>JAQFVV010006222.1:921768-10921768 GCA_028023455.1 Epiperipatus broadwayi
ATCCACACTGATTGAAGAACTCAAGCCAATATACAACAAAATATCACTCAATAATGACAACAAGTATACATACTGGGACATTTACAATATACTACATCCAAACCAGACACCCAATCTACATCCATCAGTTCTTGGAATAGACAACAGGCAACTACTGCAACAATTCAGAAAATGGTCATTAGAACCAAAATTATTCGATTTTCTGCTTAAGCTTAATCTCAATGCTCTACCCACAACCCATTTCCTTAGATTTCGTAGATTCTATACCAATATAGACCCCATGTGCGGGCTATGTCATAGAGAAGAAGAGACACAAGATCATTTTCTTCATTCCTGCAGTGCCCTAGAAACAATACGTCGCACAATGTTTACCACATACAGAAAGGCTATTATTTCAATAGATGAAATAATAAATACATTTAAAAAAGGCAATAACCCTGCTATTCGTGCAGCAACATACAGCCTTTATGCCTACTGGTGCACCAGATGCACTTTTGCACTTGCCAATAACCCTCGACGCCACCCAGCAACATATTCAATAAAACTAGAACTGTTAAGAAAAAGAGACAGCATCCTAGCTCAACCAGATATATTTGCAGCCACATGGTCACACTTGAAACAGAGATCCAGTCTATGAAATATAAAGACCAATAAGATAGATGATGACATTTTCAACATCAGCATTTTTTCCAACTTTAAAAAAAAAAAAAATGCAAGCATAAACTGAACTAGATAGAAGACCAAATTTAAAAACAAGAAGAAAAAAAAGGATGCAGAAAAGATAAAGACTTATATACTGAAAGTTGTAATTTGTTTTTCATTTGTAAAAAATCAATATATGACTCTGTAACTTTTTAGACTCAATAAAGTTTTGCTTTGAAACATAATAATAATAATAATAATAATAATAATAATAATAATAATAATAATAATAATAATAATAATAATAATAATAATAATAATAATAATAATAATAATAATAATAATAATAATAATAATAATAATAATAATAATAATAATAATAATAATAATAATAATAATAATAATAATAATAATAATAATAATAATAATAATAATAATAATAATAATAATAATAATAATAATAATAATAATAATAATAATAATAATAATAATAATAATAATAATAATAATAATAATAATAATAATAATAATAATAATAATAATAATAATAATAATAATAATAATAATAATAATAATAATAATAATAATAATAATAATAATAATAATAATAATAATAATAATAATAATAATAATAATAATAATAATAATAATAATAATAATAATAATAATAATAATAATAATAATAATAATAATAATAATAATAATAATAATAATAATAATAATAATAATAATAATAATAATAATAATAATAATAATAATAATAATAATAATAATAATAATAATAATAATAATAATAATAATAATAATAATAATAATAATAATAATAATACAATATTTATATTTATTCAGACCTTTTAAAAGTTTAATTTATAAAACAATATTTTAAATCAGAGTTATTATTTATTTCTATTTCAGTAAATGTAGAAAATATCTACTATAATTTTTATCTGTGTTTATTTCTACTTTTCCTTTATTTTACATATATATATATTTTCACATATACTATATTAGTGTGTGTTATGTAACCCAACTGGTTACAATAGATTATAAATAATAATGTAATAATTTACAAAACAGAGTAAAACTAGTATTGCTTTTATATAATTATAATAACTATTGTTAATATGATATAGATAGTCATATATACTGTGACATTCACTTTCACCATGTATTATTTATCTATAGTCTATAGATAAATAAAGAAAATAATTAGAAATCATTTACCTACAATAAATAAATTCAAATTTAAAGTGAATGCAGAGTGAATGTATGATTTAGTTAATTCAAAATAAAATATTAAATTTATTACATTGAATAATGGTAATAGAATTTGTTAAGGTTAAAGAAAGAAATTCATGTTTCACAAGCCAATTTAAAAAATGCATTGTTGCCAGGTAACAGAAAAATTCAGAAAGAAAAGAACACAAAATTTATTTTTCTACATAAAACTTTTATTCTGCCTGCTTTCCTTTAATATTCTGTGGCTTTTGATATAAGTCATATTGAGTAGAGTTTATGAAGGATATAGTGTGGGATCTCATTTAATATCTGTAAGAATAAATGAAGTGAATTATTTTACCTGCTTTCCTTTAATATTCTGTGGCTTTTGATATAAGCCATGTTGAGTAGAGAATGTGAGATTTCAATTAATATCTGTAAGAATAAATGAGGTGAATAACAACAAATACTATATTAAACCATTTGAAACCATTGACAGTTTAGATAGTGGTATGAACAGTAGTATTTAAAAAAAAGAAATGGCTGGACATCATCTAGTGATAATACCTTGGAGATATGCATCATTTTCTGTTATAATAAAAAAAAAATATCATGGAGAATTGTAATTTGAGAATGTTAAAGATGATGACCTTGGTAATATAAATGCTAACATAAATAACTTCTGAAAAATCCTTGCTAAATTAACTATTACTTTATCTTCAATATTTAAAAATAATAATAATAATAATACACTAATGAATATCTATTTGGTTTATATTACTCGATAAGAACTTAGTAAATAGATTAAGTAAGACTTGAATCAATTATTAATATTTAAATTTATAGAAAATAAGTCAAATTAAAACATAGTTAGCATTTAAATTTTTATTTTGTGATGAAAGCTTTATTTGATCTAAAAGATATTTAAAAAAGATTTTTTTTTTTTATTGTGTGAAAGATCATGTTTACTAACTCTCTTTTGTAATCATAAATATGCATGTTTAATAATCTTTAAGATGTAGACAGCAACTTAGCAATTGCAATCTATCATGATTAGGAAATATGAGTAGAAGTTGTGAAGAAGACTGCTGGGGCAATGGAAACTGTCAATAATGGATTATAAAAAAACATTGTAAAAAATAATAAAGAATATAGATAATATTAATATTATATGAATAAATTATAATAATACAATGGATTATTTTAAGTTGCAAGTGTTGAATTTAATTTTGTGTTAATATATTAATAAATTTATATTTTATTATTAATCTATGCATCATTTGATTTATCTATTCTACAAATTAATTTATTTTGAAGGTATTGATTCACACATTCCAGATTGTACATTCACTAGATAATAAATCATTTATTTATTGAATTATTATTTACCAAATAAAATGCTTATTAATGCATAGGCTCATTGGCAGCTTATAAATTCTTGAGTCGATTATGATGCAGGTTGTGATTATTATAAATTCATTTGCAGATAAGATTAAAGTTATAGTAGTATATATTGGATTCATATTTAAGATAATTATAATAACATATGTTATAATATATACATATATAATAATCATTAAAAACATAAAACTTAAGAGAAAACTATTAATTTTGTCCAAATTAAAGAAAATACATATGGAGGTAAAATTTAATAAGCAATAACTAAATTGATTTTTAATTTCCTGCCCTCAAGCCGGATGCCACGCTACATATTATGGGGAAATGAAAGCTACAATTAATACCAGATTGGCTCAACATCGTTACACATTCAACAGAGCTCAAACGAACAGCAACACATCCCCTGTATTTTTCGAACATAGTAAACAATCTGGGCACAACTTCATACCTGCCAACCCCATTATTTTATGTTCAGAGCCAAATGATTACAGGAGAAAAATAAAGGAGGCATTCTATATTAATAGAGACATCCATGCCATTAACAGAAAGGACACATGCTTCGAGATCTCGAAAAAATGGGCTACGTAACAGTAGCTCATTTGAGTATTTACATTTGCATATATTTATTACACTTTTCATGAAGGCTATGAGTATGAGGTATGGTTCCTCGAAAACGTTCAGCCAAAAATTTTTTAATAGTAAGTTATATTTTCTCTAATTAATAATTAAAATTAAGTATTTTTTGTTTTTATATTCTGAAGAAATATCAAAAATCATTCACAAGAGTAAAATGCACAATACTAATTCTTAGAGTAAATTCATAATTCAACTGCATTTAATAAATAAAAGGAATTATTGCTTAAAGTTAATATCAACATAATTCAATTTCTACTCCAAATAAATTAATAAATTTTAGATAACTTCATTATTACACAATATCATAAATGACAAATAATTTTCTGTTCATAATGTTGTTTCTTGTTTGATATAATAATAAATCTTATGTTATTCAACAATCATTTTATTTCCTTCTAGGCATTATATGACACAATAAACAAAAAAGTACCAATATTAATGATCACAACACTTTTATTAAAATAATCATGACTAGCAATGTCTCTTTCAAGCATCATCAGAAGTATGTTTACGAATTAAAATATAAGAAAAAAATATGAATTATAAATTTAACTACAATTAATGTTTGAAAATACTATGATTTATTATGGTTATATAATAAAAATAATGAAAGATGTATGATTTGACACTTCCTAAAACCTTATTCTAACATGTAAATACTTAGATTATTTTAAAATCAATTTCATTTTTTAAAAGATAAAGAATTATATAGTAAAATCATGAAAATAGCATTGCCTTATTTACAATTAGTTCATCAAAATCACCTAAAGTTAATTCTTTTGATGTGTGTATTGTGAGCAACTAAACCAGTCTTTATATAATGCACTCAAAATATTAACTGAAAATCACCATTTGAAATGATAAGGACAGTATAACAATCACCATTCTATAAATTCACAAGTCAAAAAAATATGAAATACTTGTTTTGCCTTTTAATCAATTCAAATTTTCACCAAAAACTTATATCATATCTTGATCCATGATTCATTAAGTCTTTCATCCTATCACCTTTTCCTTTGCTCTTTTATATTATATATTAATTTTTATGCAATTACTTTAAAATTAATCTTATTTTTTAATAAATTACAATTTATTAAAGTTCTCTTTCCATAATATTTAATATACAAAGCATAATATCTGACGTACAATACTTATTGTGAAATATTACTTTTACATTAAAAAGAAGCATATGTGCAGCTGATACCTGAATAGAAGAACAAGATCTAAGTCAGCTAGAAAAAATGGAAGTCATCAGTATGTAATATCCCAATAATTTTGAAATGAAAATTTAATTTGGGAAGTCAAGTTATATATCTTTTTTATCCCAATATTTTAAGAGGAATGTAAATGTGATTTTATTCATTTAAGTCTCAAAATTTAGAATTTGTGAACAAATATAAAAATGAATATTTTTAACAGTATTAAAAATCTTGTTTTTTGAATTTTTTTAAGATGACTATAATATAATTCTAGATTCATTACGTTCCTTGATATTTGTCTTTTTCTAATAATATGTGTCATATTACTATTGATGTGACCAAACTTAAGATATTGTACAAATTGCATCTTAGTCCAATTTTCTAAAATCAAATATGGTACCATTCAAAGATCAAAGAGTTCATTGAGGAATGATGAAGGCTACATTATTATATTTTGGTTGAACTAATATTTTCTTCTTAATTTTAATTTTTGATTTATTTCAGAATAAAAAATTGAAAGTTTCCAATATTTGAAGTAATTCAATTAAAAAATGTTACCAATAGTTTATATACTTGGACTTTGGTTTTTATACTTTTAAAATATATTTACTGAATATAAAATTATGAACTTAAACAATATTAGATTATTATGGTAAACTCTAAATTCTCTCATCATCATCATCAATGATTATCAATCCACTGCAGGATGAAGGTCTCTCCAAGTTCAATCCATCTCCGACATTTAGCTTCTCTTCTCCACATCACCACAACACACTTTCGTATTTCATCCATCCATCTCACATGTGGTCTCTTTCTGGGTCTTCCACAATCTCTTATCATCTCTTCTAGCAATATGTTGAGCCCAACTCCACTTCAGTTTTTTTAATTTTTTTCAGTTAGGTCAGTAATATCTGTTTGGGCTCTTACCCATATATTGCTTTTGATCTCTTCTTGTTACTCCCAACATGCATCTCCATATTTCTTTGAGTGGTCTGAAGTCTCTGTATTGCTCTTCTATTATGTGTCCAAGTCTGAGATCCATAAGTAAGAACTGGAAAAACACATTCATTAAAAACCTTCCTTTTCAAACACATAGGCATATTTCCTTTTAGTATCAAGTTATTCCTACCAAAAGCACTCCAACCAAGTTTAATTCTATGATTAATTTCATCAATTGTGTTTCCATCTGTATTAATAATCTGACCAAGGTATTTTTATCTGTTAAATTCTTCTAACTCATCATAATCAATCTTTATTTTCATATTTTGAGAAAATCCATTAAACATTACTTCAGCCTTTTTAACATTTATCTTTAGTCCTACTTTCATCAGATAACTCCTGCAACATTTCCTGCAGCTCTAAAGCATTATTTGCAAAAACAACTACATCACCTGCAAAATCTAAATGACTTAAATAATCTCTATTTACTTTCACTCCTTTAGCTTCCCATTTTAATCCACAAAATACTTCTTGCAAGCACTGCTATAAAAATTTTTAGAGATATGGAATCACCCTGTCTTACACTATTCTCAGCGTTGACTTTCCTAGTATCATTATGAATCTAATTGTTGCTGTTGCATTTTTATCAATATTCTTTAAAATATGACAATATCCTGCATCTATATCTTGATCCAATGCTTTAATCAGCAAAAAAATGTTTATAGAATCAAATGCCCTTTCATAATCTACAAATCGAAAGCATAATGGCAACTTATATTCATTTGTCTTTTCTATAACTTCTCTCAATACATGGATATGATCTACTATACTAAAACCATTTTTAAATCCAGCTTGTACTCTTGGTTGGTGGAAATCTAATGTTCTCTGTAGACGAGTTGTAATTATCTTGGTAAAAATTTTTGTACAAAACTGATAAAGGTTGATAGGTGTGTAATTTCTAATATCTTCTTTATCACCTTTTTTAAATATTAATATTAATACTGCATTCTTCCAATCATCTGGTATATCTTTAGCATTTAGACATTTGGTATATATAACTTGCTAAAAAAGTTTCTTCACCTGCTTCTTTTAATATATCAATTATAATTCCATCATCACCTGGAACCTAAGCGTTTCTTCATAAATTTAATTGCATGTCTCATTTTTTAATTTAAAAATTCTGGACAATTTGGAAGACATAATACATATAGGAGGTACTTCTTCTTTATTATTATATAATTCTTGATAGAAGACTTCTACCCATTTTATGATGTCATCTCTCTTTTTAGTAATAATTCCATCTTCTTTTCATATTGCAAATATAAATTTCCTACCAATACTTAAATGTTGTTTTACACTCTTGAGACTTTTATTCTCTTCTACAGCTTTCCTTGCTAGTTCGTAGTTATATTTTCTTATCTCATTTTCAACTCTTTTCCACACCCTTTTACAAAATTCGAGATATCTAATCCTTTTTAATGCATCACTTTTGTATATCTTCATATTCCTTCTTTTCTCCATAAATTCTCTAGTCTCAGTTGAAATTTTATTGGTCAATTGCTGCTTTTTTCTACCAGCTATCTTTGTTGCAGTTTTTAAAAGTGTATCAGTTATTTTCATATTAATTTCATTCAAATCTCAATCATGTTCAAAATCTACTAATACTTGAAAGTGATTTGTAAGTGCTAATTTAAATTCATTAAAACATATCTGATGATTAGGAATATCAACTGTAAATATTGTTTTCTTAATAATTTTTGTCTCTCGAGTTTTGCATTAACATGTATCTTTCATCTTACTAATCGATGATCATTTCCTGTGTTAAATTTATTAAGAACATTGCAATCTTGAAATATGTATTTTCTGTTAGTCAAAATATAATCCAATTCTGCTGTACCTTCATTTCGATGCTTCCATTTCCACTTCATTTTAAGATTTTTCTCAAAAAAAGAATGCATAATATAAAAGTTTTTCTTTTTCTGAAACTCCACAAGTCTATGTCCTGTCTCATTTCTATTACCATAACCAAAATTATCTACAGCACTTTCATCTTTCATTTGTTTACCAATTCTAGCATTAAAGTCTCCCATAACAATTTTAAAATGTTGTTTACTCTAATCAAAAGCCTTTTGTACATCCATATAAAAATCTTCTACTACTTCATCACTATGAGAACTTGTTGGAGTATAAATCTGAATTATCTGCATTTGGTATCTGCTATTAAGTTGTATAACTATCCAATACACCATCAATCTCCACAATGTTGTTATTCCACTTTTTATTTATAATGAATCCTACTCCACTCATATTTCCAATATTTGTGCCTTTATAATAGAGTACATGTTCACTTTTTAAATCAATTGTCTTTTTACCTTTTCTTCTAACTTCACAAAGTCCAATAATGTCCCATTTAACATAAAACAATTCTTCTAATTCTTGCAATCTTTCTTCACTTGAAAGTGATCTACATTTGTATGTACCTAAATAAAAAGTCGTCATTATCAAATGGCAGCGTGGGTTCACAATCAGGGGATTCTTAGCACTTCTCACCTTCAGCGACCAACCGCTGCCTTGGTTGGTGACTTTACAGCCTCTTGAGAATAAGGACCATGATTTATTTCTGTTTGTCATGATTGGAAAAATATATTATCATTTACGCATACATTTATTCTGCCTTATCAGGCAACTGAGAAGAAAGACTATGGTGCTTCTTGATCTTAAACTCAGAGGTAAAAAGCTAATAAATTCATCACACTGGCTAAAGTGTGTTGGTAAGCAGCCCCTTCATGTTTGTATACTATATAAATAATAAAATAGTATATAACAGATGCAATGACAAGAATGTATGGGGTGGACATTTAGGAATTTCCCCTACTCGGTTCCTTTAAGGCCTCCAAGAGGAATCCAAAGGGTCTCCTTTCAGTTAATGGCAAACTCTTTCCTGCAGCCTCTAAATTCTGTATACTTACATAAATAATGCATATTTTATTAAATGTATATATTTCATTGCATCAATACTATGTTGATTTCATCTATTGTTAATTTTAAAATTGTTTAAGTTCATAATATTTAAATAAAAAAGATTAAAAGCTTAGATAGAAGATAATCTAGATTTAAAAGAAGGCATGGCTGCCAAACAAAACTTATGATCACTTTGTGTGGAAGAGAAAGTCAAAAGAAAAAAATATATATATGCTCTTTAATGATATTCAATAGATTTTCATAGATAATATATGACAACTGAAAAGTTGTTATACAAGATATGGAAAATTGGAAGCTGCTTTGAAACTTGAAAAGGTACAAGACAAATACATACAATCACTCCAATCATATTTATTGCTCCTGGGGGGGCATAAGATCAAAAACAGAGTGGAAAGAAAATGCATGGAATGAAAAATAAATAATTTAAGATATAAAAATGACATAGTAACCATTGAAGAAGATGATGAAATATTGAAAAAATGCACCACAAAAGTTAAACATGAAAGAGAGATATAAATTATACATAAACATATCAAAATGAAAATATCAAGTTCGAGAAAAAGAATGATGATCAAATCACAATATAAAACATTTTGTATATTTTGGAAGTTATATCATTAATGACCAAAAATACCAAAAGAAATAAAAAACATTAACATTAAGAAAAGTAAAATATATTTACAAAACATGGACAAGATTTGAAAAAATAGTCTTAAGATTGCATAATGAAAAATAGATGTACTATATACTAGCATAATTACTAATAAATTGTGTTTGTAAAATAACACAGTGATAGAAAACATTCAGTCAAAGATCTTGATATGTAAAATACATACTACAAAATATTATTCAAAATTGATTAGTAGCAAAAAATTGGTGAATAATTGTAGTAATAATTATTCAGAGAAATATCAATATTATTGAAAAAATTATAGAGGCAATTACAACTAACTGGCCAACTCAGTCAAATAAATAACATATGAAAGAAAAAACTAAAACACTGAAGCTACACAAAGTGTAGGCTTCAGAGAATATAAACAAATGACATTAAAAATAGTTACTAGAATTTACTGTCTTTTAGGAAAAAAAAAAGACAAATGTGGAGAGTTAAAGAAATTACACTTATAGTTACTGAATCACAATAGTATTTTGCTGAAATTGCAATAAATATAGTTTTTGTTTTTTAACAAAAGATTTATTATGGATGCTGTCATTTATATAACTTGCCAAAAAGTAAAATGACTACTTCCATAGTTCTTTGAATAGTAAATTCTCCCTATTTTTTCTAAAAAAAAATGAAAATAATATTGTATGCAAATAAAGTCAAAACAATGGCTTGATTTATGACTTTTCTCATTCTCATATCAACATCTTGCTAAGATGAAAAAATCAGTTCACCCATTTGGAATAATTTTTTTTCAATGTATCTATTACAGTTGTCTTAAAAAAAAACTGAAACCTAATTTAAACTTTTCAAAAACGTTTGACTATAGAAAATTTAAATAAAGCTTGAATTTTTGTAAAGATATTTAACAATTAAATTCCAGATGTTGGCAATGGTCCAACATATAATTACAGATCAAATAATATCATCAGGAACCATTACAATAGTAAATATATACTTTATAATATATAAAGATTTCTTAATTTTTCTATAAGTCTATATATCAAATACAGAATAGAATTTTCTACCTTCTTTCATTTTTTTTTTTTTTTCATATGTCATAGCATCGTCTGGGAGGCGAACTCACAACCATCTGTAAACAACTACTTGCTTGCAAGGCAGCTGATGCAATATCACATTTCAAGTCAAGCATTGGTGGTTGAGAGGTTAGCAACAGCTGCTTGTCCCGGGTTAGCGGGTTCATTTCCCGGATGATGCTATGACACATAAGAAAAAAAAAATCACATTTCAAATTCATAATCTGGAATAATAAAAAATAAAATGAAACTTTTCATAATAGCATACTGGTCCAATCAACAAAATGTTAATGTGATATACACAATTGCAATATGATGTTTTCTTCAATACATAAATTTATACAAACAATTAAAAAATGCTGATAAGTGAAAAGCATTATACTGGCAGTTCTTTTAAAAAATGTGGTCACTTTATATATAGATAGAATTTGAGAAACACTATCCCTAAGTTTGTTAAAATAAAACATAAATCAATAATATTTAAATTATATTTAAATAGAACAACATACTAATAATTATTTCTATGAAACTATCTGTTCATAATACTTTACATAAAAAGTATTTATACATAATGTAAAAGTTATGAAACACTGAATACTTACATTCAAATAATACACAAAATCAAAAAAATGTTTCAAAACTAAGATTTATAAAATGGATCCTGAAATTAAATTAATACTATATAATTTTTATTGATATTAAAAGAATGATTTTAACTATGCTTTAATGGATTTTTCATTATATTTTAATATGGCGCACACATTTTGTACATTTAGAAATAGATTGTTTACAATTTGTACAAAGATGATAATGGTTAAAAAATAAACATGCAATATGACAAAAAAAAAAATTCACTTACATTGCAATTAATAAATTGTATGGTTATAATAATATAGATAAAAAATTGAAATGGATTAGGCTATGCTTAAAAGTAATAGATAAAAAACTAATACTTAAAAGAATTGAAATGTGGAAAAAACAACAACATATAAGCTGTATTTATTTAAGTTTTATATCATATTCTGTAGGTTTTTTTTATAGTATATGTGTATAGAATATCATTATGATATGATGCAAACACACACATCATTTTTCACACAATGGATTAAAAAAAATCAAGAGCGTTTATAATATAAAGAATAAAAGCAAGAATGCAGATTTTTTTTTTTTTTTTTCAAATAAAAGAAAAGGAGATGTAATTTTAAAAATTAGCAATCAATAAAAGCAAATTATAATCAGTATTTACTCTATATGTAAAGGTTAATGGTCGTTTTTTTTTTTTTTTTTAAATTTCTGTTTACAGATGAATAAATATAGAATTCATAAATAGAATCTGAGAAGACAGACATTCCAACATTTTAAAACTATTAATTTATATTCTTCATACAAAATCTAATACTTAAAAATAATGTCTGGCAACAAACTAAATTGCTTTTATAGATTTTAGCTATTCAAAATTCCAATAAAAAAATTATAAGAAAGTAATGCACTCATAAAATATTATTAACATTAAAAGAATTTTTCAATTGTTGAATTCTGAATTTATTTTTTGATTCTTGACTTGTAATTTGACTATATCAAAGTTAATAGCTACCTAAAAATAAAACCAAATGAAAAAAATATATTAAGCCAGACCACAGATGAAATACCACCCCACCATAGTAAAGCAATTTCCAAATTATGTACAAAAAAATTTCCTGCTAAAACTTCAATTGAATTAAATTCAAATATATTTAAAAGTATGTTTGCTGAATCTCTTAAAACAAATATGATTTTAATAAAATTTATATACTATGAATGTAACACATTGATCACTTAAATTGAAATGAGGGACAACTTTTGAAAATACAATCCAAAATAAGTATTTAAAATAAAATGAAGATACATATATAAACTATGTAAATATATCAAATTTATTAAGCAAAAACAGATAATATTGTAATGCCATGAAAGCTAAAACCTTCAACAGATACGCCTTGAACATGCTTACATGACAGCCTATAAGATGGAATAATGACATCACATGGACCTCTCAATTCTCAAACACAAG
The DNA here is from genome assembly GCA_028023455.1 of Epiperipatus broadwayi. Classification (NCBI taxonomy): domain Eukaryota; kingdom Metazoa; phylum Onychophora; class Udeonychophora; order Euonychophora; family Peripatidae; genus Epiperipatus; species Epiperipatus broadwayi. The sequence continues at coordinate 934,534 of JAQFVV010006222.1, forward strand.
TCATTATTCCACTTTATTGGCTGTCACATAAGCATGTTTAAGGCATATCTGTTGAAGGTTTTAGCTTTCACGTTATTACTATATAAACTATGTAATTAGAATACTTTCAAGCTCTCTACAACTATGCACTCCATTGTATACAACCGATACACATGACCACATATATTTGTAAAAGGTAAATGATCTTTAATATACAAACTATATATACATTGTAACCACTTATGAATTTACAGGCATTGCTTTTATGTGAATATTTTTCTTTATTATGTATAACAAAATATTAGAAGTTATGTATATAGAATGAATTTTAAAGTGTTTTTAAAATGATAATAATAAGTATAAAACTAAAATATATAATTTTTAAAATAATATTACAATTTCAAATAAAAGGAATATTGCTATAGAAATCAATCAAAAGAATGTATATATAATAGAAATCTTAATGATAGTAATTTGAATTGGAATAAGTACACATTGCATACAAAACAATTTATGTGTGAGCATGATATTGTCTGCATGAAAGAAGGGGAACAGGTTTGTTTTGATAAAAGAGAAGGAATTTGTGGGTAAAATGTTTATGCAAATTGATAAATTAAAGTTTAAAAAGACTGAAAGTTTTAATTGTAATTTTAATTGCGTGAGAAATTTATTGCTAATGTTTTACGTAAAGAAAAAGTATTAATAAAATTAGAGTATTTTAAAGTTTATCCATCTGCATCATCCCTTTGTAGAATTTTTGCAAATGTTAAATTACATAAATGAGAAACACCTTTACATTTAATGATGGATTTTGATAGTGTACATTATTTCGAAACTTCTGTTTTGATTAATCATTGATTGATTGATGCTATAGGTTTTGGGTTGTTTACAGTCAATTCATTGTTTAAATTTATTGATGTTATTAAAAATGTTAAAATTAATTCTAATTTTAAATCTACAGTGCTGGATGTTACGGAATTGTATAGGTCTATTGATCGTAAGCAGTCAATAGATTAGTCAAGTTATCTTTACGTGATAAAATCTTTCCATCTCATAAAGTTGATTTTATTGTTGGATTTTTGACTTGGCTGGATGAAAATTTAATGGCTACATTTAAAGATTCTTGTTTTCAAATGTTGAATGTTTGGCCTATGGGCCTTCCTCTTAATGGAATTCTCTCGAATATAGTTTTAGACCATTTTGAGCATAGTATTATTCCTACATTTATTAACTGTACCAGATATCTACACTAGATATGTAGATGATATATTTATTGTGGCTCCTGAAAATATCATTTTGGAGATTCAAAGTAGTATTCATGAAGCTACCAGTTTAAATCTTACGATAAATTAGGAAGATGCATTACAGGAAGTTTAGATATTATTGTGCATAGAACAGAAGATCATTTGGACTACCATAGGTTTGTGAAACCTATGGAAGTTAGGGGGTTAATTCATCCACATTCATACCTCAAGTGCACAAGTTGGCATCTTTGAATTCATTTTTATATAGAAACCACCATCTTTGTAAATTTGAAGCAGATAGGAAAGAAAATCCTATTTGTTTTATTGAGGACTTAGTGAAACTATGCACAATTAGCATGAAAGGCTGATATTTGACTGTAATACAATAATAGAGTTGTGAAATTTTTACATAATTTGCGGTTTAAACCTGACAAGATGAAAAAAACCTCGTATAGTTTTGTCATATATTCATTCTATTGCAAAACAGTTAATTAGTAAGTTATCTTCAAATTTTCAAGTAATTTTTCATTCACCTCCAAATACGAATAGATTGATTAACAATTCAAATTTTAAAATTGAATCTAATTTAACACAGCATGTGGTCTATAGTGTTTCTTGTCCTCATAAAGATTGTCATTCTATTTATTATGGTGAAACTAAAACCAATATTTTAAATAATTTCACAGCATAAATATTTATATCATCATACTAAAACTAAATCTTTGGGTAATTCAATGTTTGTGGAACATGAAAATAAGGCTGGACACCTATGTCAACCAGCAGAGGCAAAATTAGTGTGTACTAAAAATGGCATAAAATGTAAGATTAAAGAAGCTTGTATTATAGCTGATGATACCAATGCTATTAATAGAAAGAATTCTTGTTTTAGCATTTCTAAAATATTTATTTTTATTGTATTTTATTTTTATGTTATTTTATTTATTTATTTATTTAGATTTAGTTTACATTTTATTTGAGGTACGCATTTTGCTTTTGAATAAGTGTTTATATTTTGTATTTATTTTGTATTGGGCTATGATTATGGAGGCTTAAGTCACCCTAAAGTGCTCAGCTTTATATTTGTAATTTTATGTTTAAAGCTTCAGTAACTGTGTTTTCTCACAGTTTTTAATTTAGAAATCAATCACAAATAGCTGGGAGGGGGGGGGACTAAAACATTAAAATCCCCTGTTTCCAAGAAGGGAGAAAGCAATTGTTACTTCTTTGTTGTGCCCTAGGGAGAAAGCAATTGTTACTTCTTTGTTAGAACCCTCCAGAATGCTTTCGCTGATCTTTCCAGCATTGAAGCGGAATATGGAGCTGTAAATAAAGAAATGCCTTAAAATTAACTTTCATCCTGCTGATTCATTTATCACTATTTAATGCTGAAGAAATATTTGATATTTATTTGCTACAAAAAGAAAACTAATTATCTATAGTGATTATCCCATAGAAATGTACTTCTATAATTAATCTGTGAATCTACCTATTTTAAATGTTCAGAGAAGAATTGCAATGAAAACTCTCATAGGAATAACTGCCATGGAGTGAATCAAAAGAAGTTAAAATGTTAGCATTGCATAGTAAACAATTAAAACTGATAATTTCAATGGCCATATTTCTACATTTACAGAGACAAAAATATATGTGAGCTCACAAAGACATTAAAGTAATTAACTTTTTATAGCTATTCTCAATGAATTATTGCAAGCTACAAAGTTTTTTTCCCTCTCATGCGCGATTGTCATATAATTTTTTAAGTGTAAATATGTAAATACATTTTTCTATTATCATATAATTCTATATGATAATTAAAAAATATTGTTGTTGTTAATAATTTTGTTGTTTGTCATTCCGAAGTCTAAGCTGATTATTTATTTTGTTAATGTAATAAAGTATTAGGTGGAGGGGACAACGATCAGGAAATGTAATTGAATCTGCATGGAAACTTGTTACTATATATGTTCCATTTGATCACTGCTTGTGACTATAATAGATTTGTCAATTAACAATAAGTTGTATGTAGTCATTCCAACATGTACCTGGTCACCAATTAGTTACCTTTAAATTCCTCTAAACTAATATTAATTTGCAAATATTGTATTTTTTTCCATTTTATTGTTAGCTTGTATATTACCAATTGTGAAAAGAATGGTTACTGTTACATTTGGGGATCAGTCCAGATATTATCTTGATTAAAACAAACAGGAATTGAGCTGAGTTTAGTTTTAAAATGAATATATATTTTTTAATTAGTATTTGGAAAAAAATAAATTAGTCATTGAAATATGGAATATAAATACTTGGTCAGATAAGAAATATAATTATTTATTTTGTTATAAATAATAATCAATCAATAACCTCATAAGTGTCTTAGACAATGATAGTGATAGAAATGGATTGGTAGAGATATGATATATTTCGATAACTAAAATTCTTATACCAATTTGACCACTTTAATCATTATAATGATTAGTTGAATGCTAAATGTTTTGGTGGTGTCTTTCAAGTTTGGTCTTTAATTTTAAATAATTTATGTTATATGCAAGTGTTAAAGAATGACTTTATGTATAGTGTTATATGAAGTACACAATCGTATTTACATATTCAGTTAAAGGAAGCTGCCTTAAACTAAAAAAAGATTTATAACTATGGAATGATAGTTGACAACATAACTTATTTGGATTTAACCTCAACATAAACTATAATAAGTTATAATACTCAATACTAAATTATTATAAGCCGAATTAAACTAAGTGTGTACCTTCCTTTAATTCATCAAATTGAACATGCATAGAAATTAAGTTTCCATGCAGATTCAAATATATTTTATATATATATAAAGTACTCAATGTGGATTATGCTATTCTTGGGTATTGTTTCTATTCATAGCCACATAGATGGGGGTCAAAAACTAGAATGCCCTGGAGTTTCAGGTATATTTCAGCAATCTGTTAATAAAATAAACCAACACAAAGTTAATTTAATAATAATAATATCAGAACCCAAAACTATGCATTATTCAAGGCAACATGTTGCACCAGTCAAAAATTGTAATATGCAAATAAATAAAATAAGACACTAAAATTAAAGTATCTTGCAGTTTTAGAAAGATTGAATGATGGAAAGAGGAGTGAGCATTCTAGTTATTAAATAAATAAAATAAATTTTAGTTTTTATATTCCTTTCTTTTTAAATTTTTGTACAAAGGTGAGTAGATAAATTTAGATATATAATTACCTATGCTAAAGCAAAAATGGAAGCTCAGGAAAATAACATTACGGTCTGTATGAGAGAATTTAAGAACATAATTATTAACATGCTAACAGAATTGAATAAAAAAAATAGACAAACAAAGTAAAGATCTTAAAACAAATACATCATGGAAAGCATGTTCACAGAATGTAGAGATCAAATGAAAAAATAAAATTAAAAACTGAGAGAACAAATGAAAAATTTGTTTACAGAAATAAAAGATGATAGATTCCAGCTCATTCAGTAAATTAGACAAAATAATAAAAAAAATGTTGTGATAAATGAAGCAGATAAAGCTAGTGATAAATTACCTGATTGCATAAAAATGTTCAGTATATTGATAAACTAAATAATTTTAACACAGAAGCCTTACAAGGTGATGCTTGCATTATAGATCATTGTTTATATGAATGCAAGTACAATAAAAATAAAAATGAAGAAATGTTTAACTTGGAAAATGAATTAAGTTATTTAAATATTAAAGAAGTGAAGGATCAAGAATATCACTTTAATAGTCAAATATAAAAATATTTTGTTTGGCAGGGTGTATAATAAAAGTATTAGGAAACCACCCAGATTAAAATTTAAAGAAGTATGAAAGAGAAATCCAGAGCTTAGAGGCAAATAATTAAGCTAAATAAATAGTTCAATAAGAAATTATGTTCAAGAACTCATTATGTAAGAATGAGAGTAAAAAGTAGATCTAGAAAACACAAAATGAAATATTCACTTTTTTAAAAAAATGACTTAAAGTTACTATATGATAAATAAAAGGTATTACAGGTCAGTCCAAGTGAGGGCCTGCACATCAATTTCAAAATATTTAGAGAGGCAAAGTTTAATCCTGCTATGTATGGCCTCTTAGTCGATGACTTCAGACTTGTTAATGGGTACTTCAAATAGGGAATGGACAATATAGTAAACATTTACAAAAGTAGATACTACTGAGCATCAGAAAAAATAACTAGTTTTAAAAAAATGAATTGTACTGTTCAAATGCTAAAACAATAAAAAAAAGTCATGAATAGTGATGTTCCATTTAATATTGAAGGGTTGTTAAACAAAATAAAAAAAAATAGAAATACTGTCTTTATACTTTAAATGTTTAATACAAATTTCAGAATTATTTGTGTCAAATTTAAATCGGGATAATATGCAAATTTTCTTCTACTCTAGTTTCCAACAATGTCAATAAACGACTAGTTAAAAAAAACAAACACCAGAGCTCAGAATTTAAATATCACTGTATTTTTTGTATTGTCGGTTAAACATAGGCAAAGATTATATAATTCGAAATCAAAATTAATTTAACGAGTTTATCAATGGCTAATCATGTTGCTTTCTGAATTAATAATAAATGGAGTTTCATTGTTTTGAGGTTGACATGTTTTATTGTATTGATACTTTAGAGTTCTTATCTCAATACTGTTCCCAATCATATTTTTATATTTGTCAGCATCTAAGTCTCAAGAGTGAGCTAGACAGTCGTATATTTGTCAGCCTCTAAGTCTCAAAAGTGAATCAGGCATATTTTTATATTTGTCGGCCTCTAAGTCTTGTAATAGAACAAGGTTTTATTTAAATGGATTGTTCATTATATGGTTTGGTTGATATTACATTTGTGCTTGAGATAACCCTCTTGATATTCATATTACATGATATGCCCACTAAGTGGGATATTTCTATGTTCATCTCAACATTGTAGGCAGATGAACAAGTCCAATAAATAATTTTAATTGAATTAACAAAACATTTTTTTTTTTTATAAAAATACCAATGTACTGAATTTGTAAGGATAACATTATTTGTTATGTTCATACCAGCTTGTAAGTCCATTTCCAAAGAAGTATGTCTAAGCTTAACATTATTGTAAAATTAAAAGAAAATTTTTTACAGTAGAAATAAAATTGAGCAATGTTTATGGCTAAATCGACTCTATTTTATTCCTAAATGGAGGGACAAGTGTAACCCTCATATCTGAGTTTACAGGTGTTGCTTTTATGTGAATATTTTTCTTTATTATATATAACAAAATATTAAAAGTCATAAATATAGAATAAATTTTTAAATGTTTATAAAATGATAACATTAAGTATAAAACTAAAATATATATATATATTTTATTTTAAAATAATATTACTATTTTAAATAAAAGGAATATTAATACAAAAAACAGTCCAAATGACTTGGGGGGGGAGGGTAAACCACTAAAATCGCAAGCATTAGCAAGAAGGGAGGGAGCGATTGTTACTTATTCCTGGTTCTTTATTTTATTACATAGAAGTTAATAAAATTTGTAAGAATTATTTAAATAAATATCATGCATTTTATAGAGTAGAGAATCCTCCTGGATGCTTTTCCTGATCTCTCCAGCATGGTAGCTGAATATGGAGTTGTAAATAAAGAAATGTCTTTAAAGTTAACTTTGATCCTGCTAATATGTTCATCACTATTCAATGCTGAAGAAACATTTGACATTTACTTGCTACAAATAGAAAACTAGCCATCTAAAGCAGGGGTGGGCAATTGTTTGGCTCGGGGGGCCACATAAATTGGTGGATGGCCCCATCGGGGGCCACTTTGTGGAAGCAGAGGTTAACAGAGGACCGCACCTTTTTTTTAATCACACAATAAACACACTGCTTTATTCCCTGATTCTCTGTATTAACAAAGAAATATTTGTTTGTCCATTCTTCATTAAACACATAACATTCATTACCGATTTTACCTTTTTTCAGAGGGTTCATGGTTTCACTAAAGTTGGAAATGTATATATTGCAATGACAAAATTGAAATTAGCCAGATCAACTGGAAAAGCACTGCACATCGTATCTACACTGCACATGTGTATTGATGTGGCCATCCTACTGGAAAATACGAGATGAATATTCGGTCATGCAATGGGAAGGAAATCTCAGTCCAAGGAGGATTTTTCTGATTGTCTTGGCGGACCACATAAAAACTCTTAGCGAGCCAGATGTAGCCCTCGGGCCACTATTTGCCCACCCCTGATCTAAAGTGATTATCCCATAGAAATGTACTTCTATAATTAATCTCAGAATATACCTATTTTAAATGCTCTGACATAATTTGCATATGGAAACACTCATAGGAAAAACTGCTATGAAATGAATTAAAAGAAGTTAATATGTTAGCTTTGCATAGCAGTGAATTTAAATCAGTGATTTCAATTGCCATATATAGAGACAAAAATATACATGAGCTCACAAAGACATTAAAGCCCAATGAATTATTATAAACTACAAACTTTTTTCCCTCTCAAGCGTTATCGTTATATAATTTTTAAGTATAAATATGTAAATACGTATAATAGAAAAAAAAAGTATTTACACTTAAAAAATTAGATATATTTGATAATTAAAGTTATTGTTGCATTTCTTAACCAAATGATTATTTATTTTGTTAATGTAATAAAGTATTAGGGATTACATAATTGAATTTGCATGGAAACTTATTTCTATGTATGTTCAATATGATCATTGCGTGTGACTATTATAGATTTGTTAATTAAAAATAATTTGTATGTAATCACTCCTCCATACACATGGTCACCCATTAGTTATCTTTAAATTCCCCATGACTAAAATTTCCAAATATTTTTTTTCATTTTATTGTTAATTTGATTATTATCAATTGTCAATAGGGCGATTACCATTACAGTATATATATATGTTTCAAAAAACTTTATTGATCTATAGGTGTACAATAAGAAAAAAAAAGGAGAAAAAGAAAATGATTAACAATCTTGATCAGAGCTTTACATATATTGAAACAGTCGACCTGGAAAGCGTCTATGAGATTTATAAATATAAATCTGAAATAAAAATTTTCTTTAATTATTTTAAATATTAACTTTTACAGATATACATATATTACAGGAGCATATACACCTGGGTCTCTTTTTACGTGGATTTATTTAACGCGATTTTGAAGTTATGCGATTCATGTTTCTTTGGAAATCGAACTCCGATAATGCGCTATTACTTTAAATAATAAATTTTGCACACTTACGTCATATTGAAAGTAATAGCACATTATTGGAATTCGACTTTCATCTTAGTAATTTCAATATTTTCAGTGCTTTATAATAGTAAGATTTTATGCAATAATGAAATTAAAATCATGATTTCCACATTTTATGTATACACACATTAAATTTTACAAGATTATAATGTAAATTTGTTCAAACATTGTGCGTGTTAATTTTGCAATTTTAAATCACATTCTGTTTTTGCTTTGTAAGAAAGAACGTAATCAATTATTAATCATTTAGTGTCCGCAAGTTTATCCTTAAAAGGTGAGTAATAGCAGTGAAACGAAATTTGATTTTTAAACGGAATTGAAAATTAAAAAATTAAAGACAAAAATAAAAGTTTAGATACAGAAGAAAATTTAGAAAAAGATAATGAAACAGAAGTGGAACCTGTTCCTTTCACTGCAAAAATGATTCGAGAAGGTCTTCAACTTTGTAATCAGTTGACAAATTATTTTCTTATTAATGACCCTAATCACGAACATGCTCTTAAATTCCAACGAGAGCTAAATGGTTGTATGTCTGGATATCGTGTTCATAAACAATTAATAAAATCATCATCTCAAAGATTAATTACTAATTACGTTGTCACCAGAAAACCATTAACACAACATGAGAGTGAAGTTGGCGCTAGTTGTATTTCCTCTTGTGAAGAATCTGATTTTTTACCAGTTTGCAAATGAACCTGTTTATCAGTAAATAGCGATAATAATTAAAACATGTATAAAAAAATGTATGCATAAAAATACATATTGTTTTGAATAAAATTAAATATTATAGTTAAAAAATAGTTTAAAAAGTTTGTCTTGTATCAATTTTTTTCAAATTTGAAATTTTTTATTAGTCATATTTTATTTCTATTTTTTTTGCGCGAATTTTAAAATAATTTTACGTTGGTGCTTTGTTCTTATGCGATTTTTTAAAAATCACAGTCCGTATCCCCCCTTTTTCAAGATAAGTTACACCTTTTTTTGCGCAATTTCATTTGCGCGTTTTCTGAGGAGCCTATCTATCATGTAAAATGAGAACCAGGTGTATATAATTAAAAATACTAAATAATTTTGTGTCTTTTAAAATTGTATTTTTTTTTACTTTTATTTAAATACTTTGTAATTACTTTTCTCTACATAAAAATTCAAGATGGAATGTGAAGTCATTAACTGTCCAGGAATAATTAAAGGGGTGGGAACATTAATTTCATAATTTTAAAAGAAATTTGTAAATTAAAGTTAAGGAAAGTAAAATCTAAAACAAAGCTAATTGATTTTAGTTAGCTATTAACATTTTTATCAAATCCATTTCCAATCTGGAAATTGGTTTGAATTTATTTTGGACAGTTATCTCATGACTGCATCTCTACTAACAATAGAGAAAAGATTTGTGTAAATTAGGGATCCATTAGAGTCAAGAAGTTTAATTAAAACAAACATTCTTTAAATGGTTAAAAACAGACATAAATAGAGCTAAATATCCATTGTGTCAGAGTTTGATCAATCGTTGTTAGCCGATTCCATGTCCATTTAATTTTTGAGAGGCCTAAGACATTTCCCCTCCATCTTCAGCTTAACTCTTCACCGTGCAGTGATGTAGCTCCTACCACTCAAGAGTGCCCATGCCATTAAAGAATGCCACCTGCCACAGAAGATTTGTCAGCACTTCATAGAATCCTGAGGTAACCAACCCAAAGTCATTATAATCGCATTAACCAATTCTAACTTGTAATCCTTTAAAATTAATGTTTTCTTTATGTTTAATTTTTTGAAACTCGCTAATTGGCGAGTGTGTTAATCTTTTTGTATCAATTCTCTACTATCCAAATTAAGGTTAATACAAAATTTTTCATCCAACTCATGCTTCTTATTATTTTTATAATTTAGTGCGGTTATAATTTATTTTTAATGAATATTTTTATATTTTTCACTTAACTTTATTTGTAAATGCCAATCAAACCTAGTCTTACGAACTTCTATATCTCGCAGTGGAAAAGAAGGGGGAAGGATTAATGGGTTCTTGTTATTTATTTCAAAATATCTTGTAAGATTGGGTTTGTATTTTAAATAAATACATGCTTTTAAATAAATGTTTTATCATAAATTTATACAAAAGGTATAAATACTTTGCAATCTGGGGTGGATATTGGTGTCCGTTAATTTTATGAATTTCTTTACTGATCATCATCGCCAAAAAGGCTGGTGACTTGAATCTATTGTTATTTGCATTTCTAAGTGCGTGAATTTTAGTTTTTTATATGTTAAACCAAATATTGATTCAAGAGTGAGGAGCAATGTATGCTTCATTAATTATAGTTTAACTCATGATAAATGACTTAATCTGACATAGGTCATTATTTTAGCAAATCATTATGTATTTGTTAAACCATTTGAGGCTTTACTTTAATGTTTAAATTCAGTGACTTTATATTCTTATGATAGCATTGCTGGCATATGTCAAATTATTAATATATCACATAGGGCTTTGACTTGATTCACCTGTACCTTATTCCAGGGAGTCACGATCATCTTCATTCATCATTCTTCTCCAAGTATATATTTATACTGTTTTGATTTGCATGTATCTCACGCTGAGAATTCAAAGCCTCGCGTTTTTTAATGTTCTTGTTCATAATAGAAGTCTAAGTCTACTTCTAGAACATGCAGGTTATCCGGCCCATAGAAACTTCCTGCCTACCTTTTTCTTTCGGTACCGCTCTAGCATGAAGCTGGCATGTATCACCTTTAAAAAATTTGGAGAATGATCTTGTCTTGGCCAAATGTACCATTTCCTCTCTTCCTGACATAATGCTAGCACTGAAATCTCTTAGTTTTCTAACCTGTTTAGCAAAATAAATGGTAATGATGTGATAATAAAACATTTTTCTCTTTGTAATATTTTTCATTGGAGTTTAAATCCAACCTCTCATGAAGCTACCCTCCTCTTTATTGAAATCAGCCATTCCCGTATTTATAGAGTTCACAACATTCTATCGTGAATATCGAAAATTTAAAATAAATAATGTTTTTAGTCCACTTACTGATCAAAATGTATCTTTATTTTAATTGTTGTAAATAAAGTCTCTAAATGAAAATAAACTTATGTATCAAATGCTAAAGGCATCCTACTAAAATCGTATAATCAGCGAAATTATATTGTATTTTTATAATTTTTTTTTTTTAAATCTATAAAACGTCCACCAAACCACTTAGATAAATCTGTTTTGTAACATTGAATAAAATCCTATTTTTAAATATACGTTCAGTATTGTAACTGCAGCACTAAATTAATATTTTGTTAAAATAAAAATAACTGTATCAAGTTTGTTTAATGTTTATAATGAAAATAAAGTTTTAAAGGCGTGAAGTTGATTATATATATAACTCATCTTGAATTTTGTCCAAATAAATATTTATATTTTAAACTTATTATTAATCAAGTTGTTCGAATCTCTTTAATAATCTTTATATTTATGTATGTTTTTATAACATATCTTGGGTTCATTCAATCTCTCATCATCATCATCACCAGTTGAGTTCTCATGTAAAATGTTGTAGCACCATGCCGGGATGGAATGAATTTATGTGGTATCACCGTAGGCGTTGTCCGTAGTATTATAGATTTTGGGAATGGGCAAATAGGTTAGAATTCATGATTGCTCCTGACTTGTGTATCTCGGGCATGATTGGATTCGAGGTACTTTTGCTCAGATACTAAATCTTGTTGGATGGATATACATTTTCGACCGGTACAATATTAATGCACCAATATTCTTTTTGTCAATAATCCTAGTGATCTATTTCTTTCACGATAGTGAGTCATTTTTATAGATTAGAGGGAAGTTGCATTATTCACCAGGTGTCTGAGAAAATGTTGGATGATGAAATTTTTTCATCCATTGCAGTATGATATCAATTTTGTTACTAAATGTATTAGGGTGTTTCGTGTCTGGACCATACATAAGTGTACATCCGGTACACCATAGTGAGTATAGAACAAAAATGCTAGTGCGAATGTGTCCATAAATACCTTTTTTAAATGTTTTGAGAAATGTTTGTACTCTATACACCTTATTTTTAAAAATTTTTGGGATGTCACACTGGATATTATTGTATCTGGGGCATGTGAGTAATAAGTGTGATAGGATTTCTGATTCACTTTGTCACAGGTTGCATATACCTTCAATATTGGTACAATTTCTTTTATACTAACAGAAGTAAAGAGTCGGAAGTGCCTCAAAATTTAGTTTTATGAGAAAATTGTAGAATTTCTGCTCCAATGACCAATATTTGAAATTTTTTGTCAACTGCTTATTTATTAAGTTTAGATATGTTTTTCCATTATCATTGGAAGGGGGGTTGCAGAATTAATAAACCTCCCAGTATTTCATTTTGTCCATAGAGGAGGGTATAAGATTGGGGATGCTTAATAATGAAGAAATTAACTTATTCCAGAAGTTACTTATAGGTGGTGGTTTGTCTGTGGGTGCGATTTTGGGTGTAACTTCCAGATATAAAAAAATTTTGGCACATGATGATATTAGATTAAATGTTGTTTGAATTTGAAAAATGTTGATAGAATGTAGGTATAATCCATTTCAAGATAGAGGGTGCAGAATTTTTCTTAAGGACATTGAGACTATTTTTTCTCCATAACAATTTCCTACACATTGAATAAATTTTTGCTGTAAAAGCTTTTGTGTATATTATTATGGGTGTATAGTATGTAACCCTTGTTATTATTAAGAGATTAAAGAGGGTGACTTTGGCATAAAGTGACATGTATGATTTGGATAATGTTATATCTTCAGATTTATTCATTTTCTCAGTATCTGTGATCGCATTTCAAAGTTGCTTAAATGGAATGGAAATCTCAGGAATGGACCTGGTTTTCATTTGAAGTATTGGTCTTGTTGGTGTGCAGTGCATATAGACTAAGCACTGGATTTATGTAGATTAAACTCCAGTTTATATTCTGCTGAGTAGTTATTAAGAATTTTAATTAGTTTTGCTATCTGTTTTTTTGTGGTTCATGTATGCAACACATATAACATTAGTCTTCATTACAGGTATGAATATTCCAGTCATCTTGCTTTCAATTGCTGTAAGGAGAGGATTAATGTAAAAAAGTGAATAGAAGTGCACTTAGTGGTCAACTTTGTGAAATGGGAGTGAAGGATGGTGAATATTTCCCACTAAGAGTTATATGTATTTCTCTATTTAAAATAAGATTTGTAATCAAGTACAGTATTGCTCTGGGAATTGATATATCTGCTAGTGTATTAATTTGGATATAAATTGGTACAATATCAAATGCTGATTTGATGTCCAGTTGAACTCCAACTAATCCATACTTTTTGTCATTTCTGAGTGTGTCAATCACTGTCTTATATAGAAAAGCTGACTGCCCAGTTGAAGATCCCTTCCTTGCGAACTGATTTTTTGACAAGTATGGCAGAATGTAAGGCTCAATTCTATCTTCTATTGACTCCAGAATCTTGATACCAAGTAGGCTCATTGATATAGGTCTGAGATTTTGTAATGAATGAAATCAATGAGATGGAATTGATCCCATGAATATGCTAAATTCTCTGGGTTAGAAGTTTGTCTAAATCTGCTAGATATTTTATAATGAAATGACTTAAGTGCTTGTATACAAAGCAAGGTAGTCCATGTATCCCTGGATGACATGAGTTTAATATTGAATACAACTTTTCTTCAAAATCTCTTGGAACAAAAGCTATATTATCTTATGGTCATCCCAGAAAGTTTTCCAAGGGGGTTGAAAAATTTTCCTCTTTGCAAATTGTTTTATAGAATGAGTAAAGCAGCTCTAGCATATTATCACCTGTAATGGTTTGCTCTCCTACTTTGATAGCCAATAGAACCTGGTTTGTTGGAGCCTGACCTAGAGCCTAGAAAATGTACTGTCTAGCACATGTGGGTTTGATTCAGGAATATTTTTCTCTTCTTTATCACCAAATATTCTTTGACTGAGCACATGCTGACCAATAAGTTTTTCTGAGGATTTATAACATTTGTACAGCTCTGTGTGGTGGAAGCACTAAGTATTATTCTTTTATGCAGATCATCTGTGAGTGCCAAAATCCTTGAGGGGGGAGGGGTTGGTTTCTTGTTATTGTATCAAAGTAATCCATGTCTAAACAGAGTCCAATCCATGTCTGAACAGAGTCCAAATCCATGTCACGAATTTTGAATATTGATATGTATATCTCTAAAAAGAGATATTCTTTCGTTTGAGCTGGGAGCAATATTCTAATAGTTTTGTCTGTAGTAACTGTTGATCTGTATGAAAAATCATTTTTAAGACAAACCATCACAGCTGAATGATCTGAAAAGGATGAGTTTATTAGTAGTATTTTGATCATATGAAGCAACACTGGTGAATAAAACACAAGATCAATTAAAGAAAAATATCTGCCATTGTTGAACGAAACAGAGTTCTGTGGGAAAAACTTCTCCAGACATAAAAGGAAAAACCAGCCTGAGAAACCATTTTTTTGACAAATTTATTATACAAGTTAAAATTTACCATTAATATTATCTGATGTATTGAGGATGCGAATTTTGTGTTTAGTATAAGTATAAAGTTATTTATAATTGTTTCAACTGGAGGAATATACAGATATGCTATGTTCAGTGTTATTCTTTTATGATTTAGATCAATGGTCTTCAATCACTGGTCCGTGGACCAGCACCAGGCCACAGAAGTTTTCTGTCAGTCCGCACTAGATTGGTAAGAAAGTTTGTAATAATAAAATAATAAGATTTTAAACTTAGTCAATATAAACAATTTTTATTTATTTTTTCATCGCATTTTTATCTGATTAAAAAAAAAGAAGAAACAGAACAAAAACAAAATTTAATCAATCATACATAAATTAATTTGTTTTTTCTATTTATCACAGATGTTTATGGGGGGCGGGGGTAGAAAAAAGTTTTTTATTATACAAACTCCGGTCTTTTGACAGCCAATCACGGCCATTTGTCAGCATTGTTAAAACAATAAAATGTAACGTGACTTTTTTTGGTCTCTTAAATTTTTTCTACTCTCTCTTTTAATATGTCATTTTTAGTGGGGAGGTTTTTTTTGGCTATACGGCAATTTTTATTTTTTTTTGCTTTAACTTTTATTTTTGAAATCAATTTTTATTACCTTTTTTTTTAAAATAAAAACCAAAAAATAAGTTCTGTCTCTAACTTTTACAATGTATTTCTCAATACACCCCCACCACCCCAAAATAAAGTAAGATCAAAACTTTTGACTTTTTCAAGTTTCAGTTGTTGTTTTTTTGTGTGTAAAAATATAGACACTTTTTTTTTTTAGCCTATAAGGCAATATCTTTTTTGCCTTTATTTAAAACTTTTCTTTTTAAAAAATAAAAACAAACCAAAAAAACTTTTGTCTCAGTGAAGACAAAGTATTTCTCAATCCACTCCCCCCAAAAAAATTAAAATAAGATCTTTTATGTCTTTAACTTTTATTTTTGAAATCAATTTTTATTACCTTTTTTTAAAAATAAAAACCAAAAAATAAGTTCTGTCTCTAACTTTTCTCAATACACCCCCACCACCCCAAAATAAAGTAAGATCAAAACTTTTGACTTTTTCAAGTTTCATTTTCTTTTTTTTTTGTTGTTGTTTAAAAATACACCCACTTTTTTTTTTGGCCTATAAGGTGATATTTTTTTTGGCTTTATTTGTATACCACTAAAATACTAAAACTTTTATTTTTAAAACCAATTTCTATTACCTTTTTTTAAAAAATAAAAACAAACAAAAAATAATTTTGGTCTCTATCTTTTCTCTCAGTGATGACAAAGTATTTCTCAACCCATTCCCCCCCAAAAAAAAAAAAAATAAATAAATAAAAATAAGTTCAAAACTTTTGACTTTTTCAACATTCAGGTGAATAACATTTTATTCTTCATGTTTTATCAATGAAATAATAAACGTAAAATGCAAGCACTTTAATGAGAACGATGGTTATTGTACTGTTTTCTATAGCAGTATGACTCCACAACTCGAGAAAAAATGTTCAGCATGTGAAGGTAAACAACACCATTACAATACACAATGATTAGTATGCTGTTTTGGTCAGTTATAACAATTATGCTTATCTAAGGCTATGCAGGTTACATCTTTAAGAAAATTTATCTTTAAACTTCTGCCGGTCCGCAAAATCTTATCCTTATTTTTGACCGTCCGCAGGTGTGAAAAGATTGAAGACCACTGATTTAGATTAATAATTAGCATGTGTGCATCAAAATGTATTATTTTAAATGAGCTGAATGGGTATGTTTTGGTTATCACAATTCCTGTTCCAGCCAATGGTGAGAATGCAGCAGCTCTGGAAAACAATGAATAGCCTTGATTTTCATAGAACGTAGATGGATCCGTTTTATGATTTGTTATATATCTTGTCTCCAGTAGTCAAATTATATGTGGTCGGATAATGTTAATCCATTTTCTGAGTTTATAGTTTTTTTTCCTACAGAGTTTAATCCTCTGACATTAACTGACCCTATTTTCATCATCATTGCTTTATTTACTATATTTATGTAGAAATAAGAAAGATATGTTTTATGTTAACTGTTTATTTCTGTCTAAAAATATTGGACTTTCATCCATGTTAGCATCATTTATACCAGTCATTTTCCTCTTGTATTGATGTGTTGTTGTTGTTTTCATTTCACAGTGCAGACTTTTAATTTTTGGACACACATTTATGAGGTGATTCTCTTTCTTTATAGTTGAAGCACTAAAGTTTAATTCCATGTATTATTATGAGAAGTGTGGTTTCTTGATCTGTAACTATGTTAGGGATGTCATTCGGATTTACATTTTTGTTTAGGTGCAGTTTAAAATAATTGTTGCTTAGTATAGGCATATCTCTTACATATATAGGTTGGAAGAACCACTGACCCAAAAGGTACCATTAGCTTCGTAAAATCATTCCCGGTTAAAATAGTTTTCTTTATTCCGGTCTATCTTGACTAGTGCATATTTTTCTAGCATGAGAATTCTCTGCCCTTCATCAAAAAATTCCAATGGCAATATATACCTGAGGTTAGGATGTTCCCCAATCAGTTGTAAAGAATCCCACATGTTGTTTGCTGTAATTACTTCATACAGTAATTTTTTTTGAAAATCTGTAAAGATAACAATTAATATCCATGATACCTAGAACAATTGAGCGATTGGTAAAAAAAAACATTTAAATAAGAAATATAGGCCTTTCAGTATTGTTTGATTGAGAGCCTCTGAGATTCTTCTCAAGCTTTCTTTTGACCAGGCCTCCTCCATTATGTTGATAGGTTCCTGAGAAATATCCATAAGTATATCTAAATTAATAAGGTCCTTCACTGTTGATCTGAGGAATCCTGTGCTTTGATTTGTATTTTTATCTATAGATAAATTTATATAAGCATTTTGCCTTCTATTATCATGCTATAGCAATAAAGTTGAGGCCCTCATAGCTTCGGCATACGTGTGATTTCACTTCACATGTGGAGTCCATGGTGTCTGACATATTTGCCTACAGTATATATATTTATAATTCTCAACAATTATTAAATCTTCTACAGGATGAAGACCTCTATAAGATTAACCAAATTTTCACTATCAAAACTCCACATCAATCTAGAAAATGTCTATATTTTATCTATCCATTTACATTGTTATTTTTTGTGTGTGTGTGGATTCAATGTAAAACATTTATTATTCTTATTGTAGTCATGTAGCCCAACATCTTATCCAGCCAACATGCATTTCAGCCTTTTAATTCTTACATCATTGATAACTAATTTGTTCGCTTATTTCTGTAATACTAGCACACATCTTTCAATGATTCCCTATGATTTACAATCCAAAAATTTCCATTTTATTAAGGGATTGACTCTCAAATTGGAAAACATTGTCAAAACATATTTATAAAAAAAAATTTCTTTACAATCATGTAGATAAATTTCCATTTAGTAAATTACTTTTAATATTACATCATAATTTAATTATCTGACTAATTTTAGCTATTATGTTTCTATGCTTGGGACAATATGACACAATATCTATAGTTACTAATGAACAATAACAACACATTTTATTACCACTTTACAGAAAGAAAATGCAATAACTTATTATTCCACTCTTTCAAAAATAAATAAGTTTTGCCTGTCCAATAATCTTCTTCACAGCTGTAACTAATATATATATATATATAATATTATAAGGATACAGTTTACATACCACCAAAAAGCATCACATATGCATCCATCTTAAAGACTAAACCTACCAGCATAAAATGCTATTAATGAGCGAAAAGCGCAACAAATTCAAAAAGAAAATTTAATCATTAATTTAAAATAGGTGATAAACTGTTCTTAAAGAGCCTACATATCAATAAACCACAAAATTTCATTTTCACAAATTCTGTAACACTTATGAAGAACTATTTACTATAACCAAGTGTGGAGAAGAAATTTGCGGGACATACAATGTCCGAATATTAAAACCTTACCACAAGAAGACAAATTAATTTTCTCTTAATTAAATAAAAACTTGAGAATTAAATATATATATATTACATTTATCTTAATACCTTTACATACCACCAAAGAGTACCACATATCCATCTTAAAAACTAAATCTACCAATAATAGTCAAAAGCATATTATTAATTATATACTAATAATTATGTTTAAAACTGTAACTTAAAATTATATTCTTGATTAATACTGACTTATAAATAATCAAAATTCAAAACACAAGCAAATAATTCGTTTAAATCAAAAGAAAGAAATAACAATTAAATTTTTAATTACTTGTTAATCAATTACATAAGACATGCACATATTCAAATGACATCAATAATTGAAATAAAAAGTGAACTCAAATTGACGAAATAATAATAAAATATAAAATGTGACAGAACATCTGGATTTTTTAGAAAATGAAACATAAGATAGAATGAAAGACTTTTCTTCTTCAAAAACAAAAGATTTGAAAATAGCATTGACTACTCAATATGCATTTTCGCAAAATCTAATTTCAAACCCACTATTCAAGATCACTGAACAATAGCCATTGAAACACCATGTCTCCAAAGAAGAAAATAATAATGGAAGATAAAAAGAAAACTGCTTGAATCAATACGAATAAACTATATACTTTATAAAATTTTATTTTACAAATCTTGGAAACATTTTATTCATGATAATAGTGAATTTCAGCATCAAAATTAAGAAATCATCTCAATCTTAATGTGAAGCTTTTAGAATCAAAAATCCATTATCAACTCTTTATAAAACCAAGAACTTCAAGAAAACTTATCAACAGAGTTACGAAGCTATATCTAGCTAAAAAAGAGAAGACATCGTGGAGATGAAATTGTTCGCCATATAACCATAAATGTTAAATTTTAGTTTCAATTAAAATCGACATCTATCCATCTATGCTGAATAGAATGCCAAAAATATGCTATAATAAACCAAGGAAACTTCTTAAATTGGAGCAATGGAATTGCCATCATGAAGATTCGATGACATTCGAATATGGTATAATGGATTGTATGCGAGATAAAGGGTTTTCTAAAACAAAATTCCTTGAACATTTGTCAATATGAATTGTTGATAATTTAAACTTCAACTTGACTACACAAGATTAATATAATATATATCATTTTCTTTTTTCTTATTATGCTAATTTCTTTCTTTTGATAATAGGTGAATTTCACCCAACTGTAAATTAGATTTATATGAGGGGGGGGGGGGCAGAAATATTATTATTTCAACCTATTAATAAAATGTAGACATAGATATCCCAAGCTTCCTTAATAATAAGTTTGATTATTTATAGACTAAAAGTTAAGAGTTTATTGTTTTGTGTAATATTCAATATATATATATGACAAATACAATGTGAAATATTAAATGTTGAATGTTTGTTCTAATTAACTTATTTATTTAATAGTTGTAATTCAGGATATATGATTAAAATACTTGTATGACTGACCTTTCCTATCATATTATCCTATCATAAGGAAATGACTTTCAACCCATAGAGTAACACAAAAATCCTAATCCATGATTAAACTCACCATAAGCAAAAACAAAAGAAAGTTAAGAATAGGAAAATTAGTTAGGATAGATATATAATAATTTGAATGAAAGTTTTCTTTTTGTGCTATGAAATTTAAATTAATAAGTTTGGGTAATGAATGAGTATCCTTTGTAGGGATAAAATGGGACTGGATTATCAGATATTAAAGAAATAAAATGAGAGATAATTAAGCTTACCCAATCTTCAGTTAATAATTGCACAACTCACATATTATGTTAAAATATAATTATGAACAAAATTTGTCATTGTTAATAACTGCATTAAATAGTTATTATAATAATCAAAGTCATTGCTATTTGTCTGCTCCACAATCATATTCTTCCTGGATTTGAATACCATGACATAATATGAACTGAGTAGAAGATAAATCAAAGAAGGCATAATAAGTCAAATTCCCTACTATTTAACTGTTAATATTCTTAAGATTATATCAACTGAATTAGTTAAATTAATGATCATAATGAGATGTATCCCTCTTGAATAAATAGATCATTCAGTTATATATGGTTTCCAGTCGTCTGGCATTGAATCATATGTTAATACCATCCCATTATCTATGCTACAGCCAATCAGTAGACATTGAATAACAAATAAATAATGATCCTACTCGTCCCATTACAATATATATAATTTATAGAAATTTTAACATAAAACATTATATATATATAACAAAACTGCAAAAAATTTAATTAAATAATTTAACTCAATCTGATTTTTTTTTAATATCCATTTTACACTTATATTAAATTACATACGACCAAACTCTCAATTTTAATTGTATTTAATTGTAAAAATAACCAACTTTAAATGCTTCACATGTAAACTGTATCATTATATATTTTTAAAATTTATATAGTTTTACATTATATATTATTATTCTTAAAAAATATTAGCTAAAATATTATAGTATCTATCATAAAAAAAAGTCAAATGTTTTATTGCTTGGGAGTTTGTAAGAGGTTTGAGCAGATGTGCAAGAGCTAGACCATAAAACGGACCTGAACTCTAGTCCGCGATCTATAACTGCCCCAAACAATAAATAATTATATGATCATTAATTTTTATAATATATTATCGAAAATACAATAAATTATATAAATTAAATATAAAAATTACAATTTGATATAACTGTCTTCTAACTACTTCTACTCCCCTATTATCAATATTTATTTTCTTTTTTTTTAAAAAAAAAAAAACTATTACTAACAGTTGAATGTATTTAACTTTAAATTTTTTTGAAAAACATTCAATGTTTAATATTACATAGTGGAAATAATCCAATGTATAATTAAATACTATTTTAATCTTATTTAGCTTTCATCTGATATTCAGAAGCATTATTTACTAAAACAATTACATGATCTGCAAAATCTAAATGATTTAAAAAAAATCTACCTATTTTTATTCCTATTGTTTTCCATTTTAATTCCAAACCTATTTTTGAAAGACATTCTGGAAATATAAAATTATCATACCAAACCATCTTTATCAATATTAATCCTCATAGTACCACTATATAATCTAATCACTTATATTTAATTTTGAAATAAATAATCTTCAGGATTTGATAATATTCTGAATCTGTATCATAAGATTCCAAAAAATTAATCAGAACAGAAATGTTTACTGATGTATTCAAATACATTTTAAAACTTTCTTTAAAAAAAAATTAAAAATTGTAAACAAGAAAAATGAAAAACTCCCACTTAAATTTTTTGTCTCCCACATATAGCTTATTGATTTTTCATATATTCTGTTGAAGATGCAATTTTCACAAAAATATTAGACTACATAATAAGGTTACAAATGGTCAATAAAATTAACAAATCATTAAAAAAAATAAAGCGGAGTAAATATAATAATAAAATTAAATATTTAGTCATTTTCACAAAAACTGAAAGTAAAGATTGATAATTATGAATTAGAAATTAACAACTACAAATATCTGTCAGATTATTAATCCACTAAACATCGCATGATCTAGGTGCAGTGCTCTCAGATCCAAAGCCCCTCACTGATGAAAGCCACAAGTTAGAAACTAGTCTGGGGATATTGGATGAGTAGGCATTAGATAGGGATTTTATGCACAAGCCTTCTAATATCCATTGATTACTCTGGTTTGCACAGAGTGGCACTAGTGTATGGAGAGTTTTGACTGTTTTAATATCTGATTATTATATAGAAATATAATGGAGAAGTTTAATCATAGAATGAAACTTGGATGGAGTGCTTTTAGTTGAAATAATTATATATTAAAAATAAATATGCTTAAGTGTTAGAAAAAGAAAGTTTTTAATAAATGTACTCAGACACTTAAAGGAAGAGCATTATAAAGACTTCAGACTACTTAATAAAGTATAGAGAGAAGAATATTAGAAAAATCAAGAGAAGATTAAAAATAATAAATATATAAATAAGAGAGCAGTTATCATTCCCATCATTGAAAAAATTAAGATTGAAATGGAGCTGGGCTGAACATATTGTCAAGAGATGATAATAGATGGGGCAATTGAAATTTTAAATTGGATCCCAAGATATTGTAATACACCTAGAAAAAGATTGCATTTATATAGATGGTTGAAATAAAGAAATCTGCTGGTGTATTGTGAAGAAGGGAGGATAAAAATTAGAGAAAATAAATTAAACTTGGATTTTAATTATAGTAGTAACTCTATTCATATATTAGCACCGCCCAGTGCAAGCCATAATAATCAATGGATGTTAGACCATTGGTGCATCAATATACCTATTTAGTGACTACTTATCCAAAAGAAATGGTGATCATGTGATGTTTTATATATGTTTATCCTGCAATGGATTGATAACCGTTGAAAATGATGATGAAGAAGAAGAATGATATTTATAAGGTAGTGGTGTACTGATCTATGTCACATAATGCATAATCTTTAACAAAAGTTAAAATTATTACTATTAAAAAAGTACGCTGAAAATAAGAATATTAAGCATTTTATATATGCTAAAGACATAACTATTCTTGTATCAGTGAATTTAGCAACATGGCAAACAAGTCTAATAAATACTATAATAAGTTTAACTTACAATATATACAAACATATTAAAATAATAATAATAACTATATAAGTTTCAGACAAAAAAATTAAATTGGACTAAATGATAATAGCATGGTAGATCAGATCATTGTTTTTAAAGAGTAAAGTGCAATTAAGTACTTAAATAAATGATTGGTGTTATCATAATGAAATAAAAATGAAATCTGTAATAGCAGAAGAAATTTTTGTAAAAATACTTTAAATATTTGTAAACGTTCGCTTTAATATGAGTAAAGTGTTGGCAAATTAAAAAAATATAAAGAAATCAGAAATATTTAAGATGTGGGTGAAAAAGAAAATATAAAAGATTAGAAGTTAGAAAAATATATGGATGTAGAAAGAAATAGAATTGACAGAGAATTAAAAAATAGTAAGAGATAATTTTAAAATTAAAAGCAGAACAAGAAAAATATGATTGTTCATTGAAGTCATAAAAAAAGAGATTAGAAGTCTATAGGAAGATGACAGTAAGGAGAATATTATATAACAATATTAGAAAAAGATAGTATGAAAATACATTAAAGCTACAAGACTTTAACTGTATTGATAACTTAGTCTCCTAGTGGTATAATAATGTTAATTTTACGTGCTGAGAAAAAAAAAATATGGGTCTCAAGAAACTGTCTATACTTATTCTTTTATGAAGATGGTAATGTCTATGTCATATTTCATTTAATAATACTAGTTTTAATGGTTATTGTAATCCATTAGCTAGAAATGCTAAAACTTTGCCATTTGGGGCATTTCATGAAATAGGAACTTATTTTGTTCATTATTAGAATTTATCCACTACCTGCTAGAAATAAAAATCAAATGATATATTAGGAAAATTCTTAACTCCATGCCAAACAAAAATTCCTACTAATAAAATTTATTTTGACAAGAAAAATTTTTTAAATATAATAATAAAAAAAGAATTTGATATAAAAGTTTGTAAGACTTGAAAAGCACTTATACTGATATGAATAATAGATATTGACATTTCTTTTTATCTTAAGATCAATGCAGGAAAAATATTAAATAATCAAAAATTCCTTAAATTACTTGTGCATTTTCTATAATTCTTTTTAAATTTACCTTTAAGCCATAATCTTATGGATACTTTTCATTTATTTATCTTGAGAATTAGAATTTGTTTTTAAATAAAAATTTAATGAATAAATGACTTTTTACTTTGTTATTTTTATTAGCTTTTGGAAAATATTTAATACTTAGAGATAAGAGAAGCAGTAAACATTAATGGTATTCAGATGTGATTAATCAATTTCCTTCTAATTAGTCTTTAGAGTAAAATAAATCCAACAGATAGTTTTCATTTCCTTTAGGAAATCTATAAAAGTCAAAATAAAGTAAATAAATTATGAGAATGTCTGCATTTTTTAAAATTTTAAATAGCAAATTTCAACTATTATGTTACAATAGAAAGCTTTAAGAAATGTTAATTGTATACAACTAGACTCAGGTGATTCCATAAAAAGCTCTAATAATATAAAATCAATAAGACATCATGGTGAGAGAAAATAAATTTGCTACTAATCATACAATGAGGTTATCAATAAACTTCATGGTTACAAAAAAATGAACAGAATATAACTAAATGTTGTATTAAGCACATATATCTCTGAATATTGTCTAATAAAAATGAAATCATTAATTAACTACTGTCAAATTTCACTCATTAGATTGCATTTTATTTGTTTATAAAATTGATAGTTCAATATTATAATCAATAAAATAACAGAAATGACAGATGTTAGACAATTTTTAATCGCAAGTGAGTATTAACATTTGAAAATTCAAAAAATATTATCTACTTATGTATAACAATATATATCATCATTAGCAGTCATTCCTAAAGAAGTATGGTCACTAACTTAAGTATAAAAAAAAGATGAAAAGACAAAGAATACAAAGTTAAAAGATAAATTTTATAATCATTACTTAAACCAATCCATGTAACCCAATATGAAAACATATATCACATGCTAAAACAATTTTTTTTTTCATCTTCTGAAAAGAAAAATGCAAATAATAATTTAAGGTATTTCTACAAACAATCAATAAAATTTTTTCATTCTTATTCTGGTAATATAAAATAAATAAAAATTTGAATTGCAATTTGTATCCATTCCATTGTTATTACTAATTGTAAAATTAAAAAAGATATCTGAAAAAATAAATAAAAATCCAAAAAAATTATTTTTCAAGATAAAAAATTGACTACTATTATTTGAAAACTGCAACCAAAATATTAATAGTATAAAAAAAGTGTATACCATTTATGGACTATTTTGAACTTAAAAAGTTGCAGTAAGACAAAAATAAACTATTTTATTTGGCAAATAAAACAAAAATTAGCAAAAAAAAAATTTTTTTTTTTTGACTGAAGAACAATTTATAAATATCTATAAAGAAAATAAATAAAAAGGGGGGTTTTTTATTTTTTTATAATATCCTAAATAAAAATAAATATAAAAATTTTTTTAATATTTTTTTTAAAAAAAAAAAAAAAAAAAAAAAAAAAAAAAAAAAAAAAAAAAAAAAAAAAAAAAAAAAAAAAAAAAAAAAAAAAAAAAAAAAAAAAAAAAAAAAAAAAAAAAAAAAAAAAAAAAAAAAAAAAAAAAAAAAATATTAAGAAAATACTTTTAATCCACATTTATATTTTTTTTTTAAAAAAATATTATACATTTATTATTCATAAATATTACATATATTAAAGATTAGTTATCAGCCAGTGACAGATGAAAAATCTTCAGCAACATTTAGCATGTTATCAATTTGACAAGGTAAACCAATTTAACTATCTTGATAGTTTTATAAGTAGATAGGTCAACTTAGATGTTGAGATGCTGCTGCTTTTATGAAATTGAAAGACGAGTATTTCATCACAGAAATATACCTAATGCAATTAAATTAGCTGTATATAGAGCTGTTATTTTATCTAATTTATTTTGTGAAAATAAACCTCGTACATCGAATCCATGCAATATAAATGTATTAGAAAAATTTCTTTAAGAATGCTCCAAAAAATACTACAATAGCAAGATCATAAAAACCAATGATTATGTTCTTCAACTTTCTGGATGTGATACTATAGAGTTCAATATTGTTAATCCATACTTTCATTGGACTGGAGATGTAAAACAAATGTACATTGCAATGGAAGATTTCCTAAAAAAAAATGTTTGATGATAAACTTGAGCACGGCTTTCATGGAAGACACAGACCTCATCTACGTTATAAGTATTATCTCAAAAACAAGACATTTTAAGGGAATATAATGTTGACTGTTTCCATTGAGAATATATGATGGAGATATATATTGAAGAGCTACAATTAGACATATTGATTGAAACATTTCAGAAAGAAAACTTTTCTGATGAAGGAATTAAAAAATAGCATCACAAAATATGAAATAAACACAAATATGGATCAGCAAATTTTATCTGAGGACATATTTAGGATTCATAGCTTGGATTGTATAATAATTTCAAAACTCATTTCTGGATGGGGGAGGGGGGTTCTCTCTTTTTTTAATTAAAATGGCCATATTCATTTATAAATGGCTACTATATACATGTTAAGTAAAATAAGCAAATTATTTATTTATTTATTGAAAGTATGAATTCTATACATATTTAATAATTATTAACAGATTAAATAAATAAAAATTTTAATCATTAAAGAATTACATAATTTTCTGCATCATTTATGTACTGTGTTAAAACATATTATGGATGAAAACTACATCCCATCCACTATATCAAATTATTTATATATATATGGGTTTTTTTTAATCCACCATAAAAGGTCAAACAATAAATGATAAATGCAGAAAAAAAAAAATTAATTGTCTGTCTCCACACACTCAATGTTCAAATGGAATCACTAAAATACTAATAATTTAACAATACATTTTATTCATTCTTCCATTCCAAAGAGAGGAGACAATACTTTTAATAAAATAAAACATATACTTGTGATTAGTTGAACAAAAAAGGAATAAATTACTAACTTAATGGATACTATTATAAGGTTTTGATTCATCAAAATTACATAATTTTCTTTTCGCTGGATTTTCACCAGCTGCAAATTGATACTTTGTTTACATTGAAAGTACTAAAAAGTTTATTGAGAACTTATGGTTTAAAGAATTTCACATTATATTATTATTTTTTTGTTTACATGGCATTATAAAGACCTTAGATGGAAATCAGGAAAATGAATTAAATGAATGTAACATTAATATAGTGCTACGAAATTTGATATTATATGCTATTAACAGTCAAAATTATATATCATCAATCCAAATAATTTTCATTATTTGCAAGACACATTTATATTCAATTTACATAATAACTCCATCAATAGACGAGATACCTGCTTTGACATCTCCAGACGTTGGACTATCTAGTTCATTTGCATACGCTTTGCATACTGTTTTGTTTCTTTGCCCTATTTCTTCGTTCTGCAGCTCACAGTACCGCTATGAATATGAGGCAAAAGGCCTCGAAAGCGCTTAGCATGTAATAATTTCTGTGTATCTTTATAGCTTCTCATTCAAGTGTTCATACGCTTTGTTAATTTTTGTATATAAGATTCTTATTTATAAGCATACAATATTAAGTATTTTCAAGTACAGTTTACTGCAATGACATAATGTTTAACTAAAGAGCAAAAGATATAGGAATCATTTCTCAAATGCAAAAAAAATAGACTTGTTAATTAAATGGAGCTCTTAAGCTTAATCTATCATTAGAGTACTCAAATGCTACAAAACCTCCAGAACAACTGATTACATAATTATCTTTATTTACAAATTGCTAAAAATTTGACTACGATGCCATGATAAAGTATTATCTTTAAAAAAATGTATGAAAAAAAAAAAAAAAAGCACAACTTTCATAAAGTATTATGAGTATTGCCATCACCATTTAAATACAGTTTTAAAAAAATTAAAGACATTCCATTTTCAATATTAGATGATAGAAATAATCAACAAATAATTAATACTAAAATGCAATCTTCATAAACCACCATATAAACAATATAATGAGTGCTTAGTATTTGTCCTATCAGACATATATTTAATCAGAATTTATATTATTAATCAAATTTATTTTGAATTATAGTTTAATAATTCTCTCTCTATATATACACACCTTATTTTACGATAGTTAAATAAAATAAACTTTCAATGACTAATATGAACATTTTTATTTAATTAATCTATCAATTTTAATATGACTTTTAATGCATATTAACAAAAAGAAAAATGAATTGTACATTTTTATTATATATTTTTTTTACGTCTAATTAATAAAACATACAATTTAAATAATCTTAAATACGATTTAAAATTAATAGAGCTTAAAAAATATATTACGGAAGGGTGCATATTATTTTGACCAAGCTAAAGTAAAAAAATTCCATAACATTAGAATGTATGTCCTCCCTTAAGGATATAAATAAATTTAAACAATATTTAAATAAACAGTTATAAAGAAAATATTTTAGATTTATTAATCATGATAGGAGGGAATAAAAATCTTAACTGCTTGTGCTCCATGAGCACTGTGGGAGCTCTTTGAGTGCTTGTTGGATGACGCGTTGTTTTCTTTCTTTACTGACGTAAAAAGTATAAGCATGACATCAACCAAAATACGGGCATTTGATAGCTCAATGACGTAGTTTTCAGAAAATGTTTATCTCAAAAACATAAGTTGAAATTTGGATTTTTGGCAACAGTTTTAATCGACCACAGTATTTAATTTTTTTTTCTTTTTTGATAACTTTTGTAATTACCATGAAGCGCTAAAAAAAAAAAAAATGGTTTACCGAATGCAAGTTAACATTTGCCGCGTATTATTCACAAACAAGATCTACAACAGAGCTTCAACATAATGACTAGTAAGTAAAATTTTAATTTTTTTAATAATATTTAAATTTTTTTTTTTAATTTTTAGAAAAAATTATCTTTTTTATTAATTTTAGTTTGTAATTAGTGTGAGTTAGTTTGTAGTTATATATTTATTTATGCTCATATAGAATTCATATCTATCGTAATTTTCTAAAATTCTGCTTACACTAATCCACTTATTTTTATAAAAATAATGATTTTCAAAAAGTATAATAATTTATTATTTATAATTATGTTTATATAATATGTTTGTGTTTACAAGTAATGAGTTATAAAACTAATAATCAATATACAAAGATCGCATACGCAAGCATATAATCAAATTCGGATTCTTGTTTATGTTTTTGTTTATTCTTGTTCATGCTTTGGAGTCACTTTAGTTTTGCTATATGTTTCATAACATTATTCTCAAGTCTATAGCTAACAAATGGACTATATGCAAATAAATTATAACTATATGATACAATAAATATAGCAAGATAGCATCACTTCTCGGCATAAAGAATATAAATATCACTGATGTACACAAAAAATATAAAATGAAGAGATGAAACTCATTTTATCAGTGATATAAACAGTAGCCTACAATTTCTAGTTTTAGATAGACAAGAAGCCAATTGCTATGATGATTTCTTTTGTATCTTTTATTAGGATGAATCTTTTTCTTTATAGATGCCTTTGACATTTAGAATATTTGGTGTACAAGATAAAAATGAAGAAGTCATATGTCATATCCGACTTCTTTTGGAGATTGTGAAGTTGTGGACTATCTTAGATAAGACATGTTATACATGTTTAGAAAGATAATTTTGTGAAGAATACAAGAAATTATCACTGAAGATGTAATTTGAATTTTAGTTAATGTTAATTTCCAAATTATGAACAAACAATAAAATAATAATTATTTCGGATGTGAAAATTTATTTTTTCCCTTATTTTTTATATAGTTATCACTATTTATTTTATGCTTATTGTTTTTCTTAATTTTTCTAGTTTCTAGCAATGTAATTGTTTTTGCTCTAACATAATTAAAACTGAAGTTATTGTGAAAATTGTGTCTCAGGTCAGTATTTTAAAAAAATTCAATATGGCGGCTTAGTCTCAAGCACAGGTATTCCTTGTTTAATGCCTAATCAGGAATCATAATATAGGTTACTGCTTAAATTAACTATTGTATACAATAAACATATGTGGTTTGTTCAAAAGCTATGCTGATTATTATCTCACTGTAGATTGACTTGTTGAATATTCCATTTATATTAGTACATTATAATAAATATTATTAATTAGCTGTGAGCTAATTTTGAAATAACTATTCTACTGATAGGTGCACATTAATATTGCCATGATAGGTACAAAAATTATTAAATAACGTTTCATTTGTATATATAAGTTTTACGTTACAATTATATTAATAATCTTTGATGACAAGTGTGATTAAGATTTTATTCTATCCTAGTATTATTTTTACATTCAATTGCCTTAAATTATGTTTGAACCCTATTTTAAAATTTTATTTATTGACACACTGATGAACTAATTATTTGATGTAACAAATTACACAAACAATGTGTAAATGATTCAGCAGTTCATATTAATCCAAGTAATATCAGTGATTATATAACTTCATTTACCAAATTAAAAAAAAATAAACGAAAGCAATCTGAAATAGGCTTGAAATATTGAGTACTATATTTTAAAATAGATTTATAGTACATTTTAAAGACATATATATATAATATTCAAATATGAATATATTGTCTATACTAAACTTAATGTAATTAAAAGGAACTTGAATTCATACTTTCAAGCTCCCTACAGTTATGCATTCCATCTTATACAAACAATACACATGACCACACACGTGAAATAAATAAATGATCAACAATATCCATATTTCATGCTGAACTAGCACTCATCAGTTGGTCCAGATCATCATCTGGCTCACATATACAATCAGTGCTCAATTTATATTAAAATGGCAAATCTACAAACTTTAATGGACAAGCTTCAATCTTTCTCCCCTTCAAACTCTTCAACTATCCATATCATTGAAAATCCCGATAATGGAACACTCAAAGGCCTTGTTGATGCCAATATTACTGTCATACCAATGTTGACTTAAAGCCACTCTAAGTGTTTTGTCATCGGATTTTCAATGATATGGATAGCTGAAGAGTTAAAGGATGGAGACTATTGAAGCTTGTCCATAAAAGTTTGAAGATTTGCTATCTTAATATAAACTGAGCACTGATTGCATATACATGTGTGAGATGATGATGTGGACCAAATGATGTGTTGGTTCAGCATGAAATACATATATCTTTTTCACATGTATGTGGTCATGTGTGTCAGTTGCATAAGATGGAGTGCATAGCTGTAGAGAGCTGGAAAGTCTGAGTTCAAGTCTCTCCTAAATATATATTGTTTAGATCATAAAAAAGTAAAATCAACATCTTGAAATACATATAATATAAAATTTATTGTGAATACAATATCAAATTCAAATGTCTTATTTGTTATTACATTAACATTATTTTTACTGAGTACAATAATAAATATAAAAATCATTTTATAAAAACTGCCTTTATTTAATTTGATAAGTAATGCATTAAAAATTTAAAAAAAATTGTTTTTCTTCCATTACAATTTTGGTTATTACATGTAACTTGAAATAATTATAAGTGACATCCATAAATTAATTAAATCAGTAATTAGTTTTTAAAAGTGTAGGGCATCCATAAATTAATTAATTTCAATCACTTGTAAATCTGTGATTGAATTAATTAATTTATGAATGCCCTACACTTTTATCTCAAATTAAATATAACAACTAAAATTGTGATTGAATAAAAAAATATTGATTTTTAGTGTAACTCATCAAATTACATAAAAATATTTTTTATAAAAATATTTTATATTCATCTAATTCTTTTTTTTACATGATAGACTGGTTCTCAAAAATTACATGCAAAAAAATACATTGTATATTTAGAAAATAAGGAGATTTTTTTTTTATACATATATAAACCATACAAGGTATTTCATTAGAATGTTATATTTTTTGCATTATATCACATTTTTCTTCATAAACATTGCACATAAATAAAAATGAATTATAGACACATAAATTTCATTTGAAAAATAAAAAAATGTAAAGCATTAATGAACATAAAAATTAGGCAAACTGTCACTTTCTCACAATAAATTCATACATGTGTGCACAATTAGAATATTGTTGCTTTCACTAAAACTTGCAACATTACTGCTATCACTAACAATGCTTTGGTCATCGTGGTCTTCCATTGATGAAGTTCTCTCTGTAAACTCCTGAACGACATTAGCAGTAAAGTCCTGTGGCACTGATATTACATTTTTATAAATGATTTCATTAATTTATGGCTGGGTTCATATACTGGCTAAGTTTTTATGTAGTTCTGTATAAGATGACATTAGTGCTTTCAGATCTCATTGAAACTTTGAAGCTCATTCTTCATTAGGATCACATTTGACAAAATTATTACATAATTGATTAGCAAGATCAAGACCTTCTTTAATTAGATTAGCATTTAACCCTTAATCATCTTCATTATCAATCTTCTTTAGGATCAACTAACAATTCATCAATATCTTCAGATAAAATATCATTGCCTCCTTATCTGCCAATTAAGTGGGCCATTATTATGATATTGTGGACAAATAGAAGCAGAATGAATCCTACAATTTTAAACTGGTCATTTTATATCATTAAATTTTTAATTAACAAGTCTCTTCATTTACCAAATTTTTAATCAACAAAGCTAGTGATTACCTGCTTACATTTATTTAAATTTAGATAAGCCTGTATTTATCTTTATTCCTTCCTTTTACCAAAAATTCCTTAATAAATTAATGATTACCATTTAATTGATTTACCAAATATTTTTTAATTAGATAAATCTGTATATTTACAGATAAAACTTAGAATATTAAAACCAGGAACAAGACTTAATTAAAAAATATATTTTTTTTTTCTAAAAATTTTAATTGATAAAAAAAAAAAAAAAAGGAAATAATTAAGAAAAGTTTTATAGGTTATTATTAAGTGTTGTTCCTATAATATCAATTTTAAATAGATTTATTTGAAATAATTTTAGTTAAAAAGAGCTTTTTTTTTACAAACTAAAATAAAATTGACCAAACAAAAATAAACCCAGATGTTTATCAATATGTGCATATATAATATAAACATATATATAAAAAAACTTAATGAGATGAAATTAAACTTATATTTTGCCAACCATGAAATGTTTAAAATAAACAGATATTGAGATAGCAGCTCTATCACAATATATATAAAAAGATGGTCATGTATCTCATGGCATATAACATAGTAGTACAGTGCAATATATATAAAATTGAGAGGAAAAGTAGAAATAAATACAAACAATTTTTATAGATATTTTCTATTGTAACGAGCACAGACGTTCGTTACATTGGTTTTTTTTTTATTTTTTTTTATTAAACATGAAAGTAAATTAAAAAGTTCGCATTTAAAAATTTTCTTTAAGAATTAAAAATTGAATTTAAATATCATCTTAAACTCGTATATATTAAATCGCACAGATAATGAAAAATTATTAAAATAAAACTTTATTAAAGAAAAAGTATTTTAAAACTAAATTTTAAAAAGATTTGGAGATAAAATTATATCTTTAAATTTATCTTTAAATATATCTTTGATTTGGAAAACAGGTTAATTAATCAGAAATGGAAATGATTGTTAATTAGTTAAATGTAAACCAGCCTTGGGCATTTAAATGTAAAAACAGCGGTCAGATAGGAAAACAATAGAAACAAATAGCCAATGAAAGAAATCCATCGGGAAATCGGACCTCAGCGAAAGGATCATCACATCGATGACATAATGCCAAGTCAATCCTTCGAATACGTATAAAAGGAAAATTTGGAAATTATTAATTAGTGAATGATTAATTACGATGTGAGAGATATGTGGTAGTGCGGAAGTGGAGAAGGGATTGAAAAAAGACGCACGATTCAATCTCTTCAGCTTTGCTAAGTAAAGAAATGAACTATCGTTTTTCTACAATGAGGACCAGTTAAAGCAAAAACCTCCGGATGAATAAATAAAACAACGGCTAAATGGATACCAATCTTAGGACGGCGTGGGAATTCATGTTCATGGCAAGCAACTGTAAAAGATGAACATTTTAAACCGTAAGAACTTTATAAAAAATGAACATTAAATTAAAACTTTCCAAATTTAAATGATTGCAATATTATCCTATCTGACCAACTTAATTTATTAATAATGTTATTTGATGTATTTCTTTTTTTATATATATTTAAAATCATTTCCATTTATTTATTTACTTTTTTGTTCTTTAAGTTTTATTATGATTTCTGTTTTCCGTTAAGGTAAATTATATAAATGTTAAACCCAAGTCGGGCGTGAATGGCTGTATAGATTTGTAAAGTTATATTAGGGGAGGGTAATCTTAGGTTATTTGGTTCGTGGTTAAATTGGGTCAATGGATTGGATATATTGGTGTGATTAGTAGATGTAATATTGATTTGCTACGGGCAGAATCGCTTCATACGCCGCACACTTCCGTTTGCCTATGGAAGGAATTATAAGTCGGATACCGCAGTTCCTTTCTATGGAGTTTTTTGTTTTATTGCTCTTCTTTGCAGATAGATGTAATATTCCTATCTCATGAGAAGCAATTTCTTCTCTTAACTTTTTGTGCTGCCGTATTTTATTACATTGAATACATCGATATATCAGATGAATTGATGCCAGTTTGACTACGAATTTTAACCTAAGGTTAAATAGGGATAGAATGTTTATTTTCAAAAGCAAATTTATGTGGTCTATTCATACTCGACCCTAAATAGAAATGCATTAAATTTAAGTTGTTTATAGACGCTTGCATGGATTGTTTATTGGTTAACTATGTTTTGCGTTTCCATATTTGATCAAAATATATAGACATTCGATAAATAATGATACCTTACGGTGAGTATCAAAAATGTATTTATTCGGATGTCTTTTAAGTTATTGGTGACAATGCAAGTATCTTATGGTGAATACTATTGGGTTACATATAAATTTCCCTCCGCAATTGTCAGTAATCAATAATTTTGTATTTTGATCGTTTATGTTTACTTTGAAATGTGTTTAACCGTGTAATCTATGTAACCGATCTATAGCAACATATTAAAACAAGCTTTTATAATCCCATCTGTGCGAACTTAATTAAAATGTAAACTTATAATATACTAGAAATTAAAAATGTAAAGTAAAATCTAAGGTAAAGTTAAAAATAATGTTAAATGTTAAAATGTAAAACTAATTTAAAATAATTTTAAATCTTATATATATGTGCATAAATAAATGTTTGTGTGTTAATTACTGGCAGTGGCTTATTTTATTTATTTTTTTAATGTTGAAATCTAATTAGATAAGATATGATATTATTAAATCTATGCTACTCCCTGAGCTAGTGACATGGGCTAACGACCGGAACCAAAATTTAAAAAAAAAAAATTTTTTTTTTTGACTGACGTATCTGCCTACTTTATAAATTTTTCTAGGTTCAAATGCCTAGATGGCGCCCCGTAGTGCAGTTTACGTAAGTCTATATTCTCCGGATCGTTACACTATATTACACTAGAATAACTGTTAAGGATTAAATAATTTTGAATTAATTTTTTTTATTATAAATTAAACATTTAAAAAGGTCTAATTAATATTATATTAATTCTGATTTTGAAATTAAAACAAGTATGTTTTTATGTTATAATAGATATACTGGTAATTGTAAATATCCACTATCTATTTTGATTTGATTTTTTTTAATTAAAGCTTGTATAACATTTTGATAAAAATCCTACAAAGTTGTTTTTGAAAGGATTAAGTAAATTGAAGTCATTAACTTTTTCAATAAAGATAAAAAAAACTACTTTTAATTACTATTTTCTTAAATTATACCCCGACTATAAAAAGGCTTTAAAAAAGATTAGAGGGAGTTTTACAGATGACAACAAGAT
Source organism: Epiperipatus broadwayi (assembly GCA_028023455.1). NCBI lineage: Eukaryota > Metazoa > Onychophora > Udeonychophora > Euonychophora > Peripatidae > Epiperipatus > Epiperipatus broadwayi. The sequence continues at coordinate 971,238 of JAQFVV010006222.1, forward strand.
TACTACTACTATGAAGAAATAACTGAAGATAAGAGACCATGTATTCGGCTGCTGCTAGAGCAATATGAGTTTTGATTCACATGGAGGCCAGAGCCATCTTTTGTGTGGTTAATTAACCCATATATATTATGTACTGGCTGGTATGCCTAAAGTCTATCAAATTCTAGACTAAATAAAGCAGAATGTATAAATATATATATACCGACAGTTATCAGATTATACTTTTCCTGAAGATGACGATAAGCCAGTCTACTGTTTTAAAAGAAACCAACTTATTAAGAGAGCCCATTAGCTTGCTAAAGAATTAGTTTATATGTATACTGTTTACCTATATGCAGAGGACAGATAAAGGTATTGCATCATATATATATATAAAGTTTAGCTGGTGAGTAGAGCATGTTATATATATTAAGAACAATATTATTTTAAATAATTTATTGAAAATGACAATCGTAATTTTTATATTACAATTTTTTTTTACAGTAAATAACTTTATTCAATTAAAAGTAAGATGTGTTTCCAGGATATTTTATAAAAAAAAAAACTCCAAAAATCTTTCTACATTGAACAAAAAAACTTACTAGAGTATTTTAAAGACATTTGCAATTAATAAACAGTAACCTGATTAAAAAAAAAAAATCTGGACTGCCAAAATAATATATTTTTGTAAAAAGTAAAAGAAAACCCTTTTTTTACCATTAAAAATAATGAATTAATAAATATGATTCATACTTTTTATATACACATGTGTGCATTTATGTGTTATTAAAAATAAATACAATGTTTTAAACAGCACGTCTGTGCTTATTTATATAGATATATGTCGTGTAAACATCTAAAAAATCTGTAAATTGTTAAATTAATTATATATTACAAAAATTAATTTCATTCATAGGTTTATGACAAGTCATATATGTTCATTTTACATTATACAGGCATGTCTGTGTTTATATATGTAGATGTTTTATGTATTGATATATTTGTAAATCACAATGCGATAGCTTATTTTTTATAGTTTAATCAAAATCAAAAGACTTAATTTATACATATAGCCATATTCTATGAACAAATTTCATTTTAATTTGTTATTAAAAAATTTATATTTCATTGCTTAAATTATTCCAGTAAATTTATTTAATCCTAAAATATTATAAATTATCATGTTGTATTATATCTCTTGATCACAGTAAGTTATAGAGATTTTGCTCTTTTTTTTTCATGTATCATAGCATCGGCCGAGAAGCAAATCTGCTAACCTGGGGCAATTGCTTGTAAGGCTGCTGTGCTGATCACTCGACCAATTTGTGCATAAAGGTAAGTTATTTAAAAGGGGTTTATATTTAGTGTTTATGAACATCCAATTGATGATAAGTGCCATCATTCAAGCTTCATCCCTAAGATTCCTTACAGTTACAATATATTTTTAAATATTAATATAGTTTTTGTTACAATATTTATAGCAGTATGTAGAGTGATACTAAAAAAAGAATTTTAAATTTGTATAATCTGACCACACACTCATGCATCATTTATAATGGCAAATATGAATTTAAATTACATCATTTGTACTATTAAGTAGTTTAGTAAGAACATGTTTCATTTCCTAATCATTTCATTTTCAAAAATAAAAGTACTGTGAAATAATCTAATCTGTCATGGATAGTTTTTACTTACTAAAACCTCTGGTGCTGATCATAATCATGAGGGTATCCTCTTGTTTAGGTGATTATTCCACCTTAACATATATTTTTATATTTTCACTATACTCAAAGCTATAGCTCAAAGAAGTAGACATTACACATGATTTCAGACAAATTAATTTTCCTAATTTACTAATTACTCTAATAAACATAACTGGATACAAGAATAAGATTGAAATGATATAAGGCTTAAAGATAGCATATGAATAGTAACAAATATTTCAATAATCACACAGTGATCAAAATAACATCATGAACGAGATCTGAAATCAGTACATCGATCAAGAATCTTTTGTTAATATAAAATATTATTTTTCCATTCTTCATTTTTAAACATGAAAAAAACAATCTGAAAATAATATTTTATTAATATTTCCTTAAGTAAAGAATCCCACACATTTATACATCAAATAAAATAAAAATATTAAACTTAAAAATTTAACTCATGATTAACCTCTCCTTCCTATTTCCATATTAATTTGATACTGGGATGAAAATTATGTAATTATCTATTATATTTTAAAAAAATAAAGAAAAAATAATAATAATTACAAAAAATAAGTGTTTTCTATAATAATATTATACAGAAATGAAATAGACAGAATTTCTTATTGTTATAATTATCCCATATGTGAATGTATTTCTATTTCTAGATGTCTTTATAGACTAATATTAAGTTTAATGTTATTTCTTCTGTGAGGTCTAACACTTTCCATCCAAGTTTAGAGATAAAGTCTCGGTGGTTATTTCAGTTTTTGACTACTTTTGACAGCTTTCAAGTCTTTGTAGAGGCAAGAAATAATTTGGCAGTTAGATAAATCATTTCTGACTCAGGACAATATATTATATAGTGATAGCAGGAAATTCATTGCATTTTATTTAAGGCTATACCAATAATAGAAAATTCTTGTAAGTACTACATGGATGAATGATGAAGGCAGATATTCCTTATAGTGATTTCAGATAGACATTGACCATGTTATAACAAACTTGGGTTATCATTACTTCCATTACTATCCACAGTGATAGCTTGCTTGTCTGACTTCACTGGTATCATTGCAGCAAAAGTAGATAATATTCATAGTGAAATCATTCACTTGGTATGATTTCTCAGTAGATTGAAAATTGTCTTTAAAAAGAAAACTGCTAACTTTTATTTTGCCTGGTTTACCAAGAAATGATCTAGTTTACTTTAATGTTAGTTTTTCTCTGCATGGACTTTCATAGTTTCTTCACATCCTGTGTTTTATATTTTGAAAAAACATTAACTTAGACATTAATCAAATATATTTAAGGTTTTCATATTTTGTTCAGATTATTACTTCTTGTTTATTCTGAAAACAAAACAACTTTTCTAATGAAGCTTTTCAAAAATATTCACTTATTTCAATATTATATATTCTGTTGCATATAATATATGCATGTATTCATAATTATAAGAAACTCAACTATAATCAATACAAATTTCCCAATTTACACTTAAAATAAATGTCTTTAATAATATATGTTTGATATGTACATTTTTTAACTAATCAAATTGGTTTTTAAAAATTAACACTGTGTGCAGTCACAAAATTTAACCCTCCTCATCATCAATCATGAGGATTGATTTTTTAATTTAAGCTGCTATTGCAAATATGCATTACAATGATATATTGAATATATACATAAGTATTTGCTTAGTTTGTTCTAGTGAAATAAATGGTTACTTTAATTTCCCCAAAACATATCTATTTAGAGTGAATAAACTTCCTATTACTTAAGTTAATAACTATATACTTCTTTATCCTTTTATAATTTATTAATTTCTTCAACCAAGAGAATTAATATTGAAATATCTAATCAAATGTAACTTTAATAGCCCACTCCCTTTTCTATTTAAGATAAATACTCTTCAGTGAACATGTGACTCAATATATTTAATTAATATTACATATAAATGTTAATCAATATTTAATTGCAGGAAGTATCTCTGTACTACATATAAGTCTATAATTTTTAATTAAGTGTAATTGTTTAGAATTTTTTTTGCTTAATATACATTTATAAATACTCAGGATAAAAAATATACTTATTTTATATATAAATTTATTTTTAAAAAAGCAAGATGTTAAAAATGAAGTGAAAATGATGTGGAAGTAAAACTAGATATATTGAGCACTTGTTTTATTTTAAAACTGTTCTGTATGTAATAGGAAAATAGAGAACTTGGTGTAAGAGAATTGTAAAATATTTAAGAATTAAATAGATTTTGTATAAATATCTAAAAAAATATCTGGATTGTTAACCATTAATTAATTAGTATTGTATTGTAAGGGTAGCTTACAATCCAACCTTTGTTCACTCTTACCACCAAATCCAACTCATTTATAATGTAAATGAGGTTAATAGGTGGTTAAGCATATATTTTCATTTATGGAATAAATAAACCTATATATAATATAGATGCAACAAATGTTTATTTTTTGCTATATTAAAGAAATATCACAATAGATTAGTTTTGTTTATCTATTAGAAAAATAAAAACACTAATTAAAAAAAAATGCTAATATATGTATGTAAACAATGAATTCAATGACATCCTTACACAAGACTTAGACTATGTAAACATGGTAATGACCTAATGTTAAACTAGTCACTAGGTAACCAAATGCAGAAGATGAAAGCATAATAATACTATGTAATTTTATTTTACGTACAATCAATATAATACATGCAACAATAGTTCATACAGCGATGGAAAAAAAAATAAAATGTGAGTATACTAAACAATGAAAGCAGAGTCCAGTATAAGAACAAACCCAGTTCATTTCCATCATCTTTTACTATTTTCAAAAAATACAAAAGCTGTATAACAACGTCAGAAAATCAAATGTTCAAATTTTAGAGAACATGGACGGGTTATTCAAACACTCCAAATTAATCGTTTGATCGTTGTAAAGCAAATTATGAGAAACTGCAGCCGATATTTAAACAGAAAGAATTCTAATACATTCATGCAGTTGAATAAAATAATTGAACTGATTTAAATAGACATTTAACATAAAAAGGCCTATGCTATTCTTCAAATACGGATAAAATAACAAAATAGAACATCATCAGCAGTTATATATATATATGATGGAATAATTCTGTTCTTATAAAAATTATTAAACACCAAACGCTGAATTAAGAAAATTTGTAATTGTTTATGAACTGCAAAACAGAGTACTCCAGCTAATTCAATAGTGTCATAGGGCTAAGTGTTGTCAGCCCTGACCATAGGAAGTGCCGATGGTTTAATATTCAATTGTGTAATGCCTTCTGAAACATCAAATGCCCTGTCTTAAACATCCTAATGGATACATAATGAAAACAGCAACAGAAGATGGAAATAACATCATTCCAAATACGTCGCCAAGGAGTCCCCATGAGTAATGCATGACTTGCCTTAGAAGAACGAACAGAACAGCGATGAACTGTATCTGAGACATTAGTTGCCTAATCCATGAACATTATGCAAGATAACTTGAAGAAAGTTAATTTGTTGTATAATCTTTTTTTTTATTTTACATACGCATCTGTAAAATTCTGTATTTTTGTTTATTTATTTTACTTCTGCATTTGGAAACCTATATCTTTATAACTTGGAATAGTCCATTGTAGTTGAAGTCAAGAAAGTGCAGGGAGGAAGGTTGTTAAGTTAGACAATTTTTTATTATTTTATTTAATAGTTTAGGTAACCTTCCCTTCATAGTGATATGACATTTGGCATTGTTATCATTACTGTAAGGAATATGGAATAAAGTAAGATTTTCTTTAATATTATTCCATATTAAAAATATGCACTTGCTATAGGACAGAATTTGTGTTGTTTATTGTTTTTGTTTTTTTTGTTAACTAATGATTGTTTATTGTATTTTTATATTGGACTATTTCCATCATCTAATATGTGTATAGAATGTCTTTAAAAAAATTTAATTTTATTTAAATATTCCAAATACATTCAACTGTTAATAATAGCACATCAAACAGGTTAGTTACTATTACTAACAGTAGAATGTATTTGGAATATTTAAATAAAGTCAAATTTTTCTAAAGACATTCAATACACATATTAGATGATGAAAACAGTCCAATATAAAAATACAACTAGAACACCATCATCATAAACCCTTCAGGAAAACACTAATGATTTTTATATTTGTTTATTCAGTATGAATGACTAATTGGAATTAATCTACAAAGCTATTGCACACACCTTCATATAATCTTGTTAAATAGTTAGTTAGCTTTGCAATCATAGTAACAATGAATTAATAATTTTTCTTTTCATCATTCATATCCACTTTGTAAATATGTAATGGCTTTATGTACATTTACCATGGTAAGAGTTGGAGTAATAAACATATTTAATCATTATTATGGTAGGAATACATACTTGACACACACACATATATAATTATTTTTTTTGTTAAAAGAGTTATTCAATTTTCATTTTGTTTGTAAATAAACATTGTTAATTTGATTTTCATTAAATAGACTCTAGTTTATCAAAGTTATTTATCCATTCATTCAACAATTCATAACCATGCATATGTGCGTACACACACATGCCTTCTTTTACATTATAATATAGTAATATGGTTAAATGAGTCCTTTACATGATTGGAACCCATATAAAGGTATTGTAATTGCTATCTAAGGTAAATTCCCCCTGAAGATAGCTGAGTGCAACATTCTCCCTGGGTTTGAATTCTGAGGCATGTGTGGAATCCGAAAACGTGAGGTATGGATGAACTGGCCTAAATTGTGTCTGAATTTAATGCGTAAATCTAGAGCTAGTTCATTGGAAGAAAACATGATAATTGGTTAGGTACTTCATTGCATCATTCATGGCATCCTACTCAAAGATGCTAGGTCCGACCATATTTAGATGTGTTTCCCCTTTTCTGGTGGAAAACTCGGACTGTCACAGTATGGAAACTAAAAGACAATTATTCATAAATAAGAGTAATATATTGTTACGGTATTTAATGTGTTCAAATTAATGGTTATAAGCAGACCTTTTAAAAAAAGTTTATTGACTTATTAATATCACAAACATTGTTAAATATTATATTATTGTTATGGTTACACATAATGTTATAAACACAGATATTAAATTCTTGATAATACTGCCATATAAAATGAAATATTAAACATATCCAAGATGTCTGCCCAGACATATTTTACAAATACAGCATTTTTTGAATACATGTATGAAAATTTGTTTTTATTGCAATTCATATTTGGTATAAAACATGTATATTAATTTAATTTTCAAAGAACTGCACATAAAATAAAAAGACATAGCACTAGTAATAATAAGGATAAATTATTTAAGAATAGTACAAGTATAGTAGTAACTTTATTATTGTACATATACAATTTAAAATTACTCTGAATAATGAAAGGAAGTTTAACATTATATTTAAATATATATATGCATGCACGATTGTAACTTTAAATTACTTAAGTAAAATTATTATTATTATTGGTAATAAAGTATTAAACATAATGAAACCTTAAAATTAAACAGAACAAGATCACTTAATTTATATTTTACAATATTTGTAAAATAATAATAATGTCTTTTAATTTTAGTAATTCATGTAATAATGTGCTTAAAATATTTTACCTATATATTATTTCATAATATTAAAATGATTTTATTCTATAAATTGGTGCTTTAAAATTTTAAAACTTCCAAATATCACATGAAACTTATTATTTCATAGCAACTATGATAAAACTTCCCCATAAAAGTTCAAAAGGGGAGAATTTTGAACAAAAACAATGATTTCATGATGCAAATCTATAAATACCATTATGTGTTAAGAATTGTTTAGTCTTTCATATTAACTGATTGTAAGTGCATTATATTGTATTTAAATTTAAAATTAACCATATTAGTATCTTGCACTTCAGCAAGCATGGAATAGGAAAACCTAACAAACATTTGCACTTCCTCGAAACTGTCCTGAAGAAAGAATTAAACATCTAAATATGTTTATCATTTTATAATGCACTTTTAAAAGGAATGAAATTATAAAAACTTGAATTTAGATCTGAAACTTTAAAATTATATGGGAATGTTGCTATTGTAACTTATCTTCAAAAGTTTACTTGATAAAGTTTTTCTGAATCAAATATTAATCTAATTATAAAGATTTATTTTCATCTGGACAATCAATTGTATATTGGATATTTATTGTTGTCTTAAATACAAAATTTACTACCCAATTTTATCTTCACCTAGACAAACACTTATATATTGGATATAATCATCATTAAAAAAAATGAATTTACAACTAGTAAATTTTATCTTCGCATGGATAGTTTGGAAAATTATTGTTAAAAATGAAATTTTAACTAATGGATTGTGACTTCATAAATATTTAAAGAAAACTATAATTTATGAATGCCATACTTCAGAGATTAATAATTATATCCCATACCTAGGAGTTAAATGACTTAGTGATTTTGGAATAATTTAAAATGCACCCATACTGGATATTTAAAAGGCTCAAACTTTATTACCAATTGCTCATTATAGGGATTAAATTGTGTCACTTCTATCTTTTAGGATTTTATAATCTAAAAGATCAAAAGATTTTTTCACTTTCAAATATTTTGAAAGAATGCACCAGAATAAATATTCTGAATGTTTTTAAAAGACTTTGAATTTATTTTATATTATGTGAAATGTATTATTTTTTGCAAATTTGGTTAATTGTTATAATATTTACATTCATTTTGGTCACTGAAACTTCTCAAGAGAAAAAAATTATAAAAAAATAAAACACAGGTAGTATATTTACTTTATGATTACCATTTAGTATAAGTATGTTATTGATTATTTAAATATTGGAGATCCGTTTTATAATGTTTAAATATGATTAACCTTCCCGTTGAAAATTTTTTTTTAATTTCATTGGCCAAGTGAATACAACTTTTGATTGGTCAATTAACAAACTCAGCCGTAAAAATATATTCATCTTTTAATATTATATTCATTTTAGTTTCATTTGTAAAAAGTATATTAATAATTTGTGAGATTACGAAAGTGAACGAAAGTTTTTTCAAAAATAAATTTCTATTTATAATTATAAAAATATTTGATAGCGGAAGACCTAAAAAGAAAGTTCGTAACAAATTAGAAAGTTCTGCGGACATCATTGATGTCTTTGTCAATTTACATTAGTGTAAAAGTAAAAAATGTTTTGCTAAAATCTTACTTTTCTAAAATAATTATATTTTCAGCATATTTTACCAAAATACATTATAATATGTAAATAAATGCCAGAAAAATACTCTAAATTATTCATTTCTGTTTGAAAATGAAATAAAGATCTTGAGACAATGAAAATTGTTGACAGGTGTCATAATTGGTGTTACTGCTGTCTTCTTTTTCAATTTACGTTCATGTAAAAGTATAGAATTTTTTACTAAAATCTTACTATTTTTCTAAAATAATTATATTTTCAGCATATTTTATGAAAATAATTTATAATATGTACGAAAAATAATAAAAAAAGCATTCTAATACATTAATTTTCATTTTCAAAGTCAAAACAGAAATTGGAGCGGTGAAAATTATTGACGGACGCTCTTCTATTATCCGAAATGTGAACCAACCAATTAGCATCTAGGAAAGCCTGCCTCCTTCCTTTGTTGTAGCTTCTTATCTCAATATTATTGATTTTTTATGTGTAAAATAATTCTAGAGAGGACAGACTTTTTCGATACATTTTAAGCTTTAAAATAAGCATAAAAACACTACCATAGCTCAAAAAATTGACGGTTTTTGATCAACTTGAAGCCATGGACATCTTTCTCAGAAGGGGTTAATAACTATTTATGGTTAAGTCATAATACTTGACATTTTATTGGTCTGTTGATTTAATCTTGTTTCTCTAACTAAAAGTATCTAAAATATATAGTTGAGAAATTTTATAAATATTACCTTTCTTATTTACCCACGTAGGTACTCTCAAGAATTTATAAAAATTATATTGTATATTTAATTATACTTTTAGAATTGATATTAGGATATATATAATCATTCAGTGAGTGAAGTTCCTGACATTACATTCTTGTTTTATTCATAAGGTGAGCTTGATAAGCCTCTTATGAAATATTCACCAGTACCTCTTGGAATTATGTTAATTAAAACCATATTTTAAAAATAATATTATAAATTGGGTTAATATTTTGCTCTTTATGAAGTAACTAAGTTTATACATCAGATATCTAGAGCAGTGTTCTTCAACCCTTGGTCTGCGGTCTGGTGCTGGGCCGTGGAACTTTTCTGCAGGTCCACGTGCTAGACGGGCAGTAAAAAGTTTGTAATAATAAATAATAAGAGTTGAAACTTTTAATTAATATAGCCAATTTTTATTTATTTTTTCATCTCATTTTTACCCAATTAAAAAAAAAAGAAAACAGAATGAAAAATAAAATCTAATCAATCATTCATAAATTAATTTGTTTTTCTAGTTATCACAGATGTTTATGGGAGGCGGGGGGTAGAATAAAATTTTTTATTACTTTTCTAAAAAAATTTAAAAAAAAGTTTTTTATTATATAAACTCCATATATATATAAAACTTTATCTTATTTTATTTAACATTGTTGTTTTGATCAGTTATGACAATTATGCTTATCTTTAAGAAAATTTGTCTATAGACTTCTGCCAGTCTGCGAAATCTTATCCTTATTTTTGCTGGTCCGCGGAACCTTATCCTTATTTTTACCAGTCCACAGGGGTGAAAAGGTTGAAGACCACTGATCTAGAGAAACAGATCTTACTAAAGATGCAATAAAACATTCTTTATCTTATTAATTATCTACAATTAAATCTTTTAAATATCATTTAACAATTTTTTCCAACAGTGTTGTTTTACATAATGTGGAGATACATCACACGTTTAGTTAGTATATCATTTTCTTAATTAAAACATAATAATATTGATGATCATTGTGAAAAAATGATTATTATTGTGTTCATTTAATTTTTTTTCATTATTCTTATTGTTAATAAATTAATTATATTCATTAATTATTAGGACTTTGTTGTTAATCTCATCACCTATTAATTTTATATGATCACATGATTTATAATTATCATTATTTAAAACAACACTGCTTCATAAGCCAGTGGTTCATCATTTTTATACATTTACACCATCCTTGTCTTAATATTTAATTTGCAAGATATTAATTAAATACTACAAAATGCCCTTTGATATTTTATCATATCAATGATAATAATTTATAATGTTAGAGTTAAAAATTGTTACAATAGTATTTATTACACTTGAATATTAGAATGCTGAGATAATTTTAATCAAATTTATGTAATACAATAGCTTAAAACAAACTTGCTAGTGATATATATGAATGTTACAAGAGTTTTAAAAATATATATATATACTCTGAAACATAGCAGAAACCTAAGATGTCTTGTTGGAAAGAAATACCCATCTGTACAGTGCTTTTGTAAAATAATTATTTATTATAAAGAGTCTCACGAAATAATGATCTGACTGCTTTTAAAGGTTACTTATGAGAGTTAACCAAACAGTGGTTGGATTGCAAAAGTGGATCACCTATCTAGCCAATCCTCAATCACCCTTCATCCATTTTTATTACATTACAATATACAAATAAGCATGTTGAACCAGCATAGCAGTTAGAAATTACAAAAACTTAAAATTACATTCATAATAATCAGATGTTAAAAATGAATTAGCACTCTAGGATAGAACTCTGATCCTAATTCATCAAGAAAAGCTGTAGTTGTATGTTAAGTGGCCATTATAGTCATTTTTATTTAATAAAACTACATATTAATTATGTGTATACAGACAGATTAACTACAGTTATATTAATTACTTGTTATAATTGTAGTTACAAATTATAGTAAAATTATTAAATTAAAAGTTAAATTGAGATTAATTAAAATGGGTCTGAATTAAAAAGTTTCCTCACAATAATCAATTTGTTCAAGTTAAGACATAAAATTGGAACAATCATTGACAGAATCAAAACATTAAATTGCAAATTCTGACATCAAATAAAAAAAAGATACTATCATTAACAGAAAATGACATGGATAATAAGAACATGGCATGTCAGTTTTCCAGTACCACTAGATGATAAATAATTAAAATTAGATGGCATGTGATATATTTTTCACAAAGAGAAAAAATGCCTGTCTTCAACTAAAATTGCATAACAGAATTTGAGTTGTATAATGCTGGTAATTGATCCCTTTATATAGTTTAGGTCAACAAATATTTTGAGAAGAATAATATTAACAATAAAAGAGAGAAAATACCATTATTATGTTTCACTGGCTAAAGTATCATTAAAAACAGATTGGGGAACTGATAAATTCAAAAATCTCATATATTATTACCTACTTGAAAAACAAAAATTATTTTAATCCTCCTCCATATAGATACATTGCTAGATTAGATTTCTATGACTGCTTTCAGGCTTTGGGGAAAAAACAAAAATTATGATTCAGCTTTACAGAAGATGGCAAAAATATGAATATGATTAAATTATTGATGATTTGTTGTTAGAACAATTCCTACAGAAAATAAATAATAAGAAACAATCATTACATATCACTGATTGTTCTATACACCATCAATCAGTATTAAGTCAATCTAGAATTTTCCAAATCTGAGAAAATTATTAAAAACCAAATCTTATATAAAACTATCAAAGGAAATGAAAAGAAAACTAATAATTCAGAAAAAAAAAAATATAGACATTGAATATTATTGTTGGAGCAAAATTAGTCAATAGTCATTGGTTGTCAAAGAAAAAATAAGACTTTTAAAACTGGTATATTTAAAGGTTGATTAAAAAAATATGTAGACACAAACTTAAAGTGGATTTAAAGGTCAATTAGAAACATATGTAAACATAAACTTACAGTGGATTTATAGGTCAATTAGAAAAATATGTAGACACAAACTTCTTAAAAATAAAAACCTAACAAATTATGAGCAGGAAATCACTACAAATAAGATAATAAAAAAAAAAAAAAATGTAAATAACAGGGAAATTAACAAATATTACTTCCAATCGAACTTGCACTCAACTATAAAAATAAAGATTAACAGTAAATTGGATGTAATGCTTATAGTAGAGAGCAAATACAAAACATTCACTACACAAGTAAAAATGTCATCACTATGACACAAACATTTTTGAGAGAATTAAAAATGAACAGAAACTAGTTCAGATTGAAAGGATAGAAATAACTGTGGAGTTGATAATATGAGACCAAAAAATAACTCATATTCATTATGAAATATTACTAGGAAGGGAGTGGTTGGTTTACTAGAAATTAAATTAAGTATAGTAAATCAAAGGCAGATGTTGGAAATGAAATTAAAAATAATTTCTTGGGTTTAATTTTACTAACATATAAGTCATGTAAAATATCATATGAGCAATATCAGAAGAATAAGAGTCAAAACAAAGAGTTATAGAAAGAGAAATACTAAAACCTAGAAAATTCTGAATGGGCAATATCTAAGGCTGCACTTTCTATGTTTAATGATTATATATATATATTAGTGCAGTAATTTTCACACTAAATAAATGACTAAAAAACACATAGTAACAAAAATGAGATAAATTTTAGCTATGCTGCACAAAGATATGCATAGTGTGAAGTCAATCCTTGATCCAGTATATTACCAAATTAGGGAAGAAAAAATTTAGTTCAGATTCTCATTATAATAATACCCAAGATAATATACGAGTGTTTAGCTTTAATGTAAAAAGTCATGCATAATGCGAAGTCAAACCTTGATACAGCATATCACCAAATATTGAGAAAATAATCAGTGGAGATTCTCATTACTACAATATACAAGGGAATATATGAGTGTATTAGCCTTTCTTTTGGAATAATGTCCATTTCAGATATATTTCAATCACTAAAGTATGATCAAGAATGATTGGAGTGAATTCCTATAGTGATGATATGTTTGACGTAGAAAATAATGAGAAAACAACTCGAAGATTGTGTCATCAAACTTTGTGAGAAGATAATGTGAGACAAAAATTGTACCTTACAAATGCATATGTCATAAATATCAAATTAAATTTTTGGGTATATTGCTTCAATGGATAAAATTCTCCTGCCCTTACAGAAGAGATAAAGACAAATGTGCTAGCATGAGATGGTGATCATGTGATGTTTAAGAGATAAAGACTATAAAAGAAGCTTTTAAATCATTTGGAGTTGAATAAACTAAATTGGACTCTTTCTTACTATAAACCTGACCACAGCAAATCATTACACACTTTTTGAAAAAGTTCAAAAATAGAAGTGGAAAGAAAATGTATAACAGGCTTTCAAATGGACAAAAGAATTACTAATGTCCTCAAAATTACTGATTTTAAAAGCAGTGAAAAATAAATTTACTGATAGATATATCAGATTTTTGATGCAATTATCTGTCATTCTAAATAACTGAAGAAAAACTAATTACTTAGACAGTCTTGACATTATCAAAAGTTGAATTAAATTAAAGCCAGAACAATAATACCAATATTTACATGGAAAAATTTTTTAAATAGTAATCAACCATAAACTGTTATTGGAAAATACTGGATTTGAGAAATCTATTTCTGAATATTTAAACCCACTCATGCTATATTTGATAAATGTACTGCTAGTATATGATTAACATATGAAATATAGAACAAGCACTAAATTAAGCACTCTAATACATTACCTCATTGCTCTGATAATGAAACTCAGAATATCAAGATTGATGTTAATTATATTGCTATCCTTAATTCAGCAAGATTAAATGTTCAGTTGGTTAATAGTATACTTAAAACAACAACACGAAGGGTGCAAAACAGTAATAAATTGGATTTAAAACAAATGACTTAAAAAATAATCTAATATTGTAATAATATGATGGAACTCATTGCACAAGATATATTCTGAGAAATGATTATATAGTAATTTCGTTTATATGTTAAAAAATAGATATAAGTATTACATAAACATCAACTATTATTTGTGTTAGCAAAGGGTTTGACTCTACTTATGTAACTGATATGGAATTGATCTAGAGACAAGAAAATATTAAATGTTGCAGCAATTTGAAATATGATCTAAGATAACAAAATTGTGATAGCATATCCAAATGAATTATGCAGAACTATTTGAAGGTTTTATACTTCTTATCACAATCCATATTCTAAATCATAAGTTCCCAAACTTTTTCAGGCCACTGCCCCCTTTGCAAGACATAAATTTTGTAATCCCCCCCCCCCCAAGTATAACAGTTTTCCATGTTCAATCTGTTTGATATTTTTGATGTAAATAGCAACTAATGCTACTGTACCGGATGATGCCTATCCCATAATTCATATGTTGCACACAAGATGTAACATGATGTCAATGTCACACATTGGAATAAGGCATCAACATAAACTCAATATCAATAATAATAAAAAAAATTTTAAGTTATTAAATTTAAGTTTAAATGAGTGAAATCAAACCAAAAATCAATTATATTTTCTGATTTCTCCCTATCCAAAACTCTAATACCCTGGTAATTGGTACACAAAGTTTTAGACAGTATATCTTTGAAAGGCTAAACCTAAACCTCACTGTTATGTGCCACTTTTGAGAAGAAAAAACACTTTCAAAAATAAAATACCACTGCCAACAAAACAAAAAAAACAAATCAGCATGTCAATAAATTTTCAATAATCACATACAGCGATTATAAAAATAATAATAATAATTTCACGCCAAGTAAGTTTCTCTTTTCTCATATAGAACAGTGTGTTAAAAACAAACAACAACAACAAACAAATATGTATATATATATTTACGCTTCGGCATACACACAGGATTCCAGAAATTAATTTGATAGAACTGTTTTAAAGTAGGAAAATCAAATAATTTATAGAGAAACAAAAAAAAAAATACAATAAAATTTATAGCAACAAGACATAATGATAATAAATAAATAAAAATTATACCATTCGGCTTCCTTTTGTTTTCCTTCAATTAACCATGTTCGGACTAGTAACTTTTAAGTGCATTATAAACCATGACAACAAGGTGGTGAGGGCTTCCCTTCTTCACAGCAAAATGTAGGCATTAAGGTGTTCATTATCATCAGCTAGCATCTGTGGCTATATGGCAGCAGCATAGGAATCTGGTTGGTGCACTAACATTGGGAGTTTACTTCATTAACATTTTAATGATAAAATTCAGGCATTTTTATATTTCTCAGCCTTCTCTAAAAATCTTTATAATAAAGACAGCAGCTAACCAAGAGTCAATCACGCAATTCTGGACAGACTATAATTTGAAGCTAGACTCAGCTCTGCTTTCTTTCATAAAGTTCTCCACTGCTTTACAACTAGAATATTTCTCTTAGTTCAAAACTCTTAATCGTCCAGCAAACAAAATATAGCAATGAAGATAATAAAGTCAGAAGAGATCCCCCACATCACCTGCTGAAAAACTTTTATAACATACCTATAGCATTACAAATTGAGTACCTCTCTTTCACTATTACAGCCGTTTTATCCAATTTCTTGTATAACTGATCATAACACAATTGATATACCTTTTTATCTTTCACTTCTTTCATTTTCCATTCAGACTCTTTTAATTCCTTAAGGAGTTTCATTTTACATATAGATTCTAATTTTAATACAATGGAAGTAGCTTTTTCCATCTTTACAAAAGATTCAAAACAAAATAAAAACAAATCTGAGATATGACAAATTTTTAGATTCTTTCAGCTGATATTGGCCTTAAATTATTTTATTTTTTTTACAAAAAATATGCATAGGATGACCACTTCTATCTATTAGCAAAATTTAAAAATAGCCATATAATAATAACCTGCATTCCTTTTAACTTGTTAATAAAAAAAAAAAAAAAAAAACCATCAAAAATATGCAAAACATTTACAATTACTCTGACTATCCCCCTTTTTTATATATTCTTGCACATAAACAATTTATAAAATTGGCAAAATAACGTAAAAATTAGTGGTTTGATAGCGAGTTAAAGCCGGCGATCAGTGTGTCCAGAGAAAAGGCTAGATCACCTGAATGCCCCCCAAATGCTTCTGAACCCACTATCACCCTCTCTCGAAATCTTCACCGCCCACAGGGGGGTGGTACCACCACTTTGGGAAACACTGCTCTAAATGCATGGAATATAGTGTAGAAAAAAGTACAGGCTCAAATAAAAATATCAATAAGAGTTTTGTTTCTAACACTGCCATAGACAATTATATATGACAATAGGTTGGGTTTCAGTTAAGTGCTTTTGGAACTTTTATATGGAAATTGGAAAAAATCATTTAAGTTCATCATCCTATCATTCTCAGTCAAAATTTTATTGTAAAAATTTCCAAAATTTAAATCACTAAGCAGACCTATTACACATTATAATATAATTATAGCTTCACTAACAAGCATGCGAAAAAAGTGGCATATTTACAATTACAATTTTTACTAGTATTTACTAGAATAACATTCTGGAAAAGTAACTAATGAAGTATAATAATTAAATAATAGGGTGCAAAAACTAAAAAAAAAACATATAAAAAAAAAATGAATTAATCCCAATGTTTTTTTGTTTTTTTTTGAACAATACATTATAATTAATTGTCATCAGTTGAAAACTGAAAAAAGATAAACACTCAGAAAGTAAAAATAATATATTTATAAACATGCTGGACAAATAAAGACAGTTGGAAACCATCATACTCTTGCTACTATATAGGCTTAAGATTATTTCTTCTGCCAATAGTTAGGTCTTAAGACTAGACTAGAAGTGCAAGATGCAATTCTGTAGATTTGACTTATGAAAAGCGGAAGACTGTGTAATTAGAAACCATAGGATATTAGACCATCATGGTCATTATAATTAAAGTCATCTGGGATATATATATACTGATTGATTCTTGTTATATACGAATTAATTGTGGAGAACTGTAGTTATAATTTATAGAGCAATTATTAAATTAATGCAGTCAAACCTAATTAGTGGCTTATTTATATTAAAGAGCATTTAACTTGAAGGAATTTTAGTCATGACTAATAATTTATTTGTCCAGTTTAAGACAAAATAAAAACTATGCAAGTTTAAAAAATAAATTATATATGGCTCTAAATCTGACTAAAAACACTTAACACATGTATATATACACTATATGAAAAAAATATTTTAAAATCCTGTTAAAAGTTATTTTTGAAAATTTAAGAATTTTAGTTATTGTCTAATAATAAAAAAATTTAATTACTATACATGAACTACAAACTTTATTTACAAACAAAAAAAAAATATTATCAATCTAATGATTGCAATGAATTAAAATAAAAATGATAACTTTTTTTATATTAAAAGAAAAAAAATACAATTTCACTTCTTCACAATGATTGTCAAGAAAGTATTAGTAGAGAAACAATAAAAGATGAAATCCAATCAAGGCTCAGGTGGTCTAAAGAACTATGGGAAATGAATTCATTCATCTGCTGAAAGTGTCAACTGGTCATTAAGTGAACATATATTTTTAATGCAAGTAAAAATAACTCAGGAAATCCACAGTTAGCACTTCAGACAATTCCTCACATTAATCATAAAATTCCTTTCTAGAAAACAAAATATAAAATCTATAGCTTATTTAAAATTTTTATCTTTGATAACAATCATTCATATTTGATTAAATCTATTAACTTATTGTGCTAAAAAAACAATTATAATGGAAACTAATGACACACTAAAGACACAGTATTTTAAAATCTTTAAACTCCAGTAAATTGGAAAATTTTTAAACTCCAGTAAACTGAACAAAAAAAAAAAAATAATGAAAACAATCACGATACTTTCAAATATTCAGTAAAATCTTAACTTTAATTTTTATACTTTAATATATTTATGATACAAATATATATATAGACCAAGATAAGAAAAACTCCCTATTTTAAAATTATTACTATTTTCTTACTTCATGACAGTTTTTGGCTTTGTCATTATTAGTTTCAGAATAGATAATTATGCTTTTAAAAATATAGGGGGGGAAAAAAATTGTCTTTGAAAGAAGTCTGGAAATATAAATACAAAAATAGAAAGGAAAATATCACATAAAGTAAATATCAAAAATAATGTTATTAAATCTAAGAAACCAAGAAACTCACAAGCCTATCATCATGTAACAATATTATTACATAAAAACAATGTCCATGGAAAAATCTTCAATAAATATATCACAATACAAGAAGCAGCAGATTAATACATCAAAATGCATATATAAACTGAATAATTATAACTGATTTTCCTTTATAGTTTGTTTTCAATCTTTTTCTAAGGAAAACTATTGAAATCAGCATATTAGATATCTTAAAAAGAATATTAATAGAATCCCACCCACCACCTTTTTGCTGTGAGAGATATAACAAACTCAAAAACATATCTACCAAAAAATTAATCTCTTTTAAAGGTATCAAAAGCAGTTCATACCGAGTTGATCAAAAGCATCTATACTTGTATGGCCAATATTTGTTCACCAAAGATCCAGAAATTACTGAAACTTATAAAATTTTAGGATAATACTAAAAAATAATAATAATAACAATAAAGAGAAAACTAAAAAATCTAAATTTTATAACACCTAAAGGCACAATAATTTTCATGAAAGCTTGGTGGTTAGAGAAGCACTTTATTACTAACCATAAATTGCTCATATTTTAATCTTTTAAACCCAAGACTGAAAAAAAGAATAAAATATATTATTTATTAGAGCAGAACTATACATTTCTCTTTCAGATCAGGAAAGACCACAGGAATTAGAGTTTCTAAAAAAATAATAGCTAAAAAGCATAGTTAGCAAAATTATTTTGCATCATTATTAATACAGAAATTATTTCAAAAATTCAATATGAAAACAAAACTATACTACTTTTAATGTCATATATATCTGAAATGAGTTTTATTATTATTAAGTGTTGTTAAGTTTGTATAACAGTAAAAAATAAAACTTAATACGCATGCTTCAGAATAAATTTAAAAATTAGATAATAAGAGTCTGAAAATAATGTTTTTCATGAAAAAACTATGTATGCAATGCATATATATCTAGGGTATGTCCATGTTAAAACAACATAAATCTTAAATTGGGTTCATTTACTTTTTTCCTAATATTCACATAAAATTTTGGAAAGAAAATGATATAGACATGGGAGTAACTGCACATCATTTATATTCACAAAATCTCAATATTCTCATTAGAAAAAAAAACTGAAAAGAGTAAAATTCTGAGGAAATAAATCCTTTCTAATTTTTATTTATTATACTAAAAATAATAACTTAGTTGGAAAAGATAAATTATTAGTATTTGGATTGTTCTAAGTTTATGCACACACTTAAAAATTAAGCTTGAAAAATAAAATTGCTGTTATTGATTTCAAAAATGTTAAAATACTAGCAATTAAAAAATATTTTCGAAAATAAAATGCTTATTAAAAAAAATGTTTTACAAAAAGCAGAAAAGATGTTTGGTCTAAAGTAGAGATACATTATTAAGTATTTCTTCATAAAAGAAAATATTGTTTTAATTATGAAGATGCTTAGATTCTATACAATATATTAAGATATTTCTAAGAAATGATTTCATTAACTTTTGCATGACTTATACTGGGGCTCACCAATTCAGGATAATAAATCCCCCAGTTCCTCTATACTTGAAGATACTAATTACAGTACACAAAACCATTACTATCTAGACTTGTTTATATTAAAATCTTTACCTATTTAAGACAAAATTGACTTAAATTGATGACATTTTAGACTATCTCATGGCTGAAAGTAAAGGTGAGAAGAAGGATTTATCATGTTGCAAAACATGTAAATACTGTTCCTCTTATTTATGATAATTTACACTCTTTGAAATAGTAGTGAACAAAGATTTTCGGATGTGTCATCAGATGACATATTAAAATTAAGATGTTTGCATATTTCTAATTTTCTTTTTCATATTACTTTCAATAAATAGTAATTTCATATTAAACTAAAGCTGAAATTACTATGAGAAATGCACATTATTATATAATAAATATGACTGTCAAAATTATCATAATTAATAGAAGACTACTGGCTTGTTTTAGAGACAGAGAGACTGAAAATTTTGTTTCCACACATGCTGTTGCTAAATGTAGGAGATATTGATTGATTGTTTAATAAGTAATTAATTATGTGCCAATAATTTGTCATAATAAAACTGTTAAATATTAGCTTCAGAGGAGGAAATTTTACTTTTGGTAGAGGAAGAGGTAATTAAAACTCAAGAATGAAAAATACTTAGATGGTACTGTAATTTTTCACCTTCTGATGACTCGAGTATATTTTTGTTTCATCAACTTCCTCAGATGGTAATGGTTCCATCACAGTTGAAACTACATGAAATGTTAAGAATAGCGAATACAACCATATTAAAAAAAAACTTGTCAAGTAAAAGATTTATGTAAAAATAAATATTAGATGAAAATGATCACAAAATAACAAAAATTAAAAGATATTTGATGTCAGAAGTAATGTTTTTCAGATTAAGGCTAAAACAAAATCAATAATTTCCTTATACAATTAGGATATAATACCATTTATAAAACAAAATTATAGCATTCAAAATGCAAATAAAATCTCAAAAATAAATAATTTTTGACATAAGCTGAAGAGTTATTCTGAATTCAATTCATATACTTGGTGAATAAGACCACTAATTCCAAATAGTATATACATTTTCTATATTAAAATTCTGCTAAATGCAATGCTATGCCAGTAAATTTGGAGTTAAAAGAAAAGTTTTTTGTGGAGATATGCTATTATAGTAAAAATTATAAGATGATAAAATTCATTCAAAAACAGTCATAGAAAATATTATAAATCAAATCATAAATATTTTTACAGAGTTATATTGATTAAACAGCCTCCCAATAATTCATTGTAAGCCAAAGGCTTCTTCAATAATGCCTTATAGATGAACAATGAAAAAAAAAAATAGGCATTAATTGACAAGTCAATTGATAAGATGTAAAAGTGTGAATGTAAAAGTGTGAATGTTTTTCTATCTGTTTATGCTCTAGAGAAAATTAAACATAGTTTTACATTACATGGTGCTCATCAAAAGGAAATTAAAAAAAATCAACTTTTCAAACTTTGCAAGCAAACAACACATTAATGTTCATCAAAGTAGTTATAGAACATTAAAAACAGATATTATATTAGCAGTCAAAACAATCAACTATTCTATAAGTTCGTTTTATATTATAATTAAGAATTGTTATTGAAAAGATAATTTAATATATAAAAGAATCACTTAAGATATTATATCTCTGGAATAATGATCACATCAGTTTACTATAAAATTTATTCATATTAAATAAACTATACTCCTTTATATACTTGATTTTTTCAATGTTTAAATTATATTAAATCATAACTTTTGTCAAAAACATTGTTTTTTCCCCCTATTGCTTAATAAAAAACTAAGGAAGAAGAATGTCAAAAAATTGAAATGTTATTCTTTAATTTACATATTGCATAAATCAAATGCATAAAGAAGATGGCTTACTAAATATTAAATATAATGCAATATTAACGGAAAGAAAATACTAAATATTAAATATAATGCAATATTAACGGAAAGAAAACTATGGTTTAACAAATTATTCATATTAATATATGTTTTGGAGAAGCAAGATTTATTACTGAATTCATCCTTTAAAATATCATTACTAACATTAAGTTCATTTTAAAAATTATGCTAGTGTTTTTTTTTTTATTTTACATTAATTATAAGTGATGATCTTATGGTTGAATAGTGCAAAAGACTACTAGTAGCAACTTTCATAAAAACAAACACTTTGTAAAGCTTTTCTTAGGTAGTCTTGAAAAAGACTAAACAGTTGAAACAAATCTAGAGATATTCTTGCTTTATTATATCAAACTCTTTCTTTTTTTTTTCAATACCAAACTTTATTCATACAGAATTTAAAGAATCCATGAATTGAATTATTACTTTCAAAACAAAAAATTGAATAAATATATAAAAACACAATTGTTTATTTTTAAAAGGTCTATATAAGCAGAAAATATTACACTAGATAATTATTGGAGATTAAATTTAAAACTCTCAAAAATCAATTTCTTCTCAATTTCATTTTAAAAATAAGAAAGCAAAAAGAGAATTAAATATAATTTTTTGCCAAAATAGAATTGCATACAAATTTTAAATAAATTAATAAGAATTACTGTGAAATAAATAAAACATCAATATGAAATTTAGATCAAGAATTATCATCAGTTTAACCATTAATATTTATTGTAGGATGAAGCTATAAATGATTCTAATCCAGTTTCTCAGATTCAGTTGCTCTTTACCATAACATTTTTGCAAATCTCCATTCCTCATTAATTCATCTCATATATGGCTTTTGCACGCTTGTATGTAATTATTGGATTCTGCAAATATATTGTCATCTCTTTTCATGTCATGACCAATCTAATCACATTCAGTTTCTTAATTCTTTCAGTGATATCAATGATAACCATTTATTATCTCACCTATATATTTCACTTTTGATAACTTTTTGTTAATCTTTATACCCCTTAAAACATTGCTGTGTGATTTCAATTCTTGCATTTACAAGTTAGTGCCTATAAGTTCACATTTATTTTAAAAAATCCTTAAAAATGAATGAATTATATCAAAAGCAGTTTGTTGATGTTTACCTTTCTCATTATTTTCAAAGATAATGTTTCCAAAGCAGTCCGTTGATGTTTAACTTTCTCATTATTTTCAAAGATAATGTTTCCAACTGAATTCTTAATATGACCAAGACATTAGAATTAATTTCTAAATTCATTCTCATCAATTATTAATATTTACTTCAGTCATTTTAGTGTTTATTTTTAGGTATCTATGATTTCATCTGACCTTTTGCAATAACTTCTGTAGCTCCGCAATGTTATTTGAAAAACCAAGTATATCAATGGCAAAACTATAAGGCCCAGGTTCTTTCCTTTCTATTTTAATCCACAAAATACTTTCTATTAAACTGGTATAAAATATTTTGTAGATAAAAAAAAAATTTCACTATCATAATTCTTATTGATTTTTTTTTTTTACGATAAAAATTATTGATGTCAACTATTATGTAATCAAATCATTATAATTATATCAAATTATTATAATTACAGAAGAGAGATGGGTAGGATACATCAGAATCTGTAATATTTAAATATTTAATATTTGCTCAAAATATGAAAATAAAGATTGATTATGAAGAATTAGAAGAAGTTAACAGTTACAAATACCTTGGTCAGATTATTAATACAGATGGAAACACAATGGAGGAAATTAATCATAGAATTAAACTTGGTTGGAGTGCTTTTGATAGAAATAACTTGATACTAAAAGGAAATATGCCTATGTGTTAGAAAAGGATGGTTTTTAAAAAATGTGTTTTACCAGTTCTTACTTATGGATCTGAGACTTGGACACTTAATAGAAGAGCAATACAGAGACTTCAGACCACTCAAAGGAGTATGGAGAGATGTATGTTGGGAGTAACAAGAAGATATCGAAAACGCAATGTATGGGTAAGACAACAAACAGGTGTTACTGACCTTATTGAAAAAAATTAAAAGATTGAAATGGAGTTGGGCTGGACATATTGCTAGAAGAGATGATAATAGATGGACAATTGAAATTTTAAATTGGATTCCAAGAGATTGTAAAAGACCCAGAAAGAGACCACATGTGAGATGGATGGATGAAATAAGAAAATGTGCAGGGGTGTTGTGGAGAAGAGAAGCTAAAGATCGGAGAAGATGGATTAAACTTGGAGAGACCTTCATCCTGCAGTGGATTGATAATGGTTGATGATGATGATAATGATGATGATAAATTATATACTTGGAATGTAGATGTAATTATAGGGGATTTGAACACAAACTTTCAAGCTCCCAGCTATCTGCTATATCTCACATAACCAGAACACATGACCATACACATAAAAAAGAAATGATCTCCAATATATTTATTTTGTGCTGAACCAACACTCACTAGTTGGTCCAGATCATCATCTTCCACATATATATATAATCAGTGTGTTTTATATTAAGACAGCAAACCATTAAACTTTAATGGACAGGCTTCAATCTACTCCTCTTTCCAACTCTTCAGACATCAAAATCCCCCTTAATTACATCTAAACTCTAAGTATATAAATTATATTTGTGTTTCAATATTTCAAATCATTATAATAAACATTCTTCAGAATTTGGCAATATTGTATATAAATTATATTTGTGTTTCAATATTTCAAATCATTATAATAAACATTCTTCAGAATTTGGCAATATGATACTCACAGTAGAAATACTTAAAAAGTCAAGGGCTTTTCAAAATCTATAAAATACAAAATGGCAAACTCATAATCATTAATCACTTCCATAAGCTCTCATATTTAGATGTTAATTACTTTTAAATAGAGCTTGTTGCTTGGGTTAGCTCACGTCCTCAGTTCTGTGCAGATGAATTATAATAATATTAAATAAGTATCATATAGAATAGATAGAAGACAGATAAGGATAATTTTTAAATATTTTCATCTTTATTAAATTTCAATACAACTACAACTTTTTTATTTATTTATATAGTGCATCCATATCATTTAAGTATTGTGGTAAAACTCTGGCAAACAATTTATTTTATTTCCTTATGCACTTCTTTTAAGTATTAGTAATGATTGTAAGGCTTTGAAAAATTTATGTGCTTATCGCAAACGAAGATATACTTCCGGACAGACCATCGTGTGATTCAACTAATCGAAGAATTTGGCTTTTTTTCTCATTTTCTTCCACTGCATCGGGAGGCATGGCTCTCGCTATTAATAAGAAGTCACCAAAAGGCCTATTTAAGATGTTATACATTGACTCTCACTGCTTTATAGCGATCTTGCAATGGTCTTTCAATCTAATAAATCTATACCTACCCAGAAACCCGGAGATCATAATCAAAGTGATCCATTCCATCAATGCAATTCTCAGAACAAGCCCATTTCCCACATTAATTACAGGCGATTTCAATCAATCATACCTTTCCTTCAGTAACAACTACATAAAATTCCTTTATTAGCCCATGATAAGTGGAGAAGACCTTTTTCCTGAAGGGTGATTATCATTTTATAAAAGACATTTACATTCTCTAATAGACCTGTATTCTCTCCTCCTGTGATGGTGGGATTGATTGAAGCTTATCTTTGGCCCAATGTCGTTTCTGACATCTGGCATTGGAAATCTGACTCAGGTGTCAAAATACCATAACTGCAACAATCAACTTTCCCCTTGAAAGCAAAATATAAATCAGTGCAGTCTGTCCTTGCTGAGTACCTAGAGATAAAAAGAGTCCAATAATATCTACAACATCAACATTGCTGGACCAGAGGCTACCTTTGTCGAGTCCTTGACTTGTGCAAAAGATCTCTGACCCCAACTTCGATAGAGGTGCAGTGAAACTGCTACTCTGGCTCTCCCCTGTTGTCCAGAAACAGGGAGTTTTATTCCCTATAATTTCAGTTATTAGGGATAACTAATGCCCGAAAAAAATTTGCCTCGGTTGACGCTGCCCCCCACAAGATTACAGAAGTGCGAATTCTACAGAGACTATAGTCCCTCCTGGACAAGACCCATCCTGGCCTGCATGAATTCCAAAATTTCTTTTATACCATTTGCACACATTTATGGTGCCAATTATACTAAACATCATGAATTTCCTTGCTAATGACAGCCGGGAAGCCTTGGGCATATGTCCAATCACTATGCCCCCTCATCAAGAAACCTGAGAGTCCACTAGTTCTCAAACCCTTTGGGCTATTTCCATGGTGCTGCTTATGATAAAGATTATCGAGGGCCTTATAAAAGATGACATCCTAGACAACATCATTGGATGTTTCTCACCTTATCAATTCGCATAGAAAGCTTGCTCAACTGCCAACAGTCTCAGCTGATTTCACTTCATCATTGACCATGTATGCAGGATAAGAAAATCCCAGCTGTTTGTGGTTCAGCTTGGTTATGCTAGAGCCTTCGACTACGTTAGAATCAACATACTGCTTGGTGTTCTGGAGAGTGCCAAAGGCATACCTTCAGATCATAAAGAACCTCCTATGAAATCGGAAGGTTTTTCTCTCATTGGATGGCCAAGTATCTGCAGGATTCAGGCCCTCTGTTTCCATTCCACAGGGCTCACCACTGAGTGCCCTCCTCTTCGCAGCCTATGTGAACCCCTTGCTCCTAAGCATCGAGGCTGCCCTCCTAAGGATAGTCATTCCAGGGCTTAGAGAGAGCATACGCTACATCACCTATGGACGATGTAGTGGTGTTTCTCTCTTCTGGCAGGGAGCTCACAAGACTTGAAGAACTCCTAGATAAGTTTTCTTGTGAATTTGGTTCGAGGGTCAATGAAGGCAAATCGGCAATGTGGTCATTCTTGACAGAGAAGAAAATCCCAGACAGATTCAAAGCGCCCCCGAGCTTCCTAGGATTCCATCTTCCATCCTCCCCTTCGGTCATGAGGAGAGACATGGAGAAGCAACTCTCCAAAATCAAGAACACAGTTAACTCATTATCCAAAATTTACCTCTCCCTATTGGGCAAGGTTGCCCTACTTATTTCTGTAGTACTTCTCAAAAATCACATACTAACTGGCCAGCTTTTCACCCACCAGCACCTTCAGTAAGTCAAAATGCTTTGTAGAAAGCTATGCTGGGGGAGGGGGGCCCCTGTCATCAGCTTAAATATTTTTACAGAAGCCTAAACCCCTGAATGGATTAGCCTTATATGCCATTAAGGTTTTCCAAATTCAAAGGACACACAATGTTCTGGTTAGGCTATTGAATTCTCATTCTGGCATTGAGTGCCCTGTTCCCATAGAAAAGGCTGAACCTATGGATAGACACCCACCCAGACTGAGAAGACTTTTGGATCCAACAACGGGTGACTGATGTCCTGTCATGGACGAAGATCTCCAGCTCCCTATTTCAGTCAAAACTTACCTACTGGGACATATACTGTTTAATGTTTGAGGAGAAAACATGTACCCCTATCTTGCTCTCAATTTCTAGCTCCAGATTTTCCAAATGGACCCAATTCCTCAGACTTGAACTAGTATGTGGACTTCCTGCAAAAACATGTATCCCTTTGATGTTTGAGGGGAAAACATGTACCCCTATCTTGCTCTCAATTTCTGTCTCCAGATTTTCCAAATAGACACAATTCCTCAGATTTGAGTCCAAGTATGTGGACTTCCTGCTCAAGGTC
Organism: Epiperipatus broadwayi; assembly: GCA_028023455.1. NCBI lineage: Eukaryota > Metazoa > Onychophora > Udeonychophora > Euonychophora > Peripatidae > Epiperipatus > Epiperipatus broadwayi. The sequence goes on from JAQFVV010006222.1 coordinate 999,363, forward strand.
AACCTCATGACCCTTCCCATAGGATCCTTGTTATTCCATCATAGAGGCTATAACATTGATACCTTGTGCTCAATATGTGGTAAGCAGGAAGAGACCATGGACCACATTCTGTTCAATTGTGATTTGTGGTCTCGTCTCCAAGGCATGGTCCTAAGGAGAAGGTCTGTCCCTGATCTGGCTTGTGTAATGATTCTCCGCCCTTCAAGAAGGGGCTTTTTGCCAAAATACAGTTAGCTTCATTTGTCAACTTCGGGATTTGGACGATATTTTGTCAAGTATTGTTCGAAAATGGGATTGACCACCATCCCGAAGACCTCCTAAAAAGTAACATATGAAAGGCTAGGATATTGACAAGAGAACTTGCCCAGACCAGTTGGTGATTCATACTTGGAACAACTAAAAATATAACAGTTTCAAGATGTTCCATCTCATTCTAAGTATGATGCCCCTAATCTTATAAGGATTGATTCCTCCCCTACTGCTGTGATGAAAGATGGGATGACCTACCTCCTATCTGAACTGTAACCCTGAAGCCCCATTGCAGACAATACTTGTTAACAGCAGCTCTAACTATTGCCTGCATGCACAATTATGTATCTTGCTCTATAAATAAATAAAATATCTTTTGAAATGAAATGAATTTAATTGCATGACTCATCTTTTCATTTAAAATAAAATAATTCAAGTGCTATTGTCATAATTGTATGAGAATGATTCTTTCAAATCTCTCTTTTTCATGATGATATTTCTCTTCTTTTTTGCTGAAAAGTTTCCTTCCAATAATCAGATATTGACTTAAAGTTCTTTTAAATAGATCATTTTTAATTATTCTTATATTCCTTCATTGCTAAAAGCATTAATAGAAAATTTACTAATGAATTATTACTTTTTTTTTTTTTGTTTCTGTTATATGTATAGTTATCCTTAAAAGAATGATTATTATTAAGTTGATCTCATTCAAATCAAAGCCAACTTTAAAATATGTTAAAATATTCATAGTGACCCTGACTTCAGAAGTGCACTATTCCAGATTCCTTGCCCGATTGGCTAGCACCTGACTGCTATCCAACGGGATTAAAATCTTCACTGGGGTTCGCGCGCAGAATCCGCGTGTTTCCAGTAAGGTAGGAAATCTGCCTTTAAATAGTCAGCCTTTTAGAGGCACGGCAGAGAGCAATTACTTCTGTTAACTTGAATGACAGAACATGCTCTCCATTAAACCTTCTGCCATCAGCAAAGGTATTTATTTATCTAGTCATTATTGAGATGTTCACGCAGTGAGGCAAGTCCACCTACGGACTGGAAACTGCTACGTCTGAATTAGAGCCAACTCGAGGCAAGCTAACTATATAGCTGGAAGTGAGTTCCATACTCTGCCCGACTATCTCAGCGGTGAAGTCTATCAACTGTATTTGTACATTTGTTTAACTAACGTGTGTACATATTTTGAACTAATAAATTGTACATATTAATTGTCGAATAGTTGTTCATTTTGTATCTGTTGGTTTGGAAATGAACCTGCAAGCCTAACCAAACACAACACATAGGTTCTAATTTAAATTCATCAAAACTGTTTTGAATATCTGCTGCTGATAATGTCTTTCTCATCTTGTGAAATTTAGTACAGTGGTATCAGATTAAGTCTGAATGATATAAAAAAAAAAATCTTCACTTCAAATGGCATAATAGTGTTTAATGCCATATAATTTTCTGGCATTATCCCAATTCTTCGTATATATCTTTGCATTGATATGCATTTTATATCAATCTATTTAACACATAATCTCAAAATACATATTTTCTGTTGGTCAAAACAATTAATTTTACTATGTTTTTGCTTAGATGCTTCCAGGTCTACTTTCAATATGATTTTTTTTCTAAAAAATGTATAATGCACTATTTTTCTTTCTCCACCAATTTCACAAGACTACCTCCTACTTCACTTTACATGCTTGCACTGCTAATTCCCCTACTAGTTGATAATGCAATAATTCTTTAATTGATTGTTGATATTGTGAATCCTGTATAATGTTATGGATTTTCTTTAAATTGTATAGCTTATTCCAACATTTGGAAGATTTAAATAAAGTTTAATTTTTCTAAAGACATTCAATACTTAATATTAGGTGAAGGAAATAGTCCAGCATATAAATAAAACTAAAATACCATCATCACAAACCTTTAGGAGAAAATTTATTTAGTTTATTGACTGTAAATATAATAGTTAAAAAATAGACCAGAAGTGTTTTACAGAAGTGGCTGTTCAACATTTCCATAAATAGTTATTATTAAAAATACCTCTATGAATGAAATTATGATTTGGCTAATTTTTTTATAATTATAGTCAGTTACAATCAGATCACCCCCCCCCCCACACACACACACACATACTAACACCAATAGAAATTTTTTAATATTGCTGTCTTATATGACTATGCTAAAAAATTTTAAAAAGACAAGTTTTCAATTATTCACATCAATGTATTGCACATCATTGAATTTCATGGACAAACTCAGATGATTTGCGATGCAAACACCTTGCATAATAATCTTAAGAGTATGCAACTTATTCATGTAAATAAAATAACAAATAATTGAGGACAGGTAAAATACAGCATTGGTTTAACAATAAAACAATTTATAATCATAAAAAGTTATTATTCTACTGATAGTATATATAACTGCTATTACATATCTTTAGCATTTACATTTAATAATATAAATACATATATTTAGTTTCTAAGTTTCAAGTTTTTTTTTTTTCTTATCAATGCATTCAGCAATTCAAGAACACTTTATCACAATAATAGAATTGAGATATTAGATGTACTGATTTTTTTTTTTTAAAAAAAAAGCATAAAAATACTTAGTTTCTCAATTAACTAACACTATACAACAACTAACTAATTTATTAATTGTATATTTAAAAAATAATAGTAGTGTGAGCAAACTGTATCTCTTAGTTTTTTATATATCCCTCATCTGAAACTAAATGAAATTGCTATTGTGTAAAGGCAGCAAAGTGGGTGTCATTGGCCAATAAATGTTTATATAGTCCTTTGCAGTTTTCTAGATTTATTCAGTCAGGAGAAACATTACATCATGCACTCTGAATAAGATTTTTTTTCTTTTTATGACCAATGGAAATTATAGTTTGTTGCTTATGATTTAACATTTAAAAGTAATCTAGATAGTTGTAAACAATTAATGTTCACAACTTTCAATAATGAACATTTTTAACATTTCCACATATTTAGCAACATATTTACAACTCAACCTATAGAAAGCTAATTTTGTTTTGCATATAATTAAACATTTAGCCCAGTAAGATTTATATACATTTGCCTCAACAAAGTTACTATAAATTCTGATTCAACACACATTATCTGATTTCACAACTAAACTTAAATATTATATATTAAAATTATTTATATAACTCAGTATATAAAAAAGTTAATTTTATATATCTGAAATTTATCAAAGTAATATTATAGTCATATATCTCAACACGATACTGCAAGTTCTGATTAAATCCCCGTAATCTGACTTGTCGTTTTGTATATTAAAAGGGTATTCTATAGCAATATACGGACGGTGTGTACCTATATATGTTGTGGTGGGTTTATTGTGTACACGTATAGATACTTCGTTTTATGTCAATTTTTTTTGGTTAAACCGTAAATATTTTTTTTTTCTAAATCTATGAATTTTAATTGATTTAGATAAATGGACTTCATCATTTATTTATTTTTTAAAAAAATATCCATTATAGAATTTTAAAAAAAAAACTAGATCATACTAATTTATTAATTATCAAAGTTAACTTTGAAACTATTGATACTTGCATAGCATACAGAAAACAAACGTTAAAGATATATTGAAATAACGTTAAGTTTCTCGGAGAAAGTGTATATAAAGTATAGATATCATATGGGCTTACCAGTTCTTTCACTGGAACTACCGTCATACCACTAAGGCTTAGGTCCAGCTGATTTCCATCAAGTTTATTTCGCAAATTTTTTTTTGACATTTTATAAAAAAAATTAAAATATAATTTTCTTTTCAACACGCTAATAAATGATTTACAGATTTTACTTTATGTACTTGTTGATGTGGAGAATTTAAAAAAATACTACAAGCTTACGTTGAGTATTTCCTTGGAGTTTGCGCATACCGTACAATTATCAGTTGGTCTGCTAGTGATATGGTAAGTTTATATTTATTTATTTATTTTTAAATGTATTTCCAACTAATAGTAAATTGTAAATCTAGTCTCCAATGATTGTATTATTACAGTTGATATTTTATTATTTTTCTGCTACAAACTAACTTTTTTTTATCAATAATTTCTAGAATTAAACGTTATTTGATGCCTAGGGTTCTAGTATGATTAAACGATAGTTTATTGAAAACAACTTTAAATTTTAAGTTTGTTTAAATCCTACCTCGCATTAAAGTTATAGTATTTTAGAAAATAAAGTTTCAGTTGAGAATACACGTTTTCACTTATACCTCTGATACGTATGCGCACGTGTTACTGTTGCAATAAAATGTTTATTTTTTATTAGAAATGGTAATAACCGTGCCATTTTTTCGTTTGTATTGGAATATTCATCATTGAACACATTTGAAATGGATTATAAAAGTATCTACTTTAAGTCTGATTTCACTTGCATCATTAGTTTTATAATAATTACAAATGTATAATATATTTAGCTTTTAAAGTGGATGTTTAATAGCATTTCTTATAAATGTGAATGATTTTAAATCATTTGAAAGAATATTTCTAATTTAAATAGTATAATTCATGCACTGCTGATTAGTGAAAATATTAATAACTTTGCGTGTAATTATTTGGAAATTTCTTTACATTTAATGTAAATCAAAATCTATGGTAGTTCTTGACTTTGAGTTTTATATAAGAGACAACTATTAAATTGGCATAGCTCTCATATATAAAGTGTAAGTGGAGATTTTCATATGAGATAACTAACCAAATTTAATACTGCTAATTTATAAAACACTAGCTGAATTTCATTAAATGTTCAGTTTGGTGGTTTTATAATTATTATTATTTTTTTGTCCCAAGTTTTATCTATGAAGACAACAAAACTCAGTTTCAGTTAAACTCAAATGATAAGAGAATAGATTCATAGGGAGTATATTATAATTTATGCAACATTGCAAGAAAATAGTTATTTAACATGGTAAATACAATTTGTTTATGTTGAGTCAAAATTTAACTTTCAAAGATATAATCTAATCTGTGAAACACAATACATCCACAAATAGAACTTGTTTATCATTTCTCAGTCTTTGTTATGTTACAATTCTGCTTTTAATTATTTGTGCAGAAAAATTTTCTTTCATAAATGCTTCAATCTTATGCTAGTTTCCCAATGTATTCTATTATATCATATCTTCCCAGTGAAAATAATCAACATTGAATTTCTTTAGAAAATCTTTGAGATAATCCTTATAATATAAATGGATTCTATTCTTCCACAAAAGTCATACCGAAGTTCACTATAAAACATCCTTTTAGGAAGTCTTGTATGATTCATTCATTTCACATTTCCTATCCAACAAAAGAGTAATATTACAATAATTAATTCTATAACATCACATTTAGAAATTGAATAACATAGTGAGTATTGATTTCTTTTATAATTTTGGCATTGTATTTTTAAAATTTTTCATAGAATAATCTAGGTAAAATAACAGCTCTTTATGTTACTAATTTAATTGCAGTACTTATTTTCCTGATTTCAAATATGCTGGAGTCCATGCTGCACCTCAACTTCTAAGTCCATTTTTCTACTTATAAAAAATTACTAATGTTTAAATTGACTTATTCATAACCATCTATTACTGGCTACTAAAGAATATGAGATTTTTGTACAATAATTATTTAATCAAAGTCTTTACTTGTTGCATTCAAAATATTAAGTCTGTCTATAGATCACTTTTTGAATTAGAAAATTAACACATTCATCATCATCGACCATTATCAATCCACTGCAGGATGAAAGTCTCTCCAAGTTCAATCCATCTCCGTTCTTTAGCTTCTCTTCTCCACATCACCCCTGCACATTTTTTTATTTCATCCATCCATCTCACGTGGTCTCTCTTTGGGTCTTTTACAATCACTTGGAATCCAGTTTAAGATTTCAATTGTCCATCTATTATCATCTCTTCTAGCAATATGTCCAGTCCAATTCCACTTCAGTATTTTAATTTTTTCAATTAGGTCAGTAACACCTGTTTGTTCTCTTACCCATATATTGTGTTTTTAATCTCTTCTTGTTATTCACAACATGCATCTCTCCATACTTCTTTAAGTGGTCTGAAGTCTCTGTATTGCTTTTCTATTAAGTGTCCAAGTCTCAGATCCATAAATAAGAACTGGTAAAACACATTTACTAAAAACCTTTCTTTTCAAACACATAGGCATATTTTTTTTTAGTTTCAAGTTATTTCTACCAAAAGCACTCCAATCAAGTTTAATTCTATGATTGATTTTATCTATTATGTTTCCATCTGTATTAATAAACTGACCAAGGTTGTAACTGTTAACTTCTTCTAACTCATCATAATCAATCTTTATTTTCATATTTTGAGAAAATCCATTAAACATTAATTTAGTCTTTTTAACATTTATCTTTAGTCCTACTTTCATTTGATATTTCCTGCAACTCTAAAGCATTACTTGCAAAAACAACTATATCATCTGCAAAATCTAAATGACTTAAATAATCTCCATTTATTTTCTCTCCTTTAGCTTCCCATTTTAATCCACAAAATACTTTTTGCAGCACTGCTGTAAAAAGTTTTGGAGATAGGGAGTTATGCTATCTTACACCCTTCTCAATGTTGACTTTCCCAGTATCATTATGTATATTGCTGTTGCATTTTTATAAATTATTCTTTTATAATGTCAATATCCTGGATCTATACTTTGATGATCCAATGCTTTAATCACTGAAAAAATGTTATAGAATCAAATGCCTTTTCATAATCTACAAATCCAAAGCATAATGACAACCCTTATTCATTTGTCCTTTCTATAGCTTCTCTCAATACCTGGATGTGATCTACTATACTAAAACCATTTTTAAATCCAGCTTGTTCTCTTGGTTGGTGAAAATTCAATGTTCTCTGTGACAAGTTCTAATTGTCTTGGTAAAAACTTTGTATAAAACAGATAAAAGACTGTTAGGTTTGAAATTTCTAATATTTTCTTTATCACTTTTTTTAAATATTAATATTAATACTGCATTCTTCCAATAATCTGGTACGTCTTTATCATTTAGACATTTGGTATATAACTTTGCTAAAAAAAATTTCTATTTCTTCACCTGCTTCTTTTAATATATCAATTATAATTCCATCATTACCTGGAGTCTTTCCTTTCTTTATACATTTAATTGCCTGTCTCACTTCTTCATTTAAAATTCTGGGTAATTCGGAAGATGTAGTAGATATAGGAGGTAATTCTTCTTTATTACAATATTCCATCTTTTTTTCTTATTGCAGATAAATTTTCTACCAATACCAAAATGCTGTTTTACACTCTTGAGTCTTTTATTCTTTTTTACAGCTTTCCTTGCTAGTTCACAGTTATACTTTCTTATATCATTTTCAATTCTTTTCTGCACCATTTTAGAAAATTCGAGATATTCAATCCTTTTTAATGCATCATTTTTTTATATCTTCATATTCCTTCTTTTCTTCATAAATTCTCTACTCTCAATAGAAATTTTATTGGTCATTTGCTGTCTTTTTCTACCAGGCATCTTTGTTACAGTTTTTAAAAGTGTATCAGTTATTTTATTCATTCAAATCTGAATCATATTCAAAATCTACTAATACTTGAATCCGATTTATAAGTTCTAATTTAAATTCATTAGAATGTTTCTGAAGATTAGGAATATCAACTGTAAATATAGTTTTTCTTAATAATTTTTGTCTCTAGTTTTGCATTAACATGTATGTTATATCTTACTAATTGATGATCACTTCCTATGTTAAATTTATTAAGGACATTACAGTCTATGTATTTCTTTTAGTCAAAATATAATCCAATTCTGCTGTATCGTCATTTGGATGGTTCCATGTCCATTTCCTTTTAACATTTTTCTCAAAAAAAAAATTCATAATATAAAGTTTTTTTTTTTCTGCAAACTCCATAAGTCTATGTCCTCTCATTTTTATTACCATAGCCAAAATTATTTACAGCACTTTCATTTGTTTACCAATTCTAGCATTAAAGTCTTCCATAACAATTTTTAAAATGTTGTTTACTCTGATCAGAAGCCTTTTGTACATCCATGTAAAAATATTCTATTAGTTCATCACTATGAGAACTTGTTGGGGTATAAACCTGTGTTATCTGCATTTGGTATCTGCTATTAAGTTGTATAACTAAACTTGCCACTCTGTCTGATACACCATCAATCTCCACAATGTTGTTCTTCCTTTTTTTATTTATAATGAATTCTACTCCACTTGTATTTCCAATATTTGTGCCTTTATAATAGAGTACATGTCCTTTTTTTAAATCAATTGTCTCTTCATCTTTTCTTCTAACTGTAATAGAGTACATGTCCTTTTTTTAAATCAATTGTCTCTTCATCTTTTCTTCTAACTGTGAAGTCAAATAATGTCCCATTTAATATAAGACAGTTCTTCTAATTCTTGCAATCTTCCTTCACTTGAAAGTGATCTGCAGTTGTAAGTACTTAAATAAAAGTCATCATCAAATGGCAGCCTGAGTCCGAATGAGGGGATTCTTAGCACCTCCGTCTTCAGCCACCAACCGCTGCCTTGGTTGGTGACTTTACAGCCTCCTGACGAATAAGGACCATGATTTATTTTTGTCTGTCATAATTGTATATATTTATTGGGAAAATATCATTCTGTCTTATCAGGCAACTGAGAAGAAAAACCATGGTGTTTCTTGATCTTAAACTCAGATGTAAAAAGCAATAAACTTACCATGCTGGCTAAATGCGTGTTGGCGAGCAGCCATTCATGTTTGTATATTATATGAATAATCACATGGTAATAACAATTGCAACAACAAGAACATATAGAGTTGACATTAGGAATTTGCTCTGCTTGGTTTCTTTAAGGCCTCCAAGATGAATCAAAGTCTCTTTTCAATTAATAACAAACTCCTTTCTGCTGCCAACACCATATTCATAAGCATATATAAATCTATATTCCAAAAAAAAATAAAAGTTTTTATTTTCACTTTTAATCAATTAATATTGAAAAATGCCTTTATCTTGATCCCTGTTTCATTAGGACTCAAGTAAACAGTTCAAAAGACTAGTGTCACAAAAATCTTTAATAATGTTTGAACAAGTATTGATCCTTGTTTAGTACTAATTTTCACATCAAATCCCTTGGATTTTCTATCTGTAGTAATAGCACTTTCTATCTTTCAATCATGTAAAAGATATATAATTTAGATAAACTTTAGTGAAAGCCAACTAATTTTTAACTAAGGTCATAGGCATGTTTTATTAATTGAGCTAAATACCTTGACCAAATCTACAAAAGCAGTATATAAATAATGTTTGTTTTCCCATATATTTCATTGTATTTGTAGCAACAAAAATCATGTCTATAATATTTCTTGACTCTTTACCATGAGTTTCTGGTAACCATTTATCTATGACTGGAAGCAAACTAAGTAACAAAATCTTTGAATGTTCTTATGGATTGTATTGATATGTCACGATGATTATTGCAATTTTATCTATTCACTTTATTTTTAAAGATGGAACAATAAAAGATTTTATGAATCATAAACTTCTAAAAAATTCCAATATTTTTGAAGCTAATATGTCACCATCGTATTTTACAATTTCTCCAGCTATCTCATTTGCACCTGCAGTCTTTCCAGTTTTAAAATTACAAGGAGCAGTCCAAATCTAAATGACTGCATAAAATAAACATCGTTAAAAGTCACCATTTCATTTCGTGTATCATTATTTAGAAGATAATCAAAATATTTTTTCTAACTAGTTTAGAATATAATATATAAGAGACAGCCACTGCTGGATTTACTAAAATATTGATATCGTTTTTTAGATACATTATATGCTTTCATGACATAAAAAAGGGGGGAAAAAACCTAACCAAAGTTAGTACATGTTTGCATTTCCTTTGCAGTTTTACAGTAATTATTTTAAAAATCTTTTTTATTAATCATTCAACTTCTCAATTTAAGTCACTATATTTGTTGTAAAGCCATACCTTTAATTTACTATTCTAGCAAGCAGTAAATATCAAGTTTCCTTTTAATTAAGTCACTAATAATAGTATCATTGTGAGAAAATTATCATGACTCTTCTTTTTAATAAACCCAAGAATAGATGTAATTCTTTCTATAATACTCTCAAGAGAATTCTATACTGACCAGACTGTGAAGCCAAATTAGCAATTAGTGTCTAATAGGTGTTGATATTTAGCATATATAATAAATAATTCTAAAATACAGATATCAATTTTCTTGCATGTAAAATTAGAATAAGTTCTACTTTTTTAATGCAACTCTTACTTTAATTTTGAAGCATGTTAATCTGTGATCTGTCCTGCAATCTGTATTTATAAATGCCTATGTATATAAACTTATGTTCTGATTCCTAATTATAATATAATCTGTTAAATACCATTGTCTTGAGCATGAATTCATCCATACTCCTTCATGGTGATGTATCTGCCTAAACAAAGTGTTTGTAATAATCAATCCATCTATTATTCACAAATTTGATAACCAGAGATCATTTGCACTTATAACATCAATGCTATTATTTCAACAACTTTTGATCATCTATTGATTAACATTTGCATTAGGCTCTCAGAAAAAAAATTAGATATTTTATTTGTATTATTATAATAAGGCTATCTGGCAAATAATAAAAGCTTTTTTCCCCTCTCAGTTATGTTTATCCAAGGTTGAAGCATTTGCACTAGTAAAATAAGCACTAGTACCATTGTGCAAATCAAGTTTTAACAATGAGACATTTCAAGAATAGAAGATACTACGTAAGATTTTATATTAAATCTATTTACACAGTTTCTTTTCATTGATTGATCTAACCTTCCAAGAAAATTTACTACTATGTATTTCTTCTATTAAATTTCTTTCTTCTGGAAGTTGAGTTTCAGTAAGAGCTTTTACATTGATCATATATTCAATAGCTGCTTACCACCAGCATAGTCCTGAGTATGTTTTTGAAAAGTTTGCTCATTTAGACAAAAATAGATTTATAATATTTGCCTCTAGTATTATTATTGCCTTCTATTTTAACATTTCATCATTACTACTAATAATGATTTAATGAATAATATGTCAAGTACAACAACCTAGTTAAACTCGTGAGACAGACCATTTTTTTGGCCGTATTTTCTAGGTTCCCCTTATTTCTATTGTGGGTTGGGAATTTCTAAATAGGGCTGCCTGACATATAGTCATTGCCTAGCAGGACATCTTGCCTCAAATCCATTTTCAACCTAATTTTTTTGTGATTTTATCACCTTAAATAAAGATGTCAATTAAGGAATACTGATCAACTAAATCTGTCCTCATCATTGCTTTCTTAATTCACCAGGCCTTAGCTTAAAAAATGGAAATTGGAATCAGGCATGCTATGTTGTATTTAAAGTATGGAATTGTGATTGCACCCTCACACAATCCCATATATACAGAGTTTTGACTGGTAGCATGAAAGGCTCATGTCAATCAGGCCTACACTAATTTAAATGATTGAAGAAGGGAAAGGGAGAAATAGAAAAGTCTATTTGTATCAGAATCAGTATATAGCCTTTGATCAAATCAGTATCATATTGTCGAAGGCAGCAGGAGGTGGATTTAGTTGACCACTATTTGTTATTCACAATTAATTTTTATATCTGAAGATACATTCCATTATTTTTCATCTGGCCATTTATTTCTGAATAGTTTTTTAATGAAAATATTTTTTAACTTTTTTATTTACTTTTTGCCTATTACTTTTTTTTTAAACACTTTCTTAACTTGTAAATTTGAGTTGTTGTTTCTTTTCTTAAAATCTTGTCACTGATTTTTAACAGAGTTGTATGGATATTCTTCAAATTTTGTACATATGGTAGATATTGATGTCAATACAATAAATAAGGCATTTTTCAGTATTATATAGCAAAACTATTGGCAGGTCGAATTTTAAATTGCATTTATATCAGTTACTTAAGTTGTTAATGATGTGCAATAGATAATGATATATATTTTTAAAATATGCTTTCATGGAATTTTATGACTAATTTACTAAAAAGTGTTTATAGTTAATTAAAATAGAAAGAAAAAGAAATTAATGACAAAACTTAATTTCTCTTCATTGTTTAATTAAAACTTGCTTTTTTTAAAATGCTGCTTTTATAAACACAAAATGTTTGTAAGTGATTCTTAATGCTTGCAAATTTTATTTCAAATACTGGAAATATTTGACAATGTTTTTAAATTTGAATGTGAATACTTACAAAATATTAATCGCAAAATACAATAATGTATATAAAAAATATTCTAAAGAAAATGCTTTTATTTTATTTGATGAATACAGCACTAAAAAAAAAATTTTTTTTTTTCAACCACTATTTTGCTTATTATATTTAACTTGAAAAAAGAGTGTGTGGTATCTATAATTTAATTAATTCCATCAGTATTTTTAAAATTAATGAATGAATTAATTAATTTATGGATATTCTATACTTTTATTTCAAGTAATCCATAATATCAATTAAAATTATAGTTGAAGAAAAAAAAGTATTTTGTTGAGTATTTCTGCATTCCTCATCAAATTAAATAATAAAATAATTTTTATATATATTATTTTCTAAATTGTGAGATATTTGCATATGCACTTTATATTTTAAAAAAAGGAATATGTATTTAGAAATTTTTTGACAACTTTTTTAGTCTGCTTTTTTGAATACAAATTACATTTTAGAAACTGACTTGTTTATTAACATTTTTTTAGTTCAAAATTTCAATAATTTCATTATAGATTTAACATTACGTCTTCTAGAATTACAATTTTATTAAAATTTAGACCATGGTAATATTTAAAAGAAATTTTATGAATGATAAATTAGAAAGTTAAAATAAATAATTTATTGAGATGTGTAAACATATTTATATATTGTATTTCATTCTATATATTTATCATACATTGTTTTTCATACATTTTATAGGTTGAATGCCTTCTAAAAACCTTTGATATTTTGTTTTGGAAGATTATATGAATTTGAATGATACTACAAAATATTTAAAAATATTTTTGTGTTCATTTGAAAGAATTATTAGTTAAAAGAAAAAGCTATTACTGATAAATGCAGAGTAAATTTTAAAAAAAAAGAAATAGAAATTAGGAAAAATGAAATTATAATTTTCTGTTTCTCATTGTAATTGCTTAGTGGCATAATTTATATTTTATCATTACTTTCCATTATCTATTTGTAAAAAAAAAAATTGTGTATATGCTTAAAAAAGTCTAGGTATATATTAATTTTTGTGATTAAAAACAAGTGTAGCCTTTTATTTTTAAGTATTTTAAATTTCTTAAAAGTTATCATATTTTGATTCAAAGTGATTAAAAATAAAGGATTAATAGTGTTTTTGTTTTTTTTGTGTCCCTTTTAGTTTTGATTCTCAATAATGTTTAATTAAACGTTTTGACAAACAAAAAAAAATAATAATAAGAAATCTATTTGCCTACTATATTTAAAATATTTTTTTTAAAAATTCAATTTCCATAGTAGAGTTATAAATTAATTTTCAAAATATTGTTTTAAATATGTCTGACTTTGATTATTATAAGATATTCAGAATTAATAAATTATTTTTGTTAATGTTTTAATTTTATTTTAATTTTTAAATTAAAACATAAGTATATGTAGACATTGTATATATACATATGTATTGTAATGGTCTATCAATAATGAATTAGAGTGCAATTTAAAAAGAATTTGTCTTTACATGAAATAATTTTGAATCTATAATATCAGATGCCATCAAATCATTGTTAAATGATTTAAATTACTACCGATTGTCTTACTACTATTGTTTGATAATTATGTATATATTTACAATCCCAATTTTTAGCAAGCTATTTTTGAAAGAAAAAAAAAGCATCTATGATACATGAAAAAAAAAAGCATCTGTACCATAATAAAACTTTGTACTAAGCTATAACTAAAATAAATACTAAAATAAAATTATACTTCTCTCTCACATATTGAAACCCTTCTCCATTACGGATTTATTAAATGTTTTATTCATTCTTCCATACCTATTGCACTGTATTGTCATTATAAAACAATTTCTCAACCCTCCATAAATCATCAGAAGGCATGACTTTTTTATTTATCTTATCCTGTTCCACACATATCTTAATAAATTGATGAGGCAATAATTAATTTATCTTAAGAAACTTTATTAAAATCGAAGAAAGTATTATAACATCAATTTGGTAGCGATCATTGATCCAAGATAATAAATAATAATTAACATTTATAGAATGATTGTTTAATCTAGAGTAATGGTCATAAATAAATATAACTTTACTAGAAACTTCCAATTGCATTTGTTTAAAATCATTTCTATTCAATAATAATCAAATATTTCAAAATTTATTCAATAAAGAAATTGTATAAATTGACCTATTTGTGGGTTGTTCATATAATATCAGTGCCTATCTTTTTATGTATAAATTAGATAAAAATAAAATCTCCAAATTTCAAAAATGTTCATAGATATATACATTTTACCAACTTTTACAAATTTGCTTTGATTGAAATGGAATTGTGTAGTAGATTCTGACATGATTTAATTTATAAAATGGCAAATGAAAAAAAAAAAATACATTTATTTATTTTATTAGTGATTTTATGCTATATATATATCACTAACTTATATAGATTAAAATGAATATTTCATAAAATAAAAAATAAGTGGCTAATTATTTATTTTGATAAGACATTGTTTTAGACTAATGACGTGATTGAAAAAATATCAGCTAATATTCTAATATGTAAATCTTCAAAGTTTATATTTCTTATAATCATTGACTAAATTAAGGTGTGAATATTTCTGCACCTTATGCCTCTGTTTACCAATCACTATTAAAATATGCAAGAGTTTTTAATATCATATATGAATACTTATCATAGAGATACATATGTTTGTCTGATCTTGATCATTTTATTATATGCCATTCTCTAA
This sequence comes from Epiperipatus broadwayi, assembly GCA_028023455.1. Taxonomy (NCBI): domain Eukaryota; kingdom Metazoa; phylum Onychophora; class Udeonychophora; order Euonychophora; family Peripatidae; genus Epiperipatus; species Epiperipatus broadwayi. Next base: position 1,014,631 of record JAQFVV010006222.1, read on the forward strand.
TATTCAGAATGCAATCCATAATATCATAGTTTAATACTCTTATTTAAGATATTTTAAATACTTATTACATAATGTATTAAAATTTTACAGTATTTAAATCAGTTTAATTCACTTTCATTTTATATATAACATAATATGAATAATAAATAAAATACATTTCTTAATTCAATTCCTATCTGCGAATAATTTTTATTCCCACATATCACCAATGAATTCATATGTGATATTGTCTTTTATTCTCATGCATGCACATTTATATAACTTGTTATGCAATATTTTAAAATTGGAAAATTTTTCTTAATTATATTATATTTATGCTTTTAATTATATATAAAAACCATATTACATTAGTTTGTCTATATTGATAGTTCTTAACAATTTTTTTTTTTTTCTATTGATAAATTAATAACTTAAAATATAACTTACGCAAGCAAATTCAAACATTTCTTAAATTAAGATTGGAATATTTTAAAGATTACACCGATATACAGGTTTCGTTAGTCAAAAGTTCTAAAACGAAAAGCAAAGGAAAGTTTCTTGCATGAATCAACAAAATCAGTGCGGGTGAACATTACTAGCCTATTGACTAATGACATCATAATTTCACAGAAATGCTACGACGGAGTATAAATTATAAAACGATAGAAAACGTAAATCTTAAATTTAATGAAATAGTAAATTTAGAAAATACTCTGGCGTAAGTAATTTAAAATGGACGAAACATTAACTATCTGATTTTAGGAAAACTGACATTTAAAACTGGGGAATCATTGACTAAACGATTGGCCCTAACTAAGCTGAGTATCATAATTAAAATCTCAATAGGAGACATGGCAGTAATTAGAAAACTATTTTTATCTGTCAAGCATTTATCAAGTAAAATAATTAGCATTACAAATAACGTTACAAACTAAATTTTCAGAGCACGCTCTAACAAATAACTTTAAAGCAAAAAATAAAAGATCAAATAAATCTAGCCAACAAAATTCTAAAGTTTGACCTAGATTTTTATACGCTACTTCATCAGAGAGAGTATATGAGTTGCAAATAGTTAAACGTTAAATACTTTAGCAGAAAGAAACGTTCTCTCACCTACAAATTAAAAGGGTATTAATTGTATCTTCCTGCTGGCAATTTATAAAAGAACAATTCTCGTTTCCTGATTCAGAGACATAAAAAAATAGTCTCCTAGGAAATCAACAAAACTGTGCCGACGAGCATTTCTTGCCCAGAATAATGCTTAGAGACAAGAATGTTATTTTGCCTACAGGACAGTCCATGATTACAACATTTAATGCAATTCATGGTTGATTTCACATACAAGACAAGAAAACTTATAGAATGATTATGATCTTACGTAATCTGGAAAAGAATGTAAATCTCCAACTACAGAAAAAATAGAATGACAATCACAATAAACCGCCAGCCATACTTGCAAAAAAATGCAAACACAGTAATTTAAATTAATTATTGGACATTAAAATAAGGACGGTGAGCAAATTAAAATTATGAAAAACTGCTAAAGCATTTAGCACTAGTTAATAAAATAAAGGGAGATATATTAGGAATATAAACTATAATCTCAGAATACCCTTCCCGATAAATAGAATTGCAAACAAACTTGGAATCTTAATACTAAGATTCCAAGACACTATAAATACAAAGAAAAGCACATACATATAATAAATGTGAGATTAAATAACTAGAAAACTTTATACACCACACCTATTTTAGATTGAGCAGAGATTTAATTAAAAAAAAATTATTTACCCTGGAAAGAACAAGAAATAATTTTACCTTATGGTATAGTAGAGTTCACATAGTTTTTCAAAGAGTGCACACTTTTATTTTAAGTTCCAATTTTCAGGTGTTCCATTTCTTTATGCCAGCAAGTATAGGGGCATATTTCGGGATTATTCATACTTACAGACTTTGATGGCATGACTGGAGAACAGCTTGGGATCTGAGTTCCATCCTTAGTTAATCTAGCAGGGCATGTTATAGGTTTGATAACACATAGCAGTGAATTTTGTCATCTTGTGACAACAAATTTTAAGAAAAAATCTATGTCCAGACTGCCAACAATACAGCATGAATCTCAGCAGGCTAAAGTCAAAGTGTGAAAATGAATATTGGAATTATTAGAAACTGAATATATCACTTTCAAGCAGCTTGTTCCAGCCAAGAATAATCTAAAATATCCAAAATTTTTGGGGTTATTTATACCCTTTCTCAATCTCCTGCATAAACTTTCTTGTTTTTAATCATAAGTCTTAGCCCAGGGTAAATCTTTATATGCTGCTCAACCTTAATTAAGAATTCTAACCAGCTTTAACTTATAGAAAGAAAACAATACAAAATTAAATCTCCGCTTTTAAAATTAAACTAAAAATGGATTATAATTAAAATAAAAGAAACAGGAATGTAATTAAAAAGTTGGCTTGCTTTTAATCAATTTGACAAAAAAAAGTAAAAACAAGTGGTAAAAAAAAACCTATTTTAGAAATCAAATTTATATAAAAAATAAAATGACCTTTTTTACACATAACTGAGTATGTGTGTTAATACACTTATTCTTATAAACAACTTTTAAATAGTTTTCAACTTTTTAACTTTAGAAATTTAATGAAAATAAAAGTTGGTTTTATTTTTGGCAATGAACCCATTGAATCGCATAAACTATCTGGCTCAATATATATACTATAAGCTGAAAGAAAATCAATAACAAAAAATACTACATTTATTTACCATTGTATATACATATTGTTAACCACACCGGCTTGGCTCATTGTTCCAAGTTTGCAGATACGCTTGTCAAACACTGCTAGCTTATTTTTCTGGCCCTCTGTGTTGTGTCTACTTTGAGTGCTATGAATACTGACAGATAACATACAAATAAATTTATATGCTTATATCTCTTCCCCAAGTTCAGCATTTACTAATGTGATCAAATGACTGCTTCCATATATGCTTCTTAGGCCTTCATAAATAATTAAAATAATTGTATTCACAGTCCTTCTCTGCACAATCCTTGTGGAGCTTTATCATGTATACACAAAATAAAATAAGACCATGTCCAGTTAGTCTTTTTCCCTGTCTGGCTATTGGCATCTACAGGAGACCCTGTCTCTGGATGATGTTCCTCATGTCAGAAAAGTTGCTACAACTTTCCCAACAGCTTTTCTGTAGGTCCTTCTAACATCCCACGATGCAGAAACAGGCAGCACTATTCACGAAGGGTAAGAAATCGCTACCTTCCTTTTTCACCACACACTATTTATATGTTTTCTTGTTTAATATCCGGTATTAATATTATAAATGATAATAGCTCTTTTTTTTTCATGCTAGCCCTCCAGCAATACTATTGAATTTGGTAAACTTTTACCATATCCCTGTGTTTTCTCATGTGATAAAATAAGTTTCAAATATATTTAATTAACATGTGAGAAAAAAATTTTTTTAATGGTGTGGGTATTTACCTGATTTTAAAAATATTGATCTTCATTAATTAACTAAAATACTAATATACATTTGATAATAAAAAGATAAGCTAAATATAGGAAATAAAACAAATAATCATGAGAGATAGGCTCCCATTATTTATCATCTAAAAAATGTCCAGTTATGATAAATATTAAAAAGATAACTTTTATAGTATTGAGAAAATATTTTTTTCTCTATCCATTATTTGTCTATTATCTACTTATTCTTTATATCTATAAATAGACTATGGATTTTTGCTGTAGCCTCACATTATTTATATTCGAAAAAACAATAATTTTAAAAAAGCTGACTTTTCTACAGAATTTTATAAAATATTTGAAATAATATTAAAATTATCAAATAGAATAAATTATTTACTTTTAAAAATAATAGCAGTGTGCGTAATAAATTAATATTTTTATATACTTTAAACAATATTAAAACTTATCCAATACAATATTTTAAAAAATCATTAAAATATATTATTATCCTTTATATTGAAGCGGTCGGATCTAAGTTCGATTCTAGCTTCATGATATCTCACCTGTAGCCTACTTCACACCCTAGCACTAACCGTGAATTTCCTAATGCAATGGACCTTTATACATTCAATACATGCTAGTTTCATTAAAATAGTATTATATAAACATGTGTTAAAACCAACTACTTTAATATTTAAACTAACCAATATTATTAATGACTTCATGATAAAATTATTCATGAAAACATGAATAGTTGAATATATATTCGTTATAAAGTTTCATTGTGTCGGAATGTTTTATTTTACTTTTACCAATTTGTTCAAATTTTTGTGATTAAAAGCTACATTCTTTCGATAAGCTTTCAGATCGTCCTTTTCCAAAAACAATGGGGAATTTTTATTAATTAGTAAAAATAATAATTTAAAATGTAAGGTTGGTTCTCAATTAAAATCATTTATTTAGATTTACAAATTCATTTTCTAATTAGAAAATGAATTCAAAGTAAATGAATTTGAAAGTCTCATTGAGGGAATATATCTGAAATCAATCAACAAAATTTTTAACTTTTGATAATGTAAAAGCTTTAGCCTGAAGGCATCAAGATTCAGAATGGGTGGGAAACCAGAGGACAGATATAAATAGCCCGGAAAAGTTTCAAGAAAGGAGAAGCCATATTTTTTAAGAGAACTTGCTACTAGAAGCTACGTCCATTTAAATTATGAATCTTTATAGTGTCTTCATCATGGTGCAGGGCTAACTTCAGGAATCTGATTGCTGGACCCAAAGTCCCCAGAAGATCTTCGGTGTAGCTGCAAATTAAAACTTTTTCACACCAATCGTGAGCTGCCAAAACCTGAAAGAAATTAATTCAAATGCTATTCGTATAAGTTAAAATGTGCATTTATGTTTCAACTCAATCGGACTCTGCCATGTAAAGTAAGGAACCAACCATGGAAGGAATGGTAATATCTTTACTTTCTGAACCGTGACTTTCTGGCCAATTTGTGAACTTTAATTTAAATTACTTTTTTAAATTAACTACTGTTAAATTTCCTTCTTGCTTTATAATGTTTTAATTTATATAAGTAATTCTCTATTTCTATCTCTAGTCGTTAAATTTAATATTTTGTTAAATTTTCTTTTCTTACAGTGGCGGTTCGTTTAACTAACTTATATATTTATTGAATAATTATTAATGTCATTTATTTTTTATTATATGCCAATAATGCTTCAACTCGATAATATTCTCTTTCATTACATTTACCTTATGAAAATAATATGGTATTAAGTTTTATAGTAATTCTTGCCCACTAGAACTAATTTAATACGGTTCTACTAATTATCGAGTTGAAGAATTTATTAAATGTTTGCTATTTTTACTAATGGTTGATAATGACTATTAGCCCATTTTCTAACCTATGTTCTAACAATTCAAAATACAGCAAAACTCTCCATATAGTAGTGCCATCTTGTGCTAACAAGAGCAATCAATGGATGCCAGAAGGCTTGTGCATAAAATCCCTATCTAGTGCCTACTCATCCAATATCCCCAGACTAGTTTCTGGTTTGTGGCCTTCATCAGTGAGGAGCCTTGGATCTGAGAGCACTGCACCTAGATCTTAGGATCTAATGCAACCCTCCAGCACCCACCTTTTAACTCTATTTAACTACAAAACCATGAGAATGAAATTGAAAACACTATTAATATTTTCAATCCAAGCTATGTTCCTGGCTATTTTCTTGAGTTTCACCAATATTTATTTATTCATATTAATAATATTAAAATGTTTTGCTAAAGATTGATAAAGGGAATAAAATGAACATATTCTAATTTAAATTTTATACTTTATATTAATATTCAGGGAGGGCACGATGTCTAGGGCATGATTAATATAGTTATATATTTACGTTAAGTATTTTTATATTAAACATGTTTGACTTTAATCTAACATGATCAGGTCATTACGTAGAGCATTCCTTATATAATTTGGGCTTTCTTAATTAAATACGATGATCATGTAATCATCATTTTCCAAACGTTGCTGATGCGAGCCATCTCCTGCTTCGTAAGCTTGTCATCAGTGATATTATTGTTACTTTAATTACTTAGGAAGAAGTCACTTCCTCCCTCGCTCATTATTATATTGGAACACCAAAGGTTCGTGGCTATGTCCCGGCCTGGCTTTTCTGTGTTACACAGATTCTTTATAGGGCAGAAAAGACTTGTAAAATGCAAGCCACCCTCCTACTTCTTAAATCACCGACAAACCATTATACTTCGTATTTGTTCTTAATGCTCATAAGTCGTCAGTACTGTTTATTTCTCAGTTCCAATAAAGCCCCGCTCTCATGCTCATAACTCGTAATGAAGTGATTTTATTAAAGTCAAACAACTTCTTATTCATCTTCATTTATAATTAAATAAGTTCTTTGTTAAATATTAAAGTTATGCCCTAAATATTTATTGTGCTTTTTGTGAGTTGATTTATGGATGTGTGAAAATAAATCTCACATCTTTCGTTTTAAAATTAGAATAATAATTTCTGTCCAAGCCAAATACCTTTATTTGCTTTTATTTACTTGTCGGGGCATAGATATATATAATCCTCCTATAATTGCGTATTGATTATTGGCATATGAGCATGACGGCCATCATTATTGTAAATTGTAACTCCCATTCTAAAGACTAGAAGTAAAATATATAACTTTAATCATAAACAATTGGAACAAAACAATTTTGTATTATTAAATAATTTATACAACATATTTGGTTTTAATTCTCTCTATTAGTTATTAATTATTTTAAGTATTAATGCTCACTGTCTGTATTGGTAACCCAAACATACATATATGAATTGATTTATAAATATCCAAAGTCGTGATTAAAGTCAGATTAGGGACTCAGAAATCATCATCATCCATTGAGCTAGTTCCTTGGCCATAGTCATGTGCCGTCGACCTATGTTGTCCATTGATTTGATCTGATTTCTTGAATTGGGTTTGAATTCAGTTTGGATAATGGAGTAAATTATTTGGTTCAACTGAGTTTGAATCCGACATTGAGTTTAGATTGTTGTGGATGAATTGACCGGTACAATATATATAATGCATGCTAATATCATCAATTTTGAGGGTGAGCAGTTAAAGTATGTCATTATATAATATATGTATTTATTCTGAGATGACACTTTTGCAACTTAAAGAGAGTACCAGTCACTTTTTTGATTGGACACATATTACAGTTATTGTCATTGTCGATAATAATATTTGTTAGTGAAGTTTATTAATGAAACCATACACAAGTATAAAAATGGATAAATATTTAGGTACTTATATTAATGCACAAAGAAAACCAACTATCTTATAAATCTGCGATATTTTAACCATGAACAGGGCGACAGGTGACTCTGGAGATGAAATTAGTCTAATCTTCTCGTATATCAACACAACAATATTTATTAATTAAATTAAAAATACATGATTTTATTCAAGAGAAAGATATATATATATATTGAAAAACACATAAAATACATATGTAATGTATCTCTTAAAACTTAATTACCATATATATAAATGTTATATGCAGTTATTCAAATTAGAAATGCAGTGTTCTTATCAATAGAATAAAATTTAATAATAATAAAATTTGGCAAAAAATGCAAGTAGCATGCTAGGAACAAATTCTATGAAATTATATGATTACTATTTATAATTAAGTAACTTTCTTACATGTTTTTGTATTTTGTCATATCTTGGATATATTTTATATATGTTAATGTATGGCTAATAATTAATAATATTAATATGTGAGAAATATATTTAAAATAAATACTAAAAGATGATTTTCATTAGTGTAAACTGGTAAAAGTTAATTCTTTTGTGATACTGCTATTGATAATATATATATTATTTTATTTAAATAATAAATAAATATAGAAGCTGCAGAATCATCTACATATTGTCCTATTTTATTCTACTACTGGGAGTAAAACTCAGAGTATAACTAGTACATAATAATTTTTGTTGGTTTTTGAAACATTTTATGGAAAATTAATTTAGTAATCATATTTTGAACTACTAGTTACCCTTTTTTATTCTAGTTGTTAGGTATATTGTTGCCATAAACTTTTGGATAATCTTTTTATATTATTGCAAAAAAAATGAAAATGATTAATGACTGTCATGAAGCTAATTTTGAAATGCAAAATAATATTTAATTTAATGTCTTTGCTAAAATTGATGAAACAATTGAATTTTTAGAAGTTTTTATACTTGGGTGTTAGCCATTTTAATCAACAGTCAATTATTAAATTTATATAATTTTAAAAATGAAATACTTTTAATTATTAGTGATTTTTTTTAAGAAAAAATATGCACAGAAAAAAAATATATATGTCATTGTCATTATAGAATTTAATATCTATCATATTTTATTTAAAATTTAAACACTGCCATTTGGGAAAGTTAAAGAATACGTGAAATGATAGGATTATGATTAAATATGAAGAAGACAAAGAATATGATGACAGTTATCAGTCTGACTGCAAAATTCATAACAAAGGCATAGCTCAGATCATTTATCAAAAGCAAACAATCCAATAGTCAGATTTATTACAGATTACTACCAGAATTCAGCACCCAATCATTATTTTAAATTCATGTAAACAAAATGTTTTAAAGCATAATGTTGATCAAAATGTTTACAATATACAAATTGACAAAAAAATGTCTGAAAAAAATATTTAAGGAACATATTGCCTAAAAAAAGGTATTGTAATATTAATTAATACTTGTTTAACTTCCCTATTATGATTTTTATGTTCATTCCAAAATTGCAAATATTTCAAATTATAGTATTAAAATAACATTTTTCTTCAACAATTTGCAATAATATTCATTAACATATCTTTTCCAATCCATATCCAATTTTTTGATATTATTATATTGCATCACCAAGTCTGTCCTCCAAAAATATTGATTCACCTGGAATCATTCTTAAAACTATTCATTATGATTGGCATGTGTTTTATTAATGATAATGATACAATCTTTATTCAACAATTTTCTGCACAGTACAATATTTTTTAAATTATTTTTTTCAAGTGATACTTCTCTCTTTCTTCTAATAACAAAATTACAGTATTGATGTATATAACTTCTACTCTTATTAATATTTTTTATCATCTTTCCTAGAGATATCTGAAATTCTTTGTTTAATTTGCCAATACATGATGTCTATCTACCCAACATTAATTCAATACATTTATTTTACACCAGAGGCATCGACTGTAAGCTTAAAGAATTATTGTTTCTAATGCAGATCTTCAAAGCAAGCAAAAGAATTCATGTAATGCTTTGTTTGTTATATATTCTCATCATCCAATCTTCAATTCAAATATTCTAATTTCACTGATACTTACAATTATCCTCTGGATGCATTCATCTTTTCTTACATAATATTGGGCTATTAATGGATAGAAGAGTTATTGATGATATATCAATTCTGATATGTGTTCTGTCTTTTTTATAAACCAAATTACTTATTTTCATATTTTATTGGTGAGCTTTATATTAGATGTTTTAACTGCTGTTACTTTTCTTATCTGAACTTAAAAACAGCAGATAAATAGGCTAAATACTCTATTTTAGAGGTGTGTTTATTATTTTCAGTAAAGGTAATAAAGTTAGTACATTTGTCATGATTAATTTTTATAGGTTGTAATTCTTTTCCAATGTAGCTATCTTATTAGTAGTCTTTTATTATTTATTTTAGTTGTTGATTCTAAATTTTTTTAAAAGATTATTTGATAAAGTTTTTTTTTAAAAAAAAAAAAGAACCAACCTTTCTTTTTTATTACTAGATTAAATTCTCTAGTGATTTATAATATTCAAAATAATTATATTTTGAATCTGAAATAAAAATATATTTACATTGCAGTTCATATAATAATACATATACTTGAAGTGATTTTTTAAATTTAATCAGTATTTAATTTCACATTTCTGGTTTAAGCAAATCTTAGATTCAATTTTCCCATTAGTTAATTAATTTTATTTTGTTATGTTTATATATTTTTTTTTCCTTTCTATACAATGCTAATAGCAATGAATTCTTGTAAAACAGTTTGAGGAATGAAAGAAAACAAGAATTTTATTTATTCATGTATTTACTATTTAAATAAAACTAATTTAATCTGTTAAAGTGCATGACTTAATTTTGTATAGCTATTTTTTTTCTTTTTTCTTTATGTATATATATATAATGCAAACATTTCATGTGTGCCTTTGTCTTCATTAAGTTTATTTTCCTAACATAGATAATTTTTTATAGGTTTGTGTTTTGTCTAATTTTTTGTTGTTGTTTTGTTTTGCTTTTACAATCAATATATGTGTAGTAACATTATTTAATCTGGAACTTATTCTCAAACTAAATATTTAGATGACCATTCTTGACTCATACAGGATGGCTTTTTGGATTCACTATGGATCCAGTCACTTGAATGAAAAATCATAAATCAGTTTGTGATCTGAAATTTTTAATGTCTCCTGACTCGGGAATCTTATTTAACGTGTTTAATGTCCAGGCCGCCATACTGAATTTTTTAAAAATCTGACTTGAGGCACAATTTTCACAATAACTTCAGTTTTAATAATGTTAGAGCAAAAAGCTTTACATTGATAGAAACTAGAAAAACTAAGGAAAACAATAAGGCTAAAATAAATAATGATAACCATTTAAAAAATAAGGGGAAAAAATTTCAACATTCGACATAATTATTACTTCATTGTTTGTTCATAATTTCTAATTTATCATTAATTAAGTTTAAATTACATTTTCATGGATAATTTATTTGTATTCCTCACAAAATTATCTTTCAAACCATATATAATACTTCTTACCTAAGATAATCCATAGCTTACCTAAGATAATCCATAGCTTCAGAATCTCCAAAATAAGTTGCATATGCATTCTTCATTTTTATCTTGTATCCCAAAAGTTACCAAATCTCAAAGGCATCTATAAGAAAAAAATTCATCCTAATAAGAGATTCAAAACAAATCATTTCCAGAAGATAGATATGCATTTGCCATCATAGTAATTGGCTTCTTGTCTATCTAAAACTAGAAATTGTTGTATCACTGATAAAATGAGTGTCATCTCTTCATTTCATACATTTTGTATACATCAGTGATGTTTATATTCTTTATGCACACCAGTGATACTATCTTGTTATATTTATTGTCCCACAGAGATATAATTTATTTGCATATACCTCATTTGCTAGCTATAGAATTGAAAATAATGTGATGTAAGATCTGGCAAAACTACTGACTCCACAGCATGAGTACCAAGGCATGGGCAAGAATCAGAATTTGATTCTTTGCCTGCATACAATTTCATATAGTATATACATAACTATTGTGGTTATCTCCACACACATACTATTTGAAATCTCTCTTTGTTGGTTTTAAGTGTTTATATTTTCACATGGTACTATGCCCAGTAAATTTTGTGATTGCTTTGTCAACTGCAAAATTTCTGTAAATTTGCTAATCAGTCCTAAAATTTACATTGTACTGCTCTATACCTTAATTTTGTATATATAGACATTACTTGTTATATAAACACAAACCTGCAATTGCAACCTAAAGACAGTAATATATAAACATAGTAATAAATATAGTAAAATAAACATAGTATAAATTATTAAACCTTTTGAGAATCATTATGTCTAGAAAATAAGATTGCCTAAACAGGTCAGAACCCTAAAATTGCATAAACTACTTTTGTTGTATTTGAATACAAATGTTTAAATTTATATATGTATAATAAAGAGTATAAATGATATATAATTTATATACTACGCAGACACCAATACAAACACAAACGTACCATTTATCAAATAATTTTTAAAAATTTACTATTCAAATAATTAAAAAAATAAAAAAATTTAATACTTACAACCCGATATTTTGATTACATTTTGAAATCCTTCAAATGTGAATTATTGCCGTATTTTTAATCTGTTACAGAACACTCTTTGGTCTTTTAAAATTTTCTGCCTTTCTCTTCTCCATGAAATTTAGTAATCTGAGGAAAAAATAAAATTAAATGAACCTATCCATAAAAATATTCATTAAAAAATCCAATTTTTTTCATATTTTAATATAATGGACATCATTAGAAAGAAAAATGAAAAATGAATGCTGGGATTTCTGTTGATGTCATCTTGTAGTTTTTACATAATTTTAAAAAGAACACAAAATTTCAATGAAGCATCACCGCAGCACTCCGTTGCCGCTGTAAATGCTTAAAATGTTTTAAAAAGGGATAAATGAACATGTAAAGATAATTTTTAAGTGGTCTCTAAAAATATTGATTTTTACCTATAGGGTTCAACATACAATATTTGGATACTTATTTTATTACTGCTTTATTAATAAAATATATATTTTTTTATAAATTTTGAAAGTGATTAACACTGAAATAAGATTCTTTTAAAAACAGTCTTTCCTATTATTTTGCCTGAAGATTTGTATTGCTTTTTTAGATGTGGTAATACATTGGACAATTTCTATTATCTACCATCAAATATTCAATGTTTAGAAAATTTAAAACTTTTCAAATGCAAATTACTGTTAATAGTAACACAAATAAATAGACCTCACAGTTAGAAATTTGACATTTCAAATAATATTTCTCGGCTGTTTTTCAGGGATTGCTGACCTGATCAGTGACAATATTAGCATAGAAGTGGATATTCAAGAATCTGAAGATGTAAGTGACTCCTATTCTAGTATTATCACTGATCAGGCTAGCAATATCTGAAGAAGAGTGGAGAATAATACCACTCAAAACATTGTTTAATCTATTAAACTATGTTACCTATTTGTATGTTATTACTAACAGTTATTTGTATTTGAAAAGTTTAAGTAAAAGTTTAAAATTATCTAGACATTAAAAATTTCATGGCAGATGATGGAAGTAATCCAACAAACACATTATCAAATGTATTTATTTATTTATTATTAAAGTAAGAATGTTAAATGTTGCAGTATTCAGTTTCTATTCAAATCCTCATATTTATCAAAAATTGACTATCAAAATAAAACTGAATAATCCACACATGTAAACATAATTACAACGTACAACATCTATATCTAGGGACATTCATTTACTGAAGTTGTGAACTTGAGGTTTTTTTTTCCTTTATAGTATATATATTATTTAACCTGTTCCCAGATTAGATTTTAAATTAATATTTATATAGAGGAGAATATTTCTTACTAGTCTTAATATATTGTCTAAAAATATCTATAATTAAGATTAATTATATGTATCATAATGGTAAATATGCAATGGTAAATGAGTTTGAACTAAAAACCAAAGATATACAATGGTATATTAAATATGTACCATATATCTTTGACTCCAAACAAATATATTAGATGAAAGTTGAATGCTTAATAAAATTTAAAAAAAAAGAGTCAATTCAAGTATATCACAATGTTATCGACAAACTGGAGTGTGATGGCACTCATTATCATCAACCCCAAATCAATGACATAAATATAAACAAATTTAAAAGGAATGAGCATGAGAGATCAACATAGAACAAACTATAAATTCACCCAGCATTATACAAGTTATAATCATTCATCACCATGAAGGATCAACAATAAAAATAAATTGACAATCAATCTTCTGACTGGATTTGAAAATGGTCCATTATAGATCAGGCTAATTATTTAGCTCTTGCTAGCTTATTGCAGATTATTTAAACAATAATTTGGATGCACAAACATAAATGCTAATCCACAAGAATATAACAAAAAAATAATGCTGGTATACTAAAACATAGTGATCAATTATCAATCCTCTGGCAACTTAGTGTCATTAATATACTGACCAACTATAAACTTAATTTCTGAATAAATAATTATAATGAAATGTAATGCATGGATTTTAAAGTTTAACCTCTTTGTATCATTGAGCATTAGAGAAATAATGAAATCATCAACTAGATGTCAATAAACACTAAATATAATTTTATGTAACAGACCATTATACATGAATCCAGCTCAGTGAGCAAGAGAAATATTATAAACATAATATTCTAAAACTTTTAGGATTGAGTAAATTCACTGGAATAACTTTAACAATGAAATATAAATTTATTACTTAGAAACAATAAATGAAATTAAGGTCTACTGAGTAATATAAATTTCACATTTTAATTTTGATTATTACAAAAATAAATAAGCTATCACATTGTGATTTACAAATATCTCAATAGATTTACATAAAATGTCTATATATCAGCACACAGATGTGCCTGTATAAAAAAAATACTTATCATAATTGTGATAAACTAATAATAAAATTCAGTTCATTTTTAATAATATATAAATGATTAATATATATGTGGGTCTATATGACATGTATCTGTATAAGCACAGATGTGCCGTAACATATAGGAAATGTCATATAATAATTATAAAAAGATAACCTATCAATTTTAATGATATACAAATAATGACTTTTCACATATAATGTGGACCCTCATGGAAATGTGTGAGCAGACTGATGTTTATGTCATATGATATTTTAATTTGTCAAAATAATAAATTTATTAAAAATATATTTTCACAAGACAATTAATTCTATGATGAAAATATTTGCATAAAAATCACACATACATGTGTATATAGAAAAAATAGATAGTGTGAATTTCTAATGTAAAAAAAAGTTTTTATTTTTACATTTTTTAAAAAAATATATTATTTTTTTGACAGTCCTTCATAAAAGTTTTTCTTTTTTTTTTCAGGTTACTCTTAACTAATTGTAATGTCATTTTTCAATAAAATTACTTACCAAAATCTATTTAAGAAGTAGATCTGCTGTGTGTACTCTATATATATGATCCAGCAACTGTCTATGCATCTCTGCCTTTAGATAAAGTAGAATACTGGTCCCTTATAATTATGTTCATAGTAGAGTAGTATAATGTCCCATTGACATTTTTGGGGAAGATATAAATCAAGCTATTGATCGTATTCACTGAGCTTCATTTAGTCTATCATTTGATGCACTTCAGCAAGATAGCCATCTAGTACACTTTATAGACTATGGAACACAGAAAAGCAGGCCCTTTACTTGTGAATCCAAACTACCATTATGACGCTAGCAGCAGCAGCTGATTTGTACTCTGCACTTTTTTTCATAGTAATAGTAATTGTGTAAAACTCATCTGTCATCTACTCTTTTTTTCCAATCGTTTTATGTAATCAGGATGGAATTTTTTTTATAAAAAATTAAAAGTATGCTTAACTTTATTTTGATTGAAAAGTTGATGATGCTTTTTAATTCATGTCATTCCTTTCAAAAATATTTTTATAGCATATTTATCAAAATATGTTACACAAGCTTTAATTTTAAAAAAAATTTAATCTAATCAAAATAGTTAGTGGAATTTTATAATTACTAGTGTATCTATTATAATATAAAAATGTACTTATTTTAGTTTCAAAATCAGAATTAATAAAATATTAGACTTTTTTAAATGTTTAATTTATATATTTTTTTTAATTTAAAATTATTTAATCTATAACAGTTATTCCAGTGTAATATAGAAAATATCTATATAAAAAAATTTGTTTTTATTTATTTCTACTTGTCCTTTCAACTTTATATATATATATATGTGCACACAAACTACTATGTTGTATGCCATGTGACACATAGCCATCTCAGTGTAGAGTAATATTAACCAAAAGGCAATGATGGTGTCGATGATTTATAAACATAAATATGAGTCCTCCCAAAACTATTATTTGTTTTCCAATTTCAGTAAAATAAAAAATGAAACTCTTAGATGCCAACCCTAACTAGAAAGCTTACTTTGGATAACATTAATGCCCAATCATCATCATTTGCAAGTTATTACTACTATCACTGCATGTCCCCTAATGGATTGCATGATTTCTCAGAGTTATGGATATTGTTAGCGTATTGGGTATTGAAAGCACAATGTTAGGATTAAGTTAGACAAGGAATCACAAACTAAATGGATTAATTAAAATAACTTAACAATTTATTAACAATGAATATATGAAACTGATGCTTATATACTTGCAACTATCAATGTATATATGAAATAGTAAATATAATAAGATTTTTAATTTAAGATCTTATGATATCTAATGATAAGATCTTACCATTTGAAATATTTAAACAATTTCAAACCATGTTTTTCTGCAGATATTGTTTTCTTAATATATTAATGGATGTCTTCATTAATTACTCCAAAGATTGTGGTTATTTTCCAAGTGCGCTAGTGATGTTACATACAAAATATAGTAACTTGTTGATGTTATATCAGTAATAATATCAGTCAATCTTTGGTAATTTTTACAGTACTGTCCATTTCTTTTTTCATGCCATTATTAAAGCAGGCATTGGCTTATATGGCAAATGTCAGCATTAATTTCTATCTTTGATTGCATTTTGTGAATATTATGGCTGGCATGTTTTTTTTTTTCCTATTGTCTATCCACACATTGCAGATAGTTTTCTAGATAAAGTCATCATCTTGGCTGTTATAACTGGAGTATTGAAAAATAGTTTAAAAACAGTCAATATAATACTTTTATCTGATTACAGTGGAAAACAGTTTTAACTAGCAGGCTCTCTCCTCTTCATTGTATTGCTGCAACACTGCTTCTTAAGTTGAGTCTTCAAATAAACTAAAGTGGACCAGTCTGCCTGGCCAGGACTGGCCTATTTATACCTACCTAACATTGTTTAAAAACATGTTTTCCAAACAACGAATTTATCACTAGTTACTTTAAACATTTAACCTGTTTCTTTACAACATGGTTTTTTGGAAAACATTTTCTTTATTCCTTTTATAACATGTCATGTAAACAAATTCACAGATATTATGTTATGATTTGATTCATAAATGACCGAAAATAAAAAGTGATTTTTTTTTATTTAATTATTTACATCTATTAGTGATAGGAAGAATGAAAAATTTTTTGCTAATATTTAAATTTTAAATAATATTTCTTTAAATATTATTAATTCCAAAATTTTATTATTTTTAGATCTACCATCACATTTACTATGAAAATGTGGGACATTTTATTTAAAACTTTACTCCAAAAAGACAATTTAAAAAGAACTCAGAATGCTTTAGATTTTTAGAAAATACATAATTTAAATTCTTTTATTTATTGAAACAATTTTCCTTCCTTCCTTTACATTGCAATTTATCATTTCATTGTTACTCCCTCATTACAAAGAAACTTTATAAAATATTTAATAACATGATTAAATGCTTAAACTAACTTTTCTTATAATTCTTTTTAAAACTGTTTATAAAAATTGCAGCAACACATTTTTTATTAAACATCTTTTTCATGTAGCTTTGTAATATAACTAATTTGAACTGTTATTGGATTGGTTATAGTTTCAGTACACTAAGATAATGTTATGATACTGTAATGGTCAGATTTGTACTTTGTCACAACAAAATCAAGGGTCCTAACAAATTATACCAAGGCTGATCTAGGTGAGGGTTTAAGACCTCGAATCTGATCGCACCTTGGCTCCTCCCCCAACACCATGACTTACTAGCCTGTGAATGACATAATATATGAGACTACACTCACTTTCTTAGTTTGTGTGCCGGCAATAGCAAAGGATGGAGCAAGAGACTCTGGGAATATTAATTAAATTACTAATATATTAAATACACACACTTATGGCTGGTTGCATAATGCATATATCAATAATTAATACTATATTAGAGTAGATTTGGATGATATTTGGTAATGAATTACGAATAACACATGAGACATTATGAGTTTTAAAATATTTAATGATAAAATATATGATAAACAATATAAATATAAGAGTGCATTGGAATTTACACACACAGGTGTCTTATAGCAATGAGAGAATTTCAAAACAAATTCTCATGTATTATGCACTTTAAAGAATTTATTACAAGTTTTTCTATGGTCTATTCATGCCTCAATTATGGTATGCCATCCCTGCGAGGTTTGCTAATAGTTAAACCTTATGAGAATGACAGCTAGTATAAATAACATTTAAATATTTTACGTAATGAGCAGTCAAATGTGCTTTTTATGCAGATTGCATAATATAAGCTAGGTCCGAGGTTCAGATCAATGCTGCACAAATAATATTATGGAGAGTGAACTGATGATTTGTAGCATAACTTCCAAGACTACAGTGCTACATAAAATAAGTAAGAGATGCGGCCCAAAGGTGCAGTTACTCATGGGATTCAGTACCAAGTACTTGGTTCCCATGGACTGTATGACTTGCTACCTTAAAATAAATGAACATTTAGTTTGAGTGATCAGAGCAGCTTATAAAAACAATCTGGACTCTCATGTTCCAGTTTTAAAGAATGAGCTGTCCGAACTGAGAGTAATGAGGTGGCCCTTAAAACCAAAGCCCATTTTAATAAAAATATCATAGCAAGACATATACTACAATTATGTGCTTTATAAAAACACATTCATAACGCTTTCTAAATATAAACATTAAAATTAAAGCACTAAATCAATAGTTTCATTCTGCAAAACTACTATACGCCTGTTTGTAAATTAGCATACTTAAATCATGCTAAAAGAGGTAATTATGTGTGACCTAGTCTACTCAGTAATCAGTATAGTTTGTGAGAATAACAAAGGGGGAGTAAAGCATATTTGGGACTTAAAAATTTTAATTACTTATAATATGCTTTAAAATATTATTCTCTCGTACTTAACTAATAGATATTCTAAATAAGCAAACATAAATTAAATAAGAAGCTAAAACATAGTAGCTTTAATTAATATATATATATGAGTAGGTTTTCAGACAAGAGATTTACAAGTGTGCTAATAAGCAACATAAATTAGCTGAGTGACAGCATCTATAATCAACTCTCCAAATTATGATTATTATCAATCTCCGCTATGAATGGCATAACATAATAGGTAAATTTACAAATATCTAAATTAGAAAATAGTCATGATTGCAGATTAGAAAGATAGATAAATAATAATAACTGATTACAGTTATTATGCTAAGAAAATTATGAATTATAATATTTATTAAGCAGGCAAGATCTTACAATGATTATTATTAAATTAACTTTTAGAAGAGTTTACAGATTATTATTAAAATAAAGTTACATAGTTTACTTTTAAAAGTTATTATAAATTAATAACTTGAACGTTCATTTTAGCTAGTTTTTGGAATTAATTTAAAAATTTAGTTTAATAATTTTATATTGCTCTGTGGAAGAAATTTACTGATAGCCGAGTCACTTGATGCTGATGTTTTCCATTAGGCTGGCTTGTGATGTCTTCTGGGCAGGCTGTGGGTCTCGAACTCCGTCTCCATTATGGACCAATTTTGGAAGGCAGGACAGGGATTACTCTAGCCCATGGCTCTCATGGTAGCAAAATTTATTGTGTGAACGTTGTTTACTGAAATTTGGGTTTTTTATCAACTCTTTCTCATCCCACCCTCACAAGTCATTAAGATATTTACAATCTTTAGTTTCAGTTCTTAAATTTTAATGACGCACATTAATTGTATCAAAGACAAAGGATCCAGCTGTAATTATTGATAAGCAGGACAGAGCTAATGATTTTGTCTTTGTTTTTAACATTATTTTTAAAACATCTTTTAAATTTTTTTCCTCAGATTACCATTTAATGAAAAGTAATTCTGAGAAATCTTTAACCTTTGATTCTTTTTATTTAAAAGAGATTTAAGCTGTCAACATTTTAGCATATACATAAGACAGACACTCAGAATTTACGAATTATATGCAAACAACGGACACCAATGATTCTTTAAATTAAAAAATTTTTTAAATAATTTATAAAAGTATTTAGATAATGTGTAATGTTTACTAAATCTATTACATTACAGTTCCCTTTGCATATATACATAGGTGTGCTTCCACATATACGATAATGTTCACAGCTTAAATTAATTTTATTAAATTTAAAATTATTAATACGTATATATTATACGCATACAAACATTAACATTATTATTAGGTGTGTGTGCAGATACAAATACATCCCATATGCGTAAATATACGCTCTTACAGATTAAAACAAATTATTGTAAGCTTATATATGTGAACTGGGGAAAAAGATACTACTATGGCACATAGTAGGTGAAACATAATGATAGACAAAGAATACTGTTTCAATACACATAATGAATTATTATTAATTAATATACATTTTGTTGATATACATAAATATAATATTCCTGAAAATTTTTTTTAGAAAAATTATCTGAAATAAATAAAATGTTAGGAAAAAGAAAGTTGTAATTCCACACAAAAATAATTGATGCATATTTTTTTTTAAAAAATAAATAAAAAATTATGTAATGTTCAGATATATAAAAATTTATTAAAATCTATATAAAATTCTAAAAACAGGTTGTTAGTATGTAGCAGAATAAAGTAGTTAAATAAACAGGTAATTGTTTCGCACCAGCAAGTGTAATTATTATTATTTATTTAGATTATGCATTTATTTTTTGTTTTTTTTATTCAACTACTATTTTCATTCCAACAAAGAGATAGATTCAAAAATCAATAACTAGGTGGTTCATGGTTACGTTTGACCACATAAATTAATAACTGTTAAATTTTATTTAGAAAGCAGAGGAGCGCACAGATTGTCCTGAATTCAATTGCATCTAAGTAGATGAAATTTCCATTGGCTATTGGCTTTATTATTGGATCTGTAAAAAAAGAAATTATTTTAAATCTCATGAGAATTTTGTTTTTGATACATCATAATTCTTTAAATTGTAGATTGTTGATTGAATATTCAATAAGGCAATCATGATTTGAGATGAATCTTAAGTGATGGAACCATATCTTGATTTTTTTTGGTAGGTTCAATGTGCTAAGAGCTTTATATATTTTCTGTGAGATAACTTCTCTTCTAATATCTGACAAAGAAATATGTGAAAGAATAAAGACACTGCAAAGTAGTAAAATTAAATATTCTAGTAATGTTTATCATTGTAATATTTAATTGAGTATCCTGAAATTTAGTGTGGGAATCTTTTATTCACCAGCAGATTATGCTAGTACTAAAGAAGCTATCCGTATGATACTTGCACCACAATTTTAACTAAGGTCAATCAGCCTTTCAAAAACATTATTCCTGAAAATTAATTTGGTATAACCTTACATTATGAGAAAATAAATTAGGTTATGATCCAAGATTACTCATAAACAGCTTGGAGTTAGATTGCATTTCAGTCCATTATTGCATAAAGTTAAATATTCATAATATGAAATATTTCCTTACTGTTTAGATGAAAAATTGAACTTACTGCTGTCATTGAATTACGAATATGTTTCCAGACTGAAAAATATTTGCAATCTTTTTATAACTTTATTGATGGCTTTTCTATTTCAGGAAGATATTTTTTGAGAAGACAAAGCAATATCATCAGCATAAATGAATTTTCTGCATTTGTTTCTGGGGGATCACTGATGAATATATTAAACAAAGTAAATGAGAATTGTCCTTTGATAGAACATTCCATAAAATTTTATGTCTATTACAATTTTTATTTAGTGTCATTTTGAATTATTTTTTATAGGAGATCATTTTATCCAATAAATTAATATCTTAATTTTATTAGTTGTTCATAAGATTAGAGATTATCCAATAATGAATAATATTTCTATAATATAATTTTCATTATACCCCTCTCATGCAAGCTAGGGACTGGGTCCACATTTAACACCTTGTGGAGGGATGAAATCATTCACATAAGACTAAAGACATGAATTCAGTGCTCAAATAACACTCATCAATTGGTCCAGACCACAATTTCTTGCACATATCTTATTTTTCAGTATATATATAGATAGCAAATTATATGCTGCCCTCACAATTTGACACAAATCATTTAATGAAAGTATATCAATAATTTTTATTAGTCATTCACAAGATGAGATTATGCAATAATGAATTACATATTATAATTTTCATTACACCATTTTCATGCAAGATAGGGACTGATTTCTATTCACATTTAACATCTTGGGAAGGATATAATCACAAACAGATGAACACAGATGTGAAAATGATCTAAAATTGCCAAGTTGTACTTTTTGTGCTGAATCAGCACTCATCAATTGACCCAGCATCTTGGGGATTATAGATCTCTTTCACATGTCTTTGGTCATATATTTATGATTACATCCTCCACAAGGTGTTAAATGTGAATAGAAACCAGTCCCTACCTTGTGTGAGAATGGTATAGTGAAAATTATACTATAGAAATATTATAAATTAATGTCTTCTTTGTATTAGAATTTTAGAAACTTTTAGATGAACATTTTTGCAAACAAAATCATAAGTTAGAGTACAGTTTTTTCGTTATGAACATTTACCGATATAACCTGTTTATAGCAACTTCTGACTTAATATCTGTCTGCTGATAGGTAATTTGCTCTCAAGTATTGATAAAATTCTTGTTAATATGACTATTTTTTATTAAAAAAAAACTTTTAAGAACATATAATAGTGATATTGGGCAATAATGTTTTGGATCATTATTTGCTTCTCAAACAGCTATAATTTTGTTTTTATGTCAAATTTTTGTAGTTTTGCCAGCTATGCTATGGCTTTAGATCCTGAATGTTTTAGAAACCCTTAAGTATACTATTTGCTTCTCATGTTTTTTAAAACAGTCCAGGACAAATTCAAATTAATCATCTTCTAGTACTTTGGTTATATGGATATTAGAAAAAAATGAAAGAGAAGCTTGGAATTCTGTTTTAATTATGCCTTTTCACATTTCTTTAATTATAGTTTAGAATTCTGATAATCTAATTAGCAGTCACTGTAGTTATTCTTTTAGAGATACTTTTCCGTTTACTAAGTTTATGGTCAAGTTTTTTGACATCTTATAAAGTTTTGCTACTATATGAGCTCTTTCCACTTTTTTCCCCAAGCATCATTCCATGATTTTATATATTTGTCACTAATCTGCATATTTTTATTACACAAAAATTATTTTATTTTTTAAACGGCACAACCAGGAGAGTATAATAAATATGTCATTTTGATAATAACTGATATAGCTGAGAGACAGGCATATTAATTGACATTCACATGAGTTAAGTTAAAGTTAAGAATTGGAATAAGAGAAAATGAAGTTTTTTAAATTATAAGAAACAGAACAAAAATGCCAAGAGAGGACTCTAATCATTATTTTTACAGAAAAGAACTAACTCCAAAATAGTATCAAAAGCTATGGAAGGAGAAGTCACATGGAAGATTATAAGTATCATTTCAGTTTTTGTACAGCTGAAATAGAATTTGTTTTTGTTATCAGTACATCTGATAATATGAGTAGTTAAATAAAAGACCTCAAACTATTTATTTGGTTCTCTGCTTTCATATAGCCAATGATATGTATGTGACATCTCAAAAAATCATCAGTAGGATTGTCTGATTGAATTCAAAAACTCAGTTTGAAGATAAATTTACCATATAAATAATGCAAAAAAAAAAAAATTGCAAAAATTAAACGTACTTATCATCATATGTATGTGTGTATATATATTGTAACCATATATTTAATCCTGTGGGTTACATATATGTTTTAAAGCATTAATTTTTTTTAAAAAATAAGATTATAAGTAAATTTCTTTATCTGCACTATTATAATAAAAATCTTAAATTATATATTTCAATAGTATGGGTTAAAGTAATTCAGTTAGTCTACTTAGTTAGCAGTTATTTAAAAACATATTCTTAGATTGTTTAATATTTGCTTGAAAGAATAAAATTAATATTTTGAAACTAAATAAGAGTTAATCTAGAGCTCGATATATTTCAATTAGATGTAATAGATAAAGTTATTCTCTGCTATCTGAAATGGCTAGCTAATTTTGTTAGGATTTTTTGTTGTTTATTTTTAAAATAAATAGTTTTAAAGTAGTAGTTATGATTTATTAAATATCAGTTAATGTAAGGGTATTTAAAATCAGAGTTTAAAGGTAGTAAGTATAACTGATTGAGATTAGTGTTAATTTAAAATTAGTTTTAAATATTTGTCACTTACTAACTTATTTTCAGTGCATTAAAAATGGTTAGATTTAGTGTGTATGAATGTTTTGTGCATGCACATGAAATACTGAAAGTTGAAAAGAATTATTAAAAATAAGTATATTTTTAAAAATGAGTACATTCAATCAGTTTTTAATTATTAAAAAATAAGCTTTTAAATAATACAAGGGAAAGAGTGAAAAGAGGTTTTAAATAAAAATAATATTTAATCTGAAAATGAATAGATAATTTTTATTAATATTAAGTAAATTATTTATAGTAGTAATTAAGGTGTAATTAAAAAGTTCATTTTCAGTATAGACCATTACATGACTTCATATCTATTAATTTAAATATAATGAATACAGGGAGTGGATTGGTTTAAATACCAGAAATGCAGTAGAAAATTTTGAAGTGCATAGATGTATAAAAGAAACACAATAATTTATAAAAGGGAATCTTAATCTGATTTTTATTATAATTTTAATTTCATTTTGGTTTTGAATTAACTGATTTTATTTAAATTATTTTTTCTTCAAGTCAACTTAAAAAGTTACAGTTTTTGGTTTATATTTCATTGTCATTATGTCTAAATAAGAAAAATCATAAGTTATCCATTGCAGTATTTCTTCTGAAAGCATATGTTCAACTGATTTACCAAATAATTAGTTTAATGGGGTGCTAAAAAATTCTAAGATGTTTCAAAATAAGTGGAAAAGAGAATTCACTTAAGGAAGAATATATTGTTTTATTTTATATAAATATTAGCTAAATTCTGAACTTTTGCTATTAATTATCTTCAGCAAATTTTAACTAACTTTCAATTATTCATTAATACTAATTATTGTTACTAAAAATAGTCATTATATTAAGCTAAGTTATGGAATGATGATCTTTTATAACAATATTAATCTTTAGACTACTCAATGAAAATTTTCATAAACAGCCTTAATTCACTTTAAAAATGCTAATTTTTACATTATAGTGAATTTATGGTCATTTTATAAAGAAAAATGTATTGTATGGCTACCATCTCTAGAATTATTTTACAAGTAAAAAGAAATCAATATTTAAATTTAAAGCTATAATAATGGGAGAAGCAAGCTTTCCAAGGTCCTGAGAGCTTGTGTCTTATTTACAACAAAAGGGAGTGCTTGTCAACAATTTTGACAGTTCTTTGTTTTGACTTTCAAAACAAAAATGTATGTTTTAGAGTATTTTTTAACATACGATTATTTTCATAAAATATGTGTGAGAATATAATTATTTTAGAATAATAGTTCACATTTTAGTAACAATTATTTATTTTTACAGGAAAGTAATCTGACAAATTATTAATTTGCTTTTTTAGAAAATAAACGAATATAATATTAAAAGACAAATATATATTTACTACTGATTCTGTAATTGACCAATCAAAAGTTTAGAACTTTAATTCACTCAGCCAATAGGTATTTTGAATGAAATAAAGATTAAGCCTAAATAAAAAGAAGCAGCAACAATTATTTAGAATTGTCTTAAAAAATTATAATAAAAGACCAATTTATGAAAATCAAGCCTTTAATTATCATAAGGAAAACACTCCAGATCATTTCGTGTTAAAACAAATAATGTAGCTATTCATCTCAAGTTCATTTATTTATTTATTTGAATATTTTTTTAAATTGCTGATTGATTCAAACATGTTGTTTTGGACTTAAAAAAAGGGATAAATATAATTTTAAGTTGCAGCATCATAATTAATGTTGCTTAAAAAGTCAACTTATTATAAAAATAAGACTGTGAAGAGTAATTTATAATTAAAATTATCCTTCTGTTCATTACTCCTTTGATTCTCATTGCCATTTAAAATTAAAATATGTTTTAAAAGAAACTGTTTGCAACTAAAATTATTTGCGGTCAGCTGTCATGAATATTTTGAAGTTGTTAAATTTCATTGTGAACATTTTCAATAAATTTTATTATAAATCCTCATCTTTGTGTCTGCTCTATCATAATGAAAGACTGTATGTTCCAATATTATTTCAAGAAAAAACAGAAAAAGGACTTGATCCAAGAGATAATTTCCTTACCAAGAAAAGAACTTTTAATCTCTAATACAAATATCAAAAAGGGTATTATGATAATATATATTTTTTTTATTTATTTAAAATTATAATAATAATAATATTACTAATTATGATATCATAAATATATTTATGAGAATAGTGTTGGGAACTGGAAGTGTTTATATTGTGAGTTAGTTTTATTATACCAGAGTTTCTGAATGATTATTTAAAATTATATAAATGATTGTACTGAGAGGTATAACAAAACAGCCTTTTATTTATTTATGAAAAGTATTTCATGAATGAAATTATTATAAATATTATTATGTGTGTAAAAATTTTAAATAATTTATAAATAAAGCGTTGTCCCCGTTATGCAATAATAGTTATGTTGGTATACATATAATCGTAAACTGAATGAATGAATTATATGCCTTTTGAATGTGCATATGAGATTAATAATTATTCTTAAGTTTATTATTATTATTAGCACCATGCCTTTTATTATTTGTAATATTATTTTGAGGCAATTTTAAGTTAATATTATATTTTATATGTATTTAGGCCCTCGAGATATAGTGCAACTCATTCATTCATCAGCATTGCCAGAACATAGTATTGGGTGTTCATTCATATTTTTTTTATCCATTTTGCTTAAAATTCCAATATTAGAATATACTTTTGGTGTATATCCACAGGCATGTTCAGCTTTATAATTCATTATTAGTTCCGCTATAATATTTTTATTTAAAGTATATTATCAGTGTCGAGCATAATTATTTTCTCGCCCAACATAGGTATTGTTAATGTTATAAGTGTCTTATATTGCATAATATTTTTTTCTATCATGTTAACATCTATTAAGCATCTCTACACCGATTTTCAATACTGTTTTTGATTAAGAAAATTGTATAATATCTTCTAGTACCCTGACCAAAGTCATATAGATATATTATTTTACTTTATGGATTTTGAATGGGAAGTAAATGTCATATTTGATAAATGAGAGAACTATTGGATAGTCATTATAACTTATGTCAGGGATCACCAACCATATGCCCGCGGGCACCATGGTGCCCGCAGACCATTTTACGTGTGTCCGCTGCTATCCGAACATGATAAAAAATTATTTACTTGATACAAATAAATTTAATTTTTTAAATTTTTTATAAATTATTGTATTATATTGTAATCAAATTGTAGGGCATACTATACTTTTACAGCATAAAAATATAAACGTTAATTATATGTTAAAATTTTATTTTTGAAATAAATAATTTTTTGTACATTATGTGTATTATTAACAATATCCAACTATAAATATACAGTAAAAAAATAAATGGTGCCCGCTACCTGGCAGGTATTATAGAATGTGCTCTTAAGTGCAAAAAGGTTGGGGATCCCTGACTTATGTGCTAAAATTGTAGAAACAGTTATAAGAAAGGTGCTCCAATGTATAAAGTTGTTAATATTTGTAAATATAGTATAGTAGACTAAAAGAAATAATAATGATTATTGTAAATTAATATTTGTATTATATGGATTATTATATTTTGCAAATAAATATTTTTATTCTTAATTAAATGTTTTTGTTTTTTTGTCATTATGACATCATTGCATTAGTATATTTATTTATTAGAAAATCTACTTTAATAAAGTTTTCATTAGTATTTTTTTTTTTAAGAGTACATTTCAATGGTAACATAGTGTTTACGCATTCATTTTGCTTAATAATTATTTAATTATTCTACCTGCATTTTTAGGATATAAATGTTATTATTTAATTCATTTCAAATGCATTTATTATGTAGTTGGTAGTGTAAAAAAACTGCCTTCTCCATTAATTTGATACTGTTTATGCAAATTTGCATCAGAAAATATAAGATTTCCATATTTAATTATCAGTAGAAGTGAAATAGTTATATTTAAATAATTTTGTAGTATTCAGAAATATTTTTCAAGTTATCAGTCAGATATTTGAGTACTTTGTTTTTAATGTAATTTCATTTCTACTTTCTTAAAAATACTAAGATTTCAAAATAAACTAAGAAAAATATCAAATGTTCCATGTCTAACTTAAGTAATATTCATCTTATTTTTGTTCAGAAGTTAATGTAGTATCATTAACATTTTGTTTCAAATGCATTTTATTCTGAATTTGAACCCTGAAATTAAGATTATTTGAAAATATGAAATATTGATATTTTAAACTTTCAAAAGAACTTATATTTGAGATAAATATATTTTAAGACAAAATATTTAAAATTGAAAAGAACCTATATTTGAGATAAAGACATTTTAAGAACTAGGATAAAATATTTTGAGTTATAAAAGAACCTTGTATTTTTATAATTATATTTAGCCATGATATTGTTTACAAGATGATTCATACTCTGGTGTTTTAAAACCCCAGGTTATATGGTGCCTGTTTGTGTAATTTTTGACTGCTAGCCTTTGTTTCTTTGTTTGGTCCATGTTCTATGACAGTTCACTGGGTTACAGGGTTCGGTTTTTGGATTGCCTGACATTATGCCTTTCAGTCGGTCATAAGGTACTGGTTGATTGCCGAGTTACAATACATATATATCAAATTGTTAATGAATTCATGTAAATTAGAATGAAGGAGACTTTATAACGTAAAAAGTGGAATCACTAAGTTCCTCTGTAGTAAAGTGGCAATATCTGATATCAGAAAAAAAAAATCTTTGCAGCTTATATATGAATACTTAAAATAAATATATAGTTATATAACTGGGTAATTTACAGAAAATCTAGATAATTTTTTTTTTAAAAAAATTAATATTAAATTGAATTATTTTTAAAATAATTCATGGCTAATACCAAATGAATAATAGATGTTATTTCATATTTATGTTTGTTTTTCAGATAATTAAAAAATCAGTGGTCTTCAACCTTTTCACACCTGCGGCCCGGCAAAAATAAGGATAAGATTTCGTGGACCGGCAGAAGTTTACAGATAAATTTTCATAAAGATGTAACCTGCTTAGCCTTAGATAAGCATAATTGTTATAACTGACCAAAACAGCACACTAGTTATTGTGTATTGTAATGGTGTTGCTTATCTTCACGTGCTGAACACAGAAAACAGTACAATACCAATCGTTCTGATTAATGTGCTTGCATTTCTATGTTTATTATTTCATTGTTAAAACATTCAAGAATAAAATGTTATTCACCTGAATGTTGGGAAATATCATAGCTAGTGTAATTACATGGCAATGATTATGATAAATGTAATATCTGTATTTAATGTTAAATATACAAGATGGTTATATATATATATGGAGGTTGTCTTAAGGGCAAAATAGAAATCGCGTAATTAATCACTGTACAGTCAAAAAAAATTTGCCGTATTTTAAATCTGAAAAAATAAAACGAAACATGTAAAAGTCTGAAGTTTTGATGTTATTGTAATTTTTTTGTGTGCTGGTGTGTTGAAAGAATCAAAAAATATAATTAATAGGAAAAGTTTTTTTTAGAAAATGGTAAAATAGATATCGCGTAATAGAAATAAAGCCAAAAAAAAATTGCAAAGTTATTTTTTGTTTGTTTTTATTTTTAAAAAAAGGTTAACAGAAATTGGTTTTAAAAATAAAAGTTTTAGTATATTAGCAGTATACAAATAAAACCAAAAAATATCACCTTATAGGCCAAAAAAAAAAAGTGGGCATATTTTTAAACAAAAAAAAAAAACGAAACTTGAAAAAGTCAAAAATTTTGATCTTGTTTTAACACATAAACAATGCCAACAAGCAACCGTGTTTGGCTATCAAAAGATAACTGGAGTTTGTTTAATAAAAAACCTTTTTTTTTAAAAAATTTTGAATTTTTTTAGAAAAATAATAAATTTAATTCTATCTCTCCATAAACATCTGTGATAAATAGAAAAACAAATTAATTTATGTATGATTGATTAGATTTCGTTTTTGTTCTGTTTCTTATTTTTTAACAGGGTAAAAATGCGATGAAAAAATAAATAAAAACTGTTTATATTAATTAAAAGTTTAAAATCTTATTATTTTGTTATTACTAACTTTCTTGCCAGTCTAGCGCGACCCGACAGAAAACTTCCGCGGCCCGGCACCAGGCCACGGCTCGGTGGTTGAAGACCACTGATTTACATAACATATCTAGTCTTTTATGCCAATAAGTTAATTGGGTGTAAATTTATTTTTTAAGGAAAGAGAAGTGCATTGAAATCCAGATCAACTAATTTTTATATACAATATATGTGTTGTAGGTTCATTAGTTTACTGAATTTATTTTGTTCAATTAATTTTTAAATTATTATTAACATATTTTGTGTAAATTAAATCTTTGGTCTCTCAAAGATTTTTTTTTATTTTTGTTAAGTATATATTGTTATTGAAATGTGTTTTATAAATCTTTCTGCTTCACATTTGAGATCTGAGCTTAATACACAGGGAAATGAAAACAAATAAGTAATAATTGAAATATTAAATCTCTGTGTTCAACTAATTAAAGAGAAAATTGACATTGAGCATATAATCAAAGTAAATTTTAACTCAATATCAATAGATAAAGGTCTCCAAAATTAATGTTACATAAAATGGTATTTCATATTCTGTTACATAATTTTGCAACCCAAAATGTAGACATTATAACAAATCTTATTTATTAAAATCATTTGTATTGTCGCACAAATTGGTTTGTCAGTGTGCAGATCTGGATAATTGTAATTATGATCTATTCTATCAAGAAAAAAGGAATATATGATCACAATTCTATGCATATAAATTTAAGCAGAAAAATGAAAAATGAAGGACTTTGAAAGGAAACAGAATGAAATAAAATTGAAGGGAGATGACATATTGTCAAATTGTATGCTAGATTAAGATTGCTTAGGAAAGGAGTGAATGATCCAGCAATATTGTTTAATAGGAAGCACGTATAATAAAAGGTAGTGCAAATAATAGTAGTCAACATGATTGCAGAAGCAAAGGATGAAGATAATAAAAAATAGTTTACCATGTTAATAAAAGTAATACAACAGAACATAAAAGAAAGCAAACAAGATATCCCTAAGAATAACCAATGATAAAGATAATCACTGGTGAAAGTACAAAGCTGAGTAATAGAAGAAAGGAAATTGCAAGAAGTCCAGAATAATTATGTGCAATACTGAGATATAGAAGGAAGATCATGTATTGAAATTCAGTAAATATTTTTTTTTTTTTTACAATTAAGATTTTTCCAATATATAGGAGAAAAATCTATAGAACATCTAAGCAACTTAAAAGATTACCTTTCATTTATCATTGCTATATTCTTGCTTTTGTATTCAATATCTGTTAAGTGGGACATGTACAAAGCATACTATTAATATAATTTTGATGGGCAATAGAATCTATTGAAATGAGTTGATTCCAGAATGTCATTCATTATAATTTATATTGGAAACATATATTTATGAATAATGTATTCCAGACCCATTGCAAAGACTAATGCCACCATCTAAAACAACCATTTAAGCAAGTAAAACCAATATCTATATATACCTACACCTATAAAATTAATTATTTTATATGCTGGATAATTGTGTTTTAAAGAAAACTGAAACTCCTCTTTTAAAAGCGTAAAATTAAAACCTAAACCTATATTTTTTTAATAAAAATTCATAGATTGGGTATTTCAGAACATTGACATTGCCTTTTTTGTAAATAATTTTCTGTGACAGTCCTATCTACAGTAAAATTTCACTATCCCTTGTAGTCCTATGTAGCCCAGTTCTTTTCTGGAATTCAATTATCAAAAATTCTTCAAACAATTGATTAACATTTTTGTAAATGATTGCCTCATTGATGCTATCACTTATAATTTTCTGTTGATTAATCCTCATTGAAAAGTAAATTTCCATTAATTCCACCTATCATTAAACTGCTCAAACTGAAATCATTTTTGCAATTTACTTTTTAATTTATCTTTTTTTTTTATTAGGGTAGATCTTTTTTTATTTTAATACTGAACATTTTTTTGGAATATTTTCTGACATGATTAAAAATCATATAGTGAAGCCACCAACTATACTATATCAACATACAGGACTTCAATAATTCATTACCCCCCCCCCATTTAAACAAACAAAAATATAAATAAACAATCGTAATAACATTAATATTCACAAAATTTAATACATTTTAAGATCTTGAGCAACTATCTATCAGTAAATGTTGAATGTATAGAAAATTTTAAACTTTATTTAAACTTCAAATACAAACAACACATAAATAGACCTGTGTTGTCTGTTTGTGTGTTATTACTAAAAAGTTGTATATATTTGAAAAGTTTAAATAAAGTTTAAAAATTTTCTATACACTCAACATTTATTGATAGATAGTGGAAATAGACCGACATGTTTTTACATCTAATACATCGTCATCACATATCTTCAGGCAAATACTTGAGCAACCATTTTTTGTTTCTGAGTAACATATGTGACCACATTTAAAAATAAAATTTGTAAATAAATTTTAAATTATGCCCTATATTTCTGTCATGGAGCACTGACATGATCATATTTTTTAGTAAAATTTCTTTGGTTTATATTAAAAGCATATATGTTTTCTTTATTCATTATCATTTCTCAATTTGATGTGCAGTATTTTGTATCATAAAATATTTTCTAGGGATAGTGCTAAAAGTTTTACAAGATTTTAGAACATATTTAAAGTTAATATTGACTTATAAACCTCAATGCAATTGGAGAGATCATAATTTCTTGATAAAGAGATTATTGTGTTTCTATAAAAGGAAAAAAAAGCTTGCTGATTCCTTTATTTAAAAAAGATAAATGCAGTACAATAAAAAAAAGTTTTATTTTTATATTTGCATTGAATAAATAGTATGTGTAGATGTGTCCCCTCAAATTATTAATAACTATGTTATTATTTTTTAAAATTTTTGTCGATATTATAATTTTTATTTATATATGCATGTTATCCATATAAAAAGCATCTGTGTTATATATATATGCATGATGAAAAGTATTGTATACTCGCAATTTATTAAATTAATATGTACTCCATTCTGATAATGTTTATCAACAAATATGAACTATTATACAATTTATAATTTTTTATGCTAAAAGAGAGCTTAGTTTGCTGGTCCATTGTATTCATGACATATAAGAATTTAAAAAAAAAAAAAAATTGAACCAAATGTACAAGAGAAATATGATAGTAATGTCTAATGCTTTTCTCAAAACTTAAATGCCACAAAGTCTTATTAATATACTGTTATGTCACCCAGTAATACTTATTGCAACATTTTTATTTGTATTTTTAGCCAATGGCATGCCTAGATTTAGTGATTTTAAATTTTGTATTTAGATATTACCATTTTTACTATGTTTTCATTTTGAAGAGGTTTTTTTTTTTTTTTTTTTTGGCATCAGTATGATCAGAGTGTGAACTCTATTTAATGTCTCATCTCTTAATTATATTATACTTTCTTGGAAGAACACTTGAAATAAAAATGCATTATGTCCAATATTTTTCATGCTAGAGATAGGAAAAGTAAGTAAATTAAATTAATAATTTAATTTTAATGTATAGATATTCAATAATTTTATTGGATTTTTTTCATGCAGTTTTTTTTTATTTCAATATTATCAGATTTCAAATTCAGTTTTTTGGCTTATGTCTAACAGTATTATAGTACACATATGGGAGACTTTTAAATAAAAATACAGCCTTTACAATTTTTTTATTATTAGTGTACCGGTCAAAATTGTAAGTTAATTCAACACGATTTATAGTCTAGGTAAAAGTAGCTCGAATTCAACCATACGTCAGATTGAAGATCAAGAATATTTATGGATTCTAAACTGTTTACCCACCCTCTAAATCTAACAACCAATTAACAACATTTTCCAGGCAAGCAATTAATCTTTTCAAACTCTGACCCACAACAACAACGGTAGAACATGAGCTTCAGACATTTCTAACATTTAACATTGGCATTTACCCAAATTACACATGCATGAGTTGATGAAGGAATAGCAGCACAAAATTTAGATATAAACGCAAACTTCAAATTAAAATTAATTAATACAACCACATGTAGGTTAAATTTATGTATATATTTTAATAAAAAGCATATTTATAATTCTTTAATATCTCGCTTTTCATTTCTTTGCTCATTGATAGAGAATTTTAATTATATAACTAACATATGCCTTTCACGAGGTAGTGGTATAATTTATATGCCAATTTAAAACTGAAGGGTGTTTAAAGTTCTTTGGTAGATGCCAATTCAAATATGTGTGGGAAGAAAAACAAATATATAAAATAAATAGCTTTTGGTTAACTTTCACATAAATAAACTCATTATAAGAAAGAATAACTTATGTTTTTAAAAAATGGTTTCGAGGAGAGTGACACACTTGAATGCAAGCGGATCACGATATTCATAAATAACTATGTTAGTGATAAAAAAATATAATCTAATTTGACCAAACCAATGTCAACCCACCACAATATGCTCAGAGAAATAAAATATAATCACAGCCAGCATTTGAAATGACATAACCAACACAAACTCAACCTCACCATCCAGTTCTAGTGATGCAAAGAATAGAGCCCACTAACCCAAGAGATGAATAGTTTGAACAATTTGCAAAATCTCAAAATATTTCAGGTGAAAAACCAAGATTCGTCAAGGCTTGCTAAGCTCAGCTTACCTCGAGTCTTCCAATTTTTGTCTTTCATATCCTGACCCATATTTTAGCCAATGAATCTATCACATGGTATAATTACGAAACAGCGATCAAAAGAACACAAACAATCGATCAAACGGAGTGCTGGTAATGCAAAAACAAAGACTGGAAAATATTTTTAAAATTACTTTAATTAAAATTATACTGAGCCACATAAGGTTATATTTATATAGTAGCCAATTGACCAAGATCAGATCTAAACAAATAGACCTCAATTATTATTCGAATATCATATTTTGTTTAAAGTAATATGTTTCTCCCTTCAAAACAAAATCCCACCAGCATTTTAAATTTAATATTACTAAATTCTCTCTTACAACTTAGCATGGAATAACCTTCTACCCCTCTTTTTGTTATTTTAACATTGACTAATATAACTAACAGTTACATACTTGATCTAGCGTCTCCCCTAAAACTACATCGTATGTGCATGAATATGTTTTAGAATAATAATACAAAAAATATATAAAATAAAACAAAATCATTTTATCTCGACAAAAAATGTACTCTAATTAAGTAACCGTTATGAGCGAACATTTATTTATTTACTGACAATCATCAGTCGGGAAATAGGTAGAAAATCATTTTAAGTCGAAATACAAAAGGGACAAGGCAGGTATGAATTTGTCGAGATGGAACAAATTGAACATATATAGAATGTTAAATCAAATATTAATAAATCTAGACAATATATATATATAAGTGATAAATATCATTTATGGACCGCTTTATGGGAAAAGTTTTGACATTAAGTGAGGCATAATTTAAGACAAAGTATATAGCAGAGACTTGAAAGTTAAATTACAGAAGTCATGGACAAAGTGTGTTAATGCAAAACTAGAGACAAAAATTATTAAGAAAAACAACATTTACAGTTGATGTTCCTAATCTTCAGAAACATTCTAATGGATTTAAATTAGAATTTATAAATCTGTTTCAAGTATTAGTAGAATTTGAACATGATTCTGATTTGAATGAAATTAATAAGAAAATAACTGATACACTTTTAAAAACTGCAACAAAGATAGCTGGTAGAAAAAAGCAGCAATTGATCAATAAAATCTCTACTGAGACTACAGAATTTATGAAGAAAAGAAGGAATATGAAGATATATAAAAATGATGCATTAAAAAGGATTGAATACCTAGAATGTTGTAAAATGATGCAGAAAAGAGTTGAAAATGATATAAGAAAGTATAAATGTGAACTAGCAAGGAAAACTGTAGAAGAGAATAAAAGACTCAAAGTGTGTAAAGCAACATTTTAGTATTAGGAAATTTATATCTGCAATAAGAAAAAAAGATGGAATTATTACTAAAAAGAGAGATGACAATATGAAATGGACAGAAGACTTTTATCAAGAATTATGTAATAAAGAACAAGTCCCTCCTATATTTATTATATCTTCCAAAAAGAGAGATGACAATATGAAATGGATAGAAGACTTAACAAGAATTATGTAATAAAGAACAAGTCCATCCTATATTTATGATATCTTCCAAATTGCCCAGAATTTTAAATGAAGTGAGATATGCAATTAAATTTATGAAGAAAGGAAAGGCTCCAGGTAATAATAGAATTATAATTGATATATTAAAAGAAGTAGGTGAAGAAATAGATTTTTTTTAGCAAAGTTATATGCCAAATTTCTAAGTGATAAAGATATACCAGATGATTGGAAGAATGTGGTATTAATATTTTAAAAAGGTGATAAAGATATTAGAAAGGACAGACCTATCAACCTTTTATCAGTTTTATACAAAATTTTACCAAGATAATTACACAACTCGTCTATAGAGAACATTGGATTTCCACCAACCAAGAGAACAAACTAGATTTAAAAGTGGTTTTATCCAGGTATTGAGAGAAGTTATAGATAGGACAAATGAATATGAGTTGCCATTATGCTTTGGATTTGTAGATTATGAAAAGGCATTTGATTCTATAAAATAGATTATAATAATTTAAATCCAAAAGTATATCTAATAATATTTAGAGAAGTTCAGATTATTCTAATACAATTTAGTATGTTTGCATGTCTACATAAACCACAATATTAGTTAAATTTAATTTTAATGTTAGAAGTTAATGGGAGTTGTTATAATTTAGTTCTTAACAATAATCAATCCATTTGTTAAGATAGTATTATTAAAATTAAGTTTAGAGATTAAACTAAATTAGTTGATTTGAAAATAGGTAATTAGTTTAGTGCTATTTAAAAGAAAATTAAATTAGTTTAAAGATATGGGATAATTTTTGAATGTGTAAGTGTTCATGTGTGCATTAATTTTAATTTTTATTTATTAATGGAAATATTTATAATACCGAATATTGTTCTAGAGCATTCTTATTTAGTTAAAAATTAAGTAACATTGATGAACCTCTAAATTTGTTTGTCAATGCAATTTAAGAATAAAGGAGTTGATATAATTGTGTAATATTTATTTTTTATTCTATTTTAACAGTATAATTTCTTAAATAATTTGTATCTTTGATAATTATTAACATTCCTAGACTATCATGTGTTTTGTCTGATTATCTAGCAAATATTTAAATTGTTACTATTTTTAGATTCAGACCAATGATACTAATTGACTGTTAATTTGAATGTTGGAAAATTAAGAGGAAAGGAGGTTTCCTGTCAATCAAAATGATTGGTGTTTGCAAGCTTGTAAAAGGTGCACACACACACATTAATTATTGAATGATTTTTATTATCTGTCATTTTTGTAAGAACTGATAGAAGTTTAAAACTTTAATTAAAAGTATAATTTTACTTTTTTAATGTTCCAAGTAAAATGAGTATGTAAAAAAACTATCAGGTGCTAAGTCTCATCCAGAGTTAATCAAAAATCTAAATGATATATTGAAGGAAGAATTTGGAAAGCCAAATGTTAAGTAATTGTCTACTGATGAATTAGCCATTACTCTACAAAACTAATGTGTTGCAGGTATCAAACATAATTTATTCTATTTCACTTAAGAACTATTACTTATTTATGTCCTATGTTTATCACAAATTATTTAAATTTCTTATTTTGTAATAAATTTATTGGAAGTTTCCTTAATGTTAACTATAACAGTTTTGACATTCTTTTATAATTCATTAAAATAATAATAATTGTCAGAAACTCTTAAAATGTTTTATTATCTATTAAACAGTTTCTCTTAAATAAATTTATTTAAAGGAACTAGTTATTCAGTAGAAAGAAAACCATTTGTGTTGACATTAATGACACTTTATTATCATCAAAATTTAATTAATTATTTATCATCTTGACTTTAAAAAACACACTTGATAAATTAATTTATGCTCTCAAGAAGTTAATGCAAAGATGAAAAATGTTTAAACTTTTGCCTTATGAAATGCTATATTTATAGTATTAGCAAATTACATTTACAGTTTTAAGTGCTGCTACTTTTGACAGAGATTACTATTATAGAATTAAGTATTCTATAAAGTGCTGAATAATTATTTGAAGCTTGTTATTTTTTTTTTTAAAAAAACTATTATATTACAATATTTACTATAAACCTGCTTAAATTTAGAGAAGAAAATTTGTGACCAAACTGCTATATTAAAGTATTTTGACTAAACTGCATTATATTTGAATGTTTTGTTCAGAAAACTTCCTCAATTATAAAGGGGGTATGTGTGGCAAACTACTGTATTAGTTATTTTACCTAGAAAGTCTGCTTAATTTAGAAAAGAAATGTTATGAACAAACTGCTGTATTGAATATCTTGATTGTGTAAAACTTGCTAATTAGAAAACAAGAATGTGTAAGTAATTGCTATATTAATTGCTATATACCTGTCTTAGGTAAAATGGAAAACCACAGTAATGCTGTAAGAAGTGTTGAAACTATCCTGTCAGTTATATGTTTGATGATTCACAATATAATGTCCATTCATTTATAAACATTTTCTTTGTGTGTGCATGTGCTAGTCTTTATATAAAAAAAAAGAAGAGAAAACTGTATTATGTTGCCAGCCTTTCGAGAAACTTATATCGTGTTTAATTTATTTGCTATCCAATCAAAAACTCTGCAAGATGAAGAATTTTAATATGTAAAATTTTACTCTTTACGTTTAAATCATGTATTTATAATTTATTATTATATGCTATTTTAAAATATTATTTTTTAATATTTTACATGTTATGATCTAGGGTGCCTAGCAGAGTTCACTTATTATTATTCATGATTTTATATATTATGTAATGATTTAGTATTAAGTTATTTTAAAGAATATTGCTTTGTCATTTACTATGAGAAGTATATTTTATTATGAATGCTTATATGTTTATGAAAGATGATATATATTTCTTGTATTTTTAATTGCTTAAGACTACATTTATTCAGTCATATTTGACAACTATATTATTACTTTATTGATATTTTATGCATCACTTTTGTATTATGTGTATTGAGAGTTTAGAATTATTTTCTGTCTTGTATATGTGATAATATTATATGGTCATTGTGCATTTCCAAGGTATGCAAATTTATTTTCACCTTGATGATTTGGAGATAGAGCTTAGCTCTCTCATTATTGCATTGGAATAATTTAGATATTTTATAAGGAAATAAGAGGGTCAAGCTCTCCAGTATTGTTGATATATTCCTTAAGTGATATTTTCTTCATGTTTATGGTTGTATTTGTGATGGCTTATCCCCATTTTATTATACATGTCTAAAGGACAAGAATTCCACCATATTTTCTTGCCCTCAGAATGTAATGTGTATTTTCAGTTCATGCCATCACTAGGTTCATTGCGTCGTTTAGCTTTTCTTCTTGGATGTATCACTGTATATGATGTAGTGAATATTTTGGTATATTGGTAATTGATAGGTTTGTTATTTTGAAGTGCATCATTCTTTCTTTGGGAGCACTTTTAACTCCCTAAGGGTAGGTTGAGAATTTTGATATGTAAATCTGTTTTGCTGTGCTTCGCCAGCATGACATGAGATAAAACTGATAATAATTTATTCAAAATTATAAATTTATATTTTTTGTCTAAATAAGCAATATGCATCATCATCGTCCAGGAGCAAATCATTGCTGGATTAGTAAGATTTAAATATCATTCAGGTTTACTCATGGTTGGAACAATAGCATAGAATGTATGAGTGTATGTGTTACCTCTGAGAAAAAATTAAACATTTAAT
Organism: Epiperipatus broadwayi; assembly: GCA_028023455.1. Classification (NCBI taxonomy): domain Eukaryota; kingdom Metazoa; phylum Onychophora; class Udeonychophora; order Euonychophora; family Peripatidae; genus Epiperipatus; species Epiperipatus broadwayi. The sequence goes on from JAQFVV010006222.1 coordinate 1,054,709, forward strand.
ACAATTTCAGCAATTAAAGACCATACAATTGATAATTAATGCATAAATTAGTGAAAGCTATAGATTATAAAATTATAGAAATGTTTTAAGAAATATATTTTATGCAAGATGATATAAAGCTTATGCCATAAATTTGTTTTATAATTTAATAAAGGTCTATCATTTTCAAGACACAAAATATTTTAGTGATAATAACTATTCAACTTTAAGGCTGAAAGTTTATAATAATGTTTTACTTATAAGATATACTTGTTCACCTAAGACTATAATAGGTCATGAATATTTAATTTATTATTTTAATTTATTCATTTAAATAAATTTAAATTAATATATATAGGGTATATGAGCACAGACTTTCAGATGACCCATCACTCTCCACTCTATCTAATAACACTGATACACTCAAGCAAATATATGCTGAAAAGATAAATAATCACCAATATACGTATTTCATGCTAAACCAGCAATCATCAGTTGGTCCAGATTATCATCTCCCGCACATATATACTATAAGTGCTCAAATATATATTAAGACAAACAATCTTCATACTTTAATGGACAGGCTCCAATCTACTACACACTCCAACTCTTCAACCGTCCATCCAATTGAAAATCTGATGATGGAATGCTCGAAGGCCACCCTGAGGCCAAGATTCTTGTCACACCCATGTTGACCTAAGGTCAATCTGAACCGCACATGTATAGGACATAATCCATTTAACACATATGCAAGGATGGGCAGACATCTCTACCATGTAATAAGTGAAACACAGGCTTATTATATCCCTGTCTATATATGTAATATATAGGGTATATAAGCACAAACTTTCAGTTGACCCATCACTCTCCACTCTGTCTAATAACACTGATACACTCAAGCAAATATATGCTGAAAAGATAAATAATTACCAATATACGTATTTCATGCTAAACCAGCAATCATCAGTTGGTCCAGATTATCATCTCCCACACATAAATATTATAAGTGCTCAGATATATATTAAGATAGACAATCTTCATACTTTGGAGCCTGTCCATTAAAGTATGAAGATTGTCTATCTTAATATATATCTGAGCACTTATAGTATATATGTGTAGGAGATGATAATCTGGACCAACTGATGATTGCTGGTTTAGCATGAAATACATGTATTGGTGATTATTTATTTTTTCAGCATATATCTGCTTGAGTGTATCAGTGTTATTAGACAGAGTGGAGAGTGATGGGTCATCTGAAAGTCTGTGCTCGTATACCCTATATATTACATATATAGACACAGGTATATAATAAGCCTGTGTTTCACTTATTACATGGCAGAGATGTCTGCCCATCCTTGCATATGTATTAAATGGATTATGTCCTATACATGTGTGGTTCAGATTGACCTTAGGTCAACATGGGTGTGACAAGAATCTCAGCCTCAGGGTAGCCTTTGAGCATTCCATCATCAGATTTTCAATTGGATGGACGGTTGAAGAGTTGGAGTGTGTAGTAGATTGGAGCCTGTCCATTAAAGTATGAAGATTGTCTATCTTAATATATATCTGAGCACTTATAGTATATATTTGTGGGAGATGATAATCTGGACCAACTGATGATTGCTGGTTTAGCATGAAATATGTATATTTGTGATTATTTATCTTTTTCAGCATATATTTGCTTGAGTGTATCAGTGTTATTAGACAGAGTGGAGAGTGATGGGTCATCTGAAAGTCTGTGCTCATATACCCTATATATTACATATATAGACACAGGTCTATAATAAGCCTGTGTTTCACTTATAAATTTAAATTGCAAAAATATTGTCCTGTAAGCAACTGCGTTGGATTATTATTAAACTATTTTTTAAAATTTTGTAACAGATTTTTATGGTATTCATGCTTATAAAATTTGTTTATTATAAAATGAATGTTATTTTTGTTGTTAAGTCTTGTGTAGTGCCTCTATAATGCCTTGGTGTTTGTCAATCAATATGCGTAATTTATAACGCAAATATTTTTATGATATTTATTCAAAGTGCAGCCACATAAATGAAATATTAAATTATTTAATGATGATGATTTTGCAGGTATGAAGAATTCATTTTTATTTCTTTTATTCTATTGTTTAATATATTCTATTGTTTAATGTAATTTGAAATTGTAATTTATTTAAATAAGACTGCTTTTACAAAAAAGGCATTCATAACCTATTTTCATTTAATAAAATTTATTATGTTGGTGATGAATATTCTGAGTGGCCATAAAAAAAATTTCCCCACTTTTGGTATTTGAATGCTATCCTAGAAGATGATTGTACTCTTCCAAATTTAGAGTTTAATGCATTTTTGTTCTAATTAAAATATTTTACTAAAATTTTCTATTATTATATAGTAGGTAGACATTAGCTTGTAGATTATGTATATGTGTTTACATATTTATCACTAGGATATCCATTTTATTAACAGCATGTTCGTAAAGCAAAATATTGAGAAAATTTAACATTAAAATATAATAGAATCCTTAATTGGGAAATTATATTTATTGTCAAAGAAAAAACAAAATGGCATAAACAAGTCAATAAAATTTATAAGAGATGTGGATCTGATAATGGCAATAAGATGATGAAGACAGAGTTGGAGGTATGAGAATATATTGGGGCAGAATAATGAAAGAAATTTTATTATAAGTAAAAAAAAATATTGTACTCTTGCTATTTTGTGATATGTATTTGAAAGTTTTGCAGGAGTGAGATGAGGATTCTCCTTTAAAATATTATTTAGTTATAGTTTTTAAGGTTTGCTGATTATTATTATTATTGTAGCTCTCTTTATTGTTAGCATAAACTGTAGTAGCAAAGAACCCTGAACTTAGTTTAATTCCTTCATTCACCACATTTCATAATTTTATGTTGATCCCTGCTTGTGCACAATTTCCCCATGCTGCAATATATGTAATCATTAAAAACCATTGGTTCAAAATGTACTAGCATACAGAAATTGAAGTAGATTGTTCAAAGAAATGACAAAAAAAAATAGATTAAGTGGGGAAAATATGCTTAACATGAGTAAGATATTTTATCATTATTTATAATATTTTCCCCCAACCCCAGAGAATGCAAAAGTTTAATCAGAAGCAAAGATTAAAACTCAATTTAATATATATATATTTGACCAAAAATGTCTTATCTATAAACTAAAAGCTTAAAATAACTTTAATTAAAGATGGGTTTCTTTAATGTTTAATGAAAACAAAATGTATTAAAATTTAGTTTTAATCGTTTGAAAATGTTTTTATATATATAATAATTCTTAATATGTAAAATAAACATTTTGGTATTAGAAGTATTTTTTTATATCTTAAAATGTGTACTATATAAAGCAGATAAGAATGTCTGTTTTTTTTTATGTAAAGTTTAGGTGAGAAAAAAATAAGTTGCATGAAAATACAGGACCATACAAAGGAAAAAATTGTAAAAGGTGTGACAAACAGTAATGCCTGGATTGTTATAACAATATATAAAGCAGTCAACAGATTATTTTTTATTAGATTCTCAGTTTCTCGCTTATGCTGCTGTTTTGACATTAAGATTATTTGGATGCTAATTCTTATTTTGCTTATTCATCAGTTGATGTGCTAGTAGGTGAAACTTGTGTTAATATCATGGAAATCTTCACATATGTCTGTAAAATGTTAAGAACAAAGTGTGTGTGTCGATACTATCCTAATTATCTGCTGTAAGAAAGTTCTGAACCGAGATACTGCCTATATACCTAGTTTTCTGTCAACACCAAAAGAAAAAAATCCAGAACTACAATAACTTTTTATCAAAAATATGACTTGTCAAATCAAAAAGAAATCTTACAATAGAATCTTAGACCATGACATATAAAGTAATAACCAAAATAAAAATCCATATGAGGTTTTGTAGATATTTTTGTGAGAAATACTTAATTACTTTCTTTGAAAAACAAACTTAAATGAACTGAGAAAGTTACTAATGAGTTACATAATGTAACATTAGAAATTTTATTTTACTAATATTTTAGTTAATATGTAATCTATGTTAGATATAATAATACTTTATGCAATAAGGGTGGAAAATGAAATACACCTGGGTCTCTTTTTACGCAGACTTATTTAACACGATTTTGAAGTTACACGATTCGTGTTTCACCGGAAGTCGAACTCCGATAATGCGTTTTTACTTTAAATAATAAATTTCGCTCACTTACGTTATATTGAAAGTAATAGCACATTATTGGAATTCGACTTTCATCTTAATAATTTCAATATTTTCAGTGCTTTATAATAGTAAGATTTTATGCAATAATGAAATTAAAATCATGATTTCCGCATTTTATGTATACACACATTAAATTTTACAAGATTATAATTTAAATTTGTTCAAACATTGTGTGTTAATTTTGCATTTTAAATCACATTCTGTTTTTGCTTTTTAAAAAAGAACGTACTCAATTATTAATCATTTAGTGTCCCCAAGTTTATTTTTAAAAAGTGAGTAATAGCAGTGAAACGAAATTTGATTTTTAAACGGAATTGAAAATTAAACAATTAAAGACAAAAATAAAAGTTTAGATACAGAAGAAAATGTAGAAAAAGATAATGAAACAGAAGTGGAACCTGTTCCTTTCATTGCAAAAATGATTCAAGAAGGTCTTCAACTTTCTAATCAGTTGGCAAATTATTTTCTTATAAATGACACTAATTACGAACGTGCTCTTAAATTCCAACGAGAGCTAAATGGTTGTATGTGTGGATATCGCGTTCATAAACAATTAATAAAATCATCATCTCAAAGATTAATTACTAATTACATTGTCACCAGAAAACAACACAACATGAGAGTGAAGTTGGCGCTAGTTGTATTTTTCCTTGTGAAGAATCAAAAACCAGTTTGCAAATAAACTTGTTCACTAGTAAATAGCGATAATAATTAAAACATGTATAAAAAAATATATGCATAAAAATACATATTGTTTCGAATAAAATTAAATATTATAGTTAAAAAATAGTTTAAAAAGTTTGTTTTGTATCAATTTTTTTCAAATTTGAAATTTTTTATTAGTCATATTTTATTTCCTTATTTTTTTTGCGCGAATTTTAAAGTAATTTTACGTTGATGCTTTGCTCTTACACGATTTTTGAAAAATCACAGTCCATATCCCCCCTTTTTTAAGGTAAATTACGTCTATTTTTGCGCGATTTCGTTTGCACATGTTTTCTGAGGAACCTATATATCATGTAAAACGAGACCCGGGTATACTGTTGTTATATTGTGTACTTTGTTGTTTTATTTCTTTTAAATATTTTGTTTTATAAAAATCCAAAAAAAATACAGGCTGCAAAATATTGCATGAGGATATCAATTAAAAATAAGAAGAAAACAGTATTAATCATTACTAAAGTTGTGTTAGGAGACTAATTTTTAAGATTGGCACCCTAAAATAAAATCTCTCTTCAGACATAGTAATACTGCACTAAACCCAGATAAAAACAATTTTATTTTAATATTATTATTAAATCTTGGGGTTCTGGATAATCAGGAAATATAGTCATGGTTTTTGAATGCTTCATTAAGTAGTAACTTGTTTGAAGCAACAATTTCGTTACTTTTTAAAAAAATAAATAAGTTAAATACATATGTACAGTTTACATATATAGGAAAGCCCGTATAACCAGTACTGACCAGGATTTCACAGTTTAGTATGTAATGTAGACCCTAAAGGTTAATGACCAAGGAAAATAATTATAGCTATAGTAAGATACAAACTTTTCTTTACAGTTTTGGAAGAATGACTTGTTACTTAATATTAAAATCTACATCAATTCTTAATTATGTTTATGATTAAACGAAATTATTTTCGTGGAGCTATAATTATAATAGAAATATACATAGTGATTTAAAAATATATATAGAGAGAGGTAAGTGTTGTATGTTTACATTCACAAGTCTGAGTTATTGTCAGAATGAAATATAAGCTCTTTAAGAATGATCCTACCCTGTAATTAGCAAAAATCTCTTTGAACACAATATTCCCACTTTATGATGAATTTTTGGGTATTAAGAGCAACAACAAGCCCTCAATTACTTCAAATTATAGTTCTTCATTGTAATAAAATATCAAATATCTGATCTTATTTTTTGGGTTCTAAATTTTATTTCATCCATCTGTAATCGTTTTTTTGCAATAAGGTTTGTTACAATCAAATAGAAATAATAGATATTTCACTTACATAATATAACATCACATACTCTTGTCTCTAATCATGTTTAAATCTGCTTTTGCCATGATCATGTATTGTTAATCAGTGTACTAGGTGTAGTTTGTAATTTTAAATTGCCTTTCCATGAGGATAGACAAAGCACACTTATTTTTTAAGGCATACTATTCAAAGTTGCTTTCATAATTGTAGTATTACATTCATTTTTATTTAATTATTGTGCCTTTTAAATTCTAAGTATATAATATGTATATATTTTCTATTGAAATATAAAATAATTTCCAAATAACAATTTTAAAGATAAAATTATATCAATTCTGTCCATATTTTTTTTAATTACTGAAATTAAATAATTTTATTTAATGACTTATTTTGAGGCTGAGGTTGATTATTTTTGTGGGGTTCACTTTAAGAATATTAGTTGTGAAAATAATTATGAGTAAAAGTAGGAATATTCAGAATTTTTCTTTTTTAACATTTATTGTTCTTGTTGAAATAAAAAGTGAATTTAAAAAATTAAGCTTTTAAGGTAAAAAAAAAAAATCCTACAAAAAAAAAAAGAACAAAGTAAATTTATTAATGCATTTACCATGTCTGCATTAGGAAGGAATTGACAATATCTGAGTAAAACTTTAAAGAAATATTTGCCATGCTGATGCAAGGGTTAAAATTATCTGAAGATGTAAAAGTTAGTTGTTTATTTGATTAGCTGTGTCTTGTGAATTTGTGAGTAAGAAAATCTGATGGAAAATTCTGCTAAGGTCTAAAAGATTCTGTCCAATTATTTAATGTGTGTTTATGAAAAAAGGGAAAGTAATGAAAATCAATTTTGTTAATTGAAGCCATCAGTATGAAAAACTGTAATTAAAAACAAATGGAAAACAGTTAAAATATTAATATAGATGATGATGATAAATCACAATTTATTTTTATATGAAACAAATTTTCACTATATAATATCCGTCTCATATATGTAATTAGAGGGATTTGAACTCAGGATTTTTCAGTCAATTCATCATCTCAAGTAATCGATACAAATGATCACACACATGCAAAAAAGATCCATGATCCCCAATATATGTATTATGTGCAGAACTAGCACTCATCACTTAGACCAGATTATAATTTTCCACACATACAATCAGTGCTCAGTTTATAGTAAGATAGCAAGCACTTGCTCAAACTTTAATGAACCAGCTTGGATTGAGTATTCAGTGCCCAGAACCTATGCATTTATGAATATATAATAACATATAGCCAATGGCAAGAGTGAGTGAGCCAATAGATGAGGGTGCCCACTGAATCCAAATGTTTCTGTTAGGAATGAGATCTGGCAATAAAAAGTCAAGCTTTTTGAAGCTAGACTTGGAGAACAACTGCTACAGAACTGAAAGGTATACTCTACATTCTCCAGTCAATAGCAGTCAAACAAAATGGTTGATGCAGTGAAACACATTCAGAACTGGATATGTCATGAGACCAAATCAAAAGACAGGCTGTTGCACTATGGCTGGATGTTGTAAAAACCTTTAAGGGTATCTGCAGTCCCTTCTACAGTTCATCTTAGAACTAGGTGCTATACCTTGTTAACAGTAGGAGGCCGAGGGTAACCACTGTAAAAATAGTATATATATATATGCAAATAAGTATATTTTTATGTATTATTAAAAAATAAATTATAAAGTGTATTTACTTGCACCAGTTTTTATTTACATTCCTGAATAAACACAACAGTTTCGCACACAATTGACAAAATAAATTTAAAAAATGCCTATGGTTGGAAAAAAAAATTTAAAACAACAATATTTTGCCCCCATGCTTGTTAGATTTTGTCTTTAATCAAACAAATTTGATCACTGATGTCATTAGTGAATCGATAAAATATTTTAAAATCAATTGCAAGTGGTGGTTACTCATTCATTCTTAAATAAAAGTTGGATTTGTTTTTCTTCTCATGACAGCAAAGTGGGAAAAAATAAAATGGCTAAAATTGGCTCAATTGAATTCAATCTGAACTATCTGGAAAACTGGCCAAGCTACAATGATCTAGTTCTCTTTTACTAACCATCTAATCAAATCAAAAAACTTAAAACCTGGGTTAAATCCTCTTCTGAATCTCAGACTTATGAGGTTCTTCAAGCTCAAATAACTTTCAAGATGTCAGCTGATCTTGATTTTGACAATGTGTTGTATCTACAAAATAAACTTTTTCTCTTCAAAATCCTTAAAAGTAAGCTAGAGATTTTTCTATTTAAAATAAGAAAATGAGCTTAATTTCAGTATTTTTTTCCTCAAAACTCTGTGAGAACATTTAATTTGTAGCATGAGAGACCATATTCTTAAAGTCAAACTCCTAATGGAGTCTTATATAACATTTGATTCCACTGTCTCTCAAGCAACTCCAGTGGAATTAACAGCTATTCAAGCAAGTCCGTTGAAGAAAATGAACTAGAATTCAAGCCATTGAGCAGAAAAGTAGGTCAGTAAAGCATTCACCTGACAATAAAAACTACTGCTTGGATAAAGAGTAAAAAATGTTATAGATAGCATCAATAATACATCCATGCCCTGAATATTTACACCAGTATACAATATGAACATATTGTAAGCATGTTGGCTCATAAAGTGTTTGTTTACAATTTGCTAATGACAGGATGGAAGAATCCATTCCAAAAAGCTGAAAAGCAATTTAAAATCTAAAAAAAAACAATATGCCTGTATAAACAATGTGAAAGGCAACCGTTTCTGCTTTTGAATACAGAATTATTAATGATACACCTGTAACAATGGAATTGGACACTGGGTCTGCAGTGTCCATTGCATCAAAACAGACATGGGCTACATTTTTAAGAAAAAATAAATATCAGCTGTATCCTAGCAGCAAAATAATCACAGGTTACTGATGGTAATCAGATAATACTCTTGGATAAACAAGAGAATGTTACAATGCCAAATAAAACTATTTATTTACCTCTGGTTGTATCATCAGATGAATATAACAATTTATTAGATTGTGATTGGTTCTGTCACTTTGGTTTCCCACTATCTAAAGTGAAACAGATCACAACTATAAGGAAATTGAAAAGTGACTATCAGGAACTGTTTGATAAAACACTGGCTCTGTATTTGGGACACAGGCTATTTCCCATTAAATAAAAAGGTAAAATCGATCTGTTGTTTTTCAGACTATTGCCACTAGTCTTGAGAGCTAAAGTGGAAGGTGAGCTTGTAAGATGGCAGTTGTAGGAGTCATTGAGCCCATATCCTACTTGGAATGGACTACCTCAGTTGTCTTAATCATTAAATTAAAGTGGTGATATGGTTGTTTGTGAAGATTATTGATGTACAATTGACAAAGCACTGGCATCTGATAATTATCCATCACCATCATTTAAACAAATCCTATCTACACTATCAGGTGGAAGGATTTTTATAAAATTGATTGGAAATATGCATACGTGCTGCTACCAGTTGATGATCAGGCTGCAAAATTAACTTTAAAGTTGATCGTTGTCTTTTAGAATGTTGATCGCCCCAGCAATATTTCAGAGAATCATTGACTATCATGCTCCTGGAATACTGGATTCAATCACTAATGACTTTATTGATGGTCAGAACTCAAGAACAACTCTGGAGTTTCATCAAGAAACTTTCTAGATAAGTTCAAATCCTCAGGCATTAAAATAATTATAGGCAAATGCATTTTTGAGGCTAAAGAATTTGAATTTTTGGAACTTAGGATAAATACAGGTGGCATTCAACCTACACAAAAATGATCATGACAACCAAAAAAGCACAGATGTTTGGGATCAAGAAGAGAAACCTTTTTTCAGCCTCATCAATTATTATGGCTGTTTTTATATTATAAAACAGGCTGCTGAACCACTATAAAGACTGCTGGACAAGATTGCAGTCTGAAGGTGGGCCAGTAAGTGTGATAGAGCTTTCAAAAAACATTGTCAAATATCTGACTCAATAGTATTGGCACACTTTGAACTTGAAAGAGTGCTGGTACTAACTTGTAAAACATCACCAATGAGAACTGATACTGTATTGTCTCATAGGAATGATAATGGGACACACTGCTCTATTGCATTTGCATCTCTCAAAAATTGAGAAAAACTGCTCAAATTGATAGAGGGGCTTTGACCTTGATAAATGGCATTAAAAATGGCATCATTCATAGTCTGATCATAGATCACTGTTGGGTATTTTTATATCTGATAAATGGATCCCTCAGCATGTGTCACCTTGAATGCTGCAGCTCTTCAATTTCTTATCAAGTTATAATTTTAAACTGGAATACATTGATGGTAACCAATTTTCTCTTGTTGATGCCTTAAATTGATTACCTGCAGAGGTTTCAGGCAATGTAAATTCAAAAGGTCTATCAGTTAACATGATAGATTGAGAATTAAATACACCAGTTAACAGTAAATCAGTTGCATGATGGAACACTAGCAACCCTAGATTCCAAAGTTTATTAAAACAGATCTGACAGTGTTGGCCAAACAAAAAACCTAATGAGTTGCATCTAGTCTACTTTAGTCTAAAGCTAGCACTCTTAATTGAAAATAGCTACATTATCTAGGGATCAATAGTAATGATTTCTCCAGTAGGACAATCTCAGGTGCTCATCATGTACACAATGGACATCCAGGGATTGTCAGAATGAAAATATTAGCTACAGCATGTGTGGTGGCCCATGGAGTCTTAAATCTAAGGTCTATCATTGCTGGCATAGCAAAATGTACCAAAACATATCAGCAAAGAACAAAACAGTTCAGTGGCCTGAATCTGAAGGGCCTGAACCAGAATTCATGTTGACCTTGCAGGCTCTTGGGAGAACTATTACTAATAATGGTTGACTCTTACTCTAAGTAACTGGAGATAATGGAAGTATCATTACACCTGTTCACATCAACTGTTGAAACTCTCAGAAGATCATTTTCTATACATGACCTGCTTAAAATTATAGTTTCAGACAGTGACTCAATTTTTACATTAACGACATGTAGAAAATTTTGTGCCAATTATAGCATTGAAATATTGTTCAACACACATTCCACCATGAGTGCAATGGTCAGACAGTGATTGGTTCAAGGGACAAAAAAGATGCTGACAAAGAATGATAATACAAGAAGTTGGAGCACATGCTTTGCCAGAATGCTTTTAACCCATCACTTTACACCGAGCTCAGTCATGGGCAAGCATCAGCTGAACTATTATTCAATAAGGATCTGAGCACCAATCTAACTGTTCTCAGGCCTAGTTCTATAAAAGAAAGAAATGAAAGCAGCAATAGTAAAGTGCAGATATGCACCCAAGTTTTGTGTCACATGTCTAGTGTTACCACCAAAGGAATTCCAGCACTGTGATTCAACTTAAAGGAGACTGCAAACAGTGGTGGTTTAAACAACTAATGGACAGCAACATCATAGAATTGAAATCAGCTGTAGGTTAAACTTCACAGCACCAGACATCATTGTATCAGTGATGAGTTACCAGCCAGCTGTGTTGAACCTACAGTTTTAAGATTGATGAATGACGACACTGGACTGATGAGATCATCAAGCTAGATGAAGCCACAAAGGGAAGAACTTACCTACTAACACACCAGCATGATTACATTTTCTGAGGCTAGATTACATGTTATACCTCACCTTGGCTTAAAATAATGGGTTAATCCCGATTTTTGTTTTATCTATATCAAATTGAGCATTAATTGTCTAGAACCATAACATGAAGCCAATGGCTTTAACAGGCTAATAGTTGATGATGTTCACTGAATCAAAAGTTTCCGTTAGTGATGGAGATCTGGGATTAAATAGTCAATTTTTTGAAGGTATAGTCAAAGAACTTACTGTTGCAGAGTTGAAAGACAAATCTACATTCTCCAGTCAATAGCTATCAAGCAAAATGGTTCACACTGTGAGCCATGTTCAGGAAAGGAAGCTGCTACAGCCAAATGCTGACACTAGGAAAGATGTCAATTACAGCTGGAAGTGTCACCAGACCTGTTCATGAGGCAGGCTGTCACAGTACAGCTAGAATTGGTAGGAAACCTATAAAGGCATGTGCATTCTTTTATTCATAGTTCACTCTAGAAGTAGGAGCTATACCTTGCCAACAGTAGCAAGTGGAGTGAGGTCATTCTATAGTATATATACACAAATGTATATTTGTTATCAATATTTCTTTAATGTAAAATGTATTTTCACACTTTTGTGTTTATATATAGATTCACATATGAACATAACTAATATCATAGCTTAGATTGAAAATATTTTTTGTGTTTTCAATTTCATTCTCATAGTTTTGTAGTTAAGTAGAGATAAAAGGTGGTTGCTAGAGGGTTGCATTAGATCCTAAGATCTAGATGCAGTGCTCTCAGATCCAAAGCTCCTCACTGACGAAGGCCACAAGCCAGAAACTAGTCTGGGGATATTGGATGAGTAGGCATTAGATAGGGATTTTATGCACAAGCCTTCTGGCATCCATTGATTACTCTGTTTAGCACAGGTGGCAATACTGTATGGAGAGTTGCTCTGTTTATCAACAATTAATGTGCTAGTATAGGAAATGTGATCATGTGATGCTTAATGGTTTAACACCAATCCTGCCTAATAGGATAGTGGTGGCTATAGTTGTAAAAGAGCCAAAGACACCAAAATGTATGGGTGCTGAACTGAGTTCAGACCCATATGACTATATAAGCTATTGAGCTTAGATTGAAAATATTTTTTGTGTTTTCAATTTCATTCTCATAGTTTTGTAGTTAAGTAGAGATAAAAGGTGTTTGCTAGAGGGTTGCATTAGATCCCAAGATCTAGATGCAGTGCTCTCAGATCCAAAGCTCCTCACTGACAAAGGCCACAAGCCAGAAACTAGTCTGGGGATATTGGATGAGTAGGCATTAGATAGAGATTTTATGCACAAGCCTTCTGGCATCCATTGATTACTCTGTTTAGCACAGGTGGCAATACTGTATGGAGAGTTTTGCTCTGTTTATCAACAATTAATGTGCTAGTATAGGAAATGTGATCATGTGATGCTTAATGGTTTAACACCAATCCTGCCTAATAGGATAGTGGTGGCTATGGTTGTAAAAGAGCCAAAGACACCAAAATGTATGGGTGCTGAACTGAGTTCAGACCCATATGACTATATAAGCTATTGAGCTTAGATTGAAAATATTTTTTGTGTTTTCAATTTCATTCTCATAGTTTTGTAGTTAAGTAGAGATAAAAGGTGGTTGCTAGAGGGTTGCTTTAGATCTCAAGATCTAGATGCAGTGCTCTCAGATCCAAAGCTCCTCACTGATGAAGGCCACAAGCCAGAAACTAGTCTGGGGATATTGGATGAGTAGACATTAGATAGGGATTTTATGCACAAGCCTTCTGGCATCCATTGATTACTCTGTTTAGCACAGGTGGCAATACTGTATGGAGAGTTTTGCTCTGTTTATCAACAATTAATGTGCTAGTGTAGGAAATGTGATCATGTGATGCTTAATGGTTTAACATCCTATTTCTTTTGTTTCATCCTTGCATTAAATGGATTTATCTTATCATTATTTGAAAGTTTAGCTATTACCATTGCTTAAATCTACAATTCCTTAATATTATATATGTACCAATGTGCTTTTTCATGATGACAAGTGTGGGATGGATTTCTTATAAATTATAATAAACAGCAGTATCATGGATTATGTAATTTAAGGTCACATTTTCTTGGGTCTACCTTAATTTTTTTATCTTGGCTTCTATTTCAAGCTCTTACAGATATTAGAAAAATGTCATTATTCATATATCACAAATATTCTACTCTATACTGTTTCATGTGATGTGATGCAGTAACTTCTCTCTATGTAGAGTCGGGAATCTCTCAGCAACTATACCCAGAGAAACCTGACCTTAATCCACATCCCCAACACTACAAGATTTCCAATAAATCTACTTTCCTGTACTGCTACTTAACATGTAACACTCCATATAAAATACTTAACATCACATAAAATATTTATCATTTTTAAATAAATTTAAACGTATTCTTAACATTTTCATACTTTTAAACATACCAAGATTAAAAAACAAACAAATAGCTTATATAATTTATCATAAATACAATAAATCAGTTATATTACATATGCTTATACACAATAATATAATAGATATATTCAACTCTTTTTCATATATTTTTATGTAAATATACATATTATAAATATTACACATTTATTTTATCAGATTTCTTGCTTAAAAATTTATAGACCAATATCTTTTATTTAAAAAAAAAAACTTTAATCATAAAATTTTATGATTATTATTAATAGCACTCTTGTAGATATAATTTACATTATAGAATTATAATCAAGAGAACCAAAAAAAATGATTTTTTTATATACAACAAATTCTAAAATAATTAAATCTAAAAAATAATGCATAAAACAAATAATTATAAATACTTAATTCTATCTTAATATTTTTCAATACAATTAAAACAATATCAACAAAAGGTTTTCTTCAACTCCTTCAACTAAATTTTAAAAAATCACAAAACTCCTAGGGAGTATAAGTTACCATCATGATAGAACCAACAATTGTTTGGAAGAAGAGAGCTTTATTTCTCTCTTTCAAAATTTTCACTGTTATTTGTAGCATAAATGGAAACATGAATAAAAATCCAAATAAAAGATAGGAAGATCTTGTGTAAAAAATTCATACTTATATTATTGGCAAATTCCTTCACACATTAGTAATTAAGATTTTATTGTTTAATAACAACATTTATATTTTTAGTTTCATTTTTTCCTGCATACTCCAAAAATATTTATTGATAAAATTATAATATTCTAGAGTTCTCCAATTAATTCATATTTAATAGATTAATAAGTTAGAAATACTTAGACAGTATTAAAGTTAGTAGTAATAAACTTTTAATAAAATTTAGTCTGCATTAATCTTTTTTTCTTTAGGGCCATTATTATCTGAATAAAGTCATTACAAATTTTAAATCTGGCAATGTCAATAATTTTAATTAATATAAGTAATTATTTCTATCATTACTAAAGATTAGAGTTAGTAGAAACTGTTCCCTGTCCTTATACATATGAAAATTAATAAAAAATGAATTCCTTACATTTTCTTTATGTTTTATATAGGTAAAATAGTTTGATAATCTGCAAGTTTTTTTATTAACATATATTTTTATCAACTTGAATGAAGTTTTTTCTCCCTTCCATTATTGCAAATTTATAGTCAGCTCCCATAGTATACCAATGAGGATAGTTTGGTTTCTTATTCTATGACAAAATTAAAAAACTTCTTAAAATGCTTCATACTTTTTCTTGAAATTATTATTATTACTTTTAATGTAAAAACAACATTTTAATAAATTTATACTTAAAGTTTTTAAGATAAAAATAGAGTTTATTCCTCAAAATTTTTTTTGATTTCATTTTTTTTTTTCATCTGCTTATCTTCTATTTATAGTATTATAGTAAAAATTTACCAATACCTGATTGGTTAATTACTTTCAGATGTCTGACAAAAAATGAATATTAATTACTTTGTCTACACTTATAACTAATATGAAATCAATATTTTCTTAAGTTTAATAATGCAAAATTTCAATGTCTTTAAATAATAATATACTCTTTGTTTAAAATCAAATTTAGCTACTTAAATTTTATAATTCATATGATTATTCAAACTACTGATTTTAGAAACTTTTTTATGAAATTGATGTACCAGAAAATAAATGTAATTTGTTGTTTAATGTGTGCATGTGCATACCTATTAATACATGCCTCACTTTTCATTTATTTTATCTTTAGCTCATTGATTTTAAAACAATAAATAAATAGCAATTTTCAATTTGATTATTAATAATAAAAATATTAATTTTTAATGATTATAACTACTGATTTAAAATACTCTATATAATTTTAACTACCACTATTTTTTTCATTTTAAAATAAATAGTATACTTAATATTTCAAATGTATACCTTATACATTGTATTTATTTAAAGAAAATTAACTCAAATTTAGCATTAATAAAACAATATATTTTAACTTTTCCTAAAAAATTGAATAACAAGTTTTTACTAATCATATAAATTTAATTTTTTATTAAAATTGACCATTAACTACAACTATATAATGTTGTAGCAAAATTGAAAGGCTACAATATATATATAATTAAGTTTGGGTATCCTCTAGAAATAATATATATATATATGTGTGTGTGTGTGTGTGTATTAAATTGAATGGTAACATGTGTTATATGGATTGTTTGATAAAATATATTTCTAATGTATCTATGGTGTGAGAAATTGGTCTGACTTCTGAGCTGATGGATGGTTATGATAGCATTGCAAATATGATATAATTCATTTGAAGCTTCAGTTGCTTCCTGTTCAGTTACATATAATCTGAGTTATTTACTTATTATTTACAAATATTTAAGTTGGAGGAGTGAAATTTTATCAGAATCTTAATAATATTATCACTTGGGCTGTCCTGATATTTTGTTTTATAGATTTTTTGAAAATGTAAGAGAACATGTTATGTAATATCATTCTGGGAAGAGTATATATGCTTTAATACTGATTAATAAAACAATATCTACCATTTATTTGCTCAAACATTTATTAATTGCAGTATGATTTTAATGTTTTTTTTTTCTTTTTTTATGAAAGATATGATTAGAAAAAACCTACTTATTAACTACACAGGACTCAATATGTATTTTAAAACATGCATTTCTGATTCATGTGACTTTGAAAAGTAAAATGAGTTAGACCAAGAGTTCCGTGATCGATATTGACCCCCTGATGTCTATTTGAACTTTTTAGAGGTTGGTAGTTTCAATAAAAAAAATTGGGGAGAGGGGTCAATGCGACCAAAAATAGACCCCTTACTACTGTTATTTGTTTGTTATTTTAAAATATCTAGGATTCCAATATGTACCTAATTAACAAGTGAAATAATTAAAAAAAAAACACTTTTTTGATAAAAACACAACATACCAAACTTGTGAATAAAATAGTAAAATGTGTCATTAAAAAAGTCACATGTAACAATGCATGAAAATATATGTAACATGTCTGTGGATTCTCTTATCAAACTTATCAAAGCAAGTGCAGACAAAAAACTATTACATGTCTGCACTTTATCACAATGTAACATGGTGATATTCGATATTAGCAAAATCTATCAGTCTTCTACAATCATGTTTTCATAAAACACTATAAATTGGTTTATTTGATGTAACATGTACTTATTTGTGACTTGAACTTTGAATATAATTATTTATTGTGGAACAGTACTATGAAAAAAAAAATCAGAGGACATTTTCTATTTCAAGTAAGTACATACTTTATTGTGTTTTTTTATCACAGAGATTGTCAAAATTGTTTGTTAAGAAAAGTTTTTTATTTCTTATGATAATAATATGACTGAACTAAAAAAAGAAATGCAGACAGTACAGCTTGGACTATTTGAAGATAGGATTTGTCCTGTCATTATCAAACAAACCTTCACCAACGTGGCTTGTATGCGAAAAAGTCTTTAGCAACGATGCTATGAAACCATCAAAACTAGCAGATCATTTGAACACAATTCACCCTGACAAAAAGAAAAAGATCTGTCATACTTTCAATCAACTTAAAGAAAAATTCTGAAGAAAACTTTCAATAGATAATATGTTTGTTTCATCATTGAAGCAAATGATGGATTAAGGTCATCATACAACATATCCCTATTCATTGAGTTCTGGTGAGCAGCCATGTTGGAGGTATTAAACACTGTATGCCACAAAGCTGACTTGTTATAAAAAGAATTATTTTGAGCAATAACACAGTTCAAAGACATATTGACAAAATGAATCATGACATGAAAAACTTTGTGTACTTATTTGCAAAAAGATGTATTTTTCTTCCAGTTGGATGAATCAACATTAGCCAGTAATGGAGCTTTTTTACTGGTATACGTTCACTTTATTTAACATCAGGAAGTGTATTAAGAGCTGCTTTTTTCTAGAACTTTAGAAACTGACACCAGTGGCGAATTGATTTTTAATTCAATGGAAATACTTTTCAGGGAAAAAGTGATTCCATTTACAAATATAATATCTGTTATAACAGATGTTATTATGGTTTCATAACTTACCTGAAACAACACATACATGAAGTGCTTGCAGTTCACTGCATATAATCCATAGGTAACATTTAGTAGCCAAGAACCTTAGTGACAAATTGCATCAATTGTTTTAGTTTGTTATAACAGCTATGAACAAAATTCAAAGAAATGCTTTGAACACTAGACTGTTCGCTCGATTATGTGAGGAAAGCAACAAAGATTTTTATCAATTGGTTCTCTATCTCAAAGTCTGCTGACTTTCAAAAAGTTTATTCTTGGCGAGATTTTTTTCATTTTTTCAATCTGCTTTAGCATTTGTGGAAGATGAAGATTCCAGTTTGAAAGAAAATTTACTTCAGATGAAACAGGTACTGCTTATTTAACTAACTTATTTGGAAAATTTAATGATGTTAATTTACAACTGCGAGAAGACAATTTGAATCTCTTCAAAGCAAAATCAGTTATATTGTCTTTTGTAGCCAGATTAATGTTTTTAAGCAAAATATTGCAAGATCTGAGCTTTCCCAGTTCCCCAACTTATTTAAGATAGGCAAAATCCAAGAAGAAAACAACTTGCTATATGTCAATCACTTGGAGGCTCTTCACTTAGATATCAAAACTAGATTCGAAGATATTCTATCATTGGAAATATCACACTGGATAATAAATTCATATACTACTATTACAGAACCAAATATAATTTTGCAAGATAAGCTGATAACCATTAGCACAAATAAGGATCTTATGGTTCAAATCAGACAGGGTTATCAAAAGTTTTGGCTGCAACAAGATATTCCACTTCTGTACCTGGCTCTATGGACTGTTGTATAAAAGTATTTGTATATTTGCTGACATTTTCATCATCGTATTCGGTAGCGAGAGGCTTCAGTGTAGTTTTAATCCTGCTTACAAACAGATATTGGTTGCATATCACTGAACATGGAGATTTGAGAATGCAAATCACTAATTTAAAACCAGACATAGTTAAGTTGTTGGTAGATCACCTGGTGCACCCATTTCATTAAATTCAGTTTTCCAAGATAATTTATTTTGTATTCTTATTTTATAATTCTGATTTAAATCTTTCGTTATTGTAATTTTGTTGATGTTTAATTCTGTCTGAATATGTTGATTTTTTTCACTTCATTTTTATGTTTAATAATGTGATTTCAATATTTGTACTTATTTTGAATTTACATGTTTATTTCATAAATGTCAAAAATTAAAAAAAAACACTGCTCTTATTTTTTTGTTTTGATTTTCATTAGTGCAGGTTTCGATATTAAATGTTGCACAAGAAAATGTCATATTCCGTAGTCCTTTTATCTTTTCCAATCATTAATTACATGTGATTAGAATGAAAAGTTTGATAATTAGTGAAATATTTAATATCAAGTACTGTACAAATTTATTAATTTGGGTAATTAAAGTAAATAACTAGGGGGTCAACAGTTTTAAAAGTTTTTAGTAAAGGATTCTGTGGCAGAAAAAAGTTTGGGAACTCTTGAGGTAGAGGGATGATTATTTTCATTCATGGTTACTAGGAAAGAGTCTACTTGATATATCATAGTTATCTAGATTTGAGTCTGATAAAATTGATTTGGAGAAAAAATGTATTGCATTAGGTAGGTCTTAGATCTGTTTCTAGTAATTGTATTCAAAACTGTCATACATTGGCCTGTATTCTTGTGGGATGATCACTACTTCAGAAATTGGGCATTGAAAAGTAATGTACTTTAGGCATATACTTTTAAAGCAGTATGTATGATTCAAGTCCCAAAATGATAACCTTAATAGGTAACTGATAATATTTTAATCGATAATAGAATTTATCTGTTGTATGATTTTAGCTTTTTTGTTTGTTTTCTCAGTTTACAAGATTTGCAATCATGTTTTAATATTTTACAACTCGAGAATCATATTAAAAACTTTTCATCATGATTTCGTCAGTCAATAATTTTAATACCAGACAACTTGAAATCACTTTTGTAATTTGGAAATTTGATTAGCGATTGTGTGTGTGTATATATATATATAGGTAAGTTTCTTTCTTATAGTCATTTTTTAGTAACTTATATGACCATAATATTGTCAAAAACTTCTAAACACTTAATCAATTGAATTATATATAACTCGAAATAATAGACAACTGCTTTGTATGCAATTTAATTTAATATGAAATCGATTTTCATTCACAAATGAAACTTCTCAAGATGCCATTTTAAAATTAGTTATATGACAATAAACATTCTACAGCTTTATACACTCTCTAGTAATCATCATTAAAAATAAATCCATGAAAAAATAAAATATTTTTATGAATTTACATATATATTTTATTTCTCTCTTTCTTTCTTATACCTACTTCCTATCATCAAATAAACAAACGCCCTCTTATACTATTAATGCATATACATTCATATATATATATTACTGCATCTTATTTTCCAACATTGACAATTTCCCTCCCAATTTTATCAAACTATTGACCATATTAATATACATACATTCATTATACATCCTCTTATTCCTTTTTTTTTCTTCTATCTTATAATTACTATCTATCAACCAACAAACAATTACTGTCTTATACTATCAATACATATACATAAATATATAACCCTATACATTTTTACATATTACAGCTTTCAATTATCTAACAATGATCATTTCCCTTCCAATTTTATCAAATCCTTGACCATATTAATAAATTTATCTACGTTTTCTTGTATATATATATAATGTTTCAAAGTATCTTTTTTTTTTACTATACTTTATTATCTTTACATTTTCCTCACAATTTATTATATGATATTAAATTAAATTGCATACAAACCAGATGTTTATTATTTTGAGTTTTTTATAATTCGATTAAGTGTTTATAGGTAAGTTTGTTCTGTAAATTAAAGCTAGGTTTGGAATTATCATGAATAATAATATTTATATAATATTATTTTGCAATTAAACTTTGTTGAAATTTTTATGAATAGAAATGAACATTTATCAAATAAGCCTTTCACCAAAATTATTGTTGTTTTTTAATACCATATTAAAAGTAATCTTTTTTCTGATGATTATACACTGCGTGTTTTATAGTAATACACATAACATCTTGACAAAAATAGATTGTAGCCCTTATTCCCAAGGAAGTTGTAAAGTCACTAGCCAAGGCAGCAGTTGGTGACCAAAGGTGAAGAATGCTAAGTATGTCTTCATTGTGGATGCTGGTTTACATATAATGATGACCTTTTATTTAGGTATTTACAACCAGATCACTTTCAAATGAAGGAAGATTGCAAGAGTTGGAAGAAGAACTGTCTCATATTAAATGGGACATAATTAGATTTTGTGAAGTCAGAAGATATGATGAAGACATAATTGATTTAAAAAGTGGAAATGTACTTTACTACAAAGCTACAGATATTGAAAATACAAATGGATTACAGTCATTATAAATAAAAAGTGGAAGAACAGCATTCTAGAAGATTAATTATTCAACTTAATAGCAGATACCAAATGCAGATAATTCAGCTTTATGCCCCAACAAGTTCTAATAGTGATGAAGTAGTAGCAGGATTTTTAGATGGATGTACAAAAGACTTTTGATCAGACTAAATATTTTAATATTGATATGGGTGAGTTTAGTTCTAGAATTAGTAAACATTTGAAAGACGAAAGTGTTGTAGGTAAATTTGGTTTTGGTAATAAAAATGAGAGAGGACATAGACTAGTGGGGTTTTCAGAAAAAGAAAACCATTCTATTATGAATTCTTTTTTTGAGAAAAATGTTAAAAGGTAATGGATAGGGATGCATCAAAATGAAGGTAAAGCAGAATTGGATTATATTTTGACTAACAGCTAATACATATTTCAAGATTGTAATGTTCTTAATAAATTCAACACAGGAAATAATTATTGAGTAGTGAGACTATAAGACAGATGTTAATGCAAAACTAGAGAGACAAAAACTATTAAGAAAAAACTATTCAAAATTGATATTCGTAACATTCATAAACATTCTAATGAATTTTCTTTAGAGCTTGCAAATTATTTTCAAATAGCAGATTTTGACCATGATTCGAATTTGAATGAAATCAATAGGAAAATAATTTAAACTTTTAAAAACTGCAACAAAGATAGCTGGTAGGAAAAAAAAGCAATTGACCACTAACTAGTGAGACTAGAGAATTTATGAAGAAAAGAAGGAATATGAAAATATATAAAAATGATATATTAAGAAGGATTGAATATCTCGAATTTTATAAAATGGTGCAAAAAAAAAGTTGATAATGATATAAGAAAATATAATTGTAAACTAGAAAGGAAATCTATAGAAGAGAATAAAAGTCTGAAGAGTATAAAACAACATTTTGGTATTGGTATTAAACTTACATCTGTTATAAGAAAAAAATCTTTGGAATTGCCCAGGATTTTAAATGAAGAAGTGAAACATATGAAGAAGAGGAAAACCTTCAGGTAATGATGGACCTATAATTGATATCTTAAAAGAAGCAGATGAAGAAATAGAAAAAAATTTGGGTAAGTTATGTACCAAATGTCTAAATGATAAAATGTACCAAATTATTGAAAGAATGCAGTATTAATATTTCTAAAAGAAGATATTAGAAATTACAGACCTGTTAATTTTATATCAGTTTTATACAAATTTTTTACCAAGATAATTACTAATTTACAGAGAACTTGACTTTAATCAACCCAAAAGAACAAGCTGGATTTGAAAATAGTTTTAGTGCACTGGATCAAGTATTGAGAGATGTTACATGAAGGACCAAGTATTGAGAGTAAAGTTACATGAAGGACCAATAAATATGAATTGCCATTATGCTATGGTTGGGTAGATTATGAAAAGGTATTTGTTTGTATAAGCATTTCTTTAGTGATTAAAGTGTTAGAAGAAATACTTACAAAAGTGCAACATCAACAATTATATTACATAATGATATAGGAAGGTTAACATTGAAAAGGATTTAAGACAGGATCACTTTTTACAGCAGTAGTGCAGGAAGTATTTTGTGGATTAAATTGGGAACTTAAAGGAATAAAAGTAATTTGAGATTATTTTTAAGTCATTTAGATTTGCAGATGATGTAGTTCTTTTTTGCAAATAATGCTTCAGAGCTTCAGGAAGTTTTGCAAGAATTATCAGATGAAAGTAAGAAAGCAGAACTAAAGATTATTTTAAAAAGACTAAAGTAATGTTTAATGGATTTTCTCAAAGGATGAAAATAAAGATGATTGGTAATGATGAGTTAGAAAAAGTTAACAACTACAATACCTTCGTCAGATTATTACTATAGATAGAAACATAATGGATGAAGTTAATCATAGAATTAAACTTGGTTGGAGTGCTTTTGAGAAATAACTTAATATTAAAAAGAAATATGTTTGTGTTTGAAAAGAAAGGTTTTTAATAAATGTGTTTTACCAGTTATTGCTTATGGATCTGAAACTTGGACACTTAATAGAAGAGCAATATATAGCTTCAGATCACTCAAAAGAAGTATGGACAGATGCATGTTAGGAGTAACAAGAAGAGATTACAAACACAATACATGGTAAGAGAACAAACAAGTGTTACTGACATCTTTGAAAGAATTAAAAGACTGAAGTGAAGTTGGGCTGGACATATTGCTAGAAGAGGTGATAGTGGATGGACAAAGAAACCACATGTTAGATGGATGGATGAAATAAGGAAGTGTGAAGCTAGAGATCAGAGAAGATGGATTGAACTTGCAGAGACCTTCATCCTGGAGTACATTGATAATGGTTGATGATGATATAATAGATAGCCATTGTTGCTAGTCATCTAATACTGGACTGCTCATGGGTATCTATTGTACACTAGATAGCATGTGGAATGATCAAACAAATGTTAATATGTTGACCGAAAAAATGTTTGTAAAATAATGTGATCTTTATTATAGATGATGAAGGATCATATTTTTGCAATGCTGAGCCGATGGTTATATTTATATAGAATAATTGCAACAATTTTTATTACACATAGCCTTACTTTTTTTTCCCAACCCAGAAATCATTATCAATTCAATCTATGATGATTCTAAATTATGTATGCATTAAAATATGTGTGCGCTAATCCACTCATATTTGTATAATGTTTTTCTAAGTAATGTATGTAATTCGAATAATATATCATTATTATCTAAAACGTTGATATATATACTTATTAATGTGTGATCTCAAGAAACTAAATTATTGATAAGCATACTCTTTTTATTTCATTACTCCCCCTCCTTCCTTTTAATATATTTTTTAATCTATGTATCATTTGATTATCCTGGGATTGAATTACTTTTATTTTATGTTTATGGAAGGAAATTGTAATTTTATTTTATTCAATATAAAATTCTCTAATTTATTATCTTATGGCTGTCTAAATGGTTTATTGCAATTACAAAATTGAATAAAATGTCATTATCTTTCCAGTTTATTCTGACTTTAGCCCCAGAATGAGAAAATTATTTTGTTATTATTTTTTTCTTTTTAAGGTTTAGTTTATTGCGTTATTGTAAATAGAATAAAAAGAAGTGAATTAAATCATTATAATATTTAAAGAAAGCACATTGTATTTCCTTCTCTTTTAAATATTTTATGAATGATTAAAATATTTCATATCTGTTGTAATCAAAAAATTATATTTCTTTTTGTTAACTTAAATATGCATTTTAGATTAAACATTATATCATTTTTATTGCAAAATTTTAAAAGTGAATTATAATGATGGAATAAAAAATGTCAGTTACATTTCTAAATAATAATTCTACAAACCATAAGAAAATGAAAAGTTCAGGTAAAACTAATACTGCACAAAATGAATCAAATTCATATATTTCATAGAAATGGATGCATTTTTATTTTGTTTGATATTATAATTTATTGTGTGGTTAGATGATTAAAGATTATTATTTTCATATTTCAATATGAAAAAAAATATAGCAGCTTTTTTCCTCAAATGACTATAAAGAAATATGTTCTTTTGTTTTTTTATTTTTTTTTTTTCAATTAGAAATCAATTTTTGGACATTTTTCTAATAGGAACCCACTCTATCTATTGCTTCAAGGCATTTTTCCTATTTTGTCATCATTCATTGTCTGCTATAATACTAATCATGCACTTCAAGCCACCAACCTTTTCTAATATTTTTTTATCCATTGCTTTAATTTTAATTAATCTAGTTTAGGCTGTCATTTTCTTCTATTTTTTATCTTCACAGAGCCTTATAATGTTATTGTTTATAGTTCTTTTATTTCATAATTTTATCAGAAGTAAGTCATTATTTTTTTTCCAATGTCACATTGGTAAACTTTTCTTGTCAATCTTACTTTTTTTGCCCCAGATTCACACCTCAAATATTTCCAATCTTTTTTCCCCATTTTCTAACCATTTAAGTTTTTCCTTCATAGAAAGTTACAATAAAAATATTTATTAATTCTGTTTATTAATTTCCAATTTGAGGCTCTTTTAAACAAATTATTCAATATCTTTCATTGTCTTCTAATATTTCTATTTTCAACATCAGATTAACAAATTTCTAACTACTTAAATTACTATTCTGTTTCTAACTTTTTTTCTTTTGTCTCAAACTTTTATAAATTTCATGATTTCTCACAATTTTTATTAAAAATTGTTAGTAATTTATTGCCTTATAATATAATTACATTTTCTGTTTAAATATGTCTATGAAATTTAATAAAAAAATCAAATTTTTAAAAATATAATGCAATATGAAATGAAGTAGATTATTTGTTAATTATTTACTTTGAAATAATTGAGATTTTCATTTTCTTGGTGTTTGTATTTATTTCTAATCAACAAATATAAATATTTGTGTGGTTTTTTTTTTAAAAAATGACTATAGTAAGTTTTGGGGAAATATATTTCGAGAATTTTATAATTTTATGATATTAATAATCACCTTTTTTAAAAAAAAAAAAAAAAAAAAAAACAAATTGCTCATGAAGTATTTATTGAATCCACCTTCTTATTTTGCATCCATGAATAAAAATCTTTATACATTTATCTTATGTTAATTTAGAATCAATATTGATATTTTCTTAAATGTTAATGTCAATATTTGTTTGAAGTAAAATTAAATATCTGATTATTTTTTCCATTAATTTTTTTGATTATGACCTCAAAAATTTAGAAACATCTGTATAGATTAGAAGTGTAATTTGTGACGAAGAAAAATTAGAATGGAATTATGAAAAAAGTCTATGTAAATCTATTATCATTATTAAAAATATATTCTACTTTATGAAAATATAAATAAAAATGGATTTAATTGTCAATGAATTACACTTATATAATGGTAGTTAATTTATACATGTATGTAAATATATGTTAAGCGCAAGCAGTTCGTAATTAAAATGAAAGGCTGAAAACCTCTTGCATGCACTTTTAGAATGCTTATATGACAGCCAATCAGATGTAATAATGACTCTACAGGGAGCTCTTAAGTCCAACATAAAACAGATTTTATTACAAAAAGGAGGTTCCACCTTTCTCTTTACTAAATTTCTATATATATATAAGTCAGTCTGAAGCATTTTGACTTAAGAGAAAAATTGCTTCATAGTAAATCAAAACATTTTGCATTGTTGATTTATAAATAATACGCAGTGAGTTAAATGTGAAGATGTTTAAAGCTTCATGCTCTTAAGTCAAAATCTTTCAGACTGGCTTATATATATAGAAATTTAAGTAAAGAGAAAAATGGAACCACCTTTTTCTTTTAAAATTTCTGTCTTGTGTTGCAACTTAAGAACTCCCTATATAGTCATCATTACCTCTGATTGGCTGTCATATAAGCCTTCTAAAAGTGCTTGCGAGAGATTTTCAGCCTTTCACTTTAATTATTTATACATGTATGTAAAATAGAAGGAACAGTTTTTTTTTATTGAAAACAATGTCAAAGAATTTTTCAAACTTTTTTTAACAATGTTATATATTTTTATGGTGTTGCTTTGAAATTGTTTTTTTTTACAAAATAAATTAAAACCATTGTATTTAATTTTTATTAATTTAAAATTATGTTTTATAATGTACTTAATAACCTCCCCTCTACTACATTCTTTTAAAAACATGAATGAAGAAACACCTAATTCTCTTTTTACACAATTTTTTTTGTAAACATTAAAATTGTCAAATCTGTGTTGACATATATATGTAGTACTCAAATATTTTATGCTAATATTTCACACAATTAGTCATAACGTGCCAATAATTCTCAAATAAAAATATATCATTTATTTAGTTTTCTTAGTACTTTTCAAAGGGGGAAGGCTTTATTTTCAAAGTTATGAAAGATAGTGGTGCAGAATGTTCAGCGTGAAAAATGCAAAATTATGCAAATCAAGTTTGCCATTTCTTGGAAATAGCATAGAATGTGTCTCTTTTATTCATGGAATTAACGTCCGAAACAATAAAATAAGCCTCCTTAATCTTCCTCCTTAACTCATGTTGCTCTCTGCACACCACCCAAGGATTATCTAGAATGCAAGGGTGGCCTTTTGTACTAAAATGGATGGATGGGCAGTTTCTGCCAGTGCCCTGTTTTACACATACTTATGTTGTGATAGTCTTGTATACACCGAAGCCCTCATCTCCCCATAATATGATGCATGGCAATTGTTTTCACAGCAAGCTATATTATATACAGCCTGCTGGCATGATTTTGAAATAACAGATTTTTTAAAAAAATTTCCCTTTCTACATGAGTTGTTTTAAAATAACACGATTGCTAAAAAAAAAAAAATGGTACTTTGGGATTACAGTTGCTGTAATGAAGAAACAAACATTATTATCTGGAAGGTTTTTAAAAAATCTTACCTTCTCAAAATAATTTTTAGGTTATTTTAAGTTGTTATTAAAGTGTTTTTTTAATTCTAAATAATTGCATGTAAGTAATATAAAATAATTTATTTTTTTTTCTTTTTAGAAGATTGTAAATGTTTTTAAATCCATGTTTATTTACAGAATTGTTTCTGAGGTTGAGCTCATCACAATTACATCACAAACTAAAAAGAATATATCTGTTGTTATCATCTAATTTTTTTTAAAAAGTTTCATCTCTATTTTTCATTATTTTAAAAACAAAAATCCTTTCTTTGAGAATATTCATGCAAATTGGAGAAATTTGTCTGCATTGTAATGTTTTTGCCTTTTTTGTTTTTGATATTGATATCTTGTTTGCCTTTTGACATTTGTTTTTTTTTAATAAAATCCTTGTTGGTATTGATAGTAAAAAAATTTAATTGATTAATTTGTTTAAATTTATGTTTATTAATTTTGCCAAAAATCAATAGATGATAAGTTATACATTGCAAGTTTTAGTGATAGCAATGGTATTCCAATCATGTGCAAACATATGAATTTATTGTCAGACAATGACAGTGAATAAAATCTTGTGTACTTTTCTGTTTTATGGTCAAGCAAGATGTCACCCATATTTTTAATAAATGTACAGTTCTTGAGATCTACAGTTTCTCTTTTCGAATGTGTTAGTTATTAAATTTTAAAAAAAAAATTAATAACTTGAATGAAATAAAAGTAATAAATTACATTAATAATTTTTGATTCTTTTTTTTTTTTTACTTATAACTTGAAAGTGACAAAAAGCTTTAAAGTTTTTGATGGCTTGTGTTATCACTTTCAAGTTTTTTTATTTTTCAAATGAAATTTATGTTCCTATTACTCATTTTTTATTTATGTTCAATGTGTATGAAGTAAAATTTAATAGCAGATAAAAACTGTAAATTCTAAAAAAAATTCATCATGTGGTTTATTTAATTATTTTCATTGCTTTATTATATCCAGAAGCAGTCTTCTTATTTTCCATATATACAATGTATTTTTTTGCACATAATTTTGGGAACCAATCTATTGTGTAAAAAGAGAATTAGGGGTATATCAAAAATTTCATTTATATATTTTAAAAAGAATTGTGGAGTTTATTAAGTACATCTATGTATGATATTGTACATGGGAAAAGACAAACCGAAGCTGAATTCATTTGTGTGTGTGTTTAATTTTTTAAAAACTCAGATATATTAATTTTTAGTTATGGTTTAAAGTTTATATCTGAGCTAGAGATAATCTCTAGGTTAATAATCATTATTAATAATCATTATTGTATTTATTTAGAGGGGATTATATTAAAGTTGTGGGTGGAGCAACATTCACACTTGTCAATTAAAATGTAACAATTTAAAATTAAGTTATTTATCCCAATTCAGTTTTGGATGCAATTTGATATATTATGTTATTTTGATTTTCTACTTATTTTTGGTTTTTATTTTTATTTAATAATTATCAGCAATGCACCAATCTTTTAATTGGAGTTGGATTTTATAGTTAGAGGAAGGTTAGTGATAACAAAATTTATAAATATGATTTAATAACCATTTTTTTCTTTCATATTTGAATATAGTTTTCAGATATATATTTAAAAATATGATGTTCTGAATGGAATTCCTGTGTTTAACTCAGAATTGTCATAATGTTAATAATTTTTATCAACCCATGAAAATTAATTTTAGTGAAACAAAATGTATCATTTCAGAACATTTTTTAAATTTTTTCTGAATAAGCTATTATAGTACAGCTCTTAATATTAATTAACAATAGCATAATTTACATACACAACAGTTTTAATTCTTTAGTTTGCATAGAATTGCAAATCTAACATTATATGCAGAATTCAGCTTCACTGATTCAATTGTTCTGTTTCATTGGTTTACATATGCGTACTTCATTACTAGTGTTGGGATAGTAATGATTATTCAATTGTACTCATTTACATGTGATAAGAACAAACCTTCCCATAAAAAGGGTTTATAAGATCTTTTGTTGTGATTGCTTGGATCTAATTTCTAATTTTTTCTCATTAATGATTAAGGATTTTACAGTTAGTTCTTTAGCATTTTCTTTGGGTGATTTTTCTGTTGTAATAACTGGTCCTCAGATAGTGTCAATGCCCGAGTTGTTGCTTCTAGGATCATCTTATGTATGGTCTTTTTTTGAGTTAAAATTAGTTGGTTCTTCTTAATTTGAGTTATTTTTCTGCTGAGCTCTCCTGGGCTTGTTCTTTTTTTTTTTTTTAGAACCTTCCATTCATAGCTGATTTTTGTTTTTACAGTGAAAATTTGTTGTTCTTGTTGCCCATAATTATAGCAATAACATCTACTAATTTCCCTTCTATATATAAAACTCAGTACTTGAATGCCTATGTTAAACTAGTCTATTTGTAAATAAACAAAACCATAAAATTGATACTTTTTATCATATTTGTGGATATTAAGATACTTTTTGGGTACCTGAGTTTGTCACAGTCCATAAGATTACTATATTTCTTGATCAAAATAATCAATAGCAGAAGAATTTTTTTTTTCTGTATTTTTGCTATTGTTTTTTTTTTTTTGAGAATGAAATCTGATTGCTTTGATAATTTTTCTGAGTTTATTGCTTTAATAAATGGGAATTGTAGATTTAGAGCCTAGTTCCTTTATAAGTATATTATTTGTTGTGATCACTCTTAAAATCCAAGTTTGAATCCTTCAATTTTTCAGTGTAGTTTAGATTGAGCATTTTATCATGTTTTGAAGCTAAACTTAGGCACATTTTTGACAGATTTTTAGGATTTTTTTTTTTTTTTTATAAAGCAAGCTGCTTCTATATGCCTAATGTATTTGAAGTATCTTCAAACTGTTTGTATGTAAAGTGGTATTATTTTTATGAATATTTTTTATTATTATATAT
This sequence comes from Epiperipatus broadwayi, assembly GCA_028023455.1. Taxonomy (NCBI): domain Eukaryota; kingdom Metazoa; phylum Onychophora; class Udeonychophora; order Euonychophora; family Peripatidae; genus Epiperipatus; species Epiperipatus broadwayi. The sequence continues at coordinate 1,085,878 of JAQFVV010006222.1, forward strand.
GTGACTAATGCTTCTAGGATTCAGAAATGTCATTTTTAGCATATTTTGTGACTGTATTGTAATCAAAATTTATAATCTTAACTAGTGATGTGTCTTTATGAAGAGACTATTCAAACTAGGTGTATTGACACCACAAAGGAACTCTAGGCAACAGTTAGGGTTGAAGATCTATCAGCAGCTTGACTATGAATTTTGGTTATTTACATCATAATGAAATTAGTGCAACATCTTGGGAAACCTTTAAATTAGAGACCAGTCTTAACTTTTTGATCTCTGTGACGTAATGGAACTTTTTTTCTTCATTTCGTTAAATGTATAAATTGAGTTGCACCTTCTTAACATTCATGAGGGATTAAACTGAAGTATATCAGTAGCCTACCCAAATGTTAAGTGTGGGTGACACATAGGGATAAACTAAAATTGCAAAATGATTTCATATTTCCATTAAGAATTTTAATCTTATTTAAATAAGTCAGTCAACTTTGTAGCTAATTTGAATCACATTATTCCAGAAAATCTACTTTTGCCATTTTAATTGTTTATTTCGGTAAAGAAAAAAAAAATTCTAGTAATTTTGTTTCTGATTCAATTCCCATAGAAAACAAATCTCTGTAAGATTTCCCTCTTATTTTAATAATGACTATTTCATTTTCTGTTATATTTATTATTTTTTCAATTGTCATTGTCAGTAATATTAGCTTTACTGGTACAATTGCAAATATATTTAATTGTACTTTTAGTTAATAATAATAAGATTTAAATAAACAGTTTAAGTTCATTAGTTTGTAAAGAACAGCAAGCCTAAAGTTATATATTTGTTAATTAGTATTACTTTATAATATAAAGCTTTCCGTAATTTAGTTAATGAGTGTTGAAAGTAGCAAAAGATCCATCTCATATGTGGTTTGAATGCTTAATAATTAGGATATAACTTTTATTTGAAATACCTTGTTGTTTCACATTGGTCTTGTAAGTCATTATGTCCTCATGATTGGTAAATATTGATTGTTCAAGAAATATATTCTTACATATTCTAATAATTTTAACAAGCCCATAATTTGCCCATAAATAAATTATGGCTTATCAATTATATAATGCTAATAATATAAACTTATCAGTTTCTCCAAAAAATCATCTAAATGACCTTGCAAATAATGAACAGATTAACAGTGATACTAAAAGGTGAGCATTATTTGCAAGTTCATTTATCTATTTTTTTTAATCTGGTTTGTGGATTATCTTAATAATGTTTTCAGACTTAGTTGTTTAGTGAAGAGGTTTTTTTTCTTACATGTATAGTTTAACTTAAACCTCCATATAAAAGGATAAAAATCTTTTCTTATGATTCATCTTTTTACTTTATGGACTGTATTGATTTTGTTTCCTAATCAGGTGGATTGTTTGATTTTTTTTTAAATCCAATATTTCTGTTCTGTACATGGCAGATCCAAGAGTTGGCTTTGACTTATGTAAACATCTTCAAACAAAACTCATGAATTTTAAAATGATTTTTATTAATTCAATATGTTATCTATAAAATTTTGAAATAATATGTAGGAAACCAAAAAGATAAATGTTAACAAAGAATAAGGAAAATTAGCACCACTAGAACTTTCTGATGTAGTCATCATCATAATCAAACTCTCCAAGTTTAATCCAATTAGTATGAGCTCTAGACTCTTTTCTACATAATATACCAGTGATCCTTAGTTTATTTTCATCTCATATATGGCCTACTTTTAAGTCTTCTATAATCACTTGAGATCCAGTTTAAAACTTCAGCTGTCTTTCTATTACCATCTCTTCTAGCAACATGTTCACCCCAACTTTATATCAGTATTTTAATTGTTTTAAGCATGTCTGTGATATTTGATTGTTTTCTTATCTATGTATTTTATTTTCAATCCTTTATTATTCCTAACCTACATTTCCATAATTTTCTAAATGACTTGGTCTTGGTATTGTTCTTATATTAAGTATTATAATCTCAGATCCATAGGTAAGAACTAGTAAAATACATCTATTAAAAGCCACCTTTTTATAATTATAAACATTTTTTTAATGAGTTACTTCTATCAAAAACATTCTGAGTTTAATTCTACAATTAATTTTATCCATTATATTTTTATCTGTGTTAATAATCTGACCAAGATATGTATTAACTTTTTCTAATTCATAATTATCCATCTTTTTTTTTTTTGAGCAAATCATTTGAACATTACTTTAGTTGTTTTAGCTTATATCTTTAGTCCTACTTTCTTATTTTCATCTGATAACTCTTGCAACATTTCCTGAAGGTCTGAAGCATTTTTTGCAAAAACAACTACATCATTTGAAAAATCTGGATGACTGAAATAATCTCTACTTACTTTTATTTCTTTAACTTCCCATTTTTATCCACAAAATTTTTCTTGTAAAACTTCTGTAAAAAAATTGTAGATATTAGAATCACCCTGTCATAATTATTTTTTTTAGTATCACCATATACTTTAATTATTACTATTACATTATTATAAATATTTTTCAGAATATAACTATATTGTGTCAACATCTTGATGATCCTAATACTTTAGTAATTGTAGAAATGCTGTCATTTCATAATCTATAAATCCAAAGCAAATTGGCAATTCATATTTATTTAACATATCTATAACATTTCTCAACACTTGGATGTGATGCATTTTGCTAAAACCATTTTGAAATACAGTCTTTTCTTTTGATTCATTAGGATCCAATATTTCCTGAAGGTGAATTGTATTTATCTTGGTAAAAATTGTGTATAAAATTGATAAAAAACATTAGTTTGTGATTGCTTTATCTTCTTTTTCAGTGCATTTTCCTAGTCATCTGGTATATCTTTATTATTTAGATATTTGGTATATAACTTTATCAATATTTTTCTGTTTATTCAACTGCTTCTTTTCATTACCTGAAATATCTTCTCTTCATAGGTTTAATTGTGTATTTCATTTCTTCCTTTCAAGTTCTGGGCAAGTCATAAGATGCAATATACTTTTTTTTTTTGTTCTTTCTTATATATATATATATATTTTGTAGAATTTTCACACATTTCATGATAACATTCATTTTAGTAATAGTACTATCTTCTGATTGCAGAAATGTCTTTTCCAATACAATTTTGAGACTTTTTATTTTCTTCTATAGCTTTTCTTGATAATTCACAATTATACTTTCTTTTATTATTATTAACTCTTTTCATATCATGTTTCTAAATTCTAGAGATTCAATTCTTCTTAAATAAATAATTTTACAAATGTCTATATTCCTTCTTTCTTTATATATACATTTTGTTGCTTTTTTTTTTTTATTGTAATAGCTGTATATCCTGCAGTTCTTAAAAGAGTTTTAATTATCTTATTGATTTCAATCCTATCTGAATCATCTTCAAAATATATTTTTAAATGGTTTACATGTTCTAATTTAAATTCATATCAATATCTAAAGATTAGGAATAATAATTGTTAATACTGAATTTCTTAATAGTTTCATCTTTCTAATTTTGCATCAAAACATACCTTACTAATGAATGATCACTTCCTGTGTTGAATCTATTACGAACATTACAATTCTGAAATGCATAATTTTTGTTAGTCAAAATATAATCCAATTCTAGTTTATGAGAATGCTTCCATGTCCATTTTTGTTTAACATTTTTCTAAAAAAATATAATTAATAATATACCCGGGGGGGGGGGGGTGTTTCTGCAAACTCACATGCCAATGTCCTCTCATTTTTATCATTATAATCAATTTTACCACAGCACTTTCATCTTTCAATCATTTACCAATTTTAGCAGTATAATCTTCAGTGATTTTTTTAAATGTTGTATAGTCTGATGAAAAGCATTTGTACACTATATAAAAATCCTCTACTTCTTTATCATAATTAGAATGTATTGGGGCATAAATCTGAATTATCTATATTTCATATCTTCCATTAAGTTGAACAACTTATCATGCCATTCTGTCTAATATACCATTAATCTCCATAATTTTGCTTTTCCATTTTTTGTTATAATGAATCTCCATTTGTACTTTTAATATTTGTGCCTTTGTAATAATGTACATATCCATTTTTTAAATCAGTTGTCTCTTCACATTTTCTTCTAATTTCACAAAGTCCAATAACCTTCTATTCAGTATTAAACAGTTCTTCCTTCACTTGTAAGTGATTTGATCTGTAGTTGTATCTACATTAAATGAAAGATCATTATCAAATGACAGCCTGGATTCACAATCATGACATCTTTAGCATTTTCCACCTTTGCCTAGTACTTGCTGTCTTAGCTGGTGACTTCACAATCATCTGGGAATAACAGCCTTATTTCAGTTTTATCTGTCCTCATTATAAATATCTATTTTTTAAAAAAGAAGAGATCATTCACATGCACATTTATTCTGCCTTCAAAAAAAAAAAACAACAATTGATATTTCCCTTCTAGGCAATTGAAAAGAAAGAACACAAAGTTTTTTTGATTTTAAACTCGGAGATATAAAGTCAATAGACTTAACGTGGTGGTTGATGATTGTTGATGACTATGCTCATCCATGTTCTTTACTATATGAACAATCTCATTGTAATAACAGCTGCAATAACAAGAACATATGAATTGTGCTTTAGGAAATTTGCCCGACTTGTTTTTTTTAAAAACTCAAAGATGATCACAGGAACTACTTTCAATTAATAACAAATTCTTTTCTGCAACCTGAGTTCTATTGATATAGCATTTGTATATTTCACAAGAGAGATGTGATGATCTATTTAGCTTTTCTCCACTTTCAGAATTTATGATATTCTTGATGGCGTTGACTTAAAAAATGTTAGGTGCTGAAGAATATATCTATTTTTTTTTTAAATAAATAATGTAAATGCTAAAAATTGTATTTGGTATAGGTATCAAGTCAAGACTTAATGATCTCATTTATTAAGAACCAAAACTGAATAAATTTTTAGGCTTTAGCATCCTTCAGAAATTTTTTTTAAAAAGCTTTAAAAATGATGTAAAAATTAAAAGCTATCTATCACTTTATGTGCTTTCTTTAATAAAGGATGTTAGTTTTATTGAATTTAAAATTTGTGTTGTGTTTTTTTTAAAAAAAAACAACATTGTTATCCTTTTGTTCTCACTTATTTTTGATAAAAAGATTTTGACCAAACTGGTTTAATTTCTCATTTTGCTGTTCAAATGTCACATGATATCTCTCAAGCAGTTGATCATGTGGTTATTATTTTCAATTCCTTTATTATGTTTTGATAAATAATTTGTCAAATTCTTTTTTTGTTTTAAATCATTGTATTTGAAAAATGTTAAAGAGTAAATTTAGGTCTGTGTTTCTTTATTCAGCACTGTAAACTATATTTGTTTTAGGCAAAAGAAATTTTTTGATCTGAATTAATGAAATTGGTCTGAAAGTGAACATTAGTAAACTACAAGTGTTTTGCTTTATAGATTTTATTTTTTTTTTAAATCTACAAAAGGCACAAGACTGAAAGCATGTTGTTTCATAATAATAGTTTTAATGATAAGACTTATTTTTATCAAAAGGATTTAATTAGACTAGAATGAGCTGTCTTTTCTTAACGTTATCTTTTGACATGAGAAATAATTGATTAGCAAGACCTCAGTAAGCACAAAAATGCTATAATTAAAAGCACAAACATAAGAAAGTCTAAGAAGGATTTAAATAAGCAATTTTTTCTTATGATTATAAATTTCACTTTTTTTAATTAATATCTGTTCGTTTAATCTTAATTATTCATTTTCGCAAAAATAATTTTCTGTTGAATTATAATCAATAAATATTGGCACACACTGCATATATAAATATGTGCATTGTTTTTTAAAAAAAAGTATTATCTATAAATTTTATTTATACTTTCAACAGTTTTTATAAGCCTTCGAAACATTTCATTTATAACTTTGCACTTATTTTTCTACATTTGTTTAATTGGTTAGTTGCTTTTGAGATCACATGATGAGTCCTGGAAGTCGTGAGTTAAAGGTAAACCAAGAGTCTTTAGCTGAAAAAAGCAATTTCATTTAAATATTAGCAATGATTGCTTATCTTATTGATAATTTTATTTATACTTTCAACAATTTTCCTATGCCTTTAAAAATTATATTAGAAACTTGAACTTATTTTTTTACTCCGATAAACAATTTGTTTCATTAATTGCATTGTTAGTTGCTTAAAAGATCATATGATGTTTGAACTCCGAAAAAGACGGATTGAATTTAAATCTAAAAATCTTTGGCTCTCATTCTTTCATCTTACCATTATGTTAAATCCCATAAAATACAATATATTTAAATTACAATTTGCATGTCATAAGCTATTAAGAAATTTGATTATTTTGTTTTTGTGATTTTTTTTTTTTTGTATTTATTAATTTACTAACTCCATAGATAATAATAGCACTTTGGTATTATTTCTGCTATGACGTATTACTCTAGTGATCTTTTATCCAGTATTTAGTCAAAGTTTCTGTTTATGATGTCATGGCAACCAAGCATTTTGGCATGACTAATCCATGTCAAATAAACTGATTCTTTCCACTTTAGAAGATATCAAACTGTTCAGTCCACCACAATGACTTTTTTTTACCTTTAGCAATATAATACATCTCTCGCATCATTTATAAGTAATATGGCTTTATATTTATAAATATACTTTTTTTTTTTTAATTTTTTAATATAATGTTAAACTTACAGCTAAATCTTTGTTACAGTTTGTCATTTAAAAAAAAACATTTCAAGGTTATTTTTTTATACTTCTCCTTTTTGCATAATGGTTATATCTCTCTATCATTAAAAATAAAATGTTTTTTTTTTTTAATTTGAAGTTTGGTATTACATGTGTTGGGTGCTTATGACTGCACAAAGTGCCGCATTATGTTGGGGGAGGGGGTGATGGCTTTTTCAACACAAAGTGTCATAATACATATTCACATAAAGTTTTGTATTAAAACTCACAACTATCTGTTGTTCTGCATGGAGTATATTTTTTGCCTTTTTGTATACTGAATATCCCTCCATTTTTTTTTAGATTGGGATTTTTATACTACACGTGGTATGATTATAATATTCCGGTGACATATTATTTCAAGTTTGTGATATCTTTAAAATAAAGCTTCCATGGGATCTGTAGGCAAATTTTATCATTTAAATTTGTCCACACATTCCGTGGAGGCATTATTTTAAACATATGGAAAACATGAAATAGTATGTCATCTCATAGCAGGAATAATACCAAAGTACCATAATAATTAAATATTTAAATCAATATTGATTCTTTTAAGTTCTGTTTATTTTTTTTGCAAAATAATTTTTGGGATATTCTGGAAACAAAGATGACAAAATTTTGTAAATACTATTTGGTGAATGCACCATGAAAACACATGGTGCCCTTGATTTTTTCCTTTGTAGATGTAGGAATTGGTGACACTAGAACACACAAATCATTCAGAGAATTATTTGCTTTTGTCTGCCATATTTTGAACATGTTGTGAGAGCTGGCAATATAGCGGAAAATATATTACTCCATGATAAATTAAAAAAAAAAAAAAGAATAGTCATATAGTTTTTTTGCCATCACATTAACTTGAAACTTGTTGATATTATCTCATAGCTTGCTTATATATGTTTTCTAACCAAGTATCCATTCATTTTTTCAGTTTTTTTAAAAACCCGAGTTGTTATCTAGAATGCTAGTTTTTCCTTAATTTTTGGGTATATTTTCAGATTATTACAGCATAAACAATTATATAGTATTCAATTTTGTATTATGAATCATTTTTTCTTCTTCATATATTAATATTGTAAATGAAAGTGTTACTTTTTAATTATTTAAATATGTCCTTCTAATTTATAACTTGCCAGAAATTTGCTTTGAAAATTTTATTTAATGTGATGTTTTTTTTTTTTGCTTAAACCAATAATGATATGTCATGTGTGTGCGTTTTATTATATTTTAAACAAGGTTTTTTTTTTTTTTTTGAAAATATTAAATAATAAATATAACCAACCAAGATAAATCCTATTTGAAACTATTCTAATCAAATTAAACATTTGCAAATTATTCTAGTGGTTAACTTTTATTTTTATGATGATATAAAAAGTTTATAAACAAATATATTATAGCTTTAAATATTGATATAGTTTTAAGTAGTGAAATGGTACAATAAATTATATTAAAGGAATGATATAAATGGTAAATAACAATGATTTGTTATAATTTTTTGTACTATTTATCTCAATCTGCTCTTCAGATAGAGATTGGTCAAAAAAAAAAAAGGTAAATTCCTATTATATTTAGAACTAATTTTCACATGATTGTTTTAATATAAATTACCTTATGTATATATGGAGGTTGGTTCTGGGTTGCTATTTATTTAATATCATTGAACTAATTCTTAAATCTGTATATAAACTTCCTTCAAACTTTTTTAAACAATTTTGAATAATGAATATGAATAGTAAATTTATATTTCTATATGTAAATATAATTTAATTTTTATATTCACATTGATTCATAATTCTAACATGAGATAGAACATTCTGTTGTCTGTGCTCTGTAAATGACCTTAGGATTGCAGATCTTTTTTTCCGAATGATAACCGAATCATAGATATATTATGCAACTCTTTGCTTTACTTGATTTTAATTATTGATTTGTTATCAACTGCATTTCAGCGTAAATAGACATCAAGTGCATTCTGGTAATAGACATATATTTTGCATGTCTGAAGGTGACATTTAGTTCAAATCATTATTGTTTTATAGACAAGTAATATATTGGTAGGCATATGATAGAGCAGAAAAATTAAATTTATTTTAGACAGTTCTTGCCTATAATCTAATAAATAATATTTAATATAATTTTTAATAATGCCTTTTTTGAAAAAAAATATATAGTTACAAATTACTTATTAATTTTGTTTAGAGTGGAATTATAATTTTTATCTTATTTTGCAATATTATTATATTTGACCAGCTTTTACTGCACAATTTGATTAATCAATAGGTTATTTAATACGTTTTCATTGTAAAATAAGTAATGTGGAATTTTTATCTGAGTTGCACTGGTCTAGTGCAGTTAATAAGGTGGTGTTTATTGTTGAAATCATGATGATGTGCTGCTTGCATCACACTTGTGTCTTTCACTGGATGAGTTAGAGTGGTTTCACAACATTTGATCTAGGTAATATATTTTATAATCTCATCTTACACATTACAACAGTTAATTCCTAACACAAATTTTGAATGCAGAATTCATGTTCTTTACTTATATTATTGATAACCCTGCTTCAAAGACTAAAATAATCCTTGATTTATGTGTATTTCAATATAAGTATGATTTTTTATCCTTGAGTTTGCATGCAGTTTGTTTCTTTTAAATATGTATTGATGATCTCATTCTTTAAGTAATTATTTATCTTCCACACTTTGTGTCCATTAAATCATGTATGTAATTCATCTCATATAATTTGAACTATAAATGCATTGTACTATATTGTAATTATCTATATTATAACCTGGGATTGAGTTAAACAACTCCTCAAAATAACCTCAAGGTGGGCTAGCTCCTATGCTGCTCTAAGGCCAAGGATGATAAATATATATAAAACAATATGGAGAGTTCTAATCCTCTTTCTAAACAAATCTTATAAATCTTATGCGGCAAAGGTTGCATAAAAATAGGTTATAGCAAATATTAACAGACTGAATAAAACTTTTTGTACAAGTCAGTTTCATCAAAGTAAATCTTTATTAAATAATTCAGATCTCATAATCAAGCAAAATTATTCTTTCCTAAATAATTCAAATCTCAAGAAAAATAAAGCTTTCTAAAATAAATCAGATTTCTTAATCAAAATAATTCTTTCTTAAATAAATTAGATGTCAGGGTTCTTGTTATAATAAATTCTTCAATAAGCTAATTTAATCTTACTCTTCTTAATTTCTTATACCAACAATGAATGTGATCCTAGAAATATTAATAATAATAAGATATGATCCAATCTTTGGGATGATATCTTAACACAATAAATAATTATTACTTTTAAACTTAATCATGAAAACTTAAGACAATTATAGCATACTAGGATTACATTCATGATAATATGAGTAGGAAATGAATTTTGTTGCTACCCATGTATTACACAATAGCTTCTTTTATAATCTTCAATCAAAACAGAATAACGCAATCCTACCAATGGATGTTTTTTTAACATCTGCCATCTAAAATTTAATAAAATGACTTTTATCATATTTTTCTTGTACTCTTGTATCATAATAATAAAAATATGTGTGACTTTTGTGGATTTCTAAGAATGCAGATGATAGTAACAGAGTTATAAATTCAAAAATTAATAATTAAAACAATATTTATTGACATTAATAACCATGACAAATATAATTAATAAATTACTTTAATAAATTAGAAATTATAATTATCCAGATTTAAACTAAAATTATAAATTGCAATTGGAAATAATAAAATAAATACGTAAATAATCTTGATATGATTTCCTATGAATTTATAAAGTTCTCAAATTTTAATAATCTTTCTTTCAATTGCATTTGTCCCTGTAGGAAATGTATTTAATAGTTCTAATAAATATAAATCTTACCATCCTTATAATATGATAAATTTGGAAGATGTATTTTTTTTAAGAACCACATAAATAATTACATTTTAGTGTAAAATATTTTATCAAAGTTTTAAAAATACATTGGCTATGCAAACTGGGAATATCAACATATCAAAACTACTCTGATCTTATCAAGAGGACAAATAAAGACGTGGTTGTTATCATGCAAGACTTTTAAAATATTTCAAAAAATCAGAATAAAGACATGGTTGGTATCACACATGACTTTAATAAAATCTCGCCAAGATAATTGTCAAACGATTTAAAAGAAAAGTAAAAATGAAATGCTGGAATAAACTTATAATAAATAATTATACAAGAGTACAGTAAAGACTTAGGTCTTTGTCTCTAATCTAAAATAAATGAAGAATAAGCCATCACAAAAGCGGTTGTCTAAAATATAGCATTCTATGCTATATCATCACCGAAGACATATTACAACTCACTAGTAAAACTATAGATATGATTACTATCTCATATAACAATAAAGAATAAATGATGTGCAAAACCAATAAAATATAACAATAATAGCAAAACATAGCAGGGCATATAAATTTGTGGCTAACAATTTAATAGGAAAAATATGCATCTATTTGATAAAATTCTTCCATTCATTTATTCACATTCTGAATAATTTCATCCAGGACTGACACACTGATTATATTTCAAACAGCAATATTCTGAGAATTACATTATAAACGTATTAAAATCATGTGTAAATAATATGTAGGAAAAATCATAGGCCTAATATATATATGAATAAATCTTAAAACTATTTATACCATTTTACCAATTAATAAATTAATAGTCCTTAAATCTTGGTTTTTCATACTATCTGACCATATAACAGCTCTTACATAGAGTCCTTGGGCATGCTGAACATTTTGCAAAATATCTAGATAATATTGAATAGCAAATAAGCAGTTAAAATTTGAGATATGTTCGAATATTAAACATCGACATTCCTGGAAAGACATTCAAGTAAGAATGAAGTCTTTGTTTAATAATATGGCATTAAGAAAAATAATTTCTCTCAAAGCAATATAATTATAAAATAATGAAATTAATAATAATAATAAGCATTGTAGATATTTCAAATAACCCATAGATAAATAAATGATAATATTATTTCCTTTGAAAATATAACTTGTAGCTTTACATGATGAACATTACCTAAAGAGCAAATATATTTCTATTTAAGCAATATAAAGTAATGCAAAATGTTGTTGAGCAATAAATAATTTGTTATCATTAGCAAATGAAGAGCACACTTAATATTTATATTTTCTTGACAATAGATATTCTCAAAAACAATAAATATCTATTGAATATAGCAGTCTTCTATTAGCAATATGTAAATTGAAGTGAGCATCAAGTTGATTTTACATTATATTTTATCTTTAAAGACAGATAAAATATTTAAGCATAATTATTTTGTTTCTTTTACCAGAATAAAGCAAATATGTCCATACAAGTATTCTGTAATGCAGATATTGTTCATAGTAAAATGCATAAAAATGACATTTGTCTATTTATGTAATATTTTCATAGCAAGAACATATTCAGAATAACTAAAATATATATCCATCTCTATGTATGGTGAAACAAGCCTTTCATTACTTTCAGATAATATAATGCAATAATATTTTTAATGAATATTACTTCAAAATACATTATTAACATGTATAATTATTTCATAACTGATTTACCATTTATAATGTCCTATAAGCTCAGCTAAAAGTTCTAATTTGATAATAAATAAATTAACTTAGAATAAGAACATTTATAAAGAACTGCAAAATTTAGAATTTCAAAATATACCATCTATTATTTCTTGTAGATTAATGCATATAAATTCCTTTTAAATTAATACAAAGTTGTGAAAAGTAATATAAAAGTTCTGGTATTCAGTAATATAATTCTTATTTTATGAGATAATTTAAGCATTGAAATTAGTAACAGTTCTAGCAATACAATATCTTTTTTATAAATTTTCTGTTGTAATATAACATTCAGACAACATGTTACTTCCAGATTATTACTCATTACCAGGGCTTCCTATGGTATAGCAACTGAAGAAACTGATGTATGATGGAGGAGCTAAAGTCAAATGCCTGAACAGATAATTATTCTAGCACTGCATTGTAACTTAAACTAACAAAATAATATGCAATAATAGTAATATTAGCGATTAAGCCAATGCACATGCGCTTTAAAGATAAATTATAAATGAATACTCTCAATTTTTTTTCCAGACACGAGATATAGTATTTTAGAAAGAATGGAATGAATCCACCCATTCTTTCGACCCAAATGTTTATGTATGGGCAAATCTTAAGTATGTGGAAATGAGTGTGTGAAGGTGTTAAACGATCACTTTAAATTACATTTGTTATGTTTGAACGAATGACACTAGCGAAATCTTTACAATTTGCGACACATCATTCTTTAGTTGAAGTTAAACCTATATAATGAGATATTATTTTATATATCGCTATGTTTTTTATATGATAGTGATATTAATGATTAAGCCAATGCACATGCGTTTTAAAGATAAATTACTATTACATAAAAAACATAGCACTATATAAAATAATATCTCATTATATATGTTTAATTTCAATTAAAGAATGACGTGTCATAAATTGTAAAGATTTTGCTAGTGTCATTCATTCAAACATAACAAATGTAATTTAAAGTAATTGTTTAACACCTTCACGCTCTCATTTCAACACACTTAAGATTTGCCCATATATAAACATTTGGGTCGAAAGAATGGGTGGATTCATTCCATTCTTTCTAAAATATTATATCTCGTGTCTGGAAAAAAATTAAGAGTATTCATTTATAATTTATCTTTAAAGCGCATGTGCATTGGCTTAATCGCTAATATTACTATTATATAAAAAACATAGTGCTATATAAAATAATATCTCATTAAATATGCAATAATGAAAATGATCATGAAATATAGTAGTCAGAGCTTTAGTTCAGTAAATCGTGATAACTAATTAAATACATGATCGACATTGGGGTGACAACTATTAATTGATATAAATGATTTAATTAAGCTGCAAGGTCAAATCTGCTAAAAATAAACTTTAATTATTGTCTGTAAAATTCTAAACAATACAATGATTATATCATCTTTTACAAATAATTGTTATTCAACAAATTATTTACTTAGGTAAAAATTATTACATTAATCAAAAGTACATTTATTTAAACATATTTTCTTTTTATAATATTCTCAGAATATTAACTTATTATTTTAAAAAATAAGTAATTTAAAATTTACTAACTAATTATTAGATTTATATGAAATTTCACTACTACCAAACTGGCATTTATAATTATATTTTTAAAATCAACCATCAATTAATTAATTATATTACTCAAACTCAATAAATCATTTTTTTAAAACTGGTTTACGTATTTTATTAATTAAATGGCTCTTACTGATAGGTAGTGTCATAGTTTCGGCCATGTAAACTGCATCATGTGGCCACTAAATGGCTACTACAATGTAGTGGTTTATTAGCCGTATGTTCCGCCATAAAAGCAGTATTATGTATTTTTCCACAGAAACAATGCCACTAAGTGATGTACAGTGGCTATTTAACAAGAAGCATTTAATCTAATAAGTATGTGTAACGGCTAAGATATAATTATATCTTTCGACTATACTATGTTACAAATATGGTATACTTTAAAATAACTATTTTATGATTTTATCCACCTATAACACAAATGAACTTTATTAATAAATTTATTTAAATTTACATATAAGAATCTGCCATAATTAATAATATTTTATAATAGTAGTTAAAATCAATTAAATAGTTTCAAAATGACTCACTATCTTTACTAGAATAATATTTGTTTAATAGAAAAATTATATATATATATAGATACACTATCACAAAATCTTAACATGAAGTTCTGCATTCAGAACTTAAGATTACATTACAAAATGAAATATGCAAAATATCTATTCAGATGATTCAAAATATTAAAATATAATAATAAAAATCTAAATTGTACTTGCTCCTGTAAAATTTACTTTATATATAGCATATCTCATTGTAGTCCATGTTGCATATCGCAATCAAAGTTCTTTTTTCTAGCTAAAAGTTACAAAAATATTTTAAACAAATTAATATTCTCAAGGTAATAACAATCTAGCCGATGCTTGAAAACTATTCTTCTATCACTGCTTATTAAAATATCCAAGATTTTTGAATGTTGATCATAAAATCAAATTTTTTGTATATTGCATTTAAAAATATAAAAACATTCTGTAGATTATTTCTTGAATTGGTAAGAATAGCAAAGTAATCATTTCACTGTAAATCTAGGAGGAACACATTTTACAGTGTACTTTTTTAGATATACAAACATGTACAATTTTTTTTGTGTGTGCTATTCTTCTAAAGCTATGTTAACCTCAAACTTTGAGGTAAATCAGTATTAATAAATAACTAAATTGTTTTTGGTACCTTAATGTATGTTTTGAAAGGAATACTTTTGACTTAACATTTTAAAAATAATGATACTGTTTCTTAGAACATGAATAGTCTGTTGTTATTAAATTTTTACCTGAATCATAGATTACATCTTTAGAAAAATTATTGTAAAGGAGCTTGGATGCATCCATTTTCAAAGTAATGACATTTTATTGATTGTCTTATAATTACAAGTCAAAATATTAATAAGTCACTATTATATAAGTGTTATAACAAATTATAGAATATTTTCTTTCAAAATGATAGATATTTAAAGTATGGGTCCTGTCCCAAACACATTGGTAGAAAATTTAATATTTTACTCTCAAGAGATATCAGCTGTTCCTAATGACTTTTGAAAACTTAGTTTTTCAGTTTCAAACTAAATCTATTTTTAAGGCATGAAATTCTTTTAAGAAGCATTTTGTAGATAGATGTATGTTTTTTTTGAAATGTCAAAAATTAATATTTTTGATTTTTTTTCTCTTCATAATTATGTTATTTAGTAACTTAAATAAAAAGAAATCTGTTTGTCTGCTTGATAAATATTAATGAATGAGTTTGGATTTTCTAAGCTAGTTGGATTAAAAATACAGAAGAATTTGGAGTTTTTTGTCCATTACAGTCACTTTACATTTTTTCACCATCAGTAAGTAGCAGATGAATGAGATGAATGAATTTACTAATGTATCCATTCTATTAACTTAAAATGATAGCCAGCTTGATAAGATTAAAACTAATTTTTAGAATGGCTTCACTCCTAATTGGATATCTGGTGAATTTTTATAATATGACAATATGTTAGCTTTAAAGTTAATTTTAAGAATGTTTCAATTACAATTTACTATAAAAATTAAAAGAATAGAAAAGACTTTATTAAATATCAAAGAATAGTATTGTTATAGGTAGCAAAACAATTTTGATAATTTGTTAAATAGTTGCTTCTTCCATGTTTTTTCTTCTTAATTTCAGCCCCCATGTTAGTGGTTCCATCTGAAATTGTATAGTGTAAGAGGAATAATCTATATTCCATCTTTTTAGGAATATGCTAAAATATCTGCATTTTTGATAGATTCCAATATATATAAACTTCAGCACTCCATGGGATTTTTTAAAAAAAAACAAAACAAGTTTTGTCTAACTACTTCAAGTATGACTTTGGTTTAATTTTTTTCTGAAGTTTTAATTTTATCAATATGTTTGTGCATCTTTTCCACTGAGCTGAATTTTTAGCTTCACTGTTCTATCTCCTATTGCTACAAATGTGAGATTATTTTACAGTTGCAGGGGTGTCCAAAAAGTCTATCGTGATCGACCGGTTGATTGCGAGGCCAATTTGGATCGATCACGAGGTCAATCTCCCAAGAACTGGCTGGCAAGAATCGTCCAATTACGAGTGAAACAAATTAAGTCAAGATTTTCAAGTTATTTTGTTATTTTTGTTTTTGTTCTAAATTTTTTTTCAATTCTAGATAGGTGAAGTCCAATAAGTCATATCATTATTGAAAATAATATTTTAAATCTTGACTTAATGTGTTTTTGTAACTGAATGCAATGTGTGAATGTAATGCACAAATGCAACAGTATGCATGTAGTTATTGACTCAAAAATCACAGCTATTTAGCTTGAATATTTGGTAGTGTCATACGATAGCTTATTTTCTTTTGTATTGAAACAGTATGATTTATCTATCTTCCAGTTTCAGACTACTATGTTTCATAGTTGTATAGTTTTATCTAATTCAAATTCATCCAAGTCCATATATATTTTAAATTAATACTAAAATATTATATAAAAGTTATGTTAATGAGTATGTGCGTATATTCATATTGCACATTAATTAGCTAATAATATCTGTATGTGTATAACTATAATATGCAGTTCTAATTTAAAATAATAATAAAGTTGTATAGAGTAGAAGCATATCTATGTATATATGCAAGAAAACTGTAATATGATAGATTTTGTGAACATTACAACTTTTCTAAATTATCTATTTTAAGTTATTATAAATTTAGTTTATAAATTTGCTTGCATTTGCATATAAAATCCTAAATTCAGGTGTGATAGTGTTACACATATAAGAGAATGTTTACACTTTACAGAACTTAAATCTCTTTTTTTAAAAAAAGATTTATTTCTTGGAAATCATTCTGATTCACACCTGGAAACCAAGAGGAAATTTAAAAAAAAATTAAAAATAAATGTAAGACAAAGGTAAAATCACTGGACCAGCACTATTTATCAATTACTCAGCTGGAGTTTTTGTCTTTACTAAGAATAAAGTAGTGTTAAAAACTAAAATATAAGACTTAAAAGTTGTCAACAAGTTATGACTTATGCAGGGGAAGAGAAAGATTTGATATAAAAACTCCCAGTTTCTCCACTTTTTTGTGTTTACTCAGTGTGTGCTGTTTAATTTTATTTTTATTTTCCTTCATTCCATTCATTTTAAGAATTATAACAGTTACTTTTGTCCTATTCCCTCTTAAACACAACATTTGTGTATCTTAATGATTTACTATATAGTTTTAAATTTGAGAGATAGTAAATTGTATTAAAGGAGTGACATTTTTGATCATCAAGTATTATTCACTTGGACACAATATCCTGTAACCTACTTACTAGAATATGGCCTTCAGGTAGAGGACATACATAAAAATAACATTAACAGATATTTATTTTATATATGATAGTGATAAATTGATATTTTTATTAATCTGGAGTAATTTGTTTGTCTTTTTATGAGGTCCTTCCAATAATAATAATCATTTATGCTTTGTTAGATTAGAAAGAAATCTGCAGGATTAGAGCTCATCAAATTTGTTTATAACATTTACTTGCTAGAATAATCTAAATTACATTTTGTTTTTGTTTTTTGTTGTTGTTTTTTTTTTTGTATCAAAAAAATCCATTTATTTTAATTTATTAGTTACATTGGAACTTTTAAGAAAATTTTATAATTATATACTGTAACGAGTTATTAGTACAATTACTCATGAGCTAAATCACCCAGAGTAACCATTCACCCATGCAATTATAACTATGTTATCATGCCAATAATACAAATATGTTCTTATAAACAATATTTGCCTAGGTCATTCTACAAAATAACTTTTAAAACTGTTTTTGAAGGATCTATTCAAAATCATTAAACAATGTCTTTATAATTATGTTCTTGTAATTTTATTAATGTCTGTTAGTCCCATGCACACTTTATCATTTTTTGGGAGGCAATCCGATAGTCTCTTTCTTTAATTGCTTTAATTTTTAAAAAAAATAATATTAGATGATCCATGCAACTTAAATCAAACAAGAGTGAACACTGAGTTATCCAAATAAACAAGAGTGAACACCAAAATTAAAGTATTTTGGTTCCAGGCACCAACATTTAATTTTTTTTTAAAAGGCAAACATGGTTATAGTAAGTATTGAATTTAATGGCATGATTGAATCATCAATTATAAGCCTCCCAGTATCTAATTTCTGTAGGTTTGGAATTAAATTTATTTTTATAATATCAGTTAATAAATCAAAGGGCCACCAATCCCCCCCCAGGAGGGGCAGTATCTGTGGGCAACACTTCAATCAGGAAGCTTTTTCGAATTATATTATTAAGTCTATAAAACAGATTGAAAGCACGCTGGAGCCAAAACACCTGTAGCAAATGTAGCCCCGGGACATTCAAATTAGTAGGCATTTGCATTCTTCCAGAGGCTAATCACTACAGTTTTGCCTTGCCACAGGAGGCGAGAACAAATCACGTTGATGCCTCCAATGAATTTCCCAGTAAATTTCACAAATGGCATGAAGAAAGCAATCTTCGGGAATAACGACATGTTGTCTTGGCATATAAGGAGGAGTAAACTTTTTTCAAAGAACCAATGATTTTGTTAGCAGCTGTCATTATTGATTTTTGAACCTATCTCCTCATTGCCAACAGGGAGAGGTTAAAGGCCATGCTGAGAAACTTGAGGGGCTTAGCTGTGAAGGGAAAAGGGATGCAGTCACCCAAGGACAATCTCCATGCTACCAACTTTTCCAAATTGAAGCATAATCCTGATTCACTAGAAAATTGTGACATTAATTTCATGAGCCCAGGGATATATTTACGTAATGGTAAACACACCGCCAGGTTTTCCATGAATGAGATGTGATGTATGTGTTTTTTTAATACTGGGAATGAAAACTCCAGGAAGATTCTGTTTAATGGATATTAGGAAGAAGTTGCAAATGAGAAATTTACAAGTAAAATCAGTTCGGAAACAACTATAATATTGATATTTTTAATCTTTCATGATATTATATATATATTGGAATCTTTTGCATTACATTTTAATTGCATTTCAGTAATGAATTCCTATAGCTTGAAATATATAAATTGAATTAACTTACTTAAATATTGCTACTTTAAGATCATAAAAATAACTATTCCAATCCTATTAATATAATTTTTAATCTATTCTTTATAGCAAAAAAAAAAATCAATTCATTAGAACTTTTGTTTTTGTCTCAAGTGAATCGTATATATATTTAGATCTTTTTAAAATCTTTGATTGTACTTTTTAATTCTCTAATGATATAGATTTAACTTTTAAAGAAAAAAGACATATATATATTATTACAGCGTACATGTATAAAGGAGAAAAAAAAGTTATAAAACAAAACTTATGAAAAAACTAAAATGTGATAAAACAAAGAGAATGATGACCTTATATTTTATCTAATGTCCGGATTTGGAAAAAAAAAAAAGGGGGGGGGGGTAATATAAAATAGACAGTTTGTTCTTAATGTTTTAAAAATTACTCAGAATATTTTCCATATAAAGGATATGGACAAAATTGTAACTATCAATTATTTATAATAATAAAAAAGTGATGTTACATTTTCATTTACCATTGTCAAACTTCCCTCCACTCACAACTTTGACGCCATCCATTTCAGATAAATACAATAATGATTATTACTAATCATTATCGAAACTAGACATGATCTCTAGCACAAGAGTTATTCACCTTTCTCTTTCCCATGTGTAATATCTTTATAGATATAATCAACACCTCCATACTTGCCCATTCTTTTTAAATTCATATAAATAAAGATACAATAAAAGACATGTCTTTTATTGTATCTTTATTTATATGAATTTAAAAAGAATTGCGAAGTATGAAGGTGATTATTATATCTATAAACAGTGATATGTTTCTATATGATGTATTTATATTATTCTTATTTAAACATTAACATACCTATATCTGAGTTTTACTAAAGTCATTTTTTGGTATTAGTAATAGTCGGTTTACATTGTAGAGGAGAAATGTTTTTATTATTAATTCACAAAGATCTATCATAAGTTTTTATTTTAATGCTCTAGAAAACATTATTTACCAATCAACTTCAAAATAGATCTGCACTAAGGATGTTTCTCATCTCTGAGAATCTGTTTAAATTTGTCATAATTCATCTATTATTGTGCATTGTTTCATTTAGTGCAGTGCGATACTTTGGAACTTAAGGCCCAATGGCCATGACTCCAAGTCTGTTATTTCTAGTGTTTAATTAAAGTTATGAAATCCCAAGCACAATAAACCATTTGACTATGTTGCTCTGTGTGGTTTAGTGTAATGGTAGAGTGTAAGAATCTGGAGTACAAAATCCATGGATTAGGGTTCAGCTTATTCACTAATCTTTTTATCAATAAAATATTCATTTGTTTCTTTTACAGATTATTATTTTTAATATAGGGAATTTGAACACAGACTTTCAACCTCCCTTTAGCTATCCACACTATCTGATACAACCGATACACATGGCTACACACATGTGAAAGAGATAAATGATCTCCGATATACGTATTTCATGCTGAACCAGCACTCATCGTTTGGTCCAGATCATTTTCTCCTATTCATATATATAATCAGTGCTCAGTTTATATTAAGAAAGCAAATCTCCAAAGTTTAATTATTATTTTCTGTAAAATATAAAAGTATTATCTTTTTGTACACCTATCTTTCTATTAGATATTTAGAGAGATGAGTATCATTATTCTGAAATGCATGAATTTGGAAATGTAATATTTGTCTATTTGTAGGTCAGTTATCATAACATAAAAATGCACATAAGAGTACACAATCAAAATATATTTATTTGAATGCCATATGAATATCTAAAAAATATATTATCGATTGTCAACTGTATATCATATAGAACCAAAAAGTTTTAAATTTTACACTAGACATTTTTTTTCAAAACAAACATCAATTTCAAAATGGTGGTTTATCTAGTGTCTGATTACATTTTGCATCTGACAATATAATTTAATAAACATATGTATAAAGTATAGTTTATATACAAAAATTTATGTACAAGAAAATTTGAATTATTAAAAAATCAGCTTGGTTTATTTGTTATTGTTTTTTAATAGTTATAAGAAATATGAAAACAGTAAATCTATAATTCACTCTAAATATCTATCCTCAAAACAAATGCCAACATGAAATATCATATTCAGTTACATTTTTACATCAGAATGTTTTCCCAAAGACTATAATTGTATAAACACTATGATAAAAGGATGGATTTTTCAGTATATTTGTGCCATAAATGCAGTATACCTTTTTTCCTTATCAATAACAACTAAAAAATTATATGTAATAAATTACATTTAAACTGATTCTTTCTAATTTTATTCTACTATATTGTAACAGCCAAAATGTACAGCCCAAACTAGAAATACCATCTAACTTGTATGTGTGTGTGCAACATACATAAAACATTACCACAAACATTACAAAGCCAAACATCATTACCTACAGCTCCAGACCAATCTTCACCTGACTAATTCACTTGATGTTGATATACTTTTTTCTTACATCCAGCTAGATCAGGGGGATACAAGAAACTCTCAATTAAACTACAAAACTATAAATACATCATAAATAATACAAAATAGAGAGATAATGAGTTTAATGTGATTTTATTAATATGGGAATAACAAAAAAAAAACTAAATTAGAAACGCATTTCACGTCTGTATAAAAGGGTGATGGATGATCTGCAGGTAAAAAAGATTATGGCTCATCACTTGAGGTTTAATTAATACAGGATAATTATTTAAATGGTGGCAGGTTAATAAATTGAACATACAGCTAATTGAAACCTTAATACTTTAGGATAAATATTAAACTAATTCAGTCAGAGATTAAATATAAATTACTGCTGACACATTTAGAACAAATTTTTTAAAATTATCATAACTATGTTGAGAAATAACACTATATTCATTATCTTAGTCTAAATAGCATTACTGTTTATTTCATAATTAAAACACGCTTTATTAAATGATTAGCTTGACAGTATGTGATGTGCTACACGTGTGAAATATGAACATTATTTATATCATCTTACACATTTTAATGATCCCTGGATGGGATAACATGGGTTTACCTAGGAATATTTTACTACCTAAGCAATCTAAATGCAAAAATACAGCCAAGATAGGATTCGACATATATAATTTGACCATATTCATAAGTGAGTATCACCACAAAATAATCTATAGCATTTTCATAGTTAAAACATTCATGCTATAATTCTTAAGCCAAAAGAGGGTAACTTCAAATACACTATCAAAATACATAAATAATTCATTGGGATACTAAAACAGTATATAATTAATTCACAAAAATATAGGTCACAGGAATAGATATCCAGTTAAGAAATAATATATATATATATATATATTGTATGCCAATTTTTGCATGAGCATACAAGAATGAAAAGGCACCTCAGGTATACAGCTATAAATATATACAGCAAGAATATTTGTTTGCCTAAATAACTAATATTGGAAAATAATCACACCCTAGTAAAAAATATTAATAGAAATCCCATATTAAATCTTAAATGATAGCCCTTGATGTTAAAGATTTATATGTTTAATACATAGAACTGCATTTTCGTGTTAGATAAATATGGTATGAAATATATAAACGAGCTTAATACAATGTCCTGAGGAATCCCCCCCCCCCCTAGACTATAATTTAGAATTAACAATAAGTAAAATGATTAACCCATTTAGATAAGTCTCGGGTTCATCTAAAGATTATTAACAAAAGATTAACACAAGTTCATGCCCTCTTTCTTATATAGATTTACAATTGGATATACATAGCCGTTAAAGATAATTTGCTAAGTTTAAATTAGTCACTATTTGCTACAGTTGATTAAATGCACTTTTTAAAATACTATCATGACTTGCATTATTGTTCAAAACCTTTACTTAAAATAAATTGATTATATATACTATAGTATTTTTTATCATTCCCCTATGTTTGTTTTACGTTTTTTATTAATTGAATTTTACATTTTATCTCTTAACTTCTTGACCATATAAATAATACATAATAATAAGCAAAACTACTCAAACAAAACTGAAATATGAGTAGCATGGCAAGGGGAGCACTATATTTAAACAATTAATAATTTTCCCTATGATCTCTATAAAACATATAGTTACACAAAAGTTGTCCTTCTGCTCAATAATATATAATTAGGAATTTAGTCTGTCACTAATGATAACAAAAGAAAATTTGTAAGTGTAATATAAAATAAAATTTAAAATATATATATATAATTATACTACAACAAAATATGTAAATAAGTTACCAACATTTTTTTCATGGCAGAGAGTCTGTGATAATAGTTCAAAAATGATATGATTATCATATACAGAAATCCAATTTAAACATAGCTATGTTGATGAGTAGGTCGTATTATTTCTATACAGTTTGTATTTTTATTTTGAAATTTCATTTTAGTATACTTTTCAGACAGAACTTGAAAGTTCAATTTGCAGAACATTTTTAATTCACTTCTCAGGATACTTTGAAATACTTTGTTGCTAGCAGAGATTCTTAGTTTACAGAATATTTGATTACTTATTAATTTAGCTTATAATTGGGAAAACATAGCAGCAATATTTCTCGAGCACCATCTTCTCTCAGGGTTCTTAGTAAAGTTGTAGTGAATGGATAGCATGTTTCTTCTACATTGCTTAGGCAAATATTGCTTAAAACAACAAGTAAATGACTGGCTTTTTTAATAACAACAAGATAGACAATCTTCATTCTGGATGGCACCCACATGGCGAACAAGTGATGAAAATGGATTGGCTACTTGTGCCCGAATCTGTGCATAGTTTTTTATTTTGGCTTTCTAGGCATATCTTTTTAGTAGATAGTCTTATTAAAAGTTTTAATAGATATTTGTTTTTGCTGATAATGGCATTTAATCAACTTATCTAATTTTTATTACCTCCCCCCTCTCTATCTATTCATATTTCCGGACACTGGTTGTTTACTCTTCTTGTACATGTGTTTACCAAATTAAAACTTTTACTGTAACTATAACAAAATTAACATGCAAAAAAATATATTAACCAAATTAAAAGCTGTCATATCTCACCTTGTCTTCAGAAGTGGACTAGTCTAGATTCCTTCCTTATCTGATCGGACTGAGCATTCATTGACATTGGTCAATGGGTAAAGATAGATAAAACAGCCATTGGTTAGTATGGGCCAATAGGCAGTGATATTCTCTGGAGGTAAGGAGAGAAAGTCTATAATCTAAGTGACAATATGCATTCTCCATTGAAATCACTGCTAACAGTGAGCATTTCTATTATAGCCAATACACTACAGGTCTACGCAATGAAGCAAGTCCACGATAAGACTGAAAGCTTTTAAGACCAGAGTCAACACAAGGCAAGCTGTCTGGTACAGCTGGCAGAATCATCAGTCAAACTCATGAGGCAGGCTATTACATACAGCTGGAAGTGAGTCGAGTCTTTCAGGCATAACTGGCCAGGTATTAATTGAGATTATGTACATGGCACTGTATTCATTGATATTGTATATTATGTAAATATGTTGAATTCTAATAAATCATACTACTTGAACCTTAAGTGGTCATATTTTTTATTATGGTTAGTTCAAGCCTGCATTCCAGACCAAACACAACAGAATTGGCAAGGCGGATAAAAGAAATAATTTTTCCCATAATTGGAAAATAGAGTAAATACGTGAGTGTGCAGTTAATATGTTAATCATACTTACAATACAATGGTTCTTAAAATCACTATTCTACCTGCATAAAAATCATTATTTGACAGTTAACGGTTAAAAAATAAAAAATTGCCCACAAATATTATAGGCATGTTGATTGAGCTCTTAAACCAATCATGAGGGTGTTACTTGGAATATAGTGAGAGAGGCTCTTCCTAGTGGATTGCTAGCTTTTTCGTTATCATTGTTGAACAGTTAATAATAGTAGCTTCCAAATTAATATTTCAAGTGGTGACTCACAATTGTCTCTGGGTTATGAAATGACTAATTTTGCTGGCTCCATGGAAGCTTTTTATCCAGTCTATCTAGATGAGGCCTGGTCAAGCTACGAGAAGTGATTACTTCTTACCTACAGACTAACCAGATCAAGAAGCTTAAAGTAAAATTGGCCACATTAATGATGATAATAGGGCCTCAGACATATGAGATCCTGAAATCACAATCGACATCAGAAAAGTTGTCTGATCTAGATTTTGACCAAACATTAGAAATATAGATTATTTTTCCCCAAAATGTCTGACAGTAATAGAGAGATTTTATTTCAATGTCTGCATCCAAGAGCAGGGGGAAAAATCCAGAGTTTGCAATGCAAATCCATACATTGATATTAACTGTGATTTCAATGATTTCCTGAATGAAGCACTCCAGAGTTTGCAATGCAAATCAGTACATCGATATTAAACTGTGATTTCAATGATTTCCTGAATGAAGCACTTCATGATCATTTTATTTCCAGGATAAATGGTCATGTCTTAAAACTTAAACTACTAATGATGCTGGATTTAGATTTCCATCAGTTTTGTCCCAAGCATTACGAGCAGAATCAATAACTAAACAGGCAAAGCCACTAAAAAAATTTAATTATGATATACAAAAGTTGAGCTAAACCCTGGGTTAGTCAAGCACCCAACTAGCTCAGAGAATTCAGCAACAATGGGTATAAAGTATTGTTATAGATGTGATGCACACACATACAGGATGCTTGCACCACTATACTCTGCATACATTTTGCAAATAAGTCGGACATATAAGAGTTGCTTGCCTAAAAATGAGTCAAATAGCCAATAGTAGAATGGACAAACCTATTCCAAACATAACAAAGGCAATAATAAGAAAAATAAACAAGTTGCCTGTATAAATCATATAATAGGCAATTAATCTGGATTTAAACACAGGATTAAGATATGCCAGTTACAAAGGAACTGTACACAGGGTCTGCAATTTCCATTGTTTCAAAAAAGACTTGGGCTATCCTTAACAAAAATAATAAATATAACTGCATCCTAGCAGCAAGTCAATAACAGACTCAGGGCAGTCAAATAAAAGTGATGGGCCAAATAGTTAAAATTATGGTGCTTATTAAGACTATATGTCTATCACTGGTGGTGGCATCGGTTGATCATAGTAACTTATTAGGCCATGACTGGTTCAGTCACTTAGGCTTTGCAGTGACAAAGATGAACCACGTCAAATTAAAATACTGGTTACTCAGATGTATTCAATAAAGATTTGGGTCTGTACTTTAGACAACCAATTCATTTACCACTAAATAAAGAGGTAAAACTGATTGGTTGGATGTATTCAATAAAGATTTGGGTCTGTACTTTAGACAACCAGTTCATTTACCACTAAATAAAGAGGTAAAACTGATTGGTTGTTGGTGCAAATCACTGCCTCTGGCCTTGAGAAAGGGCTCAAAAAGGAGAGGCAGTAGGTATTACAGAGCCCATAACATACTCAGAATGAGCCACCTCCATAGTGTCAATCATCAAAGAAAAATGTGGGGATTACCTGTGCACAATCAACAAAGGACTGGCACCAGATAATTACCCACCATCATCAGGTAAATAAATCCTATCCATACTGTAAGATGGTAGGGTTTTCATAAAGACTGATTTAAAATGTGCATACTTGCAACTGCTAGTGGATGATCGGATTGCAAGAGCATTGTCAGTAATAACACATAATGGCTTATTTAAAATGAACTGATTGCCTTTTGGTATATCAGTCACCCCAGTAATATTTCAGAGAATAATGGATCAATTGGCTGCAGGAATACCAGGTGCACTATTGTATTTTGAAGATTTTTTATTACCTGGCATGTATACTAGAACATCACTGTTTTTCCACCAAGAAACTCCTAGACAAATTCAAAGCTTCTGGTATTAAAATAAATTTTGATAAGTCTATATTTGAAACCAATGATCTAGAATTTCTTTGATCCAGGATAGATGCAAGTGGTATTCATCCAACTTAAAGAGGTTTGTTATGGCAATTAAAAAAGCCAAACCCCCCCTAAAATAAGAAAGAAATTACGTCCTTTTTGGGACTCATAACGTATTACAAAGTCTTTTATATTATAAAGTAGGCTGCTGAACCATATATAGGCTGCTAGACAAAAAGACAGTTTGGAAGTGGGATATTAAGCATGATAAAGCTTTGAGAAAATGTAATATCAGAAGCTGTAGTTTTGGCACATTTCAACCCTGAAAAAATGCTAGTACTAATGTGATGCATTACCAGTTAGAACAGCGGTGGTGTTGTGCCATAGGAATGAGTATGGAGCTCATCCCCTATTGCCTTTGCATCAAAATGTCTCAAAGGCTAAGAAAAACTGCCAAATTGATAGAGAAGGTCTTGCTTTGATTAAAGGCATTAAGAAATTTCATGACTACCTAAATGATAGATCATCCATCCTACAAACAGATCATAGACTTCTATTGGGAATATTTACACCTGACAAGGGGATCCCTCAGCATGCCTTACCATGAATGCTGCAGTGATTCAATTTTTTGTCAGGCTATACTTTCATGCTACAGTACATAGAGGAAAAACATTCCTTATGTTGATGCATTATGTCAGTCACCTGCAGAGACTATAAACAATCTAACTACACCAAGTGAATTAATTAACACTTGGAATCAAATACAACCCTGAACAGTAAGACCATAGCTGAATGGACCACTAATTACCCTGGATTTTAAAAGGTACAAAAATAGATCCAACAGGATTGATGGAATAAAAAACTGGATGAGTTGCATTCAGCCTACTGGACATGAAGGCTGTATCTTTCAACTGAACATGGCTGTATTATCTGGGGATTCAGAGTAGTGATTCCTACAGCTGGATAATTCCAGGTGCTCAGTCTGTTACATAATGGGCATCCAGGGATAATCCAAATGAAGATGCTGGGAAAATCATGTGTTGTGGCCTACTTTGGATGCTGATATTGGGGCTAAAGTTCACCACTGCATGCAGTGCAACATGAATCAAAACATGACAGAAAAGAAAAATCAATTCATTGGCCCAAACCTGAAGGGCCCTGGTTTAGGTCCATGGTCCATTCAGGTTTATAGAAAGGTAAATGACTATTGAAAATAGTTGACTCATACTCCAAGTGACTGGAAATAGCAAAAGTCTCATCAGACCACATCAACAATAGAAGCTCTTAGGAGGCTATTTGCAACACATGGCTGACCTAAAACATTAGTGCTAATAATGGCACAGCATTTACAGCAAGTGTTTTCAAAAACTTTTGTACCTATAATGGTGTTGAGCTGGTGTAGAGTATATCATTTCTTCCAGAAAGCAATGGTCAGGCTGAAAGACTAGTTCAAGAGACAAAAAAGTTGATAACAAAGATACAGGAAGCTGGAATACTCAGATTGTCAAAATGCTGCTAGCCCAGCATTCCACCTCATGGACAGCAACAGGAAAGACCCAGCAGAACTGCTGTTTAATAGATATTTGCAAAGCAACCTGTCAGTCCTAAAACCTGATCCAAACTATGGGAAAAAAGGAAACGACAATACAAAAGTGTAAACAGGCTTTACACTCAGGTTTTATGCAGAATTTACAATAGATCCACAAAATGGATTCCATTAGTGGTGATACAACGGAAAGGACTTTGGCAGATAGTTGTCAACATCATCACCTAAATCAATTGAGATTAGTTCATACACAAACTGAAGATATCAGTAAACCAAATGAACATCCAAATGAACAAGTTTGTCAAGCAAAGAAGATGACAACCAAACTGAAGCAAGCTGCAGACCAAAAGAACTAATAAAGTGGACAGTGTCAGCCAGCACATCTGTATGACTACATTCTCCGTGGATAATTTTAGCCAGGGGTGAAATGTTATATCTCACCTTGCCTTCAGAAGTGGACTAGTCCAGATTCTTTCCTTATCTGATCGTATTGAGCATTGATGGTCAATGGGTAAAGGTAGATAAAACACAGCCATTAGTTAATATGGGCCATCAGGCAGTGATGCTCTCTGACTCTGATTGCTTTTAGTAAGATTGAGGATCTGACAATGAGGATCTGACAATAAATAGCCAACCTTTTTGGAGGTAAGGAGAGAATCTAACCTGAGTGATGGTATGTGTTCTCTGCTAACAGTGAGCATTTCCATTATAGTCAATATATTATAGGTCTATGCATTGAGGCAAGTCCAGATAGGACTAGAAACTGCTAAGAGCACAGTCCACTCGAAGCAAGCTGTCTGGTACAGCCAGAAGAGTCATTGGACAAACTCATGAGGCAGGCTGTTACATACAGCTGAAAGTGGGTCAAGTCTTATGAGCATGATCAGCCCTGTATTAATTGAGATATGTGGTAGTATATTCATTGATATTGTATATTATGTTGAATCCTAATAAATCATATTAATTGAAAACTTCAGGTGATCATGTTTTTGTTATTGTTGATTTGAACCTGCAATCCAGATCAAACACAACAAAAGCTTTTAGATTTTTAACATGAACCATAAGAGATTTTTTTTTTCTTTTAGTAACATGGATAAAAATCTCTTTCTCTTGTTTTGATTTAAGTTTTAATAAATTAGCAAAAGAAATTGACTAATTAGTTATATACCTAAAATAAAATATAACTATTTTTTCAAAAAAAATGTTTTTTCAATGATTATAATTATTACCTGTTGCCTATTAAATATATATATTTGATACTTAAACAATGTAGATTATAATGAGAACCAAAACTAAAGTGAATTGAATTTTTTATATACACCTGGGTCTCGTTTTACACGATAGATAGGTTCCTCAGAAAACACGTGCAAACGAAATAGCGCAAAATAGATGTAATTTACATTGAAAAAGGGGGGGTGCAGTCTGTGATTTTCAAAATTTGCATAAAAGCAGAGCACCAACGTAAAATTACTTTAAAATTCGCGCAAAAAAAAAATA
The DNA here is from genome assembly GCA_028023455.1 of Epiperipatus broadwayi. Classification (NCBI taxonomy): domain Eukaryota; kingdom Metazoa; phylum Onychophora; class Udeonychophora; order Euonychophora; family Peripatidae; genus Epiperipatus; species Epiperipatus broadwayi. The sequence goes on from JAQFVV010006222.1 coordinate 1,116,387, forward strand.
AGGAAATAAAATATGACTAATAAGAAATTTCAAATTTGAAAAAAATTGATACAAGAGAAGCTTTTTTTAACTATAATATTTAATTTTATTCAAAATAATATATTTTTATGCATAATTTACATTTTTTTATACATGTTTTAATTATTATCACTATTTGCCGAAAAACACGTTCGTTTGCAAACTGGTAAAAAATCAGATTCTCACAAGAGGAAATACAACTAGCGCCAAGTTCACTCTCATGTTGTGTTAATGGTTTTCTGTTGACAACGTAATTAGTAATTAATCTTTGAGACGATGATTTTATTAATTGTTTATGAACTTAGACTTATGATAATAAAAAGACATTTATTCACCACTGCTGGGAAAATTTTAATTAAAACTAACAACTAAAATTTATTCACCACTGCTGGGAAAAATTTAATTAAAACTAACAACTAAAAATTAAATTCTTATTTTTGTCTTTAATGTTCAATTCGGTTTAAAAATCAAATTTCGTTTTACATTAATTTCAAGTCGCCCGTAAGTAATTTTTAAATTGTTAATTACAATTAAAAATCAGATTTTAATTTTTAATTGTCAAATTTAATTGTGCCCACTGCTATTACTCATTTTTAAAAATAAACTTGCGGACACTAAATGATTAATAATTGATTACATTCTTTTTTAAAAAGCAAAAGCAATGTGATTTAAAATGCAAAATTAACACGCACAATGTTTGAACAAATTTACATTATAATCTTGTAAAATTTAATGTGTGTATACATAAAATGTGGAAATCATGATTTTAATTTCATTATTGCATAAAATCTTACTATTATAAAGCACTGAAAATATTGAAATTACTAAGATGAAAGTCGAATTCCAATAATGTGCTATTACTTTCAATATAATGTAAGTGCGCGAAATTTATTATTTAAAGTAATAGCGCATTATAGGAGTTCGACGTCTGGTGAAACATGAATCACGTAACTTCAAAATCGTGTTAAATAAGTCCATGTAAAAAGAGACCCAAGTGTATTTAAATGTAATTTATGTAGCTCTATTCACATCCAGCACTTGACAAAAAGTTTGTTAAATTTATTGTTTAAAAATGAAGCAAATAGAAGTAGACACATATATTTAAGTTCAATATTGTTTAATTTTTTAAACTCAAAAGTACAGACATTACTTTTATGCAATTTTTTTTTCATTTTATTTGAGTAAAATTTTGGAATACAAAAGAATCTAAGAATAAAATGTTTTGAATTAATTTTAATATAATTCAACTTTTTTTTGCTTAATATTTTGTTTGATAATTTTTTTTAAGGAAATGAATATGATTTTTATTGACTTGTAGAAAACTTATGATAGATAGTGTATCTTGGTAATAATTGTGTAAAACTGAAAATAGCTGGGACTGATGATTCATTGATTAAATTACAGAGGTATGTGAACAAAGTAAATGTCAAGTGAAGCTAGATAAGAGACAAGGAAATTTTTGACAGGAAAATGAATATTGCATAAATATGCCAATTCTGTTTAAAATCAACATTTATATGACTGCAAATTGGACGAAAAAAAAATATGAAAATAGGCAAAAGCAAATAACTAAATGATTCTAGAATAAGGTATCAAGAACATTGTATATGTTATTAGAAAATTTAGAGAAGAATACACAAAGTAGAGGTTAAATATTATGAAAAGTCATAGTTATTGGAAAAATAATTACGAAAGATTGATAGTTTTCAATATTTAGCATCAATCATTGAAAAAAAATATGTCATTAGAAAGGGATCTGTTGCAAAATTGGTGAAACACAATAGATAATAGAAATGTGAAAATGAAGAGATGTATATGATATCCTAGTATAGAGTTTATTATTACATGGTGTGGAATCATGGACTACAACAGAGGAAAATGAATAGAAATTGTTGTTACTAGAAATGAATTACAGGAGGATATTAGCAAGAAGATGAAGATTGGAAAAAAATAACAAAGCAAGCGTTAAGAAAAGATATTGGAATAATAAAGTGTGATAACAATCATGAAGAAAAGAGTTTAAAATGATACAGACATGTTAAAAGCTTAAATAAAAATAGAATCCCCTGGAATGGTGATCAGAAGTGGGGAAAAGGAGAGCAAGAGAAAGAAAATGATGGAAAGTCAATTGGTGAACAACATTTAAGAAATGGTCGGTCAAAAATATATGTTATTGATAGTGAAATGAAGTTGGAAAAAAATAGAAAAGACTACATTGAGAACATTCTCAACAGTATAGAAATCCTGGATTTTTTTTTTTTAGTATTTCTTTTAATGTTTTGAACAATGTAGAAATCCTGAAGGATTTTTTTTTCTTTAGTATTCTTTTTATTCAATAGTTCTTTTGTTTTTGAACTAAATTAAATGTCAATGAACTAATATTATGGTTTTGAATTTCATTAGTATTATATGAAATTTTTAAATCTTTTTTTAACAACTGAACCAGAAACTTATATAAGAAGGTAATCCATTCATTATTCAAATCATTTAAACTCTTAAAATTTACTATACCTTTAAGAATTAAAAAAATCGTTTTTGAAAATCATTTGAACTGTTGGCTACTACATATTTGTAGAACTTTTCAGCAAGGAAACAGTGAAATGAAAAGATGGTATTCATAATTTGCCTTGCCTCATAGAGGTCTGCAATGTCATGTCTTTGGGGTTTTTTTTTCTGAGTTGTTTATTGGTTCTAATTAATATTCATGTACCTATTTCAATCTTGTTTCATTTCAAAGTTTTATACTATGTCAATATGTACTGCTTTGTATTTTCTTTTACTAACAAAACAATTTTAACTTTTTAAACAATTAAATGTCACAGAATCATTATTTCTTATGCTAGCATTAGATAGGGATTTTATGCACAAGCCTTCTGGCATCCATTGGCTACTCTTATTGGCACTGAGTGGCACAACTGTATGCAGAGTTTTGCCTGTTTAACTTTTTATTTTTCATCTCATAATCAAAAATTTTATTCTCCAGAAATCTACAATATGTAACATTTATTTTTTTTCTAATAACAGATTTAACAGATTTTTTTTTGTTATTCATACTTATAACATTCTTTTCCATCATTTTTGATATTATTTTTCAATCTAAATATTTTGAAATTAATTTGTAAACTATTTTAATATGCTCAAACTTTGAATATTTCTATCTAGATGTTTGGTCTTGTTCAATCTTTTACATTAAGAATGTTATATATAGAATATTTAATAAAAGACAATTTTTTAAAATACTTATTATCGAAAAATAAGTAAAAAAAAAATTCTAACAGTTGTGCATACTTCTTTTCATTTTTAACAACTAAAATCGTTTTTAGCTAAGACCAGTATGTGTTTATTCTGTTGTTTTGAAAAAAAAATTTCAACAAAGCCTGCAATGAAAATTGTTTAAATAAATTATTTTAAATGTTTCTCTATTAATAATTTGAATTAATGTGACTTTTATTTATTTCTTATGTATTAAGTAATGTGGCAGTTGTAAGTTGACAAGTACTCACTTATAAAATGCTATAAGAAACCTTAGTAAGGATTTAATTCTCCTTTAGCATCACATAATGAATAACACTGTTGTATAGCGAACTTAGTTTCCTAGAACTAGATTTGACTTCTCTTGAATCTTTCACTGTCTTTAAGATATGATTTATAATTATTTATATATATATATATATACTGAGACTAGATGTCGCTTGAATAGTTGTAGATATTTATGCATGGTATCTATATTTAGTTTATTTTACATCTTATTGCAAAAAATAAATACTTAGTAAATTTGCGAATGAATTATTTAGCATTAAATTATGTATAATTCAAAATTATGTAATATTTTCTTTGTTTAATCTAATTACAGAAATAAATAATCTATGTGGTCTTTCAAGGGTTATGATTTAAAAACTTCATTCTTTAATATTTGTATGTAGGCGTTTGGTAAGAAAAGTCTAGTAGAATTCAATTAATTATTTCTGACATTGAGGCTTGTTTCATATTTTACCTTAAAGTAATTATTTTTATCATTGGCATAGTTATTTCATGGTAACTATGGCAACTAAAATTTTGCTGCTTTTAAAACAATGCTTGGTGAAATTATTTTAAAATATATTTTTCTTCTAAAAGCTATTAAAACCTAAATGTCGAAACTCATTTAAATAATCAAATGACACCGACTATTAATCTAAAGAATGTGAAAACGTTTCATGCTGAAAGAATTATATATATATTGCATATTTCTACAAAACATTTTAATCTTTTTACTCAGATTATTTCTTTTTTTTAAATCATGAAATGATAAAAATTAATGCTAGGTGGAGCAGTCTACATACTTTCATTTTATATGTAGAGAAATGACAATTATTTTATATATATAAATAACAGTGTTATTAAAATTTCTGAATAAATATTATGCTTAAATATATTCAAATCGTAATCACAAAAATATACTTTATGATATTGTTTGCTATTGCTCAGTTTTTAGAAATAAAATTAATGCTCAATAATATTCATTAATATCCAAATATTGTTTTAATGTTAATGGTATTCAATAATTTATATATATTTTTTCGCAGACAAGTGACATGCTTTTAACATCTATCTATATTGAAGACAGTTTTTTTTTTTTTTGAAGATAATCTATTCTTAAATAAAAAGGCAAGTACTTTTTTTTTTTTCATATGCCAAAGCATCGGCCGGGAAGCGGACGCGGGATAACTGCTAGGAAGGCAGCTATGCTAACCACTAGGCTACCAACGCCTTTCAAGGCAAGTACATTTCACGAAAATGAGAGTAGACCCAGCAGATCTTTTGTAGACTTAAATCTACTTTTATTCCTCTCCGAATGTTGTTGTTTACTGTGTGTTTACTGCCATAATAGTAATAATTGTATTATATGATAAAATATTATATTATCAAAAAATAGCAAAGGCTAAATATTAAATAAATTTAAAGTGGAATCCTAAATGTTAATTTAGTTATCGAAGAAAACTTGCACTTTATACTATCCTCTAATCTTGAAAATCTCAATTATATAATTACTAATTCTTATATAAAGCTAAAGCTTTAGTACATGCGCCTTGAGTGCTTAATTTTTAGCAAGAGAGACCTCTACAAATCATAACACGAGATTCGACTTTATAAAGATAAGAGGGACCCTTATCTCTAACCTATTTTTCTTAATTATATAGGCAAATCTAAAGCATATTGATTTGGGAGCATGAAGCTAATAAATTCTTCACTGATTAAGTCCACTATTTCTATTAAACATTAACATTCGTGAAATCTTTCGATTTACAACGAGTCAATATTCAGATATTAAATTTAGAAAAAATATTTTGAATCAATTTAAAATTATAAATATTAATTCTTATTAAGCGCAATGTCAGCACGTAATACTTATATATTGACTCGTTGTAAATCGAAAGATTTCACGAATGTTAATGTTTAATAGAAATAGTGGACTTAATCAGTAAATTTATTAGCTTCATGCTCCCAAATCAATATGCTTTAGATTTGCCTATATAATTAAGAAAAATAGGTTAGAGATAAGAGGGTCCCTCTTATCTTTATAAAGTCAAATCTCATGTTATGATTTGTAGAGGTCTCTCTTGCTAAAAATTAAGTAATTGTATAAAAAGAATACTATATAAAAAGAATTGGTCTTTTGAGTTAGCTATCAGATAAGCAAACAAAAAATTTTCTTTTAATTTGTTTAGTCTGAGAGCATTAATATTTATTATTGTGTGTGAAAGTATAATTAGTGGTTAAGAGTATTTGAAAGATTGAAAATTGTGTTTTTTATTTGTTTTAAAGTTTTTTCAGTTTGTTATTTATATATATAGAAATTTTTTTAAAAAGTTATTATTTATTTTTTGTTTTGTTTTATTATTTATATATTGTTATTTTATATATAGAATTATTATTATTTTTTTATTTTTAAAAAGTTATTTTGTTGATTAGTTTTTTGTAAATTTGTTATTAAAAGATTTACTTTTAAGAAAAATATAACGTTCGAAAAACGTTATTTATATATAGAAATTTTTTTAAAAAGTTATTATTTATTTTTTGTTTTGTTTTATTTATATATTGTTATTTTATATATAGAATTATTATTATTTTTTATTTTTAAAAGTTATTTTGTTGATTAGTTTTTTTGTAAATTTGTTATTAAAAGATTTACTTTTAAGAAAAATATAACGTTCGAAAAACGTAAAATAAAAAAAATGGATTATATTTGTATTTCAAAATGTTTATATAATCGGGAAAAGGAAATTAAGCGTGCTGTTGTAGAATGTACTATATGTGATGGGGTATATCACTTGAAGTGTTTAAATAAGATTAGGAAGGATGTAAATGGTTTATGGTTATGCAGTCAGTGTATTAATATGATAAAAGAGGTGAGAAAGTGTTTTCAAAGTGTAGATAGTCGAAGAATAGTGGGTGGAGAAAGTAATAGTGTAATGGAGATGATTAGTCAAAGAATAAATAAGATAGAGGAAGAATTGAAGGATGTAGAAGTAAAATTAAAATCATTAGAGATAAAATGTGAGGAGATAAAGGAATTATTGAGTAGGAATGATAAGGAAGAAATAGATAAGGAGGACCAGAAGGTATTAGAAAATGTTATAGATGGAGCAGAAAAGTAGATTATGAAACAGTATTGATAGGAGATTCACTAATTAGAGAATGTGGGGATATAATTGCAAGGGAAAATAGAAGTAGGTATGTAAGAGTATGTTTGCCTGGAGCTAGAATTAGGGATGTAGCAGATAAAGTTAAAAAACAAGGTAGTAGAGATGTATATGTTATGGTGGGGACTAATAATTTATTAGAATCATCAGAGAGAATAATGGATGATTATGTAGATTTGATTAGGAATTTGATTATGATTAAAGGAAGAGTAGGAATAGTTGGATTATTACCAAGGTTTGACAAGAGTTATTTGTTAGATAGGGCATGTTCTATAAATGAGAGATTGAAAAAATTGTGTGAGAGAAATAATGTTATGTTTGTGGATGTGTGGGATTGTTTTATTGGAAAGAGAGAGTTATATAGTAAAGATGGGTTGCATTTAGGAAAACAAGGAAGTGAAGTTTTAGGGAGTTTGATTTATAAAGAATTTTTTTCGGGAAACTTATAAAGGGGGTGGGTTTTTAAATTGTAATATTATTAAAAAGAATGGATGGAATATAAGAAGTAAGCAAAAGGAATTTGATTTTGATATAAATATAGATATGGAGAAGGAATGGGTTTGTAAAATTAATGGTAAGAAAGTAATTTATAAATGTAATGGAGAAGAAAGAATTAAAAGAATTTATAAAAGAGTAGTTAGGAAAGAAGAAATTGTTAAAATTGGGTTTTTGAATATGCAAGGTGGTAGGAAACCAGAAAAGTGGATGGAATTAAATAAAACAGTTGAAAATGAAGAGCTTGAGGTATTAGCAGTAGTGGAAACACATTTAAGAGAAGAAGAAGAACCTATTTTGGAACAGTTGGTATGGCAGGGTATAAATAGAAAAGAAAAAGAAAAAAAGGGTGGTGGTATAGGTGTTATATCAAAAAAATATTTAAATATTGTTAAATGTCAAGAACACTTGTGGTTTGAAATAAGGTTGGGTAGACAAGAATGGATGGTGGCTATAGTTTATATAGCTACTGGAGATAGTCAAATTATATTGGAGTGGAATAGTAACATATACAAATGTTTAGTTAAGGATATACAAAGTTTTAAAGAAAAGGGGAAGAGAATAATGGTTATAGGGGATATGAATGGACATATTGAAGAAATTGATGATGTAGATAATAAAAATGAACAGCTTTTGAAGAATTTTTGTCAGAAAGTGAATTTGAGTATTGGAAATTTATTAAATATTTATGAGGGACAATACACATGGTCCAGAAATAATATATTTCACACAATAGATTATGTATTGGTAGAGAAAGAGGGAATAAATAAAATACGGAAAATTAAGGTATTTGATAATGAAGAAAAAGTATGCACTAGTGATCATAATTTCATTGTAATTGAAATGGTTAGTAATGTGATGGAGAATAGAAATAAAAGTAGAAATAATAGTGAAAGATGTGGATGGAGAGTAAATGATAAGAATAAGTTGGAAGAGTATAAAATACAAGTTGAAGAAATAATGGAAGAGTGGGTTGGGGATGAGTATAAGGATTGGTGTAAGGAAGTAGAAAAAGTTGCAAATAGGGTTTTAGGTGAGAATATTGAAAAGAATAAAAGTAATAAAAAAATTAAAATTAGTAAAAGTGTAAAAGAAAGGAAAGAAGCATGTAGAGAATATAAGTGTGCTATTAAGAATAAGGAAAGTGAAAAAGATATTAATGCTAAATGGGAAAAGTACTTAGAAAAGAAGAAGTTGGCTAAAATAGATATTTATAGAGAGAGAATGAAATTGAATAGTAAATTGTTGGAGGATATTAATAAAAGTGGAAGAGATGGAAGTAAAAAATTTTGGAATTATATTAAAAGGAGAAATGTAGGGGAGAGAGAGTTAGTATTACTAGATGATGAGGGAATTGAGTGTAGTTCTAGAGAAGATTTTGAGAGAATCTTAAATAGTTATGTAATGAATATAGAAAAGATGTTAAATGTGAATGATAGAATATTAGAAAATATGAAAGAATATAGTAATGGGAATATTAGTTTTTCAGAAAATGAACTAAATGAGGTAGAGAAGAAATTGAAAAGTGGGAAGGCAAGAGGTTTAGATGGATGGGCAGCAGAGATGGTAATGAATTTAGGATATAGGGCAAAAGTAAAGTTATTATCCTGTTTTAATAAAATGGCACAGAATAGAGTTTTCCCAAGTAGTTGGAGTAATACAAGAGTAAGGTTATTATTTAAAGGAAAGGGTAAGGATCATAGAAAGTTGAATAATTATAGACCGATAGCGGTAACATCAGTTTTATATAAAGTTTTCTCGTATATGGTGGCTAGTAAAGTTGTAAAATGGATGGAAGGGAATAATGTAGTGGGTGAAATGCAAGGAGATTTTAGATTAGATAGGCGTATAGGAGATAGTTTATTTGTAGTTACACAACTTATGGATATGAGTAGAGATCGGAAGAGCAGATAAACAGTTATATATGAGTTTTATAGATATAGAGAAGGCATATGATAGAGTAAATAGAAATAGATTATGGATAAGTTTAGCAAATTTGGGAATGGATGAAGCTTTAATAGATATTATTAAGAAATTATATGAAAATAATTATTATATATATCAATTAGAGAATATAGAATCAATTAAAGTTAAAAATGGTGTGGGACTAAGGCAAGGATGCCCTATGTCACCTATTTTGTTTGTGTTGTATTTGAGTGAAATGGAAAGAGCAATAGAAAGATTAGGAAGAGGGATAGAGATACCGTTAATAGGTAGTAAGGGAGTATATATTTTGTCAGGTCTTTTTTTTGCAGATGATATATTTTTGTGTGCAGAAAAAGAGAAGATATGGAAGTTATGTTGAGGACATGTGCAAGGGTGGGTAAAGAGATGGGGATTAAATTTAGTGAAGAAAAATCAAATATAATGATGGTTAATACTGAGGAAAGAGAAGATGTAGAATTTTTATTGGGAGATATTAAGTTAAGTGTGGTGAATAGATATAGTTATTTGGGAATTATTTTAAGTAATCAGAAAAATTATTTGGATGAATGGGAGAAAAAATTGATAAATGAAGCAAAGAAAAGAAAGGGATGATAAAGAAATTAACAGTATTTTCATATAATAAATATGATGTAGCTAGAATTATATGGAAAGGAGTTGCAGTAGCAGGGTTAACATATGGTAATGATGCATTATATGTTAGTAAAAAGATATTAGATTATTTAGAAAAAACTCAAAGGGAAGTAGGAAGACATGCATTGGATGCAGAAGTATGGACAGCAAGGGAGGCAATTCAAGGAGAAATGGGATGGTCAAGTTTTCATATGAGAGATGCAAAAAGTAAAATGAAAATGTTTGGTAGATTGCAGTTTATGGATAATAAAAGAATAGCTAAAATAGTATTTAATTGGGTTATGAGTAAAGGGCAGGTAACAAGATGGGTGAGAAAGGTAATGCGCTGTGCAAAAGATTTGGATAAAGAATTTATATCAGTATATTTGTACAAAAGATGGGATGATTGTGTTAAGAGGATTATTGAGTGTTATAGTAATAAGGAATGGGATAAAAGAATAGATTTATTAATAAAGACTAGGGAGTTAGAGAGATGGAGAAATAGTATGGAGAGTAAAAAGAGTTTAAATATATATAGAAATAAACAGAATATTAGGTGTGAGTTAATATATGATAATAGTAAGGAAAGTAGTTTATTGTTTAAGGCTCGAACGGGATCTTTAGCTACAAAAGAATATACATGTAAATGGAAAAATATGGGTGATTTATTTTGTAAATTATGTAAGGAAGGAATTGAAAATATTAGGCATTTGTTAATTGAATGTAAATGTTTGAAAACAGAAAGGGTACATATAATGAAGTTGTGGAAAAATAAATATGAAAAGAGTGATTATACAGAAAGTGAATTATTGGTTTTTATGCTAGGTTTGGGAAAAGATAAGGGGGATTTAGATATAAAGGTTATAGAGTTGACAAAAATTATGTTGTGGAAATGGGATAGAGCAGATTATGGGTAAATTTAGAGTGGGGAATGTAAAAGAAAGTGGCTAACAGGTTTATCTGGGCTTAATTGCTGAGATATTCTTGACTTCGTTTAAGGAGAAGCCATAATACATCACATCACATCACATCACTCAAGGTGCATGTACTAAAGTGTTAGCTTTATATAAGTATTATGTGCTGACATTGAGCTTAATAAGAATTAATATTTATAATTACTAATTGTTAATCTTGCATCGAAATGCTAGATGGAACTGATATTTTGATCTAATTATATTTATTATGGAAAAATGTCGATTTGGGTTTGTAGAACCAAAACACTATTTTAAATTAAAGGCAATATTTTTTTTAAAAATTATTATAGTATTAGATCTGAACTAAGCCCTTTTACATTTATATCATTTTCAAAAATTCCAATTTTTACTATAATAAAGAAAGTGAAAGATTACAATAATTTGTTTTAATCTGATAAATTCTTAGAAACTTCTTTCAAATTTTTAAGTAAAAGGGTTATTATTTCCTCATAACATATGTCTTTGTTGGAATGGATGTATGTTTTTTTGCAATTTTTTGTCCATATTTTTTGAATTTTTTTTATTTCATTCTTTATTAATTGGGAAGACATCAGCTTCCATCTATTTTTGAAAATATTAAATATCCAATCATTTTAGTTATTGTTTTATTTCTGTGTTTGCAATTATAAGTTCAATTCATTAAGAAAATTGGTAGCCAAATCCATCAATCAAGCATCATAGTTAAGTCAATACATGCTTAGTTTCTTATTAAAAAATCCTTTATCTCTTATAGGCATTCTCTGAATCTTTGTAAAATTATATATTTGACTATTAATAAACACCTGCATGATCTAAAAATTCTACATATTCAGATTTATTTTCTTCTAATTGTAATCTAAATAATTTTCTCTGAAAACTTTTTTTTTTAAAATAAAATTCAAAATTTTTATGCAGATTTTTATAATATAAAGCATATTCATAATTTTGCACCAGATAATGTACTGATAAATAATAGAGATTTGACAGATAATCTAGAAATTTAATGTTCATGAGAAATACCATTGATTTTTCTTCTTTGGTGGCATCCCATCAGTTTTTTTTTTTTCTCTTCTAAATGTTTTTTTTAAAAAACAATGAACATCTAATCTTTTTTTTTTTTTTTAAACAATGATTTAATAATTTTTTTTTTATAGTTTAATAATACTTTTTTTTTTACAGTTTTGTTTAGAAACATTGTTATAAAAATACAAAGCTGAAAAATATCAATTATTTGTGGATCCATCATATTATATGGGGAAAAATGCACATATCGATAAATATCATCAGACAGTTGTTTAACCAAATCAGAAATCATAATTTTTATATGTTTATGAAGTGCATATCTTTAATTGCAGAAATATTTTTATTTTTAAATAAATCAAGTAATAAATTGCTGTCTTCGAGAATGTTTTTTTTTTTTTTAAATCATTCCTACATCCATAGATTTCTCATGTTTTGCTAATATATATCCTGCATGATGTAATGCTATAATTGCTAAATAAGACTTAAATATAGATTTAATAAAATACAATTGTTATTTGATTTGTTGAGTCTTAATTTTTTTTAATGTTTTTTGGCATAATTCACTCATTCATATATAATCTATATCAAAACTTTCATGCATGATCTGCACAAAAATCAAAATGAACATTCTAATCCATTAGTCCATGGAGGTATCATGATGCAACATAGAGAAAAATACAAAGAGGCATCAAATGTGCCAGTTGAGACTGCAGCATTTTCGCAATTTCTGGAATTTTTGATTTTTTTTTTACTCAAAATGACTAGAGATAATCAGCATGAATTAGCACATCAGAAGAATCAACTGAAGCAACTAAATAACATCAAAGAAAAAAACAGACAATTAAAAAGTGTCTAATGCTGTGGCATCTTGAAGCTCAGAAACCATGAGATGCAGATCTTATTTGTGAAAAACAAAAGAAGGCATCAGAGAAGGCAGATATGGATCTAAATGATGAAGGCATGGCTTTACAAATGTAACTCATTCTATATTGGACTAAACATTATCTGATAAGACTTTGTATTATTTTTATCCTTTACAGCAATTTTCATGAAAATAAATAAATAAAAATTTTACTTTTGTAAAAAAAAAAAAAAACTTTCATGCATGATTTTAAAATTTCTTTCTTTTTTTTGAAATTTAATTGACACATTAAATTACGTTTTCAAGATATGAAAAAATACTATTTTTACTGTAAAAAATATTTAAATTAGCACTGATAATTTATACATCTACCCCTAATAGATGCAAAATATTGACATTCTGTTGCATTCCAGATGTACATGGTTGTGGCCATATTATTTAACACCACCCACTGACAACTAATTTTTATCAATAAATAGCACAATTACTAAATTTTGATATCTGTCAAACCAACACTTATTAAAAAGAAATAAAAATATGTACTCATGGAAAGAAAGGGTGGTGCACAGCTTCAGTTGATAATTTTGATAACATAAATTTAATAAAATATATTTTCATACCTCAAAATTTTTTGGCGGACAACCATGATCAATATCTTTCCCAATGCTGATGTAGAACTACAGAGATATGCATGATTAATCAGTAATTACCAAGTAGTACGATCAATTAGATTTCTAAAGCTCCATTAATGAAAATTAATACATGACCAACAAACTTTCTTATATCATCTATCCATTTCACATGTTATTTTTTTTTTAAGTTTCTACAATTTTATGAGGTCCAGTTTAAGATTTCACCTATCTCTTATCATCTCTTCTAGCAATATATCTAGTTCCTATATATTTCTATGTACGCATATCTACATATATATGTGTGTATTAAAACATAAAATGACTGATTACTTACAAATTTTGGTATTCATGATATAGCTTGAAACCAAATGTTTCCAATACAAGGAGTTACTATATACCATAAATGTTTGAAACTTTCAAATATTTGAATAACAATTTGTTTAAGTTACTTTTTTTTTATTATCTCCTTTGCCTTTAATCAAGCTTTTTTTACTTACAAATTGTTAACAATTTCATTCTAATTGATGGATTTTGCATCTTTAAAATATTTGAATAGTATATAAGGAATAAAAATTGATAATGATTGTTGATTGGCTATTTAGTGCTTCTCTCTGATGAAAATTAATGACCAGAAATTAGTTTAACCATCTTAGTTCTACTATTATCTGATATTCAGTGATTAATCGGTATGATTCCTAAATGGAATTAAATATAATGTTTGCAACTATTGGTGTAATGGCATAGTATTAATTATAGAACTCATATATGTTTTGTTTTTACTAGAAGAAAAAATTTCTTTTGTGGATAAAGCTTTTAATATTTTGATAGTGTGTAAGTTCAGAATTCCAACATTTTAATAAAAATAAACTAAATCTTTCTTTTGTGATATAAAAATTCTGACTTTTATTAACTTGCCAAAAAAAAAAAAAAAATTAGATTAAGCATTATCATTGACACATATTAATATAGGCCTATAAATAAACAACTTTTTTCCAGAATCATTCAAAAGAGATAATGAAAATACCTTCAAAAATTTTCAAGCATATCAGCAGTCTATAAAATTAATTTACAAAATCTTTTTTTTTTTTTAATGTTATTTAGTCTCAGACAAAATAATATCCCTAGTTTGAAAAAAAATCTACACAAATAATAAATCATTTCTTAAATCAAAACATTCACTTAAGGATATCTGAATCAATATTGTAAATTGTATTTTTGGTACTAATCGGTACACCAGGCCAGCCGCTTGGTAGTGTTGTTTCTCTGCTAAAAACCCAGAAATATGCTATTTACATGCCCCAATATTTCTGTGCTTTTGCAGAGAAACTTATGGCCTATAGAATAGTACTGTTCATATTAGCCACTGCAGGCATATCATGGTGTTGCACACAAATATTATGGCCCGTTAATGTGCTTCATGACACTGAATACACACACTTAATAGATCGCTATCATATGATGTGAGTGTGTAGTGAATTCAATTGGCCATAATTGTTGTAATATGCATTGTAATTAAAGGTCTTACCCCCTACCTGATGTAGTATTTGAAACTAATAATTGTAAGACCATCGCTGGGCTTCCCTACAAAATTTGGAAGGTGGAAATGAATGCAACAGGTCATGACCAAGCACCTTTTCCCAGAACTCACACGAAAAGCCACTAAATTATGAGACAAATAAAATGTCTGAGGTTGCACATAGTTTTGGAAATCATAAACTTGGTTTGATCAGTGCTGACAAATTATTTGTCAGCCACCCTTAAAAATAACATTAAAATAAGATCAAAAGTTTTGAATTTTTCAACTTTGGTTTGTGTGTGTGTGTGTGTGTGTTTTTTAAAAAAATACGACAACTTTTTTTTTTGCCTATACGGCAATTTTTGTTTCAGCTTTATTTGTATACTGCTGATATACTAAAACTTTTATTTTTAAAACCCAATATTAATTACCTTTTTTAAAAAATAAAAACAAACCCAAAATAACTTTTGTCTCTAGTGACGACAAATTATTTCTCCCCATCTCCCCCCAAAAAAGTTAAACTAAGATCAAAACTTTTGACTTTTTCAACTTTAGTTTTCTTTTTTGTTTTTAAAATACAGTGACTATATGGCAATTTTTTTTGGCTTTATTTGTATTACACGATGTCTATTTTGCCATTTTTGGAAAAAAAACTGTTCAAATATTTGAATAAAATCTTGTGTCGTAAATTATTTACAAGAATGTCACAAAATATTGGTAAAAAAAAAAAAAGTTGTATCAAATGTCAAAATATGTTAAAATATTAGTAAAAAAAAGTCATATCAAATGTAAAAATATTTTTAAAAAAGGTGGAGAAAATGTATAATGTTTTAATAAAAGTCGGCCAAATTGGGAAAAAATAATTTAAAAAAAGTCGGAGAAAATGTAAAAATAATTAAACATAGTCGGCCCTGGATTGATATAATTGTGTGTTTTTAGCCGAGAAACGCTACCATGTGCCTGGTCTAGTGTACTGATCAGTACCATATTTTTTAAAATACTTCAACAATATGAGTCCTATAACAATATTTTTTAATCATTAAATATGGTTAAGTATAAGTATTTTCTAATGTCACTAAATATTGAATATTTTTTTTATAAAGTTTTGTAACAGTAATGTTTAAAAGCCACAAAAGAAGGATATTTAAGAACAATAATTACATGTTATGTTATTAAAATCTGCATGTTAAATAATCTTCTAATTATTTGCTTTTCCTCATATACAAAAGTGAGTTTATACATATATTGTTTCAAATTATTTAATCATTAGTGAGTCTCTTATTAATTATTGTCCCAACAACATCTGACTTTGGGAAGTAAATCGGTATAATACTACATCTGTCATGTTGAATCTTCAATTCTAGTAATGTAAGAATAGAGCAAGAAAAAGATCATACTTGTAAATATAGTATAAAATATAATGAATATATTGTAATATCTTGAATTCCCATGGAATTGCAATAACACTCTTTTCAACTCTAATGAATATGGGCAGCTTTTCAGAATTATTAATTGCGGATTCTAACTTGTCTTTCTGTAACATGAAAAACAAAAACTAAAAATGACTTGTTTCAAATTATTTAATCATTATGTAAGTATTTTATTAGACCAACCAACATCTGAGATTGGGAAGTTAGTCAATATAATATTACTTTTGATGTAGTATCATTAATCTTATTAATTTAAGAATAGATCAAAAGAAAGATCATACTTAATAATTTTCACACCTTTAGTCATATAACCACAACTAACCCTTAAACTATCAACAATCTCAACCTGTAGTCGAGGCAACTTCCTATAACAACAAAGGTGGTACCACCTTTATCTATGGACTGATATGTTTATATAGACACTAAGGATTGCAACTTGTCCAAGGAGTGTAAGATTAATAATGCAAAGAATTTTAAACAATTTTTATTAATCAGACAAATATAATCTGTTCTGATTAATGAGGTTTGTTTAAACTTCTTCACAGTCCTTGATCAAATTGCAATCTTTAGTGTCTATAAAGATGGTACCACCTTTATTGTTAAATGAGGTTGTCTTGACTACAGTTGAGATTGTTTGATAGCTTAATGATTAATTGTTATTATCCACATTTATAAACTTATTAAAGCCTTGAAAATCAGATTTATTGTCTTGTTCATATATTTATGTATACATCTATCCATAAAGTGTTAAAAGTGAATAGAAATCAGTCCCTACCTTGCATGAGTCTGGTATAGTGAAACTAAAAACATGTATTTCAGGGAACATTACCCATAGCATATATACAAATTAAAATTTGGTTTTGAATAAATTTTTTATGCATGTGGTATGGTTATTAAAGTTATATTAATTGTATTATTATATAATGATAATATCTGTAAGAATATAATAGTTGAGCATCTAGTAATGATTTAAGATTATTAAACAATCAAAATTGAAAACGTTATTATAAGCTAGATCATTATAAAGATATAAATCAATTAATGTAAGCTACAAAATTAAAATTGACATTTATAAACATTACAATAAAAATATTGTTCATGTATTTTCTTTTATTAAAATGATCCACTCATAAGTACCCATACATTTCAAAATCTTCATTCCATCTTTTTTTTTTTCATAAAACTTATTTGTTAACATGAATTATACATATTGTAAAACAATAAAAGTATTATATATAACGCTCACAAAATAAGCTCTTAACAAGCTTTGAGAAAATCCCCAGACCAGTTTCTGCTATTGGCATCATCAGTGAAGTGTTAGGATAACCAAGTTTTAGATTAAAAATACCAGAACAAACCTAGCAATTTATCTAATATATAACTATTAAGTAGAAAATCTGAAATTTTCAGACATTCATATGTCTTCCAATCCAGCTATCTAACTTAAATAGTCATATGGGACTGAGCTAAGTTCATATACACCACACATTAATAGCTTTAGCAATATAAAATCGCCAAAGCCTTAATAACAAAAAAATAAAATTACAAAAAAAAGTAAAGTCAGATGTCACATAACCTAATTTAATAAGCTTGAATATCCTAGCACCTCATTGGCGATGCCAGTAGCAGAAACCGGTCAGGGATTGAGGATATTCTCAAAGCTTGTTAAGAGCATATTTTGAAGCTTTACATATAACATTTGTAAATACAAGCTTATTAAATTAGGTCATGTGACATCTGACTTGATTTTTTTTTTGTAACAATAAAAGTAATGCACCTATTTCTTCTGTACTATTTTCATGAATAGAGTAGAATATAGTAAAGGAAAAATCTGTAGATGATTGTAAATTCTTGAGAATGACTATAGATTATGGTTGAAATGTATTCAGAATAACTATCAGGATGTTATAAGCTAACATTTTTTAACAATTTAAAGTAGAATATGTTATCAATTTGACAAGGTAAATGTCATTTGTTCAAAATGATTTTTTATGTGGTTAGTTATTTAGGTTTTTCAATAGAACATTTATTATTTTAAATGAATTCATCTACCAGCCCCCTTCTCTGGTTGTTTTTTTTTTTTTGAGGCTTAATCATTTTCCAACATTAAACTTGGATTTTTTTTTTTATGAAATTATGACAAAGATAACTTTTTTAATGAGATGCTTCTATGTGTTAATTTTATTTTCAGATTCTAACTTTCATTAGTTTTCCATAATTTCTATATAGTTTTTAGCAAATCCAGAAGTCAAAGAATATTAAGATTGAAAAATCAAATTTAATAATCCTTTGAATCATATAGTTTATTATTATAATGTCATATTTTGCCAATATACTCTTACTTGAAAGATGAAACAAATTGTCACATAAAATTCATCTATAGTGATTAAATTTTTTTTATTTATTTGAATAAGTATGAAAAATGTCTTTAATCAAAAAATCTATATTATACATAAATATCCCTAATTGTGAGAATGTATAGTATGTTTGTGCAATCAGATTTCCATTCTTTAAATAGTTACAGTCATTCTGATTCTAATCTTTTTTTTTCTTTAACTGTTTAAAACTATATACATTATTTTTCCTTTATACGTATATTATTTTTCTTGAGTTAGTAGTCATTCTGATTTCCAGTATCTACTAATGGTGATGATTGAAATTATATATATATATATTGTAATTCCAATACAAAAAAGTTACATTGTAAATTACAATTATAAATGCTGTTTTAATTAATAATTTATTAGTAACATTTAAATATTCATAACAATTATGTAGAAATATAACTATATTCCTTTCAATTCATTAAAATAACAACAAAAATGTTTCAGACAACTTAGAATTTATTACTTGGCTCAATTTTGTTGAAATTGGATGATTTGGCAACTTGGTTGTGTTTTCAGTGTCCGTCTTTCACATTCACAATATGTACTGTGTGTGTGTGTGTGTAATTTGAACCATAATAATTAATTCGATATTTGTCTTATAAAATAAAGGCATTTTCTTACAGTTTTCCTAAGCTGACAGGTCTAGGTGATAAGTCTTTTAGATGTTTTTTTATTTTTATTTATGCATGACATTGTATTTAGCTTTTCGTTAAGTCTTTTCAGTCGTATAATTTTCTTTTAACATGATTATTAAATCTGTCTTTTATTTTGTCTTTTCCTGCTCTCAGATGGATTTTGAATACTTAAAAGTGTTGATTTTAATAGAATGGCACATTTAGGTGTGATAATCCATTGGCAATTAAGAGCTGCACTTTTCTTTTTAGATTTGTTTTCAGTAAACTTTAGTTTTCTTAATGTGAATTATTCAGGTTTCTAATAAGAAAGCTACTTAAACTTCTACTAATGTAAATTGCATATTATTCTCTCTTTTTTCTAATATATATATATACATTTTAAATAAATCATAAAATTATTATTAATATTAAGATTATTATGGATTAAATAATCTGTTAACTCATTAATTTTTTTTTTGTTCTTGTTTAATATCAATAATTTTGACAATTGGAAAATACAAGATACTTGCATACATGCATATTCAATCTTCTTTTTCACAACGTCTCTATGGAAATATGTTGAAGAAACTATTCTATAGCTATTTAAATAGTGCAACATCTGCACGTCCTACATATGCTAAATATTCTCAAAGATAAGCAAAAAATTGTAATATCTTGGAGTATGAGGTAAATGATAAATATTTTTATTTATTTTTAATTGTTAATAAAATATATCTCATACAGGGAAATGCTATATTATATTGCCCAGCATAGTTTAGTGGATATGAGAGCAAGAGATCTATGGGTCAGAGTTCAGTTATTACTTCTATTGCTTAAACAATTATATAACAATGAATAACAAATCATTAATTACCTACTATATATATATAATTCATATAAAATGCTTTGTATTGATTTTACACATTTTATGATAATTTGAAACTCATATTCTAGTGGTTAAATGTGTCTAGATTTTGCATTCAAATCTAGAGTGAACTAAAGAGATTGTTAAATAATTGAGATTGTCTTAAGTAAACAGTATTTTTTTCTCTAGAAGTTTATTCTTAACTAGTTTATCTTATATTGAAATGAATATATTAATTCTTAAATAATCAATTGATCAGAATCAATAGTTTGATTGCAAAATTCAAAAAGAAAAAAAAAGATTGAAATCTGTTGCAGTATTTACTATTGGTGAGGAAATTGTTAAACGTATGTTGTATGATCACATATATGTATTTAATAATACAGTTATGGGTATGTGATCAAGTCAATGTTTATGTGAATATGAGATTATTTCAAATATATTCTTGCCATTTGTTGCTGTGCTAATTCATATGCCAGAATAAAACTGGTGTGAAAAAGTTATCTCTATATATGGCCATATGTTAGTCATAATTATTTATATAATAGAACATTTGTTGAGATCAATTTACACATCTTTGACAAATTGTTTGGTCTGAAACCCAGATCTCCACAACTTTAATGGGTTATTTCATGTTCAAGATTACCAGATGTATACATTTGTATGGAAAGTGTTTTACAAGCTTTTTATGTGAATGCCATAATCATTTTTAAATGGGGTGTATTCATTCTTTCTTACTACTCTTCCAATATCAGCCATAGCTTTTATTTCTTTATTATCAAACCCACTCTTAGAGAATAACTTTGATTATATAAGAATAATGTATGAACTAGAATAAAATGAAGGTATTTTAGAGAATAGAGATTTTATCTAATGCAATATACATCAGGTAGAAATAAAAATATGACAGATATGGTTTACCATAAAACAAATTAAATAAATATATGGATATTAGTATCTGCAAATCTACTCCACTTTATTTTCTGACCCACAAATTATTATTTATTGATTGGTTATAGTGAGGTTTGTGTGTGTTATGTATTGATTTCATAAGAGAAATCAAAATATAGTTATATATTTTTTTGTATAATAATAAAATGCATCTTATGAATAAATGCAAATATTTTGGTATAATGCTCATTAAAATTTACAAAAAATATTCTAGATTAAATTATTTATAAATTAAAGCCTTTAAAAAATATTTTTTAATTGTATAAAATTTAACTTCTTATCTATAGTTTATACTTGTAGCTTGTGCACTTTTATTTTGAAAGTTCTCTTAAATGTAATATATATATTTATCAAATCAGTTCTCTTGCCAGTTTTAAATATCAGGGTTTTTTTTGTTAGTTTCTTTAACATTAATCCTTGGAATGTCTAACTTAATCATTCAATATCTTTTTTGGTAGCTAATACATTGTGTATTGTAATTGGAAGATGCTTTAACTGATCTACACTTCAAAAGGCAAGGGTAACTGGTTCTAAATATATAAAATAATGGCCTATTGGCCTAATTATAAATTATGATGAGGATACCTGAGAGAGATTCTGCTTAAAGTCTATTGCTAATAAAGTGGCTAGAATATTTATTAGTTTGGGCTGATTGTACTATTAAAGAACCACAATGGTATCACTAGAAACCTAGGTTTGAACTTATATCCTTTAATAGAAATCTTGTTAACACTGAATCATAGCTTTGGGGGTTCTTGCAACTCTAAGGCAATGTTTCACTAATCAATTAACTTGCATAAATGAAAAGTGAATAAAGTAGAAATATATATAATAGCAGTTTTATTCCCAATAATAGTAACATAAGTTATCGCTACATTCTCAAACAATGTGACCAGTGGAAACTTTGACAAAATATCTATCTGCATTACTAGATAATGATAAATTACATTACCTAGTTTTTTTTATTACTCCAGATATCCCATCAAGATTGAATTACATACCTGAATAATGATATTAATAAATATATGCATCTCATCTTTTATTTAGGAATTTAATGCATATATATATATATATATTACTCTAAAGTTTGCATGCATAATATTGATTAGTATAAATAAAAAATTGATACAAGTTAATGGTTAACCAACTCACTACAGAAAATATATATATAGTATAATAATGAAAATAATAATTCTTACTTTTAGTTATGTTCATCTTTTGCTGGCAAAAACTAGTTATCTAAATATAAAACTGACACTTTAATCATCCAACTTTAGCAATGCTTGAGATTATTTTTATTTCCCATTTGTCAACAAAGTTATATGGGTGTTTGTCCAGTTATTAATCGTATACACTATCTTGATTGGATTACTAATGAATAATTTAATCAATGTGCTTCTTTTAATGGTTGTTAAATTTACAAGTTAATAAAATAGAGCACACTGGCTCTATTTGATCCAAATTGTTTATGGATATTTTTCCAATGGTTAGTCTCTCAATTGATTTATGAATTTATTATACTTTAGGTGGGTCATTGTCAAGTATTAGTAGGCCTTCTGTTTTCTTTCTTGGATAAGATTCATGTATGCATACATATGTGATTAGAGCTGGAATGGAGCAATCAATTTGTCTTCTTTATGCTAGATCGTTTTTCATTTAAAGGCTGGAAAACATTGATGAGGCCATGAGTTAGATCACTAGAGCTTCCAGCAATTCATTCGGTAGTCCAGTATTTACCTTGCTATGACGTCATTAGCCTGAAGGCATACTACTCTAACAACCCGATTTTTAAGATAACGTCACCTAGTGATTTGCGGACAAATGTAATTGCTAAAATTTTTCGGCATATCACATGGTGACGTTACGTCAAAGATTGCTAGATTAGAATAGGATGCTGTCAAGGTAATATCATAGAAATGAAGAGCAGGGGAAAGGCACGTGGTACAGGGTCTTGAAGTCAAAACCGAGAAAAAGGCACGTGGTACAGAATAATGCCGACGGCGTCCATCCTGAAAAAATAAATGGTAAAATTAATAATTAGGACACAAAATAGAGTGATATGCGGCAAAAAAAGATTAAAAATAATATATACATCATGAATAATTAACTAAAATTGGACACAAAATATGAAAATGTAAGATAAATATCACTACAAAATTAATAAGTAAAAACTGCGAGTCCACAAATCCTGAAAAAAAAATTAATAAATAGGACACAAAATAGTGATATGCAGCAAAAAAAGGTTAAAAGTAATATATACATCATGAATAATTAACTAAAATTTGACGCAAAATAGGAAAATGTAAGATAAATATCACTACAAAATTAATAAGTAAAAACTGCGAGTCCACAAATCCTGAAAAAAAAAAATTAATAAATAGGACACAAAATAGAGTGATATGCGGCAAAAAAAAAAAAGTTAAAAGTAATATAAGCATCATGAATAATTAACTAAAATTGGACGCAAAATAGGAAAATGTAAGATAAATATCACTACAAAATTAATAAGTCATCTTAAAAGTACTATATAAATTTTAAAAAACTTATCATAAAGTGAAAACTGCGAGTCTACAAATATTAATTTTCTTTTTTAAAAAATGTATCATAAAGTGCGAGTCCTGAAGTAATAATTCTGCAAGTATTCAAATAATAATTTTGTCGTCTTAAAAAAACCTATCATAAAGTGAAAACTGCGAGTCTACAAATATTAATTTTGTCTTTTTTAAAAAACGTATAAAGTGCGAGTCCTGAAGTAATAATTCTGCAAGTATTCAAATAATAATTTTGTCGTCTTAAAAAAACCTATCATAAAGTGAAAACTGCGAGTCTACAAATATTAATTTTGTCTTTTTTAAAAAACGTATAAAGTGCGAGTCCAGAAGTAATAATTCTGCAAGTATTCAAATAATAATTTTGTCATCTTAAAAAAACCTATCATAAAGTGAAAACTGCGAGTCTACAAATATTAATTTTGTCTTTTTTAAAAAACGTATAAAGTGCGAGTCCAGAAGTAATAATTCTGCAAGTATTCAAATAATTTTGTCATCTTAAAAAAACCTATCATAAAGTGAAAACTGCGAGTTTACAAATATTAATTTTGTCTTTTTTAAAAAACGCAAAATAGAAAATAGGAAAATGTAAGATAAATAAACGCAAAATAGGAAAATGTAAGATAAATATCACTGCAAAATTAATGTCATCTTAAAAGTACTATATAAATTTAAAAAAACCTATCATAAAGGAAAACTGCAAATCTACAAATAACTGCGAGTCTACAAATATTAATTTTGTCTTCTTTAAAAAACGTGTCATAAAGTGCGAGTCCAGAAGTAATAATTCTGCAAGTATTCAAATAATTTTGTCTTTTTTAAAAAAACACATCATAAAGTGAAAACTGTGAGTCTACAAATCATAATTAATCATAATTCAGTCATCTTAAAAGTACTATATAAATGTATGACTTTTTTTTTAGTGGAAATAACTACAAATAAAAACTACTGTAATTTATAAGGAAAATAAAAGATGAATATCACAACAAAATGCGTACTTACCCAAATAATGATTACTGCGGTGGACTGAACTGGCTTATATGTTGTAGAATTGCACCAAAATGACCATCTTTGTAGGTACGCCTCCACATAAACTCCGTCAAATAGGGGTCTAAGTGTTGATGTGCAGTTCCTCTGTGCTTTTTATTCCATTTGACTAAACCCCACAACCTTTCAATATTTTGCGTGTGAACGCCAGTTGTCGGATCTACAAAATTATACGTGTGGTTCACTCGATGGTGCTCGTATCCAGCCAGCTCCAATTCTTCTGTTTTATATCCTTTCCAGCAATCGCAATAAATAGTAGTGCCTTGGTGCACATTCTCCAAACTGGCTTGCATGAGACTGGACGCGCTTCTATCTGCAATGGCTATTATAAAACATTCATCTGTTTCTCTGCAGATACCGCTAAATACCCATTGCTGTGGAAGTACTCTGCCGTCATTGTTCTTATGTTTGGAGAATAGAGTTTCGTCTATTTCCACAATTGTGTTAGGGCCTCGATTTTCCGCCTTTCATTATGTAACAGCTTCCATGCACATACTTCGCAGAGATAGTTGTTCCAGTCAATCACAGTCTTGTCCGCCATTTCTAACTGGTCAGCACAAAATAGGATAGACGTTAATTCTCTGGATCAACAATATATAAAACGGAGAGCCGTTACGAAGGATATTCTGGAGCCTTCAAACCACATGCCTTTTCTTATGGGAGTTTTTTTCAGACAATCTTTCAAATTGCACCGCCACTGTTTTTCAGTACCATGGATGTACTTCTTCATCTCATGGCCATTTTCGCACAATTTCACGCGGTGTAAAACTCCTTCTTGTTGGAAGAAAGCTATCACCTCTTCTTCACATTTTGGGAGATCCCACAACTTCAGATCTCTTGTTTCAATATTAGCCATTTCTAAATTGATATCTAAAAATGGAAAATCCGGAAAATTAATAAAATATAAAATACATCCACTTAATATCATAGAAGAAATAACATGTAAATTACTTACAATTGTTGAGAAAGTAATGATTTCTTTTTTAAAAATGGTAAAAAAATTGCTGAACTATTAAAACACTGAAAATGAAATCACTGAAAAAAACGCTGCTGCACTGAAAAAAATGATGCAACAAATAGGAAGAAATCCACTTTTAAATCTCGCGGGTCGAAAAAAATCTCGTGGATGAAAAAATCAAATCTCTCGAATTAGTCATGTCAGTCTCTTCGTTGCCATGACAACGTTCATGTGTTCTTCCAACGACGCAAATATCGGATAATTACAGTTGTGTGCCTTCAGGCTAATTACGTCATAGCAAGGTAAATACTGGATTACCATTCATTCTAATATAATTTAAATTGTATATATAAAGCCATCATGTATTTTTATAATAATGCCCTCTTTATAATATTTCAACTTTTAGTGTGTATGTACACTGTCTGGTGATGGCTTCCGTGGATCATGCTCTATGCCAACACAAATTGTATTCTCATCTAAAATTTATAGCCAGTCTTTTTATGTGTTATCAAGTATTTTTTGAATAACATAATTATGTCAATCCAAACTTTATCTCAATCCCATCTTAATATGGTATTTATTGAAAAACAGTTTAATTGATCCCTTCCCATATACATTATTTATGCTTTGTTTTTTTAAAACACTGGGGGGGGGGGGGCAGATGATAATGAATCACAAACAAAAAAGAAAATCACAGAAAAGAAAAATATTCTCTCTCTCTTTTTTTTTTTTTCAGAACATCACATTTATATAATGGAAATTTAGTTGGCTTAAATTCTATTATGGAGTTCACATCTTTTATTAACTGTTTTACTGATAACTTTTAACCTGTTTTGCTTCCTTTTTTTTTCCAAAATGTAATTTTAGATTTAATTAACAAAAAAAATTTTTTTTTTCTTTTATTTCATATACACAAATAGTTGTTTGAAATGAAATTCAAAGAAACTCACTTGCACACCACTTTAATAAAACTCAACCCTTTATTTAATTAGAATTTTAAAAAATGTTATTTATTATCATTACATTTGAAGCTTTTATTAGTTGCTTGCAACTGACCATGCATTGCTACAATATAGATCAATTATGTTTTATACCCAAAATTTATCAGATAATATTTTCTCATTTAGGAATTAGGAGAGTAGATAGATGTTCTTTCTTATTAATGACAAAGAGAAAAACAACAATTCAAAAGAATATACTTTAACCAACTTATCTTCATATATTTTTCCACCTCATTGATGCATATTATAATTTAAGATATATAAACAAATTATAATAATGCTTATAATTCTATCAGCAACAGCATTTAGTCAGTTTAGCAATGACTTTAGTTTTAAGTTGGTAAATATTGATTAATTATTCTCTCTTTTCTCCCACAGTTTACTTTCTTACAGTTTTTTCATGAGCTATTTAATTGTGATGAATTATTTAAATAGTTGCTGATCTGTACTGGATGAATGATGCCCATTGGCTATAGCTAACACTTCTATTTTACTGTCAATTGCCCAGATTTGGTAGGCATATTCTTATCTAATATAATCCATTAAGAGTTTTAATAAAGTGTTCATGTTTTTTTAATTAATTTCAAATAAGCTATTAATTACACTGTTCTATTAATGCCTACATTTAATTTATATAAATGAACATATTTTATCACTTAAGTTCATAAATTTACAATTTTATTTTCTGACAAAAATTTTTTTTTTTCTGACTATAAATGTAGTTGTGAAATCATATTTATTTATGTACCTTTCCACATTTTTGACGTGTAAAAATTATTATTTGAAAAATGCTTGCAGAAGAGGTTTTTTTTTTAATTTTTATTTTGATTTAAATGAAAATAATATCTCAATGAAGAGAAATATTATTTAATTAGTTTTATTTTTACATAAATATTTTAAATCTATCCCAAAATAATTACTGAAAGATGAAATCAAGAGAAACAATATTTGGTGCTCTTTTAGTACATGATCTCCGCATTTTGAATTTCAAAAACAGTCAAAACCATTGTCTGACATTTCTAAGTGAAAAAAAGTATGTGAAAATGGGAAAAAATTTAGAACTTGGGTCACATGACTTGGAACCTTTCCCCTAAAAACATCACACAGTAAAAAAAAAAAAAAGCCAAAACATGAAAAATTTAGAACTCTGGTCACATAACTATAATATCAATAAAAAGCAACACATATAAATCTGAAAATTTGATAAAACAGATATGAGATCACATAATTTTAAAAAAGCCAAAAAAAAAAAATTAGAAATCTGGTCAAGCAAAACTTTACAAAATAGATATGAGATTGCATAATAAAAAAAAAAAACCCAAATAGATCACATAATAAAAAAGAAAACCAAATAGATCACATAGTAACAAAAAGCCAAAATGTAAAAAAATTAGAAATTTGGTCAAACAAAACCTTACAAAATAGATATGAGATCGGAAAATAATAAAAGAGCCAAATAGATTGCATAGTAAAAAAGAAAACCAAATAGATCCCATAGTAAAAAAAAAGCGAAAATGTAAAAAAATTAGAAATCTGGTCAAGCAAAATCTTACAAAATATAGATGAGATTGCATAATAATAATAATAATAAAAAGGCAAAAACGTGAAAAATTTAGAACTCGGGTTATGTAACTATAATATCAATTAAAATCGACACATAGATCTGAGATCGCAAAAAATATTTTAAAATTATAAAAAGCTAACATGCATTAATGAACACAGGTTACAAAAGAAAACCATGTATTTTTAACATATAAAAAGTGTCACATATTATTGAAATACAAAAAGCATAGTTATTTAAAATATATAAAAAGCTAACATGCATTATTAAATCATGCAGATTACAAAATTAATACTTAAATTTATAACATGTAAGCCTCGTTTTTGTAAACATATAAAAAGTTTGATCAATGGTATATATATATAAAAGTCAAACTAAAACATTCATTTTATAATTAATGGTATTTTATCTTACCAGAACCCTGATATTGTATGTTCCCTTTGTTTGCAAAATTTCAGATTCTCTGCCTAGAAAAACATTCAAAATGTACAACCTGGATCATGTGATCCAAGTTCTAAATTTTTTCCCATTTTCACATACTTTTTTATTACTTAGATGTGTCAGTTGATGTTTTTGCTGTTTTTGAAATTCAAAATGGCGGAGATTGCATACTAAAAAAACACCAACAATTTATATTATCAAATTAAAATTTATTAATAATGATAACATAATTTACTTTATCAAAACAAGTAATTTTGAATAAATAACTTAACTCAATAAAATTATAGTGAAGCCACAATATCTCTATATTTTGTTCCAAGTCCATCTTGAATTTATAGTACATTGTGTATAATAGTGCATGTTCTGTTGATAAATTTTGATTATAATAGAATATATATTGTTTATTAAACTGCAAATATATAGGACTTTTTGACATTTGCATATATAAATTAATATATTATAAACAAAATATTTAAAAATATAATAATCTAGTTATTAATAATAAATTAAAGAATCATATATATTTATATATTTACTGTGTATGTATGTTCACTTGTTAACTTTCATTCAAAAAATACAAATAACAAAATCATATTTTTATTTTTTTAAAATAAAATAAAGGTTGTCATCGATTAGTCACCAAAAGCTGCTTGAGGGCATTCTACCTAATTAAAAGCACATTAAAATGCCATTTACTAGGCATACCTATTAGTAGGCCTACATATATATGCTGTCAATAATATTATACCGTAATATATATACATGTTTTGAGTTGTTTTTTTCGCGACCATTATCTTTTGCAAAAAAAAGTTTTTCTTTGACACCTTCAATAGGCTTAGCAGTTGCTATGAAACTTTTGCAATTTACATTTCCAGTATTTGTTTTCTTTTGGGATTCTAGAATTGTAGTGTAAGTAATTGTGCAAATGTTTATTTTAAAATTTTTTAACTCGTTTCAATGTATGTGGTATTTGTTATTTAACATTGCAAACAATATCCACTAGAGACATTGTCAATTGTCAAAATTTGGGGAAGGGTGTTTTTAACCAGCTCTCTGGTGAAGTAACGTCACTTGCAAGATTTTAGAGTCGAGATTTAAAAAATGGCCGCAAGTTTGATCAACATTTTCACCAGGAGAGTGTTCCACTTCTTGTTAAATTAAAATCTTTTGAATGTGATTATTGTAATTCTATGCAATAGTTATATTTTGTGTTTGTTTTTTCTGAAAAAAAATTTTCAGTCCAAAAAATTTGTTACTATTATTTCTTGAAATATTGACAAGTGAAATGGTTTTCGTTTGTTCACTAAATAAATGTTTCGTCTAAGTTAGAACAAATGTAAAATCATTTTTGGGTTTCTAGTTAATTAAAAAATTGATCGAAATAGTTCAAAAACGGGGGGGGGGGGTCAAATTACAAGCAGATTTTTTTTAAAAAACAAATCAAATATTACTTTTATTTCAAACAAGTACAATTAAAAACAGATTTCCATAAAATGGTTTTTTTTTTTGGTTAAAAAATATCAAATTAAAAACACATTTTAAAGAAAAAAAAATATTTTTACTTAAAAGAAATGAAAGTAAAAACAGTTTTTTTTTTTCTTAAAAAAAAAAAGTTTTATTCAATCACGGGCCCATAAGAAAAAAATTCGGCTAGAAAATGTTAGATTGAATTGTGCGCGCGGTAGGAAATGTTATATTGAATCCTAAAATGGAAAAACATATTTAACAAAAAAAAACTTTATTTTTATTTTAATTTTAAAAAAAAGGTTATATAGAATTATGCTAGAATATGTTAGAAGAATGAATCGCTCCTTTTTTTTTTTATGCTACAATATGAAATGCGTGCCAGGGTATGTTATATTGAATCGTTTTTGTTTAGCAACAGCGCCATCAAGTGGGATATGGTGGCTATTCGACGACAACCAAAATAAATAGCAACATATTAGATTTTTATTGCAATTAAACCTGTTTTGGGTTGTATATTTTTCCTTCAATAATATTTTTTTCCCTTCCATGGAAATGTAATAGTAGTCTCCTTATTAGCATTCTACAATCTTTCTAGTTGTTTTGATGTTGTTAAGTACATATCAGTTATGGAATTTATACAACCATCATTACTTACTGTTATCCATTTCAAATCACTGTTAAACACTTCAAACTTTAAGGTTTTTGATGCCATACAAGAATATTTTGCTGTTCTTGTTTTATATCACAACTAAACTAATGACTTTCATTTTATCAGTTAAGAAAGTTAGTTTATGATTTTTTTGAAAAACTTTTAGTTTCAGATTTAGAAAACTTTTTATGGCATGAAATACTGCAACATATCCAAATTCAGCAATTAATGTTATTAAATAAATGTGATTGTATATATTACTCCAAGATGGAAAAATGTTCTGCTGCTATATCATAAAATTTATGAAGATTTTAACTTTTAGTATTGTTTTTTCCATATATATATATATTTGATAATATATAACTAAAATAGTACTTTGATATTGCATATAATCATGGCTTCACTGTAATTAGATAAAAAAAATAAGACAAAAAATTCAATAAGTAAATTTAATTTTAAATTTATATCATAAATATAATAGAAGAAAATGGAGGTTATAGTATGGTATAGATATGATCTAAAATTCAAAAAAACTTAAGAAATGTGCTATATGTTTTCATTAATTTATTAATACAGAAAAATTTTGTTGATCTTGAATAATTTATAAAGAAAATATTAATTTGATTAAAACTGTGTATTTAATCAGAACAATAATATTTATATAATAATAGAATTATGATCACAATAGTATTTTAAATTAACAATAATGTTTGCTAATAAATTTTTAGATTAGAGTTTTTTTCTGAACAATATTCAGATTAGTTCTTGGATTGTAAAAAAACAGGTTTTTATACTCCAGAGATCAAATCAGTAATCTGAAATCATCTAAAGATATAATAATGGTAGATAGAACTAACAATAGTAAAGAAAAAGAGCAAGCCATAAAATGGTGGATAATCTATTCAGACTTTCCCCTTCTTAGATAATAAACATAGAGTAAGTTATGCTACAGATTATTCAAACCATATTACTTCACTAAGCTCGCTGCCTAATTAGGTAATATCATTAATATTAACCTATATACTCATTTAGCTTGTACAATCTGATTTTTATTGTTCATATCAAACTTAACCATTAAATATACTGTTAATTTAAAATAATATTTGCATGTATTTATTTTTCAAATATAGCATGAAAATAAATATTACTGCTATTAGCCATCAGAGCAAACCTGTATTCAAATTTTTTCTCTTAAGACGACAAGAACACTGCTAACACTTAATTTTTATATATAGCAAAATCAAAATTAATCTGATGAGTTTTTATAGAAAACTGAAAATATTTTATTAAGCATTAAGACATTTTCATTTTTGAACTGAAAAATATTATGCATACAAATTAATAATTGAATTATATAAATTTTTGTATCATAACATTTTAATTATTGAAAATGTTTAATACTAAATTTATGTTTAAATGATAGGAAAATTTTCTAAGTATTTTATATTATTCATGGTTACATCAAGTAGGTAGTAGTAATGTAGAAGATCAGAAACATACTATGAAATAAATTCATACATTAGTATATAGGTAAACAGGAGGTAATAAAAAGCAGTAAGTAAAAAAATAGATGTATCAAAATTATATATATAATTAATTATCTTGTGATTTTCATCTTTTTTGTGCTTTTTTTTTATTTTTTAAATTAAATATGTTTGAAGTCTTATCAGAATTTCTAGCTTTTAGTTGATTTTTTTTTTTTTAACTTTTCTGATAAAATTAATTAGACCATCATTTCAAAATAAACTATTAGAAATAATCTTTTAATTAATAGGCTGATTGGTTCGTTTGATTGCATTCTCAAATTAGAAATAGTTTGAATCTTAGATAATTAAAAACTTCTTAGTGAAATGAATTTATGAGAAATGTAAGATTAAATCTCTTAATCAATCCTTTTAGAGGTTGAATGTCACTTCTCCCATGACAAATTAGTACTTAAATTTACTTAACTAAGTTGTAAAGAGAAATATTATTTTAATAAATAAACAGTAATTATTTGCATGCTTGTTGTAAATTTACCGTTAAAGGTTGCTCATAATTAAGAAAATACAAATTATGCTTTGTTACATTCGAGTACTAACCTCATCTTTGAAAATTAGACTTATGAGTGCTCAACTTTTTTTTTATTATTTCTAAATGTATGATTCTAATAATAATTTATATAAATAGATAATTTATTTGTTTTATGGTTAATTGTTCATAAAATGTAGTTTCTTTGGACTGATAACGGTAGTGTTTAAAAATTCCACTAAGTTGGTTGGAGTGAAGTTTTCTATTTTTTGAAATTATGACATTTCTTTCCGTGAATGAGTATCTTACTGTTTATTATTAAAATTGTGGGGGAGGGGGTCTTTTAATAATGAAAACAGTATAGCACTTATATTGTAACAGATATTAATTAAGAATGTGATTAATAATAAACTAGTCCTGTTGCTATTGAGATAATAATGATCTAAATAATTACCGTGAGTGGTAAAGAGGATGTATTATATATATAATTAGATTATCATAAGTGAATAGCAATAAATATATCACTTTGTGCTTGTTTTTCATAAAATATCTCCTTAAAATTAATTAAACAATACTTTAATCTTGTATGTCAGCTGCTCCAGTTCAGAAGAATGGTCATTTTTTCTCATTAATTCATAGGATGTACTATGTCCATTAACTATAATTATTCCCTATTGGCAAGTTGTCTTGTACTAGCTCAAGTTGAAGTAATTGATTCATATAAAATAATACAACATATAATAAATTCAATTTAATAACACATAATAATTCATAATAAATTTCATTTGTGAAATATAATTATTTAGATATATATGCAAGCAATAATTTATATTTTTAATTAGATTAATAATTCTCTTAGAATTTTAAATTGATGTGCAAGCTGATACTCTGTTTAAAAATGTTACTTATATAGCTTACACAAAATAGCAAGCAATTCACCAGTAAATTTTCACAAATGTCTGGAATTTTGTTAAGTGATACAAAAAGAAAAACTTTATATTGTGATTTTATTTTGGAAAAAATTCAATGCAGAAATGCAAGTATAACTGATTTGGATTATATTTTGACTAGTAGAAAAAAATATGCAGGCAGTCCCCTAGTTACAAATTTAATTGTTTCCTGATGTGTGTTTGGAAGATGAAATAGTTTGAAAGTGGAGGTCTGTGAAAAAAAACATCAAAAAGGGTTTTCAAAATACAGTATTTATTTTTTATTGATTAGTATCTGGATTTTGTTTACAAATTTATCGAGAGGTAATTGAATTATATTCTTTTTCTTCTCTTGATAAAGAATTCTGTAATATTCTGTATCTTTTTCTATTGCCCTTCATACATGAGATATACACTTCATTGGGATCACATTCTTCCATGATGATCAAAAATTTGTCAAGATTCATCAAGTCTTATTCATTCATATTCTTGATTGTCAAACTCTTAACAATAAGTTCATTATCAGGATCTTCTTCATTTTATATATCATTCATCTCTTGTAGTTTAATCACATCTTCATTTAACAGGTTCTGAGTGAGATTGCATTAACTCATCAATATCTTCATCAGTGACATATAAATTTAATCCATTCATTATATTGACTATTTCAGTTGTAATATCTTCAGGAGTTTCTTCAATGTCCATAGAAGCATTCATCATTTGTGGATATATATTTTTTCCAACAATCTTTCCTTGTTGATTCTTATTTCAACTCACACATCCCCAATAATATTTATTGCATTCCATATATTATAACTTTTCCAAAAATCTCTTAGTGTAGGTCCACCTTCCTTGTCAATTGCCTTGATTGCTTGAATCATTAATCTTCTTATATAATACTGCTTGAAAGTATCTATCACAGTTTGGTCCATAGGAGGGATAAACACAACATTAATTTCTGGATATAAATTTTGCAGAGATTTTGGTTGTCCAGGAGAATTGTCTAAGAGCACTAGTGTTTTAAATGGCAAATTATTCTCACTACAGTATTGTCCAGGCTTTACGGTTTGATTTCCAAATGACTGGAAGCATTCTTTTATCTTTTCCTTTCAATGCTCTAGGATTTTTTGTCTGATAAATTAGTAGTGGCTAAAATTTAAAATCACCAGCTAAATTACTTCCAAGAAGCAATGTTAATCTGTTTTTAGAAGGTTTATACTCATGTGCAACTGATTCTTCCTTTGCTAAATATGTAAAAGCAGGCATCTTCTTCCAAAATAATCCTGTCTCATCTACATTGAAGACTAGGCATGGAAAATAAGCACCAGTACAATTAATATTATGTAAAGAATATCTCATGTTAAATTTCTGAAAACAGCAATTGCTTGCTGCAAATTCAACAGCAGAGTCTTCTTTTAATTCTTTCTTCCAATCTTCATGAAAACTAAGAGCCTTAGCTTGAATAATTGATAATCTCACTGGGATGCCTTTTTGATATTGATCTTCAATCCATTAAGCCAAAGATTTCTCCATTTCATCCATTACTCTGCCATGTCTTTTTGAAACAATCTATAAAGAAATATTTCCACAATTTTTAACATATTACTTAATTTTGTTTCTTGTTTTTCACAATTGTATAAATTGTTGATAGGCTTAAATTACATGAACATGCGATTGAAGCAAAAGATTCACCATTTTCAGAACGTCTAATTATATCCATTTTTGTCTCGACCATTTGGTGTTTATGAGACCTTGATTTCTTTTTAGTTGTATCAGCACTGCTGATTTTTCATTTCTCACTCACGTTTTTAATTAATAAGAATAAAAAAAATTCACCAAAGCAGAAATATATACAGGGTATATGTAACGTAATCACACCCAAACTACTTTTAAAAATAAGCACTAATCAAGACAGTCTGTGACGATGCTAAAAATAAAAGTAATCAATGTCAGAGAGATGGGAAGATTTACTGTATTTTATATAGGTTTTTATTGTTCTATAAAATATACTTTTAATTATTTTCTAAATTCCAAAGTTTATCTTTCTTTAGAAAAAATTCAATTACGGATGTATGTAAATAGTTTTTTTTTTTTTTATCATGTGCATAGATAAATATCTAAAATTCAAAAGCAATTACGTAATAGTGAAATGTTTGCAACTGAATGTTCATAACTAGGGGACTTCCTGTATTTCTAGTGTATAAAGTACTTAGTGAATTAATTCAAGAAATGAGCATCATTAGTGAAAAGTAAGATGTGTGGTATTGCAAAATTCTCCATACAGTAGATGGTGATCATGTGATGTTTAGTGGTTTATTGCAAAATTAGTGACAAATTTTTTTATAAAAAGATAAATATCAACAGTCCCCCCCCCCCTTCCTTTCGTAAATTCCATAAGTGCATTTTCTCTTTCATTTTCAATTACTTTGCAACTTTAACATTAAAATCTCTCATGACAAATTTAAAATGCTTTACCACATCTAAAGTAATCTGTATATTAAAATAAAAATATCAATTTCTTCTGACTTACAATGTTTAGAGCATAAACCTGAATTATCTACATTTGCTATGTTCTAAGTTAAATAACTAATCATGTCACTCTATAAGATATACTGTACTTTCAATCTTCACATTTTCTTTTTTTTTTATTTATAATAAATCTCATTTAATTTGTGTTTACAAAATTTTTATCATCATGCTAAAATACATGTCCACTTTGCAAATCAAATGTCTCTGATCTCATCTTCCAATTTCACAAAATTTGTCAATGTCTTTATTTAATATTGGACAGTTCCAATTCATGGAGTTTCCCTTCATTTAAAAATGAATTAACTTGTTGGGTAGCTTAATAAATGTTCCCTATTGAAAAGTGGTCTAAATATTCAAACAGAATTCTTAGCACCTACTGCTTTTGGTTGCTAAACTTTGCTTTGGCTGGCAACTTTACTGTATGCTGGAAATGAAGCCCATAATTGAGTTGTAATTGCTACTAATGTAAATATAATAATGTTTACATACTTATATACTGATTCTATCCATGTCCAAGAAATTCCAAAGACAAGTTTTAATTAAGAACTATCTAGCAATTAAAAAGAAAAACCATAATTTATTCATGGGGTTAATTGACATTGCTTTGCAAGCAGCTTTTTCAATATTTTTTTTTTTTTTACTTTATCCACTCTATCCAATATTTTTATATTCTGCCAGTATGTCAATAGGTGCATGCATGGTTTAATTTCATTTATCTTTTTCTCTCTAATCATTGTTATATGTATATATTTTTAATTATTTCTCAATGAAACATATATTTTTGATAACATATGAGTTTCCAAATTTACATGCTTTTTTTATAGATACAATTTTTGATTTTTAGCATTTCAAATTTAAATTTTGTAGATGTTATGATTCTTCTCAATGTGTCATAACTTTGGGAAGTTGTTTTAATATTACATTGATTTTATATTTTTTTAATTTTCATCTCTGGTATATATGGATGTTATCTAAGATTTTTTTAACAATAGCTGATGAATAGCCATTCTTTTATGAGAGTTGTTCTATATTGAACTTTTCATTTTCTAAAGTCACTATTTTCTGAAAAATATTATTTTCCTCTTTTCCATAATCTTTTTGTATTTCTATCATAACAATCAACCTTTAAATTATCTTCAATTTCAATCTGTAGTCAAGACAATGTCCTTTAGCAATAAAGATGGTACCACCGTTATCTATGATCTGATATGTTTATAGCAACACTAATTGCAACCTGTCCAAGGAGTGTGAGGTTAATAATGCAAACAAGTTTAAACAAACCTTATTAATCAGGCAAATATAACCTGTTTTGAAAGCAGACTAATGAATAGTCAATTGTTAACTTCCAGATTCTGATTGCAGACTAATAAATAGACATTTATAATTTTCAAATTTCATATTAAGTATATTTTTAAGACAATAAAGCCAATTACTCAAGGCTTCAATATGTTTATAAATGTAGATGGCAAACCCTTAGTCTATCATCAACTCAACCTATAGTCAAGATTATATTTTCTTGATTAATGAAGTTTTTTTAAACTTCTTCACATTATTAATCTCACACTCATTGGTCAAGTTGTAATCTTTAGTGTCTATATAAACAAATCAGAGCATAGATAAAGGTGGTAACTTTATTGTTAAACGAGGTTGCCTTGACTATAGATTGAGATTGTTGATAGTTTAAGGGTTGATTGTTATCATCTACATTTATAAATCTATTAAAGCCTTCAGTAATTGACTTTATCGTCTTATTTTTATCATGATTGGATGTATATGCTAAATATTTTTTTATATGAAACTGTTTACTTTAAAGCTTTTATGATTTAATTTTACATTTAATTATCTGCTTAATCTGATTTGAGAAGATTTGTTGAAGAAACTTTTTTATTATTATTTTCTTAGCTTTCTATTGTAACCAACAAACTATCTTAAAATTGTTGTAAAAAGTTTTGGAGATATACTTTATTAATATTAATCTTCTTAATATCTACCATATAATCTAATCACTTTTGTTATATTTTGATTGATTTTTTTTTTAAAAATTTCAATATGTTGGGTCTATGAACAAAGTTTTAATTACTGCAGAAATGCTTATAGAGTTTAATATCTTTTCAATTTTTTTTTTTTTTATGTGGATATTATCATCAATGATAACACTACTTTTAAAGTCAGTTTGTTCATTTGGTTTGAGTCAAAAATTCTCTGTAGATGAGTTATAATGGAGTTTATGAAGAAAATATAGAAAATTAGTAAGGCTGTAAATTCTAGTATCTTCTTATTCGTCTATCTTAGATACTACTACTATGTTTTTCAACCATCTGTAACATTTTTATTTCTCTATTTTTCCCCCTGCTTCTTTTAAGATATCAATAATAATACTATCATTTCCAGAATCTTTTTCATTCCTTATAAATTTAATTACATGTGTCATCTCTTTATTTAAAATATTTTGCAATTCATAGGATTGGTAATTGTAATGCTACTTTGTTTTCTTGTTCTTTATTATTAAATGATTTCTAGTAGATCTTTGCCCCTCTAATTTTATTCCTCTATTTACTAAAGCTGTTTATTTATTTTTCTTCGTTGTTGAAGCAACATTCTTTTCAATATTAAGATATTGGATTACACTTTTTGTTCACTTTCATAGTTTCTAGTGCCAATTCATTGTTTCCTTTCCTTTAAATTTATAAGAACGTCAAAACATTTTCTTTGAAAACTTATTATAAATTTAATATATGTCAGTAATTTTTTCATTTAGTTCTACTTTTGACTATGTAATTATGTTTATTGTCAAAATAACTAATATAATACATATATAAGAAATAGATAAAAATCATTAAACAAAATAAATATTTTAATATAAACAAAAATAGGAATATAACCAACTTAAAATTAAAATAATACCTGTTAATCCAATGCATAAATGTCAAAGTTGGGTTAATATGATTTGTGTTGTTTTTTTTTAATTTAATTTTAAAATGATTTATATACTTATTTTTGTTTAGTATTAAATATTTATTTCATATCTTTTTTTTAATGAATTTATATATATGTTTTGTGTATTTTTTTAAAGGAGATTGTCTTGATATTGACAATAAATATATGGTCAAAAAGTAGAACTGAATGTAGAACATATTTATACATATATACAAACAAGTTTTTTTAAAAACAATTGTTTGTTATTTATATATTTATTCATATTTATTTAAATAATCATCAAAAATGGAAATTATTGAAGGCCATTATGCTTTTTTCATATAAATTATACTAAATAATAAAAATATCGTGTACAACACCTATGTAAATAATTATACATAAGAAGCCTTTTTCATCACCTTGTTTTGGGCCCTTTTCAAATGTTAAGCTTTTATTTTAAAGTTAACCAATTATTGCAGGTAGAATGCTATCAAGTCATCTTGTTTGTAGACATGACTAGTGGATGCATTACCAGTGTGCTATAATACGCTTTAATTTGGTGCATAGAGTCAATCTAATAAGAAAAAGAGTGAAACTATTATATCAAAATTAGAAGGAAAAAAAATATCTACAGGCATAAAATCATTTGAGTCATTCTAATTGGTGCAAATAATTTTTTTTATTAATCAAATTCTAATATATACATCTATAATTATATTTTTTTTAAAAATTGGTTATTTCAATGAGAAAATTATTTTTGCCTTATTTCAGATAATGATCAATGAAGGCCCAATCATTAATAAATAATATCATTGTGTTTTTTTCCTCTCTAATAAAATGAATTTATTAGCTTTTGACATTTTATTTTAAGAGCAAGATTTTCAATGGTATAAATAGATGAGATTTTTTTCTTATTACTTTTTTTATTTTACTTTATGTAATGGCATTAGCTGTTTATACTTCTTCTATACAGAATTTAATAACTGTGATATGTACACATATTATAGAACAATATTTTGTTTTTAATTGAAATTAATTAGTAAATCTTCAGTTGGATTTTGTATATTCTCCTCATGGTTGAATAAATTCATCATCATAATTTTCATTCATTATTATTCCACTGATGAATGAAGATGTTTACAAATTTAATAGTTTCTATAATTCATAGCTTCTCATCATTCTAGCACATTTTCTTATGACACATGACTTTATTTTAGATATTTTACAATCTCTTGGAATTCAGTTTAAATCATGACCATTCCAACTCCATTTCAGCCTCTTAATTCTTTCAATGAATTGTTTTTTCACTCCTGCATTGAGCTTACTTTCCGGCAGTGTTACCCCCAACACATATTTTTCTCCATTCTTTGCTGTGTATTCTGAAGTCTTTGTATTGTTCATCTCTTAAGTGCCCAGGTCTCAAATGTATATCTAAGCTCTGACAAAACACATTTATTAAAAACTTCTTTTTTCAAATGTATATATATTGTTAAGGTTATTTCACCAAAAGCATTCTATGCTGGAATACTAATATTAATCTTACTAAGGTATTTGTCATTGTTAATGTTTTTTATGATGTATCATTCAGTTTTTTTAATATTTATCTTTAGTTTTTCTTGTTTTTATGTATATTTCCAAAAATTTTGAAGTCTGTTTACAAAGATAACTATATTATCTAAAATAAATAGTAACTTAAGTAGTTGTTCATTTATTTGTCATTTTGTTAACTCTCATTTTAATTCACTAATTCTGTGAAGTTACTACTGCTTTTACTTTTACAGAGGTGAACTATTCTGTCATATTTTCATCATTATTAATTTTTTTTATGTGTGTAATGTAATCATATAGAATAATCACTGTTATTGCATTTTAGAAATATTTATCAGAAATTAATAATATTCTGGATTTATGCTTGAGCTAAGTTGTGTTCTCAGCAGAAATTCTTATAATATTAAGTGTTCTCAGCAGAAATTCTTATAATATTAAATGCCTTTCATCATCTACAA
The DNA here is from genome assembly GCA_028023455.1 of Epiperipatus broadwayi. Lineage (NCBI taxonomy): Eukaryota > Metazoa > Onychophora > Udeonychophora > Euonychophora > Peripatidae > Epiperipatus > Epiperipatus broadwayi. Next base: position 1,157,435 of record JAQFVV010006222.1, read on the forward strand.
TTATAATTTAAAATTGTAACTTATATTCATTGATCTTATAAACAGGTGTGGGAAAATTTTTCTGACCATAGACTACATAGACTTTCTCTAAGGTCTCTAACAGCCACATATTAAAAAATGTCTTGATTTTTTTATGTATAAGGGACTCGTAGGAAAAAGTATTACAATCATACTGGAAAACAACTTTCTGTTTTCAAGTAATTTTTATGAGATAAAGTTTTTAAAATCTATTTCAGGCAAATTTAAAATGATGTCCAGTATTTCATGAATTTATTTGTGCATGTATGTGTGAGTATATGTTTATCAGTGACCAAATTTTGTTCCCACAATGCAAGAACAAAACAAATTATTGTGATGAAATTTGTGGGCCAACTTATTGTTGGATAATAATATCTATTAATGGTAGCTTACTTTGTTGCAGCTCCTGATTTTACTGATAACTTGAAAACTAATACAATATGAAAAATTTATTTGACAAAAATTGTTCACATTTAAAATTTAAGATATTTTTGTCTGAAACAATTTTCTGCAAAATTCATTATTCTCAAATATCACAAAAACTGGCATAACTTATGACTATGATGCATTTAACATAAAACTATTTCATAAAACATTTATATATATATAAACCTAATAAGTTTTGTTTAAAACATTTTTCTGTAGAATGCATTGCTTATGAGATATAATGAATGTTGTTACAAGAAATATTTTGACGATAAGTCATTTGATGTGCTTTTTACAAAAAAAAAGTTATTGAACAAAATATGTTAAGAATGAAATTTTAAGGCTTTTTTTTTACTTGAAACCAAGGTGGGCAGCCATTTCCTACCATTATCATTGCCCCAAATCTGTTATTCCCAACAGATTCCAGTCTCAATATTAGAAAATGACTGTAGTACACAAAATCTAAATTTAATCAATAAAAATCATTATTTTTTATTCAAAAATTGATTTATTTATTAATTTCACAAAAAGTATATGCATATATATACCATGTAACTTTTAATGAAATTAAATATTGATATTGAGAATGCAATCCTAATGTGATGTATAGCATTGTCCCAAATAATGAACAAGTTTATTGTCATTGGGTACAAGTTTGTAACAACTCTCAGAACAGATTGTACATTATAATCCATTAAACACTATTCAATTTTTTGATTTATTGTTTCCATGCAAGAAAATTTTCCCATATATAGATCAAAACAAATATCAAGAACATTTTTCTAGCCAATGATATTGCACTGCCAAACTTTTGTTTTCAAATGATGTATAAAATTCTTTAACGTTCGTGTTATGAATACAGATCTATCAACTCAAACTGAAATGCATTTGATACAATTTCAATATTGAATGTAAATAGGTAATTTTGCAAATTGAACTGATTTTTCAAAGATTTCAAATTGTCTAACGGCACTGATAAGTCTTTTCTTGAATTGGAGATCATCTGGCTGTATTTATTTAAGTAGATATTTTTTATATTTGCTTTTTCCATTGTAGAAAAATGTGCAATGTTTTGGTTATACAGTTGTTTACATTAATAGTAAAAGTTTCATCCCCATAGATTTTATCTCAACTAAAAATTCATGTGCAAAAGTACCATGTAATTTTTTATTGTATTTAATTAAATTGTCAATAATATCAATTGTAATTGTTAAATCACATACCCATTCTGTGTTTTTATATTACTTAAAAATTAGGATTCAATAATTTTCATTCAGAACAAGAGCAAAATTCATCTCTCAGATTCCATACTTTTTTCAAAGGATTCCCCAAGACTTATCAATGTACATTACCATGATACAGTACATCTGAATAATTACTATCCTGTCCTCCAGCAAAATTTTGTACAACTTGTAACTTAACACAGATTCATCTTTGATTAAATATATAGCAGGTATGACATGTTTAATCAGATGTTCACAATTCAATATAGGTAAATTTTCATGATGAATATATAAGGATTTTATCATTCAATAGTTTAATTTGATCAACAATTTTTTCTGTTGATAAATATGTCTTACTAGTTTTAATGTGTATCAACTTATTCCAGAGTAAGTGGGATCTATTTGAGCCATTTTTAAAATATTCAAACAAATCTTTACCAGTTTGTAATGCTCTTTGTTGATATCATTATTAAAGATTTATGATGAATCCTCTGTTAAATACCAGCTGCTTCGCAGTGCCCTATATGTCAGTGCTCTTATCTAGTGCTAAAAAATAACATTCAAATAACCTGTTACATTTGAGTATTTATTCTGACAAATTCAGAAAAATGACTAATACAGCTCACTAGAGTTCATCTTGATAAAAATATATCATCAATTTTTGTTTTGACTTTTGAATATATATTAATAATATTTACATAAGCTCTTTACAAATTCTCTTTCCAAAAAAGATTTGCTTTTTGCCAATTTTAGTAGCAATTATTAAGCTGACTTTGTGGAAAGCTATTGTTGTCTGTGCCACAAAGCATATTGTTGTTCCTTCAAACTTTTCAATAAAACATTAGGTATTTTGCAGTAATTCACTTTCAGATTAATTACTTCCAAATATGTTGTGCTTTGTTTGAAAATATCTTTTCAAATTATACTCTTTGAAAATAGCAATATTAATATAGCATATTAGGCACCCTGGTTTATTATCATCAACATTTTCAAAAAAAAAAAAAGATACTGTGACTTCATGTATTTTTAAAAACATGGATTCACTTTCAGTTTGGCATTTTTTGAGCAGTATTACTCATTGTTAGGATTTTCAGTAATAGCAAAAACTAATGTGAGTGATGACAATTAATAATAGATATTTATGCAATCTAATTACATATGTGATTCACAAATTAGTCAAGACTGAAATACTATATTACAGCAAGCTCACAATCATTACTGTATTGCAGAATTTGGTAGAATGAGAACTTTTTTTTGAATAATCCTTAATGCAAGCATTGTCACCAGCTCACCGTCAGCTGCACACTATCTACTTGTCACATCCTAGCAAATTTGTATTGCTTGCCTATATAATTTTTCATTTTTAAAAAAATAGTACTCTGTAGATGTTGCAATAATCTTAATTAAGATCGGGTATAAAACCAAAAGAAAGCTGTTAATTATATAAAAACGTATATAGAATTGACTGGAACCTTATAGGTTTTTTTTTTTTCTGAAAGTTTTTTTTTTTTTCACTTTTTTTAAATATTAATAACATTGCTGCATTCTTCAAATTATTTGGATATTTTTTATTTGGAGATTTATCAAATAATATGTAATATTATTAATAAATTATTGAGTATAGTCCCTATGAAAACCAAGTGACATTCAAACATTGGAAACAACACTTTGAAATCTGATCTAGGGCTCTGTAGATGTCTATTTCAGTCTAAACTACACAGGACATATAATAGGGAAAATATGCGTGTTGAATGCGAAAATAAAAATCACATTAATTTTTATAAATCTTTTTTTTTTTTAGCAATGAAATGAATGAATTTACAAATAACACAATTTCACAATCTAAACTGATGTTTTTTTTTTTTTTTTAGAAATATTTATTTTGAGCTTCCTGTTGTTTTATAAAACATTTTTTTTTTTTTACAAAATTATTGCTAATTAGTTCATCAACAACATATTTATTTGTTTATAAAAATGTTATTTTATATTTTTTTCAACAAATTGAATGACATCATAATGTCCTCCATTTATTTCTTATTAAAAGCAATAATATCATTGACTTTCTCTTCTTGTTTTTTTCATTTGTTTAAGTGACAAGAATTATCTATATATACTAAATTTGAGTATATATGATGCATTCTAAAGTATTTTACTGAATTCCATCTACTATCTGCAAATATGAAAGTCAACAAAAAATAATCAATAAACAATGTCTGACCAATAGTATATCAATGTTCACAGAAATTGTTATGAATTTTTTGTGCAATCAATCCCTTCTCTAGCTGAAATGTGACAATGACGTTGTGTATTTGTCCTTTTTTTTTTTATACCTGTAATTGCATTTTAAACTTCTATTTTAATTTTGTTTTGTAGTTGTGGTCTTGTGCAAAGTAATGTATCAATAATGAATTTCTTAAAAATAAGATTTAGCATAAGGGTTCCACATAAGAAATTCTAACTAAGAATTCCCCATCTGAATAAAATGTAGAAAGATGCCCTAAAAGTGATCAAAAATAAGGTGAGCTGTCTTGCAAAATCTAATTACGTTATTATGCCTAGCAGATTGTTCAATAAAATGATAACTAGATTTTTTAAATTAAAATAAATGTCAAAGTTTTTTTCTACTAATTCTTTTCTCTCCTATAAGGGGTATTGATGTGATGTGATGCCCTGTAGTTTCACCTTTATTGAAGTCAGGAATCTCTCAGCAACAATGCCGAGAGAGCTACCTTACTTTTCCCTTCCATTTCCTATCCTATGTTTTTCCTATATTCTTTCCTATCCTGCTGCATTCTATTTCCACAACATAATCATTGACAATTATATAGCCTTTATATCTAATTCCCCCTTATCTTTCCCCAAACCCAGCATAAAAATCAAGAACCCACTTTCTGTATAATCATTTTGTTTATATTTACTCCCACAATTTAATTATTTGCACACTTTCTGTTTGCAGGCATTTACATTCAACTAACAGATGCCTAATATTTTCTGTCTTTCTTATATAACTTGCAGACTACCTCACCCATATTGTTCCATTTATACTTTACCTGGACTATTGAATCATTTATATTTGGTTAACAGTATGCATCTTTATTAAATTAAAATAACTCTGTAATCTTGAAAATGTACAGATTATCATGTCAGAAGGAATATTTGATGAAGTTTTAACATATTTTACCAATATTTTACATTAAAAAATGATAGCATTTTTTTTTAGATATACTATGAGTCCTTAACCCATCCTAATTTTCATGAGAATATATTCGGGGTTTTTAGCAATTTGCCCCCTAGTGAATTTTTCTGTAAGTATTATATATTAAAATGCATATTTTTCTGTATATTTTGTTATATAAACATTTCATTCGAAAAATTATGATAGATGGCAGGAAAATTGAAAAAAAAACCAATCAAAAGAAAATAAGTCTCACCCTGGCATGTTCATCCATTGTGCCAAGGCAAAGCCATAAAATGTTTGACATTTTACGTTGTTTAAAGAAAATAGTTTCAATGACCAAAAACATGTTTATTTGTGATTTATTATGGTTTTAGATATTTTTTTACAATAATTTATTAGATATCAAGAAATATAAATTATTAATAACTTATTTTGACTGGAAATACTTTATTTTCAAAAATAGAATAATTTATGAGCAGCTAACATGAATATGGTCTGAAGCAATTTAGAAGATTAGCTTTTATGTAAGCAATCTATTTATACTTATGAGTATGAAAATATAATTTTGCAATAAATATTCAAAAAATTTAAACTTTTAAAGCACAATTCGTTAGATATAACAGAAATAAATAAATATTCTTTCAGATTTTTAAAAATAATCAGAAATAATGATTTGTAAACTGAAAATAATCTTTCTGAAATGGTGACATGTAATCTTTTTGTTTTGATTACGATCTCATTTTTTTAATATTTATAAAAACAAAATATGAACATTTAAAATTTATTTCAGTAGTAAACAAAAATATCCATCAAATGAAGTCAAATTTATTATTTTCTGATAAGTAATAATCATTTAATCATATATTTACATTCATGTGTGAGACAAAGAAAAATGTTAAAAAATGCTACAAAATTAAGGTGTAATCTTAAAATAAAATAAAAAATTATATTTTACTTTATAAAAATAAAGAAGATAGAAAATACTGCAATAATATAATTATCAGCCATGATAAAAGTACTTTATGATTGCATAAATTGTTTCTAGTCACAGTTGAACTGTTAGCAGAGACTCAGTATTATTTTAGTGGAACAAGATTTATTATACATACAATTTTTATTACATAGATGAAATTTAATATTATGTGATTATTCTTTGAAGTTTTCTCCATTATTTAGCTTCTGCGTGCTAGTTTATTAGAACTGTTATTAGGAATAGTGAATTGTTTTTGAAATTAAAACTGATGTTAAACAGAGGTATATATAAATTGTAAAATTTAGTTCTACTTTTATATAGTAGTCATTGGTAACAGTATGAATTATAATCAAGATAGGATACAGATTTAATTACATTTTTAATTCGAACTAGATGAAAGCAAAACCAATAACTTTCTTTTCTTGGCTTTTAGATTTAAAGTATTTTTATGATTGTGTTTCTCTTGTCAGTTTAAAGGATGATCTACACAATATTCTTACTTTTTTATATGATCTATAAAGACTTTAGTTTAGTAATTAATATTTAAAGTATTTATATTCTTCATCAGCAACTTTTTAATTGAATGTTCATCAGTTCAGAAATACTAATCAGTTTAATTATTTAGGATAAAAAAATGAAAGGCAGACTTTGTTAATCCAGTACAATGCAGATTTCAATGAACTGTTGCATTCAGAAAATTAAATAATGTAGTATTTTGTCATAATGAAATAATTGTTTTGATTAAATTAATAGTATTTAGTGTTGTTCTTATTGCCTGGAAGTATAAGATAAACCAGTGAAAATTTTTCATTAAAAATGCTATGAAAAAGCACATCTTTATTTTGTATTGGTCATATGAAGCAAGTGAGAGCAAGAGCCTTAAAAAAAACGTATTTTGTAGTGAATTTATATGAATGGGTTTTTTTTTAAATAGAAACATTATTTCAAAAGCACTAAAAAATATTATTAATTGCCTTTATTAGGAATATATGATTGTGAATTATAAATAATAAAGAAAGGCATAGTTTTTTTTTTTATAAATAAAAGTTTATACAAAAAAAAAAATCATGACATCATAAGTTGATGCTAAATTGATTAATATATATGGACATATTTGTGGGTTATGGATTGATTTATATAGTTGTCACAAAATATAAATTTAGTTTGTTTTTTTCTTTCTGAAATTAAAATTGTCTTGCTTATTTACAAATATGACGATATTAAAGTAATTGTGCTTGAGCATGCGCACATGCATAATCATTATACAAACTGACAATATATATATTACCTTTTTTTTTTCTAAATTTACTTTCAGATAAAATCAAGGGAATCAAATATCACTTCCACCTTATCTTTTACATAATAGAAACTTTTGTATTAAGACTGCATGACATGCATCAGCAGATTAGTATTAGATATCAACACTATAAATAATTGGATTAATGGAATCTCACTTTTCATTTTTTTCAAAAGGACCTTATGATCTCTGACATAATTACACAGTGTCAATAAAAAGAACAAGTTAACAAAATGATTTTGATATGAATCAAATTTAAATCACTATTTGGCATTTATTTTTTATTATAACTCATCAACAACCACTCACAAATGAATATCGTATTTCAGTTCTAATAGGGGAAAAAAGGGGGAAAGAATACACTAAAGATGAGTTTTACAATGATGATACAAACCAATATGTGATGCCCACATATAGAATATTATTCAGTTCATTTGATATTTTGCAATGCTATTTTTTAGCTTTATCTCCAGCAAAACTTGTTTCTGTCAAACTTCAATACTATATCTATTTGTAGCTCTCTCCATTATATTCCCCTATCAATGATAATAGTTCATTATTGTGCACTCTTGTATTGTTCATTTATTTTACATGACCTGTCCAACAAAGAGTGATTTAATCTTTTTGTACATCATAAACTGAGAGTGTATCAGTTGTGAGAATATCAAGGCATAAATATCTTGTATTATATTATATACCAAGTGAATCTTTCCACAATTGACAATTGTTAGAAAGTTCTCACAATGTAAAATGAAAAATCTGCAGAATCGGTTTTTAAAAGTTGTAATAAATGTATAGAATGCTTATAAATGCCACAGTTTATGGGCTATTTTTAAACAGGCAATAGGAAAATAGTAACTTTTAAATAGATAATTATAAACCTATTCCACTCACAACTGAGATTCACAATCTTTTTACAAATTGACAAGCATCTTGCCTATCTAGAAACAAAAATATGTAAATATTATTTGATAAATAAACTTCTGATATATTTATTGTAATAAATGTGTCTTATGTAAAAAATATTGTTTTTTCAGTCTTATTCTTACTTTCATTATTAAAATATAATATATTTGAGTGTAGTCTCTCTGAAAATGAATATACCTGCATGATTAATGTAATTGACACAACAAAATATATTACATAGTATTTAATTTAAAAAAAAAACACAGTGAAATTAAACTGCAATAAGAAAATATACTTTTTTTTTTAATGTAAATATTTTAATTAAGATCACTTTGTACATTTTATGTGCATGTGTGTACAGTAGTATATACTTGATTATTAAAACTATTTTTACTAGCTTGGAGATTTCTTTTATCCATGTTCGGATATTACATATATATTTAAAAAGCTATTAATTTTTTTTTCCCTATGTCATAGCATCCACTGGGAGACAAACCCACAACAACCATCTACAACCAACTGCTTGCAAGGGGGCTGTAATCTATTTACTATAGTTTATAATATATACGTTGATTAAAAAAACAAGTATTATATGAAAAATTGTTTGGAAGTTATGTAATGGTTAAATATTCTTGTGGCAAAATGAGTATTTAACAATTCCATTCAATTAATCTGAATCAATTTTTAATGATTATTCAGTTGAGCGTAATCAATTATTTTATGTCTATTATGGGAACTATACAGAGCTAAACATTGACTAATATTTATCAAATGTTAGTTGAGAGAATGTTAGAATATTATGTCTACAAGATATAATAATTATGTATCAACTATACAGAGCTAAACATTGACTAATGTTTATAGAATGTAGTTGAGAGAAAGAATGTTATAATTTTATGTCTACAAGATATATAATAATTATGTATCATACTTTTAATATTTGCTTTCAAATAGTATTGAATAATTGCAACCTGCTTATTTGCTTATAAGTAAATATACTATTATAAAATAGATATTAAAAATGACATTAGGTATGTTGATTGAATTTAAATTTTATAGTAATAATAAATATCTGATTCTTATTGTTTGTAAAGTATAGCAAAGACTTTAAAAATATATATCAGTTTATATTTTATATATATATATAGTTTATATTTTTTAATGATTAATTTATTGTAAAAATAAATACTGATATCATCCATGACAAAGATTTGTCAAATCACTTTTTTTTTAAGACTTCTGTATTTATTATGTATGTATATATATATATTATGAGTTCAAATGAGATAATAATGTATTTGGATATTTCAATGATGTTACAACTTGTGATCATCATCCATGGTAGTTTGGCATTGATTGCTATTTCTTAAATACTATAATCTTAATATGTAAAGCTATAGAATATGAAATAAAAAAAGGAAAGATATAATCAATTATCAAAACATCCCACTAATATTATAAAAATGAAATACATAAAATTATTACATAAAATAGAGAAATACAAAATTATAAATTATTGTATTCTTCTTCTTATGAAAACCTTATATTTTTATTAAGATAAAAACCAATAATAATATATTTATTAATTCATTGAGATTATTATTTCATTTCAGTGATTTTATTCTACGGAAATTTTGCAACTATTTAAATAAATGGATAGCAAATATTATTAGTTAAAATGAATTTTAGCATTAGAAACACAAATTCTTTCATAAATAAATTAAATAATATGAAACTGAATAGATACCAAAATATTCTTACAACGGATATCAAGAAAATTTACCCAAGTATTGCCAGAACTAAAAATATAGAGATATTAATACAAACATTATCTCTTTACAGTAATGATATAAATGTAATACATATTTGAGAAGAATGTTTAACATTAATACATAATAGTTTATATTTCAACTACAATAATGAATATTGGGGTATACATAAATGATAGTGCTATTAATGGTTTAATGTCATTATTATTTATAAATAAATTAGAAATTAAAGTAATTACAAAAAGAATAATAAATCAAGAAACAATACATTATTTTAGACATGTTGATATCTTAATAATTGATAACAAATGAACCATAAATAATACTTATAATGAATTTAATATATATATAATATTATATTTATAAAAATGGAACTTGACATTAAAATAAAGTATTTGGATGTATAGATTAATAAAAATAATGATAACAAAATTGGTTATATTAAAACATTTTATTAAAGAGAATGCATTTAGAAAAATAATTTCTATAGATTTACAACAAGCATGAATATAAAAGATGGCAATTTTAAACATAAAAATGATAAATATAATACAAATAAAAGTGTAGCAACTTTACACAAGGAATATTTTATTGAATTATACAAAAAGTATAGATATAAGTCTAAAAATATTAAAAGTATACTTTTTAATTATAATCCACCAAATTTAAGTAATAATAATATTTCTGTTATAAATAATAATAGCAACTCTAACAAAAAAAGATTAAAAAAAAACTTATATTTCTCTAAAATGTATAATAAATTAATAAAAAATAAAAATTATATACATAAAAATATAAACATTGGATGGCCAAATACTAAAAATCTAGAAAAATTAACAGGTAATAAGAAATTGTAAATTATATGTTAGATCTAAGTTGGCTGTCCCTTAGAGCTGAGTCAACTGCCCATAACATACTGACCTTTTCAGTTTTTTTTTTCAAATAAAATATCAAAATCATCATGAGAGTTGCAAAAAAAAAAAAAACATTGTACAACAACCACACATTTTTCAAATAAACAAGCAACATTTCATAACAACCAGAAGAGCAAGGAAATTTAACTAATAATTGGTTAATTAAAAATGAATACATTTGTACAGTTTTTTTTCTTTGGACTACTTAATTTTATGTATATAAAAATGAGAGATGTCGCTGTCTATGCAATGTAAATTGAAGCTTTAAAATAGGTCTATTATATTGAAAAGGAATATATATATATATGCTAAAAATGCTTTCATACATTATTTTTCTGATATATATATGTATACAATTATCTCTCTTATAAATATATTTTATATTATACTGTATGATTTATTTAAATATATGGAAAAGCAGCATAATGGATTAAATTTCTTTCCATTTTTGATGAATGCTACTGCATACACTTTATTTTCTTTCTTTAGGGAAATCGTTTTTTTTTTTTTTATAATTAATGAATGTGTATGGAAATATTACAGGATTAGGAATATAATTATAATGTGATTACAAATAACATTATAAAGATTGATTAGCATATTTAGTAAATATAAATGAATTTCCTTTATCTATTAACATTTAAAATTATGCTTAATTAAAAAAAAAAAAAATATTATTGTAAATTTATTCTATTTTTAGATTGCAATTTACATTATATTATTTAAACAATTGTTTTTTTAATTGATAAAAGTTTGTAATCTAAAAATAATAGCCCAACAAAATTGCTTTTTTTTCTCTCTTTAATTTATAGATTATAATTAAAAAAATACAGGGGATTTGAACACAGACTTTCAAGCACCCTTCAACTATCCACACTATCTCATACCACTGATACACATGGCTACATATATGTCAATCTATATATATATTGAAACAGTAAGGTCTGCTTTGCAGGTCTTCGTTTCACCTTTTCTCACCTATTTCCTACCCTCATACCTTAGTTTGAACCCCAATCTATTGTAGTGTGTCTGCAATACGCTTATATACCGAAAATCCCACCTAATTTTAAACCATGAGTACAATGCTCGTATTATATGTATAACTCATTCCCAAATAAATAAAAGATGATAGATTATGTATATGTTCACATAATTTTGATTTATTAAAAAGTAGGTTATATAAGTCGTAATTGCGCACACACTATGATATGCATTTTAAAACCTATCAAATTTATAAATTGTTAAAGTTATTTTGTTTGAATCTATTTACAAAGATATATTACCGTCATAATATATTTTTGATTTAAAATAAAATTAATTTAGTAAATATTCGTTTAGTAAATAGATTCAAATATTGCGAAGTAATTTTTGTTTAATTTAATAAAAGTCATTCCAAATATTTCTGTTAAAATAAATGAGGGACAATAGTTTAATTAGTAAATGTTATATAAGTTTATCTAAAAACAGCAGATATCCACTTAAGGTTTTCTTTAATTAATAAAAGTAATTTTTAATTAAATCTAGTTTGTAATTCGAATGTCGACAGGGGAAGTAACAAAAGAAATTAATTAATGTTGAATTCCTTTAGACATTCGGATGATTACAGCTGATAAGTCCGATATATTTTTGTAATGTTCCAGGGCAGTTCTATTGTTAAAGTCTACTATAAAAAGGAGGTTTTTCTTTTGTTCTCCATTCTTCTAATGTTTCTAAGAGAAATCATTCTGAGTTCTATCCTAATAATTTGTAAATCTTGACATGACAGAGTAGAATGCAAGAAGGCTATTTCTCTCCGAAATGGTCATATGCTGCCATAGACCATCAGACGTTATCACACAAGGAACCCCGGAACTGCTGCCGCTGCCAAAAAAATGAACATTTTCAGATTTTGCTGCTGAATTATAAAACCTGCCGAACATCTACTTGAAAATGCTTCTCCAGAGGTAACCCTAAATTAACCCAAGAGCTCTTGTGATAATTAACATGCTATAGCTATTTTGAATTGTTTTCTGATATTTCACATAACTTTATTATGTATTTCTTTTAAATATAATCAACATTTTGCTCTCTATCCTTGGGTTAATATTTTCTATTGATTAAGCTTTCTGTTATTTTATTATGATAATGTGTCAGAATCGTCTTTGACCAAGTGAATTATTCCCTTTGATGAAAATAAGACGCTGCTATGAAGGCATATTTTAAATTTCTAAATAATTTTCCAATTGTATTATAATTTCCAATCACTTGTTCGAAGGCAATTCTTTTCTTTAATATATAATATAATCACATGGTTTAAAATCTACATGTTATTGATTTTAATCTAATATGAGAGTATGTGTGAGGTCAATGATTAAATGTGTCCCCTAATGCATGATTGCGTATAACCCGCAAGCATGCATTTTCCTATTTTAATTACCATGTTCTACTTTAATTACAAAGTTCATCATTGACGTCGAGAATGTGCAGACCCTTTTAAATGAATTTTTGGGAATTTGATTGGGCATTTCTCTTATCCAAGTAAAACCCATTTAGATGTTTTATATATACTAGTCTCGTATTGCTGGTACATGAATTGGTGGTTGAAACCGCTTTGTTTTACTTTTCCAAGGATTCTTTACATGGCCAAAATCCGTTCTCTTTGCGATTTTCAGGCAGAGTGTGTCCACAAATGACACACCTGGGAATTAAACGCAATCATCACCCAGTCGCTAAGTTTTGGCTGTTCATAAAAGACTTTCCTACGGGTTAGCGGCAAGATGCCCTTCGTAATCATTCCAAATATTCCATTATTGTTTTATTTTTATATTTATTTTACAAAGCATCCGTGACTTAAACGTGTCACACCCTCCAACTTTAATAAATTCATTATCAGCAATACTGACCTCCCAATGCAATTCTATTATTATTATTCTCAAATAAATGCTTTGGTCTCATTCCCACTTTGTTGCTTAGTAAGCTTTTGTCCGTGCTATTCTCGAAATCAATAAATATTTTAGAACACTTAATTTTTAAATATTTTCTTAAACTTGTATAATTGCTCAAAGCACCTCGCACATGTTCCTATTTCATCAAGCACATTATTGTAATGCTATTAGCCTGAGGAATAGAATATATCACTTTGCTTTAAAATTTTTATTTTATTTTATTGGAATATAATGCCCACAATTATTTAATATGCATCCCTGTCTTATATAAGTAGACAGTGGCATTATATATATACTTTATATGAATAAATTTTGTGAAATTATTTAAAACTAAATTTGATCTCTTATTTTATTTGATTCCTATCACTGTCTTGGTCTATATATATATTTTCTGCATTTCTTTTGTAAATCCATAGACATTAATTAGCCACCCAATCTTCTTTTAGTATAGGGTCTTTTGTTTCTCCCTGACCACCAGGCACCGGTCAAAGGTTATACTAATAGTGGCATCAGATGCGTTGTCATGTAGATGGTGCTGTGAAATTTGGACTTTAGATTCGAACTTAGTATATCTAGAAGGCAACCCCTTCTGGAATGTTCAGTTTCATGTCTGAGGTTTGAATTCTGCAGTGTGTTAGCGAGATAGACGATTCTGACTGTTACATAGTTGGCTTGCCCAAACGTGGAGCCTCGAATATTTAAACACCCACATCCCTGTAGATCTTAATTAGTTAAACACCCACATCCCTGTAGCTTAGTTTTAGCATTTTGTTTCATATTTGATCATTCAAATCCTTTATATTTTTGATGTATATAATATTTTTCAAACTCTATATTATCTATTTGCGTATATATTTCATGTTTTGTTTGACTCGGGCATTCAATTACTTATACTGTATAATCAGAATTTGTCCAAACTTGCTATAGTGTGATACGAGCCATCTGTATTTATCTGTATTTATTGTTTCACTTAAATCACGCTATGTACGCATAGCGTAAATTACTTAAATATTGTCCCAAGTGAATATTGTGACAATCTATGAATATTTCAAATAATGTATTTTACTCTCAAAATAAAGTTTTATCAGCTCAATGCGCAAGATAGCATAATAATAATTTTGTACGGTAATGACCTAGATATAATAGGCTATCGTAATGGAATTCAGAAATGTAAAAATAAAAAAATTTTGTAATCAATAAAAATGCGAATGTTTTAACGAGTGCCCGTAGTTAAATGGAATGGTTATTAAAATTAATTTTGGGAAGCTAACAGTCTATGGATCCTTTTAACTGGTGACATGGTGCCCAAGGGTAATTTCATTAAATGGAGTTACTTCTAAAATAAATTTTGTTACCAGGCTAAATTCTTTTATATGTAATTTGTTTTTTTTCAACGTGTGTAAATTTTTCTTAGACCAAATAATGAGACGTGAATCGGATCAATGATTATGTAAATAAATATATATGTTTGCAAATCTTAAATAAGAGGGAACGAAATAATTATACCCGGATCTAGCGAATTTTTATATATATAAATAAAGTTGTTTAAGTTTAAAAATATATTTTAGCAAAACAATTTGACAGGTAGAATTTAAGAGATTTTTATATATATGGGCAGTTAAAAATATATATGTTGGCAGCAGATTTAAGCGAGAAATTTTAGCAGTAGTAAGAGGGCAGTAGTTGGGGTTTTAGTGATAAATGTAAAAGCAGCAATTAGGCCAACAGAACCGAGAGGGAGATAGCCTATTAGCCATTAATAAAATTTGAAGTCAAACATAATAATCGCAGAGAATCAAACAAGGAAAAATAATAATAGTATTTTTTTTAACCGTATTAGTTTTAGTAAGCTCAACGTAAAACAGTTTAAAAATTTTCTTTATCAGTGCTATACATTGTGTTTTAAGAGTACACCTATTCGTTAAAAAAAAATTTTTTTTAGGGTATATTAAATAATTAGCAATAAAATAAAAGGAAAAAAATCATCATCATCAGTGATCACGATAATCATCCAAGGCCATGGATAATATGGACAACAACCACGATGATCAAGAACCTGACCCATCCGGATTTCTTGAATCTCCTCCAATAAGTATGAGACCTGTCCAGCAAACGAGTAAGGAAGATTCCACTCTGGATTATCTGGTGGAATTATATAAGAGAAGAAAAGAGACGGAGTATAAAATGTTTACCAGGATACTCCTTGATGAATTGGCACAAGTGAGAGAGAGGCATAGGGTTCTCCAACGGAAACTGGAAGAATACTGCTCAGGAAATCGAAAAAATGAGCGAATGCCGAGATCAAACTGAGCCAAAATTAATACAATACCTGGACAATGAAGTCCTGATAGCGAAAACAGAACCTGATGATACAAACAGTATCAACGAGGCAGTGGACCGAAACCAAAGATATCAGACCTCTAATGATGATCTACCACCCCCTCAAGCGCATAGTAGTGGGATAGATACAATCCACAGGACCTTAATTCCAGACTTTGTGGTTCAAACCCAACTTGCTAAGATATTAACTGTTAAAATATTTCGAGGAGAAATAGGAAAAACCCCCACCCACACCTGGATAGCCTGCGGGATTTCTTTCAAATTTTATAAAACGGATCCGCATGAACAGACTGCTATCGCTAGCCATCATTTATATGGGTATGCAAAAGTTTGGTGGGGCATGTTGGTGAAAAAACCAAACAACTTTGTGAATTACAGTAGCCTGTTACTAAGATATTATTGGAGTGAGGATCGGCAGAGCGGAATTCTAAATACCATTTGCCAGGAGAAGTATGGGGCGATCAAGGAAACACCCACACAATTTTTCATTCACCAGGTCAATCGCCTTCGAACACTTAGCACGTTTGCGTTTTCTGATACTCATGTTATACATACCGTTCAACAGAATATGCCGTTAGCGACACAACAGCTGATGGCGGGCAGCAGAATCAAAGAGGTGGAGGAAATGGCGAATTCTTAACCACTCTGGATTTCAGTCCCTGGGCTAAAGAACCGCCAGACAAGGTAAAGAGGCCTGATAATCGGAGACTACACTTATTAAAATATAAAGGCAGGTACTACCCAGCAGACCCAGGATTATAGTAGTTTTTTTTTTAAAAACAACAACAACAACAACAAAAAAAAAAAGAAATGGACACATCACAGGATAATTATAAAAAGGAGATTGGATATAAACAATGTTAAACTATTAGATTTTTTAAATAAAATTTCGTTGAAGGGGGGGGGATAATAGAAAATGTTTGCTAGATGGTAGATTTATTAATATGATCCGGGTATATAATTCAGTTTCGTTTCTTCATTATATTTATA
The DNA here is from genome assembly GCA_028023455.1 of Epiperipatus broadwayi. Lineage (NCBI taxonomy): Eukaryota > Metazoa > Onychophora > Udeonychophora > Euonychophora > Peripatidae > Epiperipatus > Epiperipatus broadwayi. The sequence goes on from JAQFVV010006222.1 coordinate 1,174,393, forward strand.
TCCTGTACATTATGGGTTATCTTGTAAATTTTTTTTATGCAGGCTTCATAGGTGGACACCTGTTGTAAGATCTTTTTTTGACAATTTTTTTTTGTTCTGTCACTAAGGGAATGTGAAACAGTAAGGTCTGCTTTGCAGGTCTTCGTTTCACCTTTTCTCACCTATTTCCTACCCTCATACCTTAGTTTGAACCCCAATCTATCGTAGTGTGTCTGCAATACGCTTATATACTGAAAATCCCGTCTAATTTTAAACCACGAGTACAATGCTTGTATTATATATATAACTCATTCCCAAATAAATAAAAGATTATAGATTATGTATATGTTCACATAATTTTGATTTATTAAAAAGTAAGTTATATAAGTCGTAATTGCGCACACACTATGATATGCATTTTAAAACATATCAAATTTATAAATTGTTAAAGTTATTTTGTTTGAATCTAATTACAAAGATATATTACCGTCGTAATATATTTTTGATTTAAAATAAAATTCATTTAGTAAATATTCGTTTAGTAAATAGATTCAAATATTGCAATTTAAAAGTAAAGTAATTTTTGTTTAATTTAATAAAAGTCATTCCAAATATTTCTGTTAAAATAAATGAGGGACAATAGTTTAATTAGTAAATGTTATATAAGTTTATCTAAAAACAGCAGATGTCCACTTAAGGTTTTCTTTAATTAATAAAAGTAATTTTTAATTAAATCTAGTTTGTAATTCGAATGTCGACAGGGAAAGTAACAAAAGAAATTAATTAATGTTGAATTCCTTTAGACATTCGGATGATTACAGCTGATAAGTCCGATATATTTTTGTAATGCTCCAGGGCAGTTCTATTGTTAAAGTCTACTATAAAAAGGAGGTTTTTTTTTGTTCTCCATTTTTCTAATGTTTCTAAGAGAAATCATTCTGAGTTCTATCCTAATAATTTGTAAATCTTGACATGACAGAGTAGAGTGCAAGAAGGCTATTTCTCTCCGAAATGGTCATATGCTGCCGTAGACCATCGGAAGTTATCACACAAGGAACCCCGGAACTGCTGTCGCTGCCAAAAATATGAACATTTCCAGATTTTGCTGCTGAATTATAAAACCTGCCGAACATCTCCAGAGGTGACCCTAAATTAACCCAAGAGCTCTTGTGATAATTAACATGCTATAGCTATTTGAATTGTTTTCTGATATTTCACATAACTTTATTATGTATTTCATTTAAATATAATCAACATTTTGCTCTCTATCCTTGGGTTAATATTTTCTATTGATTAAGCTTTCTGTTATTTTATTATGATAATGTGTCAGAATCGTCTTTGACCGAGTGAATTATTCCCTTTGATGAAAATAAGACGCCGCTATGAAGGCATATTTTAAATTTCTAAATAATTTTCCAATTGTATTATAATTTCCAATCACTCGTTCGAGGGCGATTCTTTTCTTTAATATATAATATAATCACATAGTTTAAAATCTACATGTTATTGATTTTAATCTAATATGAGAGTATGTGTGAGGTCAATGATTAAATGTGTCTCCTAATGCATGATTGCGTATAACCCGCAAGCATGCATTTTCCTATTTTAATTACCGTGTTCTACTTTAATTGCAAAGGTCATCATTTACGTTGAGAATGTGCGGACCCTTTTAAATGAATTTTTGGGAATTTGATTGGGCATTTCTCTTAATCCAAGTAAAACCCATTTAGATGTTTTATATATACTAGTCTCGTATTGCTGGTACATGAATTGGTTGTTGAGACCGCTTTGTTTTACTTTTCCAAGGATTCTTTACACGGCCAAAGTCCGTTCTCTTTGCGATTTCCAGGCAGAGTGTGTCCACAAATGACACACCTGGAAATTAAACGCAATCGTCACCCAGTCGCTAAGTTTCAGCTATTCATAAAAGACTTTACTATGGGTTAGTGGCAAGATGCCCTCCGTAATCATTCCAAATATTCCATTATTGTTTTATTTTTATATTTATTTTACAAAGCATCCGTGACTTAAACGTGTCACACCCTCCAACTTTAATAAATTCGTTATCAGCAATACTGACCTCCCAATGCAACTCTATTATTATTATTCTCAAATAAATGCTTTGATCACATTTCCACTTTGTTGCTTAGTAAGCTTTTGTCTGTGCTATTCTCGAAATCAATAAATATTTTAGAACACTTAATTTTCAAATATTTTCTTAAACTTGTATAATTGCTCAAAGCACCTCGCACATGTTCCTATTTCATCAAGCACATTATCGTAATGCTATTAGCCCGAGGAATAGAATATATCACTTTGCTTTAAAATTTTTATTTTATTTTATTGGAATATAATGCCCACAATTATTTAATATGTGTCCCTGTCTCATATAAGCAGACAGTAGCATTATATATATAATTTATATGAATAAATTTTGTGAAATTATTTAAAACTAAATTTGATCTCTTATTTTATTTGATTCCTATCACTGTCTCGGTCTATATACATATATTTTCTGCATTTCTTTTGTAAATCCATAGATGTTAATTAGCCACCCAATCTTCTTTTAGTATAGGGTCTTTTGTTTCTCCCTGCCCACCAGGCACCAGTCAAAGATTAAATTTGATCTCTTATTTTATTTGATTCCTATCACTGTCTCGGTCTATATACATATATTTTCTGCATTTCTTTTGTAAATCCATAGATTTTAATTAGCCACCCAGTCTTCTTTTAGTATAGGGTCTTTTGTTTCTCCCTGACCACCAGGCACCAGTCAAAGATTATACTAATAGTGGCATCAGATGCGTTGTCACATAGATGGCGCTGTGAAATTTGGACTTTAGATTCGAACTTAGTATATCTAGAAGGCAACCCCTTCTGGAATGTTCAGTTTCGTGTCTGGGGTTTGAATTCTGCAGTGTGTTAGCGAGATAGACGATTCTGACTGTTACAATATACATATTGCATATCCTATTATTACAAGTTATCACAATTTGCTTCTGGCAAACAATTAAATGTCATTTCTCCTATATTAGCTTTGGGTTGTTGGTTTATTAATAAAGTTGATCCATCTCTTTGCTAGTCATCCTCATTTTCTTTTACCTTCAAGATTCCTCAGTGTCACTTCATAGTATAACTAAAATAAAATAATTTCAAATTGCTCATTTTTTTTTGCCAAGTAAAAACCTTTTTAGGTATCCATTGTCTTTCAAAAAATTATCCGATTGTAACTTTTACATATAAAACAATTTGCTTTTAAGAATATAATCCCTATCTCTAAATTATTTTTTGTAGAGTTTTAATACCAATTCTTGTCCAATGAGGGCCTGCAATGAATTTCTTGATTGCCTTTTTTTTTTTGTAGTTATATGACTCAAAAAGACAAACATTATTGTTATTTTTGTGACTTTACATCAGTTTGAAATTAGTTGCTATCCATGTCATCATAATCTATTTTATTTGTATTTACCATATTTTTCTTATATGTGTATGTTGTGAGTATGTATAGAAACAATGCATAATACTATCCGAGATCTATATAAAATATTGGAAATGGCCCATTGCTATATTATTTCAGCCACACTCCTCCTTTATGTAAAGAAGACTCCATTTAATAGAGGATGTAATTTCAAATAACTAAATGAGCAAATAAAGAAATTTCAATTATAAATAAATATGTGACATGTTATAAAATAAATGATCATAAATTTCTATTCAGAATGAGCTGGTCTTAAAAAAAGGTCTAAGGTATTAGCAGAATTGTGTTGGAATAGGGATAATCTTGTTGTAGTCTATGTTAATGGCGGATGTTAGGAATTTATATATATATTTTAAAAGTAGATGTAATATACAACAGTATGTATATTCTCTGTGAACATGTTCACAATTTTGTAATCAATACCTCAAAGATAACGGTTTTTTTTTTTTTAATAATAGAAATAAATGTTCTAGACTGTAATAATTATAAGTTGGAAGAATGTTTATAAATAATAAATAATCATGGATTCTTTTAGACAATATTTATTCATGAATAACACGTTTTTAATGAAGCTAAGAATTTATTTTTTTTTCCATAAATTTTTGATTTTATATATATGCTGAAGATACACTTAACTAATATATATATAGATTGACACATGTAGATGTAAAGTATATTTTAAACTATTTTCAAAGCAGTAAAAACAAAATTTTATTTTGAATTATTTTAATCTGTCCTTCCTATATGCCTAGTAGAATTTATATTTTATGATTACTGATGGAAATGCTAAACAATAGATGAGTTTCACAGTCACATCTCCAAACAGATTTGCAGAATTAGTTTTTGCTCACCTGAATAGAGAAAATAGGTTTACGTTTTCTGTTCACTCATGCATTATTCAAGTAATTTATAATCATGTCACATCATTTATTTATATGAAACATGATCTTGACTACAGATTACATGAATAAACTAAATCGTATATTAATTTTCACAAATATTTGATCATCATCTGTAGTAGGTTTATGTCTATATATACATATTCTACAATTTGCAACCCATTGTGATGATAGTACCATCTATCTAATGTTTCTATAAAAGTCTACACTAAACAGTCCAGAAAATATTTTCCTTCATCATTTGAACTCAAAGCTGATGGTAATATATTTCTTGTTATCTGATGGTAATTGTCATGGTTTCGTTTTATTATATTTTCATGATATGTAGCAAGCCAATCTAAATTTATATATATATCTTTTACAATAATGTCAGCTGTCATAGTCAGGAATCATTTCATTTATTTCTTATATATCTATAATTTTGATTCATTTTTTTATTTCACTGCATAATGAAAATATCTCCAATTTTAACTTTTTTTTTTCTCCCTATTGTTTCTCTACTTCACAGTACTGTAGTGTATTTTTTTTATCTTATTCTTCTATCATATAGGATTTTTTGGACTCGGTTTCTTGGAATCCAGCTTAGAACTTGAATTAAATTTCAATTGTCATTTTCTTTATTAATTTGACTAGCCTTGACTGTTATTATTTTAGCCTTTTTTTTTTTACATTATGTATAACTGTTTGTTCTCTCAACCATGTGTTTTGCTTTTATTCTTTGTTGCTACTGCTAATATACATATTTCTAGACTTTATTAATTTATTATTGGTATCTGGTTTTTGTTATTATTATGTTTCCATATCTTAAATTCAAAAGTAAGCACTGATAGAGACCATATTTTCTTAAAAAAACTTTTTCAAGTATGTAGGCATATTCTCTAGTAATATTTAATCAAAGGTGCTTGATATAAATATCTATGAATTTATTATGTTTTTATACATATTAATTATTTGACCAAGATATTTACAATTGTTAAATTTTTAATTTATTATTAGCCATTTTCATTATTTTTGAAAGCATTGAACATTGGTGTAGTATTTTTCATATTTATCTTTAGTCATTATATTTTCTTGCTTTTATCACGTGTTATTTGCAGCTCTGAAAGATTATTTGTGGAAGTAACTATATTATGTGCAAAATCTTAATTCCTAAAGATTCTCCAGTTATTTTTATTCTCATTGTATTTTATTTTAATACAAAATATCCATAAAACTGGTTTTAAAAGTTGGTGTGAATTACATTCAGTCTATAATAGATTTTTACCAATGTTAATTTTTTTTTTTGTTATTATGTATCATAATCACAGCTATTGCATTTTGATAAGTACTTATCATAATTTAATACTAATGTTTATTTATGTCATTTTAAGTTTTGGATGATAATAATAATGCCTATACCTTTTTTAATTCATAATCTTCATATCCAATGCAGGTTATTTCTATGGTTTTAAATCCATGATTTCTTTGTTTATCTTGAATCCATCTTTTTTTCTATAGATTATCTGTAATGATTAGTAAAGATTTTTCACAGAAACTGATAATAAAATGATACTTTTTCTACTATTTTTATTTATCTTTGGAAAAATCATTATAAAAGTTACTGTGACATGTTGAAATGTAGTTGAAAGTGAAAGATGTTATGACTGGTAAAAGGTGCAAAGGTAATTTTAAATATAAAGAATTGTGCTCTTTGCAAAAGTATATATATATATTGTAAAATAGAAATTAATATTACCATTAAGAACATAGCACAATTTTTTCTCAAATAAAATCAATGTTGTCCGAAGTTGACAAAGATAATCTTGATGAATGGCTACATCATTACTTTTCCCATTGAAATTAATCAAACACAGAAACATCTTCATATGATAATGAAAACATTAAATTGGAATTCACAAATATAATATTTGCTATAAATTTTTCACTTGATGATGAAAGATAATCAAGAACAGAATGATTGTTTAAATGGTCAAATAATTCATCATCAACCATTATCAATCCACTGCAGGATGGTCTCTCCAAGTTTAATCCATCTTTTCTGATCTTTAGCTTCTCTTCTCCACATCACCCCTGCACACTTTCTTATTTCATCCATCCATCCATCTCACATGAGGTATCTTTCTGGGTTTTTTACAATCTCTTGGAATCCAGTTTAAAATTTCAATTGTCCATCTATTATCATCTTTTCTAGCAATATGTCCAGCCCAACTCCACTTCAATCTTTTAATTTTTTCAATGAGGTCAGTAATACCTGTTTGTTCTCTTACCCATACATTGCATTTTCGATCTCTTCTTGTTACTCCCAACATACATCTCGCCATACTTCTTTGAGTGGTCTGAAGTCTCTGTGTTGCTCTTCTATTAAGTGCCCAAGTCTCAGATCCATAAGTAAGAACTGGTAAAACACATTTGTTAAAAACCTTCCTTTTCAAACACATAGGCATATTTCCTTTTAGTATCAAGTTATTTCTACCAAAAGCACTCCAACCAAGTTTAATTCTATGATTAATTTCTTCCATTATGTTTCCATCTGTATTAATAATCTGACCAAGGTATTTGTAACTGTTAACTTCTTCTAATTCATCATAATCAATCTTTATTTTCATATTTTGAGCAAATCGATTAAACATTACTTTAGTCTTTTTAACATTTATCTTTAGTCCTACTTTCCTACTTTCATCTGATAATTCCTGCAACATATCCTGCAGCTCTGAAGCATTATTTGCAAAAATAACTACATCATCTGCAAAATCTAAATGACTTAAATAATCTCCATTTACTTTCACTCCTTTAGTTTCCCATTTTAATCCACAAAATACTTCTTGCAGCACTGCTGTAAAAAGTTTTGGAGATATGGAGTCACCTTGTCTTACACCTTTCTCAATGTTGACTTTCCCAGTATCATTATGTAATCTAATTGTTGTTGTTGCATTTTTATAAATATTCTTCAAAATATGACAATATCCTGGATCTATAACTTGATGATCCAATGCTTTAATCACTGAAGAAATGTTTATAGAATCAAATGCCTTTTCATAATCTACAAATCCAAAACATAATGACAACTCATATTCATTCGTCCTTTCTATAACTTCTCTCAACACCTGGATATGATCTACTGTACTAAAACCACTTTTAAATCCAGCTTGTTCTCTTGGTTGGTGGAAATCCAATGTTCTCTGTAGACGAGTTGTAATTATCTTGGTAAAAATTTTATATAAAACTGATAAAAGGCTGATAGGTCTGTAATTTCTAATATCTTCTTTATCACCTTTTTTAAATATTAATATTATTACTGCATTCTTCCAATCATCCAGTACATCTTTATCATTTAGACATTTGGTATATAACTTTGCTAAAAATTTTTCTATTTCTTCACCTGCTTCTTTTAATATATCAATTATAATTCCATCATTACCTGGAGCCTTTCCTTTCTTCATACATTTAATTGCGTATCTCACTTCTTCATTTAAAATTCTGGGCAATTCGGAAGATGTAATAGATATAGGAGGTACTTGTTCTTTATTACTATATAATTCTTGATAAAAGTCTTCTACCCATTTCATGATGTCATCTCTCTTTTTAGTAACAATTCCCTCTTTTTTTCTTATTGCAGATATAAATTTCCTACCAATACCAATATGTTGTTTTACATTCTTAAGACTTTTATTTTTTTCTACAGCTTTCCTTGCTAGTTCACAGTTATACTTTCTTATATCATTTTCAACTCTTTTCCGCACCATTTTACAAAATTCGAGATATTCAATTCTTTTTAATGCATCATTTTTGTATATCTTCATATTCCTTCTTTTCTTCATAAATTCTCTAGTCTCAGTAGAAATTTTATTGGTCAATTGCTGCTTTTTTCTACCAGCTATTTTTGTTGCAGTTTTTAAAAGTGTATCAGTTATTTTCATATTAATTTCATTCAAATCTGAATCATGTTCAAAATCTACTAATACTTGAAACCGATTTGTAAGTTCTAATTTAAATTCATTAGAATGTTTCTGAAGATTAGGAATATCAACTGTAAATATTGTTTTTCTTAATAATTTTTGTCTCTCTAGTTTTACATTAACACGTATCTTACACCTTACTAATCGATGATCACTTCCTGTGTTAAATTTATTAAGAACATTACAATCTTGAAATATGTATTTCCTGTTAGTCAAAATATAATCCAATTCTGCTGTACCTTCATTTGGATGCTTCCATGTCCATTTCCTTTTAACATTTTTCTCAAAAAAAGAATTCATAATATAAAGTTGTTTTTTTTTCTGCAAATTCCACAAGTCTATGTCCCCTCTCATTTCTATTACCATAACCAAAATTACCTACAGCACTTTCATCTTTCATTTGTTTACCAATTCTAGCATTAAAGTCTCCCATAACAATTTTAAAATGTTGTTTACTCTGATCAAAAGCCTTTTGTACATCTATATAAAAATCTTCTACTACTTCAGTATGAGAACTTGTTGGGGCATAAACCTGAATTATCTGCATTTGGTATCTGCTATTAAGTTGTATAACTAATCTTGCCACTCTGTCCGATACACCATCAATCTCCACAATATTGTTCTTCCACTTTTTATTTATAATGAATCCTACTCCACTTGTATTTCCAATATTTGTGCCTTTATAATAGAGTATATGTCCACTTTTTAAATCAATTGTCTCTTCACCTTTTCTTCTAATTTCACAAAGTCCAATAATGTCCCATTTAATATAAGAGAGTTCTTCTTCTAATTCTTGCAATCTTCCTTCACTTGAAAGTGATCTGCAGTTGTAAGTACCTAAATAAAAAGTCATCATCAAATGGCAGCCTGGGTCCACAATCAGGGGATTCTTAGCACCCTCTGCCTTTGGCCACCAACCGCTGCCTTGGTTGGTGACTTTACAGCCTCCTGGGAATAAGGGCCATGCTTTATTTTTGTCTGTCATAATTGTATATATGTATTGGAAAAATATTTATCATTTACACAAACATTCATTCTGCCTTATCAGGCACTGAGAAGAAAGACCATGGTGTTTCTCGATCTTAAACTCAGAGGTAAAAAGCCAATAAACTCACCACGCTGGCTAATGCGTGTTGGTGAGCAGCCCATCCATGTTCGTATAATATATGAATAATCACATAGTAATAACAGCTGCAATGACAAGAACGTATGGAGTGGACATTAGGAATTTGCCCTGCTCGGTTCCTTTAAGGCCTCCAAGAGGAATCAAAGGGTCTCCTTTCAGTTAATAGCAAACTCCTTTCTGCAGCCTCAAATAATTACCTGTGTTATAAATTTTTTAATGTTTTTATAATTGAGAATATTTGAGCACCCTGTATTAAATTTTTGAATTAAGATATTATGCTAGTTTCAAGAGAAATCTTGTCATCAGCTGTACTAAGTCTATACATCATTAAATACATAAATTCAATTAGGTTTGATTTTTACTTCTATAAAAGAAATTTTATTACTTTATATATATGTAATGAAGGTATGTTTTTCATATGGTAATAGTAAGTTTTGTGAAAGTACTGTTTATTATAAATCTTGCCTGACCACATTTATTTACATGTGAACTTATTATTTATAAAGTACTTTTACACATTATACTTAGGTATATATTTTATATTTCACATTTTGAAATGAAGTAAATGAAATTTGCTTAATTTAAATAAGGTCCAATTCTGTTCTGATTTGTGATTAGTCATGCATATTGTTTGGCATAGCTGATAAAGGGAACCCTTGAAACTTTTTGGCAATCTTGTATTGTATCATTACTTTTCAATTTGTAAGTTTTATGTAAAATATAATAGAGAATATCTGATTTGCTATTTCAGGAAACTAATACATGTTGCCTAAAGTCTTGCATTCATAATATAATACAATGATCTGGAGAATTAGAGCTTAACGTCATCTGCACTACATGACGCCATCTAGGCATTTGAACCTAGAAAAATTTATAAAGTAGGCAGATACATAAGTAAAAAAAAAAAAAATTTTTTTTTATTTTAATATTTTGATATCCGGTCGTTAGCCCATTGTCACTAGCTCAATGGAACAGCAGAGATTTATATTTCATAAATTCTTATCTAAGAATATTTTTTTAAAAAAGAATAAAATAAGCCACCGCCAGTAATTGACATACAAACATTTATTTATGCACATATATATAAAATTTAACATTATTATTTTAGCATGTTTACGTTTTAAAATTTAATTTACATTTTTAACTTTGATTTTAATTTACATTTTAATTTTTATAAATTTACATTTTAAATATTATAAGTTTGCACAGACGGATTTATAAAATGTGTTTTTAAAATGTTGAGTATAGATCGGTTACATAGATTACATGGTCAAAAACATTTCAAAATAAACATAAATGATCAAAATACAAAATCACTGATACCGTCAATTGCATAGGGAATACAAGAAACCCTCTAGTATTCATCATAAGATACCACAGTGACACCAATAACTTAAAAGACATCCGAATAAATACATTTTAGATACTCATTGTAAGGTATTATTTACCGAATGTCTATATATTTTGATCAAATATGAAAACCAAAACATAATTAACCGATAATGAATCCATGCAACTTCCATACTCAACTTAAATTTAATGCATTTTTATTTAGAGTGTCGAGTATGAATAGACTACATAGATTTGCATTCGAAAGAAAATATTCTATCCTTATTTAACCTTAGGCCACAAGTTCGCAGTCAAACCGGCTCCAATCCATCTGATACATTTATGTATTCAATGTAGCATGAAAATACGACAACACAAAATACTATACTGTCAGGAATGTACATCTGAATAGTAAGTAGAGTTAGAGAAGACATTGTCTCTCTACCAACAGGAATGCTACATCTGTTGGCGACTAGAACAATAAACAAAAAACTCCATAGGAATGGATTGCAGTCCTTTGCCGACTTACAAACCCATCCATAGGCAAACAAGGTGTGTGGCGTATATATGCAATCCTGCCCATAGAGGATCTCATACTACATCTACTAATTACACCAATATATCCAATCCATTGACCCAATTTAACTACGAAACAAATAACCTAAGATTACCCTCCCCTAATATAACTTTACAAATCTATATAGCCGTTCATGCCCGACTTAAGTTTAACATTTATATAATTTAATTTATCGCACAACAAAAATCATAAATAAACTTAAAGAACAAAAAAAAAATAAATGGAAATGATTTTACAAAAGAAATACATTAAATAAAATTATAACTAATTAATAAATAACGTTGGTCAGATAGGATTCTATTTCTTATAATTTAAAGACTGAGAAGGTTTATATTTTGAAGTTCTTAGTGTTTCAAAATGTTTTTAAAGTTCTTATGATTTTTAAAACGTTCCTCTTTATCCATTGCATGTCATTTGGAATCCATATTAAATCCCCCGATGATCCTGTTGTCCTCAGTATAAGAAAAGCGATGTTTCATTTTCTTTTTTTTTTATAACAACTGAAGGGATTGAAGAGTGCATCTTTTCAATCCCTTCTCCTTCAACTCCATACTAACACATATAGTCACATCTCATCATAACTATTATCCCCATACTTTTTATAGTAGCCTATCAGATCCAGTTGACATTACGTTATGACGATGTGATGGTCCTTTCGCTGAGGTCCGATTCCATTGTTTTTTATTCATTGGCTATTAGTTTCTATTGTTTTCCTATCTGACTGATGCTTATACATTTAAATGCCCAAGGCTAGTTTACATTTGACTAATTAAATTAATCATTTCCATTTTTTCAATAACATTAATTAATTTGTTTTGTACAAACTTAGATATATTTTTATCTTTAAATCTTTACTGACAATTTAGTTTTAAAATACTTTTTCTTTTTTTTTAATAAAGTTTTATTTTAAAAATTTTTTCATCTGTGCGATTATATAGATACGAGTTTAGTATAGAATTTTAATTTTCAATTCTTAATTCTTAAAAAAAAAAGTTTTATTTGCGAAGTTTTATTTTTTTCATGTTTACTAATAAAAAAACAATGTAACGACGTCTGTGCCCGTTACAATAAATTATACCTTTTTTAAAGTATTAATTATGTAATTGATAGTACTTTAAAGCAGGGGTCTTCAGTGTTGTTATCCATCAGTGGGTGTTTTATGATTTTTGGTGAGCAGTAATTAATTTAATGACACAGTACTTTCATTTAATTTTTTAAAAACTATTTCTTTATTTTATGATCCTGTTTTATGAATTTTTTAATTCAGTTTGTATATTTTAAATGTATTGTCAATATTTAGAATTTCATGTTACAAATTTTAAAAATATGAAACATAAAATTCTGATGGATGGTGCCACACATAATGTAAAACATAATAGATAGCAACAGAATATGTGCATATAATTTTCTCAATTCAGTTGGCTGTTTATTTGCAAAATAATTTTGTGTTAAAGTTGTGTGTATTTTCCGAATGTACCCACATTTCATTATACTTCTAAGAAAAAGTACACTTTTTTTATATTCAAATGAATTTTTGGTATATAGTTTTATTGAATTGCCAGTAAATGAAACTATGCTTATTGTGTCACAAATCATTTTCAAATGAAGTAATGAAACCATCTTGATTGCAAATTCATCTTGATACTAAACACAAAGATAAAAGTGAAAAATCTAGAATATTTTAAAGATATTTATGAACAATTTAAAAACATGACATCATAATTGCAGCATTTGAAAAGTATTCAAGAAAAACCAAAGCTCAACTCATGGGAAGTTATCAAATATCTGAACTTATTGCTAAAAATGGGGGAGCCCATACTATTGAAGAAAATTTACTTAAACCATCTTTTAAATACACATTAGGACCCAGCCAATATTTTTAAAAACTTGCCAATTAGTGATAACATAATTAGACAACAGATTGATAAAATGGCAGTTGACATTGAAAAAAACTTGTTTGTATGCATCAAACAAAATTATTTTCTCTGCAAGTAGATGAGTTAACAGTTGTTAATAATAATGCTCTTTTAATGACCTTTGTTTGTTATTTTAATGAAAATAATATGCTTCAAGAAGGTTTTAGCACATTTGAAGAAAGGAGTTCCCAACGTATTATGTGTCCATTGCATTAATCACAGGTAACATCTTGCTGCAGTTTAAATACATCTTTAACAATTACCATAAATACCATTAACAAGATTAAATCTAATAGAAAAAAAATGATTGAATATTCAGGTAGTTTTGTAAGGATTGTGACAAATCATAAGTCTGATTAATTCTTCTTACAGAAGTGTGCTGGTTATTAAGAGGGCACTGTCTTTCATGTTTTGTGGAATTATATGCCATTATCTTTGAAAATACCAAGGATGATCAACATATGTGAGAAATTAAAAACACACAAAATTGATATTTTTTTTTATTTAGCTGATGTATTTACCACATTAAATGAAGTTTCCTTACATCTCCAAGGGAAAATTATGACATTTATGCAAAACAGTAATTTGTCTATGTATTGATAAATTACATTTGTTCACATAAAATATGATAAATAAGGAATTGAATCAATTTCTTAAGTTGTTGTCAATCAAAGATATTCTTACAGTTAATGACTTGGAAACATATAGTAGTCATCTTTCATACACTCAAACTGGATTCGGAAATCTGTTTTCAAAATATCATCAACCTGGAAATGGATGCAGTCTGCTATTCAATGTGAATACAACTGAAGTTGAAATTAGGATGCAAGAAAAGTTATTACAAATAAAATATGACACTAAGACTAAAATGAATTTCAATGAAGAAGGATATCTACAACTGTGGCAAAATAAAGAAATTTCTGAGCTGTTTCCATGTTTGTGCAATAAAATATTTTCACTTGTGATAGCTTTCCAACTTCATATTAGGTGGAATCAGGATTCGATATTGTGAACAAACTTTTGACCAAGGAGAGAAACTGTTTGGATGTACAAGAAAGAGATCTACAATTATTTTTAACAAACTAAAACCAAACGTAAACTATTTAGTTAACCAACATCAAGCACTAGGCTCTCATAAAAGTCAATTTCTACTTAACATTTATTTTATATATATACAGTATTAGTTATTAAATAATTATGCAGTTATTTCATTTTTTTATGTTATTATAATTATCACAATATATACAATAGCTCTGATCTTGCATTCGTTCCATTTTTTTATGACTCTAGCCATGATTGCTCATATTTATATTTGTTACTTCCTATATCTTATTCCATGATTACTTCTCAATGTTATTTTTGAATAAAATTATGTTTCTTTAAGAATATTATCAAATTTTTTGTTCGGTGCCATATTGTAATTTCTACAAAATAGGTTGAAGTGGACAGTAAACAAAATAAAGGTTGAAGATCTCTGCTTCAATGTGAGTGACTTAAATTTAGTTTCATTATTGGAAGTACAAACAGTTTTTTTTTCTTATTAAAAAGTAATTAATTTATGTATTTTAGGGAATTGAAGTCCTCATCATCAAAGATAATAATTAATAACTATTGTTCAATTATGAAAAATCCCAATATATTTTTAGCTATCTCATTATCCTTTTGTAATTATTAGGAATTTTATTATCATGATTAGGATGTACTGATTTGAACTTTGGACAAGTGAATTTAAAAAATATTATCAATAGATTGTGTAATTAGTTTTGTATGTTCTTTTTGTTTTTGTCCAAGAGAATGGACACATTAAGATTTTCTAAAAAAACTAAACTCAAATAAATTTTAATGGAAGTTACTAATTTCGACAGAAATATTACCAAATTCGCCATTTTCTTTATTTTGCTGTAATATCTTATATAAATGCAATTTATCCACTCTACTTTGAATACATTTTAGCAAAAAACTATTATTGTACATATATGCATACACAATCTTAAGTTTCAACTGTCCTGTAGTCTTCTTCAGAGCTATGATATAATGAACAAAATAAAATAGATAACTATATAAATAATACTATAATAAATATAATAATTATTTTATATTTTTTTTTATTATTTTATTAAGTTTATTGTTTACAGTTTTTATGGTATTATTTATATTGTTATGTATTTTATTTTGTTCATTATATCATAGCTCTAAAGAAGACTGTATGATAGTCGAAATGTAAGATTGTGTATGCTTATATGTACAATAAAAGGTTTTTTGCTAAAAAGTGTTCAATGTAGAGTGGATAAATTGCATTTACTAATTTCTAGTAAAGAATTTTTATTTTTATTTTTGCCTATCTATATCAATATTCTAACCTATTTTGGTACAATATTGATTTGGGGGGATTTTTAATATTAAGGGTTTCAAGGAAATGGTACAGTTCCTACAGATATATGACTGCAACTTTAGAAGTAGGATTGACTTAAATGCATAACTAATTGCACATGAATAAAGGTAAATGTTTCACAAAATTTAAATTTGGCAGAATGTAGGTTACAATAATAGAAGAAAATTTAAACAGGTGATAATGGGAAAAAATCAGAGAAAATTATATTCTTATGTTGAAGAAGTGACAAGGAATTAACTTGATTTGCTATAAAGAAATAAATAAAAAAAAATTAATATAAAATGGCTTAAAAAGCTTTTTTAATTAAAAATATGTAAGAAATTGACAAAAAAAGAGAAAGAATTATGAGAAACAAAATGATTTCTCAAGAAAATAATCCATTTTTTAACACATATAAACAAAAGAAGAAAAAAGATATATTAAGATGAAACCAACAAAACTAGATCTTAGAAATAAAAAAAGAGCATTTTTTTTTTTTACAAGAAATTGAAAAGCAAATCAGTTTCGCCTACCCATTCACCTTGCATATGTGTGTATGAGAATTAATATTTATAAGTTATAAAATTTTGTAATTTTATAATATTTTGTATTTCAATAACTTTCCTAATTATTTATATGTATGACTAACCAATGTATAGTATATATCTAATTTATAATAGTTTGTCATCTTTATAATATTTTGTAATTTTATTATTAATAATTTGTATAAAAGTAAATTGACATTTAAGAGTCAAACAATGTAATCAGTAGATCTTAAAAATTTTGTGGACCATTGTGTCATTCTAAAAGATGTACGGAGTGTTATAAATATCAGAGATTCTTTAATTAAATTTTATTTGACCATTGTTCATCTTTTTCATTATCATATATGGAAATGGAGATCAACTTTGAATCTCAACCAAGTGTATTATGACTTTGAAACAATGGCCCTGCATTCTTTAAATGTTTGCTTTGTGTATAAATATCTAAATTTTGGCTATCAATATTATTCTTATTCTTGTTCTATTTTTATATCATCATGCAAGTTTGTGTTGTGAAATAAATCATGTTGGGATAAAGAAGAAGACCATTTGCTTTCCCATACCTCTCGAAAGCTAATCTAGCTCACTATGCTGAAGTCTGTAACCTCTAGACCGAACACATACACTGTTTAGTGATATGCTTGCCTGAAAGTGAACCTTGAATCTCTACCAACACCTGTTTCCAACCTAAGCCAACTTATGATCATGATCCACCAATTACTTACGTTATGGTCTCAAGCTTAAGGTAACATCTACATTGCCATCAGCTAATGAACTTTTAATTAATGAATTATTCTAATTCTAAATTATATTGTATACCTTTCTTTTATTTAGTTCTTAAAGCTGTTATATAAATGTTAATAATGTCTGTACAATTTGTTTTAATGCTGTATAAGTTCTTATGTTTTGGGTGCGGCAATTTAGAATTAATTTTATTTTCTCTTAGTTTGTTATTCTAATTTATTTTGATATACCAAGAAGGTATACAATCCAGCAAGTAAATTTAAACCCACCGCCAATAGTTTTCTCCTATTAAATTAGGGAGATGTAAGTTTTCTTTAAAGTTAATTATTATAAACTCACTCAGTTTAATATCAATTATTTTATAATAATTTTACTCTTTAAATGATCAGGTCTTAATGTTTATGTTTAATTGTTCTCTCTAATTGAAAAGTAACCCTCATCTAATCATTAAAATTGTTTTAACCAATTTATCTAATTAAATATCAGGTGCACGTGTGTGATCTAGGATTTTATTTTGTAAATTAATATAAGTTATCTGTACAATGATCGCTTGTAGAAATGTAAGGAGATATTTTAGAAATGCAGGAGAAAGCAATTTATTCACTTTAGTTTTAAACTCTGACCCCTTTTGTGAATTTTAATAATTATTAGTTAAATGCCCAGGATGGTCTGTGTTTAAGCAGTCCATTACTGAGGTGAGCATCCTATAATAATCAGGTGTTCATTAATTGATCATGGTCATTAGTGACACAAACTATTTATATGTTTCGATGTTATAAAGGTATCATTGCAATCATTATTTATAATTTTCTTGCTTTGCCATATATTTTTGGGATCTTCAGGATGACCAGTTCCACTTTCTTATCCCTCTCAAGGTAGATATGTTTCCTACTAGGGATATTCTTCAGGCACCTCCAGTGAATAAGTGTATGGGAAACATACGGATAAACTGCCCAACATGTAACTTGGGCCATTATTCTTTAGAGGTATGATCTTGGCCATCGTGCCGGCATACTCCTTTCATACAAATATGACTAAGCCACTCAAGAGTGTCTTAAGTGACCACCTTTCTGTATACGATTGCAAGCGATAATGTGATACTGCCTTTATTATTATTATAGTTATTTAAAAACCTGCAACACTGTCAGTCATAATCGCACATTGTTTGCCATCCATTCGATTTAATTCTCTAGGTCACATTATGAATTACAGCTTCTTTTAAGCTGAGTTTTCTTACTCTCACACATCTGAGTGATCTTTTAAATCTTGCACACTTTTCAAATCACACATCATAAACTCTTACTCATTTATATATAATGACTAATGAAACTCATTAGTGTGACTCTGTAATATTTTAAATGAGGGTTAAGCTACAATATATTATTGATTACTCTAATTAATTTATTTTATCCTTGGCATATTAACCACATCAAACATCATACATGATTAACCGCACAAACTATTCTTGTTTTATATATGTAGTATTATTACATGTAATAATACAAATATTTTTGTTCTTCTGTAATTCCCTGAATGACCTATTTAATGAATCCAATGAAAAGCTTGATTGCAAATTAACCATAATCAAATGTGTAATCATTGTATAGACATTTTACACACCTACTTTATTTTATTTATAATCATAAATTACCATACTTTATCATTTAATAAATTTATATTATATCATTTCTCTGTATTCTCGTATTTGTCATTCATTACCTGATCTCTAATATTAACTATTTAATTAAGTTAAATTGTTCCTAATTGAATGAAAGATTTTATTTAGCATTATTAATTAGATTCCCTTAGTTTAATGTTGCCTTGAACAAAATTATGGATCTGGTTATTAATATATTAAGCAAAGTCTGTAAAGTTCTTTAATTGTTATATTTTGTAGAAATTATTAGCTAATTATTTGAACATTATTGATTTCCAAGTCTCTGCTTACCCTGTTATTATTGCCACTCTGGAGTAAATGAAAAGCTTGCTAATATCCTCAAAAGCTTTGTTCATATAGTCAGAGACCATGGAGCATGGGTAAATAGGTTAGCATTTAGTATTGTCCAGACCTGTGTATCTCAAACATGCTAGTAGATTGCTATAGTTTGTTTGGATTCTAGGTCTTATTGAATGAATACATGATTTTGACTGCTCCAATATATTTATTCTATAATATAGGATACAAATCAGATTATTTTATGTAATTCAATATATATGTATACATAATACAGAGTGACAAAATTAATTACTGTTTCTGCAGGTACAGACATTCTTTATTTTAAAAAATTGCTTCTGCTTTTAGATTTTTAATATTCAATTGAAAGCTCTTTTGACATTTTCATCTCATTTTCACTATTATATATATATATTAAAATATTTTTGTTATGGAAATTTAAGTGCAGTAATTAATTGGATAGACTCCATCATCACAATGATGAATTATTCTTTGAATAACTTTAGAAACCAAATGGATGATAAATTATTTGACAAAATTGCTATCTATATGATTTCTAGGATTTGATGTTACCTCAACAGCTCATAATAATAATAATACTATATTCTTTACATGTAATGCAGATTCTGTATTGAAAGCATCATGCTTTATAACCAAGATAATGAGTAATACATCCATTAATCATTGATAATTATTTGTGACTTTTTATCACCATCTTATCACAGATTAATCTAGTCTCCCATATTCAGATCTTTAGCAAAAGCTAATGCAAATGTAGTTGTGTATTTAAACAGTTATATATACATCTTTTTTTTTTTTTTTAGAAATTGAGTAAATTAACAACTTTATTACGAATATTATAAATTTTAATCTTGATGGTTTTTGCTATTAATTTATTATATTATTTTAAGCCTCATTTGCATTTTTTTTATGAAGTACTTAAGTTAAAATCCATACTTTACATTTTAAAATTATATTATTACTTAAGGGAATTATTAGGAGCCATTGTATTTATTCAATTAGTTGAAACATTTAATTCTTTTAATATTTTTATATTCTGTAATTATTTTCTTGAACAAAAGCTATTCTGGATCTCAGATAATCTATATTAAATTAATGATACTTCCTACACTGTATATTATCATTCCATTTAAATAAATTTAAAAATATACATACTGAATAACCAATTAATTAAATCAACTTATTAAAATTAATGTTTTATTGTTTTGTTCTTTTTTTTTAATTATAAAATTTCCTATGAGATTTTGAAATATAAATTACTTTTGAAATCAATTTTAATATTTTGTATTCTTTTTAAAAACCAATGAGAAAATTTGTGATGCAATATAGAGAAAATTAGCTATTGATGCTGGGAGAAGGGGAGAATAACTTATTTAATTAAAAAAAAAAAGTTTAGATGCCTTAATAATGCTAGCTTCATGAAGTTAAAAAAATTTATTCACAGATTGAATTTTAAATATGAACTTTAAATGGCTGATATTTATTATTATTAATAAGGAGTACAGTGGATGATTTTGAAATAGTGAGGAATTCATTTCCTGTACTTTCAAATATGATTAAAAAATTAATGGGTTTAACATTCATACAGGTATAACATTCTCCAATCGTTTGCAAAAGTTATATATTATAATTCCTTTTTTTTCTTTCCACAATCAGTGCATCTATCCTTATAATGAACAGTTCAGATTAATCTGGGATTCTTGTCCTTTATTTAATAATATCTTAATATTTATTTCCCAACTGATAATTTATGATTAGCTAGAACTGTTATGAGTCAGCCAACTGAAAGAAAAAATCTAACAATGACTATTAAGCTCACAATATATGTCTATGGAGAAGAATGAAAAAATTTGCTCCTATAAATATGTTAAACGTAAACAAAAAATAATCTTGTAATGGAAGAAACGTCCTGTCTTTTTATGACCTGAAAAGATCATAAAAATGAGCTAGAACAATTTATATATAATAACCACATATTAATCATGATGTTAGTGATTTATTAAAAAAAAAAAATTCTTATTAATACAATTAGTGTAGGATCAGAAATAAAAATATTTCAGAAATGAATTTGCATAGTGTAGAATACTTTTAATCTAAATATCTATTATTCAAAAACTTCTATTATTCAAACAAAAATATATTTAAAGTTCTTCAAAGAGCCACTTTTTTGAAAGAGGGATGGATGCTAGTATCTTTTTTTGTTATTGTAAATTCATTCTTGGCTATTGTCCAAGTCCCCTTAATCTTTTGTTTTTTATCCTCCCTTTCAGTGCAAATGACGTCTATCCTGGATAATCAAACTTGTGATCAGATTGTTTTTCGTGTTCTCTATGAATATAGAAGAGTATTCGTTACTTCTCTTGGTCATATTAAATAAATAATTGTGCTGGGTCAGCCTTGTTGGCAAATTTGCTCACATCTTTTCATAATAGACATTTATCTATCTGGGGCTGATGTAATTTGCACTGATTGGAGGATACAGAATGAAAGATCAAGAAGGCTCGGACAATAGCCAAGGTTGAACTTGCTATAAACAAAAAAAAAAAAATACCATCATTCCCCTTTCAAAAAAGTGGATTCTCGGAAGAACTTTAAATATATTTGAATAACAAGCAATAAATTTAAATAATTAATCAAGTATACACAAAGACTATCCTTAAGAAAATTCAAAAGAGCTATGATTATGGCACGAATAAATCTAAAATTTATCAACATATTTTTATCTTTTCTGTATTAAATGTCCGGAACATTTATATATTTAACAATAAATATATTGGTTTATACACATATTTCCAAATAAAATTAAAAATATATTATAACCTATTCCATGTAGAGCCAAATTTATAATAATGTCAAAGGCAATCAAAATTTTGATTATATTCAAGAGAAAAGACAAGCAGTTGAGACAGATCTTCTATGTGGAAGTGAGTTTATCCAAATTTAACTTTTGATGCATATATGTTTAATTTCCATATAAAATAAATGATAGTATTATTTTATATACTTTATTAATATATAAAATTTGAAATAACTAAATTTCTCAAAGTATTCAGTATATGTGTGATACTATTAATAAATTTCAAAGAAATAATTTTCGAATATATTTGTTACTAAAAGAACTAATTAAGTATAAATTTGTGTTTAAACTAAAGCTAGCAATTTTAAATAAAATGTTGGTTAATGATTTATTTCAGGGTTATGAATCATTTATAATAATGTGCATAAAATAAAATAAAAAAATGTATGGATGTAAAACTTATTCATTAACTTAGATATGATAAATGTAAAAGTGATTTTTATGCACATCATCTTATCCTATACTTTTGTATTTCAGACAGTAATTATGTATCCAGTCCAAATGATTTGTGAATAATCTAATATCTTAAACATGACCTGTATTCATGAAATATGCAGTGACAGTGTTTCTTTAATAATGACAAAATAGAAGTGTTAAAAATTAACAATTACTTTATTAAATAATTAAAATGAAAGGCAGAAACCTCTTGCATGCGCTTTTAGAAAGCTTATATGACAGCCAATCAGATGTAATAATGACTATGTAGGGAACTCTCAAGTCGCAACACAAGACAGAGATTTTACAAGAAAAAGATGGTTCCACCTTTCTCTTTACTTAAATTTATATATATATATGTAAGCCAGTCTAAAGTATTTTGACTTGAGAGTGTGAAGCTTTAAACATCTTCACATTTAACTCACTGTTTATTATTTATAAACAAACAACAGGAAATCTTATGATTTACTATGAAGTAATTTTTCAGGTGTTATGAATTGAACAGTAACATATTGTGTTGCGACTTGAGAGTTCCCTACATAGTCATTATTACATCTGATTGGCTGTCATATAAGCATTCTAAAAGCACATGCGAGAGGTTTCTGCCTTTCACTCTAATTACTAACTGTTTATTAAATAATATAAAATAAATTATAAATGAATAATAACAAATATAATTAATTATAAAAAAAAAATTATATAAAATACATAATAAATATTATTTGTTCTCTAAATTTAATCTAAGCTCAGGGTATGACAGTGCATAATCATACATAGTTGCAAAGACGCTAACACTTAATCGGAATAGGTAGCATATTATTTAAAAGCAAATCCTTAATGTAAATACTGGAGGATAATAATCAGAATAATAAATATTTTATGTTGTCCTTGATTAGTTTATTCCAATAATGAATCAATAATTTATTAATCTTGCTTAATAACACAGGAGTTTTTCACTCTTTTAAAAAAAACAAGTGAAATTATTGCTTAGCACTCCTAAATGATATTTAAAACATATGCCATATTTATTACACCTCAAGTTTCTTTACTGGATTTATTTAAAGTCTTAATCATTAGAAGCAAAATTTTACTAACAAAAATATAACTTTTATTAAAACAGGCAAAACTATTTATTGGCTTAAAAATATAACTTATATCATTAAGATTGCATATTATAGCATTAATACAAAATATTACTTATAAACCTAATTATCTAACTAAAAATGATTAATGCCTTTTAAATTTCATGTTAAAACTTAAGAATCCATGAGACATATAATAAATTTAATATCATAATTTTTATATAAGTTTAAAAATTAGTTACATTAATACAAATTAGTCCTAATGTAAATCATATTCATATAATAATATCTGGAAAACTTTTATGTTTTTGGTACTTTCCGATTTTGCTCCATGCTACCACTTTGGAGGCACTTATTTCCAATAGTCCGAGATAATTATACAATTGCAGGGACTAATGTTTAATGACAATCGAAGTAAAAAACACCTTTGAACAAAAATTTTGTATTCTAATGTTTAATTAAAATAAAAAACAAAATAAAACACTTAAGTACTATCTAATATACTGAAATAAACAATAATTTGGTATTTAATCAAAGAATAAAAAACAAAATAAAATACGTAATTACTAACAAATTGGTAGTTTGTAGCATAATCGGGAATATTTAATGAAAGTGAAAGTAAAAAAGATAAAAACAACTTTGTATTCTAATGTTTAATTAAAGTAAAAAAAAATAAATAGTTACACTTTGACGATGACTTCTAAAATTGTGACAAATAAATCTTGGAGCAATCGCTGCCACATGAACTCAGCTAAATAGGAATCCATGTCTTTGTGATTGGTTCTCTTCTGTATTTTATTGACCATTTAATTAGCCCAAAGTGTTTATGTTTTGGTTATCCACCCCTGTAGAAGAATCCACAAAATTATAATTATGGTTATCTTTAAAATGTTCAAATCCTGCATTTCTTAATTCATCAGTTTTATACGCTTCAAACAGTCTGAATAAATTTGTGATCCTTGTGCTATATTTTGTTGAATGGCATCAAATAGAATGGACATTGTCCAACACGGAACAGTGACAGTAAACACTCTGGTTTCCCTGCACAAACCATTGAATAACCACTGTTGTGGGGGTATTCTCCCTTGTTGGTTCTTTCATTTTGTAAAGAGATTTTCATCATCTTCTACAATTTTCCCAGGTCCTCTTAAGTCAAATCAATAAACTTTTTTGCACACTTCTCTTAGATAATTGTTCCAAGAAACAATACCATCTTTGCACAAATCCAATTCATGTTTTATACATTCAATTGTTGTGGTATCTCTATTCCAATAATAAAGAAATTGGATGGCTGTTAGAAACATTATTTTAGAGCTTTCAAATCATGTGTCTTTACATAGCACTACACACTGCTGGCAGACTTTTAAATTACATTGCCATTCCAGGGTTCAGGCAAAGTACAATTTCATATCATGGTCGTTGGCACAGATTTTTTGAGAGGCATTCCACTGCCTCATATTCTGTGGCTGGTAGATCACAACTTCTCATCATCTTGAGCATCAAAAGACAATCAAGACTGCAGCTTTTGATTTTAATGAACAATTTAATCGTGTATTTGTGAAATGCATTCAGATTGGCTGTAGCGTATCATTTTGTTGTATTTTTATACAATGAATTTAAAAATTCACAAATCATAACTATGTGGTTTATTTACTTTGCAACTGTATAATTATATCTGACTATTGGAAATAAGTGCCCTCAAGTGGTGGCATGAGGCAAAATTGGAAAGTACCATCTTTTTTTTATTACACTAATAATAATAATAACTACTTAACTAAATAAGAAGCAATTACAGTAAATTTCACTAAGTAATACATGGATTTATACTTCAACAGTTATAAGGATTAAGATTTATCCCAATGAAATATTTATATTTGTATAATATTCCAATATTTTTAGGACTTCGTGGGTACATTTTAATAAAAGTATCAAAGTTGATATGAAGCATAATTAATTTCCTTTTATAACTTAATCCTTACTACCAAGATGGATAAAATTTCATTAGCACATTTGTTAATCCAATGTGAATTATATTTAACATATTGATCCATTTGACAGCTTGTTGATAAATTTGACTTTTATAATATTCAATATTTATATTTATAATCCATAATCTATTGGCAGTATTAAAATATTTGGCATTTATAATTTATCCATTTTTTCAAACATTAGAAGTGAATCATAGTTTACTATACAAAGCAATATAATCCATTTGAATGGACATTAGAACTTTATATCCAAATAATTGGCATTCAGCACTTCTTTCATATGAAGTATGTTATTAATCCATTAGTTTATAGATATTTAATCCTTGTTGTTAAATAGTTCAGGTCATATATGACCAAGCAAATAGGTTACAATTCCTAGTCATTCCATTGACTTTAATTAATATTCAGAATTTCACCAAGCAATGAAGTATATGATAGCATGTTTGACTTGAAACTTATTACTTTTTTTCTTTTAATAAATCTTGATGAGGTAATGCACACTATTGAGACAAAATATTCACACTTTCTGAAGTGAAGAGAAAAGTTGTTTCATCATTATTTTAAGTGAAGATATAAGTAAGTGACTTGTTTAAAGTTGATAGATATAATCTTAGAAAAATATCAGCTATGTTACCATTATTTTAAAACAAAAAGACCAGAAATTTAATTGAAGTTGTTAGACATATTTTATGAGTTAATTTATCAAGTTTCCATTATTACTTGATTGAAATAAATGAGATTTTCTTGAAATAATAATCAGTGATAGTTTCTTGTTTATTTGTTGTTGTTTTTCTCTTTTTCTTCTTTTCTTAGTCTGATGATGAGAATACAATTTTGCCAAGCTAAGACAAAATGCCTAGTTTGAACTAGTCTACTTGACCATGATGATGAAGGCAAACAAAATGGCTATTTCAAACTTGTAACTTGACTAAGTTTTGAACACACTAAAAATTGTGTGAAGACTGGCTGGTTTTTCCAAACACCAGTATTTATACTCTTAAGTCAGCTGATATCTGGATTATATCATATTTCCTATTATGAACTGGTATTTTCTTATTAACATGGGAAAATTTGGAAAAATTGTCAAGCTTACACAAATACAGATTATATACTCTGTCGGATTTTGAATTAACGGCAAATATTATGAATGCAATTCAAAATGAAGGTAAATAATAATAATTTCACACTTTTCAATTGCTTCATTTTGTTCTGGTTTTAAATAATTTTACAATCATTTATTTAAGGCAAATAAATTATAAATCTATAAAATCTTAAAAGTTTGCAGATATTTATTTTATATGGTTCTTTTATCCACATAGTCAAGCTTCATTTGAGATTTCTAGCAATTAAATTTGCATTACTTTTCCCTCAGTGAAAATATGGTGAAACTTTTTTTTTACAGCTTTAAAATTCACTTATATTTATTTTCTAATATTTTAATTACAAAAAAATCAAAAGATGGTGGCAAAAATCAAATAATCGGTATTACAAAGGAACTGAAATCACAATTTGACAAGTAGACATTGTTTATTCGGTGATCATGAATTTTGTCGAGTACATTTCATGGAAATACTACAATGATCAAGAAAATATTACATTGGTCTAAAAACTTGATTTTTTTGGAAAGTTAATAATTATTAAAAAATAAATATTATTACATATTTGTTTTTTACAGAAAGGTTTTATTTTTAAATATAAAATAATATTTTCTTCTGGATATTGTTATTATAGAGATTATGGGCACAGGAAAACACAGCTTTGCAGAAATGAGGTCACTAACCAGATTATTATAAGATTCAGTAATATCATAAAAATTACAAAAAAAAAATTCTAAACTCTTAAAGCATAAATTGATAAATTTAATATTTATTAAAAAAAATTGTTCAGATTTTTAAATCAAACATGAAATGAAGATTTTGTTCATTTTGCAAATTGAATCCATTCCACCTGAAATTTGATGCTGTGACAGCATTTTGTTTTCATTAAAATATAATTTTTAAAATAAAAGTATATATATATTGTAACCTAGTGTTATTGACACTTGGTTTACTTGGCATTATTTCTGCAGGAAAACAATGCTATTCTTTAAAGAAATAAAAAGATAAAATAACAATAGTAATAATTGATTAATAAAGTATGCTATTCACTCACTTTGGCATGTTTTGGGTGAATAACTAATAGATTTAATAACTCAATGTCATTTTTAAAGAGAGAACATGAATAATTTAATTGAGATATTAATAATTAGAGCAAATTAATATGGTATAAAAGCTAAACAGTAATTGATTTTGGATGGGTAGAGAGGGGAGTGGATGAGAGTCTTATCATAAAGCACAATAACTTCTGGTAACTTCTGGTAATTTCTTTTTGTAAAAAAAAAGATTAAAAAAAAAAAAGAAAAAAAAAATAGTGTTTAAAGAATTATACATCACTGATTGTTAATTTAATGTATTTATTATTATTTTTTTATATTGTCAAATTACTTTGTAATCCAGGTAAATAATACTAAAACTATATGATTGTAATAGGTTTTTCCTTTCTTTTGTTTATGTTATAATCAAATGATTATTTTTCTGTAAGAGGTCGCTAAAGTAAAAAAAAAAAAAACAACAACAAAACGAAACAACCAATTTCATAATCAAGATCATTTTTTTTGTTTGAAAAAAAAAAGATAGTCTGCTTTTAGTTTTCAAGGAAGGAACAGTGCTGAAATTTGGTAACTCAATTTTTTCATTTTATTTTGCAGAAATAAATGTAATCAAAGTAAAATTTTAATAATATAATGTGTGGCTAAATTTTTTTGATAAGATATCCTGATTTTCTTTGCCATCTACCTATTTAAAGACCTTTTATACTTAAAAATTTATTGTCTCACGCTAAAGTTAAAAATGACAGAATTAACTAAGGGAATCACGAAAAGTGTTATTATGTCTAAATTAAGGAAGATAAATGATTTCCAAGTGAGAAATAATTATTTAGTAACTTTGTATCACTTGTTAATATTTTCTTGGTATAGAAAAAAAATAATAATTGAAAGAAATGTTGAGAAGCAAAGGAAGATTAACTAGATACATTTTTTTTGGCGCTCTTTCTGAATATCTCGTCTGCCTTTACAAATAATGCAATTACATACGTTAAAAATGTTTTTATTCATCAAGAATTGTCTAAAAATAATAATAATCATCATAATATTAAACTATACATTTGTATATTTTTTTTTTAAAAAAAAAAAAAAAAAAGAAAAAAAATGAAAGACTTTCTTGAAGTAAATGTAAGAAAAAAAAATTATATACGTGCATTCTTACGGAGAAGTTACTGTTAGAAATTATAATTCCTAGAGTATGAACAAAAACCAAATATCTTAGTGACTTAAGGATAAAAATAAATGATATATTATATTATACATCAGTTGGAGTTATTAAAACTTCCTATACATGTAAATCAGCTGCAGTTATTATCAGAATAATCTCGGAAAAATTGCGTATTTTCGTCCATAAGTAAGCTAGCTAATAAGTATACGTATTGTCAATAAAAATAAAAAAAATATTGTGTATGTTTATCGTCTATAGTCAAATATTCGTCTATGTTAGAAGTCTATTTTTTTTTCTTAAATCCCAAAATTGTAGTAGTTTAATTCAAGTAAGAATTAATCTTCAATTCTGCTATATGTTTCTTTACCTAATTTATTAAACGCACAAAATAAGAGAAAACTTTTATTTAAAGGAAATAATACCATGCGTTTATTGTTTTTAAACTTGCTTCGTGAAATACGACTGGATAAAGCTCTTCACCTGGACCAATTGCTCAACAGAAAAAAAAACATTTTCTAATGAGAGAATATGCACTTGTTAATTAATGATTGTTTAAAACTAAGTTATAAATGATATGTATTTTTTTGTTATATCACATAGGTTAAAGTCTGTATGGTCAAGGGATATTTAATAGCCTTGTAATGACAAAGGTATGTTTTAATATAATTATTATAGGTTAAGTTGATATTTAACACGAAAGAAAAAATCTATAAAATATGTTTTAATTATTACATACAATTGTAGGTAGAAATTTTGTATGTTAGATACGTAAAAGAAAAATATTTAGATATTTAAGGGGTAAAATAAATATTGAAAATTATCAGAAGTAACTAAAAAAAAAAAATGCTATAACAAAATATTTCTTGTTAAAGTTTTGAAACGAATTTATACTGTATTAATTGAGGAATTTATTCCTAATTATTCTTAAATAACACATCCACTTTATTTAGTTTAAGATAGTATGCTACCAACTATTTTTGAATGTTCCTTTATTAAAATTAAAATTATTATACTTTTATTCTATGATGTCCATTGATTTCAGATGTTGATCAAAGTATACCCGGTAACATAAGTTTATTATAATCAGTGTATTTACTTATCCTGCCCAGATATAGCATTGGTATATGCTTAATATTCGCATAGGTAATAATTATAATGTATTTATTTTGTGGGATGAAAAATGATCTCCCCAAAAGCTTTGTTTTCCATGAGAGGAAGATTTTAAATATAATGTTCAGGTATGTTTATAGCCCAAGTGATCGATTCTCATAGATAGGACGATCAAGAATTTATCTAGCATTTAGTATGCTTCATTCGTTTAAATCCCAGGAGAGGATTGTATTTGTTGTGTGTTCATTGTATGCCCAAGTAAGAGGCAAGAAACCACCAAAATATTTTAATGTAGTAGATTACTCTACAGACCTTCGTGGTTATTCCATATTCCTCATGTGAAAATAAAGATAGCTCCACTATGGAAGGTGTTGATTATTGTGCTTAATTTTGAAAGGTCGGGCAAGATAAAGGTTATATTGGAGGTGTTAGTTCCTCAAGATCCACTTTAGTATAAATAGTGCGTTAGTAACTAAGATCAATATCTGTATTGTGCTGCTAAATATTGCTAGTATTTGACAAGTAAATCAATGGAGAAAGTAATTAAAATTGCGTAATTTGAAACGCTTATTTACTGAAGGAATATTCAAATGCAATATTTAATTCTGGTTAGTAATTAAATAATACTCATATTTAAAATTATACGTATGAATAAAATTTGTATCATAACTTAAGTTAGCATTAAGTTAAATGTAAGATGGTAAGTGTAACTTCTGATAACTGGCCTATAATTAGAATAGGTTATCCCATTAAAGACCATAAATAAAGTAAATGTATTAGAAATAAATTTAATATTTTTCGTATTGCATATGATTGGATTAATCATTTAAAAAAAAAAAAAAAAAATAGTTAGTCAATAATTTTGAATAAAAGCTTCTACAAGGTTACCAAAATTTAATAAACAATGTATTGGTAATGAAATGTACTTTTAGTTAATCAATCCATATGATTGCATACAGGAGAAGTAGTAACCTCTAGTCCATAACCAAAAGAGTATACAGATTAATGTCAGTTATATTTTATATTTTTGTATTACTATGGGATTATTGAATAAATGTTCATATATTTTTTTTTTGTGATAATAATAAATTATAGTCTTGTTAAAATTTGTTGTAGATTCATTTTTTTTGTTTTTATATGCTAAATATAAGTGTTTGCACAATATTTGCAAAACCTTTTCTTGAGTCCGAAATCATTCCAAATTCTTAAAAACTTAATATACCAGATAAATAAAGTTAAGCAGATCGGAATATGTCATTATATTTTAGTTTAATGATAATTATTTATGGAGTTGAAAACTTAAGACTAAACATTCACCTTTGTGTAAAAAAAAAAAAAAAAAAAAAAATGAATTTATTCCCAAACCATTAACTTTGGTTGCACATTATTCCATTCCCATTTAGTTAAATTGTCTAAGTAATAAATCTTAGTTATATTATTGTGTTGTCATGGATGATGGAAGGACACAAAAAGCACCCTTGTCTTTTTATTATTCTGACTGAGATTCTGAAAAAAAAAAGGCTGTGTTATTCAAAATTATACGTCATTATTGAATAGAATTATCATCTCTTTAAATAATATAGCAGTGGATATGAGAGATGAAGACACATTGAATTTAAGTAAAATAAATGTTTCCTATAGCTGATCAGAATGCCAGTCATATGCGACAACACAATACTGCCGAGCATTTCCTTACATGAAACAAAGAACCCTGAGATTAATATTATTATAATTATTCTTTAAATTAATAAGTGATCAATTATTGTTGTTATTACAATTGTGGCATGGCTTAAGAGAATTGAATGTACAATTGTATTATATGAAAAGTATTTTAGATCATATTGGAAAATTAATGGATATGTTGCTTTATTTTGGTTGCCTTAACCACAACCTGAAAAATTAGTGTCAAAAGTGCAAACAAACTAATAAAAAAATAGTGGGTTAGAAATGGCCGCCCAACGTGGGGCCATCGATGGCTATAGCTGGCCACAAGGAATTTAGTAGACTTTTCTTGAAGTCAATATTAATATTGTTTGCACTTGAATGGATTAGTTATTCATTGATTAAAAATATTTGCCAATAATGAATTGTTTTAGCCATAAGATATTATGTGAATATCTATTATATGATCTAATCTTTTGCCACTGAAAAATAAATAATTAAGTTGTCAGTTTAGGATGTTGTGGTCTGTAGGCAATTCCATAAAACACTGTAATGATTTTATCATTTATGATGATCTGTTTGTCTGGTCTTGTGATTGGCACTTATGCTATATTACATAATATCTAATGAGATTTATATGGACCAAGAAGCATGTGAAAAAAAGAGCATATTTAGTAGTTAATGTTGGAGCTTTAGGGATATTAAATGTCAGAGCATAGTTTTTGGTGTAGATTGTTTTTGGTAGGAGAGGCATGGAGGCAGGATGTCTTGTCAATAATTTCTTATCGATAAATTTATTAATAGTTCATTGCTAATATTTCAGTACTGTTAAATACTAAAAGAGTTAGAATTTTAATATGAGTGAAAACAAAGATAATCATAGTATTTCTGAGGATTTGGGAGGATCCCAAGAGTTACAATCCCCTGATACACAGACTCCATATTTTAGTGTAGAATTAAAAGAGGAAGGGGAAGATTTGGATATAGCTAACCCAGAAGAAGCCACAATAATAAAGGGAAAACATGAAAATGAGCCAGATCAATTAATGAGAAATACATTGGAGGAATTCTTGAAAAAATTAGAAAAATCAAATAGTGAATTGAAAAGTGAATTAAAAAGTCAGATCCAAAACTCAAATAGTAAATTAGAACAATCAAATAGTGAATTAAAAAGTCAGATCCAAAACTCAAATAGTAAATTAGAACAATCAAATAGTGAATTAAAAAGTCAGATCCAAAACTCAAATAGTAAATTAGAACAATCAAATAGTGAATTAAAAAGTCAGATCCAAAATTTAAATATTAAATTAGAGAATCAAATGCAGGAGATCAAAGAGACATCTCAAAATCAAGTACAGGAGATAAAGGACTTAAGGGAAGATTTGAGAAATCATGTAGAAGAATCAAAATTGGCCTCTGAAAAGCTGGAAATAAGAATAAGGAAAGAGATCGAAACAAATTCTGAAAGGGCAGAAAATATGATTGAGGCTATCCAGCAGGACTTTAAAAGTCAATATATTGTATTAAACAATGAAGTACAGGAAATAAGAAATTATCAAAAGGAAACAGTAGTATTTCAAAGAGAAGTTCAGGATAGAGTTGAATCTATTAAGGGAGAATTAGACAGTGCTAGAAGTGAAGTTAGTAATTTGAAAGAGGAAGTTAAAAATATAACTCTAGCACCTGACAATGTAGTGAAAGGATGTCAGAGCCAGATTACCAGATTAATAGCTAAACTAGAAACTCAAGAGTTGACCCAATGTGAGATTAATCAAAATCTAGAAAGTGAGCTAAGTCAAGTTATGGGAAGAGTAGAAAATTTTAATGATATAATAAAGAGTAATGCACAGCTATTACATAATAATCTCCAAGATGAAATAGGGGAATTAATGACTCAGTGTGAGAGTAAAGTCTATCAAAGGTTAGAAGATAAATTCGGGATAGATAAAGATGAAACTATTAACCAATTGGAACAACAGATTAAACACTTAAATGTAGGCCTAAAAGATAGTTCAAAGAGAATAGACTGTGAATGGCAGAACTATAAGTTAGAATTAGAGAGTCGAATGCAAGCTATAGACTATAATAGGGATAATTTTACAAAAAGTAAAAAAGTTGTTCAAAGTAAAGGTTTATCTGAAACTCAAGTAAAGGAAACAAATAATGGTCATAATAACCAAGTAATATCTGAGTTACATACGGTAATTAATCCAGTAGAATCAATATACGATCCATTAAATGAGGCTAGAAGTAAAGTCATGCTAGAGCCAGAAAGTAATAGCTCCATGGCCTTAAAATTCTTAAAAATAAAATTTTTTAGAGGTGAATATCTGGAGAATCCACACGAGTATCTCCAGAATCTGGAGGAGTTATTCACCTTATGTCATTTATCTGAGATAGAAAAGATTGCTATTGCCGCTAACCATTTGTGTGCAGCATCTAAAGACTGGTGGCAATCATTATTTATTAAACCAGAAACATATGGAGACTTCAAATATCTTATGTTAGCCAGTTTTTGGGGGGAAGACCGCCAAGATAACCTGAGATATCAGATATCTCAGGAAAGATATCATGTAAATAAGGGTAGTTATACTCAGTTTTTCAGGAGTCAGGCCGTCAAATTGAAAACCTTGACAGCTTATCCTTTATCTGAGACACAAATTGTGCGAATAATTCGCCATAATCTGCCGAGGCATATAGAGCAGATCTTGATTGCTGCTGACAGACATACCATAGAAGAGGTAGTAGAAATTTTAGATTCGTTAGAGACCAGCGATAGGAATATTGATAATAGAATTAGGGTAAATAGAGACACCCATCCGATGGTGAGTAATATCAATTTCGCAGATAGGTCACATATGGGAAGGAGGAAGTTAGTTAGAGAAAAAGGATATTATAGGACGAATCCCTATGGTAGACAGAATAGCCACCTCAGTAGGCCAACAGTTAAGAGTAGAATTCTGAATGAGAATCAGCCTTCTACTAGTGGTATCCCAACAATACCAAAGAAAAATATAAAAGGTAGTAAAAGTAGCGGGGCATTAAATTAAAAAGGACCTCGCAGGAACGTTCCTCACTTCGGGGCCCTATTTTTAAACATATGGGGAACAGCATGATGTGGATTATCAATAATATAGACCTTGACATTGATTATTTGGAACCTGGCAAAATGTCTGAGCCACCTATCTTGTACAACTGTCCCATGATAAAGATTATCATTTCAGGAATTGTTGTCAACACCTTAATTGATTCAGGCAGTCAAGCTTCCTTGTTGTCTGAAGAAACTTACTTGAAAATTCAGTCAGCTGACCAATCTATTCCAATTTTACCAACTAAGGTGATTAGGGTAATACTTGCTAATGGAAAGAAGACTAAGTTATCTAATAGACAGGTTTTTATTACATTAGAAATTAATTTGTGCAAATTTGAGCATGTCTTTTTAATCATGCCAGGTTTGATTCATGAAGCCATAATTGGTTCGGATTTCATGACTCTAAATAATTGTTATATTAATTACAGAGATGAAACTTTTGGATGTAAAGAGGAGATTTGCCCTCTTGTAGTCAATTGTAATAGTCAGATGAATCAATTAATGACCATACAGGAGACAACAGTTGATGTAAATATTAAAGTTAAGTTGGATGGTTCATGTATTATTGGCACAGAATACTATAAACCATTTTTCCAGTTGTTGTTCCAGTATCGTTGTGTTTTCTCCAAAATACCTGGTATATTAAAAGGGTATGTCCATAGAATCAATTTGAAAGATAATGAGCCTTTCCAGCAGCGTACTTATCCTATTCCTTATCAATACCAGGCAGAGGTTCAACAGCAGATTAATAAGATGATTGACTGGCAAATAATTAAGCCCAGCCCTTCGTCTTATGTGAATCCATTAGTAGTAGTCAAAAAGAAAGATGGATCCATTAGAGTCTGTCTGGATGCACGTACACTTAACCAGCATACTGTCCCAGAGCATGACATACCATCACCTATTCAGGAATTATTGACGAAGTTCAAAGGGAAGAGCATATTCTCCACATTTGATTTAACCGCCAGCTATTGGCAAATCCCACTCCACAAAAATGATCAAAAGTATACGGCATTCCGTTACCAGGGCCAATCTTATATTTTTCAAAGGATGCCCTTTGGTTTAATTAATAGTGGGGCTGGCCTTATCAGATGCTTGAATATGGTCTTTTCAAAAGAACTGAAAAATTTGTTAGTTATATATGTCGATGATATTGTCATTGCTTCGGAAAATTTAAATGATCATTTACAGCATCTTAGCATGTTTCTTTGTGAGTGTTCAGATAACAATATAAAAGTCAACTTAGAAAAATGTATTTTAATTGCCCGAGAAATCTCTTTTCTTGGTCATTTGGTTAGTGCTGAAGGGGTCAAACCTCACCCAGACAAAATTGCCGCCATTCAAAGGTTTCCCGTCCCTAAAACCAGAAAGCACTTGAGATCGTTTTTGGGACTGTGTAATTACTATCACAGGTTTTATAAAAAATTTTCATATGATACTATGCACTTATCTGTTTTATTAAAAAAGTGTGAAAAGTGGAGGTGGACCCAGGAACATACAAGGGAATTTCAAATTGTTAAAGATAACTTTTTAAAAACAGTAATTTTAGCCTATCCAGATTTAAATAAAGAGTTCTATTTGCAAACCGACAGTAGTGGGTTCGGTTTAGGGGTGATTCTATACCAATTTAATGAGAATAAGGAACCTAGAGTCTTATATTTCTTAAGCCGACATTTAAGGGGAGCGGAACTTAACTATACCACCACAGAAAAAGAGGCATTAGCTGTTGTGTGGGGATTTCAAAAACTTAGACAGCTTTTGTTGGGATCAAAAATTATAGTATTAACTGATCATCGTAGTTTAGAGTTTCTCAACAAGAGTTACCTTAATAATGAAAGATTAATCAGATGGAGCCTCTATCTCCAACAGTATCAGTATGAAATCATATATTGTTCAGGACAGGATAATGTCATTGCAGATATTCTTAGCCGCAATCCTGTTTCTGTTAATTATCAGAACCCCAGTACTGAAAATATAATTATTTGTAATATGTCTAGTTTGTTAGAGGAAGAAATAGTTAGAGATTATACAAATTTAGAATTACTGCAAGCACAGGATGCTAGGCTGGAGAGAATAGTTCACTTCTTATCAGATCCAGCTAAATTAGGTCAGAAAAGTAGATATGCTGATAGAATTAAAGAGGGGTATAGGTTTAAAGATAGAATTTTAATGAAGAAATTAAAAAGGGGAGATGAAAATTCTTGGAGAGTGATTATTCCTTTATGTTTAGTCAATAAACTCATAGATTATGTTCACACCCAATATGGACACTATGGAATTCAGAAAATTGAACCTATTATTAAGAAGCATTTTTATTTTCATAAGATGTCTGAATCCATTGCCCGTAGACTTAGGGAATGCGAGATTTGTTTAAAAACTAAGTTTCAAAATAAATCGTATGTGGGAACACTTCAACCCATACTGCCCAGTCAGCCCAATGAATTATTGGCACTGGACTTTTATGGACCACTTCCACCTTTCAACCGTCAAAAATTTATTCTTGTGATGTATGACGTTTTTACCAAATATGTCTCTGCTTACCCAGTTCCAAAAACAGATGCTAAAAATGTTATTAAGTGCTTGGAAACTTATCAAATTCCATTAATAGGAAAACCAGCTTCAATACTTACTGACCACGCTACTGCATTCATTTCTGGTACATGGAAAAAGTGGGGTAAGAAGCAAAATATTCAACATATCATGTGCTCGATTAGAAATCCCCAATCCAATCCAAGTGAAAGAATCATGCGTGAGATAAGTAGGTTGTTCCGAGTATATATGGAATGGGATCACAAACAGTGGGTCAATAAGTTGCCACAGGTGATTAATTATATAAATATAACTATTAATGAGTCTACTAGGATGTCTCCAATTCGGCTGCACTTTGGTAGACCTGAACCTTTACTAATCAAAACACCGTTACCCGTAATAGTGGAAAATATTAATGTGGAACATGACCAAGCACTGGCCAGAATTAACCTTAAAAAGATGGGTGATAAACGCACTCGTTATTCCAAAACCAGTCCACATCCTTTTAAAGTCCATGATTTTGTTTTAATTAGAACTCCCCATGTGAGTAATCTCCGGAAACATATGTTTAGAAAATTCATGTATCTTTATGAAGGCCCCTATGAAATTGTGAAACAAGTGGGTGAGAATGCCTTTTTGGTCTCAACCCCTGATGGAACAAGAGGTACCTATAATGCCCGAAGCTTACTACCATATCCCAAGCAAAATTAAATCCTTTAAACTGTATTTATTGACATAAGAAAGAAGTAGGATATAAACTTAGTAATACCATAAGAAGTGTTAAAAATGCATATATTATTTTATTTTTTATTTATTATAATGGTGGGAGAATTGTAACCTAGTGTTATTGACACTTGGTTTACTTGGCATTATTTCTGCAGGAAAACAATGCTATTCTTTAAAGAAATAAAAAGATAAAATAACAATAGTAATAATTGATTAATAAAGTATGCTATTCACTCACTTTGGCATGTTTTGGGTGAATAACTAATAGATTTAATAACTCAATGTCATTTTTAAAGAGAGAACATGAATAATTTAATTGAGATATTAATAATTAGAGCAAATTAATATGGTATAAAAGCTAAACAGTAATTGATTTTGGATGGGTAGAGGGGGGAGTGGATGAGTGTCTTATCATAAAGCACAATAACTTCTGGTAATTTCTTTTTGTAAAAAAAAAAAAAAAAGAAAAAAAATAATGTTTAAAGAATTATACATCACTGATTGTTAATTTAATGTATTTATTATTATTTTTTTATATTGTCAAATTACTTTGTAATCCAGGTAAATAATACTAAAACTATATGATTGTAATAGGTTTTTCCTTTCTTTTGTTTATGTTATAATCAAATGATTATTTTTCTGTAAGAGGTCGCTAAAGTAAAAAAAAAAAAAACGAAACAACCAATTTCATAATCAAGATCATTTTTTTTGTTTGAAAAAAAAAGATAGTCTGCTTTTAGTTTTCAAGGAAGGAACAGTGCTGAAATTTGGTAACTCAATTTTTTCATTTTATTTTGCAGAAATAAATGTAATCAAAGTAAAATTTTAATAATATAATGTGTGGCTAAATTTTTTTGATAAGATATCCTGATTTTCTTTGCCATCTACCTATTTAAAGACCTTTTATACTTAAAAATTTATTGTCTCACGCTAAAGTTAAAAATGACAGAATTAACTAAGGGAATCACGAAAAGTGTTATTATGTCTAAATTAAGGAAGATAAATGATTTCCAAGTGAGAAATAATTATTTAGTAACTTTGTATCACTTGTTAATATTTTCTTGGTATAGAAAAAAAATAATAATTGAAAGAAATGTTGAGAAGCAAAGGAAGATTAACTAGATACATTTTTTTTGGCGCTCTTTCTGAATATCTCGTCTGCCTTTACAAATAATGCAATTACATACGTTAAAAATGTTTTTATTCATCAAGAATTGTCTAAAAATAATAATAATCATCATAATATTAAACTATACATTTGTATATTTTTTTTTAAAAAAAAAAAAGAAAAAAATGAAAGACTTTCTTGAAGTAAATGTAAGAAAAAAAAATTATATACGTGCATTCTTACGGAGAAGTTACTGTTAGAAATTATAATTCCTAGAGTATGAACAAAAACCAAATATCTTAGTGACTTAATGATAAAAATAAATGATATATTATATTATACATCAGTTGGAGTTATTAAAACTTCCTATACATGTAAATCAGCTGCAGTTATTATCAGAATAATCTCGGAAAAATTGCGCATTTTCGTCCATAAGTAAGCTAGCTAATAAGTATACGTATTGTCAATAAAAAATAAAAAATATTGTGTATGTTTATCGTCTATAGTCAAATATTCGTCTATGTTAGAAGTCTATTTTTTTTTCTTGGATCCCAAAATTGTAGTAGTTTAATTCAAGTAAGAATTAATCTTCAATTCTGCTATATGTTTCTTTACCTAATTTATTAAATGCACAAAATAAGAGAAAACTTTTATTTAAAGGAAATAATACCATGCGTTTATTGTTTTTAAACTTGCTTCGTGAAATACGACTGGATAAAGCTCTTCACCTGGACCAATTGCTCAACAGAAAAAACATTTTCTAATGAGAGAATATGCACTTGTTAATTAATGATTGTTTAAAACTAAGTTATAAATGATATGTATTTTTTTGTTATATCACATAGGTTAAAGTCTGTATGGTCAAGGGATATTTAATAGCCTTGTAATGACAAAGGTATGTTTTAATATAATTATTATAGGTTAAGTTGATATTTAACACGAAAGAAAAAATCTATAAAATATGTTTTAATTATTACATACAATTGTAGGTAGAAATTTTGTATGTTAGATACGTAAAAGAAAAATATTTAGATATTTAAGGGGTAAAATAAATATTGAAAATTATCAGAAGTAACTAAAAAAAAAAAATGCTATAACAAAATATTTCTTGTTAAAGTTTTGAAACGAATTTATACTGTATTAATTGAGGAATTTATTCCTAATTATTCTTAAATAACACATCCACTTTATTTAGTTTAAGATAGTATGCTACCAACTATTTTTGAATGTTCCTTTATTAAAATTAAAATTATTATACTTTTATTCTATGATGTCCATTGATTTCAGATGTTGATCAAAGTATACACGGTAACATAAGTTTATTATAATCAGTGTATTTACTTATCCTGCCCAGATATAGCATTGGTATATGCTTAATATTCGCATAGGTAATAATTATAATGTATTTATTTTGTGGGATGAAAAATGATCTCCCCAAAAGCTTTGTTTTCCATGAGAGGAAGATTTTAAATATAATGTTCGGGTATGTTTATAGCCCAAGTGATCGATTCTCATAGATAGGACGATCAAGAATTTATCTAGCATTTAGTATGCTTCATTCGTTTAAATCCCAGGAGAGGATTGTATTTGGTGTGTGTTCGTTGTATGCCCAAGTAAGAGGCAAGAAACCACCAAAATATTTTAATGTAGTAGATTACTCTACAGACCTTCGTGGTTATTCCATATTCCTCATGTGAAAATAAAGATAGCTCCACCATGGAAGGTGTTGATTATTGTGCTTAATTTTGAAAGTTCGGGCAAGATAAAGGTTATATTGGAGGTGTTAGTTCCTCAAGATCCACTTTAGTATAAATAGTGCGTTAGTAACTAAGATCAATATCTGTATTGTGCTGCTAAATATTGCTAGTATTTGACAAGTAAATCAATGGAGAAAGTAATTAAAATTGCGTAATTTAAAACGCTTATTTACTGAAGGAATATTCAAATGCAATATTTAATTCTGGTTAGTAATTAAATAATACTCATATTTAAAATTATACGTATGAATAAAATTTGTATCATAACTTAAGTTAGCATTAAGTTAAATGTAAGATGGTAAGTGTAACTTCTGATAACTGGCCTATAATTAGAATAGGTTATCCCATTAAAGACCATAAATAAAGTAAATGTATTAGAAATAAATTTAATATTTTGCGTATTGCATATGATTGGATTAATCATTTAAAAAAAAAAAAATAGTTAGTCAATAATTTTGAATAAAAGCTTCTACAAGGTTACCAAAATTTAATAAACAATGTATTGGTAATGAAATGTACTTTTAGTTAATCAATCCATATGATTGCATACAGGAGAAGTAGTAACCTCTAGTCCATAACCAAAAGAGTATACAGATTAATGTCAGTTATATTTTATATTTTTGTATTACTATGGGATTATTGAATAAATGTTCATATATTTTTTTTTTGTGATAATAATAAATTATAGTCTTGTTAAAATTTGTTGTAGATTCATTTTTTTTGTTTTTATATGCTAAATATAAGTGTTTGCACAATATTTGCAAAACCTTTTCTTGAGTCCGAAATCATTCCAAATTCTTAAAAACTTAATATACCAGATAAATAAAGTTAAGCAGATCGGAATATGTCATTATATTTTAGTTTAATGATAATTATTTATGGAGTTGAAAACTTAAGACTAAACATTCACCTTTGTGTAAAAAAAAAAAAAAAAAAAAAATGAATTTATTCCCAAACCATTAACTTTGGTTGCACATTATTCCATTCCCATTTAGTTAAATTGTCTAAGTAATAAATCTTAGTTATATTATTGTGTTGTCATGGATGATGGAAGGACACAAAAAGCACCCTTGTCTTTTTATTATTCTGACTGAGATTCTGAAAAAAAAAAAAGGCTGTGTTATTCAAAATTATACGTCATTATTGAATAGAATTATCATCTCTTTAAATAATATAGCAGTGGATATGAGAGATGAAGACACATTGAATTTAAGTAAAATAAATGTTTCCTATAGCCGACCAGAATGCCAGTCATATGCGACAACACAATACTGCCGAGCATTTCCTTACATGAAACAAAGAACCCTGAGATTAATATTATTATAATTATTCTTTAAATTAATAAGTGATCAATTATTGTTGTTATTACAATCGTGGCATGGCTTAAGAGAATTGAATGTACAATTGTATTATATGAAAAGTATTTTAGATCATATTGGAAAATTAATGGATATGTTGCTTTATTTTGGTTGCCTTAACCACAACCTGAAAAATTAGTGTCAAAAGTGCAAACAAACTAATAAAAAAATAGTGGGTTAGAATATATATAACTTTATTTTACAGTTTGCCTTTTTTTTTTTAAAGTTAGAAATTAATGTAAAGCTAAAACTTAATATTACAATTCATCATTTAAAAAACATTTCCAGATTATTTCTCATATTATTTCTTTTTTCATAATGAATATATTATTCCATCATTGGAAATAAGATGTGATTTGTTTTGTAGATTTGAAATATTACACATGCTAGGTGTAAATAATATTTTTGAAATTAAATTGAGAGACTGCAAAACCTCTCGCTTCTCATTACTATAACAGACAATCAGATTGTAAATACAAGACAGACAATTTAACAAGTATAGGGCAGTCCACCCTATTTTTTACTTGTCTTTCTATATATCCAAACCAGTCTAAAGTACTTAGATCTGAAAGTGTGAATATTAAATATCTTTATATTTAACTCACTGAAGTTAAATTACAAACATACAGCGTGAAATCCTACGATTTACTATGCAGTAGTTTTTAGATGTTATAACATGCAGTAACGTATGTAAATAATATTTATTTGTATAAAGCGCAAACAGTATTGAAATTAAATTGAGAGACTGCAAAACTTCTCACGCTCATTACTATAACAGCGCTGTAAGTTTGTAATTTAAACTCAGTGAGTTAAGTGTGAAGATATTTAATATTCACGCTCTCAGATCTAAGTACTTTAGACTGGCTTGGATATATAGAAAGACGGGTAAAGAATAGGGTGGACTGTCTTATTCTCTGTCTTGTATTTACGATCTGATTGTCTGTTATAGTAATTAGCGCAAGAGGTTTTCCAGTCTCAATTTAATTTCAATGCTAGGTGTTTAGATGATGCAATGTGTTGAATTATGCTGAGTGGGGAAGGATGGCTTCAATGAAACAACTCATAACTACTTATTTTTCTTTTTTTTTTCCCATAATGAATATGTCTCCATTTTTTTTAGATATGAAGTTTGATATTACACCTAGTTTGATGCGTTACTCCAGTGACGTATTATTCTAAGTTTGTGATATTTTTAAAATAATGTCTCCACAGGAAGTGAAGACAAATTTTATTGATTAACTTTGTCCACACATCCTTAGAAGTGGTTATTTTAAACATATTGCAAACTTAGAATATATTGCCAGAATAATACATCATAGCAGGAATAATATCAAAGTACCATAATTAAACTGTATCAGCATTAAGTGAGGACAGTGTTTCTTCTGAGATCAGATACAAAAACAAAATATTTTCTCAATGAAGTTAGAGATACTATTTTAGTGTGCACTCTAAAACATTTTTGACACAAGAAAGAGCCATCAAAACAAGTGATAAACAATGTTAGATATTTATTGAAATATACAAGAAAGTGTTATGGCAGGAGGACTAGCAAAATCTTAAAACATTAAATATTAAGATGGGAGGGGAATATATTTCTAAATATATTTTAATTGGGGTTTTGTCTAATTTAATTTATA
The DNA here is from genome assembly GCA_028023455.1 of Epiperipatus broadwayi. NCBI lineage: Eukaryota > Metazoa > Onychophora > Udeonychophora > Euonychophora > Peripatidae > Epiperipatus > Epiperipatus broadwayi. The sequence continues at coordinate 1,217,936 of JAQFVV010006222.1, forward strand.
GATATTAATCTATATTAATACAAATATCTCAATTTCTTTACAATGTGCGATTGCTTAGATTTCTTTTGTGGATTTCAGTTTGTGAAAATTAAGAATATGTTTTAATATAAAAGAAACAATATTAAATCTCTTTGGCTGAAAGATATAAATAAGAATTTGTAAGCATAATATGAAGAAAATACAAGTTCTATTATTTTTATACGAAATCATTTACCAGTTTCATTTGTATAATTCTTCTATAATTATTATGAGAAGAATAATACAATTTATTTAAATGTGACAAAAAATATATAAATTGTCAATAACAAAATAAATAAATCATGTAAATATGTTTATTTTCCATTAATTACTATCTTCTTATGAATATAAATATTTAAACACGTTTAAATAAATGTTAAAACTTTTTTAGTGTAAATAATCTCTTTAATTTTAGCTGTCAAGCATGCACGTAAAGAAAGCAAATACTTTTAGTTTAAGTGATGGAATATCAAATTAACAAAATTTTTATGTTATGCATATTACTAATGTATGAGCTGTAACATCAGAATATCTAAATTTAAGAAATAATTTGGGCTATGAAATACATACTATAAATTATGTTAGACTGATGAGAGTTATTGATAACATTCTACTAACTATAATCATGTCAGGGCTAAATTTATTCAAAAAATAAATATGTTATAGCTGAGAAGCTTTAGTGGATCAGTGTCTTTTTTAAAACTTAATGAAAATATAAAATAATGTTTATCCATTAACACTTATCATATACATTTATTTCACTTATGCTTATATATAATCCAGGCACTTTGAAATAAGGATTTGTTTTTGAAAATGATAATGCTAGACTAATAATGTTAATTTTTTGAACATTCGTTATTTGTTGCATTTCCTAGAATTCTCTCTCTCAAATCAATTGAATTTTATTCATACTATCAACAAGTGTCTGACTTTCAGGAGACTTAAAAATGTTTCTTTAAGGCCTCTATAGTTTTAAATCCTTCTATGGATCAATAAAAAATGAAATGAATTAAATGAATATCTTTTAAATTTCTACCATTTTACAAGAGTTTATATTTTGATTTTTTTTTTCATTTCAACATAACTTATGACAAAGTTATTAGCAGTATACATACATATGTAGTAGACTATTTCTGTACAAGAAATATGTACAGTACAGCACTTTCTACTAAGTGAACAATATTGATAACTGTTTTAGACATCAAATATGTCCCCATTCTATTGTTCTTTATATTACTTTGCATTTATTGTGTAAATCATAATGAGAAAAGGTATTTGTTCTCCTAGTTATAAACTCTAGATCATTGTTATAGCAGACCTCACTATATTTAATAAAGGAATTTAAATCAAAATTGTTTTTACATTATTTATTTTTAATATTATTTTTACTAAAATTACTCCATACAAATTTAATTTTATAATGGAATATTTTAATATGGGAATTACTATTCATTAGAGCTATTAGTAATATATGTTGTAATGGAATAAGACTTAAACCTTACATCATTTACTTAGCAGAAGAGGTAATCTCCTTCACCATTAGGAAAATATAGCACAGCCATTGAGAGATGCAGCTAGATATGTCAGCCATGGATTTGAGCATATTATCAGTAAAATATCAAATGAGGAAATATTCTTCATAATTGACATTCTTGCAAGACTAATTTATGTTTATAATATAATAAACAATCAAATTATTTATGATAGAAAATAATTTTATTAATCTTCTAGAATTAGTATAAAAATATAATTAAGAATGAAGAGAAGCAGGGTGTATATTTTGGATATCTTATTAAAGTGTAGTGAAGATTTGTGCAGAATCAAATCATATACATTTTTCTTAAATGAAATTTAACTTGTTATTACAGTTCCAATAATCTCGCTGACTTGTTTACTTTAAAGAAATTCAGGAAAATCACTGTAATCACATTAATTTTAAATTTTCCTTATATAGACATAATCAAATAGTACTAAGGTCAAAGTAGTTTAGTCTTATTGCCAAATCTTTGATGGACTTAGTTCTTTGTAATTATTTTCTAGACCACTTGCAAAATCACTTCAATAAAAATTTTGCAATAACTAAAAACTTGATTTTTTTTTGCAAAATTTATTATGATTCATAATTATTTTTGCACAATAATTGTGTAATAATTATTAAAAATTAAGGGTATCTGATTACACTGTTATTTTATACATATTTGTTTTATTTTTTAAAATAAAAATAACTTTTAGTGTAATGTTAACAAAGAAAATCATGGCATTTGATCACATTGTCTTACAAATATAATGTTTAATATGTTAATGCCAATACTGTTCTAGGATAATTTAAGATAAAAATTATAAAGTAGTTTCAATATTTTAAAGCTGAACTAAATAGATTTATCAGAGATTAATATTTCTTCATTTCCATTTTAAATGTAAATTTCACTTTGAAAAAGATTAATTTGTTTCTGAAATCCACTCTCTTCTTCCTATCATTCAATGATAGAAGTACCTTTTTATGAACTCATTTTTTTTCAATATCTGCAAAGTTCATATATAGGTTTTTTTTTAGAATTTTATCATTTGCCAACATATTCCAAATCAGGTGCAATTTATTGAATTCTGATATAGAATAATGCCTTAATACTAAAATTAAAAGATGATAGCATATAAAAAAGTTCAGTAGGAAAAACAATTAAATCTATCACAATGCAGAAGGATTAAGATAAACCATGTTTAATTATGAATAAGTGATGATTTACTTTACTTTTGATGTACAGAATATTTTGTATTATTATGTAGAAATAATTGCTGTCATATTTTTTTTCTCAGACATTAACAGTGGAAATGCAAAATGATAATCCCAAACTTTCCCTAGATGATGATCTTTTTTTGATTCAGTTGTCAAATAAGATATGCTAATGGGAAGAAAAAGAGCAGTTTGAGCCTAAAAACTAAATATTATTTTCATATTTGAATTGTGAGAATTCAGAAAGCGTTCTTATAACGTGAGCTGACATTAAATATAGTAATCAAGCTTAAAGTATTTTTAAACAGAAGTTTCTTTTAAGAAATAATTAAATTTTCAAGAAAAAAAATAGTGAAAATAATTTCATTGCTAAACATTTTGGTGCATGGCTTACTTAAGGAAATTATTCACATAATAAACAACAAACTTATGCCAGCATATAATAGTAATGATCTCAGAGAAATTACATTATTCATCTCTTGACTCTAATGATCATTATATTACATACATATATGGGTGTAGGGGTTTAATGAAACATTTTAATTAATATTCTAACCTCAGTATACACACATATACTTTATATTGTACCAGTCGAAAAACGCACCACCTAAACTGCAAGTCGGATCAAACTCAGCTGGTTCAAACTGAATTCAAACCCAACTCACCAGCTCAGATTAGCATAAATCGATGGCACAGTGCTATGCGCCAAGAAACTAGCTCAACAGTTGGTGAGGATCAGAGACCCCTAAACTGACATTAATATCTGATAATAAACTGACTAAAATAATTTTAAATCGAATCATATGTATATGTTCGGGTTGCCAACACAGACAGCGAGTATTAACATTAAAATAAGCATAAAAGAATTAAGAACTAAGAAACCAAGTGTGTTTAGAAAATATTTAATAATAATAATTTGTTTTGTTTGAATTTTAAATAATGATTATATTAATTAATTCTAGTCCTTAAACAAAGTTTATAATCATAATAAGAGTGGCGGTCCTTATTATATGCCAATGAGTATTACGCAATATTGGAATTCTATGTCTATGCCCCCAACAAGAAAATAAAAGGCAGATAAAGGTATTCATTAGTAAGGGAAATTATTACTCTAATTTTATACGAAAGAATGTGATTATTTATTTCACATTCGCAGATCCATTCGTGAAGAGCAAGATACCTATTTTAGGGCATAACTTTAATCTTTATTTGAAACTTATTGACTTCAAGATAACTGAGAATTTGTTCGACTTTAATTGAAATCACTTCATCACGAATTACGAGCATCAGAGCGGGCTTTATTGGAACCGAGAGGTAACAGTGCTGACGAATTATGAGCTATAAAATGAAAGATAATCGCTGGTCGGTAGTTTAAGTCTCATGGCGGCTTGTCTTTCACAAGTCTTACTGCCCTTTTGAGATGTGGAACACGAGGGAAACCAGGCCAAGTCGTAACTACGAACCCTTGGTGTTCCAATTATAACATGAACAGGGGAGGAAGTGCTTTCTTCCTTGATTATTTGAAATAACGGAAATATTACTACCGACAAGCATAATGGAGCGGAAGATTGCCCTACGTCAGCAACGTTGAAGGTGATGACTTGATAGTCATCGTTTGAATACTAAAACCCATATACAATGCTCTACGTGATGACTTGATCAAATGAATTAAAGTCAAATGAGCTTTTAACTAACATTATTTCAAAGCATTTATCAAATTATATTAGTTATGCCCCAATCATTGTGCCCTTCCTGAGTATTAATAGATAGTGAAAACAATCTGAATTAGAATGTATTTAGTTGATTCCTTTATCGACCCTTTTTGCAAAAACATTTTAGATTATACGTGAATAAATAAATATTGGTTAATACGAGAGAAAACATTTTAAGATTATATATGAATAAATACCCATTGTTGAATATGAGAAAATAGCTGGGGCATAGATTAGAAATGGAGCTAATGATTTATTATTAGCCAATTATAAAAATAACAAACATTTGATCATTTTTTTTGACTCGGTGATTAATAGAACTGTATAAACCTAGTTCTGATGGGTGAGAATTACTATCAGAATTAACATTATATTATTTGCACAAAGCAAAAAGGATAAAGGAGCTCATCGAGTCGGAAGATTATTGGCATATAATTAAAAATAAACGACATTAATAAATCACACAAAATATATATATAGTATAGTAAATGAACCGCCATCGTAAGAAAGGAAAGTTAAAGACTAGAAGTTGAGAGAATTACGATATAATTTACAATAGCATAAATAAAGGGTTTTATAAAGATTATTACATTATAAATGAGAAGAGCTCTTAAAGGGAGTGTAAAGTAAAGTTCGGAACCTGGCCAGAAAGCTTAAGGTTCATTATGGAAATATATTACCCATTTCTTCCGGGGCTGGTTCCCTTATTTTACATGTCCGGGTGAGGAAAATGTAGGCACCATTTGGTCGATTACTTGAACAGTATTTTAGTGGCTTTTCATAATTTTAGCAGCATGATTGGTCCGGAAAAGACTCAGCAGCTCCATTGAAGATTTTCAGGGGACTTCAGGAACCGATAGCCAGATTCCTGATGTTTAGCCCTTCACCATGATCGAAGCACTATTTAAATTTATGATTTTGAAATGCACAGAATTCACTGCACTTCTCTACAACAAAGATGGCTTCCTTTTCTCCAAACTTTTCAGAGCTATATATCTGTCCTCTGATGCCTTCAGGCTAGCGCTTCTTTCATTATCAATGTTTTTAGATTTACTGGTTGTTTTTAGATACATTCCTTCGATAAGGCTTTCAAACTCATTAACTTGAATTCATTTTCTAATTAGAAAATGAATTCTTAAAATCAGAAAATGATTTTAATTAGGAAATCCTTATCTTTTTTTCTAATTAATAAAACTTTAACTATTGTTTTTGAAAGCTTATCGAAAGAATGTAGCTTTTAATCATTAAACTTTAACAAATTATTTAAAAATAAAATCAATCATTCCCGATGCAATGAAACTTTTAAACAATTATATATATTTAAATATTTACAAATATATACGCACAATCCACGCAGTTATAATATATAAATTCATGAATAATTCTATCATGAATTTATTAATAGAATTGATCAATTTAAATCTGAAACTAATTAATTTTAATACGCATTTGATTTTATGGAAATTAGCGTGGATTGAACGTATAAAGCCCCATTGCATCGGAAATTCACGGTTAGTACTAGGGTTTGAAGTGGGCTTATGGCTAGATGTCATGAAGCTAGGATCGAATTCAGATCCGACTGCTTCAATATCTAATTCTTGCATATAGTAACTCCTCTTTTTATAAACAAAATATAAATTGCAGTAATAATTATTATTAAACTGTTATTAAAACAGGAAAAACTCTCCATATAGTATTGCCACTCAGTGCACTCTTTCTTGTACTGAGTGGCAGTATTGCATGGAGAGTTTTGCCTGTTTTAATAACAGTTATAAGCAAGTGTAAGACATGGTGATCATGTGATGAATATTAAACTGTTTATTAAAATAAACACATTCATTATATTCATTCATTTAAATACAGGTCAAAATATATTTACACAAATACAAATATCATTCTTCGCCTACTAAGTCCTAGTTCATTTTTATGTAGAAGAAATTTTTTACAATATTTTATATATTAATTATATAATAAATATATAGATTACATAACAGATACTCATACATATTTTTCTATATACTAATGTCTCCCCCTCTTTAATATGTTTTTTAATTTGAATTTTTATTTCCCTATAATGTTGCAAGCTTTTTCATTCAATAGGTAAATTATTGAACAATTTAAGAACGTATTGATTTCTTACTCTAATTCCATATTTATTGCAATATTTTGAAATTATGTATGTATCTGTTTTTCTTAGACACATTTTAATTGTTTTATATAAGGTCTTTTTGAAAGTATTATCAAAGGAATTTATTCTCTATAATTATTTTTATATACAAGAAGTTGATTCAATAATAAAATATTATATTTGTATCTACTTTTTTTTTATATAATTTTTTACTATTAGATCAATTTATTTTTTTTGCAGTAATGTCAATCTATTAATATTTAAAAAACTTGCAAAACCATAAAGTGTTATTCCATTTCTCAATAAAGATATTTATATAACAATAAAAATATTTAAAGGAAAAATAAGTTCAATTTTGTAGAACATTGTTATAAAATATTTCCAAGACATTTTTTTCCATTTATTATCATTCCAAGATCTCTAATATATTTTGCCAGTTCTACTTTTATACATTATTACTATTATTATTATTATTATTATTATTATTATTATTATTATTATTATTATTATTATTATTATTATTATTATTATTATTATTATTATTATTATTATTATTATTATTATTATTATTATTATTATTATTATTATTATTATTATTATTATTATTATTATTATTATTATTATTATTATTATTATTATTATTATTATTATTATTATTATTATTATTATTATTATTATTATTATTATTATTATTATTATCATCATCATCATCATCATCATCATCATCATCTAGAAGATATTACAATAAATACTGTACTGTATAAAATAAAAATATTTATTAATGTATTTATTAGCATTATATATTACATTACTAACATATATACAGTCATGTGAATGCAGATGTATATCAATAATTTTATATTTTGTGTTAGGAGAGCATATTGACATACATTTTGTTTTTTCTACATTTATATAAATTCCTCTCTCAAAGCGTCAAAAGATAATTTTGTTCAGACTTTCTTGACATTTTTTTACTTGCAATATCAATATTGTTATTATACTCATAATAATAGTATCATCTGCATATTGATATATTAATCCTTCAATTTTAATATTTCCTACATCATTCATAAAAATCACAAACAACAATGCACTATGTATAGAACCTTGAGGAACTCCATATAAATTTTTGCTCATTACTCAATATATTTGATATTTTTGATACAGCATATCTACCATTTAAGTAATTTTTAAAGAAAGTGAGCAATTTTTCTCTAACTTCACAATTTTGTAAATTGTAAATATACTTATGTTTAATAACATAAAAATCTTATAAAAATCTAAAAAAAATTGCAATTACATATTTTTTTATCATTTAATACACTATTAATTTTATCTGTAAAATTCACTAATAACATTGTTGAAATAAATAAACTCTTTGTTTTTACTTCACCTTCGGGTGGTAAGTTTTAATTGCGCTTTATGCAAAAAAAGTGAAGCTTAGTATTATTAGAAAAGAATTATAAGGCTTAGTGCTTTCAGGGAACTTAGCTCCATATTCATAGCCTATCTTGGGAGTGTCAGCTTACATTGAGATTTTAAATATGAATATGAGACCTTTGACCCTTGAAAGCACTTAGCCATTTGATTAAATATATATTAAAATAAAATAATATATACTTTTCTTTATTTGTTTTTAGCTTTGTGCGTGTTAGCGCATTTTATATATTTTGATTTAGAACAATTAGCCACAAAGTGTAAACTGTTTGCTTAATGAGATTTTAAGCAAAGCTTGGCAGTAATTTATGCAAAATTTATTCAAAGTTTTCTTTCATATTGACCATTTTTTGGAGATTGCAAAACACGATTTTTTTTTCGTTTTATTGCATAGTTGTCATTTGCAATAAAGCACCCTTCCTTTATTTTTCGTTTTGTATCATTATGCTCAGTGCACAGTGCCCTTGCCAAAGTGGGTTTGAGCACCAAAAAATAACAGGACATGTGTTCGAACCCACTTTAGTAAGGATACTGTGCACTGAGCATAATGATATGAGACAAAAAATAAAGGAGGCGTGCTTTATTGCAAATGACAACTATGCAATAAACCGAAAAGAATTGTGCTTTGCAATCTCCAAAAAATGGTCAATATGAAAGAAAACTTTGAATAAATTTTGCATAAATTACTGCCAAGCTTCACTTAAAATCTCAATGTAAGCTGACACTCCCAAGATAGGTTATGAATATGGAGACCTAAGTTCCCTGAAAGTGCTAAGCCTTATAATTCTTTTCTAATAATACTAAGCTTCACTTTTTTGTGTAAAGCATAATTAAAACTAATAACATTGTTGTGTTTCTTCCTTTTATGAATCCATATTGGTTTTTATTAAAAAAAATATTTTCAGTTAAAATTTTTTTATTTTATAATTTTTTTTTACTAGTGTTTTAGCAATTGAAAGAAGAAAAAATATAACTTTATAGTTTTCTAAATTATTTTTAACTTCAGATTTATAAACTAGTCTTACTATATATGTTTTTTAATAATCTAGGAAATTCATTATATTATTTTATTAATCATGTAAATTATAACACCTGGTATCAATATTATTTTTTATGTGTAACATTTTGATTGTATCTATGCCTGGGCTTATATTAACTCTACATTCTAAGACCTGCCGAAAACCTCCGCTGACACAACCAAGCAATCAGTGACATTGATTTATCTAATGGTCACAATACGACCATTCATTACATAATCACAATTTACACCAATAATTAAAAAATTGAAGCACAAATTTTGTAAATTATGCTTGATCTAATCATGTAACTAAAACATACAATGTCGCAATTTACATCAATAATTCTAAAATTAAAGCGCAAATTTTATACATCTATTCAATCATAATCATTCGTTACAAAATTGCAATTTGCATCAATAATTAAAAAATTAGAGCACAAATTTAATACAGTTATGCTTCATCATATGCCCAATCACTGATGTGCATTCTAAAATGAATTTACATGAATACTAACAAGTTAAAAGAAGAAAAAAGTCAAGAGAAATTAATGATAGTAATAAAAAAATTATTAACCTTTAAACCAGTGGTCTTCAACTCTTGGTTTGCGGACTGGCGCTGGTCCACAGAAGTTTTCTGCCAGTCCGCGCTAGACTGGCAGGAAAGTTTGTAATAACAAAATAATAAGAATTTAAACTTTTAATTAATATAAACAATTTTTATTTATTTTTTCATTGCAATTGCTTAAATAAAATTAATTATAAATCAAAATTTTATTTAAATTATTATATAATACTATAATTACTAAATAATAATCAAAGAAATTTATCTGAAAATGCAATCTTTAAAAGACAAAGCATCAATCTCATGATAATTGCACTACTTCTTACATGTCAATTTCTATACGTAGTAGGCATTTCTGTATTGTCAGCTCATTTATTGGTCACATATAGAAAAATTTTTTATTGCATTTGTACCAACTTTTTATTTTGTGTGTGACTTTTTTTTTTGAAATTGTAAACGTCACAAAATGGAGACAGATCATTGATGATGATTCCCCTTCATCGGGAACATAAATCTATTATCTTTTTTTTTTTTTTTAGCAAAATGACATTTTTATAATGATAGTTTTATTTCTATGTGACACTTTACCAAAAAACTTTTCAGCTCAATTTTCCCAGTGGCTTTACGGATGGTCCTCAGGTGACTTCAAGAGTAAACGACTAATGCAATCTGGTGTTAATTTAATCTCATTTTTACTTTATTAAAAAAAAGAAACAGAAAGGAAAAAATCTAATCAATCATACATAAATTAATTTGTTATTCTAGTTATCACAGATGTTTATTGGGGGGGGGGGGATAGAATTAATTTTTTTCTTATTTTTCTAAAAAAAAAGAGTTTATTATTATACAAACTCCATATATATATATAACTTCATCTTGTATTTTTAACATTAAATAAAGACATTACATTTATCATAATCATTGTTATGTAATTACACTAGCTGTGATGTTTCCCAACATTCAGGTGAATAACATTTTATTTCTGCATGTTTTAACAATGAACTAATAAACGTAGTAATGCAGGCACATTAATGAGAACATACTGTTTTCTGTAGCAGTATGACTGCACAACTCTAGAAAGAGTTTTCAGCATGTGAAGGTAAGCAACACCATTACAATACACAGTAACTAGTGTGTTGTTTTGGTCAGTTATAACAATTATGCTCATCTATGGCTAAGCAGTTTAAATCTCTAAGAAAATTTATCTGTAAACTTCTGCCAGTCCATGAAATCTTATCCTTATTTTTGCCGGTCTGCAGGTGTGAAAAAGTTGAAGACCATTGATTTAAATAATATTAATGATAGTAATAAAAAAATTATTAACCTTTAAACAACATAAACAATATATATAAAGGACAGTTAACATTTTAAGTATTTACACATAAGATCAATAAAATCTTCTCTTCCATTGATTAGTATTTTCCATTCTCACTAATGTTCATCGTTAACTATATTCTAATTCAGTCAACATTATTTCTAAATCTAGTTATTTTGCTGCCATTGTATTAAGCAATTTTCTTTATCATTTCATTTAATCAGTTTTACATACTTGTTCTTTATATACATAAAGTTATCTTTTTCACAAATATTTTAATGTAACATTTTTTTTTTTAATCTAACATATTTTCTAGTTTAATTATTTCACATTTTCAGTGCTTAGCTTAAAATAACACTTCTATAATCAAACTTTTTTTCTCTTTTATTTTTCTGGAGTCATTAGATATGGCTTAACTTATATATTATTAAACTTAAATGCATATTTTAAACTAAGTACAACAAGCACAAGTATAAATAATGTAAAATTGATCATACCAACTATATAATTGCAAAAAACTAAAAACTTATTAAATACGAGTTATATTAAATTCAAATTTTTAACCAAATACAACAAGCACATGTATATGTAACATAAAATTGATCATACCAACCTTATAATTTTGAAAAACTAAAAGCTTATTAAATATAATTATTTCCAACACTCTCCATTGTTCATTGTATTAAATAATCTTTTTTATCATTCCATTTAATCAGTTTTACAAATTTGCTCTTTATATATACAATGTTATCTTTTTTATGAATATTTTATTATAACATTTGTTATGTGACACTTCTATAATTAAACTTTACTTCTTTTTTGGTTTTCTTGAATCATTAAATATGGTTTCCTATCTTATACATTATTACACTTAATAAATCCACATTTTTAAGCAAATGCAACAAGCACATGCACAAATAAATAATTACAGATTTTATTATTTCAAAAGACTAAATCAATGTGAATTATATTACAATATATACCATATCCATATGAAATAAAGCATATTAATTTTACAATTACTAGGATTTTTTCGTATCCAAAATAAAGTCCGATGTTACGTGCTTGCTTTGTTCCGTAATAAATAAAAATAGCATTCATATTTCATCTGCTAACAGTGTCATTGGATCTACCCTTGATTATGTATGGTCCTAACATATGTATTTTGACATGGATCTATTCTTTTCTTTAAACATGTTTTCATGTTCATTTGTTGATGGTAAAAGTCACTTGGATGTAAATAGATATTGATTTATATCGATTTCAAGAGCCCATAAGAAACTCACATGATCAAGTGTAGATCCTTAGGCCAAGTCAGGAGTTGAAATGTAAACACTGCCATTTTTAATTATCTTCATTTTTTTTCGTACTACATGGAACAAAGCAAGCATGCAACATCATACTTTTTTTTTCTGGCAAGAAAAAAATCATAACAATTGTAAAATTAATATGCTCTATTTCATATGGATGTGGCATATATTGTAATATAATTCACATTTATTTAGTATTTTGAAATAATAAAATCTGTAATTATTTATTTGTACATATGCTTGTTATATTTGGTTTAAAATATGGATTTATTAAGTTTAATAATATATAAGGTAGGTGGCCATATTTAATGTCTTCAAAAAAGCAAAAGAGAAGTAAAATTTAATTATAGAAGTGTTATAATGTTACATTAAAATATTTATAAAAAACATTATATATATAAAGAGCAAATATGTAAAGATTGATTAAATGAAATGATAAGGAAAAATCCCTTAATACAATGGAAAATGTACAGTGAAAGAACTAATTGTCATAAAAGGAAAGACAGTTATGCAAATGAAAATGTGCTGGAAATAATTCATATTTAATAAGCTTTTGGTTTTTCCAAATTATAAGATTGGTATAATCAATTTTACTTTATTTGTATGTGTGCTTCTTTGTACGTGTGCTTGTTGTATTTGATTAAAAATATGGATTTATTACATTTAATAATGTATAAAATATGAAGCCATATTTAATGTTTCCAGAAAAACAAGTGAGAAGATAGAAGTGTTATTTTAAGTAGAGCAGTGAAAGTAGATTGCTTAACGATTAAGTAAATGTGAAATGATAATTAAACTAGCAATTGCATATATTGTAATGTAATTTGTATTTAATAAGTTTATAGTTTTTCTAAATTATATATGGTATGAGTAATTTTATGCTATTTGAACATGTCTTGTTGTATTTGGTTAAAAATATGGATTTATTAAGTTGTAATGTAACTCATATTTAATGTTTTCATTTTTCGAAATTATAAGGTTGGTATGATCAATTTTATGTTATCTGTATATGTGCTTGTTATATTTGGTTAAAAATACAGATTTTTTTAAATTTAATAATATATAAAATAGAAAGCCATATGTAATGACTCCAGAAAAACAAGAGAAGTAAAGTTTAATTATAGAAAGTGTTATTTTAAGTAGAAAGCAGTGAAAATGGATTGTTTAAAGGTAAATTAATGTGAAATGACAATGAAACTAGCAAACATATGTTACATTAAAAACATATGTTACATTAAAGTAGTTGTGAAAAAGATAATATTGTATATATAAAAGCAAATGTGTAAAACTGATTAAATGAAATGATAAAGAAAAAGCTTAATACAATGGAGAGCAAAAGAACTAGATTTAGGAAACATATTGACTGAGTTAGAATACAGTTAATGCTGAACATTAGTGAAAATGAAAAATACTAATCAACAGAAGATTTTATTGATCTTGTGTGTATTTACTTAAAATGCAAACTATCCTTTATATATATGATTTATGTTGTTTAAAGGTTAATAAATGTTAATTAATTATTACTATGGGATTTCTTTGTCTTGTTTTTTTTCTTTTAACTTTATGGTATTTATATAAATTTATTTTAGAATGCACAACAGTGATTGGGCATATGATCAAGCATAACAGTTTAAATTTGTGCTTTAATTTTTTATTATTGATATAAAGTACAATTTTGTAACAAATGGTCATTATTGTATAATTATATGAAATTTGCACTTTAATTTTAGAATTATTGATGTAAATTATGACTTTATATGTTTTAGTCACATAATTCGATCAAGCATAATTTTACGAAATTTGCACTTTAATTTTTTAATTATCGATGTAAATTGTGATTTTGTAACAAATGGTCACATCGCTACGACATGTAGATTAATCGGTGTCATTTATTGCTTGGATGTGTCAGCAGGAGTTTTGGGCGATTTTTAGAATTGAAAATGGCTGTGAGCACATACTAAATCAGCACCCTTACTGACATTATCAACAATCTGAAAACTAGTTGAGACCCACAAAACATAGCAGCAATTTTATTTAATATCAATTGTAACATTCAATTTTGTAATAATGTGTGTTATATATTGAATTGTAATACAGTATACATGTATGGAAAGAGGAGTGGTTTAATAATGTAAAGATTAGTGCACTCGCCCCAATACTCGTAACCTGAAGAAATTGAATTTTTTTTAATTGTTAAAAATTGCCAAGTCATAATTCTCCTAGCTCTAGTAAATAAATATTATATACATCTGGAAGGATATGTAAGATTGGAAAACAATAAAAATCTTCACCATCCATCGGTTGATCAACTTGGGGAATATTATCTAATTTACCAGCAATCGATGTTACAATGATGTTACTTTATTTTATATAAATAAGTAGGCAATAATTGAAAATTGTTATTAAATAATATCGTTTGTATTTTTATGTATATAAATTTATAAATTGCAAAAATATATATATGAATTTTGATTTATTATTTGAAATATGCTATTTTCCTTTATACAGTATATATATTTTAAAAAGTGGGCGGGAGCTGTGATAGACATCTCAGATATATCTACATTTTTAATGCAGTATAATTTATTAGCTTCAGTATATCTCTTTTTTCTCTCTAATTTTTTTTTTTTATTATTTGTCTTTATATTTTTGTGCTTTTCTTTCATAATGATATTGACTCACGATTCATTCATTATATTCTGCTGAGGCATTGATCTTTTTTACTCAGTAATTTAAAATCGCAAAATTATCTATCCAGAGTCGTGTTTGTAGATTAATTTGAAAATACTACTTGTTCAAAAATGTTTAATTTAAACTGATTGTGATTGTTTTTTCTCCTCCTGTAGTCTTTAATATACAAAAATCTATGCAAAATACACCAGAGCAGTGCGAAATAGGTCAAATTCATTCATTAGTGGAATGAATGCAGTCTACCCATGTTTTATATTGTCAATGTGTTTGAAAATTATAAACTAACAGTAAATTAAAATAAATGTCCCCCACCTGCATGTTTTATGATAGAGATCAAGAATTTAGACAAAGATTTTATAAAAAAAATTTCAAATTTATTGCCAAATAAAAATTATCATTAATTATAATATTTTAATTAATATGCAATAAGATTGGTAGTTGCCTGTTGAAGGTAATTTTCACACAAAAAAAATGCTGTCTAGCATGTATGGGATTCAGTGCCACATTTTTCGCATATATTAGACTCATCATTTTATACTGAAATTTATATTGAATTTCATTCACATTCTTTTTTGTTGCATTATTTTATCAGAAATTTATGTATTTTTTTGTCAATCTAGTTATCTTTCTTTACTATTTTGCATTGTTTATTTTTATTATTATCTTTTAATATCTTCTATTGGGCAGCATCAATATTAAATATTGTTAAAAAAACAGGCAAAACTCTCTATATGTATTGCCACTCAATGCAAGCCAGAGTAATCAATGGATGCCAGAAGGCTTGTGCATAAAATTCCCATCTAGTGCCTATTCATCCAATATCCCCAGACTAGTTTCTGGCTTGTGACTTTCATCAGTAAGGAGCATTGGATCTGAGAGCACTGCACTGCATCTAGAACTTAGGATCTAATGCAACTCTCCAGCAGCCATCTTTTATCTCTACTTAACTACAAAACTATGAGTTTTAAATTAAAAACACTAATATTTTCAATCCAAGCTCATTAGCTTATATAGTCATATAGGTCTGAACTCAGTTCAGTACCTATGCATTTTGGTGCCTTTGGTTCTTTAATAACCATGGCCACCACTATCTTATTAGACAGGATTGGTTTTAAAAATATATTATGTATATGAAATCAATTTACCTTGTTATACCAAATAGGTAGTTGATGTAACCATACTTCAACATTGAAACTATTACCATTTCCCTGTCATGCCATGCCCCCCCCCTTTTTTTTTTTCTTTTGAAAATGAAGCTTTTTACATAGAATTTCAAATGTTTTGTGATTTTGGCTATTACATAGAATTGGCAAAAAAAATGATATATTCATACAACTTACAGCTGAATAAAAGTTCTTTACAACACACAGTATTAAGATACTATACTCCTTGATTACATTTTTTTTTTTAGCTTTTTTAAAGCCTTAAGTATTAGTGTTCTTATATTAGAAGCTACTACTATCATTTTTCAGATGTCTTTTCTTTTGAAAGTGAACTTTTAGTGTGGAATTGTGAATTTTTTGATTTTATATATAGACAGGTGAGAATTAATATGTATTACAGGGATCTTTTACATTGCAAATGAATAAATATATTTTGATCTGACTTTTTAACTATTCAACTTTTTTTTTATTAATGTATGTTATATGAGAATTATAGTTTTTATGAATGTTTTTGCAGAAACTTCTCAGAAAAAAGATTTTAAATTTCACTCTGTTCTGAATAATAGTAGTCCACATTTAAGAATGAGTTAGTAATTGGTGTATTTCTTATTACTTTTTTACAATCTAGAAAAGCTATATGTTAAGATTAATTAAGAATTATAAGTGTGATTTATCTGGATATTTGATTTATTTTAATAATCTCTGCTGTTAGTTAGGTAGTAAAAGTATATGTGAAATAACCAAAAGTATAAAACATTACTGAAAAATCAAGAATCAATTGAGTTTCTGGAAACACACTGGAACACTACTCCCACAGGTATATGGGTTCTTAGGTTTGAATATTTAATCCAATAATGTTTGTCTATAAAGATATTTAAAAAATATTACAAAAATATTTACAATTAAAATTTTAGACTATAAATAAGCCAAAATAAAATATTAAATGTATTAACTGATGAAATGTGATACAAGAAGTGTGGATTGTGATGTAAGGAAATGAAATAGGTAATTCTGAGAGTAGAAGTAAACTTAATATTGCAGTTACTGCTTTAGGTTCATGATCAATGGAATGTTTTTAAGTAGCATTTCAATAAGTAATACATTGTTTGTAGTTAGACTGAATACATTGAAGAAATATTGTGAGTATTCATGTACTATACATATTGTTATCCCTGTTCTTACTAAATGCTTTCCTTCATTTCTGTTATCAGAAATTCAAAGAAACATTAAATAAAAAAATTAGAATTTAATGAAAAAGAAATTTGTAATTTTCTGTCTTAACTTTAATGCTATGCAGAACGCACATATATCTATATATGTGTGTGTCTGTTAAAATTGCTTATTATAATACAATTCACTATTATCCATGAATGTCAGTATCATCACTGTGACTTTGGGCCAAAGATCATCAATATTACCTGGTTGGGGATACTATTGTATATGTAAACATCATGTTGTTGAATTAGAATATGTGTATGAGGAAATTTAAACTTCATGGAAAAGAATATAGTGGGAAAATGGAATGATATGGTAGGGGGAAATGATAAAATTTTTATTTTATAAATTGGAATAAGCAAATAGATTATACTTTGTGGCTAATTATGAATCAAAACATATATAAAATGCGCTAACACGCACAAGCATACAAAGCTAAAAACAAATAAAGCAAATATATATTATTTTAATATCTATTCATTAAATGGCTGAGCTAAATTGTGGTTTATAAGCTCTTCTCTTACAATCTGAATAGATTTAGCCCTACAAATGGAGCCGTATAATTCCGAAACATCAATAGTAGCTAGAATAATGAAAGCAAAAATTCACTAATTATTGCAGTGATATTTATTATAAATCTGAGTAATCAATAGTTATTAGATGATAGAGCCATATGTATCCAGATTAGTTTTTGACTTTTGAATTTAGTCAATGAGAAGCATTAGATTTGTATCTATACATCCAGTAGTCATATTTACTTATATATACTTTCCAAAATAATTACCTAAGATTCAAATATTTTAAGGTTTTACCTCAAGGTAAATTGCTTACAATGATATGTACATCTGATGTCAAGATAGCCATTATATGTTTTAATGACTTCGTTTGACACTAACTGTAATTGTCTTTGGCCCAACGGCATAGATATAAATACTAATGTGAAACATCACACAAATTTATATTTTTAAATTGAAAATCTGCATAAGAATAAGGATTATAATATTTATTCTATTACAGGTTTGTATATTGTACAATTGAATAATCAGTAGATATTTTAGAACTAAGTCAAATCTAAATAATTTGAAAAATGTACTTTTTTATTTAGTTAATATTTAAAGAAATAACTTACACTTCTATGAGATGTAATAAATCATAAATAATGTGCTAAGATGCTACTGAAGGGAAGTTTATGAATTTGAAGAACAAAAAAAAAAAAATTAAGGCTAAGTGCTTCTGCTAGCTTATTTTTGCTCTCATATTCATAGCTGGAGAATGTTATAAGATAATGGAAAAGATGTGTGAGTTTGTACGTGTATAATAGAGGATATTTAAATTTATTAGAGAGTCCATTTTCTAAAGAGGGAGAAGAATGAATCTTTATGGTTGGTGGAATGTGCAGAGTTAGCTATATAGTATGCCTCTCTTGATCTTCTGTTTGGAACATCTTGAATAGCTGCAGAGGATGGGATCCAAGAGATATCCTGTGGATTTCTGATGCTCAATAAAGACTGAGCTATACTTTGGCTTTGTGGCTTTTTTTGTTTGCATATTGATGCTGTGAGACTCATGTGGACAAAGACATCCAAGGTTCCTCATAATTAATAGATTTGCATCCTATCTGGAGGCATTAGATTTCATATACTGTGCAAGGAATGAGATTAGCTTTGAATCTACTTTGAATTGTACAAGAGTCTGTTGGTAGTAGGGTGTGTGCAAAAGGCAAGGCAGTTAGTAGGTAAAAATATTTTATTGAGTGTTTGGTAAGTGCAGGACCTGTCATTGGGATGGGGGATAAAGCTTACTATAAAACTGCTTTATTTTCTTATTTAGGAGGTGATGTTTAAATCCTACAAAAGTGAGATCTTTGATACATGATTCTATGTTAGCTTTTTTGGGTGGATTCATATTTACATACGTAATAATTTTGAAATATAAATGATGAGAGGCCAGGTTGTTCACGAGAATGAATTGTAGTCTATTCTGGATGAGTCTTTCTATTCCACTGTAAGTCATAGTACTGACTGGCTTTGGAGATTTGCTTTGGTGTCTTAAATGGCCAGTTCTGGTTCTGTGATGAAGTTGTCATCCATATAGTAAGGGTTCAATATATGATGAGATGACCTATTTTTATCAAGATGGTTGAGGTGTAAGTTGAAAATGACTCCCAGGAAGACCTATGGGACAACTGTCGGACATTTTGCAATATTGACCATTAAATCATGGCTTTGATATTGTTGATAAGCCAGAAGAGGAATGCTATAATGAAGTCAGTGGGTAGTTGACTATAGTTTTGTCTAACTTGTTCACTTTTGATCATATTTATAGATGATGTCCTTTTGATAGAACCATACAGTTCTGTCACACACAATGAAGCTATTTCATGTGGTGAGTTGGTTTTTAAATGCTTGGTATTGAGTATGAAGTCAAAGGTAGAAATAATTGTATAGACGCTGAATCCTATATGATAAATCATCCATTTAATCATTTTGGCTGTTTCAGAGTAGTGGCAACCCACCAAATCTAGCATGAGTCTGAGGGGAATGTTTGGCTTTTTAGTCTTAATATAGACAAACATGTGGGGATGCAGATGGCCACATACCTCAAACAGTAGACTTGTACCTCATCTCACTCCTTGCATGGTATATGGGAAGCAATGCCTCAGGCAAATGCAATGCTATTATGGGGAATCCTGGATGTCTTTGTCCACACAAGAGTTGCAACACCAATATGCATACAAAAAAGTTGCAGTTAAGCAGAGTGTAGCTTGGTTTTTTTTTGAGCATCAGAAATTCACAGGACCTCATTCTGGTTTTTGCAGCCATTTAATATATCGAAAGAGATCACTCCAGATAAAATATTAGAGAGGCATACTATTTAACTAACTCTGCACACTCCAATCATAAAGATTCCTCCCTCTACTTCTCCATAAAATGGACTCTCTGATTATAACAGTACCCTTCTATGTAAATATCCTCTGTTATACATATACAATCTTGCACATCTTTTCCATTACCTTATAGCATTCTCCAGCTATATATTGTAACGAGCACAGACGTTCATTACATTGGGTTTTTTTTATTAAACATGAAAGTAAATTAAAAAGTTCACATTTAAAAATTTTCTTTAAGAATTAAAAATTGAAATTAAATATCATCTTAAACTCGTATATATTAAATCGCACAGATAATGAAAAATTATTAAAATAAAACTTTATTAAAGAAAAAGTATTTTAAAACTAAATTTTAAAAAGATTTGGAGATAAAATTATATCTTTAAATTTATCTTTAAATATATCTTTGATTTGGAAAACAAGTTAATTAATCAGAAATGGAAATGATAAATTTAATTAGTCAAATGTAAACCAGCCTTGGGCATTTAAATGTAAAAACATCGGTCAGATAGGAAAACAATAGAAACTTTTTGCAAATGAAATAAATCCATTGGGAAATCGGACCTCAACGAAAAGGATCATCACATCGATGACATAATGTTAAGTCAATCTTTCAAAGTAATATAAAAGGATTGGAAATTATTAGTTAGTGATTGTGATTATTACGATGTGACAGATAGGTGTTAGTGCGGAGGTGCGGGAGAAGGGATTGAAGAGACGCACGATTCAATCCCTTCAGTTTTGCTAAGAAAGAAAGAGAAATGAACTATCGTTTTTCTACATTGAGGACCAGTTAAAGCAAAAACCTCCGGATGGATAAATAAATCGGCCAACAGAATACCAATCTTAGGACAGCGTGGGAATTCACGTTCATGGCAAGCAACGGATAAAGATGAACTGTTTTAAATTGTAAGAACTTTATGAATAATGAACATTAAATTAAAACTTTCCATATTTAAATGATTGCAATATTATCCTATCTGACCAACTTAATTTATTAATAATGTTATTTGATGTATTTCCTTTTTTTTATATATATATTTAAAATCATTTCCATTTATATTATTTATTTTTTGTTCTTTAAGTTTTATCATGATTTTTGTTTTTCGTTAAATTAATTATATAAATGTTAAACTTAAGTCGGGCATGAATGGCTGTATAGATTTGTAAAGTTATATTAGGGGAGGGTAATCTTAGGTTATTTGTTTTGTTGTTAAATTGGGTCAATGGATTGGATATATTGATGTAGTTAGTAGATGTAGTCGGAGATTCGCTACTGGCAGAATCGTTTATATATACGCCGCACTCACCCATTTGCCTATGAAAAGAATTATAAGACGGAGAACGCAGTTCCTTTCTATGGAGTTTTTTTTTATTGTTCTTCTTGTTAGATAGATGTAATATTTCTATCTGATGAGAGTCAATGTCTTTTCTTAATCTTTTTGGTGCTGCCGTATTCCGTATTACATTGAATACATCGATGTATCAGATGAATTGATGCCAGTTTGACTGCGAATTTTAGCCTAAGGTTAAATAGGGATATAATATTTTATTTTCAAATGCAAATCTACATAGTCTATTCATACTCGACCCTAAATAAAAATGCATTAAATTTAAGTTGTTTATAGACGCTTGCATGGATTGGTTAACGGTGAATTGTGTTTCGGGTTTTCATATTTGATCAAAATATATAGACATTCAATAAATAATGATACCTTACGGGGAGTATCTAAAATGTATTTATTCAGATGTCTTTTAAGTTATTGGTGACAATGCAAGTATCTTATGCTGAATACTAGAGGGTTTCTTATATTTCCCTATGCAATTGTCAGTAATCAATAATTTTGTATTTTGATCGTTTATGTTTATTTTGAAATGTTTTTGACCGTTGAAATCTATGTAACCGATCTATAGCAACATATTAAAACAAGCTTTTATAATCCCATCTGTGCGAACTTAATTAAAATGTAAACTTATAATATAATAGAAATTAAAATGTAAATTAAAAATCTAAAGTAAAGTTAAAAAAATAATGTTAAATGTTAAAATGTAATCTGATACTAAAACAATTTCCAATCTTATATATATATGTGCATAAATATGTTAATTACTGGCAGTGGCTTATTTTGTTCTTTTTTTATATACTCTTAGATTATATTATTTAATCTCTGCTACTCCCTGAGCTAGTGACTTGGGCTAACGACCGGAAACAAAATATAAAAAAAAAATTTTTTTTTGACTTACGTATCTGCCTACTTTATAAATTTTTCTAGGTTCAAATGCCTAGATGGCGCCCCGTAGTGCAGATATGTTAAGTCTCCAAATTCTCCGGATCATTACAATATATATATGAAAGCAGTAAAATAAGCTCTCAAAAATGCTTAGCTTTTAGTTGTTTTTTTTTTGTTGTTGTTCGATTTCATAAACTTCTTTAGCTTCTTCTTAGTGCACTGTTTATGATTCATTATGTTTCATAAGAAGTATAACAGTTATTTCTTTACATACAAAATGGATATAAACCAATCATAATCCTTGGTCTAACTATCCAGACAATGACCCAAAGCCTCGAATTTCTTTCAATCATATCTTCAACTCAAGATAACCCCCAATTGCTGTTAGCTGAAAATTAATGTCTCTATGTTTAATCACAAAAGTATTGAACACCAATTTGAAATGCAGCTGCTTAAAACAATTACAAGGGGTCTTAAGTGAGTTTAAAACAGTTATAAGGGGTCTTAAGTGAGTTTTTAAAGACAATAAATGATTTGCTAAAATCATGGCTTATGGAGGCATTCCAGATTTCATTATAACAAAAATTCAACAATATATCTTTTAAATTAAAAAAAAAAAAACAATCCACATGATCAAGTTTGTTGCTCACAAATAGGGTGTTTCTCTTCTTCATGAGAAAATACAAAAGTGTTTATTAAGCTTTCTTTTAAAGCTCCCCTATCTGTGAAAACTAGAAAAATTAGGATGAAAATATGATGGCTGCCACTGGAAGCAACTAGTGATATAATTGATTGCAAATGTTGAGGCAGGCCTTATACACAATCTCGATAAAGAGAAATTAATTTTGAAACTCTTTAGATATACCTGGCACAAACTTTTAGGATACTCAGATCCCAACTGGAATACAGAAATCAATATTGCTAAACAACTCCTCTCTAATAATGGCTTAATTTGCATAAAGGATAAAGGCAACAGATTTGTTATTATAAACAAGCCCGAGTTCTTGCACATAATGCAGCTGCAAATAAATAATTTAATATTCACTCCAATTCCTTACCTTCAATATAAAATATAATTAAGACATTATTAAATTTTACACAAACATTGCAGCAAAGCATTCACTAAGAGGGGATACTATAAAATATATCTATCTGCAGCCATTCTCTCCTGCATATTTATCAACACTAAAACTTATAAACAGAACACACTCTTCAATTCAAGCTGGATATTGGAAACTCCCATTACTTTGATGCAGCCAAAATGATTAATTAATGGCTGATTGTCATCTGGGATTCAGTGCCTATATTATTATGGTTTCCTTTGACTTCATAGCCAATATAAAGCATTCCAAAATTAAATTAATTAGTCATGTAAAATAGCTTCACTGGATGTCACATAATTGTATGGTTCTATCTATTAATGTAATCAAAAGTGAACTAGTTAGACAAAACTTTCATCCACACATAGCCTTTATTATAGCATTTTGAAAAAAATAGTCATCCCATGATATACTGAACTCACACCAGATTTTATATACACACACTATATGGATGGCATATTCATCACAGGGCCAGAACTAGTTATTCAAGATATCAAACAAATCTCCAAAGCCATTCAGTGTTGCAACTCACAGGATGGGAAGATTCACATCAATATCTTAAATATGTCTATTTACTAATACCTCACAACACATTTCCCCTTAATTATTTCATTACATTAAGTCAATAGAAGTCCAGGGCTTTGTGTATCCATAATCAATTAAAACTCCTTCTCACAAACTAATCAGTCTCTCATCACCTATTTCAAAATTACTCCCTATGTAAAAATGAATCCATTCGAAAAGGTAACATAGAATCTTATATCAAAGGTATCATTTTTGTTAGATTTGAACCTCATCTACAAAATAAGAAAATTATTTTAAACAATTTTACAGTAAGCTTAAATCTAACCCCTCCCCCTCTGATGACAGATCATGGTAACTTCTACCATATATCCCTATGCTCACCAAAACACTCAAAATATTTTTTAATAGCTTTGCCTTTTGTACATCCCCTACTACCAACAGACTCTTGAACAATTCAAAGTAGTCTTGAAACTAATTTGACCCCTTGCATGGTATATGGATTTCAATGCCGCCAGACAGGATGGAAATCTTATTTATTATGGTGAATCCCAAGCATCTTTGTCCACACAAGTATCACTGCACCAATATGTATACAAACAAGGCGTAAAGCCAGAATATTGTTCAGTCTTTTTCAAGCATCAGAAAGCCAGAAGTCATCTCTTCATCCTTTCCTCTGAAGCTATTCAATATATCTAGAGAGAGACAACTCCAAGCGAAAGATCAGAGAGGCATATGATATAGCTAACTCAGTACACTCCATCAACTGTAAAGATTCATCCTCCCCCCTTCCAGAAAATGGACTCTCTGATTCTAAAGAGACACAATTACATAAATTTAAATATTCTCTGTTATACATATACAAACTCGCTCATGTAATCCACTATACCATTCTCAACTATAAATATGAGAGCAGTAAAATAAGCTCTCAAAAGTGCTTAATCTTATTTTTGCTTTGTTTTTTGTTCTTCAAATTCATAAATTTCTCTTCAGCTGTGTCTTAGTGCACTATTTGTGATTTAGTTATATTTACAACTGTGTCAATCAACTTGGATTAAAAACTTTAAAATGTTTGCAATTTAGATTATTAACTTAGATAGCTTTAAAAAATAATAATAAATAATTTCTGAGTTAAATCCATCATTTTTTATTAATGAAGGTTAGATACCATAAGTTAGTCTAGGGATTTTAAATATAATACTAAATTAACATTAGGTGGTTCTAGAATAATAGTCAGAAAACTATGGTTCATGAGCCAAATGTGATTCTTTGTTCAGGATGTCATGACTTTTTTTATTATGAAAAAAACTAAACACATTTTCTTATTTCCTATTGTAATTTATGAATAAATATTTTGATGACTCTAGGAGAGGAAAAGTGTACATTACAATATCGTTTCATGAATACAGACTTATTATAGAATAATAATTATTGTATATGGTGAATATTTTAAATATTAGACATTTGTGAATAAATCATGCTATCGAAGTAATTTTTTGTTTTTATTTATTTATTTTTATTTTTTTAAGAGAACTTTTATTTTCGTTAGGATGTAGATGGATTCTATTATGTTCTATTACTAAAATAAATGTTTCAATATAATTATGTCTATTACTAAAATAAATATTTCAATATATCCACAACCATTCAGAAATTACTATTTTTCAGCAATATATTTTTCACCTCTTTCCATGTAACTCTTTAATGGGGATGGGATGGAAGAGATATTTCTCACCTCATGGTTCTTTAATAGAGAATGGAAACATATAAACAAAATGGCTTTTCATGTTAAAAAGTTTGCCAATTTTTACTGGAGACCAGCTAATATAATTATCACTCCTAATGCCGATGTTAAAAATTAAGTCAAAATAATCATGTGATGATTTGTTTGGGGATAATGAAAAAGATTAAAATTTGGCAAGTTTTGGGTGAAAAAATAGTATGCTAATGATAAATGTATGATATAAAAATTTACACAAAAAAAATTATTTACACACAGACAGTTTTAATTGATAAGTCTATACCTTGATAAAAATAATGATTATTATTATCATCATCCTCTTTATCGTTTATTAAATGTCTTTTCATGGTGAAAATGGATATAGGAAGAAGTGAAATGCAGCAGTGGTTTATCTATCTTGTTTTATTTAATAAACTTTTTATATGACTTGATTAATAAGTATTATTTTGATAGGGATTGAATAATTATCGTGGATAGGAAAATGTATACATCTGATAGGTTGATATAATGAAGATTAACTTTAAAAAATGTTCATTAAGATTGAGAGAGTTTGTAATTTGGTTTCAATGAAAATAATTGCAATGAAAGTAGGCAATAAAAGGCAATAAAAAAAAGATTAACAGCCAACATTAGATAAGAAATTACAAAACAGTTTTGTTTTTTTAAATATTTGGAAAGTTTTTTTAATTATTAACGGAAATAACAATAAAGAAATTAAAATGAGAATTCCAATAGATAAATAGGCTTTTAATAATGTTAAGAGATTATTTTTTTGTCTCATGAAATTAGATCTAAGAAGCTTGTTAATCAATTGCTTTTGAAATGTAATTTTATATGCTGCAGAAGTGTAAATATTTAGGCAAGTCAAAAGCTTGTAGAGAGTTTATAAATTTGCTTTTTGTGGATAATACAAAAGAAATTACAAAAATAAGATTTAAGAGTGTAGTCATGTCAAAAAGATTAAAGTATGTAAAGAAAGAAAAGAAAAAGAGAAATTGGATTGATCTTCTGAAAAGAGTATGAGGGGATGAGATAGAAGAATCAAACATTAATTGAGCAACTTGAAAAGATAAATAGCTATGTGTATTTCATGAATCATATTATGTTATTATTTTATTATATATGTGGGGTTTTTTTTTGTAATTTTATTTAAATAAAATGGCATTCAATCTACTACTTATGAAACAAAATATTTGAATAGACTCCTAATGATAGAGATATTTCTTTATGACTAGAAAATTGGAATTCTGTAGACTTTTTGATTAATAGTATTCATAGGAGACTGAAGATGCTATTATTTTTTTATTTATACATTATTTTAAGCTTTTTAATATAGTCAAAAATAATGAGAAAATATGTTAATAGAGATAGAGATTATCAACAAATTTAATATAACATTTATCATGCTAAAACATAAAAAGAGAAGAAAAACATATACATAACTTAATAAATCTGTATTTATGCACAACTATCTAGAAAATTGAAATGGAGCTCAATGATTTATGATTATAATTACTTTAATTTTTAAAATAAAATTTATGTTCAGGAACATGGCAAGAATGACAAATATTCTCATTGATGATCAAAAATTATTATTTGGTTATAATGCCATAAAATCTGATACTAATATATACCCTTAGAGAAAAATTGTACTTTATTACTATAAACTAAAATTCAACAGATTTTCCACTATAAATATGTATATATAAGAATATGAAAATCTGCTGTATTCTTTAGTTTGTTGGTGTAATGTGATGGATTTGTTTAATTATTTCACAACTGGATGAAGTTTAAAATCATTCTGTTTTTATATATATATATTGAATATATATTTTATAATAATACTTATGATATATGAATTTTTTCTACAGTACAGGCTATTTCATACCTGGACTCCAATATGTGATATATAGAAAGTTTGAACTGAGACTTTCACATGACCTCAATTATCCATGCTATTTCATACTGCTAACCCACTTGATCATACAGTGTCAAAAAGATAATCACGAATTGTCAATGGTCCAGATTATCATCTCCACACATATATACAATCAATGCTCAGCTTATTTTAAGATCATCATACTTTAATAAACATGCTTCTATCCACTCCACAACTCTTCAGCCATCCATTTCATTGAAAATTTGATGGCATAATGCTCAAAGCTCATGTTGATGCCAACCTTCTCATCCTACCCATATTGACCATAAGTCACTCTGATCCCTCATGTACAGGCCGTAATCCATTTACATACATATATGGGGGGTGGTCAGACCTTACAGCATTAATGTGGGCTTTGAGCATTCCATCATCACATTTTCAATGAAATGTATGGCTGAAGAGTTGTGGGGTGGAGTGGATTGAAACCTGTCCATTAAAGTATAAAGATTGGCTATCTTAATATAAGATGAGCATTGATTGTATATATGTGTGGAGATGATAATCTTGACCAACTGAGAGTGCTGATTTAGCACAAAATACTATGTTGGTGATTATCTTTTTGACATGTGTGTGATCAAGTGGGTCAGCAGTATGAGATAGCATGGATAGTTGAGGGTCATGTAAAAGGCTGAGTTCAACCCCCTATATATTACATATTGGAGTCCAGTTATGAAATAACCTGTACTGTATAAAAAAAATCATATATTATAATGCTGCAAGGTCTGCCCATCCCTTGTATATGTATGTAAATGAATTATGTCCTGTACATAAGAGGTCAGAGACATGGTAGGATGAGAATGTTGGTACCAATGTGGGTTTTGAGTATTCCATCTTCAGATTTTCAATGAAATGGTCAGCTGAAGAGTTGTGGGGTGGAATGGATTGAAGCATGCCCGTTGAAGTATGAAGATTGGCCGTCTTAATATAAGGTGAACATTGATAGTAGATATGTGTGATGATAATCTGGACCTACTGATGAGTGCTAGTTTAGCACGAAATGGAATATTGGTGCTTATTTATTTTTCTGACATGTGAGTAATCAAGTGTGTCAGCAGTATGAGATAGCATGGATAGTTGAGGGTCATGTGAAAGTCTGAGTTCAAATAATACTTTTCATAAATTTAAAAAATTCAAAAGCAAAAAGCAATTGTGATTTTAAAAAATATGTTACATATGAATAGTTTTTATTATTTGAGAAAAGCTTTATGAGCTAAAGTTATGTGATTTAAATAGATAGTAAATGTGTCTATTCACGATACTTATCAATGCATCTATTCTATTTCACATTTTATATTTAAAGTTATTAATTAGGAAATTAATTATGAATAAACTGAGGGGAAATCTCATAAAGACAGAGGACCAAACAAAAATTTGAAGATGGTAACTAAATTTTCAAATTAAAAAATAATCTGAAAAGTGTTAAAGTCAAATAAGTGATTTGAACACATACTTTTACATGATTTAAAACATGAATTAATAATACATTTAAAAATTTATTATGAAGATTGAAAATTATCTCATACAGGCCTATAAACTAAGATTGAAATAAACAACTATTACTAACTATATTATAATATTTATCGAACCAGCTTTCATCTCCAATTCACGTAACCAATTAACTATATCTAGTTCATCTACTAGACATTATTTACATAAATTACTATAATGGTCAAATATTAAATACAATTTATTTGTCCATAATGTTGTCAAAAATATGTAAATAATCAATTAAACTAAAATTGAAATAAATAACTATTACTAACTATATTATAATATTTATTGAACCGGCTTCCATCTCCATTGAGAGTTTCTCAAGATATTATACTATAACCAATTAACTATACCTATTCTATCTCCTGGACATCATAAATATTATAATATAGTTAGTAATAGTTGTTTATTTCAATCATAGTTTGATTGATTAGTTATTTACGTATTTTTGATAACGCTATGGACAAATAAGTTTTATTGGATATTTGACCATTGGTACAATAGATGGAATAGATATAGTTAATTGGTTAAGTGAATTATATAGTATAATGTCTTCAGAAGGTCTCAATGAAGATGAAAGCCTGTTTGATAAAATATATCTTTATTTCAATCTTGGTTTGATTGATTATTTGCTTAGTTATAGTCAGTAACAGATTATAATCCATTACAATTATGTATTGAATAGTGTGATCTTCCACAGTATTGAACTCTTTCAATTCATTAATTGCAATACTCAAGATATTGTTGTATATCTTATGTGTGCGTATGAAGATTACATTCATTTCTGTTCAGTTAACTTAGGCAGTAATATTGTAGTATTGTTCTTAACTATCGATTTTAAATAAACAACCTTCATATAGCTGGCTGAGTAAACCATTGCAATCTTTCTTTTTTTTGTAAAATATATATATAGTTATTTATTATAATATAGGGGATTTAAACACAAACTTTCAACCTTCCTTCAGTCATCCACTCTATCTCATACAATCAGTATACATGAACACACATATATTGGTTGTATTGAAGTGATAAATCTGTAGTACATATTTAACTTCACTGCCTGATGACATTACATACCTTTAAAGTAGGGTTTGAACCAGTTTATATGTTTATATGGTCATCTAGGAATGTTAAGCACTCACATATGCATGTATCACTTCCACCCTGTTTATTCAAAATGGTTATGTGTAACCAGTTGAATTATTATTTTAGCTTAAGTATATTTTATTTCCAAGCTTGTAAATTCCCTTCACTTAGATAATTGTGTATGTGCATATATGTATTACAGATATAAAAATAAATACAATTAATGTAGAGCTAAAGCAATGCCAGAAAATTCTAGAAAGTATTATTACAATTTAAAAATGTCATTCTCATTTAACTATTTCAAGTCAAACCAAAAATCATAAAAGTTATTTGTAATTTTAAAAATACGTTTAAATAATGCTTTCTGGAACGTATTTGTTACATCTTCCAATTTTGCCAAATTTCAAGTATAGGAGGAGCAGAAGTTCTAGGAATGCGCAAAGGGAGTTCAAATCACTTTTCTCTCTCGTATTCGTTTAGAGAGTGGAACCAAAATGAATTGTGAGTAGAAGGAATTTGCTTTCCCTGATCTTAAATCGCCTTTGTCCTGCCTTCCTGCTATGCCATCACTACTTGAGAACTGTTATGTTTAACTGTAAAAGAATATTGGAAGATGCCTATCATTATTTTATTAATATTGTGCCTTGCTAAACTTCGTGTATGTTATTATAATGGCCACCATAACTTCTAAAGGTAATCCATTTTTGCCGAAGAATGAACTCTTAATTCACTTCACTTTTTTCTTAAATCTTAATTGTAATCATAATGTAATCTTTATTTATTTAGTAACTGACTATAAACTTAATTATTGTTAAATTTGTGATTTTCTCTCTTAAGTTTTAAAATCTCGTTCTATCAGACGCTAGCACAGAATTCTGTACTTTAAATCTATCATTAGTTTTTTAAGTTTCATGCTTTAATTATTTTATTTTCATGCGGCAAAACTTATTTTAAATATGTATTTTATTAAATTAATTTTAGTATGCTAATGCTTAATCTAGCGAACTTATATTATTTTAGCCACCATTTCAATATTTTTTGGAAAAGTTAAATGAAAAATTTCTTATTGAACGCTAGTTCGCTCGATTAAATATTTTGAAATAAATGCTTAATGGCGGATTGTTTAAAATGTCATATTATGGGATAAGATAAACTTTTTGTTATTGACACTATTTATTTAGATGCATTCTATGTTTTCTAAAATGATTTGAATTATTAACCTATTTTAAATAATTATTTATTGCTTTTATGCCATCGAGCATTAGCTTATGATATATTGTCATTTAAGAATACTTGGGCTTGTTAAATAGGAAAAATAATATTTTTCCCTCTTCTATATTCGACATCCTAAACTTATTAAAGTTATACGTACGATGCTGAGTGAGTTATTATTTGTCATGGCGTTACGCATGATATTATTGCTTTATTTAAGCTTAAATTATTTCATTAGTCATTTAAGACTTAAGACATATTCACGTTGCATACTTACGATAGCATTTTAAAGAATTTATATTTTGCTTTATCATATTTACTCATCCGAACTCTGAATTTTCTTCACGTACTCGTCTAAGAATGAGGTTTGGTAGAACCGATCTCAGGACAAACATTAGAGTAGTAAGGCTCTGCATGTGAAACGTCGGCAAGCGTACCATGGAATCCTTACCATTCATATTTTTCGAATACTGCCTTGTGATAAATACAAGCGGAATAATATATATGATAAAGCCTTTAGTCCAAAGACGGATATAAACTCCACTTTTAATGCTATCATTATAAGTCAGCACTGTGAGTTCTTTTATGTATAGTTCTTATATTAACTATAAGACATAGCACAGTGATGTTTGTAAACCACTCATTTTATAATTAGTCAAATATGTAGGATTATCACAGTAAAGCTAATTTAGGCTAACCCATTCCTCATTTGTACAGGCCCAGATATATTCATGAACGATAAATTATGAAACTGTCATATCAAGAGTAAACCTCTCTTTGGAGATAAACTTATAAACATCCTTTATCATTACTTAAAGTAATGATAATAGCATTGATAACATTGATTTATTATTATTTATAGCTCATTAGCATGCTAACATCAGTTGCCTATATGCAAATATTAACCGCATTAAATCTGTGCTATGCTTCTGATGTAAATTAAAATTGTTTCTGTTCATTAAATTATGTTGATAATTACTTATGTGTTTGTGTCTTACTGAATCTCACTCATTGAATCCCATTTAATCTTTATAATAATGATATTATTTAGAAGTTATAACATTAGTTTAAATAAACATTTATCTATGAGTTGTTCTGTCTTTGCTCATTCTGGATGGATACTATTTTATAATTCTTGTTTCTTTTGCAATGCTAGCTGTGTGCAATTCATTTAAAATTTATAAATTGTCCCTTCACATAAGGTATTTGATTGAGCCAAGATTTGATATTCTTTATTTACATTAATTACCCTGTAGATCTCATGTTTCTCCACTGTTTCCGGGACCGGAATGAATAAAATTTCATCTGTTATCATCAGAAGTGTTGTTTATAATGTTATAGTTTTAGAGAAGAGCAAATAGGGCAGAATCTATGATTGCTCCTGACCTGTGTATCTTGGGCATGAGTGCATTTAGGGTACTTTTGCTTAGATTCTAAACCTTGTTAAATGAACATACAATTCTGACTGGTACAGTATGAGATAGAGGGGATGGCTAAAGAGAGCTTGAAAGTCTTTGTTCAAATCCCCTATATTACAGCTAGACTCCAGGCACGTGTAAAATATAGTTATTTATTATATCTTTTGTTACTTTGGCAGCAACAAAATTGTATAACATTTTCATTAATTTCCCCAAATCGATTTCTTTTTCCCTCCAAATTCACCTGAAAACTTTTATTTCATACTGAGCATATAAGCTTTCAACCTGTACTATATTTATATTAAACTTTTTTATGGTTTTTTTTTTTATTATTAATGTACAGTATAATTGTTTAATAAGAACATGAATAACTTGAAATATGACATAATTCTAAGTCATATTTTTTGTAGAATTCGATTGCTGTGACATAAATTTGTAATTTTTTTTTCATGCAATTATTTCTTATTGTATCAAAAAAAAAAAGTATTAGTTGTCTTGCATTGGTGGTCGAGAGGTCAGCGCGACTGCCTTGCACTAGCAGGCACTTACCCGGGTTGCGGGTTCGCGTCCCGGCCGATGCTATGACACTTAAAAAAAAAGTATTAGTTGAATGAAAAATTAAAATGTGTAATATTGAATAAAAGTTTCTGATTTGTTTTCTTTATTAATATAAATTTTATTTAGTCAAATTGTTTTTGTTGAACATAGGTTATGATTTTTAATTTTATTCTATTTTAAATAAATTAATTCATTCCATTTGCAGCCAACATTTTGTTTTGATTTGGTTATTTACATTAAGCATTTTTCAGCTACCTTTTAATCGATGAATTTTGATTTTATTAAACAAATTCTATTTTTAACGATCTTGTTTTTCTACGTTCAGAAGACATTTTCCTAATCTTTTTTGTCTTCCAAATATAGACTGAAAACTGAAGATAGTCAATATAATTTTTTTAAAATAAAAAGTCTTTTAATAATGTCTATGAAATGTTCCCTTCTCCAGCACCAATAAAAATAAAAAATGACTATAATAGTTAACAATTATAATATTTCACCAAGTGTAATATTAATCTCTGGTAAAATGAACTGTTATTCTCATTGTTTATCAAAAGAAAATAAAAAAAATTATGAATGCAAATGAGCTTGGTTATTTAAATGTTTATTCAAAATCAAATGTTTACAAAAAATTATATGCATAATTCTAGGAGTATGAAAAATTTAAATAAATACATTCTTTGACATTTTATAATGTTTAGCAAAATAATATTATAATCTGTATTGAATGTAAAAAAATGCGTTTGTGTGTGTTTGTGTGTTGAGCTACTTTTCAAATTAGTTTTAGAAGGAACTTTATTCAAGGAAATATATATCTACAGATATTTCAGTTTAAAAGAGAAATAATTAATACAAAACCAATCAAAGAATACTACAATAGGTATCTTCAATAGCATTCAATGAATTATTATTAAAAATATTTACAATAAAATAAGAAACAGAAAATGCATCTCACTAGAGGTTAGAGCATTGATAGACACTGTGACTAAATTGCAGCGAAAATGTCTGATAGGATGATTTTTTTACTTCCTTGTTTTATTGTCTGTAATTTGTTTTTAAAAGAATTAAAATTTCTTGCATTACTATTGTAAAGATAAGTGCACCTTGTGTACTATAATGCATATAGTATAAATGTTGTACTTCCTATTTCTGGGAAGCAGGCATTTGGAAACATCTCCATAATTGAACTTATAGTGGCATTATTTTTCTCATAAATTTTTATATAATATTGAGTGTATTGTAGGCTACTACACTCATAGAATACATGTTTTTGGTTCTCTTCTGATCTGTTGCACAACTCGCATGTAGTGTCTATGATAAATATGTTTGTCTTATATCGCATGATATATAATGTTGACTAAGATCACATGTTCATTTTGAATAGAAAATCAAAAAAATTGGGATTGAGTGTCCGATATTTAAATCTATATATTATTAATGTCTAGCATTGGCAAGTCTAAGTTATAATTTGTGTATGTGTGCGGAAATATATCCATATTACTGTAGCACCATTTGTCTTGTGGGAAAATTATGTTAGGGTTAGATATTGATTTAATAGGTTCTAAGATTATATGCAGATATTTTGTGTATGGAGGAGGTTTGTCTATAGGTGTTATTTTAAGAATGACTTCTAAAGCTGGGTATATTTTTGTCATGAATGATATAAGATTAATGTTTTTTTTTTTTTTTTTGTAATATAAATACATGAATAGAATGTAGTTCTAATCCATTTAGGTTGCTATGATACTGCATTTGCCTGAGTGAGATGGCCACTATTTTTATTCTCCATAAAAGTTTTTATATAATGAATAAATCTCTGATGTAAAGGATTTTGTGAAGACTATAATTGGTATATAATAAGTATTTTTTTTGTAATGAGGGAGGATATTGTCCATTCTGTTATTCAAATTAGTTTGTTTTGTATTTGCCTTCACATAGCTATGCAACTCAAGTGAAAGGGGAATCATAAATAGGCTGTAAGTTTACTCTAAAATACATTTGTATATGTTTTTCCTATATATATACACCATGCACATGTTTTATCAAGGGTAAATTCTAGTTTATAGATGTAATATATAGGGTATATGAGCACAGACTTTCACACGACCCACTACTCACCACTCTATCTCATATCACTGATACACTTGAACACATATTTCGAAAAGATAAATAATCACCAGCATATGTATTTCATGCTAAACCAGCAATCATCAGTCGATCCAGATTATCATCTCTACACATATATGCAATAAGTGCTCATATATAAATTAAGATAGCCAATCTTCATACTTTAATGGACAGGCTTCAATCCACTCCAACTCTTCAACCATCCACCTAATTAAAAATCTGATGATGGAAACGCCCAAAGGCCACCCTGAAGCCAAGATTCTTGTTACACCAATGTTGACCTGAAGTCAATCTGATCCCTCATGTACAGGACATAATCCATTTAATACATATACAAGGGATGGGAAGACATCTCCACTATGTAATGACTGAAATACAGGCTTATTATATATTTGTATCAATATATGTAATATATAGTCATATGAGCACAGACTTTCACACAATCCATTACTCACCACTCTATCTCATATCACTGATACACTTGAACACATATATGTCAAAAAGATAAATAATCACCAATATACGTATTTTATGCTAAACCAGCAATCATCAGTTGGTCCAGATTATCATCTCAGCACATATATGAAATAAGTGCTTACCCTGTATTTGTCTTTTAAATCAATTTCTTTGTTTGATATCAAAAAATTCTGAGACAAGGTAACAATTATAGTGAGCAAGTAATATTTTGTAACAACTAATATGGTCTATTGATCAGTGAGGGATAGTTAAATTAAAATTTGATTCAAAATATTTTCCAACATTTCGTCTGTCATTTACATAGTCGGGCCTACTTTAGTTTTTGACATATCCCACCAAGATTCATGATGTCATTCATCATAGTTTTATGGAGTCTTGATGTATTATTTTGCTTCTTTTTCATTTAATATTTGACATAAGTAATGGAATTTCTAGTCTTCACTAGTGATTTAATAACGCGTTAGTCATCTCTCCATGTGCTTTCGTAATTGAGGTGGCATATTGTCTATATATAATTTAGGCAATGAATTAATCTAATTTTTAAGATCTCTATGAAAATATTACTTATAATATAAAAAACTTATCTGTCAAATTGACTTTCATTGCTTGTAATTATATAATACTGAAAATTAATTATTATTTGTAGCTTTAATAATGTATTTTGCACAATTAACTTGGAGACTATTCTCAAGCACTTGTTATCAAGTTGGTGCATATTACTTTTCAAATTAGATATATTTTAACTTACAATAAGGCTACATTTTATTTGATATGTATCAAATAAGATTGAAAGCAAATTATTATACGTGTTAGCATTGCTCTGAAGAATGATTATTATCAGAAATAAATGTTATTAATGAATACATGTTTGTGGTGAATATTATTTGCAACAATACATTTTGTTATAGCTATAATGTAATGTACTATAAAATATTATAAATTTACACTGTATAGTTACATCACTGATGTTCAGTCTATTCAATTTTGTTCTGATGCATTTTATTTTGTGTTTACTATGTGATCATGAATGGTTAATACTCTTATAAGCTTTAATCTATACAAAGCTTTATGGGAAATCTATCATAAAAACAAACTACATCTGAAATGAGAAAAGTCAAGTATAATATCTAAATGAAGTCTATTATTTCAACTATAAGATAACAAATGCTTTGTTTTTTTTGTTTTTTTTTAATTTTAGTTATACAGTGTATTGGAAAAAAGCAGAGAAATTTTCAGATAGAATATTGCAATATTCTATTGAAGTATATTTTTTATATGCTTGATTATAACTGAACAAAAATAGTGTAAAATAACATGAAGATATGCAAATTAGAAATAGATGGACTTAGCTAAATACTTTAGATAATTAATAGTGTAATGTAATAAATGTCAATATTTATATAATTTCTGTACATATAACATGTGTATGTTAAATGTTTATGTACCATTACAAAAAGTTTAATGCTTACTTACTTACATAGTTATTCTTCTCCTTTATTTTCTTTGCATTTCTTCATATATTCATATATATTGCTTACAATAACTCTTCATATACACTTTAATGAAAAAAAAATTTTTTAATATAATTTCTTTATTTTTCTCACAGTTTTGACTGTCCTGCAGTCTTCATCAGAGGTACAATATTGAATGATATGAACATATATATGTTTATATCATTCAATATTTTAGTTCTGATGAAGACTGCATAAATATGTTTATACCATTCAATATTGTAGCTCTGATGAAGACTGCGGGGCAGTCAAAACTGTTAAGAAAATAAAGGAATTGTATTAAAAAAATTTTCATTAAAGTGTATATAAGGAAAGTTATTGTAAGCAATATATACTTACATAGTTGCTTTATAGTTGTATCATAAATCTTACATAAAACTAAGATAAACTGTTTATGTTCTTAGTTTGCATTTTTATACTTACATGGGTAAAAAGGCACTGAGTTAGGTCTGATTTAGCACTGTTTCTAGTTAGTTGAAGGGGTGTAACAATTGATTCTATCATTTCTTTATTTGAAGTGTTTATAAGTTGGATCTAATATTTTCTAGAGTCAACTGACCATGCAATCTATAGATAGAGGAGTAATGGAGATTAACTCCATTAATGATATTCAGTTTACATTAACTTAATTAAATATGAAATTAAAAGCATAATATTTTTTCTAGTTTTTTTTCCACACATTGTATGTATACTGTACTATTGAAAACAATATTGAGAATAAGCAAATATAAAGTCATCATCCTTTTATATTTATACTTGAATGTTTATAATATCATATTTCTAATTACTTCTTTGATTCCTAAACAGTAGTTTATATTTCTTAACATTCAGTTATCTGTCTGTGTTTGGAAATAGTTGATATTTTTGGGTATGTAGACACAACATTTGATTTAATTGCATTATAAATATCTAGTTATAATATTACAAAATGAAAGTTCTAAATAAATTGTTTAAATAGAATGTGCCTTTGTTTCTTTGCAAACATTTATAAATATCAATCTAGTTGGCTATCTACTTTTCCATTTTCTCTTTAATTTACTTTTTAAACACTGCTTTGACATCATGTGAAAAAATATTGGGATGACTAATTGATCAATTGAAGATTCTTTGGATTTGGAAAAGGATTTATCATAATTTATAAATTCATAGAATCTAAAACATCATCTTACTTTTCATTGATAGATCTTTTTTTTGCAAAGTTTTAGTTTTATTTATCTTTTCAATTTCATCTTTGGTTTTGAGAAAATGGGAAGAGGGGGAGAGAAAGGGAAATGTCAATTTTAAGTTTGCAAGAGATATTTGGATTTCTCATTATTGTAATAGTACCTAATATTGAATTACAAAATTAATTGATGTAGAATTTCAAACAATCTCTTTTGATTTGAAATTGACAGATTTGTTTTGTATTTTTTATTATTTGTTTTTAAAAAAATTTTTTTTTATTTTTTTTTTATTGGCTTTTTAAAAAATGAGGAAAGGGAGTGGGGGGTGAAAATAATTGTCAGTACATCCAATACAAAGTACAAATCAAACAATTCAAATAAAAATGAATTGGTTGGCTTTGAAACAACAACAACAATAAATTAACAAAACAAAAAAACTTGAAATAGTTTCTTTGGATTCTGCCAGCCCAATAGTTATTCACTTTGAACCAAATAATTTATTTGAGATAGTATATGTGGTTTTCTTTTTTCAAGCATACTATGACATGAGGTTTCTAAATGAAGAATGTAAGGAGAATTTTTTTATACTTTAAATTAAAAGCTAAAAAAATAATAATACAACAATTTAAACAAACACTTCTAAGTGTAGTGTTTCCAGTTGCTTTTTAAATAAGAATATTTTAAACAATATGATCAATGTGGAACACAAACTTTATCTTTAAATTAATTTCTAACAAGTGAATTAAAGGGGGAAAATATTTTTTATAATATGTAGTTGCATGTGGAGACCATATTTCTTTATTCCCCTTTCCCATTTTTAAAAAAGCAAAGAAGAAAAATGTTTCAATTTCTAAAGACAAAAGAAAAATCATCGAAATTTCAAACTGATTTGTTTTAATTATAAATAAGAACAGGTTGTGTGAAATTTATCTATATTTTGTAAGTCAATATTAGATAGATAGTATTACAAGAAATCTACTATTAAAATTTACTATACCCCTCTCCTGCATTTCTTTCTTACTTCTCCACCCTCTTCTCTTTTCTCAAAATATAAATTGAAAATACAAATAAAAATTAGCTTAAAAAACAAAAAATGTGTCAATGAAACTAATACTAAGAGAGTTTAGATTACTCATTGAATTTATAAATCAAGTCATAGTGGTATTACTACAATAAATTGCCATTTTTTTGCAGAAATCTTTAGTTGATTGATTAGTCATCCCAATATTTTTTTCAAAACATCAAAGTAGTGTTTAAAGATTTAGTTAAAGAGAAAATTACATGTAGATTGTTGCCTAGATTGCTACCCATTTGTATTCTATATTATTATAAAAATAATGAAATAATGCTGGACAACTTGCAAGTAATTAGCTCAAATATCTAATAAGATAATTATTGCTTAGAAACAAAGTTGTAAAGAAAAAAAATTGTCATAAAATTTTATTTTAATAACTTTCATTTTCTGTATTATGAAATCAAATATTTAACATGCATTACTAAGCTTTGATCCTAAAGAAAGTACCACTTTTCATGGATAAAGTTACCTATCAATATTGTTTTATTTTAAAGAGAAAATCTGCCTAAAAATCATATATAAAATGGATACTTCTGTTAAAAACAAATAAATGCTTAAATAATTAATAAACTTCATTATTATTCATTTAAAGAACTGACTGAGATTTGCTTTTAATTGTAGTTCTTGTTCTTAAAATTATATGAGTGTATTTTTCATTCATATCTTGAAAGTGATAACTATATATTTTTCATAATTTGTTTATATACTTATATTTATTTTTGCAAAATATTTATTTTTTGATAAGAATTTGTTTAGATTCAGATTTTATTCAAAAATTTTAATTTTTAGGAATATTAATCAAGAAAAATATAATATCACAAAACAGGACGATAAGATTAAGTGAAAAAGGAATGTCTTGTAATCAACATAGCTGTTATGTTTTATTATTTTTTAGATAATGACAAATGGGATTTTAAAATATATTTTTGTTGCTTTATATATTCTTTACAAAAATTCATTTTGATCTTAGAAATGAAATTCATACAAATTTTATTTCATTCCAAATACATTTTTATCATCAAGGACAAATAATAAAAGTTATCATATTATTCTTTTATATATATTTGCAAAGTTGAAATAAATTTTTAAGAATGATTTTTTGATTTTTAAACTTATATTTTTAAGAAATAATTTCAAACTCAGGAAAATATAATGATGTTTACTCATTAAAATAAATGTTGAAAATGTAACTCAAATAGTCACAAGCAAAAGGGATTAAAAAAACATTATTCAGTTGCAAATTTTTATCAGGAAATATTTTTAAATAAGAAAAATTTAATATATATTGTATTGGATGAAAATGTATGTCCATCCAACAAGATTTACAATCTGAGCAATTGTACCCCAAATCCACTCATGCCTGGGATACACAGTTCGGAAACAATCATGAATTCTAACATATTTGTCCATTCTCCAAATCTATAACACTAAGGACAACACCTGTGTTGACACAATGCAATTTTTTTATTTCCAGGCCCGGTGCAACAGCATAAAACATGAGATCTTATTTGATGATGATGATCGATGAGACATTGAGTGAACCCAAAAAAAAAACAATTTAAGAAACACACATATACATAAGATTACTTTAATAAGGATTTGAACACACTGGAGTGAATTTATATATAAAGATTTATTATAACAAACATGATTAAATGTGATTATATAGTTACCAACTTCACGCATATAAGTCTTTCATTTATTTACAAATATTTGAGAAAAATACATTAAGTTATTTATAGAGTAACATATATAGGTATCGTGCGGTATTACAATATCAACTTTTGTTCAGAAATCATATTTTATTTATTTTTATACGAGCGGTTTATCTGGGTGGTTGGTGGATGTTATACAAGTTGAAGAATCATACATATATTTAATAAACATGGGGCTTTGCTATTTCTTTAATTCTGGCATTTTGCCCTTATCATTACAATGTACAAATTTATAAAGGATTTTTGCTTTTATTTCTAATATATGAAGAGAATACATCTGTATTTATAAGTATGCTAAGATAAATATTTTATTATTCATTTTACACATTTTATGATCTCAAATACTTATTGAAACTTTAGATATGGGAATGGTTTATTTGAAAGAGAGTGAGCACCTTCAGCAAGGTTGGTTATGAAACTCTAATGAAGAATATTTAAAGATAAAAATGGTTCATTACACCATATCATTACGATTTATTTTTATCAAACAGGCTGGGAAATTAACTATAAAGAATTGTAGTACTAGCATATATGTCATTGAAAGGAAATATGGATGAGGATATGCCTGCGATGAGGATATGCCTGCGCTTCTGGCAGAGCGATATATGAAGAGGTAGGTAGGAAGTTGCTATGGTCCAGCGTACGGCAACCCATGCAGAGCTTTTGCTACTCTAGCTTGCTTCTTCCAGGGCATAGCTGTATATCCCAGTTTTGAACAAGACAATGGAACTTCATGATCCTCCAGAGCGACAGTACCTGATTAACGCAATGAATTATAAATCATTAATTAATTCTGACATATTCTAGCAATGCGACAATAAATAAATGAATTATTTGATTTAATAAGAAAATAAAACCTTAAATAATGAATATATCTCTTAATGATATGTTTAAATAATGGCCAATGTGATATATAATAATAATTAATAAGCACAGAAAATTATAACTACTGAAGCGTGTGTTTCTCCCACCTTAAATTACTCCCATTTAATTTAAGAATATAAAAAAACAAATTAGTGCACTTAAGAGTGCTGCTAATA
Organism: Epiperipatus broadwayi; assembly: GCA_028023455.1. NCBI lineage: Eukaryota > Metazoa > Onychophora > Udeonychophora > Euonychophora > Peripatidae > Epiperipatus > Epiperipatus broadwayi. Next base: position 1,260,529 of record JAQFVV010006222.1, read on the forward strand.
AAATCAATTGATCACCAGAATTTTGGCGATGATTATTAAAATAATAAAACAAAACAGACACCAAAATCCACCCAGATTGGAAAATTATATTTATAAGTATTAATTAAACAAATTGGCAATAAATTATTCTGAATGCATTAGCATATATTTATTAGAAAGAAAACTCAATCTTATAAGCTCTTTTAGAAATGAATAAAAGTCAAATAATCAATTACTTTCCCCTTTTTGGAGCGGGATTAAAACACACATGAAGCTTGTGAGATTGGGCTTGATTGACGGGCGTTATACATTTAATAAATCAAGAAATATACAAAAATATTAACAACTATAAGTTACTACTGCAATAAATTACATATATAGTAAGACACATGAGTTGGATTAGTAAGTATACATTATGATTAATTAGGGTTATAGAGAATCTATGTACAGCAATGATATAATTATTTTAAAGTACTCCTTGGTCAGCGAATTAAAATATAGAGAAAAAATCACAGAGAATGGCATTAATTTTATGATTAACTAATTATAAACAGGGGCAGGCAACTAAGATGACTTTTGGAATTATTACCTCATGATCCTCTGGAGTGACGGTATGGACAGATCCGATCTTGGTGTGGGATTCTTTGATTTTCGGGGCAGGAAGGTTCTGATTAGATTAAATACATTTCTTCTTGGCCTCTGCACTTTTCTAACAGCTCGGGCACTTTTGAATAGTAGGAGCTAAGTTGTGGCATGGCAAGAAGACGATATCAGAGACTGAGGAAAGGTGACTTGGGTCCCTCTACTTGAACAACATTTCAGAAATTCAACTGGCACGGAGTATGTTGGCAAGAGCTCACAAAATTCTTTCTTTTTTTTTCATAACTAAATTCGGTTCCATTTATATTGATTCAGAAACATTTCAAGAATGCTTCTAGTTAACTCCCCAAGGCTATGTCTAGCAAACTTTCTTAACCCATTGTCTTTTAGCATAATATACCTTGATATTACATTTTAAGAAGATGCAAATGTTGATAAGGCCTGCCAATCTATTTCTAGAACTTTCTCTTAAACAATATAAAAATTTCCATTAGTGGTTATTAATGAAAGTTTCAAGTAATTTTAATTAAAGTAAGGGTTATAATTAGCTTCTGCATTTTTGTACAATCTAATAGTGAATGATTTCCAGAACCCTCTCAACAATTGCATTTCCTTTTTGCCATTTTGGTACATTTTGATACAAAATTAAAATACATATATTAAAATAATTAATACATACAAAATTACAATACAGTATTTTATTTTTAAAAAAAAAACAACAATATTTCCCTTCCTCTTTCCTTTCATATATATATCACTTATACACATGAATAATTTTCAAATATATTAGCATAAAATTTCTTGCATTTGTGTGTGTATACGTAATGCTGGTACATATATAACTTATACATTATTTTACCGTGTGAGGTGGATCCAAACCCTGTTGGTTGGTTGGTCATGTTAGATAAACCGTAAGCTCAATCTGCATAGCAGATTGACTGCTTCAATATTTATAATTGTTTTTCCTATAAAATGTTGTGATATATGAAAAATTATATTTAAAGTTGCATTATTATAATACAATGCAATAAGGGAAAATATAATGGCAGTATTTTTCTTTTACTATTATTATTATTATAGGAATTTTGGCTAAAGGGGGGGGGGGGATATTAAAAACAGAAATAAATAAAAAAAACAGTGTGTTCATGAATACATCAACTAATCTTAATCTAATTAATCTGGTTTAAACTAACACTGTATAAATATATATGCAACTTGTCAATTATTAATTTAAATTGTTTATTTTTGTTAATAGAGAAAAGGAAATTAATTTGCCAAGTTATAACTATTAATATTCAAATTATCAATATTTAGCAATTGTGTATTATTTAATTTTCTTGGTAAAATAAATTATGTTAAAATATTTTATAGCTGAAATAAATTAAAATTAATGTCTTTTGAGTGGTGAGTTTGCGTGTACTTATAAAAATATTTATATAATTAAAATATTTAATTTTATGTCTTAATACTACCTCACACAAAATATGAACTGATATGATCTAGTGATTGAATGCATCCAGGATAAATCTTAATAGGAAAAATTTAGGATAACCATTTTTACAATTTTATTTATTGGCATCTGACAAAAGTTGCCTGACATATTCATGTATTTTGAGATTAATAGTTTTGCTAAATAATTTTGCAAATAGAATTTAAGATGACACAGCACTATAGTTTGTTTTTTTTTTGATAATTTATAGTTGATGATAAAACAAATACTATATTTGAAATCTAATTAAGTGTTGATTATTTTATATAAATCATGTTTATTTTGTTAAAACCTGCTTTTAGAATAGGTACCAGAATAATCCCTTAATTTTTCATTGCATTTTGCTATTTGGATAGGGATTCATGCATAATGTCCTATCTTTTTTCATTCTCCTACATGTTGATACCTAATCAGAGACATGATTACATTTTCTGCTACTAAAAGTGAACTTGATAAGTATATTTTGGTATAGGACTATTAAAAATATTGGGTTTAAGATTAAGCAAAACATTGACAAAAATATATAATGGTTGAACTTGAAGGCACTCAAGATAAAAGATTGCTTATATTTAGGCAAATAAATTGTAATTCAGTAATAGTAGTTATTTTTGAAATGAAGAATTGTTTTTAAAGAATAATATTTCCAAAAATGCAATAAAATCAAGTTTTAATAAGTGTTATTTTTTGTTGAGTTTAGAAGGAAATAGGATATTCATATATCAATTATTGAAGATTAAAAAGAAATATTGATCAAATATTATAAAGTATGGATCAAAATGATTTGAATGTCAATGAATTCGAGTTTCTATTACATAATGTTAAAATACCACATGATCATTTGACTACTATATGTTTTATGCTCGTCTGTTTTATTAACTCCTCCCCCAATTAAAGAAAGTTTTTTTTATATTCAATGCGGACTTTCTTATGTTTTTCGTAATTTCAAATTAAACATATATAGAAAGAGATTAAATAAAAAGAAGCACACACTTTTATCTGTAAAATGAGAAAGATTTGTTATAAAATGCCTAGTAGTTTATTATTTTCCATTTTACTTTTTTACTTTGATTCATCTTAGAAAGTGATTTGTCTTTTAACTGCTTTTATTGTAAAAATAAAAAATTTAAAAATGCTATTTTTATCTTTTAAAAATTTTATTGACCTTTCTAGCTATACAATAACTTATAATCCATTCAAGTAGAAGATAAAAAAAAAAAAAAGATTTCATAACAGCTACATTCCATGTGATGGGATTTTTTTTTTATCTCATTAGATCTTGTATTAAGTTAGAGACATTTCTAGTATATTGCAAGTCTTGTGATTTTTCTTCCTTTTACTTATCCTTTAAATATATCCATAAAGGAAGATGCTAGAATTAAATAAATTTTCTCTGCCTTCTCCATCTTTTTTTTTTTTTTTTGCTTTTCACATTTTACTTTCATTGAATCGAATGAATAACAATGTTATTTTTTTTATTAGTTCTATACATATGTTTGCTAAAGACAAATTTCTAAATATTAAACTTACTATTTCATATATATGTAAAACAATAAACTCATTTTTTTAATAATGCATTAATATAATAGATTTCTAGATCTATTTCAAATTTGCTAACTAATAGAACTATTGTGCTTCACTTCACACATAGAATTTAAATATCGCTGAATCCCAAATCAACTTTTATATGATAAATAATGTTTGATATTAATCATTGCAAAATCAGATGAAATATAATTGATCTGCCAGTTATGATTTCTAAGCCTTTCTGGATTAGTGATTATTTTGTTTAATAAGAGGATGTGTTCGCGTATATTTTTATTTTAAATTGTTGCTGTCACCAATTTATTCATTAAAAGTCTCAGTATTTTTCAAGTACCTTTGATAAGTAAAACAAGTATAGTATAGTATAACCTCGGTATATTGGATATACACATCATTCTGTATATTTATTTTTAACGTAATCAAAAAAAAAGTCTATAAATAATCCCCTCTTTTTTTTTTTTTATTTAACTGGAATTTATTTCTTAAATTCTGTTGCAAGCTAATTTTGAAAAAAATCCCACCTTATACACATTTATAATGTTTTCTATCTTCAAAACAATCCTCTTATTGCTACATTGTGTAGAAAGATAAAAAAAAAATTTTTTGTGAGCTAGGGAAAAAAATAAAGCTGATTAAAAGAATATAAAAACAAGTCTCATATTAACTAGTCAATTTACAAGTGCAATAAGACTTTCATCAGTTATTTTTCATGGAATCATTAAAATTATAGATTTATATATGTAAGTTTATGTATTACTTGATATATTATAATTCAAATCATTGCACAACTAAATTTTGCAAGTTGTAGAAATATATAATTTTAATGTCATAATAATTATATATGTTTTAAAAAATCAGAGTTAATATTAATGTAGTCATTATATACAGTGCAATATTTTTTTCCTCATGTGTCATAGCATCAGCCAGGAAGAGAACCCGCCAACCCGGAACTGCTTATAAAGCAGCTGTCGCTGACCTCTCGACCACTAATGCTTGACATACAGTGCAATATTTAGATTCTAAATTTTGATTTTATTAAAAATCTGTTCTTATATTTACAAATAAAAGAATGTTTTAAATCACTACTATCCTAATGATTTTGAGAAAACTTTGTGTCATCGTTGACATCTCATGATCCAAAAACATTTACCAATTTACATACTTTTAAAAAATCTTTTTAAGGAACATGTAAGCAAATGTGAAAAGATTGACCATAAACAAATATCTCTAAATCAAAATATGCTATGCAATTGAGAAAATAAATATTTTATTTTACTTATCTCTTAATTCAATATTTGAATGTGTATTTGCATAGAAGCAGATGCCATGTTTAAATACAAGTTTTATACTGATTCATTTTGTATACATTTGTGAAAATATCTGGAGGCCAGATAGAGAGTTTTTAAGGGCAAGACTTGATGTATGGGGTGAAGGTTCTTCAACTCTGCTCTAACAGGTTAACATTTTCTATTGTTTGCCCTGATGCAATTTTTATTATTGGTCATTATTTGATTTTAATATTAAACCTTTATTCTATATTAGAATTCAATAAATTGGACTTGATTTCTTTGAAATATTAGTTTATGAATGAGAAGCATTCTAGAAAAAAATCATATTTGAGCTTTAGCAAATATTGAAAAAATAATAATAAATAATATGTAATCAAACAAAGGACTCTTTTATTATTCTATAGTAGGAAGAAAGCAGGCAAGTAAGTGACTCCAAAATGTCAATGAACTCTTCATTGGCTGAAATTTATTTTTAACATGGGAATGAATAAGTGTAAAGCATTGATAAATACATAAAACTTTGCATTAAAAATGAAAATTGCATTTTAAATTTTTATGATAATTCTAAAGATTTTGATATGATATCTATAAAGATGTTAGTGATCATATTCATGAGGTTTGTCATCATATCGGCTATAGATTTTTTTGATATCATTACACTAGACTTCATAACTTCTATTTTTAAAAATAAAATATATTCTAATAAAGTAAAAGTGTAATCATTGATACATTTGTCTTTCAAAAATTATCATATGATTATTGAATAAAAATTAATAAATCTTTAATAAGCTAAACAGAAAAAAAAATTTTTTTTTGATATTTCAAAAATCTTAAAATAATCTTACAAGTGCTTTCTAAACTTCATGTTACCAAGAAATAAATCCATCAAGCATGGAGGCTGGACTAAATTACTTTGACTTTGCTATCTTTTCAAAAGTATACACATCCAGATTTTTTTTTTAATTAATACATTATTATATTATATTACTTCTGCTTTCTAGTATCAAAGGAGCCCACATACCAGAAAATTAATATTGAAGTTGTGATTTAAATGGGAAAGATTATCAGCAGAATCTACAAACAAATACCCACATAATATGTTGAACCTCGGCTAAATTTTTAAAACAATATTAAAATACAAATATTTGCATTGGTCACTCTTTAAGGTGCCATATTTGTAATCACATTTTTTTTTCATTTAGAATTGCAATTTTTTTTTTTTAGAAAATGCAAGTTATTTTATTTTTATAAGTCATTATATTTTGATTTATAAATGTTTAACTTTCTGCACTTACAAGTTTGATATTAACCACTTTAAATAAATATATTAATAATTATTAATAATTGTTTATTAGCCTAAGTAGTATTCCTAGATCAAGTATAAATTTTTAACCTCAATTAAAGATTAATATATCTCACTTTAATCATATATAAACACATGCAATAACTCAAGTTCATCCCCTTTTTTCATGCATAATATTTTATGACATAATTAAAACTTCCATTCTATCACTCATGTGGGACAAGGATAATCTTTAGTTCAATAATTAATTAGTTTCCAACCAGTAACCACCTAAACATTCACAGTAAATATAGCAACCAATATTTCTAACTGCTGTCAAGGCAACCTTCACACCTTTTAATAGCAAGAATGGAAATCCATTCTTACTAATGGTCCATTGAATATATATGGACACTTAAAGATTGCAACTTGACTACAGAGTATGAAATATTGTTACAATGAAGTTTAAATAAACCTCTTTAAACATGAAATAAACATGTCACTATAATGCAGACTAAGGTACTTACGGATAATTTGCCTGATGACGTATTACCCTGAAGGCATACCGGTCTAATGTTGCGATTTTTAAGATAACGTCTCCAAGTGATCTGCAGACACATCTACTCGATAAGATGTGCCCGCATATCACGTGAACACGTCACGTTAAAAAGCACAACATTAAACCGGTATACCTTCAGGGTAATACGTCATCGGTTGAGCATGTGATAAAAAACAAAAGGAACACCAGCATGCTTCTTCTTGGTCCTGGAAAAAAATACAAAAAAAAAAAATTTGTGAAAATTTAATACGGTGAATACAAATATAGTAACACAAAATTATTTAAAATGTACATGCATGAAAACTATTCAAAAATCTTAAAAATGTGGCCAATTATAACAGCGCGTAGCGCTGGAGTTGTTGGGGGGGGGGCCTGGGTGTTTTTGACAAGCGAAGCTTGTAGTACAAGATATAAAATACAAAATATAGCCAATGAATTTACGAAAAATAATTTGATATTTGTAGAAAAAAACCCAACAAATTAGTGAAAATTTACATGCATGAAATACAAAATAAGGTCAATACAAAATAAAAAAATAAATTATTGAAAATGTGCCATTAATGGCGATCATTCGCTACTTTTAAAAACGTACTGTATAGCTGATGAATTTACGAAAAATAATTTGATATTTGTAGAAATATTAACCCAAAAATACAAAACCCAACAAATTAGTGAAAATTTACATGCATGAAATACAAAATAAGGTCAATACAAAATAAAAAAACAAAAAATTATTGAAAATGTGCCGTTAATGGCGATCACAGCGCGTAGCGCTGGAGTTGTTGGGGGCCCTGGGTGTTTTTGACAAGCTGAAGCTTGTAGTACAAGATATAAAATACAAAATAAAAAAAAAAAAAAAAAGAAAATAGCCAATGAATTTACGAAAAATAATTTGATATTTGTAGAAAAAAACCCAACAAATTAGTGAAAATTTACATGCATGAAATACAAAATAAGGTCAATACAAAATAAAAAAATAAATTATTGAAAATGTGCCATTAATGGCGATCATTCGCTAATTTTAAAAGCGTACTGTATAGCCGATGAATTTACGAAAAATAATTTGATATTTGTAGAAATATTAACCCAAAAATACAAAACCCAACAAATTAGTGAAAATTTACATGCATGAAATACAAAATAAGGTCAATACAAAATATAGAAACAAAAAATTAGTGAAAATGTGCCGTTAATGGCGATCACATAAAAATGTGCCATTAATCGCGATCACATGCCCTACTTTTACATACATTGGCTAATGAATTTACGAAAAATAATTTGATATTTGTAGAAATATTAACCCAAAAATTATTTACAAATTAAATGTAATTAAGTGGAAGTTTGATAATTGAAGAAATATATAAAAAAAATTTTTTTTGTAAATTTAAAAAAAAAATAAAAAGTTAATGCGAATCTACCATTAATCGCCATCTTGTATAAAATGTGGTGTAACACGACGTAGTTTCTACAAGCATTTGGTAATTTTAAAAACGGACTGTATATTGGTAATTTTATTAAAAAAATTATTGAAAATTATTTACAAATTCATTGAAGAAATATTAACAAAAATTGTTTGTACATTTAAAATAAAGATTTAATGCGAATATGGCATTAATGGTGACGTTACTTTTACATGCATTTGGATTACTTATTGTCTATATTCAATAATATAATTAATTCTAAAATTATAATTATTATAAAAAAAATTAAAATTACTTACAAATAGCGTTAACTGTGGAGGACTGAATTGGGATATATGTTCTAAAATTGCAGCGCTTTGTACGACTGCCTCCACATAAACTCGCTCAAATATGAGTCCAGGTGCTGACGTGCTGAAAAAAAATCACTGTTATCAAGTGGATAGCAAAATCACAATAGATAGAAAAATCAAAAAATTTCCAAAATCTCTCTCCGAATTTTAAATCTCGCGGTTAAAAAAAAAAAAAATTGACTCTCTGATGGATTAATCACGCCAGTCACTTCGTTGCCATGACAACGTTGTCATACAAAGATCGTCGATGCCTACCGGAAGGGAAACCGGTGGGTCAAATACGTCATCAGGCAAATTATCCGTAAGTACCCAGACTAATAAATAGTCATCTAAAACATTACTTAATGCAATACTTTTAAATTGCCCATGTATTATTTAGAAATAATAAGCCAAATAGTGCCTAAAGCTAATCTGGGATAATGATGTAATTAGTTTCCAACCAGTAACCACCTAAACATTCACAGTAAATATAGCAACCAATATTTCTAACTGCTGTCAAGGCAACCTTCACACCTTTTAATAGCAAGAATGGAAATCCATTCTTACTAATGGTCCATTGAATATATATGGACACTTAAAGATTGCAACTTGACTACAGAGTATGAAATATTGTTACAATGAAGTTTAAAAGTATTGCATTAAGTAATGTTTTAGATGACTATTTATTAGTCTGCATTATAGTGACATGTTTATTTCATGTTTAAAGAGGTTTATTTAAACTTCATTGTAACAATATTTCATACTCTGTAGTCAAGTTGCAATCTTTAAGTGTCCATATATATTCAATGGACCATTAGTAAGAATGGATTTCCATTCTTGCTATTAAAAGGTGTGACAGCAGTTAGAAATATTGGTTGCTATATTTACTGTGAATGTTTAGGTGGTTACTGGTTGGAAACTAATTACATCATTATCCCAGATTAGCTTTAGGCACTATTTGGCTTAATAATTAATTAGTATTAATCATTAATATATTTATCTGAAATGGCTGGTATCAATATTGTTAATGCAGAAAATTTGACAATTTTAAATTAAAGTGTAATAATTAATTATTGGTAAATATTGAACAAATTATAAAGGCATGTGTAAGACAGGAATCCTGAGCTAATTGATGTTTGCTGTTTCGAAATTTATTCTTTCTGAATAGATATCTGTTCATATGTTTCAAGAATATGTAGTGAAGTGGATGTTTTAAATATACCTTTAAAAAATTAATGATTTTTTTTTTCAGTCAATTAATTTTTTTGCAACAATATTGATTACAATAATAAATGAAACAAAGTTCATTATGAGAATATTTTTAATCATTTTCACCAATCACTTTTATGCCAAAATATCTTTATTACCATAATAGATATTTATCATCTAGAAATTCAAAATTTTTTTATGAAATAAATTTATTTATTTATTCTTGATTGAAAATATTTAGTGAATTGTAATATTTATTAATAAGCTAAATTGTGCTAATAAATTATAATTTTTAAACATGTTTCATTTTAATGTGTCACAGCCCAACTTTAAAAATTTAATGAATATGTGAAGCAATTTAAACCAAAATTTTTAGAATATATAATCTGTATTAAATTTTGATAAATATTATATAATTATAATTCATGATAAAATAATAAAGTTTTATATTCACTGAAAATGTAAGCTCATCTACTGTTTATATGCTGATTTCAGATAATCAGTATTTTTACTGCAGTTGCTTTTAAAATAATTTTATGAAGCTAAATGAGAAAGAAAATATAATCTGATTTTCAAAAAATCATTTTTTATTGGAACATTTATTCAGATACTTATTTTTATTTTAAAACTTTTGTTATAATCATCCTTTTTATTATTTCTATTAGTTATTATTGATTTATATATTGCTTATATCACTCTATTTATATACATGTTAATGCAACAAATTTTCTTAAAAACTTCTTTATTTTCTTACAGTTTCGACTGTCCAGCAGTCTTCATCAGAGCTCTATCTTCTTCACTGCCTTAATTAAACTTAATTAAAGCAGTTTAATTAAGGCAGTGAAGAAGATAGAGCTCTGATGAAGACTGCTGGACAGTCGAAACTGTAAGAAAATAAAGAAGTTTTTAAGAAAATTTGTTGCATTAACGTGTATATGAATAGAGTGATATAAGCAATATATAAGATTATATGAAGATATGCAAAGAAAGTGAAGGAGAAGAATAAGAGAATATTATTGATTTATTAAATATAGTGAGGAAAAATCTAAGACATTACCAATTAATGATAATGGCAAAATTAAAAAATGGAAAATGGGACTATTAGATTTTCAAGAATTTGTTGAGTATAAATATTTGCCTGCTTAGATAAATGGGAAGAAAATTTGTGTAGCGAATTGAGTATTAGAGCTAAGAGAAAAAAAAAAAAATAGGATAGGATTGATTTAAAATAACAAATATGAGTATGTAGAAAATAATTTAGATAAAAAAAGGATAGCATCTGCTTTAACAGTTGGTAATAAGTCATTTTATGTTGGCCATGGGATTCAAAATTTTTTAGAAAGAATTCAAAAAGAAGTAAGTGGGTTAACATTTGGCAGAATGTTCGACAACAAATGAAGCTCTTAAAGGGAAGTGGAATGAGAAATGGAATGGATATATTTTTTTGATGAATGAAATGTAAAGAATATTTTAAATGTTTGGAAGTCTATACTATAGGAATGAAAATAAATTTAGTAAAAACAGTATCTAATTTGTTTGTGAGATATTACAATATACATATTAATAGAATTTCTTACGTGTTTGCATAAGAAATGGGATAAATATTATAAAGAATATATTTCAAGTGCATTATTATTAAATGTGGTCAAACAAAATAGATGTATTGGTTAAGTTTAGAGTTATACAAAAATTAAAAAATGTATTAATTATGAAATAATATATGATAATTCTAGATGTTTATTTTTGTTGAATACAATAGGCAGATATTGGATTAGAATTTGAACTAATTGAGATTTATATGAAGATAGTGAAAGTAAAATATTTATTATTGATTATGACTTTTTGAAGGAGATTTAGGAAAAATTATTTGGAAAATGAGAGAAACAAAGGTAAAGTGAAGGAAAGAGGAAGTGTTTTTATTTTATTTTTATCTTGGGGGGGGGGGGATTTGACAGAAATGAGGACAGAAGCTTAAAATAAATGAAAATTATTTTATTAAAATAAGATGAAATAAAAACAAAGGCATCAGCATTGGATGAATGATTTTGTCAGTGTAGACCGAAAGAAGATAATAGATGAGTGGAATTACAGAGTTTTTTATATTATATAATATTTCACAGTTGAGTATAGTTAACTTTATTAATATGAACTCTGATAGAACTTCTGGCTTCCCTTAAAAAGAACCCATTTTGCATTATATTAATTTTCACAATCTTTTTTAAATAATTTTGTTCACTAAATTCCCTTCTTAAAGAAAGAAAATGATATTAATATTATCTCAACTTCTTAATATGCTTATTTATGATCATAATTTATTTTGGAAGAGGATTTTCAATTGTTTTCTTTTGTTTATTTTTTGTTGTTGTTGTTTTGTTTTGTTTTGCATTGGACTTGTATTTTAAATTATTTGCTTTTGTTTGTATATATCTATATTTTGCATTGTTTGTATATCTAAATATATCAGTTAATCAGTTTATTAAGACAATCAGCTCATAATAATGGGTATATAAGATGAAATGCATTTGGAGATAGTGGAATTAATAAAACAAACTATACATTCTTCATTTGAGTTTGGAAAGCTGAAAAACAATGAAGCAATGACTCTGTACAATGTGAAAATACATCTAACTCCTGAATGTTAAGGACATCTGAAATAGTCACATTCTATGAATTATAGTATAGCTATCAAGTTCTTTTATCTAGCATTATTTCATTAACATCAACAAAACTAGCATTCTATTTTTAAAAAATGTATACTGATAATGGAAGAATAAAATGTAAACAGATAAGCATAATAATGTATAAGAAGAATTTAAGCAATATAGTAAAAGTTCAGCACAGTGTCTGTTATGATGTTATTATTGTTATCTATCTTGTCATGATAATACTATTCATATTTTGCATGTCAACTATTTTCATTATTTATCTATAGTTTTTTTTTACTATTATTATTATTTTTTTTGTAAATTGTTAATAGCTTTCTAGGAAAACATATAAAGACTGGCTGAATTAGTTGAAATGTGAATATTATTATTATTAATATTAATAATAATAATAATAATAATAATAATAATAGTAGTAGTAGTAATAATAATAATAATAATAATAATAATAATAATAATAATAATAATAATAATAATAATAATAATAATAATAATAATAATAATAATAATAATAATAATAATAATAATAATAATAATAATAATAATAATAATAATAATAATAATAATAATAATAATAATAATAATAATAATAATAATAATAATAATAATAATAATAATAATAATAATAATAATAATAATAATAATAATAATAATAATAATAATAATAATAATAATAATAATAATAATAATAATAATAATAATAATAATAATAATAATAATAATAATAATAATAATAATAATAATAATAATAATAATAATAATAATAATAATAATAATAATAATAATAATAATAATAATAATAATAATAATAATAATAATAATAATAATAATAATAATAATAATAATAATAATAATAATAATAATAATAATAATAATAATAATAATAATAATAATAATAATAATAATAATAATAATAATAATAATAATAATAATAATAATAATAATAATAATAATAATAATAATAATAATAATAAAGGGATTCTATTAAAATTCCACATGTTAATGCTCTGTATGTATAAGTATATATTTGAAAACATTGACATTTTCCATAAATAAATATATAAAAAATTTTCTTTAACTAAGGTAAAATGTGTTTATATATATATATATAGAGAGAGAGAGAGAAAGAGATAATAGAGCTGCTACTAAATTTGATTTTAAGGTAAAACGTGTTTATATAGAGAGAGAAATAATAGAGAATTGATACTAAATTTGATTTTGCTGCATACAATGACTTTATATAATAGAGTTCTTTATTTAATTGCTTTTTCTAATTTTCATCTAATTTTTGGTAATGGTAAATGTAATATTTTGATATATATTCTATTATTGTTATGAGCCTTTCTTAAACAATTGAAGTTATTTATCTTGAGTTAAAAGAAACAACTGTGTTTATCTTTAATGTTCATTACTTTTTTTTATTAGACCACACTTAAAATAAATTGAAAATATAGATTTTAAGCTTTACTGTTTTGATATTTTTAAAATTTAAATTGTGTGATAGTTGTGGATAATTTTCTATTTCATTTTCTTAGTTTTTGTATTATAGAATACCCAGACATCTTTCTTGTTGACAAAATGTGTATCCACAAGGTTATTTTTTTAAAATAATTTGTTGCTAATAGATTGAAAATCACAAACTACCACTGTATTAAAGTATAATGACATCAGTTATATGCTATCCACAAAAAAATGTAAACAAACAAAATTGTAAATTTAAAAAAAAAAATTAAAATTTGCAAATTTAATACATTTTATAATACACCTGGGTCATAGGTTTCACAGAAAACACACGTTTAAAAAATCGCACAAAAATAGACTTAACTTACCTTGAAAAATGGTGGATAGGTTCTGTAATTTTCAGAAATCGCACAAAAACAAAGCATCAACAAAAGATTAGTTTAAAATTTGCATAAAAAAATAAGGAAATAAAGTATGACTAATAAAAAAGTTCAACAATTTGAAAAAAATTAATACAAGACAAACTTTTTTATTAACTACAGTATTTAATTTTACATTTTTTCATACATATTTTAATTATTATCGCTTTTTGACAATATGCAGCTCATTAGTACAATTACTACCACTTTTAGTCTTGTGCTCTGTTAATGGTTTTCTATCGACAATGTAATCGGTGATTAAATTTTGAGACAACGATTTTATTAATTGTTTATGAAGCTCGTGATATCCAGGCTGCTATGTCTGCACTTCCACTAGTGCAACTCTCTCTATATAACATGCTTCTGTGAGTGTGTTAATAATGACTAATGGTTAAATTTTCTTTTATACATGTATATATATGGAGAAACTTTTAGACAGAAAAAAGTTACAACTAAAAATATTTAAAGACTTTTAAAGATATGTTATTTTTAAGTAGAAATTAAAAGTCCTTAAATATTTTTTCTTGTAACTTTTTCTGTCTAAAAGTTTCTCCATGTACATGGGTGAATAAAAAAAATATAAACACATTTTAAAGATACATTCTTTTTAAGTACAAAATAAAAGTTATAACTTTTTTCTGTCTAAAAGTTTCTCCATGTATATATGTGTATAAAAGAAAATATAAACATACACGTACATAATAGACATACAACTACTATTTAGCTCTCATTAGAATTTAAGAGCTTGTTCATTGCACCAAACTCAGATTTCAGCATTTTCTGACATTTTTTTTGTCTCACGCATCAACGTATATAATGTTCACATTTTGTTTCTATAAATATTAAAAAATGAGATTGCAATCCAAACAAAAAATTATATGTTATCATTTCTAGAAAGATTATTTTCAGTTTACCAAATCAACAAAATCTTTATTTCTGATTATTTTTAAAAATCAAAAAGAATATTTATTTGTTTCTGTTATAACTAATGAAATATGTTTTAAATGTTTAAAATTTTTAAATATTTATTGCCATATTTTTATACTTGTAAGTATAAGTAGATTGTTTACATAGAAGCTAAGTTGTCTAAACAGCTTCAGGCCATATTCATGTTAGCTGCTAATATAACATTATATTTTTGAAGAAAAAAAAAGTATTTCAAGTCAAAATGAGTTATTAATAGTTTATATTTCTTGTTATCTAATAAATATAGTGAAATATGAACTTCTTTATCACATAAAAGAAAACTGCATAAAAAACTATTAAGAAGAAACATGAATCGCATAACTTCATAATCGCATTAAAAAAATCTGCATAAAACGAGACCCAGGTGAACTCAAGCAGCCATTTTCCTGTTCTGAGTGCTGTACATGATTGCATTTAAAAAAAATAAATAAAATTTGTAAATAAATTTTAAATTTTGCCAGCAGACACTTTTCATTTCAGAATGCCATACATAATGATATTCATTAATAAAATTTCTTCAGCCTATATTGAAAGCACATAAACTGTATTCTTTCCTTATTATTCTTTTTGAATTTAAGTTCCAGTATTTTGTATAATAAAATGTTTTCTAACCATAATACTAAAAGTTTTACAAAATTCAAAACATTCTTAAAGTTATGACTGACATGAAAACATCAGAACAAATAGAGAGATCATAGTTCATAATAAGATTATTATGTTTCTATAAGAAAAAAAGTTATTTAAAAATAAAATCACTATTGCAATGAAAAAGTCCAATATTTTGCTATTTACATAGTAAGTTTTTATTTCCATTGATTAAAAAATATACATAAATGGGTTTCCTCGTTATATCATTAATAACTATATTATTATTATCTTTTAAAAATCTTGTTTATGCTATAAATTATGTGTACTATATATATAAAAAAGCATCTGTATTATGTGCATGTTGAAAAGTATTGCAATTCAACAAACAATATGTATTCTATTCTGATTAAAGTTTATCAACAAAATGTGAACTATTATATGCTATGTACAATATAAGCAAAAGGATCTTGGAGCAAAGTGCAATGTATATTATCATTACCTGTCTGTAATTTTCAATTTATGACATTGGCATATATTGTATTTTTTTATTATTATTATTTAAGGAATAAACATTTTTAAAACAAAAAATAATTTGCCTTTGCAGGATAAAAGGAAACCTATTATCTTTTCAGAGATAATTTAATTTGACTGAACGAGCTTATGATAGTATTTCTCTAGAGTAATTTTTACTACATCACTCTCATGCAAATTAGGTGCTGGTTTGTAGTTACGACCAAGGCCCAGATCACAATCACTTACTCATATCTTAATTACAGTTCAGTATATATGGGTATAGAATTACTACAGATTAATTGATGTGTCAGATTTGCTGTCCTATAATTTTGACACAACCATTTGATGGAAGTAAACTAATAATTTTTATTAGTCATCTATTACATTAGATATTATCCATTTAATGAATAATATCTCTTTAGTATATTTTTTACTATACCATTGTCACACAAGGTGGCAACTAACTTTTTTCCACTGGAAACAAATCCCTACCATGCATGAGAATAGTGTAGTAAAAATTACACTACAAAAATATTATTCAAATGACTAATAAAAATTAGCTTATGATAAATCTCATGAATATTTGTTTCGTAATAAACTTCATTTGCATAAAGCAAGGCATTTTGGACTATAAATAATTAAAATCAATAATGTTTGGGATACTGACTTCTGAATAGTTATCAAAATCTGCAGGTATTACCTATGTAACAAGGTGCGGACTGAGGAGAGCAATGGTCCGCCTAAAGTTACAAGAGAAATGGGTATATATATATTACTAATTCTGTTAGCTAATAAAGTTACTAATAATTGGAAATATTAATATTTAATGGTGATGGAAATATGTCAATATTAACCGTATATTATTCATATATTTAGTTAGAGGTAGTTGTTAGACTGTAAAAGAAAGAAAGAAATAAACATCGTAGAACTCGTGTTTTGTTGGGGTGTTTGTGGCATGCGAATGTACATATGTGCGTGATTAGTGTATTTCGAGTGGATAGCAAATTGGAACAAAACGAGATCCGTCTGGAATGCGAATGTATTTTGATGCGATGGCGACCGCAATGACGCAGTCATGGTCTATTCGGATGACGCAACCAGGGAATTTCACCGGAGGGGATCACGAAAATGGAGGAGAAAGGATGAGAAGAAAAAGGATATAAAAGAAAATAGAGAGGGGATACGAGTCTTCTTGCACGGGTCCAGAAAGTAATCAGAATAAAAGTGTATCATGCATCGAGTGGGGTAAAAACCTCAACTTGACAGGCGATGAAGGCCTGCCCCACAGTCCAGACGGTGCTGCAAGGAATAAAATCAAAGAACGCCGAATTCCGGTCATCGACGGCAAAGAATAGTGATCGCTACGGAGAAATGAACCACGAGGTCATCCAGCTATAGAGCCTGTATCATCGTAACCCATGCTTTTGGAATATTGAGGTAACGTGAACTTTATCATTTGCCTATTGAATTGCTATTACCACACAATCCGAGTGTTAAACGGATTGTGTCATCCATTGGAACTTTGGAATAATTTAATTTTCTATTATTGAAACCTGTTTTAATAAAACGTACCAACTACAAAGTCCGTGGAGGCAGTTTAATAGACGAACAATATTAATGTGTTTTGTGGGGCCTATCAAAATCAAGAGAAAGTGATTTACTTAATCCGTACATGTATGCGTATGCTATAACATTCAATGAAACACGAGTTGTAAATAACGGGGGGTGGGTCAACTAAATGAATTTTAATATTTTCTTTTGTTGTGTAATAAATTGTTTTGCATTAAAAATATCTTGTGGAATATTTTTCTTTCGCTTTGTATTTATATTATGTCAATCAAATTCATAGTTAGGGGCTAAAAATGTCATAATTAAAAATAAAACGTATGCTCTACCTTGAATAACCAGCTTATAGAACTTTAGTATAGGGTAGCGAGCGCACTCCTCCGAAATTAGACGAGAACTTCATTCTGCGCTGGGAAAACTAATCGATAAGATTGGATTTTTAAATCGATTCAGTCATCAGAGATACAAGTGATTACGGATATTAACCCACTTCCAGTTAAAGACAGTAGTGTCGGAATTCCTACTTCCCGTCCACGGTCTATTGACCACCACTCCCTGAGATGAGCTAGGCTAATGAACACCACCCCTTTTTCTTAATTACCGCAAAAGGTAAAGCAACTGCAAATATTTATTGAGTCGCTATCGGGGTTATTCTGCATTAATAAAGTCCCGCGGTGTAATTCTTGTTTGCTCATCGCAAATAGGTTTGGCGCTTGGAAGCAAACACGCTATCCATAAATATGCCCCGGGAATCATGCAGAGACAAAATGAATTCATATATCTATAAGGTTAAATCTTAAGTTAACTAGAGCCAATCCTATGAATTTATTAATACGACCCTTCAGCGGGCGAAGCGGTTCGTTACACCTATTTTTATTAGTTAGAATTTTTTTGCATGATTTAATGCAGTGGCAATGTTGCAAACTCAAGAGTTCAAAGTCTCTAGACTGATATATGAATATAATAATAATTAACTAGATTGGTCCCTTTAATAGAACTGTCAGTCTCCTGCCATCTGGGGATTGATGTTTTATGATCTCCTGATTAATGCAGTTGTAGAATGAAAGAATCTAAAGTTTTTAAGTTGGACTCTTATCACTTCTGGTCCTCAAACTTCAGATAAACTCCAGAAATGCAAATCATTTGATTATATTATAAATGTTCATTTGAGATAAAATATTAGTCACTTAAACTGGGTCACTTATTTATTTCTACATAAATATTGTTTATACAAAATAAAAATAAAAACTATTTACAAATTTAGATGTTTAGTTAATAGTTTAATAAGAAATGCTATGTGAGGAATTTTTGCTTTATTTTTATTCTGGAAAAAAATCTAATAGTATATACAAGGGATTAAACAAAATAATTCTTTTTAAACAGAGGATTGAAAATGGATATACTTGGAAGAACAGTTTATTTCTGGATACAAATTTTGAAATTTAAATCCCAGATAGGTATTTTTGTGAGCAATCTTTTTTGTACATACAGTTATTTATAAATCAGAAGATAAAGTCCAAGGTTAGATATCTTTATCTCTATTTGTTAAAAAGCAAAAACTCTAATGTCTCACAATCCCAGAAATCTTATATTCTGATAATAGAATACCATTCACAATAAAATTATGAAGGGCATTGTGGCTTGTCTATGGAGTATTTTTTGTAATATGTATGTAGTCTATGAATGCTCTTTTGATGCAGAAGTAGTGCATTTATCTCATTTGCCTATGACTTGGATTTGAGAATTATAAAATATTTTTTTCCAGATACTTGAGCCATTGCCACCCTGGATAACTATTTAGTATAGATCAAAAAATGGGTATCTGCCAATTCTGTAAGATTCTCAAATTATCATTATCTAGAAATTAAAAAGTCTGGCAATATCTTCTTCTTTACTGTTTCTTAATCAGGACAAATTGAAAAAAACTTTACCTTGTAATGATCTATTTAAAGAGTTTTTCATTTTGCTATGCAGGAGTATACTATTATGGCAATACAAATATCTATTATTGAAAAAACTTATTTTACCCAAACAAAAATTCAAGGATGATTTTTAATCTTTTACTATAAAGAAATTATACTGTATTACATTTTAATGTGTTATTATTAATAAACAAATTTATGCAGTATACAGAAAGGTTACATATAAACAAACATTTTGATTTACCTATTTAGCAGTTGTTTGGATTTGCAATGACTGACTAAAAGAAAATATTCTAGAAATTCAAAAAATGCATCAATCCGAAAAAGCTTTTTTATCAGTGATTTCACGTTAATCTTGTTCTACCTGTATATAGTTTATATTTTTCTTTATTTTTTAGAAGAAAAAAAAACTGTTATTCTTTAATCACCTAGTCTTCCTGCAGCTGTGAAGCTCTGTCATTAACCTTCATTTAATTATGCCTACTTTATTGCAGCAACTACTGAACTAATTGCTGGCAGATTTTTTATCCTATTTTGAAAGAAAAGAAAACTTAAGTAATTATAATTTCATACTTTTAGATGTATTAATTAACACAAATGTTTACAAATAATTTTGTAGTTCATGAAAGAATATTTTTGAAGAGAGGGAGGTATGTTTAGCTTTTTTTAAAATCGATTTTTTTAAAGGAATTTGATAAAAGTAGTTTGTAAACATAATTATAAATAAATAAAATAAATTTACTTTATAAGTGCAAATTTTTTTTAGCAATCACTTATTCAAAACAATCACATTTCAGTAAATAATAAATTATTACTTTAGGAATTATCTGTAAATCATTATAAGTCACCATTATTAAATTACAAATTATTATTATTAATATGCTGGCTTTGGGTTGGTATTTTTAGATCTAATGTCTGAATCTACCTTGATACCTCTCTGAGGAGTGCCAAAGCACGAAACCATGGTCAGGGGTTGGGGGGGGGTCCTACAGAGATATTTTAAATGCTTTCTCTGGCTAAGCATTTATCACAAAGCTTGTTGAGGAATTGGCAATCCTCATTGTTTATAACTTACAAGCTTAAGAGAATAGGGTCGTGTGATCTATGACTCTTATTTTGACTATTATAATCTGGATTTTGAATTTTTTATTTATAATATTTTTTATATTGGCAATAATAATCTTCATCTTTTAATATCCAAATAATAGACTTCATTGGACTTTCTAATTAGAAACTTAAAAATTTATATAATGGTGAAAATGACTTTTCAAAGAGTAAAGTTTCTGAATCAATTGGCAAATTGTGAAATGTTTAAAAGAACATCAGCTTTATATTGCCATGATAGAATGGAGCTATTGTGATTATTGTTATTTTAGTTTTTCCAGCATAAGTTGATTTTCCATGTAACTGACCCTAGAAAGAAAGAAATCTTTCAAAAATAATTGCCCTATTTTATATAATTTATTACTATCAAATAGAAGTAAATCAACTCCTCCTTAATCTATGAATGAAAAACACATATCACCAACAAATGATAGAGTGAATTCATTCTGTTTAATGAGGGTGTTTATAAAATCTTGTTTGGACTTCATATATGTAAAAACTATGTATATTGGTTATTTCAATTTATTACTTTCTATACAAAATATTTAAGAACAAATTGCTGTGTCTCTGTTAAAAACAATATGATTGCCATTAAATAAGTAGTCTCATTAAAAAAACCAATTATTTGGTTTTAGCAGTCTCTACTGTATGTATGCTCAGAATATATTATAATCCGGTATTCTACTTTTTTACTATTTTGTTAATAACTTAATTTATATCTATATCCATTTTAGTGTCAGACCTTTATGAGAGGATGCACCATAGTGATCATCATCAATTTATGCATGCTATTTTGATTTACAAATGATTGTACACTATAGCAATCGTAAAAAAATTCCTTTTTTTTTTTTATAAAAAAAAGGCCATTTTGTAGGATTGATAACATCATAGAATAGTAACATTATGTCATCCAAAAGAAAAATAGCAATATTCATGTAAAAAATGTACAATTCAGTATTTATTCATTTTACATAGCATAATATACAATATTACATTGAATTCAAATCTGCATTCATTGTTTGTATGTGTAACAAAGTGGTTTCTTTCTTCTTCATAATCTAAAGTTGAGTGCACTTTTGGTGATGCTCACAATAATCACAGCTCTCTTGTTTATTATTTGTGCTGCTTTATTTATATGTTGATTATAAAATTAAAATACAATTAATATACAGTACTTTATTTATTTTTTATCCAATGTCTTTGCAAGTTAATCAACACATTTTAATGACAGATTCAAAATAAAGTTTAATGAATACAATTTTTTTTTTAAAAAAAAAGTGCTTTTTTGTTCGGTATAATAAATAATCAAAAACCTATTTTGATGATGTACAACAACAAAATGTATTAATATTGTCTTTTAAAATATGTATTTTATTTTAAACTCTGTATATTCAATCACTTTTATGAATTAAAATTTTTATTAATGGTATTTTGCTTGCAACAAAAATTGTGGTCACTGTTATTACAAGTTATTTTGGAAAAGAAATGTTTCATACATTATGCAATTAATAATCAACTTTACGTAATGAAAATTACTAAATATAAGGTTAACTTCTTTATAGTATTTTCTTAATTTTAAATCAAAATATCATAATTTGTTTCAGACATATCCAAGCCAGTGGAGTCATTGTCATAAATATTTTTAAAATGATAGATAGTGCTGAAAAAAAATCAAATTTCCTTCAGCATAAAATGAAAAATAAATTTTTTGTCATATTTTAGATTATTAATAATTAATTCTAAATTGTAAATTTCAATATCTAATTCTGAGTTACAATTTTTCAATCAAATTAAAATTGCTATCATTATAAATCTAAAATATTTTTTTCCATAAAAGGAGGGAGGGAAAAGGAGATGATTTCATAAATTATGAATTTACTAATCAATTTTATATGATCAAAAATTAAATTAAAAATAGCAATTACTCGCTTGATTTTTAAATCATAATCTTGTAATTTGTTTCAGACATATTGAAGACAGTTGTGACATTATGGTAAATTAAAAAATTATAGTACTGAAAAAAAAATACAAATTTCATTCATCATAAAATATAAAATAAATTTTGATTGTATATTATCAATAATTATTTTAAAATTGTTATACATATTAGGTAAAATATCCATCCAATTTATTTTAAATTAAAACTTTTATAAACAATAATTTTCAATCAAATCAAAACTGCTATTATCATAAATGTAATTTTGGTTTTAAAAAAAGGAAGGAAGGATATGATTTTATGTATTATGCATTTAATAATAAATTTTGTATGATGAAAATGCAATACAAATAAATTTTAGAAGTTTGATGTTTTTAATTTTTATTTAAATGGAACATATTTCTGCCATTACAACATACTATATTGAAAAATTGTTAGATCAGTTTAAGAAAATGGTTACCATGCATAATAAAATATGACATCTTATACCAAAAAAGACTGCAGATAGCACATTTGTAAATAAAGTGCTGCCTATTTAAATCTACAATAATACATATTGTAAAAAAAAAATTCATTAGATACATTTTTTTTTTTTGTCTTTAAATATGTAAGATTTTTTTTTAAATTTACAGTATGATTATATTTTGGTAATGTACAGTTCTATAATTTGGCTACTTTACATTTTTGATAAATATCAAGTCTTATGGCCATGCACAATAGTACAGTTAAGTGAGATATTAAACATTACTCTTTTAATGCTAAATAATTATACATAAATAATATAAGAATTTTAAAAAAATGAAACTTCAATTTGGTATTTTTTTTCAGCACAATGGTTAATAATTTTTCAAAAGACCACAAAAAAAAAAGGCCAACTGCAAGCTTACTTTTCCTTTTTTTTTTTGGTTCATTTTTCTATATGTTTGCACAGTGAAACCTTCCTTTTTTATTCTAGTGATACTGATTTTTTTTTTTTTTTAAAAGTTAGTTTCATTCAGCTGGAATCATATCAGCAACTAACACCACATAATATTTTCAGCCTATGGATCAAAGAATTATCACAATTTTTCAAGTTGTACTATCTTCAACAACTAATACAGCACTTTGTTGGCACTTTGACTAGAAATGCTGATAAGAAATCGATAAAGACAACTTTGAAGAGTTTTTGCATTCACACATGAACCAATTAGTGAACAAACAATTAGTACAACTAGATGAAGAAAACAAAATCAAGAAACCTGTAGAGAAGAATCTGGGTATCAAAAAATTGAAGGAACTTATTTTGTATTATGAGACCATGAACAGCATTTTAAAGAATTTGATCCTGAGTTATATGTTATATGAAAAGAAAATCAAAAAGTAAATTAACAATTCATTCTAAACCTTTTATTTAGAGATCCTCAGCCAACAATACCTAATCTACCTAAAAAAAAAAAAAGGCCAAAATCATCAAACGATTTAAGAGATAATAGTACACTTTTAAAATGAGCAACTGCTGACTCAGAAAACCCGAGTAATGATGAGTGCTGAATGAATAGATAATAATAATAATAATAATAATAATAATAATAATAATAATAATAATAATAATAATAATAATAATAATAATAATAATAATAATAATAATAATAATAATAATAATAATAATAATAATAATAATAATAATAATAATAATAATAATACCCTTAAAGCTAAAAATTTAATTGCATTATCTTACATACAACTATATTTTCACTCTGTACTTGCATAATACACACATAACGCAGTTTACACATGCATATATTATGCATCCGGATTTTCGAAAAATTACTCTGTAGACTAGTTAATTGTTTGTTAATACAATATTCGCAATAAATAGTACAATTTTTATCCACATGAATGAGCTAATTTTTTACCCATAGAAAATCATTGTAATCTCTTGCTTTTTGTGCGACCTTTTTGCTTAACGATGTGTTTTGGGTAACCAACTGTACTTGCTAAGTTAGATAAAAATGTGTATTTGCATATTTTTTTTAAATAATAGTATTATTAATATAATGCAATTAAAGCCTAACGTTCTTGGATACATTTTTTATCTGAGTAAAGTAATACATATATTATTTTAATCAATTGAATGAAATTATGAGACCCAGGCTGCTTGAATATGGCATTAGCTCCTGAGCACCTAATTTTATGTAGTTGTTTGTTTGTTTTTTAACATTTACAGCTACAATATAAATTTTATTGAGTCTTTTATAAGATTTATTCATTATAAATAAGTTTTATTTAGATTAAAATTTATATTCAGAAGAATTTGTATCCTTAATCCTATGCCTATTTATTAGATGCTTTTCTTTTTAAGTCAGATTTTCTATTATTGTTATTAAAATAATAATAACAAGAAGATATTTATTATCATGAAATATTTTATCATATAAATGCTTTCCTTCATAGTTCTTTTCTCTCCCACATTCTCATTATCTAAATGAAAAGTTTTTTTTTTTCATTTTGTGTGCGTTGAATAAATCATTTTAAAATAGCAAATGCTTCAGACTTTTACTGAAGTAAGAGGATTTACTAGCTATTATAAAATTACAAATATCTTTTGATACATTAAAACCTATAATCATATTACTTCTTTCTCTTCACTCTTTCAAGTAGTATTTTATTTTTTCCTGTTGGCATTATTCTGATTTTTTTTTTTTTGTCTTCCAAAAAAAGGCAAAAAAGCAACGTTTTTCTTTTTTTAATAAAGTTTTAATTAAAAGATAAAGCATATTGTAAAAAAAGTTTATATATAAATATGCATTGTAAAATGTAGAAATTGCTGAAATCAAAGCAAATAAGATTTATTTTCTTGCTATATCCAATTATGGATTTGAACACAGACTTTCAGTTTCCCTTCAGCTATGGTTGAAGAGTTGGAAAGTGGAGTAGATTGAAGAGTGACCATTAAGTCGAGCACTGATTATATATATATGAGACATGATGTGGACAAACTGATGAGTGTTTTTTCAGCACGAAATACATATATTGGAGATCCTGTATCATTTGCAAATGGATGTGATCATGTATATCGGTTATATGGATAGAGTGGATTGCTGAGAGAAGCTTGAAAGTCTGTGTTCAAATCAC
The DNA here is from genome assembly GCA_028023455.1 of Epiperipatus broadwayi. Classification (NCBI taxonomy): domain Eukaryota; kingdom Metazoa; phylum Onychophora; class Udeonychophora; order Euonychophora; family Peripatidae; genus Epiperipatus; species Epiperipatus broadwayi. The sequence continues at coordinate 1,286,480 of JAQFVV010006222.1, forward strand.
TTATATTTACATCTAAACTTCAAATATATAAATTATAATAGCTATTGTTACTTATTGCATTGCCAAATGTATATCATATAATATTCAATTGACCAAACACTTTATTACTTTTACAATGCTTTTATTATCCACCTTTCCTGACAGTTTACAGTTAGGGTGAGTAATAAAGCATTGTAAAAGTAATAAAGTGTTTGGTCAATTGAATATTATATGATATATAAATTATACTTGTATTCAAATATTATTGATACATCCAAGTAAATTTGTAAAAAACAATTAGTTCTAATTATTGCTTGAATGGTTTTTCTTTTGGTCTAAAACTTTTTTCCATATCAGTTAAATCAATGTACCAATCTGTTGGATTATAATAAAATTATTCAATATGGCATATCAGTCAAATCGTGAATTGGTTCAGAATCATCTATCTTTTTAGAATAGCTAATCTAATACAATTAGTAGTATAAAGAGATATATGTTAAAATTAGGGGATCGAAAACAAGATTATATAAATGAGGAACTGGTAGGTATTTTAAATCATTGAAATAATTTAAGAATTATGGCATTCCCAATTGGGGGGGGGGGTGCTTAGAATAGATAATGAACAATTGAATTCTTCAATTTCAAAGGTTTGTAAAAGACCTTAAAAGGGATTACATGTGAGAAATATGGATGAGTTAAATGCAGAGAAAAATAGTTACGGATTAGAGGATATGGTTTAACTTCTGAGAGACCCATCTATAGTGGACTAATATTGATTTTAAATAATTATAATGTACTTGTATGCCTGATTTTTTTTTAAAAAGCTTATATAATTGTTGTTTATTGTATTTAAGTGTTTAAATTTTTTAAAATATTTTTTGGGGTGCCCCTACAAAAAAAAAAATAATAATGAAAGCTGGGAGATTTTTTTAAAATCATTTGTTACATCTTCATCTGTCATGCTATATTTTTTTGCAAACATTTTGATGTAAAATGATGATCACTTATAAAATATTCATTCTATGGTTGGATCCTTCTCCTTCAATTTCAAAATCCATTAATAGACACACATAGTGTTTATTGGTGTACTCCTTGCTTACATTAAAACTGTGGAGATGGAAGAGAAATTATATTAAAGTTCATTATTCTAATATGATTAGTTTGACTAATGTGTAACCACAAATTCTAATTTAAATAATATTTTTTGAATAAATCTAATATATGAAATAAAATATAAAAATTTAGTTCATTGAAAAATGTAATCTAACTTGAAAAGTTCAAGTGTGCACTGATCTGATAAAAGATAGTTTTCACGTGAAATTATAATTTTTAATAAATTATGGATTCAAGAACTAAAACGTCTTTAAGAGTATAGTAAAAGTAATTAAACATTATTATTTAAGATAATTTGTAATGTATAATTTAAATTTCTGATTTAAACATGTCTCATGTTATAATCGCATTTTAAAAGATAAAAAATACCAGTCATAAAATTATGGTTTGCTTACATTGAAAGGATACAAAGAGATAGAATACTGGAAGAATTTGAAATATATATATATGTTTTTGAACCTTTTTCAAAGTATTTATTTATTATTATAAATTATAATTTTGAATTTTTATTTAATTCATTCAAGTATATATATAGCTAAATTATTTACAAGCATAAGGATATTTGTAGGAAAGGGATTTTTTATCATGTGACTTGAGAATTTTTTCAAATGAAAATCAGATTAGAGCATGCTAAATGAGTATTTGAAAAAATTTAATCCATATGAGAAGCCTTTGAAGCAATTTTTGCAATTTATTATATGCAATCACATTCTGTCTTTAAAACACAAGCATAAGAGATGGTGGTCATGTGATGATTCCGTCTTTACCTTGTCAGACAATATGTGCATCTGCTGAAGTAATAACTCAAAGATTATTATAGCTTTTTTTTTAGCATTTTGGATTAACTAATGCTATTTAAATTGTATATCACATTACCAAATTGCACAGTAAGGGTCATTTATCCACTTCCTCCATATCTATCTATCAGGATAGCACTACAGATAATTGTAGTTATATTTCACTATCAAAATTTTTATCAAGTTACTATAATAACTGTTTACACTAAAATTTTATATCAAATATTTTATATACTGTTGGCATGTAGCAGAATATATACTCATGCTTGATAATGAATAAGAACTCATTAAATTTTATAATATAGCTCTAAAATTGAGATGTTTTCACAATTTCTATTAAGTAAGTAACTAAGAATGGCAAATAATGAATTAACCATTATATTTTGTTGTCTAGTTTTTTCATCCTGTTTGTGAATAGTTCATTAAACATAAATATGTGTATAATGTGTAATAATAATTCTTTTTCTTCTGCATTAATATATATTCTAAAAAACTACTCTACAATTGCATACTTTTCAACATAGAGATCTATATATATAAAATAGCACAAGAGAAAATTCATGAGTTTATTTTTCTGGTGACAGTAAGTCATATTTTTAAGCCAGGAACAATTAAAATTGAATGTAAAGAATGTTGTTTGTTAAAAATATAATGGCATAATGATTCAAAGCTCAAATAACATTCAAATTAATACAATATGGAATTTGAATAAATAAATAATATGATTTATAAATTTAAGATTAAAATTATTTATGCCATTATTGTGATACTATCCTGTAATGTATCAAGCGCCAATTTTGATATTATATACATATTTCAATGATTTTAAAATTACTTCTGCTTTGAAGAATTTTAAATACTTTTGCTGTTAGAAGTTTTTTTTTTTACAAGTTCTTTATATATATATATATATTCAAATCTTATTGTAATTGAACAAATGAAGTTGTTATTTTTGTGTCCATGTGACTTTCAGATTTTTATCATTTTTTATTTTCTTATTAAGAAGAATTTCCAAGTTTTCATAAAGTTAAAAGAAGAAAAATTGAAAAATTATCAAATTGATTTTCTTTAAATCAATATTCTAATAATGAAGCAAAATTTTCACTTATAAAATTGGTATGGAAGTTTTATTGCTAGATCTTTTTTTTTTTTTAAAAAAAAAAGTTAATTTTCCAATATAAGAAAAAGATTAGATAAGACTACTAAATGTCTTATGTACATGCACTAAGTTAACAAATGGATGTGTTTTTTTTCAGCACCCACCAAGTTTTCAAGAGAGCTTACCCTTTAATATATATATATAATTTTACTAATGTACCAGTAAGAAAAATTGTTATAAATATTGATGTGTATTCATTCTCTAGTGCCAATCTTTTATAAATACTTTTAATATTTCTAAGTCTTTACACCAAAAAAGAAATCCAGGTGCTTTCAGGATCTGTTTTTCCCAGTTAAATCATTTATTCATTGACTTTATTATAATCTAAAATATTCATTTCAGTTAGTACTTTAACAATAGCAAATCTATATGTAAATATCCACATGTTATACAGTTAAAATATAAACAAGATAATAAATTATATTGCATTCAATAAATAATATATAATTAAATATGTCAGTGTAAGGTATTTTTTAAAATTCCATTTAAAACACTTAAATTAAATAAAATATATCAGATTTGGAATAGAATTTTATTGTCGTATTTCTTTATAGAACCAATTCATCAACTTATGACCAGTTGATAAATTGGTTGTTTAATGCTGCAAGTTCCTGGGATGTTTTTTTATTTTATTTTGTAGTATATTGTAGCTAAAGCATTTGTTTAATATTCACTTTATAAAGATGTACAATGTTGCATAGAATAGTAATTTTACTATTTAATTAACTTAATAAATTGCTAGTTTAATTAGGATATTATATATTCTGCAAAATCATGGATCATTTCTGTTGTGATATAGTAGTGTCTAGCAACATTAAACCATTTGTTTAACAATTATAATACAGCATAAAAATTACAGTATAGTTTTTCCTTATATGTGTATGTGTATATGCATTGAATTATATCTCTATTATCATTTGTAAGTTTACATATGTATTCATTTTTGTAGTTATTTGACTTTTACTACTGCATATGATATTCATTTCTTAAAAAACAAAAATGAATCGGTAACTGAAATTTACAAAATAAATAAAAATATATTTTATAACTTACCTTGTTAAATATTTATTTCAACAATTTTTAAAGTCAATGAAGGAATTGTTATTAATTTTTAAGTAGTCAAAATATATATAGAAGTCTGAAGTTTACAAATAAAAGAAAATTGACATGAATTCAACTATCTATTTTTTAATCCAGTAATTAAGTCAAAATTTTCTGTAAACAACTTGTAATACACCTGGGTCTCCTTTTGTGTGGATTTTTTTAATGCGATTTTGAAGTTATGCGATTCATGTTTCTTCTTAATATCTTTTTATGCGATTTTAATAAAGAAGTTCATATTTCACTTTAAATGCCTGTTGGAAAAAGGTTTGGCAATAAATTTAGATACCTTAGAAGATTTAGAAAAAGATAATGAAACAGAAGTGGAACCTGTTCGTTTCACAGCAAAAATGATTTGAGAAAGTCTTCAACTTTTTAATCAATTGGAAAATCATTTTTTGTTAATGACATGAATTATGAACGAGTTCAATAATTCCAACGAGAGCTAGATAGTTGTATGTCTGTGTTATGTATGTGTATGTTTATATTTTTATACACATATATATGGAGAAAAATATTTAAGAACTTTTAATTTCTATGTAAAAAGAATGTATCTTTAAAAGTTCTTAAATATTTTTACTTGTAACTTTTTTTTGTCTAAACGTTTCTCCATGTATATATGTGTATAAAAGAAATTTTAACCATTAGTCATTATTAACAATCATGGAAGTGTGTTATGATATATATAATTGCACTTGTGGAAGTGCATTCTCTAATAGTTAGACATAACAGTCTGGATATTGTGAGCTTCATAAACGTTTAGTAAAATCATCGACTCAAAGTTTAATTACTGATTACATAGTCAACAGAAAACCATTAACACAGTATGAGACTGAAGTTGGCACTAATTGTATTTCCTCTAGTGATGAATCTGATTTCTTAACCAGTTCATAAATGAACCCACATATTGTCAAATAGCGATAATGATTGCAATATGTGTGAAAAAATGTAAAATAAATTACACATAAAAACATTGTTTTGAATAAAATTAAATAGTTAATAAAAAAAGTAAAAAAAGTTTGTCTTTTATCAATTTTTTTCAAATATTTGAAATTTTTTATTCATCATACTTTATCTCCTTATTTTTTTTATTTATTCGAATTTTAAATACCTTGTTGCTTTGGTTTTATGCGATTTCTGAAAATTAAGGAACATATCCCACATTTTTCAATGTAAGTTAATTCTATTTTTGTGTGATTTTTTTAATGTGGGTTTTCTGTGGAACCTATCTACCTGCATAAAAAGAGACCCAGGTGTACTTAAATTCAACATATAAAAGCCTGAAAATTAGCTTATAAAAATATTGCTGAATAGTAACTTTTGATTACCTTCCTATATTATTATGGATATTGATAAGAATTAATGCTAATTTGTTCATTGTTATTAATCAAATTAATTTAATAAGCAAAATTTGAAAAAAAAAAAAAGTTTTAAAAGCATACAGGCACAGTTTGAATTAGTAACCAAAAATATGTTTTTATAAAAATAATTGAAAAGTAACTTCAGCATGATGTCACTATAAATTGTAAATGGAACCTGTCACATTATTTTATTATTGTGTTCTATACATTTTATAAACTTTCATTATTAAATGTAAAGAAACTAATTATTTCATCTGATAACTTTTGCAATATTGTCTGAATCTCTGAAACATTATTTGCAAAACAGTATCTGCAAAATCTAGATGACTTAAGTAATCTCCAATTACTTTAACTCTCTCCACAAATTTTTTTTTGCAAATCTGCTGTAAAAATTATTTTCTAAGTTATATATTTTATTATATTTCTCCATTCATCTAAAAGTCTTAAGAATCCTGTAGATGTTCTGTCTAAGAAAAGGGATTGCAAATAGAAATAATCTTATTGTCTAAAGTTTTTATGTTTATTATGCTACTTGGACATGCCTGAAAAGCAGGGAGGAATGCAATGTAATTACGAATGAATGGATGTTATCATACCATTAACTGGAGTTATGATTCCTTTATGATATATATCCTAGAAAATCATAGGTATATGGTGAAAATAAGCACATGTCAAATAAATATAAATCTATCATTTAATTGTGATTATTCACTTAGATAGCAAATACACCACCTCTTTGCCATCATTTTAATTATTAAAATTATTGTTGATATTTGGACTTAGATAGTCATCATTATCATCATCATCTTTGCCAACACATCCAATTAAAATAAAATTATCACATATATTATTCAGTTACATATAAATTGTGGCAGTTATTCAATTCCTGTAATCATCTTCTAACCTGCAGTGTATATTCTGATAATCATGTGTGGATGTCTTTTTTCCCCATTACATTTGATTGCCCAGAAATGGGACATGATAATTCTGTCATTATCATCATAAAGAAAATGTAGCTGCTGCTATTTGATCTTCATTATATTCCATTACATTGGGTATTATATGTTATAATATATGTAATTCACTGTTGGAAAAGTATTTAAATATTAAATCATGCATACACATAATTAATTGGATATCATATCACTATGTCCATGGTTGAATTTATTCAATAGAAAGTCATCCATCTGCCTTGACAACAACTTGTTTATTTTCTATTGGTTAATATTAACCATTAGCTGGAAGGTTGTGGTTTATTTATATGTGTGTGTGTGCATTTGCATCTTTCTGAAATAGGATATAAAATATTTGTCTAATTATGTAGAAATTGATTTTGGAAAATAATTCATCAGCAATGTTTTAAACATTTTCAACTATTTACATTGCTGGTAAATAGTGACTGAAAGTAATATCGAAGAATTATGAAATAAATCATTTAAAAGCATATATAGCTAAAGAATAGATCACATTTGTGACTGTCAGACCTGGAATAATATGGGAAACATTTACTTTTAATGGAGGTTATAAAAAAATTAAATGGTTTTATTGCTTCGGAATTCAAAAGAGGTTTGAGCATTGGAAATGGCAGATTTGGAATTATAGTATAATCTATGAAACTTTAATTCTAGATTCCTCCAACTCTTTCACTGCATTAAATCATGCGGACACTTGATGAGTCATGATATGAGAATAAACAGATGACAAAAGGCCATACTATATGGGCAAAATTTTATTCTGGTCATATATTGCGCATAGCATCTAAAGTTTTTTTTATTGGTCATTATTATTCTAACTAGTGGTTAACAGCATTGTAAAATACCCCCCCCCCCTTAAAACTGATAATAGATATAATTTAAATTATAATATATAAAAGTCATTTTTACTTATCCTACTAAATTTTATTTCTTTATAAATTAATATCATATTTACTTGTAAATGGCAGGGTTGCAATTTTGTTTTCAAACGATTAAAAAGGCTAGAATAAAATTAGTACCTCAGTGTTTAAAGAAAAGAAAACTGATAAGTCATTCAATTAAACTTGAATAATTTTCAATTAACTCTGGTCACTGAAATAATTCATGAAAGGCGATTTATTTAAAGTTATAGTTGAAGATATTAAATAAATATTAAAAGAAATAAACTACATGTTGTTGAACATACAGATTCAATTTTTAAAAAGAAATCTTACTATTATTATTTTTGCATCAATTTAAAAATATGCAATAAAAGAATATCTTCCCACAATATATGAATGGTATAGTAATATCATTTGCTTTTCACTATAAACTCATCAACACTCCTTTAACACTTTAAGCAAATCATTTTATTTATTATAACAGTTTCGACTGTACTAGCAGTCTTCGTCAGATCTACAACATAAAAAATTAGACAAATATTATATCAGTATAACCAAAATTCTTATTCTTCATATTCTCATATAAAATTATAAAATTATAATAAAACAAAATAATATAAAGCAAAACAACCCAATACAAAAACTTTTCAAACAAAATTTTTTTCCCAAATCTTTTAAAAACCCAAAACATAAAAACTAAACTATAAAAAATTAATACTAATAAAAATAATAAAAAAAGAATAATAACAAAAAAAAAATAATAAAAATATAAAAATTTCTTTAAAATCATTTTTAAATTATTTTTTTAAGATTATCATTTGCTTTTCTTTTTGTAATGATTACAATAGACTTCTATGCAATGTAGCACTATTTTTGTTGATGATGTCTATCAAATATTGTTAATTTATTTGCTTAATGATTTTTAAGTCAATCATCTGTTATCTTAACTAGTTAATTATGATTGCATTATTTATATTTGTCTCCATGTTTTTTTTTTGTCATTATGGGTTCACATTCGTAATTATATGTTTTATTTATATTTTCTCCATTATTTTTATTTTTCACAAAACAACTGAGTTAATTCAAATTAATTTCAAATCTTATTGCAACATCATTTATCCATATTATATGACAACTCACCCTTTTGTTTATATGTATCATTGGACTTAAGTGGTATGAACTTTAGTTTTTGAAAAATTTCAACACTATGTCTACATGTAACTTTCCATTGCATATTTTTTAATGAATTGATTAATTTTGCATTTTTATTAAAATGGGTTTGAGTAAATTTTTATAAAATAAATATTTAAGCCAGACTCCATTTTATCAAAAAATACTTTTTTAGTAAATCTGTTTCCTGTTTATTCACTTCAATTGTCCAAGTCAATGAAGATGGTCTTTATAGTAGCTGTTTGAATAATATCATATGCACCAAGTTGTATTGTTAGTATCTAATACTCTTTTAATAATACTTACCTTGACATATTTGTATATGTGTTGTCTACGCATATAAGTATATAAATATTCTTTGTCAATATCAATGTATATATTGTTAAATATTGAGAAGAATTGTTTCTTCTCATGTTCATGCAAGATCATCTATTTCTTAAATAGTAATTTAGTTTAGTAATATTTATTAATAGTTTTACATACCTGAAAAGATCATTTGACAAAATTTCAGACATTTTTAAAATAATGATATTTAATTTTTATTGTATGTAGTTGTAAAAGAGTAAAAAGGATATTTTTCTCTTGTGTAGTTTCAATTATTTATATTTATATTTTTAATTTTTTTTCTTGTGTAGTTTCAATTATTTATACTTTTTATTTTATTTTTTTAAAAAAAGGAATTGAGATATTTCTTTATCTCTGAAATATTACTTAAAAAGTAGTTGATCAATTAGTGTATAAATAGAAAAAAAAACAATATTATTTGCAAAAAGTTTAATACAGTAATTGTCATATAATTGGTGAAAGATAGATATCAGGATTGTATTTTTGAAAGTGTTTGAACAGGAAAATTCAGTACAGTACAGCAATCCCAAACTCATCTTGGTAGTCTAATGTTAATGAGGGCTCAATCCTAATTAAAAAGGAAATGATTTTTGCAAAGCAATACAATAGTATGGAGTTTACAAGAAAAGTGTGCTTAACTTCGTGAAAGCTGATCATAACTATATGAGAAATTTCATTCCAAGGATTGTAGAAGGAGAACATCTGTGTGAGAAACTTTTAAGTAATCTTGTGTATTGATCCATCCAAAATCATGGCTATCTCAACTTATGATAGCCCAAAATGAAAATAATAATTAATCTGGTAACTTGAATCTACAAAAGAAAAAGAAGAAAATGCTAAATGGAAGAAACAGAGCCTAAACATTGATTAAACTACTACGTGCAAGATTTACAAGAAGAGACATTCAAATAGACAAATTTCTAAATAAAGACAGAAAAGTGAGTCAGATAATGCACTGTAGTGTGCACACATATACATTTATAAATGTTACTTTATAAGGAAGTGAATAATTGATATTAAATCCCTTTTTTTAGTTGTTTTGTTAAAATATTTTTTTTACTTGGGTAAAATTGTATGGGGATATCCTCATTTTCAAAAGAAAAGAAGAGGAAGGTTCAAGTTAAACTTATTTATTTTTTGTGAAATAATTTTATATGATTTTGATTACTATAAAGGAATAATAATTATGTGTTGTTTTAAATTATGTGCATATTGTATTTTAGGATTGATAATATATAACTTGCCATTTTCAAGCCGGTTGTTGATGATGTCGCCGCGCCCTCTGGGGGCGGCAGTACAGTCCGCAAACTACGACCATAAGTAATTTCTCAAGTTTTTTTTTATGTCTATTTGTCTAGATACCCATTCTGTGAATTATCAGCATATTTCATTTTAGTGTTATACTTTATTATGAAGCTAGATCTTAATATAATGAAAACGATTATTACTTAGAAATTTATATATTTTCTCTTGTTGCAGTCTCTAGGATCTTTGCAATCCCAAAGCTAACCCAGACATAATAATAATTGTCATGTATATGTGTAAATATAGGGATTAGGAATCTACATTATTCTTTTTACACTTATTTAGATAGTGCTAAGGTTATAAAAGTTACCTTTAAAAGTCCACTCACTTTATATTATAGGATTTATAATGAAATATTATTTTTTGATGTCTAGTATCCTCATGGTGCCTTTATGGTCCTGAGCATTGATGTTGATCAGCTTTGATATAATGTTCCCAGCATTTATTTGGTATACTTATTATTACAATTATTTTAATGGCATGTGCATGCAGTTGAAATACTCCAAGTTTGACATTGGCTTGATGATGACTAGTCTAAAATTATTTACCATATTGCTTTTAAATCAAGTCACAAGATATGCCAGATGATTCTTGATGGTTATTACTGGTGATGCTATATTATTATTTGAAATTACTTATATTTATTTTATTTTTTGCTTTATCTCTATACCCAGTAATACAATGATGCTTTCAATAATGTTGATTTATATATTCCCTGCTTCCTTCCTCTTTTCATATCTTAGCAATATATAAATATTCATGTACTTTACATTTATTAAGCAAAAGTTACTGTGATTATATTATTACTGAATTGATAAACCTATTCTTTAAAATTATTATATCAAGGAAAAATTATCCAGTAAAAATATTTCTAATAAATGGATTTTACCAATGCATCTTTATGGATTTAAAATTTGAATATTTAATAAAAGAGCATTAAAGATACCACAGATCCTATCATATTATGAAGAGATGTATTTTGAAATTATCAAGGATAAATGAATTTATGATTGAGAAAATTAATGCATTGTTTGCATCACTGAATGAATTTGTTACATAATTTTGTATAGTGGAATAGTGATGGATTCAGGACAATAGCTGGAATAAACATTGTTTTTGAAGAGAGATAATAAAAAACTAAAACTGACATCCTAAACTGGATTCTATAAGATTTTAGGCCTACAAAAAAATGAAGTGTGAGATGGATGAGTGAGATAAAATTTACTGGAATGCTAGGAAGATGGGAAGCTATGGATTGTAAAAATTGGATTAAACTTAGAGAAAATCTGTACTGAATAGATCAATAAATAATGGTTCAAAAATTGATATATGTACAATTAATGTTTAATGTTCATTGGTTGTATTGTTTGATTATGAATATGTGTTTGCTAAAAAAATATGGCACTTACAATGTAATTCTAATGTATATATAAGAAAAATCTATTTAACTATTGAATTGGGAAATTTTAAAAATATGTTGTTGTTTTTAATTCCACTTATGTACACAAATAACAATTCTGATTTTTAATTAATCCAAATAAGATGTTTTATTCTTTATATTTTACATGAATCATTATTTTATTAATTATTGTATTATGTAAAACTTGGAGATCTTACTTATTACATCATAAATAATTATGTGTATTGTATTATATATGTAGATATCATTTAACAATTTTGACACGTTTATTCACTGCAGAATAAACATCTTTTTACGTTTAATGCAATTTCTTTGATCCATAGTTTCTCTTTCCCACATTACACCAACAAACTTCCTTATTTCATCCATTTTTTCCATATGTGATTTTCTTCCAATTCTTCCACCATTTCTTGGGATCTGTTTAAAACTCCAACTGTTTTACCTATTATCATTTGTTTTAACAATATATCCAGTCCAGTTTGATTTTAATCTGTTAATTCTTTCTACAATGTCAGTGATAATTGGTTGTTCTCTCAACCAAATATTTTTACTTTTTATATTTTCTTCCTTTTACTGACATAAGTCTTTCCATACTTAGTTGAGGAATCTGAAGTCTCTGTATTTGTCTTAAAAACTGATAAAACATGTCTATTAAAAACTTTTCTTTTCAAAAATGAAGGCACATTTCCTCGTAGCATTATTTCTTCTGAAAGCACTTCATTTTATTTTAATTCTATGATTAATTTCATTCGTTGTTTTCATCTGTGTTAATATTCTGACTATGGTAATTATAGTTGTTAATTTTTTTTATATCAGGAATATTATTCTTTATTTTCTTTTTCAGAGAAAATCTGTTGAACTTAGTTTTAAGCTTTTTAATATTTACCTTTAATCCTGCTTTTTCTAATAGCTCATTTCCACTCAATTTGAAACATTATTTGCATAAACAACCACTAGCATTTTTTGAAATCTAGATGTCTTAAATAATCTAATGTATTTTTATTTTTTAGCTTTCGATTTTAATCCCTAAAATACTTTTTGCAAAAGTACTGTAAAATGTTTCGGAGATATGAATTATCAATGCAATATATATTTTGGCTACCGCTAATTTTTTTAGCGTTATTATGTAATATAATCACTATTGTTGCATTTAAAAAAATATTTTCAGAATGGCATTATCCTGGATTTATATCTAGATAATCCAAAGCTTAATCACAGTGGAAATGTTTGTATGATCTATAATTCCAAAGCATAATGGCAATTCATATTTTTTATCCTTTCTATATCTCATTTCAATATTTGGATGTAATCTATTGTCTAAAACCACTTTTAAATACAGCTTGCTCTATTGATTGGTTTGAATTCAATCTTCACAGATGATTTCGGTAATGATTTTCTATAAAACTCTAAAAAATTGGTATTTTAATATTTTCTTTATTATTTTTTTTTATAAATATCAATATTATTCCATAACTCTTCCAAATATCTGATACTTGGGTATCATGTAGACATTATATACTTTTGCTAATAATTTTTCTATTTTTTTCTGTTCTTTTTACCATATCTGTAGTAAATTCCATCATTTTCCTGGAGTATTTTGATGTTCATAGACTTGATTGCATGTCTTGCTTCTTCTTTTAAAATGCTTGGCAATTAAGAAGTTGATTTAATTATAAAGGTAATTTTATTCTCTTGTTCTTTATTATTATATATTTTTTGTAAAACTCTTCCAGACATTTCATGATGTCTTCAGAGGTTTTTTTTTTTATTTCTATAAATATTTTACGATATTGTGTTTTTTTTAATTGATACTTTCATCTTTTCTTTTTATTGCTGAAATTACTTTTTCTTCCAATATCAAGATTTTGTTTTAACATTTTTGAAGTTTTTATTCATGTGTATATATTTTTTTATCATTAATTCTTTTTAAAGCCATTTCATAGAATTCCAGGTATTCAGTTCTTCTTAATAAATCATTATTAAATATTTTTATATTAATTCTTTCCTTTATACTGCTTCTTGTTTAAGTCGAAAAATTACTGATAAAGTTGTACTTTTTTTTTTGTACCAGGTATCTTTGTTGCAGTTTTTAGTAAAGTATCATTTACCTTTTTTTTTTTAAATCTCAGTTAAGTTTGAAGCTTTTTCAAAATATTTCAATGTTTGAACCTATTAGAAAACTATAATATAAATTTATTGGAATATTTCCAAATGCTAAGAATATCAATTGTTAATACTGTCTTTTTTAAAGTTTTCTAATTTTTAGTTTTGCATTAGCACATATCTTACATTTTGCTAATTGATGATCACTTTTGTTTCAAATTTATTAAGAGCATTGCAATATTGAAATACATATTTTCTGATAGCCATTTCTTCTGTAACTTCATTTGGATAGTTCATGTTCATTACTGTTTCTTTTTCTATAAATTCTTATACGTGTATGTCTACTCTGAGTTCTATCACCTTTATCAAATTTACTCACAGTATTTTCATCTTTCAATCATTTTTTTAACTCTAGCATTAAAATCTTTTATGACAATTTGAAAATGTTTGGTGTAATCAAAGAATTTTGTACATCCATATTTGAATTATTTCATTTGCTATTTTTCATTAAGTTATATATCTTATCTTGTCACTTACATCTTATAAATTACTAATCTTCATAATATTGTTCTCACATTTTTAACTTCTATATGAATCCCGGCTTATTTGTGTTTCCAATATTTATGGCTTTATAGTGAAGTGTATGGCAAGTCAATTATCTCTTTGGGCTTTTTTTAACTTCACCAAGTCCAACAAAGTCTCATTTACATAATCTTCCTTCACATGAAAGTGATCTGCATTTGTTATCTTCCATTGAGTTGAATAACCAATCATGTCACAGCCTGCTATACCATTAATTATCCACAATGTTAGTTTTTCACTTTTTTTTAACTATGAATCCCATTCCATGTGTACCAATATTTGTGTTTAATAGTAAAGTACATGTCCCCTTTTTAAATCAATTGCTTGTTTGTTTTTTCATCTAATTTCATAAATGACCCATTTAATATTAGATATTTCTTCTTTCAACACATACAATATTCCTTCACTACTAAGCAATCTGCAGTTGTATGTAGGTAAATGAAAAGTCATCATCAATAGTTCTGTTGGTTTATAATCAAAGGATATTTGTCATCCTTTCTCATTTGTCAATCTTCATCTTGGCTGATAAGTTTACAGCCCTCTAAGAATTAGAACCAGTATTTTGTTTTATCTTTCATGACTATAAGTATTTTATAAAAAGGTCATTCAGATACACATTTATTCTGTCTTTAGGAAAATTCAATCTATGTCTTAGTTAAGAACTATCAGATAACTGAATAGAAAAATCATGAGGTTTTTTGATCTTAAACTTGGATGTAAAAACCCAATAAAATTACAACATTGGTTGATGTATGCTAGTGAGCAGCTTATCTATGTTGTTTTAGCCTATAAATATTTACTTAATAATAACAGCTGCAATGACAAGAACATGTGTCCATTAACATTCTTTAGACTTTGTTATATTTAGTACCATTAATGTTTCAAAAGAAATCAAAGGATCTTCTTTCACTTAACAACAAACTTTTTTCTGCAATTATATATATATATATATGTTAATATTTATATTGATAAAAATTAATGACAAAGAGACATTTATGATCATGTATAAATGTTTGATTGCTTGATTAGAATTTTTTTTTTTGTTAGATTTAAAAAAAACTACTTAAGTTTGAGATTACATTTTGCATACCTTAATTATTTGTTAACAGCAATATTACGCTTTTTATCACCTTATTGTAAACTCATTTTCCTAAGAAATGTAAATGAGAGACTCTAGATGGTAGTGATAACCAAATGGCATATTAATTTATTACTATGTCATTAAAGGGGCACTAAAGAACAAACTTTTATTTCAATTTTGCTGTTATGATAATTTGTAAGTTTATTAAATTTGTTTGCCTAGATTATGACTACAAGTATAGGAATAAATGTCTAACTATTTATATAGATGTGGTTACAGCATGTAGTGATTTAGAACAAAAGTTTCAAGTCAGTCATCTATTTCTTTATCATATAAAGCATTTTTCTCCATTTCTAAGTTTATTTATATAAATTACTTTTATAATCTGCTTTATCAGCAGGTGGTAAACTAATAGTATTGCCATTATGCATTTATGTTTTCATATTTAAGCAGTTACATACAGAGATTTCAGTCTATACAATGATTTGATATTTGTCATTCATAGTTCAAAAATGTGATTATATATACATTTAATGGATAAATATGTATGAGGTTATGCTCAAAAGCTAGTAACTAGGTAGTAACCAATCAGTAGCATTTTAATATAATCTTAATAGTTTATAGTGCTTCCTACCCTTTAATACAATTTATTAGATATATTTTTTTGTTTATTAATATTAATGATTTTATTATTAAATGCTATTATTAATCAATATTTTATTTATTACATAAATAGTGATTTAGTGCTAAGCGACTTAAAAAATTGAATGATTTCTAACTTCCTTCATGTCAGACATTCTCAAAATTGATGTTAAATAAAGTGACAGGTTTTTTTTTTTCTGTGCTTTCTTTAATTAAATTATTCTAATGAAAATAGAATGAAAGAATGAGGGAAATATCCAAACAAATTAATTATTTATGAAACAATTAAAAAAGCTACTGCTGAGATTAGAATATTAAATCAACTGAAAATTATAATAAGTATAACTATTATCGCCAATAAAGAGTGAAATTAAGTAAAATAATTAATTAGGAATATTAGCTAATTTTAATAGTTATTGAGCATTAATTAATAGATATTCAGACTCCCAGAAAATTAGAGGAATTTAGGATGGTACATTAATGCCCAGAGATAGTCATTGAATGAATGAATGAAATTCAGAAAATAATATTTTAGGTTAAAAAGACAAAAGATCTCTTGAGATAACTTTTTTAAAATAATTAAAGAGAAGTGTATAATTTTAATTAAAAGGAAATTTTTTTAATTATAATGTGGAATTTTGAAATTGCAAGAAGGAAAATTTGATGCATCTGTTGTAATGTTTTAATGGGCTTTGTATATGTAATTTATTTTAAATATCATTTAGTAAACTAGTGATATATAGTGAACTACTAATAGACAGTAGTCAGAAAAACCAATTTATTTGAATGGCAGGCATCCTTGTTAAACAGTGGAAAAAAGTAAGAGGAGATGATAGAGCATAGGAAAGTTAGAAAATCAGGAATATTACAATAAAATTAATAGAATATATAAAATAATGCAATTTTGTTGTGGACAGCAGTGAAAAGTGTTTTAAATCATATAGGTTGTGGTGATCAGAGAAGTTTGGGCATCAATAAATTGTTGTGTTTTGACATATAAGGCCAGTTTCTTATCTATTGGTTATTATGATTAGACGCTAATCAATATCAATTGGGTTCTTGGTAACTATGTGAGTAGCATTTTTTCAGATAGGTTTGTCATTTAATTGTTGTTTTTTTTTCAAGTCAATCAAAATCGCTTTAATTATTAGATATTGTAATCCAAACTCGTCATGGTTAATTATTTCTTTTTACTCCCAGTTTCTTTAAGCATCCTTATATATTTCTAATGAATTGAATTGTAACCATTATTTTTAATTTATTAGTAAATGTTTATTTTTTGATAACAAAATTAGTAGTATTGTATTTGTCATCTGGTTATAATCAACTCCCCCATAATCATTCTCTTTTCTTGTTTTAAATAATTATTTGTTTGATTCAAATTATGTTGGAATCCTTAATTCTGACATAAACTATATAAAAGTAAATCATTCGTATTGATTTCTATTTATTGGTTCATACTTATATGCAAATTTTTCGGTCCTTTAGTAGGAGCTCAATTGTTGCTTATAACACATGTAATTAATTTATTAAAAGTTTGAAATAGTTAAATAACTTTTTCTTTTATCACTATAACAAATCTTGTTTTTATTTGACAATAGTCTTCTTTAGAGCTAATATATATATATATATATAATTACATACTTTCAAGCTCCCTGCAGCTATCCGCTCCATCCTATACAACTCATACACATGATTCCAAAAATGTGAAAAAGATAAATCATCTCCAATATATGCATTTCATGCTGAACCAGCATTCATCAGATAATCAAGATCATAATCTCCTACACACATATAATCACTGCTTAGTTTATATTTAGATAGCAAATCTTCAAACTTTAATGGTCATGCTTCAATATTCTCCACCCCCAAACTCTTCAGCCATCCATATCATTGAAAATCTGATGAGGGAGTGCTCAAAGCCTTATTGATGCCAATATTATTATACCCATGTTGACTTTAAGTCACTCTGACCCCTCACATATAGGACTTTAATGTGTTAATTCAAATACACAGAAGAGAAATGGGCAGAATATAGGCTGAATCTAATTTAAATCCAAGTGTATTGTTATAATGAACTTAATATAATTAGAAGGAATTAAGTTTAGCATAGACAATATAGTGTATTTAAATATTACATATTCAGCCTGTATTATGCCCATATGAGGGATCATAGTGACAAAGTCAACATGAATATGACAACAATATTGGCATCAACAAAGGCTTTGAGCATTCCATCATCAGATTTTCAATGATATGGATGGCTGAAGAGTTGGAGGGTAGAGAAGATTGAAGCCTGTTCATTAAAGTTTGAAGATTTGCTATCTTCATATAAACTGAGCACTGACTATATATATATGAATGGGAGATTATGATATGGACCAACTGATGAGTGTTGGATCAGCATGATATGTGTATATTGGAGATCCTTTATTTTTTTCACATATATGTGATCATATATATCAGCTGTATAGGATGGAGTGGATAGCTATAGGAAGCTTTCGAGTTCAGATTTTTTAATTACATTAAATTCCGCATAGACAATATACTTGTGTTTAAATATTATGTAAATACATGAATACCTAATGTAGTTCATCATATAAATAATGCAATCAAGCATTATATCTCATTATAAATTGAACCCTCTTCATATGCTACTACATATATTTATAAATTTATTAAATATATATTGTTGAAGTTTATTTTACATTTGAATAATAAAAAATCAAAGGCAGTAAATTCTTACTATTTTATAAAATATTTAGTCTTCTGATAATATCTTAATAAAATTTTAATTTTAATTAGTAATGATGGGATTTAATATTTAACAATGATTCTTCTTTAAAACCATCATCTAGGATTACATTCATGATAATATGAGTAGGAAAGGGATTTTGTTCATACCCATACATCACATGAAAGGATTTCTGATAATCCAGCTTAAAATAAACAAGATAAAATAATTTTAGCCATAGATGTCTCTTAAACATCAACAATATAATCTCTAATAAAGTGACTTTTAAAATACAATTTTACTATTATACTTCAAAAACTATGATATTTGTGTGTGGTTGAGATTTTCTGATAATGCAGATGATGACAAAGATACAAAGTCTGACTTTAATAATTAAAGCAATGTTTTATTAATATTTATAAAGTTAACATCTATAAGAAATTTTAATTTAAATATGAAAATAACAATAATACAATTGTTTAAGAATGAAAAAACAAACAGAAAAATATATTGTATGCTTTGAATAGAGAAAGTTCTCAGATTTTATTTATTAACTCAGCTTTCTTTCTAATATGATATAATATGGAGAAACATGTAATGAGTTGACAAATCTTACCATCAATGTTATAACCTTGAATTTGGAGTTGATGCATTATTTCATAGGCCAGATAATATAATTAAGTAATTTTAAACATGGAATACTTTATCATGGTTTTTAGCACATCAGATATGCATACATGCATATCAACAGAATCAAAATACTTAACTATTCTGATCCTATCAAGAGTCAAAAATAAAGACATGGTTGATATGACCCATGACTTTAACAATCAAGATGTCTAATATTCAAGAGTCAAAATAAAGACATGACTTTAATATTCAATGTAAAAACATCAAAAGATATAGCAGGAAAATGATAAAATAAACTTATTGTCTATAAATATAAATAAAGAATTAGGAGCTTCTCATTAATCTTACAAACTGAATAAGAATAAACCATCATAAAAACTTGCCAAAAGCATAGCATCTAGATATATGTCACCTATGACATATTTTATTTTAAAAAGCATAATTCAGACAAATATATGAAAATATCTTTGCCACATAAACTATCTCATATAATAACTATAAATGTATGATATGAAAACATAATAAAACAGAATATTATAATAAAATAAATATTAGGTGTATGAATTAAGGCATAACAATTAAATAAAATATGCACTGACTCCAGTAATTCATTTATCCATTTATTACTCCCTCTAAACAATTCCATACTTGATATACATACTTCATGTGATTGCATTACAATGCAAAATATTCTGAGAAACTCTAATGCTCAAATAGCATAAATTATATATAATTTATAAGCAACAAAGTATCATAAACATAATACAACATATAAATAAACTTAAATCTAAATACATTTTTATATGGCTTCTTTGCCATTTGAAAAGTCCTGAAATCATAGTCCAATGTCATTCTCTACAGCCCTGTAGCTTGAATAATGTTCATAAAAGTGTACAATATTTTAATAAAATATTCTAAGAGTTTACATATTTTTCAAAATCTAAGGCAAATTGAGTTAAATATTGAAGTCATTCACATTAAAAATATAGCATGGTATTATTTCAAGCAAATATGAAATATAAATACACCTGGGTCTCATTTTACGCGATAGATAGGTTCCTCAGAAAATGCGCAAATGAAATCGTGCAAAAATAGACGTAACTTACCTTGAAAAGGGGGGGATGTGGACTGTGATTTTTCAAAAATTGTGTAAAAGCAAAGCACCAACGTAAAATTACTTTAAAATTCGCGCAAAAAAAAAAAATAAGGAAATAAAATATGACTAATAAAAAATTTCAAATTTGAAAAAAATTGATACAAGACAAACTTTTTTTAACTATAATACTTAATTTTATTCAAAACAATATATTTTTATGCATAATTTACAGTAATTTATATTTTTTTATACACGTTTTAATTATTATCGCTATTTGCCGGTAAACAGGTTCGTTTGCAAACTGATAAAAAAAATCAGATTCTTCACAAGATGAAATACAACTAGTGCCAACGTCACTCTCATGTTGTGTTAATTAATGGTTTTCTGGTGACAAAGTAATTAGTAATTAATCTAACAACTAAAAATTAAATTTTATTTTTGTCTTTAATTTTCAATTTTAATTGTGCCCACTGCTATTATTCACCTTTTAAAAATAAACTTGCGGACACTAAATGATTAATAATTGATTACGTTCTTTTTTAAAAAGCAAAAACAGAATGCAATTTAAAATGCAAAATTAACACGTACAATGTTTGAACAAATTTACATTATAATCTTGTAAAATTTAATGTGTGTATACATAAAATGTGGAAATCATGATTTTAATTTCATTATTGCATAAAATCTTACTATTATAAAGCACTGAAAATATTGAAATTACTAAGTTGAAAGTCGAATTTCAATAATGTGCTATTACTTTCAATATAACGTAAGTGCGCAAAATTTATTATTTAAAGTAATAGTGCAATATCAGTGTTCGACTTCCGGTGAAACACGAATCACGTAACTTCAAAATCATGTTAAATAAGTCCACGTAAAAAGAGACCCAGGTGTAATGAGATTTTCTTCAGAGCAATGCAAAGTTTTAAGCATCGAATAATTTATAAAGTGCATGATATAGAATATGTAAGTAATGAATAAGCACAGAATTATTTCAAGTGCATGAATATAAAGTAAATATGCAGTTTATATTTATTTTGGAGCAATGCAAAGTGTAAAAACCAGGCAAATTTATTAAGAACACAATGTAAAATTTATAAGTAACAAATAATGAGAAATTTATAAAGAGCGCAATAAATTCCTTCAAAGCAGTATGCAGTAACAATGAAGTAATGCATAGATTTTAAAATATAGCCCAGTGTTAATTTATCTTTTATAGCATGTAAAATATTCCAGTAATATTCATTTAGCACTTTATTTAGGTAAAGCAATATAAATTTTATCGAGAATTTAATATTTCACTTCAAAGCAGTATAAATATTTTGAAAACATTAAAACAGTGATAAGAACATATTTATTTTTATCTGCCATAATTAATCAAATATCCAGCTGAAATATAACACATTTCAGTATGAGTAATCATTTTATTTTATAATAAGTGAAAACATGCCAATAATAAGTAGTATATTTCAAACCATATGTTTTTATCTAATGATAAAAACACATAAGCAAAAGTTCATACTTTTAGAATATATTTAAAATGATAAATAAATCCGGGAAATCCAGATATTTTCATTTTCAAATTTTAGATATTAAAATAAACATTTCAGTATTCTTTTTTTTATTAAATTAGGAAGACATAATAAAAGAAGACAAATTGTTTTCATAATAAAGTAAATGCAATTTTTGTAGTTATAATCTTACAGCAGCTTTCATTATTTTACAATATCATTCAAATTCAACAAAAGTTCCATTTCTCATATCAGATAAAATTAAGCTTATGAGAATATTGATAAATCATAATAAGCAAATATACAGTCTATAGTCAGCTGTAGAAAATAACTTTGCTAATTATTTAAATAAATAGGCAAAGTTCTGGCATTTAGCATGGATAATTAAAAAAATAAAAGTTAATTAATAATTCATAGCAATATAATGTCATATCCCTCTATGAGAATTCCAAGTATGATAAAGCCATATGATAGCTTATCATTTCTGTAAACAAGTTTTTTTTGAGATTTTGTTGTGATATATGTATGGAAATATAGTAGACATTGAAGTGTAATTGTGGTCCCAAAGCATGAGCCAAGCAGATATTAAGTTTTCCATTCATGACTTAAACTGGCAAAATAATAAGCAATAAATAAAATTAACACATGGTGAGACATTGAAGAAAATGATGTGAGACCATTACACATGGTCAGTTGCTTAAGTATGTTAAGTCAGGTGATATGTGACTAAATTAATGATTGGCAATTAGGGCTTTAATTAACTTTAATTTATGTAGCCTAAATCATTTGTCAAGTTGGATAACATAAAAATACCTTTTTTTAATTAGACTGTCTGGAATTTTAAACAAAGCAATCTAAAATTATATCATATGTTTATAAATAATTATTATACAATAATTAAATATTACTAATAATACCATTTTATTTAGTTTTTTAAATGTTTTCCAAAATTAAAACTATGCTTTAGAAAAAAATAATAACAAATATTATCTTTTAAACAAAGTATTATAAGTTAAAACAGCATTAGATATTAATTATTTTAAATAAATAACTTGAAATATAATCAAATTTCTTTAAACTTCTATTTTTAGTCAAATATATTCCACACATGCACACACACACACATGAGAAAAATATTAAATAAGCAGTTAGAATTGTTTAAAAAGTAAATTACAGCTAACTTCTAACCTTATAGGTTGTTTTGGAATATTATTTATAACTACATTAAATGACTTATAACTAACTACTTGTTATTTAAATTATAATAAAGCATTATTTAAATTACTTAAATATTTGATGGTTTGAAATTAAAGCAAGTTATTTAATAAAATTTTATTCAAAGTTATATCTAGAGCATAATTACATTTTAAAACTATAAGTAAAAATATTAAATTTATGGGTTTAAAAATATCTATAATTACAAAAGTTAAATTCAATTTATACTTATATTTTTAAAATATTAAACTCTTTATTTATGCTCAATGTAAAGGAATATATTATGATAATGATTTTTATAACTAATACTTCATTAAATTAAAAGATGTACTATGTTTAATATGCACACTGACTTATATACAAAAAATAAACTATATATATATACCATCGTTATACATAAACATAAGTTCTGGATGCAGAACTTAAAGTTATAATTTATTTTTTTATTAAATAGAAAGAGGAGGCAACTATAAAGCTTAAGCAATTTAAAATTCAAATTTGTGCCTGTGGAAAAACTGGATATGAAAAAAAAAGTTGTTAATATTAGTTAGACAAGAATTGAAAAACTATTTCTAAATAACATTTTATAATAGAAATAATTTATAAGATTAGTTAATAAATATTAATCTTAAATTTAATATTTGGATTAATAATAGAAAATTAATAAATGACTAATAAAAAGATTGTAAGTTTTAAACTGCTATATTTTTTTATAATTTTGATAACATTAATATAAGAAAAAATAAAAATATTTTATAAAATAATAACTGATTGTTTTTGATTTTTTATGTTTCAAATGTAGTATAGACTTTGAGGATATCATCACCATCATTGTCAACCATTATTAATCCACTGCAGAATAAAGGTCTCTCCAAATCCAATGCATCTCTGATAGCCTCTCTTCTCCACATCACCTCTGCACACTTTCTTATTTCATCCATCCATTCATCTCACATGTTGTCTCTTTCTGAGTCTTTTACAATCTCTTGGACTCCAGTTTAAGATTTCAATTGTCCATCTATTATCATCCCTTCTAACAATATGTCCAGCCCAACTCCATGTCAGTCTTTTAATTATTTCAGCAATATTAGTAACACCTGTTTGTTCTCTTACCTATATATTGCATTTTTGATCACATCTTGTTACATCTAATATTCATCTCTCCATACTTCTTTAAGTGGTCTGAAGTGTCTGTATTGCTTTTCTATTAAGTGTTCAAGTCTTATATACATAAGTAAGAACTGTAAACACATTTATTAAAAACTTTTTTTTTCAAACACATAGACAATTTTTCTTTTAGTATTGTTATTTCTACTGTAATGGGCACATATGCCGTTACATTATTTTTTTTATTATTAAACATGAAAAAATAAAAATTCGCAAATAAAAACTTATTTTTTTAAGAATTAAAAATTGAAAATTAATTCTATCTTAAACTTATATATATAAAATCGCACAGATGAAAAAAATTATTAAACGAAAACTTTATTAAAAAGTATTTTAAAACTAAATTTTCAGTAAAGATTTAAAGATAAAAATATATCTAAGTTTGTACAAAACAAATTAATTAATGTTATTGAAAAATGGAAATGATTATTTTAATTAGTCCAAGTGAACTAGCCCTTGGGCATTTAAATGTATAAGCAACGGTCAGATAGGAAAACAATAAAAACTAATAGCCAATGAAAGAAATTCATTGGGAAATCGGACCTCAATGGAAGGATCATCATCATCGATGACGTAATGTCCATTGGATCCAAAAGTTACATATAAAAGAAAAAGTTTGGAAACAAATTTTTAGTGAGTCAAGAAAATTTAAGAGAAGATGGAAATGTATTAAGTCAGAGAGTTGGAGGTGAAGGGATTGAAAGACGACACACTTTCAATTCCTTCAGTGGTTATAAAAAAAAAGAAGAGAATTGAAACATCGTTTTTTCTATACTGAGGACCACAGGATCATCGGGGGATTTAACACTGGATTCCAAACGGCACACAATGGATAAAGAGGAATGTTTTAAAAATCGTAAGAACTTTATGAACATTTTGAAAACACTAAGAACGCTAAAATATAAACTTTCCCAGTATTTAATTTATAGAAATAGAATCTTAACTGACCAACTTAATTTACTAATAAGTAATTTTATTTGATGTATTTCTTTTTTAAAAAATCATTTCCATTTATTTATTTTTTTTTTGTTCTTTTAAGTTTTTATTATGATTTTTGTTTTTTGTTAAATGTTAAACTTAAGTCAGGCGTGAATGGCTATATAGATTTGTAAAGTTTTATTAGGGGAGGGTAATCTTGGGTTATTTGTTTTGTAGTTGAATGAGATCAATGGATTGGATATATTGGTGTAATTAGTGGATGTAGTACGAGGTTCGCTATGTGCAGAATTGAATTATACATCGCACAACCCCTTTTGCGTATGGAATGCGATCGTAAGTCGGCAAAAATAACCACAGTCCTTTCCTATGGAGTTTTTTTTTATTGCTCTTCTCATCAGATAGATGTAGTATTCCTATCTGGATGAGAGTCAATTTCTTTTCTTAACCCTGCTGCTCAGATGTACATTCCTGATAGTATGGTATTGCGTGTTGTCGTATTCGTATTACATTGAATACATCGATATATCAGATGGATTGACGTTGGTTTAACTGCGAACTTTTGGCCTAAGGTTAAATAAGGGATAAAATATTTTCTTTTCAAATCAATCTATGTAGTCTATTCATACTCGACACTAAATAAAAATGCATTAAATTTAAGTTGGGTATAGATGCTTGCATGGATTCGTTATCGGTTAATTGTGTTTTTGGTTTTCATATTTGATCAAAATATATAGACATTCGGTAAATACTGATACCTTATGGTGAGTATCTAAGATGTATTTATTTCGGATGTCTTTTAAGTTATTGGTGTCTATGCGGCATCTTATGATGAATGCCATTGGGTTTTTTATAAATTTCCCTCTGCATTTCCATCAATGACTTTATATTTTGATCATATTTGTTTATTTTGAAATGTTTTTAACCATGTAATCTATGTAACCAATCTATACTCAACATTTATAAAACAAACTTTTATAAATCCATCTATCTGTGCGAACTTATAAAAATAAAAATGTAAATTAAAATCTAAAATAAAAGTTAAAAATGTAGTTAAATGCTAAAGTAAACATACTAAAATAATAATGTTAAATTTTATATATATGTGCATAAATAAATGTTTGTGTGTTAATTACTGGCAGTGGCTTATTCTATTCCTTTTTAAAAATTATTTTTAGAGAAGAATTTATAAAATATAAATCTCAGCTCTACTTCTTGGACATTGGGCTAACGGTCAAATTCAAAATATATAAAATATTTTTTTAACTTATGTATCTGCCTACTATATAAATTTTATAGGTTCTAAGTAGCCTAGTGGCGCCCTTGTAGTGCAGATATGTTAAAGTCTCCACTCCGTACCATTATACTACCAAAAGCACTCCAACCAAGTTTAATTCTATGATTAATTTCATCTGTTATATTTCATCTATAGTAAAAGCCTGATCAAGATATTTATAGTTGTTAACTTCTACCTTATCTTATCATAATCAATCTTTATTTTCAGCTTTTAAGAAAATCCATTGAACATTACCATAGTCTTTTTAGTCATACTTTTTTACTTTCATTTGATAACTCTTGTAATATTTCCTGAAGCTCTAAAACATTATTTGCAAAACAACTACATAATCTGCAAAATCTAAATGACTTAAAATAATCTCCATTTGGTTTTACTCATTTAGCTTTCCACTTTAATCCACAAAATACTTCTTGCAACACTGCTGTAAAAAGTTTCTGAGATATGAATTTACCCTGTTTTATAATAGAATATAAAAAGGATTCAATTTACAATGGGATAAAACATATGATGATTGTATTGATTACATGATAAACTATTTTATATATTCATATAATATAAAATAACAATTCATGTCAATTGTTAATACAGAGTTAATATAAATAAATAAAATAATAACAAACAATATTTCCAAGCGCTTTCAACTCTTACAAGTCCTTATCAAGGCAGTGTAAAAAATTATATTTTCTCCTAGGTGATGAATTTAACATTTCATTGTATTGGCCAGGAACAACTAATCGGAAAGCTGGTTAATTTCAAATTCATAGCACAAGATGAATTTTGTATAAGATATGATTCTTTAATCTTGTGGTTTTTATTATGTGTTTTATGCATTAATATTGTAAAATCCTTTGGACTACATATATGGCCTGTATTATTTTGGTGAAGATAAAAAGCTGAATAAACTGTATCATCCTCTCTTGCTCTATTATATGTATATTTATGTTGTTGAAGGTGATACTTAATATTTGTTTTGGTTTCTCCAACATATATTGCTCTACAATTTATTTGTGGGCATCTAATAGAGTATACAACACTGCTTTTATTCTCCTTATTTATTATTTCCTTAGAATTATTTATTAACCTATTAAGGTTAGGTGAAGTTCTCCATGCTAATCGAAAATCTTGACTTAAAACTTTTATTATATTTTTATTAATATTGGGAATAAAAGCTAATGACATCCATGGTTTATTATTCATAGTTATATGGTCACTATTATGACATTCTTCATAATGCTTTAATACAATAGATAATAGCATTTGTTTATTATAACCCACTTGTATTAAATCTTGCATATAACATTTTATATTATCTTTCATAAACATTTCATTTGAAGACAGTTGTTGATTACGTGTTAAAAAAGCTCTAATACCAGCTAATTTGTGTACTAAAGGAACTTTAGATGTTGAATGAATGTAGCCTCTATTATATATATATATATGTTTTACAACCATTTTATATACTAATTTGTCATCTACCCTTGATATTTGCAAATCTAGGTATATAACACTAGAATTTTCTTCTCTTTCTATTGTCCAAACTAAACCATCCTGGTTCTGCAAACTATCAAAAATTTGCTTTATAATGACTGGTAGCCCATATATCAAAACATCATCCACATATCTACAATATAATGTGTTCTCATTTCTTACTAATATGGGATGCACAATTTGCTGTTCTATTTCTATTATCTGTGTCTACTTTTCTGTTATTTAATGAAATCAATGAGCAATGACACTTTGTAGTCTTTTCTTTGATCTTTTTTGGCATGTTATTTACTCTAATAAATTACATAAAAAAGTACATTTTAATTTTAAGTTATATACACCTGGGTCTCTTTTTACGTGGACTTATTTAACACGATTTTGAAGTTACACGATTCGTGTTTCACCGGAAGTCAAACTCCGATATTGCGCTATTACTTTAAATAATAAATTTCGCACACTTACGTTATATTGAAAGTAATAGCACATTATTGGAATGCGACTTTCAACTTAGTAATTTCAATATTTTCAGTGCTTTATAATAGTAAGATTTTATGCAATAATGAAATTAAAATCATGATTTCCACATTTTATGTATACACACATTAAATTTTACAAGATTATAATGTAAATTTGTTCAAACATTGTGCGTGTTAATTTTGCATTTTAAATCACATTCTGTTTTTGTTTTTAAAAAAGAACGTAATCAATTATTAATCATTTAGGGTCCACAAGTTTATTTTTAAAAGGTCAGTAATAGCAGTGGGCACAATTAAATTTGACAATTAAAATCTGATTTTTAATTGTAATTAACAATTTAAAAATTACTTACGGCAACTTGAAATAATGTGATGTGTAATTTGATTTTTAAACGGAATTGAAAATTAAAGACAAAAGTAAGAATTTAATTTTTAGTTGTTAGTTTCATAAACAATTAATAAAATCATCGTCTCAAAGATTAATTACTAATTACGTTGTCACCAGAAAACTATTGTCACAACATGAGTGTGAATTTGGTGCTAGTTGTTTGCAAACGAACGTGTTTTTGGCAAATAGCTATAATAATTAAAACATGTATAAAAAATGTAAATTACTGTACTATAAATTATGCATAAAAATATATTATTTTGAATAAAATTAAATATTATAGTTAAAAAAAGTTTGTCTTGTATCAATTTTTTTCAAATTTGAAATTTTTTATTAGTCATATTTTATTTCCTTTTTTTTTTTTTGCGTGAATTTTAAAGTAATTTTACGTTGGTGCTTTGCTTTTACATGAATTTTGAAAAATCACAGACCGCATCCCTACTTTTTCAATGTAAGTTACATCTATTTTTGCATGATTTCGTTTGCGCGTGTTTTCTGAGGGACCTATCTATCGCGTAAAACGAGACCCAGTGTATATATATAAAAATGACAGAAGAAAATTAAATGTCTATTTAAGTTTAAAATAGAAAAAACTACTTTTTCTTTTTTAAAAAAGGAACATGTTTTTATTGGATAAATGTCAGTAAAAATAGACTCAAGAAAAAAAATAAAGATATAGATGATCTATCAATTTTTGTTATTCTATTCACAAAATTTTCAAAATAGCTTTAAAATAACAATTTTTTTTTTAAACTTTAGATTTTAGCTAGAATAAAACTTTTTTTATATAGATTAAGGAGGCAAATATGTATTATTAAAATGAAAAATATATGTTTGATTTTATGTGTTCAAACGAGACATATTAGTTTATTATATTTTTCAATATAAAATAGCATTCTCTTAATATAATTTTCATTTGTACATGTATTTATAAGAGTATACATATATATATATAATAATTTTTAACAAATGTTATTTTTCAAATATTTTTAAAATGTCAAAATATATGTTTTATTTAATTTTAAAAAATCACAGTCAGATTATATAGGCAGTGATCAATGAAAACAGTAAATTGTAAACATTTTTTGTATCAGAAAGGGGAACCTTATTTAAATATCATCTGACTATGATTTTTTTAAAATGAAATAGAACAGCGATTTCCACATTCTTAAAAATATTTCCAATAAATATGTTATACTAATGGACTACTCTACACGTTTTTATTAGACTTTTGAGTCATTAAATTCATTATTCAGGAATTAGATTTACTCACATTCGCACACATATATATTGTAATGAAAACTTACCACAAATGTAATTAAATAATAAACTGGTGGTGTTTATGGTGATAATCCAAAATATTAATTTAAATAATCACAATAGACAAAGAGGAGGGTATGATATCTATCTGGTTATATTAATGCCAGTGAATGATAAGTTTATATATATGGCATGTTTGTGAGCTTGCTTTGTTCTGTCTATACCATTAGTCAAACAATATTTTATTCTCAGATATCATTCATTGCTCAGGTCCTCCAAAAATATTCACTCCTCTTTAGTTAACCATATTTATTGTCAATAGCTAAAATTCAAGTTAAAACAAAATGTTCTTTATTACTTGAGTATTTTGTAATATAGTGTTTAATAAATCTAATAGAATAATTTACTCAAATTAGATCTATATGATACAGATAAGTTCTGATTAAATTAAAATATAGCTGCAATTTGCATTAAAATACAAAATATCTCAAAGCTCTTTCTTTCTTAAATTATAAGAATGTATTTCTTTAAACTTTTTTTTTCTTCATTCTCAAAGGTCATTTGTTAAGAAGTTTTAAATAGTGTTTTCTTTTACTCTAGTAGCTTTTTGTAGATCTCATATTTTATTACACATTTTTAAAGGATCTCTGATAAAGTTATTTTTTAAAAAAAAAAAAATATCTACACCATTTAAATAATATTTTAATATAAATTAGTAAAGTATGTTCACATCAATTCCAGTATAAAATTTCGTTAGAATGCCATGGCATTTATGAAATCCCATGCTAGGTTTTCTTTAAGAAAAACACAATTTTGTTATTAGTAGATAAGTAGTTCATCCATTTTTTAATTTATATATTAAATTAATAAAATTTGATATGAATTTTAATAAAACATTTAACGTCATTTTCAACCATTATTTATCAGCTGCAAAATGAAAGTCTCTTCAAGTTCAACTCATCTCCAATATCTTCTCGACTTCACATCAGCACACTTTCTTATTTCATCAATACCATCTCACATGTGGTATTTTTCTATGTCTTTTACAACTCTTAGAATCTAATTTAAAATTTCAACAGTCCATCTATTATCATTTTGTATAGCAATATGTCCACTCAAACTCATCTTTACTCTCTTAATTTTTGTCAATGATATCGGTAACATCTGTTTGTTTTGATATCATTGAAATAATTAAGAAGCTATAGATATTTTTAAAAGACTACACCATAGCACGAATAAATTTATGAAAAACTGTAATAAAATAAAAATTGTTTAGAAAAAGTTATTGGACCAAAAAGATAATGTCATTTAAAATCGTCAACTAATGACATTCTCAGAGATAATGAAGAATTTATGCAAAGATGTCAACTATATTCTATAATAGAAAAGTTTTTGGTCAAACTCAAACAACATTAAAAATAATTAGGCCAGACCAAGATGTTTTTCCTCAAGAATTTGGTTATTTAATCAAGACATGTTTTAAAGTTTTAAATAATGTATACGAGCAGGACTGCTATTTGCAGTTGTGCATGGCACAAAGGTGCTTTGTCACAGGGATACACTAAGATGATTAATAAAATTTATATGTAAATCAAAATATTTGCATTTTTGAATCACTTCATTGTTAGAAATATATCCTAAGTGTAAATATTTTTTATTTAAATATGAGAGGAATACTTTTTAACTTATTGTAACAATTTCCTGAGCCTCGAATTTCAAGACTTGAAATATACTATGTATTTACTCTTATCATTATGCTAAAGTGAATAGGCCAATGCCATTTTGTAACAATCATTAATAAAATTTATATGTAAATGTTTAAATTTCTGAATCACTTTATTTTTAGAAACATGTTCTGATTATAAATATTTTTTATTTAAATATAAGAGGAATACTTCTTTACTTAGATTTATTGTGCCAATTGCTCAAGCTTCATATATACTCTACCTTTGCACAAAACTGAACAAGTTGATGCCTTTTTGTCACTATAATTAATAAAATTTATATTTAAATGAAAATGTTTAGATTTCCTAAATACGAATTTATATAAAAAGTTACACATTACTATTAGTAATGGATTTAAAAATAAAATTTCTTTTAAAAATATGATCTCATAATTACAACAATTTTGCATGTGAGGAAAGTAAATTTATCAATGGTATTTTTCAGGGCTCATATGTATCAGACAATTTATCCTAGTCATAAAGTATCCATCTCTCAAATGGAGATTCTTGGATCATTTCTGCTAAATAGCTTGTGGAAAGTTTTTTAATAACAGTATATTTTTTCTCTTTCTTTTTTTTTTTAATTATGCCATATTATCTTTTTTACATTCATGCCAACAATGTTGTTTAATGGTATTCTCTTATTATAATAAAACTCCTACATGATTGTACTGTTGACATAGTTAAATAATCTACCCAGTGGAACAAGCCAACTGTTTGATTTTATTTTTATAGTTACCCAACATAACTTATCAATAAACAATCTAAGTAAGAAAAAAAAATCTTTTTTCCTGATTAAATCCCTAAGTGTCAAACTACATAATAAAATGTAATATATATATGTAATATGACTTGGTTATTAATAAGTATTAAAAAATAAAATAATATAGGAATGTAAATATTTTATTATTAAATGAAAAGAAATGAAATTGCCTTTGTTAATAGAAAATGTAATCAAGTTTTGTGTGAATTAAAAATAACTAAATGATTTTTAAAACAAAGAACATGAAGATGATAATGGGATGTAAGCATTTTATTAGTTGGGTTATTTAAAATTGAACTAGTTTGGTGGTCAAATAAAATATAAAAGTTATGTGATCAATAAACAATGTATGAAAATTTTAAATATCAGACTACTAAGTTATAATTATTAATAATAGAAAAGATCATATAAAAAATTAAATAATAATGTAAATATTTTGTCATTGAAGGAATATAATTTTGATAATAAAAAACATGCATAAGTTTATGCATAAAAGATTTTCAATGGGTTTTCAAACAAACAAGGACTACATTTTAATGAATTATTGACCGGCAAGTGGGATTCTCCTTGCTATGCAGCTTTGAGCTTTGAAATGAAATACATTTGGTCTCGTTTTATGCGGATTATTTTAATGCGATTTTGAAGTTATGCAATTCATGTTTCTTCTTAATATCCTTCATATTTCACTATATTTATTAGATATCAAGAAATTTAAATTATTAATAACTTATTTTGACTTGAAATACTTTTTTTTTCAAAAATATATTGTTATATTAGCAGCTAACGTGAATATGGCCTGAAGCTATCTTAGCTTCTATGTAAATAACCTACTTATACTAATGAATAAAGAATAATAATAGATTTATATTTACATATAAAAATATCACAATAAATATTCAAAAAATTTAAACTTTTAAAACGTATTTTGTTAATTATAACAGAAATAAATAATTTTTTAGATTTTTAAAATAAATAATAACGACGATTTTGTTGATTTTATAAACTGAAAATAATCTTTCTAATGATTTTTATTTTGATTACGATCTCATTTTTTAATATAGAAACAAAAAAACAATTAACACAGCTCAAGACTGAAAGTGGCGCTAGTTGTATGTCACATGACAAATCTGATTTCTTAACATTTCACAAACGAAGGCATATTGTCAAATAGCCAAATAACCACTAATGATTAAAATATATATGAAAAAATGTAAAATTAAATACTGTAGTTAATAAAAAAAGTTTGTCTTGTATTATTTTTTTTTCAAATATTTGAAATATTTTATTAGTCATACTTTATTTCCTTATTTTTTTAATGCGAATTTTAAAGTATTTTTTTCTTTTTTCTTTGCTTTTGTGAGATTTCTGAAAATTACAACCCCCTATTCCCATTTTTCAAGGTAAGTTAAGTCTATTTATGTGTGATATCTTTTTTGCTCATTTTCTGAGGAACCTATCTACCACATAAAATGAGACCCAGGTGTATTCCAAAGAATCATATTCTGAATGTACATAACATTTGGTAAGTAACTTATATATTATTTAGTAGTTGGGTATTATTCCTGCAATACTGTATTAGATGTACTGCACCTTTTTTCATTCATATCAATCCATTGATAAATTTGCAATCTTGTGATTTGACCAAAATAACATGTACACAGATCTTGTACATGATAATTTTTCACAAGATTTGGAAAAAAGTAACATGTACACAGATCATCTTGTATACGATATTGATTTCATAAGATTTGGAAAAAGTAACATCTACATGGATCTTATACATGATATTTCACAAGATTTACAAAATTATTGACAGGCTGACACAAATATGAAAGAGTACAGCACGTCTAATACCATATTACAGGACTAAGGTTAACATGTTCACACACAAGTAAAACTATAAAAAAAAATAAACATATGTATGATTTGCAGAAATAAATGGGTAATTAAAAACAACAATATTGTCAATCAAAAATTTGTTATCTTAAAAACTACATTTTCTTGGCCCATTGAAATATATTGAATAAACTCCCAAATGTTACTTTACATATACTTAAAACAATCACTAAATTATAACTTTTTTAAAATAATATTTACAAAAACACTTAAAATATACACATACGCTACTTACACTGTAATAAATCACAGGAATTCATTGCATTCAAACAACAAAATAGACCTGAATTGAAAATCCCTCCCCCTCCCCAAACAAACATGCGATTGCAAAGTGTGTCAAAGTTTTCCAGAAAAATATTAAAAAGCGTTTTTTGTTAAAAAAAAGAAAACAAGCAAATAATCCAGAACAATAAAGAAATATAAATTATAAGACTTTTATTACCATTTTTGCATGCAGATGGAAAAAATTGGGAAAAAAAAATTAATAAATCTCTACTTTTTTTGTAAATATACAAAACCAAATAAATAATTCAGAACAATAAATAAATATCAGTTGTAAGAATTTTTATGCAGGCAGAAAAAAATGTTTTATAGCATTGAATCTAGAAAAAAAATGTGTCTTCATTTTTGTGTAAAAGACGAAATCTACTTACATTCATTAAATTAAAATCAAGTGAACTGAAGTAACTGAGAAATATAAATAATGCAAAATAACACCAATCAAATCAGGTTTTGAAAAAGAGCACGTTTTTCAATTTGATAAATATAAATAACGCAAAATAACAGCAATCAAAACATATTTTGAAAAAGACAATATTTTTGCAAGTGACAAATATAAATAAGGCAAAATAGGAACAATCAAAGCACGTTTTGAAAAAGTGAATCATGTTTTCACACATATTTCAATATACATCGCAGGGTTTATTTTCTTTCAAGTTGATATCATCGCAACATTACACATTTATTGGGTATGTGAAAAGGCTTCTTTTTCTTCATTGCAGGAATAATACCCAAGTACCTATTATTTAATTACTTATATAATATCAGAGCTAACCCAAGAAGAAGTGGGGAATAGTGCAATGATTTTGTGGATATGTATGGTGTTGGTGGTTCTTTTAAATATGACAAAAACACCAAGATATTTAAAAAATTGTCTTATTTGCTTATATTTTCTATCTGTACTAGCATTTTTGTAGGATTATCAAAAAAAATAATATGTAAACTTTTGAAAAAAAAACAATTCAAAATTTCAAATTTACTAAATAAATATTTTTGTTTTAAAGTATTATTTAATTATAGTTTCAAATTTTTTTTGTTTTAAACAATATGTTTTGTTTTAGCGTGTGTTTTATTCTCTGTGTTTATTTTGTAGAACATGTTAAATGACTAAAGTTATATTTTCAAGTTTTTTTTTGTAAAAGCATTGGGAAAAAGTTATTTTAATTTACAAATTTTATTTCATAGAATGGAAGGGGGGGGTTCTAAATGCTTCTTAGCCATGTGGTGAGGCTGTATACAATTTTCCTATCAAATAATTTTAATCATTCATATATATATTGTTTTAGAAATGGAAGTGTACCATATCCTGAAGTATATTATGAGAAATGCTAAACATTGTTATTCTATATTTCAATTTTTTAAGTAATTATTTTAGTCGTATTTGTTTTTATTATTATTTTTGTAATGTGTTTTTTGTTAAGTGGATATAAAACCAGTGATTGCAGCAACTATTGATGAAATTGGGACACATAAATGTAGATAGAAAAACAACTAGTCTCTTTTTTTATATATATTGTAATGAAAATAGTATTTTATTAAAATATATATTAGAAAAACCTATTACTGATATATACCGTAATAATGAATTCAAAGAATATTACACATCATTTCCATTAAAGAATTATACATATTAATTTTGGAAAAATACACTGATTTTTTTTTACCTGAAAAATTTTTATGATGCAAATAATAGTAATAATAATAATAATGATGATGATGATGATGGTGATGACAATCAGTGAGAGATCTATATTGTAGACATTTTAAGGATGAAATTAAAGATAATAATTGAGAAAACTGATATAAGATTTGTATACCAATCACTTTATAATGAATTTGTTTCAAAGTTTAATATATTCAATTGTCTGAATTAGAAAAATACTTGAAATTCTTTAAATTTTGAGATTAATTTATACCTATTTGACTTAGCTTACTCATATTAATTAGTTCATCATGAAATACATTATTTTCTCCATTTTACTTGGTTGAAAAATAATGAAATTTGGAATCAGGCAGTATCATATTGTTATTAAAGAAAGAATTAAGATGATTTAAATTAATCTTCACTCTCATTGTTGAGAAACCCAAGAATCATTGCATTTTGCTAAAACTAAACAAACTATATCAAATAACACACATTGTCCAATGAAATAACAATCTATTTAAATAGATTGATAATAGAGGTATGAGGAATATATGTTTACATCTTTTACTGATGAATGGATAATCATTTATCAGTTATATTTCTAAGAAAGAAACATTTTGTAATATTTTATATGCTTAGTGTAGAGTTAATAATATCAATTTATCATTAAATGTTCCATAAAAATTTAATAACGTATTAAAATTCATTGAAATATTTTTTATTGTATATATTCAAACTATAAATTTATTTAAATTATTGAAACTACATATGCAAGAACTATGTAAAAATTAATTAATTTTATAAAAAATATATTAGAGGTAAACTAACTTTTATAATGTTTTATTGTAGATATTTATTAATATAAGACAAATAGTAATAATTGTTTAATGATTTGTTAATTATTAGCTAAAGAAGCAATATCAGAGTTAAAATAAGTAATATTCTATTAATTAAAAGCAGCATTTTTATTTGGTCAAATCTTCCCAAAATTTCAAATTCTATTTAATACAAACATTTAGTAAAAATTATTATAGATTGTCTAAGTATATATCTGCTAAAATTTACATTTATTCTTTTGGATAATATAGTTGTTGAATTATTTATATGTGCTATTTGGATAACATATTGGATGGCAATTTGATTAAAAGTTATTGATTTATTATATATGAGTATATGTGATTTAAAACAAAAAAAAATATTGGCATTAACAAGGGATTTGAGTGTTCCAACATAAGATTTTCAATGGTATGGATAGCTGAAGAGTTGGAGTAGATTGAAGCCTGTCCTTTAAAGTGTGAAGATTTGTTATCTTAATATAAACCAAGCACTGATTATATGTATGTGTGGGAGATGATGATCTGGTCTAACTGACGAGTGCTTTTTCAGCATGACATATGTATATTGGAGATCATTTATCTTTTTCATATGTGTATGTTCATGTGTATTGTTTGTATGAAATAAAATGGATGGTTGAACGGAGCTTGAAGGTCTGTATTCATATCCCCTATATTATATCTAGACTGTATATACTTATATTTAAAATATTAAAAAATGTATTTGTAAATATGTTAATATGTGCAAATATTTTATTTATCAGTAATGAAAAACTTCAAATTTCATTTTTTCAAAGAATATGTTTGGAAAACATATGAACAAATGAAATAATAATTGGGAACAGAAATTAATCTTTTTTTTTTTTTTAGATGAATCATTTCTAGTTATATCTGTATACTTAATATTAATCAAAAAATATAGTATTTAGGAAAGGAACGTGATTGTACATGCTAATTAATTAAGCTAGAAAATTTATATATATATAAGGATTAATGAAAGAAAGAAGTGCCAGGTTAGTATATCTGGGGAATTCAACTACTTATTTTGATATATGTGCTAAAAATTGTCATTATCTGAATTATGGGATTTCAAATTTAAGTATGTTTTTTAAATTTCAGAAAAACCAATACAAATTAAATATAAAGTAGAAACAACATCAAGAAAGTAGTAATTTTTGAAAAGCTTCTTCATTTCACATAAAAGAAGAGAAAGTACTTAAAATATGTTTTTAGAAAAAAAAAATTGTTTGAAATTAGAACAATTTTCTAAAAAGAAATTGTTTGAAAACTGCTATGTATGCAGAATAGTGAAAAGTAGAAATTCTGCTTTAAAATTTGGACAAAGTGAAAGCTTTATTTAAATATGCTACTTGATTATATTGTTTTACATTACTTACTGAAAAAAAACACAATTTTAAGACTATGATATTTATGAATAATTATAGTAATGTATTATTGGTTATATTATTATTTTTTCATATGATTTCCTGCTATTTGAAAAGAAAATATTATTTGAGATGAAAAAGCACAGTTAATTAATAGATTTGGATAATCTTTATGATTGTTAAGATATTTTTGTAAATACTACTCTTATGAATTTATTTTTATTATTATGTAAACATATCCTTTTTAATTTTATAATTATCTTTCTGTAACTTACTAGTTATTAATGATGGTTGTGCCCTAAATTGTTAGCTTTGTGGATATAGATTTTGGGTTTAAGGTCTATGGATTGCAGTTCCACTTCTATCACTTCTGTT
The DNA here is from genome assembly GCA_028023455.1 of Epiperipatus broadwayi. NCBI lineage: Eukaryota > Metazoa > Onychophora > Udeonychophora > Euonychophora > Peripatidae > Epiperipatus > Epiperipatus broadwayi. Next base: position 1,325,588 of record JAQFVV010006222.1, read on the forward strand.
GCTTAAACTGCTTATCAACTTCTAAGCAATAAACTATTTGAATGTAGTTTATTGATATGTGTGTATATTTATTGTTGTTTTCTTTTTGTTTATTTTAAATTTGTTAAGTCTAAAAGTGCCTATTTCTCAAGTAGCACTAGAGCATGTAGATTATAGCTATATTTATGATGTTTAATATGTTATGGGAACAAAAATTATAAGCTTTTGATTTTACAGATATCACTAATAAATCAAATGGATTAGGAGGCTACAATAAATCTATATAGTTATATTTATCACTGTAAATATTTTTGTATATTAGCATAAATAAAACTATTTACAGTGATAAATATTCTTTTTTTTTTTGACACCTTGAGAAAATCATTTTGGGCATAATATTTGAGATTATGACCACTTATGAAAGTAGATCTTACAACCCATAATAATTATAAGTTTATTAGATTTTCACACATAACTGTGTAGACTACTACACAGAATAAGTGAGAAGTATTTTGTAGACTATGAAAGGTTATAAAGTCATATTGTGAGATTTATAAGAAATGATGGAAAACTTTCACTATTTCTTAAATATTAACATTTATTTATAATATACTACTTTCAAACACATGATTGTTTTGGGCAGAGAACTTCCCACTCACACACATGTAAATATCAAATAAAGTAAGAAAGCACTTTTAGTTTACTGCACATATTTAAAAACCAAGCTCTCTTCATAAACCTGGAGCTTAGTTGCAAATATAGGGTATTTGAACTTAGAATTTCAAGCACCTAACAACTATCCACACTATCTCATACAACTGATATACATGACCACACACATGTAGAAAAGATAAATAATCACCAATCAACACTCTCAGTTGGTTCAGTTTATCATCTCCCACACACATTGGTGATTATTTATCTTTTCTACCTGTGTGTGGTCATGTTTATCAGTTGTATGAGATAGTGTTGATAGTTGGTAGATGCTTGAAAGTCTGAGTTCAAATCCCCTATATTTACTGCACAGTATTTTTTTTCTTTTATGATTTCTTCATATTGAAAGACTTTTTATTTATTAGTATATTATATGCAAACCATCTGACATTCTTTAGGCATTTTTCATTTTACAAAAGTTAACATTTAATGAATAGTTTTTTTTCTACTTAGTTAATCAGTTAATGATTGCTGAAACCTTCTGCTTTTCCTGTTTAAATGTCTGGTGAATTGTTAGTGATTTTTCAGAAATACTTCATCACCTTGTAATAAATGTTCTTTGAGCTGTTACATTGTAATTGAGATTTAGAGGGTTTTTTTTCCCTCCAATACTGTTGAATTTTAACAATTTTAATTTCTTGCAAAACCATTTTTTTATTTATTTTATAGTTAAAGCTGAAAGCCTACCAATAGAATGCAATAGCAAAATGAATTAATAATTAGCTTTTTATTATTACTATGATTAACCACAATTGTAACTTTTATTTAATTTGAAAACATATCTATTGCAATAAATTTTACTAATTAATGAATTTAATGAATAAGACTAGGCTTAATAATATATTAGCAAAATCAAAATTAATTAACATAGCAAAGGCAACTATTAATTAGAATCTAAGGGACAACTATAAGTTTATGAAATAGTAATAATAATACAATATTCCAATTATAGGTTGATAATTAAATTGTAATTAGGGGAGTAACTATATTAGGTTTCAACTTTGATATAGATTTTTAAACAAGTTATGAAACAAAAGTATTTTTTCTATAAAATTGTCATAAGAAAGATCAACAATATGAGACTCAAACTATTAATAGCATTGTAAATCGTTTGTGTCAAGCCAAACTATAAAATTTTATAGCAAAAGTCTATTATTTATCATGTGATTTATGTCTACATGTTCAGTCACTCAGTAATTCCAAAATATTCCAGAAAAAAAGAAAAAAAAATTGAAATGTTTTAATTATTTGAATTATCATTTGCTTCAAGCCAACAATTGTGAGAGTTTCCTGAACATTTCTTTTCTGCTGGTTTTTATTTTGACATATTTATTTACGAAATACTGTTGAAAAAAATAAATTGAGCTCATTCTGAAACTAAAGTGCATCTTTCTATTTTTTAGATTTTGGGTAATATATTTTATACTTTTACATTTTACAATATTTTTTATTCCTTTTATTATACAATATTTAAAATAATAATAGTGTTCAAACTCTGTATGGTTGAACAGTTTTATTTGGAGGGTTGGAACACTATGAGGGAACATGTTATATTTAGACAAATGCTTCTTTGCCATCTTTGATTTAAAAATGCTTTCACATATTCTATTTCGATCTAATAATGTTATAAATACAAAAGTACATCTATGTACAGTTACAAAATATTGAAATATTAAAAACAGTGACTTTGAATGAGGCTATCAGTGGCTGAGGTCATATTGTCAAATTACTCTCTTAAAAAAATATGAAACATTGAATTATCTATATTTTATTTGTCATTCAGAATATTAATTACACTTTATAGTCTTTTCTTTTTAGAACTTGGCCTGGTGAATTTTACTCTGTATATCTAATAAAAAATGGTATGCTGTTCAATATGTTATGGATGTTATTCTATTTTTGTTGCAACAAGTTCTGTCTTTTTTTTTTTTAATATTTATTTATTTAATATTGCAATTAACCAGCAAATGATTATTTGATTATTTCAATTTGTTTTAGAAATCTCCTTTCTATTCCATGCTAACAAAAGGAAAAAAATATTAGATATAGCACCAACTCAAACCAAATACCAATTACACATATATTTTTGCTACTGCACATCTCTATATGTATCATCTCATATGTTAAAGTTGTGAGCTGTCAGTATCACATTTAAATTAAATCTATAGTTTATGTAGAAGTTCAGAACTATGTCAACTGGTTCAAAGCAGTACATAAGTCTTCTGTCACCATGGAGTCAAATATGCAAGTGTTAGATTACCAAGAATTTCTCAATTGGTATTTATATGAGTTCAAAAATCTCTACTGAGAATATGCTAAATAAGGTTCTGCCATTACCTTAAGCATAACTTACACATCCAAAAACTATATATTCTGACCAAATATATATCTAAAAAATGCACATTGACATAACATTCAGTTTTCAAAATATTATGATTTTTTTGCAGTTATTTTTTAATATTTTATTTTTAAATTTTACTTGAGAAAATTTTTACATCATTTAAACAAAACAAATCTAATTTTTTACTTCAACCATTCTTTAAATCTTTGATTGTTAGATCTAATGTTTTTGAATATTTATTGTCATCAATTTTTAGTGTACATCCTTATGATGGTATATTTCACAATATTATGTCATAGTTTATTCATTATCATTTTCATGAAAATGCAGGTTGGAATTTTATTCATAATAAAAGTCTTCCCTGTATAAGGGGAATGCAGGTATGAAAAAACCTGTACTGTAGAAAAAACTCATATATTAAAAATATAGTGCTATAAGGTCCGTCCATCCTTCATATATGTATGTAAATGGATTATGTCCTGTACATGAGCAGTCAGATTGAATTATGGTCAACATGGGTAGGATGAGAAGGTTGGCACCAATGTGGGCTTTGAGCATTCCATCATCAGATTTTCAATGAAATGGATGGCTTAGGAGTTGTGGTGTGGAGTGTATTGAAGCCTGCCCTTTATAAAGTATGAAGATTGACTATCTTAATATAAGCTGAGCAATGATTGGATATATGTGTGGAGATATAATCTGGACCAACTGATGATTGCTAGTTTAGCACAAAACATGTATATTGGTGATTATTTATCTTTTCGAAATGTGTGTGATCAAGTGTATCAGCAGTATGAGATAGTGTGTATAGTTGAGGGTCATGTGAATGTCTGAGTTCAAATCCCCTACATCTTGCATATTGGAGTGCAAGTATGAAAAAGCCTGTACTGTAAGAATTAAATAATTTATGTATTTTTTTTAATTACAATCAAATTTGAATGTAATAAAAATGTATTTAAGAAATTATGTATATTAAAAGTGTCAAGGTAGGAATAGTAAAATAAAGTAAAAATTTAGTATTACTTATTTCAGAAAATGTATTCACTCAATAATAATTATATTATCTGATTTTCATAAAACTATCAATTACATTATTGTGCTATTAACAGAGTAGCATACTATCATAAATAATGAATTAAAAATATATTTTTTTTTATGAACTGGAATGAGAAATAAATTTTCCCAACTGTGAAAAAAATAAAAAGTTATTTATTTATTTTATATATTTTAGTTATTTATTTATTTTTTGTTTTGTTTGTTTTAAAAAGATAAAAAAAAAAGTTAATGTTTGGTCAAGTTTTTTATTTTTATATAGATATTGTGTCTATTACATTTTAACTGTAACCATTCATTAACAAAACCAAGGTTTAGTTTGATGTTTATGAAACTAATAAAATAAGAATTGTTTAATCTGTGATATTTCTTGTGATTCTATGGTTCCATTAGTTGAGCACAGGAAAAGAGAAGTAAGATAAGTGTTATTGACTTAGAAGAAACGACAATCAAGTGGATATTCCATCAGATGACTCATGAACAATGAGTAGATTGATACTGCTCTGTTTGGTTATATCACAAGAAGATCCAATACATTAAGATATTAAAACTGTTTATAGTGGAAATAAGGCTGGAGTTGATCAGCATTAAGATGGATTGATCTCCATCATCACAATAATGAATATATACTTGTGAGCAGGTTGAAAAATCAAACATAAATAGTCTTTTTTGACAAACATTATTTCTATGATCAACCTTAGTCACCTAATGAGAAATAATCTTAATATACAAAATAATGACAACTAATAAAGAAAAATGGTTAGCATTATTGCTTTATATTGTTTAGAAAGCAAAATTGATAGCAACAAGTCAAAAACCGTGATTTTTGATGCGAATCTTAATTAATGTAATTAATGTAAGCGTATATTGATGTTATTTATTCACACTAAAGGTAGAAAAGCCTTATATATTAAGAAAAGATGAGAAAATGTGAGAAATAAATAGTATTTTTAAGTTATATATTCATATTTGTATAAGAAATTTATCCCCAAGCATTTTAAAAACAAAGTATAAAAATATTTATTTAGCATAAAACAAATTATGTAAGCCTTAATGTGAGAATATTGTAATTGTTGATAAATATTGAATGTTAATATTAAATATATGTGTTGATACTTTTTAATTAAATAAATAATGTTAATGTTTATAATCATATATTGTAATACTTAAATAAGGCTATAACCGTAGTACGTGCGCTTAATAAGAATTAATTTTTACAACTTTAAATCATATATTGTATAACATTTTTCAGAGAATAAAATATCAAATTATAATTAGTGTATACGTTGTAAAAAAAAAAAAATCTTAGTTCGTTTTATCTAAATACCTCAAACTCAAAATAACATATTTTTTAGAGTGTATTTGAAAAGTTTAACAAGTAGTAAATCATTAAATTAATCAAATAATTTATTACTCGAGAATTCATAAGAAATTGGAGCATTAGAAGTGTTGGAGCTTGGCCATGTGTCTCTTCACCACTGTATCAAACCACACAAGTCATTTATTTTATTATAATTTTTCTTTATCAAAATGAAAGCTAGCTGAGATAAACAAAGACAATTCTTTCTAGATTTCAGTATGTTTTATTAATCAGCAGTAAGAATCAATTTCACTTGATAGAATGAGCTTATTCTTGCATTAAATCACAGCAAGACTATTAATTATTTTACAGATTTTAAAGTGAAATACTATTTCAAAATTTATTTTTAGCTTACAAATTTCAAATTCTTTCAAGTTGCTAAAGTCATTATTTGACATTCACGTAACAAAATGCACAGTCCAAGCAAAATATACTAAAGCTGACTGAAATGAGATGGTGAGATCCCGAATCTGACCAATCTTCAACTCATTTACCAGTTCTCAGTTATTTAACATTTTGTGAATGACATTTCTGAGGTTACACTTAGTCTCAATTTTTTCAGTCAGACTCGAGAGGAATTAACAATTTTACTAAAAGGGTTAAAATAAACTACTTAACACAGCTACTTAACCTAACTAAATAATGCATATTCAACATATAAAATCATTAACTATTTGGGGTTGGACTGCAAGCAAACAAACCTGAAACAAATTTATAATTTAAATAGGTTTATTAAACAATCAATAAATCAAATGATATTAATTATATAGTGTTAATGTGAATTAACACATGCAGGAGTTACGTGGAGACCAGATTAAATACAGCAATCTCATCTTAACATATAAAATATGTATATGTGTTTATGCTATTATTAAAATCAAACCTATAATATTTTATTATGCTAAACCTATATTGCATTGGTTTGCTAATGTTACAAGTTAATAATCCAGCCGAGACGATTACTACATACAGCGCTAAGATATATGTTACATATATTGTAACATTTTCCGTCTTGCTAGGCCTCTATATGCAATAAATGTGCGAGTTGATCAAGTTATTCCAAAAGAAGAAAGTTGTATTTCTATTTCTAAAAAACATAACTATATTTCCTGATCAACTCGGCCTAGAATTGTTATGATTACAATTGTGAGCTGAATCAGATTTTAATTTATAAATGAGGGCGCCAGAGTCGATTAGACTCACTGATTCTGTGTCAAACATATCATAACTCATAAATTTAAAAAAAATGCTTTTAAAAGTATTATATTTTACCGTAACTAAAATTATTTCCTAAATATTATTATTCCTGGAACTTATTAAACATATTGGCAAAGGTAAATTATATTTTTAAACATCACTAAACTAATATTAATAAATTTAATAATAATTAATAACTATTATTAATAATGCATGATGAAAAAGGTTGATAAAAGTAAAATCTCTTTTATTCTAACAAACTAAAAATAGGTTTAAGTTAAATTGTTAATTAAATAAACTGGCGAGAACACACGCACATTAATCCAAACATGAATACATTAATAAAAAACAACAGTTTCACAACTGAAAAAGTTCTTGGATAAATAAAAGTTATTTGAACAGAAAAATTAAAGTCTCTATTGGGGTTCTATTATACGTATATTTTTACGAGTTGTTGTAAACTGGTTTGTCGACAATTTAGTCACAATCAGGAATAATAAAGAATCATGTCTTACCAGTAAGTTTAGCGAGAAGGTTGTAGATTACTATGCATAGTTTTTTGGGTTAGAATGAGCTCAGCCATTGGTTATAAGTTGATCTTGTGGTCCATTCTCCTAGTCAGTCACAAAGGCTTTCTGGTGTCCATCTTCAGGCATGATGTTCGCAGAAGCTCCGGTTTACTCCAACATGCAGAATTTTTTCCACGTAGGGTGATCCTGGATATATTCATTATCAAGGACTAACTATAGAGAAACAGACAAACAAGACTAATCAAGCTGCCTCTTCCTTTTATATTAGAGGTCCAGTTTTCTGACTTCTGCGCATACCTTTTGTTTATCAAAAATATACGCTGATAATCTCGTACATTTTTAATAAAATTTACTCAGTTTTCAATTACAAAGTTCTCTTTTTTTGGCAAATTTTTTGGCCATCTTTAATTAGCTAAAATATTTTTCTTTTAGCTTATACTTTTACTTTTGGAATTTTTTTAATTTATCTGGATTAGTAATCTGCGTGTCTTTTGTTCTCTCCAATTTTAACTTTTATTTTTAATTACATAAAAAAAATACGAAAGACAATTTTAACTTTCACTGTACATTCTTAAAAAAGTAAATTATACCAATAAAAAAAAATTAAGTTTACTCTTTTTTTTAGCTTTTACCAAATGCCAATATATTTGTACCATATATAAATAAATGGTACAATATTAACAGTGTGATTGAATAAATAAGCTCAAGAGGATGCAGATTCAATCTGGTAACAAAAATCAGGGTTACAGTCTAATGCTGAAAAGTTAATTAACAAGGAGGAAAGAACTGGTTGCCTTTAGATTTGCACATATATACTATGATGCTAAATAAAACAAAGAAATAAGGTCACAGTGCGAGGAATTATTCATGGGCTCCAGCATTAAATGCTTGGTGCCCTAAGACCAGATGGCTTGTTACCATAAATGAACATATTTAGTTCTGGGAACTCAGATAGGCTTTACGTAATGGTCTGGATCCTCGTCTTCAGTTCTAAAAGGTTAGTCATACCTGAACTAAAGTCGATGGGAGCGGCTCTTCTGCAAACCCACACTTGCAATGCCTAAGTAATACAAATATGTATATATAATTAATTAGTGCCTAAACAGATAGCTTCTATCCCCTAAACCAACACAAGCCAGTTCTTAAAACTAGCATTATAATTACACTAACTGAAAGGGCTAAACTACATTACAATCTAAGTTAGATTATATTTGATGGGCATTAACAAACACTAACAAATATACTTTTAATATCTTCTTTAATTAGCATATTACTCCTATCTAACAGATATCAAAAAGTCATAGTTATAAAAACTGACTATGCAAACCATAATGAAATGTAATGCAAATATAAATAAATGATAATAATGATCACGTCGTGATTGGTTATTATCTAGTATAATAGGATTTTGTGTTTAAATATGCTAAGTAGCATTCATAAATATTAAAATGGAGATTTTAATAATTATCTTTCTGTTAAAAGTTTATTAAAATTTAGTATTCACTATTTCAAAATATTGGCATATTATAACATATAAATTAAGTTGAGAATAAATAATTAGAACAATAGCTGTAGGCATAACTGTAGTTTTAATGAAATTTAAATAATAACTGATTGCAGTTATTATAGATTAGAGAAATAAAATTGCATTTATACAGATAAACTCAGGCAAGATTTATACAGGTTCAATTCACATTATTTTAAAGATAATTTTATATTATATTAGCTAGCGAAAATATTAAAGATTGCAGATTTAAAGATCAATTGAAACTTCTGCTATTTTGAAGGAAATATTACCCATCTTTATTGTGCAGATACTTCAGGCACTTTGGATGGTAGGCATAGTGGCACTCTTCTCTGGATAAGTTGCATTGTCTCAGATATCTTTATACAGCAGACCATGGCTGTAAATCTTTCATCATGGTAATGATAGTTAGATGCCATTGTGGCACATAGGATGGGGTTTGAGATCATCATCTTCCCATAGGAAAAATTGCAAATCTACAGCCTCCTACTCCATCATTTCAATGTTCAAATGGATGTGGAGTCTGGTAGTAATGCATGTTAAATTTACAGAGTAAAATTAGAATATCAAAAATATAGGATATTTATATGATTTTCAACTCATAATATTTTGTCAACAGCTGGGATTTACAGCTGGTAAATCCATTCACAGTTAAATCCATTCACACTTGTTTACTATCTTATTTTTAATTTACAAAATTGATTTAACTATTGTTTAAATTTTAAACCAGGTATTTTTAATTTAACTTGGACCATCTCAATTCCCTAAAGGCTTTGCATAGTTCCAGCTCAGTGAAATTTATTTACTATAAATACATTTTGGGTAAAAATATTGTAAAATAAGATTTAAAAACCTCGCACCATTTAACAGGTGTGCAGTGGCATGATTTTTATTTATTACAACTTTAATTTAAAATTGAGAATTATTATAAACTTTTAAATAACATTGTATTATATATATATATATCATGGTGGTACATGAATCTCATACATATACATGCGATTTCTAGAATAAAATAACAAATTGACTTCTTTTAACAAAATAGAGTCTATAATTTAAAAGATTTAAATAAATTATATATGCTGTACTATATATAAAGCAATGGTATTACAGTCATTTATTCACATATATGTGTGACGATGCATATATAACCATGTTAATGCTATATATATATATATACTCATAGATGTTTAAATCCAGCACAGATGGAGCTATGAGGAAAAATAGGTGGAATGTATATTAGGTCTGGAATACACAGTTTCAAAAGGAATATTCATAATCATGATAATAACCATGCATATCTGCAGAGAGAAATGAAATCAGCTGACATAAAATAATTTTGATCTGATGAATGTATATGAGTTTGCGGTATTTATCAGAAATAATTAAATTTTGTTTAACTTACATAAATTTGAATTAAATATTTTGATATATTATATTTTTCTTTTCAATACTATTTGTTGTTTTGACTTTTCAACTAAATCTGTTTTTTTTTTTTTCAAAATCTGCTACAGTAGTTTGTTTGCTTTTTTTTTTGGTTCAAAAAAATTTTTATTCATTTTTTTAATGTAAAATATATTTACATTTTTATATCTTTGTTCCTTTTTTTTAACTAAAAGTGCAAATATTTATAGTTGATTTATCTTGAAATCTTGGAGAAAAAAGATTTAAAAAATATGTTTTATTTTTTTTAAAAGTATTTTTTCATTATGCACTAATAAACAGGTCTGCATAAAAATCATGTTTCTCTTTTTAGATGCTTTTATTTAACTTACAGTCTCTGTTTGTTTGTGTCTTTGTTTATTTATAAACTTTTATAATCACTTGTATTATTGAAGTTAGAATTAAATTTAAAAATCAAAATTTAATAGATTTAATTTTAATATGATTTATTGAAATTTAGTACATTTATTCTATATCATTATCAAAGTTTTAGGACATTATAATATTTTTGATAGATGATCTAGTTTCTTAGATCTGGATTATTCAGCAAAGAAATTTTAAATATTTTGATATCAAATTTAAAATTCATTTTCAGAACTTTAATATGTTTTAAAATAAGGTCCATGAAAGAGTGATAAAGAGATTTTTTTTTACTTTTATTTGAAAGCTTGAGTAAAGTTATAATAGCATTTTAAAATTGAGGTTTAGTAGGTTTAAATTTAATATAATTTGTTGAAATTAAGTGCATTTTTTTTAAAATCACTACTAAAATGATGGTGCATTATAATATTTTAGGTAAGTGATCTTGTTTCTTAGATATGAAGCACTAGGTGGGAATTTAAAAGTTTTTCTTAGAACTTCAATGTTTTGTGATATGTTTTGTTTAGTTTAAAGTTTGATTTAAGTTAGTATAAAATAGTTAATTTACAATGTAGTTTTGTTAAACATTTAAAAAAGTTTTTTTTTTCATCAAATACTTTTCAACAGAAAGCCTATGACTTTCTATTTTAAATTACTTAATGCTTTACTTTATAGATGTATAATTATGTATACATACTAAATATAATATTATATATAGACAATATACTTGTATTTAAGTATGATATATATGTAAACTATACATATATTGATTTAATATACAATATCATTTTACATTTTTATTTATTATGCCAATATTAAAAAATTAAAATAAATAGAAATATTTTTTTTTTATATTAAATGTCTTTATTTACTCTGCACTAAAAAGCAAAAAAGTAATTTTTTTCTAACCACAATTAGGGTTTTGAGATTTAATTGGAAGAAAGAGAGATCCAGAAATTAATTAAAGCAATTCCCTTCTGACCCCCCCCCCATTTTTTTTATTTCAAGTTAAGTCTAAAAACATCATTGTTGTTGAAGAAACTTTTTTTTTGTTCTATTATGCAGTAAATAAAAACATTTAATATAGAAAGAAAAAAAACTCAATTTTTAACAATAATGATTATTTATTTATTTATTTGCAATTCTGCATTTGAGAATAACATTAAGGCACTTTTTGGTTTTTATCAGAAAAATAATACCAAAATGTTATTGTGGGAATTAATATAAAAATTGATAGTTCTTGACATTATTATTAAAATATAGGTCTTTAATTAATGATTTAGTATTATATGATATTGTTCAAAGATGATTTGAATCATGTAATTAAAAATTGCTTAAAAGAGTTCAATGTTATTATACATACTCAGAAGGCAAATATTAACTATAAATGATGTAAGAGATTTATCAGTGTTGCAGTTCACTTTTCTATTGGTGTGTTATCACTGTATATATTAATCTATAAAATATTTATTGCTAAACAAAAGATCTCAATGATTAGATAGTAAATGTTTCCATCACTGGAAGTCATATTAGAACATCTATCATATCTCTTATTTCGCAAACAACTCTATCAGCCGCTCTTCAATGGAATTAATTGTAAAAAAATTGCAACTGCATCTAAAATCAAGGAACAAAAATAATTATTTGCAAAATAATTTCTTCAGCTATTTTATGTACTGGCTATGCAAAATCATTAAGAGAAATATTTCATTCTGTGATCAGTTAATAGTTCTCCCTCCCCATCATATTTTGAAATAAAAAGAATATAAAAATAAGTAGTCTGATTACATGAAAATGATATGCACACATTTATTAAACATATATGATTAAAAACATAATTTATAAATAATCTTTTAATGATTGATTGACACTGAATCAAAAAATTTAATAATACTTTAGAATAAATGTGATATATACTAATAAAAGAATAATAAATAAAAAAAATAATAAATAAATTAATGAAACAATTTAAAAATTGTAATCTTAAAGGATTCTTTATGAATAACATTAACTAGATATTATTTTCTCAAGTATCCATTTCCTTACCTATTTATCAAATATCCATTCCCTAACACTGGTGTTCATATTCTATAGAGAGCAATGACACATCATTCAATCATTTCTGATCTTCTTGTTGACCTTAAAAAACTGCAATAGAAGAAAGATTATTGAATGTTTTTTCATCTTCATCAATTAACTGCGAAAGATTTCAAAATACTCTGTTTACGTTACAACATAGTGTCTTATCAGAATATTTCAACTGCAGCCATGCTGCTAAACTATACTGACAAAGTGGATGTTGATGTAAAAGGGATTATATACATTTTTAAAATATTTAAATTTTATTTTATGAGAATAGTATATTTGTAGTGTCATTGAATTGATATTCTAATTTGAAGAACTCATTATTCAGGTCAATATTAACTGATATGAATGCAAGTCTTGGTAGTGAAAGATGAAACTGATATGAAAGTTACCACCAAGTTCTATTTTGGCTATATTAGCCTTTATATCAAATGTATTAATAATAGAAATGATCTTTGACATTTTTTATTATATTATTGGCTGAAATGCATTTTTGAAAAATACTTACTTAATACATAAAGAAAGTTTGGGCTTGTTCAATTGCCTAATTTAATGGATTTCAAAAAAGATGCTCTAATTACTATGATGATTAAAAAAGAAAGTGTTTGAAAGATATTCCTATACTTGTTATTTTAAAAAGAGTATTAATCAAAGAAAAATAAATATTAATTTATTACAGTATTTCCGAAAATTGTTTCTATATTGGCCTAAAAGTAACTAGATATTTTTTTCTGATCTCAAATGTTTTTCAGGAAATCTTTTAGCAAAAAAAAATTATAAAACTTATATGCTTTTATATGTCTTGTAATCAGAATCAGTGCATATTATTTATACAGAATACGAATAAGGTGATTTGATTTTTTTTAACCAATACATACCATATAAGTATATATCTTTGTCGTTTAAATGTGACGATTGAAATAGAAAATTAAGGCATCCTTCTTTTTGTCTTCATTCTGATTTTTTTAAATTTGTATTTTGTTATGTTTTAATTTCATTTAGTCATCAGCATTAGCATTTTGCACTACTTGCAATTTTAATACAATTGTGTCTAATTATCCTTTTATTATGCATATATTTATTTACATATAAATAGTCCACCATATTGTGATTATTAGTTGCTTGAAGAAGGTAATCATCTGACATTTGGTATATGTTTTTATTATTATCATCTGAGGATGACTCACTTTATTTTATTAATTCTGTTACAATATATATATACACACACACAGTTATAAGTATTTTTATTTTTTTTACTTGTAGTTCAGAAGACATTAAAATTTTTATAATCTTGTTGGATTTTTTTTCCTTTCTTTTATGAGGATTCTGTCTCTTCTTGATGAACTATGTTCATCAATAAATGATGGGACTTTGTTTATATCAGTGCTTTGAGTTTTAATTATCTTTAATTAAACCAATTAAAAAAATTGTGTTTTCAAAATATCTGGCAGATAGGAAATGTTGCTCAGTACTGAGTCAGATGGAAATAATGAGAAATCATTGCATTGTACCATGATTAGTTTGCTTTCTAGAGAATTAACAGCAGTAGCAGATTTAAAGAGAAAAACAGCAGTAAACCTTAAGTAATGAGTGTGTTTATGCATAGAGTCCAAAAACAACTCGTGTTATGATAAAATTGTTAACAATATATATAAAAACGAGATGGTGACGTGTTTTAATTTCAAATAGTTTAAATGTAACAAATTCTGCAAACTTATCATTATCATTGGCATAACTTATTGTTTCAGGCTATATTAATTCAAATTTTTGTCTTTTTTCTCTTGATTATATACTCATCACTATCATTTTCTTTAAAATAATTATTTACTTTTCAGTTTATTATTATTTACTTTATGATCATAATATGTACACCTTCTAAATTATTTTTTTTAAATAGCTTTTTGTTTCCATTTATTTATTGCGTCTATATTTGTCACCATATTCACTTAATTTATTTTCGTCCAAGCTTGTATCTTAATTTATTCCCGTATGCTTTCCTTATCCTTTACCTACTTATCCGTGTTTTACATTGAGTCTACTTCTATCAATATGATTATTTACATTTTAAATGTTTTTTAATTATTTAGAATATCGCAAGTTGAATGTCAGTAAGTGTAAGGAATCCCACATTTTTTTAAAATCGGCAAAATGATTAGAGGCACTTCAAATTGTCATGATTGTGATGCTATTTTTGATATGATTTTCATTTTACCCAAACTACTTTTTTAAAAAAAACAACACTGTACACTTAATAAATTCTAATATACATGAATGACATGTTTGTGTCTGTAGTTTTTTTCTTCTTCTTTTGTTAGTGTTTAGCTGCAAAAGAAAATTGTTGAAATATTTTAATGTTATTTAAAGCATGGTTACCATATGAGTAAGCTTTAATATCTTTCTCCAGACTGGTTTCTGGCTTTATTAATGATGCTTGTGATTTAAAGCTGGAAATAATGCAGGTATAACATCTAACAAATATCCTTAATTACATTTTATTATTCATGCTAAAAGCTTTAAAATTCAAAATAGCTGAAAGTTTTGAATCGAGGTCAGTCTGTTTAAACAGATATATTGATCTGGCCCTGAGTCAATAGTGATGAATTTTAGCACTTTCTATTTTTTAATAACTTTAAGTAGTTTTTTTTATTCTGGCTAAGAATTTTACTAATTACAAATCATTCAGTTTTTTAGCTTAAACTATGATTGATAAAATAAAAACAATTCACTACCATATTATTATTTTTTATTTTTTTTTTATTTTTTTTTTTTTTTTTTTTTATTATTATTATTATTATTATTATTATTATTATTATTATTATTATTATTATTATTATTATTATTATTATTATTATTATTATTATTATTATTATTATTATTATTATTATTATTATTATTATTATTATTATTATTATTATTATTATTATTATTATTATTATTATTATTATTATTATTATTATTATTATTATTATTATTATTATTATTATTATTATTATTATTATTATTATTATTATTATTATTATTATTATTATTATTATTATTATTATTATTATTATTATTATTATTATTATTATTATTATTATTATTATTATTATTATTATTATTATTATTATTATTATTATTATTATTATTATTATTATTATTATTATTATTATTATTATTATTATTATTATTATTATTATTATTATTATTATTATTATTATTATTATTATTATTATTATTATTATTATTATTATTATTATTATTATTATTATTATTATTACTATTTACTAATGAGATGAAAAACAAGAGATCTCAAACTTCTTCATAAATTCATCTCCCAGAATATTTCTGTATCTAATTTGCTTTCTAACTTAGGTATTAAAAAAAAAAATTATAATACTCGTACTCATAATGTTTTTGAACTGAAAAATTGTAAATCTGATGTATTAAGATTTTCCCCTTTATTTCGTTTACCTAGAACTTATAACAAAGATTTTGGTAATGATGATGTTTTTAATTTGGATTTTAAACAATTCACTAAAGTCCTCATAAAAAAATATTATCCTTAATTTCATTTGATATATTGCCTTTTTATTTATTTGTGCATTTTATTGATTTTCTATTTTATTGGTATTATTTATTTTATTATTATTTTTTTTTTAATGCTTATTTAGATTTGTATTACTGTGCAATCTATAATTGGCTAAATGCTGTTGATATGTACATTAAATAAATAAAGAATTGAATTGAATTATTATTATTATTATTATTATTATTATTATTATTATTATTATTATTATTATTATGTTTCAAAGCAAAACTTTATTGAGTCTAAAAAGTTACAGAGTCGTATATTGATTTTTTACAAATGAAAAACAAATTACAACTTTCAGTATATAAGTCTATTTTTTCTGCATACTTTTTTTTTCTTCTTGTTTTTAAATTTTGTCTTCTGTTTAGTTCAGTTTATGCTTGCATTTTTTTTAAAGTTGGAAAAAATGCTGATGTTGAAAATGTCATCATCTATCTTATTGGTCTTTATATTTCATAGACTGGATCTTTGTTTCAAGTGTGACCATGTGGCTGCATATATATCTGGTTGAGCTAGGATGCTGTCTCTTTCTTAACAGTTCTAGTTTTATTGAATATGTTGATGGGTGGTGTCGAGGGTTATTGGCAAGTGCAAAAGTGCATCTGGTGCACCAGTAGGCATAAAGGCTGTATGTTGCTGCGTGAATAGCAGGGTTGTTGCCTTTTTTAAACGTATTTATTATTTCATCAATTGAAATGATAGCCTTTCTGTATGTGGTAAACATTGTGCGACGTATTGTTTCTAGGGCACTGCAGGAATGAAGAAAATGATCTTGTGTCTCTTCTTCTCTATGACATAGCCCGCACATGGGGGTCTATATTTGTATAGAATCTACGAAATCTAAGGAAATGGGTTGTGGGTAGAGCATTGAGATTAAGCTTAAGTAGAAAATCGAATAATTTTGGTTCTAACGACCATTTTCTAAATTGTTGCAGTAGTTGCCTGTTGTCTATTCCAAGAACTGATGGATGTAGATTGGGTGTCTGGTTTGGATGTAGTATATTGTAAATGTCCCAGTATGTATACTTGTTGTCATTATTGAGTGATATTTTGTTGTATATTGGCTTGAGTTCTTCAATCAGTGTGGATAGATATCCATATGAAGGGGGTGGTCTGTCTGTGGGTATTATACTGATTACACACTCCAGGTCTGGAAATCTTTTTATGGTTGCTGTTATTAGATTTACTGATTTCTGTGTGTAAAAAACACTGATTGTATGGAGTCCAAGTCCATTGCTATGTGGTGGTCTGCTCAGATTTTTTAAAGAGATTGCCACTGTCTTTCTCTTCCATATTAGTTTGTTACAGATTGACGAGATTTTAGATATGAATGTTTTTGCAAATTTGATTATTGGTGTATAGTATGTAATTTTTGTAATTATAAGTTGATTAAATAGTGCTACCTTTGCATATATTGACAGGTATGACTTTTCAAGTGAGGCTGTGATTTTTTCAGCATCTTTTTTTAATTTATTTTGAATTTTTTGCCTCATTCCATTGGTTCCAAGGTAAAATGGGAAACCAAGGAAAGCAGATGGTTTACCATTAAACATCTCTGTACAGTGCTTGCCTGTGTATATTGACCATGCAGCAGTTTTATTTGTGTTAATTTTTAAATTAAAATTTGAGGTATAATTCTTGATTATCTGTTGTAATATGGGGAGGTTCTTTTTAGAGGGGAGGAAAATGGTTACATCGTCCATATAGGCTATGCATGATATATTTAAAGCTGTGTTTGGAATTTGAATGCCTTTTATTTTTTTCTGTATCTCTTAATAGAGGATTTATATATATTGTAAAGAGCAAGGCACTTAGGGGGGATCCTTGTGGGATGGATTGACTCGGTCTGAAGGCTGATGATTTTTTTCCATTCAATGTGATGTGAATTTCACGGCTGAGTAGCAGATTGGCTATTATATATAGTAGGGATGGAGGTGTTGGTTGTTTTTTTCAGCATGTCTAATAATTTGGCTATAGGCACTGAGTCAAAAGCTGCCTCAATGTCTAGTTGAACTATAATTGGTGCATATTTCTTTCTTTTTTTTACTACTTCGATAATTGTTTTGTACATTAAGGCACCCTGGCCAATGGATGATCCTTTTTTAGCATATTGTGCTGATGATAACACAGGGAGTATGTGTTGTTCTATTTTTTCCTTTATCACTCTTTCAAGAATTTTTATTCCTAAAGGTCCCATTGAAATTGCTCGTAGATTAGATAAAGATGATATTGCTGTTGGTTTTTTGTTAAATGGAACCATTGCAATTGGGTATAGACTTTGTATGTTGTAAATTTTTTGGGATATGTAATTGGCTAGATCGCACAGGTATTTTGCTGTGAAGTGACTAAGGTGTTTGAACACAAATTTGGGAATTCCTTGTGGTCCTGGGTGACATGTGTTTGTTATTGTTGCAAGTTGAAATACAATGTCAGTTGTTGTTATTGGTGTGTCTGTTTCAGGGTCTCCAAATATGTCTTCATTTGGTATGTACCCTCTCTGTTTTTGCAGTTTTTTTTTAAAGTGTTGATATATTGGGTTTATCATGTTATGTCCAGCTGTTATAGAGCCATCTATTTCAAGTGGCATAGGCACTCTGACTGTGGATGGGTATCCCAATGCCCACCGTTTGTATGCTCTGGTCCAAGTATGTTGTTGTGTAAGGCATATATTTTTCTTTTTTATTGCTACATATTGCTTTAGTGTATTGCATGTATTGTTGTACATTTCTGTAAGTTTTTTAATTTGTGTTTGATTATCTGTAGTTGGTCTGGAAATGGTTATTCTTTTATGTAGTTCATCTGCCAATGCTAATAATCTGGTGGGGGGTGTTGAGTTGCAGGTAATATGATTGATGTTGAAAGAAAGTATATTGGTGAATGCTATATACTTTTGTACTGGATCGAGTGACATGTTTTGAAGTTTTTGGAGCATTATATATGTTTCTGAATATAAGAATTCCAGTTGTTTGTGCTGGAAGAAGTATTCGCATAGTCTTTTGGAGGGCTATTGTTGTATTTTGTATTTTTGTTAGGTCGAGGGTGATGAACTAAGCAGCATGATCTGAGATTATAGATGGACAGAGTTCAAGATTAAAATAATGATGTAACATTGGTGAGTAGAAACACAAATCAATAAGTGACTTATATCTATTGTTATTAAAAGATATTGAGTTTGATGGGAGAAAACCCTCAGCACTCATAAGTGGGATTGTTATTTGATGGATCTATTTGGTGACAAAAGTTTGGTAGGTCATGTTGAAATCTCCCAGGAGTATTATGGGATTTGGTGTTGCTGTAAGCATTGAATTTATTGTTGCTATTATTCTGGAGATGATGACAGGGCCTGGTGGTATATATACAAATACTAGGTTAAGTGTGATATTTTTATGATGGAGTGTTAATATGATAAGATTAGAGTCAATATATATAATTTTAAAAGAATCGAAAGGGCAGTTGTGGGAAATAATTATGCCTGTGCCACCTGATGGTGATGATGATTGCCTTGAGCAGGCACAAAAACCTTGGCTGACTAAATATTTTGATGGATCAATTTGAGAGCTGCTGTATATTTTTGTTTCCAAAAGCCCCAGTATGTGTGGTTGTGTTGTATGTAACCATTTTTTGAGATCAAAAAGTTTTTTGGTGGCATTTAAGCCTCTAATGTTGAGAGATCCAATTTTTATCTTCATGTTTTAAATAATTTTTTAACAGGGTATTGATTTTTATTTTATTTTTAATACTAAATTTTTGTTTATATTGCAGTAGATGGATGCTGATACATATTTAAGACATTGTTGGGTTTATTATCAGTTTTTCTTTCATTTAATATTGCTTCAGACTCTATACAGGCAATTTGTGATGAAACCGAACAGGTGTCCATTTGTTGTTGGCTTACATCCATTTCTATTTCATCATTTTCTAAATTGTATATGTCTGATGAGTTGTGCTTTTGGTCTGTTTTTTTGCCTTTTTGGATTCATGATTTTTTTGTGGTCTACCTGGCTTTCTTTTTCCCTCTGGTGTATTCTCTTGAATAGGTGGAAGAGGGGCTTCTATTGCATCCATTATGTTTGATGCAGTTTTGTTTATAATTGTAGTTTTTTTTATTATTGGTATCTTTATATTATCTGGATTTATATTTTCATTATATAACTGTGTGTGTTTACTTTCTGTTTGTTGATTTTTACTTGGTACACATTTTGTTTTATTGAGATGCTGATCCTGTGATGTAATTGCTGTATTTTGTGTTGTGGTTTCTTGAGAATTATTTTCGTTTGAATCTTGGATTTCTGTGTTAGTTTTTGTGTTATTATTTTTTTGGTTGGTCTTTGGGATAGGCAATTCTGCTCCATTATTATTTTTGTTTGTGGGTGTTTGAACCTGTTTTTTTCCGGTTTCTATTATTGGGTTGCCAATGGATGTAGTGTTATTATAAATTTTATTTTCATCACTGGGTTGTTCTGGGGAGAGGATTTTAGTTTGTTCACAGTGATTGCTTTTTGTGTTATCGCACTGAGTTGCTAGGTGTCCTCTCTGTCCACAGCCAAAACAATGTGCCTTTAGACCTCTTATGTGAAGAGAGAGGGTCGCTTCTTGATCTGTAATCTGTGTTGGAATTGTTGAGGCGTCTACGTTTTTATGTAGTTTTATTTTAAATTCAAAACGATTACTACATATCGGTATAGGTGTGTCTTTTAAATATATAGGCTGTAGGGCAATTACTTTTCCAAACGGGTTTATCATTTTTTGAAAATCTTGTACGTTGTATTTAAGATAAGTATTTTTAAGCACTCCAGTAATTATATTTTTCCGGTTTTCATCTATAATTACGAGTGCGTAATTATCAAGTGCTAAAATAGTGGATTGAAAACGTTCTTTTTGCTGCTGAGTATAAAAATCAATGGTTATATATCGAGAATTTGAATGGTCGGCGATACAAGAGATTGTTTCCCATAGTGCATTTTGCGTGATTGCTTCATATAATAAAGCTTTTGGGAAACGATATAATGAGCATTGATTATCGGTTACTGCGAGTACTAACAAAGTTGGTGAAAAAAACCTGCAAAATGTTTCAAATAACGTACGAGGCACCGTATTACTGAAACGGTCCATCACATTTTCAAGCGTTTCTTTTGTCCAGATTGCGGCTGGGGGTTGATTTTCCTCTCGAGTGTTTAGATCAAGATTTTTAATATCATTTGTGTTTGTTCTACGGAAGCGCGGTATTTGAGTTGGTGCTGTAGTATTGCTATTACTTTTAAGTACTTTTGCATACGAAATAGGCGATGTTGAAACTAACATTGTTGTTAATTTCGTATTGGTGCTTAATTCGCTCACGCTTGACTGGGCAGTAGCCATGATTTATTCTGACTCAAGTCAGTTTTTTTTTTTAAAAAAGATATTAAAACACACCGATATTTTTCAAAAAACACTATTAATCTATTATATAATTCGATTTTTCCTGTATTATGTTTGTTTTGCGAATAACAAGTTGGAACAAAAGTAAAAAATAAATACTTACATCGGAGAACTTAAGGATTGCTTCTTACCTCAGCAGAGATTTGCTGTGGCTATAATTATTATTACTATTATTATTATTATTATTATTATTATTATTATTATTATTATTATTATTATTATTATTATTATTATTATTCAATAAAGGCTTTATTGATCTCAATGGTTTACATAAGTTTACATCTAGAAAAATTTGAAATTTAACATACAATGAATAATATTAGGGTAAACACATATAAATGAATTTAGTGGTTACACTTTGTGGTTAATGGACTATAACAATATAAAAATTAAAAAAGCAAAAATAATCAGAGTTCTAACATTTGAGGACCTTATTTAGTTTTGTCCGCATGTCACTTTGAATGTTAGTTGTATGATAGTTTTTCTTTGCAGCATTCACAGCATTGATGGTTGTTTTAACAATGACCATGTTGCTGCATATAAGTGGGGGTTGGTTATTATTTTATCTCTATTTTGAATGTGTAGCAGTTTGTTGCTAAATGTAGCTGGGTGTCGTCTGGTGTTATTGCCAATTAAGAAAGTACATCGGGTGCACCAATATGCATATAGAACAAATGTGGCTGCCCTAATGCTAGGTATTGATCTTCCCTGAAAAGCAGCTATTATGTGATTAATGATTGTACCCGGTTTTCTGTAGGTGTTATTATTATTATTATTATTATTATTATTGACTTCAAAATTATTTAATGGAATAGCTTCTGTTAATAGCTTCTTTTAAAAGATTGTTTACTAGGATCTAATTATGTCTTGGGAATTTTAGAAGTAAATGGATTTTTTACTGTTTTTTTTTCTAAGTGATCTGCATTTAAAACTAATATGCCTGGAGAATTTTATTACTAAAGCTTATATTTTATTTTTGGAAACTATTATCATGGTTTAATTTATATGACTCAAGTTTTTTTTAACATGGTTTTTTAATATGTATGTGTTTCTATTTGAAACATAACCAATGGAATTTCTAATGTCTATTATTTTATTTTTAAGTAACATATTTCTCTTTGTCTTAGTTTCACTAGATATAAAATTTCATTTTATTAATAATTAAGTACATAGTGACTTTGATATATTCAATAATTTTATTTTGGACATTGTTTATATATTTATTGGACAATCTGAAAATAGTAAGGGAGAAAAAGAAGAAGTTACTCTCTTTAAGATATTACAGATTTATATATGTTGTATGTGAATTTTTTTGTTTTGTTTTTTTGTTTAAAGTTTTGTGTATATATAATTTGTATATGTTAATGGAAGATTTATATATTTTATAGTTATATTTTTTTATTTTTGTATTATAATTAATGGCCCCATTTGCTGTTAAATGTCCTCTCTGTTTATGTAATATTTACGGCAGACAAAAATATTTAAAGTGTGCTGGTTTTTGTGGGCTAAAGTATCATTTGGATTGTTATAAATTAAGTGATTTTAAAATCTTTAATGATAATGATCCGGAATTCATATGTGAATTTTGTAGTCATTATTATAATTCTGAGCATGAAATAGATAATTCAGATAATCTTACTACACCATTTGCTGATATTAATATTGGTAATGATCCTGATGTTTTAGTCATAGATTCTTCTACATATGGTTTGGGTTTAAATGTAGTTGGGGTTAAATGTACTTATTGTAATGTAGAATTGTCAGATGTGGATAATAAAATTAAGTGCTCTGGTTTTTGTCAAGGGTATTTTCATATATCTTGTTTGAAGTTGTCCAGGTCTGATGCAAAAATTTTTGATTCTGTTGGTTTGGGTTTTTTTCATTGTATAGAATGTAATCAATTGTCTGTGGATAAAATGATGAATATTGAAAGTGTTGGGTCAACAGATAATAATGATCTTATAGATATGGAATCTGATATACATATTGAATATATTTCTGAAAGGGATAATTATAATAGAGGTAGTGTTAAAGATAATAGTGATAATAATTTAGGTATTGATAGGAGTTTAAATTCTAGTTCGAATGTGGATATAGTTAATTTGCTTCAAGATGAGAAAAGTACAAAAGTAGACATGGCTGGTTTTACTTTTGAATTATTAAAATCTATTTCTCTTCAGGAAGTTTATAGTATGATTATGAATATGGCAAAATTTGGTGTGAAGAAATCTAAAGCTATTGGTGATGGTGTTATTTCTGGTGATGTAGGTATACAATGTGATTTATTGGAAACACCAGTCTTTGGGGATATTGCTGAGGTTGATTTTGCTGGTGATGTTAATTCATCTTTTAAGGGTAATAATACATTAGAAAAGTTGTCCAAGTCCTCATTCATTATTAGAGATAAAGGTAAAAACAATTTTGGGAAAAAAGATAAAAATAAAAATAATAGCATTTATAATGGTGATTATAAAGGTAATAATAAGATATTAGATCAGGATTTTTATTCATGTGATGAATATATTGGATGTGGAATTGATAATAGTACAAGATACAATAAAGGAAAAGTTTATAAAACTAAAATTTATAGGCAGTCTGATAAATATCAAAAACAATTTTCTAGACTTAATGATGATGAAAAATTTATCAAGTTTTCTGGCTTTTCTGTTAATAATTCATCGCTGGGATATTATGATAATTTTCCTGATAAAAAGTATATATTGAAGGATGGATATTCACAATCTGTTCCAAAAAAATATAGTAGTAATTTTTCTAGTGACTTTTCTAAATCAAATTTCAGAAGAAAAAATTGTCTAGCAAATGCTGATAGAGGTTTTTTTTACTCATAGAGCAAATTATTCGCATTTCTCTAAATATAACAATTATATTGATAATGAGGTTAATGTGGGAAATGGTTTGGGATGCTCTTTTTCAACTTCTGGTAAAAAAGGTAGACTACCTGTGGAAAAGGGGTTTGATATTTCTAAAATTCATAATAATATTATTAATAATATTAATACAAAATGTAATAGATATTTTGTTTCTAATATGCCAGTGAGTCTTAATTTATATAATATTAAGGTATTTCTTGAAAAACTTTTAAGAACTAGGATCATGTGTCATGAAATTAATATGTATAATGCGAAATCTTCTTGCTTTTATATATCTTCTCCTGCTCATAAACATAATGATTTAATCTCTTCCAATTTATGGTCTTGTGTGCTTCCATTCATTTTTTTATGGAACTTTGGCTAATTCTTTAAAACTTTAGTGGTATTTATTTATTTTCTTTGATTTCTTATTTTCTTTATTTACTATACTTACTTACATTTTTCTTTACTTGAATTCATGTATTTATTTGTTTTGATTTATTTTTAATTTAATATGGTAGGGCTTTCTTGTTTTTATATGAATATTAAAGGGATGAGAACTAAGTGTGTGAAAATTAAACAATTCTTTGAAACAGAGCATTTTGATTTGATATTTTTTACAGAGACTTGGTTAAATCAACAATTTTCTGATTGTTCTTTCCTTGATAATAGATATAATATTTTACGTACGGATAGATCTTTAGAATATACAGCTAGAGGAGGTGGTACTCTTATTGCTATCAAGAAAAATGTTTTATATAAAGATCTATGTTTTACTTCTTCTGTATGTGAATCTACATGGTGTGAAGTTTATATGGATCATAATTTTAAATGTATATTGGGAAATATTTATTTTAAACCTAATATCTCACTTTTAGAGCTTGATTACTTCTTGACAGCACTTGAAGATTTTTTGATTAGATATAATAATATTATCATTGTTGGTGATTTGAATATGCCTGGTTTATTTAAGGGTAAGATTATTACGCATTATTCTTTATTATATCAGAAAGCTTTAAGAATGCTTAGATTTTGCAAATTTTTTGGGCTTCAACAATATAACCCTGTTGTTAATAATTTTCAGCGTACTTTAGATTGTGTTCTTTGTAACGTACCAATAGTCAGTAATTTTCACTTTGTCTCTGTTTCTTTTCCAATTGATGTTCATTATCCACCTATCGAATTTTATATCAAGATGTGTTATTCTAAAATTACTTGTTCTAATGTTGTGAAAAGGGATTATGGGAGGGATAATTATGTTGATCTTTGTAGAAAATTTTCTGAAGTTGATTGGAATAATATGTACTCAATTAATGATGTGAATTCTTGCTTGGATTATTTTTTGAAAATTTTTAATGGTTTTATTGATGTATGTATTCCTAATAAATTGTTGTTTAACAAAGGTTATCCTCCTTGGTTTTCATATACTCTTATTAAGATTATTAAAAGGAAATCTTACCATCATAGACTATTTTCAGACACAGAATATAATTTATTATAATAACTTTATCACTTTTAGAAGATTGGCTAAATATATCTATAAACGAGATTTACAAGAGTATATAAAAAAAATTGAAATTAATATTTCTTGTAATCCTAGAGAATTCTGGAATTTTGTTAATAATTCAGGCTTGGGTAAGAAAAAGGTTCAAATGACTCATGGTTCTGCATTAAATGCAGATGAATTTTCTAAACATTTTGCAGAGTTATACTTTTCACAACTTGGGATTGATTCTAAAATTACATTTCCTGGCAATTTGTCTAGTGCTAAATGTACAATTGATCATATCTCTAGGGAAGATGTTATTGTAGCTATTAGGAGGCTTAAGACTCACTCTAGTTTAGGATATGATAATATTCCTTCTTTTATTTATAAGGGGTTAGCCGAATTTATTGCAATACCTCTTGCCTTTATTTTTAATCTGTCTCTTAATTCTTGTACTTTTCCTAATGTTTTGAAATGTGCTAAAATGGTTCCAATCTTCAAAAATGGTGATCGGGATTGTGTTTCTAATTATAGACCGATTTCTGTTCTGCATACCATTGCACGAATTTTTGAGAGATGTATTTATAATAAAATTATTTCAGATGTGGGTAAGATAATTTCTTCTTCTCAACATGGTTTTATTCCTAATAGATCAATTGATAGTAATCTTCTGACAATTTATGATCATATAGCTCATGCTATTGAAGATCGTCAAAGACTAGATGTTATTTATTTCGATTTATCAGAAGCCTTTGATAAAGTTGATCACAGTGTCTTACTTCATTAATTACATAAAATAGGTTTCTCTAATAAACTTGTATATTGGTTTCAATCATTTCTGTGTAGTCGTACAGCATATATTAAATTCAATAATAAAGTTTCATTTAAATTTGAATGCAATTTAGGTGTTCCGCAGGGTAGTATTTTAGCACCCATGCTGTTTAATGTTTACGTTAATGATCTTAATGATTGCTTGAGATATTCTTTTCTGTTAAGCTATACTGATGACTGTAAGATTTTTAGAAGAATTATGTCAGTTAATGATTGTGTTCTCCTTCAGAAGGATATTGATAACTTTAGTGCTTGGTGTGAGTCAAATAATATGACAGTTAATTTTGATAAATGCTCCTTTGTTTCTTATTCCAAAAAATCTGAAGTTTTACAATTTTGTTATTATATCAATTCTCATAAAATTATTTCAGTTAAATGCCAAAAAGATCTTGGAATTATGTTTTCTTGTAATGGATCTTTTACTCCTCATCTGGAAATGATTGTTGGTAAGACTTTTAAGGTTATGGGTGCCATTCTTAGACATGGTTATCAGTTCAGTAATGATACTAAATGGAAATTGTTTTTTTTATTGGTTCTTCCTATTATTGAATATGGTTCAATAATTTGGAACTCTAGTTCTTTGCAAGGATGTAACTTGTTGCAGTCTATTTCAAAGAAGTTTTTCAAATATGTTTTTTGGGAGGGTAAAATGATTAATCTTTCATCAAGACGAAAGTATAGGGATTTGAAATATTTTTATAAAATTATTAATAAACAAGTTATTTTATCAGATATAGTTTCAACTATTTTAATTAGGTCTTTGATAAATGATACTAGGTCTACTTGTGTATATCAGATTCAAACATGTCGTTCTAATATTCTTAAATTTTCTCCTTTATTTAGGTACCCTCTTTATGTAATCAGATTGGGAATAACCTTAATCTTTGTGACATTGATTATAAGAAATTTTGTAATCTTATTAAACTGAAATGTTATGTTTGATTTTGTCTTTTAAATTTTACTTTATTATGTATACATTTATATTTTCATTTTATGCTACATGTTTTATTTTCACTTTTATTGTATGTACAAACTGTAATTGGCTTTATGCTGTTGTTTAGCACTTAAATAAATGAATTGGAATTATTATTATTATTATTATTATTATTATTATTATTATTATTATTATTATTATTATTATTATTATTATTATTATTATTATTATTATTATCATCATCATCATCATCTTTCAAAAGGACTTTATTGAATATAACAAGGAAAGGTTACATTTATAACTATTTTACCACATGCAGATGAATTGAAGTTAGTATAAACAAGTTGAAAATTGTAATTGGGGGGGGGGGGGCAACAAAGACAAAGGATATGCATGTGGTTTACAAATTTGAGTCTACATTATTTTCTTTAAAATATATATACATCCAATTAGTTTTGTGCACTTGTAAAGCTCTTAGTTCTGTTTTTATTAGTCCTTTTTTATTTTTATAATTTTGAGCGCTGTTGTAATATTGACCAAGTGGCTGTGTACATCTTTTGGGATACAATTTTTTCATCCCTTAATCGGAGCTGTTCCATTTTGTTCCAGAATGTGTTTGGATGTCTTCTTGGATTGTTGTTGTACGTGAAGGAGCATCTTGTACACCATAGTGAAAAGAATATAAAAGTACTTGCTCGAATATGTGGGTAGCTACCCTTAACAAATGATTTTAAAAGGGTTTGAATGTCACAATTTCTTTGTTTGTACAATGATGGTATGGATGAACAAATATCAAATACAGGGCAGGCAAAAAGAAAATGTTCTTGTGTCTCAGTTTCTCTATGATAGAACCAGCATATATGTCTTCTGTATTTATGTAATGCCTTCTATATCTACAAAAGTGTAATGTTGGCAATGATTCAAGATTTAATTTGAGTAGAAAATCATAATATTTGGGTTTTAATGACCAGAATTTAAATTTTTGGGTTAGTTGTCTATTATTAATGTTTAAAATTGGTCTTTTATCATTTAAGGGAGAGCAAATTATCTGGTATACATCCCAATATTTAAATTTATCTTGAGGTGGTGAAAAAATAATGTTAGTGTAAGCAAGGTTTTCCAATATCCATTGGTTGGTGGTGGTTTATCTGTTGGGGTAATCTTGAAGAACACTTTCATGTATGGAAATAAATAAGCACATGCAGAAATGAGATTTAATGTCTTTTGAATGTTAAAAATATGTACTGAATGTAGTCCTAAACCATTTTGTATTAGAGGAGCTTGAATACATTTTAGTGAAACCGAAACAATCTTTTTTCCCCACAGCAACTTTCTACATAACGAGTTTATTTTACTAGTAAAAGATTTAGTGTATAGTATTATTGGAGAATAGTATGTGATTCGAGTCATAATTAATAGATTAAACAAGGATACTTTTGAATACAGCAAAAGGTAAGATTTTGAAAGTGAATCAATTATATTTTCTATTTTATTTTTAATTTTGTCTTGTATTTGTCGACGCATTTCGAGATTGCTCAAATAGAAGGGGAATCCCACAAAAGAGCTGGGTTTTCCTTTAAAATGTTGTGTGTGAAATTGTTCTGTATATATCGACCATGCAGAAGATTTATCCATGTTAAACTCCAGCTTGTATTTATTAATGTATGAATTAAGAATTTTCAATAGAGTTGGGATCTGTTTTTTAGAAGTTAAAAAAATTGAGACATCATCCATGTAGGCAATACAGGAGATGTTTTCTTTTAGACCAGGTATGTATATGCCTGATAATTCTTTTTCTATCATATTCAGTAAGGGATTGATATAGAAAGTAAAAAAAAGAGCACCTAGTGGTGAACCTTGTGGAATTGAACAGTAAGGTACAAAAGAGGGGGAATTCTTACTATTAAGTGTAATATGTATTTCTCGACTTAATAGAAGATTGGTGATTAAATATATTAAGGACTTGGTATTGTATGTCTGCTAATGCTTCAACAAGGAGTTCAATTGGAATCATATCAAATGCTGGACTATATTTTTTATTATTTCTGACAGAATCAATAACTGTTTTGAATAGAAAGGCTGCTTGCATTGTAGATGAGCCTTTCTTAGCAAACTGCATTTTAGATAGTATAGTTTTAATATAGGGTTCTATTTTGTCTTTAATGATTGACTCCAGCAGTTTGATACCCAGAGGGCTCATTGATATGGGCCTTAGATTGTTTAGTGTCATTATTTTTTCATGTGTTTTGATAAATGGTACTAATAAAATAGGGGATAATCCATATATATGATAGATCTTTTTTGTTAGAAAGTTTGCTAGATTACACAGATACTGAGCAGTAAAATTTTGTAAATGCTTGAATACAAAGCAAGGTATACCATGCATTCCTGGGTGACTGGAGTTTGGGGTTGATGCTAATTTTTGAATAAAGTCTTTGGGAGTAAATAGTATATCTTCTTCTGGCTCACCGAGAAAAAATGGTGCAGGGCTGATTTTTTTCTTCTCTTGAAGTTTGGATTTGAAATGTGTGTAGAGAGGTAGCAACATGTAACCAGAAATTATACCTCCTTGTATTTTAATTGCTGTCGGTATGCGAGTTGATGGCTTTTGTGCCAGTGCCCAGCGAATATAGTGTCTGGACCATGTGTGTTTCTGTGTCAAAAAGAGTTTTCTTTTTTTAATTGCCAGGTATTCTTTAAGTTCTTCAGAGACTGATTTATCACATTTGAACAGCCTTGTTTATTTGTAGTACTGTTTGTGATTCTTTTGTGTGTTTCATCTACAAGAGCTAGAAGCCTTGAAGGGGCTGGGGTAGCCCTTGTTATGACATCAATTGTATATGAAATAATGTTAACAAAGGCAATCCATGTTTGCACTGGATACATTTCAATGTCTCGAAGTTTGAAAAGATATATATATATATTTCTGAGAATAAATATTCTGTGGTTCGACATGGAAGAAGCACTCTAATTGTGTTTCCAATAGATGTTATTGATCTCTATATAAAATCATTCTTTAGTGAAACAATAATTGCAGAATGATCTGATAATGATGAGTTTTTTATTGTTAGACTGATCATGTGATGTAACACTGGTGAGTAGAAGACCAGGTCAATTGATGATGAAAACCTGCCATTATTAAATGTTACTGAATTCTGTGGGAGATAGCCTTCCTCATTCATGAGTGGTATGGCTAGTAAGTGCAACCATTTTGTGACAAACTCATTGTATGGCATGTTGAAATCACCAAGGATGTGATGAGGATGCTATTTTGGAATTTATAATTTGAATGACTTTATTAATTACTGTGTGATTTGGAGGTAAATAAACAAATGCTACATTCAATGTAACTGTTTTATCATATAATGTTATAATTAATATGTGTGCATCTATATATATTATTTTGAATGAATAGAAGGGGCAGGTTTTCATCACTACTACTCCTGTTCCTGCTGAGGGTAAAAATGATGCTTGGGAGAATGCTGAGTATCCTTGATTATTAAGATAGTTAGATGGGTTAATCTGAGA
This sequence comes from Epiperipatus broadwayi, assembly GCA_028023455.1. Lineage (NCBI taxonomy): Eukaryota > Metazoa > Onychophora > Udeonychophora > Euonychophora > Peripatidae > Epiperipatus > Epiperipatus broadwayi. The sequence continues at coordinate 1,356,813 of JAQFVV010006222.1, forward strand.
TTTATAAATTTTTGTTTCAAGTAGCCCTAGCCAATGAGGTTGTATAATTTCAAGCCATTTTATTAATTGATAGTTTTTTTCCGGTGAGTTTAATCCACGGATGTTTAATGACGCTATTTTTATCTTCATTATAGTTTCACTCAATAACAAACAGAACATACCTGATGTAGTAATTAGATTGTAATTTTATATAGTTTAGATAACTTGCACAAATTATGACAAAGAATTTTTATGTCTGGAGGTTCTACTTCCTCCTTCCTGTGATAATTTTTGCACATTTGCTTTTTTATTGGTGCTAAGGTCTTCATCTGAAGTGTATTCAAACTCAGTATCTGTTGAACTCATATTTGCTTTTCTTATTTTTTTTTATGATCTAATGTCTGGGGCATATCATCTTCACTGAGATCAATAGGCACTGCTGCATTTTTTCTGCTTCGTTTGCTTCGCGGTCTGCCTGATTTTCGGTTGGCAGTCATTTATTTTCGGGTCTGTAGGTGGCAGGCAAGGCCCTAGATAGTCTATAATATCTTGGGAAGTTTTGTTAAGGGTGTTTTTGATTGTTTGTGATTTTGGCAATCACTTTTTAATATTTTTTGTTGAGATGGGCTATTTTCTTGTAACACTGGTTTATCCTCGTCATTCCATGATTGATTTTCAGGTAAAATTGATTCACTTTCGTCATTTACTGATTGCTCTCTGGTGATGTTTAGATCGTCTGTTACACCGTCATTAATTGAATTATTTTGATAGCAAATTATAGTTGATTCACTTATCGGTTGAGGAGTGAATTCTGCGTTATTTACTGGCGCATTTCCACATTGAGGTTGCTCTCATATCACAGTGTTTACATTTAAGTTTTGGGCATGCATTTATAATATGCCCTCATTGTTTGCAGTGAAAACATTGCGGTTTAAGTCCATGAATTATTAAGAGTAGCGTCGCTTCGTGCTCGGTTATAAAAGTGGGAATATCATTTGGGTTTACGTTTTGATTCAATTTAACTTTAAAATGATAACTGTTTCCATAGATCGGTATTGGAGTTCCTTTTAAATATATAGGTTGAAAGGCAACAACAACTCCGAACGGTTGCATTAATTTATTGAGGTCATTTATTGTATACTTAAAGTACGTATTTTTGATTGTGCCGGTAATAAAATTTTCTCTATATTGGTTAACTTTTACTAAAGCATATTTCCCTAACGTTTTAATTGTTTTATCAAATTTTTTTTTTGTTCTTCGCTATAGAATTCAATAGCAAGATAGCGAGGATTTGGATGATCTGCAATGCACAATATAGAATCCCATAAATTATTTGTGCTTAATTCTTCGTATAGCAAATCCTTAGGAAATCTATACAGCGAACAATTTATATCTGTAATTGCAAGGATAACAGACCGGTCAGTAAAGAAACGTTTAAACGACATAAACAGGTCATGTGGGATGGTCGTATTAAAGCGTTTAGAAATTTTTATTACACTTTTATTAGTCCAGATCTCTTCTTCTATTATGTTAACTGGTAATGGATCAGATTCTGAAATCACATCTAGTTTCATTAGATCGTTCATTGTTGAACGACGAAATCTTGAAACCGGAGTTTGATTTTTTTCCACGTTCTGAGGAAAATCTCCTTTTTTAGTGGATGCTTTGATTGCATCAGCATAAGAAATGCTTGCTGCATTCAAAGAGATCGCCATATTGGAGTAAAAAAAAAAAAAACGATTGCACACAAATTCCTCGTAGGAGGAGTTTTCTTAAGTTTAAAAAACTATATATACTGAATATTGGGTTGCTTAGAGTCAATACAGTTTATTTTAAATAAAAAAAATTTGTTTTATTATTACTAGAAATGTATAATATATCCTACCGATATCTATGATCACCAAACCAGCTATTATTATTATTATTATTATTATTATTATCATCATCATCATTATTATTATTATTATTATTATTATTATTATTATTATTATTATTATTATTATTATTATTACGTTTCAAAGGAACTTTATTGATTTCCAAAAGTTACATATTTACAAGATCATACATTACAACATAAGTTTACATCAATATGATTACATATTATTCATGAGGGAGTATATACAAGGTAAAAATAATAATTATGATTACATATATTCAAAGAAAAAAAAATTACATGGTTACACATTTACAAAGATCATAGGTTACAACATACATATACATCAATATGGTTATATATAACCGATTTGGAAGTATATACAAGGTTACATAAAAATTAGTTGTGATTATGTATATTAAGTAAAAAAAAGGTCATATAAATCAACACAGATTACATATTTAATATAGTTTTTCAGTATCTAATTCTTTTTTTTTCATAGGCATTCAATATTATCTACATAATAAATGAAAAGGCTTTTGTAGCAATTACAAAGATTATAGATTACATCAAAAGATTACATCCATATGGACACATATAAAAATTGATTATGATTACAAATATTAAAAGAGAAACCAGATTACATAGTTGCATTTTTACAAAGATCATAGGTTACTTAATACTTTTACAATCGATATGGTTACATATAATTGATTAGGTAGTATATACAGGTTACATAATCAATTTTGATTTCATATATTAAAAGAGCAAAAAGGTGGTAACAAATTAATATGGGTTACATAATGTTATATAGTTCTTTAGTATCTACTTCAAAATTTTTCTCCTTTCAAAGGCTTTTAAGATTATGTACATACATAAATGATAATGCTTTTGTAGTAACTAGGTAATATCACCTTAGCACTGTCTCAGTTGTTGATGCATTAAGGACCAGGTATCATGAAAAATGTTAAAGGGGGCAAGCTTTCTGTCTCTTTCCCTAAAAATCTCCAGCTTAATCCAAAATGTATTAGGATGTCTTCTAGGATTATTGTTATATATAAAAATGCATCTAGTGCACCATAAAGCATACAAGATGAATGTACTACTAGCTCTAATTCTAGCAAAAATTCCTATTGAGAAAGTTTTAAAAAGATATGCAATATTAAATAAAGAATTGTTAAATAGGTTGGGAAGAGCAATGCGTATATTATCATAACACTGACAATCATAGAATATATGTTTTTGATTTTCAAAATCTTTTTTACAGAGGGGGCAAAAAGCATCTATATTAATACAATTTCTTCTATATTTATAAAAATAAAGTGTTGGTAATGATCCCAAATTAAGCTTTATTAGAAAATCAAAATATTTTGGCTCAAGCTTCCAGAATCTAAATCTTCTAACAAGTTGGCGATTGTTTAGACCCAAAATGGGTTTGCTTTGACTATTAAGTGTTGGTTGGTTATTAATAGATATGTTTGCCAATATTTGTACTTATCTGTAGGGGGACAGAAGGTAAGTTTATCCATGCTCAATAGTGGTTTTATTAGTTCAGCCCAATAACCAGTACCAGGGGGTGGTCTATCCGTTGGAGTAATTTTTAAGGTTGTAGCAATCTGATTAAATAGATTTGACAAAGAGGTAATCAGATTAAATGTTTTCTGTATTTTAAATATGTTTATTGAGTGTAGTCCTAGCCATTATGAATTAATGGATTTTGTAATTTTTTAATGGAGATGGCGGCAATGTGTCTGCCCCATAAAAGTTTTTTGAGCATGGAGTAAACATGCGAAGTGAAGGCTTTAGTGAAAATGATTATAGGGCTAAAGTAAGTAATTCTTGTCATAATAAGCATATTAAACAATGTGATTTTAGAGTAAACTGAAAGATATGACTTAGAAAGGGAACATATAATTTTTTCTATTTTTTCTTTAAGAGAATTCTGTATTTTTGTTCTCATTCCAGTATTACTAAGGTGGAAGGGAAACCCGAGGAATGAGGCAGGGCTTCCTTTAAAGATAGATTGTATTAGTTTGCCTGTATATATCTGCCAATTAAATGTCTTGTCTAAATTGAATTCTAGTTTATATTCCTGTGAATATTGGTCTAAAATTTGTAATAGTTTGGGAACATGTTTTTGTGATGATAGAAAAATGATAATGTTATCCATATAAGCAACATATGAAATATTACTTTTAAATTGTGTGACAAAAGTGCCAGGTATCCCTTCTTCAATCATTTTAAGGAGGGGATTTACGTACACTATAAACAGTAGGGCACTAAGTGGGGATCCCTGAGGGATAGAGCAATGAGGTTTAAACCCTGGTGAGTATTTTTCATTCATTGACACATGGATTTCTCTATTTATCAATAGATTAGTAAGTATATAGACTAATGATTTGGGAACAGACAACATTTTTAAGAGGTTTATGAGTTGGTCTATTGAAATTGAGTCAAATGCTTTTTTAATATCCAATTGAATGGCAATAGGGCTATATTTTTTCCCTTTTCTAACAGTCTCCACAACTGACTTAAAAACAATTGCAGCTAAACCAGTAGAGGCTCCCTTCTTTGCAAATTGCATTTTGGCTATTGTAGGTAAGATAAAGGGTTCAAGTTTATCCTTGATTACTGATTCAAGAATCTTGATGCCCAGTGGACTCATGGATATAGGACGTATATTTTTAACTGTAGTGATATCTTCAGATTTCTTAAGAAAAGGCACAAGCATTATTGGATACAAACCTGGTATATGATGGATTTGTCTAGATAATAAATTGGCTAGATTCGTTAAATAAGTAATAGTAAAAAAGCTTAGGTGTTCATAGACAAATTTTGGAATTCCATGAATACCCGGGTGACAAGTGTTTGGGATGTTGGAAATTTTTTTGGTGAAATCATTTATTGTAAAGATATCCTCATCCTCTGTGTTTCCCAGAAATAAAGGGGCAGGACAAAATGAATTATTGCTTTGCAGACTATTTTTAAAAAACTCATATAATGGAGTTAGCATGCTGTCACCAGGAATTATTTCATTATTGATTCTAATTGCTGTAGGTATTTGGGGGAGGGGGGTGGCCTAATGCCCAGTGGATAAAATGTCTAGAGAATGAATGTGTGTGATCCAGAAAAAGCCTTTTTTTTAAATTAGTATGTATTCCTTCAGAGTATCACAGGTTTTGTTGTATAAGTTTTTTATGGCAGCTATTTTACTGCAGTTGTTTTCAGTGGCCTGGTAATGAATAATTTTTTATGCATGTCATCTGCAAGTGCTAATAGTTTAGTAGGAAGGGTGGATGTACAGGTTAAGTGATCAATATTAAAGGAAAGCACATTTACAAATGCTAACCAGGTTTGTGCAGGGTCTAACTCCATTTTATCCATTTTAAAAAGCTCTATATAGATTTGTGAAAATAAAAATTCATTAGTTCTGCTAGGGAGTAGTACTCTTATTGTCTTTCCAGCTGACTACTTTTCTATATGTGAGATCCAGATCTAGAACCACAAACAATGCTGAATGGTCAGATAATGTTGAGTTTTTTAGAGATTGCCTAATTAAATGGTGCAGTATCGGTGAATAGAATATTAGATCAATTAGTGAGGAGTGTCTACTATTGTAGAATGATACAAAATCATTTGGTAAAAATCCCTCTCCACTCATAAGAGGGAAAGCAAACTTATATAACCACTTAGATACAAATTTACTGTAGGACATATTAAAATCACCCAATAGTAGACATGGATAGGGAGAGGAAGCTAGGATTGAATTAACTGTTAATATTAGTCTATTTATTATTGTTGGCCCTGGAGGTATATATGCAAATATAATATTTAAAACTAAAGTTTTGTGATGGAATGAGATAATTAGTATATGTGCATCAAGATATAGAATTTTAAATGATCTGAATGGACAAGTTTTAGATATTACAATACCCATGCCTGCAGATGGCGTAAGGGATGTTTTTGAAAAAATTGAGAAGCCTCGATTATGTAGATAATTCGAAGGATCTATAACTGAGTTGCAATATATTTTTGTTTCTGACAGGTCAAGTATGTGTGGCTGGATTACATCACACCATTTAATTAATTGATGGATTTTCTGATCAGAATTCAAGCCTCTGATGTTAAGAGCTCTGATATTTATATGCATGCTTGGGTGAGTTTAGATTTAACTTTAAAAAAAAAAAAAAAAAAACGTATATAAATATATATTGTTTATGATTTACACTTAACAGGAATATATTCAAGTTAAGTTCTATAGTGTGATATATATTAGATTGTTGTTATCCTATTCTGTATTTATATATGTAACTATCTTTTCACTTATTTATGCTATAAAAAAACAAACTACTCAAAGGAAGTATGTATATAATTATACACCTACAATCTCACAAGATAGACAGCGCTATATATTAGTTTACTCTATATTAAAAAAAAGTAATTAAAGGAATATCATTAGCAAGTACTAAAGCTTCTTCTCTAGTTCTACAGGAATAAAACATGTTTTCTGATAATTTTTCATGTTGTATACCTGATCCTATATCGAGATCTGAAAAACTAGATGGTATACTAACCTCATTTGCTTCAATTGGTACATCTACCATGACATCATCCATTTCAGACTCTTGAATTTCTTTATGTACAGTTTTAACTTTCTTAATCAGTTCATCAGAATTAGAAAGTTCTTCATTATCACTGGAATTTTTTCCTGAGGCAGGCTTTCTCCCACGCTTCACTCTAACAGGGCATCCAGGTTTTCTTTTTTCTGTGGGATTATCGACAATCTTATTCATCTTGAATTTATCAGGTTTTGAGGCTTCATCCATAATCTCTATTGCGGTTTTATTTACAGCAATGGCGTCTAGTTCATTCCGGAGGCTTATCGATTGCTTCTTGTTAGAAGTGGCATCGATTTCCGACGGTCCGCTATGACAATGTTTTGTTATATCTATGCCATTCACAATGGGTAATTCTTCATGCGCTCTGGTGGTCAATTGTATTTAGTGAAGTATTGTTTGAGGAATTGAAATTTTCCACATTAGTGCTTTTCCTAGCCGGATCTTTTATTCCGGAGTTTTCTATCGAGCATTGATGCGCAGAGGTTGCAATTTGATTACAATAAGAGCACAATAAATTAGGGCATGTATCGACAACATGACCACATTGTTTACAATAAAAACATTGTGGTTTAAGGCCACGTATTTGCAAAAAGAGCGTGGCTTCTTGATCTGTAATTAATGAAGGAATTTCATTGGGATTAATGCCTTTGTGGAGTTTCACTTTAAATTTATACCTGTTACTGTATACTGGAACTGGTGTATTTCTTAGTAACATGGGTTGAAGGCTGACTGCTATGCCAAAAGGTTCAATGAGTCGACGAAAGTTATCAATGTTATATCCTAAAAATGCATTCTTTAACACGCCCGTAATATATCTATCTCGGTTTGGATTAATTACGATGATAGCGTATCTGTCCAAAACTTTAATATTTCTCCTAAATCGGTCTTTTTGCTCAGCATTGTGAAATTCCAGAACAATATATCTAGGATTTGGATGATCGGCAATCCTGTAAATTGTATCCCATGTGTCATTAGTGCTTAAAGCTTCAAATAGAAGTTCTTTCGGAAAACGGTACAGCGAGCAGTTCATATCTGTAACAGCAATAACTATAGATCGGTCTGTAAAAAATCGTTTAAACGAAGCGAACAATGAATTAGGCAATGTAGCATTAAATTTTTCCATAATAATATTAAGGGTTTCATCAGACCAGTTCTCTTTAGTAACGTTACCATGAGCCTCAGAAGTTAGAGTCAGCATGTCAAGTTTTAAGAAATCGTCTAATGTAGTTCTATGCAATCTCGATTCAATCGTATTTTTATTGGCATTATTGATTTTTTGAATTGGTATTTTCCTGTTTAATTCACTATCTCTGTCAGGATTTTGCTTTTTAAATGAAGATTTTGCTACATTCACGTAAGATGGTCCTATGCAACTCGTGGCTTCATTAATCATGGCCATTTTCTAGTAATTCACTCAGAGTAGAAAAAAAACAGGACTTTTTGCAATTGATTTGCTTACCGCAATATATATAAATCCACTCTATATGATTCATTCAATGATTTTGTCAAAAAAATATTTTAAAGCATCCAAAACATACGAAATGACGGAAGAACTAAGGTAATCGCCCTCTAGTCTATTATTATTATTATTATTATTATTATTATTATTATTATTATTATTATTATATATTAATAATAATAATAATAATAATAATAGTAGTAGTAGCAGTAGCAGTAGCAGTAGCAGCAGCAGCAGCAGCAGCAGCAATGTTTCTTACTTTACTTAGTCATTATTAGAATGTAAACAGAAAAAGAAAGTAATTTAAATATTTTCAAACTAATACATAAAGAAAATGAACATTTTAATGTTGTTAGCAATTTAACATACAGTGTATTTATGTTTATAAAGAACTTCTATCATAGTTGGCACACTCATGGGTTCAAACCTAATTGGTGCTTGAGTATTTTTTTCTGAGATTTCTAAACAAGTTGACAGTTTTTAGGGCACCAGCCATTATCAATTCAAATAGTTATCAAATTATAGTTCATTATATAGGCATCTAGCTTTTGTAAGTAAATGAAGCTGTAAAAACCTTTAAATAATTCTTTTTTTTTTTCATTGTTTATTTGTGGAAGATTGCTGAGAAATATTTCTACTGTAAATTATGTATTCAACAACAAATTTCAAAAATAAATATAACTTATTAAAAAAAAATATTGTGAATAGTTTCATACATAAACTCATATTAAAAGTTTTATGTTATTAAAAATATCTATCTAAATATTTAAAATATATACCTTTTCTTTCTTTATACTGACTATAAATAATTCTCTTGAACAATCAAAACATTTTTAAAGTTACAATAAAATACAACCAAATTGTGTTCTGTTTTTTTTTTTATGATAGTGTTTTGGGTTTTTTTTTCTTTGAAAGGAGATATATGTTAAACAATGTTAGAATTTTATTGTAATGTTAATAGTTATTAATCAATTTGAATTGTGTTAGAATTTGCTTTCTTTTTAAATAGTTAATTCTTTCTGACCTCTTCATATTTCTTTATCTTTTCAATTATTGTAATTTCTTTTATCTTTATGTTTTTATTTCTTCTAATTCTTATATTTCCAAATATTTAATCCATCCAATTGTTTCATTTTCCTCCTGTTTTCTAACCACTTCTATAAATTATTACATCATCTATCTATTACACATCCTTGTATTTTTAGATATATCTTTACATAGAGATTTTATTATATTAATTAAATATTAGGCTTGTTTGAACCTTTTTATTTCATGTTTAACATACTTACAAAGATTGAATTATATCAACTATTTGAAATATGTGTGTTTGTTGTTATAAATGTGTTTCACCAATCTGAATTATCATCTTTAACCAAACTCAAATTTTGTCTAGCCAGGGAAAAGAAATCATAACCTCTATGAGAACTTCATGAAACTCAATTTTTTTAAAACAAGAACAATTATGTGCAGGTAATACTTTTTATTTGTGTATTTTAGTGTAGGATTTTTTCCCCTGTAACTCATTGAAACAAATTTTGTGTTATGATGAAACCATAATGAATTATACAGCAAATTATAAAAATTAATTTTAAAAATTATATGGAATCAAATTATTTTCATTTTTCAAATTATTTAAAGCTTGAATAATATAAAAAAATAAATATAAGAACTACTGATGCACGTTATAAGCTTTTCAGTGAAGAAGGCCAATAGCCAAAAATTAATCTGAGAATTTTTATGTAGTTCTGCCATCTATTGTTTATTTCTTGCAGAAGTTACAATGGATCACAGATTAAACAAAAATACATACATTTTTAATATATGGGCAGATATCAAGAGAAAGAATTGAATAATTTGCAAATTGTAATTACCATTAGCAATTTCTATTTATTTTTAAAATTGAATTGATTTAAAACCCATCAATTTCATATAAAAATATTGTTCTTCCTAAATTAACGTATATGATGAAGAATCATATATCTTTTTATCTTTACAGTCCTCTAAACATCACATGATTACCATTTCTTATGTTTGCTCATAAATTATTAAAACAGGCAATCCATTGATTACTCTGGCTTTCACTGAGTGGCACTACTTGTATGGAGAGTTTTGCCTCTTTTAATATCTTTATAGTCTTGACCTAAAAAGAGCAATTATTTGGAGTAAACAGATTTATAGTACTTATTAAACTCATATCAGTATAATTTGTCACAGTATCATAAGCATCTAGGTAAAAAATTTCTTTTCTTTTCCAAATTACTGAAGAAATTATTGAAACACATTTTCATTTTTATTTTTTGTTTTCTCATTATAAAAATTAAAGAAATATCTAATAAGAGTATCTCTTTTGATTCATTTTATTTGATATGTAAGAAGTCTTTCAGAATAAGCAATACTAACATAAAAATTCTTTAACAGATAGTGATAATTCCAAAGATTTCAAATATATCCCAGAATCTATTTAGCAACACATTATACATGTAATTTCATTTAATTATTCAGATAAATTCAGTACTCAGCATTCTCTGAGAAACTTGAAATAAAATAAAATTAGAGTGAACTCTGTTGAATGTGTTAACATTCCAACTACTATTATTTTTTGTTAAATTCATATAAATTAACTATGTAATATATTTGTTATTTATATCTGTCCAAAAAATACTGTTAATTTATGGACACACACACACATATATATATATAAAACATATTTTATATAAAAAGTAAAGTAACAAATCATGCAACTTCTGGCTTCCATGATATAAGACAAGAGCAGCTCTATTTATGTGTTATCTATCATGAACTTGAATAATCATTGATTATCAGATGCCTTTAAATCCCAATCTTTAAACTTCTGTTTGGCTTTTGTTTTTATCAGTGAGATTCAGGATTCAAAATTAGAAGGAAAACAGTTATACCTTCAGCAACCATCATTAATTTCATTTTATATGTCAAGCTAAAAACCTCAAATTCAAATCAAACTCAAATCAACCAGCTTGTCATGTTATATAGATATGACTTCTGTTCAGTTTATATATTTAATAATTAATAATATAGATTGTAATATTCTTAATATTTTCAACACAGGAAATTATCTATTAGTGAGATGTAAAACAAGAGCGACAAAAATTATTAAGGAAAACAATATTCACAGTTAATATTTCTAATCTTCAGATCATTCTAAAGAATTTAAATTAGAACTTGCAAATCAGTTTCAAATATTAACAGATTTTGAACGTGATTCAGATTTGAATGACATCAGTAGGAAGATAACTGATACACTTTTAAAAATTGCAGCAAAGATAGCACTTGATCAGTAAAATTTCTATTTAACCAAAGCAATTTTTTAAGAAATGAAAGAATATGAAAATATATAAAAATGATGCATTAAGAAGAACTGAATTTCTTGAATTTTGTAAAATGGTGCAAAAAAAGTTAATGATATAAGAAAGTATAATTGCAAACTAGAAAGAAAACCTAGAGAAAAGAGTAAAAGTCTCAAGAATGTAAAACAACATCTTGGTATTGGGAAAAGGCTTATTTTTACAATAAAAAAAAAAGATGGAACTATTAGCTAAAAAGAGAGAAGATATATAGGAGAGTTCTATCAAGAATTCTATAGCAATAAAGAACAAGGAAAAGTATCACCTGCAACTACTCTATCTTTTGAATTGCCCAGAATTTGAAGTAGTCAGTCTTATGCAATTAAATTTATGAAGAAATAAAAAGCTCAACAGAATGATGGAATTATAATTGATATCTTAAGTAGGTAAAGAAATATAAATTTGTTTGGCAAAGTTATATACCAAATGTTTAAATGAGATGTGCTAGATGATTGGAAAAAGACAGTATTAATATTAATATTTTAAAAAGGTGATAAAGGTAATATTAGAAATTACAGACCTATCAGTCTTTTATCAGTTCTGTACAAATTTTTTACCAAAATAATTACACCTCATTTACAATGAATTTTGGCTTTTAACCAATGAAAAGAATGGGCTAATTTAAGTGGTTTTAGTACAGTGAATCATATCCAAATGTTGAAAAAAATTATAGAAATGACCAATGAATATGAGTTGCCATTATGTTTTGGATTTGCAGATTATGAAAAAGTATTTGATTGTATAAGTATTTCTTCTGTGACCAAAGTATTGGATCATCAAGGTATAGACCCAGGATATTGTTATATTCTGAAGAATATTTATAAAAACAGAACAGTAATAATTAGATTACATAATGATACTAAAAAAGTTAACATTGAGAAGGATGTACAACAGGGTAACTCCATAATTCCAAACTTTTTACAGCAGTTTTGCAAGATGTATTTTGTGTATTAAAATGGGAAGCTAAGGGAATAAAAGTAAATGGAGATTACTTAAATAATCTTGATTTTGCAAATAATGGTACTTGTTTTTGGAAACAATGCTTCACAGCTTCAGGAAATGTTGCAAGAGTTATCAGATGTAAGTAAGAAAGTAGCATTAAAGGTATATATTAAAAAGATTAAAGTAATGTTCATTGGATTTTCTCAAAATGAGAAAATAAAAAATTGATAATAATGAATTAGAAGAAGTTAACAATTAAAAATATCTTTGTCAGATTATTACTACTGATAAAACATAATGGATAAAATTAATCATAGAATTAAACCTGGTTGAAAAGCTTTTGGTAGAAATAAATTAAATATTCTTATGGGTTGGAAAAGATAGGTTTTTAATAAATGTTTGTTACCACTTTTTACTTATAGATCTGAGATTGGGCACTTAACTAAAGAGCAATGCAGTGATTACAGATCATTCAATGAAGTATAGAGAGATGTATGTTAGGAGTAAAAGGCAATATAAAACAAAATATGTGGGTGAATGAACTAACAGATATTACTGATATCATTGAAGGAATTAAAAGACTGAAGTGAACTGTTGCTAGAACAGATGACATTAGATGGATAGTTGAAATCATAAACTAGATTCCAAGAGATTGTAAACAATCTAGAAAGTGACCACATGTGAGATGGATGGATGAAATAAGGAAGTGTGCAAGGGTGATCTGGAAAAGAGAGGCTAGAAATTAGTGATGGTAGATTGAACTTGATGAATTTTTCATCCTGCATTGGTTCAATAATAGTTGAAAATGTTGTTGATGAATGTAGCAATTTATACACATAAGAAATATTGTGGAAGAAAATCTACATTTCAGACAAAGTGCTTTAACATAGACATGCTTTCTCCTGTTGAAAAATGTTTTAAAAGCATGACTGAGTCACATATGCTTTTAAAACCTTTTATGGTCAGGGGAATATGTTTTAATTTTATAATATATGTGTGAAGAAAAGTTACCTTCCACAATATTCTATATTTATATTGCAGTGTAATCTATATTTAGTCTCAAATGTTGATATATATGTATACACACACACACATTAAAAGCATACCGCTAAACTTACCCCAAATTCACAATTCAACCAGACTAGCCAAGAAAATAAACTCTAAAACACTACTAATGGTTTCACTGCTTTAAGCAGACTTCTCAAGTGTAAAGAACTACAAAATAACATTGTCTTTAAATGCAACATTGCACACAAATTACACTTATTTCTTATACACCTTTAATATTAAAATAATTTAAATAAGTTAATTGCTTCAGAATCATAAGTTTTTAATAATAAAGATTCTTTTAATTCTTCATTTTATTTCATTTCTCTCAAAGAAGACAACCTTAGCTTCATCAAAATTAATAGTATGGCCTGTATCTTTTTCATGGATATTTAAAGCAGAATTCAGATATTTCTAACCTTATTTTTATGTTGTATCTTTATTCTTTTATTTAAGCTCAAACTACTCTGATCTATATATATCTTCTTAAGAAAACAAGGGATAATATCTATCAAAAATTTCCTTTGCATTATTTAATAAATTATTCAAAATAATACCTCTTTTCCAAGCAATTTTCTTATTTTCAGACAAATTATTATTTTTACATACAATTTTATAAGAAGTGAATTTAAATGGCAAAGAAATAAAATATTTTTCTTTATTCTTTACATCATTACAAATATTACTATAAAATAAAATAGTTTTAATAAATTTATCAGAGTAGCCAATTGGCCTTTTTGAAACAAAGCTATCATACTAGAAGTATTTAATCTCTTATTTCTATAACAGTTTCTTAAAGCAGCTATTTTATGAGATATAGATTGATAGCAATCAGATTTAATTATAGACCTTAACTCTTTACTCTTAATATAATGACGACATATCAAACAATTAATCTTTACATTTGTAATCACCAATAGATATAAAAATTTTAATTTAACAAAATCACCCCCCTTTTTCTACCACATATTTTGCAGCAGGATCAAAACAATTAAAGTGAATGAGCTAAACTGAGATTTTTTTTAGATCATTAATGAATAGATTTATCATTTATATTTGCCTATTTCTTTTTCTGTCAAAATGCCTCACAAAACTCGTTAAATATGTCTTATATGAATAAACACATATTAAACATGTTTTAAACTCAAACCTTAAGTTTGATGAAGAAATTTGATCGATTCGAGAGATATAGAAAGAAGGAAAGAGATCGTTTGAATATGCAGATTTCTCCATTATACCTCCATTCATCTGATAGGTTTCCTTCCAGCCCTGAGAGTGAGCTAACTAGGGTTGGAAAAGTATAATTCTTGCTACATTAATGAGATTGGCAATTGAGGTTGTTTGCCACCTGATGCTCATAAATATACTCTTTCCAGAAAAAATTTGTTTGTCTTACTGAAGAAATAATGGTCACCGGGGAAAATTATTAACTTTCATCTTTATATAAGATCTACACAAGATATAGAAATTTTGGATATAAAATTTCATAAAGGTAATGGATTCAAATTCAATTTGGTAGACAATGGTCAAATACTGCCTGCAAGTGTTATGGCAACTAAGCAGCCATAGTTTTACATTCACTATCTCATGTGGTCCATTTATCCATTTTTTAAAGATCTATTTTAGACACACTACTGGGGTTGCCTGTCAAAATGGGATCCCATGTTGGGAGCCAATTATAGTGGTTGGGGAAGATTTAACACTTACCGTATCTGCCATACAGAATGCCACTAGGCCATTCGAACCTAGAAAATTTATATTGTAGGCACATACTTCTTGTTAAGATCTAAATTTTGACCATTAGCCCATGCCACTAGCACAAGGAGTAGCTGAGACTTAGAATAAAGACTTATTTAAAACATATTAATATGGAAAAATAAATAAATAAAATAAGCCACTGCCAGTAATTATCACACAAAACATTTATTGTCACACATATACAAATTTGAGGAATAAATTTAGATTTTATTATTGATTTTAAATTTAAATTATTTTAGTAAGATCGCACAGATGGAAAACTTTAAAATTATTTTTTAAAAAAGTATTTAAATGTATTTTTGTAAAAAAAAAAGTAAAGATCTATAGATTAATTAATATCTTTCGTTTAAAAGCAATGAAAAGAAAAATGCTAATTTGATTCATTTTTTTTTTAAAAAATCATGTTTAATCTTAGTAAATGGAAATGATTGTTTTATTAATTAAATGTAAAGCAAACTAGCCCTTGGGGTACTTAAATAATTAAAAGGTCTGATAGGAGATATAGATAAAAATTAGAGATTGTTTCCCACTGAAACATAGTGTCCAATGCAAGTAGCAACAAGTACATGGGCCATAATGGAAAACACCCGGACATTAGAATCAGTGACATAATATTTGTTTGATCTGTAGGATTGCTGATAAGAGGCTATAAAAGTATAAAACACAAAATAATAGTAGTCGTTAGAATCTGACTATTAATATACTTATGAATTGTAGCCGTATTGCAGGCTCCACAATGTAGGAGTCTGCAATAGATTTAATTTCCTGACAATCTGCTGAGGCCTCCTGATGACAGTTATTTACCAAATGAATGGCAAGTAGCGGTTTCATTTCCAAGGAGGACAGACAATCTACAAAAGTAATCACTAAGATGGACTTCTATAAATCTACCATGGAAAATATGAATTTTTGTCATTATAGACTATCTAAATATATCTCAATAAGCATTAATAAGTTATAACTTCACTAGTAATTATACTTTTATCTGACTTAAAGAATTCTAAATCAGTTAATAATTATATATATATATATATATATGTTTGCTAATCAATCATTTCCATTTTTTGTTTTTATTTATTTTTGTATTTAAATAACAAAATTATTAAAATTTATTAAATGTAAATTGGCTGTAGTTGGCTGCATAGACTTGTTTAAGTTTGTTAATTTTAAGAAGGTTTAATTTCAGACTATTTGTCTCATAGTTGAGTCGATGCTAGTAGAAAGATATCTGGGTGTTTATATCAATGTAATGTGAAGTGTGTTAGCATACATGGCAATGTGCTCAACTGAATGCATGACCCAAAGGTGTAGTCAATCTGCTGCAATGGACACAGATGTATTTCTGTGACATTGACCCCCTTTTGCTCTATGGATAGGAAATGTAAGTCAACAAAGTACCGCTCTCCCATCCATGTGTAGTATTTCTCTTTAATATTTTATATACATGATTCCTTCACCAGGCAGATGCACATTCCTGTACTGGAGGAAGATTATTTTGTTCAAATAATATGCTGTAGACACATTCCTGTCAGCATGATTTGATGCAACATTTTCATATTGCATATCTAATATATAATATTGAATTTCAAAAATCTTACACTTTTTGTGCATTGGTTGCATCTGTATATCAGGAAGCGGACATTGGTTTAGGTATGAACTTTTAGCTTGAGGTTGAATATTTTGAAAAGTTTTAATTGCATAATCTATGTAGCCTATCTATACTCAACATTCTAAAATAAAAATATTATTAAAATGTCCATCTGTGCAGACTTACTAAAATAATTTAAATTTAAAATCAACAATAAAATCTAAATTTGTTTCTCAAATTTATATATGTGCGACAATAAATGTTTTGTGTGATAATTACTGGCAGTGACTTATTTTATTTATTTCTTTTTCTTTATTAAGATGTTTTAAATAAGTTTTTATTATAAATCTCAGCTACTCCTTGAGCTAGTGGCAAAGGCTAATGGTCAAAATTTAGATCTTAACAAGAAGTATCTGCCTACAATATAAATTTTCTAGGTTTGAATGGCCTAGTGGCGCCCTGTATGGCAGATTCGGTAAGTGTTAAATCTTCCCTGACTGTTATACTAGTTTATCAAAATCATTTATACATTCATTCATCAACTTATAACTGAATATATTTATACACACATATTTTGCTTTTATATAATAATACTGCAATATGAGTTGGATGGATCTTTAAATCAATTGGAACCTATCTAGAAGTGGTGGTTGCTATCTAATGTAAATTCACCCCTGAAGAGACCCAAAGGCAGATTTCCCTCGAATACTGATTTATAATGGAGCCTGAAAGAGGAATGATGTATGGTTGAACTAGCCCAAATTGTATCTAAATTTAATGAGTAAACTTACAGCTAGCCCATTGGAGATAGATATGATCATAGGTTATATACTTCATCGCATCATTAACAGCATCCTGTCAGAAGACCCTAGGTCTGACCATAGTGGGATGCCTTCCCCCTCTCTGGTGGAAATCCCAGACCATTACAACACATAATAGGTAGTAGAGTACAAGAAATATGAATATCACTTACAATTTTATCATTTACCACTATAATAATAAAAAGTATCATTATTTGCTTCATTTGATATGCCAATAAGATTTTTTAGAATTTATAGTTATGATTATTTATTTAGACCTTAAAATATAGTGTTGCAATATATATATTGAGTTAAATATTATCATGGATTGTTATTATAATAAAGAATATGAGATAATATTCATGTAAATAAAGAAAACCTTTAATGTTTCCAAAAAATTATCAATTACTACTAACTGACAATCCCTGAGGCTATAGAAGTTTACTCATTAACCTATAATAGCTGTTTTATTGGAGTTTTTTGTGGAAATAAAAGAAGTCCTAAAGATATATTTTTTTAAACTTTAAACTCAAGTTCTTATGTGTATTTATATCCAGAAAGTTATTTATTATATATGTGAGAATTTGAAAGAATAGCATTTTTCTGGACCCCTCTTACTTTAACAAAAAGCTCTAACAAAAGAGCTATTTATTATAGATTAATTTTAAAAAAATGTTTAGTCTCAGGGACTGTCAATTAATAGCAATTGATAATTTTTGGAAAACATCAAAGGTTAAAGACATGGATATTATCTTTTAATTTCTATTCTTTACTATATTGATTTGAATGTTAATATAGAGGGAAATAAAAAAAAGATAAACTATGAAGGAACTGTATTCCATCATAAGAATTTTATGTATATAGAGAAGATTAAAAAAAACAATTTGACTGGATTAGAAAAAATGAATTCAACTTTACTCATTACACTTTTCTTTCTTTAAATGTATGTTTGTTTATTCAAAACCATTTGTACATATATATATAATGTAACAGTCAGAAAACGTGTGACTCATTAACATAGTGCAGAATTCGACCACCACACAGAACTGCAGCACCATCTAGTTAGCAAAGCCACCCATAGTACTAAGTTCGAACATAGTTTATCAGTTCCACAATATAATCTACAAAACAATGCATCTGATGCGACATTAGTAAACATTTCTTTAGGCACGGTGGTCAGGGATATGCAAGAGATTCATGATTTTATTTTCGAGTTAGCCAATAATCACACTAATATTAATTAAACATTCATATTTACATAATCAAGGAAATATTATATAGAATGGGTATCGAATAAATAAAACGTAACTGCAGGCGTAGTTTGAAATTATTTATTTAAAACATTTTAATGATAAATCATTTACTAGCAATATTTGCGAAGATTTAAAGTTTCAGTAGCGGGATTTTCCGATACTATTATATATTAAAGAAATACATTTATTTTTTTAGACATATTTTATATTTAAGACCTCAGTAGCGGTATTTCTGATACTGTAATGTTTACAAAAGAAATACATTTATTTGATGACGTAACCTAGCTACCTAAAATTCTTGAGCAAATATTTCTAAGGCATGCCTTTAAGGATTTATACCTTTGCAATGCAAGAGTCTAAAATAAGATTTATAATAGTAGCGGCGGACATATATTTATTTACTTACAATATTTACTAACAACTAGGGGCAAACATTTATTTGACAGTGAGTTATGTCACTAATGCAGGGACGGAGTTATACATAGAATAATAAAGTTAATTAAAGAAACACGTGGTACGTTTTAGAAAGGCGATATGGAATGGCAGTATATTGAAACTGCATAGCTATGAATGAGTTTATAAGAACGAGAACGATGGGCTGGTGTTTGCCATCGCCCAAAGAGGTAAGGTGTCACATAAGCATAATGAGGGACAAGCGGTTCGTGCCACGATTGCCTGCTGGCTGCGTGACTTTCGTCAAGTCCTACGGGAGCATTTATTATGTCCGCTTGTGTAGGATGACTGGGGTTAATTTCAACCCTATAGAATCTGGAATATTCAAGGCTTATAATGGGTCATCGCATCTCTAAAACGTAACATGTATAATGTATAGACGATTTTGGTAAGATTTAAATATATTTTCTAACTCGGCCCTACATTATCAACATTTAATAATGAATGTTTGCGACTCTCAAAGAAATGCAATTTTATGGAATTATTAATCAAGATTTAATAAAATATAAAACATATAAAAACTGGGTGATTATTACACTAATATGTCAGCCATTTGCTAAGCAGTAGACCCCTACATTACAATAAAGGAAGCATTAATGCGTGTCGATTTATGTGAAAATATTAAGTTATTTATGAAAGTAAATATTAATGAAAATTTGACACGCATCCACTGTTTCAAGCGATCATAGATTTATATTTAGAAAATTATGAGCATGCGATAATTATATGATAAAATGTAGATTTTAGAAATACGTACCCAAGAAAGATAGAGTGAGGTAAGCTAGATTATTAGAGAAATTTACACAATAAATTAATTATTAAATTTTAGTTTTACAAATGATAATTTTACATTTTATAAGTTATATAAGTAGTATGAAGAATGAGCTATAGCATATTAGTAGAGTACTCTAGAGAATTTGGCCACAGGTACCTGTTTATGAGAAGTTTTCCGATTCTGTGATCAGTAGCAATTTGTTCATGACTCTAGCATTTAGATGGTTCGTGTAATTTAACAGCAGCAGCTTTCAAATTATTTTAGGCAGCAGATCTTCGTGGTTGAATTTATGAAGGGCAATGGAAGGTTTGGCATCCGATAGGCCATCTCCTGATGGAGAATAGTCTGGGTGCTTCCTATTCATGCATATTAAGGCACATCAAAATTATATATATTTGGAGACTCTCAACTGCTTGAGAGCAAAGCTAAAGTTAAAGTGAAAAGTCTCTAGAAAGTCTAAAAATGGCCTCCTTTCTTAGATCTTATCTTTACATTTTTGTTAAAGTATTTTTAGATTCCACTTAATCTGCCCTGAGGAGAATCAATGCATTTTTGTTAATTCTAATTAGAGAAAACTGCGATTCTATTGTTTACGTTTAGATTTAACATTTAGTTTTTGCAATTAGATTTTAGGGAATTTTTCTTTTTAATTAATCTATTATCTCTCACCGACCGATGCTTTTAAAATTTCAAAGACAAAAGGGAACATACGATTACTTTTACTTTTAATTAAATATTACATCAGATTTCTAAAATTATTATTAAATGAAATTTAAACAAAGCAATAAATAACGGATTTTACAATTTAAAATAAATGGTTAAAATATATATTTTTTTATATAACTAAAAGAAATCTAAATTATATTATATATCTTTATTTTTTGCCCTAAATTTGAGATCGAAATGTGTGCATGTTTATGGTGAATTCTACATATATCTATACATTTTTAATATTGCTACACACATAATTCAATACCAAAAAGTTTAAATTTGGGTGGGATAGACCGGTGAGTGAGAGACAATAGAAAAAGGTGAAACTTAAGATTCGAATATGAATCTTACTGTTTCAATATGTCTTTCTTTTCATTATTGGAATGAAAACTTATTAGAACATAAATTTAATTTATCCTATCTTAAGTTTTATAATGAATCTTACTACATTTATTCATCTTTTACTCATGAGTCTTAATTTCACTGTCCATCATATAATTCATTTATTTATTCACTTTTTACTCTACTTTTGAAAATCTAGTAATGTCCCATTTAATATTAAATAATTTATTATCATATATTTTTTCTGTACTTTAAGATGATGATGATGAGGCATCATCTTTTTTATGTTTTGGTCTGTAATCTGATGAATACCTCTTAATTTATTTGATAATTTTTTGGTCACTCTACCTTCAATCATCAACTGCCGCCTTCCAACCATATTTATAACTTTCAGCAAATTGATTATAATAATAAAAAAAAGCAAGTCATATATAACGTGACTTTACTTTTATAAGCTTGTATTTACAAAAATGTAATACAGAGAGTGTACCAATAGCTCCAACAAGCTCTTAATTGATAAGTGCAGTATGAGAAAATATTTAAATCTCCATCCAGAACCTTCCCATCACCAGACCAGCTCGAAACTAGTTGGTCTGGAGATGGGAAGTTTCTGGATGGAGATTTTAAATATTTTCTTATACCACACTTATCAATTAAGAGTTTGTTGGAGCTATCGGTACACTCTCTGTATTACAAATTGATTGTAGTAATTTATTTTTGTTTATTATTAGTATAAATGTAAAAAGAAAATGTATATTCACACAAAGAAGCATATACATATCTTTTTTGCTGGCACTAAAAAAAAGCAGTCAATGTCTCAATATTATCAAGCTTTTAAAAGGAAAGTAATGGCATATTCTTGGTTTTAAACTCTTATATGAAAGCTTATAAATTCACCATGTTTGATCATGTGTGCTGACGATTCATATATGTTAATTTACTATATGAACAAGTATGTGGTAATTACAGTTACGGCAGACATATATGGATTGCTTTTTAAAATATTACTGAAAAAATAGTCTTTCACTTTTTAATAATAAATATTCAGAAATTTTTTTTTTTTTTTCATAGTTTAAATGGCAATATTTATATTTTATCAAAATTAAAACGTTGCTTGCAATATTCAGAAATACAAATGCTCTTTAAATTAAATTTTAAATTTTACAAATGCACTTACATATATTTTTTATAGAATAAAATTGTTGTATTTATTTTCAATAAAAAGAAAGTCCCATAAATATATTAATCATATTGAATAGATTAATTTAAAGGAAATCTGATTAGTTCATGAGAAATTAATAAAAACAAAATATTTGAAATTTGAATATTTTATTATAACATTGCAATTTTTTTTTTTACTTCGAAGAATAATATTTACTTTTGTTATTGCAATATTTTATTCACTTTCATTAGTTAATGTTTTAACAAAATATTCCCAACGTGGTTTTAGGTTTTCTCCCTTGTGTTGCCAAGCATGCCTGAAGCAGTTATTTCAAATATTAAAATATTTTTTTTCCTCTTGTGGCACCAATTTCCATTAGTAGAACAGTTTGTATTTATGGAGAAGCAAGATTATCACTTATAATAATTATCTTGTTTAAATATTACAATTTCTGACTAAAGTCAACTTAATTTTATCAACTTACAAACATATTTTAAAAAGCAGTAAGAAATGTCATTTATATATTAATAGTATAAGCAGCAATTCTTAAATGATTATTAATATTTTAATGATAAAAAAAAGGAATAAGCTTTTGACTAAAAAATTCTAATACTGGTCTTTAAATCCAAAATACTACTATTTTTTTCTGAAACTAAATTTTGAAGTACTACCCACTCTTGATTTTTATAGATATAAAAGGAATTGAACATCATTGAAGAGATATGCAAACTATATCAGAGAGTCAGAAAGCAGTCACATTTTCTATTCACATGCCTCATTGTAATATCCGGTGGAATATTGCCAATATATTTAAAAATACAAAATTACAACATACATATGTATCTGAAAACATTTAGAAAAGGTATTTATGCACATATTTGAGCCAACACTTTTATACTATTCTCATTGTGATGTACCAGATGTACATTTATGTATAGTTCAAATATAAGAATGCACCCTAATACATTTAGGAAAAAAAATAATGGTATATGCATAAGGAATGAGAAACTCTCACCAACTACATACACATGGTCAGTACTGTGACTTTACTTGACATGACTCACTATTATAAAATGATAACTGGATAATTAAAAGCAAAAAAGATATCAGTGCAATGATGTACATAGAAAGATGTAAATCCTATGCAGCTGTCAGAAAATGCTAAGTTACTTTCAAGATTGCATTTTTAAAAAAATTTTTGTTGCATATAGATTTTTAATTTTCTCACCTTGTACATGGGATAAAAATACAACTGTATATAATGTAACTCACATATCTTCTTTTCTTTTGTTTAAAAGTGCATAGTCTTCTTTTATTCTATCCTATGTGTGTGGCACTAAGTACTGTTTTGTAAACTTATAATTCAGTAAAGCCTTTTGAAACATTAAAAAGTGAACACAAACTCAAAAAGGTTTTATTTCTTCGATTCTGCAAATCTTTTAACGTGAATCATAAATGTGTCCTCATATATCACATGACACTTCTTTAAAACTGACATCTGATATCTTGAGATGACTTTAGCTTCTTTTGTAATGAATCCTTTTGTTATTACAGATTTCATCTGTTTGTTTAGCTAGTTTCTCAAAATATTCTAAGCTCATTCACTTCTTTGCTATCAAAGTGAAAAATATTGTATTTCTTTAGAATAAGTGTGATATAGTTTTTATTCTACAAACAGGATATGTTTCTCCAATGAAATATTCAAGTTTATAATAAATACCTTTTTAAGAATTGACTTTTTTTTCATCTGGTCAATTCAATGAAAATGTTTTTAGTAGATTTTTTTCATAACATTCAGCTTAGTGAACAACTCAGTGATTGATCATTTGAGCCTGATCTCTTATTTTTAGAATACTGGACAACAGCCTCAAATGAGAGGAAATTCTTTGCTCATTTTCTTATTAAAAAAAACTGGAATATTACATGCAATGTCATATGCAACTAAATTAGCTGAAGTAATTATATTTATATGACTAAATACCCTATATTTTAAATTATTTCAGCACATCTTGGAAATTGCTCTGTATTTCAGAATACAATGCAGCCTTTTTACCTTCAAAAAAAAAAAGTTACTAACATATCTCAATTGATTCATATTCTCAAACTAATAATTAAATTTAACAAAATTTGCTGAAGATTTTTCTTTTATTCATTGTTAATGAAGTACTTGAATCTCAAATTCTTCTTAAATTGCATACAAAACATTATTGTTTCATAAGTATTCTTGTGAAATGAAAAGGAACATGAACACTGAAAATTTAGGAACTAATAAGCTGAAATGTTTGGTTCTGCTTTTTATCAATTCAAATTAAAATCTTCTTCATCAAATCTTTATAAAATTATTTCAAGAAATACATTATAAAAATGAAAAATTAAGTTTTATGATAATGAGTGGATTATTTTCATCACCTTTCATTAAATGTTGAATGTATACAATATTTTAAACTTTATCTAAACTTTCAAATACATAAAACATATAGAATAAAAAGGTTAGTAATTACACTTGAGTAGTATTATTCTCCAGTCTTTTTCAGATGTATCTAGTTGACCAGTGATAGTATTAGCATAGGAGTCAAACTTACACTTTTTAGATTCTTGAGTATTGAATTTTAAGGCAACACTGTGATGAACTGAGCTATTCTATCAAATAAGAGTTAATAGAAATTTTATCTATTTATCTATGAAGATAAGTTCAAATTCTCCTCATTCTTTCAATTTTCTTTTAATACTTTTTTCTAAAAGTGTGGTTAATTAGAGACTTCCATATATTATGTATTGTCACATCAGTTGTCTTATTTCATTATTTTGCCATAGTCATATGAGCAGCGAGCATTCTTGATTTTTTTTCTTTACACATATGACAGTGGCAAATAATCCTATATGTCAACCCTGTTTAGTAATACGCAATGTAAGGAAGTTTTTAATTAACCTTGCTCTTAGAAAAAGTATTAAAAAAAAGTAGAAGGAATCATGAGGATTTGAATCAACCTTCGTAGATAAGTATATGAAATTTCTACTAACTGTTGCTTTTGATAGAATAGCTCAGTTGGTTAGAGCATTGCCTTTCAATTCAATATTTAAGAATTTAAAGGTGTATGGTTGACTTCTATTCTAATATTGTATACTGATCAGGCAGCAACACCTGAGGAAGAGAGGAGAATAATATTACTTGAAACATATGTAATTATTAACATGTGTTGTTACTAACAAGTTGTTTATATTTGAAAGGTTTAAATAAAGTTTAAAATATTTCATACATTCAACATTTAATGTAAGATGGTGGAAATAGTCTAACTTATTATCACATCTAGTATACCATCATCATAAACCTTCAGGCAAAAAGTAAATTTTGTTATTATATATTATTTTTTAATTTAATTGTCCCAAATTTTTCATCATCAATAATAATAATTTTCCTATATTATCATGCAAAAGCTATAACAAGAATAAAATTCATGGACACTCATGTAATTCCAAATGGCCTTTTTTTTAATTAACTGATTCAAATGAATTAAGCACATCAGTAAAAGTAATCACTTGATAACAGCCCAAGCTTAACTAAAACTTGAATCTTAAATCTGATGTCAAAACAATCTCTTTAAGTAAAAGATTGATTCTTATATGATGCACATGGGAGAAAGAACAAACAAGTATTGCTGACATCATTGAAATAATTAAGATGTCAAAATGGAGCTTGGCTGGATATATTGCTAAAAGGTATGATAATAGATAGACAGATGAATATTTAGATTGGATTCCAAGAAATTGTAAATGACTTTAAAAGAGACTATGTGTGGAATAGATGGATGAAATAAAAAAAAATTATTGGTGTGAATGTGGAGAGGTTACAGATTGTAAAATTAGATTAAACGTAGAAAGACCTTCATCCTGTAGTGGAGTGTTAATCATGGAAACTGATATATATTATTTAACATTACATAAATGTGTAATTTATTAACATTATTTAACTTACATCCTGTGTAGAAATTTACAGAAATTTAACGTCTTACACAGTAACATTTGATGAAAAATCATCTAATCTATTGCAGTGTCCTTTCTGCCAAGAGGTTAGTTGATTTTTCATCAAACTTTAATGAAAAAAGACTACTTTTTTTAGGATTTTTTTAGAATTCATGAGTAAAATAATGTTAATGTATTATATATCTCACTTTTGCTAATGATGCTTTTTTTTACATTTGCTTGTTTATATAATATTTTGCTTCTTTAAAACTGTGTGACTAGAAGCAATACATTAAGTAAAATCCTTTATCTACACTAAAACAATGAAAGTATACCTAAAGACAGGTGGAATAACTTTATGAGTTTACATATTCCTAAAACCTTTCAATAATTTCCAAGTTAATATAATATCACCATATTTTAAATTTTTTTTAGGTATTATTTCATTAAGACATGCAGTCTGTATATTTTTATATTTACAAAGAAATGATGTAACTTCATTAAGAAGGATATCTCTATCCAAATATAGTTGTGTAAGTAGAATAAATACGTAATTAAAATTCATTGTTATTAGAGTGATCAAAATTTTACCTCCAACTGTTTAGAATGTCATCATTATTATACAACGGTTACCAATTAATGATTTAATAACATTATATATTGCTTTATATTATTTTCTCTCTATATAGAAATATATATATATTAAAAGTTATCTACATTGCAGTTTTAATCCACTATTATTTTTAAATCTTAAAGCAAATTATTGATTTCTGCCTTTAAATCTTTATATTACGAAATTCCATATTCATTTTACTATTCGTCCTTGCAAAAAATTTATATTTTATTTACATCTAATCGCTAATACTGGTAATAGTCATTTTCACATGACAAGTCAGGATTCATTATTATTGGGTTTTTTTTTCTTTTTAGTGAATCCAAAAACAGTCTTATTTATATAAACAATATTCCCTTAAGATAATTTTATGCTTTACTAATAAATAAATATATATATATACAGAGACGTATAGAAGAGTTTAGGGGTTAGCAATGTTGCCATGTCATAACCTGGGAACTTAGATATTTTTATTTAAAAATATATTTATTGACATAATAAAATTGTACAGATGAATAAAAAATGCACTTTGTTAATGTTGGCTCATCCATTGCTGAAATTGGTCTGATAGATGTATTCCAGAGCCATTCTCTGCACTAGCAGGTTGATATTTTTAAGGTCCCAAACAGGTTTTTTTCAGATAGATGATGGCCCGTAGCCAGTCCATTTTGTTTATCAGTAGTGGTCATTAATTAAATGAGTATTTAGAGATACTTAGCTTTAGAATAAAAATCCCAATTAATTTGATTATTGAAATGGATGTTGATGCATTGATTATAATAATAGTAATAATAATAAGAGACATTTACCCTCTCATCCAGTAGTTGCCGTTATTCGCATGCGCTGAATTCATCGATACTATTACGTTAGAATTATATTTATAAATTCACACATAGAGAGAGAAAAATCATTTAAGACTATAATTTCCCATGCTAAATATATAAGTATTTGCACAAACATGAGTATAAAATACAATTTTAAGTTTTTCTTTTAAATATAATGAACTTTGATCTCATTCAATAAAGAAGGTATTTTCTATTTTTATAAATAGTAAAGAGCAGATTTTTATTTTATTGGCACTAAAGATAAATTAAGTTAGTAAAGTCTATTCCTCACTAGAGAATAATATAATGACTTCCTCTTCAGAGCAATAAAATTCAATTAAAGATGTGGATAGATGGATAAAAACATACTAATATACTTATATAGCTCTCCTGAGAAACATACCTTGGACCTTTTATAATTCAAAATAGTTTAATAATTGGAAAAATGTTATCTATCATTTTGTTATGCTGAGAGTTTTTTTCCTTCTCATTTTATTTTATTTTGCATTGGAATATAAATTAAAATTTAAAAAAAAAAAATATTAAAAATATTTATAAAATAATTAATAAAATTTATATATGTGCATATCTTATATATATATATGTATAAACATAATATCGTGATTAGTGCATTCAGTTGCTGAACGCAAATTAAAGCTTTGATTGAAATCAAAAACTTACATGTTAGCAAACACATCTAGATATCTAATTATTGATCTGGATATGATGTCAATCTATTATTAGCCATAAGGTAAAACAAAATAAATGGATACATATCTGTTATTTAAAAAAAAAAAGATAAGAAATAAAATTAAATATTATCATTAAAGTGAGACAATACATAGTCGAGATTTTAAAACAATAAAGATGTGTGCTTTATGATTATTAAAACTAACACAAATAGTACTAAAATTCTTCATGTAATTAAGTATTATTACACATAATAATTATATAATTTTTTATAACAAAACTTGCATATAAACAATTCAAAATATGATAATCTGTCTTTATTTTTTATCTCTCAAGCACTTGCATTGTAGTATATCTGACCTTTAAGATAAGCCAGTTTGCACCCCCATGATTTAAAAGAGGTGTCTATAGATTATGGTTCATGGACCTAATCTGCTTATAAAAAGAGTTTATAAGGCCTAATAAGATTTATTACTTATGAAAGAAGTTATATATATATAAACATGGAAATGAAATTAAATAATTACCAAATACAAACAATTATAAAAATTCTCAGATTATTTTTAAAATATTTTAATGTATTTCAAATTTTAGATCACTCAAAGAAGTATGGAGAGATAAATGTTAGGAGTAATAAGAATAGGTTGAAAACGCAATATATGGGTAAGAGACCCAACAGTTGTTATTGATCTCATTGAAAAAATTAAAAGACTGAAGTGGAGTTGGGCTGGATATATTGCTAGAAGAGACGATAATAGATGGACAATGGAAATCTTACACTGGATTCCAAGAGATCTTAAAAGACCCAGAAAACTTGTGAGATGGATAGATGAAATAAGAAAGTGTGCAGGTGTAATGTGGAGAAGAGAAGCTAAAGATCGGAGAAGATGGACTGAACTTGGAAAGACCTTCATCCTGCAGTGGATTGATAATGGTTGATGATGATTTTAAATTTTTAGTTAAAATAATATAAGTAATCATTCTAAATATATATATATTATTATTTGTTTGTGCATTTTTTCTGATGAAACAAATATACTGGTCAACAGTAACATTTTAAAAATTGAATTCTTTGGTCAGCTTGCAATTTAAATCTTAAATTTAACAAGACTAGGTTTTGTTTTTATTCATCATGTCTGACAGATGTTTTGTTATTTAGTTTTTTTTGTATTTTTCTTCCTCTTGTATCAGATAATGTAAGTCATTTAAGTAATGCCTTTGTATTTAAAGAAAATAATTGATAAGTTGTGACAAAATTTAAATTTCTAAGACAAATATTAATAATTTTAAAATATTGTTAAAATATTTATTTTTTAACTTACTGATTTTGAGCCTTCATTTTAAATTGAATTTTAATACCATTGAGATATCTTAACATTTTCACTCTCTTTGGTCTATCTGTAATGCTATTATATCATTTTTGTGTTCATTTGATGGTAAAACTGGAATTAAAACATATATTGATTTATCAGTTTAAAAATGTCTGAGAATGTCAGTATTGTACAGAGATTCTAATACAATAAACTGACAATAATGATTAGTAAATTCTTTGTTTTCAGTGTCAAGAACATTTGCAAGAATACTTTCAAGCATTTTTTCTTAAAGATAAATATATTTTTCATAGTTTATTAAAATATTTATGATTATTTTTGCAAATTCAAGTGTTAGATAAAAATATTTAAAAAAAATGTTACAGCCTTTCAATAGGTTAATATTTCCTTTGCTCTCCCTTGTGGTGACTTTTGTAAACAATCATTTGATTGTATTTAGTATTTAAATTTTTATTCAATATTAGAGTTCAATAAATTGTGCTTTATTTGTTAGAAATATAAGTTTACAAATGAAAAACATCATAAACAATCACATTTGCAAATATAAAAAAATATTACAAAGATATTCCTATCAGGAACAATAACTTTTTTCTTATTGGATGATTATCTCAAAGACAGTGGGAAAAAATAAACAAAATTTTTATAGATTGAACTTCACATTAATATGAATGAATTATTGTTAAGTGATCATAAAAACTACAAAATTTTATTCAAAAATTTAAAATTATATTTATAATTATCAAAATATCACAAAAATTCCCTATTCTTATGTTTAGCAAAAGTTTTACTAATTGTAATTTCATTTTTACCATTATTATAAATTTTTTAACTTGTATTTTTTAAAAATAAAACATAATCTAAAAAAGATCTAAGTGTAATCATGAACATATTTTTCTTAATAATTATTATTCAAGTATTTAATAAAAATAATCATATTTTTAACACATTTCTTAGAATAATGAAAAATAGTTTCACAAAGGCTCTTGAATCTCAAGAACAAAGAATCTACCAATCAGTGAGTTGAAGTAGATTTTCAGTTTGTTTACAGAATTTATATCTGTAGAATTCTGACATTCTTGGGTTTTTTAAGACTAATAAATCAATATTATTTTAATTCCAAATTCAGCTGTTAAATGAATGCAAAACTATCAAAATATTGCTATATGATAGCCTCATGAGAATGGGGGGGGGAGCTGAAGGATCATCAGCATTATCTCTAACTAAAGGATTTTATTTCTATTAATCAATAAGATAAATATCACAAACAAAATTATTATTGGCTTGTCTCCTCCAATACTATAATAAAGATTTTTTTTTATAATTAGTTTTAAATTTTATAACAGAATTTTATTACTTTATGATGATTTAACAATTATTAAGTTGAATTTTTAAAATGGACTTTAAATAACATTTTTTTTAACAGCAATCTCATAATCATCCTTTTAATTATTTATTTCAGTTTATTAATTTTTCTTCTATATTTGTGAAATTGAAATTTAAGAATGTTTTTAATTTGTAAGCATGTATGTGTAATAAAGTAAATACTATTTATTGATATATAATTTAGATATCATTGAAAATCCAATGATGGATTGCTCAAAGCCCTTGTTGATCCCAATATTATTGTCATAGCCATGTTGACTTTAAGTTACTCTGACCCCTTACATATAGGAACATAATATATTCATTTAAATATACAGAAGAGGGATAACCAAAATGCAGACTGAATATGTAATAATAAAATATAAGTGCATTGTCTATAACTAAAGTTAATATAACTAGAAGTGACTTGAACTCAGACTTTCATGCTTTCTACACTGTGCACTCCATCTTATACAACCAATACACATGACCACATAATGTGAAAAAATATAAATGATCTTCAATATACTCATTTTGTGCTGAACCAGCACACATCAATTGGTCCAGATCACCATTTTTCACACATATATACAATCAGTGCTCACTTTGTATTAAAATAGCAAATCTTCAACATTTAATGGACACGCTTCAACCTTTTCCATCCTCCAACTCTTAAGCCATCCATATTATTGAAAATCTGATGATGGAACACTCAAAACCCTTGTTGATGCCAATATTATTGTCATACCCATGTTGACAAAGTTATTCTGATCCCTCACATATAGAACCTTAATATGTCCATTTAAATACCCAGAAGAGGGATGGACAGAATACAGACAATCTAATATTCAAATGTGAGTATATTGCCTATATTAAATTTATTGTAATTAGAATGGACTTGAACTTAGACTTTCATGTGATTGTGTGTATCGATTGTGTAAGATGGAGTGCATAACTATAGGGAGCTTGAAAGTCTTAGTTCAATTATCTTCTAATTACATTATGTTTAGTACAGATAATATACTTATATTTGAATATTTTATATATACAAACTATGGTTTATTAAGTAAATGAAATACTCTCAATCCAAAGCACAACATAAAACTTTTTTAGAGAAAATAACAGATCATCTTTTTCTCTCTGCCCTTTACTCTTTTTGCTAAAAAAGTTTTGTCTTGTGCTTTGATTTGAAAGTATTTTATTTTCTTAATAGACCAGTAGTTTGAGAGTATTAATTTAGATATATTACATAATATCAATCATTGGGAATAATAAATAAATAATGTTTGTGCTTAAATTCTATTTTTATAAATTAAATCATATACATTCAATAACAATCCTTAGTTAATTCTTTTTTTTTTTTTAAATATTTAAGTTGTAAGATATTTATCTTTTCTTTTTTTTATATTATTTATAATATGTTAAATATTTTTTAAATTATGTTTGTTATTTCTATACATATGTATATATTATTTTTAAATATATATATATATTGTAACGAGCACAGACGTTCGTTACATTGTTTTTTTTTATATATATTATTAAACAAGTTAAAATAAAAAGTTCGCATTTAAAAACTTTCTTTAAAAAATTAAAAATTGAAATTAAATATCATCTTAAACTCTTATATATTAAGTCGCACAGATAATAAAAATTATTAAAATAAAATTTTTATTAAAGAAAAAGGTATTTTTAAAACTAAATTTTAAAAAGATTTGGAGATAAAATTATATCTCTAAATCTGTCTTTAAATATATTTTGATTTGGAAAACAGGGTAATTAATTAGAAATGGAAATGATTGTTAATTAGTTAAATGTAAACCAGCCTTCGGCATTTAAATGTAAAAACACCTGTCAGATAAGAAAACAATAAAAACTGTTAGCAAATAAGAAGAAATCCCTATGGAATCGGACCTCAACGAAAAGGATCATCTCATCGATGACGTAATGTAAATTCAATCCTTCACATTAATATAAAAGGAAAATTTTGGAAATTATTAATCAGTGACTAGTGACTGGAAATTGATTGATTATTGACGATGTAACAGCTAGGTGTTAGCGCTGGGGGATTGAAAAAGCGCACAGCTTCAATCCCTTCAGTTCTGCTAAGAAAGAGAAAAAATGGGCCATCGTTTATACAATGAGGACCAACTACACGAAAAACAAAATCTCCAAAGGATAAATAAATAAATCAACCGGATACTAATCTTCAGACGACGTGGGAATTCACGTTTAAACGGCCAGGAATATAATAGGATGAACTATTTCAATAACCGTAAGAACTTTAAAATTTATGAACAGTAAATTAAAAACTTTTCATATTTAAAATGATTTTAATATTATTCTATCTGACCAACAATATTTATTAATTGGTTATAATTTTATTTAATGTATTTAATTTGTAAAATCATTTCCATTTATTTATTTAATTTTGTTCTTTATGTTGTTATGATTTCTGTTTTCCGTTAAATGAATTATAAAAAAATGTTAAACTTGAGTCGGGCGTGAATGGCTGTATCGATTTGTAAAGATAATTAAGGGAGGGTAATCTTGGGTTGTTCATTTCGTGGTTGAATTGGTTCAATGGATTGGATATATTTATGTAATTAGTAGGTGTAAGCATGAGATCCGCTACGGGCAGGATTATAAAATACGCCACACACCCTCTGTTTGCCTATGGATGGGTTTGTAAGTCGGCAGAAGACCGCAGCCCATTCCTATGGAGTTTTTAGTTTATTGATCTACTTGCCCACAGATGTCACATTCCTGTGGGTGGAGAGTCAATGTCGTTTTTCTTTCTTCATATTGTTCAGATGTACATTCCTGACAATATAATTGTGTTGTTGTATCATGCTACATTAAATACATGAATGTATCAGATGGATTGGCGCCGGTTGATTGCGAAATGTGTTGCCTAGGGTTAAAGAGGGATAGAATATTTTATTTTCGAATGCAAATCTATATAGTATATTCAGGCTCGATCCTATAAAACTATTAAATTTAAGTTGTTTATAGACGCTTGCATAGATTGGCTATCGGTTAAATATGTTTGCGTTTTCATATTTGATCAAAATATATAGACATTCGACAAATACTGATACCTTACGGTGAGTATCTAAAAGGTATTTATTCGGATGTCTTTTAAGTTATTGGTGACGATGCAGGTATCTTACGATGAATACTATAGGGTTTCTTATAATTCCCTATGCAATTGTCAGTAATCAATAATTTTGTATTTTGATCGTTTATGTTTACTTTGAAATGTTTTTGACCGTTGAAATCTATGTAACCGTTCTATAGCAACATATTAAACAGGTTAATATAATCCCATCTGTGCGAACTTGATTAAAAATGTAAATTTATAATATAATAGTAATGCAATGTAAATTAAAGTAAAATCAAAGTAAAAAAAAAAAATAATGTTAAATGTTAAATTAAATGTAAATCACTAAAGTAATTTTAAACCTTATATATATGTGCATAAATAAATCTGTTTATATGATAATTACTGGCAGTGGCTTACTTTATTCTTTTATATACTAGTAAATGATATTATTAAATCTCTGCTATTCCACTGAGCTAGTGACAATGGGCTAACGATCTAAATATGTAAATAAAGTGGAATCCTAACAGCGCGTATCTGCCTACTTTATAAATTTTTCTAGGTTCAAATGCCTAGATGGCGCCCCGTAGTGCAGTTACGTAAGTCCCTTTCTCCGTATCGTTACAACTGGCGCCCAACGTTAAGTCGTATTTCTCCGTATCGTTACAACTGGCTTTCCCAATCTGGGGCCGATCTTTAATAAACCACATATACCCTGAGCAAATTTTATCAAAATGAAATGTTTTATCTGTTTACATAAGTCGGATATTTTTAAATTTTATAAAAGCACTGCCAGCAAGAAATTGCGCATATATATTAAATAAAAGAAAGTATAAATAATTTTAAACTGTATTTCGTTAAAAAGAAAGTCAAAAGGTCGCGATTGATATGTTTTTTTTTTTTGTTTGTTGTTGTAATATAAATTATGCTTTAATGTGTATAGGAGCGCACAGCCACGTAAGTTTATGATCGAAATGTGGTACCTTACGATGAGTACCGTTGGGAATTTACGTCAGTGTAATCCTATTTATGCATTTCAATCAGTCATAAATAAGTTGGTGGTAGTTATAATTGTGCTGCAAATATACACGTATAAATCCCTTATCTTAGAACATATTTATCTCAATGCAACCTTCCTAAATAAGTTAAATAATTTGGTTGTCATGCCGTAAATAAAAATCAAATGGATAAAATAAAATAGAATTCTCGGGGGGAGGGGTGTAAACGTAAATGGTCCTTAGGTAGGCGATGGTCAACATTTTCTTTTTCTTTTTGTATAGAGTTTTTTGTAAAATTATTAACCGAATGTTTGTAAATTTTGTTAATACCGTAATTACTAACCCTAAGTAAAATATTTTTTTTTTGATCATTTTTTTTAAGTAACTTTACTGATATGTAATGAGCACAGACGTTCGTTACATTGTTTTTTTTTATATATATTATTAAACAAGTTAAAATAAAAAGTTCGCATTTAAAAACTTTCTTTAAAAAATTAAAAATTGAAATTAAATATCATCTTAAACTCTTATATATTAAGTCGCACAGATAATAAAAATTATTAAAATAAAATTTTTATTAAAGAAAAAGGTATTTTTAAAACTAAATTTTAAAAAGATTTGGAGATAAAATTATATCTCTAAATCTGTCTTTAAATATACTTTTGATTTGGAAAACAGGGTAATTAA
This sequence comes from Epiperipatus broadwayi, assembly GCA_028023455.1. Taxonomy (NCBI): domain Eukaryota; kingdom Metazoa; phylum Onychophora; class Udeonychophora; order Euonychophora; family Peripatidae; genus Epiperipatus; species Epiperipatus broadwayi. The sequence continues at coordinate 1,392,522 of JAQFVV010006222.1, forward strand.
TTAGAAATGGAAATGATTGTTAATTAGTTAAATGTAAACCAGCCTTCGGCATTTAAATGTAAAAACACCTGTCAGATAAGAAAACAATAAAAACTGTTAGCAAATAAGAAGAAATCCCTATGGAATGGACCTCAACGAAAAGGATCATCTCATCGATGACGTAATGTAAATTCAATCCTTCACATTAATATAAAAGGAAAATTTTGGAAATTATTAATCAGTGACTAGTGACTGGAAATTGATTGATTATTGACGATGTAACAGCTAGGTGTTAGCGCTGGGGGATTGAAAAAGACGCAAGCTTCAATCCCTTCAGTTCTGCTAAGAAAGAGAAAAAAATGGGCCATCGTTTATACAATGAGGACCAACTAAAAAACAAAATCTCCAAAGGATAAATAAATAAATCAACCGGATACTAATCTTCGGACGACGTGGGAATTCACGTTTAATCGCCAGGAATATAATAGGATGAACTATTTCAATAACCGTAAGAACTTTAAAATTTATGAACAGTAAATTAAAAACTTTTCATATTTAAAATGATTTTAATATTATTCTATCTGACCAACAATATTTATTAATTGGTTATAATTTTATTTAATGTATTTAATTTGTAAAATCATTTCCATTTATTTATTTATTTATTTAATTTTGTTCTTTAAGTTGTTATGATTTCTGTTTTCCGTTAAATAAATTATAAAAAAATGTTAAACTTGAGTGGGCGTGAATGGCTGTATCGATTTGTAAAGATAATTAAGGGAGGGTAATCTTGGGTTGTTCATTTCGTGGTTGAATTGGTTCAATGGATTGGATATATTTATGTAATTAGTAGGTGTAGCATGAGATCCGCTACGGGCAGGATTATAAAATACGCCACACACCCTCTGTTTGCCTATGGATGGGTTTGTAAGTCGCAGAAGACCAGCCATTCCTATGGAGTTTTTAGTTTATTGATCTACTTGCCACAGATGTCACATTCCTGTGGGTGGAGAGTCAATGTCGTTTTCTTTCTTCATATTGTTCAGATGTACATTCCTGACAATATAATTGTGTTGTCGTATCATGCTACATTAAATACATGAATGTATCAGATGGTTGGCGCGGTTGATTGCAAATGTGTTGCCTAGGGTTAAAGAGGGATAGAATATTTTATTTTCGAATGCAAATCTATATAGTATATTCAGGCTCGATCCTATAAAACTATTAAATTTAAGTTGTTTATAGACGCTTGCATAGATTGGCTATCGGTTAAATATGTTTGCGTTTTCATATTTGATAAAATATATAGACATTCGACAAATACTGATACCTTAGGTGAGTATCTAAAAGGTATTTATTCGGATGTCTTTTAAGTTATTGGTGCGATGCAGGTATCTTACGATGAATACTATAGGGTTTCTTATAATTCCCTATGCAATTGTCAGTAATCAATAATTTTGTATTTTGATCGTTTATGTTTACTTTGAAATGTTTTTGACCGTTGAAATCTATGTAACCGATCTATAGCAACATATTAAACAGGTTAATATAATCCCATCTGTGCGAACTTGATTAAAAATGTAAATTTATAATATAATAGTAATGCAATGTAAATTAAAGTAAAATCAAAGTAAAAAAAAAAAAAATAATGTTAAATGTTAAATTAAATGTAAATCACTAAAGTAATTTTAAACCTTATATATATGTGCATAAATAAATCTGTTTGTATGATAATTACTGGCAGTGGCTTACTTTATTCTTTTATATACTAGTAAATGATATTATTAAATCTCTGCTATTCCACTGAGCTAGTGACAATGGGCTAACGATCTAAATATGTAAATAAAGTGGAATCCTAACAGCGCGTATCTGCCTACTTTATAAATTTTTCTAGGTTCAAATGCCTAGATGGTGCCCCGTAGTGCAGTTACGTAAGTCCCTTTCTCCGTATCGTTACAATATATTGCCATAAAATATTTTTTTATATTTTTACAAACATATGCAAATTACTTTATTGAAGAGCGTATATGTTGAAACAAGTATTTTTGATAAAATACAAAAGAAAGAAGCCCATATTGGAAAGGTTAAGAGGAATTTATATTTATTTGTGAATAGAAATAAAAATATATTTCAAAATAGTTAAACTATGCTTAATAAATGTAATAATTAATTCCATAGCAGTTTATATATCTGTAATATTGTGGAAGAAACTATTCTTCACACATGTTAAAATTGACATTCACTCTCTTGTCAATAACTGTTTTAAAACTATAAGTGGTCTACCTATGCTTAGAGATAAAATGAAAACTTATTCAAGGTGGAAAAATATTTAAAATCCATCCATTGTTGTCTTTATCAGATTTCATTTTGTGGTTACTTCATCCATAATATAATCATTGTTGATATTACAATTCAACTAATAATTACTCTGGTTGTACATGAGAATGTATCTTCATTGTGAAGCAAGGTATAATATATCAGACATTCTTATATTTTGAACTGTACCACTGACGTGTCTTTGTATAACTTCAATCTCATTATGATACATGATCTACTACCCTGTATATCTTGTGTCAATGGACTATTATCATATTTTGACATATGCTTAAATAGAGTTTTTTTTTTTTTTTCCGTTGCAATGATATAAAGCTTAAAATTTTATTTTTTTACTCTTACTGAAATATTACTAAAAATACAAGTTAGTAATCTATATATTTCTCAGTTTGCCTAAGAAACTATATAAGCAGATCACTAAGAATGAAATTTTTAATTATTACACATTACCAGAATCAATTTTCACTTTTTTTTTTTTTAAATAAAAAAAATTAAAGATCTGTAATTAAAGCCTTTTTTCTTTATCTTTCAAAAACCAAATTTATTGTACATTTAGACCATAGAAATACAGACCAGAAAGTAAAAAAAAAAAAACAAGTAAATGATTATGAAATAGCATGCAAATAAAAAAAGGATATGTTTGAGTTAATGTTTGCACAGGAAACTTTTGTGACTTGTATGTTGTTCCAAAAATAGACCATAGAAACCCAATTTGTCTAAAGTTCATAGCAGGGAAGATTAAAATGAGATGCTGTTAGTAGGTAGTATTAATATCCGTGTTTGTGTTTTATGAAATGATGAAAAGCAACAACAATAAGGGTAGTAAAATGTGATATTTTGGACTATTGCCATCCTTTATGAGTGAATGTTAAATGTATAGAAAATTTTAAACTTTATTTAAACTTTCCAAATACAAACAACTTGTTAGTAATAACACACAATTAGAAAATACAGGTTAGTAATTACATAACGTTTAGAGTAGTATTATTCTCCATTCTTCTTCGGGTGTTGCTGGCCTATACGCACAGTGACAAAATTCGCTTAGAAATTGAACTCGCACCTTTAGATTCTTGAATATCGAATTTAAGGCAAACGCTCTACCAACTGAGCTATTCTATCCAGCTTTTTAAAAATGTCTTCAAAAGAAAAGAAACAAATATATTTAAAACTGTTCATTAACATTTTATTGAAATTATGTATTTTTAAATTTATCAAATGCACCCAAGATTATATTTACTATTTCTTAAGTATTGATTAAAGTTAATAATAATAAAAAAATAAAACCAATCTTTATTAGAATGATTTTTTTTAGAATTCTTAAAAAATATTGACTTCAGATTTACATAATGGAAATTTAGATGAATATTTCTAACATTACAAATTCACAAATAGTCCGTAATCACGTACCATTACTCACCCTGCAGTTTCTTTGACTCGTTTTGCCATATCTAAAAAATGTATACGATTCAATTATTAATTCAATTACTGGATGCAAAATGTGGATTTATTCTAGTGCACAATTCAACCTTTATTTAAACTTTAAAATTGAAAACAATTTCACATTTTTATTTATTATTTTAAATAATTATTGGAATTAGTGAATGGAAATACTACATGCGCAATCTATTAATTAATAAAAAAATATTATTTACATGCCACATTTTATAATTCATAATTAATTGAGCATTTAGGTTTTAAAATGTGGATACCATAGTGCCTATGTGTAAATCATCTATAATTATTTATCAATTTTATTTTCTGGTCTTTTTTTTTTTAAGTTTTTGTTTATTGATTAAAAAAAATAAAAGTTTTTAAAAAGTCTTCAACAAATTAATAAATAAAAAAGAATCTTGAATCATAAAGTAATAAAAAAATACAACTTTATATATGGACAAACGTATATATCTGTGTGGTGTTATTCATTAGGAAAATCACATAATTTTATTATTTGAACTGAAAAGTTTTTTTTAGTCTTTTAAAAGAGATTAAATTGATTTTAAGTTACTCTAGAAAATCCTAATTAGTTAATGATTTGATTTTCAAATATAATTGATAACGATCTGAACCCTAATTGAAAAGTCTTTGTACTATGCTAGAAAATGTCTTTAACATGATTCGATAATATTATTATGTAAAAAATATTATTATTTCACTTTTTTTTGTTATTGGGTACTGGTCGAGAGGTCAGCGACAGCTGCTTTACAAGCAGTTTTCCCGGATTAGCAGGTTCGCTTCCCGGTTGATGCTATGACACATGAGAAAAAAAAAAATTATTTATGTTCTTTAGATTTCCCCCTTTTTTTCTGACGTAATCTTAAAGGTCTATATATATAAAAGTCTTCAGTTATGTGTCAGAGAACTCATGCAGACACAGTTTATTTTCTTGCCTGTCTGTGAGCTGGGTTCAAATTCCGATTGGTAAAGTTGTAGATTTTATCAAATTTTAAGCAGATTTTGGAACTTTTTCCCCCCAGATTTCCAGCCTATGCTCGATCTATTGATCAGTAAATACTTGTCTAGCTATTATGAGATAGAGGGCAAAATAATAACAGAAAAAATGCTCAAATTACTCTTTCATCGGTCATCAATGATAGGATGTTGAGAAAATTATTTAAAAGCTGTCTTTACTTTTATATTTTAGCTTCTTAGACATATAATAAATTCTATGCAAAGAAAATATGCTTTTAGATCATTTATTATGTATTTACAGTGTCAGTGGGAAATGCAAATCTTTCTGAATTTGCAATGACTTTATTATTCATTTAATGATTTTAAATAATTTTAACACAATATTTCATAATTAATTATTATTATTAATATAGAAATTATTAACATAAATAATGAAAACATTTCATGTACTTATACAATGTAATCCTTTATATATTGCAATTTCAAAATAGCTGATAGTTTGATTGTTCTGTGTTATATTTTGTAATATATATATATTGTGTTAGTAACCTTATGGATATAAGCTATAAAGCTAGTTTGTACTCCAGAGAAAAATAGTAATGGAAACTTAATAACAGATAGAGATAGTAAGTTTTAAAAGCAATAAAAAAGATTGCTAATTGTTAAAAGAAACTTAGATGTAAAAAGATATTTAAGTTCTAAAAGTAATGGAAAAAAGATTGCTGAAAAATAAAGGAAACTTTATTTTAGATAGATTATTTTAAGTTGAAAAGCAACAAGAAAGATTGCATATAAATAAAATAAACTTAAAATTAAATAAAGATTGCAGGTTAAAAGAAATGCACAAAAGATTGCTGAAAGAATTGTGAATTATATACCCTTAATGGATTTTTTAAATTATAGAAAAAACTGTTACTGTTTAAATTTAAACATTAAGCTAATTTTAATGAAGCAAACAAAGGAATAAATATCTAAAGCACTAATTACAAAGGAAAGGAATGTGAATGTATGCAAATTAAATGCCAGATAATAATTGTTGTAAAGACATATTAGTCTAATGTTTGCTGCTACCCTATTGTTTTCATCTAATGGATTCTGCCATTACCGTATTGGAAGTTAATAATGATATTAGCAGATATAAAGCGCGGGGGGGGGGGGTATAATTAGTGTGCGCTGAAAAGAGCAAGCATCTTTTTATGTCAGCTTTTCTTTACTCATTGTAATGCTGTTGTACTTGCTGTTTCTGGAATTAACATAGAGAAAAAAGCTGAGGGAAAAGTGTATCAACTTTTCTGCAATAAGGGATGTTTCCCAGAGTCCATCTCTCTGTAGGTGAAAGACAGCAGGATAGGAAAACTTAACAGACCTCACTGGTCTTATATTATTTGTGTATGCCTGATAAGGCCTAAATAAGATTGTGCATAAAGGAATTATAAGTATAAACTTTAGTTATTCACTTAAGTTAACCACTAGTGGAGTGGAAGTGCAGCTTTGTCTGTGGTTAACATTGAAGGTTTAGAACTTAAAATCAAGGACTCAACTGATTATGTTGTAAATTAAACATGTGTATATAATAATGTGTATATATTTTGTAAGTAAATATGTTGTAAATTAAACATGTGTATATAATAATGTGTATATATTTTGTAAGTAAATATGCCTGATCTGTAATATTGTTTTCTTAGATTGTTGGCATTCAGCTTCGTAGTTGAATACTGAACAAACCTGGTGCAGTCGACAGTCATATTCAAATCCTGGTCTAAAGTATGGATTTCATATAATAGGGGTTTAGTCAAAGTAGGGTTGTATAGGTGAATAATTAATAAAAAAATGTCATTAGGATGGTCTGTATTAGCTGAATTTGATGTTAGTGATGGTAGGGAATGGCCTCTTTATGCTACTCAGCTTGAAAATTTTTCTTATTCAATGGGATTAAGGACAAGAAGAGAAAGATAGCAGTGTTGATGAGTCTATCATACAGAAGGGTAATTGATATAATAAATAAGTATTTTGACTTACACATAAAGGATTCGGTAGCTTATGAGAATATAGCGAAAAAATTAAGTGACCATTTTAGCCCCTGTCACTCTAAACATGTAGCAAGATTGTCTCTAAGGAATATAAGACAATGCAAGTTAGAATTTGTAAAAGAATAGGTTTGTCATTAAGATAATTAGCAAAAGATTGCTTATATGTAAATTATATTGATGAGATATTGTTAGATCAGATATTATGGGGCTGCTTGATAATAGTCTGAGGAAAAATCTGCTGTTTGATACAGATTTAAACTTTGAATCATCTATCAAGAAGAGTGTAACTCACAAATCATTAATAGTACAAGCTGTCTGTTTTAAAAATAAAAGTGAAAGTGAGGCATTAGTAGTGTGGAAAACTGATTGGAAAGAAGGGATAAATACAGTTGCACAAGCAAAAGTATTGTTTTTTTTTTTTTCTGTGGACAAAAGCAACATATAAAAAACCAGTGTAAATTTCTAGAGGAAAGATGTCATAAGTGTAACCTAAAGGGGCATTTTAAAAAAAGTGTTTAGAACATAAGCCAGCCAACAGTGGCAATATAATATAAAATCTAAGGTAATTGTAACAGATGATATCATTAGCATTAATAATACAGGAATAAATGTGGAATATAAATATATGCTACAATTAGAAAATTGTAATAAAAAGATTGAAATGGAAATTGATAGTGGGTTTGGCATTTCACTGATCTCAGAAAAACTATGGAAACATATTAAAGGAAATTGCAAAGATGTACCAATTAGACAGACAATTATAAGAGCTGTAGATCTCAGTGGAAATGAAATGGGAATGCTAGGTTATGCCATAGTGCCTATCACAGAAACTAGAGTGAAAAATTACCTTTATACATAGTGAAGGGTAAAATCAGTTCATTAATATGGTGGGACTGATTTCATAAGTTAGACAATACTGTCAATGTCAGTGCTGTAAATAAAGGGTCAAGCATAAATGGGAAGAGCAAAGTCTATGACTGGTAAAGCCAAGTGATGGCCATGAATACAAAAAGATACAAAGAAAAGAAAAATGGAGTGACCAAAGGCAAATATGATAGCAATAGTTTCAGAATCAGAGCCAAATTATGGTTTTGTGATGTGATAAATAAAACTTGGTTCAAAGGGCACTCGAAAAGATTCTGTTGAACCAAGTAATAATTAGGGGTGAAAAATACCCTAGAAAAATATTGTTAGAGAGTGGGAAAGACTAGACACTATTTGGTCTAAAAGTATAAACACAGTAAATGAAAAGAAAAGGTGCAACCCAAAGGCAGAGAGTTACGAAAACAAAAATGATAGTGTCATAAGAGAAGAACAATCAGATGAAAATGAAAGCCCACTAACTTCTTCAGAACAGAACAAATGGAAGCAGTGGTAGAAAAACAATCACCCCAAACTTTTCAGGAAAAGCTTAAACCAAATAGATTTTGAGACTCGATTTAGTAAAGTAAATGGAGGTTTTCTCTGGAGTGGGAGGAGGTGTTATATATATATACACCTGGGTCTCTTTTTACGTGGACTTATTTAACATGATTTTGAAGTTACCGATTCATATTTCACCAGAAGTCGAACTCCGATAATGCGCTATTACTTTAAATAATAAATTTTGCGCACTTATGTTACATTGAAAGTAATAGCACATTATTGGAATTTGACGTTCATCTTAGTAATTTCAATATTTTCAGTGCTTTATAATAGTAAGATTTTATGCAATAATGAAATTAAAATCATGATTTCCACATTTTATGTATACACACATTAAATTTTACAAGATTATAATGTAAATTTGTTCAAACATTGTGCATGTTAATTTTGCATTTTAAATCACATTCTGGTTTTGCTTTTTAAAAAAGAACGTAATCGATTATTAATTATTTAGTGTCCACAAGTTTATTTTTAAAAGGTGAGTAATAGCAGTCGGCACAATTAAATTTGACAATTAAAAATTAAAATCTGATTTTTAATTGTAATTAACAATTTAAAAATTACTTACGGCGACTTGAAATTAATGTGATGTGAAATTTGATTTTTAAATGGAATTGAAATTTAAAAAATTAAAGACAAAAATAAGAATTTAATTTTTAGTTGTTAGTTTCATAAACAATTAATAAAATCGTCTCAAAGATTAATTACTAATTACGTTGTCACCAGAAAACCATTGACACAACATGAGTGTGAAGTTGGCGCTAGTTGTATTTCCTCTTGTGAAAAATCAGATTTTTTTACCAGTTTGCAAACGATCATGTTTTTCGGCAAATAGCGATAATAATTAAAACGTGTATTAAAAAATGTAAATTACTGTACTGTAAATTATGCATAAAAATATATTATTTTGAATAAAATTAAATATTATCGTTAAAAAAAGTTTGTCTTGTATCAATTTTTTTCAAATTTGAAATTTTTTATTAGTCATATTTTATTTCCTTATTTTTTTGCATGCAAATTTTAAAGTAATTTTACGTTGGTGCTTTGCTTTTATGTGAATTTTGAAAAATCACAGACCTCATCCCCCCTTTTTCAATGTAAGTTACGTCTATTTTTGCACGATTTCGTTTACACATGTTTTCTGAGGAACCTATCTATCGCGTAAAAGAAGACCCAGGTGTATATATATATATAGTGTTGGTAATTGTATGGATATAAGCTATAAAGCTAGTTTGTACTCCAGGAAAAAATAATAATGGAAATTTAATAATAGATAGTGAAGCAGAATCTGAGATTCAAATTGCGCTTCACAGCCCACCTCAAATTTTCTGCTACCAAGCCAAATTCAAACCTATTCTTGCATATATATTCTGCCCACTAACACATTTTTTGTTCCTTTTCTTGATATATTAACTAAAATACTTCTTAATGAAATATATGTGTAGATATCTGAATTTCAACACACTCAAAAAAAACGAAAAATAATAAATATAGTATTTAAAAGGGGAATACATATACGCAATAGATAATGGAGATTAATTGTAACAAACTTATAATATCAAAATATATTATATTTTCTGTATTTTCTAAAAATTATAAAAGTTATAGTAATTATTTAGTAATTGCCAGCTCAGATGTATGTAGTTATTGTAGAGACAAACCTACTGAGCAAATATTTACTAGAAAAAGTTTGTTATATGTCAATCTATAAAATTTTGTCTTTTAAATTATTTTTGCTATTAAACTATACTTTTTTAAAAAAAATCCAAGATGGAAGATGCAATTGTAAGTAATCAAAATAATTAAAGGTGAGAAACTTAGTCTTGTTTAATCTTCTAAAATAACTTTAATTAAGTTTCTCTAAAATTAAAATTAGAAACTAAACTAATTGATTTACTTTTGTCATAAATATTTATCAAATTAATTTCAGTTTGAATACATATTATCTAACAATGGCATCTTCCAGCATAATGGGTAAATAACATTTATTTTACAAAGTGCAGACGGTATTGAAATTAAACTAAGAGAGTGCAAACCTCTCAAGCGCTTCGCCAATCAGATCACAAATTCTTTTAAAAATTAGATTAGAGAATGATTAGCAGTGACCAATGAAGAAAGCATTCCACAAATACGGGAGCATAGTATAAAATGGACTAATTTTGACCAGGAGAAAAACTAAAAAAGTCAATGAAAGCAGTTGCCAAATAAATCCACGTTTGTTTAATTTCAATGTGTCGTGAGTAAACCCACTTCACCTTTCTCACCATTCAAGATGGCCCTCTTTGAAATTTGCACCCAGGATCCCAATCCTAATAAACTATAACTATGTGCCTATTTGTTGAATAATGAACTTACTACCTGCCTGAATGACTATGCTCGTCAAACTACCTCTAGTTCTCCAAGAGAAATCTGAATACCACCAAAAGAACAGCCAAGTTTGTACAGAGGTAATAATTTCAAATGCTGCTAGACTCTTAAATTTACATTGAATAATTTCAAATCTCACCTATCTGTTTCTTTAAACACTTTGTAAAGCATTCCTTGTAAAATTTAATATTAATTATGAGTTAATCCATTTGTAAATTCTTACCTTGTTAGTCAAATGTACTTTGTTCTCTCTATATAACTTAGCAGTAATCTCTCCTGAATAATTATTATTTCTCAATTTCACATCTATGTGGCAATGTTTTTATTTTCATTATTATATCTTATATTTTCATATACTAAATTATATGTCGATAATTTTCCCCGTGATTCGCAAGTCTCTCCTCTATCTCTTTTAAAACCGACCGGTACAATAGAGAGAGTAAGTTTTATACGCAATAAAAAAGATTGCTAATAGTTAAAAGGAAACTTAGATGTAAAAAGATATTTAAGTTCTAAAAGCAATGGAAAAAAGTTGCTGATAAATATGGGAAACTTTATTTTAAATAGATTACTTTCCATTGAAAAGCAAAGGAGAAAGATTGCATGTAGATAAAATAAACTTAAAATTAGATAAAGATTGCAGCTTAAAAAATGCACAAAACCTTGCTCAAAAGTAAACTGAGTTGTTAAATATAATGCCGGATACGCTTAATGGATTTTTTAAATACAAAAAAAAATAGTTACTGATTAAATTTAAACATTAAGCTATTTTTAACAAAGCAAACAAATGTTTAAATATCTAAAGCACTAATTACAAAGGAAAGAAATGTGAATATATGCAAATTAAATGTTAGACAATAATTGTTGTAAAGATATATTAGTCTAATGGTTTGCTTGCTGCTACCTTATTATTTTCATCTAATGGATTCTACCATTACCCTATTGCAATGTTAATAATGATATTAACAGATATGAAGTAGGAGAAAAAAAGTATAAATAGGGAATGCAGGAAAGAGCAAGCATCTTTTATCAGTTTTTTTTTACTCATTGTAATATTATTGTGGTTGCTGTTTTGTGAATTAACCTAGAGAAAAAAGCTGATGGAAAAGTGTATCAACTTTTCTGCTTTGAGGGATGTTTTCCAGAATTCGTGCCTCTGTAGGTGAAAGACAGCCAGATAGGAAAACTTAACAGATTGCACCTGTATATGCCTGATAAGGCCCATATAGGATTGTGCATAAAGGAACTTTAAATATAAATTCTAGTTATTCACTTAGGTCCACCACTAATAGAGTGGAAGTGCAGTTTAGTCTGTGATTATATTAGCATTGAGGGTTTAGAACCTAAAATCAAGGATTCAACTGATTATGTTGTAAATTAAGCAATGCTGGAACTGGTACTGAGTTAAACCAGTTAACTATGTACAAATAATAATGTGTGTATATTTTGTAAATAAATATTGTCTAATCTGTATTCACATTGTTTCTTGTAGTTAATAAGTTTGTAATAATTGTTGGCATTTAGCTTCATTGTTGAATACACAATATTCTGCAATCTTTCTTTAGATGGCCTCCTAAATTTTAGGAAAACTGTTAAAGAAAAAAAAATTTAAATATTTTATGTTGTGGTGTAGATATGTACATTTAAAAATAAATGCAAATATTTATGCTGCAGTCTGCATAATCATGGAAATTATTGAAACTATTCAACCGATATCATTCGTTTTAAGTAGCTGAAGAAATGGATTTCATATTAGAAGTCTAACAAGTTTCTTTATCAGATATTATCTGAATCTGATCAATACTTTAAGGATGATCCACTTTAATAACATTTCATTTTATATAATTATGATCAATCATGCAAAACTTTTATATAGTTATTGATTATATGTAACTTTACACATACAACATCTTATGTGAAGGCCGTAAAAAATTCATAGATGAATTTCTCTCCTGCTATTTACATAAATGATTATCTTGAATATAATATATATACTTTAAATCATTTGTTAATATCTTTTAGCCAAATTACTTCCCAGAATCTTATTGGCATTTTAACAAATTATTTTTTAATCTTATTTATTTATAAGTTCTATTTTATATACAGTATAAATATATAAAATATTACTTCTATTTGTATACAAACATTAGAATATGGTTTATAATTCTTATGAAAACATGGGTGGAGATTCAGGTTATAATAGAATAGTAAATTTGACAATTTTATACGTGTCATGCAAGTTACAGAAATCATTGTTAATAATATTTTATGCATATTCACAATAGCCCATGAAATGAACCATTGTTTCCATGGACCATGAGATGAAACCAGAGCTTAGAGATATATATGCTTTTGAATTACAGTATAATAAACAATTTTGTTTAATATTAACAAATGTATATTATTTATAGTGTTAATAGCAAACAAAATAACCTTAATCTTAATAAAATAGAATTAAAATAATTATCAAAAGAAGTATAAATATCTTAATTTAATATTGAAATCCCAATAGATTTGTACTTTAATTTTTTTGTTTGTGAAACTCAAAATGAATATATATATATATATCATCATCATCATCATCATTATCAACCATTATCAATCCACTGCAGGATGAAGGTCTCTCCAAGTTTAATCCATCTTCTCCGATCTTTAGCTTCTCTTCTCCACATCACCCCTACACATTTTCTTATTTCATTCATCCATCTTACATGTGATCTCCTTCTGGGTCTTTTACAATCTCTTGGAATCCAGTTTAAAATTTCAATTGTCCATCTATTATCATCTCTTCTAGCAATATGTCCAGCCCAACTCCACTTCACTCTTTTAATTTTTTCAATGAGGTCAGTAACACCTGTTTGTTCTCTTACCCATACATTGCGTTTTCGATCTCTTCTTGTTACTCCCAACATACATCTCTCCATACTTCTTTGAGTGGTCTGAAGTCTCTGTATTGATCTTCTATTAAGTGTCCAAGTCTCAGATCCATAAGTAAGAACTGGTAAAACACATTTGTTAAAAACCTTTCTTTTCAAACACATAGGCATATTTCCTTTTAATATCAAGTTATTTCTACCAAAAGCACTCCAACCAAGTTTAATTCTATGATTAATTTCCTCTATTATGTTTCCATCTGTATTAATAATCTGACCAAGGTATTTGTAACTCTTAACTTCTTCTAATTCATCATAATCAATCTTTATTTTCATATTTTGAGCAAATCGATTAAACATTACTTCAGTCTTTTTAATATTTATCTTTAGTCCTACTTTCCTACTTTCATCTGATAACTCCTGCAACATTTCCTGCAGCTCGGAAGCATTATTTGCAAAAACAACTACATCATCTGCGAAATCTAAATGACTTAAATAATCTCCATTTACTTTCACTCCTTTAGTTTCCCATTTTAATCCATATATATATATGAATTGAGGCAAGTAATTCATTTATCACCATTCATCATTATCCATATGCTTTCAAGATTATTAATTGTAACATATGTCTTAACAAGTTCACTCATCCTCTTATAATGTATCTCACGATCATTTTTTCTGGAGTTTACCTTTTCCACATATATTATACATTTATCTGTTGAAATATGATTTAAACTATGAACTTGGGCAAAATTGTTAAATGATTGTTTTAATCAATTCCATCCAGCAGTAACATTAATCTTTTTTAAATCTCACAAAGGAAAGAAAAACACATTTTCATCATTTTTTTTATTATATCTACTTCTATCATACTAGATTAAATTTTAATAGTTTATGAAACACATTTAAGTTCATGAAAAATGTATAAAAATATATATGCTTATCTTTTTTTGTCAAATATGGTATTATTTTTGCCACTTCAAAATTATTTATAAATGATCTCATTTTCTAGAATGTTTTTTTTTTCTACTGATGCAGAGACTTATATCTATTCATATTATTTGAAACTATAATTTCCATTTATTTAAATAGGGACTAGGATAAACCTTTATTATATCACCTAAACCAGATTTCCAACTTTTCATGATTTTACTAGGACCAAGACTTTTCTACTTATTTTGCCTTAATTTATTTTACATGCATAAGAATTTGTGATTAATGTGCATTAACATTAAACTTCTAATCTGAATGAAATAATAAATTATGACAGATAATCATTTCTTATTAATTTAAAAATTGATCAATTTTATAGTCTAGACAATCCATTTTGATATTCAATAATATATATATAAACTTTTAATATTTTCAAGGGCTCTTCCTTCAATACATTTTTGTTTTTTATCTATATTTTCTTAGAAATATAAATAAAAACTGTTATTTCAAAAAGTATACATATATCTATGGCTCTTTATTTACAATTAAAGCATATTGCATTATTACAGTTGTAGTGTTTAATCAGAAATATGTTTAAATTTTACTTATGAAATACCATTAACAAAATTAAACATTCTATAGACAAAAATATAAATAACTGTTTTACAAAAATTATTAACAGAACAATAAAAAATAATAATTTATATGCTTGAAAAATACTATGGTAGCAAAATATACAAATATAATGAAGGAAAACTTTGTTACCATTTCTAGAAACATCTGCATTTTTTTTTTAAAAAAAACATCTTTTTTAATTTAATTTTTCTCACAATTCTAGAAAATAATTTTCTATCTTCACCAAGTCTTTGATAGAATCCAAATCTATCCTTCAATAACATTATTTACTGTGGAGATTATTTATTTGATCTTGTTTTTCAGGTTACTCAGTTCTTGCAAATTTAGGGAAGCAAAATTTTTTAAGCATTCTGGAAATATGGAGAATTTGTGAAAAAGTTTTAATCAACATGGGGAATGATTTCCTCTCTTCCCTGCACACTTTGTAATCAGTTATCTTTAGTATAATGCCAGTTCACAGTAATAATTAATAACTAATCACTTAATCCTTCATCTTGCATAATGTTTGATAAAACATGAACCGCTCTATTCTAGAGCCATCTAGAGTAAGGTTGAATAAGTTATAATTACCAGGTGATAGTTCATTTAAATCTCTCTCAGAATTATTTTAGCTTTACTGATCACACGTAGACAACAACAGTAGTGATAATAATTATGATTACAGACATGCCCTAATGTAATATTTTTTTTACTTTAGACCAGATTTTTTATTATTAAAATATATTGAATAATTTTATACATTAATAATTTATTGATTTTCCATAAATAAAATATTAATATGATTTTCCAATATATTATTATGTTAATTATTTTAAATCGATTTATTCTTTTTATTATCATTATTATGAAATAAATATATTTGTTTGACATATATATATTTTACATTTGTTTCCACGTTCACACATGGGCTTTAACCTTTTCACATACATATTTTCGTTCAGTCGTTAGATTAGATAAATATTAAGCATAAAAGTTAATAGAATAACTGATAGAATGTTACTTATACACATGTACGATAATATAGTATTATGAATTAACCATTTTTAAAATAAAAATAATCTGGTTTTATTTATTGTTGATTTTAGATATTTTGAATTATTAAATAATCACTTTGAATTTATCCCTTAATATGTATATGTGTGTGTATTAAAAACAATATTTGCCTGTATTCAGATAAATGTTATATTCCTTAGCTTATAAAATGTCATGATACTAGAACTATTATTATTTAGATAAAGTAGAGAAATGTGACACCATAGGTCATTTTCAATTGTCAGTTTAATCTTTATGATTGAAAGAAGGATTAGATATAAAATTCTATGTTAGCATTACATGACACATTTTTCTAATATATATATTCTATTTTATACGAAACATATTTTTCTATTGATTGTGCAATACATATATTTTAAAATACGTGTATTTCTAAAAAAAGAATGTATTAAAGTTATTCAATTAAATATTGTTTTATAAATGAATAAATGACGAAAATATTAAACAATTATTCCACTTTGCAGTAATACTATGATACTAATCTAATCATTATTAACGTGAATTTAATTATCTTAAAGAAATATTTCTAATAATTTGTTATTATTTAATTTTTTATTTCTATAACTGCTGAGTTCTCTAAAACTTTCTTTTATATATTTCTCTATTTTTTTTCTATTTATCATCGTCTTCAATCACAGCGAGAATATGATTACTTTAATTTCAGAAGAAAAAAGAAAGACAATCAAAAAAATAAAAGCTAAAAATGAGTTTTATAAAAATTTCAAAAATCGAGCCTTATATTTTTATCACACGCATGTATATCAAGTAATGGTTGTTAATTTTTTATGTGTTGAAAATTATTTTTTTTTTTATTTCTATAATTCTCTATAACATATTCTGATTCTTCATCACAATGCCATAACCTTTTTTGATTTTTTTTCTTTAATTTTTCTATTCATTCCTTGTCATCAATTTTTATTTTCAGACATTTGTTTCTTATCTTTCCCAACAGGTATCCCGATAAATATATACTTTAATCTTTCATGAGATAGCTTCTTTGCATATTCATACCATTTCCATTGTTTTGTTCTGATTTCATTTGCTTTCCAATGGTCAATTCTGCTTTCTTTCTTCTTCCTATTCTTTATTTGCCAAATTTCACTTTATACAAAATAATATCACTTCAATATTAGGTCATATTCATTATTTATTGACTTATTACACATTTTTATTTCATAATATCCTATTTATCTTTACTGTAGCTTTTCTTGCCAGTGGATTTCTTTATTTTGTGGCTGCAGTAGTTGTTTCATTTTATTTGGTTTTTATATTTAGATGACTCATTCTTCACCTTTTTCAATCCATTATGAATTTTCTAATATTGCATCTAGTGGTATTTTTATTTTTATTTTTTATGCTTTAATTTTTTTGCAGTTGGTAAAATATAAAAGTTTTTATCATAGGTATGTTGAATAAAATGATACTGAATTGCCTTTAGTTGATTGTTAGCCTTTAGAATTAATTTCAGTCACTTTTGCAATTATTTCATGATATTTAATAAGCCTTTTATGTCATGTTTCATCTTACCTTTTTTTTTTTATATTTATGTTAGTATACTGAGCTTCTTCTTGTGTTAAATTTATTTTTATGTACTGCGCTTTAACAACTATTGTCACTGAAACTTTTGACATTATAGATATGATTTTTCTTTTGTCTTATAAATTTGTTACACTTAGAAAAATCATAATTTACTTATAACAATAAAATTATGTTTAGAAAAAGTTACATATAAACATCAAATATTTACAAAGAATAAATGAGAACAAATACTGAATAACATAAAATAAATTTTGAAGTAAGTATCAGAAAATTTTAATTTTTTCCTTTGATTATAGCTTCTGTCTAGAAACAAACACTGAAAGTAAAATATGGAATATCATATATTAAATTACAAAAACGAAAATTGATACTTAAGCAAAAATAACTACTCCAGATAAAAAAAGTACACTATAAATTGTGAATATTATATAAAAAAAATAACTTTAGTATATATAAAAATTCAAAAAATTGTTAATGTATATTTTCTGCCTAGATATGCTGTGTTCTGTATATTATGCAAGTATTCACTTAAAATATGTATGTTTGTATGATAATGCAACTTAAATCTATGTAAAAGGGTTAAAAAAAAAAAGCTTAAATTTGTTACCTCATGTGAATCATTCACCAGTCATCATTATTCAGTTTTCTGAGTCATCAATTTTATATTTTAAGATCCATTGGTGTCTTCAATTTTTTAAATGCACATGGATTCTCAGAGTGGTAGATAAGAAATGGTTTCAGTTTTGCATTAACTTCCATATTTCCTCCAACCAATAACATAAGATGATCCTTGGATGGCTTGTAACTTGGGTTTTACTTTCTTCTTTTGAAATAAATGTGCATAAAGACATTTTTTTCCAAAAAAAAACACCAGTTTTATTAATGTTGAAGACCTCTTTCCTGCATAATATTCAATAATTTAGATGGGAAAATTTGTTGCTGCAATAGTATTTACTGAGGCTGTTTCTCCAATAATTTTTAAATTATGTAGATATCCTTGCTTCCAAGATCTACCAAAACCATCCTTAATTACTTTTAAAGTCTAAATCTCTGATACTTTCATCCTTCTTGGCAATTTCTTTTTGCCAAAGATCTTGAGAGAGTTTTATTACTTTCTGGTGAATTAATAAAAGGGATATGGTACTTCTTAGTGATTTCATGAATTAATTGATCCATTATAGAATAAATGTTTTGAGTTTTCAAATAAAAGATGCTGTGATTTTGGAAAATTTAGAGGCACCTACAATGGTTTGAACACTTTGTTCTACTTTGCTTTTGGTTTATAATATAGTGGTGTGGGTGGACACAGATGAACTCATAGATAAACATATGTCATAATTTTTTTCTCCTTTTTCCAATCAATATAAAAATTTTATTTTGGTTTCCAAGCTCAAAGATTTTTTTAATTTTTTTCATGGTTATATTAATTGCTATGATGTCTTTTTAAATAGAATCACCAAAAAAAAAAAAAAATTAAATACCCTCTCCTTAGAAAAAAATGCTTATTTTCACTGTGCAAAAAGTACAGCAACATAGACCAAGAAAGTGAAACTAAATTAGCATTTAACAATTTTTTTGGATTCTTCCATATAACTGTTTCTCATTACACTGGAAAAAAACATCCATATTGGAGTCTTTTTTTTTAAATGTAAACTATATTATTATATTATATTATTTTCATGAAATTATTATTTAAAAAAACGATGTTTAATAACTTATTTGATTGACCATAAAGACTTGTTGTTTATCATTAGTGTTACAATAGCCAAATAAACTTAAGCAATTTGTCGAATAGTGCAATACATTTTGATGGCAGAGTTGCAGCCTATTTAAATAAAAATTAATGGCATTTATCTTATTCATTTTATTTGTATTGCATTTTCATCATACATAATTTATTATTAATTGTGTAAAATCATCTTCACGTTTTTTTTTCCAAAACTGCAATTCATTTAAGATGGATAGCAGTTTTGAAAGATTTGATTGAAATTAGCATTCATAAAGATTTTAGTCTAATTGATTGTAAATTTCAGCTAATATTTATATTGCACACAATTGAAAATTTAATATTGATAGTACATATGACCAAAAATTATTTTTATTTGGTACTTTTGAATTTTCAAAATAAAAAAGATGGCAGCCTGTATTTTTGATAAATGTACAGTTTTTATGGCCTATAATCTACCGAAGATGTGTTAGTTGTTAAATTAAAATAAAATTAATAAATTGATTGTTAAATTTTAAAAAAGGAATAAAATCTTATAAATTTCATTAAGAAGTTTTATTTTTTATTTTTTACTTATAATGTGAGAAGTAACTGGGCACTCTTAATATTGTTGTACTTTGGTTCAATCCAGTATGTTTCTTTTTGTCAGCAGTTTATTTTTGATAAATTGTCACAATGATAAAAATTTGGGATCTTCCTATACATAATTTGATGCAATAGACTATTTGGAAAGGTGTGGCATCCTGCCCTCCTGAAAAATGTGCATTAATGGTCATGATATAAATTGCATGCGGCTTACATGAATAAAGTATAAATATTGTATTTATATATTGTACCATGAATCAAGGTACATGTTGAAATTGTTCATTTACAATTATTAAAAATAAACATTTTCATAAATAACGCAAGAAGTTTTAAAAGTGATAATAATGATAAAATCACTGTCAGTAAATGGTTGAAATAAAAACATCTCATTTAAAGAAATAGTTAAAAGTTTAATAAAAAGAAGTTTAATATAAAAGTTTATAATTTTAAAAATAAAAAATAAGAAAATACTGTTAACCTGGGGGGAAATTAAACCCTGTGTCATTTGTAAAGTTTTACAAATTAATTTAAAAATAATTCAGGGGAGAGAATTTAACTATAAAAGTTTAAAAATGAATCTTTTACATGAAATTAGAATATCTCTTTTCATTTAATTTAAAGAGAAAAAAAGAATCTTTTCTCATTTATTTAAAGTAAATGAGATTGTAAATAATGAGTTGATTTTAAATATAAAGAAGTATAATAAAATGTGTGCATGTTAATCTAATGAAATATGAAAGTTGGATATTAAAAAACAAATGAAAGTGTACAAGTTAAAAATGTCTCTCAAAAATATTGCATTTACTCAGAAGCTACCTAAAAACAGAATTAGCAATGGCTACCAAATAAAAATCCAAAAACAACAGAATTAGCAATGCCTACTAATTAAAAACATAATTAATTAATCAATCAAAATCTTATCAAAAATGTAATCAAAAGCAGTGGATGAAATTTTCAACAATGAATATAGCTGGCCGGTATAGAAACTAATTTTAAAATAATGACAACAGATTATCACATAAATAGTCAGTTTTTCATCATTCAATCAGTTTTACAATCAGTCTTCAGTCAGCCATGTCATGTATCTAGAAACAGTCTTTGTCATGTATTTAAAGACAATACAGTGTTAGCAGCTGTCAGAAGCATACAGCCAGACTCCAGCCTTAGCCCCATGGAACATCAGCAATCTGCCTGATAAAAGTGATGCCTGCCTAATAACTTGAAACCACCAGAGATATCTAACTGTCTTGAATAATAGTGTCATGAAATAGCAATCATCGGAATCCTAGTTGGTAAAAGTTCATGGGAAGCAGCAAACAGCAAGAATTCAACGTCCAAAATCCTATAGGTAATGAAAACATTTTTTATTCCATTTGTGATATTAATGTAGTCATTGCAATAATTTGAAGCCTCCAGAGTCAGTAAAACTAATGAACTCTATAGCATGCATAAAACAAACTATTGACATGCATATTTTAAATGCCTTGTATTATTCGAAGCATTATATTATATTGTATTTTCTTAAGAATGTGTGTGTGTGGTTATTATATTAACTATCATTGTTAGACTAATTGAGCATTTATTACAGTAGTTTAAAAATTGTAATAATAAGTATTTAGTTAAAATAAATTATTTTTAAACTTAATATTTTGTCAGTTAATTCTTTTACCACTAATTAAAGCAGTAATGTATTATATTATTCTTTTGATTGAGCTAGTTGAGAGTTCTTGGGCACTGAATTAGTTTGCCATCATTCAAAGCACGTTATTTACTTCTGTAATTAACTGGCATCTGGAGTTTACTCTGAACAAAAAAGTGCTTTGAATGATAGGTGTTGAATTCTGCGGTCAAGAATATCTATGTCCTTCAAACATGGTCACATTTATATACATTTCATATATAGATCTAGTTTGGGCATGGGTACTCTCTGTGTATTATGCTTCTCTGCCTAAGGGACTTTGGTGGTGCAATAATTAAATTGCATTGGTGTAGATCAAATTAATAAATAATTATATATATTTTTGTATAAAAGTAAGTCTTATAATTTTGTTTTCACAAGTTTAGATTTTATTAAAGAATTAAAAGTTCATGCTAGTTTTGTTTCCCAAGTGATCCACAGCAGTTCAATATATTTTTTCATTTTTCTGTTTATAATTATTCAAAAAAAAAACAATAACACCTAAACTGTAAATATTGTAATCGTTTTTCCATAATGATTTTTTTAAAATAACAATAATAAAATATAAATATTAAATACAACATTTCCTAACAGGCATTTTTTGTAAGTATTTGGAGGGGGCAGAAACTGTAGACTTATTAAAAATATAGGCTGCCATCTTGACTTGCTTGAAAACTCAAGCACCTTTTAGTTTTATGCCGAATGAAATTTATATTTTTTTCAGTAATGCATTTTTTTCTTTACACATGTTGTAATGTTGACATTAATTTGAATATCTGAAAAGAATTGTGAAATGATTTTAAATCAAGGATGCAGAATGTTATTTTAAATTTACATTTAGTAATTTTTGATATTAATTGCATAAATCTGAAACCATTTTACCCTCTTTGCTCACCCACCTTTTTTCTTTCTGAAAATATTTTAGATTTGTGATGATAGCAGTTTTGATTTGTGAGAAAAATTTTATTTGAAAATTAATTGACTAAATATTTTAGTTAATAAAAGTACTGTACATTTTTAATTTTATGCTGAATGAATTTGTTTGTTTTTTTCTCATTACAATACTGTGTTGATTTACATTCATGTACTGAATGAACTTTTTACTTTTTTTGCTTTTGTAGTCATTAATGATGAAAACTTTACTTTGGATATGTTATTAATGAAATATGAATTGTCTCATAAAAACACTGGATGAAAATTAAATAAAGTACTATACATTTATTAATCTTATTTTAAGTTTATTATCAAAATATTGAATACAGCACTGTAACATTGTATATTATGAATAAACTATGTACTATACAATTTCAGCATGAAAATCACTATTTTGTTTTTAGATGAGATAGCATTAATAATTATTCTATGATGTCATCAATGTTAAAATGGCTAACAATGTTTGTTTTTTTTTCATTTTTTTATGATTGTTATAGTAATTGATTGTAAATCAAAATAGTGGATACAAATTGATGATTGCTAGTGTGAATTATTGGATAAACGTTATGCGCTAAATGGAGTATAGATTTACTTGAAATAGTGAAATAGTTAATTATCAATGATGTTAATTGTAATATTAACTTTAAATTTATAATAAAAAAGTTGTAGTCTTTTATATTCAAGCTTTTATAACATTTTGATAATTTTTTATACATTTTATTTGTTAATAAATTTTTATCAAGGAAAAAAAAAACAATTTTCCAGCAGTAAATCTTTAATAAAACTATAGAATTTTTATTGTTATTAAACAAATTAGACTTTCTTGTAATAGTTTTATATTAGTCTTCTTTATCTACTGCATGTGGTTTAAGCCTTTTTATATGTATCTGAAACTATAGATAATAATAAACTCTATAATATATATATTTAACATAGATATATGTATATTCTTACACATAGCAAGCACTTTAATTACAGAGTACATAAATTAATGTATTAATAAAATAAATAAAATGTTATTATGGTTATAAAAAAAACCCAGAATACCACATACTAAGTTGATACTGAATGCTTAGGATGGGGATTTAGTTGAGAGATGATTCATAATATATCTCATATAACCATGTGTGTACATAAAAATTGTAAATTCAAATATAATAAATTTCTATTTTTTTTTTTACTTTATATTTATTCAAACTGTGGATGATAAATTTGTAGATATAAGGAGAACATTATACTTAAAAATAGTTTTACCCTAAAATATATATATATTTTTTAAGAAACAAAAAATTCAGATTTTAATTAATTACCATTTATCATTATTTTGTGTTCAGATGTAAGTTTTATTTACTAATTTTGTGAATATTTGAATCTGTTATAAAAATTTGAATAATTAGATCCATAATTTTTCTATGGTGGTATCAAATTATGCAATAGCATAGGTGTTTGTTTGTTTTTTTCACCATGAAGTAAAAAAATACTTTTGTAAATACACACAGTTAGTGAAGATATCTAATTGAATTTGCTTTTATTATCATATCATTTATTTTTGATGGCGTGTCTTTAAGTGATTTGTATGTGTATTTAAAACTATGGTATGAAATTACTGTCATAACAAAGAAAATATAAATCAAAAGTATTTTATTTTTAAAAACTTCTAATGTAGTAAGTCCGCAAATAACAATAACATTTTTCACATCACTAGAATTGTTTTCAAAAATTAATTATTAATATTGTTTTTTAATTATTTAGATATTATCGTCTTTAATTTAATCAAAAGAAATTATAAATGATATCATTTGCCATTGTATATGTGGCTCATGAATTATTAATAGTAATATTTTAAAATTATTTTTATTGTATAGAAAATTGCATTCTGTTTCCAATTTAAACAATTTTTTTGTCCTATCTTTGCACTTTTTCTCTCATTCTTGCCATTTTTTTTACATTACTTTCTTCATTTTTTAAAACTAATATATAGACTTTCATGCTATCAACCATGTTCCTGTAATATATCTGTGCAAACACATTTTCTACCTCTAGTCACATACATAAATAGTGTTTATAACATCATTTTTTAAAGTTTTTTTTTTCCTTTCTTGTCTTTTTCTAGTATTACAATAGTCATAGTTCTTAATCAGCATCTATCTGCTCATAAGGAGATATCAGATTTTTTTTTTTTGTTTTGGAACAATTACTTACATTTCACACACAGTCAAAATAATTGCTGAAAATTTTGAATATATATATAATAAACAGATGCATTTTTTTGAAAAGAGCTTCTTGGATTTTACCATAAATAAAGTAACAATTATTGTTAAAGATTATCTAAAAAGTTGGAAACCTATATTGTTAGTAACATTGATAAGAAAAACATTTTATAAGAAATTTAAATAAGAAAATGAAAGATGGACATAAGATGATATTTTAGATTGGGTATTGTTTATTTAATATGTTGTATAATATTTATATAATTAAGTGCAATTAAAATAGGAAAAAAATCATTGCATGACAAAAATTGTGGATACCAAAGATGCGCTTTCAAAGTGTTAGGATTGACAGAATTTAAATTAGAATATTTTTATAATAAATTTAATATTAAACAAATTTATTTATATATAATTTCAGTTTTTATATTTTTAAAAATAATTATACAATCATGTTATACAAAATTTAATTATTCATTTTTGTTGAAATAATCACTTTTATTAGTCATATTTTTAAATATTAGTCTTCTCAAGAAATAGGCTACATAATATGAACTATGAATATATATTTGTTTTTGATCTACTGCAGAATAAAGGTCTCTCCAAGTTTAATCCAATTTCTTAGATCTCTCTAACTCTTTTTTTTTTGACAACATGCAACTAACTCCCTTATTTTATCCATTCATCTCGGATGATCTCTTTCTAGATATTTTTTGCAATCCAATTTAAACTTCAACTGTTGATCTGTTATCATCTTTTCTAATAATTTATCCAGTTCAGTTCCTAATTCTTTCAATGTCAGTAATACCTATTTGTTTTCATATCCATGTATTTATCATTTTTGATCTTTTGTTAGTACTTCTAATAAACATTTCTCCATATTTCATTTATTATCCTGAAGTCTCTGCATTGCTTCTTTGTTAAGTGTCTAGTCATCAGATTCATAAGCAAAACTAGTAAAATACTTCTGTTAAGTACCTTCTTTTACAAACACTTGGCTTTTTTTTTAATGTTAAGTTTATTCTACCAAAATCAGTTCATCCCAGTTTAATTCTATGATTATTTTCTTCCAGTGTGAATCCA
Source organism: Epiperipatus broadwayi (assembly GCA_028023455.1). Classification (NCBI taxonomy): domain Eukaryota; kingdom Metazoa; phylum Onychophora; class Udeonychophora; order Euonychophora; family Peripatidae; genus Epiperipatus; species Epiperipatus broadwayi. The sequence goes on from JAQFVV010006222.1 coordinate 1,418,312, forward strand.
TTTTGTCTTAGTAATTTGAGCAAGATAGTTGTAGGTGTTTAACATTTATAATTCATAATTATCCATTTTTGTCTTCTGGAAAAATACATTAATCATTGTTTTTATGTTTTTAGTATTGTTCTTTATTTCTGCTTTTTTACCTTCATCTGATTACTCTTATGGCACTTCTAAATCTTCAAAGCATTATTTACAAAACAACCACATTATCAGAAAAATCTAAATAACTTCAATAATCTCCCGAGTTTTTTTTCTCTTAGTTTTTCATTTTAATCTGCCAATATTTCTTGCAAAGCAGCTGTAAAATGTTTTGAAGATATGAAATTACTCTGTTAATCTTCATAGTATCATCAAATAATCTAATAACTGTTGTTGCATTTATATATATATGAATATATATATATCAAATAATCTAATAACTGTTGTTGCATTTATATATATATGAATATGATAATATCTTAGATCTAAATTCTGATGATTCAGTAATTTGATCCCTATAGGAATGCATATATAATTGAATGTATCCTTTCTATAACTCTTTTCAATTCTTTGATATGATCCATTATGTTAAAACCATTCTTAAGTTCAACTTGTTTTTTGATTGATTTGAATCCAAAGTTCACTGTAGACAAGTTGTATTTATCATGATAAAGTCTTTGTTAGAACTGATAGATTTAAGGTGTGTAATTTCTAATGTCATCTTTATCAAATTATCATAAATATCAAAATTACTACTCCATTCTTCCAATCATCTAATACATCTTTATTATTTAGTCATCTGGTATATAACTTTGCCAACAATTTTTCTAATTCTTCCTCTACTTCTTATGAAATCTATTTATCAGCATTTATTTTATACAATAACTGGTAATTATTGTATTTTATATATTGTTTTACTAATATTAAAATTTTTAAATATAATTCTTACAGATAAATAACTTATCTAATTCTTCCTCTACTTCTTATGAAATCTCAGTAATAACTTCATGATTTTCTATCTTTTTTTTTATTCAAAAATTTAATTGCATATCTCATTTTTTCTTTTAAAAAGTCAGGAAATTCAGATGTAATAATTATAGGAATACTTTGTTTTATTGAGCTTTATTATTATATATCTATTATAGAACTCTTCCTCACATTTCATGATGCCATCTCTCTTTTTAGTAATACTTCCATGTTTTCTTCTTATTGCAAAAGCAACTTTTCTTCCAAAATGAAAATGTTTTACACTTTTAGGACTTATTTTCTTGTACAGCTTTCCTTATCAATTCATTACTATATTTTTTATTATTATTTCATTATTATACCAAAAAAATTTATACTTCTTTTCTTCCTTCATATATTGTCTTGTTTCAATATTTATTGGTAAATTGCTGCTCTTTTTGTACAAAGTATTTCTTTTTGTAGTTTTTGATAGAGTAACAGTTATCTTCTTATTGATTTAAGTTATCTCTAAACCATCTTTAAAATATTTTAAAATAATTACTTATGTAAATTCACTGGAATGTTGATGAGGATTTTGGAATATAAATTGTTAGTGTCTGTCTTAATAGTTTGCATCTCTTTAGTTTAGCATTAATATATCCCTTACATCACATTAATTGATATATCCTTTCCATTTGTTAAATCTCAATCTTGAAATACATATTTTGTGTTTGCCAAAATATAATTCAATTCTGCTGTATCTTCATTTCAATGCTTCCATGTCCATTTCCAATTAACATTTTTGTCAAAGAAAGAATTTATAATATATAGGGGGTTTTTTCCTGCAAATTCTACAATACTGGGTCTTGTCTAACTTCTATTATCATAACCATATTTGTCCATAGCTCTTTGTAATAAAGTACAAGTACACAATTTTTACAATTGTCTCATCTTTTTTTTTTAATTTATTCAAATCCAATAGTGCTCTATTTAATATTAAATAGTTTTTTCAATTTATACAATCTTCCTAAACTCAAAAGTGATTTGCAGTACTCAAGCAATAAATCATCCTTGAATGGCACCCTGGAGCTGCACTCACAGGATTTTTAGCATACTCTGTCTTGGGCTTGTGATTTTACAATCTTCTAGAAATGTGTCATAATTTAGTTTTGTCCTTCATGATTGTTATGTACATTCATCCTGCCATCAAGAAACTCAACTAATGTTTCAATTACAAACTATAAGGAAATTAAGAAGATAGACTGTGGTGATTTTTGATTTTAAATTCAGAAGTAAAAAGGTAATAAACTCATCATGTCAGCTGATGCGTATTGTTGAAATGCTCATCCATGTTTTAGTTTATTATATGAATAATCACATAAATGCACATAGAGAGTGTACCAATAGCTCAAACAAGCTCGTAATTAGCAAGTGCGGTTATGAGAAATATTTAAAATCTCTATCCAGAACACTCTTATCTCCAGACCATGGTTTCGGGCTTATGGCCCACGTCAGTGGAGAGCTAGAATTTTCGGACACTAGACCTAAAATATTAACTCAAAAAAACCAGCACTTATTTCAAACGTATATTTAAGAAGAAACTCTGAATTTTTCGGACATGAAAATGTCTTTAAATCCAGCTATCTAACTTAAATAGCTATATGGGACTGAAGTAAATTCAGATCTACCATATTCTAATAGGCTCAGCATAGCCAAAGCCTTAAAGGTAAAATTATAATAATTAAAAAAGCAAGTCATATATAACGTGACATTACTTTTAATGAGCTTGTAGTTACAAAAATGCACATAGAGGGCGTACCAATAGCTCAAATAAGCTCGTAATTAGCAAGTGCGGTTATGAGAAATATTTAAAATCTCTATCCAGAACACTCTTATCTCCAGACCATGGTTTCGGGCTTATGGCCCACGTCAGTGGAGAGCTAGAATATTCGGACACTAGACCTAAAATATTAACTCAAAAAAACCAGCACTTATTTCAAACATATATTTAAGAAGAAACTCTGAATTTTTCGGACATGAAAATGTCTTTAAATCCAGCTATCTAACTTAAATAGCTATATGGGACTGAAGTAAATTCAGATCTACCATATTCTAATAGGCTCAGCATAGCCAAAGCCTTAAAGGTAAAATTATAATAATTAAAAAAGCAAGTCATATATAACGTGACATTACTTTTAATGAGCTTGTAGTTACAAAAATGCACATAGAGAGCGTACCAATAGCTCAAACAAGCTCGTAATTAGCAAGTGCGGTTATGAGAAATATTTAAAATCTCTATCCAGAACACTCTTATCTCCAGACCATGGTTTCGGGCTTATGGCCCACGTCAGTGGAGAGCTAGAATATTCGGACACTAGACCTAAAATATTAACTCAAAAAAACCAGCACTTATTTCAAACGTATATTTAAGAAGCCTATTAGAATATGGTAGATCTGAATTTACTTCAGTCCCATATAGCTATTTAAGTTAGATAGCTGGATTTAAAGACATTTTCATGTCTGAAAAATTCAGAGTTTCTTTTTAAATATACGTTTGAAATAAGTGCTGGTTTTTTTGAGTTGATATTTTAGGTCTAGTGTCCGAATATTCTAGCTCTCCACTGACGTGGGCCATAAGCCCGAAACCATGATCTGGAGATAAGAGTGTTCTGGATAGAGATTTTAAATATTTCTCATAACCGCACTTGCTAATTACGAGCTTGTTTGAGCTATTGATACGCTCTCTATGTGCATTTTTGTAACTACAAGCTCATTAAAAGTAATATCACGTTATATATGACTTGCTTTTTTAATTATTAGTAATAGTTTTAACAAGGCTGTAAACCTTAGCAATGAGCGTCCGAAAAAATCGTCACTAGGGACCTCTGTAGGTCTTTAAAACACATGCTTACGCTATGAAGAAAATTTTACCTTTAAGGCTTTGGCTATGCTGAGCCTATTAGAATATGGTAGATCTGAATTTACTTCAGTCACATATAGCTATTTAAGTTAGATAGCTGGATTTAAAGACATTTTCATGTCCGAAAAATTCAGAGTTTCTTCTTAAATATAGGGTTGAAATAAGTGCTGGTTTTTTTGAGTTAATATTTTAGGTCTAGTGTCCGAATATTCTAGCTCTCCACTGACGTGGGCCATAACCCCGAAACCATGGTCTGGAGATAAGAGTGTTCTGGATAGAGATTTTAAATATTTCTCATAACCGCACTTGCTAATTACGAGCTTGTTTGAGCTATTGGTACGCTCTCTATGTGCATTTTTGTAACTACAAGCTCATTAAAAGTAATGTCACGTTATATATGACTTGCTTTTTTCATTAGAATAATCACATAGTAGTAAGAACTGCAACAACAGAAATGGAGTTTAGTCCTGTTTGATTCTTCAAAGAAGATTCAAAGGATCTTTTTTCAGTTAACAGCAAATAATTTTTTTTCTGCAGTCACGTGATTAAATTCTGATACTATCTTGTTTTAGCTTTTTTATTATTGGTCTTATTATAAAAGTAAATATTTTACATTCTTCCACTTCTTTCTCTCTTTATGCATTGATTAATTTTTATATAACAATTAACCAATTCCTTCTTCCTTGATACACATTTTAGAATGACAAATTTATTATTTTGACAAAACTCTCTGACTAGTAGTCTTTTTTTTATATGAGCACATAACTATACAGTTATGTATTATATTTGTGTGTGTGTGTGTGTTCATATCTATTATTTAAATTTATGGCACCGAAAAGACTGATAATCACTCGAAACTGTAAGAAGGTTTTGTCAAGATAAGAATAAATTTGACAATGTAAAAAGTGCATAAAGAAATTCGTATTTGTTTGTTATATAAAATATTTTAAAGCAAATAGTATCTAAAATAATATTTACTTTATTAGGGGGGGGGGAGAAACCTCTTTAACCCTTTGACAACCAGAACGACTTTTGTACGACTTGTCTAGAAATTTCTATTTTGAGCTGAGTTTACGCGTAAACGGTAAACGTCACACATACGCGCAATACGTCATTTTTTGCGCCATTTTAATATCTACCTGAAACTCTAAGAATTTTTTCTGTACGACAATTTTTAGATTTTTTATGAATATTTTTAGCAAAGTGTACCTAAAATTTTTTTTTTTTTTTGATTTTTCTCATTTTATTTATCGTAAAAAAGTTATTCCACAATTGTTGGATCAATTACTGAAGATTTTATTGTGATTTTCCGTTGAAGTTGTCCGTGATTCTGGGCTCTCTTCTCAAATTACGTTTTTGGATAACGTTCAAGGGTATGTAATTACTTTTTTTTATAAATTATAATATTTTATATTTACTAAAACAAATAAATATGTTATATAATAATAAATTATAATATTTTTGATGTACTGAAACAAATAAACGTTTTTTGATAACATTCGCGAGTATGTAATTACTTTTATATATATATATTTTTTATAAATTATAATATTTTTTATTTACTGAAACAAATAAATATGTTATATAATAATAAATTATAATATTTTCGATGTACTGAAATAAATAAATATGCTATAGAATAATAAATTATAATATTTTCAAATAAATATGCTGTAGAATGGAAAAAAAGTTGGGGACTGGGGTATCTGTCACTGCGTGAGCTAATGCATTTTTTGGCATGATTATAAATATGAATAGTGTATCATGCATGACCAAGTTTGAATTTATGGACGAATTATTGCATCAGTGCTAAAGTTATGACCCTCAATTGATTTGTGTCAATTTTAGGCAAGTAATATAGGATATTGTATAAATTTTCTGGCTTCTTCAATCTATCCAGTTATTGTTACAGTGCCATGTATTTGAACTCAGCCTTTCTTCATATTTTTTATGCAAAATAATAAATATATTTATATACAAGTTCATGCTACACAACTGGAATTTCATGTAATATAGGATATTTATACACACTTTCTGGTTTCATCAATCCATCCATTCTGTATTATAGTGCCATGTATTTGAACTCAGCCTTTCTTCATATCTTTTATGCAAAATAATAAATATATTTATATACAAGTTTATGCTACACAACTGGAATTTCATGTAATATAGGATATTTTATACACGGTTTCTGACTTCATCAATCCATCCACTCTGTGTTATAGTGCCATGTATTTGAACTTAGCCTTTCTTCCACACATGTAATCATTGTTAATAATAATAAAAAATTATCTTTATTGATTTATTTTTATTCATTTTATTTTTTATGAGTTTATTTATTTATTTTTGAATTACACTGTTCTATTACTTTTTTCTCCACTAAAAACCATTCATATTTTTACAGATAATTTACAAAACTGAACATATCTGGCTGTGGAATGAAAATGGATCACAGCAAGTCAGCTGTTTTAGTAATTTTCTCAGGGAAAAATTACCTCAGGTAAGACTTCCAATACATCATTTTTTTTGTAAATTTGTGAGGAATGTGAAGAAGCTGTTTATGAAAGTGTCATTTTATCATTTGAATTTCAAAATTTAGGATTTGTGAATCAGTGTAAAAACAAACATTCTTAAATCTGTTATAAATATTATTTTTTTTAACTTTTTCTTTATGAAATGATTATTTTAACAGCTTCATTATATTCTTTCATATATGTACTTGCTTTTACAACATTATTTTTATATATTTATTACATTCAAACACAAAATATCTAAGTTATTAGAGTTAGGGTAAATTTTTTTAAAAATTAAAGATGGCCGCCTGGTTTTCAAAGGGTTAAATTTAGCTTTTCTATCTAGATAATGGATTCTACTGGCTTATTTGAATGATTTTCTTTTTCATAAAAAAAAAAACAACAGTTATTAATAATGACTGATAGATCCTTATACTTTTTCTTTTTATAATTAAATGTACATTTTACCAAAATATGCAATTTATGATTAAATTAATATATTTAAAAAATTTTTTTAATTTTTAATAGTTATTATATTTTATTAACTTTATTATTTTTATAGTATGTTAGTATTATGATCAATTTAATATTTTTTGTGATGAATAATTAAGTTATTGTGAAAATTTCATATTTAACATATGCATAAAAAATTTCCTATGGCATTGCTAAGAATAATAAAAGTATGAGATTATTTTCTGGCTCATCTCCTAACGAAAAAATTAAGAAAAGATTAGGAATTAATTAGATATGGAATTGAAAACCATTAGAAAAGATAATACAGATAGTTAAAATTAATCATATAGATATTTTAAAAGAGTAAATTATTTATGGGAAAATTATATAATGAAATAAAGCGCGTGCACAATTAGCTTGAAAGGCTGATATTTGAATGTAATAAATGAATAATGAAAAATGTGTAGTGATAGCTGTAGTTGACCATAAAATGTAAAGAAAATATAAGCTGTACTTATATTATTTCAGAATAGTTGGAAGAATACTAATGATTGTGATGAGATCTTAAGATTTTCAGCATATAGAATCCAAAACAAATAAACAAAAACCAATAAATATAAAATATTTTTAAAGCAAAGTCTAACCAAAATAAAAGTTCATTTTGAATTTGATGTGATAGCATTGGTTTGTATTGAAATAATAATAAAATTAAATTTTACATTTAGTTGAGGTGAATAAAAAAAATTTGTATAAAATAAAATATTGTTTTGTATATGTTATACTGTTTGTTTGTTTTTTTACGAAAGTTTTAACCGTGATATATATATATACCTTAATGACGTAGAATTCATTAAAGTGTATAATGAACCTCCAAAATTTAGTTGTTCAGATAAACTATCCATTATCTTCAGACAGAAAATTGTAATTCACACATACGTGTATATACTTCATCAAGCATATATAAACCTGAAAGGATGTTAATATATATTGCATAAATAATTTTTTAATATAATATTTATATAGATATTTTTTCTACTGTTTAGAAGGTTTCACGTTTTGTTGTTATACTTTAGTGTGATGGTAAGTATCCATTACAATCAAAATATTTTACATCAATAATAAATAAAATTATAAAAGTAAAGAAAAGATATATATTTTTACCTTAAGAGTATAATTGAGATAATGGAAGAGTTAAAGAGCGAGTGTACAGTAAAATATTTATACTACTCTTTTTATAAATATTTTATCTCATGTAATTTGATAATGCTTTTTTAAAAAAGCATTAACCTTTAGATTTTATTTTAAATAATGTTGCATTGATAAAAACAGAAAACAATTTATTGCTATTTTATGTTTTCATTTTATATTCCAGTTTATTTGGAGACTATTTGTTGAAGTACATGGAATAGAATTTTTTTAAAACTATTTCAGAGATCTTTGATCTCTTAAATTTATTTAACTATGGGACGGAAAAAAATGAAGTCATCTGTAAATCATTACAAGTATATGATACAAGCGGTGTTTTGTATGTAATTTTATAAAACTAAATGATTATAAAAGAATACAGGTTGGATATTCTATCGGTTTATTATTTCCCTTTCTATGATCAACCTTCATTAAATATATTGATTTCAAAGGGCTAAAAATAAACGTTGTTAAAACATTGATTATTTAAACCAATGGGTTGATTACTTACGCAACCTGAATTCATTCAATAAACCTGTCAATTTTAAGAATTATTTATGGGCTAAAACTTTAAAGAAGTTGCAATCAGTTATGTTCACTTTGAAATAATATTTGGATCTGACAAAACAGTATAATAATCGTATTAAATTAAAAATAATCATATGGTTTGTTGTTTGGGAGTTGATATGAAATTTTAAAGCACCAAAAATGGCATAGTTGGTCCTTGATCTGTGTGTAGTTTACCATTGTATTAAAACATGCAGGACATTTTGTTAATGTGAAACTCATTTTTATATATTGTTATTGATATTTTAAATAGACTCGTGAAATATTTTGATTATCTTTTGAATAATAATTTAGGTGATTTGTCTTCAATGATATTGTATATCCATTCTATCTACACATTTAGATTTGGACAGAAGTAAAGCACGTTGAGATTAAAATAGCTCTTTATATACTTAAAAAGAAGAAAGTTGTTAGTAATAATGGGATGCCTGGAAAAGTTTTAAAGTATGATTGTAATGTATTACCGTCAATATATTGAAATTTTTTTGTTTCTGTTACTATAAATTATAAAAATAAAAGAGCAACTGAAAAATTTCAGTAACTATTATGGAATGTTATTATTTAGTCCAATAAAAAAACTTTTAAATATTTTATTGAATGGTAATTAGATACTTAGTATGGTTTTAAGAAGCACTATTAACCCTTAAACCGCTAATTATATTATTGGTTGTATAAGGTAAAAATCAAATCTTTTAATTGGCCAACTCACAAACTGAAGACAAAGCCTATTGTTAAAACATATTCGCCTATAATATTAAATTCAACTCAGATACGTTTATAAAAAGTATATTACTAATTTTTCAGGTTATGAAAGAGAACGAAAGTTCTTTCAAAAATAAATTGCTATTTATTTATTATAAAATATATTCAATTTCGGCAAATATAAAGCGAATGTCTAAACAAAAAAGTGCTGCGCAAACGCTTTTTTTCACTTTTACGTTCTGGAAAAGTAAAGATTTCTTTTTGCTAAATCTTAAATATTTTTATTAAAATCTTCAATATTTTTCGAAAATAATTTTATTTTTTTAGTATACCCTGTGAAAATGATTTTAATTTCCCAGAATATACTTTTTTTAAACCTTAAATCACATTCGAAATGAAAATCTCAGCGTTTTTCTTTATTTTCTTTGATCAGGCGGTTTCTTTGTTCTTTCCAGCCAATCAGAATGTCTTTTTCAGCTGAGAGTCGGCTGACAGCGAATCACTGACAAGGTTCTTTCTTTGTTTAGTTTAAAATGCGGTTTTTTTGATTTTTTTACTTGTAAAATAATTCGGAAGAGGGCACCATCTTACAGAACTTTTAAAAACCTAATCAATACCTGTCAAACGAATATTTTAGCATAAGAACTAGCAGAGTTAGAATGACATCAGATGTCGACGAGATGCCTCGTAAGAGGCGGTTGAAGAAAATTGGAGTATTTTCTATAAGGTAAATTCATAGTATGTTTTATATACTGCTTCTATCAATTTGACTAAGTTAATTTTAAAAAATAGATTTTATAGAATTATTGAGAAAACACGAGAAAAGAAAACTATAAATTGAACCTATGTTACAGTGATATATATTATATTTAAAATAATTTTGCATATCTAATCAGATAATCATCATTATTATTTCCACTTATTATTAATTTAGTGCTGGAAAGAATATTCTTCAAGTTTTCTTCACAACTCTCAAGCAAAACTTTCTTTATCCGGTCATATCCAATCTATCTTCAATCATTTCTCTCGATTTTTTAATGATGTCAATAATATCTATTATTCTTTCATCCAAACATTTTGATTTCAGATTTATTTTTTTACTTACAATATTTAAATGTTTATATACCATCATATATTTAGAAGTCTCGATTGTTTTTTTCATTAAATGCCCAGTACTTACATTCATATAAAACAATTTGTTACTATTTAGTAAAAGACTTTTTTGCCAAACTTATAAGCACATTTCTTTTTAATTTTTGGTTAAACCTTCCATAAATATTTAATTTTATAATTAATTGTTTATTATGTTCTTTCTCTTTTAATAATTTGACTAGGATATTCATAATTGTTAACTTCTTCATGTATCCTTATAAATATCAGTTTTGTTAGTCTTGTCATGTAGCCTAATCACTATGCATTTCAGTGCATGTTCTTAAAGTATGACAGTAGTCTGAGTCCATATCATGATGATCTGAAGCTTTAATTGTATGTTAAACTTTATCAAAGGCTTTTTTTAAAATGATACAATAGCAAAGTTATATTGGCTTTTCTATAAATTTCTCTTAATACTTGAATGTGATTCTTTGTGTTAAAACTACTGAAATTCATCTTGTTTTTTTTTTTGATTGATTGATTTGAAGCTAAACTTTCACAGTTGGCAAAATGTTATTATCTTGATTATCTAGTTTAAAATTAAGAGAAAACTGATGAGTTTGTAATTTCCATAAGCTTTTTTAAATATCAATGTCACTATTGCATTTTTCCAATCATCTGGTATATCTTTATTCTTTGGATATTGGTATATAGTTTTGCCAAGAATTTTTTTTTTTCAGTTGAATCTTTTACACTATCAATAATAATGTTTTCTGGACACACAGAGACTAAACTTTCCATACAGTAGCACCATCAGTGCAAGCCAGAGTAATCAATGGATGCAAAAAGATTTGTGCATAAAATTCCCATCTAATACCTACTCATCCAATATTCCCAGACTAGTTTCTAGCTTGTGGTGTTCATGTAATAGAACTGCACCCAGAATTTAGAATCTAATGCAACTTTTCAGTAGTCACCTTTAATTTTATTAGCTAATTATAAAGCTTTGAGTGCAAAATGAAAACACAATAATGTTTTCAATTCAAGCTCATTACCTTGTATAGCTGTATAGATCTGAAGTCAGTTCAGCATCCATACTTTTTGGTGTCTTTGTTTTTTTAATAATCAGAGTCACCATAACCCTATTGGGAAGGATACAACTATACATGCTAATTAGCTTGAATTGAAAATGTTATTGTGTTTTCATTTGGCACTCAATTTTTATAGTTAGCTAATAAGGTAAAAGATGGCTTCTGGAGGGTTGCATTAGATCCTAAGATCTAGGTGCAGTGCTTTCAGATCCAAGGCTACTCACTGACGAAAGTCATAAACTATAAACTTGTCTGGGGATATTGGATGAGTAGGCACTAGATGGGGATTTTATGCACAAATCTTTTGTGTTCATTGATTACTCTGGCTTGCACTGGTAATGCTACTGTATGAGGAATTTAGCCTCTGTGTAACCAGCTTGTGTAAGCATAAGAAATAGTGATCATGTGATGTTTAGTAGATTAAAACCAATCCTGGCCAATAGGATTATGGTGATTGTGGCCATTAAAAAAACAAAGACACCAAAAAGTATGGATGCTGAACTGAGTTCAGACCTCCACAGCTATACAAGCTAATGAGTTTAAACTTAAAACATTGTTGTGTTTTCATTTTTATAGTTAGCTAATAAGGTAAAAGGTGGTTTCTGGAGGGTTGCATTAGATCCTGAGATCTAGGTGCAATTCTTTCAGATTCAAGGCTCCTCACTGATTGGATGACTATGCACTAAATAGGAATTTTACACAGAAACCTTCTTGCATCCATTGATTACTCTGGCTTGTACTGGTGATGCTACTGCATGGAGAGTTTAGCTTCTATAAACAGCTTGTGTAAGCATCAGAAATGGTGATCATGTAATGTTTTCTGGAATTATTTTCTTCATTAATTTAATTATATGTCTCATTTCTTCATTTAAAATATTTGACAATTCAAACATGCAATTGTAGTGATTACATTGTTTTTTTTTAATCATTGATAGTGTACAATTCTTTGCAGAATTTCTTATTGCTGAAACATTTTTTTTTACCAATATCAATATATTGTTGTATACTTTTGAGATTTTTATTTTCTTCTATAGTTCACTTTGCCAGGTCACAATTATATTTTCATATACGAGAACTCTTTTTTATGCCATTTTAAAAAAGTTTAGATTGTTCATTTCATTTTAATGGATCATTTTTACAAATTTTCACATTCCTTCTGGTTTCAGACATTTCTTGTCTCAATAGAAAATTTGTAAGCAAACTGCTGCTTTTTTTATTCCAGCTATGTTTCTTGCAATTCTTAATATAGTATCATTTATCTTTTTGTTTATTTTTGTTATGTCTAAATCATATTCAAAGTCTCTTAATATTTTGAAATAGTTTGCAAGTTCTAATTTAAGTTTATTGAAGTGTTTTTTATGTTAGAAATGTCAATTCTTAATATTTTTTATCATTCCATCTTTTTTTTTAATGTTACATTTTACTAATCTATGGAACTTTCTGAATTGGCTCTTTTAAAAATATTATTTAAAGTTCAGATATATATATATTTTAGTTAAAATATATTCCTAATCATTTTTTGTACAAGTTTTACAAATATATGATCTTTCTCATTTCTTTCACCATACACAAATTTATTCATAGCACTTTTATGTTTCAATCATTTTTCATTTTTAACATTAAATTCTTTAGTGACAATTTTAAAATTTATTAGATATGATCAAAGAATTTTGTACATCCATGCAAATAATTCCCTTGCTTCCTCACAATGTGAGAGAACTTTGTTCACAAACTTGAATTGACTATATCTGGTACTTTCCACATGTGTGTTTGCATTATTTCTATTTTTATTGTATAAAGTACAATTCCATTTTTCCTTTTCTTCTAATTCTACAAATTCCAATAATATTAGCTAATTCTTTCAATTGACGTATTTCTCCTTATTTAAAAGTAATTTGGTTATATGGTAGGTAAGTAAAAGGTTACCATTCATATTCACACCTTTATCTATCTTCTAAAAAAACTGGTGTTTCAGTTAGGAAATATTAAGTTACTTAAAGAAAAAAAATCTTTATGATGCTTTTTGATTTTAAACTCTGAGATAAAAAGTGAATCATCTCTCATGATGTCAGCTGATGTATGTTGATAAGAAGCTCATTGATATTGGTTTACCTTATGATGAGTGACACATTGTACTTATAACTTTAATGACAAGAATATATGAAATGGGCATTAGCAATATGATCTGCTCTCTTTTTTAGATCTCAGAGATCTTTCTTTCAATTAACAGAAAACTTCTTTCTGCAACTATATATTGTGACCATGCTATTTGCCACAGTTTTTTTAAAATATGTAAGATAGTCAGTCTTATTAAAAAAAAATTAAATTTTTGCCTGTTAATTTTGGACTTAAAGCAAGTTAAAATATTATGTGTAATGAACTGAAAAGATTATCTAAATTATTTTAAAGCTAAAGTATTTAAACTTATTAATAAAAGTAATAAAATAATATAATTATAGTATACTACTAGTTAGTAATTATAAAAGTTAAGAACATAATGTTAAAATAATTTTATTTATAAAATGAAATATTATATAAGTCTTTATAATATATTTTAAATAATTCCTTAGTTAATTATTTTAAATTATATAATAATGATGTCATAATGTATGCAATGTGTGTGTTCATTTATGTGCATACATATTGTAGATAAATTGATTTATTTTAGTTCCTGGTTATAAAGTTAATTTATTATTTGTATTAAAATTATGTTGCTAAAATTGATGTAACAATTTTAGTAATGCAGTTTGATAATTGATTAAATAATATTTTATATTTCAAATTTAGGTTAATAAAAATAATTTTGTTATTAAAAACTGTATTTTAATATTATGTTTAGGTAACATTATAAATAAATTATTTAATAAAATTATTTTAAGAAAAATCCAGACAAATTAATTTGTAAGTAAATTTTTCATGTCTGAAATTGAAATAGCCAATCAAATTGTGTTTGATAAAAGCTATAAATAAAGATGGTCAGTATTCAGGGTTAATCTTTAATTAATAATTATTTATAAAAATTTTCTTTCCAATTAAGTAAAAAGTTATAATTTTTTTTTAAATATTTTTTTTGTTAGTAACATGTTAAAGGTATATTCTAAAATTATTAATAAATTTTAATTGATTTTAAATCATTTTATCATAGAGTGAGATCTGAAAAATAACTGAAACTATGATAATTATGGGAGATAATATGAATTATTCTACAGATGTACTAATAGTCAGGAGACTATGCTGAAGATGGTGCCACACAGACTGAAGAATCACATTAAGGAGTCATAAGAAATTTATTTTCAATGTTTGTATGTTTGTGATGAGAGGGCAATCTTCTTTAATTTTAATGATTAATCCTGAAAAGCATAGACTGAAATGTGATATTTATATCCATTTTTGCTCATGGAAAATCATTAAAAACTGTTTTAAAATTTACCTCCCATTTAATAAAAAAATAGGATAAATGCAAGCTAACAAATATGCAAAAATGAACTTTATATTTACTATTCTGCTACCTGTTATTTACAAATGTTTTCTTTATATAATATAGCTACTAAGCTTTAAAAAGAATTATAAAATATTTTTTTAAGTTCTGTGCAAATTTGGTATGAAATAAATATGACTTATTGTAAGAAGAGTTTTATAAACTTTAAATTCTAAAGTACAAGTTATCAATTAAGAGTCAACTATAAATATTATTTTAAATGCTCATTAACACAAAGAAGAATATATTGTTTAAATACATAAATAGTGAAAATCTTGCAAGTTATTATTAATTGGATGCATATATGTTGAAAAATAATTTTCAAATAAAAGAATTATCTATTGAAAAAATTAATGTGATATATAATACTTTTATATAAACAAATTACTAATGTTTTAAAATGAAAGAATTCTGCAATACTTTTTTAAATCTGGATAAATGAGGTGAATTTTAAAAATGAAAATTACTTTATTAGATAATTAACTTTTATTGTGAATTTTTTATGAAATTTCAGTCATCTTGGAGAAACAGAATGAATTTTATTTTTAAAGTACTGTTATCCTGAAAAGATGGAAAAATTTTCAATTGGATTGGTTTTTGCTGAATGGAGTTAAGAGCAGTAAGGGGAAAGGGAAAAAATCTCTGGTAGTGAACTTACTAGTCATGGAAACCGTACTCTCTCTCTCATGCTTAATGGCAAGCAAGAAATCAAGAACATTTTTAGTAGTTTTTTTTTTTTTAGTTTCAAATAACAACTTTATTCACACTTTAAGAAGATACATATGGATATCATTTAACATTTTTCTTATTATATGTTACATACTTACAATGTGCAATGGCTCTACAATGAAAACAATAAATAAGAAAACTAATGGTAATAAAAATAAATTACATAAAAATAAGCTACTTAGGAATTATTTGGGTCGATTAGTTGACCACCAAATTCAGGGTTTTAACAATAAATAACAATTAAATAGAAAGGACTTGATTATATTAATGTGACAACTTTTAGACTCTGCATAGGAGTCATTATGTCCAGTTAGTTAGTTTTGCCATGACAGTACAATAAGTACTTAAGTGTTTTGATCTTCAGATCTCCAGTTGGTCTAATGTCTGACTGGCTAACCAGTGCTGGCATACTTTCCAATAACGTATTCTTTGGACTCACCAAGTAACTTGAGGAAAAGCTCTTCTGGACTATTATGCAATCCATTGTCAAAGACTCTCTTATTTTGCACTATCCATATTGTACCGGTCAAAATAGTATGCTCACTTAACAAGATTCAAATCTTAAGCAAAAGTACCTCGAATCCGATCATGCTCGAGATACACAGTTCTGGAGCAATCCTGAATTCTAACCTATTTGCCTATTCTTCAAATCTCTGACCCAATGAACAACAATTCTGATGACACAGTAAAATTATTTTAAATCCGTGCCCATAAGCAAAGCGGTAGAGCATAAGATCAGACTGATGGTGATGATTGAGATTGGAGTAGCCCAGGAATTACATTTATTATAGTTATTTATTGATGCTAAGCTCTTAGCTAAAGAAAATAGTTCTAAATATTAACTAGAAAATAATACTTCAAGAATGACAAACCAGGATTTACATGAAACAGATATTTTTAATAAATCTTACACAAGCGCATATGTATATTACAAAAGATTAAAAAACGCACGTATATTTTACCAACCAGTTTCACGCTTGGGACAATATCGTTTATTTACAAGACTTGGGACTTTGTTGTATAAAATCCCCTCTATCACTCATTTAATAAATATAATTGTACAGATACAATTTCATATTATTTTGACAAATAAATATAAATGTACGGTCTCAATCATTTATTTACAATCTTAAAATCATTACATATGTTTGATAGGCATTGTTAGGACATTGCGTCTTTAGAATAAGTATACCTAAAAAACAAACAATGCGCAATATTTACAAGAATAAATTATACCAATTGATTTACGTCTCTGGGAATCGATAACGTTTTTTTAAACGAAAGCGGTTTTAAGATCAACATACTGAACATATTTTACGAAATGAATCATTATCTTTAACACATCATTGCGACTTACTAAGATTAGATGGACGGCGATCAAATTAAAGAGCAGAGTAACGGTACTAGCATACGTTAAAGAAATCTGGCCTTCATGGCGATTGTGGATATTTTATCATTTTAAAGCATATTTGAAAAACGAACTTAGAGTTGATATGTCCGCGCATTCTGGCGGAGCGATATTGAAAGAGGGTCTGGGTTTGAGAGCCCAGAATCTGGATACACTGTATTCTGCAGCACATAATATCATAACCCTCCTAAACTTTACGTTCCACAGAGAGTCTCTGATTACGAACGATTTTGAAAAGTAGGACAGGAGTTTCAAGCTTTCGATGTCTCCAATAACAAAACGATCAAGAAATGGAAAAGATAAAATATCAGAATAAAGGAAAAGGTATGCCAGCAATGTTTATATAATTTTATAATATTATTTAAAGTTTGGAAATGGTCTAACCTCTTGCGCAATAATCTATTTTTCAATTCTGAGTCATTTAACTAATCATAATGAATAACAACATTTATATTTAAAGAATCGATTCCCAAATACGTATTAACGGGTAGAATTCACCCTTCAGGCACCAGCAAAAAAAAAAGAATTGGATTAATTATGTGAAGGTTCACGATTTTTTTAAAATAGAAATTTAAAGACAAATTCAAAGCAGCCAATTTAGCAAAATTCATCCACAGTAAAAGTTTTTAATTTACTTTAAGAATAATGAATTTAAAATGAAACCAAACTCGCGAGCAATTTCTATTTAATATAAAGAAAACTTTATTGATAAGTTTTAAATAAAGCCTACCCTTTTTCCAAGTAAAACAATTATTTTCCCCCTTACTCGTGAATTTAGCGATTTTGGCATATTAAAGAAAATAGATTATATTTATACATTAAACAAAATACCTAACATCTTAATGGAATCGCCCATATTTATATATATAATTTAATTAAGCGTGAAAGGTAAGTTAAAATACATGATATTAATAAAAGATTACTGAGAGAGAGTTTAAAAGCAAAATTTAGCAGAAGCTTATAAAATAATATATATATTAAGATATGAAGGTTGAACTATAGATTACAAATTACAAAAGTATTGACTTATGAAGGCAGTTCTATGTTAAAAGGTTACCCAAGAAAAAAAACAGCATAGTGGCATCATTAGCAATCAGCAGTCAGAAGTAATCATGTTGTATGGTCAGCTAGATGGAACATTGAAATGGCAGGCAGACAGTTCTTTGAGAGAAGAAGGAAAAAAGGTGCTTATTTTCTACTTGCAATTCATAGCACTGAACTTCTCTTGACTTCTTAAAATGTTATGGTCTTGAAACCCTTCAAAGTAACTGACTGAAAAAGAACTCAACTCAACTGACTCAAATCTCAACTCAAAAAAAAAAACTCTTTTGTTCTATGGGCCTTTTTTTATCCACCTTAATCCCACCAAGAATGCAATCTCAGTTGCCCACAGCTATCTCTTAATTAAAAAAACATGTTTGATTAGTAAAATATTTAATTAACAAACTAAAACAGATAAGGCTGGAAATACCATTTTAGCTATTTTTAGAGATTTAAAAACAACTGAAAGAGAATTTTAATTATGATTTATAATTTTAATTAATGAAAACAATCTGACTATAGATAAAGATAATTTCAGTATTTCAAGCCCTCCCCATCTTTCTTTGTCGTTACATTCCACTAGTTTAATTAAATACACATATATAAAAAGATATTTACAATTATATAAAGAAAACATCTAATATTCAGCAATAAATAAAATTATTGCTTCGTTCATATATATATACGCATCACTCACCCTACTGTTTTACTTTGCTAAATATTAATGTTTTTGGATCATTATGCATACAGTGTGTGGGTGAATGGCATATATTTACAGTGGGATCTGCATTGCAGGCCCCATAGGAGGTTAGTGTAGATGGTTAAGCATGAAGCTCAATGATGATTAGACATTGACTGCTTCATTCTTCCCCACTTAAAGTGATCAAAAAAAAATCAATAAAAAAATACCTTTGTTGGTGTCTAATATAATGTTGGTGAGAAAAACAACCTTACTAAATGAGCATGAAAACTTTGCTACTTGTGGACAAAAAAAAAAAACTGCCTTATTTGAATGAAATTTTTAGTATGGAGAAGAAAGAATATTTCATTCCTTTTTATATTTTTATTTCAACTTCTTACTGTTTTTTTCATTAACTGAAATATTTGGTATGAGGATCGGGTGGTGTGTATGGTTTCAATTGTCGTGCATTATAGATGCCATTAAACCCATTTTCTTCTTCCAATAGAAAAGCATTTTCATGACATCTTCTCTGAACAAGGTATGGTCCACTATACAAGGGAAAAAATTTTTAAACTCCTTTTTTACTACACTGCTAGTCTTGGGAGATCTCAACCATACTTGATCGCCTTCCTGAAATTGGTGACATTGCCTCCGTCCCCTCTTTATGCGATTTTCAGCTGCCTGGGCCAACCATCTTCTAGCAGCTTCTTGGTCATGAATAGGGTCAATAACTATTTCATCTAGTGGCACCAGGTTTGGAAATAAGTTGCAACATGGCTTCCCATAGTGAAGGCGTTCGGGTGTAAAACCGGTAGATTCATTTATCATCTGGTTTATACAGTTAAATATTTTGGGGGGTTTATTTACCCAATCCCAGTGGTTGGTCGATATGTAGGTGCAAAAGAGACAATTGAGTTCTCTCATGACTCTTTCACATGGGTTAGATTGGGGATTCCTAATCGATGTCAACCGATGAGTGAGTTGTTGCTTCAAAAGCCAGCTTTTCCATTCCTTAGAGGTGAAGGCTGAACCATGATCTGATAGAATAGAATTAGGTTTTCCCACCTCAGGGAATTGTTTATCTTGGAGGGTCCGAATCTTATTCCTTGAGTCTGCAGCCCGGACAGGATATGCTCGTACATATTTGGAAAAAACATCATAGGTCACGAGTAAATATTGGAACTTAGAAACGGGCCATAGTGGTCAATTGCAACTAGCTCATTGGGCCTTGATGCAGTTATGGGTTTCACAGTTCCAGCATAAGACTTGTTCGGAAACTTAGTCCGGGCACATGTTGCATATTTCCGTAACACTGTGAGAATCTGTGTGTACATACCTGGCCAGTAAAATTGGTGTCTCAAGGCTTCCTCAGTTTTCTGTGACCCATAATGTCCCAAGGTTTTGTGGACGTGTTCGACCAGTTGCATCCTAATCTTATCTGGCATCATGATTTTCCATGGGTTCTCCATGTCTTTTGTTTTACATTGCAGGATCCCATCTTTTAAGCGAATTGGGAGTATCGCTGCACATTTCTTTTATTTGTACACATTAGGTGATTAGTTTCCAGGTTGGAAATAATGTTAGCATATTGGTCATCTTGCCAATATCGTAGATTTGTCAAATCAGTTTCCATAGGGGTCTTCATGGTCGTGGCCATGATTCTGAGGGTCTGGTCACTCAGCTGGGGATTTTGGATACTGGCAGGAACAGGATGGCGGCTTAGGATATCTGCCACAATGTTCTCACGCCCTGGGCAGTAAGCCACTTTGGCTTGGAACTGTTGAAGGGCCAGGCTCCACCGGATCAATCTATCATTAGTAAGGAAACTTTTATTCAAGAATTCCAAACATTTGTGATCGGTCACTATGACCACGTCAGACCCCAGAGAAATTGCCAGAATTACTGGCAGGCCCAAACGATTGCTAGGGTTTCTTGTTCTGTGGTGGTATAGTGTACTTTGGCTCCTTTTAAGGAGTGGCTAGAAAAATAGAGCACCTGATGCTTTCCTTCTTCATTAATTTGGAATAACACAGCCCCCAATCCCTGCTTGCTACTATCAGTCTGGACGTAAAAGGTCCTTGTAAAATCAGGGTGAACTATTCAGCGTAATGATATGGCTTCAATTTAAGCAAACAGGGATAATAATTACACACATAAATATAGGATAAAAGCTAAGGTTTCCCTCCCCTCTTACATCATATTATTTAATATTACTCATTACTTTTGACACATTAAATTTTAGTTTTGGTTGACTTATGCTCTTGTGAAAGCACATTAATTGATTATAAACTAAATGGGTGGTCGTAATAGCTACTATGAAACGTACATATATAATATAGTTGAAAAATGAAAGGTAGCGCATTATTTAGAATGGATAATTAGAAAAGCAGATGTCAAATCTGTTTTTCAACAGTAAACATGAAAAATATAATTAATTTATTTTTCTAAAATCGCGAGCATCTGGGCAAGCCGAATAAGACTTGTTTTTATCAATTAGAAATTATTTACCCAGTAAATGATGGGTGGGGAAAACAAGATAATTTATATGCTGGCGATTTTAGAATATTATTGGCATTAACTTTAAATAGAAATACATAAAAACATTAATAAAAAATTGTTGGCCGCTTTTAAATAAAAGAAAAGAGAAAGACATTTATATAAGAGGCTTAGCGTAAATTAGTTATATAGAGTTATATATATTTATATTGGAAGACATTTATAAGATATAGAGTTTAAAATACACATTACTTTACAGAGAAGGCAGGATTTTTACGAATTATTAGCGGTCAGAGTTCTTTACCTTGATTCTCGTGAAACGCATTTCATTAGAAATCAGTCCGTCGGTATCATGACTAGATCTAGTATAGCGGGATGGCTTTGGATAGCACTTCATTTCATTGGAAAATGTTTATATAGTTCAGTAGCACGGAGTATGGAGGTATCGTTCCTGGGATCCGCATATTAGAACGGAGGGATAAGGTGAATTTTATTACTCAGAACACATTGTGTCAAAATTGCATCGGGTGTGGATTATCTTTAGCAGCATGGCTAATTAATTATCTCCTCTTCTGTGTGGATTCAAATCCAGCAGTATTTATACTTTTGATTTTGAAACTGTAACTAGGCAACTACTGCTGGACCTGAGGCGGTTTGAGCACTTAGCTTTCGCTTGGAAACGTTTGGCTGGATACTCTTATCTGGTAAGATGTATGAAACAATGCAAGTTTGTTATCAGTTTCTCGAACGATTGTTTTAAAATACATCTTGTGATTTTAAAACAAGCTAGCGTGGAGAATTTCCACTAATGGTTTATTCTATTATTACTAATTTGTAATCTTCTATTTTAATCAAAATGGTCTTCCGGGTTATTGTTCTTCGAGAGACTTACTAACAAGATTGCATCACTTCTGGCGACAAACTTATATGAAAAAAAAAGTAAGTTTCATATATATATAATATTATTTCAATCGCAATCTCCTACTTTAAAACATACATATATATTTATTATTTACACCCGTATACACATCAGAATATTATTATTACATTAAATATTAAATTGAAATACATAGGTTTACATTATTTTATACTCTTGAATAAAGAAATATATTATTGGTTATGTGTATATGTGCGTAAGGACGGGTTTGAATGCGGTTATGTGGTAGGAGATTGGATGTGGGCTGTGAAGCAGGATCTGAGCATCAGATCATCTGCTTCAATATAGCAAAATTTATAAAGGTGGCCAGTCTAATTTTACCATAAAGGCCACCCTTTACCACCTTTGTGATATTTGTACCTGTAATGTCTACTTCCCTGAATCTTTTAAGGGCACAATGACATAGATTATTCCATGTTTTACATTGATCTAGGATATGGCTCATTGTCTCTTCATTTTTATTACACATCAGACAAATTGGATCTATTCTATATCCCCACCTGTAACACATAAAGGTGCTTGTTAGGAGGGCTCCGAGGGTGACTTTTATCAGGAAATCCACCAGCTTAGGTTCGAGTTTTATCCTTTTTGCCAACCTAGCAAACCTGGGAATGCTGATTGAGAGAAGACTCTCCACTGTGGACTCATTGTTTTGTGTCATACTAAATGCTTCCCAATAGTTAAGCTTGAAGCCAAACATAGTCGCTGATGTCTTAGTTTTCCTTACAATCATTGACACTTGTTGTTGCAACCAAATGCTCGTTTGTTTGGGCAGAGAAGCAATCCATTGGTTCTACCTTCACCAATGGCAAGGGGCTTTCCATACATGGGTTTTGGCTAAATAATTTTACTAGTATATTATATGTCCTTTGAAATAGGAATGTGGAGATTGAATGTAGTCCAAGCCCATTATGAGCCTTCGGTTTTTGGAGAAGGCTGAGGCTTATGACTGGGGCTTTTTCATCCCAACATAGTCTTCTGCATTGAGTTTCCACCTTGTGAATGAATGCCTTTGTAGGGGAAAATCCAGCCAGTAAATATGTTATTTTTGGAAATACTATGGCATTGAGAAGGGCGACCTTTCCCAACAATGACAACCAGACCTTTGATAGCGAGGTAACTGAGTTTACAACTTTCTTTAACAGGGACTCTTCAAGCTTCTTCCTCATGATATAAGGGGGGAGGCCAACATGAATCCTAGAAACTTTTGTGGAGTTGCTCTGAATCTCCCCAGGATTTGCTTTCCTGATTTGATTGACCACATAGCCGACTTGGCCTCATTCACTCTTAGACCAAATTCACTATCAAAGTGTTCCAAGATATCCACTAGCCCAGAAAACTCATCCTGAAATGAGAGAAGCACCACCACATCATCCATGTAGGAAACTTGATGAGTGCTCTCTCATCAAAGGTATTGCAACACCTGAGAGTGTTGCCTCGATGTGCAACAGCAATGGGTTTATATAGGCTGCAAAGAGGAGTGCACTTAGTGGTGTGCCCTGTGGGATAGAAACGCTTGGCTGAAATCCTGGAGCAACTCGACCATCCAATGAGAGAAACACTTCTCTAATTTGTAGAAGGTTCTCAATCATTTGGAGATATGCCTTTGGCACTTTGAGCTCTTCCAGTACACTAAGGAGCACATCGATCCTGATGCAGTCAAAGGCACCGGCAAAGTCTAATTGAACTGCAACTGGCTGGGACATTTTTTCTCTGCGAACATGATCGACAATGAGGCGAAATCGTCTGATGGCATCTGCTGTAGAGCTACCTTTTTTGCAAACTGGCAGGCAGACAGTTGACTGATGATATTCTCCTGGATGTCATCTTTTATCAGACCCTCAATAGTCTTTATGAGAAGAGGGCTCATTGAGATTGGCCTGAGATTTTTAAAGTCACTAGGGCCCTCTAGTTTTTTAAGCAAAGGCACTATAGCAATGGGATAGAACCCTTGAATGTCCCAACTGTTATCTGCCAGGAGGTCTTACCATCCTTTTAATGATTGGGATGGTAAATGATCTTATGTGTACCAGCAGGAATTTTGGGATTCCATGCAGCCCAGGATTGTGTTCAGCAGGAATTTTGGGATTCCATGCAGCCCAGGATTGTGTTCTATCAGGGAGTGCTTTAAGTTTTGCTAATATTCTGGCTTCAGTGATTTTATGAGGCTCCTTGTCCGGCTTCTTAAAATTTCTGCAGATTCCTGTTATACCTAATGGTTGAAGGTTTTTCTCATTCCTGTTATACCTAATGGTTGAAGCTCTTTCTCATAATAGTTCCTTATCCTGAGCAGCATAGATTCATGGACATATTTTCTCTCATTTATCTCAATTGAGTTTGAGGCTCTGGAGTTTCTGCCAGACCCAAGGGCCCATTTAAGGTAGCCTCTTGTCCAGCAATGTTGATCATTTAGATATTGCCTAGCCCTCTTTATTGAGAGGTATTCTACAATGGCTTTTTGTTTGACTCTATATTTATTTTTATGATACCATGAATGTTTTGACTTTCATAAGGCAAGGTCTCCAATTCATTGGCAATTCTATCCAGTTGACTAATCAGGTGGAATGGACCCCTTGTTTTTTTGGTACAGCAGCTTATTAATTAGTTCACTAAGTGAGCTTGTAAATGTCAACCATGCTTTTTCAATTGGGAGCATTGATAATTTGACTATATTAAATTTAATATAGATTTCAGAGATTAATTGGGTTGTGGCATTTGATGTGGTTAGCATTCAAATTGTACATGGTAAGTTAATTATGGGTTCCTGTATAAACACTGGTTTTATTTTGACCTCTAATGAGGTCAGAAAAGGCCACTGGCCATAGATGAGCTTCAATCACTGGAAATAAGGATGTTGACATGTATACCAGATCTATGAGTGTTCATGTATATCTTGTGTAAAATTAAAAGGCATCTTCTGGGAACAAATCTTTGCCACTTACTAGGGGCTGGTTGAAGCTGTTGACAAATTTTACTTGAAATGTTTCATAATTATGGTTGAAATCACCAATGATTATGGTCAGGAATGGACTGGTTCTCAGCGCAATGTTTATTGAGTGAATAGCATTGAATACAACTTCCGAGTTTTTAGATAAATATAGGTTCACAAGGTTGAATGTCCAACCTCTACACTGTATCACTGCAATCAGGCTATTTGTGTTTATGTATAGAATTTTAAAAAAGGTAATCGGTGATTTATTGTTAATCATTATTGATATTCCTCCTGCAGCAGTATCAGAAAATGAATAATGAAAATGCCCCAATGACTGCATTAATTGGATAATTCTTGCATCAGAGTTATGGTGCAATTTTGTCTCACACAAACAAAATATCTGGTGCCTGGTGGCTAAACCAATGTGACAGGGCATAAGTTCTATCACGAGAATTCAGGCCCCTTATGTTCACAGAAATGATGCTGAACATTATCAACTTGATATTGAATTATGTTGCTGAGTCCTTCACCACTTGGTCTGGGTTGCCTTGATCGGCTTTTTTGATCCAGACTCTGGTAGAGGACATCCTAAGGCACTTGACTGGGTGGAGTTACTCTCAAATTGTTATAGTAATAATAATTTGCTCATAACTCTCACTTCGATGTTGAGGCAACTTTATTATACTGCCGACAGATTTATCTTGTACTATGTCATTAGGAAGATCCATGAGGTTTGGGGAACATCTAGTTTTCTTCTCTTTGGGAGTAGTGATGGTTGGTCTTTGCTCTTCTAGATCAACAAGGTCCCTTACAACTGCGACCTTTTCACAAGACGTAGATGTGGTTGAGGATGATCCACCTTTTTGCTGAAAAGGGATCCTGATGAGGCAAATTGATCCTGCAATCAGTGGCCGTTGCGACTTCATCTCCAATTCCCATACCCGCCGACATGGCTTCTTCATCATCCCAGGATGGATGATTGATCTGCATTCTAAGGTGTCTTGAGGGACCAAGGGACAATGGACAATACCCTGAAGCAACTGCTTTTGGTTGGGATAAGCTTGATTCCATATGTGGATGGGTTTTTGACATTTGTTCCAGCTTCAGTGATGTCTCAGCTGATATCATTCTTTTGTTGGTGCATTTGTGGTATTTTTCCGTGTCATCCCACAGTGTACACATTTTTAAGCTGGACATGCTCTCATAATGTGTCCTCTTTGTAGACAATGAAAGCATTGTGGGGCTATCCCTCTAGTGTTAATAATGATGGGGACTTCATAGCCTTCCACAATACTTGGGATCACTAGAGAAGAAGTAACTTTCCTCAGCATGAGTCTGAATTCCGCTATGTTTGAGAGCATTTGAGTTTCATCATCGTCTATTGGTTTATAGCCAAATAAGTCTATCTTTCCATATGGAGCAAGTAACTTTTGCATGTCGGTCATTCCAAAGTTTATGCCACAATTCTGGGCAGTTCCATTTAGGTATGTCGGGCAATCAAGATCAACTGTGGCAAGATATCTATTTTCAAGCATTTTATACAGGTTTCGAAAGGCCTCCTTGGCTATAGCATTGGTAAACTGAACATTAGTTAAGAAATAATTACATAAGTTAATAGTTATTTATTATAGTTATAAGATGTAATTTAATATTTATGTGATGTATAAAGTTTATTTAAATATTTAATATTATAAAATAAAGACAAATAAAAAGGTGACAGAAAAATATTTTCTGCAGAGGTAATAGGTCTATAACTTTCATATGCAGGGACATCACCTATAGAGGATGGATTTACATTATTAATCCTAAGAATAGGATTAAGATGATTTGTTATTAATATGTATTAAAAATTTATGTGTTTTTATTTATTAGGAAAGTGTTAAGTTAGGAAAACCAAATGATATGTTTATCTTGTTATTTATGATATATTAATTGATTTTTGAACACCATGTGAAGGTATTAATATACCTGTTATATATTTAAATTTATATAATATGTGAAAATAAGAGTATGCATATTATATATTGTGTTTTTTTTAAAATACCATGTGAAATTCTTAATATAATATTATAAATAGAATCTGTTTAGATACAATCTGCCTATTAATCTCTGAATGATTTTATAAAGAAAGGATTTATTATGAAACTATTTATTATTGTGAAATATTTCAAATCATTATGTAGTTACAATATTAAATCTTTTTGATATTATACTGTATGTTTTTAAAACAAAGTTTATAAATTATTTTATGTTAAGATGCTAGAATTTATTTGTGATGTTGAAAGAGGTATTCTGAGTGTATATAATAAATAATAGTCATTTAGGATGATAGTGGGAATGAAATCCTGTGTGATAGGGATATTTGAATATGAAATATTATCTATTAAATATAGCTTTGTGAATTGCTAAGTTAAATACAGTTAACAGTCTTGTATATTTATAATTCATGGTCAGTAGCATTTTTTTCCACAAATTAGTAAATAAACCATGATAGGAATTTTAAGGTAGACCCAAGAATATGTGGCCTCAAGCTCTGAACCCATTATTTTATTATTAGTTTCTAGTCATTTTAGTTTTGGGTCCCTCATTTTTATCACTTTTTATCATCACTGGTTTCTACATCATAATTGTTAGTTTTTAAAATGTTTGAAAAATAATGGCTAGATTATAAAATGTTATTAGAATTTGTTGGAAGCAAAAAGTATAAAATTTATCACCAATGATGTTTATTTAATGTGAAATAAAGTTAAAGGAATGATTTGATATTCCTAATATTATAAGAGATCAAGAGAGTATTAAATGCATATTCTGATTATAAAAGTATGAATGAAGGTGAGTGTTATGAATATCAAGCAATCTGGTATAGATAAATACATATATTTATTTGATTTTAGATTATTAAAAATAATATGCTTATTCTAATGAATAAAGTAAATTGATGCATAAAGAAGTTAGAGAGTTATTATAAAATTATAATATTATAAATGATGAAGTGAAGAACTTATTATTATTGTTAAATAATATGTTTTTCTTTATTAATATGTAAAGATATTAATAAACTACCTAGATAATGAATATGAATATTTCATAGAAATATTTATAGATTTAGTAATAATGTTTTAGAATAATAATACTGATAATATAGTATCATTTGCTAGGATTACCATTCAATTGTACTATGTTTTCTTATATTATTACTTTATGATAAATAGTTGAATTGGAAATTATTTATGATAATGATTATTGTATTTTTTATTATGTAAATATTTTTCTTTGAATATAATTTTTTTCCTTTTAATTTTGAATAAGTAAAGCTATGTAAGCATAAGTTATGTAAATATTATATTTTGTAAATTTTAAAATCATATTTGTTAATGTTTGTTTTAAAATTAATATTACTTCTTGAGAGTTTCTTTCCTTGTTTTAAGTCCAAGTCATTATTCATTTTCATCACTACACACATGTATTATAAAAATTAATTATATATTCTTATTATAGCACATGATTTATAAAAAGATACAGTATGATTATTAGACTATAATTGTTGAAGATAATAAACATCACATGATCACCATTTCTTATGCTTACTTATAACTGTTATTAAAACAGGCAAAATTCTCTATATATATTGCCACTCAATGCAAGCCAGAGTAATCAATGGATGCCTGAAAGGTTGTGCATAAAATCCCATCTAGTGCCTACTGCCTACTTATCCAATATTCCCAAACTAGTTTCTGGCTTGTGGCCTTCATCAGTGAGGAGCTTGGATCTGGAGCACTGCACCTAGATCTTAGGATCTAATGCAATATGTATTGAGCAGCAATACGTATAAAGAGTTTTGCCTGTTTTAATAACAGTTATAAGCAAGCATAAGAAATGGTGATCATGTGATATTTATTGGCTTCAAACCAATCCTGCCTAATGGGATAGTGGTGGCTATGGTTGTTAAAGAACCAAAGACACTAAAATGTATGGGTACTGAACTGAGTTCAGACCTATATGACTATGTAAGCTAATGAGCTTGGATTGAAAATATTAGTATTTTCAATTAAAGTTTCATAATTTTGTAGTTAAGTAAAGGATTGCATTACATTCTAAGATCTAGGTGCAGTGCTCTTCACTGACGAAGACCACAAGCCAAAAACTTGTCTGGGTATATTGGATGAGTAGGCACTAGATGGAGATTTTATGCATAAACCTTCTGGCATCCATTGATTACTCTGGCTTGCATTGAGTGGCAATATGTATAAAGAGTTTTGCCTGTTTTAATAATTGTTGAAGATGCTATTATTAAATATGGAGAAATATATAATGCAAATATATTAATAATCTGATTTGATAATTATAACCAAGTTTTATATTTTTTAATATACCATATAAAGAATACTAAGAACTAAAATGCATAATAATATGAAAATATTTTGAACTTATTGAAGATAATTTATATTATTTGCAATGTTCTATGATTTTGATTTTTTTTATTGATGGGCAAATTGAGTAGGTGTGTTTTATAATAAGAGCTCTGAAGTATTTTATTTTATTGATTGTTATTATTTGGTATAGCTAGGTACATGTAAAATCCCTTGTGATATCTAGCTATATTATTTGATATATAATTGTGAGAATAATAAGATGAACCTGAGATGATAATAAGCTTAAGAGATAAAGGAGAATATGTTAGGAAATTTATTTTTTGATATATTATTGTATTAAATAGAAGAGTATTAAATATTTTAGTGATTTAATATAATTTTGTAATTGTTAATTATAATTTATTTTCTGTAATAGGTGAGCCCTATGAATATTATTGATACTTTAGGAATGTAGGTAGGGATGATATTCTTATGCCATTAGTGTTTAGCTTTTGGGATATGTTCTTAATGTTAAACCATCTGTGTACCTTAATGAATGCTTTGTGATTATCAAATCATTTTTGTTAATAAATTGAGCTGGTATTTTAAATTAATGTAATGATAAATGAGTTAGGTAGTTGTTTTAATTTTAGTACTTACTATTTAATTTGGGTCTTTATTTGATTAGTGATTAAATTAATTATTTAAGTGATAAGTATTAATTTACTAAATGTATTATTTATGTATGGATGAACTAGTTTCATATTAATGTTAGAAATAGTGAGTTGGTATTTAGGTAACTTGATTAGCTGATGAGCTATGACTAAGAGCTGTGATACTGGAGTTAGACACATGATGGAATCTCTGTAGTAAGGATGCAATATATATATATATATATAAAGAATGGAAATGAGGAGATAATATTCATGTACACCTGGGTCTCTTTTTACGCGGACTTATTTAACATGATTTTGAAGTTACGCGATTCGTGTTTCACCGGAAGTCGACCTCCGATAATGCGCTATTACTTTAAATAATAAATTTCACGCACTTACGTTATATTGAAAGTAATAGCACATTATTGGAATTCTACTTTCATCTTAGTAATTTCAATATTTTCAGTGCTTTATAATAGTAAGATTTTATGCAATAATGAAATTAAAATCATGATTTCCATATTTTATGTATACACACATTAAATTTTACAAGATTATAATGTAAATTTGTTCAAACATTGTGCGTGTTAATTTTGCATTTTAAATCACATTCTGTTTTTGCTTTTTAAAAAAGAACGTAATCAATTATTAATCATTTAGTGTCCACAAGTTTATTTTTAAAAGGTCAGTAATAGCAGTGGCATGATTAAAAATTAAAATCTGATTCTTAATTGTAATTAACAATTTAAAAATTACTTACGGGAGACTTGAAATTAATGTGATGTAAAACAAAATTTGATTTTTAAACGGAATTGAAAATTAAAGACAAAAATAAGAATTTAATTTTTAGTTGTTAGTTTTAATTAAATTTTTCCCAGCAGTGGTGAATAAATGTTTTTTATTATCATAAGTCTAAGTTCATAAACAATTAATAAAATCATCATCGTCGTCAACAGAAAACCATTAACACAACATGAGAGTGAACTTGGCGCTAGTTGTATTTCCTCTTGTGAGAATAATTGCTGAGATATTCTTGACTTCGTTTAAGGAGAAGCCAAATACATCACATCACATGAGAATCTGATTTTTTACTAGTTTGCAAACAAATGTGTTTTGGGGCAAATAGCGATAATAATTAAAACGCGTATAAAAAAATGTAAATTACTGTACTGTAAATTATGTGTAAAAATATATTATTTTGAATAAAATTAAATATTATAGTTAAAAAAAGTTTGTCTTGTATTAATTTTTTTCAAATTTGAAATTTTTTATTAGTCATATTTTATTTCCTTATTTTTTTTTTTTGCGTGAATTTTAAAGTAATTTTACGTTGGTGCTTTGCTTTTACACGAATTTTGAAAAATCACAGACCGCATCCCCCCTTTTTCAATGTAAGTTACGTCTATTTTTGCGTGATTTTGTTTGTGCGTGTTTTCTGAGGAACCTATTTATTGCGTAAAACGAGACCCAGGTATACATAGAAAATAACCCTTTAACATTTGATGTTACCAAGAAAATGTCAATTACTATTAATTGACAATCTCTGAGGCAAAAACTGTTTTTTTTTAAAAAAACATATAATAGCTCTGTTGTTTGAGTTTTTAAGTCTTTATTATAATAACAATTCATGGAAATATTTAATTCAATATATATATATAACTTCATTTCATCACACATTCTTGAAACCTTAATTAATATTTTTTATGGAAAGATAAATGACTGCCTAATATACTTCAGTTCACTGGCTAGTTATAAATAATCATCATTTGTTCAATATTTATCAATATCACATTACTAAAATTTGATCTTCCTACATTCCCATTTTTGATTTCATCCACTCTAGATAATACTATAAAGATATTTACTATTTATTTATCAGACTAGAAATTATATTTTTTTACTTCATTAAACATAAACACGTGACCTCATTAATCATCTTCACCCCTTTTTTTAATGTTTCTATGCTAGAAATGTGATAATCTCTAACCTAATCAATACTTAGTAATAATCTTAAATATATTTTGAGTGGATAGCATCAAAAATGTGGATGCAGAATGCTTGAGAATTTTAAATCAAATTTTAGCAATTTATATATATGTGCATATATAAGTTTTTAAAAATATTTATAATTGGGTAGATAGTGGAATGGTCTTCATTATAAGAATTCATTATAATTAATCAATAATTCTCCCTAGACAAAATACTGAATATCTTGTATTAATTTATATGCAATGTTGATTAT
Organism: Epiperipatus broadwayi; assembly: GCA_028023455.1. Lineage (NCBI taxonomy): Eukaryota > Metazoa > Onychophora > Udeonychophora > Euonychophora > Peripatidae > Epiperipatus > Epiperipatus broadwayi. The sequence continues at coordinate 1,450,709 of JAQFVV010006222.1, forward strand.
CAAAGACTAGGTTAAGATTCCATTACAAACAAAATGCCATATCAATTACATATTTTTTGATAAAAGCAGTTCTTTGTGTCTCCTCAGTAGTCTGTTGTCAACTTAGGTTTAAATATATTTTTTGTCAACATGAATTCATCATGTCATGATCTTCTTTGGATTAATAGTTTTGAAGGTATTGCCTATTTGTGCAATTTTTTTTTCTTTTTATTATACAATTTTATTTTATTTTTACTTTTTATTGTTAAAGCATATATGAGTATATAAATTATGCATAATCCAAACAGCAATAGAGATAGATTAAACAAATAGAATTTTAGTTGGGATTTTTGATCAGTTGAACAATCTTTAAAAATCACTTGTAACTAGATTTGAACATGTATTTTGCTCAGCAAATAATTTTGTTTGGAATAATCTTATTTAAATATTTTTTAGAGAAGAAAGTGGTCTAAAATGTGTCTGGCTTGCAAACTTTATCTAGTTTGCCATATGTTGCAGATTGTTTATTTAAACTATTGTAGGTGTGATGTTAAAATTATTTCATTTTTTTCTTCTAAACATTATATACTTTTTCTTTGATACAGATTATTGATAACCTGAATGATGATCACCATTTTTCAGTAAAATGATTTCAAGGCTAAAGATTAATGTTGTTGTTTTAATGAAATTTATCTTACACTGAAAAATATTTAGTTGAACAAATAGATGGCAGTACTTTTTTTTTTTTTGGAAAAGATGTTCCTCAAATTAAAGAAGATTGCATGATGTTTAATCTGTGAAGTCTGATATATTATCTTCTATTCCAAAATGTGTGGTTATATCTGTCCATATATATTAGTATTTATTCTCCATAAATATAATTTAAAAAAAATTAGAAACAGGGACCTTTTTTTCCTAATTGAATGTTGTTATTTCATTAAGACCAATAGTTGTGTGAAATTTATTAATACCTATATATTACTAACAGCCTGTTAATAGCTATTATGAGCTGATTTAGGCAAAAGAATCTCTATATAGAAAAATGGCTACATACATGTTTAAAAGAATAATTTCCTATTTTAACTTTAAAGGTTTGAAATAAGAATGTGAATTTCTTTCTATGACATCAGCATTTAAAACTGCATAGTTTGAATAGTTAGATTATGTTTTAAGTCAAAATGATAAAAATAATTTTAAAAAAAGTGCCATTTGAAATTTGATGTAGACAATTTGTTTACTCTTTGGAAGCAAATATAAGCAGCTGTTAAAGGTTAAAATTTCTAATTTATATTTTTAAGATATTCATGATATTGAAGCATGAAATTGTTTTAAGAAATTTGTTGTAGACATAATTAAGTCAGTTCTTGAGTTCAGTAAAAAAAAATGTTTTTTTTTTTTTTGCTCTCTGGTTATGATTATTATTATTAGTGTCTTAATTACAAGAAAACTTAAGGCACTCCATTTTTTTAATCAGCACAATAAGGATTTAAAGACAAATAAATGGTCAATAACTGAGAAAAAGACTTAAAATTGATTAGTGCAAAGGAGACACAATTATTTTGAATTTGTTTGATAAGTATGAAATGTTATATTAAACTAATGAATGATGTTATTATGTATGATAATGATGATAAATTGATTACTATTTGAATAATCTTACAAGGAATCAAATGTTGCATTTAATGTTATTGCCATCCTATCAAATCATTTCGAATTATACAGAGTTGCTTTGCTTGAAGCAAAATCAACTGATTGTAATTTTTTAAAAAAATGTTCTGAAGATCTTAAGACATTTCTAAGAAATGTTAGAAATATGATAATAATACACGAGCTTCAAAACCTTTGAAATTTGTTGTTAAGAATGTGTGCTAATTCCTCACTCATTCTTAAGGCTGAAAAATAGAGAAAATCGAAAATATTATAATAATTATTGTGGAATATTATTATCCACAAAATTCCAAGTTATTGAATATGATGTTTCCAATCAGATTTTGTGGCTTTTAAAGATTGCAGTTGCAGGGAATCTAAAGCAATGTAGATATTTTTATTTTCAAACAAGTGAAAGAAAAGTGTCATGGTCAAAGATGTGATTTCTATAGTGCTTTTATTCAACTGATTATTCAAGTTTTATAGGAATGTTTCAATTTAACTAATTGCATGTGAAAGTTAATTGATGTTAGGCATCTGTGCTTTGATTATATGTCAAGAAATGTTATGTGGTAGTAAAAATCTGAGATATTTGAAAAGGAAATTGATGTTGTACAGAGACATATACTAATTCCATTTTGTTTTCAATTTAAATAGTGGTAGTTTTTGGAAGAATTTATAATGGCCGCTAGAAGCAGGCATCAATGTGAGTAGAGATTTGATTAATGAGTAAAAACTCCATTTTCTAATATCTAGATTTATAATATGTGGTGATCATACTTTTTTTTTTCAAACTATAGGATGATTTTGAAAATATCCTTTCTATTTGGAATGTAACCAATGAAAAAAATTGATTTGGAAAGTAATTGTTAAGTCTTAAATGCTTTATTAGTTAATGAAGGAAGAATAATCTTTAGAATCTTATGGATTGAATATTTATCAGCTTCATAGTGAAGGTTTTTTTTCTTTTTATTTTTTAAAACCTAGTAGCAATTTATTATAATAATATAAGTGCTACAACTGAATTAGTTATAAACCAGACTGTTATTCTTCCAAATTTAAGACAATAAGAATATTTTATTCAAGGGTACCCATAATATTCAGAAAATGGGAGCATGAAGATTTAAGTCCATTCAATATAACTCTTCGCTTTTTTGCATGTATTCTTACAATTATAAGAGTAAATCTTGATTTTATTGATTAGTTGAAATGAATGACAAGTAACAGATTTTCTGAGAAATTATTTCTTTATTTGCTTCAACAGCATTAGGTAAATATGAGAACTTATCTATATTATGAAGCCACTTTAGAAAGATAGCTTTTTTTTTCATTGCAGTCAATGATATGTGGTTAGCAGAATAGTTTATATAATGACCATTATTTTTATCTTTTTTTATTTATTTATTTTCTTAGAAATATACTAATCTGTTCTTTTTAGGCATCCACTTAATAAAGGAGTGAATATTTATAAAAACATATTAGTATTTTTGATATTTTAAATTTTGAATATTAAATATAAGTGGTTTATACTAAAAATTTCATAATTTATCATTTTCATGTACCGTGTTTGTTACATAACATATTAAGTCAATAACTTGATTATTTTTTAACTCACCCTTGTTGTTTATTTGTTTTTATTATAGCCATTATTTATTTGATTAAAAAAAGAAGAAAACACTATTATTTAAGAAGTAATAAAAAAAATTGATAGTTTACTTATTTAAGCTTGAAAAAATACATGTTTAGAAGTCAAATGATGTAAGATTGGGATTAAAGTTAAATTTTCAACTTTATTTTTTATTGCCATCCATATATTTTTAAATAATTAATGCTTAAAATTAAATATGTCTAGAGTAATGGTAGACTTTAAAAATAACCTAATACAATGTAAAAAGCTCTTCAAAATTTTTTTTAATGAAGGATCACTGAAAAAGGAAGAAATCAACAAGCGAAGTTAATCAATAACTATTATATGAGGATATTAGCAGAGGGGATTCTCCTGGTTTACTCTCTAGATGAAAATAATTTGATATCCATTTACTCATCAAAAATTGGATTGCATTAACTTGTAAAAAAAATTTTAAACTGGCTTGAAAATTTTTATATGTCTATCCTGATTTGAATAGTAGATTATGAATATGGCCTGTAAATGTGAAAGTTACTGCATTATGAAAAAAATGTTGAGTGTATAAGAAAAGTACAAAAATTAAGATCTGCTTTATTCTCCTTTTAAAACGTTACAATTTAAAATACGAGGTGCATTTAAATGTATTGCTAGTTGCAATATGATGAAAACTTGTTAAATTGAAGGGAAAAAACCATTATAGAAATGCTATAATTTTATTAAGGAAAAAAAATTAAGAATAAAACAAACTGATAAAATTCAAGTTGATATTTTACTTTTTGTGTTATCTGAGTATGATATAGTATTATGAAGAGTCAAAGGTAAAAGAGGATTCTGAAAGTCAGATTGGAGAGTGCTTGAAAAATTTAAAATAAAGGCAGAAATACTGATTTTGTTAAGAATTATCAATACTGCAAAACAGTTTTAGCATTATTTAACAAAATATGTTATATCAATACATTATATTGAGATCTAAAGTTAGCATGTATAATACAACAATAAAAAATTAATGGGAATTATTTAATATATTTTGGATGTTATAAAAAAAAAAAAGATGTAGAATTGCAAAAGGATTTATAGAGATAATAACAATTTTAATCAGAACTATTTTATATAAAGAAAGAACATGTGACATCATTGAATAAATTGTTAAATAAGTAAAGTAAAAATAATTCTATTTATTTTTGGTGATGAAAATAATAATTTTTCAAATGCTGAATGGGCTGGGCTTAAGTTGTTTCAAGTGTTTTATAAGATCTATGTAGTCTTAGTCTTCTCCTTTACTTTCTTTCCATTTCTTCATATATTCATATATATATATATTGTTTATAATAACTTCCCTCATGTAAACTTTAATGCAAAAATTTTTTTTAATAAAACTTATTTATTTTCCTGACAGTTTCAACTGCCCAGCAATCTTCATCAGAGTTACAATATTTGAATTATATAAATACATATCCATTACTTCATATGTATATAAAATATACATACATATGTATATCAAAATATATAAACATATATCCCTTAAACATACATATATAGATCCACATACACCCATATATATATATATATAATCTATACATATCTATATATACCTATGTATATCAAAATATATATATATATCCTTTAAACATACATATATAGATGCACGTACAGCCATAGATATGTACACATATCTATATATATATATATAAATACACATCCATATATATATACAACCTACATATAAAATACATATATGTATAAAATATATCTAATACACAATTTTTAAATTATTACATTTTAAGAACTATTTTATTTTTAATTTTAATTTTTTAACTTTTAAATTTTTTTTAATATTACCCTTTTATTACTTCTTTATTAATATTATTTTATTTTATAATTTTTACTTTTCATCTTTTCTTCCTATCTATCCTTTTTAATTATTATCTAATATATAATATCATCTTTTATTTTTTATTTTAATATTTATAATTTTAATATTTTAACTTTTACCTTTTTATTATTTCTTGTCTTATTTTTTATTAATTATTTATTTTTTATTCTCTTCAATAATTCTCTATTCATTTTTATATACTGTTCTCAATTTCCTCTATCTTTTAAATAACTGATTTTTTTTTTTTCAAAATCTACCTTCTTTTAATATACATTTCTTTAATACAACTCCCTCTGTTATTAATTTTTTAAAACTTATAATTCCATTTTAAAAATTAAATCTTATAAACCTTTATATGTATAAAAAATATTTACAAGTTCTACCCACATATTAAAACTTTTTATGTACTTATTTTATCCTTATTATTAATCCTGTAAGTTAATACTATTTTTAAACTTTTTTTTATTTTTTATTTTTATATTCTATATATTCCCATACATATATATATACACCCATATACAGATATATACACTTAAATTTTATTATTAATAACCCTACCGCAACAAGGTTTTACCCCCCACCCCCATCCGTATTCAAACTTTGTTTTATCTTTTTAATTAATATTGCTTTTATTTTATTTTTTCTCTTTTTTTATTAGTATATCCTATCATTTTTATACTATCTTTCTCAAATATATGCCCTATTTCCATAGTGTGCAAATAAATGGGTGACTTTTTGTCATATCTATATTGAATTAACCTTGTAAAAATTGAATTATTCATCTCATCTACATATTTAGTCCTTATCCTATTATTCTTACAAGATCTACAATCTATCTGATATATCCCATTTATACATTTTCCTATTTCTTTAATATATTTATTATCTAATATATTCATTACATTTTTTCTTTTTTTATTTATTACTTTATATTTTTTTTGTACAATTGTTACAATTTTTTTACAATTTTATTTAATTACATTATTATCAATAAAGCAAGTCATATATAATATGACATTGCTTTTACAAACTTGTATTTACAAAAATGAAATACAGAGAACATACCAATAGCTCAAACAAGCTCTTAATTGATGATAAGAGAAAATATTTAAAATCTCTATCCAAAATACTCTTATCCTCAGACCAATTGGTTTTGAGCTTATGGCTCACTTCAGTGAGGAGCTACAATATTCAGACACTAGATCTAAAATATCAACTCAAAATCCAGCACTTAATTTATATATAATATTTAAGTAGAAACTCTGAAGTTTTCGGACATGAAAATGTCTTTTACACCAGCTATCTAACATAAATAGTTATATGGGACTAAACTAAATTCAGATCTATCATATATTAATAGCCTCAGCATAGTCAAAGCCATAAAGATAGAATTCAATTATCAATAAAGCAAGTCATATATAACATGACATTATTTTTAAAAGCTTGTATTTACAAAAATGAAATACAGAGAGTGTACCAATAGCTCAAACAAGCTCTTAATTGATAAGTTTTGAGCTTGCGGCTTATCTCAGTGAGGAACTGCAGTATTCAGGCACTAGATCTAAAATATCAACTCAAAAACCAGCATTTATTTTATACGTAATATTTAAATAGAAACTGATTATTATAATTTTACTTTATGGCTTTGGCTATGCTGAGGCTCAGTCCATATACCTATTTAAGTTAGATAGCTGGAGTAAAAAATATTTTCATGTCCGAAAACTTCAGAGTTTCCACTTAAATATTGTGTTAAAATAAGGCTGGGTTTTGACTTGATGTTTGAGATCTAGTGTCTGAATATTCTAGCTTCTTACTGAGGTGAGCTATAAGCTCGAAACCAATTGGTCTGTGGATAAGAGTATTTCAGATAAAGATTTTAAATATTTTCTCTTACTGCACTTATCAATTAAGAGCTTGTTTGAGCTAATGGTGTGCTCTCTGAATTACATTATATTTTTTAGTAATTTTTTTAATAATTTTATTAACACTTTTAATTATATTATTATTATGTTTTAACACTTACATACTCCTCCTTCCTTATACTACTCTTTCTATATTTATTTTTCTCTTTTTCTATATTAACTTTTTTATATTTTTATTTTGTTAATTTTATATTCTTCACTATTATTTTCTCTCAATATTCATTTTCTTTAAATTCCTTAACTATTAATTCTACTTCTTTTTTTATACTCCTCTTCACTTAAACAATAATTAATAGCCCTATATATTCTTGAACTAATACTATTTATTTTATATTTACTATCTATATTAGAATTCCAATTTATTATATTACTATTCCCATTCATTTTTTTTTATACATTGATGTTTCTATTCTACATCTTCCATTGTCATTTGTTTTTGTCAATAATATGTCTAAATATATATATATGAATAGATTTTATATATATGTCTATGGGTGTATGTGGATCTATATTTGTTTGTTTAAGGGATATATGTATTTATATGAAAACTGCTGGACAATCGAAACTTAGGAAAATTAAAGAAGTTTTATTTAAAAGTTTTTTTGCATAAAAGTATAAATGAGAGGAGTTATTATAAGTAATATATATGTTTATAAGATCTAATTATGAGTTAATTTTTTCTTATTAATTAAGATTTATTTTTCTCTATGTGTAAATACAGTTTTCTGAGAAAAAGTAATTAAAATTGTTAAAAAAAAAAAAAAAAAGAATTTATTAAATTAGAAAATGTACAATGAAATAAAATTTAATATTTTTAAGAATTATTATTTTGTCTAAAATTGTTTTTTTATAATTCACCAAGAAGGTAGAATAAGTTGTTTAATGTTAAATAATTTTCTAATTAATTTATAGTATGAATAATTTAATAAGATAAATTTCAACAAAAAAAATCAATACTTTGCAATTACTAATTTTCAGGTCTATAATTTAGCATGTCAGCATAAATCAATATCAAATCATGTAAATTAATTTTTAAATTTTAATAGAAGAATGAAAAATAATTTTGGCATGTAAAGTTAATTAAAATGCATTAGTATTTAATTTTTTTTAAAGAAACATAATAAAATTCAAAAATGTAAATATTTTTAAAAAATCATTTTAAAGTAGAATAAGCATAAACAATAATCCTTTGTCATAATTCTAAGCACTTTGTGGAATCAATCAAGAACATGCAAATTGAAAGAACTGATATATTGGTATGTTTTGATATGAAAAGTTTATTCACATTCCACACTCCGACTCTTCAAAGGAGCGTTCCATTATCAGATTTACAGTTGGATGGATGGTTGAAGAGTTGAAGTGTGGAGTAGATTGAAGCCTGTCCATTAAAGTATGAAGATTGGCTATCTTAATATATATCTGAACATTTGTTACATATATGTATAGAGATGATAATCTGAACCAGCTGATGATTGCTGATTTAGGATGTTATACAAATATTGGTGATTATTTATCTTTTCTACTTATATGTGTTCAAGTGTATCAGTGATATGAGATAGAGTGGTGAGTGGTGGATCATGTGAAAGCCTGTGCTCATATACCCTATATAAGATTTTTAATTAAATTATTAAATATTTATTCGTATGTGATATTTACATTTTTTTTAAAACTGATATTTTGGTTTTCTCTCGTAGCAATCATGAACTATTTTATATTGATAATGGGTACTACCAGTGTTACTACTGTTTTTTGTTTTGTTTTTGTAAAGTTGATTTTTTAATAATAGTTTTAAAAAGTTTCTGAAAAATAAAAATTTGATGAAAAATAATATTTTTTAAAAAATATATTATTATAAACTGAAAGGAAACATGCCTATGTGTTTTTAAAAAAAGGTTTTTAATAAATGTGCTTTACCAGTTCTTACTTATATATCTGAAATTTGGATACTTAACAGAACAGACTTTAGACTGCTCAACAAAATATGGAGAGATATATGTTAGGAGTAACAAGAAGGTATTGAAAACAATGTGCAATGGTAAAAGAACAACAGAAGTGAGTGACATCATTTAAAGAATTAAAAGACTGTGGAATCCGGATTGGACATATTTATAGAAAAGAAGATAACAGATTCACAGTTGAAATCTTAATCTCATTTCCAAGAGATTTTAACCCATTTGACATCAATTCTGACTGACAAATTTTTGAATAGAGCCTTGCAAATATTATGTTAAACATACCTCCATGTTTGTTAGTTGTTGTTGTTTTTTTTGCAATTAAATCTTTTTTATGTTTATTATATAATTAATTTCTATTTTATAACATATATATTTAAGCCTTCTAATAATTGCAATTGAAAAAAAATCAATATTTAATTCTTTAAAATTATGAAACTAAATATCTAAATGAAGTTCTTATCAATAACAAAGAAGCATCTGATCATTGGCTGCACTTTACTTATTTAAAAAGTTAGAACAATGAAATATTAGATATTAGAATTTTATGTTATTAAAATAATATATTTACAATTAGTTATCATCAAAGAAACAAAAAAAATCTAAAAGTGTATAAATTACTTATTATTATTAAAATATTTTACTTACAGTTTTCACAAAAGCAATTTTTTTTTAACTGCTAGCAAAAGCTTTTGGTTCTCATAACAAACTTTCTAAGATTGATCTTTTTAAAAGTAAAATGTTTTCAAAGACAATCTTCTACTAGTTACTTAGTTTTTGGTTTAATAATAAGTCTTTTACAAAAATATTGCATCATAGTCATTAACAATTACCGAAAATCAAATTTTTTTCATATTTAGCCCCAGGTAAAACAGTTTAAAACATCAGTCAATCACAAGTATTGTTTCTAAGCTACTTCATTCATTATTTTGGCACAACAATAGATGGTGCTGTTAATCACATATAAAGATCTGTTTAGTTTCATATAATGCTGATATCTTTAGGATTTCTATAATCATTAATACATTAAAATGTAAACTTCATAGGACAAAATTGCTACACATCATCACACACCATAATATAAATTATGCATGTGCTTTAAAACAACATAGAAAAGTAGTGATTGCAGTGCCATTGTAACACCTAAAAAGTGAAACATAAAGCACAGATACTGCTGAACATCAAATAGTTAGAAGACTAGAAAGAGACCACATGTAAAATGGATGGATGAAATAAGGAAATGTTTTGGGATGGTGAGAAGAGGATTGCCTAGAGATCAAAGAAACTGGAAATAAACTTGTAGAAACATTGATTCTGTAGTGGATTGATCATGATTGAAAATGAAAATGAAAACTGATATAAAATATTTATATCAATCTATCAATAACTTTATTACTATTTTTTAATTCCTAAAGTTGTTTTTTTTCTTCTAATTATAGTTCTGTTTATTTATTTTTTCTCCGTTGAACCCCATCCTTTTTCTTTTCTTTTGCTCGTTCTTGCGTTCCAAACGGCGGAGTTCGGGTTTTGGTCTTCTTCCAGCGTCCTCTAGTTTTCCTCTTTTTACTTCTCTCTCTCCTTCTGCTTTAAATATAACTTTTTATATATAATATCTTACTTTTTTTTAAAATATATTAATATCTCGCCTTCTTTTCAGTAATAACAAATAGTTGTGGTTTTTATCAATTATCCCACTTTTCTATAATATATTATATTCTTGGGTTACTTCTTTCTTTTCGTTATTCTCAATCCATATTTTTTTTTTTTTTATTTGAATTATATTATATGAATTTTTTTTTTATTTTTTTTTAATATTTGTTTTTTATATATTTATTTTTTGTTGTGAATATATTAAATAATTTTTTATATAAATTTTTTATTTTATTTAAAAAAAAATAAATATATTTTTGTTTTTATATAATAATAAAAAATTTATTTATTTTAAATTTTTTTTTTTTTCTTTTTTTTTTATTCTATTATAAATTTTTTATATAATTATTTTTTTTTTATTTTTTTTTGTATATATTTAATTTTTATTAATAATTTTTTATATTTTTTCTTTTTAAATATTCTTTCTTTTTTTTTTTTTATATTTAAAATTTTAAAATTTAAATTTAAAATTATTAAATAATTTTTTTAAAATTAAATTTTATAAATAATATTTAAATTTTTACTTAAATATTAATTATTTATAAATTTATTTTTTTTTTTTTTTTTTAAATTAAATTTTGTGTTTTTAATTTTATTTTATTTTGTATATTATAAAATTATTATTTTTATTTTATTATTTTATTTTTTTTGTTTTTAATATTTTTTTTTTTTTGTGTGTATTTATTATTTATTTTTTTTTTATTTTTTAAATTTTTTTTTATAGTTATATTTTAAATTTTATTTTATAAATTTTTATAATTCTTTTATTTTATTTTTATTTTTTGTTTGTTTTTTAATTTTGAATTTTATAATAATTATTTTGTAATAAATATATTTTTTTTTTTTTTTTAGATTTTTATTTTTTTTATTTTTATTTTAAATTTTTTATTTTTAATTTTATTTTTTTTAATTTATTTTTTTTTTTTTTTTATTTTTTTTTTTATTTTTTTTATTTTAATTTTATTTTTTATATGTTTTTAATTTTTTTTATTTTTTTAGTATTTTAAATTTATTCTTATATTTTTATGAATATTTTTTTTAATATTTATTTTTATATTATTTATTTTTAAAATATTTTTTTCTTATTTATATTTTTTTTTTTTTTTTTTTTTTTTGTTTATTTTTTTATGTATTATTATTTTTTTTATTTTATTTTTATATTTTGAAATTTTTTTTTTTTTTAATTTATGTTTTTTTTTGTTTTTTTTTTTTAATTTATATTTTTTTTTTTTTTTTTTATTTTTTTTTTTTTTGTTTATTTTGTTTTTTAATTTTTTTTTATATTTTTGTTTTTTTTTTTTTATTTTTAAATTTGTGGTTTTATATTTGTTAATATATTTATAATTTTTATATATATTTATTTTTATTTATTTTTTAAATATTTTATTTTATTATATTTTTTTATTATTTTTAATTTTTTTTTATTTTATTTATTGTTTTTTTTTTAATTTTTTTATATTATATATATATGACTTTAATAAAAATTTATTGAAAAAAATGTATTTGAAAATGGTATTTTTTTTTTTATTAAGTAAGTTTTATAAGAAAAAAATTGAATATTGAGAGTAATAGTATGTATGTATGCTTAACTTAATGACTATAGTTATCTACCATATTGATTTTATTTTATGTATTTGATCAAAGATACAATTTTTCTAGTAACATTGTATTATATAATAATGAAAATAAAATATTATATAGTCAACTGAAAAAATATATAAAAATTGAAGAATGTAAACATATTTAGTATTTTTAATTATTTATTCATAAATTGTAGATATTTGTATACATTTTAAAATAAGACTTTTTTGTTGGTTTGTTTTGATTAAAATGTCATTATTAATAAGTTTTTTTATATCATATGAAAATCAGAACATTTTATTACTTTTTTCTAATTCAAATCTAAGGTAGATGCCATTCATTTAGGGATGTTTATTTTGTAACAAAGTAAATGTTAGATTATGTAAGAATTGGTTTTCAAGTATTTATTTAATGGTAATATTGATAAGACAGAAGAACAATTATATTTTATTAAATAAATTTGGTCAAATATACACATGCACATATGTTATTAACCTATTCATTCAGTATATTCACTAAAGTAAATAAAGGGATTTGAACTTACGATTTTCAGTCTATATTCATCCTTCACTCCATCTCAAACAACCAATACAAAATAACTATACACATTTGAAAAAGATAAATGATCCCCAATATATGTATCCTGTGCAGAACCTTAAGCATATACATACATTACATGTGCATACATATTTGGATGGCCAATTTCTTTTACAAAATAATGTTTAAAAATATTTTTAATATTGTACTGATATTCTTAATTTTATTTATTCAAACCATTTATTTCAATATAATGTAAAAACATAATTAATAATATTGTATACACCATGAAATTATTTATGAATTTATTTTAAATCCTATGTACATCTCTGTGCCTTTTTTTTTCTATAAACAATTTTTTTCACCTTTATTGTTTTATGAGAGAAATTCATTAAAAAAAAAAAACCTATATAACCAAGCCTATTAAAAATACCATTTCAATTAAAGAGAAGGCAATTATCTAAAGCTTCATTATATGTTTGGATAGTTGATGCCATTTTTTAACTACACTTATTGAAAGATTCAGTCACTTCATTTAGTTTTCAAAACACTAACTGATATGTCCAGAGGTTACATCATTAATTGATCTCTCATAATGTAAATGCTTTTAAAATGTAAAACTTTTTTTTAAAAAGAGGCAAAAGGTCCTGACAAAAAAAAAAACTCTTTTTTATAGAGGGAATACAAAGTGAGAAATAGTCGGGGAGAAAGGAGATTTATCTAATTTTAAAAAGTAATTTATTTTTTCTTAATTACAAGAACGACTGTTGTTGTTTTTTAATAAGATAATAAAAAAGTCATTTTAATAAATGTAAAAAAAAAATATCCATGCAGAAAAATATTGTATTAGGATTGTGATTTGTCAGTGATCAAGATTTGAAAAAAAAAACAAAGAGTTCCAAATTAATTGAACCATAAAATAAATATTTATATGATGCTGATTTTAATACCAAATAAACCAAGGAATGGATGTGAGAAAATATTTGCATATATCATTTTTCAAGAATTCGATGTACATAATAGCTTAAATAAATACTTGATCTATCATCACTGTTAAGAGAAGCTAATTATATTTTTAGTTTTATTTTAGACACATATGATATATATGAACATAATTTCAGCAGTAAGATAAAGTGTTTAGATCATTTTTGTAATATATTTTATCTAATTAAGTTTAGTACCTTAAATTATTTTATAAATGAAAAATATATTTTATCATAATCTTATAGTAATAAAAATAACAAAATTTATTATTGTATGTGATTAAAATGGACTGTGTATTTTGTGCAGATTTAAAAATAGAATGCTTGTTTTTGGAAGCATTTGGTGTGCAAAATTTATATAAATATATTAAATATCTCAGCAACATATTGCTTTACTATAATATTTACTTTATAAATGAAGATACTATTATTTACTAGATTTATCATAGAACGAAAAGTATTTAATGATGTAAATATACTTGATTTTTCCTATTTATTAATTACATCATGCCTTTTTAAATTTTAATTTTAACATGCATAAATATCTTGGCCTGTTCAATATCTATCAGCATTATAATGTTGGTATCTAACTTGCTCTTTTCAGATACTCTTAATGTCTGCTAATATGGTATTCTAACTTTTTTTTTCACCTTTAATGTTTTATATATGAGATTTTTGGATAGTCCCAATAAAAAGACCATTTCAATGCATCTCCATTTGTTGTGCCCAAATTATATTTAGTCTAATAAAAGTCAAATCAGTTTGACAAAGGATATTCCATCCTGATTTAATATGCATTTATTACTATTTTGAGTTCTAAGGATCATCCAAAACCACCACTGACACTTCCAAGTGATAAATAACATTGAATAATTCATATAGGGTCGCTTGAATGTGTCAGTGTTGATTTTTTAGCAGTCCTTGGAATTCAAAATGGCAGTGAGCACACAAATACAAATGCTATTAAATAATGATGATGCAAAGTGCCAGATTATACAGTGAAAGGGGAAGGATGGCTTGGCCAAAATGAAGTATCATTCAAAAGATGCAGAAATCTGATCAAACCAAGCTTACAATTTCCAAATACCAGAATATTATAACTTCTAAAATATGAATGTTATGTCATTTATTGGTTGGATGTGTCAGCAGTCATTTTGGCTGGTCTTTAGATTTCAAAATGGCCATGAGTGCAAACTAAATCTGATGATAATTGCAATTTTGAAATGAATGATCATATCATGACCATGTGTGGATTATTTGATGTTATTTATCGGTTGGATGTGTCAATGATGGTTTTTGGCTGGTCTTTAGATTTCAAAATGGTCGTGAGTGCAAACTAAATCGGTAATGGATATTTAGTAATACTATGCAACTTATTCAAACATTTTTTTTTTCCATTTCACTCCTTTTTATTCCTAAGATATGTCATGCAGTGAGATTGATTTTACATTTATATAAGCTATGTTTAATGAAATTACAAACATATTTTAGCAAGGTATATAATTTAATGATTTTTTTATAACAACATTTCTTAAAAATCAGCTTTTCAATGCTTTCACGTAATCTGATCCTAATCTGCTATAAATTGAGTTAAGAGAAGGTTTTATACTTTTGGCAGTGATAATGGATTTCTTGATTGTACTTTTTACAAACATCTGTATGTCCTATTACTAATAAATATCATCAGTATTTATGCTTCTTCAAAATGAAATCTCATTGCTAAAAATAAAATGTATTTAAAGTTATAATAATGTAAAAGTGATACAGTTGAAAAATTTCATTCAAAAATTTTTCAATTAACCATCTGAACTTGTTTTTTGTAGTAACTTGTATGAACATGATTAATAATACTTTTTAAATTTTCCATTTCAAATGATGAAGTATTTTCTTATTCGTTTGCTCACCACAAGCTGTTAAAATAATAGCAACTCTCTTCATAGATAGGCAACCCAGTGCAAGCTATAGTAATCAATGGTTGCTAGAAGGCTTTGCATCAAAATGCCTATCTAGAATCTACTCATCTAATATCTCCAGATTGCTTTTTAATTTGTGGCCTTTATTGCAGAGGAGTCTTAGATCTTAGAGCACTATACCCAGTTCTTTGAATCTAATGCTATCCTTCAGCAGTCACTCTTTTATCTTTTTAGTTAACTATGAAGCTATGAATCCAAAATTAAAATAATAATGTTTTCAATCCAAGCTCATTTGCCTGCATATTTATACAGATCTGAACTTAGTTCTCTTTCAATACATTTTGGTTCATTGGTTATTTAATAACCATCTTTTGGCCAGGATTGTTATTAAATCACCAAAACATCACATGATCACAATTTTTATGTGGGCATAAGCTGTTAAAACAGTAAGAACTCACCATTCAGTAGTTCCACACAGTGAAAATCATAATAATCAATGGATGATAGATGGTTTGTGTATCAAAATCCCTATCATATCTCCAGACTAGTTTATAATTTGTGGCCTTCATCAGCAAGGAGCTTTGGATCTGAAAGCACTGTACATAGATTTTTGGATCTAATACAACTTTTCAGCAATCACATTTTACCATTTTTGTTAACCATGAAGCTATAAATCAAAAATTAAAACAATAATGTTTAGGAGCTTTGGATCTGAAAGCACTGTACATAGATTTTTGGATCTAATACAACTTTTCAGCAATCACATTTTACCATTTTTGTTAACCATGAAGCTATAAATCAAAAATTAAAACAATAATGTTTCCAATTCAAGCTTATTTGCTTGTATAGTCATACAGATTTGAACCCAATTCAGTTTCTATACATTTTGGTGTCTTTGGTTTTTTAATAACCATAATTACCAACATCCTTTAGACAGGATTGGTATTAAACCACTAAAACATCGCAAGATCACTATTATTTATATTTACACAAGCTTTTCAAACATTAGCAACTCTCTCCATCATGTGATATTTTAGCAGTTTTAGCCTGGCCAAAGAATGATAGTGACTATGGTTATTAAAAAACCAAAGATATCAAAATATATAGATTCTTAACTAGGTTCAAATCTGTATGATTATATAAATGAATGAGCTTAGATTGAAAACATGTTTTTATTTTGAATTCATAGTTTTATAGTTAACTAAAAAAATAAAAGATGGCTGTTTGCAGGTTGCATTAGAACTAAAGATCTGGGTGCAATGTTGTCAGATCCAAGGCTCTTCACTGATGATGGCCATATTCTAGAAACTAGTCCGGGGATATTGGATGACTAGATAGTGATTTTGATGCACAAACCTTCCAACATCCATTGATTACTATGACTTGCATTGGGTGGGATGGAGAAACTTACATTTTTCATTTTCTTATTTATTTAATGGAAGATTGTGATATGGTTACATATTGACAAATTCATAAAACTCCATTCTGAATAATAAATAATCTGTCATACAGAAGTGAATTGGGTTATTCTTTTTATTAAGGGTAGGTATTTCCTACAAATTACCATGCAACTTATCTTCTCTAGCTATTCTAAATTGAGAAAAATTGTTATTGAATAAAAATCAAAGATTGTTTAATTTTCCAAGCAGTTCATTATTCTTAATTCTGGCTATGTACATTCCTATGACTAAAATCTTAGATTTATGTTATGGAAGTTATATATATATATATATATATATGTCAAACATCTTGGGTATCTATCAGTAGTAGTGTGAAAGTTTTTTATGCTGATGTTGCAAATAGAAAATTGTTTATTTGCTTTATTTTAACATTTCTCTTTGTCATGGTACAATTTCATCCATATTTCCACTTTACTTTTTTTTATTTATTGATATAGTACTTTATGATTCTTTAATTTTGTGTGTTTTTTTTTTTTTTGTAGTTTCTTTAATAAAGTCAGTTTTTTTCTAAATGCTAACTTCATACAGAAATATTAATAGACGTTTGTTATTCATCATTAAAGTATTAGCAAATATTGTAAGGTTGGATTGTTGTACTTAACTATAGCGTTTTCAAAATATATTCTAAATTACTCATTCTTTGTCCATTACACTATTATTAATTTTAGAAATATTAAGCAGTCAATGTATTATTACAAGTATATTAAATCTTTTCTACCTTTTATCGTTGGGCATCTATAATATCTATAACTAGTCCAGAATTTGATTTTTGAGTAACTAAAAGTACATACTCTATTTAAAAATATCTACATAACCATGAACTAACAATATTGGAGAGGAGAGCATAAGCAGGTTGACTTTGTCTTGCACTTTTAAAAAGATTATGATTTTGCTTAGAAACTTTTTAATTCTTTGCCAAAATTCTTATTTCAAACTAACTAATAACCATTATATTATAAAATAATTATTTATTACACATTTTTGCTATAGCTTTATATATATGAGTTGTAATTTTAACAAATATTGAGATGTATTCTAGTTGTTGTGGCTATTATTGTCTTTTTAATATTTATTTTAAAAAATAAATTACTTTTACAACTGTACTTTTTGAACTGATGTGATTTTTTTGATTAAACATATAAATCAAATATGCTCTTGATTGTTTGTTTGTTTTTTATGACAAATTTTAAAAAAAAAATTTAAAAATTATATTTTCATCTTGTATAATTTTTATAGTTTAATTATATTTATTTTGTTTGTTTTTAGGCTAAATATTTGGCTCAAATTATTGTTCTCGGTGGACAAGTAATTGCACGAGCATTTGCAAGAGCCCTGAGACAAGAATTTCAAAGTAAGTCACATATAATTTTAAAAAGCATTTCTTCATAATTAAGTTTACAAAATGTAGTCAGTTAGGTAAAATATCCTTTGCCAAATAAGAAAACTAAGCATATGTTATACTCATAACTATCAGTTTAAGAGGGGAAAATCACTTTTCAAAGATATTCTAATAGGAAAAACATGTTTTTTTTTAAATATTAGATTTGTCAGTAAGTGAAAAGAAAAAACAATGGTTGAAATGAAGTTATTTTATATATTTAATCCAATAATTTATGTCTTGAAAAGAATGGGGGGGGGGTATTATTAAAATTTTAAAAAAAAAGAATTAAAATGGAATGATATAAAAGTGATTTTAAAGAATGTATTGAAGCTACTTCAAAAAAAATGATTTGGATATCCACACTAATACATATAGTTATTTATGTAAATCAAAACATCTATATTTGTAAATAAATAATAAATAAAGTTTTTTTAAAATTTAAATATAATACTTGTATTTATCTATTGAACTATTTGCTTCATCTAATATAAAGTATTGAATATTTTTAGAAAAATTTAACTTTATTTAAATTTTCAAAGTACATTCAACTGTTATTAATAGCATACTGGTTAATATATACTCAACATTTTGAGAGTTATTATTGCCCTTTTTTCTTCAGATGTTGCTGGCCTGACCAGGGACAGTACTAGCATGGGAATCTAACTTGGATCTTTAGATTCTTGAATATTGAATTTTAAGGTAATGCTTAAACCAACTGTGCCATACTGCCAACAGCTTTCCAGAGTCATGCCACATTACAAGGAATTCTAACATCTACAAAACTGCATATATGAAATACCATGTGAATGTGGAAGAAAGTATATTGGTGAGACCAGTCACCCTTTGAAAAATGATTTGCAAGAATACAAACCAATGATAAGAAGAGACAAATCAGATGTGTCTAAGGTATCAGACTATGTATGTACCAATAAATACATGTTTAATTGGGAAAATACAAAAATATTGGATAGTGAATAAAAGTACAAAGAAGAAAATTTGAAAAAGCATGGAAACCACTAATCAACTTTGCTTTTAGGAAAAAGTGAAGAAATCAGGATGAATCTTATAGATAAGTATATGAAATTTCTATTGACTGTTGCTTTTGGCAACATGGCTCAGTTGGTTAGACTGTTATCATAAAATTCAATATTCAAGAATGTAAGGGTCCAAGTTTGATTCCCATGCTAGTACTGTATCTGATGAGGCCAGTAACACCTGAAGAAAATGGAAGAATACTTCTCAATAGATTGTGCACATACTAAAGTGGAAATATACTTTGAAAATTTAAATATAGTTAATTTTTTTAAAGACATTTAATACTGCATATTAGATGATAGAAATAGTTCAATATATAAATGCAACTAAAATATGATTATTACAAATCTTCAGGAAAATACTAAATATAATTTTGTTAAGTTTATTTAACTTAAAAAGATTTTCTTTGTCACTCTTTGTTATCTATGTTCTTTAATTGATTTTTTTGTCAAAAAAAAAGAAGTGATTAGTAATGACAAATTTAATAAGTCAAGCATACATTATCAAGATGTTGTACTCTATTTTTTCTTATAATTGGCAGTTATTATAATTTCATGTTAACTATAAATAAATGATGATTTTATATTAATTTAAAATAGTAACTTTCTTAAATAGCTCTTTTTATGATAAAGCTTTGTTGTATTAATAAGTGCTTTGTATATTTCTTTATTGGATGAATTGGTTTTAGGTTAGCTAATTGAAAAAATCATAATCTGTAATTTAATTTTTAAATGTTTTTTTTATCTATCCAATATTTCGTTAATCTTTTTACTAGTAATCAAATACATAATTGCTCTTTTATTCTTTTCACAAATTTTTATCTCCATATATGTATTATTAGAATGTCATCTAATTATTAGAATGTTGTCTAAAGTTTTGGTCTTTTTATTGCTTATCTATAATATATTTTAAATTTTATTTTTAAGATCTCTTTTTTTTTTCTAATTTCTAAAAAAAAAAAAATTATATATAATTTTTACTCCTCTTATTTTATATTTTAAATTAATTTCAATTAAATACCCAGATATATATTCCAGTGAATGTGTGAAGAATCCTGTACTATGTCTAAGCATACTTTGAATTATGCCTAAACTAAATGATGAAATCCATTTCCATGAACTGTAATTTTCCTGAAGTATATTCATTTCTTATGATTAATAACCAGTGTTTACACATTTATTTTATTATAAAAATCTAATAATATTTTCAGCTTTATTAATATTAGCATTGTAATTTTGCTACTGCTGCCATTATTATTATCAACATCAGCTTTACAGAAAATGGATATATTTAAAGCTCAATATGTTTTTTTATACAGTTTGACTTGATATAATATATATATGAAAACTTTTTTTTAACTTTATCATAATTTGTATAAATCAAACAAGATGTCAGAAAAAGATAAATGTCTCCTAAGAGGTTTTTTTTTTCTGAACTAATATCTCCAATTGGTTATAATAGGCAAAACTCTCTCCATACAGTAGTGCCACTCTAAGCAAGACAGAGTAATCAATAGATGCCAAAAGGCTTGTGCATAAAATCATGTGATGTTTTAAGGTTTAATCCCAATCCTGCCTTATAGGAAGGTGGTGGCTATGGTTGTAAAAGAACCAAAGGCACCAAAATGTATAGGTGCTGAACTGAGTTCAGACCTATATGACTATATGAGCTATTGAGCTTAGATTGAAAATATCTGTGTGTTTTCAATTTTATTCTCATACTTTAGTAGTTATATAGAGTTAAAAGGTGGTTTCTGGAGGGTTGCATTAGATCTTAAGATCTAGGTGCAGTGCTCTCAGATCCAAGGCTCCTCACTGACGAAGGCCATAAGCCAGAAACTAGTTTGGGGATATTGGATGAGTAGGCACTAGATAGGGATTTTATGCACAAGCCTTTTGGCATCCACTGATTACTCTGTCTTGCTTAGAGTGGCACTACTGTATGGAGAGAGTTTTGCCTATTATAACAACAGATATGAGTAAGCATGGAAGATAGTGATCATGTGATGTTTTAAGGTTTAATCTCCAATTGGTCAAGGTCATCACATCATTTTACATGTCTTCATTTGTCTGAACTATGATAATAATAAGGATCGATAATATAATATATCCACCTATTATTTATTATTTTGATGTTTTCAAGCTTAATTTGCCAACCTTGATGAAAATTCAAAGCAAATCCAGTATAACAATTAGATAAAAACATGACATTAATAATTATAAACTAATAATCAATTGTACAAGAATGAAGACTGAATCTTAATTTTCATAACCTATGCAATTATTATTTGTTTGATTGCTAAAACAAAGTTATTAAAAGTGAGATTCTGTCTCCATACTTATATAATGAATTATTAGTTCCAAGAGTGCATGTTTTTATCTGATTGATATATTGAATTTGGTCTGAATTTCCATCATTATTGCTAAGCATAAGTTTATAAACATCAAAAGCTTAACAGAGTGTTATTTATTCATAACTTGAGAAGGAAGTGGTTTACATCATTCATTACATATATATTGGGCTATATTAATTTAATGTTTATGTATAATATTGCACAAACCTGCACAGTTTGGTGCAGTTGATAGAATATCTGACTTGGGATCAGGTGATCCCAGGATTCATTCTGACACTTGCAGTTCTGGTATTTAAATTTCTTATGAACTCTCAAGCAATAAAACCATTAGCATTTTTTATAGTATTGCTGTGAAAAAATGAATGGTGTTAAAATAATATCATGCATGTATATATTTTATAAAAAGGGTATATTAATCTATAACTAAGTGAAAATCTATATTTTGGTCAAATAATTTCATTATATTGATATATTTATGGGCAAAGATGGTTATCTTAATTAAAGGTATGCAGAAATTATTTGCTTATAAATTAGACATGAACAATTACAGTTGTTACAAAAATGATGATGATATTTGATATTATGTAAAATCTAGATCTACTATAGATAAAAGTTTAGCAGTTAGACAATGTTTTTATTCATTTGTATAAAGAATGTTAATATTCAAGGAAGATTGCACATTTAAACTTAAAATAGCACATATGTGAATGAATACATGATGTTGGTCTTAAAGTAACACCATGTGTGTATGTACTTTACAAATAGGTTAATTTATCTTTACTATTAAGTCTATATACAGGTAAGTAATAATATAATAATCTTTAGCATAATAAATAATTATTTGTAACATATACTTATTTGCAAAAATAATATTTTTTATGATTTTGAAGCAATTGTTTGTTTATAGATTAATTTATTATAACATCTATATTACTGATATGTTTTTTTTTTTTTTTTTTGTAGTGGTTCAAAAAATGTTAAAACATTTTTAACCACATAACAGGTTTGAATTTGTAAAAAATAAAAATTATTTAAAGCTGAGCGTTTTCAATTCTGAGTATTATCATAATCATAGCATTATGTGACTAAAGGATGTTGAGAACTAGATTTAAAGTTACTTTTGAATATTAAATAATAGATTATCATAAAATTGAAGTTTTAAGATTAGATTTGCATACTAATGACGGAAGTGATTGTCACCAGTGCCATGAAAGAAGGATGCTAGAGAAGAAAAAATATTTTTATTGCTTTATTTTATAATAATGATTAAAACAATGTTAAATAAAATGAAATTTGGTATTTTTATTTTTTTTAAAGTGTCATAGCATCGGCCGGGACGCGAACCAGCAACCCGGTCAACTGCCTGCAAGTGCAAGGCAGTCGCGCTAACCTCTCGACCACCAATGCAAGACGAAATTTGGTATATTTAATTCGATTTGACAATATAAAAAATAAATTTTAAATTCAAATTGTTTATTGAAAAAAATTATTAGGAACTTCAAAGAAAGGGAGGAGGAAAACTTCTCAGAAATAGAAAACTTGTGTTTGTTGTTTTTTTTTTTTATAAAAAAAAAAAAAAGCAAAAACCACTTGCAATAATATTTATTATTATTAAAGTATAACTTAATATTTTCTCTTATTATGTAATCGTTATTACTCATATAAATCAGAAAATCCAATTTTATAGTCAACTGAAAATTAGGTAGAAATATTTCTACTTACAAACATTTTTAGTTCCCTGCAAGATTGATAAAATAAAATATGTCAGATTCAATTTATTGTTATAAATAAAGACTGATAAAGTATTTTTTTAAATGTTTCATAGTTATAACTCTGTCAAATATTTATGTTTGTGTGTGTATGGTATATTTTTATCTTAGTGCTCTAAAAATATGTATTTGTTTTAATGTATATTGTAGTAACTTTTAAAAAAAAAAAGGTGTACAATTATATGTAATTCGAATATTAAGGTGCTAAAATAAATTGGGTTAAGAGATCTATCGGGCTATGATAAACTACTACTCATGACTATCAAATATTATATTTTGTATAAAATACTTTGTTGTATAGTTAATCTAATTGATTTTGGGTTGAGAATTTAATACTTACTCTCAGCTATCCTTTTTATTTTATTTTTTTAATTTTAAAATTTGGTATCATCTCCTAAAAAATACTCTTTTTTCTTTTTATTTTAAAGAAATGTTACTACTATAAATAGATAATTCAGAAAATTGTAATTTTAAATAAACTTAAATTGTGTAACATTTATGCTTTTTTTCTCTTTAATCTTTTGAGATTACAAGTGAGTTTAATATGAAATTCTAATTCAGAAAATTTTTAAAAGCCACAAAGTTACATAAATACAAACTATAATTATATCAGTAATAAAGTATTTTAAAATGAAACATAATAAATTAACATAACTCAAATATAACTTTTTAGCAAATATTTATTAAAAACAATAAAAATAAATTTAAGTTTATTAATTCTATTTACTGGATTATGAAGAAATTTTGCAGAGATACTCTTTTACAAAGAGAAAATATTTTCTTAAAATGTATTTCTATATTGAGTTAATTGTATAATATGAAAATTGTCACCATTTAAAAAAAATTTTAATATTCAAAATGTATTTCTATATTGAGTTAATTGTATAATATGAAAATTGTCACCATTTTAAAAAAAAATTAATATTCAATTGCAAATTAATGTATTTATACACATAAAGGTAAATTAAAATTTGTCATTAAATGTGTTAAAGTTTCTGTTTGTCTATGTTATGTTACATTAAGTAGCTGATATAATTGGCCAATCATTAAAACTGTAAGTACACTTTATCATTTTTTAAAATTTTTGATATAGAAAATCTCAAACTTTCTTGGGGTTTTTTTTTAAAAAAAAATTGTATGAGAAATTGAAATTTTTAAATAACTTTTCTGAACTTGTTAATAAAAATTTCATACTGAATATTTAAGTCTGTTTATCTGTTTTTTCTTTTAGTCTTGCATAATGTAGTATATCATTAAATGCAATGCATTCGTTTAAGTTTTGGTATTATCATTAAAATATTATCAGCATTTTTGTACATAGGTTCAAATTGTTATTGCTATCATACAAGATTATGTTATCCATTTTCAAGATCACATATTATTTTCATCACTAAAAATGAACAAAAATGAACATAACCAGAAAATTACTATATATATATATATATTTAATTTTGTTTTCTTTATTCTTAAATCTTTTTGTTCATCATTGGTTTCTACCTTTAAATCTAATTTAGCTTATGAAATGTGACATTCATATTATTGTTTGATCTATTGGAAAATGCTGGGTTTTTTCTTTCAAGTCATTAATCATTGTCAGAGAATAACTCTAGCCTCTTTTTTTAATAATCTCAAATTCAGACTTATTCATATTCGTAATACATTTTTCATTGAATTCTATACCTCATGGCTAATTTGAAAATCCAAATTGCAATTTAACTAATTAATATCTGTTAAAACTCTGCACAATGAGCATTAGTTTACAAATAAATATCAAATTTTCTGCCATTATCTTTTTATAGGACATATTTTAGAATTGTTTTAAGCTTGGAGCACATATATATGTATCTGTTCAGTCATCTGCACCTACAAATTATCATGTATTTTATAGATTTTGAATTTTTACTATTACATGGTCAATAGGATGCCATTAGTTTGAACATGGGTGTGTCTGATTTCATTTGTAGTGGATATTTTTTATCTAAATAAATTACTTATTATAATCAATTAATGCAAAAATATAATAGTAATAGATCATTTAATTTCTCAGAGCCAATATTGTGATTTTCATTAATTTTGACTTATAGTTTATTATTTTTAACATCATGAGCATTAATGTTACTAAATAACATCTCCAATTGGTAATGAAATGTCATCCAATATTGTTATAAGCTATAATAAAGTGGAGACAATTTTTTTAATATCTTTTGTTTTAAGACATCTAGCAATTTCATGAATAAAAGATGTAATTATAGTCAATTTAATAACATACAACTTCTCTTTTATTTAATAATCTAACTTTCCAAAAACATTTCTTCCTGTTCAATTAAACTTTCGAACTGCAAGATGAATTTCATTAAAAATATTTTATCAGTCTTGAACCTTCATAATTTTTTCGCTTTATGTGCAGTTCAGCATTTTTCCTCTTGAAGAATTCATATCATTCAAAGTTAATATTTTTCATCTAACTATAATTATAAAAAAAATGAAATACTTATAATTGTAAAAATATTTAAATAACAATCGCAAGATCATAAAACTAATCAATTTGTACTTCACTTTGGTGGATGTATTATTGACAAGTCCATTATTTATAAAATCAAATCTTAAATGTAAAATGAATGGACAATTGCAAGACTTTCTAAAAGAGTAGTAATTATATGTTGAAATATTTTTTATCATCTTACATTAATTTTTAAAAGTCTTTAGAAAAATTAAAACTTTATTTATACTTTTCATATACATTCAATTGTTAATAATAGCAAACACGTTAGTATATAATATAATGATTAGCATTATTCTTTTTTCTTCTGATGTTGCTGACCTATTGCTAACATGGGAATCAAACCTAGATCTTTAGATTTGTGAATATTTAATTAAAATGTGACATTTTTATTAACTAGACAATTCTGACAATGTGGCAATCAGTAGAAATTTTATATACTTATGAGGTTCTTGATGATTTTGCCATTTTTTAAAAAATGTGTACGATGAGCAACTTTCACACATTATGAATTATTTTGTTAGGTAAAATTCATACATATGTCAAATTAGTTTGATAATTCATGTTTGGAAGCTATAAAGGTTTTTTTTTTTAAAAAAGGGAAACCCTCATATGAAATTTCTATTGACTTCTACTTTTGACAGAGTAGCTAGTTCATTAGAATATTAATATCCACAAATCTAAAGATCCATATTTCATTCTTATGCTAGTATTGTCTCTAGTCAACATGAAGAAGAGAGGGAAATAATACTCATTGAAATACTGTGCTATGTATTAATCTGTGTAATAACCATCAAATGTATTTGAAAAATTTAAAAATACTTTCAATTTTTCTACAGACATCTAACAACTAAAATTATATGATGGAAATATTTCAACATATAATTATTAATTATTACTAAAATACCATACATCACAAACTTTCAGACATTTTTAAAAGGGTGTATTAGGATGAACTTGAACTTTGGTTTTCATGGGAGATAAGCCTTGTTTACATTATATGGATTTTTTTGAAAGCATTCTAATGAAGTGTTGATTATTTTCAATTGAAATATATGGTAGAGAAGATAATACTTTGGAAAGCTATAATTAGACATGGCACTGAAGTGATTAAAAGGTTGCATCTTAAAATATCAAATAGCAAAATGGAACAGCATTTTTTGCATACATGGATGTATTTGTGTTGAACACATTGGTTTCTAAAATCATTTCAAAACTCATTTCTAAAATATTTTTTATGAAATTGGAATAGCCATATTTGTTTATGAGTGGCTACCTATGTTATATTATTATCATTACTTTATTACAATTATTATTGTCACTTAAATTATCAATCTAGTCAGATTTTGTAATACATTTCATTGCAAATCGGCTTTTCTTAGTTCTTTAAATTAGGGAAGAGGTAGTGTATATTTAAACAGAACTTTCACTCATACAATAATTTTTCATGTAAAACTATCTAAATCCATTTCCAACTGATATTGATTTTGCTGCCTGGTGCAAGATCCCAACTTGTGATTCTTAGCTCTGCTGAACGTGTTCCCATTGCTAATTTTTAAAACTGAGAAATTGTTGTGCATATTTGTGTACCAGCCCAATAGTTCTGTTTATTTAACTAAAGTGAGGGTTTGTTGCATTTTGTTCAGCTGGCAATTGATATAGTAACCTTTAGTTCTAGAATTTATCACTACACTACTGTGCTAAGTTGTGCAGGACATTATAGCAATTAGTATTATGGGTTTACACTTGGTTTCAAAAAACTAACAGCGACAACTTGACAGCAGGCAATATGATTAAAAACAATATGGTAAAATAATGAAAAAATAAATAAAAAGATTTGCACTGATTGAAAACACTGCATATTTTATAAACAGTATCTAATTTTTGATGAAACCACAAGGCAAAGTTATTTTAGTGGTTGTTTTTCAAAAGCCAACTTATTATAGAAGACAATAGGTTACAGTCTTCCTCAGGTACTGCTTGCTGATTATTTATATTTAATTTTTTTAACCGAAGATTGTTTGATTGGACACTATTTGATGCAATTCTGTTCAACATCCAACTTTTATTTACATATATGTGAGAGATTTACATTATGTCTAGTAGTTGCGAGTATTTTTTTTAAGTGATGTATTGTTGGAGAGTTGCATAAATTATTTAAATGGTAGGTTTAATCTAATAAAAAAAATTTCTTAAGAAAAACATCACAAATCAATCATATATTCAAGAATCGTGTGTGTGTGTATAATCATAGAATTTATTTTAATTGCAAAAAAGTGAGCATAAAAATTGTCATTTTATCACAATTTATAAAACTTTATGAAAGAAAAACTGAAAAGAAAAATCTGAATCACAGTTGGTATTATATTTCAAAAATGACACGGAAAAATTATATCAATCATCTCTGTGAGCAATTTATAATATTCAAAACCATATGCTTTTATTAAATTAATATATCCAGAGATTTTAAAATAAATTAAATATTATTGGTTAAGTAAATTATTTTATAGCTTGTAATTTGCTCTCTAATGATTCTGAATTTACCGAAGCTTCAGACTAAACATGGTCCTTGAGATGAAACAGTTCTCAAAGACATATATATTATGAAACATAAGATGAGGCATCGCGTAAGTAACGCCAAATCAAAATTAAAAATTTTAATTTTGCAAAACACACATATTTCAACATGTTTTAGAATTCCAATCAATGTTCAGTTTGATCATTTTAAGAACTAAATTTCAACTTGTTCACTTAAGGTAACAAATTTCATCTTCAAATAAACTTGAGTAACCAGGAAGTAGTTTATCATTATATATACTGTATATACAGCTTAGTAGAAGAAATCAAACTTACTAAAGCAGCATTTGCAACTTGTTTAAATTCAGATTTTTCCAGATAAACAAATGTTGAAATATATTTTTATTTGTTTTGACAATATTAAAGAATTTACAAAGTTGAAAATCCATCCCTTTTATATACTTAACAGTTTTTGTTAGAATGGCAGATTTAATTTTCTCAGTGCTCCTGAATTGTTTAGAGTAGGTTTATAATATAACATTCTTATCTGAAGAAAAAAAGTTATATGTAATATAGTAAAGTAATTGTTTAAATTCTATGACTTCTCTCTGATTGTTTAAATTTCATGATGTCTTTTTTGTTTTTGTTGTTGTTGTTTTTTTAAATAGAATGTCATTTTAAGAAAGGGTGTTTCACAAAACCAGAAAAAATTACAAAAGTTGCACTAAGCAATGTGAATGTGCATTAATATCTGCCTTCTGATTTGTTGTGTTATAACATAAGAAAAAGAAACAAACTTTTGAGCATGCAAGATATATAAAAAAAGAAATAATAAATCACAGTCAAGTTAATACAGGCATCACTTAATTTTAAAATAATAATAATAATAATAATAATAATAATAATAATAATAATAATAATAATAATAATAATAATAATAATAATAATAATAATAATAATAATAATAATAATAATAATAATAATAATAATAATAATAATAATAATAATAATAATAATAATAATAATAATAATAATAATAATAATAATAATAATAATAATAATAATAATAATAATAATAATAATAATAATAATAATAATAATAATAATAATAATAATAATAATAATAATAATAATAATAATAATAATAATAATTCAATTCAATTCAATTCAATTCAATTCATTTATTTACCGTACAAAACTACAGCATAAAGCCAATTACAGTATTGCACCATAACAAATATATAAATACATAAATGAGTTTAAATGACAAATTATTAATATAATTATGTGCCATATTTCAATAAAAGATAATTAACACATTTAAAAATCTAAAGTAAAATTAAATATCAGCATATAAACAATTATTGTTAAAACATTAATAATAACAAATAAATAAAAGGGATAAATATAAAGCGCGTAACAAAATAATAATAATAATAAAACAATTTAACATATATATATAAACAAAATCAAGTTAAACCAATCAAATATGACATTTAAATTTAATAACATAACAAAATTGATTATAATCTAAATTGAAGTAATTATTATTACTACAAATCTGATTATATAAATATGGCAGTCTAAATAAAGGAGAAAATCTAAGAACATTGGAATGACAAGTTTTAATGTAACAAACAGAAGCAGACCGAGTATCATGCACATGAGATCTAATTATAACAGTAGAAATTGTGTCAGATAAAAGAACTATTTTATTAACAAGTTTATAAAGATATTTAAGATCTCTATATTGTCTTCTAGAAGAAAGATGAACAACAGTTTTATTTCCCAAAGAAACATATTTAAAAAACTTATTACTCACTGATTGTAATAAGTTACATCCCTGTTTAGAGCTAGGATTCCAAATGACTGAACAATATTCAATGATGGGAAGAACCAATGATAAAAATAATTTAAATTTTGTATCACCACTGAAATGATGACCAAACCTTAGAATAGTACCTATAATTTTTAAAGCTTTACCAATAATCATTTCCAAATGAGGAAGAAAGGATCCATTACTAGAAAATATAACTCCCAAATCTTTTTGGGATTCAACAGAAATAATTTTGTGACAATTAATAAAATAAGAAAAATGCAAAACTTCAGATTTTTTAGAATACGAGACTAAGGAACATTTACTGAAATTAACAATCATATTATTTAAATCACACCAAGCACTAAAATTATCTATATCCTTTTGAAGAAGAGTGCAATCAAACACAGATGTGATTCTTCTAAAGATTTTACAGTCATCTGCATAGCACAAAAGATAAGAAGATTTTAAGCAATCCTTAAGGTCTTTCATATAAATGTTAAAAAGCATAGGTGCTAAAATACTACCCTGAGGAACTCCAAAATTACATTTAAACTTAGATGAAATAGTATTATTAAATTTAATATATGCAGTACGACCATGAAGAAAGGATTGAAACCAATAAACAAGCTTAGTAGAAAAACCCATTTGATATAATTTGCGAAGAAGAATACTGTGGTCTACTTTATCAAAAGCTTTTGATAAATCAAAATAAACAACATCAAGTCTCTGCTGGTCCTCAATTGCATGAGCTATATGATCATAAATTGTTAACAAATTAGTTTCTACGGATCTATTAGGTATAAAACCATGCTGTGAAGAAGAAATGAGTTTACTAACATCTAAAATAATTTTATTATAAACACACCTCTCAAAAATTCTAGCAATAGTATGTAAAACAGAAATAGGTCTATAGTTATTAAGACAATCACGTGAACCATTCTTAAAAATTGGGACCATTTTGGCACACTTAAGCACATTAGGAAAAACACAAGAATTCAGTGATAAATTAAAAATAAATGCAAGAGGAACTGCAATAAATTCAGCTAGCCCTTTGTAAATAAATGAAGGAATATTATCATTTCCCAAACTAGAATGAATTTTAAGTCGCTTAATAGCCATAACAACATCATCCTTAGAAATATGGTCAATCATACAATGAACAGTTGAAGAATTACAAAATAATGCAATATTTGAAGATATTGCATCATGTGATGAATATACATCAGCAAAATGTTTTGAAAAGTCATTTGCACTTAAAGTGAAACCATGAGTAGCTTGAACCTTTTTTCTACCCAAACCAGACTTTTTAATGAAATCCCAAAATTCTTTAGGGTTAGATGAAATATTAACCTCAATTCTTCTAATATAATTCTTCAAATCTCTTTTATAAACATGCTTCACCAATCTTCTGAAATTAATAAAATTATTATAAAAAAAGATATTCTGTGTTTTAAAATAAAGTCTACGATGATAAGACTTTCTTTTAATAATTTTAATAAGATCGCATGAAAACCAACGAGGAAAACCCTTATAAAAAGGTCGCTTATTGGGAATATACAAATCAATAAAACCATTAAGAATCTTTAAAAACTCATCCAAGCAATGATTTACATCATTAAAAGAATACAAAAAATTCCAATTAACTTTAGAAAAGTTTCTACAAAAATCAAAATAATTACCCTTCCCATAATCCTTTCTTGAAATATTAGAAAAATTAATCTTTGAGTGACAAACATTAATATAAAACTCAAAGGTGGATGATGAGCATCAATAGGAAAATTAACAGAGACAACTTGAAAATTACTAACTACTGTTGAACTACATAAAATATAATCCAAAGTACGATGAAAGGAATTAACAAATGGGTTATATTGCTTGAGTCCTAAAAATTTACAGAACTTTAACATTCTAGAAGCCTTAGAAGACAAAACAGAAAAGTGTGTAGCAATTCTACCCTGATATAAATCTGGAATATTTAAATCCCCAGTAATAATAACATTATCATAGCCAATCAGAAAATCTTCAAGTGATGTCAAAAAATAATCAAACTCCAACAATGACAAAGTGGGTTTGAGATAAACATTACCTAAAATAAATTTAAAATTGTGATTTAAAATAATTTCACACCATGTAGATTCACAAAAAGAAGAAGAAAAAGAAAGTTCTTTATAAAAAACATCTTTATGAAGAGCAATCAGAGTACCACCACCTCGAGAAATATTATCCATAGATCTGTCAGTTCGCAAAATACTGAATCTATCATCAAGAAAAGAACAATCAGGAAATTGTTGATTCAACCAAGTTTCTGTAAGTAAAATAAGATCAAAATGTTCTGTTTCAAAAAATTGTTTAATTTGAACACATTTAGTCCTCATACCTCTGACATTCATGTAAAAACAAGAAAGGCCTACCATGTTACCCACAAAGATAATGGAAACAACACAAATAAAACCAAAAAAAGAAAAAAAAAGTGATAAAGAAAGAATAAATAAATAAAAATAAATAAATAAAGTAAAATAAAATAGATAGTAAAACAAAATAAATTCTCTTAAAACCTTAGAGAACTAGCCAGAGATCCATAAAAAAAAGAAATGGAAGCACCGCAAGGCCATAAATAATAATAATAATAATAATAATAATAATAATAATAATAATAATAATAATAATAATAATAATAATAATAATAATAATAATAATAATAGTAGTAGTAGTAGTAGTAAAGGTTTTTAAGTGATAATAACACATCATCAAAGAAGTTAATATCTTGACTTGTTTCAACTAATCCTGACAGCACTTGTGAAGAATTGCAAACAAAATAAAAACATGTAATTGTAAGATTTAAAAAATCTACTAATTCATCTCATTGACTGTCCAAATGATGAAACAAGATTTTAGTCACATAGTTTATATATTTTGTGTTTAAAAGTAATATCCAAGGTATTATCAGTGGGTACCTATATATATAATTACATATTACTTACTGATAAAATCAACATCTTCTATGGAGACAGTGGTATATAATATAATGCTCCATATTGTTTGATCTCATTTTTATTGCTATATTTTTCTACTTTATAGTTTTAATTTATTTTACTAATTAATCTAAAATGATGTCATTCTTGTACTATACATAGACAAAGGTTCACATTTGTGTTGGGAATTAAAACAATTACATAAAGAAACATAGTTATATATTTTTTTAATTCCAGATATGTCACAATCATTAAGTAAACATTTGAATTGTATCATACAGTTAGAATTCCCATTGATCATTCATTATTTATTATTTGATTATAAGATCTTAAATCCATTATACTTTATCTTGCACACACTAAATTCACTACCTGTAGAGTCTATCCATTGATGTATGTATCTCTAGCATATTTTATTAGGACTTAGTATATAAAAAATAAATAAATGATGTCTTTAATATCAGATAAAACTATTCACTCTAAGCATAAATTTTTACATATTTTGGCAAATTGAGGAGTTTTGGGATTGTATATCTAAAGCCCAATTAATGTTTCACTAAATCATCTAAAAGTACCATTCTGGTGCATTATTTACAAAAACAACCACATTATCTTTAAAATGTAGATAACTGAAATAATTTCCACTTATTTTTATTCCCTTAATTTCTTTTTTTATAAAACTGTTATAAAATGTTATGGAGATATGGAATCACCATGTCATACATACTTCTCACTGCAAATCATTCCCATTATGTTTTGATAAATATTTTTCAAAATATGACAGTGTTCCAGGCATATATTTTGATAAACAACATTTTAATTCTTGTAGGAATACTTTAGAATCAAATGCTTTTTTATAATCTACAAACCCAAACTATAATGACAACTCATATTCATTGATTCTTTCTATAACTTCTCTGAATACTTGAATGTAATTTATTGTGCTAAAACCACTTATTATATAAATGCTGACATTTTAGAAATTAATTACAATTAAAATATTCATATCTGTTAGAAATGTTTTTTTAATTATTATTTTATATAATAATTTTAAAATATCAGTGTGACCATCGATTCTTATAAATTTATAAAATCATGTGAATTCAAATTATATTTGAGGAGTTGATAGTGTAAGTTATAAATTATGTTTCTTCTTGAAAAAATATTGTTTTAATGAATTTATTGATGTGTTCTCAATACTTTTAAATTCAGAACATATCTAAGGTGTGGATGTAAAAATGATGATCAAACTTTTATATAAAACTATGATTGAAATTTTTTTATTGATTTAAAAACAAATGAAAATAGAACTATTCTTCTTCTTCTTCTTCTTCTTCTTCTTCTTCTTCTTCTTCTTCTTCTTCTTCTTCTTCTTCTTCTTCTTCTTCTTCTTCTTCTTCTTCTTCTTCTTCTTCTTCTTCTTCTTCTTCTTCTTCTTCTTCTTCTTCTTCTTCTTCTTCTTCTTCTTCTTCTTCTTCTTCTTCTTCTTCTTCTTCTTCTTCTTCTTCTTCTTCTTCTTCTTCTTCTTCTTCTTCTTCTTCTTCTTCTTCTTCTTCTTCTTCTTCTTCTTCTTCTTCTTCTTCTTCTTCTTCTTCTTCTTCTTCTTCTTCTTCTTCTTCTTCTTCTTCTTCTTCTTCTTCTTCTTCTTCTTCTTCTTCTTCTTCTTCTTCTTCTTCTTCTTCTTCTTCTTCTTCTTCTTCTTCTTCTTCTTCTTCTTCTTCTTCTTCTTCTTCTTCTTCTTCTTCTTCTTCTTCTTCTTCTTCTTCTTCTTCTTCTTCTTCTTCTTCTTCTTCTTCTTCTTCTTCTTCTTCTTCTTCTTCTTCTTCTTCTTCTTCTTCTTCTTCTTCTTCTTCTTCTTCTTCTTCTTCTTCTTCTTCTTCTTCTTCTTCTTCTTCTTCTTCTTCTTCTTCTTCTTCTTCTTCTTCTTCTTCTTCTTCTTCTTCTTCTTCTTCTTCTTCTTCTTCTTCTTCTTCTTCTTCTTCTTCTTCTTCTTCTTCTTCTTCTTCTTCTTCTTCTTCTTCTTCTTCTTCTTCTTCTTCTTCTTCTTCTTCTTCTTCTTCTTCTTCTTCTTCTTCTTCTTCTTCTTCTTCTTCTTCTTCTTCTTCTTCTTCTCTTCTTCTTCTTCTTCTTCTTCTTCTTCTTCTTCTTCTTCTTCTTCTTCTTCTTCTTCTTCTTCTTCTTCTTCTTCTTCTTCTTCTTCTTCTTCTTCTTCTTCTTCTTCTTCTTCTTCTTCTTCTTCTTCTTCTTCTTCTTCTTCTTCTTCTTCTTCTTCTTCTTCTTCTTCTTCTTCTTCTTCTTCTTCTTCTTCTTCTTCTTCTTCTTCTTCTTCTTCTTCTTCTTCTTCTTCTTCTTCTTCTTCTTCTTCTTCTTCTTCTTCTTCTTCTTCTTCTTCTTCTTCTTCTTCTTCTTCTTCTTCTTCTTCTTCTTCTTCTTCTTCTTCTTCTTCTTCTTCTTCTTCTTCTTCTTCTTCTTCTTCTTCTTCTTCTTCTTCTTCTTCTTCTTCTTCTTCTTCTTCTTCTTCTTCTTCTTCTTCTTCTTCTTCTTCTTCTTCTTCTTCTTCTTCTTCTTCTTCTTCTTCTTCTTCTTCTTCTTCTTCTTCTTCTTCTTCTTCTTCTTCTTCTTCTTCTTCTTCTTCTTCTTCTTCTTCTTCTTCTTCTTCTTATTATTATTATTATTATTATTATTATTATTATTATTCTTATTCTTATTATTATTATGTTTCAAAGGCCTTTATTGTCTCAAAAGAATACAGTAGTGGTTACATAGATTATGTGCTACAAGTTTTCCAGTTACAACCAGGTTACAATTGTTATTACAATAATCAAGATAACGTCTTTATAATATATTGTCTTAATTGAATCTTACAGATTTGTTCATTATAAAATAAAGTGTTCAGAATATTATAGACAGTTGCATTTCAATCGTTATTAGGTGCACAGATGTTACTGAAGCTATTACAGGATAGGGATGGGCTCTTTTCTTTTGCTTTATTTCCTGTTTTATTATTTATTTATTTTTGTTTTTCCCTTGTTGGTACTCCATATTACTTAGTCATTATTTCCTTGATTATGTTACAACCTTGCTCTGTGTTTAAGCAGAGATCAGGTAGCTGCATAGATGTCTGGACTTGTTATCAATTTGTCCCGGATTTGTATTTGCCTTAACTTGTGTTCAAAAGTAGATGGATGGCGCCTTGTGTTATTTCCCATTAGGAACGTACATCTTGTGCACCATAGTGAATATAGAACAAAAGTTGCTGCCCTAATCAGTGGTATTGTTTTACTTTGGAAACCCATCATTACTTGTTCCATTGTGGTTTTATTTTTCCTATACGTGTTGCAAAGTATAATTCTTACTTGTTCCAGACCTTTGCAGTGATACAGTAAGTGCTGGACAGTTTCTTCATTCTGATGGCATAAGCCGCATAAAGGATCCATGTCTCTATGTAGTCTTCTATGTACCAGAAAGTATGTGGTTGGGAGGGCATCTAAGTTTATTTTAAGGACAAAATTGAAAAATTTTGGTTCTAACTCCCATTTCTTGTATTTTTTAATTAATACTTTATTGTTTATTTTTAATAGTGGTAATATTTGATTGTCGGTGGTATGGTTCTGTATTAGTTCATAGATTTCCCAATATTTATATTTTTCTGTCCATTGGTTGGGGATTTTTCCTATTGCATTGCAGTGGTATATTGCCGATTGAATGAGTGAGTCTTTTGGGGGTGGTCGATCAGTAGGTGTTATTTTAATTAGATGTTTTAATTTTGTAAATTGATTAATTAAGGCAATTGTTGTATTTTTTTGTTTTTGCATGTGGAAAATGTTGAGGCTGTGTAGGCCAAGGCCATTTTTTATTAGTGGTCGGCTAAGATTTTTAATTGATATGGCCACTGTTTTCCTGGCCCACATAAGTTTACAGCATATGGAGTTAATTTTCCGGATGAAACCTTTAGAAAAAAAAAACAATTACTGGCATGTAGTATGTTATTCTAGTCATGATTAGCCTGTTGATTAGTTGTGTCTTTGCATATATTGATAGATATGCTTTAGACAATGAATTTGCTATTTTTTCAACATCTTCTTTGAGTTTGTTTTGTATGTGACAGCGCATTCTTGTGGTGCCCATATAAAATGGAAAACCCAGAAAGGGATTTGGTTTTCCCTGAAATACGGACTCACATGGTTTGCCTGAGAATATATGCCAAGATGCAGATTTTGCTGGATTTATCTTCAGTCCATAATTGGCTGAATATTCTTCCACTATCTTGTTCAACTGCGGTATCTGCTTTTTAGAAGTTGAATTTGGGCACAGTCAATTGTGACTATTTGAGCTGAGTGATCGGAAAAAGTTGAGGGAGTTAGTTTTATTTCAATAAGGTGGTGAAGCATTGGAGAATAAAAGCACAGATCAATAAGTGAAGAGAAGCGATTATTGTGGAAAGAGATGGCATCATCTGGCAAAAAGCCTTGGCCACTCATTAGTGGTATGTTTATTCTGTGAAGCCAATGTTGGGTAAATTCCTGATATTTCAAATTAAAGTCTCCAATTAAGATGGTTGGGTTTGAAGTTGTAGCTAACCTTGAATTAATGTTTGCAATTATGGTATCTATTTTTTTATCCTGTAAAGGCATATATACAAAAACCAGATTTATTGTTATGCTTTTTTGGTTGAAGGTTGCAAATAATAAGTTCATGTCAATGTGAATTATTTTGAACATTGTGAATGGGCAATTTCTAGCAATTATGAGTCCAGTTCCAGCTGAGGGAGAGGAAGAGTCTCTGGAGCATGCACAGAAACCTTCCATATTTAAATGTTTGGCTGGGTCAGTTTGTGATCCAGCATAAATTTTTGTCTCAAGTATACCAAGCAAGTGTGGTTGTATATCCTTGATCCAATGGTTTAACTTATTAATTTTTGAGGTTGAGTTCAAACCCCTGACATTGATTGCCGCAATTTTTATTTTCATTATATGTTTTTTGGTTGAGATTTAAATATTAGGGTTGATCTGGTGTTTCTTCCCATTCATTCTCATATTCCATTTCCAGATCTTCATCTGTTTCCACTGTAGTTGTATTGTTGTGATCAGAAAGGCTAAGGTTGGATTCCATTTTGATTTTTTTGGGCCCTCTATTTTTCTTTGATGGGCGGCCTGGTCTTCTTCTTTGTTCTGTGTCAGCTTTGGTGATTTGAGGCATATTTGGGGTGATAGCTTCCATAATTTCCATTGTTGTATTATTTTTAATATTGGGTGTTTGGTGTGTTATGTATATTTTTTCTTGATCACTATTACTGTGTGAGTTTATTTGTTCTTTTATTATCTCTTTTTCATCAGTATTTTTGGTAGGCTGACTTAGATTGTGCGCTATTTTTTCCATTGGAGCCTCTTGAGGTTGTTGACTTTCTGTTTTTTTATCAGTGGGGGTTTGAATTCTATTGGTTGATTTTGTTGATAAATCCGGAATTTCAGGTGCTGGCAACATGTATGCAGTTTTTTTATTATTCAATTGCTGTTGATCTGTGGTTTTTTTATTAATTTTTTCATGTTTATTAGTTGTTTTCGTTATCTGTTTTGTACTGTTTGATTCCGGTTGGTGAGCTTCTGTTGGTTGATCTTCAGAGCTCGGTTGGTTTTTTTGGTTGATTTTGGTGTTGCAATCGATTGCTAAGTGTCCGGTTTCACTGCACGCAAAACATCTCGGCCTTAATCCTTTTATGTGAATAGTCATTATTATTATTATTATTATTATTATTATTATTATTATTATTATTATTATTATTATTATTATTATTATTATTTCAAATATTTTTTGTTATCAAGATCTTTTATAGATATTAAGCATGTTGAGATATTTATAAAAATAAATAAAATAATGGAAAAGCTTTATTGCTCAGGAGATCATAAGAAATATCAATATCAGATGTGATAGAAGTGAGCATAGTCTATGGATTTTGAATTCCAGAATCTGCCACTCCACTGCTGCAGAAAACAGAAAAGGCATTTTATAAAAATAAGAAACTAACATAAATATTTGAACTGTGTAAATTTTCTAAACTACCATCAATATCCATAAGTAGTTCTCAATAGATCAGTGATGACAATGTTGTTCAGTCTATAGATCTTAAATCATTTTCTTAAGCCAGCCAAAAAACGAATTAATACAACTTGTAACTTTGTTAATTGTTTTAAAAACTCAATACATGTGAGATTAAATTAAATGAAAAGGAATTTGAAAGGTTATGATAATCATATATTACTGAGATTTTCTAATGTGAGAATGTATTTGCAAAGTAAGTTTTTTTTTTCAAGAAAAAGAAAAGCAAAGGTAAATCATCCAAAATGTGCTGCAATTTGTTGTTTTTGTTATATAGCTTTAAAATAATTTTAAAAATTGATTAGTTTCATTGGTCCTGAGTTTAGAAGTTATAGAAATGGAAGAGCCAAACTGGCTTTAGTTCATGGATCCTGAACTCAAAAATCAGTCACTGTACTATTCCACTAAATTAAAAATGATAACTTGAAAATAGAAATTTTATGTGTAACCATATATGAAAATTATAACAAGTTAAAAATTTTTTGGAATTTTTCAATATAGCCATGAAACAAATATAATTTTAATTAAGGTATTCTACATTGGAAATCTTTGCACCCTGATGACAAATATTGTCAAAAATACTCCAGCTTTTATATCTTTTTTCCATTCTAAAGATTTTCCACTATTCAAATTTTCTGAATAATGTATTACTGTGTTTGAATGCTTGAGATGTTTACATTGCTGTTTAATATTTGACTTTTCAGTTGGTTCTAAGTATTTTCTTTTTTTTTACTTTGTTGTATTTCTGGTTTTACATTGTTTGTTATTATATTATTGATTATAATTATGGGTATTTTTATTACGTTTTATCTTATTTTAATTAAATAGATAAAAACTTGCATTATATTTTTTAATTTACATATTACTCTTCAATTTTGACATTATTTTTTAATCCATGTTTCATTTCTAGGTGCATATATATATTATAATTAATACATTTAAGTATAAGAATTTTTTATGTACTTAAATAAATAAAAACATGCTCGCATGTATTTATTGTTACAAAATTGAAAAAGAATGAACTTTGTATTTATGTATATGTTAAAATTTTCACACTGCATTATTTATTTAGTTGGTAATTAATGAGAACTAGCAACCTTTAAATTGTCTTTGTTTAAAATATAATAAAAGTTTCCAGATTTTTTTTTGACTGATATAGGTTTATAAGAAGATTTAAAATATTCATTAGTTCTTTTGAAAATATTAATGTAATTAAAGAAATCGCTTATTAGAATTAAATTAGTGTAAATCAATTCTTTTGAGAAAAGTTAAGCAATAAAGGCTTGAAATGAATTTTAAGGTATATTCATTGAAATTATTGATTTCTTTCTGTCTTTTATAGTTTAAAGTTTATTACTTTGTTATCACTGTCTGCAACCAAATTTATTTTTCTTTAGAAATAAATCATGCATAAACGTTGACAATATATATTTGTGAGAATAAGGTAAAGTATTATAATTGTAGGGAAAAAAAATTCAATTGTTTTTTATTGCGCCTCTTTTAATAAAAAAAAATGTAATTATAATTATTTGTGAAATTATTCATTATATTGCAATAATGTTTAAGTATATATATATATGTTGTACCCTGCCAACAGGATGATAATAACCTAAGAAATTTTACAAATCCATAAATTAGGCTATACTTTTACTGTCTTTAGTTACAATTTTATCCTCTAATTATTTCCGAAGTATTTTTAATTTATACTAGCAATTATGAGACCCCAATATGACTAGATCACAAACCTTTTAACATTAAACAAATACCAAAGTATCTGCTGAATGGCATAGGAATACCAAGATATTCCTCTTTATTATGTATCTAAATATTTCCATGTCTAACAATAATACCTATATAAATATAATAAAACATCTATAATAATCCATTTTTAATATAAATTAATTAATAAGCTTATACTATCACTTTATTGTATATTTGTTTCCAATCATTACTATTCTTATAGAGCTATAATTAATAATAATAATAATAATAATAATAATCACGATCAATCTAGGAAAACTGCAAGCAGTTAATCACAACCTAACAAAAACAATAAGAGTACTTATCCCAACAAATGCGACAGAATCCCTCTTCTCAGAGACATATATTCTGTTGCAGAAGGTTAAAGGGATGAGCCTCGATCCTATACAGCAATACCTGACTTTTATAAATGTCTTGTCTTTCAATGTTGATCATGTAACAAGAAATCAACCACCACCATCAAGGCTTCTGCAATATGCTGAGCAGCTACATCAAAGACTTAATAATAATGACTCCAACACACAACACCCAAATACACATAAGAAAGCTGACTGATGCTTATAACAATGCCTGTGAATCACTGAAAGAATATCTGAAGATAAAGAAAAGTAAGCTTTGCATGGCACAACAGCACACATGGACCCGCAAGTTTATCAAATGGGCTTTGGGTTATGTACCAGACATAAAAGTGCCAATGGCCATACAGACTGAGGATGGTAGGTTCACTGGCCATAACATGATTATGCCATTGTTCAAATATTTTCAGGATAAGTTCAAGTGCGGAGCCTCTCTTTTTTTTTCAGCCAAAAATGTTTGGAGAGGTTCATTTTCAAGAATTTAAGTTTTTTTACAGAAATAATATCAATAATTTTTTCCAGTGGTGGTTCATTTTCAAGAATTTAAGTTTTTTTACAGCTAAATACCTCAAGGATTTAGCAAACCATCTTGCTCAAGAAATTAAACCAACCACAGGGATATATCCCATGGCAATAGTCCCATATAATAAGAAAAAGAAAGGCATAACAATGTCAAATGAGCTTAGACCAATATCTAGGGGCCCACTTCCTATTAAAATATTGGAAAAAATTATACAAGATAAGATTGAGCCCTATATTTTACCAACCATCAGTGAATCACAAATTGCAAAGAAAGACATCATCAACAGGTCAAGCAGCATTGTTATTCAAGACCATGATGATAGCCACCAGGGTGAGAAAGAAATACAGCACAGTAGTGGTGCAAATAGATATTGCTTCAGCTTTCGATTCAGTGAGAATCCCTGTGTTACTGGATATGCTCAAGCAGACTAAAATACCCAAAGGTCTGCTATATTTGACTGCAAACTTGATACTGAGCAGAGAACTTTATGTTACTATGAATGGCCGAAATTCACCTTCATTCATCCCAACACAATCACTATCACAAGGGTCTCCTCTTAGTGCATTAATGTTTATTTATTATATCAATCCTCATTGAAAAAATCAATAGCACTTTCATTGGAGTTCAAATACCTGGTACAACACAAGATTGCATGTCTCACATACATGGACGATATCACAGTCTTCTTGACATCAAAGAAGCAAATGCCATAGCTTCAGGCAGTGCTTGAACAATTCGCAAAGCAATATGGATTGAGTATAAATCCAGAAAAGTCTACAGCCTGGACGCTACTCACTGGAAAGCCATGTGGACCAATGTATCAAGCAAAACCAGCTCCATTCCTAGGCTTTCAATTTTTTCTAGGAGCCACTGGAATG
Organism: Epiperipatus broadwayi; assembly: GCA_028023455.1. Classification (NCBI taxonomy): domain Eukaryota; kingdom Metazoa; phylum Onychophora; class Udeonychophora; order Euonychophora; family Peripatidae; genus Epiperipatus; species Epiperipatus broadwayi. The sequence goes on from JAQFVV010006222.1 coordinate 1,493,793, forward strand.
AGATGTCAGATCCAAGCCAAGCTCAAAGAGGAAGTCAAAAGCATATCTGAATCACTCTCAAAGGCATATTTGTCCATATATGCAAAGGTACAACTGATTAACAAACTTATAATAACCAAGATAACATATTACATGCCTGTAGTTGAAATTTCAAAAAAATTTATGGCATGCATTAATTCCATATGTTGCAAGCTCATCTGGGGGAAAAAGACGGTGGCAATTTCAATGGCAAAACTGAATCGCCCTCTTATAGCAAATGGACTGGGATTGCATAGCTTACAAACATTTTCAAACATTCAAAACAAGGAATGCTATAATTGCTATACTCACTCAATTTCCTAAATTAAGACACCTAGAGCAGATAACACCTACAGATAGACCTCCTCCAAAAGATTGTTTTTTGGCAATCACCGTCTACCAATGCAGGAGAGAAAGAACAATTCCGGATCAATTGGACCAAAAATATAAATATTGGGAAATATATGTTTATACATCAAAATAATTATAATGAGAAGATCCTATCAATACTAGAAATAGGAAACAAATATCTGATCAAGCAATACAAAAAATGGCAACTAGAACCTAAGTTCCTAGATTTTATAATCAAGATAAATTTGAACGCTTTACCTACTAAGTATTTTTTATATCGCAGAAGAATGTACAGGTCAGTTGATCCATTCTGTGGCCTTTGCCATATGGCTGAGGAGACTTTACAGCATATAATTTTCAACTGCAAGGCCTTGAAGCAGACTAGATGCATTTTCCAGGGCAAATACAGGAAAAAATACTACAATGATGCAAATTATATCAAATTACAAAGGTAGGTCTATACCAGCTATAAGGGCCTTAATGTTTGTTTTATATGCACTTTGGTGCACTAGGTGTGTATTCATATTGGGTAATAACCCCAGAAGGCATCCAGCCACATTTGAAAATAAGTTGAATAAAATTCAAGTTAGAGACAAGCAGATCACCAGCCCGGATATTTATGCAGCTACTTGGTCCCTGCTCAGGCAAATAGCAAAGCTATAAAAAACAAAATTAAAGAAAGCATGGTCCTGATTATGTTCCTATTGGACAATAATATGATTAATTAACATTGATAAAGTGGATAGAATCATGTAAAATTACCTGTACAGATATGTACTTTTTAAAAAAAAATGAATATTGTAGACTTGAAATTGAACTAACAATAATAATTCAACATGCATCTTGTTATGGCATTATAATACTATGTAACTATTGGATCAATAAAGTTTACTATTGTTGAAACTTAATAATAATAATAATAATAATAATAATAATAATAATAATAATAATAATAATAATAATAATGATGATGATGATGATGATGATGATGATGATGATGATGTGAAAAAAGGAGACCTCAGGATTATCACTGATTTTTAATTGACTATTTATTCAACCTATAAGATATAAAGATGGATTTTACTTAATTCTATAGGTAATGCAATAATTAAGAAAACTGTTAATTATCGTAATTATAAATAAAACTATTTTATTATTTTATGGTTTATGATCTATAATACTTTAATAATAAATAATCACTTTTACTTCAATTAAAATAATCATATATAATTTTAACAATAAAATAATTAATAATCTGATTTTCCAACAAATAAACATACTTTGCTACATTTAGAATATATATTTCATTGATAACTTATGTGATCATAATAGTTTATAATAGATTAATATTTCTTTTAAAATATGTAATTCTTCAATAATTATTATACATTATCTTATTATTAAATTTATTCAAAATTTAAAATTTACACTTTAATTAATTTGTAACTTAGTACTCTACTCTGTGATGATGATTCAGGCCAAAGAAACACAACTCTGAATACTTAATTCAACTTATAAACATTAAATTTATTAACATATTATTTACAAAAAATTTTAATAATTATCTTTAAACTAATAAATAATTTAACAAATAACAATATAAATAAAATTATATAATAATATAACACAATAAAATTATTTAAACATTCAAATCTTTTATATTCTCTTAGTAATGATAATTATCAAGAGCTAGAAATTAACTATTTTCTTTTAATAATATAAGGTTTTATTGTTATAGCTTAACTTTACTTTCTTATTCAATAAAAGTGTATATACTGATTGTGCTATAACATAGTATTGATGAACCATAACCTTTTATGTATATTATTTATAATCATTGTTTTTTAGAATTCCTGTTAACAAACATGATTTATAATATCTTGACAACTCTAAATTTATAAGAAGATTAAAATATATGTATTTTCTTTTAAATAAATATAATCATATTCACTTGTTTTGAAATAGTAATATTTTTTCTATTATATTCTGACATTTATTATTTTTGATCTCTTTCACTTTATGCCAATAAAATTTTAATTAACAATTATTGAACTATTGATTTTTAACATCCCATTCCATCTTTTTAATAGCCTTACTATTCAACTCTGTAAATAAATGAAAATGGAAAAAAAAAAAACATTATATTGTATACTTTTAAATTTATGAAAAATCATCATATCTTTAAATAACTTCCCTTTAAATTTCATTATACTGTCATGAATATTAACAATATATTTTGGTACATTATAAAAAAAGAAATTCCTATATTTAGTATATCTTGTACAACCTTAGATACTAACCCTCTATTTCCAATTTTAACGATGCAATTTTCATTGCTTTCATCTTCAACCTATATCTATTTCTTATATCTCTTGCCAATAATAAACTATCAGAATTACAAGTTAGGATCAACTATAAATACTATTATAATTATATTGAATTAAATATGAGATCAAAATTTAAATATTACAATATATATTTTAACATTATATTTTTGCAGATATATTTTATCCTCTTTAAATTAATACATGTTATTACTTTTATATTGATATTTCCTTAGATTATTATTTATCCCATTTATTATAATCATTTAATAACACTTAACAAAATAAAAAATTTACACACACAAATAAATAAAATGTTATAAATTTTTATACATTTAGCTATTCCTATACCTTTATAATAATTATTTAAATTATAAAACTTAAAAACTATTCAAACACAATGATATGAGTTTTAATTTTTTTTTTAAAAAAAAACATAATACGATTTTACCAATTTTCTTCCTTGAGAAGTTTTAATTTCTATGGTAACCATATCATTTCAAACATTTCACAATAACTTACAGTTGGTGTTCCCCTTCTCTGCTTTATCATTTTCCTAATAATATAATAAAATGCCAAAATTCCAATATAACAATTATTCACAATTTGACATTTTCGGTTTACTTGACAACAAAACTTATTTCCAATATGATTAAATATATACTTTATTGTAGATTTTTTGCTTTTATTATAATATTAAATTTTCACAAATCCAGTATTATATTTTACTATTCACATTATACCATGAGTATTCATTGCAAGTATTATTCTTTGATTCTAATATTCCTTACAACATTTTATTTTAGTGCAGATCAATATTATCCTCAACATACACAATATATATTTTAAACAGTATGATATTTGTATTTTTATATTGGACTATTTCCATCATCTAATATGTGTGTTGAATGTCTTTAGAAAAGTTTAATTTTTAGTTAAATATTCCAAATGCATTCAACTGTTAGTAATATCACAGCAAACAGGTTAGTATATGCACTAACAGTTGGTACATATACTAACCTATTTGCTGTGATATATACTAACCTGTTTGCTGTGATATTACTAACAGTTGAATGCATTTGGAATATTTAACTAAAAATTAAACTTTTATAAAGACATTCAACACACATATTAGATGATGGAAATAGTCCAATATAAAAATACAGCTAGAACACCATCATCACAAACCTTCAGAAAAACGGTATGATATTTATTTTATAAGTTTATTTAACCATTTTCATCAAAATTCATATCTATTCCTTATTATTTATCATCATTGCTTATTTAATTTTCTCACTCTCATAGTACTTTTCAATTTCACTTTATCAATAAATAATTCACTTATAATAAACAGTTACAGTCTTATCAAAAATGTAGACAAAATATTCCTCTAATTATTTTCTCTTTGAGTTCATACAATATCAACACATTCTTTTAATTTTATATCATTCGTCTATAATGTAAATTTCTTCTCTAAAGTTTGCCATACATAATCATTTTACTGGAATAATAAATCATCTTCTAATATATTTTATATGATTTAAATTATTGGTGAGATACATGTCTGCTTGTTAGTATTAAATCTAACTTTCCTTAGTTAAATATTTCCATTAGCATTATTTGCTGATTTAATTTTCATCATCTTAAAATCTTTGTAACCCACTTTGTCATGAATATTTTTCTTTTGGTTCATCTACACATTCCAATCTAGTCCTTTATAATTTTTATTATAGACATGACTTGGAATTACCTCATCTTGCTTAATAATTATCTTATTATGTATTAATAATGTAACCTTATATTTAAGTGTAAAATATAAAGATTGATAGAACTGATTTAAAAATTTCTCTGTCTTCTTGGTGATTTGATTGTCTTGGTTTGTATTCTAAACAAACTATTTACTTGCATTCAAAGTAACTTATTGGTGAGAATACGTAATATTTTGCCTTGCTTATTGCCTGTATTATTTTAATGTATTTAAAATTGTTCTTTTCCATCCACTGATTTGGGTCAGATGTGTTTAATCTGTAAGAAATCACCAGCACACATTAAGTTTAATAAAGTATGGTTAAAAATAATAACAATCTTTACTATTTAAAATAATCTTAGAAATTATTTTCATTTAATTCAAAAGCCATTTATTTAACTAATTTTTAATCATTAGATAAAAATATAATAAACACGTCTGCGTTTCAGTGTAAAAAAGAGAGCATTCATGGTATTATTAAGAGACAAAATGGTGTAAGAATAAAATGTAAGCAAAACATGTTAAGCATATTTTAAAAATAATTGATAAACAAAGGGATTAACCAAGAATTCTCATATGAATTTAAATATAAAATGGTGACATTTAATAATAGTATGAGTTGCTAAATTTAAAGAATCTGTTCAAGTCTGCCAGTCAATGAATCAATTCACTAATAATCTGCTCAATATCTACATTTGAAATATGTCGGAACATTTAACTTTAAAAGTAGAATTAATACCAGAAGATCAGTATGTTTTGGAATATTTTATCGTATGCAAACTGGTAATATTAAATAAATCTTTAATTGTAGATGTTTTTCGGACAAGAAAACCTTATTTTTTTTAAAAAAGAAGAGGTTTAAAATCAAATTTAAATGTTAAATTTTATTGAAATGCTACTTTAATGGTTTTGTGTATCAGTAAATAAATAATAAAGAATTTACTATCTTATCTGAACGTATACTGTCAGTAATGTATTTACTATTTAATTTGTTTACTACTTGAATAATGATAACAGCCTTTTAACAACTAAAACTTTTCTGATTTCAATTGCCAATAATTTAATAGTTATTAAATTATTTTGCTCTAATTATTATTCCTAGATTTAAATGTGGATAGATAAATTAATATAACCTGGATATCATAAACTTGGAACAATGCTAGATAAAAATATACAATTTAATAACTTATGAAGAACATTTTCATTTAAACTCTACATGTCATGCTTTTGGAATTATCTCCTATTCATAGAGCCCACATAAAATTCATTAATTTAAAAGTACTCATAATAACTAGAACAAACTGATATAATCACATCTATGGAATTCGGCTATAATTTATAATTATTACTTTGTGTAATGTATATTTATTGTTCAAGATATTTTATATTGATTTCACAGATAATATTTAATATTCCAAAAATGTTGTATATTTTTATTTATGTATTTGAGTAAGAATGAATTAATTTTAATTTTATTGTTATATGAACTTATATGTGAGATTCATGATTTATACTTTAACTATGTTTAAATTCAATTCATGATATTGAATAGAATATTTGTTTGAGAGAATAAATAGCACTTGTGAAAAGCTTGAGAATTACTAATAAATTTATGGTGTGTGTCAACTTCTCATGAAGTGTCTTATGAATCTTTCCAAGGTTCTGTTCCTATACTTGTGTCACTTGTATTACATTGTTATTATGTTTATATTTTAAGCAGAATAAATCAGTATATTAGTTGTCCTTATTATTGAAACACTTTTCATTATGTATGAACCCACATCTGCTAAATTGCTGATGTTTTTTTGAATTGTTAGAATAACTGAGGGTGATGGTTTTGCACTTTAAATATGAAATAAATATTAATATTGCTTTACAATATTAAGTAGCATTGGTCTGTGCTGGTGATTAATCTAAAGATTAATTATTTGCCACTTTCTGTATTTTACACTCATTCCTGCACTGGTGGCTAATCTGTGGAATTGTGTAATTATATTTGTTGCTTCATTGTGGTGTATAAACCCAAAGGACACTCAGTGTTGTATCATTCCTATGTGTAGATGAATGCATCCACAGGAATATCATTTTACTTCATAAATGTAAATTTGGACAAAGTATTTTGTATTATTATGCTAAAATCATCTCCTTCCATCTATAAATATAACTTATAAGTTCAGTCATAAAGTGTATCAGGGCATCTTATCTAAATTATCCTCATAATGATTGACTGTTTGTTAATTAATATTTTATCTGAACTGAAGTTTGAATTTTCACTTTGGTTTAGCACTGCATTATAGCTAATTGCTGCAAATGAAGTATTATTTGTTATAGGTTTATTGGTTCTGGAACTGACACATTGGATATTTCATGATTTGATGTTGAATTTCAGTATATTTTCCTCAAGGCAGAAATTAGATCAAATTATAATAAAATTTATGATTAGGCTTTTATAAAACTGTGCCTATGGTATATTTATTGAAGTAAACAAATGGAATATTTTATTTATTTATTTATTTGTTTATTTATTTATGTATGTATTTATTTATTATATTAAAGTACCATATATCAATTATTTGTTAATCTTAAAATTGTGAATAAATATTAATTTATAATTAAACTTACTGTGCAGTTGCTATTTGTCATTCATAAAACCAGAAATCTTATATCTTGAACAGAGCCTATATTGGAGTACATACTGATGTCAGTATGATGTAAGAGTCTTAGTAATATTCTGAGAAAACATTTGAATGCTTTTGTCCGTGGTAGTTTATGATGTGTAGGGTACAATAAAATATTTGCTTTCCATTATTTTAGTTTTGCATTGTTGATTCTAGTACATGATACAAAATTGATTGATTTTATAAACTTATAAATAGATTTACCAAGTAATGCTATGAGTGAATTTATTTTTTTAATGTTATAATTGTAATTTATCAAACATAACAAGTGTCTCACTGCTATTTATTAAATTATAAACTTAAGTTTATAAGGAAAGAATCCAAGTTTCCCATGCTTATTATTATTGCAAAGCTTATACCTAGACTAGCATTTGTACTAAAATTATATATATCATTCTAAAATTCATAATCTTTAATAGTTTCACATGTTATGCTAACTTGTCCATGGTCAGCCATAAGGTCTCATGCAATGAAAAATCGCAGATTAAAGTTTTGAAGGATAATAAAATTACATACTTATAGTTTGTCTAATGTACTTCCACATACTGCTATGATGGGTCTTTGTGGTGTACCCTGGCCATGATCAGATTAGATCATAACAATTTCATGTTATATCATTAATTTTGTTTGTTGTGACCTAACCAGATTTTTCGGTTACAATATTAATATAATACTCACTATTTTTTTTTCAAAGCCCTTTGTTATCTTATAACATGTTTGCATGAATTCACAACTTTTTCCTTCCATTTTTTTTTTTACTTTTTGCAATATAAAAAAATCCAATGATATTTTTCAAGTTACTCGATATTGATTTATCACCAGTAGTGATTTAAAATTTCTTCATTCCATAGTTTTCAAAAAAAACTTATAAAATATTTTTAGATTATTAAATACATAATAATTCGTTTAATTTTTAAACTAAAAATAATAATATTTAAAAAATTTAAATTAAATTTTATGAACGAACTGAATTACTTTCTTCCTATCCTAATTTTTTCAATCAATCCTCAAAAAAACATCATCTGTTTATTTTTAACACATTTCAAATCATGATATCTCATTGATTAATTCTTTTAATCTCTTTGTACTGAATATTTAATTTGTTGTAAAAACTTGAATAATTTTTTAAAGCCAATATTATTCTTAAAAATATTTACTAACAAAAAAGATAATATCTTTAATAAACTTAATAAAAAAGTATATAATTAACTTTACTCTAATATAAATAACTTTTATTTTATTTTGTACAAACTAAATTCTAAACTTTTTAATCACAAAAATAATAAAATAAATATTATCTTAATCATTTTTAAAAAATAAATTAAGATTTTACCGGAAATAGCCATTACTTTATGATACCATATTCACACAGACATGATTACCTATATCTATAGCACATATTATTATTTATAAGATTATATTTAAATTTCATTACAATTTTAAATATTATTAAAAAATTAACTATTAACAAATCTTATTAAGTTATATTTCATGATTTTTATCGCTTATATGCTGCTTTTATAATTAGTACTTTAACCAAGACTTAAAGAATTTATGTTAACTTAACTGACTTTAGGTTCAAACCCCAATTATCTTTCCTGATTTAACAACTAAATGTCTTTATTCTATAAAATTTAAAATTATTCTCTGAAAATTTGCTTCCAATTTAATTTATGATGGGGTGTACCAATATGAAAAGGTTACAATATAGTTAGTTGTATTATATGTATCATGATTTTTTTTATATCTCTTATAAAAATGTGTTTAAAAACTTTAATGTTGATATTTCTTATTGCTTGTAAAGATATAGAAACTGTGCTGGTGTTGGTTTCTTTATAAATATTATTGATTAGTAGTCTACATATGCTATATTCAAGAGATAAACATTTTGGTTTGTTACTCAATTGAAAAATTTAAAAAAACAACTATAAATTTTCTGGAATCTGTTTCTCAATCTCCACATAATCTCTCTCAGTATATGACCTTACTGTTATTTTTAAGCTTACGAATTTAACGTATTAATTTTTTTTTAGATTGTAGCACAAATCAGTTGAATTTTGTGATAAATGAAACCAGATTTTAATACTATTTTTTAAGAATTAATTACAAGCTGTTCCTAAAAAATACTCATTAAATTATGGTTTTGGTATTGCAAATGTTAGGAGAATGTTTACATTTATAGATTGAAATATAGAATTTTATTTGATAACATTCACTTAAAATTGCATACAGAATTAAAAATATTATAGTTTTTTATTGTTTTCATATTATGAATATTGAAGGGGGGAGTGCTAGCTGTATATATATATTTTTTAACAGAAGTAGATATATCATTTTTATAAATAAATCAAGAAATCAATTTTTTGTTGTTTTTTTTCTGTTAGAATTTTTAATTTTTAAAGATAACTGACAGTTTAATGTAGAATATTATTTTTTATTATTATTTATGATTTTGCTACTATTTAATCAAATTAGAGAGGATTTGAACATAGACTTTCAAGTTCCCTTCAGCTATATTTGTATTCAAATATTTATCAAATTCATAAATTTTTAGAAACAGTTCCCATTTTTTTTCAAGTTGTTTTATATTCACTTCAGAAATGCAACCATTTGGTTCAATTTTTGTAATTGAATATAAAAATATTTTCACTATTAATATCTTTTTCAAGCAAGGAGAACTTCATTTTGGTAATTTGTCCTTGTTTTTAAAATGCTAACAATGTCGAGTGTAATATTCTCACCAGGTTGATAGCCAAAAACACATTGGATATGAGATTTCACTATACATAATCATTAAGCAATGTCTGACCAAGTTGATATCCTAATGTCTTGTGGAAATAATATTAGTTAACCAATGATTTGGTATTTTTTCTGATATAACCCATCTTTTCATTTATCCATGGTGTTCTGTCTCTTATAATCCATTTTCTTTCTTTTCCTCTTTATTGGATAATTGGCGTGAAATTTTTATGAATTAGACAACTCTGAACTAATAGTGTTTATGAAATTGTATGTTTGGTTAATAATATTTCATTCCATAGATAATTTTTTTTCTGAATGAAAAAATGTTCAGTATAAAAAGAGTGTTAAGATATAATTGTTCTTAGTAGAATTCACTATATATAGAAAATAGGCAAATGACTTATAATATATCAAATGAATGAATATCTATTTACTGTGAATTTTACTTTAGAATCATCTTTTTTTTTATTATGTGAAATGAATTTTTAAGAATTAAAACAAATTATTTAGTGCAGTGATTCCTATGTTCATTTTATCAAACCTTATCTGTAACATTAGATAAAGAAATTTCAGAAGCAGTAAATATATGTGTCATGTTGAATATAATGCTATTGTATTAATTCCAAAAAAAAAGAAAAACTTTTTTGCAAGTTTTAATGCTCATTTCAATTGAAACTGTATATTTTGGTCTAGTATTATTAGAAATAATGGAATTATTTGTTGGGGCTCTCCTGGTCCATTTTTATTGAACATTTACATAGTATCTAGTTTGAGCATTTTAAATATGTTATTTAGAGAGATACATCATGCTAAGAGAATATAGATGCATCCACACTCAAACCAATGGGCATTTTATTAATTCTATTGAAATTTATATTATAAAAATAAACAATTATTTATTTTTTCATATTATTGGACACATGATTGTAGCATAAAAAATTAATCATACACAAACATAATCTAATAGAGAGATAAGTAATAAGTACAGCCAAAGTGAGGTTAAAATAAATTTGTTTATTAATCTGCTGAGTTAACTTTTGAAACAGGGTGTCTCTTTCAAAGAATAACTGGTAGATAATTAGTAGAGTGTGATAGTGATTCTGATTATAAAAGATAAAACTTGCAGTGTTCAATAGATTTGCATGATTGTATGTATAATAGGTAATTGCAAAGTGCTACCTAGGATGTCAGATTAAACAACCAATGTCTATCAAGGGGAACACTATTGGCTTACATATTTATTGCATGTGTGAAATTAATTATGTACCAATCCTCTTTAGTATTACATTTTTTGTGTTTTCTCTCAAGGCATACAATCCTGGCAGTTGCGAACTTAAAAGGATGGTTGACAACTTTTTCATGCTCCAAAGACAGTCTGATGGATTCATTTTTGCTCCATTATATATAGAGATTTTTGATTTTAACTTGGCTTGAGTCTTATCATAATATTTGCCAATCTATGGTATATACTAATTGTGCTTTGTCATCACTGCAAACTTTATTCTTTGAATTATTGATAAGTGTATTGAGAGATGGGGGCATCCGAAGCCAACACTGAAGTCTTTAGAAAGAATGGACTTTAATTTCAAGTGGATATTGGGGATAAATGGCTTATTGATCCATGGTTGCAGTTCTGGCAGTCTAATGTATTTGTGCCTACTGTAGAATGTCCTAATTTGGTTATGAAACATGGGCACAGGGTAGCCTGCCTCAATTAGTTGCTCTTGTAAGCTTCCAATTTGTCTTTGGCGTCTGCTATAAATTTGCATAGTTTAAAGTTTCCAAATAAGAATGCTTTGAAGCCAGATACCTTGTGTTGAAATGATTTTTTCATTGTGGATGTGAATAGCCTCTAACACTGATGGCTTAATCACCGTTGCATAATCAATGCAGTGAGATTGTCTGGTTAATACACTGTTGGTGATTTTATCATCAGATGTTCATCTGATAGATACCTTGTGTTGAAATGATTTTTTCATTGTGGATGTGAATAGCCTCTAACACTGATGGCTTAATCACCATTGCATAATCAATGCAGTGAGATTGTCTGGTTAATACACTGTTGGTGATTTTATCATCAGATGTTCATCTGATTTTAAGGAACTGTTTGAAATTCTCAATCATTTCAAGGATCAAATGGGAGGAGTGAAGCCATGATGTTTATTACATATTTTCTATGGCTTTAAACTTGTTTTAAGTATAATCTAAGAAATTTTGTGCTTGTTCTTGATTAATAACTTCAGCTTGTGTGAAATTATATCAGCTAGCAAGCATTGTAACTGCCTATTTATATTTTTAAATGGGTTATTTTACTGAGACAAGGAATTCTCTTAAAGAGAATGTTAGAGAATTTTATTCTATTCTTGAATTCACTAAAAAGAAAGTTTTTAACTAAAACAAAATATAGTATTTTCTACTTTATTAAATAATGAATTGATTGTGGGGCTTTATAAACAAAATATAAAATTTAAAAGCAGAAGTAATGCACAAGAATTTTTTAATAATCATTAGTAGATTACTATTTTTTAAAGAATTATCTTATATGACAATGATATTCTGTATTGAAGGAGAGATTATTTTGATTATCTTTTGAGTAATGAAACAAAATCTCAATAATTGCATTTAATTATATATATATCCAAATATTACATTACCCACATAGTTAAGAAATTCAGCACCTCCCTCAGTGAAATAATTTAGGGTTATTTTCATATATATATATTCTAATTACATAGTGAGATGCTGTCAGAAAAATGAAACTTTGGCATTTAGAATCCTTGTAGGATAACTGGAAATGTTTGAAAATGTAATGATAATTTATTAGCTTCAAAACTATTGAATTTATGTAATTATACAAATACATAAGGAAATAGCATATAATTTTTAAGGATGCTTCTATTGTTATAATTTATAAAATAAAAAAAAATAAAGAAGTTAAAAAAAAATTGCAGTAGTTAGACAATTATTTGGGAATAATTATTATTATCAACTCAAGCAAAAATCCTTCCAAGAATTTTATTGAATATGTTGCTTTTTTATTTTATTTAAGATAATATTATTTTAGAAAATCAAAATGCATTATAATTATGGTCTTTGTTACCAGACAAATACAAAAAAAGTGCTTTGTTTTTTATATTGCTAACAATTTAGTTAGGTATTTGATCAAGGAAGTCCATGATAATATTTTGATAACAGTTGTTTATACATCGAAGTTGTTTATATTATATAGTTAGGATATTTTCTCAGGAAAGTTCATGATAATATTTTGATAACAGCTGTTTAACCATGGAAGTTCTTTATATTGTGTAGCTTATGCTGATGTTATGATAGGATGTTTGTTACTGGTAATAGAAAATCTGATGAGGCATCTGAGAAGAAAGCTGATCTTAATAATGGGGAAATATTAGCTTCAATTTTGTTTTCCATTTTTTATAATTGTATATAATGATATGATATGGCAGCTAATGAATGAAGTCATGATATATTTACTTACTAATATTGGTTAAAATAGAAACATTTCTATAAAATCATCTGCATTAATCATAATACTTGGTACAATATTGCATTTATTTGTGATTGAGTTGAATTTTTTTTTCTATCAGGCTATTATAAATGGAGAATATTTAACAGTCTAAATATAACTTTAATTAATGAGTCAATATATACATTTTATGATAGATCAAGTAAGTTTTGTATAGAGGTTCAAACACAATAAGCAATATTTTTGCTTATTCAGTTAGTTTTTGATTTAATTACGGTATCACTTTTTAAAATCAGCTTTTCTCCGACTAACTAAAGGAGCATTACCATCTCCATTACATAATAATTTTTAATGACAAAAATAATTATATACTGCCATCCATATTTTACTTCATTTTAGATCTATATGATATGGAAATTATATTGTTGATTGTTTTTTTATATAACGAAGTATTTCCTCTTAATTATGAATAAAAGTATTTAATTAAAAGAATAACTAAATTTGTGTCATAAAGTTTAAATAAATGATAAATTATTGTTATTGTTTTACAATTAGAGCTGTTGAATGTATTCCTTTTTTTTTTTTACTGTAACTGGTTTCATATAAAATAAATAACGAAACACAAAACAGAACAATCTTTTCTTAATTGTGTTAAAAACTTAGTTTCTATGTTGTTCCATTCTATATGCTGAAAGACCGCAATACCTCGGAAAAGAATATGATCATTGGTGATTAAACTTGCTTATATATGAAGTTTATATATATATTAGTGGGTTTGTTTTTGTTTTTGGTTATATATTAGTGTTTTTTTTTTACATAAAACATGCAATAACAAATTTGTTTTATATATCTACGTGCGCAAGTAATATTCAGATTTGGAAATTGGGATTATGGTAGGCTTGGACCTTGGATTGGATATGCTCAATGGTTGTTCGTTGTTTGGAGGATGGGTCCTGGCCATGGATAGACCACCTTCTTTTTAGAGTGGTTATAAATGGGAGATTATGTCAATTTTCTAGTGCATGTGTTCCACAATTCAACTTATAAATCCTTTACTTATGTAATTACGATTATTTATATTTTACGTACGTATTATAAATATGCATATTTAATTTTCATAATATTAAAAAACTAAAAACATTTAACATGTGTATGCAAGTGTATAAATCAACAATTATTTATATATGACATCTATATATCCATACTGAAGCTGGAAATATAGTACACATATTTCTGCTTCACCTAGTGCCAATGTCATCAGCACTAGTCTGGGTTTGAACCCAATCATTAACTGACACCCATCTCATATGAGGTGGTAGTATATTTATAATTGTTATAACCTTTTGATTAATTTGTATTTTATGATTAACTAACCTTTTATAATAGTTTATTTATTTATATTTGTAAAAATGTATATTGCGTTTATTTTCTTAAATTAAATTGAATCCTAGATATCTATAAAATGTTACAAATATTTCAAATTCTTTATTAAAGTTCATTTTCTTCAATTAATTAGTGGGTAACATTTTATATTTATCTTTTAATCAATGTACACTTGAGAATCAATTATTTAAACAATGTAATATTTCAATTATATTTTGTAAATTTCTATTTAAGTTTATGGAAAATATATTTAAAAGTCATTGTACCAAATTCCTAAAATTTTTCTGAATAAAATCTACATTTTTGTTAATCTAAACCTTAATTAAACAGATTTTGTTAGTACAATGACTGATAAACTTAATATGCTTGTTGTTGTTTTTTAATTAGCAAATCAACCCTTGGGCATGTAGGATTCTAATTTCCCTCCAAAGCTGGCACATACCACAGAGAAGCGTTTAGAGCAATTACAATTGGTGGTCAGTATAGATTGAATCCTGTAGATAAGACCAGAAGATATAAATAGTGGAAAATTTGATTGAAGAAAGTTATTACTGAGTTTACTGAAGAGAAGTGAGGAATACATATATACATCGTGCCTAAAGAAATGACGGGGTGAAAAGATCGGTCGTTTGCTTCTCAGAGGTCTGTTCCACCAGCCTATCCATGCCTTTGCAGTGCTTTGAACATCTAGCCAGAGACTGTCTGTGTCGAGGAAGCCTGAAATGATCTGACTATATTAACTGCCTCTATTAACTGATTGATTCTGAGGTAACATCCAATTTGCAGCAAGCCATTGATTGATTTTATTTGTTTTCAAAATCTATATTAATTTATATTTTATATATTTGTGTAATGTTTATACGGCTTGGTTTTAAAATGCATCTTTTAAATTTATTTAAGTTAAAATATCAATTCTTATAAAACTACATTATTTTGATGCGGCAAATTAAATTAATTTTTGTCGGTTTGTTTAGATTATTTGACTGCAAAATTCAATGAGCTATTAACTTTAAATCCCCCCCCCCCCCTGTTATTTTTCTTTTAATTTAAAAATCATTACAAGAAGACTTACCTTCCGTAAATTAATTAATAAAAAGCTCATTTAGTTTTGTACCTCATATATAAATTTATTGAATGATTGAAATTATTCTAAAGTATCTTATTATTATCTCCAATTTAAAAGAGCCCTGTAATTATTTCTAAAAGAATAAATAATTTTAGTGGAGCAATTGAGTAAAATTATCATAGAATTTTATCAGTATATATATATATTTCATACATATTTTATTTGTCAGAAAATATTAAAATTATGATTTACAATTTATTAGTTTGATATTTAATGCCCGTCTATGTTAACTAAAGACAAATCCTATTTTGTAATCTTCTGTGTGAGTGGGAAAACAATTTTATATTTAGTTTTAATTCTTGCCGTAATATAATTTACTGTTCATTCATTAATGAGTAATATGTGTGGGACTTTCTATGACGTCAGGGAACTGATTATTTTAATCAGGAATCCATTTAGTAATTTTATTAGTGATACGTTATTTTATATATACGTCGAGGGCATTGTGTATTTATAGTTACAACAATTTCTTTATTACTGCTATTCTTGCTTTGCTACCAACCTCTTAGGACCTTCGGAATCTGACCAGTCCAATCTCTCACTCTCCCCCAAAGTAGACATGGTTCATACCAGGGGATTTTTCGAGCATTGTCATTAAGATGTATATACACATCGAAATATTATCATGATTATTTAGAGACATGCTTTAGCTGGAGGGCTAGCATTTCTCTTATCTCCTGTACATATTAGGAACTTCTTTAGCAAAGCCACCCAGAGGTTCATAGCAAACCTCATTTCTTTTGTTGTAATTTGCAATAGTATACTGCCCTCCTCATCATTATCATTTTATAGCTTTATGTAGCAATCCTGCAATGCTCTCTGCCGTGATGGCACGTCCTTCACAAACAAATTTTGTAATTAATTAAATCTGACTGTACAATTGTCAATTATTTATTTAAGAATTATTTTGCTTCCCACACTCATTATATACAAATGATTATAAATGTAATAATGTTTTAAATGTACGCTTTCATATCTTTTAATATATATAAAGGGATTTATTTGTAATATCTTGAAGAGGGCTAATAACATTTTATTGCTAATTGGTTTTGGCCGACCAATTAACAAACTTTTACATTGTTTGTCAAAGCTGCATCAAAACAATTAAATAAATAACCAAGTTGTATAAACAAAGGCTTAACTTATTTTGTACTAAATTCTTTAATAAATTCCTATAATATTGTTATTTAAATAAGCTTAGTTTGTCATCACTCCCAATCTCTAAGGTTCATTACTCTATTTGTTTAAATATTTCTTTGATTTCAATTCACTTCTTTGTAGTGTTGCCATAAAGAATTATCATTATTACGGTTCAAACCATTACTAATCAACCAAATCATATCTGTACCACTCTGCAATTGTCAGAATCCACTAAATCATTGGTTTTCCATATAAACCCCCTTTTTATTTTGAGTCTCTATGTGAACCATGACCTCCAGCTGGGACGGAATAAAAACCAAGCACTGCTAGTGTCATCACAAACGTTATCCATTAGTCAGAGAGGCAGTAGTTTAGGCAAATAGGTTAGGATTCATCCTTGCCCTGACATATGTATCTTGTACATGGTTGGATTCAAGGTACTTTTGCTTGGATTATTGGTCTTGTTGAATGAATACACGATTTTGACCGGCACAATACATTATATTTCATTATTTTATGTTATTTCAATTTAGATTGTTTTTAACTTTTATATTTTAAATTTAAAAGTAATTGCTAATAATCAGTATTTTGAATTTTTTTCAATTAATGATTTTTTTTTTTTTTTTTAAAAAAAAATTTCATACATTTTTTTTTATATCTTTCTCTGCAGAACTTTTTAAAAGCTTTTTTGTTAAATTTATATTAATACAATTTGTCTGCTCATTTTTATGTCTACTTTAATATAAATGTTATTACCAATATATATATATTCTCTATTACATATTTCTACACATGTACACTATATATAGATATTTTTAATTAGCTACAAGTCATTTTATTCCGGAAGTATCATTTGATTTGAGAGTATTTTTCATATGTATAAAGCGTTATTATTATTTTTTTTTTAATAAAACATTACTTTAATATCATTTTCATTACTTATATGACGTATGTTTTTGCATATTTTTATATAGGAAATTTTTTTAAGCACAATTATATTGCTTAAATGTTGTTGTAATTGATTTTTTTTTTGTTTCTTCTATATATATCTAACATGTTTTTTTATATACTTTTTGCATTTTATTTCACAAATGTCACTTAAATCTTTTGTTGTTTATATTCATATTTAAATATTTATTATTTAATACATTATTTATTTTTATTAATTATTTATATATTTAATTTGTTTTTATTATTTGTTTTTATATCTATATAATATTTTTATTTTTAGTTTTTAATGATCCTTTGTCTTTCTATTTTTTAATATTGTTTTTTTAATATTCTAATTGGGTAATTTCTATTTTAAATTTATTTATTTTTTCAATCTCTTTGTATAGATTTTTATTCAAACAGTAATTCAGTACTCTACATATTTTGTATTTAAACTTTTTTTTATTTTAAATACCAATTTCATTACTGTTTTTATTATCATATTTTTTCTACATATTAAAATGCATATTTCTGTTTTCCCATTAGTAATTTCTTTTTTTAGTAAAATGTCTAAGAAATTAATTTTATTTTTTAATTGGTTTTTTATTGTAAATTTTATTTTCAGAAACAATTGTATTCATGTCATTTATAAACTTTTTAATTTGTCTTTTATTTGTATTAAAAATTTAAAAAATCTATGTAACTTATAAAAATGAATTTAAATCTATGTTAATGATATTGTTCTTGTATCTCACATTAATAAATTTCTCTATCAGTAACCTATTTGTACATAATATTCTTTATTGAACTCACTTGTAGCTTTCTTTTAACATATTTCTGAAACTTCTATAAGTATATGTATTTGTATTTTAATTACTTTATATCTTTATTTTCTATATATCTGTTATTTGCTATAGTTATTATTTTATTTGTTTTTACTATGAAATGATGATAGATTTTTTTATTCTCATTAATAGGTTTTCCATAAATGTTGTTTTAAAGTCACTTTAAAAACATTTTTAAAATATGAATTTATAATATTTACAATTAGCCCACAGTAATACATCTTTTTTATAATATTTGTATCATTTTAAAATCTTTACATATCATATGAATTTAAATCAGGTAACAATAAATCGATTGAACCACAAGAATAACAAAATCATAAAATCAATAGAATGAAAATTTGGTCTAAGATTTGATTCCAAAAAAAAAGAAATATCCTCAAAATCTAACCCAAAGTATTAACCTGTTGTTATTGAAACTATTTAATCAATATATAAATGAACATGCAAACATAATTATAACCAATGTAACATCTTTAAGTATTGAAACTGATTTCTTCTAGTGTGTACGCTTTTAAATGAAACTATGTATCTAAAATCAAAACACTGCCATGTAAAAAAACAAAGAATTTACAAAATGTAATTTCAATGTAAAACATTTTTTGAGTAATAAAGTGACTTTTGAAATATAAAATATAGCTAGTTATCTTTTTATCAAATACACATATTCTTTAAATATGTCCTATTGTTTGTTTGTTTTTGTTTTATTAATACTATAGGTTTTTTTTATCAAAATTGTTTTCTTCTGCCATGTCAGTCATTTTTATTTTTACACTATCTTTTTAGCTATAATTACTAAATTATTAATTCTATTGTTTTATAAAAATTTCTTTTCTTCCATATTTTTTTAAAATCTTATAATACCTAAATTCATCACATTTATCATGATTTTTATTTTGAAATTTTTAATATATATATTAATCATTGCTATTTTAAAATCATCAAACCATTTAGTTCTTTAATATTCATAATATTAATTTTATCTATATTCTTAATAATGTATTTATATATTAATTTTTATAATGTATTTTCTTATTACTAATTAAATATTAGTTTCTATTTTTAAAATATTATTTTCAAATCACTTTTTTTAATTTGTTTTCTTCTTTGTCTATCAAAGTTATATTTATTATTTTACATACTATGTTATTACTATTTTGAATCATTATAAAGTCAACTGCAGAAAGATTCCCAATTTAATCCATTTTTTTCTCCAATTTATGGCCTTTTTTTTTTAATATAATATCATGAAACTTTTTTATTTTATTTACTTATCTCACATGTAATTTTTGTTTGCCTTTGTAGAATTTCTTGGAATACACTAAGATTTCAACTGTCATCTATTATCATTTCCTTTAGAAATTAGTTCAACTTATTTCATTTTCTTAAGTCTTAGAATAATGTCAGTGATATTTATTTATTTTCTCAACCAAATATTTTATTTTCAATCACTTCTTATTATTTTTAACATTTATTTCTCATATTTTGTTGAATGGTCTGAAGTATCTTTATTGTTTTTGTTTTTTTTTTGGTAAATATTCAAATCTGTTCTATAAATAAGAACTAAAACACTTTTTTTTTTTTTTTTTAAATTTCAAATGCTAAAGATATATTTTTAAAAATATTAAATTATTTTTAATAAAACCATTTTGTTCAAATTCTATTTTATGATTAATTTCATCCATTATATTTGCAATTGTATTCATAATCTGACCAAAGTATTTGATTATTGTTAAATGCTTCTAATTCATGATCATCAATCTTAATTATCTTTTCATTGACCATTAGATTGGCCTTTTTAATATTTATCTTTAATCCTACATTTTTACTTTCATCTAATAATTATTGCAATATTTCCTGGACTTCTAAAACATTATTTTTAAAAGCAATCACATCATCTGCAAAATCTATATGGTTTAATTAATCTCTATTTTATTTCCATAATTTCCAATTTTAGTTTGCAAAATACTTCTTGAAAAATTACTACAATTTGTTTTGGAAATATGGAATCACTGGGTTATATACTTATAATAATCTTAATTTTTTTAATGTTACTATGTAATTTAATCATTACTATTGTATTTTGATATTCTTCAGAATATTATCATATTCTGAATCTGTAAATTGATGGTCACTGCACATATACTTGTAGAATCAAATTCTTTTTCATAATGTACAAATCTAACATATAATGGCATCTCAAACTCATTGATTATTTCTACAACATCTGTCATTACTTGAATGTGATCCACTATAAAACTGTTTAAAATCTTGCTTGTTCTTTTGTTTGGTTTGGATCCAGAATTCACTGTAGATAAGTTGTAATTATCTCGAAACAGATGTTGTATAGATCTGATAAAAGATTAATAGGTTTGTAATGTCTATTATCTTTATTGTTATCATTTTTAAATATTTATAAAATATAGTATTGTAGTGGTTAGACACCCCTCCCATATTTCATGTTGAATTTTTTCATTTGAAAGTGATCTGTAATTTGTAAGCTGAGAATTTTTGGTACCTTCTGCATTTACTACCAACTGCTGCCTTGATTATTTTATAGCATTTTCAGAATAAGAGCCATGCTATACTTGTTTGTTGTGATAGTAAATATCTAATTTAAAAAATCATTCACACAATAAATTTGACTCATTCACTGATGTATATTAAAGATCATCAATCTATTTAGGTTTGCCATATGAATAATAACATAATAGCAGCTATAATAACAATAATATATGGAATGGACATTAGGAATTTGCAATGGCTAAATTCTTTTAAGTTCTCCAAGAGAAATTAAAGGATCTTCCAATTAACATAAAACTTCTTTCTGGAGGTCATACTATGTTATTATTATCATTAATAATTTTATTTAATTTTTTTAACTATTGTTTTTCTTATGATTATCTTTCATATTTTATTTAGATTGGGTATTTTATTTTTATTTAATATGTTGCAAGCTCTTTTTTTCTCATGTGTCATAGCATTAGCCAGGATTAACTGACCTCTTGACCAGCTCTTTTTTTTCCAAAATTACTTAGAATTGTAGTTGTTCTCATTTATATGTTTAACCTTTGTTATCAGTATTCAGGGAAAGGAGGGGGGAGCATGTAGCTATTTTAAAACCAGAAATTATTTTTGAAAAAAAGGAACTTTCAACATATTATGGCAAAAAAAATTTCCAAGATAGAAATAAGCATATGAAATTAAGGCATGAGAAATTTTAAAATTAAATATAAAATGACAACTATAAGACAGTAAGTAATATAAATAATATAAAATTGATAGAAATAGAAAATATGTTGCTAAAATCATATAAGAATAATAAATTAAGTGGACAAATTGAAATTTTAGAAATAGAAATGAATATTGAAGAAATTAAGTGATTTAATGATTTTAAAATAGATATGAAAACTTTATTAACTTTTTATAATTCTCCTCATATGCACTTTAATGCAATTTTTATATAATTCCTCATTTATTTTTCTAATAGTTTTGACTGTTCTATAGTCTTCATCAGAGCTATAACATTTAAATATATAATCATATAACCATTATTTTATATACATATAAATACATATTTTATATTATTACTCATAATCATATTTTATTTTTAACTCTATACTTTTACTTCTGTTATTTTCTAATTATTATTTTATTATTTCTTTATTATTCCTAGTTTCTTTTTATTTTTATTTTTTATACAAGATTATGAGTTTAAAAATAAAAAAGCAAATACAAAAAACCATTTTTATGAAGCAAATAAAGGTAATAATTTAATAATTAGAAATAATAAAAAAATATGGTTAAAAAAAAAGATTGATATGCTAGAAGAAAACCTTTTTTTTTTAAAAAAAAAAAGTGTTAATAAAAATAAAAGAATACAGGATATATTTTAAATTTTTAAATAAAGATTTAAAATAAGACAAATATATGAAGCACTTAAAAATATATAAATAAAAAATGCTATTGAGAATTAATTATAAATGAGATAAATTCATATTTTAATAATGTTTCAAAGTGACTTTGAAACAACATTTATGGAAAATATACTAATGAGAATATAGAATCTTTCATAGCAAACAATAAAAATTTTATACAAGTTAGTGGAAGAATAAATATAGTAAACAATTTATAATTTAGTTGACTGAATGTAGTTTCAATTTTCATAAACATTAATTTAAACAAAGCTATAGATGTAACTATAAATAGATATATAAAGATAAAAGTAAAACAATTAAAACAACAATACATACCCTTATAAAGCTAATCGAAATATGTTATATGGAATCATATTTGAATTTAATGTAAAATATATATGCAAAGATTTAATATTCGGAAGAATTACGTGGTACATTAAATAACATTTAAATACATTTTTATATATGATATGTAAATAACTATTTTTTTTAATAAAGTGAGTCTAATAGGTAAAATTTATAAATGACATGAGTAAGGATGATAAAAAAATAAAATTTAATATTAAAAAAGTAATAGTAAAATTGTTTATGTTTTAGATATTTTAGTTGGAAAAGAAATTGAAAACAGAAAAAAGAAATAAATAATCAGTATGCATGTATTACAGCAGTATTAAATATGATATCAAAAATTTGTATTTCAGATATAAAATTTAAATAAATAGTTTAAACACAATGTGTAGAGGAATTAATTACTGTTTGAATAAATAAATACCTTGTAAAGAAGAGATTGATTTTTTTTTTAAAGGAGAAAAATTTAAAACTAACAATTACCAAAATAAAATGTTAGAAAATAATATTCTAAAAAATTGAAATAGAAAAGTATAATATATTGAATAATAAATATTTAAATAATAAAATCATCAAAGAAGATTTAAATTATATTTATGAAATAAAATATAAAAATAATGAAAAAGAAAATTGTAGTAAATATCTACATAGGAAAAATAAAGAATTAAATTATAACATTATTTAAGCATCATAAATAAAAATGTTTTACTATTATGCATACTGAAAAGCACAAGATACATATTTCATAGAAAATTAAAATAATGTTTTGCTAAAATAAAATTTTAAAAAATGTATATACATAGGAAAAATATATCCAAAAGTAAATAATAAATCTCGAACAAAATTACTTATTGTAAATTAATAATAAAAAGTAGTAAAAAGAATATATTGAACTAAAAAATAAAGAAATATAGATGTGGTCAACTTATATGTTTTTGTGATAATAATTGTAGAATAGACATAAAATATTATTGCATTTGCATGAAAATAAATTTTATAAAAACATTTTTTTAAAACAAAAATGTTCTGCAAAGTGAGATACAGAAAAAGTTTAAAATAGATTAAAAAAGAAAGGAAAATTATTAGTTCTAAAATTGAAAGGAAATTATAAACGATATTCAAAATATGTATTTATTTATAGTTGCTTTTAAATTCAAAATGGTTTTATAAAAGTTAAAAACAAATAAATTGAAATAACATTTTAAGTCGTGAATTATTCTATGTTTAGATAAGGAAATGTATGTAATATATATATAATTATTGATGTATTTCTATGTAAATACATATTTAATGTTTTTAGCTTTTTTAATTTTATGGAAATTTTTTCATGTATCAAGTATAATATATATTTAAAATATGTTATAATAGCATCCATTGATTACTCTGGCTTGCACTGAGTGGCAATATGTATAGAGAGTTTTGACTGTTATAATATATGTGTAAGTATAAATATAAAATGAAGTAGGCAGGCAAAATTGTTTTAGGGGAATTGAAGAAAAATGCCAAGGTATACTGTAGTTGAATTTTTTAACAACAAAAAAAGAAGAAGATATAATCAATGCAAGAAGAGTAGAAAAGGTACTATATATCTTAGATAAATTCATCCTTATCTTTTAAAATTAGAATCTAAACACACACAAAAAAATTTACATTTATTTGACAAATTAATATTTTTGTTGCTTATGATGTTCTGATATGACAATTTGATATTTTTTATCTATAAATTATCTCAGAAAGCAGGAAAAGTATCAGCTAAGCCAACCGTTTTATTGAGCCTTTTACACAATTGAAAACAAATGACTGACACTTAGTTATTTATTATTAAAAAATAGTATAATAATTTAAAGCATATATATCATTATGTTTTATGTTCATGTATAATAAATATTGTAGTTTTAAAATATTAGTTTAAATATAGATTGTAAGCTATATTTACACTTTTCTACTTTTCCTTTTGTACAATCACAACATTTATCATGTAAAAAGAATAATAAGGAAAAATATTCATTTGTTTAGTTAAGTAGTCCGTCGAATATATGAATAATTATTACGCATTATTTTAAAATGAGTGATCAGTATGACCTTCAAAACTAATATATCAGATCTATCTAAAATATCCAAATATCAGATAATAAAACTGGTTTTTTTCTTCTTTGAGAAAATAAACATACAGAATATTAACTCAATAATAGAAAAAATTGTAAAACAGTAACTATACTAAATGTATATAAAAATCGGTAGCAATAATTATGCATTTTATTAATGTACAGACTCATTAAAGTATTGAAAGCTGGCAAAATGAATTGGCCCTAGATTACATTCAATCTATATCTGGCAGCCACTCGCTAAAATCTGCAATAATAATGAACATATTAAATAAAATTAACCAATTATTAATAACATATATATATTAAAATACCTATTTGAAAGAATATTTTGAGAAATAATCTTTTGGGATCTGGAGAAAAGTAACAAAATATATTGAATCCAAAAAAAAAAAAATGAAGATTGATGAAAGTTGTTAAGTCTAGACTTATTTGAGAAGACAGTGAATAAGAAAGAAAAAAAGAATAGGAAGTTGTTTTATAAATTTAACATACATAGTTGGCTTCTTTTTCTTTCATGTCAGCAGATATTAGCAATTTGTTAAGTTGCTGATTATTACAACTCCATAAAAGTGAGGGTGGGAAGAATACAGGAAGAATGAACAATGAAAATTTATCTTTGTCATTGAGATTTCGTAAAAATTCTTTATCTTTATTGCAAACAAGCTCCCATTCTTCATTTACTGCTTTTTATAATAGACCCCCCTCCCAAAATAAATACATTAAAAAAACCTTAATTGTAATTTAAAATAAGTATTTATTTTTTTAATTCAATCTATCTCCTTTTTTTTCCATTATTCATTTGCAACTTATATATGGGATGAGCTGAATTAGTTATCTTGTTTAGCCTGGTCAATGAAGATTCATCAAGTGGAATAAAATTCTTGTACATGTAGATCCAACACTCCAATGCACAAATAAACTACAAAATGATCATCAAAACCCTCAACTTTTTCATTGTGATTCACACACTCTAACCTCATATAAACTAACTGGTTTAAGTGTTTCCTTTACAGAAATTATATGTTATGCAAATGTGAGGCAGATAGAAGAGATAACATCAAAGTCTATATAAAAGACCTAATCAAATCAGAGTATGATCATAATACATTAAATAAAGCTCTTAAAAATATCTTCTGTCTAAACATCAGGCATGTAAACAACAACATTAATGCACGGATCACACTTTCTTTTATACCGGGCACATCTAAAAAGCTTAAGAAAATCTGCTCACATGAATTCAACAATAATTTCAGCCTCCCCCCCCCCAAAGAAACTCAATCAAATGTTGAATGATACCAAAAGCAATTACGTCTAGACCAAACTTTCCAAATAATTGTTAAAATTAGCTGCAATAAACCAACTTGCAAAGCAATTTATTATAGTAGGTCTCATGCCAACAGGTCTACTGGATTAGCACAGCACAAATATTATATTCAAAAATACCAAAACAGATTCCCAACATAAAGTTGGTATTTTTAGAGCATGAGAATGACTCAGTCCACAATTTTGATGCATTTAATATCAAAGTCATTTACACTGAGTACAGTGATCAAAAGAAAATATAAAGAGGCATGGGTTTATTTCAAATAATACCTATGTAATTAACAAAAAATACTCATGTATTGCATTATCATGCAGGTAGTATATTTATATTTGCAAATTTGCTTTCTAATTAACTTATAAATTTTCTCTTCTATAGACCTATATTAGTGCTATGAATATGACTGACCTGGTTGAAAGCAGTTTTAAACTGTAAATCTTTAAAGGACTCGTAAGTTTATAATCTTTCCTGCATAGTCAACCTTCACTATATATATATATATATATATATATATATATATATATATATATATATATATAAACATTACAAGCATAAAGCTAAACTAGTCAATATAAAATCAAAACTACCCCAAATCCAAAATTAAACCAGGCCAGCATAAAAATAATATTAAAACACAACCTAAGGTTTCACTGCTACAAGCAGACTTCTCAAGTGTAAAGAACTACAAAAACTACACAATATATATATATATATACTATTAAAAACTACCCACAAATCCATTCACTTCCCATCCACCCTTAATATTAAAAGAACTCTTAAATAAGTTAATTTTGATGAAGCTAAGATTGTCTTCTTTGAGAGAAATGAAATCAAAAGAAGAATTAAAGAGTCTTTATTATTGAAAATTTATTATTCTGAAGCAATTAACTTATTTAAGAGTTCTTTTAATATTAAGGGTGGATGGGAAGTGAATGGATTTGTGGGTAGTTTTTAATATTATATATATTGTGTAGTTTTTGTAGTTCTTTACACTTGAAAAGTCTGCTTGTAGCAGTGAAACCTTAGGTTGTGTTTTAATATTATTTTTATGCTGGTCTGGTTTAATTTTGGATTTGGGGTAGTTTTGATTTTATTTATATATATATATTATAATGTTTTGCATTTTGCTATGCCTCTACACGCTAATATAAACTGTGCGCGAGTTGATCAAGCTATGTCAAAAAGGAGAAAGTTGTATTTCTATTTTTAAAAAACATAACTATATTTCCTGATCAAACTCGGCCTATTAATTGTTGAGAATTATGCTATTGATGAAATCAGCTTTTAATTTATTCAATATGGGCGCCAGGTCTTTTTATTCTAAAAAGACAAATCTGTTGCCAGCACATCTCGCAAATAAAAAAAAAGAAAATACTTTTAATCTAATCGGTATTGCATCATACCGTAATGAGAATTATTTTTTTTAAATTATTATTCCTGGGCTTATTCAAACATATTGGCAAAGGTAAATTATATATTTAAACATCACTAAAATAATATTAATAAATTTAATAATAATTAATAACTATTATTAATAACGCACAAATGAAAATTTGATATTAGAAATATTTTTTTTATTATAACAGCCTAAAAATCTGTTTAAGTTAAGATTAAAAATCTGTTTAAGTTAAAATGAGAATTCCTAATAAGTAAATTAGAGAGAACACATATTAATTCAAACATGACACAATCAATAAAATAGAATTAATTAAAAAGTTCTGGTATAAAGAAAAGTATCTTGTACAGAAAAAATGAAAGTCTCTAATCACGGGATTATTTTAAGACGTTTGCAAACACTTAATTTTGTCACAATCAGGAATAAGTAGTCTTACCGGTACATTTTAGTGAATTCACGATGGTTGTAGATAACTATGCATAGTTTTTCGGGGTTAAAATGAGTTCATGGGCGTTGATTATTAGTTGATCTTGTGGTCCATTCTCCTAGTCGGTCACGAAAGCTTTTCTGGTATACATCTTCAGGCACGATGTCTTCAGAAGCTCCGGTTCACTCCGACATGCCGAGTTATTTCAGCATAGAGCAATCTTGGATATATTATTGTTATCCAAGACCAACTAGAGAAATTAACGAACAAGACGTTTCTCCAACCGAATCCCTCCTTTTTATACTAGAGGTCCAGTGTTCGGACTTCTGCGCATGCTATTATCATGGCGTTTTGTATTTATAATCTTATACAGTCTTTATCATTTTTCAATTATTAAGTTCTCATTTTTTTATCAAGTTTTTTGGCCATGTTTAATTAGCTAAAATATTTTTCTTTTAGCTTATCTTTTTACTTGCTTTTGGAATTCTTTTGTTCTCTCCAATTCTACTTTTATTTCTAATTACACTAAAAAAATACGGAAGAATAATTTAACTTTCATTGTATGTTATTTTTTTCTTTAAAAAAAATTAGTCAAAAAAAATATATATAAATCTACTTTTATTCTTTTAGCTTTTACCAAATGCCAATATATTTGCAGCGTATATAATTAAACGTTACAATATATATATATTAATAAATTGTATTTACAAGTGCTATATTTTTTTAAATATAAGCAGAGGGTTTAAATATATATATATATTGTAATGAGATGAGATGTAAGAAAGAATATAGCATTTAAATTTAATCAAACCCACAAATTTTTATATATCTCTCTACATAGCAGTTTAAAGATAACAAAATGATAATGGCTTTAAATTATTTGGTAGTGCCATCTATAAATTTGAAAGTATAGCACCATAAACATTACAAATCCATTTATGCCCACTATACATCCATTCTGATTAAAGTTTGAGTTACTTTACATATAGTAGTTATTTATGGTCCATGTTAATAATAAATTGATCTAATTATCACCTATGCCATATAGTAAAGTTTAATGTGGTATACTACTTTTAATGAGGATTACAAAAGATATTCAAGGATTTTAATTTTAACTAAATGAAATATTTTAACATAATAAAATAACAAATGCTAAAAAGGATTTGGGTGTGGTATAAATGAGCATTTTACTGTTCAATACACCATTTAAGCATTTAGCTTATGATAACTTTATAGATACCTTACTTTATTGATAACTTTATCAAAATACACAATCTTAAAATGTGGAATATCCTATACATATAAAATATAAGAAAAATGTAAAATGTTTGGTAAGGAAATGTATAGCCATAATCAAAAAAAGTATGTGCAATACAATTTTTCTATCTTAAAACTACAGATTAGAATAAAAAATAGATAATAATAATAATAATAATAATAATAATAATAATAATAATAATAATAATAATAATAATAATAATAATAATAATAATAATAATAATAATAATAATAATACTTTATACATCTAATGTATACATAAATTTAATTATTGAATAGAATTAAACACATTAAAATTCTCATTTACCTCTGATCTTAACTTTTAAACTTAAAAAGATTGGAAATATCCATTTTACATATATTTTGTGTGGTTAGCAAAAAGGAAAAGACTAGTTGACTTCTAAAATTAAATTAAAAGATAATATTTCAGTTAATTTTTGCAAATATATGTGTACACAGTTATATATATATGATATAGAAATTTAAATTTGTTTAAATAGATTTTTTTTTATAAATAGGGGGGGGGGTGTTTTTGTTTTCTTTCAAAAAAATTTAATCCCTGCTAAAATATATTTTAAAGAAAAGTTTGATCTTTCATTAAAATAAAAATATTTATTTTATAAAATGTTAATTGATAGTTTAGTTAAAACTATTTAATAAAATACTATTGTATTTATTTTTACATTTTGTTTTTAAAAAATGCAATGTTTTTTCTTGGAACAAAATTTTACCTTAATGAAAACAGTTTATTTTTTATGTATTTTTTTTCTTTCAGAAATTATAATTTTAGAAAGGAATATTTAAATTTTTTAGTAAATTTATTATCCCAAGTTATTATTTGATAACAATTTTGAAATTCTGTCCTTCCTCTACCCAATAATTTTTGCCCAATGGTTTAAATTAAAGTGCGGTTCACCAATGAATACAAGTTTAAGTGACCATTTGTAATTATTATTTTTTAACTTTAATAGTAAAATGGGAATGCAATAATTGTGATTATTTTATCTTTTACTTATATGCCAAGCTTTTTTTTACATTGCTATTTTTGCTTTTAATGATTGTTTTTATTTCTTTGTACAGTCTACAACAGTGTTGATTGTTTTTATTTCTTTGTACAGTCTACAACAGTGTTTTTCAAAGTCTCCAGCTTATAAATTTTATATTTATTACATATTTTTTACAAACTTGTGAATTAATAACTAATTTTATTAAATTTATCTTTAATTCTCTTTTAAGATTTTCTTTTACTTGTTAGTTTTTTTATTTATATAATTAATTGAAAATAAACTAAGAAACAAAACACAAGAAATACAAAAAAATTTCTATTTTTTAGTATCAATCATCTGACAATAAAAATGCTGCTCCATTAACAATATTACATATGTGCACTTCATCCTCTGAGGCAGATTTTTGCATGTACAAAAATAACATAGCATTTGTTAGTCATTTGTACTATGTAGTTTTCTATAGCCAGCTGATCAGAATTATGTTGGTTCACAGTGATAAGAATTATTATATAATGGATGTGAACTATAAATTAAAGTATATTAAGTATTTGATATTTACTTTTTTGATAAATTTGAGTCATTTAAAAATATTAATAACAAGAAAATATCAAAAACTATTGCAGACATTTTCAAAAACCAAGTATAAGTCCTTTAAATGCTAGTGAAAATATTTTTTATTCACAAAGTAATTCACCTCAGGCACTGTTGT
Source organism: Epiperipatus broadwayi (assembly GCA_028023455.1). Taxonomy (NCBI): domain Eukaryota; kingdom Metazoa; phylum Onychophora; class Udeonychophora; order Euonychophora; family Peripatidae; genus Epiperipatus; species Epiperipatus broadwayi. The sequence continues at coordinate 1,525,069 of JAQFVV010006222.1, forward strand.
TTGTCAATTCAGTGATGATTATTTAAAATTTGATTTTATTTCTTGGCCTGAATTGGAAGAAAATTTAGCCAAATCTAAATGTGTTATTTGCAGAGAAAATGTATCCAATGAATGTATGCAGCCAGTAAAATTAATGGGTCATTTACAGATGAAATATTCAAATCTATAAAATAAGCCTCTTGATTTTTTTAAAACATAAAAGTGCTGAATCGAAAAAACAAAAATCATTTTTTAAAATTTTCTTTTAGTCAATAAATCTCTTGTAAAAACATCCTATTTAATAGCTTTAAAAATTGTTATATGTAATAAGCAGTACTCTATTGCCTAAACTTAATTAAACCATGTTTAATAGGCTTGTATTCTGAACTCATAGGTACAGTTGCTGGAGACAAAATAAAAACTTTGGTGCTTTCTAATGATACTATTCAATACTAATTTAGTGAATTAGCAACTGATGTTGAAGATCAATTAATTCAAAAAGTAAACAAATCATTGTTCACAATTCTAATAGAGGAATCTACAGATGTTATGTTACATTCGTTATGTTGATTACAGAATCAATGATAGAAGAATTTTTTGTTGTGTTGAACTTTTTAATCATGCAACTAGTTCAGATATATTTAAAGCAATTGATAAATATACCAAAAAGAATGTACTTAATTGGAAAAGGACTTATGTATCAATGGAGTGACATGTTTGACTGGAAAACATTCAGGAGTTAAAAAAAAAATTAAAATTGTGGATGACAAAGTGATTTTTACTCATTGTATTATACACCATGAGCATTTAGCTGCTAAAAAATTATCTTTGACTTGAACAATGTTCTTACTCAGTCAGTAAAAATGATAATTATCTTAAGTGCAGTGCATTAAATTCAAGACTATTTTTATGTTTATGCAATGAAATGGGATCTGGATATAAAAATTTACTAATTTGTGCACAAATATAATGTTGAGAAGGAAAATATTAACAAGACTTTATGAATTAAGAAAAGAAGTTGAAACATTTCTAGAAACAAAAAAATCAGAATTGAGAAATATTTTCTGTGACAACAGTTGGATTACTAAATTTTCTTACTTGTCAGACTTGTTGAAATAGTATCACTTTTAATTTATAGAATAAAGTAGAGCCATTCAAGAAGTTAAAACTATGATATAAAGCATATAGAAGGAAAAACTATGACATGTTTCATTCATTTTCATAATTAATAAAGACTGATCTTTAAATGTATTATAATTAATAAATGAAATTGATGTAAATGTTATTGAAGGGAGGTGATAACTTCTGTTCTGATCATCGGAGAAACCTGATTTTTGTGCAGGGCAATAGCTTAGATTAATTTCTATAATGTTCAATTCTAAAATTGTGATTGAATTAACATTTAAAACTTGTTTAACACTGCTAAAATCTGATGCAAAGATAAAATTCCTAAAACAATCATTGTTAACATATTACATTTCATGTTTTCTATGAGATTTGATGTGCAAATGAATTTCTGTTTATTCTGTCAATAAAATTAGGATTTTTATTGTCTATTCTTTTTAAAAATATTTGGTTTCATTTAAAATTACTTTTAAAAGGTTTATAATATTTTAATGATTCCAAGAATTACTTAAGCTAGCTTTTGTTTATTTCTAATGGCATCCATTTGCATATAACGGAACGATAGATAATTTCAATTATCATTGAATGAAAACTGTTCCAAAACTTCTTCTAAAGATGAAAAAACAATAAACAGATATTCATTTACATTTTGGTAAACTTTTTTTTTTATGAATCCAACAATGGACTATGACTTCGGTAAACAAAACAGGGAGCCTGAAATAATGAAAACTGGAGTCCTAGGCTCCCTCTAGTGGACTCTATAAAAATTTATCTCCCTTTGAATGTTTTTACTTTTTTTCTTTTCAATTAATTGATTACCAGTATGCTTAATGTTGTCTTACATATAATATATTTTATATTTCATCTAACGTATGAACTTGTACATATTTGAGTTTTGTATATGCATAAGAAAATATTTTACTGTGTAAGGATTTCTGCGCATGTATATTTCAACGGCTAATAATTATGGTTCAGGGAAAATTATTTTGACTTGAATGGTATGTTTTTTATTCATGTTCAAGTTTTTTTTGATAAGAAAATTGTAGTACTGGGTATAGTTTATAAATCTTTTAATTAAAGACAAAAAAATTATTAACAAAAAATATTCCATTTGACATTTTAATTTTTTAAGCGTGCTTCTGGGCTTCATTAAAACAATAAATATTCTGCAGTATACTTAAAAACAATAAGTACTTGTTTTTTTTAAGCTTTTTTCCTTCTTAAAATGAAGTTTTGAGTGTTTGGCATTTATTTTATTTAACAACTACATGATGTTTTTAAATTAGAGATTTTTAAAATCTTTTAATTGCTACGAATTGGATTACTTACATTTCAATGGAATAAACTAATTCCTCACAAGAAATAGTAATTTCTATAGAGGCTGCAAAAATAATTGAATGAAAAAAAAATTGCACAACTGGAGAAATCATATGGTTGCAAATATGTCTGTATAGAAGGGTGGGATTTTTTGTAATTAACTTTAATGTCTCAAATTTATTTCTAAAAGTATTATTGACTTTTACTATTGTTAACTTAAGTGAAGATACATCTTATATACAACAATGCATGTGCTCAGAAACATTTTTTTTTTTAATGAAAGTTGATATATGTCCTAGCAGACTTTAGATCAAGCATTTTAATGGAAGGTATTTTTGATTTGCTTTTTTGTGACATAGACCAGTTTCAATTTGACCTCTTTGATGTTTATAAAGAAATGCATTTTTAACATTAACCATATATTTAATTTTAAAAGAAAATTTAAATTATTTAGGACTTGGCTGACCGATATTTGAAAATACACAGGAATTATATGTTTTTATTTCTAGCATTGAAAACACTAATGGCATTCATATTTGGATATAATGCTATATAAGTTTTTCGATAATAGTTTTTGTCCTATGGAAATTTTTTGTTAATATTTGTTATTGATTTTATAAGTCTAGGATTGATTGCCAGTGCTTTAAAAGAGAGGAGGTATGTGTCATTTTAGTATATGGGGAAAAAACTTTCATGAATGCTAGGAAGTTAATTATTTTTTGCATCCTGAATATGTAGATTGGATTTAAATTTAGTCCATTGAGATTAGGGAAAGCTTGTATGTTTTTTTTTTTAATTAGTTAACTCAATTTTATCTGGATTCACAATTTATATTTTCATTTAATATATATAATAATAGTTATTCTGAAGTTCAAATTAAATTATAGCACCAGTTGCAAAAGAATTGAATTATGATTTTTAGACTTTGATCTCTGAAGTCTCCTACTCTACCAGTATACTTAATCAAGTCGTTTATTAATTTGACATATCCTATTCAGAAATGTTTAAAACTGAATAACATTTCTTGTCGCTTTCATTAATTAGAAGACTCAAAGAAACTTAACTTTAAAATAATCAAATTATTCAGCTTAAGTGATTTATTTTCATATGCATAATTTTAAAATATTCACTACTCTTTGTGAAATAACATTTATAAGCAATGCTTATTAAAATGGTCTTAAAAATGTAATTTGAAATATATAACTCTAATCATTTACATGTTTATCTATAAATGAACAAGTAAATGATCTATGATCTATATGATTATAATCTTCAAAACTGAAATAATTTACAAACATCTATAGTTTTTTTTTTTTCATATGTCAAATGCGTTGACCGGGAAGCGAACCCGGGCCAGCTGCTTGGACAGCAGTTATGCTAACCACTAGGTCACCAACGCTTGACCAAACATCTATAGTTAATGCAAGTTTTTTTTTTCCAGTTGTCTGGTAATATAACTTAAATTATTTAAAATATTTATGTCTTTGGTACAGTGTTTGTTTATCTTTTTTTAAATACAATATTGTCTTCTGCACTAAACTGCTTTTATTATTTTTATTACGCATTTCTTTTTTTTGTAAATAAATGTTAAATTCAAAACAGTTTTTTATTCATTTTTATTTTGACGAAACATTAATTTCGGCTAATATCCAAAAACAAATCCCCTGCTAGAAGTAGCACATTTTAATGACTGTGTGTGTGTGTGTGTGTTGTTTTTAATCAATAAATATTCATTATCTGATGCATAGGTTTTTATTTAATAGAAACATTATGTATTATTTGCTATATATATATTTCCATGTGTCAAAGCATTGGCCGGGAAGCGAACCCGCGACAACTGCTTGTAAGACAGCTGTACTGACCACTCGACCACCAAATATTAATAAAAGGCAAATTCATTATTATTATTCTGTAAGAAATCCAGCATATATTTTTAGTGCCTTTAAACTAGAATTTTTTTCAGCATAAATTGTAAGTTAATATTTATTTTTTAATAACTTCCATTAAAATATTCTCTATCGGGAGCTGATACACTTAATTAATGTAATTTGGAAAATTTTGTTATATTAAATTATATCTTTTTTTTGTTTTGACCTTCTGGATTGTCAACAAAAAATATTAGTTTGGAAAACTTGAGTGCCATATATTGGCAAAAAAAAAAAAAAATTGATTATTTCTCTTCATGTCTTATATTAAAATTATAGTAACTTTCATCCTCCTTCCAGTAGCAGAATAGGATAATATTAGAGACTGATGGTCACTGTCATAATGATAACAGGAAATTACATGGATCAGCACCAAAAGCCTTCTATTACTTAACTTTAAGTTGTTGCTGCTATATTAAAAGCTTTTAGCAATTGAATTGCAAACCTGGAAAATCTGCACATATATGTTAATAATATTTAGTAATATTAATTATAGATTTTTGAAATTGAAAAGATATGTTTTAATCTAAATCATATAATAAACATAATATTAATTAAACAATAAATCTAAATATAATATTTTAGTAATATATTAAATTGTAAGCCATTTCCTTTCTTTTAATCCAAAGAAACAAAATAAGATGCCAAGTAATTACTCTTTCTAGAAAATTCAATTTTGAGAAACAAATTCTAATTAGCTACAAAACAAATTAATTTAGATATAATTGAATTTAAAAGTAGAGTTAGAAAATTAAAGACTGCAATGCATAATTTTCTAGGAAGCAACATTTATTAACTTTTGGATTTAGTTTTCTTTTTCTTTTTTTATGTTCAGCATAAAATGTTTTAAATTTAAAGATAAAACTAAATGTTTAAATTAGCTAAATGTTTAAATATAAAATTTATTCATATTTTTAAAAAAAATTGCGTAATAGCAGCTATATTATGTAGAACTGCTTGGTTGCTCACTCACATATGACTGAATAGTCGACTCAATTTGCATCACAAATAAAATTTGTCCATAAATACATCTCATTCATATTTTTTATGAGCCAGAAACTTCTTAATCTAACCATACGTCAATCTCCCAAATCCTGTATAGATTCTATTTTCCACACAATTCTACATCATTTCCTATAGACATTATTATACAGTAGTTATGTCTCAAATGGCCAGACAACATAAATTGTTTTTGCTTTCTAATGTGATAATTGAATCATTAGGCCAATTGCTCATGTAGAGTATATTTGAGTTACAATTCTGAAATTACGGTTGGTATCAATACTTTAAAAAAGAAAATAATTAAAATTATATTTTTCATAATATAATTTCATTATTTTTGATTATTTTTAATACAATAAAGATATTTAATTATAGCATCATGTTATCTCGATGCATTTAGGTAGAAACTTTTGCTATAGTGAAACCAGTACCAGTATTTCCATTAATAAAAGCTCTAAAAAGCAAATTCAGCTTTTATTAATAATTTTTAAGTATTTTTATTGCTTAATTTTTTATACATACACTTACCATTAATTGTTAAATTTAAGTCTTTTATGTCAATTTTTTTTTTTACAATTGATGAAAATTGGACAACAAGAATGTAAAATATATATATATAAAAAAAAAAAAATAATAATAAATTGCAATATGTTGCCAAAATGCAAAAAGAATATATTTTTACTTTTTTTTATATCATAATTTAAGATTCTTCAATAGCAGGTGACTGAATGATCTTAGCGTAAAAATATGTTCTCAATCAGTAGTTAACAATTGTAAAAATAAGATTTATCGTATAATTATTACTAGTAAACTTCAAAGATTTCATTTTTTGAAAAATGTTATAGATTGTGTTACGTTTTATAAAACTCAAATTTTGTATTTCTAATAGTCATCAAATATTAAGGAAATAACTTTTATCTTAGTAAAAAAAAAAATTAAGGAAATATGTGGATTCACTTCATATAGAATGCATTTTAATTTATCTCATTAATATTATCTGCCAGAGAAAACATTGGGCCATGCTTATATTGAAAATAAGGTATTACCAACCATGCAAAAAACCTTTGTTTTAATAGGCAGTTTTATTTTTTGAAAACAAGATTTTTCCTGTTTTTTTAAGAAGCAGGTCAATAGTTATCTGACTAACATATATTAATATGAGAACTTTATCCTCTAGCTATAAAATAGCTACATGTTTACTGGCTACTATTGATTGTCATGTTAGATTGGCTGTGTACCATCTTTCTAAAAGAAAAATCCAAAATCTACTTGTAATTTCCATAAATTTAAAGGTTCACTTGGAATGACTTCAAGCTTACAGACTGATGTTTTAACAACTATGCTGCATGTTTTTCTGAATGTAAATAGTTATGAGGTAATTTCTAAATTCATATTCTTAGAATATTATTCTAAAAATAATATAAATGTTATATAGTTTATATATGTATAAAATTTCATTAATTTTTTGTTGAGATATTTATAAATGTGCATGCATACATATATTGTGTGTGCATATATACTCTATGTATACATGTGTGATGATACTAATACATAATCAGAAATATATATCACAACATTAATGCTTATATAATAACAGGCCCCACATTAATACAGTGTTTGGTATGGAACTAATGCAACATTGATTTAAATATGGGCAGGTATATTTTGAAGAGAGTTAAAGCATAATATCTAAAGTTTGTCTTAAATCAAGCTTTGTCATTTGTTTTATTATAACTATTTCCTGTTATAAGCTGATGTTAAGTAAATATATCAGGCATACTATTGGAAAACAGTATTGCAAATAGGATCTAAATTTATATTTAATTAAACTTTATCAATATGCTAATTACTATCATTATATAAAATACAGTATGTCACTGTGAAGTATGTAAACATTTATGAACTTTGTATCTAGATTGCAAGCATTAAAAAGCATCATATACAAATTGTCAGTGTAATGTGTTTTTATCCATATGTTTTGAGTTGAATGAAGATTTAAAGTTTGTGGTATATTGATTGTCTAATATAAGAAATAAAAGATAAAAATTTTAAATTCATTTTAAAATTATTTTTATATAATTTGGGTTATGTTATGGCTATGTAAACAAAGTTTAAATTGAAGTATGAATATTATGTATGCTATTCCTCCTCTACTATATAGCATTGCATTGATGTTTATGTTTAGTATTAAATCTACATATATACATGGCTCTGTGATATTTAAGCTTCTATGTCTCAATGTGTTTATTATTTATCAAGACATATTTATATTAAAAGTTAACAACTGTAGTAAAGTTAAGTAAAAAATAAAAGTTATTTTTTTTATTGTGATTGTTTATATTAATCAATATGTTGGTTGCCTTTATAATTTACATTTCATAACTGCATCAACAGCTGTATTCTACTTATTATTCTTTAATGAATGTCCATATAAGCATTAGTAATGTTGCCAATAAAACTTGTGATTAATTTTTTGTTCATTAATTATGCTCATATGGGTGGTTGAATAATAAAATAATTAGATAATTACTGTAGTGGGTAGTGCTTTGTAGTGACTCAACTTTAACTACATTTTACACTAATGTTGCATATAATAAAGTTCACATTATTTTTTGAATTAATAGCAATAGTTAGGTTGTATAATTGACAAAGCTTAATTTAAGTTCAAATCTAATTGCTACACATAATGCCATTTTTCAACTACGGGGGTTGGTGATGTTTACATTAATAATTGTATTCTAATTTTATGATATATACAATGGCATATGTTTTCATTTGCTGACCTTAATTTAATAGTGTTAATTATTCAAAGAAAATATATTTTCACAGTTTTTATGGATCTGGACACTTTATAGAAGAGCATTAAGCATATTGATTTCAGGCCGCATAACCAAGTATGCAGAGATGCATGTTAGGATTAATAAGAAGGATTTCAAAATGAGAAACACAGGATGATAGAACAAACATCATTGAATAAGAAAGTGGAATAGAATGAGCTATTACTAGAAGAAATAACGATAGATAATTGAAGTTTAAATTATTTCTTGAGAGAAAATAAAAGGAAATATAATATGTTAGTTGGAATCAATAAGAAGTACAAATGTTTGTGAAATAATTTAAAGAGGAGTTATGATTTTTGTGCTGCATTGGATTGATAATAATTGAAATTGAAATAGAATTGCAGGTATGTTGATTCTGTATACTAGGGAATTATGTTTGGAGTTATGACCTTAACTGAGTTATTAATGTTATTAAAATGTTTGTGCTAACAAAAGATTTATATATATATTAGTGTCTGTTATCCTTACACACACACACACACACACACACACATATATATATATAACATTTCCGAAATACGTTATCATTTCATTATTTCAGTAGATTAGTATTCATTTACTTTTATTAAATTGTTTGTTAAATATTCTACAGTGCTTTGGCACATACCTGTAAATAGATATTTTTCCATCATAAGTATTTAAAATATTTTATAATATAATCAAAACGTAATTTTAATATTTTAATTATTTATATGTTTATAAAAAATAATTTTATTTTAATAATGAGTTATTTGGAGAAAAAAAAAATCATACTAAACATTTGTAAACATTCCTATAATTTAAGTGCAATTTTATTTCACATATTTTTTTCACATTTTTTACATAAAAATTGTTATTATTAGCAAATTAAAACAAGTATATATTTCTATAAATTTATTTATTCATTAATTTTTTCTAATATTGTTTACTGCCTAATTCGTATTTGATCATTCATATACAACGAAGTGTATGTGTGATGAATTGAATTCATAACTAAACTCAAATTTATTATGTCAATTATTTTGAAGAAGTCATATGCTATTCATAACATTCACGAAGTACAGTTGCCATTATTGATATTTATTTATTTTGTTATATAATTTTTTTTTTAATTTGTTATGTTTATTCATCATTTTATTCAATATTATTTGAATGAATTGTTAATTTGTTTTGTTTATATACTAATGGAATTAACTATGATAATTCAATCCCTAAAATGTAATAAATTAATAGCAATACTAACTATACATTCAGAACATTTTTTAAAAATATAAAATGTTATTTTTAATGCATTTTCGGTTCTGAGCATTCTTGTTAAGAACAATCATAATAATAAATGCTTAGAATCAAAAATGAATTAAAATTGTATTTAATCTGTTCAATATTGCCTTTGATTTACTAACAATGGCAATAGTGTTCTATGAAATTAGCTAATGATGTGTATTTATCTATAATGAATTTTACAAAATGTTAAATAGAATTGAAGAAAAATCGAGAATTAAATGTAAGAATCTTCTAAACATGATTGTTTACCATTTCAAATTAGGAACGACTTAAAAACACAGTATTAATAGAAGTATACAAAAAACTAAGTGGTGATAAAATTCTAATGAGGGTCAGAACTAAATAATATATTTGTAAAAATGGAAAGATTTATCCAAATAAGAAAGTACACATTAATTTATATATTATAAATATTGAGAAATGAAATTTTTGTTAAAATTATATTCAGGATATAAGATTAGTTTATACTTATTAGTATGTCTCATCATAAATTAACTGCAACTAAGATAGGTCTTATTCTCAATCCAAGCTAAATTATTGATGAATTTTGATAATTTGCTTTTTTTTTTTTTAAAAAAAAAAAAAACAATTATATTTATAGCCACATTTTCAAGTGATATAGCTTTTTTTTTTTTAATTTTTAGCTTGATCTTTTTGTTTTATTCCTAATTATTTCAACAATCTCAAGTCATAGGTGAATTTTTCTTCTATTTTTTTTTTTATGCAGCACCTTCTAAATATATTATTCATAATCTCTCTGTCTTTAATTTTTCTTTTTTTAAGCATTTAAAAAAAAATTTTTTTTCACAGTCTTTTTTTCAATTGTTATATATCAAGTTGATGTTTTAATTCTGAGTTTAATTACATATTACTTATTTTTTACAGTTTTCCCATAAATCAAAGAAATTCTATATTACTCTTATCTTTTCAATTCTACATCAAATCTACATTTCAATAGCTGTTTTTCTAATAATACATATGTATATATTACTACATATTAAATTACATCCAAGCAAAAGACATATTACTCATTTTAAAGTTCACAGTCAAACTTCCTACTTTTATTTAAAACTTAGTAAATCATTACATTTTTTTCTCTGTTTCATTTCTACTTTGATTATCACATAATCAAATTATTAAATACCTAAAACATCTTCATACTTATTAATTTCTATAAAATTATCTCTTCTTATAAATTAATTGAATGATTATTGTTAGCAGGATCATGTGACATTTGAGCATCAATGTGATAGATGATGTTTTGATACAGAAACTTTCAGCTCTTACGTTCATCATGCTAATGCTGTGCTAAACTACACTTGACTATATCAGTGTAATATGTTTAAATATTTGTTAACTTATGAGCATGAATCTTATTTAATATTTTGATAATGTATTCTGTACAGGCAGAAAATATTGTGAAAAAAATGACATAAATTTACATACGTGATGATTTACTTACCATTATTAAGAATAGTGTGGACTAGATTCATCATGGGGTATTCTCATTGTGTTGTCTTTTAGTAAACTAAATCTAGTAAGAACAGCATAGAGGTAGTGGATTGTTTTATTTAAAAATGAATCTAAGCTGTAACTTTTTAAATTGCACTAAAAATTAATGAATTATTAAAAGTTGTGAAGAAGTGAATCTAAATAATAAAGTATGTTTAGTACCATATTTGTCAAATAAGAACTTGAGACTATTTTCGGTTTTCTCCTTTTAATAAAGTAATATATCTAATTATAATGTGTTGCCCTGCATGATTCATATTTTGCTATAATGAATGACTCAAGTGTAAAAAGTCTCTGGATGAAAGCTTTTTTTTTTTTACTTCTGGTGATCAAATGTTACATGATCCCTCCTCCAGATTGATGATCTGTTGATTGTTTTAAAGATAATTTCAAATAAAAGAAAACAATGTATGAAAAATAACACATCAGCCTAATGGTTTGAAATAATAATTTTAATTTTATTATAATAAAATTACGTGAAAGTGATAATTTTTTTAACTTTTTATTTCTAAGCAAATTTGTAAATTTTATATAAATTTTTTTAAAATATATATTAAGCTATTTTACAATTATTAATTGAATTTACAGTAAAGTTTCTAACTTGTTGAAATTTAAAGAATTTTTCGTATTAATATTCTTTTTTTGCTAAAATATTTATTTACGCATGCGCGTCTTGTGTATAAAGAGATTTAAAATTGGCTATTTAAATATATATTGACATATTTTTGGTTAAAACTCTCATTTAACCATATCTAACAGGAGTATAAAAAATTTAGAACTGGTTTTGTAAATTTCATGATAGTTTTATAGATGTGAAAATTTTATTTATTATTCCAAATAACTTTCTATGTGTTAAGAAGTTATTCAACTATTGGTAGATGTTGAAGAATAAATTTTATTATATTAAATATCACATTTACTCATACACACAACGATATATGTATACACACCATACAGCTTAAATTGATATAAAATTTTGCTTAGTTCAACATTTGAAATGATACACTGTCATTTAGATTATATTTAGAATTATACTTTTTAAATAATTCAAATGCCATGATGAAGAAATTGTTATATAGTTCAATATGAATTGTATATTTCAGTTTTGTTCTGTTTCTTGCTTAAAGTATTTTTCACACTACTAAAATATTTTTTCACACACACAAAATAAAGTATCTTTTTAAATTTATTTTCTTAATATTAATTTTAATTATTAAAATTGATTTTGTTAAACATAATATAAGATTTTTTTTTATCACTTGAACAGCAATTTTGTTTTCAACATGTTAATGTTTTTCTTTAAATTTTAATTGTTTAGTTGTCTTTAGACTGATTAATTTTGCTTTTGTTCTTCTTCAATTTTATAAAAGTAGTAATTAGAAAATTTTTCATAGTTATTTTTTATTTAATATTTTGGGTTTAAATTTTAAAACCAGACATTAAGATACAAAAAACTATCAAGTTCAAAAAAATTAAGTTAGAGAATTTTGTTAATTGCACATTAATGTATTTGGATATGAGCATGAACTTAATTGTTAGATGTTCAAATAAACCACTGGTATGTATATATGAAAGTACTATTGAAATTATTAATAAATATAATAGGATATTGTAATGAATAAAATTTATCAATCTTTTATCTCCCTTATCTATTATAAGCAGTGCTACGTCTATGACAGTTATCTGTCAAAAGCATGCTAAGCACTACAGTATTTTAATTGTTAATAAAGCTTTGCTATTAATACAGTTTGTGTATTCATATATGAAGTAGGATATTATGAAAGGTGTGATAACAGTGATAAAATATTTGTTTTTAAGTTCATTCTTTAAAAAGTATTTTAAATAACCACCATGGGAAAAAAGCGAAGGAAGAATTATTATTGGATTAAAACAAAATTTTAATTCGATAAAAAATCTAATTTTTTTGCAGATGCAAAATTTTTAATCTAACTCTTTGTTGTTCCTAAGCTTTTCAAAATAAATGACTTTGCAGAATATGGGCGGTGGGGGGTAAAAAGAGAATACTTTATTTAATTTTTTAAGTTATAAGTATAGATAATTTTACAAAGTAATAAATATTATTACAATGCTTTAAAAAATATTTGAATAAAGGCAATCCTGTGATTGTACTTTTCCACTCTAAAATTACATTTAAACAATAATTTTAATTTTAATTTACACATATATTAAATTTTTAAACAAAAGGAAATGAAATTTGCTTACTTTTTTTAGTTTTTGCATCTTACATCCACAAAAGGTATCCATTGGATTACTGGCTTCATGCTTTATATTCATCTTTGTTATCATATAGTATTTCTTGTAATACAAGTTGTTTCATCAATTGGCTAAGATTATAACTAAAATTACCTGAGAAAATTTGTGATATATATATAAGAGGGCATCTTAATCTTTTTGGTAGAAAACTGCCTGGTAAATTTTTGAATAAAATCTAGGGAATCTTTTTTAAATGCCTCTCCATGTTTGAATATTTTATTTTTAATTTACACTTTTTATCTATATATTGAATAACTAATTTTTACCTAATAAATTACTAGTGTAAGTTTTTACATGATACCAATTTTAAATAATTTAATATATCCAACACACAGTTCTTCTTTTCAAAATAGTTCATATATATCTAATATAGAAATAAAACAAACTATCTCCTTCTTTTTAAAACTTGATTTATTATGACTATAATCATGAAAAAGGAATCCGACGTTTCGACTATTTTTTATAGTCTTTTTCAAGGCACACTAAAATAAAATATATATACACAATAAATATCACATATTCCAAAAAAAAAAAATTAAATTAATTAAAAATTACAAAATATAAAAATATCCATAACCAAAATTTTCTTTTTTTTTTACCTTATCTCACTCCCCTTACCTATTACAATCACAACTTAAACACAACTAATTTCTTTTTAAAAATTCTATATATATATCAAATAAAAACTTTTTAATTAAAAACCTATTATTTTCTTTTATCTTTTTCTATTAACATCCTATTTAATTCTGGTTTTATTTCATTTATGTATACACCCTCTTTTATTATCCTTTCATTATATGACTTAATACATTCCAAAGGTTTTATTTCAAAATCCCCATGCTTAAATTTATTCTTATGAATGTAAATAGCAGAATTTTTATCACCTAAATGCTGTTTTAATCTAGTTTTTAATTTATTTTTACTAGTCCCAATATATGTCATTTCTACATTCTTTCTAAAACAATTCAAACATTTTATCAAATAAACTGAATTCATAATGTCTAACCTATTATAATCCCCATTATTATTAATTAAAAAATTTAAATTTGCTTTCTTTTTATAAACTGGACAAATTGAAACATTATATTTCCTATTAATCATTTTAACTAATTTCTTAACTTTAATAAATAAATCTTTAGATATATTAAAACCAACATAAATAATCTTTTCTCTATTTTTATTCCTATCTAATCCCATTCTATTCCTTATTTTATTTATATTTTTATTAGAAAACAAATGTTCAACTACACCCCTAGGATAATCATTCATAAAACATTCATTCCTAATAATATCAACCTCATTCTCAAACAAATTACTATTTGAACATAATTTAAGTGCCCTAATAATTTTATTATTAACAATATTAATTTTATTATGACTATCAATATCTGAAAAACAATTATTTGATAATCCAAAAAATGTTTTTTTTCTAAACACAGACGTTTCTATAATAACACTACCATTCCTATCAATTTTTTTTAAAATTCTAACATCCATATATTCAATAACAATATATTCTTTTTCCATAGTAAATTTTATTTTTTCAACTCTACCATTAATATAACTCAAAAAATTATCTGCATTTCTTTTATTACCATTGAAAACCATAAAATAGTCATCAACATATCTAACATAAAAAATTGGTTTATTCCTATGTATAATTAAAAAATTGTTCTTCAAACTTATGAGGTATATATTCCTGCCAATGGTCTATTGCAGAATATATATCTATAGTTTGAAGAACAATTTTTTAATTATAATAGGAATAAACCAATTTTTTATGTTAGATATGTTGATGACTATTTTATGGTTTTCAATGGTAATAAAAGAAATGCAGATAATTTTTTGAGTTATATTAATGGTAGAGTTGAAAAAATAAAATTTACTATGGAAAAAGAATATATTAATGTTATTGAATATATGGATGTTAGAATTTTAAAAAAAATTGATAGGAATGGTAGTGTTATTATAGAAACATCTGTGTTTAGAAAAAAAAAAAACATTTTTTGGATTATCAAATAATTGGTTTTCAGATATTGATAATCATAGTAAAATTAATATTGTTAATAATAAAATTATTAGGGCACTTAAGTTATGTTCAAATAGTAATTTGTTTGAGAATGAGGTTGATATTATTAGGAATGAATGTTTTATGAATGATTATCCTAGGGGTGTAGTTGAACATTTGTTTTCTAATAAAAATATAAATAAAATAAGGAATAGAATGGGATTAGATAGGAATAGGAATAGAGAAAAGATTATTTATGTTGGTTTTAATATATCTAAAGATTTATTTATTAAAGTTAAGAAATTAGTTAAAATGATTAATAGGAAATATAATGTTTCAATTTGTCCAGTTTATAAAAAGAAAGCAAATTTAAATTTTTTAATTAATAATAATGGGGATTATAATAGGTTAGACATTATGAATTCAGTTTATTTGATAAAATGTTTGAATTGTTTTAGAAAGAATGTAGAAATGACATATATTGGGACTAGTAAAAATAAATTAAAAACTAGATTAAAACAGCATTTAGGTGATAAAAATTCTGCTATTTACATTCATAAGAATAAATTTAAGCATGGGGATTTTGAAATAAAACCTTTGGAATGTATTAAGTCATATAATGAAAGGATAATAAAAGAGGGTGTATACATAAATGAAATAAAACCAGAATTAAATAGGATGTTAATAGAAAAAGATAAAAGAAAATAATAGGTTTTTAATTAAAAAGTTTTTATTTGATATATATAGAATTTTTAAAAAGGAATTAGTTGTGTTTAAGTTGTGATTGTAATAGGTAAGGGGAGTGAGATAAGGTAAAAAAAAAGAAAATTTTGGTTATGGATATATTTTATATTTTGTAATTTTTAATTAATTTTTTTTTTTTTTTGGAATATGTGATATTTATTGTGTATATATATTTTATTTTAGTGTGCCTTGAAAAAGACTATAAAAAATAGTCGAAACGTCGGATTCCTTTTTCATGATTATAGTCATAATAAATCAAGTTTTAAAAAGGAGTTAGTTTGTTTTATTTCTATATACCAATTTTAAATATTCATTTAAAAAAAATGAAAATAAATATCTAAATGAAGTTCTCACCTATAACAATAGAGCAAGCTGCCAAAACATTAGAAGAACAAAATATTTTTTATTTGAATTTTATGTTGTTAAAATGTATTTATATTTAGGATTAATTATCAAAGAAAAAATGTCTAAAAGTTAATAAATTATTTATTGTTATTAAAATTTTAAAGAGTATTTTAGTTACTAATAATAGATAATATTTCCATAGTGTGATTTTCACTACACCACTCTCATGCAATGTAGGGATTGGCTTCTGTCCACTTTTAACTCTTTATAGAGGATGTCCCTATCTTGCATGAGAGTGGTGTAGTGAAAACTACACTACAGAAATTTTATTCATTATTATACAATCTCTATTCTAATGAATGACTAATAAAAATTATTAATATTTCAGTTATGTTTTGACAACAGTGGGTTTTTTTTTATCTGGTAGAAAGTGCTTCCAATTCCTATAATAATTTTTCTATAAGAGTTGTTTTAATATTTCCAAAGACAATATGTTATTAGTGAACATAGTTTTTAATGTAAAAATAAGTCTTTTACAAAAAGATTGCATTATAATCATTAATTTATAAACCAATTACATTTTTCTTTACAAGTCTATAATTTGCAATAATGCAGCCTCAAGTTAAAATAATCAGTCACAAATTAGCCACCTCTTTCATAGCTTTATCATAACAATAGTGTACTATCAATCATACAAACATTTATATGAAATGCTATCTAGATTTTTTCAAAATAATATGTTAAATTGTAGTAGCAGAGAAAATAAGAGCTGCAAACCATAATATATTGTTATAGATAAGCTTAAAACAATGAAGAAAAGATAGTGATCCCAGCAGTAATAATTAAAACATCAAAAATCTGACCTGTGTCACTGCTATGCTTATGAAATGAGTTAAAGCATCTTGTATAGCTTATTCATGTGATACAAGCAAAGCAAAAGTTAAAAATAAATCAATAATATATTCATTTTGCATTTTTATTATATCAGATGCTGCTGGAAGCGTAAACAAATAAAAATGTAAATATTTTTCATATATACATATATTACGAGTTAGTACATTCTGCATGTTTATTTTTATATAATTAAAAATAAAAAAAATAAATCACAGTGATTAGTTCTTCACTTGTTTTTCCTTTGACAAAAACTTTTTGCAAAGCTGTTGCAAACATCATATCGATTGACTTGGAGAGATACTTAATCTCTTTCTGCCTTCAAGTAATTTTCACTCTGCTGTAAAATATAGGCAAAACAAACATTTACTCCCTAGATATATGATAATTATGTCATTTAGACTTATTAATTTAAGGAACTTGTTTAATTTTATTTTAAAATTTGTGTATTTATTTATTTCACTATATCATGTTTTTTGTGTGTGTTTAAAATTAATTTAAAATGTTAGTTAAATAAATCATAGCTCTTACTAAAAAAAAAAAGTTTTGTCATGAGGAAAATTTAAATGCCTTTTGTAATTTTAACTAGATAATAAAAGAGGGCAAATTGCATGAAGTCAGATAAATTGTGTTTTGCCTTTGTATTATATACAATAAGTTTCTCAATAATTTTAGATTGGTAATTATGGAAATTGGTTGACAGATACATAAACAATAATTTATGAAATGAATATAAAATAAAATTATTTACTCTAAATTAATAACAAATAATTAAAAAAATGTTTTAATTTTTACTTTGATTTTTTTTTTTTTTTTGTAGTGTACTAATTAGTTAATATATAATTTGAACTTCTGTTTTGATTCAAACTTTTTTTTTAATTTTCATATTTTTGTAAAAAAAAAAGAAGTAATAATATTGACCTGAAATAGCTTGCTGCATGGCAAAAGAAAATCATATCAATAACCAATCAAAAAAAATTGTGAATGAGAAACTCTAACCAGGTTGTCCAATTTCTGAATGATATTGGCTTTAGAAATTTTTCATCTTTATGTTACTATAAGAATAGCTAGATATTCAATTTCTGATAAATAATTGAATAAGTAGATTGTTTTACATGCTAAATGCAGAGAAACCTCTCAACATATTATACAATTATCTTTTCTACATGTGTGTTGTCATGTGTATCAGTTGTATGAAATGGAGGGTACTTGAAAATCAGAGTTCAAATCCCCTATACTTACAATTAAGCTCTAGGTTTGTGAAGCGTGCCTAGTTTTCAAATATTTATTATACAGTTACATATATATATACATGCGCATGTGTATATATATATATAAATTGTTAAAATCTTAAGATTAGTTTTTATTTTTGTCTTTTTACTCATGTGATGTCAAAAATTATTATAATTTTTAATGCTTATAATAAATTTAATATATTCATATTGCTGGTGAGTATATATCAGGGGTGTCCAACAAGTCGATCGTGATCCACCGGTCGATCGCGAGGCCAATCTGGCAAGAGCTGTCGGGTAACGAGTGAAGCAAATTAAGTCAAGATTTTCAATTTTTTTATTTTATTTTTGTTTTTGTTCTAATTTTTTTTTCAATATTAGATAGGTGAAGTCCACTAAGCCGTATCATTATTGAAAATAATATTTTTAATCTTGATTTAATGTAACTAATTTGAATTAATAAATATTGTTAATAATTATTCATGTTGCTTTAATTCCCTCGGACATGAGTTTTTTAGCCGTTAAATAATTGTTATTTTTTATTAGATAGTTATATAAAAATAGTATGTATTTCACACCTCCCTCCACTTAGACTACGCCTAGACAACAAGTCGATCGCAAGACATTTTTAAAATAAAAAGTAGATCGTATGAACACAAAAGTTGGCCACCCCTAGTATATATTATTAAACTATGTGATTTGCTTCACAAATACAGAACCAATATATTTTCCATATCACTTTTTTTTTTTCAAACTGGTTTTGTTGTAAATGAAAAAAATCGTTTTTATACATTTAGAATCTCACAAAATCACAGCATCATTTTATACAACTAATATTTTATGATTGGCTAGGAGGCTATGAAGCAATTGCCTGAAAACGTCCAGTGCTTATTTATTTGAAAAATTTACATCTCTATTCAGAACTTGAATGCATGCTATGTGGCACATATATATATACCCATGCATGTGTGTGTTTGTTCCATACAGTATAGACATATACTGATTCATTGTTATGCATGACTTTATTGTATATATATTTATTAGTGACAAATCCATTTACTTCTGTTTCTAATCACGACTCAATCCTTTTTTCTTTTCAAAAATATACAGTACATATAGCCATATAATTCTATAATTAAAACCACTTCTTCTCTTTTCAAAAACTTTATTTGATGTATATATATATATCCACTTATTTCCAACGTTTCGACTATCTTTACTCTATAGTCATTTTCAAGGATCTAGAAAAAAACATTACATTATAAACAAACTTCACATAATAAAAACAAAAAACAAAAATAATCAAAAACAATATAAAACATATAAACCCCATAAAATTTAAAAATAAATAAAATACATTAAAATCAATGAAATTAAAAACACAAAACATACACCACACTTACTTGACTCCCTTCTCAAAAAACTTTCCCTTTTTATATTTTCTTTTATCCAAAAAACCAATTGTTACAATAAAAAACTTATTTCCTTTTTCTTTCTTATATACTTCAAAAATGAATTTATTTCCAAAAATAATTCTTTATTCATGTCTTATCCAATTTTATTTAAAACAGGTTTATATCTTTTTATATATAAACTCTTTTACCATTCTTTCTTTATACAATCTAACCCCCTCCAACATTTTCATCTTAAAATCTGTATGTCCAACTTCCTTACTATGTATATTTACATTGGAATACCTATCTCTCAAATGCTATTTCAATCTTGTCTCTAATTTGTTCTTTGTTGTACCAATATATGATACATCTTTATTCTCTTTTTTACAATTCAAACATTCTATTTTATAAATACCATTCATGTTTTCAACATTCCTATTTCTTATCATATTACCTAAATTACATTTCCTTTTATATACTGGTTTCAACAATAAAACACATTCCTTACCATATTTCTTATTCATATCCCTCATTATCTTTTTAATCTTAAAAAAAGTACTTTTTGACCCTTTATACCCACTATACATAAATTCCTTCTTTTTTCTTTCTTTTTTTCTCAATTTTTTCTATATTCTTTTTTCCACATAATTTATTAATAAAAAAAAAAAAAAGAAGGAATTTATGTATAGTGGGTATAAAGTGTCAAAAAGTACTTTTTTTAAGATTAAAAAGATAATGAGGGATATGAATAAGAAATATGGTAAGGAATGTGGTTTATTGTTGAAACCAGTATATAAAAGGAAATGTAATTTAGGTAATATGATAAGAAATAGGAATGTTGAAAACATGAATGGTATTTATAAAATAGAATGTTTGAATTGTAAAAAAGAGAATAAAGATGTATCATATATTGGTACAACAAAGAACAAATTAGAGACAAGATTGAAACAGCATTTGAGAGATAGGAATTACATAGTAAGGAAGTTGGATTTTAAGATTAAAATGTTGGAGGAGGTTAGATTGTATAAAGAAAGAATAGTAAAAGAGAGTTTATATATAAAAAGATATAAACCTGTTTTAAAAGGATAAGACATGAATAAAGAATTATTTTTGGAAATAAATTCATTTTTGAAGTATATAAGAAAGAAAAAGGAAATAAGTTTTTTATTGTAACAATTGGTTTTTTGGATAAAAGAAAATATAAAAAGGGAAAGTTTTTTGAGAAGGGAGTCAAGTAAGTGTGGTGTGTGTTTTGTGTTTTTAATTTCATTGATTTTAATGTATTTTATTTATTTTTAAATTTTATGGAGTTTATATGTTTTATATTGTTTTTGATTATTTTTGTTTTTTGGTTTTATTATGTGAAGTTTGTTTATAATGTAATGTTTTTTTCTAGATCTTTGAAAATGACTATAGAGTAAAGATAGTCGAAACGTTGGAAATAAGTGGATATATATATATATACATCAAATAAAGTTTTTGAAAAGAGAAGTGGTTTTAATTATAGAATTATATGGATATTTATTAGTGTGACTTTAATATATGTATTTTTAATTTAAATTGATTAAAAGCAAAAATAATAACTTCATCTTCTTGATTTCTAGGTTTGCAGTATAGTGATACTTGTGCTATTTTTTCAGTTCAGAAATCGATTTACAGAATGATTTTAATGTTTTGAATACAACATATAAAGACTTTAGTTTATTAATTAATGTTGAAAAAAGACAACTTCTTTACCATCCAGTGATGGAAGAAAAATATCCACTTTTTAGCTTGGATTGTTATCAACTTGAGAATGTAAATCAATTTAAATACTTTGGTAGTTTTATAAGTAGAAAGGTGAACTTAAACAATTGAAGTCCAACACAGATTCCAATAAACTATTGCTGTTTTTAATAAATTAAAAAAAATAGAATGTTCCATTATGGGGGGAAATAGCTACTGCCACTAAGTTAGTTGTATGCAGGGCTGTTGTTATTTTACCTAATTTATTGTATAACAATGAAGCTTGGATACCCTGTTGGTGTAATATAAGGATATTTGAAAAGTTTCACTACAATGACAATATTATAAATATATTCTTCAACTTGGTGGATGTGATACTATTGAGCCCACTATTATAAAATCACACCTTTATGATTGAACATGTAAAACAAATGAACAATGGAAGTTTTACCAAAAAGGTATTTAATGGGTCATCTACATTATAAGGATTAATACAAAAACATTCTAAAGAAGTATGATGTCAATTGTTTATATTAGAAAAATATGGCAGAGAATAAAACATGTTAGAGGAATACAATTAGCTATGGTATAGAAGTATTTCAGAAGAAAAGTTTTCTGCTGACAAAACTAAAAGACAACTTCAAAAATGTCAAGCAAGCAGAAAAATGAATTGATTTGTTTTATATGTGGACATATTTGTCAGTCACAGATTGTTTTGTATAGTCATCACAAAACTCATTTCCAGAGTAGTTTTTTTCTATCCCTTTTTTTTTAATGTAAATGTATGTATTTATTTGGATGTCTGTATGATACCATATTTGATATTCCATGTTGTATATATTATTTTTCATCTCTCTTTTTGTCTTCTGAACATTATCAACGTTAATCAAAATTTATATACTATTAATATAAGTGTTAAAGCAAATTAAAGGCATTTAGTTTGAGTGTTTTTATTTATAGTATTAGAATAATTAAAAATTTATTAATTTTTTAAGTATCTTAAAAGTAAAATGCATAATTCTACTTCTGCAAAATGAATCTAGATTTAAAATGAAAGAATAAGAGATTGGTAAAGTTATTAAATTTTATTCTAAAAGATTGCAAATAGCTCTGGGGTGTTAGCCGGGAGGAACCGCGCCCGCCATGCAAGCAAGGGGTGGGGGGCGGGGGGGGGGGGGGGGGGGGTTGGGGCCCGGCCAAGCTCATAAAAAATAAAAAAAAATATTGCAATTAATTTATTAATGAGAAATAATTGACAAAATCTCACTGACTAATATCAAGATTATTTCAAGAAATATGACGGTGAAAGTGGAAATCAATACAAAGCCTAGTCCAAAGTTAAATTAAAATTGAATGCTGAGATGTAAATCAAATTTAATTAAATTTGCACTTTAATTTAACTCTGCTTCATTTCCTTTCAAATATATTTATTTTTAATATCAAACATTTTGAGAGAATAGTTTTGAAATTTATTTTTAAGTAGAAAAAGAAAATGATTAAAAATATCTGTCAAGAAAATAAAGTTATATATACATATATTTCAAAGAGAGTAAGTGGAATTAGTGTAGCATATTTTGAGACTCAGAATTATTATTTTTTTATAATTTGTAATTTTCAATTTAATTCGAAAATAATTTCTACAATGATATTCGCAAATACATCTACCATGGTCTGAATGTATATATTCATCATCATGTCATTCATAATCCATTTTTTAAGGTTTCCAATATTTTTTCATAAAACATCTATCTCAACCTTTTTTATTCCATAATCATCTAGTCAGTTTTTTACTTATTTTTTCCTCACATCAAAATAATTCTGTTCTGACAATGCTTTTCATCTCTTACTATCAAATCAAAGTTATATTCATCATCTTTTCTTAATTTGGGTCAAATTCAGTCATGTTCTTTGTTTTTCCTTAAAATTTCCATCACATTGTTTCATCCATCTTCTCTGCATATGTTTTATAACCATATATCTATTGAGGAACCCAATCTTATTTTTTATTAAAGCATAAGGATTTTTTCTTTAAATATAATGTTTACCAAAGGTACTTAAAGGCTATCTTAATTAATCCAAGTTTATTTTTTGTTAAAGCATAAGTACTTTTTTCTTTAAATATATGTTTACAAAATGTACTTGAAGCTATCTTAATTACTTGGATTTAATCACATATAATTTTTCATTTCTTTAATTTTTTTCTCCAATATTTAAAACATCTTCAGTTTGTATAGACTTATTAAGTTTTATTTATTTTTACATGTCAATTCTTTCTCCAAACCCATTAAATACATTTTACCAATTCTTGATGATAAATTATAGGTAGCTACTAGAAAAATAATATTATCATCTGAAAATTTAACGTCATTTAACTACTTCAGCTTCAAGCCGCCATATTGAACTTTTTAAAATACTGGCCTGACACGCAATTTTCACAATAACTTCAGTTTTAATTATATTAGAGCAAAAACAATTACATTGCTAGAAACTAGAAGCATTAAGAAAAACAATAAACATAAAATAAATAGTGATAACTATATAAAAAATAAGGGAAAAAATTTTCACATCCGAAATAATTATTATTTTATTGTTTGTTCATAATTTGAAAAGTAACATTAACTAAAATTTAAAATACATCTTCAGTGATAATTTCTTTATATTCCTCACAAAATTATCTTTCTAAACATGTATAACATGTCTTACCTGAGTTAATCCACAGCTTCACAATCTCCAAAAGAATTCGGATATGACTTCTTCATTTTTATCTTGTACCCCAAATGTTCTAAATGTCAAAGGTGTCTATAATGAAAAAGATTCATCCTAATAAAAGATACAAAAGAGATCATCATAGCAATTGGCTTCTTATCCATCTAAAACTAGAAATTGTAGGCTACTGTCTATATCACTGATAAAATGAGTTTCATCTCTTTATTTTATTTTTTTTGTGTACATCAGTGATGTTTATATTCTTTATGGACACCAGTGATGTTTATATTTTTTATGCACACACAAGTGATGTTTATATTCTTTATGCACAGAAGTGATGCTATCTTATTATATTTATTGTACTACATAGATATAATTTATTTGCATATAGTGTATTTGTTAGCTATAGACTTGAAAATGTGTATGCAATGTTTGTATACATTTGATTATTAGTTTTATAACAAATTACTTATAAACCATATTATATAAACATAATTAATGATTTTCATAATAAATTATACTTTTTGAAAAACATTATTTTTATAATAGTGTAGGTAGAACGTTAGAAAATTGCATATAGTGTATTTGTTAGCTATAGACTTGAAAATGTGTATGCAATGTTTGTATACAATAGTGTAGGTAGAACGTTAGAAAATTGCATATAGTGTGTTTGTTAGCTATAGATTTGAAAATGTGTATGCAATGTTTGTTTACATTTCATTATTAGTTTTATAACAAATTACTTATAAACCATATTATATAAACATAATTAATGATTTTCGTACTTTTTGAAAAACATTATTTTTATAATAGTGTAGGTAGAACGTTAGAAAATTACATTAGATATGAATTCTATATGAGCATAAATAACTAACACACACTAATTACAAACTAAAATAAATAAAAAAGATAATTTTATGAAATATATATATATATATAATTTTATGAAAAAAATTTTAAAATGTTACTTACGACATTATGTTGAAGATCTGTTGTAGGCCTTCTTTGTGAATAGCACCGGAGAAAATTTCAATTGCAGCCCGTAAATTATTTTTGTCTTTTATAGCTTCATGATAAGTACAAAAATTATCAAAAAAAAATTAAATACTGTGGTCGATTAAAAAATTTGCCAAAAATCCAAATTTCAACTGATTTTTTTGAAATAAACATTTTCTGAAAGCCACATGACTAAGCTATAGAATGCTCATATTTTGTTCTACATCATACTTATACTTTTTACATCAGTAAAGAAAGACAACAAAACATCTGAAAAACGCCAGCAGCACACTCGTAGCGCTAACAACATTGAAAAAGTTAAATAATCAATATTTTTCTTGACATCTGATATATTCCATATTAAAGATCATCTATTTATATATATATTGTTTTGAATGAATTTGGAATATTTTGTTTAAATAAGTCAGTGTTTATGAAAGGACTGCTTTTTGTGTTGCTATACCTACAGAAACAACTTTGGCAAGGAGACACATACTTCCTTTTGCTTAACATTTTGTTTAATTTATCTTTTATAATATTTGGAACATGTAGCAAAGAAATATTCACTGTGAATAAGACAACTTAGAGGGGAGACATGAGCTCTTTCATTTGGTATATTTACGATTAAAATGGAATGGATATGGCAAACACTATGCTGACTACCATAGAACTAGGGTGATTGAATTCATCTTGAATTGTAATATCAATAGGAATAATAATTGTATATCATCTAATGACTCAAATTGCTTATGGATCCCTATGTTTGTGTTTTTGCTAGCAAAAAAGGTACCAAATGAAATATCAAATAATGAATATTAGCTGAACTCAAATGCATGCAAAATTGTGGTAACAGATACTAATAAAAAAAATTAATTAATATTGTCAGATAAGTTTTATTTTTAAAAAAACAGTTTAAAAATATAACAATAATTTTAAATTAAATATTTATTCAAGTTTTTTATTATTATTAATTTTCACTACTATAACTTACTTAGCATTCATTATCATTTAAACAGTATGAGAAATATTTTTTTTTTAAAAAGTAACAATATTAAAACTTTTATTACTTTTTTTAGAGTTTATTATTAAGCTTTTTATGACTGTATGCTTTATAATTTAAATGTTTATCATATCTATTAATTGCAATCTTCAAAAGAAAAGAGGAGGTGAGGTAAATTATAAAATATAGGATATTAGATAGCAATTGGTAAATCAGAATTATAATCATCATTTTATCTACCTCAATGACTTAATGCTTATTTCAATAAATTTATATTAATATTAGCCTAAACTATTGATTTGCCTATTGTATCAGTCATTATAAAATTATTTTATTTCATGATTTATTTTACTATTAAGATAATTTATTATACATCCCATACTATACTTTATCATCAAAATAAGTCATCATTTATTGAATTATATCTTTTCCAAGCAAGATACTTATTCTCTGGACCATTGGTACTCTACAAAATTTATGAGTCCTTTATAAATATAAATTTAAATTTTGTCATAGAGCCATTTGTGAATTAACATATTTATTTATCTATTTTCAACTATATATTTTAGTTGCCTAAGTGCAACATTTATGTAATATATTCAGATTGTCCAAATATTTAGTGCATAAGTAGAGAACACCACTTGGTTCATGATTTTATTTATTATATGTGCTTGCCCACATCTATGTGGCACTTGCAGGCTTGATAGCTATACTGTTATAATATTTTTATTATATTCATAATTACCCAAATCTGCATGCTATTCAGTGAATGGC
The DNA here is from genome assembly GCA_028023455.1 of Epiperipatus broadwayi. Classification (NCBI taxonomy): domain Eukaryota; kingdom Metazoa; phylum Onychophora; class Udeonychophora; order Euonychophora; family Peripatidae; genus Epiperipatus; species Epiperipatus broadwayi. The sequence goes on from JAQFVV010006222.1 coordinate 1,552,121, forward strand.
ACTTATTTTAGCTTTACATTTTGGTAATCTTTATTAGATTTCCTTTACATTTTGCTCATCCAACAAAGAAATATTGCTATTCATGAGAGAAAATGCTCATTAATATTGTTCATATGTTTTAGAATAGTTTCCTTCACAATATATATTTAATGAGAAAACTATGTGTCTCATGGCATACATCAACAGAGTAGTGTATGTGCATATAAATATAAAGTTGAAAGGAAAAGTAGAAATAAACACAAACAAACATTTTTTGTAGATAACAGTTAAGGATTAAATACTTTTGATTTTTAAAAAATGTATAAATTAAACATTTAAAAAGGTCTAATTAATATTTTATTCAGTCTGATTTTGAAATTAAAACAGGCATGTTTTATGTTACAATAGATATACTGGTAATTATAAAATTCCACTACCTATTTTGATTAAAGAATTTTTTAAATTAAAACTTGTATAACATATTATGATAAAAATTATACAAAGTCATTTTTAAAAGGATTAAAGTAAATTGAAAAGTGTTACTTTTAATTACTGTTTTTTCTTAATTTCTCCCTGACTACAAAATGGCTGGGAAAAATATTAGAGGGATTTTTTTTTAAGTTTTTACAGATTATGACAGTAATAATGTTCTATGAAGATGTAAGTAAAGGCAAGACAGTGCAAATATAGTTGCTGTTACTAATTAGTAAGTTTGGATTCACATGGAAGTAAGAACCAGTTTTTATGTGGTACATAGCTCATATATATATATATTTTTGCTAGTATGGTGTTAGGCAGTTTTGGTTTTATATAAATATGTGTGTATATTAGACAACATAGAGACTGAAGAGAACTCACTGCAGGCCAACAGTTGCCAGATTATACTTTTCTCAAAGATGACAACAAGCCAATCTATGCATTTAAGAGGGACCATTTTACCATAGACAGTCCATCAGCTTGCTGAAGAATTAGTTTATATATATTTTGTTTTATCTATATACAGAGAAGCATAGATAAAGGTACTGCATTGTATATATATATATTATAATGCTCACTCAATCCATCTCTAATCACAGAGGGCACCACCAGATAACTATGTATCTGGAAAATTTATTTACTGTGATCAAAATGGATTAGAATGATGGTTAGCACTGACTGGATTTGGGAAGAAACAAGAGATCTTAAATATTGTTTAGACAATTGAGAAATAAAAGCACAAAGACAAATGTCAGCCAAATTAAGTTTAAAGACATTTTAAAATTTTATTTAAGAGAGATATAAATTATAAAATAAAAGTTTATAACACAACAAATAGAATTATCTCAGGCATGTACCAGAAAGAATAAAATTCAACGCTCCGGCAAACAGTCTAATTTTCTAATAGTGTATTAGAGAGGGAACAAATTTCCTTCAGCTGAGAATTCACCAAAACACTGGTTTTCCCATTCCGAGATATGAAAACAATACATTCTTAAAATAAATCAATGAAACCAATGCTGGCAAGCACTTCTTGCTCAGAAAATGTGTCAGGACCAGGAACATCATATTGTCAGTAGAATGTGCATCTTATACTACGTTTAAAGCAAAAATGATTGATTTACCTTACCCCAAGAACAAATGAAAAATATGATTAATACATCAGAGTCTAAATTAGAGAAATGGTAGGAAATTTATATCTCCAATTTAGTGAAATAACAAACTTAGAAAATACTCCGGTGTAAATGATTTCAAATTAATAAAATCTTAAATCTAGGATGAAAGGAAAACATACATTTAAAACTGGTGAATCACCAACCAAACAATTGGACAAACTAATCTGAGAATAATAATTAACGATCTCAGTGGTAGACAAATAAATAATTAGAAAACCAATTAGATCTGCCCAAGCATTTCAAGAAAGTGAATTACAAATAAACTTATAAACCTAGTTCTGAATACACGTTCTGATAAAATTTAAAGCCACATGTAAAAATAAAATAAATCTAGCAAGCATTTATAAACACTGACCTAGATTTTTTTATAAGTATATGAGTAGAAAATATTAAAACATTAATTGCTTTAGCAGAAAGGTTACTTTCACTATAATCCATAAAAGGGAATTAATATTATCTTTCTGCTGGTGACTTATAAAAGAACAACAATCCTAGTTTCCTGATATATATGAAAATATATGGTCTTGCAGGAAATCGACAAAATGGCACCTGTGAGCATTTCTTGCCCTGGAATAATGCATCGAGACAAGAATGTCATATGCCAGTAGGACCACCATCCGATATACTACATTTAAAGCAATTCGGGTCGATTTATGTACAAGATAAATGAAAAATATGATTACAATTTTATGTAATATAGAAAATAAGACAAGAAATCTCTAACTACAGACAAGCAGAACAATAAATATGATAAACCACCAGCCAAAAGATTTTGCGGTTTGCAAAAAGTGCAAACACAGTAATTTAAATCAATAAGTGGATAATAAAATAAATACAGGTGAGCTAATTTAAAATTACAGAAGATTGCCAAAGCATTTATTAAAAGTTAGGCATATAATTAGAAATATATTAAGCATATAAAAATACAAATTCACTAGACACTCTTCGATAAATAAAATTGAAAGCAAACTTAGAATCTTAAAACTAAGATTCCAAGACACACAGCAAAATACAATGAAAAACAAATACAGCTAATAAATATAAGGTTAAATCATTAAGAATACAAATTTATTTCAGATTGAATGCAGGTTTAACTAAAGAATATACCCTGGCAAGAATAAAAGAAAAATATTTACCTTATGGTAAAGCAAAGTTCATGTCTTTTCAAGGAATGCGCACTTTTATTTAAGTTCATATTTTAGGTGTTTTGACAGTGGCCAATATAAGGGCATTGGGCATCCAATTTTTTAGACATTCATGGCATGACTTAAGGAGAGTCGGAAGTTAGGATCATCCTTTGGTTAATTTAGCATGGCATATTGATGATGACAAAATGTAGAGTAGTATATTTTGACATCCTGTAAAGCAATGAAGTCTTTTAACAATTGCAAGTGTTTAAAAGGAATTAAATGTTCGAACTGCTACCCAAAACATGAAACTCAGCAGGCTATAATCAAAGTGTGTAAAAGAATACTGAATCTCATTTTGAAGCAGTGTGTTAGCCAAGAATAAAAATTGTCCCAAAATTTGCAGGGGTGTTCTTTATACCATGGTATATTTCCCACAAAAACTTTTCCTGTTGTCGAATTCTACGCCTTAGGACGGAGCAAATCTCAATCTCTCGCTCAATCTAATGAATTCCAACCAGGGATTATTTTAAACAAAAACAACACAAAATTAAATCTCCGCTGTTAGAGTGAACTTAGAAATGATTAAAATAAAAGTGACAGGAATGTAATTAACAAGCTTGCTTGTTTTTATGAAATTGATTAAAAACAAGCAGTGAAAGTAAACTATTTTAAAATCAATTATATAAAAAAATTTAAATGACCTATTTTAAATATAAATGAGTATGTATTTTGATACACGTACTCTTTTTAAATAATTAAAAAAAATTTTGACATTAGAAATTTAACAAAAAGTCAACGATTTTTAATTTTTGGTAATAAAACCATTGAATCGGATATCATTCCGGTTCAATATATATAAAATGCAGCTGGTGAATAGTGTGTTATATATATTGAGAATGATATTATTTCAAATAATTTCTTGAAAATAACAGTTCAAATTTCTAATTAACAAATTTTTAAAAGTAAATGATATTTTTGTCTAGAAAATTATTTGTTCCTGATATTATTCATTAAAAAAAATGAAAGTAAAACTCTGAGGAGGCCACAAGGATCTGGATTTTAAATGAAACTTTCCATATGATATATATATGTGTTTTTAAAAGAAAAACGTTTACTTACCATAAAAAAAATGAGATTAATTAATAACTTTGGTTCGTACTATACATATGAATTTTATGTATATTTTTGACATTGAATTAATTATGTGATGAGAAAATATTTTATGGGAATACATTTATTTATTAACTAATGGAATATCATTAGGATATAAATGCCTGCATGTGCTCATATCTGGATGGGTACCCAAACATATATTAAATCAATCATTTATGTATCATTAAAAGTGAATAGAATGTTTTATACATGTCTGTGCTTATTTATATAAAGATGTATTAAGTAAACATCTAAAAATCTCTGTAAATTATTAAACTAATTATTATATATTATAAAAATGAATTTCATTTATAGATTTATGAAAATTCAAATGTTCATAAATTATTATACTATACATCTGTGTGCTTATATATATATAGTGTGTGTGTGTTATGTAAACCTATTGGGACATGTACATAAATTACAATGTAATTGTGGATTTTCTTTTGGTATTAATCAAAATCAGTATGCTAGATTTATATTTATGGCACTCTCAGCAAACCTTAATTATTGTTTCTAATTAAGAAATTTATATTTAATTGTTAAAATTATTTCAATGAATTATTAATCCTAAAATATGATAAATTATTATATGTTGTATTGTATCTGTTGATCACAGTAACAATTATTGAGCTTTTGCTCTCTGAGATGGATGTGTGCATAAGTCTGTTATATAAAAGGGATTTATATTTAGTGTTTATGGACATCAAGTTGATGATAATTTTATTACTTCCCTAATTCTGGATGACACAAAGGAGATATCCTTTAAAGTCCATGCATTTCATTTCATTTTAATTATTTATTTACAAATTAAGTTTATAGTTGAACAGTATATTAATGGTACTAAGTAGTCAGAAGGCATTGATGATGATCAGCATGTTTTAGTATCACATCTGTTTTTTATTGTTATATATTCTGATGGATTAGCACTTAAGTTTGTACATCTAAATTATCATTTAAATCAGGGGTCCCCAACCCTATGCCCGTGGGCCCCATGGTGCCTGCAGACCATTTTACGTGTGCCTGCCACTATCTGAACATGATAAACAATTATTTATCTGATACAAATATATTTAATTTGTAAAATTTCTTATAAATTATTGAATTATATTGTAATCAAATTGTAGGGCATACTATACTTTTACAGCATAAAAATATAAACGTTAATTATATGTTAAAATTTTATTTTTGAAATAAATATTTTTTTGTACATTATGTGTATTATTAACAATATCCAACTATAAATTTACATTGAAAAAATAAATTATGCCCACCATCTAGTTGAAAAAAATAAAAGGTGCCCGCCACCTGGCCGGTATTATAGAATGTGCTCTTAAGTGCAAAAAGGTTGGGGACCCCTGATTTAAATAATCTGTTCCAAATTAGCAAGGACTAAATAATAATATAGTTTATAGTAGACCCATTTCAAATCCAGTCACAAGATTGACTTGATTTATTTTTATTGTTGATCATTAATGATGATGAATGATGATCAGTGTGTATAATACTAGTGAACTTATGGTTAGTTCTATGCTGATATCATTCCTGTTTATATTTAAATTTTGTGTTCACTGGGGTGAATGATGATATTATCATCACCCCAAAACTTTGTACCATTGATCAAACTATGAAAAAATGGCATGTATTTATTGATTTTAATAAAAAAGTAGACTATGAATATGAAAAAGTGACTTATGTGTTAATGTTGGATCAAGAGTGTACTAAAGAATTCCTGGAAGACTTCTATTTTTTTTTTTAAATTTATATTAGTAATTATACCGTTCTTCGAATGCTCATTTGTGAAGTTAGAAATATCAAAATTAAATATCAGGCTTAGCACTTTTGGGGTCTTTTAACCTCATATTCATAGCTGAAGAGTTAGAAACATTATGGTGTTGTTGATGTATGCTAATATATGCAAATTAATCTTTATCTGTAAAACAATTTTTAATATATACAGATCGATCAGCTTGTCCACTTCTTAGAAATAGAGAAATGTGTGTCTTTTCTATTAATGGTATGTGGAGTACACTTTCTTTATTTTTCTTTTGCAGTCATTTCTTTCAGTACCCACGATCTCCAGAGTTCGAACTTGTGATCGGCTGATTTTTTTTGGGGTTCCAAAAATATTGAAGTGTTGTTGCAATTATTTTGAGCTCTCTTGTATGCATACCTATGCTGGTTGCTCTATTAGCAGTGGCTTTTATTTCTCCATAATACGTGGTGCTGCAGCCTACGTGCGAGCACAAGATCTTGTACACCACTTGAGGTATCAAGCTAGGATTAATTTTCTTTTTGTAGAGATTTATTCATTATATATCTTTTTATTATTATTATCATAGCTTATTTCACTTTAAACAAAATAATTACAAAAAATCACACTACCTTTCATTGCTTTCATATTGTTTGGGAAATACACAATATCAAAATTTTCAACTTTGATGCTATAAATTGCCTATAAAATATAAATGTATATTTCTGCAAAAAATGTATTTAATCGAAATGGGTAAATATACATTATTGATAAAGCTAGTATTTTTTCCATTTGCTTTTTAGTTTTGTTAAAAAAAAAAAATTTTTTTTCTAAAAATATATTTTAATGCTATTAATTTTAGTTTAAATAATTGTCTATTCTTTGTTTTTTGTTTTTTTAATTTGTTTTATTTCTTTCAGACATTTAAAATAATTAATTTGACTTTTTAAAATAAACCTTGAATCACTTAGATTTTAAATCTCTTTAACTAATTTATGAAATAATTCTTTATTAATTAAGACAAAAAAGTTTCATTAAAACTTAATTGTTAAAGCAAAATAATAAAAGTTAACAATTAAAATAATAAAGAAAGTAAAAAATCTATACCACTTATTTATCATGCATGTTGGATTTTTTTTTTTCATGACTTTATGAAATTTTGTATTGTACTTCAGACTTCGTATATATATTTTTAATTTAATGCTGCTTGTGATGTTAAAATTTAAAATAACAATGCTAGTAATGTGTATTAAAATTCATCTCTGATTTAAAATATTATGATCAAATGGCAAGAACTTGTTCTAGAAAGTCCTTGAATCTTTAACAGCCCTTCTATTGTTTAATGTGTGATGTGAGGTGATGTACTTTCCCCCCTCTATTTTTAAAAAATTGAACTATATTTTATTCCTACTATGTAATTGTAAAGTATATCTAACTATAAATGTATTTTTTACATGAAAGTTAATAAAAAAAAATTTAAAAACTTACACTTTTATGTGTAGTTTTGAGCTATGCAAATGAGGAAATTCCTGAACACGGTGACATCTTTGTGCATACTCCTAAATGCAAATTCCTGCAGGTATGATGAAAACAAAGCTCTGCTGCTGGTACCAAATTGGTATTTTGGCTTATGCTTTGCTCTCATCAACATATTTTCCACATTATTAGTGTGGATAAGTTTGTTGTCCGGGTCAACAAAGATGTCTTAGTGGATGACGACAGAGTGAAGGCATATACCATTATCTAGACCAGTGGTCTTCAACCTTTTCTTACCTGCGGACTGGTAAAAACAAGGATAAGGTTTCGCGAACCTGCAGAAGTCTATAGATAAATTTTCTTAAAGATGAGCATAATTGTTATAATTGATCAAAACAATAATGTTAAATATATAAGATAACGTTTTATATATATGGAGTTTAATATGGGGTATATGAGCACAGACTTTCACACCACCCACCTCTCTCCAATCTATCTAATAACACTGATACACCTAAACACATATATGCTGAAAAGATAAATAATCACCAATATACATATTTCATGCTAAACCAGCAATCATCAGTTGGTCCAGACTATCATCTTTACACACATATATAGTATAAGTGCTCAGATATATATTAAGATCACACATATATAGTATAAGTGCTCAGATATATATTAAGATAGACTATCCTCATAGTTTAATGGACAGGCTTCAATCCACTCCACACTCCAATTCTTACAACCGTCCATCCAATTGAAAATCTGATGATGGAATGCTCAAAGGCCATCCTGAGGCCGAGATTATTGTCACACCCATGTTGATACGTATATTGGTGATTATTTATCTTTTCAGTATATATGTGTTTAGGTGTATCAGTGTTGTGAGTCTGTGCTCATATACCCTATATTACATATATATAGCCACAGGTATATAACAAGCCTGTGTTTCAGTTATATATGGAGTTTGTATAATAAAAAACTTTTTTTTTTAATTTTAAATTTTTGTAGAAAAGTAATAAAAAATTTAATTCTACCCCCCCCCCCCATAAACATCTGTGATAACTAGAAAAGCAAATTAATTTATGTATGATTGATTAGATTTTGTTTTCTTTCTGTTTTTTTTTTTTTTTTAATTGGGTAAAAATGAGATGAAAAAAATAAATAAAAATTGGTTTATTTTAAACTCTTATTATATTGTTATTATAAACTTTTCTGCCGGTCTAGCTGTCTGCCAGTCTAGCTGGCGGACCTTCAGAAAAGTTTCACGGCCCAGCACCGGGCCGCGGACCAAGGGTTGAAGACCACTGATCTAGACCACTTATTTTGCCATATGCACACCAGCCATCAGTGAATATATGCATACCAGGTAAAATGTGTTGCTGTATGAGCAGTTCCAGAATGACAGCTGATTTATCTTCAATTTCTGTTAAAAAACTCTTTCTTGACTCTCTCTCTCTCTCTCTCTCTCTCTCTCTCTATCCCACCTAACACCTAATGGCCGTCTCTCATTGCCCCTGTATGGTGTTTTTGGTGAAAGAAATATGACTCATCGATCTCCACTGTCCATGGTTCACCGATGTCATCAAATTCGCCTACAAGTGCTGGATTTCTGTCGAAATATGTAACACATTCTTCCCAGCAAAAATGGCACCAAGTCTATGACCACTCATTTGTTAACATCATTCTCGCGAACCATAAAGTGCATTAGCAAATTATTTAAGTTTTGCCACATGTGAATGTTAATATTTAATAGTTTATAACCTAGCTCAAAATTGCACATAAAAATATAAGTTTTTTTTATTAACCTTCATGTAAAAAAAAACATTTATAGTTAGATATACTTTACAATTACATAGGACGAATAAAATATAGTTCAATTTTTTAAAAATAGAGGGCTAAAAATTGTGACCATTAAAAGTCAATTTTGCCTACTATGAATTTAAATGATTATAAATATGGTTCACCCATTAAGTCTACACGTTATTTAATGAAAAATTGTAATAATTCATTTTTATTTTATTATCATTTTGCTTTTTATAATTATAATGCTTTCATTGTTATTTTTTAAGAACATTTTTTTTTATTAGCATTAATACAATGTAAATTGAATCTTTACAAAATTTGGAATTGTTTTAATATTACTATATTATCACTTACAATGTAAAGATTAAGTGTTGATCTGTTTAATATAAAATTTAAATAGGAAAAAATTAAATCTTTTATAATAACTTAGCTTTTCTTTTGACATTTTTATTTGCTTCCTGTCTGTACTTCAAAATAAATAGAAATATCTAGATTTCTTTGATTATTTTATAGCTCACTAAATCAGTTTATATTTTGAAAATATTGCTTGACTGCTTAGGAAAGCTCGGGAATAAATCATGAAGTTTTTTTCTCTTTTTTCTAAAGAAGAAATAAGTTTGAAGATTAGAATTCCAGAGGAAGTGAAAGATTATTAAACTGATTTCAGAAGAAAGTAGTCTGCTCTATAATGTTTCTATTACCTGAAGATTAGATGTTTTCCTCTTTTTTCTTTCCTTTGATTCAATAAATTATGAAGTTAAAAATGTTTAGCTGAGTTTTGTAAAACTTTATATTATTTGTATATACTTTATTGCTGCAAAATACATTTTAATGTTGGAACATATACATATTAATCAAGTATTATATATATATTAGATGTACATATAGGTTGTATCATATAAGTTTGTAATGTAGTTGTTTTTTTTTTTTGTCAATAATAATATAGTACAATAATGAGTCAAATTACTATTGTTATTCTGATGCAAAACAATATTAATCATTATTATTTTATTGCTAGTTTTTCTGAAAATGTTATTCAAATTAATTAGGTATAGGTTTTGTTTCTGTTTTGTCTTTATTAATTTATATTCTGAAACTTTGGAATAAATATATGGTTCTCTTTTTTAATTTGGCGAATTACATCTTTTGTATACTTCGTTAAACAGTCGTTTTTTTATAATCATTGGGTTGAAAAACAATGAATATCTATCTATCTATACCTAGATTTTGTAAATAATAAAAAAATATTTGTAGATGCTAATAATCGTAACTCTTTAATTAGACTTTAACACAATTGTATAGTTTAATATTCGATGAAAGAATTCATTTTAATTTTGCTTGTAAATGTTTATGTATCATTAATTATAATTTTATTGTGTTTGTATGTTTGGTTTTTTAGCTCTATTGCTTTTCTACCATACTTTTTGTGTGATTCTTTTATAATACTAATAATATATTTTTTTTTTATACAAACATTTTATTTAGTACAATTAGATATTGATTAACCTTTGATTTTATATTATACAGTAATTACTTCAATCATTTTTTAAAAATAAAATAACTGTCTCTAATATAAAAAAGATCACTATATATATATGTGTGTGTGTTAATCTTGTGATCTTTTACTAAATTCATTTATAATGCAATTTTTTAATAGTTAATACTTAATTTTGTTAATATAAAAATTGTTAATAAATATTCTTTTAAGAAAAAGAATATAATTGTATTAAACAATAAACTGAAGCACACAGGCTTATTATATACATGTGTCTATATATGTAATATATAGAATATATGAGTACACTTGAACACATATATGTTGAAAAAATGAATAATCACCAATATACGTATTTCATGCTAAACCAGCAATCATCTGTTGGTTCAGATCACCATCTCCACACATATATGCTATAAGTGCTCAGATATATATTAAGATAGCCAATCCTCATACTTTAATGGATAGGCTTCAATCTAATCCACACTCCAACTCTTTAACCGTCCATCCAATTGAAAATCTGATGATGAAATGCTCAAAGGCCGCCCTGAGGCCAAGATTCTGGTTTAGCATGAAATACCTATATTGGTAATTATATATCTTTTCAGGATATATGTGTTCAAGTGTTATCAGTGTTATGAGATAGTGTGGAGAGTCGTGGAGTGTGTGAAAGTCTGTCCTCATATACCCTATATTAAACAATAAAATATTTTTTAAGAAAAAAACTATAATATGATTCAACCATTCTTTCTCATACAAAGGAAATTAAGGTAAATCACAAAGTTAGTACTTGTAAGAATATAATTTCCTTCACGAATAAAAATTATATATTACAGTCATAGTGTTGTTGTTATGGGTAATGCATGTTAATGTAGAATATTTACTCTCTGTTTAATTATAACTAGCATTTACTTACCAATACTGATTGAGTAACTGATTTGACTGAGAGTCAGCCATCTGAAAAAGAAAATGATCTGAAAAAATTTTACATTGACTTTTCAATTACATCTTTACCCCACTTAGCAAAGGCAACTGGTTCCTCAAACTCATCATTAAGCAAGAATGATGAATTTCTAGTATTTTTAATTCTACTTATTATATTAATTAAAAAGTAGTACAAAGAACTGTTCAAGTAAAATTTAATCATGTGATTTCTCTCTCTCTCTCTCTCTCTCTCTCTCTCTCTCTATATATATATATATATATATATATATATATATATATATATATATATATATATATTTGAATTTATCACTGTCTTTACTCTATGTTAAATGAAATAACTTATTAATTATAGGTATTGAGATTTTATATCTCACATTACAGATAAATCTGTAATTCATTATTAGTTTCTAGTCCCAAGTTGTGATTGGTTGTACATCTTAATTTGTCTGAAGAAGTTATCTTATGATGTGAAATTTAGTGTATCTGAGAATTACCTTGAATAATAGCAAATTTTTGCATTATACATGTATAGTCACAAAGTATGTAGTGATCATTGCATTGAAAACTCTTAACAGTATAAAATTTTGTTGATCAAAATCATGAAATAAAAAACAACAAAATATAAAAGTACTTTGAGTTGTAGTTCTGTTAATGAATTTCCCATCTGAGAAACTGAGATCTGTGGCATAAGAAACCAAATTTTTAAATCTTACCTCTGATCAATTGATCCAAATTTTTTTATATTAATTTGTTTAAGTGCATAAATAATAACTTCTACTATATCAGAAACTATTAGAATCAATTTAAGCTCACCACTAGTGAAATTTTCTCAATAATAAATGGAAAAATATTATTAAATCTATAATATTAAGTTCTGTTGTGATTCCTCTTTCTGAGCAGAGTAAATTTCTCATGTCTATTACATACATTGTTATTATTATAGCTGTTATTACTATAAGATTATTCATATTGTAAATGAACGTGATGGACTGATCACAAACACTCATCAACCATTCTAATGAATTGATTTTTAATCCTTAGTTTGAGATCAAGAATCACCATGGTTTTTTTTTTTTTTATTTTCCTGATAGTTCTTAACTGGAATAGCAGTTAACGTTTTTTTGAACCCAAGATGAATGTGTGTGTTAATAAATTTCTTTATGTAAATATTTACATTCATAACAGACAAAATTAAATTATGGCTCTTATTACAGGCATCTATAAAGTCGGCAGCTGAAAATATTAAGAATTTTCTGACCAGAGGCAGAAGGCTGACATTTGATGGCAATCTTTTATTTAGATATTTACAACTGCAAGTCTTTTCAAGTGAAGGAAGCTTGCACAAATTGGAGAAATAACTATCTAACATTTAATGAGACACTGTTGGACTTTTACTGAAATTAGAAGAAAAGATGGGGTAATTCATTTAACAAATGGGCATTTTTTTTTATTACAAAGATAAATATTGAAAGCACAAGTAGAGTGAGATTCATTATATATATAAAAAGTGGAAGAACAATATTATGGAAAATGATGATATATCAGATAGAACAGCAAGAATAGTTATTCAAATTATTTAGATGCCAAATGCAGATATTTCAGGTTTATGCCTTAATAAGTTCTCATTGTGATGAAATAGTTTTTTCTATATAGACATATTAAAGATTTTAAGACTTCTCATTCGATAATTTAATATACAAAATTAACAAAGCGTATGACACCCTTGAATGAGAAGCTATAAAGATACACAGAAATTATTACACGCTAAGCGTTTTCAAGGCCTTTTGCCTCATATTCATAGCGGTACTGTGATCAGACCAAACAATATTTTAAAACTCTCTTGGAAGATTTAAATCTCAGAATAGAGAAACAATTAAAAACTTGAAATTGCTGATGGGTAAATTTTTGTGGTGATAGATATGAGAGAGGTCACAAGCTTATGGATCTCAGAAAAAAAGAAAAACTATATTATGATATTTTTTTGAGAAAAATGATAAATGAAAATGGACATGGAAGCATTCAAATGTAAGTACAGCAGAAATTGGAAAATATTTTGATTAATAGAAAATTTTTATTTTGATTAATGTTTTTAATAGATCCAACAAAGGAAGTGATCACTGGTTAATGAGATGTAAAATGCACATTAATGCAAAACTAGATAGATGAAATTAAGTTAAACAATATTAACAGTTGATAGCCATAACCCTCAGAATCACTCCAATGAGTTTAAATTAGAACTTTCAAATTATTTTTAATAATTAAGATTTTTATGATGGTTCAAACTTGAATGAAATAAATAAGAAAATAACTGATACTGTATTAAGAATTGCAGGAAAGTTAGCTGTTTTTAAGCCAATAAACATCACATGATCACTACTTCTTATGCTTGCTCGTAACTGTTATTAAAACAGGCAAAACTGTACTAGGCACTAGATGGGGATTTTATGCACAAGCCTTCTGGCATCCATTGATTACTCTGGCTTGCACTGAGTGGCTATATGTATAGAGAGTTTTGCCTGTTTTAAAGATAGCTGTTATAAAAAAAAAACAGCACTTTATCAGTAAATTTTCTATTGAGATAAAATAATTTATGAAGGAAAGAAGAAATATGATTTTTTTTAACAAACCTTTAAAAGAACTTGAATATGTAGAATTTTTTTGTAAAATAACACAAGAAAGAGTTACTGTGGTATAAGAAAATATAATTGCGAATTGTCAAGGAAAATATAAAAGTGTCAATAGTGTAAAACAACATCTTGTTATTGGAATGAAAGTTGCGTCTTCATTAAGAAAATATGTAATTATCACTAAAAGAGAGATGACAATATGAAATGGATACAGGAGTTCTATACAGAATTATATAATGACAAAGAACAAGAAAACAAAATATTCTCTTTAGATATTATATCTCAATTTCTCAATACAAATGAAAGAAAAGTCCTAGAAAAGTATGGAATTATTATTGATATTTTATAAGAAACATCTGAAAAAATAGAAAAATTGTTGGCAAAGTTATATGTCAAATGTTTAAATGATAAAGATGAGCCAGATAATTGAAAGAATGCAGTAGTAATTCTGATACAAAATATTAGAAACTATACACCTCATCAGTGTTCTATCAATTCTATTTAAAATGTTTACCAAGATAATTATAACTCATCTATACCGAAATTCAGATTCTAATCAACCAAAAAACAAGTTGGATTTAAAAGTGGTTTTAACACAGTGGACTGTTTCCAATTATTGGGAGAACTTATAGAAATATTTGATAAACATGGATAACCAATATACTTTCGATATTTAGTTTATAATTAATAAGTTATTTCATTTAACATAAGAGTAAAGACAGTGATAAATTCAAATAGAGAGAGAGAATCACATGATTAAATTTTATTTGAATAGTTCTTTGTACTACTTTTTAATTAATATAATAAGTAAAATTAAAAATACTAGAAATTCATCATTCTTGCTTAATGATGAGTTTGGGAAATCAGTTGCCTTTGCTACATGGGGTAAAGATATAATTGAAAAGTCAATGTAAATATTTTTCAGATCATTTTTTTTCTTCAGATGGCTGACTCATAGTCAAATCAGTTACTCAATCAGTATTGGTAAGTCAATGGGTATCTAGTTATAACTAAACAGAGAGTAAATATCCTACATTAACCTATATTAATCTGATATTGATGCATTACCCATAACAACAACTCTATGACTGTAATATATAATTTTCATTCGTGAAGGAAATTACATTCTTACAAGTACTAACTTTGTGATTTACCTTAATTTCCTTTATATGAGAAAGAATGGTTGAATCAAATTATAGTTTTTTTCTTAAAAAAATATTTTATTGTTTAATATAGGGTATATGAGCACAGACTTTCACACGCTCCACTACTCAGCCAACTGATGAGTGCTGGTTCAACATGAAATGCACATCTTGGGAATCAGTTATCTTTTTCACATGTTTTTGATCATATGTTTTATTAATCTATGATAGAATTGTAATTACTAAATAAAAAAATTATTTTAAAACATTAAGGTTAAGGATGCTCTAGAAATAATGTGTATATGAAGTTGAAATGTCACACGTGCTATGTGAATTGCTTGACAAAGTGTATGTTTCTAATGTAACTATGATTTGAGAGATTGGTCTGACTTCTAGGCCAATGGATGGTTGTAATTAGATTGCAATCATGATCTCTTTTTTTCCAAAGCATAAGCTTGTGGTTAAGACCTGTAGAGGTCCCTAATATCGCATTTTTACACACATATTCTTGAGGTTAAATTTAGCCTTACTAAATATTACTTATATAATCAATGTGCATTTAAATAAATTTATAATTACAACTTTAAATTAGCATAATAGATTTCTAACTATAAGATCTTTCCATTGACTTGTTGTAAATCGAAAGATTTCACAAGTATTAATGTGTAATAAGAAACATGGACTTAATCAGTGAAGTCTTGAATAGCTTCAGGCTCTTAGATCTAACCGCTTCAACTTCACCTATTTAAATAGAAATTAGGTTGAAGTAAAGAAGATTCCCCTCTTTTCTTCCAAAGTGAAAGCTTGTGGTTAAGACCTGTAGAGATCCCTAATATTGTATTTTACTTGCGTATTCTTGAGGTTAAAGCCTTAGTAAATATTACTTACTTATTTATTGTAACTCAACATTGTCTCTTAGTTGCCTATTTTATAAATAATATATATATATATATACATTTTTATATTTTATTTTATATAACATTTATGCAATACCTGTAGCAATATATATGCATTCTCCTATTTACTTTGACATTATCAATAAAGTGTACTTTAAATATAGTGTATAAATATGCATAGCACATAATTACATAGTAGATTTCTCAATGTGCAAATATTTCTGCCTATTGAATTATGTAGTTTATCATTTAAATATATAAAATATTTTATAAGTAATAGTTTCTTCTTGACCTGAATTTAAACTATGTAATTTTCATATTTGAATATTAAAATAATTCTTGTTAACATTTGCACTTTTTGAACTTTTTTTAAACTTATATGACTGCACACAAGTATGTGTCTTGTCTTAGTGATTTTTTATTATTATTAAGAAAAATTTCTGGCTAAATTTGAAATAAATCTGAAAATTGTCATTAATCATCTAAATTCTAAAATGATTTTATTAAACATCTGCATTTTAATATATATATATATTGTACTCTCATTATCTAGAAATATTATAATAGGAAAATACGACTAGCTCTGATAAAAATGATTACGCTTGGCTAAAATACATATAATCTTAATATAATCAATAATAAAGATATCTTATGATAATATCTACTATTTAACTAGCTCTAACTGATTAATAAATAATGAATGGTTCAGTTTATGAAAAATTAAATGAATAAAATATTAATAAATCATGAGACAATAATGTGAAGTACAAGCAGTAAAGAATTACATTGAGCCAATATTCCACAGGATACAATCTCAATAACATAAGAATACTATCCTCCCCCCCCCCTATTATTTCAAATAATAATAAATTCATAGCATTCTTACGACTTTAAAATAATAATAATCAATTAAGTATAATGTTACTAAATAAATCATAATCTCTTTATTAAAACAATTTAATGATAATAATCTCAGGTTCTTTAAAATAACTCGAATCAATTTATAATCTCCTGTAGTCAAATATGATAAGGGATTTTGTATCATCCTCAACTACACCTAACTAATAATAATAACAATAAATAAGTAATAATCTTATTCCTCATTAAATCCACTGTTTAATATTATGGTAACTAACAATAATGATGATAACAACAATAATATAATATAATCTTTTATTTTTCATGTGACATTTTAAATAGAATATGTGGTATAATCCGATGTAATAAGATTATCTGTGGCAACAAACAACGTTAAAATTCTATGTAATAATTGTGCAATTAATTATGACCATAATAATAATATTAATGCAAAAGAATATTTCTCAAGTATATTATATTCTGAATCATTGTGATTTCTTAAAATGAATAATTATATCTGTACTGTGCAAATATTATGTTTATTTTGATATCTGTCAATCATGTATTCGTGATGGTGAATAAATCAACATAACACAAAGTTTTATAAAAACAAGTTTAACAAATTTTATTATCCTATACATTTAACAAACTATATATACTATTTACAATCGGATTTAATGAAACCTAACAAATATCAAATTAATGAAAATAATATTAAGTTACATACTTCCACATTTAAAACTTAATAAGTCAACAAGTAAATAAGCCTTTACTCCAACTTATATACTTTTTGGACACATTTATTTAAAATAATAATAATACAATTTAAGAATACACTTATAGTTTAATAATAATAAAATATCCATTAATTAACATAACTAGAACATGGGGTTTTTGTAAGTGTACATAAAAATATGAAATACCTAAATAATATTCATTTTTAAAATATGTTCATATATTTTTTAAATAAATCAATCAAACTTCTAATATAATAATGCTAGTGTTATTTTAAATATTTATCTTGGTTCATTCGATAAATAAAATTGACTTTAATAAAATATTACTGGTGTTCTTTTACATATTTTTGCTTGGTACTATCTTCTAAATAAAATCCTTATATGTGTGTTTCATGTATGATTTAAATACAAAATACTATTCACAAAATACAAGCATTCATTCTATTTGTGTTGTTCATTTTTGATGTT
Organism: Epiperipatus broadwayi; assembly: GCA_028023455.1. Lineage (NCBI taxonomy): Eukaryota > Metazoa > Onychophora > Udeonychophora > Euonychophora > Peripatidae > Epiperipatus > Epiperipatus broadwayi. The sequence goes on from JAQFVV010006222.1 coordinate 1,570,240, forward strand.
TAATTTTTTCCAAAAATATGCATTAACCCTTAAAATCAAAATATCAAGATTATTCAAAAATCTCGTGAATAATTATCATCTCTTTTATGGTTTTTTTAAAAAAAACAGTTTAATAAAAATATATATAAAAAAATTATGATTCTTTATTATTACTGTTAGCATTTACTTTCAATCTCATTTATATTTGACTTTAACCTATACCAAAACAAGAAAATCTATCTCATCTCCTTTCAAAATAACGATGCTACAATTCAAAATTATTCATTATTTTCTTTTGTAAAATACAATGCTATGTGATGCAATGACTGTTGAAATTAAGATAGCGATGTGATGTGTAGGCATGAAGAAATCACTAGAGTAACCTACACAATAGTATAAAATATATGGGATAATCTGCATGGATACAGTGTGAATGAAGAGATATGACTTCTCTGTCTAATACCCTCACATATAATAATAATGTCCAGACTATTTATTTAGCATTCATTTGAACATTTTAAAATACAAAATATCAAGAAAAACACTGTCCACGGAAAATATATACAAGACACAAGGCTATGTTATCTGTACTTGCATAAACTACTAAGATAATAATATAGATTACTTTCCTATTTCCTCCATAGATCCTACATATAAGCATCCAATGGTTTCTTTACTATACTCCCAATGTCACTATCAATTAAAACTTCATAATAGATTTAACAACCTATATCACAAAATTACTAGCATTACTCTAAATAACAAACAAAATTTGCATATGACTTTAACAATAATAAAAAAACTCCTACAATAAAAGGTTTATTCACTTTTAAAAAACTCAGCAATAAAAATACAAATGATTTTGTTTTAAGATATTAAAATTAATATTCAAAATATTTTCAAAAGCAGGGTTCATCCATTAAAGAATCATAAAAATTATGAGTATCAATAAATTATATTACATTGGTAATACAAAATAAAAATGTATGCATATCTTTCTAAAAAAATCATAGCTTATATCTTTAGAATAATAATGAAGTTTTATGTGTAATTAATGCTCTCACACACATGTTCATATGTTTATATGACAAAGCACTATATTCCAAGCAATTCTAGCAAATGACAATAAAATATACATCCTATAAAATTAATATATTTTATAAAGTTTAACTAGTGACACTACTCTTGTCAGTCACTCTTAGACATTTTCTGGTCCAATATTTAACATAAGGAAACATATTAACTAATAATAACATTCATTCAGCATTACTATCATATCTTAAAAATGTTTATGAAAAAACTTTACAAAATATTAAAATATTCTTTAAAATATTAATTATGTTAGATTAAATAAAAATATTTAAATGTTATTTTTCCTACCTAACACTAATAAAACTTAATACTATAATTAGTATGTGAAATGATAATAAAAACTATAGTTACTAAATTGAATTCTTTCTTTTCTCCATATAGTTCGATTTTTAAAAGTTTTTTTTTTTTAATATTTTCATAGTTCTTCCCTGGCTTGTTGCTTAGCAACACTACTGTCCAAAAGCTTTAGAACAAAAACTTTCTCTTCTCCCCAGCACGGCTGCTCACAAATAAAAAAAATAAATGAAGTTGACTTTTAAATCCAAAAAATTATTTTGAAGAATAATCATTAATCCTGTTATTAAAGTCTATAAAACACTGTCTATTGTTGGCAGCTTTCAGGATAATAATTATAAAATGTGATATCACTTGGAAAAGCTTTAAAAATTATCTCCAGAGTTTGTCCTGTTCACTTGGATCCCATGGGCTTTAGATGCATCAGTTGTCATTGATATAAACTTATCATGTATCTTTATGGAAGATATGCATTTTTATATTTCATTTAAAAATATTATTCTACAGTAATGAAGGTATTCAGTCATTTATAAAGTTATATTTCTTCAGTCAGGATAATATATTTTTAATTACCCATTTTATTTCCTTTTCTGATGAATAAGTTTTTTAAAAAGCAATTTTTATAATATTAAATAATTTATGGTCTTTTTAATAATGACCTGTCATAAAACTTATGTCTGTAATAATGTCAGTTTTTATCATTATAATCATCTTTCAAGAGAGGTTTATAATAAACTTTTTTAAGTCAATATTTTTAAAAAATATTCATTGCAACTTTTTTCTAAGAAAAGATATATGTAATTACTAATGTAAGCATAAATGGTATCTTTTATTTTTAGGTTCAATATTAAATTCGTTTTCAACTTTTTTTTAAAAAAGTTAAAATTTAAGTTTTTTTTCCATGTAACTTTTTGCTCTCCAAATAAAGTTATTTATCTTTAAAATATAATGTATAAAAATGCTGGTCCTTCGAAAAATAATATTTCTGCTCAACATTCTTGCCAATGTCCAAAATATTAAAAATAAATAATGATATAAATTTTTCCATAATATATTTAAAATTATACCTTCCTTAATTAGCTGCATTCCTGTCAATTCTTTTGAATACATCATATTGGTATTAAATCCATATTTAACCATGAAGTTGGCTTAAGCTTCAATAAAAATAATTGGTAGAGAATTGATTAATTTAGCAATTCATTATTAATTTAACTTAGTAAATTGATAATCTTTCAAAAAGTTTTTTTAAAAAATAATTATTGTAAGTAGTAAACTAAGCAATACTTTGATGTTGATATATGATAATAATATTGATAATAAGTTAACAAGTTATCATGAGAGTTATTAAGCAAGCTAGAAAATGAGAGCATCTACTTTTATACCAAATTAAACTGACAATTTGATTGGTTATTCAATCTTCAACTTATGATCTAATTTACATATTAGTCAAGCTTGTGTAATTAAAATTTAGAAACAAAAATTATGACTCATATTAAAAAATTAAATACTATTACAAAATTTAATTCTAAATTAATTTTACAATTTTATTTAAACAAATTAAACACTCTAAAATAACAATTTTTTTTTAAATAATACTTTATTAATTTATCCAGTATTTAATTTTAATGTATCTATTTTTAAAATTTAACTTTACTAACTACACTTATTTTAAAGTTATTCAATTAAATAAATTTCCTAACATTTACTTTTATTTTATGATACACAAATGTTTCAATTTTTTTAACCCTTAGGAGGATCCTTATGAGATGACTCAAAGCCGCTTCAAGTATCTTGAATTCTGTTATTTTTACTACTACGGTAAAGATTTTGTGCTTTTTTAAAGGTTAAAAAAAGTTCTGTAAGATGCTGTTCTCTCTTGAATTATTTTACAAGTAAAAAAATCAATAAAACTGACATCAAAAGTATAACAAAAGAAGTAGGCTGAACTTTCTTCATTTTGATTGGCTGTAACCATCAAGTTCAAAGAAAGTTGCTTGTCAAAGCCACTCGTCAAAACGAAACTGCTAAGATTTCTTTTCTTTCATTTCGAAAGTGATAAATGAATGTTTTAGACTATTTTAAAAGTATTTTTTGACATGTTTTTTGATATATTATAAATTATTTTGATAAAATATGCTAAAAATAAAATTATTTTAGAAAAATTAGCAAAAATTATTTACTTATCCACGCAACATATAATTGACCAAGAAATCACTGATGTCATCAAAGCTATTTGGTTGGTTAGTAATATTTGTTTTAAATTTGCCACCGTTATCGAATATTTTTAAATTATAAATGAAAATTTATTTTTGAAAAAACATTCGTTCATTTTCATAACCTGACAAATTATTAATATACTTTTTACAAATGAATCTAAAATAAATATAATATTATAAGATGAATATATTTTGACAGTTGAGTTTTGACTTGATCAATTAAAAGTTTAGACTTTTACCTCACTCAGCCAATAAAGTAATAGCCGCTACAAAGATTAAAACAATTCTAAAAGTAAATTTGAAACTTTCTTTTAGAAACCTTATAAGCACAAAGTATGAATATTTGCTTATCACATGACTTAAAACTCAGACAATATCTATTAATTTTTATAATTACTGTCTGATAAATGAATTATTTTTAACATTTTTATTACAAAATATTATATTATAAAAAATGATAAAATATAATAATACAATTTGGAATAGATAAATTTTGAAATTATTTAAGCAATAACAATTTAAATATATTGGTCTACCATAAAATATTATATTCTTAATAAATCATTTATAATATAAATATTAAATCTAATTTTTATTTAAAATACATTAGCTTATTTAATTTTAAACCATTAATTTAAAACTAGCTTTTAGCACTTTGTTTAATAGGACTTTTAGTATATTATTTTATTATGGCCAGTTTTCCCAACCATACAAAAATTATAATATTTAGCTTTACCTTATAATTTTAGCATATTAACATAGTCTTTTACATAATTACAACTCTAAATTTTATTTTAGCAAAAATTATAAAATCTTATCATTATAAAACATTTATACTATTTAAGTTTTTCCTTAATTTAAAATTTTTCAAAATTGACTTAGTAAACCTATATGGACCTAATCAAAAGGGTACTATATATATATATATATATATATATATATATATATATATATATATATATATATATATTGTAGGATGCAGAGATCTATACTGATATAGGGGAAAAAATGAAATAAATATTTTATTATGAAATATAACTTTATAAAGTCAGATTTTTATTATTTTTTTACATTTCATATTAATTCAGTGTTCAAAAATTAAAACTAAAGTGTACATCCAAATAATTGCCAATTTGCTGTTGAATAGATTGATTCATACATCTCTTAATTGTTCTTTAGGCCTGGGGTTTAAGCCTCATATATCAATGTCCCAGGGATCACTGCTTAGTACCCTGTTTCATACCCTATATTAACCTCCTACTATCAGCAACTGAGAAGCTACCAGGGGTATATGTCCCAGTTTGAAAGGAGGAGGTATGCCACATTTCTTTTGTTGATGATGTGACAATCTTCTTCCCATTGCAAAAACATCTGCCAACACTATATAAGCTTCTGGATGATTACACTGGGGCATATGGGCTAAAGATCAACCCTCAAAAGACTTCTACCTGGAAGATATATGGAGGCATGTTCATCACCTCAAGATGTTTAGGCAATCACCAAAATTTTCTGGGGTTCCCTGTAGTTCTATCCAGGATGGTTATGAGAAGAGCACTGCAAGATAAATTTATTGAAGAAGATGAGGAGTATAGCAAGTGCTCTTTCAGGAATCTACTTATCACTCCTGGTAAGGTGATACTGACAAACGTGATGGTGCTCCCATGGATCAATTATTACTTGCCATTTTTTAAACCAGCCAGGTTCTTTCAGAATGCAGTTGATTCAGTCTGCACAGGCATCTTGTGAAAGAGAAAGTGTGTAACCATCAGCTTAGCCAGACTGCAGAGACCGAAAGACCTGAATGAGTTTGGTTTACATAGTCTAAATACATTTTACATGCAGAGAACCCTGACAATATTGAGAGCAACATTTTCAGGATTGCCTCATCATACATTACAGGATGAGGTGGCCCCACTGACAGACCATTGCCTATTCAGAGCAAGTTGACTAATGAACTTTTAAAATATGTGTGAAGTTTGTAATGCCAAAAATTCATATTGGCAAGTGTGCAAATTTCATTTATTCTAGAGTAGAGAAACTGCCTGTACAGCTTAAACTAACCACAAAACAGCTAATTAATAAATCAAAGCATTGGAGCCTAGAGGCTAAATATGTTGATTTTTTGCTTAAAGTTAATTTTCTATCACTCCCAATGAATCATTATTTCGTTAACAATAGGAGATATATTAAAATTGAGGCCACTTGTAAATTATGTCGATTTGAAGATGAGACAATTAATCATATTTTCTATGAGTGCTTGTTTTTGAGGGTTATTAGGAAGAACCTTGCAGACAGAGTCTTATCTAACAATAAATGCATTCTATCAATCATTAACACATTGATGAGTGGTGTATATGCCACAATAAGAATATCAACTTATTTGATTCATGCAAGTGGCTTACAAGGAATCATTATGTTTTTACGAATAACCATGGCCATCCATGGGCAGTATTCAAAAAAATTCTTTGTGAAATCAGAAACAGGGATCATCTACTGATGCTAGAGGGTCTCTTTGCAGACAGTTGGGCCTGACTTTTGCTGCTTGAAGATGATTCTAGTCTTTAACATCTCTCACCACAGTCATCATTTGGTGGCAAATGATTAGACATACCAATCTATGAGCACATGCTGCAATAGTTTCTGGATTTTTGAAATGATCATCAGAGTCCTAGCTATGGACATGTGCACTCAATGAAAAGTACAATGCTTGGTTGAATATATCACTTTTACTGTTTAATTTCTTAAATAAAATTTGAGTGTAGGAGAGTTAGCAAATGTAGGAGATAATGATTTGCACTGTAATTGTATGTATTTGTTTTCTTTAATAAATAAAAATTCAAACTAAAAAAAAAATCCAAATAATATTTTTTAAAAAGTTGAACCTATTATGTATTTTATCTCTATAACCATGTATTGATATTCCCTACATCTCTCTCATTACAACTACTTAGTATATACATACAAATACACTAAACAAAAATACACAATTTTTCTACAATTATTGTAAACCTTTGTATTATCTATAATTTTAAATAAAAAATTAATTGGGTGAAAATTTTTAGAAATGTATGGAAATTATTTTTAAGTGAGTTTTTTTTAAAAAAATAACAACAACAAAAAAAAACACTCATAGAATGAAGAAATTTTCATCAAAACTGAGGTGAAAATCTTTCTTTTTTACATTTCCTTATTTATTTATTTTTTGTTTAGTTATATGATTCTAATTAAAAACCATAAGCAATGAGATAGTTATTCTTATCATTATTATGTTCTGTTTCAGAGTAATTGTATTTTTTTTGTTTTGTTTTGTTTTTCAAAGTAAAAGTTATACACTATTATTCTAAATTATGTCACATGATCAGTTAAAATTTTTCATTGATTTCTGTCTCAGTGTTTCCTCTACTGCCTGATATGAGTTGGCCTAAACTGTGAACATGGTGTTTGTTTCAGGATTTGTTTTCGTGAATATAATTTTCATATTGCATATATTCAACATACTGTCTTGAAATGAAAATATTGTTTGAATTCTCTAAGATGTAAATTAAGTCTTAATTTATTTTCTCCATATTATTATGCTTTTTTGTTGAATGCCTGTGTATTACTAATCATTATTTCTGTCAAATTTGTTCTTTTTTACTTATACCGTTTTATTACTGATATCTACACACAAAAAAATAGAACTACTTGCTAGAACTAGTTAAGAATGCATATATATATATATATATTGTAACCGATTGAATTTGATGAATGCCGGTGATGGTTAGGATGATCAATCTGATCTGATCAAAAATCTAAAATCTAATTTCATCTAATCTAGTCTAGCTCAATCGGGTCGCCATTATGCAATAAACCATCATAAAGCACTAATAATCTCTCTTAAAGTCTATAATTTGTTTAAGCTATATGTGAACCGAAAGAATAATGAGATTATCTGCTCCAGACCTCAACAAATCCATCACATTACAAAGTAAACTGCATTTACATATCGTTGCCCTAAACAATAATATATGATTAGGTTAACTACTTGATTATCAATCTAATGAAAATCCAATCCAATCAATAAGTAAAACAGATTTCAATATATCTTATTAATCTATTGCTATTGTAACAATTTAAATCTACTTTAAATATTTAATGATACTGTATTTTTACTTAAACAGAAGAGCTTTTAAACAACCACAATTGCATTTTTTTAACAAAACGTTTTTAAATATAGGCACTATTTAAATATCAAACAAAATAATATTTGGCTCGAATGTATATCTAGTTTAATAAACGCCAAATAGAAAGTATAAACATTCGTTCGTCAATAAGCGATGTACAATTCTTTCTACTTTAATATTTAATCAATAATTTTCTATTGAAATCAACTAGTTTTTATATCATTTTATAAACACTTTGAAAATTTATGCACTCCTTTAAATGTTTAAACAAATTAATCTACATCTAGTTTACTAAGAAGCTATAAAGTAATATATAAATAATTTATTCATATCTTCCCTTAAAGTGATACTTATATATTGCTTCGTTTATATGTTAAAATAGAATACTCCACGAAAACTTATTAGCTATTTTCTATCTTTTATAATGTCCAATCATATTATATAAAAGATATGTTAAGTTTCCATTGGATGTCCATCGATCTATAATAATAAATATCATCTATTTAAACCTTCAAATAAATGAATATGAAATTGGTTGGCAATAATTAAAATATATGATTATAATTTAGATTTATCCCAATTTAAAGATAATATTCAAGTAAACTATTCAACAAAGTTTGTACTCTTTATTCTAGAGAAATTTTAAAAATATCAGACTAGTTATTCTGTACCAATGATAAAGCACGATCTATTTACGTTTTTATGACGGAATCAGACAAACATAGAAATGATTGATTTGTAATATTAACTAAAATAAAATATAATATATAATATTTGAATGCAGATATAAATATAAAATTCAAATGGGAATAAAATTGCTAATATGCAAAACATACCATATCTTATATTCTAGCTCACTTACCAAGCTGAGTTTGAACCTTGTCATTTAAATAGCTACGTCATCTTATGCAATCCAAATAATAATAAAAAAATTAAGGGAGTCTTGTCATTTGAATCACTCAATTTATTTGATTATATAAAAGAAAATTGGCAAGATTAATAACAAATACATAGGAAATTAATTTATATTTCAGATTGATTGAATAAATAAAAAATGATAAAATTACTGTGTGTATCTCTAAAATGTGTTGTGAAAACAATAACGACATGTATATAAAAAATGAATGAAAGAATGAATGGAGAGACTTTTGGATATCTTACTGAAAAATTTATATATAACAGATACCAAAGATATGAAATAGGATGAGATCGAAGCCTATTGGTTTATCAAAATAATAACCGATAAATGAATATGAAATAATATGATATATTTGAATGTCTTGTCTGTTCGATGTTTTAAACTAAATTTTATACATGCAACCATCAAATCATATATTAAAAAAAAAAAAACATCCAATTGTGTTAATATATACTTAGACAAGAGTTCAAATAATTAATAAATGAATCTCTCTGATCATTTTTATTTTCTAAACTCTATTACTCTTAAAGATAATTTAAATAAAATACAAATATGTGCACATTTTTATATATATAAAAAAATCATACCCCATATAAGAGTCTGTCCGTTTTCACTATTTATTTGTCCATTGCGATTTACTTATCGCCAGTTTCTATGAATGATGCAAAGAGAAGCTTATTTCTCAGAAAAGATAAGTCAAACTTTATAATGCTTCACTAACAGTCCTTTTTCCTTTCCAAAGAGGAGAGTGCGATTTAATTAGCCCTTTTATGATACAAATGAATCCAGTTGATCCTGAGTGTTTCTTAGCTTGTGACACGATATTTATCCAAATCCAACGGTAGTTATATGCCAAACTTTAAACCAGAAATATCTTTATTTTTAAAACTAAAATAGCCGATTTTTATATAAAGCATTTTTTTTTTATACATAGGTTTCCTTTTTTTTTTTTTTTTAACCTTTTGTTGCCGTTTCCTTTGAAAATCCTTCACAACTGCCATTCAAATGATTGAATGGGCAGATAATTGAAGTTTATTTTTTCATGTTTTATGGTTTAACAGTTAAAAAAAAATATTGAAGAACTTTTATTTATAAGAACATAGAAAAATGTCCGTTCGTGGCAATCACAAAAAGTTGATAGCCTACTCTTATAGTCTTTTGGCTATTTATGTGTTCTCTTCTGGTGTCATAACAACCACTGAAAACTACTCAAATAAACCTCAATGCCAAACAATTTCTTTTCATCAGTTTTTGCAGGGTTTGAAATGTAAGTTTGGAGAAAAAAGATACATGGAAATTAAATCCAAATTCGATTAGATTTTTTCTATTATTTGTAAACCAAAATACAAAATTGATATTACAACCTTTATTCACTTTATAAACACAAATAATTTACACATATATATATTTTTTAATAATAATATTTTTTTAAATTAATTTATAAACAAATATACATAACATAAAAACATTGAATTATATGTAATAATGTTACTGTGGTGATTGCATTAACAGAAAAATAAAATATGTAAGATAATATCGATCCTATTTAAGTAAACTTATATCATACTGAATTGTTTTCAAACTTTATTTATTAACCTATATGTTTTTCCTGAGTTTGATTATAGTGAATTTAGTATTTTAAAGCTAGAATCAACAGTAAACAATTCTGTTTAAAAGCTTTAGGTTGCCATGGTGATCAATTTAAATCTATATTTCCAAGATCTTCCATTATCTACCTATCAAGCAAAAGAAAAAAAAAACAAGATCAACAAACTTCTTTATTTTTTTTAATACCTTGATCATTAATCTGAATATTCACAATATATATATATTATTAATGTGAAGTAGTGGTGAAAAGCTAGTCATGATTCCTTAAGTTACATTTTTATCTTGTTATGAGATCTAGTGTTTGTTTTACTTCTTACTTTCTGATAGATTACAAATGTGAATTTAATTGATTATCAAATTGAGCATCAAAACTTAATATATAAATATTTGTTTATGTAAAGTCAGTCTTTGCAAATGTAAAAAAATAATGTTTAAAAAGTCATAAATAATATAAAAACTCTAAGGTGTGATTAAAATTGTTGTCATTAATTATTCTCTGAATGATATATTTTGTACTTCAAAGTAGATCAACTTTTCTAAACACTAAAATACTCAATATTACTCTCATCCAGTTTTTTTTTTTTATATTTTGATCTTCTATAGTTGCTGCCCAATATGTTTTTCATATTGCCCATTCAATTCTTTGTTACAATTTTCTTAATATTTTTTTTCATATACTGTACTTTTATCAATTCTTTTACAATGATAACCTTAGCATTCCAACTTATTTTTGTACATTTAACTTCCATCATTTTGTCTCTTTTTTTCCCAATTTTAATATCTCACCTTTTTACAGAGGTTTTAACAAGCCTTTTCAAAAAATATATTTTCAATGGGCTACAAAATAATCTCTTATTAGAATCTCTTAATAATACTATTGTGATTTGCATGTTATTTTTTTTAATCATCATTTCCATCATCTGGTTAACAATTTCCCAAAAATGAAAAAGTAATATCTATATTCTGTTCAGTGTGTTTAATCCATCTTATTATATTATTATTTTTTGTACTTATTTTTATCTTATTTTTTTTAAAATTAAATCTGTTATCATTATATATAAATGTAATAATATTATAAATCGATGTCTGTATCTCTTTGAAGCAATATACGTAATCTTATAATTAAATACAGTAATCAAAAATTTTGAAAAGTACAAAAAATATAATCATCATTTAGGAGCACTTTTGACTATCATTGTGGTCTTTGTCAACTAATACTTTGAAAGGTTATCCTTCCCATAATGCTGTGATCTTAGCATTTGCTGCCTGCCTATTGATTATGTCTTTATTGTATTTATATATTAGCATAGCTTCTTTTATTTTCCTTTTATGGTTATTTATTTCACTTTGCAATATTTTTACATTATTATAATTGAAATTAAAACCATATGTACATGATTTATCATGGTCGTAAAAAATGGAAGCTGATACGTTATTATTACCTTTGCAATTTTGTTTCGTATTTTGTATCCTTTTTAATAATAACAAGTGCTCTTTAGTTCCTTTCTCCAATGTACACCTTGACTCCCCCATATATCCACTATCACACCTACATATCCATTCACAAGTGATGCTACTTTTATTTACAAATGAGGTTTATCTTTAGAGTTATTTATTATTTTATCCAATGTAGGAGGTGCATAAAATGCAATGTTACATATATCTTTATAAATTTTCATTATTAAATTTGCTTGTTGATTCAAAATATATGGTATTGATATCCAAATGTTTTTATTAGTAGAAGAATCAACCTTATTATTAATATTTTTTATATTTATATTTTGTATTAAAAATTTTAATAGTATAATAAATATGGTTGTAATTATAGACAATATTTTTGTCTTTACCCGATGAATATTTACAACGATTATCATTTCTGAGTAAGAAGGACTTCAAACCTGCCATTTTATGTGACATTGGTACTCTTAATTTATATGGAATATAGCCTGTTTTTACTATTGGTTTAATAGTCATATAGTAATCAAGCTAATAGTCATATAGTAAGCTGGATTATTATATGACTACTAAACCAATAGCAAAAAGAGGTTATATTCCGTATAAATCAGTACCAATGTCACATAAAATGACAGGGTTGAAGTCCTTCTTATTTAGAAATGATAATCTTTATAAATATTCAGCAGATAAAGGCAAAAACAATGAAATGTATTTTAAAGAATTGTTAAATGTTTGCTATAATTACAATCATATTTATTATACTATTAAAAATTTTAATACAAAATATAAATATAAAAATATTAATAATAAGATTGATTCTTCTACTAAGAAAAAAAATTAGATATCAATACCATACATTTCAAATCAACAGGCAAATTTCATAAGGAAAATTTATAAAAATATATGTGACATTGCATTTTATGCATCTCCTATCTTGGATAAATTAATAAATAACTCTAAAGATAAAACCTCATTTGTAAATAAGTTACATCATGTAGGTGTGGTAGTGAATATATGGGGGAGTTGAGGTGTACATTAGAGTTCCTAAAGAGCACTTGCTGTTATTAAAAAGGGTTCAAAATATGAAAAAAAATTGCAAAAGTAGTGATAATGTATCAGCTTCCCTTTTTTTACAACCATAATAAATCTTGTATATATAGTTTTAATTTCAATTATAATAATGTAAAAATATTGCAAACTGAAAGAAATAACATTAAAAGGATAATAAAGGAAGCTATGCTAATATATAAATACAAACAAGACTTAATCAATAGGCAGTCAGCAAACATTATGATCACGAAATTATGGGAAGGTTAACCTTTCAATGTATTAATTGACAAAGACTATGAGGATAGTTGAAAGTGCTCCTAAATAATGCTTATATTATATATATATATTGTGAGTATTCAGATTAATTAACAAAGTATTTTTTAAAAAAATCTTGTTTGGTTTTTCTTTTACTTGATAAATGGATAATGGGAGATCTTGAAAATACAAGTTTAAATTAATAACCATGGCAACCTAAAGCTTTTTAAATAATATTGTTTACTGCTAATTCTAGGTTCAAAATACTAAAACTTGTTATAATCAAATTTTAAAAAAATATATAGACAAATAAATAAATTTTGGAGATAGTTCAGTGTGACATAAAAGTTTACATGAATATGATCAGTATTCTTCTCACATTTTCTGTTATTGCAGTCACCATAGTAACATTATTACACATAATTGAATGTTTTTTATGGATCAGATATTTTTGTTTGTAAATTAATTTTAAAAAATTATTATTATTAAACAACATATGTAAATTATTTATATTTATGAAATGTATCAAGGTTGTAATATCAATCCTTTATTTTGGTTTAAGAGTAAAATAAAGAAAAAATCATATCGAACTTAGATTTCATTTCAATGTATCCATTTCTCTCCAAACTTATATTGCACTTGCAAAACAAAGTGGGAAATTTATTGGAACATATTGTTTGTCATTGAGTGGTTTTAAAGTAAATTTCAACAGTTTTTATGTCAGCTATTAACGTCAAAAAGAGTATAGTATAAATAGCCAGAAAAGATTGTAATAGGACTTCTCATCTTTTTGTCATTACTGAGAACAGATGTGTTTCTCATTTCTTTAAAAAAATTCTTTAAAACTTTATTTTTAAATTGTTAACCCATAAAATATGGAAAAATACAAACTTAACTTTCTGCCCATTCATTTGAAGGGCAGTTGGCTGAAGAAGTTCCAAAGAAGATGGTAACACAATGTGAAAGAAGGAAAACCTATATAAAAAAAAAAGGAAAATGCATTGCATGTCAAATCGGTTTTTTGTTGTTTTTTTACAAAAAAAAAAAGATTCCAGGTTTTAAAAATCCGAATGTAATATTCGATGGATACTATGTTTCAAGCCAAGAAAATATGCAGGACCAACTGGATTAATTCATATTATTAATAAGCAATTTAAACGCCACTCTCCTAATTCAAAGACAAAGAAGAAAAAGGCTAATATTAAATTCTTCGCTTGATTTCACGGGATTATTCTATCTGGACATTATCGCTCATGAAAGAAGAAATGGAAAAATTGAAGCTGACAAAATATGGATATTTGTTTTATTTGTTGTTTTGAAAGCTGGATCTATATACCTTAAAGGAAACATTGAACGTTTAACTTATCTCTTCTCTACTTTTATTGAGGGTATGATTTTTTTTTGTTTATGCATATATGTGCATATGCATATATATATATTTTAAAGAAGAGTTTATATTTTATTTTTAATCATAAATAGTGTACATTTAGATATAAATGGATTTACGCAATGAAAGGCTTGGAGAGATTCCTTTGTCTGACCCTTTAAATTAATGCGACCAATGTTTTTAAATGTTCAGTTTGATTTTTGTATATTTTAAAATTTAGCTTGAAATATCGGATAGAAAAGAAGTTTAAATATAGCGTTTTATTTTATGTTTGTTCAATTATTATGTTAATGAACAAATAGAGTTCGATTTTTATTCGATTGCATATATTTGGTATCTGTTATTTAAAAAATTTTTCATTAAAATATTCAAATCTCTTCTTCCATTCATTTTTTTTATAATGTCATTATTGTTTCGCAACACATTTTAGAATTACACTCATAAATTTTATCACTTTTATTAATTCAATTACTTACAAATATAGATTAATCTTCTGTTGTATTTTATTAATGTTACCATTTTTTTTTTATTATCCAATAAATTGAGTTGATTTTTAAATGCTACGAATCTGTTTAATTCTTTCTTTGGATTGTGTCAGATGATTTTGTTATTTAAAATATGGTCCAAGATTCAAACTCAACTTGGTAAGTGAACTAGGATATAAAATATGGTATGTTTTATACATAATCATTTTTTAAATCTTATTTACAGATAAATTTTATATTTATTTTTGCATTCAAATATTATACATTATATATTTTTTTGGTTAATATTATAAGTAAGTCAATGTCATTAGCTTAGAGTTGATTATTTCTTAGCTTATCTAGTCCCGTCATAAAATCTAAATAGATTGTATTTTGTCGTTGGTTTAGAATGACTTATCTTAAATACTTTTTAAATTTCTCTAAAGTGAAGATAACAATTTTTATTGACTAGCTTAATTGAATATTATCTTTGATTTGAATAACTTCAATTATAGTTATACAGCTTAATTGTTACCAAAATCAATTTCATATTCGATTGATTGAAGATTCAAATAAATAATATTAATAATTATAAGTTAATAAACATCCAATGGAAACTTAAGATATATTTTACATAATGTGATTGGGCTTTGTAGAGTTAGAAATTATCTAATAGATTTGATGATAATAAATTCTCGTGGAGTATTTCATATTAAAATATAAAGGAAGCAATAATTATGTATCACTTTATTGGAAGATACAAATGAAATGTTTATACATTATATTTAGCGTTTTATTAACCTAGATGTAAAATTGGAGTAAAAGATTATATTGTTTAAGCATTTGAAATACTGTATATATTTAAAAATGTTTTGTAAAATGCAATTATAGTTATTTAGAAGCTCATCTGTTTAAATAAAATGCAGTATCATTAAATTAATAAAGTATGTAGGAATTTAATTTAGTTATTGATTCGAATTGACTTTCATTAAATTACTAATGAAATAGTTAGCTTAATCATATGTTATTGTTTAGGGCAATGATATATAATTTCACTGCTTATTGCAGTTTATTTTGTAATTGTGATAGATTTGTTGATGTCTAGAGCAGATAATCTCATTGCTTATTTTGTTTTACATATAGCTTGAACAAATTAGTTTTAATAAAGATAATTCTGTTTTATGATAGTTAATTATATAGTGACGACCGATTGAGATAGATTAGATTAAATTGGATTAGATTTTTTTTACAAATCAGATTGATCGTTCCCCAGCATTACCAAATTTTATCCGTTACAAAAATGGTGCTTATAGGCATGGCTAGATTAGTAAGCTAATTGTTGATGATCATGGGAAAATGTATATTATGTGAATTATTTAATACAATCATTAGAATTGGAAAAATTCGATTTTTGATCAGTTACAATATATTCTAACAAACAGAGGATGGTGGGCCTTCCACGTTGTGGATTAAATATAACTAATGAGAAAGTGACCTTCCACGTTGTGGGCCAAATCTAACTAAATGAGAATGTTTCTTTACTTAATTAATTTGTATAAAACTTATTAAATTGATATAAAATGTATTTTGTAATATTTTTTTGGTCATCCATATTGTATTTCAAATATAACTAAAACGATTGGGAGAGTTTACAAACATAACATATATTATCAGACAGTTTAAGCTAATTATAATTATTCAAATGGTGCACATCCTCGTTATGGATCAATTGTAATATTTCTTTATTCCAGCTGGGGTGACCACACTATGCATTAATGTTAACCTATATTTAAATCTATATGACATTCAAACACTTGCGGCTAAGTTGCATGCCAAGTGTAACGTTTTAAGGATGGATTGATGGATGCTTCATCATTCCCAGTTAACACGATTTCTAAAGCCTACTGGGATGATGATGATGGTATAGAACATCCATAATCTTATTTGCCAGGGTGCCAAATTGCAACTTTAATAAAATATGGAGGTTAAACCTCATTTCAATAACTTATCAATAAATTTCAGCAATAATATTTAAGGAATGGGTTAATCAATAATCAATCAATTAAGAGACCACTGAGAATGTATTAAAATCGATAATATTAATATTTTTGGAAATTCTTGGTTATTCTCAGCACACTACCATTCACCATCATCAAAGTCACAATTAAAATTTTGTCCCAATTACAAATAGTTCTATATCCATCTCCACCTTCCTGATCCACCCCTCCATCATACTCACATCCATAGGTCTATTACACTATTATCTCTTTTACTATTAAATTTTCCATTATGCTAGCTCATTTCTCCCATTACAATCTCTTCTCAGAGTTTTTAGAACAATTAGGTGTGGAACTCGTACAAGCTGCAAGTTATTATTGGTGATAAACACTCCTCTCATAATCACCTCCAAGGTGATCTTGGGCTGTCTTTAATGTAGTTTAATGTCTATTTACATTAAAGCTCGAATAATTTAAGCTTATCAAATCTTTTAGAAAATAACATTATAAACATATTCCCAATTAAAGTAAAATTATAAAGAAGTAAGTCTAGAGAGGTGTTTGAATTCAACGGATGGGGAAAGGATTTTATGCCCACCCCCTGCATCCACTATCACTCAATAACTATCCCTATTTACAATTTATACCTCAACTATATTAAACTATTTGGTAATTCTAAGTATCGGAAATTAACCATTTTAAATAATTTTACCGGATATTATTTACGAAATTGATGTATGATTGGATTTGAGATGTCTAGATAATAATAACCCACAAAACATTGAGACATACGCAAATATTATTTAAAACAAATAACAAATTTTATTGACATACTACAATTCAATACATAATATATACATTCACTTGATGACTCACATGACTTTCCCTTGTTCTACAACCGACTGTATTATGATATATATATATATAAAAAACTAAACACATAAATATCCCTAGATCAATAAATAATATCTAGAGGTTTTAAAAATATAAATATTCATTTTTAATTATTAGAGAACCACAATTACTATGGAATAATATTAACATAAGACAGTTAAAATATTATATACTCGCACATCTATTATATTTTTGTTTTCATTTTATTCCAAATATAGTGAACATTAAATTTCTCCCTCAATGTTGAATGCTTTAGTTACTGACTTGTTTCTAAGGGTAATGCTTTCAATAATAAAATTTAATAATTTTATTTATATGATTTTAATCTAATATTCCTTGCCCTATGCTAAACAATAGAGATATTTTATGTATGGTGGGACTAAGTTAATTTTGGTCACTTTCAAATGTCAACAAATCGGTATCTAGCTCAATCATCATCATACGTTCATACACACTATATTCATGTTCTTATGACAATAATAATAATAATTTAGTAATATTACCTTTCCAGCGAAGTTCTCAGCTGGCTGCGGATATATTTATTAAATCATTTCAGATACGCATTGCTTACACATTCGTAGGTTTTATTTAACCGTTAAGTTGAATATTTATTGACGTTGGCTCTTATTCATAAATTAAAATGTATCAACAAAACAATGTTCAAGTACATCAATCGCACACAATACCTACACTCATTCTGACATCAAATTGAGTTTGTGATCCTGAATCCAACATTTATAAGTAATGCTTAGTAATAGCTAGATTTCATACACCTGTAAGAAATATCAACATTAACATGAGGCAGGCAGTGACCCGAATAAGAGAAAACCTTTTCACTAAGGTTGAGATATGCTAGGATTTTTATCGCTAGTCATATAAAGAGACTTGGGTTTACCTATCAACCTCTGGCCATCAAAAAAGAAATCATCTTACGGTGTAGAGAATAACTAAGTGGGAAAACTCTTCCACTGTGTTTAAATACTTTATAAATATAGTATAAATATTTTAGGGAGGAGCTAAACTATGACTCCACTGGCTTGGTGGGGATTTGTTATCCACCCACACATATACAGGTCTAACATCAATTTGTACAAGTAAAACTTTTGTATCTACATTACTCTTGCGAAATAGTACACTAGAACATGAGCCAATAATATTTCCAAGCTTTAATTACTTTGTATCTAGCTTTAACTTTATTTAACTTTATGATAATAATAATAAGAAATGTGCATTAAAATTTCAAAACTACTTCCCTGCACTTTTATAGGATAATGATGATATTTTAGCCCAACAATCATGCAACCTTCATAAAACATAGCATTAGATTTAAGCACTTGACAAAATCCCTGATTCGATTCAAAAAACGTTTCCCACAACAATATCTCTCACTGTTATCAAAAAAAAATGTAAAGCATTTAAAACAAGGCACATACAGAATGATTTAACATTAATTTCATCTACCCCTAAATGATAATAATCATAAAAGCATTCAACAGGCACATACAAAATGACTTGATGTTAATTTTATTTACCCCCAAAATAATAATAATAATAATAATAATAATGAAAGCATTTAATAGGTACATACAAAATGACTTGATATTAATTTTATTTATCCCTAAATAATAATAATAATAATAATAGAGAATGCGCGTGTATGCCTAAGTCATCAAGAACGAAGGTCTTATTAATAATCTTTTTTCCCCATATTCTAATCGTTTTCCCACTTAAAAACTGTGATATATATCTGTGATAGATAAAGACAGCGATGGCTGATTACTGAACAGTTGTTTTCTAGCAAAAAGTAAGTAATACGGTCGTTCATAACAAAAAATAAATTCTAACATCATAAACAAGCATGGCGTCGTGTCAAGAAGCAAACGACGTAAATTGCACTCAAACAAATGGCGATAAAATGAAAACTGTGACTATCACAAAAACATATGCAAACGTAACAAAAATAAACCAGCAGCTTCACATCATCGAAAAAAGTCCAGCATTAACACAGACAGCAAGATTTAGGAAGGTAAATCAAACCAACATAAATAATTTAAACCTCATAGAAAACAATAATGTAGAGCCCTCCCCAACGATATGGAATCAAGATGAACTGCAAGAAATAAATGTTAATTTCAACAGCACCATCCCAAAAAAATTATTCGCAACTTTCCAAAAAATTTTTTCACCGAGATCATTAGTGTTAGCTGTCACTGATAGGAATTTAACACTCTATAAATTCCCCAGAGAGCTTCTTTACGAGGAGCTGACAGCAACAGCATTGTGGGATACAGTCTCTAGTATTGGGGAGCATCCAAACTCGCGATACGTTGCAATTCAGGTTTTCTATGAACATCAGCGTGCAAGATTTCAAACTAAAGTAAAAACTTTGGGAAGCTACATGCTAATAATAGTCGATCAAAGCTTGCAAAACTATTGTAACGGAATAATTAAAAACACTTACTTCGGATATACCATTCAGGATTTTTAAAAATTAATACAGTCATTTGGCAAAGCTATTTATATAAAACAAATCTACTTATCCGACACCCCCATACCGGTTTTCAGCAACAACTTTCATTTCAAAATAAAGCTGAATGACAATGTAAACCTGGAGGATATTCCAACACAAATAATTAACCATAATGCAATACTGACTATTTACATAAAAGGATTAAGGCCGAGATGTTTTGCGTGCGGTGAAACCGGACACTTAGCAATCGATTGCAACACCAAAATCAACCAGAAAAACCAACCGAGCTCTGAAGATCAACCAACAGAAGCTCACCAACCAGAATCAAACAGTACAAAACAGATAATGAAAACAACTAATAAACAAGAAAAAACTAATAAAAAAATGACAGATCAACAGCAATTGAATAATGAAAAAACTGCACACACATTGCCAGCACCTGAAATTCTGGATTTATCAACAAAATCAACCAATAGAATTCAAACCCCCACTGACAAAAAAACAGAAAGTCAATAACCTCAAGAGGCTCCAATGGAAAAAATAGCACACAATCTAAGTCAGCCTACCAAAGATACTGGTGAAAAAGAGATAATAAAAGAACAAATAAACTCACACAGTAATAGTGATCAAGAAAAAATATATATAACACATCAAACACCCAATATTAAAAATAATACAACAATGGAAATTATGGAAGCTATCACCCCAAATATGCCTCAAATCACCAAAGCTGACACAGAACAAAGAAGAAGACCAGGCCGCCCACCAAAGAAAAATAGAGGGCCCAAAAAAATCAAAACAGAATCCAACCTTAGCCTTTCTGATCACAACAATACAACTACAGTGGAAACAGATGAAGATCTGGAAATGGAATATGAGAATGAATGGGAAGAAACACCAGATCAACCCTAATATTTAAATCTCAACCAAAAAACATATAATGAAAATAAAAATTGCGGCAATCAGTATCAGGGGTTTGAACTCAACCTCAAAAATTAATAAGTTAAAACATTGGATCAAGGATATACAACCATACTTGCTTGATATACTTGAGACAAAAATTTATGCTGGATCACAAACTGACCCAGCCAAACATTTAAATATGGAAGGTTTCTGTGCATGCTCCAGAGACTCTTCCTCTCCCTCAGCTGGCACTGGACTCATAATTGCTAGAAATTGCCCATTCATAATGTTCAAAATAATTCACATTGACATGAACTTATTAATTGCAACCTTCAACCAAAAAAGCATAACAATAAATCTGGTTTTTGTATATATGCCTTTACAGGATAAAAAAATAGATACCATAATTGCAAACATTAATTCAAGGTTAGCTACAACTTCAAACCCAACCATCTTAATTGGAGATTTTAATTTAAAATATCAGGAATTTACCCAATGTTGGCTTCACAGAATAAACATACCACTAATGAGTGGCCAGGGTTTTTTGCCAGATGATGCCATCTCTTTCCACAATAATCGCTTCTCTTCACTTATTGATCTGTGCTTTTATTCTCCAATGCTTCACCACCTTATTGAAATAAAACTAACTCCCTCAACTTTTTCCGATCACTCAGCTCAAATAATCACAAATTCAAATATCGCCCTTTCTACTTACAAGAACAATAAGAGTTTTACTCTCAGAAACAACCCCTGAATTTCTGTTCTCTGAGACCTACATAATGCTAAAAAAATCAAAGATATGACTTTGAACCCAGTCCAGAAATATCTAGCATTTATGGAAATGTTGTCCTTTAACATCAACCATATAACAAAAAAAACAACCTCCACCATCAAGACTTTTGTCTCTGGCAGATCAGTTACACCAGAGAATAATCATGATTAACCCATCACACTGCACCCAGCAGTATATATTCAAGTTTACAAGTTTACACATGCATACAATAAAGCATGTGAAGAACTCAAAAGCTATCTGAAGATAAAGAAAAGCAAGGTATGCCTAACCAGGCCACACACTTAGACAAGAGATTATATAAGATGGGTGTTGGGGAACCAACCAGATGTAAAAGTGCCAATGGCACTATATACAAATAGTGGAACATATGCAGGACACAATATGATTATGCCAATTTTTGAATATTTTAAAGAGAAATTACAAGAAAAACAACCATATAAAATACCACATAATCTGTTTGGCCCACCAGAGACAAAAACCCCATTCACAAAAGATCTATTCACAACAAAACTAAATACTATTCGAAACGCTTGCCATCCATTGTTTGTATTAAAGCATCTAAGTAAATTCACAACAGAATATTTGTGTCAGTTAGCAAACCATCTAGTGCAACAAATTCAACCCATGGAGGGTGTCTATCCAATAGCCATAGTACCCTATAATAAAAAGAAAGCAATTATTCCACCTATTACAGACCTCAGACCAATATCTATGGGACCTTTGCCGATCAAAATTATGGAGAAAATTATTAAAGATGAAATTGAACCGTATATAATGCCACTTATCTCCGAAGCACAATATGCAAAGAAAAACTCTTCAACAGAAGCAGCTTTATTCTTCAAAGCAATTCTAGCAACAGTAAAACAGCGGAAAAAATACGGACCCATTGTTGTGCAGCTTGACATAGAAGCTGCATTTGACTCAGTCAATATATACACACTTCTAAAAATGCTAAAAGACACAGAAATTCCTAGAACACATCTATATATAATTGCTAACCTGCTTCTGAACAGAGAGATCCATATAACTTTAAATGGAAGAAACTCACCATCTTTCACACCCACCAAATCTATATCCCAAGGATCCCCTCTTAGTTCACTATTGTTTATATTTTACATCAATCCCCTTATTAAAAGCATACAAAATGCATTTACTGGGATTGAGATACCAGACACAACACAGCACACTACATGCATCGCCTATATGGATGATGTTACTATATTCTTAACATCAAAAAAACAAATACCGCAACTCCAAAAGATATTACAAGAATATTCACAAAAATATGAATTAACATTTAATCCAGCAAAAACCACAGCCTGGTTACTATACACTGGTAAACCATGTACATCAATTTACAAATCAAAACCAAACTCTTTCCTTGGGTTCCCATTTCATATGGGAATTACAGGAATGAGATGCCATATCCAAAATAAACTTAAAGAAAAAGCCACAAAAATTATAAACTCCTTGTCCAAGGCATATCTTTCACTATATTCCAAAGTACAGTTAATTAACCAGCTTATTGCAACCAAAATAACTTACTATGTACCGGTTATTTCATTCTCAAAGGAGTTCATTTCAAAAATTAAAACCACATATAATAAACTACTTTGGACCAGAAAAACAGTAGCAATTTCCACAAAAAAACTTAGCCAACCTCTAATAAAAAATGGACTTGGTTTGCACAACATCAATTTTTTTCATATACAGAAGTTAAGGAACTCAATAATCACAATACTTGCCAAATACCCCAAAATTAACCACTTGCTAGAAGTTACTCCAACAGATAGACCACCTCCAAAAGGTTCCTTTTTCACCAACATTATATACCAATGCAAAACCACAGACAAGATTCCAGAACAGTATTTGCATAAGTATTCATACTAGGATATTTATGGTTTAATAAACAGAGAAGCAGATACTAATGTTATACAACCTATGCTAGGAATTAGCAACAAGAGACTACTCAAGGAATATAAAAAATGGGCTCTAGAGCCCAAATACTTTGATTTTATCATGAAAATCAATCTCATTGCCTTGTCAACAACCCACTTTCTTTATTATAAAAGAAGGTATATATCTATTGACCCCTTCTGTGGACTCTGCCATCGAGCAGAAGAGACACTGGACCACTTTATTTATCAATGTGTAGCACTTAACCAAACACGACAGATGATGTGTAACACCTACAGAAAACCCGGTACAATCATTAATCACATAATAGCTGCTTTTCAGGGAAGGTCAATACCTAGCATTAGGGCAGCCACATTTGTTCTATATGCGTATTGGTGCACCTGATGTACTTTCTTAATTGGCAATAACACCAGATAACACCCAGCTACATTTAGCAACAAACTGCTACACATTCGAAATAGAGATAAAATAATAACCAACCCCCACTTATATGCAGCAACATGGTCATTGTTAAAACAACCATCAATGCTGTGAATGCTGCAAAGAAAACTATCATACAACTAACATTCAAAGTGACATGCGGACAAAACTAAATAAGCTCCTTAAACTTTAGAACTCCGATTATTTTTGCTTTTTTAATTTTTATATTGTTATAGTCCATTAACCACAAAGTGTAACTACTAAATTCATTTATATGTGTTTACCCTAATATTATTCATTGTATGTTAAATTTCAAATTTTCTAGATGTAAACTTATGTAAACCATTGAGATCAATAAAGCCTTTATTGAAACGTAATAATAATAATAATGATGATGATGATGATGATGAAAGCATTTAATAAGCACATACATGGATTAATTTTAAATGGATATATATGATAAATAATATTAAAAAAAATTCTTTTCCTTTCTTTTTTTTAAAAAAATTAAAGGTTCTACAAGAATAGAATAATAATAAAAAATATGCTTAAATAACTCTCCGGGGAATGTCCTTTATATTTCTGGTTTTTATTTTTCCTGTTTTTCCTTTCTTTGATCGGTTTATGTGCACATATGACATTATGTTGAAAGAGTCCTTATGATCGAGTTCAATTCCTATGTTCAAAGGTATAAAGTTTTTAAGCTGCTGTGAAGATTTCCTCATCTTGATTTTTGTGGATTACAGTTGAGTAAAACTTGTTTTAATTTTTTAAATATATGAGTCCACTTCTTGTTGCATTTTTCTTAGTTCAATCAATATTCATGTTTAACACTTTATATGAAATTATAGCGTTCAAATTTAATGCTTTATATGTGAAATCAAAATTTAGATTTTCTTATTTTCTGTAGTTTAAATTTGTACGTTTTGCTGATTTCTGATAAATTAGTAGAGACAATTATGATGTTGATTAATTTCCAGGATTTGATGTATGCCTAACCTAAACTTTACTCGAAAGTCATTGCTTTTTCCATATTATTAAATTTGGCAAGGTTCATTCTTCAAGAGACAGATAAATAATAATAATAAACAATTTTCTTTTCTTTAAAAAAAATGTTTCTTTTTAAACTTTTTCAGCCAAGTCCTCTCTAAAACCTATAACGAGAAAACTTGTGAGAGATTGAAATAAAACCAGCCACCAGCTAAATATTGAGATAGAGCTCTTATAGTCTGGCATCTCACTCCCTCCCCCCCCCCAATATGACATTACCTTGACCGTTCTGAATGTCTCTGGTCAGTGTTTTTGCGATTAATTGCCTATCATTTCTTTTTTCTTTCTTGTCATTTTAAAGTTCTGCTCTCTTTCAAAAAAAAAAAAAAACATTCTCCATTCATATCTGCACTCCAATAGATAATCACCAATTAATTCTAAACTTAAATTCTTGTCATTATAGATATCACTTTAGTAATTACTTTAGTAATTCTACACTGTGGAAATCACATTAAAGAAGAAATGACAGAAAGCTTTCTCCTCAGAATAAATAACAGAAAGCTCTCTCCCCCCTTTTACTTTTTCTATTATAATAATACTAAAAAAAAATGTATAGCAGCCCTACTAAACCCAGAATCTTGATAGAAATTTGGCTGCTATGAATAAACTATTAAAATGACTGAATTTCTTCTTTAAGGAGCTCCCCACGAGATGACAAGGAATAATTATTATTTAATTGTGAACTTTATAATTAAAGTCTATAACCAGATTTAATACACACACATGCATGTTTCACGTATACAATTTTTTAATTAAACCGATTGTTCAATAATTTAATCCTTAATTATTATGTTTTTTTCTATAATTTATAATTTTAATTTCATGAACTGTTTAGTTCTAACTTATCCATATAAAACTATGGTTATCTATTTTTACTCTCTCTAAAGTAGTTTTTAAATCGTACATCCCCCTCTCGTCTTTTTAATCTAACTATCAAACGATGTATAAATATTGCCTATCTTATAAATCATCAGTAATATTAAATTGTCCCCATAAATCAATATTAAATCAAACAATCTTTTGCCTAGAAATTTTTTAATGACAAATGTATAGATTGCCTACCAAGTAAAATGTACTCAATCCCTATGAATATGGGTTCAAACCTAGCCTTAGCTAAAAAGTTTGTCTATTGAAGAAAAAAATATATACAAACTATGAGGAAAATTTTTGTTAAACATTATTTTACATAGTCAATTTAAAAAAATGGAGCCTTGGGCAAATCCAAGGGCTACAATGTATATATTAATTTAAATGTTGTGGAATGTTTTTAATAAAGTAAATTATTACAAAATCTGCTAATAATGCTGTCTAATAAATTTAAAAATCTTAAATATAACATTGAATACTTTAAAAATATGTATAAATAAATTGTAAAAGAAAATTAATAAAATGCAAAAAAAAAGTGATATTTTCAAGTTTCCAATAAAAAAAATTCTTGATGTTTAAGATTCTGTAATGTGATCCTAATATGATTATGGGGATTTCTTTAATCTCAGATGAGATCTAAACAAAAATAAAGATTAATAACTTTGGCTATGATTATAATTAGGAAGAATGTAAAAGATTAATGTGAATGGACTGGAGTGACTGGTTTTAAAGGAGTTTATCTTGATATGATTACTGTATTGAAAGTATAATGAGAGAGTCGTTAAGTCAAAAACAGAATATTTAAATACAGAATTAAAAATAATTAATTAAAAAATAATATCACTGTCTCTGAAATAGACTATTGTTTAATAATCATCACCATCAAAATGAAGAGTACTTATTGTTTTGATTTGGAGGAAGAAATGAAAGAATACGGCATTAGTAACCTCTTATATTGGACAAATTTATAAAGTTTAAAAAAAGGTTTGAGGATAAATGAAATATACAAGTTTGTGCCAGCATAATATCGTTGATAAACTGAAAAGAATTATTCCATCGCCTAATACTAATAAAGACAAAATCAAGAACTTATCGTAAAGCTATATAATTGTGGGAAATGTTATAAGCTGATCCACTTTCTATTGTATTTTCTTTTTTTAACATAATTGAAAACGATATGACCAGATCAATCGATTGTTATTCTAGGTCGAGCAAATTGTATATTTTATGAAATTTGAGAATTTAATATTTTTTAAAAAATGTTTAAATCATTGAATTTTAGGCCATTAGATATCTTTATACTACACAATAATTATGTCTTAAATCCAATTGTAAGTGGTTGATAGGGGGAGAGAGAGGGAGGATGAACAGAGATGACAGAAAGAGTATTATTATACACAGTTGAATTTTTGTAGCTCAGGAATTCATACGAAGTTTGAGAATTAGTTGTATATAAATATCTAAAGTCAAAATAACCAATTTTTTTTTACAATTTGCTGCTAATAATGATGAATATGTTTTTATTTTTTGAATAGAGAGATGGAAAAGAAGAAAAGATGGAGAGAATATTGCATATATAATCCAATGGTTTGTAGTTCGGGAATTTGTAGAAAGTTTGAGCTCCAGAATTAGCATAGTTAATCCATGAAACTTCAGTTTATTATTATACTATTTCACTAAATCACATAAAGTATTAAATATTGTATTATAATGCCATGGAAATCATTTCGGTAACATATGTTGGATGTACTTATATTTTATATGCATAACATTTATATATGCAATATTATAAACTAAAGTCTTTTTGTTTTGTTTGTTTGTTGTTGTTTTTTTGCAGATAAAGTAAGTAGAAAGTTGTTCTTAAATTAAAAGAAAAAAATCAATTAGTAATAGATTTTTACATAAGTTTCACGTCATAAAAAAAAAAAAATCCCTGACAAGATTATTTAGCTAAGAAGAAAAGAAACATGCCACTATGCAATGAAAAAAAAAATCCACTGACAAGCTGCTGACATTTTAAAGTTTCTAGCATATAGCTAGACACATTCCTGATTCTTTCAATCTCTACAGATAACATCTTGTTAATAATTAAAGTACTAAATTGCTGCTAGTCTTTTTTCATTTGATCGGAAGAGATTGTTTTTTCTTTTATTTACAATTTTGTGATTAAAAAATGAAAATAAAGATATAAGTTTTTTATACCATTTATATACAATTTTAAAAAGCTTTGAGATAGAAAAATCATTTATATTTTACTGTGAAATGTAATCGCAAATAGGTTTACTTAGACTGCAAACATTTTTTAATATAGATAATGATAAAGTTTATATTATATTTCACTCATATTCTTTATGATCAGTATATCAATTCTCAGATTGTTCTTGTACTTGCTATTTTAGAACTCAGATTTAGCCCTCTTTTACTAAACAATTATGATTGGGTATAAGCGATTCTTAACTTGACATTGGATTTTTTTGGTAATTTGAAAATCATCTTTTAATGTACTTCAGGTTTGAATCTTAGATCATATGTTTATATATTAATTAAAAAATATAAATGGGAGAATATGTGATATTCAAGCACTTGACGATAACTTGTACTTCAATTCAGGGTACAGTAATACTAATACAAAATCATTTAAATCAAAGTCAATCTAAGTTATAATATGTTAAAAAGATCTTTTTTTTTAGCCTGTAGATGAACCAACTTGTTTATAACTTTAAATTTGTGGATGCAATTTATTTTTACTGTACATTTAA
Source organism: Epiperipatus broadwayi (assembly GCA_028023455.1). Taxonomy (NCBI): domain Eukaryota; kingdom Metazoa; phylum Onychophora; class Udeonychophora; order Euonychophora; family Peripatidae; genus Epiperipatus; species Epiperipatus broadwayi. The sequence continues at coordinate 1,599,192 of JAQFVV010006222.1, forward strand.
ATGTACATGTTTTAGACTGATGATGAGAGCAGTAGTTTTCCAAGCCAAAATTGTCTGTATCGCGTTCTAGCTGAGAATAGTAAAAATAAAATTACTGTTAGACTAGATTATTCTATTACTTTGGTATTTGATTTTTATTTAAGTCTAACTGAATAACTGACCATAAATTATTTTTTATTGGATTTATAATCATGTAAATAACAAATACTTTTTTGTATTTGTACTTTCAATTTAGCAAAAAAAAAAAAATTCCATTTTATTTTATGAGAAAAATTTAATTTAAAGAATTATAATTTTTAACCATTGTTGATCCATTGCAGGATGAAGGTGTCTCCAAATATTATTTTTTTCTGATTCATAGCTCTCTTCTCAATTTTCTTATTTCATCCACCCATCTTACATATGGTCTTTTTTTTTTAGGTTTTTTACAATCTCTAGATATTTCATTTTTAAGACTTCAACTGTTAATTTACATATCATTTCTTACAATAGTATCTTCAGTCTGGCTCTATTTCAGTCTCTTAATTCTTTCAATGATATGAATGTTATTTGCTTATGCTTTCACTCAAGTATTTCTAATTTGATTTATTTGTATTACTTCCAGCATATATCTATCCATACTTCCTTGAATAATCTGAAGCTTTTATAATATTCTTCTAATAAGTGTCCTTCTAATAAATAGGTTAGTTCAGATTCACACTTAAGAACCAGTAAAACACATTAAAGACCTTCCGATTTGCACACATAACTATAATTCCTTTTAATATTAAATTAGTTCTTCCAAAAGCAATCAGTCCATGTTTGTCTTCATAGTTTAGTGCATTGGTAAAGTGTCAGAATCTGGAGCATAAGATCCTTGAATAATTCCAATTATGGTATTTTTGTTGCTTGAACTTCTTATGAACTCCCTAACAGTAAAATCATTTTATTTTTTAATTTCTTCCATTATGTTTTCATCAGTATTAATCATCTTACCAAGATATTTGTAGTTTTTATTTTATGATTATCAAACTATTTTTTTTCTGAAGAAAATCTATTGAAATTACTTTAGTCTTTTTAGTGTTTATCTTTTGATCTATTTTCTTATTTTTATCTGTAATAGACAGGGTATGAGCACAGACTTTCACATGACCCACCACTCTTCACACTATCTCATAACACTGATACACCTGAACACACATATGTCGAAAAGATAAATAATCACCAATATACGTATTTCATGCTAAACCAGCAATCATCAGTTGGTCCAGATTACCATCTCTATGCATATATGCTACAAGTGCTCAGATATATATTAAGATAGCTAATTCTCCTACTTTAATGGACAGGTTTCAATCCACCCCACACTCCAACTCTCCAACCGTCCATCCAACCGAAAATCCGATGATGGAACGTTCAAAGGCCACCCTTAGGCTGAGATTGTTGTCACACCCATGTTGACCTAAAGGTCAATCTGACCCCTCATGTACAGGACATAATCCATTAAATACATATACAAGGGATAGGCAGATATCTCTAATATGTAATAGATGAAATACACAGGCTTATATATACTTGTGTCTATATATGTAATAGACATGCTATGAGCACAGACTTTCACATGACCCACCACTCTTCACACTATCTCATAACACTGATACACCTGAACACACATATGTCGAAAAGATAAATAATCACCAATATACATATTTCATGCTTTTTGACATATGTGTGTTCAGGTGTATCAGTGTTATGAGATAGTGTGAAGAGTGGTGGGTCGTGTGAAAGTCTGTGCTCATACCCTGTCTATTACATATATAGACACAGCTATATATAAGCCTGTGTATTTCATCTATTATTTTTATCTGATAATTTTTACCACATTATTTTCAAAAACAATCACATCACCTACAAAATCTAAATGAAATAAATAATCTTCATATACTGTATTATTTTAGCTTTCCATTTTAATCTGTAAAATATTTCTTACAAAACTTCTGCAAAAAAAGTTTTAGAGATATTGAATCATCCACTTGCGATTTTGTATCAATGTTAATTTTCTCTGTATCATTATATAATTTTTTCATTGCTACTGGAACACCATATATTATAATAATTTTTGTAAAATTGGAAAAAAAAAAAAAAACAATGTTTTCACTGTTTATTTACTGAATCTTTACCCAAGAATCATTTTTGAAATGACAAATCTGTTTCCTAGAGATTAACATTCTCACAAAAATAATAATAATACCACCATCAAACTACTGCGTAGTAAATCGAAAGATTTCACGCTGTATGTTTGTAATTTGAACTTAGTGTGTTGAGTGTGAAGATATTTAAGATTCCCACTTTCAGATCTAAGTACTTTAGACTGGCTTGGATATATAGAAAGACAAGTAAAGAAGAAGGTGGAACCACCTTTTTCTTGTTAAATTCTCTGTCTTAGTGCTTGATCTGATTGGCTGGTGATAGCCATAAGCGCTTGAGAGATTTGCACTCTCACAGTTTAATTTCAATAATAATAATTTTATCTGCTTATTTATTTATTATTATTTACACACAATATTTTTATATTAAAAAAGAACTACTGACAAGAAGAAACTTGTGTGAAGAGTTACACATAATAACTATTATTTCCAACATTAATTATAAAAAGCAAAAAGAATGTATACACATTAATCATGTTCAAAACTTACAGTGAGTAAATTTACAAAGGTTAATATAAAAAAATAATAATGATGATGATAATTGGTATTATTATTGTTATTAAAGAATGAATGAAGCAAATAAATAACTTCTGTAATTAAAAAAAAAGTCTGTAAATTCATAAAAAATGAAAATTATTGGTCTATATTGTTAAAAGAAATTGAAACCTGTGCATTCTGCATATTAAAATATAAAGATGTATGTGTGTGGGGGGGGGAGCAACCTTTTAAAATAAAGATGATAGTCAGTAGTTATGATTTAGAGATTTATTGTGAATGTATACAAAAGCTATTTTTAAAAATGCTTATTTTGCAACAAAAGGAATAAGTCATTTTTAACTATTCACTATATATAGTGTGTAGAAAGATAATATTAAGAATATGTTTGTGAATATATGCCTTTTTAAAAAAAGGTAGACTTTAATTAATTTTATATAGATTTAACTAAAAAATATAAAGCCACTTATAGAAGTCATTACATTTTATTACTATGATTTTCATGGAGTACCTCACCATGAATTCAGTAATGTTTTCTCAAAATTCATTGAAGTAAATAAAAAATCAATATAATAGCAGTCATTTTTTTGCATCCGTTTTTTACAACTCATTTTGTTGCATTGTTGATATTGCTCTTTTACAATCTTATTACATCATTACTATGAATTTAAAACACTAAATGTTTATTTAAAATGATCTCCGGTCATAAAGTTAATGATGATAGCAATTCTACCAACCTTAAAAAAAAATCATTCAAGGACTTAGTTAATAAGATGAAAATAATTGATTTATTTTTGAGAAAAAAAAATTGCATGATGAACACTGGTTATATATTCGGTAAGAATAAATGATCAGTTTGCAAGATAATGTAGAGAAAAAAAGTTTCATTCTAGGATTACTTATGTTCCTGAAATTCCTATGGTTACATCTATATTGCATGATGAGTATATAGAGTGGATAAAGTTTTTTTCAATTTATGTACAGAAAGTATGAAACAATTTTTTTTTTTTTTTAGATAGTCATGTATTGCACAAGAAAGCATTGACAAGAAAAATCCTTTGGAAATAGTTATACAAGGTATTTACTGAATATAAAATATATTTGTATAGATCAGAATTTGATATGAACTTAAAAATGAAGTATTTTATGACATCTTTTAAATATAGCAGAATTACTTTTACAAATAATTCTGAATTTTAGTGATATTTAAATTTTATTTTCTAATTTATAATGTAAATGCTATAGCTGTGTTCAGAAAAAAATATTACAAGAAAATAGTTGGTGTTTTCTGTACAGATAAGGGTGTCTGAAATTTATGAATTTAGTATTGTATAAACATTATATCTTTTGCATTTTATTATCATCATAACAAAATTTAATAGAATGAAATTGTTGGATTTGGGGGGAAATAAATAATGAGCATGTAATTTGAAAGCAGCACTTTTAATAGAAAAATCTGTTAAATGTGATATCCTTATTTTTAATAAATGCTGTATTATAAGAGCCTAAAAGAAAATTTTAATGGCTGTCATGATTAAAGCAAAAAAATAATGAGATATCTTGAATTTATCTCAGAGAATGGGTTGTCGTTATTATCATTATCATAACATGTTAGCATTGTCTTCTAGTGATCATTCTTACTATTAAATTCTGAATGTAGATTCATGTTTGTTTTATTCTATGCATTTGATATTATGTGTTGCTATTAATTAACATCACCATAATCAACTGTCATTATCATCATTATAGTTTTGTAAAATTTATATATACCTTAAATTAACACTTCACAATGCAATATATAAAATAAAATTTATTTTTTCTTGCTTATGGTTTCAGTTAGTCAGCAATGATCATCAGAGCTACAGTAATCAACTGTCAGTAACATCATTATATATTGCTGCTGTTCAATAGAGATTTTAGTAAACAAACTAATTTAAAAAAAACTAAAAGAAAGTATAGTTAAGTTAGAATAAGTTGATAAGTTTTATCATGAGGTATTTTTATTAAGGAGTGTTAGAGAAGAAAAGATGAAACTCCATATGGTTTTCACTATAAGGTAAGAGATATAATTCAATAGATGAAAAAGTTTTATGTAGCTATGATAGCTCAGGTTTGTCGAACTCATATCTGTGAAGTCAATAAGAGTAATTATAATTCATAATGCTGTAAATTATGTATCATCAGTGTTCGATACATACTATTTAGTGACATTAAAATGAAATAATGAAAATGTTGTTTTGCTTCTAATTTATTTAAAAAGATAGAGAAAATAATTTTTAATTTTGTTTGTATCTACAAAGTCGAACGGAAAAAAAATAACTTTTTTTATTAAGAAATCGCATTATTTTCCTATGATTTTGCTTAATTTTGTTTTTTCTTGATCTTTCTCTCTATTTTTTTATTTGTCATGATAAGCTTAATTGAATAATAACACAAAGAAGAAATGAAAAGCAAACTTAAAAGATTAGGGGCAATTGTTTGCTCCTGACTAAAGATGAAGTCTTTTGATGTAACTTTAAGCTGATTGATTTGTTCAACTCATAAAAAAATAACACTTTTAAAAACCAATTGCAGTTCTATTATTTAGTGAGAAAAGATTTTTTTTTTCTTTTGAATTTTCAATTTATTAATTTTTAACATTTATTTACATGAATTTTGAATTAGTTAATAAATAAATAGGAAAGCTTTTTTTGTTGCAGCAAATTTGAATTTCGAAAGAAAAATTTAATAACTTATAAATAGTTTTTTTCATCTGTGTATATATATTATCTAATACAACTTCTTAGTCTTGCGCTATATTTTTTGCTCTGTTCTTCAAATATTTATAATTACAGTATTTTTTTTTTAAGTCGTTTCTAATTTTTTCTTCTTCCACTTTTCTTTATATATATATAATTTTCTCTATTGGGAATTCCAAAAACCTCTGTTGCTGAATTCATGAGTAATTAAGTAAAATTTTCATGTGATAATAATGTTGGATAATAACTGCTGCTAATAAATTTGCATATTCTTGTTATAAACTTGAACACGTTTATATCTTTTTTATTTTTTAAATAAATAAATGTATTTATAAAAGTAATTAAATAAAAAAATTCTCACTTAAATAATTTGTTTATAGAGTTCACTTTAATTTACAATTAAAACAGTTCATTTTTTTAAGAGCACTAATAAAATAAAAAGGATATAAAATTAAGAAAATGGCACTTTCTTTTGTTGTTGGTGTTGTTTTTCAATGAAGGAAACTAAGTGTTTCACTTTTTTGTTATTGTTGTTTATTTTTAGTAAACAAGAAATCTGATTTCTGATTTTTGAAAATATACAAAGAAAATTTTATATTTATATATTATAAGATATTAAGCAGACTTTATTTATTATTAGAACTTATTTAAAAAAAAAAAAATTCCTTTTTTATACCCCTTTTAGAGGGGGGGGGGGGGGGGGGGGGTTTTTTTTTAAAAAAAGTACATTCTCATTTTTTTATGATTCACAACTAAAAAGTGAATTCAATTTTTTTTTATTAATTACTTAGTATGATGTTAAAAGAATGTTGTTAAAATATAATGGATTTTCATTGTTATGATTTGTATAGGCTACAATACTCATTATTTCTGTTAATTATACTCTGTATTATATTAAAGTATAGTATTATAATTCTATAATTAAAACCTTTTCTTTTCAAAAACTTTATTTGATGTATATATATATATCCACTTATTTCCAACGTTTCGACTATCTTTACTCTATAGTCATTTTCAAGGATCTAAAAAAAAACATTACATTATAAACAAACTTCACATAAGAAAACCAAAAAACAAAAATAATCAAAAACAATATAAAACATATAAACCCCATAAAATTTAAAAATAAATAAAATACATTAAAATCAATTAAATTAAAAACACAAAACATACACCATACTTACTTGATTCCCTTCTCAAAAAACTTTCCCTTTTTACATTTTCTTTTATCCAAAAAACCAATTGTTACAATAAAAAACTTATTTCCTTTTTCTTTCTTATATACTTCAAAAATGAATTTATTTCCAAAAATAATTATTTATTCATGTCTTATCCAATTCTATTTAAAACAGGTTTATATCTTTTTATATATAAACTCTCTTTTACCATTCTTTCTTTATACAATCTAACCCCCTCCAACATTTTAATCTTAAAATCTGTATGTCCAACTTCCTTACTATGTATATTTACATTAGAATTCCTATCTCTCAAATGCTGTTTCAATCTTGTCTCTAATTTGTTCTTTGTTGTACCAATATATGATACATCTTTATTCTCTTTTTTACAATTCAAACATTCTATTTTATAAATACCATTCAATGTTTGGATTGTAAAAGAATAAAGATATATATATATTGGGTAGAACAAGAACAAATTGAGGAGATAGGAATTTAATGTAAATATAATAGTAGAGTTGGACATACAGATTTTGAGATTAAAAGTTGGGGGGGTTAGATTGTATAAGAAAAATGGTAAAAGAGAGTTTATATATAAAAAGATATAAACCTGTTTTAAATAGAATTGGATAAGACATGAATAAATAATTATTTTTGGAAATAAATTCATTTTGAGTAATAAGAAAGAAAAGAAATAAGTTTTTTATTGAATTGTTTTTGGATAAAAGAAAATTAAAGGAAGTTTTTTGAGAAGGGAATCAAGTAAGTGTGGTGTATGTTTGTGTTTTTAATTTAATTGATTTTAATGTATTTTATTTATTTTTTAATTTTATGGGGTTTATATGTTTTATATTGGTTTTGATTATTTTTGTTTTTTGGTTTTATTATGTGAAGTTTGTTTATAATGTAATGTTTTTTTTAGATCCTTGAAAATGACTATAGAGTAAAGATAGTCGAAACGTTGGAAATAAGTGGATATATATATATACATCAAATAAAGTTTTTGAAAAGAGAAGAAGTGGTTTTAATTATAGAATTATATGGCTATATGTACTGTATATTTTTGAAAAGAAAAAAGGATTGAGTAGTGATTAGAAACAGAAGTAAATGGATTTGTAAAGTATAGTACATTAAATTTAAGATCTTTATCATTTTCTAATTATATTGCTCTTCCACAAAAGCAAGTATCTATTGTAATTTGAAATCATGTCATACAGATTTTATTGGTATTTTTATAATAAAAAATAAGCTTATTATTCAAAAGCACAAACTTTTATTTTAAAAAATAGTCCATTAGTTTTAATAAAGAATTAATTCACATACATGTATATCTTATTTATAAAACCTGATTTATTATATTAATTACTATTCCATAACATAAAATATTCCATTAACATTTCGAGTATATCCTATTATAGTCTTTTTTAAAGGTAATATTTGTATTTATATGTTAATATGTATTTATTATATATGTTCTGCCTTGAAAAAGACTATAATAGGATGTAGTTGAAACATTGGTGGAATATTTTGTTTGGGAATAAATCAAGTTTTATAAAGAAGAGGATATACTTGTGTGTGAATTATATTATTTATTTATTGTTTTTATAATCTTATATTATGTGAAATATTTATTGAGTTTTGCAAACAATTTTTACAGAGTTTTATACTTTTTAGTTCAAGACTATTCAAATTCATAATTGATGAGTATGTGATAATGTGGAATTATTTATCCAATAATGTACATAATAAGCAGCACCTAATCACAAATGGCTGCTAGGTAGATTATCTGATATGCATGTAGTTTATTCATTCTATATTTTAACAATTTTTGTATCATTCCTTAGTGGTTATATGATTTATTGTTAAACGTTTGATTTCAATATTGATTCTTTATTCTATATAAGAATTTAATAAATTGAACTTTGCAAATATTAATAAAATACACCTGGGTCTCTTTTTACGCGGACTTATTTAACACAATTTTGAAGTTATGCAATTCGCGTTTCACCGTAAGTCGATTTCTGATAATGCGCTATTACTTTAAATAATAAATTTCGTACACTTACGTTATATTGAAAGTAATAGCACATTATTGGAATTCGACTTTCATCTTAGTAATTTCAATATTTTCAGTGCTTTATAATAGTAAGATTTTATGCAATAATGAAATTAAAATCATGATTTCCGCATTTTATGTGTAACATATTAAATTTTACAAGATTTATAATGTAAATTTGTTCAAACATTGTGCGTGTTATATTTTGCATTTTAAATCACATTCTGTTTTTGTTTTTAAAAGAATGTAATCAATTATTATTTTCTTATTAATGACACTAATCATTAACGTGCTCTTAATTTCCAACGAGAGCTAAATGGTTGTATGTCTGGATATCGTGAGCTTCGTAAACATTTAATAAAATCATTGTCTCAAAGATTAATTACTAATTACATTGTCACCAGAAAAATCATAATAATTAAAACGTGTATAAAAAATGTAAATTACTGTACTGTAAATTATGCATAAAAATATATTATTTTGAATAAAATTAAATATTATAGTTAAAAAAAGTTTGTCTTGTATCAATTTTTTTCAAATTTGAAATTTTTTATTAGTCATATTTCATTTCCTTATTATTTTTTTTTTTGCGCAAATTTTAAAGTAATTTTACGTTGGTGCTTTGCTTTTACACGAATTTTGAAAAATCACAGACCGCACCCCCCCTTTTTCAATGTAAGTTACATCTATTTTTGCCAATTTCGTTTGCGCATGTTTTCTGAGGAACCTATCTATCGCGTAAAATGAGACCCAGGTGTAACTGAATGTATAATGAAAACAATAACTGTATTTAGTGTATGGTTGCTGTAATGTTCATAATAAAAAAAAATAATTAATTAATGAAATATTTCTAAATTGAACTTTATTTCTAAAATCTAAACAAATTATTGTTAAATCAACAATGCAAAACTATGAAATTTTGTTCTAAAATTTTAAATTGCCTTTGTAAATGTTAAAGTATTACAAAACTTTTGTTCTGCAATAGTGATCCTGATTGCAGTTTTTTTTTTCAATATTACTACTCCTTTTATAAATTCAACTTACAAGCACTTAAATACTTATTATCCAAAGAAGCTCGACATTTTATTCTTTAAATAATTTGAAAATTCAATATTTGATTAATCCTTTTCAACAGGAGTCTGTCATCAAAGGAAGTTAAAAATCTCTTTGATGTTTACTGATTTTATTGATAAGTGATATATATTCTTTTTTAAAATGATGAAACAAAAAAAATTGAAAATTTTGTATTTTAAAAACTATTTTGCTTGTGATCTAATCAACTATGTTAAAGGACACTCTACCAAATGAAATAATTATTTTTATGTTGTTGTGTTTTAATCAATGAATAGTGTTACTAATGCTCTTTTTTTAAAAAATAGACTAAATGTCTAAATGGAAAAAAAAAATTTCCCCATTTCTTATACTTTGTTTATGTTTGTAATATTGTTTTTTCCCTTCATTTGTAATTCAAATTTGCATATGTTTGTTCATCTGTGTAGCAAAGTGGTTTTTTTTTATATATATAATCTAAAACTGAGTGCACTTTTAATTAAGTTCACCATAATTATAGCTCTTTTAAATTCATTATTATTGCTGTTTTATTTGTACTGTAATTATGACCAAATTGTTTTACATGGTTTCAGAAAACACACTTATATTCTAAGCTTGCATTTTATACACAATTAATGAAGCTGTATAAGAATAAATAAGCTGAGCACTTTTGGGAATTCTATGTTCCCATATTCATAGCTCTTTTCACTAATAGAATTCCCAAAATTGCTCAGCTTATTTATTCCTATACAGCTTCATTAATTGTGTATAAAATGCAAGCTTATAATTATCAAATATTAATGAAGTAAATGTTTTAAGTATGATGACACTTATATTCCAGATTGTTTTAGCATGCTTATATAAATATTTTTGCTATGCTAATTTGGCTGAGATATTAACCCTAGATTCCCCATAGTCTATAGCTATGCAGCATGGGCTATTGTGTGGAATCTCATATATTATCTGTGGTGCATCCTCCTTTTGTAATTTAGCTTTTTTGCTGTTAATCAACCTATTAAGAGGGGGGGGTATTGAAACTAACTTTGAAAGTTGGTTCACATATTCTTTTTTATTTTGTTTGTTAGTTTTGAAATATAAGGCATGCTAACCCAGGGTTTATTTTCAACTTGCAATTTTAAAGTTCGTTTTATATTTCTATAGAATTTTGTTTGATAACATTTGTTAGATTATTTTTGCTATAACCTACGGCACATAGATCTGTTACATATTCATCTATGTTAGTTTTTCTGTCTGCTTCGTATTTACAAAGAATTAAATTTCTCTTAAGAAGTGCTTTAAATCCTTCTAATTTATGGGCCATTCATGTTTTAGATCATAAATGGATACCATCATTTTATAATCCAACATATTTTTATTTCTTTGGATTGTCATGTCTAAATAGTTTAAGTTCTCTATTATTTTTATATTTGATAATCCATATTAAGACTGATTTCTTCACCAGTAATTACCACATCTGAATAATAATTTGTTTGGGAGCATATACCAGAACAACATCAATATATCACATATATGATATACTGATCATTCTCTGTGAATTCTGGAATAATTTTCTTCCATGTTAGCCAGTATCAACTTTCAAATTATGCCACTGGTATGCTGTTCCATGGGAAATTCATTTTTCATCCTGTAGAACTCATTGATAAATTTTGTTGTTATATCTTTGTCATTCCTTTCAAACATATCTATAATAAAAGTGCATTTCTTGAGAGTTTTACTGGTTATTTTTCAGTAGATTTTTTATAATATTAATGGTCAGTCTCTACAGGCTGATAGCTCAGTGATAGATAATGAAACTAACTTATAGTTTTCTTTAATATATGTACTGGCATTGTATTGTACTAGTATGAAGGATGATTTAATAATGCATTTTCCAAAATCTAACTGGCATATTAATCATTTCTCTGTCATACCTGTGATCCTGTAATAATATGTGCTTCTAGAGTTCACCATTGAATGTAGTGGGTATGTCTCTTGGTGGCATTTTATATTAGAGAATACTCTGCACTATTGTAAATTTTATTTGCAGTGCTTTCATAGTATGTAAGTTATAAACTTGTATTTCTTCGTTTTTGTATTGTATATGTGCATATTTTTAATGAAATTTTCCAATTTGTTGTGCTGTTTTTATATATAATTATTTGTATTCATCAATATAAAGTGGTTGCCTTTACCCTCTTTTAAACTTATGATCTTGTTCTCATGTATAAACCTTTTACAGCTAATTATATATTTATTCCAACTCACATTATTAGGTTTATCCAGAATCAATCATAAAGTTGAGCTATTTCTTTAAATACAGTATCTTTGTTGATGACATTCTTGAATTTAGCTTAAAAGTCAGCAATAGTTTCTAAGTGTGGATTTTTCCATATATGTCCTACATACTTTGAACTTCATTCCATTGCAGTTTTTATTCTTACTGACAAATGGGTTTTCATAAATTGATAAAACATTTATCTGGTCTTGTGTTTATTCTAATGCCTTGTTTATTAGCAAGAAATTCTAGTTTGTATTTGTACTATAATTTTTTGAAAATCATTACAATATTCCATTATTTTTCATGCTATATCATAATGCTGTATTATTCTTGTCTTCTAGCATGTATTATCTTTCAAAAAAATTTTGCCGCACATTATCTATTTTAATAATTGCATTTTCATATATACAGTTGCTTTATCATACTGTTGTACTGATCTGTTTAGATTTATTTGACAGCAATTGGGGAAAACTTTTTACTTATTCCAAAACGTTGAATATTCTTGTAATTTAAAATGGACTTACATATTTTTTATTGTTGATATAAAGAACAGTTGTTTGTCTACATTTCCTACATGTTATTGATATTTCTCTTTGTATTTGTAATTTAAATTTACATATGGTTGTTCACCTGCATAATGAAGTGGTGGTTTTCTTTTTTATAATCTATAGCTGTGCATTTTTGGTCCCATAATCATGGCTCTCTTTAATTATTGTTGCTGTTTTATTTGTACTGTAATGTAATTATGCATGCATTTTTATTTAAATTAGTTCATTTAAATATTCCATTTGTTAGATAATCAGATGCTATTTTCTCTTTTGTTTATTACATTTCTATGGTTGGCATTAAACCATACCTTATTGATCTTTCTTTTTCTGTCATCATGCTGCTTACACAGGTTAGTTGCTGTTGTTTTGTTTGTCTTTTTCTGAATTAGCTCTAGATTATATATATGTTAATAATTTTATATACAGTATTTGTATATGTATTATTGTCTAAACATTTTTTTATTTATAATTTTGAAGTCATATTAAAGAAAACAATTTTATATATATTGTGTATATGTTGTTAAGTAAGTTGAAAATAATCCTTTAATTAAGTTTATTGTATAACCATTCATACATATGTACACACTATTGATAAATCATTGAACTTGTGGCATAATAATAAAGTTTAAATTATATAACATTAATATCATTTATTCTCTTTGTTACTTTTACAATGCTTCATATAATAATAACCCATTATTTATAGTTTCAATTGCTCTAGCAAAAGACTTCAGAACTTCTACTTGTATTTGAATAGTTGAAAGTTAAGCTTTGAGTAGAAGTTCTGAAGAAAATTGTTGTAATTGAAACTGTAAATAGTAAGTTATAATTATATGAAGCATTATAAAAGTAATGAAGAAAGTAATTATTATTATTATTATTATTATTATTATTATTATTATTATTATTATTATTATTATTATTATTATTATTATTATTATTATTATTATTATTATTATTATTATTATTATTATTATTATTATTATTATTATTATTATTATTGTTGTTGTTGTTGTTGTTGTTGTTGTTGTTGTTGTTGTTGTTGTTGTTGTTGTTGTTGTTGTTGTTGTTGTTGTTGTTGTTGTTGTTGTTGTTGTTGTTGTTGTTGTTGTTGTTGTTGTTGTTGTTGTTGTTGTTGTTGTTGTTGTTGTTGTTGTTGTTGTTGTTGTTGTTATTATTATTATTATTATTATTATTATTATTATTATTATTATTATTATTATATGAATTTGGCAATGCAATAAAAAAAATAAACTTTTAATTAATGTGTAATACCAAAATATTTTTCCAGCTTCATTATTTTAGTTGTTGTAGTTTACAAATAGTTAAATTTTTTTACTCATTTTTCAAGAGCAATCTTTATTAATCAAAAGATTACAGATTATTTTGGATCTACTTTCCAATTATAAATTACAAAGCATTTAATTTGATAAATATAGCAAATTATTCATTTGATTGTAATAGGCTATACATTTTGTAACAATTATATCTATATAAGTGTATTCCAATCATATTTAATATCTACTTGTGCATCGATCAATATGATCTAGCCCTGGAAGAGCATCTAAGAAATCCCGTGATTACCATACCTTGGACCCTGAAGTGAAGATTCATTTGCTTCATCCAAATAGGCAGCCATTCAGCATTTTGCCAACTACCACAACAGGCAATGAGATCCAAGGCCCAGGACTATCAAGCCCCAATAACTCTATTCGAGCCCAGTCACACAAAAACTCATGCACTTCCATGTAATAATCACATAATTAAGCAGGGCAATATATTTTGCCATGAGTTATACATAGTCATAACATACACAAAATGAAAACCATAATACCCTTAATGTAACTATTTTAAAGGAAACTAAAATTTTTCAATACATTATTTCTATTCTTTATAATACAATCATCAAGAATGTTTCAAAATTAAATGAAGATTCTTATTTAACTTGGGGGCACTATTTATCCCTATCCATTGTATTGCTACAAACACCAGCAAAAATTATATTTCTATACCATTTGAATTACAACTTTGCATTCTAAGTAATCAATTTATTTTGGTTAAATCTTTACCCCTTCTAAATTGGTAGGGTTTATCCTTTCTTGTAGTAAATTTTTATCATTTTGATAATTTTTTAAAGAACAGAGATTCAGTATTAATTTATCTTGAATTAGTGTCCATGGAGATTTCTATTTACATCAAACGCACCCAAATTCAATAATTAGAAACAATAAATTACATATAAACAAGTTAGTGATTTTCACGTTAAAGCTGCATAGTCTGAAGGTTCCTTACTCATATTTAAAAATTTTATTTAATATTTATGAAAGAAAAAAATGTTTTGAATTATGATAGGAAAAAAATGTTTTTTTAATATCATTTAAGATTAGAGAAATCTAGCAATGTAAAATTGATAAAAAATATTTAAAAAATTGATAAAGTTATGAAAATTCTTTCTTTTCTTTTTTTTTCTGTATTCTTGGATCCTGGAGTCTCCGATTAATATTTTTAATTTTTGTAACATGTTTTACTTACTTTTAAAAAATTGAATTAAACTTTGTATTCACAGTAAACTAAATAAAATTACTTTTGTATTTCCAATATATTAAGTATTCCCGTTTTTCTTTTAATTAAATAAAGTTTCATATTAATGCTCTATACAAAAAATGTTTCTTTTTTTCTTTTAAAAATTATCATCTTGATCTATATCAAATTAAATAGGACATAATAACAATTCCTAAACATCAAAAGTGTACTACTTGTTGAATTTCTTCAGTTTTAAACATCATTATATTTATTTTTGAGCACATGTGGCTAGAGTAGATGCTTCAGTGCACATGACCAAAAGTTGAAACTGATAAAATGAATAACCAAAGAATAATATTCACTTTTTGTGTGTTCATCTTTAATTTTATTAAATCTTTTTCTTAAATCATCCCATGTTTGTCTTATCATGCTTATTAAGATTTCAGCTGTCATACCATTTAGTTTTTTTGTTTTTATTTTAGATTCTTAATTGAGCTGTCGTGATATATTTAATGCTGAATCTATCTTTACTTGCATTTTTTTTTTTAATAATATGAATTCACGTTTGACACCAAAGATTTACAAAAATTACTCATTGAGCATATAAGTTTTATAGCATTCTTTCTATTTATTTTTTCTAATTAATCTGCAAATCTTAACTAACATTAACAGATTTGCTTCTGCTCTGATAATTTTTTGAGTTAAGTTTTTAAGTTGATCAACTTTTCCTTAATAATTTTCTTTTTTTAAAAAAAAAAAATTAGATTTGATCTTTACCTCTTCTTATTTGTTTCTTAATAGCATGTGTTTTCTACATGTTTCTTTCTTCTACGTTTTATTAAGTATTTTTATTATTTCTTTTTTTTTTTTTTTTTTTTTTGCCATCTTCTTTAAAATAGCATTTTACTCTTCATAAGTTTTAAATTCATCTCTTTCTTCTTTTTTTTTAAAGTATTACTAAACATGCTCATACATATTTACTTTTCTAGTTATTGATTGAGAATACTACTATACTTTTTTTTCAACAAAAAGTTTAATTATTTTTTTATGTTGAAGTGTCCTCTTTATCTTCAATTATGTAATTAACAGTGTTCTTCAAATTTTGCTTCAACTATATAAACTTCTCATCATAAACTTTCCTCAAATATACAATTTTTATTCCTCTTTCTCATATTTTCTTTTCAGTAATATCCCATTCATTTTCTTCAGTCTATCAATTTCATTAATATGAGTTTTCCTGTCACCTACAATAAATATTTTCCATTATTTTTTAAGCCTATCTATATCACTATGTAAACATTCTTAAATAAATATCTCTTTAATATTTTTTCATATTTCCAGTAAGTAAATATATAATTCATCACATCTATTTCTTTCTAAGCTATTTCAACAATACTCATATATATTTCTTTAGTCTTTTTTTCTTATTGTCATCACATGTTTACATCATTTCCATTTCTGAAATATATTTGATATTTCAAGTGTGTCTCTTCTACTGTTAGAAAAAGAAACCTTTTTCCTATAAAAGCATCTTTCTACTCTCTCGATTTACTTATATTCCTATCTCCTTGCAAATTTATTGAACCAATTTTTATATCAACTTTAAAAATTTATTTGTATCTCTTATATTATTCACCATACTGTTTTTCAACTACATTTTCTTTTATATTATATTTTCTAAGTTCAGACACATTCTTTCTTTTTTTCTCTCTCTCTAAGATTCTCTTTTTTTTTTGTATTATATTTTAGCTTCCTTATTTAGTTTAATGAATAATAAAATTCATTGTAAATTAATATATCTCATATTTTACCTTCTCTTTTTAATAAATATATCTGATACTCATAAATGAATTTTGTACTTTTCTCATGCCAACATTTTAATCTCTCATTAATCCCACAAATCTGTTCTAAATTTATTCCACTATTCTACATTTATTATAAGTTCATGTCTCATTTGTAAAATATCTCTTCACTATCCTATGTTTATTATAATTCCGTGTCTCATTTCTAAAATATCTCTTTGTATAATATTACTTCCATGTACAATAACATTATTTTTTTTATTTCTTTTAATACTCAACATATAAAAGACCAGTAATTCATAATTATATTATTATATTTTTTTTTCTGTTTTTTTTTTCTTTTTACTGTTATATTCTCACATTCACTGATCATGGTAATCAGCTATTAGTAAATTCATTTTGCTTTAATTCCCCTATCTTCTTCTTTCTTCTATCTTATGTTTATCATATAGTAAATCAGCTTTTCTAATAAACATATCCAATTTCAACTCATCTTATTTCATAGTTTTGTTTTGTTTTTGTTTTTTTTACAAACTTTATATGCATTAGAACAACTTGGGGTATGGTTATTTCTAAGAGTATGAATCAAGCATTTAGGAATATGCAAAAAATAATAATAATAATGGCATAATGGGATATATATTTCAATTAATTAATTCAATATATAGTTTTTATCTATGTAATCTATAATATATTTGTTTAAATTCATTCTATTTTTTGTTTAATATAATTATAAATATATACCATATTTGTTCTCTTTAGTATTCCATTGCATTATGAGCTACTCATTTATAATTACTTATAAGCATTTTGCTAATAAAAGGATTTAATTCATGGAAATAAGCTGCCAAGGGCTGTACAAGTGAAAAATGTTTGGAAACCATTAAGTTAGAATTTTGAAATGTCTTCTCTTGAACTTATTGTGAAATATTAGATTATTTCAATGCTCTTATTTATATACCATAATTTTCACTTTTTTAATATAATAAATTATATATTTATATTTTCTGAGTTTACTGTTAACTGAAAGGAGACTTAATTGAGATCCAAAAGAAGTTGAATAGAGCAAATTCCTAATGTCCACTCCATACATTCTTGTCATTATAACTGTTGTTTTTATGTCATTATTCACATGGTAAATATACATAAATAGATTCCTCACCAATAAACATCAGTCACTCTGGTTAGTTTATTAGTTTTTTACCTCTGAGTTTAATATCAAAAAACATCATAGTCTGTTTTCTCAATTGCACGATAGTTCTTAATAGAATATCAGTTGAGTTTTTTCAAGGTAGAGTGAATGTATATGTGAATATTTTTTTAGATATTTGCAATCAGGAAGCTTCAAAGTCATCAGCTAAGGCAGCAGTTTTGGGCTGAAGGTGAACGGTGCTAAGAATCTCCTGGTTATGGACCCAGACTGATATTTAATCATAATCTTTTAGTTATCTCCCTATAACCGCAAATCACTTTTAAGTGAAGGAAGATGAGATGAATTGGATGAATCATCCAATATTAAATGGGATATAGTTAGACTTTACAAAATTAGTAGAAAGATGATGAAATAATTTTAAAAGGGGATATATATTTTACCACAGAGATTCAAATACTAGGAAAAAAATTAGATAAAGATCCATTATAAATAATAAGTGAAAGATAAACTTTATTAACATTGGTAGTATATTATACAGAATGGCAATATTAATTATTCAAATTAATGAAAGACACCAAATGCAGATGATTCACATTTATGCCCCACCAAGTTCTAATTGTGATGAAGTAATAAAGGAATTTCATATAGATATACAAAGTTTTAAAAAACTTTCAAAGTATCATGGGAGACTTTAATGCTACATTGAAAAATGATTTTAAAAATCAAAGTGCTATGGTAAATTTAATTAGAAATGAGAGAGATAGACTTATGGATTTACAGAAAAATAATTCTATATTATGATTTTTTTTTCAGAAAATTCTAAATGGAAATATTTTAATAAAGATACAAAAGAATTGGATTATATTTTGATTAATAAAAAATGTGCTACATATGGTATTTCAATATTATAATTTTCTTAGTAGATTCAACACAGGAAGTGAGGTGTAAGATGTGTGTTAATGCAAAACTATAGTTTATGTATCCAATCTTCAGAAGTACTCCAATAAATTTAAATTAGAACATGCTAATCATTTTAAAATATGAACAGACTTTGAAAATGTCTCGAACTTAACTAAGATCAATAAGAAGATAACTGATATTCTACTAAAATTGCAATAAAGATAGCTTATACAAAAAAATAATATTTTTTATTAAATTTTTAACTGAGAGAAAGTACTATATAAAGAAAATAAAAAATATGAGTGTATTTAAAAATGATCCATTAAGAAAAATTAAATATCTGGAGTTTCCAATTCACAAAGTCTCAAAATTATAAAATAACATCTTAATACTTCAGTAATAACCAAGAAGGAATGATTTTTAAAAAATGATGTGAAGTGTATACAAAAATTCTGCAAAAAATTGTATCATAATAAAGAATAAAAACAAATTAACTGCTACAATTATTACATCTTCTGAATTGCTATGAATTTTAAATGAAGAGATAAAACATCCAATTGATTCTATGAAGAAAGAGAAAACTCCAGAAATGATGGAATTATTATTGATATTTTTAAAAAAGTGAGTGAAGAAATAAGAAAAATTGTTGTCAAAATTACATAAAAAACTTGTGTATAATAAAAATATACTGGACAATTAGATGAATGTCATAGTAATATTGATATTTTAAAAAATTGATGAAGAAGATATTAAAAATTACATATTTATCAGTCTCTACAAAATCTTTATCAATATAATTAAGATCCATTTATAATGAATTTTGGATTCAAATGATTTTAGGCCAGTGGATCACATCTAAATATTGATAGGATTTTCATAAAGATCAATGAATATGAGCTGCCATTGTACTTTGGATTTATAGATTATGAAAAGGAATAAGATTCTATAAGCATTTCCACAGTAATTAAGACATTGGATACACTGTATGATATTTATCAAAATGCAACAGCAATGATTAGATTACAAGATGACTCTAAGAAGATTAACAGTGATAAATGTATAAGACAAAATGATTCTACATCTCCAAATTTTTTTACAGCATTTTTACAAGAAATATTTTGTATATTAAAATGGAAAAATAAGAGAATAAAATTATACAGATATTATTTAAGTCATTTAGACTTTGCAGATAAAATGTAATTGTGTTTATAAATAAAACTTCAAAGCTTCAAGTTGCAAAACTTATCAGATGAAAATAAGAAAATAGTTCTAAAGATAAATATTAAAAAAATATAATATTAAAGTCCAGTAGTTGTATCAGAATAAAAAAATCATGAATTTGAATAAATTAATAACTACAATTTTATCAGTCAGATTAATTATTACAATTGGAAATGTAATGAATGAAATTAATCACAGAATTAAACTTTGAGTGCTTTTGTTAAAAATAACTTAATATTAAAATGAGGCATTTATTTATATAGCGCTATGTTTATAAATTGTAATAAACTAAAGATTAGCCTTTCAGGAATGTTAATAATAATAAATGCAAAGACTTTATCTTGTGTTGGAAATGAAAGTATTCATTTATTAATATTAACATTCGTAAAAAGCGCATGTACGTTAGCCTGAAAGGTTAATCTTTAGTTTATTAATATTAAAAAGAAATATGACTATGACTTTGAAAATGAAGGTTTTTAATAAATGGGTTTTATTGCTTTTTTACTTATAAATCTGAGACTTGGACACAGCAGAAGAGTGAAGCAGAGATTTCAGATTATTCAACATATATTGGAAGTAGCAAGAAGACATCAAAAGCAAAATACTTTGGTGAGATAATAAATATATATAATTGACATCATTGAAAAGAATTAAGAGACAGAAATGGAACTGGATATTTTGCTAGTAGAGATGTTTATATATACAGACAGATGAAGTTTTAAACTGAATCCCAAGAGATTGTAAAAGACCTAAAAAGAGATCACATGTATGACAAATAAAATTTGGAAATTTATTAGCATAATATGGAGCAAAAATGTATACTTCAAAGAAACTGTATTTAATTTGAAAACACTTTCGTCTTATTATGAATCAATAATATTGAAAGCAATGACGAAATTTATGTATACACACACAAATAATATCTCCTCTATTTTAAGATTAGTTAATAATACCCTCCATTGATTGTTAATGTTAGTTTGTCATTATTTCCTACTTTATTAAAACAATTTATTTTTAATACATTATATGAAGTACGCCCTTTATTATCTATTTACTTCAAATAAATAGATTTTGTAAGATCAAAAAATCAGTAGCTTTGCATATCAGTACCTACTACTACACAGATTTTTTAAAATTTCACATTTTCAATGCTAAATATTTCTTTAATAACTCTTTAACTTGATAGATTTCTTTACATAATAGTTTCTAATTTTTAGTCACTTACTAACCTGTAAGCCTATAAAATTGGTTAATGTAAATATGATCTACTATCTTGTTTAATATATAAATAACATGAATGGATATGGAAGGGGGAGATCATGTTTGATGTGATAATTCCATTATAAATATCTATGTGAAGATGATGAAGATTACTTTTTCTTTATTAGAGAATTAAACTCTAAGATTTTGAGACATGTTTCTACAAAAATGAAAGGAAATTGAATATATATTCAGTCAGTAAACAATTTTTTTTCAAGACCCAAAGAATGAATTTTCTCCATGGATAAATGCCATTGTTCATTATTTAGGTTGGTACACATACATTCGTTTAATGTAATAACTTTTAATAATCACTATAATGCAAGGACATTTCAACAAATGTTGAAAAATATTGAGGAGTAGACCCTACTCAATAGTGTAATTAATGTGGTTTTTTTTTTTATCCTATCATCAAATAAGAATTGCAAAATATTAATTTATTAACTCAGTGTTTTCCAAACTATGGCCATGATCCCTAGGGACCATGAGACTATTGCAAGGGGGGGGACATAACTTTTGCTAAATGATCAAACTCAAACCAGTGTCTAAAGAAAAATTAATTATTAATGCTTAATGAATGTTTGCCCCATTCCTATTAACAACATGAGTGATCATTTCATGCACACACCCTTAGCAGCTCTCTGTCCTTACTAATAACATTAGCAACATAAGTGTTTTGTAGTGCTTATTTTGATACTACAGATATAATTAGTGGTTTATGCATAAAGTGTTTTTTTTATATTATGTGGTAGTCTTAACAAGTACTGAGATAAATATGAAAACTGTGAATAATATTTTTAATTGTTTTAAAATAATGCTTATCCTTTTAGATAATAAATATGTAACCAGTTTGAAACAAAAAGCCAGATGAAGAAGTTGAAATTGATACTAGCAAAAGTTGTTTAACCACAGCTATGAAATTGGCAATGTTAAATCTCAAAAATGTGAATCATTATACTTAACCTTGGTATTTACAAGTACCAATATTAATGGGGGTGAAAGACCAAGGTGATTTATCTGTATGAATATTTTAGCTTGCAGAAAGCATGAAATCTAATCAGTTAAAATGTCATCATAAAAAACTACATGCAGACCACATTGGCAAGACAATATAATTTTTCCAAAGTAATTAGATGTTTTGAATGTACAACAAAATAAATTTTCAAAAACCATGTCTATAACATCAAAAGCATTTTTTGTAGAATTGTTAAATGCAAAAAACTACATCCAATAGGAGAAACTTTGTTATTATCTGTGGCTATTGACATGATAGGAACAATGCTCAGTGAATCATGTGCTAACCAACTCCAAAAAATTCTACTTGCAGATAATATGGTAGGAAGAAGAATTTTTGATATATATCTAAAGATATTCACAATCAAATAATAGAAAAACTAAAATTGTTGGATTTATGTTTTGCAGTTGGATAAAGTTACAGATATAGTTAATGATGTTCATTTGATTTCATATGTAAGATACATTATAGAAACTGATATTAAAGAAGATTTATTATTATTCTGTAAACCTATTAAAAACAATACCACAACAAAATAAATTTTCAATGTGATTGTTGCTTTTTTAAATGAAAATAGCATTTTGGGGGAAAATTGTGTTGGGATATGCCTGATCTCTGACAGGATTTTTATACTGATTTAAAAGCTCTAGTACTAAAGGTAGCTTTCATACAATTTGAACACATTGTATGATACAAATGATAATTGCTCACTTCAAAAAGTATGAGTGAATATTTGCTAATGGTATTTCAAATTATTGTAAACCTTATTAAAAATAACCCATTAAGAGGTAGGCTGTTCACAAAATTGGGTGATACTATGGGCGCACTTTATTGTGAAACACATTGGCTTTCTTAGTTCGAAGTACTTCAAAGTGTGTTTGAACTAAAACAAAAAATTACTATATTTCTGACTGATAATAAGAAAGATGAGGGAAAATTATTTTTTTATGACACCAAAATTCCTTCTAAAGTTTGCTTATTTAGTGGATATTTTTGGAAAACTTAGAATTTTAAATAAATTAATGCAAGAACCTCAATCTCATCATTTGATGCAGAAAGATAAAGTTATTGCATTTAAGAAAAAATTGGAGCTGTGGGCAAGTAATTTGAAAAGTAATATTTTAGATATGTTTCTCAATTTCAAAAATATTTGCCCTGCAAATGAAATAGAATAAAGTAAATTTTTTATTAATAATCCATTTGACCAATCTACAGAAACAGTTCTCATTTTATTTTAAAGATTTTTGACATGTTGAAATAAGAATGGGTAAAAAAAACTCATTTGCATTTTAAAAAATGATGCGTTTAGTCTTTCTACATAAAAACAAATGTTGATTGATTTATCTTATGACTGCACATTAAAACAGATGTCTGACCAAGAAAATGTTGGTACTTACTGGCTAGAAGTGAAGAAGCAGTTTTTTTTATTTTGAACACCTTTCTTATAAGAAACTCGCGTTTCCGCTGTTGCTGTTTTAGAAACAAAATATTGATCTCATTTAGTAATTGAAGAAGAATCGAGAGTAACCCTGTCTTTAATAATATCAGGTTTGACAAACTGGTTTTAATAAACAGGCTCATCCATTGCCATTAAATATTATTTTAATCAACTAATGCTATTATAATTTTAATCAATGTCATTTTGATTTGCTGTTTTTGCTTTGATTTTTTGTTTTTGTAAAATTTACTCCATTGTATTAAAAATTATTACGTCATCAAAATGAACCATTTTATATCGATCTATATGTACTAAGTAGGGTGTATTATTTTATAATCTATTGAAATGAAATTGTAAATACCACAGTATTTATAAAATTAGAATATTCTAAACATTCTGGGGCGCGGCATTGTTTCCAGAAGAAAAGAGCGCAGACACAAAAAGTTTGGAAACCACTGTATTAGTTATTATCGGATGATTAAGTGTTAGGTCTGTGATTTAGCTATCTCAATGAAAGGTGATGCTTTGGGATTTCTTAATCTATTTAAAATGTTTTAAATTCTATTCCAAATTTAAATTCAAGATTTTAGATATGACAGACTATAATGCATAATTAGTACATTATGAGGATGATATATATATGTGTGTTTATTCATTACTTAAACAAAAAAAAGTAACTAAATTGAAAAGTGAGCTGCTGCTTTTATCTTAATGATAACCTGATTATTTTAAACCTAGTTGATTATTTAATTTCGCAAATGTTTTATTGATTTTTAGATGATGTTGGAAACAAAATAATAATGGTTAATAATTGAAATATAAAGCAATTTTGTCTAGTTTAATGGAATCTTTAAGTGATAATGGCATTTCAAAAGATCTGTTCAATGAGTTGTAATTTTCTGATATAATATTGGTAATTGTTAGATGTTTCAAGATGGCAGCTTTACAAATCTAATGAAAACTTTTCCAACTACTGTTTTATCTATTACGGAATTTAATGTCAATTTTCAGATCGTTTTAATGAATGCATTAAAACTATTATTACTTGTTATAAGATAGATTCTTCATGTTTTATTATTTAAACAGAGGGGGAAATGTTGATTTTTTTTTTATATATAATAAATTCATATACATATTCTGTCTATAACTTAATACAATTTGTACTGATATATTAAATCTTAGGGTTAACTCCAATTTATTTTATAACATTAATATTATGCTTGATACATATATATTGATGAAAATGTAGTAGATGTCATCAGATACCATTTGTAAAGCTAAAATTAAAATATTACAAATCACAAGTTGAGAGTTTGAAGATGAAAGCTTGAAGTATCAACATGTTTCAATAAGTTTATGTTCTGATTTACGATGTGTTTTAAAAAGTACATCTTTGAATTAATATAGATTCAAATCTTAATAATAAAAATATCTTTTAAAAGAGTATGAAGATCTGAGATAAAAATACAAATGGGTGATTGATAAAATAAGACAGAATATTGGATAAATTTGTTCAGAATCACTGGATAAAAAAAATAAGCATTAATTAATAGTAGTAGTCTGGTTGATAAATTCAATTAAATGATAGAAATTCTTCAAAAGATGATGTAAATAATATTGCAATAGGCTCTAAAAAAAAGTAAAAGTGCAAAAAAAAGCTTTGTATAGTAACTGGGCATTTGTAAGTAGGTGATAATAATAAGTAATGAGCTAATAAAATAAATCATAGAGAGAAGATGGAAAATATGAATTTAAAAGATAGAAATATGTATAAAAGACTTGACAGTGATAACCCACTAAACATCACATGATCACTATCTCATACTAGCACATAATTGTTATTAAACAATTCAAAACAAAGCAAAACTCTCCATATAGTAGTGCCATCTTGTGCTAACAAGAGCAATCAATGGATGCCAGAAAGCTTGTGCATAAAATCCCTATCTAGCACAAGATGGCACTACTATATGAAGAGTTTTGCTTTGTTTTGAATTGTTTAATAACAATTATGTGCTAGTATGAGATAATGATCATGTGATGTTTAGTGGTTTAACACGAATCCTGCCTAATAGGATAGTGGTGGCTATGGTTGTTAAAAAGCCAAAGACACCAAAATGTATGGGTGCTGAATTGAGTTCAGGGCCATATCACTATATAAGCTATTGATCTTGGATTGAAAATATTGTGTTTTAAATTTTATTCTCATAGTTTTGTAGTTAAATAGAGTTAAAAGATGGGTGCTGGAGGGTTGCATTAGATCCTAAGATCTAGGTGCAGTGCTCTCAGATCCAAGGCTCCTCACTGATGAAGGCCACAAGCCAGAAACTAGTCTGGGGATATTGGATGAGTAGGCACTAGATAGGGATTTTATGCACAAGCCATTGATTGCTCTTGTTAGCACAAGATGGCACTACTATATGGAGAGTTTTGCTTTGTTTTGACTTGATAGTGAATTGAGATGTAAAAAGAATAAAACTAAGAAGAGAAATGTAGAGAAATAAAGGAACTACAATGAAAAAATAGATTTGATTTAATTTTACTAAAATAAAACAGTGTTTAAAATCAGGATTAGAGAAATGGGATTGTGATTGAAATAGATATTGAAAATTATTAATAAACTTTTTAAAATAGATACCTTGAAAAGATGAGAAATATTTTTCAGCGTGATTTAATATTTAATGAAAAATAAAATCCTGAAGATATGATATTTTAATAGATTATGCAATAATAAAAAAATGAATTTGTAAAAGTATTGGCTGAGTTGAAAAATGGCAGTCTATGAAATAAAAGCATTTAAGGATTAAATATTTTTAATATAATTTATGATTCATTAGAGAATCAATAGATGCCCTTGATTTTTTAATTGAAATATTGGGAATTTTACAAAAAAATGTTTATAATCTCTGGAATGATTATGACACATAATGTTTTGTTTTTGTATATAAGGATTTTTAATAGATTAGGCATGTTCTGGAAAAAAATAAAAAATTGTATTTAGAAAATTATGTATATATATTAGACCAGTAATTGGTTTGAATCACTAGCCAACGCTGGTCACCAAATTATTTTAACAAATTATTGTAATGTTACAAAGTCATGGTGTGATGGCCAATCAACATCATCAGCCCACAATTAGGGTAGCCAAATTATTGTACCAGAGTCATAATAAACATCAAGCCTGAATTAGTGTGACAAATAATTGTAATGATATACTTTGACGACACTAATGTTTCCATCATTTGAACATAGAAGTCAATACTATGTAGCTATAATTAACTGTTTGGGTTTTATTATTTGGGATGTTAGGATTAATATCCATCCCTTGGAGCATCACCTAGTTCTATCTTCCTAGGAACAATTCTTAGACCTAATTCTTAATGGTGTTTTCATCGATGCTTGCCTACGTACACCTAACTTGGACTTTGAGGAATGTGTTGGCTTTATTAAGGCTGATTCTCTTTCTTGTTAAACAGTGATTGAATTTTTGCTGCAGTCAAGGATACATTTATTTTTGGGCCAGGAAATCTGATCCGATTAT
This sequence comes from Epiperipatus broadwayi, assembly GCA_028023455.1. Lineage (NCBI taxonomy): Eukaryota > Metazoa > Onychophora > Udeonychophora > Euonychophora > Peripatidae > Epiperipatus > Epiperipatus broadwayi. Next base: position 1,626,568 of record JAQFVV010006222.1, read on the forward strand.
AACATCATGCACCAATCCTTTAATTACCAGGAACATGTGTCCGATGGTTGTTTACTTGGATATCATTTCTAATCCCACTTGGTATCTTTCAGTCTAGGTTTTTCTCCCATCATCCCAGCTTCATCTGGATGGTATAGGATGCTAACCTGGGTATACATCTGCTTTGTTCTTCCATTTGTAGTGACCATCCCTTTGAGATGCATGAAATTTGGCTGCCAGTGTCATGAGGGCCTTTACCACCATGATTCCTAGTCTAACATTTACAACTGGATATGGACTGATGGGGAATCCCCATATGGAATCCGTTTTTTGGATAACTGTGGGCATAGGGTTTATACTGCCCAACAGGTTCCTTTTTACTGGAGAAGAATGAGGGTAATGGGGATTAGCTAAGAGGATTCTTGGAGTTCTTCTGGGTTCATTGTCTATTTTCACCATACTTTGTTCCTATTGACAGCATTGACCTTTGCTAGTTTGCCATCACATCATCGGATTCTCCATCACCATTTCCTTTCACCATTCTTTGTTCCATGTGCTGAAGTCCAGCATTGTCAATAACTCTGCCATTTCTTCCACATCTTTGTAGCTAAGAGGATTCTTGGAGTTCTTCTGGTTCATTGTCTATTTTCACCATACTTTGTTCCTATTGACAGCATTGACCTTTGCTAGTTTGCCATCACATCATCGGATTCTCCATCACCATTTCCTTTCACCATTCTTTGTTCCATGTGCTGAAGTCCAGCATTGTCAAGAACTCTGCCATTTCTTCCACATCTTTGATTCTGCTTCTAGCCATCAACTGCTGAATTGATAACAGCATGTACAGTTGGATTATGCTAATGATGTGGGTATCAGAAAATGCGAATGTGGTAAGCGATCTGTACTGATTACCTGAGGGATGAAAAATTGTATGTTTCTTTGACTGCTCCATACTTTTCCTGACAGGTGGTATTTAAGATCCTACTCTGGCATTCATTCCAGTAATACTTCAATAATATTGTACTATAAGCTGTGAAATTGTTAGGTTCTCTTTTTAGCACACCCCACCACTCTCTTGTGTAACCCTGTAAGTAATGGCTGGTGATCACAGTTTGTTCATGAGATCCAGTTTTATGGAAGTGAAAAAAAATCTTTTCAGCTCTCCAAGTGAGAATGATGGTTTTCTCCTATCTCTCCATGAAATAACCTAATATTAATAACTTTGGCTATCTGGGTTTAAATCACTTGGTCTGGTATTATTGTTCTTTTACAGATGTTGGAGACCTTGGCATCTCTTGTATTACTGTTGATTTGAAGTGGTGGTAGATTGCTGTTGGTGGTTTAGTGGCTTTGATTTATATCTTGATCCTCTCTTATGTCACTCATATCGGCAGTCTCTGCTTTTAGTATCAGGATTTCCTTGTCTGTGTCTTTTACTAATTTTGGATACATCTTTATTTCTTTAGTATTTTTGTAGCCTTTTTCAATTCTAAGTTGGAGGGCTTTGTGTTCTTGTCTCATTTTTCCCAACTCTTGGATGACCAACCTGGTAAATTCTCTGCACTCTTCATCTCTTCTTCGGGCTTCTTCCCTTCTCTTTCTTCTTCATTTCATCTCAGAAACTCTTCTATATATTTAAGATTAAAATCTCTCAGGCCTCCTGTCTTCTGGGAAGATTTAATAGAGACTCGGGAAATCTGGATGTCGAGATTCTCTTGTTTTTTTCTTATCATGGCTTTGATTCCCAATATCTGAATTCCCATGTCTTTCTCCCTGTCCATGTTTGACCTGATTATACCGACTTATCATTATTTTTTTATTTTTAATATTACTATTGTTTATATATATGTATATCCTCACTGCACTGATAGCATAGTTTCTTGCCTGAACAGGTGGTCAGGGAGAAGCAAAAGGACTATATTAAAAGTAAGTCCATAGGTTTGCTAACTAGATCTATGAATGGTATGAAATATAACCTTGATGGTTCAAAACATATGGTAAGTGTAGCATATAAGCTGGACCAAGGTGTGGGGATCATATATAAATTAAATAAAAATAAGTTAATGAAAGAGTATTTATTAGTTAATAATAGATATTGACACTGTTTGTGTAATATTTAACATATATGTTCATTAACATTTCTCTATTTCTTGGGTTAAATATAAAACATTACAGTCATGTACCTACACAACGTGGTTGGTTTAAGAACAGTATATTGTGAGGATATGTGACACAGGTACAGTGAAACTTATTACATCTATATTTTTAGAAGCATACAGTATTAACATCAAGAACCAGGCAGACAAAGCCTTGTTGAGCTATTAGAAAGAAATGGATTAAGATGTACTTGGCTTAAGGGAATGCTATATACCCTAAAGTTAGGAGAGATTGACGGTGTTGGTGAAAATTTAATGCAGGGGATGGAGTGCGGTACATTGAAACTACGGCTTTGTAAAATAAAATAAAGCAAAAATAAAAACATACAGGATGGCATCTTGACATTTATCCGAAGATAGTTATAGCACTCAATATCAGCCGGATGTTCTACCATGTAACTCTGTGGCTGGGTGACTGATGGACAAATCCCAAGTAAGATTTTTAACTCATACTGTTCTGGGAGCCATAGGGAAAGAAAGAATGGTCTCTGCCATTTTGATATCCTGGATAAACAAACAAAGCCAATTTCTCAATATCCAGTGCATGTACACTGACAACATACTTTAATTGAACGTAAACACAATTCATTTCTAAAGTGTTATATTTATATGGTCTGCAGATTCTCAATATCATTAATGAACTATTAATTATAAATAAATATAAAACATGTATAAAATGACAATAGCATAGTGGGAAAATGCATGATTCAGGGCTTAATTAAATCAGTGGTCTTCAACCACCAGTCTGCGGCCCGGTGCCGTAGAAGTTTTTTGCTGGTCTGTGCTAGACTGGCAAGAAAGTTTTTAATAACAAAATAATAAGATTTTAAACTTTTAATTAATATAAACAATTTTTATTTATTTTTTTCATCGCACTTTTATCTAATTAAAAAAAAAAGAAACAGAACAAAATCTAATGAGTCATACATAAATTAATTTGTTTTTCTAGTTATCAGAGATGTTTATGGGGGGGGGGGGATAGAATTAAATTTTTTATTACTTTTCTAAAAAAAAATTCAAAATTAAAAAAAAAAAGTTTTTTATTATACAAACTCCATATATATAACTTCATTTAAGGCTAAGCTGTTTACATCTTTAAGAAAATTTATCTATAGACTTCTGCTGATCCATGAAACCTTATCCCTATTTTTGCCGTCTGTGAAACCTTATCCTTATTTTTACTGGTCCGCAGGTGTGAAAAGGTTGAAGACCACTGCATTAAATGACTAGGTAATTGGGCATTTATATAGTAACCACTGTCATAAACTTGCTCATGCCATCGCATTATATTTTAATCAAGTGAAACACAAGATATACGAGTATGTTTATTCTACTTTACAAACCAAAACATTTAATAAAATAACACTTGAGCAAATGAGTCAATAATACATTTAAATAGAAGGGCAATTTCTACAGTTAATCCGCATTAATATGGTGGCTTATTCAGGGAAGAAGAAAAGAGGGGTGATGATTTGCTCAGTCTATGGTTATTCAGGCACAGCATCATAATGGAAGAAATAATTTAATAAATTTAAATATTAAGCCAAGCAAAGTTGTAAAGTCTAAGTTTACACATTAGATTAGTTATAGGTTAGGAATATAAACTTGGAACTTAATTTCAGATTACAGAAATAATTGCCTATAACTATAGCTTGTGAGAGATATATAGGTTACACAAGAGTTCTTGGGTTAAAAGGTTACCTCATACAGTCTTCTGGAAAATCGGTGCACACTAAGTCTTCTGTTAACTCCGATTGATTGGTGAGAATTTATTCCATTGGGTCATTTAGGTTTCACTTATTCTGGTGTTCTACATTACAGTGGATGGCAGCAGCATTCTTTAGTTTGATAGCAAAGCTTTTAAGTGTGATTTAGCAGCAGCAGCAGTTGCTCACATCAGGTCTTCTTATGGAAAGGACATTGGATGGTGTAAGGGCCACAGGATGGCCATTCTGAGGAGTAACACAGCCTTCCTTCCAGCCTCTACTTAGACATTTAACTTCCGTTTACAAAGATTGATATTATAAAATTCTTTCTTGGTAAGAGCTTCTCTCTTTGAAATATAACCCACTAATTTAATAACTCTTCTCAAAAATATAGTCAACTAATAATATCTTCTCAAAATATAGCTATTAATTAATAAATCCAGGTCTATATATATCAAAGGAGCCCACAATAGAACTGCTCTATGGCATAAAAATCCATTACATTTGGTACTAATTAATACTTTTATTTATCCGAATATCTAAAAGAATATAACAGGATATTATAATGAATTTTACTATTGTTGTTTACTTTTAAGATATTCGGATTAAAACTTTAGTTTTGTTTTAAAGACTTTTACTAATTAAAAAAAGTACCAGAGTGAACATCTGTTGTTTTTTATCTAGATGGCCAAATATTTAAGCCACTAATGCATTTACAAAATCTAATTAATTAAGCGCTATTGTTTTCTTCCCAACCTTCATTTAATTTTATATACAAAATTAGGGCATGATTTTTAAAATATAAAATAACAAATGATTTAAGTTCAAATTTGAAAGTTTTAAAGATTTGCATTATTTATAAGTTGAATGTTATTTTAAATTAAATATTGAAAATTTAAAAAAGATGAATTTGGTATTTCTAAACTAATAGAATTAAAATAAACTAGAACTTAAGTAAACAACATTTTTGTTAATTTTAAGCTTTCAAACATAATATCGCAGTACGTGTATGAATATGACAGACTTGACCCAAATCTTGGTATAAATACGTATATACATGTACATACTTCTTGACTTATAAACCATTATATTAAAATTACTTTAAATTATTGAACTACTAAATTACTGTCCATCTACTATATTTGAACTAATTAAGCTCAGATTTTGGCATGAGAGTGCAGTACAGACACTATGATCTGTTAGGGTTTAAACTAAGGTATAGGGGGTAGGGAAGAAGTGAGAAAAGGTGAAACAAAGATCTGCAAAGCAAATCTTCCTGTTTCAATAGATGCATTTTTTTTATTGCAGAAATAAGTTTCTTATCAATACCAATTTGACGTTTTACACTTTTGATACTTCTATTTTCTTCTCTAGCTTTCCTTGCTAATTCATAATTATATTTTCTTATATCATTATTCTTTCATACCATTTTAAAAAACTAAATATTCAATGCTTCTTAATGGATAATTTTTATATTTTTTCATATTTGTTCTTTTCTTCATACCTTGTTTTGTGTCTATAGAAAATTTAGTGGTAAATTGCTGCTTTTTGGTACCAGCTATCTTTGTTATAGTTCTTAATCATATATCTGTTATTTTCCTACTGATTTCATTCAAGTCTGAACCATCTTCAAAACCTATTAATATTATAAAATGATTTGCAAGTTTTAAGTTAAATTCATTATATTTCTGAAGATTAGAAACATCAATTATGAATATTGATTTCTTAATAATTTTCAACTCTATAATTTTGCATTAACATGTAGCTTCTATCTCTCTAATTAATGATAAGTTACTATGTTGAATAAGAGCATTATAATCTTGAAAGACATAGATGTTTCCATATGCATTTTCATTTATTTATTTATTTTTTAAAAAAAAGAAAGAATTTGTAATATAAAGTTTCTCCTTTTCTGTGAACTCCACAAATCTATATAATCTCTTTTATCACTATAAAGAAATGTATCTACAAATCTATCTTTTAATTGTTTGTATTTGTAGCATTAAAGCCTACCCTAACAATTTTAAAATGTTGTTTGGTCTAATGAAAAGCTTCTACTTCTTCATCATGGTGAAATTTGTTGAAGCATAAACATGAATTATCAGTATTTTGTACCTTTTACTAAGTTGAGCAACAATCTTGACACTATGTTTGATACATCTTCACAATGTTGCTGTTTCATTTTTTATTTTTAATGATCCAACTCCACAAGTGCTTCCATTATTTATGTTTTTGTAGTAGAGGACATATCTACTTTTTAAATGAATTGACTCTTCATTCTTTTCTTTTAACTTCATAAAGTCCAACACTGTCCCATTTAATATTAGATAGTTATATGTTTCTTCATGGAAAGTGATTTGCAGTGGTCTTACAACAAATGACGTCTTGATCTACTATCACTGAATTGTGACTTTACATCCTCCTGGGAATAAGTGTCATAATTTAGTTTTATCATAATTGTCAATATCTGTTTTAAAAAACATTCATTATGTCTTCAAGAAAAATCATATGACATCTCAGTTTTAACTATCAAGCAACTGAGAAGAAAGATGTAATGTTTTTTTGCTTTTAAACTCAGAAATAAAAACCCAATAAAATCTTCATACTGACTGATACATTTTCATTAGCAACCCAATTATGCTCATATATTAAATGAATAATCATATAGTAATAATCACTGCAACAACAAGAACATATGGAATAAACATTAGGAAATTGCCCTCTTTGATTTAACAGCAATTGCCTTTCTGCAGCCAAATCCACCATAAAACACCCTTTTAGAAAATAATTTAGATGTTTATCAAATAAAACCGAAAAATGGATTAACATATTGTATATGTGATTATATTTGTAATTAACCGACTTGCTCTTATAATTATTGCAAAATTTATTTCTAGAAAGTTTCTCTTATTTATTTATTTTTTTTGGGTGGGGGGAGTTGGAATGGCCAAACTTGGTTACGATTGACTGTTTATTATTTTTATATAAATATTAATGTAGCAAAATAGAAATAAATCAATGAATAAAAAAGTAATAGATAGTTCTTTATGAAGATTTTTTAGTAGAGGAAAGATGAAATTCAGTATTAATTTCATTGTAAATAGAGGAATTCTTAAGAACTCCAGTTTAAAGATTGACAGATGATATAAACATATATATATAATCAATTCTTAATAAAGTTAATAAATGTGTTTTTTTTTTAACTAACTAAAAAGTATATGAATATTTCAAAGAGCTTTATTTATTATCATATAACGATGTGAGAACTAATTTAAAATGGGATTTTGCACTGTAATATAATATATATGAAAAAGAAAGTAATTGCGCCCAATTAAAAATTTTAATAGTTAACAAATCAAATTTATCAGTGCACTTTTTATTCTGTTGAATAATTGTAAGCATTCTGTAAATACATTCAGGCATCTCACGCTATTTTCTTTTTTTAGCATTCAATTTTATTATTTTGTAGTCAGAATTTTTTTTTTTTAAACTTTATTGATAAAATGTTCAAACTTTATATTGTATTTTACTTATTTCCTAATTTTACTTTTAAATTGTTTTTTAATAATTGAATGTAGTAAAAAATACTTTATATAATTGTAAAAATATGTCGTTGCTGTTAGTTATATAAATATGTATGTACCATTAAACTTTTTGTTCCCCAAGATTTAGATACCAAATTATTTTTGTTGGTTGTGTGATTTGTGTGGATATATATATATATTGTAAGGCATTAATTGTGAACCCATTTATTCCAGAAAAAAAGAGAGAAATTTGTTTGTTTGTTTTAATCAGCTATATATATATTTCATTGAAAATCGCAAAGAATACAAAAAAGAAAATGAAATGGGGGTAAAATTTAAGATTGCTGCTAATTTTAGCTATATATTAGGAATCAACTTCTAGCTGTGTGTGTGTGGACAGTCAAACTTAAATGCCTTCATACAAATCGAGAAAATTAATTAATATTTCAAGTTTTAATTCTAAGTAACACAGGTTTTTTTTTAAATTTTATTTTATATGTTATTTCTATTTTATTGTAGGTTAACATTTTAGGAGAGAGAAAGAGAGATTCATTAGAAAATGTGTAAAATAAAAGAGATCCCTAATGATTATTTTTGACCACCAAGCTAGTTTGAACTCAACTACTAATTAATCATTTGACATTTCCAAGATAAAAAAATATTTCAAACCACCCAACTGGATAGTAGATACTTCAATCACATATTACCATCAGGAGGCTAGTGTTATTAAGGGGACCAGAGATGTCAGTAAAACAAAATGAATAAATACCAGAGAGAAGCTGAAACAAGGGTATTATTGGGTTTTTTTTTTTTCAAACTGGTGTTGCCAACTCATTTCAAATATCTTATTGTGGATAAAATTTAAAAAGAAATGCTGTGCTGAACTATAGATTGCCTTGTTCAAAAGGATGGAAGCCCCAGGAACCCAGGCACATCTGAATGTGAAACTAGATAATCACATCCAGGGCTGACCATGTAAGAAATGATGAGTATAGTGTCTATAATGCCTCCATCTACTTTGGGAAAGTAAACATCAGAGGAATAGAAAAAAAAGAATAAAGAAAGCCTACTTTAATTCAAATTCAAGATTGCCTATGAATAAGAGTAGACATCAACTAGTTTATATCTATATTATAAATTTGCTATCATCTTAACAATAATTTTGAAAATAATAGCCAAACTAATTTGAAGAAAATTTGTGTGCAACAATCAGTGTGTATTTTAAAATGTTTTTTGCTCTTTTTTCTCTGTGTGATAATCAGTGTGTCATCCATACATATAACTTGACCATAGTTTGTGCTTAACAGCTAATTAATAGTACTTCCCAAATGCAGAAACCCAAGCAATCGGTAATATACAACCAAATTTTATTAATAACTATTGATATTTTCATTTTTAACCCCCCCTCTCTTTCCTCAAATATCAAATAAAGTATTTGTATTACTAAATATTGTGTTATTATACTTTTTTTTTTTTATTTTATTTTATTTTCAATTGTTTTATCAGTGGTGTTATATATATTTATTTGTACACATATATGTTGTATCTTGATATAGTTCATTTTAAAATAGATGTTCATTGGGGGGGGGGGTGTTAAACCCTAGATGGTGTGTGTGTGCATGGATGTATGTCAGTAGCGGACATACCTAAAATAAAATTATTAAGGCGGGGTATTAATAGTAACTAGATGATTTTTTTTTAGTGTCAGTCAGTAAGGGCAGAAATTAGGCAGAGCTATGAATGAATACAAATTAATTATGTAATAGGTACATTATAATATTATTGACAAGATGGTATGTGTATATCTATTTTTTTTATTTTTGTTTATTAATTATATGAATGTCACAAAGGGACCAAATTATTTATGCTAAGTGAGATGACAGTTAAATATCATAATTAAAAGATGTGTGATGCTTTCCATTTTTTCCTCTAATTATTATTAGTCATTAAATGTTTAGTAATGTTATAATTAATTTTATGTTAATTATTTTTTGGGGGGATGTGCCTTTTTGTAATGCTGGAATAAAACATAAATCAGATGTTGAAATCAAACCACTTATATGTGTTTATTTATGAATCAAAAGTTTTTTTATAAATGTTATTCATTAGTCATCATCAGATAAAGATACATTATGAACCCCAGTAAAAAGATGAAAAGGGTAATTTTAGTCATTATGTATGAAATCTTGGCTATAGATATCTATTTTTGACAATCATATCCTAGTGGCTGAATATGTATTTAGGGTCTATTTCTCTTTTGTGTCTTTGAAGGAGGATGGGAGTGATATTATCACCAGAAATTATTTATACAAAAGGGTAAATATGCACAGAATAACAGTGCAAATGATTTATTTTGTTTTATCTTTGAGCTAGCTTAGTCATTGATCTCTCATCGGTAGGCAAAGTGACTCTAGGACCCGTAAGCTTTATTTAGTTTCAATATTCTTTGTGCCATAATATTGATACTGTTAAAGACTTTATGCTTATGCAGTATTTTATAGCAGTTCTTAGTATTTTAAAATGATTTTGCTTAATTATTGGAAGATGCTGAAAAGAATAAGAAATTTATTAAAAGTCTTTAAAATGTTTATTCTTCAGCAATGTATATTTAAAATTATTTATTTTAATATTGTCTTACCTTTAAACAATTGTTTTCAGAATAATTCATTATGTTAATGAATGGACTATTAAAATTCTATATGGCAAAACCTATTTATTAGTTTTCAGATGGCATTTTAATTACTTAATTGTTATCTTAGCAACTGAATGAAAGCATTCATTCACAAACGTTTAACTTATATTTAATACCGGCTAGAGGTAGAAAAAATAAGTCTGTGAAAAGAAAATTATTAACTTAACTTTTTTATTTAAAAATTATTGCTAGACTATTTATGTTTAAAATTTAATATTCTACCATCAAACATGTTCTTAAAAGTTATTATTATCATCGTTTGACTGCAATCTGTTCTGAATAACTGGAACAGTTGTGTGTGTTATAGAAGTAATATAAAACGTTTTTAAGTCAATTATTTTTTAAGCTTATTATACAATTTACTTTTTATTAAACACTTGCCTATTATATGCCTCATTATAATCTTCATTATGATTATGAATTTTAAAAATATCTGCTTTATAATGAAACCTGCATTATCTTTAAAGAATATATGCTCCCATACCTTATCATTAAGATATATATTTTCCATTAATTAATGAATAGCTAATAATATATACCAGATATTTCCAGCATCATATTTAAATATTCTTTCATAAAATGTTGAATGGCCATTGAAATATTTGTGTGCTCATGCTTCTCAGGAAATCTGTTGCTCTGTTGCTTATAGGAAACATTTGGAATGCTGTACATATAATTTTCAGTTTGCTGTCTTTTCAACATTAGGAGAAAATGTTCTATATTTTTAGAATGGTATTTGCAGAACTATTTTGTTGAATGGTAGAACTTCCAGGACGGACTTTTAATTATTTGTTTTTATTGAAATACAAGTATAATGTATGTACTTAAATGTAATTAAAGATTTTCAAGCTTTTTACAGTTATCCACTCTAATATAACTCATATACATGGTCACATTGAGCACTGATTATATATGTTTGTGGAGGGTAGATGATGATTCAGACCAACTGATAAGTGCTAGTTCAACATGAAATATGTATATTGGAGATCATTTATAATTTTTCATGTGTATCTTGTCATGTGTATTGGTCATATTGGATAGAGGATGACTTTAGGGAACTTAAAAGTCTGGACTCAAATCCCTTTAATTACATTATTTTTAGGACACTGAGTATAATTTTAAATTATAATTTTATGATATTGTAATTTACTATGAATTTTATTTATTCATATTATGCATTTTTGTCTGGTATCCAAAAGTTCAGAGAATATTTACTATGTTATAATACTATATAATTTTAAAGTATTATTTGTCTCCTATCATGAATAATTCATTCATTTATTTCAATGTATGAGTTTATGCAGAACCAGTGAAGATGTATATTCATATTGCTTATGTCAGGCCATGATTTTATTAGGTTAGATTTGGGAAATAATTTTATTGTCAGTTTTACACATCAATTAATTATTATATTTATTTAGATTGTACCATTAGTTTCTCTCCTGTTTTATTGCTCATTCTTTTCTTGCCATTATATTATCCAAACGATCATAGCTGCTTCTTTTGTGGATGTTTATTTTATTATTATATTTTATCCAAGAGATCATAGCTGTGTCTTTCTCTTGTGGATGTTTATTTTGTTAGCATATATATTTTACAAAGAGATTGTGGCTGTGTCTCTTACTTATAGTATATTTTGTAAGTTATATTTTCATGTTTAGCATAAATGCTTTAATTAAGACAGCTCTTAGTATTCCTAATACTTTGATGGTTTATTTTTCCTGTCCTTATGTTCAGAGACAAAGTTTTAGCATTATTTTGCCCTCAAAATGTAGGTGCTCTTTTAGAGTTCATGCCATCATTTGGCCCATTGCCTTATTTATCTTTTTCTTTCAGATGTATTATATTATGTATATCTTGTATGGTGCCATGTGTGGTGTACCTCCATGACTTTCTTATTTTACCAATTTATATTGTTAATTGTTTTGAGGAATGTCATCTTTTTTTCTTTTGCACTCTTGAATATTCTGAGTTTAGGTTATTGATGATTTTGATGTATAGTTTTGTTTTTGCTGTGCTTTTCCAGTATTGCATGGCATAAAACATTGTTTTAGAAATTAAAATTGTATTTATAGATCTCAATAAGTAACAAATCAGTTCTAGCTTTCATTTCATTGCTGGATTGGTAAGACATGCTTATTATTTAAAAGTGCTCATTGTTTGGACAATATAATAGTATAACTGTTGCATAAATATAGAACTTTTTGTGATAATGTTCATGTTAACTGGTTCATTACCCTTGCCGCCATATTGAATTTTTAAAAAACTGGCTTGAGACAGAATTTTCACAATAACTTCAGTTTTAATAATGTTAGAGCAAAAAGCTTTACATTGATAGAAACTAGAAAAATAAAGGAAAACAATAAGGTTAAGACAAATAGTAATTGCCATTAAAAAATACAGGAAAAAAATTTCAACATTCGACATAATTATTATTTTATTGTTTGTTCATAATTTTTAATTTATCATTAACTAAGTTTAAATTACATCTTCATTGATAATTTCTTTATAGATATAATAAACACCTCCACACTTCCCCATTCTTTCCAAATTCATATAAATAAAGATATAATAAAAGACAAATAACTCCCAAGATGCATTTTGTGCTGAAACAGCACTCATCAGTTGGCCCAGGTCACTATCTCTCATATATATCTCTATTATATGAAGAATATTTATCTAGAGTAAATTGTTATATTTTCATTTACCATTGTCAAATTCCCTCCACTCACAACTTTGACGCTATCCCTTTGTATTCCTCACAAAATTTGTCTTTCAAACCATATATAATATTTCTTACCTGAGATAATGCATAGCTTCAGAATCTCCAAAAGTATTCACATAAGAATTCTTTTTTACCTTGTACCCCAAAGAAGTTGACAAATTTCAAAGGTGTCTATAAGAAAAAGATTTATCCTAATAAAAGATACAAAACAAATCATTTCCAGAATGTGGATACACATTTGCCATCATAGCAATTGGCTTCTTGTCTATCTAAAACTACAAATTGTAAGTTACTATCTGTATCTCTGATAAAATGAGTTTCACCTTTTCATTTAATATTTTTATGTACATCGGTGATGTTTATATTCTTTATGCATATCAGTGATGCTATCTTGTTATATTTATTGTGCCACAGAGATATAATTTATTTGCATATAGCTCATTTGCTAGCTATAGACTTGAAAATAATGTAATGCAAGATGTGGTAAAACTACTGATTCCACAGCATGAGTATCAAGGCATAGACAAGAATTAGAAATTTTATTCTTTGCCTGCATACAATCCATGGGTTATATACTTAACTATTGTGGTTATCTCCACATACACATACACCATTTGAAATATCTCTATTGGTTTTAAGTGTTTATATTTTCACATGGTACTATGTCCAGTAAATTTTGTGATTACTTTGTCAACTGCAAAATTTCTGTATATTTGATAATCAATCCTAAACTTTACATTGTACTGCTCTATAATACCTTAATTTTTTATATATAGACATTACTTGTTATATAAACACAGATCTGCAATTGCAACACAAAGCCAGTAATGCAAATATAAACATAATAAAATAAATTATGAAACCTTTTGAGAATCATTATATCTATAAAATAAGGTTGCCTAAACTTAGATAAGAGCCCCAAAATTACAAACTACTTTTGTTCTATTTGAATACAAATTTATATACACATAATAAAGAGCATAAATGATTTAATATTATATAATTTATATACTACACAGACACCAATACAAATGTAAACATATTATTTATCAAATAATTTTCATTTATCAAATAATTTACTATTGAAATAAATAAAAAATTTTAATACTTATGACCCAATAGTCTGATTACATTTTGAAGGCCTTGAAATGTGAATTATCGGTGCATTTTTAATCCTTTTTAGTAGACTCTTTGGCTGTTTAAAAATTTCTGCCTTTATCTTCTCTATGAAAACTAGTAAACTGAGCAAAAAATAAAAAAAAATTAAATGAATCTTTTAATAAAAAAATGTATAAAAAATTCAAATTTATTGGATTCTGACATGCTATATGCCGTTAAAAAGGGAATTAAAAAAGCAACAAATGCTAGGATTTCTGTTGACATCATGCTTGTAGTTTTTACGCAATTTTAAAAAGAACACAAAACTTCAACGAAGCAACACTGTGGTGTTGTGTTGTCACTGCAAACTGTCAAGATGGTTATTAAGAAAAGATTTTTATCCCTCAGACAAAATTAACAATAGTCAATTATCATTTAATATGTAAAATTAATTATTATTGTTATAAAACAAGGCAATAACAATTATGTGTTAGTATAAGAGATGGTGATCATATGATATTGGTGTTATACTTTGTAGTCTTTAAAAGTAATTTTCTTATGCAATGAATTGTATAGCATAGTGTCTGAACAGTTTTCTTGAAGGATTGTAATTTTCTTAGTTGTTATTTATTTAATTACCCTTATTGTTAAATACATGTTTTTTATTGTTAAATATGTCATTTAGTTTCAATATTAGCACTATCACATATCTTGATAGTATAAACTATTGTACAAATTATATTTTATGTTGGTCATTAACAGTACATGCTCATAAAAAATGAATATAATAATCACTTTGTTAAAATGGTCTGTAGATGTTAAGAAATCATCCAAGAAATATATTATTCATTTTCTAAATTTTAAATGATCAATTTTATCCAGACTGCTTTTGTGTCAAAATTATTATTTATGAAATTACAATTGATGAACCACCATAAATTTGAATGCTGGAATTATTCATCTTAAATTCATAAGAAAGATTGGTAATGCACTGTTACTAGGATATTCTAAGTAGTCATAAAATCTCGCATTCACTCATGGTATTCGAATGCTATCCTAGTAGATTATTATTTATTCTAGGTTGAGTTTTTCATATTTTTATTATTGTAGATATTTTATTTAAAAAGATTTCTTATTATTATTAATGAGTTATTTATTTATGTAGTGCTATATTTTTCATCTGTAATAATAATTAGGGATCACTGCACTAAACATGCGCTGGATAGATTTAAAGATTTATTGAATACACTTCTTTCCAAGCACAAGATACCTAAGTGGATGTGTATATGCAAATCTTAAGCATTTGGAAATGAGAGTGTTAAGATATTAAATAATCACTTTCAATTCTTTTTTTTTTTTTGTATTTTAATGAAATGTTTACAATTTATGATACATCATTATTATATGAAATGTTAAACATGTATTCATTAATATAGTGCAGTTTTTAATCTGCAATAATAATAATTAGGGATCACTCCACTACACATGTGCTGGATAGATTTAAACATTTAATTTTATTACAGATTAAAAATATAGCGCTATATAAATAAATAACTTGTTAAATGTGTTTAACATTTCATCTAATAATGATGTATTATAAAGTGTAAAAATTTCACAAGAGTCATTCATTAAAACATTGTAAAAAGAATTGTTACATTTTCATTTACCATTGTCAAACTTTCTCCACTCACAACTTTCACGCCATCCATTTCAGATAAATACAATAATAATTATTACTAATAATTTTCAAAACTAGAGATTATCTCTAGCACAGATGTAAACTTTATCAGTTAAAGATTAATATATCTGATTTTTTTATTTTTACACACACACAGAGTTATTAATCTTTCTCTTTCCCATGTGTAATATCTTATAGATATAATAAACATCTCCATACTTCCCCATTCTTTTTAAATTCACTTAAATAAAGATGTAATAAAAGACAAATGGCCCCCAAGATGCATTTCATGATGAACCAGCACTCATCAGTTGGCCCAGGTCATTGTGGGGGTCATTTGTCTTTTATTATATCTTTATTTAAGTGAATTTAAAAAGAATGGGGAAGTATGGAGGTGTTTATTATATCTATAAAAAGAATTGATGAAAGTGATTATTTAATATCTTCCCACTGTCATTTCCAAATGCTTAACATTTGCCTATATATATATATATGCTTAGATTAAAAAGATAGATTCAATCTATCTTTTCAAAAGACTTTATCTTGTGTTTGTAGAGGAGAGTATTCATTAAATCTTCAAATCTATTCAGTGCATGTGTAGTGGAGTAATCTCTAATTATTGTTGTTGTTAATTGTTGTAAATTAGGTAGACATTATCTTTTGGGTAATAATATATCTCCTCGTATTTTTACTAGGATTGCATTCGTTGCCTAATAATTCTTAAAAGAAAAAAGTGAAATTTTAATATTAAAAATATTGAATTAAAGAATCCTGAGATTTTAATATTATAATTGATGATGACAAGAAATTTATTTTACAAAAGAAATCTTTTTAATAAACAAGGTGTTACAACATTTAAGAAGCAATTTTTTATAAAAAGATTGTGAAATATGGATTTAATTATTGCAATGAAATGTTGAGAATAGTGGTTGTTAGTTGTGTTATTATTGGAGGAGGGTATTATTATAAATGTTATGAGAAAGAATCTAATATATCCTAATTACTCTATGGTGTATGCTTTTAATATTAAGAACATCTCTGTAATTTGTATGAGTGAAATGAGAGTTCTTCTCCTCTGAAATTTTTATTAAATGTTAATTAGTATATTTACAATGCTTATTTATTGTTATTCTTATTCATGTGACTCTTTTTATTATATCATATTTTATTTAGAACCCTGAGCTATGCCTAATATATTATTTTATTATATATCATCAAATCATGATTGATTGTGTATGGCTTTTTTGTTGATAGTTTGGTACTTTATGTTCATTTTGTTAGGTTATAATATATATATATATATATATATGTTGATATGAAGATTTTCATGGGTTGCATATATAAAAGACATATTTTGCAAGTTCATCCGTGTTAAAAAATTTAAATATTGATATACCGATGTTTCAACTTGTGTTATCAAGTCGAAACATCGGTATATCAATATTTAAATTTTTTAACATGAATGAACCCATAAAATATGTCTTATATATATATAAACTATCAAGCAAATGCCTAATGATGCGGTAGTTGATGCTTTTATGTGACAGTCTGTAACATAGCTTTAGAGTTTGATAGAACTTGGAAATTTTTATTTGTAGTTAAGGAATTCCAAGTAAGCTTGAAAATTTTTTCAGATGATCTTTTCATAGCCATAAAATGCTAATATATAAAAATATATCTAGCTATTCTTTGCTAGAGGGTAAAACAAAAAACATGATACAAACCAATTGGAAAATATTTAATCTGGTGAGTATTATCTTCTTCATATTTATTTTTTGGAAAAATGTTAGAGAAGTCTTTTCTGTGGAAAGTAACAGGTTTTTTTTTAAAAAAGTATATTTATAATTTAGATGAATTAATATTTTTAACCTATCAAATCTCTAGAGAGTCTACTCAGGAGATAGAATCTTCAACGGGTCTATTAAACTCTTTACTTTTGATATTATGCAAATCATAATTTGTGCTTGTATATATTTATATAGGTCAGTAGCTTTAAATTTGGTTTATGAAATAGAAGATCACAACAATTTTGAGTTGACTTGAATCTTTTGACAAAACTCCAGTCACTTCTAACACAATCAAGTTTGGCTGACTTTATTATAGGATCTGTAAAAAGAAATTTGTTTGAAACCTCCTAAAGAGTCCATAAATTATGTCATAATTCTTCTGTTGTAAATTTTTGGTTAAAAATTCGGAAAGAGGATATAGATTTGAGTGTTACATTCTAAAACTATATTTTGAGATATTGGCAAGTCTGATGTATTTAGCATATTTTTATATATTTTCTGTGAAGCAGCTTTTATCCTGATACCTGTTGGAGAAATATATGAAAGAACAGTAAGCCATTGCAAAGAAGTAGACTTGAATATACTACTAATATTTTTTATGCTAGTACTTGAATATTCATAAATTTAGTATGTTTTTTTTTAGTTTTAGCAGGATACAGTGTATACCAGTAGAATATACTAATGCTGATAAATGCTGTCATAAAGTGCTTATATTACAATCCTAATTACTGCCAGATAGTTTTCCAAGGAGATTGTTTCTTAAAATTAATGTTGATTTAACTTTACATAAATGAAGAAAATAAATTAGGCTATGATTTGGGATAGGATTGTTTTGAATCAATTGCTGCAATAAATTTATGTTCATATTATGAGATGTTTATTTGATTAGGTAAAATGTTAAACATGTTCTTGTTCTTGTTGAATTTGAAATAAGACCCTATTCTTTGAAGAACATTTGCAAACTTTCTCATGCTTATTGAAAGATTTTTTAATCACTTTTGTGATGTCAAAGTAATATCATCAGCAAAGTCTAACTATTTTGAATATCATTTCATATCACTTCAGTTTTTTATTGGAAAATCTTTTATCAAATAAATTGATAGTTTTTCTACTTTTAAGAATTTTAGAAACATTTAAAAGACCATTTTTCCGAGGTTAGTAAAGGTAGTATCAGTTTATAATTTATTTTCAATCACTAAACAACTTTGAAAAAAAATATGTGTGATGGAAGTATATTTGTTACATACTATTTATTAAATTTGATTACAATAAAGATATTGAAAAATTTGTATTTATTAATTAATATTACTTGTATTTTTATGTTTAAGATTGAAATCTCTTTTATATAAAGCAATATTTTGTTGTAAGTGATGCATTGTTAATTAGATTGCAAATAACCGCTATACTTTTAATATTAAGTATTAAAAAATTAAAATATTTTTATGCGCGATTCATGGTTTGAGAAGTTTCTGTCTTCTTTTGTTTTTATATTGTATATATGAAATTATATATTAATTGAATACTGGGTTGTTTTTTAAAAAAAAACAAAGAACAATCTTATTCATTCATAATGAGTTTCTTGTAGGAAATTCATTAAAATAAAATAAAAGCAAGTTTATTTCCATTGATAACGAGTAAGATGATATCTTTTTTTTTCCAGCAGTAACATATACTTTTATATAATCAGAAAATGTAAAGTGTTAACAGATACATTTGTTTGTGTGTGTGCGCGTGTGTTTGCTATTAATTAAACTTTAAAAGATTTTTTTTAATTTGTTGATAATATATATTCTGTTATGTGTATATCGTAACGGTATAGATGTTTTGGGGAGATGGGAAGCATCATCATCTCCATTGAATGCAAATATAAATAAAATATAGAAGAATTAAATATAAAAGGAATAAATAATAATCAGAAAATAATAAATTCTTTACAACAGCTATATAAATATCAAAAAATTTTATACATTAAAAGCCTTTTTCAGTACCTGATTTGGTGCTCTTTTCAAATGTTAATAATCTATTACATTAGTTATTTCTGACATAAAACCATCTAGTGTTCAATAATGAAATTAAAACAAACAATACCAATATTAAAATAAATCAAAACCCACATATATAAATCCAGTAATTACAAAATAATTGACTATATCATAACAATAAAATAAATTGCATGCATTTTTTTACTTTTTTACAATTTTATATATATATGTCATTTTATATAATTTTCCATTCATTTTTAATTCATCAATTATTAACCAAATTTATAGAAGTCTTGTAAATATTCATACAATTATTTAAATTATTTTTAATATAGTATCTTTCATATATTTGTTTTCTTTTTGGATCTTTGATGTAATTTAAACATTTAATACTTTTTGTAGTAGCTATTCTATGTCCATATTTTAAATAATGAATGTATAATGCAGATTTATCATCTCTTCTATTAATTGCATTATGTTCAGTACTAGTATTAATGATGGTACAGGTTGCTGGATGGTGCTGTTCCTACTCAAAAATATTGAAATATAATGTTACCTGGCTGCAACATATTATTAAATATTGTGTTTTTAACTTTTTCTTTTTTTTTTTTTATTAAATAAATAAAATAAATAGTAAAGAACGTCTTTTTTCCTACCTTTTTTTTTTTTTTGACATATTACTAAAGGACTGATTACATGTTTTTATCTTAATTTTTGTTTTATTAAAGAAATAAAAGAAATAGTAAAGAACGTTTTTTTTTTTTACTTTTTTTTTTTTTTAAATATTATTAAAGAACTGATTAAATATGTGTTTTTATCTTAATTTTTGTTTTTATTAAATAAATAAAATAAATAGTTTTGACTTATTATTAAAAGAATTGACATTTTTTAAAAAATATATAGTAAATGATGTACTATGCCATGTTTTTTTTTTTGGGGGAGAAAATAGGTCTTTTTTTTAAAATGTCTACCAGGTCCTACCTTTTTTTGGCAGATTATTAAAAAACTGATTAAATATCATGTTTTTATCTTAATTTTTTTTTTATTAAAGAAATAAAATAAATAGTTTTGACATATTATTAAAGAATTGACATTTTTTAAAAAGTATATAGTAAACCATTTACTATAGTTTACTTTTTTTTCTTTTAATCACCGTGGGATTTTTTTTTTTTTTGGACAAAATATAAATGTCTTTTTTTAAAAATGTCTTTTTCATTACCTTTTTTTATTGACATATTTACTTTTTTTTCTTTTAATCGCCATATCTTTAAAAAGTAAGTTTGTAAAGTTAACATTAAAAATCAAACAACTATTATGGATTGACCACCATCGAAGGCAGTATGCGCCATTTTGTTGTTCTCTTGAAGATCTCACGGATAACATCACTATCAAGTCATGTTTACAAACAAACTTTGTTTAATTTTACACCCTTCAAAACAAAATTTTAAAAAAATATGACTCTTTCATAATTTTTTCTACATAATAGACGTAATATACACTCACTCAAATTATATGATACACAAAGCTCAATAGCGATTATTCAGAGAATAAGAACAGGGCACTTAAAAAAAAATTTAATTCAATTTCAAATTTTACAATTTATGGCTTCAAATTTATTAGTTCACATTTAAAAAATAAAATTCATTCGACAAACATTTTTCTATTTTTTTTTTCATCATCTGAGATGACTTTCCTTTACACTATCTAATCAAAAAAAATTCATTGTTCGCATTGTGTGTTATCTTTGTTACTATTTTTCCTATATTTGTATAGTTCCAATAAGAGTTTTTAGGATGTTTTTTTATTTGTAATCTTATATTTCTGACAAATTAAGTTCAATTTATTAAACTCTAATACAGAATAAAGTTTAATTCTAAATTCAAATGTTGATAGATTATATATATTGCCACCAAGAAAAATAATGGAAATGTTATATGTTGATGTGAATATTTTTTTGAATAAAAGATGTCAAATAATTTTTTACATATAAGAAGCGTTAATAAGTAGAAATTAGGGGTGGCTTTACTAATAACTCCATTAATAGCTTTATTTATTAATTTGTATATGAGTGAAAAGAAAAAGACCAAAGTAACTAAATGATTGCCTTTATGCTAATACGCTATAAGATTTCATTTTGCTTCTAGTTGTTGAAAAAGAATGGCTACATTAACAATTTTTATTAATCATTCATCAAACTAGAAATTATCGACTTAATGAATAATATTTCATTTTTAGTACACCACTCTCACACAAACTAGGGGATGGTTTCTATCTACTTTTAATGACAAGAGGTTTAGATGGATGGGCAGCAGAGATGGTAATGAATTTAGGGCATATGGCAAAAGTAAAGCTATTCTGTTTCAATAAGATGACACAGAAGAGAGTTTTTTCATGTAGTTGGAATATTACAAAAATAAGCTTATTATTTAAAGGAAAGGGTAAGGATCATAGAAAGTTAAATAATTATATACCGATAGCGATAACATCAGTTTTATAGAAAGTTTTCTCACATATGGTGGCTGGAATAGTTGCAAAATGGATGGAAGAGAATAATGTAGTGGGGAAAATGCAAGGAGGTTTTAGATCAGATAAGCGTATAGGAGATAGTTTATTTGTAGTTACACAACTTATGGATATGAGTAGGAATGCAGGTAAACAGTTATATATGAGTTTTATAGATATAGAGAAAGCATATGATAGAGTAAATAGAAATAGATTATGGATAAGTTTAGCAAATTTGGGAATGGACATATCTTTAGGGGATATTATTAAGAAATTATATGAAAATAATTACTATACATATCAATTAGGGTGTATAGAATCAGTTAAAGTCAAAAATGGGATGGGACTAAGGCAAGGATGCCCTATGTCACCTATTTTGTTTTTGTTGTATTTGAGTGAAATGGAGAGAGCAATAGAAAGACTAGGAAGAGGGATAGAGATACCGTTAATAGGTGGCGAGGGAGTATATACTTTGTCGGGTCTTTTTTTTTGCAAACGATGTCTTTTTGTGTGCAGAAAGAAGAGAAGATATGGAAGTTATGCTGAAGATATGCGCAAGGGAGGTTACAGAGATGGGAAATAAATTTAGAGAAGAAAAATCAAATATAATAATGGTTAATACTGGGAAAAGAGAATGTGTAGAATTTTTATTGGAGGATATAAAGTTAAGTGCGGTGAATAGGTATAGTTATTTGGGAATCACCTTAAGTAATCAGAAAAATTGCTTGGATGAATGGGAGAAAAAATTGATAAATGAAGCAAAGAAAAAAAGGGATTGATAAAGAAATTAACCATGTTTCATATAATAAATATGATGTAGCTAGAATTGTATGGAAGGGAGTTGCAGTAGCAGTGTTAACATATAGTAATGATGCATTATGTGTTAATAAAGGGGTATTAGATTACTTAGAAAAAGTACAAAGGGAAGTAGGAAGACATGCATTAGATGCAGATGTGTGAACAGCAAAGAGGCAATTCAAGGAGAAATGGAATGATTAAGTTTTTATAAGAGAGATGCAAAAAGTAAAATGAAACTGTTTGGTAGGTTGCAGTTTATGGATAATAAAAGAATAGCCAAAATAGTATTTAATTGGGTTATAAGTAAAGGGCAGGCAACAAGATGAGTGAGAAAGGTAATGTGGTATGCAAAAGATTTGGATAAAGAAATATCAGTATACTTATACAAAAAGTGGGATGATTGTGTTAGGAGGATTGTTGAGTGTTATAGTGGTAAGGAAATGGATAACAGAATAGATGCATTAATAAAGAAGTAGGGTGTTGGAGAGATGGTGAACTAGTATGGAGGGTAAAAAGAGTTTAAATATATAGAGAAGTAAACAGCACATTGGGTGTGACTTATTTTATGATAATAGCAAGGAAAATAGTTTATTGTTTAAGGCTCCAATTGGATCTTTAGCAACAAGAGAATATACACGTAAATGGAAAAATATGGGTAATTTAGTCTGCAAATTGTGTAAGGAAGGCGTAGAAAATATTAGGCATCTGTTAATTGAATGTAAATGCTTGAAAGCAGAAAGGGTACAAATAATGAAGTTATGGAAGAATAAATATTAACAAAGTGATTATACAGAAAGTGGGTTATTGGTTTTTATGCTGGGTTTGGGGAAAGATAAGGGGGATTTAGATGTACAGACCATAGACTTGACAAAGATTATGTTGTGGAAATGGATGGAGCAGATTATGGGAAAAATTAGTGTGGGGAATGGAATAGGAAAGTAAAGTGGCTAACAAGTTTCTCTGGGCATAATTGTTGAGAGATTCCTGACTTCGTTTAAGGAGAAGTCACAGTGCATCACATCACATTAACACCTTGTGGAGGGTATTGTGAAAATTATACTACAGAAATATTATTCATAGAATGTCTATATATGGTTAATGCTATTACTAATAATATGTAATAAGAGATATCAGATTTGTCTACTTTAGGAAATTTATAAAGTTTCAACCATAAAGATTTTTCTTCTATGAATGATTTTTTTATATTTCTTCAGCAATTAGAGTCACATTAATTAAGGAGTAATTTACATTTTTATCTAGATATGCATCTGTACTTACTTTTTAAGTAAATCCAATACAATATTTTTCTTGCATATATATATATGCATTTATTAACAGATTGTGAATTGGATTAACTCTTCAGGTATAGTCTTATATTTGTTTAATCATAAGATTTTACTGGATTGAAAGAAAGAGAGATGGATTAAGAAAGAAACTGATTTACTATTGTAAAAAAAAGTATTTCGGAGTGAATATGGCATAATGTTTTGTAAGCATAGTTGGTTTTGTAGATTTCTTGGGGGGAGGGGCTGATAACTAATAATGGTGGTGATGATTCCTATACACTCGTATCAATTCATTTTTATAATAGCATAATATTTACTTCTATTTTTACAATTTTTAAAATATCTTTTTTTACTTTAATATTTAAAAGTAAATATTGAGTATTTTATTGATTAATTCACATGTGAAGATTAAAGTCAGAGAGTAGTCTAATTTGTTCACACACATTAAAAACATGTGCTACTAAAATTATATTTATAAAAAAAAAATAAGAGCACAGAGCAACAAAAAAATCAATATCTTCAGGTATTTTTTTAAAATTCATTATAAAGAACTAAAAATAAAAATAAAAAATCAGTGTAAGTATAAAGAAAAAAGATTAAGCTGAATAAAAAGTAAAATGTTTTTTTTCTCTATCTGAAGATTCACAATTTGATTTAAAATAGAAAGCAAACAAATGAAAGCTTAATGCTTTAGCTTCTTGAGTGATTGCCCGAGTCATTTCTTTTATAACCGTGTTGCTTGGTCTGTGTATCTGCTTTCTTTCTTGGTGCTTATAACATCAGACAGGAGCTATGTTTGTAATCTACAACACACAAACAGATTAATTTAAATAATTTACAAGTAAACTTACTGATTTTGCTTCACTGCTCTGCGAGTGACAGACTTAACAGCAGTGAGTGATTGGTTGATTCTCCTTTTAGCAAAGTAACTGTTAAATGCTACAGGAAAGTTGGCTAAAGATGCTTAAGAAAACATTTTTATTTAATTCATCACTGCATTTTAATTAAAACTTTCTGGGAAATTTGTTGTCAAATAAATTCTATAAATAAAGATCTACAAAACGATCTCTCAAAATTAATCTAAATTTACGAATGGAAAAGTTTCCACTAAAGAAATGAGATTTAAAACCACATTTAATATTAACAAGCAAGTTGGCATGAGTTCAAACATCTACGGTATTCGTTTCATTTATATAGCATAATATTAAAAAAAAAGGTTCGCTAGAAGGTTGCATATTAAGCTTTTGCGTGATTATTCAGAAATCAGTGTGAAATCCTTTCGACCAAATAAATGTACACACCCACACATAAAATATTCAGCTTTCTAAACATAAACAATCACTCATTTAATCTTAGAGTGATTAAAATTTGTTATATAGTTCTAGAATTAAAATGCTATAGTAAATTGGGTTAAAGAGAGTGATAATAATGCCAAACTATCATTGATGATTTTTGAGTGTTATTACTTAGATTATTCTGTCTTCTTTCAGGCAAGAGACTTAACATGCATGCAATAAATATATAATACTGTTCTCAAAAATCAACCTAGTTTAATCATTTTCAATAAACTGCCTATAGTATCAATTTACCATCTATTATTCTGAATTCAAGACTACTTGGTGATTTATATCATCAAGTCTTATTTCATGTTGTAATAATGCTACTTTTTAAATTTCTAAGTTACATTTTTATTATTATTCGTTCTTAAATTATGTAGCTATTTATTATGCGTAATTATAAATTATGAACTATTTTTGAAAAGAAAAACTGTGTAGATGATCTTTTAAATTTTTATGAAATTGTACTAATTTTGCTGAAATGTCCAAGCCTAGAACATTTTAATCATTTTTCTATGCTTTCTTTGTAATAAAATAAAGCATAATTTTGAGTAGAATTTCAAAGTTCAGCATTGTATGAGTCTACTAATTCACATTGTGGTGTGGTGTTATGTAAAATGGCTTTCTCTTTGAAAAAAATCAGAAATTTCTAAAATAGATCATAATCTATAATCTTCTCTTCTTCATATAAACCATTTTATACTTCCATTTTTTTATTAGATAATGGTGACATCTATTGTATTCTAATACTCTGTAATCCATTGATTCTTCAATCCTTAAATATTATGAGGATAGAAAACTTATTAATAAAAATTAAATAAATTTTAAATAAGAAAAAAGTTTAATCTTTTCTTTCCAAATTTATAATTTTGAATTGTATAATTTCAGACATAATTTTTCAAAAGAATATAATAATTTAATGACAAGAATTAATATGGTCAATAATTCATCACGATTTTTAAAACTGATAATAGGGACTTCATGTACTGTTTTAGAATAAAGTTTTTATTAACTATGATGATGAGTTTTAAAGAATGAATATTATCTACTATAAATTATTCAAGAAAGATATTTTTTAACTCTTTATCAAACTATTCTTGAATAGTAGTGTATTTTAATTATAAAAAGATATGAAATAAATTTCATTCATTCACTGCAAATTAAATTTTACTTTTTTATCATACATTCAAAGTTATATAATTACTTGTCTATCTTTTCATTCACTAACAACAAACAAAATTTTTATTAAATTATACAAGAGTTAACTTTGATATATTCATCTTTCAATACCATTAAAATATAATGTTTGAGATAACAAGTATTTTGTAGTTTGATTCTGTAAAATATGAGGTTTTAATCAAGGTGCTTTTAAATTCATTAAAGCAGTAAAAGCTTAATCTTTTTTCAACTTATTCATGGAATACAAACAATAAAATATACATGACTTCAACTTACTCTTTGCTGCTTCAGTAGCATATTTTTACTTAACATCTTTATGCCACCTATATCATTATCACATGATATATATTAGACATTAAAACTTATAGTAGGTAGCATACAAGCATGAAGAAAAAATATATACATTGTAATATATATTAAGTGCTAAGTCATGAAGTGTCTATATTTTTAAAATGGGAGTAAATTATTTATAAAATAAGATGTATATAAATATACATTTGGAACAAAACGAATATTAAACTAGATTAATAACAGGAACTTGTTTCTTGGTGTTTAAAAATATCTTTTTTTTTGCTACCGTATGCATGCTAATATAGTAAGCTATATATTACAATTTTCCATGTCCATAGATTCAATGAATATTGATAAGGAGTTAAAATCAGACCTAATAAAAGAAGTAAATAAGCTTATTAATTATGTTCAAATTTTAAAAAGATTTATTTGGAAATGCAGTTTAGTGGATGGTTATTAGGGAGATTGTGTAACATTTGACCACCAAAATGACAAATTGATTTAATGGTTTTATTCGGCTAACTGACAAAGTATTTTTAATCACTAAGAATTGATTCAGAAGCACTTAGCTCTTCAAATCTTACACATTAAGCCTGCATTCTGCCTATCCCTCTTCTATGTATTTAAATGGATACTGTTCTCTACATGAGGAGTCAGAGTGACTTAAGTTCAACATGGGCATAACAACAATATTGGTATCAGTTTGGGATTTGGGCATTCTATCTTCTCATTTTCAATGGTATGGATGACTGAAGAGTTGGAGATTGGAGTAGATTGAAACCTGTCCATTAAAGTATAAAGATTTTTTATCTTAATATAAACTGAGCACTGATAAATATGTGTGTGGGTGGTGGTAATCTGGACCAGCTGATGATGGCTGGTTCAGCATGAAATACATATATTGGTGATTATTTATCTTTTCTACATGTGTATGGACATATGTATCAGTAGTATGAGATAGTGTGGTTAGTTAAAGGTTGCTTGAAAGTCTGAGTTCAAATCGCTTATATTTAATATTGCAGAGAGCAACTTAATTTAGATTTTTAGCTATGTGTTAGCAATGTATCATGCCTCTTTTATTTTTCTTTCCTGGTTATCTCACTCTACATAAACTAGTTTACCTTTAGCAGATTGAAACTGTGTCCATGCTCCTTTGTGATCCAACAATATAGACGTGTTGAATTGTCCTTAGATTTCTTATATAAATAATTATACTGCCTACTTCTAGTTGCTATATTGGTTTGGATTTCACTGTAATATATAGCAGAATATCCCTGGCCATTGCATTTAACAGCATAAACAATTGGTGGGAATTCTGCTTTATTAATTCTATGTATAAAGTTATTAATCAATATGTTTAAATTAATTGGCATCCTAAAATTTTTATTAAAATTTAAATTATAAATATTCCTTATACTAATTGCAGCATAATGAATATAAAGCATAAACACCCAAGCCTTATTGTTTTTATACTTGTAATTTTCCATCTTGTTTATTAAGTTAAAATTTTATTATCTTTTTAAAGGATTTGGCTTTCATATCTAAGGTTAACTGGGTCCTTCACATATGTTTCAATATTACACTTTTTATCAGATTCGCTTCTACATAAGTGATAGTTTTAACTAAAAAAGTTTTAAAGCCAGCAAGTTTATATGCCATCTGAATCTGAGATTGTGGGTATTGGCTTAACCATTTTGTAATGAGAAAGTTTTCATTTTTATTAATAATCAAATTCCAAAATATTTTAAACTTCTAGTGTCATCCTTATTTTCTCTAGTGTACTGTAGGGCTGTCATAGCATTTAAATTTCTATACAGGTCTGTAACAGTTTAAAAAGTTCTACATATGAACACATCATCAATATATCTTTTGTAAATCAGTAATATTTTTATGTTGTATTTTTTAAAAATCTTAAGCTACAAATGATACCACTACTTGGACACCCCATAGGCCAATAATTTCTTCATTCTTTTGTGTACATTATTAAACCTAGCTGTAATATCATACTGATCTACTTTAGGACATCCATAATAAAATCATTATTTCATTTATCAGAACTGTTTTTCACATATAAATCTTTAATTATATTAATAGTCATATTGTGAGACACTGTGCCATCCAATTCTGTCCAGTAAATGAAGGCAATCTGTAATTTTTTTAAGCTTTAATTGATTTAACAAAAGTAAAGGAATAGAACCCTCCAAAATCTATCATTAAGATAGGAGATAATCTACTTTATAGAACTTAATATTAGAGAACATACACTTGGGTATGGAAGCAGATGAAGAAAATCTTCAAATAACTTATTCTATTGTAAGCATTGTTAATATTTTCTCACAATGGAATTAACAAACCCATCTATTGTTTTAATATTGTATGAAGCAATCCTACAATATATGTGCTATTTTATTTTTAAGATATCCTTATAATTCCATTAATTATTTTTTTTAAAAAGTGCATCAGAAAAACATAATTTTTCAAGTTGTTTATAATAACATTAAAGAAATATCAGGAAATATTGATACATGTAAATGAGATTGGATTAGTCATATTTGCTTAAAATTGAAATCAAATACTAAATGAATCGGGTTCAGTTAAAGCTAAAATAATATTTAAGAAATGAAAAAATGGACTTTTTCCATTGTTTCATGTCATTTTAGAAAAATTTTAAATGAATCAAGTTAATATAAAACGATTTGGCATAATTTAGTCTAATATTCAATATGGCATTTTAATCAAAAATTTTTACCCTGAAATTATAAATATGCAGCAATATTTGCATTATGTATGAATGTCCTGGATAGTTGAGGGTATGATAAAATAACAGATTCTAGAAATTCAGATTCTTGAATTGTGGGTCCGTTTTTACTTATAATGCTCAATCTTCTTATTAACTTCCAAGCAATAAAATCATGCTATTTTTTTATTTATCATATATGAATTGAATAAAAGTAAATAAACTCATCAATCATTATAATATGATACAGAATATTATTGTCACTTATGACATATATAAATATAACTATTGGTTGAACTGAAACAATGTTTAAATGGTGCATTATAGAGAAAAGAACACACTAACAGCCTCCACAAAAAAAAAATAGTAAATAAGTAGGTATTATTCATCAAACATTGCTGAATTTTGAATGGTGAGTGTTTGAATGATATTTTCCTTCTTTATTTTATTGTTTTTTCTTGAGTCTAATTAGAAACTCATTTGCAGATCAATTTTGAATGGGTAGCTAGTTGCTGACTATGGATCTGAATGAAAGCAGAAAAAACATTGAAGAGCAAATTTTAACTCAAGTCATGAACATGACTTACTTGTAGGTAATTTACTTAGATGTGGCAACATTTTTCATTTATCTGTTTCTAATACAGCACTTTTTGTAATAAAGCATAAGTAAGAATTTATCTATAAAACTGCACAAATTTTTAAATTAATATATTAGAGCAATCAAGCATGGTTTTGATGAATAAATTCAACTCAAAACAAATCAGCATCATAAAACAAATAAGTGTGAATTTTAAGACACTTCATTCTATTTTAGTGGGTTTTTTTCATAGAGAACCAAGTAGATATTTATCCACACACAATATAGGTGACATGTTTTTATTTTAGACCAGTATTGGTTTTCTAATATTTAGGTGGATGATTTCAACTCCATCTCTGGTTTCCTTCTAAAATAATAAGCAACAGAAAAACAAATTAAATGAGAATTTTTACAATTCATTAATACATGAAATTTTTTTTTTTTTTCGATTTTATAATTCTTTTTATTGTTGCTAAAACTTTTTTTTTTTTTAACTTTATTAGTAACAAAATATTTACAAGAATATTTACATCAAGAGCTTTTTACATTTTTAATTTCTTAGGATGTTTTTAGAATATAATGATTTGAAACAAGATGATTACTGTCATTGCATTAATGAGCAACTAAGGAATACATTGCTTTGCCATATTTTTTTGTGACATTACTAGGTATATATTTCTGAGCATAAAGATAAATTTTATACCATTTTTTGTCATTTGTTTAAGTATATTGTATTTTTTGTTATCAAATATTACAGCACAATGGGCAAGCCATATTGTTCTCAGAGTGTGAACGGTTACAAGGGCATTGAATGGTTTTAATTTCTTTATATTATTTATTAGGATATTTTTTAAATTAATTGTGTGTTTGTGGAATACAAAGCGACGTAAGATTGAAAAGTAAGGACATGTCTCAAAGATATGTGATGAATTTTCCGGGAGTAAATTGCATAGTATACAAGTAGGATCAATGTTTAGTTGAAATCGATTTATGAGAAATAACTTTGTTGGTATTATATCAAGTAGCAGATTATACAGAAATTTTAACCATGAGTGAGGCATGTACAAATTTTGAAATTTAGTTAGTGTTCTTGCAGTAGATAGTGTTGACCAAAGTTGTCTATCAGGGTAATTAATTTTTTTTAGATCTTTGTATGACAAACCAATTTGAGTATAAATGTTATAATTGTCCAGTAAATCAGCATGCTCAATGGCATGATCAGTAAAAAAATGGCAATTTGCATATGGAATAATAGCAAGTAGAGGTGGAGGAGTCTTTAAAAAGGGGTTAGTAGTGGTCACGATGTACATCTTAGCTCTAATGTAGGATGTGAATGATTGAGGAGCTATTAGGTTAAGCCCACTTTTGCATATTGGAAAACAGGTATTTTTTATTGATAGAAGATGTGATGTTGATCCCCATATACATTTTTTTGCTATACTCATGAAATATTTAATAGTTTTTTTTAAAGATGCATCCAATGGCTGTAATAGGCAAGAATACCTCCTAGAATGGCATTGATGATACGAACTTTCATTATAAGGTATAGTAATTTTGAGTTGAAGCACTTTATTTTTGTATTAAATTTGTCTATGACAAGAAGATTTAAATGATGACTTAGTTATTTTTTTGAAAGATTAATAGGTATGCCAAGAAAGGAAGAAAATGAACCTGTGAAGAGTGAGGGAAGACTGTGACCAGTAGCAATTTTCCATAAGGATGATTTGTTTATTTGTATCGTGGATCCTGTTATAGTTTCAAATTTCTTCAGTTTATGAAGTATCATAGGTATATTTTGCAGGTCCCTGAATATTATCAAAACGTCATCAACATATGATATGATCTTAACAGTTGTGCCTAGATGTGGAAGAAAAATACCATCTATGCATTGCTCTATGTCCTTAATCATGGGATCTATGTATATTGTAAAAAGTAATGATGCAAGTGGGGAGCCTTGTGGGATGCCTCTACTTGGCTTAAAGGGTTGAGAGAGTCTCATGTAATTTTTAAATTTAATGGTTCTATTGTTAAGATAGTTTTTAATAGCTGTAACAAGGTGTGTATTCTTTGAAAGCATCTGATTTAGTACAGAAAATAAGAAGTTCCAATTTACAATGTTAAAGGCAGACTTGAAGTCTACCTGGCATGCCATATAGTTTGTTAGTTTGTTTTGTTTGATATAAAGTATTGCTTCTTGTGCTAGTAAAATTGCTTGAGATGCTTTTTGCCCTTTGACTGCAAAGTGTGAAGGGGAAATTTTAGGTAAAGCATAGATATTTAACTGTTTGAGTATGAATCTAGCAAACATTTTCTGATCAATGTCTTCTAATATAATGAGATGCAAATCATTTACTGTTGGATGTGGATTTTTAGAGTTTTTTCTTATACAGAATACTATATTTGTGATAAGTTAGGGATGTGATATTCCTTCGAACAAAGTTGATTATAGTATTTCTGTAGGAATGGAGATATAAGTATTCCATTTGCTTATATATGTTAGCTGGAATGAGGTCATTTGCTAGTGAGCTATGTTGTTTTAAATACACTATTTCATCAAAAACTTGTTGTTTAGATATGTAGTAATTTTGTGTACAGTTTGTTTCATTTGTAAATAACTGTGGAGAGCTATGAGATTTTTAAGGGAAATATTCAAGTGGTGCAGAAGTGCCTCATCAACATAAGTACCAGAGAGGAGTGAATTATCTTTTGATAGAATAAAAATGCCACAAGCATATGGGATTGGAAATTTTGCATAATCTATTGGGGTTTTCGTTAGTGCTGATTGATTTGATAAAATTTTTCTCAGCCTAAAAACCATGTTGTTCTGGTTATATAACTGAGTTAAATGTTTGTTTTCACATTGGAGCTTATGGATAAGATCTTTTGCCTCATCAAACCTTGTTACAGCTTTAAGGGTTGAGTTTATGTCTTCAGTACGTTGCTTTATAAGGTTATTAGAGTTATAGTGTGATAGACGATCTCAACAGCACATGTTTAGTATTCTTTTGAGTTGAAACCATTTTTCAATTGGAGAGAGATTTTTCATCTGATGTAGGTGGTTGCTTACTATTAATATATTACAGAAATCATCTATGATAAGTTTGAATTGTCTAGGGAGTTGTTTCTTATATGAGAATTTATATATGAAATATTGAGTATGTATATATAATTCGCTTCATGTGGTATACTTTGTAATATATCATATTCAATTGAATAAGATATATCACTATTTAATATTGCTCATTTCCACATCAGTAATTATATCTATCTTCCATAAACTTAGCTTTTATTTTCAATTTATGCCTTATAATCTTAAATTGTTAACAAAAGTATGTGTGCACTGACAAAATATGACATATATTAACATTTATTCATTCTAATTATGTTCTGCTGAACCATATTGATTAATATGGCCTTATTAAATATTTCTTTCTAAATCTTAGACAAGTATGGAAATCTTTATAATCTTTATTGCCAAAAATATTTTATTAGGTTTAGAAAGAAAATTAATAAACTTCAATGACCAAATGCACTAATGATTATATTTGCAATAATATAGGATATCAATTGTTAATTGCTAAGAAACATGAGTATTCCCTACTTTTGTATCTAAAACACTCATGTTTGAATGAATATTTCATCCCAGACAGAATATTGATTCAGAAATATCTAACTTCAAACATTTGCTGCACTTTTATTATTACTTAACTTCGAATAAGATTTCATATATTTTTCACTCAACTCTAAAATATTTTTAACTAAATAACTTTTATACTATAATCTTTATTGACTCAATGTACATAATTATATTATTTATAAAACTTGTAATTAGTTGCCTAAAACATTTCTAATGATTGTTATGAATTTGACTTCTCTGGCTGAAAGCGCACTCATATACTGTTAGTAAAATAAAAATATGGAATAAACCTTTAACTTATCCAGCATTAGAAACATTTTAGGTAACTAATTACAAACAAGATAAGAAAAAGGATAACAACTTTGAATATTAAAACTTAATTTGATAAACTTTAAAACTCAGTGGCATCAGTTCTACATTAATAAATATTTTGTTAATCATTTAATATTCAATCTCATTATTTATGAACATTATATTTTATTTGTATAAATCTCATGACAATATATTTTCATTATCGATTTCTACCTTGAAATTAATGCTCTTCTGAATACACCATGTATTGATATTGTACTTGTTTTCACACATGTACATAAAATAAAATTAATCAATAAACATTACACACCATACTTTAATGCACAGAGATCTGTTCTGCATAGGATCATATAAACATGCAGATCAATATGTTGCATAATATTTATCTTATATCGTAATAAATTTTCCCTTTTTTAAAAAAAGACAAAACCTTACATCAAATATAAAATGTTTTAAACTACTAATTTAAATTTAACTGGACTGTTATTTAAGCAAGATTAACTTTTTCGTGTGAAAATTAATTACCTTTTCAAAATCACTTAGAAAAAGAAAAAAAATGTTTCATTCTAAGTTAAGCTTACTTAACTAGTTGCTCAACAAGCTTTGTGATAAATGCTTAGAAAGAGAAAGCATTTAAAATATTTCTATCAGAAACCACACCCAAATCCCAGACCAATGGTTTTGCGCTTTGCCCTCCTCAGTAAGTCGTTAGGGTAGTTTCAGACACTAGATCTAAAAATACCAAACCCAAAGCCAGCATTTATCTAAGAGTTAACCATTGAGTAGAAAATCTGAAATTTTCAGACACTTAAATATCTTCAAACCCAGCTATCTAACTCAAATAGCTATATGGGGTTGAAAGATCTACAGCCAAGCCATATATTGCTAAGACTACTAATATACGGTTTGGCTGAAGATCTCTCAGCCCCATATAGCTATTTGAGTTAGATATCTGGGTTTGAAGACATTTAAGTGTCTGAAATTTTCATATTTTCTACTCAATGATTAACTCTTAGATAAATGCTGGCTTTGGGTTGGTACCTCACTGAGGAGTGCCAAAGCATGAAATCATTGGTCTGGAGTTTGGGTGTTGTTTCTGATATACATTATTTTAAATGCTTCCTCTAGCAAAGCTCTTCGTTTATATTTCACAAGCTTAAAAAAGAAATGGAATCGTGATATATGGCTCTATTTTTTATTAAGCTTACTTTTAAAAAAACTATAAAAAAGAAATCGTTACATGAATTATAAAACTATATACATAAGTACGTTTTTATATATAAAAGAAATATTTTTATGAAACAATTTTAAAACTAACAATATTTTCCTGATTTACTTAACTAACTTTAGTTTAGTTCATTTAGAATATAGTGTGAACTGAACTTATTCTTTGGGATCTCATATGTAGTTGGTTTGCTTGCAATGTTTTTGATATTTTTTTTCATTTAGTAATGGCAAAATTTTGGATTGTGACATAGAATTATGTCATTTTCATCTTACATTTTATTTTAATCAGTATATGGAATTTTAAACTGAACATTTTTTGAAGTTGTATTTTTTTTTTCATATGTCATAGCATCGGCCGGGACGCGAACCCACAACCGTCTGCAACCAACTACTTGCTTGCATGGCAGCTGCGATACCTCTCGGCTTGTTTTACTATTCTGCATTTTAAGTGAATTTTTGGCACTTAAAATTCAGTTAATGTCTCTCCTCAGGAAATTTGAAGTATTCAAACATTTTTTTAACCCATCCATATAGAATAGGCTGATATTACAGTGAGTTTCATCATTAAAAAACTGGCACTCTTTCTTGAGATCACAAATAACAGTCTCACTTCCCTTCACAAAATTTAAAAGTACACTGAAACTTTTTGCCTATTTACTTCCTTTTATATTTTTTAGCAAAATGTTTTCTTTATCTAAATTTTTTTAAATTTATCTAGGAATTTTATTATTTCTTAAATAATCTGGTATTTTACATTGTTATTTTAACTGAATTCCATAAATATAAATAAGGATAAAAGATTTTTTTCTCTTAACTAATCAAACCAAAATCATAAAAGAATCATTTTCATTTAATCTACAGTATTATAAAAATGTGAAAATTTTTTTGTGTGTTTGTCTATGTGACTTTATAACTTAACAAATATTGCATCAATCTTGAAGAATCTTTTTTTGTATAGAATTCGACTAGCATATTATTTGTTGCTTTAAATGTTTGTTTTTTTAATGTAATTTGTAATACAAAAATGCATGGGAAATATATATTGCAATTGTTTTCAATCATAAAAAATCAAAAAGAGGGCCGCATTGATGAAAGATTTTTGCCTAGTGGTCTTAATTGCAGACTCAAATCGACAGTTATAAAAAATATGAACACTCAAAGGTTAATTGGTATAATTTATTAGTAACAAATATATATACATATTATGCTATCAATAAATACAATATCATATATACAAACTTAGTTAATACTGGGCTGGTCATGCCCCAATGACTGGGCTCACTTCAAGCTATATATAATAGCTTGCCTCGTGAATTTTAGCTGAGACTCTTCCGGTTGTAATAGACAGCTTGTCTCAAGTCGGTCCTTGTTTTTGAAGCTTCCAGTCCTATCATGAATTTGCCTCACTGAGGCAGACTTGTAGCATAAAATACTATAATAGAAATGTGCACTGTTGGCAGTGGTTTCAAATGAGATTGTGTTTAGTTGTTTAGGTTAGACCAACGTTCTCTACTTGCATCATAAAAAACTGATTATTTATTACCAGATCCCCAGCCTTGCTGGCAGCCATCAGATTCTGAGACCATCACTGTTTATTGATCAGTACTAACCATTTGCTATGTTTTACATATCTGTTTACCCATTGGTTAGCAGCAGAGAATCTCAATCCCATCAGATAAAGCAATCTGGGCTAGTCCACTTTTGATGACAAAGCTCTATGAGAAACAGCCTCTTTACTTAAAACAGTCTCTTTAATTAAAATATATTTTCTCTTAATTGACAAATGCTAAAATGGTCATTTGGAAATGAAAGTTGCTAAATAAAAAAGCACTGACAAATTAAATTAAAACAAACTAAATTCTAGTTTAATAAATGATTAATGATAAACGTAGTTAGGTTTATCAAAAGTATAGAAGTCGAGGTTGTGAGTTGAGCAAGTTTGGCGGTTGTAAATAAAGATGTGACAAATTCGCCATAGATAAATACTTTTCATGTAATAAAGATATATATGAGAGCTGGTGACCTGGGACAACTGATGAGTGCTGGTTCAGCATGAAATGCATCTTGGGGGTCATTTGTCTTTTATTGTATCTTTATTTATATGAAGAATAAAAAAAAATGAGGAAGTATGGAAATTATTAAAATAACAATTTATTTCATAATTAAAATCCAATTCCATATATATATACATGCACACCAAATTAAAACTAATTATTTTAAAATGCATTCATACAACAAAGCATATAATAATAAATGGATAACAATGACTAAACAGCTAATAAATACATTAGGAAGTCATTTTGGTCCCAAATTCTTGGGTAAAAGGCATTAATCTGGCCTTGCCATTTTATTGTACTGGTTATCTTGAGAGACCACCTTTAAATATGAATAAACAAGTGCAAATTTCATAGTCACATCTAAGGTAGATAGTAATGGATGATTGAACCTAAAACAGGTTATATTTCCCAATCAACTCCCAAAAATCAACACTAGTATTTGGAAATACACCTGGGTCTCCATTTATGTGGTAGATAGGTTCTGCAGAAAACCTGCATTAAAAAAATTGCACAAAAATAGACTTACCTTACCTTGAAAAATGGGTATTACATTCTGTAATTTTCAGAAATCGCATAAAAACAAAGCAACAAGGAAAAATTACTTTAAAATTTGCATTAAAAAAAATAAGGAAATAAAGTATGACTAATAAAAAAAATTTAATATTTGAAAAAAATTGATACAAGACAAACTTTTTTTTACTTTTTT
The DNA here is from genome assembly GCA_028023455.1 of Epiperipatus broadwayi. Classification (NCBI taxonomy): domain Eukaryota; kingdom Metazoa; phylum Onychophora; class Udeonychophora; order Euonychophora; family Peripatidae; genus Epiperipatus; species Epiperipatus broadwayi. The sequence continues at coordinate 1,664,541 of JAQFVV010006222.1, forward strand.
TATTAACTACAGTATTTAATTTTATTCAAAACAATATGTTTTTATGTGTAATTTATTTTACATTTTTTCATATATATTTTAATCATTATCGCTATTTGACAATATGCAGTTCATTTGTGAACTGGTAAGAAACCAGATTCGTCACAAGAGGAAGTACAACTAGTGCCACCTTCAGTCTTGTGCTGTGTTAATGGTTTTCTATTGACAATGTAATCAGTGATTAAACTTTGAGATGATGATTTTACTAATTGTTTATGAAACTCATGATATCCAGACTGCTATGTCTAGCTGTTAGAGAATTCACTTCCCCTAGTGCAACTCTCTATATATAACATGCTTCTACGAGTGTGTTAATGACTAATGGTTAAATTTTCTTTTATACATGTATATACATGAAGAAACTTTTAGACAGAAAAAAGTTACAAGTAAAAATATTTAAAAACTTTTAATGATAGTTTTTTTTAAGTAGAAATTAAAAGTTCTTAAATATTTTTACTTGTAACTTTTTTCTGTCTAAAAGTTTCTCCATGTACATATGTGTATAAAAGAAAATATAAACACATTTTAAAGATACACTCTTTTAAGTAGAAAATAAAAGTTATTATAACTTTTTTCTGTCTAAACATTTCTCCATGTATATATGTATATAAAAAATATAAACATACACATACATAACATAGACATACATATACTATTTAGCTCTCGTTGGAATTTAAGAGCTTGTTCATTGCAGCAAACTCAGATTTCAGCATTTTCTGATGTTTTTCTTTGTCTCACACAACATAAAATATATGATTAAATTATTATTATTTATCAGAAAATAATAAATTTGACTTCATTTAATAGATATTTTTGTTTACTACTGAAATAAATTTTAAATGTTCACATTTTGTTTCTATAAATATTAAAAAAATGAGATTGCAATCCAAGCAAAAGGATTATATATTATCATTTCTAGAAAGATTATTTTCAGTTTACAAAATCAACAAAATCTTTGTTATTTCTGATTATTTTTAAAAATCTAAAAGAATATTTATTTATTTCTGTTATATCTAATGAAATATGTTTTAAAAGTTTAAATTTTTTGAATATTTATTGTGATATTTTTATACATAAGTATAAGTAGATAGTTTACTAGAAACTAAATTTCTAAATAGCTTCAGGCCATATTCATGTTAGCTGCTAATATAATGTTATATTTTATAGAAAAAAAGTATTTCAAGTCAAAATAAGTTATTAATAATTTATATTTCTTGATATCTAATAAATATAGTGAAATATGAATTTCTTTATTGCATAAAAGAAAATCACATAAAAGATATTAAGAAGAAACATGAATCACATAACTTCAAAATCTCATTCAAAAATCCGCATAAAATGAGACCCAGGTGTAGATTTTAGTTTACTCAGCAATAATTTAATTTAAGGGGAAAAAAATTAATATTTTTTTTTCTTTTATCAGGGATCCCTCAATTTTTAAACTTTCCAGAATTTTTGTTCAGTAGTTAAACAGTCTTTTTAATTAAAATATATTTTCCTCTTAATTGATAAGTGCTAAAATGACCATTTAGAAATGAATGTTGCTAAATAAAAAAGTACTGACAATTTGAATTTTAAAACTAAAAATCACTTAGTCAATAATTAAAATTAATTCACATATATACATGAACGCATATACAAAATTAAAAGTAATTATTTTAAAATGCATTGGATAACAATGAACTATGCAAATAATGCATATAAAATGAATGTTAATTAATAAAAACCAGATTGTACTGACTTAACACCTTTCCAATATTGTTTTTTTTTTAAAGTTTAAAAAAATATTCTTACCATGGTATTTTATTTTTTTAATATTTCTATTGTGGAAGAATAGCATGGAAAAATCATGATGTTTTTTCTATTGAATGGTTTTCTTTTAAATGTTCCATTTTTCAAATAAAATAAAGGCAATCGAGATGCATATTTTCCATAGGTGTTTTAAATTAATCCTAGGTTAGGCATTGACGTTCAAGTTTAGGAAGCTCCAAAAGAAATCTACTTAATTTATAGTGAGTTAGTAGACTTTAGTGCTTAGCAATGCATATGCTCTGGCCATATAATCTTTGGATTTCATATTTCTGATAAGGACAATTTTTGCTTCATAAACTACAGTAAACATGAAATATTTTTTTACCCGTATTAAAAGCTAAAAAGTTTATACTATCAAACTCTACAGCCCAAGTCAAATTAAAACTGAATGAATGAATAATAATTCCCTAAAAATTGTATCCCCTTTATATTTTCTTTCATCAGTTTTTTTTACAATTTTTTTAATTATAAGGATACAATCAATCAAGGTAATAAATTGAAGAGTTCTTATTTCTTAATTATTGTTTGTAGATTATTATTTTTTATTAGTAAATTTTCTTCAAGCCACACAAAAAAATTATAATTATTTCAACTTTTTTTCTTAAGCTATCTTATTGGATTTAAATTTTTATTAAAATTTATTTTAATGAATGATATGTTTATTTATCCAAGTAAAATGCTTTCATATATTTTACTACTGCCCACACATACATGCATAAAGTTCTTAATGGTAATAATATTTTAAATCTAAAAGAATTTTAAATAATTTTTCACAATCAAGTACGTGCTTGCTATGCTTGGTGACCATTCTAATATATATTTGTTGGAAATATATTTTTATAATCATTTGCACTATATTGTTTTATTTTTATTATTATTTTACTAACACATGAAAAATCAGGATCAGCTTTACTCATGTTAGTAAAATAAAACAATGCAATCTTGTTGAGAATGAAAATAGATTTAAAGAATATTTATACGAAATAATAATACACATGTTGTAGTGAATAAAAATGACCTACAACATTGTTTATAAAAATGTGTTGCAATAGTTATTATTACCTGGTATTGATATCTCATGTATTATTTATTATTTCATATGAATATTATTTACATATATTTTAATTTTCAATTATAAAGCCCCCGATACATCTAGTTCTGTATAATTATAGAATTAACATTTAATTAAAACCATTTTTAATACCAAAATATTTTAATTAACCCTTAAACCGCTAATTTTATCATTGGTTGTATCAGATAAAAATCAAATCTTTTAATTGGCCAACTCACAAACTGAAGACAAAGCCTATTGTTAAAACATATTCGCCTATAATATTAAATTCAACTCAGATACATTTATAAAAAGTATATAATTAATTTTTCAGGTCATGAAAAAAACGAAAGTTCTTTCAAAAATAAATTGCTATTTATTTATTCTAAAATATTCAACATCGGCAACATAAAAGTTATAATGTAAACAAAAAGATCGACTTTTACGTTATAGAAAAGTAAATATTTCTTTTTACTACAACTTCAATATTTGGACTAAAATCTTCAATATTTTTCGAAAATAATTTTGTTTTTTTATTATTCTCTCTGAAAATTATGTTTAATTTCCATAAATATTATTTAATAATAATTTAAATCGTATTCGAAATGAAAATCTCAGCGTTTTTCTTTATTTTCTTTGATCAGGCAGTTTCTTTGTTCTTTCCAGCCAATCAGAATGCCTTTTTCGGCTGAGAGCATGCTAAGAACCAATCACAAATAATGTTCCTTCTTTGTTTAGGTTTAAATGCGTTTTTTTTCTATTTTTTACTTCTAAAATAAATCGGAAGATGTCACCATCGTACAGAACTTTTAAAAACGAATTCAATACGTATTTAACGAAAATTTTCGTATGAAAACGAACTCAGTTAGAGTGATTTCAGATGTCGACGAGGAGCCTCGTCGAGCGCGGGCAAAGAGTTAATCTATAATTTTTTTAAATCTAAATTTATTTTTGGTTTATCCCTTTCAGTGAAATATAAAAGAATTTTTTTATTCAATATTTTTTTCTGCATTTAGAAAAAAAAATTAACCTTTAATTATAGTAATTAATCCAACTAATCTAAAAATTAAAAACCTTTAATGTGTACATATTTTGATATGAAGTATTTTGCTGAAAATGTTGTTTGATATTTGTTCTTTTAACATCATGAGTCTATTACTAATGTTGAGACATTTCGCTCCTTTTTTTAAAAAAAAATTCAAAATTGTATGAAATAACATATATTGGTTTATTAATTTTTTAAAAATCTGAAGAAGTCGGTATTTTTGAATAGATGACAAAATCAAGTCTTTTAGTCCTGCCTCCACATGCTTGATGACTTTTCTTCATTATTTTTAGATCTTGGGGGCATTTGCAAGATTACTTTCATGATTTTAAGAACAGGAAAAAGATTGATATATTGCGTAGTTAATTAAAGATTCATGATTATTTTTGCACAATAATTATATAATAATCTTTAAAAAACAAAAGAATGTGTGATTATACTTTTATTTTATATATACATTTTATTTTTAAAAATGGAAGTTAACAAGTTTTTACATAATAATAAATAAAACTTTAGCTCTTACAATCATTAGGTCTTGTGAAACTGATCGCTAAACATCATTACTGACACTATACTAGGATTTCTTGAGATTTTTTTAGCAATTATAACTATTAAATAACGAAATGTGTGGTTTATATATGTAATAAAATCAGATATTCTACGGTAATATCTCACACAAACTCAAATATATATTATTCTATTTATTTATTTCTAAAGCGCTTTTCGAAGGAGCTACGCCTTCATTTTCAAAGCTATAGATAGATAGCAATGTTCGATATTACCATAGAATATCTGATTTTATTAGCAATTATAAGTAATTTTAATTTATTTTTTTTAGTTAATTTTAAAGCAGAATTTTATACATTAATCAGACTAATATTTATTCATTCACTTTTTTTGAAATTTCATTCAAACAAGAATTCATTTATTTTCTGTTTTGGCCATTTTATTTATTTTTTGCAAATTGTTTAATGACAAAACATCCTTTGTTCACTTTTCAATTTTTACAAAATTAAATGTGATTTTTTAGAAAGTTTTTTATTTATAAGAAATAGATTTCAAATAAATCAAATCTAATTTGTTGAATTCTAATATAAAATAATTGTTTAATAGTAAAATCAAAGTTTAAATGATTGCAAAAAGTGTCACCAGTTAAACAATGGAAATGTGACCCTGCAATATGGTTGGTTAATCTATAAGAAAAAAATATTTTTAGTTCTTTTTCTTTCTTTTTAATATTTAACAAATGAATAAAAAATGGAATATATGTAGATATATTTTAAATATTGGATGAATATAATTGAAATGACTTTTATTTTTTTATTTTTTTTTTTAATTTCTTGGGCTGTAGTAACTACAAAGTTGCTAATTTTGGGATGTTATTTTGGTTCTGCTGGTTTTCCTTGAATATTTTATAGTTGTTTATAATATTAATTTAGTAGTGCATTTTTTTCTGCATAGAAATCAGAACTAAAATTATTAGTTTAAAAAAACTCAAAATATATTGTTGTACAGACCTCATACAAATGTCATTTAATTTGAATATAAAAGCAAGCTGGTAATACCATGATTGGTTGTATCATGACCTCATCATTGACTAGTAGATTATTTGGACCCATGCATTTCAGAGTAAGTTATTCTTTTAGTATTGCTGAAAGAAAAATTGTAATTTTCAATTATTTATTTACATATTTAAATTAGTAATGACTGGAAGGTTGCTAGTCTTCCACATGCGTCTTACAATTACTTTCAGACAGCCAATAGCTGTTAAAACAGCGGTCTGAGAAGCGATCAGACCTAGACACATGACAGAGATTTTTTGACAAGAAAAGAATGATACCACTCTTCTCTTTTACGTAAATATTATTCATGCTTTCAAGCCAAGATGCTTAAGACTGGCTTATATATATATATATAAAAAAAGTTAAGTAAAAGAGAAGAGTGGTATCATTCTTTTCTTGTCAAAAAATCTCTGTCATGTGTCTAGGCCTGATCACTTCTCAGACTGCTGTTTTAACAGCTATTGGCTGTCTGAAAGTAATTGTAAGGTGCATGTGGAAGACTAGCAACCTTCCAGTCATTACTAATTTAATAACAACATGCGATTTAAACAAAATATTATTTACATATTTAAACTTATTTGTGCAACATATTCGTAAAATATTCATTTTAAATGAAAACGTTATGTGATTACAATTAGATTTTAGTTGAAAACTTTTGAACAAGTCATAAAAACAGGTATGATAAAACTAAAACTGTTTTTATGAGCTAACAAGAATTGCTTTCATAAATACTGTAATCAATAATTGTTTTGTGAAATTTTAATAATAGTGTTTTATTTGGAAGTTTAAGACATATTTATATTCTTTTACAATATCTCAACTAAAATTTGTATCCATTTTAAAAATGGAATTCAAATAAAAAATATTTTATTCAATAATTTTTATGAATAAACACTGTTATAATCCAATACAAAAAGCGCAAATGTGAATGAAATTGTAACTAGGGGTTTTCAAATAAGATTGGGAAGAGTTGGACTTTAAACAAATTGAAGTCAGTGTTTATACAAGACATATACACACATAAATGTATATTAAATCTATTTTTAATGGTTTAACATACAACCCTATCTTTATATGTTTTGCTTCTATTGCAATCCAATAAATAGTATTTTAAACCTTTTGTTATTCCTGCCTATTTTTATATGCCTTGGCAATAAACTACTATTCCAATATATTATTAGTTTTTATTTATTCCCATGAAGCAGGGATTATAAATAAAATAAAAAATATATATTCTGAAACATACGGATATAAAAAATATGTCATTTAAAATTAAAAAATAGAAAAAAAAATATTTAAAATTTTAAAAATTACAAAATTAAAGATTATTTTGGTCATGATTCTTATGATATATGGGCAAAAATTGTTTTTAATGCTTTGAACTAGGTTTTTTTATACAGGGTTGTATATAAAGTGCAGTCCCATAAAGTTCGGATTTGCCTATTTTCTTTTCTTTACTTAATTGCATACATTTCTAGTGAGATTCTTGAAGGATTTATTTGATCCTATTATATATTTAAATCTATTATGTGTTTATTTAAGTATGCTGTTGAGAGTATAAAGCTATTATTGTGGGGTGTTTTTTTTTATTTATATCATAAATTTCTCTGCCTGAAAATTGATTGAAGTTTTTTTGATATTCACTGATTCAAAACTAAAGTTCAGAGTTTATTAATGCTGAAATGATTTATGCATTTATGCATAGTATACTAATTTTAATATTAAAGCAAATAAAGCAAAATATTTTACTACTTTTGATTATTTTAAGAAAGTCCAAATTTATAATATAGTTCAAAGAAATAATAAATTGATATGTTAATTTAGAAATTAATAAATTTAGAAGTAAAAGATTGTTGTTGCTTTTTAAATATAATTTGTATTTATAATACATGTCATGTGACAAGCAGCACTTTTATGCTTTTTTTTTTTTTTTGAAAATATCTAAATTAGGCTAGTAATACAATTTTTTTAATGCTAATAATTTGTATGCATCTTTCTAAAATTTTATTTGAATAGTAATTATAATTTTTTTACACTTATAAATCTAATTTGAATTTTTTATTTTATTAAGTTTATTATCATATCTTGCTAGAAAAAATAATAAATATATCATAATTTATAAAAATGATTTTTATTAGTTGATCCCCCCCCCCCCCCGCGATTTATTATTTGCCATATTTACAAATAAAAATTATCAGTTAAATCACACTTAATAAAAGAAAATAATACTTTAATTAATGAAAAAATCTGTAAATTTTTAAGGTCTAATGAATAAATTATAATGTCTTTTTCTTTATTAATTTGCAATGTTTTGTAATGTTTGTTGTATGTAACAAGTTAAATAATATAGTAATTAATTATGAATTGTAGATTATTGTATATTATTTTAACATATTATTCTTTGATAATAAAAAAAATGTTTAACAAATTTCAACTAATGAAAATATATAAAGAGAGAAATCATTGCTTAAAACGAAGTTTTTAGAAGTACAAGAATTAACTACAAAGAATATATATATATTATTTTATTTAGGAAAATACAAGTGTCACATTTTAACATACATTATAATAGATACATTGTAATATAGACTTTGGTTATTAACAGAAGATTGCTATTTCTGAGCAAGTTCTGAGGCTTTGCCTCATTGTCATCTCAAGAGTGGCTAATTTTGGCCTTATAGTATATAATACATAGATCCATTAACTAGATTAAGTGTTGCCATTCTTGAGAAGTTTATGAGGAGATGTCTCATTGTCATTTTGCTAATGATGCAGCATTGCTTTGATTGCTAAGGAAGGTTTTGCTTTCAGGTGCTCATCTTCATCGTTATGAGGTCGACGATCCATACATGAGGGTAATGCCATTCTATTTTTATATCATTTGAATTGTTACTGAGTCCAAGAATTTGAGGTTAGTATCTGATATGTTGACTCATCATGAGTAACCTTTTATGGTGACCATATTTCTGGGTACCAGTCTGCCATTGCCTTGGCACTGGCTTCATTTGGATTATGTATGGTAAACAAAGGCAAAACTCTCCATACAGTCGTGCCACCCTGTGCCATCAGAGTAATCAATGGATGCCAGAAGGCTTGTGTATAAAATCCCTATCTAGTGCATACTCATTCAATATCCCCAGACTAGTTTTGGGCTTGTGGCCATCATCAGATAGGAGCCTTGGATCTAAGAGCACTGCATCTAGATCTTAGGATCTAATGCAACCCTCCAGCAGCCACCTTTTAACTCTACTTTACTACAAAACTATGAGAATGAAATTGGAAAACAATAATATTTTCAATCTAATCTCAATAGCTTATATAGTCATATGGGTCTGAACTCAATTCAGCACCCATATGTTTTGGTGCCCTTGGCTCTTAAACAACCATAGCCACCACTATCCTATTAGGCAGGATTGTTTACAACATTATGTGCTAGTATAGAGATGATGATCATGTGATGTTTAGGGGTTTAATCTCAATAACTTATATAGTCATATGGGTCTGAACTCAATTCAGCATCCATATGTTTTGGTGTCTTTGGCTCTTAAACAACCATAGCCACCACTATCCTATTAGGCAGGATTGTTTACAACAATTATGTGCTAGTATAGAGATGGTGATCACATAATGTTTAGTGGTTTAACACCAATCCTGCCTAATAACATAGTGGTGGCTATGGTTGTTTAAAAGCCAAAGACACCAAAATGTATGGGTGCTGAATTGAGTTCAGACCCATATGACTATATAAGCTATTGAGCTTAGATTGAAAATATTATTGTGTTTTCAATTTCATTCTCATAGTTTTGTAGAAAAGTAGAGTTAAAAGGTGGCTGCTGGAGGGTTGCAATAGATCCTAAGATCAGGTGCAGTGCTGTCAGATCGAAGGCTCCTCACTGATGATGGCCACAAGCCAGAAATTAGTCTGGGGATATTGGATGAGTAGGCACTAGATAGGGATTTTATGCACAAGCTTTCTGGCATCCATTGATTACTCTGTTTGGCATAGGGTGGCACTACTGTATGGAGAGTTTTGCCTTTGTATGTGCTAGTATAGAGATGGTGATCATGTGACTATATATGGTAGTTATAGTAAGACTAATAATATTCTGGGATTTCTGAGATATTGCCTTATTGTTTGTTATGGTCAACTGCTCTTAAGTTTTAACATAAAGCCATTCAGGCACCATCAGGCTATTTCTCTTTTTAAGTTTACAGATAATTTCTTTGTAGATTGTCCAAGCCTCATGAGTGTCCAATTTAAACTTTAACTGACATTTTGTAAGCCACAGGGCAAAGAGGAAATAAGTTGCTGATCTAATCGTGGCAAAAGTTTCCATTTTTTGATGACCTGTCTATCGAAAGCATGTCTCTTGTTTAGTGGGACACTCTCTGTGAACTTTAATTTTACTTGAGATAGGAATGAGCATTAGTAGAACATATGTCCCAGAATTTCTTCATCTCCTTTCCAAAGTTTACATTGTATATCTATTTTACTGTGCCCTCTTCTAGTTACTAAGAAGTATTGCATGAGTAATGAGAAGAGGTTGTATTTTATCATGAAATCTGAATTTTTGGCTCAAAGCCCCAGTATCTTGATTTCCTGAGCAGTGATTTGGTTGTGGGCCTTAACCTTGTTGGCATTTTACTCTGATTAGGGTAGATGTGTCTGTATACATTTTAGTAGGAGATTTTTGTTTGAATTGTCTGGTTAGAGATAGGAAATAGGCTCTGGAGGTGGCTTTAGGTCAGTAATCTACTTGCTTGGTACTGGGGGTTATTATCACACCTTTTTGAATAGATTATTCTGAGAGTAGCTAGAGCCCTGTGGGCATACCATATGTTTACTGCATGAAGACCAAGTCTGTTCAGATTCTTTGTTTCTGCACCTTGGTGAGGTTGATGCAGACCCTTTTGCCCTTCCACACAAACTTGATGCAGATTGAGTTTATGGAGTTCTGAAAGAATGTGGTTGGCTTGAAGAATGGTAGATAATAATTAATTTGTGGATATACCATCATGTTGAGTAGAGTTGCCTTGCCTGAGAGTGACAGGGAGATTGTTGATAGAGCATTGGTAACTTTTCTGGTTTTTTGAAGAATGTCTTTCTGAATTGCTCTCGTCATATTTCGTTTCAGTAGCACCATAGGGAAGCTCAGGAATTTTTGAGGCCCTCCTGTGAACCTTGATGGAGTAATGGCACTAGTATACACCTTCCATATTACTGATTTGGAATGATTAATTGCCAAGTTGTATCTAGTGGTGTAGCGAACCAGTAGTTTAAACAGTTGCAACAAGAATTTTTGAGTTAGGAGGATGATGGTGATATCATCCACATAGGAAATTTGTTTGACTTCCTCCCTGAGTGCTGGCACATAGACTCCCAATAATGACTGATCCACCTCTTCCAACAGGGGGTTAACATAAGTAATGAGGCAGAGGGTGCTTAGTAGAGACCCCTGGGGAATAGACATATTGTCTAAATGTTGAGGCCAAAGAGGCATTAAGAGATGTACTAATGGATCTGTTCAGTAGAAGAGTCCCAATAATTCTTATATAAATCAAAGGGACTCTGTAGTGTCTCAGGGGTGAATGTAATCTAGCTGGCACCACTGAGTTGAATGCAGTAGCAGTCTATCTGGACTATGATTGAGCCTGATTTTTTATGAGGTCTTATGTGTTCCACCATTAATATGAAGCACCATACCGTTCACTGATGGATGAGCCTTTGTGGCTGAATTGGTGCTTAGAAGTCTTCATGAGAAAATGCTGCTGTATCTTATCATTTATATTCCTTATCCATAAACACTTGGTCTTCTCAATATTGATCTTCATTCCATATTCCATACATCTTTCCTCTCATTTTTTTAAACATATTATAAAGATTATTTTCCTCTTCAGCTATAAGAAATATATCATGTGCAAGTATTAAGTTGCCTTCTATATTGGTTTTTCCACCATCTAAATATTTATCTAATATGTCTTCTAAATAAACATTAAAAAGCATAGGTGATATGTAATATTCTTTTTTAATTTATTTTTCTATATCTACTTTTTCAGTTTCATTATTGTTCTGTCTTATTACTTTTTGACCAGTATACTGTAACGATCCGGAGAAAGCGACTTAAGGTAATCTGCACTATGGGGCGCCATCTAGGCATTTGAACCTAGAAAAATTTATAAAGTAGGCAGATACGTAAGTCAAAAAAAAAATTTTTTTTTTTTTTTTAAATTTTTGATTCCGGTCGTTAGCCCATGTCACTAGCTCAGGGAGTAGCAGAGATTTAATAATATCATATCTTATCTAATTAGATTTCAACATTAAAAAATAAATAAAATAAGCCACTGCCAGTAATTAGCATACAAACATTTATTTATGCACATATATATAAGATTTAAAATTATTTTAGTATTAGTTTTACATTTTAACATTTAACATTATTTTAACTTTGATTTTTGACTTTAATTTACATTTAATTACTATTATATTCTAATTTTACATTTTAATTAAGTTCGCACAGATAAATTTATGAAAGCTTGTTTACAATATGTTGCTATAGATCGGTTACATAGATTACACGGTTAAACCCATTTCAAAGTAAACATAAACGATCAAAATACAAAATTATTGATTACTGACAATTGCGGAGGGAAATTTATACGTAACCCAATAGTATTCACCATAAGATACTTGCATTGTCACCAATAACTTAAAAGACATCCGAATAAATACATTTTTGATACTCACCGTAAGGTATCATTATTTATCGAATGTCTATATATTTTGATCAAATATGGAAACGCAAAACATAGTTAACCAATAAACAATCCATGCAAGCGTCTATAAACAACTTAAATTTAATGCATTTCTATTTAGGGTTGAGTATGAATAGACCACATAAATTTGCTTTTGAAAATAAACATTCTATCCCGTTTAACCTTAGGCTAAAATTCGTAGTCAAACTGGCATCAATTCATCTGATATATCGATGTATTCAATGTAATAAAATACGGCAGCACAAAAGGTTAAGAGAAGAAATTGCCTCTTATGAGATAGGAATATTACATCTATCTGCAAAGAAGAGCAATAAAACAAAAAACTCCATAGAAAGGAACTGCGGTATCCGACTTATAATTCCTTCCATAGGCAAACGGAAGTGTGCGGCGTATGAAGCGATTCTGCCCGTAGCGAATCAATATTACATCTACTAATCACACCAATATATCCAATCCATCGACCCAATTTAACCACGAAACAAATAACCTAAGATTACCCTCCCCTAATATAACTTTACAAATCTATACAGCCATTCACGCCCGACTTAAGTTTAACATTTATATAATTAATTTAACGAAAAACAAAAAAAATCATGATAAAAACTTAAAGAATAAAAAATAAATAAATGGAAATGATTTTACATAAATAAGAAAAAAAATACATCAAATAACACTATTAATAAAGAATTTAGTTTGGTCAGATAGGATTCTATTTGTAACAATTAAATACTAGGAAAGTTTAAAATTTAAAGTTCTTAGTGTTTTCAAATTAATATTGTTCATTATATCTTAGAAAGTTCTTACGGTTTTAGAAATGTTCATCTTTTACAATTGCTTGCCGTTTGAAATCCAGCGTTAAATTTCCCGATGATCCTGTGGTTCTCTGAATATAAGAAAAGCGATGTTTCATTTTTCCATTTTATAACAACTGAAGGGATTGAACGTGCGTCCTTCAATCTCTTTTCCCGCACCTCCGCACTAACATCTATCTGTCACATCGTAATAATCATAATAACTCACTGATTAATAATTTCCAAATTTTCCTTTTATACGTATTCGAAGGATTGACTTGGCATTATGTCATAGATGTGATGATCCTTTCGCTGAGGTCCGATTTCCCGATGGATTTCTTTCATTGGCTATTTGTTTCTATTGTTTTCCTATCTGACCGCTGTTTTTACATTTAAATGCCCAAGGCTGGTTTACATTTAACTAATTAACAATCATTTCCATTTCTGATTAATTAACCTGTTTTCCAAATCAAATATATATTTTTATCTGTAAATCTTTTTAAGTTTTTGTTTTTAAAATACCTTTTCTATTTTTAATACAGTTTTATTTTAATAATTTTTTTTTATCTGTGCGATTTAATATATATGAGTTTAAGATGATATTTAATTTCAATTTTTAATTCTTAAAGAAAATTTTTAAATGCGAACTTTTTAATTTACTTTCATGTTTAATAAATATAAAAAAAACAATGTAACGAACGTCTGTGCTCGTTACAATACATATTCTATTTCAATTTCTTTCCAAAATACTTATTTATTTTTCAAAGTAGTCATAAATTTATTCCAGATTTTTCTATCCAATGCTTTTTCCAAAACTATAAAATATATACTTTTTTTTTTCAACGTATCTCTTTGCAATTGTTCTAACAGCATCAATCAGCATCCTTTGCACTTTTCTCTCTTTGAAAACCAAACTTTTACTTTTCAATGTAATACTTTTCCTCCCCACTCTACTATTAGTATGGTAGTAGAGTGACAGACTCTGGCAGTCATGATCCATGGATCATAGTGTCACCTATCATTTACAGTGCTCATATTTTTTTTATAAACTTTCAAGTAATCATGTCTGTGATTTATTTTGTATATATGTGTTCTTATGTCATCATTTTAAATATTATTCATTTAGCTATAATTTATTATTTCACAACACAATCATTCCAGTAACTAAGTATATTTAATTAATGAGATTTTGCTTGCACAATAATATGCAGTTAACTTTAAATTGATCATGGGAATCGCACATCCACCTGTTGATTACTGAATACTCTTGCTATAGTTAGTGCTAGAGTAGAGAGTTTTTCTTGTTATATTTAAAATATTTTTATCTTTAAATAATGTTTCTTTTTAATTGTTACTGCATCTATTTCACAAAATATTAACAGTGAAATAATCATATAGATATATTTTTAGATAACATACTATATATATTTTTTCACAAACTAAACTTTGCATTTGTATCATTTATCATTTTCAACTTATTATCCATCCTTTGTGGTATGAAGGTCTCTCCAAGTTTAATCCATATACTCCAATTTCCAGATTCTCATTTTTACAACATTCTTATTTTATCACTCCATCTCAATGTGATATCTTTCATTAATTTCAGTAACTATTCTTATCACTTTGTCTGTTGTCTTTTTACTTTTAGTTATAATGAATTTCATTATCCTTGTGCTTGGAATATTTGAGTCTTTGTAATAAAATATAGGTTCATTTTAAAAATTAATAGCCTATTCATCTTTTCTTTCAATTTCACTGAAGTCCAACAATGTCCAATTTAAAATTAAATAGTTGTTCCAATTCATGCAATCTTCCTTCACATGAAAATAATCTGCTATTGTAGGTACCTATATAAAATGTCATCATCAAAGGTAGCCTGTGTTTGTACCTTATAAGCTTTCTGGAATAAGGACAATAATTTATTTTTGTTTGTCATGATTGTAAATATTTATAAGAAAAAAAAAGTAGTTCACACACACATTTACTTGCCCTTCAATAAAACTAAACTCATATTGCAATTAAGAAATATTAGGCTATTGAGAGAAAAGTCTATGATGTTCCCAAACTGGGTGGTAAAAAAAAAAACAAAAAAACAATAAATTCATTCCATTCCCAAGAACATACGAAGTGGACATTAGGAACTTTTATCATTTTTTTTATGGTCTCAAAGAGAAATCAAAGCCTGTCCTCATTCAAACTCCTTTGTGGATCCCACATTTTTGTATATATAATTGTGCATGACTTAGTTATATATTTTAAATGCCTATTACGTTATTTTGTGTTTTGTAAATACATTTTATATCATTTTTTGATTTACAAACAATAGGGTTCATATTTCTATTTAGTATAAATTTTGCAAAAGTGGAGACAGCTCTTTCAAGAAATAAGAAATGTGCAAACAATTAATTATTCTGACTATGAAAGATGATCTGCTTTATGTTGAAAAAGAAAACTTTCAATATACTTATAAAGAGAGTCGTATAATTAGAAATTGAGAGTTACTCTTATTAATGTCTTTAATCCATTTTATTAAATAATCTATTAATTTAGCTTGTAATTGTGAAAACTCATTCTGTAAAGGGTTAAACAATTCAAATTAGAGTTGAGAGGACGTCTAGAAGAAAGAAAAACTGGATGAGAATATTCCAAAATGCGTTTTCTTTTATTTATTTATTTTCTAAATTAAATAAATGAAATCTCTTGGTTAAAAGATATTGGTTGTCTATTTTTGATTCATTCATTAATATATATATATTGTGAAATTTTATTTTTTTTTAGCAATGTATATAATATTTTTTAATATACCCAGCTTAACAAAAATCACAAATTATTCGTTTTATTTTTCTTGGAATAAAAATCATTTTTAAAAAAGGTTAAAAAAAAAAAAAATTCAAAAATATTTAAGAAAATCATTTTTAAAAAAGGTTGGAAAAAAAATTCAAAAATATTTAAGAACAATATTTTTTATTACAAGAATTGTATAATGATTGCACTTTAGCTACGTGTAAAATATTGATAAAAATGATAATTAGAAAGAAAAAAAATAGATTCAAAGCAAAATGTTTTATTAAAATCTCTTAGTGTTTTTACATAGATTTGTATCAAATCATTTTATTTATCATTCAGGATGCCATTAATCAGGTGATTTTAAAAATTTGCTTTCTGCGCCCTCTGATGAGCAATTCTATAAACAAATTTGTTTTCCGTTGAAGAAATATAAAACATTATCATTACAAATATTTTCAATAATTAAAATTCCTTAAATGTAAAATATTACAAAACTTTATTAAAATTATTTAAATAAAGTGCAGCATTTAATCATAGACACTTTAAAACATGAAAATATATTAACTATTAAAAAATATTTATTTAAAAATATAATCATTCTTTAATTACTTTTATAAAATGTGGTAAGCTAGCATACTGTAAAGGTAATTAATTGTATGAAGGATCATATATATATATAAGTTTAATGCGATTAATGTTCATGTTAATAATATAAATAAGATTTTGTAAAGTTACTTTATGGAATGTTTGAATAAAATGTGATCATAAAAAATAAATTAAAACAGGCAAAACAATGGGTGCCAGAAGGCTTGTGCATAAAATCCCCATCTAGTGCCTACTCATCCAATATCCCCAGACTAGTTTCTGGCTTGTGGCGTTCGTCAGTGAGGAACTTTACATCTGACAGCATTGTTTTAATAACAGTTATGTGCTAGCATAAGAAATAGTTATCATGTGATGTATAGTGGTAAAAAAAAAATTAGTTGATTATCTTAAGATAGAAAATGGCAGATTTCTTGACTAAACAAAGATGTTTTCTTGATTGGTATGAAAATGGAAGATTTCTAGAGACAGATTTTTATGAATAATTATTAGAACTGTCTGTTTTAATTTTAGAAATCCTACGTTTACCTTTTGTTATGTTTTTTTAACACGATCTTTTTCAATTTCAACATTTCTATAGAATCCCTAAGTTTTATATATATGAAAATGCTTTTTTTTTTTAAAGATGGAAAATATATTTCACATAGATACCTATTTTCATTATAAAAAAGGAACTTATGTTTCCAGAAATTATCAGGAAATTTTATTTTCGATGATTAATGGTGTATAACATTATAAATCATATGAGAAAACATTCAAATCAATAGTCCTAAGAATTGTGTAGCATTTTAAATTAAGAAGTTGGACAAATAATGAAATGTATTAAAGCTCCAATAAGTGATGTAATTACAATTGATAACATTAAAGAAACAGGTGAAGAAATAGAAAAACTGTTGACAAAGTTATATATCAAACATCTAAATGGTAATGATGTAAGTTTATTGGAAGAATGCAATTGTAATATTGATGTTTAATAAAGGTGTTAAAGAAAATATCAGAAATTCAGACCTGTCATTTTTATAAAAAAAATCTGTATAAGATAATTACAACTTATCTATACTTAGTTATGGATTTTAACCCATCAAAACAACAAGATGGATTTAAAAGTGGTTTTAGTACAGTGTATCTCATCAAGTATTAACAGAAATGATAGAAATGACTAATGAATGTTAATAGCCCTTACTCTTACAACTTGTAGATGATGACAAGGCATTTGATTCTATAACCATATCTATAATGATTAAAGCATTAGATCATCAAGATATAGATGTTGGATGTTGTTATATTCTGAAGAATAGTTATTAAAATGTAACAATAATGTTTCGATTACATAGTAATACTAAGAAGATTAACATTGAAAAGAATGTACAACAGAGTGATTTTATTTCTCCAAAAATTTTACAGCAGTTTTACAAGAAGTATTTTGTGAATTAAAATGGGAAATTCAGAGAGTAAAAGTAAATGCATATTATTTAAGCCATCTAGATTTTGCAGGTAATATGATTGTTTTTGCAAATGATGTATCAAAGTTTCAGAAAAATTTGCAAGAGATCAGATGAAATAAGGATGAAAACAAGATTAAAGTTGTAGTCCACTAGAGGGAGCTTTTACAGGCTCCCTGTTTTATTCACTGAAGTCGTAGTCCAATTTGGATTCATAGAAGAAAAGTTTACCAAGATGTAAGTGAATACCTATTTATTGTTTTTTTCAACTTATTTTGGAACAGTTTTCACTCAAGAACAATTGAGAGTTTCTATCGATCCAGCTATGCAAATGTCTGCCATTAGAAATAGGCAAAAGCTAGGTTAAATAATTCTAGGAATCATTAGAACAACATAAAACCTTGGAAAATAATTTTAAAACGAACCAAATAATTCTAAAAAGAATAGACAGAAAAATCATTTGGACATCAAAGCTCATAGAAAACGTGGAAAATAAAATGTTAGCAAAGATGGCTTTAAGAATTTCATCAGTTATTAGAAATGTGAAACAAGTCTCATCATTGCATCAAATATTAGTAATGTGAAACAAGTCTGTATGACTGCAAGCCAGTCAGGGAAGAAAGAAAATGGCCTAGGGATTATTATAAGTACAAAAATTAATCATAAAACTAAAGAAAAAAAAAGAAATCCCAGTGTTAGATTGTTCATAGGAAAAAAGATACGACATCGTCTTGTCAAACCGGAAATTGCCGAATGTGGCTAAACAGTGCATATCAGAAAATTATTTTAAATTTTAATTTGGTCTCAATTTTAGAATTGAACATTATAGATTATGACTCAAGCTATCTCCCTTCACAAAAATCAGCTTTCTCCGATGATCATAACAGAAGTTATTAGCTCACTTCCAGTGAATTGGGGCCCTCAAATATTTAAAAGATTTTTTTTTCCAAATCGACACAGAATTACAACGAAGTGATTCATGAGCAAAAAAGTAATAATTCAAAAACAAAATTAGTAAAAATGATGTTTTAGGCCTAAACAGAGACATTGAAGCTGCAAATTATTCATCCTTTTTCAAGCAATAATTATTGAGAACATTCCAAAATTTAACAACAAACTTTCAGATTATACATTGGAATCCTTGATTACTAAGCAAACCTTTTATTTAACAGTATTTGTACCTTTTTTTTTTTTGATGAATAAAGTTTCATCACTGAGAAAAAAAACAAGGTTAAAGTTAAATATTGAAAAACTTAAAATAATGTTCAATGAATTTTCTCAGAAAAAGAAAGTAAAAATGGATAATCACAAAATAGAAGAGGTTAATAACTACAAAATACCATAGTCAGATTATTAATACATTTGGAAATATATTGTGATAAATTAATCATATACTAAGAAGATTAACATCGAAAAGAATGTACAACAGAGTGATTTTATTTCTCCAAAAATTTTACAGTAGTTTTACAAGTGTTTTGTGAATTAAAATGGGAAATTCAGAGAGTGCATTTATGTGATTTCCATTATTTATTTATGTTTGCTTTTACTCTCATTAATAACTTATATAAAATTCAAAAGCTTAGCATACATATGTGATATATAATAATTATTATTTTTTTAAGAAATAATTTTAACATGTAAAGAGGAATTATTATAAATTCATTTCTTTTAGAATAATACCCTGATAATGAGCCTTGTTTATAAATCCAAATTATTTAAAATAATGTCCAAATGACTCTTTAAATAAGACTCACTAAAACAAAATAATTGTCATTTATTTGTTTTCTGACAAATATTAAAAGTCCATTTACAGTGATATTTAACCCTTTCAACGATGATTGTATAATTGGCCGAATGAGTTAAAAATCAAAACTTTTAATTGGCCAACTCACAACTTTAACAAAATCAATTGTTAAAATAGATTCACTTTTAATGATATAAATACGTTAGTTTCATTTGTTAAAAGTATATTAATAATTTGTCAGATAATGAAAGTAAACGAAAATCTTTTCAAAAATAAAATTTGATTTATAATTTAAAAAATATTCAATTGTGGTGAAATTAAAAGTAACCGCTATTTGACCAACCAAAAAGATTTCTGACGTAATAATTTTTTTTTCACTTTTATGTTATGATAAATATGTAGCAATAAATAAATAATTCTTGGTAACATCTTAACTATTTTTCTAAAATAATTTGATTTTTAGTATAATAATTTGTAATTCAATTCAAATATTGTTTAAAATGTTGTAAACATTCGTTTATCATTTTCGAAATAAAACACAAAACGAACGTAACTTTTTACTTTTTGGCAGCCATTTTCCTTTCTGACAGAAGTTTGACAGCCAATAAGATTCAAGAAACGGTGGTGAGAAGGCGGTGCTTTGGTTTTGTTTGACATATATGGTCATTTTTATTGATTTTTTACTTGTAAAATAATTCTGAAGAGGGCACCATCTTACAGAACTTTTGATTTTCTTTTCAATGACGTATCATATGTATACATGGGATAAAAAATAGCTGATTTAGAGTGACGTCAAATCTTCTCGAGTCAGGCAGTTAAAGCATTAATATAGTCTTGTAATTTGTAAGTGTTTTTTAAATAAGCACTAATTCTTCATTTCAATCAGAGTTATTCAAAATATGATTCAAAAGTGTTCCCGATTAGATCGCAAGTAATTGAAAACAAAGCACCATTTGAACTTAAAAATGATATGCATATACAGGTGAATGATAGTAATATTTCAGCAGACCATTTAATTTTTTTAATTGGCTTGTAGTTGGATCTCAGGAGTATATTAATAAAACAAAATTATTTCATTATTTTGGCACATATGTGTTTGTATGATTATAATTATATTAATATTTAACCCTATAATAATTTACATGTGTAATCAATGTTTCTGATTATTTTGAATCATAAAGTTTCACTTTAATATACTCAGCGCTGTCAATCAAAACTTAACTTTTTTAAAATGATTTAAAAGTCTTAACTTAAAAAGTTATTTTAGATTTAAGAATTCTTAACAAATTATATGCAATACTTTTAAAATAAATAATTTTTTTGAAACAAAACTATCACTTGATTCTCCCTCTTATCATAACGAAGTTTTTGTCTGGTTTGGAGTTTTCCCTTCAATGCATATTAGTTTTGGCTTTAAATCCATTTAGATTAGATAATAAATTTATGTGGTTTTTGCATTTTTATGAAAATGACTTTTGTCTATATGTCAGGTAAACAAAATTAATTTTCTAGTAATGGAGATATGTTGTGAATAATCATTTCTTGGCTGGTAATATTTTTTATGGTATAGATTTATACACATCAATTTCATATATTAGTAACTTTGGTTATGGATGATTTCATTAATGGGTAATCACTAGCAAGATGATGGCTAATTTCTTTTTAACTTAGGTAGGTAAATGTTCAAACTTCAGGCAAGGTATGAATTGTCTATGCATTCCTAGCATTGCGTAGTGAAATTGATGATTATCATAAGAGTGCTAGCAAGATTCACTTTAAGGTGATGAGTTTTGACTGGTATAGAGTCCTATTAGCAACAGAATTAAATACCTTAAACTATTCAATTAACATGTCTCATTATTTATAGATCACTGGTAGGGTTGATTCAGATATGTCTCACAAAGAACATTAAAAAGTACATTTTCTTAAAATACTGATAATGCCATTAATCAAATACTATAGTTGTTTTCATTTTTCTTCTATTTTATATTACTTCATAATGTAGATTTTGTTTTATTTTGTTTTTTTTGTTGTTTTTTTTTTTTTTGATTAGGAACAGAAATAGTTTTTAGGTGAAATTTACTCTTTAATCATTTTTTTTTTACTTATCAACAGTGATTACCTTTCATTACATTTATAAAACAAATATTTTTATTTCATTTCTATAATTTCTAAATATGTTTTTGTCAAGTAAATTAAGTGATTTAAGTATTAATTTTTTTCTACCATCATGCAAAATAATGTAAACATTAACAGAAATATTTTTTTAAATATTTAAATTACTTACTTGAAAAAAAAAATAATTATTTGCTTGGATACCTCTAAATTTTAGTTATTTTATCTATTATAATTGTTTTTTTAATCAACTATGCTACTTTTTTTCACTGGTGTAAGGAAGATATTTTTATCTCAATATACATATAGTGTGACAAAAATCGTTCACTATTATCATTTAATAAGTAAAATGTAAGTCAGGCCTGAGTTTAAAACAGGCTCTTAGTTAAATAAAAACATGAACTGATAATATGATAAAATCCTAAATAAAAAGAGTTAACAATTGCTTTTATTAAGAATGTGTGTGCAGTATAGAGGTTTATGTGAAATGATATTTTGTAATGGTCTTTTACATAAATATTAGAGATAGAATTAAATATTATTATTTGCAAAGATTAAAGGAAAGAAAATGTGAAATTTTTTTCTGATTATTAAATGCAATTTAAAGTGATAAAATTATTAGAAATTAGGAAAAGGTAAAAATTAGTAAATTTATAAAAATATTTATGATATAAATTATAATAAAAATATTATATTATTGTAAAATATAAATTTAAAATGTAATGTAAGATTAAACTCATAGGGTAAATATTAAATAAAAATTATGGTGGTTTATATTATAATCACAATTTGTGTATGTTAAATAATAATATTGAATTTTGTATTTTGCTATAAAAATATTACAAAAATTTAAAAATATATTTTAATTTATTTTATTTTATTACACATTTTAACAACATTAGACTTAAATAAATAATAAGTTATGCTTTCATATATTTGTATGATCATATGTGCCTTCATATTTAGATTATTATATAAATTTAATATCATATATATTGTAAAATAATATTGTTATAAAATATCTTAAAATATAATATTTTTTATTAATTAAACATATATAATTTGTTTTCATAATATTATAAGAAGATATTATGAAATCATCATTTTTATTTTAAATTTTTTTTTCAATTGTAAGAAAACATTTTATTTGGAAGTGCAGGTGTGTTGTAAAAGCTCTGATCAAGATGAAATAAAAACTCTTGTTAGTCAAATGAGGTAAACTTGAGTTAATCATTAGATACTGTATCTAGTCCAATGACTTAAATGTTATGTCAATAAACAAATCATATAAAATGCCATGATTTTCGTTAAGAGACCCATTCTCTCTTTCTTTTTCTTTCTCTCTTTATCAATTTAGTTATTATACTGCATTTGCAGTAAATGAAATTTAAAACAAAATATATTTTTAAAAAATGTTTGATTTAAATTTTACAATGCAAAGCTAAGTATAAATAAAGTTTATTTCAAAAGGTAATTTAGTCTTTTGAGGTTGCCTATTACAACAGCTGAAAGAAATGGATTTTATTTAAAGTATATTTTCAAAATTATAAAATTCATGCAAAGTTTTGCTATATGGATTAATATTTATTTACACCTATTGTTTCAATAAATAATTCACCCAGTCTTATGACCAAATAGATAATCATTCGGATTTAATAGCATAACAATCTAATCATTTTAAAATGGTAAAGTAATACTTATTCTGTATTAATTAAAATGTAAACACTGCTATAATCAATCAGGAATTATTTATCTTAGTAAATTTAGAGTACTTATAAAAGGAAATATGCCTTTGGGATTATTATATTTTTTGAAAATATTTCATGGATTTTTCTTCATATGAACTTAAATTAACTTTAAAAGATAAATTGAACTCTTTGTGTATAGACATTAATTAATACTTTATCTCCAGTTGATCAACAGTTTGTATGCTTTGTTTATTAATAGCTATTTGTATTATTATTTTAAGATCTGATAGTATATGTATCGATGTGATATATATTTATAAGTATCCACAAAAAAGTTTTTAATAACTTTAAAATAAGACTTTAAAAAATTATAGTAAATTTTTATTTTAATAACTGCTTTTTATTTCATTACTATCTGATTTTAGATATAAAATTGAAATATAAATCAACTAAATGAATTGGTTATTATTTAAGATAAATAACTAAAATAAATTAATTATTTATTTGTAATAGGAATGATTGATAAATGAATTAAAATAGATTAATATTAAATATTGTCTATTGAAGATAATATAAATAAATATTTTCTTTATGGCTAATATTTGTGTACTGTCTTAATATCATATTATAGTTGAACCAACAAGAACATTATATGAAAAACTATTTCAAACTATTATATTAACTGTTACATTTGTAATTACAAAAACTTCTTAGGCCAAAGTCAAGAAATTATATTTTCATATTTTATCCTCTACTAAGTAATTTTGTGAATCTTTTTTTTATAGCTTTAAAATACACATATATTTTTTTTCTAATATTTTAATTTCAAAAAAATTAAAAAGTCAGAATAATCAAATAAGTGGGTTGTTAAAAATGGTGATGGGTGCCTATTATATGGTTGGTGATCTGCAAGATTACTTCAACAAACTATTATGATGGTCAAAAAAACTTGATTTTTTGGAAAGTTTATGATCATTTTTGTACAGTAATTGGGTAATAATTATTGGAAGTCAAAAATATATATTATTACATATTTGTTTTTTTTTATAGAAATGTTTATTTTTAAATATAAAAGAATATATTCTTTTGAAAATTATTACCATAGAGATTACAGTTGATGGAAATACAACTGTCTAAAAATGATGTCACTCTCACTCAACAGTCACATTTAGCAATATTGTAAAAATTATGAAAAAATTTTAAACTTCTAAAGCATAAATTGATAGATTTACCAGATATTGAAAATAATTCATTCAGATTTTTAAAACAAATATCAAACAAAGATTTCATTCATTTTGCAAATTGAATCTGCTCCACCTGAAATTTGATGATGAAAAAACACATTGTTCTAATTAAAATCTATTTTTTAAAATAATTCCAAAAATCAAATGTGATTGTTTTAAAATTTATTTAATTTCTAAACAAAAATATCTATCAACTGAGGTCAAATTTATTATTTTCTGATAAAAAATAATGGTTTTATATTAAAGTGAAAATTGAAAGTGTAAAGTAAATGAGAATGCTATTGTACTACAACATGGTTAATTAACATCTTATTATAATACTTATTATATATCTTATTTATTTTGTAAATAAAATCATTGTATTTATTAAATTTGAATTAATAGTTTTTTTAATTTGTTAAATACATGATATAACAATAATAATTCAAAGTCTCTATGTAATCATAAACATTTGAAATTTAACTAGCAAAATAATATAGATTTTATATTTTATTAGAATTCAATAATTACCAAAGATGAACCTAATTTTTTTATAGATATCAATTTGTTATTTGGGTATAAATAAATCATTGTTATTAAACAAGGCAAAACTCTCTCCATACAGTAACAATTATGTGCTAGTATAAGAGATGGTGATCATGTGATGTTTAATGGTTTAAATCATTGTTCTGTATTTACATTTTTGATCTTTATATTTATTAAAATATTATTGATATTTTCTCTTATTAGAATTCAATAAAGTGAGTTATTAATATTATTCGAACATAAAGAATGAGTTGATAAGTTGTTGATATAAGCTTCATATATAATTGTCAAATTTTATTTCATCATTTCATGCTGTTATAATTTTTTAATGCAAATTTTAAGTGTTCTTTTGTAAATTAATCCTGGTATAAACTGTTACTTAAGATATTCTGCTATAAATTTTAAAAGTATTCTTTGTTTTGTTTATTACAATTTTGGCATCTTGTCAGGTTGGTATTTGTTTAATAAATAAATATTATTAATAGATTTTAACTTTATTCCAGTACAGATTTTGGTTTACATTATTTGTAGAGTTCAGTTGCTCAAATGTATTTTATAATAGAATTTGGTTGATTTATACCATTATAGATTTTGACATGTCCAATTCATGGACATCAATAAGAAAATCCACCCATTTATACCATTACTATATATATGGGAATATATTTCACTGTTTGGTGTTTTATTCATAGTACTCTATTATTTCATTATTCTGTCTTTTTTGTCAGAAACTTAATATATATATTTATTTATTCATAGTTTATTCCAATGAGAAGATAACAGTTTCTCTAAATTGCTTGTAGTGACATTTTCGAATCAGTGCATGTGTTATATCATGACAAAATTTAACTATTCTCAGTATTTTAAGATATTAACATGTCTGGATTATTACTTGTGCCATAAAATGTGTTTCATATATTTGTAAAAAAAAAAAAAACCACACGCTAACATTAAATTTGTTTTAAATTGAGAAAAACTATTACTAAAATATTTGAAATCATTCACAGTGTGCATGTCAGTGAAGCCATGAATCATAAGAATGTTTTTAAATGGGTTTCAAGATTTTATAAGGGCAATGAGAGCGGTGAAGAAACCTATAGCCAAATGCATCAAAAACAAGTACTTTCTAAACAAAATATGCAAAAAGTTGCCAAAATTTTTTAAACTTATTGTTGTGTGTATATCAGACTCATTGAGAAACTCAGTGGCATTTTGAAAACCATTGACCAGTGCATTTTAACAGAAGATTTGGGAAAGTATAATGTGTTCATATGTTTTATTCATCACTAATTGACACCAAGTATGTATCAGGAATTCTTGACCAACATCAGAATGGATAAGATATAGTGTTTCCAATAGGAACCAACATCTATCTTAGAAATGGAGTTCATTAGAAAGAAAATCAAAAACATTACAAATGCAGAGTAGTGAATCAAAGCATTCCTCACTGTTCTTTTTTTTCTCAAAGCATTATTTACCATAAATACATTCCTGAAAATCAGATGACATGCTAACTACTGTTTTGATATTTTGAATTATTTATGGGCTAAAATTTTACACAAGCATCCTAATTACTGCAAGCAAGGCTCTTTATCATTTGTGAACAATAATAAAGATTGTGCATTAGTTTTTGGCCAAAGCAATTGTTGTGTTTAAGCAACTATCTTATCTTTCTGATTTTGCTCCTGCTGACTTTTGTCTATTTTCAAAATTGAAATTGGCCATAAAAGGAGCAAGTCATGAAATTCAGGACATTTAGAAGCTTGTGGCAATGTTTTTGCAGATTTCAAGTACTGCTTCAAATATTTTTACAATTGTTACCCATGGTATATTGAGTTAACATGAAATTATTTTGAGTAATCTATAATAAAAACCAAATTATGAATAATGTCTTGTATTTGATTTCCCATCAGTTACCTTTTATTGGGACAAAGTTATAGGTTAAAATGAATGCTTAAATAACACCAACGATACCTTATTTGTAGTTAATGTAAAATAGAAGATTCTAATTAAATATATTCAAAATGAAGCCTAGACATCATTGTTTTTGCCATTGTGTGGAAATATATATATATTGTAACAAAATTAAATGATTTACACATACATTGCCTATATGTATGCATTATAACTTTGCTTTTTAAAGAAAAATTTAAATATTAAATAGTTTAAATGTGTGTATTACCTTTCTATCAACACACAAACAAATAAAGCATATAATTGTTGACCCATTCTCTGTCTAAAGTGTTTAAGATTTTAATCTGGTAGGGTTTGAACTTGGATGCCCTACAGCTTCTTTTATGGTTATATAAAATTGTGATGATGATTTTTGATTTACCTTTTCTACATGCACATTACTATAAATTTATCTAGTGACTCAATTGTAATGGCACAATATATCAGGGATAGGTAGATAGATCAATGGATAGTTGGATGATTTTGTGACTAGCATCAATAAATGGATTTTTAGCTGAAGTTTAATATTGTTTTCCATCTAATCTTTACCATAAATAGTAATATCTGCATTTCAAATAACATGCCATAAACGTCATTTATAATTAAACGGTATAACAATATGTTAAAGATCATCCATTAATATATATTATCTGAAGATGTATGCAAAATTGTTAAAATATTTTGCTATTTAGAGATTAGGAGGAAAAAATCTTTATGAGTTTAATTATGACTGCATTAGAATAAAACTATTTGATATTAAAATTTTTTGTGTATTTTAATTTTAGGTTAACTTCTTTGTTTGCTTTGTTTTTGTTTTTATTTATTCATTAGTATATTGTTTAATCATGATTAGATAAAAAGAAATAATGGAGCAGTAAATGTTTTTTTTTCTCTCTCTCTCTCTTATCAATTTTGAATTAACAATTCCCCTAACATGATTTTTTTACCTGTCATTCTGAACGTGACATTTTCAAATTATAGTATGAAATTATATTGTTAAAAATAAGACAGTTTTGATTTACAATTGACGCCTCATTAACGCAAGATGTTCAGATATGAAGATGTGCCACAAAATAGACCAATTAAAGTGTGATTGCAATCGGCATCAAGCAATCATATAATTTTGCTAATTTGGCTTGCAAATTTTTAAAAGATTACCATAATTGCTTTATATGCAATTTCTTCATCATATTTAAATCTTTATATTTATTTAGAAATTGTATTATTATTGTGATTGGTTGGAGATTATAGCCAAATATTATACTTTATGCTCAATAAATTACAAAATATATTTGCTGAACAAACAAAATAACATTTTCTGAAATTCAAATTAAAAATATGAAAATGATAAAAATAATAGAAAACCTTTTTTATTTCTGTTTGAATTAAAAATACAATTGAATTAGAAATACGTGGTGATGATATAATAATAGTGCATCTATCTGCTATATCCATATTCTAAGTTTGAATTTCTGTTGTGGTTAACTTGTAGAATGAAATATCTAAAAAAATTTATGAATATACCAAAACAGTGACATATAATATTTTCTTAAAGAGATTTTTGATCAGATTCTGATTATATAAAAATTAGAAAGAATATAATTGCATGGTAACAGATCACAATAATAATGTAGCATTTCTTACAGAGAAAATTCATGGGGGGAAATAGTGATGAAAATAAAGATTTGTATATAAAATTGAAATGTTATCAAACCTTCAAAACATCATTTAAAATTTTTATAATATTCTCTTTCCAATGCTACATAATAAAAAAGTCAAACCAATCTTTGTAGGACCTGTTCCAGGCTCAACCATTCTATTGAACTGCCAATCTCACATTAATGTAGCAATTTTATTTTTTATTTAAATATGTTTGTAGATTGAAATGATCTTCTTTCATGGCTAACGAATTAGAACACTTAAACTGAAATCTGTATCATATAAAGATTGGTATGATCCCAAAGATGAGATTGAATAAAGAAAAAATAGTTGTACTGCTTAAAACACCTTACAAGCAAGTTGCTCTGTAAAAACACAAGTTTAGAAGTGGTTTAATGGAAGTTTTAAATTCACCACATTCCAAAAAAGCATGATGAGTGAAATCAAATGTCTAAGTGTTGCTATTTTTTTAATGCAAATGACAGAATTCATTCATAATCCATTCATAACCATCAGGCATTTAAAATATACAAGTTCTGAAACTTGCATGATACAGTAAAACATAGATGTCATGTTTTGTGGCAAAATAAGAAATGCATGTTTCATCACAACCATGTTATTGCATAAAGCTTGAATGTGGAACAATTTTCAATTAAATTCAGCAAGACCCAGCTTATTCATCTAGCCGATTCATTTGACCTCACTCTGTGGGACTTTTTGATCTCTCAAATTTAAAAGAAAAATGTCAATTTTTTTTTTTTTTTTTTTTTTTTTGCAGACTTGAAAGTGGTGAAGAAAAAAATAAGGAGGCATCACTTTGTGTTTCTGGACTATTTTAAAAAGTGAAAAATACATTTAGACTGGTGCAGTGCATTAGACTATAGTCTGAAAGTGATTCACTTTGCAACACCTAAAAATTAATATTTAATTTTTTATTACAAAATGGGTTCCCCTTCGTATCAACATACTTATATGTGGTTTAACCGATAAAGGAAATCCATCTGGCTTGCTAATAATCTTAAGTAAACTTTATATTTGGGATATGGCTCACATTATGAGTATTATGAAAAATCATGCTAGAGTTTATTATCTAGTTAAGTCTTATTTTCAGGAAAACACGGTACACATCTAAACTAATATAAACTATATAATCGCATACTTCATCAATAAAGACTATGTTAACACTAAATAGTTTTAACAGGTTTTGTTTTATATGTAGCAGTTGACAAACTCAAATCATAAACTATTATAGTTAGTTAATATTTGTTGTTTTAGTCCAGAAATAAAGAGCTTAATAAATGAGTCAGTGAATCTATATCCTGGTTTGAATCTTTTATAAATTTGTGAATAGTTAATCATTCTATTAAAAAAAAAAACTCTTTTATTTAATAAATTATAAAGATTAATTATTTCTATTATTGTTTTGCAATTTTATTCACTATTTCTTTTTTAAGTTTTGTCATTTGAGAAACTACTATTTACTATTGTATTATTTTAAATTTAGATTTAAACAACTAACCAGTTCCCACTGCTGTTTAACAATTTTATTTATTATTTGTTGTTCAATCTTTTTTCTTCATGTGAAAACTTTGCTATCAGCTATTGTATTATTGTGAATTTAGATTTAAAGGTTCCGTTTATTTTTAATTAAATTATTCCTCTTTAAAACCGAGTTTATAGCTTTAATTATGAAATTCCAAAATATATAATTTTAAGAGAATAGCAAGCACTAATCAATTGAAGAATAGTATCATTTGATCATAGTACTCTAATACTTTGTTAACTCAACTTACTGGCAGAGAATGTTCATATGTTCATCATATATGTATCTTTATTTATCTCATTTTATAATTTATGTATATGCAGACTTTTTTTATTGTTTTCTTACTTGCTATTAAAAATACTTTTTTTCAAGTAGTTATCAAAAAGTCATGTGAGATATTCCTTTGCTAATTAAGTGAATACAAATCATTTATCAGTTCTAATGAAAAAAATTTTTAATGTAAAGTGTTTTCAAATAAACAGAATAATTGTCAAGCATTGGTGATCGAGAGGTCAGCGACAGCCGCTTTACAAGCAGTTGTCCTGGGTTAGCGGGTTCGCTTTCCGGCTGATGCTATGACACATGAGAAAAAAACAATTTTCTGATTAATAAACAAGTTTAAAATTTTAGATATTAAAATTATTTATTATTTTAATTAAAAAAAGTGGTACAACAGTAAATATTTTCAAGTAAAATAATCGTGTGTATATTTGTACATTCTAAATATATTTAGTATTTTAACATATTATAAATTGAGAGAGAACCTCGGTGAACTATGATAAATTACTGCACAAAATTTTGTATTAGTCTTGTTCTATTCTCTCTTATGTACGTACACATTTATATAGAGTGACATATGTGTGCGTGCGTGTGAAATATTATTTACCATCACTCAATAACTCTTTAGAAAATCTATAGTTATAGCATTAAATTAAATAATTTTATGGTCAGTTGCTCAAAAGGTCAAATATTAAAATAGCAGAATGACTTCAACAGTTCCTTTTAGTTGATCAAATAGATTATTTTTTTATTTTGCTTAGCCAAAAATTGGTAAAGAAATTTTTAATTCATCACCTCACTACTTCATGACTTCTAGCTGGAATGTCTATGAACTTGAAAATGTAAAGCTATTACTTTGATAGTTTTATAAATAGAAAAATGATCCAACATGTATTCCAATGCACTGCTGTCCAACTTTCTAGATATGAAACTACAAAATCCACTATTATAAAACCACACCTTGATTGAATTACATGTATGAAATAAATGAACATTACTAAACTTTCCAAAAGGATATTTTATGGTAAACTGAACATGTTTTTTGTGAGAGATATTGTCTCTGTCTATGTTATAAGAATTATTTCAAGGATATTCTAAAGAAGTATAATATTGATTGTTTTCATTAGAAAGGTATATAGCAGAGTATAGAATATATTAGAGAACTACAATTAAACCTAGTCTTGAAGTCAGAAAGAAAAATGTGCTTCAGAATTTAAAAGCTAGCATTGCAAAGTATCACACAAACAGAAAAATGGACCAACATGTTCTATAAGTGGGTCACAGATTGATTTGTATGACCCTTGCAAAACTCATTTCTGGAGCAGTTTTTTTTTTCTTGGAATATTAATGGCCATATTTATTTGTGAGTGGCTGTTATATGTATATATGTATACTTTATTAAATTATACAGGAACATTTTAACATTGATTTGTAAAATCAATATTTAAAAATAAAATATTTTGCATTAGTGTTATTATTAATAATATTGCTTATAATAACTTCTTTCATATACACTTTAATGCAATTTTTTTTATTATTTTCCTGACAGTTTTGACTGTCCAGCAGTCTTCATCAGAGCTACAATATTTGAATGATATAAATACAGAACCATTACTTCATATATATATATATATATATATAATATACCCATATATCTCTTACATACATATATAAATCCATATCACTCATAGACATATATATAAAATCCATACATATATATACACATATGCATATCTAAATATATACACATATATCCTTTAAACATACATATATAGATACACATACCCCCATATACATTTATACAAATCTATATGTACACATATATAAATGCACATCCATATACATTCACAACTTACATATATAATACGTATATATAAAAATATATCTAATGCACCCTTTTTTTTAAATTTATTAATAAAGAATAAGACTAGAACTAATAAAAAGATAAAAGTTTATAAAATTAAAATTATAGATATAAAAATAAAACGTAAAAGATATTATATATTAGATAATAATTAAAAAAGATAGATAGCAAGAAACGATGAACGGTAAAAATTAAAAAATAAAATAATATTAATAAAGAAGTAATAAAAGGGTAATATTTAAAAAAAAAATTTAAAAATAAAAATAGAATAGTTTTTAAAATGTAATATTTTAGAAGTGTATTAGATATATTTTGTATATATATATGTATTTTATATGTAAGTTGTTATGGATGTGTGTATTTATATATGTGTATGTATATGGAGGTGAGTATATCTATATATTTGTACATATTTATGTATGTATGGATTTTATATATATATATATATATATATATATGGGTGATGTGGATCTATATATGTATGTAGGGGATATATGTGTATATATTTTGATATATATTGTGATGATCACACAGACTGCAATCACACATGTGTACATTTAATATATAGTATAATATTAAATGTGAGTTTTATGTAAACTAAGTTATAGAAAGTGGATAATAAAGTTAGAAAAATGAAATAAATTTATTTTTAGTTAAGTTTTAATTAAAAAATGAAAATGGCAGTGAGGAATGCAATTAATGAAAAAAACCAATTATGGTAATTAAAGAAAGTGAAGGAAGGTAAGCAACCAAGATCCTTATCTTCCACCGTCAAATGTTAACTTTTTTTAAATGTAAAATTAGTAAAGTTAAGGAATAGTAAAATAAGATCATCGAAGTTGATGATTAAGTCTTAAAGGAAAAATAAATAAAAAGGGGATAATGATTGTAGAATTAGCAATCATAAAATTTCCGTTGCAATTATAAATAAAAATAAATAGATTTATAAAAATAAAAGATAAAGATCGTCTCTTCAAAATATACATGTGAATGCATGAAATATATATGTATAGGTGTGTAAAGTAAAGAGTGTGTAGATAAGAAAATTATTTATTAAAAAAAAAATGGAAGTTAATAAAATAAAATAAATAAATAAATAAAAAACAAGAAGAAAATTTTATGTATTTAATGAAAATAAAATAAATGTGTGAAATGTAATTAATGACATTCCAAAAACAATCAAGAAGATAAGTAAAGGATTCTGGGACAATTAAGTAAGAAAATTGTAAAAGAAGTAGCCATGTTTTAGTTGTTCTTGAGTCTGCTGAGCTGACAGACAGAGTAGTTCAAGAGCTGTGAACAAAAATGTACCAAGTTGAAACATCAATAATGCAGGGCTAAGGAGGCCACAACAGACGCCAGTTAATCCACGCTTGCCTTGGGTGTAAAGTCATCTTCCCCATGCAGTAATAGAGATAGCGCCTGCCTGATGTTTCACCTTCCCTGTCATCGAAGCCTCAAGAAGTAAGCTGCAAGAAAGAATCCAGCCGGATCCCAAGAATTCCATCTCTACAAAAGAAATGGAGTAATCCACGGGATGGATAATAATTCCCTCGTCAACGTCCAGAAAAACTAGGTAAAGTAACTTTAATATAACACACGTGCACACACTTTCATAAATGGCCACATTAAATAAAAAATGCAATTGCAAAAGTGAATCTGAATGAACCAAATAATTAATATTTTTCTGTATCAAAGAATACGTAAGAAAAGACTATAAGTTATAAAATATCTACATATAAATGTTTAGTATCAAAGAATTATCATTATTAGTGTGAATAATTAAATTAAATATAATTTGTGTTATTTTAAATGATTGCTTGTTTTATGTTGAAGTATTATATTTTAATGTTTATGAATGTATTATATTAAACAATATTTATTTATAAATATCTCTTTACGTCTCGTCTTTCCTTCTTAACCATACTAATTATAATGATATACCCGTAGGGTTATAAAATACTAATTAGACATTTATTCTAGTAAAAGTACATGTGTCAATATAGTACAGTAATATTAAATCTCGAAAAAAATTATAAATATTTCAAGCGCTGGATCATTTTAAATAAATCTTTCTTATGATTTAACCTTTTAACCGCTAATTAAATCATTGGTTGTATGAGGTAAAAATCAAAGCTTTTAATTGGCCAACTCACAAACTGAAGACAAATCCTATTGTTAAAACATATTCGCCTATAATATTAAATTCAACTCAGATACGTTTATAAAAAGTATATTATTAATTTTTCAGGTTGTGAAGAGAACGAAAGTTCTTTCAAAAATAAGTTGCTTTTTTATTTATTCTAAAATATTCAATATCGGCAACATAAAAGCTATAATATAAACAAAAAGGTCGACTTTTATGTTATAGAAAAGTAAATATTTCTTTTTACTACATTTTCAATATTTGTACTAAAATCTTCAATATTTTTCGAAAATAATTTTGTTTTTTTATTATTCTCTGTAAAAATACTTTTTAATTTCCATAAATATAATTTTATAATAATTTAAATCGTATTCGAAATGAAAATCTCAGCATTTTTCTTTATTTTCTTTGATCAGGCAGTTTCTTTGTTCTTTCCAGCCAATCAGAATGTCTTTTTCGTCTGAGAGCATGCTAAGAACCAATCACAAATAATGTTCCTTCTTTGTTTAGGTTTAAATACGTTTTTTTTTTAATTTTTACTTGTAAAATAAATCGGAAGATGGCACCATCTTACAGAACTTTTAAAAATGAATTGAATACGTGTTTAACGAATATTTTTGTATAAAAACTGGCTGAGTTAGAGTGATTTCAGATGTCGACGAGGAGCCTCGTAGGAGGCGGGAAAAGGGTTAATATCCAGCAGTCGAAGAAGCTTCTGATCGGGAAACATAATACTGAAATATTCCATTGGTAATCTCAGTATTCGATCAGGAATATATATAGGCTTAATTAATGAGTCTATATTTGCTTCTTTGCTTGACATGACAGTCGTCTCGATCGTAA
Source organism: Epiperipatus broadwayi (assembly GCA_028023455.1). Lineage (NCBI taxonomy): Eukaryota > Metazoa > Onychophora > Udeonychophora > Euonychophora > Peripatidae > Epiperipatus > Epiperipatus broadwayi. Next base: position 1,700,050 of record JAQFVV010006222.1, read on the forward strand.
AAGTGCAAATTAAAACATTTACGAACGGTCAAAAAGGTAATTCTGTTACAATATATATTTATATATTGTGATGATCGCACATACTGCAGTCACACATATAGATATTTAACATTTAAAGAATGTTAATATTGTGCTTGGGTTATAAAAAAGTGAGTTTAAAAAAATTACAAAACAAAGAAATGTTTAAGTAAAAAAGAGAGGGAATTAGAATCGAAACGATTCTTATCTTTTACCCTCCAAAGTTCAGATTGTAAAAAGAATAGAAATATTAAGGTTAGAAATCTCAATATCATGTGTTTAGTGTAAGATAATAAAAAAATGAGAATGGAAATATAAATAAAATAGAAACTTAATAATGTAAAAGAAAGCGATAGTTGGGGAGTTTAAATAAAATATAAGTAAAATTTAGAATGCAACAAAAGGATAAAGATCTGGTCTTAAAATTACACATTTTGACGAAAATGAAATGCATATGTGAATGTATGAATAAAGAGAGTAAGGTTTATTTCATGTCAAAATGAAATAATTTTATTAAAGAAAGTGACTGATCAATAAATGTAAAATATTATATTATAAAATTATATCAAATTATAAGTAATTCTGTATGCTGAAAGCATGTTAAAGTAAAAAGGTGTGAAATAAAATACAGCGGGAGGACAAGATAAGGAAGGAATTTGAAAAATAAAGGACATTAATTAATTAATCGAAAAACAGTATTGGTCGAGGCTTCAGTGAGGACACTGTTCTGATAAGAAGCAGAGAAATATAATAGAAAACAGACTGAACAGTATGAACATGAAAACAAACTATAACATAAGGGAAGCGTCAAGGATGTGTGGCTAAGGGCCAGTTGTGATTGCCGGTCGATCCAGACTTCCGTGCTATAATGATTCGTGTCTCGATGTAACAACTGCCGACATAGTGCCTGCCGAAGAGTTCGTTTTTGCCTTACCTTGATGCCCACAATACGGAGGAGTCCCAACAATTAAATCTAACCAGAGAGCGACCGTTCCCTGCTAAAGAAGTGGAGAAATTCCATGGGACGGTCAGCAAGATGCCAAGTTTATTCAAATACTTTACAACCTAGATAATTATGAACAAGATATTTTATATAACTTATGTGTGCACATACCGTTAAATTTAATGCAATTGCCAGTCCCACATATAATGAGATAGACATTAATTAGACTCTGAATATTTGAAATGACTATAAAGGGATAAGTTATTTCCACAGATTGCAATCATTTATAGAATCTTCTATTGTATTTATTTATTTTTTTTGTAGTATTATAGCATAATCTGTTTTTTTTTTTATATTGAGTGTTTATAATTTAGAGTGTTTCTTTTATTATAATTTATTGTATTAAATATCTTTTATTTATGTAAAATCTGTTTCGTCTCTTTCTTCGCCACTTCCAAAAAATAATATAATCTTAGGGTTGGGAATAATTATTATGCACTTCGAGTACATAATTAACACATGAAGCTAGTGGTGCAGTATTTGATCCCATTAAATTTATAATTATTCAAGCACTGTAACTCTGTTAAATCTTACAGCAGTCGGGAGAAAGTTGACTGGGAAATATAACCTGGGGCTATAGCTGTATAGCATACAAGTTCGGTCAAGTACGGATATAGACTCGTTTATGTCCGTATTTTCTCTCTGCTTGTGGTAGCGGAAAGTGGACGATCTTGGAATTATAAGAATTCCCCATTATATCTATATAAAAGGGAAGCTTAAGCCTTTCGATCGTCGGGTTTCCGTTACATTTTGGCGGCCAGAGTCCAGGATTTCTATTGCTGTGCAATTAGTGATCACGTGTTGAATTAATTTTATAAAATAACGTAAATATTTTCTAAAAAAAAAAAAAAAATTTGTTTTAATATATGTGTAATATATAAAATTCGTGTTGTAAATCAGAGTGGTTAGAAGCGAAGACGAAGGGGATAAATTTTTTGCTTTATAATACTTCATATATGTGTTTCATCATCAAGTGTGTAGAAGAATAGAAAGAAGGGAAAAATTTAATATTAAGAAAGTTTTGAAATGCGTTGTGACGTATTTAATAAAAGACTAGAAGTATTTCAATATAATCACCACAAACAAAGAATTGATTATCTCAAATAATTTCTGGTAATGAAATATAAATTGTTTCAGAAAATAGAAAAAGAGAATAAAACACAGTTTCATGAAAGTTTTAATGCTAAATAGTAAAAATAGTCGCATATTCCAGTTAAGTTAAAAATAAATAAATGTGTGTATGAATTCATAGTCGGAATAATAAAGTGTATTCAGCTATAATTGTAGCAATCAAATATAGATTATCTAGATGTTTGTTGTAACGAAAATAAAGTAGTTAAGTTAAAGGAATAAAACAGTTTTAGTAAGGTCTTAATCATAAATGATAGATTCTAAAATATTCGCGTATCTCAGTTAAGTTGAAGAAGAAATATATATGTTGGACTTTAAAATAATCGCATATGTAAGCGAAGTTGAAAAGATATATGTGTGAATTTATAATAACGTATCCCAGTTAAACTGAAAATAAAATATTTATAATGATAAATGATAAAAATGTTCGAGTGTATTTGTTAGGTTGAAGAAAAATATATACGTATGATTTTAAAGATTCGAGAAAAGAAAGTAATCGATAAATTACAAAACATAGTAAGTATAACGAAGTATATTAATTAAGTTGAAGAAATATATGTGTATGATTTTAAAAATAATCATGAGGATAACTTGATCAATAAATTGCTAAAATAGCCTGTACAATGAAGTATATCTGTTAAATGGAAGGAAATATATGTGTATGATTTTAAAATAGTAAAGTGATCAATAAAGTACAAACATAGTGGGTGTAACGAAGGAGGTTAGTCTGTTAAAAAATATATATATGTGTATGATTTTTGTTTTAAAACAACCGTGACCTTAAAGTGATCGAAAATTATAAACAGAATATTAGAAATATATATCATAAGTGCATACTGTTGGAAATACAGTCAAATAGAAATGAGTTTATTTATATATATCGTTAACAGAGGAATAAAGTATAATAGTTAAGTTAGATTTAAGAAATATATAAGAGCATTCTTAATTGAAGTAGTTGAGTCAGAGTTGGATAAGTTGGAAAAAAAATATAGGACAGTCATAAAGGTGGGGCAGGCAGTCAAACGAATCTAAGGCAGGCAAACAAGAGGGTGAACCAGAGTGCAGATGTTTGGGTTGGATAGCAATCTAAATGCTAACTGAGAAATAACAAATATATTAAAAGTTAATCAAAGCGGAAAGCAAAGAGTCAGTAGAAAATTTTTTTTTAGAAGAGTTTAGTAAAATAATAGTAATAATAAATACAGATATCAAGATGGGTTACATAAAGTTATATTTATGCATACAAGATCCCAAGCTAAAATGGACTTTCAAGAAAAGGAAGTAAAGGAAGGGAATGAAGATAAGGAGATGAAAGTAAAGGGTAAAATAAACCATAGTGATATCATGGATATGCTAAGGCAAATGAGGGTTGAGCAACAGCAATTCATGAAAGAATACATGGACAGACAGGAGAGAAGGATGGAAGAATGGCGGATAGAGATAGAAATAGACAACCAGAAAAGAATTGCCGAAGCCATGAAAAAAATTAGAAATGATGTCATCCAGCAATCAGAGGCTAAGAACACAAGAAATGGATTTTACAGAGAAATTAAGTGGGATGAACAAAAGAGTATGGAGCCATGTGTATATGATGAATTAGAAAGGGCTGAGAGTATAGGTAGAGAGTCAGCTGAGTTTGATCTGAGAGAAGACATAGGGTGGCCAGAAAGGGAAATAAGAAAGTTAGATGAAGAAGTGGAAGTAATAAAAGTAGAGGATAGTAGGATACTGACAAGCATGCAGGAAAATATAATTCAGATAGCGAAGGCAGTAGAAAGGTTGAACCCAAACTTTGAAGAGAGGATAAGTAGGTCAGCCAATAACCTGTGCTGATACTGAAGTAAAGGGCATAGAACCAAGAATCACTGGAGAATGTAGAGATAAGGGCTCTGGAAATTGCATGGATTATCCTGTTGGCTTCCACCAATTTCTAAAGATACAAATTTTTGCTGGAAACCCTGGAGAAAGCCCTATGGAGCACTTGAACAGCCTGGAATGGTAATTCAAATTTGGTAGAATGAATGAGGAGGCCAAGTTAGCGGTCACTTGCAGGGCGAATCTCAAGTATGGTGGAACTCACTGTTCCAGAAACCCACCACCTTTTCAGGGTATCACAAGGCTTTGAAGACCAGTTATTGGAGTGAGGAACTCCAAGAAGATATGCTGCATCAGATAAAACAGGAGAAATGGAGACTGGAGGAAACATTTATAACCTTCTTCCGCCGTCAAGTAGCCAAGTTGCGGATGATGACCGCAAACCCATTATCTGAGATGCAAATACTCCGGATAACTAGGCATGGATTCCCAAAAGATATAGAACAGATTCTAATCAGTACAGAAAGGAGGACGGTGGACTGTGTGGCTGAGTTGCTGAGTGCATTGGATACCACCAGGGATGACCAGAAGGAGGATGTATATAAACCTAGACTGCCTCCAAAAGAACCTCTTATAATAAAAAATGGATGGGATCCTAGTGAAGGACGATGGCAAGAAAACCAGAGATATTCTACAAAGTGGAACCCAAGGAGGCAGGAAAATGGATGACAAAGATTGGAGATGGAATGTAAGCGTCCATTTGACAGGGCTGAAGACCAAGAACTTAGGGATCAAAATCCGCATCCCAGAGGAGGCAGAGGTGATGTCAATAGAGAAAGACAACCACCAGATAAAACCTAAGTGTAATCAATAAAGGAAGGATTCACCGATACCAGATTGGAAATGGAATTGGATCAAGAGTAATGGAGAATGGACTTTAACATTGATCATGATAATATAAAGAAATGATGTGTCAGTAAATGAAAAAAAAGGATAAAGGACTTTAGGATAAACTGAGAAAAACATATGATAGATAGTAGTGTGAGATCGTAGATTGAGGCTGAAAATGTGTAGGTTTAGATATTTGTGGAGGGATTTTAGCAGTATATGGTGAGCCTTCTCTGTTATGCATTTATGTGTGTTCTGCGGTCATCAAATCTTATTATATAGAGAAGACAGGGACAGAGATCCCCTTCTCATAATGACACACTGGATTAAGATTTCCAGTTAGATATTTGACAAATATCGTGAGTCAATGGTTTAGAAACCAATCTATGGGGAAAGAACCCCTTTATAAAAAATACGAGTTATCAGTAAAATATTCTGAGCTCATGATGGATGATCTGGACAAAAAAGATGCCAGCCTTCCAACCCACCTCAGTAATAGTGACCAGAGTTGTCACTCAGAGGGTTATTATTTGTAAAGTGTGAGGTATGGACAGGTTTAATCGAGTCACAGAGATATCCTGTGGACTCGAATCTGTATATACAAGTAGGAGGCAGAAATCAAACTCATGTAATGTTATAGTGAGATTAAATCGGTTTAGTAATGCTGGTTGGGTCATCAGAGTAGGGATGTAATTTGCCTGGTCGCCTCTCTAGGAATAATCTCATCACTAAATCATATCTCATCACTAAATCATAGTAGGAGTGCATGGATATAATAAAATGGTTCTAACAGTAGTTAGGAGCATCTAGCTTGAAGTGCAGTAAATTAAAATTTTTTAAGAAAAAATTTTAAAGGAGGGGAATGGTGTAATGTGATGATCGCACATACTGCGGTCACACATATAGATATTTAACATTTAAAGAATGTTAAATATTGTGCTTGGGTTACAAAAAAAGTGAGTTTAAAAAAATTACAAAACAAAGAAATGTTTAAGTAAAAAAGAGAGGGAATTAGAATCGAAACAATTCTTATCTTTTACCCTCCAAAGTTCAGATTGTAAAAAGAATAGAAATATTAAGGTTAGAAATCTCAATATCATGTGTTTAGTGTAAGATAATAAAAAAATGAGAATGGAAATATAAATAAAATAGAAACTTAATAATGTAAAAGAAAGCGATAGTTGGGGAGTTTAAATAAAATATAAGTAAAATTTAGAATGCAACGAAAGGATAAAGATCTGGTCTTAAAATTACACATTTTGACGAAAATGAAATGCATATGTGAATGTATGAATAAAGAGAGTAAGGTTTATTTCATGTCAAAATGAAATAATTTTATTAAAGAAAGTGACTGATCAATAAATGTAAAATATTATATTATAAAATTATATCAAATTATAAGTAATTTTGTATAAGTTGCTGAAAGCATGTTAAAGTAAAAAGGTGTGAAATAAAAATACAGCGGGAGATCAAGATAAGGAAGGAATTTGAAAAATAAAAGACATTAATTAATTAATTAATCGAAAAACAGTATTGGTCGAGACTTCAGTGAGGACACTGCTCTGATAAGAAGCAGAGAAATATAATAGAAAACAGACTGAACGGTATGAACATGAAAACAAACTATAACATAAGGGAAGCGTCAAGGATGTGTGGCTAAGGGCCAGTTGCGATTGCCGGTCGATCCAGACTTCTGTGCTATATTGATTCGCATCTCGATGTAACAACTGCCGACATAGCGCCTGCCGAAGAGTTCGTTTTTGCCTTGCCTTGATGCCCATAATATGGAGGAGTCTCAACAATCAAATCTAACCAGAGAGCGACCGTTCCCTGCTAAAGAAGTGGAGAAATTCCACGGGACGGTCAGCAAGACACCATTATGAACAAGACATTTTATATAACTTATGTGAACATACCGTTAAATTTAATGCAATTGCCAATCCCACATATAATGAGATAGACATTAATTAGACTTTTTGAATATTTGAAATGACTATAAAGGGATAAGTTATTTCCACAGATTGCAATCATTTATAGAATCTTCTATTGTATTTATTTATTTATTTATTTTGTAGTATTATAGCATAATCTGTTTTTTTTTTATATTGAGTGTTTATAATTTAGAGTGTTTCTTTTATTATAATTTATTGTATTAAATATCTTTTATTTATGTAAAATCTGTTTCGTCTCTTTCTTCGCCACTTCCAAAAAATAATATAATCTTAGGGTTGGGAATAATTATTATGCACTTGAGTACTTAATTAACACGTGAAGCTAGTGGTGAAACATTTGATCCCATTAAATTTATAATTATCCAAGCGCTGTAACTCTGTTAAATCTTACAGCAGTCAGAGAAAGTTGATCGGGAAATATAACCTGGGGCTATACCTGTATAGCATACAAGTTTGGTCAAGTACAGATATAGACTCGTTTATGTCCATATTTTCTCTCTGCTTGTGGTAGCGGAAAGTGGACGATCTTGAATTATAAGAATTCCCCATTATATCTATATAAAAGGGAAGCTTAAGCCTTTCGATCATTGGGTTTCCGTTACAATATATATGAAGTAATGGTTATGTATTAATATAATTCAACTATTGCAGCTCTGATGAAGACTGCTGGATAGTCAAAACTGTCAGAAAAATAAAGAAGTTTTAGTAAAAAAAAAATTTGCATTAAAGTGTATATGAAAGAAGTTAAAGAAGTTATAAGCAATATTTATGAATATATGAAGAAATAAAAAGAAAGTAAAGGAGAAGAATAAGAGTATATTATTAATATGATTGGTGTTGCTATTATTGTAGTCATTACTAATGGTTGTAGTAATGAAGTATTTATTAGTAGTAACAGTAATAGACATGTGAAACTATTTTATATAAGCTTATTCATTTTCAGTACTTTTTGTAATAAACTAAAATTGTTGGAATGTCAGATAAGATCTAAAAATTGTTACCATTTTTCTATTCTAGCAACTCATAAAAATATTCCTTATAATTGTTATGGAAATGAACTGAAGGCATTAATAGAGCAATTTGGTACAAGGTTCACTAACTTCCAAAATAAAGACTCCATATTCACTATATTTTTTCATCCAATGGATGCTGATATAAATAATGTGCCAGAAAATTTACAGATGGAACTTATTGAGGTTCAAGCAGATTTAGTGCTAAAATTACAGTTTAACAACATTGCTTTGATGGATTTTTATAAACATTTGGTGGAAGAAAAATATAGAAATGTATTGCCTTTTCAAAAAGAATTTTGTTTTTTTGGCGGCCCATATATGTGTGAACTTTTTTTCTAGAATGAAATTTAATAAATCAAAAATTCGGAGAACAATAACGGACAAAAGCCTTGAAAATTCTATGTGATTGTTCTTAATCAGTATTCCCATCAACATTGATAGTCTCATTGTTTAAGTACAAGGCAAATCCTCACATTAAATTGTTACGTTATTATTATGAAATTTATGTAGCCCTTTATCATTCACTATTATATTGTACTATTTAATTATTTGGTTCGGCCCTTGACTCGAAGACAAAAAGATAATTTGGCCCCTGAACTAGGAATGGTTGCCCATGCCTGATCTTTTGTTACCATGCCATTTCAACCTGCAATAACTTTTCAAACATTTATTATTTCTTTTAAATTTTCTACAATCTTATCTTTTTTGCACATCAATCCCCCTTATATTATAAACAGTTTTGCATTATTATTTTTTCATTTGATCTTTATTTTATTTTATTTTTTGTCATTATATTTTCCAATAAATTTGTATACCTGCATAATAGTTTTTTGTAGCAGATTTCAGTCTCATTTAAAGAGCTGTTACTCACAAAATTGTTTACTTTTATTGATTATAAAATAGTCTATACTATTATAACAATAAACTTTTACATCCACTTCAATTTTAGTTATCAAAGTATTTATTTATTTTACAAAAGTCTATAATCTCATTTTCTTCTATTCATTATTAGTATGAATTCTATACAGTTTTTTATTATTTGAACATTTTATATATATATATATATATATTGTACCCTTACTTCTTGATATATAAAATAGTTTAAAATACAACTAGCTCAGTTACCTTATTATGCTTAATCAAAATTTGCATATCTATCTTTAATATACTTTTATATTATTACATCTTAATTAAATTTATTATCAATTATCCAAATCAATATAGTTCCAGATTATATTAATTAAATAAGTATTTAATTAAAATTATGAGACTGTGAAGTAAAGTTACAAAGTAATAAGCAGATTTACACTGAGTCAATATCTTCCAAGATACTGTCTCAATGGCATAAGAATACTACCACTACCTTATCATCCTACCACTACATCTATAGCATTCTTATGACTTTAAAATGAAATAAATTATCTTCAATAATACTAAAATAGTTCCTAACTTTTAACTTAAAACATAATTAAATAATCTCAGGTTCTTCTCAGTTTTAAAATAATAATAACTCATGTAAATAAGTATGATGTGGGATTTTATATCAAACTTAAATACACCTAACTTATTTTAATAATAATAATAAATAATACTAATCTTAGAGTGTAATTTAATCTCATCTATTTCTATTATATAATCAATCATTAAATGAATAAACAATCACATGTATATCTTTTATTTCATATGGTATCTTCATTTTAAAATAGATCAAAATCTTATACTTAATAATCTGTGGCAGTAAATAATATTGTATTCTTATAATGTGCATTATAATCATCTTATGACCATTTGTAATATTTATGTTCATGTCAATCAATTCTTATAAAATAATGTTAAGCAAATATGGTATTCAATTCTAAGTAATAATAACAAATTCATTTTGTGCAAATATTATGTTTATTTCAAATCATCTGATGTCAAAATGCTGTGGTGAAAAATAATGAAACTCGACACACTTTTAAAACAAATTAACAAATTTATTTACAATAACTTCAAATAAGAATTTATTTACACTATTTACAGTTTTAGAATTTAGGAAAATAAACAAAAATAAAATAAGAAATTACAAATACAAGAGGGTTATACTGTTACTAATTCATGTACTTAATAAGCAATTATACATTCTTCAAATACTATACTAATAATATTATAGTATATTTTTCAAAACTTAGATTTTTAAAATAAATAGTAGTGTACTTTAATTACTACAAATAACAATATATATCAAAACTATTTATGTAGCATGTGTAAACAATGAAACTCTACTAATTAAATAGCTACATTAATTAAGTATTACCATTTATAATGTATTATCATGTATTCACTTTATTATTAGCATTGCTTAATGCTTTATATAAATTAATGTATCTTTATAGTGTATAACAAATAATTGACTGTAATTATACTTTACTTAATGTAATTCCTGTTATATGTTTTATCAAATATGCATTATATATCTCTATTGTTCAAATATTATTATTTAAATCATTTATCAATTCCAAATTCATAAAGCATTACCTTAGATAAATTCTATGATTCTTTTCTGTGTAAAAAATCATTACTTTACTTTATGTGTTATTTTAATCCTTTCTAATAAATTTCTATCTATAAAACATATTCTAAACTTATCTAAAATTTCCGGAAAAATAAACATCAACTTTAAATAAAATATTCATCATCTAAACTACCTATACTACATTGTCTATACTTAGTAACCTTCAATCCAAATATAAGCTTCTACCCATAACGTAACTTAACTTATTTAATAAAACAAAATACAAAAAAATAGAGTCTTTTCAAATCTATTCTTATCTTGCAAATAATAAAAATAATTACCTAAATAAAGAATAAATATAATTCTAATACTATAACATAATAAAATATCAAAATTTATTTATGAAAGAATCATATAATTATTTCTAAGCTTCTTACGTAATGTTGTATCAGGTTGATATTATAAATTAAAATTATGCATATTTTAATAAAGTTCGTTGCCAATATAATGTATGTGTTTTCATAAAATATCTATCCATTCATTCTACAAAACATAATATTCAGTTGATCTAAAAAAAAATATTAAATTCATTAAAATCATTATACAATGTTTTTACCAATAATAATAATAATGTCCAATCTGCTATCCAGCATTCTTCGAATTTGCAGCTTCATAAAATAAAAATTATTCACATTCATACTCATAAACATTCATTAGAATATTCTGTGTTATATTAATTATAAAAAATAAATTTATGTAATTAATTATTATATTATTTTTAAGTTATTATTTAATAAATGTACCTAACCTACTTTTAATAGTTTAATAATATTTTAAAATTTTATGTTAAATAAATAAAATAAAAAAATTATATTACGTATTCCAGCGACGACTTTTGTTCTACCATAAAAGTTCTAACAAATATCCTACATATAAAGTCAATAGAACACTATTTCCTGTTCCGTTGTATCACGTGTTTCTTGAAAGTTTATAGAAAAATGGTAACGTTCTTTTTTTTAAAAAAAATAATAAGTTCCCATAAGAAAACAAAAATAAAATTAAAAAAATAGTTTATAAGTTCTCTTTCTGGATCCAGTTCTTCGTACAATATTATTTAAAATTATTATTTCAAAATTAATTTATAGTTTATAAATTATTTTACATTGAATTATTTTAATCAACTTGGCTTGCTTGACTCAGATTGACTTGATTTGGACATCCATGTATTACTTGCGCATTTTTCAAAACAATATCTATAGGTAAGAATCTATTTTTCCATCTATAACGTCCAGCGTTTTAGATTACTTCGATATAATAATTTTATTATATTACGATTTAAAATAATCATATTTATAATCTATTTACCTTTTCAAATCGTCAATATTTAGTCTTTTAAGCACAAAGACTTAACAAGGCATGTATTTATTAAAATTACTACTTCTTATATCTTTACTTAAGATATACATTTTATTTTTTTAAAAATCTGCATAATACTTTCTTTTCATAGAAGTATTCATATTTCTTTTAAATATCTATTTATAATAGACAATAGTAATTTAAACTTTTTAACACTATTTATAGTCCAAAATACTACTTTTCTCCATCTCATGGTTTTATGTACTAATCCAGCGTCTGTTATTTTTCTAACATAAAGTTTCTGATATATTTCTCCGATATGTGATGTTTCCATGATTATTCGTATGTAAATTGAGTTTCGATATTGAGAAGATCAATAGGGAATTATTAAGTTTCTACTGCATACTTATCATTTTAAAAATTATAAAATTATATACAATAACACTCTTATGATTTTACAACTGATTTTAAGAGCGTTTATAAATTTACTTAGCTATTTTCTCAATAGCACAATCGACTTTTAAAATTTATTGTAGAGAGCCCCCCTCAACAATTGAATCCAGCTTATATACTGCCAGAAACTCCTTATCTGATTGGTACATTTAAACAATCAAAATTTCTAGCTTATTTACATATTTACTAACACACTATTAAAAATAAAATAATGACTTATTTAATATTTAATATTATTACATTTTTTAAAAATAATCTTTATCGTTTGATTTAAATCTTAACTTTTATAAGATCATTTAAAATAAACTAAATCTTTTTAAATACGTTATATTTTTAAAGTAATATTTTTAAAATCAAATTTAATATTTTACATTAATATCTTTATTTTTTTATCTCGTGATAACTCACGTATTATTTATAAATTTTATAACATAATTTTAAAATAGTTTTGCAACTTTATGAGAAAGCTTCCAAGCATGTGTGTGTGTATCTCTAATTAACATCTGTTTTTACAATACAAGAAACGCTTCCCATAATCTAAAAATAACTTAACAATTGCTTTTTTAAAATAAATATTTATTTTTAAAATAAATAAGATATTATATCAGATTTCAAAATAATTATTTGATATGATTAAAATCAAATATTAATCTCAATTTAAGTACTTATAATTTAAAATATTTTTATTCACTTTTAACATATATTTTAAATTAAATAAATATCTTTGTCTAATTTTAACTTGTCTTTTAAATACTTTAGCTTCAAACATTTGTTATTAAATTTATTAATGCAGTATTACATCATAATCATCATCATTTTAAATATCTTCTCAATATCAACACAATTCACATATCAAACACTCATAGATTGCTTTACTTAAACTTATGGTAACATTACCACAAGCAAAGTCAACATCACATTTTTAAAATACTTCTTAAATTTAAAATTTTCTACTAGATTAGCACAAAACTTAAATGGTGACCCATACAAAAGGGCACAATATATATATATATATATATATATATATATTATATATATATATATATATATATATATATAATGTTAAATGTAAAAAATTTATTAAGCATAACAATATTGAACTTAGTAATCTTTTATTCTGTTTTAATGTTTAAATAAAATTTGTCTGTAATAAATAATGTCTAACATATTTCTAATAATAAGAAAAAAATGCAGTAAAAACACAAGCAGGCCTTGGTAACAAAACAAATTAACAATCATGAAAAATTTAATACTGATAAAATTTGTAATCATATCAAATAAAAATATACTGTAACCTCCAATATCCTCTGACATTTGACATTTGATTACAAGGTTTTTAATGGATACCCGAAACTATATAATAATAGTGAATCCTGTGTTATATACATATTTAACATATATACTCACATCTGACATAATTAATTGTTAACATCTAAATGGGCATATGTACACATCAACAGAAATAAATACAAAATAATACAATGCAGTTATGAAAAAAACCAGTATGTAATAAGTCTTGAGATAAAAAGAGAGATGCATACGATGAAGAAATAGATGAAATGATGCTCATGAAGGTGGGCATGCATGTGAAATATGAATACAAATATATGAATTCCTAAAATTTTTACTGTCTATTTAATACTTTTTCAAAATATGGTACTGAAATTATAGTTAGAATGTTTGTGACAAATTGCTATAAGTAGAATTAATAATTAAAATTCTTAACATATAGAATAAAAACAATATATTCACTTAATCTTTTCAAAGTATATCTGTTCTTTGGGGGGGAGGGGAGTCCAGGGATGCATTCACTTTATATTTATAAGAGACTATTATTTGATATATCAAATACATATTAACAGCATGATAAATTGTTATTGTATCTACCAATGATAATATTGAGGTATGATTGTTATGGCATAGTATCTATGATATCTTAATTGCTAAACTTGTTTAGAATTTAGCATATCTAGGAGAAAAATATTTACTAACAGCATATCTTTTTAATTTTATCTGTATATGACTTTATTTATAAAAATAAAAATATATATAGAATTTTAAAGTTATTTTATCTTTTGTTTGTTTAAGAAGATTATATATTTCTAAATAAAATAAAAGTTTATGAAAGGAAATGTGTGTGCATTCTTTATAATGAAAATTAAATGTAAAAAAAATGTTTTCTTTTTTTATTGAAAATTGAAAGCAAATATTAGAATGTTAAAAATTAATAAATTTAAATCCTTCCATATTTAAACTTTGCTTTAAAATGTCATAAAAAATTTAGTAATTCAAAATCAAACTTACATTTTTCTTGCCATATTGTTCATTTGGAATTAGTAGAATCTTTTAACAATTAATTATCTTCTTAAAATTTTAAAATGTCAAAATACATTTAACATTTTTAAATTTGAAATATGAAATTACAATTTGTATAGTCAACTGTCAAATAATGGTATTACAGATAGGGGAATATTTGATCTAATGTACCTTGAGATCATGTGCTTATTGGAAATATCAAGATTTGACAATTTGCAAAATTATGTAGACTTAATGAGAACATAATATAAATATGTAAGTATCATGTTTCAAAGATGTTTAATAAAAGAAATGTGCTTCTAAAAATATTTATTATTAAAAAATAATTCAATTAGAGAGATATGTAAATGCTAATGTCAGATGATATCAATGAAAATATTTCTTGAAGAAAAATTCTAATACTGTATTGTTATTTGAATAAATGAACAAAAACCTGATATTTATTGTAAGAATATTTTTTATATACATATTTTAAAGCCAAATTACTTATAACATGAGATTTCATAATACAAAGTATTAAATGCTCTATAAACCTAATATAGCATAAAAGATAGTAGCATCCCCTTGATTGACTAACATTTGATTTGTAATAATTCATATCCTTTTTTCCTCTTTTTGTGTTTATATACCTGTAATACTTAATTTATTGTATAAGGCAGTTCTGTTGCTTTGAGCCACCACCCAGTTTCAGAATATCAATATAACATTGTAGCCTCTATGGCCCACTACTGCAGGTGACAGAATGTGGTCCCTGCACAGGTGGATCATACTTTAATGACTTAATAAAGTTGCTTTGAGGAAAAAAAGATAATAAAAGCAAAAATTTATAACAAATATTGTAAAATTTAAAAAAATAAAGAATTTAAACGTTTCTAAAGTTGTTAATTTTAAATATATTCATAAATTGTAAATTTTGATGTATTAGTCTTAAATAAAGAGCTTTTTAAATAACTTAGAATTATTTTGTGTAAAATTTGCAATAAAATGGCTTTGTATTATTTACTAATCATTATTAATAACAGTTGGGTTTTTTTTAAAAAAATAGCAATTTTATTTATTTTCTCTTCCTAATAAAATAAATATTAATTATATTATACACTAATTTGTTTTCAAGTCTTTGTTTAATAATAATATTATTAAAGATGGAAAAAATTAATTAATTAATAACTGAATTTATACACTCTTGCATAATTTATACACATTTGTACATACACATACAAATATATTAGGTATATTTTGTAAATAGTATATGGCCAGTTTTTTTTTTTTTTACAAACTAATATTTTTATTTATTTATTTAGAAATAAGCTCACAAATATTTTTCAATTATTAAGTTATGTATGGAAAACTATAAAATCAAATGACTGATATTCAAACCATAAATTTAACTCACATATAAAGATAAATTGTGGAATATAAATCTGACTTTTTTACTATCAATCCCTTTGGTAATAAATGCATCCCTTTCAAGCTAAAAGTTAATTAGCTTCATTTGTGAAATATTTATCTTGGTTGGTTAAATAAAATGCAAAAGCAGGTGCTACCTTGTGCTTTGTTTCCTAGCAATCTTCTAATATTTGATGTAAGCTTAAACTTTTGATTGGAAGTTTACGATTTAAATAGTATACTGAAAAGGCAAATGATTAACTGGAACATATCCATAAAGACCATTATAAACTAATCAAAAATCTTTAAGATTGCTTAGAAGTATTAATTCCACCACAAACTTTAAGGCTATACATGTTAAAATCTGCGATTGACACAGTGCTAGATAAGGCATTAGTAAGCTATTCCCAAATTCTAGAGGGCTCACATCTATAATTTTTAAATGTCCATAATAATTTTCCACTTTTTTGTCATAATTTAAATTTTCTAAATTGTTTGGAGCAATTAATTCAAATAATATTTTTAATTTTTGAAAAGTTAAACAATGAAGGATAAAAATACTTGAGTGACTATAAAAATTTTGTGGTTTATATTGCTCAAAAGCTCTCTTACTATTTAATTGGATGACAAATATCATATTTTCTTTGAGAATTTTAGTTTTAACATGATCTAAATTATAGTTGAAGAAGATCCTAGCCATGGATCTATCTATTCCATTGTTTTTATAATAGTTGATCAAACTTGCTAAATTTTCTAGTAATACTGTCAGTATTGCATGATGGATTTTCCCATATGAAATGTTTTTCTATCCCTAAGACAACAACCATTTATATTGTTAATATGAAATTATATATGTGCACAACACTTAATACAAAATTTATAAATTAATTTTATTTCCTACCAATATTTTATTAAATTTGCAGGCTTTCATTTTTTATGATTCTAATATTTTATAAATATTCTACACAAAATTAGAACAAATGCTAAAATCTGAAATTTAACTATTTTTGAACACAATAATCTCATTATTATATACATATGTACATGCAAAACAAATAGGAAATGTAATAAAAACAAAAATGAAAATTTACTTATATGTAAAAATGAATTGACTAATAAAAACATTATTGAATTTGATCCCTGTATGGAGATCAAGCCAAACAATAATTATAAGTGATGTGAGAAGCAAGAGGAGATCAAAAGCATATTGGTGGTAGGAATCGCAACAAAATATTGTCACTCGCTGTTAAGCGATTTCAATCACTTTTATAAAATAGAAAAGTTTATAAACAAGTTGATGACAGAAACCAAGAAGTAAAATATCTAGTAAACTGATTAATTGGAGGAAGAAAGGGAAACATTGTTGTGATGCTGTTAATGTAAATACATTTCAACCATTAAGAAATTATTTGAAATGTATTTTATCAGTGGGCATGCAAGTTTCACCCATTAGTTGTATTTCTGAGTCCAACAACTACTGCCAATTCCATGAACGGGGGAGAGGAGGATATCAAAAATATTTTCTATGACTGTATTAGAAATTACAAAAACGTTTTATGGTATAAAACTATATATTTAAAAATAACGAAAATGTTAAATATTAATCTTTAATTATTTTTCGAAGAATTCTATTATTATTGCTGAAATTATTGTTCGTAATGTGCAATTTTTAAAACATTCTTCGTTTAGTTTCATTTTCTTAAATGGTGTTAAGCCTGTACAATGTATTAAATGGATTTAACAAAATAGTTATTTCATTAAGAAATCTCTCGCAACAAAGATTATGAATTCAATTGTTATTTAGTTCGATATTTAAGTAAATAAAAGTCGCAATAAAGCTTATTAATACATTATTAAACTAATATATATATATAATTACAAGAAGGAAAATAAACATAAAGAAAGATCCATATCTTTAATTGGTAACAGTTGCATTCTGTAAACATATTGAAAAACACACTCACCTGCAGTTTTTAATTTTTTACGTAATTAAAACTGTACTCTTTTTTTTTTTTTTTTAAAGTATATGGAAAAAAAATTGTAAATTCGTTTTCAGTTTTTTTCATTATTATTTTTTTATTTTTTTGCTCTTTTAAGATAAACTTTTTCTTGATATTCACTCTTATTAAATGAATATCATTTTAATTGATTCAATTAGTGTGCATTCATTAAATGCTGCAAATATTAAATGAACTAAAAAGAAATTTAAAAAAATTCCTCTGTTAATATTTAAGTAAAGGTAAAGAAAACCAATAAGTAACATTTTGATAAGATGTTGAATATATTTTCAGTCATAAAAACAAAAGCAAATACAAAAAAATAAGTAAACAATCCTAAAGAATCATGCTATATAAACAATTATCATGCATTTTCTCGATTCATGATATCATAGTTTGTTGGCTGATATCTTCAAATGCCACATTTTATTATTTTACATATTGACAAGATATTACAATCGATGTAAAAGTATTTTTAAAAAAATGGGATTATAAAAATTTTATATTAAAATTTATCTATAAGTAATATGGCCTATCAATGCATTACACCATCTCGAAAAATTTAATGACTTTTACTATGAATAACTTTTCCATTAAATATTTATAATGACTGGAGAAATTTAGACATATTGGTAAATACTTCAGGAGAACCAAATTTTAAGTAGTCTTCTGCAGCAAAGGAGACAATTTTGTGACAAACTAAAAGGATTTGAAAAGTATTTTCCAAATGCAAAAAAAAAGTCAACTATCAAATTCAAGCAAGAATCTAAAGAATTACCTGAAGATCCTCCATCAAAATTATTACCAAGTGGACTAGATAAAGCTATAAACTGGGAATGGAGTTTTGAATTTACTTCAAGGAAAAGTTTTAAACTATTTGGTTGTAAACAGAGTAAGTGGATGGCATTTGCTTTACTAGAGCTTTGAGCATTTTAGGAAAGATTGCATTTAGTGAAATGAAATATAAAGAAATTACATAGAAAGAATTCTGTAATTTATGTAGCTAAAAATTCTATAGAAAAATTAAAAGTCATTAATAAAAAGAAATGGGTTAAATGAAATTATTGCCAGGAAATCAAGTCCTTTCAGTAAATACTTTATGGTTTAACAATGGCAGTGTTGATTCAGTTAAAAGAAATTTAAATATCGAGCCATCTAGTTTCATCCCAGTTATACATAAAACAAAGAAGGAACTTCCTTTTTATTATATTTTCCAATAATTCTAATGATTAGATTTTTATTTTGAATACTCAGAAATTGATGAATATAATGGGTGGATGTGGAAATCAAAAAGATGTGATGGAATTTTTGATATAGGTGAATATATAGCTAAAATGATTACTAATGAAGATATCACAGTTAGTTTTTAAAATGTTGCTGGATGTGAAGAAGCCAAATTAGAAATTATGGAATTTATTGATTTTTATAAAATAAAAAAACCTCAGAAATAAGCTAAAATATCTAAAGGGACTATATTAATTGGACCTCCAGGTATTTTAAAAACATTATTGGCTAAAGCCACTGTAGTGGAAACAAATGTATTCTTTATAACTGTTTCAGAATCAGAATTTTTGGAAACATTTGTTGGAGTTGGTCCTTCCAGGGTTAGAGATATGTTTTCAATAGCCAGAAAAAATGCTCCCTTGTGTCTTTTATTGATGCAGTTATAAGAAAAAGAGTAATAGAGGTTTTAGTGGGCACAATGAGAAGGGGAATGCATTAAACCTGCTACTTGTTGAAATGTCTGGTTTCAATACAATAATCAACGTAGTTGCAAACAGGATAGATATATTAGATACTGTTTTATTAGGACCTGGTTATTTTTTTAGATAAATATTTATTCATGCTCCAGATATAGGAAAAGCGGAGTATTTTCAAGATCCATCTTAAATCCTTGAAAACAAACATAGATAAAGCCAATCTGTCATGCAAAGTGGCTACTTTGACTGAACATGTCACAGGAGTGGATATTGCAAATATTTATAATGAGGCAGCATTGATAGCAGCTCAGTATCTGAATGAGCATATAAATATGAAACATTCTGGGCAAGCTATAGAAAGAGTTGTTGCCTGCTGCAAAAAAGACATTGGCATATCATGAGGCAGGTCATGCTATTTGTTATTAGTTTTTAGAATAGGTGGATCCTTTGTTAAATATTTCTATTGTTCCTCATGGAAAGTCTTGGCTCAGCTCAATATTTACCCAAAGAACAATTTTTATACATTAAAGAGCAGTTATTAGAAGAATGGGTATATCTCTTGGAGGAAGAGTATCCGAAGAATTATTTTTTCTCAAAATAACAACAAGTGCACAATATGATTCCAAAAAGATAATAAAGTGTATGTGTTCATGTTGTTTATTTTGGTATGAATGATAAAACTGGTAATCTACCATTTGATATGTCTCAACTGGGTGAGGTTGCATTTAATAAAACTTACAACAAACACCACATGATTGATAACGAAACCAGTAAATTGAAAGTTGCTTATAGTAGAACAATAAAATTGTTAACAGAAAAAAAGATTAAATAGAAAAGATAGCTCTTCAATCTTTAGAAAAAGAAATTTGAAGTCATGATAATGTGATAGAATTACTTTGTCAAAGACCATTTAATGAAAAAACTACTTATGACCAATTTGTTAAAGCTACAGGTTCGTTTGGTGAAGATACAACATTACCCAAAGGTCTGGAAGATTGGAATAAACATTTAGAAGAAACACTTTTTTATTAAGAGGGGAGAAAAAAGCAAAATCTCTCAAACATAATCATGTGAGATATATTTTATTGTTTATTAGCATCATATTGCTTACTTAGAGCTTTTTGAACTAATAAAAAGTGTGTTGAATGTTTGAGAGATTATTTATAGAAACAATTTATAAATTGAGGCCTTTTTTTAAAAAAAAGAAAATAGTGTTTGTTGCAAAATAAAGATAACTACAATATGTTTTATTTATTAATTGGAAGTGAAAAAATGTAAAGTTATTTTTTTAATTTGTGATATATGTGAATGAATAAATAAAAAACTTTTCAACTTTGCTTTGTGCAAGTATAAAAAAACTAATAATAATATATTGCCAATTTTTATTAAAATAAAAAGCTTCAAGTAACTTTTAAAATTAGAAATAAGTAAAAGTGACTCGGAAATAACAAAAATAATATCTTAATATACAATCAATGTGTGTTTCTGATATAGATAAAATTGACTTAGTATTTAAAAATAAATATTTCATTAAATTTAATTGCCTTCTACCTGATATAATACATAAGATATGATTCTTTAGAATGTAAAGGGGGGGAGATTACTCTTCTACTTGTTCTTCCCCATATCATAAGTATATAGAATAAAGTATCATAATAAGATGTGTAAATCAATAATAGATACCAATAAGAAAAAAATTTAGATAAGAATATAATATATAATTAAATATACATAATTGATTATATATAATGGCATTGATATTACTTCTGCATGACAAATTTATCAGCATTCCAATATAAAAACTTTTTTTAATAAGCTCAATTTTATCACAATTACAATTATTACAACATTCACACAGTTTGATTACACATGGTTCCCAATATGGCTTTATAAAAACCAAACATAATTGGTTTCTTTTTATTTACATTTGTAGTAAAATTATTTGATTTCAACCAGTCTGCCTAATACAAAAAAATGTGCAGTATTATAATGTCTTTATATAAACTCAGATATACAAATTCAAGATCTTCTGCATATGGGTGTAAACAAAGAAAAATTAAAAATATTATTTAAATATATTACAAACAATCATGTCCTAAAACTGATCTTTGCATAACTCTTATTAATAAACAAAATATCAATAAGAGTGTCAAAATATTTACCATTTGCTTTCAATCAGGAAATTGAGTAACATATCAAAATAAACATCAATAGTATTGAAGAGGTACAAAAACTCAGCAATACAATGTGCATATTCATTAATTGTATGCCTACTATTTCTATGTTGTGGGAATTTCAATTATTTATTATGAATAATTAAAAGGCAAATAGATGTAAAAGCTAATTTAGAAGAAAAAACAGGTAACCACAGTCTAAAATTCTGATTAATCTTTTTTTTTTAATGTTAGAATAATAAGGTTATATTTTAATACCTATGGAAAAAAATCTGCATCAAAAGTTCAAATACTTAAGTATTGGGACTAAATATATGTAATAATAAAAAGTATTTTTAAATTGAAAAAATTCATTTAGATATAATGGGGAAATGAACTTATTAAAATTGTATATACCCAAAAGTATTTATTTATTAGTTTATTTTAAAAATTTATGTATGAAATTACTATGCTTTTTTTTTCCTGGCGGGGGGGGGGGTATTTTTTTTAAATATTTTATTGAAGAGTTCATAAAAACAAAAAACTATAAGTTGTATTAACAATTTGAAAAATTGGAAAGAGAAAAAAATTTAATATGATGATCATGGGGATGTATAGTGCATTCTTTTTTTCTCCATTATATACTTTCATCAGTAACTGCTAAAGAACAATGAATCAGTTTAAATATTGATAATTTGTTGTAAAAATGAGAGTTATATAAATAAAAAATCAAGTATATTGATATAAAAATATATATTTTTTAATCTATGAATAATATTCTAATAGAACACATAAATAAAAACTTATTTTTATTACAGCTTCTCTATAGTGTATATTAAAAGATCTATGAAAATAATACTTACGATTTGAATTATAAGCACCATTATGAACATGATGGATAGATTTTCATCTATGGGAAATTAAGCGATGAAATTTTTAGTTATGTTTATTAAAATAAATTTTGTATTCGACTTATACCATAGCCTCAGTCATATTAAAGTAATTATGTGAAATAAAACACTTATTTACTAATAATAAAAAAATAATTAGTTTTCCTATTAAAATATTGATAATTTTGTGATTTAATGTTTCTTGATTTTCTAAGAAAGTGGTTGATTATATGACTGATAAAATTAATAATCTATAAAAATAAAAAAAAGTTGCGCTCAAAAATAATTAATAGATTTTGAAACTAACTTTATAAAGTATCAAAATAATAGTAATAATATAAATATTTTTTAATTAAGCACATTACTTGAAAAAAGAATAAAGTTATAATTTAATACATCAGCAGACTACTGAAGAAATTGTGTCAAATATCTACATTTTTTTCTTCGTATTTTAAAAAACATTTAGAAATTAAATCTTTTTAAACAAAACGAATATGACAAGGATGATTAAGCAAGTGATGATTTATCACTTAGATTTTTACTTATCATCGTCATTATTTTCAACAAGTATCGATCCACTGCAGAATGAAAGTCTCTCGAAAGTTCAATCCATCTTCTCCAATCTCTAGCCTCTCTTCCTTACATCACTCCAGCACATTTCCTTATTTCATTCATCCATCACACATGTTGTCTCTTTCAAGATCTTTTACAATCTCTTGGAATCCAGTTGAAAGATTTCAACTGTGCATCTCTTCTAGAAATATGTCCCACCCAACTCCATTGCAATCTTTTAATTCTTTCAGTGATGATTTTGTTTTTAATCCCTTCTTGTTACTCATAACACACATCTCTCCATAGTTTGTTGAGTGATCTGAAGTCTCTATATTGTTCTTCCATTAATAGAAAATATTTTATTTTAATTAATTAAATATGAGTTACATCTATATTAACAAAATTTTATCCTGCAAATATAATATTTCCATTGGCTCAGTTGCTAAGGATTTTTCTTGGAAAGCTTAAGAATGTGAATCTTAGTTTTAAATGGGAACATATTTTTTTCATTGTTAAAATTTTTTAAATGTGGACATCCCAACGGATACGCAGACAGGGCAAATTAATATAAAAGCTTTTAAAAACAAACAATTCTTGTTTTTATATTTCAAAGAGAAAAAAAAAATTTAATCATGTTTTGGAAAAAATTATAATTAGGAAGTAATGTTTTCTAAAAATTTAAATATTTGCAAAATTCCAAGTGTTTTATTGCTTGAAAAAAGCAATGATTACATAAAGACAAAATATATTTTATATAGTTGATAATTGTTATTGTTGTTGTCTATTCATTAATTGCTTGCACAGTTTGGCACATGTCAGTTCTGACACTCAAACTTTTAATGAACTCTTGAGCAATAAAGGCATACGTCTGTTTTTTTTTTATTTGTTAACTACATTCTGTGAGATTAAAGTAAAATCAATCAACTTTTTGTATTTAGATTAGTTCCAAATACCACTACCTTTATAAGTAATATTTTAATTTGCGAAGTGCAGATAGTTGAAACTGAAATAAATTAAGATACTGGAAATCTCTTTGCGCTCGTTATAATGCTTATCTGACAGCCAATCAGATGTTGTGATGGCTGTCCAAATGATGATCAAACTGGCAGAGATTTTCAGTATCTCAATTTATTTCACTATCTTTATAAAAAAATATTAACAAATCTATTTCAAATTTCAGCAAATCAAAAATAGGTTTATGTTTCTTATTCTTATCATGCATGTCTGGGTAACAGTCCTAAAAGTCTTTATTAATGATTAAAAGGTTTCAAATGTATGTCTTTGCTTGAAGTTATATCACCCATTATAAATATATTTATATACTAACCACAAATATTTTTACACTTTCTATTTTATATGCCAAGATGAACAACTAAATAATTATCAACCATGTAATTTTCCAAAACTGGAAATTTTGATAAAATAATTTCCAAGCAGTTGATTAAGCCTTGCTGGTATTCCTCTCCTAAGTTTTTATTTTCAAGAACTGGTAGAATGAATTTTATATTATTACTGAAAAAGATTTTTAAAATCAGTGCATTTTATTATACTTTTCTGAAATCAGAAAACTGAAGAAATGAAGCATAAACTTTTTAAGTAACTTTTGAGTCTAATGGTAAGCCGAACTGATTACTCTCATGTTGTTTTAAAATTTTACATTTAAAAATGTATTATATTATACTTAAAATTATATAGATTATAATATATAAAGAGAGAGAGAGGTAATCAAATTTTAAAGTTAATTCATTTAAATTCAATAAATAGGGAAGATCCACTATACAGGAAAGATTAAAAATTGTAATTCTTTTTATCATTTTAGCACTGCTTTTGATCAGGCAGGTCATATTCGTAGCACAAAGACAGGTATATGGGAGAAAAAACATGTAGATTAATTAATATGCAAGTCTGTAAATTTACATATACCACTTGCTGTATTTTCTCTTTCGATCATTATACTCAGTGTGCAAACAACTTTAATGTCAAGTGGATTGAAAATTATGACTCGATTCATTCTTATGCTCTAAAAATACGTAGTTTATATTAGAGTCTGTTTTAGCATAATTATTAATCTACACGTTTGTTCTTCCACATACCTCTCTTTCTGCTATGATTATAATCGGTCTGGTCAAAAGCAGTGCTTAGCTGTGAAAACAATTACAATTTTTTAATTTTACAGTGGACCTTCCATATTTATTGAATTATAAGTGAATAAGGAAAGAAATAAAACCTAATGAGTTAATTCATTTTAAATTAGACTAAAATGTGTAATATATTTTCAGTAAAAGGTTTTGTGTGTGTGATCTTTTGACATTGAAGAAGAAACAAAATATAGGTTCTAAGTCTGTTTGGTTTAGTAAAAGATTAATTTAGTTTAAAATTAAATGAGAAGTTTTTGGATTATTAAAGTTAAAACGTACAAATAAAATTATAATCATTACTTTTAGGATTAAATAAAAGTTTAAATGAAAATGTTTAAGTAGATTTGTTTTAAACTAAATATGAAATTTAAAATCTAATTAATAAAATTAAGATATTTTAAAATAGTTTTTAATTTTATTTTAAATGATAAAAGAGTACATGTTGTATAGGTACAGGAAAAGGGAGGAAACTTCAATAAGTGGAATTACTTTATAATTAAAAATTGTCAAATAATACACTAAATGATATAATTTATAAGTTGTAATTATAAATTTTATTAAACGCACATTATTATATTAAGTAATATTTACTAAAGCTGTAACCTTAGGAATAAGCGTCTGAAAAATTCGAAGGTAGGGACCTCTACAGGTCTTAAACACGAGCTTACGCTATGAAGAAAAGAAGGAATCCTTCCTTACTTCAACCTACTTTTATATATGAATAGGTGAAGCTGAAGTGGTTAGATCTAAGAGTGTGAAGCTATTTAATACTTCACTAATTAAGACCTGTAGAGGTCCCTACCTTCGAATTTTTCAGACGCTTATTCCTAAGGTTACAGCCTTAGTAAATATTACTTAATATAATAATGTGCGTTTAATAAAATTTATAATTACAACTTATAAATTATCGTAATACATTTCTTACTATAAGATCTTTCCATTGACTCGTAGTAAATCGTAAGATTTCGCGAGTATTAATGTATTATAAGAATTGTGGACTTAATTAGTGAAGTATTAAATAGCTTCACACTCTTAGATCTAACCACTTCAGCTTCACCTATTCATATATAAAAGTAGGTTGAAGTAAGGAAGGATTCCTTCTTTTCTTCATAGCGTAAGCTTGTGTTTAAGACCTGTAGAGGTCCCTACCTTCGAATTTTTCAGACGCTTATTCCTAAGGTTAAATGATATAATAAAAGTCATTTTATTTATTATGTTCAATGTTAAATTAAGAAGTATTTAATGTTATATCTTAGTACAATACATGTGATGTATTTAGATATGTGAACAAATTATATATTTTAATGAAATGTATACATAATACTGAATACTGATTTTTTTAGCCATATTTATATATAATAGTTATACTTATACGATATGTAGACGATATTTTCATCATAACCTCTAAAAATAATATTTTAAATATACAACGTGAATTACAAAACTCAACCAAACTATCATTCACTATCACATATGAAAATAATAAAGAACTCAAATATCTCGACCTCTCTTTATCGAGAAATCGCCACTCAATAGATTACAAAATGATTGTTAAACCATTTGAAATTCGCAGCTGTATCCACCCTAACTCTAACTCACCCGCATCGCACAAATTTGCAGGTCTTAATGCATTTTTGTTTAGAAACTTTCATCTGTGTAAATACGAAGCACATAGGAAGGAAAATATAAACAATTATACTAAAGATCTATTGGCAGCAGGATTCAAATATAAAACCATTAAAAAGAAAATCATGAAATTTAATAGTACAATAAACAATAAATTACCTCTCACTAATCTACCTAGAATAACAATCCCCTACATCCCTAAAATATCCAGCAAACTAACGAAAACTTTAAACAATAAATTCAACATAATATTCAGAACTCCACCCAATTCCAATAGGTTGATCAATAACTCTAAAGACCACATTGATCGATCGCTCACCCCACACGTGGTGTACTCTATTTCCTGCCCTCAAGCCGGATGCCACGCTACATATTATGGGGAAACGAAAGCCACAATTAATACCAGATTGGCTCAACATCGTTACACATTCAACAGAGCTCAAACGAACAGCAACACATCCTCTTTTTTTTTCGAACATAGTAAACAATCTGGGCACAACTTCATACCTGCCAACCCCATTATTTTATGTTCAGAGCCAAATGATTACAGGAGAAAAATAAAGGAGGCATTCTATATTAATAGAGACATCCATGCCATTAACAGAAAGGACACATGCTTCGAGATCTCGAAAAAATGGGCTACGTAACAGTAGCTTATTTGAATATTTACATTTGCATATATTTATTACACTTTTCATGAAGGCTATGAGTATGAGGCATGGTTCCTCGAAAACGTTCAGCCGATAAATTTTTAATAGTAAGTTATATTTTCTCTAATTAATAATTACAATTAAGTATTTTTTGTTTTTACATATAAGGAGAAATTAAAACCATATTTATTATATAATAGTTATGGAAATTTTAAACTTTTGCATATCAGGTCATTCTGTTGGTCAAAATGATTTAATAGCCTGAAGTCCCTAATGAATTTTAATTAATCTATAATTCAGTAAAATAAGGCGATGTCTTTATTTTCAATAGTTAATTTTGTGCTGTGTATGAGATAATCAGATCTGTAAATACATGATATAATTAATAGTGTTATATTAATACTAATCATATGAAGAAAATCTGCATTTATATAATTAGTACTCCAGTTTGAATGCATATTCAATATAGTTACATTAGTAAGAATTTATAGCTCTATTTGCTCTAAATTGTTCAGTCAATCCTTGAAGCTAAATGAAAAAGTATGTTCCCATATTATATATATAATTTCATTTTTTTAAAATCAATTAGACATTTTTTGGTGTTAAAAGGCTACTCTTGAATTACTTTGATTATCTGAGTATTTATTCGTATAAAAGATGTGAATTGAGAAATTATGCTAAATCTAGAGTACAAACTTGAGATTTGTTTTATATCAGTGGTTTTGTCTTGCCCAACACAGACAATTTGCATGTGCTAAAATCTATAAAACTCAGAAATCATTTAAGATAATAATAATAATAATAATAAATTGATTTTGGAAATGTATAGAACCTAAAATAATATTATATTCACAATAACTTTGTTTATAATCTTGTTATATGTATTTATGTATTTTGTTAATTAAAGTGAAGGATTGATTTAATTTACAATCTTAACATCTTATCTTTTTTTTAAATTTATCTTGTAAATAAAATTATTAATAGCTTATTTGATGCTTATAAGTTTATGTTAATATTTTCAGCTTTTGGTTTAGAATAGGAAGAAGTGCATGAAAACCCTCATCTGATATAATTAATTAAAATTAGTTATGATTTGTTTTTGTTTTTTTTATACAAGAGCATAAATATATAAATGAGGAAAAGTGTAAGTTAACAATAATATGTCAATGGAATATATAACAAATAAATAGAAAAATGAATAAAGAATCTAAATTATAAGTTTGATTATGCAATTTGACTATATATCAGATTTGGATTTTAAATCATAAAAAATGAACTAAGGGATTGAATTGAACTTTATTCCTGGAGTTGGGTTTTTCTTCAAGCCTGGTGCTGGCTAATTGGATGATGATTGTTGGATTGATTACATAAACAAAAAAAGAAAAATTATTCAAATCCTTTGGCAGAAAAGTATTATTTTATATCCACTCCTACTTATCTCTGAAAACATATAGTATCTGTTTAATAGTTTATGTTCTGGAAACTTGACCATTACAGTATATATTTGAGAATCAGAATATTGATGCCCCTGCCCATCCCTCCATCAACTGAAATAGCTTTTAAGTAATCAATTGCGAGAAAAAGGCCTCTCAGAGAATGCCTTTTCACCATTGAAAAACAATAAAGAAAGCATTATTCACCAAGTTTGCCCATTACTAGATGATAAAAATTTGAGTATTTTTTATTCATGTGTTACCTTGGATATCTATCATTGACTAGTATCGAATGATTGGATCTCTTTATTAATTTTCAAAATGTAGTTTTGGAACGAGTGCTAAAAACATAATAAATATATTGAACAATTATTAATAATTAGTATATTCAATCTAACTCTTAAAAAGAGGATATAAAGAAAGATTATTATTTTGTTTTAACTATATGCTTTGCTTTAAATATTCTCCTTTTTTAATTTTTTCTCTTCCTGTCTCTTCTTTTTCATAAGCTAGAAAAATTTGATAATTTATTAATGCATCTAAATTAAATTTATTACAAAGTGAAAAAAAAAAACAGCAGATAACAATAATCAATTTTTACATAGTAAATTTGAATATAAAAAAAAATGTTTTGTTTTTCAAATTGTCGTATAAAATAAATAATTGATGATCATGTGAGCAAACTATGTTAATTTTGCACAAAATGTTTATCACTAATCAAGATAGAGATAACTAATGTTTACAACTGATTTCCAGAATATACATTTTAATAATTTACGATAAAATTAATTATTTTTATAACTTATCTGAAAACAAAAACGGCCTAAAAAATATAATTTATATATATGACAAACCACTGACAATAATCAAATACATTATAATTCTCAAAATGCAGTATATATTGCCAAAATCTTATGAGTCAAAAAAAGCTATACTCCAGGCAATCATTTCTCATATATATATACGAATGGTGTGAACTAATAGAATTAAACATTAGAAGTGATTTATTTACGATATAAAATTAAACATTAGAATTCATTTATGTTTATTATGCAATCATGATTTGATCAAATTTTTAAAAAAAAAAAAAACATGGCAAATAATCAATGATATCATATACTTGGTTATAAGATTATTACTTTGAATTAACAATGCATAATAATATATAATAGGAAATATCTTTCCAAATTATTATAAAACCTGATCGTCAGATTGCTCTACCAGTGTGCTAAATGAAAAAGAAAACGAAGAAAAGAGATAAGGCAGTAAAATATTACTTCAGCAAGAAGTGAATATTATATTTTTTAAGTCATCCTAAATGATATCTCTACTACTAAAGAAATTTCTTAAAAGAGATAAAACTTGATTATAGAAGAATAAAGGATGGCTGATTCATTGTCTCTCCTGTATCTTTTTAAAAAGATTAATGATTTAAGGAGAAAATTAATTGTAACGTTTTAAAAGTTAAAACATATGACAATACAGAAAGTGACATTGAAATTACCCAAAGAGAAAATATCAGTTTATTAAAAAGCAATAGTGACTTTTATTGATTATAGTAAGAAAAAAAAAGTAAATATTTGTGTTAATAGCTATGCAACATATAACTAGAATGAATAAATTGATTTCTGCAGAGAATTAAATTTTTCTTTTTATTGAAGTTGTTTACATATATTCTACTTCTTGTGATGTATTGGGATTTGGTCATGTGCATGAGACATTATGTTGTCATATGACACCATGAAGGGTATATTGTCTCAGGTGCTGTCAAAACATTTTTTTCCAAGTGGTTTATTCAGCCATCTCTAAGGCTCAGAGGAATCAAGATACGGTTTGATTATTTGTTGAATTTATCAGCATATAAGGCTCAAAAAAGAGTAAGGCTTTATTTTCAAATGTTGTATTCACCAGCTTCTAATACTCAAAAGTAATGGGGATTATATTTCGTTTTTTGATGTGTTACGAGTAGCTTAACCCTTTTCCCGCCTCTTACGAGGCCTCTCGTCAACAGTTGATGTCACTCTAATTCCATTATTTTTAATGCTAGGATATTCGTTTGACAGTTGTTGATTAGGTTTTTAAAAGTTCTGTAAGATGGTGCCCTCTTCTGAATTATTTTACAAGTAAAAAATCAATAAAACCGCATTTAAAGCTAAACAAAGAAAGAAGCTTTTCGGTGATTGACTGTCAGCCGGCTCTCAGCTGAAAAAGACATTCTGATTGGCTGGAAAGAACAAAGAAACTGCCTGATCAAAGAAAATAAAGAAAAACACTGAGATTTTCATTTCGAATGTGATTTAAGGTCTAAAAAAAGTATATTCTGGGAAATTAAAATCATTTTCACAGGGTATACTAAAAAAACAAAATTATTTTCGAAAAATATTGAAGATTTTAGTAAAAATATTTAAGATTTAGCAAAAAGAAATCTTTACTTTTCCATAATGTAAAATTGAAAAAAAACATTTACATCAATATTTTTTTGTTTATACGTTCGCTTTTAAATTTGCCGAAATTGAATATTTTATAATAAATAAATAGCAATTTATTTTATTTTTTGTTCACTTTCATAACCTGAAAAATTAGTAATATACTTTTTATAAACATATCTGAGTTGAATTTAATATTATAGGTGAATATGTTTTAACAATAGGCTTTGTCTTCAGTTTGTGAGTTGGCCAATTAAAAGATTTGATTTTTACCTCATACAACCAATAATATAATTAGCGGTTAAAAGGTTAACAGATATCAAACAGATTATTCTTTTAGTATTCTGCTTCATCATACATTTTAATGTTCTATAGTCAAATTTTTTATAAATCATTGAGTTTAAAGAGAAATGATTTAATAACTATAATAAATCTGATAGCAGCTCAAATTAGTTATATTACTAAGCTGCAATAACAAAAACTTGACACCACATTTGAGTAATAAATATATAAACTGCCTTAAAAAATTAAAAAGAAAAGTTAGTTTATGCATTTGTTCATTTTGTTGAATATTTTATAAAGTTTCTTTATAATGATAGAGTAACAATAAAATGATAAAGTGCAATGAAAGGAAGAAAGAAAATAGTTTCTATATGTGCAAGTATTTTGAATTGTGTAGTTTCTAAAAATCTAAAGCATTTTGAACTTCATTTAGTTTGCCTTTCTTGAATTGAGTTTTTAAATAAAATTTTCCACATTTTTATATTAAATTTGATGGCAAAACTAAATATGATATTAAAATTTTGGAGTTAACTCTCTCACGTTATGAAATGAAGTCAAATTTATTATTTTCTGTTAAGTATAATGGTTTAATCTTAAATTTTATGTTGATGTGAGAAGAAATAAAATAATGAAATGTTAAAGGAAATTATTATGCATAATTATTTCTAGAAAGATTATTTTCATTTTGCAAAATTAATGAAGTCTTCATTATTTGTCTTTTTTTTTAAAAAAAAATATGAATGATATTTATTTATTTCTCTTATATCTAATGAAATATACTTTAAAAGTTTAAAATTTTAATATTTATTGCAAAATTGTGATATTTTCATACTCATTTTTATAATTAGGTTGCTTATGTAGAAAACTAAGCTTCTAAATAGCTTTAGGACATATTTGCATTATCCCTAATATAATATTGTATTTTTAAAAATAAGTATTTCCATTCAAAGTAAATTATTAATAATTTATCATTTTGATTTCTAATAAATATTGTATAAAAATATCTAGAATTGTAATAAATTCACAAATAAACATATTTTTGTTTATTTGAACTATTTTCTTTAAACAATATCATAAAAATGGTGATGTCAAAAACTTTTCAGAATGCAATAGAGCAGTGTTTCTCAACCTTTGGGTTGTGACCAATATTGGGTCATGTTAAATATTTAATGGGTCACGAATATGCACCAAGAAATAAAAACAAATATCTGATAGCAAAAATCTTTTTCCATTGTAAGAAATTAATAAGTAGTACTACCTATGCTTTGTGTAGTTTTCTCAAATTCAATTGTAAATTTGAACTTAAATAATCATAATGTTAAATTTCACAATTATTTTCAAATTTTAATTGTTCAAAAAATTGTAATTTTTGCTTGTATTTTGTATATAAATAAAACCTTATTTGAAAAGAAAACACTTTTTTTTTTTGGTAATTAAGAAATGTGTTAAGGTTTTAAATTAATAATATGTAGTTTAACTTTAACTCAACTTTTAACTTACAAATTATTTGTTCATTATAAATATTATCAAATTGATCTGAATATATACAGTACCATGCTAATGTAATATCTCTTTTATTTTATATTATAATTTATGTAATAAACATTTGGGTCGCAGAACTATTTCAATGAAGTCTATTGGGCCGCATGGCAAAAAGGTTGACAATAAAGGGACTTGTCAGGGTGGAGCTAAATTTTATTATTTTGGGGGACTTTTTGATTTTTTTGTCATCTATGGAATTTTTTTGAACTAAAATTTTATAACATATATAGGGAAATATGTCTATTACTAAATAAAGCTTGCAGCAATTCTTACTAGAGAATGAATTAATGAAAAAATAAAGCAATGCATATGAAAACCTTATATGGTTAATAATATTCTAAAAATTATTTTAAATTTAAATGTCAGCAATGATTTTTTTTTCTTCCTGTTGCTAATTTATGTGAATAAATGAAAGGAAAAAAAAACTTTTTTTCTTTTGATCATTTATGTGTCAAGTGACAATATAATATCTGTAAATTTGTTTCCATAACATTTTGTGAAGAGAATAAAGAAAATGATTTCCAAAAAAAACATATTGTAAAGAAACAAGTCAAATTTTGTAGCTAGCCGGTGATAAAATTTAATGCAGATAGTCTACTTTAGTTTATTTGAAGATTCACAAGGAGAAAAATTGCTGGTTGAAAATGTTTTCTGTCTTAGATAACCACGTTTTGCTGTTTTTAATATATTTTTCAATATTCCAGTTATAACAGCCAGTATGATGATTTTATCTAAGAGAAGACTATCTGTTATGTATGGCTAGGCAAAAAAAATTACACTTAGAAAATACAATCAGATCCAAAAATTAATAGTGACGTTTTCCAAAAGCCAGCCACTGCCTGCCTTAATAATGCTGTGAAGGAAGACATGAACAATATTGTAAGAACCACCTTATGTGTTGTATTTCCTATATAACATCACAAGTGTACCAGAAGAATAACTACAATCTTAGTAGGAATTAATGGAAGTATTCTGAAATATGTTAAAAGAATGTTATCTGCAGAAAATCATGTTTTGGAACTGTTTAAATATTTATAAAATCTTATCATTAAAAATATTATAAAGCCTTATTATTATTATTATTATTATTATTATTATTATTATTATTATTATTATTATTATTATTATTATTATTATTATTATTATTATTATTATTATTATTATTATTATTATTATTATTATTATTATTATTATTATTATTATTATTAGTATTAGTATTAGTATTTTGTATACATATTAATAGTTGCAAGTATATATGCAACTGTTTCATATATTCATTACTTTTATTAATTCATTTAGTTTGTGTTTGTTTATCTAACTCATTTCAAACATAGGCTGTAAAATCGTCAATATGCAATCCACTGGCGGACATGCAGGGATGGTGCCTGAGATTTTCATTTTTTATTTTATTGAAATTGTAAAACAAAATACTTTTACTTGTCAAGCGTTGTTAGCCGAGAGGTCATCGCACCCGCCTTGCAAGCAAGTAGTTGGTTGCAGACGGGTGTGGGTTCGCATCCTGGCCGATGCTATGACATATGGAAAAAAAATACTTTTACTTATGTTATAAATCATCATCATATTTCAAGTGAATCTTTTTTTTTTCATTTTATTAACCATTACTCAACTTTCAACATATTTAATATTTATTTGAATCAAGATTTACTATACATATTTAATATATCATTGTATATTTTTGATTCTTAGATCAAACCAGTTTACCGTTAAATATGCTGCTACAATATATATATATATGTTCATCATTGACCAGAAGGATAATATTTTTATTCATTTTAGAAAATCTATTATAAATTGCCTTTTAACGCCATTAGTGTAATTGTGTTTTAAACTAATAGAAGTCTAATTCACTTTGGCACAATTAAATTGGTCAGAACTTAATTAATTGTAAACACATTTTATTTTAAATTTGACCTTATTGTGTTGTAATTGTTATCAAAACAAAAAAGAAAGAAAAGATTTACTAAATCTGTTAAAACTACAAAATTACTCCCCCCCCCCCTCACACACACTTCTTCCCTCCATTTTTGTCTAAAGATTGTTTTGTGTTTGACAATTATATATATATATCTTGGTTGTTACGGGGCGGCCCCAGGGGGGGGGGGGGGGGGGGGGGGGGGGGGGGGTTGACAAAAAGATGACTTTTATATTGGTTCTCAGATTTCATTTAATATTTATTATTAGTTTACAAATTATTATCGTAATTATTTTGTATCCCAAAAAAAATTGTTTGTAATCAAAATGTATAATGTTGGCATTTGCTAATTACAAATGTAACATGGACAATGGCGATTGAGCTATGTAGCAATAATCATGAAAAGTAAATCACCAATTATCTCCATAGTACAAAACAGTATTTAAAATATTAATAGAAAGAGTTTTTGACGTTTTTGTAAAAATAGTGAGATATTCTCAAGACCTAAGTTTCGAATTCAAAGTGATTTGTGAAGATTTTTCAAAGATAGGCGTAAAATTTCCTAGCATTTCTCAGAAGTTTTTCAGATAGATAATTCATGGCTAAACCAGACAGTCATCTTACTATTGCTTAAATATTGTATTTTATTTAATACGTGATATCCACATTTGTACAACTACAACAAAAAATGATAGGTTCCTCTTTTAGATTATATGAATTCACATTGTACCATTGCTAACATTGTCTTGTCCACTAGAGGGCAACCATGTGTTCACTTATTAATTACGAAGTTTTGCTAGACTTATAAAACATATAAAATCACGATTAGGTTAATAAAATCTTTTAGAAATTTTCATAAATTGATACTATGATAGTTTTATTTTCAATTTTACCACAAAAAGTAGGTCTATATGTCCCAGATTTTTTCTGATTTTATCTTTATTTTTTATGATTTCGTATTGGAACGTGTTTTTGTTTTTTTTTTTGCTTTTTTATTTTTAACGTATGTTCCAATTAGACCCTGGGGGAAATATAGACATTATTGAAGAGCCACATACATATATCCAAAGAGCCACATGTGGCTTGCGAGCCATAGTTTGCCTTTTTTTTTAACGCACAAAGGAAATTTAAAATGTTGGCAATTAGGATACTTGCATATATATAATGGTTCATTCTAAATATTTTTTTGTTATTTGTGTTATTTAATAAATTCATTTCAATCGTAGTCTTATGGAGATAGATTTTTTTTTTAAAAAAAAAAAAAAACTATATCCCTTAAAGTAATAATTCTTTTCTATTGGTATTTTACTCCTTTTCGTTTTATTGATTTAATCATTATTTTTTTAATAATCTCTTTATATATTTATATATGTAAAGACTTACACAATATTGTAAATATATAGTAGTATTTTATGTGAAGCTTGCAGTGATAGACAGTTTGTGAAAGATTAGATTCAGCTTTTCTTTATTATTTATTTTGAGATTGTATCTGTTTATTTTGATTTAAAAGTCTCAGATTCATGTTGAAATAAAATCAGAAGAAGCTTTAATCACTTTGGATTACAACCTATCTGATCTGAACAGGATTTAGAAAACAAATATGTCTGATATGTGGTGGTTAGTTATATAATTTGAAGGCATTTTGTCTAAATCTGCAAATATATCGCTATTTCGTCAGTTTACTTATCTTTATTATATTAAAATTAAAAAAACCTGTTGTAAAATAATTTTAAGGCGATTAATCATTTGTTAAGTCTCAAAAAAAGATATTTAATTTTAAAATGTTATTATGATTAAGTTATGTGAGAGTAAGGTCGTATTAATTATTATAGCAGTTATTGATTTAGCCTGCTATGAACTGTTATCAAATCCAGAATAGACCTGAGAGAATTTTTCAGGTAGCTGGTGATTTCCTAAACAAGTTTAAATCAATAACTATTTCTTCTATTGCTATTATTACATGCCACTGTCTCAGTATTATTTGTTCATGTTCTTATCACTGGTTTTCTATCTATTTATAAAATTTTCATTACTATATATGAGTATTTAATGATTGTTTTTTACTTTGCAGTTTGAATTATTAATTGCTATTGATATAATTATGATTAATTATGGCTACTGTCATCTTATATTGCTGCTTTTCAATAATGTAGAGATAATAAATTAGATATTAAGAAAATGAAAAATAAATAAATAGAGAAAATAAAAGCAAAACAGGAAAAAAAAAAGAATGATGGGAAAAAGTTACCGATCTTTTTCATATGTCATAGCATCGGCCGGGATGCGAACCCACAACCGTCTGCAACCAACTACTTGCTTGCAAGGCGGCTGCAATAACATCTCGGCTAACAACGCTTGACAACCGATCTTTTTTATATAGGATTTTAAAGGAAAGTGAAACTATATATTTCAACTGCAATGTGAGAGGATTCCTCAATAGATAACAAAAGCTATACAAACTATAGTATGTTGGATTTGTCAATTTTCAGTAATTGTGAGCTTATCCAACTAATAATATTGAGCAGAAATAAGTACTTTTTTTTTAAGTGTCATAGCATCGGCCGGGACGCGAACCCACAACCCGGGCAACTGCCTGCAAGTGCAAGGCAGTCGCGCTGACCTCTCGATCACCGATGCAAGACTAGAAATAAGTACTTCTAGCAGAAATAAGTACTTCTAGTTGTAATTATCTAAACGTGAAAGTGTTAAAGTACTTTTAACTTGTTATAGAAATATTTGTTAAAATAAGCAAGATTGTAATAATATTATGAACTTTTTACAAGTTTTTTTTTTTTTATTGGGGATGTTATAGTCTTCTGAGCACTAACTGAAGTTCTTATTTATTTCTAAAATAAGATAAATTAATTATAATGAAAGGTAACTTTTGCATCTTATTTTAATTCAGAAATTGAAAAATAAGCATTTGATTCTTTTTTTATCGCAACTTTGATAGATTCCTAATAGTTATACATATATATATTTGAACAAGGATATTTTTTATAATGGTTTTTAAAAATAAATTTAAAAAATTACTTTCTAATATTTTTTTTGTGATATGTGAATGGAAAGACGAGTATTAATGATTAGCATGAAGTGATCAAAAATTAAATACATTTTTTAAATATAATTTGTCCAAACTTCAAACACTTTTTAGCAAAACTCTTTATTTGTACATTCACAAATTATATTTATAGGATATTACGGCAAACATAAAGAAAAGTGTGGTTTTGGTAAATACATTTTTGTTGAAAGAACAAACAGGTATTACTGATATTATTGAAAGAATTAAGAGACTAAAATGGAATCGGGCTGGGCATATTGCTATAGGAGATGGTAATAAACAGACGACTGAAGTCTTAATCTGGATATCAAAAGATTGTAAAAGACCTGGTGTGTTGTGGAGAAGAGAAACTAGAGGTTGGAGGAGCTGGATTAAACTCAGAGACTTTCATCTTGCAATGAATCCATAATGTTTAAAAATGGTGATGATTATGGTATGACTATATATAAACAAAATACACAACAATTTATATGTATATTAGCCAGTCAAATTTATAATGGCACCTAGTATTAAAGCTATCTATATACAAACAAACAAACAAAAAAAAGCATCCCCTATTTATTTTCTGCCTATGTTCTTATATAAAGCATTGGTTAAACAACAATAACTATGAGTGCACATCAGCTTATGTTTATATTTACAAAGCAGATTTAATTGTTAATTATTTTATTAATCTTGTAACCAAATCATTATACCTAACTTATATAAAAGGCCAGTGCGCTAATACTAAATTGAAAACTATCCAACCAAATTGTACAACCATCTGATGTGCACATTCTCCAATCATAAATTCATAATGCCGTTTAGATTTCGAGTCTATTTACCTACAAATAAAAAAATGAATCCAATTTTCATTTACTGTTTAAGTTTTTCTATAAATCGTATATTAGTTAGCATGTTCAATCTATGGTTTGTGTAAGAACATGAATAGCAAATGAAAAGTGGATTATTTTGTTATACATAGATGAACTTTAACCAAATTGAGATTAACTTTGCAACAATTTCTTTATATATATATGAGACCTTCATTTGAATAAAGTTTTTGGCAAAATAATTTTTTAAGCATAATTATTAGTAAAATTAAATTTATGCATAATTGCAATATTGAAAAAGAATATATTAAATTACAAATGTATTTAAGGAATTTATTTCAGGAAATAAATAAAAAAAAAAATATTTTTTGGGTTAGTTAGAATTATGTAACTTTTCTTTCTCACAACAGAAGTTTAAATCTTTATAAAAACACAATAATTATAAAAATATAGTATATTTCATATTTCTTAAATAAAAGTATCTTTCAGAATCCTTTTTATTTTACAAATGTAATGCGAACAAACACTAGCATTCAGCACAACTAGAATTCTTAATTTGATCTTTACACTATGGAACTTTTTCATAATTCCTGACAACTATGAGCAAAAGTAAAACTTAAACCAATTTTTTATCTTTTTTTTTAAACCATTCAATATAAAATTATAAAACAAACATCAGTATATAGACTATCAAACTGTCATCATGATTAAATTCGTGATTCAATAAAGATGAGTGATGGTGTCATTCCAAAATAGGCCAGAATTTTCTAAAAAAAAGTATTAATACTAAGTAATGTTGTGAATTTATTGTCTAAAAAATGTTCACATAAATTATTGTATAATTTGTTTATATACTTGCTGTTTTTGTATTAGTACATTTGATTTATGTATTAAATTAGAGAGTATTAAAATTATAATGGGTATTTTTCCATATATAATAAACTAAATAAAACCTTTAACTAGAATATAACTAGCAACTGCCTAGTCTTTTAATAATTACATTTTTTAATAACAAAGCGAATGACACAAATGCTATTTTTAATTATTAGTTTATATGATTCAATCTGTTTAATATCTGCTTAATTTTCTGTAATCTGGTTGTTAAATTATTAGTGGTGTCAAGGTGATAATGATGATGATGATAAACCAAAATACAAATAATCAGAATTGTCAGCTGTGTTGACAGATTCTCCTGAATGAATATCAGATAGTTAGAAGATGAGTTTGCTTACTTTGACAAATATTAATCAATCAGTACTCAAGTCCTCAAAAGATTATATGATTTATTTAAAAACTGACCTGTGCTTATAATCTCCTAACCATTTTTTATTTCATGCATATGATAAAAATATTCTAGAGCTAATCTCAAACTTGAGTATTCATATATTATAATATTTAATAAACCTGATAGGATATGATTTAATACATCAGAGGTCAATAAAAAGTCACCCTATAATATAGATGTTAATAATAATTTGTAATAATTTTGATTTATGAAATATAATAATTTAGCATATAAATATCAAGGCAGTGATTTACATTTTTGATTAAATTAATAATTCTAGCATTTGTATAAGCAAGATCAGTTTACCATAAGGTGTTTATAATTCTTTCCATTTTCTCTAATTTTTTTTAATAATTGTAAAACAAAATGTTTTTCTTAACTGATTCTATTTTAAATGCAAGCATGGAATCCATTATTATTTATGTATATATTGAAAGCTTTTAAACTAAAATTGATATAAATTATTTCATATTTTGTAACTCATGATGTATGTATATACTGATTGCATGCATGTACTTGACATACAAAATATATAATGAGAAAATATTCAAATTTTGATGTAATTATTAGTAATTAAACATTCTTTTATCCAAGTATTATAAAATGAAATTATATTATAACTATGAATGTTGTGATGTCAGATTTATTTTTATAAGATAAAAGATGTCTTTTTATGAATTCCAAATAATTATTTGTTTATTTTCAATGTGTAGACATTTGACATTCTTTAATTTGATTTGTTTATTTGCCAGTTTGCCTTCAGTAACTTCCTGGACAAATAAGCTTCAGTGATTTTACTCTAATGAATTTTACTCTAAGGTTGGCAGATTATTTGTAGGAAAATGCATAAAAGTGAAGTGGTTATACAGCAATAAGTATCTAGTTTAATTGTGTGTTTTTTTTTCTGTTTTTGCATGATTTTAGTCATATGATATGTATTTAGGATATAAGATTCCTTCCCTACTGCACTGGATTAACTTTTTCTTAATTTTCAAAAATAATTTTGTTTGGTTTTTGTAATTTTACTTGAAAAAAAACGTATTTAATCTATCAAACAATAAGTTTTTTTAGTAAAAAATATTTTTACATCATTGGATGTGTTTTTCAAAATACTTAATTAGTATATTAGCTAATTTGTCTTGTCTATCAGTTTAATAGTTGTTTTTACATTCTTTATTTTTTTAGTCCTTTTTATTTTAAATAAAAATGGTCTTGGCTAAAAAGGTATATTTAATTAAATATTTGAAATGACTTGATTTTCTTTTTAGAGTTATAATTATATAATAAAGAAAATATTTAATACTAAGTTTGATAAAGACAGAATCTACAAATCACAAATGTTATATTTTTTTTAATAAAAAAAAATAATAGTTTTTAATTAAGATACTAATATTTTGAATATTATGAATATTGATTCATTATTTATTTTATATTTATTCTTATAACAAAGGTAAGACTAGTAAATGTATCATTTTGAAACTCAAATATTTTTTTTCATTTATCCTGGGTAATATATGATACTTCACAGTATTTTTTATACTAAATCTTACATCATATATTCATAGCATTATATAAACGCTTAAGTTCTTAAAATTATTCTTTCATATATACTGTGAACATTTTATATATATATATATATACACCTGGGTCTCTTTTTACGCGGACTTATTTAACACGATTTTGAAGTTACGCAATTTTGAAGTACACCGGAAGTTGACCTCCGATAATGCACTATTACTTTAAATAATAAATTTTGCGCACTTACGTTATATTGAAAGTAATAGCACATTATTAGAATTCGACTTTCATCTTAGTAATTTCAATATTTTCAGTGCTTTATAATAGTAAGATTTTATGCAATAATGAAATTAAAATCATGATTTCCACATTTTATGTATACACACATCAAATTTTACAAGATTATAATGTAAATTTGTTCAAACATTGTGCATGTTAATTTTGCATTTTAAATCACATTCTGTTTTTGCTTTTAAAAAAGAACGTAATCAATTATTAATCATTTAGTGTCCACAAGTTTATTTTTAAAAGGTGAGTAATAGCAGTGAAATGGAATTTGATTTTTAAATGGAATTGAAAATTAAAGACAAAAATAATAATTTAATTTTTAGTTGTTAGTTTTAATTAAATTTTTCCAGCAGTGGTGAATAAATGTCTTTTTATTATTGTAAGTCTAAGTTCATAAACAGTTAATAAAATCATCATCTCAAAGAGTAATTATGTTGTCATCAGAAATCCATTGACCTAACATGAGTGTGAAGTTAGCGCTAATTGTATTTCCTCAGTTTGCAAGCGAACGTTTTTTCGGCAAATATCGATAATAATTAAAACGTGTATAAAAAAATGTAAATTATGTATAAAAATATATTATTTTGAATAAAATTAAATAGTATAGTTAAAAAAAGTTTGTCTTGTATCAATTTTTTTCAAATTTGAAATTTTTTATTAGTCATATTTTATTTCCTTATTTTTTTTTTTGCGTGAATTTTAAAGTAATTTTACGTTGGTGCTTTGCTTTTATGTGAATTTTGAAAAATCACAGACTGCATCCTCCCCTTTTCAATGTAAGTTACATCTCTTTTTGTACGATTTCGTTTGCGCGTGTTTTCTGAGGAACCTATCTATCGCGTAAAACGAGACCCAGGTGTGTATATATATATCATCTTAGAGCATATGCTTATATTATCCAATTTTTTTCATATACTATATAATCAAGTCATAGATATTGTGGGAATTATATGACCCTTACAAAATGTTATAAATTTGAACAATTTTATCATAGAATAAGTTTTTGATAATAATTTTTATATTTTCTCTTTTGATACCTTTATTTTATCATCTATTTTTATCTTTATTTTAACCCCTTTTATAAACTCTGTATTGTTTCCAATTTAAGCCAATAAACATCACATTGGGCACCATTTCCAATTTTCAATTTTTTTAAATCTTCATAATCATCCATTTTGGATTCATCCATGATATCTACATTTATTTGTATCTCTTCTCTGATCTTTGAAAAAATATAGAAATTTCAATTATCATTAAATCACCTTGAAAGTCATTAA
Organism: Epiperipatus broadwayi; assembly: GCA_028023455.1. Taxonomy (NCBI): domain Eukaryota; kingdom Metazoa; phylum Onychophora; class Udeonychophora; order Euonychophora; family Peripatidae; genus Epiperipatus; species Epiperipatus broadwayi. The sequence goes on from JAQFVV010006222.1 coordinate 1,743,438, forward strand.
TTTATACTTTAGTTTTGGACTAAATTTTTTAAGTTCATCAAGAGTCACGTTCTTTATAAATTCTTTCATAAGATTCACATTTCTTTTGTTTTTATCCATTTTAGATTCTATAATGTTTTTATCCATTTTGATTTATTACTAGCCTCTTCTGTAGTTCCTATATCAAATTTATCTTCATCCATGCTTTTACATCACACCATTTGAACCCATGATTTTACATCCATGTTAGATTTATTTGTAATATCAATATATTCAACATTATCCTCCATGTTATTTTTTTTTCTTGCATGTCAATAATAAATAAAATCACCAATAATATATATATAACTCATGGACAAGATATTTTAGAAGTTTTCTGTAATATAATTTGTCTCTTCTACAGTGGATTTATCTCTTACATCTGATCAATTCAATATCAATCCAATTTTAGACCTTCCATCATTTCATTTATTAAAATATTTTTTCATAACTGTGTAGTCTATTATAAGTAAATGAATTTTGGTATTTTCTATTGTAGTATTATAGATTCTTACCTATTCTAATATATTCACCTTATGCTTTTCATTTAAATTTCACATCCTGTCTGGTCTCATTTGTTATAGTACTATGATCAGGCTGTGGTACTGCATTTGTGTGCGCATTACAAAGGGTACTCTCAAAAACCCAAAATTTTGTAATTAAAATTTGTGTATTTATTTTTATATATTGCAAATTACATCTCCTTCAAAGTACTATCCATCAGATACAATGTATTGATCTAAATATGTTTTTCACTTTTTGAAGCAGTCCTCAAACTCTTGCAAAGTAATGTATTTTAAAACCTTTTTCATTTTTTTTACCTCTTCCAAGTCTGCAAAACATTTTTCTTTGAAGCATTTTGTTAGTCAGCGGAATAGAAAAAGTGACACAGGACAAGGATGGGTGAATATAGCAGATGGATAGCTGACAAATGCTATTTTTGGTTAAAAATCATTTCACACTCAAGTTGAGTGTGCTGGTACATTGCTGTGGTGAAACTATCACTCCCCACTTTACCACAAATTTGGACATTGTCTCAAAAAAAATCAGCATTATCTTAACATTTAACTTTAGTCACTGTGCTATCATGAGACATGGTGAATTTGAATTCTTTCTTTTGAGTTTTCCCAGTGCATCTTACTTTGTGAACTGTTCCAAGGATTGCAATTGTTTCCAATGCCATTTTTTCATAACAGAAAACAGAATTTCACTTTGTTCCAACTTTTTGGCCATCACAAAAATTGACAAATGAGCGAAACATTCTTAACAATAAAATTTATTACCTGGCACTATGATTTCACTTGATCACACTAGTCAGCACAGTTTTTTCAGTACTTCCTTGAATTGTTGTAAAAAAAAATTAATATCCATTGCAGTTTCTTTGTTCTTTTAGTTTTTAATTGCTTTTATATATTTTTTGCAACATTTCATTTGAATTCTCTTTATTTTATTAATCTATTTTTTTAAACTCATTCTTTTTTTTAATGTTATTTCTCCATTTTTTTTTTTATTTCCAGTTTTTCTTCATTTTTCTTCTCATTGTGGACATCTTTTTTTTTCATTTAAACATAATTCAACTATAAATAATTTCCTTCTTTTCTAAGCTAATCTAATAAATGACTATTAATGAAAACATACACAAAAAATGTACTATAAGTCATGAATATGATATACATGTTGTATTGAAAGCATACTGGACAGTAATAAAACTGAATATTTTTTAAAAACTACATTTTATGTGTATATTTTTTATTAACAGTCATTTATTTCTGCATAATGTTTTCTATTTGTCTTTATTTCTTTCATTAATTTTTTTCTTATGTTCTTTCTAATATACTCAATGTATATATATGTGGTTATTAAAAACATGTAGTAAACAAATTTGAATCATGGATTTATAGTGTACAAGAATCTTTTGAATACTGGAATCCATTATATTTATTTGCTCATTATAGTTTAATGCAGTGGTGGAGTGATGGGTTCAAGAACTAAAGGTTCCTGGATCAAGATTAACATTAGTGCTTAAATGTTACAGAATTTGTATGCAACAAACCATTGCTTTGCTTGTGTTATTTACCTCAATTATAGAATTATAGATTTGAAATTTAAATGTGTGTGATCCATTCTCAACTTGATACTTTATGCCCAAACTTTATATCATCTTCCTAGTAAACAACCACCTGCCTTTTTTTATTTAGTTTATGGGATTTTACAAGACAATTTTTTATAAGCATATGCAAATGAATCTTCAGAGATTGTAACCAGAAAATGGATTCACATCTTTCCCATTAAGTTCTTTCATTCCCCCAATGTGTATATAAATTAAACAGGCATTAAGCTATTGGTTTTACTATGTCCCAAGAATCTTTTCAACTTGACTTCCTTATTTGATTACTTATATGCTTAGAATAAATTGCTCTGGAGTTCATAATAATTTCAAGTGTCAGAAGTCACAGATCTGACCATGACCCAAGAATCTTAAGCTCCAACGTCTGCTACTCTAAAAGTGCAATAACCCATGCATAGTTATGGATGGGAAAAATGGGTAGAGAAATGATTTTTTAAGTTGAAATAATTGAATTTGCAAATTTATTTTGATTAATAGAACGATAAAGTGTTTTGATTAATTGAAAATGCATTAATATAAAATTTCTGAATCATGATTATTGCCCAACAGTGTTTAAATATTTTATTTGAAGTTGTCAGAAATTTAAAATAATTTGAAAATATAATGTAAGCAATAAATTAGTGAAATGTAAAAATGTGATCATGCAGAAATTTTATTTTAAAAAAGAATAAAAAAATAAAATTTTGAAAACTGAAGTCAATATTTTCAGTTTTATATTTCTGTAAATATATATTTTCCATTAAAACATTTACTAATATATATACCAAGTTATAGAAATTGCTTAAAGAGAAAAACAAAAACTTATTTTGTTGGCTTCTATATTTATAGTATGCGGATCGTTATGCTTTCTTTTGTAATAAGTCGGAATCTCATATATAGAATGTCATTAATATTTTGAATTTAACGATTAATGTTAATAAACTCTGATGGTTTATCAATCGTGATGGTAGAAAAATATTTTAGACTTTTTTGGCTCACATAGTTATTGGTTTGAGAATGCTAATTAAATAACTCATTGTCTTTTTATATAGAAACAGACATGAATTTTAAAATGCAATGAAGTTTTAGTGAGCTAATGCATTTAACAAGGTGAATATAGGGACATCGACAGATTATAGTATAGAAATGAGATATTAACTTCGTATTGGTATATTATAAAGACAGTATTTTTTTAAAGAGTAATTTATAGTTTTTGTGAAACTATAATTACAAGATAAGATGAATATATGTTTTTTCACTTGCTGGATATAATGATAATTTAGATATTGCATGTGAAGATAATCAATTATAACTATTTATAGCTTTGGTTGATCTGACTATTTTATGATGAACTTGAGCATGGTTTCACAGGATAGCCTTACTCCATCTACAATGTAGAGTTTAATAATACATAAAAGAGATGAAAGATTTATTGTTTTCAATAGAAGAATATTATTAAGAATTAAACAGTATAAAACTAATAGGTCTGAAAATTTTTCTGGAAGAAGTATTTGTTACAGAAAATTTAAAAGACAGTATTACTAGATATCAAAATGACAGACAAAAAGATCAATGTGATTCATGTGACCATTTTTTGATTTACAAAGTGATTTGTATGAGTACCGGTGAGTTATGATAATTATTCTTTTTAATGACTGGCTGCTGTTAGTCCAGATAGTAACACTAATTCAGTACTTATGCATAGATTTGACAAAGATATCAAGTAAACACAGTTTTCATATTTATGATACAGATAATAATAGTTGTATTATACAACCATTGAAACATTAAATTGCAACTGATGATGATGATCTCTTCAGGTATTGGTGATATTTTCTGATCACCATCCAGCAACTCAATTTCCAGAGGGTTACCACCTCTTACATTGAAAAGCATTTTGTCATTATGACATCTATTTTTCTAGTCTAGACTTTGTTTATTTTTGTTCCTTTACATCGTCTTTCAACCAAGGTTTGCAAAGTCTGACGAATAATGAATGTGTGTACCTATTTTAAATATGTGAACTAGCATTTAAACAGTTAAAACTTAATAATTCTGTTTCTTGCTTCCTTTGTGTCAAGTTTCTAAATCTTATATTCTATATTTTGTTAATTTGACTTTTTATTTAAAGATATGGCAGCCTATAATGCATAATGACTTCTTATTTAGGGTGACATTGAAAAATTACTACACCATAAATTTTAAGTTAATAAAAAAAATTCCGTACTATATTCTTAGGCACATTGTCTTTTGGTTTTTTTAAATCAATATTGCAGTATAAATTATATTTAGTGTTGTAATTATATTTGATTTATAGTATGAAAAGTTAAGACTGCTCAAAACTATATAAGTTACTGATTGCTAGACATATTAATATTTCATAAAGTTAAAATAAATATTTTGAAATATATTAACTAAAAACTAGTTATGGGAATCCATTTGTCCTCCCATATAATATTCATTGATTAGTTGCCATTGCATAGAGTAGTTTTAGAAACCCCATAGCCCATTCAGCAAACTATCCAATAATATTGATGAAATACCTTGTTTTTCTTAGCTACAACTAAAAATTCCAGGATGGTATGCATTAATTAGATAATTGTTTAATATAAAAATATAGATTATGATAACATAATGCAGTTTTTGCCACCAGTGAGGGAGATATCATATTTGTATGAATAATAAAGACTATGCTACTTTTATCTTTATAAAGTGGTACAAAAGAGTTGGTATATTAAGTGCTTTTGTATTAAATTGCCCTGTCTGTGTTTGTGTCAGGATGTCCACATTTTTGAATTTTTAACAATGAAAAAGAATTTGGTTTCTTTTTAGAATTCATACCCATATACTTAAATTTCCCAGGAAAAATTATTTGCAACTGATCCAATGTAAATATTATGTTTGTAGAGTAAAATTTTGTTAATATTTTCATTTAACTCATACTTAATTAATTAGAAGCAAATATTTCTATTAAAATGTGAATTATTTTTTTAAATAAATTAATATTTCATAAATATTTTGTGAAAACAATAATAATAAATGTATAAAAAAAGATTGGAGAATTAATTAAAATGACAACACATAATTATATAATAGATGATTGCATGATATTTATATTTAGAATTTGTTTGTTAGAGGGTGTATTTTTTATTTTCACTTATAATTTTTGTCAGGGTTTTTTTTAGTTTAACCATTTTTTAAAATAATATGTAAGTATAACTAAAAAGGAAAATAATAATTTGGAAAAAAAAAACTTTTTTTAAATAATGCGTTTATGTAAAAGTACAAAATAGTAATCAACAAAGTAATCTGCCTATTGATTAATTTATTATTCTTGGAAAATATCAGTTCTTAAGAATCTAGACTAATTATAAAACAATTGGAAATTGCAGAAATATTGTCATTTTATAAAAGCATTTAAAAAAGCCTTAAATGCTTTTATCAAATGACAATATTCCTGCAATTTCCAATTGTTTTTTAAAAAGTCTAGATTCTTAAGATCTCTGATATTTTTCAAGAATGCAAATTATCCAAGAAGTGAGTTGCTTTGTTATTTTGTACTTTTTAGTCATCTGTTTACATAAAAGCATTATTTAAAAAAAGGTTTTTTTTAGATATTATTTTTTTTATATTCAATTCCAATCTCACAAATTATTTACAGATTTTCAAAACCTTTTTAATTCCTTTCAATTTGAAAACTTCTACTAGCTTTATACTTTTTTAAATACATGATCTGTACACAATTAATGGCAATGCAAAAGTTAAATTGCTTTTGGTACAATTAACTACCTAGCTTTAAATACTTTGCAACATTTAATTTCAGACTATCTCCCATATTTTTTCATGTTGTTTGTTTTGCAAATAACTCATTATTTTCTTTTATTGATCAAGTTATTTTCTGTCTTAACTGATTGTTCTCTACATTATAATTAAAATACATATTCAAACTTTAATATCAAATTGAACATTGTGAATCTATTTAAATAAAAACTTAGTTGCTATGTTTGATGTTATATCAACTGGTCTCTTGAAGAACTTATGATGTCGGGTTTGATTGACAGAAACATATGTCATGCAAGAAATCAGTTAATTTTTCTATCAAATATTGTTATATATAAGATTGTCAGGTTTTTTTTAATTTTTATACAGGATGTAAATAAATAACAATATATTACATATATGAGGGAAACCCAAAAATAACTAGAATATTTCTTTCATAGATATACCTGTTGTAGTACATGTTTCTTCTGCTATATACCTCTTATAGGGATTCTTCTGCATCAAACTGTCAAATAATATCACTATGTGAAATTGTTGTAACATGTAGCACACTTTTGTAAAGTGTGTTTGCATATTTATCTATTTTTGTAATGGCTGAAATATTGGAACAACATGAAATTCTATTTTCTTTTAGGGAAAATGACAGGGAAAACAGTTAGTATGCTTGAAACAGATTAAAAGCAAGTGCTACTCTGAGAAAAACCCAAGTTTACAAATGGTTTAATGGAAGTGCAAATTCATATCCTAAAAATATGTGACAAGTGAAGTCAAATATCAAGACAATGCTAATTTTATTTTTTTTTGTTTTTTACACAAACAGCTTTTTTTTTTCAAAATTAATTCATAACAGTCAGGAATTTTATCTGAAAATTTTGAAATATGTGTATGTTGTGATAAAATTAAAGTATCCTGATTTATGGCAAAATGGGGTGTGGTAGCTTCACCATGACTATACAATCAGCATACAAAACTTCGATTATAAAATATTTTTTAAACAAAAACAATATGGCCCATCATATTCATTCTATGCCTTTTTTTTTCTTGTCAGAATGAAAAAATGTCTTAATTTTTTTTCTTTTTTGTTTGTGGATTTAAGAAAGGTGAAAAAAAATGATATAGGTATTAAAAGGCATCATTTTGCAAGAGACTTCAGATTACTTCAAAAAGTGAAAAACATGTTTAGACTGGTGTATTGCCATGCAATAGACAGTACTTTGAAGGATATTAAATCTATAACACTTAAAAATATATAAACAATATTTTATTATAAAATTCCAGTTACTTGTGGGTACCCTCTCATATATTGTGTATATATTATATGTATTTGATTATTAGTTCTTTTCAGTATTCTTGCATTTTCATAAAATTCTTTTTTTTATGTTTTTTTTTCTCCAATTATTATAAAACCAAGCTATTTAGGATTAATTTCTCAAATTTAGATTATTTTAACTTGGTTATCAATTATTGTCTTACATACTATGATATATTTAATTATTCTTCCCTGGTGAGGTTTTTGTAAGTTATCAACTTTTGATTTTATCACTAAAAGCATTGTTATATATCAGAATTCAAAAAATTGGATTTGATCTATAGAAGTATATGTTTGCAAATGGAAAAAATAAGTGTGTAATGAAAAGAAAACATGTTTTCATCATTGAACAGTTAGAAGAGAAATATCTACAGAAAATGAACTGAATTTTTAAAATTTGTATTTGAAATGTGAATAAATAAATATTTATCTCTGCTAAGTCTATCAAATTCTGATTTAAAATTATTAAATCTGTTTTCAGATTTTTAGAATACCTCAAACTATCATAACACAGTGTTGGCAATGAGTATTAGCCATCAGTTTCAGAAGGTGGGATGATAGAACACTATGGTTTTCTGTGTAAATGTTATGTTAGAAGTTACCTTTTATTATTAAAAATAAAACATGTAACTATAAAATAATATTGCAATAATGTATGCTTTTGATTTTTAATAATTATTGCCCAGTAATTGTGTAAAAATAATCATGAATTTTAATATATTTCATACAAAAAAAATCAAATTTTTAGTTATTCCAAAATTAATCTCAAAGTAGTCTTGTAGATGGTCTTAAAGTAGATTACAAAGCACTAAATCCATAATAAACATAGAGACAGATGTAAAATACCTTGACTTTCTGCTATTTGATTATACTGGTTTTTTAGATTTTTTAATTAAAAAATTGGTTGTACAAGTACTATATGAATTGAATGTGATTACTTTGACTTTTCTGGATTTCTCTGAATGAAAATAATCTTCTCAATCTAGCAAAAGTTGAATGTAATAATTTGAACTGAATCCAATAATAATAATCTTATTTTTACTTTTTCTCCTGTTATAGCTCATATTATTCATATCTATGGATAATAAATGAAGTCATTTTAATAATAATAAAAATATTAATGATTTCAGTTAATGATGAAGTGAATAACATAAGGGGATAATTTCAAGTCCACCATAAATGATTTTGGGTTTTTTGTCATTTTTTAGTAATTATGAATAGAATTTTAAATAGAATCTTGTTATCTTTATGTAATCTAAACAATAATTTGTTTGGATTTTAGAAAGTACATTAAATCATCTATTTTTAATGTAGTCTTTTTATAGTTGGTGCAGTAACCATCTTATAAAGTAAAAGGTCATTGTTCTGATTCTGTACTTAAGTTTACTAAGTTCATTGCTTTTTTTCTATATTTTTGCAAAGTTGAAATATTATTTTTAAGAGTAATTTTTATTTGTAAACTTATATTTTAAGAAAAATAATTAAAAATTTGCAAAAATATAATAAAGAATAAAGATCAATGTGATATAAAAAAAATTTGGAAATTTAATCCAACTACTGTTAGGAACTCTCAATAAAATATGAATCATTAAACATTTAATTAGATATCATCATCTGCTTCAATATTATCTAGAAATATCTAGTCATTGTCTTTTAAATCAAACAGCATTTAGGAAACATCATTACTGAGTAATAATAATAATTAATGATAATTATTTATCTGAATTCTTCTATCAATATAATAAATTGACTTTTTTTAAAGATGATTATATACATTGAAGTTATTAATTTGAAGTTTACTACATTTAAATCATTTAAAATAATGCCTATAGAGAATATCACCTCACTTAATTTTTTTGTTTGCACAATATATGATAAAACATAAATGGCTCTATTTTAGTACTATCCCAACAAGTTCGAATCATTTATGGTTATTAGGTGATAATGCATTTAAATTCCTATCCCCATATTAGTTTTCAACATTTTCTTTTATTAAGGAGACTTGAAATTCAATTCTGGAACAATATAGTTATGCTTCCAACTTTAAATGACAAGTTTCATTGATAATGGCAAAAGTCAGAAACTAATCTAGGGGTGGAATTTAAATTCATTATCATTTGATAATCAGTGATTACTCAAGATTTCTATAGATGGCATTATAGTAGAATGCATATAGATATCAGTGGAATAATATAATGAAAACAATTTTGAGATATTGCATGAAATAGTTATATAAAACTAATAGTGATGCTTACATAATGGTAAAACAAAAAATTAAATTGATAATAATTTTTTAATCTACTTACTTTCTCTGTTGTTATAAAATTTTCCTTGTTTATTTCTAAAGAATGTCATTGTTCCATGGTTTTAAAAGACTATTAACATTATCATAAATGATAATGACCTGCAGTTTTTTTATAATATTTTTTTTCCATAATGCTTTTATCAATATTAGTGGTCAGAATATTAAACTAACAAACATCACATGATAACCATTCTTTATGCTTACATAAGCTGTTTTTGACAGAAGCAAAACTCTCCATATGATAGCACCACTCACTGATGAAAGCCACAAGCTAGAAACTAGTCTGGGGATATTGGATGAGTAGGCACTAGATAGGGATTTTATTCACAAACCTTCCTGCATTCATTGATTACTCCGGATTGCACTGAGTGGTGATACTGTATGGAGAGTTTTTCCTCTGTGAAGATCAAAATACTATTGAGAGTTGACTTAGATCCAAGGGATATGGCATTTTTTGATACAGAAGATGTTTTAAAGGCAGTTACTTCCTTATGATCAAGTTTTCATGCAAAGATTTTGGTATAAATGAAATATGATTATTTGCTTGTTTATGAAATATTTTTGATTATTTTTACACATTAATTAGTTGATTATTTAAAACAAAAAAAAGTTTACATGTAAATTTCCAATTTATTCATTTATCTTTTATTTTTAGAAATAAAACTTAATAAATGTGGCTATAATATAATGAAAAAATGACACCATCTATTACATCCTTGTCTGTCATAATCAATGTAGTGTTAAAATTGTTCCAATATTGTAATTATTATAAAAAATATCAAATTTTAAAACAGAACTTGATTATCATAAATCTGCCTACATTCATTTGCATTTTTAAAAAAACTTAAAATATATTTCATTTGTTTTTGAAAGTGTTTACATTAACTTGGTTGATGATGTGTATGGTATATTGTTTGATTTTTTAAATCAGTTATTAAATACTTAAAAATGTCATATGTAATTTTTTTAGAATATTATTTATTTATAAAATTAAATTATAAAGAAATCAAGTCCATCTTATTAAGTTTTAATATAAAATAAGGATTTTATATAGTAGTGGAAGTGAGTCTTTTCAAAAACTCTCACCAGGTAGAACAAAAGAAAATATCAAATTGTTAACCAGTTAATGTGTTATTTTGCATATAAGGAATAATAAAATATACTAAAATCAGAAATATACTATTTTATCTATTGATTAAAATTAGCAGCTGGTAAAGTTAAAATTTCTAGAAGAAAATAAATTATAACATTGTATATTGATATTTTTTTTTAGTCAAAAAGTAAAAAGCTTTGAATTTTGAATTTTTTTAAAAAAAAAACTAGCATCCATAATCCCAAATGTAATAGTTTTTTTTTCTCCCACAAACATGAAACAATGCTTGAGATATCAAAATAAAAAAAACATTGCATTGCCTTAGTAATTAATTTCCAAAAGAAACTGTAAAATGTTACTTTTTGAGGGGGGGGAGATGTTCACCCAATGAGTTCTCACCTGCAGAAACAATATATGAACCTCCTATTATACATTGTAATTTGAATCTAGGATTACAACTTTCCTCATTTACATTTAATGTTTGCAATAATAACAGTAATTCACTCCTTTAATCTAGAATCATTTAAAAACCAGTAATCGATAAACTCCAGTTTGATATAGTCAATCAAATTAGTTGGAATTTTTTTACTATTGGCTTTCATCTCATATCTATTGAGTACTCACATATATCAGATAGCTATAGAGTAGAAGTCCAGATTGACTTACTGTTATTAACCCAAATGATTAATTGAAGTAATAAACTAAAAGTACAATACCTATTATAATGTGACTATTGTAGAATTTATGTTATGCTAAAGATTTGTGACAGCTATTTTTATATATTTTTTTCAATTTATTTTTACTTCATGGCAATCAATATTTCTGACATTTTTTTTAAAAAAAAAAACTGTCATTTTTCATTCGTTCTGCATGGTTTTTTTTTTTGTTAAAAAGTCATTTTAGAAAATTAGCTGCTACTGGAATTTATTTGTGATTAGCGTCGTCTCCCCCCCCCCCTTTTTTTTTTCTTTTGTAAATTTTTTTTAAAAGAGTTTATATTATTTGTATTGTTGAAAGTTCTTTGTGTAGAGTGATGATTAACTATTTATAAATACTCTCTAACTTTCAGTTTTATGACATTTCTCAAATATTGACTCATTTAGAAAAATCTTGCCATTTTAAATGTCTAACTTTATATGCACAATGAACAAATTTTATAATATTGAATACTTATATAATTTATTATCATCCTTTTTTTTTTTTACGTGATTAGGGGGTTATATTTAAATATTTATTTTAAAGATTACATAATTATATGATGATAAATCTAGAAAGAATGAGTATAAATATTTTTTTCCCCAGGATCTACCGAAAAAAAAAGTCCGCAGTTTAATGATTATTTTGCCTGGATCAGATTATATTAGACAATAAAAACTCATTATCATTAAATTTTTAAAATGTAGTTTTAATTTACATTATTAAAAAAAAAGAATAATGAAATAACATGTCATGAGAGATTATTTAAGAAAATGAATATTGTAATGTTGAATATATGTACACTACAAAGAAATGCTAGTTTATTGTCTCCTTGGGTTCTGCATAGTTTAGTGATTAATGAAGTGCAGTGCTAAAGTAAATGGATTCCTAAACTTAAACGTTTTGGATTATGGATCAGGATCTGTCACTTACAATGCTTGGCCTTCATATGAACTACTGAGTAATTAACCATTCGACTATTTAATTTTTTATTTCATTCAGTGTATATAATGTTAAATTGAATCTCAAATTTCATTTGCATAAATATTTATGTAATATTACCAATTTTGAAGAATGCATATGCTATTTTATAACGCAATATTTCAGATGTCCTCGACTTTTTTTTTTCCATATGTCATAGCATCGACCAGGACCCGAACCCACAACCGTCTGCAACCAACTACTTGCTTGCAAGGCGGTCAACGCTTGACAGATGTCCTCAACTTTATCATGAAATTCTCAACAAATGCATAAAGATGATAATAAGTACATACAAAATTTATTGAATTTCCGGTGGTGCTAATTACATATCACGAACAATCTGTTTGTAAATAAATTATTTAATGCTTGGAAATTTGTGAGATATAAATTGTAGATCCGTTTTAATATACATATTTTGAGTATAATGATTAAATCATTCATTTGCAATATATATCTTCATTTATATTATGTTCAATATATTAAAATATGCTGATAAAATATAATTTCAAAATAAACTTATATATTCAATTTTTAGCTTTAACATTATTGTTCTTATAATGTAATCATAGAGTTTTTACCTTTATGCATTATTATCTAATATGAAAAAATAATGTATTTAAATTTATGAAAAATAGATTTAGCATCATCATCATCACTTTTGAAAATAGGTAGAAAGGCAAATAATAATAATAATCCAATTCCAAACACCAACACATATACATCATGTATAGCTTACATGGATGATGTCACAGTATTTTTAAAATCAAAAAAGCAATTACCTATACTGCAGGAAATCATAAAAGAATATACAGCAAATTTCAGGCTAAAAATCAACACCAACAAATCAGCTGCATGGGCAATATTTACAAGTAAATTAAACACACAGATATATCAAAGGAAACCAGTATGTTTCTGGGTTTCCCGGTATGTTTCTGGGTTTCCCATTCCACTTGGACATGAATCAAATGAGGAAGTCAATACAAAACAAACTTAAAGCAGAAGCAGAGAGAATCACTGAATCACTCTCCAAATCTTATCTCTCACTCTACTCAAAAGTATCTTCATACAATCAGCTTATTATAACAAAAATCATTTACTATTTGCCAATAACAAATTTCACAAAATCATTTATTTCAGCAATCAACTCATTATGCAACAAGCTGCTATGGAAAAGAAAAGTAGCAGCAATTTCAATAAAGCAACTAAACCAAGCAACAAAATGAAACAGCCTTGGAATGCATGCAATACAAACTTTTTACACACAAAAAACAGTAAATTTACTGATGTTTTCCAAACATAGAGCAAAAAGTAGAAATCATACCCACTGACTGACCACTATTGATAAGTATTGAAAACATACACTTAGGAACTCTATTAAATATACTTATTGGCAAGTACATGATTTTCTACCTCAGAACCAAGAAGATAATAATAAGGTAACAGTACTGGGAATAGATAATAACCAACTACTCAAAAAAAATACAAAAGTTGGTACCTAGAAACAAATTTTTTTGACTTTATCCTCAAATTGAATCTAAATGCTTTACCTACAGCACATTTCATTCACTTCAGGAAATTCTATCTAAATAATGATCCAATATGTACTTTGTTTCACAGGGAAGAAGAAACACAAGAGCATTTGATAAACTACTGTAAAGATCTAGAGAAAATTAGACAATTGATGTTGAACAATTATAGGTAAAGTGAAACCACAATAGAAAAAATGCTGAAAACATTCAAGGATAACAAAATACCAACAATACATGCAGCCACTTTCAGCATATATGCCTTATGGGGTACCAGATGTACATTTACCTTAAGAAACAATTCAAGAAGACATCCTAACACATATCTTAACAAGCTTGAAAAACTTAAAGAGTCAATCTTCTTGCACCACTGGACATTTTTGCTGCCACTTGGTATCTCTTTAAAATAAGATCAGCATTATAATGGATACACAAAACATAATCTCAGATAAAATGGAAAGCCATAACGGGTCAACAATAAGAACTGAAATATAAAAACTATAATAATTATCACAGACTCTAATGGTTAAAAAAAAGGGTTTTTTTTTTTGTATTTAATAATGAATCCTAGTATATTATGTTTGATACAATATACAACCTGATATGATGTAACCAATTTTTGCCTAATAAAGTTTGCTTTGAAACATAATAATAATAAAAATAATAGTAATAATAATAATGATGATGATGATAATAATAATAATAATAAATAATAATAATACACTGTAAATTAATTTTATAATGACTTTTTAAATAAAACTGTGTAATTGTAGCACTTTATTATATTTATTTTTGAGTCACCTGTCCTCTATGAAAGCAATCAATATTATATTTTTAGGATGCATTATATAACTAATTTAGTTATAATATTCTTATCACTGCCATGAAATATCTTTTTAACTTTTTAATTGTAGTAGGTGTGTGTTAGAATCTGAGTTGCACCTCATGATCTAAATACATCTTTCTATATAAAAGAAAACCTTACTGTAATCTTTTCATTAATCAATAAAATACCTTTGAAAAGATATTAATGTATTTAAATTACCCACATTCTCAAGTTGTTAACTATCCAAACTAAAAATTACTAAAAACTTTTTCCCCCAACACTTATTAATGGAGTTTTTCAAACATGAATTTCTAAATTAAAGTATTTTTATCTTGCCTTCAAATCAATAAGAACATTCTATAGATTAATTTTTGAGGTGGCAAGAATAGCATTATCATCAACATACTCTAAATCTAAAAGCTATGAAGATCAAATTCTTTAAAATAAAATCACTATCTCGTATAATGCATCTTTTATGAAGTCACTTATAAATTATTCCCTAGACTATTTTCTTAAAAATTGAAAATAAAGTTAAAACTATTCAGTTCATTATGTAGAAGCTGTACTTACGACTAAACTTCAGTGGACAGCTAATTAATTTCAAATATTACCGTCAATTTGCTCATTGATTAATTGCATCAAACGATTTAAACAAATTAATAAAAGCAATGTATAAATTATATCCTTATTTCCTTGACAATTTTGCATTTGATTGACAATAAAAATCATATTGTAAAGTTTCTCTATTTTTTAAAACAAACATTGACATTAATCTATGACTCAAAACAGACTATTCAACCAAATGTTTCCAAGTACTTTTTTATACTAGATAACAATTATAATAATTACTGCAATCTTTTTTATTTTCTTTATTTTTATAAACAATATAAATATTTTTAATATCAGGTGAAATAATTCCATTGACCTATATATTATTATTAAAAATTCGAATATTTTTGAATCTAGCCTTTCATCATCATATTTTTGAAA
Source organism: Epiperipatus broadwayi (assembly GCA_028023455.1). NCBI lineage: Eukaryota > Metazoa > Onychophora > Udeonychophora > Euonychophora > Peripatidae > Epiperipatus > Epiperipatus broadwayi. The sequence continues at coordinate 1,759,069 of JAQFVV010006222.1, forward strand.
CTTTTTTATATATGTCATTATGACTTGCAACAGTCCCATTTTTAAAATTATAAACTGCTGTTTTAAATCTGTATCCAAATCTAAATATGCAGGCAGAATGCATATATCATTAAAAGCTGCTATTCCAAAAAAGATTATCTAAATTCTTCTTCCATCCGTTCAAAATATCAACAGTATAATATAAATATTAATCATGAATTTAATAAGATGATGATTTTCAGATTCCTTTGCTTTTTTCAACGTTTAAAAAAAGATTTAATGGGGCACTTTGCAGTTTTAATCACTTAATCATTTCTAAGGGTTCTTATCACCTGAACTTCTTTCTTCAAATCTCTTTATCTTTTCGGGATAGGGAGATGGGGAAGAATCGGGATGAAATTTAAATTTATCTTTATTTGAATCCCAAACAGAAAAATAGAAATTGTTAATTTTAGTTTTTGATCTTATTAATTTATAACATTTAATTCATATTTTTACATTTTTAATAAATATTTGAATATATATATTGTATGCATCCATTAATGATAAATATATAAAAATAAATATAATTATAAATTTATTAAACGCTCACTATTATTTCAGTAATAGTTTTAACAAGGCTGTAAACCTTAACAATGAGCGTCTGAAAAAATCGTCACTAGGGACCTCTGTAGGTCTTTAAAACACATGCTTACAAGGCTGTAAACCTTAGCAATGAGCGTCTGAAAAAATCGTCACTAGGGACCTCTGTAGGTCCTACAGAGGTCCCTAGTGACGATTTTTTCAGACGCTCATTGTTAAGGTTTACAGCCTTGTTAAAACTATTACCAAAAATAAATATAGTTTTATTTTGCTACAGTACCAATTAAATCTTAACATTATTATTATGAAAATGTATTCCCATTATCACTTATTCAATCTTCATGGGATTTTTCTAACATCATTTAAGTGTGAAGAACAATAATTTCATGAAAAAATATTAAAAATACTGAAATTGTTTACAAATAATCTGTTACCATCAATATACATAATGTATAAAACCATGCAGTACAACTTTTATGGAGAACGACTTTCTTTTTTTTTTTAGCAGTATAATTTTTTTTTAAGTACATACAAATATTAACATATTTACAAAGAATAAATTCACATTGCATAGGAAAAAGTACAATGAAACTGCAACTATAATGGTACAGGTAACGCAAGAAGATCCAGAAGTTTTAAGTTATTGATTATATCAAATGAACTGAAAGGGAAATTGGAAAATAACTTATCTAGTCGTCACTCAAAAAAGATAATTGGAATAAGTTGTGTATATATATTATCAAAAATGAAATTGTGTAATTTAATATTAATAACAAATTTTAAATATTTATATTAAGAAATAACTAGTTGTAAAAAATGATAAACCATATTAATTATAATGCTTGTAATTAGTAATAGTGAAAGTTTATAAATATTATAAATTATATATTTTTAAAAATTTTGCTATAAAGTTTCCCGATAACAATTTATAATTTAAATGAGATTCCTAAAGCTTAAAAAATTTTAAATACTGAAATAGGGTTGACAATTAATAGTGAACTTCCACTGATTATAGTCAGTTGATAATGCTTAGTTTCAAGTATCCATTATATTAACAATCTATCTTCATATAGATAACATATTCGTATAAAGTGTGCTTAGTTCTTCATACCAATAACTATATAATCTATTTACTTATACATATTATTAAATTTTACTTGATTAGTTATAATTGTCTTTCATGGATAGGCTTTCTGCTCCTTTAAAATTTATTTTTGAAGTTCACTGGTTGACATGATTTTTGTAACATTAATAAAAATACTCTTTTTGTGTTTCATTTATGTAGTTATTAAAATACCTTTTCATAGAAAGGTCCTACCATATCCCATTTTTGAGTACCTGCTTGTTCTTTATGTGATGGAATTATTAAAATTATTTGTACCTGGCTTTACCCAATGTAGTAAGAATTATCACAAGAGATAGTGTGAGTATTTCCAATGTATTCTATGAACTTTTAAGTGTTTCTTTAAAGTTCAGTTTGATTCTGTCTTATGAACTGTTAAGTGTTTTTCTCTTATTTTATATAAAATGGCAAGTTCTAATCATCAATGTTGCAAAAATTCAGCGGATAGGTTTTGTTACATATATAGAAGATTTATTTTAAAGACACAGATTAGATCTATATCCAAGGAAGTTAAAAAGTCTATTTTTTATATTTTAAGTGCCAAATTGGTCATCAAGGTAAAAGTTGGACCCCTCATGTTTGCTGTGTGAGTTGTCATGTAAAGTTAGTGCAGTGGATGCATTGTAAGAAAAATTATATGCCATTTGATGTTCTTATGGTGTAAAGGGAACCTTCTGACCATGTAAGTAATTGCTACTTCTGTATCACCAAAACAGAAGGCCATTCAAAAAAGCTAAGGGACAAAGTTGAAGTATCCAAATTTGCCTTCTGCACTAAAGTCAGTTCTTCATAGCCAAGAATATCCGGTGCCAATTGCACCTTTAAACATGGACAATGTTATGTTTCTTAGTGATTCTAATTGTTCATCAGGATCTGGTCCACAACTTACTGAGAATACCAATAGTGACCCTGCAATTTTACAAACTACCAATGAACCTTACTTAATAACTCAGAATGACCTGGGTTTGTCAAAACAAAAGTCTGAACTGACTTCAACAATGGAACATGTTAGATAAAAATGTGTTTCACTTTCCTGAAAACAGAATAAAACATTTTCAAGTTTTATAAAATAGGAGGATTGCTTTGTGACTGTTATAATAGTGATGGTTTAATGAATGAGCTTAATATGGAAGTATCTTCCAAATGGCATATTTTCATAGATTCATCTAAATACAGCCTTTAAGCAGTCTTGCTTCATAATGGAAACAAAAAACCATCTATTCCTTTTGCCCATTCAGTGACAATGAAAGAAAACTATGATAACTTAACTATCATACTGATTCAAGTTAAATATGAACCGTATCAGTGGGATATTTGTGGGAAAATGTTAGGTATATTGCTAGGGTTTCAAGGAGGTTTTACAAAATATTTTTGTTTTTTATGTCCATGGCCTCATAGAATTTTTTTTAAACCAGGACAGCAAACATCTTTGTTAACCCAAAAAAATACTTCTTCTACCTCTACATATTAAACTTGGACTAATGAAAAACTTTGTTAAAGCTATGGACAAAGAAGGTAATGGTTTCAAGTACCTAAAAGAAATATTTTCTCAGTTAAATAATGCAAAACTAAAAGAAGGCATCTTTATATGGACCTCAGATAAGGAAACTTTTAAGTGATTCACTTTTTCAAAAAAAAATAAATGACTAGGAATTGACAGCTTGGAGCTGTTTTGTAAGTGTAGTGAAAGAATTTCTGGATAACAAGAAAGATGAGAGCAATAAAACCTTCATAGATAAACTTTTAAAAGCCTATGAACTGCTAGGATATTGCATGTCCTTAAAAAATGCATTTTTTGCACTCGCATTTGGATTTTTTCTACAAAATTTGGGTGCAGTAAGTGATGAACAAGGAGAGACATTTCATCAGGACAATGGAAATACAATACCAGGGATGCTGGAACCCATCTATGTTGGGCAACTACTGTTGTTTTTTAAAAAGAGATGATTGTACTAAACATAAGAGAAAAAAGTGAAATATTTTGTCGCTGTTTGATATCTTCATGTAACATTTTATAATTTTATTGCAGATGATATTTAGTCAAATGTCTTTGCTTAGATTTAACATATTTTTATTAAACAAACATTACATTGCAGAAATATGTCTTCTTTTTTTATTTGACCACCAACTCCTGTAACAAAAAAACTATGTGTTACTGTATTTAGCATACCATTTTTGGATTTAGGATCACAAAAAAACTTTATATACAGCTATTTTCATCAATGTTACCTTACAACAATTTAAATTTGTTGATCAGTGTTATTAGGAAGTCAGTTTATGATAAGTATAAACAATACATAGTTATTCACATATCTCATTTCCACATGTGCATTGCTGTATTTTCAATATTTTTTTAAATTCATTAATAACTATCCCCCTCTTATTGTAACTGAGCAAGATTACTTGTTATAATACATCACAGATTTTACACAGTATGTTTTATCTAGAGAGAATTACTTTTATGATAATAAATGAAAGTATCAAACCATTTTTGTATGATTAGTTATAGAAAAATTTCATTGATCAGTTTTTAAAAAAATCATATTTTTTTGTATTGTAAAAATAATTAAAATGACTATTTTATCACTAGTGCTTAGCATGTTAATAATCTCATTTGCATGTAAATTTATAATATATGTAAAATATAATAGTGATACATTTTATAAATACAATAAACTGCAAAAGTACTTTCAATTAATTTCTTAACCTTTGTCAACTGAAAACTATAATTTTCAGTTGACAAAAGTTAAGAAATTAAAGTACTTTAGTCATTTATTGTAATTAATTGGGTTTCAGTTAAAGAAGGTTAAGAAATTGAAAATATTTCTGAAAATTATTGTAGTTATTTATAAAATATATTATCACCATTATACTGTATTATTTTTATTATAATTTTATTACAATAATTATTCTATAACATAAATTTTATTTTATTTATATAAATATTGAAGTGAATGTTTTTACAGACAAAAAGTGTTTTTGAAAATCATGCTTATGAAATCATATATAAAAACACAGGTCCCTTTATTTATTTATTCTTAAATATGGTTACTCTCAAAAACATGATTTATAATATATGTACATGATCTTAACTATTTTGTCAGTGTTAGTTATTTGCAAATTGATTCACTATTTAAAGGTATTAGAAGTAATTAGGTTATATTACTTTCATTGAAGAATTATAGATATTTGGTGGATTTATTTATATATATATATATATAACACTGTGCTAATAAATGCACTGGTCATAGTTATAATAAATCTGTAAGGTATTCAGTGCAAGGTAGTAAAATGTAAACAATATATCTTGAATAATTCTGACCATTATCTAAGTAACAAAATAATCAATTTAAATTTTCATATTATATCATTCTTTCTTCTATAATCCATATTTATCAGGTATGCTTGAATTACATACATCTTCCAAACATGAGACTATTTAAATATGAGTAACAGGTATTTAAATTGGTAAAATATCTGATGAAATTATATGTATTGTAAAAGATTAATTTGTTTCTTTTATGTTATTCACATAACAATCAGTATAGAGTTCAAGTTTATATTTTACTGTGGAGAATACATCTAATTGTCTTATTTTGGATTTATTTTACTGGAAAGCTTACAAATTTAGATTAAGGATGAAAATTAAAGGTCGGAAATAAGATGATAGTTTCACTCATCTCTGAATGTATTTATTTTTATATATACCTAAATGGATTGCTAATTTCATGTCATTTGGTAAATCCATTTAATGAAACATCTTTAATGTGATTAAATATATTTTATACCAATATGTATTGTAAATGGAAAGACTTTGATTAAATCTTCAATCATAAAGCACTTGCTTAATTAGTGATTTGTTTTATTATTATACTAAAACCCTTAGAGACCTGAACGGCCATTTTGAATTCACAGAAAAAATTACAGGACATACAATTTTAAATGAAACGTCTAATTTATTACAATAAATAACAAATATATATACATTTTTAGAAAGTGCAAATATGAAAGAATGTAATGAAGCTGATAAAATAGTCATTACCACAAAAAAATAATTAAAGAAAGGAGATTTTTCACATTTTTAAATATCTTTATTTTTACATTGGTTCACAAACTCTCAATTTTGAAAGATATAGCCTAAAATGACAATTTCATAGACAGCTTCATCACATTCGTCATAAAATGCAGAAAAAAATAATATATAACATGACCTACCTGAGTTACAGATTGTTGGTGTAATGTGGCAAAAGGTGACCATTTCAATTTCTTTTTTCTGCTTGACACTCTATATGTTCTATTTTTGCAAGCAGTTGTTTTTCTAGACGACTCTCTTCGGGATCTCTATTAGAAATGCAAGGTTTTAGTGAGGATCAAAAAAAAAATAACAGTAATAACTTTAGTAAATTCTAAGTTATGGGGGTAAAAAATAATGACTATATTATTGAAAAATCAGGGGTGGGGCGAGATAAATTATGCATTATTTCATGGCAAATCATAATTGCCAAATATGCAAATAAATAATTTAAAAATTTGTTTCTAAAATAAAATGAATAACAACATAGTAAATAAAATAAAATAAATAATCAAAAGGAATTACAAGCAATTATTATATATGAGTGGGAGATGATGATGACTGTTGATTCAGCATTGTGAGGTATTTATTTTTTTCACCTTGTTAGTTTCACAGAACAGAGTGGATAGTTTGAAGACAGTTTGCAAATTGTTGAAATTATAAATGCATGAGCAAAATCAATTTCAAAATAACTGATGATGATGATGTGGAGCTACTGGTAAGGGTGAGCTAAATTATGCATTATTACATAGGAAATCATAATAGCAAAGTATGCCATCAAATGAATAAAAAGTTATCTATAATGAAACGAATAAAAATGTAGTAAATTCTAAGTTATGCATGTAAAAAATAATTACTACATTATTGGAATATCATGAGGGTAAGAGTGAGCTAAATTATGCATTATTACATAGCAAACCATAATAGCAAAGTATGCTATCAAATGAATAAAAAGTTATCTGCAAAGTATGCTATAAAATGAATAAAAAGTTATCTACAATGAAATGAATAAAAACGTAGTAAATTCTAAGTTATGCATGTAAAAAATAATTACTACATTATTGGAATATCATGAGGGTAAGAGTGAGCTAAATTATGCATTATTACATAGCAAACCATAATAGCAAAGTATGCTATCAAATAAATAAAAAGTTATCTATAATGAAACGAATAAAAATGTAGTAAATTCTAAGTTATGCATGTAAAAATAATTACTACATTATTGGAATATCATGAGGGTAAGAGTGAGCTAAATTATGCATTATTACATAGCAAACCATAATAGCAAAGTATGCTATCAAATGAATAAAAAGTTATCTGCAAAGTATGCTATAAAATGAATAAAAAGTTATCTACAATGAAATGAATAAAAACGTAGTAAATTCTAAGTTATGCATGTAAAAAATAATTACTACATTATTGGAATATCATGAGGGTAAGAGTGAGTTAAATTATGCATTATTACATAGCAAACCATAATAGCAAAGTATGCTATAAAATGAATAAAAACTTATCTACAATGAAATGTATAAAAACAGTAAATAAAATAAAATAAATAACCCAAAGGAATTACAAGCAATTATTATATATTAGAGGGAGATGATGATGATGAATGTTGAATACTTACAGGTAATGGGGAATACGAAACCTCAAAATCAAACACATCAACAGAAAAGTTCGTTAGAAACGTAATTACGTTTAGCGGCGAAAATAATTGTTTTCTCCGTATATTTTTTTTATCGGTTGATAAAATCTAGAAAGATAAAAAAAATTACAAAATTTTAATAATGTACTTTACAAAAATTGCTATAAAAAATCTAATTTTCATCGCACAGAAAAAATTTTTAGACGTACAAAAAGATAGAAAAATGGCGGAGAGAAAGAAAAAAAAAGCGTAACTGTGACGTATACGGTTTGCACGCTATTGCGGTCGAAATTGTAAACTTTTTTTAATGCGTAAACAAGCGGTTTTCGGTCTCAAAGGGTATAGCATTTTGCAATACAAAGGTCTATCCAAGATCTTTCAAAATATAAATATTGAATTCTGGAAGCTAACCATCAGTAACTATACAATTCTCCTGTTGTGGTGAGTAATTAATAGTTTTATTTATTTTTAAGTCTACATAAGAATAACATAAAAGCAGTTTATTATCAAATTTAGATATCATTGAATATGTATTGTCTAACTGGAAGAAAAAAATACTGATCTTATTTAATTTTTCAGCTATATTTTAACTCCATTTAAGTTCAATTCTAAGTTATAAATTCTTCACTTTTGCATGTTTATCGTACATAAAAAATTATACTTTTGATGTGCTAACTTGCCACAAATATATTCTATATTATTTAATATATGGAAGGTCACTGAAATAGAATAAAATGAATATAAATATAATAAACAATGCTATTGAATAGGATAGAGTTTTCAATTGTCACATAAAATTTTCAGCTTTCGGAACACATTAGAATTTTTAGGAATAGGAACTCGTATAGTAAAACAAATTAATAAAAAATGACTTGATTTTAAGAGAGAAAACTATGATAAACTATCATTAATGGTGATAGTGATGATCAAATGGATTTACTTAGACAGATTACTCTTGAATCATCTGCACCTTGAAATTTATAATAGTCAAACAATATCTTTAATTGCCAATAGAAGGACTTCTCAAACCATGACACATAAGAATGGCCATCTTAACTTTAACCCAACTTTCCACTTATATAGGCCAATCTGAAGAATCTTGATTTGGGAGTGTGATGCTGTTATTCTCTTCATGCTCCCAAATCATGATGCTTCAGATTGGCCTATATAAGTGTAAAGTTAGGTTAAAGATAAGATGGTCACTTTTATCTTTATAAAAATCACTATCTTGTGTTATGGTTTGAGAGGTCCCTTTATCAGCAATTAAAGATATAGTTTGATTATTATAAATTTCAAGGTGCATATGATACAGGTTAAAGCCTGTCTTAAAAGTATTTACATATACTTCCTGTGTGATTAATAAATAATTACAACTTTAAAATATTATAGTTATTCATGTCCTTGAGTCTTATATTATTAAAAAAAAGGCTTTTTGGAATATAATTCTCCTACATCAAGGATATATTCTATAAATTATTGGAATTATAAATATCCCAATAACTATCAAAAATCATTTTATTTTTAATATAAACAATCTTGAAGAGAGGTCAAAAACTTTTAAAAAAATTTATTATCATTTTAGAAAAAACAAATCCATCTAAACTCTTAATTATCTTATTTTTTTTTATATTCATGCTACTAAAACTTTTACTGGTATCATTATTATTCAATTTAATGGGTATATTTAAGGAATTCATTTTAAATTTGACATATTTATATTTTTATAAATAATACAACTTCTTCATAACACAAGTAATAAATTTTTTTACTGGAATTGATTCAATTACAATTGATATAAATCTGTAATTAGTCCAAAAAATTTGAGAACTCTGCTCAAAATATAATCCCAAGATGAAAAACCAATTTCATTTAACCAAAACTATACAGCATCAACTTTTGCCATTAATGAAGGAACAACTCAACAGTATTATATATCAGCAGCTCTAATCAAAAATCAAATTTGACCTTGATACAATTGATCGATCAATTATCAACATCAAGAAGATGAAACTCTTCTCTTAAATTATCAATTCTAAGTAGATAACCAGATTTGACCTTGATACAATCGATCAATCGATTATCAACATCAAGAAGATGAAACTCTTCTCTTAAATTATCAATTCTAATTAGATATGAATCAAACTCAATATCAAAAAATCTCATAGAGGCAAAACTCTACCATTCAATGCAAGCCAGAATAATCAATGCATAAATTTCCTATCTAGTGCCTACTCATCCAATATCCTTATACTAGTTTCTATCTTGTGGCTTTCATCAGTGAGGAGTCTTGGATCTGAGAGTATTGCATCTAGATCTTAGGATAATACAACCCTCCAGCAGCCACCTTTTACTTTTTTTTTATCTAATTATTAAGCTTTGAGTCCAAAATGAAAATACAATAATGTTTTCAAGCTAAGCTCATTAGTTTGTATACTTGTATAGATCAGAACTCAATTCAGCATCTATACTTTTTGAATGATCACAGTTACCATAATCCTATTGGCAGGATTGGTATTAGACCATTAAACATCACCTGATCACTATTCTTTATTTTTGCACAAACTGTTTTTGACAGAGGTAAAACTATCCATACAGTAGTACCACTCAATGCAAGCTAGAGTGATCAATGGATACAAGCTAATGACCTTAGCTTGAAAACATTATTGTGTTTTCATTTTGGACTCAAAGCTTTATAGTTAGGTAAAAAAGTGGCAGGATTGGTATTAGACCATTAAACATCACCTGATCACTATTCTTTATTTTTGCACAAACTGTTTTTGACAGAGGTAAAACTATCCATACAGTAGTACCACTCAATGCAAGCTAGAGTGATCAATGGATACAAGCTAATGACCTTAGCTTGAAAACATTATTGTGTTTTCATTTTGGACTCAAAGCTTTATAGTTAGGTAAAAAAGTAAAAGATGGCTGCTGGAGGATTCCATTAGATCCTAATATATAGGTGCAGTGCTCTCAGATCAAGGCTTTTCATTGATGAAAGCCACAAGCTAGAAACTAGTCTAGAGATATTGAATGAATAGACACTAGATAGGGATTTTATACACAAACTTTCCTGCATTTACTGATTACTCTGGCTTGCACTGAGTGATGCTACTACATGGAGAGATTTGCCTCTGTGAATAACAGCTTGTGTAAGTATAAAGAATGACCATACTGATGTTTGATGGTTTACTCATAAAATCTCTATATTCATATTTTCAATATCATTGATAATCAACTACTTTTAATTATGACAATATTTCTATAAAATGATGATTTACAATATAGGGGATGTGAACTAATGTTATATTTTTACAATTTTTTTTTTTAGATTTATGAAGAAAATATTTTATTTGTTTATTTTATATTAAAGAATTTCAATAAATTTATGTTATACAAAAGTAGTTAATGATGTCATCCATATTGAACGATTTGATAAGTTATACATTGCTACAAGATTAATCATTTAAATGATTTGTGTTAAGAATAATAAACAATTGTTTGCTTACTAAACTATCTATTATTCTTATTTTATTTGCTTTTTTCTTTCATTTATTTTAACAATAGATTTGTAAAGAAATGAAATAAATGGTTTATTCATAGAAAGGTATCTGTTTATTTAATAATTAGATATATTTGTTGTATAAATTTATAAACAAATTTAATTATACATGGAAAAATAAATTAATACCATATTTAGTCTTAAGTTGCATATTAGAATAGAAATAAATTTGTTTAAAAATACATATTAGGGGACACAAAAACAATACAGATCTTATTTTTTATAATACACATACAAAAATCATTTTTATATGTATAATAATTATGTGAATATTGAATTGAATATGCTTTTATAGATATAAATAGCACTTTAAAAATTGAGGGGGGTTGGGGTGAAATTTAACAAAAGAAGTTGTTTATCTGGCATTAAACAACTGACTTTTCAAATTAAATTGGCCACTTAGTAAATGTATACAATGGAATTTCCACATTTACCATATTTTTTTTCCAAACATGAATAATATATATACAAATTAGAATTATAGTGTATACAAAATTTTAAAAAAGTAATACAGTTATAAATAAAGAGTATGTATATTTTCTGAGCTTGTGTGTTCACTCATTCCCTTAAAAAAATTGTAAAAAACACTTAGTGTATTGTGTCTATTTTTTTATTAAAATTGACAGCAAAGTGACAGACTGTTAATGTTATGAAGGATCACAATTAAGCACTTGTTCTGGATATCATTTTAGGGTACTTGAGTACTAACTAAGCTATGACGTACTACACCGAAAGCATACTATTCTAATCTTACGATCTTTAAAATAACGTCTCCTAGTGATTTGCGAACAAACTTAATCGATAAAATTTGCCCGCAGATCACGTGGAGAAGTCACCGTGAAGATGCAAGATTAGAATAGTATGCCTTAACAATCGTCATATCATACTTCATATAAAGAAGGAGGAGATGTCCACCATGTTGCCAAACCTGAAACAAACAAATGGAATAATAAGTAAAATTGACTAAAATGTTAATTAAAATAATTATGAAAATAAATATGAAAAAGATAAACCTAAAATTATTAGCATATTTAACAATATTTTGCTACGGTAAAATAATATTTCAATATTCAAAAAATGTAAATATGAAAAATGGGATAAACCTAAAATTATTTCGATATTTAACAAAAATTTGCTACGGTAAAATAATACGAAATGTAAATATAAATAATTAAAAATCAATATGTTCATTTATATTTTAATCAAAAATCATATTTTCAATAATATTTCAATATCAAACAAAATAAGTAATCAAATGTAAATATGTAAAAGGGATAAACTAAAATTATTAACGATATTTAAAATAATTTGCTACGGTAAAATAATTTCAAAATGTAAATATAAATAATTAAAAATCAATAATGTTCATTTATATTTTAATCAAAAAAGTATTTCAATAATATTTAATATTCAAACAAATAAGTAATAGCTAAAATTCTTCTCAATTAACCCTTCATAAAAAAAGGGTAAAAGTTTTACATTTTCCCTACTTTTCAAAAATTTAATTATAAGCAATATTTAAGTAATAGAAAACAAATAATAAAAAATAATAGGTAAAAAAATATTCTTTTTTTCAGGTATTTAATGAATCCAAATTGATTATATTTAGGAAAATTGATTCAAATATTTACTACAAGTAGCTTCTTTACAAATTGATACTAACAATAAAATGCTATTTTACAATCAATTTGTAGCAGTAATGTTTCCAGAATATTATTATAAACAATTTTTCAGTAATCGTGAAATAAAGCTACAATAACAGGTAAAATTCATATTTTTGGGAGGATGGTATTTAAAAAAAAAAAAGGAAAAAAAATATTATAAAATTTTAACTATAAACATTTCGTTTTCCTCCATAATAAAAAAAAATACCTAACATTCAATTTAGAAAAAAAATTACAAACTAAAAAGGTATATTAAATAAATTGCTACAAATAAAAGTCCTGTGGTGGATAGTTCTATTTTCCAAAATAGAGTGAAAGTGTCATTTTTGAAGATCCCACATATTCGTTAAATACGAATCAAGTGTTGTCTAGCTGTACTCTGTGCTTCTTGTTCCGCCATTTTAGTAGCCCCACAACCTTTCTATATTTTGAGTGTGGACTCCAGTTGATGGGTCCACAAAATTATAGGTGTGATTGACCTGAAGATGATCATATCCAGCCTCCTTTAATTCCTCGGTTTTGTAGCCTTTCCAGCAGTCGCTGTAAATCGTAGATCCTTCCTGCACATTGTCTCTGATGGCTTGCATGAGAGTGGACGCGGATCTGTCTTGAATGGCTACCACAAAACATTCATCCGTCTCCCTGCAAACACCACCGAATATCCACTGCTGGGGGAGTACTCTGCCGGCATTATTTTTGTAGTGTATTCGTGGTGACGTCACAGTTACTGCAGAATGAATATTATCGCAACTGCGAGACTACAGAGGGAAGCCATGTTAGGACGAGGATTATGCTTCCCTAGTATTTATAAGCATTATGTATAGTAATAGTAATAAATGATTAACTAGTAAAGTGTTGTTTGTGTTTATTTGTATTCGTGATACACAACACTTTGGCGACGAGGATGGGATGCCGCTAGCTGCATTATTTTCTTTACCTTGGGATTACGGCAAGAAACTACAGAAATACTTTTTCTTCGCGAAGACGTTCAACAAGGCGTTAATGCTCAAGGATGGCAACTGTCGGGAAGTTATCTGCATTCGACGTCGTATCTCCACAACTATGGGATACGTATGCATCGCAAGTCGAATTTTATTGTCTGGCGAATGATATTACAAGTGAAGACAAGAAACGAGCTACTTTGTTGGCAGCCTGCGGACTACAAACGCTATCGATATTGCGGTCCTTGATAGCCCCAGCTCAGCGTTAGAAAGGTCATATGACGAGCTCACCGCTGTGTTAAAACAATACTCCAATCAAGGCCCTCTATAATCTATCAGCGCTACCAGTTTTTGCGTCGTGAACAAAAGAGGGAGAGACTATTAGTGTTTTTCTCGCAGGACTGAGACGTCTCGCGGAAGGATGTGATTTTGGCACGACACTCGTCAAGCGCCTCCGTGATCAGTTTGTTTGTGGACTGAGAGATGAAAGTGTACAGCGCGGACTGCTTACCGAAGAAACATTAACCCTAGATGCCACAGTGCAGAGGAGTTTAGCAGCCGAGGCAGCGGGGACCCAGGTGTGGGAGATGCATGCTTCTGGATTGTCATCATCAGTGGATCTAATACAACACCGCCGGCAGTTTCCTACCAAATACAAAACGGAGTTACAAAAACATATAATGCCGACTGTGCCATGTTGCGGCTGTGGTGGTACACATGTTCGTACAGAATGCCCTTTTCGCCGAGCAAAATGCCATTTTTGCCGAAAGACAGGTCACATCCAAAGGGTATGTAAGGCCCGACAACAGGACACGCAGACATCATCCACCCAGTGCATGGCAGTGAAAGGGGAATTGGATACTGATGGGGCATTGGACTTAATATACAAGCTCCATAGTGACAGCAAAACTCTCAGAACTACAGCAAGAGTGCTTATTAACAATACTAAATGCTGCATGGAAGTAGATTCCGGATCGGAATATTCAATTGTATCTCGGGGGGTTTTTCAAGACTTGTGCAAAGGAAAACCGCCAGTGTTGGAACCTGTGCAAATGACACTGCGAGATTTTCAGCAAAACCGGATCACCTTTATGGGACAGTGCTTTGTCAGCGTCAAATACGGAAAGTATTCAGCTTGTTTATGCCTGTTAATTGTGGAAAGAGCATGTACAAATCTACTTGGCCGTGAATGGTTTGCCCCCTTGGGAATATTTTTATCGGGGGTGCATTCAGTTCGACATTCACCAATGCAAGATATCATTGATGCTTTTCCCCAGGTTTTCAGCACTACTCTTGGAAGATATCGAGGATCGCCAGTGTCTTTACCGATAGACCCAAAAATACCACCTATTCACCTCCGAGCCCGGCCATTGCCATTGGCTATGAAACCAAAGGTTGACACAGCGCTGGACACCTTATTAAAGGACGGAATCATCGAGCCAGTTTGCGACCCTGTATGGGCAACACCAGTGGTGCCCATCATCAAAGCATCAGGAGAGGTCCGCCTTTGCGGTGATTATAAGGTGACCGTAAATCAAGCATTGAGAGATCACCCATATCCAATACCAGCAGTACACCATTTTCTCGCATCGTTTCCTAGGAGTTCAGTGTTTGCAAAAATAGACTTAGCTCGAGCATACCTACAACTGCTGGTAGATGAGGCATCGGCGGATGCACAGACCATTATCACTCATCGGGGAGCCTTCCGAGTGAAGAGATTGCAGTATGGCATTAGCGTGGCCCCAGGAATATTTCAGGGAATGGTGGACAACATACTAGGAGGTATTCAGGGAGTTTTCCCATACTTCGATGATGTACTGATATGTGCAACATCTGATACGGACCTAACCACCAAATTAAGAACAGTCTGCAGCAAATTGGCTGCCTGTGGGCTGAGTGTAAATAAAGACAAATGTGTCCTCGGAGTGTCGTCGATAGACTTTTTGGGATACACCCTGGATGCAGAGGGCCTGCACCCAGCGGCCAACAAAGTGGCTGCTATTAGGAGAGCACCGACACCAACAGATAAGAAGAAGCTACAGGCATTCTTGGGGTTGCTCAACTTCTACAGTAACTTTTTGCCACACCGAGCTACGACAGCCGAACCACTACATAAATTGCTTAAGGCGGATACAGTATGGTCATGGACCAAAGAACACGAGAGAGCATTCACACAATTGAAGGAGGCCCTGACGTCCGACGATGTGCTGGTGCCTTTCGATCCCCGCCAACAAGTGGTGGTAACCTGCGACGTTTCACCATATGGAGTGGGAGCAGTACTTAGCCTGAAGTATGCAAACGGCCTATGTTCACCGGTTGCTTTTGCATCACGAACACTCACCAAGTCTGAAAGAAATTACGCTCAGATAGACCGGGAAGCACTTGCTATTATATTCGGGGTGAAACATTTCCACCATTTCGTATATGGAATACCGTTCGAGATAGTGACTGACCACAAGCCACTGCTGGGAATCTTCACGTCGGACTGGCCGACCCCATTCATTCTATCACCCCGAATGCAAAGGTGGGCATGCCTCTTGACGGCTTACAACTTCAGACTGCAGTATGCACCAGGGAGGAGCATAGGGAACGCAGATGCACTGAGTAGATGGCCATCCCCTGCAGTTCAGCAGAGTGAGGAGAAGCTGCGAGCAGTATTATTCCTTGAGGACTTGGAAAACCCACCAGTTTCTGCAGAACAGATCGAGAAAGAGACTAAAGCAGACCCTGTGCTATCTAGAGTAAAGGAGTGCATCCTGACAGCATGGCCAACACACATTCAACAAGATCTTCGATCAGTCGTGAAAAAATGAGTTGTCAACACACCGAGGATGTTTGCTGTGGGGGGCATGGGTGGTCATACCGACATCTCTTAGACCCATAGTTCTTCGTGAGCTGCACTTGGGACACATGGGAATTGTGAGAACAAAAGCACTTGCACGCTCATATGTCTGGTGGCCTGGAATGGACCAGGACATAGAACAACTAATAGCTAAATGTAACAACTGTCAAGAGATATGACACCAGCAACCACGTGCACCAACACATCACTGGGAGATTCCAGCTCTGCCATGGTCACGAATACATGTGGATTACGCTGGACCTATCCAGGGGAAAATGATTTTAGTTGTCGTGGATGCACACTCGAAGTGGATCGACGTCCGTGAAATGCCATCGACAACGACTGGAGCTACCATCTCAGCACTTAGAGAACTTTTCGCAACACACGGTCTTCCCGAATGCATTGTCTCAGATAACGGCCCTCAGTTCACTGTGATGGAGTTCACCACCTTCCTTCACCGGAATGGCATTCGCCATGCAAGAGTTGCTCCATATCATCCATCAAGCAACGGGTTGGCAGAACGTGCAGTATAATCTGTTAAGGAGGGATTGCAACGTCTACGCAACGGGACCTGGAGTCAGCGGCTTGCACGTTATTTACTAATGCAACACACTACGCCATCAACAGCAACGGGACTTAGCCCGGCCGAGCTACTGTTCAAGCGGCGCATAAGAACATGCCTGGATTTTCTGCACCCTGACAGGGCACCGCAAATAACTCAGATACCGATACAAAGGGTACGAACATTCCAACCACAGGATACAATTTTGACACATAGGGCTGGAAAGAACTCACTATGAATACCTGCAGTTATCCAACATCAGACAGGACCATTGTCATACGAGATTCTAACGGACTCCGGAATTCAAAAAAGACATGTAGACCACTTGCGACCTAGAGCGGTAAATGCCCACACAGAGGAAACTGCGGCAAACCAGGATAGTCAGAATGAGACAGCACTTGGAGAACCCATTCAGGTGGCTGCACCTACCACCAGTATACACCGAGAGAGTAAACCACAAACACCTAGTGGTCGCCCTCGGCGAGTACGCCGCCCTCCTGCACGTCTGTTGGACTATGACACTTCTCAAAAAAGGGGGGAAAGGGAAGGAGTGTAGTGTATTCGTGGTGACGTCACAGTTACTGCAGAATGAATATTATCGCAACTGCGAGACTACAGAGGGAAGCCATGTTAGGACAAGGATTATGCTTCCCTAGTATTTATAAGCATTATGTATAGTAATAGTAATAAATGATTAACTAGTAAAGTGTTGTTTGTGTTTATTTGTATTCGTGATACACAACAATTTTTCCGTCTTGAAAAAAGACTTTCGTCAATTTCAATAACCCTGTTAGGGCCTCCAATTTTCACTTTTTCTTTATGCAATAGTCTCCATGTGCAGACTTCACGGAGATAATTGTTCCAGTCGATTGCTGTTTTACTGGCGATTTCCAACTGCTCCTCACAAAATCGTACCGATGTCAATTCTTGACACCAACTATATATAAATCTGATCGCAGTGACCAAACTAATTCTGGATCCTTCAAACCAAGTCCCTTTTCTGATAGCGATCCTTTTATAACAGTCTTTAACATTGCAACGCATAGGATGGCCATTCACACAAAATTTCCCACTCGGAATAATCCCATATGTTTGCAAAAATTCGACCGCTTCATCTTCAGAAGATGGTAAGTCCCACAATTTTATATCCGACATTTTCTTGTAAGTTGTTGATTAGTAATAAATTAGTAATAAAAATAACACGGCAATCAAAATGTAAATTAGTAATAAAAATCAAAATTGAAATTAGTAATAAAAATAATAAATAGCAATAATTAACAATCACAGAAATTAGTAATCCAAATCTCAGCAATGAAAATGTAAAATAAGCAATAATTTCTCAATTAGCAAAATGTAAAATGAAAATCTCACAAAATGGCATATAACAGACAATAGAAAAAACATGTCTTGCTTGCAATACGACAGCAGGTAAAAGACAGGTATTTACCACAATTCACCGCAATATTACATAATCTCGTTTGTGACCACGAAAAAACCTTGATCACTTCTATTGATTAGGCATGCCAATGTTTCAGTTGCCATGACATTGTTTTGGTTGATCGTTGATCTTATCTACCGGCGGCCTGTGTAGTACGTCATAGCTTAGTACTCAAGTACCCATTTTAGTAATCTCGTTATAGTAGGTATGGCCTCATCCAGGGCCAGAGGAGGGTAGTAAGGCATGAAGGCATCAATACAAGAGAAATGCAGGGGTGCGGAAATGATACAGAATTAAGAATACATTTATTTTTGTTTTGTTACAAATGTTATTTAATGTTACTTGATTCATTATTTCTACAAAATAAGAACATATATATTAAAAGAAATAATCACTTTTTGAAACGCGATTTGTCAGTTATAATTTTCTACAGTTTGTATTTCTCTCAGGATATTCTCAGTTATGTCTTCTTATGCTGGGTGTAAGCTGGGTCTACACGATAAGTATTTCAAATCATGTTGCTTATGTGATGCAAAAATGGAACAGTCCATTTTACTATTAATATCCATGTTATTTATATTGTAATGTTTATTTATATACGTTGCAAATATATTGGCATTTGGTAAAAGCTAAAAAAAAATAAAAGTAAATTTAGATTTTTTTTTGACTAATTTTTTTTTTAAAAAAAAAATGTACAATGAAAGTTAAATTATTCTTTCGTATTTTTTGTAATGTAATTAAAAATAAAAGTAGAATTGGAGAGAACAAAAGAATTCCAAAAGCAAGTAAAAAGATAAGCTAAAAGAAAAATATTTTAGCTAATTAAACATGGCCGAAAAACTTGATAAAAAAATGAGAACTTAGTAATTGAAAAATGGTAAAGACTGTATAAGATTATAAACACAAAACGCCATGATAATAGCATGTGCAGAAGTCTGAAAACTGGACCTCTAGTATAAAAAGGAGGGGTTCAGTTGGAGGAACGTCTTCGTTTGCCTGATATTCTTTTGGTTGGTTTTGGATTAAAAAATCCGGACCACTCTACGATGAAAAAGTTCTTCATACGAGAGTAGACAAAATTAAGCGTTTGCAAACAAGTCTTAAAATAATTCCAATAGAGACTTTCATTTTTTCTATACAAGAGACTTTTGTTTATACCAGAACTTTTTAATTAATTATTCTATTTTATTGATTGCGTCATGTTTGAATTAATCTGTGTTCTCTCTAATTTACTTGATTAGGAATTCTCATTTTAACTTAAGCAGATTTTTAATCTGTTATAATAATAAAAATATTTCTAATATCAATTTTCATTTGTGCATTATTAATAATAGTTATTATTTTTTATTATTAAATTTATTATTAGTTTAATAAGATTTAAAACATAATTTACCTTTGCCAATATGTTTCAATAAGCCCAGGAATAATAATCTTAAAAAATAATTCTCGTTACGGTAGGATGTAATACCGATTAGTTTAAAAGTATTTTTTCTTTTTTTATTCGTGAGACGTTATGTGACTATTTCAGCAGACTCTTTAGAATAAAAGGTCCTGGTGCCCATATTAAATAAATTAAAAGCTGATTTCGTCAATAGCATAATTCTCAACAATTAATAGGTTGAGTTTGATCAGGAAATATAGTTGTGTTTTTAGAATAATAATGAAACGTTCTTTTTTTGAAATAAAATAAATGAACATTTAATTTTCTTTTACATAATTTGATCAACTCGCACATTTATAATGCGTATAGAGGCCTAGCAATACGGAAAATGTTATAATATATATATATTGTAATGGTTATTTGGTATTTGTAAAACAATAATAATAAACATAACTTCAAAATTTTTTATTGGTTTATTATAAAAATACTATCTTAAATTTACCATATACAACAAAAATTTTTTATAGCATTTGAAATTCTTATAGCAATTTTTGGTTTAGTTTTAAAAACACACACAAACCAATAGGTCAATCATGCTAATAAAATGCATAATGTATATATGTAGATAAATTAGTTAAAATAAAATCAGTTAAAGCAAAATTAGTGTACATGATAATGATAAAGCTAAATAGTGACATAAACTTTTAATGGTAATAATTGAATGTGTTGGTGTGTAAGTATGGATGTTTATGTTTCTTTGATTTATTTGAATGTAAAGGAATACCATATCAAAATATTTAGGTGGAGTTATTTTAAATCAAATAAAATCTCAATTATTATGAGAATGGTAAATAAAGTAAAATCATTTATCTTAATATCTATAATATAAATATTTGTTCTAACATTGTGATTTGTACATTTAATTTTCTTAAAGTATACTTTATTTAAATATCTTTTAAAATAGTATGTGCATACCTATCAACTATGATATTGTTGAAATGGAAATTTTTAAGTCATCTGCAGTGATAGTTAAAACAAATACTGGTACTGTATTTAAAAAATTATTACCTAAACACCTGTATTTGGATATTTGTTTTATTAAACCAGTTTTAAAATTAATGGACTTTTTGTAAACAATTTTATAATAAATAGCTCAAATTAGAAATTTCACTTCTCAGGAAATACTAATTATCTCCATAACATCTTTAAAAATGGAATAAAAATATGTGTACCACATTTCATGGATTGATTCAAAAGATGAAATTTGAAATTTTGTCATCATTTATTGTTCCATCTGGATTAATTCTTTTCACATCTCTGTAATTTTACAGTTAAAGTATCTAAGGTTTTCAGTCATTCACAGGTGAATGAGTTGGAGTGTGGTCAATCTCAAGATCTCACCATCTCACACTGGCCAGATTTGGTCTCTTTGCCTGGATTCTAGATTTTGTTACATGAATGCACAAAGTTGACCAGTACAATATATACTAAATTACCTGATTTTCATATTTTATTATTTACATTAATAAATAAATATGGTCACATGATATTATTAGAATGCATTTATTTAAAGGTATATTGTTGTAGTAATAATGTTATTTATATTTACTGCTAATATTTGCAATACAGTTTAAATATTAATGTTTAGTTAATTGTGGTTTAAATACAATAAATTGCCCTTATTTAGTCATATCAATAATAAAAACTTTTTTAAGTTAAAGATAAAATTTTAAGAGTTTTATTTATTCTACTTAAATATTTTAAACCCTGAGGTAACATTCGATTTGATATATGGCTGAACCAAACATATAAGTATTATTAGACTTATTTATTCTTATTGCAAATAATACAATTATATTTCAATTTCATAATCCTAAGATATTATTATCATTTATTTATTAATTCATGTTTATAGTGTTTTCTTATATATTTAATTATTCTGTTTATAGTAAAGAGTCTCATGTAGTGATTATCTGCATAGTACAAGTTAAGCAAATATTTTGACAGCTAAATTGATGTGGGTTGTGCTCTTCATCATTTCATCAGTTACAGTATATATCAATGCACTTCAATATAGTAGTACCTGATAACATTACAAAAATACAAGTTGTAACATGAACATTCATCTGCATGTAAAAATAAGTTCAATAGTTCAGACAATATGGTTCTATATAGTGTGTTGGTTTTTTCATAAAATTTATTATTGATTTTTGTAATCAGTGACTTGAGCAGATATGGTAATATCAATATTATGAGATGTATTTATAATTACGATTAGGTGGGAAAGCTAGAAACTAAAGGTCAAATGATTATTTTTTATGGCTGTAATATCTAATCTCTATATGAATTCCTTCTTAAAGTTAAGGAAGTACTAAATTGATAGAGCATGTACTATAAGAATAATGTTATCCTAATGAACTTTTAATAACATAGCTGAGTATTAAATACAGTCTATACCATAGATATGTATGTGTATATATATATATATATTATTTAAAATTAAATACCATTTGACACACAAATTTACCACATCAGTGATTCTATATATTAAATAAATTAATATAAAAAAATTAAGGATAGAACTTTAAATATAATATTTTAATACAGAATTAATTTACCTTTTCTTCCTTAGATATAATAATATGGAGGGGAAGAAAAAATTGTCCGGTTTACAAAATAGAAAAAGAATGGTTATAAAAGAAAAATGATTACAAAAACAATCTGGAATAATTTATGATTTTAAAATCTAAACCTTCAAATGAAGAGGATTTGTGCAATGAACATGGACATGGTCCATCTGTTGCTGAAAATGAGATTTTGGAAATAGAATATTTAACTCAGGTTTTTAATGTAGAACAACCCAATGAAAATTCTGATTAAAAACACTCAAATAAAGATTTCACTGAAGAACAACAAAACTTTTCAGTTGATAAACTGGAAGGTCCAGTAAATTGGCCTAAAATTACTGATAAACTTCAGCTTACTTTGGTTGAATGCAGGCCTGTCCAAAACGAGGACATATTCTATCTCTGGAATTCTGAAGGAAGAATGTTTACTAATGTGTATTTAAAAAAAAGTAAAATGGTGAATTAGTACATAGATCATGGTTAATTTATTCCCAATCCAAAAGTAGTATCTTCTGCTTTTCTTATAAATTATTTTGTACAATGAATCATAAAGACTCTGCATCAAATTGTGTATTACATAATTATAATCAATGGAGTATCTTATACACTTTACATACATGAATAAAGTCATGTTCACACATCACAAATAAAAATGTGATATGATTTTATATTCTGACTGATAGACAATAAGACCATTGATGCAGAAAATCAAAAACTTGTGGAATTGAAGAAAAAATATTGGTCAAGTGTATGTGTAAGAATAATTGAAATAATAACATATCTCTATCACAGATAGTAAATTTTGTCATCATATTAGAGTGGTTGAGTATTTTTCTGTTATATTAGATTGTACTCAAGACAGAAATCACACTGAGAAAGTGACAGTTATCATTAGATGTTTCTTGCAATGAAAAAGTATCTATTGAAGAGCATTTTTTGGAATTTTTGGCAATTGAAAATTCCACAAGTGAAAATTTATATAATGCAATAATTAACATGTTGCAAAATTTGAATTTAGATATACAAAATATAAATGACCAAGGATATGACAATGGGGCTAATATTGAAGGAAAGAAAAATAGTCTGCAAAAATTAATTTTAAATCAAAAATCCCAGAACTTTTTTTATACCATGTGCAGCTCATATTTTAAATTCAGTAGTTAATGATGTCATAAAAGTAATTTCAGAAACCATAACTATATAAGCAATTTATTTTTTTCATGCTATTTATTAAGCATTAGACTATCTCAAAAAAAAAACACTACCTCATTAAGATTAAAACCACTTTCAGATACTAGATGGGAAAGTCACATAAATGCTCTTCAACCATTGAGACATCAAGCAGAAGAAATATATAATGCTTTGTTTGAAATATTCTCTGATGACAATTTTGATCAAGAAAGTAAACACGAAACTCAGATATTCTCTTGTTTTATGGTATGATGTATTATATTTATAAATCCTGTAGGCAAATGTTGCAAAATCCTCAAACAAATATTTCACATGCTTTGATAGCCACTAAAAATCTAAAACAATTTTTAGTTATTACCATTCCATACAGATGTTTGTTCAATTCCTCACTTCAAACAACTGCAAATCTATGTGAAGATTTAGAAGGAGAGCTACTCTTCAAAAGTAATAATGTAATTAGAAACAGGGAAAAAGTAAAGTTTATTATTATGAACATTGTGACAAAGGACCTCAAATACATGAAGAAAAATTTACAGTATTCTTTTTCACAATATTGGATATGACAATTGCATATCTTGATGATAGATTTATGCAAATGGGAACCCATAGCAAACAGTTTGAAATTTGGTCAACTAAAAATAAACTTGGTGAGACTAATTTAGAAAACTTAAAAAAGAATGTTTCAGTCTATAAAATCATTTGAGTGACAATGATAATAATAAAGACATAAATGGAGAGGAATTGTATGAAGAAGTATGTCTATTTAAAAACTTGTTTTCAAGTGAGCTATCTCAATTCACAGATCTACTTGACGTTCTAAATTACACTCATGAAAATGATTTGACCATTTCATTTCCAAATTTGAGCATATCAATAAGAATTTTATTAACTTTTTCTACATGTGTAGCTAGTGGAGAGGGGTTATTTTCAAAGTTAAAAATCATAATAAATTATTTACATTCGGCAATGACACAAGATCGGTTGGTAAATTTGTCAATGATGGCTATAAAGAATGATAATGCAATACTCTAAAATCTAAATGTTGATGATATTGTATCTAAATTCAATTCCGCAAAATCCTGGAAAGTCAATTTATAATTATATATATTATCTTTAATAAAACATTAAAATGTAAATAAAATCACTTAGAATTTTTTTGAGGGGGGGGGGCATTTAAGTTGCAATTTAGAAAAATGTTTGGTAAATAGATTGTAATTTTATATGGAATGGAAATATGGATGTTGAGAAATTGTCACATAAAAATTTTAAAGATTTCTATATTGTTAATTTGGATTTAAATGGGAAAAAATAAACTATAAAGGATTTATTGTATTAAATTGCTGCGCTGTATAAATTTATCAATGTAAATTGGAAATGAAAATGGATTTGGATTTTATTTAAAAATCATGCATATTATTATGATTATGTTGCAAGTAATTGTAGGGAGGGGAAAAGTTAGTCACTTGTTTAAATGAATGAAGTAATTGTCAATAACTGAAAATTAAAGCATTGACGCAATGATTTAATTTAGATAAGGTTATAGCTTTTTTTTTTCATATGTCATAGCATCAGCCGGGACGCGAACCCACAACCGTCTGCAACCAACTACTTGCTTGCAAGGCGGCTGCGATGACCTCTTGGCTAACAACGCTTGACTAAGGTTATAGCTTTGACATATAGGACCTGTTTTTTAACAGATAATTAATGATGATAAGATTATTTGTTTTAATACTGAAAATCACTAAAAGTAACTTTTGTGTCGTGGAAATATGTATATTTTTATATGAAATAAAATTTAAATAGAAGTCTGTCATTCATTTTTATATTCAATAGTAAAATTAACTGACTTTCAAACAAACATTATCTGGCAGTGAAAGATTGTTGTTTGTAAAATAAATTGAAATAAAATATAATTTTTTTGTCAATTTTATTAAAGTTATCTAATTGTTTTAGAATAAATGATTTTTAGAAAAATAATATCGTAGAAATTATACTAAATTAATGCAATTAGTTTTCTATATTTTACTGATAACCTAAGGGAAAACTATTTATTAAAAACATATTCATATTAATTAAAAAACAAGAAAGGTTCGGTAATTTTTTTAACTAAATAAATGTCTTTTTGTTTTTTAAGAATTAATTATTTTATTAAGGGACTTATGGTATTAAATTAAAAAATTTAATTGATACAATCTTTAAAATAAAATCAATATATATGTAAATGAAGAAAGATAATATATTTCATTTTAATAAAGTGATTTGTTTTATGGTCCCTTATATTTACAAAGTTTATGTATTTTATTTCATCTTTAGAATACAAAAATGAAACTTAGGCATATTTACAATATTGCTGAATTATACATAAATCGGAATTATGCACATATAAGTATTTTATTCTGTTCAAATATTTTTATTCAAGTAAAATATTAATAATGATGATCATATAACATTGTTTTATTTAACTTACCTTTTTTTATTCTGAGCATTTTATCAAATTAATATTAATGTTTGCACTAGATTCAACAAAATTGAAATGTTTACAATGAGATCTCGGTATCCATTGCTTCACACTAAATCGTTTAACCATGGTTCGAAAAAAATATAATAAAAACTAAAACAATTAAAAATTAATAAAAACAAATGATAATTTTTAAATTAATATTTTATTCACTTGGAAATGTAGCTGATGATGTTATATGCTACTGCAATTTTAAATAATCAACTTAATATCACTTAGATATTGTAACTTTTGCATTTTATCTTCATAAAGTTTCATCATCTATTATATTTATAAAGTGTATCGATACATATATTATTTTAATTATAATATAAATTAAACTTCATAATTTTTCTCTAATAATTTTGAGCAATAGTATAAATGTTTCTTACTGGAAGCAAGATTTGAAACTACTTAAAGATTTAATTAGTAAATTTTTTAAGCTTTTGCTTCCTGCAACAAGAAATTAAACATAAAGTATTAATTTTAAAGTAACTTATTAATCTTTTTTTTTTCTTAAAAATTAATTTAATAAAAAAAATAGAATGAGTAAATTTAAATTCATTACTTATATTTATTTGATTATAAAGTGAGCAAACAGTTTAAACTTTGTGGCTAATTGTTCTAAAGAGCAAAATATAAAATGCACTAACACACACAAGCACACAAAGCTGAAGACAAATAAAGAAATATATATATATATAAGTGACTAAGCATTTTCAAGAGTCAGAGCCCTCATATTCATAGCATTTTGTAAATAGATAAGAATTTGATTAGGGGCGATGTAAATATAAAGTATACATTGGTATGTCGCATAAGTTTAAATATTGCACTCTAATAAAAGTTGTATCATTTTTGTATATTTTAAATGTTATGGTAAAAAGGTGGTTAATAATTTAGCATTACTAAAAGATAAAAACGGCATAAATAAAAATTGAAAAATTTTTATATACTTTTTCAAAAAATAGTGTAATGTAAAAATGAGCCAATATATGAAAATTGTTCTGTTTACATTTTGAAGATATATGGTACTCTTTTGATAGCCAGATACAGCTGCTTGATTGCATTGTTTTTGTGAAAAAACAATCAAAGGTAATGTTACCAGGTCAAAACTTTTATTTTATTAATAAAACCAACCAAAAATAAAATGAAGTCTTTTTTTGTTGTTGTTTTTTGATTTCTTTTTTTTAATAAAATCTTGTTATACGTTGTTGTTTTTTTTGGTTTTTCAAAACAGAAAATAAAAACAATCACACCTTTTTTATTTCCAAGACTTTTATTTTTATACTGCATCTTTAAATTTTTTATATTATTTTTTAAAAAAAACTTTTTAATTTTCAGTATTTGTATTACCTTTTTTTTTTTTTTTAATAAATTCTACTTTTTTTAGTTTTTGGTTTTTCAAAACAAAATTTTAAAAATAATCGCATCTTTTTTTTAAAAAAGACTATTTTTTTTAAAGGAAATCTTGTTCTCTTTTTTGTGGGGTTTGGTTTTTGTTTATTCTTTTTCTAAACAAAAAATAACTTTTGTTGTCTTCTTATTTATTAATTTCTGGAAAACAAATCTTTTTTTTTTTTACAATAATAACAGACAGACTGCTTTCAAAAACATTATTATGAGGTGTTGTTTTGAGTCAAACACCTTCAATTACAGGAATATCACTGACATGGGAATTTCCATGTACTTTTACACATATACAGTTTCATTTTTTCACCGCAGTCTCATCGCTTGTTATTTGGGAGGACATTATTACTCTGTAAAAATGCCACAGCATCAGCATCTGTGGTTGGCAACTGGCACAATTTAAAAACCTGATTTTTTTCTTCAGACATTTTATTTCTCTCGTACATTTACTCATGAAAACCTTACTTTCCCTGTTATATCTGAGAAATCATATTTGGACTTACCCTTTGCCAATCTTTTCCACATTTCAAGTTGTGTAGGGAAGGGTGGTGATAGTGTGACAATTCTTAGTAATTCAGACTGTGTGATTTAAGTATAAATTAAAATACTATGTATTTAACATTTAAAAAATTATGCCTACTTGAAATACAAACACTGTAACACAATATGATAGCCAACTGTGAATTGTGTGAATTCACATAAAGTGTCATGAAGCCCAAAACAGGCTGTAATATTACTGTGCAATGCCATCAAGTGGCCTATAAATGGCTAATACAACAAAAGTGTTGTATTAGATATAACTATGGCTGCGTAAATGGCATTTTAATGTTTTTTACACATAAACAATGCTGGCAAGCAGCCGTATCCGGCTATCAAAAGAGTACTGATATATGTTTAATATAAAAATTCAAATGTTTGAGTTTTATATTTAATACAGAGTTGAGATTATTAAATAATGAATAAATTGATATGATTTTTTTTAACAATTCAACTTTTAAAAAAAATGAAATATATTCTGAGACATATTTTTCAGTTGAATTAAAATTATGTAACATTGTTTGGATATTAAAAGTCACTCTCTTTTTTTTTTTTATGTGTCAAAGCGTCGGCCAGGAAGCGAACCCCGGGACAACTGTTTGTAAGGCAGCTGTGCTAACCACTCGGCCACCAACATTTAATATAGATTTGCAAGTGTTTTGATTTCAGATTTTAAAATTGTAAATAAATGCATATTCATGCATTTACACATCTATTAATCTTTTTTATAAAAGAGTGTATTAAAGACATTTTAGTGTGTAATTATATTATATTATTGTTATATTCAGGGGCAATAGTGACATTAAACAACAATATACACATCAATATTTATTTTAGCAATAAATACGTAAGTCACAAATTTAAAAGTAACAATTAGAGTTTATTACATTGTATATATATAGTAATCGATTAAAAATATGATAAAGATCACTCCGACTAATTTACCTATTGTCACAAGGTTGAGCTTAACTTTTCAAGTACTTGTATGGTCACTTTATGAGACACTTTATAATAAACAAATATTTATTGTAAGGAAGCACTACAAAGATGTTATTTATGACTAATCACAATAATATCTCAGAGTTCTATTATAAATTAAAGTATAACTGTGGATTTACAAGACTAAGTAAATCCTATAACATTCATATATTTGCATTAGCAAGTTTGTTCTAAGATTTCATATTACACAAATTCAATTTAAAGTTATCTCAGAGTTCTAATATCAAAATATATTAAATCTTAAAATTTTAATTATTTAAAATATATAAATTATTATATTTGATATGATTAAATAGTAATGGGCATTTAATTCATATTTTAAGAAAATAAATATTAAGATGAAGATTGTGTACGTGTATAAAAATAATGAACAATCTTTCGAATCAAGCAGTATACATTTAAATAACATATAATACTTATAAAATCATGTGACCATATTTAATTAAAAAATTAATAGATGACGAGCATTAACTAATTAAAGACAAAGATTAGATCATTAATAAAATATAATTAATTTATTGATAATAAGTAATAAAAAATTTTAAATGAATGATATAACAATAAAAAAGTTTTCTGCAATGATTATAAATATTCTCATGATATTTTAAATTAGGAAAAATTTTTTTTTTCTTTTTTTTATTTTCTAAATATGTGGCATATCTAAACATGATATAAAATGAAATACTTTGTTGGAGAAAGTTATTAAAGACTATTTAAAAAAATTAATTATAAGTAATAAATAAATTTAAAAAATGTTTTATTGCATCTTTAATTAAATAATAAGATCCATTTCCTTTATAAACTTAGAATATTTCATAAGAGAATAAAATAGTAACCCAATATATAGTATTCCTCTTAAAGTTATGGTTTCAATTAATTTGATCTTAATTGTTACTGGCAGCATTTATAAGAGGCCTATCAAGCTCATATTATGAATAAAATGATAATATAATGCTGTCAGGATTTTTATACAAGTGTAAGTGCAATATACAATATATTTTTTATAAAAAGTATGAGAATATCTATGTGAATAAATAAAAAGAGTAATATTTATAAAATATCTCAACTGTATCTTTTAGATACCTTTACTTATAGAAACATAGAATTAAATTACAGACCAATAAAACATAAAATGTCAAATATTATTACTTAATTGGAAATAATTATTAATTAATTATAAATATTAGTAATCAAACTTCAAAACACTAAGAATCAATAATATACACTTATACTAAATGGTAATTATATATTTAATATCCTACCTGTATATTCTTTTATTATATCTTTCCCCTTGTGAGAACTTTCACTGAACAAGAAATATTCTTTATAATTTAAAATTAATTCAAATTTTTGTTTAAAGGTTCAAAATATTCTGGTTCATTCTTTTAAAATATTTGAAAGTGATTAGATTCTTTGGTATTTTAGGTTGTAAAATCTTAATGAATGGGAGAAACAAAATATAATTGTTATAATAGAGTAATTTGTAACAATACAATATGGGTGAATTTACAATATCCCAAAATTCACAATGTCATATTATTTTCTAGGTGTGGGATATAATGAATAATTCTTTGAGTCTAATAATAGAGAGTTAAAATTATTCCAGAGAATCATAATAAATTATCTTATTTCTTAAGTGTGGAAAATAGTTAATCTCTGAAAAGATGGCATTTATAAATTATAACTTTTTTTAAAATATTTCTGAAGATTAAATCCATTAGTTAAAATTTATTTTAACAATAATTATCCAATATAAAAGTGTTTTTCCAGATGAAGATAAAATTCATTAGTTAACATTTCTCTTTAATGATAATTGTCTAATGCATGAGTGTTTATCGAGAAACCTTTAGGTTGCTGTAGTAAATATGATATCAAACAAAAATTTGGAGATTAGATAAATGAATAATATGATTTAAATAAAAGTAGCATTCCCATATAATTTTAAATTTTCATATTTAAATCCAATTTTTTTTTTAATTTTCATTTTTTTTAAAGTGCATTAGAAGATTATGAATATGATCAGATATTTAGTTCTCCATTAAGGTTAGTTTCAAGGTACATTTGCCATTAAGGCAAATGCTTATTTAATTTTCTACTCCAATATGGTGCTGCAAGATGCCAATATGGCTAACTTTAAATTTAAGTCCAATATGGTTCTCTTTGGAATCAGTTTATAAAGAAGACTAAACAATTCTGAATACATAGATGTATTTATAGATTTGCATCACATGACTAATAAAATCATTCTTTTTGTTCAATCTTCAATCTTTTGGCGTTTTACATTTTATCATTGTTGCTAGGATACCCTACATAATAAGCAGTATTTGGAAGTTTTAAAAATTTATAGTGCCAATTTTGTAATGAAATTATTTTAAATTTAAAAAGTAATATTTCAAAATATTTTGAATATTATATTAGATTAATTAATAAAATTAATATATGTGTTATCATTTTACAAGTGAATATTTATATTGTAAATATCAAAATAAATAATTTTATTTTTAAGTTTTCATTATATTTAATATTTTATCATCAATAATAAATTTATTTAAGTATTTTGTTCTTATATCCTTTTAAATTTAAATACATTCAAGAACTACAACCATTCATGCACTCACACATATATAAATATAATGTTACAATTCTGTAATTATTGAGTGTAATTTTAATTGTATACATACACTAATAACATTATTATTATCACATCATCACCATTTCTGAGGATATTGGATGAGTAGGCACTAGATAGGGTTTTATGCACAAACTTTCTTGCATCCATTGATTATTCTGGCTTGCACTGTGGGGCACTAGTGTATGGAGAGTTTTGTCTGTTTTAACATTATTATTATATTAATATTATTTTTAAATAATTTATTTTTATTAATGTTAGTATTAAAATATAAGGGATTTGAACTCAGACTTTTAAGCACCCTTCAATTATCCACACTATCTCATACAACCAATACAAATAACCACACACATGTAGAAGAGATAAATAATCACCAATATACATATTTCATACTAAACCAGCATTCATCAGTAGGTCCAGATTATCATCTCCCATATATATATAATCAGTGTTCAGTTTATATTAAGATAGCAAATCTTCACACTTTAATGGATAGGCTTTAATCTACTCCAACTTCCAACTTTTCAGCCATCGATATCATTTAAAATCTGATGATGAAAGCCCAAATTCCTTGCTGATGCCGATATTATTGCCAAGCCCATGTTGAGCTGAAGTCACTCTGACACCTCATGTATCTTAATATAAACTGAGCATTGATTATATATATATATATGGGAGATGATAATCTGTACCAACTGATGAGTGTTAGTTTACAAAATACTTATATTGGTGATTATTTATCTTTTCTACATGTCTGTGGTCATGGGTATTGGTTGTATGAGATAGTGTGGATAATTGAAGGATGCTTAAAAGTCTGAGTTCAAATCCCCTATATTTACAATTAAGCTCCAGGTTTGTTAAGAGTGCCGGGTTTTTCAAATATTTTAATATTAGTATTATACCTTTTTATTCTATGTATTGTTCTTTTAAAATTAATTTTATATGCATGAGTGTTTCTATAACTAAATATAAACTACAATAATAATAAAATTTATTACACATATTCGAAAACACTGTATTTATGAAATATGTACAAGAAGATATCTTGGATTATTTTAATAACTTACTTTATAAGGTAATATTATCAATAATATTAATATCACTTCATTAATACTACTTGTAACTATGATAACAATAGTACTAAT
Source organism: Epiperipatus broadwayi (assembly GCA_028023455.1). Classification (NCBI taxonomy): domain Eukaryota; kingdom Metazoa; phylum Onychophora; class Udeonychophora; order Euonychophora; family Peripatidae; genus Epiperipatus; species Epiperipatus broadwayi. The sequence continues at coordinate 1,791,892 of JAQFVV010006222.1, forward strand.
AATTAATAACATTGATTTTATTGACAAGCCAAAAAAATGTTTTAAAGTTTTGTTTAAAATCATCAATCGGTTAATATTAAATATTATTAAAGTATATATATATATATAATAAATTAGTAGATATGTTAAGCTTTCAATTAGCTTGCTTTCTAGTTGTTTTATCATTAAATACCCTTGCAGACAAAATTAGAGATTCTTTTTGCATTCTCTCATCACTGTACTAACTACGCATTTTACTACATGTAGTTATTTACAATATTGCATACCTGCAAATGTGTTGCTGCTTCACAACACATATTTGACTGGTTCATCAGTTTTTATTAAGATTAATTTGCATAATAGTCCAAATTTACAGTACTTTACTAATTAGAATCCTTTTATCCATTTCTGAATTCTTTCACAGCTAAAGTTTTTAGTGTGTCTTAAGTGGATTTTAATTGTTCCCGTCTATCCAATATATACACACATACATTATAAAGATTGTATTAACAACTTTACAATACATATGTGCATATCTTAGTCAGACATAACAGTTGCATTTAGTGGCTGATATAATCTTGTATGATCATTAAAACTGTAAATACATTTTACCAATTTTATTTTTGAAAATTAATTTTTATTATGGAAATTCACAAGTTTTTTCTTTTGAAAATTACTGTGTAGAAAATTGGTATATTCACATAGTTTGTGGGTAAGTTAAACTTTTTCTTTAGGTATTAAACTCATTAGTTGTTTTTTTTTTAACTTTAGCTGACACAGTAATTTAGCAATTTCACATTAGAAGTGCTACCATATAAGATTTTTTTAATTTCTTATTGAAAATAAATTTTTAGCATGGAATCATCCTTTTTTTGTTTTTGTATTATACAGACATTTGGGAAATTTGTGTAATTTAAGGATTGCTTTAATTTTTTTTAAATATATTATACATAGAAAAGTAATCTGATTTTTTTATCTCCCACTTTTTGATGGTTTCTGACATTAGAAGATGCTACCAAATTTTATTTGTCATTTATTATTGAAAATATATTTTTTGCATAAAAACATTTTTTTATAAAAATGTATTATGTTTAGAAAACTAATCATATGCTAAAGTAATAGCAATTTATTATTGGAAACTGCTGTTCTGTTTTTTTTTGTTTGTTTGTTTTATTCATCAAATTAATGGAAATAATTTTTTAACAGAGAATTGAAAGATTTTTGTGTTCATATTATATACCAGAGATTGGTAACTTAGGGTGCATATGCTTCAAGATTAACAATGGCATTCTGATTAAATTTGAATAGTAAAAAATTATATTTTAATTATAGTGCAAGTATTTGCGCCATCACCTATGTTTTGCAAATGTGGCTCAAATGTAAATGGAAACCATGATTTAGTTTAATTTACTAATTATTTTGTTCAATAAACATACACTCAATCTTTGTTATTTTCAATAAAGGTAAGAGCTAAGTGGGATGGATTTTTTTTTCAGGGAAAATTAATTTTGTCTGGATTTTTTTTTATGATCAAGTTGCCTGTTTAGAGTAAATTTATATTCAGGAAAAATATTATATCAATTAATTCATTTGAAAAACTTATATTTGAATTAAATAATAATACATTTTAAGTTTTGGCATGTTTAATCGAAAAAAAAAGTTTATAATTAGCAATATTTGGGTTAATGTGTGAATGAAGTCCACAAATACATGAGACTTGTTAAAATCTGCTTTTTTTACATATCTATTATATAACTAAAACAAATTTCTCACAGACAAAAATTCCAAATGTCCATAGTTTTAAAAAAAAAGACAAATATATGAAAAACATCCAGTTTCAAGTTGATTTTTATATCTCAAAAGTGAGTTTCTTCGAAACTTTTTTGATAAATGGTAAAAATAAAGACTTGTTTTATTTTATTAAGAGTTCATTAATCAGATTTTTAAATTAAACCATTGAAATTTAAATGTTCTTTGTCTATTGTGAATTACTATACATTAAATGGCACGTTTTAAACAATACGCATTTATTTAAGCACCAATGGGATGAATTTTCTCCATGCCAAAGGAAATTTTAAGTATGTCTTTCAAATGCAATACAATTTGACACAACATACTTTTCACATATGATCCTCTGTATTTTAAAATATTTAATGATCACATTAGATCTGGTTATAATGGATTTCAAAAGTATATAATATATAATTTTGAAGCCAGTTATAACCGGACCAATTTTGATACTATATATAATAAGATTGGTAGAATCAAGTTGGCACATGGAAATAACATTGTAACTTAAGTTCAGCATGACACCACTAAAAAGTTGCTGACCTTTGTTATATACCATTTAAATTTTAAACTGCTTTTTTATTAATTCGACTTTATCTGCTGGGAAAATTGAAAGCTTTATATATATATTTATGATGCCATATTGGCTGACATAAAAATATTCAGGAAAAAGAATTCAAATTCATGCAAGTCAGTATAATTTTATATAAAATATTTTAATGTTATTTTCTTTTTAGCTTTTCATTGTTTAAAAGGAATAAGAGATTGTTAAAGCACTGGAAGATATGTTGTTATGGCAATTTCTGTTTTGATTTTAAATAAAGGTTAATTACCTCTTTTTGAAAATAAGTCAAATTTATGCTAAATAAAATTCTAGATATAAAAGAAATTTGGAAAAAATTAATAGTATATTGTATTTATATTTTTTTTAATTTTTTTTTTTTTAAAAAAATGTTCAAAAATACCATAAGATTTGCAAAGAAATATTTTAAATATGTTTGTGCTTGTTTATTGTAAGTTATTCTCTATTAATTATTTTTGTTGAAATTTTAAATTAAAACACATTATAGGTGCATGCACATAATGTATAAATATTTATGTTTGTGTGTATAGCAATTGTTTCTATTCACAAATTCACATTCTCCAAGGACTTTTTAGAATCAAATAACATAGATACAAATCGTCCTACTTTATATATATTATAGAATTAAAATACAAGCTTTATTTTTTTAAGCATTGTTTTAAAAAATAATATTTATTATATTATTGTAATATATTAAATTTGTTTAAAAATAAGTACCAGTTTAAATTGAAACACACACTAAATTATTTTTCAAAAAAAAATATTATTCTATAAATTATACAGGGGAAATTGCTTTGTTAGTGCTGCTATTTACTGCTTTTTAATTGCTAAATATCATTAAAATAGCTTTCACCAAGAAATATTTTTGTTTGTCTGACTGCAGTGTGATCATTCTATTTTTGTTATTATTTATTTATTTAAAATGAAAAGTAAAGCTACTATATTACAAAAAGCAAAAAAAAAAAGAATTTAGTATAATTTTCACTATCAAACTGCCTAAGAACAAAATAATGTAGAAAAATGTTTATATTTTAACCTAATTTAAAGAAAATAAAAATTAATAATTTATTTCTAAGAGATGAGTTATACGTTTGGCTTAACTAAGTATACTATTAAAACATTATGTGTTACTAATCGCCAATATTTTTGGAAATTCTCATATCTCAAGTGTTATCTGTAGACTTTATTTTCTGTGTTTAATTTCTAAATTGGTAATTATAAATATATTTTTTTTAGAAATATGTATTCACTTTAAATATATTCTTACATATTTGATTATCCATCGCTATATATTTTGTTGAGAAGAATCATTTGTTAAAAGCAATCCATCTGCCTTTTGTAAATTTATTTATTTTTGTGGAGGGAGGGGAATATTTGGAGACAATATATTAAGGTTATGCGGTTTCAAAACTTTACTTACAGGGGTAAAACATACATTATATTAAATATTAGATGGGCAATATTTAATTTTGAATGATATTACACTTGGATGAGTCTTAGCTGATGGGATTAAGCTTAAAAGAAATTTCCAAAAATAAATTGAAAAGCAAATCTTGTTTATTTTTGTCTATTATTTTCTTTATTAATTTTATGTTTTGATTTGTTATTAATGAACATAATTTATCAAATTAAGATTTTTGAGCCAATAAACATCACATGACCACCATCTCACTGATGAAGGCAATAAGCCAGAAACTAGTCTGGGGATATTGGATGAGTAGGCCCTAGATGGGGATTTTATGCACAAGCCTTCTGACATCCATTAATTACTCTAGCTTGTTGTGTGTGGCAATATATATAGTGAGTTTTGCCTGTTTTAATTAAGACTTTTGCTTAGTTTCTTATGTTGATTTAAATAAGTTAAATCTTATGTTACTTGATTATCTGGATTTACATAAATAATTTGAATGATATATTTCATGAATTCTTTTTTCTCCTCATCATAGAATTGTTTGTTAATGAATCTGGATAGACAGTACAATGATCTTCAGATTTGACAATAATTTTCTAATGAGTACCAGTAGATCATGTAAATATAGTATTTTTGATTTATTCTTTTTCTATCATTATCTTTACTTTTTTTTTTATTTGTAGTCTTTAATCTTTAAGGCTGGTATAGATTCTGTGTGCTTTTCAAACCATTGATCATTCAGTACATAATTACTTTTCAATCCTTTAATTACATACACAAAAATTCTGACTTAATTTTTTATATATAAGTATATATTCAAATGTGAAATATGCAAACCACTCAATACTGAGAAAACAACAATAGATTTAGCTTAACATGTTGCAATATCTTAGCTGCAATTTTTTCTGGAAGCACTTGATATTGGGTTTATGATAGGTATTTTTTTTATTCAGCAAAAGATTATAAGCTTAAATCATATCTATTTAGTAATCTTTTCTCTACAATTGTGGAAAAGTCTTTAAAAAGAATAGGGTTAAAAGTGACTGATGTCATGCAATATGACTAGATTTTTATATATGATGGATTGATTATTTATTTAAGTAATACACATAGTTGTAATATTAGTAATGATAATGGACTGGAAAGTATGGATAGATATATTGAATGAGCAAAATTTGTTTTATATAAATTATTTAAGACATGAGTGTAAAATAGTGCTTATAGCTGAAAAGTTGTCAATGTTTACATTCATGTATCTATTCTTAGAAAAATATTCTGTAGTGAAGAGAATGTTAATTGGAAAAAATACACTTTTATAAGTATATTTTTGAAAAGAGATTGCTTGGTGTTGGACTTACTATGAAGTCTAACTGGATAATAACTACTCTTGGAGTTCCTATTTGTATCATGAAAGTCTAATGAATTACACAAAAGTGATTTGTATAACTATTGATTATTATCGCCCCAATATTAGATTTATAAAGTTCAGAGCTAAAAAACTTTTATTTGATGATAGAAATAAATAAGAAGTTATAATCCAACATTATTAGAAATAATGATATTGCCTGTGTAAACTTTAAATGTTTGTTGTTATTGAAATCTTTGCACAACTCAAATCATTTTATTTAAAGAATCACTATAAAGTAATTTGAATGCATGCTATATTGACAAGAATAACATCTAATACATTGTACAGGCTTAAACCTGCATTTATATATGTAATATATGCAGGATTTGAACTCAGACTTTCACACAACCCACTACTCTCAGTGCCATCTCATATTGCTGACCCACCTGATCACACCCATGTTGCAAAGATAAATAATCACCAATATATCTATTTCATGCTAAACCAGCAATCATCAGTTGGTCTAGATTACCATCCTCACACATATATATAATCAGTGCTCAGCTTTTTGTTGATTATTTATCTTTTCAACATGTGTGTGATCAGGCGGGTCTGCAATATGATATGGCACTGAGAGTAGTGGGTCATGTGAAAGAATAACATCTAATGGATTTTGCTATACTTAATAGTCAAATGTATTAGATGTTAGTATTACATGCGCACATAGGCATAAACTATTTGGCAGATATATTAGTATGCTCCAAAGTAATATTAAAAAATAAATCTGATTGCAAAAATATTGGTGGAAATTTTCATATTTATTTTTTAGAAACAATTATAACTTATGCTAAATTTAAGCAGCTGTTAGATACCAAAATTGCCCATTTGATTTTTGCAATTGTTTGTATGGTTATGAAATCTGGCTTGATTTTTGATAATGATTGTATTATTAATGTCTTGATTAAAAAATTAGATTTTCTATTCTATACTTGGATGAATAACAAAAATAAATATGGATTTTCATAAGAAACATAGATTTAAATAACTGATGGCTTAAATACTAATTGGTGAACTAACACTGTATAAAAGAATATACTCATTTGCTGATTGCGATCATAAACATAACAATGTCATAGTTGTTTTAAATTAGGAAATGATTTTTCTTGTGCTAATTTTGGTATTTTACATAGGTGAGGTATTATTACTTACTGATCATATTAAGCTGATTAAAATTAGAACTGAGCTTTTTGGAGTTAAATCAATTCTTAATAATCTTTTTTTTTAAAAAAGGTAGTTTTGTCTTGGTGAGATTCTGAGAGAAATGTTAAAAGTGTTGTGGTGATTTCTTAGCTTCCAAATTTTTGGAATTGAATTTGTGGAATTACACCACATGATTTAAATTTTTTTCTTTTTTATCAAAATAGATATACAGAGCCCTAAGTGATTTAAAAATAGTAGAATGATGGACTGCAGAGCCCAATGTGCACTCTGCCACTTCCAATACCCAACTCCAAACAGTAATGGAGTGGGAACTATATATTAGGACTCGTGGAGGTTTGCAGTGGTGATTCTGCCATGCAAATTAATGATTTTATTAGATAATTTACATTCAATAATTGCTAAATGATTATTAGAGATTAGTTGCTGTTATATTTTTTTTAACCAAGTATTTGAAAGAAAATGTTATGAATAAAATGATTTATGTTTTTCTTTTATCAATTCACTCAAAAAAGATTGTGATAATGCTTGAACATATATTGTTATAAGTATATGGAAGTTTATTCATTTTATATTGCTGCTACATGAAGCTTTATTATTGTGATAGAAATTTTGATGCATTTGAAATTAAAAATTTATGTAGAACATGTATTCATATTAGCTGTTAGTTTTATTTTTCTTTTCTTTTTTTTGATAATTCTATTTTAAATAGTTGTATTCAGTTTCATAAATCAGATACTAAGATGCTATATTATAGTTCTGAGATAATGGATTTCACTTTAAATCAGTTAATAGGAAAAACAAGAAATTCATTTCACAGCATCTATATTTATGGTATTCTGAAAATTGAATTGTGTCATTTGTGTCATTTTCCAATTCAATGAATGATTTACAGACTTCTTAATGGTTTGAATTTTACCTATAAAATTTATGCTTTAGTAACTGTTGCCTAAAAAACTGGTTTGTATTCTTGAAATTTTTCACAATTTTTTTTTATCTTGATGATGTTTAGATTTAAAAATAACAGGGTGCAAAAGTGATGGCTGGAAGAAACATTTTCAGCAACTTTGAGTAAAAAGATTTTTAGTTTAAAGAATGTAATTTATTTTAAATACTTTAGTAATATTTTAAATTGACAGAAAACTTGAATGTTGAGATGCATCTCTGGTACCAATGGGTCTTTGCTTTTCTTATGTTAAAAGCTAACAATTTTTATTATAAACTAATTCAACTATGATGTTCAATTAGCCATGAGCATTTTTTTATATAATATAATGTCACTGAATTAATTTTAATTAAGTATATCTGTAATGTTTTAAAAACTAATGGCAATATCATAAGACTAATCACATTTTTCAGATTTCTGAATGTGTTGATATTAAATCTACTGCTATTATAAGGATATATATATTTCTTAATTAGGTGCTGAAATGAATAAAGATTAATATATTTTTTAAAGTTTTTTTTTTTTTGGGGGGGGGGGTAAATGTAGTCTATAAAAGTTGAATCTCATATATATTGTAAATGTTAACTTCTCACCCAAAATCATGCAGGTTAAATAAAGAAATAAACCAAATGATAATAATCTTCGTCTACAGTAGTTAATCATTTTTTGCCACTCTTTTATCTCAATTTATTCCAGCAATTCATATTTAGAACTATTTCCTAAACTTTGGTGAATTGTTAACTTCAATATGCATATCAGTTGTTTTTATTTGAAGAGTATCAGTAGATATATATATAATACAATGGACATTCACAATTAAGTAACATGTTTAATTTTTTATAAATAAAAGTTTTCTGGAGAAGAGACTTAAAAAAGACCAAATTATGATGCCCTGTGTGGTCAATACTATAGTGGAGTGGCAGGTTCTGGAACTCAATATTCATGTATTGTGACTGCAGTTCTTTCAATTGTGTTTGATCTTTTTATCAGTACACAAACAATACCCAATTTGATTATTATTATTATTATTATCAATATGTAAAAAAAAGATTAAAGAAACAGATGTGTGATGTGATATATTTGTTTATGATAATTCTTGTAATCTTTGCAAATTTAATCTTTTTTTTTTTGGAGCTAGGTGATCATATTCATTATGTATGAATGGTGATGTTGGTAGTTAAATTTTAAAATACAATAATATATATAAAGAAATTATATATCATCATCATCAACAACAACAACCATTATAAATCCACTGCAGGATGAAGGTCTCTCCAAGTTTAATCCATCTTCTCCAATCTTTAGCTTCTCTTCTCCACAACACCCCTGCACATTTTCTTATTTCATCCATCCGTCTCACATGTGGTCTCTTTCTGGGTCTTTTACAATCTCTTGGAATCCAGTTTAAAATTTCAATTGTCCATCTATTATCATCTCTTCTAGCAATATGTCCAGCCCAACTCCATTTCAATCTTTTAATTTTTTCAACAAGGTCAATAACATCTGTTTGTTCTCTTACCCATACATTGCGTTTTCAATCTCTTCTTGTTACTCCCAACATACATCTCTCCATACTCCTTTGAGTGGTCTGAAGTCTCTGTATTGCTCTTCTATTAAGTGTCCAAGTCTCTAAGTAAGAACTGGTAAAACACATTTGTTAAAAACCATCCTTTTCAAACACATAGGCATATTTCCTTTTAGTATCTAGTTATTTCTACCAAAAGCACTCCAACCAAGTTTAATTCTATGATTAATTTCCTCCATTATGTTTCCACCTGTATTAATAATCTGACCAAGGTATTTGTAACTGTTAACTTCTTCTAATTCTTCATGATCAATCTTTATTTTCATATTTTGAGCAAATTGATTAAACATTACTTTAGTCTTTTTAACATTTATCTTTAGTCCTACTTTTCTACTTTCATCTGCTAACTCCTGCAACATTTCCTGCAGCTCTGAAGCATTATTTCCAAAAACAACTACATCATCTGCGAAATCTAAATGACTTAAATACTCTCCATTTACTTTCACTCCTTTAGTTTCCCATTTTAATCCACAAAATACTTCTTGCAGCACTGCTGTAAAGAGTTTTGGAGATATGGAGTCACCTTGCCTTGCACCTTTCTCAATGTTGATTTTTCCAGTATCATTATGTAATCTAATTGTTGCTGTTGCATTTTTATAAATATTCTTTAAAATATGACAATATCCTGGATCTATACCTTGATGATCCAATGCTTTAATCACTGAAGAAATGTGTATAGAATCGAATGCCTTTTCATAATCTACAAATCCAAAACATAATGACAACTCATATTCGTTTGTCCTTTCTATGACTTCTCTCAATACCTGGATATGATCTATTATACTAAAACCACTTTTAAATCCAGCTTGTTTTCTTGGTTGGTGGAAATCCAAAGTTCTCTGTAGACGAGTTGTAATTATCTTGGTAAAAATTTTATATAAAACTGATAAAAGGCTGATAGGTCTGTAATTTCTAATATCTTTTTTATCACCTTTTTTAAATATTTATATTATTACTGCATTCTTCCAATCTTCCGGTACATCTTTATCATTTAGACATTTGGTATATAACTTTGCTAAAATTGTTTCTATTTCTTCACCTGCTTCTTTTAATATATCAATTATAATTCCATCATTTCCTGGAGCCTTTCCTTTCTTCATACACTTAATTGCATGTCTCACTTCTTCATTTAAAATTCTGGGCAATTCGGAAGATGTAATAGATATAGGAGGTACTTGTTCTTTATTACTATATAATTCTGGATAAAAATCTTCTACCAATTTCATGATGTCATCTCTCTTTTTAGTAATAATTCCATCTTTTTTTTTTATTGCAGATATAAATTTCCTACCAATACCAAAATGTTGTTTAACATTTTTGAGACTTTTATTTTCTTCTACAGCTTTCCTTGCTATTTCACAGTTATACTTTCTTATATCATTTTCAACTCTTTTCCGTACCATTTTACAAAATTCGAGATATTCAATTCTTTTTAATACATCATTTTTGTATATCTTCATATTCCTTCTTTTCTTCATAAATTCTCTAGCCTCAGTAGAAATTTTATTAGTCAATTGCTGCTTTTTTCTACCAGCTATGTTTGTTGCAGTTTTTAAAAGTGTATCAGTTATTTTCATATTAATTTCCTTTAAATCTGTATCATGTTCAAAATCTCCTAACACTTGAAACCTATTTGTAAGTTCTAATTTAAATTCATTAGAATGTTTCTGAAGATTAGGAATATCAACTGTAAATATTGTTTTTCTTAATAATTTTTGTCTTTCTAGTTTTACATTAACATGTAACTTACACCTTACTAATCGATGATCACTTCCTGTATTAAATTTATTAAGAACATTACAATCTTGAAATATGTATTTTCTGTTAGTCAAAATATAATCCAATTCTGCTGTACCTTCATTTGGATGCTTCCATGTCCATTTCCTTTTAACATTTTTCTCAAAAAATGAATTCATAATATAAAGTTGTTTTTTTTTCTGCAAACTCCACAAGTCTATGTCCTCTCTCATTTCTATTACCATAACCAAAATTACCTACAGCAATTTCATCTTTCATTTGTCTACCAATTCTAGCATTAAAGTCTCCCATAACAATTTTAAAATGTTGTTTACCCTGATCAAAAGCCTTTTGTACATCCATATAAAAATCTTCTATTATTTCATCACTATGAGAACTTGTTGGGGCATAAACCTGAATTATCTGCATTTTGGTATCTGCTATTAAGTTGTATAAGTAATCTTGCCACTCTGTCCGATACACCATCAATCTCCACTATATTGTTCTTCCACTTTTTATTTATAATGAATCCTACTCCACTTGTATTTCCAATATTTGTGCCTTTATAATAGAGTATATGTCCACTTTTTAAATCAATTGTTTCTTCTCCTTTTCTTCTAACTTCACAAAGTCCAATAATGTCCCATTTAATATAAGACAGTTCTTCTTCTAATTCTTGCAATCTTCCTTCACTTGAAAGTGATCTGCAGTTGTAAGTACCTAAATAAAAAGTCGTCATCAAATGGCAGCCTGGGTCAGCAATCAGGGGATTCTTAGCACCCTTCGCCTTTGGCCACCAATCGCTGCCTTGGTTGGTGACTTTACAGCCTCCTGGGAATAAGGGCCATGCTTTATTTTTGTCTGTCATAATTGTATATATGTATTGGAAAAATATTTATCATTTACACAAACATTCATTCTGCCTTATCAGGCACTGAGAAGAAAGACCATGGTGTTTCTTGATCTTAAACTCAGAGGTAAAAAGCCAATAAACTCACCACGCTGGCTAATGCATGTTGGTGAGCAGCCCATTCATGTTCGTATACTATATGAATAATCACATAGTAATAACAGCCTCAACGACAAGAACATATGGAGTGGACAGTAGGAATTTGCCCTGCTCGGTTCCTTTAAGGCCTCCAAGAGGAATCAAAGGGTCCCCTTTCAGTTAATAGCAAACTCCTTTCTGCAGCCAGAAATTATATATATAAAGTACTAAATTACAACATCTGTATTTCAGAAGTTAAATATTGTATCTGTTTATATATATATATAATTGAGATTGTTATTGATATTGGTATTGCTTAAGTGTTGTCTGCTTTCATGTATTACATTTGTAGGCCTAAACAGCCTTGAATATTATTAGTTTTATTATGTAAGTAATGCATAGTTTCATTGGAATTTGAAAGTTATAATTGACTACTTATTAGTCTACTTTCAGATCAGGTTATATTTACCTGTTTAATACGGTTTCTTTAAACTTATTTGAATTAATAATCTCATTCTTGTTAGTCAATTTGCACTCTTTGGTGTCTAAACAAATATATTGAATCATAGATAAAGATGAGTATCCATCTTTATAATTAAAAGGAGATTGCCTTGATTACAGATTGAGATAGTGATTGTTATTGATATTGGTATTATTTAAATGTTGACAGCTTTCGTATATACTGTAAGATTGTTGCATTTATTTTTAAAATGTACTTACATGTATTAATAATGGAAAAAAGTTGAAGTTCATTTTTTAATTTAACTAAAAGGGCTCTCATTATTTTATAGTGTAATTCCAAATTTGAGTTGCTACAATAAATTATATTAAGGATGTGGTAAGCAGTGGGAAACTGGTATAGCAGTGATTAAATGTTATCACTTTAGCATAATGTCTTAAACTCAACATACCTAATTATCAGTCTATTCATTTTTATTATTCATTTGCATTAGAAAGAAGAATTAGAATTACATTATGATTGTTAAATAATATATATTAAGGCTATAACCTTAAGACTATGCACCTAGATGCAGCAGTAGGGACCTCTACAAATCTTAACAAGATTAAACTTTAAAAGACAAGTACACCCATTCTGATCTTCGACCTACTTTTTAATTATATAGATAAATCTAAAGCATTTTGATTTGAGAATGCTTTAGGTTTACCTATATAATTAAAAAGTATGTCGAAGTTAGAAATAGCCACTCTTGTCTTTTAAAGTTTAATCTTGTGTTAAGATTTGTAATACTGTTGCATCTAGGTGCATAGTATTATAATTATAGCCATAATTTATATTATTTACATGAGTATGCGCTTAACAAATCATTTAATATTATAGGTCATTCTCTAGTTAATCATGATATTTTCAGAAGATGATGACACCAAATAAAATAAAATAATTATTAAATTGAACTATTATTTTGAATATTGAAATGGTAGAAATTTTTTTATGGGGGAGGGAGATTCTTATATATTGTTTATTTTTTATTGCTTAGATACCTCAACTTGATTTTATTGCATGGAGTACTTAATATACATATATGTAATATGGGATAAAATAATGAGAATGTTAATATACTAGCATTATATAGAACAGGAATAAAAACTTGGGTACACATAATGTTTTAATGGATATAACCTAAGGAGGTAGTTCAGATTCTCAGAAAGGAAATTAGACTTTTAGGTATTTTTTTAGAAAAAACTTATTTTTGGATTGGCTAGGTCATTGCTTTTCAAACTATTAAAGAGTTTCTAGATTGACAGTCTAAAGCATGGTTAGTTCAGTCATTAGAAAGAGGAGAATAAAATTTGCTAAAACCAACTATTGTCAGACATTATTAAGTGATAATTTGGAAGACCAGGCTCATTTCCTGGTGCAAATATTTTTTCTGACATCATTATCATTTTTTAATATACCTTACATATCACATGTCATTTTGACCAATGAATTATTCAATTACTTATATATATCATTATGATAATGTTTTAATTTTATAGCCCAGACAGTCAAATATAGGATTGAGAAGCATGGGAATGATGTTGCATATCTTTAATTGATTTACTTATCATCTAATTTAAGTATATTGAGTCTTTATGAGATATTCTCAAACATTAAATGAGAAGTTAGCATCATTTTCTGATTTGTTTTATCTCATAGAATATAAAAGCAGTTCATGTAAATCGTGGCTTGACTTCATATTAGCAAATGTCCCTGTTTTTTATCCAACCTTATGTGTGATATACATTTACATTAATATTTCTTAAAACATTGAATATTAAATAATATTTTTATTAATTAAAAAATAATTTTTAATTTTCAATATTTTTATATGCACTTAGCAGTTAATTAAAACTGACTATTTGTTATATGACAAAAATAAAATAAAAAAAGAGAATTTGAAGAGTAAAACTTCCTGCAGAAGAATTTGCTTCAAACTGCTAATGTTCTAATGAGTTCATCCTAGTGTAGTTTTATTATGGGATCAAGTTGTTATATATATGCTAATTGAGGCATTTAATTTTAAGAAAACATTAGTGAAGAAAAGAAATGGGAAAAGAAAAAAATGTAGATTAAGACTAATTTAAATGAAAAGACTATTTGTTCTCAAAAATTTATAGTTAAATAAACAAATTAAAGCAAAAAAGTTTTTACATTTTTATGATATAAACCCTGACGAATATATATTTTAAGTGCTTTATACAATTTTGCGATTATGAAAAATAATTTTAAAAATAAGAATATATTTTGATTATTTTTATATTTCACTGCTAAAAGTTATATACAATATAGTAAAATAAAAAGAAAGTAAACCCAAGAGGTGACAGCCTTTTCGATGTTCATCTTGCAAATAGTATGTACTAGAATGTCAGATGCCTACACATTGGAAACCAGACTCCTGATTAAAGAGAGCAAATGTATGGTAATACACACTAAAACTATTAATGTGAACTCCAGTGTTATTTTCGGGGATAACCATCCTAAGACTACAGAGGTGAGTTCCTAAGTTTTTGAAATGAAAAAAAATTACATGTTGGCAATCATGGAATGATTCAGTTTCAGATATATCCTCTGTAGAGTTGTGTTCTCACCAGAAACACAATCAAGTTACCTTATTTTAACATTGAGGGTATATCAAAATGAAGTATAAATTAATTGTTGAGCATATCATTGGTTTTTCAGGAATATCATCATTTATCTGATGATGTATTGAAATTATATATTCCTGACCTCATATACGTTTCCCCTATTTTTCCCCACAGCTCCATTTGTGCAGGATTTAAACCCTTTTGGAGTACATGTATATAAGTGTCAACAGAGTTTTACATGTATCATCATACATGTTATGTGAGGACAAATGACTGTAATATCATTGCTTTATATATATTACAGTGTGTACATTTCATTTTAAAATAATATATTTTGTAATAAATTTTATTTATTAAAAGAGTCAATTTATTGTTTACATTTCAACTCGTTTGTATATATGAATGGGTCTACATATGTCCATGATATATATATATAGAGAGAGAGCAATATTATTTATAAGTTCTTACAATTCTTAATTTTAACCATAAATAAGTTGTAAACAAAAGTCATGCTAGATGCACCTATTTCAGCATAGCTGACTGAGGAAATTTACATTTTCGCTAAGTAATAATATTTCCCAAAATATATGATTTTTGTAAACAAGATTTACTGAAATGAAACTATTGCAAGAAAACATCCTGTTAAAAATTAACAGGGAAGTTCAAATGAATTAAAATTATAAAATTTCAGAAGGGTGCTAATTGATTCTCATGCAGTAAATAATCTTGTTGACAGCAAGGTGTTCTAATCCTTGAATCATATAAATAGGTTGGTATTTGAGTACTATTCCTGCAACACAGAACAAGAGTTAGATATGATATGCCTTTTTACATTCATATCACTCTGCTGATAACTTTGTAATCTTGTGCTCTGACCAAAATAACATGCACTGACCAAAATAACATGCACATGGATCCTTTACACAATATTTTTCGCAACATTTCCAAAAACGTAACATGTACATAGATCTTGTACATGGTATCTTTGCAAGATTTACAAAGTTATCTGCAGGTTGAATACATATGTGAAAAGGTGTAGCATGTCTAATACATACTCTGTGTTGCAGGACTAAAAATACCTCTTTCACACAACTAAAAGTGTACAATATGGAGCAGAATTATATACAACTTTCTCATGAAAAAGTATAAAATTTATAACAATAGTAAACTGAGCAGAATTTAAATGTATAACAATAATAAAGATACACCTAGGTCTTATTTTATGCAGATTTTTTTAATGTGATTTTGAAATTATGTGATTCATGGTTCTTAATATCTTTGTATGAGTTTTCTTTTATGCGATAAAAATTTTTAGATCAGAAGTCGAGCTCCAATAATGTGCTACTACTTTAAGTATTATAAATTTTGTGCACTCACGTGTCATATTTAAATTAATAGCGCATTATTGGAGTTCGACTTCCATTTAATAATTTCAATATTTTTAGCACTTTATAATAGTACTGAAATAGATTTTATGCAATAAAGAAGTTCATAATTCAATTAAAGTCAGGATTTCCCCATTTTATATACACACATTAAATTTTACAAGATTATAATGTAAATCTGTTCAAACATTATATATGCCTATACTATGCATGTTGTTGTTTTTGCATTTTAAATCACATTCTATTTTTGCTTTTTTTTAAAAAAAGAGTATGCAATCAATTAATCATTTAGTGTCTGCAAATTTATTTTTAAAAAGTGAGTAACAGCAGTAGGCACAATTAAATTTGACAATTAAAAATTAAAATCTGATTTTTAATTGTAATTAACAATTTAAAAATTACATGATCTGAAATTAATGTGATGTGAAATAATGAAATTTGATTTTTAAATGGAATTGAAAAAATTAAAGACAAAAATAAGAATTTAATTTTTAATTGTTAGTTTTGATTAAATTTTGCCCAACAGTGGTGAGTGGGTGTCTTTTTATTAACACAAGTTTAAGTTCTTATTTTTATTTTAAACTTTTTCTTTACCCGAATGTAGGGGAAAAAATACCCAAACCAATGAATTTCTTTGGAAACAAAATTTCAATTTTAGATCGCTTAGCGAAATGGGAAGGATCAACAATGATTGGAAAACATTTTAGTTTGGGTGCATGTACTATAAGAACAATTAAAAAAATGAAGTTGGCACAAGTTGTATTTCCTCTTGTGACAAATCTGATGTCTTACTAATTCACAAATGAATTTGTATATTGTCAAATAGCAAAAATGATTAAAATACTGTACATGCATGAAAAAATGTAAAACACTGTAAATTATACATAAAAATATATTGTTTTGAATAAAATTAAATACTGTAGTTAATTTTTAAAAAAATGGAAAAAGTTTCTCTTGTATCAATTTTTTTTAAGTTTGAAAATTTTTATTAGTCATATTTTATTTCCTTATTTTTTTTATGTGAATTTTTAAATAATTTTACGTTGTTGCTTTGCTTTTATGCGATTTTTGAAAATTACAGTATGTATCCCTCATTTTTCAACGTAAGTTAAGTTTTTTTGTGTGCATTTTCTGAATTAAAATTTGCATCTGTACCAGTCAACCACTTATTCCGTTAATATAAGCATGCACACAAATCAAACATGAAAAGAAATATGGCAACATGCCAGAATAAGGAGAAATTTCTTTTTACTATAAATATTTATATACAGCTAAAACAATCTAAATCAATAATATTGTAGCAATGACGGTCACTTCAAAAATAAAATAAAGTTTAAAATTCTTATTTATTAAGTTTTGTAGTCATAAACTCTTTTCTCTTTTTTAAATCTTGTCTCTATAAAAAAAATCATTCCCAATATTTTTGAGATTTTGTGAGATTTTCTCTTTTCTTTAGTTATGTTTATGGCCATGTTTTTCCTATACTGGTCATGTTAGATAAGGCCCAACATGTTCGGTGCCAGGTGTATATGAATTTGAGCAAGAAATTGATATTAAAAAGAACATTTTTAAAAAAAATTGATTTGCCATACACAAATATATACTACCTTCATATGAAAAACTTTAAAATTTATAATGATAGCAAATATTAGATAGTAGTATGAATACTGAACTCTACCATTTGATGGCTCTCTTTTTCGCCATATACTTATTCATGGCTGCCTGTTTGTTTACATAATATTACGGTAAAAGATTTTTTTTTCAACCAGTTTTTAATTTTTTTTTTCATCATCGGCCCATCTGTTTGGTTTAAATAATATTACGATAAACCACCAAATTTTTTTTATTCCACCTGAGGGGCTTTTTTTTTCATTTTTTAATAAACAAATGCTTTGTTTTTAGATGGTCTAGGGGTGTTGGTTTGTTTTTAAATTATCGACTAACTGTCTGTTGGTTTCTTTACAGAATATTATTTATGGTAAACCAGAGTTTTTTTTTACCTGGTTTTTTTATTTTTTATTTTTTGGTTCGTTTTTTTAAGAAATAAACACTTTGTTTTTAGATGTTATAGGGGTGTTGGTTTGCTTTTAAATTATCGATTAATGCTCCATCGGTTTGTTTACACAAAAATATGGTAACAAACACTTTGTTGTTTTTAGATGGTGGAAGGGGGTTAGTTGTTTTCTTTGAACTTATCTTCTTTTTTTTTGGTTGATGTTTTGATTTGCTGAAAACTTTAACAATTCGGTACTTTTGAATAAACCAACACTTGGTTTTTTAGAGGGGAGAGGTGTTCTTTTGATTTTGAATTGTCGTCTTTTTTTTTGTTGTTGTTGTTAATTTATTACAAGGCTTTTCTATTTTTTTTTTTCAAATCTTTATACTACAGAAAGCTATATTATATGATAGCGAAAAGTTCTTTCTTAATTTTTTTTGACCTTTAATTTTAAAAAGGATATAAACAGTTCATTTTTAAAGAACATGTTTTTTTTTAAGCTTGGGGAGGTGGGGTGGTGGGGAAAGTTTGTTTTGATTTTTAATTATCGACTTTTTGGGGGGATTTTTTTTTTTAACATTTTATTATGTTACCACACAGTTCTTTATTATTATTATTTTGGGGGGTGGAGCCTTTGAATAAACTCTTAAATACTTTTTTTTTTTTTGATATAATAAAATATTACCTATTTTAATTAACTGTTAATGAAACTTATCAAATATTACCTCCTATTTTCTAATAATGTGAACAATAACAACAATTCCCCATAAAACAATTTATTGAATCAAAAATAAACGAAACTTTGGACAAGTTGTGAACCAAAACAAATGAAAAAACAATTTTCAGGGGGCATAAAAAAAACCAAAAGTAACACACAAATAAAATAACAGTGAAGCCTCAAAGCTGTAAGAAAACTAACATGCAAATAAAATAACAGGAAATCCTCAAAGCTGTAAGTAACAGGATTTTGGAGCCCTTGAACCAACTTCCCTTACAGTTCTCATATGGATTCACATGTAAATGGGCATTTTCGCACAAAATCTAAAAAACTCTGCTGAAAAGAACCTTTTCAAGTTGTGTGCAATTCAAAAGCATAAGGAAGCATGTGTGATGACATGACAATTCTTAATATGGAATACTAATTCCACTACGCTTTCTAAAAAATTTCCGACAATGAATTTTTGCAGAGTTTCATCTCTTTCAAATACGGCCGCCATCAAATCAGACCATAGTGAGAGTTCAAGAGTATTCACTTAATTAATACTATCGCAATGCAAATAGTATTTTGTTACATAATTGTAGAATTCATCGCCCTCAGGTGGCCTGTTATGGTTCAAAAACACTTATTGTAGTGTCAGCTACAAGTTAAGGCCATTAAAATGGTATATTGATGTGCATTTTGTGAAAAACAATGCCATCAAATGGTAGGGTTCAGTATTCATACTATTACCTAATGTTATCAAAAGAACACTTTAAAAAATATATTGATTTGCCATCCAGAAAAATATAAATGACTTTCACACTGTAAAATTTATAACAACATTAAAGATATGAATTTCATTTTAAAAAAAAAATGATCTTAAAAAGTACATTTTCTCGGCCCAAAAATATGTAAAATATGAAACGCCATTACTCTAGTACCAAAATATTACTTTAAATATGAACAAAACAATCATTAGATTATTATTTTTTTAAATATTACTTACAAAATAAACATATGCTACTTACCATTTTATATATAACATGAATTTTTATATTGAAACAAACAATTTGACATTTACATTTTTGACACAAAATGGAGTTTTACTGAAAACATGATTACACAGTCTATCTGTGGAATGGAATTTTCCACAGAAATGCTAATAAATGAATATATTTTGTTAAAAAACAAAACAAAAAAAATCCCAAAATAAAGAAAATATAAATTACAACATTTTTATTATTAATTTTTCATCCTGGCAGTAATTTTTTTTATGTCATTCAGTATGCAAATGAACATATCATCTTTATGCAATCTACAAAACACATAAATTTGGTGTTGCCTTGATGTCTCTCACTGCTGCTTATTTTACCACCACATAATCTTTCAGTGTTTTCTGTGTAAACCCCAGTTGCTGGATTCATGAAGTTTATATCTGTGGTTCATGCAAAAATGATCACCTTTTCAGACTTTTTTCAATAGATATCACAGGATTTATTTTCTTTCAATTTGATATCGTTGGAAGATTACACATTTATTGCGGATGTAAAAAGTCTCCTATATCTTCTACATTGCAGGACTAATACTCAAGTACTTATTTAACAAACTCATAATAACAGTTGACAAGTTGCTTTTCTTATAGATATTGAAAACAATTCAATCCAGGTTGGAACAAAATCAGCATTTTTTTAAACCAATTTTTGCCTAATAGCTAAAACATGTAAAATTCGCTGGATAATACTCAAAATGAGAAGTAGAGATAGACACTGAAAAAAAAAAAGCTTTACATTATATAGTCATAAGGACTGGTCACTTTTATGACATTTTTGTGGATATAAAAGTACCTCTCAAATAACTACAACTGTCACTATCAATGAGATTGCTGATTTTATATTTATCAGACTTATAAACTCAATATTGATAGAAAAAGAAAAAAACATCATTAGATCAGAATTGCAAACTTTTTTTATTTATAATATTCTTCTAATTATCAATCTTTATTGTCTTAAATTGGGATTTAAAAAAAAAAAAATTAGGACCTAAAGCCAAAGCATGATTGGCAAAATTATTCAGTAACTCTATTCATA
Organism: Epiperipatus broadwayi; assembly: GCA_028023455.1. NCBI lineage: Eukaryota > Metazoa > Onychophora > Udeonychophora > Euonychophora > Peripatidae > Epiperipatus > Epiperipatus broadwayi. The sequence continues at coordinate 1,812,730 of JAQFVV010006222.1, forward strand.
CAAAAACTATTCCAAAAATTTAGTGTAAAAGTAAAAAATATAGCAGCCTTAAAATCTAATAAACCCATCAATATGCTCAAAAATTATCATCCGATATCATTATTATTGTAAACTGATGCTATCTTTATTGATCCAATCTCAACTTAAGATTCTGTTTAGAAAAATAATCTTCTAAAAGTTTCTAAAATTCTTAAATGCAGAAAATGATAATATACTCTACAAAAAAAATTTTCAAGGAATATTAAATGATATATTGTAATAGATATAAAATTTTACAGAATGGTCATAGAGTCCAACTTCCTCTTCTATTTTACTTAACATACTCATAGCATTCTTCCACAAATGGAATTCAAGATATTAATCTATATTAACAATATTTCTTTGTTTTTCAAAAGTGATGTTTTTCTGAAATAAAATAAGTCAATAAGGCTATGAAAATATTTGAATATTTTTCAGTGACTGGAGTCAAATAATGATGTTAATATGTTCAATTTTTTGCCTAAACAAGAGAGAATCATTTCCTAATCAAAATGTAATCTTCTAAAGTAATTTTAAATCATACCTAATTTTTTTTTATTTATTTTAATATTATATTAAAATTGATATCTAGGAAAGCTGAATGACTCTACTTGTAAATGTGTTTCAAGATATACAGCTTACACTTTTAGTATTAGGATATTCTGACCATAAATTCTGCTTCTCTGTTAGTAAAAGAGTTCTCACATTATTTTTTTAATATTACTGATACATTTAAGTCTATTTCTTTGGAGTGACTTCTTATTCTTCCACCAGATATTGAGAAAAAAATTGTCTCATTTGTAAAAATCTATGAAGTAGATTGAACTGTCTAAAAACTCAAAATATAGTTTTATGATATAAGATTTGAATCAAATGAAAATACCTTTTTTTTTTTCAATATTTAAATGTGAATCTATATTCAAACAATTGTGGAAAATGGAATTCTTTTGAAATCTCCATTCCAAATCCAACAATAAAGCCAAATGGATTTGATCTTTTTCCTTAATGCAATTAGTATTTCTTCAAAAGATTCAGAATAATCATAATCATTGCACTCATCAGTTTCATAAATGGAATTTAATAGCTATTGTTCTATTTAAATGTAAAAAATATCATAATCCACATAATTAATGGCTATGAAATCTATTGATACAAGGACAGAATTGAAGGTCTTAATAAGTTTACTAGTGAATCTATTGTTTGTATGGAATCTCTATGAGTTCTTTTATAATATTTTGTAAATAATTAAACTAGTCTTTAAAAAAATATTCATATCAAAGTAAAGAACTTGTTAAACAGTGAAAAAGTTAATATTGGGCTAATCAAATGTTAGCTAGTAATAATTTAGGGATTTTCCTTTTTTTTTTTTTTGTTCTTATTGCTAAGAATAGCTTTATATCTACTTATCATCTAATAAGTAGATCACTCACTATGTTGTTGAAGACTGGGTACTTGGAAGAAAAAATTTAAATATATAGGGAATCTGAAAAATCCCAGGTTTTACTCAAGTTCAAACTCCAGGTCATGGTTATAGTATAACATGAGAATGTATTAATTATTATTACTGTGACATTTCAGTAAAGTCTATTAAGCCCTCTTCGCAGTCTATCTACATTTATTACAGACAGGCTAGTGTGATCAAATGGTAACACATGAAATAATGGTTTGCTGTTACCATATATTAATATGTATTCGTTTTATCACTATGCTCTATTTTTTTCTCTCAGTACCGTTTTCTGTATACATTTATCATGCACTATTTGTCATTTTCTATACATAATAATAAGTTTTCCTATTTTTATCTTTTTTTTTTTTTTTACCGAATATAGCACACTCATATATTATTAGTATATCCTCTTGTAAACAAATTTTATTTGGTTCCTATTTAATTTAATACATTATTAATATGCTTTAGTGTACTATATTATCTTTTCTAACTTTTAACTTATTTCAAGTCTTGTTGCAAATTAATTTAAATATTTCTGTCTGAAACTACAAATAAAAATATAATTTTAATACAAATGATAATTTACCAATTTTAATTTTAATTCAATCATACCATCATAAAAACGTAATATCAGACTGTGCTCATAAACTATTCCTTCACACTAGGCTGCAGTTTTTATGAATAGGCAGAATGTCTTTTATGTGATCATTCAACAAGTTGGTAACAATTTGATGGCGCCTAATAATAATTAAAATTAGCAATGATGAGATTGAGCAGAAACGTTAACCTTCAATTTCTATTATTTATGACATCATTTTATTTTATTCAAAATATATTTTTAACCAATAATTTATTTTTTTCCTCCTTCAAAAAAAGAATATTGAATTTAATAAAAATATGTACTCAAAATGTCTAATAATTAAAGAAACATTTTAAGTTCAAATAATTTTTAAAACATTTTATAAGCTTATTACCATTGTAAATGGGTATAAAGAAAACAAAGATAAAGAAAAGCAAGTCAGAATTGTTAGGTATATAATTAATTAATTAAAATATGGATACAAAATACACACTTTCATGCCACCAAAAAAATGACTGCTATTCACCCATACATAACCATCTGTGCTTTTGAACTTATAAAGAAAATAAGCATCTTATTCATTCATACTTTATCTTTATAAGACAGAGAGGATAAGCAAATATCTTATCAATGTTTCATTTTTAATCATTCATAAATCAAATGGAAACTTCTTAAGTGCAGCTGGATTATTTCCAGAATTTGAAAAATCAAACTATATTTAGGCTATATTCATCTCCTTCATGTCTTTTGGATTGATCACCGATCTTTATTAATAAGTTCACGTTTTCAAAAACTGTGAAGATATACTTGTAACTACAACTATATTCATTAGATGATAAAATATAAATTATTTTATATGGTGTTAACTGAACTTTTCTCCCAAATTTGATTCACTTTTCTAAGTGAAGGAAATGCTTATTTTTTTTGCTTTATTTAAATTTAAAATTTGTTATATGTTTATCCATTGAAGCAGATTTTGTCATTTTTTAAATGAATAATTTTTATGGTTTATTTATTTATTTTAACTTTTCCTCTGCCCTCCCCTCTTCCCCGCTCTCATTCAATTGAAATTCTCATATTTTAGTATTACATTTAATTTATTTTTTTTACAAAAAAAAAGATTCCTAATGCCTTTTTATTTTTATTTTGTTCTTTTGTATTTATCTTTCAAATTTATTTTGTTATATATCTTGTGAAACATACTTTTGTTTAGCTCTATCAATTGATTATTCATTATTACATTTATCTGTTTATTACCATACTGCTTTATTATGAAAGTTATTATAATATTATGATAACATAAAAATAATAGAACCAGTGTATTTTTTTTAGATAGAGAAGCTAAGGACATATTATAAAAGCTAATAGCAGCTTTATAAACCTGGAGAAGAAATATATCCATCTGATTTTAAATGGCAACAAATAGTTGGTGCTTCATTAGCTGAAACGTCACTCTTGAGAATGTACATTTAGAAACATTCATGGTTATATCATTTTGGACATTCTGAATTGCATTCACTAAAGATGAGTTGAGACTTACTAGAAGCAACTGTGCTTTAAATCATTCCTCCTGGGACATACGCATGAACATTATGAATCACTAAAGCAAAATGGAATGAATTATTGAAGATATCAATACATGTCTGAATACTCTAATATATACAGAAATTATTTATGTGCTAAACAATTATGCATTTTAGTTCCAACTTCATTTTTCTATTTTATGAAAATAGTTTTTGAGACAGAGTTTAAGTTGTTTTATCACATCAAAATATGAAAATTCAATAATGAGATTTTTAATTGAAAGTCATCAAAAGTAAAAGTAAGAACTTCATTGATATTACTGTATTAGTCATTGAATTATTTTTCTCATTCTGAACATGATCTATTGAATGTTGTCCAAATTGGATTTTATAATTAATATTTAAAGATAGATAGTTTATCAGCTAGTGATAGAAAGAAAATTTTAAGTGGCTATCAGATTGTGAAATGGTATAAATTCCAATGTCTTTGTAGTTTTTTTACATAGAAAAAAGCAGAATTGAATATTGAAATACAGTGTAGAGTCCAACATGCTGCTGCATGTAATAATTTAAAAATTATGATATTTTATTTTTCATCTATTATATTTAATTCAAATGAGACATTTATAAAAGTGACATTGAAAAAACATTTTTTTTTAAGGATGCTTCATGATATTCTGAAACTATAGTGACAAGATCATAAAACTAGTAGGTATACTCTTCAGCCTAGTGGATTTAGCAATATTGAATCTACAAATATAAAAGTATGTTTTCATTGAATTGACATGTGAAGTAGCTAAAATGTAACCAACTGACTAAAAGTATTTTATGGAAAATCTGTGTATAGATTCATGTTAAAATCAGATTCTGTAATAAAAATTATCTCAAAGTCATTCTAAAAGAAGTGCAATAACGATTGAGAGGAGAATATACTAAGGATAGAAAACAATGATTAGCTTCAATTAGATAACTTATTGAAATTTTTCAGAAAGGAAAGTTTGTTGTAGGAGAAGTTAAAACCAGAATCATAAGTTGTCACATAAACAGATTAAAGAAGTAACATATGTTATATATGGATTTTTTTAAATTTCACTTATTGATTTTATAGTTGTTTCAAAACTTAACTTTAATTTTGTGCTTTTTTCTGTCTTTCTCTCTCTCCCTCTTTTTTTGAAGTTAGAATTATTATATTCATTTGCAATAATTGATAGTAAATATAATATTTCAGAAGCATTGTTTCAACTGTTATCAATTCATTGTAGAATGAAAATCAATGTTCGTCATAACCATCTCTTCAGCTGTCTATCTGTTGTCATTTCTTCTAGCAAAATTTTCAGCCACCTCTAATTTACTTCCTTTTCTTCAATTATTTTAGTGTTATTTATTTTTTGCTCATTTGTTACTTCCATACACAAATTTTCTATATTTTATTAATATTGTATCACAATTTAAAATAATTATGACATAATAGTGTAACAAAATTCATTTAAAAGACAATTGATTGTCACCTGAATATTTGTTGGCAGTTGTCTGAATAAGCTTAGATTCAAAACTTAATGGCTAAGAGTGTAGTAATTGTGAAGAATTAGAAACTACAATCTTAATCTAATTTTTATTAACTCAGTGTTAACTAGCTTGGCACGTCAAAACTAAAATGATTAATTTTCATTGTAATTGATATATAACCTTATTAACACAAAAGTGATTTTTCCAACCATAAGCTCTTCTTTCAGATTTAGTATTTCTCTACACTAGTAGGAATAGGATGTGTGGAGTGATTTTTATATTACTCATATACATTGAGTAATATATTCTACAACTTGCTGCAGCACTTCATTCTTAAAGTCTTGACATGATTCAACTATAGATCTAGGACACATTGTGGTCTTGTTGGAATACTTTTCTATATCTAGTTTTTTCAGCAATTTTCTGCTGTGGCTTTAAAAAGTGCTTAATAGTTACAAAAGCTGTGAAATTAAATTTTTGTCAAATACCATCAGGTAATGTTGTAGCTGGATTCCAAGAGATTGTAAAAGACCCAGAAGGAGACCACATGTAAGATGGATGGATGAATTAAGAAAATGTGTAGGGGTGATGTGGAGAAGAGAAGCTAAAGATCGGAGAAGATGGATTAAACTTGGAGAGACCTTCATCCTGCAGTGGATTGATAATGGTTGATAATGATGATGATGAATGTTCTAGCACTCATGATTAATTTTTTTGTTAGAATCATTAGTAATTCTCTTGTTGTTGCAAAAAGTTAAACTATTAGAAATAATATATCTTCTCAAATTAGTAAGTTTGTTGTGAGTTAGGTCTACTTGCTAAATCAGGATTAATTTTAGAAATATGATTAGCAAACTATATATAGAGAGAGATTTGATTATTGATGAGTATTACTTTATGATGAGATTGATTTTTATTTCAAAGCTTATTCACTTGTTTATTAAACATATATTTATTTACTTTTTTACCCCCAAATTGACTAATATGAGAAAAGGATAGGGCGAACATTAAGACCTATGTGGATTTTAAATTGTTTTTTTTTTTGTTTTTTAAGAAATTTGAAATGTTCTTAATGTGATTTTACAAATTTATGATCTATTTTCTGAAAGAAAATTAAAGAATAAATTTTATAGATTATGTTAAACTTATTGAATAAACAAGAATACTTCGATTATAAGATTAAATATACGATTGCATACTTTTCTTTAGAAAAAAAAGTATCTTTTTTATAACTTTTTTTTTAAAATAGTCTCTGCAAAATAAAGATCCACCATTTTCTACCGAAAAACAGTGAAGGGAAAAATAACTCACTATCTCAATCAAATAATAAGCAGTGGTGAAATATAGTTTGTTTGTTTTTTCTTGCCATAATTATTAATCGATTTAAAAACATTTAAGTTTTATTCAGATTTCATCTCATATCATAAGCAAAGCAGGTAGGCACTCTCTGACCTGTCTTCAACAAAACTTTTTATCTATTTTTATAAGACATGATATAGTAGTTACTGTGATTTATTTATTTTATTTTTTTGTATATTATGGGTAGTTGGGAATTTAAATGGTCTATACCATTAAGTCAATCACTGAAAACTAAAAATGCCAATAAATTTTAATAATAATTTAGGATATAGGCACATTTTTAAATTGAGAAAATAAATTGTATTGTGGTCAACCTCATTACTATTGAATAAATGTTGTAATAAACATTGATGCAACAGATACAAATGTCTAATCTAATAAGAAGAGAAAGAAATGTAAAATGCCCCCAAAGTATCATCGAATGTGATATGAAATCAAAGGTCTTTCTTATATCCTCCACCCAGAATACCATCATCATACTGTATGAAAGTCTATGAGACATAGTTGTTAAGACACCTACCTGCCATATCTATGAAATAGAATTTAAATCTGGGTAAAACTTGGGGGAAAAAATTTGAACTTAATTTTTTCAAGCAGCCAGGCCATGGCCTTTTTAGATATAAGATAATTGAGTTGTTTGTTGTTCAGGATTTCGTAAGAAGTTTGAACATTGGAAGTGAGCTGGGTTGCAATCTTGTATATCTCAAACTCCAGGGTCTGCTGTTCTTTCACTATCTCTCTAACTATTATTTGATTAGAGAGTGAAACAAGGAAGGAAAGCTATAAAATCTAATTACAAGAAATTTCCATGCTAGTATTATATTCTCTTCATTGTTTTTTCATGGAAGGATTTCAAAGAGTTCTTTATTATGCTGTCAACTATATTTAATTTACTTTTTAGCGCTGTAAAAAGAAACAATATCCAAAATGCTTTTAAATTATATAATTGTAGTATATATATAATAAAAGTTACTTTTTATTATTTAGAGGGAAGATGGTTATTATTTTTGTCCACATTTATTTAGCTTTTTTCTTCAATTATTTGAACTTAAAATCTAGATGTCAAAAAGAGCATTTCAGTCTGCTTTATCTATTTATAGCAATCCACTGTTTTCATCAGATGGTATATGAAATATCTGAACCCAACTTTGATTTTGTGAAATATCTCAGGAGAAGTCAAATTTGATTACAAGCTGTTTACTTAGAACTTCTGTTTGAAAGGAAAGATAAATAATGAAAGTCACCTGCTTTGAATAAAAATATCTTTATCGATTATCCAAAAGAATAAATTCACTTTAATAAAATATTTCTTTTTTGTATTTGCAGAATTTAAAGAATATCAATTGAAACTTTGAAAAGCATGAGTACAAGTTTTCTGAAATTCTTGGGAAAATATTATCTATCTGTAAATAATATAGAAGGCAGATAAAACGACAAGTGTATGTTTTGATTATAAAGAATTATTATTTGTAATAAATAGATCATGCCTAGATAGGCGATACTACTACAATAATAATACAATGTTTAAGATTACTTCAGGCTGTTATGGTTTAACTTTTTTTTTCCCAAAGATTTTTTTTTCTTGTGTGTGTGTTTGTAGGAGTTATTAATTATAATGTTTTTGTAATCATTTATTCAATTGTTGTTGTTGTTGTTTTTTATTTCATGTTGATTTAATTTTTGTTTTGTAAATAAATGTGCACTTTTTCTTAAGCTGTAATTCTCATATTTCTGTTTATTTTTTATTACTATAATGGAATTTAAATATTCTTAAATTCATCATTTGCTGTTCTATTATTTAAATATTTTTATAGTAAACGACTATTAAAGAGTAGATGTTTTCAATGTTGTCTTTGGGGAAGATTGGTGCACATTAGATGCAATGATTGCTTCTATTATGCTTATCTTACACTTTAATGCCAGAACTTTGCTTGATCATCCAAGCAAATGATACCAATATAAATAAAGTAAAACTATAAAATTTATGATAATATATATAATCATAGACAGCATTAAATATAAGTTTTCAAGTCATGAGCATTTGGTAAAATGTAAATTAACTCCTTTTTTTAATCTATATTCTTACATTTTTTAAATGTTGGTCTAATTGTGATATGATAAAATCTTGCAAGTCTTCAGGGGGAAAAGCTGCAAATGTTCCATTTTAATTTTAATTATTTTATCCAGTGTAATATATTCATATGTGTATGAATAATGAAACAGGCCATGGATGTAATGGTAGATAATACCTTAGATGTATTTAGTTAATCCGAGTTTTTTTTCTCTCTCATTCAGCTAGAAATCAACCTTGGAACTACTGTGCTAATCAGCATAGAGTTTGATTGTTATAAATTTACAATAGATTAAAATTTGAGTTGAATTTCAGTTGTTGTGTTTTTTAAAGATGGCTGGCCTAAAGCCAACTCACCTAATTATTTAGTTATTGTTCTCTGAATGTCTATCTGTCTATTCTTAGTAGATTAAACAATGAAGAAAAATAATATCACCAATCTATGTTTGACGAGTCTAATAAGTAATGTCTTCACATTTACTGTTCCTCTATGGAGAGATATTGAAGAGGTCTGTTCTGTAATAACCATTTACAACTGCTTTATCTTTTTTAATATATATATATTGCTGCAAATTTAAACTTTTTTTTTGAAACTTAAGATCATAAAATTGATCAACTTAATTCATTTTCCAAAGTATATTTATTACCATAAAAAATTCTCAAATGCTATTACTTAAAGCAATTTCTGTTTTCGTTTCTGTCAAAATGACAGATTTTTTTTTTTACCGTATAAATTCAAATGTCAGGTTATTTAATATATATAAATATTAGAACTTTAATAAAAATTTTAACATGATTTACAAATTCAATAGATTATAAGAAAGAACATTTAAATGTTATTTGATTAATATATATCAAATGTTTCATAGGGAATTATTTGAACTTTTCTTTTTTTGTTTTGTTTTGTATATATATTAAATTTTTAAAAATTCTTCATATGTATAAAAAGTATTTTATTAGTATATGATATTTAATAAATAAAAGTAACTGAAATTTCCCATATTTAGCTGAATGTAAAACTAAGATTTAAATGTTATGCAATCACAAATTGACTAACCAATAAAAGAAAATAGGACGATAGTTGTTTTTTTTTCAAAAAAGAATCCCTTCAACTATGGTCACTCAGTAACTTCACTCCCAATTCAGATATTAGTAGAATCTTATTTATGCAGAGCAGATGGCAGTGATCTTTTTTAAAAATATAAAATTTGTTATATACGTGTTTTATTAAATATGTGCCTATTCGTATAAATAAGTGCACATAGAAATATATTTCGGTCAGGTGCAAATTAAATTAATTCTATTTTAGATTAGTCTTATTAAAAGGGAATGCTTTTTGTAAAATGTGTGAAATAAAAATATATACAATCATTTCCATCAAGTGATTTGTATCAAAAATATGAGAGCAGTAAGTTTGACAGTTCTCAATTAAGTTGTTGTAATTGGCAATCTATATACACTGAACAATGACAAAGATATGTGTGAGAGATTGTGATCTGAGCCAACTGGTAAGTGCTGATTTAGCATGAAATGTGCATCTTGGAGATCATGGATCTTTTTCATATGTCTTTGTTCATATGTATATGATTTAACCTTTTCATAAGATATTAAAACAGATAGAAAACAGTCCCCACCATATAGAAACCAGTCCCTACCTTGTGTGACAGTGGTATAGTGGAAATTACACTACAGAAATACTATTTATTAAATTAATTACATAAATATTTGCACAAGCAATTTTTTTTTTCAAAATCTTATGAATTAATTTATTTGTATACATGAGTATATAGACTTCTCTGAAGGTGTATCAGTATTACTAGGTAAGAAAATTCTATGATTAGATTAACATTCATTATAGTTTGTCATTTTTCTAACGTTATATCATAATGGTAATATTTTTTATTTATATGTTCTACATATTCATACATTCTTGTCATTGAATTATTCATATTATATCTGAATGAAATAGATGGGCTGCTCACCAACATGCATCATCCAGAGTGCTGTGTTTATTGACTTTTTATCTTTTGTTTTGAGCCCAAGAATCTTCATAGTCTTTCTCATTTTCCTGGTAATTCTTAACTGAAATATCAAGTGAATTTTCATGAAGGTAGTGTAAATGTGTGGGTAAATTAACTTTTTTTATTTTTAACAGATATTTACAATCGTGACTTAGAAAACTAAATTATAGTTTTATTCCCAGGAGGCTATAAAATCGCCAGCCAAGTTAGTGGTTGACAATCAAAGATTAAGGATGATTTTAAAAAAAGCTCTGATTGTGGATCCAGACTGCCATTTGATGACAAGCTTTTATTTAGGTATCTACAACCTCAAATCATTTTCAAGTGAAGAAAGATTGCATGAATTAGAAAAACTATCTAATATTAAATGGGACATTATTACTCTGTATTGAGTTAAAAGGAAAGGTGAAGAGACAATCAGATTTAAAATAGGGATATGGCATCATCAACCATTATCAATCCACTGCAGGATGAAGGTCTCTCCAAGTTCAATCCATCTTTTTCTATCTTTAGCTTCTCTTCTCCACATTACCCCTGTACACTTTCTTATTTCATCCATCCATCTCACATGAGGTATCTTTCTGGGTTTTTTACAATCTCTTGGAATCCAGTTCAAAATTTCAATTGTCCATATATTATCTCTTCTAGCAATATGTCCAGCCCAACTCCACTTCAGTCTTTTAATTTTTTTAGTGAGGTCAGTGACACCTGTTTGCATTTTTGATCTCTTCTTGTTACTCCCAACATGCATCTCTCCTTACTTCTTTGAGTGGTCTGAAGTTTCTGTTTTGCTCTACTATTAAGTATCCAAGGCTCAGATCCATAAATAAGAACTGGTAAAACATATTTATTAAAAAACCTTCCTTTTCAAACACACAGGCATATTTCATTTTAGTATCAAGTTATTTCTACCAAAAGTACTCCAACCAAGATTAATTCTATGATTAATTTCATCCATTATGTTTCCATCTGTATTAATAATCTGATCAAGGTATTTGTAACTGTTAACTTCTTTTAACTCATCATAATCAATCTTTATTTTTATATTTTGAGAAAATCTATTAAACATTACTTTAGTCTTTTTAACATTTATCTTTAGTCCTACCTTTCTACTTTCATCTGTTAACTCCTGCAACATTTCCTGCAGCTCTGAAGCATTATTTGCAAAAACAACTACATCATCTGCGAAATCTAAATGACTTAAATACTCTCCATTTACTTTCACTCCTTTAGCTTCCCATTTTTATCCACAAAATACTTCTTGCAGCACTGCTGTAAAAAGTTTTGGAGATATGGAGTCACCCTGTCTTACACCCTTTTCAGTGTTGATTTTTCTACTATCATTATGTAATCTAGTTGTTGTTGTTGCATTTTTATAAATATTCTTTAAAATATTATAATATCCTTGATTTACCCCTTGATGATCCAATGCTTTTTATCACTGAAGAAATGTTTATAGAATCAAATGCCTTTTCATAATCTACCAATCCTAAGCATAATGGCAACTCATATTCATTTGTCCTTTCTATAACTTCTCTCAATACCTGGATATGATCTACTGTACTAAAACCATTTTTAAATCTAGCTTGTTCTTGTGGTTGGTGGAAATCCAGTGTTTTCTGTAAAGGAGCTGTAACTATTTTAGTAAAAATTTTGTATAAAACTGATAAAAGACTGATAGGTCTGTAACTTTTAATATCTTCTTTATTACCTTTTTTAAATATTAATATTAATACTGCATTCTTCCAATCATCTAGTACATCTTTATCATTTAGACATTTGGTATATAACTTTGCTAAAAAAAAATTCTATTTCTTCACCTGCTTCTTTTAATATATCAATTATAATTCCATCATTACCTGGAGACTTCCCTTTCTTCATAAATTTAATTGCAAGAGATATGTACTTTTTTATAAAGGCAGAAATATTTGAAGTACAATTATAGTGGGGGGTTTTTATAAATAAAAAATGGAAGAACAACATTGTGGAGATTGATGTCGTATCAAACAAAGTTATCTTAGTTGTTCAATTTAATGGAAGATACCAAATGCTGATAATTCAGGCTTGTGCCCTAACAATTTCATACTGTGATGAGCAGTAGAGGATTTTTTTGTTGATATGCAAAGTGTTATTGATCAGACCAAACAATTCTTTAAAATGTTATGGGAGATTTTAATTCTAGAATTGGTAAATTATTGAAAGATGAAAGTTATATGGGTAAATTTGTTTATGGAATTCACTGAAAAAAGGAAATATTTATATAAATTCTTTCTTTAAGAAAAATGCTAAATGGGAATGGACATGCAAGCATCTGAATGAAATTACAGACAATTGAATTATATTTTATTAACAAAATATGTATTTTAAAATTATAATGTTATTAATAGATTCGATACAGGAAGTGATAATTAATTAGTGAGATGTAAGATGCCTGTTATTGCAAAATTAAAAAGACAAAAATTATTTAGAAAATAGTATTTACAATTGATATTTCTAACATTTAGAAGTACTCTAATGAATTTAAGTTACAAGTTGAAAATCATTTTAGTACATTAATATATTTTAAAGATGGTTCAAATTTGAATTAAATCAATAAGAAGTTAACTGATGCAATATTAAGAACTGCAAATAAGATGTAATGTACAAAAAAGCAACAATTTACCAGGAAAGTTTTTGCTGATTCGTGAAAGTCAATTTGTGAAGTAAAAGAAGGAATATGAAAATATACAAAAATAATCCATTAAAAAGAATTGAATATCTAGAATTTTGTGAGATAGTATGAAGTAGATTTAATAACGATATAAGAAATATAATTGTGAATTGGCAAGGAATTTTAAGCTATAGAAAAGAATTAATGTCTCCAAAGTGTAAAATAATATCTTGATATTTGTAGAAAGCTTACTTCTGCAATAAGAAGAAAAGATTGAACTACTATTAGAAAGAGAGATGACATCATGAAAGGTATGAAAGAATTTATAAATAATTATAAAATGATAAAATACAAGAAAATAAATTTTTTTCTACAATTTGTACATCTTTAGAATTATCCAGAATTTTAAATGAAGAGATGATATATGTAATTAAATCTTTGAAGAAGGGTAAACCTCTGAGAAATGCTAGAATTGTAATCAATATCTTAAAAGAAACAAGTGAAGAAATAGAAAAAAATGTTGAACAAGTGTCTAAATAATAAAAATCTATCATTTGATTGGGAAAATGCAACAGTAATATTGATATTTAATAAGACAGATGATTAAAAAGCTATTAGAAATTACAGCCCCTATCAATTTTTTTATAAGTCTATGTAAGATAATTACAAATTCATCTGTAGTGAACTTTGGATGTTATCCAACTAAAAGAACAATCTTGATTTGAAAGTGGTTTTAGAACTATAGACCATATCACATATTGAAAGAAGTCGTAGAAAGAAGCAATGAATATGCATAGCCATTATGTTTTGAATATGTGGATTATGAAAAAGCATTTGATTCCATAAGCATTTGATGATGATTAAAATATTCTTATTTTTACTAAAATGTAATGCAATGATTAAATTAAGATTAACATTAAGAAAGTTATATGACAGTGTAATTTCTTATCTGCAAAACTTTTTTTAGCAACTTTACAAGAAATATTTTTTGGAATAAAATGGGAAACTAAGAGAGTAAAACTGAATGAAGATTTTTTTTAAGTAGTGTAGATTTTGCAGATGGTATCATTGATTTGTTTTGTTTTTAAAAATAATACTTCAGATCTTCAGGAAATGTTGCAAGAGTTATCAGATGAAATTAATTTTTAGTGGATTTTCTTAGAAGAAAATAAAAATTGATAATGATGAATTAAAGGAAGTTAACAACTATAAATATATTGGTCAGATTATTTATATAGATCGAAACAAAATGAATGAAACTAATCGTGAATGGGATGTTTTTAATAAGAATAATTTAATATTAAAAGGAAATATGTTTATGTGTTTGAAAAGGTCTGGTTTTAATAAATGTTTTTAGCAGTTTCTATTTATGGATCTCAAACTTGGACACTTACCACAATAGAAATTCAGAAACTTCAGACCATTCAATGGAGTATGGAGAGATTATGTTAAAAATAATAAAAAAGGATTGAAAATTATGGATAGGAAAACAATTTATAGAATTAAGAGTCTGAAATAGAACTGGGATGGACATATTACTTGAAGAGATTATAGTAGATGGGCAGTTGAAGTTTTATATGGGATTCCAAAATATTATAAAAGACCTGTATATATGGCTGAACTAAGAGAGTTTTCTGGTGTAATTTAGAACAATAGGAGAGATCAGAGAAACTGGATCAACTTTGGACTGATTTTTGTCCTGCAGTGGATTGATTATGATTAAAAATGATAACTGATGATGATGATCTAGATGCAATGTAATAATTATAATAAGTTGTTGTTACAATGTATTATGTTAATTAAAATTATACATTCATTAGTAGAATGTATAAATCAAGTAACATATTGTTTATATGTGTATACATACATTCATTGAAAGCAGTCACAGTCACCAATCTCAATTTGTTATCAAAGTAACCTCCTTTTATCAATAAAAATGAAAATCCACCTTTATTTATTTATTCTGTTGATTGGATTTAAGGATTAATATGTTTATGTATGTGTAGAATTTTAAAAAATTATGGTTAAGGTTAATCTGCTAAACATTTGTTACTATTGATAGTAGAGTCTATTAATTGATATAGGTATCTATGGTTTTTATATTTTCCAGTTTTAAAGTTTTTATATTTCATAGATTCAAAATCTTAACTCACACTACAATATTTACAGAGGCTAAACTCCCCATACAGTAGCACCACCAGTGCAAGCCAGAGTAATAAATGGATACAAGAAGGTTTGTGCATAATATCTCTATCTAGTACCTACTCATCCACTATCCACAGACCAGTTTCTAGCTTGTGGCTTTAATTAGTGAGGAGCCCTTGATCTGAGAGCACTGAATCTAGATCTTAGGATCTGATGCAACACTCCAGCAGCTGCCTTTTACCTTATTAGCTAACTATAAAGCTTTGAGTGCAAAATGAAAATACAGTAATGTTTTCAATTGAAGCTTTTTAGCTTGTATAATTGTATAGATCTGAATTCAGTTCAGCATCCATATTTTTTGGTGTCTGGTTCTTTAATAACCACAGTCACCATAATCCTATTGGTTAAAGATTAGTTAGACATCACATGATCACCATTTCTTATGCTTATGCAAGCTGTTTATACAGAGGTTAAACTCTCTATACAGGAGCACCACCATAACAAGTCAGAGTAATCAATGGATGCGAGAAGGTTTGTGCACAAAATTTCTATCTAGTGCCTACTCATCCCGTGTTTTCAGACTTCTTTCTAGCTTGTGGCTTTTGTTAGTGGAAGCATATGAAATGTTGATGATGTGATGTTTAGTGGTTTAACACCAATTTTGCTTAATAGGATTATAATGACTTGTTATTAAAGAGCCTGACACCCAAAAGTATGGATGCTGAACTGAGTTGACATCTATACAACTATATAAGTTAATGAGCTTGAATTGAAAACATTGCTATGTTTTCATTTTGCAATCAAAGCTTTAAAGTTAGCTAATAAAGTAAAGATGGCTACATTATATCCTAAGATCTATGTGCAGTGCTCTCGGATCCAAGGTTTCACACTGTGGAAAGCCACAAACTAGAAACTAGTCTGGGGATATTGGATGAGTAGGCACTAGATAGGATGTGTAGGCATAAGAAATGGTTATCATGTAATATTTAGTGGCTTAATTTTATTTGTATAGAATGGTGCTATTTTAGATACTTGTGTTTAATTTTAAAACTTTTTTGTTTGCTTGTTTATATTAAATTTTGTAATTGATTTTTAAAATATTACTGTCAAAAAGGTTTTCTTCAAATATTATATGTGTTAGAATTTAATGACAATATGATATGACAACAAAGTATTTCAGAGTTGTCTAGTCATTTGTCCATCCAGTCCAAGTCTTCTGAAGGAATTCTAATATAGTGATGATAAAACATCTTATTATATAATGAAATAAATTTCTTATCTTGCAGTTTTTTAAGATTGAACTGATTATCAAGGTTCTGAAATAATACTTATAAATAAGATTCTTCCAGAAATAGTGATGAAGAAATTTGACAAGAATTGGATCAAAGGCTTGTGACCCCTTTATTATGTGACTTCTAGAATGACATTCTGTTATTTGAATACCATCTGTATATTTCTTCAGGAAATACATCTGATATTATCAGTTCAGATTTATATTGTAAGTAAATAAATTTTATTCAATATTATCCCTTTCTGCTGTTCTTTCTTGTCTTGTAATTTCACATAACATTGTTATAGGGATTTTAAAATAGGTTAATTAATGATGCTTTTATATAATTTTTATTATATTTATACACATTGTTTTAGAATTACCAGAGATTAATGAAATATAAATCATTTAATTTTTTTATAAATAAATATAATAAGCTTTGGTATTTCGGTTTTTTTACTAAATTCAGATCCATGATTATCATTCAACCTTTATTAATTAAAGTCTAAATTATAAGAAGATTTTCTTTTTCAAACATTTATTTATAGTTTGGATTTTTTTTTTAAAAAAAGCATTCAAAAAAAATTATAAATCATTTAATTAACACATATGCAACAAAATATAGAAAATTAATTAATGAACAAGTTGTTTTTTGTAAAGCAAAACAGATAAATATTTTTTTATTATATAGGCTTATGGATATGCATATTGTTATAATATATATAGAATTAAATATTTTCTATGGATTGTTATTCTATTAAAGAACAGAAATAAGGAGTTTTTATTCATGTAAACAGAGATAACGTTTACCTTTGATGTTGCCAGGAAACAGTCAATTACTAGTGATTGACAATCTCCCTGAGTCTAAAATACATTTTCTCCATTATCTATAATAGTTCTTTTATTGGGGTTTATTGTTGAAGTTAAAAGAGAGTTTGTATATGCATAAATGTAGAAAACAGAGTAAATATGCTATAAAATATTTTTGCAGCCAAACATGATTTTATTGTATCCCATGAGATTTATGGCAGCCAGCTATTAAAATGAAAAAAAAAAACATTATTTAATGACCAAAATCCCAGAACATGTTTTATTTGAAAGAGAGTTGTACCAGCCTTTCTTAATTTTTTTTTTATCATTTGAATCATTATGTGCAATGTTCATTTTCTGAGAGCAACAATCATATATAAATAAATTTTCTTGCATAAAATAAAACAGAATTAAATTTAGATTTTTCCACATTGATAAATATGCAGCATAAAATGCTTTGAAAAACTAGTCTTAATTTTATTGAAATAAATGGACAAATAATTAGGACTCCCATCTACATATGATATATTTTTACTCTGATTTATCTTTGAAAACATTCATTTTCAATTTTGAATATAATTTAAGAGTAAAAGACAATGGAATTTATTCCTTATTGATTTTAATTTCATTATGTGTAATTTTAAAATACCTTTAAATGGCTATGTAATAAACTTTCTTTATTAAACAATTCAAAACAAAACAACACTCTCCATATAGTAGTGCCATCTTGTGCTAACAAGAGCAATCAATGGATGCCAGAAGACTTGTGCATAAAATCCCTATCTAATGCCTACTCATCCAATATCCCCAGACTAGTTTCTGGCTTGTGGCCTTCATCAGTGAGGAGCCTTGGATCTGAGAGCACTGCACCTAGATCTTAGGATCTAATGCAACCCTCCAGCACCCACCTTTTAACTCTATTTAACTACAAAACAATGAGAATGAAATTGAAAACACTATTAATATTTTCAATCCAAGCTCAATAGCTTATATAGTCATATGGGTCTGAACTCAATTCAGTACCCATACATTTTGGTGTCTTTGGCTCTTTAACAACCATAGCCACCATTATCCTATTAGGCAGGATTGGTGTTAAACCACTAAACATCACATGATCACTATCTCATACTAGCACAATAATTGATCATGTGATGTTTAGTGGTTTAAAACTTTCTTTATGATCTACATTTACTAAATCTTTAATATAACTTTCAATATTCAGCTTAATAGTCTGCCTCAAACTTATGTAAATAAAAAGCATGGTATAAAAACAAAGGGCAGATAAATTCCCTTATATGCAAAAGTTTTGCAATTATTTTGTAAACAATTTGATTCAATTTCTGGAAGTATATAGATCTAAATATTTAAAATATTGCTCCTTTTTATATTCAGTTGTTCATTGTAAACTTAAATTTTCATTTAAACCTTTATGCATATTTTTGTTAAAGTTTTTGGGCCAGATACAAATACATTCTTCATATGAAAAACATTAGGTAAGTTTAATGTATATCTAGGTATATTATTGACGCACAAATCTTTAAACTTTTTTATTAGTATTTAAAAATGTATAATCAGATCATTTTTGTTTTTATAGTAATGGTTTCTCATATTAACTTCATATAAAATATTGTCATTCTCTTGGGATTTTTATCTTTAATGACTTCTTTAACTCATGGAAAGATTTACTTGAAATCTAAATTTTTTCAATTATGTATTACTGTATTATTTGTTTTAAATACCAAAGATTAATATATATATATATATATATCTTATCTGTATACATATATTAATATATATATATATATATATCTTATCTGTATACATAACATTCGCATACATATTATTTTGGTGCAACTAACTTTAAGATTAGATTCATTTAAATCTAATAACAATAATTAATATGAAAAACTTTATGATATATTTAAAACTAAGAGACCTTGTGCAGTATTTTTATTTGTTGTAGACTTACAAGTAGCTAATTTCTTTAATTAGCTTTAAAAAATACAATTATATAATATTTATGAGAAGAAAACTTGTTTTTAATATTAAATTTCATACAAAATTATAAAAATGTAATCATGTGAAATTCGTAAAAGGAAAAAAAATCACAGTATACCATTCTGTGATAGTTTCTTTATTATTAAGTTTGTCCTACATAGTACTATTTTTACTTCAACTTTAAAAAACAAATTGAATTAATTAATAGCTCAAGCATTCTGTGTAAAATGGCCCATATGACTTGCCTGAGATAATTTTTTACTCCAAAAAATTAATTCTTAGCTGTCTTGTAATTTATCAAATATATATATATTGAATCAATTACAAAAAAAATAGTATATAATATAAAAGAGCAAAGAGAAAAAGTTACAATATAGTCCAAAACATTTTTCAAGAGCTGAATAGAAAAAAAAAATTATTCATTTGATACAATATAAAATATTAATAAGAATAATTACAATACTGATTCTTTTAAGATTTATCTTACCTTTTACCTTGTGGAAATGCCTATAGTTTACTGATAGATTATATTATTTTAGGAAAATTAGGATCGGTAGTTAAAATTTGATTTTTTTATCATAAGCATTATTTATATATATATAAATATTATAATATTTGTACAAAAAAATACCATAGATCACAAAAAATGGAGAAATAAAATTGCTTATGTTTAGATTATAGAGATATGAGATGCAGTCACATATAAAACAGGTAACACTTTCAGGATCAGTTATTGTAATGAAATAAATTTGGTTTTTCTTTTTATAATAAGCATTATTTTCAAAATAATTATCATATTTGTATAAAAAAAAACATAGATTACAAAAAATGGAGAAATAAAATTACTTATATTTAGAGATATAAAATAATGGTTTCAGGATCAGTTATTATAATGAAATAAATTTGACTTTTTTAATTATTATAAGTGATAGTTACAAAAAAGTATCATATTTATATGAAAAGATTTTTAAAATTTTGCTATAAATTGCAAAAAAAAATATAGAAATAAAATTGCTTGCATTAGGCTATAGTATTGTGAGATATGGCTACATAGAAAACAGGCCCCATTTGGAAAAAAAATGAAAAAGTTTGTATATTCATGAATTCTAAAAAAATTTTATGCCTGGAGATTTCATAAAGTTACTATTGACTCAAGTCTTCTGAGTCACATATATAAAATAACATCAGATTTATAACCCATGTTTGCACTTGAAATAAATCTATATTAATTCTTTTCCATGAAATCTAACTAAATAAGAAAAATAAATAAAAATCACCTTTTAGAAAAAATTCATAACAAATGCAAATTTTATCAGAGAAAAAATACACCATTAGAAAGATAATTAAATAACAAGAAATGGTGTATCCCATGCATGTGTAGGTATTACCAATTACGCATTAACTTGATTTATATTCTATAATTGGGCAAAATTTTTGAAATTGCTTTTAAAATGATAAAATTAATTCATCACTTTTTGTAACATTTAGCTAATTTTAAATTAAACGATATTGAGTTGATTATTCTCAATTTTTTTTTTTAAAGATTCATTCACATTGATAGTATTTTGGAGATCCATTATATTTTCTTTGAATATTAAGATATGGAGGCTCATGATTACAACTTAGGATTAAAGTTTTCAAGATAGTTTTGTGGAGAAATATATGTAATGTTTATCCATAATCATAATTTACTTTAATAATTTCAAATTTTGCTTATATTTTTTATGTGTTTTGGGATTGAAAAATAAAGAACTAAAGTTATAGATTTTATTCTCTTTTTATATTCTTTTCTCACCTCAGGATATTAAAATCTAGTGACTTTCTAAAAAATTTATCGCAGCAACTTCCTAAAAGAATAAAATCAAAGAAAATTCATTTGGAAATTTAATTATCTCATATCGATTTAAGGAACAAATTTTAATTTTTTTAGGGTATCTTTAAAATTTCATCCTCTTTTTAGAGGTTGAATGCAAATGTATTATTTTAAAAATATATATTTGGCTATTTTTAGTAAGGAAATTGGGTTATCTAATAAATTTACATTTGGAATAAGAATATAATATGAAGATATGTTCTAAATTTGTGCAACACATATTTTGATACATTCACACATGTATTTTTTAATATAATACATATGTTTAAGAAAAAATATAATTTTATTATTATAAATTTATAATTAACTAGATTATTTTTAATGAAAATAACACATCTAGAAACAATGTATAAACAGCACTCATACATTTGTCAGTGCAAAAAAATAGGATTGATTACCTATTCCTTGAGCTCTCAATAGTTTAAAGCATTCTTTTATTGATATTATTGGAAAATTGAGAGTGAAATGTGTATATTAGCCTCATTTAAATACATTATAAATCATTCTGAAATTACAATTGAAAGTTTAGAAGATAAAGACAAGGCCTCATTTTTAACAATCTTACAATATTAATAAAATATTTATTTTATGAATGTAAATATTAAATACACATAGCTTAATATTGTTGTAATTTAAACAGAAGCAACAAAATATCTGGAACATATCTATAAATATAACTCATATATCAATAAATGTAAAGGATAGAATGACTAATATATAATTTTCATTTTCTATTTTCCAACAACTTTAATAAAGGAATTCTTAAAACCATTGAAAACTCAAAGAATACATGATTTATTCTATTCTTTACATTTGGGGATGTTTGTGTGAGTTTTATGAATAGTTTTAGCCATTATATTACTTCTGTTTAAATTTCATATACATTAGGATATATCCTTTTTAATATTTGTGTTCACCAAACTACTTTTTATTAATATTATGAGGTTGTTACAAATGAAGCACTGCCTTTATCTTCTAAATATTCAATTGCCATTTCAGAATAATTTACACCATATTCAAATTTCACTCACTATATTTTAACCTTGGTAATAAATGAATGACTAAAATTATTGAAAGCTTAAAGAATAAATCATTCATTCTATTTTTTGCATTTATTGATGTATGAGGATTGTTTACACATAGCTTCTGTACATGTTGTTACTTCTGTTTAAAAGTCATATACATTGAGCTATATATATATCTGTATTTTCTAATCTCCTAATGCAAATGTAATCTTAAGACTGTACTCACAAAATGATCATTTCAAAGTATATATGAAATGGTATGTTTACTTTTTTAAATATTCATAAAACCTCATAAAATCATTGTTTTATGGATTCTTAAATTTTAGTACTA
Organism: Epiperipatus broadwayi; assembly: GCA_028023455.1. Taxonomy (NCBI): domain Eukaryota; kingdom Metazoa; phylum Onychophora; class Udeonychophora; order Euonychophora; family Peripatidae; genus Epiperipatus; species Epiperipatus broadwayi. Next base: position 1,835,357 of record JAQFVV010006222.1, read on the forward strand.
CCACTGAATATACAGAATGAAAAATGTACTTATTTTATTGGGATTAATATATTGAAATCAGTTATATGTTTATTTTTTAAAGTACTATTTTGTAGATATGTTAATTTGATTTATTTAATATTTCTATTTTTGATTAAAAATATTCTGAATGTTTCTACCCAAGTTAATAATGATTACTAATGGGAAAAATAATGTCAGTTTATTAAATTATTATTTTAAATTAAAATCCAGTGATTTATATATTTGTCTAATAATTCTAATTTTAAAATGGAGTTCATAATTTATCTAATTAAACATTAATAATTAACTAAAAATAAATATTGTTCACTAAATGATTAGGCTAATTTTATGTCTTTATGATTGCATTGCTTGGTGTCTATTGACGTACTCAGAACTTCAATAATCAGTAAAAAAAAAAAAAAAAATGTCATGCAATATTGAGTCTTATGCTACATTCAACATTTTGATATACTAAATAAATGATTTTTTTTAATTACAATTAAATTCTCAGGGGTTTTTTTTTTTTTTTAGAAACTCAAACAAATTGTTTAGCATTATTATGTTTTTCACATGATCATTTTTTATTCATAAAACAATCTGTAGATCAATTTACATGCAGTTTTAAATATTTGTACATTTTGTTCTAATATCAATAATGTTAATATCAGATTGAATAGTTTGTTGTTACTGATTTACTTTATAACATTAGCATGAGAAATCAGTAAATGTCAAATGATTGTATGAACCAAACTTAAGATTAGATTCTGTCTGTTGATTTTTGTTAGTGAAGAATATATTTTTTAATCTTAAGCAAATTTTTCTTAATACTTAAAAGCACAGACCAAGATTTAGAATTGAAATGTTGTATTATTTTATTATAAAATGTTTGCTTTCTTGAACAATGAGTTTGTAAATAAATGGTACTATGACTTGCATATTTTGGAATGATAGTGAATGTTGTAAGCTTAAGAATCAATGATTTTTTGGATCAATTCCAAGTTAAAGTAGGAAAAAATTCTGATTGTTTGAATGAAACTACTTAATTCAGACTGATGCTTTGATTTTTTTGAATACCATTTGACTTCCTGAGAAATTTCAAGTTTTATTTATTTATTTAGTTAAACATTTTTTTAACATCGCAATATATATACACTGGAAGTTAACTCCTTGTGACCAAGTATCAGTAACATGATATGCTCTGTATGTGTTAATTCAATCATAAAAATAGTGGATTGAAGGGCAAAAGGCTCACAGTCATTTTGAATGTTAAAATGTCATAATCTGCTGAGCAACAAACTATTTGATTACTTTACTATTATGATGTGATTTTCCCACTTATATATCTCTTCAAGATATTATAAAGATGAGATTCCAATCAAATACATTGAAAGGAACATATAATAACCACATTCCACACTTTTAACACTTTAAAGCAAAACTATTGAAGATTATATTACATTGAAAGAAAAAGATGGTAAGCCTTTAGTTAAAAAATATGTTATCTTATAGTCTGGAACAAACCATATCTTCTTCCAGATTCGTGTCTTTTTTTTTTCAATCTTCATCTATTTCTAGATAATAGAGAAACAACTATTATAGGAACTTCTTCTTTTCTCTCTCTATTTACATATTAATTTTCTCTCTGTTGTTCTATTGTTATATTTACTCATTTTACTATTTTTGTTTTTTATTAATTTTTTTATAGCAAAATCTAATTCATATTGAATGTAAAAATAATATATATAAGAATTCACTGTTTATGTTTAATGTTAAGTAAATGTCATTAAATTTTGGAAACTTAATTATATTTAAGAAATTTTAACTTTTCAATTATCACTCTTATATAAAAATAATTTTAATAAACAAGTTACATTTAGTTTCTAAATAAAAGGTAAAAAGCATGCTGCTGAAGGGTTAAAAATAACTAATATTTTGTAATATTTTAAGTATTGGACTTCTATAGCATTCCTAATTTCCGATAATTTTCAAGATGCAATCAGGATTATTGTCTTGATGATAGGAAACTAAAGTTAGCTAGAAATAAGAACATGTTCAATAAATTGCTTTTAAGATTTCTCAGAAAAAGATATCAATAATGCCTCCGAATAAAAAGCATTGCTTCTCCAAAAAATATATGATTTTTTTCACTTTTAAGTCATTTAAATTTTAGCATGGTTTATATATTAGATTTTTCCATTCGTATCTTACAGTGTATAATTTATCAATTAGCAGATTAGTCGAATACAAGTGCTTGATGAAATTTATTTTGAATATTAAACTAAATATTTTATAATGTATTATATTAAGTTTTACATATCTGTTATTTTATTTTTTATCTGATAATAGAGAGCGTATATTATTTGTACATCTACTATTTTTAAATCAATAGACCTCAATATGATTTTTAAATGGTGCTTTAAAAAAAAGTACAATAAATATATTTATCCTTAAAAGTTTTGACATAAAATATTTTTAAGAATATCAAATGTCGGTTAAAAATAATAATGACACCTTTTTTTTTTTTAATGTCATTCCTCTATTTTCCCCAATCCCTCAAAATATTGCTGATGTTCTCAGCTTAATTTGAACATTTATATTAGGAACAGTTACGTTATTGCAGAGCTATCTATTATAAACTTGAACAATTATTATCCTTAGATTGATAGTACAGCCAAATTTCCTATCTAGTTTCTATTAGTCTTCACAAATGATAAGAATAAACCTAATATCAAAACCCATACAGCTATTTAAGAATACTGATTTGGGATCATAATCATCTTAAGGTTTTTGTATCTTTGGTCATTAGCTTTGATAGTATGAAGAAATATGCATATACAATGCTCTTTACTGATGAAGACCAATGGCCAAAAATTAATCTGATAATTTTAATAATACTGCTACCTAGTAACTATAAATTACTCAAGCTTAGATTATATGCCTCTAGAGAAGGCTAACCTAAATGATTAATGCTCCTGAGATTTTTAAAATACTCAATTAATAAAAAATAAAGTAAAACACAACTCTGATGATTTTAATTTATATTGAAATCTCAAAATGTTAAAAAATATATTGCATAAATGAAAACTTTAAATAAATAAATTTTTAAAATAAATTTAGTTTTAAACATAGTCATACTTAAAAATCATTTCCAAAAATTCTCTGCTGATTTCTATCTTGAAATATGGAAAGCAGTGGTAAACTATATTTGATGATAATTAAGTAGGAAAAGAGATTATTTATTGATCACAGCATCATTTTTTTAAAAAGCTTTGGGGTCAACACAATTGTTTTTTGCACATCATCAAACTTTTTTTTTTTATGTTTTGTATCATTAGCAAATCAATCAGTTTGTTCTGTTTTGCATATGTAATAATATTCCAGAGAGGACTAGTTGAGTTAGAAAAAAAAAATTAATATTTATGAGATTAATCAAAAGTCCTTGACCAGCAAAAATGATTAGTCTGTGATTGTTAAGTATAAACATAATTGCATTAATTTTATGATCAAAAGATATATTAATAAATATTAAACAGATTCACATACTATTACAGTTTCGTTTCCGAAAGCTCAACGTATTGCTGAATTAATTTTTTGTTGGTGTGTTTTTGGTGGTGATACAAATAAGTATATAAAATTTAACATTAAGTCAGGAAACTTCATTTTAAAGCAAACATGGATTTTTTTTTTTTAATTAATGAGATAGTCTACTAAATGTATTCACTTTTAACTGTTACTGTAGTGTTGGACAATTTAAAAAAATTCTGCATTATTTTTTGAGTTATTCCTAAAGTTTTTATTTGCAATTCATTAATTTTTTTAAATCCCATTTGATTCCCTCTCTCTCTCTTTGTTTTTTGTAATAATCATAATTGAAGTTAGCCAATAACAGTTGGTAGCAGGTTCTTTATGTAGAATAAAAGCAAATACTCTCAAATAAAGTCAATTCTATTCCATAAACACATAAAAGTCAATTTCAAATGTCTGCATCCTAAGAGAACTTCTGTATTGAAAAGAAACTCTTCTAATTTACATAAACTACAACTGTGCATTGTTAGCTAATTTCAATAATGGAGTTAAGAGAGAAAAACTTATGGATTATAAATGATAAAATACTTAAGGTGATTTACAATTATTTTCCTATTTTTTATACATCTGTAGTAATCTGTATGTAAAAAATTCAAATATTTGTATCACAAGTTTAAATATTTGTGTATTTTAGTTCTATATGTAAATATATATATATATATATATTTTATTATTCGTAGTATAATTTTATAAAAAGCTAGAATATAAGCATTTTATATTTCATTAAAATTTATCAGTGCAAAAAAAAAAATGAAAAACAACATTGCTAATTAGAATATTGGAATTTTGAATTTTATCGTTAATTTTTCTTTTCGTTTTAATTATTATTCTTTTTTAAAAAGTCAAATAAAATAAAAAAATTAGCAAGTTTTTTTAAATGAAAAAAAATATATATGCGATGCAATATGGCTTCTCCTTTCTCGGAATCAGGAATCTCTCAGCCACTATGTCCAGAGAAACCTGTTAGTTATGTGATGTGATGAATCTCTCAGCCACTATGTCCAGAGAAACCTGTTAGTTATGTGATGTGATGTGATGCACTGTTACTTCTCCTTATACGGAGTCAGGAAACTCTCAGCAACTATCCCCGCCATACGTTTTCCCATATCCTGCTCCATCCAATTTCCACAACATAATCTTTGTCAACTCCATGACCTTTATATCTAAATCCTTCCTTATCTTTTCCCAAACCCAGCATAAATATCAATAACCCACTTTCTGTATAATCACTTTGCTTATATTTATTCTTCCACAACTTTATTATTTGTATCCTTGCGGCCTTCAGGCATTTACATTCAATTAACAGATGCCTAATATTTTCCATGCCTTCTTTACACAACTTGCAGACTAAATCACCCACATTTTTCCATTTATGTGTATTATTCACTAGTTGTGACATCTACATTTATCTAAGTAATTTAGCCCATTGGCAACTCAAGAGGTAAAATTTCTAAATCATTTCTTAATTGAAGAAAGCTAAAAACAAAAAAAAATGTTCAGCTGGAAAAAAAATATTTTCTCAGAACGAAACTTAGTTTGACATATTTGATCTCCCAGCAATTAATTACGTGATAAATAAAAAGTATTTTTTTTAAAAAATAAATAAAAGCATATTTATTTATCAATTTATTTACAAACTGTATGTTTCTGTGAAGCAGTTGGGTTTTTTTTTTTATTTAAGAAAACCTCAAACATCATGAGACATTGATACAATGTAATTGGATCAGGATTTTTGAAACTACAGGTACTTAGTTTATAACCAAATATATAAAAGATGTTAATTTTTTACTGTGTTTTATTTCTGTTTCTGTGAAAATTTTGCAAATGCTAATGAAAGTGATCTTATTTATATTTTTAACATTTTGATAAGTTGTCAATCATATAAATTACCTATTAGTATGCAATGATTTATATATAGACATTGATTAGTCATAAAGACTTACTTTAGCAATTAAATAGAAGTATTATTTCTTGTAGAAAAATAAACTAATAGAATAATGAGATATTAAAATAGGCATTTGATAATATAATTCATCTTTTGATTTTTTTAAAATATTATTGCTATTATTTTTTAACTCATGTGAATAATATTGACTTTTTTTATTAAACTTAATATTTTCATAATATATTGAAAAAAGTTACATAATGATTCTCTAAATCTTAAGCAAGAATCTAAGTTTAATTTATTCAAGTCCACTTGGTTGTTTATTACTTTTACATGTGTCCATTCCAGAAACCAAAATAGACATTATTATGTTTCCATTTTTTATTCATTTGTCTTATAAATTACTATTATGAAAAGCAGAAGTAACTTCATTTATTTTCATAATCATCTTCCTTTGATAAACCTCTTAAATTTTATGGAAATAAACATCGTCATGCAATATATCAAAATTCATGAATTTTAATATTTGCATTTGGTTATTTATTAAAAAGTTTTTATTCCTATTTGTCATAATTGCTTCTTTGATTTTTTTTAATTATATTTTTCCCTTCTCATGAAGATTGTAGCATTTTCCATGTTGAAATTTAAAGTAAAATCATGTTTTATCATGGTATATGTAAAATAGAAAATCATATAACATTAAGCCATTTTTTAAAGGTTTTAAATTGTATTCCCTTGACAAGTATATAATTGTATAGCTCTTGACATCGATTTGAAAATATCAAGACATAAATTTTCCCAAAGCAAAAAAATATTGATTTCTGCAATATAAAGCAAAAGTCAAAAAAAAATGGTATGCTTTCATTTTGAAAACTTATTTAAAAAATGATCAGATCACTTGATTTGCATTTTTAAAATATATGTCTTTCAAGAATTTATGTTCAAAATAAGCTTTTTAAAAAAAAACTATAGAGGAAAATTAAACAATTGGCCTAACTGTGCTTTATCTGTCAGTTGGATGCTTGATCTGAGCCACTGATTATATATATTTTATTTCTTTATAATTTTTTGTTGATAAAATTTTGTTTTAGTTTCTAATCAATTGTTCAATTGGTTTGTATTTTTTATATAAAGTTCTTTAGTAATTTATTTTCTATCTATCATATGTATTGGTTTGTTTGAACACCTAATAGGTGCAGGTATTTTATGTTATGAAGGGGAAATGAGTCACATCTCACTAACTTGTATCTAAACATGAAGTGCTAATTTATGTAGTGGTAAATTGATTGCAGGTCTCCTCTCATAAAAACCAACTTCCTTTATTTGCATGAATATGACATAATTTATATAACTTTTTTTTTTTTTTTAAATTTTAATAAATAAATCACCTTTAAAATATTTGATTTGAAAAACTTGCTTTTTTAAGATTTCATAATAATAACTCAAATCCATTGTCACAATTTTTTGAATGAGTATATGTACCTGGTCTAATTTATGTATATTTATATACTTTAATATTTATTCAGAGTGTAGTATCATAATCATTTTTTAAATATAGAAAATAAAGTATCTTCTTTATTTACAAGCTATTTAAGAATTTTTCAAAATATTTTAAATCTGAAACTTTGAATAAATTAAAGATGTAATATTTTTTTAGTCCTTGTTTGATAAATCTATAGTTTTGGGGACTCCCAAAAAACATTTACAAAAAAAATGCCTTCTGGGTAACATGTATTTAATATTTACATTTTATTTTTTTATTACAAGTAAAAAAAGAAATCTTTGTGGAAAAAGTAATTACAATATTTATAGTTTTTTTAATTGTTATTATTATTATCTTATTAATAGAAATTTTTTTAAAAAAATTATAAATACCATATCTACACTTTACGTTTCAATAAAGGCTTTATTAATCTCAATGGTTTACATAAGTTTACATCTAGAAAAATTTGAAATTTAACATACAATGAATAATATTAGGGTAAACACATATAAATGAATTTAGTGGTTACACTTTGTGGTTAATGGACTATAACAATATAAAAATTAAAAAAGCAAAAATAATCAAAGTTCTAACGTTTGAGGAGCTTATTTAGTTTTTCCGCATGTCACTTTGAATGTTAGTTGTATGAGTTTTCCTTTGCAGCATTCACAGCATTGATGGTTGTTTTAACAATGATCATGTTGCTGCATATAAGTGGGGGTTGGTTATTATTTTATCTCTATTTCAAATGTGTAGCATTCGAAATATAGTTGCTCAGAAGATCATGTTATATTCAAGCACTGGAAGTGACATGTTGTACTTCATGTCAGCAGCATGCAATCATATTGTTACCATTAATCCACATTTTTCAGGAGAGCAGGATCCTGGACCTTTGGAAATAATCCACTGCATCTCATTCTAATACAAGAAAGTCCCAAATTTTTATCATTATAACAATTTACCAAAAAAAAAAAAAAACTGCTGACAAAAAGAAGCATGCTGAATTGAACCAAGGTGTGACAATATTAAGAGGGTCTTGTCACTTCCATGTTATAAGTATAAAAAAAAATGAAATAAAGCTTTTTAATGAAATTTATCTGAATTTATTCCTTTTTTTTTTAAATTTAATAATTGATTAATTTTGTTTGAATTTAACTAAAACATCTTCAGTAGATTGTAGACCCTCGAAACTGTATATTTATCAAAAATACTGTTTGCCATCTTGGTTTACAGAAAAACTCATAAGTACCTTTTTTTTTATATCCTTTTTGTTTGTTCTTGATTGATTTTTATTTTAATACAATCATTGATTTTAAAAAATATTTTAGATCTTATTCTAGCTATGAATGACTAAAAACTATTTCCACATTCCTGTTTATGATCATTCAATTAATCTTAATTTCTAATGATTTGGCTATAATTTTATGATAACTTGAACATTTCTTTTCTGTTATATATTATATATTGCACAGTTTATTGTATAAATCAATTTTGAGATAATTTATCTGGAGATTCATAACTATAGAACTATTTTTTTTATATAACTGACAATGAAATATAATAAAACCATCCTTATTAGAATTTTTACAAAGAAAAATACAAATTGTTATATGAAAACAGTCTCTCTATTTTTAATCATAGAATAAATTTATATTTAAAATATGCAGGTCTTTTCACATATAGAATATTTGCTGATGGTAGTGAGTTCAAATTTAATAATGATGATTAATCTTTTTATGTCTTACTCTATTTATTATTATCCTTATTCTTGGATTGAAAATTAAAAAGACATGTGAAAGTAGTCTCTAACGGGTTTTTTTTCTATTGATTTTTTATAAAATTTCTTTTTTTTTTTTTAAGAAAAAGAATAATCCACTTTAAAAGTTAACTTTTCTTCCCACCATTCCATATATTTCTTATTATTTATGAATATATTATTTAGTACAATTTTTATTGCATTTATTATTTGGTTGAGTGGTTGAAGGGTTAATATATTATTTTAAGATTGCTATTTATTTATTTTTAAATAATCGTACATTGTTTGTGAGCGTTTGGCAATTGTTTATCTCGTCTTTGACAAAACTTTTTTTTATGCTGGTATTTTTAATGAAGTGATAAATCTTATTGCTTATTAAAAGCATTGTTTAGTTTATTAATCCTCATATTAATAGGTAGCAAATCTAGATTAGTTGATAATATTTCATTAGACTTTTTTATTCGTGAAATGGAGACATTGCCCAATATACTCGTCAATACAAATATTATGCTAGAGATGACACACACACAAAAAAAAACATACGTAGTAATTAAATATCGTAAATGTAATCAAAATTCCGAATTTACTTTATATATATTGTTATTTAATTAATCATTTGAAATTTATCTACATATCGATGATTTAATAAATTTAAATCTGATTTTGATCTTCATGATTTAATGCAATGATAAGGTATCAGACTTGAGCTTTATGCTTCATTGATCTCCCCAAGCTCTGCTACTTCCGGCGCTCATACTTCCTATGAACTCTTGAGCAATAAACCTTTCCATAATTTTTTTTTACTAATCCGACTTTTAAATAAATAATTAGAAACTGATCATTTTAGTCAGTGATAATTTACAGAGATAGTGATTGCTGCTAAATATTTCGGGGGAGGGGGGGGTATTTTTAAAAAATTGCTAAAAGTCATTTCAAATTGTAAATTCCCCCTCCTTCTAAATTAACAAATTTTTGATAGATTTCTGATTTTATATTCTGAAAAATTATTTCCGTATGTTTAACTTTGCTAGTAATAATATTTATATGTAACTATACATATATATCCGTCTACGCATCTATATATACGCAGAAAGAAAGAATTGGGATTGTAAAAGGTTAAATGTTTTTAAATGGAAATGAGCAGAGATTTCTGGGAACTCATACATTTATGAAACAGTCAAAAAATAAATGTGTATGCCTATTACTTTGTATAATTATTTTATCTTGCCTTCAGAAACTATTTTTAAATGTCAGTAAATGTAAAAAAAAAAAAAAAGTAGTTGTTATGCTGTGTTTGGCTAATAAGGAAAGCTTTAGTAATGTATGTGATTCACACTATGTGTAAAGTAATTGTCACAAATTTTAATAAGGCAAAAAAGATAAGCCCAGATTACCATCAGTTTAATATTCTTGACTTCATCTTGAATTTTGATAAACAAAGATCGAGGGAAGAAAGAGGAAGAAGTGAAAGATTTTTTTTTTTTTTTAAATAGAAAGTCATTTTTTTTAATCATTTAAAATATATAAATTGAAGAATTTAAATATTTACGCTTAATTGCATGTACTGAATATTTATTCTTTTTATTCTAATCAAGGCAATAGGGTTTTACGTGCAGCAAGTAATTCTACTATTATATTGTTGGTCATATATATATATTGTAGCATTTTATAATTAAAGCTACATCATAAATTTTAACTGTGGTCTAACTATCTATGCTTAATAATTTTCTGAAAAACAATTTTTTATCATCAGTAAAATAATCAAATGGGTTTGTCATTCAGAATTGCACAAGAAATTTAAGCACTATAAGTAACAAAGTTGAGCCAGGATTTTTTAGAACTTGAACTGTATAATTCGCCATTCTATGATTGCACCAAACCTTTTGCAGGTTAAAGTTCATAGAATGTTTCATGTACAAAAAATAAGAAAAGTATAGGCAATGATTCATGGATTTTGAGCTATACATGCAACCCACTACCATTGAACTAAACCATGTAGAGCACCATCATCAGAGATAGCTTATTGTTTTTGATCAATCTTTAACAAAATCTGTTTATGTCCAAAAACAGTAATGTAGCAACTTTCAGGTTGAAAATAGGATAGCAAGACAGTTCATAAATAATTTAACTAATTACATTAATTTCTATTTTTCTTTATGCAAATAAAACCAGTCAAGCTGTCATACTTGTTTATAACTATCATCAGTGAGGAACACTGGTTTGGATCTATTATTATTTAAAACCTTCAAGTCAGCTTAAAAAGTGTAGGTGGAATAAAATGTTTTCTAGATGAATATGAGTCTAGTACTTATTAAAAGCTTTTATTTAAGTTACGATCTCTGTTGATTTGTTTGTTTGTAAATATTTATATTTAAGTTAGAATAAAATTATAAAATTGAGGTTTAATATATTTATATTCAATATTATTTGTTCAAATTTGATACATTTGATATAAATCATGGGCAATGCAATATGACACTAAAATATTTTAGGTAGTTTACCTAGTTTCTTAAATACAGAGCAATGGGTGGATGAAATTTTAAATATTTTATTTCAAGTTTAAAATAAGTTATTATCACTTTCATATGTTTTCAGCAATGCACATGAGAGGGTGATATATATATTATTTGGTTGTTTATTTCATTTAAATGCTTTTATTGAAGTTACAAAAAAAAATTAAATTGAGGTTTAATGTATTTATATTCTATATAATTTGTTCAAATTTGATAGTTCTTATAAATCACTGACAATACAATGTCACTAAAATATTTTAGATAGGTTATCTAGTTTCTTAAATACAGAACAGTAGTCAGATGAACAAAACTACCTTGTAAATAACTTGATTTAACACTTATGATTTTACTTTCAACCTTAAAAGTATTTTTGCTTTATTTGAAATTGAATTGAGAACAAATTGTTGATTACAATCTTAATGCTAAAAACTAAATAATAATAGCTATCAAAATATTTTATAATCAACTCTTTTATTTACTTTTCACTAAAAAAAATGTTTCTTCAACCACAATTGGGATTTTTATATTTAATTTGAAATATAAGTTTGGGGGGAGGAGGGGTTTGGGAATTAATTAAGTTAATTCCTATTTTTTATAACAAGGAATTTATTTAATTAATTTCTGGACCCCTCATGCTTTTATTTCAAGTTAAATATAAAAACATCAATTGTGTTTAAAGAAACAATTTTATTTTTTTTAGTGCAAAGTAAATAAAAAAAATTGATTATAACATTTTTATATCTATTATTAATTATTCATGCTTACCTAGAATATTCTGTAAAAAAATGATGTACAGTGAATTACTGCTTTTAATGGATTTAATCAAAAGTTAAGTGCAAATTATAATAGATCTATAATACTTTTGTTTGGTAGTAGCTTAACTATTTACTTTCATTCTTATGAAGTAGGCTGAAAAAAAGTTGCTAAATTCAGTTAATTACAAACAGGATTATCAAAATATGTATGTATGGATAAGTGGAAGACTAGAATTAAAATCAATATAAAAGACCATAAGATGCATTCATATTTTTAATAGCAATGCCATTTGCATAATGAAAGATAAATATTTTTTATATTTTCTATATCTGACATTTTAATAACACAATTTCACCTCCCAACATATCTTTTCAAGTCAAAAATATTCTTTTTGAAATCTACTTGAGAAAATATACTAACTATAGAAGAATTATGGCACATTAAATTAATTTTTTGCAAGGTTTCAAAAGTTTTCTTTTCCAAATTCAGCAGTGAGTAATGTGTTTACCTTTTTAAAAAGAGAATTCCATAATCTACAATATATGTAGATATAATCAAATAGAAATAAAAAGTCACATACTTAATAATATTGGATACAATGAATATGTACAATAGGAAGGACTTGACTAAGTTACAAATAATTTTTTGGGGCTTACTTTGGAACATCTAAAAACAAATTCTCAGTATTAATTACATTGCCTTCCTTTATTTTCTGATTTCATCAACATCACAATTATAAAAACATCAGCTATGTTATAAAGTAATACAATCTCTTACAGCATATGGAAACTTTTTAATTATGAGACATTCAACTTCTAATAACAATAATAATAAGATCAGTAAGATTTTGGTCAGATGTTTCATTTACTAATCAATAATTGGTTACTCTATCTTGTTGGGGAATATATGAGATACAATGCTATCTGCTCATCTGTTTCATTTAGAACTGTAGAATTGGATTAATAGTCATTTTTGATCCAGTAAATAGTGTTTCAACATTCATTTCTCAATTGGGAATTGAAATCACATCTATTTTTAATTAAAATGATTAGATTACATTTTTAAACACCATTTTAGAATATCATCACTTTATCTGATTAAAACTAGTTTCAAGCATGACCTTTATATCATATCATGTTTTTTTTTATTCTTTCTTAGTAAAGCATTTCATATATTTATAGTTTTTTTTTTAAAAATCTTGCAATAATCTGTTTTTTCTTTTTATTCTTTTTCTTTCATTCTTTATAGTTTCCTCCAAAATAGTTTTAATCTTCCTTTAAATGTGCAAAAATCAATTTATTTTCCATTATTATGTTTTTTAAGTAAATAATTTTCTTCTAAATTAATATTTAATAGATATTATTATGAGATTTGGAAAATAAGATAGATATGCTAAAGTTATTTGAAATAAATTTTAATTTTTTCAGACTCACCATTTAACCCTTAAACCGCTAATTTTATCATTGGTTGTATCAGATAAAAATCAAATCTTTTAATTGGCCAACTCACAAACTGAAGACAAAGCCTATTGTTAAAACATATTCGCCTATAATATTAAATTCAACTCAGATACATTTATAAAAAGTATATAATTAATTTTTAAGGTTGTGAAGACAACGAAAGTTCTTTCAAAAATAAATTGCTATTTATTTATTCTAAGATAATCAATATCGGCAACATAAAAGTTATAATGTAAACAAAAAGATCGACTTTTACGTTATAGAAAAGTAAATATTTCTTTTTATTACAACTTCAATATTTGTACTAAAATCTTCAATATTTTTCGAAAATAATTTTGTTTTTTTATTATTCTCTCTGAAAATTATGTTTAATTTCCATAAATATTATTTAATAATAATTTAAATCGTATTCGAAATGAAAATCTCAGCGTTTTTCTTTATTTTCTTTGATCAGGCAGTTTCTTTGTTCTTTCCAGCCAATCAGAATGTCTTTTTCGGCTGAGAGCATGCTAAGAACCAATCACAAATAATGTTCCTTCTTTGTTTAGGTTTAAATGCGTTTTTTCTCTATTTTTTACTTCTAAAATAAATCGGAAGATGTCACCATCGTACAGAACTTTTAAAAACGAATTCAATACGTATTTAACGAATTTTTTCGTATGAAAACGAACTGAGTTAGAGTGATTTCAGATGTCGACGAGGAGCCTCGTCGGGCGCGGGAAAAGGGTTAAATATTGCTTATATTCTTTTTCTTATGAGAGAGTACTTGGATTGAGATAAGCTGTACGCCTATTAAAATATAATATTTTAATGTTATATATTGCAAATAATAGACTATTTTAAATTATATTCATTGTACAGAATATATGATTATTGGTGAAGCATCAATATGAATCATGTTTTATGCTTTTCATTAAATTTTCATGCATATATCTGCAAACTTTTTGAGGAGAAAGTTTCCAAGTATATTTTATTTATTTTCAATGAAAACCTAAAGGGGAAGCTTTGTTTCCAACTATACAGAAATGTTTTAGTAGTTTAGATATCAGTATCTTAAAAACATTGTAATGTATTGTAATTTTCATTTTTTAAGTTTTTAGAGGTGAATAGCATACTGAATTTCTTTCAGACTAATTTCAATTTTTTTATATATATTTTGCAATATTTTGTAAATAAACTTATCTTTTTAAAAATAAATAGATAGATAATAAAGTAAATCATTCCATTAATTATCCAGCATAGAGGAAAAGCTTCTTTGTTAGCTTTTTTTTAGAGTAACATCCTGGGCTTTCCAACTGTTAAATAATGAGAATTTGAACCTTTTTTTCATCTTTTTGTTATGTTTTAGATAAGAATATGTAGTTACTCATTTACTGATCAATAGTGTGTGGTTAATTGAGTCAGCTATGAATTAGATATCTGAAAGAATTAATCCAGATCTGTTAAAAATTATCCACTTTCATTTAACACATATTGTAATAATATTTGGTATGTGTGATATTGTTGCACCAGGATATGCAAAAATGAAATACTTAAATGAAAATTGAAGAATGATGTTCAGAGAGAAATGATGAGATTAGATACTACTAATTTAAATTGTCAATAAATTATCTAAATATTAACTAGAAAATTTTGAAAAATATTAGAAAATAATTTAAATTTTGATAAAAAATTTTGTTTTAACTGATTAGAACAGAAATGAAAATCTATTTTTCTTTTTAGATATAATTTATTGATTTACTTTATTTATTGATTTAAATAATTAATCAAATAACATTTGCCGCATGATATACAATATCTTTTTTTAATAATAAATGTATTCATTTACAATATTATTTTTATTTAACTTTTAAAAACTATTTTGAAACAATTTTTATTATTATTGAATAATTTAATTTTTTCGTATTAAATGTTCCATCATAAATTAGTTTTTATTTACATTTTAGATATTTTATTATTTATTTTTATGTAAAACATCCTAATTTCCTTTTTTAAAATGCATATCTAAATTATTAAAATGTTACACTTAAATTTGTTTTTGTGGGGGAGGGGGGGGGGTAACGAACCATTACTGCAGAAATCCGGAATATGAAAAAAAAAAAATTGTTGTTTCTATGAAGGATAAACTGCCATTATAACACTTAATGTTCGTTTTATTTTCTTGAAAATAGTTTTTGTCAGATCAAGATAGAGAAAATAATTCAGAAATGATGATTTAAAATTGAGATATGAACTATTTTATATTATTTATAGATATTTTATTGACTCGTGAATATTTATACATTTAATTTGCCAATAAAATAAAACATCAGATAAATATCTTAACTTTTCTGATTTTTATATTAATAGGTTTTGAATAAAATTAACGACTTATTGATAATGTTTATTTGATACCTTCTTTCTTGATAGAAGTTTTTTTACCATGTGAATTTCCTTTTTTATAATATTAGAATATATGCATATAACTGTGCTAAAACACTGGATTTTTTATTTAGTAAACAAAAACAAGAATTCTAATTTTATTATTGGATATAAATCATTTCAGTTTGTTAATGACTAAGTAGAAAAAGAAAACAATAATGATCAGGAATGAATAATTTTCAGAAATCATTGAGATCATCAATGCATCAATTCTCATATGAATGTTGCAGAGTATTTTGGAGTTTGTGTCAGATATGGAAATTTATGATAAAAATATTAATATATTTTACATTAAGTTTTTCGTGTAAATTATGGAATTAAAAAAAATAATATGATTAGTTGCTCAGAAGATCATGTTATATTCAAGCACTGGAAGTGACAGGTTGTACTTCATTCCAGAAATCTTTAACTTTTAAGTCCTTCCTTCCACTCTATCACTATGCTAAATCATATAGGGTACTCACAATAAGTTTAAAGTTAGAGCTTATTTGATTCTGATGGTTTAGTGTGATTTCTATAGGCATTAGCATGCTTTAATAAAAAGAAAATTGTGCTAATTAGTCTTTTGGTCTTTGATATGCTCTTTTGACAATGTAATCCCCTGGTAGAATTTTGGATATTGGATTCTGATAAACTCATTCAATTTAGTATTATATCTAGTACTAAGTTAAGTTACAATTATACTGGAATCATTCAACATTCATTTTAAGCATACTTTATTGTCATTAACTTCAAACATTGTAATAGTATGTTTGAAAGATAGGCTACAATGTTTCCATTGTATCGAATGTAACATCTTTCTAATCTGTTTTATTGGAAAGATGATTATTATAATATTGTAGTAATGTACTATATTAACGTGAATTCATGCGATAAGATTCACACATCTGAACTGCTTACAAACATTAAGCTATAGTTAGAGTAAGTCACTGAATAAACTTTTTATAAAACCTATATTTGTAATTAGGTGAGTGCTTCAGATTAAAAGATATAAATGTAAGCTGTGTGCTCATATCCATAAATTTATGAACATCCTTCACCACTGATGAAATTGGCAAATTTGTGTTTGATTTTTAACATTTACCACATCAACTCTCACTTGACTAGACCAGATTATCCTGATTTTTTTTTTAAAGAATACGTGGGTTATTTTTGGGTTTGATGCTTTACAAAAGCTTGATCTAGCTTTGAATGTCTCATCTTACCTCCCCCCCCCTTTAAGTTCTATTCTGAATTTAACTATAACTCTGTGTTAATTGAGCAGATACTTATCTAATTTATTAATATGATAATGAAGGACCCACTAAAAGTTTTGAGAAATGAGCTACATCATAGATGATGTCTGATAGTTATTTTATATCTTATATTAATCTCACATTTTTAAAGCTTTTATGAATTCTGAGTAATCAAACTTTAATCTCAATTTATGTAAATATTTTTAATCACTTAATAAAAGCAAAATATTTATATATTTTTATTTAATGAGAATAGTGAATTTGTTTTTATTTATTTGTTCTTTAATGATTTTATTTATATTTATAACTAAATTTGGCATAAATGAAGAGTCTCATTATTTATTATTGCCACCACAAAAATGTAATTAAGATAAAAAATACAATGATTTTGCACAGAAAATTAGCCTTTTTGTTTTTAAAATTTAGGCAGTTACTAAATTTATAAGAAAGTATCTGCAGATCAATTACAAATTTTTGAAGACTAGATATAGGCTGCAGGATATAGTTTGGTAACTCAAGCTTTAATGGTTTGGTCTTTTTAAACTTTGATTAAAACACCAGCATTGTGTACAAAAAAAATTGTGTGTGTATATATAATATTAGGTATGATGTGTAATAACAATAAACAATAATTTGTCAAAGTGTTATAAGATAATATTTGTGGATCTAAATGGGAAATATTGCAAGTTATACATTTCAAGTTCATAATCTATTGAAAAGTCAAAAATGAAACATAGGATCCTGATTTTAAACCTTTAAACATCACCCGATCAGAAAGTGGTGGCTATGGTTATAAAAGAACCCAAGACACCAAAATGTATGGGTGCTGAACTGAGTGCAGACCCATATGACTATATAAGCTACTGAATTTAGATTGAAAATATTTGTGTATTTTCAATTTTATTCTCATAGTTTTATAGTTAAGCAGAGATAAAAGGTGGCTGCTGAAGGGTTGTATTAGATCCTAAGATCTAAGTGCAGTGCTCTCAGATACAAGGCTCATCACTGACGAAGGCCATAAGCCAGAAAGTAGTTTGGGAATATTGGATGAGTAGGCGCTAGATAGGGATTTTATGCACAAGCCTTCTGGCATCCATTGATTACTCTGTCTTGCTTTGAGTGGCACTACTATATGGAGAGTTTTACCTACTTTAAGATCCTGGTTTTGTTGTTATCTAATCAGTTATACTACATCTAACATGGATTTAAATATTAATTATTAAAATCAATTACTTCTTGAAATAAATAATGAGGATTTTTCCATCATTATATATAGAAATTTTGGTATTTATGTAATTGATGATTGAGGGATGTTTTCAGTTTAACACAAATAATGAGATATGACTTTTTATAAGAGTTATGTGTTGTTGTTTTTTAATAATAATTGGTTTGTTGTTTGGGTGTTAATATCAAACTCAAGCACTAGACGTGTCAAAATTGAGCATCTGCCACTCTATTGTTGCATTAAATTGTATACGATATTCTTTGAATGATTTCTCCATACATAGAATTTTCATTTTCTCAGAATATATATATATATATTAATACATGAAAGCAGATTCCACCTAGACAGTACCATATTAAGGCAGTGAGATTATGGGATTCCGTTTCCACAATAATGAATGTGCTTTTGAGCATCTCGAAAAACCTGATAGTAGATCATTTTGGACTAATGCTTTTTTAATTGGTGCTTAAGAGTCTTTTATATTTCTTTTTTACCACTAAGTTTTAGATAATTAAAATAGTTATTTCTTTAAAAGAAAGTATTATTTAGTTGAAAATAAAATAATAGATATAATAATTTAATTATAAATTATAAATTTTACTGAAATAAACTGTATATAGGATTATATTTTTATTTCAACAAGGTCTTAAAGTCTTATATCTATTGAGAAATAAATTTTAAAAAACACAACATTCATTTGTTTTTTTTTATAAAAAATTTCAGTGAACGTAGAGAAATCAATACTAACCCAACCCTAATATTGTTCAAAGCCAATAACATAAAATTAGCAATTTCATTTTCTTTTTTATTTCATTTTTTATCATTATTTTTCCAAATAAAACAAATTAGCAACAACTGATCTTCCAAAAAATACACCCACTCGAAATGTTAGCCAATTAAAAAAAAAAAAAGACGGTTTATTTTCTTAGTAAATAATACTTTTTTTAAAAAAAAAAAACAAGTAACTATTTTAATTATCCTAAAACTTTATAGTAATAAAGACTGAAAAATATATTGGAAATATAATAGATATTGGAACTATTTAGTTAATTAGAGGGAAACAAAAATGAAGAGATACGGATTTATATTTATGAGGGATAAAGATAAAAAGATGGAAATATAGCATATATACTGACATTTAACAAATCAATGAATGAAATAACTTTTGAGCCAAAGATTTTTTTTTAAAATTTATTTTGCTTTTGTACCATTGCTCTAACATTGGTTTTATTCTACAATAATCAAAAGTACATTTAATAGAATATAATAAAAGAAATTGCATGTATATATTTTTTAGCTTGTATGCAATTTTATAATAAAGTGAATGTTTTTTTAGACAAAAGAAGTATATTGGCATTGATAAACTATTTTGTTTAATGCTTCGATAGAATTATGGTATTGAAAACTATTAATTTCTGGATCAATGCTTAACTTATTACTTTGCTATTCATATCTCACATAACCTTCCAAGAAATTGGCCATTCGATTGCCTTGTTTGCAACAAAAACGTTAAAAATCATTTAAGACTAATTATTGCATCTGTTTATAAAATCATAAACGCAGTATATTAATTATTTTAGTCAACTGATGCTTATCTAGTTTTAGATTTGTATCCTTTTTTTTTTTTTGCAAATTACATTTTGTATGTTAATTTGATTTTCTACTCAAATGCAGATGGCTATAACTAGATAATAGAATACTTTCTCCAAACAATAGTAATTTATTACTGTTAGTTATAATTTGCTGTTTTTTCAAAAAAATTTATTTTAGCATCTTCATATTTCATTTAATAGTATATTATAAAATATAATAAAACTATATTAGATTACTAATTTTATACCATAATTAATGATTATCTAGATTTTTAATTTTTTTTTTTTTAGTTTTATAACTACATAAATTGTCTTTTAAGATTTGCACCATGGTAGAAGAGCATGCTGATAACTAAAAATTCCTGGATTGATTATTACCTTAATAAAGTCAAAAGAAATTTCATTATACGCTCAAACTATCTCCTAGATGCTCAAACATCACATGGCTTGCAAACAACTATATGGTGCAAATTATTGATGAAATGAATACAATTCATACTTTTTGTTATATAGGATAATTTTTTTATTCCATACATCTATTTCAATAACCCTACTCGCATATTACACATTTACTGTTAGAATTAAATGTTTTCTTTTATATTTAATTTTATTCTTTTTGTTGTTGTTGTTGTTTTTTAAAATGTACAAAATTATTTTAAAATATTTGAAATGTGATATAAAATATTTTATACTCATTATATTATTACATTGCCTGTGTATATACAGACACACACATGTTGCAATGAAATTTGACCTTCAATCCCAATCAAAGATTGGTGATAAGCATATTGAAGGGCCTTACCACTTTTTAAGCCTGTTATTAGTAATATTAGCCAAACAACAGTATTATTTCCTGCTCATCATATTTAATTCATATAGATATGCTTTTACTGGCATGCATATCAATCTAATTATATATAAAGATAATATGGTCTAAGAGACCTGAGCTTTCTGGCCATTTTTATTTATTTTGGGTCAATACCATTTACCAAGACTCATTATGGTACTTTCAGGACCCCACGGGTTAAACATTTATCATTAAGTGATCACCCCATTACTATTGAGCAGTAGCTTGGGATACAAGAAACTCAGACATGATGTTGCAATAGTTAATTATTTAGTTTAAAACATCTTGTTGAATTAATTAAATACAAGAATGAGAATTAAACAAGGCTAAAGTTTGAAATTCATAATATTTATTCCACACAATATTAATACTGTAAATTCATCAATACCCTCTCCTCAAATAATGAATTCTGCCAAAATGTAGAGTATGTCCATTGATAAAGCATTAAGATAATTTACTATAATATAATGGCATTCAGTAACTTTCATTACATTCTATTTTATTAATATAAATTAAGATATTTCTTTATTCTCATCATTTCATATACTTTATTGATGTTTTAATTATGCATATATTGATAAAAAATTTATAATCAAACAAAATTACATAAGGCATATAATATTAATTATATCTGGATATAATTACACAGACAAACAGATAATACATTTTGAATGTAAAATAAATTAGTTTTGAGTATAATAAACCAATAACTGAATAAATGTTAGTTCATAAATATGTGATATTAAAACTTGTTCATATATGTATTCAAAATGGCCTTATTTTCTGTGGAAGTGTAACTTTCCAATTTTTAAAATTGTTCCAAGGTGTTTGTACATAATTAAGTAATCTTATCATTAGTGTTTTTAATTTCAGGATGGCAAATTTAACAGTTAAGTCTATATATTTATACTTTTTTTTTATTTAAGACTGGTAAATAAATGGTCAAGTAGAGGTATTTAGTTTTAGTTTTTATATTTTAGGCTGGAAATAACTGAGAAGTTGATTATTTGTCCTTGGTTTTTTTTTATTTCAGGGTGGCAAACAAATAATTAAGTCAATTTATTTCCTTAAGCAGTTGAACTCAATTATACAGTCAGACTTCATGTCAGGATAGCAATATCAGTATGTTTCTTTTTCTTTTCTTTTTTTCAAATTTTATTAACAGGCAGAAATTTGTAGGAAATCAGCAACTGTTATTCCAGTTTCTGGACAAGGTAAACATATCTTGTTAAATGTCGATGGATATTTTTCTTCCAGGTTAAGATTAGATTTTTCAGACTGTGGCTGGATTCTTTAGACTTTTTCTTTTATGCTATATGTTAGAGTAGAAATGAACACCAGCACAAATACTTAGTTTTCCGGATCATTTAATATTTTATTATGATATTAAAGGTATTATTCTTTCACTGGAAAGTGTGCAACATGCTGTGTTTAATTAAGTCATGAAGTATGTTTTATTCTGTCAGTAAAAGTATGTTCTGTTTTTTTTTAATCATTTAGCACAATTTTTTTGTAGCTAATCATCACCACACTCAAAAACATTTTATCCAACACCTATGCTGTCTCTCCAAAATTATCTTATCTATTTTAAGTCAATCTTTAATTATATTTCTTGATCAATAACAGTTTAAAATTTTTTAAAATAATTAATAAATGAAAAATATTGTCTTTTTTACAACTTTGAATTTGTTTCAAAACAAACCATGTTTAATTTTAATAACTTCTTTAATTCCAATAATTCCAATTTATTTCTACTACAGTGAGCAACATTTTAATCTATTTTATTTTTCTTTACTACAATTATAAATTATTATTAGTAACTTATTAATGTGTTTTTTAAATAAAGAGACATAAAATATTAAAAGAGAGTAGGTACTAACACATTCTATTGTTCTATTACTGAAACTCAATTAACCCTCCTTGACCCAGTCTAAAATCATAATAATGATTTTCTCTTTTCTTTATTTATTTGTAGCCAACAACAAAATGCTACAATATACATGTAAGAACAAATGTACGTGATACTATTACAATGGAATCATAGAAACATATATATATACACTTGGGTCTCATTTTACATGATAGATAGGTTCCTCAGAAAACACGTGCAAAAGAAATCGCACAAAAATAGGCATAACTTACCTTGAAAAAGGGGGGATACGGACTGTGATTTTTCAAAAATCGCATAAAAGCAAAGCACCAACGTAAAATTACTTTAAAATTCGCCCCAAAAAAAATAAGGAAATAAAATATGACTAATAAAATATTTCAAATTTGAAAAAAATTGATACAAGACAAACTTTTTTTAACTATAATATTTAATTTTATTATTCAAAACAATATATTTTTATGCATAATTTACAGTACAGTACTGTAATTTACATTTTTTATACACATTTTAATTATTATCGCTATTTGCCAATAAACAGGTTCGTTTGCAAACTGGTAAAAAATCAGATTCTTCACAAGAGGAAATACAACTAGCGCCAACTTCACTCATGTTGTGTTAATGGTTTTCTGGTAACAACGTAATTAGTAGTTAATCTTTGAGACGATGATTTTATTAATTGTTTATGAAGCTAGCAATATCCAGACATACAACCATTTAGCTCTCGTTGGAATTTAAGAGCACGTTTGTCTCATTAATAAGAAAATAATTTGCCAACTGATTAGAAATTAACACGCACAATGTTTGAACAAATTTACATTATAATCTTGTAAAATTTAATGTGTGTATACATAAAATGTGGAAATCATGATTTTAATTTCATTATTGCATAAAATCTTACTATTATAAAGCGCTGAAAGTATTGAAATTACTAAGATGAAAGTCGAATTCCAATAATGTGCTATTACTTTCAATATGATGTAAGTGCACGAAATTTATTATTTAAAGTAATAGCGCATTATCAGAGTTCGACTTCTGAAGAAACAGGAATCGTGTAACTTCAAAATCGCATTAAATAAATCCGTGTAAAACGAGACCCAGGTGTATATATATATAGTTTTAGAATTTTTATTAATATTAATCTTTTACATTTCAAGCATATTTCTGCAGGTATTGGAATAAAACATGCTAATCCAAAGATGAATGTTAGCAGCAAAATGTATTCACTTAAGCTAAGTTCTGCATAATTCTCTAAAAGTTACATTCTTCTATGTTATGAGTATTGATGTATATTACAAATTTTCATATATATCACCACAGTCACCTTACGTAAATAGTCATTAATTATAATTATTAATTTAAAATTATTATACTATTTATCACATACAGATTTTAAATTTAATAAATGTTAAATATATTTATACTAATTTTTCTACAGTTACTGGTAATTTCCATTTTTTAGGCGTTCGTCTTTTTTATTTAAGCATAAGTTTTTTTATTTTTAGAACTCCTACTTTCAGCTACTCTTTATACTTCAAATATACAACTGCAGTCATTAGATGAGACTATCCAATGGCTCCTAAAATGAACTTCAATCAGATTTTATGATATAGGCCAAGCATAGCATACATTCTTATTAAATGCTTTTATTTAAGTTAGAAACTCTATTTCTTATTGTTTAGGATAAATTTTGCAATCAAAATTTAGTATATTTTTAGCAAATGAGTTTCCTTACAATTTTGTACATATATTAGAAATTGATGCAATGCAAAATAATGAAATGTTTCAGATTGGTCCTCTAGTTTATTTACTATTATAATGGTCAGGGATGGTGATGAAGTATACAGTCTTACCGCATCTGCTGACACAGCGCCACTAGGCTACTTTGAACCTAGAAAATTTATAAAGTCGACAGATACGTGCTAAGATCACGGCCGTCAGCCCTAGTCACTAGCTCAAGTAGACACAGAAACTTATATATTTAGTAAAATATATTTTTAATAATAAATAATAATAAAGGCAATCACTGTCAGTATTAATAACACACAAAAAAGATTTTATTTATGTATCTAATTAATAATGCACAAACTTTAAAAAATTAATTTTTATAACACAAGAAGAAATTTATGTTTTCTTCTGTTCCATTATTATTTTATTTGTTTTTAACTTTAATTTTAAATTTTAGAATGTTGAGTATAAATGAGCTACCTAGATGCACTCACAAATTTTCAAATCACTTGACTCCAGACTAAAAATCCGCAGCCACACCAATACTCGCTTCCAGATATATATCAGCAATCAGTGCAATATGAACATGCTAGCATAGAATCATGTCGACAGGAATGTGCGTCTGAACAGCGTGATATTTTGAAGAAGACATGGCCTTCGTCCCGCAGGAATGTGCATCTGTCAGGCAAAGGAAACATGCATATAAAACAATAAAAAGAAACGCTATGTATGGATGGGAGAGCGGTCTTATCTTGCCGGCTTATCGTCCAAAATCTATAGAGCTGGAATGGGTCAATGGTGCAGGAAATACGTCTGCTACCATTTCAATGGTATGACTACCTCTTTGGGGTCATGCATTCAGTGGACTCGTCACCCTAGGTGCTAGCACACTTCACACTACATTGATATAAACTTCCATATATATATATATATCTCCACCAGCATTAACACAACTATGAAACAAATAGTCCAAAATCAAAACCCTCTTTAAAAGTAACATATTTAAACTAGTCTAGCAGCCATTTATACTCAACTAACATTTAAATCATTTAAAAATGAGCATTATATTTAACTTATTTTCTTACTACAAATATTATTTAACTTATTTTTCTTTTAAATTTAATAATGCACAAATAACGATATACGTTTCTATTTTTAAATTTAAGTTTGCAATCACAAACCCCTACCCTATTACAAACAGATATTAATTAAGCATGGATAAAAATATTAAAAAAATACAATACATTTTTTTTAAGAGATTACGTTTAAGACTTTAAATAAGAGTTTATAGAAATAAAGTTCAGGTTTGCTTGGGAGAGAAAGTCTTTTATTCATTTAAAGACAGATAAAGTTCTAAGATTTTAAATTTAACAGTTTATATTTCATTTTATCTTTTATAAATTATACTTTCCTTTATCCATGCTCGTTCCATTGCGATGAAGATCTATGAAGACTTATGACGATGTATGAAGCATTTATGCTGGTTTCTGAAGACGGGATCCGTGGTTCGATCCTGGGATCCATGGAGATGAAAGCTGCCTTCAGCCAGCCATACCGAAGGAAGCACGATGAAGCTGATTACATCTTGGGTGACGGCAATAATAGCTTTTTAAATTTTTATTTCTACTTTCAGCAAATACAATTGAATTAAAATTTTAATTTTCTCATTCTCCAACTCCCCAACTAACTAATTATCGTTTTGGTTTTTCCTTTTATACTCCCCAGGCACCTTATCTCTGGAATGCACGGATTCATCAAACATATTTCATTATTTATATTTTATTGGTTTATTCTTTGTGTCCAAGGTAAGATTTTGGATTTTCCACTGAGGTTTGTGTCTCTATCTCTGGGCGGGAACTCTTATCTATTTCATAATCATTTCTTTAATTATGATTTTGCTTTAAAGATCTGTTTGTAATTTTTTTATAATTAAAAAAAATCTTCGCTATTATTAAAAAGGTTTTTATTATATATTTTATTTAAAGATTAGAATCTTTGCTTCGATTCTATAATTTATTTATTTTTTAAAGCTTATTTTAATATTTAAATCAATCTAACCTATTAATAAATTAATAATTCGTTATTTGTGCATTTTGACAGTTTGTTTTTAATTCTGTATTAGATAAAAAAAAGTTACTATTAAAATTTAAATGTAACGCATTGCCATAATTAAAATGCATCATTCTATAGTGTTCACTAGATGAAATATCTTTAAATGTCTCTAATTCCTGTTGTGGTAGTAATGAGAATTCTTTTCAGGTTAGTTCTACTAATGATTTTTTCTTTATATAAATAGTCTCCTGCATTTCCTTAGAAATGGGAAAATCTAAAAAAATACATTTGCAGGCACATAAACATGTAATTGCACGTTAAATGTATGGTTGAAAAAATTGAAAATTAAAAACCACATAACAATAACTCCTAAGATAGCAACCATTTATGTATTTGTTTAAATGTAATTGTGATTAAGTACATATGTATACAGTTCCAATTCTGACAGTATGGATTGCCTTATTTATCATTATTCTCTACAAGATTAAATATTGAAGAGAATATTGATAAACAAGATAATCCATACTATCAAGATTAGAACTGAATATACACCTGGGTCTCTTTTTACGTGGACTTATTTAACACGATTTTGAAGTTGCGCGATTCGTGTTTTACCGGAAGTCGACCTTCGATAATGCACTATTACTTTAAATAATAAATTTCATGCACTTACGTTATATTGAAAGCAATAGCACATTATTGGAATTCTACTTTCATCTTAGTAATTTCAATATTTTCAATGCTTTATAATAGTAAGATTTTATGCAATAATAAAATTAAAATCATAATTTCCACATTTTATGTATACACACATTAAATTTTACGAGATTATAATGTAAATTTGTTCAAACATTGTGCGTGTTAATTTTGCATTTTAAATCACATTCTGTTTTTGCTTTTTAAAAAAGAACGTAATCAATTATTAATCATTTAGTGTCCACAAGTTTATTTTTAAAAGGTCAGTAATAGCAATGGGCACAATTAAAAATTAAAATCTGATTTTTAATTGTAATTAACAATTTAAAAATTACTTATGGGTGACTTGAAATTAATGTGATGTAAAACGAAATTTGATTTTTAAACGGAATTGAAAATTAAAGACAAAAATAAGAATTTAATTTTTAGTTGTTAGTTTTAATTAAATTTTTCCCAGCAGTGGTGAATAAATGTCTTTTTATTACCATAAGTCTAAGTTCATAAACAATTACCATTAACACAACATGAGAGTGAACTTGGTGCTAGTTGTATTTCCTCTTGTGAGAATAATTGCTGAGATATTCTTGACTTCGTTTAAGGAGAAGCCAAATACATCACATCACATGAGAATCTGATTTTTTACTAGTTTGCAAACGAACGTGTTTTTGGGCAAATAGCGATAATAATTAAAACGTGTATAAAAAATGTAAATTACTGTACTGTAAATTATGCATAAAAATATATTATTTTGAATAAAATTAAATATTATAGTTAAAAAAAGTTTGTCTTGTATCAATTTTTTTCAAATTTGAAATTTTTTATTAGTCATATTTTATTTCCTTATTTTTTTTTTGCGCGAATTTGAAAGTAATTTTACGTTGGTGCTTTGCTTTTACACGAATTTTGAAAAATCACAGACTGCATCCACCCTTTTTCAATGTAAGTTACGTCTATTTTTGCACGATTTCGTTTGCGCATGTTTTCTGAGGAACCTATCTATCGCGTAAAACGAGACCTAGGTGTATAACATATTCTGGCAAAAACTTCTATAGTAAAAATTATTTCAATAAGATTTTTAAGTTGAGCTTCTTTGCATAGGTATCTATTATTACAGTTATTCAGGTAAAGAAAATTGTGAAAATATTACTGTATTGGAATTCAATAGCAGTATATGTTTAAACTTTCACATTTTTTTAAAATTTATGCTAGTGACTATATGTCAAAAAATATATGTTTTCTTCAAAATTAGAATTTATATATTTATCCTGAAATAAAAGTGTAAGGTGTCCAGAAATTAGTCATTTCAATCACTTGTAAAAAAGTAATGATTGAATTAATTAATTTCTGGACATCCCACACTTTTATTTCAAGATAATTATAAAAACTCTGTAATTGAAGAAAACAATTTTTTTTGGCTTTTTAGTGCACCAGGAATGAAAGCTATTTATTATAAAATATTATATATATATATATATACATATTACTTTTTAATATTCATACAATAAATAAACATGTTAATTATAAAATATTTATTATTTTTAATGTTTTAGTATTCAGATACTTTTTGTAATCATTTCTACTTAAAATGAAGGATAAAAATATTGTCACAGTTGTACTTTTTAAAGGAAATTCACAATGCATTAAAAATCAAACAACAAATTTTACAAACAAGAGAAAATAAAATTTCATCCATTTTAACAGAAGCAATTTTTACCATCAATTAAAAGTAAGATTTGTTTTTCTTTCTATTTTAATCTATCATTAATATTTTTTTAGGATAACCTTTTTTAAAAATAAGTGTTTAAAAAATATACCACTATCTTAAAAACACTTAAAAAAAAAAAAACTCCTCTATAGTGTTCAATGTTTTTTTTTTTTTTGCTTCTAAACAATATTGGTTTTATATGGGGAGAAGTGTGTGGTCTCATTCTGTTTTATGATAAAAAAAAAAAAATTATTTTTAGATTATGATGTTTGATTTTTATTCTTCTTGATGCATTAAATGATGTAAAGGATTTAAGCTTTCTTCATAATTAATATTAACTTATCTTTTAGATAATTTGTCAGCTTATTTAAATTAAAGGCAATTTTTTCCATAAATTTCGTAATTTTTTTCCATCTATTCATTTTACTCAATTTCTTTTTGGACATCCTATTTTTTTTTCTTTCCCAATGATATCTTGGTTAATACTTATCTGGATATTTTTTTCTGGGACATAGTGTATACATGTCCATATCATTCTTTTTTTTTCTCTCAGTGATGAAACTTTTATTCATAAAAAGACAAAATACACAACAGTTAAAAAGATTTACAAAAAGATGATTACATGGCAAAATGAAATTCAAGTACAATATGGTGAAAAGGAAGGGAATATATATGAAATGGGAAGGAAATATGGAAAGGGTATGTAGTCCAGGCAAAGAAGAGTCTTTGGTAAGGAGCAATGTTGATAGGCTTGGTTGCCCTGGTGGATTGATAGGAGGATCCATTTGCGACATTAACTTTGGAGAAATATTTATATGTTAAGTCTTTAGAGGTTTCATAGATAGATGAGGAGATTTCTGAGTTATGCTTAGATACAACAGGCTGATTTTTGTCTTTTGTAGATGAATAATTTTAGTTTTTCCCATTGCACTTGAAATGGTGTTATGATTGGTCATGTTGTTCTTTTTGACTTACTTTTTACCTTTGACAGAGCAAACCACAGCCTGAAAGGGAGGAAAATCCAGAGGGCAAGGAGGTGGAGACTTTGAAATAAGTTCTTTGGTGTTATTATTATAATGTTTTAGAAAATTATTATTTTTGAATTGTTTTATTTTTTATCCATTTTCTTTTTAATCGTCCTGCAGATCTTCACTTGCAATCCATTTTTGTAATCATCACTTCTCTTTTTTTTTGTCTTTCTTTCTTTTGGCTGTCAAACCCCACATATGTAATGATATTTTTTACTTATTGTGTCATATATTTGTTGTATATTGTCTTTTGATTTGTATGGATATTTCATTTATCATTGCTAAAATTTTAATTTTTTTTCTTATAGTTTCATCTGTTGTTTGATTTGTATGATTTTATTTTTTTAATCTATTGTCCATCTTCTTTATACTGTATTCCTATACATTTCCCAATATACATTTTTTTTGTTTGTTTTTGCTATATTTATTTTAAATTTCCTGTTTTCTAATTCCTCTATTATCTACTCATATAGTTCACATCATTATAAGCCAAGATTATTTGATATTTAGATACAAAAATGTGTAATGCATTAATATTATATAGTGCAATTATTTATTTACACATTTTAAATTTAACCAACTAAAAAATATATGGCATAGTAATCCCAATTTACCCAGATTTTCATTTTGAAAATTCAGCTTATTGCTATTATTGAATTTAAGCAATATTTATAAAGCAAATACCTTTTTTTTTTTTTTTTTTCATGTGTCAAAGCATCGGCGGGGAAGCGAACCCGGGACAACTGTATCGCCAACTTTTTGTAAATCTTTAATGAATGATTCAATGTTTCTTTTTTTATGAGGTTCAAATTTAATTACATGATCATTTCTGAAAAATAATAATAATAATAATTAAACTTAAAGCAGACGGGTTGTATGTTAAAGGCATGTTGCAGTTAGTGCTAGTGGGTTTAAATATCATATTAATAATTTGTTTTTTTCTTTTGTTTACTATTTAAGCATAAGAACTTTAAAACATATAAATGCTTTTCACTTTTGATTATATATTTAAGATTATAATCATTAATCTAGTTGTGTAAAATATATTTCGAATCGTCACGTGAGTTTATGTAACAAACACATTAATTTATTTTTAATAGTAACAAAAATAAGGCTACATATACCACTGTTACTGAGAAGCCGAATCTGTCACTTGTTGGTCATGATATAATATTTATGTTTAAATGTCACTAACTAAATCTAGGCAAATCTGATTTAAAGAGAAGTAATATTACTTTACTTTATGTAAATTCATCCTGCTCTTATTAAATTATGAATAATATTAATAGGCATTAACAGCCATTTTACTAATCCATAAAGTTAATCATGATCAAATAAACTTATTGAAATATTTGTAGACATTCAGTTTTTAGTATCATTTACAAAGTTAAATGAAATTTTTTGCTTAGGGGTCTGAAGTCCAGTTTTTTTTTTATAGTTATTGAGAAATGAGCTCTACTGGATTGTTGCAGCTTACCTTATCAAATTTAAATGTGATACTGAGACAATTTTTTTATGTAAATTAATAAGCAGTTATAGCAGTATTATTAAGAATGAATATATTTTTAAAGAGTTTTCTTTTTGTAGATCCTTATCACATGACTTCTGAAAAATATTAATATAAATTTATTTTTTTATTTTTTCATATTCTTTTGGAACCTTGAAGCAAGTATATAAAATTGCACTTTTTATTTTTTGAAATCTTTCTTTTAATATTTGAAAATTTTTTTGATCCATTATTATTTTGATGATTTATTCATGAATTGTTTCTGTAATTCCTTAAATATTTGATGGTTTTCATCAGTTTATTTTATATGCAGCTTCAAAATTGGAAATAAATTCCACGTATTGATTAGATTACCTCGTACAACACATGGATGTGTTTTGAGAATATTCTTTTGATCTTAAGAGAAGTAATTGTCATTGTTATCTGGGACTTGAATATATTTTTGAGGCTAAATATTTGAATTTCTTTTAAAATTTATTGTTTGTCTTTTTCATGTTTTTTTTTTTTTTATGTATGCTTATTTGTATTGGGTAATGATTTAAATTTTATTGTAATGATCTGCATTGTTTTGCAATCGTTTTTTTTATTATTATTTATGGAATCCAACATGCTGTTCTTTCATGTAAATTATAATAAATAATAAAAGTCATTTTTAACAGCTAATATGAATTTATATTAATCATGCATAAAACTGCACATGGTTTAGTTCTCTTTTTAAATATTAATGATCTATTTTAACATTAGCCAATTGTTACATATATAACACCATCTAGTATTTTGTAATGTAAGTAAAATAACAGCAATAATAAAATAAAACATTAGGAAAATAGAATAAAAACTTCATATATATAATATAACTTCAAAATGATTGTATAACATAATCCTATACAAAACAAATAATTTATATATTATACACTTTAATATACTGTATAATATTCCATTCATTTCCAGTTAACCATTTAACTAAATTTATTGAAGTTTTGTAAATATTCATATAATTATTTATTTTTATGTAATATGTTTCATATATATGTCTTTTTTTAGACCCTTAATGTAACTCTAGATGGTTGTTATATAGCTAATAATTGATTAATGTTAAAATAGATCATTAACATTTGAAAAGGGCACTAAATCGGTGGCAAAAAAGGTTTTTATATATGATTAATATAAATTTATATTAACTGTTATATATGATTTTTGTAATTTTTATAACACATTAAAAGATTACATTCAATCTGGATTGAATCACTGACAAAGAGAATAATTAATTTTGGCATTGCAAAAATTATCCTCCATATTTTGTGTAATATTTGAAGAATTTCGACCAGTTTCAAACATTGTAAAATATATGGAATTAATATATATGGACTATGAAAAAATGTAACAAATATAAAAAAAAATTACATTTTTTAGTGTAATGATTATATATCATTTTTTACTATTATCAATTCACCACAAGATGAAGATCTCTCCAAGTTTAATCCAATTTTTTCCAGTCTCCAGCTTCTCATATTCACAGTGGCAAAATTTCTTATTTTATTCTCTCATTTCACATATGCCTCTCTCTAAGTCTTTTGAAAAATTATTTGGATCCAGTTTAAGACTTCAGCAGTCCATCTATTATCATCTCTTATTTTTTTCAGTGATATCTATAATAGTTGTTTGTGTTTTTGCTCATATATATTATTTTTAATCTTTGCTTCTTATTACTAATATACATCTTTACATACTTTGTTGACTGATCTGAAATCTCTGCATTGCTTTTCTGTCAAGAATACCAGTCTCAGATTCATAAGTAAAAACTGGTAAAGTGCTTCTATTAAAATCTTTCCTTTTTGAACATACACCTCTGGCTAATTGAACCCAGTGTGTATCCATCTGTAGTAATAATTTAATCAAAATATTTCTGCTTATTAATTTTCTCTCATTTGTAATTATCAGTTTTTATTTTCTTCTGAAAAATCCATTGAATATTAATTTATTCTTTTTAGCATTCTATTTTTCTGACTTTCATCTAATAACTCTTGCAACCTTTCCTGAAACTCTAAAGCATTAGTTGCAAAAATATTCACATTATGTGCAAAATTGAAATGATAAATAATCTTTGTTTACTTATAATTCTCACATGATCACCATTTCTTGTGCTTGCTTATAACTGTTATTTTATGCACAAGCCTTCTGGCATCCATTGATTACTCTGGCTTGCACTGAGTGGCAATACTGTATGGAGAGTTTTGCTTGTTTTAATTACTTATATTCCCTTGTGTTCTCTATTTAATCCCAAAAAATACTTCTTATAAAACTGCTGTAAAAAGTTTTGGAGATACTCTGTTATAGGCTCTTTTTAATCTTAATTATGCTAATATAACAGTGTAATCTTGTCATTGTTGCTGCATTTCGAAAAATATTCTTCATAATATGACTATTATGATACATTATTTTATCACATTGGATGCCAAAATTGTACTATTGGGAAACAATGGACATAAGCATGGATCAACA
Organism: Epiperipatus broadwayi; assembly: GCA_028023455.1. Taxonomy (NCBI): domain Eukaryota; kingdom Metazoa; phylum Onychophora; class Udeonychophora; order Euonychophora; family Peripatidae; genus Epiperipatus; species Epiperipatus broadwayi. The sequence goes on from JAQFVV010006222.1 coordinate 1,869,221, forward strand.
TGTAAATTATGAATTGTGGTGAATCTAGGAATCAGGCAAATCTCAGGATTCTTTACTATTACAATTTATGCTAACAATAAAGAGAGATTCAATAATGATAATAATAATCATTAAACATTATAAAATATAATTAAATAAAATTTTAAGAGCAGGAGAAACCCCAACTCACTCTTGCAAAACTTTCAAAGCTCCCAATATTTGTAGGACTCATCACAAGTAGAAAGGGTACAATAATTTCTTTACTTATAATAAAATTTCTTTCATTATCTTCCTCCAATATAGTCTTACACTTTCAACTTTCTCTCCATCATCTTATTTCCAAGATCAGATCCACATTTTAATATAATAATCGTCTTTTATCAATCTTATTGATTTGTTTATGCCACTTTGCCTTTCTTTGACAATAAATATAAGTTTTTTTTATTTTATAGAACTATGGTATCATGATTTCAGGGTTCTTCTACTATTATATTTTAATGTTAAATTTTCTCAATATTTTACTTTATGAACATAGTGTTACTAAAGTAAATGGTATCCTAGTGATAAATATGAGATATACACTTAGTCAACAAGCTAATGTCTACCTACTATATAATAATAATAGTGGAAAATTTTAATAAAATATTTTAATTAAGACAAAAATGCATAAAAGTCTAAATTTGGAATAATATAATCATCTTCTAGGATAGCATTCGAATACCAAGAGTGGAAAAGGATTTTATGGTCACTCAAAATATTCATCAACAATATTTTTTTTAAATAAAAATATACAATGATTGATTATAAAAGCAGTCTTATTTAAATAAATTGCAATTTTTACTTACAGTGATCAATAGAACAAAATGAATAATATTTTATTCCAAATACATTCTTTCACATGTGCAAAATCATCATCATTAAATAGTTTAATATTTCAATTTATGCAATTGTACTTTGAATAAATACCATGAAAAATATTTGCTTTATAAATTACACAATTTTTAGATTTCTGGATATTGATTTGGTGAATACTCACTATATGTATTGCTTGTGTATAACTGTTTTAACAACAGTTATATACACGCATAAGAGGGGGTGGTTGTGTGATTTGGTGAATACCAAGGCATTATATAACAAGAATAACATTTATTTTACAATAAAAAAATTTTATAAACATGAACATCATGAGAAGTATGTTATAAAATTTTCAAAATACTGTTACAATAATCCAATGCAGTTGCTTATCAGAGAATACTTTTACAATTTAAATTTATTTATATGAATAAATTAAATATCTATGACCTATGATGGTCTTAGGTGGATAAGTACATCTGATAAGTAAGAGATTATTACAAGAAATTTTATCCTTTAAGTTAAATAATTATGATCACTATTGTCACTAAAATATTTTGTATCTCTAAAGTGATTGAACTTTACTAAATTATAAACAAATTTATGGTACAATCTTTACATCTTTCTGCATAAAATATGTCCTAAAACAATCCTACAATTTTATAATCTATAGTTTTTACTAATTTATGTATTAGTTATAAATTCTATGGTCTAGAGTGCCAAACAGAGGTTCACTTGTTATTATTCATGATGCTGCATGCTATATAATGATTTAGTATTGAGTTATTTTAAAGTGTATTGCTTTGTCTTTTATTATGAAAAGTGTATTTTATAATAAATGCTTATATGTTTATGAAAATGATGTATATTTCTTGTTCCTTTTAATTGCTTAAGACTGCTTTATTTAATCATATTTGACAACTATATTATTCTTTTATCAGTTTTATGCATCAATTGAGTATTATGTTTATTGAGAGTTTGTAATTAGATCTTTTTCTTGTATATGTGATATATGCTATCTGATCATTGTACATTTTCAAGGTATGTGAATTTTATTTCCACCTTGATGATTTGAGATAGAGCTTGGCTCTCTCATTGTCATGTTGGAATAATTTAGATATTTTTAAAAAAAATTAGAGGATCACTCTCTCTGGTATTGCTGATATTTTCCTTGGATGATATTTTCCTCATGTTTTATGGTTGTATTTGTGGTGGTTCATTCCCATTTTATTATATATGTCTAGAGACAAGAGTCCTAACATACTTTTTTGCCCTCAGAAAGTTGGTACACATTTTGGGTTAATGCCATCTCTTGGTTCATTTCTTTATTTAGCTTTTCTTCTTGGAAGTATTTTATTTTGCATTTACCACCATATATGGTGTAGTGCATATTATTAGTATATTGGTCATTGATAGGCTTGTTATTTTTAAGTGTATCATCCTTTCTTCAGGAGCACTTTTAACTCCCTGAGTGTAGAATGAGAGTTATGATGTGTAAATCTGTTTTGCTGTGCTTTGCCAGCACTACCTGAGATAAAACTGATAATGACTTATTCAAAATTATAAATTTATATTTTTTAGCATAAATAAGCAATATGTATCATTATCATCATCATCCAGAAACATGTCATCGATGGATTGGTAAGCTCTAAAGATCATTCAGGTTAACTCATTGCTGGAATAATAGCATAGAATTTATGAGATTATATATATAACCTCTGAGAACAATTTAAAGATTTAATACAACTTCAGCAATTAATGACCATAAAAGTGATAAGTATTACATAAATTAATGAAATTTTAGAATTGTTTTAGGACATATATTTTATGCAGGAAGTTATAAAGCCTGTACCTTAAATTTGTTTATAATATAGTTAAAGTTCTATCACTTTAAAGGTACAAAATATTTCAGTGATAATAATTATTTAACTTGAAGGTGAAAATACAATGCTTATAAAAACAAATGCCTTTTTATAATCTACATATCCAAAGCATGATGGCAACTCATATTTATTGTTTTTTCTCAAATTTCCCTCAATACGTGGAAGTGCTCCATTATGCTAAAACCACTTTTAAATACAGCTTGTTCTTTTAGTTAGTTAAAATCTAAATCTAAAGATTTTGTATAGGACTTATAAAAGATTGATAAATCTGTATTTTCTTATAGCTTCTTTATTAGTTTTCTTAAGTATTAATATTACTGTTACATTCTGGTTCATTATTTCAGATAATGATTATAATTATAATTCATTCTGGGGATGTTCCCTTTTTCATAGATTTCATTGCAAGTCTCACTTTTTTATTTAAAGTGTTGAGTAATTCAAAGGTGTAATAATTGTATGAGTTAATTTATTTTCTTGTTTTTTTTTGTTATATTATTAATTCCGTATAGAACTTATCCACACATTTCACGATGCCATCTTTCTTTTTACTAATAGTTCCATTTTTTCTTCTTATTGCAGAAATAACTTTTCTTCCAATATCAAGATTTTGTTTACACTTTTGAGAATTTTATCTTCTATAGCTTTCCTTGTTTATTCACAATTATCATCTTATATCATTATTAAATTTTTAATGGGTCATTTTTAAATATGATCATATTCCTTCTTTTTTTCATACATTATTTTATTTCAGTAGAAAATTTATTGATAAATTGCTGATTTTTGTATCAGTTATCTTGGAATTTTTAATAATATAAGTCAGGGGTGGGCAATAGTTTTGGCTCGGGGGCCACTTTGTGGAAGCGAAGGGCCGCACTTTTTTTTCATGATACAATACACTACTTTATTCCATGTATTACCAAAGAAATATTTGTTTATTTATTCTTCATTAAACACATGACATTCATCACTGATTTTGTATTTTTTTCGGTGGGTTCATGGTTTCACTAAAGTTGGAAATGTATATATTTGCTAATGCAAAGACAAAATTGAAATTAACCTGATCAACTGGAAAAGTATTGCACATCGTGTCTACACTGTGATGTGGTCATCCTAGTGAAAAATATGAGATGAATCTTCAGTCGTGCATGGGAAGGAAATCTCAGTTCAAGGCGAATTTTTCTGATTGGCTTGGCGGTCTGCATGTGGCCCTCAGGCCACTATTTGCCCACCCCTGGTGTAAGGGTATCAGTTATCTTCTTACTGATTTTGCATGATATAAGTTCAAAAGGTGTTAATATTTTTAAATGATTTGCAAATTTATATTCCAATTCGTAGGAGTATTTCTGAAGATTAGGAATATCAATTGTTAATATTATTTTTCTTAATAATTTGTGTCTCTCTCTAGTTTTGCATTAACACATAGCTCGCATCATGATAATAGATAATCACTTCCTGTGTTGAAGCTATAATTAACACCAGTCTTAAAATAAATATTTTTCATTAGTCAAAATAGAATTCATTTCTGATATGCCTTCATTTGGAAGCCTCCCTGTCCATTACTGTTTAGCATTTTTCTCAACAACAAAAAATGTATTTATAATTTATAGCTTGTTTATTTTTTCTCAAATTAAATTTATAAGCCTTTGATTTCTTTTATTTACTTCAGCATGCCCAGATTTATCAGTAGTATTTTCATCCTTCAATCATTTACCAATTCTATGATTAAAATATCTTTGACATTTTAAAATGTTGTTTGGTCTAATTAAAAACATGTTATATATCCATATTATAATAATAAGAAATGATCAGTATTTGTATGGGAAAAATATATAAATAACCACTTATAGCATCATTAGAGGTAATGAAAATAAATGTCAATATGTGAATATGAACACAATAAATGAGCAATTAATTACAAATAATAAACAAAATATTAGCAGCAAATAATCAAAAGCTGTTAAACAGTCAACAGCAGCAAGTTAATTAACAATCGTCTTTTGTGACTGCATTTAAAAGAAGCATAATTTAAAATTTTAGGATAATCATCCAGCCAATTCCAAACTTGGGCATAATATTGCATTCACCAATATTTCAGCTACATGCACATATGTTTATGCTAAAATAACTACAAAAGTAGGCATATATCAAAAAAATCTGGAAATATTATAACAATGCTGATCATCATCATTGCTCAAGACCATCAGATACTATGAGTCTACTGACTATAAAACAACTAGAAATCATCATCATAAAACCTATAACATAGAGTGATTCGACTATTAAAGATGACTTTTCATTATCCTAACACCATCTAAATAATTGTAATGTGAATCGTATAGTTATTTATGCATACATATGTTTCATAAAGTTAGTTCAGAACTAGTTTCCTAATTCAAAGACTATGTGATTGAACAAGAGAAAATTATACACTTAAACTATGCTAGTATTAAATAACTGCATTGGAATAACTTGAAATCATGGTTAGTAAATTTATTGATTAGAAATAATAATAGTAGTAACAACAACAACAACAATTATTATTATTTATTTAATTCGATTATTTTTTTAATATTTCAACAGTTAATACCTCGAGATTCTTCTTTCTGTTTCAATTTTATTATAAATTAAATAAAGAAACAATTATTACATCATAGGTATAAATTGTTGTGTTTCTGTTCTTTAAAGTGTAATAAAAAATCATTTCTATTTATTATTAGTTCATAGGGAAAAAAGAAAAATCTTTTTTTAAAAAAAAAATTGAAGAAAGACTGTTGAGGCTGTCTTAAAAAGAAAATAAATCATCCTATTTTCCATTGTTTAAGATTGTTTTGTTTTAATATAAAAATGTATTTGAAATTACATATTCTCTTTATTAAAATATTTTTAATTTATTAAAACATGAGTAAAAGTAAACAAATGAAATATTGTATTTTATTAAAATATTTTAGCATGCTAAACTGTTTTTTTCTTTTCAAGTCTTTATATATTGCATGTTCTCTTTTTGAAGGCATATAGACCATTTAGTAAAGTATTACAGCCACTGGTCATTATCAGTGTAGTGTTTCATAGCTTGCTAACTGAACAATTTTTTCTAACTTCTCAATTTTAGAGTGACAGTTTTATATATAAACTCACACTAATTGAATTTTTGATTTGTACTAATTATGATCTGATATCATTTTATAATTTGTACTAAATTAAATATTTAATTATTCTAATTCATGGCAATCAAAGTTTTATTATAGTCATACCAGAGAGAATATATTAAACAGTGGCAACATATTTGTGATAAGTTTTTAATTTGATATACTTTTTTAAATAATTATTAAATAGAAAATCATGTCACTTGAATTGTTTTGCTGTTTATTTATTCAAATATCATTTACATTTTCCTAAAGTTTTTATGCCGGTATTTCAGAATTTATTCATTTTTTTAATGATCTATAAAGTAGAAGAAATTAAAATATATTATAAATTTGATAGCACAAGACTATGAAGCATAAAGGAGTAAATATATGTTCTTTTGCTATTTAAAGAGCTTAATTTATCTGTAACATTATCAATTATGTATACTTATTAATAGCTTTTAAATAGTAATAATAATTACTCTACATTAATTTGAGTGATTGCTTTTATCTGATGATGACTACTCTTACTTCAATAATAGTTTTAACTTTCAACTGCATGTTTGTTTTTTATCATTACAATAATACAATGTCTATTGGTTAGATGATTACATGACTTTTAAGTATTTAGAGCTTTGATCAGAAGGTTTTATCTCTTGTGTCTATGATGCTATTAGTGACAAAACTGTGCAAACTAAATTAAAAATAATTTTATAGTCATTTAGTAATTTTATTAGTCATTCTGTGGACTAGAGATTATCAAATAATAATATTTCTGAAAATGATGTAGTGAAAATTACACTACCGAAATATTATTCATTATTGGGTAATCTCTAATCTAATGAACGACTAATAAAAATTATTAGTGTACTTTCATTCAGTTATTTGTGTCAAAGTTGTCAGAGCAGCATGTTTGGCACTTATCAATTAAACTGTGGTAATTTTCTGTCTATATATATATATATACTGAATGGTGATAAAGATATGTGTAAGATATTGTGGTCTGGGTCAACTGGTGAGTGTTGGTAATCATAGATATTTTTTTCATGTCTTTGGTCATACGTTTATGATTACATCCCTCCATAAGATGTTAAAAGAAGATAGAAAACATTTCCTATCTTGCTTAAGAGTGATGTGGTGAAAATTATGCTACAGAAATATTATTCATTATATAGATTATTTGAGTATTTTTGTGATGTTTGAGTACCTAAGTTGCAGTCTGAACACAATAGTTCCATTCAATTTAAACTGAAATTGGTCCAGAAATCTTAACTTTTGAGTTATACTTCTGCTAGTACATTCAACTACATATTTGTATGATCCATTTAATATTCATGATATTATTTTAAGTTTATATATTAGAAATTATATATTATAATAATGGATAAATTTTAATAATGTGTGAGTTATTGGATGGTATTGGAGTAGACTAGTATTATTGAATTCTATAACCGTATCTTGTTCAATACATTTGTTTCAATCACTGATATTCCTATGGAAATATAAATGCTTAATAATTAAATAAATGCTGAAGTTTTGCTATATATTCATAATATTATATTTCCCCCCATGATATTGTTATTTTGATTTTCCAATATGGTTGTTTGTGATAAGTTCTCTTTTAGAATTACTTTCTGAATTATACTTTTATTTATGACAATGATTTTTTATCTTTACGACAAAATATTTTTTAAAATGAATTAAATTCTTTTTTTGTAATCTCACAAGAATGACTACCTATATGTACAATATTTTCTGCTTGTTGATAGATTTAGTGATCAAACAATGTGATATTGATATCAAATATTTAGGTAATAGTTTGTCAGTATTTGCTACATTTTTAGTCATAAATTATTTAGCTTATTATGAACATCAAATATATATTCAAATATTTAAAATGTTATTAAAAATACAGAAGCTGTATATCTTTATGTAATAAATATCAGTAATTTTGTAGATTTTAATTTTATTGTTATGTACTGTTCTTACATATTTGCATTTGATAAGAAATTATATGAAATATTGACGTATAATTTTTTTTAAGAGATATTACTTTTTAGAAGAAAGAATATTAATTTTTAAATTTGCAATTTATTACTTTGAAGGTAACTATTTGCAAAATCTATTTAATTAAATTTTAAATTAAAATTGATTGAAATGATATAAAAATAAATGTGATTTATTAAATAATTCTAAATTTATTTTATTTTTTTTAATATACAATATATATGTTATGCAAGATAAAACAGTCTTTAAATAGACTTCTGTATGATAATGGCTTCACCAACATTTGTCTACCAATTTGCATTGACGGAAAATACAATATTCATCAAGCTTGTCAATATTCAGATTTTTATTTACTGACTAACAATTGAATGTTGGCTATGGACTGACTATGTGAAAGAAAAATTCTAAACATACACTATCCGTATTCGAATTACAATTTTATATGTTGATGATTCATCACTAAGATATAAGCAAATGTAATACATATATATAGGGGATGATTTTTTTCTAGAATGAAAATTATAAATTTTGCAATAGAGTTAGTTATACAATTCTTAAAACAACTTTTAAGAGCACTGTTTTATAACAACCTTTTTGTTTGCTTGTTAATTTAATAAATTCTTTTCAGTTATTTTTTATCTTGTGACAAATAAATGTTTCAATTTTTTAGCACAATTTTAAAGCAATTTTGAAACTGTCTTTATAAATCTTGTAAGCACACAAGTATGAATATTTGTGTCACATGACTTCCAAACCCAGACAGAATGTAACAATTGTTGCTGTCTGCTAACAAATAATATTTAATTACAAAAAAAAATATTATATTAAAGAATAATAATATAATAGAATTTAGAATAATAATTTTGATACTATTAACTAAATACATTTATCCACCACAAAATATTATATTTTAAATAAATAATTTATAACACAAATATTAAGTATAATTTTTTTATTTTAAAATACACTAGTTTATTTAATCTTAAGTTATTATTTTAAAATTAGCTTTTAGCACTTATTTACTAGGGTTTTTTAGCATATTATTTTACTATGGCCAGTTTTTTCAACCATAAAAAATTATAATGTTTAGTTTTACTTGATTATTTTTAATATATTAGTATAGTTTTTATGTATTTATCACTCACTTTTACTTTAACAAAGCATTTTATAACACTACCAACATTATATAGTAGTGATACCATTCAAAATGTATTCTTAATTTAAAATTTTTTAAAAATTGACTAAGTGAATCTATTTGGACCTAATCAAAAGGGTACAATATATATTCTAACCTAATAAGCAATGCCTAACCACTATATGCCATGCTCCTAAGTTGAGGTACCATTTCTAACCTTTAAAATGAAATAATATAATCACTAATAATAACATATATTGGGACTCTTATAAACAACTATAGATCTGTCATAATAAAATGTGGGCTATGCTCAGTGGTCAGTTAGTTATAAAGAATTCAGCTGCAGAGATATGCAGATAAGACAAAGAAAGAAATTAAAATCATAAAATAAATCATTATAAGTAAAATAAATAACTTGGGAAGAGAGAGAAAACTGTCATCATTCCCTAATTAATAATTTAGAATAAAATAAAATTCTCCCTTTATCAAAAACACAAACTCTGAGCTACAAGCATTTATACTTTTAAATAATGATGATGTCTTCTCACATCTTCTTTACTAAACATCACATGATAACCATCTTTTATGCTATCACATAACTGTTATTAAACAGGCAAAACTCTCCATATAGTAATGCCACCCTGTCTTTAAAAAATATATATACTATGCAAATTATTTGCCAATATGATCTGAAATGAACTTTACTCTTGCAGAGTAAAATTAAAATGAAAAATACTTCTCTTTTAGTACAATTGAAAATAAAGTTGTTCTTATGCCTCAACAGTTATAAAAACAATGATAATCAATAACTTTTAAATAAAATAAAATAATGATGATGATCTCAAGGTTTTTCTGTTTATTTTAGGAAAGTACTCTACAATATTGTGTTGTCACTCATGACTGACATTCTGGTTAGGCTATAAGAAACATTCACTTCACTTAAGCTAATGTGTCCTAGCATATAATAACAACAATTATAATTACTTAAAGAAATGATAATATGACTAATACTGAAATAAACTAATTGCATAAAATTTAAAATAAGTCAGCCTTTGCCCAAGGTATCAGCCAGAATAATAGAAACACAAGGGACCTTTTTTATCTCTCCATCATCCATGACAATGCAATAAATTAATTAACTGACTATTTCAATAATTTAACTAAGAATATAAATGGACTTAATGTGCTGTCAGAATTAACAACTTGAAATACAATTTATTTTACCATTAAATAAATGTTTCATCTGAAGTTTACAATTCTCATAAACTGACTGTCATCAAAAATGAAATGTTAAGATCTGCATAATTTTTTTTATCTGGCATTCAATTACTTATCTGGCATATTGAGATTTCTGGAGTTTGAAATGATTTAGGATTCAAAAAAATGTTTTGCGAAAATTTTGCAAACACACATATACTTCGCATATAGAAAAGAAACCAAAACAAAGATTGATTTTAAAAATATATAATTTATTAATGACACAGAATAAAATAAAAATATACAAAATTTTATAAATGCTACACACTAATATAGCACTGTTATCACAAATGTGTAATTACATTAACTGTTCTTTTCAAGAATATAACTAAAATAATCTATTCCTATAATTTAGGAATAAAATATTAAATTGAAATGACTATATGAACACACTGTTTAAAAATTTTAGGAGCCTATAGTAAGAAAACAATGTGAAATACGCAAATAATAAGTTTCAATTTAAGTCTTATAATAGATCGGTAAAATAATCCCTTGCTTTAAATTATCATCTCACTATTTTATTATGATATGAAGTACAGAAACTGAAATAAATATTATTTGTTTAACTATTATGACCTGGGTTCAAATACTACTCTCTTTTAAACTATTAAACTCTTCTGTTACTGAGTTGACTATATTCTAGTTTGGACTTAAAATAAGTTATAGAAAAATAATCCCTTGCTTTAAATTATCATCTCACTATTTTATTATGATATGAAGTACAGAAACTGAAATAAATATTATTTGTTTAACTATTATGACCTGGGTTCAAATACTACTCTCTTTTAAACTATTAAACTTTTCTGTTACTGAGTTGACTATATTCTAGTTTGGAATTAAAATAAGTTATAGATAGGTACGGGTCATTCATCAGAAGTCATACACACAAATTAATACTTAACTTAATGTCCACATAATAGATAGTTCAACTATGAATAACTTACAATTCCAGGAAAAATATGCCTCAGCTACTGATAAAAATAAAACATTGTGTTTGAATATTCCTTTAATAACTAAGTGTAAATTACTGCCACCTACCATAGTCTGAGTAGGAAGCACCTTCCTGAGCTCCCAAAAGTTTTTTTTTTATTAAAGATTCCCCAAATTTATAACCATCAGAAAAAAGGCCTTGAAATTGTTTAAGGTAAGTGGTTCTTATATTTTATCTAAATGGATATGAGTTTGGTTACTCACAATCCGAATTATAATGTAAAATTTGTTCTGTGCATAAACGCGGCTAACATAGACCAAACTAGAAAGCAAAATCATTCTAGTAATGGGAAAATTAAAATACAAAATAAAATAACAGGTTCTTGGAGTATTCTAACAAGATCCAAAAAAAAGGATCCATTTCTTTTTCATAAAAAAATAAATAAATAAAACTATAAAATATGTCGTACAGAAAAAACCTCTTGAAGATGTTATCAAAGGTCTAATGGTAGACATTAGCACCGGAGACTTCATTGGAAGTTCGCCTAATGCAGAAATACAAACAGCCAGCTGTAGCAATCTTACTGAAGCACCAAATCCATTGAATCAACATCAAAATATGTCTTTTGGACAATCCTTAAATATGTCTAATATAACTAATTTAGGAAAAATAAATAAAAATGAGTTGCAAGATAACATAAATATGAACGTAACCACAAGCCCGCACTATAACATGAACCTAGGCTCTGCACAAAACGCTGAGCACTTTGATTGCAGTAAAACAGCGCCTGTTGCAGAAGAGCAAACAAATAGTCTATATACATTCCATGAGAAGCTCATGTAATATTAAGACTAACTATAACAAATGTCTGAAAGTAATTAAAAGTTACAATTGTTCAAACTCACCCAAAATTAAAGAAATCAAAGATTTACTTACAGATAAATTAGTTCCTATCACAGCTAACGTTCCGGCGAAAGTCAGCGAAACTCACCCAAAATTAAAGAAATCAAAGATTTACTTACAGATAAATTAGTTCCTATCACAGCTAACGTTCCGGCGAAAGTCAGCGATGATACAGCCAGCAGCTCCAACGCATTTACCAAGTATAAAAAAACGAATCATAATAAGAAGCAACAACAGTCACTTAGATTATTTTAAAAATCTAATAAAAAAACCTGCTACAAAATTAATAATAATGATATTGATAGGAAAAAAAACTGATAAAAAACCTCTAGAAATGGACACCAGAAAGTCAAATGAAATAATTAATGACGGCATCACTTTAGATTACTGCTTGCCATGCTTTGATATGACTGGTGCTGTAGTTGAAGTGACAAAATGTAGAAGCAATAGAATTAACAGTGCGAATAAAAATACAAACGTAAAGCTTAAGTCTAAGGCTCTTAATAAATGTAATAGCGATAGCAGAGATGCACAACATATCATAGAAATAATTGAAAACAGTGGGAGCAATTATGAAACAGCACCTAATATTTCAAAACAAAATAAAATTAAAGTTCTATCTGATGAGGCAACCCCCATTAATAGTAATGAAGTCACAATAGGAGACAGAGTTGAAATAAATATAAATCTCAATTCCGATAATGCCGATATCTCGTGCTCTGAAAGTAATATAACAGAGACCAACCTAATTACGCCAACGTTATATATCAATTACGAGACTCCCGATGAGCATAACTGTCAGGAAAGTGATTGTAAATCGGACAATCTCAATAAATCAGGTCATAATAGGAATAATCCAGAATCTAATGAAAAGGAAAAAGGAAATAATGTTGAAAAAAAAGACCATTCCATACTTAATACATCAATATCTGAGAATATGTCAATTGTACACGTGAAGGCAGATGGCACTGCCAATGGCTGCAAAACCAAACTTAATAACCAGGAGTCACACAATACACCTAAATCCAACCCCAGTTGGAGTCATCAAACATCCAAAATCCTGCCCCAAAATATACTAACATTACCAGCTAACTCAAAATCAACCCATTTCTGGTGAACAGAAGGTGCTAGCCGATGATGCTGACTGTTTTATTCCTCATCAGAAGACAAAACGAACATTATAAATGCGTATAGGCCAAAAGCTAATAAAACTGTATATACAAATCCCCTTGCATTAAGCCCGGATGATAAGCATCCAAGCACAAAATTACTATCTAATCATAGTCAAATAGATAGTGAATCATTTCCCAGTTTAATTTTTCATAACAGCACTAGAAATAACGCAGGATGGCTCAAGGAAATACACTATCCAAATAGAAATAAAAATAATTTACAAACACAAACTATCCGTTAGAATCTCATACCATAGCTTGTCATCCACCACTCAACACTTGTCACAATAATGTCTCCCCTCCTGTCACTTCAAAACATACCTTATTGATGGGAAAACAAGATGAACTTGATCATAATTTGTTAAATCTCACACATGCAAATAATGCAAATTTTACTAAACTATAAACTAACCCTGCTGATGAAACTAAATGTATCACACTTCCTATGTCATATGCTAGTGCAGCTCGGGCTGTTATAACACAAGCTAGGTCAGTTAACCACTCTAGCAATGGCCAACCCTTTCTTCCTGCAGGTCACAATACTGATCACCATGGCAGCAATGCAAATCAAAAAACTGTGGGAATGGACATTCTTGAGTTGATAGAACAGCAATCACATCATGTAGATGATCTGGTTCAAGTGGATCCAATTGAAAGTAACATTACACTAAATCAACTTTCAGTGGAGCAAATGGATACTATTGTCTCAAATTTTAACCTGACTATTCCAAACATGCTTCTGAAATTGCTGGCTAACTATAGCAATGATAAGAGCATTATACTAGCGGTAACAGACCTAAAGTGTTCTCTGTTTAAATTTCCAATGAATGCCTTATTTGAGTTAATTAGAAGAGCAAATATTGCAAACGAAATACATAGGATCTCTACCCATCCGAATGACCACTATATAGCAGTCGAATTCAAGATCTGGGCTTGTAGGAATAACTTTAAAAGCAAATTTAAAGTATTGGATGATAAGATCATAGTAACTGTAAATATAAACAGATCATCCACTCTAAATGGGTCAATAAAAGATTGCATTACAGGAATAGATTAATCCTATTTACAAGAGATATTGAAACCCTTTGGCAAGGTGACTAGTTTCACCTATCTTCCAATTGACAAAACATTTAACAACATTCTCTCAAACAAAGCAACATTTAGACTGCTCCTAAAAAGGGAATAGTGCCAACAGATATTCCAACAGTGTTGTCGGCTAGAGGCTGTCCTATGATATTATCTTTTTCAGGTGTTGGGCCACAGTGCTTCTACTGTGGACAAAGAACACACCTGATTAAGGAGTGTTTGAATCGTATATGTACATCTTGTGGTCAAAAAAAAGGTCGCACTCACAGATGTATGCAACAACAGACTTCTCATTCAGTTCCGGAGGTGCAACATGCTTCACAACAACCGAGTGCACAATACAACAATGTAGAACAGCAGGATGAACTCAACTTAAAGCATACAAATAAAAAAAGTATCCTAATACATGAAAGGAATCAGCCCTCCTTAATTAACAGTAATCAGGATTACAAACATAACACATCGCATAACAATAGTCACCAAAACAGTAATCAAAGGCCATTGGAATCAAAACCAAAAGATTCCCACAATAATGAACCTAGGAATTTGCATGAAAGCCTAGGTTTCAGCTCAGTCACAGCATCTGGTAATAGGGCTGGTGAAAACAATATAGACCAAGATCAAACCAAACCAAAAAAAAGATGGAAATTCCTAAACCTAACTCCACCCAAGGTAAATATAACATCTCACCAAGTCCTAGTGACTCACTGATAGCTGTGACTAATGAAAATATCACTCCTTACCATACACTGTTAGATTCTGCCACTTCCTGGTCTGCAGATGAGATGGAGAGATTCATCACTCCTAACACCAGTAATAAAAGAAAACCTTGGGTTGTATCTAGTCCTAGCTCAGGAGAAGAAGAGATGGCATTCCAACTGAGGCAAAAGTCTAAACCCACAATATCAAATGCAACGAACAATAAGCATAAAGGAGGCACAGAAAAGAAATGCAAGATTAATCTTCCATCTGATTTGGTAACTAGTTATCCTACCAATGGTTTGGCTGTGGATCTCCCCACTTCAGATTTAAACATCTGCAAGAAATTAATAAAAAATGTCTATTGATACTTCATTGAAACCGCCTGCAGTGGAATTTAGTGGGCCACCTTGCAATGGATAACAATAAATATTTAATCCCTGCTGTCAATGTCTGAGGTATTACTTCCCTCAGTCATATTAATGCCATCAAGCATTTCTTTAAGCAAAACTCACCACATATGTTGTTCATAGGGGAAACGAAATATCACCTAAACTCAAACTACTTCATAAAATCAGAACTTAGTAAAATAGGATTCACCCAATTATCTACAGGTCATGCTGCTAGGGGAGGAGTTGGGGTAATAATAAATAATCTTCTGGCTCCAACCTCCTTCAGAATAATTTATCTAGATCAGAACCTAATTGCCATGGAGTTTACCTTCTCCTTGAATACCTTCAATGTGATTTATGTATACAGCCCCAATGTTCATGCAACACTGCTGAAAATAGTTCACACAATTAACCTAATTACTAATAATAACAATGCACCTACCATTCTGCTCGGTGACTTTAACATCTCCCTATGAATCCTTCACAAAGAAATATTTAGCTCTACTTAACAAAGTATTTCTCAATGGGAGGGGATTCTTTCCACCTGATACATTTTTATTCTATGCAAAAAACAATCAAACACTCATTGATCTAATGTTCTACTCGGCCGAATTGCACTATGGAATAGAGGCTAGACTGCAACCGACAGCCTTTTCAGATCATTTTGCGATTATGGCATCCCTAGAGCTGAATAACTTTCAACAAATTAAAGTCAACCGGAGTCTCAGAATGTTCACTAAAACCAACATCACTGAGGCATTTTTCTCAGAAGCCTACATTCTTTTTCACAAGATGAACCTCATATACCTACACCCGGTCGAGGCATGGACTACATTTATAGGCATTACTCAGTCGCTGATTACTCAATACACCTTCAAGCTTAAGGGAACAACCACTGATGCATGAATTGGAAAATTAAAAACTTTGATGGTCGGATCAAAACATTGACTACTTATTAAAGCTTCATACAGATTGAAACAGTCAGCAGTAGCAGAGATAATGGCTACAAAAAATGCAAAGAATTACCTGCCAGCTCAACATTGCTGGACCCGGGGCTATCTCAGGTGGTCTCTGGGGGCCAGAAAGAAACAAGAGGTTCCTACTTCATTGCTCATCAGTGGTAGCAGCCTTACTGGTGCGAATATGATTTTACACATAGAGAACCACTTTCAAAACCTTCTCTTAGGTCACCGCACAAAACCAGCCTTGGAGTGGGTTGTCACAACCGGAGAGGCAGATCATGGTATTACACTCCAGGTCATCACTAGTAGGTTGCAGGGTCTCCCTGACAGTGTTCATCCTGGGATTCATGCTATCCCGAAGTTTGTGTTCACTCAAATTTTTTTACTGCGAGGATTATATTAAACATGTTAACCTACCTTGCCATTGAAAGGAGAGTAATTCCTAACCTATCTCCAATCACCATGGTCCCATTTATTAAAAAGAACCGGGATCCTACCTCTCTTGGCAGTATCAGGCCGATATCGATGACACCAATTTTGTTCAAAGTCATGGAGGGTACAATAAAAGAAAAAATTCAGGATGCCATTCTACAGGATATATCGGCCTCTCAATATGCAAGGAAGGGATCATTAGCGCTGACTGCAATTGGTGAAGTGAAAATTCTGCTTGATCACATTAAATCTAACAGAAAATCCCGGCCTATGGCAGTTCAGCTGGATGTGTCCAATGTTTTTGATACAGTAGATGTCAACATTCTTTTTGAATTGCTATCTCAGTTGGACATATCAAAACAGATAATTCAGATATTGGACAATCTCCTGAATAATAGGCATATTCATATTTCCATAAATGGGCATTACTCAGATGGATTTGCCCCTTCAAGATCCATACCACAAGGTTCACCTTTGAGTGGTATATTGTTTATAAAGTACATTGACCTTCTGATTAAAGAGCTAGATCAGCTTCCAGGGATATGTGCCTCGGCTTAGGAAAAACATCAAGGTTTTCACATACATGGATGACATACTTGTGATTCTTCCATCCCTTAAACATCTGAAGACACTTCATTCCATAATTACCAATTATACTAAAGATTATAAATTATCCATCAATCCTCACAAGTCATCCTGGTGCATCAACACTGGTAGAAAAATACTATCCAATTTTTTAGTGGAACATCTTCAAGTCACAGACTGCTATGTCTGTCTGCCTACAAAAATCCATCATAAGCAATGCTATTAAGGTGGTTCAGTCGCTGTCAAGGACATACCTGTCCCTACAAGGTAAGATTGCTCTGATTAATATGAAGATTATGGCGAGCATAAATTACTACCTGCCAATAATGACAGTTACCAAATCATTCAGCTTACAGATTCAGAGGCTCTGTGGTCAGCTCTTATGGAGAGGTCGGACCATTGCAATTAGCATCTGCAGACTTCAGTTTCACAGGAGACAGAAGGGTATGGGTCTCCATTCAATACAGACAATCAATTTCCAAAAAGGGCATTCACTTTTAATAAACCTGGGAAAAAAATACCCTCTATCAGATATTATAGAGAGTGTAATACCTACTGACAGACCTCCCCCCAGTAAACACACATGGCTTGACACCATTATTAAACAACAATCTCTATACATCGGGCACTCAACAACAGAGTTTAATGATAAAATTAACATCTGGCAGGCACCTCACCTGCCGATTCCTGTAAATACAGTTATTTATGCTCACCTAGGGTGCAGCAATCATAAAATCACCACAATATTTAAATATCTGCTACTGGAGCCCAAACTTTTGGATTATCTGATTAAGGTGAATATGGGCTCCATGCCAACTAATACATTCTTATACTACAAGTGGTTTCTAAATAAAATAGACCCAATTTGTCATGCCTATTCTAGAGGAGAGGAGACCTTTAATCATCTGTTAAATATATGTCCAGGCTATAACAGTATTCGAAGTGTCATCTCTCAACACTGCATTATAGCAGTGAATAAAATCCTGGACATCAGGGGTTGTCTCTTCTCTGGAGACTACAGTTATCAGGTTATCTATCTTCCTGACATACGCTTTTTGGTACACAAGGTGCAGGACAAAGTTCACACAACCAATATCGGACCCCAATGCTATATTTTGTGATAAGCTCAAAGCTCTTCAAAACAAGGACAAGATACTATCCTCTAGATTTTTGTTTAATAATACATGGAGCCTACTAGTATGGCCCACAGACTCTACATGAATTTTGGACCTGATATTTCCACATTGTAGTGTACCATAGAAAACTTAAGTAGTCTATGTTGCAACATGTTGGATTCTACTAGAGAGGCATTGATTTCACATTACATGTATCCCAGCTGATAAGTTAGCATTATTGGGTCAACCTTAAAAGGGGTGGGCAATATCAACAAATGGCCTACAGACTCTACATGAATTTTGGACCTGATATTTCCACATTGTAGTGTACCATAGAAAACTTAAGTAGTCTATGTTGCAACATGTTGGATTCTACTAGAGAGGCATTGATTTCACATTACATGTATCCCAGCTGATAAGTTAGCATTATTGGGTCAACCTTAAAAGGGGTGGGAAATATCAACAAAATAGTATGCATTTACTTATATATCAACCTGCTAGTGCAGAGAATGGCTCTGGCATACATCTTCCAGACCAACGCCAGCAATGGATGAGCCAACATTAACAAAGTGTATTTATTATTCATCTGTACAATTTTATTTATTTTAAATAAAATAAGTATTTTAAAATACACAATTTTAAATTAATTCTACTCAATTGGTTCACTTCTGACCTATTACCAAGGTTCAGTAGCACAATACAGATATTGATCCAAATGACTAAGGCACTACTAACGATAAAGTGCACCATGAGGAAGTAGCACCTCAAATTTAATACCTATCCTTGCCATAACTTCAAAATAGAACATGATAATCTACACCTTCTATGGTGGAAAAATATTCTAAATTCACATGAGGGACAAATATACTGAGTAGCCTCTCCAGGGCAAATACTTCATTAAAAGAATTTGTGGTTTCCAGGCCTAGCTTTGAGGCAAAAATGTAAGGGTGGACTTTGTCTCACCACCTAAGGAAAAGGAACACACACCAAAATATAATCCTCTCATGGGATTAAGCTATTCTAGCTATATAAAACACATAAATTTTAGAGAGTCCTCTCCATGGGACATAACTATAACAAGATATAACAATAGTCCACTCATGGAGAATACAACACACTATGGTAATCACACTTCCCACAAATCATAACACATAACAAATATCAAAATATGCTGATATTAAGCATATATCAGCTCTAAACATATCAAAATGCATACTTTAATCAATATCTGAAACCATGGAATTTAAAACACACATATCTCAGCCAAGTAACTGAACAGAATATGCAGAATCGTATAATAAATTTAACTTTAAGCAAGGAATATTCAACAGCAATGTATAGCATAAAAGTTTTTACTAAAATAAAGTGGACATACTAATAAAGAATAACTTAATAAAGTACTTAACTAACGAAATAGAAATTCATTTAAACTTTAAATGAAAAATATGCAGTTATAGCATAAACTATAAAATTATTCATTTCTGATATATTTAAAATACTGTTTACCCATTAGAGATATATAACACATTTAAATACCTAACATGCGAGATTAATATCTCCAGTTGCATATAAAATAAACCAGATACATTTTATTGGTATAACTTCATATCAAAAATAAATTTGACTAAATATAATATTAGGAATGCCTATTATTTGCTATGAACCTGAAAATATTACATAATAAACGTATACCTTATCATATATCAATATTATAAAATTAAAATAAAATTTTACCAATTAACACTTTTATATATATATATATGCTTGTAATGTTTATATATATATATATATTAGCTCATTAGCAGAACTATTTCTTTGCTGAGCTTCTGTCCAGACAAAAGATTCTCCTTCAGCCCCCGTCTGCAAAGCACAAGGCACTGAAAATAATAAACACATTTTTTTTATTCAATGAAAAGTTTTTTTTTTTCTCTTGACAGGTGTAACACTCAAAGAAATATAATAGACATAAACTTAAATAAATTTTAACTTTAATGATGAAGACAAGATCCACAGATAAATATTCACAACATGCAATAAGCATAAATATTATTTGAAGACTACGTGTATAATTAGCTAGCTAAGACATTACTGGATTGGCCAATTTTCCATAAATCATGACAGAATAACTGCAGTTGATTTGGAAATGACTGTAAAAATTTTAGATTCCAATTATATTTTTTTCATAAAGCACATTATATAAAAGAAATGTTTAATTCCATTGTCAGAATGATAAACTTTATTAATCTGTTCTCACAATTTTAGCCTTTAATTTCAAATGTTTTTTCCCCCAAAGAACAACAGGTATTTAATTCTCACTTTTATTTCAGATAGTTTTCCTCTTTTTATAGAATACATGTATATGACTTAACTTTATTTTTAAA
Organism: Epiperipatus broadwayi; assembly: GCA_028023455.1. Classification (NCBI taxonomy): domain Eukaryota; kingdom Metazoa; phylum Onychophora; class Udeonychophora; order Euonychophora; family Peripatidae; genus Epiperipatus; species Epiperipatus broadwayi. Next base: position 1,890,117 of record JAQFVV010006222.1, read on the forward strand.
TAGTTCATTTCCTTCTTATTTGTAAAGGTAAAACTCATGGATAATTTTAAAAGTATAACATACTAATATTTTTTCAAACAGTTATAAATTAATTAAATAAATCCAAAAAGTCAACAGCATTTCATTATTAGAGATGCAGATACATCTAATTTTTTTAAATGGAGAATTTTTAGAGTTTTACTATTTTATTTATTTCAAGTTCTTTTTTTTTATACCAGGAATATATTATTAAGTCAAAATAAACAATTAAATATTTGGTTTCAACTTTGAAAGTGCTTGTTTTGTTTCTTTTAGATAAGTCAATGATTATTAAACTTGCCATTTTAAGTTTCTAACATCTAATTTTTTTTTCAGGACATATTAAATTATAATTGTAGATAATTTATAATTGTAGAAAGCATATAATAGAATGTCTTAAAAAATATTTACCCCAACATCGTCAATTGCAGCAACATAATATTGTTAATTTGTTACTGTACCAGAAAATAATAATATTTACACAAATTTAACACTATTAAACATGAAGTGTCAGATGATTCTAGCAGAATAGAGGACAGGATGAAGCCAAACTGACCCAAAACAAAATGAATTTACTAATTATAGAAATTTTCTAATAGGTGCTGACCTCATTAAAGCCATATCATTGACTTTTAATGACCTCTATAGTAGCCACTCAATTTTACGACAATAACAAAAATACATTTAAAAAATCACGTGCTTTTTTTATTATTTAAAATGAATTACAAAACAGTTTAATAAATCAAAATAATAAATAAAACCAAACCAACAATAATTATTTGTGATTATAATTAAATTTAAAATTATTTTTTTTCCAAAAAAAAAATTTATCTGAAGTTCTATTAAACAATACTACTTTAATTATTAATTGACTGATATTTATGTTAAAAATTTTAACATTATTCTTTTTTATTTCAGAACGCTATATTTTTTTTAAAACAAAATATCTCTGTGAACATTTTTTTTTAAAAAAAAAAAAGAAAACAAGCATACTACTTTTTCATGCACACACACATTATATGGAGTTTATTTTTTAAATAACTGTCTTTAAATTATTATTATTATTATTATTATTATTATTATTATTATTATTATTATTATTATTATTATTATTATTATTATTATTATTATTATTATTATTATTATTATTATTATTATAGGATTACAATTCTTTATCTAGCTATGTTCTTACAATTATTTTAAACTTTAATAACAGTTGATTAAAATTTTAAGATTATATTAGCTTGCAATTACTGCAACATTTTATTTAGGATAATCTGTCAATTTCAAAATATGATACTGCATTAGAAGAATATGGACTAACTACACAAACTATAGCTAGGCAAAGAGGATAGCATATTTGATTATGTTAAATATTATTATCTTTATTTTTTTTTAAATAATATCAATATTATGCACAAGTAATATTAAATGAACCCAAATGCCAAAAGCACTGAGTTACAATATATATTTTGAACCGGATGCTTTATCCACTTTAAGAGTTCCATTGTGAAATTAAAACTAGCTTTTATATTTATAAAATTTTTAAAAGAAAACTATTTAAAAGTTTTGTACTTTTTTTTTTTTTTATTTTTTAAGAGTACATGCAATAACACACCTACTTATTTTAAAATTCTCTGATTTTAGTTTTTCAATAGATTATAGTTTAAAATAATTTTCTTTTGTCTCTTTTTTTTTCATTACAGTAATTAAAAGCAAGCAAAGTTTTTTTTTATTTTGTTGGTTTTAATCTATTTTTAAAAGCTGAGACTTATTCTCTCATTTATTTTTTTAAATTAATTTTAAATAAGATAAGAGCATTGGTCAGATGTTTTTTTTAAATGAAGATTAGGTGGGAGATAGAAATGTACCCTGGTCAAGACCTTCTAATTAAAGATAGGTGGGAGATAAAAATGCACTTAAATAGCCCCGGTTTTCAACTGATGATGATTCTTCTTGTTATTATTATCCTGCTTATCATTCTGCTTTTTATGCTTTTTTGTTTTGGGGCTCTTATTTGAATTGTGTTCTAATTACTCAACATGGATCACCAAAGTGCAGACTGCCAAAGTCAGATTTCTCTTTCTGCATTCTAGATTTTGCTAATAGTATTTGCTGTTTGCTGGGCTAAAATAATTGCTTAGCTACTTGCTAACTCTAGAAGTGAATATGTTACAACATTGAAAATAGTGATCATCCTTACAGAATGCAAAATATATATATATGCCATGAGAAATCCTAACAACATGCAGTGCTAAATCAACTGAAGGATGAACCCTGGAGCTTCATAATTGTGCCTTCAAGATCATGACTTAAATGCTTAGTCCAGAACTGATACAAAGATTGCCTTCAGACTCCTGAACATATAAATGTAAAGCAAGACTTTTGTAAGGAACTGTATATAAATCTGAATTTTGCTTATTTTGCTGAAAGTAATTGGACAGACTTAACATTATGCCTCAAGGTAAATGAACATTTTCATATTATAATCAATCTCATGTTTAAATCTCTGTTAAGTCTCATCTTAATATTAAAAGAAACCTGTCTTTATAATGTTTTGCATATTCATTTAAATATCTTTATTTTATTATGTATTTTATTTATAGTCTTATTGGAGTCTTTGTTTTAAAATTTCATATTTTTAATTTTATTTATCCATGAATGTATTACGAATTTCTATTTCATATACTCAATGTTTTTCTCTTTTATATTATTAATCCTTGATAAATGCTTGGGCAGATATTAGTAGTTTTCTTTTAACTCCACTGTCCCTTATTCATCATAATTAATTTAGACAATCTTGGTTTGTGTTTCCTGCAGACTGCAAATCTTTTGGCATGTTGTTTATTGAGTATATTGTTTTGTTTTTCTTAGTGGATATTTTCTTTTTCCTATGTTTCAGATTACATAATGCCATAATCTTTTCTTTTGCTTATATTGGAATCAGCCTAGATGATCTTGAACATGGTCATTCATGGCCTAGTTTTTGGGTAAATGATACTCCTATATTATCCATATTGATTCATTGTATTCCATGCAAGACCGCTTTGTTTTGAAATCTTTAAGTAGGGAAACTGGAATTTGTTTTTTTATAAATCACTAGCAGGAAAATATCATAAATCCTTTTTAATTTTTAGGTGAGAAAATGAACTTATCTGATAGGATATTCAATGTTACAATACTCTCTTACACTCTCTGATAAATCCACTGAGAAATTTAGGTCAAACTTTCATGCTTTGTTTGTCTATTTTTTTTAGATTTAATAAACTTTAAAATTATTTATAATTATTTTGGGCTAACATTTGTGTCTATGTTCTTTTCTCAATTGTTTGAACAATGTTAAAGATCTCTTTCTCTGTCTGGATCTAGCTGGTAGCATTTAACATAATTGTTAACTCTTGATCTTCGTAAATTAAATTTTCTAGATAATTAATGGCCTATTGGTGGCCTCAGTGATCAAAAGAAGTGAAGAAGTGACCTGTACAATATATACAATCAGAGATATGCAAAGGAAGTTATAAAATATTTATCTTAAATTTAACATAACTAATAAATTTTTTTTCCATTCCCTTTTTTTTACAACACCTATCTTAATGATTGAACTAGTTAATTGTTACAATATATTTATATATATGTGGTATTTGGCTTCAATGAGAATTGAATATTAAACTTTTTAAGATGTTATTGATAGCACAGAGAATGCTATGTAAGTATATAAATGAATAAATATATAGAATCACAATTGAAAATATACATTCAAAGATCAGCCTTAAAAGCTAATTGTGCATGCATCTTCTGTGAGTGTTAAATAATAAATGAATACTTCACTCTACAATACAAGATATAGTATTTATGCAGGAATAAAAGGAATCCTCTTATTCCTACAACTCAAATTCTTTTATATGAGCAAATCTGAAGTACTGCTGAATAAAGCGTGAGAGTAGAATTCTCACTTTAAATTACTATCTATGATATTGTGATGATAAGTAAATAAGCATTTATTTTTATATAACGCTATGCATACAATTGTATACATTCAAAGATCAGCCTTAAAAGCTAATTGTGCATGCATCTTCTGTGAGTGTTAAATAATAAATGAATACTTCACTCTACAATACAAGATATAGTATTTATGCAGGAATAAAAGGAATCCTCTTATTCCTACAACTCAAATTCTTTTATTTAACACTCACAGAAGACGCATGCACAATTAGCTTTTAAGGCTGATCTTTGAATGTATACAATTATATGCATAGCGTTATATAAAAATAAATGCTTATTTACTTATAATTAAGTTTCACTTAGAGTGACGTTTAGTAAATTCTAGACAATTTCACCAACGTCATTCATCACAACATCGTAGATAGTAATTTAAAGTGAGAATTCTACTCTCACGCTTTATTCAGCAGTACTTTAGATTTGCTCATATAAAAGAATTTGAGTTGTAGGAATAAGAGGATTCCTTTTATTCCTGCATAAATACTATATCTTGTATTGTAGAGTGAAGTATTCATTTATTATTTAACACTCGCAGAAGACACATGCACAATTAGCTTTTAAGGCTGATCTTTGAATGTATACAATTGTATGCATAGCGTTATATAAAAATAAATGCTTATTTACTTATAATTGAAAATATAGAAACTTACTTAAAGTTTGTAAGAATAATTTTTATAAATCCAAATATGAGATAAAAAATTAAGGAAGTTAAATATGAAATAGATATGAAATAGAATTATTTTTAAAAGAATTGGAAGTTCAGATAGAAAGATTCAGAATAGAAATGAGAATATGTCTTTTTTTTTTAAATAGTGAAAAAAAAAAAAACATGAAAATATTATTAGAGAAATGGATAGAAATTAGAATGAGTATGAAAACTAAATTCATTGTGAAAAATATAAATCCATAAAGTTAAAAATAAAATAGGAATTTCTAACAAATGGGATAAATATATAAAGAATATATTACATGCTTATAATTATGTAACATTGACAAAAAGGGTAGATAAGATAATTGTGCAAAAAGAAGTACAGTTTTGGAAAATTAACATGAATAAGAATTTAGATATCCATATACAGGGCAAGCACTACCTAGACAAATTAGAGAACTTACTTAAGGTGAGATTTCAGTGAAAGATGCAATACTGACTTTTAAAAATCATTTTTTCATATAAAGTAGATGTTTTTACAAAATACCATTTTGTGGTATTTATCACGTACTGAGCTGTTTCTTAATATATCATCATAATATTTACATGGAATAAATAAATTGGCTTTATAATTATTCAATATTACAAATGTTTAATTTAAATTTATAATATTAAAAAAAAATGTTTTTTTTGTCCAGTCATGCTGACGTTTTGTGATTCATAGATATGTCATGTTGAAATAAAATATATGAAAGTAAAAATAAATTCTCAGAAATAATTTCTTTCAATTTATTTAAAATATTTCATTTTGAAACATCTTTTTATATATATTCTATTGGCCAAATTTAAAGTCAAAGCAGAGAGCAGATAAATATAGTTTATTTTAATGATAACATTATTCTGCTGAAAAGAAAATAAAGTGCATTGTGGGCCAGGTTGAGTTTCAATACTGAATACCTATATATTATTCTTTAACTATGATATGATGATATAACGTTTTTTTAAATCTAAGTCATATAAATTGTTTGGTTTTTTTTAATGGATCTATTCATTGTAACTCTTATTTGATCATTTTATGAAATGATAATCTAAAAATAAAAGTTTATTTTCGCATCGTGAAACATTTTATTTATTTATTTTTGATTGACAGTTATATATATATATTGCATTGAGGTCAGTTACATAATTATTGTATTTTTTTATATATTGTCAGTTTTTATATGTGGTCAGTTGTTTTTAAGATCAAGCATTGTTTTAGATATTCCAGTGGCTGAGCAAAATTATTCCCCCTTTTTTTTTCTCTCATGTTAAAGCATCGGCGGGGAAGCGAATCCGCGAACCCGGGACAACTGCTTGTAAGGCAGCTGTGCTGACCACTCAGCCATCAACGCCTGACAATTATTAATTGAACTCTAGATAATTTTTTTTTTGCCTTTTTTCGCCATTTTTCTCTGAACAAACTGATTTATCGTCATTGTAAACCATTATTAATCTACTGAGGGTAGGATTTAGATCTCTCCAAGCTTATTTTGATTTCTTCTTTTTTCCGTTCATTCCAGCAACATTTTGCTATCCATTCATATTACATGTCATCTCTTTTTTTGTCTTTTTACAAATATTGAAATCCAGAAATCTTCATTTGTCCATTTATTGTCATCTTTTTTAATGACACATTAGTCAATGATATTAGTGATATTTACTTGGTTTTTTTTTTTTCGCTTAAGTATTTTGCAATTTTCCTTCACTATGGCTTTTATAACAAAAATGGACAATCTGGTAAGCAGAATAATATTAGAAATGTCGCTTGTACAGGAAACCCAGCTATAAGAATATTTGTCTGCAAAATAAACATTCCTAGATTGATTTCATAGAAAAGTCAAAAAAATAAAAGTTTAATTTTAATGTTTTATTGCAACGGCTATTTTCTGAATTGCAATTGATTTCAAATATGTTTTGGCTGTTTTAAGCTATAATTCCAATGTATATTTCTTCTTACTTCACTTTGTGATGTGTATTTTCTGTGTTGATCTTCTAATAAGTATCCAAGTCTCAGATCCATAACTAAATACTAATAAGCATATGTATTTAAAATATTTACTTTCAAGTGCATAATCCTATTTTATTTTAATATTAAATTATTTAATTCTGTGATTAATTTCATCTATTACATTTTTATTCATATTATTAAGTTAACTATTATATTTATAATTATTATTTTTTTACAAATCATTAGTATCAATTTTTATTTCTCACTCTCTTTTTAAAAGTCATTGAACATTATTTTTAACCCTATATATATATATTATAATTAATCTTATTTTTTTAGCTTTTATTAATCTCCATTTATTGTTATTCTTTTATTTTTTTATTTTAATCTACAAAATACTTTCCATAAAACTGCTATAAAAAGTTTTGCAAAGCAAATTAATTTACTATATGACAATTGTAATTTTAAAAAAGCAAAGAAAAACAAAAAAAAAGGGAATTAGTAATATAACATTGAAGATACATTTTATAATGTCTAAACAAACCATACCTTGCAAGTAAAATATAATTACATATATCATCACATACTAGTCTTCTAATCTGTTTATTCAATATCTTGTGATACTATCTTTTAACTTCTTTTACTTTAGTTTTTGAAATAGTTCGAACATTCCCTACTTCTAGCTCTATCCTTAGCCATATTTTGTCAATGAAAACATCCGATATTACACTTCATTAATGTGTCTTTAAGATATTTTTTACAATGTAAATGGTGATCTATCTCTTATGTGAAAATAATGTTCTAGATTTTTCAGTATAAAATATTTTTAGGAAATTCTTACTATTCATTTATTTCACATGTACTATCTTATGAAGATGTGATTTTTCAATAATAGATCATAGAATCGCATGCAGAGCTGATGGAAATATCAATTGATCATATGATCTTACTATCATATTTTTAGAATCATTAATTAATATAAAATCTAAGTTTCATTTCTATATTATAAATTACATAAAATAACAGCTATATATATGTGACTAATTTGGTTGAAGTAGTTATAACAGCATGATGAAATAAATCATTATTTAAACTTTACATGCAACAGCAGCACATAGGACCATTGCCAAACATCAACATCTGATCTCTCCATTTTACTTAGGCTGACTCTTGTTGTCAAATTGATAACCCTCCAAGCTAAATGTTTTGATTTTTTTTTTTTTATCACTGGTGACAATATATATTCAAAACATTAAGAAAGTTTTATAGATTATCATTTTGGATTCACAAAGATAATTCATTTATCAGCTTAATATAAATCTATTGCATAATATGAATTAAACCAATTAATTTGAAATATAGTTATAGATTGTTTGATTAATTAAGTCAAAGGTTTTGACTAAATCAATAAATGCAATATATAAATCACTATTTTACATTTGATGTTTGTTTTACATTTGCCTGTTGATAAAACATTATGTTTATAGTGCTTCTTCTTTCTTTAAAATCATATCAAGTCCCTGGTAATCATTTACCTCTGAATTGAATCAATTTATTTAAAAAAAACGTTTTAAAGAATTCTTACTAAAGTAGATAACAATGATAATTATTATCTTGTATTACTAACTTTACTTTTTTATAAATAGGATCAATAGAACATTTTAAAAATCAGATGACATCAATTTATGAATTTATGTATACCTGGCTCTTGTTTTATGTGGTAGATAGGTTTCTCAGAAAACACGCACAAAAAAAATGACACAAAAATAAACTTACCTTGAAAAATGGGGGATACATACTGTAATTTTCAAAAATCACATAAAAGCAAAGCAACAATGTAAGATTACTTTAAAATTCACATAAAAAAAAGGAAATAAAATATGACTAATAAAAAATTTCAAATTTAAAAAAAATTGATAAAAGACAAACTTTTTTTACTTTTTTTATTAATTACAGTATTTAATTTTATTCAAAACAATATATTTTTATGCGTAATTTACAGTATTTTACATTTTTTCATACATGTACAGTATTTTAATCATTATTACTATTTGACAATATGCAAGTTTGTTTGTGAACTAGTAAGACATCAGATTCGTCACAAGAGGAAATACAACTAGTGTCAACCTCATTTTTTAAAATTGCTCTTATAATACACTTGCCCAAACTAAAATGTTTTCCAATCACTGTTGATCCTTTCCATTTTGCTAAGCGATCTAATATTGACATTTTTGTTTCCAAAGAAATTCATTTTCTTGGGTGTTTTTTTTCCTCTCCATTAGAGTAAACTAAAAGTTTAAAATAAAAATAAGAACTTGGACTTATGATAATAAAAAGACACCTACTTACCACTGTTGGGCAAAATTTAATTAAAACTGGTAATTAAATTCTTATTTTTGTCTTTAATTTTTTAATTTTCAATTCCATTTAAAAATCACATTTCATTGTTTCACGTCACATTAATTTCAGGTCACGTTACATAATTTTTAAATTGTTAATTATAATTAAAAATCAGATTTTAATTTTTAATTGCCAAATTTAATTATGCCCACCACTGTTACTCACCTTTTAAAAATAAACTTGTGGACACTAAATGATTAATTGATTATGTACTCTTTTTTTAAAAAAGCAAAAATAGAATGTGATTTAAAATGCAAAAACAACAACATGCATCATATAGGCATCTATAACGTTTGAACAGATTTACATTATAATGTTGTAAAATTTAATGTGTGTGTGTAAAATGGGGAAATCATGATTTTAAGTGAATTATGAACTTCTTTATTGCATAAAATCTATTACAGGACTATTATAAAGCACTGAAAATATTGAAATTATTAGATAAAAGTTGAACTCCGGCAATGCGCTATTACTTTAAATATGATGTGTAAGTGCATGAAATTTATAATATTTAAAGTAGTAGCACATTATCAGAGCTCAACTTCTGATCTAATAATTTTTATCGCATAAAAGAAAACCGCATACAAAGATATTAAGAAGAAATATGAATCGCATAACTTCAAAATTGCATTTAAAAAATCTGCACAAAATGAGACCCGGGTGTATTCCTAAAAGATTACTGTTGATACTGATATATCACCATCACATTTTAAAATATTAAAAGAATCAACATACTTTCATTTTTAAGATTGTAATTGTTTTAACTTCACTAAGAATGATATTTTTATCCAAATCTAATTAAGTAGGTAGTAAGTATATATCATTAAAAGCTCTCAACTTGATATTTACATCTAAATATTTCCTTTCCAATTAAGTGTTATTGTGAAAAATGTCAAATATTTATATTTTTTCTCTTGTTTAAGTTATCTAGTTTATTATTTATTTCTCAATCAAATAGATTAAGAAATTTTTTTATATAAAGTGTATAAAAGATATTAAATTATTTAGATTTGCCAGTCAAAAACGATTAACTACTTTACACACATTTCAAGTCAAGATCTCTTTTCTAAAAGTTCAGTTACGAATTATATTATAAGAATTGTGTTTTATAATAAATTCCAAACAAACTTTTTTTTCTCCAGATTCAACAATAAATTCAATTGGATTTCATCCGTGTAGAAATTATTGGATTCTTATCACTAGGTTTACAATTACTCATATTTTTAGTAATTATATGTTTTATGGGATCTATTAATCTCATTGATGTTCACAATACCAGGATACATAAACTTAATGAAGTCACAAGTGAATCCATTTTTTGAGATAATCTCTATATGTGTGGTATTCTTAAGTGTTTGTAAGTAGTTATCTAAAGAAAAAAATAACAAATTAGCACATTAATTAAATATATAATATACTTTTTCACTTAGTTCAACTATACAACTTAAACTTGAGTATCACAGCTAGATTTACTACCTCATATTTTTTTTAAAAAATTAATGCTATTTTTATATTTTGAAGTTCAAAAAAATAATTCCATAGCATGAAAATTAATAAACTCAATTAGATAAAGAATGATCTTTCTAAGTTAATACTTCAGTTCTAGCAATACTTTTTTGAACATGTTTGTAAATAGATATTTAGACATAATTTTTTAATATATTTAAAAATTGTATTTTTTATTTTATTTATAAGATGTATATTCTTAAAAATTGAAATAAAATTTAAAAGTATATTGTAAAACATTTTCAAGTAAAGTAAAAGTTTTAAATATTTGTTTTGTTTTTTTTCCATTGGTAATTTAATGAATGTCACTATTTAAATACTTTTTAACTTTAAAAAAAAATTATACATTATATTTAGTAATAAATTATTAATAAATAATAATATACTTGCCAATTTTTATCAAACTACATCCAAAAAAATGAAGCTTAAGCAGTCATGCCTCCCAACAAAAACTATTTACCATCAAAATCAGATTTTTGACTATATTGCATATTTTTTAATAAGTGGCTCCATCTTTTGGTGAAAATGTGCTGTGAATATTATGAAATATATAAGTACAAATTAATTGGCAGTTTTAACACATAATGTTGTCTTAAGAGAGTATTTTTAATATGATTTCTTTTCCAAAATAGAATCACATTAAACAGCTTCACTAATTCTATAAGTTCAACTTGTAATCTACTTGAAAAAATATTTTTCAAATATTCCCTCCCTCTCTTTCACTCCATCTATATATCTATCTGTCTGTCTGTCTGTGTCTCTCTCTCTCCCCCTCTCCCTCCCCCCAATTGTAATATTTTTGCAATGTGGCTTTTTTATATAATTCATTTATATTTACTTTTTATTTTATTTCTTTTTTTTTTTTTTTGATTACTGCAATTTTATATGTTTTAAATTCACTTATTTTTCTTTTATTGTTTTTAGCTCATGGCCAAATTAAAGCAATTTGAATAAATAAATTAATATAGTAAAATAATATTTTTTATTATAATGTACTTGCAATTTCTTTAATGTAATGAATTTTATCTAATACAAGATGTATAACTAATTTTTTATTTATTTATCTACCACTATGTTTTATTTGTAATAGTCATAAGAGAATCCCCCTGACAAATGCACTGTTTATAAAGCTGAGGAATATTCTCATTCTAAACATAAGATAGAGTCTTTGAAAAGATAAGATTGAATCTACTATAATGGTCCAGGTTTTCAACCAGAAGAGAGGGAATGCATCTCATTATGGTCAGACCTAGGCCTTGGGTAGGATGCTGTGAATGACACAATGAAGTACCTAACCAATGATTGTATCTACCTCCAATGGGGTAGTTCTAAGTTTACATTTTAAATTCAGACACAATTTAGGCTAGTTCATCCATACCTTACCCCTCTTTCAGATTCCATTATGCCTCAGTATTCAAACTCAGGGAGAATGTTGCCTTCGACTCTTTCAGGGTGAATTTACCTTATATAACAACTACCAGACCTCTCTATAGGTTCCCATTGTCTTTAAATACCTCCAACCTATTGCTGTGTTACATATAATAATTATAAATATTTGTGAACATGTATATTGTCAAACAAATTGATGGATGAGTGTATGAATGATTTGATAAACTAGAGACCAATTTTAATTTAAATCAAACTGACATTTATTTGATAACAGATAAAATTCAAACTCCTTTAACATCATAATAAAAAAAGATAGGTATATACATATGTGTCATGTATGTATCTTTACCATATTAATGATTAAATATGTTTATTATTTCAACCCTTCCCATGATAGATATACATGACTAGATATGAAATATTTACAAAACAAGTAAATTTAACAAAAAAAAATCATTGATTCATTATTATAACAGTCATGAAGCTGACTAGCTAATTTTTATAATATGCAAATATGTATATATAAAAGCCTTGTCGATGAATTCTGATGATTGCTGTTTCATCTTCTTTGGGACCCCCTATCTTTGACTAGTTAATAGAAAATGAATATTTATATAAGAAAATTAGTCATTCACACAGAATAAACTAATATGACTATTGTTAGTTAAATAAAAAATTAACATAAACTCTATCCGGTAATAGAGTATGTGCTTAATATAGAATAGTATCAGAAAATTCTTACCTTATTTCATAATCAAACTTTATTTACATAAAAAAGTCATATCTAAGTCAATACCTTCCACCCTGCACTATATTACTTTTGACCATATTGGACTATTCCAAATGTAAGCATGTAGAAACTCCCAAGTGTGAGAATGAAATAAGGATAGAATTTTACAAACACACTAATATACATATAACACATGATAAATCAATTTCTTTTCAAATCATCCCAATTAAAGTCCTTGGATCTATTAATAACCTCTCTCATGGATACAGTCTATCTTTATTCTTGTCATTCTATTCTTGTAAATCCTCCATTGCTCATTCAAATTCTCTGGCAATGCACTTGAAATGATGTTGTTTCCATTTCTGCAGTTGCTCTCCTCCTGTATCCATTTAGACATTTCAGATGAGGGGTTTGATACTTCTTTAGGGATTATGTATACAAGTGAATCAAATTATCATGCTTTATGGCTGGGATGGTAGCACTTTGATCCTATGGTGACTATTTAGCCAGAATACATTGCTTAGTGCTTTATAATAAATTCAATTTTCTTCAATTTGTTATTTTGTATTTAGAGAATTATATAAAAGAAAATTTACTTCATTGCCCAAGTATATATATATATATATGCTGGTAATATATTATTTTCTTTCCTCTCATTTGAGTAATAGCGCAGTCCATTTATGTTTTACTTATCAACTTAAAATTAATTCAGTTCTTTCATGAAATTGCTAGAAAATTATCAACTTTTTCAATTTTACATGTTAATTGTGATTTCTTTCAACTTTTTTGCACTGTGAAAATTCTACAACTAAAATGAGATTTTCGAATGAGTCATCCATTTTATCTTGCATTCTATGGTTTGATCTTAAGATACTGGTTGTGTACGGTTATTCTATCCTTGATAAATGACAAAAGATGATGAAAACAAACTGGGTTTGCTTTTATACCATGCTCAGTTTTCATTGTTTAGTATAGGAGCTTTTTTATTTCCTTTTTAGTTGCCATGGTTGTTTATTGTTGCGTATATATATTGCTTGTAGATAAAGTTAACATTATGTAATAAAATTATGTAGTAAAATTACATAGTAAAAATGTTACTCTCATTTTCTAACACTTGGTTGTCTAGGTATTGACATGACATTAGGTCATCACTATGCCTACAAAGTCTAAATCTTAACTAGTGATGTTTATACATTGAGACAAATGACTTAATTGTTAGTATAGGTATATATATGAAAGGTCTTTTTAATTAGGGTTTTACTTTCCATTGAAAAAAAGCATTTATTTCATTTTAACACTATCTTGATTTAATAATTATTAAAATAAATTGTTAATGTGTACATGTCTATATGTCTGTTTCCATAAAAAAATTGACTAGGTATTGACACATGACATTAGGTCATCACTATGCCTACAAAGTCTAAATCTTAACTAGTGATGTTTATACATTGAGACAAATGACTTAATTGTTAGTATAGGTATATATATATGAAAGGTCTTTTTAATTAGGGTTTTACTTTCCATTGAAAAAAAGCATTTATTTCATTTTAACACTATCTTGATTTAATAATTATTAAAATAAATTGTTAATGTGTACATGTCTATATGCCTGTTTTCATAAAAAAATTGATAATGTGTATCTAACCCATTATCTCAGTTTATGTTTCCAATGGGTTTAACTTGATGTTATGGATACATAAAGGTAGATTTGAACAGGATTGTAAACTACCCTTTCACTACCTTATCTTTTTAATCTCAATTTATAAATATAGATCAATCTTAAGCACTTAGAAATGAATATGTTGGGATTCTTTTATGACTACTACAAATAAAACAATGCTAGATAAATAATTAGTTATATATATTTAATATTACATCTAATACTGACATGCAGTAAATTGTAAAAATTTTGCAAACATTTATATATAGTGAATGGAATTAAAAGTGATTGACTAAGACTGCACTCCCATTTCTAAATGCTTAAGATTAACCTTTATATATAAATTTAGGTAAAAATGATAAGGTGGATTCTTTCTTATCTTTTCACAGACTCTATCTTGTGTTTGGGAAATAATATTCCTTAGCTTTATAAAATTCATAATATTCCTTAGCTTTATAAAATTCATGCGTTGAATGTGTCAGCATGATTCTCTTATGACTATTACTAATATAATATAATATAATATTAAATTAATATGCATTAAATAATTTTTTTATTAGTTTTTTAACTTTGAATAATCTTTAGTCAGTAGACAGAGATATCATATAAAATTACTTGATTATCATCATCAGTGGTTGCTTAATAGTGTAAATAAATTATTTATAGTAATTGCTTAGGAAATCAAGTGATATTCATCACCAAAGTAGAAAGTAAAACAAAATTTTTGTTTATTTCGTAAGATTAGGATGTTTTTTTTTTCAATCCCCCTTCCCACATTTTTTTATGTATGAATGTTAAGTTGTTTGAGAAAGACACTGAAGTAGTAGACAACAGGATATAATAATTAAGTGGTTATCATTAGAAGCTTTCCATTGTGTATGATAGCCAAGAATCATTTCATGAATTTGAACTTTTTAGCCAGCCACACTTTTATACTTGAATACCTCAGATTATTCTTGTATTATGGATTTGTTTTAACTGTATGTAACATAATCAAAAAGTTTATAAGAAGTTCAAGCACAAGAAATGACAGAGTCTTAGCCATTGTTTATAGATCTTTAACTCCATCTTCTTATACTCTAGTAAAATGAAAATACACACAGAAAAGACAGTTTTTAAAATAATATTTAGCTTTATTTCTGCCTATCATGCTCAATATATTTTTACTATATCATATTCATGGTATATAGTAGTGTGATTAAATGATAACATTTAAATATCAGTTCCCATACTTTGGCTCAGAATAGAAGAAAATTGGTAATAATTGAATTTCAAAGTCTTATACTTTATAACTGCACTAAAACATGTAAATCTATTAAACAATAATGATATTAAATAAAACAAGTGAATAGTTTATTGTTGAACATTTCATAAGAATTTTGAACACCAGAAATTTAGAGCTTCAGAGTTTTCATTCTAATCCACACAGAGCATGACTAATTTAGTCTTATATACACAATTATATCATCATTCTTTTCAACTATTATCAATTCACTGCAAGATAAAGGTCTCTCCAAGTTCAGTCTATCTTCTCCAACATCTAGACGTTCTTCTCCACAATACCCCAACAGATACCTTATTTCATCCATCTATTTCACATATGGCTTCTTTCTACATCTTTTACAGTCTCTGGAATCCATTTTAAGATTTCAACTGTCCTTCTATTACCATGTCTTCTATCAATATATTCAGACCAACAATCTCTTAATTCTTTCAATGATGTCAAATAATATCTGTTTGTTCTGTCACCTTTGTATTGTTTTTGATCTCTGCTTAATTTTCCTGGCATGCATCTCTCCATACTTCATAGAGTAGCCTGAAGTTTTTGTATTATAAACCTTATTTTGCACAAAGCCAGATGATTCCCAAATGCAAATCATATGATAACACTACAAACGTATTTACACCATGAATCTTCAATCTATTGTCAAGGCAAACTTTGGGAGCTGTTCTGATATGATAACAAATATATGTATGTACTGTATTGTACATACAGTGAAGGTTATCATGTACGTTAAGCTTTTTTCTATAAAATGAGGAATATCTGTAACATTAATATTCACTTATTTTTGCCAAACATTTATTCATTTGGTATTCTTAATTATTTACTTTTTAAAAATGTTTAGTGTTTGTTTTGTTGATTTTATTATTCATTTAGATTTTTATCTATTCTTTGCATTTTAGGTTTTCAATAAAATCTTTTTTCATTTTAAAGAGATAAACGTCTGGATTTTTTTTTTAAATAATTAATGTTTTAAATTTAACAGCAATTAATATATATATATATATAATTAAAAAAAAGAAGAAATAAACCTGTACTTTATAATAGGAAACAAGATTTAAATTAATCATAAATTCAGAATGAATGTTAGATTATTTCACACTTCTATATGAATTTCATTAGACAAACAATCTATGCCTTGAAGCTGTTTAAAATAAAGAACAAAAGCATCTAGATGGTTTTTAAATATCAGGTATTACATAGGAATCTTATATATTGTTTTCCCTTAAGCAATATTATTTATAAACTCTTGAGTTAAGATCATCTTTTATTTAAAACAAAACTTTTAAATAAAGAGTTGTTATTCAAAAAACTTCTAATATAATTACAGATATGCACATACTCATGTTTAAAAAAACTCTACATATACATATGTATCTAACCATTATTTTAATAAAGCGTTTATATGTAATATATATGGTAAATTCTCTTGAGTCGAAGTTATTAGATAGCAAAGTTGTTTAACATGTTGATAATATGTAGTTGTCGTTTTTGCCATTGCTTGTGTTCTTTTTAACATAATTTATTTTATCTTTAAAATCTTAAAATTACATCAAAATTTTAATGATTCTATTTATTTATCATTAAGATATATCCTTGCATTGTAATATTGCGTGTCTGAGTAGACCAGTTGCAAGTAATAGATTTCTAAGTATATGTGAATGTCATTTATGTTTATAATGATTATTAGCCTTTTAATTTAAGTATTAAATATTGGGAAGCATAATAATTAAGTTTTGACTAAAAGAATCTTGAAAATAAAATGTGCAGTTTATCATTAATTTGTGTAATAGAAAATTGTTGGAGTTATAGGTAATATGGAAAAACTAGTTATAAATTTTAAGTAGCATATTTTTAATATTCATGACATTTTTTTTTTTGCCATATTTTCTATTAAAACAATATTTTAATTTAGAGAGAAACTGTTTTGAATTTGATTTTTTTTTAAATACTATTTTAATATTTTAATTGTAACTGGCCACTCCGATTCAAAAAAAAGGAGGGGGCGCATCTTACTACAGTTGGACCTGGGGTCTTCTAGTAGGATGCTGTTGATGGTGCAGTGAAATATATAACCTATTATTGTATCTACCTCCAATGGGCTAGCTCTATATCTACTCATTAAATCTAGATACAATTTGAGCTTGTTCATCCAGGTCTCATCTCCCTTTCTTGCTCCATTATGCCTCAATATTCAAACTCAGGGAGTAATCACTTTTGAATCTCTTAAGAGATGAAATTATCCAAGTCAACAACTATTGTATCCCTACATAGATGATGATTGATTATCATACTCTCCAAACACCTTCCAACATCACTGCACATAGAGTAAGGTGTGTGAGTGCATATATTCCAAATTACATATTAATTTGTGTGAATGTGTGTCTAATATAATGGTAATAATAATACTAATGAGCTAGACACCAGATTAAAGTGAAAAAACTTTATAACATTTATTGAATAACACAAAGATTAAAATGGTTTAACGATAGTAAACTGTATAATTAGGTATGTCAAGGATGACTTTCTACCATATTATTAATGAAAGATAGTTAAGATTCCAATCTCTGTCCAAATGGTAGAAATTCATATCTTGATAGTCATTATTTACAAAAATAAAATATATATATACAATTCTAAATTACCGCAAAGCTAACTGGCTAAATCAATTTTATTTACAGACACATTTAAATAATCATCACTGTCCAGTCCATGTACATGGTTGTCAATCTTCTTGGGGACCCCCCTATCCATGGATGACACTAATGTTTGATAGGAAAGTGTCCACACAAGAATATTCATCCTTCACACCGAAAAAAATGTATAACGATGATTAGTCAACAATAAACAGCTAACACAAATTCTGTCCTGTAATTAGTGCATGCATTTAATAAGTAATAATATCAAAATCTTACCTTTATCTCATATTATGATGATCAATGTCAAATTGAAAAGAGGGCAAGTTGATCTCAATTTTATTTAGTAACACAAAAAAAAATATTTACCTAAACTCACTCATCCCCCCCCTTATTCAACTCTTCCTAAGTATAAATGTCTGTGCTTTTAAGTGTGGAAATGAAAAACAGCAATATATATATATATATAACAATAATACATAAAATTTAAAATTTCTATTGAATTATGTTGATTAAAATTCAATGAGTCTGATGGCAATGTTCTTCATATTTACAGTTTATTGTTTTCAAGATAGATCTTCTTGGGCAAAACACTATTCACTTACTAGACTTGTGAATAGTTGCACTTGGAATAATAACTCAGCTGTACTCTCCCATTGATCTTTTGATTTATCAATAGGCATTTTGTAAAAGATAGTAGATGTTTCTTTACACTTTGTAGAAATAGGCATGTGAAGTTTCCATGGTCTTAGTAATGGTGTTTGGTTCCCTATAGCATCAGTATTTTAGCCAGAATATATCATACAACAATCTCTATTATATACAAATTTAATTTAATTGCAGTTTGGCACTTAATAGCTACAGGTATTATACCAGATGAAAAAATTTGTCTCTCGCATATACTGACCACCAGGGTGCCACTAGTTCAAAAATCAGAACTAGAGATTTATTTTAAGCATGGACAGGATATATGAACATGAATGTGCCAGCCTAGCTCAATTAAGCAAATGAGATCTTATGTTTTGTTCTGAAAGTTGGAAAGGTAGCAACAGAAAACAAAGTCAACAAAGTAAAATGAATAAATATTTTATTAGTAGTATGATTAAATAAACATAAATCCAGATGTCGAAAAGCTCAGCAAACCATAGTATGAGAAAATATCTTTGAGGTAAGTTTGGTGTTCATTTTAAGTAAAATCTCAGCAAATCAGTAATAGCAAATTTTTTACAATAGTCTTTCAAAAGACTATAATTCTTTCTTCCATCATCTGGGTGGGATAATTGCAGGATCAGCTTACTTTCAGATATGCTAATCATCCTTCTGTCAAGAGTTTGTGCAAGAATCATTTTTGCAAGTCTCTGAGAGTTTGTGCAAATATCTCTCAGAGTTTGAGCCAGTCTCTCCCAGAGTTAATGCAACTATAATACAATAGGCCAATCAAGCCTTTTATAGAAAAATCTCTCATATCAGGACCTATTACAAAATTTCTTTCTTAATAAAAAAAAATTTTTCAAATCTTTTTATTTGGTTAACAATAGCCAAACCACTAAACATCGCATGATCACCATCTCCTATGCAAGCACATAACTGCCATTAAAACAGGCAAAACTCTCCATGCAGCAGTGCCACTCAGTGCCAACCAGAGTAATCAATGGATGCCAGAAATCTTGTGCACAAAATCCCCAGAGGGCTCCTCACTGATGAAGGCCACAAGCCACAAACTAGTCTGGGGATATTGGATGAGTCTAGATAGCGATTTTGTGCACAAGCCTTCTGGCATCCATTGATTACTCTGGTTGGCATTGAGTGATGCTGCTGTACGGGGAGTTTTGCCTGTTTTAATGGTTAACAATAGCTATGCAATTAAAGAAAAGAAATTGCCTTTTATAGATCTAGGGATTAACATATGAAAAATTCTTTTCTTTTTTTTTTATTAGTTATTCTTATCAATCTAAATTTTAAATCTGAAAGGCAATTTATTTATACAATTCACTTTTACATAAATAAAAACTAACTTTAATTTTTCTCTTTTTTTTAAATTTTTGTATGAGCAAAAAGAAAAAAACAAAACTTTTAATCAAGTTTTACAAACAAAATCGAACTTATAAAAATTTATTTTATTTTATTCACCCTGTAAAACTTCAACTTTGTAATGCTGTTTTAAGCAGCCATTACAGTATATATATAAAATTACTTTATAATTCTTTTTAGTTGTTAGCTCTTTTCTCCTTGTGTGTGAATAAGTTTGTTGTTTCTTTGATATTATCACAGAATAATTCATTTGTTTCTTTAAATTTCACAGGTTTATTTATTGATGTTCAATTTAGTTGTTGATTTTACTTTTCTTTTTAATTTACACTATTTAAGATTTTTTTTTTTTTTAAATGCATCACCCATTTCCTTTTGCATTCGAAATTCGGCCACTACGAGATTGACTTCCTTAAGAAAAAGTGCATTATTCCAAAAAAGTCCTAAGATGAAGACTCTATTTATTTTTGTATAGAGTTCAGTTTGAAAATGAGACCAGTTTAGTTCCTGTTTTGGCATATTCTATCTTGTATTTCCTTCTATATTGGTATAGTTGCATACTGTTGCATGGATTACATATATAGTAATTGGATTAACAATTATGTATTGGGATTCGTTGCTTAGTGACTAAATGTCTGCATTATTGTACAACTTAATTCATAATGTACATACAATACATTGACTTTTGGTTTGGTATTAGTATGCACATATGCTTGACTGATTTTTTTTAAAGTGTTTAATGTAAGTTGTCATTAATTTTTGTAATCTTTTTCATTGTTAAAGGAAAAATTAAGTTATCTTGACATTTAGTGCTTTAGTCTATAATAAACCAAATATAATCACATATATACAAGTGTTTAATAGTGCTAATATGTGCTAAACAATTTATTGGTTAAGCACATGTTTGGCATGGCTCGATTTGGTGATGCAGACTAATATAGGCTGGTTCTGTAGGATTGTCAGTCACCCTTACAATATAAACCGAGTACTAACTATATATTTGTGCAGAAGATGATGATCTGGACCAACTCATCAGTGCTTGATCAACACAATATACATATATTGGCAATCATATATCTTTTCACATGTATGTGGTAGTCGGTATAAGTTGTATAAGATAGAGTGGTTGACTAAAGAGAGGTTGAAAGTCTACTTTCACATCCTCTCATTATATTTTGCTTAAAGTATATATTGAAGCAGTCAATCTTAGTTTAAGATTGAACTTCATGGTTTTATCCACTTAACAAGTACTAATCCATGTTCAAACCTTATATCCCATCCTGCTCCTTAATTTATGAAGGTGTAATTCATATATGTTTCTGAGGAAGTGCGCCATAAAAAAAAAATTATGAAGTCAATTGCAATTTTATATATATATAATTTTTTTTTCTTGTTGTTTAAAGTATATTGGGTGCAGTTCAGATATATATATATATATATATGACAGGAGCAAATACTAATCAAATATTAGCTTTTTAAATAATTTATTATATGAAGTATGTAAAACTTTGTTCTTTTAAAAATTTTTTTTTTATTAAACTGTATTTTTTTTATCTAAAATGGAGAATGCAATAGTTAATTGTCCAAAAATAATTAAAGGGGTGGAAAATTAACATTATTTCAATTTTGGTAATTTTTTAACTAAAGTTTACTAAAAATAAAAAAGGGAATCAAATTAAGGGTTCGTGCTTTTGTTATAAACATTTTTGTCAAATCTATTTCCAATCTAGAAATAGATTTAAATATATTTTGTAATGTTATTTAATGATTGCATCTTCAAGAACAATGGATAAAGAAAATGAAAGATTTTGTTAGATCGAAGATTAGAGTTTGAACTAGAAATAAGTACTTAAAAGCATTCCACAAATACCTGAGTGGGGTATAAAATGGGATAAATTTAAATAGCAATGGATAGCTAGCTACTAATAAGAGAACTGTGTAGTTAACATAATCCATGCTGGTTTGAAATTTTTAAAATGATGATTGAGTGGAAAGCCCATCATCTTCCTGACCCATGGAGGTTATCTTCCTCTGCCATATAATCCTGCTGCCCTAGAATGAAAGAAAAGCCTGACCTGAGAACATTGAAGTGCTGAATAGAAACTTACTGTCACCTAAGAACTCCTATGGATCCCTAGATGCTGTGCACAAGCCATACTATCAAAATGAATTCTAAAACTGTGCAAGGTAATGATTTTCATGCCACCTGAAAGTAAATCTACCCTAACTAATCTCAAAACCTGCTATCAAGATTTCTCTTAACATATTATTTAACTTTATTTCTGTCTAATATGTAAATTGCTCTCAAATGATTTTTATAAATCTAATTCTATCTCATATGCTCTAACTTTCTTTAACTTTGGTGTGGTCATTTATTTAGTTATTTATTACTTGATTTTATATGTTTGTTTTAGTTATTATTAATAAGCCAATCTCAAGCAATCTAACAAGCTGAATTTCTAAAAAAATTTATTTCCTCTTTTTAAATAAACTCCATAAATTAAGGTTATTAATGTCTCCTTAAAATATAATGTGTGATTAATTAATTAATTAAGGTTATTAATGTCTTCTTAAAATATAATGTGTGATTAATTAATACATTTGCCAGATTGTTTTTATGAATGACATTTTATGTTGGTTTTTATTATAAAATTGTTATTTGTTCAACTCCAAATAGAATGAAGTAATTTTACATGGGGTAAATCCATCACTCAGGCTAATTAATGCTTTGAAATCTAAAATGTTATTTATTTAAATTCTGAAAGGGTGACCTATTAGTTGTTTTCTTCACAACTGCTAGTTTCTTTTATTTTTCTTACTCTTAAAATATCAAATGTTTAAATAGTCTAGATATTATTAAAATCCATGAAGGTAGGGTTGAATTATTTTTAAATAGCAGAAAAGGAGGGGATAAAATCTTAAAGTATTTTTTTTATTAAAGGAAATCTTCTATATGTATTTATTATAATGGCATAGCATATTATTTGTATAAATTATAGCATTAAAATAAGGTGTCATTTATTTTAAAGCAGTAAATCTTATTTAATGTTCTTAGTAACATTTATTCATACTACCTTACTGACATTCGGCTTATCATTGTGAGGAGTTTGCTATTAACTGAAAGGAGACCCTTTGATTCCTCTTGGAGGCCTTAAAGGAGTTTGCTATTAACTGAAAGGAGACCCTTTGATTCCTCTTGGAGGCCTTAAAGGAACCGAGCAGGGCAAATTCCTAATGTCCACTCCATACGTTCTTGTCGTTGCAGCTGTTATTACTATGTGATTATTCATATAGTATACGAACATGGATGGGCTGCTCACCAACATGCATTAGCCAGTGTGGTGAGTTTATTGGCTTTTTACCTCTGAGTTTAAGATCAAGAAACACCATGGTCTTTCTTCTCAGTGCCTGATAAGGCAGAATGAATGTTTGTGTAAATGATAAATATTTTTCCAATACATATATACAATTATGACAGACAAAAATAAAGCATGGCCCTTATTCCCAGGAGGCTGTAAAGTCACCAACCAAGGCAGCGGTTGGTGGCCGAAAGCGGAGGGTGCTAAGAATCCCCTGATTGCGGACCCAGGCTGCCATTTGATGACAACTTTTTATTTAGGTACTTACAACTGCAGATCACTTTCAAGTGAAGGAAGATTGCAAGAATTAGAAGAAGAACTGTCTTATATTAAATGGGACATTATTGGACTTTGTGAAGTTAGAAGAAAAGGAGAAGAAACGATTTAAAAAGTGGACATATACTCTATTATAAAGGCACACATATTGGTAATACAAGTGGAGTAGGATTCATTATAAATAAAAAGTGGAAGAACAATATTGTGGAGATTGATGGTGTATCGGACAGAATAGCAGATACCAAGTGCAGATAATTCAGGTTTATGCCCCAACAAGTTCTCATAGTGATGAAGTAGTAGAAGATTTTTATATGGATGTACAAAAGGCTTTTGATCAGAGTAAACAACATTTTAAAATTGTTATGGGAGACTTTAATGCTAGAATTGGTAGACAAATGAAAGATGAAATTGCTGTAGGTAATTTTGGTTATGGTAATAGAAATGAGAGAGGACATAGACTTGTGGAGTTTGCAGAAAAAGAAAAACTTTATATTATGAATTCATTTTTTGAGAAAAATGTTAAAAGGAAATGGACATGGAAGCATCCAAATGAAGGTACAGCAGAATTGGATTATATTTTGACTAACAGAAAATACATATTTCAAGATTGTCCCTAGTGACGATTTTTTCAGACGCTCATTGCTAAGGTTTACAGCCTTGTTGAAACTGTTACGTGTTAATGTAAAACTAGAGAGACAAAAATTATTAAGAAAAACAATATTTACAGTTGATATTCCTAATCTTCAGAAACATTCTAATGAATTTAAATTAGAACTTACAAATAGGTTTCAAGTGTTAGGAGATTTTGAACATGATACAGATTTGAATGAAATTAATATGAAAATAATTTATACACTTTTAAAAACTGCAACAAACATAGCTGGTAGAAAAAAGCAGCAATTGACTAATAAAATTTCTACTGAGACTAGAGAATTTATGAAGAAAAGAAGGAATATGAAGATATACAAAAATGATGTATTAAAAAGAATTGAATATCTCGAATTTTGTAAAATGGTATGGAAAAGAGTTGAAAATGATATAAGAAAGTATAACTGTGAAATAGCAAGGAAAGCTGTAGAAGAAAATAAAAGTCTCAAAAATGTTAAACAACATTTTGGTATTGGTAGGAATTTTATATCTGCAATAAGAAAAAAAGATGGAATTATTACTAAAAAGAGAGATGACATCATGAAATTGGTAGAAGATTTTTATCAAGAATTATATAGTAATAAAGAACAAGTACCTCCTATATCTATTACATCTTCCGAATTGCCCAGAATCTTAAATGAAGAAGTGAGACATGCAATTAAGTGTATGAAGAAAGGAAAGGCTCCAGGAAATGATGGAATTATAATTGATATATTAAAAGAAGCAGGTGAAGAAATAGAAACAATTTTAGCAAAGTTATATACCAAATGTCTAAATGATAAAGATGTACCGGAAGATTGGAAGAATGCAGTAATAATATTAATATTTAAAAAAGGTGATAAAGAAAATATTAGAAATTACAGACCTATCAGCCTTTTATCAGTTTTATATAAAATTTTTACCAAGATAATTACAACTCGTCTACAGAGAACTTTGGATTTCCACCAACCAAGAGAACAAGCTGGATTTAAAAGTGGTTTTAGTATAATAGATCATATCCAGGTATTGAGAGAAGTCATAGAAAGAACAAACGAATATGAGTTGTCTTTATGTTTTGGATTTATAGATTATGAAAAGGCATTTGATTCTATACACATTTCTTCAGTGATTAAAGCATTGGATCATCAAGATATAGATCCAGGATATTGTCATATTTTAAAGAATATTTATAAAAATGCAACAGCAACAATTAGATTACATAATGATACTGGAAAAATCAACTTTGAGAAAGGTGTAAGACAAGGTGACTCCATATCTCCAAAACTCTTTACAGCAGTGCTGCAAGAAGTATTTTGTGGATTAAAATGGGAAACTAAAAGAGTGAAAGTAAATGGAGAGTATTTAAGTCATTTAGATTTCGCAGATGATGTAGTTGTTTTTGCAAATAATGCTTCAAAGCTGCAGGAAATGTTGCAGGAGTTAACAGATGAAAGTAGAAAGGTAGGACTAAAGATAAATGTTAAAAAGACTAAAGTAATGTTTAATCGATTTGCTCAAAATATGAAAATAAAGATTGATTATAAAGAATTAGAAGAAGTTAACAGTTACAAATACCTTGGTCAGATTATTAATACAGATGGAAACATAATGGAGGAAATTAATCATAGAATTAAACTTGGTTGGAGTGCTTTTGGTAGAAATAACTGGATACTAAAAGGAAATATGCCTATGTGTTTGAAAAGGATGGTTTTTAACAAATGTGTTTTACCAGTTCTTACTTATGGATCTGAGACTTGGACACTTAATAGAAGAGCAATACAGAGACTTCAGACCACTCAAAGAAGTATGGATAGGTGTATGTTGGGAGTAACAAGAAGAGATCGAAAACGCAATGTATGGGTAAGACAACAAACAGGTGTTACTGACCTTATTGAAAAAATTAAAAGATTGAAATGGAGTTGGGCTGGACATATTGCTAGAAGAGATGATAATAGATGGACAATTGAAATTTTAAACTGGATTCCAAGAGATTGTAAAAGACCCAGAAAGAGACCACATGTGAGATGGATGGATGAAATAAGAAAATGTGCAGGGGTGTTGTGGCGAAGAGAAGCTAAAGATCGGAGAAGATGGATTAAACTTGGAGAGACCTTCATCCTGCAGTGGATTGATAATGGTTGATGATGATTACATGCTTTTAATCTGGGGATTGTGACAGGATCGAACTCATTGATTTCTTCTTATGTTCTGACCCATGGATAGTTGAGTTTCCCGGGACCTATTCTATATAAAAAAGGTCTGGTGTCAGTATTATTATTTCTTTTGCTTCATGATCTAGTTTTATGTTATAATATTAAAATTGCACTCTGCTCAAATATATATATATATATATGCTGAATATCTCTAGTTTTATTAATTAATAATATTATTTCAGTCATATTATACAATCCCACCATCATAATTTATTATTTCTGTGTTTAAGAGTATTTGCCTAGGGGGAAATAAAGCGTTCTTCTTACCAGTGCTAATTAAAAGAATTCTCAATAAATATTTTGTCATATAATCAAATATAAGTTTTCAAATGTATTTTATTTATTTTCATGACTGCAATGGTGTGAAAATAGTTTTTCTTATATATGTAATGAATCCCAGAATGCTCCTCAAAATAATGTTAGTCACCGCATTTCAGAACCGTAAACCAGACTGTTAATAGTAATCATGTAATTTTTTTAATAATTGATTGGCATCTTAATACCATACCCACCAAAGATGTGTGTTAATGTATATATATATTATTTAGTTGATTAAAGAGCTTATGAAAATCATCAGCATGAATTCCAGTATGTAAATATCTACCGCTTGGTAGACCGCTCATTCACACACACATTAATGTATATAAATAATTTGTCATGTTATTAAACTATTTTTATTGTCTAACTTATTTTCTCCACTTTCACACCTACAACCATATATATGCCTATTATATTTAAGTTATAATGTAGTTAGTCTCATTGTCTTCTTCATTCTGCTAGTGGGCTGGACTTTAGAATAAATTCTCATGTTCCATCATTATATGTTATTTGTTACATGTTTGATGTGGGGCTTGGGAAGTGGGTTCAAATCCAGATTGGTCTCTGACCTAATTCTTGGGCTTGACTGGGTTTGAAGTACATTTTGTGTGTTTCAGTTCATGTTAGATAGATCAACATGTTTTGACTAGTACAATATGACAACAAAAATTAGCAAACAAGGACTTTTAACATACCATCATCAGATTTTCAATGATATGGATGGTTGAAGAGTGGAGAATCTTGAAGTGTGTCCATTAAAGTTTGAAAGTTTGCTATCTTAATATTAACTGAATATTAATCATATATGTATATAGGAGATAATCATCTGGTTCAAGTGATGAGTGCTTGGATCAGCATGAAATACATATATGGGAAATCATTTATGTTTTTCACATTTATGTGGTCATGAGTATTGGTTGCATAAGATAGAGTTGATGACTAAAGGCAGCTTGAAGTCTGAGTTCAAATCCTCTCTATATACTACTACTAATAGATTTAATATATCACCTATTTATATTTATAGAAGCCAGTCTCCAAAAACAATTAAAAATGTTATAAAAAAATATTCATTGTTATTAATATTCACAAATTGATATTTAATAAATAATTGATAACCCAGCATTTTTAATAAAGTATTTTATATAATAATTTATTCACAGTATTTAGGGATTATAAGAAGGATTGTGATGATGACATTTTATTTGTAATTATATGTTGAATTTATTCCATTAACTCATTGGATGGCTAAATATTTTAGAAAAGGTATAAACCAGGGATGGGCATGCATGAGGCCAATGAGAGTTGCATGTTGGTTTTTCATGTATTGTAATGATCCATATATTATTTAAATATACAAAAATAAATACATATAGTCAAATTTTATTTAACTTAATTAATATGATGACATATTCTACTTAAGTTTTAAGTGCCATATAATAAAAATAAAATATAATAATAAAAATTCATTAATAAAAAGTATAATATTTAATGAAGACCTTTGGTCATATCTTTGAAATGTGGCATATAATTTATTAAAGCTGCTCATGAGAATTCTGTTAGATGCTGATTGATTAACTGTGAATGATATTTCAACTTCATGAACTTCATTGTGGAGTACAATGATTCACAGCAACATGTTGTACCAAAAATTGTAATTAGACAGCAGTTTTTTTTTTAACTGCAGATATTTTAATTCTAGCGCGAGTTTCCAAAATTCAATTACAGAACTAGATTTGTGGGCATTTGCAATGCCTCATCATTTTTCATCTCTAATAACTCCAATTCATCAGCCACTTTTTCAACAAGTATTATTTCAGAAATTGGAAATTCATCCCCAATAATATTACAAATAAATGGGTTTACAAAATATGCAAATGCAGATTTAAAACTTTTCAAATCTTCAAACCTACATTTGAAATCCACTTGCAATTCTTCCAATTTTTTTTTTATATTTATCTTTTTTTTTTCTTTGATATTATTGCTTTTACTTGTAGAAAAGGATTAAATGTTTTGGACTTAAGATTGTGCATGAAAAGCCGAAGTTTAGCTTCAAAACAAACAGATTGTGACAAGTCACTAATCATTTTTCACTTTCCTTGTAAAACCACATTAAGTCATAAAGCCAAGTTTCACTTTCTAATTCTGGTTATCCCCCCCCCCCTTTTTTTTTAAAATGTTATGATAGGATTTAGGAGTTCCACAAAATGGCTCAAAACATTATAAGTTGACAGCCTTAACAGACCATGAGGAGAGATCACTGACAATTCATCTGATTCATCATTTAACTCTTCTAAAAAGTTCTTAAATTGATGATGTTTTTTGGCAAGTGTATTTTTGACATTGATACTGCAAGGTGTTTCAGTAAGAGTAAGTAGGTCTGATGTTTCTTTTTTCATATTTATGTCTGCAGATACATATTGGACAAAAACCAATTGTGGAACATCATGAATGTCTGTAGACTAATCAAGAACTAAACTGAATTCTGTACAATTTTTCAAATCACACATCAAATTATTTTTTAATATTTGTACTAATTTCACTAATAGATGCTTAGTTGTACAAAGGAATTTGTGCATTAATTATGCAGTTTTGTATTATCTGGATCCTAAATTTTATTCACTTCTTCCAAGTTTCTTTTAATAAGTTCTCCTTCTCCATATGAACGTTTTGCAAGCATTATTCCAAGCTAACAAAAAACTAGTTTTATTGGCTCTATCATCTTCATGACTAAAAGAAAAATAATCATTGTTGCTTATGAAAACCTGATTGCAATGACTTAAGTTTCTCTGTTTGCAATTTTGAATTGTGTGGATATTTAGTTGAAAAGTGGGGGTTGGGTGACTTACTTAGTAACATCGCATAAATTTCTTACTTTGTAGTTTACAATTGTAACTTTACAAATAAGACATAATGACTTCCCACTATTGTAAATAAAAGCAAATTTTTCTGTCCATTCTTTCTGAAACCTATTTTTTGTTCATTTATTTGTGTGTGTGTTGTTGTTGTTGTTTTTTATGTTTTCTGAGGTCATGTTAACAAAAAAAGTAATTAAATTTATTTCCAAAGTCTAAAAATTCAAATAAAATATATAAATAAATAAAATAAAAATGTCTAAATATTAATTTTTCTTTTAAAAGATTTGTAAATAGTGCAACAAATTGTCTAAGAAACAATCTTAAAATGAAGTAAGAATAAAAACATTTAAATAATTACAAGCAATTTTGGTCTATATTTATTTTTGTTTGATAGTTTTGTCATAATTTTTGAATATCTGGTTTATTTATTATTCATCACCAAAAATAAACAACCAAAATCAAGCAAATGCTTTTCAGTTGTATATTTAAAAGTTTTTTAATATAATTTGTATATAATGGTTCTTTAAAAAATGAAATTATATGTGTAATAATTATAAACAATTAAAATAATTTTCTTAACTGTGCACATCTTTAGAAAGCATGTGCTGTGGAAAAATTACACATCATATACAAGTTTAAATTGTTTAATAAAACAGTCTACTTACCAGATTTTTTGAAAAAATATGAAATAGGACATTTAGCTTATAGGAAAACTATTACTGAAATATACAACCACAAAATTGCTCAAATTATAAATATACACATGATCACTCCATACGTGCATGTAGTAATTTTTATAAGATTCGAAGATGTTGTTAACATATAGTTTGCCATTACATTTGAAAATAATATATACATATATACATGATGTAATTTATAATAAAATAAATAATAAAAATGTTTTTAATAACATAATAAATAATAAAAATGTTTCATAAACATTTCTATCATATTACAAATTTTTGTGCAATTAAAAAAACTGAAATAATAAAAGTAAAATCTGATTTCAATGGGAGCCACGCATTTACCCACCATTAGTATAAACTGTATTTATACCTTTTTAAATACTTAATTATTAGTAATAACACAGATTAATATAGATAAAGCATTTTTAGTAATATTACTGTTCTTTTTCAGGTATTTTGATCTGATCATTGACAGCGTGCACCGAATTTTATTCATCTTTTTTTTTTTTTAATTTGCAGGCCTGATTAATAAAAGTTATCATAGGAAAAGAATCTATAACTTTCATATTTATAAATAAACTGAACCAGTATTGGTGAATTTAAAGTTACCAGCTCAATTTCTAGTTATTGATGATCAGGCTAGGAAACCTGAAGAAAAGAGGATAATTCTACTTGAAGTATGTTTTATATAACCTATGTGTTATTACTAATAAAAAGTATATTTTGAAAAATTATAGTTAAGTTCTGTAAAGATTTAAGAATTTAATTGGGTGATGGAAATATCCAATTTAAAATTCCATAAATTATATTATCAATATTCTTTTTCAATATTGATGGTACTTTTATCTACTATTTTTATTTTTTACATATTTTGACAATGCTTTATAAAGAGTAAAATGAAGTATTAACTAATTTTGAAAGCAAATAATATAAGAAAATTCCTTTTTTTTTTTTTAACTTTAATAATAATTGTTTTATACGTTGATCACAAATAATAGTTTGTAAAATTAAAACAATCTGTTTGACCTTTTTGTGGCAAATGTTTTTAAATAAAATAAAAAATGTGCATGAGATGTCAAAAGAGCAATATTAAATTTACTAGTTTTACATTGAGAAATTTCTATATAAATTATTAGATAAATTACAAGCATGCACATCAACTAAACTGTAAATAAAAGTGAGAAATTTGCAGATGGATGATTTACTCAAACATCAATATATTTTCAGGGATTTATCACCATGTGGAGCAAACTATCAAAAATACTACCCAATATAATGCCTTTTGGCTAATGACTTAATCTGCTGAATCATTTTAACTTTGATCTCAATGTCATTCCTAATTAATGAAACAGAATTTTTGAATCTTATGAGTTGAAACACTAAAAAATTAAATAAAAATATTAACAGAAAATTGGAAAATATTGTTGATATATTTCATGCTCAGCATTGGAGTATTGTTTCTAATAGGTTCTCTTATTCATCCTTGAGTGTTCATTCTCATCATTAAGTTACAATTTATTAATGGATATATTGGACTCTTGTGCAAATGTTAACAAATACATATCTAGATTAGAAAAAAAACAAGACTTATCAAATTTAAAACTACTTTTTTTCTTTCTTTAAAATTCCTAGTTAACTATGATAGAGATTCATTGTTTAGATTTTGGGGAATGAACAAAGCTATTAAATAAAAATGGATGTCAAATACAGCATTGAAGAAAAATTAGTCCAGATATTTGTTTGTATAAAATCATTGCAAAAAACAGAAGATAAAGATAGTGTTAAAGAAAGCCTGGAAATTTAATAATGATTCCAAAGTAAAGTTTTAACTTTTCTTAAAGCAGCGTAATTCAATAATAATATGTTGTGTATACTAAGAAAAGCTTCTTTTACATACACTAATGCAAACTGCAATGCTGTTTATTTTGGTGAATTCCTGGCCAAGCACACTACAAAAGTAACACAGATGTCACTACAATAGGGCTAAACCTAATGCTGAAGTTATCTATTTTTGCCAAACATGGTCACTTCAAACTCACCTCCACTTGCGCTGTCTACTCTGAGAGAAATTATGCAAAATATGTAGTCAAAGACACCTGGAACATTGTCAATAATACAAATGCCATCAATAAGAAAGAGTTTTATGTGCCCTTTTTCAAAAAAGTGGATTATGTAAATTAGTTTATTTGCATTTTATAATCAATGCAGTGTAAATATCCACTTCCATAAATTTCATAATTCTCTAAAACTTTTGTTCTATGATTATGACTACCAGTGAGTTGAAAGCATGTTTAGCATACTATGTCAATAGAAGTTAACATATTATGTTAAAACCTATAAATAAGCTTTGCTTAGTATACACAAATTACATAAAAAAAATTAATTGAAACCTCCAATAGAAAAACATATAAATTATGTATATATCAATAATGATAATATATGTTTACAGACCTCAATATATATATATCTTTCAAAAAATAAAAATAATATATAACATAATGTCCTTTTTGCAGTGTAATTCCTGGTATTTGTTATTTTTCTATGTGCAATTACATGCTCACACAACAATAATTTTAGTAAATAAATACTTTGACCTTTATATATTTTTTTTTTTTCTTTTTTTGAAACGTAATTAAGTAGTTTTTTTTTTTTTTTCAAGAATGTTTATTTTATTTAATAGTCTAGTACTGCATGATATCAAATTATTTTTAAAAATTGTAGTCATTTGAATCTTTGTGCATCTAAAAATAACAAAATTACAGTTTAAATAAATATTTTTAAAAAACTCTTATCAAAGAATATGATCACTAAATAAGGATAGATTATTTTTTAAGCAATATAATAAAATGAGTTATTTCTAACTATATGATGCAAATAACTATAAACCATTTATTTTAGAAAATTTTATTACAAATTATGTAAAAAAATTATAAGTGATTGCTATTCAAATGTATGGCATATTATTTTTACATATTGTGTATATTTAATTTCTTCCTCTTTCAATATTAGTTCATAAGTTGGTATCAAAGTTGCATGCTATTTAGTGCACTGGAAGAATGAAAAGATTTGAAATAAAAGTTTCTAGATTAAATAAAATAAAATAAAAATAATTAGTTTAGTAAACTGAATGCAATTGATGGATTCATCATGGTTGCTCTGACATCACATAATATCTCAAGCAAACAATTGGACTCCAACATGTGTAATGAAATTTCAAATAGCTCTTTTATCAATATTGATTAAAACCAGTTTCATTTGTTTTAAGGATGGTATTACTCATATTTTTAAATTAATTTGTTCCTCATTGAAATTAAACACTTATAATATCATTCTATCTGCTTTTATTTTTCTATGCATACTAATTTCAATCCTCAAGCATAGAACATGGATTCATAGTGATCACACTCTTATGTATTGTATTGTACTGTAGAGAGAAAAAATGTATTATAGAGAGAAAAAATGCATAATAGTAATTTAATAATTAAGTAAATAAAAATCAATAATTATAAAATAAATAGAGGATTGATAATGCATAAAATTAATAAATATAAGAAAATTGAATTATTCCAAGTTTATTACTTTCTCTTTTCTTAAAAATAAAAATTAAAAGTTTATAATTATCTAATTTGCACGGCCTACTCTAATAGATCTGTTTAATGCATGTTAATTTAAAAAGTAATACAGACTAATATGATGCAATATTAACATAAAATTTATATTTATTTCGTCAAGAATTGTTTGATAATAATTGATATCAATATGGCTATAATAAAAATACTTTTCCAAGTTTATCTAGTTATTGGCTTATCAATTAATTATCTTAATATATATATATAAACATTTCTTTTAAGTATATGCTTGTATTTCTCAAAGCTTGTCACTTATTGAAGAATGTTTAGTTGGATCCATTTTTCTAATTATAACATTTTATTTGTTCACTAATTTGGATTTTTGATAAGTTTTATGAAGTGAACTAATTAATTTCAGTGAAGTGTCTTTCAATAATTATTAATATGGCATGTCCAGATAGGTAGTTCTTTCAAGATTTTTTTTCAATTTCATGACATACTGATCATTTGATTACATGATAAATGGAAAGACATATCACCTAAGAAGATATTATTATTATTATTATTATTATTATTATTATTATTATTATTATTATTATTATTATTATTATTATTATTATTATTATTATTATTATTATTAATAATAATAATAATAATAATAATAATAATAATAAGAAGAAGAAGAAGAAGAAGAAGGAGGAGGAGGAGAAGAAGGAGGAGAAGAAGAAGGAGGAGGAAGAGGAGAAGAAGAAGTCATTGTTAAAACAACCATCAATGCTGTGAATGCTGCAAAGAAAACTATCATACAACTAACATTCAAAGTAACATGCGGACAAAACTAAATAAGCTCCCCAAACTTTAGAACTCTGATTATTTTTGCTTTTTTAATTTTTATATTGTTATAGTCCATTAACCACAAAGTGTAACCACTAAATTCATTTATATGTGTTTACCCTAATATTATTCATTGTATGTTAAATTTCAAATTTTCTAGATGTAAACTTATGTATAAACCATTGAGATCAATAAAGCCTTTATTGAAACGTAATAATAATAATAATAATAATAATTATAATCATCATCATCATCTGCGGTCCTGCTGTCTAAAAAATGGAACAACCCGATTAACGTTGTTACCTAGAAGTTTTGAAAGACAAAAGGAATTCAACTAAATCTTTAAAGTGAAAAGTTTCCTCAATCTAGATAACAATCGTAAATGTTTTTGAAGTGCTTTTAAAATAAAAAAGGTAAGAAATTCATCGTTTTTTAAATTATATTTAATCAACATCAAAAGATAAACATGGCGTCAAGATTTAAAATTGACGCGTCAAATAGCTCCAAAACTCTCAACCCAATGAAAAATATAATATCGAATCAAAAAACCTACGCAAATGCTACAAAATCTAATATACAACACCAAGAGAATAAACAAAATACCAATTTAAGTCAATCTAGATTTAGAAAAGTAAATCAAACCGACATAAATGATATATATATCGGTGATGAATTTGAGCTAGAACCATCAATGATCAACTGGACGAATGAAGAAATAAAAGATATTAATTCTAGATTTAATAATACCATCCCCCCAAAATTATTTAATAGTTTTAAAATGATTTTTTTTCTGACAAGTCGTTAATACTAGCAGTTACAGACAAAAATTTATCCCTCTATAAATTCCCAAGAGAACTCCTATTTAAGGAATTAACAACACAAGTATTATGGGATAGCATCATGACTATTGGAGAACATCCCAACTCCAGATATTTAGCTATAGAATTTTACAACAAAAATCAATGTGAAGCATTTCAAATAAAAGTCCAGACATTAGAAAATTATGCTTTAGTGGTGGTTGACAAAAATATACAAAACTACTACACAGGCATTTTAAAAAATACATATTTTGGATATAGCATACAAGATTTTACCAAACTAATTCACCCCTATGGTCAGGCAATCTATATCAAGCCTATCTACTGTAACGATACTCCAATCCCTATACATACCAACAGCTTCTATTTCAAAATCAAACTAAAAGAAAACATCAATCCTGAAGAAATTCCTAACCAGATTATTGATCAAGAAGCAGTCCTCACACTTCAAATAAAAGGACTCAGGCCAAAGTGCTATGCATGTGGAGAAAGAGGTCATCTGGCAGGAGACTGCCACACAAGGAAAGACTGCAGGAGTGACCAGCAAACAAAGAAAATCCCAGAACAAAACCAAGCAACTCAAAACCAAATAATAAATAATGCAGAAAGCAGCAAGATACATACAAGTCTTCAACAACAAGAAAATCAGGAAAAACAAAGTATCTTAACAATACAAGATAAGAACGAACCACTAAACTTGACAATGGAAAAGATTAATAAAAATGAAGAGTGGAAAAACAGCACAACAAAACTCATCAATAGTAATCAATCACAAGAAAAAATTGAAAATCCAAATATAATCACAAGAGAAAATATAAAACTGAAAAGCACCCAAAGTAAAATAAAAGATCAAACAAATAATGATTTGCAAATAAACAGTGAAGAACAAATAAAGGAATATGAAAATATCACAGATGTAGAATCTCAGATGGAAGAAGATGATTCTACACACAAAAATGAAAACATCAACAATTATTCCAACTTACCACTAAAACAAACAATTAGAAATAATACAGCCACAGAAATCTTAGAAAAAATAGCACTAGATATACCACAAAACATAGTAATAGAAAAAGAGCAAAAAAGAAAGCCAGGCCGGCCACCAAAAAAAAATATAAAAAAATTAAAGTAAGATCAGAAGAAGATGTAATCACCAACTCTGAGCATACATATCAGACTACTGAAACCTCTGATGAAGATACTAATCAAGACTATGAAGATGAATCAGAAGCACAACCCAATACAAAAACTAGTAAAAAAATACTAACTGATCAAAGCCACATTACCACTAAAAATAACATAATTGAATTAGACACTCAACAAAATTCAAAACAATAAAAAGCCCACTTACTGATCAAAGGAAAATTACCAAAGAAAAAAAAATATATATATATATAATCAGAATGAAAATAAAAATTGCTGCAATCAATATCAGGGGTTTAAATTCAACCCAAAAAATATACAAAGTAAAACACTGGATACAACAAATCAAACCACACATTACAGGTCTACTAGAAACCAAAATCTATGCAGGGTCACAAGTAGACCCATCCAAATACTTTGGTACTGAAGGATTCTATGCAGGTTCCAGAGATGCAACATCACCATCAGCAGGATCTGCCCGAATAATTGCAAATCATTGTCCATTCCAAACTTTCAAAATCACTTACATTGATTCAAATCTCCTAATCACTACATTCAGTCACAAAATAATGACAATCAATGTAATTTTTGTATATATGCCAATAAATAAACAAAGAATTGAAACAATAATCATGTCAATAAATTCAAGATTAGCCACCACGGCAGATCCCACCATCTTGGTTGGTGACTTCAACACATCGTATCTGGAATTTACTAAAAATTGGCTC
This sequence comes from Epiperipatus broadwayi, assembly GCA_028023455.1. NCBI lineage: Eukaryota > Metazoa > Onychophora > Udeonychophora > Euonychophora > Peripatidae > Epiperipatus > Epiperipatus broadwayi. The sequence goes on from JAQFVV010006222.1 coordinate 1,927,827, forward strand.
CACAAAATACAAGTTCCACTAATGAGTGGACAAGGTTTTCTTCCTCAGGATGCTGTCTCATTCCATAATGGTCGGTTTAAATCACTGATAGACTTATGCTTTTATTCACCAACTCTACATCACTTAATAAAAATAAACCTCATACCATCGGGCTTCTCCGATCACTCTGCACAAATAATAACTATTAATCTAAACCAAATGCAAACTAACATTTCACCACTAACAAAAACAATCAGAATCCTTCTTCCCAAGTCAACCCCAGAATTTATCTTTTCTGAAACCTATATAATGCTAGAAAAACTAAAACAAATAAAACTAGACCCTATACAACAATACCAAGCTTTTATCAATATTTTGTCTTTTAATATAAACCACATAGTAATGAATAGACCATCACCATCCAAGCTACTAGAATATGCTGATAAAATACATGAAAAACTTACAGCAATCACGCCTACACATCACACCCAAAATTATATAAGAAACTTAACACAAGAATATAATAAGGCTTGTCAGTCCCTAAAAGAGTATCTAAAAATTAAAAAAACCAAATTATGCATCACCCAGCAACATACATGGTCACGTAAATACATAAAATGGGCCCTTGGAAGTGCACCTGAAATTAAAGTACCAATGGCCATACAAACCCAAAGAGGAATATTTGCTGGCCAAAATATAATAATGCCAATGTTTGAACATTTTAGAGACAAACTGCGATCAGCACCACCAATACAGTGGACAGCACACATATTTGGACCACCAAAAAATGAAAATTTATTCACAGCAGATGATTTCATTAAAAAAATGAATGAAATGAACAAAAACTGTCACCCTGGAAGCCCAGGAATACCACTTTTTGTCTTAAAACACCTTAGCCAATTCACTTCAAAATATCTTTGTAATCTGGCAAACCATCTAGCTCAAGAAATTAGGAGTGTACAGGGAGTGTACCCCATAGCAATAGTACCTTACAATAAAAAGAATAAAAAAATTCCTGCACTTGAAGACATAAGACCTATATCCATGGGACCGCTTCCAATGAAGATACTGGAAAAGGTAATAAAAGAAAAAATAGAGCCATTTTTGATGCCTTCCATCTCAGATACTCAGTTTGCTAAGAAAAAATCTTCAACTACACAAGCAGCTTTACTTTTCAAAACTATAATGGTAACTGTAAGAAATAAAAAAAAATATAGCCCTTTGGTCATACAACTGGATATAGCATCAGCCTTTGACACTGTCAACATATCTGTATTGCTAGAGATGCTTGAAACCACAGACATCCCCAGATCCATGCTATATATAATAGCAAACCTATTAATAAACCGTGAGCTACACATAACACTTAATGGTAGAAATTCTCCCTCTTTCTACCCCACCCAGTCACTATCACAGGGTTCACCTTTAAGTGCCCTACTCTTTATTTTTTATATCAACCCCTTAATTAAAGAAATAAATCAATCCTTTGAAGGCATACAGATACCAGGATCAACACAAAAAATAGCATGTTTGGCATATATGGATGATGTCACGGTGTTTCTAACTTCTAAAAAGCAGATACCGCGGTTGAACAAGATAGTGGAAGAATATTCAGCCAATTATGGACTGAAGATAAATCCAGCAAAATCTGCATCTTGGCATATATTCTCAGGCAAACCATGTGAGTCCATATTTCAGGGAAAACCAAATCCCTTTCTGGGTTTTCCATTTTATATGGGCACCACAAGAATGCGCTGTCACATACAAAACAAACTCAAAGAAGATGTTGAAAAAATAGCAAATTCATTGTCTAAAGCATATCTATCAATATATGCAAAGACACAACTAATCAACAGGCTAATCATGACTAGAATAACATACTACATGCCAGTAATTGTTTTTTCTAAAGGTTTCATCCGGAAAATTAACTCCATATGCTGTAAACTTATGTGGGCCAGGAAAACAGTGGCCATATCAATTAAAAATCTTAGCCGACCACTAATAAAAAATGGCCTTGGCCTACACAGCCTCAACATTTTCCACATGCAAAAAGAAAAAAATACAACAATTGCCTTAATTAATCAATTTACAAAATTAAAACATCTAATTAAAATAACACCTACTGATCGACCACCCCCAAAAGACTCACTCATTCAATCGGCAATATACCACTGCAATGCAATAGGAAAAATCCCCAACCAATGGACAGAAAAATATAAATATTGGGAAATCTATGAACTAATGCAGAACCATACCACCAACAATGAAATATTACCACTATTAAAAATAAACAATAAAGTATTAATTAAAAAATACAAGAAATGGGAGTTAGAACCAAAATTTTTCAATTTTATCCTTAAAATAAACTTAGATGCCCTCCCAACCACATACTTTCTGGTACATAGAAGACTACATAGAGACATGGATCCTTTATGTGGCTTATGCCATCAGAATGAAGAAACTGTCCAGCACTTACTGTATCACTGCAAAGGTCTGGAACAAGTAAGAGTTATACTTTGCAACACATATAGGAAAAATAAAACCACAATGGAACAAGTAATGATGGCTTTCCAAAGTAAAACAATACCACTGATTAGGGCAGCAACTTTTGTTCTATATTCACTATGGTGCACAAGATGTACATTCCTAATGGGAAATAACACAAGGCGACATCCATCAACTTTTGAACACAAGTTAATGCAAATACAAATCCGGGACAAATTGATAACAAGTCCAGACATCTATGCAGCTACCTGGTCTCTGCTTAAACACAGAGCAAGGTTGTAACATAATCAAGGAAATAATAACTAAGTAATATGGAGCACCAACAAGGAAAAAACAAAAATAAATAAATAATAAAACAGGAAATAAAGCAAAAGAACAGAGCCCATCCCTATCCAGTAATAGCTTCAGTAACATCTGTGCACCTAATAACTATTGAAATGCAACTGTCTATAATATTCTGAACACTTTATTTGATAATGAACAAATCTGTAACATTCAATTAAGACAATATAATATAAAGATGTTATCTTGATTATTGTAATAACAATTGTAACCTGGTTGTAACTGGAAAACTTGTAGCACATAATCTACTATGTAACCATTAATGTATTCTTTTGAGACAATAAAGGCCTTTTTGAAACATCATCATCATCATCATCATAATAATAATAATAATAATAATAATAATAGAAGCAATCCTTAAGTTCTCCGATGTAAGTATTTATTTTTTACTTTTGTTCCAACTTGTTATTCGCAAAACAAACATAATACAGGAAAAATCGAATTATATAATAGATTAATAGTGTTTTTTGAAAAATATCGGTGTGTTTTAATATCTTTTTTTTTTAAATAAAAAAATACTGACTTGAGTCAGAATAAATCATGGCTACTGCCCAGTCAAGCGTGAGCGAATTAAGCACCAATACGAAATTAACAACATCGTTAGTTTCAACATCGCCTATTTCGTATGCAAAAGTACTTAAAAGTAATAGCAATACTACAGCACCAACTCAAATACCGCGCTTCCGTAGAACAAACACAAATGATATAAAAAATCTTGATCTAAACACTCGAGAGGAAAATCAACCCCCAGCCGCAATCTGGACAAAAGAAACGCTTGAAAATGTGACGGACCGTTTCAGTAATACGGTGCCTCGTACGTTATTTGAAACATTTCGCAGGTTTTTTTCACCAACTTCGTTAGTACTCGCAGTAACCGATAATCAATGCTCATTATATCGTTTCCCAAAAGCTTTATTATATGAAGCAATCACGCAAAATGCACTATGGGAAACAATCTCTTGTATCGCCGACCATCCAAATTCTCGATATATAACCATTGATTTTTATACTCAGCAGCAAAAAGAACGTTTTCAATCCACTATTTTAGCACTTGATAATTACGCACTCGTAATTATAGATGAAAACCGGAAAAATATAATTACTGGAGTGCTTAAAAATACTTATCTTAAATACAACGTACAAGATTTTCAAAAAATGATAAACCCGTTTGGAAAAGTAATTGCCCTACAGCCTATATATTTAAAAGACACACCTATACCGATATGTAGTAATCGTTTTGAATTTAAAATAAAACTACATAAAAACGTAGACGCCTCAACGATTCCAACACAGATTACAGATCAAGAAGCGACACTCTCTCTTCACATAAGAGGTCTAAAGCCACTTTGTTTTGGCTGTGGACAGAGAGGACACCTAGCAACTCAGTGCGATAACACAAAAAGCAATCACTGTGAACAAACTAAAATCCTCTCCCCAGAACAACCCAGTGATGAAAATAAAATTTATAATAACACTACATCCATTGGCAACCCAATAATAGAAACCGGAAAAAAACAGGTTCAAACACCCACAAACAAAAATAATAATGGATCAGAATTGCCTATCCCAAAGACCAACCAAAAAAATAATAACACAAAAACTAACACAGAAATCCAAGATTCAAACGAAAATAATTCTCAAGAAACCACAACACAAAATACAGCAATTACATCACAGGATCAGCATCTCAATAAAACAAAATGTGTACCAAGTAAAAATCAACAAACAGAAAGTAAACACACACAGTTATATAATGAAAATATAAATCCAGATAATATAAAGATACCAATAATAAAAAAAACTACAATTATAAACAAAACTGCATCAAACATAATGGATGCAATAGAAGCCCCTCTTCCACCTATTCAAGAGAATACACCAGAGGGAAAAAGAAAGCCAGGTCGACCACCAAAAAACCATGAATCCAAAAAGGCAAAAAAAACAGACCAAAAGCACAACTCATCAGACATATACAATTTAGAAAATGATGAAATAGAAATGGATGTAAGCCAACAACAAATGGACACCTGTTCGGTTTCATCGCAAATTGCCTGTATAGAGTCTGAAGCAATATTAAATGAAAGAAAAACTGATAATAAACCCAACAATGTCTTAAATATGTATCAGCATCCATCTACTGCAATATAAACAAACATTTAGTATTAAAAATAAAATAAAAATCAATACCCTGTTAAAAAATTATTTAAAACATGAAGATAAAAATTGGATCTCTCAACATTAGAGGCTTAAATGCCACCAAAAAACTTTTTGATCTCAAAAAATGGTTACATACAACACAACCACACATACTGGGGCTTTTGGAAACAAAAATATACAGCAGCTCTCAAATTGATCCATCAAAATATTTAGTCAGCCAAGGTTTTTGTGCCTGCTCAAGGCAATCATCATCACCATCAGGTGGCACAGGCATAATTATTTCCCACAACTGCCCTTTCGATTCTTTTAAAATTATATATATTGACTCTAATCTTATCATATTAACACTCCATCATAAAAATATCACACTTAACCTAGTATTTGTATATATACCACCAGGCCCTGTCATCATCTCCAGAATAATAGCAACAATAAATTCAATGCTTACAGCAACACCAAATCCCATAATACTCCTGGGAGATTTCAACATGACCTACCAAACTTTTGTCACCAAATGGATCCATCAAATAACAATCCCACTTATGAGTGCTGAGGGTTTTCTCCCATCAAACTCAATATCTTTTAATAACAATAGATATAAGTCACTTATTGATTTGTGTTTCTACTCACCAATGTTACATCATTATTTTAATCTTGAACTCTGTCCATCTATAATCTCAGATCATGCTGCTCAGTTCATCACCCTCGACCTAACAAAAATACAAAATACAACAATAGCCCTCCAAAAGACTATGCGAATACTTCTTCCAGCACAAACAACTGAATTCTTATATTCAGAAACATATATAATGCTCCAAAAACTTCAAAACATGTCACTCGATCCAGTACAAAAGTATATAGCATTCACCAATATACTTTCTTTCAACATCAATCATATTACCTGCAATTCAACACCCCCCACCAGATTATTAGCATTGGCAGATGAACTACATAAAAGAATAACCATTTCCAGACCAACTACAGATAATCAAACACAAATTAAAAAACTTACAGAAATGTACAACAATACATGCAATACACTAAAGCAATATGTAGCAATAAAAAAGAAAAAAATATGCCTTACACAACAACATACTTGGACCAGAGCATACATACGGTGGGCATTGGGATACCCATCCACAGTCAGAGTGCCTATGGCACTTGAAATAGATGGCTCTATAACAGCTGGACATAACATGATAAACCCAATATATCAACACTTTAAAAAAAAACTGCAAAAACAGAGAGTGTACATACCAAATGAAGACATATTTGGAGACCCTGAAACAGATACACCAATAACAACAACTGACATTGTATTTCAACTTGCAACAATAACAAACACATGTCACCCAGGACCACAAGGAATTCCCAAATTTGTGTTCAAACATCTTAGTCACTTCACAGCAAAATACCTGTGCGATCTAGCCAATTACATATCCCAAAAAATTTACAACATACAAAGTCTATACCCAATTGCAATGGTTCCATTTAACAAAAAACCAACAGCAATATCATCTTTATCTAATCTACGACCAATTTCAATGGGACCTTTAGGAATAAAAATTCTTGAAAGAGTGATAAAGGAAAAAATAGAACAACACATACTCCCTGTGTTATCATCAGCACAATATGCCAAAAAAGGATCATCCATTGGCCAGGGTGCCTTAATGTACAAAACAATTATTGAAGTAGTAAAAAAAAAGAAAGAAATATGCACCAATTATAGTTCAACTAGACATTGAGGCAGCTTTTGACTCAGTGCCTATAGCCAAATTATTAGACGTGCTGAAAAAAACAACAACACCTCCATCCCTACTATATATAATAGCCAATCTGCTACTCAGCCGTGAAATTCACATCACATTGAATGGAAAAAAATCACCAGCCTTCAGACCGAGTCAATCCATCCCACAAGGATCCCCCCTAAGTGCCTTGCTCTTTACAATATATATAAATCCTCTATTAATAGAGATACAGAAAAAAATAAAAGGCATTCAAATTCCAAACACTGCTTTAAATATATCATGCATAGCCTATATGGACGATGTAACCGTTTTCCTCCCCTCTAAAAAGAACCTCCCCATATTACAAGAGATAATCAAGAATTATACCTCAAATTTTAATTTAAAAATTAACACAAATAAAACTGCAGCATGGTCAATATACACAGGCAAGCACTGTACAGAGATGTTTAATGGTAAACCATCTGCTTTCCTTGGTTTCCCATTCTACCTTGGAACCAATGGAATGAGGCAAAAAATTCAAAATAAATTAAAAATAGATGCTGAAAAAATCACAGCCTCACTTGAAAAGTCATACCTGTCAATATATGCAAAGGTAGCACTATTTAATCAACTTATAACTACAAAAATTACATACTATACACCTATAATCAAATTTGCAAAAACATTCATATCTAAAATCTCGTCAATCTGTAACAAACTAATATGGAAGAGAAAGACAGTGGCAATCTCTTTAAAAAATCTGAGCAGACCACCACATAGCAATGGACTTGGACTCCATACAATCAATGTTTTTTACACACAGAAATCAGTAAATCTAATAACAGCAACCATAAAAAGATTTCCAGACCTGGAGTGTGTAATCAGTATAATACCCACAGACAGACCACCCCCTTCATATGGATATCTATCCACACTGATTGAAGAACTCAAGCCAATATACAACAAAATATCACTCAATAATGACAACAAGTATACATACTGGGACATTTACAATATACTACATCCAAACCAGACACCCAATCTACATCCATCAGTTCTTGGAATAGACAACAGGCAACTACTGCAACAATTCAGAAAATGGTCGTTAGAACCAAAATTATTCGATTTTCTACTTAAGCTTAATCTCAATGCTCTACCCACAACCCATTTCCTTAGATTTCGTAGATTCTATACCAATATAGACCCCATGTGCGGGCTATGTCATAGAGAAGAAGAGACACAAGATCATTTTCTTCATTCCTGCAGTGCCCTAGAAACAATACGTCGCACAATGTTTACCACATACAGAAAGGCTATCATTTCAATTGATGAAATAATAAATACATTTAAAAAAGGCAACAACCCTGCTATTCGTGCAGCAACATACAGCCTTTATGCCTACTGGTGCACCAGATGCACTTTTGCACTTGCCAATAACCCTCGACGCCACCCAGCAACATATTCAATAAAACTAGAACTGTTAAGAAAAAGAGACAGCATCCTAGCTCAACCAGATATATTTGCAGCCACATGGTCACACTTGAAACAGAGATCCAGTCTATGAAATATAAAGACCAATAAGATAGATGATGACATTTTCAACATCAGCATTTTTTCCAACTTTAAAAAAAAAATGCAAGCATAAACTGAACTAAATAGAAGACCAAATTTAAAAACAAGAAGAAAAAAAAGTATGCAGAAAAGATAAAGACTTATATACTGAAAGTTGTAATTTGTTTTTCATTTGTAAAAAATCAATATATGACTCTGTAACTTTTTAGACTCAATAAAGTTTTGCTTTGAAACATAATAATAATAATAATAATAATAATAATAATAATAATAATAATAATAATAATAATAATAATAATAATAATAATAATAATAATAATAATAATAATAATAATAATAATAATAATAATAATAATAATAATAATAATAATAATAATAATAATAATAATAATAATAATAATAATAATAATAATAATAATAATAATAATAATAATAATAATAATAATAATAATAATAATAATAATAATAATAATAATAATAATAATAATAATAATAATAATAATAATAATAATAATAATAATAATAATAATAATAATAATAATAATAATTCAATTCAATTCAATTCATTTATTTACCGTACAAAACTACAGCATAAAGCCAATTACAGTATTGCACCATAACAAATATATAAATACATAAATGAGTTTAAATGACAAATTATTAATATAATTATGTGCCATATTTCAATAAAAGATAATTAACACATTTAAAAATCTAAAGTAAAATTAAATATCAGCATATAAACAATTATTATTAAAACATTAATAATAACAAATAAATAAAAGGGATAAATATAAAGCACATAACAAAATAATAATAATAATAAAACAATTTAACGCATATATATATATAAACAAAATCAAGTTAAACCAATCAAATATGACATTTAAATTTAATAACATTACAAAATTGATTATAATCTAAATTGAAGTAATTATTATTACTACAAATCTGATTATATAAATATGGCAGTCTAAATAAAGGAGAAAATCTAAGAACATTGGAATGACAAGTTTTAATGTAACAAACAGAAGCAGACCGAGTATCATGCACATGAGATCTAATTACAACAGTAGAAATTGTGTCAGATAAAAGAACTATTTTATTAACAAGTTTATAAAGATATTTAAGATCTCTATATTGTCTTCTAGAAGAAAGATGAACAACAGTTTTATTTCCCAAAGAAACATATTTAAAAAACTTATTACTCACTGATTGTAATAAGTTACATCCCTGTTTAGAGCTAGGATTCCAAATGACTGAACAATATTCAATGATGGGAAGAACCAATGATAAAAATAATTTAAATTTTGTATCACCACTGAAATGATGACCAAACCTTAGAATAGTACCTATAATTTTTAAAGCTTTACCAATAATCATTTCCAAATGAGGAAGAAAGGATCCATTACTAGAAAATATAACTCCCAAATCTTTTTGGGATTCAACAGAAATAATTTTGTGACAATTAATAAAATAAGAAAAATGCAAAACTTCAGATTTTTTAGAATACGAGACTAAGGAACATTTACTGAAATTAACAATCATATTATTTAAATCACACCAAGCACTAAAATTATCTATATCCTTTTGAAGAAGAGTGCAATCAAACACAGATGTGATTCTTCTAAAGATTTTACAGTCATCTGCATAGCACAAAAGATAAGAAGATTTTAAGCAATCCTTAAGGTCATTCATATAAATGTTAAAAAGCATAGGTGCTAAAATACTACCCTGAGGAACTCCAAAATTACATTTAAACTTAGATGAAATAGTATTATTAAATTTAATATATGCAGTACGACCATGAAGAAAGGATTGAAACCAATAAACAAGCTTAGTAGAAAAACCCATTTGATATAATTTGTGAAGAAGAATACTGTGGTCTACTTTATCAAAAGCTTTTGATAAATCAAAATAAACAACATCAAGTCTCTGCTGGTCCTCAATTGCATGAGCTATATGATCATAAATTGTTAACAAATTAGTTTCTACGGATCTATTAGGTATAAAACCATGCTGTGAAGAAGAAATGAGTTTACTAACATCTAAAATAATTTTATTATAAACACACCTCTCAAAAATTCTAGCAATAGTATGTAAAACAGAAATAGGTCTATAGTTATTAAGACAATCACGTGAACCATTCTTAAAAATTGGGACCATTTTGGCACACTTAAGCACATTAGGAAAAACACAAGAATTCAGTGATAAATTAAAAATAAATGCAAGAGGAACTGCAATAAATTCAGCTAGCCCTTTGTAAATAAATGAAGGAATATTATCATTTCCCAAACTAGAATGAATTTTAAGTCGCTTAATAGCCATAACAACATCATCCTTAGAAATATGGTCAATCATACAATGAACAGTTGAAGAATTACAAAATAATGCAATATTTGAAGATATTGCATCATGTGATGAATATACATCAGCAAAATGTTTTGAAAAGTCATTTGCACTTAAAGTGAAACCATGAGTAGCTTGAACCTTTTTTCTACCCAAACCAGACTTTTTAATGAAATCCCAAAATTCTTTAGGGTTAGATGAAATATTAACCTCAATTTTTCTAATATAATTCTTCAAATCTCTTTTATAAACATGCTTCACCAATCTTCTGAAATTAATAAAATTATTATAAAAAAAGATATTCTGTGTTTTAAAATAAAGTCTACGATGATAAGACTTCCTTTTAATAATTTTAATAAGATCGCATGAAAACCAACGAGGAAAACCCTTATAAAAAGGTCGCTTATTGGGAATATACAAATCAATAAAACCATTAAGAATCTTTAAAAACTCATCCAAGCAATGATTTACATCATTAAAAGAATACAAAAAATTCCAATTAACTTTAGAAAAGTTTCTACAAAAATCAAAATAATTACCCTTCCCATAATCCTTTCTTGAAATATTAGAAAAATTAATCTTTGAGTGACAAACGTTAATATAAAACTCAAAAGGTGGATGATGAGCATCAATAGGAAAATTAACAGAGACAACTTGAAAATTACTAACTACTGTTGAATTACATAAAATATAATCCAAAGTACGATGAGAGGAATTAACAAATGGGTTATATTGCTTAAGTCCTAAAAATTTACAGAACTTTAACATTCTAGAAGCCTTAGAAGACAAAAGAGAAAAGTGTGTAGCAATTCTACCCTGATATAAATTCGGAATATTTAAATCACCAGTAATAATAATATTCTCATAGCCAATCAGAAAATCTTCAAGTGATGTCAAAAAATAATCAAACTCCAACAATGACAAAGTGGGTTTGAGATAAACATTACCTAAAATAAATTTAAAATTGTGATTTAAAGTAATTTCACACCATGTAGATTCACAAAAAGAAGAAGAAAAAGAAAGTTCTTTAATAATAATAATAATAATAATAATAATAATAATAATAATAATAATAATATTAATAATAATAATAATAATAATAATAATAATAATAATAATAATAATAATAATAATAATAATAATAATAATAGAAGAAGAACTCTGATTATTTTTGCTTTTTAACTTTTATATTGTTATAGTCCATTAACCACAAAGTGTAACCACTAAATTCATTTATATGTGTTTACCCTAATATTCATTGTATGTTTAATTTCAAATTTTCTAGATGTAAACTTAGGTAAACCATTGAGATGAATAAAGTTATTGAAAATAATAATAATAATAATAATAATAATAATAATAATAATAATAATAATAATAATAATAATAATAATAATAATAATAATAATAATAATAATAATAATAATAATAATAATAATAATAATAATAATAATAATAATAATAATAATAATAATAATAATAATAATAATAATAATAATAATAATAATAATAATAATAATAATAATAATAATAATAATAATAATAATAATAATAATAATAATAATAATAATAATAATAATAATAATAATAATAATAATAATAATAATAATAATAATAATAATAATAATAATAATAATAATAATAATAATAATAATTATTTCACTATCTTCCCTAGGTAGTTTGAAATTGACATTTTTCAATACTAATACTCACTAGAATCCTCTCATGTCTTTTCATATTTTCTCTCATTGTCTTTATATTTTCCAATTATTTATAATTAATTTTTCATTTAACTTCTCAAGTAATTTGTATAAATTTTATCTTATATACCTGTCTGTCTGATGTAAAACGTATTATTTTAAAAATTCTAGCCCTTCTGTTTATATTGTTTGATAAAAAATATAATTTCTTACCATGTTTGTTAGTAGACTCACTGGCATTGAAATAAAATTCTTTGCACATTTAATAACCTATTTAAACAATTTGTTTTCACTTTAATTAAATTTTTCAGTTAATCACTTGTTTACTTGAGTTTTTTTAACTTTAATTATTTTTTTTACAATTAATTACTTGAACATTATATTAAAAAAAAATTAAAGAAAAAATAAATATGGACTTATTTTTTAATATTTTTCAGAAATAACATTACACAAATATTATATACAGGCGAATTACAAAAATATTTGAATTTTCAAATAATTTATTTCATATATTATGATATCACTAATCTTCATTAATACCTTATAAGCATATTGTTTAAATAATGCAGCAGTCCCCAACCTTTTTGCACTTAAAAGCACATTCTATAATACTGGACCATTTATTTTTTCAATGTAAATTTATAGTTGGATATTGTTAATAATACACATAATGTACAAAAAAATATTTATTTCAAAATAAAATTTTAACATATGATTACAAAATAATAAGAAATTTTAAAAATTAAATTTATTTGTATCAGATAAATAATTTTTTATCATGTTTGGACAGTGGTGGGCATGCATAAAATGGTCTGCGGACACCATGGTACCCATGGGCATAGGGTTGGGGACCCCTGAAATAATGTATTATATTTACACAACATAGTAAATCATCTTAACATATTTAAACAATTGTCATTATTAGTAAAAAAATTAATTAGAATAAATAAATACTTTGGTGAAGCTGCATTATTTATGTGTTTAATAATTTCACAAAAATCTTCTAGACTTTTTTACTATTGTATATTCTTTATATTACTTAGCTAATAAACCATTATAATATTGCTGATTCAAGCATATAACATTTCTACTATGTTAATTATTCAGCCATAATTATTATAAGGACACTAAAACTTTCAACTTTTAACTTTTATAGAAAGGTGAACATTAGCTGTTTAAATATTTTGTTTTTATCCTTAACATTATTAAATCTTTAACAATATCTTTAATATAGTCTTAATCAATAAATAGCTAAAATGGCACAGAAAGTAATAAATATATTTCAGCATATTGTTCTGCATAATTATATATATTTCAAGAGTATTTAAAATTTAATTTAATTATTTTTTGAGTAATTATTATTTCATTTCATCAGATTTTAGGCATATATTATAATGTCTATAATTTTATTATCAATGGATAGCTATTGAAAAGTTTCATTAAGGTTTTATATATGAAAATATATAGTAAGAAGGTTCCCTTGCATTAATGGTTGATGCATTCGTTCAATATGCTTATGATTTAGTACTTGATTCCAATAATGGGTTTATATATTTAAACACACTCTTTTATTATTCTATCAATAATTTTTGATAAAGATGTTAAATAATTGAAAATATAAATTTATTTTTATATATAAAATAATATTTTGAACAGATATTATCTTAGCATTATTTCTGCTATCTGCTTCTTGTTTGTCAGTTGTTGTTTTTTTAAATTTATGATATCAGTTTGTCATATATAGTGTTAATTGTTGCAGAAGACAAAAAGCAGTGGCTGATAATGTCATCTTCGTAGATATGCAAAATTCAAAATAATTACTGCTATTAAGTAGCTATGAGTAATAGTATAATCTATTTTACTAAAAAAAATATCTCTTACTTATATTAATAAATGTATTAGTATTAATTATTTTATGTCTTTCCTTTTAATTTTTTTTTAATATGAAAAAAAAAAGGGGGTTATGATATGAGATTCCAATCTAAGTGAAAGTTTGAAATATTTTCAGTTTGTAAAAAAAATTTAGGTTCAAAGCACAACTCATGTTTTTAATTTATAGCTAATCTATCTAACACTAATTATTAACTGAAAAATAGTATAGGTAGATTAAAATAAGGAAGAAAAATCGAAAAATCTCATCTAATATTAGATTTTATTATGGTATCATCACTTTTTTTTTTTTTTTTGCTATTTTTTTTTTTTTTTGTAGATTGTCTCTAGAGAATAATTAAATTTAATAGTAACTTATTTAATATAAATAAATAAGTTATATTATATTTAATGACTTATATATTTATTTTTTTAATAACCTCCAATACTAATATTTATATAAATAAATGCTATATTCATTTCCACAATATGAATTCACTAGTCATGATATTTATAATCTAAAAAGTATCTTTAAAAAACTATTTAATATGAGAATGGAAATTGTTTATGTGTGAAAAAAAAATCATTGTAGCTTATCATTGGAATGGAAATAAAAACTGGTAGGAAACTTTCTTTCCTTGATGTACTCATCACCAAATAAAGAATGATTTTCTGTAATTTTTTTATTTTCATTAAAAGTACACACAGATATAGACACATGGATTTCACAACCCAGTTCAGATGTTTTTGTTTTTTTTTATTATTAAGAAAAATTTACAGTGTCAAGTAACTACATTTGTTGATTACAATAGTTTCATGTAGAAGTTCAAAGCTTTGCAACCAATCTGTGTGTCAGCATATTATTTAATGCAATAGACTGAGATGTTGTCTATTCACCAGATATGGTAATTTGTGCCCGTGTGTCTACAAAGAGATGTTCTGGAACAAGGAAATGATCTCTGTTCTTCATGTTTATTAGTATTTTTTAAAAAAGTTCTCCAAGAATCACTATGTCCTTGTCTGAAGATATGTTGGCACCTGGTGATCCATAAGGCATGTAGTAGGCATGCCGCTAGCCTGATAGGTGCCTGCTTTTCTTCTTTCATTGCTCGATCAATTGACAGGACATTGACACATTCAGAGGAAATGCTTGTGATAATTTTGTTTCTAATGTAACTCAAGTATGAGCAAGCATAGAAGATGTGCTCCAGCATTTCTTCATGTATATTACAAAGTTTACACATGGGGCTTTTTTGACAAAATCCTCTTTGCACCACCAAAAAGTGACTGGTGGGCAAAGAGGACAAGTTAAACTTGATTATAAAATCAACCAGCTTTAGTCCTATCCACCAGTATCTTGACTTCCTGAGCATTTGTTTCACTGATAGTCTTAATCGGATAGATATCAGGTTTTGATTTGGGAAAAGGAGTTTGTACACTTCCTAGTAGGATTGCTTTGTTTTCTCCATTTGCTCAGTAACTGAAAATAGAGTCCCCAGTTAATCTTGTAGCTCTTTTGACCCATTTACTGGGTATGGGTGGTGGCATATCTGTGGACTCCACAGAGTCTTCACTCTGATCCTGTTCTCTTTTATTGCAGATTTTTCTGAGCATTGAAAGGGCTCTTTGCACAAAAAACACCTTGACAGCATGGAGACCAAGTGAATTCAGGTCCTATGGTCTCTGCACCTTGGCCATATTGATGGATACAGTTTTTCTCTTCCACATCATCTTGGTTCAAGCTGAATTTGTAGCATCCTGAAATTTTTTGGTCAGTTTGAAGATGGGCAAGTAGTAGTTTATATGTGGAAACACCACCATATTTAACAATGCCACCTTGCCTGGGAGTGAGAGGGAGATCATTGGGAGGGAGTTTGTTACCTTCTTGGTTTTGTCCAAAAGATCCTGCTGGATGGCTCTCCTCATGGCTGTTTTGGAGAGAGCCATCGGGAACCCAAGGAATTTCTGTGGATTTCCATATATCTTGATGGTATTATTAACACCCCTACTGATTTTCCAGACCACAGATTTATCAGGGTTGATGGCCGATTAAATTTGCCGGTATACCTGTCCAGCACTTGGTATAGCCTTGGAAGGTATTTCTCAGAAGGGAGGAAGATGGTAACATCATCCACATATGAAATGTGGTGGAGCTCCTCCTTAGTGCTGGCACTAAGATTCCTGGTAGTTCTTTTTTACATCTTCTAGCAGAGGCTTCAGGTAGGTAATGAAACAGAAGGTGCTTAGTGGGACCCCTGGGGATTGATGGATGCGGTCTGAAACTAGGGACCAGGGAGCCATCAAGCGATGTGGGAATCAACCTGTTTAGCAACAAGTTACCAATGATTCTAACATAGACAATAGGTACTCCATAGTGCCTTAGCAAGGATAGCAGTTTTGCTCGCATCATGGAGTCAAAGGCAGTCACAAAGTCTATCTGAACAGCAACAGGCCCTGATTTTATATGTGATCTTACATGCTCCACCAGCAGCATGAAGGACTGCACTGCCTCAATGGTGGATGAGCTTCCTGGTGTAGAGATCTTTCTAAGTAACTGCTGCTGGGTCCTATCTTTAACCAATGATTCAATTAACTTGATGCTTAGTGGGGACATTGAAATAGGTCTAATGTTAGATAAACTGGATAGATTGGTGGATTTTTTATGTATGGTATGAGAGCAATTGGATACAGGTCGGGAACACTTTGAAAGTCCCTGGCCAGCATATCAACCAATCTCCATACTATCGGAACTGTGAAATGGCTAAGGTGCAACAATACAAATCAGGGAATGCCATGTAGGCCAGGATGCATGTGTTCAGGTTAGGATCGAAGCTTCTGGATGATTTGTTCCTTTGTTATATTGTGTTCACCAACTTTTTGTTTATCATCCCAGATGTTGCTGATGTCAAACTTTTGGCTTTGGAGTTTTCTCTTGAAGTGCTCATTGATCTTATCTAACATTCCACCCCCAGAGTAGTTATAGTTGTCTATGTTGATTAATGATGGGGTAGGCCTTTTGGCCAATGACCCATCTCAGCTAGCTCTGGGTCCAATTTGTTGTGTTGCCAAATAGATCTTAGCCCTCTTTGTCACAGCATATTGTGTGAGTATCCTCTGTTTCTCCCTGTACTGTTTCTTTAGCAACATGACCTTCCTGATACCAGCATCAATTGATGATAATTCACTGACTCTCTTATCAGTGAAATCCAGCTCCCTGAGCAGCCTATATGGGCCTTTGGTTTTTCAGGTGAAATTGTTTATAAGGGAACTAAGAACCCCTACAAAGACTGAAAAAGCCTCAAGAGGTGACAATGAGAGGTTCTGGATCTTGTGGAAGAGGAAATATGCCTCTGAGAAGATTAATTTAGATGTGCTGGCCTTGTTAAGCATTTTTATTTTTTGATTTGGCATGAAGGGGTTAGTGATATAGGATCCAGTTGAAGGGAAATCAACATGGACAGATGATCAGTGAATGAGGCAATTTGCAATGAGACATGCAGTTCATGGTAAAGTTCTGGACTATAATAAAGTAAATCAATTAAGATTTTGTGCTGTCATGTGTAAAATGAGTATGTATTGATGGAAAAACATCCCTCTCCACACAACAGCACTCTGTTGAGTTTATGCAAATATCTTTGATTGAACTGTTGATAGGCCATGTTGAAGTCCCCAAAAAGAATGACAGATGGCACTGCTGATGCAAGAATAGAGTTGATCCTGCCTATTGTGAAATCCATCTGTCTGGGGTCACTCTGCATGTAGACATAAATTAGAATTAATGACATTTCAGAAATTGTGATTTCTATTATAATTAAATCATTGTTAATGTATAAAGTTCTGCTTCTTTCCATGTTCAGTTGTTTATTAATGAAAATGGTGACACCTGAGATGGCTGTATTCGATGGGTAGAACTGAAAGACCCCAAACTAATCAAGGATTTGTATTATTTTACTATTGGTATTCAAATGAAGCTTGGTTTCACTCAGGCATACTATATGCATCTGACTATTATAACCATCTTTGCAGCGCATATGTTCTATCCAAGGAGTTTAATCTTCTGACATTCACACCACTGTTGTTAAGTTGCATGATGATGGTGTTTTCGCTAGTTTCCTAATCTGCACATCAATCTTGCGATTTAATTTGTTCCTGAGGTTCCATTGAGATTCTGCAATGAGGAGAGCACATCAATTCCAGGATATCACTTGTCTCAAGTCCTATGAGGTAGCTTGTGTGTTTTTCTGGTCCTCGACTCATCCTCCAATCTGGATGTTACAAGGGTGGGTCTGCTGCAACTCTTTCTGTTGTAATTATCTGTGTTTGCCATTCTAGTTCTCTTTTTATCATAGTTTTTCCTCAGACTTCTGGGTCGAGCACTCACCAGCTGAGCTATTGCTTCCTCGATGTCAGATTCCGACCACAAATTTACAGTCTCTTCATATTGAGAGCCAGAGGAGTCCTGTGTTTTCCTATTGCTTGTGTGATTCATAGGACAGTTTACAGGGCTAAGTGCTGTAGCTTTATTTTGACTACTGACAGTAGTTATATCTGATATTTCATTTATGAGGCAACTGTCCTCTTGGGATAAAGTGTCTGCCCCTATCTTGAGCATTGTTGTGCTACGGCTGCAATCAACCAATATGAGATTCTCCAGCATCAGCTCCTTCTCATTCGAATCAATTATGCTACCACTGAGTTCTGTTTGCTACTTTTGATTTTTAGCTAGGTCATCAGACTAGTTGTAATATGTCTGCACAGCTTCATCACCATGCTATAGGAGGAAGCCATACACCAGTGGGCTCTACTATTCCTGCCCTTACACCTTTGACATATTTTCCTTGGGCAGGCTTTTACCAGATGTGATCTCTCCTGATTTATAAAACACTGTGGTTTCACCCCACAAAAGGATAGAAACAAGGAGCAGTTGGTCTCCTCCAACACTGAGCGTAGATCAAGTAAAGACACTCCATACACAAGCTTGATAGTAAAAGCTGAAGTGGTTTATGGAAGCTCTAGTCCTGTTCTTTTTTCAACCATTTATTTGAAGATGGTAATGTTTCCTAATTTGGCCAAGGGTCTTTGCAGGTTTCCACTAATCAAGTTCAAATAACAATTCCTTACTATCCCATGCACTACTCTTGGCCTAACCATATCTATTTTGACAAGATACCTTCCATTGAGAAAATTGTGCTCTCACCTAAAAATCTCTTTCTGAATTAAATTCTTGAACTCAACAACAAAATATCTTCTGTTAGGATGGTGATATACCCTTTTTATTGCATCAGCTAGCTGGGTTTCTTTTATTAGCGAGAAAAATTGATGGGTTGGAAATTGGAAGAGATTGCATTTTTTTTTTTGTGGTAGTCAAAATCAGGGTATAATCATTATTATAGTTTTGAAATGAATTATATAGAATCAGAGATAGCCTCTCATTGAATTCAGTGCTCACTGTTTCATAACTATTAATGTCTATTGGAGCATCTTCTAATTCAGTGTTGTGCACATTGGACTCATTGGTCATCATGTTTTGCTCCTCAACAAAATCAATGAGGAATATTCCTGACATTTGGTCTTTTGGAGTTTGCTTTTTCATAGTGCTTTCTCCTTTTCCAGCTACCAAAACGAGTTGTATTATTTGAGTTGAGAGCACTTGCACTAAATTTTAACTTATCCACATATGACATGGTTTTAGTAATCATGGAAGTATTAGATTTATAGCTGTTTTGAAAATTTGCATTACTATTAAGCAAAGAAAATTTTGTTGCTTTTGAGATATGCTGGAAGTAGGCTGAAGATGTGGACTATTTTTAAAGTTCTGCCAAATATCCCAATCATTCATATTATCTTTAAGTTGATTCCTTCCCTTTTGTAACATTTGTTTAGGCATCAGAACCTCTTCAGGATCAATATTTTCCACTGTTGTGTCATGTTTGGCACTTGGGATTATGATTCCAGAGTTTTCCCCTAAAATTGGCCTTCTTTGTTGTGAAATTCAGGCACTTCGAGTACAGCACCCTCTATGGTGTCTATTTTTGTGCTATTTTTAGTTTCAACCAGTTACAATTTTGCATTTATTACTGTGGACTAATTTTTTTAGTTTTGACTTCTGAGATTTTAGAGTATTGTGCAAGTGTTGATCAATAATTGGTATCCTAACTTTGTTTTGAGTTTCTATTAATTTTTCTGTGATATTTTTATAAGAATATGGTGTTTCTGTTATAACATTAATTTTGGTTTCATTCTTTATCAGAATTTTTTTGTCATTTTATTTAACATAGATTTCTGGGGTGTATAATCATTGTTTATACTATTTTGGATTACTTTGACAGGTTTTTAAGGTTTTCTTTAATTTTACAGTTTGAATTTTGAGTGTTACAATTCATTTTCTTTCTGCTCTGTTTAGGCTGAGGCTTTTCTCCAGAATCCATCTTGAATTGTTTATCAAAAAGTTTCACAATGGAAATGAAGTTCTAATAAACTAATTTCACTTTTTTAAAACTTTTAATCTTCTGAATATTTAGAAAAGGTTTTTACCTTTGCTGTAATCCTAGTAAGAGATCAATTTTTCAATAAATTCACAGTAAATCCAATACAATAAAATGACTTGATGTATCCCTTTATTTGCTAATATGCGCCACCTAGTGACACTATAGTTCAGACGTTTTTTGTAGCAAAAAGTCATATTTGAATGGAAACTAAATTATATAAATAATATGTTGATAGCCAATGGTCACAAAAAAGAATTATAAATAAGGCCTTAATTCAGCCCAATATAATGATCACAAAAATAAGAGAAGACAGTAACCATTCGAATTTGACTTTCTTATATAAAACAATTATAGATTACATTGAATATATTCTGAAATATTTAAAAAATTGGTACTGTTATGTCAAAGCCTAAGGGATTCAATCACTTTTGGATCTAGAGAGTTTATGAATCCCATGGGGAGTTTATGGTATCTCTTATATAAATATGAGTGATTATATCATTAGTCCTATGAATAATTAGCATTCTAAAGCAGTAAAGCAGCCTTTATCATCTTCAGTGTTTTCCCTCTTGTTATGGAATCTGGTGATAATAGATCTTATAATTATGGAATCTGGTGATAATAGATCTTATAAATATCAAAATTCTATTCTAATGTGGTACTTATCACCAAAATCAGAATGTATCAGCAAATATGATATTACATGTAAATTGCTTTCAATTGGGAGGGGGGGGTTAATAACCTCTATCATCCTCCACTTTCATATTTTAAGAAGTTCTTGTTTTTGTTGGATGAATATTTTAATCTTATTCTATGTGTTTGCTTGCAGCATCTCTACAACAGCTTTTAAAATGACATTTCATATTTGCCGATGTTCATTGTGAATTCATCCATAATGTTAGTATAATAGTAATTACATGCAAATGAACCCAAACAATGTGTGTATATATATATGGGAATAATAAATTACTGTGCTGGAGAGAAAAATGTAATCAAACACAATAATTCATAATGTTCTGATATGAAATTCATATCACAGACTACAAATTATTGTAAAAGATAGTGAAGAGAGGGAAAAAAGTGCTCTAGAAATGAGTTTTATCTTGGCTATACGAAACAATCTGTGAAACACAAATATATTCACATGTAAAACATGCAGGTCCATTTTTTTGTTTATCTAATATGTTATAATGTTGTCTTTTATTTTCTTGAGCAGAAAGTTTTTCTTTCTGAATATATCTAATTGTAACTCTCAAATGTATTCTACTCTGCCATATCTTTCTGTTGGAAACAATTAAGATTGTACTTCTTCAGAATGTCTTTGAGATAATCCTTATAGACCGGTATTTTCTCTCTCATTAAAACCATTCTCATGTTCAACATAATACACCATTTTAGGAAGTCACAACATTGATTGTTTTTATAATCTTGCCATTGTATTTTTAAAACTTACAAAACATCCTTAAAGGAAACTTTTCTAATGCCTTTGTATTATGCCATAGACTGTCCAAGGCTCACTTTTATATAATAAATTAGATAAAGTAACAGTTTTTTATATGCAGCTAACTTAGTTGCAGTAGTTATTTCCATATGATGAAAACTGTATCTTTTAACTTCTTAAAAATATTAGTAGCACATTGGAACCTGTGTTGTAGTCCAACATCTAAGTCCATCTTTATATTTATAAAACTACCAAGATATTTAAAATGATTTACATTCTCAATTTGTTAATTATCCAAGCTAAAATTTGATGCAGATTTTTTTTCCGATATTAGCTGATAAAAGAACTTTAATTTTTTTATAACATTAAAATTATAATAAACCAAAGGCTTTATAATTTTGTGCATAGTCTTCTGAACTGGAAAAAATAGCATAATCATCAGTATACTGTAAATCTAAAACCTCAAAAGATGAATATCTTGATTCACAACCTCAACATAGATACATATAAATGTGTGTGTGTCATTTACACTTATGTGTCTAGGCCTGATTGCTCCTCAGACCACTGCTTAACAGCTATTGACTGTCTGAAAATAATAGTAAGGCACATGTGAAAGAATAGCAACCTTTCAAGTCATTATTAATTATAACTAAAGACACACAATGTGAATTATTATGGATTATGTGATCACATTTAGCTAATACACCTGGGTCTCGTTTTATATGGTAGATAGGTTCCTCAGAAAATGCGCACAAAAATAATTTACCTTGAAAAATGGGGATACGTACTGTAATTTTCGAAAAACACATTAAAGCAATGCAACAATGTAAAATTACTTTAAAATTTGCATAAAAAAAATAAGAAAATAAAATATGAGTAATAAAAAATTTCAAATTTGAAAAAAAATTGATACACGACAAACTTTTTTTCATTTTTTCATTAACTACAGTATTTAATTTTATTCAAAACAATATACTTTTGTGTGGAATTTTACAGTATTTCACATTTTTTGATACATGAACAGTATTTTAATCATTATTGCTATATGATGATATGCAGGTTCATTTGTGAACTGGTAAGACATCAGATTTGTCACAAGAGGAAATACAACTAGCACCAACTTCATTTTTTTTAATTACTCTTACAGTGGACTTGCCCAAATTAAAATGCTTTTCAATCACTGTCGATCTTTCCCATTTTGCTAAGCGATCTAAAATTGAAATTTTTGTTTCCAAAGAAATTCATTTTCTTGGGTGTTTTTTCCTATCCACTAGGGTAAACTAAAAGTTTAAAATAAAAGTAAGAACTTAGACTTATGATAATAAAAAGACACCTACTCATGACTGCTGGGCAAAATTTAATTAAAACTAGCAATTAAGAGTTAAATTCTTATTTTTGTCTTTAATTTTTTTAATTTTCAGTTCTGTTTAAAAATCAAATTTCATTGTTTCACATCACATTAATTTCAGATCACATTAAGTAATTTTTAAATTGTTAATTAAAATTAAAAATCAGATTTTAATTTTTAATTGTCAAATTTAATTGTGCCCATCACTGTTACTCACCTTTTAAAAATAAACTTATGGACACTAAATGATTAAGAACAAAAATAGAATGTGATTTAAAATGCAAAAACAACACCATGCATAGTATAGGCATCTATAACGTTTGAACAGATTTACATTATATTCTTGTAAAATTTATTACTTGTGGACACTAAATGATTAATTAATTGCATACTCTTTTTTTAAAAAAGCAAAAATAGAATGTGATTCAAAATGCAAAAACAACAGCATGCATCATATTGGCATCTATAACGTTTGAACAGATTTACATTATAATCTTGTAAAATTTAATGTGTATATATAAAATGGGGAAATCCTAATTTTAAATGAATTATGAACTTCTTTATTGCATAAAATCTATTGTAGTATTATTATAAAATGCTGAAAATATTGAAATTATTAGATGGAAGTCGAACTCCGATAATGTGCTATTACTTTAAATATGACATGGAATGCATGAAATTTATAATATTTAAAGCAATAGAGCATTATTGGAGCTTGACTTGTGATCTAACAATTTTTATCACATAAAAGAAAACCACATACCGAGATATTTTACCGGTCGAAAATGTATGTCCATTCAACAAGATTTAGAATCTAAGCAAAAGTACCCCGAATCCAATTATGCCCAAGATACACAGGTCAGGAGCAATCATGAATTCTAACCTCTTTGCCCATTCCTCAAATCTATAACACTATGAACAACACCTACAGTGATACTACATAAATTAATTATTTCTGGGCCAAATGCTACATCGTTTTGCATGAGAACTCAGCTGATGATGATGATGAGAGATTGAATGAACCCAAGATATAATTTAAACATACATAAATAAATATATTAATGAGATTCGAACAACTGAATTAAGTTTAAAATATATAAATATTTATTTTGACAAAAATTCAAGATTTTATGTATACTCAACTTCACACATTTAAAACTTTATTTTCAGTTACAAATGTTTGATGACCTTTATACAATTATTTTATTTTAATAGATATCAATTTAGTGCAATGGTTACAGCACTGAACATATATTTAAAATAAGTTTATTCACTGTTACAAAAAACAAATTTATCTGGGTGATTGATAGACGTTTATACATTAAACACATATAATGATATGGCAATAATAGAGTTTCACTGTTTGGATAACTTTAATGGAATGACCTTGGCATTGGATACATAACTTTATTTCATTTATAGAATTTATTTACAACGCTAAAATGAGGATACATTGTGATCAAAATATACTTAAAAACATTTATTTATTAAACATTTTCGACATTTAATTATCAGATATTGCGAAACTCTATCAATACAGGGAATGGCTCATTCAATAAAGGAGATGGCAGCTTCATGAGAGATTGGATTTAAACTCCAACTAAAAATATTACAAAGCGAAAAACGTTTCATTATTATACATCATTACGGTTTATTTTGTCAAACAGGCTAAAAGAAATACGAACTATAGGAAATTGTGGTGCTATCATTATGTCAGTGAGAGAGAGAGAAAATGGCAGTTTTGGCCAGAAGAGGTCATTCTCTGATTATCAACATGGTACGCCAGCTTTATGCTGAGAGTACTGAAGGAAAAAGGTCGATAGGAAGTTGCTATGGATCTGGTTTATGGTAAGTCCATGCAGAGGTTCAAATACACTGACTGACTTGTTGCAGAAGTTGACTTCTGTCATGGACGAGAATATTAAAGATGGCAGGCTTTGAATCCCTGGAGTGAGGTACAGGTGATTCGAAGCAGTATATAAATATATACTTAGAGGATAAGAATGATGAACGAAGACAATCATGACTCCCTGGAGTGAGTTACGGGTGAATCAGATCAAAGCCCTACGTGGCTTATTAATAATTTGACATATGCCAGCAACGCTATCATAATAATATAAAGTCACTGAATTTAAATATTAAAGTAAATCCTTAAATGGTTTAACAAATATGTAATGATATGCTAAAATAATGACCCATGTAAGCGAAAGTCATTTATCATAAGTTAAACTATAATTAATGAAGCATGCATTATTCCCCCTTCTTGAATCTCAATACTATTTTGTTTAAATCTATAAAAAAAAAAAAACTAAAATTCATGCACTTAAAAGTGTGAACAACAAAATAGAATTTGTTCACCAGCCTTTTTGGCAAGTATGATGAATAAAGAAATTAATAAAACTAACGTATGTCAATATCTACCCCAAATTGCAAAGTATTTATATATTTTGTATACTTTTACGATAAAATAATTTTTTTTTATAAAAACATATATTCATTTTACAAGAAAAAATCTAAGTTTGTAAGACTGGGTTTGATTGGCATATACAAATAAAAGTTTAGTGAAAAATATCATTAAAAATAAATTATAACTGCACTAAATGATAAAAAAGTAAGAAGCATGAGTTGGGTGAAATATTTCATAGTAGTATTAATTTGATAGAAGAGAATTGATATAAAGAAAATAACTATTAATTTAACATACTTGACAATGAGCAAGTTAAAAGAGATTCAAAATATACAGAAAACATTAATTTTAAAGACGTACATGTTAGAGTTTAGGTAATACGATTATAATGTCTTTGGACTGGTTACCTCAGGATTCTATGGAATACTGACAAATCTTCTGTGGCAGGTGACATTTCTTTGACGGCATGGGCTCTCTTGGGTGGTAGGAGCTATATCTCTGCATGGCAAAGAGTGAAACTGAAGACAGATGGGAAGGTGGCTTAAGCTTTTTTTAAAAATCAACAGATGTGAAGTCGGTTAACGACTATTGACCGAATTCTGACACAATAGATTTTTGATCCTATTTATACAAACTTTGAGCTATTCAAAGAATGTTTTTAATTAAACTTCTTAACTCTTAATTAATCCTTAATTTACAGAAATATCTTAGCTATTGTTACTGGAGATGGAATCATTAGATAACTGTCCAAAAATAAATTCAAATCAATTTCCAGATTGGAAATAGATTTGATAAAAATGTTAACAGCTAACTAAAATCAATTAGCTTTGTTTTAAATTTTACTTTCATTAACTTTAATTAAAAAATTCCTTTTAAAATCATAATTCCCATCTCTTTAATTACTCTTGGACAGTTAACAACTGCAACTTCCATCTTGGATATTTGTGTAATTACATGAAGAAAAATATCTATAAAATAAATAACATATAGTTAAGAAAAAAATACAAAATTATTTACAAGATTTGTTTGTGCTTTTATGTATAAAAGCTCCTGTAATATATGTATATATCTGAGTCCCATCACTAAAAGTTAATATTTAAAATTAAAGAAAATGTTTATTTGAGATTTATATTTATAAACTTTTATAGATGCTTCTCAGAAATATACATATAGTTTATATACATGTGATGAAAAAAACAGGATGAAACATGGGTTAAGTGGTAGAACAGTGAAGCTCTATCTTGGGCTAAGATCGACTGCTACAATATTAAGAAGAAACGTGAATTGCATAACTTCAAAATCAGGTTTAAAAAATCTGCATTGAGACCCAGGTGTAGTTAATATTTCAAACTATATGTTAAGACAATCATAAACTACTTACATCATGACTGAGTAGATAAAGTCCATTTATCTGATCATCAAATATTTATATTCATATGACATTTCTAATATTAATACATAATTATACAAGCTAATGCAATTAACAAAATTTTGATAATAAAAAGTATCATTTACTTGGTCTTGACATTAATATTTAAAAACATACACTGGCTGTAATTGATTAAAAATAAATGATTCGTAATAACCAGTATTTACAATTAAACTAAAATTATAACAATTTAAAAAAAATAATAATCATTTTTTGCAAATATTCTGTTGAAGAATATCTTAACTTTTAACATTATATATTATTCGAATTAAAATACTTCAGATTTGATGAAGGAAACTTTAAGCAAATTATTTTAGTTTGGCTAAATAGTAATGAAATCGATCAATATATTG
Source organism: Epiperipatus broadwayi (assembly GCA_028023455.1). Lineage (NCBI taxonomy): Eukaryota > Metazoa > Onychophora > Udeonychophora > Euonychophora > Peripatidae > Epiperipatus > Epiperipatus broadwayi. Next base: position 1,955,493 of record JAQFVV010006222.1, read on the forward strand.
ATTATTTTAAAATATAGTATAATCTTAATCTATATTAAATCTTTCAAGTCAATCAAATTTTGTATTTATGCTATGAATGCAACCACTCATAAATAATTATATTCATTTTAATTGCAGAAACAGCCCAAGAAGGACAAAAGATCAAGGACGGACATTGTAATGAATATACAAAGTAATTTGTGAACCACAAAAATACATTCATATGAATCACATCACAGATTAGTTTTATTTATTTGGTATCTTATGATGATGATACCATTTCATCTCTTCTGCAGAAAACTTTTAATTGTATAAGCTATGTCTTAATGAAAGTGATTGATAATTAGACCCATTTAGAATGTCTTGGACATAATTTTAATAATGCAGATAGGATCTACCTTCCTCACTATATCATTTTTAAATTCATCTCTGCATGTGTGAATCTTCTAATCTTGATCTATTTCACATGCTCAATTCAGTGAAAATGTTCTTTTACAATATTATCACATCCAGAAAGCTAAAGAGAGTATGAATTATGTGTATGATCTTGCTATAATATTTTTAAACTATTAGATTATTTTTAAATGAATTTTTTTTCAGTGTCTTTATATTACATCAACTTTACACTCAAGTCTTCTATTAGTAAATTTGATAAATTAACAATCCTTTATTTAACTAGTTATATAACTGGTGAAATATTCTATCTTTAATTTTTTTTAAATGAAGTAGCACATTGGAGTCTGGACACTTTGACATCAAACTTTGCCTTTCTATCTAAAAAGTTACCAAATATTTAAACTGGTCATTTCAAACAGATGACCATCCAAGGCAAAAAGTAAAAATTTCTAAGGATTTTGCTTCCATCACTAACTGGTAATATATATGTATACTATTATTATTCTAATTATAGTAATTTATTTTCTGTTGTAAAATTTATATTCTTTTCACTTTTGTTAAACTGTTAAAGTTTTAAAACAATGATTATTTATAATTTGATTATTCTTTGAAAACCAATTATACTTTCACATTCTATTTTAAAATTATCTTTTTAAATGTTTCGAAACTTTTTAGACAAATGCTAATTAATAATAAATAATATTTATATAAACATTAATAATAATAAAAATATACTTCTAACATTTACTTTGGAATAAAAACAAATTGTGAAACAATTTAACTAAAACTAATAAAATACATTTCTCATATTGCAATTTAAAATAAACAAAAATATAAACAGAAATTGTGTTCAGTCTGATTTAGCTCATTGATAAATTCTAGTGCTAAAGATTTCTGGGTCCAAGTTCAATTTATTATTTTCAATGATCTAATATTACTTGATATCCAGCAATTAGTACTTTGAATGTATATTTAATAGAATTTATAAAACATTAAATTGTTATTAATTAAGAAAACTGTAATAATAAGATGAATGAGATTGTTTTTATGTGAAATCAACTTCATTATGCTAAATACCTTGCCTGATTATTTTAAATGAAGATAAATGCATGATTTCAAACTGGTACTGGAAAAGATGTAGTTACTTTACATCTATCTCTGGTTAAGCTTGATCTTTATATATTTACTAATTACATTTTAATATTTTTAAATATCACTTCAAAGAACAGAACAAAATTTGATAAAGTAAATATTATATATATATTGTAACAGAATAAAAATATGGTAGGCTCTTATTTAATAATTCCACAGATTTGGATGGCATTTATAGCAGAATAAAAATATGATAAGGATAGGATAGAAAGACTAATATAGTCTCTGAACTTAAGACACCAATTGTAACAGAATAAAAGTATAGTCCAATCGTTGATTGCCAATTGTAATGGAATAAAAATATAAGCTAATATTTCAGATCATCCAACAGATTTTAATAGAGCAACGTTATCTCATAAATTCTAATATGCTCTTGTTGAGTAAACCAATTGTAGCACAATAGAAAAACTTAATAATGGTAAGAGACTTTGTTATTCTACAGATTTATACATCTTAACCTATCGTTAATAAAATATATAAAACTTTCTCTTTTAAAACCTCATAAATTTATAATATCAAATTATAATTGAATAAAATGTTTAAAATACTAAAACTATAATAAAACACAATATGTAAAATCGACTGTCTAACATACCTCCCCATTTGTGCTAACTTATAATGATATAAAATGAAAGTCAATACTTCAAATAGCCTTATAATTCACAATATCAAAATCATAATGGCTTAAAATAAATGAAAGACTTATTTGACACTTCTACAAATAGGATTAGCAAATCACAATGAATTATTCTTCATATCAATAAAGCCAAATTATTAAACTCTACATTATAATTACCCTAATGTGGAAATACTATTATAAGCAAATGGCAGTATTAAAAGTGTAATATTTAAATTAAATATATAATCTACTCTGGTGAGCTTTAAATCTAAGCAAAGTAAATCATTCTATTTAATGTAATTCAAATATGATTTTCAGTGTACGCAATTACCAATTTTATAATATCACAAAATTATCGTTTTTTTTAATTAAATAATAAGTGACTATAACATACATTCAATAAATAATGGTTTAAAGAATGCACTGACATCCAATTACAATTGCCTTTGCTTACTCTAAATAACTAATATACTTATACTTTATAAACTATCAAACTAGCTTAGATATAAATTTTTATTCAAAAATAACTTTTGCATATAACTGTTAAAATAATTATACTGATCTTCTAATTAGTTTGAACATCTAGTTATACTAAATTAATTAATCCTTTACCGCATAAGATGTATACCTAGCTCAAAAGATAATATATTGTATTTATAGTAGAGAAAATAATATGTAATAATCATTTGATTCCGGAACTGGTGTAAATTAATCTATAACTACTATATATTAAAATTTTATTAGCCATTATATTTGCATTACTAATTGAAATGATAATTAAAGCAAGTTTATTTGTTTAAATGAATTAAAAATTTATTAACAATAAATATAAAAATGACAAATGGGCAATAAATGCTTGTGACATACTTTCTAATTAAATATCATGAAATCTATTCTCCATCAAAATTAATATTAATAAAAATAGGTGCTTATACAATAAAAATGCCTTATTTAATGCTTAATACATGATATATAAAATGTATGTGAAATGAAAATGTCACTGCACACATACACAATTTAAAATATAAGAAAGTTAATGATAAGTCTACAATATTTGTAATAAAGTAATTGATTAAGATAAAAGATAATAATAATGTTTGTTTAATTGTTCACTTTATTTTCCAAATAGAATGTAAATGAATAATTATTACATTATAATTCTTTCAGATTTTCAATACTTATAATATATATATATATCCAAAAGTAATTTGCAGACAATGGATAAACATATATCTTTAAAATTTAGGATATAAATTCAAATCTAACTAAGTTTAACTTTCTTTTATTATTTCATACATATAAAAACAAATAATTAAATTAACTTAAAGTATAGTAATCAATAATATTTCCAAAATATACAAATAAATACATAAATAAAATACATGTCAGCATATGACCTGATCACAGCCCTCCTGCATGATACTTAAAAGAAACACAAAAGTCCCAATATCTATTCCATAGGCTATAATTTAATGATATTCACTAATCCAAACAAGGTAAAATTATCATAAATAGTTATTACATTGTACAGGCTTAAACCTGTATTTATATATGTAATATATGTGGGATTCGAACTCAGACTTTCACACGACTCACTAGTCTCAGTGCCATCTCATATTGCCGACCCGCCTGATCACACACATGTTGAAAAGATAAATAATCACCAATATACGTATTTCATGCTAAACCAGCAATCATCAGTTGGTCTAGATTACTATCCTCACACATATATATAATCAGTGCTCAGCTTTATATTAAGACAGACAATTTTTATACTTTAATGGACAGGCTTCAAACTATTCCAACTCACAACTCTTCAGCCTTCCATTTCATTGAAAATCTGATGATGGAATGTTCAAATCCCTTATTAGTGTCAAGGTTGTTATCCTACCCATGTTGACATATTAGTCATTCTGACCCCTCATGTACATTTGATATTGTAATGGCATTATGAATAAATAAACACCGGTCTCCATTTACAATGATGCAATATAGAAATAGATTGGTTTATATCCTATGTTAAAATACTTCATTGCTATTATAAAATTATATCTGTCAGTAGAAATGATTTTTTATATACAGTAGTATGTTGTCAGCTTTGATGTTTCATTATTAAAATACATTGTTAACATGCAACAATCATTTTTGGTAGGGAAATATTAAGATGAATTTGAATGCCATAAATTAGTTTTTCTCCTTCTTTTAACAAGTATTTGGCAATCCTGTCCAGCTTCCTGAACAAATATAATCTTTTCTACTGTATCATTTTAGAGTTATCAAACAAATACTTTTAAAATAAATAAATATATATAGAAAACTTAGGTTTGCTTCTATGAAAAGTCAGAATGTTATAGAGAATTTGAATCGTTTAGTCTAATTGCTAACCTCTTACAAATGATGTCATTTTCATCATCAAAAACTAAGGTTGTGTGCTCTTTATTCACTCTAATATTAAAATCATTCCGTGCTCCACACTTAAAATCTCTTTACAACAGCAATAATAAAAAATAGTATTTACATTTCAGAACACAAATAATATTCTATTAACTCAACACAAACTAAAACAATATACACTACATTCTCACAATATTGCATTGGAAATATATACTTTATATATATTATTCCAATAAAATATTACTCATATCATATAAACACAACAACATACACATTTAAGATACTAAATATTTGTGTGTATTGTTTATGATCTACTACATATGAATGAAGTAAATAAAATATATACAATTAAAGAAATAATAATAACTTTATCAAAATTATAAATTTTATTATTTACATATGTATTTTAAATGAATAGAATTAATTTATAAATTTATATTGCAAAAATAATGTATTTCTTGCTTTAAAATTTGTTGCCATAGCAACCTATTTCAATGCTTATAGACTAATGCATTTTCTATTAAAATTAATTAGAAAATAACAAAACAAAAAATGATGATGATGATGATGCTTGACATTACACCAAATACTGAAATTACACCACTTTTTTGTTGGTGCAATAAATAATGAAAACTTGTAGAATGAACACTATTAAATATGAAGTATACAACAGTAATAACCATTCACTGAAATATAAACAATGAGCATTGCCAATTGCTCAACAAGCTTTGTGATAAATGCTTAGCCAGAGAAAGCATTTTACCCCCCCCCCAAACCTCTGACCATGGTTTCATGCTTTGGCACTTCTCAGAGAGGTGCTAGGGTAGGTTCAGACACTAGATCTAAAAATACCAACCCAAAGCCAGCATTTATCTAAAAGTTATCTATTGAGTTGAAATATCTTTCAGTTCAGATGAAATGTGTTCAAAAAGCACCAACTTGTCTTTTTTATATATAATAAGGAAGTATATTGTCTGGACAATACTATCAGCTTACTATTGGCAGGGAAAAAAAATACTGTAGCAAAAAAATAGCTATGCATTTTGTATGAATCTTTACAGTCATTTTGGAATACACACACACACATCAATATAGGAAATATTGTTTTCACATACATCAATATATGAAATATTGTTTTCAAAATAAAAATTATTATCAGTAGCTATTTACTTAAAACAGATTTGACATGTCTTTTAATCTATTTCATGTTTATCATTATTTTTTGTTTTGTTTTTATTTATTATTTGCTAATAGCATTTTTTTAAAAGTCTCCTATGTTTGCATAACTAATAAAACTTTGACCCCCATTTTTCTTCTCTTTTTATATATTATCTAATTTTTATGTTTTTATTTGTATTATTGTTTGTTTGTTTTTTTGTTTCATTTCAAAAACCTCTATTTTTTTTTTTGCATTTTTATATTATCTAAGTTTCATTTTTGTTTATTTTTATTATTCAAGAGAAAAAGTGTTGAGGTTTAGCTAGTAAAAGAAAAAAATATTTTTTGTAATTATATTTATTACTGTGTAATTTCATTTGATTTTATAATAAAAATTATTTGGTTTTCATCTGATCCATCATGTCAGCCGCAGGATGGCACTATTTCTAACCAAAAACACATTAATATAATGTTCCCGGGCTAGCGATTCTCTATTAATATTGACTTTTTTTGTTGTTGTTGTTTGCAAAGTTTACTTTCTTTCATTTCTGAATTATTTTTCTCAAATAATATTTTTGACAGTGGGATAATAATAGTTGTTTTTTTTTTTAATTTTTATTGACAAGAGGGTCTTTTTTGGTGTGGGTTCAAATAGTAATTTGTTTGTTTTTTTTAAATAGTATTACTGTTTTTGTAAAAGTGGACTGACAAAATTCAAGAGAGAACAGTTTTTTTTGATGGATCTTTAAATAATAATTTATGTTACTTTTATAGGTTTACATTTGATTGCCGACAACAATTATTGGGAGAAGTGTTTTTTTTTCGCGTGTGTGTGTATGTTTAAATAAAAATTTAAGTTATTTTTATTGGTTTACATTTGATTGACAACCAATTTGACTTCCTTTCGTTTATAAATTATGGTTTTGGTTCTAAAAATAAATATTTTTGACAATGGGACAATAATAGTTGTTTAATTTTTATTGACAAGAGGGTCTTTTTTGGTGTATGTTCAAATAATAATTTGGGTTATGTTTAAATAATAAGTTACAGTCTTACTTGTATTAGTTTACATTTGATTGACACTAATTATTGGGAGGGGTGTTTTTTGTGTATGATTGTAGACAACAATTATTGGGAGAAGGGGTGTAACCATTTAAAGAATAGTTTACGTTACTTTTAGTGGTGGTGTACATTTGATTGACAATAATTAGTGAGAGGAGTGAGTGTTTTGGGGTGATGATTAAATACTAATTTACATTACTTTTATTTTACATTTGATTGCCGACAACAATTATTGGGAGAAAAGGGTTGTTTTTCTGTATGTTTAAATAAAAATTTAAGTTACTTTTATTTGTTACATTTGATTGACAACCGATTTGACCTTTTTTTTTTTCGTTTATAAATTATGGTTCTGGTTTCCCAAAAACCTAATATTTTTGACAATGGGATAATAATAGTTGTTGTTTCTTTCATTTTTATTGATAAGAGAGTCTTTTTTGGTATATGTTTAAATAGTAATTTGGGTTATGTTTAATAAATAATTTACCTTACTTTTAATGCTTTACATTTGATTGCTGACAACAATTAGTGGGAGGGGTGTTTTTGTGTACGATTAAAGAATAATTTACGTTACTTTTATTTTTTACATTTGATTGCCGACAACAATTATTGGGAGAAAGGGTTTGCGTATTTTTTGTTTGTGTGTATGTTTAAATCAAAATTTAAGTTACTTTTATTGGTTACCATTTGATTGACAACCGATTTGACTTTCTTTTTTTCGTTTATAAATTATTTGGGTTTCCCAAATAATATTTGGTTAGACAATGGGACAATAATAGTTGTTTCTTTAATTTTTATTGACAAGAGCGGTTTTTTTTTTTGGTGTGTGTTCAAATAGTAATTTGGGTTATGTTTAAATAATAATTTACAGTCTTAACTTTTATTGTTTTACATTTGATTGCTGACAACAATTAATGGGCGGGTTTTTTTTTCTATATGATTAAAGAATAATTTACGTTACTTTTATTTGACCATTTGATTGCTGACGACAACAATTATTGGGAGAAGGGATGTATGTTTAAATAAAAATTGAAGTTACTTTTATTTTTACATTTGATGAAGGCCATTTGGAATCCCTCAAACAAGCTGCCCTTTACAAAGTGAACATTTCTGTCGGCAACAACGAGCCTTACAAATGAAAGTCAAAAGATGTTTTTGGACCTCAAATCTGCATATATTTGCCGCACAATCCAATCTTTTCTTTCAGCAGCAGGATATTTTTTTTCTGCTGTAGAAATATTCCAGTGCTGGCTTCCGTGTCTGGCAATTCCCTTCTTTTCAAGTTTTCTGTGTTAGAATTAGCCATCTTCTTGGTCTCGAAAAATTTCTTACTAAAACATGACTCAAAGCGTGATTATTAAAAAATTTATGCTACCCCACCCTAATCGAGAATTTAGGAGGCTTACAGCTTTATGAAGAACAGTCACAACACTGTTAAAATTGTTAAAAGGTAACAGTACATCAATTCATCTTTTAAAAAAAAGGCCCCAATGAAAATTTAAATAATTTTGACACAATCAACTTAACACACCCTTGTACAATATTGTTACATAAAATACATAACACAGCATTACGATGTAGTGCATGGTACAAATAACTACTGCATTTTCCTCTGCTTTTAGCATTGGAAAAAGCCATACCATTAGCCGCTAAGCCGAGTTAACACTCTTTCTAGGTTTTATCCAGAAAGAAGACTTAACTCCGAGTTAACACTCTACATTTTAGCATAGAAAGAAGGCTTTAACTCCAAGTTAACAATTTTTCTAGGATTTATTTTAGAAAGAATGCTTAAAGACTTGAGTGTGATCAAGGAAACATCATATTTCTAGAAATGTAGCTAGAAATAGCACCAGCCCATGGCTGACATGAAGGATCAGATGACAACCAATTATTTTTATTTTAAGTTTTAAAAGTGAAATATATATATATAATTTTTAATGTTATTTACTAAAGGATGTTTGGGAAAAAATGAAAGTGTCATGCTAGAAAATCAAGACAGAAAGAAGTCTATAAACATGTATTTCCTGATAAATACAATATTGATTTGACAATGTAATTCATCAGCAAGTCAAGACAGTTATCATAGTGTTTTTGGTGCTAAAGTAAATGAGTGCAATAATATCGTAAGATACTGCAAATACACATGAAAAGATAGAAGAGATAATTTAAGGTTTTTAACATGAATATAAAGCCAAACAAAAGCTGTTGAAAAATGTCTTGAGAAAAAAAAGGCTAAGTTAATTACATTTCCACTCTTTACTTACATCTTTTGCTAATGCTGATTTTCAGACAACCATTACACAGTACAGTTTTTTGAAAGGTGACATTGGATTCACTTATAACTATTATTATTTGAAATGCTTTTATTAAATAATTTTGAATAAATTATTATAAAATGTCAAGTTAAAAAGGCTCTGAAAGTAATTTAATTTTTCATCACAGAAACTTTTAATTTTGCATATATATATATATATATATATATATATAAAACATATATATATATATATATATATATATATATATATGTTTTATTTATAAGTTATTAGTAAGATAATTTTAACAAGTGTTATATTATGTACTAGGATAGTCTCCTTGAAGAGTAGCTAAAGCATTTGTGATACATATTCACAATTGAAATGGTATATTCCTTCAGACTATCTATTTTACCTACTATACCCCATAGTAATACCTGTATTGATTTTAAATTCCATCAAGCATATGTATATCTGAATATCTGTTTACATGCACATCTGTTTCAATGTATATCTGTTGAACATCATTATACATATATCAGCATACTTATATATATGCAAGTACAAGCTGTAATATATAATAGATTTGGGGGTGTTACAACATATTTATATTTGGAATTTAGATCTTTAATTATTATAAATTTATGTATTATAAATTTATTTCATTATTTTCCATTAGAATTGCATATCTCTGTACATTTCACATGTGACCAGAATACATATATAACAAAATGTTTATATAATAATTTGTTAAATTTCTAAAATTTAAAATCAATCTTGTCAACAGAAATCATGCCCCACACACCTGTTTTAAAATTGTGCGTCAGCTAAATCTAAAATTTACAATGACAAAATTTTAAAACATAAGTTAGTTGAGAACAAACACAATCAAGCAGCACTAGTTGGGGTGCCACTAGGAATTGAGTTAGCTAAACTAAAATAAAATTATATGATTAGAAAATTTAACAATAGTGAGGCCAAATTTTGTAAATTTAAATAAAACTTGTAGACAAGCTAATGGATTTCCATGCTGGGAACCTACCTTGTGGGAAAATGTAGTGTAGTAGATATATACTTTATAATTCAAATATGTTGCTGCATGAAGCTATGCCAGTCATAATTTTAGATGAGCAGTTAGAAAGGTCACCAATTTGTCATCTTCCTATGGAAGAATGGTTACCTCAACCTATCCTATATGCTGTCATGGTGCAACCATCATCATCAGGATGGAGAATTCCTGCCACGGCCTGTTGCCAAAGAAGGACATTGTGAACAAACCACCTGTCAAGAGAAAAGTACCCATGCCTACTCTCAAATACCAGACAACTCAGCTGCAGGAAGAAAATTGGTAATACTTATTCAAACCTCAAAGCTCTATAAATTTACTTTTAAAACCTATAATTCATTTATTAAGTCAGCTGTTATGAATGTTCATTTAAATTACAAATTCTCATTAAATTGAAACTTCTTTTAAAGTAAAACTGTCTAAAATGTAACCATAAACTTACCTATAAATTAAATGAATATAACTTATTCCTTTGACTTGTAATAACTGTATCAGTTATTATTTAAAATCTCTTATAATCAGTGGCTATGCTTATCTTTCTGTTTTGATTATTTTATTTCATTTATTGATTTTATATGTTGTGATATTCCAATGTTTCAAGGCAACAAGTGATTAATTTAATAAACTTGGGAGAGAGAATTAGAAGCTTTCCAGTGTAAGATATCATTGCTCTTTAGCTGGTATGAATCGCTGCTTTGAAATCCTATTCTATGAGATAATAATATATTGCTACATATTCATTATCTATATTTATATTTGTTAGTATGTATAACAAGGTTTGCCTAATCAGTTTAAATCATGATTATGTCTATTAGTTGGATAATGACTAGGAATGATATTAAAAGTATATTTGTAAATGTTGTATGTCTGAAATATGCTTTCTTCCTTGATTACAAATAATTGTATACAAATTCAATATATATAAATTAGATTAATATTTAGTTAACTCTTTCTTAGCATAATTATTATATGCTATCTTAAGAGCTGGATAAAGTTAGTTTCAGCTGACAGAAATTATATATATTTAGTTGCATTACTTAGTTATTTTATATACATATTGATATTATTTTATATATATATTGATATTATTAAGCATTGCGAGTGTGTCTTTATTAGGCACATAGTGTGCAGTAATGTCTTGCTGCTCCTCTTTTAAAAAAGCTCATGGTATCAAACCACCTATTCTACAGTTTGGATGGCTATATTTTTAGAACTAGAACACAAGGATCCAGAACAGTATTCAAGGCCTATCTGACTTCCTGAACTATTTAAGTTCTTTAATATTAATAGTAGTAAGTCATTTGGTCCAAGGGCACCAAGTATTTGTTTTTGAAACCCACGAGCAATTACACACTTACACCATGATTTTTAATTTTAATATTTTATTGCCATAGTCTTCAGATGCCAATCTACTGTAACCAGTTCATTTTCTCATTATTTGTAAACTTCAGCATTAGCCTGATCTTGGAATCTGGTTTTACCTAATGAATCTGTATTTAGAGCATATTAATTGTTTGTAGGTAATATTTTAAATTTAGTAGAGTAAGGCTCTATATCTATGTCATTCTGGTAAATGTTTAACTTACCATTAGCAAACCTAAAGAATAGCTTGGCATTTCACAATGGTAGGCATGATTCAGAGAATGCAGATAATTGTATAAATTGAAAGTACATATCAAGATGAGATCACTGTATCATTATCTATCTCATCATTACTGTAATGCCTAAGTGCATAATCCATTCATCCAATGCTAAATAGATATGTTCTTTTTATTTTAATTAACTTATTTAATCATTATTTTATTAAGCATATTTAAAATTACTATTTGTTTAATGTTATTTCTCGCAAACTACTCCAAATCATCCAAATTTTTTATTATTAATAATATATTATGCATGTCCTTAGTTAAGTCATAGTTGTTGATTAGCTTTAATTATCTATAAATTATTAATTTTTCCCTGAGTCTCATGTTTCTCCCTTTGCTCAGCCAGCTCACTGAAGAAATTGAGACCAAGTGTACCCTCATAAATCTCATTCATAGGATATTAAATCACAAAGTGCTGGTAAATGAGTTGGGTATGGTCATATTCAATGGCTCACTACTTCATCTAGATCAGCTTTAGGGTAATTTGCCTGGACTGGATTTTGTTGTGTGAATGCACAAATATGACCATTACACAATCTGGTGTTTAAATCTAGGTGATTGGAACATGGATATTTTTTTTTTCAAATTATAGTAGGCTTGAGAGTATTTTATCACGTAATTACCTCCTAATTAATTCAGCTAGCTGATTATTGATCAGTAAATAGATATCTAGCTATTTTAACTAAAAGATAAAATGGGGTGGTGGGTAAAGTCTCATTACTTGGACATTGTTAGAGAGATATTCACCCTGAAGTGGAATATTTAAATGTTTATTTATGGAAATATTTTATTTTTAAAATGTGAAAGTAGTACTATATATGATAAACTATTCATCTTAAGGTTTAATATATAATGGTATGTTTCAGGAATTTCAGTTTATTTTTTTTAATTAGTAGTTTTTATTACCTTTAATCTAATATACAATTTTTATTATTCGAATATTGAGAGGCAGACTTTAAAGTGAATATTCGTGTATCATTGTCTATTTTATCATTTTGCATGCTCAAGTCTAGTAATTAATTCTTGACCATAATTTAGTCATGAAATAATAAAATCATTTTGTCAATTCTTAAAGGCATTTTTATTTTCCAATTTTTTACAATTTTAATAAATATCCATTTTTAAGATTTATTTTTAATTACGTTTTTTTTTTTTTTTTGTAGCAAGTCAGCAGGCTACTAAACAAGGTGGTTCAGATGGAGCCAGAAGAGCTGCAACTAACAGTCGTTTAGGAATGACTCTCCAGGTTAATATTTTGAATTATGATTTTAAACAGTTAATAATAATAAAATATATTTGTAGATTATATCTACGTATCAATTTATTATTTTTTTTATTATAAGTTCTCTACATGTTGTTGTTTTTTTTGCTAACAGTTTACTCTTTTTTTTACTAGCATTGTTAAAATCATTAGCTTAAAATCTTATAATAAAAAAATATTGTTTCTATAAATATTATTATTATTATTATCATCATCATCGTCGTCGTCGTCATTATCATACTATCTTAATGACCCATTTAACATGAAAAGTGCGAAACAATTAAAAATGAATGCTACCTGACATAAAGCATCAGAGAAAAATATATTATTTTATTTTCAGTGAAGTATAATGCTTATCTGGCTAAAGAAAAATAATATTATAGGTATATTGTATAAACATTAAGATGTACATTGCAAAAATATAAAGTATATGGAGTGATAAAGACCTTTCATTCCTTAATATTTTTATTGGATCAGTCTATGAAATTGTGAGCATTTTGCTTTTAGGAAATGTATTATATAAGATCCTACATTATTGTGGAAGATCTCAATCACTTGATATTGTTGGGAAAAGTTGACAGTGTGCAATGACGCATAAATTCGCTGGCAAATAACTACAAAATTACCCTTCAGAAAATATAAGAACATTTATGCTATAAAACTTTTGCCTATGTATTGTCTAGTTTTTAGTGTACTAGTAATATTTACCATAATCAGTTAAATATCAGATAATCTGTAATACAAGAACACGTTTTAGAAGTCAGTGAAACTTCAAGTATAACAACCATATATATTCATAGCTGAATGTGAAATGAGCCATTTTTTTATCATGCATTCTGATATCTGCTGAGCTTAATAACAATCATAAAAGCTAATTAAACATTAAGCCAAACTTAACATTAAAACAGTATTCAATTATTTTCCAAATCTTATGAAGTTGCCCATTGTCATTTTTATGTTAAATGCCTAGTAAATAATATGCCAGTCTATTCAAACTGTTTTCTATCATACTGCTTATGTACACCAATGGTATTTGCATATCAGTTGAGTTGCATGTAAATAAACAAACAACAACATAAAAATAAATGTAATTTTTTTATACTCATAAATATATATTTAAAAGTGCTAAATGCCACATATATGGGAAAATCAGTAACAATGTGTTTGTCACACAAAAGATAATGTTAGAGAGATTTCAAATTGTGGGAGGAGGAGTCAAGAGTAAAATTGAAATAAAAACAAGAAACAGTGTAGATAATTTTCATATTGTTTTTTTTTTTGTCCAAGAATTTGTACATTTAAATAAATGTGGTTTTTATCTACACTGTTTATTGTTGTTATTTCAATTTTACTCTTGATTCCTCCTTCCTGCAATTTGAAGTCTGCACCTAATTCTGATTTTCTATAGCTTTTGTATAACAAATTCATTATAAATGACCAGTTTTCCCACACACAAGGTATTTAGCACTTTAAATTTTTTTTTACTGCAGCAGTAGCATTACAAAATATGTCATAGGACTTTGATAGCTCATGGTCTGAATATCAGTTTTATTTACCATCATTTTATATGTTGCTACATCTCTATTATGTTGAAATTCTGTAGTATCCCATGAGTAACTCTTGTATTACACATTTATTTATTGCCTACTTAAATATCCTAACATCTCATGATGAAAGCCAAAGCTAGAAACAGGTCTGAAGATAAGGATATTCTGAAAAGCTTGTTAAAAGTTATTGGCATGCTCATTTTATATAATATTTGTAATATAAGTTTATGAAATTAAGTCATGCAATATATGACTTGATTTTCTTGCAATTATTGTTGTTGCTATTAAGGCTTTGGCAATTTTATATAGCTAAAGCTATTAGTATATGATGTATCTGAACTTAGTTTAGTCCCATATGACTATTTAAGTTAGATAGCTGGATTTGAAAACATATGGATGTCTGAAAATTTTAGATGTTCTACTTAATAATTAAACATTAGATAAAGTGCTAGGCTTAACCTGGTATTTTAAATATAATGCTTGAATATCCTAGCACCTCACTGATGAAAGCCAGAGCTAGAAACTGGTTTGGCAAGGATATTCTGAAAAGATTGTTAAGAGCTATTGGCACACCCATTATATAATGAACAAAATAAAATGCATAACTATATAAATAATACCATAAAAATGTAACAATAAAATTTAATATAAAAAAATTAAAAAACAACATAAAATATGACAAAACATAATAAAACTGAAATAAATATAAATTATACATGTATATTCTTGACTGTATATATACATATTCATGAACAACCTAAGATTGGATATGCATATATGCAAAAGAAAAGATTTTTTGCTAAAAAGTGTTCAAAATAGAGTGGATAAATTGCATGTATACTATTTAACATTATCAAATTGCATATATATAAAAGTGTGTGTTTTATATATTTCTACATACATTATTTCTTTCATTATTTACATATATTCATCATTTTTTATATAACTATATCTAATGAATATATATAATCCTAATATTTTATTTTTCATATTATCTTAAATTTATTAAAATCCAAATCTAAAAGCAATATAAGATCAGTGATAAAATTATTTTAAAAGCCTTATATAATAACTCTATAGATTATTTTATATATATCTTTTTAAATTATACCTTTCACAAATATTATCATTATACTTTAACTAAATTATATTAGTACATATATAATTTTATATTTTATTTTAATTAAATTGACTAAATTTATATTGCCTTAAAATTTCTTGTGAGGAAAAAAAATCACTCTTCAGTATTTTGTTTTTTACAACACTATATGTAATTTTTTTTTTAAAAAATTTCTGTATATACTTAATCTTTATTTTGTCAGTTCATGACATTTTTATGTCTCTTTATCAATATCACATCTCAGAGGAGTAAAGGTTTTTTTTAAGAGTCCTTGTCTCAGATAAATATCTTGTTGCATTTTATATTGCAATAAGAATTCTTTATATTGTAAGGGGTAGCTTAAAATCCAGTTTAAACCCATTCTTATATGTCCACCCTAGTAGACTAAACCTATAAAAAAACACACAAGCTGGAATAATAGGTTAAATTCATGATATTTTTTATATGCAAACATACATATAAATACAGAAACATTTGAAATTTGTTTAATAAGTACTTGACCAAACTAATGTTGAAATGAAGTAAATGCTTCTTGTTAATGGAAAATAAAAGCATAATCTTAGAAACCTTTTGTGTGTGTATATATATATATATTGAAACAGAAACTCTGTTTTACATGTGTATGTATTCTAAGAGCTATTTTACCCTCCCACCTAAAAAAAAAGGCAGATGTATATGAAAGAAGTTGATCTCATATTTTTTTAAAAAAATAAAGCAAAAAGTTTATAAATTTACAAGAAAATCATTATTTTCTATAATTGAGAAAAAAAGATAAACCTTTTTGATTGATTTTATAATTTTAGATTATGATATAAATATGTCACTAAGTATTTATTTAAAGCTGCATTTATTAAAATATACTTTAATTTTTGAAACAATGTTGTCGTACAAAGTGTAATAATCACTTGAGGCAGACTTATCAAATTGAACAACATGGCTTAATCCTCATGACTCCTTATCTGTCCTGCTAAAAGTAGTGTCCAATCTTGAAGAAGAGAAAAGCACTCGGGCTTAAATGAAAGCTGTGTAACAAATCAGATATAGTGGGAGTGCTGCTGAATCAATCCGGAGATCAGGGTATAAATAGTTGAGTTTGAAGTTCAGAGGGGATTTTATTTTAGATTTTAAAAGGAGTTAAAAAGTAAGAAGTGATTAAAAAGTTAAAATTTTTATCTAAGGGTTGCTTAACTGTTTAGTTGACAGTTGATTTTAGTCACCTTGGAGTATAATATTTACAGCCACACTGCTAATGATGAAAAAAGAAAATATTAATAAGGAAATCATAATGATAAAAAGCTAATCGGTAATAGCTTCATCTCTTCATCCATAGCCATGATTCTCTAAGATTTGCCTGAATGAACATCATGGAAAGTAAATAATGCCATTCAGCTTAAATAAAATGACCCCTTTTTGAATGCAGTAGGAAGTGAAAGAACAAACTGGATAAAATGAAAGTAACAATTTCATGAAATATTTAATGCTTATATGTGTTTATAAAAAAAAAATATTTCTTAAAATAAATTATGAATAATTATAGCCATGGGAAAATACATTTTATTAGTGATGAATTATAAATACATAAATGTCTTAAATATCTATAATCAAAAGGCATTTTTGATAAGGTAAATCATAAATGATTAACTTCTTATATGCAGATACATCTGAATTAAAATAAAATAAAAATGAATACTTATAATTATTTATATTACTGATATACAAATAAGTATACCTGGAAGAATTAGAAATGCTGAGCTATTACATATAACTATAACTGGCTAAATTATAAATGAAACTGCTGATCAATTTATGTGTAGAAATATACATCTGTGGAAGACCACATAACAATATTTATGCTATATATTGGAATAACTAAATAAAAATTACAAATGCTTACATGCATATTGATTGTGGATGAGTAAAATAATGAGACTTATGTGTATAAATACACATCCATACTTGACTGAATTATAGAAGCTTCACAAATCTGGAATTGCTCATCTTACATATTTACCTACCTAAAAAGGATATACAGATATGGAACAATAGTTAAAAATATTCATGCAGTATTGGTAGATGTCTACTTGATAAAAGACCCTTTGAATTCTTTACCCAAAATAAATTAAAATGAGCCTTCATTTGAAATGAAGGATGAACTTTATTGGAAGGACTTGCAAATGAATTATTGATAAATAAAGTGCTTCTAAACTTCTCATAATTGAACTGAAAATGAATCTTCACATGGATATGAATGAACTTTATTGGAAGGACTTGCAGATGAATTGTTGTTAAATAAAATTGTTGTTACTTAAAATTAATTTTAGTTGTTCAGTTCTATTATTGCATCAATTGTTATTCATTGCACTTGTTCATGATAATTTCATGCCTCCTGAGCTATGTCTGGCATAACTAGACCTAGGTAAATCAGGTTGTAGTGAGATGAAACTCTAGTGGCACCGTTTGGAAAACCAAACACAGAAATTTCTAGATGCTTCCAGCCTCTATGGTGCTACATCCTCTGATGAGCAGGAAATATTGTTATAGGGGGGATAACATCTGCATTGGGGAATGCCAATCAATAGTTTCTTCCTGCAACATGCTCATCAGGAAATTGTTACAACCGAGGTAATAAAGGGGTTGTACGGGGGTCCGGTTACAATATATAAACACCAATAATGACTTGTTTGTTAATGTGTAGATGTCATGATATCAGGCAGTAATTTAGTCAATGTGGTGATGACCTGAGGTTGAGTCTATAGCTAAGCAACCAAGTGTTGGAAAGTGAGAATAGAATTTTACTATGTAATTTTATTACATAATGTTATTATGTAATAACAACAATCAGTAATTCATGTAACAATGGGCACCTGCAGCAATAGAAAAGAAAATTGAAAATATGACTTTGCTGGACAATGGATGTTGAGCCCCAGTACAAAATCAAACCCATGTCATTTCTCTTCTCTTTCACATTTTATCAAGTGTCATAACAACTGCAAGCAGCAAATGGTTTAATATCGAACATTAAAACAAAGACTAAATGGATGATGTGTTTGAAGATATTGTTTATTCTGTATAAGATTTTGAAGTGCTGAAAATTGAAAAAAATATCATCAACATTTCATAAAAAAAGAAATTTAATTTTATAGTGTTAATTGAAAACAGAAGACTGCATAATCGAACAAGAAAAAAAAGGGAATGTTATATATAGCCAGCACTTACTGATACACAATGAAATAAAACTTTCCTTCATGTAAATTTACTCAATGCCTATAATAAGCTGAAGAAAATTTAATTTTTCTTAAATTACCAATGTATATTGGCTAGATAAACATACCATAGGACCAAGGGCTGTCTTAATTGCCATGAAGTGTGATGTTGTAACTTGCTTGTATAAATAACTAGAAAATCACCTAACACTAATCAGAAGTGTCCAAGTGAAGCCTGAAAGTGAGTGGTGTCTGAAATGGAAACAACTTTGGCCAAGTGTTACCAGAGAATCTGAAGAACAATGGAGGAGTTTATCAGAATGGACTGTATCTATGAAAGACACTGTTTAAATTATAAACTCTAATTAGGAAGATTGGAACAAAATCAAAATTATCATGTTATTGTTTTTTTCTTTACTTTATATGTTTGTAAAATTCTTCTTTATTATTCTAACACTTGGAAGTTTCACCATGTTTGCAATTGGGAGAGTTCATTCCATAAGAAGTAATGTGGAATGGGAGGAAGCTTTATTGAGCTAGAAATTTTTTTTGTTTATAAATAAAATGTAGGTTATTCCCTCCATAGTGATTTGTCATTTGATAATCATAATATAGTACAGAATGAGATAAACTCACTAGGACAAGACAGAGTTTATGTCATATGTTTACTTGTTTGTGTTTTAGCTAATAATTGTTACATTTAGTTATTCAGTATGGATGACTAATATTCTTGTATTAACATCTTTTTCTGTCTAATTCAGGAAACTTGTACAAAGGAGGGGGTCCCAAAGAAGATTTCTCCATCAGAAATTGGATCATGGAGCTATTGAATGTATTGTGATATAATTTTGTAAATAGTTACTTAGCTTCGTGATAATCATCATGGTAATAATTTTTCTTTTATTCTATTTTATATTTTTTGCTGTTAGTTAATCATTGACTTTGTAAATAGAGAAAGTGTATTAGTGCATATCTAATAGCAACATGGATTAGTATAATGAATAATTTAGTTATTGAAATGGTAGAGGTGCATATGGGACACATGTAAGCATATCTTTTGCTACATTGATAGAATTTGAATCTTTATCTGTTATTAATAAAATTTGTTAATGTGTTTTAAAACAAATTGGTCTTTAGTTTATCAAACTCGTTCATATACTCACTCATTAATTTAATTGATGAAATATATATATGCACACACATACAGATTAATATAATACATAACATCACACTAGGATTGGATATATCTTAAGTCAATGAAAACTTAGTTGCTACATAAAGTAAATTCACTCCTGAAGATACCCAAAGACAACATTCTCTCTAGGTTCGAATATTGAGGTGTAATGGAATTCTGAACTAGCCTAAATTGTATCTAGATTTAATGAGTAAACTAAGAGCTAGCCCTTGCAGGTGGATATGGGTATGGTCATTGGTTAGTTACTTCATTGTGTCATTCATAGCATCCTAGCTGAAGAATATAGGTCCATCCATAGTCATATGCATTCCCCTCTTCTGGTGGAAATGTATATAAATAAATTTTATATAAGATTTTTTATAAATATCTATCGAATAAAAGGCAATTTTATATGAATTGAGAAGTGAAATATTTTGTTAATAATAGTAATTATTTTAATTAAAATTCAATAGAAGCACAAAAAAAGATTATTAACATTATTGAAATTCAAAAAACTATTAGTGTATTTCAACATTTATTAACCTTTCATAATTGTACTTCGCAGTTTTGCATGTTTGGGCCAATTTGCCCCTGGTGAATTTTTCTGTAAGTATTCTATGTTAAAATGCTTGTAAAATGGTATATTTTATTATATAAAAGTTTTACTAAAAAAATTGTGGTAGAAGGCAGGAAATTCAAAATTCCCACTCTAAAAATAGACATAAACCCTGCCCTGACATGTTCAGTCATTGTCTGATGCCTAAGCTGTAAAACATTTGGCATTTTACAACATTGTTTAAAGAAAATAGTTCCAATGACCAAAAATGTGTTTATTTGCAAATTTATTACAGTTTTACATATATTTTTAAAAATAATTTACAGTATATTTATTAGATATCAAGAAATATAAATTATTAATAACTTATTTTGACTTGAAATACTTTATTTTCAAAAATATAACATTATATTAGCAGCGAATGTGAGCATGGCCTGAAGAAATTTACAAGATTAGCTTCTACATAAGCAATCTTCTTATACTTATGAGTATCAAAATATCACAATTTTTCAATAAATATTCAAAAAAATTAAATTTTTAAAGCATAATTCATTAGATATAAAAGAAATAAATAAATATTCATTTGGATATGTAAAAATAATAAGAAATAAGAAATATTTCATTGATTTTGAAAACTGAAAATAATCTTGATGTGTAAATTCTTTGCTTTGATTACTATCTCATTTTTTTAATATTTACAGAAACAAAATGTGAACATTTAAATTTTATTTCAGTAGTAAACAAAAATATCTATCAAGTGAAGTCAAATTTATTATTTTCTGATAAGTAATAATCATTTTATCATATATTTTACATTGGTGTGTGCCATAAAGAAAAACATCCAAAAATGCTGCACTATGGAAGGGTTAATGATAATGACCTAAAAAAATTATCAGTATCAAATTTTTAATTGAACTGATTTTGTTTTGTTTATAAAATATGCAGCTGAAAATGAAGAAGTTTTCTTTTACATTATAAAATGAAAAATTATTTTATCACCATTGTTATTTTCAATCTTATCACTCTTGTAGTTCACCAGATTCTCCAATCCATATCTTCTTTTTTTTTACTTGAGAAAACTATCTCAACCATCCATCTCACATTTCATTTTTTAGCATTCTTTTATCTTTTCATAGGATTCACTTTAAGTAAACCTTCTATCTTCCATCTGTTGTCATCTTTTCTAGAAATATGTTCAATCTAGCTCCAGTTGTCTTTTAATTTTTTATTAATATGAATGACATCTGTTTGTTCTTTCATACATGTATTTCTGTTATACATCTTCTCATCCTCCTCCCTTATGGTCTGCAATCTCTGTGTTATTCTTTTATTAAGTGTCCACATTTTAGAGCAATAAGTAACCATTAGTGAAGTGTATATTAAAACTTTTTCAAGTATATGTACATATTTCATTTTAAAATTAAGTTATTTCTACGAAAAACTTTCCATTCAAGTTATTCTATGCTTAATTTTGTCCATTATTTTTTTATTTGTAATAGTAATTTGATCAAGATATTTTGATTTTTTTTTTATAGGATCAATCTTATTTTTCCTTTTGTTGTTTTTGTTTTTATAGACATTAAATGTGTCTTTACTATTTTTAGCATTTATTTTTACTGCTAGTTTTTTGTTTTATCTAATACCTTTTCTTGTATTATTTCCTCAAGTTTTGAATAATATTTGCAAAAAACATCTAGTTCAACTACAAAGTCTAGATAATTTAATTAATCTGCATTTATTTTTATTTAACTTTCCATTTTAATCCATAAAGCCTTTTCTAAAAAAAAAAAGGCCTTGTAATGTTTTGGAAAGGGAATTATCCTACCGGAATTATTCTACCATACATATTAATGCTTATAGCATTATCATTTAATTTAAAACACTGCAATTGCATTTTGATAAATATTTATTAATGTTTGAAAATATTCTGTACATATGTTATAATATTTCTAAGCTTAATCAAATTAGAAAGTTATTATAGATTCAAGTGCCTTTTCATAACCCACAGGTACATTTCAGAACGAGAACTCAAAATTATTTGTCTTTTAAATTATTTTAATACTTTGATGTAACTAAATGTACTATAACGGTTTATAAATCCAGTTTTTTCTTTTGTTTAGCTTTTGTCTAATATTTGTTTTAGATGTTTTATAATGACCTTAGTAAAGATTATAAATACATCAGAAAGAAAACTGTTAAATCTGTAATATCTTCTAATTATCTGATATATTTTTATTATTTAGACATTTTGGTATTTCAATTGTCTCTATTTCATCATCTGTGTTTTTTAAATAATATTTATGTTTTCATCATTCTCTCAATTTATCATAGATTTAATTGTATTTCTCTTTCCTTTATTTAGACCATCTGATACTTCAGATGCTATCATAAATATAAAGACTATTTTGCCACTTTCCTTATTATTAGAGATCTTTGTGGAAAAATTGTAATAAGGGATAATAACTCTTTAGAAATTGTAGTACCTTTTTTTATTATTCAAATAACTTTCCTTCTACCTTTCAGACCTTTTTTTCTATAGTTTTTCTTGCCATTGCATGATTATATATTTTTTCTTTTATCATTATCACTTTTTTTCTGTATCATTTTACAGAGTTTCAGATATTTATTTATTTTAGTTATTTTAAAATAGTTTTTATTCCTTCTTTTGTATGTGCATGATTTTGTGTTAATTGTAAATGCACTTCCATTTGTTAATCTTTTATGTTTTTGTAGAATGTATATTATCTTCTTATTGAATTTGTTCAATAATTAGAATGTTAGTATTCTAAAACAATTTTTAAATTCCAAATTAAACTTATTGGCATATTTCTAAAGTTTAAGCATATCAACTATTGATACAGTCTTTCTTAGTACCATTAGTCTTTTGAGCTTTGCATTTTATTATTTTACATCTCATTAATTGATTATTGTTTTCTGCATTATATCTTTTAAGGACATTACAGTGTATATACCATCAGTTTTGCAACTGAATACTTCCTAATCAACTCTGTTATCTATCCATTAAAATATTTCCCTATTCATTTATGACTTTTTTTTTTTACAAATTCAGTGAATTTATATTTTCCCATATTATTTTAATCTTTCAGTCAATTTCCAATTTAATGTTAAATGTCTTATGACAACTTGTTTAATTGGTTCAAATGCAATCTGTGCATCTTGATAACAGAATTTGTAAGAATATAAATGTGAATTACCTGCATTTGGGAATTTTCATTAAGTTTAATAACTCATTATATAATTCTGTATAATATACCAATAGCCATTTTCCATCTTTTATTTGTAATGAATCTGACACAACTTGCTCTGTTCAATGTTTGTTCCTCTATAATAATATACATGTTTATTTTTTAAATCAATTATTTTTTCATCTTTTTTTTAATATCATAAGACCAAGAATGACCAAACAAAAAATTATCACCGAATGTCAGCATCTGTTTTTAATAGGCGGGTGTTAGCATCCTCTGCCGTTGACTTTCTAATGATTTTACAGTTGCCAGATGAGAGGTCTATAATTTATGTTTATCTTTTTATAAATATGTTTTACATAAGATAATTTGGTTTTTAGCAGTATTTTTTTATTTATACATTTCCTTGAGATGCGTATTTATAATTTCTATCCTATTTTTAATTTTATCTTATCATTAATGTTTCTGTCTAAAAAAACCTCGTAAAGAACTTGAAGCGATCTTTCTTCGGATTTACATTAAATATTGAGAATAATTGTTTTTTTATAAACATGTTAACATCAAAATAAGCCAAAACTTTAATGTAAAATATTAATTTAAAAATTATAGTTCTTTTTTTTATCCTTGTTTGTTTTCTCTCTCTCTCTTTAAAGATAGCATCTTCTCAATTTAAAAAAAAAAAACGATTTAACTCATAGTTTTCAATATAATTTTTTTTTTTTTTGGTTGGAAATATATAAATTAACATCAAAATAAACAAAAATTTAATGCAAAATGTTAATTTATAAATTATATATATATATTGTTTGTTGTCTCTCTTTTATATATATACTCCAATAAAAAAAAATGATTTGCCTCCCATAGTTTTTAATATAATTATTTTTCTTTTTTTCGTTTTTTCCATATTTTAAATTTTAGTTGGAAGTAACTGTTTTTGCTTCAAGTAGAAAATGTTTTTTTTTTTGTCTGCAGTAGTAATGGTCTCTCACATGATTGAATCTGTTTGCTCAAAGGCACTATTACTGCAATTATAGACTTTGATAGACAAATTAGTTTGGGAATGCTGTTTCTTTTATATTTTTCTTCTTTTAAGCTTTTCAGAGAAGAAAAAATAATCTTTTGTTTAGAATAATAATTATAAATATTGTACCTTCTGTATTGAAATTTTACAAACGTACTTAAATAGGGATGTTTATATATATATAAGTCATGTTTGTCTAATCATAAGTGGTTAAAAATGAGACATTCTTTCTCCTGCGATGGGTTAAATAGATTTGTACAATTGAATATTTGATTATAATATCAGGCACGCAATAGATTCAAGCCTTGATTTAAGCATGGTCTATAAGTGTTGGTGTATATAACCAGCGTGGTAAGTTTATTGGCTTTTTACCTCTGAGTTTAAGATCAAGAAACACCATGGTCTTTCTTCTCAGTACCTGATAAGGCAGAATGAATGTTTGTGTAAATGATAAATATTTTTCCAATATATATATACAATTATGACAGACAAAAATAAAGCATGGCCCTTATTCCCAGGAGGCTGTAAAGTCACCAACCAAGGCAGCGGTTGGTGGCCAAAGGCGGAGGGTGCTAAGAATCCCCTGATTGTGGACTCAGGCTGCCATTTGATGACAACTTTTTATTTAGGTATTTACAACTGCAGAACACTTTCAAGTGAAGGAAGATTTCAAGAATTAGAAAAAGAACTGTCTTATATTAAATGGGATATTATTGGACTTTGTGGAGTTAGAATAAAAGGTGAAGAGACAATTGATTTAAAAAGTAGAAATGTACTCTAAATGTACAAATATTGGAAATACAAGTGGAGTAGGTTTCATTATAAATAAAAAAAATGGAAGAACAACATTGTGAAGATTGATGGTGTATCAAACAGAGTGGCAAAATTGTTTATACAACTTAATAGCAGATATCAAATGCAGATAATTCAGGTTTATGCCCCAACAAGTTCTCATAGTGATGAAGTAGTAGAATATTTTTATATGGATGATCAGAGTGAACAACATTGTAAAATTGTTATGGGAGACTAATGCTAGAATTGGTAAACAAATGAAAGATGAAATTGCTGTAGGTAATTTTGATTATGGTAATAGAAATGAGAGGGGACATAGACTTGTGGAGTTTGCAGAAAAAGAAAAACTTTATATTATGAATTCTTTTTTTAGAAAAATGTTAAAAGGAAATGAACATGGAATCATCCAAATGAAGGTATTGCTGAATTAGATTATATTTTGACAACAGAAAATGCATATTTTAAGATTGTAATGTTCTTAATAAATTTAACACAGGAAATGATCATTGATTAGTAAGATGTGAGATACGTGTTAATGCAAAAGTAGAGACAAAAATTATTAAGAAAAACAATATTTACAGTTGATATTCCTAATCTTCTGAAACATTCTAATGAATTTAAATTAGAACTTACAAATCGATTTCAAGTATTAGTAGATTTTGAACATGATTCAGATTTGAATGAAATTAATATGAAAATAACTGATAGGCTTTTAAAAACTGCAACAAAGATAGCTGGTAAAAAAAAGCAGCAACTGATCAATAAAATTTCTACTGAGACTAGAGAATTTATAAAGAAAAGAAGGAATATGAAGATATACTAAAATGATGCATTAAAAAGAATTGAATATTTCAAATTTTGTAAAATAAAAAAGTATAACTGTGAACTAGCAAGGAAAACTGTAGAAGAAAATAAATGTCTCAAGAGTGTAAAACAACATTTTGGTCTTGGTAGGAAATTTATATCTGCAATAAGAAAAAAAGATGGAATTATTACTAAAAAAAAGATGGCATCATGAAATGCATAGAAGACTTTTATCAAGAATTATATAGTAATAAAGAACAAGTACATTCTGTATCTATTACATCTTCTGAATTACCCAGAATTTTAAATGAAGAAGTGAGACATGCAATTAAATGTATGAAGAAAGGAAAGGCTCCAGGTAATGATGGAATTATAATTGATATATTAAAAGAAGCAGGTAAAGAAATAGAAATTTTTTTAGCAAAGATATACATCAAATGTGTAAATGATAATGGTGTACCAGATGATTGGAAGAATGCAATATTAATATTTAAAAAGGTGATAAAGAAGATATTAGAAATTACACACCTATCAGCCTTTTATCAGTTTTATACAAATTTTTTACCAAGATAATTACAGCTCACACTGGATTTCCACCAACCAAGAGAACAAGCTGGATTTAAAAGTGGTTTTAGTACAGAAGATCATATCCATGTATTGAGAGAAGTTATACAAAGGACCAATGAATATGAGTTGCCATTATGCTTTGGATTTATTTGTAGATTATGAAAGGGCATTTCATTCTATAAACATTTATTCAGTAATTAAAGCATTGGATCATCAAGGTATAGATCCATGATATTGTCACATGGTAAAGAATATTTATAAAAATTTAACAGCAACAATTAGATTACATAATGATACTAGGAGAGTCAAGATCGAGAAGGGTGTAAGACAGGGTGACTCCATATCTCCAAAACTTTTTACAGCAGTGCTGCAAGAAGTATTTTGGGGATTGAGATGAGAAGCTAAAGGAGTTAATTAAAATAAATGGAGATTATTTAAGTTATTTAGATTTTTCAGACAACATAATTGTTTTTGTAAATAATGCTTTACAGCTTCAGGAAATGTTACAGAAGTAATGGAAAGTAGGATTACAGATAAATGTTAAAAAGACTAAAATAATGTTTAATGGGTTTTCTCAAAATATGAAAATAAATATTGATTATGATGAGTTAGAGTAAGTTAACAGTTACAAATACCTTGGTCAGATTATTAATACAGATGGAAACATAATGGGTGAAATTAATCATAGAATTAAACTTGGTTGGAGTGCCTTTGGTAGAAATAACTTGATACTACAAGGAAATATGCCTATGTGTTTGAAAAGGATGGTTTTTAATAAATGTGTTTTACCAGTTCTTAGTTATGGATCTAAGACTTGGGTACTTAATAGAAGAGCAGTGCAGAGACTTCTGACCACTCAAAGAAGTATGGAAAGATACATGTCAGGAGTAACCAGAAGAGATTGAAAATGCAATATATGGGTAAGAGAACAAACAGATGTTACTGACCTCATTGAAAAAATTAAAAGACTGAAGTGGAGTTGGCCTGGACATATTGCTAGAAGAAATGATAATATATGGACAATTGAAATCTTAAACTGGATTCCAAGAGATTGTAAAAGACCCAGAGAGAGACCACGTGTGAGATGGATGACATAAGAAAATGTGCAGGGATGCTGTGGAGAAGAGAAGCTAAAGATCGGAGAAGATGGAATGAACTTGGAGAAACCTTCAACCTGCAGTGGATTAATAATGTTTGATGATTAACATATTTGGTTTTACTTTTTTTTTATTTTTAAAGTTCTTTTTAAATATTTTTTCCTCTCTCTTTTTAATTCATGATATATTATAAGGAGCCACCCCATTTTTTTTTTTTTTCTATCAGCATTAATTTTAAACATTTGCATATGTATGTGTGTGCGCGTGAAATCATGTAAATATAAGTTAAGGTTTCAAAAACAAAAAATATGCTTAAGCAAGGCATCAATATTTTAAATTATCAGCACTTTAATGTTTTAAATTGTCATATAATAAATATTTTATGACATTGCTGGATATTTAATTTTTTATATTTTGTAAGCTTTTTTTTTCTCTCTAGTTTTAGAATAAATAATTTGCATTGTATCCTGAAAGTGATTTTAATATTGAATGGGAAAAAAACGTATTAAGTAATTGATAAATGTTCCACGTAGAGAAACAATTTTTAAAATAGCGGATTGTATATATATTATTATTTAATCGAATATATTTGTCAAAATATACGAATTATATTTTTCTGTCACTATTACTAAATTTAATCATTTTTATCACGCTTGAGGTAGAAACTGCAAGCTTAAAAAAAACTTTTATAAGTCATAATGGATGAAGTCAACACATATGCTTGCAAGAGTTAAGACCAAAAGGATTCAAATATCTCATTTAGTAGTTATTGCTTCATTTTAAATGAAATTGTGCTGCAGAAAGTTAAAGGCAGATACAATATATCAATAAGACTGTTGTACTATGGTTAATATGTTTACTTGCTTTGCATTTGATTGAGGTTCAAATCCAGTTGAAACTTAATTTTTTTTTTTTTTAAATAAGTGAAGATTTCTCAAGTAGCTTATTCTTAAGCTAACAATTCAATTATTAATCAGTAAATGGATATCTAAGAACGAAAGAAAACTGACAAAACTATTACAATCTTATATTTGACTGGTTTGATAAATTTTATCTTCTTCAATGCCCTTTGATGGAAAATTATGGACTTTTCCCCTATACTATGCTTTTTAATATGTTTATTTTTAGTCTATTAGCTATTGAATGTGATTTAGTATGTGAAAATAGTTGAACATGTTTTGAAACAGTGATTGTAAGAAAGCACCAATAATTATTATGGAATCTGATATAATCATTCACATAACATCTTAACATGTACTTGCTTCAAGCATTCATTTTTATGAGTTATAGCAGAAATCTTTTAATAAGTCATAGAATTGATAACTCTTATTCTTACCAGGAATCAGATAGTAAAATGAAGACTGATAGAGGTAAATGAAACTCCCAATAGTTTTCATTATGATTACCAATGACAACCTCATGTGGTTTGATAAGATGCCAATGTATTTCTTGAAATGGTACATTATTTATTTGTGTCTACTAATAACTCATAAATAGATCAATGATGATTTATTGCTATTAAATGAATATTATAAGTCAAAAAATTATATATTAACTTTGTTTGGTTTATTTAAATTTGTTATCAAAGAAATCAAATGTGCCTACAGTTAGTTTTTAACTATTGTCATTGAAATATATAATTATTGATTTATTCCCATAATTATGGAGATATATATATTGATACTTGGCTTCAAAATTATAAGATATGTGGAAATGTAAATCATTAGTTTAAATATCATCAGTATCACTGGTAGCCAATCTGGAGTAATTGTTACTGTTTTAAGTGGCAAAGAAAAGAAAGACAATAAAGAAACAGTAAAGTAAAATTAGAGTAAAAAACTTAAAAGATTTTTTTTTATGTCTGATTCACAACTGTGTCTTTATATGACATAAACTGATTCTTTAGACTGTTTATTTCTCTTTAACAAACTTTTCTATTTGATAGATTACACAACTACCAACTTTGATTTATTAAAGCTTTATCCCACCATATCTCTTAATAAAAAAAAAAAAAAATTTACACTTTTTGTCTCTCTTTTCTTCATAGCGTAAGCATGTGTTTTAAAGACCTACAGAGGTCCCTAGTGACGATTTTTTCAGACGCTCATTGCTAAGGTTTACAGCCTTGTTAAAACTATTACTAAAATCTTTAAAGTAATTTTTCAGTGTAAATGGAGTTTGTTTCTCCTACAAAAGATATATTCAAGTTAACAAAATATTTTTTAGTACATTTAATTCTTTTTATTTATTTCACATGCACATTGTAATAATCATATGAATCTACAATAGTAAATTTAGTGTCATCATATCATTCAAGTTGAAGGCATAACCACTGCTATCTATTTCATAGAATGTCACAGTGCATTCTTAAATGAATTTATCACCATTCTTTGCTTTACATTGGTAAAGAGTTCATGTTGTTAGTCCCTAAAATAAATTTGGAAGAATAACAATGCTGCATATAACTAATTTAATTAAAGCAGTTATAGTAATGTGATGAAATATCTTTTTAATGTGTTGAATGTAGCCATAACAAACTGGAATCTTAACATTCAATTTTATCTTTCTTCATAATCAGGATTAAAATACATTAATTATTACTTATTTTTAAACCAAAAATGTATCCAAATCACAAATTTCTGGAGTTTTTTTATCCATTACTGGCTGATAAATCATCTAAATTTTTGGACAACTTTTATATTTTGCATTCAAAACATTAAGAATATTCTGCAGATCATATTTTGAAATGGTTAAAGTGAACAATCATCAGTCTATTTTCATTTTGAAGCTAAAAAAATGGAATTCTTAGTTTTGCATCTATTCAAATTAAAATCATCAAATCTATGCCACTAGTCCAAAGAGTAACATTACTCTTCATTTCAAATGCCTCAGATTTTTTGCCATCAATAATAATATATTTCTTCTCACAATTAGTTGTTGCATATAATAAAAATTGATTTCTTTGGATAATCAATATTTTTAAAAAACACTATGTCTTTCCAATTAATGAACTTATAAAATTAGAAAAAGAAACAAATATATATTTTTATTCAAGTCACTTTTCATGCATTTGCCTGGAACATGTTAGTAGTGTTTCTCTGATAATTACTTATCTATGAGTGGAAGTATATATATGAGAGATAGTGACCTGGGCTAACTGATGAGTGCTGGTTCAGCACGAAATTCATCTTGGGGGTCATTTGTCTTTTATTGTATCTTTATTTATATGAATTTAAAAAGAATGGAGAAGTATGGAGGTGTTTATTATATCTAAAAAAAATTTAATGAAGTGCTAGAAAATGTATACTTCTGTTTCTTGGTTTATGTTTATTAGATTATAAACTGAAACAATAGAAGCAGTTTTAAATCCAGGTAACACAATATATTTTTTTAAAAAATTCCAATCGCTATGAAGCAACATATTGTTATTATTGTTTAAAATTTATTCACATATATCCTTAGGAAATACAGCATTTTTACTTTAAGATTACAAATGGTTTGGTTTAAATTTATCAAATTGAATATTTCTGTCCAAATGAATGTATTATGAAAAACATTTATTTGAATTTTTATTTAAAAAGTATATGAATATTCTCTTCATCTATTTAAAATATCACCATTATTATTTAAAATTGATGTGTGATTTTTTATTAGATTTATGATATTGTTGTACAGGTTCATGAGCTACTTTTAATCCATCAACAAATAATTGTATTTTTTTTTTTTTTTTTTTGCTGTTTTAATTTATTAGTCATGGTCTTTTAATCAGCCATCAAACTTCTGTTTTTAAATTCCCATGTTGCTTATGAAGTTTTGCTATCATTTTGTTGTTCAACCAATAAGAAAATACCTCATTTTTTTTCTTAACAAGGAATGTGATGTGATGTCTTATGGCATCTCCTTAAACGAAGTCAAGAATATCTCAGCAATTATGCCCAGATAAACCTGTTAGCCACTTTCTTTTACATTCCCCACTCTAAATTTACCCATAATTTGCTCTATCCCATTTCCACAACATAATTTTTGTCAACTCTATAACCTTTATATCTAAATCCCCCTTATCTTTTCCCAAACCCAGCATAAAAATCAATAATTCACTTTCTGTATAATCACTCTTTTCATATTTATTTTTCCACAACTTCATTATATGTACCCTTTCTGTTTTCAAACATTTACATTCAATTAACAAATGCCTAATATTTTCAATTCCTTCCTTACATAATTTACAAAATAAATCACCCATATTTTTCCATTTACATGTATATTCTTTTGTAGCTAAAGATCCCGTTCGAGCCTTAAACAATAAACTACTTTCCTTACTATTATCATATATTAACTCACACCTAATATTCTGTTTATTTCTATATATATTTAAACTCTTTTTACTCTCCATACTATTTCTCCATCTCTCTAACTCCCTAGTCTTTATTAATAAATTTATTCTTTTATCCCATTCCTTACTACTATAACACTCAATAATCCCCTTAACACAATCATCCCATACAGTAGTGCCGCCCTGTGCCAAACAGAGTAATCAATGGATGCCAGAAGACTTGTGCATAAAATCCTTATCTAGTGCCTACTCATCCAATATTCCCAGACTAGTTTCTGGCTTGTGGCCATCATCAGTGAGGAGCCTCGAATCTGAGAGCACTGCACCTAGATCTTAGGATCTAATGCAACCCTCCAGCAGCCACCTTTTAACTCTACTTTACTATAAAACTATGAGAATGAAATTGAAAACACAATATTTTCAATCTAAGCTCAATAGCTTATATAGTCATATTGGTCTGAATTCAATTCAACACCCATACATTTTGGTGTCTTTGGCTCTTAAACAACCATAGCCACCACTATCCTATTAGGCAGTATTGGTGTTAAGTCACTAAACATCACATGATCACCATCTCTATACTAGCACATAATTGTTGTAAACAAAGGCAAAACTCTCCATAAAGTAGTACCGCATTGTGCCAAACAGTATTCAATGGATTCCAGAAGGCTTGTGCATAAAATCCCTATCTAGTACCTACTCATTTAATATCCCCAGACTAGTTTCTGGCTTTTGTGGCCATCATCAGTGAGGAGCCTTGAATCTGAGAGCACTGCACCTAGATCTTAGGATCTAATGGAACCCTCCAGCAGCCACCTTTTAACTCTACTTTACTACAAAACTATGAGAATGAAATTGAAAACACAACAATAATATTTTCAATCTAAGCTCAAAAGCTTATATAGTCATATAGGTCTGAACTCAATTCAGCACCCATACATTTTGGTGTCTTTGGCTCTTAAACAACCATAGCCACCACTATCCTATTAGGCAGGATTGGTGTTAAACCACTAAACATCACATGATCACCATCTCTATACTAGCATAGAGATGGTGATCATGTGATGTTTAATGTTTTTTTTTTTAAATTAAGTTATTAATATTAAAATCTTTATCAGAAGAAGCAAAGTTTTTTTGTATTTAATGACTGCAAGAATATGCATTTTTTTATCCACTATAAGAGAATGTGCTCATAATATTTGTATTCCCACATAAAAGAATATCTTAGATTGAATTATTATATTGATAGTATTGTCTTATAAATTTACATATTTTTAATTTATCAAAAAAGTGACTAAAAGATTGCAATCAAAAAATGCTGCAATTCATTCATGCATCAATCACATGAATGAGTAGTCATGTTATTAAGGCATAAAAATTCAAATTGGCAGTTTAAATGTTTAACAACTGTTAAAACTTTGTTTAAGTAGCAGTTTCTTTATTAGTCGACTAATATAATTGGGATAGAATAATGTTAACTTCTTTTATGTTTTTATTCCTAAATGTAAAATAATTCTTAAGGTATCATTGTTATGAACATGGACATATCCAAGTATATATATATATCCCCCCCCCTAAATGAATTATTCACAATTATTAATTCAAATATTATGCAAAATTTACTAACAAACAAATCATAATTCCCTAGAGTCAATGGCATTATTTTCAATAATTTTGGGCCATAATTTTATTAATAGATTGATAATAATACTATTCATTATTGAATGAAAATGTATTCCTCTGAACTTTCTGAATCAAATTTGGATCATATTTATGTTATTGATCTTTCAATGTTATCTAGACATTTCCAAAGTGAAAGATCTTAAGTTATGTCTTAAAGAATTCAAATTCCTTTCAGTAGAAAATCAGTTCTTCCAAAAAAGTATAATTGTCTTCTCATTCAATTAAATTTCATTTTGATGGTAAGTAGGCATAATTACAATCAGCAGGATCAATTTTTTAATTTTGAGAACTTTTTAATTAGCAGGATGTTTTATCTTCAGATTTTTACCTAGTAAAAAATTGAAATTCTTTTATTAGCGCCACTACGTTTTGGTTTTATTTATTAGCCATACTGATATTACAATTATTGTTCCTGGGCAGTTTAGCACAATGATAGAGTACCAGACTCGATAATGTGAAGTCATAGGTTCGATTTACGTACTGGCACTTCTGGCTCTTGAACATCTTATGAACTCAAACAATAAAGCTATTTAGATCTTTTATTATAACCATTTTTAATATTTAAATTAAGAATCTGTCAGATAAATGACCTGATTTTGCTAGTCAAAACATTTTCGATTTTTTTTTTATTATTTATGGTGGGTAGGATGATCCTAGAAAAGGCTGAGAAAATGTACAGACATTTTCCAAATGAAATATCTATTCCAAATTAAGCTACAAAGTAATTCATTGTTGATTTTGCCTCATGAGAAATTATTTCCATCATTGATCAGGAGAAACTTATTTCTTAGGAATATTATCCATATTATTAATCTGCTTTTAATCAGTAGTCTTAACAACAATATTTTTATAAGAGTTAGATAAGTTAAAAAGAGGAAAGTATTTTTCCAGTGTTAATAAATGGGCTATTCACTATATCTTTTTTTTTCTTTCCTGGCTTTAGAATGTAATGATTCTACTTGTTCCTACTACATCACTAATATAACTATATCAAGGGCCTAGGCGCCATATTGAATTTTAAAAAAACTGACTTATTATAATTATTGCCAAAAAAACTGACTTGAGATACAATTTTCACAATAACTTCAGTTTTAATAATGTTAGAGCAAAATGCTATAAATTCACAGAAAATAGAAAAACTAAGGAAAACAGTAAGGCAATAAACATCACATGACCACCATGTGGGTGGCATACATATAGTGCGTTTTGCCTGTTTGAAAACCGTAAGGCTAAGACAAATAGTGATTACCATTAAAAAAGTAAGGGGAAAAAAAGAAATTTCGACATCCGAAATAATTATTACTTTATTGTTTGTTCATAATTTCTAATTTATCATTAATTATGTTTAAATTATATCTTCATAGATAATTTCTTTGTATTTTTCACAAAATTCTCATTCAAACCATATATAATACTTCTGAGATAATCCATAGCTTCAAAACTAACATAAGAATTATTCATTTTTATCTTGGACCCCAAAAGTTAAAAAATCTCATGATGTCTGTAAGAAAAAGATTCATCCTAATAAAAGATATAAAATAAATCATTTCCAGAAGGTGAATATACATTTGTCATCATAGCAATTGGTTTCTTGTCTATCCAAAACTTGAAAGCTACTGTCTATCAATGGTAAAATGAATTTCATCTCTTCATTTTATATCTTTTGTGTTCACCTCTGATGTTTATATTCTTTGTTCACACCAGTGATGCTATCTTTTTATATTTATTGTCCTACAAAGATATAATTTATTTGCATATAACTCATTTGCTATGCTATAGACTTGAAAATCATGTGATGCAAGATGTTGCAAAACTACCGATTCCACAACGTGAGTACCAAGGCATAGGCAAGAATCAGGATTGATTCTTTGCCTGCATGCAATTCCACATTGCACTGCTCTATAATTCCTTAATTTTATATATACAAATTATTACTTGTTATACAAACACAAACATGCAGTTGCAAACACAAACACACTAATACAAATATATAACACACTAATAAATCATTAAACCTTTTGAGAATCATTATGTCTATAAAGTAAGATTGCCTCAAATTTGGATCAGAGCCTAAAATTATATTGTACATAAACCACTATGTTATATTTGAATACAAGTATAATTTATATACTAAACACACTAATGCAAACATGTTAATAAATTATAATTTATAAAATAATAAGAAAATTTAAAATAATGCTATGCAAACAATAGAAAAATTTAAAATACTATGAAAATAAAATAAAAAATGTAAATTGAATATTTACGAGCCCCAAAATTATATTGTACATAAACCATTACATTATATTTGAATAGAAATATAATTTATATATTACACATACTAATACAAACACAAAGACATTAATAAATTATAATTTATCAAATAATACTATGCAAATAATAGAAAAATTTTAAATACTATAAAAATAAAATTAAAATTGAATATTTACTATATTACGTTTTTATCGGGATGGAGGCCTTGAATCATTGAGACATCTTTAATCTATTTTCCTACAGAGTTGCTGATAAAAAAATTGTGCCTTTGTTTTCTTTGTGTAATCTAGTAAATTGATTAGAAAAGAAAAAAAATGAACCTATTAATAAAAAATTCAAATTTTATCTGATTTTAACATGCGATACAGCATTTTAAAAAGCAATTCAAACAGCATAGAATGAAAGAATTTTTGTAAATGTCCACCTTATAGTTTTCTCACAATTTTAAAAAGAAAACAAAATTTCAATGAATCAACTGCTGCTAGTGGATATTATTTATCACCACTAAAGCCGATAAAAGAAATGGTACTTGTGAGTTTTCAAGTATACCAAGATAGCAGCCATGTTTTTGATAAATGTACAGTTTTGGGGGCCCCCAAAAATGTTTATAAAAAAATTGCTTTTAGGAAACATGGTATTTAATAATTACATTTTATTTTTATTAATATTATTTTAAAAAAATAAATCATTGTGGAAAAATTAATTACAATATTTACAGTTTATTTATTTATGTTTTGGATTAATTTATTAACAGAAAAATGAAAAAAAAATGTAAATACTATATTTACACTTTATTCAAGTTGGAAGCATGCGATCATATTGTGACCATTAACACTCTTTTTGGGAGGGCAAGATCCTGTATCTTTGAAAATAGTCCATTGCATCACATAATGAGACAAGAAAGTCACAAATGTTTATCATTATGATAATTTAACAAAAAAATGTTGACAAAAAGAACAAGATGAATTCAAACAAAGTACAATATTATATGAGCTGTTAAGAGCATCTTGTTGCATCCCATGTTATAAGTAATAAAAATAAAAAAAATGTTATAAAGATTTTTAATGAAATTTATCAAAATTTTTTTTTTTAAAATTTAACAATTGATTTATTAATTTGTTTTAATTTAACAACTAAACTTTGGTAGATTATAGGCCCTCGAAATTGTACATTTATCAAAAATATGGAATGCCATCTTGGTTTACTTGAAAACTCACAACTACCAAACCAACAATAATCCTTACGAAAACTAGCCCTTAACTTTGGCAAAAATCTTTTCTTTTTTTTCAGATATTTCATTTATATTTCTAATATTGAGTCTGCTTGCAGGAAAGTTATTTTTGTTTATATAAAGATGTTTGAAGTAATATTTTTGAAAAACACATGTTCATTATTATGAGGGAAGCTTTCTTTGAATAATTACAGAAAAATTAATTCTGTTTTAATACTAAAAAAAAAAAAATCTTTATTATTCAGTAAATTACATATAATGAACAAAGTTAATCAGATCACCTTATAACAGTAAATATGTCCTTATCAGAAAAGGGTAATGTAGAATGGATAGATCAAAAATTTCATCTTATTTTATTTATAATATGCTACAGCAGAATTGGATTATATTTTAATTAACAGAAAATTTGTATTTCAAGATTATAAAGTTTTTAATAAATTCAACACAGGGAGTGAGCATCGATTAGTGAGATATAAGTCACATGTTAATGCAAAACTAGAGGGACAAAAATTATCAAAAAAAAAACAATATTCAGTGTTGATATTCCTAATTTTCAGAAACATTTCAATGAATTTAAATTAGAATTTGTAAATCATTTTCATATATTTACAGATTTTGAATATGATTCAGATTTGAATGAAATCAATAGGAAGATAACTGATACACTTTTAAAAACTACAACAAAGATAGTCAGTACAAAAAAGTTGCAATTCACCAGTAAAATTTTTATTGAGATAAGACAGTTTATGAAGAAAAGAAGGATTGTGGAAATATATAAAAATGATACATTAAAAAGGAAGAATATCTCGAGTTTTATAAAATGATATGGAAATTAGTTTATAATGTTATAAGAAAGTATACGTATGAACTAGCAAGGAAACTGTAAAAGGGAATAGTCTCAAAGAGTGTAAAACAGCATTTTGGTATTGGAAGGAAACTTATTTCTGCAATAAGAAAAAAATATAGAACTATTATTAAGAAGAGAGATGACATCATGAAATGTGTAGAAGAGTTGTATCAAGAATTATATAGCAATAAAGAACTAGGAAAACTATATTCTACAACTACTATATCTTCTGAATTGTCCAGGATTTTAAATTAAAAAGTGAGACATGTCTTGCATTGGTGGTCGAGAGGTCACTTGCAGGCAGTTGCCCGGGTTGCTGGTTCGTGTCCTGGCCGATGCTATGAACTTAAAAAAAAAAAGTGAGACATGCAATTAAATTTATGAAGAAGGAAAAAATTTAGGTAATGATAAAATTATAATCAATATCTTAAAAGAAATAGAAAAAAAAAATTGACAAAGTTATATGCCAAATGTCTAAATGATAAAGATATACCAAATTATTGGAAGAATGCAATATTAATATTAAAATTTAAAAAAGTTGATAATATTAATATTTAAAAAATATATTAGAAATTATAGATCCATCAGTCTTTTATTGGTTTTATACAAAAGTTTTACCAAAATACAACTCTTTTACAATGAACTTCAGATTTTAACCAAGCAAAAGAACAAACTGGATTTAAAAGTAGTTTTAGGACAATGGATCATATCCAAGCAAGATAGTATAGAAAAGACCCATAAATATGAGTTGCCGTTATGCTTTGGATTTGTTTTATTATATAAAAAAGTATTTTATTCTATAAGCATTTCTTCAATGATTAAAGCGTTGGTTTATCAAGGTATACCCTCAGGATATTGTCACATTCTGAAGAATATTTATGAAAATTCAACAGCAACAATTAGATTGCATAATGATATTAGGAAGATTAACATTGAGATGGCTTTACCACAGGGTGACTCCATATCTCCAAAATCGTTTACATTAAATTTTGCTAGAAATATTTTGTGCATTGAAATATGAATCTAAGGGAATCAAAGTATATAGAGATTATTTAAGTCATCTAAATTTTGAAGATGATGTAGTTGTTTTTGCAAATAATGTTCTAAAGGCTTTCTAAAATATTGCAAGAGTTATCAAATGAAAATAAAAAATATGATTAAAGGTAAATGTGACAAAGACTAAAGTAATGTTCAATGAATTTTTTCAAAAGAAGAAAATAAAAATTGATAATGATGAGTTAGAAGAAGTTAGCAACTACAAATATTTTGGACAGATTGATGGAAACATAATGAATTAAATTAATCATAGAATTAAACTTGTTTGGAGTGATTTTGGTAGCAATAATTTAATATTAAAAGGAAATATACCTATGTGTTTGAAAAGGATGATTTTTAATAAATGTGTGG
Source organism: Epiperipatus broadwayi (assembly GCA_028023455.1). Taxonomy (NCBI): domain Eukaryota; kingdom Metazoa; phylum Onychophora; class Udeonychophora; order Euonychophora; family Peripatidae; genus Epiperipatus; species Epiperipatus broadwayi. The sequence continues at coordinate 1,995,337 of JAQFVV010006222.1, forward strand.
AATCAGTTCTTACTTATAGATCTGAATCTTGGATACTTAACAGAAGATCAATACCATTCAATGAAGAATGGAAAGATTATGATAGGAGTAACAAAGAGAGATTGAAATTGAAAATGAAATACATAGGTGAGAGAACAAACAGGTGTTACTGACATCATTGAAAGAATTAAGATACTGAAGTGGAATTAGGGTGGACATATTGTTAGACAGATGATAATAGATGGACAGTTGAAATCTTAAATTGGATTCCAAAAGATTGTAAAACATTTAGAAAAAGATCACATGTGAGATGGACAGATGAATGAAGGAAGTGTGCTGGAGTGATGTGAAGAAGATTGCCTAGAGATTGGAGAGGATGGAATGAACTTGGAGAGACCTTCATCCTGCATTGGATTAATAATGATTGAAAATGGTGGTATTGATGATGTTTCAGCTTTCTTTGATTCCTCATCACTTAAGTTACACATTCTGGAAAGGCTTGTATTAAAAGTACAGCAACATTCAAAACTAGTTTCAAAGCAGATAATATTTTATGATAGTTTACTAATCATTTCCTTTTTGAATTGACTGCTTTTGCATTTTCATGCCAGAAATATCATTATATTGTATGATTTGGGATTTCCTTCAAATAGTATCTCATATCAACATAGTTAGCCTTAGAATCATCTTGCACATATAGCACAGTGGGGTTTTTTTTCAAAAAAAAAAAGTGGAGTTGTGTTTGTAAAGATTCTATTTTTGCCATGGTAACTCTTAGTAATCAGTTAATGTAGATGAATGGTTATTTGCTTCCTGACTTTCTCAAAAAAAAAAATCCATTTGAAAGTGGACTTGCTTTATAACAAAACTAATTTCCAGCAAACATGTAACACGTACATGATAACTTGAAATTAATTTTTTGTTTTAGAAAAAAAATTCAGTAACCTACATATGTAAGAGGGATCACTTTTTGTTTTGGTTATCCATTTTTAATACTTTACTTAAAGGTATAATGTAATATTTCTAGCATTAAAAGATAAGCTCATCATATGCTTTTATAACAAAAGTAATCTGGGAATAATAAGATAATTCCATGGTATTACAAAATATCTATGTGAGCATAATACTGATGTAAAATTAATCAAAAGGTAATGTTTTAGGGAAGAAACAAGACAAACACTATCTGGCAGTATTTTGACATTTATATCTGGGTCTGTTTTACATACAGAAATCAGTTATAGTTTTATAAATTCAAGAAACTCTATAAATGTGTTTTCTGGAACCAGGCAAATGTCAGAAAGCTTTATGATAACTATGTCTACCTTTATCATTTAGTCAACACATTATTTGCTTTAGTTAAATGAAAAATTTATAGCATTGTTTGAAAATAGTGCTTATCCTCATAATATTTATCATATTATACCTTTACTATCTAATGTTTGAGAGAATGTTGTTATTGACAATGGAAAACTTTAGAAATTTGAAAATACAAAGTGCTTGCCAATAAAGATATGACTTTTGAGATATAGATTGATTGTGGCTTATTTTTTCAATTTGACCTAATAAAAGCAAGAAAAAAATGTTTTATTATCCTTGGCTCTTAGATGTATAGAATGCTGATAATTGTGATATTCTTGTCACATCTAAATGTGATCAATAGAACGTTTTTAAGGATTTTATTGCAATCTGCAAACAATGTATTCAAATAGAGATGAATATAAAATCTTCATCTTTTGGCTTGAATGATTATCAAGTTGAGAATATAGATCAGTGTAGATCTTGTGAATATGAAACTTGTTAGTTTTTAAAATAAGAAAAAGAATTCTGCCTTCAACTTTTACTCCATTATAAGTCTGAATATTTGAAATCACACACAACTGAAAAATTGGATCCTGGCCTATCTCAAGTATTTGCCATTACATTTTTCCCCAGAAGTCCTTCATTATGTCTCAGAGCATTTCCCATCCAATGTGGTGTTTTTAACCATTTAGTGATTTTGATTCTTCACTTTTAGGACCCTTGCATTTGCCTGTCCATCCTACTAATTATATGTCTCAATTGCTATATTTCAGATATCTCCAATCTTCTGACATTATTCAATAAAAGTTTTGCATCTCGGCATTATACTAAACCAGTGAGCAAATAGACGATTTTATTATTTTTACTGTACTCCAGATTTAAGATTTAGACATTAGTAGATATTTTATTGCTATGTATTTCATATTCACAATGCATCTTTTCTTTGAACAACTAATCAAGATGATTGAGAATGATTCATCTGTTAATATGTTTCATTTTCCAACTTAATATAGATAATATCACAACTTTCCAATATCATCATTATATTAGTCTTCTTTCAAGTGAAATTAAAGAGCAACATTTTTTCATCATCATTACAATGTCTTAAGACTACCACAATTTATATACTGATCATTCACATATTTGATTAGATTATATGGCCATCTATATTCAAAATTAGCCCGTTTTTTTACCATATTATTAATTATAGTCTGAAAAAAATATTAAAGAAGCAGAAAGACAATATATCCTCTTGAGAAAAAATATTTTTAATATGATTTTAGTAATCTTTTTTAAAGAAAGATCAAAAATGGTCCAGATATTATCATTAAGCAAGACATTTGTTCCGAAAATTGGAAATAGCCTACTTCCAAATGCATAATCAAAAAGATTTTTTATAATCACAATTTTTTTTCTATCAATTTTTATGTCTCATTGGCATCTCTAATGGATAATTGCAAAATCAAATTGAGTTCTAGCCAAAAATTGCTTCACTCAATGATCTAATTTCTTTTTAATTATCTGAAACAAAAGATTTATTATTCTATAGTTTTACTATTTGTCACAATATATATATGTATATACATTTGCCAATATTGCAATATAGTTTTACTATTTGTCACAATATATATATGTATATACATTTGCCAATATTGCAATAAATGATTAGCAGTATTTTTCAGGCTCTTCTTCATATACAATACATATATATGAGCAATGAGAGTTTATCTTTGATTTTGGATTTAAATATTTATTCACTTTTCATAATTCCAAAGACACCTTATCCACACCAGACACCTTACTCTAGATAAGTTTAAGAGTGTTTTATCAATTTTTTCCTCTTAATAGAATAAAAACCAATAGCTTCATTTGAATCATTATATTTCCAATTTTAAGGAATGATTGTTCATAGTTTTTCCATGTAACTCTTCTATTATAAACTTAAGGCATGGAGAAAGGTCATGGATTGATTCATTTTGTTTATTTTTTTTTCACTCTAAAGTATATTCTCTTTTTCATTTTTAATTGATTAAACTTTTGATAAGCCAAATCTATTCTACTGTTTTGTTGTAATATCTCTATTTTCAGATACTTATTTTTTCACTAAAATATCTTTGCTATCAATTGTCTATTTCATGAAGAACTTATACTTGTTTTATCTATTTCAATGCTTATATTTTTTACTATTCTGTATTTATCTACTTTCTTCAGAATGTCTTTTTCAGTAGTCTTAAATAATCTTGGTTTTCAATGTTTCGCTTTGAGAGAGATTTTTTTTTCTTTTTTAGACTTCTTCTAAGTTTTGCTCACTGCATTCTTAAATTCTTTTAAACCATAGGGAAACTAATTTCATTGACTTTTCTGAATCTTTATCTTTTTTTTTTAAATCCCCAATCTCAGTTTCATCACAACTATCCTATGTTCAGAAATAGTGTCTGCCTCAAGAAAAATAATTGATTTTAATTCTTGATTTCAGTACTTTCTTTACTTAGAATATAATCAATTTGATCAATAGGGGTCTTAATAATATATCTAAATAGTGTCTCAAATGAATTGTTAGTGACAATCAAATTCTTTTAGTTCATAAATTCAATAAATTTTTATGAATTTTTTTCTATTTATTAAGCCATAAATTCCAATAATATCAGTCTTTTGACCTATTTCTAGCTAGTTTTCCAGTCACTCATTATAATTATATTTTCCTTGCAATTTGCATCTATTTGGAATCATTTACTGCTTATCATTACTATAACTTTGTTGTAAATATATAAACCTATATTTGCACCAAATTAATTAGTGTTGACATAAACCAAACCCAAATCTATCTCTTATTGTTTGCATTTAAAGAAATAATTTCCCAATGAATCATAAACTATCAAAGCCACATTTTTTGTTGAAGTCGTTATGTGAAATGATTTAAGATGATTAGATTTCTTTTTTTTTTAAATGAATTTTTTCAACGAATTTAATGGTGGACTTCATTTATGCTTAAATCAATGTCTTACTTTTCAGAGAAGTAATATTGATTGTATTCATTTAGAAGATACCTATAATTAATTAGGCAAGTGAATTAAAATTTGCAGGAAAAAATGTTGTTGTCGAAAAAATTAAAAGACAGCTTTGCAAGAAATAAATAAACAGACTAAAGATCAATAAAAGTGTGGTATGTGTTGAAATATTTGTGTTTCATGTTTATATAATCACCACAAAATTCATCTTCAATTTTTTATTCATTTTGTCTCTTCTTTTTCTGAAGTAAAGACAAACATTTATTTATAAATGGCTGCCGATGATAGATAGATAAAAATTGTCCCAAATTCTGTTTCTTCTGAAGTCTTTAGCTTAAATGAATTCAATTATAATCTAGAAGTGAGCCATCTTGTAGATGAAGCAAACAAAATATAAAATAATATTCCAATAAAAATGATATAGTTTATAAATACTACACTAAAAGTAATACATTCCCCTCAAGTATAGATTGGAAAAGCACTATATCATCAATGTGTAGAGTGGTGGTAGTTCTTGTGAGTTCAAATACATTCAGCTAAAATTTCGATTAAAAATTCAGGTTTTAATCAGGTTTAATTTTTTTTTTTTATTTCAGGTACATCAGTAAATGAGTATCTAGTATTATTTGGTTAGATAGTAAAGCAATGATAAAAATAACACCTGGTATATGTTGTTGTTGTTGTTTTTTCCATGTGTCATAGCATCGGCCGGGAGGCGAACCCACAACCGTCTGCAACCAACTACTTGCTTGCAAGGCGGCTGCGATGACCTCTCGGCTAACAACGCTTGACAGTCTTTTCTAATATTTCTATGTATGTGTATATGGGGTGTAAGAGAAGTTTTTACTCTGGAATGGGCCACTTGTAAAAAAACTGTTTTAACTACCCCCCCCTCTTCCTTTTATTTATAAATTAACCGTCATAAATAAAAAATATTTTAAATTTTTTTATACTACTCTCTTCACAATCGAATCGTTTTGATTCACAATAAAGTACTGATTTCTTTTGTAGCATTTTTTTTTTAAAATATTTTAAGTGTATTTATTTATATAATTGCAAATATGCGTAATTAGATTGTTGTTGATATTTTAAAGCTAAATGGATTTCTTTTTAAAAATATCTAAATTAGCTTATTTACATAATTATTATTGAAAAAAGAAATTTTTTAGTTATTTCATAAAATATCGTAGCAACCCTCTTTGGCTTATAAAATATGGTTATGAATTTGCTTTATATCTGTTGCTAAGTTGAGATATTATTTGCTTCTTAAATCTCTTGAGATTTATGAAAAATTTATCTTTATTATTATCAGAAAAGAAGAAAAAAGAAAGCATACGAAAAAATATTCCCAAGGATTTTGATTTAGAGATCTATTATATTGTTAAACCACATTATGTACAAAGAAACGCCACGATGGTTTTGTGAGGTTTTACATAGATACTAAAAAGTCTTTAAGAAGTCAATAATGGTTATATTAAAATATTTTTTTCTTTTTAAAACAGGAAAATAACTTTGTTGTATTTTACAGTACAAACATTGAAATTAACTTTAAAAAGTATGTAGACTGTGTATATGTAGTCTTTTTTCAATAACATCATCAACAATCAAGAGAGACCTTTTCAGTACTTCTTTATAAATGTTTACTGCAGCTTTTTTATTCTGATAATGATCTAGCAAGGGCTTCTGGCCTTATATATATATTATATAACGGGATTTACCGTTTTCCATATATATTTTACGCATATATGTAGTCTTGTACGAATGCGTGTATGTATATATAACGATACACTTATATGCGTAATGGTTTAAAAGAATATTTATTCTTAAATTATTCCATTTTATTGCCCCAGCATATTTATGAGAATCAATTTATGACCTCAAGCGCCAATCCCATATTTCTATAAGAATTATGCTGGGAGAACTGGAATACCAATATGGAAATGCCCCTGGACTAGCTCAGCTCAGGGCTGGTGGTAAAATTTACCGGCAGTAGATCTAACTCTTTTTTTTTTAAAAAAAAAAAAAACTCATAACATAAAAACAAAACAAAAAAAAAAAAACCATTCATTTTATATACATTTATTAGCTATGATATTTACGTATGTATAAAAAAAATATATTATTTACTTAAGTTAAATTAGTGTCTCTTTTCTCTTTTAAATCAAAGATTCATATCAGTTTTCTTTTTTCTTTGTTTGCTCCTTTCTCTTTTTGCCAAAACTCCCACACACACAAATATGCTATTATATGTATTTTGCACCGAAGATTTAATTGGACTAATTTATACACTAATTAATTCCGTAGTAAATAGTTTGACCTCTCCGCGCAAAGAAAATAAATTTTAAGTTCACAATTGTGTCAAATAAACAGTTTTCTCAAATTCGTGGAGTAAGCTTACTAAAAGTGACATATATAGATGTAATTAGAAAGAAAATACCTGGTTTCCCCGGGGAATTGATCGAATCCTCTTGGTGAAAATGGAATCTCCGGTCCTTTGTCGGTGAACGAATTTTGTTTTTTTTTTTTAAGTTCGGGTTCCATGGCTAAGTCTGTTTATTTATTTATTTTCTTTTTCTTCTGGCGATTCAATATTGTTGCTTATTGAGCCGAATTCTCCGGGCTTGACGTCCCTTCTCCGCTATCGGCAGCTGCTATACATTCGGGGGCAAAGGATTCGGACCCTCCGCACGTTGAAGCCTCTACCCCAGTCTGACCATATTTTATCAAAATGTATATCACGTTGACCGTCCGCTTTCATCTACCTCCAAACTTATACTAAAATAATAAATTTAATTTTTCTTTAATTATCAAACTTATCTTTCTTTTCACACTTTTTTTTAATTATATTTCCATTCACATTCCATATGCCTTTGTTGGAATGTACCACAAAAGCTTTTTACACATATTTCTTTCCAAATAATATTTAATTAGTATTAGACATTCCACGATTTTTATAATAATTACTTCCATTGTTCTGCAAAATTAGTCTTCCATCTTGACATTTAAAGTTCTTTTGTTGACTTAATATGTATATATTTAAAAAGTTTATCAAACAAAATATTTTTTTATTTTTATTTTGTGAATTTTCATTTTTAATGGTTCAAAAACGCACTCACACATATACATAGCAATGTGTATAGCTGGGTTTGGCAAAAGAGAGAAAAAAAAATTTCTTCTATGAGTTCCTTTTAATTAAAATAACTAAATCAATTCAATACGACCACGCAAATGACCGTTGACTGTACATCAAACTGTAAATATTAATTTTGTTAGTAAAGTATTACATATTTTTAATAATACGTTAGTAATAAGATGTATATATATTTTAATAATGCATTAAATATACGATTACGTATTTGTCTAATTATCGCAACAGGGTTTGATTATACCTGCCCTGTTGCAATATATATACATAAAGTTGTATCACTTGGACTTGTTTTTTTTTCCCCTTTTTTATTTTATTTTCATATTTTCAGTATACTTTTTTCAGTATTTCTTGCCATTAGCTGCATCTTTGTTTTATTTTTAATGCATAATTATGAAATCTAAAATGTTTTAAATTGAAAATTATTCTTTTAACCTTCTATCACTATAAAAATAATGCAGGAAAATGGCCTCATTTCTTTTTGTTATTCTATTTGGTTTTTCCCCCATCTATTGATGCTCAACTATTTATGATTTTCTATCATCTTTAATTTGGTAATGGGTGCATGTTGAACCTTTGATGGAATGAGGTGAAAATAGCTAGGCAACCAGAGTATTACAATCAAGAGAGAAGTTTTGATCATCATCACTGCTTAGTTTACGATTACTTTCACCCTCTAAATACAATTTATTTTAACATTTCATGATTTTGAGTTGCAGTATAAATTTTAATGTGATTTCAATAAATTGTATTGTCCTTTTTATTACAAATTACTTCTAAACAATTATGTTTTTAATCATATTAAAAACTGATTTGAACTTAAATATAGCATTATCGAAGAAAATTACATCATATTACTTACATAAACAATCTTTATATAGTCTAAAGCATGACAAACATCTATACAGCATCATTTTAAAGGAAACATTCGAGAAGTTATTATTAGGTACATTCAGTATAAATAGTACATGCAACATGTATACTAAAAAAAAGTTTGTTTAATATTTTAAAATGAAAATGTTAAAAACATAAACATAGTTGGTTGAACAAATGAACTTTTCTTTGTATAAGTGTTGTATGTATAATTTATATTCAATTACATATTCTGAGGAAAGTTTAAAACTATTGGAATTATATTAGGTACATTGTAATGAGAGAGTAAAAAAGAGAATTGAAGAAGTAATTATAATCAAAAGATTGAAATAAGTTTTACATCATTGTAAATGCAAAATATTACCAGATTATTCTAACTCATAAGTACTTACATTTTCAGTTCCTTGTTTTATTCTCAAACTAAGAATAATTAGATAATAATTCACTGATTCATAATGAATTGATTACGAACTGGCTATATTTTGTAGAAAATATATTAGGCTTTTGTAACTCGAGAGCTACAAGTTATAAAGCTACAAGTTATAAAGCTAAGTTTTTACTTCGGAGAAAAAATAGTAACAAAAATGTAAACACATATCTAATTTAAAAAGTTTTAAAAATTAATGAAAAATAAATTCTGTAAAAATAAAGGAAACTTTATTTTGATAATTTGAGTTTAAGTCTAATTCAACAAAGAAAGATTGGTTTGCAGATAAATTGGACTTGGTCTGAGATTTTTCAGATAGAGATTTTAAATATTTTCTCTTATCGCACTTATCAATTAAGAGCTTGTTTGAGCTATTGGTATGCTCTCTGTATTACATTTTTTGTAAATACAAGCTTATAAAAGCAATGTCATGTTATATATGACTTGCTTTATTGTTAATTATAATTTTACCTTTATGGATTTGGCTATGCTGAGGCTATTACTATATGATAGATCTGAATTTGGTTCAGTACCATATAGCTATTTGAGTTAGATAGCTGGAGTAAAAGATATTTTCATGTCCAAAAACTACTTAAATATTATGTATGAAATAAGTGCTGGGTTTTGAGTTGATATTTTAGATCTAGTGTTGAATGATCTAGCTCCTCACTGAGGTGAGCCATAATCTCAAAACCAATTGGTCTAGGGATAAGAGTTTTTCAGATAGAGATTTTAAATATTTTCTTGTACCGCACTTATCAATTAAGAGCTTTTTGAGCTATTGGTACGCTCTCTATATTACATTTTTGTAAATACAAGCTTATAAAAGTAATGTCACATTATATATGACTTGCTTTATTGATAATTACAGATAAAGATTGTAACTTAAAAGCATTCTATAAAAGATTGCCAAAAGATAATGCAAATGGTTATTTTCAAGGCCAGATATAACTCATGGACTGCTTATTGTTAAAATTGAACTATCAAACTATTTTAGTAGAAAACAAATGAATAAACATTTGAAGCTCATTACTGAGGAATGCAAATAGATATAAGAAGCCGGATCTTTATTGTCTTTGTAAAAATGCATTAGTCAGGTGGATTTAATTTTACATTGGAATGATCGGAATTTATTAATGAATTCAAGCAAAGAGAAAACAGTATAAATAGTGTGCACAATAAAAGAGTGATGTTGTCATCTTTTCTCCACTCATCATGTGTGGTTGTTGTTGCTAATGTAAGGATCTTTGAGAAAAGCTGAGGGAAAAATGGCCCTACTTTTTTGTAATGATGGAAGTGTCCCAGAGCCTGTACCTCTGAAGGTGAAAGATAGCTGGTTAGGGAAAATGTTTACAGACCTCACTGATCTTTTTATTATTTTTGTACGCCTGAGAAGGCTCAATGAGGGTTGGGTTTTAAGTACTGTGAGTATAAAACTTTAGTATTCACTTAGGTCCACCACTGTTGCAGTGGCCATATTTGTTTGCTTGGTGGTGATTATAGCATTGAAGAGTTAAAACTTTAAATCAAGGAAATTATTAATGTGTATATAAAGGAATTAATGAATGCTATAATATGTAAATAAATGTATTTATTCTTACTTAATAACATTTTGGGTAATTAATAATTTTTGTGCTAATTGTTGATAGTCAACCTCATGAATATACAGCAATTTTTTTCTCTAATTATCATCAAGCAGACCCCATAATAACTGATTGAGCAATATTTCTTTAACATAGTTCTTGTATAAGCAGTCTTTTGCTAATAGCCTTAAAATTAAACTGTAATCTTTTATAGATTCATCCTTTGCTTGTCTTCTGTTTCTTAGAGACAACCAGGATATGTGCTTTGATTGACTGGGGTTAAAATGATCAGTCAACATTTTTACAATATCCTCATATGCTATTGTATCCTTTATAGGTAATTCATAATACTTATTTATTATCGCAATTATCCTTCTGTCTGATAGACATAACAATGCAGCTATTTTTTGCTTCTCATACACAATACCATTTAACAAGAAAAAAATTTCTGAGTAGCATAAAATGGCCAATCCCCAGAATTCCCTACATCAAATTTGGCTACTGCCGATTATCCCAATGACATTTTTTATTAAATTATATATATATTCACATTATATTGTACCATCTAACTTCTTGCTTTGTAAACAAAAATGAGGAAAATCTATTCTTTTATATTTATTTCTACCCTATTTTGTTTGCTCTCTATCACTATCTTTGAAGGCTTCTGGTCGTTCAGGTAGAGATAATAATATATTTGGTAGCAAGCTATCAATAATACCAACTCTCTGCTACTAAATTATAACACTGGCCATCCAAGCCCTTTATTTATTTTAAGGAAAAGCCCTTTTGGTCCCACTATGTAACTAATGTGCTTGCTCAACTAGTTACGAATTTAGTACCTGACTTCTCCCCAGCTAGCTCATCAGACTCTAACTATTTCCAATTCTCCACCTACACAATGAATCTCTATTTTTCAACATTTATATCACAAATATTTAATTAATAGAATACATCTGCTTATTTAATTCTTCCACATAAATCCCTTATTTTTAACATTACCTAACAATAATTACAATATTTTATATCCAGCTTTCTTTCTTTAAATGCTCACTTTTGCCTTACAAATCCATACACACATTCTATTAAAGTAAACATTTTAATACATTTCAAATCACACATATATACCTTTGATTTTGAAGTCTCATTATTACAAAAGTTAATGCATGTAGCTATATTATGGAAATTAATAGTTCTATACTTGATTAAATTTAACTTATAGTTCTTGAGATGTTTAAAAGTTTTCTTTCACTTATTTACAGCTATAAATTAAGATTTTGAAGACAAAAAATGAATGATTTACCTAGGATTTGAACACTTTCATATATGAATAGAGCAACGTAACTATCTGCTGATTCTCCTGATTCCAACCAGTTGATATTGATTCCTCATAGGCCTTTTTTATTTATTTTATGATGTGCATAGGAATTACTTGTGGATCTTGGCATGGACATTCCAATGATTCCCAGTTTTCACATGAACATGATTTCTCCCTCAAACTAACTGCTGATGTTACTGCAGAGGAAGATTCAGGTCAGCCACATGATCTGATGGGTTCAGCAACGCATTCTATATGATAGGACGTTTATTCTTAATTATTTCAATATTTTTAGATCAAATTTTGACGAATTCTGATTAATTATTGATTAATTAATGACTTTTTAATGAATGCCTATAACAATATGAAATCTGCCTTATATAGATAGTGTTCCTTATCTGAGGATTGGTCGAGCAATCTGCTGCAATCCTATTGGGTTCCTATTGGGTTTCTATTCATGTTATTTAAGAGTTTAAGATTCATTATAGTCTTTCCATTGGTTTTTTATTTTAATCAAACAGTTGATTTTAAGTTTTCAGTTCTTTTATTTACATTGCATTAGGTTTCATTTTTATCATTTTAAGAAAATTCCTTTCTTTTAAAGTTTATTTATAGATGCACACATTCCATTACTTCCATATTATAAGACAAAAACGAGATATTTATGTTATACATTGAACCAGATGCTTTATCCGATTCAATGGTTTCATTGCCAAAAATAAAACCAACTTTTATTTCAATAAATTCTAAAGTTTAAAAAGAAGACTATTTAAGAGTATGTGTAATAATGCACATACTCAGTTATGTTTTAAAATATATCATTTGTACTTTTTAATAAATTTTAATTCTAAAATAGTTTTTTTTTACAGCTTCTTTTTTTTTAAATAATTAAAGACAAGCAAACTTTTTAATTGCATTCTTGTTTTGATTATAATTAATTTCTAATTTATTTTAACTAAGCTGAGACTTGTTTTTAAATATTTTTGAATTAATTATAAATAAGGTTAATCCTGGGAAGAATCTTTAATTAGGATTAAGACTGAGATAATGTTGCCCTGTTGAAAAATGGCTAAAATATTTTGGAAAGATAAGAGCTCTTATAAATAGACCTGGGATTGCGGACTCATTATTCTCCAGCTATTGTTGTTTATGCAGCTTATCTAATTATTCTTCAACTATTAAGAATAGTACTTTGCTGTTAGAAGGTTCCACTGAAATTATCTTCTGAACTTCTAATTAATTCCTATGAAGAATAGTATTTTTGCCATGCCATTCTAAGCCAACACAAAGATGAATCCTGGAGCCAAATCATCCTGAAAAATCATGCCATAAGAGCTCAAATTGGAACCGTTCCCTATCATTGCCTCCTGCCTTCTCAACAAAATGGAAACCTAAAGTCTTTGCTGTAGTTTCCCATGGAATGAACTATATATGCCAAACTGAAAGACCTCTGCAGTTGTAAATTTATACCTCGAAGTAACCTGTTTTTTTTTATTTTTTCCAGGGTTGTAAAAGTCTCAGCTTAATCTTAAAAGTAACCTATTTTTATTATAGCAGTTGTTTTTTTAAATTTAAAATATCTTGAGTGTGTATTCTGAATGTTATCATTGTATTTATAGTATGCATTGGAATCTTAGTTTGAAGATTCCAAGTTTGTTTTCCATTTTAATATATCAGAGAGTGTATTGTGAGATTATATTATATATTCTTAATATGTCTCCCTTTATTTCACTAACTATTGCTAAATGCTCTGGCAGTTTTTTGTAATTTTAATTTGCCCACTTGTCCCTATTTTAATGTTCAATACACCTGTGTCTCTTTTTATGCGGATTTATTTAACGCGATTTTGAAGTTATGTGATTCACGTTTCTCCGGAAGTCGAATTTCAATAATGCGCTATTACTTTATATAATAAATTTTGCGCACTTACGTCATATTGAAAGTAATAGCACATTATTGGAATTCAACTTTTATCTTAGTAATTTCAATATTTTCAGTGCTTTATAATAGTAAGATTTTATGCAATAATGAAATTAAAATCATGATTTCCACATTTTATGTATACACACATTAAATTTTACAAGATTATAATGTAAATTTGTTCAAACATTGTGCTTGTTAATTTTGCATTTTAAATCACATTCTGTTTTTGCTTTTTAAAAAAGAACGTAATCAATTATTAATCATTTAGTGTCCGCAAGTTTATTTTTAAAAAGTGAGTAATAGCAGTGGACACAATTAAAATTGAAAATTAAAGATAAGAATTTAATTTTTAGTTGTTAGATTAATTACTAATTACGTTGTCACCAGAAAACCATTAACACAACATGAGAGTGACATTGGTGCTAGTTGTATTTCCTCTTGTGAAGAATCTGATTTTTTATCACTTTGCAAATGAACCTGTTTATCGGTAAATAATGATAATAATTAAAACGTGTATAAAAAAATATAAATTAGTGTAAATTATGCATAAAAATATATTGTTTTGAATAAAATTAAATATTATAGATAAAAAAAGTTTGTCTTGTATCAATTTTTTCAAATTTGAAATTTTTTATTAGTCATATTTTATTTCCTTATTTTTTTTGGCACAAATTTTAAAGTAATTTTACGTTGGTGCTTTGCTTTTATGCGATTTTTGAAAAATCACAGTCTGCATCCCCCCTTTTTCAAGGTAAGTTACGACTATTTTTGTGCGATTTTGTTTATGCGTGTTTTCTGAGGAACCTATCTATCGTGTAAAATGAGACCCAGGTGTAATTATTTTTAAATACATTTAGTTTGCATTTCTTTCAAACTACAAATCTTCTGGCTGGCAGTTTATCACATTTGTTATTCTAGTTTTTATGTAGTTGGAAATTTTGTGTCATTTCCAGATTACATAAGATCGTAATCATTCTTCAAGTTTTCTTGTCTTGTATGTGAAATCAACCATGAATTGCTTTAATGTAGTACATTATGAGCTGCCCTACCAGAAAAATGATGTTCTGGGTCTGAATGCATTATTCTGGTCCAAGAAATGCTCGCCAGCATTGTTTCATTGATTTTCTACAACTGTATTGTTTTTTATATTTCTGAATTAGGAAACTAGAATTGTTGTTCTTTTATAAATCGCCAGCAGGAAGATAATATTAATTCCCTTTTAAATTGTAGATGATAGAATGAACCTTTCAGCCAAAGTATTTAATGTTTTAATATTCAGAACTCATATACACTCTCTAATAAATACGCTTATAAAAATCTAGGTCAAACTTTAGTAATTCGTTTGCTAGATTTATTTGGTCTTTTATTTTTTTGCTTTAAAGTTAGTTGTTATAGGGTGTACTGAGAATTTAGTTTGTAAAGTTATTTGTCATTCTAATTATTTCACTTTCTTGATAAATTCTTGGGCAGACATAAACAGTTTTCTAATTACTTACCTGTCTCCTATTGGGACTTTTAATTATTATACTCAGCTTAATTGTGGCAGTCATTTGTTTGGTGATTCACCCACATTATATGTCTGTTTTTTTTAAATCAGAGATTTAATGTTTATCAATTTTAAATCATTTATGCCAGAGTATTTTCTAAGTTTCCTATTTCTTTAAATTTGAGATTTAAGTTTTCTCTCATTCTATAATTCATATTCCGTCATATTCATTTATCATTTTTGTGTTCTTGCATTTTAATCAACTGTGGCCATCTTAAACATGATTGGCCATGCAGCTGTTCTGCAGACAATATGATACCATTAATCTAAGCTAGTGATTGCTCACCCATGCTGGTTTCATTGATTCCTGCAAGAAACTTTCATTTGCTTTTTATTTTAGAACTATTGAATAAGGAAACCAGAGTTGCTTAGGTGAATTGTCAGCTGAAGGAAAATTCTTCCCTCCTTTTTAATTTTTTATTAGAAAATTAGTCTGTCTGCCAGAGCATTGATGTTTAGTTTTTGTTAGTACATGCCTGATAGAACCACATTTTTTGTGTATAAATTTCTGTAAGTGAAAATTCTATATTAGTCTTAATAAAACTTTTAAATTAGTTTAAACTTAATTTTGCTGACATTTGTTTTAGTAAATCCATTAGATTACTGCATTTTTACAATGACAATAAGGATCCAGCTTCTAATTACGTCCATTTGCATTTCTCAGTAATTAGCTTCAAATATTTCATCATTTGTTTTCAAGTAAAATAGTTTAATAGTTCAATTTTAACAATACCTAATTTTTTTGGTATTTTAAATCCACAAGTTATATCCGGCCTTGAAAATAATCATTTGCATTATCTTTCGGCAATCTTTTATAGAATGCTTTTAAATTAAGTTACAATCTTTATTTGAGTGGCTGTTATTTTATTGGACAAGTGAGGTAAAAAAGTCAACTTTTAATTGGCCAAGATACAAACTCACCTGTCAAAATATATTAATCCTTTAATGTTATATTCACTTTAGATTCGTTTGTAAAAAGTATATTAATAATTTGTCAGATTATGAAAGTGAACGAAAGATTTTCAAAAATAAATTTCTATTTATTTATTATAGAAATATTTAATAGCAGCAAATTTAAAAGTGAAAGTAACGAATTAAAAAGAGTTGCTGACGTAATTTTTTTTTTTTTCAGTTTTACGTTACGGAAAAGTAAATATTTTTTTTGCTAAAATCTTAAATATTTTTACTAAAATCTTAAATATTTTTTTAAAATAATTTTACTTTTAGCATTATTTTACTAAAATAATTCATAATTTGTCAAAAAATACTTTTATAATGGTCTAAAACATTTGTTTATCATTTTCAAAATGAAAATCTTAGTGTTTTTCATTGATTAGGCTGTTTCTTTGTCCTTGACAGCCAATCCGAATGTCTTTGATTGCTAAGAGCCAATCACCATCAAGCTTTCTTCTTTGTTAAGCTTTACCGGCAGTTTTATTGATTTTTTACTTGTAAAATAATTCAAGAAAGGGCAGCATCTTACAGAATTTTTAAAAACCTATCTAATGACTGTAAAATGTCTATTGTAGCATTAAAAATGACGGAATTAGAGTGACATCAATCGTACAAGAGACATCTCGTAAGGATCGATTGAAAGATTAAGTCTAATTTATCTGCAAGCCAATCTTTTTTTATTGAGTTACACTTAAACTCAAATTATCAAAATAAAGTTTCTTTTATTTTCAAAATTTATTTTCTTACTTTTTTTAAAAAACTTATATATCTATTTACATTTCCATTAATTATTAGCAATCTTTTTATTGCTTTTTAAACTAGATATGTGTTTACATTTTTATTATTATTTTTTCTCTGAAGTAAAAACTTAGCTTCATAACTTATAGCTCTTGAATTACTAAAACCTAATATATTTTCTCCAAAATATAGAGGAACTAAAATCAACACAAAAATTCTAAACTTGCTTGCAGTCTTAAAAAAAACTTCACAAATGTTATTTGGATTCAAATCTCAAGTCATGATAATATTGACCACTATGGCACAGATAATTATGTTTAACTAAATTGATGTCTGCTAACGCAATCACAGTGTGATTAATAAATGGAGGAATAGCTTTTAAAAAAAAAAAAGATCTACCAAAGTAATGAAGAGCATAGAAAATGCTTTTAATTGGTATGTTTTACTTGTTTGAGTTTACGCTTATAAATTATGAATTTGGAGTACCCTGTTTGGTTTAGTGCAGTGATAGTCTGAGCTCAAGATCCATCAAACTATGGCTTCAATCTGTCTTTTGTCATTTTTGAACTCCTGACTGGAAATGTTTTTGCTATATTAACTGAATCATCTAAAGAGAAGAAGAGGAATTTATAAATGTTTTGTAGATTTAGTTAACTGAAATTTTTTAAATGTTTTTAAAGAGAAGAGGTTAACAAACAAAAACTTATATGTGAAATTTAAAAATGTATATTGACAAGTATATTATTAGTAGTGATATCAAGTTAAATAAACTGTGGAATTGAGGGAGTTATATGCTTAAAATATATTTGAAAATCAATCATTATAGGTCAAATAACACTGTGTTATTGATGTTTTTAAACAAAATCAGAGATGTGAAAAAAGATGATAAGTAAATGAGTAAAGGAATATGAAATCAGAAGATTATAATGAATAACTTCAAGAGAGAAATTTAAATACGTAGATAACTAGCTGAATTCAATATGATCTGATTAAATTAAAAATCCTAAGATTGTTTAACAATTCTAACATTTAATTCTCTGATAGAATGATAGACTCAAGAGCTAGAGGTGTCTTAATTGATTCTTTACAGAATAAATTTTTAAAAAACAAGTTAATATGGTCAACTTAATGGAACTATTGAGCTCAATCTGTTACTTGTGGATATTAGATATTAATGACTTTTATTTCAGAATAGAAAAGTTTATTTAAGAAATAGATTAGTACTTTATAAGTTTAAATTATGTTAGCAGAGATATTAACATTTATTGAAAAGGGAAAATGTTTGGACAATTCGAAAATATATATGTGAAAAATAACCAAAGAATAGCCGGAAAAATAAATTAATAATAAAAATTGAAAAGAATAGAAGAGACATGATAAGTCTCATAATTTCTTACCAAGGAGCGAAATCTTACTGAAGGTATACTTACATTTTAAAGAGGAGGGTATTAGTAATACAGTAACATATAAAAATAATAAATTACTATTAAATATTAAAGCAAGATTATAAATACAGTATAGTGAAGATGAAAACCAGTAAAAGTGGAGAATGAAAAATATAGTCAATAAAAATGTATGGGATTGTTCTATTAAAAATAATTAATGCAACAAATGTTTTTGTTTTAATTTGTATTCTAAAGATATATGGAATTTTCAGTTTTGTGATAATGGGGAAAATACAATTCACTTAAACTGTCAAATTATTATCGTCAACATAATTAGTAGCCATTTGTAAATAAGTATGGTCATTTCTACTGCAAAAAAAAAAAAAGAAACAAAGATTGCAATACAAAGAAATAAGTTAAGAGAGGTTTTATGGTGACTATACATACCAATGCATGATCTAAAAGTATGTCCACATATATCATGTGATGATCATTTAGCCTATTTATTTGACATCTTATGATGTTTACTTTTTTTTTTTGACAGCTTGACTAATTATAGTATCCCACTATATTATATTATCATCTATCTCGATGAAAGTAATCAATATTGCAATTTTTTTTATATGTCAAAGCGTTGACCGGGAAGCGAACCAGGGCATGTATAACATAGATCGAAGAAAACGTTGTTCAAGTCCATCATGTTTTTTTTCCCTAGGAAATCTTAATTATTTATCGGCAAAAACAGTTTAATAAAGGGCAATAGCAAATATCACTTATTAAAGTCATGTATTAATTGCTTGGATCTAACTTGCTTTGCCTAGATGTCTTAACTTGCTTTTCGTCAGAAAACTTGGCATACGTATTTATTAATTTAATTCAGCAATAGAAAATATTCATATTTTTTATATATCGATAATAAGTTTGTATACATGTTTCTATAGCATTTCAATAAAAATTTATTTTAATAAATTGTATGTTAACTTCATTTCTTAAATAAACATTACATGAAAGTGAAGTGAAAAGATGTGTTTTGATTCTTAATATATTAAACATTGAAAAAAAAAATTAAATTATTAATAGGGCGTGTTATGGTTTTTTTCCTTCAAAAAATAATGCAATTTACTTTCTTTATAAAATAATATCAAAATTGATTTATTTTTTCCTGATTTATTGCATATTTTTCATTTTTTTATAAGTGTGATGTTGAATGATTGATGATCTGTCACTAACTAAGTATTACATGAAATTCTCATTAACATCGTGGAAGTTGTGTTTATATATTTTTTTCTAAATATTTTTATGCAGTAATGGATATATATACTAATATTATTCTGAAATTAATGTCATTAATTAGTTTTTGACACAATGATGAATATGAAATATCTAGTACTAGTAACTGAAAACATTAATAATTTAGAAGGGCAAGATTTTGTAATTTACAAGTAAAAAATTATTTGCTATTATCTATATTTTACATATATAAAAAGACCCAACAGCCATTCCAATAAATAACTCAATGCAAGGCAAAGACCACAGCCACTCAAGCAAGATCAGTGATTGAGAAGGTACTACTCACCTGGCTTACTTATTGTTGAGTGATGAGGATATGAACACTTTTTCATGTTGGTTTATTTTCCAGTTAAAATGACTAGATATCTAATTACCAACCACTTTTGGGTTAGCTATAAGTCATCTGTTAGAGAGAAAAAATTATGTGACTCTTGAAAAAATTGTACTTTTTTGGATTCAAACCACTAGATTATAGACATAATAAATAAATGTACTATCTCTATCCATTCACATATATATATGTAAACAGATGATGTCTTTATTATATTATAAAAAACAAATATATCATTAATAGCTGTTTATAGGACAAATCTCTCCAACATGTCTCTATGAAGCAGCAGAGCAAAGGAAAACCAGGTTTGTCAAATGCCAGATGATGATGGTTTATAAAATGTTCTTCTTTATTTAATCCTTTAGCTTAGAATATACCCATTTGGCAACTAATAATAGATGTTTTGTTGGATTGGCTTTCCAGTTATCTGAATGAAGAATTATAAGGTTTTTTAGAAGTTGAAAATATCTCATTTTTTTTTAGGATTTAAACTTGTGCGCTAATTTTTATGCCACAAAACCCTACAACTTATCATTTATTGAAATCCAAAATAATAAAGTAAATTTTACTTTATAGTAGATGTTTTTATCCAAACAAAACACTTACATGTGAAGGTGTAATGTGTGTTATATCAATATATACTTTACTACTTCAGTTTTATGTTATCCAAAAACAAAATGTATATAAACAAAAAAACCACATTAAAATTGATAATTTTATCAAATTTTATGATATAATAATAATCATGTTTTTGTCTTGGAGCACCCTGTCCAACTTCAAAATTTTAACAGTTACAATTTAACACTCAGTTAGGTTATATTGATTGACAACACATACATTTTAAGTTTCACTTAATTTCCCCCCCCCCTCCAAATGTTGATATGGTACAATATTTTATGTAATGAAATGTTCTGTAAGTAAAGTTAAAAACTTTATGAAATTATCTTACAATTTTGTAAGAATGATTTACCTGAAAATATAAAGTGGGTAATTGCTAATAGGAATGATTATATATATTGTGAAATTGATACAAATTAAAACAGCTGAAAATAGTGTTATTGAAGAAAAAGGATATTGTCAGAGAAAGTGCCTATATGTAGTGAAACTGGATTATTCTGATGCATCATTGTTTTAGAGATCAAAATTGAACAGTTACTTTTATTTATGAAAATAAAAATACAGTATTATTTCTATGTTTTGAGTGAATCAGTAATTATGTATAAAGTAAATACACCTTTACCCCACTTAGTGATGGCAATTGGTCCTCCAAAACTCATCGTTAAGCAAGAATATCGCATACAGAATACGTATTTATGATGGAGGTCTATGGGAAAAAAATTGGTCGGTTCCAGTCGACGTAAAATATTCACATTGGTTTCCAAGCTCAATGATAAATACAGTATATAAAAACAAAAGTTTTATATCACTAGGAAAAAAAATGCATATTTTCTCTGTTTAAAAAGTACAGTACAGCAAAAAGAAAGAGAAAATGAAACTAAATTTGAATTTAAGAGTTTTTATATTCTTCAGCCGAAGGTTTTTATCGTAATGAAAAAAAAATCCATACTGAAGTGCATTTTTTTAAATTTGTATTAGTACATATTACTGTACATTTATATTTATTACTTATGTGAAATTATTCAAATTAAAAAACAATGTTTAATTATAAATTATTTAATTAAACATAAAGATTTATTACTGTACTCCAGAGTAACAAAAGACTTAGTAAATCAGTCAACTTTAGAAAAATAAAAAAACTTATTTTAAAAGAAAAAAAATCTAACTTCTAATTTTTTAAAACATAGATAGTTAAGTTTATTTTTCTTACTGTATATTTTTAGTTATTTAATAGTGCCTCCCCTCCCCCGTTTGTGTAGAAAGATTATTTATTAACACTTATTTTAAATTCAATCTGTTTTTCTTTTTAAATTTTTTTTTAAAAATGTTTTTCTTTTGATTTGAAACCACTTGAGCGTACTAATTAAGGAACACACACAATTTAATATTAGTATTTTCCTGAAAGTTTGTGATGGTGGTATTTTAGTTGTACTGTTTTCATCATCTAATATAAGTGTTGAATGTCTAGAAAAATTAAACTTTATTTAAATAATCCAAGAACTATACATTATATTTAAATAAAGTTTAATTTTTCTAAAGACATTCAACACTTATATGTATACAGTATAATAGATTCAGTAATTATATATATATATATATATTAGGTTTATATGTTCTATATTTATAATACTGAATGCAGCACTAACATTGTGTTTTATGAATAAAATATTGTATGTGCTATACAGTAATGTACTTTTGCTTTTGGGTAAAATGAATTTAAAATACCTATTCTCTGATGTCATTAGTGACACAAAATTCAAGATGGCTGCCAAAAAAAAAAATTCCGATCGTTATAATGAATAATCGATTGTAAATCATAGTGGTTACAAATTGATGATGATCACTATTATGAAATATCGCTAAGTAGCCAATCGCTAAGCAGGGTAATTAATTTTTAGATTTATTAAAAATTTGCATAATCTATACATTAAAAACATGTGTTGGATTTATGTGTGTATATATGCTGAAGTATACTGTAACTTACTCTACAGTAAACAATGCAGATTGTAATCATAGTTTATCCACAAAAAATGAGCTATTATTTAAGTCTGATAAATGATATACATGAGGTCTCAGAACAAAACTTAGTGAATATTGCTATTCTGTTATACTCCTAACTTTTCCAGACGAGTGAATAGAAGAATATACAATGAAATTTGAATTCACGTGGATATATGAATTAAATGGATGAAAAATGGATAGAAGTAGTAAAAATAAAAAGCATTAATTCCATCCGTGGGAAAAAACTATTGATAGTAATATCTATGAGTGTTAAGTTCTGTGCCTGCAAACACATAGTTGTTAGCTTTTAATAGAACTTGATTATTTTTCATGATAATTTGCAATTGCTTGCCATCCTTTTAACATAATTATTCTCAATATTCCAATTTTAGAATCACTCTCTACATTTTTATGACTTTTAATATCATTCAGAAGATACAGAAAGAAATGGAAAAAATATGAAATGGATAATATTAAAATAAGCAAAACTCACTATACATATTGCCACTCCCAGCAAGCTAGAGTAATCAATGGATGCCAGAAGGCTTGTGCATAAAATCCCCATCTAGTGCCTACTCATCCAATATCCCCAGACTAGTTTCTGGTTTGTAGCCTTTGTCAGTGAGGAGCCTTGGATCTGAGAGCACTGCACCTAGATCTTAGCCTTCTGGCATCCCTTGATTACTATATCTTGCTATGTGTGGTATAGCGAGTTTTGCCTGTTTTAATAACAGTTATAAGCAAGCATAAGAAATGGTGATCGTGGGATGTTTATTGGATAATATTAAATTGTAAAACTAAAAAAGAGCTGTTTCCATCGTTTTCAATTAAAACTAGCTTATTTTTATTAAAATTTCATCGTTTTTATTTAAGATTCATAAATTTGAAAACAAAAATTTATTTCATTTGAAAGTATATGGACTTTTTTAAGGAAATTAAATGCACATTAGTATTAACTATGAAAGTAAGTCATCATTTAATTCTTGCAATGATGGCTGTTAGTTTTATTAATTCTGGGATATTTTCATTAGTGTGTTGATCACTTCCACAATCTCAAATTTGTCCATCAAGGATGGAGATGTATCCACCTTTAGGGTGTTGTTGCCAAACAATTTGGCTGGAAGTATAATGCTTGAGATTTTGTGGTAGTCTTAATTTAAAGTATCCTTAGATCTGTTTGTTTTCCCCCCATTTTAATGATCTGTCTGACAGTATTGTATATATAAATTGTGTTTAAAAATATATTTCTTCCAATCACTGGCTGCTTATGTTTATGTCTTTCAGAATGAGACTTTTATGTAAGTATCTCTTCAGAGAATAAGGACTTTTGGATGTTCCTTTGAAATGTTTTATAACTTCCCTCAATTATTATTGATTTACAACAGTTATCTTATTTTCCCTTGCTTTTTTTCAGAAATAAAATAACAGCTTTCTTACTGACAATATAAAATTACTTACTGTATAATGAAAGAAATTATTTGTATAATTCATATTAAAGTACAATAACTTTTTTTAAAAAATTTGGAAAAAATGGTTAAGAGAATGTGGAGAAAAAATGTATATTGCTGTAAATCAAGAAGAATGTTATGGCATCTTAAATGGTGAGTGACTCATTAAAGTCTGTAATGTATTTCTAAGATTTAAATAAATTATGCTAAGAGGTTTCAAGCAATTGCAATTTCCATTGATGATTTTACATGTTATTTGATCATTATTGTCTAGTTACTTGAGATGCAGCATTGAATCTAGATGGTGAAAAAAGAATATTAATATATTTTAGTAAACTTCTGCCTAATGCATAGATATAAGGCAAAAAGAAGAAAATTCATCTCTGGCACAGTTTATTAGTTTCAACATTATCCGTCTGCAGAGTGTGTTTCAAAAAATGCTACTTTTAACATTATTTTGCCAATTTTACCATTATTTTACAAAAAAAAAAACTATACTAAATAACCTTAGAAGTTTTTTACAACTAGTAAGCCAATACAACAATGAGATAATAATCTGTCTTTGCTCTGATTGGTTGTTTCTTGTTTTCTAAACAAGAGAGCACCTGTCAATTTTTGACAGTTCTGATATTTTTGTTTTGATTTTCAATGTGAAAACATATGTTTTAGAATTTTTTTTACATATTTATATTTTTTTCCAAAAAATATTTATGAAAATATTATTTCAGAAGAATGACTCAGATTGTAATACAAAAATTTACTTTTACATGAAAATAAATTAAGAAAGTAATCAATGACATATTGCTGCAATTTATAATTTGGATGACAAAAATACATTTTATGTTGACTTCTATTGATTTTTTTTTTTTAATTATAAAGAGAAATTTATTTTTAAAAAACTTTCATTTATTTTAATAGTCTGACAAATTATTAATTAGCATTTTTAAAAAGGCTTTTAATCAAAAGAAAAAGATTTATCTGTAATATTAAATGTCAATTCTGTATTTTAAAATCAAGTCTTTGTAATGCAAACAGATAAGTATAATTTTAAGTGGATTTTGCAGTTTTGGAAAGATACACCTGAAATCATTTTTAAAAATCTTTCTTAAAATGTTGGATTGTTAATGATTTAAGTCACCTGAAAATGATGTATCCTGGTGACATGGCAAAGATGAGAATTCAAATTCTGAAAGTGAAGTTGTAGAAAATGAATGGATGTCTGAAGATTTACAATAAATTAGGTGAACTTATTGTATTTATATTAATTCTTATTTAAGCAACTAAAAATGTTTTTTTTTTATTTTTCAATAAAATCATCTTAAAGTTGGGGATGTCTTATATTTGAAAGAATACAGTATTAATTCACATATAAACACAATATTATTTTTTTTTAAAAAAATCTTTAAAATCCACTTCTACACACCTGAATACAATGCTTTTTTTTAAAAATTTCATGAACAGTTGTAACTAATTATCAGTCTTTATCAAAGTACCATGTTCTGATGAAGATTGAGGATTGGTTGAAATTATTAGAGAAATAAAACAAAAGATTTTAAAAAACATTGTACAGTATTCAAGTGTATAGAGTATTTTTAAAAACAACTAAGATCAGTAACTATCAATTTTAAAGAAAATAACTAAACAAAATAAATTAGTATAATTTGACCAAAATACCTAAATTAATAAGTAATGCTATTATTCTCTTCTTATGTATACCCATTACATAAATCTAAATATATATAGAAGCAATTCCTGATTTATATAAAGTGCAAAGCATTTGAAGAGTGTAGTACAAAAGTTAATGCAGCTCTGTTGTGTGGTATATTGTAATACTTATTTTCATGTATTAAAAGTCTTACACAAATGGCATTGAATGAATTACTTATATAAGTCTCTGACTGCCAATATCTAGTTTGACTAGCATGATGTTCTCAGTTTTGCTTTTAGAGATATGTTTAAAAACTGAAGCTTAACTAGCCTGTGTAAACTTAACATAAGTAGTATAAAGACTTAATGTGAATGTAGTGGCGTTAGTGGTTAATTGAAAATATGTTCAACTACCCCCTTTTTCCTGTTTAATGTTAATTAGACTTGAATATTCAATTGATGATTGTTTGTTATATAAAACTTTTTTAAAATCAATATTTATTTTGAAATGTTTAGAAATATAGAAATGTTGGGAAAATTAAATTAGGAAAATGTAGATTTTTTTTTTTAATCAACAAATTAAAAAGCAAAAGAATAACTGTATATTTCAAAATTATACCAAGGAAGCTGAGATCTGATAAAAGCAATGCGTCCATGTATATATATAATTTACCTTTCCGTGATTACCGTATTCAGCAGAAATGTTTTAGCGAATACTATTGCTTCATTAATCTTTTCTAAATTTTCAATATACACGTGTTTCGTTTATTTAACAACTAAATAAATAATATACAATATATTTTTGTTTGGTTAATACTTAAACACAATATCTAAAAAAAAATATTTTCTTACTGAAAAATATTATTATCAAACATAATAGAGATTAATTTATTAAAAATAGCACTGCTAAAATGACTACTTTTTGCAGAAATTTTGTTTAAAAATATATCTCTTGGAAATGTTAAAAAATCCTTAAGAGCATTCGTTACCTTTCTTTTTTTTTTTTTTGTTAAGGAGATCTACATTTTTAGCCTAGTCTGTATTTTTGTTTTGTATTTTTCCTCCCCTCTTTTCTTAATAAGTTGACATTTAAAAATATTGTGCTTTGCATGTTTCAACTAGGAGGAGGGAAATGGAATTCAAATTACAGCATGTAATTAAATTTATATCAAATTAATTTAATTAGCATTTGTAATTAGAATAATTTATGTAAATAAGATTAATGTTTAGTTTGTCTTAAAATTATATTTACTTAGATTTTTTCATATATATTGAGTAATTTTGTTTTGCATTCTTTAGAATTCAAAAATTACTCAATTACATACGAATACATGTGTGCGTGTGCGTATTTGTACGTATTTTATAAGCCTTTTAAATTAAATTGTCTATTATAAGCAAGGTTACCATTTAGTCTAGAGTTCTATAACTAAGCAAATAAATGATCACTTCCAGCGTATGTCATTTCTTTAAAAGAGTTTATTGTATAAGCTTATGAAGAATATTTGATTATGTATCTTTACATGATAAGAGCACTATTGTGAAGTAATTAACTCATCTGCTTATGGTATATATGATCTGAAGTTAATGCTCAGATGGGACTTAAAATAATTTTCAGATAACTGAGTTTTCAAGCAAACTTATTTTTTTTTGTTTTTTCTTAAAATGGACCCATATCCTACATTGTTAGCCATTTAATTATTGGTTGATAAATAGGTTTTTTGCATTTGTATTTAATATCGGGATTTCCTTTCCTGTTCTTTTTTGGGCGAATGCTATAGTTGTCCTGGCTATTTAATTCTGTTTTACTTTTTTGCTATAAATATATATTGCACTTATTTATCAGTTATCTACCTGATTTACTTTAATAATTATGAAGTTTTTAATTAATTTATTATTTCTTTATAATTATGTTAACAATGAACTAATTGTAGCATATAAGTAAGGCCAATTCAGAGTGAATAAAGAAAAGAAAATAAATATCTAGATCAACACTTAATAATGTTAGTACACTACTCATTCAGATTAGATTCTTTCACTTGCTAAGCATCCTATGACTTAATAGGTAAAAATATTGCATGGCTTAAACTAGAAATCAAGAGCTAAAGGATCTTAAATTAAATATTAAAGAAAGGAAAGTAAAAAAAAAAAAACTATTTGGTCATTTGAGTACAAGTGCTTTTCGTTCAGCCTTCATTTTGGCATGTATCAAAGATAAATACTAAAAAATACCACAAATGTGATGACCTTGTTTGTACAGCATATTTTTTACTTTCCTTTGTTTAATTGCCATTGAACAAATGATTTTTTTCGAATGCAAGAAGTAATTGAAGGCATGTAAATTTGATATGTAATCAATTTTTAAAAATTCGAATTATAAAGGCTTTAAAACAGTGGCTCAAATATATTGCAGTCAATGGTCAAAAATTGGTTAAAAAATAAGTTGTAATTTAATTTAAAAAAAAAAAAAAGCATTATTTTGCTTGTACTTAAGCATTTATTGTATATAAATATATTAAAATTCTTCAAAACTATGTTTGTATATTTTATTAAAATTAGTTTTAAAAAGCAATAATTATAATCACAAATAATTTTTTTATATATGTTTATTGAAAGCATGATGTCAATCTAATTTTGAACCATTCTATGTGTGTGAGTGTCTGTGGACATAGTTTGTAAAAAGTTTTCTATTAGCTGAAATGAAATTCTTTGTCTCTCCTAGGCCTAAAAGATCTAAGCAGAGTAAATTTCTTATGTACACTTCATAAAGTTTTATGATTTCATCCAGTAGTAACCTGTGGTGATTAACGTGATAGATTTAACATGAACGAGTTGTTAATAAATCATATAAAAGTATCTATCATATTTGGTCATGGTTATATTTATCAGAAGTTTCTCTGAGATATCTATATTTTTATGAGGATAGATATGTATATACAAATGATAGAGTAAAATGAATACAGTGGGTTTGAATTTTTCAAATATGTTATAGTTATGATCAGCCATGATCAAAATATGCCAAGAAGCTTTGTGTTGTTGATGCGAACTGTCATTGGATTGTGATTCTTAGTTACATATTTATAAATGTAGATTGCTTGACTGAAAATATTGTGTCAATTTAAGAATATATTGTCAAATCTTGTGTTCAAAAGTGGTAAAAAACAACTCGTTTATTGATTGAAAAAAGGATTCACTACAAAGGTACAAATATTGGCAGCACATGTTGAAGAGTATACTATAAATAAAATGTAAATATTAATTGTATGTCATCTGTGGAGCAAAACTATTTACCCAATGCAATTACTTCAGTTTTATGCCTAACAAGATTTTGTAATGATGAAAAAGTGAGAATCTTTGTGTGGATAATGCAAATGTGTGGAATACTTTTGAACAGACTAAAATAGAAGGATTTCAAAAGTATTGTTAAGGTATTTACTGTTATAAATTTGATAAAATTAAAAGTATACTCATTAAATTTGAATATGTAAATAGAAATGAAAAGGATTTGTAGAATTTAAGAGCTAAGAAAATGTACATTATGATTTAAAAAAAAAAAAAACAGAATAAAATACTTTCAATAAAGAACTAATATGGAAGTATCAAAATTACAGATACATTAAAGTTAAATTATATTTTAACTAAAAAAAGGCATGGGTTTTAGATTATATATTTCTATTGAAACATTCATAATTTAGCAATATGTTATCTATATATTAGTTTAAAACCAAATAGATTTAAGATGTTAAAAAAAGTAGAATCAATAGTTTATATTTTCTAGAAATAGTAATTATACCGTGCTTCGAATGCTCATTGGTCAAGTTAGAAATATCAAATTTAAATATTAGGCTTAGTGCTTTCAAGATCTTTTAACCTCATATTCGTAGCTGAAGAGATAGAAACGTTGTGGTCTTGTTAATGTATGCTAATATATGCAAATTAGTCTCCATGTGTAAAACAATTTTTAATATATTCAGATCAATCAGCTTGTCCCTTTTTTAAAAATAGCAAAATGTGTGTCTTTTCTGTTAATGGCGTGTGGATCATTAATGATGAAAGTACACCTCCTTTATTTTTCTTTTGCAGTCATTTCTTTCAGTGCACACAATCTCAGGGTTGAAGGATTCGAACTTGTGACCAGCTGCTTTTTCATGTTCCAAGAATATTGAAGTGTTGTCACCATTATTTTGAGCTTTTTTGTATGCATACATACGCTGTGTAGCTCTATTATTAATAGTGGCTTTCATTTTCCTATAATATGCATCACTGCAACCTACTTGTGGGCACAAGATTTTGTACACGACTTGAGGTATCAAGCTAGGATCAATTTTGTCTTTGGTGTTATTAATTAATCTGTTTGTAAGAAATGTATCAGTAAATTTAGAACTTAAAAATTATTTTGGACTTGAAAGCGATTAGTAGGAAGACATAATTCTATTAAAGACATCTTTATAGCAGGAACAAAAAAATGAACAATTAATCTAATACTTTTTTTATTGAGATATGATATTGTATGCAGTAATTAAGCACAATCCATTTAAAATAAGTGATTATCTGGAATTTTATAAAATGATACAGAAAAGATTTAATAGTTATTAATATATAAAAGTATTTGGAATTACAAAAGAATTAATGTTGATGTAAAGAAATATAACTGTAAATTAGTGAATCTGTAGAAGATAATAAAAGTCTCAGAGTTATAAAATGACAACTTGATATTGCAAGGAATGTTATTTCAGCATGAAAGAAGAAAATGTGACACAATTAGAAAAAACATAGATGACATCAAGAAGTATATGGAAAAATTCTGCAATAATATAATGGTAAAAAATAGGAAAATAAATCAACTTTTATAATAATTGTAAATACTACATATTTTTAATGCTGTAATGAGACTTGCAATTAAATCTATGAAAACAGAAAAGAATAAGTGTATGGTAAAATCACAATAGATATATTAAAAGAAAATATGTGAATAAATAAAGTATTTGTCTACTAAGCTATATAACAAATGATTGCAAAGAATACCATTAGTGATATTGGTAGAGAGATAAAGAAGAAAACTTTAAGAAATATAGCTGTGTTAATTTTTTTGTTTGTTTACACTCTATTTAGTAGGATCATCATAAATTTTCTACATAAAACTTTGGATATAAGCTAATTAAAAGAACAAAATGGATTTTAAAATGCCTATTGCACAGTTGACTATTATGAAAGGCTATAGAAAGAGCCAGTCTATAAATCATCATTTTATATTATCATTGATAATGGAGGATTCTATCTTTCTAAATCTTTTGTAGCAAGTATTTTTAGATTTAAACATATAAAACAAATTGAGTAAAACTAAATGACAATTTTTAAATTGTTTAGAATTTTTGCAGATGATGGTTATTTTTGAAAATAATACTCCCAATTCTTTAAAAAATGTTATCGGTGCTATCAAATGAAAGCAAAAAAATCTTTCTACACATAAATACTAAAATTACTAAATGTTAAATAGCTTTTGAAGAAAAGAAAAAGAAAAAACAAAGATTGTCTGTAATGAATTCTTACCTATAAATAATTTGATCTAATTATTTAGAAATATAGATGAAGTTATGTTTATTAAAAAAGATACCTGAAAAATGTTTAGTATAAAATATAAATATACTATGTAGTTCTCAATGATGTGATTGATTGAGACTTAGAAGAGTATTACAAAGATTCCAAACATTCTAGCAAAGTATAAAGATGTAGTTATGTATCAGAATATTTCCACCATCTTTGCATTATTAAATGTTTTTAGAAAAACTCAAACTTTATTTATATTTTTCCAAATAAGCATAAGCAAATAAGTATATGAATCATGCTTATATTCAAATATTGCAGATTCGGCCTGAATTTTTCCCATCTCTCTTCTGTATATTCAAATGAACATACATGAGGGGTCAGAATGACTTAAAGTCAACATGGGCATGATAATAATATTAGCATCAACGAAGGATTTGAGTGTTCCATCATCAGATTTTCAATGGTATGGTTGGCTGAAGAGTTGGAGGGAGGAGTAAATTGAAGCCTGCTCATTAAAGTTTGAAATTTGCTATCTTAATATAAACTGAGCACTGATTATATATGTGTGTGGGAGATGATGATCTGAACCAACTGATGAATGCTAGTTCAGCACAAAATACATATATTGGAGATCACTTATCTTTTTCACATGCGTGTGGACATGTGCCTCAGTTATATGAGATAGAGTGTACAGCTGAAGGGAGTCTGAAAGTCTGTGTTCAAATTTCTTATAATTACATACTAATTTGTACAAAAAATGACACATTACTATTAATATTTTATTTTAAAACAAACGTAATTAAAACATTACCTCATAATATATATATATATATATAATAGGTAATTTGGTTTAGCTAATATATTTTATAAACTTTTAATTGCTGTGGGTTCAGTGTGGGTGCATGGTTAAGAGTTTAGAACTCCTAAAACATGGTATTTGGGGATTGATTCTGGTGCAATATAAATAGAATATGATTTTTTCAAAAAAACATTTAATAATTCAACTAGACAACAGAAGTAGTCCAATATATAACTACAGATGAAATGCTGTCATCACAAATCCTCAAACAATTATAGAGAGATATACTTTTTTATTACCAAGAAGTATTCAGAAATGAAATGTGTGGATGAGAGAACAGTCACTATCATTGAAAAAATTAACCTTTACTCTGCAGATTTTCTTATTCATCACATTGAGTAAACCTTTAATTCTTTTTATTTATCAGTGATGCTTTTATTCATAAAAATGTTAAAAGTAAAATGATCAGAAATATTTTAATTTAGCTTCTAAAAGTTGAATTTTTTTACATTCATATAATGCAAATATAATGAAAAAAAAATCATAACTATAAAAAAATATATAAGAAAAATTCCTGCAGTAAAATAAAAGAATTATTTTTCAATTAATTACAACATGCAGTCGGGTGCAGTCTCCATTGACTTTTCTTATCTTAGAAATAGAAATGCTGATTATTCATTTCTGTTGTCTTTTCTTTTTTCTAAAATTAAATATTTATCAATAAAAATCTGATTAAACACATTATTAGTCAATATATTATGAAAAATAATTATAAATATAGAAATAATTATGAAAAATAGTTATTTTCTACTTTCGGCCACAGAATGTCATTGATCCACACATAATAGCCAAGTGTTATTCATTTCTCTTGATTATTTTTCTTCTAAAAAATAAATATTTTTGAATAAAGATCTGTATTTAAGTACATTATTAGTTAATATATTGTAAAAATTACTAATAAATGTAAATAATTATGGAAAATACATGTTTTCATGTTCAAAATCTATTATGAAAGGATAATTTTGCATACGCTTTCTGAAGATGGGAGAACCTCCTATTTAACAACTGTAATACCATTTATGGCAATAGAAAATTAATTTTTTTGCAAAAATACTGACCTTTGCAGATTTTTTTAAGATTAAAATATTGTTATCATAGATTATGCTTAGTTTTTTACAGTAAAATGAGCATAAAATTGATAACATGTGGCCAAAAATGGCCATGAGATGATATTTTAGAGAAAATTACGGTTCTGAACTATCATAATCAGACAAATATGAATCTCAGGAATTTGTAATACGCTTAGAAAGAATTCTCAAATAGTCTAATAGTGATATGATGAGTAAGACAAAAGTAATCGAATGGGAAAATTAGCTTAAATTAGGAGTCATTCATACTACAAAGAATCAATAATGACTGAAAATGGTGATGATGATAAACAATGTACCAAAAAAATTATTGCAAGGAATATTTTCTTATGAGTTGCTATATCATGTTTGTAGTTAAAAGCAATTACAAAATTTTAATTTGCAGGCTTAATAATACTTTTAGAGTTTTATTTAGATCACATATTATGAAAGTGATACCGTAAAAATATATATATTTTTAATTTTTTTTAGTAGATTATTATTTGGTAACAGTTTGCCTTCGATTATTAGCCTTTTAAAAAATTTTCTTTTGGATTTCTTACAGTCATAATATTTACTCAAATGAAGCTTCCATTATTAAGATATTTAATTCAAATCCTTATTTTTATGAACTTATCTTTTAAGAGTAAGTAATATGTTAAAAGTTCACACAAACTCTCATAGGTGGCAGTGTATATCGGTATTTTTTTTTTCCAACTTCAATTAATGGAGGAAGAAATTTAAAATGTTTAAATACTTGCCTTTTTTTATGTACTTCTTTTAATGTATACATGCGTGTGTAAATATATGTGACATGATCTCATTTTTTCTGCGTATTTTTATTTATTCTAGTGCGCATGTGTTTGTATATACAGTACATGTTTTAAAAAAATCTCTGTCACTAATGGAATTGTCTTGTCATTGATGCAAAATCATACTTTCTCATCTGATTAAGAATTAACCTTTCAGAGTAATCTGTTTCAATCAATTACCAGAGGGTTAAGAAAGAAAACAGAGGTTTATGGGATTATCCAGAATTCCTCTGACTGCTAGATAGTTAAAATAAGAAAGAAAATGGAGGCTAATGATTAAAACGAATTTTAAATTAAAAAGAAAATGAGCTTAAAATAAATATATTATGAAAGTAGTTTTCAAAATTTTAAGCAAGCTAATATTTTATAATTGCAAAAAGTTAATTTATTTTTTAATAAATATATTTTATTTAATATTAATAGCAAATAGGTAGAATATCGTTCTGCATATATAAATGTTGGCGTGAATAATTTTGTTATTTTTTTAGAGTATCAGACGTAATTGCAGAATTGTTGGTTATAAGCACAAATATTTTAATATTAAAATAAGTATTTCATACCTTTGTTTATTTTCTGCATCTTAAACAAATTACTGTGTAAATTTAAATGTGTCTATGTCTATTAATTCCTAGGAGAAAAAATATGTAATATTTAGAATTAAGATTTATTTATAAGCGCTTCCAAGAAATAATTTTCTTTGCCTTAATATTCCATGTTCCTTGAACTTTTGAGAAATGTTGTTTTATACACACATACATAAAAGTATCATTTAATAAACTAATAATAAATGTTTTTTTTTTTTTTTTCAAACTGTATTATTTTGAATATAAATTTATTATCCATGTTTACAAATCTATGCAAAGTCAGGTATCTTTGACCTCCAAAGTGATAGTCCATAGCAGTTTTATTTCAATTTATAGGATTTTTTTTGCCCACTAATATACTATTCTTACACTGAATCAATATCAGTATTTATTTATACGCATATGCACGTGTTATATGTATATACTAATTCATTTTAAATATATAATATTAAACAATAAATAATATGTATATAGGCTATTAACATTATTTTGACTTCATAAGAGATTCTTCCCAGAAATGTAAAAATATATTAATAAGAATGTGAAAAGTTTGACATTTCCCAATTATGAAGTATTAGCTTTTTTCAATAAGATAGCATATTCAACTTTTTATTTAACAACAAGGAAATATAAAACATAAAGTAAACAATACTGCAATAATCGAATGAAACAATTCCATCCCATGTTATTTAGGCGAAATATTTGATCATAGCCTAACCTATTTTCTTATTTGTCAAGAATTTGATCTAAAGTAATTTTTTTAAATAATTCGGAAAACTAGTGATATCAGTGCACTTGGCTATCTACATTGTATTTTATGTTTAATTGTTTGGTTATTATTTGATCTTGTGGTCCATTCTCCTAGTCGGTCATGAAGGCCTTTCCTGGTGTACATCTTCAGGCATGATGTTCGCAGAAGCTCCGATTCACTCCGACATGCCAAATCATTTCAGTGTAGGGTGATCCTGGATGTATTATTGTTATCCAGGACCGACTAGAGAGACTAACAAAACATTACATCCACATTATGAAATAATACTGCCATAACTAATCGATAAAATTAAGATTCATCGTACTTATACATATAAAATATACATTTATAAACAGTTAAAAAATAGAACAGAAAATAAAAGATAAAAATGAAATATTTTCCCATGTTAGAATAAGTTGTTTTTTTTCACTTTTTAGAAATTAATTTAAAAATAAATGTATATTTCATTGATATCGTTAAAATGCTTTTATTTGAAAAAGAAATGTAAACCTAAAACTTTGAGTTGTTTCTTTAAATTGTTTTACTTATTTTTTAGTTTTTTTTTTTTTTTTAAAAAAAAGAAAGTAAAAATAAATCTTATATTCTTATTTTAGATCTTGAATCATCTATGATAGAGAAAAGAAATCTAAAGGAGTGTTAAGTGCAATTTTGCATTGTTCATCGAAGTTGTGGCTGCCGAATTTGATGTGGCAATAAAAATAATCAACTATTGGGTGGAAGGAACTCACATAAGAAATAAATTTCATCTTAAATCTTTTAATTTGTGATTGTTTCAAAGCCAGCCACTTCATTTTTACATCAATTGTTTTATTTGTAATTTATACTGAATATAACTGACAATTATTGTTTTCATAAAAATTGATAACACTTACAAATGATTGCATTCCCCGCCCCTCATTTTTTAAAACAAATAAATTTAAAAACTTTAAAGACAAATGTTCAGAATAAAAATTCCAAAGAAATTGTCAATTACAATCCCCCACCCTTCAATTTTCTCAAATCTAAAATAAGAAATTGAAAAATTGGGAGGGGGAGGACTGTCAACAAAAAGTAATAAGTTGTTTTAGATTTCACATTGAATTTATAAATTATTTAGTAATATTATAATAAAAACCTTTTCCAAATCAAATCTTAAATTTATTGATTAGTCATCCGAGTATTATTTTATGATGTTGAAGTAGTGTTTAAAGATGCAACTAAACTTAAAATAGAATGTATGTATAAAGATTTTTTGATATTTTTTGTGAATAGTTGCTACCTAAATAAAAGGAACTTATATATTAAATAGTCAAAAGATTTAACAAATAAGTGTCTATATAATAATAAAATTGCTTCAGTGGCGCTTGAAGGAACAATTCAAGTCTTTTATTAATCAGACATTCTTCATAAGGTGAAATTTAGATTCTAAGTGTGGGTATTTAGTTTTACAATCAAGTGCATTTTAATTTCAGACTAAGTGATGCTTTGTGTGGACACAATTGTAATTAAGTTTTACGAATAATTATTTTGTCATCTAACTTTAGATCTTAAGCAGTAAGTGTTTAATTCATAGACCAATTTTGTGTTAAATTCATATAATACATGTTACATTTCAGTTATTTTTATTGGTTAATTTGTAATAGAATATTAAAATTTATTATTTGTGTGTTTTTGAATGCAGATTTATTCATTTATATTATAGTAAATCAAACATTTATGTGCATATGCATAGATGATAATATCTGAATTGATATTGATGTAACTAAAATATGTAAGCATAAAAGTCATATACTACAGCTTTTATTATTTTGTTTACTTGGAAATAAAACTGTATATTTTCATAACTTATTAAACAAACATATTTATGAAAGAATACATGGGGAAAAAAAGAAAGAAATCTGAACTTGTATTTTATTTTATAAATTTAATTCTTCTAAAGGAAAATTTATGTGGTCCATCTTTATTCTACTTTGTATTGCATTCTTATCTTTATTTTGTTTATGTTTTTTAATATTTATTATTAATATATACAA
The DNA here is from genome assembly GCA_028023455.1 of Epiperipatus broadwayi. NCBI lineage: Eukaryota > Metazoa > Onychophora > Udeonychophora > Euonychophora > Peripatidae > Epiperipatus > Epiperipatus broadwayi. The sequence goes on from JAQFVV010006222.1 coordinate 2,032,497, forward strand.
TGTGTAGCAGCTATAGACAGTTAATCACTTTTCCATCAACTAAACTTCATTTCAAACTGTAACCATCTTAAACTACTTTTAAATGCTACATTGAAAATTGTTAAAATGGAATAATGCTGCTAAGAAAGAGCCAACAACATTTTGCTAATTTATATAATAAGACAAGATTAAAACCATTTGGTATTTTATTTTTAGTGCCACTATGTGGGAAGAAAAAAGATGTACCTGTAAGATAGAAGATCATCTCTGGAATATGTGGTCTATGAAGATAAGATAGCTTGGTGTGATAATGGTGGACATGGACTGCTTACACATTTTGAATATTAAGAGTCCAATTTTAACTAGAGTGGGAGGTTTTATATTAGATCATAAAAGTTTATTATTTAGGCTAAGAAAACAAGTCCATGTGGCTATCATTATAAAGAAAGATATTGCACAAGTTGTGAATGGATATACAACTGTGAATAATTAATTGAAATTAATTTATTTCATATTTAGCCATTCACTATTAGTGTAAAACAAATTTATAATCAATTAAATTTAAAAAATTTATGAAGAGATATACATAGAAATTATTAAAATCTACAAAAAATTCATATTTTAATGGTTGAAGAAAAAATACCAAAGTTGGAAACTTTAGTCAATATAGACTCAGAAGCAGAAATAAAGCTGAGAAATGATTTTAAATGTTTGTGATTCAATTATCTTTTTACATCTGTTGATAATCAAAGTGTTAACTATGCACATGGAAATCTTAAATGTAGATCTCAAAACTAAATTAATTAACTATTTAAAAATCCTGTGTTGGGTGACTTTCATTTAATAGTAAAAAAAAAAAAAATCTGACCAGAAGCAAATTATGGAACTAATTATGTAAATTTCAAGTGAAGCTGAAAATAAAAAGAACTATAATATAAGGTTGTTATAATTTAGAGAACATATTCATATATTTTATGAATAATATCAGATATCAATTTGAGGTTAATGGGTTATAAGAGTAGACACAGCTTAAAAGAAACAATTGTTTAGTAATAAATTTAAGTAATTGCAGTTTTGAGATTAAGTTAATTATTGGAAATGATTAAAATTTTATGTTTACATGTGCAAAGTTAAACATAATTTGTTTATAGAAAACATACTATATGATTTTTGTTTCATTGTATACTCTAAACTTTGCATAAGTTGCATCTGTAATTTTTCTCTGTATAAATAATTTCTATAAAAGAATGTCCAGAAATCTGAATTTAAAAAAAAGAAAAACAGTGATTTTTTATTTTTTAAGTGAAATAATAAATCTTGTAAATGTTAAGTAAGATTAATAATTTCCAGATGCAAGAAATAAAATGGTGACTTAAAAATATAAAATCATAGCAATATTTTTACCATTATGTAAAATGAAAATTTAATAATTAGAGAGTAAGGATTCCAGCAGTTTATTTAAATGATCTGAAGTTAGTGTCTGCTTTTGTGTAATTATTCTAGCCTAATTTTGCACAGGTGCACGAATTTAATAAATGTGTCTTAAGCTTGGTGCAACTATTAGAATTCATGATGCATATATCTATATGACAAACGTTATTTTATACAAGGAGATTTGTAAAGAAATACATTTTGTTCTTAAGTAAATCTATTATAAGAAGGGGCACAAATTTTATACATATAAAAGTAAAGATTAATCTTAAATTCATAGTTCTCCATCCACATACTTTATCATTTTGTTCCAAGCCCACATATGGATGGGATGCTTTAATCTATAAATAACACAAGATATTATATATTAATTCTTAACATGCATAATAAAGAAATTAGCAAAAAATAATAACTCAAAAATCTAATATAGTTATGCAAAAAAAAAAAAAAACAGAATAAATTTAAAAAGAGCACACACACTTCACTTGCATGTGTGATTGAGAATGTAATTGCTTGGCATATATATATATAAAAATTAATTATATTGTAAAACAAATGTAATTGCTTGGCATATATATATATATATATTTGTTTTACAATATAATTAATTTTTATTTTATCACAAAAAGGAAAAACTTTGTGGGGTTTTTAAGGTTTAGCATACTTATTGTCACACTTAGAGGCCATTTTAAATAAAAAATTTGTTTCATAATTCATGAGGCATTATGGTAAACATAAAGTAACCTTTTCACTATTGTCACACTCATAACTGAATGAACACACTAGATGAGAACAAGTCTGATTGAGAAATGATTCATGGTGTCAGTCATTCAGTTGGGAGCGTAAGTGAAATTCATGTTATTTCAATTTTTTTTAAAAAAAACACCATAGTTATAAATTTATAAATCAATAAATAAGAACTGTATCAAGATTTAAGGGGATTGCAATGTTTATTGAACAGTTCAATAAGATAGGGAAAAAGTTTATTGCAGTGGCAAGTTTAATTTAATTAAATACAATTTTATCGAATCCTTGTTGTAATAAATATTAATGTTTTTGTGTTAATTATTTTATAGTTTCTGTTATGTATGTGAAATATGTAGATGTTATGCATGTATTAATAATGTTTAAAAATATTTACATTACTTAATTTATATAAATATTATCTTTAATACTAAATTGTTAAATAAACTTTTGTGGGCTGCCACCATTCTATACATGGATATATTTATTAGTTAGTAAAAATAATTTATGTTAAGAATCATCAGAAATTGATATGATTTTTGTATGTATTGATATGTATGTCAAATCTTGTGTCATTCTGTATTGATTAGTTTACTTATGACTTATTAATGTAGTGCATGGTATGATGATAGTTTTGGGATCATTAAATGGCTTGTATAAATAATTGATATGATTCAAAAATCTTGCCATAATAAAAAAAAAAATGTTGACACTGCTCTGTATTAAATTTGTCCTACACTATAGGAATTATGGTAGTAATATAAAATCCATCATTTGTTTATGTAAATAAATGTATTATTTTTACAGCAATGCAATTAGGTGCTTAGCATGAAATGATAAAGTCCTTTCATGGCATTTAGGGGTGTTCCAAGAGCTTACATATCATCATTTTGACTATCCATATTATCAAGTTATAGTTTAATAATATCCTTTTCAAAAAAAACTCTTAGAAATTTTTTTTAGTCTTTTTTTCAGTTTGAAATATATTAAATATGAAAATATTTGCAGTAATATTATACTACAACATTTTAATAATTTAATGTAATACATTTTTGAGAAGATTTTTAAAATATAATAATAGAAATATCTAAGAGATTTAAAATATTTGAAGATAATATAACAAAATTTTACGGATTCAGTAATGTAACATAATTTCATAATGTGCTTTTTTAAAATATATATATATAATAATAGAAATATATAAGATCTTATTAAACATTTGAAAGTAACCCAAGAATATACGAGTATAGTTTCTGAAATTGTGAAAATAGCGGTGTGTCATTGATCTTTATTATTTAGAAATAAATCATTTGTTAATATGTGGTGACAGACATTGAAGTATATGAAACTCCTAATAGGAATTAATGGTTATTGGTATACTTATATAAACTTTAACTAAATTCTTCATTTTAATTCAGTTTATATGTAATGTAATGACAATTGCATCTAGTCTTTAGATATTTTGTTTTGAGTAAAAATAACACATATTGAATTTTGACATTATATGTTTATTCATATTAAGATAAAACCATCTTATTATTACTTTCGTGAACAAAAACACTTTTGTTTTCAATATTTGAGAAAAAGATATAGTTTATATATTTTGGCTGGTCTTACTTTTAATCTTATTGCTGATAATATAGCTTACTCTCCTAAAATTTCTATATTCATATATATTGCTTATAATAACTTCTCTCATATACACGTTAATGCAAAAAAATAGAGGAAATTTGAAAACGCTCTGATGAAGACTGCTGGGCAGACAGAAAAATAAAGAAGTTTTATTAAAAAAAAAATTTTGCATTAAAGTATATATGAGAGAAGTTATTATAAGCAATATATATATGAATATATAAAGAAATGTAAAGGAGAAGAATAAGAATATAAAATCCCTACATCTAATAAAGACTTTAATAATATGCAAATTGAATGCAGATTTTAGCAAATCAACTTTTTACTTGCTTAATTTTTATGACCTCATTAAAACACATGTAGATGCAATGAAGGAGCAGTTATAATGTTTGACTTGAATTAATTGAGGGATAGGAATTGTTTTATTCATTGTTAGGTGTTAAAATTGCATTAGGTATATCCCTACGCTTGTAAAAAATTTAAGCCTCAAATAACATTGTTTTTTATTTCAAAAGAAAAATCTTTTTTTTAGTAATATGATACAAACTAAGTTACAAAATCAGATTATTATTAAAATTTGTATATATTTCTAAATGTAAGGTCAACTTCATTTATCTTATTTTAGAGTGATAAGCTTTAATCATCCTAGTCTTTGTGCAGTTAGTAATAAAAAATACATTATTCGGAATATTTACTACAATGAAGATTGTTAATAATGAATGCATGCATTTAAATAGTTTATACAATTATTAAGCAAGCTGTACATCAGGGATGGCCAAGATGTCAACCACAGTCAACTGCAAGGTCCCTGGAAATTGACCGCGAAGCTCACATGAACATTGACAAATTATAATGATAAATTCAAAGCTGATTTGAATATAAAAAAATAAAAAAAGTAAAAATTCAAAATTATTCTTGTTTAAGAATATTTAAATTTAAAATATTGTCGATCTCAAAAATAAACCCAGGTTATAAGAAGCTGAAAAGAATTAAACATAGTTCTAAAACAATTTTCTTTTTTTTTTTTCTATATATATTTTTTTGAATTTTTTTTTCAAATTCAGAGCCACTCTAGAAAATAATTATTTATAGGTAATTTAATAAATATTTTATAAAGCAACATGGTCAAATTGTAATACTAAAGGGAGCTGATGTAATTTAATAATAGTCATAGTAAAGGGTCTTCAATAGAAAAAAAATTTATCATCTAAAAACATCGCCAATATTTGTGAATAACTAAAACGCCCTTATAAAGAAACCACTAATTCGTAAGTGCATTCTAAAAAAAACCAGAACTTCGACTTATTTATTTCCATTCCAGTTTTCATTCTGCCAAAAATATCTTTTTTTTTTTTTTCTGGTTTCCAGTTTGAAGCCCTAAAAAAAATGTAGTCATCCTCAGGTATGCATTCTTAAAAAAAGTTATCCATATTGTCTAAAAGTTTGGCCACCCCTGTAGTACATGAATAAAATTGTGAGGTAACCCCAACAAAATTACACTTGCAATGTTAATTGTACATGAACTGCAGATTTCTGTCTGCATTTACATAATAGTTTTTAAGATTATTTTTTAAGTAGTACTTATAAAATAAAACTTTCTGCCCAAAATGTTCAATAGATTAAATATCTAAAGGGCCCGCTTAAAAAACCTTTTTTTTTTTTTTTTTTTTATAAAATAAAAAAAAATATATGAGGTTTTTCTTGGGGTCCCCCCCCCCAGACGGGTTTTGGTGGGGTCTTGGGGGGGGTAGGACAAAAATTTAAAAATTTATTCAACCCAAATTCTATTTAATATTAAAAAAAAAAATACACAAAAAAAATGGGAAGGAAAAAAAAAAAAAAAACAAAAAAAAAAAATTTTTTTATATAGAAAAAGAGAAAAAAGAAAATATTGTTTTTTATTATATATTTTTTTAAAAATCTATCCAAATATATGAAATAATGTTAGATAATGGCAGAATTTTGAAATTTTATATTACTTTAGATGATGTAATGATTATTCCACAATCAGAGAAAGGAAATAAGACTGATGTTTCTGATGAAACAGTTTAAGTAGAACTTATAGTAGCTAGCGGAAGAAAATAAAACCTCAACAAGGCCTACTCAAGTTTGGAAGAAACCGACAAAGTTACAAGACTATGTTGTGAATGAAACTGATTATATTGTAGTTTGAGCAGAACCTGCAAAAATTATTAGTGAAAAATAAAATTGTGTATTACTGGGGTAAAGGGAGAAATACTATATATGTATTTTATTAAAGAATAAATAAATCTAGTGTGTGCAAACTTAAAATATTGATATTGCCATAATACTCCAGAAAAGAAATAAAATAAACAATTGATATGCAAGAAAAAGAAATCAGTAACTGCAAGAAGCAATAGGAAAATTTGCATATTAATAAAATCTTAGTTATGCAAATTAACAAATCTGATTTAAAAAAGTCTGCAGAAGAAGAACAATAAAATAAACTACAAAAATGGGGTACTGAGTCACAGCTGAGTTTTAAGTTTTGTTCTGTGCTCAGTTCTGAAAGTTAATAAAGAAGAGCTCTAGCCAAGAATCTAATTTGAATATCTCGGATTAATATCTGAGCAAAAATGTGCTTACAAATTGCAGAGATAAAAAGACATTTATATACATTAAATCTCTACAGAGATATAAACTGTTAAGTGACCTAAGAGATCCTGTTATCAACTAGTTAATAATCACTTGAATTACTAATTTTTTACTAACTATTATCATTATTCAATGTAAAATAAACTCTACATTTCTTATTAAACATTATTGGTGTTTCTTTTAATCAATTAAAATTATTCAGTTGCCAATTGTCTGATTAGATCTAGATATATTATGTGGCACAGTTCAACAAAAGTTTGATATTATCTGGATTAATTTGACAAAGGATTGGATATATCAAACTGTTTCTGATGAAATGTAATTTTAAAGATACCAGGTAGCTCTTTCCAATTCGAGAAGTTGTAGAATTAAATAATGAACAAAAAAAAGTCTATAGAAGCAGAGGGAGAAGATAGAACCTCAGCAATGAAGGATTAGATATACCAAACTGTTTCTGGTAAAATGTAATTAAAGATACCAGATAGCTCTTTCCAATTTGAGAAGTTATAGAATTAAATAATAAAAAGAAAAGACTATAGAACCAGAGGAAGAAGATAGAACCTCAGCAATGCTTACCTAAATATGGAAGAGGTTGACAAAGTTACAAGACTTTGCTGTGAATAAAACTGATTATATTGTAGTTTGAGTAAATCTGCAAAAATTATTAGTGAAAAATAAAATTGTATATTTCTAGGGTAAATGGAAGAATACTTTACTCTCCTTCTCTCTATATATATATAAAGAATAAATCTGTACAAACTTAAAATATTGATATTACTAAAATACTCCAGAAAATAAATAAAATAAATAATTGATATGCAGAAAAAAAGAAATCAGTAACTGCAAGAAGCAACAGGCAAATTTGCATATTATTAAGTCTTAGTTTATGCAAATTAGCACAGGTGATAAAAAAAGTTTGCAGAAAAATAAGAAAAGGGAAGAAAAAAAAATAAACAGTGAATATTGAGTTTTAAGTTTTGTTTTGTGGTCAGTTCTGAAAGTCAATATAGAATAGCTCTAATCAAGAATATAATTTGACTGTCTCAAAATATGTGTATGCAGAAATGTGCTTACAAAATTACAGAGTTAAAGAGACATATATATATATACATTAAATCTCTACAAAGATATGAACTGTTAAGTGATCTAAAAGCTCCTGTCTCAACTAGCAAATAGCCTATTGAATTACTAATCTTTTACTAACAGTATTATCATTATTCAGAGTAAAATAAACTCTAAATTTCTTAGAAACTTTTGTTGGTGTTTCTTTTAATTAATAATTAAAATTATCCAGCTGCCAATTGACTGTTTGATGCTGGATATATTACACTCAAATACTTATTAACAAACAATGTACTGACAAATTTATTGCAATTGACAAATACAAGAATTAAATTTAATATAAGTAGCTTAGTAAATGAAGTCAAACTATCGTCGAGCAGTTGCTAAAACGATATAAATAATAATTGTATCTTATCTATTGTTTCAATAAAACTTTATAAACAGCATAACTTTTCTTTTTTTTATGATATTTTTGAAATGTCTGCTAACCTACCTAATGATAATACTTTTCAATAATTTAATATATGTACTTTACTTATTGTTTTGGATGTGGCTCTAGAATATTTTGTTTTAACATAACTTCGATTTTTTAAAGCGTAACCATGCCTTTGAAAAAAAAAATTGATTCCAAAAATTCGAATATGCAAAATTTTATAGGAATGGTTTATGATTTTTTTTTTCAAAATTGCCTGCTATCATTTGGCTAAAATTTTATTTCATTTTGATCTCAAATATCTAAAAAAAAAAAAAAAGTATGTGTACAAAAATGAAATAAATATTGCTATTCACATATTTATTGCATTACTATATATATATAATATCCAAATATAAGTACATTGTTTGTACTAATCAATGTAATTAGAAGGAACTTGAACTCAAACTTTCATGCTCCCTACAGCTATGCACTCTATCTTATACAATTAACACACATGACCACGTGAAAAAGATGATCTCCAATATACATATTTTATGCTTAATCAGCACTCATCAGTTGGTCCAGATCACCATCTCCCACACATGTGTACAATCAGTGCTCAGTCTATATTAAAATAGCAAATCTTCAAACTTTAATGGAGAAGCTTAAAACTTCTTTACCCTCCAACTCTTCACCTATCCATACCATTGAAAATCCAATGATAAAACACTTTAAGCCTTGTTTATGCCAATATTGATGTCCTACTCATGTTGACTATAAGCCACTCTGACTGCTCATATATACAACCTTAATTTCCATTTAAATATAAATAGTATTTATATAATTAATAACATAATAAATTACTTTTTAGTAATATATATTTTAAATATATATATATATTTTATATATAATCTATCAAGTACTTTAAAGACAGGCATTAACCCATATTATATGAGCCTTGAATGTTTATAATAGTCAAACAATATCTTTGTTTGCCAATAGAAGGACCTCTCAAACCTCAACACAAGATAGCGACTTTTATAAAGATAAGAGTGGTGTCTTATCTTTAACCTAACTTTTCAATTATATAGGCCAATCTGAAGCATCTTAATTTGGGAACATGAAGCTGTTATTCTCTTTGTATTTTTATTTGGACTATTTCCATAAATCTAATGTGTGTATTAAATGTTTGATGTGCATCACTAACAGTTAAATGAACTTGGAATATGTAAATAAAGTTAATTTTTTCTAAAGACATTCAATATGCATATTAGATGATGGAAATAGTCCAATATAAAAATACAACTAGAACACTGTCATCACAAACCTTTAGGAAAACACTATTATTCTTTTCACTGTTTAGGTCCACTATTTCCTTTACAAATTAACTTTTATGAAATCTTGCATTTTACAAGTTAATATTACAATCTTTATACTGGAAATATATGAACTATTGTAAAGTCGTAATTATTTATTAAGTGCACAGGAAGTATATGTAAATATTTTAGAGACAGGCTTTAACCTATATCATATACTTCCTGTGCACTTAATAAATAATTACAACTTTATAGTAGTTTATATATTTCCAGTATAAAGATCATAATGTTAAAACTCGTTATAAATCACAAGATTTCATGAAGGTTAATTTGTAAAGAAAATAGTGGACTAAAGAAGTGAAGAAAATAACAGTTTTATGCTCCCAAACCAAGATGCTTCAGATTGGCCTATAATGGAAAAGTTGCTATTGTGCGACGAGGTTTGAGAAGTTCCTTTCTCAGCAAATAAAGATATTGTTTGACTATTATAAGCATTCAAAGTACATGTGATATAGATTAAAGTCTGTCTCTAAAGTATTTATATATACTTCCTGTGCACTTAATAAATAATTACACATAATATTAACTCGTAAATCGCAAGATTTCATGAAGGTTAATTTGTAAAGAAAATAGTGGACTTAAACAATGAAGAGAATAACAGTTTCATGCTCCCAAATCAAGATGCTTCAGATTGGTCTATATAAGTGGAAAGTTATGTTAAAGATGAGACACTACTTTTATCTTTATAAAAGTCACTATCTTGTGTCGAGGTTTGAGAGTTTCTTCTATTGGCAAATAATGATATTGTTTGATTATTATAAACTTTCAAAGCACATACAATATAGATTAAATCCTGTCTCTAAAGTATTTACATATACTTCCTGTGTGTTTAATAAATAATTACAACTTTACAGTAGTTTATATATTTCCAATATAAAGATTGTAATATTGACTTGTAAATTGCAAGATTTCACAAAGGTTGATTTGTAAAGGAAATAGTGGGCTTAAACAGTGAAAATAATAACATATTCACATTCCCTAATCAAGATGTTTCAGATTGACTATATTATAAGTGGAAAGGTAGGTTAAAGATAAGATGTCGCTCTTTATAAAAGTTGCTATCTTGTGTTGAAGTTGAGAGGTCCCTCTATTGGCAAATAAAGATATTGTTTGAATATTATAAACATTCAAGGTGCATATGATATAGATTAAAGCCTGTCTCGAAAGTATTTACATATATTTCCTGTGAGCTAAATAAATAATTACAACTTTATAATTTATCAAGATATTTTATAGATATGAATATTTTTTTCATATTATATATATTGTGTGTATGAAAACTATGAAAAATGTATTCTGTGTTTACAGTTTTTTATTTTGTAATGCAAGTGTTAAAAAATAATAAAGAAAGTAATAATAATAAAAAAATTAATATTTTTGAATGTGGTTTTTACAAATAACTGCAGTGGCTTTTTACCACTGTGTTATTTAATATCAAATTACTGATTTTCCTAAGAATTTAACATATATATATAATTATTTTCATATGCATGTGTGTATGTTTACAAAATGAGTTTTCTTTTTTTCCTTTTTTTTATTTAGCTGAATGCATTTTCAATGGCAAAACTGAGTTTGATATACATCACTGCAATCAGCTAAATAAAAGAAGTGAAAGTAATACCCACTTTGTAAAGCATACATACACAAAAGAATTACTATATAACATAGGGAAAACTTAATATTATATATAATTAAATTATTGAAGGGTTATTATTAAATTCATGATTGATAACTTTCCATGTAATTCAAAACAAATTTTATTTTAGTGGCGAGTGATAATTTAAGCTCAGTTATTAATTTTTAAATAAGCATGAGAAATTTTCATCACTTTTTTTTTTTTTTTTGGTAATCCTGTGTAATTTCAAATCTGTTAATAGAATTTTAGGGAGAAAATGTATTATTTATAACTTAGGTGTAAAAGTATATTTTTGATAGTTGTTATTTTCTATATTATTCACTAATAGTTGCTTAAGTTATTAGAACATCAACCGATCATGAATCCCTTTGCATGCCATCAGTTATTTTTTGCATTAATTGTACCAATAGGATCACATGTTTGTGCAACTATATTTCAGTTATTTAATCATAGCAATGTCCAATGAGGTTTGGTGCAGACTAGTAGATTGATAGATTCTGGAGCTCAAGATCCATGGATTGCACTCTGTCCTTGAATGTCTTATGAACTATTGAACAATAAACCATTTGATTGTAACTCATCTTTTGTTTTTTATATCTAACTTTTGAAGTATTTTTTTTTTTGGGGGGGGGGGATTTTGGAATTAGAAATATCTTACTCCTTTTACTAATATTTGATAAATGTCTCCTAAAAGAATTTTTTTTTTTTTTGTAGTTGTGTTCAGATTTTCAAAGATGTAGTTAATGAAAATATATTTTGGAAAAGTCAGTGCAGTTTTTGCACAGTCTACGAGTACATAAATTTAGTAATTACATGTCAAATTATGCAAATTATTTTTAAAGGAATTCAAATATGAGACATTGATAGATATTATAATTTAAAAGGAATGAAAATTTGTAACTGGAATATTTCTTAATTTGCAAAATATTTTAAGTGAATTTAATTTGTTGTAACTTTAAATGTTATATGAAACATAAGTCATGCATTTTTATTCATAAAATAATTTGTTGTGTAGAGTATTAAAGATGATGATAAGCAGTTATAATTTTTTTTTTTTTTTTGCAGGAAGCTCAACAGATTTTAAATGTCTCAGAAAAATTAAGTCATCAGGAAATTGAGAACAATTACAATCATTTATTTGCTGCTAATGAAAAATCAAAAGGAGGCTCGTTTTATGTACAGTCAAAAGTAAGTATTATATTATTCATTACATATTAATGCTTTAAGACTTTACATTTATTATGATTTATTTTATGTTTCTTATTATAAATGAATTATTTAATTTATTACTAAATATAAAAAAAATGAGAAACTAAATTCTCTGAATTGTTTTTAAAGTCCTCAATTTCTCATTGATCCACATTATGTATATATGTATTGGCACATAATATTATTCAGAATTGGTCATGAAGTTGATGTGATGAGTATTGATATGCTACTTGTAAAAAATGAAATAAATTGTAGTATAGGACTTTTACTATTAGAAAGTATATGATAAAATTAAGTACTTATTTCCAAGAAATCTAAAAACTGCTGAATGCATAGAAAAATTAACCTATTTCAAACTTTTTATGACATTGCTTTTCTTTCACTGATTCAATTACTGTACTTAATCTTAATCTTTGAATTCTTAGAATTTTAGAGCTATAGCCAAGGACATTCTTTAACTATGTTTGGATAGGGGATCACTAGATATGGTATGTTTGGTAGCCTGAGGTTACTATTCCTAATATTATCACTACCATTTTATATTATAATTCTTAAATAATATGTTTTATAGCATGCCACAAAACTGACATATGGAAAATAATTAATCAAGCACATATATATTGTAACAATATCTCATGATTAACTTAATGCAGAAATGTGAAATTGTGATGAATACAAGTATAAAGAAAAATTTTGGAGTATTAAAAAGAAAATAATATCACAAATTAAATAAAAGAATATTTACATGATTAAGTTCACTATTTACAAACTGAATTATAATATAATAATAAACAGTCACTTGTAAATTAATATGATTGTTTCAACTTCAACAAAAAAAAAAAGACAAAGAAGGAATAAAGAGAGAGAGAGAAAGAAAAATTACTCTAGAAATGAAATTTTGTATACAAACCAATCTAAAGAACCACAAATATTTCCACATATAGACCATGCTGGTACATTTACTTATTTACTTAATATTTTATAATGTTGCTTTTAATTTTTTCAGCAGAAAACTTTTTTTTCTGAAATAATTCAAGACCATATCTAATTTTGTACCTCCAATTTATTCTAATTTCTGCCATATCTTTCCAATGGCAATAATTGATATTGCATTTTTTAAGAATGTCTTTGGAATAATCTTTATAATATAGATTGGATTTACTTCTATTATGAAAATCATGTTCATGTTTATCATAAATCCTTTTTTAGGAAATCTTACATTATTCATTTGTTTTAAATGTCATTGTTTTTGTGATCTTGCTATTGTATTTTTAAAATTTTACCATGTGTCCAAGTCTTATTTCCATACAATAAACCATGTAAAATAACAGCTTTACATACAACTAATTTAATTGCAATAGTGATTTCTTTATGTTGAAATCTTTTTAATTTGTTAAAAGCAGCAGTATCATATTGAAGTGTAACTCTATATCTAAATCAACCTTTCTACTTATAAAACTACTAAGATATTTAAATTGGTTTACATTATCAAACTGATAACCATCCAAGCTAAAAGTTGATAAATATCACATGATCACCATTTTTTATGCTTGCTTATAACTGTTATTAAAACAAGCAAAAACTCACTATGCAGTGTGGCAATACGTATAGTAAGTTTTTGTCTGTTTTAAAGCTAAAATTTGCTGATAGTGTTTTTTCTATCAATAATAAAGATGTTGAGTTTTTTATCATTAATTAGTAAACCAAAGTTTTTCTATTTTGTATTCAAATATTAAATACATTCTGTAAATCAAATGGCAAAAATAGCACAATCATTTACACTTCATAATTCCAGAATCCAAAAAAGAGAAACTCTTGTTTTTGCTTTTAATCAATTCAAATTAGAAATTCCACCTTCAAACTTGTATGTAACTTGATAGTAATTTGATTAATCACCTATAATAGCAAGAGTGTCATGTATAAGTGTGAGAACTTTGTCAAATATCAAAATTATAGAAAGTTTTATTAACCAGCCATATTATTTATTTATTTATATAATAAGATTGTTAATTGCGATTTTCTGATATTTCCAAGTTTTGTTTAAAGTATCTGGAGAATTTTTTTGTTTAATGACATTGTAAAATAACAGAATTGTCATTTGCTATATGTTTAATGTCAAAATGAATATTGTTTTATTGTTAATTAAATGTTCTTAGTTTTTTTCATCATTATCCACACACTTTGAGAAATATAAATATCATAAAGCTTATTATAAATTATCTTTAATTGCATGCACATGAACATTGAAAATTTGACATAAGAGTCAATTTATTAAAATTATACTCAAGATGTTAAGAGCATTTAAGAAAGTGATAATTTTATTTAATAGAATAATTAAAATTGTTTATTCATTATTCAAGATCACTTTAGACAACTTTATTTATTTGTGAAAGATCGTTGCACTTAAAGATTATTTTGTTCTATTTATAAAATTATTTTACTAATTTATTATAAATTTAAATAATGGAATTGCTTTGTTCAAATTCAGAAAATATTTTAAGTAGATGTATTAGTGTGATATATTAAGTGACCATAAAATCCCTTATCCACTCATTATATCTGAATGCCTTCCTAGTAGATATTTTATTCTAAATTAAGAGTTGATTGTGTTTATTTAAAATTTTAATGTTAACTATTATTATTAATTTTGGGAGACATTATCTTAGGTGTAAGAGTATTTTGCTACTATGATCTCATTCTTTGCTTAATAATTCTCAATAATTAGAAAAGAAGAATAAATTTTATCATTATTAAGTATTAGTCTTATGAACCCTAAGATACTCATTTTATTTTATATAAATCTTATTAAAGAAATTATTTTAAAAGAAGAAATTAATGTGGCAAAGACATAAGAAAATATCTTCCTATTTTATAAAACTTAATATTAAATCTGATCGTGGCAATAAGATGTTTATTATGATTGTAAGAGATTGTGTGTAGGAGATGTATTGTAGTTGGAGAATCTTAAAGTAACCTAACCTTTTAATGACATATGCTTCTATTATTAAGATTTCTTACATCTATAAGAGTGAGATGAGAAGTCTCCTCTTAAGTTATTAGTACTGCCTTTGTCTTAATAATGATTATTATATTTATTTATTCTTTTGCTCTTGGTATTGTGGCATAAGGCATTCAGAAACCCTCTGATCTTAGCCTGTATGTTATTCTGTTTTAACCTTTTTTTCAATCTTATACTTATTTTAATGGCTTGTTGAGATTTTTATTTGTATGGTGGTTACTTATTTATGGATCATCTGTGTTTTTATAGGTTATAATAAATATATATTTCACAGAACAATCATATCCAATTAAATTATTAGTTTATATAGTTTTGAAACAAGATGATGAGGAAATAAATCTGCTGAAAAAAATATTTATATCCGTGAAGAAAAGTACCAAAAAGACTATAGCTCTATAGCAGTATACATTGAAATGTGACAATTATAATCCCACAAAAACCAGCTATTGCTATTTTTATTAATTTAATTGCACTGCTACTTAATAAGAATTCATTTAACTGAATTGCTTTTTGATATAAGTTTATCAAAAAAGCACATAGAATTTCTTACTAATTTACTTCAGAACTAGCCAAAACATGACTGACAGGCTATATGTAAGCTGCAGTAGGAGACTGTGTGGCCTGTGGCCTAGATGTTTTGATTTTTTTCAAGTGAAAATATGAAATAATAATTTGCGACAAATGCTTATTACATATTTTAATTCTATCAATAATCTTGATATTGACATTATTATCTAGTGTTTTTACAACACTATATATCCATGTGTTTTTGAAATATGTGTCAAAGAATCAGGCTTGCACTGTTTTGATCCAATACACATGCACTGTGAATTAAAGATAATTTATAATAAGCTTTATGATATTTATATTTCTGAAAGTGTCATGGATAATGATGAAAAAACGAAGAAAATTTAATTAACAATAAAATAATATTTATTTTAACATTAAACATATAACAAATGACAACTCTGTTATTTTACAATGTCATTAAACAAAAATGTCTCCAGATAATTTAAACAAAACTTGGAAATATCAGAAAATTGCAGTTTACAATCTTATCATGCAAAGAAAAAAATAAATAAATAATATGGCTAGTTAATAAAACTTTCTATAATTTTGATATTTGACTAAGTTCTCACACTTACACATGACAGCCAAGCTATTTCAGTGTCTCTTAATGTATTTAACACTTTTTATAACTATAAACTTACCAATTCAGTGGTGAGATAAATGGTGAAAAAGATATATATTATTTATTAATGCCATATACAATTCTAAAAATTTAAATATTAAATATTTATCAGATTTACATCTTGAGGTGCTAGTAAAGCTCAGCTACAGGATCTATACATCAAACAATATAACCTACACTCAGATATATTAAGAATGCAACAAAAGATAAGGGTGGTGTTCTTCATTACGTATAAAAAACATATCAATTGCCAGGATAAAGTCATAGTAATACAGTATGCATGGATTTATACAAAATACACTACAAACAAAATCCACATTTGGTATGATAAAGTAAATGCAAAATAAAATTGATGGCATGAACTCAAAAAGGAAAGGCACTTACATTTGAAGGCAGTAAATGAACTAGGACTTAATCTCTAATCATATAAACAATGAGAATGAACCATCAGGAAACAATAATAAATAGGATTAGCCTTAAGTAAAGCATTACATGCTTAAATATATAATAAAGAGCAATATAATTCAGTGGAAAAATCATAATGATCTAAGAGAGAGTCTAAGTCATAATCTCCATAATAATACATTGGCAAAATAAAAACATTCTTAAATCAAGAGTCTAACATAACTATCTCTTAAATAAATACAATAACTAACTGATGTGTAAAACCCTTGAATGGATAATTAATGCTAAATATGGCTTAATAAAATTAGACATAAAACAAGAAATAAAGCATATACATCAGTTTCTACTTCATTCAGCATAAGCATATACATTCAAAAATAAATAACTTCATAAGAAGGTCATGCACAATACTTTTAAAATATAGTATTATCAAATGGTAATATTCTCAGAACTTTGACAACATAATTTATCAATACCATAGAAAATTATACCAAATAAAATTGCATATAAAATAATAATAGCATTTTAAGTAAGAAGCATGAATATTAAAAACATTAAAACTAAACCCTTTTACCAATTATAAAAGTAAAATAAAAGTCCTTTATCTTGGTCTCAACCATTTAACAGGATACAGTCAATAAAGTAAATAAAATTCTGAAGACTCTGAAAATATCTAGTTTTACACTAGCATATCATAATTAAGTCTTACTAACATTTACACACTAAAATTAAGTATAAAATATTTTAAATGCTAGTAGGAATATGTATGGACATTTCAGTTAGATACAAATATTTCATGGATAAAGGCAATAATAATAATACTTATTTTATATTCTAATATGTCATTTGACTTTTCTGTCCTTTGAAAGCACTTTTTATTAATGATAAGCAGGAAGAGTAATTCTTTCTTAAAATATCATGTTTTATGGTAGAACAGATTTTTTAAAAATAATAATGATGAGAGGGGAGGGAGAGCAGACTTTTATAATAAGCATAGGATAATTCATAATAAACTTGACTAAGATTATAATTGAAAAATACTTCATAGTATATAAGTTTTATAAAAACAATAAAAATCACTTATTTAAATTTCAATGGAGTGAAGAAATATATATATATTGTACCAGGTCGAACTGCTGAAACCACTTATACGTATAGATAAGTTTTGGCCGGTTTCAAACTTCTTCCTAATACATTTATAATCTTATAAATGTTACATGAACGAACCGGCACGTTTGAGCAAAATGGGAGATCTTATTGATAGCCTTAACTATCAACAATGGCCCCTCTCGGCTGCTAGATTCAAACCCTTACTATCCAACTACTTTATTTGTTTCAGGGTAAACCCCAGGGCACCAGCTAGTCTAATGATGAATGTATTCGGGCAGTAGGCTCATAATCCAGTGCTTGAAACATTCCCCTAAAACTAGCTCAGTCTAAATTTAATTCAATAACAAAATTATACAAAATTAGTAGTGGAAAGAATTAATAAAAGGTTGGTAAAAAGAATTGACCGACAAATAAAATTTAAGTTTGAAGACATTTTATTTTAATTAACATTAATTAAGTTTAAAGATAATTTATTACCCAACATTAATTGACTAAATTTAAACATCTTTATAAATCTAATTTAACACATGCACATTTTTAAAGTAACACATTATAACATATATCTGGAGAAAAGCATAAATAATATGTGACATCATTAAACTATCTCACATTCACACACACGCACATCACTAGTTCATTTTATGCATGCTTAAGAGTTCAAATTACTTTACTCGGTAGGATTGATGAATTACAGCGGTGGCTACTATGTATAAATGATAATAAATAAATGTTTACCTAGGATTTTTGGAACGTGGATATTGCTTGTTATTGGCTGCTTCTGTTGCGTCTGATGGATTATATCTAACCGGTTAGATTTGGATGTTTCTTGAAGAGATTTTATGCAAATCCATTGGTTTTATTCTTGAAAACAGTTGAATGTTTGATGGAGGATTTCTGAGTTGTTAGCAGACATTATTTCACAGGCAGGTTTTGATGATCTTGTTGGACTAAAAAGGCTGAAGTATGAGCATATATTTCCAAAAGCTGCTCAACAATGCATTTTTGTTTCTTGATACATAATAGAAATTGCACTGTTGTCCGAACTGAAACAAGACTGTCACTGCAAACTAGACTGAAAAAACTGAACTCCGATAAAAATCTGGCTATTTATGTATGCGAATTGTTTTCGTTTTAATAGCCTCCAGCAATAGGTGCTATAGGTGTTGTCGAAATTCCATTAGTAATTAATCCTATGACAACGTGTTTTTGAATAATGTTTAATTAGTAGTAGCTTTCATAAACGTATTGTTTTTATATCTTTAATTAGTAGCCCACCACTGGTGTGGTTTTTTTAAATTTTTATTTAACTTAATAGCCATCACTGTGTTTTCCAAATATAATTTCTTTTTTAACTTTCATTTACATATATATTTTTTTAATATTCTAACACACGTACATTTATTTACACTCACACGCACATATATAATTTATTATAATAAGCTTGAATGAAAAGAGGTTTATATATTTTTTAAATTTTAAATTACTTATTTTTACGAATACTAATTAAGAAAAACTTTACTTTTTTTTATAACACTTTTAGTTTGATTTTTAAAAAAAAACCCTTTCCACTTTTAATCTTTTATTTCAAACTCTTTTAGGAAAGATTTTTTTTTATTATTTTAATAATTTTTTTAGACAAAATTATTTTATATACATGTGCCAAATTGGCCTTGGCACAATATATATATATTACTCTAATGTGAAATAGACATAATAAGTTTATGCAGAAAGTAAAATTACTTTTATGCTGCTACTAGAACACCAACAATTTTCTATTAAGATAATAGCATAAATAAATGTGTCTGAGTAATATAAGTTGAATAAATTAAATGTTTTTCTTATTAAAATATTTGCAGTTTCATATAAGGCATTTATATAATATTTTTATTATTGTAATGCAGATTTTAATATCTGGAATTGAAAGTTTTTAAAATATTTTTTAAAACAATTATGTAATTTAAAAGCATTATTAGTGTATATTATTAAGTGTGTATTAAATTAAACTTGAAATATTAGCTACTTATCATATGAATAATAGAATTAATTAAAGTTCTTAAGTAACAAGAATGATAATACTGCTATATTTTAAAGTTCATTGAAGCATGAAATTCAAATAAAAATGATTTAAACATTCTAGAATACTCCATATGTTTTTCCATAATGTTTTCCAGTAATACAAAGCTTGAGCACTTGAAGTTATCAATTCAGAATTTAAGCCTGGAGATTTTAACTTTTAAGAAAATAAGATTATTTAAATGAAAATTAAAATTTAGCAAATTAAAACAATTAAGCAATTTTAAAAAAGCAAGAAAGCATCCATTGCAAGTAAGTGTGTGCAAATATGGCTTATTTATAACCCAAATCATGTGATCACTTTTTGATTGTGAAATTGACATTTTAATTTATTCCCATTTGTCCTCCATTGATTTGAGATCACAAACTTATTAATTTCTTAGGAAAGTCATTTACATATTCTAGAGCTTTCTGGAAAATAATTACGTCTAAACAAACAAATTAGTTATTACATTTTTTAAAAACAAATTATTTAAAAAACCAAAAATATTATAATAAACTGAAAATATATTACATAATGAAAATTACATTATTATTTTAAATAATGTCTTACAATATTTAATCTTAAACACATTTTTAATTCATTAAAGAATCCAGAATATTTTTAAATTATCTTTTTAAAATAAAAAAAGGAATAATTTTAGCATTAATTTGAACAAGGAAGTTTTAAGAAATTAAAGTTTTAAATCCATGCAAGCCTATATACACAGCCCATTCTTTACTTTTAAAATTATTAGCTTTATTATTACTACCTCTTTAACTAATTAAATTTGAAACTATTTAATTAAAATATTTTGATACTATAATTAAGATTAACTAAGGCGTTTTAACAGTTAATTTAAACATTAGCAACCGAGTCTTAAGAGTTTGAACTTCGCTTTCAAGTTTTTACACTAATATTAAATCTTTAAGATATTTTAATAATTAAACCAAGATGGTTTTCACAATTAACAATTTCAGTTATTAATATCCCTAAAACTAAATATGTGAAGTTAAACAGAGATTAATAAAATATTGTAAACAGACTACTAAAATTATTTTTAACTTTTATAAAAGTTACAAAAATGTAATAAATTGGCTTGTCACATAGCTAAATATAGAAATTAACTACTGATTTTTTTTTTAAAAAAATACTAAACTAAAATACAATCAATATTTAGCTTCAAGAAAAAGCTAAAGATTACAATTAAAATTAGCAAGAGCTGATTTCTATGTGATTATAATTGTCACATTTTAATGTATAATGCTATACAGCTATAGTCTTTTTTGGTACTTTTCTTCACAGATATAAATATTTTTTCAGCAAACTTTTATCCTCATTGTCTTTTTCCAAGACTATATATACCATAGTTTAATTGGTCGTGATTGTTCTCTGAAATGTATATATATATCAAGTTGAGAATTGTTCTAGCTCAGCAATGTTCATGCTATGCTACATTAGGGTCTTTCTTAAAATTAATTGTTTATATATCATACAATCATTGGCTTTGAGAAATCAAAGGTCAGTTGAGCGTCAAAGTAACACAATAATTGTATTCAATTAACTTTTTTTTCTCTTTTTTTTCTTTTGTGTTTAAAATTGTTCCATAAATAATTAGCTCTTGCCACTTGATGCTAACTGTTCAGATCTTTACCAATTATTCTAATATATAGAAATACTTTTCTTTTTCGGCATACTTTGTTACAAAGAATATTAAATAATAATTTTATTTTTCTTCTAACGTATACTTTTATTCTGTTATAAAACCAATTTTTTTTTTTTTAGTGAGTGGTCTGTTGACTATAAATTGAAACAGCTGCGGATCAATTTATAGAAATGGGGAAGATTTTAAGTGATAATTTATCGTGTTGTGGAATGAAATATGGAGGGAGGTTTTCAAACTAAACTTTTATAATTAAAATATCTTTATAAACATTTTCGGATTTGTTTCGGAAATGTATCGCTGGAGATTTTTTTTTTTAATTAACTTAGTTAACTCACACTCTAACACTTTTTATTTAGCTCTTATTTAATGGAATGTAATTAATTTGCTGCATTAAGCTTCTTAAAGCAAATTATCCACCTTGATAATGACTGGATTACAACATGGGAAAAAAAAATCTTTTGCTATTTTTATTAGATTAGATGGTGGGGAAGCAAAAATTTCAACAAGATTAGAATTTTTTTAGTTAAGTCTATGGAAGATAAACTGTAATAATGTTATATTTTCACTTCCTGGGTCAGTGCCTGAAGCAGTTATTTTCTTTTAGCCAGTAATTAAAATCAAATAGCAAATGAAAGAGAATAATGGTAGAAATTATAGCCAATATAAGAAATTTTATTTCTATTATTCATCTGCTCTGCGGTTGGCTCTTCTGTGAGAATATGATTGTTTTTTTGTTTTTTTTTCATCATCACTGTCCTTAGGAACAGTTTGTGTACATGCAAGGTAGCACATATTAATTGCTAGTGTCATCCATTTATATTTTATAGGAGCTTTCATTTTTGTTTAAACATTATCTGTGGTTTGATTTTCGGAAGATCATGCGGCTTTCATTTGCTCAAAAGGTAGATTAATCATTACAGTTCCATTCATTTATTTTTTTTAGCTGAGAGTCGACCATAAACTTTTAGATTTGAAGTCTAATACTCTAGCACTAAACTAACTCATGGAGTGCACTGGAAATGATTGCTACTCTAACAATGCACCCAACCCTGTGATGAAGGCAAATAATTAAATGGTTTCTCATTTGAGAGGTTCATAAGTTTGTGCACTGATTCAAGAGTTTTTAGAATCTGCCACTATACCCAACTATACTGGAGCTCGGTTTTTTGATAGGTATGGTCAAAGTATTCTATTTATCATTGTGACCTCCAAAAAGTTTTTTTTTTATCATTTTTTTTTTTTTTTACTTTTGTTTCATTGGACACTATTTGCACCAGCCAATTTTTTATTTCCATACTTTATTTTTCGTAATAATTCCTGGCATTACTGAATAATATGCATAATCTTTTTTTTCTTCTTGTACTACATACTTCTATCACTTTTACTGAATCTTTTGCTAGTCAGTTTTATATCTGGGCAACATATAAGATGTAAACTGATTTCATTACTTGTTCAATTTTTTTTATAACATGAAAACGTCTTATTCCGGCTCTTTTTTGTTTGGGTTTTTTTTTTCAATTTATATCATTAATGATTTACATTCAAGGTAAACATTTCATAAAAAAAGTTCATGTCGCATTAAAATGTTATGTTTAAGCGCATAAACGAATATATAACTATAAATATTTAATGATAAATGCTTACTATTTCTATTATCATTATATTTCAAAAATATTTTAATTTCTTAACCGTGGGAATAATTTAGATTTGAAAATTTTAAATCTCTGTATAGGTTTCGAACAAGGCAAAGCTGTATTTAAGAAAATTAAATGTAAAAATAACAAATTAAAGAAATTATATATATAAAAAGAAAAATATGTGTCAGTTAAAAAAATAATTACATAATTAAAAAGATTATTTGTCAGCTATTCTAAATAGACTCCCCCCCCCCCAAAAAAAAAAAAAAAAAAAACCAGAAAAGTATATGTACTTTTGAAGCAGATAAATATATTTTTGTCAAACATCAGGCTATATCAAAAAGTTAAGATTGATTTAACTTATTTATTCTTTCATACTCCTAGAAAGTGCATGTAATTGTAATGCAGCACAAAGCCAGAGTTAGATTAATTCTAAACCACTCAAAAAGAATAAATATAGATATAAGTATGACAAATTAATCACTTATTTGTAATAATCCTATTCTTGCTATATAGAGAACTTCTTCATGGTAATGATTTTCAGCAATATGTGTTAAGTGCTCACCTATTGTTCATCAATTCTATTTTGTAATCTCTCAACAGTGAAATTATGCCATGTCTTGCCTCATAGATATTAATCTGAAAATGATGCTGTAAAATTTAGCCTGTTGCCTATTTTTGTAGAAATTTCTTTCTATTGTTCAAAGATTTATCTAGCTTGCTGAAATAAAGAATTAGAAAACCCAGAAATTGGAAATTAATTTCATGTATGATTGACAAAAACCTGGAATATACGTTTGTGAAAAGACGTATTAAAACACTGCTACATAGAAATCAAATCCATCACTTTAGAAAAGTATCTGGATCAGTAGTTTACGTACTTGTCATATCTCCAGTAAGTAAAGGTTTTGTATTTTTTTATTATCTAATTGATAAAGAATAGTCTATATTAGAGGCATTTGGAATATTAGTTCATTAGTAAAGACTGGAAATTTCAACCCTTATAAATTAACTTTTTTCTCTTTCATTGAAAAGAGATAACTAATTTTGCATGTAACTGTGGGTACTGAAGCAGATCTGATGCTCAGATCCTGCTTCACAGCCCACATCCAATCTCCTACCATCTAACTGTATTCAAACCTGCCTTTACGCACGTATATACATAGCTAATAATATATATATTTCTTTTGGTTAGTATTATAAACATAAATAATGTAAACACATGTATTTTAATTTAAAAATATTTTATTTCATAATATTCTCATGTGTATACGGGCTTAAATAATAAATATATATATATATTTCAATGTAGGAGATTGTGAAAATATTAATAAAGTTATATTATATAAATAAGGTATTATATATGAAACTTATTATTTTTTTCATATATAATTTTGTAGCCAGAAATGATGCAATCTTGTTAAGAAGTATATCGAAAAACAATTACCTGGAAGACCCCTTAGATTAAAGTAAGAGATTACAAATTGGTAATAATAAAATAAACCCATTAGTGGAAATTGTCCACGCTAGCTTGTTTTAAAATCATAAGATATATTTTAAAACAATCATTCGAGAAACTGATAACAAACTTGCATTGTTTCAAACATCTTACTAGATAAGAGTATCCGATCAAACTATTCCATATGAAACTTAAGTGCTTAAACTGCCTCAGGTCCAGCAGTAGTTGCTAAGTTACAGCTTCAAATTAAAAGTATATATACTGCTGGATTTGAATCCACAAGGGAGGAGACCATTAAATAGCTATGTTGCTATACATATTCCATGCCAGTTTTAATTCTCACTCAATGTGTCATGAGTAGGAAACTTCGCCTTGTCCCTCCGTTCTAATATGCTGTTGCGATGAACGAAGCTCTGCATCCCGTACTACTGAACTTTATGTATATTTATCCAGTGAAAGTGAAGTGCTATCTCAAATAATAATGCTACCCTAGATCTAGTGAAATAATACCGATGAACTGATTCCTAGTGACACGCTCTTTCAAATAATCAAGGTAAAAGAACTTTGACCGCTTATAATTCCTAAATCCTGCCTTCTCTGTAATATTTATATTTTAAATCATCTATATTAAATGTCTTCAAATATGTATTCTATAACTCTATATAACTAGTCTATATTAAGCCTCCTATATAATGTTTTCTTTTCGTTTATTTTCAAGCGGCAACCAATTTTCAATTTGATTTATGTATTTATATTTTAAAATAAATGCCAATAGTATTCTAAAATTGCCAGCATATAATTTATTTTCGTTTCCCCACCCATCATTTACTGGGTAAATAATTTATAATTTGATCAATACAAGTCTTATTTGACTTGCCCAGGTGCTCGCGATTTTAGATAAATAAACTAATTATATTTTTCATGTTTACTGTAGAAAAACAGATTTGACGTCTGTTTTTCACATTCTCCTTCCTAAATAATGCGCTATCTTTTATTCTTAAATTATATTATATATGTAAAACCCATCTTAGCTATTACCACCACCCACTTATTTTGTAATCATTTATATATTTTCACAAGGGCATTGATTAACCAAAATTGAGATTTATTAAATGTGTAAAAAGTAATGAATAATATTAAGTAACATAATGTAAGGGGGAGGGGGATCTTGAGATCTTAGTTTTATATTTAAGTATAATTATTACCCATGTTTGCTTAGTGAAGCCATATCATTACGCCGAATATTTCATAATTTATGGGCAATAAATATGTTTCGATAATCTTTAATCTTTAGAATTATATTTATATATTATATTATTAAGCGTTACGTGCATAAAGGCCATTTCATATATATATATATTTGTGCTTCTTTCTCACATGGAGGCATCCGCGAAGTCGGGCCCCATCGTTGTTCTCTATGTCCTTAAACCAGGCTGTAAAACCAGCCTGGGGACGTATTTGGTCTTATGTGCATGCTTTATATGGGGAGCGATCTGGGAAACCAGCCCAATAAAGTCATTGCCGACCACTCTTTGTCATCCATGATTCGCCTGTACTTCATTCCAGGGAATCTAGACTCTTTCATTCGTCAAACTGACCCTGCCTACGTTTGCAGAGGAAATCGGTCCATTTCGTTATTAAAAATTCATGAAGCACACTCCAGGATCCATAATTATTAGTCGCCCAGAAGTATTCATAAGCCGTAATGAAATGATTTCTTTAAACAGACATATTTCCATTAGTTTAATATAAGTATTAATGCGATAGATTTAGTATCGTTTATAAAATTATTCATTACCCATCCCGCACATTAATTATCTATAACTCAAATTAATCATAATATTGAATGTAACCTGTTTATGAAATTATTATTGTTTAAATTAAGTAAATGCTCTTCGTCTCTGGGGGTGTAATAATATTCCAGTACTGTATTCTAATAGCACTTATTCATTAAATCACACATATATATTATTGGCATAGCCGCAAATTATAATGTTATTGTTAAACATGAATCAAAACACGTATCTATAATACTTCCGAGGCTCACGTCGGCTAAATAACCCGACATAATTTTGTTATTAATAAATCTTAAATATATATCAAACTCGAACCATTGCTTTCTTTTAGTTAAGATAATATATTAAGTTATTACTTATGCTAGATATGACTAGATGATCTCCGCTCAATACATAATTAATATGCTAGGTCATGAGCCTTTATTGCTCATAAAATATAACTAGTTATTAAGTTAGTCTATCATATAAGTTTAGCCTAGAGTCTTTTTTGTGTCTCCGATGATCGATGCCAGCGGATGAGAAGTAAATTAATCGATGTCATCGGGATTGTTGCTCATAATGTTATAGATATGGGAAATAGGGCAGAGTTCATGAGTGTTCCTGACCTGTGTATCTTGTGCATGATTGGATTCGAGGTATTTTTGCCTAGATGCTTGATCTTGTTACGTGAACATACAAATCCGACCGGCACTGATTTTTTTTCTTTTCCCCGGGTTTGGCGCATCAACATAGGGCTTCGAATACAAACACCCATATACCTGAGATAGTAGTAGATAGTGATAGATATAACATGTTTTAAAAAAAAAAAAAATTTTTTTTGAAAAATTTTTTTTGGGAAAATTTTTTTTACCGACACCCAGCGTAAAAATTTTTTTGAATATTAGTACACACTCCCTGTGAGTCATTGTTAATATAAATATTTTCTCTCAGTATATATATAAAAATATGTTTCAAGTAAATAGTATGTCATATAATCCAATATTTTTTTCCACATAAAAGTTTTAAAAGTTTTTTCGTTTTCACGAATCTATAAAATAAATTAGTGGCAGTTTTGTTTTGTTTTTTTTCACATGTATGATTTGAATAATGATAGGGTTATATAATGTTTTATTCCTTGTCCATAAATGTTCATTACATGTATAATTCTCGTGAGTTTTTTAAAAAAGAAGTAAAGAGAAGTAACAGCTTTTAAGGGGCTTTTACTTTCATATTAATTAAAGATAAAGAGGTGCTTTTCCCAAATAATGTTTATAGTTTTCATATACATGTAAGATTCCAGTGATATAAAAGAGTGACAGCTTTTAAGGGGCTCTCATTTTTATAAAATAAAATGTGTTCTTTTTCAAAGAAGCGAATAAGATGTTGTATAATATTTTTTTTTCTTGGTCATAGATGTGAAATTACATGCAGGATGCCCGTAAATAAAATAGTGGTAGTTTTTAGGGGCCTCCACAGTTATTATAATAAAGTAAAAAAGTATGTTTTAAATAGTGTTCTATATATATAATATTTTCCATAAATGATTCTAATAACATAAAGTATTTTCGAGTTTACAGTATGATAAAATAATGGTAGCTTTTAAGGGGCCTCCACATTGATAATAAAAATAAAGTATGTGTTCTAAATAGTAGCATTTATATATATAAAAGTTTCCATAAATGATTTTAAATAACAAAGTATTTTCGAGTTTACAATGTAATAAAATAGTGATAGCTTTTAAGGGGTTTTTCACATTTAAAAATAGAAAGATGATAAAGAAGTGCGTATGATATAGAATGGTAATATTGAGATATATAATAATTTTTTTTTCTGTGTTAATAAATATTTTAATAAATAAATATAATATGCCCAACTTTTGAAGGGTGCGCTAAATAATAATAATAATATAATATTTTTTTCATAAATGCTTTAACTAACGATGTCCTATATAATTTCTTTTATAAATGTTTCAAATAATAATAGTTCCAAGTCTGAGAGAATTAAATTAGTGTCAGCTTTTAAGGGGCTTTCGCATTTAAAGATAAAAAGATAAGTAGTGTGTGCGCTAAATAGTATATAATTTTTTCTCAATGTTTTAAATAATGATGTTAAATATATTTTTTTCCTTGTTAATACATCTTTTAAATAAATATTTTAAATGTATAATATGTCCAAGTCTGGGAGAGTTAAATAAGTGACAGCTTTTAAAATGCTTTCACTGTTAAAAATAAAATAAAGGTTCTAAATAATCGCGAATGTGCAGATTTTTTTTTGAAATGTTTTAATAATATTCATGCGTATATAACTGCTCCAAATCAATGAAAGAAGTAAGGACAATTTTTGTTACACTTCCAGTCTTTTATATATATAAATATGTGCTAAAGCCATAATAATTTTTTCTATTAGAGCTGTAAATGTATAACTATTTAAGTATAGATCTTAGAAAAGTATACAACCCAATAATAGCAGATCATCTGGTCAGAACATATAGCCCTATCCCTTTGGCTGGCGCCCGGTAGCAATACCACTATAAATTTGCCAGTAGGTGATCGAGTTATTTAGAATAAAAAGAGTTTAAAAGCAATGATTCATAATAAAAGTTATATAGAGGTTTTTTTTTTTTAAATATGTGTATCAAGTGTAGCAATGCAATCGTTAATCAATCATTTTGTTAAGATGTTTCAGGTGCTGAAGAACAACTCCAAAAACAGACCACGAAAGAAGACATAAAGAAGGCCAGGTAGAAGTTACAATAATTTTTTTTATGATATACTTTGCATTAAAGAGCTAAATAGTAAATAATCAGTATAGATATATGTTTCACAGTAAAAACTAGATCTAGAAACAATTAATATTAAATAAGGGTAGTATAGCAATCGTTATTTTAATAAATATAGATTGAGTACGGGAGGGGGAGAGTAGAGCAAGGGGGGGGGGAGTGTAGAATGGGGGAGGAGAAACTGGATGGATAGAACATGACGACATGGATATGCAATGGCAAATGATTTAGGACTCTAATAATTTGTATATGTTATAATAGTT
Source organism: Epiperipatus broadwayi (assembly GCA_028023455.1). Classification (NCBI taxonomy): domain Eukaryota; kingdom Metazoa; phylum Onychophora; class Udeonychophora; order Euonychophora; family Peripatidae; genus Epiperipatus; species Epiperipatus broadwayi. The sequence continues at coordinate 2,061,955 of JAQFVV010006222.1, forward strand.
TTTTATTATTATTTTATGTTAATCAGTTTTTTTTTGAAGACAGTGAATAATTTGTATATATATAGCATAGTTTTTTGTATTATTATCTTATTGTATTCAATTAACCAAGCAGTTTTTTTTTGAAGACAGTGAAAAAATTTTTCTAGTAACATAGCAGAGAGGATATTCTATCATAAATGAAAGTCACAAAATTCCCTTTAGATACATCGCCAATCCAAAGTTGTTCTTTAGTTACCTGGACATCAAGTAAAAGTTTTTTTTTTCTTTTTTAAACATTTTTTTCATTTTTTTCGGTAAGTTCAGGAAAATGAAGCAGATCTGATGCTCAGATCCTGCTTCACAGCCCACATCCAATCTCCTACCATCTAACTGTATTCAAACCTGCGTTTACGCACATATATACATAGCTAATAATATATATATTTCTTTTGGTTAGTATTATAAACATAAATAATGTAAACACATGTATTTTAATTTAAAAATATTTTATTTCATAATATTCTCATGTGTATACGGGCATAAATAATAAATATATATATATTTCAATGTAGGAGATTATGAATATATTAATAAAGTTATATTATATATATATAAGGTATTATATATGAAACATTATTTTTTTCATATATAATTCTGTAGCCAGAAATGATGCAATCTTGTTAAGAAGTCTATCGAAAAACAATTACCCGGAAGACCCCTTAGATTAAAGTAAAAGATTACAAATTGGTAATAATAAAATAAACCCATTAGTGGAAATTGTCCACGCTAGCTTGTTTTAAAATCGTAAGATATATTTTAAAACAATCGTTTGAGAAACTGATAACAAACTTGCATTGTTTTAAACATCTTACTAGATAAGAGTATCCGGTCAAACTATTCCATATGAAACTTAAGTGCTTAAACTGCCTCAGGTCCAGCAGCAGTTGCTAAGTTACAGCTTCAAATTAAAAGTATATATACTGCTGGATTTGAATCCACAAGGGAGGAGACCATTAAATAGCTATGTTGCTATACATATTCCATGCCAGTTTTAATTCTCACTCAATGTGTCATGAGTAGGAAACTTCGCCTTGTCCCTCCGTTCTAATATGCTGTTCCCATGAATGAAGCTCTGCATCCTGTACTACTGAACTTTATGTATATTTATCCACTGAAAGTGAAGTGCTATCTCAAATAATAATGCTACTCTAGATCTAGTGAAATAATACCGATGAACTGATTCCTAGTGACACGCTCTTTCAAATAATCAAGGTAAAAGAACTTTGACCGCTTATAATTCCTAAGTCCTGCCTTCTCTGTAATATTTATATTTTAAATCATCTATATTAAATGTCTTCAAATATGTATTCTATAACTCTATATAATTAGTCTATATTAAGCCTCCTATATAATGTTTTTCTTTTCTTTTATTTTCAAGTGGCAACCAATTTTCAATTTGATTTATGTATTTATATTTTAAAATAAATGCCAATAGTATTCTAAAATCGCCAGCATATAATTTATTTTCGTTTCCCCACCCATCATTTACTGGGTAAATAATTTATAATTTGATCAAAACAAGTCTTATTTGACTTGCCCAGGTGCTCACAATTTTAGATAAATAAACTAATTATATTTTTCATGTTTACTGTAGAAAAACAGATTTGACGTCTGTTTTTCACATTCTCCTTCCTAAATAATGCGCTATCTTTTATTCTTAAATTATATTATATATGTAAAACCCATCTTAGCTATTACCACCACCCACTTATTTTATAATCATTTATATATTTTCACAAGGGCATTGATTAACCAAAATTGAGATTTATTAAATGTGTAAAAAGTAATGAATAATATTAAGTAACATAATGTAAGGGGGAGGGGGATCTTGAGATCTTAGTTTTATATTTAAGTATAATTATTACCCATGTTTGCTTAGTGAAGCCATATCATTACGCCGAATATTTCATAATTTATGGGCAATAAATATTTTTCGATAATCTTTAATCTTTAGAATTATATTTATATATTATATTATTAAGCGTTACATGCATAAAGGCCATTTCATATATATATATATTTGTGCTTCTTTCTTACGTGGAGGCATCCGCAAAGTCGGGCCCCATCATCGTTCTCTATGTCCTTAAACCAGGCTGTAAAACCACCCTGGGGACATACTTGGTCTTATGTGCATGCTTTATATGGGGAGCGATCTGGGAAACCAGCCCAATAAAGTCATTGCCGACCACTCTTCGTCATCCATGATTCGCCTATACTTCATTCCAGGGAATCTGGACTCTTTCGTTCGTCAAACCGACCCTGCCTATGTTTGCAGAGGAAATCGGTCCATTTCGTTATTAAAAATTCATGAAGCACACTCCAGGATCCATAATTGGACCAACCCTATCAGCCGCCATGCACGCACTGCCTTTCAGTGTCTTATTAGTCACTCAGAAGTATTCATAAGCCGTAATGAAATGATTTCTTTAAACAGACATATTTCCATTAGTTTAATATAAGTATTAATGTGATAGATTTAGTATCGTTTATAAAATTATTCATTACCCATCCCGCACATTAATTATCTATAACTCAAATTAATCATAATATTGAATGTAATCTGTTTATGAAATTTATTATTGTTTAAATTAAGTAAATGCTCTTCGTCTCTGGGGGTGTAATACTAGTCCAGTACTGTATTCTAATAGCGCTTATTCATTAAATCACACATATATATTATTGGCATAGCCGCAAATTATAATGTTATTGTTAAACATGAATCAAAACACATATCTATAATACTTCCGAGGCTCACGTCGGCTAAATAACCCGACATAATTTTATTATTAATAAATCTTTAAATATATATCAAACTCGAACCATTGCTTTCTTTTAGTTAAGATAATATATTAAGTTATTACTTATGCTAGATATGACTAGATGATCTCCGCTCAATACATAATTAATATGCTAGGTCATGAGCCTTTATTGCTCATAATATATAACTAGTTATTAAGTTAGTCTATCATATAAGTTTAGCCTAGAGTCTTTTTTGTGTCTCCGATGATCGATGCCGGCGGATGAGAAGTAAATTAATCGATGTCATCAGGATTGTTGCTCATAATGTTATAGATCTGGGAAATAGGCAAATAGGGCAGAGTTCATGAGTGTTCCTGACCTGTGTATCTTGCGCACGATTGGATTCGAGGTACTTTTGCCTAGATGCTTGATCTTGTTACGTGAACATACAAATCCGACCGGCACAGTACATTTTATTGAATCAAATCTTTTTAAATAAATTATTTTAATGTGGGAGGCATTTTTAGTTAAGTATTATCTCTTTTCCATTACATACTTGCATCATAATCATGAGTATGTTTATCTTTTAGGCTGAGAATATGTCATGATTTTTTTGAGAAACAGATTAGGATGTTATGACATGCAAATAGTAATTCATTATTGATTATCTTCTAAAATAGAAATGGTGCTCTCAGAATCTATCTGTTAAATTTTAATTATAAAAAAGCTACTAAATGATATGCCTTTTAGTAAAACCTATTTTCAATTAATTTCTAATCATGTATTTATATCTTATCTCTCTAACATGCATTTATTTAATTAAAGATAGTTATATGTGTGTAATGATTATTTTAAATATCTATGCTTGATATTCAACTAGAAACTGAAAATATTATGGAAGAAGTTTAATAATATGTAAAAGGGTTCAAATATATTTCTGTAAGGATGGTCTTTCTATTCTGAAAGAAACACCCTTTCAAAATAAGTTATCCTGTAGGAATGTAAGTAATGTTGTCTTTATTAGATGACTCTTTAGCTAACCAAGATAGAATTGGATTATGTGATATATAATAAATTTTAGAAATATGACCATTATTATCAAAAAAATTAATTGCAGTATACTTGACAATGAAATGGTACCTGGTTTGATCACCACCATTATTTTGTAGTTGTTTTAATTTGGTTACATAAAATATTGTTTCAATCCCATTTTCTTATCACATAACATGTGTGTGCATGTGGGTAGTCATAAAACAAGAAAATGACCTTAACATTTAAGACATTTAGAATGAGCAGTAAATTAATAATTTATGGCATTTGGAATATTTATGCCAGCAGGAATTTCATAATTCCCTTTGCTTATTATCATATTAAGAGTAATGAAATATTTTGTAGCATTGTTTCATGACATTGTAATTAGCACATATGTCTGGTAGCCCATGATTTAGAGTTTGAGTCTGGGTTACATGAAAAATGACATTTTTTCAAGTCTTAAACAAGCTTAGGACATTTCTTTTTAGGCAAAAGCGTTGTAGCCAATTACCATTAAATAATGGTTAATAAATGGTCATTAACTATTGTAAGCTAGATGCTAAAGATCCCAGATTAATTCGAATTGATCAGATGAATCTTGAAGCATATCTGCAAAAATAAAAAATATGATTATAATTTCTGGTATAAAAGGATTTATAATAGATTTATTTTTACCTTTATATTAGGAGTAGTCATTCATTTTAATTATTCTATTCCAGAGCCATCTATTTTCAGTTGAAATAATTAATGACATTTGTGTATTAGCTTATATTAAAATATATTGCTTCTTATTGATTAAGGACAAACAGAAATTAATCTGGAGATTTTGATGACACTGCAAAGAGATGAAGTAAACTATTATTTTTAAACCAAATACTTTATAATAAGAAGCAAAATCTTTTATAAACTGATAAACTCGTTGACTTACTTTTTACAAATTGAAAACATTGAAAGGAAATATTTTCTGTTGAAGAGTTTGAAAGAAATGGGACTTTTTCAGCTCATAAGTAATGAAATTTTGAAATTATGGTAAAATCTTTTACAGTGGATATAAAAAAGAACTGTTGAATAAAGAGAAAATGGCATATATGTTCTGCATAGTTTAATGGTGAATTCCGGAGCTCCAAAATCCATATATTACAGCTCCAGATCATTGTAATCAGTGTTCATATTTTTGTGAACCTTCTAGCAATAAATTGTTTATTTTTTAAGATGGCATCATTACAAATAATAAAATACATTTCCATTATTTAAAAAGCGAGAGATAAACCATGGAAATCAGAAATGTTTGAGTGTAAAATTTATGCAGATCATATCAATAATTTTTATTTCTACTTAAAGGATTATTTTATGTACATTTGTATCATCGTTTAATTAATTGTGGCACTGATTTATAAAATATTATAAATGATGACTGTCTTTCTATGTGTTCATTGATTTAACTCAGTCATTATTTGTATATAATAATTATATAATGAGTATTCTGCCTTGATTTAATGTGATGGTAGAGAGTCATACTTTGGAACCCAGGGTTCTTAGATTGATTCCAGCACTGCCATTTGATTATTTATTTAATTTATGTATTGAATAATAATCAGTATTCACCATTTAAACAGCCATTTTATTTTACATAATAAATACATTTTTTTTTTAATTTTTAAAAAAGCAAATATATATTGGTGAAACTAGGAAACAAAGAGAGTTTGAATTTGGGTGTTTTAATTGGTAGAATAATTATCAAGCTTATGTTAAAATTGTAGAAAATAAAAAAGGTGGTGTTATGACTATTTAAAATTAAGAATAAGAAATAGGATAAAGAAAATGTGTGATAATTGATGATGATTATATAATTTTAGCAAAATTATTTAGATTCTTAAACACATTAATAAAGGCAGCTAGAAAAATTAAATGACCTTCCACTGTGTATTTTTATTTAGCCTAACAATCTTCAGTTGGATTAAATCACAATTTTATCTATAACTGCATCATCTTTGTACAATATTTATCAGTATTAAATTCTAATTAGCTTATTCATTCAGTGTACTGAATGTTTCTTATATAAGTAAGTAGAGGGATTTGAAAAAGTTTAAATCTCTCTATTTACAATATTAAATTATTACAAATTAATCTACAATTGTCAGATTTCTTGCACTTGCACATTTGACACTATCCATTTTCAATAAATACATTGACGATTGATACTAATCTTTTATTAACCCGTATCATGCCACTTTTAGTTCCAGTATAAATTTGAAACTAAAAGTAATCTTTAATTGAGTTAAAAGTTTTTATCTGAGCTTAAAATAATATCATAAATCTTGGTTAATAAATTATTAATAATAATCATTAATGTATTATTTATCTTATAATAAAAAAATATGTCAAATGTATGAGGACAAGAAATTTGACACCTGTGGATTATTTAGTAATCCCTACGTTGCAAATCTATTTATGTCCACACATTTGTAATAAACAAAAATAATCCTGCTTATATATATGAATAAAATACATAGATCTATATTATATTCACTTCTGGTGTAGTGATAAAAGTAACAGTATATTTTATTTTTCTGATCAATATTATGTCATGTATGGGCTGAGTTTGGATATAGTTTATCACCATACTGATGATGATTGGGAATTTTCGGCCATATAATATAATGTAAAATAACATTTCCTTAAACAATGTCAAAAGTTTCTGTGCATAAGCATATTTCTAGAAACTCCTATTTGCCAAATTAAACATTTTCTTCTTCTGAAACTGTTTTGCATTTAAATACATTAATCTCCTTTTTGTTTCTTTTTATCAAATCATTCTTTCAATTGTGATTTATTTCTTTTTCCTTCTCTCACCCAATTTAATAAAACTTGTTTAACTAATTTTATTATCTTCATATTCATTGGTTATAAAATCCTAAACAAAATCTTCTATTATCTTTCCATTATTGTTTTTACTATTAAGTTTTTAGCACTCTCCGTGCAATTTATCTTGATTCAATTTTATATTTTTACAGTCCCAAATATTTTCCATGTTCACCTCTATGGTTTAAATCCTTATTCCGTTGTTTTTTTCTTTTTCTGGTATCTAAAATTACTATCCTTGTATTAAGTAATAATCAGCTTTCTCTAATATGATCATACATCCTTTTATATTATATACGTATGTTTATTCATTTTTCTGAATGTCAAGTCATGGGTTCTATTTACTGGAGCATTAGGCTTTTAATTAAGGTATACACTCTTTGACGAAACAATATGTATATACATACGATAAAAATGGAATTAAGTTAATGACTTAAAAAGTTTTTATGAATATATGATATTTATTAGTGTTAATGTCATTAGTACTCAGATTACAAAAATATAATTTCAAATTTGTTTTTATTCCTGCAAAAGATATAAAACAACTAGTAAAAGTCAGTTATTACAGGTAAAAAGTGTTAAGTGGCTGAGATTAACGTTAAAACTTTTACTCGTGCTAGGAAGCCTTATTTAACTAACATAAGACAGCTGTCTTAAAGAATAATTTTCAGATAATTAAAACAGAATTAACACTCTAAAGAGGCAACCGTTTCTAAAGCTGTGACCCCTCTACTTCTTTGCCAATTCCTAACTATTGTTGGTAGGGATTACTGTCTTCACATTAAACTAAATACAACATTGGCCATCATTAGTGGAAAGTTTTATCATTTCTAGTGGCAGCTTCATTCTCTGTCAACAAGCAATAAATGTTTATGGGGAAGAAGCTGTACAATCTTTTTTTTTTCAGCTTTAGGAAATGAACTTTTAAATGAGATGTAGATTGATGCACTCACTGATGATTCCCATATGTGTAGGTAAAAAAATAAAAATATTACGCTTATAATCCAATATAGAAATGCAAAGCAGATTTTAAAGTGGAATAAAAATTGTAACGAAGGAATTTATCATTTTAATGAAAGTAATTCTTTATTATGAAATAAACAGCTGTTGATTCTACAAAAGGCGAAGGCTTATAAAGTGCTTAAATCCGTCGACTTATTTCAGCATAAGTCTTATTTTAATGCAATTAAAGAGTAAAAGTAGATCTATAAATGTGATTTCTAATACTAAATATGGTTATATTAAAACTAATAATTGTATGGTATGTTGTTAGGAGGGGGGGCGACAAGCTGAGAACAACAGTTCCAGCAATTGACTAAACTGAGTTTTTTTTTTTTTGTTTACTCAGCGTATGAATGGAAGCCATAATTATTGTCACTGTTCTAATCTGCTCATAGCAATATAATCACTGTTCAGTTTAGTTATGCCATGAGCATCTTATGGGCAAAGAACATTATCAGGAATACATTATTAAAGTCTCATCCGATATATGTACACACACAAGTAGTATGAGGAAAAGTTATTCCCATGTTATTATTGTTGCAGATTGCATAATGTTAATTTTAATAGTCAACCCAATAACATCATCTAAGTAACATTGATTATTTTGGATTGTATTTTATTCCTTTCTAAGAATAGTTAGATTCAGCTTAAAAGACCAATATTAAACAACTATCCTAGTTAAAGTTGACTTACTGAAAGCTTCATTAATTTGGTTGGAAAATACAGTTACCTAAACAAAAATCTTTCATATAAAGTTCATATTTGACTCTCAGAATGTGAGCATCTCAAGTTATTGCACTAACTATTAGGTTTTTATAAGAAATTATTTGTTTTTATGTGAGAAAACATGACTTTATTTTCTGAAAAAAGTTTCATATTAAAGCATCATCTCAAACTAGCTGTTGGCTTTCTTTTTTTTTTAAGATCATAGCTATCAATATATCAATAATTTTAGTAGAATATCTAGCATAAAATACATTCAATATATGCAGATCAATTGTAGATTTCATTGTGAGTCACTGCTTCCACAATTATTGTTCTTTGGGTCATAAATGCAAATGTCTATCAATAAAAAGTATGAAGTAAATTATGATTTTTGTATTAGTCTTCTGTGTTCAAGATTTGTGGGCTTATCAAAGATCACTTCAGTATATCAACAGCTAGAATCTTCATCAGTAATAGCTTGATATTCTCTTTTATCAATGCTAGTCCAGATACTGGTGAATCTAGAGAATTGTTTTAAGTGTAAAATGATGAATTCTGAAACTTTAATTCCCTGGATTATAGTTCTGCTCTATCACTTCCAGTGCTTGAACTTCTTACAAACTCCAAAGCAATAAATCTTATGAACATTATTATTGCCAACCATTCAGCACTGGTTGTGTAAATAGATATCTGGTTATTATTACTTAAAGAATCTAACTTGGTTGTATAAGTGTCATTGTGTTAACAGTAGAAATAAAACTATGAGGTCTTCCTTATTGAGCACAGCATTTGGTTTACCTTTATCTTTAAAATTTATTCTGGTTGTTTATATTTAATTTTACAATAAAATGATGATCCAAATATAAGATAATCTTTTTTTTAATAATAGAAGTCATCCATTAAAAAAAAAAGGATATAAAAGAACATTGGGAAAACTGTTTAATTTTTTTTTCTTCAATAATCACAATTTATTGAGAATTGGATTTTCACCTTCTTCTTTTTTTGTAAAGTATTTGTATTATCTCAAAGTTGTGGATATTTTTATATTAAATTTATATTAGAAATTAAACCAGTACATTGCATCATTTTGATGATATTCATCAGTATTCTAAACTATTCTTTTATGACTCTTTATATCACTAAGACTAATTTTTAAATTAGCTTAAGTTCCCAGCAGCATTTGATGATCATAGGAATAACAATCTACCTGTTCAGATAATTTTCAACTTAATGTGGAGCTTTTTTTCAAATGGTTTAAAATGACCAATTGTTACTAACATTATTCTACATTGTTGTTTCCAATACACATATTAGTAACAGGTCTTAATATATATATATATATATATATATATATATATATATATATATATATATATATATATATATATATATATATATATATATATATATATATATATATATATATATATTAAACTTAGAAAAATAGAAAATAATGCATATCTTCATTATGAAAGATTGTTAGAAAAGGATATTGTTGAAAGCCATTCTAAATTTTAGTATAAGTTGGGAAATATAATTAATTATATGAAAACTGCTGCATCTATTTTATCTCAGACAATTTTTTATATAAAATAATTTAAACCACACATTATTTTAATAAACAATTAAAAATATATAATTTATTTACAAGTTTATAATAATATAATTGCCAGTACAGTTCATTATTTCTTTCCTGTAATAAACATTCTTTCTTCATTTGACAAGCTTATTCATTAAAACTATTATTAATAACTATGACTTAATGTAATTAAATTTAAGTAACTAGCAATGATATTTTTTTATAATCAAATCTCTAAATTATCAATTAATTTGTTTCACAAATATATGTAGAAAGCGAAATAAGAAATAAATAATACAAATTGTATTTCCTGTAAAATGTCCATAGTTTATTCTGAATAACTTTAAGATGATAATCTGATAATCATAGCTTAATGTAAATATAATTATTTAATCATATACTATTTGCCATTAAATAAATTCCTAAACTTTTAATGCACCATGGGTATAATCCTATATGTTATTAACCCTAATATAACTCATTTATTCAGATATTTTTAGCTTTATGGCTGACACATACATATAGATCTAAAATAAAATATATTCTATCCAGTACTCCTCCAATGTAAATTTCGATTAACTTATACTTAAATAAAATTATTTACTATTCATAATAATATTAATTAAAAGAAATGGTCTTTTGTGGATCCTGTTTCTTTTTTAACAATAGTAGTCATGTTTGAATCTGATTTCAAATATAAAACCAATACTTCACATATAATATTGTAGATAAAGTATATACTTAACAATATGAATTAACAATCTAAGCACAGTCTTCATATAAATTCCACACTAACCATCATTAACTTATAAATTATTTATATTCAAGTAGTAAAATAGAAGCAAATGCACAAACTTGATATTCTTATTATTAAAACCCTTTTCACTTTAAACTCAGTATTGGTTAATTGTGCTGTTGAAATATTCTAAAATTATGATATAAGATTAATAGACTAAAATATAATACTGTTTAACATTTCCTATAATAAATAATGATAATGAATTTCACCATCACAATGTTTAACCCAATATTAATTTTAATAATATTAAAAAAACAAAATAAGATTTTAAAGTTACAAAAAGTTTTTTCTTCCCTCCTGCTTGTAAGTTAAATGCTTGTCTGGAATCTTACACCATTGCCTAGTTGCAGTTGGACAGCTTTGTGCACAAATCATACTCTTGTCTCGGCACCATATGAAAAAGTATACAAATAATAATAATACCCTGTAAAAATCCAAGAAGAATATTAATCATCCCGAAGAAATAATTGTTCATTCCAGTTTTTTTTCTCTGGGCATTTATTCAGGTATTTAATATCTTCTTAAAATAATTCACGATCCATTTTCTTTGAAAATATTTCCTTATGTATGTTTTGACTGTTGTGTATAAGATATATTGCAGTAAATATAATATAAGCAACATTCACATTTTCCATCCATCAAAAATATTAGTAGCAAACATTATGTAATATAAATTATTTATTTAATACATTTATCAGCAGACATGAAGTTTACAAATTAAAATAAATATTTCTTTTTTTAAAAAATACAACTTTTTATCCCTTGAAGTCATATATCTTATCACTAAATATTTTTCTTTTCCAGGCAAAAAGATAGTTATATCATCCAAAGCATTTATTAAATGATATACTTTCAATCTTTTAAAAAGACGTATCAGAGTTCATTATTTCCATATAAAATCATTTTTGAAATATATTTATTTATTGATTTGATCAATAACAAGTCTTTTTAAAAGCATAAAAGACATTTCGGTGAAAGTCATCTTCAATTTGTCTTTAAATACATCGTTCTTAAAAACATAAGTTCATTTAGATTACTTCAAAGACAAATTAAATGTGAATTATTACTATAAATTATATAATAAATAGTCATTCATCATACTATAAAACATTTTAGATTCAGTTTTTAAAATTAGATGCAGAGTCTTAATTTTATTTTCTTTCCAAATTTAACACTACGATAATGATTTTTAATAAATATCTGATTCCTCTAAATTAACTTTAATAAACTAGCTGCATTGCAGTATGATGAAGTCATTTCAAATAAATGTTCACTCACCCAGGCATACTATTTATAGAAATTTCAAAGTCTTTACATTTAATTTAAAAATAGATTAACTTCTATTATTATATTTAAAAAACAAATGGGTATTCAGAAAGTAATTTTCTGAATAAGGCAAATTACAATTGTAGTTTTTTTAATGTATGACCCAAGAAGTGTATTGCCATGAGTGATCTTAGTAATAGTTAAATTTATTGGTAATTTTATTTATTGTTTATATTATATTTTGCTTAATAATTTTGTATTTTTTTAAAAAAAATGATATATCTTATTTAGTATTTTAAAATTAATCTTTAATATTGCTTGAATTTAATATTAAACAATAGAATGAACCGTTGATAAAATTGTCATCATGTGTATTTTTTATAAAAGAATTGACGAATGCAGGTGAATGTTTTGAAAACATCAAAGGATATTTTAAAATATTTATTTAATATGAGTGCTTGAATATGCGTACATTATATAATATTGTTACATGATGAATATGTTATTTTTATGAATGTTATCTGTTGAAATACAGAGAAAGACCTAATACCAATCTCTAAATTATATAATAACAAATAAATAAGTGTATAGTACTGATATATGTTTTATCAAGATCAGTTGTGCTTGAAAACTTAAAAAAAACATCTTGAAATCAATTTTGATATTTGTTGTTTCTTTAATATTGTTGTTTTAGAAATTATTTTAGAATGTGGTTTGCATATTTTGTGATATTAAGTGAGTTATTCGGTGTGGAAGATATAGGATGGTGGTTGGGAGAGTAATATTCATATGAAATCCTAGGTGTTAGGAATATGTTGAAATCTGTAATATGTGAATTATATTTTCATACTTTAAAGTTATTAAAATATACAGGTAATATTGGACTGTATATCATTTTCCATGGACAGTTGCATTTTCTTATCAATAAGTGCTATAATAGAGCCATGACTTGAATCTTAGGTCCTTGATAAATACAGACCTATTATTATGATTTGCACTGTATCCATGATGATATTGTCTTACTCTTTTGAGTTATTCTTGTTATTATTCCATACCCTACACCCTAATCACTATCTATCACCACAGAAACCATTGTTGAAGATAGTTTTATAAGTTGGTAAAGTAATGACTAAACCATTTGAAGTTGATAATTTGTGAGAGGGCAAGATGAAGTGTATAGAAATTTTTTTCACAAAATGATGTTGAGATGTTTGATTATTGTCATAGTATATAACATAAGAAAAGAATAATTGATACTCATACAAGTATTAGAGATCACTTAGCTCAAACAGATGTATATTCAAATTGGATTGAAAATGAGAATATTGAAAATGATTTTTGGATGATATGACAAATGTAAGAATATAAAAATGAAAGAAATGCAAACATCAAGCAATATAATTTATGGATAGTTTTTTAAATTTTATTATAAATAATTTAAACCTATTTAAGTTACAAAAATTTATGAAATTATCTCTTAAATATTTTTGCATAAGGGAAATATTCATATTTTTATTTAAAATTTTCTGATATTCAAATATCAGGATGATACATTGCTAAACTTCAAAAAAAAGTCTTTAATAATTTTTCTTTTAATATTTTATTTGTTGGACTTTATGAATTGTATTTTAAAATATAAATTTATATTGATGCAATACATCATAAGAAGTATGTAAGTGTGATATTCTTTTCTTAGAAATTGGAAAATTTATTGTAACCATTCCCAATACAAATAATAGAATACTATTTTACTGAAAGAACATTATATATTATCATTACTGTTGTAAGTTTTATTTTATTTCGAAATGGCCAGAATGAAGGCTATTTTATTTTATTTCTAGTATTTATTGGTAATATTTACTGTAAATATAATTTTTTATGTTAAATAATGTTAATTCTTATTTTACTTTTGTAAATATATTTTTTATATTACATTGTTATTATATTATAATAATTTGATATTGTTAAGTTATAAATAAATTTGTTAACTGTTTTTTAAAACCTATACCTTAGACCAGTTGTGATTTATTTGCATGTTGTTTATTTGATTTTTCATTCTACATGCATGATCCACAGAAATTAATAATTTGAAATATTACTTATTTGGCACATGATTCTTAAAGATTACTTAGATATTATTTCTATTATATTTGGTTAAGTAACAAGGTATATCATTACTATTAATATTATTATCATAGAAGATATGATCATTGGTAATTCTTTTATAACTGATACAACACCAATGAGAGATATACTTAATATTGCCATAATATTCAAATACATTATATTTTTAAGAATGCCACATTAAACAAAGAAAGATTGTACAATGTTTACTTAAAAATTTTATATATTATTTATATTTTTTATTATTAAATATTAATTATTTTATAGATTTAATGTTGAGAGTCATTAAGTTATTTTAGTTGCTTATTGTTGTTATTATTTTGTAAGAGTAGTTAGATATCATGTAAAATCCTTCATCATATTTAACTAGAGTGTTAATTCATTTATTCATTTTGTTATTACTTTGTTAGAAATGAACCTGAGATTATTATTATTATTGGAAAATTGTAAATTGTTCTATTGAAATATGATAATTAAAAATTATTAGCTAATGTTAACTGTCCAATTAGTATTTTATTAAAGGAATATTAAGTATTTATTTCTGTAATAAATTTATAAATTATAATTTTGGATTATTAGATGTATGTATTTAAAGACATGAGAGTATTACATAGTAGTTTATTAGGTGAATTTGGTGGGGTAATATTCTTATGCCATTGGGAGTGTATCTTTTGGGATGTATTCTCAATGTTTAAGCCACTGTACCCTACTGAATGTCTCATGTTAAGAGTTTTATAATTATATTTATAATATTGAGCAAGTTTATAAATTAAATTTATTATTGAAATGAATATATTGAGTATTATAGTTGGAACTCTGATTATTTATGTTGAATTTAAGTGTCATAGTATTTTATTTAATAAGTTTTCTTAAATTTAATTATTGAAAAATATTGTTTTATTCGATACTGTATGTTAGCAGTGTATGTTGAGCTAGTCTTAATATTAATTGTCTTATAGTCATTGCTTATGTAATCCAATTGCAGTTTAATATTGTTAAATCCTAGTTAGTCAGATTCGGTAATTCAGTAGTTTTCCTTTAAGGAAGGGTATTATATATATATTATAACGGGACGATCCTTTTCAGGACTCGAGAAAGTCGCATCTACCTATAGTCGGACTTTGAGTCTTCTTATAGAATGCCATGGATGATGTGATTTAAAATGTAATCCAATTCACTCCTCTATTAATAACCTCGTTACTCTCGGAATTCAAGCTCAGAGTAGAAATTGCAATTGACTCTCTTCAGGCATTTCCACAAGTATCCCATAGTAATGATAAATTTAGTATAAGCTATATATAACTTCTTTATAAATATTAAATCATTAAGTTGATTTAACATTTATATGCATGAGTATGTATATTTATAATTATTGGTTTTATAAAACGACTAAATAAAATAAACAAACGAGATCTGTTTAATTTTAAAATCAAGTTTAATACATTTTAATCCGTAATAAAAAACAAAAATATTATCACATAAAAACATTAAAATTAAGAATTATAATCTGTGCTTATATATATACACTAATAAATTATTTAATATTTAAAAAAAAATAATGTAATCATTTACACACACACACACACACATATATATATATATATATATATATAATTTAAAATCATGTGTATAATAAATAATACATATGATACATTATAAATCTTCCTATTGTGTCATTAAAATGATTCAGTGTATGTTATATGCCTATATAAGATAACATCCATTCACACTAGATTAATAATAGAATATATTCTGATATTAGTTATGTATGTTTAAAAATATATTATGTTAATTGTCATGTAAGATTCAATTTGGAATATAATAAAACTTACTTCCAAATTGAAATAATTTAAAAACGTTTACCTTAGTCAGCTGTCATTTCCATCAGAGTATATATCAAAATATCAACATCTAAATTTTATTAAATGAATAAAAAAAAATAAAGTGTTCATCTTATCAGTTCTCCACTTTAATATACGAAGTAATTTTTCTAAGTACATATAATTATCCACAAAGGAAATAAAGTTTAAGGGTTATTAAAATACACAATGAAGTAATCCAAGACGAGAAAGAATAATGGTTTTATATTCCTCCTTAGATGAAATAAAATGACGATGAATGTTGAAACATAAAGTTCATTGATCATCCTTCGAAGAAGCAATCCAGATATTCATTCTTTTAAATATTTGCGTAGTAAAATATTTAACATCTTCTTCAATATAATACTCCAATATTAAGGCAGCTTTTTAAATGAGAATTACAACAATTATATTTTAGGCATTGATTAAGTAGGAATAAATTTACATGTTTGGGTTTAAAACATCAGCAGAAATCCTTGGCATAAATTATCTAGCCAAAGAACATCTTTATAAATTTTCGTCTTCTTAAATATATATTTTGTAAACTCATTTCGAAGACGTTGATAACTTTTATAACCTTGTTAATTTCAATGATTATTTTTTTATAGTTCTTTATAATATTAAAAGGCAGTAAATTAATTACTTGAAGCAGGTTTTAAAATATTGAATCTTCTTTTTTTTTTTCTTAAATGTCTTCTAAATTCGAACACATTTAAATTTACAGACGTAGTTCTTGCCTTGATAACTAAATAGAAGATTATTGTTATAACAATATTGGTTCGTTTTTATACTGGATTAATTTCTGCAAGCATATCACATAATCACGCTCATGCTCTCTATTGTTTAACATATACAATTTGTAATGAACTTTAAACGTTTATTTCCTTTGTTTCAACTGATAAAAATGCAATGTTAACTTAAGGCTTTGTCAAATGTCAAGTTTTATATTAATAAAAAAAAAAATACTATTAGTTAGAAACATTTATTTATGCGTGTGTATAAACAAATTAGAATTTTTCATTTTTAAAATTATTCTTTTAATACTAACTAGTTTATATATATAGCTGATACATGAAAAACTTAAGATAGGTGTAAGTTATTTATATCTGTTGATTCAATATAGACACAGTTAAATTCACAAAGAAACACAAATTGTTTTAGGTGAGGCTCATATGGTACTCTCACAATATATATATATCATAAATTTACTTTATAGTTGTGTATTTTTTATCTTACATCTATTTATAACAAATATATTTTCAGTAAATATGTAAATATAGTTTTAAAAATAGTGCATTTATTTTAGCTGTGATATGGATTTTAGGTTTAATAAGCTTTAGACTTATCAATATATGTTATAATAATGTCCCTCTTTTAATCTTTTATATCATGCATTACAATATTATTTTTCTAGAACTTCTAATTATCATCTCTTTTATATTTCAAATATTCAGCTGCAGAGATTTTTTATGTTGAGTTATACTTTTTTTCTACATTTGAGTTAAATTCAGTTAAAAGGAAATTGGTCACAAATGTCTATTATTACAGGCTTCTATTTTGTATTTACTAAGTCCATGTTTATAAAATTAGCCATGTGTAAAGAAAGAAGTCATTATGGTCTTTATGCACATTTATTAAATAGACTGTTATGAAACCACCAAAATATTATATGATCAAGCTTATATAATGCTTTTCAGAAGTAAATCCTATTACTCAAATTTTACCATATCTTGTAAGCTTGAGTAATTACTAGGTACTAAACACTAAAACTTCGTAAATTTATATCCAGTTCTGTTCTAGTTACATCACCAGACTAGTTTTTGGCTTGTGATCTTCATTGGGAAATTTTAGATCTGCATCTAGTGCACCTGGATTTTTGGATCTAATATATCTTTCCTTCATCAGCCAACTTTTACTTTTTTTAAAAAACTATCAAACCACTAGCTTGAAATTTAAAAATGCCTTAAAGTAGTTTGAATTCAAAACATTACATTGTATTTGAATTCAAGCTTCTGCAGCTTGATAGCTAAAGAAAGAATAAAAGGTAATTGCTGTAGGAAATGTGCATTAAATTTAAATAATCCAAAAGCACTAAATCAGATCAAATACTCCACACTAAATATTATAAGGCAGAAACAAGTCTGTAAATATAAATATAACAACTTTGAATAGGAATTTAATATACTCTTGCTTACCATAGGTAGCAAAACTGGAGTAGTGGAATTTGTTATTAATAAGCTGGTATGACTTTAATTATATGAAAAAAAGATCTGATTACTAAACCAGAATAGTAAGGCACGTATTTATATGGATCCATGTATGTTTAAGCTTGTTTGCGTGTTCATTTATTTAGTTTTGTAATTCCTGATTCTATTATCTACATGTATATTTTATGTTGGCTTTGAGCTTATGTTTATAATTATTTGCCTTTTATTGTGTGACAATCTTAAAAAGTAACTTTTATTTTCAAGGTAACGTGTATGTTGTTTGTTCCATTGTAATTTAACAACTTTGCCCATGATTGTCTGGTGTTATATTTGATTACAGTTCTCAATTTTCAAATTCAATTGAATGTCTTATTACTTTTGGAAGTTAAAATTCTGCGAGTTTGTTTAAAATCGCTTCATTGTTTTTTTTTCTTTGGGGAGGAGGGGGATTACTTTTGTTAATTTTAAGGCAAAGAGTAATAAAAAGAAAGAAATTTTATTAGAATTTATCAATCAGCCAAAATGAGTGTTCTAAATCTCAGATAATTTTAAGGGATTATTCTTTATATAATTTGCAGGCTGGAAATAGAGTTTTGTATCAAGTGACTTTATTCAGTTGTGAAGACAAGTTTAATCAATTTTTTTTTCCTTCAAAGTTACTTTAAAGATGTCTGGCAATTTTCAACTAATAAGAAATAAGTAAATGTTTGCCATTCCCGTTTATCATTACCGTTGATAAATTGAATAATTTTGCAAAACTTTTCAAGTGTAAATTCTTTTATAAAAACTTTGATAAGGAAACTTTTGTCAGATATTTCAAAATGCAGTGGATTGAATTTTCTGTTTTATGGTACTTCTTTTTGCTTAAACAAAATTTTTATATATGTTGGCTGCTGGAAATAGTCTTATAGTAATTAGAATTATGATTCAACTATAAAAAATAATTATTATTCTTGATGATTTATGTCCCCCCCTCTTTAAACGTTAAGCAGTACTATTACAAAATATTGAAAATTTATTCAGTTTAAGTGCAACTCTAGTGTCTACATTCAATAAATTAATCTAGCATTATTTTGGAATCTTCAGTGTTTAGATAAACTTTAAAACATTGTATAACAATCATTCGATAATACAAAAGTAATCCTAAATTATTTTTTATTAGATAAGACATTATTTCTTTATTATATATATATCAATTTTTAATTTATCCTATTTAAAAAGACTTGTTCAGCTCAAAATGCATATTAAAGGCAATTTATTTATTTTTTATATTGTCTGTACCATAAGTTTGAAATATATTGGAAAAAAAAAATATTTTTTTTTAGAGATATAAGTTAATTCTATTATTTAAATTAAAAAAAGTGAATAACACTATAAATGCTCTAAACTGTTTAGCACTATGGTATGAACTTAAAAGCCAAAAATTTCTAGATCAGTTTTTTAGTTCAACTCATCATTATGGTTTATTACTTCTATGCAACTTTTTAGATTATTATATATATTTATCTGTATAAAAAAATATTATATATGCAGAATTAATTTTTGATTTTTTTTTTCTGTGATCAAGTGCAATGATTATTTTATACTTGCTGCTTAGTTACTGTTTAGGCATTAAAAAGATGAAAACAAATAGTAAATAAATAAGAAAAATCATTTGAAAAAAAAAAGATTATTAGAGAAAGAAAAATGAAATTCAGTACAAATTTCAGTGTAAGAAGTTTAATTAATGAATTAAACCTAGTTCTGATTCTTCATATTTTCTAAACCTATGCTCATTTGCTGTGAGTGTGAACAAAATGTATAAGATTATACATATTTTTATAAATTAATATAGAAAATAATGTATATTTTCTTATTCAACATTTAAAGTTTGTATATGACATTTTTATTATTATTATGTAAAGACATTAACTGTTTATATATTGAATGTAATAAATGTAATAAGTATGCATATTTGCAACTATAGTAAAGGTTGTTATTTCTATAAATTAAATATCACTTAGCAATTTTGAGAACTTACAGCATTCTTATTTTTATAGCAAGATGAAATAGAATAATAATGGAGAGGTGAATTTAAATAAATTTAAATTTCCTCAAATATATACAATTACACTCATCTTCATTATTATTCTATTTCATTTTGCTATGAATATCAGAACACCATAAATTCTCAAAAGTACTAAGCTGTATTTAATTTATAGAAATAACAAACTTCTCTATAGTTGCATATAAGCACACTTATTATATTTATTATTATTATTAATCTTATTAATGTGTTTTTTTTTATTTTCTGCTTAAACAGGATATTTTTTAATATATATAGTTTTTCAATAAAGTAATCTAATTGTTTATATTTGTGAGAAAGTCATTATACTATGGAATATCAATATATCATTTTTCAAGGGACCAGAGATAATAATTGAAAGATATGTAGTTTTCCAATATCATTCAGATATTACTCAAATCATTTCAATACTTACTATTAGCAAAATGTGTGTGTATATGTAAAATACAGTATATGTAATAAAAAAATCACATCTAATTAAATTATTGTAAAAGTAAAAAAAAAATTAAATTAATGTTTATTTCTTAATAATAAATTTGACTGTTTTTCTTATTTTTGGAAATGTTAAGATTTTTAATAGAATGCTGCAAACAGAACTAAAAAACCCTCTTAAAAACTTATCAGTTTTCTTTTCACATAGCATTTTATCAATGTGGTAATAATTTATATTTGATCATCTTTATGGAAGTGCAGTGATAAACCATAGTACACTGTGCATTTATTTGTTACATTAATTGTATATAATTTTATTTTGATTTCAGCTTTATATTAAACATGGCGTTATGACTTTTAATTTTTTTACTCAATATTTATAAAACATTTTTAAAAAGTCTTTTATAAAAAGAAGAAAATATATAGATATTTAATATATGAGACTTTTAGAATAAATTGATAAAACACTTGAAATATATACAATTTTAATTATTATATTTTTAAATTTATCAAAATGCTTTATTTTAATGCAAAACTACTTTTGATTATGAGAAATTTAAGTTTGTGCCTACTTTAATTGATTTAAATAGTTTTATATAAATATACAATGGTTATTTGTGTATATATATATATATATATATGTATATATATATATATATATATACTGCAATGCAAGTATAAGGCAACCTAATTCATTTTATATTGTTTTTTTTTCAACTATACAAATATCTGTAATAACTAAAACACAGGCTTATTTATACCTGTGTCTATATATATGTAATATTAGGGTATGAGCACAGACTTTCACATGACCCACCACTCTCCACTCCATCTAATAACACTGATACACTTAAACACATATATGTTGAAAAGATAAATAATCACCAATATACGTATTTCATGCTAAACCAGCAATCATCAGTTGGTCCAGATTATCATCTCTACACATATATACTATAAGTGCTCAGCTATATATTAAGATAGACAATCCTCATACTTTAATGGACAGGCTTCAAACTACTTCACACTCCAACTCTTCAACCATCCATCGAATTGAAAATCTGATGATGGAATGCTCAAAGGCCACCCTGAGGTGAAGTAGTTTGAAGCCTGTCCATTAAAGTATGAGGATTGTCTATCTTAATATATAGCTGAGCACTTATAGTATATATGTGTAGAGATGATAATCTGGACCAACTGATGATTGCTGGTTTAGCATGAAATACGTATATTGGTGAATATTTATCTTTTCAACATATATGTGTTTAAGTGTATCAGTGTTATTAGATGGAGTGGAGAGTGGTGGGTCATGTGAAAGTCTGTGCTCATACCCTAATATTAAATATCTGTAAATAAAATAGAAATAATTATTAATTTTGTTAGGAAAAATAGACTTTCTAAACATATGTAAGCACAGCTATGTCAGATTCTTCTGAAGAATAGAATAACTAGTAGATACATTTTTAACTTCCTTTTTTGTTATTTAGTATAGATCACTGTTTCTCAGCTGGTGGTCTGTGGAAAAATTTCAGTGGTCAGCCAAAGATTTACAAATTTGTTTATATTTATTACATATTTTTTATAATCTTTTAAATTATAACATTTTATTAAATTTATCTTTAATTCAGTTCTAAGATTTTCTTTTGTTTATTAGTTGTTATATTCATAGAATTCTTTAAAAAATAAACTAAGAAACAAAATACTATAAAATTTACAAAAAAGTTTATATTTCCTAGTATCAATCATATCACAGTAAAAACACTGCTTCATTAATAATTTTGTGCATGTGCACTTCATGCACTAAAGCTGTACAAAAATAACAATTATCAGTTGTATGTACTATTGTTTGCCATAGCTGGATGATCAGAATTGCACTGGTGTGCAGTGATAGAAATTACTGCATAATAAGTGTGTACTACAAATTAAAAGTACTTGATATTTAACTTTTGATAAACTTTAGTCATTAAAAATGATTAGTAACAAGAAAATATTAAAAACTCTTGCAGATTTTTTTCAAAACCCAATTATAAATACTTTGAATACTAATGAAAATATTATTTATTCATAAAATGATTCATCTTAGGCAAAGCAAAAATGTACAGTTGTTTGTCAATTCAATTCTGATTATTTAAAATTTGTTTTCATTTCTTGGCCTGAGCTATAAGAAAATTTACCCAGACCTCAATGTGTTATTTTCAGATAATTTTTATCTAATGAATGTAAGAAGCCAGTAAAATTAATGCATAATTTATAGACCAAACCAATTCTACAAAATAAGCTATTACATTTTTTTAATGTAAAAGTGCTGAATTGAAAAAAAAACATAAATCATCTTTCAAAAAATGTCTTTTAGTTGATAAATCTCTTGTAAAAAGCATTATATTTAGTTGCTTTAAAAATTATTGTATGCAAAAAAACAAAATTTTATTGCCAAAAATTTAATTAAACAATGATTAATAGATGTGTATTATAAAATTCTAGGTATGGTTATTAGAGAGAATGAAAATGTTGCCACTTTCTAATGATATTATTCAATGTAGATTTAGTAAATTAGAGACTGGTGTTGAAAATCAATTAATTTAAAAGTAAGCAGGTCATTGTTAGCAATTCAAATAGAACTAATCTACAGATGTTACCGATAAAGCCAAACTTTTATGTTATATGCATTATGTTGATTACAAAATCAATGATGTAAAAAAAGAATTTTTGTTGTGTTGAATTTTTTAATCACATAACTAGTTTGGATATATTGAAAGCAATTGAAAATTGCATTGACAAGTACTTTCTTAACTGGAAAAATTGTTTGCTTATGTACTGATGGAGTGGAAATGACTGGAAAATATATGAGGAGTTGAAAAAAAAAATTAAAGAAGTAGGGGATGAAAAAGTGATTTTTACTTATGGTGTTATATACCATGAGCATTTAGTTTCTAAAAAAAGTCTCCTGACTTGAACAATAATCTTACTCAGTCATTAAAAATAATAAATTATATTAAATGCAACACATCAAAAATATGATGTTTGTCTAGAGAGAAAATACTAACCAGATTTTATGAATTAAGAAAAGAAGTTGAAACATTTCTAGAAACAAAAAATTTCAGAATTGAGAAATATTTTCCATGACAACAATTGGATTGCTAAACTGCCTTACTTGTCTGATATATTTTCATTAATAAATGAACTTTTAAGTCTGTAAGGAAATAGTACTGTTTTTGATTTATGGAATAATGTTGACTCATTCAAGAAAAAGTTAAAATTATGGTGTAATTGTGTAAAAGACAAAAACTATGACATGTTTAATTCATTTTCAGAATTGATAAATGAAATTGATATGGATTAAACTTGGAGAGACCTTCATCCTGCAGTGGATTGATAGTGGTTGATGGTGATGACATTGAAGAATACAGTTTATGGACATTTAACAGGATATTATTGTGTGTTTGATCAATATTATCCACAGGAAGAAGATACATGAAAAAATATGTGCATTTTAAATCTTCTTATTGAATAAGAACATAACCTAATTGATTTGGAACAGGGAAAATTAATAGGCTTAAGTTGCAGTGTCATATTAAAGTTATTTTTGAATTTGATAAGTATAACTCAATTTTCGGTTAAAATTGAAACTGCATATTTGGAATTACACGAATGCTATATTGTCGTTTTCAATCACATACTTATGTGAATCAACATTTTTGGCAATGACACTCATAAAAGCAAAACGTTTATTAATAAATCGAGCTTTGTGCTTAGCACTCACAAATATATCTCCAAGCCTTTATAAGCTAATTATTAAAAAGAATCAACAACAACCGCATTGTTTTTTTGTTTTTTTTTCAGATTTTATTTATTATTTGACTTTTATATAGTTTTTTTATCATTTATTGAAAATATATATATTAAATTTGTTAAACACTACAATAATTATACTTTGCTATAAAAACACCTACCCTTTCTTCAATTTTTTTGTTCAATACTTCATTTGATCTATAATTTTAATAAAAATTAAATTTATTGTTCTACAGCATTTACTACTATATTCACAACAGTCAAAATGTTTTAATTTTAAAACTTACCTAAATGTACAATTTTTGAATACATTTAAAATTAGTAAATGTATAAATGTTTAAATTCTCTTTTTTTTTTAATTTATATTTTAAGATAATTGTTATATTTTCTTAGCTTTTTTATTATATGTTATTTTTATAGAGCATTTAGTTTGTTTTTTTTATTATTAATACATTATTGACTATTGTGAAAACTACATCTTCAGTAGATGCATAAAAAAACTCAATATGGCTTTACATTTAAGAATCAGTTAATAGAAAGTTATAATAAAAAAGAAGGCTCTACTTTTAAAGTTATAGGAAAATGAGAACGGGGGAGGGGGGACATTTTTAAAATATAGGAAAAATAGAAAAAACAATTGTGTGTTTCCAAATTATAAGAAAACTGGAAAAAGGTATGATTGTTATTATTTTAATAAAATAAAAACGTTGATTCAAATGTCATAACATTATAATTTGAATAATGATAAATGCCTACTTTTATAACCTATATTTCCATGGCTTTGCATTAACACCAACGCAAGGAAGTGACGAATAGTGAAAATCCATTTAAGCATTATTATACAAGATATGTCTCATTATTCTGAAAACCTAGTTTCAAGTTTCTTCATGGATTCATCAAATTTTTGAATGGACAAATTTACTTAAATACAGACTTTCAATTGGATGGACGGTTGTAAAGTTGGAGTGTGGAGTGGATTGAAGCCTGTCCTGTAAAGTATGAAGATTGGCTATATTAATATATATCTGAGCACTTATTGCATAGATGTGTAGAGATGATAATCTGGACCAACTGATGATTGCTGGTTTAGCATGAAATGCGGTCATTGGTGATTATTTATCTTTTCGGCATATATGTGTTAAAGTGTATCCGTGTTATGAAATAGAGTGGTGGGTCGTTTGAAAGTCTGTGCTCATATATCCTATATATTAAATACATATGTTTAGCAAGACAAGATTATAAATTTATAAAGTGTTTGACTTGCAGAGCATATTTTCAATGTTTATGGACAGATAGAATTATATTTAAATAAGAAAAGAAATAAAGCATCTTGAATTTAATACATATCTGTAAATATGATAAAATGAAAAAAATGTATAAATCAATGTCTTTTCTTAATTTAAGTGAATATTTTTTTAAAAAATAACTCGGTAAAATAAATAAATTCAATTTCATAGTTAATATTTTATTGGTGAAGAAATTTTGCATTTTCTTTGTAAGAAAAAAAAAGTGATATAACAATAAAAATGGAGTATCATAAAAGTGATTGGCAAAAATATGTAAGAAGTATTCCTATAAAATATGTATTTGCTTATTTTTTTATGATTGCAATAGTTATTGCATTCCAAAAATTAGCGATAAAAGAAATACATTTCTTACCTACTTGCATTTTTTGATTATAAAAAAACTTTGCAATTCTGACTGAATAAATTTGATATAGTAATAAAGATCGCATTTCAAAAAAGAAATGAGCATAAATCCTTAAATGTTCAGTATTTATATATCTTATTGTTTAAATTACTATTATAGCAACTGTGGCTTTAAAAAACTAATTTAATGGAAAAAAAATTAAATTTGTTAGTACCTACATTCATTTGATTACGATTTTTTTTTTCATTTTTATGAAGCAGAAAATTCATGTGTGCTGCTGAGAAATTGTGTTCTAACATAAAAATGTTTGTTATACTGACATTCTTATTTCTGTTGACACTTTGAAGATAAATATTTAGCATCGAATTTATTTATTTTTTTACTTTTGAATGTCTCATGTAGTTGTGAATTTCACATAGCTTAATGATAGCTTTAACTTTTTTATGACCCCATACTTTTTCTTTTATCTTAATGCAACAGTATAAATTATTGCTGATGTATTTTTAGTACTTTCATTTATGCTTACAATAAGCTTTAGCATAGAATCACAAATATTTTATTTCTGACTATAACATGTAGAGTGAATTTTACATAGTAGTTTAATGGGTTTTTTTTTTTGTGTGTGTGTGTGTTTTTAAGTATCATAGCATCGGCCGGGACGCGAACCCGCAACCCGGGCAACTGCTTGCTAGTGCAAGGCATTCGCGCTGACCTCTCGACCACCATGTGTCAATTTTAAACTTTCAAAACAAGCTTTTTTTTTTGTCTTGGCATTAAATGATGTCACCATATTTTTACTCTTTTAGTGAACATGAACTTTTATTGTAGAATTGCAAAAGTTTTGTTTTTTTATATATTTTTAATTCTTATTCTTTTGTGTGGTTATTCTCTCCGACTTAGAAGAGCTTACTATAAACAGCTGCAATACTACTGATATTTTTTAATAATCATTTCTTTCTCTATTATGAATTAAATTTATTTGCTCACTATCACGCAATTTGATACTGAGTTAAATGCTAACATCATATTCAACATTTTACATAAAGTTTTTTTTTTGCTTGGCTTGGGAAGAAAGTTTGCACTTTGTATAAACTTTTTTAATTTAAATATTTAAATATAAATTTTTATTATAGAAGATATTGTATATATTAATTAACATCTGAAAATCATTTGTATAATTTTCTAATTAAATTTAGTTTCAAATGTCGTTTTTTTTTAAAAATAAATAAATAAATTTTTAATCCATACAAATATCAAAATTAATATCTGTTTGTGTGTGTGTCTTTTAATACTTTATTGTCTAAAGTATTAATTATAATTCGTAAAGCGCATTAAATTGAAAGATATTATTAAACAATTTTAAATATATTCAATGATTTACTATTAAAATAGATTTATACATGTAAGATTGTTTTTTAGTTTTAAAAAAGTAATTTATTAACACTATGCAAGCATCCTATAAAGCTATATAGGTAGATGATTAAATAGCATTAAATACCCCACTGCAATATAAAATCCTCTATAGATAACTCCAAAGAAGAAAAGGGGAAGAAATTTTTCAGCAAATTTTTTCCTATTTTTACTACATATTTTATCTAATAAGAGCTGCTGCCTATTCATTTATATATTACCCTAAAAGATAAAATATCTTTTAAATAACCTATTGAAAGATAGAGGCTTCTATAATAAGTCTCTCTCCTAAAAAGTATTATTGAAAGAGAAAATATTATTAACCAGACTTGCCAACTTATTGGATTAGAACATTTTAATAATTTTTAACCTTTGTATTATTCTCTGGAAGAAACTAGCTAGATATTCATTTACTGACCAATAATTGAAGAACTAATTAGTTTGCGGTGTGTTGTCCATTTGAATGAAAATCTTAATTCTATCTGGAAAAATTTATTCCAATCCAGACTTGAACCCAGACTATGCATGACAGTTGAATGTCCTAAACATTCTGCATGAGGCTTTTCATGTTAATATATTTATGTTTATATATTATTTTTAATTATTGCATTTTTTATATATTAACTAAATCTAACAATCTTTGTCCTATTATTAACTTAGTTTCACTGTTGGAATTTATATCCTACTTAATTGTAAAAGAAAAACTCTTTAAATCAGCTTCATTAACTTCCTGTTTATTAGTTCTCTTTCTTTTCAACTTATGTTTAGTTCCTTTATTAAGATTAGCAGTATTTATCGTTTTGCTATAACTTGTCATTACTTTATTAGTGTTTTCAAGAAAGCTTACACTATTTTGTAATATGGTACACCCCTCCCAATTTTTTTTTTAATATTATTAAATTACAACCAGTTTTGGTAGAAATACAAATAATATATTTCAAAGAATAATCATAGAAGAATTAAATACTTCTTAAGGAGTTTTAATCCTCTCCATAAATGGAAGCTTATATTTTAATGATTTTCTTTCTTTTCTTTCTTTTTGTCTTTTTGCTCTATATCTGTTGAAATTAGAATTTTTTGATTTAAAAATGCCATAAATTTGATGCCTTCCAAGTGAATATTAAGAATTGTGTATCTGAATAGCTCAAAAACTTACTAAATTGAGAATCAGTTATTTCAAAAGCTTTGTAGCTCATGCCAAGATGTTGACAGGATATTGTGCACCAAACGAACAGAGTGAAAGCATAGGTGGTGTTCACCAGAGTATCGATTCTTTCTGCAATTTACAAAAACATTGTCTTTTTTTTTTTTACTAAATTATTTTAAACATTTTTTAAAACAGATTACTTGTCCTCATCCACTTATAATATTTTTTAATCTGAAATAAAATAAATGAAAATAGGCTGATAACCATTAAACAAATTAATCATCTATTTTTTGTATGTTTTATAAGCATGCTATAACATAAAGAGCCATAAGTTTTGCATTTGTAAAACAAAATAAACTTAATGCTAATGTGTATAGATTTTCAAGTTTGTCTTTGCCTATACTACTGCTGCTTCTACTAGAAATGTAGTATTTTTGTGTTCACTTCTTACTTAATGCTAAAAACATTATATGCAGCTATCAAAATGTATTTATGCCATAAAGTATTTTATCAAGTTGTATAATATCTTCCTTATTATTTGTAGTGTATATTGAACTACTATTAGAAAACTGGAAATCCTAATTGTTAATGTCTTATTTACCATAACTAAATTCTAAAGGTAATGTCATAAGTTATGGTAATTTATTCTTTATTTTTTTCATAATCTTTAATATCCCATTCAATTATAAATATTTTTAATTATTAAAAAATTTAATCTACTTTTTTTTAAATAATTTGACATTGATAAAATCATTCCCTTTGGTTACACCAATTTTAGAAATTCTAGTTATTATTATAAAAATTAAAAAGGATTGATTCTCCGTATAATGTTTCCACTTCTTAATGAATATCAGTAATGAGCCAGTTTAAATTTTTACAAAATCTTGAGATTCTATTTAAATAAATCAAAAGTTTGTTGAATGACAAATATTATTAATAAAGTGATATTAATAAAGCATTTAGAGATTCATTTATTAATGAAAAGGGATTTTTCATTTTTTTGCAATTCTGTTAATGTAAAGAAATAATACTAATCCTTTGATATTGTAATTGTCCAGAAAAGTGGTTAGATAGGATATATAAAAGTCACATAGGGAAGTTTATACTTGAGAGAAAAAGGAGAGAGCACTAATTCTCAATTTCACATTTTGGAAATTAAATATCTAACCAATTACATAAAAAAGAAGGGACATATAATTTATTTTAATTTACAAATTTTATAAATCATACTATTCGTTAGACTTGGCACTAATTATATAAATCCATTGAGTCTATGGCCACATTTCAAGACCATTAAATCCATTGTTAATTAACTAAAGGGAAATCCTCCTTGAATATAGTATCTATATGAAGTTTAAACCAGGGCACCATACCGAACACTGGGAAAATCCTGAGAGTTTGATTGTTTTTAGTCTTACTAAATTTATATAGGATGACTGCTCAGATGAGAAAAAAGAAATCTTGTCTCACTGATTATCATAATTTTGACCCTTTTAAAAGAAATAACATATTTTACAAACAATCTATCCACCTTACAATGAGTAATTTGCTAAATTTAAATAGTGAGAATCTATGAGTAAAAAGAACAGGTTAGATTAACATATAACAAAAACAAATGTTTAGTATGCAATAATACTTTCTGATTAATTAATTCAATACAAACATAGCATGTATATCAGTTAAATTTTCTGGTTAACTTATTACTATACAAATAATACAAATAAATATTATTACATCTATTGAAATATGAATTATATATATATGTACAAAAACAAACATGTAAGTAATTATAATTCTTACCATGTTTTAGGTAATTATCTCTAAGAAATATCTTGAAAGTCTTGCTAAGAGTCTTTGCTGTAGGTTCTTTTTGATTGAGCTCAATTATTATCAATATTCTATTGATTTGCATCATTTTGTACATTATAGAGTCCATTCCAGTAGATTTACCTTTTCTTCCTCTTTTTTCCTTTTTATAGAGACATGAAAGTTTTAAAAACTTTTTCAGCTGGTTTTACACTGCAGATAGATGTAGATTCAGGTCGTTACTTCATCTACCTACAGGCATGCATGCTACATGAAAATAGACTTCCATTTTGATGTACATTTGTGCAGGCGTATTATGAAAAATATGGTAAGCACAACTCAGAAAATGTCAGGTTAATAAATTTAGTCATTTGTCAGGCTTTTGACAAATTCTCTGGAAAACTCATTATGAATTACATTGGGTCTGGATTAATGGACACACATACTGGAATTTCAACAGTGCATTATTGGAAAACTTTATAACATTAGTTTTTTATTTATTATAAAGAGTCTGCTAAATTAATAGCTTGAAGTTCCATGGGCAATAATCACATGTATATTTCACATAGGTTGTAATGACCTTTTATAAACTGAGCATTATCTAAGTTGAATTTCCTCCTGCTTTACTTTATCATATTTTTAATTTTCCTTACGTTTAATTAATTAAATTGCATAAATTAATCTAATCTGATTAATGTACTATCTGTAAAGGAATTAATCTGATTAGATTTTGTTAGATAATAATTTTATATAATTTTTTTATAAGTATAACATTCCTTTTTTTTTTTAAATCGTACTTTAATCTATGTATTCTAACAGATTTCTTGGTTCTCACTCGATTTAAGTTTTCAACTTTTCATTTTGATATTAAATCATTATTATTTATCAAAAGATAATACATTTGACTTCATTTGATAGACATTTTTGTTTACAAATAAAATAAAATTTAAAAAATCACATTTGATTTCCAGAATTATTTTTAAAATTATATTTATTCAAAACAAAATGCTGCCACATCATCAAATATTCAGGTGGAGCTGATTCAATTTATAAAATGAACAAAATCTTCTTTGTTTCATATATGATTTTAAAATCTGAATGAATTTTTTTAATAACTACTAAATTTATCAATTTATGCTTTGAAAGTTTACAATTTGTAATTTTTATGATATCAGTAAATATAACAGCAATCTGCTGAATCACCTCATTTCTAGAAAGCTGTGTTTTCCCATGATCATAAACTCTATAGTAACAATATTCAGAAGAAAATATTTTTTATATTTAAAAATAAAGCATTTCTGTAAAAAAATAAATATGTAATAATATTTATTTTTGATTTTTAATAATTATTACACAATTATGATACAAATATAATCATAAACTTCAACAAAAATTCATGTTTTAAACCATTATAATATTTTCTCAACAATCATAATATTTCCATGAAATACACTTGGCAAAGTTCATGATTGCCAAATAAACAATGTCTACTTTTCAAAGCAGAGTTTCAATTTCTTTAGGATATTAATTATTTAATTTTTCCTGCCATCTTTTGACTTTTTTTGTAACTAAAACATTAGAATATAAATATATGTGGATTTTAAAGTTGAACAAAAAAAAGTTTTGAAAAATTTTCACCAGGGGAAAAAATGAGTATTTTACTTTTAGAAATCTCAGATAAAGTCCTGTCGTCTCAAAATATGACTATGTTAACTATTTGTGATATTTAGCACCATATTGAATTTTTAAAAAATTGATTTGAAACCAATTTTTTACAATAATTTTAATTTTAATAATGTCAGAGCAAAATGCTATATATTCAAAGAAAATGGAAAAACTAAGACTATGAAAAGTACTGATTATTATTTAAAAAGTTAGAAAAAAAAGAATTTCAATATTCAAAAAAATTATTACTTTGTTGTTTATACATAATTTCTAATTTATCATTAACTAAGCTTAGAATTATATATTCATTGATAATTTTATTGTATTCCTCACAAAATTTTCATTCACATCATATATTATACTTCTTACCTGAGATAACCCATAACCATAAGAATTCATCATATTTTCTTGTATCTCAGAAGTTAAAAAATCTCAAAGCATCTATAATAAAAAGATTCTCCCTAATAAAAGATACAAAATAAATCATTTCCAGAGGGTGGATATGCCTTTGTAATCATAGAAATTGGCTTCCTGTCTATCCAAAACTAGAGAATGAAGGCCACTGTCTTTATCAATGATAAAATGTCCTCACTTCATTTTATATTATTTATTTATACCAGTGATGCTGCTATCTTGATATATTTATTGTCCCACAGAGATATAATATATTTGCATATAGTTCATTTTCTAGCTATAGACCTAAAAATAATGTGTTGCAAGATATGGCAAAATTGATGATTCCCAGCATGAGTACCAAGGCATAGGCAAAAATCTGGATT
The DNA here is from genome assembly GCA_028023455.1 of Epiperipatus broadwayi. Taxonomy (NCBI): domain Eukaryota; kingdom Metazoa; phylum Onychophora; class Udeonychophora; order Euonychophora; family Peripatidae; genus Epiperipatus; species Epiperipatus broadwayi. The sequence continues at coordinate 2,094,911 of JAQFVV010006222.1, forward strand.
TGATTCTTTGTCTGCATACAATATTACATAATCATTGTGACTATTACCACACACACACACACACACACTACTTCAAAACCTCTCTTTATTAGTTCTAAAAGTTTATATTGTCACATGATACTATGCCCAGTAAATTTTGTGATTGCTTCATCAACTGCAACGTTTCCATGCATCTGATAATCACCCTTAAAATTTACATTGTCCTGCTGTATAACAGCCTAATTTTATAGATGAAATCAAAATAATGCTAGTACAAACACACTAACACAAATACAGACATGCTAATAAATTATTAAATCTTTTAAGAATCATTATGTCTATAAAATAAGGTTGCCTCAAACTTGGATTACATGCAATCAAAATCACTTCTTTTGTTATATTTGAATACAAGTAGAATTTATATACTACACAGACACACTGTACCATTATATTCAAAAACTATATATTTGTCAAATAATAAAAAAATCTAAAATAATAATCAAATAATAAAAAAATTGTAAAATTGAATACTTACATATAATATATGGCATTGTGTTTGTTTTCAGGTTGAAGGTCCTGAAATTGCAAAATCTTCGAGTCATGTTAAATCCATTTTTTATTTAAATTTTGCTGTTATCATATTTATGCATTTGTTTTTTCCATACAATCTAGTAAATTGAGCAAAAAAATGGCTTATGAATACAAAAATTAATAAAAAATTAAATTTTTATTTGATTTTAACATATCATATGAGAAAGGAAATTGAACCACACAGAAGTATGGTATTGGCACATGCATAGTCCATTTAGTTTTCTCACAAGTTTAAAATGAAAACAAAGAAATTTTAATTTCGAAAGAATGAGCAGCAGATTTGCTAACTGTTGACAATAGTTAAACTCATAACTTTGAGAAAATGTAAGCAACTATCATTTAAACTGCTTAAAGTAAAAAAATTTTCTCTTGTTTTCCTTTGTCTTCTTTTTAAAAAAATAAAATCTTTTCAAAAATATGTATAATTAGTCTTAATTACCTTTTTTATTATTTACTTTAAAACTGTCTATTTCTTTTTTATTTTTGTTTTTGTTTTATTTTTTTAAAAAAAAACTATTATTTTCAAATAATTTTTCTCACACACCTTTTTTAATTCCTTCATGAAACTCATATTTTTAGCAATGGTTATAATATTTATATCAATTTTTTTTTTATTATAAATTATATAAAATTGAAATAGCATGAGGACTTAAATGTTTTTGAACCAAAACTCTTATCATTTCTTGTGCTCATATATCACATGAGTCAAAAAGTAGAGGTCTCATTAATTAAAATTGCAGCTTGAGATGTAAGTCTTTATTAAATTAATGGCTTTTAACACCATATATATTTAGAGTTGTGAATCTTTTTAATTTTATAACAGATAAGATAATTGTAATGAAACATTCTTGGAGTAATTTTACCATTTGCTTTTGTTGAATAATGCAAAACCAGCTTTCATTTTGAATATTGCCCCTGATTTGCTTTAAATGTGTTTTTCAGTTTTATAAAGGTCAAATTCTGTCACCATCTTTAACAATTCAAACTTCAATTTTTTTTCAATGCTAATATGAATTCTACATTTCAGTTGTTGTAAGGATATGTGACTTGTTTGGTAATCTTAATTTAAATTCACCTATAGGTTTTTTTTGTTTTCTCTGATAATACTATAAAATATTTCCACTGTTGAAATTATTCAAATCTTTTTGCAGAATTATTCCATTACATTGCACAGTACTATTATTGTCCATTTGCACCTCCCTATTTGTATTTTAGTCATGTTAAATATTTCTGTTTTGATAATCCAATAATTTATCTTAAGCATATTTTGTTTAAACATCTGGTGCATATAATGCTATATTTTTTTCATGCACAAAATTATGATAATAGGTTGTCATATTTAAAAACAAGAATTGTATCCTATGTAAAAATATCTTCCTGCCAAAATTGTTGAATTTTTGTAGTAATCAACCATTTTTACAAATGCAGCGATTCAAATGTCTTTATTCTTACCAATAAATTTAACAGTAATGCATTTCTCATAATAATGTGATCTTACCAATTAGTTAACAATAAATAACTGAAGCTATTAAAATGTAATCCACATTTTAGTATAAATTCTTCAAATAAAATGGCAGATAATCATTATCTTCTAATAATTTTATCTCCTATTAATTTTGTAAATATGTTAAATGAAATGAATACATAATTAATTTGATCATATAAGTACTTGCATTTGAAATCAGATTAGCTTCTTCAACTAATGCAGTATCATAATATATTGTTCTTCTTTAGATTCCCTTCCCCCGTTATCTTTTATTTGGTGAATTCTTTTTACATTACCCATCTATTTTACATATTGACCCAATTATATTATTATTGGGAGATTTGTAAATGATGTAATATTAAAAGAAAAAAGAAAATAAAAGGAATTCAAATAAAAGCCCAATAATCTCGATGAAATTATTTTTTCTTTAGCAGTCTTCAGCCATTTTCTTATCACAAGACCATTCACTCCACATTATTCCAATCACTCATTTTATTGCTTTAAGAAATTTGTTTTAAGACAAGTTTCAATTGTGAGTTATTATACTTTATATATATTGTGCCACTACTTTTTGTATCTAAAAGATCATACGCTGGGAATTTAAAATTAAAGCTGGAATCATTATCATATGAGGGTGCCACTAGGAAAAGAACCTAGAGCCACAAAATTAAGAGAATCTTATACTCATGGCTGTTAATTTGTATACGTATGATAGACCCAGCCAAACTCCCCATTACAGTTCTATGTTTAATATGTACAAATCATCATCATCATCATTATCAACCATTATCAATCCACTGCAGGATGAAAGTCTCTCCAAGTTTAATCCATCTTCTCCGATCTTTAGCTTTTCTTCTCCACATCACCCCTACACATTTTCTTATTTCATCCATCCATCTTACATGTGGTCTCCTTCTGGGTCTTTTACAATCTCTTGGAATCCAGTTTAAAATTTCAATTGTCCATCTATTATCATCTCTTCTAGCAATATGTCCAGCCCAACTCCACTTCAATCTTTTAATTTTTTCAATGAGCTCAGTAACACCTGCTTGTTCTCTTACCCATACATTGCATTTTCGATCTCTTCTTGTTACTCCCAACATACATCTCTCCATACTTCTTTGAGTGGTCTGAAGTCTCTGTATTGATCTTCTATTAAGTGTCCAAGTCTCAGATCCATAAGTAAGAACTGGTAAAACACATTTGTTAAAAACCTTTCTTTTCAAACACATAGGCATATTTCCTTTTAATATCAAGTTATTTCTACCAAAAGCACTCCAACCAAGTTTGATTCTATGATTAATTTCCTCTATTATGTTTCCATCTGTATTAATAATCTGACCAAGGTATTTGTAACTCTTAACTTCTTCTAATTCATCATAATCAATCTTTATTTTCATATTTTGAGCAAATCGATTAAACATTACTTTAGTCTTTTTAACATTTATCTTTAGTCCTACTTTCCTACTTTCATCTGATAACTCCTGCAACATTTCCTGCAGCTCGGAAGCATTATTTGCAAAAACAACTACATCATCTGCGAAATCTAAATGACTTAAATAATCTCCATTTACTTTCACTCCTTTAGTTTCACATTTTAATCCACAAAATACTTCTTGCAGCACTGCTGTAAAAAGTTTTGGAGATATGTAGTCACCTTGTCTTACACCTTTCTCAATGTTGACTTTCCCAGTATCATTATGTAATCTAATTGTTGCTGTTGCATTTTTATAAATATTCTTTAAAATATGACAATATCCTGGATCTATACCTTGATGATCCAATGCTTTAATCACTGAAGAAATGTTTATAGAATCAAATGCCTTTTCATGATCTACAAATCCAAAACATAATGACAACTCATATTCATTTGTCCTTTCTATAACTTCTCTCAATACTTGAATATTATATACTGTACTAAAACCACTTTTAAATCCAGCTTGTTCTCTTGGTTGGTGAAAATCCAAGGTTCTCTGTAGACGAGTTGTAATTATCTTGGTAAAAATTTTATATAAAACTGATAAAAGGCTGATAGGTCTGTAATTTCTAATATCTTCTTTATCACCTTTTTTAAATATTAATATTATTACTGCATTCTTCCAATCATCCGGTACATCTTTATCATTTAGACATTTGGTATATAACTTTGCTAATATTTTTTCTGTTTCTTCACCTGCTTCTTTTAATATATCAATTATAATTCCATCATTACCTGGAACCTTTCCTTTTTTCATACATTTAATTGCATTTCTCACTTCTTCATTTAAAATTCTGGGCAATTCGGAAGATGTAATAGATATAGGAGGTACTTGTTCTTTATTACTATATAATTCTTGATAAAAATCTTCTACCAATTTCATAATGTCATCCCTCTTTTTAGTAATAATTCCATCTTTTTTCCTTATTGCAGATATAAATTTCCTACCAATACCAAAATGTTGTTTTACATTCTTAAGACTTTTATTTTCTTCTACAGCTTTTCTTGCTAGTTCACAGTTATACTTTCTTATATCATTTTCAACTCTTTTCCGCACACGACAAAATTTGAGATATTCAATTCTTTTTAATGCATCATTCTTGCATATCTTCATATTCCTTCTTTTCTTCATAAGTTCTCTAGTCTCAGTAGAAATTTTATTAGTCAATTGCTGCTTTTTTCTACCAGCTATCTTTGTTGCAGTTTTTAAAAGTGTATCAGTTATTTTCATATTAATTTCATTCAAATCTGAATTATGTTCAAAATCTACTAATACTTGAAACCGATTTGTAAGTTCTAATTTAAATTCATTAGAATGTTTCTGAAGATTAGGAATATCAACTGTAAATATAGTTTTTCTTAATAATTTTTGTCTCTCCAGTTTTACATTAACATGTATCTTACCCCTTACTAATCGATGATCACTTCCTGTGTTAAATTTATTAAGAACATTACAATCTTGAAATATGTATTTCCTGTTAGTCAAAATATAATCCAATTCTGCTGTACCTTCATTTGGATGCTTCCATGTCCATTTCCTTCTAACATTTTTCTCAAAAAAAGAATTCATAATATAAAGTTTTTCCTTCTCTGCAAACTCCACAAGTCTATGTCCTCTCTCATTTCTATTACCATAACCAAAATTACCTACAACACTTTCATCTTTCATTTGTTTACCAATTCTAGCATTTAAATCTCCCATAACAATTTTAAAATGTTGTTTACTCTGATCAAAAGCCTTTTGTACATCCATATAAAAATCTTCTACTACTTCATCACTGTGAGAACTTGTTGGGGCATAAACCTGAATTATCTGCATTTGATATCTGCTATTAAGTTGTATAACTAATCTTGCCACTCTGTCTGATACACCATCAATCTCCACAATATTGTTCTTCCACTTTTTATTTATAATGAATCCTACTCCACTTGTATTTCCAATATTTGTGCCTTTATAATAGAGCATATGTCCACTTTTTAAATCAATTGTCTCTTCACCTTTTCTTCTAACTTCACAAAGTCCAATAATATCCCATTTAATATAAGAGAGTTCTTCTAATTCTTGCAATCTTCCTTCACTTGAAAGTGATCTGCAGTTGTAAGTACCTAAATAAAAAGTCGTCATCAAATGGCAGCCTGGGTCCGCCTCCAGGATATTCTTAGCACCCTCCGCCTTCGGCCACCAACCGCTGCCTTGGTTGGTGACTTTACAGCCTCCTGGGATTAAGGGCCATGCTTTATTTTTGTCTGTCATAATTGTATAATTGTGAAAAATCTTTATCATTTACACAAACATTCATTCTGCCTTATCAGGCACTGAGAAGAAAGACCATGGTGTTTCTTGATCTTAAACTCAGAGGTAAAAAGCCAATAAACTCACCACGCTGGCTAATGCGTGTTGGTGAGCAGCCCATCCATGTTCGTATACTATATGAATAAACATATAGTAATAACAGCTGCAACGACAAGAACGTATGGAGTGGACATTAGGAATTTGCCCTGCTCGGTTCCTTTAAGGCCTCCAAGAGGAATCAAAGGGTCTCCATTCAGTTAATAGCAAACTCCTTTCTGCAGCCAATATGTACAAATACAATACGATAATAGGTTTTAATATCACATAAACGCTAAAGGGACAAACAGGTTCACTGTTATAAGTTTCAGTTAATAATACACTTTATTATAATTTACTTTTCTTTTATTCAAGACCATTTGTAAAACAAACCACTAATAATTCCCCCTCTACCTTTCTTCTTTCTATACTCTTAACATAACTAACATAATCGCTTTTTTTTTCTCTTTTTTTTTATATAAATAATAAAAAAACAAACAAAGGTGAAGAGTAATATGTATTTTGTTCTCAAAGGAACATGCGCTTTTACTTATATAAGTGTCCCAAAATGATCCAAATCTAGACCAGTATAGAGACTAAGCGGCTTACTATTAGGAGTCAGTTATTACATTAAACCCCTACCCTCTTTTTCAATAGTTACTCAACCTTTAAAACTTTTCATTTTTACTTTCTAAATCATTTCTACCATCTAATTCAATAACAATTTCTGGGATTCATTCATGGGATTATTATTATTTTTATTTTTACCCTCTTCCAATAGTCTTGAAAATTTCATCATAATTTATAAAAAAAAAAAAACTCTCCGTAAAGAAAAATAAAAAATACAAATATAAATAAATTACGTATTCTAAATAAACTAATTAGGTAATGTATAAATAAACATTATAAATATATATAACAAAAACCTCTTCTATTGTCACAACTTATAGTTCATGGCTGATTAAATATAATCCTAAATAAATATGTTTTAAGTTCACCAATCTATAGTTCAATCAATAACAAAGTTTCTGTTACCCTGGTCGATCAGTGTATGTCCATACAAGTTTTTCCTTATCCCTTGGGAGTTGATTCTCTGCAGCAAAATTTGTTCCCTGGCTACCTTGCTTTCTGCTACATGGTTTGGTGTTCCATGAGGTGGTTTCCCGGTCAATGAAAATCTAGGAATGGAGCAGGGTCCCGGTTGGGGACGGATTCTATTCATTTAGCCTTCAATCATTTTTATTCCCATTTTTCTCATATAATAGTTCTCTTCTTTTTATTAAAAGAAAAACTAATAAGCTAATAATTAATACAATATGTTTTTCTCTCTATTTATAGTCTTTTTTATCCATTGTCCTTTTATTGGATCATGTTCCCAGCCAGTGATTGCATTTCTTTAATTCCTTTTTTGTTTTTAACACCTTCCAACTATAAGCCATGACAATAGAATTAATTACAATTCTTTTCTTTCTCCCTTCCCTTCAGATTAGAAAATTTAATTAAAATTGTTTTCCAAAAACAAAATATATATATATATACACCTGGGTCTCTTTTTACGCGGACTTATTTAACACGATTTTGAAGTTACGCGATTCGTGTTTCACCGGAAGTGTGTTAAATAAGTCCATGTAAAAAGAGACCCATGTGTATGAACTACGATAATGCACTATTACTTTAAATAATAAATTTTGCGCACTTACGTTATATTGAAAGTAATAGCACATTATTGGAATTCGACTTTCATCTTAGTAATTTCAATATTTTCAATGCTTTATAATAGTAAGATTTTATGCAATAATGAAATTAGAATCCTAATTTTCACATTTTATGTATACACACATTAAATTTTACAAGATTATAATGTAAATTTGTTCAAACATTGTACGTGTTAATTTTGCATTTTAAATCACATTCTGTTTTTGCTTTTTAAAAAAAAGAACGTAATCAATTATTAATCATTTAGTGTCCACAAGTTTATTTTTAAAAGGTCAATAATAGCAGTGGGGATAATTAAATTTGACAATTAAAAATTAAAATCTGATTTTTAATTGTAATTAATAATTTAAAAATTATTTACTGCGACTTGAAATTAATGTGAAATTTGATTTTTAAACTGAATTGAAAATTAAAGACAAAAATAAGAATTTAATTTTTAGTTGTTAGTTTCATAAACAATTAATAAAATCATCATCTCAAAGATTAATTACTAATTACGTTGTCACCAGAAAACCACTGTTACAACATGAGTGTGAAGTTGGCGCTAGTTGTTTGCAAACGAACGTGTCTTTCGGCAAATAGCTATAATAATTAAAACATGTATAAAAAAATGTCAATTACTGTACTGTAAATTATGCATAAAAATATATTATTTTGAATAAAATTAAATATTATAATTAAAAAAAGTTTGTCTTGTATCATTTTTTTTTAAATTTGAAATTTTTTATTAGTCATATTTTATTTCCTTATATTTTTTTGCGCGAATTTTAAAGTAATTTTACGTTGGTGCTTTGCTTTTATGCGAATTTTGAAAAATCACAGACCGTATCCCCCCTTTTTCAATGTAAGTTACGTCTATTTTTGCATGATTTCGTTTACGTGTGTTTTCTGAGGAACCTATCTATCACGTAAACGAGACCCAGGTGTATTTTAATATCATTTTCGATGTAATCTCTCAATCCAATTAAAAAACAAACAACTAATCTACCATTTTGCCTTTTCTTTCTGTTTTTTTTTCAAATTCCAATAAAAAAACTAATAAATAATACAAAAAGCCTACTATAAAAAAAACTAATAAATAATACCAAAAAAAAATTTCTATACACACAGCATTTATTTCTTATTTTATACCTAATATACATATGTGTATATACGTAATTTACATGCACAGAAAATATAACATGAGCCGAAATTATCGGCTCAATATGTTGTAACAGTATTGAAGATAGGAGGTTAATACAAGCATAATCTGAAGTTACATGATGACCTACAATTGATTAGCCATTTATAACAGTATACCACATTAGGCTGAATTATGAAGAGATGGTAGACCATCATCATCTTTAAATATAAAAAAATTAAAAGGAATGAGCATGAGAGATCAGCACAAAACTAACTATAAGTTCACCAGAATTTATCATCAATAGTCAATCTTATGACTGTATTTGAAAATGGTCAACTATAGACCAAGCTAATTATTATTTAGCCACTGCTAAATCTAGGGCAGGAATACAAACAATTATTTGGACATACATACTCAGATGCTATTCCATCAAAATACAACAAGTCAATAATTCTAAGATATGAAAAATATCTGTCCATCATTAATGCTCTGTCCACTTAGTACCATTAATGTGCTGGCCAACTGCAAACTAAATTTCTAAAGAAGTAATAAATAAAATATAATGTGCATGGATTTTAAAAAGTAATTCTTTTGTATCAAGCAATGTCATCATCATCTGGATGTCCATAATACTAAACAAATCAATATTCCATAAAACTTATGCACAAATCTAGCTTGGGAAGCAAGAATTCTATAAACTTACTGTGAGAAAGAGATAAATACATAAAACAACTTATTAAAAATCACTTCAAATAATTCCTAGGTTTATCTTATTAGTAAATAGTTTTATGAGGATCATTTTAAAAAATTCCTAGAACATTAAGCTGTCATGAAATAAAGTCACACACTACAATTTATAAAACAGGAATTGGATAGAATAAAGAAATTAAGACTAAAAAGTATTTTTAAAACAATTATTTAATAATTAATTGATTAACAATAAACAAAAAAATGTCATGATAATATGAAATTTTAAACATTCATTTCATCAAAAAATATTTCAAAAAAATTATTATCAATTAGTTCACTTCTATTCATAAATTAAATTTTAATTAAATTATTTCTTTAAAGTAACTAAGAGTTGGACAAACAACATTTTCAAAACCAAAGATAACATTCTTTAATTTAGCTTAATTACCCTTTGGTTAAGTTTTAGGAAGGAAAATGAATGAAAAGAGAAAAACATGTTTAAAAATAATATTTAAATGTCCCAAAAAGTTGCATTTTCTAAAAACTGTTTCATAATTTTGAAGAGAAAATTGATTGGGTTTTAAAAAAAAATGTTTCATAATGTAAAAACATTAACTTAATGAAAGTATTTAAAATTATCAATTATTTCAAAAACAAAAAAAAATATTACTTTTATATCAAAAAGTACCTTTAACTGTGGTTTTATTTTTTTGTGTTCTTCCCAATTATAATTTTTAGTTTTTTCTTTGTCTTCTTCTTGAAGGCTTCTACACATGAACATGATTAATTTATTATCCTGGTGTGTGATATTTCCAGGTTAAATAATAGCAAATTTTATCCATTTCTTTCCACTAAAATTTTCAGATTAGACTAACACAGCAGAACCCTATACTCTTGGTTGAAGACAAGGTTGCAGGTTACTTTATGGTTAACTTTTCTACATTTTTATTTCAGTAAAGTCATGTTATATGGAAGATGATGTTTAGCTTTTAGCGGACTTTAGCACATGGTTTTCTTGATATAAACCATTTTTATGACTAAACTTATAGTATGCTAAAAGCTTGATTAAAACTTCTGCTATTCTACACAATAACTTGGTTACAATTTCTACTTCTTTATCAGTTGGATTGAAACTTGTCTGCTCTCTTCAGCAGCTAAGTTATGAATCTTTCTTCTTATGAGACCCTTGAGTCTTCTGACTTGTTCACCCCTATTTTCTTTTCTAAAATCTTGCCTAAAGCTAATCATAATCTGTTTCCAACATGATAGTTTTTATAACTATAAATTAGATAAATTTTTATAAATACAATTTTTTGGCTATTTCCCTTCTTAAGTTTTGACATTGAAAAACAAATCAAAAACTTAAATTAACATCATAAAATTCTTGACATTTGTTTCTAATTAAAAAAAATTTTGCAAAAAAAGAAAAACAATATAATTAGTTAATTTCACTGATTTGATTTTTTTTGTAATAGAGGAGATAAAAAGAAAAAAACAGCAACTCTAATTAGAAATAAAATTTACTAAAGTATTAAAATACAATTTTGTTTTTGCTTTTAAAATACTCTTAATCATAAAACTTTAGCTCTCTTTTAAGATTAAAATTAATATCTTAAATAATTTACAAAAAAGATAAAATTATTTTTATTTTAGTACATTTTTATAGTTTAAATTGAAACTACTAACCAAAATTAATTACTGAAGACAAAGAAAAAAAACTTGTTTACATTATTTTATAGTCTTCTTCTTTCTTCAATCATTTATAACTCATTAAAATATTCACATATTAACATATTATTTTATAAATTTAATGTTTGAGAATATTCACATTATTATATTGTGACATAAAATATTTAGTTAACTGAAGACCCATTATTAAAAAAGTATGCATGTGAAAATTAAATATTATTTTTTCCATTAATTAGATAATTCTAAACTAAACTGAAGGAACATGCTGCCAACTATCTAATTGTTTTCAATATAGCTACGTGACTTATTGGTTACCATATATAAATGAAATGTTATTTGGTTACATCCATGTATAATTTATTTAATATATATATATATATAAAATTTTATAAATTATACACGGATGTACCCAAATAATATTTTATTTATATCTGTTGCCCATGAAAATCTTTGATTTAATATATATATATATTGTAACGATATATAAATATGTCATTACATTAATTTAAAATAAAAACTTAAAAGTTCGCAAATAAAAGTAAAAAAACTAAACGCTAAAATTAAAATCTTTGTTAAATGTATATATATATTCGCACAGATGCTAAACTTTAAAAATATTTTTTTTAATAAATAAAAAAAGGTATTTGAATGTATTTTTTTATAAAAAAAAGATTTAAATATAAAAATAGTTTAAAAAAGAAATAACGTAAGTAAAAATAAAAACAGGTATTAATTAATTCCTGTAATCTGTAAATGGAAATGATTGTTTATTAATTATCCAAAAGCTGTCTAATTAAAAAGTCAGAGAGTAAATTAGATAAGAGAATAAAGAGATTTTAGCTTGACCAATGGAAGCACCAAGCCTCAGCCCGGACCCGAACGAAAATTTGGATTAGTGATGTCTTTGTTCATTCAATCTGGAGATTTACTATAAAAAGAGAAATATTGAGTTCCAGAGGGTTTTTTCAGACTTGATTTGATGAGAACGGTAAGACGCACTTGCCGTTCTCTCTCATTTTTTTGTTTGTTTTAAAAAATATATATATAAAATGAAAAGACTGTGATACATGAATGGAACCAGCTAATGCTACCTCCAGAACATTATCTTCCAATGGAGACGTCGTGGGAATTCCTGGACTCTTCTACTGTAAGCTATATTGACATGAACTCTAAATTTAAAAATAAGAACTTTCGTTCAAGCTTATGAACTTCTATCTGACTTTTAAGTTTAAAATCAATTAATAATGTTTAATTTTATGTTTTCCGATTGATAAAAATCATTTCCATTTTTTTTTCTCTTATTGTATAAATTATTTGTTGTTTAAATTTTAAATGAGGGAATTTAAGGTTGGGTATAGACATTGCATAGATTCGTTAGCGGTTGATAATGTTGTGGTTTTCACATTCGATTAGAATATATGTCAACGATATCACTGCAAGCATCTTACGATGAATGCTAATGGGATTTGTAGATTCCCTATGCAAGTGACGTTTATCGATGATTTTGTATTTTGATCGGTTGTGTTTAATTTGGAATGTTTTTGAACGTGGAATCTGTGCAGCTGATCTGTACTCAACATTTTAAAACAAATTTTATAAAATGCATTTGTGCGAACGTATCTAAATGTTAAATTTAAGTCGGGTGTGAATGGCTATATAGTTTGTAAAGTTATATTAAGGGAGGGTAATCTTAGGTTATTCGTTTCGTAGTTGAATTGGCTCAATGGATTGGATATATTTGTGTAATTAGTAGATGTAGTATGAGATCTGCTTCGGGCAGGATTGCATATATACGCCACACGCCTTCTGTTTGCCTATGGATGGGTTTGTAAGTCGGCAGAAGACCGCAGTCCATTCCTATGGAGTTTTTTGTTTATTGTTCTACTTGCCAACAGATGTAACATTCCTGTTGGTGGAGAGTCAATGTCTTCTCTAATTATACTTACTGTTCAGATGTCCATTCCTGACAGTATAGTATTTTGTGTCGTCGTATCATGCTACATTGAATACATGAATGTATCAGATGGATTGGCGCCAGTTGATTGCGAAATTTGTTGCCTAAGGTTAAATCAGGGAAGAATATTTTCTTTTCAAATGCAGATCTATGTAGTCTATTCATACTTGACTATTTAAATAAAATCTTAAACTCATTGAAACTTAGTTAAATGTAAAATTAAAAGGTTAATATAAAAATCTAAAATGTTAAACTTATTCCTCAAAATTTAAATGTTATTTTATATGTGCATAAATAAACATTTTTATGTGTTAATTTCTGGCAGTGGCTTTTATTTATTGATATTTAAGATATAAATTAAGATATAGATTTTTATCTCTGCATCTCCGCTGAGCTAGTGACTTGGGCTAACAATTGGAATATTTAAATAAAGTGGAATCTTAACAGCGCGTATCTGCCTACTCTATAAATTTTTCTAGGTTTAAATGCCTAGATGGCACCTTGTAGAGCGGATATCGTAGTTTGCGGTTAGATTCGATCTTCACTTACATTTCGATCGTTATAATATATATATTGTAAAAGAATGTGCATGATTGATAATAAGGTGTTTTGTTGATAATCAACTTATATAATGGAAAATATATATAACAAGTCCAGCTTTTGCTAAATTAAATAAGTCTTAATTGTCACCCTTAAACTTGGGATAATGTATGTACTGAAAAATATATGCAATTAGCAAGTATTTAAAGCTAGTGCCCAGTTATTTTTTATAATTATTACCAACAGATTTTTTTGTTTAGGATACCACAGTAAAATAATTGTGGCAGGTGAATACAGTATGCTACCAAGAGGCATGTTTATGTGCAACTAATCCTCATTCTAAACTTCACTATAAACCATGAGATTAGACTTACCATACATATAATTTAGATTTTCAATTAAAGAGAATAAAGAAATAAAATAAAATTCATAACAAAAAACAATATTTAATTTATAATAAAATAATAATTAGTACATAACTTTATAAGAATATTTTACAAATATTAAATTAAGAATGATAATGATTACTCAAATATTTTTAAAACAAATGACCTTAGTTTATCCACTGACTGTATTAGCTTAGCTGAACTCTTGCAATATAAAAGCACCAAACTTAAATATCTCAGTAATTGGAATGACATTTTGATATAAATAAATTTTGTCTAAATATAAGGTGTTGCAGATAAATATTTTTTAAGAAAATAAAAAAACAAATATTAGTAATTTATCTAAGAAATATTTAAAATATGAAATAAAGAACTTATACTCTATCTTAGGTTTTTATTAAAATAATTATTTATGTGTGTGCTAAATAATGAAATTTTCATGGGTGGATATTATTTACAGTTCAAAATAAATAATTGGTGAGGTCTCTTTTATTATTTTTTATAAAAACTTTTGCACAGCTTTTCTATTCAAAATTTAAATGTGAAATCTTTGTACAATTTGTTATGCAGCTTTTGATTATGCAATTCACATGTTGGTATAATTGAATAGAAAATAATAAACATGAAGAGAAGTAGTAATGCAAATGATCATTATTTCAAAATTCATATAATATATGTGGTAGCTTGGAGTAACTGCAGAATTTGTGGCTAATAAGATGAAAGCTCAGAGTTGTTAACAATAAACTACTCTCAATTCTTCCAATTTAATTTCAACTGATTTAAAATTGATTTATAGTTATCTGAAGAAAAAAACAAAGAAAAAAGACAGATATTTTCTATTTGCTAGTATTGAAGCTTCATAAATATATAACTTGACTAATTTAAGATTTTGGGAATCTACTTTTTACAATCTGTATTACTATATAAATGTGAACGTTTATTTGTTTGTTTTATCACTGGTGGAACTGTAACTTAACAGATATTGCACCAATGTTGAATATCCTTGCATGATTTTCTTTTTTTTTTACTTAGAATTTTACTAACGTATAAATTTTTGTTTTGTTTTTTAAAAAAAAATGTAATTTGCAATATAAAAATGTATAGGAAATCTATATCACAATTGTTTTTGAATGATGTCATAAAAAACCAAAGACTGCACTGATTAAAAGATTACAGAGTTGGAAATTTTTTTAAATGAAAAGTATAGATTTTGGTAAAGCAAGATAATTAAATTGCATTTTTAGCCATATATTTCATTCTCACTTGAATAATGACAATTTGCTAAACTTATAGGATTTTATTTTAAATATATATTCATTTTAACATATCTTTAAGTAAAATTTAAAATTGCACTTAAACAATAAGAGAAATACTATTGGATTTTGATGAAACTCATCATGTTTATCAAATATATTTATTGAGATTATTGTTTTTGTTTTATCTTTTAACTAAGAATAGTTTTTACCCACGGTCTAAGTAATAATTAGATTGCTATTAAGAAATCATTAATAAACAATACAACTTTATGTAATTGCAATTCTGATGCTGGTAATAAATAGTAATCAAGGTAGCTATTAATTGGCAGTGCTATCATGTTGTTAGTTTTAGCTAATATTGATATGCTGACCTATTAATAGCCTATTGTCATTTTCCCAAACTGATATATGTTAGGTAACTTGGATTGTTATTTTAATTTTATCTTAAATATTTATTTAATGTAGCAATAATTTGTGTATATTCTGATACAGATGAAGTGTATTCAAATGTAAGATATCTAGTTCTAATTGTATTAATGAACTTTTGTAATGTAATCCTATCATAGTTGTATATTAGTAAATATTTTCATAGTATGAATTTTATTGAAATGAATTTGGTATTATTTAAATATTAGAAACCATTTTAATATATTAAACAATATATTCTTATTGTGTTTTTTTTTTATGTGTCAAAGCATTGGCCGGGAAGCGAACCTGCAAACTTGGGATAACTGCTTGTAAGGCAGCTGTACTGATCTCTCGGCCACCAATGCTTGACCAATATGTTCTTATTGTTGATTGTTGTGCTGAAGCTATTGACAGATTTTTCTTAGGTGGTGGATAATGGGAATGGTCTTTAGATATGAAGGACAACTATAAATAACAAATAAACAGTGTCTAATCAAGAGTTCCTGCTTCTTGTAGGATAGGATGTTAGTTCATCAAAGGCTCTGTTTTCAATACAAACAGTATTTTTAGTCTCCGTTTTTTCTTCTTCAGTCACTTAAATTATTATAGGACCTGTTTATCCTGAATTTCTCATGTCATTGAATTTTATAATAACTGTAACAATGAGATTGTGTGTTTGTGCAACAATATTTCCATTTGTTAACTACATGCACAATATTTTTAGCACCAATATTTTCTCTCTCTCTCTCTCTCTCTCTCGCTCTCTCTCTCGCTCTCTCTCTCTCACTCTCTCTCTCTCTCTCTCTCTCTCCCTCCCTCCCTCCCTCCCTCCCTCTCTCCCTCCCTCCCTCTCTCTCTCTCTCTCTCTCTCTCTCTCTCTCTCTCCCTCCCTCCCTCCCCCTCTCTCTCTCTCTCTCTCGATCGATCGATCGAAAATTAAGAAAGCAATGAGGAGGGAAATATAGTCGGCTGGCAGTCCTTAGATGTGATCTATGCTTGACGCAGTACAATGACTAATGTTTTTATTATTTACATTTAACCCATTTTAATAGATTATATTGCATAGTGTTAATAAATAAATATTTGTAGAAGTCACTCCTCAATTGGCTTGCCATTTACAGGGTGGTAAGGATTTGAGTTTATCCATTCTTGTTTTAACCTTTAACTAAGAATAGCTAAATGCCCTTTTCCTGATTATCATTACATATTTTAGCTGTGGTGGCTATCTGAGATCATTAACAGATAATTTGCTAGGTTGACCATTTGAGAGAAAATTTTGAAATTTTTTGAAAAATATCGATCTGAATTCGAATTCCAATGCATAAGCATCTGCACCACATAGTCTCATAGTATATAATTGCGAATGCTGTAATGGGGGAGGGAAAGGGGTAATAATAAGGTATTTTGATTTATATAAATATTAGCTATAATTTTTTGCAGAGCTTTTTTACATGAATACAATTAAAATGGGAAATAATTTAGGTGAATTATACGCTATGACTATATTTTTTTAATTGTATAAAAACTGAAAATTTTAAATCCTTTTCTTTCCTTTTTTGTTTTATTTACTTTTAAATCAATACGCACAACTGCAAGACATTTCTGACATTTAAAGCAACTTGAACTAAAAATTGAATTTGCAAATTTACCAAAATAATAATCAATTAAATAATTTTTACAGACTTTTTTATTTAAATATAAAATAAACAACTTTTTTACAATTCATAATGTTTGAAAAAAAGGTAAAAATATACATTTATATAAGAATCGACATTAAAACGAAGCTTTTTTAAAACATATAGAATTTTCATATTATTGATTACATTTTTTATAATATATTTTTTGAATATATAATTATTCAGTCTTCTTGTTGCATTTTAATTATGCAATAATTTCTTAAAGTTTATTTTAACTACATACTTAGTATCCACACGAAGATAACACACTTTCCCACTACATTATATTACAAACTAATATTTGTTTGTTTTTACCATGGTTATATCTAAACTCATTTAATCAGCACAAATTAACCGAGGATATTATTCACTAGCTAATAATAGCTAGATATCTATTTACTGAAAGCAACAGTTAATTGATTTTGAGCCAATTATTGTGATCTGAAAAAATTTCACTTAGTCTCACTCCTTATTTTGTGGATATGCAAAGCAGGTGTCCACTACTCTGTTCTGATATTTTTAAAGAATAGAATAGCTAAAGTAAATTGTGCTAAGAGGATAATGAACATTGTTTGTGGTTTTTTGGTCAGTTAACTATCTTATTTATTATTTTTGATTTATTTTGCCTTTTAAATTTAGATTTTTTTCCCCCAAAAATTACATTTAAAAATATATAAAATGAGGTTGGTATTTTAATATTTTTTTTTAGTCATTCATAATGAATAATATTTTTGTAACATAATTTTCACTACACCACTCTCACGCAAAATAGGGAATGCTCTCTATCCACTTTTAACACCTTGTGGAAAGATGTAAATAAACATATAACCAAAGACATGTTAAAAAGTTCTAAGATTCCCCAGATGTCCATTTCGTGCTGAGTCAGCATTCATCAATTGGCACAGACCACAATCTCTTAAACATAACTTTATCATTGTCCAGTATATATAAATAGCAAATTACTATTGTTTGTTTATATATATATATATACTGAACAGTGATAAAGATATGTGTAAGAGATTGTGGTCTAGGCTAAGTGATGATTTCTGGTTCAGCATGAAATGTGCATCTCTTCACAAGGTGTTAAAAATGGATAGAAAGCATTCCCTACCTTGCATGAGAATGGTGTAATAAAAATTACACTACAGAAATATTATTCAAGATTGGTATTTTATATACAAATTATATTAAACTGTATGTCTAAAATAAACATAAGTTTAGACTTCATTTATTATATGAATCTATGGGTAATCTTTAATTTTATGTTATATTGTTATCTTAAAAGCAAGTAAAATACATAAATAATACAGTGTTGCAACCAAACAATTAAAACTTATTCCATCATTGATAATAGTTTGTCATGCATTAAATACAATGCATTCTAGCATTACAATAATTAGAAATATGACTTATACTTTAATAAATTCTTTACTACTTTAAGATGCATATCATTCTTAATATAGAACAATTATATTGCCCAAAATGAAGGGTATTAAAATTTTATAGGCACATATGAAATTTAATTAATCATTTATTTGAGATTGTCTTTTTTTTTTAAATAAGATTATATTAACTTTGTGCATGAGGCCTATAGAATGATTAATCTAATATTTTCAGTTCTAATAATATTTTTAATAAATTGAATGTAAGGAGCAATTTGGATATAAAAAAATCAAAATAAGAGATCATAGAAAAAAATTTAACATGAATTATTAAGTGAGATGTAGCAGTATATTAGCCCATTGTGAAAAAGGGTTTTTTTTTAGAGTGAAAGGTGAGTTACTCATAAAAAGATCAAAGTATCTTTATGCTAATGTAGATGGTCTATTCATAACCTGAAAGGAAAATATACTAACAATCTCTGATTTATCTTTTGAATATGATTAGTGGTCTTTTTGGACAAATGAATAGTGCAGTTTTTAATTTGAATATATTTAAAACAATCCTTGATTTCTGAATTAAGACTAAACTGAAAATTATACTATTTTTTGCCAATGCAAAAGGTGATATATGGAATGGAAGAATGAAGATTTTGGTTTAACAATTATTATTCAGAAAAACACATATGATTTATGATTATCAGCTTGAAGATGTGATTTAATTGCATATATTTATAGTTGTTTAGGTAGAAAGATAGTCTTTTATGTATATCCCACTGCTGCATTTTGTAAGGAGTTATAGTGATATGTTTACTTCAATTTAATTAGTTGTGCATATAATTGTTCTTGAAACATTGATCCTGGTATTACAATATAAAGGCATTGAAAGGAATTAATTTAATAAAGTATCATAGTATTCTGAAAATACTATGGCAAGAGATCAAAAGATCAATCAGAAAATTTTTCAATTTGCTGAATGTGATGATAATGGTTCCACTTTTGGAAGCATATACCTTACAGATTAAACATCAGAAACAAATGGTCATATTCATTTATGATTAGATGGCCATAATGATAACTAAATATATATTGCTAGATATTATTACCATTTGTCTTTTTTAATGAAAATAATATTAATAAATACTGATAGCAATAAAAGCAGTTTCATAACACACTTATCTTTCAAAGTATATATATATTATATATTGTACCAGTCGAAAAACCCACCATCTAAACTGCAAGATGGATTCAAACTCAAGTGGTTCAAAACTGAATTCAAACCCAACTCAAGCTCAGATTAGTAGAAATCTAAATCGATGGCACAGTGCTATGCGCCAAGAAACTAGCTCAACAGTTGGTGAGGATTAGAGACCCCTGAACTGACACTAATATTGGATAATTAATTAACTTAGGATACTTTTAAATCGAATCATCTGTATATGTTCGGGTTGCCAACACAGACAGCAAGCATTAACATTAAAATAATTATGAATAAAAAGACTTAAGAAACCAAGTGTGTTTAGAAAATATTTAATAATAATAATTTGTTTGGTTTGAATTTTAAATAAAGATTAAATTAATTAATTCTAGTCCTTAAAGAAAGTTTATAATTATAATACAAGTGGCGGTCCTTATTATATGCCAATGAATATTATGCAATATTTGAAAGTCTATGTCTATGCCCCCAACAAGAAATAAAAGGCAGATAAAGGTATTCATTAATAAAGGAAATTATTACTCTAATTTTATACGAAAGAATGTGATATTTATTTTCACATTCGCAAATCCATTCATGAAGAGCAAGATACGTATTTTAGGGCATATCTTTAATCTTTATTGGAAAACTTATTTAATTAAATATATCTGATAATTTGTTTGACTTTAATTGAAATCAGTTCGTCATGAATTACAAACATCAGAACAGGCTTTACCGGAACAGAGAGGCAACTGTGCTGACGAATTATGAGCTAAAAAATGAAATTGAAAGACGATAGCTAGTCGATAATCAAAGTCCTATGGTGGCTTGCATCTAACAAGTCTTATACCCTTTGACTAATATGAACAGGAGAGGAAGTTCTTTCTTCCTCGATAATTTAATATAACAGAAATATAATCACCAACCAGCCTAACGAAGCGGAAGATTGCCCTTCGTCAGCAATGTTGAAGATGATGACTTACTAGTCACCGTTTGAGAACTAAAACCCAATTATAGAATGCTTTACGTGATGACTTGATCAAATGAATTAAAGTCAAATGAGTTTTAAGTAAAACTATTTTAAAATATTTGTAAATCATATTAATTATGCCCCAATCATCGTGCCCTTCCTGAATCTTAATCGAAAATAACAAAGTTGAATTAGAATATATTTGATCCTTTATCGGCCCTTTTGCAATAAAAACATTTTAAGATTATATATGAATAAATACATATTGGTGAATACAAAAAATTGCTGGGGCATAGATTAAAAACGGAGCTAATAATTTCTTTTGACCCGATGATTGATAGAACTGTATAAATCTAGTTCTAATGGGTGAGAATTATTATCAGATTTAATATTATATTTTCTACGTAAGGCAAATAGAACAAAGGAGTTTATCGAGTCGAAAGATTATTGGCATATAATTAAAGTAACAACATTAATAAATTACACAAATATATATATAATATAATAAATGAACTGCCAAGTAAGAAAAGAGAAAGTTAAAGACTAGAAGTTGAGAGAATTACGATATAATAGCATAAATAAAAGTAAGTTTACAAAGAGATTATTACACAGAGATTATGACATTTATAGAATGAAAAGAGCTCTTAAAGGGAGTGTAAAGTAAAGTTCGGAACTGGCCAGAAAGTTTAAGGTTCATTATGGAAATATATTACCCATTTCTTCCGGGCTGGACTCCTTAAGTTACACATCCAAGTTGGTAAAACATAGGCACCATTTGATTGATTACTGGAACACCATTTTAGTGGCTTTTCATAATTTTAACAGCATGATTGGTCTGGAAAAGATTCAGCAGCCCCATTGAAGACTTTCAGGGGACTTCAGGAGCCGATAGCCAGATTCCTGATGTGTAGCCCTTTACCATGATCGAAACACTATTTAAAATGCACAGAGTTTACTACACTTCTCTACAACAAAGATGGCTTTTTTTCCAACTTTTCAGAGCTATATATCTGTCCTCTGATGCCTTCAGGCTAGCGCTTCTTTCATTATCAATGTTTTTAGATTCGCTGGTTGTTTTTAGATACATTCCTTCGATAAGGCTTTCAAACTCATTAACTTGAATTCATTTTCTAATTAAAAAATGAATTCTTAAAATCAGAAAATGATTTTAATTAGGAAATCCTTATCTTTTTTTCTAATTAATAAAACTTTAACTATTGTTTTTGGAAAGGGAAAATCTGAAAGCTTATCGAAAGAATGTAGCTTTTAGTCATTAAACTTTAACAAATTATTTAAAAATAAAATCAATCATTCCCGATGCAATGAAACTTTTAAACAATTATATATATTTAAATATTTACAAATATATATGCACAATCCACACAGTTATAATATATAAATTCATGAATAATTCTATCATGAATTTATTAATAGAATTGATCAATTTAAATCTGAAACTAATTAATTTTAATAATTTTAATACGCATTTGATTTTATGGAAATTAGCGTGAATTGAACGTATAAAGCCCCATTGCATCGGAACTTCAAGGTTAGTACTAGAGTTTGAAGTAGGCTTATGGCTAGATGTCTTGAAGCTAGGATCGAACTCAGATCCGACTGCTTCAATATATATATATATATATTGTTTAAAAATATCAGGAGACTATACAAAATTGTTTATCAACTTAAGGTATAACATAATCCAACTCAACTTTACATCACCAGCTATCATCTTGAATTGAAGTTTAGCATGATCAGAAGAAAAAATGTATCCACTTTTCCTCTGATTTAAGTTATTAAATAGGTATCTATACAAGTGCAAAATTTTAATTAACCAAGTTGGTATTTCATCACAAATAATCCACTATATTCAGAAAATCTAATCATGCATATCACTAAATTTGATAGTTTGAATCTAAAATAATACAGTTCAAACATGACATCTAATACCTTATTTAACATTAACAAAATAAAATTAGTGTCATTTTTCCTTC
The DNA here is from genome assembly GCA_028023455.1 of Epiperipatus broadwayi. Classification (NCBI taxonomy): domain Eukaryota; kingdom Metazoa; phylum Onychophora; class Udeonychophora; order Euonychophora; family Peripatidae; genus Epiperipatus; species Epiperipatus broadwayi. The sequence goes on from JAQFVV010006222.1 coordinate 2,117,749, forward strand.
TGTTCTTTTATTTTAATTATGTTTTATTTTGAATAAATATGACAACATATTCGAAAATCATACGTAGCTGTTGTTATGTATATTTATTTATTTTGTAGGTTGTTCGAGCAAAAGAGAGACTTGATGAAGAAATAGCTGCAGCTTTGGCCAGTGAGGCTAAAAAGTCATCGGCATCAAAGGAAACATGATACATTTTACCGTTAGAAAATGTTAATATCTTTTGTATTACTATTATGTATGAATATTATGATTTTTGCCTAATTTTTCATTAAATTTACATAAAATAAATTTTATTAATGTGCAGTTATTCTTATTCGCTTTCTTTTTTCCACTTAATTCCGTATACTTTAACTATATTGTAATTCTTAATATTTTTCAGTACTTAATGTTTTGTCTTGATTATATGTTTTTCATAATTGGAGCATTAAAGGTATTTTGTCTGTTTGATACTTAACGAAATGAGGGTTTATTAGCGTAATAAATCAATTAAATACAAATTTTAATTGATTAACGATTAAGTTATCAGTTATAAATTATTAATAAGTTGTTCTTTTTGTAAAAATTTAAATAATCACATCATAAAAAATATTATTAAAATGAAGTTTTAAATCTCTAATTTTAATATTTTTAAATTTTAATTATCAAGACTCTGTAAATTGTAAACTTTTTCTTTTCTTTTTCACTCTTTTTTACTTTTTTATTTTTACCTATCCTTAAAAAATATTCAATATAGATTAATTTTAAGAAAAACAAGCCATGCACCAGATATATGTCATTTTTTTCAGTAATGGTGGTGATTTTGTCATATTTTTATTTTATTATCAATATATCACATTATTCATAACACTTAGTTTATTGTCGGATTTCTTTTTATCAATTGAAAATGATTTTATACTCATTTTCCAATCAAAAGTAAGTGACTCTCCTGTTTGATTATATATCATATATTGGGGGGGGGGGGTTTCAAATTTGAATACCATATTATATATTTATGGTATCTATATTATTAATTATGAAACACTAGAACTCTTTAAAGCAAACATGAGTAAATATGGGAGTTTATTTATAAAGAATAGCAAAAATATTATTTCTCTGAATGTTTGTGATAATGGCAGTTTAGTAGTAATTATATATTGCACTAGTTTCATAATCTAATATTAAATAGGAATGTCTTTAGAGAAATCCAAAACTTTCCAAATACATGCATTTGTTAATAATACCACGTAGAATAGTAAATAATATAAGGTTTTGAATTGTATTATTCTCCTATCTTTTTCTGGTGCTGCTAACCTGACCAGTGATAGTATTAGCATGGGAATTGAACCTGGACCTATAGATTGATGAATATTGAATAACCGTAATATTCTAACTAATTGAGCTATTTTGCCAGCAGTAACAGCCAGTAGAAATTTCACATTTGTGAGGGTTTTTTTTTTTTAAATTCTCCAGTTTTTCCTAAGAGCAGAGTTAATCAGTGACTTCCAAACAATACATATTATCATGCTAGATTAACTTATGGGATTATTTGTCACTGTCATGTGAACAGCTTCTTTGAATTTTATTTTTTATACTTTTTTCTCTCTGTCCCATATATTTGTAATTTTTCAATTGCTTTTTAGTGGAGCAACTGGTCTCGCCAATATATATCTTTCAACATTTACACAGTATTTCATCGATGTAGTTTTTGTTTTTCAGTTTGCAAGTTTAGATTTTTAAGATGTTAGAATTCCTCATACTGTGATGCAGCTTTGAAAAGCTGTTCTAATGTTATATTGATTACAACTTTGTTTTTTTTTTTGTTTCTGCTATTCCTAGTATGTATGAATGCACTACAAATATCAACAATTGTTTTTCTTTTGATGTTTTTTTTCTTTTTGTTGTGTATTTAAGATTTTCTTAATGACATCTGATGAATAACCATTCTTCATAAGAGTTTGTTCTATTGAGACCCCCCCCCCCAATTGCTGGTTTTTGAGCAAACTTCTTTTGTTCGGTTCCATAGTGATACTATAAGTTTATACTTTATATTTCTAATGTGACTGAATATATATTTTAAGCATTGAGGGAAGGGGATTTCATTAACTATAGTTTTAATTTTACCATGAATTTTGTCATAAGAACATCTAAGAATTCCATTATTTGTTCTTGATCTAATTCTATTGTGAATTTAATTGAAGGTGAGATGTTGTTTGACCTGTGTCCAGAATATTTGCATTAAAATAACAAACCCAAACTTTAGATGGTTATGGAGTAGTATTTAAGGCTGTGGTTTGCTAATCAGGTGTGACAGTGATGAGCCCTAACTATGCCCTGATTTTGTTGGAAGAATTCCATGTTGTGTTGAAAGTATGTTACATTATCTGTAGAAAGAGTTTTTCTGTTTTGTAAGCTGTTATCATCATTTAATATTTTCCTTACAATAGACAGTGCTTCATCACAGCGTGCATTTGTAAATAAACTTTTCACATCAAATCTTACTAATATGTCAGTTCTTTTCATTTTTATGATGGGTTGATTGTATTTTAACTAAGAATTTTGCGAAGAAATCTTGATAAGTTACAAGGTGAATTTTTAAAACTAACAATGGTTCTTATGTGTTTTAGATAGTCTATAATGAGGAATTTTTCTAAATATAATGTTTATTTATTTTTCATCTGAATTAGTGATCTACTTGTTATACTTTCTGTGTAATGCTTGTAACTTTGGGTCTATACTCAATATAGGATTTTTGCCACTTTTTTGTATTGGTCTGCTGTAGGGAGCTCTTTCTTTTTGTCATTCTCATTTTTATTCATTAAAATTGTAACATTGCTTTTATCAGCAGGGAGAATGAACATAAATTAATCTGGTTTAATAGATCACACTTTGTTTCAGTTTTTGATGACTTTCGAGAATTCTTTTTATTCTCCAAACATAATTAATTGTGCTGCTTCTTGTAGAGATATTTTTTGAGTAACCATCTCAGTGCAAAGGTATTTTAGTTAATGTTATGGCAAAATTTAATCCTTTTTCCAGAACAGAATTTCACTATGTGTAAAGTTTTAGAACTAATATTTTTAACTAATGAAGCTTATACTTTGCTTGATACAGTATGATTTTTGATATGTCCATGTAGAATTACAATTTCTTTTGACATTTTTTTAAAATTTCCATGTAATTTAAAATATGATCTTTTACTCTTTGAGAAAATATTGTGAAGTCTTCACTGGTAAATTTATTTTTTAGAAAGCATTCTTACCAATGGAATGCAAGGTTTGATGATACTTGGAAAACCTTTGAGCATTTATTTTTTCTCTTAATAGGGTATCACGTGCTCTCTTAGTAACTTTTCAACTTTCTAGAAGTGAATTTTATTTTTAGTTGCAAACTCTTGCTGACAATCTCTTCAGATTTACATAAAGATAATTGATTTTTTATTTTGGCCAGTTTTAGATATAGTTTTTTATTATAAATATATTAAATAATATCTACACTTCCACACATTATTTTAAAGTGGATGGTGTCAAAGTTTCAGGTATTGTGAGTTTGACATTATAAATCAAAATATTGCAATAATTTTCCAAAAAGTCTATAAAGGTAGACATAATATTGGATATAAATTTTATATACTTATCTATGAATGTTCTAATTTCACCATTTTTTGCCTAATATCTTCTAAACATTATACATTATTATACTATTTTGAATTATGGTATTATCCACCACTGGTGTGTGAGCAGCTTCTTTGAATTTTCTTTTGTATTTTTTCCTCTCCAATATTTTTATTTTTTCTCAATCTAATTTATGTTTATTGGTACATTTACGATCTTTACTTTAGATACCTTTGTTTTCTCTTTTCTAATCATCAGTCTGTACTCTTTCAATTACTTTTTAATGGAACAACTAGTCTTACCAATATACATCTACATTTTTATGCTATTTCGTAGATGCAGTTTTTTGTTTTTCAGCATTTTAAGTTTAAATCTTGTAGGAATTAGAATTCCTCATAGTTTGATATAATTTTGGAAACTGTCTGATGTAATATTGGTTGCAGATTTTATTTAGTTTGTCTGCTATTCCTAGTATTTTTGGATGCACTACAGTATCAACAATTGTTTTTCCAGTTGATGTTTTTTTATGTCTGTTTAAAATTTTCTGATAGCTGAGTAGATAAACATTGTTAATTGTAATTTATTTTATGTAGATATTTTCTCTTTTCAAATCATTGGTTTCTGAGCAAACTTCTTTTGTTCTGATCCATAGTGATAGTATAATTCCATGCTTTATGTTCTTAGTGTGGTTGAATGTATATGCTAAATATTTTTCTATAAGAAGAGAAGTTTGTAGTTTTGATTTTACCATGAGGAAGTTTTAAAACAAGAACATTTAAGAATGCCATTTTTGTTTTTTGTTTTGATTCTGATTATGAATTTAATTAAAGTTGATATGTTGTTGATGTGCATCCAGAGTGTTGCATTATTGCTTCACTATATGATCATACAACAAATACATCATCCTCATAACAAATCCAAACTTTAGATGAATATGGAATAGTATTTATGGCTCTGATTTCAAGATTTATAGCTGTGGTTTCAAGTTCTTTTATATAAATATTGCCATTCAGGAATGACCTTGTTGATTTCATTACCATCTCTAAGTATACCTAAAATATAAAGAATCATGTTATATTAAGACCCATTGTAAAATCTAGAAATTCACCAAAAGTTCTCAAGATTTCTTCTCAAAGTTCTTAGTTTTTTGAGATACAAGATGATTTTTTCTCAGGAATTCTAAGCATTTTGTTGAATTAATGAAAAATATGAAAGTTGAAAGAACTGACATATTGGTAAACTTTGATGTGGAAAGTTTAATGTCAAATGTTTCCTATGATGAAACAATGTTTAATATAAGATGTAGATTAAATCTTTGCATTCCATTGCACAATGTACAATGTTTACTTGAAAAAATAACATAATAATGAAGATTTTACTAGAGTTTCTCAAACATTAGTATTTTAAATTACATGAAAAAATAAAAATCTCAAAAAAAAAATGGTAACCCTACACAAACATATTAAAAGTTGTACCAAACTATCTACCAACTTCATCAAATATAAGTACTTGCTTTAGACATCTAACAAATTATTAAATTTTTGTTTTGAAAAAAGATTTAAACTTTGCCATTATACACTCTATTATTCCTTTATCAGATATAATGGCAGCCACTGAGGAAGTCACTGAAAATATGCTTCTAGAAGAGGCAGCAAAATTACATTGGAAATAAACATTTGAGAGATACCAAAAATTGATATCAAATATTTCCTGTGATGAAAGGAAACATTAAATCTCTCAAAATAGATAAATTTATAATCATTCTCTCTGTTGACAAAGGCAATGCTCTGATTGTAATGTATAATAAAATACAAAAACCGCCTGCAGCATGCCAACACAAAAGAAAGTGGTAAAAAATTCCATACTAAGTTCAGAAATGTTATAAGCATTATTTATAAAGCATTGCAGGTATTTCACAAATTCAGAAACATTTTATTTCAGCAAATTCCTCATCTTTATGGTCTACTTTACTCTGTCAAAACTTGTCAAGATTTTTTCTCAATCCAATTGACCAGAGTAACCTTTTAGGTTCCTTTGTACACAACAATTATGCACCATCAGACAACAAGTAAGCTTGATTAAAAAATTTTTTTGGAGTACTGCTAAAAATAACTGACAGCCATGTAAATTTCCTAGAGATTTTTATTCAAAGACTGAATTTTCAGGGAATATTTTGATTCAAGGCAGCTTTGCTGACTGGGTGAGAGTGTCTCATTATTGGGAGGTCCTCTGAGGGCCTGAATCCTAGTTTTTATATGGGGTAGAGCTGGGGAAAAGGTGCTCTGGCGATCGTTACCAGAATTGGATAGCTCATTTATTTGTTAGCAATAGTAGCATTATTCATTTAGACTTTAATGCTTGCTTTTTAAACCTGAGATTTTACTTTTAAAGAAAGAATTATTCCACAATAGTAAATTGTTTCTCATTGTACCAGATCATTTATTTCAAATGTTGCTTTATCTTTTATCCATGCATTTGAAGCTGGATCATTGACGATTTGGATCGCTCATTCATGTGTTAAAAATGACAACATTATTCATTGCAGTTTTGTACTTGCATTTTAGACCTGAGATTTGACTTGTGGAAAATATTTTTTTCCACAGTAGTGAATTGTTTTAGACTGTATCTGAACATTTGATTTCAATTGTTGCTTGATTATTCAACCTTACATTCTATATTAAACGTTTTTTTTCTATCTTGAATGCTGAACTGTACAAATCAATAATTTTAACATTTGACTATATGGATTAGTGCTTCTGGTTTTCATAGATTATCAGAGTGCTAAAACATGATGTACACTATTCAATATGCGATTTCAATGGATACATTACTCTATGTACATCTTGATTGCTCTATAGATCTAGAATTAGGTTGTGGTATAACACGTAATGCAAGCATCTGGTTACTACCTATACAGTAAAGTTCTTGATTTTGGAAAGTAATGATGAATTTTTTATGCAAGGCATTAGAAATCCTGGAGATTTGCACTATGATTTTAAATTTAGCAATTATCATGACATTGGATTGTTAACAGTTGCACCTCATCATATGGATTGTGCTTCTAGTTTTATCATTTGATTTTTACCAATAGTTAAGGACCTCATGGATTAAGGCTTCCAGTTTTTTATAAGTTGTCTGGAAGCTGAAACATGATGGACAAAACTCAAGTTCCCAAAGAGTTCAACTGTGATTTGAACATTGGACTGGGGCTATTGTGTCACTCATCTTTGCATTCTTGAGGACTGAGTCTGTTGCTTGGAGAACTCCCAGGGCTTGCTTCCTGGTCTTGGAGGGGGGCTGGAATGTGGGTGTATTGGGTTCTAGTATGGGCTTCAGATGAGAGAATCTGCAACTTGGGAAGATTCCCGGGGCCTGAACTCTGGTTCTTACAGGGGGGTTGGGATGTGAGTGTTATTGGGGATTAGTACAGGTTTCTCATCTTCATGGCAGTGGAGATGACATGATGCATTGTGGTTTTATTCTCTTTGTTCTCTATGATTTATGAGTTCGTTATTAGACTATGTGATAATTTGTAGATGGCATATGATGTAAGCATGTGAGATTTACATTTTTTATTAGTGTTGTGGTTTAAATGTCAAATCAGAGCTGTGTGTCACTCATCTCTGCCATCTGGATGGCAGGGTCTGGTGCTTGGAAGGTCTCACAAGCCTGGGTTTTGGAGGGGATCTAGGTGCTGTGGGGATTAGTAAGGGCATTGGATGAGAGAGTCTGAGCTTTGGAAATACCCCAAGGCCTGGTTCCTAGTCCTTAGCAGGGGGTGGGCTGGGACATGGGTGCTGTGGAGATTAATATGGGTTTTCACTTTCTCATCTTTTGAATGGTGGAGATGATATGATTCTTGGTAGCTGTGATCTATCTAGTTGCCATTAAGGTCAAGGGTTACTTAGTAAACTATAAGAGGAGCTCTGAATGGCAAGATATATGCATATACAATTCAAGGTTTTTCTGTTCACTCGATAAATCAAGTTCTTCATTGTAAATCATAGTTTGAATCTTGTATATCACTACATATAACATGTAAATTCAAAGATTAATATTATGTTAATACATCATATTTTGAGAAAAAAAAGTTTTAGTCCTTTGATATACAACACACTTATCTATGTGATGGAGTGTGAACACTTTATAAAATTAATCAAGAATGTAAAAAATCGAAAGAACTGGCATATTAGTAAACTCAGTTGTGGAATGTTTATCAACCATTATATCTTGTGATGAAGTATTATCTATTGTAAGGAAAAGATTAAGTCATGGTAATAGTTTACAAACCACACCAATTCTTTTTATTGATAGTATAATGGAACTATTAATATTCTGCTTAACTGTGATGTACTTTCAATACATCACAGAATTCTTATAACATAAAATCAAGAAACGACTATGTTTTCACCACTGTCATTTCTGATTAGCAACATTTTTATAAATCTTGTTACTACATCCATAAATAGTATTGCATATCTATCTAAAGTTTGGCTTTGCTATGTTGATGGTACTTTTGTTGTATGGCCACATCATGGAGTATTATTACAAATATTCTTCACGTATCAACAATGTAGCCTCTGCAATTAAATTCACAATAGAATCACAGCAAGAAACAAAATCTTGTTCTTAGATGTTCTTGTGACAAGATTGCATAATGACAAAATCAAACTACATTTAACAGAAAACACATACCACATCAAACTACATTTAACAGAAAACACATACACCACATACATAAGTAAATACTTAGCATATACATTCAATTACACCAAAAAACATGAAGTTATCACTATGGAACAGAGCAAAAGGAGTTTGTTCAGAAATCATTGATTTGGAAAAAGAAAAAATTTGTACAGAATAAATTCACGTGAAGAATGGTTACCCGTCAGCATCAAAAGAAAAAACAATTATTGATACTATAATATATATATATATATATATATATATATATACAGGAATAGTAGAAATCAAAAGAAAAAACAATTATTGATACTATAATATATATATACACAGGAATAGTAGAATAACTACAGAAAATCTGCAATCAATATAACTTCAAAACACACACATAATTCTTAATCTATAAAACCCTAACTTGAAATCTTTATATTTGGCTAAAATACTTTTGTATAAAGAATAAATAAAGTTGCATGAGTGTGTGCATATAAAATTAATCAATAAGATAAAACACTTAAGATAGAATAAAAGACATTAATGCTTCATTCTAGAAAAAAGAAATATGCATAAGTAGCAATTATGCGAATATATATTTAACCTGATTTGCTAAGTTGCTAGGGGGCAATAATGAAACTATTTATGCAAATTAGGTCATGTTAAACAAAACTAATTATTTACAGCCATAGATAGAATATCTATAGGGCAGTAGACTTGCAAAACAGCAGTGTGTGAGCTGTTAGTATGCTGAAGAAAGTATAATGAAAAATTAATGAAGAGTTAACAGAGTAAAATAAAGTACTGTAATAAAGAACTGTGCATACATCATTAAGATTGATTTTATTTATGGAATTCAATTAGCAAGCTGTTAATTGAAATACAATTTACTAATATATATTCAGAGTAATCTTTGTATATTATTTTAAAAATAATTTAACGAGTTACAGCTGGCTTAGATCAAATCTGATCCCTATACAGACCAGTCAAAGTCAAAACATATATCTAATGCAGCAAACCATATATGTATCAATGAAAAAATGTTTGGTTTGGAATTAATGGGTAGAGAATTCAGAGAATCTGATTACACGACAATAATCAAATCATTAATTTTCCTCTTTAAAAAATCGAAATCAGTAGAACTTTCATAGATCAGTATAAGAACTGTCTACTGATGCCTGCCTTTTACAGAATAAGTCAGTTTGTTAGAGCATTACTTTAAATTCCATATTCACAAATCTAAAAATTTGGGTTCAATTCCCACGCTAGTACTGTCACTGATCAGGTGAGCAACACCTGAAGATAAGAAGATTGCTACTACTCAAAATGTTGTGTTATATACTAACCTGTGTGCTGTTACTAAAAGTTGAATTTTTCTAAAGACATCCAATATTTAATATTAGAAAATGGATGCAGTCCAACTTATAAATACCTAGCAAAAGCATAGTTAGTTTGCTAAGTCACGTGGCTGCATGCTGGTTGCTTAACTTATAATTCTCAATAGTATATACTCTTTTCATATAATTGTGTAATTCTAACATACTTGAACAATACAAGTTTATCAGAATTAAGTTACAATCTAAGCTTAATCCTGGATATTTTTATGACTTACAACTATCAGTTCTTTCTTGATCCAGCTTTTTCTTGTTGCCTGACGTAACATATTCAAGTGTTTTGGGTCAAGTATAGTCTCTGTTGTCATTATTCTTTTCAGGTTCTACAATGTTGGTTATGTTCTACTTCACTTTATTTTATTTAGTAGAATCCTAATCTTACTTTCAATAAGAAAAAAATATATGTTCTCGTAATCATTTTTTATATAAGAAAGAAAAAAAATGTAAATCAATTCACATTTATTTTAAGATAGAATTTGTGAAGAAAAAATCCATTTAAGTTTTGACGTACATAATCATACAAATCTATTTTCATACTGTAGTTATTTTAATTTTAAGAAAAACTTAAATAAAGTTTATGACTTCAAGTTCGGTCATTTTTACGTATTTTTATTCGCTTTATATCTATTTTTGCTCTGCTATTAATATAATGTATATTAAATACTTTTTGAGTAAAAATAGAAGAGAGTGATTTTTATGATTCTGAAATTACTTTAGAATATTAGAAATATTGAATTGTAAAAGTAATATTTATAAGATGAAAGCAAGAAGTCATTAGTTCGATAAAAATAAATTGAAGTCAAATCTCTTTTTTTTATATTCGCACAAAGAAATACAGAATCTAGAATTTATAGAAGTTCATCGGATATAAGAAACATCTAAATGAATATAGGAAGACTTGCAATTAAATAATACATTTAAATTGATTTTCTTTTCAACAATATCACAGCATTAAAAAATTGCCTCTCTATCTATCTATATATATATATTCAGAGTTGATAAATGTTATGCCTATAATAATAAACCTCCAGATAATTTGATCACTTTCTGGGGTCAAAGTTGAAAAATGCCCAGTTCTATCTGAAGTTTAAGTTATTATATGGAATTATAGATTATACAATGATAGCTATAAGGATATCAAATTGCATTGTTATTGCAGCTTTATTAATATAGCCAGTACCTTTATGCATTTGACATTGGGTAGTTTATTTACAAGATTATCCCCCTGGGTATTGCACGCCTATATACATATGTATATTTGTAATATATAGATGAAATCGGGGTTTGTTTGTTTTTTCAATATGAAACAAAAAGTTTCATATAGTAATTAAGTAAGTAATACTTGGCACCATGGTTTTTAACTGAATATAATAAGGGAAAGGGTGTGGGAGGATTGTGAATGTAGATAGTTTTACGAAATATGAAATAAAAAGCTTATATGGTAATGTAAGTAATACTTAGCACCATGATTTTCAGCTGGATGTAGGTAATAAATACTGAACAGAATTAGCAAAAAATGAGCAAAGCATTTATTTATTTATCATCAGAAAAAAATAATGACATATTATCACCAAATAATTATCAAAAGTCATCCTTTGTGACTAAATTTAAAAGAGATACCAATAAAATCTTATGTTAATCATGAAGTTAATAAGTCATATCATTATAAGAGATTGTGATCTGAGCTAACTGGTGAGTGCTGGTTCAGTATGAAATATGCAATTTAGGGATCGTAAATCTTTTTCATGTCTTTGATCGTATATTTATGATTATATCTCTCCACAAAGTGTTAAAAGTGATTAGAAACCAGTTCCTACCTTGCATGAGAGTGGTGCAGTGAAAATTACACTACAGAAATATTATACACATCTATAAATGCTAATAATAACAACAAGGCTAACTATATATTAAAAAATCCTGAGATTTTCAATGACCAAAGTCATATACAATAATGAGTGCATTGTCTCTCAGTTACCTAATAATCATCATGAACTTATAAAGTGATTGGACTTTAAAGATGACTTGCATTACTTTAGCATAATCTAAATAATTTTAATGAGAATTATATGTGACCACATAGACATCCCATATGCTGTTAGTCTGCAACTAACAATTAGAATTAAATAAAGAAAGATCTAAAAAATAGTCTACAACATAAATAATCAGTCTGATTTTGATTGTGACAAATATTAAATTACTTTAGGGCCTCATTGTTATGACTCTTTTGTTATCTAGTCAGGTGTCATATATCAATTGTTACAAATGGAGTGTATTTTTGCAATTGTATTTCCACCCTTTAATTACATCTATACCTTTTTGACTCTTTATAGCTCGAGCTTTCAAGAATTAAGAAAGGAAGGATGAAGATAAGATTTATTAAGCTGGAATTCTTTGTTTGTGATCTTTTATTGAGGCAGTGCAATTACTAATGAATCTATTTGAAAGTGGATTTTAAACAGGACTCCCAACTGACAAAAATTGTGCATTTAATCACCCCCATTTAGGAATTTCCATTAGAAGTGGAAGGAGTCTAGAAAATGGCTTGGCTAAGATAATATAGCTTGGTTGGTAGTGATAAAGCAGGTGGTAGTTATTGTATAATTTTTTTTCTAAATATAAGTGCAATGTTCAAACTTTCTTTGATACACTCTTCAAGTCCAGAACAAATGACTGCACTGAAATCTAATGAACTATCAAGATTTAAGATGAAATATAGCTACTGTTAGTGAAAAAGTTTTTTGGAAGTATAGATCAAAGGAGAAGTCATGGTGTTGGATTTTCTGTAAATTTTAAATTAGAGTCTTCAATTCCTCATTGTATCATGGAAAGGCTGATGATGTTACAACTTGCCTTGCATATGAGTTCATTTTAGTGCTTATGGGTTAATCTTATTTTCAGGGAAAGAAAGTTTGGTAAAATATCAAATTTTTCTAGTGACTTTAATGCATGTGTTTGTACAAATAATAGACGTTGGTGAAAAGTTGTTGGAAAAATGGTATTGATACTGTAAATTTAAATGATCTGTTATTATTGAATTTTTGCACAAAACATAGACTATCACAAACATTTTGTTTAGGCAGAAAAATTGCTATAATGGAATATGAAGTGTTCAAAGTAGTGACATTTAATAGATTCTATTATCATTAGGAATTAGAATAGATGAAAATTCATTATTATGTGAAAACTTATAAGCACAGAATCTTGGATAGATCAATTATTAGTGTGCTGAAAAATTTAAATGATAGTTACATTAAAAAGTAGATCTTATTCCAAACATATACATGTGAAAATTGATATTCATTTCAACAGCTTTTAAAAACTAAAACTGCTAATTTGGACCTCATAATTATATTATTAAAGCATGGAGTTTTCTCTTAAGTGAGTTATTGGGTTTATTACAAAGAAAATCATCATTTGTTTTCTGACAATACTCTTATTATTAGTAATTTGAAAAGAAGAGAGTATTTTGTGCTTAGCAGAATAGTAAATTGATTGTACTTTATAATAAATATAGAATTCTGAAGGTAGAAGATTAATAACTGACAAGAATAATTGATGGCTTAAAATTGCAAAGAAAACACATTTACTGATCATAACTATATCTATTTTTGATATATTAAAAGCAACATATGAACCTAAGAAGTAGTATCACAATCGTATCCACATAAGTGGCACTCATATGATGATGATATTTTGAATAGGTACAAAAAGTGTTTTGGTTATCTTTCAAATAATGATAGACAAATTGAGATATAACTTTTAATGATAGTTTATTTACTCATTTAAATTTGAACAAAGATACCCAGCTGAGTGAAATCAAACAGATCTTTATTATCTTTAAAATGGAAAGGCTATAGATCATGATGAAATATCTATAGCTTTTCAAATATAATGGTGATATATTATCCTTAAAAATATTATTTAGGAATATATGGGCCTATGCAGTTATCCTGTCTGCTCTTAAGTATGCTTTTATTGCATTTTTTAAAAATAAAGGAATAAACAAGATTACTATATCATGGAATATAATTAATATCTATTATAACAAATATATATTCTATGATTTTTGTTGATAAATTGCTTCAAGTCATAAATGAATGATTACCAGAGATTTAATGTGATTTTAGAGAAGCAAGAAGCACTATAGGCATGGATTTTATTGCCAGACAAATGCAAGATAAATGTCAGTAACAAAAAGTGATTTGTATTGCTTTAGTCAAACCATTTGATTTAATTAATCAAATAGGTTTACAGCATTGTCCATCAAAATTTATTCGTATTCTACAACTTCTATATAAATGGAATCAGAAGTGTTTTCTCTGCAGGTGGAAAACACGAGGTATTTGGGGTGGGGGGATTATTATATAAGAATGTGGATTTGTTCCAACATTGTTTTCCATTCTTATGACAGTTGTGGAACTATTTATAAGGAGCTTAGTGAATCAGGTATCAAAACACAATTTAGATTCAATAATGGAATTTTTAATTTGAATTGATTAAAACCAAAAACAATAACTTCATCTACTTGGATTTACAATATGCTGTTCATTGTGCTATTTTTGCCACTTCAAAAGATGATTTACAGAATGTTCTTAACATTTTGATTGCAACATTTAAAGATTTGGATTTAATAATTAATATTCAAAATACATTCTTTGTCAGCCAGTAGTGGGAAAAAATTTCTCAGAAACTTTTAACTTGGATGATTCTCAACTTGAGCATGTAAAGCAATTTGAATATCTTGGTGATTTTATAAATATGAAGGTAGTCTTAGATGTTGAGATACTACACAAACTACAAAAGTACTGCTGCTATTTTTGATAAGTTAAAAGATAGAATATTTCATCATAGAGAAATAACTATTGCAACTAATTTGTTGTTCAGAGCTATTATTTTAGCTAATTTATTATATAGAAATAAATGTTAGCAATCATGTCAATATAAATGCAACAGAAAATTTTCATTTAAGGATGCTCCCTAATTTTTTGTAATTGCAATTCTAGATTATAAAAGCAAATAATATGTTATGACTTTCTAGATATGATACAATATAATCCACTGTAGTAAAGTCACACTTTTATTGCATTAGACAAGTAGAACAAATGGGCAATGTAAGGCTTTCTAAAAGGATGATTTACAATTAACTTAAGCATGGTCATCATGGAAGAAGTAGATTGTATTACAATAGTTATCTCAAAGGCATTCTACAAAAGAGAAACATGATTTCCATTGGGAAAATATGGCAGATAATAAAATACAGTGGAAAAATACAATTAAACATGGGATTGAAGAATTTAACACAACATTAGAATACTAAAAAACAAAAATAGATTGTGCTCTTTATGTGGGAGTATTTGTTGTTCCTAGATTGGTTTGTATAGTCATTGCAAATATCATTTTTAGAGAAGTTTTTTTCCTTTGGAGTTGGAATGGCCATTACTAATTTGAAAATGGCTTTACAAACAAAGCATATATAAATAGTAAGTGGTCTCTATCACACACACATATATATGTATATAACACCTTTACTCTGCTTAAATAAAACAATTGGTTCCACAAAACTCATTAAGCAAAAATGACACATAAATAACAGATGGTTCTATGTTTATTATGCAAGCATACATTTAATATATGTAAGTATGTATGATAATGCAACTTAAATCTATATAAAAAAGCACATCTTAGTTATTCTTTCCAGTGATTAATTCACCAATCATAATTATTTAATTTTTTGAATCATGAATTGTTCTAAAGTTCATTTTTTTCTTCAAAATCATTTGATGAGATTGGGTTGTTGTTTTTTTTTTTTTTTTGGAGAAGTGCATCAGATGATGACAGGATGTAGAGAAAATGTTTAGACTGGATGGTTGAAGTGCTTCTTGTGTTTTTTATATGGGATGCCATAATGTCATGAATTTGGAAAGTTTTGATACATCTATAATGATTTGAGCACTTTGTTTTATTTTGTCTTCATTATTAAAAAATAGTGGTGATAATAAGTGTGGATAAATTCAAAAGACCAGATATCACAATTCACTTATATTCAGTCAACTTAAGATATTTATTTCTTTTTCCAAGGTGAAATTTTCTTGATTTTTCCATGATCATGTTATAGTTGTAGCCATGATTCTTATTGAAAATGTAAACAAAATTTCTAGAAAAAAATGTATCTTTTAACTATCCAAAAGTACTGCAAAATGGATGAGAAACTAGCAGTTAACAATTTCTGTGTTCTTGTACTGAAAAAAAAATCCATACTGAAGTTTTATTTTTTTTCAAATTTGTACTACTGTATTATATTATTTACATGCAATTATTTAGAATTAAAAAAAAATATTTACTAACTTATTTAATCGATCATAAAGACTTATTTATCTTTAGTGTAAGAGTAGCAAAATTAGCATACTGCACATTGCCAAAACTACTTTTAAAAAATTGATAGTCTTATATATTAAAAAAGGGGAAAAAATGTTTCCAATGCATTCTGTGTTTGCATATTGTAATCATATAAGGCTTATTTTTTTATAATATGTACTATGCAATCTAAATTACTTTATATGCTATATAAGTACATGTGCTAGCAATTAATTTTTTTCCCACAAGGTGTCGCATTTTATTAAGTGCAGTAGACATGTTCTTTGAAATTACTTAAATTTTTTTGAATAGTGCAGTAGAACTATTTCAATAAATATTAGGGGTGAATCTTTTTCAGTTTATTTGTAGGCAATTTTTCATACATTTTTTACCAGTTTTTAATAAAATTTTTGATTTTTTTTTCAGTTCTGCACGTGATGTATATATGTTCCTAATGATGCTCCATCTTTTGTTATATCCTATATACTGAAGCCCACCATTTTTGTCATTTCTGTAACCCAATAATGTAATTATATTGTATTTATTGATCAATCTTTGGTGAGATTGTCCAAAATGTTCACCATACTATCTGTTTCACCCGATATATAAATATGTCGTTACATTAATTTAAAATAAAAACTTAAAAGTTCGCAAATAAAAGTAAAAAACTAAACGCTAAAATTAAAATGTTTTGTTAAACGTATATACATTCGCACAGATGCCAAACTTTAAAAATATTTTTTTAAAAAAAAAAAACAAATAAATAAGTATTTGAACGTACTTTTTATAAGAAAAAGTACAAGATTTAAAAATAAAAACAGGTATTAATTAATTCTTGTAATCTGTAAATGGAAATGATTGTTTATAAATTGTTTGAAAAGCAAGCTAGCCTTGGGCTCTTGTATAATTAAAATGATCTGATGAAAGATAGATAAGAAAATAAAGAGAAATTAGCTTGACCAATGGAAGCACTAAGCCTTGGCTCGGACCCTAATGAAAGTGATGGATTAGTGATGTTTTGTTGATTGAATCTGTGTGGATAATATAAAAAGAGAAATACAGTTTTTTCTGACAGTTCCAGCATTTTGTGTTTGAGAGATGTGGTAGGACGCACATACCACACTCTCTATTTAAAAAAAAAAAAAGACTGTGATATCTTGAACCAGCTATTGCCATCTCCAGAACATTATCTTCCAATGGAGGCGTCACGGGAATTAAAAGCAGAAACCTGGACTCTTCTACCATGAGCTATGAACTTTACAAATTAACAACAACAACAAAAAAAAGTAATTAAGAACTTTCGTCATTGTTTTTTTTAAAGATTCAGCTAATTTAAATTTTAAAATGAACTCTTATTTGATTTTCAAATTAATAATTGATTGTTTAAATTTATATAGTTAAGTTTTGCTAAAATCATTTCCATTTTATTATTTTTATTTGTAATAATATTTATTGTAGAAATTATTAAATGCATTACATTTAAGTTGGGTATAGACGTTGCATAGATTCGTTAGCGGTTGGTTATGTTGTGGTTTTCACAGTCGATTAGAACATATAAGTCAACAATGTCACTGCGGTGTCTTATGATGTACACCAAAGGGTCTCCTGTATTCCCTCAGCAATTGACGTTATCGATTGACTTTGTATTTTGATCAGTTGTGTTTAATTTGGAATGGTTTTAACCGTGGAATCTGTGCAGCCGATCTATACTCGACATTATAAAACAAATTGTATAAAAATAATCTGTGCGAATGTATTTAAATGTTAAATTTAAGTCGGGCGTGAATGGCTATATAGTTTTGTAAAGTTATATTAAGGGAGGGTAATCTTAGGTTGTTAATTTCGTAGTTGAATTGGTTCAATGGATTGGATATATTTGTGTAATTGTAGATGTAGTATGAGATCCGCTATGGGCAGGATTATATATATATGCCACACACCTTCTGTTTGCCTATGGATGGGTTTGTAAGATGGCAAAGGACCACAGTCCATTCCTATGGAGTTTTATGTTTATTGTTCTACTCGCCAACAGATGTAACATTCCTGTTGGTGGAGAGACAATGTCTTCTCTAATTCTACTTACTGATCAGATGTACATTCCTGACAGTATAGTATTTTGTGTTGTCGTATTTTCATGCTACATTGAATACATAAATGTATCAGATGGATTGGCGCCGGTTTGATTGCGAAATTTGATGCCTAAGGTTTAATCAGGGAAGAATATTTTCTTTTCAAATGCAGATCTATGTAGTCTATTCATACTCGACTCACTAAATAAATATTGAACTCATGGTTGTAATTTACTTAAATGTAAAACTAAAGATTAATAGAAAAATCTAAAATGTTGAATTTATTCCTCAAATTAGAATGATTTTATATGTGCGTAAATAAATATTTTTTTTGTGTTAATTTCTGGCAGTGGCTTTTATTTATTTATATTTAAGATATAAATTAAGATATAGATTTTTATCTCTGCGTCTCCACTGAGCTAGTGACTTGGGCTAACGATCTGAATATTTAAATAAAGTGGAATCTTAACAGCACGTATCTGCCTACTCTATAAATTTTTCTAGGTTTAAATGCCTAGATGGTGCCCTGTAGAGCAGATATTGTAGTTTGCGGTTAGATTCGATCTTCACTTTGCATTTCGATCATTATACTAATGATGCTCCATCTTTTGTTATATCCTATATACTGAAGCCCACCATTTTTGCCATTTCTGTAACCCAATAATGTAATTATATTGTATTTATTGATCAATCTTTGGTGAGATTGTCCAAAATGTTCACCATACTATCTGTTTCACCCTATTATGTTATTATAATTGTATATTTTTCTTGGTACATATTTCTGAGTTTCTGCCAGCTCATAATCATACATATATTTGTAAAAATAAAATATAGACATTGTAATAAACTTATTTTATTAGAAATAAATAAACACATACTTTTCTATCAGCTCATATATATACGCACATATATATATATTTTTGTTCAAATATAAATATAATTTTATAATACATAGTTTTAAAAATATAAATTAACACTTAAAATTTTAAAATGGAGTTTTAAGAAGTTAAAATAAATTAGATCATGATCTTACATTTTTGATAAAAGTTTTTCTTTTGTTTAGTTTTATAAAAAAAAAAAAAATTCTTAAAAATAGAAGGGAAAAGAAAGCAATTAATTCTATTGTTGGGGCTTTGATAGTGAAAGTATTTTTATGCTATCTATTACGCTGATCAATTGGAATAATTCTTTGGGATTTTAAAATATGAAATAAAAGAAGAGAATATTAAAGGTGTGAACTGAAACTTTAGAAAAAAAACTATAAAATATGGACTTTCCTTTTGTTCTAATTAATTGGATTTCTGCTGAGGTCAATATCTAATCTATAAGTTTCAATTCAGCTCAGACTTTTCAGTATATAAAAAAATCTGAAAAGCACAAGGAGAAAATGTTGAGTGGCTAGATCTAACAGAACTTTCCCTGCTGGGGACCTCTTCCTATTACCTCCTGGAACTGCTTTGTAAATGCCGGATATAGAGAGCTAGCCAAGGAGAACGGACTGGAAGAAGACACGGACAAACCATGAAGAATATAGAATGAAATATTCCATTCCCACAGGGTCTACACTGATCAATCAGGGTAAATAGACTTTTTTTGTTATAATCTCAAGAGACATTTGCATAATAGATTTTAAAAAAGAAAGAAAAGCCTTCACTTCAAATATCTCAAAGTTTCAGCAATAGAAAGGGAGGGATATGTAATCTTTAAGTAGATGTATTTACTCATTCAAATTAATCCACATTATATTGTTTTTTATTATTTTTTTTTTGGGATGTTCTATTAATTAAACTTACCTTTAGTTTCTATGATTATTGTTCTTATAATGTATAGATAGGAATAAGAAATTGTATACTCGATCTAAGGACAAGTAAAAATTTAAGATAAAAAGATTTAACATTAGAAAGAGGAGGTTTGAGTGCATTTGTTTTTAACAAACACACTCTTATAGTAAGTTGCCCTTGAGTTCACTCATAGTTATATACCATGATATTTGATCAAATATTGTATAATTGGTAAAGTGACGGCACATGTTCCTTCAAGAACAATACATGTTAATTCTTGATTAGAAAAAAAAAGGATCCGGAGGGTTTGGTTTGACAAATGTGAGGGAAGGGAATAGTCAACAAATAGAATAAAGGTGTAATAAATCTTTCAACAATATTTAAGCATCGATCTGTTTTTTTTTTATTATTTATTATAATTAATTCTTATATTTCATTTTGTAGTCTTTTGGTTCATTAAAGAAAATTATTTTAAGGTTTGCAATTGGTGATTGCCATTCGTAAATAAATTAACCGTTATTATAGAAAATTTATAATACGGTCTAGGCAGAAATGCTTAGTGGCATCCTCGAACGGCCACTGTACATGCAATCTCATAAAATTTAAGAGCCTAACAAAATGTTTTGTTACAGAGGGTAGGAGCGGGTAAAAATAAAGAAAATGGTGTCTCAATGTGTAGGGCTTGTTAACTAAATAAACAGCTTGAGATTAGGATAAAAGTGGGGGAAGGCAGGTTCGGGTGGTTAAAGCGAGGAGTTAGTGTCTGAGTAGGGGAGGGTTTTGAGTGTCAGAAGTAAATTAAAAATATTGTAGATAAAATGCAAGATAGAATTAAGTTAAAAATGTTCAAAGGAGACAAAGAGGAGACTATTCGAACACTTGGAAAGTTTAGAAGAGTGTTTTTGTATGTACGAGGCAAGAGAAAAAGAAAAAATAATTATAGCAAGTAATTATTTAATGGGCATGGCAAAAGATTGGTGGAGAATGATACAGAAAAGTTCAGATGATTTCAAACAGTACAAAAATAAATAAATACATATGTTTGTGGAACGTAAGAGACAAGAAAAGTTACGAAGAGTGGTAGAATTAGAAAAGTATAAAAAAGAAGAAGGGATAGGATATAGACAGTTCTTTTTAAAGCAAATGATAAAATTGAGAAGGATGATAGAATATACTATTGCTGAACGGCAAATTATAAGTATTATAAAATAAAATTTGCTGCAAAATATATGAGAGAGATTAGCTGTCTGTAGGTGCGAAGGTGTGGAAGACATATTGGAAGTTCTTAGAGAGGAAGAAAATGTACAGGAAGAAGAGAAACAAGAACAACTCCCTAAGCTGTTAAATGTAGTAATTGAGGAAGAAGAGAAAATACAAACAATGGCAGAACAAACTTGCCCTATGATAACAATAAAAATACAGGGAATAGAGATACAGGCCCTACTAGACATGAGGAGTCAAGTCTCAATAATCTCAAATAAAATATTAGATCAAATCAGAAGAGGGAAATACAGTTGTTACAATTAAGAAAGTCTGAAATAACTATGGCTAATGGCAAAAGAGTTAAGTTAGATCCTATACAAATACGGGGAAGTACAAGTGGGGTAAAAAAAATACAGCATACATTATTATCAATGTCAGGTTTGGTAGAAGATTCTTATATTGGGGTCAGATTTTATGCACTGAACTGGAACAAAAATTAATTATAGCAAAAAGAATATAATGATAGGAAATGAAAAGGTGCCATTTAATGGATATAGCAGACAGAGTGATAACAAGGTAGCTTACATGGTAACTAATGACATATACCAAGAAATAGAATGTAAAATAACTGAGTTACGTAATAATAATAGGGGCTGGAAAAGTCAACTTAAAGAAGCACTTTTGAAAAATGAACAAGTATTCGCCATTAAACCCAGAATTATAAAGGGATATGTTCATCGGATAAAGGTGAAAGAAGAAACTCATTTTCAGGGTAGGTCGTACCCAGTTCCTGTCAAATATAAAGAGGAAGTTGATAAACAAATACAACATATGGAACAATGGGGCATTATAAAAAAACAACAGTCACCATATATAAACCCTTTAGTAATTGTGAAAAAAAAGACGGCTCTATGAGAGTATGCTTAGATGCTCGTCAGTTAAATACTATTACTATACCTGATCGGGATGTGCCACCCCAAATTACAAATTTGCTGTTGGAATTTAAGGAAAAAAAATATTTTTCGTCATTCGATTTGATATCAAGTTACTGGAAGATGGCGCTTCACTCTGAGGATCAAAAATACATGGCATTCCGTTATGAAGGCTTTACATACGTGTTTAAACGAGTTCCATTTGGACTAATTAACAGTGGATCAGGGCTATTACAATGTTTAGACCAGGTATTTTATTATATGGACGATGTCGTGATTGCATCACGATCTCCTCAGGAACATTTAGAAAATTTAATTGTGTTTCTTCGTGAGTGTCATGAAAAGAATATTACAATAAATCTGAAGAAAAGTAATATATTTCAAGAAGAAATTATATTTCTCGGTCATCTCATATGTGCTAAAGGGGTGAGACCTCATCCGGACAAGATAGAAGCAATTGTTAAATCCCCCCAACCAAAGAATAGAAAACAGATTAGATCGTTCCTTGGTATATGCAATTTCTATCAAAGGTTCTACAAGGATTTTTCTACCGATACGGAAGCACTTGTGCATTTACTGGGAAAAGAAAGCAAGTGGGAATGGACGGAAAAACAAGAGCAAGCATTTAAACAGATCAAAGAAAATTTTGTAGATACTGTAACACTCGCCTATCCAGATTTTACCAAACCTTTTAGGTTACAAACTGATAGTAGTAGTGTAGGATTGGGAGCGGTACTGTTCCAAGAGAATGAAGAGAAGATACCTCAGGTTTTGTATTTTTTAAGTAGGACATTAAATCCTGCGGAAAGAAATTATACCACTACGGAAAGGGAGGCATTCGCAATTGTTTGGGCATTAAATAAACTTAAGCATTTACTTTTAGGGTCTGAGATTATTATCATCACCGATCATAAAAGCTTAGAGTTTATAAATAGGTGTTACTTAACTAATGATAGGCTTATAAGATGGGCATTATACTTACAGAAGTTTAATTACAGGGTAATTCATTGCTCCGGGAAAGAAAATATAGTACCGGATATATTAAGCAGATATCCACTTATGGATCACAGTCAAAATTTAACACTGGAGGGAGCTCGATTAATATCTCTTAAAGCAGATCCTGCGGTATCGATAGAGAAAGATTTGAAAAGACTCCTTTCTTTACAAAACTTGGACACTATGTGCAGGAAGCTGATACAAGGCTGTAAAGAAGCAAATGTCAGACAACAAAAAATTTGCACGCAAAAAAAAAAACATATCGGTATAAAATAATAAATGGGTTGTTAATGTTTCAGGTTAGAAAGGGAGTAGATTGTTGGAGAGTATTTATACCGCAAAATGTAAGGGAAAGGCTAATAAAGTATGTGCATGGTATATATGGGCATTATGGATCTCTTAAAACAAGTAAACTTATACAGAGATGGTATTATTGGCCAAGTTTGTATAGGTCAGTGGTTACTATGTTACAGAAGTGTCATGAGTGTCGG
The DNA here is from genome assembly GCA_028023455.1 of Epiperipatus broadwayi. Lineage (NCBI taxonomy): Eukaryota > Metazoa > Onychophora > Udeonychophora > Euonychophora > Peripatidae > Epiperipatus > Epiperipatus broadwayi. Next base: position 2,141,233 of record JAQFVV010006222.1, read on the forward strand.
CAAAGTAAACCAGCTAATAAAAATTATGCTGGGACACCGGCACCAATAATAGCTAAGAACCCGAATGAGCTTCTAGCCATAGATTTTTACGGTCCACTACCGTCATTTCTTAGATATAAATATATATTGGTGGCCTTTGATGTTTTCTCGAAATTAGTACAGGCTTATCCCCTATGAAAGGCTGACGCCGAGTCGTCCATAACTGTGCTAAAAGAAAAACAATTTGTTCAAGTTGGCAAACCTCGGACGATTTTGAGTGATCATGGAACCCTTTTTATATCGAGAGAATGTAAGAATTGGCTTCAGCAAAAACAGATACATCACATTCTCACCTCTATCCATAACCCTCAATCTAACCCTTGTGAATGGGTTATGAAGGAATTGGGGAACTTATTTCATGTACATTTGAAAGGTAACCATCAACAGTGGTTTAAAGTATTGCCACAGATGGTTAAAATAATTAATTATACATACCACAAATCTACAGGGTTAATTCCAGAACACTTGCACTATGGTCAAGTTGAGCCTTTTCTCCTCAAGGGTCCCGGTCCTACTGTTACTGAAACGATAAATGTAATGGAAGATCAAAGCTTTGCTAGAGACCAATTAAAGAAGAAAGCTGTACAGAGAATAAAGAAGGGGAATGATTGCCCAATACAATTTATGGTAGGTGACTGGGTTTATGTTAAAACTCAGCCAGTTAGCAAATTAAGTGAGAAACAATATAAAAAGTTTTTCCCTCTATTCGACGACCCATAAAGGATCATCCAAAAATTGCAGACCTAATGCATTTATAATACAAGGTAAAAGAAATAAAAAGTGTACTTATAATGCACGAAGCCTAAAACCTTTTAAAGAAAAGGAGGAAAAAAGAAACACCACGGCGTGATTAAAGTTTTTTTTTTTTAAGTTTTTTTTTGTTTTTGGGAAAAGGGAGCAATGAGCTGGTATTTTTCTGCCAGCTCATAATCATACATATATTTACACACATATTTTGTAAAAATAAAATATAGACATTGTAATAAACTTATTTTATTAGAAATAAATAAACATGTACTTTTCTATCAGCTCATATATATATATGCATATATATATATATTTGTTAAAATATCATTTTATAAAACATAATTTTAAAAATATAAATTAACACTTAATTTTAAAATGGAGTTTTAAGAAGTTAAAATAAATTAGATCAATATCTTACATTTTTGATAAAAGTTTGTCTTTTGTTTAGTTTTTTAAAAAAAAAAAAATTCTTAAAGATAGAAGGGAAAAGAAAGCAATTAATTTTATTGTTGGGACTTTGACAGTGAAGGTATTTTTATGCTATCTATTACGCTGATCAATTGGAATGTTCTTTGTGATTTTAAAATATGAAATAAAAGAAGAGAGTATTAAAGGTGTGAACTGAAACTTTAGAAAAAAAACTATAAATTACAGACTTTCCTTTTGTTCTAATTAATTGGATTTCTGCCGAGGTCAATATCTAATCTATAAGTTTCAATTTGGCTCAGACTTTTCAATATATAAAAAAATCTGAAAAGCGCAAGGAGAAAATGTTGAGTGGCTAGATCTAACAGAACTTTCCCTGCTGGGGACCTCTTCGTATTATCACCTGGAACTGCTTTGTAAATGCCGGACATAGAGAGCTAGCCGAGGAGAACGGACTGGAAGAAGACATGGACAAACCACGAAGAATATAGAATGAAATATTCCATTCACACAGGATCTACACTAATCAATCAGGGTAAATAGACTTTTTTTATTATAATCTCAAGAGACATTTGCATAATAGATTTTAAAAAAGAAAGAAAAGCTTTCACTTCAAATATCTCAAAGTTTCAGCAATAGAAAGGGAGGGATATGTAATCTTTAAGTAGATGTATTTACTCATTCAAATTAATCCACATTATATTGTTTTTTATTATTTAATTTTTTTGGGGACGTTCTATTAATTAAACTTACCTTTAGTTTCTATGATTGTTGTTCTTATAATGTATAGATAGGAATAAGAAATTGTATACTCGATCTAAGAACAAGTAAAAATTTAAGATAAAAAGATTTAACATTAGAAAGAGGAGGTTTGAGTGCGTTTGTTTTTAACAAACACACTCTTATAGTAAGTCGCCCTTGAGTTCACTCATAGTTATATACCATGATATTTGATCAAATATTTTATAATTGGTAAAGTGACGATGCATGTTCCTTCGAGAATGATACATGTTAATTCTTGATTAGAAAAGAAAAAGGATCGGGAGGGTTTGGTTCAACAAATGTGAGGGAAGGGAATAGTCAACAAATAGAATAAAGGTGTAATAAATATTTCAACAATATTTAAACGTCGATCTGTTTTTTTTTATTATTTATTATAATTAATTTTTATATTTCATTTTGTAGTCTTTTGGTTCGTTAAAGAAAATTATTTTAAGGTTTGCAATTGGCGATTGCCGTTCGTAAATAAATTAACCGTTATTATAGAAAATTTATAATACGGTCTGGGCAGAAATGTTTAGTGGTGCCCTCAAACAGCCACCGTACATTGCAATTTAAGAGCGTAACAAAATGTTTTGTTACAACCCTTATAACCCACAGAGTGATATATATATATATATGTTCCCAATGGTGCTCTACATTTTGTATCCATTGTGTTATGCCTTTTACTGTGAATAAAGTTTACTTTTGAAATGAACATTACGTTTTAAAATCAAGCAAACAGATTATGTTATTTTTAATTTAGATTTAGTAATTTTTAATCATACAAAGTTTATTATTATGAAATCTTTTTTTAAAAAAAAATTATATAAGTAAATTACAATACAGTGAATACAATTTTTGCCATAAGCAAAATACTGTTAGTAAAAATTTTAATCCGTAAAAGTAAGTAAATACAGTGTACAGCTTTTAAACTAATGTACACATTTTAAAATTTAATACAGTATTATTGTATTTGGTTGTTGTATGTCATTAAAATATGATTTTGATTATTTATTATACTGAATTAAACATTGGGGGGGGGGGGGTTATAATCATTAATGATGAACATTTTTTTTTGGGATATGGCATTACTGAAATGATTGCCTTGCAAAAATGCTGGATAAAAATTAAATGAAATACTATGCTGTACATTCATTAATCATATTTTCAAGTTTATAGTCTCTATACTGTATAGTTTTGGTGTGAAAGATGCTATTTTGCTTTAGGGTGACATAGCATTAATAACTATCTTATGACATCATCAATCTTATAATATGGCCATCAATTATTATTTTTTTACATTTTTTCTTACAATCATTGTATTGAATAATCGATTATAAATCAAAATAATGGGTACAAATTGATGATGATCACTATTGTGAATCTTCACACAAAGGATGTACACTAAGCAAGATATTGGTCTATATATATGAGCCCAAAGATAACTTTATAATATAAAATATTCCAATTAATAATAATTAATATTAGTCTGCTATTATAAAATACATTTATATGAATAAATCATAGATATAATAAAATATCTTTACTAACAACAAAATGATATATAACAATAGCTGTAATATAGTCATATAATCAATACAAATAAAACATATAAAAGCTCTTTTCGGCAAATTTTTTAATTTTTGCCCTTTTCAATATGGCTTAATTACAAAAATAACCTATACTGCATACATATGGCATCTACCGGCTCTATATAAAATTAACACAAGCCCATAATTATACTTAAATATAACAACACATATTATAAATCCACACACGTGTGCATTATATAGGCAAATGATATTTCAATTCTTAATAATAATTTACTTTTAAAATCATTTTTAATAATATTTTGTATTGATTTGATTTAAAATCTAAAGTTTTATATATATATATGGCAATTTCTTTAATATTTTTAATACAAAGTTCAAAGAAAACATATCTGCAGTTTTTATCCCCTGGAGACTTTTAAACATGTCAGGCGGGCTTCATTGATATGCCTTTTTCCATTTCCTTGTTAAATAGTAATTTTCATTAGTTGACTAATTTATAAAACAAATTAACAAAGTACAGGTTAATTAGTATATCTTTTGGACAATAAATAGAAATAGATTTTTGTTAATATCAGAACTGATATTTAAAATAATATGCTAGTATTAATTAATATATATATCTTAATATTCGATTTTTTTATTCATCTATGTTTTTGTATGTATAAATCATATATCATTGATATCTTGTATGATTAAGCTGGCTTTTTAAATGCTAAAATGGTGTATCTGAGTTAAACATTAGACATAGTAAAAGTAAGCAGTCTCATTAATAGTCAACTTCTATAAGCTCCTAACTTCTGATAAAGTTAGCAGTGCCTGCTACATATATTGGCTCTGAAATACCACAGAGAGCTGCTCTTCTTTTGAATGCTGACTCTTCATAATACTATCAGTTAAATTAAATTCACTATTCATAAAACAAGGATTAACAGTAAATCTTTTTACTTCCTAATTAATTTAACAACACAATAACTAAACCGCAATTGTTCTGTTTTCCAATTTATATCCATCAAAACCAAAAAATAGGTTTTAATCAAAAAATTTCTTTTTAATTCTCTGAATAAAAACACATTAGGATTAATTCTATAATTACCTGTATCTTTAAAAAAAAAAAAAAAAAGCTTTGTTTAAAGCAAAAGAAAAAAGCATTCTTAAAAATTTTATATTTAATTTTGAATAATTTATACTACTTCAAAAACAATAGTAAATCTTATTACTTAATTCATATTTCAATTATTCCAAACTTTATTTTAAATAATTATATACACAGATTTTATATTTTATTTCTTCCCTTCCTTAAGCTTTAAATGTACATGTGTGTGCACACTATCAAGATTATACATAAATTATTGTGCACCATTTGGATCTGTCCATCTCAAAATATATTAAGATAAGCATTTTTTAATAATGTTGATTTTTATTTTTTCTCATGAGTAGAATTGCAGATTTTTTATTTAATTGTACATAATAATCATATGGTGTACACTCTTTGACCTGCTATTAAAATTTGTCATATAACTGTGCATTGATTAATATAATGGTAGAGAAGCAAATTGAAGCTCAAAATCTATGGATCATTTTCAGCTCCCACTTTTAGGGTTCCAAATTATGAATAGAATCATGAATTTTTCATTTAAATATTATATATTATGATAATAAATGAGAACTAATATATCTGGTAGAGTCATCTCATGAGTATCCTGCTCTGGAACAAAATACTATGTAATGATGTGAGGGGGGTTTGTTTCTTTCTACATTGATATGAATGACTAACTATTGATTCATTTATATTCTTGTGTGGGGGTTGATAAATCAGATTTGTTATTAATGTCTCATAATGTGATGATTAGTAAATTTGCTTGTTATCTTTTTCAGTGTCCAAACTTTTTACAAACTCCCAAACAATTTGATTATTACTTTTATTATATATTGGTTACAATGCATCATAATGTTGTGAAAGATGTAACAAGCAAATATTTTACATATTCCTAATTGACTGTTCTATTGGGGCTTCATACATATCCATATATTTCAGGCATGACTATGGCACTGTGGCACTTTAAACTGAGGATGAGTTTTGCAATTTGTATAATCACTACTTAGTTTCTTGCTTGTATAATCACTACTTAGTGCTGATCTCATATGATGGGCATTGGACAGAGTCTTATTAGCTAAGATATCAGATCTATAAATAAAATATCTTACAGAAAAACTTATATATTGAACCGGTTTCGAATATGTGAGTATTCAAAACACCGGCCTCTTAGGCAGAGAAGAACATACTCGGAGAGTATGTATGCCCAAACGATAGCTATAAAGTATATAACTAACGTTACATTTCCAGGACATAACTTCTTCTCGACTGTTGAGTTCAACACCAAGTTCAAAGCACTTTTTTTTGTTTGTGTATAAACATGGGCGCCAGCTATCTATTCAAGGATGAATAAATAACGCACTTTAAGCAATGGCCACTAACTCAACGCCTAAATCCACGACTAGCTCAGTTGTTTGTAATCACTAATAGATTATACTTAATTAGTGATTAAAAGAATTAATAAAAGAATTTGTTAAAAAGAATTGATAAAAAGAATTGACCGACAAATATAGTTTAATTTTAAAGATAATTTATTAACTAACATTTATTTACTAAATTTAAACATTTTATAATTCTAATAAAACACACGCATATTTTAAATTAACATTTCTAAATAGTTTAAACATTCCTATAGATTTAATAACAAAACACTCTAATTTAACTAATAAATATTGATATAATGACCACGCACATATTAACTCATGCACACACATAATTATGATAATGAAGGACTACATGACATTTGAAATTTAATCACACACATCAATAATTCATTTATGTATGATATAGAGTTCATATGATTAGACTCTTGAAAGATTCGTACGAATTAATGCAATGCAATGGCTATTACAGTATAAACGAAAATAAGCAATTGTTTTACCTAGGATTTTGAATGTTGACATAGAATTTTGTTCTTTGGAGGCTGCTTTCGGTGAGGATATTTCCGTTATAAATGCTTACCAGCCGGCTGGGATGTTTCTTTGCTGAGTTTCCTGATTTTCATGATTATGACTATCGGAGACAAATAGATACTGACGGAGATTTTCTAAGATGTTAAGCTGACATTATTTCACGGGCAGATCTGCTGTTTTCTCGGACATCTGGGCTGGAGGTGAACGTGCGTTCCAAAATATTCTCAGCACTGCATTTTGTTTCTTAACTGACTCAATTAATTTCCGAACTGCATTCTCTCAATAACTTTGTGAACTGATCTTACTCAATTAATTTGTGGAACGAATTACTGTCCGATAAAAAAGGTCTGTTTATACCTGCGCCTTGTTGTCTTTCTGATATCTCTGGCACAGATCTGTTGTCGAATTGATAATCATTTGATAAACGTGTTTTGAAAGATTGCTTAATTAGTAATAGCCATGCAAAACGTATTGTTTTATATTAATTAATATCTAATAGCCATTGCCGCATTTTTTAATGATAATCTTCTTTAACTTTCACATACATTTTATATATTTACAAATGTACATATATACGCACATATATTTTTAATACAATTTACTATTTAGTTTTAACATTATTTTTTCTTTAATTAAAATTGAATGAAAAGAGATATGCATGTTTTAACTTTTCCAAATTATATTTTTACAAATATTAAAAAAAAAACTATTTAATTCTTATCTTTTTCGAAAACAAGCTGCAATAAATTCTTCAACATTTAATTTTATGTTTTTCTTTTATGAAAGATTACTTTAATAATAATTTTAGATAAAAATTATATGTGCCTATATCAATATAGGTACAATATATAAAAAAAATTAATGTGGGAAAAAAATTGCACATAAATCTGGTAAATATTGTTTTAATATTACAAATATAAATTTGTTTATATCATAAAAGTGCTTAAATAATGCAAATATAGTGTAAATAATGATAATGGCATGTAATTGTAAGCGTGTATGCCATTCTAACTTCAGAAATAAAAACAACATAAAGAAAATTAAATTATTATCAATGACTATGCTATGAAACACAATATATCTATTTGTATAATGGTCCTTTGGTTTATTTATATGGTATTTTATGATGCTTTCAAATTCTGCATTCAATTTTGGTTTTTGAAAGATGTCGTCTTGCCTAATTGTCTCTATTATACTGTATTGTCAGCTATATGTTTCCATTGATTGCGAACAATATTTAAATTTTTAAATCATCTTTGAGATAATCTGTATAATATAAATAAGATCTCGCTTGCTTATAAAAACTATGTTCAAGTTTGCACTATAAATTCATCAATACTCCTTCAACACTTTAAGCAAATAATTTTATTTATATATTTTACAGTTTCGACTGTACTAGCAGTCTTCATCAGAACTACAACATAAAAAATTAGACAAATATTATATCAATACAACCAAAATTATTATTCTTCATATTTCCATATAAAAGTAAAATAAAACAAAATAATATAAAGCAAAAACAACTCAATCCAAACCCTTTCAACCAAAATCCTCCCAAATCTTTCAAAAACCCAACACATAAAAATTAAACTACAAAAAATAAATATAATATTAATATATATATAATAATAATAACAAACTAATAATAAAAAATAACAATAAAAATAAAAAATAACAATAAAAATAAAAAAAAAAAATAACAAAACATTTTAAAATGATTTTTAAATTATTCTTCAAATTGACAAACAAATAAATATATTAAAACAATTCAAATTTTATCATCAAACCATTAAAAACAAAACCCTTAAAACCCATTAAACCAATAATCTAAAATTTAATATCAAAAATTATCATTTTTATCATAACTAATTACATATATAAGACCAAATACCCAAAAAACAAAAATTAAAATTCAAGTTTACTGTATAGCTATTTTTTAATCTTAGTGATTATTTTCTTTATGTGCCAATCCTATAAAGGTGTGCCATACAATGTTAGATTTAAAAATACTGCATCCAACAAGCAGAAAAATTATGAAATTTTTAATATCTTATGAATAATCTCTAAATAAAATGTGTGTGTAGTGTCTTTATTTTATATCAATAAGAGATCCATATCTTACTTTCATTCAATAAATTATATAAAATAATTATTCCTATTTGCAAGATAATTTATTTTCCAATAGTTTCAAAATCCAGTAATAAGACAATTAATAGTATGCATTGTAAGCACAATTTTAATGACATTTTTGTTTATCTTTATAGATCTTGAAAATTTTTAGATGTTTATGTTTTTGATTTGGCTACAAATAAATATTAATTTATAAGCCTTGTGAACTGGTGCAAATTTAAATTACTAACACTTATAACCATGTAATTTACATAACAAACATAGTAACACTATGATCTACACACTGCTGTATGTGTAAGCATCAACAAGAAGAATAAACAAATTTTCATGATATATTAAGAGGCCTTCATATACAAGGACAAAATGTAACTAGTAAATATAAACACAACAATGAATTAACTAATTTGTTTTTTTATTCCTAAAAATTTAGATTACTAACTAATTTTCAAATATAAACTTTTAATGAGATACTCATTCAGTGATCCATGAGTCATTGGTTGCCACTCTTCACTTTGACTTCATATATTTAGATAGAAATTGCAAACATATTATTTGAAGTTAACAAAAACAGAAGATTGATCAGATAATTTTACTTAATTTTGATGTGAAGTTATATCACTGTTTAATAATTCGCTTTTCTTGAGCATACCTGTTATTTACATAACATCTTATGCATAGTAAAAGATAATTCATTTAATAAAGCATAACTCTAAAGTAATGTAACTTAGAATTGTTCCAAGGATGTAAGATATATATAAAAGTAAGAATGTTTTTGATATATATCTCACATATGTTATACAAATTGTATAATAAATGGGATTTTCTTTCCCCTAAAGATTATATGGCACCTGCATTTTTCCTAAGAATATTAATAGAATTGAATATACATTTTTTTGCCTACTAAAGCAAAAGTGAATTTTAAGATTGAGTGAAAATGATAAGGCAATTCTAATGCTAAAGAAAGCACACTTGATAGACAAAGGTAAATGATATTTATGGGTGATAAATAATCCAAAAGACCAAGATATTTAATGTACTTTTCAATGAGAAGGATTGATGCCATTATATCAACAGCAGTGAGATTAGGTATATTGGCAGACTTTTATGAAAGATGTGATACTAAAATAGCTATAATCATGTGGAAATCTACTAGATCAAGTCCTTTTGAATTGATTAGAATTCTTGATATCTTAAAATGATATTATGTATGTTGACAGAGACAGTTTAGTAAGATATAAGGAAGAATGATTACTGTAATTTGATTTTTGTTTTTAGATTGTAAATCATAGAGTTTAATGGAATTATTTCATTACAGATAATGTTACTAATTGTATTACTCATCTTAATTGTTGTTGTACAAATAGAACTTCATAGAAACTCCCTTGGTCTATTGTAGGGATGGTAGCCTTTTTAACACAAAGAGCCATTTTATTTAAATCTCACCTCCACTAAAAAGCAGCATGAAAAGAGATGAAAAATATGAATTTCCGAATTGCTATTGGACATATTTGAACATTTATTTTAGTAGTAGAATGTAATAGAATCTATATACATTTTAACGAAAATAAAAATTGTCTTAAAAATCAATAAAAACAAAATATTTCTTTGACAGTTTAATTCACAAATTTCTAATATTTAAATATTCATCATATATAAAATTACATTTTTTCCTCTCCTAGAGTCATCAAAATATTTTTTGGAAATTGTAAGAGAAAATAAAAAATGCATTTATGTTTATCATGATAAAAAGAGCCACATTTGACTCGAGAGCAGCAGTTTGCCAATCCCTGGCTATTGAATAAAAAATATATCAGTTTCCAGAATTGTCATTTAGAAAATTTATTTACACGTAGGTGGTTCAATGTATAATAGAAAATTTAGATATGTGTTCAATGCGGCATTTGAAGACTAACTGCTGTGATTATCACATCATCACCAGCATACAAATTTCCTAATTAACAGTTAAAAATGCTGAAAATTAATGAAAGTTATTATAGAAGAGTACTATTGTAAATAGTTTAGTGAGGCTAATGAAGAAAGTGAGATTTGCTGATCCTTTAATGATATGTATCTATTTTTTGATATTTTCACATACCAAATTAAGATTATCAGGAATTAAGTGGATAATGTAACAAGACTGCATAGATTGGAAACTGTTAAGGGTTTAAATGAAGGCAAATCTAAATCTGGTAAATTATTTTTATACCCAATCTTAGAAGGTTTATGGAATGCTAGGATGATATGGTGTATTGATTTTTCATGTAAAATGAAAATGAATGGAAAATAAATATTGGGAAAGAATGCGGTTAGGTTTGGATAATAACATTGTAAGTGTTGTAGTATTTATATCCTAGACAACATTTCAATACAGATAGTGGATGAAGCTATTTGATTATTATTCACCAGGTTAATATAAAAAATTTCAAGCATTTTTAAAGTAAAAACAAAGAAAGCTGTATTAAATGTCATAGGTTTTTAAATAATGAAGTTATGTTCTATAAAACAAATGCACTTAAATGTTTATATTTTAAAATCTTACATAAAAAACTGTTCAAGTTGAGTAATAAGCTTTAGGATTCGTTAATTATTTATTGTCAAAGTCTTTAAATTTTAATACCATTTAAATTGTTCAATCTCTATTGATAAAATATCCATTTGCGTTCCTCTTTTCAATTCTTTTTTATAACTTATAAAAATTTGATAGAAAATTATGTGATCTTAATAATAAACAAATTTTGACAAGAGTGAAAGAATATTTTCTGAGATAATATTTGCGGGATTTGAACTCAGACTTTCACATGACTCATTACTCTCAGTGCCATCTCATAGTGCTGACCCACCCGATCACACACATGTTGAAAAGATAATTAATCACCAATATACATATTTCATGCTAAACCAGCAATCAGTAGGTTGGTCTAGATTACTATCTCCACACATATATACAATCAGTGCTCAGCTTTACATTAAGATAGCCAATCTTTGTACTTTGGTGAACAGGCTTCAAACTACCCCAACCCACAACTTTTCAGCCTTCCATTACATTGAAAATATGATGATGGAACATTCAAAGCTCATGTTAGTGTCAAGGTTGTCATCCTACCCATGTTGACATATTAGTCATTCTGACCCCTCATGTACAGGAGAATAATCTACTTATATGTACATATACGAGGGATGGGCAGACCTTTTACACACTATTTATATATGTGGGATTCAAAATCAGACTGTGTAAAATGTCTTTCTATCCCTCATATATGTATCTATAAATGGATTATTCTCCTGTACATGAGAGGTCCGAATGACTAATATTTCAACATTGATAGGGTGACAATCGTAGCACTAACATGAACTTTGAATGTTCTATCATCAGATTTTTAATGAAATGGATGACAGAAGAGTTGTGGAATGCAGTGGATTGAAGCCTGTCCATTAAAGTATAAAGATTGGCTATCTTAATATAAAGCTGAGCACTGACTGTATATATGTGTGGAGATAGTAATCTAGACCAACCTACTGATTGCTGGTTTAGCATGAATTATGTATATTGGTGATTAATTATCTTTTCACCATGTATGTGATTAGGTGGATCAGCAATATGACATGCCACTGAGAGTAGTGGGTCATGTGAAAGTCTGAGTTCGAATCCCACATATATTACATATATAAATGCAGGTTTAAGCCTGTACAATGTATTGAGACAATATTTGTCAATTTTGTAATTTGTTTTTTTACTTCAGTGATTATAATACTGAAATGATATTTTAGAATTTACAGAAGTTTAGACAAATTTTACTGTAAAGTTATGAATTTTGTTTGAGCAAGATTGGTGAGATCATATTGTTTCAGAATATATCATCAAGACATTTTTCATTTCAAGTATTTTTTTTCTTATCTGACTTATTTTTTTGATAAATTACTAAAGCATTAATTACCTCTCAAGGATCACGTCTGTATTGGAAAATTATAGCGAAGTAACATATGGCAAAATCCATAACAGTCATCTTGAAAATTTATCAATAGCTAATTTTGTCGGTGAATGGCTTCTTTTTTTTTAATTCTAATAAATAAAATAATTGAAAGGTTTGTTGACAGCGGCATTTTTTTCTTGTGTAAAAAGTATTATAAGTTGGTTGACAGGCATTTATTATAATTGAAGAATAAATACAAGTATAATTTATATGTAATTATAGGGGATTTGAACACAGACATTTAAGCTCCCTTCAACTTGAAATTCTGTGTTCAAATCGCCTATAATTGAAATGACTTGGAAAATGAAATATTGGTATTGCCGTTATAGCAAATCTCTACTAGTTTATTAGTATTGATGGGAATCAAGAGCAATTTGATAGCAATATTATCATTTACTTAAATAAATTTTAACTGAAACACACAGGCTTATTATATACCTATATCTATATATGTAATATATAGGGTATATGAGCACAGACTTTCACACGACCCACCACTCTCCACACTATCTCATAACACTGATACACTTGAACACATATATGCTGAAAAGGTAAATAATCACCAACATACGTATTTCATGCTAAACCAGCAATCATCAGTTGGTCCAGATTACCATCTCCACACATATATGCTATAAGTGCTCAGATATATATTAAGATAGCCAAACCTCATACTTTAATGGACAGGCTTCAGTCTACTTTACACTCCAACTTTTCAACCATCCATGCAATTGAAAATCTGATGATGTAATGCTCAAAGGCCACCCTGAGGCCGAGATTCTTGTCACATCCATGTTGACCTAAGATCAATCTGACCCCTCATGTACAGGCGTAATCTATTTAATACATATACAAAGGATGGGCAGACATCTCTACTATGTAATAACTGAAACACAGGTTTATTATATACCTATGTCTATATATGTAATATATAGGGTATATGAGCATAGACTTTCACACGACCCACCACTCTCCACACTATCTCATAACACTGATACACTTGAATACAGCATTCCATCATCAGATTTTCAATTGGATGGATGGTTGAAAAGTTGGAGTGCAAAGTAAATTGAAACCTGTCCATTAAAGTATGAGGTTTGGCTATCTTAATATATATCTGAGCACTTATAGCATATATGTGTGAAGATGGTAATCTGGACCAACTGATGATTGCTGGTTTAGCATGAAATACGTTTATTGGTGATTATTTATCTTTTCAGCATATATGTGTTCAAGTGTATCAGTGTTATGAGATAGTGTGGAGAGTGGTGGGTCGTGTGAAAGTCTGTGCTCATATACCCTATATATTAAATAAATTTTATATTGTAGCTGATTTTTTTTTTAAAAAAAAAAAAGAATTTTGCCACTCCCACCCCATCTTCAATACTATATTTCTAGAAATATTGGCAAAAGAGCTTAATCAATCTCATTAATTTTTTTTTTTCACATCTTCAGAAATGAGACTTTTTTTTGATTCTGGATGAAAAACTGTCTCTTACTTTAAATAGAGCTCGTTATTGTGCTAATAATTCCAGAACTCTCTCCTGATAAGCAAATATTTAAATTTATCATATAATAAAATATTTATAGGCAGTTATTTGAAATTATAATATTTTGTTTGTATCTTTAAGGAGATTAAAAATACTATTAATTTTGATTTTTTTTCATTATCTTGAAAAAAAATTTAATGTATTTATTGCAGATGTACACGACAAATTTCATAATTAAGGATTACATTTTCTTGTCCGGAAATAATTTTATTGTACTATGAAATATATAGCATTTGTAATTTTTTAAAATAATCTTTAAACTTTACTATCTTTTAAGAAGATATGTTTTTAAAAGTTTTTTTTTAATTAATCATTTATAATTTTTTTCTATTTAATACTTGCCCATTTTTACTTTGTTTATGCATACTTATGCTGTATTTGTAAATTCACAAATCCTCAAAATCAGTTAATTATTTTCATTAATATTTACCTTCGTCTTATTATGTATTCATTCATATATTCTTGAGACCATATGTGCATTCACTGTCATGGAACATTGACAAATATCTTAATATTACCAGACAACACCGGCTGCGAATTGCATTATTTTAATCTTTATTATTTAAGATATTATTATTTTAATAGTTTAATATATATATATTATATGCAGTTTAACATGCATATAATCCTATTTTAATTTTAAATGGAATATAGTGTTCATTGAATTTTTCTAATATTTTTTATGCTATTTTACTTGCACCACTTTACCAGCTATGGGTATAAAAAACATTGCAGCTGAAATTGTGTTATACATACTTAACTGTTTCACTACTAAAAACACCATATTCACTTTATATGCATTTTTTAAAAATAGAATTTCATGTAACTTAATAATGCATCATGAAACGAATAAAATAATAAATGCTCTATAAGGCTAACATAACATAAAACACAATAAAGCTAAGAAAAATTGATAAATAATGATAGTTAAACATTTTTAAGAGCAATACAGAGACTTTAGACCACTTAAAGAAATATGGAGAGATGCATGTTAGGAGTAACAAGAAGTGGTTGAAAATGCAATATATGGGTAAGAGAACAAACAGGTGTTACTGACCTCATTGAAAAAATTAAAAGACTGAAGTGGAGTTGGGCTGGATATATTGCTAGAAGAGATAATAGATGGACAATTGAAATCTTAAACTGGATTCCAAGAGATTGTAAAAGTCCCAGAAAGAAAGCACATGTGAGATGGATGGATGAAATAAAGTGTGCAGGGGTGATGCGGAGAAAAGAAGCTAAAGATCAGAGAAGATGGATTGAACTTGGAGAGACCTTCATCCTTCAGTGAATTGATAATAGTTGATGATGATGATGAAACATTTTTAAGCTTTTTAATTTTACATTTATTCACAAAGTGCATATTAATTTTAAAATTAAAATACTTTTAATGATGTAAACATATTTTACACTAAATAATGGAAAGAATAAAGTACAATTTAATTAAAAATCATTATTATTTCTTTTAAATAGAAATCTTCAGTCATTAATCACAAACTCTGGCTTAGGCTTCTTAAATATATTTAGGCCTCTATTTTTTTTTTAACAACTCACATTGAAGTTAAATTAATACATTTATTTGGTCAATTTTGTTTACAAATTAATATTTAAAAATATAATTAATATTGCAATGACAGATATAATTTATTTTTATAATTAAAATTGACATATGTAAATACTTTCAGCAATTTATTTATTTTTAAAAAAGTTATTATATTAAATATCTGTGCATTTTTTTCTATTTGTGAAGAAAAAAAGTTTTTTTAAATATATCTTCTACAAAAATTTTAATAACTAAAAATTATGTCGTACTATCAAATTTAAAATTAAATTCTATAGGAAATATCAACAATATGAGAATACCTGGAGGCATAAATAATGTACACTATTGTGTTCAATACTTTCATAAAGATGAATAATAATAAAATCATCTAATCCAGACTGACAAAAAGTTATGATAGCAAGAATATATTAAATTACTTATTCATCAAATTTATTGATATATATGTATAAATTACTAAAATTTATAAGAATGTTTTTAATTGGGTGGTATGAATGTGGCTTGGAAGACAGGCCTAAATTTAATTCCAATACTAAATGATACAAAACAGTTAAGTGATTGCAAATATATTCCTGGTGTAGTTTATAAGATTTCTTGCAGTTGTCATAAACCTTATATAGGTCAGAGTAAATTAAGTCTTAATGAAAGAGTTCATCTTGATAAAAGTAGAGTTAAAAATAAATGTAATAACTCAGCTTTGTATATTGATGAACTGAATACAGGCCATAAAATATTATTTGATAATGCAGAGATTATCTTTTATGAAAAAAAAATTGAAAAGAAAAGCAAAAGAAACTGATAACATTTTTTGAAGATGGGGTCATCAATCTCATGAAGACATTCTTTGATGTGAAAGAAAGTTTGTTGTTGATGTGAATGATGAGGAGTATTTTGTTTTATATATAGATGTTGTATGTTTGGTGGAATATCACATGAGAAGGTCTATTTGTTAATAGATGAAACCATGGTTGTGGAAGAATTTTAATAAAATATTGTTTTGGCTGGTATTGTAGTGTTATATGAATTTCTATTTTATTTATAATTACTAGTATAGCATTAGGCAGTATTTAGTATTTGCCAATCCAGATAATTTTCAATATTCAATGATAAATGGATATCTAGTTATTCTTACCTAGAGGAAAAACCAAGAATGAATTAATGCCTATACATCTAGAATGCTTGGTGAGTATTGCTTTCTTCCCCATAGCTTTTCAATGAAGAGCTGATGGAGAGACCAATAGAAACTGAATAAAAGCTTTTATTTCTTGTTTGTCTGTTTGTTTGTTTTTTTGTTTTTTTTTTTGGTGTCTGTTAGTTTTAATTCATTTAAAAAGTGACAACTTTTAAAATCCAGCATTATAACTTTAGGCACATTATTGCAAAGTGCTTCTTTAATAAATTTTCAATTTATTTTAATATAATTTTGATATACTAATCCTTTGCAAAATATTTGAATATACATGACATTAAATATCACCTTATAATCTTGTAACTTCTGGCTTAATAATAATTAATATAAACAGGATATAAAATTGGAAAATCACAGTGTTCAATGCTAAATATTTAAGTAGCTGTATATATATATAAAGGTGGGTAAAAATTAAAATGTAAGATTGTAATAGAAAAATATATTATCAAAGAAAGTTTATTTTGTAAATGAATAAGATTAGAATTTCAAATAAGTTTTGTTAGTTGTGCAGCAAGCACTTTATTACTTGAAACATTTACAGGAAGAAACCTCATTAAGATTTTCATCTAGAAAGTAAGAATACTTTGAAAAGTAAATGAAAAAAGTTAAAGAATAATAAATTGCTATAAAGTATGAAAGATCTATTAAGAAAATCAAGAAATGTTTATCTAGAAGCAGAGAAATTTGTTTAAAAAAATAAAGTTGAATAAAGTATTGTAATATGTTAAAAGACAGTTATATTGATTAAGAGAATAAAGATGGAGATCTTTTAAGGTCTAATCCTGAAAGATGGAAGTTTAACAGAAAGATAGAAAAGATATTTAATATACAGCTTCTTAACAAATTGTTCTCGTGTTTGAATTGCAATTATTTAAAATCTAAAAAAAAAAAAATCCACAGATTTTTGTGAAGTGTTTACAAACTATGGTTGTACTAATTCATTTTAATGAATTCGGCAATAAAGTAATATTAAGGTTTGGTTTCTGATTAAGCTTTTTTTTTCATTAACAGGGCAAGAAGAAACAGAGAAAGATGAAACATCACTTACTAAAATAATCAACCTTAGATGGTAAGACATTAATCAGTTGTCGTCCCCCTCCTTTATTCTGCTCCCTGGCTATAAAAATTTGTGCATTTACCAAAAATACTAACTGAAAAATCAACTAAATTGTCCATAATTGCCTTTCAAAGAAAGTTTGTTTCTTAACTTACTTAAAGTTTTCAGCGATCTGAAATAATTTCAAATTTTTTATAAGAATGATTTCAGTCAAGTATATGTGCAGATAGATAAGAAGAAAAATTTAAATAATTTTTGTTGACTCTGAATTTATATATATATAAAAGAAATTCTGCCATAATTTTTTTTTTTTAATTTTATATTTTGGCCTCTAAATGTATATATATATAATGTGAATAAATCTAAAAGTGTAATGCATTTTATTTTGATTACAATAAAATTTCTTAAAGTAAATGAAGTTGAAAGGAATATTTCAATTAAAAGATGAATTTGTCAGAATTGTGCCACCCTCCTTTTTTTTAATCTTCTGTGAGACGTATCACGTGGAATTTAGCACAGTAGGGAAGGATAAAGGTTTCTAAACCAATTTCCGTTGGAAAAAATAAATAAAAAATACATATTTTTTTGGTCAATTAAATGAATCATAATGCTTAAATAGCACACGACTTTCCAAGCAATTAGTTTTATAATCATTTTGTTTAAACACCTCTCAGAAAAAAAAAATACTTCGAGATGCACTCAATTAATAAATGAAAGCCAATTTAAAATAGTGAAGTAAACATTTAATTAATTTCATTTTATATAAACCTTATCAAATGAATTAAATAGGTATATAAACAGATAACACAGTTATATTTGCTATCTCAGAGAAAAATTTTGAAGCCTTTGTAAATGAACTAATAGTAAAACAAAATATTGCATGTTCCAATTAATATGACAAAAATTAAAATTCTCGGTAAAAGCAAAAATAATTTAAGGTATAAAAAATGAAATTCAACAATTATGTAAAACGGTTATATATTAGCTGTTTGGAATCAAGGTCATGTTGAATAAATTCAACTGAAAATAGATTCTAACTTTAACGAGATAATAGAGTGAAGTTGCTTCTGATCTGTTTTAGTAAGTGGATGTAAAGAAAAAGAGCAAGGAAAATACAAAGAACGAGTAGTTGAGAAATCATAATGATTGAACACAAAATAATTTCTAGGACAAGAAATTGAAGAAATTAATATTTTCTAAATGACAACCTTCAATTAAAGAATTCACCTAAGAAAGAACATGTGAAAAAAAAAAAAGATATCTCTTTTCAGTTTTATACAGACTTTGAGTTAGTTTAGTGATTGTATATTATCTTGGTGAGCTAAAGAGTCCTATTCCATTTTAGATTAAGCAAGGAGCATATATACAAAATATATTTTCCAATAAATTTTTATATACATTAAAGTTTTCAAACTAATTTGAATTATTTCTCGATTGCTTTTTAATGTGTGTGGGGGGAGGGGTGTCTAAAAGATAATATTAAAAAATCATCAGATTGATAGAAAATGAGCCGTACTTTTGACATATTGTAAATAAAATAAAAAAATAGTTACTTGAGTGAAAGTTAATCTAAGTTAAAATAAAAGACAGAAATTGTTTTTTTTTTTTAAAAAAAATAGAGAATAAGTACTAATAACAAAATATATATATTTTTTAAACACTCTTCTTTCTACTCAGTGTCTATTATAATAAAAGTTTTTTGGACGTAATAGAAATATAAAACCAGAATGAGATATTATGCTTAGGAATCTATATAACGAAAGTGGGTGCTATCCAATCATTGAATCATTTAAATAGTAACAAAAAATAAATTATCAAAAATGTTTGCTTACTTTTAATTATAATTCAAAATTCAATAATAATAACGAGGACAGTAACAACTTCTTAAAGAGAATCAAATATTTGATAACGTTTTCAAATAATGCCTCATATAATAAAAGTATATAGAAGTAATCATCTAATTAATTCATTTATCACTATTTAGTGTTTAATTAGAAGAGATTTGAACACAGACTTTCAAGCTCCCTTCAGCTATTCATTCCATCTTATATAACCGATACATATGATCACATACATGTGAAAAAGATAAATGCTTTCCAATATTTATTTCATCGCTGAAACGGCACTCATCAGTTGGTCCAGATCATCATCTCCCATATAAACTGAACATTGATTATATATATATTTGGGAGATGATAATCTGAACTAACTGATGAGTGCTAGTTCAGCACAAAATACAAATATTGGAGATCATTTATCTTTTTTGCATATACTGTATATGGTCATATGCATTGGTTATATAAGATAAAGTTGATAGCTTATATCTAAAGTTCAGTATATACATTATAATTATATTTAAATATGTGTTTAATGGAAATCTAAATTATTATTCTGCTATTCTAACAATTTGAGCTGGCAAGAAAGTTAGTGTATTTGGTAGTATCCAACTATGTTTTAAATATGAAAAATTGTTTCTTGACAAGAACATAGAGAATATAAAGTTTTGATGCGCAAAGTCATTATACCAATTAGCAACTTTGAATACTTTCAAAGTTATCTGAACAGATAGAAGAAGAATGCAAATATTAGCAAGATAAGAGCTAAATGTTGAAATAATTAATTGATTTCTAGTGTCTAAAGACCTTCTACAATGCCAAAAACCACGACAGTTAGTATAACATATATTTAAAAAAATTGCTAAACCAGAAGATTTAAATTCATACATCTATATAAGCAAAAGAAAATTGATACAAGATAGCAATGCAAATTCGTTTCTTGGAAGTATGAATATGTGAGTAGTAATTCCAGGGCTAGATATTATATTAGGAATTAAAAATTGGCTTCTGAATGAGAGTGTTCAAAACAGTACTTCCGATTTAAAAATGTTATGTAATAAATATCTTCCATATTTGAATATTAGCTTCCTAATATTTCTCAAAAACTATATATATATTTTATGAAATTGTATTCTATTATTTTATTGTTTTATTAAATTTTTTTTTTTTATAAATATTTATACATTTTAAGTAAAACTTCTATTAACAAAATCTGTATTAATTTATGAGACTATTAAAAAGGGGGGAGGGACATTGTCATTAGTCTAATAGTGCTTAAAATATTTATTTTAGCTGAATTTATCATATTAGTTCTGCTCATATGATCACTTTGGTGTTTTCTTATATGAAAAAATTAAATATTTAATAAGCATTTTTAAATATTCTCTAATTTTTTTAAATGCATCAAGTAGACACATTAATGCTGTCTCAAGTAAAAAGTTGTTGACAGTATTTATTTATTTAAATAAAACTATTGGCAATTTTAATCTGCCAATTTGAATGATTTTTCAGAGAGTTTCTTAAATCACACATAGGGTATATGAGCACAGACTTTCAGATAACCCATCACTCTCCACTCCATCTAATAACACTGATACACTCAAGCACATATATGCTGAAAAGATAAATAATCACCAATATACATATTTCATGCTAAACCAGCAATCATCAGTTGGTCCAGATTATCATCTCCCACACATATATACTATAAGTGCTCAGATATATATTAAGATAGACAATCTTCATACTTTAATGGACAGGCTCCAATCTACTACACACTCCAACTCTTCAACCATCCATCCAATTGAAAGGACGGTTGAAGAGTTGGAGTGTGTAGTAGATTGGAGCCTGTCCATTAAAGTATGAAGATTGTCTATCTTAATATATATCTGAGCACTTATAGTATATATGTGTGGAAGATGATAATCTGGACCAACTGATGATTGCTGGTTTAGCATGAAATACGTATATTGGTGATTATTTATCTTTTCAGCATATATGTGCTTGAGTGTATCAGTGTTATTAGATGGAGTGGAGAGTGATGGGTTATCTGAAATTCTGTGCTCATATACCCTATATATTGCATATATAGACTCAGGTATAGAATAAGCCTGTGTTTCAGTTATTAAATCACACATGTTGATCAAGCTTATGTGCAATAACAAAAAGTATTCTAAAAAGTATTCTGGCAATGTCATGTTTATAATCATTGACTTAAAATAACAACTAAATGCAATTTCAAAATATAAGCATGATTTCTATGAAGTAATTATCATTATTTGATAATTAATCATATACAATTTATATGTTAAGGTTATGGGGCACAGCACTGAAAAGTATATTTCTTAAACAATTTAATTAAGTTCTGTTCTATTATATTTTCTTAATATATAGGGTATATGAGCACAGATCTTCAGATGACCCATCACTCTCCACTCTATCTAATAACACTGATACACTCAAGCACATATATGCTGAAAAGATAAATAATCACCAATATACGTATTTCATGCCAAACCAGCAATCATCAGTTGGTCCAGATTATCATCTCCCACACATATATACTATAAGTGCTCAGATAAATATTAAGATAGACAATCTTCATACTTTAATGGACAGGTTCCAATCTGCTATACACTCCAACTCTTCAACCGTCCATCCAATTGAAAATCTGATGATGAAATGCTCGAAGGCCACCCTGAGGCTGAGATTCTTGTCACACCCATGTTGACCTAAGGTCAATATGATTATTTATCTTTTCAGCAAATATGTGCTTGAGTGTATCAGTGTTATTAGATAGAGTGGAGAGTGATGGGTCATTTGAAGGTCTGTGCTCATATGCCCTAATATTACATATATAGACACAGGTATAGAATAAGCCTGTGTTTCAGTTATATTTTCTTCTATCTTTATAAGAGTTGTTATATACATATATAATCAGTCTAACCAAACATATAATCTGATGCTATCTAACTTTTATCAACTTCGTGATGCATTGGCTGTTACTAATTCCGTACATACCTTAGAAGATGAACCTTTCCCCCAAACTAAATTGTTATCTTTTGTAAATAGGTAGATTTTAAATAGCTGCTGGGTGCTCTTAGGTTTATATTAACATTACTATAGCATTCAGCTGCAATTCTTCCACTAAAGAAATACACAGCATATACATATGTGTGTTCTGTGACCTCTTTTTTTAAACCAAATGTTAAATACACTCATAATTACATTTAATTAAACTTTTTTTTACAATTATCATCTTAATTAAATTTTTATCTTGATGTAGAAATTAGAGATTACAGTTTTATTTATTCATTAATCTATAGTCTCCTCAAATCAAGCAAAAATACAACTGTATAATATATATAATTTATATTCATACGAATGTTTTCACAGGTTATGGATATAAAAGACATATTTTGTGGGGTCATCTGTGTAAGATTTTAATTAAATATTCCAACGTTTCAATTTGATCACACAGAAACTCGACTGGGAAATAAATATTATATAATTGTAGAGGCGCTGTAAACAGTGTCTATAAAATTAGTTGTAGAGGCGCTGTAAACAGTATTCACAATAATTGTTAAAGTTCAACAACCTGAAAAAACATGTATAAAATTGAACAAATTGAAAAATAAATAAAAATTAATAAACAACAAATAAAAAAATTCAGAGAATGATTTTTTTTGTTTATTATTTTAGTATTTTTAACTTGAAATAAATTTCGCTTAATAACCTTTTTATTATAACCATTTGCTAACAAGTTGTTATTTATATGACCTATTTCTTCTTTTATATATGATCTACCTGAAGAATCTTGTAAATAGTGTTTTGGCTACAGAAAAATCTGATCTGGATAATGATGAGAAGAAAATTGGAGGTACTGTCAGTATGTGTAATTTTTCTGAAAACTGAGAATGATAAAAAAATATTTTGTTTCTTGGTGACAATTGTAATCTGGCAATGGTAAAGATAAATTGGAAGATTTTTTATCATATTTAAATAATATCCATTTACAATGGAAATAGAATCTGATGGGAAACTTCCCCTTCTTGATATTTTTGTTACCAAGAAACAAAATAATTTTTTATCACTCTCATTTTTCAGAAAAACTACACATACTAACAGGTAACTCCAATTTTCTGCTCATCATCATCTACTTCAGATTTTTTCTGCAGCCAAAACACTATTTACCAGAGCAATTAACCTTTCATATAGATCATATCTAAAAGAAGAAATACATCATCTAAATAATATATTATTAGCAAATGGTTATAATAAAAAAGTTATAAATTGAGTCTTATTTCAAGCTAAAAATACCAAAAATAAAAATAAAAAAAAACAACTATTAGGGGTTGTACTTTTTGTATAAAAGAAAACACAGACAGTATCCGATGCATTATCTAAATTTGTTCATTTATTGTTTATGAATTTTTCAATTTGTTTAATTGAAATGAGCAAACAGTTTAAATTTTGTGGCTAATTGTTCTAAAGTGCAAAATATAAAATGCGCTAACACGCACAAGCACACACACGCAAAGCCGAAGACAAATAAAGAAATATATATATATATATTTTAATATATATATATTTAATTAAGTGGCTAAGCGCTTTCAAGAGTCAGAGCCCTCATATTCATAGCCATTTTGTAAATAGACATTTTAGTTGTGGAACTTTAACAATTATTGTAACCACTGTTTACAGTGTCTTTACAACTATTTCTATAGACATTATTTACAATGCCTCTACAATTATATAGGATTCATTTCCCAGTTGAGAGCAAAATATGTCGTTTATCCTAATAAGTATCTATAAACACATACATATATCCATGCACAGATGTGCGTTTTATCATATACAATGAAAACATTTCAATTAACATAAACTAATATATATTTATTTATTTTTAATCTTTTTGTTTTTATTTCCTGTTTAACTAAAATGTAGATATTTTAATTTTTTTTTTTTTTTTAGATTTATTTTCTAATGTCTAATCTGCTTATGTATATCAAAGTAACATATCCCATTCATTTAACCATACGCTACCATAATTGACTATTTAAGTACATCCTTGTTTTTTTTTAAAATCCTTTAATTGCTGATAACAAAAATTAACTTATAACATATATTCTGTAAAATATTTTTACTGGCATTTTTTACAATATTTTTAAGTTATTTTTTTTTTAAATTTTATTCAGATCCATAACTATTTGTAAACAACCATTCCATGCATGAAACCCCATGACCAACTAGGAAATAGATATGACATCTATTCATATATATATATAAGTGTATAATATTATAACTTTTATTATTTATATTGCAGATTTTATAATTTATACTATTCAAACATGTTAAGAATATGTTCATACTAAAACGAAATTAGCAGAATTTTAATTACTACATCAAATATCAATTATTCTTATACAAAAAGTAACATAGTTACATAAACAAAGTTCCATCAAACTCTATATAAGAGAATGTGAAAAGAATAAACATCAATCAAAATATATTCTAGCTAACTTGGATTGTCTTCAATACCACTGCTAAACCTTTTAACTAAAGGTATGTACATATCTTTTTCTATGATTTAAGTCGTATAAGATTCAAAATAATTCATTTTATTTGAATTTTCAATTATTTTCATAAGTGTGAAATACTCAACATTTAAAATATTTTTAGTTGTGTTTTATATAAATAGAAATAAAATATATATTTTTCATATATATATATAGAAACAAAATGTTAAATTGTAGTTTCTTATTTCATAAGAAGCCCATAAAAATTGATAGAAAGTATGACCTCACAGTTTTATGTTTGGTAATGTAATACTAAGAATGTTGCAGAAACTGAAAAAAAAAAAAAATTTTTTTTAGTGTATTTATGTGAGTAAAAGTATTTTTGTTAATTTTGCTTTCATATTTTTTTAGTTTCTCTTTTGATTAAAACAAAAAGGTCCTTTGAATGAAATTGCTTACATTTAAAATGGAATATGATAATTACATATTAATGCTAAAATGAAATTTTAGTCATTAAAATCATTATGACTATCTATGATTGCTAAATATTTAATAGTATTTAATTAATTGAGTAAATTTAACTTTTAAAGATAAGTTGTCAAGCGTTGTTAGCCGAGAAGTCATCGCAGCCGCCTTGCAAGCAAGTAGTTGGTTGCAGACGGTTGTGGGTTCACCTCCCAGCCGATACTATGACATATGGAGAAAAAAAAAGATAAGTTTTTGAAGATTTCTAGACTATTTTTACATCTACTATACATTCTTTATTAACTTCTAGCACCATTGATCGACTTAGGCTTTAAAGACAGTCATCTTTTGCCATGTAAATAAATTGACAATACAGAAAGTGACGTGTTATTTACAACTTTGTTAAAAATGATTCTTTAAATCTTGAAAGTTAAATTTACTTACTTAATTAAAAAACACTACCAAATATTTAGCAATCATAAATAATCATAATTAATAAAGACTAAAATTTCACCACTAGACTAATACATAAGTATCAATGAAACTCATACAAAATTAAAAAGTTTATACTAAAATTATTTACAAGTCTTAAAAAACATACTGTCAAGAGACATATATATGTAAGCAAAGATTTATCTGGTCTGGAAATTGGAAGGAGGATGAAAATTGAATTAAAAGATTTTGTGTAATTATAGGGACTATAAAACACAATAAGTTCAATAAAAGCATACAAAAGTGATTTTATCCATAGTCTCATTATAAGTATTGGGATTCATTTTTATTGTATGACTTTGTTATATTTTAGTAAACCAAGAATCTTAAACTATTTACTAAATTTGATAGTAGCTAAAAACTATAAAATTCAATTGAACCTTGAATTTAAGTGAATATTTATCCAGTATGTTCCATTAGTATGAATTTTAATTTAATTAAAATTGGATCCAGGTGAAATAAATGATAACTTCTCTTATCTCCTAATGATAGACTTTTGAATCAAAGGATTCCAACTTAAAAATTCAAATACTTTAAGTCTGGTAATATCCAATTTACAATGTGCAACATATGGTCGATTTGACAAATGGTGCACATTTGACACAGTTTAAGAAAGCAATTATCCAAAAGTCTCTAGTGAGAAACTATTAGAAAAGACCCTGAAATTGATTTTGATTCAAAAGAACAATAATCAATAGAAGATTACTAAATATTTTTTGTGGTCAAACAGTACTATAAGATTTTTGTTAAGTTTAAATATATTGATCAAACGTTTTATTTTATGGAAAAAGTTAGAAACTATACATGGTAAAAGTAAAACAGAAATAGAACAATCAGATGAATGATATAACCATACTTCTTATAAAGCAGTACATTCCAAAACTTAGAACTATTACTTAATTTAAATACAGGCATATTTTATATCCCTGGAGTAAATAGATGAAGGGTGCTTGAAAGTCTGTAATAAAATCCCTTGAAATTACAACTATTATTTAAATAAGAAAAAAAAGTCCTAAAAAATAAAGCAGCAAAACTTTGTCTTACTTTAAGAATGAATATCTTTTCAGTAATCAGTTTTTATGAAATGTGGTAGAACATTTACCAAAGAGAGTTAAAAAATATATCCCAATTAAATATTAAAATATTCAATGACTTCAATAAATCTTCTGTTCATTGAGAGTCATTATAAAGATAGAAAAGGTTTAAAAAATTAAAAATATCTAGCCAAAAATAGAAGCAAAATCTTCATAAAATGTAAAATATAGCATCAATTATAAAATCACACTTAAAAATGTGAAAAAATACTAATGATCGTTTGAAATGATAATCATAAACCAAAATGGAGTACCACAATTATGAAAATAAAAAATTTAGTGAAATGAGAGATCACTAGCATGGAACCATCAATCAGAAACTAAAGTATGTAAAACTATGAAAAGAAATTCAATCTAATCTATGACATTATGGTGTGAATATTGCTTTATATAAAGCTTGATATTTATTTTTACAAATTACTAGAAGTATAATCATGGAATTAATTGCAGAATTGATTTAGCTCATATGATGTCTATATGTTTGTTTTAGAAATGGCTGGTAGTTATGCTGCTTGAGATCACAATGGTTATCTATAATGGTAGTTCCTTAGGGTTTTTTAAAAACACTAATGAATATTGATTTATCAGTAAAGCAGTATGGTAAATGTCAAAATATATCTCCAAGTGTTTAATTCTGCTTTCACTTTATGGTTATATTTGTTCTTTGTAACTTGATTTTCATAGAATTTGCAAGATTACTTCAAGAAAATATTTGGAGTAATAAAAAAGTATGAATTGGTATGCTTTATTAAATATTTCTGATATTTTTATATGGTAATTGTATAATAATTATTTAAAACAAATACATGCACACACTTTGATTTTATTTATATGAGTTTTATTTTTAAAAATAGAAGTTAATAGATTAGATCATAATATTAACAAAGAAAATTACAGCTGATAAGATGACCACGCCTTGTGTGATACTAACTCTGCAACATCATTTTCTGTCATTGCTGATATATTTTAAAACATTCTAAAAATCATAAAACAATTTTAATATTTTGAAGCAGAATTTTATAGATTTATCAGATTTTTTACATTTATTCATTCACATTTTAAAAGTAAATTTTAATCAAAGAAAAAAATTTTGGATTTTCTGGAGTCACTCAAAATATTTTTCTTCCCATCATTAAAAGATGAAAACATTCTTTGTTCTAATTATAAAGTAATTTTTTCAATATTTGCAGAGTTCAAATATGACTTTTTAGAATGTTTTATATTCATAAATTTAAATTTTAAAAAAATCATGTTTAATTTGAGTTTTAGTATATAATAAAGATTTTATAATAAAGTCAAAGGTTGAACATTGAGAAAAACTGCCATCAAAATTAACAACAGAAAGTACCAATGTGTTAAGAGGTTTAACTTGGATGCGATGTTTTTAGTAATATTAAATTAATATTACATTTAAATCTGTCAATATTTTTGAGAAGAAAGATTTTATAGGAATATGTTTTACTCATGCTTATATATTGATCATAATTTTTGAAAATTTAATTGAAAGTAAAAATAGAAATTACTTCATAAAGTATGGAGAAGATCCATATTGGAATAATAAGGAGGAATCAAAAATAAAACCATGGGTAGAGAATAATTAAATATTACTGACAGCATCAAATTAATTATAGGGTTGAAATGGAAATGGGCATTACATGTTACTAGAAGAGATGACAATAGAGAAAACAAATATCTCAAACTAAATTCCAAAAGATAGTAAGACACACTAAAGAAATGCTACGTGTGAAATGAATGGATGAGATTATGGAGAAGAAAAGATATGCATAGAAAAACTGGATTAAACTCAGAGACATCTTAATAAATAAACTATTTTCCTCAAAATATTGAAAGAATATTATTAAAAAAGGGAGTCTTCACTAATTAAAAAAAGCTACATATTTCAAATTAATGGAAATCTCTTTTTTAATAATATCCTTTTATTCATTATTTAAGTTAAATGTTTATTACTAATAGAAGATTCATTTTTAGGCTTGTTATTATTATTACAATCTATTCTCAAAACAATCAATTCTCAAAAGAATAACATTACTACTAACAGAAAGAGGTGGAATGTGGAAAAAATTATATATTAAAAAAAAAGATGTTGTTTATATATAGACTGAAAATTACAAGATAACATAAATATATGATTGAGTGAAAGAATTATCTAACAAAACAATTGAAGCGGTCATATACATACATGTGTATATTGTAACAGAATAAAAAATAATGATGAATGAAATACATTTTACTAATGATAGTCACTATCATTTATAATTAAATAAAGAAGACGCTAATCTATGAATAAGAATATGGAAATATACATATCATGCTTTAGTTGGGCAGCCATTTGTAACTAATTAAATATAACACCATAGCCTGTTTGCAACTATCATAAACATTAATTCTGTCATGCTAATAATGAGATAAATAAATTATCCCATTTCTCAACACATACACAAAAAAATAAAAAATGAAAATTAATCACTGTCATCATTTAAGGTTTAAAATATTCCGATATTGGGAAGTCATTTTAACTGACAAAATATACTAGCCATTGTCATCAGATAAACCAATACTAGCCATAGCAACTGAATAAAATTACTGTGAAATCCATGGAGTGCATTACGCTTATCTCAAATAATAGGCTTTTTTAACAAAGAATCGTTCTCGTTTCTCTTTCCATATATATAAGACCATTCATGGTCACATGCACACACTGGCGCTATTTATAATAACTTTAAAAAAAATATCAAAGAAAGTTATTAAGTTGAAAAAGGGACTTGATCACTTTTATTCAGCTTAGCTAAGTACATGCGTTTTCCACGGGCACCACTAGATTGATTTAAACGTAGATAAATGTTATCTGCCCATAGTGTACTGAGTTCAAACCAATTCGGTACGTTTTTACTGCACATGGCTTAGATGACTAACAAACAAAAAAAAAATAACATTCTTATACTTTTACCCATGGCAATAAAATTACAAGATCCCAATACCATAAAATTTATATATCCAATACTCTAATAGATATTACTAGTTCAGTTTAAGTATTTGATGAACAGATGCACATAGTGAAGAACATTACTTAATTATATGGCCATTAAACCTAGCTACTTAATTGTAATATAATGATGATGATCCCAGCCACAGCTTTATAATGAACTCACAACAACAAATTTATCTTTCATAAACTTATAGGCACTTTCATAAAATCACATTATGTTCAAACTGGGATTTAATTATAATACTCACTAGCGTTTGTATACGTTTATGGTTATATTTATTTCAAATACTATTATAGGTAAAATTATTGCTCAATTATCAACATTTACCAATGATGATGAATGATCATCATGAATCTCACCACATGATATTCAACTTTTTATAGACCCCTATTTACTAAACATATTAATTATTTTAAAGATTGGATTTAATGATTATTATTTATGCATTGATGATGGTGATCATAACCCTTGGGCACAACATAATTTTAGTTTTTTATTATTAACCTCTAATTGTTAAAAAACTTGGTTATATGTCAAGCATAATTCTTAAACATCCTTATATGTAAATCAATATCCTGTGCTTAACATTTACGAGTGATGATGATCAATTAAAATGATAGAATCAAGAGAAGAAAAATATAACAATATTAACAATAATAACTCAGAAACCAAATATGATATAATTATATTTATTAACACTTCCTTTTTTTTAATAAATCAAATTTACTAATTATACAATTGACTTATTAAATATATAATCAAACAAAATATCTTAATACTATATGTGTAATCAACTAATTTTATATATCTGCTTTTATTACCACATATTTTGAAATAAGTTAGTTTAAAATGACATAAAAAATATTCTATTGAATGCTTATTCAAGATTTTCCCTACTTATTATATTTCATAAAGGTAAATTTCATTTATATAATGTGTGTGTGTTTTCACTTTCATGCATATGGAAGCCCTGCTCTTCAATTTGCTATATTTAAATTAACTATGCATACCCTGTTTTTGATGGGTCGGAATAAGCAATCACACATGCACACAGCCTGTGATATGTCAACATATATATTTAAAATGTGTACCTCTATATTATGGATTAATATATAAATCACATATATAAAAAAATATTATTGCAACCGTGGATAAAAATATATATATATCAAATTTAATATATGCAAAAATAAATAATAATAATAAAAAATATTATAAAGCATATATTTATAGGTTGCTTAATTATCACAATTAATAAAGAACAATAATAATAAAAAAACATTTAGTACCACAATATATAATAAAAAAATAAAAAATAATGAAAAACTAAGTTTAATGAATTTAAACTGTGTGTGTAATGCTTTGTAGTATTGAGAATAACACAATCAACAAGTAAACTCTTAATGTTTCTGTATCAAAAGAAAAAAAAATGCTTGACTGTGGAAATTAAAATTTACTTTTAATAAGTAAATAAGAAAAATTTGTTAATTAAATTTTAAAATTACCCGATCCATTTTCAGTTCTTATTAATGTCCCAAGTTTAAATATCAGATTGTTTTCCCAATTTATAATTCCACTTGTTGGTTTGCTTGTTCCTATCATTTTAAAAGAGTTATTGCAGACACTTTTAGATAAATGTCAGAAAACTTTTTTTTTTTTTAAAAAAAAATTTATAAATTAATCAAGTTGGTTGCATGGCTTTAGACATCTTTTTTCTCTTCTTTCCTCTTCTCCCTCCATTCAAAATGATGATTTTTTAATAGGCCAGGAGACAAAAAAGAAGCCTCTCAGATAGCATTTGTGGTTGATTGAATTCGGCCATTCTTTGGTTATTATAGACCGGTATATGAGTCCACAGATAGCTTGGTGATCTAACTCATAGATGTGAGGTCTTCAAAGAACAGAAACAGAGAGTTTAGCATGGCATCCTTATTGTTTCACAAACAGCCAAAATATATATAAGTACCATTATATATTATAGTAACAACTTCTGTCAAAGGATTCCATTTAAATCCATATATTTAGACTAATTTTGCTGTGAATTATTTATATATGTGCACATCTTTTATGCTGATTTTAAAGCAAGAATCATATTTTCTTCTTCCATTTTTTTCATCTCTTTTAACTTTAAAACTGACTATTCTGTTAAAAAAACTGTTTAACTTCAATTGCCCATCTTTCTTAACTTTAAAACAACTGCATTTTTTAACTTTAAAACCACTGCATATTTCTTTTAACTTTAAGACAACTTTAACAACTGCATCTCTTTTTTTTAATATTAATGACTCCATCTCTTTTTTTAATAGTAATGACTGCCTTTTTAACATTGTTTCACTTGTTTTATATGCTGAATTTCCGATCAAAGAATCTTCTAACAATAGTTGTCATTTTGAGATAAAAATCAAATCTCACATATAGACGGTCTCAAGTCATTAATAAGAAGATTAATAATTACATTTATTCCATCAAAGTATTTCCCTTCTTTTTCTCTGGATATCTGAGATCCAGATAATACATAACAATAAAGTTTGCAATCTATAGTCATTAGAGATATGTGTAAAAGTGTTTTGTGTTTATACAGCCATTCTCACATGTGTACATTCTATCTATTAATCTATAAATATTTTACACCTTTCCTGATCTGCTTTATTTAATAAAAAATACAGCTAAATAATTTAACACACTATTTAATAATAAAAAAATCAATATATTAAATATTATTTCTTGCAACCCTATATCCATTACTACTTATTAATCTATCATCTATAAACTATATAATACTATACACACACATGAATCTCTATATAAAAGAAATTTTTTTTTCTAATTAAAGAATATATATGTGTGGGAAATGAGAACATATATGTACAATATATATTTATATATGTGTTTCATGTATATATTTTGCTATTAAGTTAAAAATATTAAGGCATTTTAAAAAAATATAATGCATAAAAAATGTAATTTTAATATTAAAATGTAAATTTTATTATGAAATGAAATTATGAGTTGGTAAGTGTGACAAAAAATGGGGGTTCAAATCAGCAAAGAAAGTTTAACTTTCTAATTAATTAAAATATCAATTGGTATTAAAAGAATGTAGGTATTAAACTCTAATTTTAGAATTTATATTTACTGTAGCATTGTCATTACAATAAAAGGTGACAAAAGTGTAATTACTGGGGAATTTGATAAAAATTAAAAGACATTCGGAATTTAATTAAAAAATGCAATTAGTAAAATTTTAAAATTAAATTGCATTAAGATTATAATCAGTAAGATTCTTTTAGATAATAAAGAAAAGAATTTTCTTTAAGTGTAAATTAATTAATTAATTTGGAGAACAGTCGATCTGGATGACTTTGTTTTCAAGATGTATATATAGGTAAGGGAAGAAGTTTTTACTTCTTGTAGTGTTTAGTTATAGAAAAATTCTGGAATCATTATTAAAGTTTTAAGCTGTTAAATTACATCACAATATGAGTGAGTAGATCACTGCAATTTTTTTGGCCATCGCCCGTGAAACTGAGTATAGGTGTCCTCGTACTATAGAATGCTCGGTCGATCAAGTCCTTGCCTACAATTGACCATCCAAAGTGCTGACATATTATAACATCACCATCACTAGAAAGCCACCAGTATATAATGCCACAGACCATTGAAAGTATCCGTAAATGATAAAAGCCTCTCTAGTGTGATTGAAAATGTTTTATTTGCTTTAAATTTATTTATTAACCGTTCTTTAAAGTGTGTTTCTTTTTATACTATGTAAAATATTCTTATCATATTATTTAGATATTTTATTGCATTATTTAAATATTTTTTTAATGCATGCTTAATTAATTGTGCATAGTAAGGAAGATCGACTATTGCAACGTATACTCAATCTTTCTTAAATTTTGCTTCACTTTTGTTTAAGAATCAGATGAAGGTAAATTTAGTAAAATATTTCAATGATTAAAATATTTGACATTATCTAAAGAAAACCCCAGTAATTGAATAAAAGCAAGATATTTAAATCCTCTCTCTCTCTCTCTGATTCTAATTTGTATTTTTTATTATTTGCGTTTTTAAACTTGTCTGTTTAAAATCGGTTTTAAAATTGGTTCTTTCAAAAATATCATTTAGCCATTAACACAATTATAATGGTTTATATAGAACTTTCAAATTTAAAAATGAAAATCAAGTGTTAAGATGTTTAAAAGCAAACTTTATTTTCTTTTATAAGGGACAAGTATATATATATTTCAAGATTGTAATGTTCTTAATAAATTTAACACAGGAAGTGATCATCGATTAGTAAGATGTAAGATACGTGTTAATGCTAAACTAGAGAGACAAAAATTGTTAAGGAAAACAATATTTACATGATTCAGATTTAAATGAAATTAATATGAAAATAATTGATACACTTTTAAAAACTGCAACAAAGATAGCTGGTAGGAAAATGCAGCAATTCACCAATAAAATTTCTACTGAGACTAGAGAATTTATGAAGAAAAGAAGGAATATGAAGATATACAAAAATGATGCATTTAAAAGGATTGAATATCTTGACTTTTGTAAAATGATATGGAAAAGAGTTGATAATGATGTAAGAAAATATAATTGTGAACTAGTAAGAAAAGCTGTAGAAGAAAATAAAAGTCTCGAGAGTGTGAGGCAACATTTTGATAGTGATAGGAAATTTATATCTGCAATAAGAAAAAAAGATGGAACTATTTCTAAGAAGAGAGATGTCATCATGAAATCGGTAGAAGATTTCTATCAAAAATTATATAGTAATAAATAACAAGTACCTCCTATATCTATTATATCTTCCAAATTGCTCAGAAATTTTAAATGAAGTGAGATATGCAATTAAATTTATGAAGAAAGGAAAGTCTCCAGGTGATGATGGAATTATAATTGATATATTAAAAGAAGTAGGTGAAGAAATAGAAAATTTTTAGCAAAGTTATATACCAAATGTCTAAATGATAAAAATGTACCAAATGATTAGAAGAATGCAGTATTAATATTTTAAAAAGGTGATAAAAAGATATTAAAATTACAGACCTATCGGCCTTTTATCAGTTTTATACAAAATTTTTACCAAGATAATTATAACTCGTCTACAGAGAACATTGGATTTCCATCAAACAAGAGAACAAACTGAATTTAAAAGTAGTTTTAGTACAGTAGATCATATTCAAATATTGAGAGAAGTTATAGAAAGGACAAATGAATATGAGTTGCCATTGTGCTTTGGATTTATAGATTATGAAAAGGCATTTCATTCTATAAACATTTCTTCAATGATTAAAGCATTGGATCATCAAGGTATAAATCCAGGATATTGTCAAATTTTAAAGAATATTTATAAAAATGCAACAGCAACAATTAGATTACATAATGATACTAGGAAAGTCGACATTGGGAAGAGTGTAAGACAGGGTTACTTCATATCCAAAACTTTTTACAGCAGTGCTGCAAAAAGTATTTTGTGGATTAAAATGAAAAGCTAAAGAAGTTAATTAAAGTAAATGGAGCTTATTTAAGTCATTTGGATTTTGCAGATGTTGTTGTTTTTGCAAATAATGCTTTAGAGCTTCAGGAAATGTTGCAGGAGTTATCAGATGAAAGTAAGAAAGTAGAACTAAAGATTATTTTAAAAAGACTAAAGTAATGTTTAATGGATTTTTTTAAAAGTTGAAAATAATGATTGATTATGTTGAGTTGAAAGAAGTGAACAACTACAAATATCTTGGTCAGATTATTACTACAGATGGAAACATAATGGATGAAATTAATCATAGAATTAAACTTGGTTGGAGTGCTTTTGGTAGAAATAAGTTAATACTAAAAGAAATTATGCCTATGTGTTTTAAAAGGATAGTTTTTAATAAATGTGTTTTGCCAATTCTTACTTATGAATCTGAGACTTAGACACTTAACAAAAGAGCAATGCAGAGACTTTATACCACTCAAAGAAGTAAGGAGAGATGTGTGTTAGGAGTAATAAGAAGAAATTGAAAATGCAATATATGGGTAAAAGAACAAACAGGTGTTACTGACCTCATTGAAAAAATTAAAAGACTGAAGTGGAGTTGGGCTGGACATATTGTTAGAAGAGATGATAATATATGGACAATTGAAATCTTAAACTGGGTTCCAAGAGATTGTAAAAGATCCAAAAAGAGACCACATGTGAGATGGATGGATAAAATAAGAAAGTGTGCAGGAGTGATGTGGACAAGAGAAGCTAATGGATTGAATTTGGAGAGACCTTCATCCTGCAGTGGATTGATAATGGTTGATAGTGATGATGATATAGGTATACTGCATATAGGTAATTTATAAATAACCTGTAGTTTTAAAATAAAATTTAATGTTCGAAGTTAAAAGTTAAAACTTTGTTTCTTTTTTTAAAACAAATATATATATACTGCAGATACGCGTTTTCCAATTCTGTGAAACTTATGTTATAAATAATGAAATATATGATAAGATAGTTTAATTCTTTAAAACTTTTAACACAATTTAATATCATCATAGGCTACCATATCAACAATTCTGAATATATGGGGCAGATCTCTAATTAATCAGGGAGTAATTTCTTTATAAAAATTTTTAATGTATAATAACTGCATAGGCCTTGATTAAGCCTATATAACGGATATTCACATATTGTAAACTTAAGGCATGACCATTTAAGTTTTATTTATATAGATCTAAATTTAAGTCCAAATGTTTATTATTGTATACAAATATGGCATTACTGGGTTGTCTAATTTCATGTTTATTTCATTAAGTTTCTTCAGCAGTCGTATATACCTGTTTCAGAAAATTTACTTTGGCAGGTTTCGTTTGTCTAAGTTCCATGCAAATGCAGGAACATTTCTTTTATTTTTCAGACCCAGAGGATCTTGTTCCTGTCTTGTTACCAATGCAATGAATCATTTTTGCTGGTTAATGAGAGTTATTTAGGGTTTTATGAAGATGCTCATTCCTTCATTTTATGACCCATTTATTTTATGAAATTTGAATCTAACTTTAACATTATGGAGGCAATCATATTCCAATCTATCTCGTTATTTGTTTATTACTTTAGCAACTCAGTAGCATCTTCCTTATCCCTTGCCTATATTAAAGCTTGATATTTCAGCTTTTATTGGTCATGATCATGAGAGCTATGCATTTATCTATTTAACCATATTTTTCTAAAGTTAATTAAACTTAACCTGCTTTATTTATTATTATGCACCTGTTTGAAGGACATCTGCCCCATAGATCAAATGTATTCATCATCTGATCTCTCTTATATATATATTATACCATGAAACTTTGACTTATGTACTCATTAATTCATGTAATTTCCACTATTTTATAAGTCTAGTAACCAAATTAAGTGGTAGTCATTTCTTTTGTTTATTTGTTTGTAACTTTAAATACTAATAAAGTGCTTGTGTCTTTTATATACATTGCATTGGGTGTCTTGTTTGCCACATAAAAGTCATATAGTTAATCTAGTCTTAAGAGTCTCTACCTCTCCCTGATCACTGAGCCTAAAAAAGAAATGAAGTAGTATGTAGGTTGGAATGAGTTGTGGTGGTTTAAGTCTACTGGTGATGATTTATGTGTTGTCACCTTATTGACCATTACACAATACAAGGAGGAGGAATAAAAAAATTGGGAAATCGATATCAGATAAAATGAAAGATTGGCAAAAGTGTTGAAAGTTTAAAGAAAAGCCATAAAATATGAATCACAGAGTAACAGAATTGTCTAGATTTGAGTTAATAAGTAAAAAGAATCCAAAATATTTTCTTTAAATGCAACCCATTCTAAAGAGTGTAATTTGATATAGATATATGATTTACATTCCTATGATAAATTGTGTTAAGAGGATGGCAATAATAGGAAATTGCTATTGATGATGATGCAATCTCAATGCTTAATTACAATATACTGTTATTTAATTATTCTTTTTGATTTGGGTAAAGAATTTATCAGTAGAATAGCAATAGAAGTGAAGATTAGAGAATCTAAAGTCCTTAGAGAATAAAATTAATAAAGATGCATTTACAATCTTGAAGT
This sequence comes from Epiperipatus broadwayi, assembly GCA_028023455.1. Classification (NCBI taxonomy): domain Eukaryota; kingdom Metazoa; phylum Onychophora; class Udeonychophora; order Euonychophora; family Peripatidae; genus Epiperipatus; species Epiperipatus broadwayi. Next base: position 2,179,716 of record JAQFVV010006222.1, read on the forward strand.
GAAGATCTATAAGAAGAACTGATCTACAGGTAATATTATATTCGTAAAAAAAATTATGTTTACAAAAACTAGGATTATGCAATAGAAAACCTATCATATCAAGAAAAGATAAGTAGTATTGGTAAATTGAATTGAGGAGGTCTTGTACACCACTTTAATGATCTAAGGACATCAAAATTTACAAAACATTGAGATGCTATAAATAACTTATATTAAGACTCTTCAATTGGTAATTTCTATTTTACCAATATTTACCATTAGTCTATATCTTAATTATTCCAATATGTCTTTGACTGAACAATATGATTTAAGACTATGTCTCCAAAAATTATACTTGAATAACATAACAAGATTTTTAGAAATAATAGTTTTGGAACAGTTTAACTAAATTCACATTAACTCACTGAATATTTTTTTTTTAAATTAATAATGAAGAAATAATTTTTTGATGTACATATTAAAAGTTTAATATTAGAATAATTAAATATAGTATACTATAATCATCAGTAAAACTCAATATGAGGGTCGACAATGACAGATTCTATTAAAAAATCTAATAACACTCAGTTTGATCCATTAAATAAAAATATCAAACTCATCCTGACACTTTGTTGCATGAACATCATTTGACTCTTCAAGCAACTGATAGTGAAATTATTATTATTAGAAGCAAGATGTGGAAACTAATGACTGTAGTCAGAATAAGATCATTTATGTGATGAGGAGAAAAGAATGAGAATTAATTGGAAAAATAAAATGATATCGACCCTAACGTTCAACATTTTTTAGAAATTACATTATAGATATTCAATATTTTAAAAAAAAATCAGGCAAAGGAGAGATGAGGTGGAGGATTAGCTATATAATGATCATAAAAAATTATCAATTATTTTTTGAGGAAGATGGGAGATAATAGAAATCAAAAAAAAGAATTTTAAGAGAACGAGAATTTATAATATGCTAATAAAAGAATACAGATTGAATATGTCTAAAAAGGTTATTTAACGATGATGAACATATATTTTTACATGTATATTTTAATGAAATCAATAAAGTTATAAATATTAAGATTTATTTGTATTTGAGTGTTTTTTAATTGTAGTACATTTTTATATAAATTTTTAATAAACCTCTTCTCTTTTTCTTTACTTTAATCACTAAGCTGTGTTCGCATTACGGCTTTGTCTATAGTGACCTCTAGTAGTAAATTGTAAAAGTAAAAATTAAAATATTGATTGATAATGATAATACCAATCTTGTATTTATTAGTAAACTCTAATACTTTAAAATAATGAATCCTATCTTTGTAAAAATAAAAGGTCAAAAAAATTAAAGTTTATAATTGAACAAATGGAAAGTTATAAGTGTAAAAGATTACTGATGAAATAACTCTTCTGTAAATTACGAACAATTAGTAAAAATTCAGAACCAGGAGACAGACAGCCTTCTTATTAATAATGCTTTTAATTTTTAAATTGTCTGTAGATGTATAAACAAAAAATTAACAGTCAATATTTGACAGAATGGAAATCTGAGAAGGCTAATTAAAAAGTAAAACGAAGATTTAATCGTTTTGTAATGAGTTGCAATTAGCCAGATCATTTTTTTTTTTTTTTACATGAGAATAGGTTCTTAAATTCAACATGAAGAGCACTTTATCTTTTATAGGATTATAAGTGTAAACATTTTGGTCAATGTCTTCTACAATTTTTGAAGTGTCATGTTAATCATTAGATTTTATTTTTTCGCAAAAAAAAATGATTGTTCTCTTTCTAAAAAAAAGTTTATTAATCATGAATATAGAGATAAGAAAGCTCTTTAAAAATTATAAAATAAAAAAGGTATTATTCATGAGATATAAAAAAAAAAAGAGCATCGGAAGTGATAGAATTCAATTACAATTCACCAACCTTGAGCAGTGTCTTAAACCATAGAGTGCATTAAGAGTTTATAAACAGAATACATGTACCCATTTAGTAATAGTGACGGGCCAAAGTTTATTTAGTGTTAATGATATCATCTTCAGATATATAAAGAAGAATTATAAATAGTCAAAATAAGAGTCATAGTTCACATGACCCTATTTCTTAAGCTTGTAAGTTATAAACAATGAGGATTGCCAATTCCTCTACAAGCTTTATGATAAATACTTAGCCAGAGCCAGCACTGAAAATAACTCTGTCAGGAACCCCTTCCCAAACCTCCGACCATGGTTTCATGCTTTGGCACTCCTCAGAGAGGTGTCAGGCTAGGTTCAGATACTAGGTTTAAAAATGCCAACCCAAAGCCAAGCACTTATTTAAGTTATCTATTAAGTGGAAAATCTGAAATTTTCAGACATCTACATGTCTTCAAACCCAGCTATCCAACACAAATAGCTATATGGGGCTGATAGATCTTCAACTAGCAATATAAAATTGCATAAGACTTGTGGCAGAGACTATAAATAGTCAAAATAAGAGTTATAGATCACATGACCCTATTTCTTAAGCTTGTAAATTATAAACAACGAAGATTGCCAATTCCTCTACAAGCTTTATGATAAATGCTTAGCCAGAGCCAGCACTTAAAATATCTCTGTCAGGAACCCCTTCCCAAACTTCTGACCATGGTTTCGTGCTTTGGCACTATTATATGTTGGTCCAGTTTTTTCAAATAGGTTTTAAGCCATTTTAATATACAAATTCCCACTTAGTTACTTTAATTATCTGAACTTCTTCATTAGTGAGCATGCTCAGTCCATCACTTTGATGCTTGAACATCACATACTTTTGCTAAAGACACACACCATATATATATATTGAACGAGCGATAAGAGCTATAATCTAACAGGAAAATATCACTATAAAAGTTAGGTTATATTTTTGAAGTTTACTTTGAACAAATATTTTCGTTTGATGCTTTTATTTAAGCTTTTTCAAAAAAATATTTTTATTTAAGAGTTCAACTATTTCAAATATTTTTTCAATGTTGAATTGCTTTTTCTAAATTTGCTGCTTTTTAAAAGTTTATATGATTCCTATATGCTTCAATTTATTTCTGTAAACTTCAAAATGATTTCTTGATTTAAATCCAAGAATTTTTTTTTTCATTATCTTTTTTTAAAAAGATTAAGAGAGGTTTACAATGTTAGTTTTAACTTTGAATATATTTAGTCTTCAGTTTGAATTTAATTTGTAAAAAAATAAATAAATTATTTTCTATAATAATTAATATTTTAAAAATTAGTAAATGCAATTAAAAAACAAAATAATTTAAATTTTATTACATGTTTAATCTATATTGTGAGGTGAAATACATACACGAGTTTCTAATTTGCATTAGTTTGCCATATGGATTGCTTTAATCCTAAAAAAATATTATTATCCAAAAAAAATTAAATATATTTTATTTTTAAAGCAGTAGCAACTATCTCCATACAATAATGCCTGTGCAAACCATAGTAAAGGGTTACTACTATTTTTAAAAGCTTGGGTTAATGAAAAAATGGTGATCATGTGATATTTTATTTTTATCACTAAAACTATTATTAACATAAACGAAAATATATTTGAAATGTAAAAAATTAAAGCCATGAATTAAATTAAAACTTATGTTTCTTCTTGACAAGGATAACCTGAAAAGATCCCAAAACATGTGCTACGTCTCTCTAATTAAATCTGCCATTTGTGTACAAAATGGAAATTAAGTCAAGCATTGGTGGTCGAATGGTCAGCATAGCAGCCTTACTTGCCCGGGTTCGCTTCTCGGCCGATGCTTTGAGACATGAAAAAAAAAAAAAAGGAAATTAAAATATAAAATCATTTTTAAAAAATGGTTATTAAATAACTAAAAATCAATCTGAAAGATTGATTATTACTAAAATAACATCTGTCTAAGAAAATGGAGCAGACAGATGCATTCTCTTTAGTGGCAGAATCAACAATAAAAATGTTTATTTGTTCGATGGAATGTTTAACTCTTTCAAATTTAATATAATGATATTTTCACTTATTTTTAAAATAGTAACTTGAAATGCTTTATTAAATAATTTCTTTTGCATTAATGCGAGAATTTAATAATAATTCAATTCATTTTTCTAAGTGCTAAACAACAGCATATAGCCAATTATAGGCTGCACATTAAAATGGTAAAAGGAATAAACACAATGCATATAACATAATAATAAAAGTAAGTAACAAGCGAAGAAATAGAAATAAAAAGATAAATTTAAATTAATCAACAATGACATTCAAATTTAAGAATATTGAAAAATCACTTATGAATTTAAATTAAAATGATTAGTATTAATAAAAATATGATTGTATAAAAAAGATAGCCTGAATACAGGAAATAAAATTAAAGATATTAGAACAATAAGCTTGAGTATAACAGAAAGAAGCAGACAGAGAGTCGTACTCATAAGACCTAATTGTAACTGCTGAAATTATATCATATACAATAACTTGTTAATTTATTATGTAAAATTTAAAATCTCTGTATTTCTGACTAGAAGAAAAATGAAGATCAACTTCATTTTCCAAAGAAACACATTTGGAAACTACGTTCTTGTTTGAAGGTGGGACCCCAATTGATCGAACAATATTAAATGATGGGAAAAACCAATGACAAAAATTGTTTGGATTTTGTATAATCACTAAAATGATAACCATGCCTAAAGATGGCACCTATGATTTTAAAATCTTTACCAACAATCATTTCTAAATTGAAAAGGGAAAGATCCATTACTAGAAAATCATTTAGGGATTCAACAGAATTAATTTTGTGAGAATTAATAATATAAAAAAAATTTTAAACTTCAGATTTCATAGAATATTAAACAAGAGAACATTTACTAAAATTAATTGACATTATTTAAATCACATCAAGTATTGAAGTTATCAATACCTTATCTAAGGAGAGTGCAATTAAACACTGATGTGATTCTTCTAAAAATTTTAGAGCATAGCACAGAAATTAGGAAAATTTCAGGCAATCCTTAGTCATTAATATAAATATTAAAAAGCATGGGTGATATAATACTACCCTGAGAAATATCTAAATTACATACAAAATCAGCTGAAATTTGACATATGATGTATGACTACAAATAAAGGATTGAAACAATAAATAAGTTTAGTGGAAACCGCATATTGTGTAATTTGTAAAGGAGAATGATGTGGCCTACTTTATAAAAGGCTTTTGATAAATCAAAATATCTAACATCAAGTCTCTGCTAATCCTCAATTGCATATGCTATTGTTAGCAAATTAATTTCTACAGGTCTATTAGGAATAAAACCATGTTGTGAAGAAGAAATAATTTTACATCCAAAATAGTGTCATTATAACACACATCTCTCAAAAATTTAAGCAATAGTATGTAAAGCAGAAATAAGTCTGTAGCTATTAACACAATTGTGAGGGCCTTCTTAAAAAGTGGTATCATTTTGGCACATCTAAGAACATTAAGTAAAACAAGAATTGGGTGATAAATTAAAAATAAAGACAAGGTGCTGCAAAAAATTCACTTAATCTATGTAATTAAAGAAAGGAATATTGTCATATTCTAAACTGAAATGAATTTTAGGTCACTTGATGGCTACAATAGCATCATTCCTAGAGATGTGATCAATCATACAATAACAATAGAATTGCAAAATAATGTAATTTTTGAAGATGTTGTAAGTAGTGATGAATATAAAGTGGCAAAAGGTTTGGAAAAATCATCTGCACTTAATAGAGAACCATGAGTAGCTTGAATTCTTTTCTTACCCAAACAAGTTATTAATAAATAGTCAAAATAAGAGTCATAGATCAATTCATAGATCACATAACCCTATCTCTTAAGCTTGTAAGTTATAAACAGTGAGGATTGCCAATTCCTCTACAAGCTTTTTGATAAATGCTTAGCCAGAGCCAGCACTTAAAATATCTCTGTCAGGAACCCCTCCCCAAACCCCTGACCATGGTTTCGTGCTTTGGCACTCCTCAGAGAGGTGTCAGGGTAGGTTCAGACACTAGATCTAAAAATACCCGGAATATTCAATTTTTTAAATATAATTTTGTAAATCTGTATAGTAAACATGTTAAGTCAATCTTCTGAAATTAGTAATAATAATGATAATAATATTAGTAATACTACACAAGAATAAAGGCAATCCAAACAACAAGAGCAGCTAGCTACCCAGTAAATATCTCTAGCAATCAACTATGTAAGTTTTATCAATTTAATGTATACACATGCAATCTAAAGCCCTTTAGATCATTTATCACATCAACTTATATCCAGATGTAAACCTACTTCCCCATTGAAATATATAACAATGAAAGTATATGGGTAAGCTGATAAACAATTAACTCTTAATACAAAATAAAGTTCCTTTTTGAAACATAATAATAATAATATTTTGTGGTATTGCTGCCAATGGTGAAAATGCAGTGAATGCATCAGAAGGTATATAGGATGAAGATTGTTACATGTTCTGTGTGGGAGTGGGGAATGTCTTCTGATAGGATTAAATTAGCTGTTGTATAGATCTGTTTGCCTGCATGCATTTAGCATGATAATTCTGATTTGGTTGAGAGCTTGTACTGCTGGAAGAGATAGTGAGTTTTATCTGCCACATAACTTAAGGTGCAGCATGAATTTATATTTTTGTTTAAATGGTGATACTGGAGACAATGAAATGTCAGTAATGTATGTAGGTTGAGACAAACTAGGAAATTGAAAAATTTTGGCTCCAGGGACCATCTTTTGAAAGGATGGAGTAGCTGGTAGTTATTGATACTGAGCATAGGAGAAGAAAGATCTTTGTTGGCTTTTGAATATAGTGTGACATATGTTTGTCAGTATGTGTATTTATTAGTCATGGGGAAAGTTGATTGGTTGGATCCAAATGATATCCAGCTATATTTATCAATAATCTCCAACAAATCAAGGCCTGTGACAATATTTTACCCCCAGATCTTTTTGCTGCCACCTGGTCACTACTGAATCAACCACTCAATCTATAAAAAACCACAGTCTAACAGTAACCACATGTATTCATTATTTATTTTCACCATTAAATTTCAGTAATTATATATTTAGTAATAATTCAGAATGTTATATTATAGTATAATAAACATTTATATTTTATTAAATTAAAAATGTTTTAATATTTATAAATGATTCAACATCTATCAAAAAAATTATTTTGAAAAAATATATTATAAGGAGTTATTCAAAATATTAATATTTTAAACATTTTTTGGAATTATGTTTAAGTTTAAAATGATATAGAAGATAAATAAAATCTACATTAAAATAATGTAAGCCTAATGTGATGAATAATTTAATAATAATAATAATATAAATTATATTGTATATGCATTATATATATATGTTTATCTATATATATGATTTATATGTTTGCACATACATACTAAATAGTTTTAGGTTTTTACTTTTATGGAAGTTAACATATGTATCAATATCTCCAAATTTAAATTTTTTTAATCTTTTTTTTTCTTCAAACAATTGTAATTTTGAATTTTAAATAATTTTTTAAAAAATATTTTCTATTGAGAATAAGTTAAATGATTAATAAATTTTGTTTATTTTCTGAAAATGGAATATACCTGTCGTTTACTTTTTATTTTTATTTTGTGGAAATATTTTCAAATGCTCATATCATAAATGTTATAAAATCTTGCCTGCTAATTTAGAGTGCATTCTCTGCCATTTTGGTTTCTGAATAGCGCCCCCAAACCACTGCTGACACAACCAAGCACTAAACAAAATCAGACAATGCTAGCTGGTCATTATTACAAAGTATTCCAATTATTTTGGCCATTAGATAAATAATCGCAATTTCCACCAAAGCTCAATGAACAAAAATAAAATATCTCTAGATATTCAAATATTGAACATAATAATTAAAAAATGACCGAAGGGGGGAGGGGCGAAAATCATATGACAAAAATATTAATGAAGCATTTGGCCAAATAAAAACCTAAGTATTTGGAACTGCCTAAATTAAATGCAACAATATGTGTGATATACTATAATTTGATCTACCTTTACAAGCATTATTCACTTTTTCTAACTGCATTATATTAACTTGAATTATTAAAACTGAGTTTAATAAAACCATATTGAATTAAACATAAGTAAAATTTTCTGTAACTAGGGTATAAATGAGTTATAGATGCTTTAGACTTGTACACATTCTGACCTATGTTAGTTTCCAAAACATTTTCCTGAAGCAACTAAAATATAAATTTGAACCATAATATTTAACTTTCATTCATTATAATCATCAGAAGGTGATGTATCTGCAAGTATAACTACTGTATACATTAAGACACAATGTTTTTAAATAATTAGAATAGCAAATAATCTGCAACAACTCTATTTCTACAGTTCGCTAATGTTCAATTCCCTCAATGTACATTCAGGCTGGCTGCTACAAAAATGGTTTACATTGGGCAAAGTTTACACACACCCTGGCCCCAGTCCAGATTAGTTGCACACAAACGCTTCATAGTATAGCACTGCGACTGACCTTAAGCTCCTTACAGCTTCTGTCTCTGCAACAGTCTATCAGATTCTTCACTTGAAAACCGCTGGAAACTCAACTCTTTATTCAGCTGCTATCCAGATGGTTCCTCAGGCTACGGTCTCCCCATCTCTGTGGGCTCTTTCAGCTATACCTGTGGACTAACATTTCCACTGAGCACTGACATGAGATATCTCCTACTGGAATTGAACAGGAACATCTACTGGAGATGCCTTCAAATACTGCCCTCATGTAGTTGTTACCCAGTCTTTTTATAGCTTTTTGATAACTGTAACAATTAATTACATTGTCCAATAAGGTAAGGTCTCTTATCTAGAAATATTTGCAATTAGCAAATATTTTTTGGAATTATCGTTCGCCATTACATTAATGCCTTAATTAAATTCCTCAATTATCAGTGTGCAATCTAAAAACAACCTTTCGAATAAATACTAGTTTTTCTGGAGTGCACAAACTTGCATTCAATTTTTACAAAATACAACAGAAGGTAAAAGTTCAATCTCCCTTTTGAGCACATTAATGATCACTATTCAACAGATATGGCCAAACAATTGCAACATTCTATACCTCTTTTGAATAACATATCAGAATTCACAACTTCATGGATGCATTGTTTAGAACATTTAAAATGGCTTGCTATTGTTCATGGATTGTGGACAATTGTTTTTTACTACATTTAATTTTACCTTCTTTTTTTTTTTTTTGGTAATTCTAAGATAAAACAATTTAAGTTATCTACTTCTACTAAATAAATTTTTTTCTACCAATTCTTTTGGCTATATTTATGTGTAAACTATACCTTTTGCTTTTTATGTTTCTTTATATCTTGTTATTTATTCTTGTTCCATACGCTCGTGTTTTTTTTGTGTGTTATTTTATCCATGACTCTTCAAATAAGCAAAAATTTGCTTGGTGAGATTGGATTTGTTTGTCTCATACAAGTAAAGGTAACCATAATATCAGTGTGTGGATGTGTAAAACATGATCACCAGTGTTCAGAAAGTAGTGTTTTTGATCTGTGCTAATAATTACTGACCAATTCATTAACCCAAGACATATCTTCTGGCTACTAATAAATAGGTATCTTTTTTCGACCAATAATTGAATTATTATCTGGGATAATTATGAACTAATGAATTACCTGTAATATTCTTAAGTCACTATTACCAGTGACACCAACTCTATAAATAGAAAAGACACCTGCTTTGCCATTTCCAGAAAATGGATAATATAAAAAAAGTAAATTTGCATACATTTACGTTGTCAATCTACAAAGCTATGATTATGGAGTAATGAAACTCTGAAAGTGCTCAGCCTAAATAAATTGTTATGTGGAATAGTTTCACATTCAATGCATTAGCATATTATTAATTACAAGATATTGGTGGAATAAAATATTTATTGTCATTATCATAAGTGTCATATCACCAACTATGCCACAAAACTTATGCATTGAATTATGCCTTCTCCAATTTTAATTACTTTTCATTTTTCCATCTATCTATTCTTGAATTTAATTAACAGTCAATACTTATAATAATTGTTTTGATTGCACCTGTGTTCATATTTAATAGCTTTCGCTATAAAAGAATATCTTTTCACATAAAATCATTAATACTTTTGATACCTGTTTTAAACACTGTTTATTTTCTTGTTTATAATTTATACATATATATCTACGTAAAATATAATTAAAATAAATTTCTAATTTAAAAGCGTTATAATATTTTAATGCCCCCCTCCTCCCCAAGAACAGAGTTGTGATGCAATAAATAAAAAATGAATAATTTTTTCCATTCATTTCTAAATTATTATATAAATGCATAAAAAAATTCTTATAAAAAGAAAGTATAAAATTTTAATCAGTGGAGATATCAGATAACATCATTAAAATTGGATCATAGACCAGTGGTTGCATGGGCATTTCTGCTAATTTAAATTTTATGCTCCCTGGTAGTGATTCATTTTTTTTCATTTGTTGCATCACTGTTCTTGATACTTGAAAACATTGCAATAAAATATCAATATCCTTTTAAGTTACAAATTTCCAATTATATTTTATATTATTTATATCTGCTTATTTCACCTTACATATCAGCCATCAGTGAAAAGCATGAATATATAGTTGTTTTATCACATATATGAGTTTTATAAACATACATACAAAGAAATATTTTATGTATAATGCTCATACATATATATATATACTTTTTTTTCTCAGTGATGAAAGTTTATTCATCAAAAAAACAGGTACAAATACAGTTTTAAAAAAAAATGTTTACAAAGAAGTGATTACATGGTAAAATGAAATTCATGAGCAACATGATGAAAGGGGAAGATGCACAAAAAAAGGGAAAGGGAAGTGGAAATGATGTTTAGTCCAGGACAGGAAGTCTTTGGTTGCAAGTCTGAGTTGCATGTCCTCGTTGATTGAGCAACCACACGGGTCGCCATGTGGTCGCAAGCATTTATATGGATGAGTCCTGTGACAGAGGCGGAGTGAGTGGGAGTTGGAGGAATGCCCAGGGGTCTGTGAGGAGCAGAGGTGGGACTGTTTTGGTATCTCTGGTTTTGAGAGATCAAGTTAGATTCAAAAGTTTTTGATTCACTGAGTGTACACTCTGGTCAAAAAAGATAGCACATCGGAGCAGCCAGAGTGCATAGATGAGGAAAACTGCAAAGACCCCTGTTTTGATGGATCCTTGGAGATTGAAGATGGTGTTCTTGTGTGAGGAAATACAGGAGTTGATGACATATCTCATCAAGCAAAAAGGGATGTTTGAGTAGAAAGTGTTGGAGGGTTTCATTGTTGGTTTTACAGAGATGACATAGGGGTAGATTTTGGTGAAACTCCTATGTTTGACCAAAAATTGATTGGTGGAAAGGGAGTGAAGGTTGATTTTGAGGAGGAAATCAAGAAATTTTGTCTTGAGGGACCACCTTTTGAATTTGTGGATTAATTGAGCATTGGTAAGTTTGAGGAATGTAGGGGAGACAATGGAGGAGTCTATATTCAGATTGAAAACCTCCCAGTACTTTAATTTGCTGTGGATGGAATGTATAACAAAGCCAGCCTTTTGTTGCTCATATATATATACTTTTACATACATATGTAATACTTTGCTTGAGAACAAAAAGAATTTAATAACTTAAACTTTAAAGTATACTAAAAAATAATGTCTAAGATTTTTATTTTTATATGCAAATATTTGTGTTTTTTGTTTTTTTTTTTTTTTCAAAATATACTTTTTTCTTATCACAAAAAGAATGAGAAAATAAATTTATTTTTATTGATGACTTAATATCTATATGTATTTTTTTTTTAAATATTAATGTTAAAATTAATTTATATGCTTCTATCTACTACCTTGTCTTTCAAAATTTGGTCCAGTATTTTTCAAACATAAATGTATTAAAAAATATTCTTTAAAAGCTATTTTTATTAAATAATAAAAATCAAAATAATAAAAACAACTTTTTAAAGGATTTTTTAAAATATAAGTGTCATTTATTAATGATAATATATGTGTTTATGCATATGGCTTTGGTTGTAGTCCAGTACTTATTTTTTTTTTTGTTAATTATTTGTGTTGATATCTCAATGTGTATTATATAATTTTATTGTAACTTGTGTGGACATATGTACAGTGTACATATGCTTAAAATTTCTGTCATGTATATGTGTTGAAAACAGATCATATAAAGTGTTTAATGCTATTCCTGGAATAATGGTATATCATAGAGGACCTAGAACCAAATATTATAGATATAAACATCCTACTGCAATTAAAAGCTTTTTTAAAATATTAATACAAAATATTTTACTTATATTTATTTACTGTATGGATTTTTTAAACAGATTACATACTAACTAAATATCATAAAGGAATCTGTATAGAAGTCAATCAGGAGATTGAATCATTAGTGGCTTTTTAAATTTCCATAGATTTCACAGTCATTATTTATGAGGTTCATAGTTTATATTTAACCATATTTAGTAATAACTGGTTGCTAAATTCCATTTATGAAATAAATAAATGTAATGACCATCAATTAACTTCTATCTCCTGATGTGAAAGATCAAATTTATTTGAATTTGTAAAAAGAAATTTGAAATCGCATAATTCATTGAAATGATTCTTGATTGAACATCCAGAAATTTGGAATCTTGATTTAAGCTGAGTCTTAGATTGTGAAACTATGTCTTGTGTTATTGGTAAATCTGATCTATTCCATAACTTTTTACACAAATTATTAATATTTAATTAAAATAAATTATTTTAATTTTATTGATTTAAATATTTAATAGAATTTTAAAAGTCACCATGACAACACTTTAAGTTCAATATTATTTGCAAACATAATATATTTCGATCAGGTCATTGAGTCTAAGATTAAATACTGTATGTATAATTAATTTAATTGGTACTAATTTCTTTTCTTTTCTGAGCCAATGTAATGTCTGGTAAAATAAAAATATACACAGAAAAGGTAGTTTTTAAAATAATTTTTAGCTTTAGGTTTTTGTGACTTATGCCCAATGTGGCCACTTGATGGTGTTGTTGCTTGCAAAAATAATGAAATGTAACATTACTGGGCTGATAATTTTTGACTTTCTGTTTTCCAAAAATTTTTCTAAATATTTTTAAAAAATTTATGAACCAACATTATTTTCTAAATTACATTTTTTTTTAATTACATTATACATTTCAGTGCATAGCACTGGCATGCAGGGGGGAGGGGTGGTCTGATGGTTTTGCCAATCCAAAGGATCAGCCAATACATGCACTGGTTTGACCAAACCAAGTTTTCAGTGCATAGTTTTGGAATGTGCAGAGGGGGCATCTGGTGGTTTTGATAATCCATCACTGCAAAGCCCAATGCATTTTTGTTATTGAAGCTCATTTTCTACAAAAAAAGTTATTGACTTTTTCAAATATATCTCTTCCTTTTATTGCACGAGAGAGATTCCTACAAAACAGCAGGTCTTGTAAATTTGCAAATTATACAGGTATCTGAAAAAAACATTAAATTAGGATCATTTGAATTGTTAATTGACGCATTAAATTGTATGGACAATATAGCAATTTTTTTGAGTCATGATAATAAAATAGATATGACGTTACTGGCATTATTTTTTTATATTTATTATGGTATTGGATACAGGATTTTCATTTGAAACAATGAATAGTTTCACTAATTTTTATTGCTGTTAATAAGATGAGATCTTCACCATTTATATAGGTTTTTTTTTTTTAGTAATTAGTAAAAGCTTTTGCTATTTTGTCATTTAATTTAGTATGCTTTGAAAGAAACTTAGTTTGGCATTTTAATTCTTCAGATTTTCCTTCAAAACATTTAAGTGTCTTGCTTTGAAATGCACTATGCACAGTATCTAAATGATGACTAAGTTTTTCAGGTCTCACACAATCATTTGATAATTGTTTCTGGCAGATTAAACACGCAAGCTTGCATAGATTATTATATGAAGACACAAATTTCTATTTTAAATAAGAGGGATCATAATTAAAAATTGTTTTATATAATATTTTTTGTCTCATTCCACATGGTAATGAAACCAATGTGAACAATTCTGATGGTTCTGGTAAAATATGACTCACTATGAGTGTTGATTGTGACTCAGATTCTATGGTGATTTCACTTTTTTTGACTGATTGTCCTCTACATATATACTGTTTTTATTTATCTCAGGATTAAATTTTTGATGAAGAATTATCAAATACACTTGTATCAGAAATATTCATTACAAAAATGAAACTAATCTGCTCCAATAAGGTTATTCCCCGGTGTTAATAGCGTTGATGTATGTAAATTGTAAATAATCAGTGGTTATTAGGTTGTGCTAAATAGTGTAATGTGTAAATTTTCGCATTAAAATCTAAAAATACATTTGTATATAAAAGTAAATCTAATTATCTAATTATAATTTAAAAATTTGCAATTTATTACGGCTATACGATTTCGTTGAAATCCATATTATTTTTATGGAACAGTATCAAGCGTGGTAGACGGGAGGTTAGCACAGTTACCTTGCAAGCTGTTACGGGTTCGCTTCTCGGCCGATGCTTTGACATATGGAAATATATATATAATTAATTTAAAGTATGGCTATTTATATTTCGTATTTATAAATTGTGTGTGTGTGTGTTTTTTAAATAGAAAAAAATTACATAGCATACTTTCTTTTTAAAAAGATAGATGGCTCTAGTAGGTTTTATTTCTAAGATAAAGTTCACAGACAATTGAATAAAAGAAAATGCAAGATCAAACAGTGAATTTTCTTGAAACTACAACTCGGAAGACTTCATTTAATATTAAATTTCCAAATATAGTTACTTTATTTTTATTAACGCAATGTAAAAATAAGAAAAACTATCCTTTTTAGCTTGTGTTAGCAGGAAATAGTAATAATATTGATTTTTATTTCAAAGACTCAATAAAAATGACTATAATTTTTATTATATTAGAAATAAAATATTTAATCGTAAAGTTTAAATTAAAACGCTAAAGAAATAATTATAGTATATATAGCAAGAGCAAGTCCTTAATTAATAAAAAAGATAAATAATGCAGGCATTCCCCTCCGTTCCCTTGCAATTATATTTTCCTTAATAATGTTATTCACTAACATGATAATTGTATGCATTTGAGGATAAAAATACTTCTAGATTTTTTTTAAAAAAAAAAAACGTTTAATAAATCTCTCAATATATTTGCAATATGAACAAAGAAATAAATTTTAAAAAAAGGTATAATAAAATTCTTAGAATTATCAAAAGTAGCCAATTTTGTTAGAAGAAAATTTGGATTATACTATGAGGGGAAAAGAATTGGCCACAATTATTACAGCAGATAAGGTTAAAGATAAAATAACCACTATATGACTAAGGCCTCTTTAGCAATCCTTTATACACAAAAATTAAAAAAAAAAAAAGCTCTTCTCATCAGATTTAACTAGTGGTGGATTGGATACTTCCCTATCTTTGTTACTTTTAGCTAGGAATAGCTAAAAATCAATTTACTACCCAATATTGAATGTTTAAATTGTGTTGGCTATAGTCAAATTTACTAAAAATAAAATCCTAAACCTTATAAAAACGTGAGACATGAACTCAGGTTGTAGGCAAGATAGAAGGATGAATAATTACTGTGTCATGAAGATTTTTTAATTATAACAGTATAAAATAGACACAATAAAAAAACTTTCGCAACAGGTTTAGATCAGTTATAAGATTGGTGGAAAAAAAACATAAAATATAGTTTAGCATAGGAAAATCAAATGCAAAATTAAAAAGCATTTTTATAATACATTATTTTTGCATTCTTTGTTAAAAGTTTAGAACTCAAATTCCCATGTCAAAGGTGACTTTGATCTCATTAGCTTTTTCCACATTTGAACTAGCAATGAAGTTAACTACAGATTAATAACATTTTTTATCATTAGCATAAAATGTTTAGTCTGAATGTTTTTTTCTTTATTTTTGAAGCAGTTAAAAGACTAATGTTAGCAAAAACCTGTTATATACAAACCAAACCCAAGTTGATTATGAATTGCTTCAAGCAGTCCAATAATTTCTTTAAAAAGTTGATTTTTAAGATGAAAGTGAATTGCTATAATTTTATCTGTATAATAAACAACTTATTAATTGTATCACTCTTTTCTAGATTATTTTTCTCTTTTAAGTAGTGACTTACTATTTCATCCGATTTTCATATAGCAATGGCTATCCCAACCAAGACACAAATAATATTTATAAAAGGCATATAGCAGTCACATAATGTAATAATGAATGAAGCATTCTGGTAACATATAATTAATTATAAATGATAATGGATATATTGTCAATTAATTTCTGGTTGATAAGTATTCAGCAAACTGACTTTTAATCATCTTACATATCTGAAAATTACATGGCATTGTATAAGGCATAACAGGTGTTAGATTGTTATTCTTTATAATATAAACTGATTGAGTTAGATCTTATTATAAAAATATTGTTTTTTAATATATAATATAATAAATAAGAGTGATCCTCTGAGGTGTAATATTATTTTATTCGCATTAATGAACTAATAAAAGTTATTACATGTGTACATTTTAAAAATTAAATTATGTCATAGAAGTATGTGGATATGTTATACACATATATAAAGTTTGCTATTATCTATATTTTAGGTATCCATAGAAAGGATTGAAAACCAAATAAAATGAGAGATTTTATAACTGATATTACTAAATAAATGAAATAATACATTTTTTTATCTAAATGTTTCTATGCAATATGAATCGGCAAACATTCTTTTAGTTTTAGAAATATTTTATTTTCAAGATTAATTTCATACTATTTATACTCCCAAAATCTGTGAAATAAAGACCACTTAAGTAATAACTATTTTTCTAAAAACTTTTTTCAGTCTAGACACTTATGAATTTATTATTTTTTCCCAGCTGGTAACTAAACATTTTTTATTATAAACAAAAAAATTTATTTGAAGACTACATCAGATATAAACAATTTAAAATCAGCTTTAATAACATTTAAGTCCATGTTAGCATAAAACAAAGATTTTTTCAGTTTTAGACCGTTGCTAAAAGAAAATCCAGTAATTGGAGTCTTCAATTTGATATAGTTTTTTGAAACAAACAAAAAAAAAAACATTATTCATTAAACCAATTTTATAAGCAAATCTATATCACTTAATTTTTTTTTATATTAAGAATTGTGTTAAATTTTCATTTCTATATTTTTGTTTTTGATCAAATACATTTTTAACTACGGAAATAGAAAGTGACATAATTAAAGAACTTGTTTTATATATATTTTACTCTTGAGAAAGAAAATCCTTGATTTCTTGAAAACAAGATTAGAGTAAAAAACCATGTCTAATTGTGGTAAAATAAAATTAAGGCTTGGCTTTTAGCTTCATTCACACATCAGGAAATTACTATTTTTAAATCCCCTTTGGGTGTATGTGCGCGCGCGAACTTGGACTATGATGCTTATATTAAATGAAGATCACATGTTTTTGTATATAAAATATATGTATACTTGCACAGAAATTATGCAAAGCCAAAGAACTATTTTGCACAGTAAATTGTGGTATATAATTTATTCTTATAAGAATCAAAGTGAATCTTAAATATATTGATGCATTTTAAATATTCATGCTAAAGAACAGGTGCTTAATCTTTCATGGATTCTTTGATAGGTTGTGCCACTTGAGTTTTACTCCCTTATTTATTTCCTTGCTTCTTAGTCCCAGAAACAATATCATCTATTCGAAGAAGCAGAATTGCAGTTTCGATGGCAGTTTTATAAGTTTGCATTTTCCAAATTCCAAATTCTTTCATATCTACAACATTTCCAGTATTACCATCAATGCCCCATGTAATACTTTTGGAAGTTGCATATTTAGCCCTGAGAGCAGTCAAAGTTCAGATAGTATTGGCTCCACAGTTCTGGATGATTGCTCTTGGAATGATTTCCAAAGCTTGAGAGATACAGCTCTGTATGGCCATTGATGAAGTCCTGTAATGCTCTTAGCCTTCTCATTTAAAACTTGAGATACAGCCATTTCTACAGCTCCCCCTCCTGGCACAAGTTTAGGTTCCATCAATACATTCCATGCAGCAGACATGGCATCTTGTAAATTACATTCCACTTCATTTAAAATATCCTTGCTGGCACCTTTTAATAAGATTTTACAAGCTTTGGGATTCTTGCATTCCACAATAAAACTGATATTCATCTCCATTTTTTTGAATTTCAAAAAGACTGGCTTCTGTCCCTATATCTTCATCATGAATTTCTTCAGTACGATTAACTATTCTTGCACCACAAGACCTGGCCATTCGATTATTATGAGTCTTCTTAATACACCTAATAGCAGTTGTATTCACTTTTAATAAATAATGCTGAGCTAAATCTGAAATCACATCAGGTTTTACTCAGATAATATCATCACAATCTTCTGAATATATTCTTCCAATTCTAAAATGTGTGTGAAATCTGTGTCTTTCATAATCTCAATATTTGCCTGTGATTCACTTTTTTGTTTTCTAAAGAACAATCTAGCAACAAAATTTCTGGGATTTTGAATTTTCCATCTTATTTTTGGATGTGTGACATCTTTGTTTAGCATAATTCCTTTAAGAACTCTAGAATCTTCAATAGTTCCACTTGGTATCTTTTCAACCTTAGCATATCTTTTTACATCTATTTCTTTTCTGCCATTCTCTTCTAAAAAAACAGTAAACACAGCTTCTAATGCAATATGGCAAGCAAGAGCAGACCATTTGCTTATAAATTTAGTGGCAACACAACTTTTGATTATTTTTGTCATCTGTTCTTTTATCATTTCACATCCATGGATATAATAATTTGCTCTTGTAAAATTGTAATCATATCATCAAGAGCTTGTCTATAAGTACTAATGATAATAGTTGGATGCATTTGCTGCTCTAAAAATGGTTGAGCTATAGCCAACATTTCTCCCACTAGAACAATCACTGAGGTGGTTTTATCTCCAACTTCATATTGAATTCTGCTAATCTCTATCATACTTTGTGCAGCTAGATGCCGGGCTATAATCTCTCTTAGAATGGCATTGCCATCATTGGTCAAAACAATACCACCCATAGGATCCATTAACATCTTAAGCATAGCTCTGGACCCAAAGCATGTTCAAACAACATCAGCTATCATCTTAGCTGCAGCAACATTTCCTAACTGGACTTTACGTCCACTTTCCCGTTTAGTCGATTGACTTAAAACTAAAATTGGAGCACTACTAAACCTTTTGCAAGTGGATGTTACTTGGGAAAAAGATTTGGGAATTTATTTTTAAGTCACAAAACATTAATTGTGGAAAACTATATTAATTTATAGGAAAATAAAAAAATATATATAAAATTTTTCAGATTTACCCAAATCTATACAAAAATTAAATCCGGAGAAGTTATTAACTGAGTATAATTTTTAAAAAAATATTCTAATAAATACATTATGCCCTGAGAGGATTTATTAGATATTGACCAGGAGGGCATCAATAACTTTAAATAAATTAACACAAATTTAGTAATAAAACAATTTATTTAA
This sequence comes from Epiperipatus broadwayi, assembly GCA_028023455.1. Taxonomy (NCBI): domain Eukaryota; kingdom Metazoa; phylum Onychophora; class Udeonychophora; order Euonychophora; family Peripatidae; genus Epiperipatus; species Epiperipatus broadwayi. The sequence goes on from JAQFVV010006222.1 coordinate 2,199,378, forward strand.
CAATAATAAACATGAATAAATAAGAAATTTGTAATTTTATAAAAAATAAATACAGTCTATTATTAATCCTCTAGTTGTGTGTTTTGCTTCTCCCCCACACAGAATAATATTATAAGCAACATTGTGTTTTAATTATGAAATCTTTTATACACATGCTTGTCACTGTTATGTATGTGTGTAGTTCTGGAAATTTGATATCTTAATTTAGCCGAGAATCTGTTAAAACAGATCATACTTTCAACTTTTCCTTGTGTTTACTTAGCACATACTTTTATGTACTAATTAACTATCTCTCTGTGAATTAGATCAGATTTTTTTTATGAGTCCAATATTTTGCTAATAAATGACCCATTAACATCTAGAAATAATGATTTCAATCACATATATAGTTGATTAGTCTAATAAATTTCCTATGTAGCATGCCATTCTAGGGAAAAAAAAATTTTTTTCCTCCTCTTGTGAACTTGTGGTAGTTTATTTTTCTTTTGTTAGCAGTTTACAATTAATAAAATCTTTTTCAGACTCAATTATTTGATCTTTACTGTGATCATTCATTTCCATTTCATCTCTGTCAATTTTTTGTTTTGCTAACAAAGTATTTTTTTGCTCCACTTAATCTTTTAACACTAATTATATTATTGGCTGAACGAGGTAAAAGTCAAAACTTTTAATTGGCTAATTTATAAACTGAAGTGTCAATTAATGAAGTCAATTGTCAAAATATATTCATCTTTTAACATTATATTCACTTTAGTTTCATTTGTAAAAAGTACATTAATAATTTGTCAGATTATGAAAGTGAACAAAAGTTTTTTCAAAAATAAATTTTGATTTATAATTAGAAAAATATTTGATAGCGGCAGAAATTAAAAGGAATGTCACTTGCCAATGAAAAAGATTTGCTGGTGTCATGATTTCTTCCCACTTTTACGTTGTGATAAGCACGATTACAATAAATAAATAATTCTTCCTAAAATCTTAACTATTTTTTTTTAATAATTTTATTTTTAGCATATTTTATCAAAATAATTTATAATTTGTCAAAAAATACTGTTAAAATGGTCTAAAACATTCATTTATCATTTTCAAAATAAAACAAAAACAGATCATAACTCTTTACTTTTTGGCAGCCATTTTCTTTGTTGTCAAAATTTAACAGCCAATGAGATTCAAGAAAAGGCATCACTTTTCCTTTGTTCAACATATAAGGTCATTTTTATTGATTTTTTTACTTGTAAAATAATTCAAGAGAGGGCAGCATCTTACAGAACTTTTTTTAAATAGAAAAGAAAAAGAAAAAAGGGGTGGTGGTATAGGTGTTATATCAAAAAAATATTTAAATATTGTTAAATGTCAAGAACATTTGTGGTTTGAAATAAGGTTGGGTAGACAAGAATGGATGGTGGCTATAGTTTATATAGCTACTGGAGATAGTCAAATTATATTGGAGTGGAATAGTAACACATATGAATGTCTAGTTAAGGATATACAAAGTTTTAAAGAAAAGGGGAAGAGAATAATGGTTATAGGGGATATGAATGGACATATTGAAGAAATTGATGATGTAGATAATAAAAATGAACAGCTTTTGAAGAATTTTTGTTAGAAAGTGAATTTGAGTATTGGAAATTTATTAAATATTTATGAGGGACAATACACATGGTTCAGAAATAATATATTTCACACAATAGATTATGTATTGGTAGAGAAAGAGGGAATAAATAAAATACGAAAAATTAAGGTGTTTGATAATGAAGAAAAAGTATGCACTAGTGATCATAATTTCATTGTAATTGAAATGGTTAGTAATGTGATGGAGAATAGAAATAAAAGTAGAAATAATAGTGAAAGTTGTGGATGGAGAGTGAATGATAAGAATAAGTTGGAAGAGTATAAAATACAAGTTGAAGAAATAATGGAAGAGTGGGTTGGGGATGAGTATAAGGACTGGTATAAAGAAGTAGAAAAAGTGGCAAATAGGGTTTTAGGTGAGAATATTCCGAAGAATAAAAGTAATAAAAAAATGAGAATTAGTAAAAGTGTAAAAGAAAGGAAAGAAGTATGTAGAGAATATAAGTGTGCTATTAAGAATAAGCAAAGTGAAAAAGATATTAATGCTAAATGGAAAAAGTACCCAGAAAAGAAGAAGTTGGCTAAAATAGATAATTATAGAGAGAGAATGAAATTGAATAGTAAATTGTTAGAGGATATTAATAAAAGTGGAAGAGATGGGAGTAAAAAATTTTGGAATTATATTAAAAGGAAAAATGTGGGGGAGAGAGAGTTAGTATTACTAGATGATGAGGGAACAGAGTGTAGCTCTAGAGAAGATTTAGAGAGAATCTTAAATAGTTATGTAATGAATATAGAAAAGATGTTAGATGTGAATGATAGAGTGTTAGAAAATATGAAAGAATATAGTAATGGGAATATTAGTTTTTCAGAAAATGAACTAAATGAGGTAGAGAAGAAATTGAAAAGTGGGAAGGCAAGGGGTTTAGATGGATGGGCAGCAGAGATGGTAATGAATTTAGGATATAGGGCAAAAGTAAAGTTATTATCCTGTTTTAATAAAATGGCACAGAATAGAGTTTTCCCAAGTAGTTGGAGTAATACAAGAGTAAGGTTATTATTTAAAGGAAAGGGTAAGGATCATAGAAAGTTGAATAATTATAGACCGATAGCGGTAATATCAGTTTTATATAAAGTTTTCTCATAATATGGTGGCTAGTAAAATTGTAAAATGGATGGAAGGAAATAATGTAGTGGGGGAAGTGCAAGGAGGTTTTAGATTAGATAGGCATATAGGAGATAGTTTATTTGTAGTTACACAACTTATGGATATGAGTAGGAATGCAGGTAAACAGTTATATATGAGTTTTATAGATATAGAGAAGGCATATGATAGAATAAATAGAAATAGATTATGGATAAGTTTAGCAAATTTGGGAATGGATGAAGCTTTAACAGATATTATTAAAAAATTATATGAAAATAATTATTATATATATCAATTAGAGAATATAGAATCAATTAAAGTTAAAAATGGTGTGGGACTAAGGCAAGGATGCCCTATGTCATCTATTTTGTTTGTGTTGTATTTGAGTGAAATGGAAAGAGCAATAGAAAGATTAGGAAGAGGGATAGAGATGCCGTTAATAGGTAGTAAGGGAGTATATATTTTGTCAGGTCTTTTTTTTTGCAGATGATATATTTTTGTGTGCAGAAAAAAGAGAAGATATGGAAGTTATATTGAGGACATGTGCAAGAGTGGGTAAAGAGATGGGGATTAAATTTAGTGAAGAAAAATCAAATATAATGATGGTTAATACTGGGAAAAGAGAAGAGGTAGAATTTTTATTGGGAGATATTAAGTTAAGTGTGGTGAATAGATATAGTTATTTGGGAATTATTTTAAGTAATCAGAAAAATTATTTGGATGAATGGGAGAAAAAATTGATAAATGAAGCAAAGAAAAGAAAGGGATTGATAAAGAAATTAACAGTATTTTCATATAATAAATATGATGTAGCTAGAATTATATGGAAAGGAGTTGCAGTAGCAGGGTTAACATATGGTAATGATGCATTATATGTTAGTAAAAAGATATTAGATTACTTAGAAAAAGCTCAAAGGGAAGTAGGAAGACATGCATTGGATGCAGAAGTATGGACAGCAAGGGAGGCAATTCAAGGAGAAATGGGATGGTCAAGTTTTCATATGAGAGATGCAAAAAGTAAAATGAAAATGTTTGGTAGATTTCAGTTTATGGATAATAAAAGAATAGCTAAAATAGTATTTAATTGGGTTGTGAGTAAAGGGCAGGTAACAAAATGGGTGAAAAAGGTAATGCAGTATGCAAAAGATCTGGATAAAGAATTTATATCAATATATTTGTACAAAAGATGGGATGATTGTGTTAAGAGGATTATTGAGTGTTATAGTAGTAAGGAATGGGATAAAAGAATAAATTTATTAATAAAAACTAGGGAGTTAGAGAGATGGAGAAATAGTATGGAGAGTAAAAAGAGTTTAAATATATATAGAAATAAACAGAATATTAGGTGTGAGTTAATATATGATAATAGTAAGGAAAGTAGTTTATTGTTTAAGGCTCGAATGGGATGTTTAGCTACAAAAGAATATACATGTAAATGGAAAAATATGGGTGATTTATTTTGTAAATTATGTAAGGAAGGAATAGAAAATATTAGGCATTTGTTAATTGAATGTAAATGTTTGAAAACAGAAAGGGTACATATAATGAAGCTGTGGAAAAATAAATATGAAAAGAGTGATTATACAGAAAGTGAATTATTGGTTTTTATGCTGGGTTTGGGAAAAGATAAGGGGGATTTAGATATAAAGGTTGTAGAGTTGACAAAGATTATGTTGTGGAAATGGGATAGAGCAAATTATGGGTAAATTTAGAGTGGGGAATGTAAAATAAAGTGGCTAACAGGTTTATCTGGGCATAATTGCTGAGATATTCTTGACTTCGTTTAAGGAGAAGCCATAATATATTACATCACATCACATAATATCAATAATTTTTTTTAATCTTTTAAACGAGTGCAAAATCGTAATCGTAGTACAAAAAGTGACCGATTTAAAGTGATATCAAGCTATTTCACTTTTAAATGAATCGATCACACAAAGAGTTAATATCAGAATTTTCTTCATCCTTTGCTAATTTACTTTAAATAACATCAACATTAAGTAACTCATTTAGATGAGGAACTAAATGCTTTCCGTCTTATTTCTTTTCCATTTCTTTTCTGTTTTCTAATTTTATCTGTCATAGTTGCCTTGATGAAGTTTAATATCACCCCTAGCATCCATTTTTTTAAAAAAAAAATATGTATTTAAATGCTCTTTTCAATTTTAAAATTTTTCACAATCAAACTGTCCTTAAATTTTTTAATTATAGTTGACAACTTAGTAAGGTGAGTGTGAAAATGTCAGTGCATTAATAACTCAGCCGGCATCTTGCTAATAGTTGTACATGGAATAAAGTGTTGATAGAACATAGCATCAATTGTACAACTTTATAACAAGTTTTGTTCAATATAAGCAATGGCTTTCACTACTATGCCATTACTTTGGAATGATAAAGTGAAGTAAAAATATGTCATATTCCTTTATCATATACATAGTTCATAAATTGTTGAGAGGCAAAATCATTGTTCTCAATTACAATACTCATGTATAGCAAAAGTTTCAGTGTTCTAATTGTAAAACTCTGCGATCATATTTTTTATTATCTTATATGCAGTCCAATGGGAAAATGTATCAAGAAGTATCAAAATTATAAACCCAATAATTGGTTTTGCACGGTCCAAATGCAAATGTTTCCAAGGTTGTTCAAAGTTAGGCTATGTCTCAAATTTTTTAGATAGGAATTTAGTGGTTGACTGACAACTTATGCATATCTTTACCATTTGTTTTATTTCCCACTCACATATGATCTAATGAAAGTGTTCATATACATGACTCCAGAATGACCTTGATGAAGTAATTTATGTGGTTTTAGCCTTCTGGTGGTGCGAGTATGTGCAACCATTGCAAGCTGATATCTTGTACATCAAATGGGCTTTACAACTTTATTTGGATATCTCTCTGGCCAACCATATTTTAGCCATCAGTAACTGAATATAATTTTGGTCTTGTTTAGTCTACTTAGTAATTATTGAGCTATTAACCAAACTAGAATTCATTGTGTCTAAATTATTTATCTCACTAATACCATAGCATCAGGCAGATGTGATATAGTGTTTGCATATCTAATCTCATTTCTTGGCTTATATACTAATTCATAATTGTATCCTGATAATATATTTATACAGCACAGTAAGTATTGACTTATATGTTCAGAGATTTTTTTCAATACCAAATATGCTTAGAATTGGATGATGATTTGTGCAGATTTTAAATTTTCATTCATAAATATACTGATGAAATTTTTTTATAGTGAAAAATAATCATCACCATTTCTTTGTCAATGTGGCTGTAATTTTTTTTAGCTGTCAACAATATTTTTGAGGTATCGGTTATAGGGTGTTCATCTATGTAACAGTATGGGAAATTATGGCTCCAACATCATATTCTGACACATCCAAAATAGATAATAAGATTCAGGTCATTATGATAGTGTATCAAGAGTTGATTTAAAGTTAAGAGACCCTTGACTTTTGGAAAACTAAATTTTGTTCTTAGACTATTTCTAACAATGTTTCTTTTTTTTCAACTGATACAATCAATAGTGGTAGCAGATGAGATGAGACTTTCCTTTAAGGAAGCTCTTGTGAAAGTTGAATAGTGCAAAAAAACTGCTTCTTGGGCACTCAGCATTTTTATAGTCTTTACCTTGTCTGGATGTGGATAGTTTCCATTTTTATTTATAATGTATCTGAAAAACTTTATCTCATTTGTAGACCGGATGCATTTTGATATATTTATCTTGGTTTTTACTTTATCCAATTTTGACAATTCCAATTCTGTGGTGACCAAAATATCATATAAGTATGATATGCTGCTGATCACGCCATGAAAAGATTATTCATTTTTGATTAGAGATATTTGGTGTTATCATAATTCCTTTTGGCAATTTATTACATTTATAAAGTCCCTTATGTGTGGTTGATGATAACAATTCCACTGTTGTTTCTGTCATAGTATTTAGTAGAATGCAGATTTGAGATCTATTTTTTCAGAAGTACAAACTTTTTGCAATCAATCCAATATCTCACATATGCTAGGAACTGAAATGCATCTTTATTAATAAATTTATTCAACATAATGATAGTTTCTACAGTCTAATATTGCTATTTGGTTTCATAATAATAACTACAGGTGTAGCTCAGGTTGAATCTTCTACCAATGTTAGTAATCCCTTTTATACTATATTGCTGATAGTTGTTTCTATTTTATCATTCAGTGCAAATGGAACTTTACATGGTTTATAGATAATTTGTTGTACCTCCTTTATCAATTCACTGACAATCATAACTCCACTAGACTGCATTTAAGCAAACCAAAGTATTTCTTTCAAACTATACTTTCCAATTGAACTCTCTTTATGGTGTTTATATGGAATTCCTAGAGGGCAAACTAATTATGTCCCAGCAGTGGATTAAAATTTTTAATGATATACAATGGGAGAAACTTGGCCCTTAAATTTAGTTTTACATGCACTCTGTTATTCTTACACACATATCAGTTTTATTGCCATTAACATCTGTTGTGATAATACTCATTTTTGCAGATGTTATTTACAATATCCTCTGCTGATTTTAAACTAATTTCAATATGATACTAATAATAAGCCTGCATCACTATTTACCTTCATTGTTAATTTTTGATCACAGGTGTTTACATCAAGCAGTAAGTGAGCATTGCTTGTGTCATTAAATTTTTCATGTTATAATTATTACTCACTTTTCTTTCACCAGATTTGTATTCTGGTGTCTGCTTAATTTTGACACCACATTCTTTACTGCAAATGGCACATGCTAGATATCTTCTTTTCTTGCAAATTTGCATGTTTTACTTTTATATTTACAGTTTTTACTTAAATGGCCTAATATATCACAACAGTTACAACATATTTTATTTTTCTGAGGTCTGATGTATCTGTATTTGTTTTCTGTACTGAGAAAGAGATTTTATCCAGCTGTTATAAAAATGAAAATTCTGAAATATTGTGTCAGCATGGTTTTTTGCACAATACATTTTTCCATAGCATGTTTACAGTTGAGATCAGGTTTGCTCAACAATATTTTTCTGAAATGTTAATCTGATATGCTGTGCAAAAGTTGGTCTAACAACATAGCATTCATGTCCAGGCCAAAATCACAATCCTTCACCAAATTCTTCAAATGCTGTGTTATAATCTACTTACTTTTATGAGGCAGTTGTTTTCTGTTTCAATCATGTTATTAATTTTGCTATTTTTGGAGTAAAATATCTGCTTAATTTTCCAATCCATTGGATCACATAAATCTTGTCCTGCAAACCATAAGAGAATAGACATTTTCAATCATTTCTCATCTATTTTTTATGACCATGTATTGTTTGTTCCACATGTTTTACATAATTTTTCCATGAAGCAGTATTCTTCATGTCAAATACTTTTATATTATTACATAATGACACCATAATTATTGTTTTGGAGGTAATGATATTATATGCCATTTTTATTATTTTCATAAAAGTCTGCTATTATTTACACAGATTCTTCTTAAACTGGTATTTATTAGATACCAGTTAGGAGCATATCAGTGACTTTAAATAAGTTAACACAAGTCTAATAACAAAATAATTTATTTAACAATAAATAAGAAATAAAAAATATGGAATTACATAAGAAAGAAATAACCTATTATTAATTCACTATAAAGCAACATTATGTATTTTAATTATGAAGTCTTTTACACATATACTTGTTGCACTAATTACCCATCCCTATACCAATATTAGTTTTAGATCCAGTTTTTTATATGCAATCCTATCTTTTGCATACAAATAGCCAATTTACATAATAGTCTGCTTATTATACTTGCAAATTATTAATATTAGCTTATGTAGATTTTTTCTAGAATATATTAAAATTAAGATAATTAATTCAAAAACAGTCTGTACCTATTTATCTAATTATAAAATCCATTTTATTTATAATCTGTATGATATATGTAGAGACATTTCAATATATTAAAAACAATCAATTTATACAAGTGTTGTCCTCAATCTCTTTTAATACTCAATGTCACATGACTTTTAGAGCATTTATCTAAGTGATTTTTTTTTTTTTTTTAGTTTGAACAAATACTTTTATTTGTCTCTGATAGTATATGGAAAAAAATTACACACTGGTTCTATTACATGCACACATTGAAGTTGTGATGATAAGAACATGAGAAAGATTACTTAAATAAAATTATAGAGGGCTTATTGTCTGATATAAATAATTTACAATAAAATAAATATGATTAGATCTAAACAAATAGCTAATGCAGTGGTCTTAATACATTAAGAATGTAAAAGCATGTTCAAAGATATAAGAATATGTTAGAAGATGTATGTGGTCACCAAAAGAATTTAGTTTTATTGTACCAGATAGAAAAAAATCTTTTAAAAGAATTTCACGAGGTTTTAAATTCATATGATCATTTATTTTTCATAAATTATAACTTATTTTCTTATATAATCTAAAACTTGTCTTTTACCTGGCTAATAAGATTTATTAATTAGTTGGTATTGTTTTACTTGGAGATTCCTAAACAAAGGAAAGAAAAATCTTTTGTGTAATATAGAACAATATGACATAGGAAGTCAAAAAACGTAATCTTTAATCAAATTAAGTACTAAAACGTATGTGATAAATTTTTGAAATGTTTTTATTATTATTTAATTATGTTTTAATAAATATTTCAAACTATTTAGTTATTATACAAAGACATGTTAAATACTCTGTTGAAAGGTTTATTAATTCTAAATAATCTTTCGATAAAGAGCATTGTGAAAAAATATCAAAAATATCTTCATTTCAACAAAAATTTTATTACAATAAATAGTGATTACATCCTGATAAAAGAAAAATAAATAAATAAATTGTACAATAACATGATTATATAATGTTCTGTTTGCTATCTAGATAGATTATGTTATGAGAACACAATTGTTATACACTTATGTGGTTGGGTATAATGAAGAATTTTGTGTAGACTATGAGAAACTAAGAACTTATTTAATGGTATTAGCATTTTTAATAAAACATGAATATTTCCTTTTAAAATTGCTTAATTTATAATGCTGGGTAGGTGGGAGTTGATAATCAGGAAAAGGATAGAGCAGTTAAAGACCAGGTGTCGTTAAAGATTTTACTGGAGGCAAGAAGCTGATCACGCTTCTTGATTTTTTTGAGCGTTTGATAAAACAATGGTATGATTTGTGGCGGGAGTAGTTCCATGAGAGATTTTCATCTCACTATCCATATGGCATAAAGCAGTAGTCTTCAACCACTGGGCCGCAGACTGGCACCAGGCCACAGAAGTTTTTTGCTGGTCCATGCTAGACTGGCAAAAAAGTTTGTAATAACAAAATAATAAGATTTTAAACTTTTAATTAATATAAACAATTTTTATTTATTTTTTCATCGCACTTTTACCTGATTAAAAAAAAAGAAACAGAACAAAAACAAAATCTAATCAATCATACATAAATTAATTTGTTTTTCTAGTTATCACATATGTTTATTGGGGGGAGGGTAGAATTAAATTTTTTATTACTTTTCTAAAAAAATTCAAAATATTAAAAAAAAAGTTTTTTATTATATAAACTCCATATATATATATACCTTCATCTAAGGCTAAGCTGTTTACATCTTTAAGAAAATTTATCTATAGACTTCTGGTGGTCCGCAAAACTTTATCCTTATGTTTACCGGTCCGCAGGTGTGAAAAGGTTGAAGACCACTGGCATAAAGGACAAAGGTAGAAAGCCTTATTATTGCAAAAGTTCTATTATGAATGGCGTTTTCAAGTGAGAAAATCATGTCAGATCCTATGTTGGAGTTAATGATGATTGGCTGATATTTATAAACCTCAAGCAAATGATAAGAGAAATAATTAATTATAATGCTGTAAAAATTTTCATAATGCAGTTTTCATCTGCAATCACTCAATTTCTTTATCTAAAAAAGCAAAAAAAAAAAACAGTCTTTAAGCAGCTGATTGCAGGCAAAAGCCTTTTCAATAATTTCTATCAAAGAAAAAGTGAAGGTAAAAACATTTCTCATAGAGGCTTGATAAATACTAGATATTGTTGGTTTGGACGGTTTGCCTTTTTTCTCTTGTCCTCTAGCTACATTGGATTTTTAGATTGATTTACTACTTGTCTGGCTGTTAAATCATCTGAAAGTTATCTGGATTCAAACACACATCATAAGGCATTTCCAACTTTTTATGCATGAATACATGAATTCGCAACAGAATTGGATTCTGTATTTATGAAATTGTATTAATATCAGTTAATATTTTAGTGAATTCGTCAAATCATCAATTAAAAAACAATAGTAAAATAAATTATTTGCACAGAATTCCCATGTGATTGACATCTCTTCACCAATGATGAAAACTCTATCATATTATATATATATAGACATGTTAATATTGTCAAAGCTTAAACATTTATCTAACATACTTAGATATCTTTGGATCTTATCTCTTTAGATAAGAATAACTAAATACACATTTGCTCACAAATGCTATCTGGCTTGAGTATAATCTGGATATCTGAATAAGTCCTAAATGTGCATGAAAATTCTTAGCTATCTGAAAACTTTTTCTAACTCTATTCCTATTTTAAAACCCAAGTCAGAAATGCATTATGTATAGAAGACAACCACAGTGTTATATAATTCTTTATAAATTTATATTTAATAAATTACTATGACTCCTAACTGTTTAATGCAATACTTCGGTGAATGTTTATGCATGAGAGCATAATGTATAGATCCAGACAAGTACTAATAAATGTCTAATACCTTAAGTCTTGATTATACAAACCCTCTAATACAGAATATCAGCTGCAGTTTTATCTTTATAAAATTGAATTGTATTTCCTATGCTGCACCTCCCACAAAACATATATGTAATAAATAGATAAATATGCTTAGAAAATATGTGAAGAAATCTGGATAGATGTCAGCTCCAGTTGGCTAAACATTTTTTGTTTGATTACCACACATCATAAAATAAATTGCTAAATCACACACACAGTGATTTATCAATGTTTTCATGCATATTGCAACTAAACAATAAATGTTTAACACACATTGATTTTTCTGATATCTGTTTCCAGATTTCTTTATATATGCATACATATTTATGAAATGGTACATGTTTTTCTTTTACATTTTTAGGCCACCTACCATAAGCTTTGGTAACTAATAGCTACCAGATGATAGTTCTTAATAAATCACTATCCTTATCATTCCTTCTAATTTCAAGCTTATGTGTTTCATTACTGAAGAATTTTGGATCTTGGAATAATGCTACTGAACCTTCAGAATCTAATGCCTCTTTTCCTATAGCAACTATCATTTATGTCTCTCATATACTATCAAGCTATCAACTAAATTGAAAAACATGTAAATGGATTCACTGTTAGTTACTTTTCTTATATAGTCAATATATATAGATCTTAAACCAGTTCAGTTTTTTTATATATGTTGTTCATATTTGAATTTCACTTGAGAATATTTATTTATTAAAAGATTAAACCATGTTCATAAGAGAATTTTAATAAAGTTTAGTGTTTTGGCTAATTTTATAATGTTGTATGATTTTCCTTTATGTATATATGCTGTCAAAGTGTTAACATATTACATATGTATAAATTAACAGTTTGATACTTTTTAATTTTGTTTTTATTACATTTTTTCTAGTTTGAGAATAAAATTCATATTGTCATTAAAAAATATTTTACACAATCTAATATTTTCTATAATTTAATTAATTATTTAATTTGCTTTTTAATATGAAAAAAAATATTTCAGACATAGAACTGATTATTAATATAAAAGAAATTAATAATTTAAATGCAGCATAAAGCACATGATACAGTTTTAAATAATGAGCAGCAAAAATAAAATATGCAAATGAGTTGCAAAAATGGCAAATTGTTGTGATGATGATCAACTTAATGATTGGTTGTAAGATGTCCAGATGTCTCAACATGCCTTTGGTTGAGAACTTATACATATAATTAAACAAAAAATAAAAGTTAGGCAAATAATAATACATGCAATTGATCTCTGAGTATAATTTTGAGGGAGAATCCTGCATCAGTGAACAGAGTGGAGAGTTGTTTTCTTAAAAGTTAAAGATTCCTCAATCAAAACCCCAAATATCACATGACATCCATTTAGTTATTTTATGTTGCTTTGGGAAATTTGACTTAATTAATAAAATTATATCCTTCAAACAATATAAGCATTATAGCAAAACTATTTAAATAAATTAAAATATAAAAATAATTAATAAAAATATCTCTAATTAATTTTTATCACTATTCACTGTTGTCAAAATTTAACACTTTTATTACTAATGGTTATCATTCTTGATCAAATATAAACAGCTCAGGATATTAATCATATTTTTACCTGTAAAAATAAAATGGTATATATTATATCAAGCTTCAAATGTACAATGGAACATAAAATATATTACATACTAAATACATCCAATTACTAAATAGACAGTTTACCTAATAAACTTTTTAGATTCATCTCTTAGCATCTGATCTTCAAAATTATTCCCTAAAAACTTTTTTAAAAAGAGTGAAAAAGTAAAAAAAGTTTTCTTATATTCAACAGTGATCCTTGGAGTTTTAAGCAATATTCAATTAACTACTTTGTTCTTCATAAATATTTCAGATACAATTTAAATACAAGTAATAAGTATTTATATATTTACATTGGTTTGATGTTCTACGCTACCTAATTTAAATTTCAGATAAATACATATTTTTTAATTTTTTCCCAACTATTTTAGAAATAGATTTTACAATTTATTTATTTTTTTAATTTCATGATTATTATTTGTGAGTTATATTTTTTAAAGTAATTTAAAATGATATTAATCTTTTTTCCTTCATTGCGGTTAAAACATCTTTTTTTATATAAAAAATTTAGTGTTGTTTTTTTATTAATTGTTTGAACATTGTTTAAAACTGTAATGTCCAAATTTGCATCTGAAAATGATAAACTTTTATTTGCTGAATATCTGGATGTTAAAATAATATTTTATAATATAAATATATAAACAAGTGCAGCATTGTCTGTATGCAGTAAATTTAAGCTATATTAGATCTTCCACGTGCAATTTTTACATTATTTTATATAGTGCTATGTGATGAAAAATCGAATCATTTTTTACAGAATACATGTGTTCAGATAACTGTAAAGTATGACAAACCAATTATGCAAATTCCAAAAAGTTACTTTAAATTCAGACAAAACAATCACTAAATTACAAAAATAGTCTAAAATATTATCAAAACCCATAAAATAAATACATGTGATACTTATCATTTAATATATAACAGAAATTGTCACAATAAAACAATCAATTTGTCTGTTCTACTTTATTTGAAGTGGATCAACTATTTTGGTCCAAAATGGAGATTTAAACTAAAAATCCCTTCCCCCAAATGGACATTTATTTAACACATGGTTGTGCATTTTTAATAATACTAAAAATATGACTTTAACACAAAAAATATAAAATATGATGTGGAATATTAATTTCTAACAATACAAAAAATATGAATTTCACCAAAATATTTGAACTTAAAAAGTACATTTTTAACCACAATAAAAATATTGATTTGCCATACAAAAATATGACAAGCCAATTATGCAATTCTCAAAAGTTATTTTAAATTCAGACAAAACAATCCCTAAATTATAAAAATAGTCTAAAATATTATATAAAAAAAGTAAAATATACTCATATGGTACTTATCATGTAATATATAACAGGAATTTTCACAATGAAACAATTAATTAGCTGGTTCTACTTTCTTTTAAATGGATAATTTTTTTTCCAAAATGGAGACTAAAAATAAAATTTTTATTTTTTCCCAAAATACACACTTACTTAACATGTGATTGTATTTGTGGTTCACACAAAAGTAATCATAATCGGTACTTCATAATTTAGTAATTTTATAGACCATCCAACAGTCAGAATAAATCATTGAATCAAAACTATGAATACAAATGAAGTAAAAAATAGTTTCAAAATGCAATTGATAGCACTAAAGATCTAGTCAGAATGAAATTTGGACAATAATTGAGAGTATAAAATTATCACAAAAAACATGGCAGTGGCACAAATTCCTTTTATCTGCTAAGCCAACCTCTAGTTTTCCCCATTCTATAGAGCTTAATTTGTGAGGACAACTATAAATAAAGCAGATTACCATTAGGAATGGAATTCTCAAACTAGCCAACCACATCCCCTTACAAATGTCAATTTTACTGTTACATTCTCAAATGTTACAACACCATTGCTTGTCCAGAGTGTGGATGTAAATGCTCATACTATGTCCACTCAAACACATTTTTTCTGATGGCAGGATTCCTTATTCTTGAAAATATAATGTGGTGTTGATTCCAATAGTAAGTAGCTTCCAAAAGTACAAATAAAGTGAAAATCCTTGAATAAAAACAATGAAATGTTTGGACAATAACTAATCTTGAATTAAAATTACAAATGAAACTGTTGTCAGAATGAAATATGAACAATCACCGAGACTGTCAAAATACCACACACAAAAAAAACACATTTTGATATGAGATCAGATAACATCACAGTGTTTATTTGATGTGATAACAAGTTTTCACATTTATCATGGATATAAAAAGATCTACCATCTCCTCTATATTTCAAGTCTAATATGTATGTATCCAATTTTTGTATTTGTTTAATATAAACAAAACAATATATGAGTATATATACAAATAAATAATGGCTGATTTTATATCTTATCTTAATATCTTTATTATTATAGTAGTATTTTTTATTTATGATTTGGATATCCTCTAACAAAAAGCATAGTTTCCTCTCTGGCATTTAATATAGAAATGTGTAACATTTTTTTATGGTTTTTGATTCATGTAGTTGTTTTTTCCTACATTCCGTTTTAAGTGATGCTAGTGATTTTGAATTATGTGATGAAATTATATATCTCTCTGATAATGTTTTTGACTGAAAAACATTGAAAGAATCCACTCCGGTTTCTTTGTTTTCTCCCTTTTTTTTTTTGTTAGCTTAATAAATAATATGTTTAATTAGTAATAATTTGCAAATACAATTTTATTACAGATTAAACTCTTTATTATGGCTTGTTTATCATTTTATTGCAGAAATACAATCTTATAAATAAATTTAAACAATTTTTAATTTTTTTTTTTGTTTTCTTTTTTTTTTTAATAATCTCTTTCTAATGACAACGTAATTTTCCAAAATATTTAACAATGTTTTATTTCTCCCTCCCTTTTTGTTTATCTTTTCTTTAACAACAATGTAATCTTACAAAATATTTAATAACAATCTCTTAATTTTCTTTTATGATTTTATTTTTTAACGCTCTATTTTTTTTTTTTTAAAGTATTGCTGATGTTGATAATAATAATTAATTGTTTATTTTTCTGGGGAAAAAAATTATGTTTATATCTTAGTTTTTAAATGGAACTTTATTGAATTTAATGATTGTACAAAATATAATTGTGTGACAACATAATATATATCTAGAGAAAAATAAATATTCAAATTTAGTAATCATACCGAATAAATATAAATACAAAAGCAATGTTATTTATATAAAGACGAAGTCCAAAAATATTGTCCAAAGTAGTAAATATACATTTTAGATCCCATATATTACATCATGATATATTCATTATCATCATCATTGACAATCATGATCAATTCACTGCACGATGAAGGTCTCTCCAAGTTCAATCCATCTCCGATTTCCACTGTTCATTCATTGAATTTCTTTTTCAATCATTTTTTAGTAAAATATTTCACATTATAATTTTGATAGTAACCAAGTTGATATAGTAAATGTGTGATGGTGAAATTCTTTTATCCCTTAATCTTATTCATTTCAATTTTATTCTAGAAGGTATTTGGTTGCCTTTTTGTGTTTGGATTATATGTAAATGTGCATTTTGTACACTATAATGAAAATAATGTAGATGTACTAGATTGTTATCATTACTCTTTTTATTTTTTTCTACCAAAATTAATACTTGGCACTTTAACTCAATATATATATATAATGAGTCCCACTGAAAAGATGATTGGTTTTCCCTTTAAGCTGCATACAGCATCATCCCTGAATCAATAAATGTATTATATAATGACATACTTTATCTATTCACAACAAAGTGTAGATCATAAATGACAACATAAAATGTGACAGTGTTTCAAATCTTCATGAAATGTATTCAGTGCTTTTCCTTGCTATCACAAAATCTTAAAAACCAGTTGAAAATATTCACGTGATTTATAGTTTTGCTGATATCCACTGTCCGGATCATTTCAAATGTTTTCATAGCATATTTTCTCAATTCAAAACAAAATTTAATGTTAGTATGCATTGTTCCATTATGAATGAAGATATAAAACACTTTCACAGTCCATATCATAATTCATGATTCAGATATGCTAATATTTTAAATTTTGTGATGAATAGATAAACTATATTATTACATAGCTCATGCATAAATTCAGATATGATACTGCAAGCATTTTGGGGAGAAAACCAATCACTTTTTCATTGAAATATATTGTTATCTAAGCTTTACATAAATTCATATTTATTCAATTAATAAAGCAGCAGATAAATATACAAAGATATAATCACTTCAATGCAAATAAAAATTCTAATCACTACTTTGAATTATGTGTATTCTGTTCCATAATTGTTCAAGTATTTTTCTGCTAATTACCTGAATGAACTTTTTAGTTATGAAAAGAAATTATAAAGGACTGAGTTAGAAGTCAATACTGTTTTTGCATTGATATGAGTAATTACCCTTTTAGACTCTTATGTGAGGTTTGATTAACTGTGATTCCAATGAATAAAAGAGTGAGAATAGGGGTGGGGGTTAATTATTGTTAAGTCACATTTAGATGACAAGTATTAGTCATGATAAAATTAATTTTATGTAGCTCCTGTTTTATATTTTTAAAAATCTATTAAAGAATGGGAAAATGTTTATGTTTTGTATTAAATATCTATAATGATTTAATAAATTTTTCAATCACATCATCTAATCCGAATCAAATATTTTAAAATATGATCCACTTTCTCTCCATAAACTAAATTCGCTTCAAATGTACTAATACATAAAACACAGACTTCATTTTGTTCTGTTTAAACTTGTCATTGAACCAAACCTACAACAAATTTAATATGACCAATGTGTATAAATATTCCATTTATATATATATTCTTCTTAATGAAAATATTAATTAATGGAAATGTCAGTATATATGGATGTGTAACACATTGTTAAAATTGTTTTGGTTTTCAAAAAATGCTACTTTTATATATTAATACATTTGATATAGTGTAAATTGCATCTTATCTCAATTTTCAATGAAAAATTATCATAGATTTTATTTTTACTTTTTGATCTACGGAATTTAGTTAAGTTTTTAAGAGCTTTATAGAAAGATTAGTGATATCAGCGTGGATTCAGATTCATTTATTTGTAGTTATATTCTTAATAAGTCTTAACACACATCTTTTTGTTATCTATAATCTTCATTATATTATTTGAATATAAAATTTATATTCTCCATATCATAAATTGAAAAAAAAAAATATGAGTTTTTCCCTCTTTTAAATGTCATTTTAAGCTTTCAAATGCATTCTATTTGCTCTACTGCATTTGCTTTAGCATTCATATATTCATTTAATATTTAGACTGTTTTAGAAAATAAAGACATTAAGATTATATTATTAAAGCTTGATTTATATTGATTTTCCATTTTATTATACTATCCACAAAGATTTTAACTTAAACTATTAATAATCTTTTTTTTCTTTTTAAACAACTTTCATTTAAATTCTTTTAATTAATAAATTGTTTGATCTTATTGAAAATTAAAAATTTATGATTATTAATAAGCTTAATGAAATTATTATCTATGTTAATTTAAATCGTTACTGATAGTGTTAAGATTTATATAGAAAGATACTGACACTTTAAAACTCGAGTGATAAATAAAAATTTTGCATTTACTTCAATTTTTAATTAATTTATGTTTAGCAATAATAAAATTGGAATACTAATTAATTTTGATTTATTATAAACTTTGTAGATTAAAGAATTCAGCAGTTTTTTAAGCATTTTGTCAAAACAAAGTTATATATATTGTGACATATATATATATGTGTACATAGATATAAAAGTTAGAAAGTGCAAAACAAAATATATTTATAAAAATAAAGACAGTTAATTTATTAGGTAAAAATTGAAGTATATTTTTTGATTTATAAAATCAGAAGACGGGAGAGGGGGGATAAAACTTCTTAATTGTAGAAATTTATTTTAAATTTAATATTTAAAAGAATCCTTATCTGCTCTTTTTTAACTGAAAAAAAAATTCCAATGGATTATATTTTTTAAAAAAGAAACAAAAGAAGAAATTATAAATGTTACAGTAAAAATAACTATAAAGTTACATTTGAAAGAATTTTATGTATGAACAATAAATGAAACTAAGTAATTATTAATCTAATTAAAGATCTCTAATTTGTGTAAATTATCTGATCATATGGAATTTATTAAAATTGGGTATTTCCAATTGATTAGATAATAAGGATCAAAATTGTAATTAAATTTTTTTGAACAGAAGATTAACTAATTAAAAAAAATGGAAAATTAATTAATAATGTAATTCGATAGCTACAAATTTCATATTGTTTTAGTTTCATTTTCATTCTGATTCTTATTCTAATAAGTTTTACTGTGAGAAGTATACAAAATTTGCTGAGTTTTGTTGTCAGTAAAGTCAGCAGTGCACTATTAATTATTCGTTCTACTGCTGGTTTGTTATACCAAATTCACAGTCATCATTCAGAAATGTATATCAATATTCTTGGACATATAAAAATTAGCATGCACTGCTAAACCACTAAAGGATATTCATTCGAGTTTCACTATCCAATTTCTTCAACCTTTGATGCCTGATATGTATTAAAGACTTTTTCCTATTGTTGCTGCAATCCATACTTGTTAATATAAACATATTTGTGAACAAGACCTAGATATGTCAAGCGTTGGTGGCCTAGTGGTTAGCATAGCTGCCTTTCAAGCAGCTGGCCTGTGTTTGCTTCCCAGTCAATGCATTTGACATATGGAAAAAAAGACCCAGATATGTGCCAACTTAAATTAGAGGAGCAAACAGCTGCAAAAAAAATGAGAGCACTACTATGGAACGCATTACCTTCAAGGAGGAGGGGTGATGGTCACTCCAAAAATGAAGCTACAATGATAAAAATATAGATAAATATAAATATAAAAACAATGTCTAAACAAAAGGATATTCTTTTGAAACTTTGTAATTAAGCACAATTGTGTTGTTTATCCATATTCTAGAAATAGGCTAATCCTTAACAGAGAAGGCTATAATCCATATTTATTTGTTAATTATGTTAACGTTTATTTTTGTTATGTGTGTGTGTGAATAAAAATGTTATTTTAATTTATCAATTTGGGTTAGTTTTCTCTCTCCATACCTCACCATATAACATTCTAATTAACGTATAATAGTATTAAGTAAATTTAAAGTAAATTATATATATAAATATATGTGCTCTGTTAATCTGATTGAAATCAGTTTCTTATTCTTTGTGCTAGCCTGGTAGAATCAAGCACTGGGAAGCATTTTAAATTTGTCTTTATTCTAGTCAGCCTTGGCTAGATGACATCCAGGAATCATTCCATTCAAATAAAAATATGCCCAGATGAATGGTTTACTTGCTGCAGTTATAGAATGGTTCAACAGTCTGGAAATGTGACTGTGGGTCATATATTTGTACTCCCTCAGACTGACCATTGGTATGGATAGTAGGGGAAAATATTACCCATATTTAACTCCTCTGCTTGAAATAACAAAATCTTCTAACAATAGAAAATATTTATTATTAATTTAGAAATGCCAATTTAATGTAAATGATATTGTAAGTTATTGTAAATAGTGGTATTTTTGTTATAAATAGCATTGAATGGTGTGCCTAAAGTTTTCATTATAAATATCACTCCAATGTGGGTACCTGAAAATTTTGGTATAAATATTGTCTAATGTAAGGACCCAAATTAACAATGTGAGTGCTTGAACAATTTTGATTTCTTTTGCACTGAATGTAAAAATTCAAGCAAGTAATGACACTGATCAGAAATAATAATAATAATAATAATAATAACAACAACAACAACAACAATAATAATAATAATAATAATAATAATAATAATAATAATAATAATAATAATAATAATAATAATAGTAATAATAACAACAACAACAACAACAATAATAATAATAATAATAATAATAATAATAATAATAATAATAATAATAATAATAATAATAATAATAATAATAATAATAATAATAATAATAATAATAATAATAATAATAATAATAATAATAATAATAATAATAATAATAATAATAATAATAATAATAATAATAATAATAATAATAAAGTAAAGGTTAAAATTGGTGAGAGATGTCAGAGGGGAGAAATTGACCAAAATTAAAACAACATTATTGGTTAACCAAATATTAGAAATATATATATATAGTCAAAGTAAAAAGAGCAGATGAAATATTAGTATGGGTAGAGGTATAAAAATAGATATATAAAAACAACAATGTTAGGAATCATAAGTAGTCAGATAGATGATGTTATAGGGGACTATGATGGGAGAGATCAACTGAACAGACCAATCACATAAAAAAGTGATTAACGATCGTAATATTATTCAGAAAAATAATAAAACTAAATAAGATAAATGCATGCTAGAGCATGAGTGAAAATGGAAGCTCAAAACAAAAAATTAGAAAATATTCCCAGCAAGAAAAACATCAACAAACTAAAAAACAGAAAGCGTCAAATAAATTAGAAATCACTGACATCATAGTGATGATAAAATAAAATGTTTAAATAAACAAACTGAAGAATTAAAAAACCAATAAAAAAAGCAGCTAAAGAAAGTAAAAAACAAACTGCAAAACTTAAAAATTAACAACAACAAAAATCACTGAAGAAAGTATGAAACAATATAATGACACAAATAAAAATTTAAAAGTCAAGTTAAAATGTGTGAACAATAAGAGCAGCAAATTAATTCAGGGTGTGAGAAATTAAAAGAGAAAATTATGTTAGAAATCAGTGGAAATATAAAGCAGGTTAAAAGCCAAATAGAAACAACTTACCAGGAAATAGAGAAATTTAAAATAGTACAAGATGAAAAAATAGTGCTGTTATAGGAGGTAGTATCTGAAAATAAACCAGAGAATGAAAGTGCAGTAAAAAATATAAGACTTGAAGTAAATAATTTAGCTGAAAGGATAGATAAAATCGAGTTTAGCAGTAGGTGAAATGAAACACATAAGGAAATTGGATATTTTAATATTAGTATGCTGTTAATATTATGAAGACTTGCACTTGGTGATACTACTGTATGGAAAGTTTGATAATCTTATTAAGAGCATGTATAAACATATGAAATGGCAATGATGTTTTGATAGTTTTATACCTATCCTGCCTATAGAGTAATGGTAACTGTGGTTTTTGAAAAACCAAAGATATCAAAATGTATAGATGCTGAACTGAGTTCAGATCTATATGAGTATATAAGTGAATGAGTTTGGCTTGGAAGCATAATGGTGTTTTCATCTTGGACTCCTAGTTTTATAGTTAACCACTTAGGTAGGTTGCATTAAATCCTAAGATCTAGGCACAGTACTCTCAAATCCACAGCTCATTTCTAATGAAAGCCACAAGCTAGAAACTAGTCTAGGGATGCTGGATGAGTAGGCACTAGACAGGTATTTTATGCATAAAACTTCCTGCACCCATTGATTACAAAGGCTTGCATTTTGCAGCACTACTGTATGGAAGTTGGCACTCTTATTAATAGCATGTACAAGTATACGAAATAGTGATCATGTGATATTTGATGGTTTTAAATGCACATGAAATTTATGAATTCAAATTTATAAATATATATTATCTTTTAACTCTTATTTTTCAAAACATGAATTACTGAAATCACAGCAGATTAAAAAAAGGTAATGGCTTTATTGCTCAGGAGTTCATAAAAATTTGGATGCCAGAATTGATTGATTCTGGAACTTCCCAACCCCAAGTTGGATGCTCTACCAACTGCACCAAACTATGCAGGGTAAAAATAATGCTAATGGTTTTATTGCTTGTAAGTTCATAAAAAATTTGAGTGCCAGAACTGTGAGCGCCACAATCAATCCTGGGACTTCCCAATCCCACATCACATCCTCTATCAACTGTACCATACAGTGCAGGTTACCACAAAAGATGAATCCATGGATATGAAAGTTATTATGTTTGCTAATGTTAGTAAGGATTTTAGCAGTTTTTTAATGTTTTATTATTTGACTAAAACTAGAGTAACATCCATTTAGTACTTAATATTGGTTGATTAGACTTTTTGACTATGGGTCCTCTACCTGATAGATAAATCAAAAGCTTAATATATATACATACTTACAGTTTTATCTCAGACAGAAAATTCCAATTGGTCTTCCAAATACCCATAAATTTAATGTTATAAACAAGTAATTACAGTGATTTCTAATGGCAAAAAATGTTTATTTGTTATTGTAGATCAAAAATTATAATAAATATTAAAAATTCAGATTAAAAACAAACTTAAAATTGAAAATAAATGTTAATTAATGAAAAAACATTTTACTAAGCTTACTATTAATTAAAAAAGCACTAACTTGTGTGTAAATATATTGTATAATAAAAATATTTTATTTACTGTGATATTTATATAATTTACAGTCACAATTTTCAATTTTTCATATCAGATGCTATTGATATTTTGCTGAAACATAATTTATTAAAATTAATATAACATATATTTTAAATTTTATTTTTGATTCCTTTTATTTTATATCATCAGTTTACTTTGTTTTTTTAAATTAATGGTCCATCATTATTTTTTTTTTACATAAATGCAGTCTTAATTAAATAAAAATAAATCAAGTGATATAATGCAGTTAATTCTAAAGAATGAATTTTTTTTTGTCCAATATTATTTGCACATGAAGATTGGAGAAAATTAAAATTTTTATACGTAATGAAAATATTAATGTGCCAATTTTAAAATTTATTATTAATGCACTTTATTGTACATAACTAATGTGTAGTTATATACTGAATGAAAATGTATTATTATTTTTTCTTTTTTTTTTGCTGATATTTTTTTGTTATATTTATAATGATAATCTCCATTATCTTGGATGTGTCATAAATCCTGTTATAGGCATCTTACAATGATATTAATTAAAAATTAACCAAGTAAGTATTATTTTTATATTTTATAAAAATTGATCATTAATTGCATAATGCATGAAATAATTTTTTTAAAAAAAATATTTTAAATTTATAATAACAGCATTTTTTTGCCTTGAGATTAAATTACCATTTATAAATTTATTAAACAAAAACTAATTGAGTAAATATATTTAGCTAATGTACATTTTTTAATGCATTATGTTATATGTGATCAAAGTTTGTTTTTGATTATGTATTGTACTAAATGAAATATATTTTCTTACTACTTATGAATTGCAAATAAAAGTACAGTCTAATTTGCAATGATAAGCATTGTAATCATATTTCTAATTATTTATTATTTCATTTTATTGTTATATAATATACTATACTGTACAATATAATCAAAACCTTTTTAATTACTGTACATAATGAATCATGTATTGTATTTTTCTTAACATAAACTGTTGCCCTCTTAATCTTATAAGGATGACATTACTTTCAGGAAGTCACTATTTAAGACATCATTAATACTATAAATGACCATGATTTAAAAATGGCAGTCAATTAAAAACATTCCTTTTTTTAAAATCATATAGTACATAGTTGATGTTTTAATTAAAATAGTAAATATAAATTAAATGGTGATCACTGTGGCCAATCCTCATATAATAGTCCTTTCTTTATGGTCAGGAGAAAGTGTATTTATATATCATACCACCATATAACCCCTTTATTACTTCGGTTGTAACACTTTCCTGATGAGCATGTTACAGGAAGGAACAATCAATTGGAATTTCCCAATGCAGATGTTAACCCCCCCTACAACAATATTTCTTGCTCATCAGAGGATGTAGCACCATAGAGACTGGAAGCATCTAGACATTTCTATGCTTGGTTTTCCAAACAGCACCACTAGAGTTCCCTCTCACTATAACCTGACTTACATAGGTCTAGTTGTGCCAGACATAGCTCAGGAGGCATGAAATTCTCATGACCAAGTGCACTGAATGATGAATGATGCAATAACAAAAAAAATAGAATTGAACAACTAAGAGAAATTTTAAGTAACAACAATTTTATTTAACAATAATTCACTCCAAGTCAATATGTATCCATGTGTGAAGATTTATTTTCAGTTCACTTATGAGAAGAAGTTTAAAAGCAGTTTGTTTACAATAATTCATTTTCAAGTCCGTATGTATCCATGTGTGAAGACTTATTTTCAGTTCACTTATGAGAAGAAGTTTAAAAGCACTTTATTTATCAATAATCTAATTGCAAGTCCTTCTAATAAAGTATATGCAGTCAAGCAGTTATGATTTATGCAGCATTTCATTATTTTGAGGATTATTACGGGTTGGTAAACACTTAAACTCCATAATTCTAGGTTTGTGAAGCATTTATCATTTAGTCAAATATAGAGGTATATTCATACACATAAACTTTATTATATTATCCAGATAGAAGTAATATGCAGTTAAGCATTTATGATTTATACAGCATTTAATTATTCTAACATAAATATTACTTGGTCTGCTGCAAACGTATATTTTTATGCATAAATTCATTAGCAGTTTCATTTATAATTTGAAATATAGAACACAATTAACGTTTTCATATTTCTCCATTAATTTTTTTCTTTTATTAAAAATTTTATCATAGCATTAATAATTGAATTGCTACTATTTTTTAATTCTTACCTTTTTACTTGTTGTTCTCTTTCAATACCAATGGGGGCTTAATGAATGGCACAGTAGACAGGCTGGAGCTTACTTCATGATTGTGGATGAAGAGAAAAAACAGGTCAACCACCCATGTTAAATTGTTTCTTCATGGTTAAGTTTTGATTTTTCTGTCTTGCTTTACTTAGTAAAACTGATAAAAATAAACACTCTCTGATAATTCAAATTTTCCAAATATTTTGTACTTTCTCTGCTTGTTTTATCCAATATGACTTCTAAAAAGAAAAACTACTTAACCGATAATGATAATAATAAAAACTATTCTCTCTGTCCCATAATCCAAATATTTCAACCTATTTATACTTTCTGCTTATCAGAATGGATTCTCTTTACATGATGCCTGCTTCAATTGGTGTTGGTGGTATGTTTTCATCCATGTTCATGCCATTTCCCCAGCTCATTGGCTATTATTTTTGGCGGTAGAAGACCATTTTCAATTATCTGGCTATGTGTTTTCGAATTCCAATTAATTTTAATGTTTTCTTGCCTGGAGAATTTTGCCTTACTAATTATTTTCTGAAATAAAAAATAAGCTTATCTTTTTTCTTTTTTAATTGCAGATTTAAACATATTCATTGTCTCTTTTTTTCCTTTTTAATTTGACCAAATTAACTTTCTTTTTTCATTGCTGTCAATTTTCATGATTCCTTTGTTTCTTTAACTTTAAAAATTTCCTTAACCATTATTAAATCTTTTCTTTTCTTTTGTAAAAACAAATCATGCTAGTCTTTTTAAATGGGGGGGGGGGATTTTTTGAATATATACGTGGAACAGTATATCTGTTTCAATATATATATATATATGTAACAATGTATATGCCTTCTGTCTTAAATAATACTGAGTGACCAATATAAAAGATTATTGATAAAAATTACTTTAAAGAAAAGAATTATATGGTGTAGAAACTATAATCAGAAAAATAGTACCAACAATTTTACAAACAAAAGAGATACAAAAGCCATATTAACAAAAGCTATTAGTATGAAAAATAAGTCAAACTTAGATAACTACAACTTAATGAAAGCTTTTTAAATTATTTTTATTGAGCTAAGAGTCAAAAACAATAATAAAATATACAAAATAAATAAATATCATTTACAAATAACATAAGTGGTTACCATTAAGCTTGCTGTCATGTATTAATGACTGATTAAATGTAGAACTTCATGAAACAATTCCAAGCATTTACAAATGATTGCAATATATTTTTATTTTTTATTCAAAGCAAAACTTCAATCACATTAGGATTTAAAAATAAGATATCATTTTCTGTCAATAATATGTAATAAAAAAGTCTATTGTTGATTTGTAATTATTTTACCTTATACTTTTAAAGCAAATTTTATTGATAATATCAAGTAAATATATTGAGTATATTATAGCAATAATTTCTTTCAAAAATGCTTTCAACATCAAAGTATAATGATTCACAATAAGTATAACAAAGTATTGTGGGGATAACAATCAATGCAACTTAAATTAATCTGAGACATCACTTTTCTTATAGAAAAAAATATTTGTAGATGCATTATTATCTCTGATTATCATTATTTTGATGTAATTACTCCAGCATGATTCACAGAGATTTGCATGATTTCTCAGATTTAGTAGTATATTAATGGCATATGTTAGAAATGAGTTCAAATAATAAAGAATTAAATTTGATAAGAAAATAACCTAACAATATATTTATAGTAATTATAAAATCAAGAAATTATTGCTTATTTATTTACAACTACCATAAAATCTTAAAATAAAATACAAAATATTGAAATTAACAAATAGTCATGAATATTAAATGTAAATGTAACACTGAATATACATAAACTCACACTAATATTAATTCTTTGTCCTTATAGTATGTGAATATAAAAGAAAGATTTTACCTGTATCTTTAACCAGGCTTTTTGTTGAGATCATAAGCTTACATTTCACTTACCATGCATATCCTTGATAATAATTTGTATGAATTCAGTCTTAATTTTAATTAACTTCCTTGAGCATCAATGACAGCAGACAATGGAATTGGGGCCCACTATAAGCAAATATATGGTACATATTATGACAAAGTCTTCTTTTCTTATGCATGGGTTTTTTCTTGTAAGCAGGTAAAGTTGTACTCTATATACAATCAATATTCATATCTGAATAAAACTATATAGTTTAATGTCTTTGACTAATGTGCTTTGAGTTATTTAGACAACCATGGCAAATAGTTTTCTGGCAGAAAATACTGTTAAGATTGAAAAATACTTTAAACAATCAGTAAGGTAAAGTTATTTGAAACTATTCTATAGAAAATATTTTAACTAGTGTTTTTCTTTTCCACAGCTACTGCATCCGACTTAATATTCGACTAATTATAGTACTGGGTTTTTTTTGTTTTCTTGCTGATAACAACCACTCTGCTTTTCTAATGACATTTTATTCTTTCTTCCCATAATACATTTTCACTTCTGTCTTCTCTGATTCTAACTAAGAACTACTATTATTTTTTTAGATCTATTTATTAAATAAAGAGATTTGAACTCAGGATTTTCAGTCTACTCATTCTCCACTCCATTTTAAATAGCTGATGTATGTGGCCACACACATGTGAAAAAGATGTATTTCATGTAGAAACAGCATTTACCAGTTGGATCAGATCATAATCTCTCACACATATAAGCAATCAGAGCTTGACTTATATTAATAATAATTTCTTAAACTTTAATAGACAGATTTCAATTTTCTCACTCTTCCAACAATTCAACTATCAATTTACTTGAAAAACTAATGATGGATTTCTCAAAGACCATGGTGAATTTGTTATTGTAGTCATACCCATGTAAAGATAATGTCAATCCAACCCCTCATATTATCAGACCATGACATATCTATTTATATAAAAAGAAGAGAGATGGGCTATATTTATACTATGATTTAACCTATTTCCAAGACAATATATAATTAACCTATTCATTCAATATACTAAATATCCCAAAGCAATAACACAATATCCAATTACCTTAAGTCTTTACTGGTATTTATTTTTTGTTAATTTGGTTAACATTTTATGTGCCGGACAAACTATTTAACTCTGAATTAATTTTATATTGGAATGCTTTACAAAATCATCATCAGATGTTCAATGAAATGGATGGCTAAAGAGTTGTGGGTTGGAGTAATTTTAAGCCTGTACATTAAAGTATGAACAACATTAAAGTATGAAGATTGGCTATATTAATATAAAGCTAAGCACTGATTGTATATATGTGTGGAGATGGTAATCTGGACCAACTGATGAGAGCTGGTTTAGCATGAAATAAGTATATTGGTGATTATTTATTTTTTCAACATGTGTGTGATCAGATGGGTTAGCAATATGAAATGGCATAGAGAGGTGAAGATCGTGTGAAAGTCTGAGTTCGAATCCCTTATATATTACATTATATGTGTATGTGTGTATAAACCTTTATAGTGTATTAAGTTAAAATAAGTTTATCTAAATTCAAATATCACATTTAATATAATTTTTAAAAAACATTTTTTCTTTCACATTCAGATAGTTATTTAACAAATAATTATAAAATAGATTTTTCTTTTTATTTATGCTAAAGAAAAAAAAAGAGAAAAAAAATTACGACCAAACGTTGAAATTCTTTCTCTAGCTTTTTAAATTTTGATGTTTTATAATTTTTAATAAAATATTGGGGTTTGCAATCAGATGTACCACAACAAAAAGACAGATTATTTCTTTAAGCCTCTAACAGAAGGAAAATCTAAAAACTACTGCATTTCATTTATGTATATAAAACTTAAATAAATTAATTATTTTCTCTTTCTTGCCCTCCATTACACAAAGCTATAATTTTACTATTTTTAATTTTATATAGTATTTTTATTTACAAAAATGTAATAACCTTATTAAATTTATAAACCAATTTTCTGAAACTTATATAATTAAATGCTATGGATATATATCTCATACACATTCTACATATGGCAACCTATAAAATTTGCAAATCATATTATTTTATTAAGCTGTCTTTAATAATATGATAACGTAGCTTTAAGTCATAAAATAATTGTACTTGTAATCATTTGTATTGTTAAAATATGAATTCTTATTAAAGATATTATATATGAATTATATAATAAAATTGTATTTATTAGGCTACTTAGTTAAGGTGCTTTTATCAAATTCAAAAATAAATAATCACAGAGATCAATGCTAGGAGATTAAATTCTAATCAACACTTATTTGACATCAAAAATTGTACCCAATAATTGAAATCTCAACCATACTTTGCAGGAACTAAAATTTATAATAAATCTATAGTTATCGCACACCTTTATTTTACAAATTTAGATATCCTAATTTCTCAATTTCTAGTGTACCTATCGCAAGAATAAAAATATCAGTTCATAAAAAATTAACATTTCAGTACTTTAAAAAATTATATTCTGAGCAACATAGAGACAAAAGGTTTAGTAAATCATTTTAATTCATAAAAATTGAAATAAATTGAGATCCTGCTGAATCTCACTGCATTCGTTAAAATACCTATCCGACAACCAATCAGATGTCATGATAGCCATCTAAACGACAATCAAACCTAAACACACAACAAAGATTTTATGAGAAAGGGCAGCCACCCTTCTCTCAACTTTTCTTTCTATATATCTAAGCCAGTCATAAGTATTTAGGTATGAAAGCTTGAAGCTTTAAATATCTTCACAAATAACAGACTGAGTCTAAATCATAAACATACAATGCGAAATCCTATGATTTACTATGTAGTAGTTTTTAGAATACATAACAAGGCAGTAAAGTATGTAAATAATATTTTAATTTGCAAAGTGCAGATAGTTGAAAATTGAAATAAATTAAGATCCTGCTGAATCTCACTGCAATTCATAAAATAAATTATCTTTTAAAGACAAAAGTTTGAAATGAGTATAATGACAGAATGCATATTCAAGTCTGAATGAAAATATTTATTATCTATTTATAAGTTTGGTTCATATCTAGGAAAGTATATTGTCATTATATACTAATATCTAATACACTTAGTTATGCATTTTTACAAAATATTAAAGATTTTACAAAAGCAATATGGATTTAAAGTGTTTCATTTTTGAATTATCCAAGTCAATTAAAATTTCTTCATTATCAGAAACATCTATTACCTATTGGAATATTTATGTATGCACATCCAAGTAATTAAAGAACATTGAATAATTGGGTCAATTAAACTGCTAGAAAAGGTTTTGGATATTGACTTTAGTGAGGAACATTAGATTACATATATTCATACAGTAATCACCTTTATTTTTTATGATAATCAATGACTTAAAAGATTTAAAGCTTAAAGGATTGAACTCAAGCCAACTAGTTTGTATATAAGATGAGAAACTCTAAAAAGATAACGTAATGATAATTGGGATAGTCTATATTGTGAGCATATGTTTATTTATTGCTTTTAAAAATTAAATAAATGAAGCTATAATGAATGGTGAAAATACTGTACAAGCTGCTAGTAAAAACATTTTGACTATAAAAAGAATAACAGTCTTATCCAAAAATTATTGGAATTACATGAAGTAAAAATAAAAATCTGATAAACTAGATCAGTTAACAACTAACAATTTCTCTGCTCCCAAGGATGCCTATGAGCTTGTGTTTAAAACAGAAGTAGAACTATTTTAAACATAATTAAACGTTGGATTTTTTTGCCTGGATAAGCATGAGGCAAAGACTTTATCTTATTATATATATATTAGTAAAAATTAGTCACATGTCACATGACTTGTATAGCTTCCATTACCAATATATAAAGAGCCTGCTAATAGCTCTAAATAAGCTTATTTATTTACTTTTTAATGATAAATGATATAAGAGAAAGTACCTGAAACCTTTATCTATGATAGTCCCCATCCCCAGACTGGTTTCCTCATTGAAGAGAGCTATAGCTTGAAACCAATCTGTGGATACTTTCTTCAGATACTTTCTTTTGTAGCATTTATTATTAAAAAATAAATAAATAAGCTTGTTTAGAGCTATTAGAAGGCTCTTTATATATATATACACACACATACAAAATCAGATATCACTTGATTTATTTTTTTTAAAAATTGGCATCTACAAAAACTAAAAAATAAACATTAAATTGCATACATTAAAATATTTTTAATTATCCATTGGTCAAAGAAATTTATGTTAGTATATAAAAATGGGTTTTATGGTTTTAATGTACTACAATTCTAATTAAACTTACTGATATTATTTCTATGAGAGAATTTGGCTCTTTATCCATCAATTCAATCACTATTCAAATGGAGGAAGAGAGTCAAATAACCATGGTCAAAAAGAATTACTATACTCCAAAACAACAATGACAACTAAATGCCCCACTATAAAATATTCTAAACTAAACTTTTTAAATAATATCAGAAAATAATGCCAAAGTCTCAGCACAAATGTCAAAAGAAAATTGCTAAATTTTTCACAAGAAATTTTTTGTAATTATTATAACAAAAGCATATAATAAAATTTGTTGACCTTAAAGACAATCTAAGACCTGTTTACTATTTTCTGAATTAAAAGTCTTTCTTTTAATATCTATATCACAGCCTGCATCTTAATTTAAATAAAATTATGAAAATAATGATCCAATATACTTTGATATAATGATTTTAAAAATAACAGAAAAAGCACAATAAATTAATTATAATCATCATTGTCAAACACAAAGGTCACTTCACTGAGTACAAAACAAAAATATACACTAAAATAATCAAATCTATTAAAAGCCTTTGAAACTTTACTGCATAACAAATGATGTAAAATCATTAGTACCAACAAAATATCACTTGCTTAAATAACTCTTAATGTCCCAATATAAGTAGTTTTTTAAATTTTATTCCAGACTCTACTGAGTAAACTTGCTGGTTACTAAATTGTAAAGTTATTATATCCATATCTAGATTAATTTCTCATTTTTGTGTTAAAAAATGAGCTTCTAGGAA
Source organism: Epiperipatus broadwayi (assembly GCA_028023455.1). Taxonomy (NCBI): domain Eukaryota; kingdom Metazoa; phylum Onychophora; class Udeonychophora; order Euonychophora; family Peripatidae; genus Epiperipatus; species Epiperipatus broadwayi. The sequence goes on from JAQFVV010006222.1 coordinate 2,232,269, forward strand.
TTAAAATCCAGAAGTAATGACCTTATGTATGTAGCAGCTATTTTTATAAGTCAATAACCTGAAAAGATTTTGAATTCAGGTCAACTGACTTGTATAGTTATGTAGATCTGACATCAGTCATTAACTATATATTTTAATGACTTTAATCTTATGTTAATTATAGCCTTTTCTATTCTTTATTTAGGAAAGTATAGCAATAATTTCTTGGCTTACTTTTAATATATGTTTCCAAAAACAGTTCTCTTACTCTACTTCAGAATCATCATCTTTAAGCTTGAGTAATCAATGTATCTTGATGGTGGTACTCTTGCATCTTCTGCTACAGAATGGTTTGTGTTTTTGCCTTCATCAATGAGGATTTAAAATTTATACAGGTGATTAATGCACTTATGCATTTAGAAAACACCTTTAATTTTTTTGTATAGTCTAAAATTTAAAAATGCCTAATGTTTTAAAACAATTTTTTTTTTTGCATGAGAATTCATTAATTCTGTATATCTGCATATATTTTTAAAGTAATATATTAACAGATAAATAATTATCCAAAGACTATTTGGTGTAGTGGTTAATGGTCTCAACTTGACACTGTCTTGATTCATTTCTGTTTTTGGTGAACCTTGTTTTTTTTTTTTCAGGACAAAAGTTAGCTTTGGATTTTTTTAAGCAGTTGATTCATATTTAATCTAGACAGCCATTCAAAATTGGTCAAAAAATGATTATCAAATATATTATTAGTTAATCAGTAAAGATTTCAGTTTGATCTATATTAATACATACAAATAGATGTGATAACTATTAAAAAATCCTCATAATATATTACTGCTATCATCAGTGATGAGTTAATAAAACACTTCTGCTATCTAAAAAAAAAAAATTCAAAAACATAAATATTTGAATTCCATAAACAATGAGGATTTCCAATTCCTCTACAGGCTTTATGATAAATGCTTAGCCAGAGACAACACTTAAAATATCTCTGTCACGAACCCCTGACCATGGTTTCATGCTTTGGCACTTATCAGAGAGGTGTTGGGGTAAGTTCATTCACTAGATCTAAAAATACCAACCCAAAGCCAAGCACTTATCTAAAAGTTATCTATTGAGTGGAAAATCTGAAATTTTCAGACATCTACATGTCTTCAAACCCAGCTATCCAATTCAAATAGCTATATGGGGCTGAAGATCTTCAGCCATACCATATATAAAATTGCATAAGACTTATTGCAGATTAAGTCTTATGCAATTTTATATTGCTAAGACTATTAATATATGGTATGGCTGAAGATCTTCAGCCCCATATAGCTATTTGAGTTGGATAGCTGGGTTTGAAGACATGTAGATGTCTGATAATTTCAGATTTTCCACTCAATAGATAACTTTTAGATAAGTGCTTGACTTTGGGTTGGTATTTTTAGATCTAGTGTCTGAACCTACTCTGACTCCTCTCTGAGGAGTGCCAAAGCATGAAACCATGGTCAGAGGTGGGGGGTTCTGACAAAGATATTTTAAGTGCTGGCTCTGGCTAAGCATTTATCATAAAGCTTGTAGAGGAATTGTTAATCCTCATTGTTAATAACTTACAAGCTTAAGAGATAGGATCATATGATCTATGACTCTTATTTTGACTACAGTATTTGAATTCCATGTCTTGGAAATATCGGCCTGATTGTAGTATCCGTCTTGATATTGATACTATTATTTTTTTATGTTTAGTTGTATTTCTTTTCTTTTTTTTTTCAGAATTTATTTAGTTTGTTTTGCTTATACAAAAAGATAAATAAAATATGACAATTCCGATTTTATTTATCTTGTAATTACAAATCAGGAAGCAATACAGAACTGTCATTTAAAATATTGAATAATTCAAACTGGGATTCAGTTTTTATTCTATTTAATATAAATACAGAATATTCTCTTTAATTATAATTATATTAGCTCAATTATTTTCATTTTCAAAAACATTTTTATTTACATATATTTTTATTATTTTAAATAAGGAATAAATTATAATAAAAACAATGTTTCTCATCAATCCAGATTTTGTATGTTTCCTCTCATAATATCATTTTAAATTAATATTAGTTATTTTATGGATCCTCTTTCTCTCCCTTTTAGATGCACGCACAAATTTATAAAATGCTTTTACTGAAATAATTTTTTAATATATAACTCATATATAGATAAGTTATATATGTTAAACTATTCATATTTGCTAAAGTTGTTTCCGAGATTTTGCGGGGATACTAAAGCCGCAGATAAAAGCGAATATATGTTATTTATACATGCTAAACACATACCTACAATACAATTTAACTTCTTAAAATTTACATATTAGCAACATAACATCAGTTAATTTTCAGAGCTTATACTATTATCTTCAACATATTTTTGTCTGTATTCTGGTACTATCTCCAGAATACTTGGATTTTTTTTTTATGCAGTGCGACATAATTCCCTCTGTCAAACCTTTTCTGGCCTTTGATTTATCACTAAAAAAATTGGACTTTTTGTTGAAGTTTTGAATCCTCATTAATAAAAGAGTTTGAAAATGGAAATTATAATTCACTATTATCTGATAAACACTAGTAAATCAGGTTTACAGTAGATGGGGCTTGAGTACAGAGAGATTAAATGTACAATTAACTAAAATAATTAACAAAAAATTAGGAGAATTCAGTCATGGAAAAAGAGGATGAGAGACAAAAGCGATCACCTAGAACAGATTCAGGGTGCAAAATGATGAAGATTAAGTGAGAGATATTTCACAGATGAGTGAATGTAAAAAATGTATAAATTCAAATTTAGGAATTTCTAATTTTTGTATGGAAGTATTAATGTATATAAAATTTAAATAGATTTCTAAATTTTTTTTTACAAATATCATTTTTTATAATCGTAAATATTCAATGCATTCTTTTTTATGAATTTCCATAATGCTCAATAATATTTCATAATATCATTACATGCTAACAATATTCTCTTCAACATATTTTTTTTTTTTTATGTGTGTGTATGTCGATATTCAAACTCATTTTTATTTTATTTATAAAAATGATAAAACTATTTTCAAAGTGTTTTTAGTATAATTGGTTTAAAATTAAGTTACATTTATTTCCATGCTTTGTCACAAATTATTATGTTTCAATTAATAAAAGACAAGAGATGGTCATGGAGTCACTAATGGCACACCTGATTAGCAATTTTTACATGGAAGAACTTAAAATCACAGCCATAAATATTATTCTATATCCACCTATAATTTGGCATTGCTATATTGATGATGCATTTATTTTATGGCCACATAATGAAGCACTATTATAACAAACATTCTGGACACACTTCGATGACATATTGCCTTCAATTATATTCATAACAGAATCAGAACTATAACAAAAATTGGCATGCTTAGATGTATTTGTGACAAGACTTTCATATGGCAAAATCAAAACTCTAGTTTATAAAAAAAACCTATACATACAGAAACTATATTTAGCATATACATTCAATCACTCCAGCAACACAAAACATTGTATCATACTATTAATATGAAACAGAGAAAAATAGGTTTGTTTAGAAACCAGTGATTTGGAAAAAGATCTATATAGAACAAATTCTAATGAAGAATAGTTATCCTTCAACTGACATTAAGAAAACACCAAAAGAAAAAAATAATTACTGGTAGTGTTGAATCCATATATACAAGAAATAGCAGATAAACTAAAGAAAATATACTATAAATATCCAGAGCCATAACACATTATGAGAATTTCAACATCTACAAAGCTTAAACTTGAAGTATTGAAAAACAAGAAGAGCATCCATAAAATATCATTTGGATGTGGAAGGCAGTTACCCTATTGAAAAGCAATTGAAAGAATCTAAACTTATGAATATAAAAGAGAAAACAGATGTACCAATGAACATATGTTTGGTTGGGAAAATATTGTATAGAGAGGAAAATGATAAAAAAAAATCCAAAGAAGCTGCTTATAACTCCATAACTCAACTTATTGTTACTATACATAATTTTTGGAAGTCACTAATTAACTAAAATCAGGAGGAACTTAATAAATAAGTATATGAAATTTTTACTGTCTGTGGCTTTGGGAGAATGGCTCAGTTGGTTAGAATGTTGCCTTAAAATTCAGAATTCAAGAATCTAAGGGTCCAGGTTCAATTTCCATGCTAGTACTATCATTTGTCAGGCCAGCAATACCAGGAGAAGAGATAAGAATACCATTCAAAAGATTGTGTATATACTAACCTGCATGATATTATTAACAATTGAATTTAATTGGAAAATTTAAAAATTTCTAAAGACATTCAATAATTAATGTTAGATTATGGAAATAGTCAAGCATATAAGTACAATAAAGTGTCATCAACATTACAAAGCTTCAGAAAAAGTAAAATATATGTATATAATATAAATTTAGTCTTAACATGAAATAAATGTATAATATATAATAAAAATTTTGAAGCCAAAAAAACTTACAGCTTTATACCAAATTGTAGCAAAAAAATGAAAATAAATTCCAATAGTACTTACATATTTAAATTTATGCCATCAGACTTTTTTCTTTCAACAAATGTATGACAATTTTTTTTTAAATTAGAGATTTCATCTATTGATTAAAACTAAAACTAAAATCTAAAACATGGGCAAAGAAAAATATAATTTTTAGTAATAATTAATGAAAATAAATAAAAAACATTGAAATAACTTGACAATCAAATTGAATTGAAAGTAAGGAATTTGCTTTAATGATATAGGAATTTCTGAAAGGATTAAATAAGAAAATCAAATTAATTATCATATAGTAATTTTAAAATAAAATTTAATACAATTTTTAATTAAAAGCAAATTAAGGAGTTGAATCGCAGAGCTGTAACTAATAAAAATATGTTACCAATTTAAAAAAAGCATATAATATAAAAAATAAAATTGATAATTGTGTATTTAAAGTGAGGGTGAAAGGAAGTGAATATAAAAAATATTGCAAAAAAATATTTCATTATATAATACTCAAGCAATAAAAACTAAAAACAATAATATGCTTTATCCAGATGCTTCTATGATTAAAATAAATTTATGTGAGGATAAATTTAATGTTCAGGTCCTGAAGAAAATATATTAAAAGAACTACTAAAGTAAAAAGTTTGAATTAAAAGAGATAGATTAAAAATTGTTGCAAAGTCTATTAAAGATTCAATCATGAAAATGAAATGATATAATATCATTATGGTATAGAATATAAAAATATTTATTATCTCATTCACAAATAAAACTGATATAGACATGCACATCCCTCCCCCTCATCTCATAGATAAATTAAAAAAGAAATGCTCAGAGAAATCTCTTGTTAAAAAATATAACAAAAGAAAGTAAATATTCAGATTTGAACATTAAAATACTGGATATTAAAAATAAAATTGAATTAAAACAAAAAAAGAATTTGTTTGGGAAAATAAAGAAGAAATCATTAGAAACAAAGTGATATAGACATCTCTTCATATACCTGGATCTTAATTGTAAATATATGGGATTTGAACACAAACTTTTAAGAACCCTATCCACACTATCTTATACCACTGATACACATGATTATATACATGTAGAAAAAATAAATAAATCACCAATATACGTATTTTGTGCTGACCCAGCACTTATCAGTTGGTCCAGATCATCATCTTCCACACATATATAATCAGTGCTCAGTGTATATTAAGATAGCAATTAAACTCCAGGTATATGAAGAATTCCTGTATTTCAAATATTGCTAAATAAATAAGTGAATGATTTGTTGCTTGGATTATATGAAGATTTATATAGAATTCAAGCAATAAAAGTGACAAAATTATACTGTAATCCATGAACCAAAACTCTAAAAATTGCTCTCTCTCTAACATTTCTCTAAATCATGCAGTGAAATATATATGTATAATCAAATGATTTATTGTTTGGTAGTTCATAAAAAATTCAGTCACTGAAAGTAGTGGATCTGGAGCTACAATCTAGTCTGTCACCCTACTACTGTAACAATATGCAATGGGATCTGATGTTCAACAAGAAATGACAATGAATAACAAAATACAACTCAATTGTAGTTTAACAGTGATAAATTTGTGCTAGAGATTGACTACCATCGAACGATGTTTATACCTTGTTTAATATGGGATAATATATTACGCTTGTAACTATATCAATAATAGTGGCTATTGAGTGTAACTAAATATAGTTGTTTACTTGTCATTCTGTAAGTACTCTCTAATAACCTTGATAATTGTATTGTAATCAGCTATGGCAATACTTCTTAAGACTGATTACACATATTGTATTATGAATTTATTTCTTTATTTATATAAACATTTCTGCTTTAGGTAATGATGATTGACAGAGAATATGATTGATTACTTAATTTTAATTGATAAGATGAGTATGTTTAGAATGAGTGGTAATGTTAGTTTGTATCCTTTAACTCAACTGTTGTGATTGATTAGTAATAGTTTGTTCAAAGCTTGATTGTAATACTTCTTTCTTCTTGATAAAATTACTCACACACTTTGATCTAGATAATTGTGGCTGTTAGTTATCTTTTATTATTGTTCACTTTACTGATTACTTGACTATTTCTTTTAGTAATGATTGAAATGGTATCTCTAGATCAGCTTTTCTATTGAATTATGCATTGCTTTCTGTATAAATTATGTGATCATTACTTTATATAATGAACATCTTTTGTTATTATTTAACTGTGATATACTAAAAATCTTTTTGCATAGAATGAAAAGTTTCTATATGAGATTTACCATATAAAGTCAGACTACATTGATATTTTTTTTGTTTGAAAACAAATGAATTGTGAATGTTCGAGTTCAGAGATATGTGTTGGGCTAACAATATTTTGGCTAAATAAATATTTTCACATTCTTAAATGATTTTTTTACTAAAAGCTTTTTTTTTGTTTGTTTTTCCATTAAATTTCCCAGGTTTTATATTATTTTTTGAGCTGAAAGATGATGAACTGTCACGCGTTGTTAGCCGAGAGGTCATTGCATCTTCCTTGCAAGCAAGTAGTTGGTTGCAGATGGTTGTGGGTTTGCATCCCGGCCGATGCTATGACATATAAAAAAAAAAGGTGATGAACAAAAGTTTTTGATTTTGGCTGGTAGAACTGTTGTTTCATTGTCTGATAAAAATGTTGGGAATTTCATAAGCAGAAAATAATTGTTTCAAACATCAATAGATGCTATGGTGTTGAGTGATGGTACATCAGTTATTTCAAATCACTTAGAGAAAACATTAATGATATTAAGAATTGTTTTATATTCTAATAACAAAAATGGTTAATGTAGAATCCAGATTCAAGTATCATCCAGTTCAGGGCAAAGAGTGACTACTTTTAAGGCATGTTTTGTGTTTTCATGCACTGTGCATAAGATCTTGGTAAACCTTATGTACTTAATACATAAGTCTACAAATATTCTGCTTTGACAACTTATCAATTTAAACTTTTCATTGATTTGCAATTGGACAAATGCAAAACTTTTGGGCACTTTGGTATTAGAACTGTGACATAGTGTAGGAGAGATAAGAGGCCTTTTCACACCGATCATAAATGTGTAATGTTGCAATGATATAATTGAAAGAAAATAATTCCTGCGAGTATATGTGAAAATGTGTTTTTTTTTCAATGTGATCTCTTTTTTTTTTTGTAATATTTCGACATTTTCAGTTTCATAATTAATATGTATTTTTTTTTTTTTTTTGTGGTTTTTGTTCTGTATTAATACGTTTTTTTTTTTTTTGTAGTTTTTGTTCCATTTTGTCTTGGTTTAATTTATTTATATAAAAATTAAGTTTATTAGCATTTCTGTTGAAAATCCCAGCATACTCTGCAATCACATTCTACATTTTTGGAGGGAAAGTTTTCAGTATAGATGTCAATTTTCTGGGATAATATTATTTTTTTTGTTTCAAGGTGACAATTTCTGTTATATATTACACAGTAAATAATGTATGAGTATACTTAATGTATTTTTATAAATATTATTTAAAAATCTAAATCATTTACTATTTGTTTAGTAGTGAAACAATATATCCCATCACTCAGAACTGTTTCACCTATTTTTTCTCACAGCTCCATCTGTACCAGATTTAAATCCTTTCTGAGTACATGTATATAAGTGTCAAGATGATTATAAAGGAATAATCACACATATATATGCGAACAAAAGACTGATATCAGTTTATATATATAGACAGCATGTATATTTATTTTAAAATAATATATTTTGTGTTATGTATTATAACCAGTTGGGTCACATACACACACTACTATAGTGTATGTGCATATATATGTAAATAAAGGAAAAGTAGAAGTAAACACAGACATAAATTTTTGTAGTAATTTTTTTACAATTCCTAAAATAAAATAATAATAAGTAAAGGGTTAAATAATAATTCTGGTTTAAAATTGGAATTGTTTTGTAGATTAAACTTTTAAAAGGTCTGATAAATATTATTTGTAATTCTGATTTTGAAATTTAAATGTAAGCATGTTTTTTTGATAATTTTTTTAAAAAAATGTCTATTTTTGAAATCTTTAATTAATTTGTATATTTTTATTGTCTAAGTGAAAACATGTATGTTTTCAAAAGGATTAGAGAGATAAAAATAAAAAATCTGTTTTTAATCAAGGTGTTATTAGCACCTTAGATGATTCTATAAAAGAGCTGCTAATAAAATTAGCCCCAGTCTGGATAATGATTTTTGAAGAGAGCAGTCTGGTTAATAGTTTTTTGTAAGAAGGGTCAGCTGAAAAGTTGGTTATAATATTTTGTTGCAGCTTCTTGAAGTTTGCAGCAGTTGGTTTTAGCTGACCTTAGAGTTGGCAGAATAGCTGCCATACACTGATATAGCTGAAATCAGGGCATTAGATTCAGGAGCTGCTAATATTTCCTTCACAGGAGTTTAAATTCACATGGAGAAAATGACCCACTTCTTTGTGCTGAAATTCATAGCCTTAAATATGGAGAGGATAGCTGCTTGCCTAGTTCTACATAGACAAGAGATCAACTATGGACCAACATTATACATAGATTATACTTTTTCCTGATGATAACAATCCCTAAAACCAAGCTTGCTGAGGAAGCAATTATATATATATGCTGACATATCTAAAGGCAGAGAAGAACAGATAAAAATATATACAGCTGTGGTGAATAAAGTTATATACGAACATGAAATTTTAATTACATTTTGAAAGTGATGCATGAATTTGTACTTTTTTATGTTTAAGGCGGTGTATAGTTGAACGCGGCTGTCTGGATGCAGTGTGTTCATGATGCTCCAAAGTATAGACTCGGCACTGTCTAGACCTAGATGTTGAGCTCCCAGAGTAGTTCAGTGGTGAATATATATAGGCCCCATGAATAGGCCTTGGTCTCATGAATAGACCTCATTTATACCCCTAAGTCTCACAGAGATGAGCAGAGATGGTGCAATGTCTTTTATTTTTTTCTGGATACTACTCTTTGAGGATGATCTGCCTAGGTACTTAGAAGAGGCAGTGCTTAAAAATGAGGTATTTTCTTGTGATGTCATGGAGCTTTGTGTACTGATAGTTCAGCTTGGTTGTCTGCTTATCATGGCATGGGGAGCTGCAGTGCATGTATTCACTTTTGCTATCTCACCTTGCCTATTTCATAAGTATTAACTCATCAAGCAGAAAGTCATCTTAAAATTTATATATTTTTTCTATTCTATAAAACAATATTAGTTTAAAATCGTTTATTAAAGAAGAAAAAACTGTTTAAAGTTATATTTATAATTTAGAAAAAAAACTATAAACAAAGTTATAATTAATAGTCAAGAAAAAGATTCCAAAAAATGTTTTAGACTAGGGAAAAAAGACATTAAAATAATATATACTTTCAATATTGAATTGATAAGGGAAAATATGACATTATTGTAACAAGTTGAAATAGATAGAAGTCAGTGTGCGTGTATACACGCACACTCATATATGTAAAATTTTAATATTTTTTTGATTAAATGTCAATTCATTTTTTATTAATTGTATATTATAAGCCATGCATCTGTGCGCATATATATGTAAACCATAGTAATAACAAGTTACTTGTAATTTTGTAAATTAATGTAACAATTTAAATTTTGAATAGTAATTATGTAAATCACAAATGTAATAATTATTTTATGTTTAATTGAAATGTCTTCATCAGGTATTACAAAACACACATCTGTGTACAGATATACATATGCATTTATAGATACCCATTAAGAAATAATGCAGTAAAGGTAATAATTTGAATTTTGTAGTAATCTTGTAAATTACAGCTGATGACTTTATTATTGTGTATCATGCAAAATCATAACCCTTAACCTATAAGACCTTAAATATCATTTTTTATTGTTATTAATAAACTTATTTAATTGTTAAAAATTGTTTCCATCATCTCTTGGTCACATACAGTAATTGAGCTTGTGGTCTCTGAGTTAAATTCGTACACAGGATGAATATATAAATGGGGATATGTATTTAGTGGTTTGGGCATCCAAAGATGATCAATCATTATCCTGGTTGGCAAGCCCATGCACTATATTTTATTTTAGTTCAGTCTTGTTAAAAATTAAAGTTTATAGTTGGCCACTACAAATGGCCTGAGAATTGATGATGATCAGCATGTTTTTATATCCCAGCATTATTGTTTTAATTTCTGATTATTGTGTATTTTTAATGGATGGGCACTAAGCTAGTGCATCCAAGTTATGTTTAAATAATTGCCCAAGGTGGCAAAGGCTGGTCTACAGAAGTCCCATTTCAATCCAGTCACAAGGTTGACTGTTGATTTACTGTATTGATTTATTGTAATGATTTGTTTATTCCCATCAATGATGATGATGAATGGTATTTGAATTATACTTACTTTTACTTTATAATGTTGGTTGATATATGATTGATGGATAATTATATTTGTAGTTGCTCTTCTGAGTTAGCTGGCTGATCTCTCAATACTCTCAGAGATTCTCTAATCTCATGCTCCCCTTAAATATTTCATTACTTATATGCACTTTTGTAAATTATTTGAAATATTGATGAATTGAGAGTGATGAGATTTTTCCATCACCCCAGCTTAAACCTTCTATTTTTTGATACCCCATCCCATTACAGTATTTTGTTTATTAAAAAGCATCAACATGGTTATATAGGTATCTTCACACATATATATGCGAACAAAAGACTGATATCATCAGTTTATATATACAGATAGTGTGCATATTTATTTTAAATATATTTTGTTTGTTAAAAAGAGTTTAGATTTTAAATTGTGGGTATATAGGTGTGATCTACACATGACCATGTTATATGTAGAATAATATTGTTAAAAGCTATAATGATTCTTAATTTTAATTTTAAAGAAATTATAAACAAAAGCCCCACTGGGAACATCTGTTTTAACATACCTTGATGAGATAATTTAAGTTGTTTCTAAATAATAATATTTTTTTCAAAAATGTATAATTTTAGTAAAAATTACTGAACTAAAACTATTGAAGTCATTAGAAATTTAAAACGGTTAAGTTTAAATAAAAACATCCTGTTAAAAAAGTAATATTGAATTATAAAATTTTAGAGGTGCTAATTGATTCTCAAGAAGTAAATAGTCTTGTTGATAGCAAGATGTTCTAATACTTGAATTGTATAAATAGGCCATGTTTCTAGCTGTAAAGATTCATTCTATAATTTTGAAAAGCATTGTCTATCAGAATCCATGCCAGTTTTCACTCTGACATGTCTGGCTAGGCAAAAGGTAGGTTTGCTTTTCTCTGGCAGGAGATGGTGATCTCTGTTCCCCTTTACATTCTTGATGGCATGATCATCATCACAGAGAGGAGAAACTTTCTAGCAGCTACTTCAAGAAAAAATCAAAACCACTATGCTTACCATCTGATGTGCCTGCATTACAAGCTACAACCAAGAAGATTAATTTTTTTAAAAGACTGCAGAGTTCTATAATTTAATCTTTAAATCTGTAATCTTAATACTAAGCTAGCTTATTTACTGTAATGAATGTTCAATCTTATTTATTGAAATCTGTTAAATTAAATCATTTATAAAGTAACTATGTAAAACTTGCTTGAATTCATCTTTATCATGTAAAATAATTTATTTTTCTACTCTTGTAAACTTGCCTGAATTCATTTTTATAAAGTAAAATAATTTATCTTATATGATCTATAAATAACTATAATCATTTATGATTTAAATTTTTTAAAACTGCAATCATGTCTAGATTTATTGTTTTAATGATTTTATTTAAATTTATTATATATGTTATAATATGCCCATCTTTCAAAACAGCTAATATTAATTGTTAATGAACTTTCAGTGGAGATAATTCAAATCTCCACTTTAAATACTTTAAGAATGCTACTTTTCATATTAAATTACTGTTTCAAATACTATATTGATAGATAATAAGCGATCGCTATGCACTCATTATTATCATGATTTTATATATGTTATAATTGCATTATATTTCATGAGGGTTTGCTTAGTCTTATTATAACTTATGGCTTATGATATCTGTTGGTGGAAGTAATGTGCTAGCTAGAAATTATATTAAAGTATATTTTTTAATGTTTATTAATGGCCATCAAATATACTTTCCCTCTTTAAATTACAAACATATATGCAGATTCAGTATTTTAACTAAGGTTATAATTTAATTTAAGCCCTTTTTGTTAGCATAGTTATAATGCTAGTTAAAGAACTGGGTTGTGTTAGTTTGGCAGATAGAAGCTATATGTTTTCAGGTTCAATTAATTAATTATACATATACATATTGGTATTTTGTGTATGCATTGTGAATGTATGTTGTGAATGTGTTTTTATAAAATACACATTGGTACATTTATGTTTTGCTGCACTTTAAATTGGTTCACGGTGACCGACTGCCCCATTCTTTAGTTCAGGTAAGGCTATCTTTATTAGAATTGGAACCTGATGGTCCAAACCATGTTTATAAAGACAATATGAGTTCCTGAACTTATCTGTTCATGTATTAATCACAGCAAACCATTTGATCTCAGAGCATCAAGCATTTGATGTTGAAGCTCTTGAGTAGTTACTCACTCATACCACAGACTTATTTCTTAGTATTTTGTGTAGCACCATATTATATATATATATATTGTAACAGTATATAATATGTCGTTACATTATTTTAAATTAAAATAAAAAGATTATAAATAAAAATTGATTATTAAAAAGAAAAAAACTTAACTCAAAAACTGAAAATTAAAAGTTGTTTAATGTATATAATATATCGCACAGATGGAATGAAAACTTTAAAAGTATTATTTACTTTTTAAAATAAAATAAAAAAAGTATTTGAACGTACTTTTTTTATAAAAAAAAAGTACAAGATTTAAAGATAAAATATTTTTGTTAAAAGATTCCTATGTAATCTCAGTAAATGGAAATGATTGTTTTATAAATTAAACGAAAAGCAAACTAGCCTTTGGGGCTCTTATATAAAAAAGTCAGATGAAAGATATAGATAAGAGAACAATAAAAAAATTAGATGTTCAAGAGAAGCAGCAAACCAATGCTCGGACCATAATGAAAATGATTGGAACAGGAAACTATGTTCAATGAATCTGGAGGATTACTATAAAAAGAAAAAATATCCAAATTAAGAACAGTTCCAGCTTGATATTTTACTGTATGATATAAATGGAAAAATTTTAAAAATAGTAATTAAGAACTTTCAAGATTTGACAAGCTAAACCTAATTTTTTTTTAATGAATTTTAATCTGACTTTTCAAATCAATTATTAATGTTTAATTTTTATACATTTGAGTTTGCTAAAAACCATTTCCATTTATTTTTTTTGTTCCTTTAATAGTAAAAATCAGTCATATATCACATGACCTATATAGCTTGTATTACCAATATGTAATATATAAAGAGCCTGCTACTAGCTCTAAACAAGCTTAATTTTTTTTATGATAAATGCTACAAGAGAAAATACATGAAGTTAATATTTTGAATCTTATGACCTAGCTCCTCACTGATGAGAGCCATAGCTTGAAACCAGTCTGGGGATGGAAACCATCATAGATAAAAGCTTCATGTATTTTCTCTTGTAGCATTTATCATAAAAAAAAATAAGTTTGTTTCTTTAAGTTTTATTATGATTTTTTTTGTTAAACTAAATAAATGCTAAATTTAAGTTGGGTGTGAATGGCTGCATAGATTTGTAAAGTTATATTAGTTTAATTAAGGGAGGGTAAATTTTAGGTTATTTGTTTCATACTTTAATTGGGTCAATAGATTGGATACATTGATGTAATTAGTACATGTAGCATGAGGACTGCTATGTGCAGGATCACTTTATATGCCACACTCGGGTGAAATAAACCTTTTTTATTGACCATTGGAGACAGATGGTATTTCCTGCTTCTTGGATCACCCCTTTTTAGCCTATGGAATGGGATAGTAAGATGGAAAATGCAGTCTCTTCCTATGGAGTTTTTTATTGTTCTTTTCACCAGACAGATGTAGTATTCCTGTACTGGATGAGAGTCAATGTCTTCTATAACCATGCTGTTCAGATGTACATTCCTGACAGTATGGTATTTGTGCTGTCGTATTCATGCTGCATTGAATACATTGATATATCAGATAGATTGATGTTAGTTTGACTGCGAACTTTTGGCCTAAGGTTAAATAAGGGATAGAATATTTTCTTTCCAAATGCAATCTATGTAGTTTATTCATACTTGACACTCTTAAAAATATTATCAAATTCATCTGTGCTGATTGTTTAAAATAAAAACTTAAATTTAAAAATTAATAACCAACCTAAAATAATAAATTTTATTCCTCCATTTTATTTATATATGTGTTAATAAATGTTTGTGTGTTAATTACTGGCAATGGCTTATTTCATTTTTTTTAAATATTAATATATTTCTTTTAAGCAAGTTTTATATAAAATCTTTGCATCTTCATGAGCTAGTGACAATGGGCTGATGGTTGGAATAAAACATATATATATATAAATTGAATCTTAACTTATGTATCTGCCTGCTCTATAAATTTTCCAGGTTCAAATGGCCTGGTGGCGCCTGTATGGCAGATATGGTAAGACTGCTAGCTTTAAATTCTCTGATCATTATAATTGGCCACCCAACATGGACCAATACACTTTAACCACAAGTACCCTGAGAATTTCAAAAACAAATCATGCCAGAGACATTTTTTTTAAATGAGTATATATTTTTTGTATTAACGTAAAGTTATAGTTTGAATTTTATGAAAAATGTACTGCCAGTAAGAAAATTGTGCATATTAGAAATAAATTAGAGGAATAAAATGTAATAATTAATATAAATCGTAATTTTTTTTTAAAAAAAAAGTCATTTAAAATCCAACTGTTTAACTTGCCTAAGTAATAGTTAAAAGTAGAGAAAAGAAACTTGGAAGGGAGGGGGCAGAAATTTAGCTGGTAGTAAAGAATCAACAGTCAACAATTTTTTTATCATTATATTTGTGTGTAATTACTTGTCTTTAAAAAAAAAAGTTTAGTATATAATTAATTTGTGTAATGTAATTACTTACACTAAGTAAATTCTTTTTTTTTTTTTTAATGTTTTTGTTTTTTGAGGAAGTTTACTGATATGTAATGGTATATAATATGCCGTTACATTATTTTAAATTAAAATAAAAAGATTATAAATAAAAATTGATTATTAAAAAGGAAAAAACTTAACTCAAAAACTGAAAATTAAATATTTTTTAACATATATAATATATCACACAGATGAAATGAAAACTTTAAATGTATTATTTTCTTTTTAAAATAAAATAAAAAAAGTATTTGAACGTACTTTTTTATAAAAAAAAGTACAAGATTTAAATATTTGAAGCCAGGCACTCTTCACAAACCTGGGAGCTTAATTGTAAGTATAGAGGATTTGAACTCAGATTTTCAAGCACCCTTCAACCATCCACACTATCTCATACAACTGATACACACGACCACCCACATGTAGAAAAGATTAATAATCACCAATATACGCATTTTGTGCTAAACTAGCACTCATCAGTTGGTCCAGGCTATCATCTCTCACACACATATATAATCAATGCTTAGTTTATATTAAGATAGCAAATCTTCATACTTTAATTGACAGGCTTCAATCCACTACAACCTCCAACTTTTCAGCCATCCATATCATTGAAAATCTGATGATGAAAACTCAAATCCCATGCTGATGCTAATATTATTGCCATGCCCATGTTGACCTGAAGTCACTCTGACCCCTCATGTATAGGACACTATCCATTAAATACAAATAAGAGGGATGGGCAGGATACAAGCTTAATATGTAAATATTTGAAACCAGGCAATCTTCACAAACCTGGGAGCTTAATTGTAACTATAGAGGATTTGAACTCAGATTTTCAAGCACCCTTCAACCATCCACACTATCTCATACAACTGATACACATGACCACACACATGTAGAAAAGATTAATAATCACCAACATACACATTTTGTGCTAAACCAGCACTCATCAGTTGGTCCAGACTATCATCTCTTACACATATATATAATCAATGCTCAGTTTATATTAAGATAGCAAATCTTCATACTTTAATGGACAGGCTTCAATCCACTACAACCTCCAACTTTTCAGCCATCCATATCATTGAAAATCTGATGATGAAAACTCAAATCCCATGCTGATGCTAATATTATTGCCATGCCCATGGATCCAAGAAAGATTGCAAGAGTTAGAAGAACTGTCTCATATTAAATGGGACATTATTGGACTTTGTGAAGTTAGAAGAAAAGGTGAAGAAACAATTGATTTAAAAAGTGGACATATACTCTATTATAAAGGCACAAATATTGGAAATACAAGTGGAGTAGGATTCGTTATAAATAAAAAATGGAAGAATAACATTGTGGAGATTGATGGTGTATCAGACAGAGTGGCAAGATTAGTTTTACAACTTAATAGCAGATACCAAATGCAGATAATTCAGGTTTATGCCCCAACAAGTTCTCATAGTGATGAAATAGTAGAAGATTTTTATATGGATGTACAAAAGGCTTTTGATCAGAGTAAACAACATTTTAAAATTGTTATGGGAGACTTTAATGCTAGAATTGGTAAACAAATGAAAGATGAAATTGCTATAGGTAATTTTGGTTATGGTAATAGAAATGAGAGAGGACATAGACTTGTGGAGTTTGCAGGAAAAAAAAAAAACTTATTATGAATGTTAAAAGGAAATGGACATGGAAGCATCCAAATGAGGGTGCAGCAGAATTGGATTATATTTTGACTAATAGAAAATACATATTTCAAGATTGTAATGTTCTTAATAAATTTAACACAGGAAGTGATCATCGGTTAGTGAGATGTAAGTTACATGTTAATGCAAAAGTAGAAAGACAACAATTATTAAGAAAAACAATATTTACAGTTGATATTCCTAATCTTCAGAAATATTCTAATGAATTTAAATTAGAACTTACAAATCAGTTTTAAGTATTAGTAGATTTTGAACATGATTCAGATTTGAATGACATTAACAGGAAAATAACTCATACACTTTTAATGACTGCAACAAAGATAGCTGGGAAAAGCAGCAATTGACCAATAAAATTTCTACTGAGACTAGAGAATTTATAAAGAAAAAAAGAAATATGAGGATATACAACAATGATGCATTAAAAAAGATTGAATATCTTGAATTTTGTAAGATGGTGTGGAAAAGAGTTGAAATTGTCTAAGTTAAATCATTGCTAACTTGTTGATAAACAGGTCAATTCACACATCACTTGATGGCTCCCTGGCCCCTGATTTCAGACCACATCTATCAATCCCCCAGGGGTTCCCACTAAGCACCCTTTGTTTTATTACCTACCTGAATCCCCTACTAGAAGATGTGGAAAAAGAACTACCAGGAGTCTTTGTGCCAGCACTAAAGGAGGAACTCCACCACATTTCATATGTGGATGATGTTACCATTTTCCTCTCTTCTGAAAAATACCTGCCAAGGCTATACCAACTGCTGGACAGATATGCTGGCAGATTCAATCTGGATGTCAACCCAGACAAATCTGTTGTCTGGCAAATCAGTAGGGGTGTTACAGTACCATCAAGATATACAGGAAATCCACAGAAATTTCTTGGGTTCCCAATTGCCCTCTCCAAAACAGCGATGAGGAGGGCCATCTAGCAGGAATTTTTGGACAAAACCAAGAAGGTAACAAACTCTTTCTCAATGATCTCCTTCTCACTCCCAGGCAAGGTGGCATTGTTAAATATGATGGTGTTTCTGCGTATAAACTACTACCTGCCCATCTTCAAACCGACCAAGGGTTTTCAGGTTGCTATAAATTCAGCCTGCACCAAGATGATATGAAAAAGAAAAACTGTATGCATCAGTCTGGCCAAGGTGCAGAGACCATGTGACCTGAATGGACTTGGTCTTCATGCCATCAAAGTGTTTTTTGTTCAAAGAACTCTTTCAGTGCTCAGGAAAATCCACAATAAAAGAGAAAAGAATCAGAGTGAAGACACTGTGGAGCCCACAGATACACCACCACCCATATTCAGTAAATGGGTCAAAGAACTACAAGAACAACTAGGAGACTCTATTTTCAGTTTCCAAGCAATTAGAGAAAGCTAAGCAAACATATTGGGAAGTGTACAAAATCCTTTTCCCAAATCGAAACCCATTATCTACCCGAGTAAGATTGTCTGTAAAACAAATGCTCAGGAAGTCAAGATACTGGTGGATAGGACCAAAGCTATTTGATTTTATAATCAAGTTTAACTCGTCTTCCTTGCCCACCAGTCACTTTTTGGTGATGCAAAGAGGATTTTGTCAATTAAGCCCCATGCGTAGACTCTGTAATATGCATGAAGAAACACTGGAGCACATCTTCTATACCTGCTCATACCTGAGTTACACTAGAAACAAAATTATCGCAAGCATTTCCTCTGGCTGTGCCAGAGCATCTCTTTGTAGACACATGGGCACAGATTATCATTTGTGACGATGAGACAACATCTCAGACTAGTGCATTAAATGTTATGACAATACCACATAGATTGTTTGCAAAACTTTGAACTTCTATATGAAACTATTATAATTATCAAATGTAGCTACCTGACACTGTAAATTTTTTCTTAATAAAAAAAAATAAATAAATAAAAAAAAAATGATATAAGAAAGTATAACTGTGAACTAGCAAGGAAAGCTGTAGAAGAGAATAAAAGTCTCAAGAATGTTAAACAACATTTTGGTATTGGTAGGAAATTTATATCTGCAATAAGAAAAAAAGATGTCATTATTACTAAAAAGAGAAATGACATCATGAAATGTGTAGAAGACTTCTATCATGAATTATATGGTAATAAAGAACAAGTGCATCCTATACCTATTATATCTTCCGAATTGCCCAAAATTTTGAATGAGGAAGTGAGTCATGTAATTAAATTTATGAAGAAAGGGAAGGCTCCAGGTAATGATGGAATTATAATCGATATATTAAAAGAAGCAGGTGAAGAAATTGAAATTTTTTTTAGCAAAGTTATATATCAAATGTTTAAATGATAAAGATGATCCAGATGATTGGAAGAATGCAGTATTAATATTAATATTTAAAAAAGGTGATAAAGAAGATATTAGAAATTACAGACCTATCAGTCTTTTATCAGTTTTACACAAAATTTTTTACTAAGATAATTACAACTCATCTACAGAAAACACTGGATTTCCACCAACCAAGAGAACAAGCTGGATTTAAAAGTGGTTTTAGTACAGTAGATCATATACAGGTATTGAGAGAAGTTATAAAATAACAAATGAACATGAGTTGCTATATTGCTTAGGATTTGTAGATTATGAAAAGGCATTTGATCCTATAAACATTTCTTCAGTGATTAAAGCATTGGATCATCAAGGTGTAGATCCAGGATATTGTCATATTTTAAAGAATATTTATAAAAATGCAACGACAACAATTAGATTACATAATGATAGTAGGGAAATCAACATTGAAAAGGGTGTAAGACAGGGGGACTCCATATCTCCAAAACTTTCTACAGCAGTGCTGCAAGAAGTATTTTGTGGATTAAAATGGGAAGTTAAAGGAGTGAAAGTAAATGGAGATTATTTAAGTCATTTAGATTTTGCAGATGATGTAGTTGTTTTTGCAAATAATGCTTTAGAGTTACAGGAAATGTTGCAGGAGTTATCAGATGAAAGTAGGAAAGTAGGACTAAAGATAAATGTTAAAAAGACTAAAGTAATGTTCAATAGATTTTCTCAAAATATAAAAATAAAGATTGATTACGATGAGTTAGAAGAAGTTAACAGTTACAAATACCTTGGTCAGATTATTAATACAGATGGAAATATAATGGATGAAATTAATCATAGAATTAAACTTGGTTGGATTGCTTTTGGTAGAAATAACTTGATACTAAAAGAAAATATGCCTATGTGTTTGAAAAGGAAGGTTTTTAATAAATGTGTTTTGCCAGTTCTTACTTATGGATCTGAGATTTGGACACCTAATAGAAGAGTAATACAGAGACTTCAGACCACTCAAAGAAGTATGGAGAGATGCATGTTGGAAGTAAAAAGAAGAGATTGAAAATGCAATGTATGGGTAAGAGAACAAACAGGTGTTACTGATCTCATTGAAAAAATTAAATGACTGAAGTGGAGTTGGGCTGGACATATTCCTAGAAAAGATGATAATAGATGGACAATTGAAATTTTAAACTGGATGCCAAGAGATTGTAAAAGGCCCAGAAAGAGACCACATGTGAGATGGATGGATGAAATAAGAAAGTGTGCAGGGGTGATGTGGAGAAAAGAAGCTAAAGATAGGAAAAGATGGATTGAACTTGGAGAGACCTTCATCCTGCAATGGATTGATAATGGTTGATGATGATGATGACTTTGTTCAAAAGTACCTTACAAAAAAGTTTGGACTTATGATGAATACATATATAATGTAAATGATTATATTTCTCAATACTATAATAAAAACTACAAAATTTTAAATATATTTCTTTTTGAAAATTTTCTTAATTATTTTGTCTTCTTAACTTTTATTTTAAACAGTTAAACCATTAAACATAACCTGATCATCATTTCTTATGCTTGTTCATAATTGTTATTAAAATAGGCAAAACTCTCTATACAGTAGTGCCATTCAGTTTTTTGTAGTTAAGTAGAGATAAAAGGTGGCTTCTGAAGGGTTGCATTAGATCCTAAAATCTAGGTGCAGTGCTCTCAGATCCACGGCTTCTCAATGACGAAGGCCACAAGCCAGAAACTAGTCTGGGGATATTGGATGAGTAGGTACTAGATAGGGATATTTATGAACAAGCCTTCTGGCATCCATTGATTATTCTGGTTTGCACTGAGTGACACTACTATATAGAGAGTCTTGCCTGTTTTAATATTTTAAACAGTTACACAACACACATTTTTAATTGTAAAATTATGATGTAAATGATTATATTTCTCAATACTGTAATAAAAATACAAAAATTTTAAACAGATTTCTTTTTGAAAGTTTCTTAATTATTTTATCTTTTTAATTTCTATTTCAAACAGTTACACAACACACATTTTTAATTGTAAAATTATTAAATCTTTAATTTATCTCAACTTTATTTTTTTTACTACTGTGTAAAAATTAATAATTAGTTTACAATTTTATAATTTTTAAATAAATGAAATAATATTTCTGTTCAGCCGCAATTACTTAAAAAATAAATGAAATTAATTCACCTTTGTTAACTTTTTCTTTTAATGCAAAATTTTTAAATATATTTTATTATACGATTTTAGTGCAGTTTAAAGAAGAGATTCAAAGTCTAAAAATTTTTTAGTTTAATTCACAGTTGAAAAAAAGTAGATAAAAAAAGTAAGTTGGATAATTTGAATGGAAATATTATTCTGTAAAACTTGGATGATTTTTTTTTTTAATGCTTAGATTATTAAATAAGATTTTATAAATCACATGATCACCATCTGGCATCCATTGATTACTCTGGTTGACACAGGGTGGCACTACTGTATGGAGAGTTTTGCCTGTTTAATAAGATTTTATATACTTAATAATGATAACACTTTCATACTTTTCTGAATAACTAAGCAGGAGTTTATAATATGATCAAGGGGAGTCATTTATTTCAACAAATATATTGCTTCCAAAGAGGATTATAGAAAAGCTATCATCCATTCACATCACCACACTGCAATCACACATTACAAGATGGCATCAAGTAAGTATAAAATTCTTTAAAAGAAATAATCCCATCACTTTATAAAAGCTTGACGAAAATAATATTTTACAATGTGCATGCACATGTAGGAAATGTTATTATAAATGGTGTGTAAATAGTTACTCTTATATTAATAATCATACAATGGGAACAATTATATTCTGGAATGAAATGTGAAATCAGTACTCTGACCAGGCACCATTGTTAATATGACAAATTATTATTTTTTATTTTCTCTTTTCAGATGTGAGATTATAATCCAAAAAATATTATTTTCTTGACAGTATCTAACCAATGATTTTGATTTATGTACTTTAAACAATATATAAAATAATAAACATTAGAATTTAACTCATCCTTCTTAATTAAAATTAAATTGAGAGACTGCAAACCTCACGCGCTTATTACTATTCAACAGCCAATCAGATCGTAAATACAAGACAGAGAATTTAACAAGAAGGGAGCAGTCCACCCTCTTCTTTAATTGTCTTTCTATATATCCAAGCCAGTCTGAAGTATTTAGATCTTAAGGTGTGAAGAAGAAGGTGGACCACCCTCTTCTTGTTAAATTCTCTGTCTTATATTTACGATCTGATTGGCTTTTCGTCCTTCTTAAGGAAATGAGAATACTCAATTTTTTTTATGCAATTTCAATATTAATGAAAAAGAAAACTATAAGAAAAAATTAATATTTGCAAAGGTAAATAAAAAAAGTTTTATTATTACTTTTTATAAGGCCTTTTTACACTCTTGAATTAGAAAAAAAAAATTTGCATCCACATTAATTTCAGTAACTAGATATCTATAAAGGCAATATAGATTTAAATTTTCTTTCGACTTTGGAGTCAAAACTTAATTTCCAGGTTCAGCAGGTGTAGTTCAGATTTTTACTTGATTTGTGTTACAAATATAGTCAATTTTGATTTTATTTTGAGTGCTCGTTATTTTTTGGTCTTTCTATTTAATAGTTAACTTTTAGATAAATGCTGTTTTTGAGTTGGTATTTTTAGATCTAAATATCTGAAATACTTTAGTGCCTCATTGAGGATTACCAAAGCATAAAACCAATCTGAGGATTGGAGATAATTTCTAGATAAACATTGTAAATGATTTCTCTTACAGCATTTATCAATAAAACTTGTTAGAGCTATTGACATACTCATTATTTTTTATTTACAAGCTTATAGAATTAGGTCAAGTGATATATGTCTTTGTTTTATTTACTCTTTATAGTTTTGCTTTTTTTACCATTTCCCTTCCAAAAACCCTTTTGTACTCCTTACCAGAAGTTTAGATTTTAAAATTGAGCTTGCAAAAAAATGGTACATCTCACAGTTACAGTTCTCATATTATTTGATCCACCATTTTGTTACATTTACAATGAAGTATAATTTGTTTTCTATGATGAAATTTACATTTTTTATGATTGTTTTTGAGATTCAAGTTTAATTTTTTTCTCTTTTTTTATATTTAGCATTTGTAAAATGGTTTTATTGTTGAAATGGACTCTTTTGCCACTTGCTGAGAATATTCAATTACCGATGTCTGCATTTGTGAGCCTTCTCTTTGTTCAAAAAGATGGATGTATTTTTTTTCTACGATGAAATTTAAATTTTTTCATGATTTTTTTTTTTTTAAATGCAATTTTTAATTTTCTATCTCTCTTTTTTTTAGATTTAGCATTCATAAAAATGTGTGAACTCTCACAGCTTGCTTTGATTGCTTGCTGTGATTGCCAACATATATATTCTAAGCCTTCTTCTTTATAGAAGCTAATTTTAGTGATACTTTAGATGTAGAAACTGCATTGACCAAAAAAAGGTTGCTGAAGTCATTTTATTTGCAGGACAAGCATGGGAATTGCATCTAGTCCTTCTTCACAACTAGAATTTCAATTTGGAATCACATTGTTGAGGCATACTGGCCAGGAATTCAGTGAGTAGTGTTTTTATTACTTATTTTTTATTATTTATATTTTTATATAATTAAATTTGTGTAGAAAAGCAATAAATATGCTGTAGAATTTTAGGCAATTTACATTTCAATGACAATAAAAACATGCACCCTCAGTTATCCACTATCATATATCATCTTCCACACATTTATGTAATCAGTGTTCATAATAAATATGTCTATTTTGATGTTTATTGATTTATAGTTTTTATTTATTTTATCTTAAAGAAATTTTTGTTTGACTTTTTTTTTTAGTACACTTTTTACTTGAAAAGAATACATATTTTAGGTCATACCCCATTTTTCAATAATAATTAATATATAATAATACATTACAATTTACTAAATTTCTCTTTGCATAATATCTCAGAAGCTGTTCTTAATGTTTGATATTTATTTGAGTACACTTTTTACGTGAAAAGAATACATATTTTAGGTCACATCCCACTTTTCAATAATATAATATAATAATTAATATTAAATCAAATAATTTTTTACTTTTGGAAAATATATACATTCTACCATGTGTGCATGTGCAGATTCTTTGAAAGCACTCAGCTCATTTGTTTTTAGTTATCTATTTTATATTAACACTTTATAGCTTTTGGGAACAGTTGCACCACACACACATGTGCTAGAATAATTAATATTATAATATAATATAATATAATACATTACAATTTACTAAAGTTCTCTTTCCATAATATATTGTAAAAACTATTCCTGTTATTTTTTTCCCCATTAAAAAACAAATAAATTTCTAACAGATACCCTCCATGGATGGACAAACAAACATTTCTAGAAGATACCCTGATATGTAAGGACAGGATCTGGGCCAGCTAGTAAAATTGGAAATTACCAATCACATTGTTTTTGTAATTTTTACATTGAAAAATTACCTCAGGTAAGTCATATTATATATCATTTTTTTAGAATTTTATGACAAAT
The DNA here is from genome assembly GCA_028023455.1 of Epiperipatus broadwayi. Classification (NCBI taxonomy): domain Eukaryota; kingdom Metazoa; phylum Onychophora; class Udeonychophora; order Euonychophora; family Peripatidae; genus Epiperipatus; species Epiperipatus broadwayi. Next base: position 2,257,538 of record JAQFVV010006222.1, read on the forward strand.
ATGATGAAGCTATCTATGAAATTGTCATTTTAACATATAACTTTCAAAATTTAAAATTTGTGAACCAATATAAAAATAAACATGTTTAAAAGTGTTAAAAAGCTCATTTTTTCTTATTTTTTTTAGGTAATGACTATTTTATCAGTTTTATTACATTCTTTTATATTTATTCTTTCTAACAATGTATATATTTTTATATTTATTGTATTCTAACATATGATATGTTATAAATTATATTTGTTGTAATTTTTTAAATTCAAGATGGCAGCCGGACAGTCTAAGAGTTAAGTCTGAAGCAATCTTATATTGTAAAGGCTATTAATATATGGTTTGGCTGAAGTTTTCTCAACCCCCATATAGATATTTAAGTTAGATAGCTGGTTTGAAGACATATAGGTATCTGAAATTTTCAGATTTTGTACTTAATATTTAATTTTATGGATAAATGCCGGCTTTGAGTTCATATTTTTAGATCTAGTGTCTGAAATACCCTTGCACCTCACTGAGCATTGTCAAAGCATGAAACTGGTCTGAGGATTGGAGATAATTTCTAGATAGAGATTTTTAAATGTTTTCTCTTGTGGATCAGTAAAGCTTGTTAGAGCTATTAGCACCATTCATTGGTTGATACATGATTCTGAGATTATTTCTTTCATTCAACTATTAATATTTCTTCTATTTTGACCAACAAAGAGCTAAAATAGATTAGCCTGATGTTGTTTTTTAGTGCACTATAGTTTATAGTTCCCGCACATTCTCCCTTTCATGTTTTAAAAACACATGTTCCTTAACTCAGACATTAATCCATTTTACCCCAGTATATTTTTAGAATATAACTTGGGATTTTAATATATTATTCATATTTTAATTATTCCTTCATTATTTTTAATCATTTTTATTTACTCCTAGTTTATTTTAGAACAAAAACTAATTTGCTAATTAATATCCTTACAAAAAATCTTGTATTATTGCTCATAATATATATATGTGCATGCATGCATGCTCATAATATATATATGTGCATGCATGCATGTAATTATGGTAAACTCAATTATAATAAATACAAATTTTCTAATTACTTTTACCATAAATTACAATTATTTTAGCCCATAAAATATTCTTAATAATATATATTGGTATTTATATTTTAGATTAACCCAATTAATTTTTACAAATTAAAGCGGTGGTTACAAAAGCTATTCCTCTTTGCCCTCAACCAAAAGGTTAAATCTTTAATTAACTGCTTTTACAAAAGCTTAATACAATATTTTCTTTTAAAATTGTTTTTTACTTTGTTTGTTCTATTGAAAAAATGAATATTTTAATTTCTCTAAACTATATGTGTTTGAATGCACATTCTTCCCATTACTTCACTAAATAAATATGTATTTCTACTACCCTTTCTTACTTATTAATTTCTTCAACTATGTGAAATTATATTGAAATATTTATTTAAGGCCTTTTTAATATCTTAACTTCTGCCTATTTTTCAATTTTTATAATCCAATTTATGGTTATCACAATATGTAATATGTAATAACACACTGAGAATATAGAATATTCTTAGTTATATTACCGAATGTCTGTTGTAAATTTAGTTTATCAAATTTATTCTATTGCACTATTGAGTTGAGGTTTGGAGTTTATAGTTAATATATAGTTTACCTTTAATAACCTTTTAATCATTATCTTAATAGGTTTTATATCTTTTAATATTATTAATTTATATACGATATGCTGTTTAGAATTTTCGTCATAAGATCAATTCCCTTTCAAATTGCAACTTGAACATTTTCAATATAATGAATTATAATTTTTGTCTCAAACATTTATGATTGTTATATTGGAGACAATTGTTTCCAAATATATCAGAACTTTGAGGTTTTATACATTTATCAATAACGTACTTAATGTGTTATATTTACCATACTATACTAAAAATAATGCCTTTATCCATATCAATATGGTTATAATAGACATTTTGTTGTGTATTATTCAATAGAGTATTTGATCATGGTTCTCTTTTATTTTGGATGTAATGTTACTGTATAAGGAATTTAAAATATTTGTATATGTAATTTCTATGACCATTGCAATGTTTGCAATTTGTTCTTGAAAAAGCATTTCATCAAGTGGGAAAAACAGAACAATGTGTAACTGTGACTTATATATTAGTAAGTTTTTCTCATTACGAAGTTATATTTTTTTACTTGTATAATTTATCTAAAGCTTTAGCTATTTTTTAGTGTGTTTTTTGATTGTATTTAGTGAAAATATAATGCTTACTAAACTAATGTGACATAATTTACTGTATTAAGTATATATAGGTTATATAATTTAGCTAAATAATGTAGCTAAAATAGAAAACAATGAAGAAGAGAGTATTATTCACAAAAGATATAAGTTTGAGATTTATTGATAATGATTCTTTGTCCTTTTATTGCTGTTTGTACTCAGTAATAATAAAAGCCATCAGCTAAAATGAGGGATATTTAAAAGTTTTTTAAAAAATGTAGTGAAAGGATAAGGATAATTCAAAATGATATAACACCATGAATAAGTATCATTTATTTGCTATCTTAAATACTTGATAAAATAAAACTCAATAAGTTTGCATCTTTAAATTATAAAAATAGCATTATGTCTTCTGGAAACTATATTGGTTGATTATTGTGTAAGTATGTACAATCTTGATGTGTCAGTGCTAAAATAACCTAGCATAGTATATGTAATCATAAAGAGCTACATGTAGTCACAATGTATTGTGATACAGTATTCTGAGCAGTTATTTTGGGACATCATTAATAACATTATTTCAAGTCTCAGCAAACCTCTAGCCAACTTTGTTTATGTAGAATGCATATCTTACAAAAAAAATGAGTAGTATATCAACACATATTACTTTTAAATCTCAGTTTAATATTATACTGATGGTTTTACATTTGAATATTACGTCATAAAAGACATATAGAAGATAAAATGTTTAAGAAAGATGGTTTCTGATTATTCAAAAAAATGAATAAAAGGTAAAGAGACATGATGAAGATGTCAAAAAGATTTTGAAATCAGTTTCATTTTTTTTAAATTAAAATATTTCATTTATTTATATGGAAGATGCTTACAAATCAGAGTTAATTAGTATACTTATGCAAATTTATTTTGATTTTCCAATAGGATAATTATAATTATCATTATTTGGCAAAGCATATAAGTTGCTTATAAATTATAATTGATGCCAATAATGATTTTCAACAAAAGAATTGTAATTAATGATGTTTTAAAAATATTTTTCATTCTAAGAAAGATTTTCCTCATTAAATATAAATAATTACATAAGTTAAAGTTACTTGGGAGGTTATTTGACATTAGAATGTCAGAAATAACAAAGTCAGCTTTGATTCAGTAACTTTTATCCTTTTGTATTTTTTGTATTATCACAATTAATCTATTTTTATCTTGAGGTTTTGGTTTTAATTGATTATTTCTTTGAGTTTTTTTCTCCTTAACAAATGAGTTAGTGCAAAAAATAAGATTTCGATTATCATTAGATTCACTGATGGTTGTTAGTTTCCAGAAGTTGATTTCTGTCATTTTTGCATATAGCTTTTTAATGATTTTCATTTGTATAAGTTTATGTTCAGGTTGTTTCTATTAGCAAATTACTGTCCAATTATATCCTATGATCTTAATTAAATTTAATATTTTTATACCAGTTATGTTAAATTATCACTGTGGAAGGAATTTTTTTTAATTCATAAGAGACTTTAATTTTTTAACAATGTCAAAGCGATTTTTGCTACAACTTGTGTACCATCAGTTTCAATTTTTGTTACCATGAATCATAAGTTACTATTTTGAAGAGCTTTGTAGTGTAATGGTTAATGTGTTCAAGTATTATGTCTACAATCTGGATTCAAATCTAAATCAAGTGAAACTACTAAATTCTTTGATAACTACAAGCACAGTTTAGTGTCCTTTTTCAAGTAGTCAACTTTTATCAAATTTTAACAGACATACAATTATAAGTCAGAAGATGAGTATCTGACTATTCTTAACTACAGATTGAAACAAGGATAGAAAATCTGAGCAATTGTCTAGTCTAATGAGTAATGCTTTTTCTTCAACGTTTTTCTTTGGAGGATTGTCAGAGAGATCTGCTTTCTCCAGGCAGTTATTTACAGGAGTAAACTAAACACACTACAATTCATTACATATCATTATATACTATTATTGTAATTTAAGTGGAATAATTTAAAGTACTTTTATCAGAACAATTTTTAGATAATATAAATTAATAATAATAATTTTATTAGTGACCAGTAGACAACAAATTTTGTAACAAACTAGTGAATTGCTAATATTTTGTAACATGACAGCAATTTCAAAAATCAATATTTAATTATAAAAGTAGTTTTACTTTCAGTGATGACTATTCACAATAAAAGATCAATAATTTCACTATTAGGTATTAAAAATGCATTTTATTTAAATTTATAAACATTTGATTAAAAATTATTGTTATTTAGATTTAAAAAATATTTTTTAAAAAATAAATAAATTACATTCAAAAAAGAAATTATTACCATATATTCGTAAAGGCCTTGTCATGTAGTGGTGAAATATATGATTATCTTGTTTATGAACCGAGTTTAAATATAAGCTGCATAAAAGTTAAAATCTTTTTCAAGTTCCAGACCTAGGATTTATCTTACAAAAAGCCAGATAAATGCCAATATAAGTAAACATTTATTATTGATTGATAAATGTTTTATATAGGTATTCATAGGCCGAGAATGATAACTGTTCAAAAATTCATTATCTGGCAGTTATCAAATTTGGTGAGCAATAAATTTTTTTTCATTGTTCCTTAAGGAGTAAATTGAAAAAACCTTTTTCTGCAATAGGTCATTTTAGGGATATTTTATTCTTTTATCTTTACACATACACATATGTTGTATAACATCAGCAAACTAGTCAAGTAAATATTTTGGATGTTTATGCAGCTTTAAATGTAGCTTTTATTCATGATTAGCATGCTTGTGATATACTGTATATATTATAATCATGCATATAGATTCTAAACACTAAAGAAATAAAAGTGCCATGTTTATGATATGTTATATATCAAAGCATGTTAAGCATGAATAAAATTAACTTTAAAATATAGACTACCTTTTCTGTATAAATGTCCAGAATACTTATGTGAATATTATTATAATGGATTTTTTAAAAAATCCTAATATACATAATATAAAAATAATGAAAAATTATTAAGATTTTTCCGAAACTATTATAGAAAACTTTTTGAAAATACATTAACATAAGTATACATGTCTGAATACATTTTATCATGTATTTAGTTACTTTCTTTTTATTGAATTAATGTTTTCTTTTAAAAGATAAGTCATCCATTCAGTGTAAATGTCAAGTATTTATTCTTCTTATATATTAGAAAGAAGAGAACATTTATTTCAAAGGAACGTCAATCTTTTACATGCATTTAATCAAAGCACTATATTTATTTTATAAACTAAATAGATATCAAAGAAACTCTTCGTGTTTCATCTTTCAATTTTCTGTTTTCCTGAAAAATTCAAAGGTATAGAAGCTGAGAATTATTATTGTTATTTTACATGTGATTGTTTTATTATTACTACAATTAAGGTCAAGATTTATTTTAAAGTTTTGAAAAGCACATTTATTTTTAAATGATATATAGTTTGTTTTTAAGCGTTGATTTAAAGTAAAATTTTATTGTGAAAAAAAAATATATACATTATAAATATATACAAAACAGGCAGGGTTTAGTGCGTGGTAGTTAACAATCTACCTAGTATGTCCACAACTTGCGATTTGAATCTAGAAATTGGAAATATTTCAAATTCTACTAGACCTAACACTTTCTTTTTCGGAAGACTGATTCATAGACAACACATCTATCCATTTAATTATTAGTTGATAAATTAGTATTTATCCATTATCAACTACACATTAATTAAGGAAGAAAAGCCACAAACTTTCACCAATGAGAATAGACCCGCCTAGTGAATGAGTATATATTCTTCTTTGTAATTTCTCTGCAGAGAGATAATGAAGAGATACTTTGTCTTCATAAAAACTGAAATGATTCTGTGATAATTCTATAAAAAATTATGAACATTCAAGAAACAAAAAAAAAAGTATACAATCAGTGCATTAGGCCTATGGTGTTCTCAACCTGAGTTTAAAATGAATCTGAATCAAAACTTTTTAAAAATCATTGAAAAAATTCCAGATAAGGTTGTTCTTTCTTTCAGATAGCTAGCACACAACATGGAAGATAAGAAAAAAAATAAAATTGTCAACCCCTAACGATCTAGCCTGGTAAGCAGTATTTGATCATTCATCTTTCTTCAGCTATTCTGAAGAATGGTGCAAAAAAATTCATTCTATTATTTAGAATTATTACTTTTGTAAAATAAGTTTATGTCATTTACATAAATAAATTCATAGCAGCATTTATATGACTATTACAGAAATGTGTTTCATAGCCAGACCTGATGATTCAAAATGCATATATTTTTTCAAGTCTATAAACATTGTGCTTTGCTATGTACAAATGGTAATTTGGATTTCTAGGAATATAAGATTCTGCAGCAAGAGTATGAATAGATAAAGATGTTACAATTTTTTTTACCTGCACAGCAATCCATGAACCTTAAGCTTTACAGCCACTACACAATCATTGCTTAAAACTATACAAGGCTGTACATAAATAAAAGTATTATATCAAAGTATAAGTGTATGAATAAGTACTTATTAAAAGTATAGCATTCTAAAATAGTTTTATATATTGTTATATTGTTTATTGTGGTTCTCATTTATGACATTAAGTGTTATACTAAAAGATTTAAATGCTTTACTAGATAACAACAAGTTGTAAGAAAACTTTGTAGTCAATAGCCATGTCCAAATATTTTTCTGTGACAAAGTATAAGATTAATGAAATTTTGCACAAATTGAAAGCTTAATTGGAACATTAGTCATATCACTATACTATCTATATAAATATAGCTAAATTTAAATTTACATACAGTTAAATTTAAGTTTATATGCAGTGCATCTCTAAACATAGAATTTTTACATTTTGTCATCTATCTTTCTATTAAAATGTAAATGTACATAAAAATAGAAGAAAAGATATGAACTTTGTTCAAGTCTTTATAGAATTTTAGCAAATGGAAACAATTAACTAGTGTTAATATTTGAGAGATAACTGATATGTAATTAGAATCTTATGATTAGATAGTGACATTCTGATAATATTTTGACTAGAAACTGTTGAAGTGGCTCACGCAATCACCTGCCTTCACTATTGCTTTTGAATGCTGAAAATTGTATATATATCTATATACATGCATACATGAATAAAAAAGATGAAAGACAGAATTTGTGTTATGATGATATGGATGCTCAAACATTAATGACTGGATTGAGAGATTCTTGATAATGTACTTAATAACATTAAAATGTAAAATCAAAGGACTAAAAAGATAATGACAGAAAGAGCACACGAAAACCCCAGAAAAGATTGTTTTTATTATTGGAAACATTACATCACCTTTATAAGCTGATCATATTCTACAAGGCAACATAATATACTGTTGGTTGGGTATTGTTTTTTTTTCACTATTTAAGAAATAACTTTTATCTAAAAAAATCATTTTATTATTAATCAGTTGTAGATTTCATCAAGTCTGAATTCAATAATTAGCATATATGAAAAATTCCAAATGCTACACTGGCTATTGTATTTCATATATAATCAATACAACTGTAATTCATTGTGTCTAAACTCTCCAGCTAAAAATATTACTAATCACTGTAAAGGCAACATAAGGATGATTGGACAATGATTGATGATAGATTTTTAGCTGCAGAATTTAAATAAGATGAGCTGTGTTTGTGGCGTATTCTATATTGTATTGGTATGTTAATGTTTGTTGATCCTTTGATTTATTCCCCATGATCTAAACTATAAATAATATATCTATACATACTAACTAGATTCATCTATTCAATTATATAGTGGGAATGTATGTGCAAAATATATATATATATAAAATTGTATTGTTTAAATTTTATACTACCTGTGCAAGCAAGGCATATCTCCAAAAGCTTTATAAATAAATATAAAAAAAATTCCATGCATACTATTATAATCATATGTATATCTGTCTTTATTAAATTTTTGGAAAGATTCTTTTAAAGGTTTGTTGAAGAAGTTCTTGTCTTGAGATCTCTGAGAGCAATAACACTTCACATGTATAAAGATCAAATTTGCTTTAGGCAGTTGTTTCAGCTTGATCAGGGTTAATTGTCCTTGCACTTTTAAGAGGATAATGCAATCTTCTGGAACCCCTTCTAACATGGTCAGTTTGTAAAAAGATAAACAAGTTCTCCCAATGGATGATGATATAATGATAACAAAATAATTTTATTTCCAAATGAGACAGCTTTTTTCTTTTAAAATCTCTAGAAAAATAAATTTTAAAAAATAAAATTTATAATTACAATTTATAAACAAGATTTATAAATAGGATTCTCATAGAGCAATGCATATTGGTGTTCAAGTGCCAATAAAGATCCTTAAGAAAATATCTGATGTTGTTGGCAACTAGTTCAAACATTGTATTGTATTAGTATGTGACAATCAAATGTGTGTATTAGAATTGATAGATTTAATGCCCTTGAGTAAAGACTCTGTTATATCATGTCAAACTTAATATTTCAATATATATATAATTTTAAACAATTGTACATATAATTGATTTAATAATAACACATTAACATCCTACCACTTTCAAAAATATAATAAAAATTATACACATATACTATAATATTTTTAATGTAATTTCTCTTTTTGTATATTAGCATCTAATTCATTTGATATCTGCCTGGATTTAAACATCACTATTCATAAAATTTTACATGATAATGCTGTATCATCTCTGAAGATGACTTAGTACTCTGCTTTCATCAATGAAAAATAATAAATCATATATTCAATTTCTTTTTTAATAACATTTCTTTTTTTATCATTTGCACATTCTTGCTGAAATTATAGTTTTTAATTATATTTTTAAAATTGTGTTAAAAGTTATAAAAAGATCTTAAATTTTCTCTCCAACTTCACATTTATATATCTATTTTGATTTTCACATTGTCAATATTTATTTATGTTGTTTCAGTTATTTTAATTTATTTTTTAAATACTTTTATTTAAATTACATTTTCTGTTTGTTTGTATGTTTGTTTGTAAAGTATTGTAATCACTTTTATTATTAAAGTTAGACTAAAATTTTACAATTGATGTTTAATAGATTTAAATTCAATAGAATTGATTCAAATTTTGTACATAACAAAGAAATATTAGGCAAAGCAATATGAGATAATATTTTAGGTATATGACCTAGTATTTTAGATATGGAGCAGAGGGTAGGAAAATTTTGAATATTTTGATATAAAATTTAAAAATTGTTCTCAGAACATTAATGTTTTAAGCAAGGCTTGTGAAAGAGTGGTATAGAGATTTTTTCCCATTTAAAATTATATTTTAAAATTGAGGTTTAATAAACTTAAATTCTATATAATTAGTTGAAATTTTGTATATATTTTTTAAATCACTATGAAAGTGATAGGGCACAGTAATATTTTATATGGATAACTAGTTTCTTAGATATGTAAGAGAGGGCAGCAATGTTTTGAGTATTTCTTAGAACTTCAAATGTTTTAAGTAATGTGTGTGATTTTCTTGGTTTCAATTGTAAGCTTTATTTAAGTTGGAATAAAATAAAATTAGTTTACATATAGTTTTATTAAGCATTGTTTTTTTAAAAACATTTCAACTAAAAAAAAGAAGTCAAACACTTTTCAATAGAAAAGTAAGTTACTTAATCTTCCTGCACTTTGATAGATTTTTTTTCACTTGTTATAAACTTTCAATTTTTATTTTAACATTAAACCATTATTATTTATCAGAATATAATAAATTTGCCATTATTTGATAGTTATTTTTATTTAGAAGTTAAATAAATTTTTAAAAAATCACATTTGATTTTCAGAATTATTTTAAAAATTATATTTTAATCAAAACAAAGCACCATTTTATCATTCAAATTATGGGAATGAATTTGCAAAATAAATGAAATCTTCTTTTATTGATGTTTGTTTTTAAAATCTGAATGAATAATTATTAATATCTAATAAATCTATCAGCTTATGCTCTAAAACTTTAAATTTTTTTAGTAATTTTTATGATATTGCTATATTTTCCTTTCATGTTGTTAGTTATGACATTTTTTAAGAAAGATTGTATTTCCTGTGATTATAATTTCCATGACAACATTAGTCAAAAAAATATAATTTTTTATATTTAAAAATAAAACATTTCTGTAAAAAAGAAATATGTAATAATATATAATTATTATACAATTGTTATGCAAAAATAATCATAAACTCCAAAAATTCAAGTTTTTAGTCATTTGTAATATTTTTTTGAAATAATATCACAAAAGTTACTGCAAAGTTCAAGACTTCCAAAAATAGAAGGAGCATGCATTATTGTAGAATTTATCATACTTTGAAATTTCCACTTTTTCAATTATTCTGACATCAATATATATATTTTTTTAAATTAAAATATTAGAAAAAATATGTGAATTTTAAAATTTGGAAAAAAAAGTAAGGTTCACAAAATCTCTCGGTAAAGAATGAAAAATGAAAATTCAATTTCTTGACAGTCAGACTGATAACACATTGGTTTTATAAACAGAAAACTTAATGCTTTATTATATATGTGTATAATTATTTACACATACTAAATATGATATATACATAAGGAGTATACATATTAACTTATTGTAGAAATATCTAGTAATATATATAAACTATAAGTGTCAAATTGATTTAAAGTAAAATTATACATATTAAGTAAAGTTCATTTACAATATAGTTTTGGTAAGCATTTTTTTAAAAAAAATAAAATTTCCATTTAAAAACAAAAACATCAAACACTTTTCACTTAAAAGAATATTTTTATATTTTTAGTCATTTAATGGTTTATTATGCATATATATCATGTTCACATACTAAATATGATATATACATAAAGAATATATGTATTAAATTATAACAGTTATATCTAGTGATCTTTATTGTAGTACTCAAAATAGAAATATGAAAAGGTGATCAATCCAGCATATATAGTTAATATAATAAACATGTGTTGAGTTATAAAAATTATTTAAAATTATTTTAAATTTAATATTTTTTTGAATGTGCATGTATGTGTGGGCAAGGTTGAAATATATAAAAGCATTTTACTTGAATTAAATAAATAAAAATATAAATAAAACCTATAGCATTTATGAAAATAAATGTTAATAAAGAGATTTAGTCCATGCAAGGCTATTTAAATTGAAGCAAAAGAGTTTGAAATAAATATTTTTTTTTAAAAAAAAGTTAATTTGATTAGATTTTGTAGATAACAAAAATAAATCTCCGAATCTAATTTAAAATAGAAATTACAAGATAAGAAAAAAGTTTTCAATTTATTATGTATATTTAATTACTAATCTATGGTGTATTTTTAATTAAAAAATATTTAAAAAAAAATATTTCAAAAGAAAGGGATACACTCTTTTTTTAATGCTGGAGTAGATGATTAAAAAAGTACTATAACTCTAATTAAATTGAGAGACTGCAAAATGAGCAAGAAAAACTTTTTCCTATGCAAACTATAAACATGGCTAATAATTATATCACTGTGTTAGAAAATTACATTGCATAATTCATTAAATATAAATCATTCTTACCAGAAATTTTTTATTTAAGAATTATAATTATTATTTGTTGATACAGCCATACAAAATGCATTTTTGATTAATTTGAAGTGTACCAGCTCACCATAATTATGTAACAATCCTCTGTAAATTACCTGAGCTTGACTTTAATGCATTTATCTTGGATTAAATTACAAAAGCTATAAAAACTGTATATACCTATCATTTTTTGAAAATGGAACACTTAAATTGGATAAATTGGAAGAAAAGACCATAAGTTTTTACTCCATGCTGATTAGTAATGGAAGTTATGAAATATATATCAAGGTAAGTCTATTCCTTTTGAAACTTTAACAAAAAGAAAAGCGAAAAGGCCTTACATTAATTATTAAGTTTCTTTTATTTAAACTATTTTTGTATATGATTATTCATTGTATAAATATATATTAAAATAATTGTTTTCTTTGTGTGTGTGTGTATGAGTAATTATATCTTATAAATAAATTTCTAATTTATTAAATTCAAGTTGTTCATTTCAAATAGTCACATTAGCATTTATCAGTTTATGTTTATAAAAAATTAAATTAGAGAGAATGCTTAATTACTGAGAAAATGCCAATTGTTATTGGGAATTGGGAATTATAGAATTTGAAATTGGTCTGCTCAGAATGAAATTTATTTTTCTTTCTTTCCATAAATGAAAAAATAGTGCCCTAGTAAAAGATAAAGACATGCCCTTTTATTTAAAATAAACTACTTTTGAATGGCAAAGCCTATTTCAAATCACTAGTACTGATTTTGTGGAGTTGATTAGAAAATATAACCCATTTTTAGGTTCATTCATATTCATTCTTATCTACTTAATATATGATTCTATGAAAATTATACTGCTCAATTATATTTAGAGTTAGTCCCTTCATGTTACCAGTACAATATATATTAACTATAAATGTCATGTCATTATAAAGTACAATATAGTATAATAAGTCTGTTATATGGCACACAATAATATAGTGTATGTGCACAAATATATATAAAGTTGAAAGGAAAAGTAGAAATAAACACAGACATAAATTTTTGTAGATATTTTTCTACAGTTCCTGGAATAAAAATAATAAATAAAAAGTTAAATTCCTCTGGATTAAAAACAGAATTTTATTATAAATTAAAACATTTAAAAAGGTCTAAATATTATTTGAAACTCTGATTTTAAAATTTAAAAACAAGCATGTCTACTGATAATTGTAAAAATATCCATCTTTGAAAATCTTTTAATGAATGCTTGTATACATTTCTTTATCTATGTTTAAAAATCTTTATAGATTAAAAATTCCAAAGGATTAAAGTAAAAATGTGTAGATCACACCTTTGATAAAATTTCTAAGTTGCTGCCAAAAGTAGCTTGTAATTAAAAGTGTTTTGAAAAAATTAAAATTGATTTTAATCAAGATAAGGATTAGACAGAAACTGTTTTCAATTAAGGAGTTTTTATCACCTCAGATGATTCTATAAAAGGGATGATAAAAAATATCAATTAAGTTTGGTTTGTAGTTTTTGTAAGAACTGGCTAGAAGAGTGTGGTTTTGAGAAGCAGTGGACAAATTGATCAGCTGCAAAGTTTGGATAGTATTTTTTTGAAGACAGATCTTATCTTAATATTTTTGTGAAGCAGATAGCTAGTAGAATTGATGTTTGGAGTTATAAAAATAAAAATAGCTCACATGAAGATGTAGCTAAAGTTAAGCCAGTAAATCCAGCAGTGAGACTGGAGTTTTGATTCCCCTGAAGACTGGGTTAACTTAAAATGGATCAATTAGCTTGTAGAAATGTATTCTGAGAAGACAGCTAACTTTCCTGGACCAATCCTAGCCAGAAGGGAACTGATCAATGCCAACAACCATACTTGAATTATACCTTCCTGATTATGACAACTCTGGACTATACCTGTCTCACCAAGACCAATTCACAAAGAGAAGCACAGATAAATGAATATACAATGGGAGTAGTATTATATATAATGAGAATAAAAATTTTAACAAATTCCTTTGATAAAAATGACATTTAAAAATCTATATATTTTAAAAAATAACAAGTAAATAATTTTGCTTGAATTGAATTTAAATCTAAAAATAATGATTGATTCATGAAAAATTTATTTTGAAAAAAGAAAAGAAAGGACTTCAAAAATCTTTTTAGATTAATTTAAAGATGTAATTAATTAATTGAGAGTAACATGTCATAAAAAAACTTTTGAGTTATCTGTCAAAAAATTGACTTTATTGTTTTTAAAAAAGAAGGTAAAAGAAAATATTTTTTACTGACTGAAAAAAGAAGACAAATTAATAATATTAATTCATATCATCTATATGTTCATAGATGCACATGTATGTGTAAATTTTATATATAATTTTCAAATGGAATTAATTATGGAATATATTTTTAATAATTTTATTATTTTGATAAATTCAAACATATTCATTTTATATCAAGCCACATGTCTGGGTGCTGAATGGGTTTTAAGCAAAGCTAATGTAACATATATGTAAACCAATGTAATAATTTGAATTGTGTATATTATTTATGTAAATCACAATGTGGTATTTTTTCATTGTATGTTAATCAAAATCAGAAGAATTAATTTATATGCATAACTTTATTCTAGACTGTAATATCATTTTTTTATATTGTTAGTAATAAACTTGAATTCAATTGTTAAAAATTGTACTTAATCATCTCTTGGTCACCATAATAGTAATAGATCACATGTTCTCTGAGCTAGATTTGAGTATAATGGATGAATGTGTGAATGGGGATGTGTTTAATGCTTAAGTGGCATCCAGTGATGATAAATCATCATCTGGATTGGCACAAAAGAGAATACTTTAAAACCCATGCACTACATTTTTTTTTTTTTTATCTTATTACAATTAATTTTTTTGTTGGCAGTACTTAATATTTTTTTTAAAAAAGTTTTGGGGGGTTTTTGGTTTTTTTTTTTTTGATTTTTTTTTGTTTTTTTTTTTTTTTTTTTTTTTTTTTTTATTAAGTTGGTGCATCCAAATTATATAATTGCCCAAGCTGGCAAAGGCTCAATGGTTGGCCTGGTCTACAGAAAACCCATTTCCAATGCAGTCACTAGATTGACTGTTGATTTATTGTATTGATATAGTTTTATTGATGGATAATTCATGAAAATGAACGTTTCTTTTGAATATTACTCATACCTTTATTTATTGATTGATAATGCTGGTTAATGTGTAGCTAATTATACTTGTTATTGCTCAAAGCAGTTAACTGATCTCTTTTGAGGAGTATCTGGTTGATCTCAGAAAGATTTTCAGGATCTCATGCTCTTTAGTATATGAAATTGCTCTTATATGTATTTTTGGATGTTAAACATTACTCTAACATTTTTAAATAACATCTTACTTAAATATTATACTTTTTGTAAATTAAAAATTTTGTTAATAGTTTTACATTTTTATTTATTATGCTAATAATCAAGATAAAAATTTTTTTTTATATTAAATGCTTTTATTTACCATTCATTAAAAAGCACAAAAAAGTAATTGCATCTTTAATCACAATTGGAATTTTTAGATTTAACTTGAAATAAAAACATGGGGGAGAGGTGATCAGAAATTAATTAAGTCAATCCCTATTTTTTATAATAAGGTATTGACTTAATGTATTTCTGAATCTTCCATACTTTTATTATAAGTTAACTCTAAAAACACCAACTTTGAATGGAGAAACAATTTTTTTTTTTTGCTTTTTAATGCATGGTAAATAAAAGCATTTAATATAAAAACAAATTATCTCTATTAATTCTGTTTTTTTTCTGTTTCTACTGCAATTTAAAAATTGGTTTTCTAATTGAATTCATGTTAGTTTGATTTATTCAAACTTTATTGTAATAATGTTTTGGTATTAATGATATTTTTTATGTTTACACCTTCATAATCTCCATAATTTTAAGAATAACTTCTACAACTCTAGTTTTAATACATGTATTAATTAAATATACTATTTATTTGTTTAATTTTCTAAAGTCAGATTTAATCATTTATTTTTGGTATCATTAATCACATTTTTATTTTTGAATTTATTATTAATATTATTAATTGTATTTTTCTGTGTATCCTAGGATATGTTTTTAACATCTTCACATAATAATGTTAATTTTTCAGCTTCAATCTCTATTTGTGTTTAATAACTAAAATGTGCTCTTTTTTGTTATTTCTAAGATCTTTCAAGGATTTTTGGTTCCTTCAGGCAGAACACGATTATATATACAAATTTATTTTACCATGAGTGATATATATAAAGTTAAACCCTATAAGAAAAAAACTAATATCTGAAAGGTAAGTCTATAAAAAAAATATTTTTAACAAATAACAGTTTAACATCAATTTCTTAATAAGATAACTTGAAGTTCATTAGTTAAAAGTAAATAAACATATAAAAGAAAATTTTAAAATGTAATCAATTAATCTAATTTAAACTCAATCACTATTGAGTTAATTATATAAAAAATTATAAAAATTAATATAATACTTAACATCCCTGACACAAATCCATCTGATCTTATCCTTTCTTGGAAGTTAATTTTTTATTTCTATTCACATCAAATATTAATTGAATCCTTTTTTCCAGAAATAAAAAAAATTAGAATGCTACTAATTGGTTTATGTAAGTAAATATTCTCTCATTTTCCTGTCCTTAATGAATTAAAAAATATTGTTTAAAAGAATAATTTAAGATATTTTAGAAATCATCTGATATTCATCCTCCAAAGTGGTGAACTGATCTAGGTATTTATTTTAAAAGTTTTAGCACTTGTGTTTATTATTCTACCATCATAGAGTGGAAAAATTATTTTTCATTTAAAAAATGGGAAGTAACTCCTTTTCTTCATCCTTAAAGTTTATTCTTGCTGTAATTATAAAACGTAAAAATTGCCATTGCTAAATAAGCTCACTTTATAATTTTTTAAGTGCTTTTTTATTGTTTATATTTTTAAGATTTGTCACCATTGAATGATTAAGAAATTAATTCTAAATATATCTTCAAAAAACATATTTATTTTATGAACATCAAGATTTAGCAAGATTATTTTTTCTTCTGTATAATTTGAAAAAAGAAATACAGTAGTGATGTGTTATCAAAGATGATGTGGTAAGATGAAAAGCCACATCATTATCAGTCATTTATAAATAACTTATCATCAAAAGGATTTATTTACAGACAACATCTTTTAAAACAATTTGGTTAAAATCAGATTTTTAATTCACTTATATTAAGATCAGCAATGGCACTCAACATGCCACATTGGTGCTTGAGGATACATTGAAAAATTTACAAATATGTGTCTGTTTAATAAGAATGGTATGAATGATAAATAAAGCAATATTTTCCCTGTTAACATGAATAATTCTTGAATGAATATTTGATTAAATACTAATATTAAAACATTAAAATTTTAATAAACAAGCTCTGATCCACACACGTATATATAAATGTAAGTTTAAAATACCATGATCAAATATATCATCAGAGATATTTTGAAACTGCCTGTCAATCTTTTAATACAATTTATTTTAGCATATCACTTTTAGAGTTAGATCATAAGATTCTTAAGTACATATAAAAATTAAATTAATAAAAAAAAATATAAAGGAATTGTGGGATTTTTATTATAAATAAACAATAAAATATAGTTATATGAAAAATAAGTTGAATAAAGGTTTCTTTCAATTTTCTATTGTATTTTACTTATTTTTAATTTTAATGTCAACTTTATTACATTGTGAGAAGTTTAATATTCACATATTTTGTTAAATCTATTAAAATAAAATATATATTTATAAATCTATAGAATCATGTAATTACAAATATTAAACTTTTTATATTCTTAACTCTAATATAAAAAACACGAATGGGAAAAAATACAGGCAAGGAAGAATTTGGAAGAATACTAATTATAATTACTATAATCCTCTTTCCCTATATTCATGGGTTTGTTATTTACAATTTCAATAACTCACAGTTTGAAAAAGAATTTTTAAAAAGTCAACAATGAAACTGAATGTATGTATTTTGCATATATGTCCATATTTATGAGTATTAAGCATGAATCATCTTTTAAATAATCTTTTTTTTTTATTATGAGCTTGCTATCTCTTTCTAGATTGTCTTTTTACCTTTATTATTTCTTATTAATTATTTTTTGATACTTAAACATGTAAGTGTAATGTAGATATGTATGTATGTGATAATTACAAATATTAAATTGAATCACATTATCCATAGATTTAGTTATCCAGAGCAAGAGTTGAAACCAAATAGCAGCAAAGAACTATTTTTTTTATCTAAACGTAATTAAAACTATTATAAATAACATTCATAGAGTTATAAACTTATAATTAAAAAAATAAACTGTTTTTAACCTCTTAAATTATTTTTATATAAGCCTTTCATCGACACTAATAGTGAAAATAATTGAGCTTAATGGCATGAATCTATTTCTATAATTTACCTTTATAACTTTAATTTAAAAAGGCTTTACAAGATATTAAAGATTAACATTAATAATATTTTAATTCTAACTACAATATTTAAACATCAGAAGCTACTGGTAACCAAAAAGATAATACCTAGAATGTCAAACCAAAAACACTTTCATTCTGTACAAAGGCAAAAATATATATTTTTATACTAATAGAATATAGACTTCTTTTCACACTATATAATTTATTCACCTGTTTATATGTTTTTTTTTGTAAAACTTAAATATTTGTTTGCTAGTAATGAAATGGTGTATTCTTACAGACTATCTGTTTCACCTGTATTATTCCATAATTATACCTGTTCTAATTTTAAACCCCCCTTGAGTACACATATATCTATATAACTATCATTATATATGTATCAGTGCTTATGTATATGTGAGGGCAGACTGTGGGATACAAAAGGTTTATATATATTACAGCAAATCTCTATTAGAAATTAGATCTTTTAAAATTATAAATTTATTAATTCATTAGTTTTCATAAAGAATTGCATATATGTATAAATTTCACTTAGCATACATATATAGCAAAATGTTTATAAAAAGTTTTATTAAATTTATAAATCTAAAATGTCATCAACAAAAATCATGCCACATGCATCTGCTTTAAGATGCATAAAAATTAAATCATAATAATTTTTAAAGTATAATTTTAGTCAAAAACAAAACTCATTTAACTGACACTATTTCAGATTCCATTGGAAATTGAGTTGGCAAACTAAACTAATCAAAGTTGTAAACAAGCTAATGGATTTCCCTGATGGGAATTCAGCTTGTGGGAAAATGTAATATAGGATTTAATAACTGGTATAAATAATCTATGTTTTGACATTTTAAATATACTCTGTAAAAATCCATAGTTGTGGTGCTACCAAAATCCACACCCATTTTAACTTTATCATGTGTGAGTAGGAGGATTGCAGGTTTGCCATTTTTTCCTATGGGGAATGCCACCTTCAACCCTATCCTATATGCTTCTGTGGTGCATGACCATCATCGGGGTGAAGAGTTTCAGCTATTGCCTTCTATCAAGAGAATACTCCACCAACAAGCAACCTTTTCAGAGAAGAGTATCACAATGTCTTCTCCAAGTGCCAGACATTCAAGCTACAAAAAAAGATTGGCAATATTCATTAAAACTGCAGAGCTCCTAAATTATTTTTTAAACTGTAAACTTGCCTGAATTATTATCAATGTAATACATCTCTTAACCTAAATAACAGTAGCCAGTTATTATTTTAAAATTCTCTAAAACTGCAGTCATGCCTATATTTTCTGTCCTTAATTATTTCATGTGTGTTATTTTATATATGTTATGATATGTCAACATTTTGAGGCAGTGAGTAATTAATTTAATAAACTTTAGGGAGAGACAATTATGAACTCTCCAGCATAATATTTAGCAATGCTGATTAGCATGAATAAATTGCTGCTTTAAAATCCTATTCTAGTAGATAATAACTGATTGCTATGCTACACACTCATTATTATCCTTGTTTTATTTATTTTAATTACATTATGTTTAGTAAGATTTGCTTAATAAACTATCAGCTTATCAGTTAATTATTAGTTATAAGTGAAATGATAGCTAAGGATGATATTAAAAGAATATTTTTAAATATTGTTGAGCCCATTAAATATACTTTCTTCTCCCTAACTATATCTTATATATATATGAATACAGATTAAGTATATTAACTGGATTAATAGTTAATTAAGCCTTTACTTAACATGATTGATATATGCTGCCCAAGAACTGGGTTGTTAGTTTCAGCAGTCAGAAACAATCTATTTAGGTACCTTAATTAATTAATTTATATATATATATATATTGTAACGATATATAAATATGTCGTTACATTATATTTATAAATACTAATATATATATATATATATATATATATATATATATATATATATATATATATTAGTATTTCCAGGTGTTGTGAATGTGTTATTATTAAGCACTAAGCATGTACTAATGTCTTATTACACCTTACCTTTAAGATGGTTTATGATATCAAACTCCCATTCTTCAGTTAGGATGACTATATTTTTAAAACTGGAACATGAGGGTCCAGAATATTATTCAGAGCATATCTGACTTCACGAGCTGATATGTTCTCCATTATTAATAGTGGCAAGCCATCAGGTCCAAGGGCACTGAGTATAAGATGTGGAAGCCCATGAAGAATTTACTCACTTGCACCATGACCTTTATATTACTATTTTATAATGCCATAATTTTCAGATGCAAAACCTAAGGGTAGCCAGTTCTTCTCTCCCTTAACAATAATGTTCAGCCTTAATCTAAATCAGTAATCTAGTTTACCATAAAGAATATGTATTTCAAGCTCATTTAATTGCTCATTGTAATTTCTATATAATAGGTTTAATGCCACATATACATTAATTGTCCTGGCTAACATTTTAGCTCATAATATTGGCAAACCAAAGAATAAAATTGAAATATTAAAATATAACAGGCATGATTTATTAATCATAGATAGTTATATAAATTAAATTAGCTATCTTAACAATGAGACTGCTGTATCCATATTTATCTCATCATTTCTGTAATGCCTGCATGTGTAAATATGTACACCTATTATTAATTAATTGCTGTTCTTATTTTATTTCACCATTATTTAAACATTTATTTTAATAAACTTATATAAAATTATCACTAGTTTCATGTCATTTTTCACAATCCAACTCATCTAAATTCTTATTATTGATATGTATAATATGTCTTTTTTAGTTAAGTCATAGTGTGCTAAATAATCTTTAATTATAAATAAATTATTAATTTATCCCTGAGTTTCATGCTTTTTCCTTTGCTCAGCCAGCTTGCAGAAGAAATTGAGACTGAGTGTAACATCATAAATATCATTTATAGGGTATTAAATCTTGAAGTGCTGATAAATAAGTTGAAGTTTGGTCATTTTTGAGGTCTCACAACCTCATCTAAACCAGCTTTGGTGTATTTTGCCTGGACTCTGGATTTTGTTGCAAGAATGCACAAATATGACCATTACAGTAAGTGCATGACATTTATATTTTATTTAACTGTACTTTCTTTTTAGAAAAAAATTAGTCAACTCAAGATTTACAGATAGAAAACAGAAAATGTTTTCTTACAATAACATTCTTTATTTTTGTTGCTTAAGAATATTAATATTTCAAAGAATGTTTTATTTGAACTTATACTTGAATAAAAAAAATTTTTAAATATAGATTTTTCAGAAAATATATTTTTATTAAGTACATTTTTAATCTGATGGCTGAAATGAAGTCTTCTGTTCAGTTTGTTCATTTTTGTTTTTTTTTTCTATGAAGTTAACATCATATTTTTTATATTAATTTCATTTTTTTGAATTTATGCTTTCAATAAAATTTGTAAAAAAATAAAAAAATATAATAAGGAATAAGTTTTTAAATTAAAAAATACAAGTAAAAAAAATCTGGAAAATAAAAAGAATTAAACATGGTACAGAAGTATGTTGGGCAAAAGATCATCTAAGAAGTTAAAAATGAAAATGACATAGAAACATGAAATGGAAGAATTTTTAAATTATATTTTTTTATTTTTTTATTTATTCAATGAACAACAAATAAAGACACTAGTATAAACTCCTTACAAAAAAATATTGAGTGAAGAGTTTAAATTATAACAAATAAAATATAAAGCATAATATTAAAAAAAGTATTATGAGATAAAATATAAAACTAAACATTTATAAAATTACATAAAACAATCAATGATGTGAATAATTTTTAAAAGGCAAATAACTGGTGTTAAATAAATTTAAACAACATTATTCCATAAACATATTGAATAATTTGGATCACTATAAGTAAGCTGTTTCTGATTGGAAATTTTGAGCAAATTTGAATAGTTAATTAATATTTAGTAGATAATTGTGTATTTACAGCCAAAAATCTAAGCAATTCTTTACAACAGCACTACATTGATTTTTTTAAATGAAAAATATTAAAAATGGACTATTAAAACATAATCATCAAACAAATGCTAAAAATTGTCTACAAATAAAAATTCCCTTAATTCAATGCTGGATGTTAATTATTGCTAACTATATATTAACACACATATATTTACATAAACTCACTGCATTTATTTTTTTTCCAAATGTATAAGAACATAAATATTACTAATATAACATAGAAATTCATATAGCATTACAATACTATCCAAAAAATAAAATTTTACTAAAATTTTTCCACAACCATGGTTTCATCTTTCAACAAATAGATATTTCAAGTGAAATTCAACTAAACACATAACATATATATATATATACACAATAGCCTTTCCATCATTCATTCAAAACCCAACTTCCTTTAACATCAAAATATGTCTTCGTGAGATGATGGTCTCAGATTCAAAAATTTTTATCTGAGGCCATCAATCTCATGAAGACATCATTTGATATTAAAGAAAGTTGTTTTTGAAGTTAATGTTGGGAAGGCTATTTTGTTTTATAAATATATATTGTGTATTTAATTAAATTTCATTTGAAAAAGTCTATTTGTTAACCATGATTGTGAAAGAATTTTAATAAAATTATATGAATTTCTATTGAATTTATAATTACTAGTATAGCATTAGGTAATATTTAATTTTTATATTACTAATATGTATATTCAGTTCAGAATATTTTTAAAATCAAATTTCATTTTTTGGATATTCAATCAAGAAACGATATAAAAATTGATTTTTTGTGAGCTCTTAAATCCACACATAATTTGACAGTAAAAACCAATGCTTTTCCTAACAGTTGATGGATTCTCATCAACAGGTTTAAAAACGCTTATAGCTACTGCATTTATTTGATTCAGAAATGAAATTTAACGGCTCTGTCTTTTATAGTAGTAGCCAAATGCAAATCATGAATCTCAAAGTTGTGATAGGAATAAAGATTTTAATAAAATCAATTTTAAATCTTCTGATTACAATCTGTACAGATTTCTTTGCAAGGTTTGATAATAATAACAAATCACTTCATGCTTTAGCTTATAACGTTTTAACAAAACAAGAGCAGTTATCTACTACAGGGTCATTTATAGCAATGTTGGGTGCTCAGTGATTATTGGATGAAAATATCTTTAAATCCCTAATCCCAAATTAATTTTGGATCTTTGCCTTTATTAAAGAGACGTTAAATAAGAGTGTTTTAAATTTTAAACTCTTAGCTTGAATAGTAAAATAAGCGAAAGGCAGATGCTAAATGCATAATCAAAGCAGAAATTAATCTGAGAATTGGAATTTAAATACACTATAATTTGGTGATCTCTAATTATGCTAGCTCACCATAGATGGTGCTAAAGAACGATTTTTATTTTATATTTTGATAAAAGTTAGCTATCTAAAAAATAAAAAACCATCCACAAATTTAAAAAAATAATGCTTTTCTTTTTTAAAGAATATACTTAAAGATCGAAGGCGACTTTGAACATTTGTTGAATTCTAACCATTTAAATAAAAATGACATAATAATTTAAATTCTAGATAAAAGTTTATTTCATTTTGAAGTAAAGCAGTTGTTGTAGGTCAACATAAAAGAAATATATAAAGTCGTAAAACATTTTCCATATAATGAATTTAAATTATTTTCACGATAATTTTGCATGATAAAATGAAATATTATTTATCTATAATTTGTCTTCACGTACTAGAAAAATAATTATTAATTTTAATAAAACAGTAAAAAATGTTTATTTTATAAAAGACATAAAAATTTGATGATAGCTATCTGAAATTCATTATTAGAGAAGATTTTAGAAATCTTTATTCATTGAAGAATTTTATAAAGTACTTATGAATCATTAAAATGTTTACGATAAAAGACTTTATATTTGAAACCATATAAAACTACTATAGTAGAAAGAAAATAAAAGCAAATGAAGAGATTTTTGAGTCATTTAAAATCTCTTGGTAAATAGTTTGATAAAGCATACAAATAATGCAAAAAGAAGATTATATTGATCCAGCCTTTAAAAGTAAAACAATAATAAGTAAAATAATAAATAGAAATTTGCTTTTGCGGGTATATGCATTATGTAATATTAGCATTATTACTTTAATGTGAATAAAAAAAATAATTTCTGGGGGAAAGTTAATTACACTTGGATCCAAGTCTTTTTACAGATATCCAAAATAATGGACAATAGCAAATCCTATATAACACACAGACGTATATGCTTAGATCTACAATACAGTTTAAAAATATATTCAGTAAGAAGACAACAAAAAGAGTTAACAAAAAAAATAGAATGATACAGTAATGATTAAAGAAAGAGAGAGTAACCATATAATTGAGAGCATATTGAGTGAGTAAGATGAGGAAACAGACGTCTGAGACATCATTTATTATAGAACTCCTACAAATGAGTATGTAGATACAGGTGGAGGAAAACTATCATAACTAGTAATTTAATCACAGAGATAGCTTGCTTAATGAGACTGAGTGATGTTTAAGCAATAATGAGGAAGTGCGGCAAAGCTAGTTTTGTCTTAATTTATGTGAGTAAATGAATATATATATATTTAAAAATTTTTTTTAACAAATATATTCTTTTAAATTATGATCTTACATATAGTGATATACATTAGAAAAAATGCAACTTGCCTTCATGATATCTTTTTTAACTAAAAATCATTCTTATTCATGTGACCTTTAGCTCTCTGCATCATCCAATGTTTTAATATTACTGCTCTTACACAGCTAAACAGATGTATAGCAATTTGAACTAACAGTTTAATTTTCAAAGCAATCAATGTTTAGCCATTAATGCAATTGTAATGTTATTCATAAACATTAAATAACTGTTACCCATATATAAAATTATTCAATGTATAGTATTGACTTTAATTTAATTTAAAGATTAAACACAATGCATATTAATTTTTTATGAGTTTAAATATTCATTTTATTTTTTGCTCATGTGCTCTTTTTTAACAAACATTATTTTTAATTATGAGTTTATATATTCATCTTTATCTCATAAACAATCAGAAAAAAAGTGGCTTCTAGATTTTCCTAAGTTTTTGGTAAATATCTGAGAAATAATAAGTTTTTATGTGGCAGAATTAGACAAGATGTGAATGTAGATGAGAAATGAAGTAAATCTATTCTAATTCAAACTCTTCCCCATCCCCGGCTTTGTGAAGGATGGATTAACATTGTAGTTTGCTGAGATATTTTAATGCAATGTCAGTTTATTTTAGAATCTAGTCACTAGTTTTATATTAGTAGATTAATATACATCAGGCAGATCATAATCATACTGAGAGTCACAAGGGTTTAGATATACCATTTGGATACAAATACATTTTTACATAATATTTGTCTGAAAGTTTGTAGTAAGAATACTTTAATTGTAATCACAATGCCAGATGACGTCCATCATCTAATCTTAATTAAATGTTTTTAGATAAATGCAAACTTTATAGTTTCAAATACCATATAATAGTCAAGCATTGTTAGCTGAGAGGTCAGTGCAGCCACCTTGCAAGCAAGCAGTTGGTTGCAGACGGTTGTTGCAGGTTCGCCTCCCAGCCAATGCTATGACATATGAAAAAAAAAACATATAATACTCAATTGTCCAATCACTTTACTACTTTTACAATGCTTTATTTTCCACCCTTTTTCTACAGTTTACAGTTTCAATTGCCCCAACAATCTTCTTCAGAACATGTTAACTTTTCATTTTGTGCCAATTTCAAATACATTCTACTGTTAGTAATAGCATGAGTTATTATGTAATACAATATACTCTCTTCTCTTTTTTAAGTGTTTCTGTCATGTGATTTAAACCAGAGATTTCTGTCAAAAAGCAATAGGCAATATAAATTTTATATATTTATCTATAAGGTTTCTTCTAATTTCATTTTTTTCTTAAAGGCAAAGTTAATGAGTAATTACCAAATATTATAACTTATCAATCTAGGCCAGGAGTGACCAACTTTTTTCATCAGAGGGCTAAATGAAATTTTCTTACTTTGAAGCAGGCTGGAATAGATTGAATGATTTAACAAAAATTCAGAATCTAAAAAATGTTAAATTAATTGAATTACCAAATTATTAACATATTTTAAAAAATTGTAAATACAAAATTTATTGATCTACATAATAGATAAAAACTAAAATTTGTAACAAACATTTTTATTGCCATGATGACAAAATAAATACGAAAAAATTTATTATTACAAAAACCCATCAGTTGTGATATTGAAATTTTTGTCCCATTTTATATTGTTTTTGCAAAGCTTCTTCAAGAGCTGTAAAAAAAATTTTGCCAGTAGTTGTGTTTTTCATAGAATATGCAGAAAGTAATTCATCCATAATTTCAAATCTATTATTTATATCTCAAATAAAGATGAAAATCTGACTCGTATCTGTAATGTCAAATGATTCATCTAAAACCAGTGCATAGTAAGTGCAATGTTCCAATTTTAATTTTAATTGATCACATACATTGCTTAAAATATTATCAATGTCTCTCATAAGAATTCTTCATGAGAAACTAATTTTTTCAAACATGTTTTTTATCAGTGCATATTAACTCAGCAAATTAATTAAGCATTTCTTTACAAATTCCGTCAGAAAATGTTTTGCATTGCTTTACAACCATATGTGCAACAATGTAACTAACTTTTGTTAAAGTTTTATCAGTATTTGATATATTTTTTTAAAGTATTTTCTTGTTTACACAAACCACTTTTTAATTTTTCTGCTTCAATTTTCATTTGTTT
This sequence comes from Epiperipatus broadwayi, assembly GCA_028023455.1. NCBI lineage: Eukaryota > Metazoa > Onychophora > Udeonychophora > Euonychophora > Peripatidae > Epiperipatus > Epiperipatus broadwayi. Next base: position 2,284,707 of record JAQFVV010006222.1, read on the forward strand.
TGGTGACAAAAGATTAAATTTGTCGAAATCGATTGTTAAAAAATGCCTTTTAAAATTATATTCTTTAAAAATGGAAATAGTTTCATCATAATACCAGTCAAACAGCTTTATTGTTTATATTTGTATTTAAATATTTGACTATCCAATTGTCATTAAAAATGTGTATTTGGATCTTTTTTTTTTCTTTAATTGACTCATGGGTTACAAATTACATTAAATGAAAAATTCTAATAATTAGAAAAGGCATAAACCTACTTATAAAATATCATGCAACAATATTATTTTTTCAATAAAAAGTAGATGAAACCCAAAGAAACTTTGTTTGATTGATGCTAAATAATATTTTTTCCTAATACTCTTCAATGTATCTGTATCATCACCTGGTTAACCACACATCACACTGCTGCATACTAATAATTTATGGCCTATGATTCAACAAATAATTGTGTTTTCTACCTGCAGCATGCTAGTATGGTAGTGGAATAAAATCAACATTACTTTATGCCTACTATTCCTGTATCACATATAAGTGTGTCATTTTAACACCATTAGAATAATAATTTCACCATCTGGAATGTGGGCAGGCAGTTGCCAACCCTTGTTTTAGGTTGATTTATTTAAGCAGCATCCCAGATTTTGACATCATGTCTGCATCTGACCTGAGGTCTGGTGGTTACTTTTGAACAAAGTTTTTATTCCATAATAATAGCACAACTCTGCTTTTTGTATTTCTTTCATAAGTGAATGTATACCCTAAATATTTTCATGAATGTATAAAATGTTTAAATTTTGCTATGAAAAAGTCATGTCAATGATAATCTAAGAATGTTGATTTTTGTTCTTGTTCTAATAATATTGCAAATGTAATTAATGATATATCATTGATGTATCTTTAAGATGTCTGTAATAGTGTTTTATCATGTGGCCAAATAATCAATGTATTATCATCATAATAAAATCAGACATTAAGTGAAGTTAGAATAACACTTATAGTTGTACTTTCCTGTTTTTCAATGTAAATGCTGCTGATAAGAATGGCACTGGCAGAGCCACATCCATTCCTTTATTTTGTTGAAGAAATCTGTTTTATTGAAATGTTTCATTATACTATAATTGAAAATAAACTTTTCATATCAAAGCTTTTGCAATATGTTAGGTTTTTTTTTTTACTTTTATGTTCTTGCTCAATTTTACAAAGTTTCATAAAACCCCTAACAAAGGACTGTATCATGTATGCTATAATAATTAAAAAATTTTAAGAGAAAAATCTTGACTTAATGATTTTGCCATATTTTTATATTGGATATAAGATTTCATATTTTAGTTATCATAATCAATATTATCTATTGCAATTATAACATTGCCTTTGACAGCAGGGACAATGATTATATATTTGCTTTGTTTTAAAGATTTAACAACTTCCCTCCCAACATGTATAATATTTGATTTGGGTTGTTGCTTAACTGAAGTATTCTTTTAATTCTCAAATGTAATTCTGTTTATTTTATGGGCAATTTTTAAATGATTTCCTGAGTTGCAGTTATTATATCTAATACGGAGATATTGGATAATATGATGGCAAAGCTTAATTTTCTTTCCAGAATAGAAAATTTAACATATGTTATATTTTAGTGTTAAGATTTTAATTGCTTCGGGTTATTAAGTGGTTGTCTCACACATCTTATTAGCTTGGTCAAAATGTTTTCTTTTTTTTAATGATGTAAAAACTATAAGCATGATGTCAACAAAAATATGGGCATTTGATGCATTTCTAACATAGCTTTCTAATGATGTCTTTAAAAATAATCCAATAAAATTTGAATTTTTTATTAATTATTTTTGTAAAAGGTGCATTTAATCTTTTTTTAATTTTTTTTATCAATTTTCTAATTTTCACGAAGCAATTAAGACAGAAAACTTTTATCAGCCTCATGAGTTAGAAAAATGGATTAAAAATACGCTGATTCACAAACAAGATCTTCTGTGAAATCTAAATGTAATTGCAGAATATCAGGCTCGTAAGTATACAATTTTAATTTTTTGAATAATATATATTTTTTTTTATATATAATTATTTGAAAAATGATTTAATTTTTATCAATTTGCATTTGTATTGCTGTGTGTGTATATAAATTATATAATATTTATTTATGCTCATATGAATTCATATTGTACAGTAATCTTGTGTGTTCTAATCCATTAATTTTATAAAAATAAACTTATTTTATAAAAATAATAATTCTCAAAAGATTTAATAAATTATTTATTATTATGTTTATATGGTGAGTTTGTGTTTACTCTTGCATGTTATATAACGAGTAATGATTTACAAAACTAATAATCAAATGTACAGAAAGATTGCATATGCAGACAAAAAAATCAAATTCTGATTCTTACATATGCCTTGATACTCATGCTGTCGAGTCACTAGTTTTGCCATATCTTGTGTCACATTATTTTCAAGTCTATAGCAAATAAGTTATACCTATGTGATACAATAAATATAACAAGATAGCATCACTGGTATGCATAAAGAATATAAACATCACTGATGTACACAAAAAAAAAATATAAAATGAAGAGATGAAACCTATTTTATCAGTGATACAGACAGTAGCCTACAATTTTTAGTTTTAGATAGACAAGAAGCCAATTGCTATGACGACAAATGCATATCTATTTTCTGGAAATGATTTGTTTTGTATCTTTTATTAGGATAAATCTTTTTTCATAGACACCTTTGAGATTTGATAACTTTTGGGGTACAAGATAAAAATGAAGAATTGTTATGCAAATACTTTTGAGATTCTGAAGCTATGAATTATCTCAGGTAAGACATATTATATATGTTTTGAAAGATAATTTTGTGAGGAATACAAAAAAATTGTCACTGAAGATATAATTTACACTTATTTAATGATAAATTAGAAATTATGAACAACAATAAAGTAATCATTATTCGGATGTTGAAATTTCTTTTTTTCCTTATTTTTTAGATGGTAACCACTATTTGTCTTAGCCTTATTGTTTTTCTTAGTTTTTTTAGTTTCTATCACTGTGAAGGTTTTTGCTGAAGTTATTGTGAAAATTGTATCTCAGGTTAGTTTTTAAAAAAATTCAATATGGCATCTGGAGAATAAAGCAGTGATGTGACTACAAATATCTAATCATCAAATTAAAAAAAAAAAAACAGAATTAATTTTTTATAGTAACTCTGTTTATATATATATATATGTGTGTGTGTATGCGTGTGCACATAAATAAAAGTAAACCAGTTTTGTGACCTTATAATTTAGGAAGCAGTAAGTCAAATTCAATGGGATTTTTTATTATTATCAATAATCATTATTTTCAGTTTTATAAACATTTTAGCTTTAATTATAATATTTTTAATTTGGCTTTAATTAAAGTGCTCACATAAAAGGGAATGTAATTGCAAGCATTACATAAGATGTAATTCAATACTGATTTTTTTTCTCATTCTATCCCCAATACATCTTAATCCATACTATTATATACACTTTTGGTTATGCATAATTTTTCTAAATTCGAAATATGTGAAAATTATTGGTATTGAATCAAAAAGAAAAGATCAAATAAAAATATAAAAGGAAAAAATCCTTATAATAACAAAACTGTACAAATGACCATCTTCAATAATATATAAATCTCTAAACAAACTATTCTGTTTAGAATATAAGGGTTGAATATAATGGTTTTTTTTTTTTCATTTTCTTAACGTCTACAAACTTTTCTGTTTATGAAAACAATAAGCTGATGATGATGGACCAAATAAAAATTGATGCACTGCATGTAATTGATCTCTTCACATCATTCAATCAACAACTGAATGAACTGAAACTAATGGAAATATAATATTTTAAACATTTAAAATGGGATAACAATCATTTTTTTATTACAAATGTGGTAAGTAAAAAAAATTATTACTGGAATATTATCATTAATCCAAAATCCTTATAAATAGACTTTTTTTTAGATTTATAAAGTTTTTGAATTTCAACAATAAATATTTCTACCTTTCATTGCAAGACTAAAGTCTGCTGAAAATTTAAATAAATATTTAATTTTATTTATCTGCAGTTTGTATATATTGAAATACTTTTTTGTATATTATATAAACTTGTTGTATTTAATAACAATATATATATATATATCACTTTAAAATACAGTCTATGCTACAGAAATTAAAACATTAAATCAAATTAATATATAATTTTGTTGAGATAACAGAAGTTTTGAAGTAGTGGTGTTTGGATTAATGGTAGTTTATGGTAGATGCCACACCAAGTTTTATATTTATTAAAAAGATTTATGTTCTAATTTAATTATACTTCAAACACAGTCTTTTAAACAAATAAACGTTTAAAACATATTTTAATGATTTGTTTTGTTTTTAATTGTCAAATTAATCTCTGGACATGCAACTTCCCATGAAATAGCTATCTTTTTCATTCATTTTTTTTTGCTAAAAATTATCTATACTTCAAATTACAAAAATAATAATTGAATGCTTAATTGTTCAGAAGGGCATGCGATGTTTGAATATTAGAAATATAGATCAAACTTTGATCTCAAAATCTTTGGTTTTCAAGTCCGTCACTCTACCATAGTACTGCTAGAAAAATAAAGAAGATTATGGAAAATCTAGATGGAAAAACAATAACTGCTTTATACTTTTAATGATAGATTTATATTTTAAAATAAGATATCAATTGTGTTCTTAAATCTTGATTTATTCTCATTACTGAATTGCTAATAAATCCTTCTTATGTTTCAACTATTTTTATATAGTCATTTTCAAAGATTCTGAAAGATACATAATAATAAAAAAACAAGTTCTAAAAAACATTGTTAATCTTTAATAAATTATAAATTATATTAAATTTTCAAAAATACTTTTTAAACTTACAAACTTTGTTTCATAATATTATATATCTTCATTTTTATTAGTTGAAGACACGAATTAAGATGAAAATTATCAGCTTTAAAAAAAAAAGAGAAATGGAAAACATAAATATTTGTTTAAGCAAGAACCATGATCACATATATGCAAGTTGATATTCACTAATTCAAGTGAAATCTAATTTGCAGTGTATTTATATAACTTATAATGTAGAGAACTCTTGACGTATTTTTTTATGATGTGCTACAGTTTTTTTAAATGTTAAATGAAAAGTGTAATATCTGCATTTAAAAACTTAATAAGTTATTTAATGAAATTAAGCAAAAATAATTATACTCAAAAGCTACTTTAAAAAAAATCTCACAGGATAATTTCTCAACTATTAGGTCCATTAAGCAATTGGAATTAAACTAAAATATTTTCGAATTAAAAAAAAAAAGTTCTTTTAACAGAAACACTTTTCTAATTAATCACTTAGTTTGACAGAATCCTATTTATCCTCTCTTATTAATAAACAGTTGTTTTTTTCACTTCCTTTTATTATTATTTCAATCTGATAAGGTAACACGTATTTTTATATACGTATATAAAAAAACTAATTTATGTACATATATGGAAGGTGCCGGGAAACAACGAAAAAAAAATCTTAATCAGTGCTGACCTCTTTCGACAAAAAATAAGAACATACATTGCATATCAAATTCTTGATTAAAAGTTGTATATTTATTTACACTGCATCGTTTTATTTTTTTCCAGTTTTAATTTATCACTACTTTATCAAAGTTTTAAAGATGTATGTGTGAGTTTATTTTAGTGTTGAAATCTGTTTAATAATTTTTGTTTTTTAAGCAAATAAAATAATTATTTTTTAATTAATTGAACCAATTCTTTTCCAACCTTTTTAAAAAATGTATTTAGATTTTTTTTTTTAGATTTAAGATCTATTTTGTAAGTTTTTGCAAGTTCTGTTTTCTTTTTTTTTTTAATAAAAAAGTTATGTAGAGAATTTATATTAAATGTATATCAGTGATTTGATTAGAGCTGAACAATAAATGTCTCGTTTTATTTTTTCATTGTATTAAATTATTAGAAATATCTCTCCCAAAAATTATGCTCATATTCATTTTTAAAGAACTTTTTAAGAAGTCTGTCAATATTAATTCACTTCATATGATCATATTAATGAAGGTGCACTCCTTTACAATAGTGCTTCAATATCATTGTATCCAATAAACTGAAGGACATAAATCTTTGATATTATTTTGTTTTAAATATCATCAGAATATTCTATAGCATTCTTAAATAAAAAAATTTCTACTACATTTATATTATGTCAACACTGCAGCTATATTGAATATTTGGAGAATGGGTTTAAGCCACAATTTATAAGACAATTTCAATTAGCATTATGCAAAAATCATATAGTTTATGTTATCAGAAAAATAAAATACCAAGCATAGTTTATGTTATCAGAAAAATAAAATACCAAGAAATGTAATAAAGGTGGAAAATATAGTCATTAAGCATTTGAAAAGATTTTAACATTTTTTTAACATTATTATTCTTATGTTTCTTAAGAATTTCTCAATTTTAATAAACAAATTTATCTATTTTTCTATCCTACAGATTTATTATATTTCTCATAAAATTTTCAATAAAATGACATATAATGTGATTTACCTATTACAATCCATTATTTAAAAAAAACAAACAGAATCATTGATAATTTTCATTTTTCCAATAAACCTCACAATATTTTTTTTTCTTTCAGAGATCTGTTGTGTGAATGAAAAGAAACTAACAGAGATGAATAAGTTGGTCTAAATATTTTTCAGGCAGTAAATGGCTTCAATTTAATACATGGTATAGGTAAATAGAAAAAAAGAGATGTAAGTCTAGTACAGTGACAAATGTTAATAATAACAATTCTCTTTTTATTATCTGTTTTACTTTTCATATTGTAAAAACATATTTCATTTTGTTAGGTAGAATCCCTCTAAAATCAACTGAAAATGATGGCTTATAAATAATACAATGTTACTGTGTCCATGCAGAAAAATAAACATATAAATAAAAATACAGATATAACTTACCCAATACACTATTTATGACTCATCTTCTTCAAAGTTAAAACATGTGAACAGAAAGTCATCAGGTGGAGCTGTCACAGCAGTCAACATTTGTAAAGATGATTACTTATCTCAGTTTTAGTTGATAAGCAATAAAACAACCTCTTTAACACTTTTTCTATGTAATCACACAGTCAAAACAACTTTCATACTCTTTTTTAGGTAGACAATACATCTTTATCTTGCATGTTGTAAAACTATTGAAATCACAGTATTAGTGGTTAAACTCTGGAGAACACAAAAATTTGTATTTTTATTTATGTATAATTTCTTAGGATACACATACCCATTATGGTTATCTGCACAGACACATCATTGAAATCCTCACTTTATTGGTTTTGATTAATCATATTGTTGCATTATATTATGAGCAATGCATTTAATGATTGTTCAATGATCTATTATTTCTTTATGCATCTGATATACAGCTTTGAATTTTATCTTGTGCTGGTATATTTTATACATTTGGTCAAAGTTTTTACCTTTATTTTATCTAGCATTTTTTCATTATTACTGAAATGCAGGCATGATAAGAAATCATGAAACATACTGTGGGTCATAATGTCTGCAAAGTAAAACTGCCTCAGACTTATATCTGAGTATAAGTCTCAAGCATCTCTAAGCTGAGCTATATCTGTCTTATGAGAAAAAATAGACAATTCATGACATGACACTTTTTTTTCAATTCTGCATTTTTTTATTGGCATATTTATTATTTTCATTAATAATTTTATGACAATAAATAAATAAAATAAAATCTACTCATGTGAAATGAGAAACTTTACATTTGCAAATATTGGGAAAAGCCTATATTCACTCTTCCATTATGTGTGGAGGCATTTTCAGAAATTGTCAGAATGAAGAGTCTACTCCACTATTTGTTTCTGTAAGTTGCAGCTTATTGCTTCTTTATTTTTTCATTTCTATAAAAATCAGTTTATCTTCCAAAAATAAATTTTTAAAATTAATTGCAATAATTAGATGATAAAATATCTTCAAAGTCCAATGTCCTAGAAATTAGAAAAGATTGTTGATGCTGAAATCCATGTTGGAATCTATTTTTTTCTACAAAAAAATTTAATGCAGTCTTTTCTTCATAAAGCCTAAAAAATTGGGGGGGGGGGATAAAATTATTTAAGTAAAAATTGATAAAAAATTCAAACTTTATAAAGAAAAAAAATGTAATTTTTTATTTTTATAGAAAAACACGACACATTTCATCTGAAAGATAAAAAGAATAATGTTCCTCATGTATGCATAGTCCATTCCATTTTCTTGAAAATTTGAAATGAAGACCAAAAAATTTTAAATATTTAAAAATTGTGTCTAAGGTGCAACTGGGAAGAAACATGTTAATTAAAACACTTTTTGTGAAACCTGGCAATATTAATTCACTTCATATGTTTCTTCCAGTGAAAATTCATCTTTACAATAGTACCTCAATATCAATATATTCAATAAACTGAAAAAACTAAATATTTAATATTATTTTGTCTTATATTTTTAGAATTTTCTATAAATTCTTAAATAAAAAATTTATATTGCATTTGTATTATATAAACAGATAGTCTATATATCATTTCAATAAATTTAGCAAAGTAGTAGATAAATGTATGTCTAATTTAGCTCATGTGATTATATTGTGATGCACCATTTTTTTAATATGTTAAAAGTTGAAGTTCATTGGAGCCTTTATTCTATTTTAACATCTAACCATACTTTTCTATCTAAAAAGCTATAAGATTAAATTCCCAAAGCAAACTGCTTGACAAAGCATTGAGTTTTCTAAAAACCTCTATTGAATGATATGGTACCAGATCTTAGACATTATTTAATGTTAAACATGACATTTTTAAAGAAAGCAATGAGCTTATTTTACATTATAAACATTGATTAAAAGGATTATATTAATAGTGATTGTTCTAATTGGAAAGACATGGCTGAGAATATGCAAAATTGTAATTCAACAGGACATCAAAAATTCCAAAAATAAATGCCCACTGTCCCAAAAGACAGAACCATAAGATACCAGATAAACAAGCCATGGTACCAGTATATAATAGTATCAAAGCCAATAGCATTTTCAATAATTATTAATTCATTGGAGGATGAAAGTTCTCCACATCATCCCAATAAATTTCTTAATTCATCCAACCAATATGAATTTGTTTGTATAGTTTTGTTATACATGCTTTAATTTTTTTTCTAGAGTGTAAATAGTCATACTCATTTGTGTGTGGCTTTTAGTGGTGATGATGATGATGTTTATTTTATTAGTTTAAAATAATAAAGCCATTAGGAAACAGCCAAAGGAATTAAGTAATATTCTTATAGACTGTGCACATTTTTATTTACTGGTAAATGATTAGATGATTAAAATAGTATTGTTGATAATTAGAGCTTATATACATATATAGAGAGATAAAATTTGTTTTTGCCTCACACTTTCAAAAATGTGAATTCTCTATTTTTATTTCTTTTTCTTTTTCAATCTTGCTGAAGAAAGTTAAAATATTAGTGGATATATTAAGTTTTTCTTCATTTTTTTTGATTTTTTAAATAATTGGTTTATTATTTTTTTAAAATTATATATGTGACTCCATATCTCCAAAACTTTTTACAGCAGTGCTGCAAGAAGTATTTTGTGGATTAAGATGGGAAGCTAAAGGAGTGAAAGTAAATGGAGATTATTTAAGTCATTTAGATTTTGCAGATGATGTAGTTGTTTTTGCAAATAATGCTTTAGAGCTATAGGAAATGTTGCAGGAGTTATCAGATGAAAGTAGGACTAAAGATAAATGTTAAAAAGACTAAAGTAATGTTTAATAGATTTTCTCAAAATATGAAAATAAAGATTGATTATGATGAGTTAGAAGAAGTTAACAGTTACAAATACCTTGGGCAGATTATTAATACAGATGGAAATATAATGGATGAAATTAATCATAGAATTAAACTTGGTTGGAGTGCTTTTGGTAGAAATAACTTGATACTAAAAGAAAATATGCCTATGTGTTTGAAAAGGAAGGTTTTTAATAAATGTGTTTTGCCAGTTCTTACTTATGGATCTGAGACTTGGACACTTAATAGAAGAGCAATACAGAGACTTCAGATCACTCAAAGAAGTATGGAGAGATGCATGCTGGGAATAACAAGAAGGCATCGAAAGCGCAATGTATGGGTAAGAGAACAAACAGGTGTTACTGACCTCATTGAAAAAATTAAAAGACTAAAGTGGAGTTGGGCTGGACATATTGTTAGAAGAGATGATAATAGATGGACAATTGAAATTTTAAACTGGATTCCAAGAGATTGTAAAAGATCCAGAAAGAGGCCACATCTGAGATGGGTGGATGAAATAAGAAAGTGTGCAGGGGTGATGTGGAGAAGAGAAGCTAAAGATAGGAAAAGATGGATTGAACTTGAAGAGACCTTCATCCTGCAGTGGATTGATAATGGTTGTTAATGATGATATGACATTTCATGCTATATATTTCTACTTTTCTAAAAAATTCTAAGTGACATTTCAATAAATAGTATTTGATGTTACAAGGTGTGACATCATCAAAAGTTTGTTGTAGAATAATATCTAAAAAGTAATTAGCACTTTTTAAAGATAAGGAGAAGATAGATTTAAAATGTTATAGGTATTTTATAATGAGCTCTTATACTTGGGTTAAAGTTTTTAATGGATTAGTTTGTCATGGTCATAAACTGAATTCAGACTTAAGATTAAACCCAAAATTTTACACAGCTAAAAATTTCTAAGATTTGAAGGGCTTTTTTTTTTATGTAGCAGGCCTTTGACATCAAAGTAGTTAAAATGATTTTTAAGTAGTTCATTGCAGAGCAAAAAATCTTTCAACAGTGTAATATAGAGGAACAGTGTAAGAGAAGATAAGACTGATTAGTGCTGCCATTTGTTGGATAGTGAGTACTTAAGCAGTCTTTCATTCCTGATCTACCTTCCAGCTAATTATAAATACCTATTTGCTAACCATTATTGAGTAGTTACCATGTCTTGCTGTAAGCTGCTTTTTGAAAAACAAAACTAAGTCTAAACAAAAAAAATAAATTCAAGTTTGATCTAGCTCAGATTTGAATCCCAGGTCAAATAATCGTGGCAGAAGCCCCAATAATTGCTTCCCTATCTGATTCCGTATATATTGACAGTGCAGAGAAGTTAAAAAGGCACATGAAAAAACTCTCTCTCAATTTGCGATTCACATGAACCGAAAATCATGACAGATGAAATAAATAATCTATCAATTTTTACTCAGTAGCTCCATAAAATATATTTTTTAAATGCTGCAATATTAAAAGGTTTTTTTTTTTTTTTACATTTATTTTGAATAAACGTTATAACATAATTTTATATATATGTTAATGCAGAATGGCAGGCTCACCTGCAATTACATATGATATAACCAATAATGATTTATTACTTCATTAAAAAAAAATTGCTAATGGCTAATAGGGATTAATAAAAATTCTTTAAATTCTTTTCATTCAAGACATTTGGGTTTGCCAAGAAAGTATTCGCAATTATTATTATTACAGTTAATTTAATCATTGCTACGTTTATGAAATTAATCATATTTTGTAAATGTTACTTTTATCATTATATATATTATCTAACACTATAAAAAAAATATTTCCTCATTCCTTTCATATGACTATATAAAAAAATAATAAAAACGAATCGGTAATAGAGTGCAGCGGAAGTAACAAATTGAGCTTCGATCCAAGAATTGTAATTTTGGAATCCGTCACTAAATTTAAAATCTGTGACTCACTTTATTTTATTATGCCTCGGTTTAAAACCCACCAACAAAGTTTTTAATATGAGCAGTTATAACTGCTGTTTTATTATCCTTGATATACTCATTATTGCTATTTAATTACTTTTTTGCCACAAAATTTTAATTTTTAATACAATTATATCTTTAAAGTCTACTCCATTTCTACTCGTTTTTTAACGACTAACTTCCCCCTGCCATTTTAAAACTTCCTTATTAAAACATTGACAAATGAATATTTTAATTATTTTAATGTAGAATTTATTACACTTTTAATTATATTTTTTTAGTATTCTTCTCATGTAATTTTTTTAATATTTAGCAATAAATTAGGCAATTTTCTTTTTCTAGTTAAAGATCTCCACGCAGTTTTTTTTTATTATTATTATTAATACTAATGAATATTATTTTCACTTCCCTCTCCCTTCCATCAAAGAAGATTCAGAGGTTATAAAATCACACTTTTATTATATTTTCAAAATTGAAACTATAGTAAACAATTTTATAGCTTTATTCAAGTAAATATATGAGGAAATAATTGTTATCCAAATTATTTTAAATTTATTTATTTTGGTCTAAATTTTTTGTCATAAATTGGGAATAAAAGTTATGTATATAGTTATTATCATTATTAGGTGTCAAAATCTAAAACATTCAAATGGCATTTGATAGTATATTCATTACTGCAATTAATTTTATCGTAGCTTTAAAATAAATTTACTTTAAACCTTCTGTATTATACAGAAATAGATAAAAGTGCCTTTAAATGGCATAAGGCAGGTCAGAAACTTCTACAATAATGCTTCATAAATGAACAATGGAGGAGAATGCATTATAGGTTTTCCAATTCTCAGGTAGTAATAATTTGACACTTTTAATTTACTGACCATTATTAAATACATGACTGAGTTGTCTGTGATTTGGTTACCTGATATAGAACCTGACTAAAACATTCAAATTTATCTGGTCAGTATTAAAATCCAGTTTACAGGCCTGGAAAACATATGTGCTACTATTGAATTCATAAGACCGATCAATGACAAATAGTTAACTGAGGTAACTATGAATTGGCTACTTGATACAGAACCTGAAAAAAAAAACAACATTCAAATTGTTCTGATTCATATTTAAATCTCTATTATAAGCCTGAATACAAATGTATGTATACCATTACATTCCTGGAGCCTTTAAATACAAAAGGTAAAAGAAACTAAAAATCAAATTCTTGGAAAAAAAAGAAGACATTTCAAGATTATTTCAGTAAAAATGTAATATCATAAACAGGATGAAGTGGATATTGGTTGGATTTTTCCTCATGTTTCTATTTCCAACTCTAGATGTAGGATGTGTAGTAGCTGTGATGATAATGATGTATTTATAATTGAAGTGCTAAAGATTGCATTTTTGCAGTTGAGCAATGATTTTTTTTGCTTCATCCTGATACAAAATTTAAAATTCTGGGTCATTTCATTAATACTTGTTATATACTGAGAATTGATAACTACGTTTCGATATTTCATCCATAACTGATAAATTAAACATCATAAATATATATTGTTTTAATAAAATGTTTCTATTAGCAAAGAAGCAATAAAATTTAAGTTAATATTTAAAACTTCATCTTTGTAATTAATTGTTAAATTTTTATTTACCATTGTCAAACTCACTCCACTCACAACTTTGACACAATACTCTCAGATAAATACAATAAAGATTATTACTAATCATTTACTAAACTAGAGATCATCTCTAACACAGATATAAACTTTAAACCTCAGTTAAAGATTAATATATCTGATTTTTTTTATATTTTAAACATACAGACACATAGAGTTATTCACCTTTCTCTTTCCCATGTGTAATATTTTATAGATATACTAAACAACCTCCATACAATAAAGATATAATAAAAGACAAACAATCTGGAAGATCCATTTCATGCTGAACCAGCACTCATCAGTTGGCCCATGTCACTATCTCTCATATATATATCTATTATATAAAGAGTATTTATCTATAGTAAATTGTTACATTTTTATTTACAACTGTCAAACTTACTCCACTCACAACTTTGACACCATCCACCTCAGATTAATACAATAATGATTATTACTAATCATTTTTTAAACTAAAGATTAAACCTAAGCTAAAGATTGATATATCTGATTTTTTAATTTTTTAAACATACACACACCTGGAGCTATTCATTTTTCTCTTTCCCTTGTGTAATATCTTTATAGATATATTAAACAACCTTCATACTTCCTCATTTTTTTTACTTTTCAAAGAACTTTATTAAGCAATCAAGGGTTACATAGTTTATTACATATAGTATGATACATGAATTTGATACATTTAGTATAGTAACAGTGGTATAATGACATGTACATAAGAGATATACAAAAAATATAAATGAGCATTAAAAAAAAAGATTGTTTTCTCATCCTTGGTGTTCGCCTTAAGATGTCGCTACTTCTAGGTAAATTCCTAGAAATATACCATTTTACCAGCATTCACCCATCCAAAGAGGAATTTTTCTACGTTATAAACCCAGAAAAGTCCTCACGTTATGTTGGACGGAGGAGGTGGCGACAGAAGCCAACACAAAGAGACTTCTTTCTATGATAAAACACAGAAAGAGTTCCTGACGGCTTATGCTAAAAGCAAAGAGAAAGAAATGCCTTGATTGGCTACAGTAGTGGTCGATTTTGTTCATCATTTTCTCGTAATAGTAGAATATCTATTTTCTCTGTAGTTTTGGGTGAGAGTGTGTGTATTTGAAGCAGTCATAGTTTTTTTAAATTTGATAAGACGTCTATTTTTTTAATGTGTTGTAACTTACTTTACTGTTGTAAGTTTAGTAATAATGTCCTGAAGATTCCATTACGAAGGGGTAACCCTCAAAAATTGCTTTTAAGGGTGCGAAAGGGAAAAAAAATAAAGGATCACGTGAAAAGTACCGTTTTTGTGAGAATTCGTCCGTGACCAGTTACTTTTGCTATATATATATACGCACAAACAAAAAAAACCACTGGCAAATTATTAGGAATTACTTGTCCGAAAAATAAAATTAGTCGGGTATTATTTTTTTTTTGTTTTGTTACATTTATTATTTCAAAATAAGATTAGTTTTTATATCTACACACTAACAAAAACAACACAGTTCCTGATTAATTACCGTCTTTAAAAAAAAAAAAAAGCAAATTCAACGGGGTTTGATTTTTTCAATGGAGACTTTGAATTACGGTTTGTTTGTTTTTATATATACACAAGATTTACCAAAAAAAAAAAAAACCTACTTTCTGATTAATTACTGTCAAAAGAAATGCAAATTAGTTGGCTATCATTTTTAAATTTAGTATTTCAATAACTGTATCCTTTTTATATAGACAGACTTAAAAAAAACAACCCACTTTCTGATTCATTACTGTCCCCCCCAAAAAAAAAGAAAACGGAAATTAGTCGGGTATAATTTTTCAATCGTGTCTTTTAATGACGGTCCTTACTAATAATAGTCGGGTATCAATTCTAAATTGTAGTATATAAATGACATTACTTTTGATAGATTTAGAATTACGTCTTGCTTTTTTAATAAAATGATTGATTTACTCTTGACCAAAAATACCGTAACTTAAAAAAAAAAGACACGTAAAGTCCAAAAAAAAAATGAGAAAAAGCCCCGTAACTTTAAAGACACACACAAATTCAAAAACCATCTAAGATTAATAAACATTGACTTATTACGTCTTGCTTTTGAATCAAATTATTGATTTACTCTTGCAAAAAAAATACTGTAACTTTAAAAAGACACACGTAAAGTCAAAAAAAAAAATTAGAAAAACACCGTAACTTTAAAGACACACACACACAAACTCAAAAACAAGATAAGATTAATAAACATTTACAAAAATGAAAAAGACTAACATCATATAATAGTATTAGTTAGTAGAATATTTTATTACAAATCTAAAAAATCAGATCTTTTTAGATCAAATCGATCATTTAGGTCCGGCCTGGAATCGTTATATGTATATGTTTTTGATTAGCATCAATGCCATCTTAAGGTGAACACCAAGGATGAGAATACAACCAAAAAAAATTACTAAAACAAATGATATATATACATGAGAAATTAATTGGACAATTAGTTACTTTTTAAATTAGAGTACATAAAAAATATGCATGAGCATTAAAAATATTACTAAAAACAAAAATTATATATATATACAAGAGAGATTAAATGGACAGTCAGTTAAAAAAAAGAATTACTAAAATATATATATATATATATAAATAATATATATACATAAGAAATAATATGGACGGTCAGTTACTTCTTAAATTAGAGTACATCTATACAGAAAAAAATGTCAGAAACTGGAGAAAAATTATGTAAGTTTATTCAGGTCTCTTTTTCATCATCTCAATGGGGTGACAAAAATGGGACATTATTACTTTGTGCTAAGATCTAAGGTTTTTATTCATTAAAGACCAAGTGTCTTGAAAGACTTTTTCTGATGTGATTTTTTTGTCTCTTTCTCTAATACTTTCCAATTTGATTGAAAAGGTGTTTGGGTGTCTTCTAGGGTTATTATTGTACATGAATGTACATCTGCTGCACCATAGTGCATATAGAATAAAAGTGCTTGCCCGAATTTGTGCATATATACTCTTACTGAATGTTTTAAATAAATAGTGCATGTTGACATGCGGGTTATTAAATAGTCTAGGGATTGCTATTCGTATGTTGTCAAGGCATTGACAGTCAAAGAATAGATGAGCTTGTGTTTCCATTTCTCTGCGACAAAGTGTGCATTGAGCATCTACTCTTTCGCACTGTCTTTTATATTTATAAAAATAAAGAGTAGGGAGGTATTCCAGATTTAGTTTAACAAATTTTCTAATTATTTGACAGTTATTGAGATTTAAAATTGACTTACACTCATCATTAATTGAATGTGGTTGGAGGAGTGAATGGACTTCCCAATATCTATATTTATTCAGGGGAGGGTGGAAATGGAGGTTATCAATGAAGAGCAAAAGGTCAATAAGGTTTTTCCAATAGCCTTTTAAAGGTAGTGCTCTATCGGTGGGTGTAATTTTGAATGTTTAAATTCATATAAAGTGCAATAAAAGACAAATGACCCCCAAGATGCAATTCGTGCTGAACCTACAATATCAGGTATCCATCATATTGCTGATCCTTTTCTTTTTTCACCATCAATATACATTTCTAATGAATTAGATTGTAAAATATCTCACAATAAGACAATTTTAATTTTATTACACTTTTATTAATGTTAAATAAACTTCTATATTTAACTAAAATAAATAGTTCAAATCAAATGATTACATTGACTTATTAAAGCAGTATAAGAATCTCAAAATTGTATTTGTGTGTGTTTCAATTTTTATAACAAATCTATTTCTTTGAAATTATCTGAATCTATATTGTTTTGTTTGCTTTTTCATGTTTATAAGATAATTAATTATCAACCTAAAATCTATACTTTTAATATATTTATTTATCATAAAATACATTTTGTGTAATTTGGTTTTAGTGTATGGGCATCAATTAATAGATAATATGTGAACAACTCCATTCAATTTGTCACAATAAATTGTTTATTCATTTTCACTTTCTACAGTTGGAAATTGATAGAGACCTTTAATACTTAATAAACAATTCTTGCTATTTAACTAATAGTTTAGAGTGAATCTGATACCCTGAAAAATTATTGATTATGGTAATATATCCACATTATATATAAAAGAACATATCAAAGTGTGTTTTCTCTGCTGAACACTTCTCAAAAATTTAATTATTTTTATATATATGACTAATGTTATTTTCCATTAAATCCAATCAAAAAATATATACATGCTCCTTTTTTTATTCCAAAAACTTTATTTTTTCCATCACCATATACATTTACTTGTTTACCACATCCAGTGTTTCAACATCTTATTTGTAATCATTTTCAAGGATATACAAAATGCATATTTACATCTTTATAATTATCAGTACAATTAAAAATAAAATAAATACAAAAAATGCATCTATCCCTATTATAAAAACAACATTTTTCTTTCATTTATCAAGACATCATTTTTTTTACATATATTACATTATATATACTACACTTACTTTCTTCTTTTCTTCCTAAACTTTTTTCTTTTTTTTTATCTATACATTTCTTTTTTTAACAAACCACATATATTCTTTTCTTTCCTTTTTATACCTCTTAAATAATTGTTTTAAAACAATACCTTTACCTACAAATTTATTTTTTACTTAAAATATATCATTTACATAATTTATTCTATTCAGAACAGATTTTTTTAAATCTATAAACTCTTTACCATTCTCTCTATATATAATCTTATTTTTTCCAACATTCTTATCTTAAAATCTATACTTACAAATTCTTTACTGTGTATTATTGAAACTAGTATATAAAAGGGAGTGTAATTTAGGTAATGTGATAAAGAAAACAAAAAATAGGATTGTTGAAAATATAAATGATTTTTTTAGAATTGAGTGTTTAGATTATAAAAAAGATAATAGGAATGTGTATATATAGGTACAACAAAGAATAAATTAGGGACAAGGCTGAAACAACATTTAAATGATAAAAATTCAAATGTTAACATACACAATAAGGAATTTGGACATGCACTTTAAGATAAGTATGTTGGAAAAAGATAGATTATATAGAGAGAGAATAGTGAAGGAGAGTTTATATATAAAAAGAAATAAACCTGTTCTCAATAGAATAAATTATGTAAATGATATATTTTAAGTAAAGAATAAATTTGTAGATGTCAAGCATTGGTGGTTGAGAGGTCAGCACAGCTATCTTACAAGCAGTTGTCCTGGGTTAACGGGTTTGCTTCCTGGCTGATGCTATGACACATGAAAAAAAAATTTTGTAGATAAAGGTATTGTCTTAAAATAATTACTTAAGAGGTATAAAAAGAAAAGGAAAAAATATTTGTGGTTTGTTTAAAAAAGAAATGTATATGTTAAAAAAGGAAAAGGTTTGGGAAAAAAGAAGCAAGTAAGTGTAATGTATATATAATGCAGTAGCCAAAACTGGTCTGGAGATAGGGACAATTATAGATAAAGGCTTCAGGTACTTTTTCTTGTAGCATTTATCATAAAAAAATTAAATAAATAAGCTTGTTTAAAGCTATTAGCAGGCTCTTTATTTACTACATATTAATAATGCATTTTTACTAATATTATTATGTAGTATATGTAAAAAAAAGATGTATTGATAAATGAAAGGAAAAGATTATTGTTTTTATGATAGGGATAGATGTATTTTTTATGTTTTTATTTTATTTTTAATTGTATTGATAATTATAAAGATATAAATATGTATTTTGTAGATCATTGAAAATGACTACAAATAAGATGGTTGAAACATTGGATTTGGTAAACAAGTAAATGTATATATATATGGTGATAGAAAAAATAAAGTTTTTGGAAAGAAAAAAGGAGAGTGTAAAAACCATGCAACATCCTAGGAAACTAAATGGATAATCATCTTTTCATTCAATCAAAGCATTCAAAATCAAAAGTCACATAGTGTATTAATAAATGTGATCAGATTCTTTAACTATGATGTTATCATTAATCCAGTCCTCCCAACTGATCGTCCTCCACCCCTTAAGCCTAACTGGTTAGACGCCAGAATCACTCACCTAAATACCTTCTTACATTTGTCAGACAAAGCTTTTATTGATAAATTAAAGTTTGGGATGCTGTAACAGTTAGAAACATGTGATTCATTAAAATAGTGCAGAATTCGACCACCACGCAGAATAGCAGTACCATCTAGGTAGTGAAGCCACCTGTAATACTGAGTTCAAACATATTTTATCGGTTCCACAATACAATCTATGAAACAATGCATCTGATGCCACATTAGTAAATATTTCTTTAGGCATAGTGATCAGGGAGATGCCAGAGAATCAAGAATTTTATTTCGAGTTAGCCAATCAGAACATTAATCTTAAACATTTAATCTTACAGAATCGCGGAAATATAATATGGAATGGGTATCGAATAAATAAATAAAGAAGTAATGGCAGACGTATAGTTTGACATTATTTATTGAAACATTTTAATAATAAATCATTTACTAATAATATTTGGTAATATTTAAAATTGAGTAACGGAATTTTCCGATACTGTTATGTATTAAAAAAATACATTTATTTATTTAGAAACATTTATGCGAAATCATTTTATCAATAATACTTTATATTTAAGATCTCAGTAACGGTATTTTACGATACTGTTATGTTTACAAAGAGAATTACATTTATTTGATGACGTAATCTAGCTACCTAAAATTCTCGAGCAAGTATTTCTAAGGCATGCCTTTAGGGATTTATACTTTTGCAATACAAGAGTCTAAAGTAAGATTTATAATAGTAGTGGTGGACATATATTTATTAAATTAAAGATATTTACTAATAACTAGGGGCAAACATTTATTTGAGAGTGAATTATGTCACTAATGCATGGATGAAGTTATACATAGAATAATAAAGTTAATAAAAGACACATGTGGTATGTTTAGAAAGATGATAGGAAGTGGCAGTATATTGAAACTGTAGAGCTGTGAATAAGTTTATAAGAATGGGCTGACATTTGCCATAGGCCCGAAGAGGTAAGGTGTCACATAAGCATAACCATGGACAAGTGGTTTGTGCTACGATTGCCACTGGATGCATGATGGTCGTCAAGCCCTACAGGAGCATTTATTATGTCCACTTGTGTAGGACAATTGGGGTTAATTTCAACCCTATAGAATTCGGAATATTCAAGGCTTGTAATGGGTCATCGCATCTCTAAAATGTAACACATGTATAATGTACAGACGATTCTGTTAAGATTTAAATATATTTTATAACTCAGCCCTACATTATCAACATTTAATAAAGAACATTTGCAACTCTCAAAGAAATGCAATTTTATGGAATTATTAATTAAGATTTAATAAAATATAAACAATATGTAAACTGGGTGATTATTATAATTAATACGTCAGCCATTTGCTAAGCAGTAGACCCCTGCATTACAATAAATGAAGCATTGAATGCGTGTCAATTTATATGAAAATATTAAGGTATTGATGAACGTAATTATTAATGAAAATTTGACATGCATCCACTGTTTCAAGCGATCATAGATTTATACATAGAAAATTATGAGCATGCGATAATTATATAATAAAATGTAGATTTTAGAAATACGTACCAAGAAAGATAGAATTAGGCAGGCTGAATTGTTAAAGAAATTTACATAATATTAATTATTAAATTTATAGTTTTACAAATGAGAATTTACAGTTTATAGTTTATAAGTTATAAAAAGATGAATGAGCTATAGTGGGATATTAGTAGAGTACTCTAGAGAATTTGGATACAGGTACCTGTTTTATGAGAAGTTTTCTGATTCAGTGATCAGTAGCAAATTGTTCATGATTCTAGCATTAGCAGTTCTTTCCAGTGTTTAGGTGATTTAATTATTTGAATAGCAGCAGCAGTTTTCCAATTGTTCATGGCAGCAGATCTTCTTTGATTGATTTTATGGAAGGCATGGGTGTAGGTTCTCGGCAAACAGTCGACCATCTCTGGGGAGAATAGTCTTTGGTGCTTTCTACTCATGCATACTGTGGCACATAAAAACAATATATATCTTAGGAGACTCTCAACTGCTTGAGAGCAAAGCTAAAGTTCAACTGAAAGTTTCTAGAAAGTCTAAAATGGTCTCCTTTCTTAGATCTTATCTTTTACATTTTGTTATAGTTTATTTTTGGATTTCACTTAATCTGCCCTGAGGATAGTCAATGTATTTTTGTTAAGTTTAATTATAGAGAAAGCTGCCTTTCTATTGTTTACATTTACATTTTACATTTTATAATTACATTTTGGGGAATTTTTCTTTAATTAATCTATTAGCTCTCACCAACCGTTGCTTTTAAAATTTCAAATACAAAAGGGAACATATGATTATTTTTACTTTTAATTAAATATTACAATCTATTTCTAAAATTATTACTAAATGAAATTTAAACAAAGCAATAAATAACGAATTTTACAATTCAAAATAAATAGTTAAAATTATATATTTTTATATAACTAAAAGAAGAAATCTAAATTATATTATTTATCTTTATTTATTGCCTTAAATTTGATATCAAAATGTGTGCATGTTTATGATGAATTATACATATATCTATACATTTTTAATATTGCTACACACTCAATTTGATACCAAAAAGTTTAAATTTGGGTAGGATAGAGCAGTGAGTGAGAGATGATAGGCAAAGGTGAAACTTAAGATTCGAATACAAATCTTACTGTTTCAATGCATACCACCTATTATTTAATCAACCTACCCCTATTGAAGGAACTTTAAACATTACAAATCAATGGATAGCTAAGCATTTCAAATTCTGGGACATGGAGCCTAAATTCTTTGATTTTGCCATTAAAATTAACAATAACACCATGTCTGCAAACTCGTTCCTTAAGCATAAAAGGGGGATCTCCAAAATTAATGCAAACTGCAATCTTTGTGAAAGGGATGATGAGACATTTCATCACTTGATCAGATCATGTCAGGGGTTAAAGGTCTCAAAAAAAATCATATTTGATAACTGAAAAATAGATTACTATACAATCATTTCACTTTAATAAATATACAATCTAAACAATTCACAATAATAAGGCTCTCCTTGTTTATCACATTTGCCCTATGGTTAGTCCGATGCCATAAGATTTATAATTTTCCTCAGCAAAATGAGCGACAATTTTTTCTGAACTTGCTTTCAAAGATGATAAAAAGAGATGAAAGCATAGCAAAATCTAATAGATACAAAGAAACTTGGACCTATTCAACATCTAATCAAACACTTAACGCAGTATATGTCTACTGCCAGGAAAACCAAAACCCCAAGGACAACTCCTAACCACTGCCAAATCTTGGGAACCTATTGATTATCTCTACAAGGGACACTCCTGAACCAATCATATCAAGAATTGCTCTTGAAACCATGCTAAAACTTGAACTATGAACTTACAGCATACTTTTTCAATTTTATTAGTGCAATTTTTCTTTTTTGATTGCATGTAATATACTTACTGAATAAATATTTTGAGAATTAAAAAAGAGAGTGTATACATTTTTTGATTGGATTTAGTAAAAAAGAACATTATGTTCTGATAATAGTGATTGGATTTAACTCTTAATAGAAAGCATGATTTGCTGTTTGAGAGAAATCAGGAGAACATTTAAAGAATGAGGTAAAATCTAAAAATTCTGTCACTCAGCTACATAGAATTATGATGCAAACTTAGAAAAATTAGTCATTGGGGGATGGAGAGTGAGAGATTATGTGATATCTGAGCAACCAAGTAGTTAGTAGATGACTGCTATTTCTATTCAATTTACAAAACTGAGATTGATTTTATTGTATTTGTGAGTTTTCAAGTAAACCAAGATGGCAGCTCATATTTGTGGTAAATCTATAGTTTTACACACACACCCCCAATATTTACAAAAAAATGCCTGCTGGAAACAGTGTATCTCATATTTACATTTAATTTATTATTATTACTTTAAAAAATGAAATCATTGTGGAAAAATTAATTACAATATTTATAGTTTTGTTTTTTTGTTTTTTGGATTAAAAAATGAAAAAAAAATATAAATACAATATTTACATTTTATTCATATTGGTGACATGCAATCATATCATGACCGGTGATGCACACTTTTTGGGAGGGCAGAATCCCTTAACTTTGGAAATAGTCCACTGTATCACATTCTGTGGCAGGAAGGTCCCAAATTTTTATCATTATGACAATTTAGCAAAAAAACTTCAACAAAAAGAAGCATGTTGATTGAACCAAAGTATGACAATGTTAAGTCTTGTCGCTTCCCACATTATATGTAAAATAAAAATGAAATAAAGCTTCTTAATGACATTTATTGGAATTTATTCTTTTTTTAAATTTAACAATCAATTTTTTATTTTTGCTTTAATTTAACAACTAACATATCTTCAGTAGATTATAGGTTCTTGAAACTGTATATTTAACAAAAATACAGACTGCTATTTTGGTTTACTTGAAAACTTACAAGTACCAATTTTATTTTAGCTGAAAATTGACCAATGAAGTCTTAGTTTTTGAATCTGATTTTCCACCATCTTCCTTTTGAAATTGGTCCCATTGTATTTGATTATTTACTTGAATAGCCTTTAAACAATTATTTTAAAAATATGTACTATTAATCTACTGGCAGATTTTAGAACTGATTTCTTTTTTACACAATTAAATATCTAAGGATAATCAATTCTGCAACTATTCTTGCTTTGACATTTTAATTAATTTATGTTTAATATTTAAGTTAATTAAT
Organism: Epiperipatus broadwayi; assembly: GCA_028023455.1. Lineage (NCBI taxonomy): Eukaryota > Metazoa > Onychophora > Udeonychophora > Euonychophora > Peripatidae > Epiperipatus > Epiperipatus broadwayi. Next base: position 2,309,001 of record JAQFVV010006222.1, read on the forward strand.
TTATGTTATAAGTACATTTTACGATTATATCAATAATCTACTGTATGATTTTTATTGTATGTTAAAACCCAATTAGAACAATTATTTTTCTGTGGAAAATAAGTATTTTTCATAGCCCTATGATCAATAATGATTTAAAATACTTTAATAAAAATCTTTGCATACACATTTAACATCTGAATACATAAGAGACATTGGTAACAAAGTTATCACTGATATTACAAAAAAAAAAACTAAGAGTAAAATGAAATTATGTTATTAGAAGAAATAATAATAAATAGACAGCTAAACTCTCCATACAGTAGTGCCACTCAGTGCAAGTCAAAGTAATCAATAGATGCAAAAAGGTTTGTGCATAAAATCCCTATCTAGTGCCTACTCATCCAATATCCCCAGACTAGTTTCCAGCTTGTGGCTTTCATCAATGAGGAACTCTTGGATTTGAGAGCACTGCACCTAGATCTTAGAATCTAATGCAACCCTCCAGCAGCTACCTTTTACCTTATTAAATAACTATAAAGCTTTGAGTGCAAAATGAAAACATAATAATGTTTTCAATTCAAGCTCATTAACTTGTATAGATATATAGATATGAACACAGTTCAGCATCCATACTTTTTGGTGTAGTCTGGGAATATTGGATGAGTAGATATTAGGGATTTTATGCACAAACCTTCTTGTATTCATTGATTACTCTGGCTTGCACTGATAGTGCTACTGTATGGAGAGTTTAGCCTCTGTGTAAACAGCTTGAGAAATTATAAGAAATGGTTATCATATAATGTTTAGTGGTTAAATAGACAGCTAATGACTTAAACTGAACTTACTTAATTATAAATAAACATAAAAAGTGATTACATTTGATATTGATAAATGAGGTAAAAGGTTTATTTGATGGATGTGGAGAAGTTATGGATCAGGAAAAACATTAAACTTGGAAATTCCTTTGTGATGGTGATTGTGATTCTTAAATAATGACAGTTGTATTTTGAAGTAATTTATTTTTAAAAATAATTTTAGTTTTTGAATTATGATATAATTTTTTTGTGTGAAGTTTATATTAAATTTACAAGTGTTTCCACATTATTTAGATAGAAAGTAATGTCTTAATAGAAATAGCATAAAATACTAGCCTTCAAAAAAGGTTTCCAAGATTTTTATATTTTATATTAATATTTATTTTTACAAAGCGCAGACGGTATTGAAATTAAACTGAGAGAGTACAAACCTCTCAAGCACTTAGCCAATCAGATAGCAAATACTAGATGAGAATTTAACAAGAAAAGAGTGGTTCTACTCTCTTCTTTACTTGTCTTTCTATATATCCAAGCCAGTCCAAAGTACTTAGATCTGAAAGCGTGTCTTGTTAAATTCTCTGTCTCAGTATTTGTGATCTGATTGGTTAAGCACTTGAGAGGTTTGCACTCTCTCAGTTTAATTTCAATACCATCTGTGCTTTGTAAAAATAAATATTATTTACATATATTGCTGCAAGTTATAACATCGAAAAACTATTGCATAGTAAATCGAAAGATTTCACGCTGTATGTTTATAATTAGAACTCAGTGAGTTGAGTGTGAAGATATTTAAGATTCACACTTTCAGACTTAAGTACTTTGAACTGGCTTGGATATATAGAAAGACAAGTAAAGAAAAGAGTGGAACCACTCTTTTCTTGTTAAATTCTCTGCCTCAGTATTTGCGATTTGATTGGCTAAGCGCTTGAGAGGTTTGCACTCTCTCAGTTTAATTTTATATTAATGAAATTTTTATTTTTGAAACTTTTTTTAATTTTTCACATTCTATTTCTAGGGATAATGTTTTAGTCCAATGATAGAGCTCAAAGTCCATAAATCATGATTTCTCTCTGCTACTTCCAGATTTCAAATTTCTTATGAACTTCCGAGAAATAAACTATTCAATTATCTTTGTTTATTGCTGTGCATAATTTAGAGCAGTGGTAGAGTGATGGATTAAGAGATGAAGAATCCCTGGATTAAGCACAACTCTGTCACTTTCAGTGGAATGTCACATCACTTTCTGAGTAATGAACTATTTAAAACACTTTTATCTCTTGAGTGATTTAGAACAAGAGTAGAGTGATGAAAGTGATAGCCAAAAGACAATAAACAGATAATGCTCAGCATGTCATTTCTGGTACTTGAATGTCCCGATATCTTTCAAATAATTAACCATTTATTTGTTGCACTTATTGAATATATATATATATATTTTGGGAGAAGCCATTGTGAACAATTTTTCTATCCTAAAATTACTGCTTGGAGTTATTGAATATTTCTAATGGAATATATTTTATCAAAAAAAAATGTAATGTTCCTTCTACATTAAAAAAATGTAATTGTTTTTAAAAGAACAATTATATTTGCTTTAATAGAGATTTTCAGATTGACAGCAGTATCATTAAACCTTTTAGAAGCTCTTTTCAATGTAGGAACTCATGGTATAACTTGTCAAAAATAACTGTGCACTTATTCTTACTAAGAACTAGTTGTTACTCACGTGATTTTTGTTATGATTATTTTTTCTAAGACTTTTTACTCACTATTACTATTGACAACAATTTATTTACATCACTTTTAGGTTTATTAACATTGTCTGTCTCAAAACAAAATTTTGGAATCATTTGTTTATGAATAAAGTATATAGATAAGTAGACTGAATAGAATGAATATAAAGAGATGAATAATCATTGCATTGTAGAAACGTTTATTAGAGCATCTCTCATCCCAAATTCCAATATGTAGCAGTTATTCACTAAAAAACAACTCGTTCTCTCTCGTTAGCATGCTTTTCATGATCGACTTTCACTTAACCTGGGTCACAAGTTGTTTTTCTCCTCTCATTTTTTCAAAAAGCCTGGACATTTTTTTTGTAATCTGAAATCCATGTTAGTGATTGTTCTTTTAAATGTATCCCTATTCTCACCAAGGCTGCATAGAAAAAATCAAGTCTTTCAATTGATTTTTTTAAAGTTTTATTTTTCATGCTCTCCCTTCAACTTTTTTCTTGTAAAATCAAAACATTTTAGGGAGGGGGGGGAGTATTGTTGCCGACATTGATAGAAATATATTGATTTAAAATATTTTATTTCTTAGTCATGATATCAAATTTATTAACGTTTAATATATTTATCGAAACAGCTGATATTAAAATAAACTGCAAGAAGAGACTAGAAAATAATGATAATGATGATGGTCAAGTAATTGCTCGGTCACAGCATTCTATAGTTTAGTTATTTCCATCGGCCTGTGGATATGATTTCAAATATTTACAGGCATATTACTACAGGAAATAAAAAATTATCTAGAGTTATATCATCCTAATGCTTGGATATTTGAATCTGCTTTAGAGCAAAGAACTAAATATAAGCATTGTCATCATTAATTTCAATTGCAGGACAGAAATTCACTTGAGTTTACTACGATTCTTTTAATATTTTATTTTCTTCTTTACATTATTCCAGAAAAGTTCTTATCTTATTGATCCATTTCATACGTGGTCTCTTTCTAGATCTTTTAATACCTTTTTTTAAAAAAAAAAAAAAAAAAACCAATATGTCAAACTCTACTCAGTTTCGATCACGTTTGTTTTTTAATTGAAAATAATTTCAGAAAACGTAGTACAGACATTCCTTTTTTATATAATAAAATAAACAAAACAAAGGAAAATTAAGTAGTATTAAACGTTTTTAATATTAAATTACTTTTTTTTTTAAAAAAAAAATTAATTTTAAAAGTCAACAAATTTATTTTTTAACTTACGTAAAATATGATTAAATATTTATTATAATTTAAAGTGCTATAATTAAAAATTAAATAGCATACGCATACGTAAATATATATATATTTTATAAATATAAAATAAAATTTAAATTAAAACTTGATTTTAAAAAAATTTATGAGTAATACTAGTAAAGTATTATTATTATATATATACAATGGAATTTTAAATCTAGGACACATGAATCATTTGAATAATGCACGCTTTCAACCCACTTTTGTGAAAATAAATTATTAATGTTTGAAAAAATAAACAAATAATAAGCAGTAAACAAACAAACTTAGCTGGAAAATGTTAAGGAATTTTACTACTTCATTAAGGCTTTTAAATGCACTCGTTCAAAGCTTGAGAATATTGTAAACATAAAACAGGCGCATTAAACATTTTTACCCAATATGTGCATAGAAGTTAAATTAATATAAATAATAAAACAATAGTTATAAATTATTAAACAATATTAAATATTTTTCTAGTTTCAGATAACAAAATCATTCATTACGCACAAGGAATAACGATATTCAGAAATTGTAGTGTTATATATACACACTATTGTATGATGAAGACGTTAGCGTATCCACCTGTAACGTCTATGGCGTTGCATTTTAATCTGAATAAAAGTTTTAATCCCCCCCCCCCCCTGTTAACTAAAAATTTCGAAAAAAGTTACATTTTTTTCAGATAGATAACGCAGATATCTATCCAATTATTAGTCAATTAATGAAAATTCCGAGCTATTTAAGATTTTTTTTGGGTGTAGGAATGATTACAAAAACCTTAGTTTTTACAATGAGCAATTATCTACTGTTTTATCTATTTACAAAAGACTGTGAAAAGAGTCATAGTGTAATAATTTTTTACATCCATGACTTGGGTTCAAATTCAGAATGACTGGAATTTTTTTGTACACTTATAAAAGCGTAGGAATATTTGAAGTTAGTTGGCTTTTAGCTAACCCAGGTAATCATCTAACCAATGAATATCTTAGCTTTTTGTAAATGGGAAAAAAGAATAAGGAAGAAAACCATAAAATATCTCAACATCCAATATGTGACTAGACTAGTGAGTAGTGTTCATTACCCCAATATTTCTCAACACTTGGTGGCTCTTTATATATTATTCCAGCTTAACATTGTAAAAAATATCTAACAGAAATATTAATTTTACATTAGTAAATATCTAAAAATATTAACTTATATATAATAATTAATTCATGTATATTAAGTAATTCAATAAATAGAAATAGTTTACTATAAAGTAAAGTTTAATAATTAAAGTAAAGCTAAGCACTGCTTTTGACTGGGGTTTTTTAGGTACAACATTCAAAACAATAGAATACTTATGACTCTATTAATGATATCTTTGATCAATATTGCACTGCTTATTATATCCTATATATCTCAGATTTAATCTATACAATATTTTTTAATAAAGGATCTTATGACAGACTGAGTCCATGATCTGGGTTCGAATCTTGGCTGGAAAAATTTTTTCAAAAAGAATTATAAGTTTAAGACTTGAAAAAATTTTCAAGCCCCAGTCAATGTTAGGGTTCTTTTTTTTTTTTTAGGTAGCCCATTCATAACCAAACCAGCTATATATATAAATTTGGTTAATAAATCAGTATCTAAATATCCTTTGTCATACAGATTAATACAATTTTTTCCAGATTTAGAATTTAAGGAGACTTGTTATACAATGAGTTACTACAATCTTGAATAAGTAAAGAAAACTCTTACTTTTAAAACATATAGAGATTATTGATAATACAAAAATATATAAATTAAAATTATAATTACATAAATAAATATATGTAGTTAGAATAATATCACATATCTATTAATTACATAATTAATTAAAAAGCTCTTAGTATATATAAATAAGTAGATAATTAATTACATTTATATACAAAAAAATTTAAATAAAATTAAAAATTGTTAAGGAGTAAATAAATTAAACATATTCTCATATTTTATGTAATTATTATTAATATATAAGGTATATGAGCACAGACTTTCACACGACCCACCACTCTTCACACTATCTCATAACACTGATACACTTGAACACATGTCGAAAAGATAAATAATCACCAATATACATATTTCATGCTAAAACAGCAATCATCAGTTGGTCCAGATTACCATCTCTACACATATATATGCTATAAGTGCTCAGTAATATATTAAGATAGCCAAACCTTATACTTTAATGGACAGGCTTCAATCTACTCCAACTCTTCAACCATCCATCCAATTGAAAATCTGATGATGGAATGCTCCAAAGGTCACTCTGAGGCTGAGATTTTCATCACACCCATGTTGACCCAAGATCAATCTGACCCCTCATGTACAGGACATAATCCACTTAATACATATACAAGGGATGGGAAGACATCTCTATTATGTAATTATTATTGTAAAACAAGAAAATATATTGCTATTATAGTGATAATAATACTTAATTGTCTTTATTCCTAAACTACTTTATATGGCTACATATAAGTCTGAAAGGACATGTTAGTGTTTGATTCCTAATTTTAATCTTATTGATTTGATTGAAGATTAAGTGATTGGAATTTAAAAGAAATGGTATTAAAGGACGGCCCTTTAGAAATCACAAAGTAAAGATAATAAATATTACATATCAACTGCATATTTTGTACTTTAGTTTTTCTACTTAATGTCAGCTTGAGTAATCAATAGATGTCAAATGGTATAATTTAACAAATTCTTATTCATCACTGTCCATTCTATATCCTAAAATTACTTTTAGCTGCTGACTTCCACCAGTGAGGAATTTTGAATCTGGATCTAGTGCAATTGGATTTTCTTGGATCTAATGTATCTTTTCTCCAACAGCCATCTTTCACTTCTTGTTTTTATTATCAAGCTACCAACCTTCAATTCAAAAATATCATAACATTTTAATCCAAATCATCTTGCTTGAATAGTTATATCAATCTTTTATCATATCCAATATCTGTATATTTTAGTGTCATCCGATTTTTAATAATTGTAAGCACCTCTATTTATTAGTCAGGATTGTGACAAAAATAAAATATCATATGTTCCCAGATTACTCAATATTTTTATCTAGCAAATCTATTTTTCTTATTCTAGCTCTATCGAGTTTAATCATATGTAATAAATAGGTGTGAGAGAGTAGTAGTTAATAAATTTTTATACAATGCTGTCTTATCACTAGATTATTTTCATCTTATATTTACCTAGAACATAGTAATCAGTTATTTTTAAAATCTGACCATTTAGCCCAAATAATAGATTCATATTGTTCTCAAATGAAATATTAACTCAAAAGTTGATTTTTAAAAAAAAAGTTGTGCAAGGAGAAAGTAGTTGCATTCTGTGGAACAGCTATGAAACTAAGGAATTGAAGGCAGTTGTGTGTAAATGGCATAAAGAACCACAGATCAATGTCATCATGAATAGGTTTTTTAAATATTCAATTTTCAAATGCTCTGTTTAGTTTAATGTTGTGGACAAATGACAGATTCTGAAATGTAATTATAAAAAATCTTGGAAGACTTTTCTTTATTCCATTCACAGCAGAACATTCAACACCAGTAACTTTGAGTAGAACAGGAAACCAATAATAGCCTAAAAACGATTTAAGTTGTTGAATCATTAATGTAATGACTTGGGTTTACAACACTATTACTAGATACAGGTGTACTATGAAGGTTTAATATTAACTTTATCTTAATTAACTTAATATTATAGAACTCATAACAATTTCTTTAAGTTTTCTAAGCAAACATTATTTTAAATAATTTAGTAAAATAAAAATTGAATGATTAAATTTACTTATAAATATAAACTATTTTAATTTAATGTTTTGCAACTTTTTGTGTGTTTTATTTTCACTTAGGATATATGTTAATGGATAAATTACCATACAGTGACATGCTGGTCCTAGTTTTTAGAAAGGAGCACAGCTTTTAAATTAAATAAAATCTTAAAATTAAGTGAATTATTTTATCTAGTAAAAATTCTCAGTATTTAAAAAATTGATTACTGAGTTTAGATTATACTATAGTTATTAGATTGAAATATTTTCCCAATATTTACTGAGTAGCAAAACCCAATACAGTGAGATTATTAAAAGTAATTTTGCAATAACTTTATTATATATGAAATATATTTATTTTATAAATGAAATTTAATACTAAATCAACTCTAATTAAATAGATTTTACTTGATGCTAAATGCCATTAATTTTTAAAACATGAATATCTAAAAGAAAAAGAACTATTAGCTTATTTTTTTTAGAGAAGATACCGCCCCCCTCTCCCCAATATTATATATATTAAAATTACATTTTGAATGTTTAATAATTATTATTTTAATATTTATGTGACCACTCTAGATTATTCTAGGCCTCTGGCTATTAGTTAAATATTCATTTACAAACCAATGGTGAGGCTAATTGAGTTGTCTTAGCGCATTTAGTCAAAGCAAACACAGAAAGACTATTTATGTTAAAAAAATAAATAAGATTTTTACTATGCTCAAAGCACAATTGGACAGCATGGTAGAGAAAATCATCCTTTCTTAGATAGACAACAGTGCAGACAGATATATTAACTTCTGTGCCACTAGTATCTTCTTGGTTGAATATCATGGCAAGAAATAATGTGCCTCTTCATATTGTAATAAATTTTATTTTTAAAATTGTATTACCACAGTTTTGCTTTTTAATTAGCAATGATTTAAAAATTTATACACTTTGTTCAGATTTTGCAGTAATCCATATTTAATTCCTAATGGAAAATAACCTTTATTTAAAACTTACCGTTTCTATTGGCAAAGTACAGATTCTATTATGTGAAGAGAACTTTTGAAATATAATTAATGGGGATGTATTTGGATTCATATATTTAATACAGTAATATCTTCTCTACTCTATTTAATTTCATGTATATAAGTACATGCTCTGCAAATATCCATTGGTCAAATATGCTATTTGCAGCTAAGCCTGATCTTTTAGTAACAATATTTTTCATAATTTCTTCATATATCCTTCTATTCAGTAAATCATCTAAGCCTTTATGTATTTTCTAAGCTGCTTTACCACTTATGGTGGTACTTTATGTTCATTTCATAGTAATATCTCATAAAATGCACTGTTTAAGGTGGTGCGGTAATAAAGTGATTGATGCTATGATGAAGTTCCACAATTATTTTGTATAATTATCATTTGAATTCACAATATTTAGATGTTTTTGAAATTTCTAGTTAATACCTTAATATTAAAAAAGAAAGTAAAATGTTGCTGTTAGAAAAATAGTGCATTAGATCCAGGCCCAATGTTTCTCACTTATAAAAGCCATAAATTAGAAATTAATTTGAGGATATGGATAAAACAGCACTGAACAGAGATTTATAAAATATTACCATCTGTAAGATATTGGTTATTCAAGCTTATATTAGGTGCAGAATTGTAATAAGAGTGATAATTTCTTTACACAAACCTATTGTGTAAGCTGAGATGATGTTTTGTGGCTTTTATGATAATAAAAATTGTGACTAATATTTGATCAGAGCCCTCTCTCTATGTTGTTAATTAGTGCATCTGAGAATGGTTGTAGCTATAGTGTTTCTGCAGCTTGTAGCCTAGTGTGTATAAAATCTGTTCCATGGGAGAAATATGTAGCATCAGTATGAAATGATCTTATTTTAAGTGGCAAAAAAGTATTAGTAAGAAGAGAAAGCATTAAGATTATGATTAATTAAAAAGTAAGAAAACTATGTTTAAATTTTCTAACTTAAGCAAAATCTACAAAAAAAAAATATTCATGACTTTGCTTATTGTAATATTTTAGGTGTTCTCAAATTTTATGATGATAGCATTTACTTATAATACTTGTCAAAGATTAAACTATTGATAATAGCACACAGGTTAGAATATAACAGTGTTTCAAATAATATTATTATCTTCTTCAGATTTTGATGGCCTCACAAGAAGTAATATTATCATGGGAATTGAACATGAGACTTAGCTTTATGAAGTACTGAATTGAAAGTAATACTCTAACCAGCTAATCTGTTTTATGTCAAAAAGCATCACCTTAAAATCATATATCTAAAGTTCCTAAGGTTAACAATTAAAGCAAGAGGAGATTCCACATAAAAACATTGTATTATATTAACAATTTAATGTACTTCAAAAGTGTAAATAAAATTTAAATCTTTTTAAAGATGTTTAACAATTAATTCTAAATGATGGAAAAGTCCAAAATATATTTACAAGTAATATTTTGAAGGTTTATAAATGCATTAGTATTTAAAAATGTATGTTGTTTTTAGAAATATATTTTAAATTATTATTTTTTCCTTACTGCAAATGAATAAAGTTATAATTAGCACCATAAATAATAGAATTGCCCTGCATGGTTTAATATAATGGGAAAAGGATGTATTTGATACAGAATCACAGCATAAATCTTGCATTTCTAGGATTCTAATGTCATATGGTCTACTAAGTGACAAACCTTTTGATTCTTTAATAATAATATTTCTGTTGAACCATCTATTGTTGCTCTCATAATTTTAAATTTGATTAATATATTTACCTTCAGTTTCACTTATTTATATAGAAAGTAGGTTGAAGTAAAAAAGGGTTCCCCTCTTTTCTTCCATAGTGTAAGCTTGTGGTTAAGACCTGTAGAAGTCCCTACCTTCGCATTTTCAAGTGCACATTCTTGAGGTTTATTGCCTTAGAAATATTACTTATGTATTCAATGTGCATTAAATAAATTTATAAAATACATTGTTAAAATGCACAATGTTTTTTTAAAGGATTATTAATATCAATAAATCTTTTTATAATGGTTACTATAGTCAAGCAATATGTGAATTCTTGATCTTCTCAAAAGTAATTTATCACTAATGACTCTAGAATATTTAAAGTAAAATGCCCATAATATATTTATATTATATAAGGAATGCATATAGTTGTTTGTTTTTTAAATAGACAGTCACATTTCATCTTAAAATTGTACATGCCTTTTATAAAGGCATTATCCAACATGTATTCGGACATTCCCAAGTGTTCATTACCTTTTTAATCATAAACTGAATCCTAAAATCCAAAAAATTTGAATTTTTAGTTTAATATTAATCATAGTACCCTTATCCACATTGACACAACATGTTTTCTATGTGGTCACGATGTAAAAAGTATGCCCCATTTTTTTTTCCATTATACTGGCTTACATAAATTGAAAAATACTTTAGCTAATCTCACATGCACATATCCTCCATCATTAAATATATTAATTAACACAATAGAGAAAGGTCCTTTTTTTAATATTAGAGCCACAATACATGACTCTTTTACTTTGTGATTTGTAATCCCCCATTTGTATTTAATTGTATCTTACTCAAATTTCAATCTTTTTTTTTCAGTATTAAAATTAAATTTAGAGGTCAAATCTAGCATCTTCTAATATTTATATAGCTGTGTGGAGCATTATCTATAAATTTATAAAATCATACAATTTTGGTAATATTTGTTTGGTGTTTACCTTTTTCTGCAATTTTTACTACAAGTATTTATATTATAACATCATTGAATAAATTTTAAAATATACATTTTTTTATTCTGTAAAAATAATAAAAGTTATAACTTTAAGATATTTTTATTAATAATATCATTCCACAAATTTTTTACATTGAATTTTTTAATGTGATTATATATTTTAAATTTTTTATTCAAATATATTAATATTTATTTATATATGTAATTCAATATTGCATCTTATTTATAATGTTCATCATACATAATCTATACGATACAATGAAATGATGTTATACACTGTATCAATACTATTTCAATTATATGCTATTCATAAAAAATGTAAATAAACAAAAAATAAAAGCATTTAAAATTTGTAAATTAATAAATTTTATGATATGGCAACAGTCTCCTTTTTTTTGGGGGGGGGGGTCTTAAAAGCCATATATGATCATGTTTATTAATAACATTTCTTTGGCTTACAATGAAAGATATAATTTCATTCTTCACTTTGATATGGTACATTATGTCATATAATAAAATGTTTTCTGCGAGAAAACCCTAAAAGTTTTATGAAATTTAAGAAAGTTATAAAGTTTTTTCCTTAAATAATAAAATTTATCAATTTAGTTGTGGCAAAATTTTTTTTACATTTTATTAGAAAACTTAAAGTTTAACTGTTCTTTTAAAGTACTGAAATTTAAAAAAAAAGCAAATAAAAAAACATTATGTAAATAACTCTACAATCATGTAGCATAAGGGACAAAGGGTGTCATCTATTTTTCCTTGAAAAAAACTAAACTGTTGAATTCTTGATTACTCATTCTGTCTGAAGTTTTGATTATATGAGCTGCTCTATGCAGTTTAACATACTCTCAGAGTGATGAATTCAGAGCTGAAAATGAGACAAAATTCAATCAATTGAATAGAATTGCATACTTAAACTGTTATTGGAGTTTCCTAAATGTCCAATGATCTTCCCAGAAGCTAACCTTATCATTATTTTTATGTATAGAAAAGATTAATTGTAGTAAAATACTATGGCCAAATAAATAACAATATTTAATAGAAGTTGAATTTGAACTATATATAATATAAATTGTAAAAAATTATCTAAATAGGAAACTTGGAAAAATTATGGTCATAGTAAACAACATTTTTAGAAAAGAGTTGCACCAAATAATGACTAATTGGAAGATCTTTGAAAAATGTGAGTTTAAGAAAGTCAGTAGTGAAACAAATTTATTAAGCCTTCTTAGAAATAAAGCAAGATTGAGTTTACAAACAATTAAACTTACCTAAAATAACACTCTTCCATTAAATTTTTTTAAGATTAAGGTTAATACAGCAAAAAATTGCAAAAGTAAAAGGTTCTTGTAACTTTGATTCATTATTATCATTCTTTTTTTTTTTTACTCCATCATAAATAGCTTCTTCTATGAGTTTGGAATTAAGTTAATCAAAAAATAGAGTATGAGAGAAAAATTTATGAAATGCATATTTAATACATTGTACAGGCTTAAACCTGTATTAATATATGTAATATATGCGGGATTCGAACTCAGACTTTCATACGACCTACTACTCTCAGTGCCATCTCATATTGCTGACCCACCTGATAACACATGTTGAAAAGATAAATATTTCTTGTTTGTTTTAGCATTTATTTTGATTCTAATAAATATTATTGTTCCAAGTTTTAATGCTCTTCAAACATATCTATCATTAATTAATGATGATGGTCAGAAGAAACTGAATTTGTCTAATTAAATAGTATTAAATTCATAATCTGAATTGAGTTTTTTTAAAACTACAGATATATGTTTGGAAGTAATAACAAGGATCAAAAACAAAATACTTGAGTGAAAGAACAACCAACAATTATTGATATTATTGAAAGAATTAATACTGAAATAATGAATCTAGGTTAGATATATTGCTAGAAGAACTGCTAATAGATGGATAGTAGAGATTTTAAACAGGAGTTCAAGTGATTTAAGACTTGTAAAGAGACCCCATGTAAGATGTATGGATAAAATAAGGAAATTTGTTGGTGTATTGAAAAGAATCTATGAATTGGGAGAATCTGGATTAAACTTGGAAAAAACTTCATTCTGCAGTGGTGTTTAAAAATGATGATGACGAATTCCAATAACATTTCATCATGTAATAGATCCTTATAAATATACACACACCTCAATTATTTAAAATTAATCTTCATAAAAATATTATTTTATATAATTAGTTTTCACGTGAATCAGCTTAATTCCAAGTTCTGAATTAATGGCATTAAACCAATGTACAAATACTTTATTTGATCAGCAAAGTTAAGCCATACAATTATAAAAGAAAAAAAAAGATTATTTATCTTTACTATAAACACTTTTCAAAAGCTTTATGATCTATCTAAGTTCTATGGATTCATTGCTTTCGGAATGAAATTTGTTGAAATACTGATATAAATCGTATTTTTGTTAAAATGTCTAAATGATTTATATTCTTCTTGTTGGGTTGGTTACATTGTGATCAGTTTATTTTCTAATACAAAACTAATTTCCACAAAAGTACATTCAGTTTTAGAACTCAATAACTTTCTCTTTATTAGCAGCTGGTTTTTCATTAATCAGATATCAATTTGGGTGTTCTTCGAATGAGGCAATCCCGTAGTCAAGGCAACGAAATCATTCTACTTATTATATCTAAAAGACGAAATTTTATCTTTAATCCAAGGATATTAATTATTTTTTACTGACTTGATTCAAAATATATCAAATTTCTTCATAACTTTTAAAATTTCATTCATTATAATATATATGTGAAGAAGAAATAAATAGATATAAATCATTATTTCAATAATTTACATTACACATATATTAAATGAGTACGCATGTATAGAAAAAGACGCTAAGCGCTGCTTACAAAAAATTATTTTTATATTAAGACTGACGCTTTTACTAAGGTAGGTTGCAATTGTATACGTTGTGGAAGGTAAAAAAAAACTTTAAAAAATCATGAAGTTGGAAATTCTAATGTAAAACAGGCAAAACTCACTATACGTAACACGCCGCAAGCTAGAGTAATCAATGGATGCCAGAAGGCTTGTGCATAAAATCCCCATCTAGTGCCTACTCATCCAATATCCCCCAGACTAATTGTTTATTAAATTCTAATGTAGTATGATAATCATGAATTAATAATTAAAATGCAATCTTGATTCTGAGAAAAAAATATACAATGTCTGTTTAAAATAATACAATTCCTAAGTTATTTTATAGTGAAGAAAGAGATTCATGAATTGTACAAAGACCAATTGATTATATATATATATTTTATAAACTAATAGTTTTAACTTAATTTATTTAAAAATTAAATCAATTATTTGTAGTATGACAAAATATTTGATTATTTCATTTATAAACGCTTTCTTTTTTTAAAATTGATAACATTAAATACAAATACTGAAATATGTACCAAAGAAACGTTTAAATTGAGCCCAATATAACGAAACCATGACACATCTTAGTTCTAGGAATACATATAATATAACACAGCAAATGTACATCCACTTTTTTAAAAAAATATATATATGTTCTACAATAATATCAACAAAATAAAATCCTTTTCCTTTTTCTTTTCAAAAACTTTATTTTCTTATATCAATACTGAACATATATATAATACAAAATTCCAACGTTTCAACTTTTTATCTTCATACAGTCATTGTCAAGGATCTGCAACAAACAATATGAAATACATATTTATAAATAAACTCTAACAGTGGGAGAGAGAAGTAAGTAAAATATAATTATATATATTTAATATGTTTGTTACTGTTTATGTTAATGTAAGATGAAGGTATTTATGTAATTGAGGTTTATTTATAAATATGTATTTCATATTGTTGTTGCAGATCCTTGAAAATGATAGTATGAAGATAAAAACAGTTGAAACGTTGGAGTTTTGTACTATATATATGTTCAGTATTGATATAAGAAAATAAAGTTTTTGAAAAGAAAAAGGAGAAGGATTTTTAATTTGTTGATATTATTCTAGGAATACAATATGTCGTCCAACATCGACAAAAGTTGAGTCAAGTAGAAGAATGTAGCAATTCTTAGGGGAAATGCTTAACTTATCTATAATAAAAACAGAGGTAAAACTCTCCATACAATAGTGCCACTCAATGCAAGCTAGAGTAATCAATAGATGCAAAAAGGTTTGTGCATAAAATCCATATCTAGTGCCTACTCATCCAATTTCCCCAGATAGCTTGTGTAAGCATAGGAAATGATGATCATGTGATGTTTAGTGGTTTAATCTATAATTACTCAATGAGCACATGCATTTCTGAAATATTAATGTCTAAAAATTCAAGTGATGCATGAATTGCCTACTTTAAAAGATATCAAATTACCAAATTTTGTTCATGATTTTCCTGGGTAAAAATTTGAAGGAATATAAATAGTGTTAAATCATTCTTTGTTATCTCTTTTGAGTACATTGTACTTCTTATTGTTCAATATAATGGAACAGCATGCAAAACACATGGTTTAAAAATGTGTGAATGTTCATGGATGTGTTATCGCAATGAAAATATTTAAAATGTTTTTTTAAGTTTGAGATTTAGTATGGAGTTATAAAATACAAAACAGACAAAGGCAATGTGCAGCATTTCTTCTGGTTAATTATATTTTGATTGGAATTATACTTTATAATAGATGAAGCAAAAATTTTACCACATTTGAGGATTACTAAGGATTTGGAAGCTGTTTAGAGCTTTAATGACTGACAAAGTTGAACATAGATATCTGGAAGAATAAATTAACTTCTTTAAATCTTTAAATGATGTGCTAACTAAAAATTTGATTTTATATTGGATCTAATGTTTTAACATTTTTGGACTTTAATATGCTTTACAAAAGATTTAGGATATGCCAAACAGAGGCTTTTTTTGTATATAAAAATATATGTAGCCCTGAGTGATAATTGATGCAACAACTCCAGATATGTGATTTTTTTTTTTACAGATATGAGCTTGTTCAGAGTTATATTAAATGACCTAATTCTTAGGCTATAGGAAGCAAGTATTCCATCAAGGATAGCATTCATCATACAAACTTTAACAATAGGATAAAATGGTATTGTGCAAAATGCTTTCATTTTTATGCTAAATGTGTTTATCGCATGATAGTTTAAATCAAGGGTAGTCAACCTTTTTATACCTACCACCCACTTTTGTATCTCTGTTAGTAGTAAAATTTTCTAACCACCCACTGGTTCCACAGTAATGGTGATTTATAAAGTAGAGAAAAGCAGAGATACAACAAGCTAAAGCATATAAATCTCTATGATTTTTTTTAAAAAGTCAATTAAATTTTAAAAAAAGAAAGTGCTTCAGAGTCAGACAAAACCTCTACCACCCACCATGAAGGCTGGAATGCCCATAGTGGGTGGTAGGGACCAGATTGACTACCACTGGTTTAAATCACAACATAGTTGTGTTTTAGACAGATTGATTAAAAAGAGTTTCCTGATGAAGAATGATGTTAACCTATGATCTATAGTCAGCTGTCACATAAATGATTTGAAAACTTATTTTCCTTTGACATTTGAAATTAGTTTAGAACATGCCTCTGAAAATTATCAGGACATTGTCCTAAGATGTGAAAGGAAAAGATGTCTTCATTGTTTAATTAGGGTGTTTACATAAGTTACAAATAACAATAATGCAAATAGTGACCCCTATATAATGCCACAACTACATTAAAAAATTGTGATTAGTTATATATAATTCTCTACTTTAATTGATCTATTGGTAAGATAATTCTAATTGGAAATTATCAGATATTTATATTTAGGCAAAAGTTTATGTAGAGTATAATATAGATATTTCCAACTGACTAAATCAAACACAATTTTAAAGTTGATTTGGCATGCAATATAATTTATAAGTTTTCTTTTGTACTAAAAAAATAGCTTGAGAGGCAAGGTGATCTTTTACTGTATAATGCAAAATAGAATTTGAAAGAATAAGTTTACTCAGTGAATTCTTGCAAAAGATTGATCAATATTCTTAAATGTAAAAATGAGATGCAAATATAAAGGGAGTATAATGCATTTGATTTTGTTCTAAGACATAATATTGTGTTGGTGGAAAAATTGAGAACACTAAGTTTGCTCAAATATAGATAATCATAGAACTTATGTGGGATAGTAATGATGATATAATCAAACTGTTTGTAGACATTAGCTGGAATAAGATGTGCTGCTAAAGAGATATATGTTCCAGGATGTATAATTTCTTTGAGTATTTAGTGTTTATAATATAATGTTTTGAAAAAATTATGTACTATAATTATTTGTGAACCGATACTGACTAACTGGTTTTAAATTAGAATAAAAATGAGAATATCATGTTGATAAAATGAGAATGTCAAAGACATAAGATAGAATATATCTTGCACAATTTACAATAGTTCTCACCAGACTTAAGAGCTTTGTTTTTTTAACTTAACTGTTATAGTATTCTGTGATCAGCTGGTATACTTCATTTTGCAGTTTACAGATAAGAGATTTTTCATCATTCATTTGCAAGTTAGTTTATCATAGTGTTTCATTATATTATAGAGTTATCTAAATAATATCTTGTTAATCAATCAGAACAGCAATTATTTAAAAAGTTTTTGAAGACCAATCAAATAACTGGAGAGAAAATTTGCAACAGATTTGAATATGTTAAAAACATAATCAATGGTTAATTTAAATTCCATGGGAATCTATCACTTAAACGTAAAAATTGTAGATTGGTAACTTATTTTGATGTCTATTTAGTTTGTGAGTTACTCCAAAATGGTCAGAAAAAGATGTTGAATAAGAGGATTAATATTTTGAAATTGAGGATACAAAAGAGATCAGTGAGACATGAGTTTTGCCCTTAAATAAATAAAAGAGTATCTGGAGGGTAAAATAATGGTAGCATACTAAGTTGATTATACTTAAATTGTAATGTGGTTAGCAGATTATTGTAAGAGCAGTTGACGTTTCTACATAGGATAGATATACCAGATTTGTGTATAAATGTTTTCCTTGTGAATTTTTAAAAATTGGTCAATAAAGATTTTTCTATTGACATTACAGTACTCTTGTTCAGAAATATTTGGGCATGTTAATTCTATTTTGTGGACTGTAAATAATCTTTCTATAGATACAACATTCATTGAATGTATTTGTCATGGTTAAGGTATGAAGCAATAGTATTTATAGAAAGGCAGAATTTCCTAAAGATTTAAAATCTTTTAAATTTTAAATGTCTATTATTTCATTTTTTAACCTTATCAAGATATCTGTCATAAACAATTTTCAAATTTCCATAAACTTTTTTAAAAAAAATTGCCCAATAGCTTTATGATATTTTTGGTGTAATCAATTTCAGAAAAATTAAATTTGTTAAAACTTTTAAACCTCTCATCTACTTGTATAAAAAAATTTCAAAAAAGTCTCATGTAATTATTTTTTGGATTACTTACAATTTTCAATTCTAAGATATTTTTTTCATGGAATATACTTAGATAACATTTTGTCTGTTTTTATTACACAATGTGTTTATGTTATTGGTTTTATTTTGTAAATATTGTATAGAATATTAATAAAAGAAAACCATCAGAAAAAATATAAAAGAAAACAGTAGTTAAAATATAGAAATTCGGGCACATGATTTGTTAACTGTTGTGATTCATTTGTTTAGGATTTCAAACAATATATAGTATTTTTTCTCCACATTTAATTCTTCCATTATAGGCTCACTTTATTGCAATTACTGGTGATTTTTTTAATCTAATTTTTCACTACATGTTGTAGAACTATTGAAAATAAAGCTAATCCATTAATTGCTTTGTCAAGCATTGCTAGCCAAGAGGTCAGCGCAGCTGCCTTGCAAGCAAGCAATTGGTTGCAGACGGTTGTTGCAGGTTCGCCTCCTGACCGATGGTATGACATGAAAAAAAAACATTAATTGCTTTAAAGAAGACTTTACATTCTTTGATCTAACACCTTTCAAGAATCTGAGATGAAATAATATTTAAACTACAACACTAACAATGGACAAAAAAGAACTTTAGAACATTATTTTATATTTATTTGAAACCATAAAAAAATCTTCAAATGACACTATAATAGTTTTATGCAATTAATTTTTTTTACAATTGTATTTTTTTTTTAAAAAAGTTCAAATATATAATTAGCCAAATTAAATTATGTTGTGGCTAATATCTTTAATTCTATAAATTATTCAATAACTTTGCATTGTGAATTTTTTTTGCCAGTTTAAAATATTTTTACTGCATTATAAATATAGTTAAAAGAACATTTCCAACAGAATTTATTAAATCATTCTGCATCTGATTAGAAAGTCCTGAAAACATGCTTGCAGAATCCAAATGACATGATAATAATTTATCATAAATGTTTCAATATTTTCATTTTTTTAACCTTTTCATTATGAACGAAAATATTTAAATTCATGTGTGTATTTATAGCATAATTATCATGAAGGAAACCAAAATCATTGATTTAGATTATTTTATGTTGTTTCATCCCATTTTCAGCTTTGAACAAATTACGTAAATCACTAAATCAGCTGAATTCTATATATTTTTTCAATTAGAAAAAGAAGACAGGGTCAACAAAATAATTTACCTTTATTATATCCTGTTACTCATTGCATTGTGTAGTAATAGCTGGTATTGAAATGCTGAATACAGGTTTTAATTTTTTATTATTTAAATTTATCAATTCTGATTTTGGTCTTCCTGTCTTTATTATTATTTCCTTATCAGTCGCACTCAGAGATCCAAAGGATCTTTTGAATGAAGAATGAATTATGTAATATTTTTCAACTATTTATTTATTTCGAAATTGTAACAAATCTATATATATATGTATTGTAAGACAATCCCAGTAGTTAATGCTAAACTGAAATAAATATCCAAATATTAAATCACTCCATATGGCTAAGAAATCAACTTTAACCTCTTTGAAATAAACATATTAGAGTCTATATTTCAAAATAGCCAGTCTCAATATGAAATAAACATATAAATATATTAGAGACCATATTTTATATTTATTTTACAGAATTTCTTGGCCATGTAGTGTGATTTATTATTTTATATATTGTAACAGAATTTGCTCCAATCAAATATTCAAAACTTTTTTACTTTATAAATCTATTGCAATATGTCTTCCTAGAAAGAGTAATATTTCCTGTTCATCATCATTCATGCGAGTACTTATATCTACCATTTAAATATCATTATAGCTATATTATTTAGTGCTATTTAAATGATCTGGCCTCCCTGGGAATATTTCATTTGTTTTGGACTGGTACAATTAGCCAGAAACCCTTCAGGTTCCACCTCATTAGAAAAATGTCCAGAAACCTAGGTTTGAATCTTTATTCTTTGTGATAACAAACCCATTCAGCACCAAGCAGTAGCTTGCATCTATGCTAGGCTTAAAAGCAGTATTGAAACTCTCTGACTTAAGATATTTATTCTAGTGATGTGCTTTAAAAATGGGAACTGAGACTAGAGGCTATAAATGACTTAACAATAATTTATTTCAGACAGTACTCTCCACATTATATTATTAGTTTTACTATTTCCTAAATGAAAAAATGTAATAACTATCAAGAAAACATCAAATATTATGGTTTATAACATTTCCATTGTATTTAATCTCTTAACAATTAAGACTAAATTAGAGATATCATCTTCCCTTTGTCCATGTCTGATTGATGTTTTAAGTACAGATATTTCAAATGCCAAAATCATAATTTTCATAATAAAAAATATATTTAATATTATAATTCACTCAAAAAATATACCTACATTTATAATTCTTTTCCAATAAAATATAACAAAAATAATAACACAGCATAATAAAATAGTCACAATTAAGCAAAATATAGAACTAATAATTTGAAGCCTTGTGATTATATCATATGTGATATACATTAAAACAATTTTACCAATGATCTTAATTATGTATGTGTTTATGCTTACATCTGCAGACAGTCAGAAGTTCTTATTTTTTATATGCAATACTACAACAATTCATTTATATATTATCATTTAGTTGATCTGTCTTCAAGTTTTTTTAATCAAGAATATTTCTGACTGATCATTAGTGGTAAATTCTGTACTTTCTTCATTCATCATTTCAGGCTGGTTGGCATTAGTAACTTCCTTCATCACTATCCACTTACAGGTTGGTTATTTTACTGTGTAATCTAAGAACACATTGACAATAGTCAGATAAATTTCTGGATAAGGAAAAACACATTTTTGATATTAATGGGCATTAAATAATTTTTTATATTACTGTTGTCTTTGTAATTTTTCTTGTTCTATAATGCTATATAATATGGCAGAGGTGAACACATATACAAGCATGAATTAGCTAGTCATGTTATGAAAGCATTAATCGTTAGTTTGTTTTGTCATTTCATAATTTGGTAGTGCTAAAAGTATTATTTTCCAACACTTGTAAAAATAGCTTTCCGGATATAACTTCACTGCACAAGATGGCAGCTAAATATCCATTATTTAGTTTTGTTCCTTCCATTCTAATTCTTTATGTTCACCTTGCTAGACAAATATGTTCTGATTAAAGATAATTATCCAAGATCTTTTTATAATTTCATCATCACTGTTTTCAAAAAGTTTTTTTTTCCGAAAATATATTCTTCCCAATTTCAAACTGCCCACAAGAATATCTTATCTCTTGATTAATCAATCATTTAACTGCAACATTATCTTTTGCAAAAGATAAGAGGAAAAATATGAAATATTAACTGAACCTTCTATTAAGAAATTACCAACTCCAATAGTTTTAATTTTAAAATACATAATCTTTAATCTCCCTTTTTATTTTTTAATACAATTACATTCTACCTTTTAACATAACCTATTATCATTTAATTATTATAATTAAATTTTACTTTCCCATAAAGTGAAACAAAATAGCTGAAAACTGTACGTCTCCAAATATACTTAATCAGTTTCTTTCACTAACTCATTCCCCATCACATGAGAGAGAATTGACACATTCCAATGCTACCAAAACAGAAATTAAATGCACTTTTCTCTGTAGCTAGCCTTTACTTTTACTATTGCCCTGCTTTTTATTTGTAGCTACTTTTTTAAAGGCTAAAATATATAAAATTATAAAAATATACACAATATAAAATAAATTCTGACTTGAGCGATTATTCTTGTCACAATGATTTATGACAATTTTAGTAAAAATATTTTGAATGAAATGCTAATGGCAAATGGTTTGTACATTATTAAATAAATTATTCAGTATGTGGAAAAAGTGCTTATAAGTTGTTACAAATATCTTTAAATCACTATCAGCTCTATAATCATTATAACTATAGTCTATTATTTTGTGGATTTAATAATTGATTCCATAAGAGGAAAGGTACTCTATGCACTATTCCAATATCTTTTTCATGTCACAATAACATTTAAAAGTTGATTTTAGTTGTGTTTGAATGAGGCAATGTTACAGCACTTCAAAAAATATAGCAGAACAAAGCATTATGAAACTAGCAGTTATATAACATTCACTAGCCAGTTAGAATAATAAACATTTGTTTTTTGTTATTTTTGTGATAAATAACTAATATACTGATTTTGTCATTTTATAGGGGAAAAATTGTTGAAGCTTATAAATATTAAAATATATATAAAAATGTAATCATTAAGCATTAACAATGTTTTCCTTGCATATGATGGGCTGTACGCCATTGAATGAGACTAATATAATGTTAAATAAGACATTATTGGACTTTGTGAAATTAGAAAAAAAAGTTTAAAAGACAATTTGATTTGAAAAGTAAGCATATACTTTACAAAAAGGCAACAATTGACAACACAAATTTAGCAGATTCATTTCAAATAAAACAAAATGGAAAACAGCATTATAGAGATTAATAATATATCAGACAAGAATGACAAGTTAGTTATTCAATTTAATAGAAGATAGCTAATTCAGATAATTCAGTTATATATTTAATAAGTTTTCAGTATGATGAAGAAATACAGGATTTTTATTTAGATTTAGAAAATTATTTTATCTAGCCAAACCACCTTTTAAAATTGCTATGAGAAATTTTAATGTTAGATTTGGAAAATGATTGCTTGATGAAAGAAAGTATAATTGAAAAATTTACTTATAGAAACAGAAATGAAAGATGACAGTTTTTTTTTGTGTAATTTGAAATAAAAGACCATATGATGTGAATTCTTTCTTTCAAAAAAAAAAAATACTAAACTGAAATGAACATGGAAGCATCCAAATGATAGTATAGTATGCATGGATTACATTTTGACTAAAATAAAAGATATATTTCAAGATTGCAATATTCTTAATATATTCTATACAAAAAATAGTCATTGATTAGTAAGATGAAAGATACATGTTAATTGTAAGCAAAACTAGAAAGACTAAAACTATTAGAAAAGTATTAACAATTGATATTTTCAATTTTTTTAAAAAAATCCAATAGATTTAAATTAGAATTTTTTAATCATTTTAAACTTATTACATATTTTCATTAGTAATTTATATCCATATGCATTTAAGTATACACATACATATCATTACTTCCCTCAAGTTCAGATATTAGAATTTAATCTTTGAATTCAGTACATGGTCATTAAGATATGCAGCAGGTTTTATCTTCCTTTTAGTATGCTGTTGTGAATTATTTTCCAACTCACTTGATACATTCTCTGGAAATATTTGTAAATCACAATCTTTTTTTTAATTTTTCCTTATGTCTATATTAATATCTGGCCACCAGATACTGCTAAGGGCTAGAGCTTGCGCTCTGCTGATATCCCACTGACTATTATGCAGCCACTTTATTATATGATGCTTAAACTTGACTGGTATTAGCATACAATCATAATGCAGCATTTGAGTACTGACAGTTGCTTCTAAGCACTCCCTAGTTCTTTGTAAAGGAAACTAGGATGTTGCTTTGACCAGCCTTCTTTAATCTGCTTCATAATTTATTGGTAGCCATCATCCTCATCTGTCCAATGAGCCATGATTTTATGTTTTACTCTTGATTTCTGTACATCTTTCTACTTGGTTTCTTTATTCTTCTGGTCACCATAGACTTTCTCTGACCTGCTTTTGTTAATTATTGGCTGCTGGAAAGGTTTTTACTCTCTGAATATATCCATTTTACCCAAATTACTCTTAACCCTCTCAGAAAATATTTTTCTCTTGGAGTTATTAATTTTTTAAATACCTGTTATTTTTATTCTCATTTTGCTGAACCCATCTCATCCTAATATGGGGTTGATAGGGGCTTGTGTTTGAGAATGAGAGCATTCATTTATGTATAATTAAAAATTTGCATTAGCCTGATCACTCATTTACAATTACAATTTATTAACATAGCACTATATAAATAAATACTTTATTACATATAGTGATAGTACATTAATTTTGCACTGACTTTCACATATTGGCACTTCAACTATGCCTTTTATTCTAATGATGTTACCATTCATACCTAATGTCTTTAAGTCAGTTTTTTGAATATTGGGTCTTTTTCTACACTTGAAAGTAACAGTATACAAATTGCAGACTGATATCAATATACTCCATTACCACTGTTGACTTCCATGGCAATAGCTCTGATTATATATTTTAATTTTAATCATTGTTTATCATCCTCTATTGTTATCATCTTTTTAATATTAGTCAAGTGATTTTCCTGATTTTTTATTATATGGTTACTACTATTAGTATCATTTCTGTCTATGCTGAACTTTTTTTGCACACATTTGTCATGTGTCCTCTTTTGTGCAGCGTTTACAGTGTTTACATCTGTAATAATAGTTAAAGTTGGTTTGTGACCATTTTTCCCACAGCAAAAACATATGAGTTTTTGCTGTTATCAATATTCTCTTTACTGTTTGACAATTCTTTCTTAATGGTTTTACAAATATCTATTTGTGATTTGCTATCACTCTTAAACTTGGTGAATTTTCAAGATTGATCAAGCATGATTTCAAAAGCTAATCTATGTTTAATTTGGTTGAAATTAGCATTCATAATTTTAATTTAAAGTTGCATGACTGAATATTTTAGTTTATATGTACAGTACATAATTAAAAATTAATTAATAATAATATATGACCAAAATTTATCTTTAGTATATTCATTTTTTTTTTTGGTAATGTATTTTTTTTAACATTTGAAATAATTAAACACTCAATCTTTATTGTAAGATTTATTCTATTTTAATTCTTACAATTTTTTCACTTTATTAATTAGTATTTATATTGGTATTTCTCAAATTCGATCTCTGTCCTTGATTCTTAGCTTCTTTTCTCCAGATCATACTAGAAATTATTTTTATCTTATCTATTCATCTCACATGTGGTACTTTAGATCTAAGTTCTTTATAATTTCTTGATATTTAAGATAATACTTTATTTTTCCATCAAATATTTTTACTAGTGGCATGACCAATTCAATTCAATTTCAATTTCAAGTTCTGGTTAAGTTACATCTAGATTTAATTCACTATTAAAATAATTGTTATTCTTGATTATAACATTTTTAAATATTTAGTAAGCATTTTTTTGTTTTTAAGTTCATTTATATTAAAATTATTTGAAATAACAATAAAAGTACACACCAATGTATCCTACATTTCTCATTCACAAATATATTGTTCAGTAATATAACAGCAAAAAAATTGGGTCAGTAGAATCAATTAAAAATATGATCTTAAGAGAAATAAACCTTATTGTCAACAAAATATTCTCTTTGCAGCTTGTTTTAAAAAAAAACAGCTATGTAAGTTAAATTCTCTTCCAATAACAGATTGAGAAATAATATAATAGAGTAAAATTATCTGTTGGTGCTATTTGGTTACTGCCATTTGTAGATTCCTATTGTTAGCTTTTGAAACTCATGATGTAAATTATTCTACATTCTTTTTGAGTTTCATCATAGAATGAAGATTCAATCATGTTACTTTATTAGAATTATGAGTATGATCTTGAATATAGATGACGAAAATGAATACAATCATTAATTAGTTCAGTGATTTGTCTTTTTTAGAGGTATATCATTATTGGTGCAGTTTGTTCAAAAATTACTTTGTTCCATTTTTATTTATTAATGTAGAATTTTTTAAAAATAAGTACAAGTATTTTGATATTGATAGTTTTCTGAATTCAATTTTTGTTTAGTAATCAATGTAATTTTATACCTGCTAGATAGCATTTTTTCAAGTTGCTTTGCATCCTAAAATACAAATAAGTAATTTTAAATCTTCATGGAGTCTTCTTCTGTTGAGAATCTATTACTTTAATTGACAAGTTTTTTTTTATTGATGAGATTGTAGAGTTTTTTTTAGGAAAAGATAAGTGGGCTGCATGAATTAGAATATTATTTTGGAAACTGATAGTGTTATTTGGGAACAATGTTTCTACTCTGGTACAAACCTATTTCTCATATCATTTCAAGTATGCAACATTAAATTTTAATGTGAATAGGAGCAAGAAAATCTAGACCATAACTGCATTTTTAAAAAAAACATGCCAATATTGTTCCATTCTCCATTGAAAAATACTCCGATTAGATTTTTTCTTTTAGCCAATGATAATGTTCTTGAGTTTGGAGATAACTTTATTTGAATTCATTGTTATATATGAAGTATAATATTCTATTTCTTAAAATCTTGTAATCCAATATTTTATTGTTTATTAGCATTTCAAAAACATTAGAAAGTCCATTCCTCATGTGTTTACATATAATGCCATTAATAGTTTTTACTAACTTGTAATTTTCATCACATTATTGCGTAACTTGCTTGAATAAGTCAAGCATTGGTGGTCGAGAGGTCAGCGGCAGCTGCTTTACAAGCAGTTGTCCCGGGTTAGCGGGTTCGCTTTCCGGCTGATGCTATGACGCATGAGAAAGAAGAAAAAAAACTTTTTTGAATAAAGAAATTAAAGAAATGTAAAAAAAAAAAAAGAAATATAAAAACATTGCAATCAAGTGCATAAGGAATTGACTTTTTAAAGTTTTTAAAATATAATAAATAAAGAAGAATGAAAATTCAGTAAATAAAATTATATATCTTTCATAAAAGTTGTTAAAAGTAGCAGTGGGTTTTATTTCTAGTTTTAAATTATGGTTTAATCTAATTAATTGTTTAGACATAGTATTTATTTATATTTTAATTTTAGCATTTACATAGAAAAAAAAAACATTCTTTTTAATAGTTTATTGCAGAACATTCCAACAATTCTCATAGAAGAATAGTGAAGAGAAATCGTCCGGTTTTCCAATTGTCAATTGGTGAGGATCTTGTTTTATTATTTATTTAAAATAAATAGTCGTTTATTGAGTAACATTGGAATGATTAACTAGAGTAATTATCAGCCAACTTAAAATACAATTTCATTTTTTTCTTTTAAGCCATAACCTGTCAAGTAAAACTTCTGTACAGGTCATGGCCATGATTAAAGTATGAATTATCAATGCACCGTAATGTTCTGTTTTAAATTTATATATTAGTGTGTGTATATATAGAGAGAGAGTTATATTAATATTATTTTTAGTTACTAGTCTTAGATATTACTTTTAAACATATTCACATAAAAGTCAATTAGCCTTTAATTGACTTGAGTCAATTACCACAAAACTTTTTTAGCGTGTTTATAGATTGCATTAGTAATGGCATTTTTTTGTATTTCATAGAGAAGTAGTCCTAAAGAGTCTTTTGTTTATTCAACGTATGCATAAATAAGTTATAAAGAAGGTATGAAAAGATTATTATTAAATAAGAATTACTTTAACAAAATTAAATATTCTGAAAAAAATAATTACACACACATTTTGAAAATGCTAGGTTTTTTTTATTTTTTATGTATGTATAAGTAATGATTTATGAACACTTTATACTTTACTATTTTTTTATTTATTTATTAATGGCTAGGAATGTTTAACTACAGCTCCAGACAACTATACGTGTGTTCTAAAAACCAATATATAATGACTGGAGATGGTTTTAACAGATTATTTAACATATGTAAGTAATAATACTACACAAAAGTCACTAAAATCATAAATAATATGGTTACAAACAGTATTTCAGCACATTTTTATTAAATCACTAAGGTAATTATTTAAAAAAGTCCAGAAAATATTTTGGTACAAAATGTTGATGAATTTTTATTGTGTATAATCAGTAATCAAAATAATTATTATCATATATATATATTGGACAAAATAATGGTGATACCAGTGGCAGCAATTAAAATAATATTATTTATGTCTACTATTTGTATGAATGATAGACTTTGTATTTTACATGATATAAAACTGAATTTAAGTTCCATAGATTTTTTTCACTATAAAATCAATGTTCAACTTTTTATTGTCTTTTTCCATGCTAGTATTTTTCTCTGGTGTTAGAATCGTCATATTTATTTATAAGTAGCAATTTGTGATGACGATATAAATTATAACATTTGAACAATGTCTAGAAAAATGTTAAGACATTCTTTATAAAGAAATGTTTAAAGCTCTATAAAAATATTGTTGAAAGTATTACCTTACTCAGTATAGCAAGGCATGGTTTCCCATGCTACCCAAAGTGTCCCCAGGTTGCAGATAGGGGAATAGCCTTCAGATATGAAAATTAGCTGTGAATAAACAGAGTACTGTAAACAAGAAGTGACTGACAAGGGGACAACATTCACTATCAGAAAGTGGTGAAGGAGACAGTGACATATTTACTTCTATAAAATGCCACAATTCCTATGATGGTGGATGTATAATGGTGAGTGTTGACCGCCATTAAATAAGTCAACACCCCACTAGGTGCTGGGTCAATGGAATTCTTTTAAGTCAGTAGAAGATCACTATAGGTGATGATGATGAAGAAAAAGCAGTAGTTGGATATTGATTTTATGAGATTTGACTAGCACGCTAAGCCTATTATGGAGGTTATTGTTGGGCAAAGAAGGCAATGGGAAACCACTTAGTCTTATAATTCCCTTGTTTTATTATGAGTATGTCTACAGGAATCATTATGTTTAGTGTTGAGATCCTAGTTAAGAATGACTTTGGTGTTTTGCCTGGCAGAAGTGGAAATGAGGCTACTCAGGTTGTCATCCTGTGAAATCCTCATAAACATATATCATGGAGAGAGGATACATTGAGAATTGGAATGTGGAATGTTAGATCTTTGAGGAGAGTTGGAAAATTGGAGAATATGAAAAGAGAGTTTTACATAAATAATATTGACATTATGGGATTAAGTAAAGTGAGGTGGGAGGATTGTGGAGAAGTAAGTAGTGGAGATGATATAAAGTTATTTTATTTGAGTGGTGATGGATCAATTAATGGAGTTGGCATTGCTGTGGGGAAAAAAATTTGGAATAGTGTGTCAGAGATTGATTGTATTAACAATAGGCTGATTGTGATGAGAATAAATGCAAATCCTTGGTAAATATATAAGTTTATATATTATATGCCAACTAGTTAGTACTCATGATGATGTTGTAATTGATGAAGTATGAGAAGATAGAAGAAAGAATTTATTGCAAAGAAAAATGCATATATATTGCTATTGGAGGAGTGGAATGCTATTGTGGAGAAAGATAGGAAAGGGAAAATTGTTGGAAATTATGGTCTTGGAAAAAGAAATGAAAGAGGTAGTTGGCTTGTACAATTTTGTAAAGAAAATGGGTTTGTCATTGCAAACACTTGTTTTAAAAATCATATTAGAAGATTGTATACATAGAAAGCTCCAGGTGATGGAGAACATTATCAAATTGATTATATATTGATTCAGAATAGAAATAAAAATGCTATTAATGTTTCACATACTTTTTCTGGTGCTGATATAGATTTGGATCATAATTTAGTTATGTCTAAATTAAAGTTGAGTTCAAAAAGAATTAAAAAAGAGAAAAGATATGAAAGATGCGACTTGGATAAAGTAAGACAAATGGAAAAAGAGAAATTTGGTTTAGTATGTGAATAGCCCTGATGAGAGTTGGAATAGAATTAAAAAAGAATTCTTGACAACAGCAAAAAATGAAATAGGTATTATTTATGCAAGGAAAGCTAAACAACTTTGTATAACTGAAGGTATATTGGAAAGGATGGAAGTGCAGAGATGATGGAAGAACATAAATACTGAGGAAGGACAAAAGACATATAGGAAATGTAATAATGAATTAAGAAGAGAAACTATTTAGCAAAAGAAAAATGATTAGAGCAAGAATGTAAAGAAATAGAAAGGCTTCAACAGGTGAAAAGATATGATCTGATATTTGATAGAATATGAAATATCACTTGAGAGAAAAAGACATGGGTAGCAAGTGAGATTGCAGATAAGAATGAAAAGAGATTAATTGATAGCAATGATATATTAAAAAGATGGGAAGAATATCTTCAGTGTATGTTTAATAGAAGAAATAATTAATTATGAACTTGAAAATGAAGAAGATGTTGAAATAGATGATAAAGGTATGGACATATTGTTGGATGAAGTAAGAAGGGCAACCACACAAATGAAGAATGGTAAGGCTGTTGGATTTGCTGCAATACCTATAGAATTTTTGAAAGAAATGGGAGAATTTACTATGAAGGAAATAGTTGGACTTTGCAATTTGATATATAATAGTGGAATTTGACCTGAAGATTTTTAAAGAACTATAATGATTCCAATTGCTAAAAAGAATAAAGCTGCTAAATGTGAAGAGAATAGAACAATAAGTTTGTTATCTCATGTTTCTAAAGTTTTATTGAGGATTTTACGTCAAAGGATTTATGGGAAGGTAGATTATTATATTGGTGAAAAACAGTTTGGTTTTCAGAAAGAGAAAAGCACAAGAGATGCTATTGGTATTGTTAGGATGAATGCAGAAAGACATATTGAAAGAGATAAAGGAATTGTTTTATATTTTGTGAATTTATAAAAGACATTTGATAGTGTAGTCTCGAATAAACTTATGTTCATCTTAAAAGATAAAAGAGTATTTTGGAAAGAAAGATGATTGATTTGGACTATGTATAATGGTCAAAAGATAAGAATTAGATTTGGAAATAAGGTGACCAAATAAGTGAATATAGAAAGTGGTGTTAGACAAGGATGCAGTATGTCACCTATTCTGTTTAATATTTATTTTAAAAACATGCTAAGTAATTATTAGGACAGTGGAGGAGCAAATGTTGGAGGATAAGATTTGCAGATGATATGACTCTTATTGCTGAAGAGGAAAGGGTCTTCAGAATATGTTGGAATAAATTGGAAGAAATATATATGACATATGGAATGAAGATTAATATTGAAAAACTAAGTATTTATAGATAAGGAGAGAGGCAAAAAGACTGCAAATTGGAATCCATGATGACATGGTTCAACCAGTGAAGGGATTTAGATATTTAGGTTGTTAGTTGAGTGAGGATGGAAGAAGTGAAATTAAAAGAAGAAGAATAATATTGGCAAAAGAGACATTTGTGAAGAGAAAGAAGATATTTTGTAAACCTTTGTAAAGAGAATTAAGAAAAATATTAATTAAATGTTATATGTGGAGTGTATTAATGTATGGTTGTGAGACATGGATATTGAGTAATAGAATTAAGAAATGATTGGAAGCCTTTGACATGGAGAAGAATGAAAAAATCAGTTGGATGAGAAAAATAACAAATGAAAAAGTTTTGAAATGAGAAAATGAGGAAAGAAGATTGATTGAGAATATCAGAGAGAGAAAGAGAAACTGGATTGGTTATATATTAAAAAGAAATTATAGTTTAATGAAAGATGTTTTGGAGGGAATGGTGAGTGGAAATAAAAAGAGAGGATAAAAGAGATTGACATTATTGGATGATATAAGAGATGGGAAGACTTTATGTGGAATTGAAGAATTTGACAAGGAAGAAAATGGAATGGAAGAATGGATGAATTGATGTTGTGACTACTCTCTGAACCTGCCTATTGAACAGAATACCAATGACTGATTGAGCATAGAATAATTTTCAGAGACCATAATATCAAAAAAATCAGTTAATTCTATCAGCTCACTATAATAAAAACAATCAATTTGTTTTCATTATTCTGAAACTGATTATTGTAAGCTTGAATAATGAGCAATTACCAGGTGACAATGTGATTTAATCCTCATTCTCAGAATGATTTTTGTGTTTTTTAGCTTCATTAATAAAGTCTCAACTAAAAAGTTGGAACTGATACAGTTATACATTTGGCAGCTTTTTTAACCTCTCATTAACTATTAGGTTAATAGCCTAAAATATTGGTACAGATTTGAATTTTCACATTGATAAAGGCAAAACTAAAAACGATAAAGGAGTGGGATTAGATAGTACTAAAATAGTGGAGAGAGGAGGGTACATAATAGTTAACTAAAAAATTGAAAAGCCATGGTGAATACATAAAAATATTATGTTACTCAAATCAGTATTTGCTGGTTTGCATTTGGAAAATTATTGGAAACAACCTTTGCAGCATAGGATAATAATCTTAGTACTAAAATATTTAAATGATTTGCAGCTGTGATACATTCATGAAGAACAAAAATTAAATCAAATTAATACCATTTGGATGCTCAAGTAATGACTATTCCATTATAAAATTAGGAGAATGCAATCTGATAGGTATTTTTTGGTGATTTTCATATATAAAGTATTTTGATTTGTTGGAAAAGTATTAGTTATTTCTGTATCACAACATTCACATTAGAGTGAAATAGCCTTATAAATAACTTGATCATGTTTGTGAAACTGACAATGGTTTGGTTTGATAAATTTTGGAGTTTAGATCTGTATTGATATTTATAGTGATTTTTTTTTACCACCCATTTAATTTTTTAAATTAGAAATATGATTTGTACTTTTTGAAAATACTTTCTTGCAACATATGATGGTCCTTTTTCAGCAAATTTTGATTTCTAGTGATATCTGATCTTACAATATTTTATCTCTCATTGATAGTGATTACAATTGTTATTTTCATATTACCCTTGAGATTATGAATATAATCTCAAGATAATGCAAAATATTGAACATCTCAATTGTTTTGGAAACTAATTGCTGTGAAAATGGTTAAAAATATAAAAACTATGAACATATTTGCTTGTTTGACACTTTGTGATAATTGCATTTACTTGTTTTTTTTCATATGTCATAGCATTGGCCAGGGCACGAACCCACAACCATCTGCAACCAACTACTTGCTTGCAAGACAGTTGCAATGATTTCTTGGCTAACAACTCTTGACTACTTGTTGTTTTATGTTCAATTTTTTCAATACCTAATTGATAACTATTTAAACCTGTAGCATACCTGAACAAGATTAGATTGTAGCTTTAATATATATATATAATTAAGAGCATGCTAATGAGCTCTAAACAAGCGTTTTTATTTTATTTATGATAAATGCTACTACAAAAGAAGGCATTCAAATCATTTTTATCTTGGATTGTCCCCATTCCCAGACTGGTTTTGACCTATGGGTCTCTTCAGTGTGGAGTTGGGACATTAGATTCAAAAAACCAACTCAAGCAAAGCATTTATCTAAAAGTTAATTGTTAGAAGAAGATCTGAAACTTTTAGACATCTACATGTCTTTAAAGTCAGCTCTCCAACTGAAAAAATCATATGGGCCTGAACTTCATTCAGATACTCCATATATTAGTAGGCTTAGTCATTTAATTTATCCAAAGCCCCAACTGCAAAATAATAATAGTAATAATAAAAAGTCAGATGTCACATGACTTATATATAGCTTGCACTTACAAATATGTAAAATTAAGAGCATGCTAATGAGCTCTAAACAAGCTTTTTTTTATTTATGATAAATGCTACTACAAGAGTTTATTTTATGTTAGATAGTGCCCAATGATATTAAAGTTTAAATCTGCACTAGAAAATGTTAACATTTGATATTCATTTGCTACAAATATTTTTAGGATATTATATCAACATTACATATTTAATTAAAGAGTATGATAATCATGAGTATATAATCATTTCTTCCTTGCACAGTGGGTATTTAATTTATACAATAAGTTTAAACATAATCTAAAAGTAAAATAAAATATACTATAGGATAAATAAAACTCAAATGGATAATAAATATTTTAAATTCTAGCATACCAAATAATGTTAGGTCATAACTGAAATATATGTAGTATGAGAGATCAATCTCTTTGTTTTATGCTTTATGGAAAGAAATTTGGCAATATTTCTGTCTTGCATTTCTTTCTATAACAGTATTTGTTTCTTTAAAGAAGTTTAGTTTAAATTTTTAAAAATTTTAATTGCAATTGGTAAACCTTTATTTTTTTTGCAATATTTTATTAAAAATACACAAAGTAGAAAAACAAGTAAAAACCAATAAAAAAAAAAAAGCTTTCACCAAAACCTTATAGTATTCTACAAAATGCATTGTCGTTGTGATTAAACTTTTTGTTTAATCATAATGACAATGCATTTCAATTTGGTTTTTCAAATAGTTGTCCAAACAAAATGTTTATAAAAACCTGTATATAAGCTTCTAAAAATGTAAAAAATAAAATAAAAATAAAATTCTTTAATATTTTATTAAATGTGTTTAATGTGCTATTAACCAATCTCAAAAGTTATGATTTAATTGTTTGTAATATGAGTTAGATTTTAAATGCATTTCTGACAAAATCTTTTGTTTTAAGCTAGTAGGCATAATAAAATTGTTCTCATAGAATAAATAATTGCATTAAAGTAGCTTTTTTTTGTTGCAATTGTTTATAAATGTTTACAGAAATTTTAATTATGATTTAACATTAGATTGAGAAAGTACTAAAATTAGTATTGAAAAAAATCTATGAAATAAAAATTACAAAAAAATTAACAATAATATTTATTAGTAATAGTAACAAGTCAGATGTCACATGACTTATATATAGCTTGCACTTACAAATATGTAAAATTAAGAGCGTGCTAATAGCTCTAAACAAGCTTTTTTTTTTTTTTTATTTATGATAAATGCTACTACAAGAGAAGGCATTCAAATCATTTTTATCTTGAATGGTCCCCATCCCCAGACCGGTTTCGACCTATGGGTCTCTTCAGTGAGGAGTTGGGACATTAGATCTAAAAAACCAACTCAAGCAAAGCATTTATCTAAAAGATAATTGTTAGAAGAAGATCTGAAACTTTAGTTATTTTTGTATTTAAGTTAAAGTTGTTAAATTAAATATTTTATTATTAGTCAATTTCAGTTGTTACTCATTCTAAAATTAAACTAAAGTCACATGTATAATTATTTAATTAGTTACAAAAAAATTTTTTTAAAAATTCATTCATACACATATTTGCTCCATAAAAACTCCAGTATTGCTTTTTATTTTTGCTTTGATTGCAAGATTTGTGTATATTTATTTATGAAGTTCATTAATTCACAAATACATTAATTTTATACAATATATTAAGCAATTATTTTTATATAAATTGAAATAATAATTTGCCATGGACATATGTACAATCACATAAAAATACAATTTAAATATAAGCAAATGTATAATCAGTTTAATAATTGGTGACATAGAATGGAGATACATAACATAGTCTATAAAGGGTTAAAAAATATAATTTAATATTTTTTAAATATAACTTTAATTGTTTTGATTAAAAAATACAATGACAAAATATTACAATTTGTCCAAAATTGTACAACAGAAGCATTCACTGATAAAAAAATGTGCATAAATGTATATGTATATGAGTGTGTATTTATCTATAACTAAATCAAAATCAACTAGCATAATTTATTTACAGAAAAAATTTAAAAATTGAAGAGAGACTGTAAACTCAATGTTCAGTTTTAATAAGTAATAAATTATTTAATAACATAAATTGGAAATCTCAAAATATATGTAAGAAATATAAACGAAATTATATTTTTTTTTAAATCTAAAATATCAAAGATTCCTTAAAGTACAAGTGAATAAAAGAGTTCTGGAATGATTGAGTAAGATTGGAGAATATAATAAAGATTTACTAAGCCAGTGGTTCTCAATCTGTGGATTGTGACCTCTTTTAGGGTCCAACAACCCATTCACAGGAGTCGCCTAAGACCATTGGAAATTACAGTTATGAAGTATCAACAAAAATAATTTTAAGATTGGGGGTCACCACAACATAAGAAACTGTATTAAAGGGTCGCAGCATTAGGAAGGTTGAGAACCACTGTACTGAGCATTTTATTGTACTCTTTCTATTATTCATTTATCATTAATATCATTGTAATTATTATTAATATTCCAGAAAACTGTTTAAATTACTATTGTCAATAAGTTTAATGTCATATTATTCATTAGAACATTGTATTGTTATTATTAGTTTATCAATATCTTAATGGTTGTTATTAAATCTAGTAAAAATATTTCACTTGTTATGACTTGTTATATAACATTTTTTGCTTCCATGTAGTACAAATTTTTTTCCATATGTACTATATTTAATATAGAAAATAAAAAACGATGTAAAGAAATTTATAGTTTTAAATACAATGAATTATTTTAATAATTCACATTTGAAAACTAAGTTAAAACATGACAAAATCCATATAAATATTAAATCAAAGAAATGAGTTTTGAAACCATTTTACTAATATATTTTCTAGTAACAGATATAATTATTATATAAACTTGCCACAAATATGTTGATAATTATATTTTTAATTTTAGCTTATTTATCATCTAAATTTTCGAATTGAAATACTCTACTATGATATCTATATTGTTGTTATCAATCATTAAAGAATTTTATGTGTAGGAGACTTTTAAACATGATGTGAAGGGAAGTTGAAAGAGATCAATCATTTGTCCGTTATTATTTAACTTAAAAATTTAATAAAAAATAAAATGAGATATATATTTAGACTTGAAACTTGCTTTTCATATATAAATTTATTTATAATTGTATTTTACTAGTTCTTATTTATGGACCTGAAACTTAGACAATTGTCAAAGAAACAATATAGGTATATATTAAGAATAAGAAAAGGGGATTGGAAATAAAATTATGGATGAGAGAACAAACTGACATCATTGGAAAAAATTAAGAGACTGAAATGGAGCTGAATTGGACACATTTTTAGAAGAGATGATAATAGATGGATAGCTGAAATTTTAAATTGGATGTGTAAAGATTGTAAACGACCTAGAAAGAGACCATATGTGAGATGGATGGATGAAATAAACAAGTTTTCTAATGAAAGGTGGAGAAAAGAGTCTAAAGATTGGAGAATCTGAATTAAAATTGAGGAGACCTTCCTCCTGCATAAATATTGAAAATGATGATGATCGAGACTTCCTGCCAAAAAAAAAAAGATTTGTAATGGTTTAATTTATGAATTTCATTACAGCCTAAGTAAAATGCAGATCGATTATCAGTAAAAATCTAGATCCTGCATAGTAATGCAATAATGTATTTAAGTTGAGAGACATGCAAAAAAAATTAATCAATAAATTGTATCAATAAGTTTAGTTTGTTAAATGTAATATGTTACTTTCTAGTGAAAACTTATTGTATATATTAAAATAAACTTTTTAAAATATGTTTTATTCATTTTTTTGTTGCTTTATTGTTATTATTTTGTTTTTGTTTATTACATCCACATGTATGGATGTAAAATGAATAAATTACATTATTGTTGTGTTATGATTTAAATTAATTAATAATAAGATTCTAAATTATATTAGTACTTTATTACGTATAAATTATCTTTTAAAATACAAAAATATGTATTAATATTAGTTAAATTTTATATTTCAATTTTTAGACCTATCAATTAGTAATAATCATTCATATTTTATAATAATATCTGTAAATAAAATAGTTACTTTTTAAAGAATTGTTAAATTTAAAATAATATGCTATTATTTTACTTGACTTATTTAATTTCTATATTTTAGTTTTGCATTTTATATTTAATAATTGAGGCATAATAATTTAAATTTATTAAAATTTTATTATTTTTTAATAATACAACTGTAGAATTAATTTATATCTGTTTGTGTGAATAAAATCCTAAATTACCACATAAGAAGTGAATAGAAGTAATCAATTAGATAATTAAAAAAATAGTATACAATTTTGTTATTTCTTTCCAAATTTAATAATTAAGTTAGAAGAAATTTAATTAAAAAATTAGTATTATCCTTACTTATAGTAGTGAAATAATAAACAAATGAGTATATTACTGCTAGAAGGATTTATGCTGTAATTTATAAGTTATATTAAAGAGTGGTTACAATAACACTACATATTATTAGCATTAATGATATTGACAGATTTACTCTAATTAATAGTAATCAAACAAAAGGTGTTATTGGCATTTTTTCTTTTTTAATATATTAAATAAAATACTGTCAATATTGTTGAAGACATAATATCAAGAACAATACTCAAGGATGTTAAAATCTTTATATATTTTTTTTATAAAAAAGCAACATGGATCATGTGATTCAAACCAAATTATACAAGAAATTAAAGATATTAAATGTAAAAATATCTTAGTACCTAAAATACAAGATAAAATTATTTATAACTTATCAATAGATTATCATTAGACAGACAGAATCAGTAGTTAGATGACTGCATGAATTAATGTTTATGATAGCTAATACAAAAATAATTAGTCAAACATTGGTAGTTGAATGGTCAGCACAGCCAACTTACAAGCAGTTGTCCCGGGTTTGCGGGTTCGCTTCCCAGCCGATGCTTTCACACATAAAATACTAAGATAATTTATAATAGCATAGTTCAGTTTTAAAATGTATTTGATATGATTATCACAGTATTCTATTGAAAATTGACAATTTATATAAATACTTCATTACTATTCATGTTATGTTAATGCCAGATATAAATGCACACACATGTATTACCTTTTATCTAAATAATAACATTTAATCATTTAAAGATAAATTTATTAAACGCACATTGATTACACATTGATTACGTAAGTAATATTTACTGAGGCTATAACCTCGATAATATGCGTATAAATGCGATAGTAGGGACCTCTACAGGTGTTTTAACCACAATATGCGTATAAAATGCGATAGTAGGGACCTCTACAGGTGTTTTAACCACAAGCTAAGCTTGTGGTTAAAACATCTGTAGAGGTCCCTACTATCGCATTTTATACGCATAT
Organism: Epiperipatus broadwayi; assembly: GCA_028023455.1. Lineage (NCBI taxonomy): Eukaryota > Metazoa > Onychophora > Udeonychophora > Euonychophora > Peripatidae > Epiperipatus > Epiperipatus broadwayi. The sequence goes on from JAQFVV010006222.1 coordinate 2,348,614, forward strand.
TATCAGGTTATAGCCTCAGTAAATATTAGTTACGTAATCATTTAAAGATAGAAAATAATGAATTTATATATATTTTCTATCACCAGAATATAAAGTAAACTGATAATACATTTTATAAAATAAATTCAATGGCAGTCATAATAGGAATCGAGATCCTATTGGTTATTTAATAAAAATTTTATATCTAATATCTGAATTAATTAACCAAAGTAATATAAATATTAATATTCCATTTATTATAGCTCTTGTATATTAATTAGTTTTTGGCTGACTTTATTAAAATAAATTATATTTGGGGGTCAATCATAAATTGTTTTAAGTTATTTTCAGGAAGGATAATTATTCCTATGTAAATGATATTGGTATTGGTATTTATTAATCATTTTATTTTTATTCAGTGTAGACAGAATTGTTTTTTCCTATTAATTATGCAATCTTTTGCTAACTTTTACGGTCTGGAATTGCAAATATCATATTGACTCTTTTAAACATCTGTTGAAATTACAATTTTCACAACAAACTAATAATGCATCATGAAAAAAATAAAATATTAAATAATCCATAAAATTAATATACCATAAAAATAATAAAGCTAAGAAAGTGTATAATGAGCATTAAATAATACCTTTAGATATATTAATTTTAAAATTAAAACATTTTTATTATTCTAAACATATTTCACACTAAATAACAAAAAATTGAAATATAAATATATGTATTAATTATTAAGTTTTTTTTCTGAAATGAGAAAAATTCTGCCATCAAATACAGTTTTTGACCCAATCTTTGTAGCACATGTATAGGATCTTTCCTTACAAAATAAATATTATTTATTAATAATTGTTTTCAAGGAATTATCTTAAGCAATGGCATTTATAAAGATAAAAATATATAATACTAAATAAAATTGAGCTGATTTACTTATGTACATATATATATATTGTAATGGTAAATATATAGCTGAGCTAATCTGGCTAACTCAACAAATTCCCCACAGTTTTGAACAGCAAAATATGATGTTATACATAGGTGCCAAGGGGTAATGAAGGGAGATTTCAGCATGCTCCACAAATTACAAACTCCAAATTGTAATAACAAAATATAAATATGCCAATACTTCAAATTGAAACAGCATGAGACCAGAATGAGAAAGAGCAAATAAGTTAGTTTTCTAAATCCCAGACCCATAGATCATCATTACAGAAAATGGTGTCTTACTTACATAATAAATAGAGAACAAAAAACTTTCTCAATTATATGTCCAAATTTATTAACAATTAATGTAATAGGGTGCTTGCTTTTGGAATAACAGCTTATGATTATGTAAACTGGATTCGTAACATAAACAAAAGAATATATTCAATTTTACAACCTCTTTCAACACTTAATTAACCTACTCTCAGGTTTTACCATAACTTGTAAAACTTGATTATTTGCCAAAATATAAAATAGAAACAAAGGAAACACTTTATTGAATCTAATTTATATTTGCAAAGGATTAACTATAATAATTTATTAATGTTTCTAAATTTTTAATGTTATCACTGTAGCAATTTGTTAGAGTTTACACCAGCAATCATGAGTATTTAAAGGTTCTCAAGTAAAAAAAATGTAATTAAACTCACAACAACAAGTATTGCACAATGATCCATGTACTGATAAGTGATAAAAAATATTAAATAAATTACAAAGCCATTATAAGTGAAGCAAGTGATATATCTTTTATTATGATTGATATTTACTCTTCTTTTAAAATGGTAATAGTCATAATCAAACAACATATAATATTTATTTCTCTTCTAAGTTTTCATTCTACTTCAATATCATTCATATTCACAATGTTTGTTAACTATATGTGGAATGACATTTGTATCTGAATGAGGACTACATACTTTTTAACATAAAGAAAATACAATAAAAGACAAATAATGATAGTCATAGAAGTTTTTTAAAATAGCATGGTTCAAAATTATAGATATGTTCTTTTTCAAAATAAGATCACCTTAACTTTCACCCAAAAATATCAACACTGTCTTCATATTATACTGAATATGTATATACTATCTTTTCTGTTAAAATTATGCTTCCTATTTTAAACTGCAAATGCTAACTCCCTAGATTAATCATTTACAAGAGGGCTTCAATTATGGCCAAAAGAATTAATATATTCTACTAGGTCATCACTAATTCTGAGAATTCAATAAGTGTTTATCATTAGACTACACAGTTCCTAACATGCTAAACTTACATTAAAAAAACTCCTAATCTCCCATATAAAGAAATACACACATATATATATATATATACCTTTCAAACATATCTTATGATGAAGCTACAAATTATTTACTGAAAGAAAACATTAAATGGACTTTAACACTAGTAGCAATACATTATGTGTAAACATATAAAAGGTACCTATAAGAACAAACAATAATAAATTTAATTTCAAACATTCATTGTAAGCCATGTTTATAGTGTACATATACAACATGTATAAATTAAAACAACAGAAAATTTTAATAGTAAGTGATATCTAGCATTTTATTAATTATTATTTTTGTGAATAAAAATTTAAAAACAGTCATGTATACTTTATATATAAAAAAGATCAGATTAATTACCATTTAATATCTTTTTTTTTCATTTTGAAAATTGGTAGTTATCTGACAATGTCTTTATTCCTCCTTGTGTGGATTGAATCAATATATGACAGCTTTTAATGATGAATGCATGAATTGAGAAACTATTTGAAGTTGATTTATCTCAAAGTATCCTTTTTTTCTGGTGATGCTGGGGTTGATCAATTGAAGATGACATAATTATTTCAGATGTTTAGTTAATCTGTATGTTGATTTCCAGGATAAAAATAGTTATTCATTTTCAGGTTATTTCCCTTCAAAGACATACCTGTTGACAATTTGCCTCCCTTCCAATGGATGGTAATTATTGGGAAAAATAAAGCAGGGGAACCAAATTCACCAGATCACAAATTTCTCTCTACTCTGGCATTTGTTAATGGAATTGACCTGATGGGCAATTACAATCCCCTTGTTGTTACTATGGCATCTAGATTAATCTTTCACATGCCACTGATATTAACCCTATTGTTAGCATAACTATCAATCTTCAAAAAAATTCTTAATGTTTTACCATAGTTAATATATATATACATGACAATTTACAATGTGTATAAAAATGTATAAATCTATAATGTGAACACAATTTAATATTTTTAGAAATTAATATCTTAAATATTAATATTTTCAATATAAATATTTTTAAATATAAATTAAGAGTTTTACAATGATCCATATTTTTTTTATTTATTTATGCTATATATTATCACTGCCATTGGCAATTTTCAGAATCATGACTAAGCATATATACCACAAAAGAAGATGAAAAAAATTAAGTAATAACAATAGCAAAAAAAAATTATGATCAAAATCAAATGAGGTCTGTAAAAAAGGAAAATTTTTTGCAATATTTTTTTGCTGCAAACTAAAAGAACAGATCATGACATCTTATAAATCATCAAAATCTATAAGCAAAATATATATATAAATGCCTCAAAATAATAAACATCATCATACCTTGCTAAAAAACAATTCAAATTTCATATAATGAAAAGAAGGAATCTCCTTTTCTCCATATATATATATATGTCTGTTTTCACATTTTTTTAAATATATGAGACCACAATTGATGTTAAAGATGGATCCTTTCAACCTTTCCAATATAAAAGCTACATGAAAAAATGTAATAAAATTATAATATATATTTTTATGTAATTAAAAGTATTTTTGCATCAAAATAATTTTTTAAAGTAATACTTCAAATTTTAAATATTTTAACTATCTATCAATTTATTTTAATAAAATGTCTGCATTTTTTCTCTTTGTAAAAAAGTTTGTTTTTTAATATATCTTTTAAAAGTTCTAATATTTTAAAAAATTATGTCATTATGTCTGATGGCTCATTAAAAACTACAGAATGTTTTTTACAAGATGGTGTAAAACATGCATGCAAAATATGCTAGATTTCCATAAAAATTATTAATTTCAAAACTGGCTATTCCATATTGATGAAATGATGCCGACAACAAAAATATTATCTAGGAAAGATAAAATGAATGCTCATTCACAAAGAATCTTTGTTTATCACTGATTATGCTGGTTTTAATAAGTGAAGTCCTAATAGTGGTATGGCTTCAAAAAGATAAAGAAGAGGGTCAACATATGTATCAATAGAAGTTATAGTTTAGCAACAACATAAGACCATATGAATTATGTTTAGATCATAGATAATGAGATAGCTATGCTTGATTGAGCATTACTTTTTCTATGTATTCAGAAATAGGTAATTTTTGTCTATAATAAAAATTTATCTCATTGATAAATTGGCATTAATTTCTTAACTATTAATGCAGTAACTTTTGCTATTGCAATGGATTATAGTTCTTTCTATTTTATTTTTATTTTCATCATAAAATCTTTACATTTTTGGTTAAAAATAATTAAAACATAAATGTAGAAATGAAAAGTAACTTTCCAAATAAATATGTCAACTTTGAAAATAGAAAAATTAAAATAAATAGCAAAAAAGTCTTCACTTTTAGCCTTTACAGTGAAATCATTCTAAGTCTCTCCTCACCTTCGATGGAAATAGCATATAATAGCTCACTTTTTGTTGATAAACAATGACTAGAATAAAATACATACTGTTTGTTGAAATTCAAGTGTATAGTACTTTTCAAAACATACACATATATAAAACAAACATTTTGTTATGTATATTATTTATATATTTAATAATATTTTTTTAAAAAAATAGTAATAATATAATTATTAATAATAAATAGAGACATTTTATTTTACAGAATGTGAGTCATTCATGCACTATTGAAGTAATAAGAAAAAAGAAAAACCACTAAATATCACATGATCTCCAAAAAGTATAAATGCTCAACTGAATTCAGATCTATACAACTATACAAGCTGATGAATTTGAATTGAAAAGATTATTGTGTTTTTATTTTAGACTCAAAGCTTTACAAAGCTTTATAGTTAGCTAATAAGGTAAAAACGTGACTACTGGAGGACTGCATTAGATCCTAAGATCTAAGTGCAATGCTATCAGATTCAAGGCTTCTCACTAATGAAAGTCACAAGCTATAAACTAATCTGGGAATATTGAATGAGTAGACCCTAGATAAGGATTTTATGCACAAACCTTCTTGCATCATTGATTACTCTGGCTTGCACTGGTGGCATTACTATATGGAGATTTTAGCTTCTGTGGGGAAAAAAACAAACACCTATTGTATTTTTATCTTTAACATAAAGTATATAACAAAATATGTTCGGGATAATAGTTTTTTTTCAATAAAGTTTTTTCACATAGAACAATAGACCCATCTTGATTTCAAGAAATTACTATCTCCTCAATTATATTTATATTTAATGAGTATTCTAAAATCCTTTAAACCTTTTGCTTTTAGAAAATATTATCTAAGCAAAATACTATATAAATTCAGAAAGGATAATAAATGAAGATTAAATATGTGTTTTCAACCTAAACTAAAGATATTTTATTAATAAATATTATTTATATACACTCATTTTAGAGAAGATAAAATAGCTGTTGAATATTAAAATTTGAAAATGTTAGTGCCTTTTTTTGTTGATCTATTTATATTTTCATTTGTCTATTTTACTTTGGATAGCATATAATTTAAATCAGGTAGTTAAATACAGCACAGTTCATGGCTCCACTGTATATTTTTAAAATGTTTTTATAAAGTGCATTTTAATAAAAATATTTTTTTTTTCTCCAGTAAATTTTTAATCAGGAAAACAAATTTTTGTAAAGAATAAATTCAAGCAACAAAATTGTTTTTAAAAATATTAAAATTCCATTTGTAATTATAAAAAGTAATAAAACATAATTGTGAAGTAGGTACTTCTCATTTAATAATAAGCATTTTTTATTTAGCAAAAGGCCTTTAAATTTTGACATAATTGATTCCTTTTTTTGCTTTAAAAAATAAAAGCTGAATGAATATATTCCATAGTGAGAAAACAAATATTTTACAAAAGTAAAAATAAATATGTGCAAATTTACATTTTTCCATTTTTCAAAAACTAAAGTCCTTTAAAAAAGTAGAGTTGCACATGTGGATAATCTTTGATCTTGAATTGGCTTCTCACTGAACAACACCAATATCTAGCTATTTTAGTTAGAACTAATATCAATTAAAGTGCATTTTTGTTCTATTATTTTTTGTAAAATGACTCAAAATTGTAAAACAAATACTACAGACAGTCAAAAATGAAATACTCTAAATCTGATTGAAATGCCAACATACTACAATATTGCAATTTTAGAAAAAATAATTATCATGATTTGGATCAATGGTGATCTAATGGTGCACTGGAAAAAATTCAACATTACTACCAAGGGTACTTAAATATATTCTTGTATGTATATCCATCCATTATATATATATATGGAGTACTTGTATGTATATCCATCCATTATATATATATATGGAGTACTAAATTAAGTTAGTGGATAATAGTCCAATAGTGTAAACTGGCATAACCAAAATTAAAAAGCAAATGAACAAATTGGATATTTTTTCAAAGTCTATTTTAACATATTATAAGTTCTAAAAATTGACTAAAATATAACATTTTTTTAATGTAAAGTTTATATCTCTTCAAAAAATTACCTACATTTTTTTTCTTTTTATTCATTTATTTGCAACATGTTTTTGTAACATTTGTTCCATTTAAGTACTCATAAATGAAATTTGCATTTTTTTTTACATTTATTTATATATTTTTTAAAATTGGATTATAAATTAAATATTAATCATAAATCTGTAAAATAGCACATCACATGCTATTGTTATATATGATTAGTGAAAAGACAGAATTATGTATAACTGTCAAAAGGTCAGACATTAAAATTTACAATGAAAGTATAGTTAACAGTTTGCATTACTTTGGATCATTTATATTGGATCATTTATATACAACAGAAGTCAAGAGAAGAATTATTGGAAGCTGACATTGGACAGAGTTACAATGAAAAACATTTTAGATATAGGGGCATATTTTTAAAAATGAAATCCGAATTGTGTAAGTTATAGACTATCCTATGATTCTCTATGAGTGTGTAAAAGTTGTAGATTGAAAATAAAGGATGTAAAAAATATTGCTGCTTTTAAATTTGGTGCCAGTGAAGACTTTTTGAAGATTTCATAGACCTAAATCCTTGCCTGAAAACAAATGGCAGATTAAAATTGCTCCATTTTCTCATACCATAATGATTTATACATATATAAAGCATATTGATCAGAAATAAGATGGATGAATTCCTTATCACAATAGAATATATATCTCTGAGAATCTAAAAAAAACACTATAAACCATTCTACAAAAAGCTGTTCATTTGGCATCTTATAGCGGTATTATTAAAAGTTAAAATTATTGTTTATAATTCATGCTGAATATAAGCAATAATTTTATTGTGTAAAAAAAATAAATAACCTTGCTTTACCTAACAACAAAAATTTTCTTTTAGAAACTTAAAGACTCACAACTTGCTACAATAAATTCAGCGTGTGTGTGTGTATTAGCTCATGCAGTTTATTAAATATTGACTGTTATTTTGTGCAATTTAAGTATGTAAATGCTGAAGGCAATCAATCATAATTGTATTATATGCTGATCTTATCTTGACAACTGTTTTATGACGAAAAATGAGCTAATAGGATAAGAATTAATTTTAAATCCCTTACCGTTTTACCTTTCTCTTAATGCTCTCCGTAGTTCAACTTTCATTAAACTGTCAAGCCGTCAAAATTTACTTTTGAAAGAAACAAATTTTATCGATTCACGTGTTCATATATTTTCAAAATATTTTTATTTACTATATAAAATTTTAGGTAGTTAAAAAAATAAAGTGTAAAACGTATTTACATATGTTAATTATAACAACATGTCACGCACGCATTTACAAAAATAAAGGATTGACATTTCAATTTTATTGAAAATTAAATATATATATATATTTATTTTGTTTTATGAATTATTTTAACATGAACTGCATGTCGTCAGACGCTTTTCAAGCAGTTGTCCCCGATTAGCGGATTCGCTTCCCGGCTGATGCTATGACACATGAGAAAAAAAAGAATAGTGAATATATAAATATTAGTTGATTTTAAAACCTGTTGCCAATCAGTATTGCAAAAATCGTTACACCTTTATAAAGAACTCACTAAAGTTTACTTGTACATGTAGTTTTAAAACGGGAATATTAGGAGGAAAAAATCTGTTAAGAGGATAGAAAGTAATTGGCAAATTACTAATGATGATGAATAAGTATTTTTATTTGTTTTTAACTCTCTACTGTCTTAAATACTTACGCAATATATCTTAAGAAAGCAAACTAAACTTACATAAAAAATGTATAGTAAGATAGATGCATGCATAACAAAAGAAATTGTTTTCAGTTATTCTGGTACAAATGATAAATAAAAATTATCTGGAATAAGATAAAATTAAAGATCATTTCTATCAAAACAGCATCAAGATTTAGTTTTGTAATATCCATTCATACTTTAATAAATCACATAAAAGTTCTAGGAAGAAAGAAACAGATAGTTAAAGATTTTCTTAAATTACTAAAAATATACATTGTGCAAAATTCATCGAATTTATATGATTTACAGCTATGATTATATTTGAGAGAAACTCTGTCCAAATCAAATAACTTCTTTATGAATAGAATTCTGTGAGTACCTATATGGTTTAGCATAACATTTGAATGCTAAACTCAAGAGCTAATAATTCCTGGATTGAAGTTCAATTTGTGATGTTTGATCATTACCTTACACTTCTCATCCTTCTTAAATAACTAATCATTCATTTATTATTATACTGATTAATTCTGTTTTGAGCATATTCAGCTTGTTTACAATTATAACTTTATGATTTAAATGAGATATACATATTCTGGTAATTATCACAGAGCTTAAAGAGTTTATAGATGATCGTGAGTGTAAAACTGATAGCTGGATATTTTAAATTAATTTTCTTAAAAGATATGTTGTGTCTAAACAGAGAGAATTAACAGATTATTGTGTTTGAAAATGGTATAGCTCAATTTATGTTTAAGTAACGAATTTATCCAGATTGCAATCTTTATCTTAATCAGATTCAGCATCCATCACTTCAGACTAATGGATGTACATAAGGCCAGAAACAAGGAAATTGGTGAAGATGGTTAGTGAACCTAATTGCTCCCATTGGGAAAAAGAACTTGGCCATAAATTGACTGTTTTTTCAGAAGTTGAATCACACAATGATGAATATTATCCTGGTTGTCCCATATTCAATTGCAAACACAGTAAACCATGTTCAAGGTAACTAGCTCCAAATATTAAACCTGATATAAGGCAAGCTGTCACAACATTGTAACCATAACTGTGCTCAAATAAATGTGGTTTATTGGAAGAATTTGATCCAGGATAATCAGAAAATTGGTCAACCTACATGGATTGAGTGTTAAAAACCTGAATTAAAATTTGTGACACTTCTAATGATTTGTGGTCTGCAGACATATAAAATTTTGGATTCACAAGTGACATGAGTGCTTCTACTAAGCTTGATTTTGACCAAGGACTATCTCTGCTATCAGCATTTTTTGATCCAAAACCACTAACAGTAATTCCGAGATATCATTTCAATTTCTATATTCAAGTAGAGAGAAAAAATGAAAGATTTTATTGTTAATCTTAGGAAGCTTGCATTTAGCTATAAGATTAGGGTGTCTTAAAGGAAGTACTAAGAGATCATTACATTTTGAGAATTCATGATCACAGGCTCAAAATCAACTTGTTAATTGATCCAAATACTGCCTTTCAGTCTGCAGTAACTCTGTCTGAATACATAGTGTTTCAGACTTCCCTGTCAAATATAATCCCAGCAATAAAGTTGTGGATTGGAATGCCAGATTGTTTAGAATTTCTCTGTCAGAATGAGCTTAAGGGATATATTACTGATAATAATGCTGTGAGACTTTGTTACAGATAAACAAACCAGAATAACACACATCACATGTTCATTTAGAAATTATGGTTCAAGATACCAGATATATAAATGAATAAAACACTACACCTATGATTGAAGACATCTGATATACCAGACATTGACCTTGCTAATAAAGACACAGTTTAATAATAATGGAATCAGATCTGTTCACTTATGTATCTCAATGGTAGCAGGGCTGGAATGTTATGACTCAATTTACTTTCAAGTAATTATCTTGTTCAGATTCCAATCTTATCTTGATTGGATTCAGCACTCATTGTTACAAATGAATAATTATATGTATGAATAAAATATAACTAATGATAGAAACATATCAATAGGTGAAGATGCTCAGTAAATCAGATTTCTTTCATTAACCTGTTCAGTAGTAAAATCCTTCTGTCTACTCTGATAGGACCTAGAAAATCTTTCATTATATATTCCACCATATTTGAACATTTTATTTTTTACAATTAAAAACCCTTTTCTATATGTTATCTAACTAATTTTTACATTATTAATTACAAATATAAGTGATATTTTTTTTTTATAAATATATATTTTTAAAAACTTACATATAAAAATAAATAACTACCCAAAGTTTTTAAATATAACAATGAAGTATGCCATCATTGGTTGTTGTTAATTTATTCAAATAGTTTGAAGAACAAAATATTAAATATTTCAATTTTATGTTATTAAAAAAATGATATATTCATAAGTTAATATGTTAGTTATTGTTTTTAAAATTTTGAAGGGTATTTTATTTACCAGTTTGATAAAAGTGATTTCTTTTTACCTAGTACAAACAGCTTCTATTGCTGTAATAAACTTTTTAAGAGCTCTCTTTTTAGAAATGAAGTATTTTCAAAGTCAATCTCATAATAATGATGTAGTTTTTGGTTTAAAAATAGGTCTTTTACAAAAATATGGCATCATGACTATTAATTTGTAAAAAAAAATAATAAAAAAATACAAATCTACCGTATTCAAGAATTTAGCCTAAAACACTCAGCCAATAAGAAATTCTTGTTTCTACTAACTTCTAAACCATCTCCCTTATAATTCTGTCATGTTAATAGGGTACTGTCATTCACCCCAAAAGATTCACATACTGATGATATCTGCAGATTTTTTTCCAATTAATATGTTAAAATTGCAACAACAGGGAAAAGAGAAGATGAAAACTACCACGAACTGTAATATAAAGTTGTAGATATGTTTAAAAAAGTAAAGAAGGTAATGATCACTGTTCCATTATAATGTCTAAAATGTCAAATTCAAGCAAAGATGCTATTTATTTTTTTATTCAGCCAGTTAAGGAAAATATCTAACTATGGAGGTAGAGCAAGACAGATTGGGTATTACATTAGTTATTCATATCTGATTGCAAAAGCAATAAGACACCTTTGTCAATCTGAAAGCTGCTAAATAGCAAACGTGACATGAGGCAACCTGCCATAGTACAACTTGAACTGTTAAGCAAACCTATAATGATATGTGAAGTCCCTTGCTTCAATAGCTATATAGAAACTAGATGTTTCACCTCTCAATGGCAAATGGTCTCAGATATCAGCATGTTATATCAATTTTCTTTTTATATAGCTCAATTTATAGTCATAGGCAACAGCATATATGGGCTGAAATAATCTAGGATGAGTTTTATCTTTGCCAGTAGCAATGATTTGTGATCAGTTATGATTGTAAAATGCTGATAATATAAGTAATAGTGAAAATTCTTACTTCCGAAAGTTATAGCCCAAATCTATTTATCTGACTGAATACAATTCCTTTCTACCTTAGACAATATATAATGTTATTAAGAGTCTTTCTCCATTTTATGTGGCTGAGTTAAGTGTCTGACTCCAAAATCTGACATGTCCATGATCAATATTACTTCTAGATTGCTATCAGAATGCATTACCAATTTATCTTATGCTAACAGAGACTTTGTTTTATTGAAAGCATTCTTTGTGGGTGATTGTCCATTCCCAATTCTGATGTTTCTTCAGAAGGTTGTACAATTTTAGAACAATATGCACCTTTCTCTTAAGGAAAACATTGAAGTAATTGAACAGTCCCAGAAATGCTTGAAGTTCTTTTATGTTTTTTAGTCTATGCATGTTTTTTATCGCTATAACTTTATGAGATGTGAGAATTATTCCACCATGTGATATAATCTGGCCCAAAAACTTTAATTTTTTTTAGTAATTCACATACATTTATCTGAATTTAATGTTGCACCAAATCCTTTGAGTTTCTTACATACTTGAATTATGCTCTCTCTGATGATGTTTCTAATTGTAATCAGTAGTTCATCAAAATAAGAAATAATCCATTAATCAATGTATCTATCTTCACCTGAAAAATGTTCAGGGCTGTATTAATGCCAAAATGGAAGATGGTTGCAATAATAATAATTTTAATTGGGTTATGATTGGCAATAACTCAAAGATCTCTTCATTCTCAGGTATTTGGTCAAATGCAGTATAAAGATTGAGTTTGGCAAAGTACGATGGTTTTCTGTAAGAAATCCAGGATTATTTTTGCATTAAATATTGAGTATGCATTTTTAGATAAATTTTTGTTTTCATCCCTTAATATTCACAAACCCATACTTCATGCCATGTTTTATTAGCTAAAACAAGCAAAACTCTCCATACAGTAGTGTCACTCAGTGCAAGCCAGAGTAATCAATGGATGCCAGAAGGCTTGTGTATAAAAATCTCTAACTAGTGCCTATTCATCCAATATCCCCAGACTAGTTTTTAACTTGTGGCTTTCATTCATGAGGAGCCTTGGATCCGAGAGCACTGCATCTAGATCTTAGGATGTAATGCAACCCTCCAGCAGCCATCTTTTATCTTTACTACAAAACTATGAGATTAAAATTTAAAACAATAATATTTTCAATCCAAGCTCATTAGATTAAATAGTGATATAGGTTTGAATTCAGTTCAGTATCCATACATTTTGATGTCTTACATCACATGATCTGCACCTCTTATGCTAGGTGCAGTGCTTCTCAGATCCAAGGATCCTGACTGATGAAGGCTACAATTTTCAAACTAGTCTGGGAATATTGAATGAGTAGGCACTAGATAGATATTTTACACACAAATCTTGCATTCATTGATTATTCTGAATTGCACAGAATGGCACCAATGTATGGAGAGTATTGCCTGTTTTAACAGCTTGAGCAAGCATAATAAGTGGTGGCGATCATGTGATGTTTAATGATTTAATACCAATTCTGCTTAATGGGATAATGGTGGCTATGGTTATTAAAGAACCAAAGACACCTTTATGTATAGGTACTGGACTGAGTGCAGACCTATGTGACTATATAAGCTAATGAGCTTGGATTGAAAAGATTGCTTTAAATTTTAGACTCATAGTTTTGTAGTTAAGTAGAGATAAAAGATGGCTACAGGAGAGTTGCATTAGATTCTAAAATCTAGGTGTAGTGCTCCAGATCCAAGGCTCCTCACTAATGAAAGCCACAAGCTAGAAACTAGACTGGGGATATTGGATGAGTAGGCATTGAATAGGGATGTATGCACAAAGCTTCTGGCATCCAATGATTACTCTGATTTGCACTGAGTGGCACTACTTATGGAAAGTTTTGCCTGTTTTAACAGATTGAGCAAGCATAAAAGGTGGTTATCATGTGACATTTAGTCTTTTATTAGCTATTATAATAGGAGTAGCTCACTACAAACTTTCAATTGGACTTAAATATACCCCTCCAAATTGTCATTAGGTATTTCTACTATTTCTGTCTGTGCATGACAAAATATCTGAGTTTTCACTAAACTCCAATTGAACAGAGGTTATTTTATTTATACTAGTTTTGTTTTAAAAATATCTGAAAATTTATTGGATTTTTTAAAATGGATTTTGTGACATTGATGCTTATTCTGAGAGATTTAAACCAATTCCAGCCTATTGATAGGTTTCTCTTTTTATAAATTATGTGCAAGGGTAATTTAGGGCTTTTCATTTTTAATTTTACTTGTACTTTTTCAATTTTCTATTATTTTCAATACATTTCTAGTTTACAAAATCATTTTAGTGATAGGTAATAGCTCACACCTATTAATGACTGCAAAATTTCAATCTTTGAGAAAAACATTAGCATTATGTCTGAACCAGTGTTAAATTCCATATTAAAATGTTTGCCTTTGATGAATCCTGGTAGCCTAAGGAATTCTGCTTCACTGCAAATTAGATTTTTTTTTTACAATTGACTACTTTTTCTCTCAGTTTTAGATTTTTGATATATTAATGCTAGATGATTCTTCAGCTCATAATTTTCACAATTCTCTTGATTACATATAAAATTATGAGCTATGTGGTCCAGTTTGCCATAACAATAATAGTTTTAGTTTACCATCATTTTCACTCTGCTGCATTTTTATTATTTTTTTGACAGATCTTTGTTGAATAGTGTGAGACCAATTTATATTAGAGTTTACATCCAAATACTTTTTAGTCTGATTGAGCACCAATTTATGACTGACACCCATTTAAATGACCTTTTAGATCTGTATCTGCAAGTAGTTACTCTCTGTATTTTATTTTCAATATATTCCAAAGTAACTTTTCTAAAAGAGTCTCTTCTTGAAATTAACAATAGGGACAACATATGGCCAAATTCTGAGAGGTATACCCTATTCATTGAATTTCTCCCCTTTTGCCTGGTGTTGATTTCTTAAGTATAGTCTTAAAATATGTTTAGAGGTAGGTAGGTAAAAATATGTAGATAACTTTTAGACCACTTCATTATAGGAAAATCTTACTGCCAGTTTATATAAATAATTTATAATTTATATGACTTTTAATCTGGCGAATCTAAAAAATATGGCTACTTTTATATAATCCTGCTTAACATTGCTGACTAAAAAAAACTTTGCTATGTGTTTAATATACAATGATCAATTAGCATTGATAATGACATTAAACTCTTTGATGGTTAATTTGTGTTATTGAGGCCAATAGTTACAGTGTCAAATTCAAATCTTTGACTATAATTAGGTTCTAGATTCTTCAACTGCAATAATTATATTATCTAGTCTGGGCCTAATAAGAATGACAGTCAAAACTCATAAACACAAATATTTTGGATAAATTTAACAAACAATTAGTCAATTAATAAAATGTGTTTATTATATCAATTGCATAAATAGAAAATACAAATACAAAATTATTACAAAGATACAATTTGGTTATTACGATATTTACAATTAACACACTAATAAGCCATTAGTAAACCCTATATTGATTTTGAGATGTTTGTGATGGATCTCTCCAGCTCCTGCACTTTCTTATAGCAAATACAATTCCAAAAGTCTGAATGCTGTTCTTAGCAAATTAGTAGCAAAAGAGTGATGGTTAAAAGCAGAAATCTATCTATGATTTGCTCTCCTATTTATTACTTCTTTATCTTTTGTTCTATGTAGCAATTTTAATCAGGGTGGTAGATTAATTAGTTATAGTTAAAAAGTTTTAATTAAATTCCATTCTAATTATATAAGAAAAGGATTTCTATTACTAAGTGTTAAGTAGTGGAAAGTGAGCATTAACATTTTTGTGCCAATAAAATCTGTATAACTGTGCTACTGCAGAGTTTTGTGGCAAAATAAATCTATTTTGTGATGTCCCCTGAAAGATTGTCAGGCAAATAATTCAGTCAAAAATAGTAATGATTTTCTTTATTAATGTGATTTCAATGGGAGAAAATGATGCAATTCTATAATGGGCTTTTTTCTGTACTGAACATACCTATAGTGAGAGTCATAAAGCTTGCAGGATAATCTCCAAATGCTGCAAATGATTAGTTTAAATTATACTGTTTTCTTGGCTACAATTTTGATCCAAGCAATAAATGAGATGGTGAGAACTGAGTTAAGCATCTGTTCAAATAAATAATTCCTGATTTATTGACCAAAAAATGAACCTTTTTTTTTTACTTTTTTTAAACATAACAAATAGTTTATTTTTTCCACTTTCTAAATTTAAAATGGTTTATATGCTTCTTTTTTTAAATTCAATTTTCCCTTGTCATGTGGTTATCATTAACCTTTCATAGTTGTATTCCGCAGTTTTGCATGTTTTGGCTAATTCGACCCCTGGTGAATTTTTCTGTAAGTACTACACATTGAAATAAGTGTAAAATGGTATATTTTATTATTAAAAAATTTCGATAAAAAATTTGTGTAGAAGGCAGAAAATTCAAAATTTCCACTCTAACAATAGACATAAGCCCTGCCCTGACACTTCAGCCATTGTCTGTTGACAAGGCTGTAAGACATTTGGTGTTTTACAACATTGTAGTTCCAATGACCCAAAAATGTGTTTATTTGTGAATTTATTATGGTTTTAGATATTTTTTTAAAAATAATTTACACTATATTTATTAGATATCAAGAAATATAAATTATTAAAAACTTATTTTGACTTGAAATACTTTTTCAAAAATATAATATTATATTAGCAGCTAATGTAAAGTATGGCTTGAAGCAAATTACAAGATTAGTTTTACATAAACAATCTAACTTATATTTATGAGTAAGAAAATATCACAATTTTGCAATATATATTCAAAAGATGTAAACTGTTAAAGCATAATTCATTAGATATAAAAGAAATAAATAATTATTCATTTCAAGGCTTAAAAATAATAAGAATTAATAAATATTTCATTGATTTTATAAATTGAAAATAATCTTTCTAGAAATGATGATGTATAAAGTCTTTGTTTTGATAGCAATCTCATTTTTTTAATATTTACAAAAACAAAATATGAACATTTAAAATTTATTTCAGTAGTAAACAAAAATATCTATCAAAAAAGTCAAATTTATTATTTTCTGATAAGTAATAATCATTGTATTATATATTTTATATTGATGGGTGAGACAAAGAAAAGTGCCAGAAAATGCTAAAATATTTAAGTCTACACAGCACTAAGAAAGGGTTAACATTCCAAATAATACCTTTACTATACTTAATTTGGAATAAATGCTATTAGGCCTTCAGCTTTAATTTGCTCTCCTGCAGCTACCTGTAGTGCTATTTTTTAGTTTGCATCCATTTGGAAGTTAAAAATAAAATTAAAATAATATTGATAGTCAAAATAAGAGTCATAGATCACATGACCATATTCTCTTAAGCTTGTAAGTTATAAACAATGAGGATTGCCAATTCCTCAATAAGCTTTGTGTTAAATGCTTAGCCAGAGAAAGCATTTAAAATATCTCTGTCAGGAACTCCTCCCCAAATCCCTGATCATGGTTTCATGCTTTGGAACTCCTCAGAAAGGTGTCAGGGTAGGTTCAGACCCTAGATCTAAAAATACCAACCCAAAGCCAGCATTTAACTAAAAGTTATTTATTGAGTGGAAAATCTGAAATTTTCAGACACCTAAATGTCTTCAAACCCAGCTATCCAACTCAAATAGCTATATGGGTCTGATAGATCTTCAGCCATACCATATATTAGTAATCTTAGCAATATAACATTGCATAAGATTTAAGGCAGAGACTATAAATAGTCAAAATAAGAATCATAGATCACATGAAGATCTATTAGCCCCATATAGCTATTTGAGTTGGATAGCTGGGTTTGAAGACATGTAGGTCTGAAAAATTCAGATTTTTCCATTCAATAGATAACTTTTAGTTAAATGCTGGCTTTGGGTTGGTATTTTTAGATCTAGTGTCTGAACCTACCCTGACACCTCTCTGAGGAGTGCCAAAGCATGAAACCATGGTCAAGGGTTTGGGGAGGGGTTCCTGACAGAGATATTTTAAATGCTTTTTCTGGTTAAGCATTTAACCCAAATCTTGTTGAAAATTTTTTAAAATAATATTGATTTGTTTTAAAAAAAAAAGTCTAAAAATGTCAGTATTCTAAAAAATAAAAATTTTGGTATCACTCTAATTGGCTATACATTGGAATTTTCTCTTTGATTCTTCAAACATTCCTTTAAACACAGGAATATTTAATTGAGCAAAAGAAGAACTTTGAAATTTTAAAGCAATCAATTTTGTTAGCCAATATTAGGTATATTATGGAAGATGATGAGAAATGCAAAAAAACCTTAAAAATTGTTCTTTTTATAGAAATAAAAAAAAATTACTACAGGTTTTCCAAAAAAAAAAAAAAACACCTGTCAATATAAACTAATAATAACAGGTTTTAGATTGTACATTGAATGTATCAACCAAGTCACAGTATGAACTATGACAAATCATTTTTTTAACAAAATCTTCAAATGATTGATTAGTAATCCCAAAGTTGTTTCATGATGTCAAAATAGTCTAATACAAAATAAAAATGGAAATGTAAATAGCCAATTACATCAGTATCAAAATTTATTCAGTGATCTACGCTAAGCACTGATTGATAGGTTTTTTTAAAAACAGTTTTAAAACTTGATATTTTGGATTGATTAAACATTCATTGATGATTTCTTTAGCTTTTTTTGTTTTTATTAGTTCTATGTCTGAGATCAGTTTATTGTGGCCAATTATTTTTACCTCTTAATAAAACCTGTCCATCTGTCACTTAATTTTGAAAATATCTTGGATAATATTGGGTTTTGACCATCATTTTTTTTAGGATTATAGTGTCAGTATTTGTTTTTTCAGGATTTCTATTGATATTTTCTTGAATAGTTTCCTCAGTTCTATTGTTTATCAAGAATTAATCTTTATGCTTGTCACTAAGATTTTTACAGAATTTTTAACCATTATTTTCTCATGGGTTAATAAATAATAATAAAAAGATTTGTAATAATAATTAACCTATTCATTCAATATATTGAATGTTTGGTATAGTAAATAGAGGGATTTTAACTTAGAATTTTCAGTCTATATTAATCCCCCACTTTATCACAAACAACCAATATACATAACTACACACATGTGAAAAAGATAAGCGATCCCCAATATATGTATTTCATGCAAAAACAGCACTCATCATTTGGGTTAGATTGACACAATGTCTATATGAGTATGACATACCAAATCCACCAAGGACTTTGAGCATTCCATCATTTTTTCAATAAAATGAATGGTTGAATTGTTGGAAGGGTGAGAAGATTGAAGCTGGTTCATTAAACTTTAAAAACTTTGAACACTGAGTGAATCTATGTGTGGGAGATTATGATCGGATTCCAACAGATGAATGGTAATTTTGCATGAAATACGTATATTGAGGATCATTTATTTTTTCAACATGTGTGTGGTCATGCGCATCAGTTGTTTGAGATGAAGTGGATGATGAACATAGATTGAAAATCCTTAAGTTCAACTCTACTTATTAGCAGTAATAATTTTTTTAAAACTGTTTAAAAAAATTTGGGTAAAAGACTTTTTTTTAGAAAAAGTAACAGAAAGATAAATAATAGTAACAATGTATTTAGAGATATGTGCTGAAAGAAAATAATAAAAAAAGCAAATAACTTGAGAAAAATAAGTAGTTTGTGTGAAGAAGCTAGCCCTGATGGTTTTTCTGCGAAATATCTAGTATCAGTTATTTGCTGAATAAATTTTTTTAAAAAAACCTTAATTCCAACAATTGAATGAAACTGTTGATACAATTTAGTATTAGAGATGCGTAAACGTCACATATCAGCCTGAACAATTAATCACATTTTTTTTTAAAAAAAATATTGATGCAGAATAAATATGACTTTAGTAAGCATTTTTTGAAGATCAGATCTTCGCATTCTATTTTTATTCTATCTAATAACATTATTTTTAAAATAATAAATATACATAAATTCACTGAAGAGTTTGACGCAAAGTAATGTGAACCTTCAAGCAATTCAAAAATTGCCAAGCAGTATTCAGCAAATTCGAAACTTTTGAATGACTTGAAAGTATACTTTATACGACATCAAACATTTAACATTTAATGCATTTATTTACGTATTTATTTGGCCGGAATGTTTCTTTATTTATTTATGTCTATTTAGAAGAAAAACATAGGCATTTTTTACGTTATTAATTTATTATGATTATTTTGCTTTATTGTGATTTAAAAAATATTGCAAATTAAAACCAAAAATATTCATTTTATACGTCTGACATAATGCTTTAAAAAGATTAATTAGCATTAAATATATGCATATGCGTGTTTTTTTTATTTATTACTAATATAATATTTTAATACATAAATCTGGGTTGATTTTTATCGTTAAAATTAATTATCATTTAGATTTTAATATTTGAATAAATTTCTAAAGCTATAAAACTATTTTGTAAGTTTTGGTGTAAATCACGTTCAGAAATTGATTTATATCGTTTATAATTTTATGAATTTTAGTTGAATTTTGTCTGACGTTTTATAGTTAAGAAATATATCACATCTGAAGTTCAATCTCAATTAAGTTAACATTTAGTTTAATCGAATGCACTTAATTTTAAATCTGACTTTCATCATTCCTATTTTTCCAAGTCAATAGTGTAATAATGGAAGATTTATTTCTTTGTATAAAAAAGTTGATGAATATTTCATTAGACATAACTTATTATAGCCAACTGCCTGTTCAAAATAAACTTAATAGATTGACTAATATGACTGTTAATGAAGATTTTATCAAAGAAAAGAAAACGCAGTGTATTATTTCATTAATTATGCAAATTAGTAATGCAAGATCTTCATTATTCTATAATGTAGCTTTACTCACCAGATATGTCATAAAACTTAACTTAAATAAAGATGTTAGAATAAATTGCCACTAACGTGTGCTAAATATTGTCAAACTATCAATTCTAATAGTGGTTAACCACATAGGAAGTCATATAGCATTTAAATAACAGAAGTAAGAGATTGAGTTCAGAAACTTTCAGTTTTTAATTCTATCACTCTACTACTGTGCTAAACTATACAGAGCACCAAAGGCATAATAATCAGGTATTACAAGATACTATCATTTGTTTAGAACTTCAATTTATCTTCAGATTGATATGTCTAGGTAAATTAACATATCCTATTTCTTTATCATTTTACATCTAGAACATTGAATTCCAATCAACTATAAATGTTTGATGATTTATTTTAAAAAAAGTAATCATATTCCTTAGATTGTTTTGGAAGGCAGATGATATTCAAATATTTATGCAAAATAATTTCATTCAAGTATCACAATGAAATATGCCAATTTTGAACTAAAAACGAATCCAGAATTTTTAACTCTTAACACAACCAGCCTGTGCTAAGACAAACAGAGATGGTTTAATTTGTTTTTGTTGACATGTGTGCAAAGCTTGATTAATAGTGGTTCTTTCTTTCATGATCAAAATTATCATTGCAAAGTAGCATTTTGGATTCAATAACCTTGCTTTTCAGCAAATCACTTAAATGTCTATGTAATTGTGATGAAATTAGTCATTGCACAAACATGAGCCATTATATATTTTTATTACCTGCTAAGAAATATTTATCTATGATTGTTTTTCACCAAATCAAATCAAGACAGACTTTTTTAAAAACTCATATTTAATATACATTTGATAATTGTAATGATTCAATATTTTTCCATCCATATACTAGTCATTTAAGCACAAGTTATTATTAGACACCAGATTTTTAAAAAAAGCATATGACTTTATTGCTTGGGAGTTCATAAAAAAGGTTGAGCACCAGATCTATGAGTGCCAGAATCCTCCTGATTAATACAATTTTCTTCCTCCTCCTTTCTTTATGTATTGATTTCTATATTTACATATGACATCATTGCCAATGTTCTTATACACTTAACAATACTATTTTTACAGCAAAACTTTACTCTTACAATTTTGACTGTCCTGCAGTCATCATCAGAGCTACAATATCCAAATATATAATCATACAGTTAATACATTATATTTGTATACATAATCAATAACATACATCTTAGCCTGACCATTATTGTAACAGTCAGAAAATGTGTGACTCGTAAACATAATGCAGAATTTGACCACCACACAGAACAGCAGCATTATCAAGGTAGCGAAGCCACCCATGGTACTGAGTTCAAACATAGTTTGTCTGGTCCACAATACAATCCATGAAACAACACATCTGCTGCAACATTAGTAAATATTTCTTAAGGCACGGTGGTCAGGGATATGCAAGAGATTCATGATTTTATTTTCGAGTTAGCCAATAATCAAACTAATATTAGTTAAACATTCGTATTTATATAATCGAGGAAATATTATATAGAATGGGTATCGAATAAATGGAATGTAACTGCAGACATATAGTTTAAAATTATTTATTAACACATTTTAATAAGATCATTTACTAACAATATTTTATGGATTAAAATCTTCAGTAGCGGGATTTGTGACATGATTATATTTTAAAGAATACATTTATTTATTTGTTTACAAAAGGAATTCATTTATTTGAAGGCATAATCTAGCTACCTAAAATTCTTGAGTAAGTATTTCTAATGCATGCCTGGAGGGATTTATACCTTTGCAATGCATTGAATCTAAAGTAAGATTTAAGAGTAGTGGCGGACATATATTTATTTAATTAAAATATTTATTTTATGACTAAGGGCAAATATTTATTTTATGACTAAGAGCAAACATTTATTTGAGAGTGAATTATGAAGATAATGCAGAGGTGAAGTGATATATAGAATAATAAAATTAATAAAGGAACATGTCGTACGCTTTAGAAAGGCGATATGGAATGGCAGTATATCGAAACTGCAATGCCGTGAATGAGTTTAGAAGAATGTCAGGCTGGTCTCTGCCATTGGCCTGACAAAGTAAGGTGTCACATAAGCATAATCAGGGACAAGCGGTCCATGTCGCAGTTTTCCAGCTGGCTGCATGACGTCGTCAAGTCCTACGGGAGCACACATTATGTCCGCTTGTGTAGAACAACTGGGGTTAATTTCAACCCTGAAGAATCCGGAAATTTCACGGCGGAATGGGTCATCACATCTCTAAAATGTAACACATGTATAATGTATAAATGATTATGATAAGATTTAAATAGATTTCTAACTCAGCCCTACATTATCAACATTTACTAAAGAACGTTGGCGACTCTCAAAGAAATGTAATTTGATGGAATTATTCATTAAGATTTAATAAATACAAAACATATCTAAACAGGAAATGATTACAACTAATATGCCAGCCATTTGCGAAGTAGCAGACCCTGCATTACAATAAATGATGCATTGAATGCGTGTTGATTTATATGAAAGTTAAGTTATTTATGAAAGTAAATATTAATGAAAATTTGACATGCATTCACTGTTTCAAGCGATCATAGATTTAAACTTTGAAAATAGAGACAATTATGAGCATGCAATAATTAAATAATAAATATAGATAAAATGTAGATTTTAGAAATACGCACCCAAGAAAGATAGAATGAGGTAAGCTAGATTATTAGAGAAATTTACACATTAAGTTAATTATTCACTTTAGTTATACAAATGGTAGTTTTTACATTTTATAATTTAGATAAGTAAGATGAAAAAGAGCTATAACATGTTATTAAAGTACTCTAGAGTTTGAACACAGACAGGTATCTGTTTTATAAGAAGTTTTCCGAGTCCATTGGTTTAGTAGCAAATAGTTCATGAGTGGCAATTCTTTCTTGTATTTAGATGTTTCATTTACTTTAACAGCAGCAGCAGCTTTCTCATTTATTTGAGGCAGCAGATCTTCATGGTGAATTTATGACGGGCAATGGAAAGTTTGGCATCCAATAGGCCATCACCCGATGGAGAATAATCTAGGTGCTTTTACTCGGTCATACCTTGGCAGGAACAATTTATTTTTATATTTTGGAGACTCTCAGTGATCGAGAGCAGAACTAAAGTTTAAGTGAATGTCACCAGCCTGTCTAAGATGGCCTCTTTTCTTATCTTGATCTTTCACATTTTTGTTAAGGTATTTTTAGGTTCTACTTAATCTGCCCTGAGGATAATCAATGCATTTTGTTGGTTTTAATTATAAAGAAAGCTGCCGTTCTATTGTTTACATTTTACATTTACTAATTACATTTTGGGGAATTTTTCTTTAATTAATCTATTATCTATCACTGACCAATGCTTTTAAATTTCAAAGACAAAAAGGGAACATAAGATTATTTTAACTTTTAATTAAATATTACATCAGATTTTTTTAGAATTATTATTAAATGAAATTTAAACAAAGCAATAAATACGAACTTTATAATCTAAAATAAATGATTAAAACTATACAAAATTATATAACTAAAAGAAATCTAAATTATATTATTTTATCCCTATTTATTGCCTTTAATTTGAGATCGAAATGTGTGCATGTTTATGCTGAATTCTACATATATTTATACATTTTTAATATTGCTACACACACAATTCAATACCAAAAAGTTTAAATTTGGGCGGGATAGACCGGTCAGTGAGAGACGACAGAAAAAGGAGAAACTTAAGATTCGAATACGAATCTTACTGTTTCATTATAAATAATCATTTTCCATTTTATTATTCTACTCTTAACTAATTTTGTTTTCTTATTTATAGTATTTTATTATTACATTATTCTAAAATTATTTTATTAAAATTTTAAAACTTTGATCTTTAAACCCTACTATTTAATCTATCATTTTATTATTATCTTTTTAATTATATTTTCTTAATTACTTCTAACCTTTTTTTATTTTTATTATATATTTAACTATTAACTTTTTTACATTATAAATTACCTTTTTATTACATTAATAAATACTGTCATCTTTATAATTCTATTTCCAAAAACTAACTGAAATAATTGAGAGAGTGCAAATCTCTCAAGCGCTTATGACTACAACAAACCAATCAAATATTAAGCACTGGGACAGAGAATTTTAATAAGAAAAGAGTGGTCCCACTCTCTTCTTAACTTGTCTTAATATATATATCCAAGCCAGTCCAAAGTACTTATATTTGAAATCGTGAATCTTAAATATCATCACACTTAATTCACTGAGTTCAAATTATAAACATACAGCATGAAATCTTTTGATTTACTACGCAGTAGTTTTTCGATGTTATAAATTTGCAGCTATATATGTAAATAATATTATTTTTATAAAGTGCAGGTGATATTGAAATAATTGAGAGAGTGCAAATTTCTCAAGCACTTATGACTACAACCAACCAATCAAATATTAAGCACTGGGACAGAGAATTTTAATAAGAAAAGAGCGGTTCCACTCTCTTCTTAACTTGTCTTAATATATATCCAAGCCAGTCCAAAGTACTTATATTTGAAAGCATGAATTTTAAATATCATCACATTTAATTCACTGACTTCAAATTATAAACATACAGCATGAAATCTTTCGATTTACTGACAAATTTTCAAAAATTCTTATACTTGTTTAACAACTTCCTCTATCATCATTCTCTTCAACTTTATTTTTAAAACTTTTTATATTCAAACCATTATTAGTAATAATAACTATTATTATTCATAAAATTATTGTCTTTACCCCAAAATCCCTATTAAGATTTTGTTTAATAATTTTAATCAATATTGCCTCTTTAATTTTTCTATCCTTTCTATTACTTGTAAAATTAATCATTTTATACTATCCTTCTCAAACCTTTGACCTGTTTCTAATGATTGCAAATAAATAGGTGACTTCTTATTATATTTATGTTGAATTAATCTTGTATAAATTGAATTTTTGTCTCACTTATAATAATTAGCTTTTATACATTTACTTTTACATGACTTACATTCAATTTTATATATCCCATTTATGCATTTTTCTACTTTTCTTACATATTTATTATCTAATATATTAAGTATATTTTTCCTTCTTTTATTTACTATCTTGAATTTTATTACATTATAAAACTTTTTATTAATTTTAATAATTATTTATTCAACATTTTTACAATATTATTATTATAAGTTCTAATACCCATATATTCATTCTTATCTATTTTATCTTTTCTACATACTATCTCTTTATTTTTATTAATTTTTTTTTCTGATTTCCTTATACTTTTATCTATAATTCTCTTTGGATATTCTTTTCTTTAAATTCTTTAATTATCTATTCTGCATATTTGCTATAATCTTCTTTGTCTGAGCAATAATTCCTAGCTCTATATATTCTTGAATTTATACTACTTATTTTATATTTTATATCTATATTCAAATTCAAATTACTTATATTACTACCCATATTAGATTTTTTATATATAGATGTTTTTATCTTGCACTTACCATTTCTATATGACTTCTTTAACAAAATATCTAAATATGATAATTTATTATCATTTTCTTTTTCTATTGTAAATTTTATATTTTTATCTAACTTATTAATCTCTTCAAGATACATATCTATTTGTCATTGACTCTTGTTAAAAATCAATAAATAATCATCAACATGGACCATTACTATTATTAATATTAAATCTTTCATATTCTCCATATATACTGTACCCTCACTTTCAGGAAATATAATATATAATGAAATGGGATTAGCTCAGATAAATAGTTATGCTCAGCTAAAATGCATATAATCGATAATAAAGATATTCTATGTTAACGTCTATTGTTTAACTAGCTCTAAATAATAAGAAATAATAATCTGGTTCAGCTTTATAAACTAAATAAATAAATATTTATTAAATCATGAGACCATGAAGTGAGATACAAGTGATAATCTGAATTAAATTGAGCCAATATCCCACAGGATACCACCTCAATGGCATAAGAATACTATCCCTCCTTTTATTATCTAAAAAAATAAATTTATAACATTCTTACGACTTTAACAATACTTAATTAATTAAGATAATACTGATAAATAAACCCTATTCTCTTTATTAAAATAATATAATTAAAATAATCTCAGGTTCTTTAAACTAATTCAAGTCAATTAAAATTACTGTAGACAAGCATGATAAGGGATTTGATATCACCCTCAACTACACGTAACTAATAATAATAATAATAATAATAATAATAATAATAATAATAATAATAATAATAATAATAATAATAATAATAATAATAATAATAATAATAATAATAATAATAATAATAATAATAATAATAATAATAATAATAATAATAATAATAATAATAATAATAATAATAATAATAATAATAATAATAATAATGTATAATTCGATCTCATCTATTTTCCCCGTTATAGTTCTTATCAATAATAATAATGATAAATAAATAATATAGCATAATCTTTTATCTTTCATGTGGCATGTTAAATAAAATATGTGGGATAATCTTATAATCTGATAATATGTGGCAATGGATAATATTATAATTCTCAGTAATATATTTTATAATTTATTTATGACCATAATGATAATAATGATAATGTAAATGAAATTTCTCAAATAAATCATATTAAGAAAGTACTATAATTCTTAAATAATAATCTTATTCATATTGTTCAAATATTATGCTTTGGTTCAAAATATCTGTAATCATATGTTTGTGATGTGGAAAAATCGATTCAACACATAAATTTATAAAAAATAAGTTTAACAAATTTTATTACAATATTTTCAACAAAAAATAAAATTATTTACAATATTTACAGTTAACAAATCTTGGATAATTACAATTTTCGTCATCTCAAAATAAAATAACAAAAAATAAAAATAAAAGTCTAAGCACCTAAGCTTTCACTTCAACTTAGAACTTGTTATATATTTTAAAATATTCATAATAATACTACCAATAATATTCATGGATATACATAGAGTTTCAAATATATTATCTACAATTGAATGGCACTATAATATGTTTTCAACAAAACATACATCAATTATGAAAAACATAAAACATAAACTACAGCAAGATTATTTATTTTAATATATGCTTATCAATTTATTCTCAATTATTTAAAATAACTTATCATGATAGTGCTGATATTATAAAACAAACAAATATATTTATTCCAGTTCGTTAATAAAATAAGTGGACTCAATTAATAATATAATTATCATACATAATACATCTTACTTGGTATTAATTTAATATAAAACTATGTATGTGTTGATGTGTTTCCTAAAAAAAACATAAAAATAATATTTATAAAATATACTTACTGGTTCTTTTCTATGTTGTTTTTTTAGATATACCATCCATTAAAAATATGCTTTACATGTAAGTTTAAAAATATTTAAAATTATTCAAAAATTTGGTGAATAATTTTATTATCATTTACATACTTTTTTTAAAATATTTTACTAAAATATAGAAAATATTTATGATTCTGTATTCTTATTTTAATTTTATTCTCAATCTCATTTGTATTTATTCTTAACATCATTCAAAGCAAGAAAACCTATCTTATCCTCTTCCAAATAATGATTCTTCAATTCCAAAATTATTTATGATTCTCCCTCAAAAAGTACAGTTCTGTACAATGCAATACTTAGAAATTATAATAGCAATCAGATGCATAGGTATCAAGGACAAAATAGAGTATTAACTCAATAGTACACACATATAATCTAGTTAACATGACAACAGTGCATAAAGAAGAGGCCTGACTTCTCTGTCTAATAACCTCCACTAAAATAACAATGTCCAAGCTATTTATTTAGCTTTTTGGAACATTAATATTCAATACTAAGGGAAACACATTGTCTATGGCAATATACAAATTACACGACTTCGTTATATATATCTGTATAATTACTAAGATAATAAAACTATTTCTATTCTCCATCAAAATCTACATCTAAGCATCTCTTTGGTTTAAATTTAAATATTCCCAAGTCACTACCTTTAAAATTTTTTTATAGATTTATCAATCTACATCGCCAAAAAAATTTTAAAACATATTTCTAAAACAATAAATAAAATTCAGATATAAAGTCAATGATCCAGCTTATTCAACAAGAAAAAAGTTACTTCACTTTTAAAAAATTCTTGAACAAAAATACAAATGACTAATATTGATATAATAAAATCAATACTTCAAACATTTAAAAAAAAATAATAGAGTTCTTTTACGAAAGAATCATATAATTATATTCATCATTAAATTGTACTATATCAGTAATATAAAATAAAAGTATGAAATTTTTTAATAAAAATCTAACTCATATAAGTTTTATGTGTGTTTAATGTATTTGCACATACTCATAAGTCCATACAATAACATTATAAAATACTTTGACAATCTAAAGGAAAGAAAATAAATACATAGTAAAAAAATCATATTTAATAACTATTACCCAAGTGATATTCCTTCTACTTGATCACTTTTTAGATGTTTTCTTGGTCCACAATCAATAAAATATTGCATAATATAAACATTTATTCAACATTATTGTACTTAAAATATTAAAAATTTAAAAATTATTAAGTATCCTTTATGGTAATTATAATACTATATTAGTAAATAATTATTTTTTATATGTACCTTTCCTATCTCTAATTATAATAAGAAAAACTTAATATTAATATTAGTTATAAATAATAAAAAATATAGCTAGTTCAAACTCCAGTCCATGATAAATACTTATTTTTTAAAAAATGTTCTTTATTTCTTCAGGATTTCATCACCAAATCCTTGTAGGCATTGAAACTCCCCAATGCATGTTGCTATGACAACTGTTTTAATGCTTGAAGACAACAATTTCTCTTCCCCAAACACAATGCATAATCAGTTGATTCCCAATAAAATGTTCAATGAAAATTTAAAAAAAATGAAAAGGAAAGTCGACTTTAAAAAAAATCATAATTTATCGATGAAAATAATCATTAATCCTTGCTTTTAAAAGTCTATAAAATATAGTCCTTTATCTATATTTTTCCAGATAATGATTATCGAAGATATTATTAATTTGTAATGTTTTAAAATAATTCTTCAGAGTTTTCTCATTCCACCAGAATCCTATACTGGCTTGTAGTGTCTCTGACATGATATGTATTTGGGTGTACTTATATGTAAATTTGTGCATTTTTATATTACAATGAATTAATATTTAACTATTTAACATAAAGCTAGTATATAGTTCTATTGTCCAGATAATTTTTATTTATCCAAATATATTTTTCTCTTCAGTTAATAATTTCCAATTATTGGTTTTTTAAAATGTTATTAAATACATGCAGTCTTTTAAAATAATAAAGACTTATCACATAAAATATATTTGCAATAACTGCCTTCATTTTTTCCTCATGTTATGATAACAGTTTAGAATAAATTGATAAAAAATGTTTTCTTCAAAAGAATATCTTCTGCAAATCTTTATTAAAAAACACACTTTCAAAAAATATTGAAAGATTAAAAGTTTTTATCATATTACTTTGCAGGTTTTAGATAAGGCTATCTTTTCCCAATAAAATGCATTTTTTGCTTTTAATCTCTCATAAACTTTTCAGTTTAATTCCTCATATAATGTCCAAAATGTTAACTTGACCAATAAAATATTTTCCTTCATTAACAATTTTAAAATTATATTTTCAATTAAAGATTGTACTGCCAGCATTTCTTTACACAGGTAGATAATTATTCTTGGTACTTCCATAGTTATTGTGACATTAAGATTAAATTTTGATGAAACACTTAATAAGGAATTTTAGTTGTTTAACAGTGCATAATTTAACAATAAATTTA
This sequence comes from Epiperipatus broadwayi, assembly GCA_028023455.1. Classification (NCBI taxonomy): domain Eukaryota; kingdom Metazoa; phylum Onychophora; class Udeonychophora; order Euonychophora; family Peripatidae; genus Epiperipatus; species Epiperipatus broadwayi. The sequence continues at coordinate 2,379,327 of JAQFVV010006222.1, forward strand.
TACTTTATTTAAATTCTCTCTTTTAAAAATAATTCAATTAGTATACTATATTATACTTTACTATTTTAAAATAAATTATTAGAAAGTTATTATAGCAATGAATTGACTGATTAAATATTGAATTGACTTATTAACACCCTATTGACTAATACAAAAGCACACAAAAACAACTGAGCATCTGTTTTTATATCAAAATAAATTGTATAAACTGATTGTATGATTAGACTTTCATCTGATGGTCTGATTTACATATCCAGCCAAAATTGCACAATTAAAAATTAAAAAATAAAAATTTTATGATTCATCTTTTAAAATATTATTTAAAAATATTAATTCTAAATTAATTTTATACTTTATTCAAACCAACTAAATATTTTAAAATAACTTTAAAAAATAATATTTTATTAATTTATTCAACATTTAGTTTTAACGTGTCTATTTTCTAAACAAAAAAATCTAATTTTTGTTAACTACATTCATTTTAAAACCTAATTAAATATTTTATAATAGCTAATTTTATATTTTATCTTGTGGTAGACAAATAAACATCTTCAATTCTATAGTACAATATTAAAGCAATTTTGAAACTTTATTTACAAGAAAACTTGTAAGCACACATGTATGAATATTTAAATGTCACATGACTTTCTAAATCCAGACATAATCTGTATCAATTTCTGTCTGGAAATAAAATAAATGTTTAATTGCATACAATATTATATTAAAGAATAATGATATAATAATATAATTTAGAATAATAATTTTGATATTATAAAATTAAATACACCTTTATCCACCACAAATGCTACTTTTTTAAATAAATAATTTTAAATACAATTATTAAATATAATTTTCATTTAAAATATACTATTTATTTAATTGTAGGTTATTACTTTTAAAATTCAGCTTTAATACTTATTTAAAAGACTTATTAATATTCTATTTTATTATGGCCAACTTTTCCAACCATATAAAATTACAACATTTAGCTTTATTTAACTGTTTTTAATATATTTAGCATAGTTTTATGCATTAAATATTCTCATTTTACTTTAATTAAGCTTTTAAAAAGACTGTCATCATAACATAGTAATCATACCAATAGAATACGTCTTTAATTTAATTTTTTTTTAGAAAATTAACATAATAGATTTATTTAGACCTAAAAAAGGGCACAATATATATTACTAAGTACCCCACTTAATGCTGCTCCTATTAATAATCCTCTCCTTTGTTTATAATATTCTCCAATAAATTTAAATGTAATCTCTTTACAACTAATTCTCATTATTTTCCTCAATTTCTCTATTAGTATGTTCATTTTTTTTATGCTAATCATTTCTATATCTTTTTTTGCTTCTTCTATATTTATATTTGTGTACATTGACAGAACTATTTTTACTATAGTCAACTTATAATTATTATATTCATTTATTTTATCTCTAATCTCTTTTATTAGCTCTTTATTATTTTTAATATAAAAACTAATATATTTCTTAAAAATATTATTTGATATCCATTTAGACATTCTATCAAAATATGAATTTGTACTATTTATAATTGGTCTTAAAGGTATTCCTTCTTTAAATATTTTTGGTGCTCCATAATACTTGCTCTTCCACAATCCTTATTTCCCAATAATGCAAATATTTTTTATCTATTAAACCATTATTATATAATCCTTTTACTAATTTATAAACCTTTCCATTTTTAAATTTAGTATCATCTTTTTTTATTTTAATAAAATACTTCTCTAACAATAATTTATTCATTTTACCAATATATTCTTCTTTATTCATTAATACTAATTTATTAACTTTATTCAATTTTATAAACCTCTCTTCCTCATATTTATTCCTTATTTCTTAATCTCTTTTATCTTAATTATATTATTTAAATAATTTATCTCCTTATTTTTTTTTTATCCTTATTTCCAATACTTAATTTTTTTATTTTATATCCCATATAATTAATTTTTTTTTTAAAACACTCCATCTACAATTCATCTTTTATATTAATTACATTATTAATATTCTTATTTTTATAATAATACATACCATAATTATTCTCCAAATACCTTTGAGCTATTTTCTCTACTAATGTTTGCACTTCTATTAAATCCTCATTTTTACATACTTCGCTTGGCCTATATTTTATACCTTTACTTAATATATATTACTAATAAAAATAGCTTCTATATTAAAAATAATAAAGAGCTAATAAAAGAGATTAGAGATAAAATAAATGAATATAATAATTATAAGTTGACTATGGTAAAAATAGATGTTGTGTCAATGTACATGAATATAAATGTAAAAGAAGAAATAGAGTTAGCAATAAAAAAAATATAGAAATGATGAGCATAAAAAAGTAAACACACCAATAGAGAATTTGAGGGAAATAATGAGAATTAATTGCAAAAAGATTACATTTGAATTTAATGGAGACTATTATAAACAAAGGAAAGGATTATTAATAGGAGGAGCATTAAGTAGGGTACTTAGTAATATATATATATTCTAATATTTTCATGGATAAATGATGATTTCATATTATTATTATTTTCGGGATATTTTGTGTGGTTAAATAGCTGACATTTTGGTACAATAACAAGTACCTTCCTCAAAGCATTTTTTTTTTAAATCATAGGAATGCATGTGAGATTTAAAATCATTTTATCTTTTTGTTTCTTCTCAAACTTAAATTCTATTGGTTGAGAAGTTTTAAATTTTATTTTGTCTTCCAATAGCTTTTTCGAATGTTGTTAATCTTTTTTAATTCACACCTTTTATTTATGCTCTTGGGCCTTTTTAAAATCTCTATACCTTCTCTTAGCAATCTCTGGTCATATTGTTCAATTTTTGCTAGAATATTTGTTTTCTCAATTTGTTTTTATTAATTTTGATAAAACAAATACTCTAGAAAAAATTTAACAATATGACCAGAGATTGCTAAGAGAATCATAGAGATTTTTAAAAGGCCCAAGAGCATAAATGAAAAGTGTGAATTAAAGAAAATTAACAACATTTGAAAGAAACTATTAGAAGATAAAATAAAATTTAAAACTTCTCAACCAATAGAATTTAAGTATGAGGAGAAACAAAAAAATAAAAATGATTTCAAATCTCACACGCATTCCTATGATTTGAGAAAAAGAATGCTTTGAGGAAGGTACTTGCTATTGTACCAAAACATCAGCTATTTAGCTATTTTACCACACGGAAGAATATCCCCAAAATAATAATAATATGAAATCATATATATATATAGAGAGAGAGAGAGAATATGGATGATTTAATGATTAATAATAGTAATGGTCCAATTTTTATGAAAAGGTGTGTTATGATTATTTATTGATTTTTAACAAAAGTCAAAGACAAATAGATATATATCTTGAAGAAATTAATAACTTAGATAAAAATATAAAATTTACAATAGAAAAAGAAAATATATTATCATATTTAGATATTTTGTTAAAAAAGTCATATAGAAATAGTAAGTGCAAGATAGAAACATTTATATGTAAAAAATTGAATATGGATAGTAATAGAAGTAACTGAAATTTGAATATAGATATAAAATATAAAATAAGTAGTTTAAATTCAAGAATATATAGAGATAGGAATTATTGCTCAAATAAAGAAGATTATAGTAAACAGGCAGAATTAATAATTAAAGAATTTAAAGGTAATGAATATCCAGAGGAAATTATAGATGAAATTATAAGAAAATCAGAAAAAAATTTAATAAAAATAAAGAGATAATAGGTAAAAAAGAAAATAGATAAGAATGAATATATGGGTATTAGAACTTATAATATTACTATTGTAAAAAGGATGAATAAAATAATTATTAAAATTAATAAAAAATTTAATAATATAATAAAATTTAAGATAGTAAATAAAATATATATATACTTAATATATTAGATAATAAATATGTAAAAATAGTAGGAAAATGCATAAATGGGATATATAAAATTGAATGTAAGTTATGTAAACATAAAAGTATAAATACTAATTATGTAGGTGAGACAAAGAATTCAATTTATATAAGATTAATTCAACATAAGTATGATAAGAGGTCACCTATTTATTTGCATTTATTAGAAACAGGTCATAGGCTTGAGAAGGATCGTATAAAAATGATTAATTTTACAAGTAATAGGAGGGATAGGAAAATTAAAGAGACAATAGTGATTAAAATTATGAAACAAAATCTTAATAGAGATTTGGGGTTAAAGACAATAATTTTATGAATAATTATAGTTATTATTATTAATAATAGTTTGAATACAAAAAGGTTTAAAAATATAGTGAAGAAAATGATGGTAGAGGGAGTTGTTAAACAAGTATAAGAATTTTTGAAAATTTGTCAGTTGGTTTTTGGAAATAGGATTATAAAGATGTCAGTATTTATTAATGTAATAAAAGGTAATTTATAATGTAAAAAAGTTAATAGTTAATATATAATAAAAATAAAGAAAGTTTAAAAGTAATTAAAAAAATATAATTAAAAAGATAATAAAATGATAGATTAAATAATAGGGTTTAAAGATTAAAGTTTTAAAATTATAATAAAATTGTTTTAGAATAATTTAATAATAAAATACTATAAATAAAAAAATAAAATTAGTTAAGAGTAGAATAATAAAATGGAAAACGATTATTTATAATGGTCAGGCTAAGATGTATGTTATTTATTATGTATATAAATATAATGTATTAAATGTATGATTATATATTTGGATATTGTAGCTCTGATGATGACTGCAGGACAGTCAAAACTGTAAGAGTAAAGTTTTGGTGTAAAAAATAGTATTATTAAGTATATAAGAAAGTTGGAAATGATATCATATGTAATCCTCCTGATTCCAAGTTGTATACTCTACCTACTGTGCCAGACTGATACCAGATTGTAAAGCTTAACAGGTTATTGATCATCCTCTTTTGAAACAGAATCCATTTATTTGGATGATTTATAAATAAAGTGATACAAGGTAGAATAAAAAATTTCTATCTAATTTATGTGGTATTCTCATTTAAATAATTGCATTTGTAATAATTAATAAATGTATCATTTTATGCAAATGTAAACATTGAGTTATAGAATAATAATTATAATGTTTATAATTCTATCATGGCACATTACATTTAGCTATGGATGGATGTTATTAGTTACTAGCTTTCATAATTTAAACAGCTCTTTAAAAAAATATTATAATCTTACCAATTCACATTCTGAATAAATATTTTATTTAATAGAAATTTGTTTTTAAGTTTTTATATGATTAGTTGTTCACATATTAAACAGTCTTTATTTACCTGTGTAGTAATGCAAAAAAAATTTACTGAAATTAATTTTCACTTTCCTTTCCTCAACAATACTGAGAAACGTTTTCTCCCAATAAATTCAGCTTTTACTGACATAACTGCCAAGAATTGAAATCTAAATATATTTCAATTTTTAATTGATCTTAACATAATCAAACTTACATTAATATCTGAACTAACATTTAGAAATAATCGATTTTACTAAAATTATTATTGCTTATTTGTAATAGTTATCACTTTTGACAACTTATCACCAATGAATGCTATTGTTAATAGGTTGTTTGCAATAACAAGTAACAATATTGCTTGTTATTGTATATATTTCTTAAATGACTTTCCTCATTAGTATTTTATTGCAACAATATTTATTATATTAAATTTTCATGTATATATTTATTATTAACAAAAACAAATGCTTATTATTAATATAAAAATTTTATTAGTTAGTTTACTATGAAAAGTTATATAAACCAGTAGTGTCCAATCTATGGGTTGAGTAAAAGTTATTGGTTGTGAACTTTTGAGAAATTAGATTTTGGATAAGGATATATATATATTTTGAAAGAATTTAATTTTTAAGAATAAATAAAAATCACGTGAAATAAATTATTTTTATATGTATCATATTTTTTTGTAAGCATACAGTTTGGTTCAAAATTTCATTTCAAATTGTATATGCTTAATAGTAAAATATTAAGAAATATAAAATTGTATATTAATTAAAACTACTATCATTTTATTATGAATATCTTTACATATACATACTTGTAATGATGCATGGTAAAACAAATAATGAATTGTTCAAATTTTCATCCAAGGAAGGATCACAAATATAAACAGGTTGCCCACCATCGATATAAACAATGACAATGCTCTAATCTAGTGTAATATATTATAAAATTGAATAAGCTCAAATCCTCCTTGCCAAAAGCAAAGGTTAAATATTTGTCTGGGTGTGGAAAATTAAATGTTCAACCATTTCTTAAATATTCACTACTTAAGATTGCAATAGATGATACTTCACTTGATTATTGGTCTTGTTTATATGATGTTTATTTCTAACTATTACTAAAGTATTATTATTATTTCTTCTAGCAGTAGTCTTTTATTACAATTAAATTTCATATCAAAAAATAGATTTTTTCTATAGCTCCACTTGTGTCTTTATGCTTTCAATAGCATCCATGGCTAATAATGATAGTGCTGTTTCTTTCAATCTGACTGTAATTTTATAATGAAATATTCAGAGTGGAGACACTTTCAGTAGCAAGACCATCATGGACATAGTCTCTTGGATTTATAGATCATTCAAGATTTTTAATCAGAGCTAGACCAGATAAAGATACTGTTGGAAATTATAACTTTAACAACAGAAATATATTTAAGAAATTAAATATAAAAATTTATTGTAGCAACAATTTAAGATAGTGCAGTCTACTAAGATAGAAGTGAAAATTATTTCCATAAAAGCTTTCCTAATGGCAATATTAAATTGGTCTTTAAGCAGAAATAAAAAAGCCAATTTTATTAGAGATGTTATAGAATGTTGTGTAGAATTGCATAGATGGCAAAAGGACTAATAAATTAGCTATAAAAAATTAAGTTTTAGTGTTCAGTGAAAGTTAAAATTCCAAGACAAAAAGTGTCATATTTTGTAATTGTAATAAAAGCTAATAATTTATTCAATAAAATGTTGATTCAATGATAAGATTTAAAGAAAATAAAGATGGTCATTTTTAAAATAAAATTATAGATTATTATCATAAGAATGTTCTTCAAAAATTTCATAATATCACAATGACTAGAAAAGTCTGAAAAATCTTTATACAGATAACTATTAGGCATTAAAATAATCTTTATCAAATGAAAATGATCGAAGAAGTGATTGAAAATGAGTACTGGGAATACATTCTATGTCAATTGGCTCTGAGATTTTTGTTTATACTGTAGAAACAATACAACAAGCAGCATTGTTTATTCCATTTATTATCTCAAAAGATGTAGATGGAGTTGTATTGCTAGTACACACAATTATTTTAGAATACAATGTCACAGTGCTTTGGCTGAAATAATTTTTTAACTATGGGTTACAATGCAATGATTTTATTTGTATTGTCATTTTGATTCTTTAATATTGGCCATTAATATAATTATTTTTAATATTTTTTTATCTTATACAGTATATCTTTATAATATTACTATAAATAATAAGCTCTATAACATCTTTATTGTATTAGTATTATTTAATTTGCTATAAGCAAATGAGTTTACATCACAGTAATAAGGTAGTTATAAGCTATATTAAAGTTAATGCAATATCAACTCTAGAGCAATGTTCTCTCTAACTGCTTATTACATAATTGTGCAGCATTTTTCAATGTCTGCATCTGCTTAGTGGCTTCTGCACACTCCAGATATTTCAATATTTGAAGTTATTATCCATTTGTTTTTATGTTTAAACACATAATATTGAATCCAGGTAAATAGTTTTGGATAAAAAAGGATTAACAAATAGAATTATATATGCAGTAGGGCAGGGATATTGCTATAGCGATTTCGGTTGAATAGTGTTGTATTCTTCCGAACACAAAATGATCATCCAATATTATTACATTTTGGCCTATATAAATAGCACTGACTGATCACTGCCTTTCTTCTGCTAGTCATTGCCATGGTAGAATCCTTGATGTAACTGGAATTGCATCTTGATGGCAATGGGTCATTTTTTATTATTGTAATTTTAAAAAAAATAATTTGACCTATGGATATCTTATTTTAGGCTCTACAAAGGTCAAAATATTTCACAAGTCAATCTAACCTTCAACGAATTGATCTAAAAATAAGAAGCACAAATTTAAATATAAATAGCCCTCCCAATCAATTGAAACTAAAATGCCATCATCATCAAAAATTGTAACTACTATATTAAATTTAATGTTTTTAGTTATCGAAAGCAATAAAGATGACGTTATTTATAAAATTGGTGGCCAGTCAAATTCTAAAGATAAATTTATTACCTTTAAAAAATAGGATGAATGATAAATAGACTATTTAAGTGATATTTAAATCAAAAAGTTTATTCATACTGATTTAGTTATCGCAATCCAAAATAAAATCATTGGAACAATTTTGAGAATTTTAGCTAAAAACCCAGATGATTGTAATCTCAGATTAGAAAACACTGAACACAAGAAAACAGACAAAAAACATGATTAAAATTCTAGCAGATAATGTTATCCTAGCAATTACCATTAATTCATCAATGCTTTGTGTGCAATGGAATCACATGATCATGTAGAAAAATATATAAACATTCTTAAATCATGGCATAGCAAGAATTATTTCTTTGAATTTATGGAATGTATAAGTTTAATTATACATAAGATTATTAATGAAGTTTGAACATTTTCATTTTATTATTTGATAGTTGATGAAAATACAGGTATTTCAGTAGAAAAAAATTATTATTATATATAATATATTGATCAAAATTTGAATCAAGCTATCAGACAAAATTTGTCAGCATTGGTAAGCTTATTGTGGGTAATAATCATTCTCTTGTAATAGGAATAAAAAAAAGAATAACCTTGATTTACAAAAAATGGTTATGTTTAACTCCCTGTAATGTTAAGAAAACACAATGGTGTAGTTGTTTATATACGAGCTATTACACATTTAATTCAACAATACTGTGTGGTTTTAAGCCAATAAATATCACATGATCATTATTTCTTATGCCTGCTCTTAACTGTTATTAGAACAAACAAAACTCTTTATACATATTGCCATTCAGTACAAGCCAGATTAATCAATGGATTCCAGAAGGTTTATGCATAAAATACCCATTTAGTGCCTATTCATCCAATATCCTCTGACTAGTGTCTGGCTTGTGGTCTTTGTCTATGATGAACCTTGGGTCTGAGAACACTGCATCTAGTTTTGCCTGTTTTAATACTGTGTAATCATAGAGAAAATCTTGGGAATAGATGATGCATGGAAACAGGTTCCACTTATTAAGGATTTTGAAATCATTTTAAGAACAATATATACAATGTTTAGTAGATCATCTATAAGAATTAAAAAACTTAAGGAATTGGCCAACATTTCAGAAATTGATGGTATATCATTCAGATCTTTCAGTAAAGAAAGATAAATATTTAGACATTTTGTACTATGCATTGGTGAGAAATTATGACATTTTAATAAGTTATGACATTTTAATAAGTTACTGCATGGAAACAAGATGAATTGAATGACTTAATAAATAAATATTGTTTTAAAGAATCCTCAGAAACACACAATATTGAGAAGCATATGTGATTCTTCAAAATGTATTTGCAGAAATATTAGCATTAAACAAAATTCTGCAAAGAACTAATTTATCCTCAATGGATGCCTCACCAATTTGTAAAAACAAAAATTAATAAACTAAGTGGAAATATCTAGATAATGTCTGCTGGAGTGTGGATATTCAAATCAATTTTAGATTTCAGTGATTATATAAATACTTTGCCAATGCTCAAATTTTTTAATTGCTTTGAATATGTAAATGTGTGTAGATACATTTTATAATATATTTATTAATAATACATGAAAACAAATATATATTTGTGTATTTGCAATATTTACCATGGTTGCACTTCACCTCTTACCATTAGTGAGGTATAGCTTATGTGTCTAGAGTGAACTATGAAAGAAGAAACTGCTCTTGCCCTTATGGGTTTTCTACCACTTCCATCTGCACTGTAAAACCTGCCTCATGATAGGTTTGGTGACACTTCCAGATATACTTTATAGCCTTCTCATATCAGCATTTGATTGCAGAATCTTTCAATCCTGAACATGGACTTGCCTCACTGCATTATCTTTTTGCTTAACAGCTATTGTTAGAAGAATGTGACAGTAGTTCTCTGACATTACTTTCAAAAAGCCTGACAATTTATTGTCAGATTCCTATCCCTAATGGAAACATTCAGATTCAGTGAACACCATTGCCTATTGGCCTGTTCTTATCACTGGCTATGCATTATCTATTTGTATATGCATTGATTCAGTCACATCTTAATAAATTGCTCTGCTTGCCAGAAGATACAATGAGAGGCAGATATATAGTTTTATTGGTTATAATCCAAGAGTATTATTTGATTGCTTGATAATCAATAATTATTTTGCTGCTTTGGTGCAGCTAATATTTATTTTTCTTATTAATGATAGTGATGTATCTTTTGTTACAATGGACACTGCAGACCCAATGTCCAATTCTATTATTATGGGCATGTCATTAATAATAATTCTCTATTTGAATGCAGAAACAATGACTTTATAGTTTATACAGGCATTTTGTTTCTTAGATTTTAAATAGCCTTTTCAGCATTTCAGAATGGACTCATCCATTTTGTCATTAGCAATTTGTTTCCTTGTAAAACAAGTAGCTTGTGTAAGTCCAACATGCTTGCAATATGTACACACTGTAAACCAATGTGAACACTACGTGGCTACATGTATCAGTTTATCAAATCCATAAAGAACACTTATTACTCATTGTTGTCATTTTATTCTAGCAGTGAATTTTACTGTCAGCTGGGTGTTTGTCTGATTCAGATTTCTGCTCACTAGTTTCAAAACTATAGTTCATTTTCGTCAATAGATTTGCTTGATTGTTGATTTTACCACAGTCACTTGAGATACAGCAAAATCAAATTTTATATTAATGTCCAATAATAGCTTAACGTAAATTGTGGTCCCACATGCCATGCATAAAATAATCTCACAGTCCTTCATTGAGGAAGTATTTGAAGTCATATTTTAAAGCTAGTTTTCTGATTTTAATAGCAAAACCCTGTATCTTTTTCTCCTTTCCATTTTATACAGATATTGAAATAATATCTCTATATTATTATTAAGGGTTTTGGAGTGAAAAAGTTATGTAGTAGAGACTATGCTTTATTGAAATATTGAAATCAAGATTAGCTGGCATCTTGGGATTGCTTGAGTTTGAAAAATCTCAAAAAGTCTGAGGTCCAATCACAAAGATGAGCATGGCTAATTTTAAGTTGGAGATTTAAATTTTATTAGCCTGTAAGTAGAAGAGAACTTGATCCTTGTAGCTTGAGCAATTTTTCAAATAGGTTCAATTGAGCCAATTTTCACCATTGTATTTTATTCCCCTTTTTTTTTACCATGAGAGAAAAAATAATCCTACTTTAAATGATGTGCAAGTAACCACTTGTGTTGATTTATAACTTTTATTTGATGAATTACTGTTAGAATAGCTGTCAATTTTTTGATTAAAGATAAAATCCAACAATTTACTGGCGGAGGGTACCTTTATTGTTAGTAAGTAACGACTCGCATTTAATTTTTTTTTTTTTTATTGATGCACTAATAATGTTAACAGTCATGTTTTTTTTATTTATGATAAAATCTAAGACCCATGAAGGCATGACTTTGTCAATTTAAACTTTTTTTTTCCAACCATGGAATTTTTTTTTTGTGTGTGTGTGATTTTGTTGACTTCACTAAATCTGTTGGGTTATTGTGAATTAATATATATATATATAAGCACAAACACATGTAAATATGTTTTGTAATGTATTTATTAATAATACATGAAAATAAATATACATTTGTGTATTTATGATATTTACAATGGGTATACTCTGCCTGCTACTATTGACAAGGTTACAAGGTACAGCTGCTAGTTCTAGGGGGAACTGTTGAAAAAGGAACTGCACATATTCTTATATGTTTCCTACTACTTCCAGCTGTAATGTGACAGCCTGCTTCATGTGTAGGTATGATCCTTCCATATGTACTTGACAGCTTTCCTTACTTCAGCATTTAGTTCTACCAGCTTCTAGACCTGAACATGAATTTGCCTCACTGTGTTTTTCTTAAGAGCAATTGTCTGGGGAAATGTAGATTCTGTCTTTTAGCTCTATGAGAGTAATTCTCTTACCCTATCTTCAAAAAGCTTGACTATTTATTGCCAGTTCCTCATCCCTAATGGAAACATTTGGATTTAGTGAGCATTATTGTCTATTGACCCATTCTTGCCCCTGATTATGTCTTATCTATTTACATATCCATTGCTGCAAGATGATGGATGCTCAATCCAATCTAGATAAGATAGGATCTGGACTAGTCTATTATTTAATGGCAAGATGAGATATGACAGTAATCATTTAGATACTAGACTTCCAGAGGAGATGTAAATGACTGGAATGCTTTAGATTCTTTTGTAATGAAAAATAATTTAAACATAGACACAGAAAACGTATGCTAAAATGCTTATTTGTAAAATGTAAATCTAAAATAATTATTATAAAAAATCATATAAGTAATTTTTAGTAAATGAAGAATGTAAAATTGAAGCAATCAGTTGTTTAACTACATATATCTTAAAGGTCCAAAAATTCGACATTGGTGCAACTTTTCAAGCTTCCAGTACTGATTGTGAACTTGGTTTTAGTTTAATGAAAGCAGTAAAATCAACGTTCCAAAGTTAACTAGATAATGAATATTTGGATAATTTAATACAAATTAAGCATTATATCTTATCAGAAAAGCAGATGAATTTAGACAAAGTTTATAAAATTTGAATAAATTGTAAAGAACGAATGTGAAAAAATAAAGAACTATTTATTATTATTAAGTTTTGTTGTTATTTTTAATTATGTTTTATAATTTATGAATATATATAAAAACTATTTTATAGATAAACATGCAAATAAATATTAAATTTTGAAGTTTTTTTTTTGCTACACATTAGTTGATTTAGTGTGCTCAGATTTTGTATTTTTAGCTCAGAAACAGTCTACTTATAGAGGGAACCATCCTTTAGAGTTGTTAAAATTTAAATTGCTGTTCATCTTATTAAAATGAAAAAAAAAAACCCCTAAATAACTAATCATGGTCCTATGAAAATTTTTAGTTTTGTTGTTTGTGTATGTGTTTGTATTTTTGTTGTAAACATGAAATAAATTCTGTACTTAGTAAATACTAGATATATAGCAATAAAAAATGTCATTAATAAAAATAATTACACTCTTTACAGAAAGTTGTTGGGAGAATTTAAAATAGTTAAATAACATTCCAGTAATTTACTTCCAACTCATTTATTAAATAAAGAACAATACATTAAAACTGATATAAATAAATTGAGTTTAAACTCTAATATAGTTCTGGAAACATTACTTGTTCAATTGCTATACTATATAAAAAAAACGGATGAACACCATTCTGCAGAATGGGAAGAATATCTTTTTGCTGCCTAGAACATCATCCATCATCTCTGAAATTAAAGAAACCTTTTTTCTTATAGTGATAATGTAAAGTCAGCCAATTTAATTTACAACATTTGAATAATAAAGTGAGTTTTATTTGACTCTGACTTATTTGTTGTTTGGGCATGTTGAAATAAAGTAATTTAAAGAAGACTATTTATTATTTTACCTTGATAATATTAAAGAAGAATTTTATCAGCACTGTGATTGGAGATTATATCAACTCAGTTTATTAACACTATTATATAAATTACAACGATCTCATGGTGAAGAGTTAATGAATCTGATTGCAACATCAATGACTTCAGTTTGAATCCAGCTAGATAATTAGACTTGGGATTGTTCACAGACAAAAATCCATAGCCAAATTAGCTAATTATTCAAAATCAGTCAGGAAATGAATATTTGGCTATCCTTAAAAGTGTAAATAAGAATGATAAAATGCTGTCATCACCAATCAGGAATTGACAAGTCTAATGAATAATGCTTTTTGATAGTTTCTTTATGAGATACTTTTATAAACAGCTTTTATTTTGCTTGATTATTTAAAGATGGTTATTACTTTTACATATTTATGTAAGATTTTCATAGATTTCATATGGCATGCTCTCGATTTTTAAATTACTTATGATGTCTTTATCTTATGAGAATTTTATTAAATACTATATAAAGTTGAAATTAATACAATCATACACGAGCCATAAAAATATCCAGGTCATACTCATGTGAATTTTGTTTATTTTTTGTAAGCTAAAGGCACTAACAATTCAAATTATAGAGATGACGTATAGTATGTTTCTTTTTCAAAAATGCAAAACAAAAAGCAGAATTTCTTTTATAATTTCTTCTCCAGAACAAAAACAATATTTTAAGAATGACTTTGTAAGTAATTTTTTAAAGGCAGAGTTTAAAAAATTTGAGGGATATTTGTGTGTTCTATATTCTGAAAAGAATAATGGTTTCAATTAACGACTCCATAATATTTACAGATTACTACTAGTAGTTGGTACAATATTCATATTATGATTTGTGTCAATAGCAAATATTTTAAAATTTTTAATTAGTATAATAACCTTTTCCAGTAGTATATTTCAATAAAAATACAATTTTTTAAAAATATTTCATACCGATAGTTTTATTTAAAAATATTGATTTTAAAATTGTATGATTTTAATGAAACCCATGTATTTAGATGACCCTCTCAGTCTATATAAAACGATTTTCAGATATTTGATTTTTTTTAATATTTAAAATTTTTAATAAAAATTCTCTTTTTTTGTCGCTATTTTGTTTAATCTACTCTTCTAAGAGTATTTGATAATCTGTTTATTTTTTTAAAAAAATAATTTCCTTTATATATATATTACCACTATTAACAATTTTCAAATAGGTTTCAATTTTGAATTTATTTAGATTTTTTTTTTTTTCAATAACATTTTTTTTTATATTTAGTCCTTTTTTTTTTTTTAGCGCTTTAAACTTAACTAAAACTGGATTTTTTCCTTTTAAAAGCAGGAAATCAAATGACATCACATACATTTGATTTTTATATATATATAAACTTGAACATGCACCTTATCTCAAACATAATTTTTGTTTGCTTTACATTTTAATTTATCGGTGAATAAAAATATATCTATTTGACCATTTAACTTTCTATATTTATTGCGCTTTACGCAAAAAAGTGAAGCTTGTCTAAAATATTATTAAAGAGTTATATGGCTAAGCCTTTCAGAGAACTTAAGTCTCCATATTCATAGCCTACTTTAATTGAAGTAGAAAACTAGTATTTTATTTCTATATTTATAAAAATGTCAATTATTTTTGCAGCTCAAAACACAATGGTTACAGATATTTTTCAGTATACTCAATAGAGATCTTTAGAAATGCTTATAGATAGTTTCACAACCAGAAATCAAGATGTGATACAGATTTAATAATAGAATTTAAAATTTAAATCAATTAAAATCTAGAATAAGAACATCATATAGTTTGTAACTTCATATGGTTTGCATCTAGATTTGTTGTTTGTTGATGATTGACTATTCTTGCAGATTCAAAAGATAATGTACAGAATGTATTTATTATTTTAAATCATCATTATCATTTTCACCATTAACAATCCATTGTAGAATGAAGGTTCCTCACATTTAATCCATTTTTTTGCTCTCTAGTCTCCTCAGTATACTTGCTTTATTTCATCCATCCATCCATCTCACATGCCATCTCTTTCTAAATCTTTGATGATGTCTTGGAATCCTGTCTAAGATTTCAGTTGCCCATCTGCTATGTCCAGTCCATATCCACTTCAGACTCTTAATTCTTTCAATGATGTCAATAACACTTATTTGTTTTCTTATACATGTATTTTGTTTGGGATCCTTTCTTGTTACTCTTAATGTACATTACTTTGTACTCTTAATGTACATTACTTTGTTGAGTGGTCTACAGTTCTGTATTGCTCTTCTCCTAAGGGTCTAGTTTCAGATCCATAAGTAAGAATTTGTAATACAAATTTATTAAAATTCCTTTTTTTTTATCTGCAAAATCTAGAGGACTTAAGTAATCTCCATTTACTTTTATTGCCTTAGCTTGCCATTTTAATCCACAAAATACTTCTTGCAAAATTGTTGTAAAAAGTTTTGGAGATATGAGTCATTCTGTCACATACCCTTCTCAATGTTAATCTTCCAAGTATCATTATATAATCTAATTATTGCTGTTGCATTTGTATAAATATTCTTTAAAATATGATAATATCCTGGGTTTATACCTTGATGATCCAATGCTTTAATCATTGAAGAAATGCTTAAAACAACCAAATACATTTTTATAATCTACAACTCCAAAGTATAATGACAATTCACATTCATTGATTATTTCTATAACCTTTCTTAATATTCAGCTGTGATCTACTGTGCTAAAATCACATTGAAATCCAGATTATTCTTTTGAGGGGATGCATTTCAAAGTTTGCTGTAGATAAACTATAATTATCTTGGTGAAAATTTTGTTAGAATTGATAAAAAAAATGTTCTTACCACCTTTTCTTAAATATTTAATATTAATACTGCATTCTTCAATCATCTGGTACATCTTTATCACTTAGACATTTATTATATAATTTTGCCAGTAATTTTTTTTATTTCTTCCTAGTTTCTTTTAACATATTAATCATAAATTCATCATTGCTGAAAACTTTTCTCTTCTTCATAGAATTAATTGTATGTCTCATTTCATCATTTAAAGTGCTGGGAAAAATTCAGAAGAAGTAGTAATGGTAGATATAGTTTTTCTTGCTCTTTATTGCTATATAATTCGATATAGAACTCTTTCCACATAAATCATAATGTCAATTTTCTTTTTAATAATAGTTTCATCTTTTTCTATTATTACAAAAATAAGATTCATACCAATACCAAGATATGATTTTATACTTTTGATACTTTGTCATTTTTTTCCTTTCTATTTCACAATTATATTTTAGTGTATATAACATTATTAACTCTTTTTCATATCATTTTACAAAATTCTAGATATTCAATACTTCTTAAAGGATCATTTATATATTTTTTTATATTTCTTCTTTTCTTCATAAATTGTCTTATCTTAATAAAAAATTTCATGGTCAATTGCTTCTTTTGTGCACTAGATATTTTTTTTGCAGTTCTGAATAGTGTATCAATGATCTTCCTATTGATTTCATTGACATCTAATTTGAAAAGTTCAAATTTAAATTTATAGAAATATTTCTGAAGGTTAGGAATATCAACTAGTTTTGCATTAACACATATTTCACATCTCACTAATTGATAATCACTTCCTATGTTGAATTTACAAAAAAATGCATATTTTTTTAGTTCAAAATATAATTGGAATTTTAATATACCTTCATTTGGATGTCTATACCCATTTTTATTTTTCATTTCTGTTTACTGATTGATATTCAAGAAACTCAACCAGTGATTAAAAACAACAATTTTTAGCATGGATGGTTATTATCTTGTGAATGAACCAATCCAATATCCAGATGGTTTTTTTAAAGTAATAAAGTGAATTTAGCTATTGATGTCCAATACAAACTTCATATTTAATAAACACATAGGGTCAATATAAGGGTCATATTCAGCAAGTTGAACTATAGGGCACTTCATTGCAGTGTTATAATTAATTTAAGTAGAGATTATTCAAATTAATATCAGGCTGATTAGTTTTTTAATAAAAGCATACTTTATTGATATCTACATTTTAACATAGATATCAAATAACACACCATAATGCATTGTTTAATATAAATAAAAAAATTCTTTGTGTTTTCAAACTCAAAAATCTTTTTTTTTTCATAGGGTGGGTGGCTTTACAGTTTTGTGCTAGGTTTATTTGTTATCATAATAGTGCAACATTATATATTTAGACATGTTGTAAATTATTATGTGGTTAGAGTTTAAGTACTCCTCAATCTTGTTAATGCTAGCCAAGAATGATAGATATTATTTATTGAGTAATATTGTATGATTGTTTGGGTTGTATATGTGTCAACAGTCTAAAAAAATCTTAAGTCTAATTGGAACTTTGGCTATGCATAACAAGCAGATGTGATTCCATTAAACCACGTGTATTTTATCATATTCTTATAGTGCTGACATTTTTCTCCAATACAATTAGTGTCTCTATATATCTTTTATTGCATACAATTCATATAAAATAAATTTAACTCTAAAATATTTTCATATCATTTTTGTATTCTGATTTATTTGTAGACAAATCTTATAATGATTCATCTACATTTTTTAATGGATCATTTAAAAATATTTTCATCTTCTCAACTCATATACATCTTAGTTATAGTTTAAATGAAGCTGGAATTTTATGTGAGAAAATAATCAAATTTGAAATCATATGTGGCTTTTATAAACTCTATTTTTTAACCTGATCCAGTGCTTGAATTAATTGAATACTATAGAGGTGAAATCACTTTTTTAATTACTTAGTTATAACTATAGTATAGACCCATTCTATAAACCTACTCCACCAATATTAGTATGCATAATAATTAAATATAATGTTTTTAAAATCCTGGATTATATCTTTCTGACACTTCTCCATCATTGATTTTATATATATTTAATTAGCAGAGAATTCTTTTAACTTATTAATAATTTTTATCCTTCTTTTTAGATCAGATCTATGATCTCTGGAGATGTTGATAAAGAATATTTGCTCATATTCTAAAGAAACTTAATATAATCATGCTAATTAAATTATTTATAACATCATGGTATTAAGGAATATGAAGTGATAAAGCAATTTTATTAACTCCCAAGATAATATTGTATGCTGCTTGAATGAATTATTTGCTTGTCTTCTATTAATTGATTCCATCTTTTATTAATTTTAAATTTTCTTGTTACCTGAAATAAAATTCTCAAATTAACTGTTTAAATTATTTCTCAAACTACATACAGCTTTGAAAATTATATGTCTCTGCTAAATTACTTTTGGCAATCACAAGGCTCTTTTCTAGACTAATTATTGATTCCAATTTATGAAGAACTATTTATATTAATTTAGAAAATGCTACTAATGCACCAGGAAGTTTTCAACTTAAATTCATAGTCTAGCTAATTCAATTATTAATGATATTTTTTATTTTAATATTTTTGCAAAGTTCATAGTGTAGTTGAAATTATTCATGAGTTTCAATACCGTACTGCTTTAGTAATACATTATCAAATAATTTTAGTAATATATATTAAAGTTCAAATTAAATTTTTAACTTTCACATGAATAATTTCTAATCCAAGATGAATAACTATTTACCTTTTATTTTCATCACAGTACCAGAGATTGTTAATGCTATTTTTCAAATCTATTGTTATATTACAATAGGCTTTGGATGCATCTTCTTAACACAATTGATAAATATACAAAAAATGCAAAAAGTTAAATTTGAGAAACATTTGCTCACCTTCTATATTTAAAAATTATCAATCAATTATGGATGTATAGATTTGATGAGAATTTTATACTCTTCACACTTTTCATAAAATCTATGACATTTATACTATATTTGCAACCTGCGCCACCACTAAATTTATTGCTAACTCTACTGAATTAAACTAGAACAGTTTTTCCCACTTACTATATTACACTCTATAATGACTCAAACTTTCTAACAGTACAAATTATAGATATCAATTATAACATAATTCATTGCAAAACATTTAGTTCCTTTATCATGTCTAAAATTCCTATTTAGTCTTTTGTTTTTTTACTATACCAATTACAACTTTTTAAAATAGTTTCATGTTTTCAATAGAAGATATCAATTTTTATGATGGTAGAGTTTTATTTTTAAAATAAATGAAAAAATTCTTACACCAAAATTTTTATAAAGATCACTTGATATGTAATATATTTCTGCTAATAGATCTTAAAGGCTTTTTTTCCCATGTGTCAGAGCATCGGCTGGGAAGTGAACCCGCGAACCTGGGACAACTGCTTATAAGGCAGCTGTGCTGACCACTCGGCCACCAAAGTTAACAAATTTCAGGCCACTATTTAATGATGCTATTTATTCATGCACTCTAGGACAATATAATCTGCAAAATATGTTTACATTTGATAAAGGGTTTTAAGAAAAAAAAATAATGTCATACAAATTATTTATTAATTACTTTTAAAATATTTGCATAATTGAACAATGTAAAAATTTCTCAATCACCATTGTGTACTAGCTATTATAGGAATATTGCAGTTGATTTTAAATCTCTAGAAGATTTACTGAATAACTCATCTAATAATTATACCATCTATTGTTTAGTTATATTTTAGAAGCTCTTCTAAACTATATAAGAATGTACATGCTTCAATGAATAGAACATTACCCTGTTGTTAATCTCAGCTTTTGTGAACTTTTTAAAAATTTCTAGGGATTTTCACCTTATAGAGTTTTTCAAACAACCTTATATTTATAAATATAAACTCATCATAAATATTTTTATGCTGCATGTAACAATATCTGGGGAAGATCCATAGCTAGAAATTAATATTAGGATACAAAAGTGATAGATATAAAGCTTAACATTCAGATTCAAATTTCAGCTAAAATAATATAATTTTAAAAAAAAATTGGCTTGGGCTAACTGAATTGAAATACTACATTTATTTTACTTTTAAAGTGCTTGAATATCACCTTATCTGCTGAAAAATTTATCATGACAATAGTTTATGAATTGTGCAGGTGGAAAATTATTTGTATGAGATGATAAATGAAGCTAAATACTCATCAAATTCTATTTATAATTCTATCTTTGATAATTTTTTATTTATATAAACCAAAAAGTTAATGTATAAAATTATGTTATAATGATCAAGAATAATACAACAGATTAGATATAACGAGGGAGTCATGGGTCAAGATTTGAAAAAAAATAGAATAACATGAAATGGCTTTATTAAAATTATGTAAAATATATTGATAGTTGTAAATGTAATTATAAAGATGAAGGTGTTTATTAAGTCATTATTAACCCAAGACATTTTTAAAAGTTGTGAAAGCAATATACCATTTTAAAAACTGAAACTGAACCAAAAGCCAATATGAACATATTTACAAATATACTTCACAAGATTGTAACTCATTTATTTAATCTGATAATATTTAAAAATTTCATATAAAATATCAGTGCATTTTCTATACAGTGATAATCTTTGATGCAAATATAATGAAATAAGCACTGTACTAAAAACACCACATAAATCTCAGATTAATAATATAGAGTTAAAATGTCATTGGAGTGATAATATGAAAACTAATTTATAAACTATATTTTGCTAAAATCTTAATATATGCACCTTGAGTGCTTAATTTATTACAAGAGAGACCTCTACAAATCTAAACACAAGATTTGACTTTATAAAGATAAGAGTGGCCCACTCTTATCTTCAACCTATTTTTCTATATATATAGGCAAATCTAAAGCATATGATTTGGGAGCATGAAGCTAATAAATAATGTTTAACAGAAGTAGTGGACTTAATCAGTGAAGAGCTTCATGCTCTCAAATCACATGCTTTAGATTTGCCTATATATATATATATATATATATATATATATATACAATATACACACACACACACACACAAATAGGTTGAAGAGTGGGCCACTCTTATCTTTATAAAGTCAAATCTTGCATTTAGATTTGTAGAGATCTCTCTTGTTTAACTGACAACCCCGTTCTAACCATCCTACCCAATGCTTGTCAACAAGAATTAATTAAAATAGATCTTCAAAAATGGACATGGGCCACACAATAGACTAGATGGAAATACTATGGCTGTCTAGTCACCATAACACCTGCATATAGTATTTAAACACTATCTACCAAATAAGAATTCGAATACAAATTAATTATATATGTTTTATTTGATGAACGCAATTTTGAGATATTGCATATATTTGATTTAAGAAAAACAAATTAAATATTTTCTGGTGGCCTTTGTCCCTTGAGTACTATCTATAAAAAATATATATACAGGAAGAATATATTTATGAGCGTCAATTGGTAGCTGACCTCAAGCGCCAGACTCACTATTATGGTGAGAATTATATTTTCTCTACTTTTCCTGTGTAACGAGGTGCCTGACCCAAGCTAGCCCATTCTCAGGGTTGGGAGGAAAACCTATCGGATGAATGGAGATATGTTAAGAAAGGTGGATTTGAATGTAAAATATACTGAACCTATACATATGTCTATTCACATCAGACATATTTAAATAATTAGCAATTTATTTTGGCAGGTAAAGTAATAGGCGAATATAATGATAAAATAATATGGAACTTCAACTCCAAGGTAAATATAACTTTTATTATTAATGTTTTAACATATTATTTAGAAGATTAAATTATATCATTCTCAGCTGAAAATATAATAAAGCCCCAACCCATAAATGAAATAATAAAAAAAAAACTTAATATATAACAAATAAATATTAGTTTACAAAAAAAAAGTTATATACAGTTATATGCAATAATTTAATACCATAGACTAATTGAATATAATTATTATGAGGGCAGTGAGTAGCAATTCCAAGTTATATAAAAAAAAATACAAAGTTCATATTACCTGACGAACCCCGGGGTTGGATTATAATATAGTCACTCACGTAGTGTAACTGGTTCCAATCTAGGGTCCTGAAGTACTCAAAATTTACTTTTATGAATGCATGATATTTTTCTTTCCTTGTAAAAAGTCCAGCATTACGGTTTATTTGATTTATGAATAAGACACGATTTAAGTTCCCAATTATGTAGTCTTCCAAAGTGAGTTTATTCATACTTTTGTGATATGATTCTCCCCATTTTGTCCTATATTAGACAGTACAAATTGTTGATGAGGTTCCTGGGTTCTTCTGCAGGCAGACGGTTAGAGTCAGCTTCGCATTGGCGGCAGATGGTGAAGCCCTTCACATATTTGCGATTACCCCGTCATTTGAAACGGCATTAAAAATGTCTACAGTTCTCACCTGCTCAGCTGTTTCAATCTTAACTGTCCTTAACTGCTTTGTCCTTTTTCAAGAAATAATTTTAGCGCTCTTCAATCTATTTCCTTTCCTGAATACTTTTTCTTTTAAAAATATTTCTTTTTTTCTTTCTCTAACATTTCCTTTGTCCTTTGGCGCCATCATTCCTGGTATTTTTTTGTTCACAATACATTCCTTGGCTTTCTTGTAATCTTTCTTTTTATTTTAAAGTAATTAATGATTGCTATAACCAAGAATTTCTTGGAGGCATATACAATATTTCTTTTCGCTACCCTCATTAATCCCTTCCCCGTTTGTTTTCTTTTAAAAACGAGAATTCAAAATTGATTAACGTATATATATACATCTAATTACTTATACATTTTAAACCTATTAATGACAGCTTAATGAGTATATGTATTGAGGGTAATGTGTAGGTGTTATTCAATTTTCTTGCAACAGGGTTTGAACCCAGCTACTGTTACAATTGTAATAAATTAAGCACTCAAGGCACAGGTACTAAGATTTTAGTCTTATTTAAGTATTAAGTGCTGACATTTCACTTACTAAGAATTAATATTTACAGCTTTAAATTGATTCAAAATATTTCTAAATTTAAGATCTGACTATTAACTCATTATAAATTGAAAGATTTCATGATCATTAATGTTTAACAGAAATAGTGGACTTAATCAGTGAATAATTTATTAGCTTCATGCTCTCAAATCATATGCTTTTAGAGTTGCCTATATATATATATAGAAAAATAGGTTGAAGATAAGATTGGGCTGCTGTTATGTTTATAAAGTCAAATCTTATGTTTAGATTTGTAGAGGTCTCTCTTGTAATAAATTAAAGCATTCAAGGCACATGTACTAAGGTTTTAGCCTTATTTAAGTATTACATGCTGACATTGCACTTAATAAGAATTAATATTTAAAACTATATTTAGGTAAGTGATAATGATACACATTTTAAGGAAACATTTTTCAGTTAAAATTATAATGTTACCTTGAAACATATGCTATGTTTTTGATAGTTTACTTTTGAGATTTGTATTATTAATATATATTATAGATTAAATAATTGTACTTTTAAATAATAAATACAAAATAAATAATAAAGATGATTCTTAAATATATTTAGTACACATGACATATGCACACATATTGCATATAAGGATGATTAGTTTACACAAAAATAATTTAGATTAACTGAAATTCTGAAAGATTCCCATAGTTATTCTAATAATAATAATAAAATAAAATGTAATATATTCTGTATGTAAGAACAGTTAATTCTACAAATGCAGATTTCCTAAAGACTGACAGTTTTGGTTTTTCTAATTGTAGTCAAAGAAGGGTTAACTTTAAATATAATTACATTAACTATCTAAAGTGAGGATATCATAAAAACTTAACAAATATCAGTTAGATGATTGCTTATTTATACTAATCTTATTTCAAGAATAGAGAAAGTTTTTCAGAATATAGAAATGTAAGTGAATTAGTTTCCATGTGTGATTCAGTAATGGGATCCATCTTTTTAGGCGGGTTAGCTTATAAATTTATTTATATAATTATACAGAAATATATTTCCATACAAATTAATTATAAAATAACCAAAATAGTCATTTTAGTTTACTTGTGATAAATGTCAGTTGCAATATAGTGATTAAAAAGTAGCAGATGTACAAGAGTTATGCACTGTAGTGACCTGATTACTTGCATAATTTTCATGATAAATGGCTTTTTCATTCACAACTTATATGACAGGATTTAAGAATTCAGTTATCAACCACTCTTGTTAGAATTATTATTATTTTATGTCAAAGTCTGAACTTTGAACACATTGCAATGCATATTAAAAATGATACAGAATTGTTTTTTTTAAATTGAAATCAAGAATCCAGCATAAATATTCTATGAAATTGTTAACCCAAACAAAAAGTTATTAGAACTTCTACTTTTTATACATCCTTTTCTTTTTCAAATTTGCCATATTTATACCTCCAACATCATATTAATATATTGATTTTTAATATTTATCTAAGACTATACTCAAACAAAACATATACATCAGAAAGTCAATTTTTGCTTGTCTATTTTTTTCACTTTTAGTTTGTAATACACTAGCAATTTACTCCTCTTTATATAAAATGTTAAATATCTACAGCTAATAGATTAAATCTATTCTTGTTATATATTATTATGACATATAACACTCTGTCAAGCTTTAATTAGTTTATTTTAAATACCTAAACTTTGTTTAACAACTTTCTGTCTTTTATTATATTTTTTATAACATTTTTTGTAATAATTACTAATTTTCATTGTAGATACAAAATCCTTATATTAGTCTTTATTATAACTTAACTATTTTTGTTTTCCACTTAATTGTTGATCTATGTTACTTAATTACATATTATTTTAAGTTACAGTTTATGAAATATGATGAATTCACTTTTCCACATAAATGTGCTAGTACATATCTTTCTATTCTTTTTTTTTTTTTAATTTATCAATGTATTTGATGTTTTCCCAACATGTGCTACCTTATTTTAATAATATGTAACAATATTTTCTTCTATTATACTTACTACATATAATTAGTACTATTTTTTTTTTTAATCAAACAACTTTTGGCAGACTAAAACATAGCATCCATTCATTTAATAACAGCCACTCATAAATAAATAAAATAAAACATTGGAGGAAGGGGGGGAAAAACAAAGCAGTTCAACAAAAAAAATTAATGAAAATTTTGATGACTCTATAAATCAATCTAAAAACCATAAATATATTCATGTACATTAAAATTGATTATTTAGTTTATGTATACAATGTTATTTTTTAAATTTGTTTGTATCAAACTTTTATTTTGAGAGACATTAACATTTTGCCTAAATGTAGTTCTGCATTGTATTTTATTTTTAGCCAAGTTTTTGCAAAAAAAAAAAAAAATACAATTTCACAACACTTCATAAAAAAGTTTTATTACGTAAACGGAATATGCCTATTCTAGAAAAATGATGTTTTTAAAATATTTGAAAATGTATAAGTCTATATAACCACTTCACGTTTCTAGTTCGATCACATGCTCTTACGTGAATAGATTTTATATTATCACATCCTTTAAATTGAAATGTGTAATTATTGACTTTATGACATTATCAACATATTTTCAGATAATTAATTAACATTCTTAAACTTTTTTTTTTTTGAAATATTTTTATGCTATCATAGAGAATCTATGTATTCACTTCTACACAATAAGTTTAACAATATAATATCTCTTTTATTGAAGTAATTATATCAGTGTAATGAAATACTCAATTGTTTATCTCGATATGTGAAGTAACAACACATTAGTGTATATGTTGTATTAAATATCCAATTTGCCTTTTAATATATTTTAATTGATTCACTTTATCAAACCGATAACTATATTGCTGAGTTTTTTAATTCTGGATGATTAAACATTAGTTACTAAAACATTTTTTTTTTTTAAGTAGCAGCATTAAATCATTTTGTGTATTATCCTTTAAAAGGGTAAAAATAACTCATTCATTAGCTTACCATTTCTAAAAATCAAGATTTTAATTCTTACTTTTATTTGATTCGCTTAAAAATATACCCACCAAACTTATATGTTAATGCAAACTTTATAAAGTGATCTATTAAATTATTTCGGGAAAAAAATATTGGAATTATAATACACTTCTGTTATAGGAAACAACAATTTCTTCTTGCATCATTTTTTGAAACTATATAAATAAATATGAACTACTATAAATAAACAACTATTTTTTTATATTGTTACACATATCACTCTAGATTAAATCAATCAATAAAAATAATATACAAATGATACCTTTAATCCCAACGCTTTTTTTGCTTTGTCTGTAAGCAAAAACTATCTTTACACTCAATTTTTATACTCTAAAAGTGAACACAACTCTGTTAACTATTCATCTATATCTTAAATTAAAATATATATATAAAATATTTATAGTTTTTTAATTTGAGTTATTAAAACATCCTTAAAATCAAGGCACATAACTTCATAGACCCATATACTACTATAAAATCCCAATAATTTACAATATACAGCTTTTCTATTTGTAATACTCTAAAAAACTTTCACATTTATCAATCAGAAAATGTCTATTCAAATATGAATTAATCAGAATGGATGTCATTTAGAACGATTACCTAAATTCTTATATCATTATTGAAAAATGGTCAATAGACTCTTCTGTAAAATATTATAGTACTATGATATTATTTTTAGGTCCATATATTATTATTATGGCCAAAAATATATATTCCGTGACTACGATCCGTAAATAATGTATCATTTTTGCAGTTTTGATTCAATAATTATTCTTAAATCTTCTTGTCAGTTTTTGAACTCGTAACTTGATTTTTTTTTCTCTCTAAATTTCGACATTAATGAATACCACATTTTTTGAAAAAAAAAAATCAATCGTAATATCATCGTCATCAGTTAGAAACTGTGTGAAATCAGCAACTTATATACTGTATATAATTATATGAATGATTTTAATATATATAACGTTGACTTAAAAACTAAAATGGGGGGGGGGGGAGGGGATTTCATTAAAGTAATATGCCATTGTATGAGTAAACACTAGACTGAATTTATTCTTATTCCGAAAATTCATCAAGAATTAAGGGTTTTATTACAAATTCTTTAAATGTATGAAGTTTTTTCTTCTTTGTTGTCTAATTATTATTTTTTTAAGATATGATTTATTAAAATTTTATCTAAATATTTGAAATATAGGCATTCTTCACATACCTGGAGCCTATATTTAAAATTTTATCTATGTAATATCTATTTTCTGATAAACAGACGCACATATTGATGGATATTTATTATATACATATATTCATTATATAGTCAGTCTAAATTCTCCAAGAAAATGTAAGTATTTTTTTAACAAATTTGAAATTTTGCTTTTAATGGTTAGACTGTACCAATCAGAATAACCATTTAATATTGGTTACATATTGGTATCGAATATTTCATAGGTGTAAAACAAGAAATAAAAACTGGTCAAACTCTCATCTTCAGGTATTTGGAAAGCCTGGGTGAAAACTATTTTTTTTCCCACTGTTCATTCATGAAAAATATTGCAAAGACTTTTACCCTATAGTAGATTACTTAAATTTTGTTATATTTTTTGTTATCCAATTATAAAAAATGTACCTAATCAAAGATGTGTTTCAGTGAGTAATTAAGTTAATTAATCATTTTTAATAGACTATGTACATAATATGCTGTCACGTACACGTTCGCTTTATATATTAATATAACTTTAATTAAAAATATTAAATGAATACCATTAAAAATTCAAATTAGGCTTCTTGGAGATTTTAATATAGTGTTAATTAGAACAATAAACTGTAACAGTTACTGAGTTTTGTGGAAAAATTCAATAATAAATGCATTGCTTATCACATACACTTTATTTAAGCAAAACAATCACTATAAAGAAATATGGATGCATCCATATTTAAAACAATAGTAGTAATAGACTATAACCTAATTAAAAATCAGAATACAAATAGAATTTAATGATTATATATTATCACTTTGCCTGAAGCTTGTTAAGTATTTTTTTTAAATTTTCCATTTTCAGAGACATCAAATAAATCTTGAAAACAATATCTGATTAGAAGGTGTTATATTTAATATTTCTTTTTATTTTATTTTTTTAATATTATTATAAAAATACAACAAATTACAAAAAAATATGGCAATTGATTGTAATTAAAATAAATGTAATATAATGCAGTAAACCTATAACAGTTACAATAAAGTACTCACCAGTCTTTCTGCACAAGCCACCGAACAAACACTGCCATGGAAATATTCTCCCCTGTTGGTTAGTATCCCATAATTTTAGAAATATTCTTCTGTATGTTTTTCTGTCAATGAAAGATCTCATATTTTAATTCTTTTGGTAAAATGTTCCAAAAAAATATAACAAAGATGCTTAATGACAATCTTACATAAAACATAAAAATTATGACAATGTTTACAATGTGTTAACGTTTGTACATTATAAAAATAGATATAAAAAAAATTGGTGCTTGTATTATAGCTAAAGATGCCGTTGGATGGTGCCACTTTCACGCTAAAATTATAAAATATGAACATTCATGGGCCGTTGATTTTAATAATTTTTCTGTGCTTTTTTGTAATGCGAAAATAAAAACAAAACAAAATCGTCTTTTTTAAATATTATTTTTTATTAACGTATACAATTTAAATGATAATAATAAATGTAAAATAAAATCAACAAATTACAATTTGATTCATGTTTTTTATATCGTATACTTTTTAAATTGTGTTACGGCTTTTTTTGTTGTTGTTTAACTAAAAAATAATAATCGTAATAAAAGTAAAAGTTGTTATGGTTAGTTTTAGGGTTAGTTTTAGGGTTAGTCCTCTGTTTGTTTGTAATGCTAAAATAAAAAAATTCAAAATCGTAAGGGTACTCGGACAGAAGAAAGAAACTCAAACTTTTTTAAACAACAACAAACACATACAAATGTCTTCTTTACTTATTAAACATGTTTATAATATTTGCTTTTTATTAAATTTACAAAAAAACCTGTATATTTTGACTTTTCTTACTGGATATTTTTTTCGTACCACTCTTTTTTACTTCAAAAATATACAGACAGTAGAATCTTCTTTGTCTCATGGAATGTTACTAACAGTACGTTACTTGACACATTACCTAATTGTAACTCAATAAAAACATAGATATTTAACATTTACCCAAATAAAAGTTCAATACAGTACGTTGTAAAAAGTCTTATAATTATTGTTTTAAAAAATCTGAACATTTCAATAGTTTAAAATAAAAAAAAATCCAATGAAAACAACATTTCAATACAATTCAAATACAAACTCTCTCATCAAGCCATAATTATTTTATAAACTGTGCGAATTCGGAAAATGTAATTGCTGCTTAGCGGCATACATGCTGTACTGCGATGCGACATAGCGGCCTGCATTCTGTAGCGCAACAAAAAAAGTTGTATTATAGAAAACGCGAGTTCAAACATGGCGGCCGCGGAAACAGCATTTTTATGTGTTTTAGCACGAAAACTGCGCCATAGAATGGCATCTTTAGCTATAAGATGAGTACCAAAAAATTAATTAAATCTAGTGAATGTAATTTATAAGAGCTTTATTAATATATTTAAACATTAATAGAAATTTAGAATCAATTTCTTAATATTTTTTAAACTTAGCAAGTAACACATGAGTGATAAATATAATTTGTATAAATAAAAATAATTAATTAAATGTTATAAATGGAATTTATAAGAGATTTATTAATATTTTTTTAAACTTAACACATGTTTGAAAAAATAATTTTGAGAAAAAAATGTAAACAAATATTTGGAAGCCCCTGAAAATGGATAATTAAAAAAAAATGCCTGGCAAGCTTCTAGTGAAAAGATTATTTGTAAGTATCTAAAGTGTTCCTAATAATAAGCAATTAAAAAGCAGATAGATTCTCCAATAGTTGTATTAATATATGGGTTTCAATAAAATTTATTACAAACTTGGTGTTCATTCTTTAGATACATATAACATTCATTCTAAATTTTATCAGCTTTTACATATTAAAATTGCTAATTTACATTTTTATATTTGTTATGCTAGTGAGCAGAAAATGAACTATGGATACAAGTAAATTTATTTGAGAATTTATTTAAAAAAACAATAATTGTTTTTCTGACTATGATTCTCTTATTACTTATTTGATTAAAGAAAAACATATAGCATTTTCTGCTTGGCAGAATAATGACTGAAAGTGGAGCTCGATAACTAAATTGAAGATTTAAAGCCAAAAGCTCAAAATATTACAAAAAGCTTAAAATTGATTGGTGGATCAAAAATACCAATGAATCACAGACATTCATTCAATGAACATGATCCTTTTATATCTTTTTTATACATTAAAATTTAAATATAAGAACCTGAAAAATTAAATCATAACTCTAATAAATCCATCAATGACTCTCTTATGAATTTAAAGCTATTTCAAACATATGGATAAAGTATTTTAATCATATTTTAAATAATGATACAATAATTATGATAAAAACTTGTTGTAATATAATTTTATTTCCAAGAGCTATTATCTTTATTCTACTCCAGAGCCATCTATTATAAGATTGAGGCATAATAAATACTCATTGGCATATCTCCAGACTAATCAGTTTCTGGCTTTTGCTTTAATCAATGAAGACTAAAATCATGTTCTTATGCATTTAGCAGTCATCTTCTTACTATTTAAGTTCGTAACTGAAAAAAAAAAATCTTAAGGTTTCAAATGCAGGTTAACTCATGTGCATAACTTTATTGATCAGTCACTAGACTATTTTCTGATTTTTTTAAACCTCAGTTCTATAACAACTAGAGGCTCTTTCTGTGCTTTGACTAAAAATGATTGTAGCAACAACATCACATATTCTCTCATGTGCCTCCAAACTAAAGCCTTCTACTGTAAATTTGAAGAATCAATAAACACCAGAAGATAAATTGCTGTAAAATCTCAAAGGAGAGAAGAAATCTATAATTATTATAAAATTGAATTCTCAAAAAATACATAAAAATGGATATAATGGCAGTTCTTTATAACTGCAAGTGAGTAGACTGGATTTGAACTCATATGATTTTTAAATTTTAGGTTATTAGTTTGAATAATATAAAGAAATAAAACAAAGTTGTTGAACACATAAGTGCATTCATTACAGCTTTTAATACCAGTATTTGCTGATAAAGACAAAGTCCAGAAACCAGTCATACTGGAAATAGTTATTTTGGTGTCTACTGTTTTACTCAAGACTATAACAAATGGCTTTAAAGTAGGATGCATATAACTGCCCTTCAAAGCATATCAGCAAGCATGAAAGAGTTTATGGAAAGTTGTTGTTAGTTATTCCATTTTATATACATATCTAAATTTAGACAAAGATATCCAGTTTAGTGAATTTAAAATATTTCTTTGTAATTTTAAAAATGAAAAAACTACTGGTTTTGATTGAGATCTCTGGAGAAAGTTTTAAAATATGTTGATGGTATGTTAGCTTCAAAAATATTAGAATTTTTTTTTAGGAATATATGTGCCATCTGTTTCTAGGAATGCTTCTATTATTCTAATTTTAAAAATGAAATAGATAGACAATATTTCAATAATTATCATAAAATGTACTTTAAGGATTTGTTGAATAAATTGGTTCCTGTAATAGGTGAATTGTTATCAGAGACTCAATAGAGTTTTGGAGAATCAGGAATTATTAATAGCATGGCTTTTTTTTTTCATATGTCATTGCATGGCTTTGTTGCCAATCAAATGCAAAAAAAAAAAAAATGTTATAAAGAAAGGATTTCTTTTTCATCAATTTGGGTAAGGAATTGAACTTAATCCAATAGGTTTGTGGCATTTGAAATTTGATACTTGTCCATCAGAGTTTCTTAATATTATATGGTTTGTTTATAGTGGAAACAGTACATAATGAAATGAGAGGAAGTTTTATTAAAACATTTGAAATAAAAACTAGATGCACTAACTTCAACTTTATTTTAAATTATTATGGCAGTGGTCTTTGTAATGGTTTATAAGTGACTGTGAATCAGTGATTAAGATATAATACAGATTTGTTGGTGGAATTGTTAACTATCATTTAAAAGTAAAACAAAGAATTCATCTTTCTGGTTTCTGGATTTATACTATGCTAATGACTGTACTGTCTTTATTAGGTCAAATAAAAATCTATACAATTTACTTAATATATTGAATGCAGTTTATATAAGATTTTGATATAGAAATTAATATTTAAAAAATTCATGTCCTTTATTAGTCAGTGATTAAAGAGAAATATTCAGCAACTTTTAGCTTGAATAGTTAGCAACTTGACAATATGAGCCACCAATTCAAATATCTTGATAAAGCATTTTAATTAAAAATGTAGACTTAGATGGTGATGTGTAACTAAGATTCTAGTGTGCTGGTATTTTAACAAGTTGCAAGATATGATATTTCATTACAGTGATATAACTATTGCAATTAAATAATTATGTATAACAAATAGGGGGGGGGTATCTTGGACTTCCTGCTGATACAACATTAAGGTATTTAAATTTTTTTATTTAAGAATGCTCTGTAAAATTCCAAAAATATGATGCCAAGATCACAAGATTAATCAATATATTCTGGAAATAAATAAATATTAAAAAAAAAAAACTTTTTAAAAAATATTTTATAAGGAATTTGATTATGGTTTTCATTGGAAATACAGACTCTATTTATGTTATAAAGAATAGCTCAAAGATAAGTGTAATATTTATTGATCCATTGGAAATATATGGCTGAGGATAGATTATTACAATTAGAATTGTGATTAGACAAGCTATAAAAGTCTTTTAGGAAAAAAAATTTGATGCTGAAAAGTTAAATGACATGCATAACATTACATAAATAAAACCCTGGGGCAATTGTTCTGTATGTGAAATATTGTATAGTTATTGCATATCATACCATTTACAACTTTCTTAAACACTTAAATAAAACTATTGTTTATATCAAAACTTTATTCATATAGTTTTGACTGTCCTGTGGTCATCACCAGAGCTACAATATCTAAATATATAATTATACAATTAATACATCTTATACACATATTTATATACATAATAAGCTATACAAATAAAACATACATTTTAACCTGACTGTTATAAATAATCATTTTCCATTTTATATAGGTGTATAACATGTATTAATTGTATAATTATATATTTGAATATTGTAGCTCTGATGATGACTGCAGGAAACTGTAAGAATAAAGTTTTGATATAAAAAAATAGAATTGTTGAAATGTTTGTGTGCTGGTTTAGCACAAAATACGTGTATTGGTGATTATCTTTTCAACATGTGTGTGATCAAGTGTGTCAGCAGTATAAGATAGCATGGGTAGTTGAGGGTTGTGTGAAAGTCTGAGTTCAAACCTCGTATATATTACATATTTGAGTGCAGGTATAAAAAAACCTTTACTGTAGAGAAAAATTCATATATGAAATGTTTAAGATAGTTGTAAATGGTATGATATGTAAAAATAGAAAACAATACATAAGAAAAGGAAGAAGAAGAGAATTATTGTATAGTTATTGTAAAACTCATTTTTCTAGTGAATCATCATTATCATCATCATCATCATAATTATTTCTATTATTATCTTTATCTTTTTTTTAGTTGACAAGTCTATCTGATTTATGATGGCCTGATACTGCTGCTGTTGAATTAACTGAACAATTAATTCTTGTGCTAAAGGGAGTTTCTAAGGCATCTATTTGCACCTCTCATATATATTTATTCTAAAAATCTCTTACTTCATTGTATACATTTATCTGAAAATTTTCATTACTCTCTTTCTTTATAAGTCTGTTGCATGTTTTATAATATAGATTGCTTTTTCTTTTTTTGCCAAATGATTTTTCTACTAGAAACTATTTCTAGTATTAAAAACTCTTTATTAGTAAAATCGTTCATTTTTAATTTATTATTTTTTGAATTCACCTATCGGACTTGATAAAATTCCTCTATTAAATCTTTGACATCACCCATCTGTGTTATCAAAGTCTCTCAAAATATATAATTAATTGTTCGATCATAACTTTTTTTTAAAAATCTATTGGGTGGTGGCGTCATCTAGATACCTGAAAAATTAAAATAACAGCTGGAAAACAAAATGATTTATAGTAATTATTTATAATTACATTTTATTTGTGTTTAGGAATATTTTATATAGTCAGTAAAATAATTTTAGATAATTAAAACAAAAATGAGACAAACAAAATGAATTTAATATATAAAAATAGTTTCTTTATAAGGAATATCGGATTAATTGATTTGGTTTTAAATTTCAGTCTACATAATATTAATTATTGACTAATAAAATAAAATAGTTTAAATGCGTTTTATTTTAGGAATTATTGAATTATTAAATGTTTTATATTGATCGTGTAATGATTATTTTGTCTGCGGTAGAGAGGATTGCCTTATTTTTTTGATTAATTGTCTCATTCTATCAAACTGTAAATTTACTGCTTTCCAGATGTTATTTGATTTTATTTGTAATATTCATTTCCATTTCTGATAATAAACGGTTAAAAAAGAGAATATAGGATTAAATTAATTTAAAGAATAGCATAGGATAAAAATAAGATGGAATTATGAAGATTTAAATTAATGAACAACCTAATAGAATCCATCCAGATATAACAAACTGTCTGCGATATAGTTTGTACTATGTGTATTATCCATAATATTTTGTTATATGGAACATTTGATATAAACAAATATGAATTTAGTTTATTAAACTACCTTATACATATTCGGATTTTTTTCAAAAAGTTCTAATGTTGCATAGTTAAAAATCCTGATGTTATAAAAGGTGCTGCAAATAGCACTCTATGTCCACGGTCCCAGAAGTTTTATATATGTGAGATGTTTTTTTTTTTTACAATACACATTTCTTTTAGTCTCTCTTTTTGCAAACTCTTTTAAAAGAGTTGTTTTTGAGATATTTATTTTATATAGCACGATGTTTCTGAATTGTAATAAACTAATAATCAGCTTTTTAAGCTAATGCACATGCTCTATATGGATCTTAACAATAAATGAATTCTCTCATTTTCCAATATAAGATAAAGTCTTTGTGAAAGAATAGAATGAATCCACTTATTCTTTCAACCCAAACTTTAAGTATGGGCAAATCTTAAGTACTGGGAATGAGAGCATGAAGGTACTAAACAATCACTTTAAATTACTTTTACTAGGTCTGAATGAATGACGCCTGCGAAATTTACTAGAATTTATGATACGTTATTCTTAAATGAAATTAAACATATGTAAATGAGATATTTATTTTATATAGTGCATTTTCTGAATTGTAATAAACTAATAATTAGCTTTTTAAGCTAATGCACATGCACGTGTGTGCATTAGCTTAAAAAGCTGACTATTTATTACAAGAGTTGTTTTTGAAAAACTTTTTTTTTCTTGTCATGAATTTTTTTATCATGGTGTGTTTCTTTTTCAGATACATTATTTTATTACAGTGATAAATCTATTTATATCTTATTTGTCAGTTTACAATGGCTACCTATCAGCTAATCTATTTGTTGCATTATCTTTAAGTGTGATGATATTTAGATATAAAAAAATGATTTTTTTTTTAGGTAGCTGAAAAATATCTGAAATCTTTTAGGTTTCTAGATTATAACCAACCCAATTAAGCATTCAGTAATAGTGGTAAGTGGATAGTTTAGTGTTCTTATTTGCAATTTAAGCAACCTATTTAATATCAAACATTTGGACATTATTTCTTTTACATAAATATTATTATTATAGAAGGAACCATACAATATTAATATAGCCATTTTCACATTCATAATTCAGAAAAAATTGCAAATGATAGCTATTTAAAAATATCTAGTACTTGATATTATTTATCTATTCTAAATCATCTGATATGTATTCATCAATTAATAAATATATGCCTAGTTAAGTTATATATATATGATGCCAACTATATAAAAAAAATTAAAATTGTTTATGACTTTAAATTTCTAAGTTTTGTCTAACCAGATTCAAATATCAGGTAATAGTCATAAAAATCTGTACACCAGTCTCTATGCCATAAAATTCTAATCAATTTTTTTATCTTTACATTTTATTAAATAACTTCTCTTTTATTTTTACTAATTTTTGTTTCAATTTTTTTTATCTATTGTTTTTTTTTTTTCATGTGTCAAAGCATCGACTGGGAAGCGAACCCGGGAACCTGGGACAACTGCTTGTGAGGCAGTTGTGCTGACCACTTGGCCACCAATGCTTGATATCTATTGTTTTATTTCTATATTTCTTATCTTATTTATTAAATTCATTTTTTCTATTTTTCTCTCAACTCAAAAATCTTAAATATTTTACTTTCGTCCTGTTTAATTAACCAAATTTCTGATTCACTTAAAAAGCTTCAAACAAAATATTAAAAAATCACTATTTATTTCTGTTAAAATCTTGTTTAGATATTTCATTTTATTAATTTCCTTGTCACTATTTTTACAATTATTCAATTAAATTTAATATAACTAACTACTTTTATAGGTTTAAAAATTAATTTTACTTACAGCTAAAATAAACTGGATCTTTCTTGCATAAAATTACTTCATTATTTGATCATGAAATAACTAGAAGATTAGAAATACTAAAATTTATTGATAGATATGGTTTGAGTCTCTAACAACTACAGAAATGACGTTTATCTAAAATTAATTCAATAGTATTTAATCATAAGAGCATGGCTTAATATAATTTTGACAAATATAACTAATCAAAAATTTTAGCTATCAAATATATAAACCTACTGGCATTGATAAATGTACCCAAACTTTTTTATTGCTAATTTATTGGTTAAACTGTTTTTTTTTTCATACATAATTTTCAACTATTTCACATTTTATTTTTTGTTGTTTTTGTTATTAATGAGATTTTTAATGATTACTAAATTTCAGACAATTATTCAATTAATTTGGAATTCTTACACTTTGCTTTTCATGTCTAGATTGCATCATAATTGACTTATTAAAAATACATGTTGCTTCCAGATGTCATAATTAAAATACTTTTGCTAGTCAAAATGTACAAATGGTTGAAAGTAAAAATATATTTATCTGTTAAAGCAACTACCAAGAATTTATAATTAGCTAAACAGAGATAAAATATTTTTTACATTAAATGCTTTTATTTACCATACTCTAATAAGCAAAAAAGTTAATTTTTTTTAAACCACAATTGGAGTTCTTAGATTTAATTTGAAATAAAAGCATGGGGATCCAGAAATTAATGAAGTCAATTTCTTATTATGAAAAATAGAGATTGATTTAATTTCTGGAAGCCCTATGCTTTTGTTACACATTAAATTTAAAAATTTCCATTATGGTTTAAAAACAATTTTTTTCTCTTTATAATGCATGATAAAAAAGGTTTTAACAAAATTAGCTCTCAATGTCAAATCTGTCAGAGGGATGAGGAAACAATTCAACACATTTTT
The DNA here is from genome assembly GCA_028023455.1 of Epiperipatus broadwayi. Classification (NCBI taxonomy): domain Eukaryota; kingdom Metazoa; phylum Onychophora; class Udeonychophora; order Euonychophora; family Peripatidae; genus Epiperipatus; species Epiperipatus broadwayi. Next base: position 2,417,637 of record JAQFVV010006222.1, read on the forward strand.
CTAGATTGTCCATCACTCAGCATTCTTGGGTCTTTCATTGATGAAAAGGTAAAACACTATTCTACAGACACATTCTTAATCCAGCAAGCAATTAAAGCTGGAAATTTTGCTAACATTAGATTAGCAATTTTCCTATCCTTCGCCATCTGGCTAATGAGATGCAGTTTTGTTCTGGGCAATGCGAAACACCAGTATCTTTCAAGTATTTAAAACACTCATCAAGGATAATATCATCAGAGATAAAATGCTCACTCCGGATTGGCTAAATCAACAAACCTGGGCCGGCACCTCCATGCTAGTGCACTGATTATTGCAAAGATATCAATGATCAAATATGAGTCTCGCCTCATCAATGCAATACCAAAATGAGCTCAGTCATATATATGGGAACTCTACCATACTATCTAAAGACTACCAATTAGTGGATTGATCACACCATCTACCTCAACAATAAAGGCTAACAAATTTAATCATAAACTGAATGTCTTAACTTATAAGAAAGTGATGGACAGATCTCAGGATGCTTGGGCTTGGACTGATGGATTGGAAGTGAATCAATGACCTTGTCAGTGTTCTCCCAGCCCACTTAGCCTCTGCTTTACATCTTGACTTTAAACCTATATTCATTATAAATTTGGGTGTGCCTTTCAATGCTCAATGAGGCATACATAATTGTTCAACTGGGACAAAGTATGGACCAATCTAGAATACTACTGAAGTGTTGATCCAACATTCATGTATATATCCACTTCTCATTTAGCTATGAACATTTCTTGGTATTCATGTAGTCATCATTGTATAAAATTGTATAAATCATTTAAATAAATCATTATTTTAAAAATAAAAAAAAATAAAAATAAAAACATTTAATATATAAAAAAAATGTCTATTTATTTTTAACTTTTTAGCATTGGCACAGTAAATAATAGTATAAAATGATATTGTACTTTAAATTGACTTGACAGTTATAGTTTATATATATATATATATATATATATCACAAAATACTTTTGCTATAAGTTTTAATATGTATATCCCTTATGTATATATCATATTTAGCATACGTACATAATTATATATGTGCATAATAAAACATTAAATGATGTAAAATATGAAAATATCATTTTAAGTGAAATGTGTTTAACAGTTTTGCTTTTGATTGGAATTTTTTTTTTAAAAAAAGCTTAAGTAAAACTATATTGTAATCAAACTTTACTTAATATGTATGATTTTACTTTAAATTGATTTGGCACTTATAGTTTATATAAACCACTAAATGTTTTTGCAAAAAAAAAGTACCAAATTTTAACAAATTGTATTGAATTTATATCTATTAAACCTCAATTTAATACTTTTATTCTAACAAATAATAAAAATAATTACAAGGATTTACAAACAAACAAACAGATATACTAACTTAAATAAAAGCATTACAATTAGTTAAGTAATTTGAGTTACCTTTGATATCTTTTTACTATCTGTCATATAAGCTTATGTCAAAATAGTATCAAAATTCTTATTGAGAAATTGTTTTGTTTTTCTTAATTTTATGGGGGGGGGAGATTTCCTTCAGTATCATATAATTGATATGTGGTGCATAATTTCACATGAAATGTCAGACTTACCTGTATTAACATAATACTAAAGTGTGAAATATGATAAGCAAAACCATAATAATAGGACAAATATGCAGACAAATAATTAGATATCTGACTGACTAGAAAAAAAGGAAAGTATAATGCTGTTGCATTACATAGATGTAAATTTATTTTGATTGTTTTTAGTTTTTTTTTAATTTTATTTTATGAGTGAGCATGCATGATTTAATTATTCATTGCATTTGGGAGTCAATCAGATAATTCCTGTTTGGTAATATAGAATGAGCAAATTGTTAGAAGTTTGGCTTGCCTGTAGCACCAAGAGCTCACTATTAAATTATTTTTTTATAAAATGTTTTAAAATATAAAAGTTATTAAAAGTAAAAGTATAAGCATCTTTGGATACACTGTATATATAGTGTTAACACACATCAATGCTAATTTTCAAAAGAGAAAGTTGAGCACATTTAATATAATATAAAAGTTTAAACATAATAAACCACTTTGAAATTTGCTATCCCATTTATTTGTTAAAAAGAATATTAACAAAATGAAACACAAGAAATAATGTTTATTAATTTAAATGTCATTTTAATCCTAGTATATCCATAGAAGAAACAGGAAAGGATTTTAAAAGGCAAATTAAAATGCATCAAGTAGAAGAATGAGAAACCGCTATATTTAATTATTAAAAAATGTGTGGGTGTGATACTAGAGATATTTTAAATTATAAAGCATTTAAAATTTTCTGATAAAGATATTAAAAATAAAATATCTATTAAAGAAAGCAATTTTTTTAAATTTAAATAATGATATAAAATTCTATATATATAATCTCTATATAAATATTTATTGAAATTATAATGGGAATTCCCATGTATTTTTCTACATAATTTTAGCAATGATGAAACCAGACAAACAATCAATTAAAACTGGCATTTTGTCTGATTCAATATTATACTAAAAGGGGAATCATTCTCAATTTATTCCTGTAGATCAGTAATTCTAAATTGAGGTTCTGTGATACTCTGGGATGCACAAACACTTCCTAGAGTTACCATAAATTGTAAAAATAATAAATAAATAAATATTACTTCAGTTATCTACATTTTACATGTGTAAACAAGCGTTTTTTTGTGTAATGATATTGAAGAGAAAAGATAGAAACCACCTCTTTCTGTTGAAGATAAATTTCATGTGTGTCTATTAAAAATTAGACCAAAAATTAAGCAGCTGTGCAAAATAAGTAAGTTCAGCTATCATATTAAAATGTGGCTAGCAACATACATTCTTATTTCAAATTTACATTTATAACACAATAAAACATGTATTAGTAATAAGATTACTTTTCCAAGTTATTTTGTAAAGAAATTATATTGGGTTTTTTTAAATTTTGTATCTGAACATAGCAATGCTTTATGTTTAATATTACAGTAATATCATAATTTAATTAATTTAAATTATGTTTATTTTCACATTATTAATTAATGAACAAACAGAAACTTAACAGCAATAAAACTATTATATCTTTTATGTAATTAATAAATAGAAAATAAATCAATTAAAAATAGGTGTTTTTCTCAAGGGTAACAAGAGATATGAAGTGAGTTCAAGGGTAATATGATGTCATAAAGGTTGGGAAGCAGTGCTCTAGATTGTAAAAGACATCTCAGGCACAAATGCTTTATACAAATAACAACTTGAAATAATATAACTTCTCAAATATTTTCAAACATAAACAAATCTTTTTTCTGAAGAATGATATATATGCAACTCTTTAGAGAAAATTTCATGGGCTTTATGAATGCAAATACTGAAATTACAACAAAAACTTCCATGTAACTTTTTAGATAATTTCAGCTATAAGGTAACCAAGTAAATAAACAACTGATACTGATTTTGCAAATTGAAATCATGCCATTCAGTAATAATTTAAAACTGGAACAGTGTTTAGGTTATTACTCTAGAGCATTTAAGAATCTTAAGTTAGACATAAATATCTCACATGTATAAAAGTTGGAAATAACACAATTTTTCAAATATTTATATATATGTAATTTCAGATTGTCATACCAGTTTTAATTGAAATACAGGCTTATTATATACCTGTATCCATATATGTAATATATAAAGTATGTGAGCACAGACTTTCATCCAAACCCACCACTCACCATTCTATCTCATATCACTGATACACTTGAACACATATAGGTTGAAAAGATAAATAATCAATGTATGTATTTCATGCTAAACCAGCAATCATCAGTTGGTCCAGATTATCATCTCTACAGATATATGCAATAAGTGCTCAGATATATATTAAGATAGTCAATCTTTATACTTTAATGGATAGGCTCCAATTCACTCCACACTCTAACTCTTTCAACCATCCATTCAATAAAAAAATCTGATGATGGAATGCTCAAAGGCCACCTGGAGGCCAAGATTCTTGTCACACCCATGTTGACCTAAAATCAATCTGAGTCCTCATGTACAGGACATAATCCATTTAATACATATGCAAGGGTTGTGCAGACATCTCCACTATGTAATAACTGAAATTCAAGCTTATTATATACCTGTATCAATTTAGATTTTCTATTGGATGGATGGTTGAAGAGTTGGAGTGTGGAGTAGATGGAAGCCTGTCCATTAAAGTATAAAGATTGGCTATCTTAATATATATCTGAGCACTTATTGCATATATGTGTAGGATGATAATCTGGACCAATTGATGATTGCTAGTTTAGCATGAAATACGTATATTTGTGAGTATTTATCTTTTTGACATTCTACATGTTCAAGGGTGTATAATAAGAGATAGAATGGTGGATTTAGGTAAAAGTCTGTGCTCACATGCCTTACTAGTTTTAATAAATTGTTTGCCTGATTATATCGTTGCAAAATTATTTAAGAGAGATACATGGAATTTTCCATTATATTTTCACTATTTACATCTATAAAATCTATTAAAATCTGTTACTTAATATATATATATTACTAATACCAGTAAGTAACAGATTTTCATATATATAAATCTATATAAAATCTGTTACTTAATATATATATATTACTAATACCAGTTGACAATTATACAATTCCAATATCAATAACAATCTTAAACTGTTGTCAAGGCAACCTCCCTTTTACAAAGAAGTTTAAACACACTTTCTTCAACTGATAAATATAACCTGTTCTGAATGCAGATTTCTTTGTATCAATAATTTCAATCTTTAGAATCTAGTTATAATCATTAGTGTCTATATAAAAATATTGAATCATAAAAAATGTAGGATTCCATCTTTATTGTTAAAGGGAGATTGCCTTGACAACTCTTTGAGATTACTGATTGTTATTGAAATTGGGATTGTCTAAATGTTGACTGGTTTTGATGATTACTTATAAATTCAGTTATCCTAAAGCACTTTACACACACCCACATATATATATATATATATAGTAGAGACTTGAATATTTGGGGAAATATTTGAGAATATGTGATGCATCTTCAGTTTTTAGAGTATTTAAGTCAATTTTAGACATTTATAACTGTGACTTCAACATTACTTTAAAGCTGATTTAGACTGATTTATTACTGCATGATGAGATTTCACTTTACAATGCCAGTTTTAATTGGTTGTTTTCTGATGTCATCATAGCTAAAATAATCTAAAAATATATATGAAAATTCCCATTACAACTTCAATATTTACAACTATCAAGTTGTAATTATAAATTTATTTAGTGCACATTGATTATGTAAGTAATATTTACTAATGTGTGGTTGAAAATGCATAAGCTTGTGGTTAAAACCTGTAGAGATCCCTATGTTCACATTTTCAACTGCACAGGCTTTAGGTTTATTGACTTAGTAATTATAAAGTTCTTGAAAATTTTCATTTTAATATATAGATGTATCAGGGATAAAGTGTCCATGAATTGAATGGAATGAGTGCTTCTATAGAAAAATTCATTAAAACTTTCAAAAGCTTTATTTAAAATTCAATTTAAAAAATTCACTTTCAATTTTTTTTACCAACAATTGAATTGTTTTTATATACAAAGAATGAGTTTGACCAATGCATTATTGGTTGATTATAAGAAATTCTAATAATGCTAAAATCTAATTTACAGATAAAACTTGAGAATGTTAAAAGCATTTGAAGATAAAAATATATTGATAATGTATTATCTATATTTAAACTAATCACAGATTGATTATAAAAAAAAAGAATGAACAATTTAAACTCATTATTTTTTATATGGAATTTTTGTTGACTTTCAAATTTTACCAATAGTGGAATTGATTTTTATATATGGTAAAGAATGAGTTTGCTCAATGCATTATTGGTTGATTATGTATTATCTATATTTAAACTAATCACAGTCTGATTAACAGATAAAAGGTTAAGATTTTTTTGAGTGTATGTAATATGAATAGATTAGCTATTATGTAAAAAATGTTGTGGCAAGTAAAATAAAAACACTGTAAATCTAGATGGATTTTATGACCCAGTGATCTTCACCACAGAAGTTTTCAAAGTAAAATATATGCCATCATCTTATTATTATTTTGTATGCTGTAAGGCCAGATTATGTAAAAGTCTGTATTACATCATATAAGTATAATAGTGTTATGCTTAATCTAGTTTAATAGATACTTAAGTTGCATCTAGAGTCAGATTTTACTAGGAAGGAAAAGTATATCTAGCAGGGTTAAATTAATAATACATTATAAAATATACCTATCATCTGTATCTCTATGGCTAGTCTGTTACTTTGATAATATGAATCTTTTAAACTCAATTTATAATTCTAATTGTGCAATATATTTAATCAATATAAAACTAAATCAATAATATCATAACAAGCACAGAGTGGTCAGTTATTATTTCTAATACAATAGAATTAAATACACCTTATTTAGGTTCATTAAGATGAAGATATGAATTATAATATCTTCGCTAAAGAATTATAAAATTAAATATAATAAAATGAAATTTCGAGAAATAAAATAGATAAAAATATAGGCACAACTGCTGTATAGAATAGAAAATAGATATTAATAAAACAGCTATAATTATTGTATTTTAGAATAAGTAAATTTAAAGTTTACAAACATAATCTTAGGCAAGATTTTTAATAGGTTTCATATTTACTTTAGACAAGAAATTAAATAGTTAAATTTGAATGTTCATTTTAAATTATAAGCTATATCTTTAAAGACTAAGAATTAAAGTACATTTAGAGCTCTCTTTAGTGTTTTGAGGAGTTGTTACTTGATCTCTCAGCAGCTTGTCCATCAACACTTCTGGATGGCAGGTGCTAGCAAATATTGATCTCTGGATAGGCAGTATGGTTTTAGTTGTAATCTTCTTGCAATAGGACATTGGTAGGAATATCTCCCATCTACATAATGATGATGATACTTCATTTTTCATGTGGGATGGGATTAGAGATCATTATTTCCGACTCTGACATATTAAAATTAAAACTGGTGTGGAGTATAATAGTGGCACTTCTTTAAATTGTGTACTTTTTTATAATATAAAATCCAGCATATTGATATTGGGCTGAGATCAATTTATAATTTTAATAAACAAATTATATTCTGCAAGAAAATTCATTAGCACTTTCGAACTTTGACATTTTTAATTACTAAAATAACTTGAATTCTTTGTTTTACTCTTTTAACAGGATATTTTTGACTGAGTTTGATTATTTCTATTTCCCTAACATTTAGTTAATACTTCCAATTGGCTAAATCTTGTTTGCAAGAAAAATGTAATTTTAAGAAAATATTATTGTAAAAACCAAGATTTGAACTTTTTTCTCATGCTATACTAAAACAGGTGCATATGGGTAATTCTTGTTTACAACTTATCTTAAGTCAAACTTATAAATTTTATGAAATGATCGAACAACATGATGCTATATATGTATGTATCGTGGTAATACATGGACTACACATTATAATGCGATTTTAAGTATATAAAATATAAATTGACTTTTAAATTTAATAAAAGATAATTTAAAACATATGATTTGGGAATAAATATATGCTGCAATATAGCTATACCAATTATGTATTTGCATGTGGGTAGTGCCACATATACAACCATGTTAACATCTTTAGATGGGTACACTTTAAGGGTTTAAACCTGGCACAGGTAGTGTAGTAGAGATAAATAGGTAACAAAAGAAATATACTGTTTCAATAATAGCTATTATATAAAAAATGTTGCGGTAAGTAAAATAAAAACACTATATAAAAAAAATTATGTAGTGTGCTTCTGTTCCTAAAAAGTCATTTTTGTCACTGATATATATATATATATTGTAACCCTCCCCCAACACCTCTCCTACCTTTCCTATCAACAAATACCTGGAGTCAATTCTATTGGTAATAGAATAAACTACTAGTCTGATCTTGCTTTAAATTATTAATGAGACTCTTATAATGCTGTCTTACCATAGCTTAGTTCATTTTGGGGGCTATAGAGATCTATAAAGGTGTAAAATGCATACTAAATATGGGAGAAAACATTATGATTTAATAGGAATAAAACATCTATTAAGTTTTAAAATAAACAAGTAATTGAAATTGGTAAAGTTTCATCATTTAAATTTACAAATTGGAGTCTAACCTCATCTCCTCCCATCATCCGAATGCATTGAATAACCTCTACTGTATAATAGAATTAAATTAATAAAATAAAGATGTAATACTCATTAATTCCACAGTATGGTAAGTTAGAATTAAATACAAAATAAAATATAATACTACTTAACTTTTAATTATACAGTAATTTAAAATAAATAACTGAATTAATGTCTAATCTAAAATAATAAGGGAATATCTCAGGGAATTAATTTATCGCATGGCTTAATTTTAAATCTATATTTTACAACAACTACTAATTACTATCATAAAAGTGATGACATAAATTAAGCATTATTCTAATAAAATAATAGTAGTTAGATAATGAAAGAAATAGGATGCATTTTGATTTTGATTCATCATCTAAATAATAACTGAATAATAAAATTTCCAGAGAATCATTAATTAGTCAAGCACTTCCTATAGTGTTTGGATCAAGAAAAACAACATTATCAGATCTGAACATGTTTATCATTAGATTATGGAATAGTGCAATCATATCATATTGGATATGTAAGTGTGTGTGCATGTGTGGAAATGTAGGACACGAATGCATGCCAAAGAAGAACTCTGAACAAAGTTTTTAAATAAATAAAACATTTATTACAAAATAATTAGATAAACATTTGTTTTTCTAATTTATGCATATACATGTTTTGGATAATTCCAACATCAATGATTGAATAGTCTACATGAGAACAAATAACATTAAAATAAACTTTCTGGTATTTTATTCCAACATATGCCAGATACAGTTTATTTTGATAAGCTTATGAAAAGAGACATTATAATACCAGCACTAAAATAGTAAAATATGAAACTAAACTTCTTGCTATTTTACTTATAAAATAGACACAAGATATCAATCAATTCTGATAAGTCCATGAAAAGGAACATCACAAACACTACACTAGAATAATTAAATATAAAATTATTTTTTTGTATTTTATTTCCAATATACTCAAACTATCAGTCAATTCTGATAAGCTTATAAAAAGAAAACTATTAAACATTGGCATTAAAATAGTAAAATATAAAACTAAAATGATTGCATTTTTACTTCAAATGCACATCAAAATAATATGAGAGGGGGTTAAATATATGAGTAAGAGGTTAAGCTATCTTTCATAAATTAAATGAATAATTTTATTAAATGCTTACACTTTCTTTTCTTTTGCCTGCTCATTCAAAATGAGGATAAAACATTCTGAGAGTTGATGGTATAAAACCTAAAATAATTAATATATGATTTGAAACATTGATTAAAGAATTACAAATCTATGATGAATTTTTTCCATATCTTCCGAATTAATATTTTATGCATGCATCTGACCTGTGCTACCTGTTATAAAATAATTAACATAGCTAAATCCAATTGGTTTACTTGTAAAATTGAGATGAAATGTCATAATACGGATGATGCCATGACCAATCAAGCTTTAACACTAATTCTACTTCAGATGTTCTGTGAGAAAAATCAATTCTACCTTTATTTTCTTTTCTTATTAGTAAACTATCTTACACTTAGTTATGGATAAATGGTGGGAAAACATTTCACATGAATACAATGAGGGATAAGAAGACTTTCTTAACTCTAATCATTTAAATAAAACACAGTGATACACTAGCATAATTCTGAGGCTTAAATGCTGGTGTGGACTTTGTCTCATCACTGAAAAATGAGGGAAATGCACTACTTTACTTCACATACTATAATTATTATAAAATATGCAATTGCTTTATCTGGAAAATATAATCCACTCCTGAAAAATATTCTGACAAACTTAGGGAGAGCTCTCTCAATCCCTGATAATAAATATATTATCCACTCATGACAAGTATTCAAATAAATTAAGGGAGAGTTCTCTCAATTCCTGATAATAATTGATATAATATAAACAATTTTATTCTGCACAGCCACTAAATACATTTCAATCTAAGCATAAAAAAATAATAAATTCACTCTTAACTAAATGCTTAATCCTTCCACTTTTTTGGCACATCACATCATCCTAAACCAATGGAAACAAGTTATTTCTACTTTCAATTCAACAATTATATAACTGGATTAAATAACAGACAGGTATACAAGCATAATAATGCATAAAACAACTTCAAATCACATTCGATAAGAAAATATTGTAATGACATTAATTAATAAGTTATAAAAAATAAACCTCTCATTTCTGATGAAGTATAATATTTTAATTTTGAAATATAATAATTATTACTAAATAATCCTCATTATTTCTAGTGAAGCAAAGACAAAATAACTCTTTAGTATATTTGGCATTAGCCTATAAATTGAAATAAAAAGTCTGATTTGGGGCAACAACAAATCTTTAAATTTGGAGCAAAATAATTATTGAGAAATGAACCTCATAACTTCTTGAAAAATGCAAGGATAAAATAATAAATTTTATACAATTACCTCTTTTTAAAATGAACTGTTAGCTCCTTAATAGGAAACAGATATTTCTATTGCCAACATCATATATAGAAATACAAGTACATAATAAAAACTGTATTAAAATAATAACTAATTACCCAGTATAATATTTCTTCATATTATACTTTTCTGAGACATTCTTGAAGAGGGAAATAATAATTAAATAATAAAAATATATAAGACAAATAATTGGTCTACCTATCTATAAAATGCTATCAATAATAATAATAATAATAATAATAATAATAATAATAATAATAATAATAATAATAATAATAATAATAATAATAATAATAATAATAATAATAATAATAATAATAATAATAATAATAATAATAATAATAATAATAATAATAATAATAATAATAATAATAATAATAATAATAATAATAATAATAATAATAATTAAAGCTTTTTTTCTTTTTTTAGCTGGATCATAAAAGTTCATTTACAGTTCATAGATAACACATCTTGGTCATTTATGAAAATGATAATCATTATTTGTATAACAATAGATATGGATAAACACAATTTCCTGCAGGGAGACAAATAATAATAATTGGATCCAATTAGAGAGCATTTCAAAGTTCTTAGTGATAGCTAATGAAACTGCTCACAATATCACAAATGAAACTTTTCATGATGGCAAATAAATATTTAGTACTGCATAAGTTAAGCAATAATTTATTACTTAATTCATTACATTTGTTAAGGCATTTGTTCTAAATTCTCAAAAATCATTCCTTAGGCAATAACTACTTAGTTCATAAAATCCATTTAAATTTATGTAAGTTTATTGATAATATATTTCAATAATAAAAAAAATCAAATGTAAATGAGGAGCAATAATAAAATGCAAATGTCAATATCTAGTTTCCATGCTCTCCCACTCATTCAATAGATAAGATAATAATTTATTAATAATGTGTCATGCATTCTGTTTCTTATTTCTAGAGATGCAAATAGTTAGGTATAAATTTTTGTTAATAATAATAATAAAGCAGGTTATAATAAGTTATCTGCATACATCCATTTAAACTTTGTTCCTTTAGAGCTAGTAAAAATTATCAATAAAGAGTGTTTGAAATGTTTTATGAAAAAGTTCAGCATAAATTTTCCAAAATAATAGCAAAATTCACACATTCCAGTTATTTCTTTACTGTTAGAGATTAAATTTAGGCAAAGTAGATTTGAAATATAAACACATATTTCAAAAATTTCTTTAATATTAGAAATTAAAGTTAGGCAAAACAAATTTGAAATATAAACACACATATGCACCCCAAATGATTATTTTAAATCCAAATTTGTCCATTAGAATTGTAGAGTACCTTGTTTCCAAAGTTGTTTTACATCTGCATTTCAATTTTTATTTTCCTCAGAAAAATTTCTGAGCTGTTTTCATCCAGAATATTAATAAAAGTTTTTACTTTTAAGCTTGAATTATGGAAGAACCAATTTGTAGAGACAGAATTATACTAATAAAAACATTTTATGGAGAGAGAATTGTTGTAATCAGAAAAAAACCAACTTTTTGTAAAGTATCCCGCTTTTATATCAGATCATTACTTAAGCATTTGTTTCTTCCACCAATCCAAAGTCATTCAAAAGTTCAACACTAGAAACAAAGGTTACTCCTCCCACTGTACTGATATAATTAATTACAAAATATGCAAAAACTTTTCTCTCTTGAAAAAGAAAGAGAAAAAAATCATTTTATCTTTAAAAACAAAATATTAAATTAAACCGAGAATAAAATATTCTGTATTTCTGAAGTAATAAAATAAAAAAATAATTATCTTAGCAAATGAAATAATTGATAGTATATTTATCTGTTCTACAATTCACTGGTCCATTGATCAATTAATTCATTTATAATGTGTTTAAGTTGGTTATCTAAGCTATTGATTAGGGAATTAAATATTTTGCTGTGGAACATGATATTTAGTAGTTTAATGAAGTACATGAATGGAAAATGAATTTTAAAAATGGCACAAGCATACATGCACATTCATAAATTCTGTACCACACATACTAAACCAATCTAACAAATATAAATTTCTATGACTATGAACCAAATATACTGTATTATTTTACTATGGATTGAAATATTAAAAGCAAATAAACCAAAAAAAATCACCAAAACAAATACCAATACTGTCTTGCAGGCAAATAAGATAAACTTGGATCAACTCAAACTACACTGACAATTTCTGTGACAAGACACCCACCCACCCCTTTCTATCATTAAATACTCACTAAAAAAATAGTAAATATCTCAGAATTATCAAATAATACCAGCAAATGCTGCCTAAACAGTTTTATATTATTAATAAAAAATTAAAAAATATTAAAGTTTCAGGTTATTTCATTTTTTTAGTTAGACGCAATCAGCTGCTACTGATAAATTGCTATTTAATCACAATTGGTTTCTGATGCCTGTCCAGAAGGTTACAATATGTATATATATATATATATATATATGTTGTGCCCTTTTCTATAGGTCGGTAATAGTTCATAACAGTCAATTACTAAAAATTTTAAATTTAGAATATGTTCTTTTAATACATTAATTATAGTTTGTCGATTATATCTTTAAAGTACAATTTGAAGCTAAAGAGAATACGTAGTATATAAAATCATTTAAAAATAGTTATGTAAAGCTTAAAATATTGTTTCATATGGTTGTAAAAGCTGGCCATATTAAATAACACAGCTATAAATATTAAAAGTATATTTAAAAATTCGATTTTAATAGTTTAAAACTTATAGTTAATAAATGCTATGTTTAAATTTATAATCATATTTAATAGTCAAAATTAATATAGTATATTTTAAAAATAAACTTTATGATGGTGAAAATTATATCTAGTTCTATATTTTTAAAATTATTCTTCCAAATTTTTTATAATTATTTTATATAATATAATAAGTGTATCAATTTTATAAATCTGGGCAGAGAAATAGATTAAAAATCGTCTGTCAAAGTTATTAATCATGTGACTTTTAATGTATACTTTCACACACACGCTTGTTAGAATTTAATAACAAAGTTTGTGTATTATAGAGTTGGATATAATGATTATTTATCATAGAAGTGAATATTAAAATATTACGTAGTTATTTCCAAATGCTTAAATGATGTAATAAAGATGAATACATTCATAATATAAAAATTAAATATTTTATTTAAATAAAAATAGATAAATTGAATATTAAGAAATGGAATAAGTTATTAAATGTTATTTTAAAAGTTATTTTAAAAGATTAAATAATTTAAATAAAGTTATAATTGAATTAAAAGTGGTATTTTAAATAATATTTTAAGTTCATTACGTCATAATTTCTAATTTTGAAATTCAATTCTACTATAAATTAAAAATATGTAAATTTGTTCTCAAGCTAAAGTAAGAATTAACCAATAGGAATAGGTATTCTTACAGACTATAAATATCGTTGTAACGGGGTTATCAGGGGAGATTAATAATGTATTGAAACCGGAGAAAGGTAAATTATAACTATCAAAAAGATAGTATTTTTAAAATTTTTATTTTAGTCAATTTTTTTGGTACTTTCTTATCGTTTATTTTGCAAAAACTAATTGATAATTTTAAAGAAGTATTTTGCAAAAGGAAAGTTTAGAAAAAAATTATATATTTAGAAACTTCGTGGAGATGATTTTCTAATTTTTTAAAAGTTACTTGCCAGTAGTATTTTATCTGAAATTTAACCTAGACTACGCAATAGAGATGGATATACTACGAAATAAAATGGATATAAATTGTAATACTGTAAAAATGTTTGGAATATTTGTTGATACAGCTTTATTAATGCATAACCGAAGAACTGTTTTGGTACATAAAAAACCACAGCTCGGACATCATACGGAGTCTAATGAAAAAATTGGAGACGCATTATTATTTAGATAAGTTTATCCAAGATTTATTTTTTTAAAAGTAGTAATAAGACAAATATATCTTATGAATCGTTTTATATAATATGATATTCAAAGGAGTAAAATGTTATATCCTTTCTGAAGGTAACATTTTTAAAAAATATTTTCAAGAATTAAAGAAAGAACCCAGGAGAATATGTTACAGAAGCATTTTTGATATTAAAATATCCGGTCTTAGAATTATTTAAAATGTATTTAGAAAAGATTTGTTTAAAAGTACTTGAAGTTTTTTTTTTTTATTTTTAAAAGAGATTTATAAAAAATACCAAACGAAAGTTTAAATGTATCAAGAAGGAAACATATATAAAAAAGTGAACACATAGTTGAATAAAAGATGGATCCATGGAAATACAAATAGTACTTAAAAGTTTATCGAATATTTTTAAAGTTAAATTAGATGGATTGATGCATCGGATACGCAGAGAATATTGGTAGAGAAGATTAAGAAGCTTCATGGGATTAATTAATATTATGATTTAATAATTATCGTCCTAAATACTAAAACCAAGGATTATTTTCTATAAATTTTACTAAATGGATTAATAATTATTTTTATTTTAAACTTTAACGCGCTTGGAGGAGAACATTTTTAAAAACTCTAGAGAAAATAATAAACATTTTGGACTTATCAGGAACTATCGTCAAGAAAATATGTAATTATAGTTTTGATTCCTTTTATTTTGTTAACCTAGTTTAAATCTAAATTTTTATATAAGATTAGGAAAAACATAAAAACATTAATTTATTAATATTAAAATTTTATAATATAACAATCTAATAATTTAGCTAAAAATATTTTAATATAAAGTGTATGGGTGTGAATTTTTTTTATATCTGCAATGCTCAAGTGGATAAAGGAAGCCTACTGAACACGATGACTAGATAAAGGTTATTGGTAATAATAATAACTATTGATAATTTATAATGTATATATTTTTTTGTTTTCTTTAGATCATCCATAAATTGGAAGAATGAAGTGTAAAAGTTTTTTTACTTATATGTACCGCATTTCATACAACATTTTAAAAAACATTATGAGATAGGATTGATTTGAAAATATGCATACGACGATTTTTTTTTTATTAGTGATATAATCCAACATAACAAATAATTATGTGATTCTTTTAAAATTTTCATGTTATTGGATATTCAAATATTGTCTAAGTAGATTGTATATGATTAGACATATAGAATAATGAAGTAAGCAGACTTTTCTTGTGGAACAGCTAGATTGTTTAACTATTAATGAATTTTATTTATTGTTTTGTAAATGCAGATAGTTATTTATCGATGTAAGATGTGGAAAATCTTGAGAAATAATGTTGAGATAGTGGCTTGGAAGTACTTAGTGAACAGGAAACCAAGATGATGTTTTAAGAAATAGGATGTTATAAGGAATGGAAATAATATTTAGTCTTTATGTGAATATCAGCATAGTTAACAAAGCCCTATGACTGATACACATTTTATTTGGACAGTGTTTATATTTCTTTAAATATTTGATGTTCTAATAAAGCTGAAGAAATAGCTTTAACATCGTCCCTGTACTAGAGGATATTAGGCAGGTAAATGTCATACCTCTTCGCACTGTGCCATGATTTTGAGATATGTTAAGAGTAATACTCTAGCTTTCTTCCTTAATCCTATGCATCTGTTTTCGCTATCTTTATTTCATGTAACTGCATCATTCAGTAAGATATGTTTAAGAGAAATGATAAATAATTTAGAACTTAGGTTATGCTATCGTTTTGTATAAGATTGGTTTATTTGCTTAGAAGGAATAGGACGTTATAACTTAAAATTGAAGATCCAAAGTATCCTAAGGAAAGAAAAGAATCATAGAATATATTTTGAATTTTATTTCGGAAATGAAATATAAACTTTTTAAAATAAAGTATCTAAACAAAGATATTTTCTTTAAAGTGATAATAATTTTAAATGCTTTAGTATTATTTTTTTAAGAGAAAAATAAGTATTGCATATTTTTAAAATACAATAGTACAAAGTAAATTATGTAAACAATATGCATAGTATATTTTTTGTTTATTGATTAACAGAAATATATTGATGATTACACTTATATCATACTAAAGTAAGGCTTAAAGAAGAATATATTATGATTAGTAAACATTGTGTGATAAATACTAAAATCTAGTACTGAATTTTGGATAATATTTTGTGTAACATCTTTGACTTTGCAAGATGAAATTTTTTTTAATATTTTGAGAAATCCATACTCATTATAAAATTTTGTTTTCTATAGAATGTTTTCTAAGTATGAATTTTTTAAAATAAGATAGTTTAATAATATTAAGGATAAAATGCTGTTGCTAATAAAGTAGATAAATATATTTGTAATAAGTTAACCATAATGAGAAACCAAATAGTAACATTTTTTTTAAAATTTTGTCCTAAATCTAAATAAAGATATAATTGAAATATAAATTATTTTTTTTATAACCCGGTAGATCAAACTGTAAAGTAAAAAAGTTAAGGATATCCACTGTAAATAGTGTAAATAAATTGTTTATTTATTTGTTGTTAGTAATAAACTTTGTTAAATTTTGTTATTTCAAAAATTTTGTGTCCGAGTTATTTATTTCTCCACATCGCTGCATGAAATCACGATATATGCATAATAATTGAAACAAATATATAATTTTGCACAAAAGATAAATAGAGAATTATTTTAAGAATTTTAAATATTTTATTGGTATTCATTATAATTAAATAATCATAATCTTACATTATTTTATTGGTCATAAATCAGTTATCACAATATTATATTAAATTATATGCTATCAGTTGCCACACATATTTTGTTTGTCAGATTATTAAAATGCTACCACATATTTATTATATCATTACATGAAGATATAAGATCATATTATATTATTTCATTATTTTATTATGGTAATAAAATTATAGTAAAAAGAAAAGATATACAGAATTAGTTAAACAATGAAGAATATTATTATTATTATTTATTATTATTAGTTTAAGTGTAGTAGATTATGACATAAAATCCCTTCTCATATTTTACTACCGTATTTTTAAATTAACTTAGAATAAACTTTATGAACCTGAGATTATTTTATTGAGCTAGATTATTAAATAGAAGATTAAGATTTAATTATTAGTTTAATCTTAGTGAGTAGAAGTTATTAAAGTCGTAAGAATACTATGAGTTTGTTATTTGAAATAGTAATAAAGGGGGGATAGTGTTCTTATGCCATTGAGGTAGTATCCTGTGGGATATTGGCTCAATGTAATCTATCTTGTCACCTGTATTTTCACTTCAAGTCTCATGAAAATATTAAATATTTATTTAATTTATTTTTATAAACTGAACCTTATTCGTATTTTAAATTTGAGCTAGTGAAATATTTTAATTTTAATGCTGAATATTTTAGTTATTAATTATTAACTGAGATAGAACCTGTTTTATTTTATATCATATACTATTCTGAAGTGAGGATGCACGAGATTACAGGTTAGAATATATATATATATATATATATATATATATATATAAATCATAAATGTAAAGAGAAAAGTAAATGCTGTCATCTATTCCATTTTAATAGCAACAGTAAATATTTATCTAATAAACAGCTATTTTATACTGTTAGAAAATTAAGGTACTTAAACACATGTATTATCATTATCATCATCAAAAATTATAAATCCACAGCAGGATAAAGGTCTCACCAAGTTTATTCCAACTTCTTTGATCTCTAGCCTTTCTCATCTTCTCCACATTATCCTTGCACAGTTTCTAATTTTATCCATCCATTTCACATATTGCCCCTTTCTGGGTCTTTTACAGTCTCTAGGAATCCAGATTAATATTTTAATTGTCCATCTATTATTATATTTTCTAGAAATATGTTTATCTCAACTCCAGTGTCTTAATTCTGTCAATGGTGTCAGTAACACTCATTTGTTCTATTTATGTATTGTGTTTTCAATGTCTTTTTGTTAATGCTAACATGCATCCCTCCATACTTCTTTGAGTATTTATGAAGTCTCTGTATTGCTCTTCTATTAAGTATCCAAGTCTCGGATTTATAAGTAAAAACTGGTAAAACACATTTATTAAAAAATCTTTCTTTTCAAACACTCAGGCATATTTTCTTTTAATATTAAGTTATTTGACCAAAAGCACTCTAACCAAATATAATTCTATGATTAATTTCATCCATTATGTTTTTATCTGGAACAATAATATGACCAAGATATTTGTAGTTGTTAACTTCTTCTAACTCATTATAATCAATCTTTATTTTTATCTTTTGAGAAAATTTATTGAACATTACTTTAGTCTTTTTAACATTTATCTTTAGTCCTACTTTCTTACTTTCATCAAGTAACTCTTGCAACATTTCCTGAAGCTCTGAAAAAGTATTTGAAAAACAATTATATCATCTATAAAACTTAAATAATAATCTCCATTTACATTTACTCCTTTAGCTTCCCATTCTAATTCACAAAATACTTCTTGCAGCACTGCTGTAAAAAGTTTTGGAAATATGGAATAACTCTGTCTTACACCCTTCTCAATGTTAACCTTCCTAGTATCACTATGTAATCTAATTATTGCTGTTGCATTTTTATAAATATTCTTCAAAATATGACAATATCCTGGGACTATACCTTAAAATTCCAATGCTTTAATAACTGAAGAAATGCTTATAGAATCAAATGCCTTTTTATAATATACAAATTCAAAGCATAATGGCAATTCATATTCATTGGACCTTTTTAAGATCAGCTGTATTAAAAACACTTTTAAATTCCAAATTGTTATTTTGGTTGACTGAAATCCAATGTTTTCTGTAGAGAGCTGTAATTATCTTGGTAAAAATTTTGTATAAAACTGATAAAATTCTGATAGATCTGTATTTCCTAATATCTTTTTTTATCATCTTCCAATCATCTGGTTAGACATTTGGTATATAATTTTGCCAAAAAAAATTTTTTCTTTATTCACCTGTTTCTTTTAATATACTGATTATAATTCCATCATTTACCTGGAGCTTTTCCCTTCTTCATAAGTTTAATTGCATGTCTCACTTTTCCATTTAAAATCATGGCAATTCAGAAGATATAATAGATATAGGAGGTAATTGTTCTTTATTACTATATAATTCTTGATAGAACTCTTCTACCCATTCCATGATGTCATTTCTTTTTTAGTAATAGTTCTATCTTTTTCTTATTGCAGATATGTTTCTTACCAATACCAAAATGTTGTTTTATATTCTTGAAACTTTTATTTTCTTCTACAGCTTTCCTTGCTAGTACACAATGATTCTTTCTTATATTATTATCAACTTTTTTTGCATTATTTTACAAAATTTGAGATATTTATTCCTTCTTAATGCATAATTTTTATATATCTTCATATTCCCTTTTTCTTCATAAATTCTCTAATCTCAATATAAATTTTATTGGTCAATTGCTGCTTTTTTCTACCAGCTATCTCTGTTGTAGTTTTTAAAAGTGTTATCAGTTATTTTTCTATTAATTTCATTGAAATCTGAATCGTGTTCAAAATCTCTTCAAATATTTAAAATCAATTTTCAAGTTCTAATTTAAATTCATTGGAATGTTTCAGAAGATTAGGAATATCAACTGTGAATATTGGTTTTTCTTAAAAAAATTTGTCTCTCTAGTTTTGCATTAATACCTATCTTACATCTTACTAATCAATGATCACTTCCTGTGTTGAATATATTAAGGACATTACAATCTTGAAATATGTATTTTCTGTTAGTTAAAATATAATGTAATTTTGCTGCACCTTCATTTGGATGTTTCCATGTCCATTTTTCTAAAAAAAAAAAAAAGAATTCTTTATATAAAGTTTTTCTGAAAACTCTACAAGTCTATGTCCTCTCTCATTTCTATTACCATAACCAAATTTACCTACAGCACTTTCGTCTTCATTTGATTACCAATTCTAGCATTAACATCTCCCATAACAATTTTAAAATATTGTTTAGTCTGAGCAAAAGCCTTTTGTACATCCATATAAAAATCTTCTACTACTTCATCAATATGAGAACTTGTTGGGACATAAACCTGAATTATCTGCATTTGGTATCTACTATTAAGTTGCATAACTAATCTTGCCAATCTGTCTAATATACTATCAATCTTCATAATGTTGTTCTGCCACTTTTTATTTATAATGAATTCTATTCCACTTGTATTTCCAATATTTGTAGCTTTGTAGTAGAATATATACCCACATTTTAAATCAATTATCTCTTTGCCTTTTCTTCTAACTTCACAAAGTCTAAAAATGATGTCCCATTTAATGAGACAGTTTCTTCCAATTCTTACAATTTTTATTCACTTGAAAATAATCTGTAGTTATAAGTACCTAAATAAAAAATGTCATGATTTATTTTTGTCTGTCATGATTATATATCTTCATAAAATGTTTTATATCAGAGTTGTTTAAAGCTAAAAATTAAAGAGATTGAGTTTAAATATGATGCATTGGAATAAGTTTTTATTTAAATAACTTTTAATAGGAAAATTTTAGTTTTATTGCTTTTGAATTATTATTTATATCTAATATATGTGTGTATATCTGCATGTGTCTGGAATGTGTGGAAAGTTTAAAATGAATTATTGCATTATATTTTATAAAAAGGGTACATTAAGCAATAACAATATTAAAGTTCTTTTAAATAAAGTAAAAAGAATATATTTTGAGTAAAAATATTTAATCTAAAAGTAAGTAAGTATTTTTTTATTAAAGTTAAATAAATAATTTATTTAGTAATTAAATAAATTTAATTTAATAATGTGGTAATTATTATTAGTATAGATAACATGTGAGTAGATACTCTGGATTAAAAAGTTCAAGGCCAGTTTAATTAATTAAAAGGTTAAAATTAAGCTAGTAAATTAAATATCCTGCTTGAGTACTAAATGGAAATTGTTGAACTGTGTCATATGATAAATAATGCCATGAAAATTTTTACACATGCATGGGTGTTTGGGTATATAAAAAAAACTAAAACTAAAATAATTAGCTTAATTGGTTTTTGTTTTCACTATTATCTTCACATTCTTTTAATTTTCCTTTCATCAGTTTTAAAAAGTTTTAAGTTGATTTTTTTTGAATGATTGGCTAAAAGGTTAAGTTATCCCAGCAATACTATTCTAAAATATGTGTTTAATCATCTATTGAAGGATTTCCAAGCTCCCTACATCGATCCAATCTATCTTATACAACTGATGCACATGATCATGCACATGTAAAAAACAAATGATTTCAAATATATGTATTTCATGCTGAACCAGCAATCAGTTGGTCCAGATCACTATCCCCGACATGCACACATAATAATCATTGCTCAGTTTATATTAAGATATAAATCTTCATGCTTTAATGGACAGGCTTTAATCTATTCCACCCTCCAATCCTTGCTGAAGATTTGGAGAGTGGAGTAGATTGAAGCATGCTCGTTAAAGCATTAAGATTTGCTATTTTAATATAAAACAAGCACAGATTATATATAAGTGTGGGAGATGATGATTTAGACCAATTGATGAGTGCTGGTTTAGCATGATATATATATATATATATATATATATATATATATATATATATTGTACCTATATTGATATAGGCACATAATTTTATCTAAAATTATATTATTAAAATAATCTTTCTTTAAAGAGAAACATAAAATTAAATGTTGAGTTTATTGCAGCTTGTTTTCAAAAAAAGGAATCAAATAGTTTTCTATCGTTAATTTCTGAAATAAGAGCTACAATCAATTAATCAGAAGGGGAGAGGGGTGTTTCGTTAGAGAAATTAAACTAAGGGTTATAAAAGGAAGTAAAGAGTTTGTATTAGTATTCATAAAAATATAATTTAAAAAGTTAAAACATACAAATCTCTTTTCATTCAAGTTTAATTAAAGAAAAAATAATGTTAAAACTAATATATGTGCGTATATATGTGCGATTGTCAACAATAGAATAAATGTTATTATAAATAAATGAAGGTTAAAGAAGATTATTATTAAAAAACACGGCAATGGTTATTAATTAAAATATAAAACAACATCTCTGCATGGCTATTACTAATTAAGCAATCTTCCAAAACATGTTTATCAAAGGATTAATTGATAAAGAATTTCGACAACAGATATTTGCCGGAGGATATTGAAAAGAAAACACTTCATTGGTATAAATACTGAATATTTTATCGGACAATAAGTTGAGACAGTCAGTTCACAAATTAGTTGAGTGAGTGCAGTTCACAAAGTAATTGAGTAGTGCTGTTCAGAAATTAATTGAGTCAGTTAACAAACAAAATGCAGTGTTGAGAAGATTTTGGGAATTCATGCCTCTCCACAGCCTAAAAAGTCTGATGAAAACAGCAAGATCTGCCTGTGAAACAAGAAGAAAACAAAGTGCTAAATCTACGTTCAAAATCCTAGGTAAAACATTTGCTCATTTTCGTTTATACTATAATAGCCATTGCATTTCATTAATTCATGCGAATCCTCCAAGAGTCTAATTATATGAACTCGATATCATACATAAATGAACTATTGATATGTGTGTTTAAATTTCAAATGCTATGTAATACTTTATTATTATTATGTGTGTGTGAGTTAATATGTGCGTGATCCTTATATCAATATTATTAGTCAAAGTAGATAAATTCCCAGGGTTCTGTTAAGAAAATATTCAAGAATATTTAAACTATTTAGAATGTTAATTTAAAATATGCGTGTGTTTTATTAGAAGTATAAAATGTTTAAATTTAATAAATAAATGTTAGTTAATAAATTATCTTTAAAATTAAACTTTATTTGTCGGTCAATTCTTTTTATCAATTTTTTTAACAAATTCTTTTATCAATTCTTTTAACCACTAATTAAGTATAATCTATTAGTGATTATAAATAGCTGAGCTAGTCGTGGATTTAGGCGTTGAGTTAGTGACCACTGTTCAAAGTGCGTTGTCTATTTTTAGTATTCTTTAAGAATAAGAGCTGGCCCATGTTATACAAAACAAAAAAAGGTTGGAGTGGTGTTCAACTCAACAGCTGAGAAGAAGTATGTTGGAAATGTAACATTATATATATTTATAGCTATTGGGATACAACTCTCCATATGTTCTTCTCTGCCTAAGAGACTGGTGTTTCGAATCCACATATTCGAATTCGGTTCAATATATATATATGAGATCATTTATGTTTTTCACGTGTGTGTGATAATGTGTATCAATTGTTTAAAATAGAGTGAATGGTTGAAGGGAGCTTGAATGTCTGTGTTCAAAGACATTATTAGGTTTTAATAAAGTTCTGAAGCTAAGGATAAATAATTTATAAAAGACCATCATTCTTAATTTGATTAAAAAATAAGTATAAAAATCATTATGTTCATGCCAAATCAAAAAGAATAATTACGATGAATTATTTTTAAATAATTAAAATTGCATTATAAATTTTTAAGAAGGGAAAAAGATGCAAAGATACATTTTTTTTCAATACTTAAAAAAAAAGACTTTATTCATCTATTTTTCTATTAATGAAAATAAGCTAAGATTTAATTGGATATAATTATTCATCCCAAATTCATCTATCTAGTTAGTTATAATATTTTCTACTTTGTTTATTTGTTTGAAGTATATTATATGACCTTGACAAAAAAGAAATGATTTAAACTTAAGTCATGCTTTGATATTTGTAAAAATATATGAACTTTATAATATGGAACTTCACAAAAGAACTGTTATTGCTTAATATACTCTCTCTACTCATCTCTCCTCAAATTTAAGCTTCAATTATGAATATTGTTATAAAGGAATTCTTGCTGTTACTATCTGTCAGAATGAAAGACTGTTTTGCAGTATTTTTCTAAAAGAAGATAACAAAAGAGACTTGAATAAAAGGGATTGTTTTCATTGTAAGATAAAAGAAACTTTAATCCTTAATCTGAAATGATAAAACAAAATATTTAGCATAATATTTGGTATATTTAAATTTATTATTGTTATTATGGAATTTTTATGATTTATTCTTATTAATATTATTATTAATATTATTTATGGTATTATACATATATTTATGATGATACACATACATGAAATGGATTGGATAAGAAGTATTTTGGTAAGGGATTTATTAAAAAGTTATTGATTGTTATTGAGAGTTTTCTAAGTTATTATTTCAGACTAATGAATGAATTTTTATATATGAGATATAACAGTTTTTTATATTGGATATAATTGTGTATGAATGAAAGTATTTGTAAATTAGTGTGGATGAATTTAGATAGCATAAAAAATTTAATGTTAATATTGTTATGCAATTATGATTTGTCAGTGTATACAGTATAGTTAGTACAAATAGATGTATTGTTAGACCTTTAAATGTGGGTATGAGTTGAATAATTATTTATTATGATTATTATCAAATGCATGTCTCATATGATTAGTCATTGATATGCTGATTGAAGATAGCTATCAATTTAGGCAACTTCAGTTAAATATTTTGTTTTTATATGCATTTAGCCCCTCTATGAGTGTCAGTGTGTCTTGCTTATTATGCAGCATAGCCTGCACATAGTTACTGGGTGTTCTATTTATATTTCATCTTCCACTTTGTCTAGAATTCAATGTTAATGATTATTTTGATATCTTAGAATATTTTAAGATATGTTCATCTTTATAATATATTGTTAGCTCTACTACAATTTAAATTTAAAGTATATTGTGAGTATTGAACATATTCATTTTTTACCCCATCATAGATATTGATAATATTATATTAGTATTTATTTTGTGTAATAGTTTTGCTGTCTCAATAAAATCTATAAGTGCATCTCCACATTGATTTTCAAATATAGTTTTACTTTGTGAAGTATACAATATCCTACTAGTGGCCTGCATGTAGATACATATTGTTTTACTCTGAGTACATAATGCTGAAAAAGTCGATATTAGATAAATGTGAGGCTTTTTAGTTAACGATAGATATTTTCATTGTAAATTCTTTAGGAATATTTTATAGAAAGAGATACCTTATTTGTCAAGTGTATCAATATTTTGTTAGTCTAATTAAATTAAATTAAATTAAATTAAATAATGATGCTTATTGTAAATAAATATTTTTATTGTATAATCATTATCTTATACTGTAAATAAATATGTTTGATATTAATTAAATATGTTTCTGTTTCATTGCCATTGTTACATTATCATATTTGTTATTCAGAAATTCTAATATAATAAAGCTTTATTATTCCTTATTTAATAAGAGTACACTTCAATGGTCACAGAATTTATTTATACAAGTTTTACTTGTTATTTATTTATCTGCATTATAAAATGAATACTATTCATTTGTTTTATTACAATGCATTTGTAATGTACTTGGTAACATAAAATATATCCTTCTCTTACCTGCTGCATTATTCCATGTTAGTACTTGTTGAAAGTTTATATCAAAAGGTATGAAATTTAGATATCTTATAGGTGATAGAAATGAAATATTTATCTTGAAAATTTTTAAGATAATTTAGAAATGCTTTATCTGCTAGCCCATATAGTATTTAAAATAGTTTCTGCTTATCTAAAATGCAAATGTTATTATCTTTAAAAAAAAAATTAAAATACACTACCATTTTATCATTTTTCTTGTGACAAGTGCATTTTATTTTTAAACCCTGAGGTATAGACATTTAGAATCTGAGATAAAATTATTTAAAATTGAATTTGCTTTTTTGAGAGACTAACATCTGATTAAGTTGGTAGAATTGTTGTGAAAGTTTAGCTGAAAGCTTCTCTTTTCTATAATCATAGGAATATCTACCTCATGAATTACTTTACAATAAGTGGCATTACTGTTATCTATTCTTATGAATTTCCTGATTCTTTTGATTCAGTATAAAACACTAACAAAATAAGTAATAAGTAAATATAAAACCATATTTCTAAATTTCCTAAAATTTAATTAAAATGTCAATCTTTGTAGTAAATATAAAATTATATCCTTGATTGTCTTTCACTTTAGAATAAATCGCAAATTTATAGTAATATTATTAATAACACTTTAAATCATATTTAAGTCAGCACAAAGAACCAATCCAATAATTGAGAAGTTAGTTATTTAATGATTTCTACTTACATTTGACCCTATTATTATCTTCTGTCAAAATGTTTGTTTTGCTTGATTTACTATGCCTAAATTGTCTAAATTCTATTTCCACTGTATCAATTAATATTATATGGCATTTCTGAATCTACTATCATTCTTTTTAAAAAAAACATATCTTCAGGAGCAAATCAACCTCCACTCATGCACTATGTTAAAAAATTAACATTCATCCAGCTGTAAACAAAGATTTAAAAGGACAAGTGAATTCACTTATTCATCACTGTTTTAAAAATCAGGCATGTAAAGACTCAAGTCCTAAATATGTACAGTAAGAAAAAAGCTCACTTTTTATAGATAAGCTTGAAGAATAAGTAAATTCATTTGTTCTTTTAAAACTTTGCTTATAGGTGAGTGCATGCCAATTTGTTAAAACAGTGCATGTGTGGAGATTGATTTGCTCCTAAAGGCAAAACATATATATGTAAAATATTAGTGGTAACCTTGAATAGAATTTATCAATCTTTCATTCAACTTTGGCATTATGAAGCAAATTCCAATTAAAAAATTAATTTATATGCATGATTGTATTGTAATAAGCATAAATCAATGTTAATGTTTACAAATCCAGCACAATTTTTCATGTTACATAGTATCAAATTTAACTATAAACTGATACCAAGTGTTACAAAAACTTGTATCACATTTGGAAAATATTAGCATTAAATAATGAGAATTTATTTTATATGGGATTCAGTTTGCCAATGGGTTGGTTGTCATTTTCAGAATAAAAAATAAATAACATATGATATAGAACAGTGGTCTTCAACCTTTTCACACCTGCGGGCCCAGTAAAAATAAGGATAAGATTTCGGGACCGGCAGAAGTTTAGATAAATTTTCTTAAAGATGTAACCTGCTTAGCTTTAGATAAGCATAATTGTTTTAACTGACCAAAACAGCACATTAGTTATTGTGTATTGTAATGGTGTTTAAATATTACAGTTTACAAACATCGCGCTATATAAAATAATTGATTTATTTACCTTCACATGCTGAATACTCTTTCTCAAGTTGCGCAGTCGTATTGCTACAGAAAACATACAATAACAATCATTCTCATTAATGTGCTTGCATTTTACGTTTATTATTTCATTGTTAAAACATGCAAGAATAAAATGTTATTCACCTAAAAGTTGAAAAAGTCAAAAGTTTTGATCTTATTTTTTTTTATTTTTTTTTGGGGGGGGGGGTGAGAAATACTGAGACAAAAGATAGACCCCAAAGTTATTTTTTGTTTGTTTTATTTTTAAAAAAGGTAACAGAAATTGGTTTTAAAAATAAAAGTTTTAGTATTTTAGTGGTATACAAATAAAACCAAAAAAAATATTGCCTTATAGGCCAAAAAAAAAAAGTGCGCATATTTTTAAACAAAAAAAAAAAAAAGAAAACGAAACTTGAAAAAGTCAAAAGTTTTGATTTTGGTGTGGTGGGGGGGTTTTGAGAAATATTTTGTAAAAGTTAGAAACAGAACTTATTTTTTGGTTTTTATTTTTAAAAAAAGTTAATAAAAATTGATTTAAAGCAAAAAAAAAAAAATCGCCATAGAAAAAATTTAAGAGATCAAAAAAAGTCATGTTACATTTTATTGTTTTAACAATGCTGATAAGCAGCCATGATTGGCTATCAAAAGACAACCAGAGTTTGTATAATAAAAAACTTTTTTCTACCCCCCCCCCATAAACATCTGTGATAAATAGAAAAACAAATTAATTTATGTGTGATTGATTAGATTTTGTTTTTGTTCTGTTTCTTTTTTTTAAATCTGGGGAAAAATGCAATGAAAAAATAAATAAAATTGTTCATATTAATTAAAGGTTTAAAATCTTATTATTTAGTTATGCTAGTCTATCTGTGGACCGACCGAAAACTTCTGTGGCCCAGTGCCGGTCCGCGGCCCGGTGGTTGAAGACCACTGATATAGAAAATGAATACATGTGTATATAAACATCTTAAATATTAAGGTGCACATAGATGAAAATTTAAATGATAGCATTTTAATATTTATATATAGAAAAATAAAAGTTAAAATAATTTTTAAATGCTGCAAGCCAAAGATTTTCCAACAGCATTTTTTTTTTTTTTTAGGAACAGTGAAAAAAGGCATTAGTCATATGTGGTGAGAGGATTTTTACCTTTCTCTGAATAAATATACAATGATAACTATTTATCAATTAATATTATAAGATAAATTAAATTACTTTGAGGCTATTTCTAAATTATTTTTGGCTTGGATTTAAACCTCATAGTAGTAGTAGTAGTACTGATCATTACGGCATAAAATTCCTTACTCGCACACATCTATATTGACGTAATTCTGTCTTATGGCTACTTTGTTTCACTAAACATAATAAGCTATTAAAATAGTATATTTATAAAATATTAATTTAAAATGAGTGACGTCATAATATTCAAAACAAATTGTTTAAAAATTCATATAATTGAAGAGAATTTGAACACAGAGTTTCAAGCACACTTCAGCTATTGACTCTATCTCGTACAACCAATACACATGACAGCTCAAATGTGAAAAAAGTAAATGAGCCCCAATATAAGTATTTCGTGATGAACCAGCACTCATCAGTTGGTCCAGATCATTATCTCCCACACATATGTATATTGGAGATCATTTATCTTTTTTACATTGTGTATAGTCATGTATATCGGTTGTATGAAATAAGAGTCAATTGAAAAGTGCTTGAAAGTTTGTGCTCAAATCCTCTACAATCATATCTAGTTTCCAAGTATATTAAATTATACTTGTATTCTATAGAATATTAAAAATTCATATAGTTTTGTAGATTTTACGTATATTATATTCGTGTAATATTACCTTTGTAAAAGATAAAAAATGAAGTATTTTTTTCCTTTCTTAAATGAAATAAAATATGGGACTTAAACCTAATAAGTGATGTAGATAAATAATTAATTGTAAAAAAAAAACTAAAGTTAAAGTAATTCGTGTAAACAAGTAATTAACTGAAAAATTGATTAAAGTTAAAACTAATTCTGTAAACAGACAATTAAATCTGTTAATAGTTAAAATAAAAGAGAAAAAAAAGAAGCATTTATTTTAGTGCCAAAAAGTCTATGAACAGATTTAATTAGAGATTATGTTGTTTTTTAAGATAAGATCAAAAATCCATAATAATAAAAAAATGTGACACAGATTATTTTAAAATAATAACTTTGTTGCAACAGACAAGCAAGTATATAAAGCAAAATTTAAATGCGTTTAATCAACTGAGAAGCTAATTAAAAAGCCAGTCGAGTAATAAATTGAAGTAGTGAGAAACTGAAAAGATCATCAAGAAAAAGAGATTAGAAAACATTTAGTGTTTTAGTTGCTACATTTATAAAGAAATGGTTCTAATAACACTTTGGGGTTTTTATCTCTCCATTCTTATGTAATCAAGTGATTAGTATGTGACATGACCTTTTTAAAAAATCTAAAAGAACTATCTATCTGGAATATGAATCACCATTTTGAAGATGGACGTGCCATATAAATAATAATTATATAAAAAAAAACTTCATAGAATTTAAACTTATATTTTTATTAAATTGTTTAATGAATTAAATAAACTAACAAAAAAAAAAGATTTTATAATTATAAAGACAGATTTGACAAATCCTTTTCCAACAAGTTACAAATTTCAAAAAACATGCGTGCATTCTTAAAAGAAATGTTCATATATATTGCTAGACAAATAAGTGATACACTAATATATGTTTAGAATTTTTGGTACTGTGGTGTTAGAGCTGCGACATAAAGAATTATAATCGTTTAATCATTAAATTAATTAGGTTATTAAATCAAAAACATATTTTAAAATCTACATTAAAAAAAAAAAAATTAACAAAAAAAATACGAAAAGCATTAGTGTGAAGAATAGTTAAAATGCGTGTTTAAATCAAATTGAGTGTGTGTTTACACGTGCATATTCTGCATAATCTATTTTAATACGTTGTACAGGTTTACACCTGCATTTAAATATGTAATATATGAGGGATGCATCTTATATCACTGATTCACCTGATTACATACATGTTGAAAAGATAAATAATCACCAATATTCGTATTTCACGCTAAACCAGCATCCATTAAAGTATGAAGATTGGTTATTTTAATATAAAGCTGAGTACTAATTGTATATATGTGTGGAGATGGTAATCTGAACCAACTGGTGAGTGCTGGTTTAGCACGAAATACAGATATTATTGATTATTTATCTTTCAACATGTGTGTGAGTCAGCAATATAAAATGGCACTGAGAGTTGTAGGTCGTGTGAAAGTCTGAGTTCGAATCCCGCATATATTACATATAGAAGTGCAGCCTGTACAATGTATTAAAATAGATTATGCAGATATGCACGTGCAAACACACACTCAATTTGATTTAAACAGGCATTTTAACTATTCTTCATATTAATGCTTTTCGTATATATATATTTTTTTTGTTAAATTGTTTTGTTTTTTTTTAATGTAGATTTTAAAATATGTTTTTGATTTAATAACCAAATTAATTTCATGATTAAACGATTATAATTCTTCATGTCGCAGCTCTAATACCACATTACCGAATTTTTTTATTTATAATCATATTATTAATAAATTAATTGCCATTAAATAATTCTCAGCCAATGAAATATAAATTTTTATTCTACGGTGCAATCTGTATTGAACAGGCTTATGAGATTAACCACAATAAGTTAAATAATTAATATTAAATTCAGTTCTTGTGAGTTTTCAAGTAAACCAAGATGGCATTCCATGTTATTGAGAAATGTACAGTTTCGAGAAACTATAATCTATCGAAAATGTGTTAGTTGTTAAATTAAAATAAAATTAATTATTCGATTGTTAAATTTAAAAAAAAAAAGGAATGCATTTCATTTATAAGCTTTATTACATTTTTTAAACTTACATTATAATGTGGGAAGTGATAAGCAGCGCTGTCTTTTGGATTTTGGGGTCCTAAGCACAAATATGAAGAGGGGGGATCCCAGTAAATAATAAATAAATAAAATCTTTAATTTTTAATACAAGAAAGAAACATATACAACATTTATTCTTATCTAATAAGTAATACTTAGCTTATAACATATTAATATTAATATAAAAGAAAAACAAAATTGATAAAACTTTATTTTCATTGTTTTAATTTCAGCAAATTTATCTATTATCTTACTTAAATTTAAGACTTCATATAATTTATTTTCTATGAAAAGCAACATTAGATAGTCTTCCTTATGTTATTGTGGATCTTAATAGTTTACTATTTTTGCTAAGTATGTGTGTATATTCATATATGCACATGAAATAAGTAGTATTTAGTAAAATGATATTACATTTGTAAAAGTAAATGTATGTGCATGTATGCCAAAGGTATACATATTATTTTTAAAAAAGCACTTAGATTAATTAAATAGTTTTGATTAAAAGAGTAAATCTTATACCTATAAAGATTAGCTGTACTGATAAATAATCAATTGTAGCAGAGGTATTAGTTCCTGATCAGATTTGTTAATAATGAAAACTCATTGCTAAAAATAAATAATTGGAATGTGAACTGCATTATCTGATCACAAGAATCAAATATGGGAACTCTAGATATGGATCACCACATGGGCAGCTGATGACTGATCAAAAGAGACATTCTACCACACTCAGAACAGTGTGTGTAGATGAACAAGAACAGTGATGTATTAGGTGAAGCTCCAGGAATGCAGATGTGCCATCTAATAGGTGCTCCAATCACTCCTACTTCACTTTAGCGTTGCAGATAAGTTTACCTCCAGATGTGTGAAAGTAAACTTAAGGACTCACAAACAGGTCATATTGATCTATAATATTATTTTGTAAGCCTTCAGGCTTTTATATTATGTTTAGTGAGTTATGCATATAAAGTGTAGAATATATAATGTATATAATTGCTAATAATTTATTATCTTCATGCTTAACCCTCTATAAATAAAACTCTGTTACCTTTAAATTACTTGTCAAGCTGTTTCACATTATTCTGAGTATTTCTTTATTTATTTGTGTTTGCAATCCAGCAGGCAATAGAGAGCAGCCAGGCACAGCAATTGGTGCATCACATTCTTGATTATGAATCTCAACAGTCCGAATCCTCAGAAAATTGTGCAATTGTCAGTTAAAAATAATTAGCACATTGACAGCCAAATAGGTCAATGACTAACTAATTGAATTTGTGAAGCCGACAAATTAATAACATAATTTTTTTTTGCTAAATTGACTGCTGTCATAATGCAGCCAGCTATAGAAAAATTTGATGTCATAGAGGCAAGTGAATGGCCCCTGTACATCCAGCAGATAGAGAAACTCATAATTATAAACAGAGTGGTAGAAGATAAATGTAAAACAGCAATATTATTATGTTTTGTTGGAAAATGGGTCATCCAAATAGTAAATAGACTTTGTGAACCCCAAACTCCTGAAGAATTAATGCTTAACCAAGTAAAGATCATATAGCTGACTACTTTTACTTTTGAGTCTAGGCACACCATTAGAAATCATTTTAGAAATCATAACAGGGCAATAATGAGAAAATGCAATATTATGATACTGCCCTTTGTGAACTTGCAAAAAACTGTGTTTACAACTCATACCCGGAGGAAGCCCCCCTCAATATGTGGAATGAATAAAACAGTCTGAGACAACAGTTACTGTCAGATAAAGACATTAATCATAAAAAGCTATTAAACATGGAATAGCTTACGGATTGGTTTTACAGCAAGCCAAAGAATTTATTGAACATGAAAGTAGTGGATAACAATCCATTAAAAATCCACAAAATTGACAAACCTGAAAGAAAGGTACCTGAACAAAAAAAGAAATAATTGATAGTAATAAAAGTCAAAGTGTTTTTGTTGTGGCATCCATCTCAAGAGTCAAGTTAGCAATAGCCAAAGAAGAGAAGAGATTAATGACAATCAAAATATTGTTTTTTTTTATTATTAATCTATATGTTATTACAAATAATTGAATGTATTTGAAAAAGTGTAAATAAAGTTTAAAATTTTCTTCAAATATTTAACAGTAAAAAATAAATGATAAAAATAATCCCTTGCCTATACATTTTACACTCAATGAAAAATGTACCATGTGACTTCCTAAATATGATGATGAAATTGCATTCTTTTGAAATAAATATAAAATTGTTATTATTTAAGCATTCATATTATTGTATTTTCTTAGTTCAAATCATTGCTTGATATATTTGTTTGTTATAGCTGTAGACTATTTGAAGATTTTGGAGAATGAAGTTTATTCTCTATTTCCAGATAACATTGTCAGTTTTCAAAATAATTATGTTCTAATTAATCCATTCTATGGAATCAAATATTTGCTTGAAAAAATGTTTCATGGCTTTCCTAAAAAAATGATTGCGATACTAGTGCTCCATGTTTCATTCTTGTTTCATGAATGAAGAGTTGATACTTTTTATAGATATTGTAAATAATATTATTTAAATATCATATAATTTTGCCCACATTGATTTTGATATAAATGGTAAAGTTAAGCTATATTAAAAAATGTCATAAGTATTTCTATAATTTTTCCAATCCAACTTTTCTTTCCTCTATCTTTATATATATGGTTATTAAATCATAAATGCATAATGCTAAATGAAACTAAAATGTTGTAAATGAATACAAATTACTGCTAGAAAGTTTCAACAATACTACCTATATACGTGTGTGTAATGATAAATATGACTGATAAAATATTTATAATCAATCAAATCTTTTAAAAATATTCTCCAAGTTTGTAATAAATCTAGAACTGTCATTTAGTGTAAGATCTTTCAGAGTAATCTTTCCCACTATACACGTGTTTTATTGAAAATGATGCTTTGTCCAATAAACTATGAAACATCTGATTATCCACGTAGAAAGACTATTCAAATTTTTTATTTATACATGTTAATTGTAACTTATTTGATTATACAGGTGGAATGTTTTAGCAATCTATTGTATAGGTGTACATATGAACTCATCAATTCTTTAATATTAATATCTTCTAATAGGTAGAGATAATCGATATATTATAACACTCATTGAAACAGAAAAAAATAATATAAGAAATATATATATATAGTGTAACTCACCAAATGGTTACCAGACATTGTCACTCAAAAGGGCTAGACCACAGGATTAAATAATGTCACATGGGCACCATAATACCTATGAATTTTCCACAGTGTATG
Organism: Epiperipatus broadwayi; assembly: GCA_028023455.1. Classification (NCBI taxonomy): domain Eukaryota; kingdom Metazoa; phylum Onychophora; class Udeonychophora; order Euonychophora; family Peripatidae; genus Epiperipatus; species Epiperipatus broadwayi. The sequence continues at coordinate 2,452,729 of JAQFVV010006222.1, forward strand.
AGTTCTCTTATAGACAACATAATTAATTATAATTAATAATATGCAAGGATCTTATACTAAATTAAATTTTATCTCAGGTTATATTTTTACTTTTTTTTAAATATAGGCTTTTTTGCAATTGTGAAATCTCATCTTAGGTTCTAAAATGTCTTTATCTAAGAGTTCAAATTCAGAATGCACTTGGAAAAAAAAATGCTAATGGATAATATATTTAAACATTCTTAATATGTGATAACTATTATTTAAACTATACATTAAACATTTTATATATTTTTTTAAATTTTATTCTTAACATTAGTATTTTAGGAAAGTAGAAATGAAGCTGTACAATAATAGAGTATTCAAATTACTTAAATAATATATGGCTAATAAATTGAAATATTTCTAAATACTTTAATGTTTTTTAAGAGTAACTATTTCATTTCTACTAACTATATATCTCGTTGATTCTCCACGCGCATATTGAATTAAAAAAAAAAAATTGACCTGAGACACAATTTTCACAATACCCTCAGTTTTAATAAAGTTTAGAGCAAAATAGAAACTAAAAGAACTAAGGAAAACAATAAGAATAAGACAAGTAGTGATTGGCATTCAAAAAATAAAAAAAAGTGAAATTTCAACATCCAACATAATTATTACTTTATTGTTTGTTCATAATTTCTAATTTATCATTAACTAAGTTTAAATTACATCTTCATTGATAATTTCTTTGTATTTCTCATAAAATTATCTTTTAAACTATATATAATACTTCTTATCTGAGGTAATCTCCAAAACTATTCGCATAAGAATTTTTCATTTTTATCTTGTACCCCAAAAATTAACAAATCTCAAAGATGTCTATAAGAAAAAGATTCATCCTAATAAAAGATTCAAAACAAATCATTTCCAGAAGGTGTATATGCATTTGTTATCATAGTAATTGGTTTCTTGTCTATCTAAAACTAGAAATTGTAGGCTACTGTATGTATCACTGATAAAATGAGTTTCATTTCTTTACTTTATATTTTTTGTGTACATCAGTGATGTTTATATTCTTTATGCACACCAGTGATGCTATTTTGTTATATTTATTGTCCCATAGAGATATAATTTATTTGTATATAGCTCATTTTCCAGCTATAGACTTGAAAATAATGTGATGCAAGATGTGGAAAAACTACTGACTCCACAGCATGAGTATCAAGGCATAGGTAAGAATCAGAATTTGATTCTTTGCCTGCATGCAATTCCATGCGGTATATGCATAACCATTGTGGCTACACCTATACAAACACCATTTGAAATTTCTCTTTACTGATTTTAAGTGTTTATATTTTCACATGGTTATATGTCCAGTAACGTTTTTTTTTTGCTTTATCAACTGCAACCTTTCTGTACATTTGATAATCAGTCTTAAAATTTACATTGCACTACTCTAAACATCAAGTGCAAACACAAATACAAATATAAACACATTAATAAATTATTAAACTTTTTGAGAATAATTATGTCTATAAATGAGGCTGTCTCAAACTTGGATCAGAGACCCAAAATCATACTATACAAAAACTACTTATATTTGAATACAAATTTATATACTGTATAATAAAGAGCATAAATGATTTAATATTACATAATTTATACACTAATTCAAACACACAAATAGAAACACAAACAAATTATATCATTTATCAAATAATTAAAAAAAAATTAATTCAAATAATTAAAAAATTAAAATTGAATACTTATGATGATATTCTGTGGTTATGTTTATATCATGTTACAGACTCGACATGCTAATCATCAGTGTATTTTTAATACACTTTAGTTAAGTAATAAGGCCAATAAATATTTTCTGCCTTTATCATCCTCATGTAAACTAGTAAACTGACCAAAAAAGAAAAAATATATATGCACCTGTTAATAAAAATATTAATAAAAAATTCAAATTTTATCCAATTTCAAATTGTGAGTCATCATTTTAAAGATGGAATTAAGTAGCAACAAATGCTGGGATTTCTGTTGATGTCATGCTTATAGATTTTGTGCAATTTAAAAAAGAAAACATTTCAATGAATCAGCTTCCACATATGCATAACATGGTGTAAGCGCTCAACCTGATAAAATACATAAATTTCATATCTTCTGATGTAATTTTTAAAAACCAATAACATGGAATAATGCAGAAGGCAATAAGGGTATATTTTATCCTAACAAGTACATTGCAAGTGCATTTTAAATAAAACAGATAATATAGTATTTATCTTCTGATAATGTAGGTGGAATAAAATAATAAGCAAAATGAATGAATAAAGTCTATGTAATCATTGAAATGTACTCTTATAAAATAATTATTAATGGAAACTTTATTAAAGTAGATTTTTAAAGTAACAAGTGTGGTAATGCAATAATGTCATAATGGCAACAAACAGAAATGTTTTAATTAATAATAATAATAAAATTTATTTATAGCATATAACAAAATCTATACAATAGATTATTTATTTACAATAAACATTTTAATAAATTTTAGGCAAAACTATACATTTCCATAAAGCATTTCAAAAAAATTTACAATACAAGTAATTATCATTATCCAAATTTTCTACCATCTGTCTAATACAGTCTTTATTTAAAATATTATATACAGAGTAAAATAGTCCATCTATATGACTATATTCAGGCCACTGATAAAATATTATATCCTCTATATAACTAAAACAGGTTTGAAAATCAGTGTGGAGGCACTTTTATAGGTTTTAGAAGATAAAAATATTATGCAAAATAGTAACACAAATATCATAGTATTAACATCTATAATGAGGCAATGAAATAATTATGCTCAATATTCAAAATATATTCTAAATCTAAATTGGAGCAGAGCTAAACATAAAAATATGAAGATAAATATGCATTCAAATACTATAATATACTAAATAAGCAAAATATATAATCAAAATATGAATAAACATCCGGTAATTTGTGATGGCAGTGCTGAAAATGAGAAAGTCAAACTCTCTCTCATAGAAGGGCTGGACAATACAATATCATGAATAGGCACCTGGTAACTATGGGTAAGTAGTACTGATAAATATGCAAATGATGCATTCATTTATGGAGGGACTGGACAACACAATATCATGAATAGGTACCTAGTAACTATGTGCAGGCATTGCCGATAATTATGTAAATGATGCACTCATTCATGAAGAGGCTAAATGCATATAAGAAACAATATAATATCCACATAAAATTGCCTAAACAGAAAAATATACATTTCTATTTTGCATACAAATTATTAACTATTCAAGACATACATTTGATAACAATGATAAATAAATAAGTAGCATTTTGCACACACATTCAAAGGCATACAACACACCTCTACATTCTAACACTATGTGTATAACAACAAATCATTATTGCATAATGAAAATAACATTTAATTTTATAAACTAACTAAATTCTCACACACCCCAATGTCCATAAATCTCATTTATTAACTTCTATATCAAATATATTGTAACGGGCACATATGCCATTACATTATTTTTTTTTTATTAAACATGAAAAATAAAAGTTCGCAAATAAAAACTTTTTTTTTAAGAATTAAAAATTGAAAACTAAAAATCATCTAAACTCTAATATATAAAATCGCACAGGTGAAAAATTATTAAATGAAAACTTTATTTAAAAAAAAGAAAAAGTTTTAAAACTAAATATTAAGAAAAAAACTTAAAAGATTTAAAGATAAAAAAAAAATTAATTAATGTTATTGAAAAATGGAAATGATTATTTTAATTAGTCCAAGTGAACTAGTCCTTGGGCATTTCATAATATATAATTAAAGGTCAGATAGAAGAGACAAACAATGGGAACAGAATGGCCAATAAAAAAAATCACTCATGAATTGGACCTCAGCGAAAAGACCATCACCATGATCGTGACATAATGTCCACTGGATCTGAAAATCTACCATAAAAAGTGAGTGAAAATTAATTTAAGGAGAGATGTGTGGTAGCAGTGGTGATACGTGTTAGTGTGGAATTGATGCCAGAAGGGATTGAAAAGATGCACTCTTCAATCCTTTCAGTTCTGCTAAAAAAAAGAGAAAGAGAAATGACCAATCATTTTCTACATTGAGGACCAGCTAAAGTAAAAGACCTCTGGATGAATCAATAAAATGGCCAACAGAATACCAATCTTTTTAGGATGGGGTGGGAATTCACATTCAAATGGTAAGCAATAGATAAAGATGAACTTTTTAAAACTGTAAGAACTTTATGAACATTTTCAAAACAATAACTCTAAGTATAAAATTTTCACAGTATTTAAAATAATTGCAATAGAAATTCCTATCTGACCAAATGTAATCAGTTATTAATTATTTGATTGAATGTATTATTTGTTTGTTAAATCATTTCCATTTTATTTTATATTTTTATCAATATTTATTGTATAAATTACTTAAATGCATTAAATTTAAGTTGGGTATAGATGCTTGCATGGATTTGTTAATGGTTAATTATGTTTTTGTTTTCATATTTGATTAAAATATATAGACATTTGGTAAATAATGATACTTTACGATGAGTATCTAAAATGTATTTATTCGGATGTCTTTTAAGTTATTGGTGTCAGTGCAGCATCTTATGATGAATGCCATTGGGTTTCTTGTAAATTTCCCTCTGCAATTCTATCAATGATTTTATATTTTGATCGTTTATGTTTATTTTGAAATGTTTTTAACTGTGTAATCTATGTAGCCGATCTATATCCAACATTAAAAAAAAATACTTTTATAAAATTCATCTGTGCAAAATTATATAAATGTTAAACTTAAGTCAGGTGTGAATGGCTATATAGATTTGTAAAGTTATATTAATTAATTAAGGGAGGGTTAATCTTAGGTAATTTGTTTTGTAGTTGGATTGGGTCAATGGATTGGATATATATCGGTGTAATTAGTAAATGTAGTATGAGGTCTGCTATGGGCAGAATTGCATTATACACTGCACCCCTTTTTGCCTATGGAAGGAAATAGTAAGATGAAAATTGCAATCCTTTTCTATGGAGTTTTTTTTATTGTTCTTCTTGCCAAACAGATGTAGCATTCCTGTCTGGATAAGTCAATGTCTTCTCTAACCCTGCTGTTCAGATGTACATTCCTGACAGTATGGTATTTTGTGCTGTCATATTCATGCTACATTGAATACATCACATATATCAGATGGATTGATGTTGGTTTAACTACGAACTTTTGGCCTAAGGTTAAATAAGGGATAGAATATTTTCTTTTCAAATGAAATCTATGTAGTCTATTTATACTCGACACTTAAATAAAAATATTAAACTTATCTGTGCGAACTTATAAGAGTTAAAATGTAAATTAAATTCTAAAAAACCAAGTTAAAATGTAAGCTAAATGATAAAGTAAAAGTTATACTAAAATAATTTTAAATCTTATATATGTCTAAATAAATGTTTGTGTGTTATTACTCGCTGTGGCTTCTATTATTTTTTAATATTGAAAATATTCTTAGGTAATAATTTATAAAATATAAATCTCTGCTGTTCCACTGAGCTAGTGGCATGGGCTGATGGTCTGAATAAAACATGTAAATTTTTTGTTTAACTTACATATCCACCTACTATATGAATTTTCTAGGTTCAAGTAGCCTAGTGGCACTCTGTATGGCAGATATGGTAACTTCCACTTCTTTTTGGACTGTTATAATTGGACTCCCAATGTGGCATGATGTTTAATAAACCACGAATACCCTGAGCAAATTTTTTCAAAATGAAATATTTTTATCTATTTGCATAAAGTCGTATACTTTAAATCTTATAAAAGCACTGCCAGAAAGAAATAGCACATATATTAAAAATGAGAAAGAAAAGATATTAATAATTTTAAAACTAATTTTTTTTTTAAAAGTCAAGAGGTTGCCATTAATATGTTTCTTTTTTTTTAATGTGTATAAGCATGCACAGCTATGGAAGTTTATGATTGTAAATGTGGTACTTTATGATGAGTACTTTTTTGAAATTTACTTCAGTGTAATCCTATGTAAACATTTTAATCAGTCATAAATAAGTTGGTGGTATATATAATTGTGCCGCTATATACACGTATAAACCTATTGTCTTTTAAAACATATTCACCCCAATGCAATCTTCTTAAATAAATAATTTATATAATTTGCTTTGTCATGCTGTTTGTTAGAATGGAAATATAGAGAAAAGAAAATTCTTGGGGGGAAGAGGCATAAACGTAGACGGTTCATAGGAAAACAATAGTAAACATTTTTTTTGTATATAGTCTTTTTGTAAAATTACTAACCGAATGTTTTTGCAAATGTCTTTGTCAATTGTGTACCGTAATTACTAACCCCAAGTAAAATGGTTTTTTTTGTTTATTTTTTTAAGCAAGTTTACTGATATGTAATGGGCACATACAGTGTTACATTATATATTTTTTTTATTAAATATAAAAAATAAAAGTTTGCAAATAAAAACTTTTTTTTAAGAATTAAAATTGAAAACTAAAAAGCATCTAAACTCTAATATATAAAATAGCACAGGTGAAAAATTATTAAACGAAAACTTTATTAAAAAAAAAGAAAAAGTTTTAAAACTAAATATTAAGAAAAAGACTTAAAAGATTTAAAGATAAAAAAAAATTAATTAATGTTATTGAAAAATGGAAATGATTATTTTAATTAGTCCAAGTGAACTAGCCCTTGGGCATTTCATAATATATAATCAAAGGTCAGATAGAAAAGAAAAACAATAGGAACAGAATGGCCAATAAAAGAAATCACTCAGGAATCGGACCTCAGTGAAAAGACCATCACCATCATTGTGACATAATGTCCACTGGATCTGAAAGTCTACCATAAAAAGTGAGTGAAAATTAATTTAGAGAGAGATGTGTGATAGCAGTAGTGATATGTGTTAGTGCAGAGTTGAAGGAGAAGGTATTGAAAAGACACACTCTTCAACCCCTTCAGTTCTGCTAAAAAAAAGAAAGAGAAATGACCAATCATTTTCTTCATTGAAGACCAGCTAAAGTAAAAGACCTCTGGATGAATCAATAAAATGATCAACAGATTACCAATCTCTTTAGGATGGCATGGGAATTCATGTTCAAGTGGCAAGCAATGGATAAAGATGAACTTTTTAAAACCATGAGAACTTTATGAACATTTTCAAAACAATAACTCTAAGTATAAAATTTTCGCAGTATTTAAAATAATTGCAATAGAAATTTCTATCTGACCAAACGTAGATCATCAACACTTATAGCATAATTATGAGTTTTACGACCATCCACTCATTCTTCATATTTAATATTAAACACAAATTAAAATTTTGTTAAGAATATAAAAAAATATTTATATCATTTCTCTCTTTTCTTTTAAATTTAAATTTACATGAGCACTTATACTTAAATGGTATCAAAATCATTTTCCCTCTTTCCTTTAAACATTTCTAACATAAATAAAAAAAATTATTAAATGAAGATAATCCAGTGATTAGTCTTGTGACATATTATATAAACAAAATGAAATATATATAAAAAAAAAACAAATGACATTATATAAATGAAATAAAATAAAGAATAAATATCAACATTATGATAGTCCCTTTCCAATGTCTTTTCTTTCAACTGTCCATCAATCAATTAATATATTCAATTCATTTTATTTTTAGATAGCTATAAAATGCACATCAGATAGTTATTTTTAATCAAATGTGTATAAAAAATGCACAGACAGTCATTTGAATTAAGATTTATAAAAACATAGATAGTTATTTTAAATTAAAATTTAGCTACAGGATAATTAATAAATTTTAAAAGAGTTCTGTTGATTACCTTCCATTTGATGAGTTTCTTCCTTGGTTTGAATAGATTTGTTTCTTTTCCACTTCCTTTCCATTTTGGAGGCTCAAATTATAGACAACAAGCTGTTTCTGATTACTAAACATGAATTAACTTTTTTAAACATTATACAGAAGTTTGCTGCAGTTTTTCAAATGAATTTTAACCAGCCAAATTATTATAATATGAATTGGTCTTTCAATTTCAAAAAGTTTGATAGTTCTCTCCTTCAATGAATTTTTTAATAAGCCAAAGGGATAAATTGTGGTATTCAGTATAAAATGTCTTATTAAAAGTCGATTCATTCATAATTGACGTGAGGAAAAGAAATATGCACCACTTATATATGAATTAGAAATTCATATTTTGGTATACTGTAAAACTTAAATACATTATTAAACTCTGAGAAAGAAAATTTAACAAAAAAAAAGTTGGAGAAAAAAAACTTTCAGAGATAGATTAATTTTTAGTTAGTCAGCAAAAGTTCTCAATTAGCAAAAGTTTCCCTTATTCACTTTTCCCAGCCACTTTTATAGGGTGAAGGAAAAAAACATCTGTTAATCCCTCTTCCCCACAGGTGTTTTTTTTCAAATCTAATTAAAAAACTTCCACTCAGAATGAACAACTGACTCTTTACTAGTTGTTAATTTTGACAACTTTTTTCCCTCATCATAAAGCATATCTCTTTAGTTAACACATTAGTGATTAATTTATGGAAAAGTAGTCAAAGAAGATCTAATCAAAAACATAAGCTTACTAACACTTTTTTGGTCAAACAAAGGTTACATTCATTCTCCTTTTTTTTACTTATCTAAATAATTTCTGATTTAGATTTACATTTTAAATAATATAGAAAATTATGTCAATTTCTATAAAGGAAAGAAGAAAATAAATCAAACCCATACATTTGTATTGCACACACATACATGTGTAGACCATTCAATAGAAAACTGATCATTCAGATTATATGAACATAAATATCCATCATAATTTCTTATAATTACAAGCATAAAATCAATTATAACTTCTGATAATCATAAGTACAAATATCCATTATAATTTCCTATAATTTTAAACCTATTCTCCCCAAAAAAAAACTGTTAAACAAAGCTACTGACAATCAATTCAATTTTAATTCTCATCAACTTTTTTAATAATAAATATCAAAATTCATAAGACTTTATCTCAGTCATATAAATATTTATTTCTCAATTATTATATTGGTAAACTATTATAGCAGCGTACAAAAAAGAATCAATCATCCCCCTGCATTAAATAATGCTAACTACATTTTATACAAACACAAACTATCTTTATATATGTTACTTTTGAGATATATAGCCATTACTTTCTCAAATAAAACTTTTAACTTTTCTTATATTAAAAAAAAAAAAAAATTTCCACAATTATTTCCTTTTATTACATTTGGTTTATAGATAAAATAAACCAAAAGGCTACAGACCCCCACCATTATAGATATAAAAAAAATGTTTTAATCACCAATCAAAATTTTACATTACATAAGATATGTATGCATCTCAAGTCTGTTGGTGCCATATCCACTGCTTATCCTGATTCTAATGAAACAGGCTTCAAGCTACATGCGTTATAGGTTTCTCTAGGTCAACCCATCAAAGATTTTATATTCCACAAGAAAATATCCAATAACCAACCATTTTATTTTGTTAATTTTATTGCCAAATGACAAACTCATCATATATTAAATTGTTTTATTAAAGGAAACCCTCCAGAAAATTTTTCATTTTACTATTCAAACATATAGACACCATGTGATCAAATAAGTGGACAGGATCAAACCCAGTACCATCACTTTTCATTTTACATTTGGTCTCATCGCTAACCATCATCAGAAAATTACTCCAGCTAAACAAATTTGATTCTATGAAAACATTTTTTATTTTGCACTTTATCTTTCTGGCTTCCCACAACTCACTGCCACTATGTTGCATTTCAAAGAGTATGTGTTCTATATAATCTATTTTCATTTTACAACTTATCTTTGTTGTAAAACTCGTGGTAACTTTCTTAAGGCCTTTATTCTCATAATCACTCTTTTGTCTCTTATAACTATACTCTGACAAAGTTTTACTCACTATAATCACTCTTTTGTCTCTTATAACTACTTATCAATGGACAAGCCTCTTCTACCCTATTTTCTTTAACATTCATTTCTAAATCATAAAAATTATGATCACTGTCTTTTTCAGCTATTTTACAGTTAAATTTTATTTCTTCATACGGTAAATCTATACTATATATAGTGTGATTTTGCTCTATTTTAATCCTTGCCTCTTTAATAATATCACTACTACTATATTCTTTTGCTTCTATTAGCTTACACTCTATATTTTCTAAATGATCCTCCAAAACTATTTTGCCTTCTTTGCAGTCTATCTTTTCATTCCTCACAGTACTCTCCTTTTGAGCATCTATACTTTCTTTTGGTGTGCCAACTTTGTCACTTACTTTATTGAACCCTTCCTTTGAACTTTCTGTTGGACTATCTAGAATTTTTTTCATCATCTTTTCCTGAGCCTCAAAATATTTCTTCATCATCTCTTCTTGAGCCTCAAAATATTTCTCTATTTTTTGCATTATTAAGAGAAGTGTTTGGCTATTAACACTTGTGATTTTAGTTTCTGCTATCTCTGGACTCATGGGACCTAATTCTGCTACTTCTGGGACTTCCTCACTTTCTATTTCTTTCTCTACACACTCCATTTTCCTTTATTTATCTCTGAACTTTCTAGCTAACTTAAGTATATATTTAATTATATAAGTTTAAATAAACTGGTGCACATCTCCTCTCTCTTCCATCAACCTGAAACAAAATCCACCCTCAACAAGCTCTGCATAAATGATCCAACAAATCTACCCTATATCTATTCATTGCCAATTTCAACCTTTAAATTCTATAAGTGTTTTATAATATTTCAATATCCAGAACTCCATACACCTTTTAATAATTGATGATAAAATTATGTTTGATTGATTGATTTCCAAATATCATAGATCGATTCACAAAATAAACGTTTCATTTTTTTTTCATAGTTTTAATCCTATAGCAAACAGATTGATGATGATGTTTTATTATCCATCATCTACGCAGACACTTAGGTTTGCAATATATATAATATCTGAATTACACTCATAAATCTTTATAGTTTTACTTCCATCCATAGATTATCTTGCGGCACTAAAAATTAATATATATATTTTTAAAATTTATACAATTAAACTAATTCTTATTTTTACTCTTCTTAGCATCCTCATCCACAGATCATCATCAGGCTTTCGTTGCAGCGCCAGTCTTTCCGCTTTATGTAACCTCAACTTTCTCCGTGCAATCTTTCACCTATTTAATCTCAATAAACTCTCATATATTTCAAGTAGCTAGTCAATTAAATCCTATACTAACTTTAGGATCAAATATACCTGGGGGTGCCAAATTGCAGCTATAAATTGTTATGCCCACCAGAGATCATCATCATTAATCATATTTAAGACTATAGAAGATACTAGAGAAAGTAATTAAATTGTCTCTCAAAAAAAATAATAATAACAATAATATTAATAAAACCATTCAATCTATGTGGTCTTAATTTCAAACCTATCATTAGTCATGCAAATATTTCATGATAAATTTATTATAAAATTCATAATAATGAGACAATTTTCTTCCACAACTTTATTATAAATATCTTATCTCGAGTGGTAACTACAGAAAATATTATATACATTTCTCATTTATATCTAACTAAAAATAAATCAGTAATCAATGCAGAGAACTCATAATCTATGTTCATAATATAAGATTACTCTTTAATTTAATATTAGATAAAAATTATCACAAATAAATCCTCCCCATTTAATTCCATTACTTTATTTTTCGTTCTCAGCATCTATCACTTTTAAGCTACAATTATATAACATGGAATGTCTGTGTTATGCTCTCTAATCTGAGAATCCCTAATCTTATTTCTCTAACACACATATATCTTTCGATCAACTGTCAATTTATGATCCCTATTTTAATAATAGTATAATAATTTTATTATAATATGCTACTTGACTTCCAAACTAGCTCTTAGATCAATAATTGAACTGCTCTTTCTCAAGGTCTAGATCTGTCAAGAGTTGCCCATATAAGTGATTACACTGTAATGGATATGATCCCATATATGCTAAAATAAATTTTAATATGAGTTTAATAGTGGGAATCACTCTAAACACCGAGAGCAGGAAAGGGATTTTATGTCTGCTACCAATATTCACAACATTACAATGAATCAAAAGATTAAATTTATTAAACTTAACTTAACTACTTCCTGTCATTTTATTCTATTATATCTAATCTATTGACCAAATTTCAATTAATAACTTTAAACCTATCGTATTTTGCTAGAGAAACTATGGGAGTAAACTGTGGACATTAATCAGATAAATCAATCAAAATTTACTTATGAAAGTAAAGCACGGAAATAAATCATAAAATCAGATTATGCAAATTAATTATGAAAATAAATTATGTGAAAATGAATTTTGTAAAGGTGACTTATATAAAATGATTTATGTTAATCGAATATAGAAATAATCAAGATAAAATCAATACTGTAATTCAATCATGGAAATAAATTATCAATATAAAATTAACTATGTGAATCGAATATGGAAACAATATAATAATGAATACTGCAAATCGATCTTGGAAATAAATTATCAATATAAAATGAATAATTAAATTTAAATATGAACTAATATTACTTTAAATATAGGTGCGGAATATAGATTCTGGAGATATTTGAAACATCAAAACATAAAACACAATGTAATCTTATAACAATAGTAAACTTTATTACATTAACAATAATGATAAAAAAATAAAAATAAAAATCAAAACACACTTAAATATAATATTGCTACACTCAAATATAAGATTCAGATCTATTAAAGACTATGGTTCGAATACATGTTTAAAGTAAGTACTTTTCTGGATGACTTATTTATTGTTTTGACCCAATTATTTATCAAATAAATAATTAATAATAATAATAATAAAACACAAAAATAAATAATTAATAATAATAATAAACACAAATGCTCACACACGGAATCAGAATTCCGTATATTTTAGCTTTAAGAAAACATATCTTGAAAGAGAAGAAAACCTATAAATTTCTACTTCCCCCCCTTCCTTTATTGTAAACATTGTCCATTGGAGTATTCCAAAATAATATATTCGTTTCAATGATTCTAACTAGCAATGTTAAATAATCATAAATTTCTAAATCATTTTATCAAGCAATAATTTTCACATTTCTAATGAAGAAGGATGATATGCCATAAAAATCCCCTACTGATTTTGCAAACGGGTTTAAATTCAAAACCCACACTTTTACATTCATGCCTGTCAGATCTTTACATTTTTGATTGTATATATCTTAGGGTCAGTATGTCCATCCAGCTTGACGACCTCAATTTACTATCATTCATAAAAAAAATCAACACAGATCGGTTAGTTTATTAATTAAAATCTTTGTCATTTCTCATCATACATATACATCTGACTGAATCCTTATCCTTTCAGGGCAATTTTATTCTGTCCCCCACATAAGAAAAACTCTCCTCATATCCCATATCACCATGCAGTATTTATAACGTGCACACAGCAGTGTCTTGGTAAGGGAAATAAAAAACAATGACAACAACTCCTAACTTGAACTGTTTGCTTGAGCCAGAGAGAGATCTTTTTTTAAGATCTAGAGTCATGTAAAGAGCTCCTGCCTAGATACCTACTCTCTATATTGGCATGCAAAACATTTTCTACTATTAAACAATAACTTTATTAATAATTCCCTATCTCAACAAAATAAGTGGAGTGAAACTCAGTCATCTCTGACTGCCATGGTAAATAAATCATGAGACAGCTATTTCTTATCTATTGGGTGGTAGGATAACTTTACATTAGTAATGACAAGCATTTATAGCTTTATATATGCCCACACATACACTGATTACATTTTAGATAAATGACAATGGCTAACCAGATCCCGAATCAAAACATATATGAATTATTTCAATTTTAAACAGTCAAGCCAACAACATACTTAATATTTATATTAATAACAGATCATCAACACTTATAGCATAATTATGGGTTTTACGACCATCCACTCATTCTTCATATTTAATATTAAACACAAATTAAAATTTTGTTAAGAATATAAAAAAATATTTATATAATTTCTCTCTTTTAAATTTAAATTTACGTGAGCACTTATACTTAAATGGTATCAAAATCATTTTCCCTCTTTCCTTTAAACATTTCTAACATAAATAAAAAAAAATATTAAATTAAGATAATCCAGTGATTAGACTTGTGACATATTATATAAACAAAATGAAATATATAAAACAAAAACAAATGACATATTATATAAATGAAATAAAATAAAGAATAAATATCAACATTATGATAGTCTCTTTCCAATGTCTTTTCCTTCAACTGTCCATCAATCAATTAATATATTCAGTTCATTTTATTTTGAGATACCTATACAAATGCACATCAGATAGTTATTTTTAATCAAATGTGTATAAAAAATTCACAGACAGTCATTTGAATGAAGGTAGATAAAAACGTAGATAGTTATTTTAAATCAAATTTAGCTACAGGATAATTAATAAATTTTAAAAGAGTTATGTTGATTACCTTCCATTTGATGAGTTTCTTCCTTGGTTTGAATTGATTTGTTTTTTTCCTCTTCCTTTCCATTTTGGAGGCTCAAATTATAGACAACTAGCTGTTTCTGATTACTAAACATGAATTAACTTTTTTAAACATTATACAGAAGTTTGCTGCAGTTTTTCAAATGAATTTTAACCTGCCAAATAATTATTATAATATGAATTGGTCTTTCAATTTCAAAAAGTTTGATAGTTCTCTCCTTCAATGAATTTTTTAATAAGCCAAAGGGATAAATTGTGGTATTCAGTATAAAATGTCTTATTAAAAGTCGATTCATTCATAATTGACGTGAGGAAAAGAAATATGCACCACTTATATATGAATTAGAAATTCATATTTTGGTATACTGTAAAACTTAAATACATTATTAAACTCTGAGAAAGAAAATTTAACAAAAAAAAACTTGGAGAAAAAAAAACTTTCAGAGATAGATTAATTTTTAGTTAGTCAGCAAAAGTTCTCAATTAGAAAAAGTTCCTCTTATTCACTTTTCCCAGCCATATTTATAAGGTGAAGGAGAAAAAAACACATGTTAATCACCCCTCCCCACAGGTGGTTTTTCTTCAAATCTAATTAAACAACTTCCACTCAGAATGAACAACTGACTCTTTACTAGTTGTTAATTTTGACAACTTTTTTTCCTCATCTTAAAGCCTATCTCTTTAGTTAACACATTAGCGATTAATTTATGGAAGTAGTCAAAGAAGATCTAACCAAAAACATAAGCTCACTAACACATTTTTGGTCAAACAAAGGTTACATTCATTCTCCTTTTTTTTACTTATCTAAATAATTTCTGATTTAGATTTACATTTTAAATAATATAGAAAATTATGTCAATTTCTATAAAGGAAAGAAGAAAAAAAATCAAACCCATATATTTGTATTGCACACACATACATGTGCAGACCATTCAATAGAAAACTGATCATTCAGATTATATGAACGTAAATATCCATCATAATTTCTTATAATTACAAGCATAAAATCAATTATAACTTCTGATAATCATAAGTACAAATATCCATTATAATTTCCTATAACTTTAAACCTATTCTCCCCAAAAAAAAACTGTTAAACAAAGCTACTGACAATCAATTCAATTTTAATTCTCATCAACTTTTTTAGTAATAAATATCAAAATTCATAAGACTTTATCTCAGTCATATAAATATTTATTTCTCAATTATTATATTGGTAAATTATTATAGCAATGTACAAAAAAGAATCAATCATCCCCCTGCATTAAATAATGCTAACTACATTTTATACAAACACAAATTGTCTCTATATATGTTACTTTTGAGCTATATAGCCATTACTTTCTCAAATAAAACTTTTAACTTTTTTTATATTAAAAAAAAAAAAAAAGAATTTCCACAATTATTTCCTTTTATTACATTTGTTTTATAGATAAAATAAACTAAAAGGCTACAATATAGATTTGACAAAAGTGGCCAAATATTTATAATCAATCAAATTCATATTTGTGATAAGCTTGGAGGAGTGCACCCTCAATCACTAAATCTAAAAAAATTGGATTGTTATATATTATCTCATTACCCAATAGTTCTAGCAGATGAAAATGAAATCTTATTTGCCTGCTTTTTAAGTTTTTCTTAAGATGATGCAATGCCATTTACGAAATTCAATATCAAATTTACAAAGCTATTATTACAGCTTGATTCGATTTGGTTTTAAGCAATGTTCTCAAGATAAACATTTGAATTATTATTTTTACTGCCCCTATTATTTTTAATTCATCATAAATATATAATAGACTAATTAAATGACATCAATTAATGATTAACATTTTTCTGATACAGTTTTTGTTAAATTTAATTAACCATCTCACCTCACTAGTTTTAGCAGATAAAAATAAAACAATTTCCAAACATTTCTGGAGATTTTTAAAGTGATAAGTATGAACATGATATTCTCAAAACTCAATATCAAATTCATAGAGTTGTTGTTTCAGCCTGATTCAATTTGTTTTGTTGAGTAGTTTGAAACTTTTAGGAACTGAAATTCTTGACAATTTTTTTTCATCAGAATAAAATATATCAGGTTGCTTCAAATCATTAAAAGGGTTAATTAACAGACATAATAATTTTTTTTAGAAATAAGTAGTAAATTTTCAATAATCTTATTAACTTTTTACAAGATTATTGTGTTTTGAGAGTTGTTGCTGCAACAACATCTATATGGTTTTTCCTAAAACTTATTTTAATTTTACGCATACAGAGCCATAGTGAACTTTATGGAAACTTAGGAAAATCAAACCTTTCTTGTTTCTTTCTATATTTTTTTCTAAATAGATAATAGGTGATTGACTCTAAACATAATAGGTACATATTTTGCATACTTACTTTTAATTATAAATATCTAATCTGTTCCTGCAAATTATCTACCAACTTTTTTTTCTATCATTCTTTCATTACTTCTTTACAAATAATCCCAATGTATCTTTTACAATTCTCATGACCTAGTACATACCCAGAGAAATTTTATTTTCCTTCAAAATTTCCTTAATAAATAATCTTTTTTAATTTATTCTTTTTCCAATACTTTACTGTGGTTAGCTAATTCATATTCTTTATCATTTTCAATTTTTTAAAGCCACATTTTTGCGGCTTTTCAATTTTTCTTCTCTTTTTTGCTAATTATTTTTTATTTTTTGATACTCTTTTGCTAATTGTTTTGTTAATATTCTAATAAAATAAATATCAGTAGATCTTGAAGAGCAATATATATAATGTAAGTATTGCATTCTATATTTTTTAGGAAAGCTTTTTTAAAATACGTATTTAAAATACATCTATAGACAAATCTTATTAATATTTAAGTAGAATTGCATAGCTAATGAATAGTTTTGAATTGATATAAAAAATGCTGACATTTAAATAAATTTTTTTTTTCCGTAGTTGATTTTATATCAATAATTTAAGCACTAATTATTTCATGCAAATTCTAAATTTAAACATTATATACGTTTGCAAAAATAATTTATAAAAATAGAACAATGCATATGTTGTTATTTTAATTCTTAAATTTTATATTAAAATATTTTTTATAGATATTAGTTTTAGTCAAATTTACTTTACTTGAATTAAATTATGATAAACAGTAAATCTGACAATGTGCTATTTTAAATGTTCTCTTTCCTTCAGTCTTATATTTTTTCAAGGGTAAAATTAATTTTCAAAAGTGGCGAATAACTATTGTTTTCATTTATCCGCGTTCGGCATCAGTGAAGCAAATCTGATGTCTTGACATTGCTCATCTATTGTCTTTTTACACCCACTCTACTCTTACTTCTGTTATTACTGAAAGACAAAATAAAGTTTGAAATTAGAAATGAGGTCATGCTTTTTCAGAAGTGTGTGATTTTATAACAAATTTGCTCTTTATCTTAAATTTAAAAACCAACTATTACATCATAGAATAAAGAATCCAGCATTATACTTTTAATTACATTATATATATACGATAGAAAAGATCTTGAACGTATAATGGTTTCAAATCTGTCAGACATTCTCACACCTGAATTCAAATTCAGGCTAAATAAACTTGGAAAAAAAAAATTCTAGTTAAACAGACTCAAGATTTTTTTCTAGATAAGCCAGTCTGTAGACAACTAATTAGCTACCCAATATAATTTAGTGAAAGGTTACCTAGCTATCTTTCCTAGAGAATAAAACAAAGATCGTAAAATATGTGACGATGCATTGTCTGTAAAATATATATAGAAAAACAAAAATTATAAATATATTATGATGCTGTTTTATCTTTGCTGAAGTGGATGTTGCATTGCCGCATGTGTGTGTGTGTGCGCGTGCTTTGAAAGTTTTTTTTTTTTTTAAACTGAGGTTAATAAAAATTTGTAAATTAAAATATATTATTTTAAAATTGAATTAGTATTAACTTTAGAATACCAAAATTAGAAAAGATTTTGAATTCAAAAGAATTAGTTAATATCTACAAAATTGTTATACCATTCATTATAAACCTACCCTTAATTCTTTACAAGTTGTGGAAGTCTTTGTTTCAATCTTGTTAAATATATTCTATTTTAAAAATTTAATTATCTATTCTAAATTTTAAAATGTCATTGAATAATATGATCAATATAAACAAAAGAATCGATTTGAAAATTTGTTCAAATTTTACAAATGCAGGATATTATCCAAACAGAAGTCAATCTCCGATAATATGCTATTTCTTAAATATTATAAATCTCTGCTCTCCGCCGGTAAGAATTTAAAAAACTTAAGTGAATCACTTAAAATTAGAGCTACATTCTATATACACCAACTCTTACAGACCATGCTTAAATCAGGTCTTGAATCAATTGTGTGATTGATGTTAAAATCAAATATCAATTGTAGAAATCTATTTAACCCATCGCAGAAGAAAAACAGCATCTCAAGCCCTGATTTAAGCATGGTCTGTAAGAGTTGGTGTATATATAATGTACGCCTCTAAACTTAAGTGATTCATTTAAGTTTTTTAAATTCTTACCAGCGGGGGAGTGCGCAGAGATTTATAATATTTAAGAAATAGTGCATTATCGGAGATTGATTTCCGTTTGAATAATTTCAAAGTTTTCAGCGCTTTATAATAATAGGTTTACATTTATAAGTCATGTTTGTCTAATCATAAGTGGTTAAAAATGAGACATTCTTTCTCCTGCGATGGTTTAAATAGATTTGTACAATTGAATATTTGATTATAATATCAGGCACGCAATAGATTCAAGGCTTGATTTAAGCATGGTCTATAAGTGTTGGTGTATATAGAATGCACCGCTCTAAACTTAAGTGATTCACTTAAGTTTTTTAAATTCTTACCGGCAGGAGAGTGCCTGGAGATTTATAATATTTAAGAAATAGCACATTATCAGAGATTGACTTCCATTTGAATAATTTAAAAGTTTTCAGCACTTTATAATAATAGATTTAAATGCAGAATATTGAAATTATAAGCCAGGTAGTCTCAAATTGGCTTGATAATATTTATCACAGAAAGTAATTACAGATTATGTAAGAATTTCGTTAAATAGACTTTTACCAAGATTAGCCTTCTATTCTCTTAACATTTTTATCAATTACTTTTCAAGTATTCATTCCAAATTAATCTATGCATAATAAATAATAATTATTATTCTTATTTTATTGAAGTCTCATAACAAATCTCATAAATTCTGATTAATTAGGTTTTTTAACTGAACAATAATGGAAAAGTTTTAAAAATATATTTCACGGCAAACTATTGAAATACAAATCATTCCATCATATTTAGTTTTATAATAGACTGACACCTTATGTATAAGAAATATCTATAATTGCTATATACTATTCAATGAAATGATAAAGTGATAGATGGGAGAATTTAAATGCCCCAGATTTAAATTTAATGTCACTTAATACATGAACACCACATGACCATTATACAACTAAAAATGTAATTTTGTTCTGTCCAGTGCAGTACAATACCAAAAATAATGAATTCAATAATTAAAGAGTTCCAGGATTAAAACTCAAACTGTCATTTCTGGTATTTTTTTTCCATATGTCATAGTATAGGCCGGGAGGCGAACCCGCAACAACCATCTGCAAACAACTGCTTGCTTGCAAGGTCGCTGCACTGATTTCTCGGCTAACAACTGTCTTAGAAACTATTACAGTCTTATTAAATACAATCTATGTAGACTGAAATGATATTTTTCACCTATTTTTTCAGCAAAGTATTGCTTCCCCTGAAGATCATTTATCTAAGGTTGAGCAAAATTAATTTCTAGGAATAATCTCTGGCTGGCACTATTTGGTATTGTGATACAAGTATTATGTCCAAGGTCCCTTAGCACTAGCATATTAATCTGGTAAATAGTATGTCCTGTTTGTAAAGAATGTTTTTACATTAAACTTTTGAATATTCAATTAAATAGTATCATTAAAAATGTTACTGTCACAGGTGTCTTCAATATTCTTTTACATATTTCTCCATCAGATATTAGAAAAAAGTTGCTTCATTGAAAGTTTATAAAAAGCTGTTCAGTAGTTTAGACAAACCATTAACTTTTTATCATCTGAGACTCATTTCAATTCAACATGTTCATTTTGCATGTTAAACAAAGAATTTATAATTGAAGAATTACAGCATAAAATGAAATTATTATAAGGTTTCAAACAAATTTCTTTTTCCAGATTCAGCTGGTTTTATTTTTTTCCAGTTGCAACTGGAATCTCATCAACAGGTTTCAGGACAAACCATAGTCATTATGTTCATCTGCTTTATAAATGGATTTAATAGCCACTGATCTATTTAAATATTTCTGACTTCAGTAGCAGAATTGAAAGACAATAAAATTACTAGTTAATCTATTTTCTGGTTAAAATCTTTATAGATTCCTTTGATATTTTGTTAATAGTTAAGTTGTATAAAAATAAATCATATGTTGAATACATTATAATAATGCACCTTCATTTGACTGAACTCCTAAAATATATTTTATGGTGAAAACAACACCATTTTATGGAAAAGGTAGATTCCATTTATGATATAAAGTCTATCTCAAAAACAATGTCATTTTAATTACTTTTATTAAAAGAATATGTCTGAATGTGGAATATAATGAAAACCTGTAATTATCACGATAGCAAACTATTTTGAAAAGAGAAATTTGCTATAGAAGAAATTAAAAAGTATCATAAGATATTAGATAGTCAGATCAATACAAGTGGGTATATTGCTTTACAGATTTAACTGTAGTTATTAAAAAACTTATTTTTAACATTTTAAACCTTTACATCATTATAGAGATGAGTATCAAATTTTATCTTTAATATTTTGTCTAAATATTTTTTTATAATTAGAATGCCTATACTCATTTAAGAATAATTGGCAGTGATGATGATTTAACAAAAAATAATGAAATTTGCTGTTTGGCTAGCAAGACAATATTTATTTAATTATTCAAGTAACATATTCACCTCAGTGGTATACTGACAGAATCAAGTCTAACTGAGGAAAGTAAAAAAAGTACTCTTAGATTGATCACTTAAAAGAAATTGTGTATTCAAAATCATACTTGGATACTTAAACATTTGATGACCTCACAATAGACCTTGCAAATAAATATGATCATTTTAACTGCAAGAGGGAAAAAAGATGGTAAAGAAAAATAATATATATGTATAATATAAGGTTTGCAACAACAATACAAACAAATGCAGGAATAACAAATAAACATGCAATTCATTTTTGAGTTTTTTTTATCTTTATGAGACTCTTTTAATTTCTTGCTCACCCAAATTCTTTCCTAAAAATTTCAATGTCTTGTCCAATTACAGTTTTCCAATAAATTCTATTCTCAATTGCTACATCTTCCTTAAAAAATCAATCAATATTGTGCTTTTTTTAGAATGTCTTTAAAATAATCTTTATAATGTTAATCAGGATTTGCTTTCCCATGAAAATCTGTTTCAAGTTTTGTATCATTCATTCATTTCACTTATCCAATCAAAAATAAGAATATGACTTTGTAAAAATAGAATCTATAGATGTAATAATTCACATCTAGAAAACTGAATTAAATATTGATTGATTTTATGATACTGCATTTTAAAATTTAAGAACCATTCTTAAATAGATTTTTATTAACATATTTTTATTGCATTGATAGACTGTCCAAGTATCCTTTCCATAAAATAAATTAGGTGAAATAGCAGCTTTATATTTACCTAATTTAATTGTAATAGTTATTTCCCTCTTATAAAATATTCTATGTTTTAACTTGTAAAAGTAGTATCATCACATTGAAGTCTGTGCTGTGCTTTAACACCCAAGCCAATGTTTTACTTAAAAAAATCTACTAAGATATTCAAATTGATTTGCTTTTTTAATTGATGACATATCCAAGCTAAAACTACTGAATACTTTACTTACATAACTGTTTGATAATAAAAAACATTTAAATATTAATTACTAAACCAATGTTTTTATATGTTTTGGATTCAAATAATTAATTATATTCTGCAATCACCTTTAAAATTAGGAAAGACAGCATTATCATCAGTTTTATACAAAATTTTTAACAACATAATTACAACTCTTCTACAGAGAATTTGGAATTCCACCAATCAAGAGAACAAGCTGTTTTTAAAAGTGGTTTTAGTACAGTAGATAATATCCAGGTATTGAGAGAAGTTATAGAAAGGCCAAATGAATATGAGTTGCCATTATGCTTTGGATTTGTAGATTATGAAAAGGCATTTGATTCTATACACATTTCTTCAGTGATTAAAGCATTGGATCATCAAGGTATAGATCTGGGATAGTGTCATATTTTAAAGAATATTTATAAAAATGTAACAGCAACAATTAGATTACATAATGATACTAGGAAAGTCAATATTGAGAAGGGTGTAAACTAGTGTGACTCCATATCTCCAAAACTTTTTCTGCAATGCTGCAAGAAGTATTTTGTGGATTATGAAGCTAAAGGAGTGAAAGTAAATGGAGATTATTTAAGTCATTTAGATTTTGCAGATGATGTAGTTGTTTTTGAAAATAATGTTTTAGACTTTCAGGAAATGTTGCAGGAGTTATCATATGAAAATAGGAAAGTAGGACTAAAAATAAATGTTAAAAAGACTAAAGTAATGTTTAATGGATTTTCTCAAAATATGAAAATAAAGATTGATTATGATGAGTTAGAAGAAGTTAACAGTTAAAAATACCTTGGTCAGATTATTAATACAGATGGAAACATAATGGATGAAA
The DNA here is from genome assembly GCA_028023455.1 of Epiperipatus broadwayi. NCBI lineage: Eukaryota > Metazoa > Onychophora > Udeonychophora > Euonychophora > Peripatidae > Epiperipatus > Epiperipatus broadwayi. Next base: position 2,476,152 of record JAQFVV010006222.1, read on the forward strand.
TTAAACATAGAATTAAACTTGGTTGGAGTGCTTTTGGTAGAAATAACTTGATACTAAAAGGAAATGTGCCTATGTGTTTGAAAAGGAAGGTTTTTTAATAAATATGTTTTACCAGTTCTTACTTTACTTAATAAAAGAGAAATACAGAGACTTCAGACCACTCAAAGTAATATGGAGAGATGCATGTTGGGAGTAACAAGAAAAGATCGAAAACAATATATGGGTTACTGACAGTGTAAAAATTAAAAAACTGAAGTGGAGTTGGGCTGGACTTATTGCTAGAAGAGATGATAATAGATGGACAATTGAAATCTTAAACTGAATTTCAAGAGATTGTAAAAGACCCAGAAAGAGACCACATATGAGATGAATGGATGAAATAAGGCAGTCTGCAGGGGTGATGTGGAGAAGAGATGCTCGAGATCCAGAAGACAGATTGAACTTGGAGAGACCTTCATCTTGAGGGGATTGATAATGGTTGATGATTGTAAATCTGGAAAACAAAAAGAGTTCCCAATTTTGCTTTTAATTCAAATTAAAAATTCCCTCAGCATGAAGCTGTTTATAAACAGTTTCAAAGACTACTGCCATAAATATTAAAAATAAAGTTAGAGCTACTACACCTTCTTGTTTAATACCAGTTTTTATTTTATATTTTTTATCTGTTGTACCTTATTTCATAAAGTGGAAGTTGTATAATATGTATAAACTCTGATGGATAACCAAAATAATTTCAAGCAATGACCATAAAATTGTCAATTAATTGAATCAAAGGCCTTTATCAAATCAATAAATTATTTTTCTTATACTTCATACTTTTTTACAATTAATTGACAAAAAAAAAATATATATCCAATGGTTTTTGATACCTTAAAACTATAATTTATTTTTGGTAAACATTCATCTATGAATAAATAAAGTCTATTTAATAAAATCTTCAAAAGTGTTTTTGCTATAAGGGATAGTAATGATATTCCATTGTAATTATTGAAATCTTATCTATCTACCTTTCTTTTTAAAATTGAAATAATAAAAGCGTATTTGGGATTGGTAATAAAACTTCGTAAGTTTCCAATATTTTTGTAGTTAATATATTATCCCCAGATAAGAAAACTTTTCCAACTATTTCATCAAAACCTAATGTATTTCAATTTATAAAATTATAAAATGTTTCTTTTTTATTTTCATTGTGTAGCATAACTTTTTAAAATCCAAATGAGTAGATAAAATGAATAATAATTAAAAATCATCATTTTAATTCTAGTATCATTATTCAAAAGTTGGCAAAAATATTCTCTCTACTTGTTTGAAATATGATTGTCGTCATATAAAGGAATGACATCAATGAATTCGATAGAATTATAATATCATTTTTCAGATTCGAATGTAACTTTCACTATATGAACAAATGCCTTGAGTCACCACAAATAGAGATTGTCTGTATTTCATTAAAGTTTTAATCTATTAAATTTTTTTAAGCTTTTGTTAATCAATTAGTGAACTTCTGATCTTTAAAATCTATATTGATTTTGGAGTCCTACAGTTATTTTAATGTCTTTTTAATCGCAAAATTCCAATGTTTTTTTTTAAAATGACGTCATCAATAATAGAATCATTGTCAGAGAACCAGAATTTTTTTTCTGTTAAACTCATAAAAAGAATATGATATTCCTTAAAGTGCAAATTAATATTTTTAGCTTATAATAGCGCTTAAAATTTAGCATTAATGCTAGATACTTCTAAAAAAGTAATATTATATTATTTTTTTTATGAATATGATTGAAATAATAGCTATTTTTATGTACAACTGTCATTTTAACATAGGAGCATACTACTCTGTAATTCATCCAAAAGCTAGTATTTGCATAATTTATGTAATACAAATTTTATATTTGCATATATGTAATATGAATTTTATATTTTAATTCCCAATTCTAATATAGTTTATTAAATATTATTGTTTAAAATGTTTTTTATAAGATTTTTCTCCCTAAGTGTTTGTGATAGCTAATCCATATATTGTGAAAAAGTTCAATAATTTTAGATGTCTGAATTTACAGCACCAATACAGTTATTTCCAACAATTTCAGCCAAAGTTTATTATGGTCTCATTTATTAAAGTGTCCAAGAAAAAAAAAACACTTTCAATGACATTAATATAATAAAGCTAACCAGTAAGGAATAAATTGTTTTTTTCTTTTGAATTATTTGAATATAATATTGCTTATATGTACTAATAAAAAACCAGTTTTCATACATTTAGTTTTTCAATAATACATTGAGGAATTCCTAGACTGGAAGATATTGAATTAAATTTTACAATAAAACTAAACCATACAGTCTGCTTTCATTGGTTTGATCTGGTTCTTTAGTTTCACTGCACTTTCTCCACTCAGATTTTGAACTATTTCCAACAAAAAAGCTTGTGCTTTCCATGTTCCTACCTTAAAAAAAATTAAAACCCTCATTTTTATTAATATCAGTGACACTATGTGCCAACCAGAGTATGTGCCAATCAGAGTAATCAATGAATGCCAGAAGGTTTTTGCATAAAATCCCCTTCTAGTGCCTACTCATCCAATATCCCCAGACTAGCTTCTGGCTTGTGGTCTTTGTCAGTGAGGAGCCTTGGATTTGAGAGCACTGCTCCTAGCTTCTGGCATCCATTGATTACTTTGGTTGGCACAGGGTGGCACTACTGTATGGAGAGTTTTGCCTGTTTAATAACAGTTATGTACCAGCATAAGAGATGGTGATCATGTGATTCTTTATTTTAATAAATAATCATCCAGGCATGATAACCTTGACATAGCATGCAAGATAGGCATTTTTTTAAAATAAATGTTGTAGGCTGAGAAATTCTACAATAAAGCTGCCTAAATATACAATATTTGCTGAAATAAAATCCTTGATCCAAATTCAGCTTCATTCTTAAACCAAAATCACAATTATGAGCTATCTGTCTCTCCCTTGGTATTGCTATTGTTATTGATGAGAAAAGCTCATCTTCACAAAAAGTAAGAAAGGAGAGTCAGAAATAGTGAACTGAAGTTAAAGAGTAGAAATGTGATTGCACAAACAAAACCCTGCATACACATCTAGCATATTGAAATGTCCAATAAATACATGGGCTCATGACTACTGAGCCTTACAATATCTTACGAAGATGAAGGCAATAAAAAAAATTCAGACAGATAAGATTGTTTCTAATGAAAAAATGCCTGAGTCTTTGATGAATCAAAACATTCTACAAGATAGCAGTAAGTACTCTTAATTGAGCGTTGTTTATTTACCAGCATTATTATTTTTATATATAAATGGTCTATGCTGATATATTGTATTTAATCATTTTAATTATTGTAAGAATAAAAATTTTTATAAAACAAAAATAAATTCAAATGCTTTTACTACCATTAGAATAAAATAATTGATAAAATTGTTTAAAAATTACATGCTTTTTAAACAATGATTTTAAGTAAAATTTTCAGATAATAAATACAAAATTGATCACGTAAAAGGGGTAGCAATTTTTATATTATTTTTAAAAGCTGAATCAGCTTATTATCATTTTACTAAAAATGGATTCTCACAAATATCTAAAAAGTTTATTTTATATCTTAGTCACTACTAGAAACACATTATTTAAAATAATTTACCAATGAGATTATTATTGGATTATAGTACGTCGAAATTGAAAATAAATGGATTACTAATTACTGACTTATCATATAAAAAGAAAATTTAATTTATCAAGGTTAACAAAAATCAATATAAGCTTTCCCACACTTATTCTACTCATAAAACAGTGCTTGAAATTTGGGAGGAGGGAACACTAAATGTAAGTATTAAATTAATCAACTACATAAAAAATCAATAAGAAACCATAGAAGTTCACCACTTGAAATAAAGAATAATAAATATAGAAAATAAAGTACACAAATTCGGTTTTTAATTAAAGGATGCATAACATATTAAATTAGAAACTGCATGTTTATATATATATATATACCTGGTAGCAGTATAATTTAAAACATAAGATATCTTCTCAAATGCATATCAATAAAATATACAGCAAACTATCTAATGACATAGAGGTATATAGTATCACCCCATAGTGGAAGCCAGAGTAATTAAGAGATGCTAAAAGATTTGTGCTTAAAATCCCTATCTAGTGCCTACTCATCCAATATCTCAGATTAATCTAGCTTGTGGCTCTTATCAGTGAAGAGCCTTGGATCTGAGAGCTCTGCACCTAGATCTTAGGATCTAATGCAACCCTCAACCAGTCATCTTTTATCTTTTTAATTAACTAGAAAGCTTTGAATTCAAAATAAAAACACAATAATGTTTTCAATTCAAATTCATGTGCTTGGATAGTCATAAAAGATCTGAACTCAGTTTATCACCTATACAATTTGGTGTCTTTAATTCTTTAATATCACAGTCACCAAAATCCTATTGGGTAGGATTGGTATTATACCAGTAAACATCACATGATCACCACACTGTATGCATGCACAAGCTCTTAACACAAAGGTAAAATGCTCCATACAGTAGCACCACTCATTGCAAGCCAGAGTGATTCAATGGATGTAAGAAAGTTTGTGCATAAAACCCTATCTACCTACTAATCCAATATTTCCAGACTAGTTTCCAGCTTGAGGCTTTCATCAATGAGAAGCCTTGGATCTAAAAGCATTAATTCTAAATCTTATCTAATGTAACCCTCCAGCTTGTATAAGCATAAAAAATGATTATCTTGTAATGTTTAGTAGTTTAATCTATCTATTGAATGATATACTAACCACTCTATCTATCTATATATATATATCTAATCATTTATTTCTTCAATCTTCCATATGTCTACCTATTTGTCTATCTACTTATCTGTCTCTCTGTAAGTGTTTCTGTTTATTATCCATCTACTCACCTATTTATTCAATCATCCATTCATCTATATATCTAACTATCTATCTTTAAATTTACTCATATATCTTTCTATCTTTTTATATCTATCTATCTATCTATCTATCTATCTATCTATCTATCTATCTATCTATCTATCTATCTATCTATCTATCTATCTATCTATCTATCTATCTATCTACCCTTCCCCCCCCCCACACCCATCTCTCTATCCCCCTATCTATCTATCCATCCTCCCTCTTTCTTTTCTTTTTCTCTCCTCTCTCCCCCCTACCCACCCCCCTCCCATCTCCTCAAATAATATTCTCTTCTTTTTTTTTTTTTTTCTTTCTTTCTATCTATCTATCTATCTATCTATCTATCTATCTACTTATATATCTATCTATCTATCTATCTATCTACCTATCTATCTATCCATCCATCTATCTATCTATATTTATTTGTATGTCTGGCTCTCTATCTACATAAGTACTTACAATCTGTCAGTCCAATCATCCATTTATCCATATATCCATTTATCTTCTGTCTATGGGGTCTCTATATATTCACACTGATACTTATATATCTATTTATCTACCTACTATAGCTAGATACTATCTACCTATTTCCTTAAATATTTGTTCTATATAAATATATATTAGAGGAGATTTGAACACAGACTTTCTAACTCCCTTCAGCTATTTATTCTATCCTGATAAACAGATAAAGAGACCAGGTAAAAGATAAACAAAATAGAGAAAGTAAAAGTTAGATTAATAGATAATTATTAGGTTGATAGACTGTTAATAGTTGCATGAATGTATATATGTATGTATTGAATTAAATGTTTATATGGATTGTTATTATAATAATGAATAGGAATGAGGAGATAATATCAATTAAATAGAGATAAACTTTAACTTTTGATGTTACTAAGAAATTATTAATTACTATTAATTAACAATTCCTGAGAGTAAGTTTTTCTCATAAACCTATGATAACTCTTTTGTTGGGGGAGGGGGGTGTTTGAAGTAAAAGAAGTCCTATTTTATTTCAAATACACTTTCTATCTATTTAATAGATATTATCTCCTCATTCAGGTTATTTACAGAATTTAACATCAATGATAGTGAAAATTCATATCTAAAATAAATAAATAATATCACATATATAAATAATTCTGATTCCAATCTTTTTTATTTTTTTATGAAGGAGATTATAAAATATATAAAGATCTAGTTATAGTCTTGCTTTGGAAATGAATTTGAGACTGAAGTTTCTTTTATAAACTGATAGTCTTGGATAAATCTATTTATATATTTTCTGCCTTTCATAAGTATGAAACAAGGGTAAAAAATTGGTTTAAAACAGCCAGTCTTATAAAATCTGGTTAGGTTGCAGTGTCTGGTGGATTGCTCTTTTTTTCTGTATTTTATAAAACAATATTTTTGATTTATGAGAGAGAGAGAGTAGATAGTCAAAGAATTTATAAAAATGATATATAGTAAAAGACTTTAATTGGACAAAATATAAAATTCCCTTAATTACCGAAGAAGTGGTTTGCATAAAAAAAGTTGGATTTTATTTTCCATAAAAAATATATATTGCTCCAATGCATAATTAGTGTGTCACCATTAATATCTAACATTTGTTTCAGATGTTTTTAGTAGATAAATTTCAGATTATTTCAGAGCTTATCAACTTATTTCTTTTGTTTGCCTTTGATTTCCTATTATTTCTTATCAATTTAGCCATACAATATGCTTGAAAAATGATCACAGGAACTCTATGAGGAAATAAAACAAACAGAACCAAAAATAAACTTTAATTAATTATGCATGGATTTGAAGTTTAGTTTGAGAAATGCTATCAAAAAAATGTATGCCAATATCAATTGAAAATAATAATTTAAAAATGAATATGTCACAAATATTGTTAAAAATTCTACTACTGGAATATTTTGTGCTCTTAAAAAAGAGACTAATTTTGTGTTTATTTTAGAAATTTCAGAATTATCACAAATGTTTTTTAAATAGAAACATTGGTGGCCTTGTGGTTAGCATAACTGCCTTCCAAGCAGCTGGCCTGAAAAGCATGGCCCTGGTTTGCTTTCCGGTCAACGCTATGACACATGAAAAAAAAGGCTATACTTACATTCAAGTGACAATTAAAATAGATTACAAATATATATATATAACTGCTGTATTATATATATAATTACTGTATGACAAGATAAGCACTCAATAATTTGGGAATAAACATTTATACTGGGATCAGCAAATATAATAGGAATTTTTTATTTGATTTTTAAACATTCAATTTTCAACAACATACAAAAAATTATGCAGAACTCTTTTTTGTTTGATGTGAACCTTCTTTGGATTTCTTTATATAAATACATTTTTATGGAAATATCATAAAAAATTCATTAAAGGTAAGATCTGATTTTTTTTCTGGTTAAAATATTGTAAGTCAAAGCATAAATTGGTGGTCTTTTAATTTTATGTTGAAAAACTTTTATTTTATATAAAAGTGATTCATGATAATTAGCTTTAAAGAATAAATCACCCACAAAGCAAATAAATTTCAGTAGATCCTACTTATTATCTTTTAAAAATCTTATTTAATAATGACAAGCACTGAGAATAACAATACACTAAATATTATATACTAAAATCATCAGATTATCCACAAATTTGATAGATTTTAGGTATCAATGCTCCTTGATTAAATCTACTCATAACCCTCATAATCATTGCTCAAAACTATTTTGACAATGAATAAAGAAATGCTGATTATCCTGTTTGTAATAAAAATTCCAAATAAAATACCCGTGATCCTAACACAAATATTTACAAGTCTACAATTAATTTGTAGTTATTTTGGTTAATATATTGACATAAGAAGTATCTACATTAGGAACTTTTTTTAATAAGACAAAATACAACTAAATCATAGGAGTAAAATAGTTATAAATTAAATAATGAATTTTTATAAAAACACAATAACTACGTGTGCAGAACTTTGCATTGATAATATTTATCTATATGATATTTGTCCTCTAACAGAAATTCTCAAAACTATTTTGAATATCCTATGCAGTTTTGTGCATTGGTGAGTTCATAGTTAACATTCCAATATCGATTTTGAATTGAGGAACATAAATAAGAAAGATAAAAAGTTCAGTTCAACTGAATGGGATTATTAGACATTCAATCTATCATTAAAATATTCGAATACCATATGATATCTTGAGTAAATTATCATATTATTGTTGTTGTTGTTGTTATTATTATTATTATTATTATTATTATTATTATTATTATTATTATCATCATCATCATCATCATCATCATCATCGTCATCATCATCCAAATATTATCTAACAAGATCTATCTGAAGAATTTTATTAGGTATATCAATGGTTTTCACATAAAAATTTATATCTAGTAGTTATAAAACTATTTGCTTATGTGTGGTATATTTGAAAAATTGGGTATAGCCACTGCAAATATTATTGAAGTACAATGCTATGTTTATAAGAAAGTAGAATATTCAAGTGGCAAAAGTATTAAGACATAAAGATGCCCATTAAACAACTAAATGAAACAAAAGCAGTATGAGATAAAAATAAAATATACAAGAGGGTACCCTAAAATAATCAGAATTTTATAATAAAAAATTGTAGGTATTATAAATTGAATTTCCTATTGATATCTAATATTTTCCCACTTGTCAAAGTAGTCCTAAAACTCTTGCAAAGTGATGTTCTTTAATGTCACCAACATTTTTTTCTTCACCACTTTCAAATCAGCAACCTTCTTTCATTTGAGGCACTTTATCATTCAGAAGAATAAAAAGAACTCATATGCAATGAGATTCTGATGGATAAGCTGGCACATACTGTTTTAAATTAAAAATTGCATCAGACTTAGGGCTTTGTACACTGGATCATTATTATGGTGAAGCCTGTATTCTTCACTTTGCCACAAATCAGGATGTTTTCATTTTACTACATCATAAAAACTTCACAGAACTTTTATTTAAAATGCCTGATCATTATGAATGAATTATGAGTGAACAATGCTGTTTGCACCCCTCCCCCCAAGCAGCAGCATCTTGACAGCACTCACCTACATTTTTGGGACAAGATGAATTTGACACATCCATTAAATCACTAATAAACTCATATTTTCTCCATAGCAGATTACTTGTAAGCTGTTTCAAGCATTATAACTATTTACCCTGATATTTTCTCTAACAGAAAACATATTTTCACATTTTCCAACATTTCAGCCATTAAAAAAGTGACACATATGCAAAGTGCACTTAACAAAAACATTAACTATACTATTTTACAACTTTTCTCAATGATAGCAGTTGGCATCAGGGGATCCTGCAAGAGGTGTCCAGTGGCAAAAACATGCACTATAATGCAATCACTCCCCAGAGAAAAATTCCAGTTATCCTTGAATATCCACTTATAAAACTGTAGACTAAACTTTACTTATTTTAAGGGACAACACAATATAACTAAGTATAGTGGTAAAACAATGGATTGATAGCTAAAGATTTTATAATAAATTGTTACTTGAATAAAACATAAAATCACAAAATTAATTAATTGGTTTGTATAACTAGTCATTAGGATGCTTGAATATCACATGATTTTCCCAAGCAACTAACTACATGATTATTTTTTAATATTTGTTGACTAATAATGTAATGATAGATTTTGAATATTTATTATATGGTCAATTACTCAAAAAATCATATGACGTTTAAATACCAAAATGATAGCCTGGTACAAAATAGATTCTATTTTTTCAATTGAATAAAAGCAACCAATATAAACATGTATCATGCCAGTCATTATTAGGTTATTAATAATATATAAAGATAGTTGAGAAACTAAACAGTAACTTGAATCAATATAGGTTGCAGAAAAAAAAAGTAGTAGTGAAGATTGGTAATCGTTTTTCTCAAGTAAATAACACATATACAGAATAATTTTTAAATCTCAAAATAAAAAAAATTGAACGTTTATCATGATTTCTAACAGTTTTAACCTCAGAAATAAGATAGTAAGTTCAATTTAGTATTAATATTTGTTATCATTGTTTAAATAGTCTTTTATTTAAAATAGATTATTCCTTTATATTAGTGTATATAGTGGTTTGTCATACATTTTTATAATTGTACACTCAGCTCTCTTCACCATACTCCAGTGTCATTTATTGTAAGATTGAATAGTCAGTGAATACTAGATTAATAATGCTATTATATCTACACATACAGAATAGTTTTTGTTAATGATTTTCATCCATAATGATTGGTTATAAAATAGAAAATTGTCTGGGAATGATGATAATATATTATTTTACATTAAACCACTACAATATCACCTGATCACCATTTCTTATGTGTACACAAGCTGTTAAATAGATAGCGACTCTCTCCATTCAGTAATATTACCCAGTGCAAGCCATAGTAATCAATGGATGCTAAAAGGTTGTGCAGCAAAACCCTATCTAATACCTACTTATCCAATATCTCCAGATTAGTTTTTGACTAGTCACCTTCATGCAACCTCCAGCATCCACCTTTTATCTTTTTAATTAACTATAAAGCTATGAATTCAAAATAAAAAGATGTTTTAGTCCAAGCTCATTGGCTTTCATGATGGCATTAAACCAGTAAAGTACAATCATCATTTCTTATACTTATATGAACTATTAAGACAATAGCAATTCTCTCCATTCACTATTGCCATGCAGTGCCAGCCATAGTAATCAATGGATGCTAAAATGTTTGTGTATCAAATCCCCTATACAGTGTCTAGTCATCCAGTATCTCCAGAATAAGTTTCTACTTTGTTGCCTTCATCAGTGAGGAGCCTTGGATATGAGAGCAATGCACACTTACTCTCTTGTTTGATATTATTAGCCTGATTATTAAATCAGCATATTATGTGTACAAATTCAATAATAACTGCAAACAATTGAAGCAAATTTAATAAAACAGCATAATTGATGAAATTTTAAACAAGTTTAAAAATTCTAAAATTAAAGGCTAAGCTAAATTATGTAAGTCAGTGACAAGCATTGATAAACTATCTCCATTGTAGATTCAATATCATGAGATTACTTAGTAACCTCATTCAGATTCTGTTCAGTTATCTTAACATATATAATAAATCTAAAGTTATATAAACAAATAGTAATAAAATAAAATCAGGAGCATGTAAAGTGCAGGAGAGAGAAGCTGTAATGAGTACAAATTATAAGACTATAATTAGCACTTTCAAAGCAAGTTGCCTCATATTCATAGTAAAAATAATAAAAAATAAATAGTGCAGAAAAAAGTGTTAATGACAATATGCAGAATACATGCAAATTCTCTACACAGCCAGCGTTTGGAGATATTAAAAAAGGTGCCATGTCTGTTGATGGAGTTTTTATTACCAGTAATGAAATATGCCTCTTTAATTTTTCATTTGCTGTCACTTTTCTCTATGCACACTATTTTTGGGTTAGATAGTTCAAATGTATAACTGGTCTTCTTCGAATGTTAAAAAAAAAATAATTAAATGACTTATAAACAGCAGTAATGCTTTTAAACATTTAGAAAGCTCATTAATTAGTATTAAATATAGAATAAGCAAACTAGAATACAACATTCAAATATAAAATATCTATCACTCCCCCAATGCTATGTTCTTTCAGCTGCACTACTTTGCAAACAAAGATAAAAATAATGTTATATAAATTGAAATCCAGATTTATTTAGACAAAAATTATGAAATATAAATTAGCAATGATCTCAAATTGTCATAAACATACATGTTTAAATTCAATAAAATAGTAAATCTACTTTTATCTATTTCACTTTTGCTATCTTGTGTAAGCTAGAGTAATCAATAATAATCAATAAATGTCAAATAGAAGTACTTAAAAAAAACCTATCCTATGAAATTGTATCCATATCTCCAGATTAATTTTTAGCTTATGGCTTAAGGTGTTTTGGACATGGATGTAGGGCAACTGGATTTTTTGTATCTACTGCATCTTTCCTTCAGCAGTCATCATTTACTTTTTTTTAGTACCAAGCTAGCAGTCCAATAGCCAAAAATACCAATGTTTAAATCTTCTACAAAGGTTATACTAAATAGTCCAGATACACTAGATTCAGATCCAAACTTTTCATTTATGAAAAGTATAAATTCTGGAAATTAATTGGAGATATGGTTGAATCAGCTCTGTATAGAAATTTACTAAGCATTGCTATCTGACATTTATTAATTAAACTTAAGTTTAGACAAGATGGTGGAACTGAAGACAGAGAAATAGATTGACTACTTAAAAGTAATGTGCAGGCAAAAAATCTGATGTTTGTTGGTTTGGCAATATTTAAATAGATTTTATAGTGGAAGTACCCTGCGCAGTTTATGACAATGAAAGGGATAAAAATATCTGCATCAAAACTCAACATACATCATTTCTAGTGCTTGAACCTTATGACTTCCTAAGCTGCTAAGTTTTGTCCCTGTTCAAATTAATGCAATGTTAAAATGACTGATTTGAGAATTAATGATTTTTGGATAGAAGATTGACCCTGTTTAATTTAGTACACTGTTAGAATGATTGACTTGATAATTAATGATTTCTGGGGTAGAAGGCATCTGTTATATCTAGTTCTTGAAAAATCACATGATCCCTCGAATGACTAATCACTTCATTATTATTATAACTTACTTATATGTGCACCGATCTGTTTATCCCATAACCGTAGCGGACTCCATATAGTAGTGCCACATGGTGTTTAGATGGTTTCCCCATAACCCGAGTTTCATATACGGTACTTTAAAATCTTTCTAATAATAATAAAAAAGGCATAAGAGTATGAGGATAACCAGATATCTAATTTTAATAATGTAAAAGGATCAAGTTTATAATAGCCAAATGAGGAAATAAAGAACTAAAATTAAACGGCAAAACCTTTTAAAATAATTCAGAATTACTTCTTAAAATTTAATTCGATCTATTTACCTGCCTTTGCTTTTGAGTGAACTTAGCTTATATATCTCTAAAATGATTATATATAATTTTTGTGAAAGTATTATTCCATAATTTTTAAATGATAGCCGTTGTCATCTAAATTCAAACTAATTGAAATCACACATTTTAAATTCAGTTAATTTTTGGAACAAAATATGGGAAATTGCATTTAATTTTAATTTAAAAAAAAAAAAATCAAATTTAAAACGTAATTAGACATGAAATTTAATCAATTATGCAATTACAACTACTTAGATTAGCATATTTGATATTTGATAGCAGTTAAAGCCGCAACTAAGTGATATTTTCAAGAAAAAAATGAAGATTACAGCAGTCTTAATTTATTATTCGACCTCCACATTCTCCAAAGATTTATTCTTTCACTACGTTCACTCCTACTCTAACATTTCTTCCCACACAAGATGGTAAATAAACTTTTCTTTACATAAATAAGCAAAGTTTTTACAGCATTCACTTTCAATTTTATTTAAAATAAAATGAAATATTTATTCATATATATATACACAAACTAAAATTAATAAAAGAATTCATTTGTTTACTTGAAAGAATGAACGGAGTTTTGGCATTTAACTAATGAAAAATTGAAAAACAAAACTCAGTATAATTTTTTTTGTACATTTACTAATAATTAATATTAATAACTGAAATATTTAAAATGATAAAAACATTGTTTTTATTTTGATGGAAGTATATATATATATTTTCCACCTACTGCTGTTTTGTTTTCACGTTATTGTTGAGAATACCAATTCATAAATTAGAAAGTTTTATATTAGATTCTGCCATTAACAGTTCATTTCGAGGCAATGACCTTTCCAGTATTTTTCTACACATATTTCCTTTTTAATTATTCATTAGTATTAGGCCAACTCAAATACGATATCTTGATAGGATGTTTTTATTTTTCTATTTATTTTAATTCTTATTCTCTTGTTGTTAAACAAATTTTCTGTTCAAATGTCTCTACAATAACAATCTTCTGAACACAAATATATATATCCAAGTCTGGTATTGTGTTTTATGCCATTTTATAAATTTCGATCAAAAATTATGAACACTTCTTTGCCAAACATTCCTTGCTTGCTTTCTTATACTAACTCTGTATCTATTTCTGTTTTTTTTTTTGTATTATATAACTTTAATGCATTTTCAAATTAATTGCCAAATTACCTTAAATACATTTCTGCTAATAAGATAAATTAAATTAAAGAAATTAGATCAATTAAATAGTTTTTTTAAAATATTAAATCAGCGTTAGATTTATATTTTGGATAGCTTTTAATTAGAAAAAATGGCAGTTCTGGCTTAGTAGTTTGAACATTCACAATATTATTATATTTTCTTTTAGAGATGTAAGTTATGGTAGCCTTTATTCCATTTCTGTAAACATTGATAATAAAAATAATATTGAATATTAAAAGTGGTTTAGATATTAAACATTTATTTTGATATCTGACTTTTCACAGTTTGAATTTTAAAAATTTCCATCAGTCATAAAAATGATACATTCATATAACACAAATAATATCATTATTCACAGAGGCAAAACTCTCCATACAGTAGCACCATTCAGTGCAAACCAGAGTAATCAATGGATGCAGGAAGGTTTGTGCGTAAAATCCCTATCTAGTGCCTACTCATCCAATTTCCACAGACTAGTTTCTAGCTTGTGGTTTTCATCAGTGAGGAACCTTGGATTTGTGCATAAAGAATGGTGATCATGTAATATCATGACTGCTAAAAATTTCATGCTTTGAATCTCAAAAATTTGTAGATTTGTAATTTTTTATTACAACAACAGTTATCCATATTTGATCACATTTAAGAATGGTATGTAAACATCCAGAGTGATAAAAATGCAAACTATGAAATTATGGCAGGGGGGGGGTCTGCATAGTCACATTACTTAAGTTGATGAGGTATTCAAAAAGTATCTGCTATTAATGTACATTGTTTTGAAGGACATAGTTATACTGTCTAAATAACCAATTTTTAAAAGTTTACATAGTCAAATTCTTTGTATTATACTTACGCCATTATTAAATCGATAAAGTGATTGTTTTTAGTTTATTTAGTTACTCCACATAATGTGCACTACAGATTTTAGTTATTCTTTACCCCAATTTCTGAGAGAAAATTCCAAATAGAATATGCAAATATTTATTTTTAATTCTTGCTGATTACACATATCTATCATGATTAGGCTATTTTGGTCATTTTGCAAATGTATAAGCTATTAATTTGATTACAAGTTTTAGAAACTGTAATTAGCAAGATATATAATCTTATTAGATTATTTAAATTTATTTTTGAAATGATTTATAATATGTTGATTTACCTATCAACTAGAATATATTTATTTTCTGCAATTAATATATTTATTAACAATAAAGTTACTTACAGAATTCATTGTTGTTTTTCACAATTTTTTTTCTTTTTTATATTTGTATATTTTCCTTTACTTATTCTAAATATTAAAATTTATATTGCATATTTTGATTAATTCATTGGAATGTATGGATGACAACATTTTCCACAATTCTTCCTTAAAGTAGTACATGCTAATATGTGAAACTAATGTTATCACATCAAACTTTATTTTGATGAAATTCTGGTTAGAAATAATAACTTATAAAATTACATAACAATAATATTTACATAAACTTCAATAATAATATTGAGAGAAAGGCTCAAGAATTCCAAAAGTGATACTTCTGATCTCTAAAAGTGTAAGATATTTGTATGATATTAGCAAGATTGCAACAATCTACTGATATATTCTATACAGATAGATTAATATTCTCTTCAATTAAGTAACACTATGATATTACATTTAATTTAACATTGGCTTATATAAGAATCAAAAATGGAATCTTTCCTAAATTATGTATACAACTTAATGTTGATATATTTGCATTTCAAGAAATTAAACCATTCTTCTAATATGTATATCTTCTTTAAATCTCTATCTTTATATCAATTCTTGATAAACTATATAGTGAATATAGCATGATTAATTTTGTTTAAATCTATGCTGCTAATCAAATAACTTTTGTAGAAGATTGTTCAAATGGTACAGCACCCACCATTTGTATAAATAAATTTGATGTATAAAATAATTATATATCTCCTTATACAAATTGGCCTGACCTTTCTGTATTTGTAGGAGATTTTAATGCTTATCATAGTATTTGAGGATATTTAACTGAGGATAAGGAAAGTTGTCAACTTTTAGAAAAGATAGTTTTTAACAATGTTCATATAATTTATAATTTCCAATAAAAAACAGATAGTTAATATTCAGAAGCAATCTCTATCTGTTCTACTAATATTAGACCACTTACTTACTATACAACCAACATCAAACAACTTTTATCACCCTTGAAATTCTTATGCCTGTATCTGAAAGCCACCCTATCACAAGGTGAAATTTAAAAAAAAAAAAAGAACCAAAACATTGAGTATCTTGTATAGAATCTCTTCCAAAGATCACACTTTTTATAAATATTAACAAAAATTTATTCCAGGTTAGAGGTTAGAACAAAACCAGCATTGATTTTAAAGCCAATATTTGTCTATCAAAGATTTGAAAATTTCTTGCAAATTTATAAAATATGTTGATGCTTGAAAAAAAAAGGTTAAAAAAAATTCATAAAGAAAACAAAACTTTATAAGATCCAATTGAAAAGCCTAATGACTTTGTGTCAGCTTGGTGGTTATAAAAGATAACACATTAATTCAAAACATACAGAATCAGAAAAGTATCATTACAGAAAATTTACAAAGTTTTTCTAATTTCAACATAAAACTAATAGATATTAATGAATTTGGTCTTTCATCTGATTGTTTAAAATTAGAAAAGACATTCTGGGTTTTGAAAAAAAAAAAAAAAATAATAATAATAATAATAATAATAAACTGTTTAATCTAGCATTAGTAGAAAAAAAATCATACAGCAAAAATGACATGAAAATAAATTAAATCTTCTGTTGATACAGTATATTCAGAAAATACATCTCTTTTAATAATCATATTTATGAAAATTTTAATCTGATATCATTCATTAATTATACCAATAACTTGAAAGACAAAAGTGAGAGGAGAAATAACTTTTATTATTTTGATCAGTAATTCTGATCATAATATTAAACACAATAGCGATCATTTTTTATATTAAATGCTTTTATTGATTATGTACTAAAAAGAAATAAAATAATTGTTTCTTCAATCACAATTGAAGGTTTTAGATATAAATCTTCTCCCTTATGCTCTTATTTCAAATTAAATCTAAAAACTCCAATTGTGGTTGAAGAAACAATTATTTTATTTCTTTTTAGTGCACAATCAATAAAAGCATTTAATATACAAAAATATATTTCTATTATTTTTAAGCTTTTAATATTGACACATTAAATGAAAATGTAAAACAATATCGTTCTTTAAATTGGCTGGACACTTACAGTTGATATATATCACTAGCACTTGTTATAAAAATAGGGATTGATTTAATTTCTGGACATAAGAAATATCTAATGACTTATAGTACAAAAATATGCATATACTAGATATATATATATTTAGCATGTATACATAATTATATATGTATAATAAATCAGTTTGTTATTTAAATTGATAGATTTATATTTATTTTAAAACAGTTGTTTTTAAAAAAATGCAAAATAACAATTTGCCTTAAATAATGTGATTTTTCTAGTTTACTTTTTTAAAAAAACAAACAATTGTTTTAAAATAAAATAGAAACAGTTTTAAATAGAAAACCTAGATACTGATTTATTATACATATATAATTATGTACACATTCTAAATATAAATATACTTTGAAATTTTAACTGCCCTCTCATGGCCATTATTTAAAACAAATGAAAATCCTAAGAACAATTGTTAACTGCAAAACATAAAATTATTGAATATTTTTTATATATTTCCACTCTCTGTTCCATATCTATCAAACTAGTTGACATACTGAAAATATAAGTGTTTTAAATGAATTACTTAGTTATATAACAATTTTCAAGCAATTCTATTGAATTTAATTATATTAAACCTCAATTTTAAAATTTTATTCTAATTTGAAAAAGATCAAAAGTTAACAAACAATCAAATTGTCCAAAATCAATAAAAACATTTAAAATGTACAAACAGTAAATATTTCAGATCATGTATAAAATTGAGTGCAGCAATGCCACATTCAAATCTGCATATTATGAAGAGTCTAGTGAAAAACATAGTCACAAGGATCTCCCAACACCAATATTTATATAAGCAAGCTAAAAATAGCTTGGAATATAAACAAGTTTTCTGGGAGCATAAGTAAAAATCTGGCCACATTTTTGATGCAATAAATGATAAAATTGTTTACATGGAGTCAGGTATGGTTTATCACTAACAACAACCAGTCTATTAATAAAAAAGAGCATCAAACTCTCCAACAAATGGAATATTTATACTAATTTAAATAAATTAGTTTTGTACATTTAAATACTGCAGCATACCAAGCTACCCTAGGAGTGCTATAAATATGTCTTAAGCCATAAATGCACCCAGTAAAAGTTAACAAAATTAACATATGGAATAAATCTTGTACTTTACTAATGTTTGAAATGTTTAATGCAAACTAATTATATGTAGGATAAGGAAAATGAGAAGAACCTGAATATAAAATAAAATACACAAGAGTACATTAAAAATAATAATAAGATATTGATATCTTAAACCAGGCATGGGAAACTTTTTTGATCAGTGAAATATTTTAAAGCAGATGTACATAACAATGAGTAGAAAATTATTGATAAGGATAAAAGTGAAATAAAAACTATAATTGATTATAAGATTTTGAGATTTTATGAGAAGTATCATAAAGAGTGAATTTTTTTTATTCATTCTATTGATAATGAATTAGATAAGCTTTTGCTTGTTCATTTTAATATTCTAATCATCTTGGTGCACTAAATAAATAAGTTTAATAGATATTTTATTGTCTAGAAAAAAGCTTTATGCAATGGTATATATATCAAGTGAACAAGCAAATCACACACACATATGCGATCCAATTTGTTAAATATATGTAACAAGATATTCAATCTTGTAGTACCCTGAAATATTTATTTTACTCCAATGAAGTTCTGTTTGTATATGTTTATATAGCATATAAAATTAATATCTCTATGTTTAAAATCAAATGCATTATTATTCACAATTATGACAGTTTTATAAAAGTTAGGTTCTAATTGGTGTCTGAAAAACATTTCCTCCAAATAAATATACTTATGTGAACCCAAATGAATTGACTATATTGGAGAATGGCAAATGTTTTTTTTATGTAATCAGTTTGAAAAGTTATTAAAAACTTTATTGAGTACAATTTATAAACACTTTATCTCTGCAAATGTAATATCTATACAAATATAAAAACTGTATGAAGAGCAAAGATTTATTAATATTAGTAATACTGTAGTACTTAGCATGTTTTTAACTAACAACTTTTATTATAAAATGCTACATCCATTCCCAATAACCAATGATAAACCTCACTTATCTCTTCCCTACATACCCAAAATCACTCATTTCATTTATAAATTACCACTCCCACCCATCAAGTTGAACTCTGCACCTCTTAATCAGTAATTAAAAATATAGGTTACCACTGGATCTTCATTCTGAAATTGTATATAAAATTAAACACCAGGATTCTTTATGCCTCTCTGTTTATTATGGTAAATCCTGGGCTAGCCTGTCCACCCAATTGTTCTCATCATAAATACATGTACAACTGGATAAAAATGCATTCAGATGATAAATCCATTTTTTAGTATTTTTTTTAAATTTCAGCCACTGATTTGAGCCCACATGTTTTAGTGTTGTTTGCTCAGAACACAATAATACCAAGCAAAATGTCAAGGAGGCTTGACACCTTTTCAAGAATAACTATGCCACCAGTAGGAAAGAATCCTTCATTTCCATCCCCAAAAGTGTCCTGCTCTCCTAATTAATGCACTATGTAAACAATATGCTAATTTTTTAATCTTTAATCAAGATCTTATTTCCCACCTCTGTTACAAGCATTGCTACATTTACAATGATTATCAGTCAAAAGCATGTTAAGCACTACAGTATTGTTAATGTTAATAAATCTTTGCTCTTAATACAGTTTTTGGATTTGTATATATATAAACTTTATTGTGGTTATAGGCAAAAGCCCATGAAATATTAATCGAGATGAAATTGAGAGAAACATTGAACAAAAGAAATACACTGTTGAAACATTAATGAAAACTTATGAAAAGCCAATATATTTTAAACAAAAAGTGTGAAGTTTATAAAATATGATGACATTGTTGCAGTTAATTTTATACTAATCTCTATTATACCATTTATAAAATTTATCTTGAGGAATGTAGATAATAGTATCAATCAATTTACATGATTTTTCGATATTCCTTAGATGCATTCTGAAAAATATGAATTTGAATCTTATTTCATTTAAATGATAGAATCTTATAAATATTAGATACAATGAAATAGACCAGATTTAAAAAGCGATTGAAAAAATACATAAAGAAAATTACCACCCACCTCTCTCCACTCTATCTAATAACACTGATACACCTAAACACATATATGCTGAAAAGATAAATAATCACCAATATACATATTTCATGCTAAACCAGCAATCATCAGTTGGTCCAGACTATCATCTTTACACACATATATAGTATAAGTGCTCAGATATATATTAAGATAGACTATCCTCATAGTTTAATGGACAGGCTTCAATCCACTCCACACTCTAACTCTTCAACCGTCCATACAATTGAAAATCTGATGATGGAATGCTTAAAGGCCACCCTGAGGCCAAGATTATTGTCACACCCATGTTGACCTAAGGTCAATCTGAACCCCACATGTACAGGACATAATCCATTTAATACATATGCAAGGATGGGCAGACATCTCTATAATGTAATAACTGAAACACAGGCTTGTTATATACCTGTGGGTATATATATATATGTAATATAGGGTATATGAGCACAGACTTTTACACCACCCACCTCTCTCCACTCTATCTAATAACACTGATACACCTAAACACATATATGCTAAAAAGATAAATAATCACCAATATACGTATTTCATGCTAAACCAGCAATCATCAGTTGGTCCAGACTATCATCTTTACACACATATATAGTATAAGTGCTCAGATATATATTAAGATAGACTATCCTCATAGTTTAATGGACAGGCTTCAATCCACTCCACTCTCCAACTCTTCAACCGTCCATCCAATTGAAAATCTGATGATGGAATGCTCAAAGGCCACCCTGAGGCTGAGATTATTGTCACACCCATGTTGACCTAAGGTCAATCTGAACCCCACATGTACTCATATACCCTATATTACATATATATATATATATATAGCCACAGGTATATAACAAGCCTGTGTTTCACTTATTACATTATAGAGATGTCTGCCCATCCTTGCATATGTATTGAATGGATTATGTCCTGTACATGTGGGGTTCAGATTGACCTTAGGTCAACATGGGGTGACAATAATCTCGGCCTCAAGGTGGCCTTTGAGCATTCCATCATCAGATTTTCAATTGGATGGATGGTTGAAGAGTTGGAGTGTGGAGTGGATTGAAGCCTGTCCATTAAACTATGAGGATAGTCTATCTTAATATATATCTGAGCACTTATACTATATATGTGTGTAAAGATGATAGTCTGGACCAACTGATGATTGCTGGTTTAGCATGAAATATGTATATTGGTGATTATTTATCTTTTCATCATATATGTGTTTAGGTGTATCAGTGTTATTAGATAGAGTGGAGAGAGGTGGGTGGTGTGAAAGTCTGTGCTCATATACCCTATATTACATATATATAGCCACAGGTATATAACAAGCCTGTGTTTCAGTTATAAAGAAAATTGATTTTTTTTTGTTTGCACTAAGATTTTTTTTCTCATTATTTAATATTATCCCAAGACAAGATGTCATTTTGAAAATATTTCCTACATACTAAAAGAATAAACATCCTTACTTTACAATGGCAAAAGTAAGTATTTTATTATATGAATTACATATGAATACAAGGTCTTAGATACAAGTTAATACATGATATTACATATGCAATAGGGCTTTATAATGTTGTTGTGGCAGGAACAAAAAACATGACTTATAGTAATTGAAGGAAAAAGGATTGTTAAACAGGATACATGTGTCAATTTAGGTTTACACAGAATTTTTAAATGGTATTTTGAGAAAAATACATTGAAGCACATGATAGTATTAGGGAAAATATATATGGGGTGTGGGTTGGAGTTGGTGTTAGCTTAATATATGATTGTATTTAAAGTGGGTCTATTTGGTGGGAATTATTATAGTTTTCATGGCTGCTTTATTGTTCATGTGTTACATAAGTTGTAATTTGTTACAAGAGATTACATAATCAATGAGGGTTTACAATTTTACCTACAATAGAAAAAAAGGGATTTACAGTAATTGAAAGAATAATAATTGTTGCATAACAAGATACATATTTCAAATTAGGTTTACATAAATTTTACAAAATTCTTATGAAAAAAATATATTTAGGGAAAGTGAATGGAGTTAGTGTTCCATTGGCATATGGTGTTACATAAATTGTGCTTATTAGTTGGTGAGCACTATAGGTTTCAGGGGTAAATCTTATTGTTCATGTGCTGGGTATTTAAACTTAATTTGAGGTAAGTTGGTGGAGTGATCTTTTAAACTTTCTTTGGATCAGTGGGTTGATAAGCTGGGTAAACTGTGTTACTCTCAATTGGTGCAGTATTTATTCCAGAGTTCACCCTAATGTGACATTAAAGCTATGAGTTTATGCATGACAGGCACTTGAGCTAGATGAGATTCCAGAGAGTGTGGTGGAAGGGATATAGAGAACAGTTGGATTATGTGACTAATATAATGATGGACTTGAAAGGGAAATGTTTTAAATGATGCAAAATATCCCCTGTAGCATGATAATGATAAATTTTGACAACATGTTGTCAGAATGTCAGGCATTCACACTATAGGAAAAAGAGTGGTTTTACAATCTTGTGCTTTTAAATCTAGGTTTTAAATATTGTTGGCATTGGTTGTCCTGAAACTTCAAATTGGCTTATTTATTCCTGGACTTGAACTATCTTTGCTATTGGTGACATAGAAATTGTTCATGAGGGTGCTGGCATATGTTTTTTCATGAAATAAAGTTGGCAATATGATAGAATAAGTTTTGGCATCAACCACTTAGTCACATGGTTGAAGAGCAGCTATTTTTATTGGTTTTAATGATTTAAAAATGGCATTTTTTTTAAGAAAAAGGTTTTGTAAATACAAAATTTTCTTAGAAAAGATGTATGGCATAGTTAATTGTTAATAATTTGTTCAATATATGTTAAATTTATCTGAAATTTTGCAGATTTTGAGTGGTTTTTGGTGAGATTAAACTCTGATATTTTTCATTGTTGTCTACCAATACTAAAGTTTACTTCTGCAAATGAAATATTTTTTTTTTTGCAAATTATTTATTGCATAAAATGAGATTTTTTTTAGAACTAGAGTGTTACCTAATTAAGTCAAGTTCCTGTCTTTGTGATGACTTGAAATTTATCTTTAAAGAAAAACTAATATTATGCAGATTCATAGGATTTGAAACAGGAGCTCTTGGAATGAACATGATGACAGGACTAAGATTTATTATTATTATTATTATTATTGTAAAAAAATTAACATATGTCCAAGTAAATAAATTTAAGTTATATAATATTTGATGCACTTCATATGAAAACACAAAAATGATTTGAACTTGAAGAAAATAATATCTTATGTAGGTGGATGTGCACTTTATTTCTGATTTATACACTTTATATATAACTGCATATAAAAGTATGCCTTCTTTGGATGCTAATAACATTGTGGATTTTTATTGACACAATGTATACAACTCAGAAAAATATTACATTGCAAATTTTGTTTATAGTGTTTGTAGATAAGAATTTGAGAACTTTTTAAGTAGATATTAAACTACAATGAGAAAATCACATGATTCTCAAAGAAATTGTTTAGGTTTTTTTTTAAAGCATCCATTTGATATTCTAGTATTAGCTGACATAAAATTTAAATATAATACTAAATCTAATATCTTTTTCTTTCTCTATTTCTTGTCCTGAGATATAATCTTTTAAAAAAATATCTCAGATTTGTCACTCTCAATTTATATATATATTTCATATAATTTCATTATATTTCACTGTGTCATAATAATAATGACATAAAAATTGTGAATACTATTCTGGGAACTTAGATTACTGATGTATCTGATGAGATTAGTTTGCTTGAACACTAGTAATATGTCTTTTTCTTTCTCTTTTTTTTCTCTCTCTCTCTCTCTATATATATATAAATTTTTCTTACATATGCTGATGTGCTTTACAAAGTGTGTTATTTTTTTTTTTATCTATGATGTTTTTGGTTTTCTGTTCAACTTGATGAATTTTCAGTACTGTGCACTATAATCACAGCATTTTTTTTTAATTTTGCATTCTGTTTTATAGTCAATGTTATTAGTATGCAAATGATCTAATTTACATATTTTAGTAATTTTATTATTGGATGCATTTGATCTTTTATTTATATTATTATTGTTTATAATGTATCAAGTCTCCTTTATCTTTCTCCGTGCATATTAGTTTGACCAGAAAGTCAAACTAATATGCATGGAAGGCTGGGGTTTAAATATTTATTTTTGAAAATGATGCTTTGCACTAAAAATTCATATATAATATAGTTTCTAATTTTTCTATTTAAAAATACTTTTGTAATTTTATGTAGGTATTACAATTTATTTACATTTTCAAAATTATTGCAATCCTGTTTTATGTTAATATTTGGCTAATAAATTTGTAAATTTATAATTAACAAAATTTTAAGAAAAATATTTTAAAAAATAGATACTTATTAAGATATGCTTTGCAAAGATTTCCTGTTTATTTATTTTATATGTACAAATTGAGAGTTTATTCTTTTTAAAAGTTTTCTTTTCATAATATTGTCTTGTGAATGTTTTTTTTTTTTTTTTACTGTTACGTTTATTTATTTATTGGTTATAAAATATGTTGATTATATTAGTTTTTCGCTTTACTTTTCTTTTTTAAAATGTACTTCTAATATCTATAATATGATGCTTTAAAAGACATTTTTCTCTAAAATTAAACAGTAATAAAAACAGAACAAAGTATTAGATATCTTCAATTATATTTTTAATGAAACACTGAACTTTGATTAAACTAGTTTATAAATCTGAACAAATTTTTAACTTAAAGTCCAACGAAATATATTTATCATTATAGTAGTAATAGATTTTATTTAAAAATAAACTAATATAATATTTTCAATATGTTTAGTTTTAGTTTTTTAAATAGTATTTCTAATAACATGTTAGAAGTTGAATAAATAATTATTTATTTTTATCATAGAGTCTTGGTTTATTTATGAATCTTTTTGTCAAATATATAAACAATATTTTATTAGAGCTATAAATGGCGTAAAATTAAGATTAAATTTGGGAATATTTTTTTCTCGTCAAAAATTCACTAGATAATAAGAAAAAATAGGCATTTAACTTGTTTCAAAACAAAATACTGCACATTTTATTCAGTGTATATTTAATCTTTATTAGAAAACTTATATTTCTCTAAGCTTTACGCCGATTACAATAAAAACGTCTCTCAATAAAAAATATACATTTGTTAAACCAAAATCTGTTTATGATAATATATATGCAAGTTAGGGTGTTTATAATTTCAAGTCTTTAATTCAAACAGTAAAATATATGTAAAAGAGAAACACTGAATGCCAAAAAAGTACTATCAAAAATAAATAAATAATGGAAATGTGGTTTCAATACAATCTTATCTACTTATTTACACTAAATTAATTTTGAACTAGAATTTTACATTGGGATTATAAAGAGAGAGATGATTATCATCTAATGTAATTGCATTCCTCTGAAATTTTAAATATTAACATTTCTTATGTTACACAAGCTGCTGAAACAATAACAAATCTATTCAAACAATAGAGTCACCCAGTCAATGGATTCTAGAAGATTTGTGCAACAAAATCCCTGTCTAATGTCTACTCTCCAAGACTAGTTTCTAACTTATGGACTTCATCAGTGAGGAGCCTCAGATCTGAGATCTAGAACTCTGAATCTAATGCAACTCTCTAGAAGCCATTTTATATTTTTTTAATTGACTATAAAGCTGAGTCCAAAATGAAATCAATGTTTGCAATCCCATCTCATTCACCTGTATAGTCATACAGATCTAAATCCAGTTTAGCATCTATATGTTTTGGTGTCTTTGGTTTTTAACATCACAATCACCATCATAATCTGGCCACAATTGGTGTTAAACCACTAAAACATCACATGATCACCATTTTCTATGCTGCCACCCAGAGCAAACCTTAATATTCAATGGATTCTAGAAGATTTGTGCACCAATATCTAGTACCTAGACTAGTTTCTAAATTGTGGCTTTCATTAGTGAGGAGCAATGGATTTGGGAGACTGAACCTGAGCTTGGATTGAAGACATTATTTTTATTTTTGGTTCAGACTCATAGCTTTATAGTTAACTAATAAGATAAAAAGTGGCTTCTGGGGGATTGCATTAGATCTGAAGATTTTGGTTTAGCACCCTCAAATCCAAAGTTTCTCACTGATGAAGACTACAAGCTAGACAACTAGTCTGGGAATACGGGATGATGGACAAACTTTATAGAATCCATTAATTACTATGGCTTGTATTGGGTATTGTTACTATTTGGGGAGATTTGCTACTGTTTTAACAGCCTGTGTATACATAAGAAATGGTTTTAGTGGTTTAATGCCAATTATGGACAAAAGGTGATAGTGACTATGATTATTAAAAACCAAAGACACCAAAATATGTAGACCCTGAACTGGGTTTTGATCTGTATGACAATACAAGAGAATGAGTTTGAATTGAAAACATTATTGTGTTTTCATTTTGGACTCATGATTTTATAAGTTAACTAAAAAGTAAAAGGTGACTTTTAGAGGGTTATATTAAATCTGAAGATCTAGATGCAGTGCTCTCAGATCTAAGGCTCCTCACTGATAAAAGATACAAGCTAGAAACTAGTTTGGGGATATTAAATGATTAGGCACTAGTTAAGAATTTTGCTGCAAAACCTTCTAGCATCCATTGATTACTATGGCTTGCATTCAATGGCATTATTGTTTGGAACAATTTTCTACTGTGAAATTGTTAAAACTGGTGATACTATAGTGCAATATTTTTATTATATTTTTAAATACAGATTCTTTGTATGTGTATATATCTATATATGCAAGAATAATTGTTGCTGATGATTGCTGTAACTTATGAAAACATCTTTATTTTTAATAATTTAGATTTTTTTTTAATTTTAAGAGTTGTGAAAAATAAAAAATAAAAATTTCCAAATATTTTTAAAATATTCACTATTTTATGCAAATAATCAGTTTTTATTTACCATATAAAATTTGATTCACTTAGAAATGTTAAAAATAAGTGAAAACAGAAACAGTAAAAATAATTTATTTTTTTATTGCTAAATCATTCTGTCTAGTAAGATAGTTTTTATTTACAATATAATTAAATATATAGCATTGAAGAACATATTTTTCAAACATAACTATGATTAAAGACAATATATGATGATGAGTTTAAAATATATTTATTTTTGTTTCTGTTATATTATTTTTAATTCTAATTTTTAATTGAGTCAATTTTTATATGATATTGCTTTTACTTTCTAACCATATGTATTTCTAGAGAGAAGAATCATTTATATCTTCAGGCTCAATTTATTTTATAGCTAAAATTTCACAACAATGACTGACTTTTGTATTTTGAATCATCTAAAATATTATATATGTAATAATACTCTATAACTACACAAAAGACAATTATGTCAGAGAAATTAGCATCAAGATACATTATAATAACACTTATTTACTGTCTGCTCTTAAATTAATACATGGTACAGGCTTATACACACCTGCACATAGATAATGTAATATATAAGGGATTTGAACTCAGACTTTCACATGACCCTCAGCTCTCCATGCTATCTCATATTGATGACCCACATGATCATAAACATATTGAAAAAATAAATAATCACCAATATATATATATTTCATGCTACACCAGCAATCATTAGTTAGTCCAGATTACTATCTCCACACATATAAGATTAGCTATCTTAATATAAAGCTGAGCACTGATTGTATATATGTGTGAAGATAGTAATCTGGACCAACTGATGATTGGTGGTTTAGCATGAAATATGTATATTTGTGATTATTTATCTTTTCAACATGAGTATGATCAGGTGAGTCAGCAATATGAGATGGCATGGAGAGTTGAGGGTCATGTGAAAGTGAGAGTTTGAATGTCTGCTCTTAAGTAAAATAATTATTAAACAATAGCAGGAACAACCACAAAAACTGAATCAGTTATATTGAAGAGACTGCTTTCAGATTACATCAAATACTTTTTTTAAGAGAAGCAGTGGTTTTTCTATTTTAAGAAATTTTTGACTGCTATATCTACATGTACAACAGTTTTGTATAGGATCAAAATATTACCATTGAAACTTAAAACCCTCTTATTATTTCAGAGACAAAAAAAAAAGATTGAATTTTGGCTCATGACAATAAAACTTCTAACATTTTTATTATT
Organism: Epiperipatus broadwayi; assembly: GCA_028023455.1. NCBI lineage: Eukaryota > Metazoa > Onychophora > Udeonychophora > Euonychophora > Peripatidae > Epiperipatus > Epiperipatus broadwayi. Next base: position 2,504,947 of record JAQFVV010006222.1, read on the forward strand.
ATTATTATTATTATTATTAAATTAGCAATACACCTGGCTCTTGTTTTATGTAGTAGATAGGTTCCGCAGAAAACCCACATTAAAAAAGTCACACAAAAATAGACTTATCTTGAAAAATGGGGGATAGGTTCGGTAATTTTCAGAAATCACATAAATGCAAAGCAACAAGGAAAAATTACTTTAAAATTTGCATTAAAAAAATAAGGAAATAAAGTATGACTAATAAAAAATTTCAAATATTTGAAAAAAATTAATACAAGACAAACTTTTTTTACTTTTTTTATTAACTACAGTATTTAATTTTACATTTTTTCATATATATTTTAATCATTGCCACTATTTGACAATATGCATTCCTTTATGAACTGGTAAGAAATCAGATTTGTCACAAGAGCAAGTACAACTAGTGCCACTTTCAGTCTTGTGCTGTGTTAATGGTTTTCTGCATACAATGTAATCAGTGATTAAACTTTGAGATGATGATTTTACTAATTGTTTATAAAGCTTGCAATATCCACACATATAACTATTTAGCTCTCATTGGAGTTTAAGAGGTTGTTCATTGCACGAAACTCAGATTTCAGCACTTTCTAATGTTTGTCTTTGTCTCACACATCAACCTAAAACCTATGATTAACTGATTTTTACATATCAGAAAATAATAAATTTGTCTTTTTTTGTTCACTACTGAAATAAATTTTAAATGTTCACATTTTGTTTCTGTATTAAAAAAATGAGATCACAATCAAAACAAAAAGATTATACATTATCATTAGAAAGATTATTTTCAGTTTACAAAATCAATAAAATCTTCATTATTCATTTTAAAAATCTAAAAGATTATTTATTTCTGTTATATCTAACAAAATACATTTTAAAAGTTTAAAATTTTTGAATATTTATTACGATATTTTTATATATAAGTATAAATCTATTATTATTTACTCATTAGTATAAGTAGGTTATTTACATAGAAGCTAAGATTCTAAATATAGCTTCAGGTCATATTCACATTAGCTGTTAATATAACATTATATTTCTGAAAAAAAAAAAAGCATTTAAAGTCAAAATTTATTACTAATTTAAATTTCTTGATATCTAATAAATATAGTGAAATGTGCAAGATATTAAGAAGAAACATGAATTGCATAACTTCAAAATTGCATTAAAATAATCTGCATAAAATGAGACCCAGGTGTATATCAAAGTTATAAAAATGAATTAAGTTTTAATAAAATCTCAAGATCAGGAAAAATATAATTTTGCATGCATATTATAAATGAAAGTTGATTGTTTTAACTACAGAAATGAGGGGATATGTTCTAATGGATTATTTTTAATATTAAAAAATTATTTTATTACAAAAGAAATAAAATCATTTACACTTTACAAAATTGAGATAGTAATCACAAAGTAAGTCAATATGGCTAAATTATTACTGGCTAAATTATTAATGATATTTAATATGACACAAGATCGCAAATATTAACTTATACTGTGATAAGCAACTTGGCTCACTATTAGACTGGCCCACTACTGAATGGAATATTTCCATATTGATTTTGTTTAGATAATTGAGCATGTTCAGACATACTGGTCTTTGAATGTCTAACATTATGTAATACATACATTTTCCCATTGCAACAGAATTTCTCATTACTATATCATGTTCATTACTGACAAAAGACAATGAAGTATTCCAATAAAAATATAATCATTATAAATAATAAAAGCTCAAGATTTTATATAAATGCAATGAATTTAATAAATAGACCACAAAGCACTTTTTCCATATTTATGCCATCTGGGTCCAAACCTTAGCATGGCTACTAAAAATTATTAATAGTAGAAAATCATTTATATTATTATTTTTAGCATTCATATATATATATAAAGAGTAGAAATTTTCCATATTATAGTATTTATAATATATGTTTGTTAAAAATTGCTCACTTTAAAACATCGACAAAAATAATAATAATAAATTTACCATAATTACACATTTTCATTAATAAAATTAATGCTATATCTTTATATATTTTAAAAAATAAACTTTCTAACAATAACAAAAAGACTATCATTTTTATTATTATTTAAAAATAAACAATTAGGTAAAGTCTAAGTAACTTTATCATTTATTCCTTTGAAAAAAAAAAAAGATTAGATAAGTGACCTTACCATCATTATTTTTTTCTGAGAGATTTTAAAGAATAGTAATAATTTTAAAAATTATTTAAAATATTGTTCTTTGTTTCTCTCTTCAAAAAATATGCAGTCCTTTAGTATTTTTAAAACTATTTTTATGCTAAAAACTATTGATGAAATTGGGAAAATAAATGATATTAAATTATAAAAGTGAAGCTACTTTACAGAAAGTTTACGTTGTTTACTTGTACTGTTTGTGATTGCATTATCTGGGGGCTGAGATGTAGCTTAAAAACATTAAAATAAAAAATTAAAAGTTCTTTTTTATTAATTTTTTTATTTGATATTTTTTTCAAATTCTATTAAATAAAACTGCAGATATTGAAAGTTCAAATGTGGAAAATACTATAAAATGCAGAAAATATTTTTTATGCTGTCTAATTATGAAATAGTTTAGATTTATTATAAGAATTGAAGTAACAGAATTTTTTCATAATTTGTGAAATTATTCAAAAATATTTTATCATATATATATATATAATTCATTTAATATTTTTGATATTTAAAACTTTTATAGGAAAGATACAAAGTTTAATAGATATATAAGCACAAATATTTTTTTATACACATGAACTATATATTCTGCGTTAATGTAGGTTGATTCAGATTAAATTTAACTAAGAAATATTTAATAAAATTTAATAAAACAGATAATAATTTAATTCATAATTAAAAATTATAATTTTTTTAATCTGACTTTGGTTTATGTTTTCACTTTAAATAATCAAATTTTCCTGTCCACTTGAATCCCATATCAAAGATGAAACTACACAACAGGATCATTCATACAATGTTTAAATATAATAATAAATATAAGTATATTACATTAGATTTGGCATAGTGATAGTGTTAGATTGGCGATGCAATGATTTTTATATTAAAGATAAAGCTATGTCTTTGACACTTGACTGTCACATAACTTCTGAGTGCTAGCAAATTGATTATTTTTTGTAATATGAATGTGTAAAAGTATTGAAATCCAATGCATTATATCAATGTATATCTTATATTAATTCTTATCTAAGATTTACTATTATCTTTCCTTATTTAAATTTGGTACTGGAAAATTAAGATATAGAGTTATTATCTTTGGTAATCTTATTTATTGCATACAAAGAACAGTATTTCTGATACAAAAAACATACTAATGCTGTTATTAGATGTATATTTACACACATAAACTTATGCAAATTGTTGTAAAATAACTAGCATAAACACTTAAGGATATTATTGCAAATATAAATGCAGTTCAAACTCTCAGTATGAGTTAAGTAAAAATATAACTATAAATCTTTCCAAATTATTAATAGTAACTGTATTAGAAGTTTGGAAAATATAATATGCATTTTACATATGCAGAAGATTTTTTTTTATTTTAAGCAAATCTTTAATAATGTGTCTAATATTATATATATATATGTAATAAATAAAGTTTGATATCTGTATTCGTTTCACAATATTTGTAATATACAAACCAATATATATATATCAAAATACAGTACAATTTATAAAAATTATATTCTTTTAGAAGTACTTTCGACTATACACTTTGTAGTCTTTATCAACTATATAACATTGAATAATCAAAACGAGACAACCCTTAACAATACCCATAGTTCAATTCAGATTTCCCACAATTCTGTTATCTTAACGTTTGATGACTGGCGATTCATTAAAATTTGACAATTTCTTGAAATCAACATAGCCTCTTTTATTTTACGTTTATTATGACAACGTTCAATTTGAATAATTTTCATATTTTTATAATCAAATTTAAATCCATATTGACAAGATTTATTATGATCAAATATAACAGATGATGAAGGTTTATTTACATCTGTTCCATATTTATTCTCTTTTTGAATTCTATTATATAAAAGCATATGTTTTTTTATTCTCTTCTCAAATGTACACTTAGATTCACCAATGTATTGTACGCCGCATCCACATATCAATCTATATATAATAGAATTTTGATTAAACTTTGAATTTTGAATTTTAGAATTATTAAGCAATCTATTTATGTTATTTGTAGAGAAAAAAGCAATATGACACAAACCATTATAAATTTTCCTAATAAACTTGACGTGCTCATCTGATATAAATGGCATTGAAATCCATTTCATTTTGATATTTTTATTTTTAATTTTATTATAGTGTTGATTTCTTTTAAATCCTTTAATAATATTAGCAATAGCATTTTTATAATAACCAATTTTCAACAAGTCATTAACAAATAAATGTACATTTTTAATTTTATCACTAGAATATTTGCATAATTTTTCATTTCGAAATAAGAATGATTTCAATCCAGACAGCTTATGACACATAGGTACATGTGATTCATATGGAATAAAACCTCTAGTTTCAATTGGTTTAATTAACATAAGATAATCCAAACTGTAATCATTAAGAGTAACTTGAATATCCAAGAATTTTATGGAATTGTATTTCTCTTTAGTTATAACCCATTTTATATCATTAATCTCATTTAATTCATTAAATAAATTGATTATTAATTCTTGTTTTCCACAAATAAAAACATCATCCACATATCTATGATATACTTTAATTTCTTGATATTTCAATTGCTTTAAAATTTTACTTTCATATGTTGAAAAGAAATCAACACTATAATAAAATTAAAAATAAAAATATCAAAATGAAATGGATTTCAATGCCATTTATATCAGATGAGCACGTCAAGTTTATTAGGAAAATTTATAATGTTTTGTGTCATATTGCTTTTTTCTCTACAAATAACATAAATAGATTGCTTAATAATTCTAAAATTCAAAATTCAAAGTTTAATCAAAATTCTATTATATATAGATTGATATGTGGATGCGGCGTACAATACATTGGTGAATCTAAGTGTACATTTGAGAAGAGAATAAAAGAACACATGCTTTTATATAATAGAATTCAAAAAGAGAATCAATATGGAACAGATGTAAATAAACCTTCATCATCTGTTATATTTGATCATAATAAATCTTGTCAATATGGATTTAAATTTGATTATAAAAATATGAAAATTATTCAAATTGAACATTGTCATAATAAACGTAAAATAAAAGAGGCTATGTTGATTTCAAGAAATTGTCAAATTTTAATGAATCGCCAGTCATCAAATGTTAAGATAACAGAAATGTGGGAAATCTTAATTGAACTATGGGTATTGTTAAGGGTTGTCTCGTTTTGATTATTCAACGTTATATAGTTGATAAAGACTACAAAGTGTATAGTCGAAAGTACTTCTAAAAGAATATAATTTATATAAATTGTACTGTATTTTGATATATATATATTGATTTGTATATATATATATATATATATATATATATATGATATAATTTTAAGATTAGTATTCCATTCTAATTATTTACTTGAGCTAGCTATTATAAACTTATGTAATAAGTAGATATGAATGATAATAGTATGATAATCCACATTTCAGGCTAGGTTTTTGGGCTTATGAGCTTAATCCTTAATAAATTTTGGACTATTTGCAATTACACATTTAGAAAACACTTTTAATTTTTTTATACTATCTAGTGAAGAAGTTAAAACATTTCACTGAAAAGAGTTATTGGTTTAAAACTAATAATATTTAGAATCCATTAATAATAAAAATATATAACAGATAGATTTAAAATAGATTGATCCAAGAGAGTGAATTTTTATTTTTAAAAACATATTGAATTTTATGTAATGTTTGTTTGACATATATCTTCCAAATCAAAGGGTGAAAGATACCTACAGTTAATATACAATTAAACTCACTAATATTTTTAATTATTGATCTATTGTTAAATCAATATATGCATAGTTGTTTTGGGTTCAAATCCTTTTTAATTTATAAATTTTAGGCTGTTTGTAGGAACTTTATAGTTAATACTGTCTTCTAAATATGAAAGTAAAAAAAATAATCAAAAATTAATTCATGGATTAGTATCTGATTGAAACTAATATAGTTTTCATTAGAGTATAATATTATCAACTAGTACTCTGTAATTATTCTAACTTCCACTAGATGGCTTTATAATAGTTAAAAGAATGGATTGCTACTTCTAATAGCATATATAGAATGTAATAGAAAAAGTCTTGACAGTTAATTGTAATACATAGATTATTTTCTTTTTCTTATTTAAAACATTGCATCTTTTTTTTTTTTTTGTAAGAGAATATAAAATTTTATGAAAAACCCCAAATTTGAAATGATTAAATAACAGAAAACTATCATATAGAGTTGGCAAATTTAGAGAGATCAATTTATAGCTCAATGTAATTAAAAAAACACAGCTTTAGTTAACTGAATGATGTGATGTACTGTGACTTCTCCTTATATGGAGTCAGGAATCTCTCAGCAACCATGCTCAGATAAACCTATTAGCCACTTTAAACTTTAACTTCCCTTTCCATCCCCCACCTGATGTTTTCCCATATTCTTCTTTATCCTGTTCCATCCCATTTCCACAATATAAACTTTATCAACTACATGACCTTTATATCTAAATCCCCCTTATTTTTTTCCAAACCCAGCATAAAAACCAATAACCCTCTTTCTGAATAATCACTTTGTTTATATTTATTTCTCCTCAACTTCATTATTTGTACCCTTTCTGCTTTAGACATTTACATTCAATTAACACATGCCTAATATTTTCTATGCCTTCCTTACACAACTTGCAGACTAAATCACTATATTTTTCCATTTATGGGTATATTCCCTTGTTGCTAAAGATCCCATTCGAGCCTTAAACAGCAAACTACTTTCCTTGCTATTATCATAAATTAATTCACACCCAACATTCTGTTTACTTCTATAAATATTTAAACTCTTTTTACTCTCCATACTAACTCTCCATCTTTCCAGCTCCCTATTCTTTATCAATGTATCTATTCTTCTATTCCATTTCTTAACACTATAACACTCAACAATTCTCCTAACACAATCATCCCACCTTTTGTATAACTATACTGACATAAATTCTTTATCTCTAAATCTTCTGCATATCGCATTACCTTTTGCACCCATCTTGTTGCCTGCCCTTTATTCATAACCCAATTAAATACTATTTTGACTATTCTTTTGTTATCCATAAACTTTAATCAACTGAACATTTTCATTTGGTTTTTTTGCATCTCATATAAAAACTTGACCATCCCATTTCTCCTTGAATTGCCTCCTTTGCTGTCCACACTTCTACATCTAATGCATATCTTCCTACTTCTCTTTGCACTTTTTTAAAGTAATCTAATAACCCTTTACTAACACATAATGCATCATTATCATATGTTAACCCTGCTACTGACACTCCCTTCCACATAATTCTAGCTACATCATAATTATTATATAGAACACTGTAAATTTCTTTATCAATCCCTTTCTTTTCTTTGCTTCATTTATCAGTTCTTTCTCCCATTCATCCAAGCAATTTCTTTGATTACTTAAGATGATTCCAAAATAGTTATGTCTATTCACCACACTTAACTTAATATCACCCAGTAAAAATTCTCTGTTTTCTCTTTCCCCAGTATTAATCATCATTACTTTTGATTTTCTTCACTAAATTTAATCCCCATTTCTTCACCTACCCTAGCACATGTTCTCAGCATAACTTCCATATCTACCCTTTTTTTCACACACAAAAAAACATCATCTGCAAATAAAAGACCCGACAATGTATATACTCCCTTGGCACCTATTAATAGTATCTCTACCCCTCTTCCTAGTTTTTCTATTGCTATCTCCATTCCTCTTAAATACAACAAAAACAAAATAAATGACATAGGACATTCTTTCCTTATTCCTACCCCATTTTTAACTTTAACTGATTCTATATTTCCTGATTGATATGTATAGTAATTATTTTCACATAATTTCTGAATACTATCCATTAAAGCTCCACCCATTCCCAAATTTACTAAACTTATTCATAATCTATTTCTATTTACTCTATCATATGACTTCTTTATATCTATAAAACCATACTCATATCTATAAGTTATGTAACTACAAATAAACTATTTCCTATATGCCTATCTGATCGAAAACTTCCTTGCATTTCTCCATTATTTTTTTCCATCCATTTTGCAACTCTTCTAGTCACCATATATGAAAAAACTTTATATGGCACTGATTTTACCATTCTTGGTCTACAATTGTTTAACTTTTTATTATCTTTACTCGTTCCTTTAAATAGCAACCTTACTCTTGTATTACTCCAACTACCTGGAAAATATCTCTTCTGTGCCATCTTATTTAAACATGATAATAATTTTGCCACATGCCCTAAACTCATTATCATATCTACTACCCAACCATACCAAACCTCTTGTTTTTCCATTTTTCACTTTCTTACCTGTCTCATTCTGCTCACTTTTTGTAAACCTAATATTTCCATTACTAGTGCTTTCATGTTTGCTATCATTCTGTCCTATACATCTAACCTTTTTCTACATTCATTACATACTTATTTAAGATTATCTCTAATTCTTCTTTAGAGCTACACTCTATTCCCTCATCATTTAGTAATACTATTTCTCTTTTCCCTACACTCCCAAAATAGATTATGAATATGGAGACTTAAGTTCTCTGAAAGCTCTCAGCCGTATAATTCTTTTCTAATAATACTAAGCTTCGCGTTTTTGCATAAAGTGCAATTTAAAACATTCCTTCTTATAATGTATTTTCAAAATTTTTTACTCCCACCTCTTCCACTTTTATTAATATCCTCCAACAATTTACTATTCAATTTCATTCTCTCTCTCTCTATAATTATATAGTTTAGCCAACTTCTTTTTTCTAAGTACTTTTCTCATTTAGAATTAACATCTTTTCTCCTTTTTTTGTTCTTAATAGCACACTCACATTCTCTGCATGCTTTTCCCATATTTTTTACACTTTTATTAACTCTCACTTTCCTATTACTTTTTTTCTTCTGAATATTCTCACTTAAAACCATATTTGACATTTTTTCTATTTCACCACACCAGTCTTTATACTCATCCCCAACCAACTCTTTTATGGTTTCTTCAATTTTTATTTTATATTCTTCTAACTTATTCTTATCACTCACTCTCCAGCCACATTTTTCACTATCCTTTTTACTTTTATTACTATTTTCCATCACATTACCAACCATTTCTCTTATAAAGAAGTTATGATCACTATTACATACTCTCTCTTCATTATCAAACACCTTAATTTTCCATACTTTATTTATTTCCTATTTCTCTACTAATACATAATATATTGTGTGGAATATATTATTTCTAGACCATGTGTATTGTCCCTCATAAATATTTGATAAATTTCCAATACTTAAATTCACTGTCTGACAAAAATTCTTCAAAAGCTGTCCATTCTTATTATATATACAATTCATTTCTTCAATATGCCCATTCATATCCTCTATAATCATTATTCTCTTCCCCTTTTCTTTGAAATTCTGTATATCCTTAATTAGGCATTTATATATGCTACTGTTCCACTCCATTATAGTTTGACTATCTCCAATGGCTATATATACTATAGTCACTATCCATTCATCTTCCTAACCTTACCTCAAACCACAAATGTTCTCGACATTTAACAGTATTTAAATATTTTTTGACATAACTCCTATACCACCACCCATTTTTTTCCTTTCTATTTATACCCTGCCATACCAAGTCTTTCAGGTTGGTTCTTCTTCTTTTCTTAGTTTTCTTTCCACTACTGATAATACCTCAAGCTCTTCATTTTTAATTGCTTTTTTTAATTCCAGTCACTTTTCTGGTCTTCTATCATCTTGTATATTCAAACACCCAATTTTAATAATTTATTCTTTCCTAACTACTCTTTTATAAATTCTTTTGACTCTTTCTTCTCCATTACATTTATAAATAAATTGTTACTATTAACTGTACAGACCCATTCCATTTCCACATCTATATTTATATCTAAATCAGTTACCCTTTATTTACTTATTACATCCAGTTCATTCCTTTTCTTTCTGATAATACTGCCACTTACCCCCCCTCCCCCCATTATAAGTTTCCTGAACTATATTCTTTATAAATCACCCTAAAACTTTACTTGTTTTTTTAAGTGCAATCCATCTTTATTATATAACTCTCTCTTTCCAATAAAAAAATCCCACACATCCACAAACATGACATCATTTCTCTCACACAATTTTTTTAATCTCTTATTTATAGAATATGCCCTATCTGACATATATCTCTTGTCAAATCTTGATAATAATTTTACTCTTCCTTTAATCTTACTCAAATTCCTAATCAATCTATGTACTCATTCATTACTCTCTCTGATGGCTCTGACAAACTATTAGTCCCTATCATAACATACACATCTCTACTCCCTTGCTTCATTACTTTATCTGTAACATTCCTAATTCTATCTCCAAGCAAACACACAATAACTAATGGTCATTCTGCCACCTAGTGGGCTTGAAAATCATGACTTTCTGAGAAATATACTATATTATTGGTTTTTTGTGTAAGGTGATATTTGATCTGCAATGATTGCAAGTTTTTGATTTGAACTATTAAACTTTTAAAAAAATATCAATCTGAGCAATTGAATTGACATTAGAATTTCTCAAGTGATTTATTTTAAAACAGGCAAAACTCACTATATATATTGCCACACACAGCAAGCTAGAGTAATCAATGGATGCCAGAAGGCTTGTGCATAAAATCCCTATCTAATGCCTACTCATCCAATATCCATATCCCCCAGACTAGTTTCTGGCTTATGGCCTTCATCAGTGAGGAGCCTTGGATCTGAGAGCACCGCATCTAGATCCTAATACATAGGCCAAAAACTAGTCTGGGGATATGGATATTGGATGAGTAGGCACTACATAGGGATTTTATGCACAAGCCTTCTGGCATCCATTGATTACTCTAGCTTGCTGTGTGTGGCAATATATATAGTGAGTTTTGCCTGTTTTAACAACAGTTATACACAAGCATAAGAGGAGGTGATCATGTGATGAGATTTATTTTCAAAGTTGTAATAAATCATTCCATAGAATGTAATCACAATGAAATTCTTTGTTTATTAATAATCTTAAATACAAGATCACAAATAAATATTATAATGACAGGAAGTTAAATATTCTCAAAAATACATATTTTTATTAATATAAACTATCAAAATGATTGGATTAACTCTTTAGAATGTAACTGCTAACAAGAATAAATATATATTACTTTTTCTATATAGATGTCAACATTGATTAAATACATTTAGAAATAGAGGATGTCTTTGTTTGTGATGGCCAGGGATAATGGTTAAAAATGGCAATTCAAAAATTATTTAATTGGAGATAAAGCGCCAAGCTCAAATATAACAATGATATTGCAAAGAGGACTTCAGATTGAGGAACATTTGAATGCTATCATAGTCAGCCACAGAATAATTGGTAGAATGACCTTGATGAAAAATGCAAACATTTGGAAAATCGTGGATTGATATTAAATAGATTATAGGATCATTTAGTCCCGTTTTTAAAAATAATGTTGTGGCCCTAAGATTTTTACATGTAGATAATAAAATAATATGTACACAATAAGAATTAGATATAATAAGTGTATTAAAAAATAGTCAAATGCTTAAGAAATCATGAGACATTTGTTCATCCGAAAGTAATAGAATTGAACTGTGATCAGTTGATTCTTACTCTGAATTCATCACACTAGCACGGCACTAAACTAATTATTTTAATTAATTATTTTTATGTAATAATACTATTTATCCTTTGTAATTGATTATCATAGAAATTCTTAAACACAAACACATTTTTATAAAACCACACATTATGTAATAATTAGTGTTGCTTAAACTCAGATTAAAATTGAGTAGATATATTTAGTAATGAATATCTCAATTTGCTATTTATTTGTAATAACCTGTAGATTTATACTTTACGTTTGTCTTCAATATGATGTAGAAAAAAATATACGTATTTAAAAAGACATTCTAAACGTGGCATTCTCTGCAGTGAGAGCATTTCTTTTAATATCTATTTTTTTTTTTTTTTCATATGTCATAGCATCGGCCGGGACGCGAACCCTCAACCGTCTGCAACCAACTACTTGCTTGCATGTTGGCTGCGATACCTCTCGGCTAACAACGCAAGACTTTAATATCTATTTCTTTACATTTAAATAAAGAGCGAGCGAAAGAAAAACACAGTATACATTTTTATTTTTAAGTTTGCTTCTCACAATAATGTTTTTTTCATCGAAAGTTTTTTTCCTCCATATTATGATTTCTTGCTCATTGGTTAAAACGTCTGCTGATTTTATTAGTTTTTCATTTTGCTTTTCTTATTTAAAATGCATTTTTAATATAAATATCAAATATAATGCCTTTTTTTTCTTTCTAAAATTAAATAGTTGTAAAAACAAAGCAGAAATATTGGATATCATCAATTATTTTTAAATGAAAAACTGAACTTCGATTGAACTAGTTTATAAACATGAATAAAATTATAATTAAAATACCCTCTTCTATTCTTCCCTAAATATGTGCTCTATGTGTTGGTTTTTTCATCTGAAGGCAAGTTGAGAACTGTACTGTAGGTTATTAGTAGTGATGATTTGCCATTGTTTGCTATCTCATTGACACAATTTATGCTTCCTTCTCAATATATATGCAGAGCACACAATAAGCTTTAATTGGTCATGTATGTCATTCATATGTATATTCTAAATATCTATAAGTCTTGATGGGATTCTGTTATTTTGTCCACTTATGACTCATTCACACAGAATATAGAATCCTAATATCAAATCATCTCAAGATTATCATGACTGTAACTAAATAGTTTGTTAAAGAAAAAGATAAATGTGCAAATGTTGAATTGTGGGAAGTAATTTCATTTGAGGGTGAAAAAGTTTAGCTAGAGATTTAAAACTTTATATATTTATGCAAAATATGTGGTGGTATACTTAAGTAAAATAATTTGTTTGTGGAAGTATGGTAATTGTAATGCTCTGTGTAATTTTCTACAGTAGCAATGTGGAGGACTCTGAAATCCTTGGATTGCAGCCCAGTTCTGTCACTTTCCAAGCTCAAACTTTTTATAAACTCCTGAGAAGTTAAACTCCCCTCCTTATTTTCTGTTTTTTTAAAGGGAGTCATAAACGAATTTAACGCACAAATACTCTCTAAATAAATAATATTTAATTCAAATCTTATCACAAATGTTGAAATTGCATATATAAACGTGTCATTAAATATGTATGCATTTTGTTTTGTTCAAACATATATATGGTGCACATTTAACTCTCTGACAATTATTATTGGCAATTCATGGATTACTATGTTGCTGTTACTATGCTTCAGCTTTAAATGACTCTGGTGGGATTATCTTTAGCATTATTTTGACTGTTTATGTTCATTTGATGGTAAAACTTGTAAATAAAGTAAATATTCATTTATTTAAAAAATATAAAGATCTCAGTAGTTGACAGAGACAAACTACAAATGAACTGACAAGAGTTTAGATAGTGTGATTGGTAGATTATTTTAACTTGAGCAAACTTGTAAACTCCCTCTTTTATCATTGTTAGTAATGAGGCTAAAATTTAATATTTTATAGATTTTAAAAACATTTATGATTAACTTAATAAAATATTTATATAGTAATTATGAAAAAAGAAATAAATTCATGATTATACTTAGATTTTTTAAAAGTATGTTTCAATTTTAAAAATACAAGTTAAGACAATTTAAGTAACAATAAAAAGAGTTACAATTGTTATGTTCTATCAGAGACTATAATGTGAAATTTTTGTGATAATTTAATAAATATAAATATGATTATAAATTTTAGAACAGAATTTTATAGCTCTATAATGCCTTTATAATTGCTAAAACATCACATGATCACCATTTTCTATTCTTATATAAGTTGTTTGAGCAATAGCACATTCTCCATACAGTAGTGACTCCCAGTAAAATCCATAATAATCAATGGATGCAAGAAGCTTTGTGCATAAAATCCACTTCTAGTGCCTACTCATTCAATAACTCCAGATTAGTTTCTAGCTTTTGCATTGAATCCTGTGATCTAGATGCAATGTTCTCAGATCCAAAGCTCCTCATTGATAAAAGACACAAACTAGAAACTAGTCTGGAGATATTGGATGAGTAGGCACTAGATAGGGATTTTGTGCACAAAGTTTCTTGCATCCATTGATTATTAAGGCTTGCCCCAGGTGGCACAACATGGAAAGTTTGCTATTGTTTAGACTTCATAATTACTTTTACACATTTTAAAAATGGAATTTATTTAACAGAGATTTAATTAATTTTTTTTATTTGCATTATGATAGTCAAACAGTAATTAAAAAGTAGTTGTTCTCATTATATATTTCATATTATTATTATTTTTTATATTTGGAAAGTTCAAACATGATTTTTTAGAATGGTTTTTTTATTCATAAACTCATATTTTAAAAAAAAAAGACAAATGTACTGAAGCAAAATGTTAAATTATTAACTTAAATTTTCAGTAGTGTTTTTGGAAAAACATTAAAATGTGGAATGATGAAGCCTTCAGCAGGATGACATTTGCATTGTTCTTCCCAGTGACACTTTTTGTAATCATTCAACATTTGACTTTTTTATTAAACTGTTATTTTACATTAGTCAGTAAATTGGATTTGACTTGTTAGAAATATAAATTTGCAAATAAAAGAAACTGTAAAAAATTGTACTGGAACTTTGCAAATATTAAAAAAAATTATAATAAACAAGAGTATGTAATGAGAATTAAACACTTTTTCATCATTCAACAGTATGAGAACAAAAAAACTTTTTTGCCATTCAACAGTGAACAGAAAACATTTTTTTATTGAAAACAAATAAATTTTAAATCCTAATAAGTCTATAAAATTATGCTTTGAAATTAAAAATTGCTTTTGTAATTGTTAGAAAATCTCAAAAGATTCTATCACAATGTTGATAATAATTAGAAATTTGTTTGTAATCATGAATCCTTTTGTTTTTTAATAATTATTATCTAAAATAATCAAAAATCTTTAATAAATTTTTGTTATTTTAAAAATTTCAAAATAATCTCACAAATGCTCTTGAAACTGAAAAACAAAAAAACTGAAGCCGGCAATATGTGGAAGCTGGATTAAATTATTTTGACTTTACTGTTTATTAGAAAATACTGATGTCTTCAGATATTTTTTTAAATTAATAAATCAGTATTTATTAGTTTGTGATTTTTCCATTAAAAAAAACTAGCAAAATATCATTACAGACAGCCATAAAAGCATGAATGTTCTGACTGTATCAGACAGCACCATCTCTCACTGAGGACCTTCAACTCATTGAGTTAGTTAAAATAAATTTAAGATTACAATGTTTAATTTACAAATGGCCTAGTTTTTTTTATTCCAATAACTTTATTTAATTCATAATCAATTATGAAATTAATTCATTTGAAATTACTAAAATGAAAATAAAAAGCTTTTGTTTATTACTTTGGATTCTTGAATTTTTAAAAATTTTTAAAACTAGAATTAACATTGAGAGTGAATATTAACTTATTATTTTGATGTATTGTTTTAATCACTACTGTTAAAACTTTTATACATATAGTATATAAAAATAAGCAAATTACTTATAATGAAGAAAATTTATATTCTCTACAGAATGTATTTATGTATATAAAACTATAAAAACTTGAAATGACATTTATTTGAAATTTTTAGCAGGCTTATTGCTTTAAAAATAGATTTATAAAAAAAAAAAACAGAAAGAAAAGTAAAAGGTCTGTTATTGCTAATTACTTGTAATGTAAGAAATCAGTATGTTCCTAAATTGTTCAATAATTTATTTATTGAATTTAAAAACTTGCAACATTATAGGAAAATAAAAAAATCAAATTAAAAAATATATTAAAGAGAGGAGGGGGAGGAAGAATTAGTATATAAAAACATATATATGAGGATCTAATATCATATTAATATTTTTATTATACAATTAATGTATTATTAAAATATAATTTTTTTGTTTTTATTGTTGTAGCATATTTTCTATTATGTTTAAAATTATATGTAAATATATACAAATTTTCTTCTCCATAAAAGCAGTTTAGGGCTTAGTAGGAAAAAAAAAGGCATTTGTATCTGTGTAAATCTATTTTGACCTGTATTTAAACGAATGAATGTAATGAATGTAATTATTTTAATAAACATTTTATTTATTTATTTATTTTAAAAAACAAACTAATACATAAGAATTTAAATATTTTTTTACTATTTTCTAATATTATGTTTTTATTAAATATTTTTCCAAATCATGGATAACTGAAACCATTAATATGAAAATCATATACGCATGGGATTACTGTTTTAAAAAATATGATTACTTCTTGAAAAAATTAAAGCAAGCATTTAAAGTTTGACATACTTATACATAGCATTAGATATTATCTCAAAATAAAAACAATTATCACTGCCCATATATTTAATTGGGATGTAAATTAAATTTAGAACAATAAATAGTGCAATTTTTTTTTTAAATGGTTAGAATTTTATAAATAAAGCTGATTCACTATGCCACAATCTATTTTATTAATTATATGTTATTCAAAAATAAAAAATAATAAAATTTGTAATATAATTAAAAATGTGAACAATTTTTATGTCTATTATTTATGACCACACAGCTGCCCATTTGTGGTATTTCACTGCCCTCTTGGAGTCTTGTTGCTGAATTGCATATATTCAATAATTCATTACTTAGGATTTTTTTTTATTTAGCAAAAAAATTAAGATTTCATTTAAATCACTTCAGAATGTAAAGCTAATTATCATAGCAATTCTATCAAGGCAATAAAATTATAAATTACTTTCTTAAGTAATTAAATGTTAATTATTAATTGTAAAAATTTTCTCAGCCTGATATTTGATAAAGTCAAATAGTTTTTTCGTGAAATAAAAAAATCATATTTATACCACTATTGCTGTGTTTTTAAAACAACTAAAGTTTTATCCACGGTATGAGATAATTTTTGAGTTAAAATAAACAATATTTTTAATTTGTGAGTGAAAGATACTGGGTCTATTAAAACTATAAAGGCAGTTGATTTTTTTAATACATTTATGATATCAAAAAAATATTAATTTTACATCTTATTATCATTCATTTTTAAACACGAATAAAGAAAAATGCAGCAAGTTTTATATATTTATTTTTCCTGAGGAAATATGATCAAGCAAATATATAAATACAACATTACATACATATGTAAATATGTTTTTCCTAATTAATTATGTAAATCTTTTTTATAAATACATTATCACATTTATTATTTAAGTAATACTTTGGGTTGCAATTTGAAAATTATAATTGCAGTTTGTAATTTTATAATTGACCATTTATTAGTCTGCATTCAGGACAGGTTATACCTGTTTAAGAATGTTTATTTAAACTTTGTATTAATAATTTCAGTCTCTGGGGTCAAGTTATAACCTTTATTCTCTATATAAATATATTGGGCCATAAATAAAGGTGGGATTTTACCTTTATTGTTAAAAAGAGGTTGCTATGTCATATGAAAAAAATAATAATAGAGATAAAAAAAATTTATATTAAATGCTTTTATCAAATATGCACTAAAAAAAAAGTAATAATTGTTTTTTCAATCACAATTGAAGTTTTTAGATTTAACTTGAAATAAATGCATGGGAGAGTCCAGAAATTATTTAAGTCAATATCTCATTTAAAATACAGGGATTAACTTAATTAATTTCTGGTCCCCCTCCCCATGTATTTATTTTAAGTTAAATCTAAATACCCAATTGTGATTGAAAAAACTTTTTTTTAATACAGTCAATAAAAGCATCTTTTAATATATAAAAAAATTATCTCAATTATTTTTAAGTTTTTAATATTGGCATAGTAAATGAAAATATAAAACTATATTGTATTCTAAATTTACTGGACACTTATAATTTATATAAATATTGGGCCAAATGAAATTTGAAATTCAGTATGTGATGGAATATCAAATATAATTTTTTTATTATTATTCTTAGCTGATTTTTATTGGAAAATGCATTAGCCAAGAGCAGTAAAGTGGCTTACTATGACAATGAAATATTAAGGCCAGAAATTTATTATTATTATTGTAAGAAGCAAACTTAAAAATAAAAATATATACTGTGTTTTTCTTTCACTCGCTCTTTATTTAAATATGAAGAAATAGATATTAAAAGAAATGCACTCACTACAGAGAATGCCAAGTTTAGAATGTCTTTAAATATGTATATTTTATTCTACATTTTATAACAATAGGGAATAGAATTTGGTAATAAAACTATTGAAATTAGATAGATACATTTATCTATGTAATGATTATAATTTTAAAGTTTATCTATATCTGCAGCTTTAAATATTTAAAATGAATATTTAATTTCCCTTTTTTCTTATAGTAAATATGTGTATTTCAAATCCATTCATTTTTCAAAAAAAAAAAAAAATTAATTATTTTTCTAAACATATTTTTTAACTTTCATAAACATATTTTTAAAAAGTATTATTTTAAAATATTATAAAAAAACAACAACACTGTTTTCTCCTTAAAAAAAAAGAAGAAAACAGAAAGGAAGTTTTTAAATTATACAATGATTGATTAGTAATATTTAAATTCTCAAAATTATTTATTTAATGATTTTTAATATTGTTAAATGTAAGAATTACATTTTATAAATTTTCTGTTTAATTATTAATTTATTAAACAGTACCACTTATCTAATCTATTTTAGTATTATAATAAATATTTTTATGGTATGTTCCCAGAATTGTTTAAATTCAAGTCTATTTCAGATTTAAAGTTTTTACATTTTAAAACAGGCATGCCACTCAATGCAAGTCAGAGTAATCAATGGATTCCAGAAGGCTTGTGCATAAAATCCCCATCTAGTGCTTACTCATTCAATATCCCTAGACTAGTTTCTGGCTTGTGGCCTTTACCAGTGAGGAGCCTTGGATCGGAGAGCACTGCACCTAGATCTTAGGATCTAAGGCACTATATGGGGATTTTATCCACAATCCTTGCATTGAGTGGCAATACTGTATGGCCTGTTTTAATAACAGTTATAAGCAATCAAAAGAAATGGTGATCATGTGATGGTTTTACATTTTACCAAGGTGATTGAACATACTTTTAAAAAGGACACTATTAAAAGATATATAGAAGATTGGTGTTTTTCTTTAGTTTATTTAAAAGGCAATGAACTTTATCTATGCTTCTAATTGTTGATATGATACCCATATAATATGATAAAGAATGTTATATGTATATAATTTTAGATAATTACATCAAATAAATGCAAATTTTTGACATTAAATCACAGTTATCTAGTATAAAAGCTAATGCATCACTCTTTTTGTCTTTATTCCAAATATTGAAACTTTTGTTGATGTTTGTCAATCATTATTATCATCATTAACACACAACCTACAATTATATAACTGTTATTTGTTTATACACATATATTTAGGTAGATATAAATAAGTCATGTCTATTAATTAATTGATTTATGTAATAATCTGATATATAACTGTTATTTGTTTATACACATATATTTAGGTAAATATAAATAAGTCATGTCTATTAATTAGTTGATTTATGTAATAATCTGATTTGCATTGTATATTTTGATTAGATGGGGATGTGCACAGTGTCCTAACAAGGTTCCATGTTTATTAAAATGTTTATTTCATGATCTATGTCTTTTCTACAATTTTCTTGGTCTTTTTTTTTTTTTTTTTTTGTAATTCTGTTTCAAAATAAATAATATTTTTAATGAAGACAATTGTTTTTGATTTGATTTGTATAAATTGTAAAGCTATCTATATCTGAAAATAAGATATATTTTTTAAATATCTAAGTGTTTTTAATCCTATATAAAAGAAACCCTTATAAAACAATTTGGGCCAGCTTCTGTTCTGATAGTCATTATAATGGGATGACCAGTTTATATTTTATTCCACTATTTTACTTGCACAACATGTGACATGATAATCTTATGATTAATTGCATCAATAAATATTGATTATAAATGGACTTAACAATTTGCACTCCATCACACTCTCTTGAAACAAGAATGAAGACATAGGAAAAGACAAATGACCTCCAAGATTCATTTCATGTTATTATTAACCGAAAATTGATTTTAATTTTTTTTATTTCATTACAATATGTGTATAACAAATCTCTTTATTTTAAAATATATTTAAAGATCACATACTGATATTTACGTTACATATTTTCTTAAGATACTTTTTTTGAAAATATGAATTTTTCTACAGTACAGGCTTTTTCATACCTGCACTTCTATATGTAATATATAGGGGGTTTGAACTCAGACTTTCATACGACCCTCAACCATCCATGCTATCTCATACTGCTGATACACTTGATCACATACACATGTTGAAAAGATAAATAATCACCAATATACATATTTCGTGTTAAACCAGCACTCGTCAGTTGGTCCATATTATCATCTCCACACATATATACAATCAAAGCTCGACTTATATTAACATAGCCAATCTTCATTCTTTAATAGTTAGGCTTCAAACCACTCCACCCCACAATTCTTCAGCCGTTCATTTCATTGAAAATCTGATGATGGAATGCTTAAAGCCCACCTTAGTGCCGACCTCTCATCCTACACATGTTGACCACAAGTTTTGTAATATAATTCTGATTTTCCTTGTTTTTTATTTATTGTAGATTAATATTATTATTTATTCTTAAATATATATAAATGTAACTCTTCTACGCACTATCATCACCAGCTGTATGCGATCAGTCCTCTAATGAGATTTTGTTACTTCTCTTTCAATCATTTTTTCCATTGCAAAAAAAAACTGTGATATTCATATATACGACGATGCTAATGAGTGATTTAAATCTAATTAACATCTATTAAATTACACCGAGCACAGATGTTCAGCACTTCCTGAACGACACATTTCAAAAACAAACAGTATAATAATCAACCGTGATATAATTTTCTTTTAAAAATAATTTTATTAAAACAGTTTTAAAACCGAGGCAAATTTATCCAAATTATTGGTCTGTTTTTTTTTTTTTTTAAGCCCGTTTGCAAAGAAAAGACGTAATTATTTTACTCTTAAGCAAAAATGTACTTTGGATAATTATAATATTAACTCTAATTATTTTTGAAAATATGTATATATTTTATTTATTTAGTACGTGGTGAAACGAAACGGAAAACTGTTCTAGCCCAGTCGAAAAGATACTACTTTCTCAATCTACAAGGGCTATTGAAAATATCTTTGCTCTGAAGTCGGCTATTTTGCATATCTATGTATATATTTAAAACTATATATTTAGAAAAATACAAGTATAGGGGATTTGAAATCAAATTTTCAAGCACCTTTCAACTATCCACACTATCTCATACAACTGATTTAGAAAAGATAAATAATCACCAATATTCGTATTTCGTGCTAAGTAGCACCAAATACGGATATTGGTGATTATTTATCTTTTCTACATGTGTGTGGTCATGTGTATCGGTTGTATGAGATAATATGGATAGTTTAAGGGTGATTAAAAATCTGAGTTCAAATCCCCTATACCTACAATTAAGCTCCAGGTTTGTGAAAAGTGCTGGTTTTCAAATATTAGAAGAATACAATGTTTTTATTATTAATAATCATTTGAATTTGGATTATATAATTTTAAGGGTTGGATAATAAAACAAAATTGATTATCCTATATATGTTATGTAATTATGATATATTTTTATATATGTAGAATGATGTATATATGAGAATTAAATACCGGTACAAATGTAAGTGTATTTCCCGAGAGTATTTATTTACAATACCAGCTGGGTCGCAGCAATATATTTGAAATAAACAAATAATAACGCAAATAAAAACTTAAACAAAAGTTTATTCACTCCTAATAAAATAATTATATAAGAAGATGAAAATTAAAACAATTAATCTTCTTAGAAAATACGATCTCAATTAGATGTTGCAACTGCTTTTGACTCTGTCCCAATTGAAAATTTGATCCACGTTTAAATATCTCTGCACTTATACTATATATTCTCACTAATCTTCTCATAAATAAAGAAATTTCACATTACTCTTAATGGAAAAGTCCTAGTTGGCTTCAATCCTCACAATTCTATTCCCCAATGATTCCCTTTAGTACCATGCCACTGTTCTTACATCAAGATTGTAATTGTTATACAATTTTTAGATGGGGCAAAAATATCTTTCTCAGAAACAAAGTTAACAAGTTTAGGTACTTGTATATTGAAGAGATAATAGAAACCACTAATAGCCAATAGTCTGTTATGTTGCAACCAAATCACTACTATGTAAGATAAAAAAAAACAAAACTTTTCTTAATTCCACATAAAGAAAAAAATTTTTTTAATTAAAAAGGAATACCTTCATCCCGGTTTTTAATTGAGAGGGCCACTTTTTATGGTATTTTTTCACATTATTTATATGTAGTGGTCCTTTCAATCTGGAAACTAGAATAGTATTTAAAAACAATGAAGGTTGCCAATTCCTCTACAAGCTTTGTGTTAAATGCTTAGCCAGAGCCAGCACTTAAAATATCTCTGTCAGGAACCCCTCCCCAAACCCCTGACCATGGTTTTGTGCTTTGGCACTCCTCAGAGAGCTGTCAGGGTAGGTTCAGACAGTAGATCTAAAAATACTAACCCATGGCCAGCATTTAACTAGCTATATGGGGCTGATAGATCTTCAGCCATACCATATAGTAGTTGTCTTAGCAATATAAAAATTGCATAAGACTTATGGCAGAGACTATAAATAGTCAAAATAAGAGTCATAGATCACATGATCCTATCTCTTATGCAATTTTTATATTGCTAAGGCAACTACTATATGGTATGGCAGAAGATCTATCAGCCCCATATAGCTATTTGAGATGGATAGCTGGGTTTGAAGACATGTAGATGTCTGAAAATTTCAGATTTTCTGCTCAATAGATAACTTTTAGTTAAATGCTGGCTTTGGGTTGGTATTTTTAGATCTAGTGTCTGAACCTACCCTGACACCTCTCTGAGGAGTGCCAAAGCACGAAACCATAGTCAGGGGTTTGGGGAGGGGTTCCTGGCAGAGATTATTTAAGTGCTGGCTCTGGCTAAGCATTTAACACAAAGCTTGTAGAGGAATTGGCAATCCTCATTGTTTTATAACTTACAAGCTTAAGAAATAGGGTCATGTGATCTATGACTCTTATTTTGACTATTTATAGTCTCTGCCATAAGTCTTATGTAATTTTTATATTGCTAAGACAACTACTATATGGTATGGCTGAAGATCTATCAGCCCCATATAGCTATTTGAGATGGATAGCTGGGTTTGAAGACATGTAGATGTCTGAAATTTTCAGATTTTCCACTCAAAAGATAACTTTTAGTTAAATGCTGGCTTTGGGTTGGTATTTCTAGATCTAGTGTCTGAACCTACCCTGACACCTCTCTGAAGAGTGCCAAAGCATGAAACCATGGTCAGGGGTTTGGGGAGGGGTTCCTGACAGAGATATTTTTAAGTACTGGCTCTGGCTAAGCATTTAACACAAAGATTGTAGAGGAATTGGCAATCCTCATTGTTTTATAACTTACAAGCTTAAGAGATAGGGTCATGTGATCTATGACTCTTATTTTGACTAGAATAGTATTTATCTCTTTTTTTTATAGACTATTTCTTTTTTCCACTTTAATCCCCCTCCAAATGATAGGGCCTTTGTGCAAGCTAAATTTTAGAACTCTTAATCCCATGAACAGAATCAGTCTGAGGGTGGTGTAATGGCACAATACTTGACAATTATAAGATTCTGGGTATGCGTAGTCTATATCTTTGTAAAAAATCAAAAAATAAAACATTTTGTTAAATGCTAAATGAAACAGTGTTCATTCCTTTTTTTATATGTGAAGTAATACAATTGTAGAAGTATTGATTATGCAGTAATGTAGATTTTTCAGTTCAGATCATGTTAATGTAAAATCTGCTTAGATCAAGAATGATTTTTTTATTAGCATTTTTATGTATTGAATCAGAATTCACACAAAAAATAACTTATAATTAGGGTGATGTTATTAATAGATTTGCAATGAAGCACTGAAGAAAAGAAAATATATTTTTTTTGCATTTTATTTTGTTTTCTCAAATATTGATTCAAAATCATAGTTATAATAAATAAATAATTATTTATATATTATAAGTACCAGTTTGTGCAATTTAATATATATTTATTTATGGGGGTTTAATACAGACTTTCAAATCCCCTTCAGCCATTCATTCTATCTCATACAACTGATACACATGACCACACATTTGAAAAAGACAAATGATCTCTAATATATGTATTTGATGTTGGACCAGCTCTCACTAGTTGGTCCAGATCATCAACTCTCAAAATTTGCTATCTTAATATAAACTGAGAACTGATTATATATATATATTGGAGAGGTTGTTCTGGACCAACTGATGAGTGCTGGTCCAGCACAAAGTATATATATTGGAGATCATTTATCTTTTTCATATGTGTGTGCTCATGTGTATCAGTTGTATGAGATGGAGTGGATGGCTGAAGGGAGCTTGAAAGTCTGAATTCAAATCCCCTATAATTACATCTAAACTCGAAGTACATCAATTATTCTTGTATTCAAACATATTTATATTTGCAAGGAAGATAATATATATTTTTATATATCTGAATGTTTTTTATCATATGAAAAAGTCTTCCTTCCAAAATTAGTTAATTAGACAAAATGAATTCTATATAATTTTGTTTAATAACAGACACAATACAATATTAAAAAAATTATAATTATTTACTTTTTATTTACATGTTAACTTTTTTCACTTTGGTGATCATGATATGATAAATAATGATAAGCTTTAACTCAATCATCTCTAAGCAACATATTAATTAGTTAAAAATAACTTGTTTTTTGCTTTGTTTTATTTGGAATCTCACATGCATAACTCGTTCTGTTTTTTATCAACAAAGTTAGCTTCTCAAATATTCATTTAATAATAGAATACTTACATTTACTACACAATATAATTTACATCAAATGATCACCATCTCTATCCATTGATTACTCTGTTTGGCACAGGGTGGCACTACTGTATGGAGAGTTTTGCCTTTGTTTACAATATAATTTGTTGTATGCTTGTTATTTCTAGTCATGTTAATATAGCCAGGCATCTAGAGATTTTAAGAATTTACATTTACTTAAAGGAAGAAATTTTCACACTTACATTGTTTATTTGATAAATTTTTAAAAGCCATTATACTATACCTTCCATTTTCTTTTGTTTAATGATAGATTATAATAACTAAAAAAAATAAAACAGTTGGGTTCTTCCACAAGAATAGATAAAACATTTGTAGGCACTTTTCCACTAGAGTGGTTATAAGTGATATTGTATAGTTGTTACAATCAACAGAAAGCTATTATCTGCAACAATATCTTTTTAGAAAATTGTTTTTCATTCGGTTTTCCTTGGATTTAGATTATCATTCATTTTGAATAATTTTATGAATCAATTGCAAATTTTAGCTAAATAACTACTTTCACAACAGTCCAAATTCAATGAAAAGCAGATTAGTAAAAAAAAAAATGCAAAAATAATATTAGTATTAAAAAAAAAAATAGTATTAAAAAGAAAAAATATATGTCAGTATTAAAATAAGTAGAGATTGCACCGAAGTTGTTCCCCAAACCAAAATCCCATGTTTCAGGATTGGATACTCTAATTCTACAGCTGTATAAAACAAATGACACAAGAGTTTATAAAATAAGAGTGATAAATTTAATTATCTATTGTGCATAATTATTATGAGATAATGTTTTAAATAAATTTATTTTTAAATAAATTATTAATAGTAATATGCCATTTTTATATAAATTAGTATGTTTAAATAAAGATAATTTTAAAATCTAAACATTTTCATTTAGATATAAATTTTATTAAATATTATAGTGAAATGGCACAGGTTTGCTCAATTTAGAGCAGTGGAAGACAATATAATATTTGGTTTATTTTAAACAATTTTTAGAAGTTGGAATAAAAAAGTAATCCTCTTATATTTAAATAAAAAATATTTGCAATCAGAAAGTGTTTCTAACAATGGAATGATTAAAAATTCTAAACATTTTTATTTATATATAAATTTTATCATTATCATGGCAAAATGGCACCCATCTGTTGGATATAACTTAAGGACAGAATATATAATATTTAATATATTTCAAACAATTTGACTAAAAAAATTAATCCTCTTATATTTAAATATAAAATATTTACAATTAGAACATGTTTATAACAATAGAACGGTTAATAAAACTAAGTATTTTTAAAACAAAACCTGTTTCTAACAATGTGGTGATTAATTTTAAGCATTTTTATTTACATATAAATTGTATTAACTATCACTGTGATTTGGTGTCCCCATTGATGAAGTGCCTTTGTGCTCCACATAACTTGCACCCTTGCATGTGGTGGACCCTTGCATTTATATACAAAAAATAATTATATATTAGTAATAAAAATATTATCTTTTTTCAGGGGGGAGGTTCAAAAGATTCTGGGCTTCCCTGTGATGCTATTGGAAGGGGCCATGAGGAGAGCGATTCAGGAAGACATTCTTCAAAAAACCAGAAAAGCTACAATGCTCTATCAGTGATCTCCCTGTCACTCCCAGGCAAGCGACATTACTCAACAAGATGGTATATCAATGAATTAATTACTATCTAACATTCTTCAAGATGACCAGGTTCTTTTAGAGATCCATAAACTCAGTCTGCACCAAGCTTCTGTGAAAGGGTAAAAGTGTATGTATCAGCCTTA
This sequence comes from Epiperipatus broadwayi, assembly GCA_028023455.1. Lineage (NCBI taxonomy): Eukaryota > Metazoa > Onychophora > Udeonychophora > Euonychophora > Peripatidae > Epiperipatus > Epiperipatus broadwayi. The sequence continues at coordinate 2,532,092 of JAQFVV010006222.1, forward strand.
CCAAGGTGCAAAAACCAAAGGATCTGGACAGACTTGGTCTTCATGCAATAAACACATGATATGCCCACAGAGCTCTAGCTACTCTCAGAACAACCTATTCAAAAGGGTGTGATGATCAGACAGAGGATTTGGTGGAGCCTGCAGACACACCACCACCAGTACAAAGCAAGTAAATCACTGACCTAAAAACTACCTTCAGAGCCTATTTCCTATCTTTAACCAGATAATTCAAGCCAAAATCTCCTACTGGGATGTATACAGACACATTTACCCTAATCACTGCAAAATGTCAACAAGGTTAAGGCTCATGACCAAATCATTGCTCAGGAAATCAAGATACTGGAACTTCAAGCTGAAATTCGTAGATTTCATGATAAAATACAACCTCTCCTCATTACCCATGCAACACTTCTTAGTAACTAGAAGAGGGTACAGTAAAATAGGTACGCAATGCAAACTTTTTAAAGGAAGTGAAGAAACTCTAGAACATATGTTCTACCATTGCTCTTTCCTATCTCAAGTAAGAGTAAAGCTTACAGAGAGCATCCCACTAAGCAAAAGAGATGTGCTTTTGATAGACAGAGCATTAAAAAATAGAAAATTTGCCCCAATTAGATTAGCAACTTATTTCCTCTTTGCCCTGTGACTTATGAGATGTCAGTTAAAAAATTTAAATCAGACATTCGTGAGCCTTGGACAATCTACAAAGAAATTATCTGCAAACTTAAGAAGAGAGATAACCTGCTGGCACCCAAATGGCTATTGAAACCTGGGAGCAGTTAGCCATAACAAACAATAAGAAAGTATCTTAGAGATCATCATCAGAATATTAGCCTTACTATTACTACTATGCATAATCTGAATGAAGTCAGTGCCAAGGAAATGGCAGACTGGTACCCAGAGATACGGTCACTATAAAAGGTTACCCATGATGAGTCAACATCTCAGCGACTAACCTCAAATTCTTAGATTCATTACTAATTCAAATGACATCAGAAATAGAATGGCATTACATTCATGTATGGTTCACTGATCTCCATAATAATGAAGAGGGGCACCTCAGAAACTTTTCCAGAAATCAAAACTTTCCTTAGCTATCAAAGCAATGCTGGATTATTACCAAGATGATATTGAGACATCTCAAAAACCCTTCCAAGATTAGCAACACTTAATCTAGTCAATTGATTTTTTTATTATATACTATGAGGTCAAAATTAGCCACTCTTAAGATATGATGAGGCAAAGCCTAAGAACTTGCTCATAAAAGCAATTCTCTGTTAATAATTAAAATATATAACATAATGTATCTAATATAATGTATGTTAAGATGTGACAGTTGTATTTTCCTTATAAAAAACAAAAAAACAAAAACAAATAATATTTGTTATCCATGTTTGTTAAAAATTTAACTTATAAAATGAAAAAGAATAATCCATTATCACAAAAGATGTAAATTATTTATTAATAACACCAAACACCTATTTAATTAGAATATTCATAACAACAAGATTAGATTTTAATGTCTTAATCCAATGATTATTTGGAATTTTGAGATTAGTTCTTTGTATCTCTAACTAGATGATAGTTATAATTATATCCAAAGCACTTTTTTATATGCATTTGTCTTTTGCTGCATTCCTTTAATTATTTTTTTTCTTCTGATTTATCTGATAAATAACATTCCATTTACCATTTTGAAAACTTATGTTTGTAATTTTATTATAAATTGCATATCTTTTTTTTAAATCTTAAACTGTTCATATTCAACAGATTTCTAAAAAAAATAAGTCATTCTTTAATAACATAATTATTATTATATTATTATTTTTTAATATTATAAAAATAGTAATTAATCTCTAAATTCTATATTTTAAAAAATTGAGCTCTACTTTTTTTTATAATAAATTTATTAAACAAATTCCCATGAAAATCAATATTGTTACATAGCATAAGTACAAAATATAAAGTAATTCAAAATGTAGATAAATTTTTTTACAAACATGATAACGAAGAGTACATGATGTATGAAAGGCATAATACTAAAGTTTTAGCCTACTAAAGTTCTAAAACTATGACACATGTTAGCAGCCACCATGCTTATATTCACCAGGGTCAAGTTTTGCCCTGTAGGCATAATATCAATTTTAGCAGAAAATAAACCAAATGATGTGATGTGATGTACTGTAGCTTCTCCATAAACGAAGTCAAGAATCTCTCAACAATTATGCTCAGAGAAACCTGTTAACCACTTTATTTTCCATTCTCCAGTTTTAGTTTTCCCATATTCTGGTCTATCCCATTTCCACAACATAATCTTTGTTAACTGTATGGCCTTTATATCTAAATCCCCCTTATCTTTTCCCAAACCCAGAATAAAAACCAATAATCCACTTTCTATACAATCACTTTTTTCACATTTATTAGATTTATGATGAGACATAATAGACCCTAGTGACATCATGTGAAAAATGAATGCAATTTAACCTTCAGGCAACACATGACATTATCGTACTAATACCACAAAAGTTATATAGCAATGGCTATATATATTAGGGAGCAAGAATAACTCCAGTTATTTCAGGGAAGTCTATTTGGTTCCATGTGTCAATGAGCCTGGATCTTGAAGCAAAAAGCTGGTCGCGTATTTTGATTTTAGTTAATTTTCTGATGATATAACTATTTTCGTGAAAATTGGATGCATTAAAAAGTTTTTTTGCAGCGAGCAGTTCACATTGAATAGGTAATAAAGAGTGAAAGAAGGATGGTAGCAATAGATCTTGTATCAATACTATCTTTGAGAGAGTTGATGAGATAGTAATTATTTTTAATGTTATTAAATAGGATACTTCTTGAAGTTAATAAGGTTGGACAAGAGTAGATTATGTGGTCAAAAGTTTCTTACTGCCTCTGATAGTGTTGACACATGAGATCTATTTTCCTAATTCCTCTCTTATACACCAGGAACCAGCTCATTCTCATAGTATTTAAATTAATCTTGAGTGTGAAGTCCAGATATTTAGGTTCCATAGCCCAATGCTTAAACAGAGCAATGATTTTGTAACTTGATACTCCTAATTGTGGCTGAATAGGAATCAGAATTGGATGGATAAGATTATATGCCTCCCAATTTAATTCTGTTGTCGGTATTAAAAATATTTTTCATTCTTTTTTGACAAACAGTTGAATATTATTTAAATCACTTTTTAAAATTTGTCTTTATTCCAATTTATCCATATATTGGTTTGCAAATCTAAATGTCTGTAAGTTATCTCTATTTGTTTTTACTTCCATTGTTTACCATATATAAATCCTATAATGAGAGATAAACCATAATATACTAATCTCTTTTTCTTTTAATATGTTTATAATTGCTCCAACATTGTTTTCAATTTTGTAAGTGTTATTTTTGGAATTGTTTGTAGGTAGTTTTAAAAATTAGGTTTAAAATATAAATTTAATGGTATAATTTTAAATTATTCAAAAGCAAAAACATCATTTTGAATTCTGGATTTAAAGCCTGATAATACTTTGCGATATTTTTGTAAAATCAAAAAATGATCCACAGATAGTAATTAATTTTGGTTTAATAATTAATTTCCACAAAACTAATGTTCTTTATCAGGTAGCACTTTTACCTTGCAATTTTTACTTCTGATATGTATCAACTTGTGAATGTAAGTGTAATTTAAATATTTTGGTAGCTTCAATGTGTTGTTACTAATGTTTGTAACAAGTTAAAACTTCATCACAGTGAAATAAATAATGCAACTAAATCAGTTGTATGAAGTGCTGTGATTTTATCTAATTTGTCATAGAATAGGGGATTTGAACTCAGATTTTCAAGCACCCTTCATTATCTCATACAACTAACACACATAACCACACACATATAGAAAAGATAAATAATCACAAATATACTTATTTCATGCTAAACTAGCATTCATCAGTTGGTCCAGATTATCATCTCTCTCACACACACACATATATAATCAGTGCTCAGCCTATATTAAGATATCAAATCTTCATACTTTAATGGACAGGCTTCAATCTACTCCAGCCTCCAACTTTTCAGCCATCCATATCATTGAAAATCTGGTGATGAGAACCCAAATCCCACACTGATGCCAATATTATTGCCATGCCCATGTTGACCTCAAGTTACTCTGACCCCTCATGTATAGGACCTTATCCATTTAAATACATAGAAGATGGGTGATCAGGATACAAGCTTGATGTGTAAATATTTGAAAACTAGATATTCTCCACAAACCTGGAGCTTAATTGTAAGTATAGGGGATTTGAACTCAGATTTTCTAATTTATTATAAAAATAAACTTGGATATACTTTTAACATAACATAGAGACATTAGAAAAATTTCATTTAAGAACATTCATCAAAGTTTAAAATCCCAATGGTAAGATGATTAGTCTAATCAATATTTTTTTCAATTTGTTGGTATGATACTAAAGTGTCCATTATTATAAAATCACATCTTCATTAATTTGGACATTTGAGTATGTTTAATGGAAATGTAGATTCTCTTTATATTCAAACAAGTGCAGTATTGATTGTTTTCATTGAAAAATTATAATCAGACATGGTGATGAAGTGTTTGAGAGAAAGAAAAAACTTCAGCAGAAAACACGCAAAATATTTAAATAATTAGCATAATGGATCCTTTATGTATGGATCTATTTGTAGTTCACAGATTGCTTTATGTCATCATCGCAAAATTGTTTGCTAGTAGCTACTGTTGCTAATTTAATATTGCTATTTTGACTTAGTGTAGCAGCCATTATTCATCTGTATTAGAAAATGGAATGAAATAAAATAAAGTTATTAATATATAATATTATTTAAGATTGTTAAATAATGATATTTCCAAAGGATCTATAAATATCATTTGTAATTTACTTATATTAATGATAAAAATTATTATTATTTTTAAAAAAGTTATTTAGGAGATAACAATATATATATATAGACCATGAAATGTAAAATTCTATCGAGCTATTAATATACTATATTATTATAATCAGAATAAAAATTACTACTAACGTAAATAACTTTTTTTATTTTAGCATTATGATTTTTATTTTTAAAATACCCCCCCCCCTTGCTATTGCACTCTGAATTATTAATAGGTTTGTTACAATAATTGTCTTCAGTCTAGCTGTAAGATAGTCTTCTTTACAACCTGGGAACTCCCATGATAAATAAAGTTTTTGTTCTTGGATGTGTGTAGAAATCTGCTGGTTGTATATTGTTACCTAACATTGTATCATCTTTAAGGTAGATAAACTTTTTAGAATGATCTGAAATACATGGATGTGACGTTCAAGCACTGAATAATTAAAAATAGGTAAGTAATTTAGTCAAAGTAAGAGTCATAGATCACATGACCCTATTCTCTTAAGCTTGTAAGTTAAAAACAATGAGAATTGTCAATTCCTCAACAAGCTTTGTGATAAATGCTTAGCCAAAGCCAGCATTTAAAATATCTCTGTCAGGAACCCCCCCCCCAAAAAAAAAAAAAAACCCTGACCATGGTTTCGTGCTTTGACACTCCTCAGAGAGGTGCCAGAGTAGGTTAAGACACTAGATCTAGGTAAATAATTTTTATTAAAAAATCTAATTAACATGCTATTTTTCCATTGGTGACAATATGAATCTGACAATTTAGAGATTACAAAGAATATACAACTTTTTATTATCTTCATATCCGGAAATTAATATTTGAGATGTCATTTAAAATTAATATAATATTTTAATGCAAAACAGTGACAATATTATCAAGTGATTTATATACGTTAAGAAATTTAAATTCTATTAAGATACTAATAAAAAAATACTCAAAAACTAGTTTATAAAATTAATAAACAAAAATAGAGTTTACTTTAATAAAATATGGACTTCAGTTAAATAAACTATCTCACAAAGGCAAAATCATTTGTATATAAAATACGAAATATCTACAACAATAAAAAACGGCAGCTAATGCTAATTGATGTTTTTTTTATTATTAATTTGTATACACCAACCCAGAACAATTTCCTGTCTAATTCCATAAACTGTGAGAAAATTACAATAGACATTTTAGACATTTTAATCAGGAAGTGTTAATATGCTACCAATTAAAATATAATGGAAATAAACAAACAAAACACCATGTATATTAGAAAAAAATTATATGTATATTATATCTAAAAGCCAAAACATTCTATTTGTTCCTTTATTTATATAAGCAGTTAATCTGTCTATTTTAAATATATTTTGAAAATAAAACGAGACAGCTTTGTTGTTATCCTATTACTATTAAAAGTGAGAAATCAAAGCTAAGAAATAGTAATTGGATTTAACACTACGACTAAGAAATTATAAACTATATCAGAAATGCGACTATGCATGAAACTAACATTTAGAAAGTAGTTAAAATGCTCATTGTCAGTGCTGGGATATCTATTTGAGTTTGTTGATATTCATAATAAAGTTAATATTAAAGAAGAAGAATTGGAGCAAAGTGTAAACAATGTTACAATAAATAAAAGTAAAGAACGCTAGACAATCTACTCATTGGGGGAACAGTAAAAAGAAAGTGACAGTTTGGGAGAAGAAACTTTTATCCATAGTAAATCATAAAAAAGAGATCTCAAATATAAATATGCTATAGCAAAATTAATCAGACCAAACATTTGCTATTACTTCATCTTTAAATAAAAAAAAAAAAAGAAATTAAATAATAATCAGGAAAAAGAAATTAACAAATAAATTGACCTGAGAAAAAAAATAGTTTCAGAAAAAAGGTGACAAATATATACAATATGCACATCATTAATACTAAAAAAAAAAAAAAAGAAAGAAAAAAACATGTTTATCTTCTTTTTTTTAACGGAAAGGCAAGAAAAAAAAAACAAATTAAAAAAATGTATACAGTACTGTATTACAGACCCTACAAATAGCAGACTCCTCTGAATGAATATAGGAAAAAGAGTTATAAAAAAATTGATCAATGTGGGATGTTAAATGAGAAATTTTTAAGTAAGCTTAGAGTTTTATTTAGATAGCTGGATTATAACCACTATATTAGTCACATAATTATAATAAATATATAGTTATTTTAAATGAAGAATAAAGTTCCTAGAATAATCTGGAGTCCTATTAATGATAAAATACTAATGATTTATTGCTCAGCAGTTCATAAAAAGTTTGAGCATTGGAAGTGATTAAGCTGGAGAAGCGATTTATTAGACTTTCAATGTCAGAATCTACAATTCTGGACTGCACCAAACCATGCAATGCAATATTACTACCACTACTTCTACTACTATAATAATAATAATAATAATTGCTAAAAGTCACAAAACCAGAGTAGTGATTCATAAACGCACTGATTATAAATATTATTATAATGAGATGTAGCATTCTCACGCATTTGGAGCATCCCTAGAGAATCTAGGCCCATATTTCGCCATAACAAAATTTAAAACTGTCCGAATTAACACACTTATAATTATATAATTTTTTATGCAACCAAAAAGTCACGCCAACGTTATTCCAAAGCAACCAAATTCCCAAAAAAGAAGCCGATCTGGAAACAGTAATTATTTCCCCACCTCTTTATTTAAAAATGCAAAATGTTAAAATCTATTCAAGTTAATAGTTTAGTAAGATTATAAAATCAATATTTAAGTTATTGTCTTTGTAATTTCTAAGCTTACTTTTCTCTTACTTAAACAGCAATAGAAAGACCACATTCTTCTGATTCAGCATTTCTATAAATTAATGATTACTTCGACATTTATGACCATTAAAAATAATCAATAAGTATTTCAATCATGTAAATTTTAAAACAGTTTTTGCTTTTGCGATAAACCTTCATTAAAAAAAAAAGTATATATAAACAAATAACTGTTACAGTATATATATATATTCACACACCAACACGAATAAATAAAACACTATAGGTGTTTAAAGTATAATGTTTAACGAATCCAGAATTTTTTTATTATTAATCTGCTTTAACAAAAAAATCTTCCCATTAACCAATTAACTAACAGATAATTCTTTCAGAGCGTATTATTTTTTCCTTACCATTTTACGCTAGTGGTCCGGCAAATGCTTTACAAAGTGAGATACTGAAAAAGTACAAATAGCAAATTGAATATAATTTTTTCTTCTTATTTATTTCCATCAAGTGTTAAAATATAGCATACATAAATATTATGTAGCAATGTATATTTAATGCATACTTTAAAGGCACTGGAATGATGATAGTAACATATATAGCATTAAATAGAACCTTTTTAAATGCTACTATAGTAAATAATACATCCTCCCAACCTTAGTACAAATACTACTATAGTAAATAATACACTCTCCCACCTTAGTACATAACAATAATATAAAAAAATTTCTTTAAAATACATAGAAAACCAATAAGAAACGGTTTCATTTTCTTATTATTGTGATGTTATGTACTGGGGGTGTGGGGGGTGTGTGTTTTTATTTACTATAGCAGCATTTAAAGTGATTATATTTAATATTATATATATGTATGCATGTATGTAGGGTCAACGCAAGTGGGTGAAGAGGTTTTGTGGGGTATAAAGACGCGTTTTCATATATTGAGGCATCATAATGATAATTAATAAAATTTATAGGTAAATGAAAATGCTTAGATTTATGAATCACTTCATAGTTAGAAACACGTTCTGACTGTAAATATTTTTTATTTAAATATAAGATTACTTTTTTATTTAAATTATTCAAAATATATAAAACATTATATACTTTATCCTTGAGCTGCATTGAACAGATTCCTACAATAATTAATAAAATTTATATGTAATTGAAAATGTTTAGATTTCTGAATTACTCCATTGTTAGAAACACATTCTGATTGCAAATATTTTTTATTTTAATATAAGAGGATTGCCTTTTTACTCAGACTTCTAACAATTCTTTGAAATATATTAAATATTATATTATCTACCATTGCTTTAAACCAAACAAATTTGGCACCATTTTGCTGCAATAATTAATAAAATTTATATGCCAATGCTTAGATTTCCGAATTTTTTTATTTAAATATTTTAATCTATATGTAAAATGACACATTACTATTAATAATTTGTTTAAAAATAAACTTATTTAAACCATTAGCTAATAATAATTATGCATAGTAGGTAATTTACTTTATCAGTCATATTTTATAAACACTACTGTCATATGGTTTTATGGTCATAGCGTTAGGCTAGATTATCAAAAGCCTAAACATAAGATTTGGGCTTGAATCCAAGGAAGTAGGTTTTTTAACAATGATGTTGTTTTTTTATTTTAATACTATTATTAATATTTTTTTTAATACTGATATAATTTTTTCCACATGATTTACTAATCTGTTTTTATTGGATTTGTTTAATGGAATTTATTTAGCTAAAATTCATAATTGATCCATAAAATTATCCAAATAGAGAAAGGTCCAAATCCAAAAAAAACAAAACAAAAAAACAGAATTAGTAAAAAAAAATTCTTAAAAAGATATTATTGTAATTATTTTATTAAAATGCTAATATCATGTAATGTCCCTCTGTTAATTATAACAACTATACAACTTCATTTCTAACTGCTAGATTGATAAAGTGACTAAAAAATTCATTATCTATTCTAGTGGGAAAAACCAATTGTTTGATATTTTTTTTACTTATTCTAATTTATCATTAAACAAATTAATGGATTCTAAAAATGTAACAAATAAACAATGTGTGAAAATTTCATTCCTTAAGTAAATATAAGATAAAACCTTAAAGTCCATAGATACCTGTCTATATTGTATGACTAAGTTTTTAAATTGAAATAACAAGCACATAAAAAATTATTTTATTATGGAAATTCCAAATAAAGCAAAGTAAAAAATGTGTTATTTTGAATTAATTAATATGTTGGTTAGAGTCAACCTAGTTAAAACTGGTTATTTATCACACTATGGCAACCAAAGTCGGGAGGATTAATATGTAAATAAAAAGGTAAAAGTATAAATAATTATAATTTTTTAATATGTTATTGTGTCTTTTGTTAAACAAAATTATATAAAATTAATTTTGTTTTAATACATGATAAAAAGACTTTTAGATATGTAAAAAAAATAAACTATCTTACTTGCAATTGCAGATATATTAAAATTACCCAAACTAGTATTTACAATGTATAAATTGAAACAAAGTATCTAACAATAGATTGTTTTCACACCAGAAATTTTTTTAAATGGAATTCATTTGCATATTTCTTTGTTTTTCAACTTAAATAACACAAATTTTAATTGCAATATGTTTGGATGACAATTTCGTTCACAATATGCTCAAAATATCAAATTAGTGTAATGCATTTTTAAATTTTTAGTACAGCATTGGCTTGTAAAACAAAATTTTATTGAAGTTGTTGATAAATTATATTTAGATATATAAAAATTTCAATAGGATGCTAAAAAGAAACAAATTACAGTTGCAGTAGAATCATGCCTTTGCTAAATGGAAATTATTCCCGGATGTTTAGCACAAATACAAAAAAATGAAATTGTACATTTTCAGTGCAATGAAGGATATTCCATTTTGGCCATAAAAATATCACTTGTTCTCAATTTGGAATTGAAGCAATTTTCCCACCAGAATGTAAAAAAAATTATATGTTTAGAACCAAATCCATTCCAGAATGGTCAGGTTATATTTTCAAATACCACATTAGTTTATAGAACCAAGATATATTATAACTGCAATTATGGGTATGAATTAAATGGAAGTGATTATTCAGAGTGTAATGAAGATAATTTATGGATTCCACCACCTGGTATTTATAAAGTTTATGATTGTGGTTTTCCAAAAGTTCTTCGACATACATATTATACCTTAAATGCCAATATGACTATTGTGAATTCTACGATATATTTTTTTTGTGAGTTTGGATATTTTATGTTTGGAGAAGATGAGATTACCTGCTTTCCAGATGGTCAATGTGCTTATTTTGTTTTACCTGAGTAACAACCAGAAACAATTTCTTTACATCTCTTTTGGCTTATGATTGCTTGACAGAAGAATTTTCCCAACTAAGATAAAAATTACCTTATTAACCATTAACAGTTGTTTTTTGTGTTTATACAAATAGAAGTTATTAATATTATTATAATTAATTTATTAATTTATATTTATAATAAACTAATTTATACACTTGTCTTTGTATACTAATATTAGAATAATAAATGTTTTTAAATATATTAGTCAAATAACTTTTTAAAAAAATTACTTATTTATTATAAATATGGTTTTTAATCAATATTTGGTAAAACAAAATAAAATACATATAAAAATAAAATACAAATATTAAATCATCCACATGGTTAAGAAATCCAGTACCACCCTCTGTGAACTAATATATAAATATATTAAAGTTCATATTTCAAAATAGCCAGCTAAAAATGATACAACTTTGAACTGGATTTCTTAAACATGTGGGATGATTTAATATTCGTATATTTATTTCAGTATAGCGTTATGCACTGGGATTATTTTCAATACAAAAAATATATTTTATTTTCATCAATGTTTTATTGCAAATCCATTAATAACATCAATCTATTTTTTTTTTTTCAAATTCTGATATAATACATAAAAATGCTAATGAAGAGTTGACTTCACATTAACTTGACAAGAACATTGCAAAACATTTAGATAAATAAAGTAACTGAAAAATCTGCATAACTGTATAAGCTTTGCTTCTATAATTGTCTTACTTTGCATATGATATTCATTGTAGGGCTTACAAATTACAGTGTTTTGGTAAAAAAAAGGAAACATTTTTATTTAGCATGTGATAGAATGTTTTACTAGGCCAGCTCTGTCTATAAGATGAGAGCACTGAAATTTAGCTTTAACAAAGATGTTTCTTACCAATACAGTGGTACCATATGTATGTAAAGAGTATGGACAGTTATATGTTGGAATAATAAAGAAAATAATAAATAACAACATAAGGTTGGTTATTATCTGCCTGTTATCTGTAGTTAGATTATTTATTTATTAAATTAAAAATTAACAAGTTTTGTCACTAATCATATTAAAAATTAACTGATAAATTTAATTCTACATATAGACCTTTATATTGATCCTATCTAAGTCAATGTCAAACAAGATCTTTGATTTGGGAATCTAAGATTATAAGTTGTAATAACTAATATTACCTACTTGTTATGCCTATAACTCGGAATTCAAGTCTGCACTGTGTAAAACTTGAAGTTTAAAAACTTTTTTCATGAAACTAATACAAAACCAAATGACCAAACTGGCTAATTATCCAGTACTGATCAGTAAATGGGTAGTTAATTGATATTAAATTGTAGGTAATGATCACAGATTAATTTGTGATGGGGTCATATGAATGTGGATGCAAAGACTGTAAAATAGAGATTGTAATATGATGCAGATTCCTTACTGGCAGAGGAAAGTGTTTAACATTTTATTCCTGACATTAATAGTGCTACTATAGAAATAGAAATTGCATGAAAATAGACACATAGAAAAAATAAATAAATTTGTGAATCAACAAGAGTAATATTTGAGTGCCTACCAAAAAAAAAAAGAAAGAAAGAAATGAAATGGATATTACAATTTTTCAGAATTATTGAATATTTATGATGTCTTGATGAAACAAGTGACTATTAATAACTAATGATTGCATATAAAAATATTTCCAATTGCTCATGTCATACAAGTAGTAGAAATTTCAATCTATTGTTTCTATTGGTAGAATTAACTTTTAAAATGTAAAATGATTCTATTATCATTCACATTTCACATTTTTCTAAAGATAATCAAATTCATAAATGATATTAATAAAGAGGATTTACATGGATAAAGATGCATATGGCTAATAATTTAACATAAGATATAAAAGCAAACAAAACTCTCTATACGTATTGCCACTCAGTGCAAGCCAGAGTAATCAATGGATGCCAGAAGGCTTGTGCATAAAATCCCCATCTAGTACCCACTCATCCAATATACCCAGACTAGTTTCAGCTTATGGCCTTCATCAGTGAGAAGCCTTGGATCTGAGCGCATTGCACCTAGATCTTAGGATCTAATGCAACCCTCCAGCAGCCATCTTTTATCTCTACTTAAATACAAAACTATGAGTCTTAAATTGAAAACACTGTAATATTTTCAATCCAAGCTCATTAGCTTATATAGATCTGAATTTAATTCAGTACCTATATATTTTGGTGACTTTGTTTCTTTAATAATCATAGCCACCACTATCCAATTAGGCAAGATTGGTGTTAAGCCAATAAATATCACATGATCACCATTTTTTATGCTTGCTTATAACTGTTATTAAAACAGGCAAAACTCTCTATATATGTGATGTTTATGGGCTTAACACCAATCCTGCCTAATAGGATAGTGGTGGCTATGGTTATTAAAGAACCAACAGCACCAAAATGTATAAGTACTGAACTGAGTTCAGACCTATATGACTATATAAGCTAATGAGCTTGGATTGAAAATATTATAGTGTTTTCAGTTTATGACTCATAGTTTTGTAGTTAAGTATAAATAAAAGGTGGCTGCTGGAGGGTTGCATTAGATCCTAAGATCTAAGTGTAGTGCTCTCAGATCCAAGGCTCTTCACTGATGAAGGCCACAAGCCAGAAACTAGTCTGGAGAATTGGATGAGTAGGTACTAGGTGAAGATTTTATGCATAAGCCTTCTGGCATCCATTGATTACTCTGGCTTGCAATAAGTGGCATTAATAACAATTATAAGAAATGGTGATCATGTGATAAGAATATATAATTATTTTTTATCTATTTTAATAACTTTGGAGCTATACAATCAAATATCAGCTACATAAATACTAAACACCACATGATCTCCCCTACTGTATGAAGTATTTGCCTCTGTTTATATAAATATTAATTAACATTTAAATATATTGCCTACTTAATACAGCTATAATGTTAATGCATGCATTTAGAAATACAAAATCCAAATTTTAAAAAAAAATACATATTCAAATTTGAATAAATTTCAATATTTTTATTGATTTTTAAAAAAATATATATCTCTTAGATGTATTGTATTTTCTTTTTAGCTCTAAAAATAGAAGAGCTATTATTTCTACATTTTTTTTTTCTTTTTGGTTTGGAATTTTTATTTATTTATTTATTTTAAAGGATCAAAAATATATGTATAGTACGGTATTTGCAATTAAATCAATTCAGACATTTTATGAAACATTATTGTAAAGTGTCATTTTGGACAAGAAACTGCCGACTCTAAAAAAAAAAAACTTTTTATTTTGTTAATATTTCCATTTTCTCAATCGTAATGTGACTTTAAATTTTTATCTTTTATGATTCTGTTGTATACATATATACAATGTAAAGATTCAGGATTCTCAACAATAAATGTTAATTTGGGAAACATGAGTCATCATAACTAGATGTAATCTTATATATTAATTAAAATATTGCCCTGAGTAGTTATATGTAATGAGAAAGTAGCAGGCTTAAAAGCTATATGTTTTTGGATCTATTTCCAGTAGAGCAAATCTATGACTTATTATTTATGTGTTCTCAAAGGCTTACTATCAATATTTATATTGTGCAGCATAATATAGGGTGATGTTAGTTATTGTTAATCATAGATATGCCTACAACAAAACATTGTTTAAAACTGGGCAAGAAAAAGATATCTGTAACTAATCCCATGCTTTGAAACATTTTAGAAATATGTGGATTACCATTTATAATATAAATTTTAAAAATGCTATATTCATACAATTTTTATTGATTTAAACCACTAAACATCACATGATCACCATTTCTTATGCTTGCTCAAGCTGTTACAACAGGCAAAACTCTCCATATAGTTGTATCACTCAGTGCAAATCAGAGTAAACCTTCTTGCATCTATTGATTACACTGGCTTGCACTGAGTGGTACGGAGAGTTTTGCCTGTTTTATTGATTTATTAAAAGATCATCCATAGATTAATACATTTTGGAAACATGTTTGATGAGAAATCAAATACCTTGAAATAGTTATTATTAAAGATATTTGTTGGAATGATTAAATAGTATCTTTTAAAAATATATATCACTCATAAAATGAATAGGGGGAAAGTATAAGAAAATGACCATTCCCTTTAGAATTTGTCACACACACACACACATATATATATACTATTCAGTCCAATTTCTCTCAATTATATCTGATTTGAATCTTATTTTTTCAGTCTAAATTCAAAGTTTCTAATTTCTAAACTGTTGAATTAGTGGTAACAAGCTGAATTTTCTGAGCCAAGACTCCTAGCTTGACTTCTACGGAAGCACAGAGATATATTTATAAAATATTGATTCTTATATACTTCAAAGCTTTTTTTTTTATAACCAATGAAGATTTTTTAAAATATAAATTAAATAATTCTTAGATCAATATATACATATCATATATATAAAAGTTGAAACTTTTAACAGCAGAACAGCTAAATTTATTGCATATTTGGCTTATTGAAGGCCTGAGTTTTGGCTCATACACTTTAAAATCTACACATATGAATTTGATAAAAACATTCAAAATCTCAAAATAGATAATAGTCACAAAATTGCCTCTCTGGATCTCAAGAAATTGTATGGGTCTGTTCCTCGTAATGAATTTATTAAAGTTATAGAGTAATTATTGCAGTAAATAAATTACAATATCTATAAAAACGATTTTATTATAGATAAATTAGTGATGAGATATTTTCATCAATAAATTACAAAACCTATAAAATGAACCATGGTTAGCCAATGGGGCTCCCATTTAGTGGAGTTATCTATAGTCTGTATTTATTCAAATTTGAAAATCTGATTATTTCAAAAGTTGAGTGTCTGATTAAAATATTTTTATACTCCAGATACAAGGATGATACACTAATATGTGCAGATAAAATTATTAATAAAATTCATCTTGAGTTAGCATCTACAACTTCTTTGATTTGGACTATCGAGAAGGAAAATGAGCATCATCATAATATACATTTTTTATACTTAGATATCCTTAGATAGAATAATGCTTTGGATTATAAGATAGTTTTAAAACCTATATACTTTAAGTCTATTATTCTCTTCTCTTATAAATACATGGGAGTGAAAGGTTTTCTCTCTAAAAATTGAAAGCTGTGTAAGATTGAAGCAGATCAGAGAAAAAATATTGCTTATACATTAAAGATATAATTAACATATGGTACAATTCTAAGAAAATAAATTCTGTAAGTGCTACTTTTTATGACAAAATCTTGCACCTTGCAAACATCAAATCTGAAGACAAAAATTGGACTAGTCTCTCTTACATTTCTAAAGTTGGACAAAAATTAAAAAAATAGTTGGACTGATAAATACAGTATCAGTTTTCATTTACTTCTGTTTTTAAATAAATTATTAAATAATTCAAAAAATAAAATAAGAGAGGTGTCACACCAAGTTGTGTACAAAATTAATTGCAAAGGGTTGAATTTCCCAGCAGAACTATCTATACAACGGGGCTAAGAAAAGCAGTCAACACTCTTCCATTTCCTTGGATTACAAGTTGCAATCAGGCCACAATTTTGATCTCTCTAGGGCACATATGATTGCTCTGAGAGAGATGCCAGAGAGAAAGATGAAGAAAATGTGGTCAATAGCTAACAATTTACACACCATAAATAAAAAGAACCCTAGCACTCTTCTTTCTAACAAATGGCATTTGTAGCTGCCATTTCTGTCATTAAAATGTAAATTTATTCCTAAAAAGTTCAATTTTATGCTAATTCATACTATGATAAACAAAATAACTTTAAATGAGGTCTAATCTGTCTTTACTTGTATAATGCTGTGATTATGATACTTTTCTGTATTGAAAATCCTTAGTTTTAAAATAAATTTCTTTATTATAAAACAAATCTGTTATGTTGTTAAATGTATCAAAATTTATTAAATACTTACAGTTAGTGCAAAAAAAGCAGGTTATAAAATTTATAGAATATGTTGAGGTCATATGATGTTTTAAGTAAAAACCCAAAGAGAAAAAAAATACTTTCTTTCGACATCAGCCCATATTTATTAAAATGTTTAATATGACCCACTACTCTCAGTGCCATCTAATATTGCTGACTGACCTGGTCACACACATGTTGAAAAGATAAATAATCACCATATTTCATGCTAAACCAGCAATCATCGGTTGGTCTGAAAAGTTGTGAGTTGGAATAGTTTGCATCCTGTCCATTAAAGTATGAAGATTGGCTATTTTAATATAAAGCTGAGCACTGATTGTATATATGTGTGAGGATAGTAATCTGGACCAACTGATGATTGCTGGTTTAGCATGAAATATGTATATTGGTGATTATTTATCTTTTCAACATGTGTGTGATCAGATCGGTCAGCAATATGAGATGGCACTGAGAGTAGTGGGTCGTGTGAAAATCTGAGTTCGAATCCCACATATATTACATATATAAATGCAAGTTTAAGCCTGTACAATGTATTAAAAATGTTTAATGTGAAATTAAATTTTTTTTAATGTCAATGTACTCACTTCTTTAAAGTATGTCTTTTATATTTATCCTATCACAAGTGATAGTAATAAAATGTCTGATCAAAGTATATATAGACCAGTTTATATTTAGTATCTATTTTTAATTATTTTAATTTAGAATATTTTACAATCACATGAAGGAATAATCAGTATATACAGGGTCAGATATAAGTTGATTGGAGCAATTGCATCTAATCAGGCTCTGCGATTGAAAGGGAATCCACATTTGTCAAGCTTTATGAAATTAAAAATTGTTTTAAAAATACAGTTCATTATTTCAAAAATTACAATAATCAAAACATCTATATATATTCAAATATGTATATTATATATAGAGCTTGCAAGTAAGCTCTGTCTATAACATTTGTAATACAAGCTTGTTAAATTAGGTCATGTGACATATGACTTTATTTCTTTGTAAATATGTATATATATTTACATTAACATTAGTTATCTCTATTACAGCCAGAGTTGACTAATTGCATATAGCAAATTGTCTTCTACATTGTCATAAAAAAATAAATATATGCCATGTATGATCTTGAAAAAAATTATGTGGTTCTCTCCATTGTGCATGAAATTATTTTTTCATATATGGTGAATTATTTCTATAAGGTAATTAATTTTAATATAGTTTAATTATTTTATATGAACAATTTAATAAACCTATCTATATTAAATAATTATTTTTTTAAATATAAAATATTTTTAAAAAAATCTTAGTTGTTGAATTAATTGCTTTAAAATTTTAAATATTATTTTAAAAATATAAAACTCTAAACTGTTAGTTTATATTGTTTGAGACAATTTTTCAATACCTTTCAACTAATAAAAAACTATGAATATATTTTTGATTATTTTAAAAAGTTTAAACCAGCATAAAAATATTAATTTTTAATTATCATTTGCCTTTGGGAACAATCTTATCATTTTAATTATTTTTTTATAGAATGCTCAATTCAAAGAGAGAAAGAGATGTGAGCAGAAAATATCAAAGAACCAAAAGAAAATTAAAGTAAAATATGAAAAATTGTAGCTAAAAATCAAAAATACATTTTGTATAAAATTTTAAGAATTCATAATGATAATACAGAATTGGAAGGAACCAATTAAGAAAATGAAAATATTCATATAAATAAAAATGTCTCCAGAAAAGATGTTCAGGAAAATAAGTTGGATATAGATAATAATCATGAAGAAACATATTTGTAAGAAAAAAACAGTATTATGGAAATAATTCAGAATTATATTCCTAAGAATAAAGAAATAGTTAATAAATTATTAATTATAACAGATGATCCTATCATTTGCCCAGAAAGAATGAGCAAATAGATTATTTAGGGAAAAGAGGCCCACCAAAAATTCTTAAGGATAAATTTTCTCATTAAAATAGTGGAGCTCATTTTTCAAAAATTCATCTTAAAAGAAACTTCCAAATGATGAAATCATATATCATCTCTAGATAACATATTCTGATAAAAAGGATAAGAGGATCACCAAAAATTCTTAATGATGAATTTTCTCATTAAAATAGTGGAACTCATTTTTCAAAAATTCATCTTAAAAGAAAACTTCCAAATGATGAAATTATATATCACCCCTAGATAACATATTATGATAAAATAGATAAAGTATTTTATTTCTATTGTCATATTTTCCATGAAGAAATGATGATTGCTTTGTCCTCATCAGAATTCAGTAATTGACTAAATATGCATATCATACTGACAGAGCATGAAAAAGGAAAGTATTACTTTGTTACAGTGTTAAAATATACAGAACTTTAAAATAGACTTTCAGCTGTAGACAAGTAAAATAGAAATTACTCAATTAAGAAAAATTGTGATTACATCAAGTTTCTGAAAGATTATTATCAGTTTCTAGCTGAGGGTATTTTAGCATTTAAAGGATCTGTCAAAAATAGTGGAAACATTTTAGGAATTGTTGAACTGCTGGGAAAATTTGATCCAATAATTCAAGACCATCTTTAATCAACTGCCAGTAAACAAGGTTGAGAACATTACAAAACAATTCAAAATCAATTACTTAATTAAATGGGAAATAAAAATATGGAACATTATAATTTGGAATAAAATGAGGAAAGTATTTTGCTGCTGTTCTTGACGTGTACCCAGATATCACCTACAAAGAACAAATGTCCCTTATATTCAGATATGTCTCTAATGATTCAATCATTGGTGTTTATGAATAGTTTATTAAATCCATAAATGTAGAAAGCAGTTCTGGAGAAAATTGATATGCTATGCTGAAATGAAAAATTAATTTTCTAGAACTAAATATTAATAATATCAAAGGAAAAGGTATAATAATGGTTTAAATATGAAGGAAACATTTATAGAATTCAGGCCAGACACTTAAAGAAAAATTCAGTAATGTTTTTTACTCCCTGAAGTTTGTCAGAATTATAACCTTGTCTGGCAGATATAGCTAAAAGCTGACCTGATGCATTATTGGTATATTTCAACACCTTTATGTTTTATTATCATCCACAAAGAGATCAGACCATTTTCCATAAATATGTTAAGTCTTACTATCAAACCTATTTGTGATATGAAGTGAGAATGCCTCCTTCAAAGTATTAAAGCAGTAAGATATCAAGTAGGTGAAATCTAATAATGCACTTCTTGAAACATCAGAAATGTCAGAAAATACTTAAATTAAAAATAATACAGAATCATTTGTACATTAAAAAAAAAATTACAAGTTTATAGTATCCCTCACTTTTTGTTATAATTTACTTTTCTAGATAAATTTTGTTAGCAAGAAACTTCAAAATGATTTCATCAATATTTCTGTAGCACTTTCTTCATTTTAAAAACTATTATGTTGATTGACTAAATATGAAGATACTGGGTTTGAGTAAATATTAGTTGAGACAATAGTACTTGCAGATAATTCCAGCATTTCAAAATAAAAGGTTGAGAAATAGAAAGAAATAATTTAGATATAAATGATAATAAGTCCATTGTTAATCTTATATAACTGTTGAAAGTATTTTTAATATAGTTTTGAATAAAACAAAATAAACATTACAAATTCAATTTGAACAATTGAAAAATCATATGGATTTCATGGAATTTTGGGGAAATTTTTAAAAAATGAAAAATGGTGAACTAAAAAAGCATGAGGCACAGTTAGAAATTGTTCTAAAAATACTAAAACTACACAAGAAAACTCTTATAAAAAAGACAGTTTAAATGAAAGTTCTAAAAATTCTTTTTTCATTAGAATATTATGAAAAGCCTTCTAAAATTGTTCTGTTTTTATCAGAAAATGATAGAGTTATAGCTTTTTCCAATTTTTTCATTGCTCTTCAGTTATATTTACCCATACACATGTTTGTTGCTTCTGAAGAAAGGACATCTAGGTTAAAATTAATACAAAATTATTTAAGAATAACAATAACCCAAGATGGGCTAAACAGTTTAGCTTCCTATCCATTGAAAATCAAGAAGCATGACAACTATACTTGGGTTCAATTTCAGAAGATTTCTCAAAGCAAAAAGCTAAAAAATATTTTTAAACAATGTTTTATATTGCTTCAATATAAATGATATATTGTACTGCCAAGGAATATATGGTTAAAAACACATACATTCTGCGATTACATATGAAATCATTTATTAATAAATGTTCAAATTAATTTTAAAAAAAAATTGATTAAGTGAAATATAAATTATACATTGTAAAGAGTTTTTTAAAATGCAAACTTGCAAAAGTAAAGTGTTGTGTCATCTTGTCGTTTAAAAAATAAATAAGAGTTTTAATAAAGAGCAAGTAGGAAGGGGGGGGAGTAATTCTAGGTAAAAAAAATTAAAACTAGCTCTTCTTTTTTATAAATTTAAATAGTGGGGGGAAATTTAAAAATGAAACTGAACTAAAATATATAAATTTGTAAATAAGAAACTTTTTAAATTTAAATTCACTTAAAAGATTACTTGGCTGATAAAGAAAAATAATAATAACTCCCATTGCACTAATTAAAGAAATAAAGAAAAAGACTATGGACATTCTCTTATCAAACATTAGATTAATCTAAGCAAGAAGTTAGATTAAAACATAATATAAATTTCATTAAGAAAATATAAAATTTAATTAAACCAGATCGAAGAATGATAAATAGAAAGCAATGAGGAAGAAGCATATAAAAGGAGTGAGAAATTCATTCATTTATTCATATTATATTACTATTTTTATTATACAGTCTATATTCATTCTCATTCAGCATTACTGTCTTATAAAAAACTTTTCAAAAAGTGAAAACAGTGAAAATCCAGCAGTGGTAGCAGCATGCAATGCTAGACAGCAACTGAAGTGTGTGACTAGCCTTCAATCCCAGTCCTTTATACCATCAGTTGCTTTCTATCTAGAACTCATACTCACCACATGATCTGTCAAACTACAGAAAATCTCTCATTTATTGAAATGTGAAAAATCAGTAAAAAGCCAAACCCATCAATGGAAAAGAAAAGGCCAACTGATTGGTAATTGATAAATCAGGAACAAGCAAGTAACTGTATCCATATGAGTGTGATGTGCTATCCGAAAAGAAAAATCCGAGGTAAATATAAACCATATTATACCATTTAAAAGTTTGAACATTTATTGGAATGAAAGACTTTAATGATCTTTAATAACTACAACCATAGTAATCTTTAAGTTGATCCATAAATTCTTATTATTTTGTATTTTAAATGTGTGTGTGCATGTATTTAAAATTTTATTATAATGTGTTTTAATTATGAAAGTGTGTCAATATTATTTGTTTGCTTAATTATTCTCTGATCAATTGTCTCTCTTATAACTATGTCAGTAATAGATTAAGTTATAGTTAATTATAAGCATTGGGCAAGTGTGTTAAATATTTCTCTTCATAATTGAGAAAAGGAGCTAGCTTGGGGATATATCAAATGTTAGATTGTATACCTGTCATTTGGGCGTGCTGACTATATAACCTGTGATTAGCTAGTGCCTGAGGTTAAGCCTCAACACAAGTAAAGTGCTTTGGATAGAGGGGTTTGAATCTAGCAGCTGAGAAGTTCTATAGCCTGGAAATGTGAGCATAGGTTATACTTTGTATAGCCTCGATATGGTTATAGGTACTGTGGGTGTTTCATCTCCCTGTGGTATTATACTTCTCTGCTTGAAGGGCCAGTCAGCTACAATAGTGAAAATGCAGCCGGAGTTAAGATTGAGATTTTAAATTAAATAATCACAGTGATTTTCTCTCACCTTGTTCAATATACTATTCAATTACTAACTTTTTTATATTAAAAAATGAGTGATTATTTATACAAATTAGAGCTGCATTTTAAAGTCCCCCCTTATCTGACAAAAAATATCCAATTGTCCCTGAGTATATATATATAGTGTATATTGTTGTTAACTAAAAGGAGACGTGTTGTTTCCTATTTAAAGCATTAAAAAAGCCAAGCAGGGCAATTTTCTAATGTCTGTTTTATATATTTTTGTTGTTGCTATTGTAATTAATATAAGATTATTTACACATCTAAAATACAAGGAACTAAATCCTTTATGTTGCTTTGGCAAGATGTGATATAGAATAAAATATCTTTATATAACAACAAAATAAAATAATATGTGACAATAGCTGTAATGTAATCATAACATATAAAAGCTCTTTTCAGCAATTTTTTTTTTTTTTTTTTGCTCTTTTAATATGTCTTATTTAATTACAAAAACAACCTATATTGCATACATAGCAACATCTACCGACTTTATAAGAAATTAACACAAGACTATAATTTATGCTTTAATATCTTTATAATAATATATATATATATTATATAACTCTCCATTCATTTTTCATTATCCAATTATTAGTTAAATTAATTGCCATTTTATAAATGTTCATACAATTATTTCTGTTATAATTTATGTAATTAGTTTCATATATCTTCCTTCTATTAATTTCTTTAATATGATTTAATGGACTTATATTTTTAACACAATCTATTCTATGTCCATATTTTAAGTAGTGAATATATAATGCAGATGTCATCTCTCCTATTAATAGCATTATGTTCTTTAGCCCTTTCTTCTAATTGTTTTGTTGTATGTCCATAAAAAATCATACTGCAAAACCCACAAGTAATTTTATATACGATACTCTTTTATATCATCTCTTATTTTATAATTCCTGACTAATACATCAAGATTTTTACTATTTGACCATCCTATTTAAATATTTTTATCTACGTAATTTGTATTTTTTAAAATGTATGATAAATTTTAGAAACATATGAAAGTTTTACCCATTTTATATTGTCTGATTCATTAATATTATCTAAATTATATTGTTTATAATTAAATAATATATTTTTAATACTTCTAGGGTTATATCCTTAACTAATATACAATTTTATAAATTGTTTTTTTTTTTGTAAAATAGCTATTTTTCTATCCATGTTATATTTGTAATTTTTATTTAAATTTTTTTTTAATAACAACCATTTTTTGTATCCATGCCTGTTATGAATCCATAGAAATAATTTTTCTTAATTTATCTTCTTTAATGAAGTGTTTTAATATAATTATGTTATTATCATCTACCTCTATATCTAAATACTTTATTTTAACATCAATTTCTATAATTATAAATTTTATATTATCCCTATTATTATTAAGTTCATTACAAGTCTTCTTTATAACTCTTTTATTACCAATTATTAATAAATCATCAACATACCTAAAGTAAAGTATTATATCTTGATTTTCTACTCTATTATTAACAATTTTCATTTCCATTTCATTGATAAATATTGATGACATTAATCTGCTAATTCATCCCATTACCCATCTCTTATGTATACTCCAATATTCACTATTATACTTAAAATATAAACTATTATGTATTAAAATTAAACCTTCTTCTATAATATTAATTATCTCTGTATCATTAATATGCATATATAATTTTTGTATTAATATTTCTATACTTTTTATTCTTGGAATGCTAGGATACATCTCAATATCCATTACAAATATACTTTGGTTTCTATTCAATTTTGTCATATTTAATTTATATATTATAATAGCCTCTGTATTTTTAATGCAAAACTCCCTATAACCAATAATGTTTACTATTCACTTATTTAAATACATGCAAAGTCCCTGTAGAATAAAATCACTAAAATTAAACAATAATCTCAATGGATTATTCTCTTCATGAGTTTTTACCTTAGTAAATAAATATGCGTTTTCATAAGAAGGATATAAAAATTTATATTGATTTGTATTAATTATTTTTTTTCTTTTCCATTTTTTGTAATAATTTTATATATTTATTTTTTATCATGTTAAGAGGATATTTGATAATCCTTCATATCCCTCTTTTTTATTTTCTGATTGTAAAATAATTTTTTTAATACTTTAATTACATTAGAAATGCATATTTTCTAAAAATTATTTTAACTGGTGGTGATTGTTCTGTTTTTGATTCTGGTGTGATCATGTTAATCATTTTTCCACTTTACAATTAACTAGGCTATCTGTTAATTGGAATGACATTTTAATTGTTTTAGTACTATTGTCTTAATCATACGTTTTGCATTGATTAATATATAATCTCATCTCTCTCTTTTTAAATTATCAACTTCTGTCATAAGATATGTGATTTTAAAATCTTGAAATCTGATGAATCAGCTGCTCTGGTTCTTGTTACTATTTTATTGTTTCTGCCTTTTTTTAATTTTTGATAAATTTTTTAATTTATCTTCATGTAAAGTTAGGTGTATCGTTTTTATGATTATTGTTTCAAGCTTCAGCCACAAGGCCTTTGTTTTTTACAAAGTGTACAAGTTTTAAGTGATATATTTACCTTTTAATTCTTTTGTTCAGATCATGATGATCTTTTCTATGTATGATAGATTATTAGCATTTGTGAAAGATTTGATTTGAATGTCAGTAGATTAGTTAAAACTTTCAAACCCATATGCTTGTTTAAACTAAAATAAATTCACATTTCCAGTTGTTGCTGTTGGAGATAATCACCTGACTTGGAAATATGGCTTTTCCAGAAACACTTCATGTACACATTTCTGTTACATCACACAGTGCTTTAACAAACACACACACACTGTTATATGCCAAATCTCACTTACACAATTAACAACGTTTATTACCTTTAATCTAACCTGGTAGAATAGTGAAATCATAAAATTTTCATTAAAAACTTTTCCATGAATTTTTTTTTTACTCAATTAATGCCACTTTTGGCAATATTGGTAGAATAGCTACTATTTTATTTCTAATATTGGATATTAATATATATATCTGTATAATATTTATGACAATATGTATATTAATTTTATATATATACATATTTTAGTAATAATTTAAATACTATATTTTTAATCCTGAATGTTTTTTCATTCTTTTATCTTTAGAAATAATACTTCCAGATATGATTCTTCTAAAAAGTGAATGATATCTACGTTTTTTGTTATTTCTGTGTTTATTGGAGAGTGGCGCTGCATTGCCATTCCTTTTTCAGACCATACTCTCAATATTTTTTTTTAAAATTATGGTCGATATAATTTATTATAGCTTTGTCAGAAAGCTGATCTATTGCTTAGTAGTATTATTTCAGTATTGTTAGTTATGTTAAATGCCTCTTCTTTTTTTAAAATTGTGGATCCTTCACAATCCTGACTGTGCCAAATAATTGCTTTACTACATTTTCAAAGAAAGCAAATAAACTTTATTGAATTAAATGTATAATACTCTGCTTGATTCAAAAGATTATTAGCCTTGCTTTAATACCTTATGGTGTAATGAGATATTAAGTAAAAAATAAAACAAATTTAAGTATAGGGGATTTGAACTCAGATTTTTAAGCACCCTTCAACTATCCACACTATCTCATACAACTGATACACATGACCACACACATGTAGAAAGGATAAACAATCACCAATATACATATTTCATGCTGTCCATTAAAGTATGAAGATTTGCTATCTTAATGTAAAACTGAGCAGTGATTATATATATGTGTGGGAGATGATAATCTGGACCATCTGATGAATGCTGGTTTAGCATGAAATATGTATATTGGTGATTATTTATCTTTTCTACATGTGTGTGGTCATGTGTATCAGTTGTATGATATAGTGTAGATAGTTTAAGGGTGCTTGAAAATCTGAGTTCAAATCCCCTATACTTATAATTAAGCTCCCAGGTTTGTGAAGAGTGCCTGACTTTCAAATATTTAAAACACATTTAGAGATTTATAAATTTTAATTCATAACATTTCCATGTGCACCCAAGTATATGAACACTGCAATGAATCATTTCTCATTTTGTGTACTTATACACATTATTGCTTTCTCTCTCTTTTTAAAAAAAATTGCTAAATCCTTTTCATATCTGCATTACTTTATTTATTTTATTAATTATTATTATTATTTTGATGACTGAATGTAAATATGTAAAAATTTAAATTGTACTGTAATTGTGGGTATTAAACATATATAGTACATAAAGTCTATTATTATCCATGGGTTTAAAGCATCCATGGGAAGACATGGGACCAAATGCTAATAAATACAAAGTGAAGATGAATACTGTTTTTTTGCTTAGGCATTAATAATGTTGAAAGAATAATTTATTATTCAGTCAAGGTAGGTAAACTTATCTTATATTTGGTTACATAATATTATTTGTGTATAACATAACCAACATAACAATATTTTAGCAGCTCAAACATTACAAAAAATTATAATAAAATTAAGAAAATTCTGAAACATCTCCTAAGTTGCTTTACTTTAACTTTTCTGATCTTAAATTTTGATTTCCTGGGTCTTTATATACTATAAAGCCATCCTACAAAAAACATTGGAATCATACATTTATAAACACTGATTCTATGTATTTTATGTTCTGATTCATTATTAGTATTTGGAGTAACAATAATTTGTACATTGAATCCTATTATCAAAGCCACTGCTTGTTTATTTATTCTACATTGTCCAGATTAGTCATATGTTGCACTCTCATGTAAATTAATTAATTTATAGTAATTTACAAAAACATTTATTATTTTAATTAATAATTATTCTACATGAATAAAGCAAGGTAAACAGAGCAGCCAAAATGCAAAAAACATTAATTATAAACAACAATTTGCCAAGCGCTTTCGTGGCCACTATTCAAACAGAACAGTTAATATTCCAGTGCATGCTCAGTGGAACATTAGTGTTACACTGATCGATAATGTTTTTAGACTTTGTAATAAACCAAACCTCTTTCAATTTCCTTTTCCAATCATTTGACTCATTGCACACAGTAGTAATATTTTGAGGCTAAAACTCATGACCACAATTACTTTCATGATTTCAAAAAATAGAATTAATTTGTAAATCACTTTTAGACTTTTTGTACTGATAAATATGCTGTGTTGTAATCGTGTTAAAACATTCACCTTCGTTTCACCGTAATAAATATTATTACAAGCAATTTTTTTGCAAGCATTGGAATAAACCACTTCATACTTATTGATTTCTTCTACATTATCCTTTGAATTGTTTATTAATCTATTTAAACACAAAGGGGAACAGAATTCTATATTATAATCTTCACTGATAATATTTTTTAATTTCTTACTTATAGATGGCACTTAAGCTAAAGAAAACCACTTTTTGACCATTTTATTATTTAAATCCACTTTATGTTTAAACTTTAAATTCTGATAAAACAAACACAATTGTCTGTGTAATTTAGTTTTTTTCAATCCCACTTCTATAAAATCATCCATATATTTCTCAATATTATTTTTCCTATCTGCTTCAAATTTATAAAGATGCAAATTTCGATACAAAAAAGTCTTAAATCCAGCCATTTTATAATTCAAAAGAATATTCGATGAAGGATGTATAAAACATCTTTCATTCAATGGTTTAACAAACATTTTATACCCAAACATATTATGGCATTTATATATATTTAAATACTTTAAAATACCATCATTTTCAAACTCAATAGTCCATGACAAACAAGAATTCTTATTTAATTCATTGAACATATTCACTATCACATCTTTTGAACCATACACAAAAACATCATCAACATATCTTCTATATATTAAATCATAACTACTTATAAATGGCTCAACAATATCTTTTTCCATTTCCAAAACATATAAACTACACACAATACCACTCACTGGCAACACCATGGCCAATCATTTTTCATTTGATAATGATCCTTTCTACATCTTGCAGTAATATCTTTGTAAATTTGAAGCAGATAGGAAAAATAATATTGATAAATATATGGATAATTTGATAGGGGTGGGATACAAAAAAACTATATTACACAGACAATTGTGTTTGTTTTATCAGAATTTAAAGTTTAAACATAAAGTGGATTTAAATAATAAAATGGTCAAAAAGTGGTTTTATTTAGCTTATGTGCCACCTATAAGTAAGAAATTAAAAAATATTATCAGTGATGATTATAATGTAGGATTTTGTCCCTCTTTGTGTTTAAATAGATTAATAAACAATTCAAAGGATAATGTGAAAGAAATGAATAAGTATGAAATGGTTTATTCCATTGCTTGCAAAAGATTACAACAGCATATTTATCAGTATAAAAAGTCTAAAAGTGATTTACAGATTAATTCTGTTTTTTCAAATCATGAAAGTAATTGTGGTCACGAGTTTTATCCTCAAAATATTACTACTGTGTGCAGTAAGTCAAATGATAGGAAAAGGAAGTTGAAAGAGGATTGGTTTATTGCGAAGTCTAAAAACATTATCAATCAGCATTACACTAGTGTTCCACTGAGCATGCACTGGAATATTAACCGTTCAGTTCCAGTATGTCACCATGATTCTGGTATACAGACCTGAAAGCGCTTGGCTAATTGTTGTTTAAAATTAATGTTTTTTGCACTTTGGCTGCTCTGTTTATCACGCTTTATGCGTGTAGAATAATTTTCATTCTCTGACAGAGTTTTTATATTATTTATTTTATTTAATAATTAAATGCATAATTAATTAGTAACATGAATGTATTTGGAAACAGTATTAACATTATGAATTTAAATATAAAATTTACTTATGATATTGATGCGCCACCTTGGAACTTTTACAATTTTCAATATTTTATATGATGTTTTTTATAATAGTATCACATAATTTTTTATAAAACTATGTTTATGCCTATTGTGATTTAAAAAGTGATATATGAATATATTCATGGTAATTGATTTTACCAACACTATTGACAAATACAGAAAAAAAATAAATAAATAGAATAATATATTTCTTTATACGTAATAATAAATGGGATATCAGTAAGTTATTTATAAGATGGAAATATTTTAAACAATACAGAGATATTCCAAAAAGAAATTTTTATAAATTTGTACTAAAAATTTACTGATTACTAACTCTAATTTATGGGTATAAAGATAGTTCTTAATAAAAAAATTACAGGCAATAAAAATTGGGGGTCGGGATGAGCGAAATATTTATAGAATTAAGTTAAAATATATGAGGCCAAAAAAAAAAATCTATTTCCTATTTAAAATTCAAATAAAATTAATAAAACATTTTAATAAAATAATAGTATGATACATTATCAAAATCTTTCCATTGACTCGTTGTAAATCGAAAGATTTCGCGAGTATTAATGTGTAATAAGAAATGTGGAGTTAATCAGTGAAGTATTGAATAGCTTCACGCTCGCAGATCTAACCGCTTCAGCTTCACCTATTTAAATAAAAAGTAGATTGAAGTAAAGAAGGGTTCCCTTCTTTTCTTCCATAACATAAACTTGTGGTTAAACACCTGTAGAGGTCCCTACTATCGCATTTTACACGCATATTCTCGAGGTTATAGCCTCAGTAAATATTATTTACGTAATCAATGTGCGTTTAATAAATTTATAATTAATACTGTATAGAGTAAAAAAAAAGAAAGAATACATTGTGATGGAATGAAAACAACTTACAAAAAGTTTGCATCATTATTTAGGAATTGTTTGGAAGATTAATGACATTTAAGCAACAAAGTTAGTATATTCAATTAACCAAACCACAATTTTCTTGTTAAATCAAATAAATGTGATAATAATTGCTATGATGATATATATTACATGTAAGCAATATACAAATCATTGACTATGGATTTCTTAAATAACAATGAAAATTTGAGTATAAAAACATTTATATAAAGTTTAATTCTACGCTTGTTAAAAAACTTGTCAAGCGTTGGTGGTCGAGTGGTCAGCACAGCTGCCTTACAAGCAGTTGTTCCGGGTTAGCTTCCCGGCCGATACTATGACACATGGAAAAAAAAGACAGTCTTATAACAAAGATTACACTTCATATTTATCTTTTAATATATATTTTTATAAAGATTCAATTTAGTAATATTTATAATAATTGAAAAAAAAGTCAATTATTTAACAGGATAAACAATAAATTCATCTGAGCTTCATGTACGGGAAATAACAACCTCCTTCTGAAAAAGAGAGTGTAGGAGTGACTAATAGGAAATCAAGATAAGCTGTAATGTCACGTGGTTGCTTTAGTAATTATTCTTAAAAAATAAATGTCTTTGCTTTTATTGATTAGAGATTAAATCATTAGAACTAAAATCTAATCAAAATATTGAATTAGATTATAAAAAAACAATTCAGTTATAAAAGATTCTCAATATGAATAAAAAAAAATGTACGTGTGGGGTGGGAGAATCTATCTTTATTGTCTGTTTGAAATGCCCCAAGATTGATTATTTTATGTACGCTTTGTATCATCATTATCATTATTAGTTAACCGTCAAAAGATATTCACTCATTATCCTACCAGTAATTTCAAAATCTTTCTGTGTTTTCCTCAAATTCTCATCTCTTTTTTTAAAATTATCTATCCATATTTTTGTTTTTTCTTTTACCATTCCCAAAAATTACTTTCCCATTTCCTCAATAAATAATTTTTGTCAAGCAAATAAACTTCTTTAAATTAATATCAAGTCTATCCTTTCCATTTATCTTTTTCAAATTTACAAAAAGCTTTAAAACTTCTCTTATTCTATTTTAATCATGGGTTTCACTTTTCACCCACTTTTACTTTTGGTCCTGATTTAGTTTGCACTCATGGCTATTTTGAAATCTAAAAACCACTGCTGACACATCCAATTGATAAATGTCATAAATATTGAATAAAATTACTTTAAATTCATATTTTAGAAATTATAAGCTAGTAAAAATAATGTTTTATTTTATTAGAGTTTTTTTTTTTTTAAAAATTTACCATCATAAAATATTTGAAATACGACAGTGCAAAGCACTGTAATATGTGGGGAGGAAGAAGGATGGATTGGTTGATTCGAAGGATCATCAAAAGATGCAGAAGTCTGATCAAACCAAGCTTATAATTTCCAAATACTAAAAGATTATACTATATGCCCATATGAAATAAAGCATATTCTTTTTACTAGCTTATAATTTCTAAAATATGAATTTAAAGTACTTTCATTCAATATTTATGTCATTTATCGATCAGTAGAGGTTTTGACTGGTTTTTAGATTTCAAAATGGTCATGAGCGCAAACTAAATCGGCACCTCACTTTTTTATACCACACTTAAATAAAGTTTTTGATATGCTTCTTTTTTTTTTTTGATATGCTTCTTTATTAACTCAATAAAGTTTACAAAATTTTTAAATTCTTTGTAGAATCCAATTTATATTCTAATGTCTTTGATATTATTTCCATAACTTAATTTTCATTATTTTAATGCATGTGATAGAAAGAATAGTAAAAACTGAACTAAAGTTATTAAAATAATCATATAGGTTCTTTTAGTTCAAGATTTTGAAATTTTGCACAACTTATTTTAATATTAATGATATTTCTTTAGGGGAAAGAAATCTCTATAAAAATACTTAGAGTATCAAGGCTGTTTTAAAACAATAATATTTTATAATTATGTGGTGGATAGAAGCGATACTATAAAAATTATTAGTATCGCAGGAAATCAAACTATGTATTCGGTAAACTTGAAATGTATGTAAGATTTAGAGGTTCCATTTATATAATGGGGATGATAGAGAAGCATATTCTAGAGCTCAAGATCCATGGATCATAATCCAGCTAGCTCTGTTTCTTCAGAATCTAAATTGTTTATGTTCTATTGTATTATAAAGCCATTCAATTATATATATTTTTATAACCAATAACTTCATAAATAGTTTGAAATATATAAAAGTAACTGTTTTATAAAGATTTTTTTTTACTATGTAAATCAGATTGTTATAGGTTTGAAATGAAATTTTTGTCAATTTTGGGAACTTCATTATTTGATATGTACACTTCTTGCTTGTATGAAAATTTGATACAGTAAAATGTTTATGCAGTTCACGAACAAAATGTTCAAGATTAAATGTATACTATTATTAGTAAGTTTAAATATCTGATAAATTCTAAAATTAATCAATTTGAATTTTAAAGCTGGATTTATAAAAAGACATGGAATTGCCTTAACAAATTTATTTGGATTCTAGAAAATCTGTTCTTGTGTACAACTATATTTTTTTTTTAAAAAAAAAAAGACAATCTTTAATAAAACATCTAAATTTCACTTGGAAAAGAGTTTTAAATAAATTTAAAATAGACAATCTTGAGATTAGTTTCTAGTCGCTCTTTCTTCAAATAGGTATATCTTTAGTTATTGAAAACATCGCGCACAAAAAAACAGGCAATTATTTAAAAAATAATATATCATAAAAATAAAATATATTATTGTAGAAGATATTTACTAATGCTAATTTCAAAAAATTGAGCTTTATAAAATGAATAAAAAATAGTGAAAAAAAAAAAAAAGAATTGATGTGAGTGAAATTAATAAATAGCATAAGGATACAATATTTTTTCCTGTATCTGTAATTTTTATTTTCATATACTGTTTTTACAATTGAAAATGTAAATAAAATATGAAAATAAATAAATAAATTTTGGCATATATATATTTATGTAGAAGTGTCTTTCATTCATTTTAGTATATTTCTATGTATACACACTTTTACATGTGTGCTAAAAACAAATATCATAATAGAGTTTTCTATTCATAAATTTGGTATCCTTGACATAATTTGTAATCATACATTACTGATACAATGGAGGGTAAGATAGCTTATTAAAAAAAACATAAGTTGAATAGATGTACATTTTTGGAAGCATGAAAATTAATGAATATTGTTTAAAAAACAATGGAATGGATATTGATAGATTGAAAAGAATATTGATTTAGCAGTGATGAAGAAAAGAAACGTTAAAGCATATTGATGAAGATGAACAAAATCTATAGAAAATTTAAAAAATAAATGTAAGCAAAACATAAATTGGTGGTTAGTAAGTTGTCTTTTCCATGGTTGCCTGATGAGGTTTGGAAAACTATTTGTCAAATTAACAACTTTTTATAGTTAAGAGTACTGTTGTGAGTAAAATATTATAGAGATAAACTACTGAAGAAAATGTAAAATAAAAGTCCCAACTATTAATTTTGATGCAAAGCACAAACTATATATCTCTACATTTTTAGAAAAGAATAATTTTCCAGCTAAAGTTTTAATGTCAAAGTTGATAACAGTGACTCTAACAAAAAAAAATTATAGTAGAGAAATTCTGTAAATAAAATATGGTGGAAAAATTTGATATCAAAGTAGTTTTACAAAAGCAATTTAAAGATCTATAATATTATAAATGTATGA
Organism: Epiperipatus broadwayi; assembly: GCA_028023455.1. NCBI lineage: Eukaryota > Metazoa > Onychophora > Udeonychophora > Euonychophora > Peripatidae > Epiperipatus > Epiperipatus broadwayi. The sequence goes on from JAQFVV010006222.1 coordinate 2,566,468, forward strand.
TAGAAAAACTATAAGACTAATTGGCATACTCTTCATCTTGCTAGATAAGAAAATACTGGATATACTATTGTTTAGGTGCATGTAGTTGGTTTACCGCAATAACATTCTTTCTTATAAAGTTAAAATGGCTAATAGTATTTATTATTGACATCTAATTAATCACCAATAGTTTTCTGTTAAATGGACTGGTTCAGAAAGTATTTACATCATCAATTCATCCATTTTTCCATTCTCTTCTCTTCTTTGCCCAGCCTTTCAATTCCATGTAACTTTTCTCATCTCTTATATCCAACAATGTCAATCTCTTACATCCTTTCTTCTTACTTCCACTCACCATTCCCTCCAAAACATCTTTCATTAAACTATAATTTGTTCATAATATATGTCCAATAGTCAATTTTTTTTCCATTTATACTTTTCAAAACTTCTTCATTTGTTATTTTATTCATCCAACTGATTTTTTCCATTTTTCTCCATGTCCACATTTCAAAGGCTTCAAATCTGTTTCTAATTTTATTAGTTATTGTTCACATTTTCAACCATATATTACTACATTCTACACATAGCAGTCAATTAACAATTTGCTTAATTCTCTCTTTAAAGATCCACAAAATAGTTTGTCTCTTAATAAATAACTTTTTTGCCAATGCTATTCTTCTTTTAACTTCATATTCATTTCTTCCATCCTCACTCAACCAACTATCCAAATATCTAAATCCCTTTAGCCATTAAACTATGTTATCACATCTAATTACAATGTTGCAAATAAATTTAGTAATGAATTGACATTAAGACCAAGAAAATCCCAGAGAGATATTTTTTTTAAAAAATGTAACTTTTATTTTAAGTAATTTAATTCGAAAACAAAATGTCTCATAATATTGTGTAATATCCAAAGATCTAAATCTGAGTATGACTTATTTCTACAGTAAGTAACATGATTAAAAATGATACATGTAAAATTCAACCCTCTGTGAAACAACTTATAGGTTTACTTGCTGTGTATGATTTAAAATTAAATAGATTAAAAAATCTAAGTCAATATAAACAGTTTGACAGATAATTTTCGAGGAGGACAAAACTTTAAAATTCTATTTTCTATGATTTGTTCCAAATTGAATTCATATTGTTGAAAGATTCTTCAAAAAAGTCATGTACATTGATAATAAGTATAATTTCAAATGTACATGGAAATCTGTAACAGATATATGCTTCCTTCTTTAGATCATGAGAAATATTTAGGATAGAATCAATTTACATACTCAGTAACTTTTTGCTATGCATTTTATGCAATAATCAAATATCAATCATGGTTGAATCTTTGATACTAATCAATAAATGACTATAATTTAATTCACACCCATCTCTTTTGCAGCTAATTTCTCTGCTGTGTTGGACTAAGCAACACTTTTTACTTTGTAAAAGTTTAATATTTAAATGATAAAAAAATGGTACTTACATATTAGTCCTGTGGCACAGAGCATGTATTAGACCTGCGGCATCTTTGCACACATGTATCAAGCCACTGATAGCTTTGTAATCTTGTAATTTGACCAAAATAATGTGTACATGGATCTTATACATGATATTTTTGCAAAAATTTACAAAAATAATGTATATATGGGTATTTTTCCAAGATTTACAAAGTTATCAGCAGGTTGAATACATATGTGAAAAGGAATAGCATGTCTAATACATGCTCTATATCACAGGACTAATACACACAATACATAATTTTTAAGCAATTAATATGAGACATCATTAAACAAAAAGACCATAAAGTTTAAAAACTTTGTAGCGTATTTTACCAGGAACATATACAACTTTCACAGGTGAAATATACATTTAATATATATTAAAAGGTTAATTTTTAAGTAATTAACATGAGACACCATTAAACAAAAAGCTGCAAATTCCCTGATATATAATTAAAAAAAGAATGAAATTCATGTGGCATTTTCAATGAACATATACGAAATTTAGAAAAAAAAGTATAAAATGCACCAATTTTAATCTGTAAATTACAAACTATAAATAATTTTTAAGCAATTAATATGAGATGCCATTAAATAAAAAGCCATAAAATTGGTGAATTTCAAAAACTTTGGAGTGTATTTTGCCAGAAACATAAATAAATGACTTTAACTGGAGAAATATTAAAGGGTTAATTTTTAAGCAAATTCCCTAATATGTAATTAAAAAAAGAATGAAATAAATGTGGCATTTCAATAACTATATATACAAAATTTAGATGAAAAAGTATAAAATGTACCAATTTTAATTGATAAATTACAAAAATTCCCTAAAATACTATTTTAAAAAACAAAATATTGTCCATAAATATTTATGAGAAAAAAAAGCATAAAATATTTATGACATTTTTGATAAATATATACAAAATTTAGATAAAAAAGTATTACAACACTAAAGATATAACACTATTATAGACTGAACAATGACTAAATTACCAATATTTTAAAAATATTCATAAAAACATAGACACAAGTGGTCTGTTCAATTTTATTAATAGGTTGATCAAATTTTCTGGATAAAATGGAGATTTCAAGTAAAAATTTTACACTTTTCCCTCCAAAATGAACATGTGATTGCAGAAAGTATCGCTTAAATAGGTTTTTGTTGAAAAACAGTAATAAATATAAGTATTTTTTTAAAAAAATGTTAAAGAAAACATTTTTCCACAAAATAAAAAAACACACAAAAATTATTCTGGCGGCCAATTATTTTTGATTTTATTCATTATATATATAACAAACCATATGAACAATTAGTCTAACAAATCATAGTAACATTTCATGGGACTTGTGTGCACCAAAAACCAGAAAGAATATTCTCATGGATAAATGGAATATCAAAAGCAACTATAACCTGAATAATGACACAACATGGACCTGAACAAATATATATCAGTAAAAATCGAAATTATATGTATTGCATACATATGTAATTAATATGCAATAATTATTAAAATTACCCTGCTTGTCACTGTTGTAAATTGAACTCACATACACAATGGATAAACCCAAACCAATGTAGTAATACACTATGTGCATTAATGTTATTAACTTTTGATCCTTTGAAGATTGTAACCAATCCTTGTTCTCTCTTGACTTTAATTTCCATAAACATCAAACTGTTAATATAAACCCAACAATTGCAAATGTAAACATATGTATGCAAAAGAAAAGCTATGTAACACTCTTTTGACTAATAAAACTCCTTTTTGAAACATCATCATCATAACAACAACATTTTAAACATTGCAAAGGGGCAGTTATTTGCTATAAATAGTCCAGTGACTGCTGTTGGAGAAGTCCCTAGAGCATGCAGTGAATCCCTCTTTGCTCAAATATCTTGTTGGATCAATCTGCAATCCTGCATAAATTTTTGTCTCAAGAAGTCCAGTTATATGTAGTTGTGTGTCTTTAATCCATTGTTTTATTTTGAAAATTTTTGAGATTGAGTTTAGACCTTTGACATTGATTGAAGCAATTTTAACTTTCATTAGTAAGTGTATATTCTTGTATTGTCATTCATGCTTTGATCTGTATTGGTGGTAACTCTTAGCATCTTCATATTCTTTGTCAGTGATTTCACTTGTGTTTGTATTTTCTGTTTTAACTTTCTTGATTTTTCTGTTCTTTTTGGGGGGCTTTCATTTTGTGCTCTATGTTTTTTTTATTATTTGTGGTAGGTTTGGGGCAATAATTTGCATAATTTCCTCTGTGTTGTTTTTGGGTCTAGTTGCTTGGAATGATTTGAAATTCTTTTTTCATTGTTGTCAGCTAAAAGTTGTGGTCCTGTTTCTTGTTCTATTTTATTTATCTTTTATTTGATCTTGTTCTATTTTATTTATCTTTTATTTTGCTCAATACTTTGCTTTGACAAGTCGTGTATTTAGGTATGTTTTAGCAGTTGTTCTTTTATTTTTATCTGGGGTTTGAACCCTGATTGCTGTTTATTGATGATTATGTTAATTCATGTTGGCATTTAATCTGTGTTTATGTTATTTTGTGGTTGGTATTGGCTTTTGATCATTTGATTTGTTTTCTTCTTTCTCAGTTTTTATTGTCAATATTGTTAATTTTTTTTCTTCTTGACATTGAGTTGTGGCTAATTGGTCTTCATTATTTTTAAAGACTGGGTGTGCTAGAATATTTTTGCATGCTTCTTCACCAGTTTTTTTATTTTTGTTTTTGATTTGAACCCCATTTTATAGAGAGTCAAATCTACTGATTGCCACTTTTCAGCACATCATAACAATCCATGTGGTTTTTATATTGTAACCAGACAAGAACCAACCCCACTCTTGTTGGCTTTAATTTCCTGATGAGCATATTGCAGGAAGGAACTATCAATTGGCATTCCCCAATGCAGACATCATCCCACCTACAACAATATTTCCTGCTCATCAGAAGATGTAGCACCATGGAGACTGGATGCATCTAAAAATTTGTGTTTGGTTTCCCAAATGATGCCACTAGAGTTTCATCTCACTACAATCTTACTTACCATCGTCTGGTTATGCCGAACATAGCTCAAGAGGCATGAGATTCTTGTGAGCAAGATGCAATGAATAACTAGTGATGCAAAAATGAAACTAAACAATTAGATTAATTTTTAATAACAATTTTATTCATTAGAAAGTCCTTCTTATATAGTTCATATAATGAGAAGAAATCTAGGAATATTTCAGGTAGGTTATCCAAGAAAAAACCCATTTTTTAGTTCACATGATGAGAAGAAGTCTAAAAAAATATTTCATGTAACTTATCTGAACAAAAATCCATTTTTTTTTTAGTTTACATGATGAGAAGCCTAAAGATATTTCATGTAGGTTATCTGAGCAAAAATCAATTTTCTTAGTTCACATAATGAGAAGTCTAAAGATACATTTCAGGTAGATATATGTATACAATTGATATACAAGTATTAATAATAACATTTTGATGCCGATAGTAGTTCAAGTAGGGATGCAGATTCATAATTACCTTCTGATGATAATAGAAGCATTTCCGATAGATATATGTATACAATTAATAAGCAAATGTTTTTAACCATTTATTACAGGTCTGTAGAAGCATTTTAAGCAGGTACACATACACAATTTAGAAATAAAGGTTTTTGACTATTGATTTCAAGTCTGTAGAAGCATTTAAAGTAGATGAACAAATAATATCAGTATTACAATTATTATTCCAGGTATGTGAAAGCATTTCAGGTAGGTATACATATTATATTAATACATAAATGTTTGTAATCATTTATTCCGAAACAGTTTGAGTAGATGTGCAGATAATATCAGTAGTACAATTATTATTCCAGGTATGTGAAAGCATTTCCGGTAGATGTATATTTATACACATGTGTTATTTTATTAAGATATATATAACACGCACAAAAGCATTTATGATTCATATAGCATTTTATTATTTTTAAGAATCGTTACAGGTAGATAAGCAGGTAATACCAGCAAATTCCAGGTTTGCAGAGCATTTATAATCCAATCAAATATAGGTGTATATTTATACACATATTTTATTATGATATAGCTAACATGCATATAAGTATTTATGATTCATATAGCATTTTATTATTTTTAAGAATCATTACAGGTAGGTAAGCAGGTAATATCAGCAATTTTGTGTGAAACATTTCTAATCCATCAAGTATAGATGTATATTTATGCAAATATGTTTTATTATTTTATTAAGATATATATAACATGCACATAAGTATTTATGATTCATATAGCACTTTATTATTTTTACCATATCTTTGATTAACATTTCCATTTAGCCAGTTCATTTGAAATAATTATTATAATTATTATTAGAAGTATTTCTATTATTTGAACATATCTTAAATTTTATGAAATAATTGGCATTTAACTAATGAAATATATAACACACACACACACATATATATATGTATTTTTAATTAAATAATAACGATTTTCATTTTTAAATAAAGATTAAAAAAACTATCGTCAACTTTTGACTGAAGTTAATAATTGATTGTGAAAACTTTTCTTAAGACTAATAATATAACATTTTCTCTCTTTTGTTTTATAAAAATTAATAGATATAATTTTAATTCATATCTTATTGTAATTAAATCATTTTTAATTGCTTACCTCTAAATTCCATGTCTTCATTTATTACTGTATTACTAAATAACTAGGGGTCTGTCTTGAAAGGCACATTAAAACTTCTAGGCAAGGCTTGGAGTTCACATGGTGGGCATATAGAAAGAACAAGTAATCTAGCCAAAGATCATATTATGATTATTTTTCATTAGGCTGTTTGATGCTTTCATTGATCACTTTTCTAGTAGTCTAGTAGCTAAATCTTGTGTCAATTCATGAATCTTGTATCTCTGAATCAATCAACTATAATAATAATAATAATCCTCTATTGATTTTCCACACTATTTATATTTTTTCTCTCTATCAGAATGGATTTACCTGATGTGCCTGCTGAATCCAATTGGTTTTTTGGTGTGTTTTCATCCATGTTTGTGCCATTAATCTCTCAATCATTGGACAGTTTCTCTTTGGCAGGAACAGACTTTTAATTAGTGATTATTTTGGCTTATCTGCCTTCATGTGTTTTCGAATCTTGATTTTTTATTGCCTGCAGCACGGTGATTTGACACCCACATTTATTATGTCTTAGAAGTTTTTTTCAAGCAGAGTTTTAATATTTGCAGATTTTTTTATTTAATTGATATTGCGAATATAAACGTATTTGCTTTTTTCTTTTTCATTTTGAAAAGTTTGATTTTCTTTTCATTTGACCAAATCATTTTTAATTGTGGTAAAATTTCATTACTTCTTTCTTTTTCTTTTTTAAAAAAAATATTGTTAGTCTTTTTTAAAAATATTACTAGTCTGATTTAAAATATTATTAGTCTTTTAAATTTGGGGGAGGAGGGGATCTTCTAAATATATAAGTGAAACAGTATATCTGTTTCAGTATATATGCCCATCTAAAGTTACAAAATAGAAGCAAAAATTACAAATATTAATGTCAAACTAGGTGCTATATCAGATCCAACCATTATCATGGGTGATTGTAATTTAACTTATCAAGAATTTATAAACCGATGCCTCTATAAAATATTTGTACCACTGGTTAGTGGGCAACGTTTTCTGCTGGAAGCAGCAATATCATTTTGCAATAGATGCTTCTCTTCACTAATTGATTTAAGCTTTTATTCTCCAATCCTTCATCATCTAATAATGATTAAACTCACTCTGTCAATATTCTCAGACCACTCAGGGCAAATAATCACCATACACCTTGACCAAATTCAAGCATCACCACTCCCAATAACCAGAACAATAAGAGTGTTAATCCCAACAGAAACTTACATTATGTTACAAAAAATTAATGAAATGAAATTAGACCCCATACAACAATATCAGGTTTACACAAACATACTTTTGTTCAATATTAACCACATTGTAATGAAACAACCACCCCATTAAAACTAATAGCCCTTGCAGATCAATTACACAAAAAATAATGATGATTAATCCATCATACCAAATGCAACAATACATATTTAAACTCATACCTATGTATAATAATGTATGTGAAAAACTCAAAAATTATCTCAAAGTTAAAAAAACTAAAGTTTGTCTCACGCGGCCACACACTTGGGCCAAAGAATATATCAGATGGGTCCTAGGAAATACACCCACAATTAAAGTACCAATGGCTGTACAAACTGAAAATGGAACCTACCCAGACCAAAATATGATCAGACCCATTTTTCCAATATTTCAAGCATGAACTCTAAACCACCAAAGGCCTTAAAATTCCATCACATATATTTGGCATGCCAGAAACTAAAACACCATTTACCATAGATGATTTTGCAGCAAAGCTTACCAGAAGCTTGCCATCCAGGTATCCCAGTATTTGTTTTAAAACATCTGAGTCAATACAGTGAAATATCTGCATAACTTGACCAATCATTTAATACAAAAGATACAGAACACAGGTGTCTACTTTGTTGCCATAATTCCCTACAATAAAAGCCAAAAATAATTCCTTCACTTAGAGATCTGCACCCCATATCAATGGAGCCTTTGCTGACCAAAATAATAAAAAAAATCAGCAAAAAAAAATTGAACAGTACACAATGCTACTAATTTCTGAAACATAACACACCAAAAAAGGATCAGCAACCATACAAGCAGCATTGCTATTCAAAGCAGTGCTTGCATCAGTTAGAGAGAAGATATGAACCTATAGCAGTCCAACTTGACAGAGGCAACATTTGACTTAATTAACATCATACTATTAGAAATGCTAAAAAACACTGGCATCCCTAGGACATATTTGTACATTATTGCAAATCTGCTTCTAGGTCGAAAATACACATATCCCTCAATGGAAGAAATTTACTACCTTTCACTCCAACCCAGTCTTTGTCACAGGGATTCCCACTCAGCTCCCTGTTCTTTATATTCTATATCAACCCTCTCATAGAAATGAAACAAAAAAAACATTTGATGGGATTCAAATACCTATAATGGCACAATATATATTCTGCCTGGCATATATGGATGACATCATGGTCTTTCTATCCTAAAAGGAACAGATTTCACAATTACAAAAAAAATAATCCAGGATTACACAGCACAATATAAACTGATATTTAACCAAAAAAAAACCTCAGCATGGTCACTTTTCATAGGAAATGTACATTCATCTGCCAGTCCAAGCCGACTTCATTCCTGGGTTTTCATTTCATTTGGGAAACACAGGTATGAGATGTCAGGTGCAAAATAAACTTAAAAGAAAAAGCGAAGCAGATAACAGACTCCCTCTTAAAAACATATGACCATCTTTTCCAAAGTACAATTAATCAACCAATTAATAATAATAAAAATAAGCTACTATGTGCCATCTTCACTTCAAACATTAGAACAATAAGCAGTCAACTCCTCTGGTCCAAAAAAACAGTGGCAATATCTAATAGGAAGATTAGTCAGCCACTTATAAAAATGGACTAAGTTTGTGCAGTATTAAAATATTTCACATACAAAAACTAAGAAACACATAAACAATTTCCGAAACTTATGCATCTAGTATGGATTACCCCTACCAACAAACTGCCTCCAGCAGGAGCATATATTACATCTATTATTTACCAATGTAAAACCACAATAAAGATAACAGAACAATATAAAAACAAATATTCATATTGGGAGGTGTACAATCTAATCAATAAAGATATTGATGCTAATGACCACCTGCCTATGCTAGGAATAAATAACAAAAAATTAATCAAGGAACATAAAAGATGGGCATTGGAACCAAAGTTTTTCAATTTCATAATCAAAATGAACCTTACCACCATGCCAACAACTTATTTTCTCTACTATAAAAGGATGTATGTGGACATTAATCTCTTCTGCTGACTATGCCAATGGGCAAAGGAGACAATGGAACACTTAATTTGCCACTATGATGTTTTGAACCAAATAAGACAAATAAAGCCCAGCATCTACAGAAAACCAAACCCTACAATTGAGCAAATTATTGTCATGCATCAGAACTGATCAGTCCTTAGCATCAGAGTGGCTATCTTCATGCTCTATTCATTCCAGTGCACAAGATGTAGCTTTCTGATGGGAAGAAATACTTGACATCATCCCTCAATGTTCATGAATAAATTAATGCAAATTAAAAATAGAGACAGAATAATCGCAAAAACAGATTTATATAGGGCAACTTAATCGCTATTAAAAGAGCAGTCGAGATTGTAACCAAATACAAAAGGAGAGAACTACTAAAAATCAAATTAACTTTATCAAATTGAATACCCACACTTTAACACACAAAATAATATTGGATGATTGTTATTAACAAAAATTATATATACAAAGATATAAAACTTAAAGAACTAAACCTCATGACATATGCAATTCTGTACATTAATTCAAAAATATAGAACAAACAATTGCAATGTAAAACTATGTAAACCAAACATAATTCATGTAAAACCTCCTTTGCATTAATAAAATGCCTTTTGAATAATAATAATAATCATCTCTCAGTATAGAGAGATGACTAGAGATTAACTATCACTTTATTCTAAAAAAAAAAAAAAAAATTGGGGATATATATAAGAAAGAACTTTCCAAAGCCAATTGGTAGTCTTCAATTTCATTTTTTTTGCATTTTCATGACTTTAAAATAAGATTACTACAAGTAATATATGAACTAGAAAGAATCTACTCACCTTCCCTCCAATAATTTATTATTATTCACTTTCATGTTTTTTTATTTATTTAAAGGTCACATCGCTAAATTCGTTTCCTTTTAATAACCATTTTAATAAAAACTTATACATAATGAATGATTAATCCACGACAACTTATTTAGTCTAAAAATTCTCCAGTGATTGATTATATTAATTTTAAAGTGTGTAGCAATTTAATAATTATAGAAAATTATAATTTATTTAACAAATGATTTTTTGCTTAAGAAACAATGTAATATTAAGCACTAAAGGGCCGCCTGAATATAAGACTTAATTTAAATAGACAGTCTCAGTTTTACATCTTGACTTTTTTTTATATTCGAAAATCAATCTAGAAATTCTGAATGAAGCCAGCTATTTTTACCATATGAATAAATTCAAGAAGTTTATTAATTCTAAAATACTCTTTCTAAGCATGGATAAACTATAAAATATACTTATAATTTTAGATTTTTTTAAAATTAATAGCAAAGGAAAGATGTTTTTAGAAAAGAATATGTATGTATGTTCTTTGCTTAATACAGGTAGAGAGTACGTAGGAATTAGAATACTTTGACTATTCATATTGCTTTCCACGCACATTATTAATAAAACCAACAGACCTTGATAGAGAGAACTTATTTTTTATTATTATTAATTTTACAAATGTCATTAAAAAATACAACAACAGTAAAAATCAATCAATTAACAATAATAAACAAAAAAATTGGGCCAATTCAAAATTACAATTTAAACTTTCTCACATTTTCAAAATTTCTCAATTAATTTGAAAAATAAAACAAAATAAAATGAATTACATTATTCTTTGTGAAAACTTTATTTTAAAATCCTTTGTAATATTTTACTTTAATTAAGTTTGAATTTTCTAAGCATTTATACCATAGAAAAAATTGCACAGATCAGACTTATATACCTTAATGAACAGAAAATATATATACCGAATAAGAAATACTGAACAATTATTTCAAATATTTACTTAATATACTTTGATACTAATTACTTTGGAAAAAATAAACACAAACAAATAAGCAAATTTTATTGTAACATATTAACTTTCACCAGGAATATTTGCTTTCATTAAAAAATATTATAATTTTTACAAAAGTATTTCATTCTCTTTTATCTCCTCCTAACTTATTTACAGTTTTTGATTTCAATGCTAGATCCAAATTCCTAGTCTAGCTACAGACAATAATTAATAACTAGCTTTGATCTATAGCCAGAACTAGAATTTTGGACACATTGGCTAAATCATCACAAATTTTTGTGGTAGGTGAATGAAGCATAGAGTAGAATGAATTAATGTTCCTAGTGAAAATGTTGAAAGTAAATAAAACATTTGGTACTACGTTTAATATAATGTGTCATGATATATAGGAAGTTGATTTATGCTAATAAGTATGGTCCATCTGAAGACAAAAAAAAAAGACATTTTACTCTTTTGAATCATTTATCTTTACTTTGCCATTTCATTTTTAAAATTCTATTTAGATATTGTTAGGGTTTTATTAACAAAGATAGCAATTTATCATTGATATATTTTTGTATAGTAAAGACATTTATTTTTTAATTTCTACAATTTGTTAATGGTCAGAGAAAATGAAGGATGCTATTCATTGAGTAATACATATATTAACAATAAGTTGAGCAATTTTACTTACTTTGAGGCTTATAATTGTAGTATTAGTAATTGATTTTTATGACATATGAGTTGAGTTCTTTATAGCAGATAAAATCAACCAACACACTAAGCTACCCCTAATCTTATATACTAATCATTTGTCATTAATTTACAGATACAATTACTTTTACAGATACAATTGTTATATTATAAACTTCATAGATAAAAAAGATATTTCATCTTTAACTTACATTTTTAAATAAATTTACATGAAACAGGAAAAAGTATTGGGAGGAAAAAAGTGAATGTACATCATCATCAAGATGTTAATTGCTCAAGATTTATTATTAAAATGAATATTATACATTATATACAGATTGTTGGTAACAAAAATTTTCCAAATAATATAAAAACAAAGCGAAGTAATTAGTGCTTGTAAATAAAAACAATAACAACAACAATAATTCATCAAAAATAATGGCAATTTTAAAACACTTTCTATATTTTGACATTTACTAACATACTACAAAATAAATTTATTTTACAAGTACATCATTTTATAATTATTCATATGCATGGATAAATGACTGAATAGAAGCGTTAAATATGAAAATTAATATTTGCTAATATGTGAATTCTATATGGGATTTGTGTATTGGCATATATATGATTATGTATTTATGGGATGTATATATATGCTTGCATTTACATGCATATGTTAATATATATTAAGTGTACATATTTATTTCTGTTGAAAAATTATCAGTAACATTTCTGTATAATTGGAGAGAATATATGTATTAATGTTTTTATGGTTCTAATCATGCCAGCTAATTTTAGAAAAAAGTTTAAGTATTTATTTTAAACAATCATGTTTCTATTAAAATGCTAAGATAATCAGCTGTTATCTTTAAATAAATAAAACTATTTAATTAATAATCATTTCCTGAATATGAGAATTATATAAATATTATTTTTATTACGATTTAAAGAATATGAAAGGAGTTTAAAATTTAAAAAGTTATAAACAGTAGTCTTTTTTTTTCCAAGTCTTTTGCCATTTTTAGAATTAAAAACCATTTCCAATTTTTTTTTTTTTTTACTCTTCAATAATTTTATGAATAGCTATTATGACTCAAAGCAAAAATATATATATATGCAAAGATTTCTGGTTTTAGGGATTCTTTTGTTTTAAGTTATATGTTATAAATATTAAAAAGGGTCTTTTTTTGAAATAAAAGATCAAAAATTCTACTATGTCATTATTCTAAATACATAACAATCATAAAACTTTATTTTAAATGAAATAATTAGCCAGATATGATTTTGATATGACATCCTATTTCTGATATAAATACAAAAAATAAACATATAATTTTAAAATATATGACTATGGTATCTTACCTTAACATTATTTAAATTTTTATTTATAATTATAATTTTTAAATTAAATTATTATATATACTAGAGATAAGTTGTGATCACAATTTTTAATATTATCATAGTTTATTTTCTGTATTTATGCACAAAATATGATATTTCCATGTTAAAATGCTTTAAATATTGTTTTGCATTAAATAATCCATCTAACATATTGTTGATTAATTGCATAGTTTCTTACCTTCATTTTTAAATATTAGACCTTTTATTAAATCTTTATGACATACAATATAATCACTTTTCCCACCATTTATTTATGTTGTAAGTTCACTATCTAAAGGCAGATTGAAGTAATTAGAATAGAGTTCTACAACCCAGTAATAGCGCTTGTCTATCATCTGTGGTAGTTTTGCTGATAAAATAAAACCATATAATTTTTTATAGCATGAATACAATATTTTGAAAACACATTATTTGCATTATAGAAAAAATATTTATTTTTATATAAATTTTAATTTTAACTTTAAAATATACTCCAATATTTCTTTTACAGTAGAGACCAAGACCTATCCACTATTTACACTTCCTCTCACCTAACCAAAAACAAAATAAAAGCAATGATATTCATTAATTGCCAGATGGGTTTTTGTTTTATGCTTTAATCATGAATAACTAGATATTATTACTGAACAACATTTGGATGAATATCTGGGTTTCCTAAGAGCTGATTACCAAGAAAAATCTAAAGTAATTTTCAACTATCTGAAAAAAAAAACCTAAGATAATGTTCAACTATCTGAAAAAATCTTCATGTTCTAATAAGATTCAAATCCCATGCATGAGCACAGGCAGAAAATGCATTATCCACTATAACACAAGGTTCTTGTAAACAATAATATACATATATAATATCAAATACCAAAAGCTACACTAAAACAAATAAAACCTATTTATCATTAAATCAGTCAAAATTAAAAAATTAATTACCAAGGATAATGAATTTCATAATTTGATTTTGGCTTAATTATAAAATGGTGTACTTGGTTCAATATAATACTATAAAAACAATAACAAAACAAATATATAAAATAAATAATTTATTATATTAAAAAGTTGAAACTTATATTTTATAAATCAGTGCTTAAAAGTACTCTCTACTGAGTTCTTTCTGACATAAAATGTTAAATAATATATATAACAGCCAATATTTGACTTAGTAACAGTAATGATATAAAGCTGATAGAACCATCTTCATTGCAATCCCTCTTCATAAGTTGTGGAAGTGTGAAAAATAAAAATCACATATAATTTATATTGTGATTTTTAAAGATAAATCTTTCCATGAATGTACGTGTCTTTATGTGTGATACTTCTGTTATATAAAAGTAATAAATAATATTTACAATTAATGCATTAAATTTTATTAAATAAAAACATATATAAATGTAAGCTAAAATGTGAGATCCTTGTACTTATAACGTTCATATATTTAAGAGCTTATTAATTATGTACAAAGCAATGCATTAATGATTGCGAATTTTATCTATCACTTTTAAATAAAGAAAATAGTGTTTTCTTTGCACCCATAAATATAAATACTATTATAGAAAGATTTATGACAAAAAGGAAATAACTATAATTCTAACCTGATCAAAATATATTTATAGATAATATAATTGGGTATTTCCACTTTTTAATAAATAAAGGCAATTCTGTTTTATGGAAAATAAGAATTCAAGTTTGTTCTGATTGTGGTTAGACATGTTTAAGGGCTTAGTATAAGTAATGAAGAGGGTTGTTTTAAAATTGGTCATGTGATTTGTGTTCTCATATATAATCCACTTAATATCTTATTTCTTAAGCAGCTAAATAGAAAATACTTTAATGCTCATTTAGACCAAAAAATACAACAGTAGTTTGACAGAATAATCTATTAATTAGAAGAGAGCAAATAATGATTTATATCAGTATACAAAAGTTTTAGAGGCAGGAATGTTTAATTTATCTAATAGGAGATTGAACATATGAATTTTTATGCACAAACTCGGATTCTGTCTAATAAGACATTTAATATAATACCAAGAACAGGTATTATTCTGTGCTTTTTGGCAACAAAAGTAGAATGGGGAATTAAAAACTAAAGATTACTAGATAGAAAATTGCTCAAATTGCATATCACTTACCAAATGGTCAATCATTCACTTGTGCATACATACATATATATAAAGAAATATTGGAGAATGATTTAAAATTAAAATGGACAAAAATGTACTCCATTTATAAAATGTGTAGGTACCTGAATTACTCATGAAATAGTATTTAAATTGCTTTAAAATTAAGCCAAATTTTTGAAATTGAATAAATTTTCTAAATTTTTCAACATTATTTCAATAAACTTATAAAAAAATAATAACTTTATATACAGTTATATATTAATTATTATGATTAGTTAATGATAAGTAAAAATTATATGTAAATATAAAGAGTAGCTTTATATTTTAAATAGCAGTCCATCTAATTTCCAGAGAAAAGGATGCTCATCTTTTTAAAATATATAGCTGATAATAACTTTTTATATAATTCAATATCATCTTTATTTATTTATTTCTGTCAACTTATTTTCTTATATATATATATATGAAAATTTCTTGGAGCAAGATTTTCAATGAATGTTGTAAGCCAATTCTTCCAATGATTTGAACACTTCCACAAGTCAGTTCAAGCTTGGCTTTTAAAAGAATATGAATGTTATTTCTAACATGATATAATATTTTTAAACAAAAACAAATATTACATGGAATATGGAATAGAAGTAAAAGTTATTACTTCTAAAAGCAGTCTGGCAAATGCAAAAAAAGCATTACAATGACAAGAATTAATATCTGATTATTAAATGTTTATAAGATGTACAATATTTTATACATTTTGTATAAAAATCTGTATATATTTAATTGTATTTAAAAACTGTCTTTTCTTTAATCAGTATCAATTAAATCTCCTTTGGCTGAAAAATCACTGTTAGGGTCATCACTAACTGTCGCATTGCTGTTTTCATCCTCTGTCACGGTTGTGGAAAGATCTAATGGACTAGTCTGGCACTTCCCTTCATCTGTAACATTTTGAAGATTGTCTTTATTAAGTGGTTTCAGAAGTGATCTTTGAATACCAGGTTCTGTTTGGGTTGAAATAGTTTGCATGGTTTGATTCCCAGCAACCGATGATGTTAATGATGGATTAGATGAAAGAGTTGAAATACTTATTTTATGACCTTGAACTGAAATTATATCTGGTTGCAAAATGTGACTTGTCACAGGATATATTTCTCCTGATAAAACAGGAGTTGTTTTTAACTCAATATTTTTATTTTTATACATCTCATTCTTATTACTATTTTCTCCTGTATAATGTCCATATGTTTTCATATGTTTTCTGAGAGAGCTAGGATCTGTGTATTTCTTTTTGCATCCTTCTTTTTTGCAAATATAAGGTCTATCAATGTAATGAGTACGGGTATGTTTAAATCTGTCACTAGAGTTTGAATAGGCTTTATTACATCCTTCAACTGGGCACACATAAGGCTTCTCACCTATAGAAAAAGAGAAGAAAATGTGCACATAAATATAAATCATAAAAATGTAAAAAAAAAAAATCAAAATTTTATTACAAATAAAGTCATTATACATGCACACAACACACAAAAATTCTCAACTTAATATTATAAATAAATTAAATTGTAAAATATTATTACTAAACAATTTTAACTCTGAAGCATAGCTGTTTAATAAATCTTCTAATAAAATTAATATTAATATAACAGTTCATGTGAAATACTTATATAACCTCAATGTGGTCTATGGTTAAATCATTAGTAGTAAACTATACAAATAAATATTCCACTTAGATCTGTGGTCAAAATGTAGTTAATCTTCCTCTTTAAAGTTGGACTCGCCTTTCACATATGTTAAATATAATTTTAGTATAATTTATGATTTACTAAAAAACATTTTCTTAAATTAATCTTCAATATTCACATATTAAAAAAAATGCAGCACAGTAAATAAATTAATATAATTACATAGTTAAAAAATAAAATTAAAGGGGAAAAGTTCAATTAAATACCTATAAATTAATAATTTTAAATAAAATAAATATCATGTTTTTTTTTTTATATGTTTGTCAATGCTGTAGATAAATCTTAATTTAGATAATAGCAGATGATAATAAATAATCATAACTTTTTAAAAAATATCTGTAATTGGAAAGCGTAATTACCTCCCACTGAGTTATTTATGTACCATCAAAAATCTTTTCCTTGCGTTTTGACATTATGTAACTCAATGGAGGATAGTTACTTCCGCTTTTCAATAATAGCAGATGAATAACTTATAACATGGATTTTATTAAAAAATACTTGCTGCAATTAATCTTTCTATATCTTATAGAATTTTAAATTCACATTATATTCATGTTTTGAAATGATAGATAAAAGCAATTCTGACAATCAGGATGTTCTATATAGACTAAATAAAAAGTTTGATTTCTGAAAACTTTATAAGATACCTATGAAAAAAGCTATGTTAAAACATATAATTATATAATGAATTCAGTATCTGATAATAGGATTGAATCAGTGAGTAATATTAACAATGAAACATCTGTAAATAAAAGTAATATTGTTGTTTCAATTCAGAAAGCTAAAGACAGAAACAAAAATTTTAAAATCCCAATTTAAATTAATCAGAATTTTTAAAAAAAATGGAAACATTGGAAGCATGGTGGTGAAAATGAAATGCTGTTTTTATGGAATATTCTTGCATTCACTACTCAAATGCTGCAACTAACAGGTAAATACACTATTCAACAATATTAAAATATGAAAAAAAGACAAAATGAATCAATTTATTAAAGCGTTCTCATCTTTTTTGTTTTTAAAAAATTAAACACTCACTTTTATGTATTTAAATAAATTATATTTATTCTAATTCACTAATAGTTTTGAGTGATTCACAATTTTCATGAGAACTTTCCTACATTTATTAAAAGGCTCTAATGAAAATTGGATCAATTACAATTAAACATTTTATTCAGTGAATAGAAGTGGACTTTTAAAGTTTTCTTTAAAATTTATATATATATAATGAAACTCTTTTCGAATTTACAGTAGTAGACAAAAAATAAATATCTATTCTAAACTTTCAAAATATTTGAGCAGGCATTTGATAGGGATTTTATGCACAAGCCTTCTGGTATCAATTGATTACTCTGGCTTGCACTAAGTGGCACTATTGTATGGAAAGTTTTGTCTGTTTTATTTTAAATGTTCATGAAAAGTTAATTTTGACTTATCTCAGATGAATTGCGCACATTATTTGTTTTGTATTATGACTTAAAGAACAATTTCTTCCAGGATCAAATCTTTCTTTACTAATATAAATAATATATATATATAAAAACAATTTATAATGCGCTTTAGACATAGCAACATTTTAAAACATCATATCTACAAAATAGCTGACAATTTTGTCTTTTCAACAATCGATCTCAGAACTCCTAATATTAAAAAAAAAATCTTTTAAAGACAAAAAAGTATTGCTGTGCTAATTTAAATGATTTCTGAAATAAATTTTTTAAAGAAAACAACATCATCAATTCACCAATAATTTCTTAAAAAGAAGTTCAATGAACAAAAGAATCAATTTCAAGCAAAGTTGAATATTTTCAGTCTTATTAAAGCTGTTAAACGTATTGCATATTTGACAATTCTGCACAAAATATTACAACAAAGTATAGAACTGGATAAAATTGAAATAAAGAATATTCATCATAGGATATCTTACTGTATCATTAAATGGGCTAATAAAGTATTTTAGGGAACAAATCTGCATTCACTGCCAGATTTTGATGAAGAATCATATTCTCAGAATTTATTAAATATAATCAGTATGAGAAAAAATACCCAAATGTATCTTTGAATTCCTGAAGAATATACAGCAAAGAAAGAACAAAAAAACTTTTAATTAGCTGATCAGGCATAATTCTAATGATGATAACTATTCCAAAAGAATGTAATGGCACTAAACAAACTGTATTAAATGTAACCAGATAGTCTTTAATTACAATATTAGTAAATATATCATGTGCCAATAAACCATTGATTTAATTTGTTGAAAAATGCTGAGCGGCAATAATAAACAACCATGCCTACAAAAAAATAGACACTAAGTAATTACTATTAGAAAAATTTCATTAGATCTGAAATTTATCAGAAAATAAAAAAAAAATCCATGATCTTCAAAATCATTTTGGAAATTAAAAAAAAAACTTTATGTGAAAATTGAAAAAATTATAAACTTGTTTATGTAAATACTTAAACTAGCTTTAATCTGTAATGAATGTGCCTTAAAATTTCTAATAGTCAAGCAATATTACTTTGCCAATAGAGGGACCTCACAAACCACAACACAAGATAGCAACTTTTATAATGATAAGCGCTGCCGTCTTATCTTTAACCTAAATTTCTACTTATATAAGCCAATCTGAAGCATCCTGATTTGGGAGCGTGAAGTTGCACTCAATAAAATATAATTAAAAACTTCTTTGTGTAGTTTTTCAAATCTTCTAAAATCTTTCATTCTTTCATGAAAGCATCATAACTATAAATTTAGTTTCTTTCTTCTTTGAAAACCCAATATTTGAAGTCAGGGTGGTGCAACCTTTGTGACCCATTATTTGTTTTTACCATTCCTAAAATATAAATACAAGTGTAAAGCAATAGTAATTTTAAATAATACACAATTTTATATTTCTAAATATTTTATATTAAGCTCATATATGATCTGAAATGAAATTTTTAAACCATCATAAATTTAAAAAAAAAAAAGATATAATAACAATTTATTTTCATGTGAATTTTTATCTGTTTTTTTTTTTTTTTTTTTAAAAAAGTTAAATTCTTTAAAAAAATCACAACAACAAACTTTAAATTTCCTAAAAAAATTTGTGCTCCCAGAGGGATCACAACCCACAGATTGCATACTATTGCTCTTTTGATATGAATCATGCTGATTCACAGATAAATGTCATGAGACATCACTTAGAGCCATGATTTTTTTCATTAAAATGGAACATTTCATGATTTAATAAATACACAACACAAAACATTTTTTTTATTGGACATTGGGATTTAGTACAAACTAAATTCAATAAAAATATTTTCTTATAAATACAAACTCAATATCATTAGATATTATGAACTAAAGAACATACTGACTTTTCTTATTGTCTTATCACCAAATTTATGAATTTTAAGAGTGTCTTTAATTTCCACTGTCCTTATGTAAAATCAATAAACAATCATACTACATGATCATATAATAAATTTGGCAAATATACAATTCTAGATACAATTAATTTAGTTGAAAAAATAGTACTACGTGTAGTGTCCTATATTGTTTGGTACAATGGTAGATAGAAAATTCTAGAGCTTAAAATCCAATACTGCTGCCCTCAGGGCCCAAACTTCTTGTGAACTTTCAAGCAATAAAGTCATCCTATTATTATTCTGTACTATGATAATATAAATTTTATCTTATAATTTATTAAATATAAAAGTGGGACAGTGGACTTTGTACTATATATATATATCAGCACCTAAATTATTAAAATATATTAAGTAATTCATATTCTCAATGTAATAATAAATCAAGCAAAACCTTCCTGAAGGTATGATAAACCCACCTGATTACTTTCAAATCACTATGAAAATTTTGTAGATCTTTTAAATTGGCAAGAATAACACAATATTAGTATAACATAAATCAAAGAATTAAGTAGAAAACACTATTTCTGCTTTTAATTGATTTTAATTTAAAAACTACCAGAGAGTGATGCATTACAAAAAAACAAAAACAACAACTCTGATATCTTAATATAATAGCATAATGCTATAAATAAATTTCTATGGATATCTATATTCAAATATTTCCACATGATTTTCCAATTAACGCATCATATTTATTAAGTAAAGCAATAAATACATTACTATAGTAACTTTTAAATTGCTATAAAATTACTAAAATATCACATGATCACTATTTCCTATGCTTACACAAGCTGTTGAAACAATAGCAATTCTCTCCATACATTAGTGCCATCTAATGAAAGCCTTAGTAATCAATGGATGAAAGAATTCCTATCTAGTAATCATCCAATTTTCCCAAACTAATCTCTAGCTTGTGGATTTCATCAATGAGGCACATTGGACTTAAGAGCACTGTATGTATGTCTTATCATCTAATGCAGCCCTCCAGCAACCACCTTTATCTATTTAGTTGACTAGAAAGCTATGTGTCCAAGATTCAAACAAAATAATATTTTCAAACCAAGCTAATTTGTTGCCATACAGATCTGAACTCAGTTCATTAACTATATATTTTGGTGTCTGTTTTTTAAAAAATCACAGTCAAAATCATCATGTGGGCAAGATTGGTATAAACAACTAATATGTCACATTTACTATTTCTTACACATACCCAAGCTGTTAAAACAGTAGCAAACTCTCCATACATTAGTGATACCCAGTGCAAGCCATAGTAATCAATAAATCTGAGCAAGTTTTGTGCATAAAATTCCTATCTTGTGCCTACTCATTCCTTGGATTGAAAACATTATTGTGATTTCATTTTGGGCACATAGCTTTATAGCTAACTAAATATGTAAAGGTGGATGATGGAGGGTTGCATTAGATCCTAAGGTCTTGGTGCAGGGCTCTCTGACCCAATGCTCCTCATTGATGAAAGTTGCAAGCTAAAAACTCGTCTGGGATATTAAAGGAGTAGATAACAGATAGGGATTTTATGCATAAACCTTCTTGCTTGCACTGGTGACACTAATGTATGGAGAGTTTTCCATTGTTTTAAGAGCTTGTGTAAACATAAAAAAATGGGGATCATGTGATATTTCAATAGTCTATATACTAATCCTGCCCATAGGATGAGGTGATTGTAATTTTTAAACAAAACCAAAGACACCAATTGGGTTCAAATCTAAATGGCTAGACAAACAAATGAACTTAGATTGAAAATATCCTGTTTTCATCTTGTACACATAAATTTATAGTTAACTAAATAGATAAAAGGTGATTCTGGAGGATTGTTTCAGATTCAAAGATCTAGGTGTAGTGCTCTCAGATCCAACACATTCACTGATAAAAGCCACAAGCTAGAAACTAATCAGAGGATATTGGATGACTATTAGATATGGATTGTATGTTCAAACCTTCTTGAATCCATTAATAATTAAGGTCTTCAATGGGTGATAATAATGCATGAAGAGTTTGCCAATATTTTAATTTTTAAATTGCACTAAATTTCTTTTCTGCCTTTAATCAAAACAATTTTTAATAAAATCTATTAAAATAGTTTTGTGGAAAAGGTCAATAATATTCCATGACCAATATTGCATATCAATAGTAGAAATATACAAAACAGTAGCTGATAATACTTCATTATTTCATATATATCTCCTAAAAAATCTCAATAGTTTTAATGCTAGCACATCTTTCTTTTAGAACTTTTTCTTATTTTAAGATCACAAAGATCTGCTTTAATATAAATAGTCAAAATAAGAATCATAGATCACATGACCCTATCTCTTAAGCTTGTAAGTTATAAACAATGAGGATTGCCAATTCCTCTACAAGCTTTATGATAAATGCTTAGCCAGAACCAGCACTTAAAATATCTCTGTCAGAACCCCCCCCAACCCCTGACCATGGTTTCATGCTTTGGCACTCCTCAGAGAAGTATCAGAGTACAAGCTTTATGATAAATGCTTAGCCAGAGCCAGCACTTAAAATATCTCTGTCAGGAACCCCCCCCACCCCTGACCATGGTTTCATGTTTTGGCACTCCTCAGAGAGGTGTCAGGGTAGGAATTGTAGAGGAATTGGCAATCCTCATTGTTTATCTACTTTAAAATCTTTGTAAAACTTAAAAAGATTCACTGATCATTTAACATTTTTATAACACTATTCAAAGAATGGCCAAAGTACTTCCCCCATATGTTCAAAATATTACCAGCATCACATAAAAGACATACACCACTATTTAATTATGTTATGATATATTTTAGATCCAAATGTGAATTTCAGTGCCAAAAAAAAATCAAAAGTGACTATTATCAGTTTAGTTTATATCTAACAGAAAGAAAAAGTATAAATTTACTTTAAAATATTCCACAAATTTTACTGAAAATTATTTATGTAAGTCATATAATATATATTAAGTCCCCTCCCCACAGTAATTTAGAATAATCAAAAAATAAAGTTTTACTATCAAAAGATAACATTTTATCATGTTTGACAATATTTTGTCATTCCTGATAATTTTCTTATGAACACATTTTCTTATATTATTTAAAAATCAATAGATATGAAAAAAAAAAAAAACCTTCTAAAATTCATACCTGTATGTGAACGGTTATGGATTTTAAGATTTTCAAGACGAGAAAAACTTTTATTACATATGCTACAGTGATGAGGCTTTTCATTGGTGTGTGTCCTCACATGTATTAGCATTTTGTATCTGAAATAAATAAATTCTGAATATTAAAGTTATCTTTATTTTATTTAATTAAAATATAAATTAACAAGTACTTATCCATTTTTTAATAAAATGTATTTGGATAATGTATGATATCTTTATAACTAACAGAATGGTAACTTTAGCACCTAGTTTATAAAATTTTAAAAATGATAAAAATATATACTATGTTTTAAATTCATATCTTCTTAGCTGAAAAAAAAAGATATAAATGTTTGTGGGGAAATTTCTACTTGATAGTGCCTTAATTAAAAGCAAAACAATTTATTCATATGCACATAAAAGTACATATTTAATTATATACATTATAAAAAGGACAAACTTTTTTAGTGTATTAATAAACGCTGAACAAATGATATGTGTTAGAGATCATAACCTAGGCTAACTGAAGAGTGCTAGTTCAGCATGAAATGCATCGTGGGAGTCATTTATTTTTTTCAGATATCTTTATTCATATGTTTAAAATTTATGTGACGGAGAAAACATTTTAATTATATCTAATGTATGTGTGTATATATATTTAAAATAAAGCACCAAAGTATTTTCTGATTAATATTATATCTTTAAAAAATTTTTAAATGTTCATGTGATAAATAATTATTGAAAACAAATTATATATTAAAGTTCATGATTTCATGGATAAAATGAATTCTTGGCATCAGCTGTTCTTTCTTCAGTCATATAAGTCCTTAATCAGAATCAGTCATAATCTTATTTTTTTAGAAAGATGTTTAATATTTTATTTACATTTTTTTACCTAATTGAAAATATATTCTTAAACATATGTAATTACATTTAACGATTTAATATAATTACAACATTTTCAAATAAGTTACATAATATCTAATTATATATATCCTCAATAAAGTAAATAAGTAATTTCTGCCAAATTAGAATGTTTGTATATTGACAGCCTTCACTCTTTCATATAAGGTGTATAATATTGCTGATTATACACAATGAAGATTTTCAAGTATTAAAATGAAATTTGAAGTAGCAGTTTTCTGCATAAAAAAATTATTCCATTCAGTACAAAAAAATTCATGTTTCAAGTTTTTAAAATTTCTAAAACGGTCTTCATTCACTGAAACAGAAAATTCTTTCATTGAATTAGAGTGCCAATGTTTTGATGAAACCACATTCATCTTCATTAAGGCTAAGGTTATAATAAAGAACTGTTGGGTGTCAAATAATAACAAGATTGCAATTGCATTCAAGTTAAAGAACATTCATTTATATGTATTATAACGATCGAAATGAAAGTGAAGATCGAATCTAACTGCAAAAACAATATCTGCAACTACCAGGGCGCCACCTAGGCATTTGAGCCTAGAAAAATTTATAAAGTAGGCAGATACGCGCTGTTAAGATTCCACTTTATTTAAATATTCCGATCGTTAGCCCAAGTCACTAGCTCAGCGGAGACGCAGAGATAAAAATCTATAAATTTTATATCTTAAATATAAAAGAATAAAAGCCACTGCCAGAAATTAACACATAAAAATATTTATTTACGCATATATAAAATAACATTTAAATTTTGAGGAATAAGTTTAACATTTTTGATTTTTATATTAACTTTTAATTTTACATTTAAACTAAGTTTCAATGAGTTTAATATTTTATTTAGATAGTCAAGTATGAATAGACTACATAGATCTGCATTTGAAAAGAAAATATTCTTCCCTGATTTAACCTTAGGCAACAAATTTTGCAACCAAACTGGCGCCAATCCATCTGATATATTCATGTATTCAATGTAGCATGATACGACAACACAAAATACTATACTGTCAGGAAACGTACATCTGAACAATAAGTAGAAATAGAGAAGACATTGACTCTCCACCAACAGGAATGTGACATCTGTTGGCAAGTAGAACAATAAACAAAAAACTCCATAGGAATGGACTGCGGTCTTCTGCCAACTTACAAACCCATCCATAGGCAAACAGAGGGTGTGTGGCGTATATCTATAATCCTGCCCGTAGCGGACCTCATACTACATCTACTAATTACACAAATATATCCAATCCATTGAACCAATTCAACTATGAAATGAATAACCTAAGATTACCCTCCCTTAATATAACTTTACAAAACTATATAGCCATTCACGCCCGACTTAAATTTAACATTTAAATACGTTCGCACAAATGCATTTTATAAAATTTGTTTTAAAATGTTGAGTACAGATCAGCTGCACAGATTCCACGGTCAAAAACATTCCAAATTAAACACAACCGATCAAAATACAAAGTCATCGATAAACGTCACTTGCATAGGGAATATACAAATCCCATTAGCATTCATCGTAAGATGCTTGCAGTGATATCGTTGACATATATTCTAATCGAATGTGAAAACCACAACATTATCAACCGCTAACGAATCTATGCAACGTCTATACCCAACCTAAATTTCATCATTTAAAATTTAAACAATAAACAATTTATACAATAAGAAAGAAAAAAAAATGGAAATGATTTTTATCAATCGGAAAACATATAAAATTAAACATTATTAATTTGATTTAAAAACTTACAAAAGTCAGATAAGAGTCCGTTTTAACATTTAAGTTGGCTTGTTTATTAATTTGTAAAACTTGACGAAAGTTCTTAATTGATTTCAATAATTGTTCATTTCATATAGCTTATGGTAGAAGAGTCCATGTTCCCGTTGGCAATTCCCACGGAGACTTTCCTGGAAGACCGGTCTGATATTTTGGAGGTAGCATTAGCTGGTTCTGTTCTGGTATCACAGTCTTTGCATTTTTAAAATAAATGAGTGAGGACGGCAAGTGCGTCTTGTCGCTCGACTCACCAAAATCAAGTTGGAAAAACTGACTGGAACTCAATATTTTTTCTTTTTATAGTCCTCCTATGGATTCCATGAACAAAAACGTCACTGTTCTGTTTTTTCGTTATGGTCCGGGCCTTTATTTGCTTCCACTGGTCAAGCTAAAATCTCTTTCTTCTCTTATCTAACTTTTCATCTGACTTTTTAATTACACAGCTTTTAGATAATTAATAAACAATCATTTCCATTTACAGATTACAGGAATTAATTAATACCTGTTTTTATTTTAACTTACGTTATTTTTTTATTAAAATATTTTTATATTTCAATCTTGTATTTTTTTATTTAAAAAAATACGTTCAAATACTTTTTTTTTTGTTTATGAAAAAAATATTTTTAAAGTTTAGCATCTGTGCGAATATATATATATGTTTAACAAACATTTTAATTTTAGCGTTTAGTTTTTTCCTTTTATTTGCGAACTTTTAAGTTTTTATTTTAAATTAATGTAACGACATATTTATATATCGTTACAGTATATTAGATGGTTGTCTAATCAGACATAGTAGATGGATTAAAATAAATTGTTGCATTTCCTTTTGTTTTATGGTCAACTGATTTATTAAAAAATATCATTATGTGTATTGTTTAAATAATAAAGCTGACTGAATTCCTATCTAATCAGAATATTGTATTATGTGTGTATTTGTAATATTTTCCATGGTTTCAAACAAATTATTCAGCTGCAATATATTTAGAAGATTTAGAATGATTCCCATTTGTCATTAGTAAAGACTGAAGTTCCAATTGCAGTACTGGGACATTTGTATTTTAATCATTAACTACTGTATTAATAATATTAACATCTACATTTTTTTTCACTTTTAGTTAAATAAATAAGAAATTGCAGTACTCTGTTTGATATGAATTTGTAAATAATTAGACTCAATGTATATTGTTAGTTGAAAATCCAAATATAAAATATTAAATCACTCCCCTCCCCAACATAGTTTTTTTCAGCAATGCTACCTTGTGAATGAAAATAATGTCTGAATTTCTGCAGCATGATGAACAGGTAATCTCTTGACTATATGCTGCAATGTTGTTAGATATATTGAAATACTATAATCTTAATTTGTATATGCCTACCATAAATGTAAAAAGCATCTGTGTTATAAATATGTGTATATTGAAAAATACTTAAACTCTATAATAAATAATACATATTGTATTATAAACAAAGTAAGAGATATCCATTTTGTAGGATATACACTATAAGGAGGGAGGATCGGTTTGGAACAAAATGGCTCCACTGTATATATATATATAAACAATAAATAAGTTCTGAATATAAGAAGTGTTTTTGACATGATAAGCATATCTAACTGTCTAACACGAATGTATGAATAACACATTAAATAATGATCACTAATTACATTTTACCATTTCTATAATAGTATTTACATTATTAGTTTGTTTTTAATGAAATAGACATGTACATAAACCTCTATAACCAATCACTTAAACTGGTTGAAGATGAGAATTCAATAGCAAATCAAGTATTTAAATTTTGTTATTGTTAATAATTATATTTTATTTTCTCGTGTTGTTCTTTTCTAAATGTAGAATAAAATTGTTAATAAAATATTGGTTTCATTATAATGTGATTATATATCCTGTGTTGTAGCTGATACATATTATATAGATAATGTAATAGGAAACTAAGAGATATGACTATGTATATATGATTTAAGATATTTCTTGATAGGTATTTGCTGGTACAGATATGCACAGAAAAAAATATTGCCTAAATGTCATTAGTTAGTTTTTATTAATAGAGAGGTAAACATATCTAGTTACATTTATATAATTATTTGATTTATAAGCAATTGCATTAAATGAACTCTTCTGTATTTCAACATTTTTCTATTCTTCCTTTAGTGGCAATTTGAGTTAATAGTTCAATATTCTATTTTAATATTAAAATCTTTATCCAATATTATGAATCAATAAACTACATTTGATTTATAAGTTTACAAATAAAAAACACTCTAAAAAAACTTATTAGAACTTTCCAAATATATATATAAAGTGAAATGGACAATGAAAACAATTTCTTTTTTCTTACTGACTAATTACCATAATGCTATTGATAAAGGTAAATTAATAATGTCTTTGTTGAATGAATCTCAGTTTTTAAATATGAACAAATTATTATAAAGTCCTCATAATCCTATAAAATTTCTGATTCTAAAATTCAAAACTGTATTTATAAATATTACAAAAGTTTTATATTAAGATGCTTGAAAGAGCATAATGACTATAGTTTTTGTTTTTATTGTTATTTTAAATTTTTTAATTTCTATTTTTAAAACTCAAACACCTGATAATAGCATTCAAAGAGGAATTTACAAATTTGTTTGGCTCATTTGTAATTTTCTTTGTGGACTACTAATATCGTCAGATTTTTAAAAACTAATAAACCAATAATATTTCCAATTTTTACCATCAAATAAACAAAAAACTGATAAAATAGCAATAAAGATAATCACAAGAGAGTGATTTAACCACGAAAAATAGTGATGCCATTACTGTACTCTGCAATCATGGAGTTTATAATCACAGAATCAATTGCCTTAAATATGTAATTCACTTTTGATTTAACAAGTTTTTTGTCATAAAATATTGCAATCAATTATAACTTGATATTTAAATATCTTTATAGTAATTCATGTCAATTCATTTCAGCTTAATAAATCATTTTAATAAGTATTTTCAAGCACTAATGCATATATGAACAACAATCACCATTATCTCATTCCGTTATGAAAAATTGGCTTTACAGTATGAGCAGAATAAAATACATATCAGTGAGAGATGTTTATGATCTTAGATTTATTCTACTATAATGCATGTGTATATATATTTGTAACAAAATAAATAAGAAAAATGACTTAAGAAGTTAAAGCACCAGAAATGATTGAGCTGGGGTATGATCCATGGACTTTAGAATCAAGAGTCTGGTACTCCACTACTAAACCATGCAGTGCTAAGTATGAAAAATATCAGTTACACAAAAACATTATGTACATAGTAAGAAATATGTATCAACTTTACGCTGTCATTAAAAGAATTAAGGGATTAAAATGGAGTTGGGCTGAACATATTTCTAAAAGAGATAGTAATAGATAGCCAGTTGTAAAGACCTAGAAAGAGACCACAAGTGAGATGAATGGATGAAATTAGGAAGTATGCTGGGATGAAAGATCAGAAAAAATGGATTGAACTTGCAGAGACCTTCATTTTGTAGTGAATAGATAATGATTGAAAATGATGACGATGATTCTTAGAAAAATACCAAAGATATGTGTGAATATTATAAAAACTGATAAGCTAAAAAATTGTAATCGGGAAATCCATGATTTCAGACATTAATTGCATTTTGTTGAAAAGTAGGTGTATGTATAATGTAAAAGCTTTAGCATTATAGTGAAATGCCATTAAATAAAATCCATTATTGTGAACGATTTTATTGTAATATTTTTTTAGCAATTTTAAATACGATTATAATTCTTTTTCCTTTTTGAATTCCATTACTATATATATACTGAGTTTATTACAATAGTTACAGTTAACAAATGTTTAAGTAAAAATTAATAATATAAAGTAAATTTAATTATTAAAACTTGATAATTTAATATAATTTTATGAATAATTATTTTATTATAAAAATACACACATTGTTTATAATTTTTTAATATTATATTTTTTCAACATAATAATAAAAAATATTAAATATTTTTAAAATATAAAATGATGCTATATTTAACTTTTTATTTTTATTAAACAATAAATTGTATAGTTTATAGGTTAATTAAATAGCATTGAGAATTTCCCATGTGTATTATCCCACAGTTGAAACTTCACAATACATATAATGACCAAAAAAAGAAAATGACAGGAAATAAAATATACATATTTATTATTGAATTCATAATAAATAGTGAATGAAAAAAGTGCATTAAAATAATTTATTTACCAAAAAAAAAAAAATCTATTTATTATTAAGTGTATTAAATACAAGTATAAAATTCCAAAAAGGACTTCGTTTACAGAAAAATGAAAGTAATCTATACAGTTTATCTAAATATACTAATTTCATGTTTTTATTTACTATGTAAAATAATAAAAGCTGACTATCAACAATTATCACAAAATTATTAATTACTCAAAATGTTATTAAATAAAAATACATACAATTATTTACATATTATATATATACTGTAACAAATACACACCGTTACTAATTTATTTCTATTTGTGGTCAGAAAATTACATCAACCTGAACCAATCCTAACAATTATTTCTTTTTTGTTACAGCAGGAGAATTTATATAAATGTTTTATTGAACAGTCCATCCCTATGAAGTTTTCCCATGTTCTGAGTCATTCTTCCTTTTTGTTGAAATTTTCCCTGTTGGTGGGTCATTCTTAGGGCTGGAGAAAAGAACTGGTCACAAATATATATATCGGTAATTTTGAATAATCCTATCCCTTGCAGTTTTGACTTTCTTCATTCATAGATTTCTACATTTATGGTCAGCAGCTTTTTGTTTGTTACCAAGCATGAACTCTGATCATTAGTGAGAATCGTAGAGTCTACCAATAATTTGTCTGAGTCAACAATATCAAATACTGCTCATCTTAAACTAGCTCATACTCAGGATGTGGTAGTGCAATACACCAGAGATGATACGATGAGTAAACTAGTTTTCCAAGCAAACACTCTTTTCTCTTTTTTTTCTTTTGAATTTCTCTTCTACTTTAATTACCACTATAGTTTAAAATAAGATTTTTAAAAATCCCCATGCGCCCTTCTATCTAATCTGTTCTACCTAAAATATTTATTGGAGGTACACCGACACATACACAAATATATTACTATGTTAATGATAAAATACATAAGTAATTGCATAATACATGTGAAATGAATTAAAGGTTTAATTGAAAATCTTTTAGTATTTATTATAAGAAGAAAATAGCATAAATTATGTATATGATACATTATTATAATTATTTTATGAATTACAATTAGAAAAAGAGAAAAGAAAAGTAAATAAAAAAAAAAATACATACAAAAAATAATTATATTGTCACACTGTTTGATTTGATTGGGTTTAGAGTTAAAAATGATGCAATTTTATATTTACTGGCATTTATTAATAAAACAGAAATGTCCCTGAGTACAGTCATTAACATATAATACCAGGATTAGCATCCATCTTGTCTATTTGTGCATTCCAGTTATTGAGTCCATCTTCTGACAATGTATTCCTTTTGAATTCTTTCATGTGATTTGCAAGGATGGCATACTAGATCCAATTGTTGTTATCCATGATTGTAAGCAGTATACATGTGTCAATGGATATCATAGTGGGTATTCATGGTATAGAGAGAGCTGGAGTATGAACATGAACTCTGGCATGATTCAAACTTTACTCCATGTGGTCCATGAAGTTTTCTTCCAGAGTTTTTATTTTCAGTTTACAAAAACAAACACCTTTGCCTAGCAATGAGAGGATGGTGACAACATTTTATTCCACATCTTCCCTTCTACTTTTGTGGTAGATTTATTAATTTTTTCTTTGTATATTCATCATCATATTTTTATAAGCGTCTTCCTAATTAATAATTTAAAAAAAACTATTTATTTTTTCTTATCTGTGGTATTTCTTTTTTCTTCCAAAAAATATATATTTTGAAAAGAAAGTACAACAAAAGGAAAACCACTTAGCCATATCTATTTAAAAGAAGTCAAAAGAATTTAATTTATACAGTACATTCCACATTCCCTTGCTTCCTTTCTCCTTCTTCTTTGTTTAATTAAATTATTTTGGCGAGGTCCAAATATTTAAAATAAATCAACTTATTAAGATAGAAGGAGATAGAAAAAATTAGTTCCACCTATTTCTAAAACAATAAGAAAAACATTTGTCTAATTATTCTCTGGGATCATAACAACAAAAATAACTTTTTACATGCTTTACATTCTCTCTTAATTTTAATATACATGTGTGCCGTGAATGATATTAACCCGTAACCACTGTCTTTCTTTCTCACCCAGTAAATTTATACATACTTGTCTGTGTGAATACTCCAAATAAATAATAATAATAACAAAAAACACAAAGAAATGAAAACCCTTCTATCTTCTTTTGTAATAGCATTGAACTCAGTTCTTGTTACAAAACCTTTCTATCTTCTTTCCCTTCTTTTGTAACAGGGTTGAACACAGTTCCTGTTACAATATTCCCTATTTGAAAGACTTCAAAATGAGGTTAGAAATCTCATTTTGAAGGCTATCAAAAACATTCTGACCCTACCTCTTTTCTCCCCCTTCTTCATAACAAAAGTTTTCCAATTCCATATGAGGGATACCCCTATGATTATTGCACAGGTTTTAATGATATGACATTATATGTATCCTTGATTCCTTATCTGATATCTACCCAAAATGAATTCCCACCCTGACTCCACATAATAGTGAAAGGGCCTTCATATAGGTTGCAAAATTTTTTGCATATGAACTTTCCTGGATCTCACAGGTGGGGAGTTTTTTTTTTACTAGTATTTGATCCTCTACCTTGAAATATTGATGAGTCTTTTGGGGTCTTCTTGTTCCTAGGTTTGCTTGCTCTAATCATTTTCTGGCAAGCTGCATGCAATAATCTTCATGGTCTATTGGTCTGTCTTCAGTTTGGAAAAACCATCTTCACCCAACTGAGGGAAGTGTTGTCCTAAATGCAATTGCACTGACACAGAACTTGTGGAAGACCCTTTACCAATCATGGTGATGTTGGGTGGGTACATCCTAAACAGACTGCCCAGCTCCTGTATTAGTCACTTGCATAGGTTGGACTAAGAATATATGCTTTATACCATGTTTATGGATTCACTTTTCCCATTCCCTTGAAGGAAATGGGTACCATGGTCAGACAAGAGGATTTTCGATTTTCCTGATGATAGAAAGTGACTATTTTTGAGGACCCTGACTGCTTCTTTGATGTTTGTCTGGGTCACAGGGTATGGAGCTATGAATTTAGAGAAACGAATGTGTACCTCCACCAATTATCATTTTTGGTTGGTCTGTCTTCAGTTCCTGGAAAAACCATCTTCACCAACCGATGGATGTGTTGTCCTAAATGCAATTGTACTGACACAAAACCTGTGGATTTGTTAATGGTCAGACCAATTAATAATTTAAAACTTGTGGAAGACCCTTTACCAACCATGGTGATTGTTGGGAGTGTACATCCTAAACAGCCATCCCAGCTCCTGCATTAGTCACTTGCATAGGTTGGACTGAGGACATATGCTTTATACCATGTTTATGGATTCACTTTTCCCATTTCCTTGAAGGGAATGGCCTACCATGGTCAGAGAAGAGGATTTTAGATTTTCCTGATTATAGAAAATGACTATTTTTGAGGACCCTGACTGCCTCTTTGATGTTTGTCTGGGTCACAGGGTATGGAGCTATGAATTTAGAGGAAATAAATGTGTACATCCACCAATTATCATTTTTGGTTGAATGAAAAAAGTGGTCAATAATAACCCATCGCTCTCTCTTCCCAAGATTTGTCCAGTATCATGGTAATCATGGGTGTAGTGTAATTTCTATTCACTGGTTTAGCCCTTTGACAAATATCACATTTGTTAATGGAGCTACCAATGCATGCCTGGCCAATAAAACTACTTCCTAACCAGGTGTTTCATTTTCAGGGTACTGTAGTTACCCATACAATTTGTGAATGTGATTTACCATTGCCTCTCTCAGGTGGCTTGGAAGGACTGACCTCCATTCCTCAGGAATATCTCTGACCTTATATTATTTAATAATTCTCCCTCTTCTTTCCCACCCAACCTATATTGATTGGCTCCTTCTTTTCTATCAAGACTATTAGCAATATTAGTTTCTCATCTGATCCAGCTGGTCTAGATATTTCTCTACACTTTCATCTATGGTCAAATTGATGCCTGCAATGTACAAGTTATCAAATTTTAATTGAGGTTGGTATCCAGTAGGATTACAATTAAAAATATCTGCTATGATATTCACTGACCCTGTGCAGTAGTTTGCTAGTAATTGTATTCATGGCAAGATAAATTCCAATGCACTAATCAGCTATTAGTTAGATAGCTGTGGTTAATGAACTATAGGCTCTTGTGATCGGTGAATACAATTGCTTTTGATCCCAACAAAAGTGGTCTGAATTTCTGAAACAGCCATATGATGACTAATGTCTCTTTTTCTGTGGTAGTATAGTTTGTTTCAAGGCCTCTGAGTAACTGGCTCATTGGCTGTCCTCCTGGACTTGTGACAAAGTCACCCTGATCCCATTACCACTGCTATCTGTCTGAACCAAAAAGGGTTTGCTGAAATCAGGGAATGAGAGCATCACTTGTTTTAAATAACTCCCCTTTAATATCTCAAATGCTTGGGCCTGCTCTCTCAACCATTTCCATGAGATATGGTTCCTTAATAGTTTCAATAGTGGCTCCCCTCTTTCTGCAAAGCTCCTGGAATTGATTATCAAAATTGCAGAAGCCTAAGAAAGAATGTACCTGTTTCCTTGATCAAGGTGTCAGAAAATCCCTAATAGCAAGGACCTTATCAGGATGCAGTGGATTCCCCTGATCCCTTACCACTAGCCCTCCAAACACTACTTCATCTCTACACAGAGTACTTTTTTTCAGATATTAATTCCTCTTTTTTTTCCTTTCTCCCAGCAAAATGTCTACTTCTCTGAGATGATCTTCAGTCGTGGATGATGCTATTAAGATGTCATCCACATACATGGTTACCTGAACTTTGACTTCTGGTGATAGTACTTGATCAAGGCACCTTAATAAGCCTGCACCATTGTTTATAAGGACAAACAACATTTTATTAAATTGGTACTAAATATCCCTCAGCTTGTAGCGCTATTTTCCAGTAGCTGGCCATTAAATCAAATGTGGAGATATTCTTACCATTCATGCATGGATGGAGGTACATTGCAATATGGTACCATTATTTTCAGTTGCCTGACATCCAAGCATAGGCAAATGGTCCCATTTTTTCCCCTATTACTGCAAGGGGACTACAATATGCTGACAAGCATTTGGAGATTATTTCCCATTCCAACATTTGGTCAAATTGCTTCTTTATCCCCCCCCCCTTACACTGATGCAGTATGGGATATAATCTTGATGTTGGGTCTGACTCAATCTAATGCTTTGCTCAAACTCTTGAATCCTACCTGAGATATCAGAGAAGATCTGTTTATATTTCATCAGCATTAGTTTTCCCATATCTCTCACCATTCTGGCTTCCTCCACTTTTTCTCTAATAATGATTTTGATTGGTTCCTCACTGATTTTCAGCACTCCGATAGAACTGTAGAATATGTTTGTCATGAATTCCAGCTTCTCATTTTCATGTATCAGCTGTTCTTTCTTGTAACTTTCTTGTAATTGAGGCTGCACTTGTGTCTGTGTTGAAAATTAGATCCTAGTAATGTGTCATATATCAGATCTTTCATGATCAAGAATACATATGAAATGACCTTCTCATCGATTTTTACTGCAACCTACATTTGTTGGGGCTTTATCTTGGCCTTAATGATTATTTACCATGGTGACAGGGGTTGCTTTTAGTGGAAGGGTTTGTACCCTTGGATGCTCTCTTAATATTTTTTGGAATAACTTCTCCAATATTATGGAAACCTGGCTTCCTGAATCTACGAGCGTCGCTACCCTTTTCCCCCAAACCTGGCAATGATTTTGAGCAAGTTTGTGGGGTATATTCTGGAACTCTGCATTCCCATGAGCATATGAGGTTCCGTACCTGTCTTCCCTTTTTCTATATAGATTGAACTTGATCTGTTTCCTTTATCTGTTTTCCTTTTCTGTTCTCCTCTCCCTTATGATCATACATCTGTATTCCATCTATCTTTCCTTTATCTGTTTTCCTTTTTTTGTTCTCTTCCCTTATGATCATACATCTGCATTCCATCTATCTATGTCAATAGTTGCTCACTTTATCTATTACCTTAGCTGATTTATTAATCCTTTTCAATGTGCACTTTATCATCAAACTAAAATTTTGGCACACTATCCCTATTATTTGCTTCTCCAACATTTTGCATGCTTTCAAGCTTCTCAATATAGCTATCTGTTATCTGAAAAATTGTACACAGTTTTCTGTGCTGTGTTCTCGATACTTTTGCCCCATCATCTGCTGTTTATGCTTTTCTTTCTGGCCTTCTGACCAAAAAGTCTTCTCTAACATTGTTCTACATTCTTCAAAGCTCACAGGGTGACAAGCTAGTGAGTTTCATCATGTAAGGGCATGCCCTTCTAGGCTACCATCATTTTATCTTTTTCTGACATTTTATTTACCCTGAAATATCTTTGTAAACTTTTCACATGTCCTACTGGTATGCCTTGAATATTATTTTTACCAGTTCTTGTGTCATGGTTTCTTGATCCATATTTCTCTTTGATCTGGTTTTCATTTGTTTTTTGTATTTTCTATTTATACTGACCTTACATTCTGGGTTCAATGTCCCATCTCCTTGACCACCTTTCCAACATTTTTAACATTTTTGCCCTATTTGATTATCTAATTCAAATTTCTACATTTGTTCTCTCTTTCCAACAACAACAAAAATTTCCAACAGCAACACAATTCTCCATCTAAAAAAAATATTATATTCTCTCTTTTTTTTTTTTCAAAAAAAAATTTTTTTAACATCAACCATTATACCCTTTATATCTTTCGACTGTATCTACTCTACCGATCTCCATTCTTCAAAAGCCCCATCATTGGGAGTCCATTGTAATGAATACACACCATTACTAATATACTTATTATTTACAGTCTGAATCAATCCCTAACAATTATTCTTTTTTTGTTACAGTGGGAGAATTTTTATATATGGTTTATCAAACAGCCTTTCCCATATGTTTTCCTGTGTTCTCAGTCATTCCCCCTTTTTATCAAAATTTTCCCTGTTGGTGGGTCATTCTTATGGTTGGGAAAAAACCAGCCACAAAAAATCATATATATATTGGTAATTTTGAATAATCCTATCCCTGCCAGTTTTGATTTTTTCCTTTGTAGATTTCTATGTTTATGGTCAACAACTTTTTGTCTATTACCAAGCACCAATCCTGCTCAGTAGCAAGAAACATAGAGTCTACCAATAATTTGTCTGACTCAGCAATATCAAATCCTGCCTGTCTTAAACTAGTTCATGATCAGGGTGTGGTAGCAATATGCCAGAGAAGATAAGGCAAGTAAACTAGCTTTCCAAGTAAACACACTTTTTTCTTTTTTTTTTCTTTTGAATTCCTATTCTACTTTAATTACCACTACAGTTTAAAATAAGACTTTTTAAAAAACCCTACGCATTTCTATCTAACCTGTTTTGCCTCAAATATTTATTGGAGGTAGGCTGTCACATACACAAACATTTTTTTAAGTTAATGATAAAATACACAAGTAATTGGGTAATACATAAGTAGAAATGAATTGGAAATCTATTAGCAGTTATTATTAGACGAAAATAGCATAAATCATGTATATGATACAACATTATTATTTTATGAATTACAATTAGCAAGAGAGAAAAGAAAATTAAATATAAAAAAAATACATACATAAAAAAATTATATTGTCACACTGTTTGATTTGATTGGGTTTACAAATTAGAAATGATGCAATTTTATATTTACCAGCATTTATTAATAAAGCAGAACCTACATATACGGGTGCACTCATAATCTTATAATCCCAGGATTAATGTTTGCAGAACTAAGCATCCATCTTGTCTATTTGCACATTCTGGTTATTGAGTCCATCTCCTGACAATGTATTCCTTTTGAATTCTTTCACACAATTTCCAAGAATGGTGATGTAGTACAATAGATCCAGTTGTTGTGGTCCATAATAGCAAGTGGTATATTTGGGATATTGGATATCATAAAGGGTTCTCATGGCATAGATGGCAGAGACATGTACTCAGCACGATTAGCACCCATGTAGTCCATGAATTCTTTCACACAATTTCCAAGAATGGTGATGTAGTACAATAGATCCAGTTGTTGTGGTCCATAATAGCAAGTGGTATATTTGGGATATTGGATATCATAAAGGGTTCTCATGGCATAGATGGCAGAGACATGTACTCAGCACGATTAGCACCCATGTAGTCCATGAAGTTTTCTTCCAAAGTTTTTATTTTCAGTTTACAAAAATAAACTCCTTTGCCTAGCAGTAGGAGGATAGTGATGACAGTTTATTCCACATCTTCCCTTCTATTTTTCTGGTAGATTTATTAATTTTTTATTTGTATGTTCATTGACAGATTTTTATAAGTATCTTTCTTTCCCCTCAGTCGACTAATTAATAATCTCAAAAAAAAAAAAAATTTCTTTTTTCTTATCTCTGGCATTTCTGTTTTGTTCCAAAAATATATATTTTGAAAAGAAACACAACAAAAGGAAAACCACTTAGCCGTATATCGATTTTTACTTATCTTTTTTTTTTAACTTTTAGATACATTTGTT
The DNA here is from genome assembly GCA_028023455.1 of Epiperipatus broadwayi. Classification (NCBI taxonomy): domain Eukaryota; kingdom Metazoa; phylum Onychophora; class Udeonychophora; order Euonychophora; family Peripatidae; genus Epiperipatus; species Epiperipatus broadwayi. The sequence continues at coordinate 2,605,782 of JAQFVV010006222.1, forward strand.
TGTTTAATTTGAAAATAGCAAAAAAAGTCAAAAGAATTTACTTCACACAGTACATTCTACATTCCTTTGCTTCCTTTCTCCTTCTTCTTTGTTTAATTAAAATTATTTTGGCGAGGTCCAAATATTTAAAATAAATCAATTTATTAAGATAGAGTGAGATAGCAAAAATTAGTTTTATCTATTTCTAAACAATAAGAAAAACATTTGGCTAATTTCTCTTTGGGATCATAACAATAAAAAGAACTTTTTACATATTTTAAATTCTCTCTTAATTTTATTTTTATTTTAAAAACAACATCCAGCTATATACATGTGTGCCACTAATGATAATAACCCCTAACCACTGTCATTCTTTCTCACCCTAGTAAATATATACATGCTTGTCTAAGCAACTTCTCCAAATAAATAAATAATAAAAAAAAAAATAATAATAAAAAAAACCTTCTATCCTCTTTCTCTTCTTTTGCAACAGGATTTGAACTCAGTTCATGATACAATACATATCAATTAAGATTTAACAAAATAATGATCCATAGTCACTTTATATACACTTTAATAAATAGTCCTTGATTTAACATTCAAAATCTTCATGCTATAATTATCACCAAACAAACAAATACTGCCACTACAATAGTTGTGGACCTAAATGAATACTAAAAGTTTATACTCACAGTACTTAAAACACAATTGTAATTGGGTCTTCTCAGGTGTACACAATAATAAAAGACCAGTGAGGTCTCTAAACATTTTCCCTAATCGACTTTCTTTCACTTTCAGAGGCACAGGCTCTTAGACACTTCCATCATTGCAGAAAAGTTTAGGGTACTTTTCCCTCAGATTTTCTCAAAGGTCCTTATGACAGCAGCAACAACAGCACATGATGAGTGGACAAAAGCTTATGACCCCCACTCATTTTTACATGCACTATTTATACTGTTTTCTCCTTGCTTGATATCACTGAAAAATTCCTATCATTCCAATGTAACTGTAAATCCATTTGACTACTGCATCTTTACAATGATGCTTAGGATCTGGCTTCTAATGATGTCTATTGGCATTTCTCAGTAATTAGCTTCAAATATTTATTCCATTTGTTTTTGCCTAAAATAGTTTAATGGTTTGATTTAAACAATACACAGTTTTCTTGGTATTTTAAATCTATGAGTTATATCCAGCCTTGAAAATAATCATTTGCATTATCTTTTGGCAATCTTTTATCGAATGCTTTTAACTTACAATCTTTATCTGTTTAAGATAAATTTATCTGCAAACCAATCTTTTATATATATATAAAATATAGGAAATTTTATTCTGTAATTTGGTTACAACTCATATAATAAGATTAAAAATAGGATACATTAAATGGTATTCAAAGAAGAAAAAGTTCAATGATGACATATTCTGCATTACATAACCTAAGATGACTACAGTAACCCATAGGAGCAATGGGAAGGACCCAGGGTTTGGTATCTTGGAGATAGGTGACCAAGCTTGCATGACTCGAAATGTACAAAGATTACATCAAAGTTTTAGACTTAAACTAAAATTATCAAAATAAAGTTTCCTTTATTTTACAAGAATGTTTTTTCTTTACTTTTTTAAAGCATACATATCTATTTACATTTATGTTTCCATTAATTATTAGTGATCTTTTTATTGCTTTTTAAACTAGATATGTATTTACATTTCATTACTATTTTTTCTCTGAAGTAAAACTTAGCCTTATAACTTATAGCTCTCAAGTTACTAAAAATTTTCCACTAAATCTAGCAAAGACTTACTCATTCTGCATTAATTTGAAAAGAAAATTAATTTTTTTAATGAATAAAAAATAATTTTATTAAAAAAAATAGCAATCATATCTTCTCTCTCTTTTAATTCTGAGATAGAATAACTATTTCTTTTATTTTTTTGCTTATAAAAACGAACCTTTACTTCTCAATCATTTTTTTAATTTTTTTATTTAAGTGTCATAGCATCGGCCAGGACGTGAACCCGCAACCCGGGCAACTGCCTGCAAGTGCAAGGCAGTCACACTGACCTCTTGACCACCAATGCAAGATTTCTCACTCATTCTTTTGGAATTAGAAGTCTTCATATGTTTGAGATAATAAAAGTGATAAAATTTGTTTCAAGTAAATAAATATCAATTTAATTTTTTTCATCTTTGTAATAAATTATTGATTGGATAAGATTATTTATTAAAAATGTAATGACTATAATAATTAATAACTAATTTTTTTCAATCATTTATTGTAATATATTCAATAATAAATACATATATTTTATTTCTTATTGATTAATCTATATTGGTTGATAGATCACATGCAAAATGAATGTTCATAATCGAAATATTCATCTCCTCTCAATTATAATGGGCATTTCCCTCATTACAATAGTCAGTTAAATATAAAATGATAAGTAGTTAAAATTTTTAAATAATTTTAAAAAAAGAATTAATTTTACTTTAGTAATTTTATCTTCTTGTTTTTTTATATATAATAATAGAAATGACAATAATTATTTTATTAATAATAATCTTACTAAGTATTTTTCATTGGTAAAATAATTACATTTTTCAATCACTGATTTCATTCCCGAGTGTTAATGAACATTCAGCAATAAAAGATTTTTCATTTTCCCTTTATTATTCCATTTAGAGAAGAGCAATTATATTGATTTTGGATTATGAATTCTTAAAAAAAAAGCTTAAATCTGATGTGGACTTTATTCATCATGGTATAGAATATTATTAATGAAAACATCATTATATATAATTAGTAATGGATATTGACACAGTGATAAAAATGGATATTTTACATATAGCTTTAATTAACAATAACTTGTAGAAATTCTGATATTTCATTTTAGATATCTTGAATTAAAAAAAAAAGAAGTGGACTTTATGAAAGAAAATCTTGAAGATCATTCTACTACATAGCAGAAATATTAAAAAAAAAAATTCAAGATGATTTAAAAAAGTTGTTGCCTGTTCAGATTAAAGTAAACAAGGTAAAAATGGTGACAAAATTAATATTTTTGGCTTCATGCAATAAAAAGCGACTGCTGGGACTGCTGGAAGCTTTCAACAAAATTAAGATGCAGTTATAAAATTGTTATATATATATATAACAAAATATATACAAAGAGTGGACAAAATAATATCTAAGTATTAATAATAGATATTGACAGCAATTGTGACAATAAATATTAATTAGTAATATTTAATTCGATATATAATTTATTTTTTACACAAATTTATTAGAAGTCAGCTTTATAATTTGTAATTTAGTGCTTTTTTTTGTTTAACCTCTACTACTTCTTTCATTTCTTCTACTTGTCTGTCAAAGTAATGTTGTAGTACAGCAATCAATAACTAGTGATCAGTTTTCAAACAATATCTATGATCAAATGTCACGGTTGAGAACTTCAGATGAAAATACACACAATGGGGAAATCATAGCAGTCGTCTTGGAACAAAGTCAACAGAACCTTCTGTGGTCAGAAACAACTTACAAACAATTAAACTTTCATTTCACTAGCAGAGTCCTGAAAAGCCAGTCTTAAATATTATAGCATTAAACACATTAACATGTTAATAAAACATTATCTGAACTTCAAAGAAGGCTTTTAAAAACTCTTCAGTTTATATTGACATAAGTCAGGTTGAATCAGCTGGTACGACAGTCCAAACGGTTATGTTAATAATTGCTTTTAAACGCTGGGAAGAAAAAATATGTATGAATTTAAAGCCAAACCTGTCTTCTGAGATTAGTTCTCATAAAGCTTGAGCTCTCATTAATTAAAGACATGGGAAAATTAAAAAGAATTGCAATTGTTTTCCCAATTTATTAACAAAACACATACATATCATTATGAACATTTATGAGAAAATTATTTCGATAATAAATAAAAGTAAGTTTTTTTTTATGAAATTTTTTATTTAAATGTCATCCTAAATAACAATAAAAAAGTTGAATATAAAATTATAGCTTCTTAAAAGATGTTTGAAAAATAATAATAAACTTATATGTGGAAAATTAAAACCTACTTTTATTCAAATGCAAAACAATGTTTTTGTGTTTTTTTAAATATATATATATATTGGATATTTATATACAGTGATGTTATTAATCCATAAGATAAGTGATGAATGAATCTATATTTTTCTCACTTTATAATCTTATCTATTGATACAAAAATACATTCAATTCCAACTCTTAGTTTTATTGCGCGCAATTGGCTCAAAAAACAACGTTCACATTTAGATATAGAGGAGGGGAATTCTATCTCAGATATGATAAAAAAAAATTGAAGACTTAAAATCTGAAAAAAATTGAAGACTTCATTATTCTACAACTAAAGCTCAATATCCTTGGGGATAGTAACTTTTTTCTGTCACACTAATGTACATATATGTTTTCTTTTACATTCAATACATCAATATCCCAATGACGAAAGCAAATTATTATAGAGATCATTAAACTTCAGCTAAGAAAATCTAAACACTCAACTTTAAATGAATATCAGATGTCTAAATAATTAAAAATTCTGAGATGGCTTAGAAAATTCTCAGATAAGAATCCAGATATGGATACAACAGATAATACCATGGAATTATCCATATATATATACTCACACTAATAAGCATACATTTTTACAGCTATGTTGGTAAGCATTTACATCATCTTCAGCCATCCTTGTATCATTTTATCCAGACTGTTAAAACTAATAATCCAACACAATTACCAATATAATATTATGCACAATGCATCACAATTACTGATATTTATCAACAACTGTATCTAATAACGCTAATAAGACAATTATTAATCATATTATTTCTTTTTATTTCATTCATTATCTAGGAAATACATTATTTTATGTAGGGATGATATATCTCTATAGCATTAATATATGATATATTTTTCAATAAATATAAAATTATGCATATATGTATGAAGTTTTATTTTCAATTAATGCTATTAAAAATGCATTACCATTATTAAAACATAAATTTCAATATATATATTTAGCTTGAATACTGATATTATCTTAATAAAATATAAGGGATTCAAACTCAGACTTTCACACAACCCTCAACTCTCCATTATGCTGACCCACCTGATCATACACATGTTGAAAAGATAAATAATCACCAATATACATATTTCATGCTAAACCAGCAATCATCAGTTGGTCCAGATTACTATCCTCACACATATATACAATCAGTGCTCAGCTTTATATTAAGATAGCCAATCTTCATACTTTAATGGACAGGCTTCAAACTACTCCAACCCACAATTCTTTAGACATCTATTTCATTGAAAAATCTGAATGTTCAAAGCCCACATTAGTGCCAAGGTTGTCATCCTACCCATATTGATCATTTAGTCATTTCTGCCCCCTTATGTTGAACTGGAGAATAATCCATTTACATACATATGTGAAGGATGAGCAGACCTTTAATGCACTGTGTTTTTAAATATGAAAATTAATACACTGTAAGGCTTACACACACCTACACATTCATAATGTAATATAAGGGATTCAAACTCAAACTTTCACACAATCCTCAACTCTCCAAGTCATCTTATATTGCTGACCCACCTGACCATACACAATGTTGATAAGATAAATAATAACCAATATACGTATTTCATGCTAAACCAGAAATCATCAGTTGGTCCAGATTACTATCCTCACACATATATACAATCAGTGCTTGGCTTTATATTAAAAATGAACAGCCTTCGAACTAATCCAATCCACAACTCTTCAGCATCCATTTCATTGAAAATCTGATGATGGAATGTTCAAAGCCCATGTTAGTGCAAGGTTATCATCCTACCCATGTTGACCATTTAATCATTCTGACACCTCATGTTATACTGGAGAATAATCTGCAGACCTTTAATGTTCTATGTTTTTCAATATGTAAATTAATACACTGTACAGGCTTCCACACACCTGCATATATAATGTAATATAAGGGATTCAAACTCAGACTTTCACACAACCCTCAACTCTCAATGCCATCTCATATTGCTGATCCATCTGATCTTACACATGTTGAAAAGATAAATAATCACCAATATATGTATTTCATGCTAAACCAGCAATCTCCAGATTACTAGCCTCACACATATATACAATCAGTGCTCAGCTTTATATTGAAATAAAAATAATTTTGTAGATGTGCAGTGCTTAAAGAATCTATCTGCTATGTCCTTGATCTAGAATTAAAATTCAGACCAGGTGAATGAAGCTTGATAATCATTTCAAGTTGCAAGAAAGCGTACAGACTTTCTTTCAGGTTGAATGTCAGTTCAGATTTTATCCAACTATTGTTTGGTAAAGTTGTTATCTAATTTTAAGTTTTTAAACTATCATCACCAGATATGATAGCTGCCCAAATTGGTCAGAAATGCCTTTTCTTCTAATGCTTTTCTTTTCTAGAGCGCTCTAAAAAGCCATTTGTTCTGAAGTGGGCTATATAAAGGACTTTGCATTTATTTTACCTATATATTTTAATAATCAATTATTAAATTCACAATGTCCATACAGCTTTATAAAATGCATTTTTATAAAACATATAATATATATCCATTTTAATACTAGCAGGAAAAGTTCATTTCATTCTGCTGGTTTTTTTTTTATGACTTGTTCTCTTTTAATTTCTCTTATAATCACTGCTCTTTCCAATCATAATATATGGTGTTTGATGGATTGCTTCTTTGAACAGCTATACTATTTCCTTACAGTGAATAGTTTTTTTTCTTCCAATAAATAATCTATAGTTAATGGCTTGAAAAGCCTTCTCACATTCTGAAAAATCAAGTTACAGATTGAGAACATCAATTCTAATTAATAGAACGAGATTTTTAAAAAATTTTCGTTAGTTAAAACCCAATCCATTTTTTTTTTCAAATACTATATTAAATGTATAAATTTCAAATATTTTAATCAGCTGGATAAATTTTAATTACTAAAATTACACTGTCAACAGCAATGAAAGATGGAAACTGGCTGATGTAATTTTAAAATCAGATTTCTACTTCATCTCTACACATACCAATCACAATTTTTTTTAAGACTAATATATAATAAAAAATATATATCTTTATTTTCCAAGTTATCAATAATCATTATTAGATCATTATCACATCACCTGGTGGGTTATGTAATGTTGAATACTTAACAATTTACATATTTTCTAAAACTGTAAAGCATGTCTTATTCGATTACAGTATATATATAAAATATTTTTTAATTATAGATGGGAACATTGCTTTTAGTTAAAAATGTTTTAACAGCAAAATAATTCAGATCGTTTCAACTGTCATAATTTGATACATTTTACTTATATATGTGTTTGTGTATTTCTGTTAAATATCGAAAGTAATAATTCTACATTTTATTACATGCAAATCCTAATTACATGCTTGTGAGAAGCAATTGACCATCTGAGGCACTATTTTTTGATCTATTTACACGTTTGAGATTAATATACAGACGTGCATTCTTATTTATATACTATATTAGAATTTTAATAATTTGTTGCCAAAATATTTGCATTATCACATAATTCTTTATTTCCATATATCTACATTCTAATAATTTTAATAAACCCATAAATAAATAATATCTATTAAATATGTAATGATAAATATATTTATAAAATAACAAACTTTAAATATGCATACCAAAAAATAATTTAAAAGTCAGACTTCCTACAGTTATTTTTATATAAATTTAATAACAACATCCTCTTTCACATCACTGCTAATCTACTAATTAAACAAAAAAGTTATTCTTATGGTAAGTGTATTAAGAGTTTATTATTTAATACTATTATTACATATACTTATTAGACATATTTAATAGCTGCAGTTTATTTGAGGATTATCTGAAACCAAGAATTAATTTGATTAAGACTTTACAAAGATCCTTATTTATTTAATATTTAAACTCTATCTATGATTAATTTATTATCAATATAACAATGTGGAAGTTAATAGAGTGGTGAATCAATTTGTGTATTAACATTCTAACATTTTTTTTCTTCATCCAGTTGAGGGAAAGTGTTTTCTTGTGAAAACTTCTAAAAATGTACTTAAATTTTATTTTATTAAACATTATTGTTCCTGAAAACATGATTTATAAAACATCTTTTGCCCATGAGAATATTCATTACATCATATATATGTAAAATAACAAGTTACTCATTAAAAATCTACTATATGTAAATTTTAGATTAAACTAACATTATTAATATATAAATTAAGCAGAAGTACTTTTAATTATGTTGCAATTTACCATGCTATTTGAGTTGTCTTTCAACCAGATGAAATATAAAACATACTTATCAAATTCAAACTGGGTTTATGATTTTTCTATCAGGTAGTCTCTAGACATTTTTAGCTAAAGAATAATAAAACATTTAGTAAAACCAAGCAACTGACAAGTGTGATAAATAATACCATCTCTTTACCTATTTCTCTATAGGAAGTTGTTGTTAAAAGTCCTTGGTCCAAAAATTAACTATTTAACAACATCTGGAATTGGGGAAAGGGCTCTTGTTAAGTGGAATTCATGAAGGAAAGGAGAAACTAAAAAAATGGAAGCAGCTTGGTAAAGCTAATAGCTGATTTGATATGTGATTTAAATAATAAAGTTCCACCTTTTGTTTTGCAGAGCTGTCCCAAAATTCAAACTCAAATTGAAGAAGTTACTGTAGAAGCATTGTTGGACTCAGAAAACCAGATAACAGTGATCTTACATGACTTGTTTGATTGCTTGACAACCTTCAATCCATTGAGGCCATCCAGACAACCTTAGCTAATAATAAAAAAGCTAGACTGAAATCATAACAGGGTCCAATGATAAGTGCATTCACAATAAAAGGCCATCCAGATATCCTTTGCTAATAATAGAAAAGATAGATTGAAATCATAACAGGGTGGGTTAAAATCAAATACATCAAAAAGCTTTCCACTATGTTTTTTAGACTATGAGAACCAGAAAGTAACCTGTAAAAAAGAAATCATTAATTTTATATCTCCTTATTTGCATCAATCCCATGAAATCAGCTGCTTATAAGACAGCTCAGGCTATCAGAAGATTCAAAAGAGATTGAAGCTATTTAAGTTGGCTACTGGAGATTGGCAGACTAGATTAGAAAGCCTGGTGTGAGTTAGAGTTATGTACACCATATATATATATATATATATATATATATATATATATATATATATATATATATATATATTGTAATGATCATATTTGTACATTCACATAACAAAATCCAGAGTTCAGGCAAAATACACCAAAGCTGATCTTATGAGTAATTTCCCTTTTCATTGATCTACCCTCTTATAAAATGGTATTGATTTTGCTCTAATGTGTCTTCCTTTCTAATTCTCATTCCTCCCTCGAAATTGCTCTCCACTTTTCCTTTCCAACCTGCTACATATTATCTCACATATCCTATCTCTCTGGTCTTTTCCTTAACTAGTGCCCTTTTAATAATATCTAATATTGATATACATAATAATTATTACACTAAGAATAAAATAATAACAATAATTTTTTTTTACCATATGTGCCTCTTTGTTCTATTCAAAAGTGGCATAAAGTATTAAAAGAAATTTTTACAGATCCATGATTGTTTTATTCTGTGCTAGATTTTGATGAAATTTTGATTTGGAGTACACATATATATATAAACCTTATCTGATTTGTTTCATCACTCACCTCCAATCCAAATAACAAAATATAGAAAAGTGTGTCTCTTTTGAGTTTCTCTATCTCTGATGAGAAAATTTATATGAAGATGGCTTTAAGCCTGTCTGAGTCACCCTCAGGCACGAGTCATCAATAGGTGAGAGACTATATAGTAGACATCTGATAACAGACCATCTAATTCACATTAATATGCATTCTCTAACTTATAAACAATTGTTAAGTCATAGATACCATTTGATATTCCCTTATATATTACTAGCATGTTAAGCTAACAAGTTTAAATTTTCAAATGATAAAATAAATGGAATCTCATGTAAAAGAAACCAAAAAATGTTTTATACATCTAAATATTCAAACCAGTATTGGGCGTTCATAATCGGGCAAAATATACATGTATATATATATGGGGGAAATGTTTACATATATAATTTGTTTATGGTCATATGGATTAATCGATCCTCCATACTGGCATCCACAATTGGGAAAATAAAATTATCCTCAGAAAATATGATAAAATACTTGGTGAAAATTTTATACCTATACCTATTACATTATTGGGGGACCCCAGGGAATGTGGTTCTATTTCAGGTCACACATTGGCAGAATCTGAAAAAAATTAACCTATGTAATGGTCATATTTGTACATTCACCCAACAAAATCCAAAGTTCAGGCAAAATACACCAAAGCTGGTCTAGATGAGGTGGTGAGACCTTGAATCTGACCAAACTTCAACTCATTTACTAGTACTTCATGATTTAATACCCTATGAATGACATTTATGATGTTTCACTTGGTCTCAATTTCTTTTGCAAGCTGGCTGAGCAAAGGGAGAAACATGAGTCTCAGGGACAATTAATAATTTATCTATAATTAAAGATTACTTAACATGCTATAACTTAACTAAAGAAGGCATATTATACATACTAAAATTGAGAATTTAGATGATTTGGAGTTGGATTGAAAGGAATGACATGAAACTAGTCATAATTTTATATATGTTTATTAAAATAAATATTTAAATACTGGTTAAATAAAGTAAGAACAGCAATTAATTAATATTAAGTGTATGTATTTATGCATGCAGGCATTACAGTAGTGATGACATAAATATTATTACAGCAGTCTCATCTTTAATATGGTAATTTGAATTTATACAATTATTTGCAGTTACTAAATCATGCCTATTGCATTTTGATATGCCAACTTTATTCTTTGTTTTGCCAATGTTATGAGCTAAAATGTTAGCCAGAATGATGAATATGTACATATGACATTAAACCTATCATATAGACATTACAATGAGCCATTAAATAAGCTCGAAATACAGATTCATTATGGTAAACTAGATTACTGGTTCAGACTAATGCTGAATGTTATTGTTAAGGGAGAGAAGAACCGGTTACCCTTAGGTTTTTACACCTGAAAATTATAGTGAGTAATTAATCACAGGCTTCAGTATCTACTACTCAGTGTGCTAGGACCAAATGGCTTGCCACTATGAATTATAAAAAACATATCAGTTTGTAAAATATGATATGCTCTGAATAACATTCTGGACCCTTGTGTTCTAGTTCTAAAAAATATAGCCATCCAAACTAAAGAATGGGTGGCTTGATACCATGAACCATCTTAAAAGAAAGGTGTAGCAAGATGTTAGTGCATGTTTGATGCTTAGTAAAAACACTCACAATACCTATTAATACTAATATGTATATATAAAAATTAATCAGTTAAGGTGCCTAAATAGATAGTTTCTGTTTGCCAAAACTAACTTGACCCAGGTCTTGGATAGCATATACAATCATACTAAGTAAAAAGTTAAGTAACTATTAATCCAGTTAATATACTGAATCTATACTCATATATATCCCCCGGGGGGGGCGTTTTCTTGGGGTTCGTTTTTCTCCTTTGGGTGGGCGGGTCTGTGCTTGGGGGGGGGGGGGGGGGGTTAGAGGGGGGTGGTGCAGGGGGGGAATGGAAGGATTAAGTGTTGAAATAGAAATAATTGTATGGAATGAAGATAGGTAATATTGGTAGATTATTAATACAGATGGAAATATAATAGAGGAATTATTAGTTATGTTGGGGTTTTGGAGAATATGTATTAAAGGTTGTATGTGTTTGAAGAAGTTTTTACAAATGTGTTTACTTCTTACTTATGGATTGAGACTTGACCTTAATAGAAGATCAATACAGAGATTAACACTCAAAGAAGTATGGAGAGATGTATGTTGGGAGTACAAGAAGAGATAAGAATGTATGGGTAAGAGAAAAACAGTGTTTGCTCATTGAAAAAATTAAAAGATTGAAGTGGAGTTGGGTGGACATATTGTAGAAGAGATGTAATAGATGGAAATTGAAATTTTAAACTGGATTCAAGAGATTGTAAAAGAGAAGAATGTAAGATGGATGGATGAAATAAGAAAATGTGTAGGGGTGATGTGGAGAGAGAAGCTAAAGATGGAGAAGATGGATTAAACTTGGGCTTCTTGAGGGTTATGGATGATATATATATATATATATATATATATATATATATATATATATATATATATATATATATATATATATATATATATAAGATTTAGTTAGGGAGGAGAAAGTATATTTAATGAGCTTAACAATATTTAAAAATATACTTTTAATATCACCCTTAGCTATCATTTCACTTATAATTAATAATTAACTGATAAGCTGGTAATTCATTAAGCAAACCTTACTAAACATAATGTAATTAAAATGAATAAAATATTGAAGCAGTTGAGCTTCATGGTTCTTCACACTCACCCAATTACTAACCCATGTTTGAACCTTATGTTCCCTCCCACTCCTATATTAATGTATATTTATTTTATATCCCACTCCTATATTAATGTATACTTATTTTATATATATGTTTGAGATGTGCACCTAAAAGATTATAAAATTTACCTCTTAATATTTTTTACTATTTATTATTAATTCTTTTATTAAAATCAAAATATATTAGGTGCAGCTCAGAAATATATATAACAGGAGCAATTACTAACATTATATTAATTTTACCAATATTGTTTTTAAGTTCGTAAAAAAATAACTTTTGTTTAAATTTGTTAAAAACTATATTTTTCTTTTAAAAATTCAAGATGGAGTATGCAACTGTTAATTGTCCAAAAATAACTAAAAGGGTAAAAATTTTATATTATCTAATTTTGGGAAAGGATGTTTAATTAAAATGGACTAAAAGTAAAAAGAGAAATTGAATTAAGAATTTATACTTTTGCCATTAACATTTTTTAGCAAATATATTTCTACTCTGGAAATGAATTTGAATATATTTTTGGACAAATTATCTAACAGTTGCATCTCCAAAACAATAGGTGAAGGAAATGAAATTAAAAAAAACAACACTAAAAGCATTCCTCACATATCTTAGGACTGTATATAATGGGCTGATTTTTGACTACCTGGGAGAGAACCAATTTGTAGAAAAGCTGTTGTAAAAAGAACTCCACGCTATTTTTTTTTAATGTTGGATGAGTAGAAAACTAATCACCTTCCTTGCCTTTTCTGGTCAATCTTGCTTTGAATAATCATCTCACTGATGCCCCAAAATATGATCTAAGAATGGAGGAATTCTTAATGGAAGCTTTCTATTAAAATGATTTCAATCCTAATAATTTTGCCATGCTGGAGCCGAACTGTTAAAATGGACTCTTTAATATCGCAAGGTAATTAACCTAAAAACCGCTTATGAACTTTACATCTTACTCCTTCTAAACTAATCTCAACCTCAGCTATCTTGATATCATTTCAAAATTGTTAAATTAAATGTTTTTTATTAATTATTAACTGTATTTGCTCTCATACTACTAATTTTTCTTTTATATGCAAAGTCTGCTCTTATTTCTTTAATCTTGGTGTGGTTCCTTTCTTAATTTTAGACTGTTTTATTTTATTATTTTTAAGTTGCCAATTGAAAACAATCTTGCAAGCCTAAAATATAAAGTTATTTTTCCCTATCTGTTTAGACCTCCCTGAATCAAAGTGAATAAAACCGCTCCCTTTTGAATTACATTTACATACTTACTGAATTAATACACTTGCCAGATTGTTTCCCAGGTTAATCTAATTACATGATTTTCTTAAAAATGCCCTTAAAAGAAATATATATATTCTTTATGTATAATTTTTAAATTACCAAAAAAAAAAAAAAAATGCTATCAAATATTTTTTATGTCATGCATTTAATTCTGAAAAGGTGATTTTTTTTTCTTATTATTGTTTTTTATATCATCTGTATTATAAAGCTATACTCTTAATATTTCAAAGACTTGATTATTTGTAAGCTATAAAATTTGCGAGGGTGGGATTTCAGTCTGTTAAATAACAAGAAAGGGAAGGGGGTAATTTTTAAAACCTATTTGTACGAATAAAATCTTTCCCATATATATTACATTGCATAGTGTTAATTGCCTAAATTATAGCATTCAGGTGAGATTCATGCATTTTAAAATAGTGATTTCCATTTCACGTCATTAAAGACAGTATTATGTTGCATTGCTGATATAAGGCTTTGTTTATTAAATATTACGTGCTTCTAACTTGGAGGGTTACGATAAAGTTGGTCCCATAAACTTTCTTCATGCCCTATCCTGCAGGTAGTTGACCTTCCGGGGTCATTTTCGTATAACAGGCCTCTCGCATCGATTGCCCAGAGAACTCTGGGGACCATGCTAAGCCTAATTAAACTTTTCTAAGCACTACCTTTAAAAAGGGACTCTTAGCTACTTCGTTTGAAAGCACGACATTACTTTGGATTCTTCTGCCTTTATATCAGCCCTGCTGCTTTTCCATTAGTATTAATTTATTTATTTAATGACCTCATTTCAATGCTGTAATCATAAACTTGTGCTTTGTTTATGTATATATATGTCTTTCCAATAATTGCGATTAGTTTAATTAATATTTTTTTTTCTTATTTTTTATAAAATCCCATCATCGTAATTCATCTCATTTATTTAAGAGTATACATATTTTTAGAAAACAAAGCATTTTTCTTTTTTCTTAAAGTTTAAATTTAAACCATAGTTAAAATTATTATGTTTGCTAATAAAATATACTTGATTTAAATGTATATTATTTTACTAAATCTTCACAAACATTGTACTCCATGATTAATCTTTTAAAGGAGTTCTATGAGCTGACTCATAGCCGCTTTAAGTCACATGAATTCCATCATTTTTAACATTACGGTAAAGATTTTATGGTCATTTGAAAGGTTATAAAAGGTTCCGTAAGATGCTGCCCTCTCATGAATTATTTTACAAGTAAAAAAATCAATAAAACTGACATTGAAGGTCTAACAAAGGGAGGAGGCAGTCCATTCTAAGCATTGATTGGCTCTCAACTATTGAGGAGAAAAAATTCACTTATCAATAACTTCCACTGTTACAATTTCTTTTCTTTCATTTTGAAAGTGATAAACGAATGTTTTAGACCATTTTAAAAGTATTTTTTGACATAAATTATTTTGATAAAATATGCTAAAAATAAAATTATTATAGAAAAATAGTTAAGATTTTAATAAAAATTATTTACTTATCTGCAACATAAAATTGAGAAAGAAATCACTGACATCAGCAAAACTTTTTAATTGATGAGTAATGTTCATTTTAGATTTGCTGCTATCGAATATTTTTATAATTATAAATAAAATTTATTTTTGAAAAAACTTTCATTCACTTTCATAAGCTGACAAATTATTAATATACTTTTTACAAACAAAACTAAAGTGAATATAATATTAAAAGATGAATATATTAATACAGGTTAGTTTGTGAATTGACCAATTAAAGTTTAGAGTTTTACCTCACTCGGCCAATAAAATTAATTACCCGTTAAAAGGTTAAACCATTTTTAAAATATATTTTCAATTTTCATGACCGAAATGGCATGAAAATAGTTTGTATAAGATGTCTAAAGATTCCTAGAAAGCTTCATAATTTTGTACGCTCATCATCACCTTTCAGAACCACCACTAAAGCATTAATTGAAAAATGTGTAAGTTTGTTTTGTGATCAAATGATTGGCAATTTAATCTAACCCATCAAATATATTTATTGACATATAATATGTAATTTATTCATAAGAGCATTCAAATAAATATACAAGTAATTTCATGTTCATTAAATGTTTTATTAAATATTTTTTTATTATTCAAACCACTTATGTAGTTCGAATTATCTTCTCTCCACTTCCATACATTCCAACATATACATGCGTTCTCATTAAATATGTCTCATTTTCTCTTTCGCTCTTCTAGTGGGCCGGAATTAAGAATTAATTCTCATGTGCCATCACTATTGTTATTCATTAGGTGTTTGATCCGGGGCTTGTAAAATGGGTTCAAATCTAGATTGGTCCCTGATCTAAATCACAGGCTTGACTGGGTTTGAAGTACGTTTCATTGAGTTCCAGCTCATGTTATATGGATCAACATATTTTGACCGGTACAATATTGATAATAACATGCACATAGCAATCTGTTACTATCCATTAGAATAAGATTTTGAAGCAGCGATTTATTTATGCTAAAGAGCATTGTTAAATATTATACTGGAAAGCTTATAATTGTCTCTCCCTAAAGGTTTATTAAAATAATTACTCACTGCCTCAAAATGTTGGCATGTTATAACATATATAAAAGTAATGAAAATGAAGTAATTAAAGATAAAAAATTATAGGCATGACCGGAGTTTTAGATAATTTATAATAACTAAATATAGTTATTGAGTTTAAGAAATGTATCACATTAATATACAAATAAATTTTACAGTTTTATTTTAGAAGAATTTAATTTGAAAGAAATTAATAATTAAAATGAATGTTCATAGATTTACAGTTTAAAAAATATTTTATATGTCCGGCACTTGGAGTAGGCATGGGATCACTCTTCTCTGGATGGGCTGCTTGTTGGTGGAGTCTTCTCTTGATAGCAGGCAATATCTGGAACTCTTCATCCCAATGATGATAATGATCATATGCCACAGCGGCATGTAGGATGGGGTTAAAGGTGACTGTTCTTCATAGGAAGAAACAGCAAATCTGCAGCTTTTCTACCCACTCATAATAAGATTTGAACTGGCATAGGTTCATGTAGAAACTCACTTATAAATTATAGAATAATATTTTACAGTGCCAAATATAAGATATTTATACTATTTTTTTACTCCTATATTATATTTTCCCATAAGATGGAATCACAGCAGGGAAATCCATTAGTTCATTTACTTTAATTTTAGATTTACAAAATTGGCCTTTCTATTGTTTAATTTTTAAGTCTTTAAATTTAGTTTAGTTTGGCCAACTCAATTCTCACTGGGTTCTAAAATAGAGCTGGTTGAATGAGTTTTGTTTTGACTAAACTATACTTTAAAAATTATTATTGTAAAACTATAGCTTTATAGATTTAATTTTTACTCATTCTAAAACAGGTGCATGTCTTTTTATAAACATTTCATTATATATGTATGCTGGTCCTACATGAAATTATACATATACACCTGGGTCTCATTTTACGCGATAGATAGGTTCCTCAGAAAACATGCACAAATGAAATCACACAAAAATAGACGTAACTTACCTTGAAAAAGGGGGGATACAGACTGTGATTTTTCAAAACTCGCATAAAAGCAAAGCACCAATGTAAAATTTACTTTAAAATTCGCGCAAAAAAAAAAAAATAAGGAAATAAAACATGACTAATAAAAAATTTCAAATTTGAAAAAAATTGATACAAGACAAACTTTTTTTAACTATAATATTTAATTTTATTCAAAATAATATATTTTTATGCATAATTTACAGTATAGTAATTTACATTTTTTTATACACGTTTTAATTATTATCGCCATTTTCTGATAAACAGTTTCGTTTGCAAACTGCTACAAAATAGATTCTTCATACATTGTGTTAATGGTTTTCTGTTGACAATGTAATTAGTATTTAATCTTTGAGATGATGATTTTATTAATTGTTTATGAACTTAGACTTATGATAATAAAAAGACATTTATTCATCACTGCTGGGAAAAATTTAATTAAAACTAACAACTAAAAATTAAATTCTTATTTTTATCTTTAATTTTTTAATTTTCAATTCCGTTTAAAAATCAAATTTCGTTTTACATCACATTAATTTCAAGTCGCTGTAAATAATTTTTAAATTGTTAATTACAATTAAAAATCATATTTTAATTGTCAAATTTAATTGTGCCCACTGCTATTATTCATCTTTTAAAAATAAACTTGCGGACACTAAATGATTAATGTTCTTTTTTAAAAAGCAAAAACAGAATGTGATTTAAAATGCAAAATTAAACAATGTTTGGACAAATTTACATTATAATCTTATAAAAATTAATGTGTGTACACAAAAAATGTGGAAATCATGATTTTAATTTCATTATTGCATAAAATCTTACTATTATAAAGCACTGAAAATATTGAAATTATTAAGATGAAAGTCGAATTCCAATAATGTGCTATTACTTTCATATAACGTAAGTGCGCAAAATTTATTATTTAAAGTAATATCGCATTATCGGAGTTCGACTTACAGTGAAACATATGAATCGCGTAACTTCAAAATCGTGTTAAATAAGTCCGCGTAAAAAGAGACCCAGGTGTATATACACAATCTCAATGAAACTAATGAAATGAAATTATAATACATAAATTTATAAAATTAAAATGAACTAAACCTTTAAATATAAATATGCTGCAATATATCTAATCGATTATATATCACAGTCTGTACTTACATATATATATATATATATGCGGATACATATATAATGATGTTTATAAAGATATATGAGTACTCGAGGGGTTTTAAAATTAGCACAGATAGAACAGATGAAACAGAGAGTCTGTAAGAATATATACTTACAATATATATATATATATAACATGTGACAAACTTATTAGACAAAATCATATCCAGTCCCACACCAGTATTAGGATGAAGTTGAAAAAGAATTGAACAAAATGAAGAAATGGTGTATTACTTCTATTAAAAAGTTATCTTTTAAAAGAACTGTTTTTATATATTGTGGTGCACATATATTATTAGTATCATTAATCAAGTGCGTGTTGTATTATATAATTGCTGGTCGTATTTATATTCCAGTTGAAGCCATTAAATTAAGTATATGCGTAATAAATTCTATTCTTTGTCAGTAACCTTTTTTTAAAAAAAAAACTACTATTACATTGCTGAAAACTGATTTAAACACTGCATGTTGCTCTCTTTATTAAAGTATAATTATTCCTTTAGTCAAATCTAAGAGTAGTTAAATATATAAGAATAAAAAAATTCTAAAATTATCATTTATATAGCAGCTAGAAAAATGTTTTTCATTAAAAAAAAAATTACTATATGCTCTCTAACCAAAAATTCTACAATCCATTCCCGGAGCGAAAAAAAAATGTCCAGATAAATTACAGCAATATTTCAAAAATTAGTTGGAGTTCCCAATTTTAAAAATTCAGGCAAAAATAATTTAAATGCTAATGGATATTGCTGCTTCTATTTTAAAAATTTAAATGATAAATGGCTTTGATAAAATAAGATATCAATTGTTTTTATTATATACGTACACACAACATAAATATGAATTTAAGTATATAAAAAATAACTATTTATAAATTTTGCGTACACAAGTTTTGTTTGTAATGCGATTATATTTAACACTATTATCACAGTATTTATTTCAATTCTCACATACATATGATCCAGTTAGCATTTCCATGGGTAACCACAATATAATAAACTTACAATATGTTTGTGGCCTTTGGAATCTAAGAACAACTTTGTCTAAACTTAAAATGCACTTATTGACAGTGGATAGCTTCTGCACTCTTATCCAAAAAGCTTTATTTATAATTCATGACTTGATAATAACTTTCCATTTTGAACATATCTATTTAATCTGAAGCATATAAGATCATAAACGTTTTACTATTTTTTGGTCACAATTTACAAAGTCAATAATATTAACTAATTTCTTTTTATCGTTTTGTTTCTTTTCTTCTACAAAATTATTTTCATATTGCTAATTTTCTTTTATGGCTCTAATATTGTTGATTTAAATTCTTAAATTTCAACTAATTTCAGTACCTATTGTAATATTATCCATTTTCTCTTCTTGATTTTTTGTAATTATGATCAAACTATATACAGATTAATAGTAATTAATATTCAATGCAGAGGTTTAAATGTCTGATCCATGCTTTGGCTCAAATGATGTTTAAATAAATATAAAACACAACATTCAATTCAATGCTTACATCTAGATCTGAGACATGAATTCTTAATAAAAAGGCAATACAGATACCTCATACTAGATAACAAATTATTGAAAAATGCATGTTAAAAGTAATAATAAGAGATCAAAACAGAAATATATGGCTGACAAACCAACTGAAAGTAAACAAAAATATTGAAAAAATTGAAGGGCTAAAATGAAGCTGAAATGAAAATGTTGCTAGAAAAAATGAAATCTTAAACTGGATCCCAAAAAAGATCTATAAATAAATAACATTTAAGATGAATAAATTAAAGAAAAAGTTATAATCAAAAAAAGTAGATTAACTTTGAAGAAATCTTCATCTTATAGTTGTTTTTCTACTTATTGAAAATATATGCACTGAAATGGAAATATGTATAAATGGCAAAACAGTTTGCAAGAAATTCTATCGCTATCAGGTTTCAAAAACAGTAGACAATTTTATATAAAAGAAAATTCTTAGTTTGAACTTTCAAAGATGTATCACTAAATACCTAATTATCAGTTATAATTAATATTATTCCTTTTTTAATTTTATGATATAGGAATAATTTTACAATACACATTTCTTCAATATCCTCCTCCAACTCAGCAACAGCAACATAAACACATGGTTACAGGGATTATTGATTCAAACAATATTTTGGAATGCAGATACCTAATATTTAATTAACTAATAAAATAATAATTGGTGCATGATTTTTTCAGTTGGAGAGCTGACTTTAAAGACATGTAGATGTCTAAGAGTTTCAGATCTTCTTCTAACAATTAACTTTTAGATAAATGCTTTGCTTGAGTTGGTTTTTTAAATCTAATGTCCCAACTCCTCACTGAAGAGACCCGTAGGTCGAAACCGGTCTGGGGATGGGGACAATCCAAGATAAAAATGATTTGAATGTCTTCTCTTGTAGTAGCATTTATCATAAATAAAAAAAAAAAAAAGCTTGTTTAGAGCTATTAGCACGCTCTTAATTTTACATATTTGTAAGTGCAAGCTATATATAAGTCATGTGACATCTGACTTGTTATTATTACTATTAGTGAATTTAAATAAAACCAATGTACATATTTTTAAACTAAGGATTGGAATTATTATCTAATTAAAAGAACAAGCACATGATTTCAGATATTTATCATCACAGGTTGAGCTTAATATTATTATTAAAGACATTAAATTAATAACTCAAATAATATAGAACAAAAATAATTTACATGACAGAAAGTAAAATAAAGATTACTTGTTGTACACTAAGTTAGAATATATACAGAGGCAAAACTCTCCATATGGTAGCACCACTCAGTGCAAGACAGAGTAATCAATGGATGCAGAATTACTCTGGCTTGCACTGAGTGGTGCTACTGTATGGAGAGTTTTGCTTCTGTGAAAACAGTTTGTGTAAGCATAAAGAATGGTGATCATGTGATGTTTGATGGTTTAAATTATAATATACTTTAAATAATTTATTTAATAGAAGCTAAATAGACATTTATTTACTATATATTTTCCAGTTCAAACTCAGTTTTGAATTCAAAAACATTCATTTATAATAGTTTTCTTTGTTTTATACTTCATTTTGATGTAATTTACTATAATAAAATAATTGAATAGTTGTAAATCAAAAGTTCATGCTAAATTTACGTAGCAGAAGAGACAAAGTGGAGTCATAATACAAAGATTTTGATTTTAGAATCCATCATCCTACTATTGCATTAAAGTATAAAGAGCATGTAATTTGTTATGTATATAAGCTATAAGTACTGTTTCCAATGATGACTAATTCTGAGTTTAATAGTGGAGATTGACAGAATTCTCTCATATCCAATAATCCATAATTTAAATTTGTTAATATTTTTTTTCCAATTTCAAAAACTCCAAATGAATGATTTGGCTGATGGTAACAATACATTGAAGCAATCATCACAAACTGATACTACAAAATTGTTTTAACTATATATTATTTTCAATATACTAACAGCTGTAACATTAGGTCTTTGACAAGAGAATTGGGCTGCAGCCACTGTTTGTATGAATCCTTTTGCAGAATTATGGGATTATTTTCTTATTCTTTTTTTTTTGAGAGAAAATTCAAATTTTGAACAACTCTTAACTTCAACTAATTCAAAACTGGCCTAAAATTATTTGAATACGTTCAGGTTATCAAAAAATAAAAATAACATTTCAGACAATCAAATGCACATTTTCCTGTTTCAAATATGCCACATTAAAATTAAAATTCATTCATTATATTAATCAATATTAATCATTCCTAGAGCTTAAAAATAAATGAACCCTGCTTATAAGTACAAATAAACAAATAAAAAAATATATGCTAAGACAAAAATGATTTGCATTTATTCTTATAATAAAAACGAATTAGTGTATTTATTATTATGCATAATGAAATCACAATTCATAATCATTATTTGAAGTCAGAATTTCAATAATATAAGAAGCATTGCATTATTATGACCATGAGTAAGAAATCATATAAATAATTTTTGTTAAAGATTGATTAGTGGAAAGAAATAGCAAGTTACAATTGATGAAGATCTAAAGTTTTTAACTAATTTATTCCAAGGAAAAAAGATAATAAGATCTGATTAAGTTAAAAAAGATACCATAGTTGTCAAGTAAAAACAACTAATACATAATCATTGACTAACTAATAGTAAAATTTGCCAACATTTGTTTGACTGCCTAACAGGCAAATGTTTGCAAATTTGAATTACAAATACAAAAAAAAAAAAAAACTAATCGAAAACTATCTAGATTAATTACTTAAACATATTCTAAGTTCTAAGAAATTCTTCAATTATGTAAAAAAAAATTATATATCTACTTAAACCTCAGGTTATTAAAATATAATTCTAAATTATAATTTTTTAATTTAATATTCAAAAGATATCTATAAAATTGATGACAACAATATTGCTATGCAATTTAAAATGTGATTTCAAGATGTCAAAGAGATGGACAAATGTGACTATTAATACTCAAAATGGAGGTATAAACAAAGAAATTGCAAATAAAATAAATAAGACTAGAAGTGATTTTTTCAAGTTGTACAAAAATCTTGAGAACATAAAAAAGATGGCAGATGGAGAGTAATAAAAAAACTTTCTTTTTCTATATGAATGTAAAACTTAAACAATAAGAAATAGGTAAATCAGAAGCTACAAGCATTTACTAACAGATGCCTTGCTCTCTGTGGTGCGATGGTGGAGTGGCCGATTTTGCATTTAAGGCCCATGAATCATGAACAACTTATATCACTTTTAACACTCAAATGTTTTATAACATCATGAGCAATAAACTATTTGATTATTTATTTATTTAAAAGTTGCCTTCATAATATTTTAAATGTGTTTAAACATGAGTAATTAATAAAATTAATCCACAAAAACATATTTTACTCAACATCAGATATTGAATATAGTAATGGATAGATCGCAAACTTCAAAGATCAAAAAATACTAAAAGAGAAACTCTAGACCAGAACCCAAATAGATGCTGATATAAAGTCATATATAGTTGGGAAGATCTGCATGTTTAAAGTTCTGTAAATCTGGAGGATACAAGTTGAGAATATGGCATATTATCACTCTGTAAAGAGGAATTTGTTGCAGATCTATGATAAAACATGAAGAATTAATGGCTATGAAATTTATACAGGAAAAAAAATAAACCAATCTTAGTCATCTATAAAACAAATATATCTTTCTATCATTTCTCTTTAAAAAAAGTGAAAAACAAAATATTATTTGTTAAGATAATAACTTACTGGTTAGTTTTATTTTATCATTTTTGTCTAAAAATAATATCTAGATTTTTTTTAAACCAATCATTGATTTGGTAGTTAAGATTGGCTATTTAGGAGTCGACTGAAAAAATTATAAGCTAACTTGGAAATTCTCAACCATCTGAAAAAAAAAGTTTGTTTCATAAACAATTAAGCCCATATCATAAGCATAATAGAATATTAACCAATATACTCTAAAGCCACTTTATATACATACAACATTATTCTAAAATTTTGACATATATTACAAGATGCATGTTTCAAAATTTATACACAGATAAATGTATTTTACCAGTTCTTACTTATGAATCTGAGACTTGGACACTTAACAGAAGAGCAATAGAGAGATTTCAGATCATTCAATGAAGTATGGTGAGATGTACAAGAAGAGACCAAAAATGAAATACATGAATGAGAGATATTCCAGATAAATTGAAATAGTTGAGATTGAAATGGAGCTGAGCTAGAGATATTGCCAAAAGAGATGATAATAAATAGTTAAAAATCTTAAAGTGGATTCCAAGAGATTATAAAATATCTAATAAGAGATCTTATGTGAGAGGGCTGGGGTGACATGAAGAAGAGAGCTAGAGATTGAAGAAATTGAATTGAATTTGGAGAGACTTTCATCCTGCAGTAGATTAAAAGTAGCTGAAAATAATAATAATGAAAATAATCTTTAAATATCCCTTGTAAGAGAAAGATCTTGTCAAACTCACACAAAGAGAAATTATCCATCAATAATTATCATGGATGATGATTATTAATATTTAGTAATTTTCTACCGTTGTTTTAGCATTTAGATAAAACAGCTATATATCTTTTTACGAACCAATAATTAGATGGTAGAAGCTAATTAAGGTTTGGCTATCTGAAAAAAAAATCTGACTTTATTCGATCAGTTTTCAAAATCCACCATGACCATAGCAGATCGAATCATTATATCAGTGGGTCCTAACATATTTATATATAAACCAATATTATTTGTTATTTTTGAAAGTAAAAATATTAAATTCTATATTTCATCTATATTTTTTTAAAAAAAAACATTTTAATATTTACAAAAAAAAAAAAAAAAGAGGAAATTTAGTGATTTTTCGGGACATTTGCATTTTCTGAAAATTATTAATTTAATTTTCATAAATTAGAATGGTTTTGTTTATCCATTATTAACTTGACATCTTGTAATAATAGATGATGCTATAGCAACTTTTTTTGAATATAGGGAAGTAAAATCATACTACTTTTATATTGTAAATATGCTCACTGCTTAAATAAAAAAAAACCCACATGATTTGAGAAAATTGTAATATATAATATAACATACTGAAAAGCATATATTATTATAGAAAATCTGTTTAAAAAAGTCTGTAATGGTTTGTATCTTAAAATTTATAATCTCTCTTTAGTACTTAATAATTTGAGCATGCGTTAAACATTTATAATAAAGTTTATCAAAGTAGATAACTAATATTAAAATTTCCACATATGCTTTTCTCTCTGGATACTGCTTTGCTTTCCAAGAAACTCTGGAGAATTATATGAAATTCCTGTAAAAATATATTTTTATTAAAGATTCATATTCAGCTAATTATTTTTCTCTCCGAAGACTAATATTTTAAATTTAAAAATTATTAAAGTCCATGAAAAAATACATTAACTATTATAAATTATTAAAAAAAAAAAAATAACGGAAGAACAAGTTAGAAAATTTAAAAGTTAAATTAAAGCTAAAATTATATCATCTTACTACAATATTAATGATTATGTTAATAATAAATAATAGAAATACTAGCCAATAGTAATGTTATTTCAAAAATATATACAGTAATAAGCCCTGTATGGTTTACTGCAGTTGAAGAGCGACAGATTTAAGAGGAAAAGCTTTGTAGATTAAAGTTCATTAATTATTTCTAGGGCTCAAAGATCGATTGACTTTCTGAAGAACAAAGCATTCAATTACGTCACCATACAATTAGATGGTTGGTTGGGTGATGTTTGTGCACCCAGTCAACAAATTTCAATTAAAACTATAATTAAGTAGTTGATCATTTTCTTTTTATTTAAAAATACTATAATTTTAGGAATATTAGGTATCAAAAAGTTTGAATTAATAAACAAAAAATTAAGTTAATATACTTAAAAAAAGTTTATAAAAATGGGTTTTTTAGATATACTAAAAACGTCCACGTAGGTACACATTCTTGAAACATATGAATTAAGACATCTGAAAAAGATAAATATCCTCCAAGAATGCATTCTTCAATTGGTCTAATAATGTTACACATGAGAAAAAGAGATAAAGTTGGACTAATTATTTTATGTACTTATGTTTAATTAAAAAATATTAATCTTTAATTGGGTTTAAAGTTTATATCTGGGATAGGATTAATATGATAATATCTACTCTAATAAATTAGTAATAATAATAATGATTAATATAATTATCTGTAGTGAATGGAGTCAAAATTGTGAGTGCAGAAACTTTGATCTTCATAAAGCAAATTGTAATATGAGTTCTGCAATGATTACATAAGCCAAACAATGAATCTTAATTCCATAAATTTTTCAGTAGAAAACATTTTTCTTGAAAAAAAACTTCAACATCTTCCTTAATTGTAGTTTTCTGTCACATTATATATTCAGTAATGATCCTTGAACCTCTTTAGGGCAGTCTTCTAGATTTTTTTTGAAAATGAAAATGTTTGTTTAAAACCACACTAAAATTTACTATATAATATTTCCAGTCCAAGAAATTATATGCTCATTATAATATAGTAATCATAATCAAATCCAATATATTAAAGAACATGTTTTCCTGAAGATTTGTGATTAGTTGTATTTTTTATTGCAGTATTTCATTATCTAATAGGAGTATTGAAAGTGTTTTAAAAAATTAACTTTATTTAAATATTCCAAATACATTCAAATGTTAGTAATAGCACATCAAACAGATTAATAAACGGACGATGTTTTGAGAGGTATTATTCTCCCCTCTTCTTCAGGTGTTGCTGGCCTGACAGTGACTGTACTAGCATGAGATTCAAATCTGGACCCTTAGATTCTTGAGTATTGAATTTTAAGGTAATGCTTTAACCAACTGAGCCATCCTACCAAAGGCAACAATCATGACAATAGCAAAAAATCCCATAAGCCAACCTAGTGTGACTATACAAAATGTATGGAAACCACCAATCAACTTTGCTCTTAGGAAAAAGTGGAGAAATCAGGAGAAAACTCATAGATAAGTATATGAAATTTCTACTGATTGTTGCCTTTGGCAGGATGGCAGTTGGTTACAGCATTACCTTAAAATTCAATATTCAAGAATATAAGAGTCCAGGTTCAAATCCCATGATAGTATGGTCACTGGTCAGGCCAGAAACACCTGACAAAGAGAGGAGAATAATACCTCTTGAAACATTGTGCTTTGACTAATCTGTTTGATGTGCTATTACTAAAAGTTGAATGTATTTGGAATATTTAAATAAAGTTAAATTTTTCTAAAAGCATTCAATACTCATATTAGATGATGGAAATAGTCCAATATAAGAATACAATTAAAGAACATATTATTTGCATTATATTTTCAGAAACATACAAAGCATTTTTAAGTGGAACTTTTCTGGGGTCCTTATGTTATAGCATTGGAGAGATATCTCACCTCGATGCAATCATTTTAGAAGAGTAATAACTCTACACATGCAGCAGCAATGACACATTGAAGCCCATGCTGCACTTCAATAGCCAGATCTTCTTTTCTATTTAAAAAACTATCTAAGACATTTAAAGTGATTTACATGCTCAATCTTATAACTATAAACATTTTTGTGTTTGTTGATTATTAAACATACGTTTTTTTATATCAATTATATTCTGAACATTATGACCATTTTGTTTTCAAAATTATATACACAAATCATTATATTATATTAGTATATCATCATCATAATTATCTACCTACCTACCTACCTACCTACCTACCTACCTACCTACCTACCTACCTACCTACCTACCTACCTACCTACCTACCTACCTACCTACCTACCTACCTACCTACCTACCTACCTACCTACCTACCTACCTACCTACCTACCTACCTACCTACCTACCTACCTACCTACCTACCTACCTACCTACCTACCTACCTACCTACCTACCTACCTACCTACCTACCTACCTACCTACCTACCTACCTACCTACCTACCTATCTACCTACCTACCTACCTACCTACCTACCTACCTACCTACCTACCTACCTACCTACCTACCTACCTACCTACCTACCTACCTACCTACCTACCTACCTACCTACCTACCTACCTACCTACCTACCTACCTACCTACCTACCTACCTACCTACCTACCTACCTACCTACCTACCTACCTACCTACCTACCTACCTACCTACCTACCTACCTACCTACCTACCTACCTACCTACCTACCTACCTACCTACCTACCTACCTACCTACCTACCTACCTACCTACCTACCTACCTATCTACCTATCTATCTATCTATCTATCTATCTATCTATCTATCTATCTATCTATCTATCTATCTATCTATCTATCTATCTATCTATCTATCTATCTATCTATGGTATGTCTGCCATCCTAAGTAGCATTTTATAATCAAAATTTAAAAAACATCTCATTGGCCAATTTCTCATAATTTCTGTATATTAATATAACTATATTGTTTATTTAATAAATTATTCATCATATTTAAAAAATATGCATCATTGACTTTTCTTCAAATTGTTTTCCACATGCAAAAAAACCCACTATCAAAGCAACTGAATGTTTTGCAAATTCAGAGTTAAATCTATTCACAGAATATCATAATTTGTTACACAAAAGTTCATGTTCAGAAATTCTTTTTCTCCTCAATACACAATTTGACTCCTCAATGTAACTGAATCAATACTGGTCACTATAAAATTAGAAGGGCATTATCAGCATAATAATTAGTACATCATCTGCTATGCTCATGATATGAGACTTACCCACAGAAAAAAAAAACTAAATTTCTTTTTAGTTACAAGTAACTCCAGAGTTTTCAGATAGATAATTCAGTTATAGTATTGGTTGGTGTTGGGTTTCTAACCATTATTATCTAGAATTCAGCTATTCTAGGTTGACCAGTTGGATGATGATAATGACTATAAAAATGAGATTGCAGTGTAAAATAATGTACACACTGTTGGGCATCTTATTCCAAGAGTTGTTGGGCCTATTCTTCAGGGTACTTGATACCAACTGGAAGTGAGTTATGAAAACTTTACCATATTATGATTATGAAAGTAATCAGGAAAGGCAGTAATATTATAATCTTGCTTCATCATATTTTAACACCTCCATTAGCATTCTATTGAATCTTTAATTATTATTTTTATAAAAGTTTTTTAATTTTAATCTTCAGATCTGCTATTCTAAACATACATGAAGAATGATTTTGATAACATTCCTTTTTTGTACTAAAAATATTAGAACTCCACAACTATTTTCTATATATATCAAATAAAATATCTGTTATAGATTAATTATAGTAATAATAACAAAATGATAAAATATTAACAGTGAATTAATAAATTTTACAAATAACTATTATAAAAAGCAGAAGTTCTTTCAGTTATTTTCATAACCTTCTTCGACTAAAAATATTTCTGCTTATTGTAATAGTTATTTGAAAAATTTATTAATTCACCATTAATAATTTATCATTTTATTATATGTATATCGTACTGGCATACATTTATTAAGAAATGATTATAGATTTGAAAAATAAGTATACTTTGAAATAAATAATTATATTAATATATATATACTTTGAACAAATAAACTGATAAGTATATTTTTAATGAATGCTTATATCTGGTAAATATAGGATGAAATAAATATTAAACTGCATTTATATACAACTTTAATTAAAACTATAACCAACTAATAGATTAATTAAATTAACTTATTCATAAAATATAATTAATAGTGAAATTTAATTACAGCCAATGAACAAGAATTTGGATCATGAATAGAAGCCTCATATATCAACAGGAGAGACATAAGTGGACACAAAAATAATCAAGAAGTCTCTCACATTTTTGCTCCTTTCCAAGAACTCTCTTACCAAAGGTGAGGTATAACTGTGAGATATAAATAATTCCACTAAAAAAGTCATTATAAAAAAACAAAAGCCACAGAAAAAGTAAAGCTTAGGGATTTAAAGGCCATCCTAGTCGCAATTATTTTTTATTATGATTTTTTGTTATTTATGGACCATGCTGTGTTAAGTATATGCGAAATTTTAAATGATTTATAAATGCAAGTTATTATTCTATTAATGTCTTGTTATAACTATAACCAATACCTTGTTTAGGGTCCCAGTTAGTATTAATATCTTTCAAATTGTGACATAGCAAAAACAACTATAAACTTACTATGATATTTTGAGAAAAGACTGTTTGTTAATATAAACATACCGTTTATATATTTTGAAAAAGTGTTTTAGAAGTAAATCCCAAATAAAATTACTTAATGTATTGACTACTTTTTTCATTCCTTATTAAGAAAAATATCTGAATTGAAAATCTTTCTTAATAAAAATAATAAATAAACAAAAATATTATGATCCTAGCCAACATGTTTAATTAGCCAAAGCACATTAAAATTCAAATCGTATAAAAGGTTCTGAATATGCATTTATTTACAAAAATACAAATTAGTAATCTGTATAAATATATGCAAATAAATTTTGCATAAATTAAATCTTAATAGTAATACATCTGATATAAAAAATGTTGAAACAACATTTTTAAGACAGACTTAAAAAAACTGAATCATTTATAAAGTTAAATGTTTAAATTATGTAAATTATTAAAACAACGAAATGTCTATATATTAATTTAAACACCATCTTTAATGCATACAATAGATTTGGGATTAAAACTGGCTTTTTTTTGATTTTTTTCTATCTAATTATTCATATCATTTGATTAAAATTTATATAGTATATGAAAGGTGATATAAAATTTTTGTCACTACTGCATTAAGATTTTTTCTGAAAGTTGATGAAGATATCACAATGGTTTGCTTATAAATGTAATAAAAAATAAATATTAAAATATTTGCTATTTATTGAGGGATGAGAAACGTATTGTAACAATTATAAATATCTCTCTCCAAAAGTGATATATAAAGCACTTTAACTTTTTTTTTTAAACTTATAAACCTGACTTGAAAGTTCTTCATATTCACTATAATCCAAAATTTTAATGACTACAAAAATTAAAGTAATTATAGAAGATTTGAACCCAGATTTTAAAGCTTCCTTTTGTCAACCACTCCTACTTTATATAACCGGTATACATGTCCACATGCATTCGAAAAAGATAAATGATGTCCAATATATGTATTTCATTCTGACCCAGCACTCATCAGTTGGTTCGTATCATCATCTTCCACATATATATAATCAGTGCTCAGTTTATATTAAGATAGCAAATATTCAAACTTTAATGGAGAGCCTTCAATTAATCATCTCCCATATATATATTGTAACCATATATTTTAGTATAAAATATATTATTTGATGTAACTAGTATAAAAATTTCTCTTTCTTCTTTTGGTGATTTGATTGGCTTGATTTGCACTTTGAACAGATTACTCTCTTATATTATTTTAATAAATTTAAGTTTGCTTCTTCCCATATACTAACTCATATCAAAACGTTTAACTTTTTAAAATTTGACAACACATTAAAATTTGGTAAAATATTATTAAAAATAATATTTTTGTTTTATTTGTTTAAAATGATCTTAAATTATTATTTCCATTGAATTAAAAAACCATTTGTTCAATTAAATAGTAATTATTAAAAATAAATACAGTAATTACGTATGTGTCTCAATGTAATAAAAGAAAAAAGCGCGAATTTAGGAGAAGATTGTCTGATAGTTTGCTTTTGGAGGGAAGAAAGAAAAGAAACGGTAAAGGCAAATGGTGTAAATTTGATAAGCTTATTTTAAAATAGTTAATAAGTAAACGGATTACCACAAAATTTGCTATAAACGTAAATATAACATAGTGGTAATTAATTATAAGATGAATTGCTAAATTTAAAAGTCTGTTCAAATCGGCTGGCCAAGTGGATCGAATCACCGGTAAAAATTTTCCAATATTACATTTTTGAAATGTCGGAGCTTCCCAGTTTAATAGAGTTAATTGCAAGAGTTTAGTATGTTCTAAAATGTTTATTATTCTACAATTTGGAAAAATTAAATAAGTATTTTAATTACAGAAGTTTTATGAATATAAAAATTTGCTTTTTAAAAAAGAAGAAGTTTAAGTTAAAGTAAAATGTTAAAGTTGTCAACATAGTTTAATATTTCCGTTTCCAATTCTAATAAAAATATAGTATTGATTGATATTTAACTTTACAATGCCAGTAATATTTGCTATTTAATTTGTTTAACATTTGGATAATAAATAATCTTCAAATAATTAATCAAAGCTATTTTCTAATTTATCGTTGGTTTGGAATGATTGAATTAATTGCTATAATTAGTATTCCTAGATTTAAGCGTGGATGAATAAATATTCGCATGTATGTGATAGACTTGGAACATTTTTAATAAAGAAATGTAGAGATTAATAACTTTTGAAAAACATTTTCATTTAAATTCTGCATGTCATGTTTTTTTGAAGTTGTTTCATGTTTATGTAGCCACGTAAAATCGGTAATCTAATAGTGATTGTAATATCTAATACAAACGGATAAAATTGCATGTATGGAATTCAACTATAGTTATAGCTATTACTTCATATATTTGTTGTTCAACGCATCGTACATGGATTCCACGGATCATATTTGAAGTTATAAAATGCTATACAATCCAATTTGTGATACACACACCTGCTATAATTCATGTATTGAACTATAAAATGCTATACATTTCATTTATATCACACACACACCTGTTAAATTTTATGTATTTGATGAATAATATATTATTTTATTTTATCGTTATATGAACTTGCATGTGAAGTTCATAAGTTATATTTTATTAAGTTTAAGTTAACAGGGGTTGAATAAAATATTTATTCAAGAGAATAGCGCTTGCGAAAAAGCTTGAAAAGTATTAAATGAATTCATGAAATGTATCAATCTTTGTGAGGTATTTTGTGAGTCTTTCCAGATTTATATTCCCATACTAATATTACTTATATTATATTACACATGTTTTTATTTAAAGCAAGATAAGCTAGTACATTAGTTGTCCTGATTAGTGTAACATTTATTATGCAAGAACCCACATTTGCTTAAGTGTTAGTGTTTTTCTGAATGGTCAGAATAACGGAGGAGGATGATTTTGCGCTTTAATATGAAGTAAATAGTAATGTTGTTTTAGAATGTTAAAAGGCATTAATCTGTGCTGGTGTTTAATCCGCAGATTATTTAATTGTCATTTTTGTATTTTACTCTCATTCCTGCGCTGGTGGTTAATCCGTGGAATGGTGTACTTGTACTTATTGCTTTATGATGGTATATAAATCCACAAAACGCTTAGTGTTATTTAATTCCTACGTGTAGATGAATACATCCACAGGAATATGTTTTACTTCATAGATATAAGTTGGGCAAAGTATTTTAGTTAATCTGCTAAATCATCTTCTTCCATTTTGCAAGCATAATTTATAGGTTAGATCATCAAATGGTCGCAGGACATTCTATTCAAGTTACTAGGTAATGATTAACTGTTGGTTGATTATTATTTACCGGAATGTAAGTTTACATTTTCACTTTATTTAATGATTACATTATAGCTAATATCCTACAGATATAATATTATTTATTATATTATTATGAGTTTACGGTAGGGATTTATTGGATCTGGAAATGATGTTAAATATGTCATAAGTTGATGCTGAATTTCGTATAATCTCATCAATATTCATTATATTAGATTGATATAAGGTATGACTAGATTTAAAAAACTATACCTATGAGAAGTTATTGAAGAAAGTCAATGGAATTATAATTTATTTATTTTATTTGTTTATTTATGTTTTTTAATTATGACATTGGAATTAATTACTTATTATTTATAAATTTGTAAATAAAAGTTGATTTATAATTAAACTTACTGTGCCGTTGCTATGTGTCATTCCTAAAATCAGAAATCATAAACCTTGGATAGAGCATACATTGAAGAGCATACATTGAAGTACATACTATCGTCAACATGATATAATAGTTTATTGATATTTTGAGAAAACATTTAGATGCTTCTCGTCTATGGTAGTTTATGATGTGTAAGGTACAATAAAATCCCATTTACCTTTTCCATCATTTTAGCTTTGCATAGTTAATTCTAGTATAAAATATAAATTAATTATTAAACTTGTAAACAGATTTACCAAATAATGACATGATTAAATATATTTACTTAACGTTTTTAAATTGTCATTTGTCAGTATAATAAGAGTCTCAGTGATATAGTAAACTATAAAAATGAACCCAAGTATTTATATTTATTTATTGCAAAGCTTTACCTGGACTAGCATTTGTATTATAAATCATATAGATGGTTTGAAATTTCATAATCTTATGTAATTCCACAAATTATGCCATCTTGTACATGGTCGGCCATCGGGTCTCATACAATAAAAATCGCAAATTAAGGCATGAAAATAATAAAATTACACTTATAATTTGTTTAATGTATTTTATCATACTACTATGATAGTTCTTCGTGGTACACTCTGGCTGCGATCACATTAAATCATAAAAAGTTTATGATAGATCATCAGTTTGGTCTGTGGTAAGTTGCTCCAGATGTTGATTGTGGTCTTTGGTGCATAAAATAAATAGCATGATATGCTTTTGGATACAGCTCTTCATAGCTGATAAGGTGCAGAGGGAATTGACCAGTGATCAAAGTTAAGATTCTTAGCGCACTTACGTTATGTAGTTGGGACCACACAAATTTACGGTTACAATTTAGAGTGCCGCAACGGGTTCGGCATGATAGGTAGTTGAGGGGCAAGTGGATGGTTACAAATTTTGGCTGCCCAACTACAGGGGCCTTCGATGGCCATTAGCTGGCCACGAAGAATATGGTTACAATATATATAATCAGTGCTTGGTTTATATTAAGATAGCAAATATTCAAACTTTAATGGAGAGCCTTCAATCAATCATCTCCCATATATATATATAATCAGTGCTTGGTTTATATTAAGATAGCAACTATTCAAACTTTAATGGAGATCCTGTCCATTAAAGTTTGAATATTTGCTATCATAATATAAACCAAGCACTGATTATATACATATGTGAGAGATGAAGGCTGTCCATTAATGCTTGAATATTTTCACTCATTATATATTATATATATATATATATATATATGTGTGTGTGTGTGTGTGTGTGGGAGTTGATGATATGAACCAACTGATGAGTGCTGGCCCAGCATGAAATACATACATTAGAGATCATTTATTTTTTTTGCATGTATGTGGACATGTGTACCAGTTGTATAAATATGGACTGGATGACAAAAGAGAACTTGAAAGTCTGGGTTCAAATCCCCTATAATTACATCTACCTTAAAAAGCATATATAATATACTTGTTAAATATTAAAAATTTAAGTAGTAAAAGATTTTACAATTCATAGGCTTAGCAAAGTTATGGAGGTGCCAGACTGAAGTTCTGTCAATGAATTGCAGGTTTTATATATAAATATTAAACTTTAAGCACACAAATTATCTGAGTATTGTCTTGACTACAGATTAGTGATATTCTATTATATCGTGGTAAATTTATATATATAAACTGTAACAGATATCTTACATGAAATATTTAAAAAGCATGATAAGAATGTTCAGAAAACAATTTTTTAAATAAAAAAATGCTGTATAGTTTAATAAATAAAATGAAGAGATTTTAGATTAAAACACAAGAGTGATTAGGAAGTAAACAAGATGAAAAATAAAACTCTATTCAAATTATTCTAATGCCGATGTAAAATAATAATAAAAATGGAAGAGAGAAAAATATAATTAAAGTTTAATATAGTGACTTTTCTTTAAATAAATTTACAAATTCCAAAATGGTATGAGGCATGATGAAAATAAATGAAAACAAAATGTGTAAAGGTAACTCAAAAAATATAAAATTTACTTTGTGAAATAATCAGAACTAAAACATTAATTTTAAAGAAAGAAAAAAAAAAGAACAAAATTGAAATGTAAATAATCATATAAAATTATTGTCTAAAATTATTTAATTTTGTAAAATTTGTAATCTAATCAGAGTATTCATTTATAGTTAAAAATCCACAAAGCATATGTGTATTAGCTTAATGGCTGATTATTACTATTAATTTTTTTTTGTAAATTATCTAATCAAAAAGGATTTGGTTGTTTTTACAGTAATCAGTAAACCAGCCAATTGATTAGATAATTAATGCTAGAATTAATGATATAATTAAAAAATATTAATTAGTTAGAAAATATTAAAACTGATTAATAATGTGGGTGAGCTAAGACAATGGTTTGTCAAAGTATGTAAACTAATAAATTCTTAGTATCTTATAATCGCTATTATTATTGAAGTTCAAGAAGATTATTCAACAAAGTTATTGATATTATTCAACATAGTTTGAAATTATTCAGGCTATCCTGTTGCTGTTAAAGTGTGCTGTGCAGTCTCTTTCATTGTGAACATTTAGTTTTGTTCTCCAGTGATTTATAATCATTTATAGATGACATAACATCACTATGCCATGCTAAACTCACAAAAGGGGTGTTTATTTGGTTTTCATTAATCAGTTCCTATACATTTGATAGCCTGAGATGTGACAAAAATCCTTAACATGCGATTGCTGAGACACATGTCCATCATTATCAAAGATTACTGCTGGGCAAGGCCATGAACATATATGCTGCACAGAAAAAAGAAGCTACAAGCCACTAAAAAACTGAGAAACCTGTTCAAGAATACAATTCACAAATTCTAAAAACTTTCAGGAAGACAGGGGTGATCACTCCAGAAAAGTTATAACAAAACCTAGGTTAATGTAAGAAAATAATCCTAAGTCTAAACTTAAATGAAATGCAGATATAAGATTTCAACGTCTTTATAAACTTTCTTAAAATTAGAAATGATTAAACTCTTACTAATCAATTTAAGTTGAACTTAACTATGCTAAAAAACTTTGTAATTAGTTTAGCTAATTTTATTTTTATTCTTATTATTATAATGTTATTTGTAAATAAATATATTGTTTTAAATGTTAATTTAGCCTAAAGTCTCTCTTTCCATGTCTCATCATATAAAATTTAGTTATACAAATTTGTCAATTCTATTATTTTGTTTAAATATATATTATCTGAGAGCCTAAGTTAGGGAAGTTCCTTGTTTATTTGAGCTGGCTGTGGAATCAAGCACTGGAAGCATTTAAAATGTTCTCTTGGAATATGCCAGTTAATTCTGAATGGCATTTGAGGGTTTATCCACATTATAAATAAAAAAACATTCACAGGAGCAGTTATAGAGTGGGCTTAAGTGGCCACAGTGTGTGTATTTATAGGCAAACTTGGTCTGAACATTAGTATAGTTAATATGCAAAATATTGATAATGGTGTAGTTTCAAGTATATTATTATATAAATTATATTTTAAAAATAAGTAATCATTGATATCCATTATAATATATATGTAATTATAACATTTAATTGATAGCCATAGTGTAGATAATGTTCTACATATATAGTTAAATTATAAGAATTTACTTGAAAATTCTTAGAGATGTTAGTTTTTTATTTGAAAAAGGCTTTTAGGATGAATCTTAAATACTTTAAGCAAATGATGGGGAAAAAATACAAAACAACTAATGTATGACATTTATAGCTAGAATTTCACTTTGTCAAATAAGCCAATTTATCTTTAGAAAACATATAATTCTGTCTTTTTTTTTACTAAAAATATGTATGATATTTGACCAATATTTTTTTATAACAAACATTATGGATTAAGTGCCTGATATAAATAATGATCAACAATTATTAAAGAATAACAAAAATAATATAGAAAGTTCATGGATAATTAAAACTACCTATCTAAATACTAAGTGTCTGCCGGTTCATTTAATATTATTTCACAAATTATTTGACTTTTCTTAGACCTTTGTTTCAAAGTTAATGAATCACCTGTCTATATTTTTATGTTTTTTTTCTCTATGATAGTAATTCCATTGTCTTTATCCATAATTTCAGTAGCCCACAGTTTGAAAAAATATTTATAAAAAATTAAAAAGGTAAATATATAAATTTCATGCACCTTTCTACTAATATAGTATTGCTTGCTCAATGTGCTGACAGTTACATGATTATGTTCTCTTTCTCTCTTGATTTATTACTATACTTTCTGTCACATCTCACCTTCAAATAATAGATTAATCCAGATTCCATCTTATCTAGATTGGATTGAGTATTCATTGCCAAGAACTTATGCATATAGATAAGTAACACATAGCCAATGGAAAAAAACAAGCCAATAGGCAATGATAGTCACTAAATGCAAATGTTTCTATTAAGATGGGGATCTGGCAATAAATAGTCACTCTTTTTGAAGGTAGAGTCAGAGAACTATTGCCACAAAACTGAAAGACAGAATTCACATTCTCCATACATGTTCTGCAGATAACTACTATCAATCTGAACAGCAATACACATGTTCACAAAGCTGCAAGACAAAACTCACCTTCACCAGACAATAGTGGTACATAGCTGAACAGTTGACATAGCAAGGCAAGTCCACCTTCAGAGTGAGAAGCTGCTAGAACTAAACAATGGCATGAGGCAAGCTGTCATAGTACAGAAATGTGTCATAAAGGCTATTGCAGTCCCTTCTTCCATACTTCACCCCAGAATAGCTATATCTTGCCAAAAGTTGCAGGTGTAGCATAGCCATTGTAAAATATATTGTAAATATGAGTGTGCATTTATTTGTTTTCATTTTGACAGTAAATATAATATTAGAAACATATTTACACACATTTGTGTTTATATATAATCCAGACTAAACACAATAGATTTGGTCCAGTCAACAAAAAAAAATTTCTCCATGGTTGAGAAAAAAGTTTAGCATGACAAAATCTTGCCTCCATGGGTCATTAGATTTTGTCATTAATCAAAAAAATAGTGAACACAAATGTTATTGGTGTGTCAATAACATATTTCAAAATCAAATGAGAATGGTCACACTTATTAATAAAGGCAGAAACTATCCCCAGTGAGTAGCTAGATTTTGTCTTGAATCAAAGATTGACAGTTATACAAACAGTAGCTTGTCAAATAAGGGTTAAAAAGCAAATTGAACGATTACTCTCACAAATAAAAGTAATTTTTATTCACTCATGGAATAAAGAGCGGAAAAAATAAAATGACTCAATCGAAGAATTCAATCCAGCCTATCCAGATAATTGGCCAAGCTATAAAGATTGAATAATCTTCTATTTACAGATTAATCAAATAAAAAAGCCTGAGTTAAATTTAATCATACTCATGTCTATTATTGGATCTCAGACTTATGAGGTCCTTAAAGTTCAAACAATTCCTAAGGGGCCAGCTGACATAGGCATTGTCTCTACTAACTAACTTTTTTACTCCAAAAACTCCTAACAATAATGTAGAGATACAATTTCAAGCTTTGTACATAAATGAAATTTCAAAGACTTTCTTAAAGCTCTGCCATATCATTTTATTTGTGGCATTAGAGATTGTCTCAGGATCAAGTTCCATACCATAGTATTAGGACCAAGTTCTTAATAGATCCAGACATAACATTTGATTTTGCTTTTATTTGTGGCATTAGAGACAATAGTCTCAGGATTAAGTTCCAGACCATAGTATCAGGATCAAGTTTTTAATAGATCCAGACATAACATTTGATTTTGCTTTGTCTCAAATTACTCTTGCAGAATCAATTGCTAGTCAAGCAAATTCATTGAAGAAAATGAACTATAGCATTCAAACCATTTTGCAAAAAACTGGGTTGGTCAAACCCCCAGATGACAGTAAAAGTTACTGCTCAAATAAATAAACACCATTGAGTGAAAATATTGATACATGCACGCACTGAATGTTCATACCAATATACAGTGGACATAATTGCAAGCATGTTGGTCACATAAAAGTTGCTTGTTTTATATGAAAACAATAA
This sequence comes from Epiperipatus broadwayi, assembly GCA_028023455.1. Lineage (NCBI taxonomy): Eukaryota > Metazoa > Onychophora > Udeonychophora > Euonychophora > Peripatidae > Epiperipatus > Epiperipatus broadwayi. The sequence continues at coordinate 2,645,894 of JAQFVV010006222.1, forward strand.
GTTGCCAATAACAGAATGGATGAGCCCAATCCAAAAAGTCAGAAATGCAATTAAAAATCTAAGAAACAAAATGCCTGTATAAACAATATGAGAAGCGTTGACTATACTTTTAAACATAGAATTCTTATTAATAATAAGCCTTTAAAATGAAAAAATATTGGCTATCATTAATGAGAATAATAAATATCAGTTGCATCCTAAACAACAAAACAATTAGTGATTACCAAGGCACTCCTCAGGCAAGAGTAAAAGTTACAATGGTCAATAAAAGTAGATATTTGCCTCTTGTTGTCTGGTAAGCAATCAATTTGTTGGGACATGATTGCTTTCACTCATTTAGGCTTTACAGTGACTAAGTGATTCAGCTCACAATAATAAATTCAGACAAGGTTTACCCTGAATTAGTTATTAATAATCTGGGTTTGATACTAAACCAACACATGAAACTGAAAGTGCAAAAAGGTAGATAGGTATTCACATTCTATGCTGCAAGTTTAAGGGAACCACCAAATGGGTTCCAGCAAACTTAAACAATCACAAACAGTGTAATTAAAAGTACCAATGAATAACAATAGAATTGTCACAAAAATCAATTAAGGTTAAATTACATGTTACCTGCCAAACACTTTATCAGATGACAAAGAATTGCAAGCTAAGAGTGCTGATTCATCAGCTAGCCATTATGAACTTACAGTTCCAAAACCAGCCATCAGAAAAAAACCAAACAATGATCAGTCATCATCCAGCTTGATGAACCTACAATTCTGAGATTCACAGATGATGACCTGTGACCTGCTCAGAAAAATCACCAAGCCAGATGAAACCACAAAGTGAAGAAAATGCCTACCAATGCACCTGCATGACTATGTTCTCATGGGGTAATTTTAGCTATAGGACAGGAATGTCATATCTCAGTTTAATTTCTAATAATGAACTAAGTCCAGATTACATCTTATCTAGATTGGATTGAGAATTCATGAACCTACACATATATGGATAGATAATGCATAGCTCATGGCAAGAACACCACCATAGATGATAATGCTCATAAATCTAAATGTTTCCATTAAGGATAGGGATCTGTCAATAAATAGACAGTGTTTTTGATAGTAGGACCAGAGAACTACTGTAACAAAGCTGAAAGACAGAATTCACATTCTTCACACATGTTCTGCAGAGACTGCTGTCAACCTGAATGACAGTATACATGTTTTCCAGAAAATTCCCATCACAAACCTGAAAAATAGAATCCAGGTTCTCCAGTCAATAGCAGTACATAGCTAAATGGTTGATCAGTGAGACACACATTCTGGACTGGTAGCTTCTAGAACCAAACATTGGCACAAGGCAAGCTGTCATAGTACAACTGGAAGTATTATTGGACCTACTCACAAGGCAGCTTCCAAAATACAACTAGAAGTGATAGGAAACTTATGAGCAATTGCAGTCTCTTCTTCCATAGTTCACTCCAGAACTAGGAGCTATACCTTGCCAACAGTAGCAGGCAGAGTATAGCCATTGTAAAAGATATTCAAAATATGAATGCATATTTATTTGTTTTCATTTTGATAATAAATATAATATTAGAAACATATTTACACACATTTGTGTATATATATAACTCAGACTAAACACTTTCATAATTTCAATTTTTCTATTTTCTGTTTAATAATAATAATAATAATAATAATAATAATAATAATAATAATAATAATAATAATAATAATAATAATAATAATAATAATAATAATAATAATAATAATAATAATAATAATAATAATAATAATAATAATAATAATAATAATAATAATAATAATAATAATAATAATAATAATAATAATAATAATAATAATAATAATAATAATAATAATAATAATAATAATAATAATAATAATAATAATAATAATAATAATAATAATAATAATAATAATAATAATAATAATAATAATAATAATAATAATAATAATAATAATAATAATAATAATAATAATAATAATAATAATAATAATAATAATAATAATAATAATAATAATAATAATAATAATAATAATAATAATAATAATAATAATAATAATAATAATAATAATAATAATAATAATAATTCAATTCAATTCATCATTATTTACCGTACAAAACTACAGCATAAAGCCAATTACAGTATTGCACCATAACAAATATATAAATACATAAATGAGTTTAAATGACAAATTATTAATATAATTATGTGTCATATTTCAATAAAAGATAATTAACACATTTAAAAATCTAAAGTAAAATTAAATATCAGCATATAAACAATTATTATTAAGACATTAATATTAACAAATAAATAAAAGGGATAAATATAAAGCACATAACAAAATAAAAAAAACCAAAAAACAATTTAATATATATATATATAAACAAAATCAAGTTAAACCAATCAAATCTGACATTTAAATTTAATAGCATTACAAAATTGATTATAATCTAAATTGAAGTAATTAATATTGCTACAAATCTGATTATATAAAGATGGTAGCCTAAACAAAGGAGAAAATCTAAGAACATTGGAATGACAAGATTTAATGTAACAAACAGAAGCAGACCGAGTATCATGCACATGAGATCTAATTATAACAGTAGAAATTGTATTAGATAAAATAATTATTTTATTAACAAGTTTATAAAGATATTTAATATCTCTATATTGTCTTCTAGAAGAAAGATGAACAGTTTTATTTCCCAAAGAAACATATTTAGAAAACTTATTATACACTGATTGTAATAAATTACATCCCTGTTTAGAGCTAGGATTCCAAATGACTGAACAATATTCAATGATGGGAAGAACAAATGATAAAAATAATTTAAATTTTGTATCACCATTGAAATGATAACCAAACCTTAGAATAGTACCTATAATTTTTAAAGCCTTACCAATAATCATTTCCAAATGAAGAAGAAAGAATCCATTACTAGAAAATATAACTCCCAAATTTTTTTGGGATTCAACAGAAATAATTTTGTGAGAATTAATAAAATAAGAAAAATGCAAAACTTCAGATTTTTTAGAACATGAGACTAAGGAACATTTACTGAAATTAACAGTCATATTATTTAGATCACACCAAGCACTAAAATTATCTATATCATTTTGAAGAAGAGTGCAATCAAACACAGATGTGATTCTTCTAAAGATTTTACAGTCATCTGCATAGCACAAAAGATAAGACAATTTTAAGCAATCCTTAAGGTCATTCATATAAATGTTAAAAAGCATAGGTGCTAAAATACTACCCTGAGGAACCCCCAAATTACATTTAAAATTAGATGAAATAGTATTATTAAATTTAATGTATGCAGTATGACCATGAAGAAAGGATTGAAACCAATAAACAAGCTTAGTAGAAAAACCCATTTGATATAATTTCTGAAGAAGAATACTGTGGTCTACTTTATCAAAAGCTCTTGATAAATCAAAATAAACAACATCAAGTCTCTGCTGGTCTTCAATTGCATGAGCTATATGATCATAAATTGTTAACAAATTAGTTTCTACAGATCTATTAGGTATAAAACCATGCTGTGAAGAAGAAATGAGTTTACTAACATCTAAAATAATTTTATTATAAACACACCTCTCAAAAATTCTAGCAATAGTATGTAAAACAGAAATAGATCTATAGTTATTAATACAATCACGTGATCCATTCTTAAAAATTGGGACCATTTTGGCACACTTAAGCACATTAAGAAAAACACAAGAGTTAAGTGATAAATTAAAAATAAATGCAAGAGGTACTGCAATAAATTCAGCTAGCCCTTTGTAAATAAATGAAGGAATATTATCATTTCCCAAACTAGAATGAATTTTAAGTCGCTTAATAGCCATAACAACATCATCCTTAGAAATATGATCAATCATACAATGAACAGTTGAAGAATTACAAAATAATGTAATATTTGAAGATATTGTATCATGTGATGAATATACATCAGCAAAATGTTTTGAAAAATCATTTGCACTTAAAGTGAAACCATGAGTAGCTTGAACCCTTTTCTTACCCAAATCAGACTTATTAATGAAATCCCAAAATTCTTTAGGGTTAGAAGAAATATTAACCTCAATTTTTCTAATATAATTCTGCAAATCTCTTTTATAAACATGCTTCACCAATCTTCTGAAATTAACAAAATTATTATAAAAAAAGGTATTCTGTGTTTTAAAATAAAGTCTACGATGAAAAGACTTCCTTTTAATAATTTTAATAAGATCGCATGAAAACCAAGGAGGAAAACCCTTATAAAAAGGCCGCTTATTGGGAATATACAAATCAATAAAACCATTAAGAATCTTTAAAACCCCATCCAAGCAATGATTTACATCATTAAAAGAATACAAAAAATTCCAATTAACCTTAGAAAAGTTACTACAAAAATCAATATAATTACCCTTCCCATAATCCTTTCTTGAAATATTAGAAAAATTAATCTTTGAATGACAAACGTTAATATAAAAATCAAAAGGTGGATGATGAGCATCAGTAGGAAAATTAACAGAAACAACTTGAAAATTACTAACTACTGTTGAATTACATAAAATATAATCCCAAGTACGATGATAGGAATTAACAAATGGGTTATATTGCTTAAGTCCTAAAAATTTACAGAACTTTAACATTCTAGAAGCCTTAGAAGACAAAACAGAAAAGTGTGTAGCAATTTTACCCTGATATAAATCCGGAATATTTAAATCACCAGTAATAATAATATTATCATAGCCAATCAGAAAATCTTCAAGAGATGTCAAAAAATAATCAAACTCTAACAACGACAAAGTGGGTTTGAGGTAAACATTACCTAAAATAAATTTAATAATAATAATAATAATAATAATAATAATAATAATAATAATAATAATAATAATAATAATAATAATAATAATAATATTATTATTATTATTATTATTATTATTATTATTATTATTATTATTTTTGGATGTCTTAAGAAGATTTGAAACCAAATATAGTGATTAACATGGACAAGCATTAAAATAAATGGTTCCAAATTAAATTTAAAAAATGTGTGCCTTTATTTTACGCATATTTACTAAACTAATAAAAACAATTCATTAAAAAAAATAAAACAATTCGGAAATATATATGAGACTAAATTTTTGACATGACAAAGTTATGTTTTTTATTATTTCTAAATTTGTAACTAATTGCTTTAGATTTATTAATATATTAATAGCAATAATCAATCAGTAACACTTATCAACAGTAAACAGAAGCTTTTAAACTGAATTAGTAAAATGCTATTGAAAAATATATATAAAATAAATATATACTTTAATATTTGTAATTATATAGATAATTTTCTTTAATCAACAATAATATTCTGTATTATGGAAAGGACTAGACAGTAATCATTATTAAAAAAAATCACATACACTTTCATTCTGCCTTCAAGAAAACTTAATGGTATTTCAGTTAAGAGCTATCAAAGTTTGTATCTCTTTTGCTGATTCAATGCAACCATCATTTTTATATCTTTTTATCAGTCTTTGGACTTACTATATAGATTATAAAGATCCACACTTGCAAATCATAAAATGTCACATGTTACTATTTAATTAAGTTATTAATAATAAGATCATTGTTATAAAACTGATTATGATTCTTCTTGAATGAATCCATATCCCTTTATAGTGATTTTCCTGCCTAAACAAAGTGTTTGTGACAGACAATTTGATATTTTATGTTAAATTTCAACATTGACAGATCATTTGAGTTTACAGAACCAATACTTATTTCTAACATTTTTTGACCAAACTCTGTTAATGATACCAGCATGTGCAATAAAGCCACCAAGAAAAAACAAAACTTTTAATGGTACTGCTTTAATAAAGCCATCATGCAAGAAATAAAATCATTATTTTTTTTAAAAAAAAAGACATGAATATCACTAAACAGATGAGTTAACCCATTCATTAATTGAAAGATTCTAATCTTCTAAATATATATTCTAGTGGATTACTTATTGTTTTACATTATGCAATAAAAATGACTTTTTTACTTGATGATGATACACTGTAATACACTTTCTGGACTTATCACTGCTTATCATCAGAAATAGATGAAAGTTAGAAAACTAAAGTGACCTCTAGAAATGTTATTTGTAAATAAAACTTTAATTGATAATTTATCATCTAATAAAGATTTGGACATATGAAAATATATATATATATATATATTTGATAATAAGACACAAAAATTTTGCCTAATATGTAATCAGCTCATTATTTTTATGACTTCAATGCTATAATTGTTAATCATAACTTTTTAGTAAATATTGTATTTAATGTAAACTAGATTGTTTAATAACAGATATAAACTAGGCAACAATATTTTGGTATTATGAATATCATAATTACACTCATTATATAAACAAATAAAGCAATATTTTTAAATAAAAAAATTGAAGACTAATTTTTTTTGTTTTTTGAAATAAAATATATTCTGTAATTAAGTCTCTTAATGCACACATTTATTTAGGGTTTACCTGAGGATTTGTGATAGTGACATTTTGTTGCATTTACATATTGGACTACTCCCATCATCTAAGATTAAATGTTGAATGTTTTTGGAAAAATTTATAAATTTATTTTCAATTACATTGAACTGTTAATAGAGGTTAGTATATACACAATGTTTTGAGTAGTGTTATTCTCCTCTCTTCTTCAGATGTCACTGGCATAACCCAGTAATAATACTAATATGGGAATTGAATCTGGACTTTTAGATTCTTGAATACGGAAATTTAAAGTAACACTATCTATGTGAGCCAGTTCTGGACTTTGATATTCTTCAATATTGACCTTTAAATTAACACTCTAATCAAATGGGCCAGTCTGCCAAAAGCAACAGTCAGTAAAAATTTCATAAACTAATCTATGGGGTTCCTCCTGATTTCTCTACTTTTTCCTGAAAGCAAAGTTAATTAGTGGCTTCCAAACATTATGTATAGCTATACACAAGGTTAACTTAAGGGGATATTTGACATTGACATGTGAGCATCTTCTATGATTTTTCATCTTTGTACCTTTTCTCTCTATCCAATATTTTTGTATCTTCCCAATTGAACATATGTACATTGGTATATACATGGTCTACTTACTTTAGTTACATCTTTTTTCTCTTTTCTTATTAAAAACTATTTGTCAATAAATGTTCATATTTAGAATACATATATCTTTGGCATTCAAATTTATTCATGTTTCCTTGAGATTATAGAATATATACCATTTTAAAAACCAGCCATTTTCCTATTAAGAAAACACCCACAAGAAAGTTCTATTATGGATTTACACAGCTTAATGATTTATATTTATAGATCAAGAATTTTTAAAAAATATGTTCCATGCAGTTTAGCATGGTAGTAATGTCTTGGACTGTAGAGTAAAGGTTCCTGAATAAAAACTAAATTTACATTTTGAAACAACATATTAACACCATCTACTGTTTTTCTAACTTTTGGATTTATGTATATTAATGATTTATGAAAGTTTAATAAACTTTACAGTATAACTTAAAAAATTGAGATGCTATAATAAATTGTGTTAAAGAAATGGCAAGTAATATAAATAATTATCAAGTGTTATTTTTTTTTCTAGTTATATATACCCTTGTTTGCAGATAGTTGTTAATGATAATGATCATGTGGCAATAGTATTAGGGTAGTAAGTTTAAGAAGTGATTCCTTTCAATCAATTCCTTTTGTAAATATTATTTCAGCTTATCATTCAATGCACTATGTTTTGTCCTAGTCTTATCAATCTCTTTGCTTTGATTACTGATACTATATAACATTAAATATTTTCTAAAAATAATACCTCTATAATGTAATTATATATAGCAAGCACTGTCGACTGTATCACACTGTGATAATTATTTACAGTAAAATAAAAAAAAAAAAATTGTGATTTGATAATAAATAAATAATCAAATAGGTTTATTATTTAGAAATTTATAAAAAGTTCTAGCACCAAATCATCCAGAACTATTATGATTCAATTATAAGTAAGCAATGAAAAGATTAGGTATAAGTATAATAATTAATATAATATCTATATAGTATCAATGAACAATTATAGTGCTATGATATATGTAGCACCTGAGATTAATTTCTCATATATTCTATTTTTAATCTATATTTTATATTAAGCATATCATAGACTTATGCAATTATTTGTAACCCACTTCTCTACTGTTATGTCATTGTATATTTTAACTATAAATTTCTCATTCTAATGCAAATAATTAAAAATATATATTTATAAATTGTGTAAATATCAAGCCTTTTTTGCATGCAATTGGATATTTTTCTAGTACCAATTTATTAAAAACGAAACAAATAAGAAATTCAGCTTAACAAAACTCCAACAATAAAATATAAAAGTACTTTGATGAAAGCTTTACAAACTATCTCAGCCTGACCAATCTCTTCAAAAATTTCACAGTGAAGAAACTTATACCTATATAAGATTGATGATGAAAGCAGATACTGCATTAAGAAGAGTAATCCATTCTATTATCCCTGTTTTAGATCTATCTATTGTAAGAATGACTGATAAACTGATACTAAACTGGTAAGAACAATTAAATTACAATCAGCATACTGAATATCGATCTTTATCAAAAATATGCAATATTATTGCATATACACATATAGAATACATCATTTTTTGAGTAAATTTGTATTTAATATCTGCATCAAGAGCAACAATCTTATTTTGTCATTTAAAAATACAGTCATCTATTGTAAGTACAAGTAATCAATGAATACCAATTGATTAACACTAATAAAATTCCCAGACCAGTTTTTATCTATTTGATTTAATTAATAAAGGGTAAATGGATTGCATTTAGCAGCTATCTTTACTTTCTTATACTATTCAGGCCAATGATCTAAAGATGCAAACACATTAATATCAGACGTAAGTAGAGAAGCAAATAAATTGTAATGGTTTTGTATTTTATTTTAGAGTTTTTGAAACTTATACTTTATTAACTGGAATAGCATTAAAAAAATAAAAATGACTAATGATTGTGTATGTGCATTGTAATGCTCTGCGTTGATGAAGACAAATATCTAGAAAGTAATTAGATAATTTGATTGACAATAATATCTGGTAATCTATTCATCATTCAAACAAATTATTAATTTTAATGCAGATATTAAAGGTAAGATTTGAAGAGACACTTGATACTATTATTTAGAAGAAGACACTATGCTGTCTTTTCTTAGCTATAAATAGTCAAAATCTCATATCAAGTTAATTTTTATGTTCATTACTAATTTTGCAATGAAAAAAAAAAGACCTATTACATGACCATGGAAAAGACTTTTTAAACATGAGGTTTGCTCATTATTATCAGAACTCAAAATGTTTTTATTTTGTATCAAAAATATAAAAATATTTTATGTACAAACTATATTACCATATGTTAGTAAAGATGACCAATGTTGCTATTAAGATATTTCTGATATTATGTAATGATTTATTTTTTTGTTTTCTACATTGCCAGCATGATCTAAAGCTTTTTATCCATAATTGTTATTTAAGTTTTGCCAAAACTTTCACTGACATTTTCATCTTTAAAATATATGCTGCTAAAGCTTTACTGATTAAGAAATTGTTCTTTTGGCATCTAGTTATGACTATTGAGGATTGTATAGTTTGCTAGTTAGTTTTTAAGAATGGACATTAATCTGAGAGATTAATACATTTTTAAAATTTTACTTAGCTAGGAAATTCAACGGAATGATCACTTATCTGTAAGTTATTGTATAACTTATACTATTTATTATAAACAGTATATTAATATAAATGATATAAATAAGGAAGAGTAGCCAACCATCACATATTTTTAAATCTTAAGTGTATATGAAATAAAATGAATCAAAGTAACATAATAAATTTTAATTATTTAGTATTACTTTATTTAAAATTATTTTAAATATTATGCATTTAGCATATGAATTTTTTCAGATAGTTTACTTATTAATAAGTAGCATAAAGAAATCTGATGAGATTTTAACCAGGGGATAAATTCATTAGTGGCTTAATATCTTTTTATTCTTGAAGCTATAGATTTCTCCCGTATTACTTGTATATTTCATGATTTGAGTTTGTTCACAGCATTTGAGTTATTTTATGACTGCCAAAACAATACAATCAGTTTTCATTTTGATAGTCTAGGATGCTCACTACTTTGGTAATGATGTAGCTATTTTCCATAATACTTAAAATTACTTACAAATTAATGATGATGAATTAAGTTTCACTTACTAAATGACTATTTGAAATTCAAGTCAACAAAAAAGATCAAAAGTGTTGTCCAAAAAATAGTATTTTCATTTTACTTAATTTTATTTAAAAAAATTGAGAATAAATTCTTAAATAATCATATAATTGCTTGGAAGATCATGTGATGTTCAAACATAGCTCCATTCAAAAGACGGAATCAAGTTTTTTTTTACAAATATCCTAAGTTTCATGAACAAATAAAATAATTATCATAATATGACTATCGCTGTATTGCTAATTATTGAAAACAAAAGCAAAAATTGGATTTTAACAAGCATATTAAGTTTCTGATGTAAATCCAAATGTGAGATGTCAAACTAAATGGTGTTAAAAAGCAAATAAATAGTGTTCAAATACTATATACCATGATCAAGTGTAACAAGACTTGCAAAAAGATCAATAAACAGGTAAACAGTAATTCCATATGAATAAAAATTATTACTGTAAAAATGATGATGATGAAAATCAGCTGAAGCGAATAATGATGATTGCCTTGAAATTTAAAGAATTTGTGAATTTTTGTTAATATTAATCACAAAAAATGAAAAATCAATAATTATATAATGTGATAAGGTATTAAAAAAATCTACCAAATTCGATTTTTCAATATTGTAGATGTTTATTAATTATTCTATCATACCATCCACCAATGCACCCATCTATCCATTTTCAACATCTAATCTAACTAACATTCAGCTACCTATTCACCTACTTATTCATTTATCTATCACATATTCACTCATCCACTTGCCTATTTATCTATCATTTTGTGTTTATATAATATATAAGAAAATTATAAACATGTATGATTATATCTAAGGAAAACATAATTTGACAATTTACAAATATGTTAAAATCACATTCATAACATAAAGCAAAATAAATTATAATTTAGCAACTATTATTAATTCCCAGTGGCAAGCAACTTTAAACTACAATATTGACAATTTCATGACTTGAATAATAATTGAGGCTCGCCTTTATTTTATACAGTGATGCTTACTTGCAAGCTATTAAGCTGGCCATTCAGTTCAAATGCGTAATTAGATCATTAATGAACTAGGCTCAAGCCTTTGAAGAAAACAAGTCTGGGATTCTAGTCATTATGCAGAACTTGACTATCATCACTGATTAGTTGTAATATATATATATATAAATTATTTGTGTATATTCACACAAAATATTTTGTTTTAAGACTATTAAATGGATTGATATATGTGAATGCAATTATCATCACCATCATTTGTCATCTGCAAAAATAAAATCAGATAATCTTCTAATTTTATTATCTCTTGTTCAACTTTTTAATTGCTCATAATTACTACTCCTCATAAGATCATCAATTAATTTCTTTTTTTTTTCTAATCTTAATTTCTTTTATCTTTTATAGTATCTATCCCATATATCTCTTTTTTTTTTATTCTCCTGCCTTAAAATATATGCTCAATCTATTCCTCTTTACAATTCCTTAATAATAATCTTTTCATACTTTTTCCTTTCAATACTTCTACATGAAATATCTTATTCTATTTATTTATTTAATTTATTTTTTCCAAATATACTTCTTTAAAACCATTAGATTTTTTTCTTCTTAATTTTTCCTACTTGTCCATATTTTTGTTCCACATAGTTACATTCCAAGCAAAATTTTTTTAGTTTTCTTTCTTAAATATATTTTCAAAAGACCACAAAATTATTTTCTTATTAAAATGACAATTGAACATTGCTATCCTCATTATTTTTTTTTTAAATCAATATTTCTTAAAACAAGTTTTTAAATAGTTAAAACATTAATTCGCTCTATAATTTCCTTCCTAAGACTACTTTATATAAAATCTTAATTTTCATCTCTACAATGGTTTATTTTAATAATGCTATTATTATCATGGCTAAAATTTCTTACAAAACAAAATCAAGTCAATTTAAAGTAAACTCATCTTCTATGTTCTGGTCTACTACTATTTAAAGGGATTTGAACACAGACTTTCACTCTATCTCATATAACTGTTCTATATGACTACACAATATGAAAAAGATAAATGATCTCCAATGGAATGGATAGTTGAAGAGTTGGAGGGTGGAGTAGATTGATTCCATTAAAGTTTGAAGATTTGCTGTTTTAATATAAACCAAGCACTGATTATATATGTGTGTGGGAGATAATGATCTGGTCCAACTAATGAATGCTGGTTCAGCATGAAATATGTATATTGGAGATTATTTATCTTTTTCACATGTGTGTGCTCATGTATATCGGTTATATGAGATAGAGTAGATAGCTGAAGGAGTTTGAAAGTCTGTGTTCAAATCCCCTATATTATATTCATTCCAATGAATTATGCTTGTTATTCAAAAAGATTACTATATGTAAGCAAAACTGATTTAATAAATCTTTCCTTTTTTCAATGCTAATTGCATATTTATGAAAACAACATTCATTTATAACTTTATTTAAGTATACAGTATATTAAACAAAAGAGACGTTATACAACATGCCTGTCTTCTTTCTTTAACTACATGTATTCCTTCTGTAAAAATATTACTCAGTTTAATAAGCATATTTTAATTCATATTTCTTAATAACTAATCTTTAACTCCAATGTATAAGATTTATTTTTAAAATATCCAAAAACAATTCAATTCATTTTATCAAATGTCTCTTATCAATAAATAAAATAATGCTAAGGAAAAAATGAAAAGATTTATTTACTTAGCATAAGATTTTTCTTTTCAGTTGTAAGACAGCCTTCATGAAATCAACCCAACTAATAACATATTTTTATGTATATAACAGTTGGAAACTAAATTTTATTTGACAACAAACTCCTGGACAATGGTGAAACAAATCTATGAGCAACTAAGAAAATATGATAGATATAAATGCTTTAATAGAAAATGAGAGAAAGTATCGAAAAGGAAATAACAAGAAAACAATTATATTTTTATAGGAGAGCAGATAAATCGGAAAACCCAAGAGCATGAGATTTCATCACTCTACATGAAACAAGCTGTAGATAAAAAAGCGAATAAAGGCTATAGCATAATGTGAATTCTTTTCATTCATATTATGAGTGAAGTAGTTATTGTAAACCAAACCAGGACAATATAAATGGCCTCTGAGGGACCTTTTGTTTTAGATATATTAAAAAAGGTATTGCATATGTTATAGTTATTATAAAGAGTTATTGTTGAAACTTTGTATAAGGCTCAGAAATGATAGCTAACCATTGTATATAAGGTATGTTTTTTGTATAAGTGAATTCTGTGTTTTACAGAAAAGCACTTTTTTCATTAAAATAATTAGGCTTTTGCGAATCAATAAATTTTGTAATTTGTATACTTGAATGTTACAAAATCATGTATTAATAAAATTTGTCTTTTAAATCTCTGCATAATTAATAGGCCAACATTATCACAAAGAAGTTTTTAAATTAAAAAAAAAGTTATCATAAAAGAAGCAGTTATACATTTAAAAAAAAGAAAAAGATTAAATTTCATGTAAAAACAAACTAATTTCACATACGAACAAACTGAAAAAAATAATATAATCCCACTTTAAAAATGTTTAATGTTTTTTTTTTTTTTTAGTAATTTAATAGCCAACCTAACACTTTATATTATAATTAACTCCAACAGCTTCTCAAATGATGAATAAAGTGCAAAGTTCACATTAAAGAAAGACCCAGTTATCCATAAAAAAGCAATTTATAAAAAATTTTCAGCGAAAATGAGTAGCAATAAAATAAAATATTAGATATAAAAGCACTCACATCTAAATCCCTAAAAATTAAAATGATACTATAGCCAAGTATAGAATTAAAAGAAGATCAAAAATGTCACTTAAATAAGAAAAAAAATAATCCGTAACAAAAAAAAAAACAACAACTGAATATAGGTAATAAAAGTTTATTTTGAAATCTATAATATTTATGTTAAAAAATAATACCTTAAAATATGCTGAAAGAGTATGAAATATGACTTCTAATGATAATCTTGGTTTAAATTAAAAGTTATAACTAACTTAAAAAAAAAAAAAAAAACCACCTAAATATATATACACGTATATAAAAGAAAATAAGTGAGCATAATAAAAATAATCAAACACGAAATTGGTCCTTGCTACAGTAGAAAATACAAAGGTTATGCATATATTTACCATGTCTGACCTGAGTTTGAATCTTATCTAAATACAATGTGAAATTTTTTGTAAGGTTCTTATAAGATTTAAAAATGTTCTTTAAAGTAACATAATCATGTCTAATTAGTAGCCAACATTCAATATTAGTCAATAAATGAAGTTATATATTCTTAATTAGAGGGTGAAACAAGAAGAAACCAAACCACTTTGAATTGGCAAACTTTTTTCTTTACCGTTCATTCTGTGTACTAGTCAAATCTTTGCTAAGCATTAGCCTATTTAAAAATGGATTTGCTTTTTATTTTTTCTCTATAACAATTTATTAACACTTTCATTACCATTCATAAATTATAGAAGCCTCAGGCATAACTTAGTAATTTTCTTGAATATATGAATATTATCCAAAATACCCTTATTTTACATTAATTATTATCTATCTTTTAGATTTTTTGCATAATATATAATAAATACACTTTAGTATACCAATCATTAAGTCCTGGCTATGCATCATACTTGAAATGAAATGATAATTAACCAACAAACACAGTATCCTAGGGTCATACTTATGCACCTGAGACATTAATATAATGAGATATTAGCTAATCGGAGAGAAAGATTTCAAGATATTATGAATTTTATTTTGATTTTGGTTTCTACAACTAAATTGCATATCAGGCCTCAAACCTTGTAAGTGTGCCTTATCTATACTATAAACACAGAGATAAAATGAAGCAACTAGCGTTATATTTTCCTAAAAAAAATGTATTAAATTATTTGTCACCCAAGAAGATTTTCTAAAGGTCTTGAAATTATCTGCAGTTCCCATTAAAAAAAGTTGAAATAATAAACTCGACAAAAAATTAATAACATAATTAGTATTTTCCAAAGATAGAATTCATAAGAATAAATTGAATGCTGTACTCAAGATGAAGTTCATTAGTAGTAAAATATTTTTGGGCTTTTCAAGCTGTTTGTCTTTTCATGAATACTTTTAAGCAACAAATATATAAAGATTTTTTTGCAAACAAAATCACTAATATATATATATATGATAAACATTTCATTCAAAAAAAGATAAATAAAAAGATCATACTGTAATCCTAGAATAAAAATAAAAATATCTTAAAAAGTTTTAATATTGAATAAATGTTTCAAAATTTAAATTTACATCTTATTATTACCACAATTTAAATTAAAAATGTGTCCTGTGTGGTTTAATACAAGAGTAAGTATGAGAAATTTAAAAACTGAAGTTTCTGAATTAATTTTGAAAAAAAAAAAGTTGAACCTGCAGTGATTAGTGTACCATTTTAATGCTTAAGTTCATATTATTTTGATTAGACAGATATATTAATGGTAATATTAATATTACTTCATACAATGGATATCAAAGGTTATATTTAATGTTTTTCATATTTTTCTCTCTGAAGCATTGCTACATTTCAGTGATGGAGTTATGATAGTTTTTAATATAAATATATGTAATTAAAAATATGAAAATGAAATAACTCTTGTGTAAATGGTTCTTAACAATTTAAATGTATATAACTAGCTGGGGGAATTCTATCATTTACATAGGCATTTCATTACTATCAAGAATATTTTAATTATTGCAGATTCCTCTTCTTCTAGAATGGATATACACCTGGGTCTCTTTTTACGCGGATTTATTTAATGCGATTTTGAAGTTACGCGATTCACGTTTCTCTGGAAGTCGAACTCCGATAATGCGCTATTACTTTAAATAATAAATTTTGCACACTTATGTCATATTGAAAGTAATAGCACATTATTGGAATTTGACTTTCATCTTAGTAATTTCAATATTTTCAGTGCTTTATAATAGTAAGATTTTATGCAATAATGAAATTAAAATCATGATTTCCACATTTTATGTATACACACATTAAATTTTACAAGATTATAATGTAAATTTGTTCAAACATTGCGTGTGTTAATTTTGCATTTTAAATCACATTCTGTTTTTGCTTTTTAAAAAAGAACGTAATCAATTATTAATCATTTAGTGTGCATAAGTTTATTTTTAAAAGATGAGTAATAGCAGTGGGCACAATTAAAATTGAAAATTAAAAAATTAAAGACAAAAATAAGAATTTAATTTTTAGTTGTTAGATTAATTACTAATTACGTTGTCACCAGAAAACCATTAACACAACATGAGAGTGCCGTTGGTGCTAGTTGTATTTCCTTTTGTGAAGAATCTGATTTTTTACCAGTTTGCAAATGAACCTGTTTAACGGCAAATAGCAATAATAATTAAAATGTGTATAAAAAATGTAAATTACTGTAAATTATGCATAAAAATATATTCTCCTGAATAAAATTAAATATTATAGTTAAAAAAAGTTTGTCTTGTATCAATTTTTTTCAAATTTGAAATTTTTTATTAGTCATATTTTATTTCCTTATTTTTTTTTGCACAAATTTTAAAGTAATTTTACATTGGTGCTTTGCTTTTACATGATTTTTGAAAAATCACAGTCTGTATCCCCCCTTTTTCAAGGTAAGTTACGTCTATTTTTGCGCGTGTTTTCTGAGGAACCTATCTATCGCGTAAAACGAGACCCAGGTGTAATTCTAAAAGATGGCTAACAGAGAAAATATTTACCAACTCTGATTGATTTATTCATTAAATTCTATTATTGATTTGTTGTCCTACAAATGTAAACATCTTCTTTAAGTGCTAAGCATTAATAGTACATTAAAAAGTCCACAAATCAGATACCTTTTTTAAAAATAAATTATGTAGAGTTTGCAATATACAGATTAAGCAAATCACATCTGCTTAAAAAAGATTTTGATTTTTACTTACATCAAAAAACATTCACTAGAATTACATTACATATAAAAGGTTCACTGATTCAATTAATAGTCTCCTATATTCTAGTAAAGCTTTTTGGTTTTTAGATCCAGCAAAAAGACTTCAAATCAATAATTTTCCAGATTCCAGCAGAAGATTATAAATTCAACTTAATATTTACAGAAAAAGACAACTAGCTTGAGTACTGATCTCTTCTATTAAAAAAAAAACTAGCCATCACAGACGTAGAAATTTTTATTTACATTTTTTATGTTAGTTTGAAAACTGCTTCATTATTATTCAACTTAAAGCCATACATGCCTACTTATTCTAAAATCTTATTAAACTATTTTATATATCAACATCACATGATCATTTCACTTGCTTACACATGCTGTTAATAAGAGTACCAAACTTCCCATACCATCCTGCATCTATTGATTACAATGGTTTGCAGTTAATGGCACTATTGTAAGGAGAGTTTGGTAATTTATATTGACTTGTCAATTCTACCATTAAACACACTTTTTTTTATTTACAAAAACCAGCCTAATATTAAATTATAATGAAAGTTATTAATTTTAATTATTATCAGTTAGACTTTTTTATTTGATTTCATATTATAGTATTACCACTGTAATTTACCAGGTTACTTTTTAGTTTGCCCTCCCCTTCTCAATTTAAAAAAAACAACAACAACAATAGCTTGCAACGCTAAATATATCAGTGATTCTTTATAAATTATTATATGTAAACCGTTCTCCCCCCCTCCCCCATTTTATTCATTTACATAACAATTTAAGTTTTAAAAATTATTGAATATTAAAATAAATAATCTAGTAATAAAATAATTAAAAAAATAGCTGCAAAATTATTTAGAATAAGCTAATTAAAATGATTTTTTTTTTAAAAAAATAAAACTGTTATTAAACTGAAGCATAGTTAATATAAGCTTTGTTATTTTACTGATTTCTACAGACTGATGAACAATATCAAATGCCTTTTTTAAGGTCAAAAAACACAAGGAGTTTTAAGAGGAAAACTTGGAAATTAAGTAATTTATTAGATATACTACATCCAATTACTTCAGATAAATTACGAAGATTAAAAATAAGCCTGTAGCTACTAGACTCTGATTTATTACTTGCTTTAAACTACTTGAAGAAATCGAGCAATCTTCATTTATTAAGAAAAAATGCCAATTTAAATATAGAATTCAGCAGGTTTAAAAAAGAAAAGACATTCTTTTAGAATAAAAATTGCAATATTTTGCATCACTTTATTTCTGAATTAATATTACTAAAAATAATTAAATCTTCTATATATATGTTTACTGTTATGAATCTATCACAATATCACATGACTTTTTCATATATTTTCTAATATGTTTCCAAGACCATCTCTTTTCACTCTATTCAAGCTTACAACCAAATGGTTCTGGAGTGCCTGAAAAGAACTATTCCTGAAAACATATGAATAAACATAACAGAAAAGGATTGTGATATTGTTGTTGCGGTTAATCTTTACCCCCCCCCCCCCAAGAGCACAAAGGAGACTACATTTGGCATAAAACTGAAGTCTCTAACTGACTTAATAGGCAAGTGAATAAGCTTGAGTTTAAAGATTTAGTTTTGTAAAACATTTCAGGCTATTAATTTAACTAATATAAAGAAGAAAAAGGTGGTTCTTAAATGCAAAAGTGTATCAATTCTAGCTTAGAAATTACAAAGTAGAAATATGTTTGTTTTTTTATATTATAAAAAACAACAACTAAAATTTCGAATTAGTGCATATATGTTAAATATTTCACCCAAAGGCAGTCAGAGTTATAATGGCTATAAGCGAGCAATATCACTTGATTATTAATTATTCGAGATAATTTGCCTGGACATGTTATCTTTTTGGTAAAATTAGTGTATTCATTAGTTATTAGAAGACTCAAGTAAACAACGATATTCAGTCATGATAAGAAAAGGAAAAATAAAAAATAAGAAGCAGTTAATATCATATTAAATTATAGATGCATAATCTTCTTTGTAACGAAGATTTCATGCATAAGTGGATATTGATGTGATTTTCACTTAGCAATATTTATAAAATATTTAACAGCTACATATATATTAGCAGAAATATAGTGAAATTTGCAGACATGTACTCTATGAAAATAAATCCAAATTGTGCTTAAGCATTTGATACTGGTCACCCATAATGATGAGAAATTAATAACTTTCTGAAGTAGTTGGGAAATGTTTTGATATACGTATTAATAATATGCAAAAATTGCAACTGGAAATCAATGTCACAATATTTATAAGAAAGGCAACAAACAATGATCTACTCACCCTTTTTTAAAAAAAATATCGATATTTTAAGAGCTTTTTTAAAACTAAATTTTCAAAAGTTAATTTTTGTTGTTTCTTCTATTGCCTCCTTTTCTTAGTTGGAATTGACTTAAATAAATTGAAATTTAAAATTAAAAATAAAATAAAGATTTCTTTATTAATTTATAAAATTTATACTTTTGACGTGAGATATACTATTGT
Organism: Epiperipatus broadwayi; assembly: GCA_028023455.1. Lineage (NCBI taxonomy): Eukaryota > Metazoa > Onychophora > Udeonychophora > Euonychophora > Peripatidae > Epiperipatus > Epiperipatus broadwayi. Next base: position 2,665,750 of record JAQFVV010006222.1, read on the forward strand.
TTTTATTTTATATTATTTGCTGATCTGGACATAATTTAGTTAAAGACATCTCTTAATTCAAATTTTTTATTATCCAAAGAATATGACAGAACTAAAATAAACATATTGGGGGTCATTTGTCTTTTATTATATCTTTATTTATAGGAGTTTAAAAAGAAGGGGTAAGTAAGGAGGTTGTATACAGTACACAAACACTATTTAAAAAAAGATATCAAAAGTATTATTTATTCAATTTTTCGTAATTAGTAACAATCATCAAAATATTTGTTGGTGTAAGAATGATAGTTATAGAGTGGCAGAAAATTTGGCATTTTTAGATTAAAGTACAATAATTTTAAATTTTCAACAGAGTTTGATGTTATAATTAGAGGAGAGGAAGGGAGAGGACATTCTTGCTGAATCTCCTAATAATTGACAAATTAAAAAAAAAACTCAACTAGAAATAGGAAATTTTGGATTAATCATAGTCCACCTATACAAGTTTAAATTTGTAAAAAAAAAATTGATTTAGGATAATTTGGATTCACTTAAATGAGTCTCAATATGCAGAAATTAAAAAATAAATGTGATTGCAAATAATGCAACCACCATTACTTTCTGCCAACATATAACTCAGCTAGACACCTAATGATGGTAGGATATCTTGATTATTATACAATCATGACAGACAAAAATAAATCATGGCTCTTATTCCCAGGAGGCTGTAAAGTCTCCAACCAATGCAGAGGGTGGTGGCCAAACGTGGAGGGTGCTAAGAATCCTCTGATTGTGGACCCAGGCTGCCATTTGATGATGACTTTTTATTTATGTACTTACAACTGCAGATCACTTTCAAGTGAAGGAAAATTGCAAGAATTAGAAGTGACTTATATTAAATGGGACATTATTGGACTTTGTGAAGTTAGTAGAAAAGGTGAAGAGAAAATTGATTTAAAAAGTGGACCTGCATTCTACTATAAAAACACAAATATTAAAAATACAGGTGGAATAGGAGTCATTATAAATAAAAAATGAAAGAACAACATTGTGGAGATTGATGGTGTATTGGACAGAGTGGCAAGATTAATTATACAACTTAACAGCAGATACCAAATGCAGATAATTCAGGTTTATGCCCCAATAAGTTCTCATAGTGATGAAGTAGTAGATTTTTATATGAATGTACAAAAGGCTTTTGATCAGAGTAAACAACATTTTAAAATTGTTATGGGAGACTTTAATGTTAAAATTGGTAAACAAATGAAAGAGGACATAGGCTTGTGGAGTTTGCAGAAATAGAAAAACTTTATATTATGAATTCTTTTTTTGAGAAAAATGTTAAAAGGAAATGGACATGGATGCATCCAAATAAAGGTGCAGCAGAATTAAATTATATGTTGACTAATAGAAAACACATATTTCAAGATTGTAATGTTCTTAATAAATTAACATAGGAAGTGATCATTGATAAGTAAGATGTAAGATATGTGTTAATGCAAACCTAGAAGACAAATATTATTTAAAAAAATAATATTTACAGTTGATATTCCTAATCTTCAGAAACATTCTAATGAATTTAAATTAGAACTTACAAATCAGTTTCAAGTATTAGTAGATTTTGAACATGATTCAGATTTGAATGAAATTAATAAGAAAATAGCTGATACACTTTTAAAAACTGCAACAAAGATAGCTGGTAGAAAGAAGCAGCAATTGATCAATACAATTTCTACTGAGACTAGAGAATTTATGAAAAAAAGAAGGAATAGGAAAATATAGAAAAATGATGCATTAAAAAGGATTGAATGCCTTGAATTTTGTAAAATGGTGCAGAAAAGAGTTGGAAATGATATAAGAAAGTATAACTGTGAACTAGAAAGAAGAGCTGTAGAAGAGAATAAAAGTCTCAAGAATGTAAAACAACATTTTGGTATTGCTAGGAAATTTATATCTACAATAAGAAAAAAAGATGGAATTATTACTAAAAAGACAGTTGACATCATGAAAATGGGTAAATGACTTTTATCAAAATTATATAATAATAAAGAACAAGTACCTCCTATATCTATTATATCTTCTGAATTGCCCAGCATTTTAAATGAAGAAGTGAGACACGCAATTAAATTTATGAAGAAAGAAAAAGCTCCAGGTAATGAGGGAATTATAATTGATATATTAAAGAAAGCAGGCGAAGAAATAGAAAAAAAATTAGCAAAGTTATATACCAAATGTCTAAATGATAAAGATGTACCAGAGCAGTATTAATATTAATATTTTAAAAAAGTGATAAAGAAGATATTAGAAATTACAGACCTACCAGACTTTTATTAGTTTTATACAAAATTTTTTACCAAGATAATTACAACTCATCTACAGAGAACAGTGGATTTCCATCAACCAAGAGAACAAGCTGGGTTTAAAAGTGGCTTTACTACAGTAGATCATATCAAGGTATTGAGAGAAGTTATAGAAAGGACAAATGAATATGAGTTGCCATTATGTTTTGGATTTGTAGATTATAAAAAGGCATTTGATTCTATAAACATTTCTTCAGTGATTAAAGCATTGGATCAACAAGGTATAGATCCAGGATATTGTCATATTTTGAAGAATATTTATAAAAATGCAACAGCAACAATTAGATTACATAATGATATTATGAAAGTCAACATTGAGAAGGGTGTAAGACGGGGTGACTCCATATTTCCAAAATTTTTACAGCAATGCTGCAAGAAGTATTTTGTGGATTAAAATGGGAAGCTAAAGGAGTAAAAGTAAATGGAGATTATTTAAATTGTTTAGATTTTGTAGTTGTTTTTTCAAATAATGCTTTAGAGCTGCAGGAAATATTGCAGGAGTTATCAGATGTAAGTAGGACTAAAGATAAATGTTAAAAAGACTAAAGTAATGTTCAATGGATTTTCTCAAAATATAAAAATAATGAGTGATTATAATGAATTAGAAGAAGTTAACAGCTACAAATACCTTGATCAGATTATTAATATAGATGGAAACATAAAGGATGAAATTAATCATAGAATTAAACTTGGTTAGAGTGCTTTTGGTAGAAATAACTTGATGCTAAAAGGAAATATGCCTATGCGTTTGAAAAAGAAAGTTTTTAATAAATGTGTTTTACCAGTTCTTATTTATGGATTTGAGACTTGGACACTTAATAGAAGAACAGCAATACAGAGACTTCAAACACCTCAAAGAAGTATGGAGAGATGCATGTTAAGAGTAACAAGAAGAGATTGAAAACACAATACATGAGTAGAAGAACAAACAGGCATTAATGATCTCGTTGAAAAAATTAAAAGATTGAAGCTGGAGTTGGTCTGGACATATATCTAGAAGATATGATAATAGATGGACAATTGAAATATTAAACTGGATTTCAAGAGATTGTAAAAAGACCCAGAAAGAGACTACATGTGAGATGGATGGATGAAATAAGAAAGTGTGCAGGGGTGATGTGGAGAAGAGAAACTAAAAATCAAATGAAATGGATTGAAATTGTAGAGACCTTCATTCTACAGTAGATTGATAATGGTTGATGATGATGATCTTGATTATATAAATTTTAAAATGGAAAAATTAATTAATACGAGTTATCATATGGAAAGTTATACTTAATTTTTATTTTTAACAGCTTTAATTTTTTTTTAGTAACAAACTATTTCCAGGGGAAAATTTTTATATGATATCTTACAGAATAAACATAATATAGATTGACATATGTGAATTATAACTAAATATAAAAAAACTTCTAAAACACTAATAATAATGATTTGAAAGTTGTTGGCATTTATTTCATACTTTAGATCATTTATCTAGAATGAAGAACTATAGTAGTTAAGAGATTCATCATAAAGTAACCGTGGACAAAGACTCAGTTAACATGGAAATTTTTTAAAAATAAAGGACAACTTAAAGCATTCAATGGTTCATGTGAGATGTAAATTAGGCATTATAAACATAAATAAAAAATTTTGACGTGTTTTTAGCTACAGTTGTGACAAAGATGTTTAAATATTCAATGATTAGCAAAAAAAGTAAAGCAAATGGTTATTAGATTAGATTAGAATTCTTTCTTAAAAGAGTTAAGATAAATTAAAATTACCATATTTGAATACCATATACAGTCAAATTCTGAGAAAAATTAAAATATTGGGGTTAGAGAGTATGCCCATAAATAAATTGATTGGTCTCCACTGTCACACTACTAAAAACATCTTTGATCTGTATGAAAATCAAAAAATAATAGATTACTCTGAAGAAATAAAGTCATTATAAAGTTGACATCATCTAAATAGCAATGACTTAGCTGATAAACATTTCCACATATTATAAAAATGTAATGCTATGACATGCCTTTGAGGACTTTTGGGTCCACAACATCCAAAATTAAAAGTGATTCTTAAAATTAAAAAAAAAAATTCAGTGTCAGTAAATTCAATGAAGAGAAGATTATCTTAATCAAAATCAATATCAGCATTTGAAATAAGCTCTCCAAATGTCATACTCATAAATATTAATTAAATGTCCAAAAAAGACATTATATGTAAAGTTCATAAAAAATTGTATAACCTACAAATGTTAAACATAGTAGTGCCTGTATGAAATTACACAAACAAATTCTGAACTGAAGTTTTTGATCAAAAAACCATCATCCTATTTTTGAATTAAGTGAAAAAATTATAAAATGCTAAAAATCTCAAGACATTAGAATATTTACTGGAAAAATAAAAATGCATCTAAAAAACTCAACACTAAAACAGTAACTACATCTTCATTTTACTGATATGTATCTAGCTGATAAGGGGTACAAATATTTTGATAGATCATCTTCAGAATTGTTAGATACCTGATACATGATCATATGAGACTTCAATTTCATTGAAAAAATTTTCACTTTAAGTCTCCAGAATTTTACACAAAAACTTACAATATTCATCCAAATACTACTTACTCTTTCATTAACAGTGCTTATATGTCATTAATAGGTCGTGTTTTACCTTACCAAGATGTACCATATAATTGCTCCCTATTCATTTTTCAGAACATAAGGTCCAAGTTGAGGCAAAAGGCAATTACCTGCAAATGTACAATTTTCTAATGGTGATATATCTAAAATGATAACTATCAATGTGCCAGTGAGACATTTACATGATATCCTAATGCAAATTACATCTCTTGGAACTACTAGTTAAACCCAGAGATTCTTCATTTTTTTATTCATCACTTCAGATTTTTGATGTTGGAGAACAAATTAAAAACTGTTAATAATTACTAAATTTATATGGAAAAATATTGCACTGTTAATTTCAACCACTTCTTCATAATTTATTTCATAAAGATATATTACAATTTCAAAATATTCTCATTCTAAATTATTGTAGGTAAAAAAAAAAAACAGCAGAAAAATATAAAATATTTTTATATAATTATTTATCTATTTCTTGTATTACATTATGATATGAGAAATATTAAAATTAAATATTGTGTGCATACCAAAACCTTCATTTTTAAATCCATTTAATTTGAATAAAGAATTATATGAATAAATAAACATGTCATTCAATGGTCATGACTTTTATGGAAGTCTAATTGAATATTTATTCAATGATTGAGCATTACTGAAATAAACAGTGAATTGTGAACAGAAAAATGCATCTAAATTTATGTAGAGTGAATAATGATTAACTTGCAACACTGCTGCATAAATATAGTGATAAATTTACATTTCTTCTTATTAAAATAGTTGTGCATCACAAATACAAATCAACTGTTTATAGAATGCAGGATATATTTTGAAGGTGGAAATTGAACTAAAATCTGGATATATCCTGCACAATCCAGAATTACTACATTCCTATACTTTACAAATATAAAATCTTACAGTGGAATTGTTTTAATATGGCCAACTAAGTGAATTATAATTCAGAATGATGTCCCTTTTTCATCATCTTCCTCTCCTTTAAACCAAATTCCTCAACAATGTGCTCTTGTAAATTTGCAAATTTATTCTAATATTCATGAGGTTTTCCATTTCTATCTGACATAATATACATTACAAATCTCATTCCAATTCTACTTATTTATATTATTTTTAGCCTTTGAATTCATTTCTTAATCATCACTACAGGAAACTATTATCATACTACAATCAAATCAGTAACTGATTTCAGTAGAATATTTAATACATATCCTTCATTGTCTATTATACCTTCAGCTTTCATTCCTATTCATTGTAAAATTTCACATTCATTAAATTCTAAATTTTTTTTTTTCCTGAATCTAAACTGATAAATGTATAACAAAGCTTAAACTGAAAAGTCATAAAAATATCTCCAAAGAATTAATTTAATTACAAAGATTAACCAGTTTTCCAGTATTGCAATATAACCTAACATAGTATTAGTGATGAATGAAATTAAAAAAGTGTGATAAACTCTACAATTTATTTTGTCAATGTTATGCTAAAATTTATTACTTTCTATTTTTAAAAACAAAACATATAAGTATAACATAAATATGTAGTCATGTATAATTTTTACTTTTAATGATTATTGTAAAAAAATATTTGTGAATCTTAATAAACTTCTCAAAAACATCAAGTTTTTAGTCATTCTAAAATTTTTATTAAAGCAATAAATATTGCAAAGCTCGTGAAATCCTATAACAAAGAGGCAAACTCATCAAGCTTGTCAAGGCTTCTCTAAAACACTTTGAAGCTACAGCATTTTTAATTATCCTATCTTTAGATTTTTTTAAAATTAACATTTCAAAATAAAATATATGTTAATTGTTCAATTAAAAAAAATTGCATAATATCTCAGTAGATAGCTGTACAAGCAAGTTACTCCAGCATTTTTTCTGGATTTGTCCATATGCACTTTAATAAGCAAAAGGTTACCATATATTTTGTCTATTTATAGATGTCTTTAATATATATATATATATATATATAGAGAGAGAGAGAGAGAGAGAAAGAGATAGATAGATAATTATTTTCTGTATAGAATATAATTGGAAATTTTTTAAAATAATTATATTTCAAATATTTTTGTTTTAACTATAAATAATATTTATAAAAATTCTTAAAACTCTGACTTTGAATGTTAGGCAATATATTTCTGATGTTAATGTTTTTATAAAAAATACAATTTTCTGCATGATCTGCAAAGCATCTGTTATTTTTATAGAAAATGAATTTATTTCAAACCATAAACTTACATTAATCCCAAAAGAATATATATATATATAACTAAAAAGATATTAAAAAAGGGAAAAAATCTATATATATCAGCAATGAATAAATCAATACTTAAATACTTATAATAGTAAATATTATGCTGTATATATTCAGAATAGGGATAGAATGATTGACTCCAAAGCTAATGGTTCCTTTACAGAATCTACAATCTGTAACTTCTAATATGCAAACATGACATCTTGTGTAATTATGTATTCATTTAATTATCTTTTTTTAATGAATAACTTTCCATTATCAATGATATTTAAGTTCAAACTTCTTTTCACATGTCTCAGATAATAAATTCTTTTTTTTCTTTTGTTGTGCCATTGATATTCCAGAATATTATTTCATTTAAAAGAAATTCTTAAATCTTGCATAAGTTCTTTTTATGGTCCCCTCTTTTCAATTTTTATTATGTATTTGTGCTTCTTGGTTAAGTCCCTGATTTTTTTTTGTACCTTATCATACCACATTTTTTTCTATATAATATCTATTACTTCTCTAGTTACTCATCTATTGCACAATATTACATTTTCTAAATAACATGTGATGTTCTGATGTATATTTTAATCATAATAATCTCCATGGTCTGTAGTTTTCTTTTAGTCTTTGAAGTTATTTTCTAATTTTCAGATTTATGACTTTTGATCAATATATTAAAATATTCTGAACCAATATATATTTTAACTGCTTAAATATGTAAAATCAAAAATATTACCATGCCTTCATTTGACTGTTGTTTATATTAAGGTAAGTATTGTTTAAGTACATTTTTTTCAAAATATTAATAAGCTTAAGTGACAAATTAAAATTTTTTTTTACTGTATTTATTATATGGAAATGAGATTTGGTCATCCTATTAATGGTAATGTAAATGCATTTAGAGAAATTTCAACTGCTGAGGTGATACAATGAAAGTCCATTATTGTAAAGTTACATCTTTATTGGATTCTACATGTGAAACATATGAATAATACATTTCATAAAAATGTTTTAGGTGAACTTAAGCATCGTTTCACAAAAAAAGACAAGACTTTGTTTATGTTATAAGGATTATCTCAAAGATATTCTAAATAAATAATGCAGATTATTTTCATTAAGAAGATATAGTGGAAGGTAAAATGCATTAGAGGATACAATTAGACATCATTTTGAAATCTTTCAAAAAGAAAGGTTTGCTATAGGAGTTAAATGAGAGCATTTCAAAATATGTAAATAAACAAAATAATGGACCAACTTGTTTATATATATATGTCAAAGTGTTGTTCTGTGAAGTATTTGTAGTTCATGAATTAATTGATATAATCAACACAAAACTGATCCCTAGTGTATTTTTATTATTTATATAATTTTTCTCTCTTGAAATTTGTGAGTGCTGATGAAATCAATACTTGTTAAAAATCACATTAATATTAGTATAAAGAAAATTACTCTACGTAATGATTTTAAATATTTTAGATAATTGAAATGCAAATCAAATTATTTATCCAACATTGTTTCTCCTTTATTCTCCCGCATCGCTAGCCCCTACCCTTGTTTTACAAAACACAATTAATTCAGTTAATTAATTTAAAATCAAAAATGAATTATTTAAACTGATAATAAATAAGCATTCTATCTATAAATATCTTAATCAGCAATGAAACAGATGTTAAAAATCTATATTCTATTTTTGATTCAAAATCTTCCAAAAATAGAGTTCATTAATAAAACATTAAAAATAAACTGAAATAATTAAAAAAAAAAGAATGTCAATTTGGGGTCATGTTTTGTTTACAAAAATCGAATTTTTATAAACACGTATGTATATTATATAGAAAGGTTCACTTAAAAATGTTTATTTATATTTAAAAGTTAAAATAGCTTTGTAGCACAACTTGCCTAGGGTTCGAATCTAAATGAAATTTTAAAAAAAATTCAGATACTTAATAAATTCGAAGTAAATTAAAGATTTTTTTTCAGGCAACTGATCCAAAATTAACCTATTTATTTAGTCATCAAATTATTATTTGGATAATGATTCTCTACTTCATAGCTAAAGAATAAAACATTAAATGAAAACAGAATTCCTCAAATGTTTAATGAGGTGAATAATGTTTTTTCGTTCATTATTTCTCCCTGGAAAGATCAACGAGCTCTTTAAAATTATTTCATCTTTACTTTTCAATTAAAAAAACGACGTATTTTATGAAAGATATTAGATAACTTGTAATAAAATAAATATAATAAATAAACCACAATCGTTTTATCTATATTTAACCATTCTGTGTTACAGTCAGCAGTCTCACAGTAATATTTATGTATACTACGTATCTATCTTAGTGCTATAAATATGACTAGCCAGGTCGAAAGCAGTGTTAAGCTGTAAATCTGTAAAGGAGTTATAATTTTATAATCTTTCCTGCATAGCGGACAGTCGCTATCTACTGAAATTACAAACGAATAAAAAAATAAATAAAAGATAGAATGAAGTACCTTACAAAAGTTTTTTAAAAAAGTAAAAAAAAATGTAGATACATAATTTAGCTTCCATAAGAAAAAAGCTCCTTCCAGAGATGTGCTAGTAGATATTTTTCAAAGTTCTTAAGTTATATCTACTACATAGAGGCAACATCCAAAATCACACACAAAAAAAGCACTGATTTTCCTGAAAATACAGAACACAATAACAAGAAAGTAGTAGATATCATTAAATTAAAACATAAAATCTTCCTTTTGACCCTCTATTCAGCTCATACAAAAATTATTAATTAAAAGAAAAAAAACAGGTATGATTTCAAATTAATATTTTAAATATGATAATATTAACGCTTTTTATTTCTAGGATGCCAATTATTCAAAAATCCATAAATAAGGTCTAAATTTTGCTCAAATTCCAGGCAGAATGCAAAAACAATAACAAAAACTGATTATTTTAACACCACTTCTTAATATCTAAATATGATGATATTTGCTACCGTTTACAATGTATTAAATGTTCTTACTGTAATAAATAAGTTTCTTTAACAATAATATTTTACTAAAAAATCTTTATAATTATAAAAATCATTTTTAAGAGAATAGTGGAGTTCTGCATACAAAAACAATATCTAAATTTTTAAATCATCAATATCCATTTTAATTCTCCAACAATCCATATATTATTTGTCAATTTTATTGGTATAGTGGAAAACTCTATGTGTGAGTTTGCTCTTCATGCTAATTATATTATTATGCACTTTTTGCTTTTCATTATTCACATAATTTATGGTTAATGTAATTTAGTGTGAATTCACAATATATTAATAAGTATGTTATATACTTTGTATCTCTCTCTATAAAAATTTTTAAGTTATATATATAAAAAAAGAACAATTTAGTATGGAATAAAAAAAAGTATTTGAAATAATTATGGATTTTTTTTTAGGTAAAGTCAAACCTGGATGGTAACGTATATTACAGACTTGACTTAACAACTTACTAGTATGGATATTTCATCCCAGTGATATAATCATTTGACTGGTATATTATTTGTATATAAGACTGATTATTTTCCTAAATTTATGATATGAGAAGTAATATATAAACTCTATTGATATAAGATAAAGTCACTGAAATTTTTATTTAAGAATGTTCTACATTATCCTAAAATCATAATGGCAAGATATTTTTCAGCTCATATTCCAATTATAAGGGCATTTAATTATCGGAATGAGCATGTGAATAGATGATTAGGAAGACATTAATTACAAAAGTGATTTATGGTAAATTTGTTATGGTTTGTGAAACAAATTAATTCCATTATGTTATAAAGATTTATTTGACTTTTTAAGAAAATGCAACATTGATTACTTTCTTTGTGATGATGTAATTAGGATTAAAATAGATCTGAATACTATATCTAAAGATTGAAGATACAACAATATTTTATATAAATAGATAAATGATAACCATGTGATATATATATATACACCTGGGTCTTGCTTTATGCAAATTATTTTAATGTGATTTTGAAGTTATGCAATTCATGTTTCTTCTTAATATCTTTCATATTTCATTATATTTATTAGATATTAAGAAATTTAAATTATTAATAATTTATTTTGACTTGAAATACTTTTTTTTCCCTCAAAAATACGTTATATTAGCAGCTAACATGAATATGGCCTGAAGCTGTATTTAGAATCTTAGCTTCTATGTAAATAACTTACTTATACTAATGAATAAATAATAATAATAAATTTATACTTACATATAAAAATATCACAATAAATATTCAAAAATTTTAAACTTTTAAAATGTATTTTGTTAGATATAACAGAAATATTTAATTTTTTAGATTTTTAAAATAAATAACAAAGATTTTATTGATTTTGTAAACTGAAAATAATTGTTCTAATGATAATGTTTAATCTTTTTGTTTTGATTGCAATCTCATTTTTTTAATATAGAAACAGAAAACCGTTAACACAGCACAAGACTGAAAGTGGCGCTAATTGTACATCACATCACGAATCTGATTTCTTATCAGTGCAAAAACAAATGTATATTGTCAAATAGTGGTAATGATTAAAATAAGTATGAAAAAATGTAAAATTAAATACGGTTGTTAATAAAAAAAGTTTGTCTTGTATGAATTTTTTTCAAATATTTATTAGTCATACTTTACTTCCTTATTTTTTTAATGCAAATTTTTAAGTAATTTTTCTTGTTGCTTTGCTTTTATGCGATTTCTGAAAATTACAGAACCTATCCTCCATTTTTCAAGATAAGTTAAGTCTATTTTGTGTGCATTTTCTGAGAAATGATCCAGGAGTGTATTGATATTTTTTTATAAATAATCTAAAAACAATGTAAAATGTAATTTTTGTTGTCAAAATAGTCATATATACTTACAAAAGGTTGCTAATGATGAGTTACTTTATATGAGTGAATAAAATATTATCCCTACTAACACTATACAATTCAACTCTATAATTTAATAATGACTGATATTCACTTGTATCTTCCATCCATCAATTGCTCAAGCTTACAATAGATATTTCTGGAATAAAACTAGCCCAGGTGGACTACTGATTCTAATGTTATCATAATCTCAATCTATAATTCTTAAAAGGATTGAATAACATCAAGATTTTGAGTTGCAAGTAATATCATACAGAATCATAATTGATACTGTCCAATCTTATTTATTCACCATAGTGATGACCACTGCATTGTAAGTGATTACCATTTATCTACCAATGATAAGATTTTTTAAAACGTCAGATCTTTTTTGTTATGTGTCTTAAATATATCGTTATTCATTTATTAATAATCACTGACAACTTCCTGTTTATTTAAATTCTTGTAAAATAGACATATCAGTTCTGTTGGCAGACAATCACATTATAAATATTTTCTCTTAGCATCATATATGAAATGCATATATTTGTTTCCAGTCTATCTGTTGAAACATCTATGTTTTGATGACATAAGAGATGAACTAACAAATAAGGCAATTAATCAATTTTAATTTGATTCTAGAAATGTTTCTGTTTTTTCACTTTTTAAAATTTTTTTAGTTATTGTTATTTTTGCCATTGCTTTAGGAAAACATGAAATCAATGCCATTCAAATTTATCTGAAACTTGTAATTTCTTATTTATTAATGATATAGTCTATAGTAATGACTTTCATTTTTAAAACAATTACTTCAAGATTCAACTTCTAGTAGCTTTTCCTTATTTGTTAATCTGCTGCCAAGACATTGCACAGTTTATGGCAATGATAGACTGGCAAACTCTTGAGCTCCACTTCTGTCACTTCTAACATTTTAACTACTTAGGACCTAAAACAGTAGCTACTCTTTCCTACTGTTTCAACAGCTTGTGAAAGCATAAGAAATGGTGATTATGTGATATTTTAATGGTTTAATACCAATCTGAGTCAAATGGTGATGATGACTATATAATTATTAAAAAATCAGATACAGATATGTATAGATAGATACTGAACTAAGTTCAAGTGAATGAGCTTGGATTGAAAACATGTTCATTTTGGATTCATAGCCATAGAGTTAACTAAAAAGGTAAAAGGTGGCTTCTGGAAAGTTGCATTAGATCCAAAGATCTAGGTGCAGTGCTCTCAGATCCAATGCTCATCATTGATGAAAGTCACAAGCTAGACGAAATTAGTCAGGATATATTGGATGACTAGGCATTAGATAGGGATTTTGATGCACAAACCTTCTAGCATTCATTGATTATTATGGCTTATACTGAGTGGTTCTATTGTCTGTAGAGAGTGGCTATTGTTTTAAAAGCTTGGGTAAATATAAGAAATGGTGATCATGTGATAAATTTTAGTGGTTGAATACTTATGATCTAATGAGCAATACACTATTTGATTATTTAATCATCAGTAATTAAAACAAGACATCACCAGTATCTCAAATTATTTATGTATTTTTCTCTTACTAATATCCCATTTTCTCATACAAGGACTTTGCACAAGATAACATCACTCTAGGAATAAATAGATTAGATAAAGTATATAACTTTGCCTAATACCCATCTGTATATTACACTCCATTAATAAAGTTTAATTTTCACAGAAATTATATTTGCAATGATTTTGGATGCATTGCACAGGATGAAGTGTCCTCAGTCTAAAAAAAAAGTTTCTTTTCTTTCATTTTATTTTGCCAAAAACTATTTCGTAGTCCACAAAATATGCATACACACATATATTAGTCATATATTTCTTAGTTTTTCCCTCAACGAAGGAATATTCAAGAAATATTGTCTTCTGCCTCACAATCACTAAAAATTTGGTCATTGGAAAAAAGCATTTTAAAGTTTTACTTCAAATACTGTATCAGGCTTCCCGAGGGTTTTGTTTGAAAAATGCAACCATTAGATTTAAGAATTCAAATCTGACTACATTGAAACTGAATTTCAATGTCTTCACCAGAAACATAATTATACATAGGCGGGTATCTATAAGTTAAATTTGACAAAAATGTTTTATGGACGTATGAATTTTACTCTGATTGAGGTCCCTGTAACTCAATGGTATCTCGAGCCTCCGAAAATATAATTACATTCTAGCCACAAATATTTTTTTAATATCTAAAATAAATTGTCTTAAATTAATTTCAGTTATGGAAGTATAACAATAGTATGCCTCTATTAAATCATTTTAAACGTAGAAATAATAATAAAAAATATCTTCAATTTTTTTATACCAAATAGTCAATATAATTCAAAAAGATTTTGTTTCTAGATTAAAATAGATTCAACAAAAATAATAAAATTACGTTTTTAATTTTATCTGCAAAACAACTATTAATAATGTTTTGACTAGACAGTCATTTAATTAGTCTTTATTAGTTTGCATCTGCTTAATGTCAAATATAAACAAATGGTAACCTATTAATATTAATCAAAGTAGTTTTATCTGCAAAATAGATTAATATAATTAAAATGAAATTGAATTTATACTATCTCTAATTTCTCCACACACACACACACACAAAAGACTAGTAAGTGTTAATGTATACTTGAATTTAATTGGTAATAAAAAAAAAAAAAGGCAAAGACCCACAATATTAGAAAATCAATGATGTACATTCGTTGGTAGAAAAATCAATAAAAGCAGTAATAATTCTTCTAGTCCAGGATTTATGTGTTTTAGTACTAAATTTAAAACTGCACTAACTACGTGAAGGAAAAAAATGTAATAATAAAAAAGAAATTATATATTGATTTCAATTATAAAGTAATTAATAAGATTAACCTATATAAAAGAGAGTTGTGAATAACAAAATTTAAATTAGTTATTTTTATTTTGCTTCAAATAAAATATTGTATTTTTAAAAAAAAAAAAAAAACAACACTCAACTATTACACAGGCATAGACTCAATATAGGGCTGAGCCGACCAATTTTGGCTCCGGAGACTGACCTTTTAAAACTGCGATAGAAGTACCTCACGGCGCTATCTACCAAACTTATGACTGTGGATTCAAATCCAGATTAAATGAAATTTTTTCAAAAGTCTTATGAACTTTCTCTTAGGTTTTTGGACAATAGCCAACCCAGTTTACAATCCAACATTGATTCGATAACTTGCAATCTTCAGCTATAGGATAAAGCAATGATATAAAACTACTCAAATCCTTACATCAAAAGAATAGATAAGCTTCATGCTTAATTATTTCTCTACAAGGTGCAGCAATGAGCTAATTATTACAAGACTGTTTTACCTATTTGATGAATGTAATAGGGAAAATATGTATTAAATAAAAAAAATATTTTTTTAAAAAAAATCAAATTATAAAATTAGAAACAAAAAAAACAACAGAAAAATGAAATAAATTAAAATATAATAACAAAATTGCATAATAAAAAAATACCACAACATATTAAGCTATACTATGAGCTTTTATTATAACAAATGACTTCTTAATAATTTGCTTTTTAAATTAAAAATAGACTTTTCTATAGAAATTATCAGGGATTCGAAATCAGACTTTCACACGACCCACTACTCTCAGTGCCATCTCATATTGCTGACGCACCTGATCACACACGTTATTTATCTTTTTAACATGTGTGTGATCAGGTTGGCCAGCAATACGACATGATACTGAGAGTAATAGCTCGTGTGAAAGTCTGAGTTCGAATCCCGCATACAATACATATATAAATGCAGGTTTAAGCCTGTAGAATGTATTATAGAAATTATTGCTAAATAACTTAACGAACTTTGTTCATAAATCATTTGAGAAATCTTTTAATTTAGACAAACTGACTTCGGCTTCTCTTTTATACTTATAGGAAAAATTAGTAGGTCTTTTTATGATTAAACACTATAAAACATGAGCATTTAAATTCATTTTTTATATACAAATTTCTATCATAATCCAGATTTAACCATTAAGTTCCCTTAGGACCAGTTTATTGTCGTATTTATAAAGCAGGAGAAAACTTAAAAATATAAAAAATAAATGGGACAGTTCCTAAATACGACAACTAGACTTTTACCTTTTAAAAGTCCAAAAATAGCGAGGATAGAATTGACCTTAGTAAACTTAAGTCCTCGTTATCTCCATACCAAGTCAGTGGTCATTTAATTTTACTGTCAAATTGATTTTTATAATTTATTTAATATATTTTTAATAAATTATAAATACTTTCAAAAACTTTAAATCTATAAACTAAATTACACAAAATGTTTAAATATGTTAAATATCTATCTATATATATATGGAGAACGATATAAAAATGGACACATATATAAATAATTAAATATGATGTGCGACAATATTTTGCTCCAAGTTGACAAAATATTTGTGAATGTACATAAAACATAATTATGTATATTAAGATTATCTTGAATTAAATAAAATACTAATGAATGGTAGGTATCAGTGATAATGATTAATATTCTAATAGTATTAAAAAGCCATCACTACAATATTGATGATGATAGTTGGACCCCAAGTATATAATTCTAAACTAAAATTACATATAATGCACACACACATACAAACATATGCTAGTATCATTCTGAATACATAGCAAAAAATAGAGCAAGAGGCTTTGATACAATTATATAACACAGATGCATAAGAATGTAGATATTATATACAACTAGATTATTGATAAAAATTAATTAATATATTATTTTTCTATATGTCAAATTACTATATCATCAATTACAGTATCATAAAAACTTGTTATACTATTCTTTTAATGTTCAATGAATTAATGGATGGATCCGACTTCAACAGCGTCAATATAATAATCGAGGATGAATGGAAAAAAATATCCACACTCGATTTATTTTAATAATCAACTTTCAGAAAAGATCAAGTACATCATTTTTCAATATAATTTCTCTACTTTTTAATAAATTTTGTCCATATATCTACAATCTTTCATATTCATTCATTAAAAATACACTTTAAATACATCATTCTCTTTTCATCAGATATGAATCTTCATTTTTCTACGGCTTCTTTCAGGGGACCAAACAGGTGATACCCCAATGAGATAAGATCAGAACTATAGAAAGAATGGTCTAACACCTCAAAACAAAGATTTTTGGAAGTATCAATGGTCTGAACAACAATGTCAGACATGCATTGTCATGTAACATCACTATATAGCAGTCCTTTACATTTTATCTGAATTTGGGATTCAGCTCTTCACTACAACAACACTGTAATGAATATTGTTAATTATTGAAAGTTTTTCTTGAAGATGTTTCAATACTGGTCGAGAATCCCCAAAAAACTGTAAGGATCAATTTTGCTGCTGATTATGGAATTTTCAATTAAGTTTCCATTCCATTATCCACCATTTACTTCCAGGTTCATAGTAATAAATTCATTTCTTATCACCAGTAATGCTTCTTTTTAAGAAATTCATTTTTCTTAGATTATAGATGCAAATATTGTTTGCAGATGTTCAAATACTTCTATTTGCTTAGATGTACACAAAGTTGTTGAAACCTGTTTGTCATGGATTATTACATAGGCTGATTTGCAAATAATTTAGCATATAATAAACTACCACTTGGCTATCCTAACAGAACTTGTGCAATCTGTCTTGAATTTCTCCATCCATTAATATGTACTTCTTCATGACAAAACACTATTTATATACTGTTCACAAAATCTGTGATAAATATCAGTACTAGATAAACTCTCAGATCATTGAATCATGCAGTACCAGAGTGCAGATAATTTTTGATCATTCTTATAAAAATCATTAAATTACAAATATTTTGTCAAGAACAATATAATTTATCTGACTATAACAAATGCCAGCAAAATATTTATGTAATATAATGATGATAATTGTGTAAATATATGTATTGTTACTTTACTAAAACAGTTTCTTATTTAACATACACATTTAGTTTATTTTCAATTAAAGGGAAAATTATTTATCAAATTTATGATGTATATGTTTGCATGATTCTTATTTTTTTTTAAAATAATATTTTTATTATATCTACACTAATTTGTGAATATTCTTATCTAATAATTTAAATTCTACAATTTTTAAAATTGATTATTTTTACTTTGATAAAGTTCCATCTATTAATTACACTATCACTATATTTAATTCTAGGCTAGTTAAATGAATATAAAGAAAGATGTTTTACATATATAAACAAAATATGTTCACCTTTCTTACTAAAGTTTCATGACCCAACTTTTTCTTCTTATTTCTTCTCTTTTATTCAACTGGCTTCCTTCTTTCTTGCTATGTAGATTGATTCAGGTCTTTTTAATGATTAAATATAAGATAAATAATTCTTTTCTTTAATAAAAACTTGCAGTACATCAATTATTTTCCAAGTTGAAAATTTTAAATAAATACTTCTATTTTTTATTTTTAACAAGTCACATTTTAAATACTTGCTTTTGTTCTAACTAGATATTATTACTGTTGAGAGATATAGCATAGAGATTTGGTTTATAGTGATGATTGTTTCTTGTACACTCAATTAATGTTCCATGATATAAAACTATAAATTGTATATAATTTATAACTGATACTGAAGATAACTATATCACAATTCTCAGTTATTGACTTCTTATGAACTTATATTTGCATCTGTTTGTAATATGATATTTTTCAAATTATGACTGGTTTTACTACTTGATGTAAATACATATTAGATAATTACAACAGAGCTTCTTAAATTATCAAAATTCATAGCTCCACTACAAGAAAACAATGATGAATCCTAGACTTATTTGACTTGAAAGTCCCTATGGAGATAAGAATGTCCATTATTTTGATTGGAAAATTTAGATATTAACTAAAATTCAAGACATAATGGAAATGAACAAAAGAAATAGTGTGCCAATCATTACTCACTCTAATAGATGCTCTTATAATAAAGAAAATAAGTATATACCCCACTCTTAGTGTATTCAAGTAAACAAATTATTAAGTAAGAATGATTAACAGTATAATTTAAGCTTTAATGCAATTCATGTAAATTTTTACTTCAATAGTTTTTAATATAGGATATATGAGCATAGACTTTCAGATGACCCATCACTCTCCACTCTATCTAATATCACTGATACACTCAAGCACATATATGCTGAAAAGATAAAATAATCACCAATATACGCATTTCATGCTAAACCAGCAATCATCAGTTGGTCCAGATTATCATCTCCCACACATATATACTATAAGTGCTCAGATATATATTAAGATAGACAATCTTCATACTTTAATGGACAAGCTCCAATCTACTACACCTTCCAACTCTTCAACCGTCCATCCAATTGAAAATCTGATGATGGAATGCTCAAAGGCCACCCTGAGGCTGAGATTCTTGTCACACCCATGTTGACCTAAGGTCAATCTGAACCCCACATGTACAGGACATAATCCATTTAATACATGTGCAAGGATGGGCAGACATCTCTACAATGTAATAATTGAAACACAGGCTTATTATATACCTGTGTCTATATATGTAATATAGGGTATATGAGACTTTCAGATGACCCATCACTCTCCACTCTATCTAATATCACTGATACACTCAAGCACATATATGCTGACCTTATATACGCTGACATATATGTTGACCTTAGGTCAACATGGGTGTGATAAGAATCTCAGCCTCAGGGTGGCCTTTGAGCATTCCATCATCAGATTTTCAATTGGATGGACGGTTGAAGTGTTGGAAGGTGTAGTAGATTGGAGCCTGTCCATTAAAGTATGAAAATTGTCTATCTTAATATATATCTGAGCACTTATAGTATATATGTGTGGGAGATGATAATCTGGACCAACTGATGATTGCTGGTTTAGCATGAAATACATATATTGGTGATTATTTATCTTTTCAGCATATATGTGCTTGAGTGTATCAGTGATATTAGATAGAGTGGAGAGTGATGGGTCATCTGAAAGTCTGTGCTCATATACCCTATATTACATATATAGACACAGGTATATAATAAGCCTGTGTTTCAGTTATTACATTGTAGAGATGTCTGCCCATCCTTGCACATGTATTAAATGAATTATGTCCTGTACATGTGGGGTTCAGATTGACCTTAGGTCAACATGGGTGTGACAAGAATCTCTGCCTCAGGGTGGCCTTTGAGCATTCCATCATCAGATTTTCAATTGGATGGACAGTTGAAGAGTTGGAAGGAGTAGTAGATTGGAGCCTGTCCATTAAAGTATGAAGATTGTCTATCTTAATATATATCTGAGCACTTATAGTATATATGTGTGAGATGATAATCTGGACCAACTGATGATTGCTGGTTTAGCATGAAATACATATATATTGGTGATTATTTATCTTTTCAGCATATATGTGCTTGAGGGTATCAGTGATATTAGATAGAGTGGAGAGTGATGGGTCATCTGAAAGTCTGTGCTCATATACCCTATATTACATATATAGACACAGGTATATAATAAGCCTGTGTTTCAGTTATTCAATAGTTTTTGTGTAATATGGTTATACATTCTTTTTAATCTTTAAAAAATAAGACTATTATAGAACAATTTTGATTAGATTTATAATTAAAATTTTCTAATCACATTTTATAAATAACATATACTTTGATTTTTGTTTTTTATTAAAAGGAAAACAAAAATATTTTGTGTTAAGTTTTTGTTGATTCATCAAAATTTTTAATTTAAGTATTGCCTCATTACTAACTTTTTGAGTCTAATTATTTGGGTTTTATATTTAGATGCTTATTTTACAGTTGATACAATTACTTATTTGTATTAAAATATTAGTAGTTGAACAAGTAGGTAGTTTTTTGTTTCTTCTTTACAAGTCCTATATTTATGTGTCCCTATAGCTAGCTTTCTTACTAAATGTTCACCAGGGACATAAAAGTGATAAACTATACACCCATATAAAAATATACATGTAATGTATTTATATATAACAAATACTAGCAATACAAATGTGAATCAAAATTCATGAAAAACAATCTGTAATATTTAATAGACTAGTTTTTATTATAACCTTATAAATAAAAAATTCATTATAATAATCAAATATTAAAATGAACTTTTTTACACTTTACCTATTATAATCAATCTTATACTTTACAGAATCATTCCTACAACTATCTAATTGGTCAATTTTTCTCTCCTTTAATTTTATGTTGCTTATCATTAAGTGAATTTAAAAAATATATTTAACAAATCTATTTACAGATACCCTGAAAACAATTATTTGTGTTAATTATAATGTGTGTATAATTACCAATAAAAATTTAAGAAATATGTAACAGTACCAATATATATATATATTCTTTAAAAAAACCCAAATAAAACAAAAATGATTAAGATCTTATGAATTTCAAAGAATGAAGACCCTAAATTGTAGATTGTTAAAAGTTTTTTCCAATATTAAATTTTGAAAATGGAAGAGTAAAATTTATTAGAAATTTTCCATATTCAATTGATTTTCAATTAGTTAAAAAAAGTAAAAATAGATTAACAAATAACTTTATCATTCTTTTGTTGCATTAATCGCAGCACAAATAATTTCTCCCTCTCCAAGCTGTATTTAAGGTCTAATTGAATTGGTTTAAAGCTGCAATATCATTTTTTAATTTTATCTTTTAACAATATTTAAAAACTTTATTAATTTTATGACTTGTAAATTTCAGAATATTGAGAATGACTGGAAAAAAATATAATTTATTTTATAGCTAAAATAAAAAAATATAGATTAAAATGAATGGTGAAAATTAATTTGCCCACCTGTTGGCTTAAAAGTTAAATACATAGACAGTATAAAATTTACAAAGTGAATGAACTTACCAATTTAGTTGTTTTGATGCAGTTGATTTAAATATTTTTATAGTTTATGATAGTCAGTGTACTTAAAATAGTCTTATACTTAGTAGCGGTAATTCACTCTATTTATCCTATATTTCAGAGTCATAATGATAATGTATTGTGAAGTTCTTCAATAACTTAATATCTGTTAAGATGTAGACAATACTATAATGAGATTGTAAAAAGTGCATTATGACATATACCTTTCTTCTGTTTGTGCTACATTATGACGCTTATTGTTGTGGAGTTTTTACAATTTATGATTTTTAGAAACATTCAATTAATTTTTTTTGTTACAGACAGAAATTATATTTTGAATTAGAGAAGAAATGCTAAAAAGTTGTGAAGAGTCCCACAATTCATTAGAAATTATTGTTATATCTGTTAGTAGAAATAATTCATCATAGAGTATTTATACTTATTGATTACTTCTTTAATGCAACATTATCTGGCACATTGTTAGTTGTTGAAAATTGACAATAATTTTAATATGCTGTATATTTATTGAGATGTGTTAGAAAGAAGTGTTATAATTATTTCAAGTGTGATATTGTAAGCAGTAACTATGATTCTATGCATTTAAGATAATCACAATTTTCATACTCTGAGTTATATATCTTCAACACACATCTAAAACATAATGAAACTTTGTGCCAACTTTTAATAATAATTGATATCTATTTCTGGTTAATTTAGTATGAGAATTTAGCTATGGTACATCTTTTTTTTTTAAAATTTTAACACCATATTAAGTTAGTGGAAAATAATAAAAATTCTGCTCACATTCAAAAATTGCTTTGTTTTGTTGGTATATCATTCTAGCCAAACAGGGGAGGGAGTGAGACTACAGTCAACACAAAAATACTGAATTGTTTTTAAAATTTCAGTTTTCTTGATAGTATAAAATAATGAAAGGTGACTGGTGAATGTTAAACTTTCTCATAGGTAAATGTGGATATAGCATAATAATCTAGAGTAATTATTACTCATGATTCTAGCAGATATATCTAAACACAAAATGATACTACTGTTAAAAGTTTGTAGAGAGTGTCAAATGATACTGAACTGGATGCTTTATCTGCTTCAAAAGCACTATCAGAAAATTCATAATTAGAATGTACAATTTTAAAGATTTTAAAAGAAATTGAATTTAAAAATTTTTGTACTTTTTTTAAATTTATTTATTTAGAGAATACTATAACACACTTACTCAATTATAGACAGAAGTGTAAAAACATTCTAATTTTTTAAAAAAGTTTTAATTGTGATAGGTTTCTTTTTTATTCTATTGATTTTAATCTATTGTAAAAGCTGAGGCTTATTTTCTCATTTACTTAAATTTAATTAATGTTTAAAAAAGATAATAGCCCTGGTTGGATTTTATTTTTAATTGAGATTGGGCGGGAGATAACAATTGACATAAATATACCTGGGTTTTTGACTAAATTATTAATCTGCTTCTTATTCTTATTTGGATTCTTATTCAAATTGCTGTTCTAATTTTTGTATTTGCTATTTGCTCAATGTGGATCACCAAAGTGGAATTTTTGCTGACCACTGAGAAGATTTGCTGGTTATTGTGTTCAGAAAGAATGGCTTAGCTATTTGCTAATAGAAGTAAATATGCTCAGACATTGGAAATAATGACTGTAAATCCAGAATGCAAAAAATACTGTAAAGAACCTTAATAATAATATGCAGTGCTAAATCAACCCAAAGACGAATGCCAGAGTTTCATAATTGTGCTGAACGTGACCTAAAAGACTAGTCCAGAACTAATCCTAAGTATTGCCTTCATATTCCTGACCAAAAAAATAAAAATCAAAACCTTTGAAATGAACCCTATGCAGACCTGAACATTGTGTATCATGCTGGAAGAAATCTGCCAGACCAAACATTATACCTTGAAGGTAAACTCACTTTTTCATATCATAACCAGGGCTTAAATAACTTGTTTAAAACTCTATGTTAAAGTCTCAGCTTAATCTAAAAAGAAACCAACACCTATAATAAGATGGATAATCATTTAAATATCATTAATTATTTTATTGTGTATTTTTCTTATTATTACATGTATTGAAGTTTTAGTTTTAAGATTTCATATTTTAAATTTATTTATCTGAGAGTGTATTGCAAGTTTATATTTTATATGCTTAGTGTTTTTCTCTTTTTATATTACTAACCCTTGTTAAGTGCTTGGGTAAATATTAGTAGTTTTCTTTTTAACTCATCTGTCCTTTATTCTATTCATTGTAATTAATTTAGTCAATGTGGGTTTGCGTTTCTTTGAGTGTATTGTTCTGATTTTCTTAGATAGTACAGATTTTGTTTTTCCTATCTTGCAGATTATGTAATTCATAATCTTTTCTTTTTTTTTGTCAGAATCAACCTTGAAGGCCTTAAATGTGACCTTTTATGAGTGTTTACATGCAAATGACAATCCTATTATGTTCTGATGTTTTGCTGGGTTTTAGGAAAAGATTGTTCTGTGCTGTTTGTTGAATTCCATGCAAAATCATTCTTTTTGTTTTTAAATCTCTAACTAAATGAAACTAGAATTTGTTTAGATAAATCACTGGCAGGAAGGGATTATCAATTCATTTTAATTCTTAGGTGAGAAAATAAATTTAACTGTCTAAGTGTTTGATGCCAATACTCTCGTACACTCACTGATAAATCAGCTGGAAAAATATAGGTCAAACTTTCATATTTTGTTTAACTAAGATTTTTTTTTCAATTTAATAAACTTTAAAATTATTTATATTTAATTTTGGTTGATGTTTGTCTATATGTTCTTTCCTCAATTATCTGAACAAAGTTAAAGATCTCTTTCTCTCCCTGGATCTAGCTGGTAGCATTTAATCATCATTGGATCACTGTAAATTAAATTTTCTAGGTGGTTAGTAATCTAGTGGCATCCTCGGTGATAGCATTACCAATGTAGGGCTTCGAATTGAAAATCCATGTGAGATTTTGTTCAGATAGTTGAGGAATATTTTTTGGATAGTGAGACAAAATTTAGTATTAGGGATCATATTGTGGTAGTTGTGATGTGTATTGTTGGAGCAGTTTGGAGTAGTGGGTTTGTCTTTTAATATGAAATAAATAAATAGTAGTAGTTATATATATATTTTTAAAAAAGTAAAAAAATTCAAAGCTGAAAATAAAAGGTGAGGAATATAGAACATAGGATATATGGATTTGATCTCATTTTCAAAAATAAAAGCCACTGTAAAAATTGATAGGGGAGTATTGTTGGAAGAAAACCCTATTTCTTTCAAATATTGACAAATAGTCAAAAAAGAAAAAGTGACTGAGATTCAGGTGATGATGATGGATATGATGAGAGCAAAGATGAGAGAAATGTGACAAGAAATGAAACAAAGTTAGCAGGCAATGATGGAAGAAAATAGAGCAATGCTGGCAGAGTTCAAAGCTAAAATGATAAAAGAAATGAAAAGAATGAGACAAGAATTAATGGAAAGAGTTGATAAAAATCAGGAGGCTGTAGAAACTGTAAAAAAGATCTGACTAAAGAAAGTCAGGAAGTCGAAAAGGAGATTGATGTAGTAAAAGATGAGCAGAGATTGGATACAGATAGATGTGGAGTGAGGGAATGAGAAAATGCAGATCAAGAGATAGAAGGTATAAGTTAAAGACAGAAATTAATGTAAAGAAGTCTCCACAGGAAACTAAAAATAATTTGATTAAAGTAACTGTTCATTTGGAACATAAATTTGAAACAAAGAAAAGGTCAGGAAAAAGATTATGCAATATGATTTTGAAGCAGAAATGGAAGCTACTTATGAAGCAATCTTATTTAATACATTCAAAAGGATTATAAAATATGAATTCTTTCCATTTAGTAGTATTGATACTATCAATAATAAAGTGAGACACTTCGAAAAAATATGGAGTTTTGTTCAGCAAAAGGATCTTCAAGTATATGAGGTAGAAAAGAAAACAGAACTTGAAAGGGACAAAACAAAAAATTATAAGCAAGGAAAATAACAAAAAGGAGAAAGGAACCTATATGAAAAACATATTTAAAAGAAAAAAAACTGTCTAACAAAGGTTAAAGGCTTTAGATTTATAGTAATCAGATGGACTTTAAAAAAATTGTATACATGATGATAGGAATAGTGAGATAAAGTTAAATTAATAAAATGTTTTTTTGAGAAGTTAAATTAGAAATTAATAAGGATAGCTCAGTAGACAGGAAGCAGGGTGAATGTTCAGCAGGGTTTCTAAGAGGGTTAAATGTTGAAAAGTTAAAAAAAAAGTAAAGAACTTCTTTTATTTTTTTCATGGCATGAACTGGATGCTTTATTCATTTCAAAAGCATTATCAGAAAATTGTAAATTAGAATGTACAATTTTAAAGATTCTAAAAGAAATTGAATTTAAAAATTTTTGTACTTTACTTTTTATTTATTTATTAAGAGTACCATGTCATAACACATGTACTCAATTATAGACAGAAATGTAAAAAACATTCTAATTTTTTTAAAAAAGAAGTATTTTAATTGCAATAAGTTTCTTTTTTATTTTGTTGATTTTAATCTATTTTAAAAGTTGAGACTTATTTTCTCATTTACTTAAATTTAATTAATATCCGAAAAAGATAATAACCCTGGTTGGATTTTTAATTGAGAGTGAGTGGGAAATAGACTTACCCTGGTCAAAATTTTTAATTAAAGATTAGGCAGGAGATAACAATTCACATAAATAGCCCCAGGTTTTTGACTGAATTATTATACTGGATCTTATTCTTATTTGGATTCTTATTGTGATTCTTATAATATTTTATATTTGCTCAATACAGATTGCCAAAGTGGAATTTTTGCTGTCCACTGATAATATTTGCTGCTTGCTGTGTTCAGAAAAAAATTGCTTAGCTGTTTGCTAATAGAAGTAAATACACACAGTCATTGGGAATAGTGACTGTACATACAGGATGCAGAAAATACTCACTGTAAAGAACCTTAATAATAATATGCAGTGCTAAATCAATCCAAGCACAAATCCTAGAGCTTCATAATTGTGCCTTCAAGAATATGATCTAAAAGCTTAGTCCTGAGATGATCCTAAGTATTGCCTTCATACTCCCAACCAAAGAAATAAAAATCAAAAGCTTCAAAATGAACCCTATGCAGCCCCGAACTTTGCCTATTCCACTGAAAGAAATCCACCAGACTGAACATTATACCTCGAAGGTAAACTCACCTTTTCATATCATAATTAGGACTTAAATCTCTTGCTTAAAGTCTCAGCATAATCTAAAAAGAAACATGCACTTATAATAATATGTATAATCATTTAAATATCATTAATTACTTTATCATGTATTTTTCTTATTATTACATGCATTGAAGTCTTAGTTTTAAAATTTCATATTTTAATTTTTATTTATCCAAGAATGTATTGCAAGTTTATATTTTATATGCTTAGTGTTTTTCTCTTTTTATATTATTAACCCTTGTTAAATGCTTGGGCAGATATTAGTAATTTTAACTCACTTGTCTCTTATCCCATTCATTGTAATTAATTTATTCAATCTGGGTTTGCATTTCCTGCAGACCACATATCTTTTGGCTAGCAATTTATTGAATGTATTATTCTGTTTTTCTTAGACAGTAGAGATTTTGTTTTTCATATCTTTCAGATTATGTAATACCATAATCATTTCTTTTTTGCTGGAATCAATCTTGAAGGCCGTAAACATGACCTTTTATGAGTGTTTGCATGTAAATGACAATCCTATTATGTCCCAACGTCTTTCCAGGTTTTAGGAAAAGATCGCTCTGTGCTATTCATTGAATTCTGTATAAGATTGTTCTTTTTGTTTTTAAATCTCTAACTAAAGGAAACTGGGATTTATTTAGATAAATCACTGACAGGAAGACATTATAAATTCCTTTAAATTCTTAGGTGAAAAAATGGACTGATCTGTCTAAGTGTTTGATGCCAATACTCTCATACCCTCTCTGATAAATCTTCTGGAGAAATCTAGGTCAAACTTTCATAGTTTGTTTGACTAAGATTTTTTTTATTTAATAAACTTTAAAATTATTTATAATTAATTTTGGCTAATATTTGTCTATGTGTTCTTTCCTCAATTGTCTGAACATTGTTAAAAATCTCATTCTCTCCCTGGGTCTAGCTGGTAGCATTTATCATCAATGCTCACTTTTGGATCACCATAAATGAAATTTTCTAGGTAGTTAGTGACCTAGTGGAGCCCTTGGTAAACAAAAAATCAAAGTGACCAATACAATACATTAAATTATATTTATCTATTTTGTTATGTCCATGTATTTCTAGGTAAGAGTTTATTGTTTCCTTTCTTGATCCTTTAAAATAAAATATTGTCAAAATTTCTTGCTTTTTGAAGTTTTATAGTGCTAAAAAAATAAGATGTGTCTCATTATATGAAAGAATTTTAAAATATCAAAGACTTCTATGTAATTAAACAATCCCATTTTGAAAAAAATAAGGCCAATCAAGTTAGAGAGAGACATGCTTTGGCTAAAAAAAAATTATTAATTTGTTGAGGTTAAAAAATCCATTCAGCATAAAACTAGTGGAAATTTATGGAATCTCAATGGATTATTTTTGTTTGAAACTTTATTTCACAGCATTAAATTAATTTAATGTTTCTAGTCATCTGCTATTATTTCTACTCCTAATACTCTCAGTAAACTTCTGTATTTATATTGAATACTACTATAAAAATATAACAGATATAGTCATATTCACAGTTATTTCCTCTTTTTTTACATATTTCTCTTCCATACTTTTTAAAAAAGTTGTCTCATGAAAATATATGTAGAGTTATTGAATAAGTCAAATTTATTATTATCCCAAATAACAGCTTTATATTTAAAAGTGACTCAAATCAATGTCTTTTTTCTTGTATAATCAATCACAAGAACATAGCAAATGAAATGGATTTCCATCAAAATCCCAAATAAGCAATCTCAGATGGTTGGAGTTTACCTTACTTTATTAGTCATTAGTGAACTTCATCAACTGATTCACGATCACTCATAATCAATCTGCTTATCTTCTTCAAAAACCTGACTTATATGGTTGTGTGCAAACAAACTATGAAAACTAATTTAGCTATTTAATGGCAGAAATAAATGAATTAAGAAAGCATTTTCACTGAAATGTCTACAGATTTTAAATATGTTTATCAATAGCTGTTTTAAAAAATCCAAGCAAAATATGGTAATTAATAATAAAAAAATTGTGAATAATAGTAATTAAAAACATGTCACACACAAGTAAATTATATTAAATTTATTCTGTTTAATAATAAAATAGTTGTTGTTTGCTCCAAATAACATCATACCTCTTGATAATATTAATTAAAAAAATGTCATTAACACAGTAAAAAAAATTCTGTTTTCTTTAACATTCAAAAACCTCTTTTGAAATTTTATGATTTTTTTGCTTTGATTTCATGATGAAATGTTTTTGTAAGATTTTTAATACAATGAAAATGAAACTTGTTATTTAATGCAATATCATGATGCTGCTATTTCTTTCAGCTTTCATTCACTATTTTGTGGTTATCTACAATATTAAGTTATTGTATAGATTTTTTGTGCAGAATTCATATCTAAAACTATTAGTTAAAAAAATCTGAAGATGTCAGTATCACATAGATCTCATACAAATATCATTTAAGTAAAGCTGACTCACAATTCCCCAATTGGTTGTATAATAATACAAAGAGACTGACAGCATTACTGACTGATAGATTGTTTGATACCAGGAATTTCAGAGCATACATTAATGTTTTAATATTTCCTCAAAAAAATATATTTTTCAGTAATTTATTTATATATTTAAGCTTATTTATGCAACATAGTTATAAAATATTTATTTTAAGTAAAAAAATTACATGATTGCAATTAGATCTTATTTAAAGATACTTATTTTTAAGAAGATAAGTGGAAAACATATAATTATGGTAAAGCAAAAGCTGTTTTTACAGAAAATAAGAATTGCTTTCATAAATGCCAGTAAAGACATTTTTTGTAAAATATTAATAAGTTTAATTTTGAAACATATTTTCATCCTTTTATGATATTTCAAATAAAATTCATTACATTTTAAAAATGGAATTCAAATAAGAAATATTTTGTTAATAATTTTAATGAATAGTGAATATTACAATTCCAATATGACTCTAATTGTCACTAGGTCTTTAAATAAGAGAGGGAAGAGTTGGATGTTAAATGAATTAAAATGATAAATAATAATTCTCAAGTATTATCACTCTTTTCTAAATTAGCAGCATGATCTGTTTCTCCTTCTCTATTAACTTTTTTCATATTGATAACAATAACTGGATTTGATTGTTTGATTTGAACATCAAAGTTAGTTTAATTACACAATTTTATAATTATAATTGCTGTAGTGGAAGTTGATCTAGTTAAAATGGCATGATATCATATGTAAATGGATAAATGATAAGCAATATATATATATATATATATATATATATATATATATATATATATTAAAATGATATTCATAAAAAAATGGAGATGCAGTGATGGTTCCAATACATGTTAATTAAGGTTTAAGTTTATATCTGGGATAAAATGATACAATAATCCCTATTATACTAAAGGATTACTATTAACTATTGGTGTATTTCCCTAACCAGGCTGTAGTCAAATGTATAATTGCAAAAAAATTTGATACTTGTATATTAAATTGCATTATTTTAATATTGATAAATATTAAACAAAGCTGATAAGACATGAATACTTTTAACTTGAGACAAATGAAGAGCATTATTTGTCAAAATGCAAGTTGGGAGTCATTTAGTATTATTTTCATATGTTTGAACTGTGTATCATGAAATAGAAGTTTTAACCCTTCCATGTTTCAATGTTTTTTTGCATTATCCCTTAGAGATTGTTTGAGTTATTGTTAATTTCACTTTAGTACTAAAACTTTTATTACATATTATAAATCAATAAATTGTACTTGATTTATTAGCAATATAAGTTTACAAATGAAAAACAATTTAAGAAATTATATTTGAACTTGGAAAATGTAGGGAAAAAATAACAATATGAAATACTTAATAAGAACAATCAACATTTTTCTTATTGGATGATTATTGTAAATCTGATGAAAATAATAAATTAACAAAATCTTGGTTAAATGAACTTCATTTCTAAAACCCAAATGAATTACTGTTAATTAGCATAAAGTTATGAAATTCTGTTCTAAAATGTAATATTGCATTTATTACAGAGCAATACTGATCATAGTTTCATTTTTATCATTATTATAAATTTCTCAACTTTGTATTTTTAATTATAAAACAAATTTGAATACAATCTAAGTATAATCATAAAATATTTTTATTAATAATTACTATACAAAAATTTTATAAAAATAATCATAAATATTTAAATAAACTATGAAAAATATACATTGTTTGCTCTCAATGGTAACAGCAGTAGAAGAGGAGTTAATCTGGCAACTGCTCTCTCAAAAAATCTATCAACCAGTGACATACTTTTTCTGTAGAATACTGATTTCCTCAGATTTCTTTTGAAATAATGAATGAATATTTACTCTAGTTCCACTTTCTACTATCATATGAATGAATAATTGGCAAAATAGTATTACAAATAATTACAAGAGAATGGAAAGAAGTCAAAAGTAACAACAGAACCACCAAATACTCTGTAATATCATGCAATTGAGTCAGTTTAAGTATATATGAGACATTATACATAAGGGGAAAAAGTAATGAATTTGGATTAATGATATTATGTGGTTATATTTAGTAAGATTCGATATATTAAACTTTAATTAAGTTTAAAGTTTGTATTTTGGGTTAAAATAAAATATCTAGCCTAATAAATGATTAATAAAAATTTATTATTTAAATAAACTGATGTTTTTAGTCACTATTGTTCCATTTTTATATTTTTCAGAGCATTATGCAAAATAATTATGCTTGTGTATTTACATAACTATTAGAATCCACGTTATATAATTAATAATCTCCAACTATTATTTTATAAAACATAACTAATAAGATATGAGTATAACAGACACATGAAGTAACTGTAAAAAAATCATGCTTAAAAATTATTGCAATCTAAAAAAAAAATGTTCAAAAACTTAATCACAGAGATGAAGTCCTAAATATAGATATTCCACACTCATTCTGGAGACAGCGCCTCCCAGCAAATTATTGTAATAAAAGAAAAGATATGATCAACTACCTGTAGATTTTGTGCAATTTCTAATATGGAATGTTTAAAACTTATTGTAATATAAAGAAATTATTCCAAATCTACTTTATTCTAAATCCAAATAATTCTAAATTTATTTTATAGATGAAATGTTAATTGCAGATATTCTTTATGTGACTTAGAGAGGTGCTGCTTTCACAAGTACTTACAGTGCTAAGGCATCTTTATATGCTTACATATAATATGATTATATATGTGGTAATTGAAATAGTTGTTCATGGTTAAATTACCTGAGCTAAGAAATTTTTATAGAGCCATCATATTCATTTAGAGATAAAAGTTAAAATATTAATCTTTTATTATCAGCCTTAATTGATATATTTCAGCACAAATCTATTTTACTATGATAAATGATTATTAATAATCCACTCAAATTACAATTGAAGTCAATCTATTTTTTCTTTGACAAACACCAGGTGGTTGATGTATTAAAACTCTTAATTAAAAAAAAAAACTTTTATTAACTCACATGACTATGAATAGCCGAATGCACCATCTAGAGGCTTAGTTTGGCTCATTTTAATTTAAATAGATTTATTGATAACAAATAATTATTATACTTTTATTTTTCTAAATTTATATTTTCTTTTTAGTATATTGTACACATAAACGGTGTATATGTATATTACAATAAAAATTTGATATATTAAAAATCATTAATAGAAGAAGAAGAATAACTAAAATTAAACATAAGATGTTAATTTAAATTCAATTTAATTCTGTTAACATTTTACTATTCAAATTAGCTTTTTCAACAGTAATGTTTATTAGGCTTATCAACGGAGTTAGAATAAAATTGACATATGTTTTTATTGTGTTTTTTTTTTATATTTATAATAAAAACTTTATTAATAAAATAAATATTTACAATTTATACAAATAATTAAACAAATAATAAATATATGTTATAGTTTTGTATACAAAAACTTAAAGAATTTGAAATATTCCACTATTAAGACAAAAAGGCTCCAGGCTATTAAACAGTTATCTTTAACTCAATGAGGTTGATATGTAACAATGTAATAGAAGGAGACACTAAGACATAAAGGAAATGCAAATCAAAAAAAAGAAACACGTAACAAAATGTTTGATTAGCCTAAGGAATAAGCCACCCAAAAGAATAGAGTTATTCCAGGACCACCCCAGATTCGATTGATCATCTTCCTTGGCAAGTATCTCAGACATTGATTTAAATAAGTTTCCCAATCACTATAGAGTTTTCTCAGCCAGTTGAATTTCTTGTTATCGAATATCATAGTACAACTTATATACCATATTGTCTTAAGGGTGTGCACAGTTACATTATAGGAGTTAAATTTATCAATGTATTGACTATGTAGAAATTTTAAGTCGATGATTGGCCTGTAGAATACTCTAGCTCTTATCTGTGCAAATGCAAAACATTTTTCGAATAGATGCTGAAAAGTTTCATCACCAGATTTGCATAGTAAACAGTTTTCGATCCAAATTCATGTGTAGTCATTCATTTAAAACCTTAGATGTTGGAAATAAGCCATTAACAGGCATGGGTTTGCTTCCCAGTCAACACTTTGACATATTAAAAAAAATGTAATTGTATTAATATACACAAATTGTGGAAAGTTGATAATTCATATGGGAATATTAATAATAGTCAAGTATTGGTGGCCTAGTGTTTAGCATAGCTGCCTTCCAAGCAGCTGGACTGGGTTTGCCATTTAGAGTAATGTAAATTTCACCATTTATTAGTATGTTAGCAAGTAGATTTAGGTAGGCTTTGAGCACTGTGTATTGTTCTAGAATTTTAAAAAGTGTATTTATTGGTATCATGTCAAATACTGCTTCTATGTCTAGTTGAACAACTATAGGACTGTATTTTTTGTTGTTTCTTACTGATTCTATAGTTGTTTTGAATAGAAATACTGCCTGCCCAGTTGAAGATTCCTTTTTAGAAAATTGCATTTTTGATGGTTTTGGTATAATATATGGCTCTATTTTGTCTTTAATTACTGATTCTATTATTTCTAAGAGGGGACATTGAAATTGGATGTAAGTTTATAATTGTTGAAACTATTCTTTTTTTTCATAAAAAGTACAAGTGATATTTGATAGAGACTTGGTATTCTGTATATATCTTTAGTTAAAAAATTTGTAAGGTTAGACATATAGTGATCTGTAATTTTATTTGGATGTGAATATACAAACTTGGGAATCCCATTTATTGCAGGATGGTATGAATCTGGCATTGACTCTATTTTTTGTACAAAATTAGAAGCAAATTTAGTTTTTTCCTCTGGACTACTGTCTAAAAGTTGTTATAGATTTAGAAGAGAGTTTTTTTTAATTTATCTTTAAAAAATGAAAATAATCGCTCCATCATGAAATCTCCACAAACAGTATGTGATTGTATTTTTTTATGGCTGATGGTACTCAAACTAGGGAGGGGTGATCTAATGCCCATCTGATATAATTTCTGGTTAAGATGTGAGGCTTATTTTAAGTATACTTTTTTTTGTGGCAATATATTACTTAAACTGTTCTGAAATTGATTGGTATGTTTTTTTTTAATGTTACTAATCTGGGGTGATCATAGTTTGATTGTGATGTTATGATAATTTTTTTGTGTCATCCATAAGATTTAAAAGTTTAGTTGGGGATGGTGTAGTCCTGGTAAGATGATTAATATTAAATGATAATATATTGACAAATGCATGCCATGCTTGGAGTACATTTGTATATTTTTTTATTTTATGCAGATAGATAGATATTTCTGAAAAGAGAAATTCTGGAGTGCACAATGAAAGGAGAACTCTGATGGTTCTAACAATAATTATTGTCAATCTGACATTGAAATGAAGTTCTAGAGATACTATGACAGCGGCATGATCAGACAGAGAGGAGTTCTTTAGAAAAATGTTAATCAGACTATGCAAAGATGGAGAATAGAAAACTAGATCTATTAGTGATGAAAATCTACCATTATTAAATGACACAGCTCTCTTTGGCAGAAATCCCCTCCAACTCATCATGAGAAATGACAAATGATGAAGCCATTTATTAGTAAAGTTTTCATATGACATGTTAAAATTCTCTATAAGTAAGACTGGATGTGAAGTGTTCACAAATTTGGAGTTCAGAATTAACATTAATCTATTTATGATGATGGAACCTGGAGGGATGTATACAATTGCTATGTTTAGGGTTATTGCTTTGTGGTCAAATGTGATAATTAGTATATGCATATCCATATATATTTTAAATGAGTTGAACAGGAAGTTTTTATCAGTGATGATGCCTGCTCCTGCTGATGGTGTATCTGATGTATTTGAAAAAGCTATAAAACCTTTGTTATTTAGTTTGTTTGAAAGATTAATTTGCATCCCCACTGTAAATTTTTGTTTCTATAATACCAAATATGTGTGGTTTAACAATGTCATACCAATTAGTAATAAGATTAATTTTTTCAAGAGAGTTCAACCCTCTGATATTAAAAACCCCTATATTAAGCTTCATTTAGTGTGTGTTTATTTTACGTTTTAAAGCAAACTTTATTAGGCAAAAAGGTTACATTATATCAGGTAATACATTGTATCAAACATAATATACTAGGATACATCTTGAAATACAGAAAAAAAACCTTTTCTTTTCCTTAACCATTAGAGACTTTCCTAATTCCTGTAGTTTTAGATATTTCAGTTCTTATCATGGGTTCATTTTGGCTTTCCATTTTCCTGAGGTTGTATTTGGTCTATCTATTATAATGCTGCTCTTATTTAAAAAAAAAAAAAACCAAGTGGCAGCAAAAATGTCTGGTGGTGCAAGAAAATTGTCCCTTTCCTTAAGTTTTTCTAGATTATTATGATATGTGTAAGGGTGTCTTCTTGGATTGTTTCCTAAAGTGAAAGCACATCTGGTACACCATAAGGCATATATACTGAAAGTTGCTGAACATATTATTGGTATTTTGTTTTCTTTGAATGATTTTAGCATTTTTTCTATTGTACCGTTTATTTATATACGGTGCAAATATATTGGCATTTGGTAAAAGCTAAAAAAAAAAGTAAATTTAGATTTTTTTTTGACTATAATTTTTTTTTTTAAAAAAAAACGTACAATGAAAGTTAAATTATTCTTTCATATTTTTTTTTATGTAATTAGAAATAAAAGTAGAATTGGAGAGAACAAAAGAATTCCAAAAGTAAAAAAAAAAGATAAGCTAAAAGAAAAATATTTTAGCTAATTAAAGAATTAAAGATGGCCAAAAGATTCGCTAAAAAATGAGAACTTTGTAATTGAAAAATGAGTAAAGATCGTACAAGATTATGAACCCAAAATGCCATGATAATAGCATGCACAGAAGTCTGAAAACTGGGCCTCTAGTATAAAAGGCAGAGATTAGTTTGAAGAACATCTTGTTTCATTTGTTTCTCTAGTTAGTCCTGGGTAACAATAATATATCCAGTATTGCTCAACGCTGAAATAATTTGGCATGTCGGAGTGAACCGGAGCTTCTGTGGACATCGTGCCTAAAGATGTACACCAGAAAAACCTTCATGACCGACTAGGAGAATGGACCACAAGATCAAATATTAACAAAAAGGCTGAGCTCATTCTACCCAAAAAACTACGCGAAGTTATCTACTACTGAATTCACTAAACTTACCAGTAGGTTTTACTTCATTATTTCTGATTGTGACAAATTTAACCATTTTACAAACAACTCGTAAAAATATACCAATAGAGACTTTCATTTTTCTGTACAGCAAAACTTTTTAATTAATTGTTTAGCTATTGTTTTTCTTATTAATGGATTTACGTCTGAATTAATGTATGTTCTCTCCAATTTATTTAATTAGCAACTTAACGTGAAATATTTTAGTTTGTAAGAATAAAAATATTTCTAATATCAACTTTTCATTTGTACGTTATTAGTGATAGTTATTATTTTTTATTATTAAATTTATTATTAATTTAATAAGATTTAAGAATGTAATTTACCTTTGCCAATATGTTTGAATAAGCCCAGGAATAATAATCTCCAAAAAAATAATTCTCGTTACGGCATGATGCAATATTGATTAGTTTAAAAGTATTTTTCTTTTTTATTTGTGAGATGTTATATGACGATTTCAGCAGTTTCTTTAGAATAAAAGGACCCTGGTGCCCATATTAAATAAATTAAAAGTTGATTTTGTCGATATCATAATTCTCAACAATTACTAGGTCGAGTTGATCAGGAAATGTAGTTATGTTTTTAGAAATAGAAATACAACTCTCTTCTTTTTGACATAACTTGATCAACTCGCACATTTATAATGCATATAGAGCTCTAGCAAATACGGAAAACATTATACTATTGTGGTTTCACTTTTCCTATAATTATTTAATATCAGTTGTCTGACTTTCTCTAAGCCTCTAGAGTGATGTATCAAATGTTCTT
This sequence comes from Epiperipatus broadwayi, assembly GCA_028023455.1. NCBI lineage: Eukaryota > Metazoa > Onychophora > Udeonychophora > Euonychophora > Peripatidae > Epiperipatus > Epiperipatus broadwayi. The sequence continues at coordinate 2,703,533 of JAQFVV010006222.1, forward strand.
GTGTTTCTTCTTCCCGGTGACACAAAGCACACATTGGATCAACATTTAGGTAAAATCTCCTAACTGAATAGAATAAGCTGTAGGTAGCACACTGTAATTTAATTTGAGGATAAAGTCAAACAATTTAGGTTCTAAATACCATGTTTAGTACTTTTTGAGTAATTGTCTATTATCTATTCCCAGTACTGTTAGCCTATTATTGCTTTCTTGGTTCTGAGATAGAAAATCAGGAATTTGCCAATAAGTATATTTAATTGGGTTTTTCAGTGTTATTTTATTTTTAATGTTTTTAATACATATCAATAGTGTATTTCCAGTTTTGGTTCTATGTTTGGGAAACATCTAAATATGGCAATCAGTAGATTTATTGTTTTTTGTGTGTAGAAAGTTTGTATTGCATGCAGTCCAAGATCAATCCATCTTGTTGGTTGATTTAGTTGCTTTATTGAAATTGATACTATTTTTCTGTCCATAATAGTTTATTACAGAGTGAGTTAATTGACTTTGTAAATTGTTTTGCAAAAATAATTATTGGCAGGTAATATGTTATTTTGGTCATTATAAGTTGATTAAACAGTGATACTTTTGCAAAGAATGAGATATACGATCTGGAGAGTGATGCTATGATTCTTTCTGCTTTGATTTTGAGCTTATTTTGTATGTTCCTTCTCATCTGACTCATTCCCAAGTGGAAAGAAAACCCATAAAATTACTGGGTTTACCTTGATAAACTTGTGTATCTGTTTTCCCTGTGTATATTGATGCTGCTGCTGACTTATTGATGTTAATTTTTAATTTGAAGTTTTTTGTGTAGTCTTCTATTATTTCCTGTAGTATATGTATTTGCTTCTTAGAGTATAGAAATACTGTGACATCATCCATATAAGCTATGCAGGAAATGTATGTATTTGTGTTTGGTACTTGAATACCATGGATTTTTTATTGATTTCCTCTAGTAGTGGGTTTAAATAAAAGGTAAATAGCAGTGTGCTTAGTAGAGAACCCTATGGGATTGATTGGCTGGGATTGAATGATGATGTGGATCTTCCATTGAGCATGATATGTATTTCTCTATTTAGAAGCAAATTGCCTATTGTATATAATATTGATTTAGGTAAATTTTTTTTTAGCTGGCTCAATAGTGTTTCTATTGGCACCAAGTCAAAGGCACTTTCAAAATCCAACTGGACTATCATTGGTGCATATTTTTTCTTTTTAATAATCAAGTTGATTACTGTTTTATATATCAGTGCTGCTTGCCCTGTAGATGACCTCTTTTTTGAATACTGGTGTTGTGATATTATTGGTTCTATGTATTGTTCAATTTTGTCCTTTATGACCTCTTGCAATATTTTTATCCCCAATGGCTCCATTGAGATTGATCGCAGATTGGAGAGTGTGGAAATTGGTTCTTGTTTTTTCATAAATGGAACTATTAATATTGGATATAGTCCTTGTATATTGTATAGTTTCTGTGATAATTGATTTGCAAGTTGGCATAAATATTTATTTGTGAATTGGCTGACATATATTTATTTGTGAATTGGCTGAGATATGACAGTACAAATTGTGGGATCTTTGGTGGTCCTGGATGACATGTGATTGGGACTGAGTTTAAAACTATTGCAAAATCCTTTATTTTGAATGGTGTTTCTGTTTCTGGCTTTCCAAAATAGTCTGCAAGTGGTTTGAAATGATTATGGCTGGTTAGATTTTTTTTGAGGTAGTTGTATATAGGGTCTAGCATATTATAACCCGCTGTCACTCTCTTTTCCCATTCTAGAGCCATGGGGACTTTATTTGTGGATGGATAACCTAAGGCCCAATGAATATATCCATGGGTCCATGCATGTTGTTGTGAGTGTAGTGTTTTGCATAAAATGGCGGACATGTTTGTGCACTCCAGAAAAAACTAGAATGTATTCAAGAGGTTGTTTTAGATCGCACGCTGATAGCTGTGGAATTTAATTAAGGCATTGACATAATGGTGATCGACTATTCCAAGAGATATTTGCTGATTGCAAATATTTCTGGATAAGAGACGATACCTTATTGGACGGTGTATTATTTGCTACAGTTGTCAGCAAGCAATAGAAGACTGGGTAACATCTACGCAAGGCAGGAATTAGAGGACAACTCCAGTAGAGAGCAGTCACGCAATAGTTGAGTAGCAGTATTGGAGTAGACGTCGGTTTAACACCAGCAGAGATATCTCGCATTAGTGCTTGCAGTTAATGACCAGCGCCCAGTGGAAATGTGGTTCACGGGTGTAGCTGAAAGAGACCTCAGCAGAGAAGAGCATTAGTTGCAGAGAAGAGCATTAGTTGCAGAGAAGAGCATTAGTTGCAGAGAAGAGCATTAGTTGCCGAGAAGAGCATTAGTTGCAGAGAAGAGCATTAGTTGCAGAGTAGGGCATTAGTTGCAGAGTAGAAGCATTCATTGCAGAGCAGAGCATTAGTTGCAGAGTAGAAGCATTTGTTGCAGAGTAGAGCATTAGTTGCAGAATAGAAGCATTCATTGCAGAGCAAGGCATTCGTTGCAAAATAGACCATTCGTTGGAGAGCACTCGTTGGAAAAGAACGGCGTGGGAATTGCGATTATGTAAAGTAGAGAGAGAGTTGTTGCAGACTGTTCACTATTCTGATTACCTAATAACATCGTGTCCTAATGTATATAGACGTGCATATGGATACTTCAGTGAGACAAATTTTCTTTTGCTTTATTGTTAGATATTGCTTTAGTTTATCAAAAGCTTGATTGTATAACTTTGTTAGCTTTATTATATTTGCTTGGTTATTCTTGACTGGTTTTGACAGTATTATCATTTTTATTTATTTCCTCTGCTAATGTGATTAATTTTGAGAAGGGTGGTAGATTTTTGTGTAATGTGATTTATGTTAAACGAGAGTGTATTTATATATGCTATATATTTGGAGATCGAGTCCAGTTCAAATTGATTTATTTTATTTAACATTATATACATTTCTAAAAAGAGTGCCTCCAGAGTACCATTTGGAAGTAGTATTCTTCTTGTTTTTTGTATGTTGTTAAATGTATTGTTGTGTGTGTCTAAATTTAGTTTCATTATTTATGCTGCAGGATCAGAAAAATTAGTGTGAGAAAGTTTTACTTCAATTGCTTGGTGTAACACGGGAGAATAAAACAATAGATCAATTAAAGTACCGTCTGTTATAAAAAGATACTGAGTCCTATGGAAAAAAACCTTCCCTGCTCATTAGCGGTATTGTAAGTTGATGTATCCATTTTGTGACAAACTTTTTATAGGTCATATTAAAATCTCCAGCACGAATAGTGGGGTGGGAAATGGTTGCTGGAATTGAGTTTATAGTTGAAATTATTCTGCTAATTACTATCGGCCCTCGGGGTATATATACAAAAATAACGTTGATTGAAAGTTGCCGATGATTGAAAGTTGTTATAAGTAGATTTGCATCTATAAAAATTATTTTAAAAGTTATGATGGGCATCGTTGGTTGATAAAAACACCTGTGCCACTTGAAGGCATTGTTGTGTCCCTGGAGCATGTGCAAAAGTCCATTTTATTCATATGTTGCGCTGGATCAAAATGGGATCCATTATACATTTTTGTTTCTAATAGCCCTAAAATGGATGGCTGTGTTGTCTGTATCCAATTGTTAATTTGCTGCATTCTTTTAGTGGAATTTAGCCCTTTGACATTTATTGCACTAATATTTATCTTCATTTTTAATTGTTTATTTTTCTTTCTAGGGTATTATTTTTATTTTTTTCCGATTAGATTGCTTTTTTTATCTCCCACCTGCTTGCTAGCTAAACCTTTTTTCATTGCAGTTTTTTTTTGCTGCTGGTAGACTCACTATTTGCTTGTTTATCTATTGCAGTCTCTTTATTTTCATTTTTCAAAGTCATTTTTTCCAGTGAAAGTCATTCTACTTCCATACTGTCATCTGATGATTGGTCTGCCATGTCTACTTGTGTAAGTTCTTGCTCATTTGTTTTAATTTTTTTGCTTTCTCTAGTTTTTTTTTTGGCTGCTTTCTTTTGATTTCCAGTGATGTGCTTCCAACACTTGAAAAAAACTCTGTAATGTTGTCCATGATTTCTGTTGTGGTTTTATTTATTATTGTGTGCTCTGTTTGATTTTTATTTACTTTTGGGATTTCTTTCTCTTCTTCTTGCATGGATTCATTTTTCTCTTTTTGTTATTTTAAATTAGCCATTTCTGTTGGGAGGTTAATTTTTCCTATTTCATTCTTGGTGTTTGTTTTATTTGGAGCAGTTGAGGATGCATTTGTTTGGCTATCTATTGTGTCATTATTAATTTTTTAATCTACCAATTTGATTGTTCTCTGGCTGTTGCTTGTATTAGTGTTTTCTTTATTTTGATCTAAGCTTTTTGGGAAATTTTTATTCTTAATTGCTTGTATTTGTTCATTACATTGAGTTGCTATGTGACCTCTTTTGCCACATGCAAAACACTGTGGTTTTAGACCTCTGATGTATAGATATAGCATGGATTCTTGGTCTGTTATATGTGTGGGGATGCTTTCTGGGTCAATTTCTTTAGGTAGTTTAATTTTGTATTCAAAACCATTTGTTAGTATTGGAATTGATGTCTCCTCGAGATATAACTGTTGAAAAGATTTTACTTTTCCAAACGGATTCATCATCCTTTGGAAGTCATCAAAGCCATACCCAAAGTAGGTATTTTTTAGGATTCCAGAAATATTTCTGTATTTATTCTCGGAACTATCGCATAATTTCCGAGTGTCTTAATTTGATTTATGAAAAATTATTTTTGTGTGCTTTCATAGAATTTGACTGCCACATATCTATTATTAGGATGTTCACCTATACATTGTATCGATTCCAGTAAGTTTGCTTTTTCTAGTGCTTCAATTAGTAGTGTTTTGGAAAAGCTCAAGAGTGTGCATTGATTGTCGGTGATGGCTATTACTGTTGATTTTTCAGTTGCAAAAAGAATTCTTGGAATGGTATTGTTGAACTTCTCTCTAATTTGCTCCAGCATTTCATCTGTCCATTGAGTGGGTGGGTGGGGGTTCATTTACCCCTTGTTCAATTAAATCCAAATTTATTGAATCATTCACTGTTGTTTTCCTAAATCTTGGATTTTTTTCTGGGTTAACATTATCAGATCTTTTTGCTATTGGGTGTACGTCTGACTTGTACCCTGTGCTGGATTTGCCTCATGATTGAGTGACTGTGAGGTTGCCATTTTATTGTACCAGCGATTTTTAAAACCAGGTATTGTTTCAGTTTTTTATTCTCTTTTCCCCAAAAATAAAAACTATTAAAAATTGTAACTATTTTTTCCCTCTACTACTGATATTTTCCCTCCCATTATTATTTGAAATTAAACTAAGTTTTATGCTTGATTATGTGCCATAGCTATAAATATATTCTTTCTCATATTAATATTGTTGCAGATCCTTGAAAATGACTGTATGAGATAAAACAGTTGAAACGTTGGGAGTTTTGTATATTAATGTATATATATGTTCAGTATTGAGATAAAAAATAAAGTTTTTGAAAAGAAAAAAGGAGAAGGATTTTTTATTTGTTGATATTATTAATCTTTAACTTTTTTTAAAAAACTTTTCTTTTAAAAATTATTTTAGTTTAGATTCCTATCTTAAATATCATTTTTGATGTGAACTGGCTTTCCATTTTTATTCAAAATGAAAAAAAAGGCTAGGGGCTTTTTTCTTACCTGCAAACTAGGTCTGTAGCTAGGTGGCGCTATTGTGTGTGTTTATTTTATATGGGAAAACTTAGAGTGGGAATGGAAATTTAAGTGGCTAGCAGGTTTACCTGGGCATAATTGCTCAGATATTCTTGACTTCGTTTAAGGAGAAGCCACAGTACATCACATACATTAAACATTGCAGGCTATATCAGATCTTAATTGTATACAAAAATTAACCAACAATAAATGTGAACAATATATCAAATTGACACATAATATAGATAATTTTGCTATATATGACTGTGTACTGGATTTTTGAATTATATCACCTAATCTCATTTGCTTTATTGGTTTTTTTGTATATTGTATTATCAATATTTGTATTATTATCCCTTACCTCTTCCATAGGACTATCTTCTTCTGATTATAGTGATGCGATATCAGAAGTTTTTTGATATCGAATGGTTTTAACTTTTTTAATTTCAGATGATGCAGGAGGTATTTGACTGTCAATACTTTCATATTCCAGAATCTTTGCTTTTTTCCATTATTTTTTTTGAACGGTGGCCTGGTTTTCTTCTTAATTGAGGGGTGACAGGAACTATCTCAGTTGGATAGATAGAGTCTCCATTATGTCCGGAGATGTTTTGTTGGGGGGGGGGGGTGAGATTATAAATATCAATCAGGGGATTTTTATTTTCAAGCTCAATTGATTGTGGAGTTATTTTTCACTATTGCTGAGACTAATTTTTTTATTCTCTTCTGCTTTTTGCCTCGGTACAAGAAATTCTTCATCTACCAATTTGACTTGTTGACAAGAGTTAACTTCTTTTGGACATTGATGTGGGAGATGCTGCATTTAGTGCAGTATAGCTTAGAGAAGTTGCTGATTAAGTGACCGCATTTAATGAAAGCATTGTAGCTTGAGTCCATTTATAACTAAAAATAATGTGGCCTCTTGGTCTGTTATTTGCATAGGAATATTTCATGATTTTATATTTTTTTCACAATTTCATTCTAAATGTATAGCTGTTACCGAGTATAGACACTATTGTATTTTTAATGTACATGGACTGAAAATGTACCACTTCTCCAAATGGCTCTATTAGTTTAACAAAATCTGCAGTGGAGTAATATAAGGCCTATAATATGGTTTTATCTATTAGGGTTAACTACAATTAAGGCATATTGATCCACGGTTTTAACTTCTTTTTGAATTTTTTTTTATTTTCTTGGGTTAACTACGATTAAGGCATATTGATCCACGGTTTTAACTTCTTTTTTGAATTTTTTTTTATTTTCTTGGTTTTTGAATTCAATTACTGTATAGCGTGGGTTTGGATGGTCTCCAATGCATACAATTGAATTTCATAGATTTTTTTTATTAATCACTTCTAATAATAAAACTTTAGGGAATCTATAGAGTGAAAAATGTTATTGCTATTATTATTGCGTGGTCCGTAAAAAAACATTTGAATGAATTTAAATAATCTTTAGGTATGGTCTGGTTGAAAACTTCTGTAATTTTTTTCAGGCTGTTGTAGGTCCAAGCTTCTTGTGTCTTGATAGTATCAATATCCATTGTTTTAGATGAAAAATTTAATTTCAAAAGATCTCCAATGGTTGATCGATGAAATCTGGGTGTTTGTTGCACTCTCATTCTGCTAACCGTTTGCGATTCTTTTTTTTTTCTCCAACTCTACAGGAGAGGATAGCTTTGCTACTTGAGGCATAGAAATTTTTGACAGTGTCTATATTGATGGACATCTTGCCCGGATGCTGACTTTCAGTGTCCATTTTAAATATAATCCTAAGGGATTATTATATTTTTTTCAGTTCTGATGACTGAATTTCCCTCTATAATTAATGGCAAAAATAATTTTTACCTATTGTGAACTATATATTGTAGGTAATCCATTGGGTTTATATGTTGACTATTTTCTATGGTCTTTACTATAAATAATTTATATACAATTCATTTGTAGTATATAAATATATATATTTATAACTAAAAAAAAATCTAACAATATTCAAATTTTAAACACATAAATATACAATAAAAAATTAAATAATGATAAAAAAAATTTTGAATAAATTCATAAACATTAAACAAAATATTTAAAAATTTTATATTTACAAAAATATTTTTAATTTTATAATGGACTACACAAACATAAAATAAAGTGAAGATTTGCCTTTCATTTTGTTCATGATCACAGACAAGATTAGTTATGATGTTTGTTTTATTCATATATAATACAAACCTCAGGAAAATTTTTATGCTATTTAATTTTCTGAATTTATCAATGGGGAAGAGCCTAAAGATTTACAAATCCCCATTTTATATACCGAATACAAACTATATGAGATGTATTTTCCATATAAATGACTAAGACTGACTATTCTTAAACTTTAGCGAGTTTGATCATCTATTCCCAAGGTAATTTTAATTAATTTACTTATTTCATATTACCTTTTTTTTTTTTTTTAGAATAATTGAATAGGGCTTTTTTTTTAGATCCATATTATTCACGTTTGCTTTTTTTTAAAAAATTAAAGTCATGCAACGTCCTAAAAGAAAGACTTTCAAATAAAATGCAAACATTTTAAAACTTCATTAAATTGTATTGGCCATCCCAAAATAAATTTAATTTGCTTTAGTATTTATAATGATTTTTTTTTTTTATTAAGTGAATAATACAATTCTATTTTTGGCAAAGAAAACAATTTTTAATGTAAACAACCAATATCATTTACACCTTTATTTCATTTAGCAAGGGCAATTGGTCCTCCGAAACTCATTATTAAGCAAAAATATCATATGCAGAATAAGCATTTATAACGATTGTCTGTGGGGGAAAAAATTGTTCGGTTACTTCAGCTAAAAAATTATACTGTAAGTTGGAAATATTACGTTAAAAAAAAACATATCTTGTATATATAAAAATTTAAAAAACTCTTAATGTACGTCATAAGCTTGGGTAAATTGTGCTGTATAAATTATGCAGGTATTCACTTAAGATATGTATTTAAGTAGGTAGGATAATGCAACTTAAATCTATGTAAAAAGAAAAAAAACAGCATAAAATTGTTACTGCCTGTAATCCATTCACCAACAATAGTTATTCAGTTTGGTTTCCAAGTTCAAAGATTTTCTTGAGTTTTTTGAACTCATATAGTTGCTAAGATGACTTTAAACAAAACAAAAAAAAAATTTTTTTTTAAAAAAAGAGTTGTGTTTTCACTATCAAGAAAATATAGCAAAAGAGACCGAGAAAGTGAAACTAAACTAGCATCTAACAATTTTTTGTTTTCTTCAGTACAACTGATTTTTATTAAGTTGAAAAAAAAAACATACTGAAGTTTCATTTTTTTAAAATTTGTATATATTATTATCCTATATTACTAACTAGAAATTATTAAAAAAATAAATAAATAATCCATTTGATTGACCACAAAGACTTGTTATTTATCATGAGTGTACCAAGAGCAAAATAAACAGATGATACATCACAAATCTTAATCGCAGACAACTTCAAAAAAAAAAAAAATCAGTGTATTGAAAAATGGAAAATAAATCTAATGCATTCTGAATTTGCATATTGTAAGCAATATTTAAGCCTTTTGTTACAATGTGTACTCTGCTGATCTAAATAAACAAATATAATAGTTGTAGCAGTTTTTTTTGGACATGACACGTCACTATTTCATCAAGTACGGTAGCCATGTTTTTGCAATGACTTAACAATTTGTCGAATAGTGCAATATGTTTTGATAGCAGAGTTATAAGCTATTTAAGTAAAAATTAAAAGCATTTATCTTATTCACTTTATTTGTATTACATTTTCATCATGCACGCTTTATTATTAATTGCATAAAATCATTCTCATTTTTTCCTGCTCAAAAATGCAATTCAAATAGGATGGATAGCAATTTCGATTTAATTGAAATTAGCATTCATAAAGATTTTAATCTAAAATTTGATTGTCTGAAATTTTAGCTAATATTTATACTTTACACAATTTAAAATTTAATATTGACAGCACATGTTATGGAAAATTATTTTTAGCTTTATGCCAAATGAAATTATATTTTTTCTTGATGATGCATTTTTTTTTTACAAGTGTGATTACATCTCCATTGCTTTGGATATCTGAAAAGAATTATAAAATAATTTAAATCGAAGAAACAGAATGATTTAGTATTTTTTGACATTACTTGTATAAATCTGATACCATTTTATCCCCTTGCTACCCCTTTTTTTTGCTAAAAATATTTTAGATTAGCAATGGTAGCAGTTTCAATTTGACAGAAAATTTTAATCCAAAATTAATTGACTAAATATTTTAGCTAATATATATACTGTATATTTTTAATTTTATGCCAATGAATTTGCTAGTTTTGCTAAATGAACCTTTTTATTTTTTTGCTTCTGTAATCATTAGCAATGAAAATCTTTACTTTGGATATATGTTATTAATAAATTACTAATTGTCTCATAAAAACATTATGTTTTATGAATAAAATATGTGCAATACAATTTCACATGAAAGTCACTATTTTGCTTTTGGATGAGACAACTTTAATAACTATTCTATGACATCATCAGTATTACAAAATAATTACCAAAAATTTTTTTAACATTGTTATAGTGAATAATCAATTGTAAATCAAAATAGTGGGTATAAATTGATGCTGATCATCATTGTGAAACCTTTCATAAAGGCCAAGCACTAAGTGAGAGTAAAAGGGTATTATCAATTTTAATCCCTCCTCCCCATTCAGTTTCTTAATGGAAAACTATATGTTCTTTACATTCTACTAAATTTCTCAGTTCTATAAAAAAAATTTATCAAAATAATTATAAATTGTCTTTGAATTTTAACTAACCCAAAGAACAAGCTGGATTTAAAAATGGTTTTAATATAGTGGATCAGATTCAAGTATTAAGAGATATATAGAAAGGATTAATGAATATGAGTTACCATTATACTTTGAATTTGTAGATTATAAAAAGACATTTGATTCTATAAACATTTCTTCAGTGATTAAAGCATTGGATCAAGGTATAGACCCAGGATATTGTCATATTTGAAAGAATATTTATAAAAATGCACAATGAAAAGATTAACATCTTCAAAACCTTTTACAGCAGTTTGGCAAGAAGTATTTTGTGGATTAAAATGACAAGCTAAGGGAGTAAAAGTAAATGGAGATTATTTAAGTCATCTAAAATTTTCAGATGATGTATCTGTTTTTACAATTAATGCTTTAGAGCTTCTGAAAATGTTGCAAGAGTTATCAGATAAAAGTAAGAAAGTAGGATTAAAGGTAAATGTTAAAAAGACTAAAATAATTTTCAATAGATTTTTTCAAAAGATGAAAATAATGATTGATAATGATTATTTAGAAAAAGTTAACAGCTATAAATACCTTGATCAGATTATTACTACAGATAAAAACATAATGGAAAAAATTAATTGTAGGGTTAAATTTGGTTAAAGTGCTTTTGGTAGAAATAACTTAATATTAAAATGTAATATGTCCAAGTGTTTGAAAAGAAAGGTTTTTAATAAATGTATTTTACTAGTTCTTACTTAAGGATCTGAAACTTGGATACTTAACAGAAGAGAAATACAGAGATTTCAGACCAGTCAACTAAATATAAAGAGATGCATGTTAGGAGTAAGAAGAAAAGATTGAAAATGAATTACATGGATAAGAGAACAAACAGGTGTTATTGACACCATTGAAAGAATTAAGAAACTGAAGTGAAGTATAGCATGACATATTGATAAAAGAGATGATAATAGATGGACAATTAAAATCTTAAAATGAATTCCAAGAAATTGTAAATAATCTAGAAAAAGATCGCATGTGAGATGGGTGGATGAGATAAGGAAGTGCTGGGTGAAGTGGAAAAGAGATGCTATAGATTGGAGAAGATGGCTTGAACTTGGAGACCTTCATCCTGCAGTAGATCTATAATGGCTGAGAATTCCAAAACTATTTTAAGCTTTCAATGAATATAATTATTATATTACTATAATTATAAAATATGATAAAAATTTATTTATATAATTGCCAATGTTCATGTCTATAAATAAAAATTCCACACATGAAATTGATATTACTATTTGAGAACAAATAATTGTATTATCTACTATTTATCTATATATTTTTCTTGAAAAAAAATACTCTTAATATTTCATTTGATAATAGATAAAAACTATGCATTAACTATCTTATGATAAATTATTTTATAAAAGACCCAATTTTAACAAACTATTCAGATTAAAAAGACTTCTGAATCAATTTTTCATTGAACAATATGCCACATTAAAAAGGAAGAGAACAGCATTTATTTGTTGCAACCAACAACAAATAGGGGTAGTTTTTATATTAATTTCTAAGACACCTTAAATTTAAATGAATATGGTGTTGACATGGTGGATGTTTTTTATTTCCTTTATAAAATGGGAGAGAACTATATGCAACTATGACATAGGATGCAGTGATATGTGTCAGAAATTACAACAAACCTGATTTTCTTTATCTGTAATCCTGGCTTGAGTTAATTTTCTCATAGAATAAATGTGATTAATTTAAAATTGGTTTTCATCTAAAAATTCAAAAGTTTATAAATCTGATAATCAAAGACAATCTTTTTGGCATATTAATATGCTTTATGTATGTACTTTTAGAATAGCATATATAGAGTTTCTAACATGTCCATAAAATTAATTCAAGAAAATTACAAAAAATTATTATACATGAGTATACAATAAAATGCAGTATATAAAATCCACACCAGCATTTCAATTCAAAATCTGCTTATATAAAGAATGGGACATGATCTAAAAAAAAGAAACATTTTTATGATTCTGCATCCATAGGAGATTATGGTTATCTCAAAAATAAAAGATTTAAATTCTGACAACAAAAATATAACCACAATATAATGAGGAAGATCATAACTTTTGGGATATGAAGTGACCATTTTAATGTAGACTATTGTAGCTCTGTTAAACCTATAACATATGCTTGGAAATGTATCAATAATGGCAATAATCAAGATATTTTTTACTGTTGACTCTAGAAAAGAGATGAAGTAATTTCTATCTGGCAACTAAATACATATGTAATTTCACATTCATGAACAATCATAACTAACTAATGTATCAATTTATCTCACACATGTTCACTATGCTTACTTTACACCCACATTGTGCTAATGTTGTGAGAAATACATGAACGATTCTTTTGCAAAGATACTTATTCATGATAATATTTCAGCAATATCATAAACAAGATTTTCTCCCCAAAAAAGAACATCTAAGCATATTAATAATAATTCTCTTGAACATATTTATGTATCATTTACTAAAAGAACTTATATGATCATTATTTAAGAATAATATTGTATGTAATAAAAATGTAATAGTATTCAAAAATTTACAAACAATTAATTTTATATAAAAACCTTCTCATTTGATATATAAACTTTGGATATACATAATTCTTACAGGAATGATATTTTAGTAAAGGCTGCACTGCCTTTTTTTAAAGCATTGTTTCTTTCTTAAGATATTTGTTTTACCATATTGTTATTATTTTGTCAAGAGTCTGATTTCCTGACTGTAATTGCTCATAACATCACAATATTTTACATTAAATTCAAAGATATCAATCTATCAAAAATACATATTATTATTATAATAGTTTAATTAAACTTTATCAAACTTAACAAAAAGTATTATATAATTAGTGAGAAAATCTGTGAAACATGCAGTTTTTTCCTTTCCAGATAATTCTGATAGATTTACATTTAATCCACAATATTTAAAATAACAATGACTAAGTACTGATAATATTCTGTCAAATATTATAAAACAACACGAATAAATATTCTTTCTGGATGCACTTGGAAAAGAAAAATATTTTTCATTAATGTGTTGTTGGCAAAGATTCAGTCAGAAAATCAAATTTCTTTTGCAGTTGTTTTATCCAGCAGCAGAATTCAACATATATTAAAATTTCTTTTAAATATATATAATAGACAGGGTATGAGCACAGACTTTCACATGATCCACCACTCTCCACACTATCTCATAACACTGATACACCTGAACACACATATGTTGAAAAGATAAATAATCACCAATATACGTATTTCATGCTAAACCAGCAATCATCAGTTGGTCCAGATTACCATCTCTACACATATATGCTACAAGTGCTCAGATATATATTAAGATAGCAAATTCTCCTACTTTAATGGACAGGCTTCAATCTACTCCACACTCAACTCTTCACCGTCCATCCAATTGAAAATAGATTTTCAATTGGATGGAGGTTGAAGATTGTAGTGTGGAGAGATTGAAGTCCATTAAAGTAGGAGAATTTGTATCTTATATATATCTGAGACTTAATATATGTGAGAGATGGTAATCTGGAACTGATGATTGTGGTTAGATGAAATATATTGGTGATTATTTATTTTCAACATATGGTGTTAGGTATATGTTATGGATAGTGTGGAGAGTGGTGGGTGGAGTTTTATGTTATAATATAATGGTATATATATAAGTTGATCATAAATATATATATAATATTCTTATTCAGAATACTACATCAGAAGTACTGCAACAGGATCCAATTATTATATGTAATGAGCATAAAATGTCACAAAATAGACCTATAAAAGTTCTTGATGAAATGATGAGAGATCATTAATTTTTCCAAAAAGATTTGACATACACTACTAGGTATTTGTAGAAAAAGTAGTATTAATGAAATAAAGAGACATGGAGGATTCCATCTTCAATCTGATCTTAACCAATCCCTTTTAACAAATATCAGAGCACATCAATGTTTAAATAATGACTTATTTGCAAATGCCTTATTAAAACTAAGGAGGAAGACTTATACTATAAATTAATTGGTTAAGTTTACACATTTTAATGTAGCTAATTTTTAGAATAATCCCTCCCCTTTTATTTCTGATATGAGTTATTTTAACTCCAAAAATAATAGTGTCTAAATGATTTTTTTAAGGAAAAATTTAAATTGTTATCCCAATTATACATAATACTAACTTTGTCCATTATTTTGTAAAATTTTAAGATTCTTTATATCGATTGAACATGCCTATTTATGAATTAACATTAAAATTACATGCCCTATATAATTTTACTAAAAAATTTCAACCTTCTTACATTATATAATGGAATGCACATTCAGATTAACAGCCTAAAAAACTACTTTATAGAGGCAACTCTTTGTAAATGATATGAGGCAAAAAATAGTATTAAGTCTGCAAATTGTATAATTTCTTTACATTATCTGTTTTAATTAAGATTCAATTATCTTCTAAGAAGATATTGTTTGGCATGGCAATTAGTAAGTGAAAGTCAAATATGAAGGTTATTGGCATTAATTTATATATAAAAATTGCCTTTTTTAAAAATAAGCACACATTTAACATATTTTTATTTTAGCTTTAATTGTCATGTTTATGTGTTTTTGCCTTTTGTTAAAATATATAATAATATCCCATAGTATTGAAAAAAAAAACTATCTTAATAAGCAAATTAATCTTTCATTCACTATTTAAACCTCCCAACATGGAAGTGAGTATATAAACTAATTTCATTATACAGAAATATGACTATTTTTTTATAATCTTTCATACATAAATAAGTTATTTTAATTTCCTTAGAACATAATACCTGTTCTACACTAATAAACTGTAATCCAAATCTTTAACAGCTCCAACACATTCACATCCATTATTCTTTAATTTATTTTGAACTGATCCAATATGTTATTAATGTGTCATATTTTATCAATAATTATTAAGAATTTTGTTATTTCTTATTATTATTATTCTAATGCACCGTTACCATTATACATTCTTTTTCGATTTTATCATACATGATTTTTCAATCATTTATCTAAATAAAAGTATGATTTTTTTAAAACTGCTTTTCAGTCAAACAATACATCATAAATAAATATGCTACATGATTTTCTTGGCTAATTCTTAATTTGTTCTACCAAGCACTCATCACCACGTTCCAAAGAGTTTTACTATAAAGATGGAAAGTCAATGAATTCTTCGTACAGTGACCTGGATGCTATAACATGAGATAGAGAGCCAGATTCATAAGTGTAAAGTTCCTGATTTGATTTCATTTCTGGAACATTTGACTCTTAACTTTCATATGAACTCCTAAGCATTAAAACCATTTGATGATTTTTTATTAATAATATAGTCTATTACAACTACCAGTGTTTCTTAACAATAAATTCGTATGTGTCTTTCATTCTCTTCCCTACAATTCATTTACTTTGTCAAACAAATTAGTATAAGATTAACATCTTTTTTTTATCTGTAAAAATAAATTCACCATTTTTTTTTTAACTTTTTGTAATAATAACCTTCCAAATATCTATTTCTTGCAACATGTTTTAATTTTGATGGACATAATATATAAAGCATTAATGGGACTCGCAACCTTTTACTCACTTTTAAATCTCGCTACACCCCCACCCCCCTTCAGATTTAGTTCAATAATTCAGTATCATTTAAAAATATTAAATCTTACTAGGTTCAATGTATTCTTAAAAACAATTTTATTTCCATATCCACAAGTTCGTAACTTTTCTAAGATTTAAAATGCTCAACTATATTTACAACACAAACACAGATATAATGCTAGGAAAAATTTAATAAGGAAACAAATTAACAATATGAATAAAAATTGAAAAACCGAAAAACATAGCAGGTAGATAACTTAAAAAAAAAAAAATCAAAATTTAAATCTTATTTAAAAAAAAAATCTTGCTGTGATTCAAAATGTTTTCCCCTCTTAATATTTATTATATATAAGGGGATATAATTTTTTTGCTAAAGTCTTAAAACATAAAAAAGAATTGCTGGTTGCTATGGCAACCCAACATCTAAGCTATTCTTCAGTAATGTGTTTGCAAAATGAAAAGGGCGAAAAGAGGAGATGATAATTAAAATTATTCAAGAAAAAAAACCTCTGCAGTTAAAAGTCAATGTTAATGATTTTTAAAACTAATTCAGAAGTCTGTAACTAGCTGCTATAATTAAATAAAACTTGCTGCAATATTAAATAAAAAAAAACAGTAAAATTAAAATAACATTTACATATTTCAGTTTACAAAAAAAAAAGACATTACCTCTTTATACTATTCATTGTCATAAAATATTGAAAAGATTATTTTTGTATTTGTTCAGTTGGGTGAGAATATTCATGCTTTTTAATAAAACATAAGAAAAGTAAAATATTAGAATACAAATTTTCAGAAAAAAAAAGTATGTCATATATATGTAAGACTAAAAAAACATGCAAATAACTTGCTTAAAATTGTTCGTATGCCATGTATTCCTATTTTATTTTAAATGTCTCGAGTTTTTTTTTAGTTAATATTTAAACCCAGTTGTAGGTATGATATGTGGACATATTATCACTATACCTTAAGGATATAAGTAGTTTGAAAAGTGACACTGGCATAAAGATATTTGGTAAAATATAGCTAACAAACAAACGGTATTTAACGAAAGATTTGAAGTAAATAATTGAAAGATAAAAAACATTTGGAAGATACTAAACAATCTAATGACATCTGAACAAAACGTATTCAATGTTAGACATGTTTTCAAAGTAGTTCTCTATATATTTATAGAATATCAAGTTAATCACCTTATCAACATGACTATAACTATTTTCTGATTGTTTTATGTTTTATTTTCATGGAAAAGGCAGACCCTGTTTGTGTTATAAAGATTATCTCCACGACATTATAAAGAAGTGCAATATTGTTTGATTTTATTACTAAAATATGGCTGAGAATAGAATAGATCCAAGAACTATAATTAGATGCGATGTTGAATATTTTCAAAATCAAAAGTTTGCTGCAGAAAAAATTAAAAGACAACTTCTCTAAATATCAATTGAAACAATGAACTAGCATATTCTATATGTGGATTGACTTTGATTTAAGGATTAGTTTGTATGCACATTGCAAAAGTCATATCTAATGTTTGTTTTTTTTTTCTATTTTTTTAATCTCTTGAAGTTGAAATAGCCACAGTCTTTTGAAAGAGGCCGCTTGTAATAATTACAATACATAATTAACTTATATTAAGTTCATTGAAATTACGCATATAACCTAAGGTATGAATTCAAGCTGGATGAACCTTGCAATTTTTCAGATCATAAACAGGCTGAGAGGTTTTTTTTATTAGGTAACAACTATCTACTGGTAGTCAGTAAATAAATATATAATTATTCCTGATTATAGGGTAAAGACATCAGATTAATATGTAGTGATCAGATGACAAAAAATTAAAAATATATAATTGCAATGTGATACAACCTTCATTACTGGTGATACTCTTACAATGCTAAGACAATAATTATTTTTATCTATAAATATAATTGATTTGTATTGACTAAAAATTTTATAGAATAATATTCACTTTTAATTTAAAAATTTTGTGTTCTATTAGAGAAAGATTATTAGAAAAAAATCATAGAAGTCTGACTCCATAGCCAATTATTGTCCTATAATTTTACACATTGTTCACATTGACACGACAGGAAATTTAAACAAAATATTAGAAAAAAAAAAATCTTTGCTACTGTCTTTAAAAAATAGTAATAAGAAATATTGTTGGTATTTAACAATTTCAAAATATTAAATAGTAATAATTTAAAAATTCTTTGAAGAGATTAAAAACTTAATCATAAAATATATTTATTTTTATTATTATTTGGAAGTGTGTATATAAATAAATCACCAAACAGACTTATAGATAAATCAGTGTTCCATTTAATTAGTGATCAGTAAAATGAGTACTACCTATTGTTAACTAGATGTAAATGAAATTAATCTTAATTACTAAGTAGGTGATTAGCTTTGTCTATTGCGTTTTTCTTCATTATTTGTCGTTGGAGAAATTTGGAAAAATCTTTATCGTGCATTGAGCTTTTACTACAGATATATCATAGATTATGATTATTCGATAAAAAAACTCCATGAATACTGTTTATAGCAAACTTGATTAAATTTATCAAATGTCCAGAAAAATGGTGGTTTGCTCTGTTTCATTGATATACTATGTGAACATGACTGAAAATATTTCTATTAAAACACATGTTGCCAAACATCCTATTCTTGATCGTTTGTTCAACATTTAAAGTGGTTTTAATTCATAGCTTGAGGACGGATGATTTACTCCCTTTATTTACATATATATTGAGCTATGCTTAATTTAAAATTTGAATAGAACAATTATATATATAAATTAAAAAATAGCTAACATCATTGTGCAACTACAAACATATCTCATTACAGCTTACTCTTTCTTAAATTGCAAAATAGGTTCCATCAATTTTTCCTATAATCACAAAATAAACTTAATTACTGAAAATAATTCTTAAATAAATATACTTATTTATGTCCATATTTATCTTTCTTAAAGCTAATTTCTTTTTTTTTCTTACTTTTAAAATCGCTATTTTTTTTAATTTTAGTCATTAAATTTGATTATTTTCTTACAATTCCTGCACCCTCTACACAAAAATTTAAACTAATGATTTTCCCATTTTCTGTTGACAAAAATATATTAGCCACATATAAAAATATCTGATTTTAAAAAATCCTTATTATTCAAAGATATTTCAATAATGTAATGTGCTATTTATTGTAACTATTCCCTTTTCTTAAATAGTTACTATATATTATGTTAACAAAGCCTTTATTCTTAATTATTACTTCTACATAATTTTTTAGAAATTGTCTCATTTTTCTATATCATTTTATTTTAAATTTTTTGATCACTTTTTCATCAATTCTAAAAAAATATATACTATATATATTTTTTTAAATTTTTTATTATAAAGTTTTTTCCACATTATACTTATCTCACAATTACCTCATTCTTTCATTATTTAAAAAAAAATATTTTCTGCTTCAAATCAGTATATGTCAGATGATAAATTCAAATCTTATCAATTTTTTTTTTAGATTGATATTTTGTGCTCAGATTTTCTATTCTAGTGTTAAACTATAAATTACATGCCCTAATACATATCCTAATACTATCATAAAAATCTTAAGTTTCAATTTTGATTTTTTTTTTTGACACCATACAAGTAATATTTTCAATTTTCACTACATTGTTTTCTTTTTTATTGAATAAATTTTCCCTCATTCTTTCCCAATTTCAAACTATATTCTAATATTTTATTAGAATATAGATCTCAATTTTTATCTAAGTGCTCTAAAATAAAATCTCAATACAATTCTCTGGCACATTTTATTCTTTATCTCAACTAATTTGTCAGACAATCGTTCCAAATAATATAATTAAACTATTTTAACAAATCTGTTTTCATTCACACATTAAAAACTCCAAACATTTATAACTTGCTCTTGACACTTCTCTTTTGAAATAATCAGTGTCTTATTATCCCTCATATAGCTTCGTCTATTGCATACACAATTCACTCAATGTAATATCTTCTTTCTCTCTTAGCATCTTATACAATGATGCCTACCATTGAATGTCTTATTTTCTATACTGACATCTATATTTCTTTTAAAAATATAAAAACAATATTAGTGACAAACAATAGCTTTGTCTCAATTCATCATAATTTTTAATCTTATGATTTTGTATTTCATAACTGACAGTACAGTTATTTTGGAATTAGAATGACATTAATCATAATGATAATAGTGTTCACACAAGTTTCTGTGCATTTGTAATTCTTCCATTCATTCTCATAACTTAACAAGGTTACACACACTCTACTTTTAATCACTCTTTCATAAGCCTATTCTATATTTTCAAAATTTACAGTAATAATATCTCATAGATGTTGCAATTAAGCACAGAGATGTATGATATAAACATATATATACACACACATACACATTTTAAATTAATACAAGATGGAATAAATTCCATAGAATTTCAAGGGCAGAAAAGGTTATTTATAGACACATTTCATTATATATAAAATTTTATTAACATTTTAAAAGAATTTTTTTTTTTTACTAGGTACAGATAGACTACCATTAACTTGAATGAGTGAATTGAAAACCTTATTTCTGGTCACATTTAGATCAATCAACAATGCATTGGAAAGATATAAACAAAAATAAATACAGAAGTGAAAAGAGTGAGTTGTTTAAAAATCAGGTTGGAATATTACTTACGTAAATACTTATAAAACATATTGACTCTTATTTGTATATAATAATGAGATTTTTATCTAAAAAATTCATTTCCATTAATTCACAAAAAATTAAACAAAACAAAAAAATATAGCAGCAACTTTTAATGTCAGACTACAATTACTTCAGTCAAGATTTAAAAGAAAAAAAATGAGATCAAAATTTAAGATTCATAATACATTTTTATTCAGAAATCAATTTAATCTTTAAACAATCCCCAATAGACTACAGTCCAAAAATTGCAATTACAAGCTAAACGTTTATTTTTTAGTAACAAATAAAATTAGATAAAATATATTGGCAACTATAATATTACTTTAGCCTAGATCAAAATTGAAAATGTAATTAATTTCTTATCTCTAATACATTTTTTAAATAAAGAAGTTAAATTATCTGCAACAGTTTAAAAGCAAAAATAAAATGTAATTCTATGCTAAAAATTTATGGTCAATAATAATAAAAGTTGTAAAATATGATGGCATGGCACTTTCTAATGTCAGATTAATACATTAAAAAATCAGCCAAAATTAAAAGGAAAACATATGATCAGAGTTTAATCCTAAATCTGAAGCATATTTTTATAATAATAAATAAAAGGATAAAAAATGCAATTCTATGCTAAAAATAATTAAAAAAATAATAGATAAAAAACATTTTTTACTAATAGCTTGATTTACTTCTGGACCCAATGCTTTTATTTCAAATTATTCTAAAACCACAATTGTGGTTAAAGAAACAATTATGTTTTCTTCTTTTTAATGCATAATAATATTAAAAACACTATTATTTTTAACTTTTTAGTATTGGCACAGTAAACAAAAGTTTAAAACTACATTATACTTTCAATTAACTTGACACTTGTAGTTGATATATATACCACTAGATATTTTTGTTATAAATTAAAATATATAACCCTTATGTATATATCATATTTAGTATGTGTACATAATATACAAGATTAAAAATAAGAAATATTCTTTTTAGGTGAAAAGCATTTGACAATTTTGCTTTTAATTGAAAATCTTTATTTTTAAAAAAAAAACTTACTAAAACTATATTCTAAATAAATTTCACTTAAGACATATACTTTTACTTTAAATCAATTTCACACATAGTTTATATATGCCACTAGATATTTCTGTCATAAATTAATACACATACTTTTTATGTAAATATCACATTTAGTATATGTATTTAATTATATATGTATAATAAATCAGAAATTAATTTTTCTGTTTAAAATTGGTTGACATTTTTTCTTTTTATTTGAAATTTTTTCTTTTTTTTTTAAAAAAAAATTAACAAAAATGTATTATGAATAAACTACTTTACTATTTAAATGAAGCTTACAATCAAAAAAATCAAGCATTATTTGAAACTCTGAAGCTTCCATCCCCTCTTCCACATCTAAGAAAGTAAGTCATCTATTTAAAATATTAATGTTTCTTATCACATTCATAGAGATTTTTAAAAAAATGTACAATATGTAAAATTATATTAAATTTAACTCTATTAAAATCTCGATTTTAAAATGTTATTAAATTGAAAAGAAAAACTAATCTCTATACCACTCTCTTGTGACTTATTTAAAATAAATAAAAGCTCTAAGAAGAATTTGTCAATTTGAAATTAAAAAATATTCAATATTTTTCCACCCTCTGATTCATATCTAAGAAACTACATGACCTACAATAAAGATCAGTGCCCCATATGGATTAACATGATATTAGTTATATATCAATTTTCAATAAATTCTATTGAATTTAAATCTATAAAAACTCAATTTTAAAATTTCATTCTAATTTAAATAAGATCAAAAGTTTACAAACAAACTAACAAATAAACTGAGTTACCAACTTCAATAAAAGCATTTAATAACTAAAATATGACTCCAGTTTTGGTTATACCAGATATTTAATGTAACAAAATGTGGGTAAACAGTACTGTGTTCACAAAATTCTATTTGAAAAAAAAATTAATTTATCCATAGCACTTTAAGTGATTTGTTCTATTCACTCTTCTTCCCTAGTAATGGTTTTGTTAAACTTCAAATTTTTATTTATCAAATTTACATTTAACTTTTATTACAACTTCAGAAACTTTACATTATTTGTTAGATATTGTAAATTGTATTACTAAGAAGTGCACATTATTGTTATTGGTCATTCATCAGTAATGCTGATGAATATTTGAAATGTAAAAAAAACACAGACTTATTCTACATAACTTTCTAAACTGTAACAAATTTTTATTTAGACTACTCAAAACTAACAAACTTCTATTAAAAATGTAAAACATTTATAGTTTTTACAAAATGACAAAGTAATTCTGTAGAAGTTTTTGCAAATTATTATGACCATACCTGGTGTCTTCTTCTAAAAGTGAAAAAAACTGAACCTAATTACATTTTTCTTCTAAAATAGCAATATTTTGTACAAGAATAATATGTAAAAAAATATGGAAATATATGTTTTATTATTGAAATTGAAACAAAAATAATTCTGTAGCAGTTTATATATACATTTTTCTTCAGTCAATTAGAATTTACAAGTGTAACATGATTCTTTTGTCTAAGGAAAGCTTCTTCTAAAAGTAATTAGAACTTGAACCTAATTATATTATTCTTCTAAAATAATAAATATTATAGAAATATGTTGTAAAAAAAATGAATAATAAATAAAAAAAAATGTATGGGAAATATATGTTTTTATTATTGAAATCTAAACAATAAAGTGCTCCCATGTGGACAGAATGAAACACTACCAATTACTGATAATAAAAAGGAACTTCAGTCCTGATTGAGGTTGCTAAAATTGCTATTCCTGTCTTCTCTGAACTATTTTTATAATTAAATCTTTGATATTACATTAGTTCTCAATTTTTCTATTAGAATGAGTTCAAAATAAACATTATAACATTAAGCATAGCATTATGAGTACCATTTGAAGTCTCCTCTGAGTGATGGACAATAAAATAAAACAGATCCATTCCATTAACATAATT
Source organism: Epiperipatus broadwayi (assembly GCA_028023455.1). Taxonomy (NCBI): domain Eukaryota; kingdom Metazoa; phylum Onychophora; class Udeonychophora; order Euonychophora; family Peripatidae; genus Epiperipatus; species Epiperipatus broadwayi. Next base: position 2,727,522 of record JAQFVV010006222.1, read on the forward strand.
TAAAGAGTGAATTTCTATGAATGTCGTTAATTTTCAATATGATAGTCAAATTCAAAAAAGTTTGGGTTTCACTAAAAAAGAGCAACTGTTGCATACACTATAATTCCTTCAAAATATAAGGGCAAAATTTATTTACATTCAAATGAATATAAATAAGTAATGAATTAAAATTTTATATTTACTCCATTATTATTTTTAAAGCAATAAATAATACGAGACATATAAGAATACTTTTTAAAAACTTTTAATTTTGATTAGGCATTATTTTTACTATTGTATTAAATTTCTGATACTTAGAAATATATATTGGCCCTGTGATGTTGCACATTGTCTTCATTGAACATATCAGCATGTGAATTTTTTCTATTTTAATAAAAACACAAAACTAATAAATAAATAAAGAAAAAATGATGATAACAATTATTGTGTAAATTATATTATCTAAATCTAAGATATTAAGATTTTTACTCTATTTATCATTATAAGTATAAAATATATAATATCTAATAAATTGAAAGTTGTTACAAAGATGTAGTTCTAATATTCAAAAAATGGATGCTTTTAGGTTAAAAATTACTGTTCAATTTATGTATACTTCTATAAAGAGAGAAAGTTGGACAAAGTTAATTTTATTGTTAAAATTTAAAAAAAATGTTGACAGATAGTTAGTTTATAGGTGTTAAAGTACAATTATTTAATTCATTTCAGAGTAATTAATAATTTGGTTAAGTTCTTTTATTTGGCATGTTTTAAAAAAATATATCTCTGAATAAAGCTAATTGATTTAAGTAACATTAAATTGTTAAAATATGTAAATTGGTTATTTAAATAGATTTAATTTAGAAATGTAATTTCCTGTATACATATGTGTGAGAATCAATATGCATGCAAGTATCTTTGGTTTCTTGGTTTAAATTGCCAAGATGTTTAATTTTTAGTCATTAAATATTTAAAAATAAATATTTAATGAACTCAGATGTAAAAGGGTTAAAAAAAAGTTTCTGATAAATTTTTTTAAAAAAAGAAAGGGTGATATTTTTTTTTTAAAAATAAAATATTATTTATTATCTTATTTTATTTTTATTAATTGTATTAATTAATGAAAGTTAATCTTTTCTTCAACTTTAGTTCACTAAGGTCACGTGGGCCTGAGAATGTAGAGCAAAGCTATATAATTTTGCTAATTAGTTCTACATGTTGATTTACATTTTTTGAAATAGTCATGATTTTTGGGGGGCATGTGTGTTAATTAATGATGTTTGTCAATAGAATGACCACTGCTGATATTGATATTTTCAGGTGTACTGCAATATTCTCATCTACTTTGAATAGCAGTATCATTTTCTTTAATTATTTTTTTTATCTAAGTGTTAATTTACAAAAATTATATATTTTGTCAACCTAGAATACAGTTCTAGACAACTTCATGAGGTATTCTTTCCTTTTAATGCTAAATTCAATTAGAATTGTCTTAACTATTAATGTCATGCTTTGAAAAAATAATTATTTTATTATGATTCACTTTTGTCAATTATACTTTAAAAAAAAATTATGAAAGAAACCAGGTGATATTTTTTATATTAGTTTACACAGCCATGCTAGACATTGTACTATTTTACTTCTCATTATCATATTTTACCTTTAGGATATTTAGAATAAAATTGAACCAAAGAAATTAATGGAAAACTCTATAGAGGCAAATATAGCTTAAATGTATAAGAATAATAGATGTTAAGTAAATGCGGTATCATGAATTGCGAACTTTCAAAATTAATAGTAATTTTTAAAAAAAATTGCTGAAATGATCACTCTAAATGAATTTTTAAAAAAAGTTAAAATTAAAAAAAAAACAAAAATGCATTTTAAGACGGGGAAAAAAAGAGAATTGTTTATTTCCAGTAAGAACTGCAAACAAAATTCAATGAACAACTTTTTTAATTAATATTCTGTGTTATTAAATGGAGATTCTCAAACAAGCTAGCGTATATTTAACCAGTTTTTTTTAGAATGGATCCATACTTTTACTTATTTGAAATAAAACTTTTGTTAATTGTTCTTGTTATTTATTGCTTATTTTAGAAGGCCATATTTGCCCTTATTTTTTTTATGAAAGAAAATACATATGATAAGTACAGATGCATCATTCTATAGATAATTCACCAAGGATGTTGCAACCTCAACAAACTGCTCACTATGGAAGGAATTCTGCTAAAGAACTAGGATGTTTAAAAATATTTCTTCTTTTTAATATTTTATATATTGCTATTCCCATGTCAAGGTATTTTATTTTTTTAATTGGTTTATAACAGAATATACAGGTAAAATTGATCTGTTTTATATTCATTGGTTTAAGATAAATTTTATAATACCTTTTGATCCAAGTAGAGATACTTATCTCTTACATTTTTTTAAATAATGTTCATGAGTGTTTCATTTATTTATGGGTAAACAGCCAATGTATGTTTATCAGAAACTCACAATAGTTTATAATTATTATGATAGAATAATTTTATGGTTAAGTTTTAATATAACTAAACATTTATTAGTAATATATTTATTAATATTTACCTTTGCTATTATGTCCACTTTATCTTTATAAATTTTTATACTGCTCATTGCATGTGTGTGTATTCCTTATTCACTGCAGAATTTTTATTGTGCTGTTTTAAAATATTTTAATCATTTGGCTGATAGTGTATCGGTCAGAATGGTATGCTCATTTAACAAGGTTTAGAATCTAAGCAAAAGTACATTAAATCCACTCATGCCTGAGATACACAGGTCAAAAGCAATCATGGATTCTGTGCTATTTTCTCTTCACTAAAACTATAACATTATGAACAACTCTTCTCATGATAACAGATGAAATTTTATTCCTTCCAGTCCCACAGACACAGTGGAGAGACATAAGATCTACATGGTAATTTATTACAAACAAAGAATATCAAATCTTGGTTCAATCAGATATCTTAAGTGAAGGGAAAATTTATAAATTTAAATGAATTGCAAACAGCTAACATTGCAGAAGAAACATGAATTATAATATAGTATCCATCCAGAATGAGCAAAGAGAGAACAACCCAGAGATAAATGTCATTTAAAGTGATAGGTTATAACTTCTAATAATAGTATTATTATAATGAACAAATGAGATTCAGTGAGTGAGATTCAATAAAACACAATGCATGAGTAATTATTAACACATAATAATTTAATGAACATAAACAATTTTAATTTACATCAGAAACATAGCACAGATTTAATGTAGTTAATAATTTGCATATAGACAACTGATTTAGTATGCCGATGAGCTACAAATAACAATAGATTAATGTTATCAACGCTATGATCATTACTTTAAAGTAATGATAAAAACATCTATAAATTCATCTCCAAAGAGAGGTTTACTCTTGATATAACAGTTAAATAACTTATCATTCGTGAGCACATCTGGGCCTGTACAAATGAGAAAGGTGTTAGCTTAAATAAGCTTTACTATGACAATCCTAAAGATATTCTATTAATTATTAAGTGAATGATTTACAAACATCACTGAAAGAGAACTCACAGTGCTGACTACAATAATAGCGTTAGAAGGGGAGTACATGTCTGTCTTGTGACTAAAAGGCTTTATCATATATAAGAGTCCACTTGTACTTATAATAAGGCAGTATTCAAAGAGACAAGTGGTAAGATTTCCATGGTTCACTTGCCGATGTTATCCAATGCAGAGCCTTAATACTCTAACGTTTGTCCTGAGGTCGGTGCTACCAAACCTTATTCTTAGACAAGTTACATAAAAAAAATCCAGGACTTTTGGAGGAATAAGTATGATAAAGCAAAATACAAATTCTTGAAAATGCTATCATAAGTAAGCAATACGAATATAAAATAAGTCTTAAATGACTAATACATTAGTTTAAGCTTAAATAAAGTAATAATATCATGCATAACGCCATGACAAAATATTAACCCTCTCAGCAATGTATGTATAACCTTAGCAAATTTGAATGTCAAATATAGAAGAGGGGGAATATTATTTTTCCTATTTAACAAGTCCCAAGTATTCTCAAATGATAGTATATTATAAGTAAGTTAACGCTCGACCTGAAAGCAAATAAATAATTATTAAATAGATTAATAATCACATTTATTTATAGAACATAAAATGCATTTAAAATTAATAGCATTAACAACAAAAAGATTGATAATATCCCATAATACGATGATTTTAACAATCTGCCATTAAGCATATATTTCAAAATATTCAATCGAGCGAACTGCATTCAATAAGAAATTTTACATTTAACTATTTAAATATTCCAAAATATCAGAATGGTGGTGAAACAATACAAGTTCACTAGATTAAAACATTAGCATACTAAAATTAATTCAATAAAATACATAGTTTAAAATAAGTTTTGTTGCATAAAAAAAAAACTAGAGCATGAAACTTAAAAAGCTAATGATAGATTTAAAATACATAATTCTGTGCTAGTGTTTTATAGAATGAGATTTTAAAACTCTAGAGACAATCATAAATTTAACAATGACAATAATTGAGCTTACAGACAGTTACCAGATAAATAAAATAATATATTATGAATATAATTAGAATTTAGGAATGAAATGAGGAATATTAAGAGTTCGTTCATCGGCAAAACAGATTACCTTTTAGATATTATGGTGGCCATTTAGAATAATGTGTATGAAATTTAGATGCAAAAGCATGGTCAGCAAGGCAAAATATTAACAAAATAATAGTAGGCATCTTCCAATTGTTCTTTCACATTTAAACAGAACAGTTCTCAAGTGGTGATGGCATGGCAGGAAAGGCAGTATGAGGCAATAGAGCACAAGAGAATGAGTGAGCTGAACTCATTTTGCACATGCCTAGAACTTTTATTCCTCCAATACTTGAAATTTAGCAATATTGAAAGACATGAATATATGTTCCATAAAGCATTATTTAAATGTTTTTTTTTTAAAATTGGAAATAGCTTTAAGAATATGATTTTGTTACCTTGTAACTGTTAAAATAATTAAATAATAATGACATTTTAACATTTTTAAACTGTGATAATACTTTCTAGAACTTTCTGGCATTGCTTTAGCTTTACATTAATCATATTAATTTTCATATCTGTAATACATATACACACATACATGATTATCTAAGTGAAGGAATTTACAAGCTTAGAAATAAAATATAATTAAGTTAAAATAATAACACAAATGATTAAACATAACCGTTTTGAATAAACAGGGTGGAAGTTATATGTGTCTAACATTTTTGGATGACCAAATAAACATATATAAACTGGTTCAAATCCTACTTTAGGTCTATAATGTCATCAGGCAATGAAGATAAATATGTACTACAGATTTACCACTTCAATAGTAACTTGTTGGTTTCAGACATTGTTTAATATATGTAATTCTTTGCATGAATATTAATTTATCTATTTTATGAAAGATGATTTTGTTATCCTGTCATTGCTTAGCCTAGGATTTATGCTTATTTCCCTTTAGTAAATCTGGAAAGCATTAGACTTTATTAAATGTTGCTTTATTTATTGTGCTTTGTGGGATGGAATGTGCTCTTCCCATTGTTTCACATTTATTTTCCATGAGAGGACAGTATTTTATATTCTAGGATTATTTTCATGCATTGCTAAGGTAGCTAGGTCCCATGAGAGGATCATTTCATGGTGTGTTTTCTGTTTTCCCCTATGTGTCAAGACTTTGTCCACACATGTATTTTTGTCTAAGATAAAAGTGTTGTAATCTACCATGCTATTTTCATTTATGTAGTTTTGCTCTGAGAAGGCTGTCTTTATTAATGTATCCCTCGTGATGTTGTTAATTATTTTCCACCATGGAAGGTGAAGTTATTTGTGTTTTTAAAAATGATATGGCATGATAAGATAAATGTTGAAGTATTTAATACTTCAAAGGACACTATCATTTGTAGTGCTTTTGTTAAGTGGAAGAGGGTCTGTATTGTGCTGCCGTACTTTGCTAGCAGATCACAAGTAAACCAACAACATATTAGTAATTTTAAATGCTTATTTTGGTGCATAGCACAATAAGAAATACACATACACAATGTCATTTTTATCACCATCTGGGAGTAATTCATAGATGGATTAATAAGACATTTTAAAATTAAATATTTCTTTATTATGTATTACAGAGAGTGTACCAATAGCTCAAAAAAGCTCTGAATAAGTGCAGTATGAGAAAATATTTAACATCTCTATTCAGAACACTCTCATCGCCAGACCAACTGGTTTCAAGCTTATGGCTCATGTCAGTGGAGAGCTAGAATATTCGGACACTAGACCTAAAATATCAACTCAAAAACCAGCACTTATTTCATACATATATTTAAGTAGAAACTCTGAAATTTTCAGACATGAAAATGTCTTTAAATCCAGCTATCTAACTTAAATAGCAATATGGTACTGAAGTAAATTCAGATCTACCATATTTTAATAGCCTCAGCATAGCCAAAGCCATTAAAGGTAAAATTATAATAATTAAAAAAAAAAAAGCAAGTCATATATAACGTAACATTACTTTTATAAGCTTGTAGTTACAAAAATGTGGACACAGATGAAATATATAATGTGTGTATATGGCTTCTGATAAAAGTATCCATATATTTTTATTATTATTCAAAAAATTAATGCTAGACCATAACTGTCTTATTTGTCTTGATATGATAATTGTCATTATCATACAAGTTCACTAGTTTGAACTCACTCATAAATTTAGTTCAGATTAAAGTTATTTTAATCTTTAATGTGTTTTAATATTGTTAATAAAGGTATTGTGAGTTGTTACCTGACAAAAGTATATATTTCAAGGTTGTATTGCTTGATTTACATTTTAAGCTTTTTTTAAGATTTATTGTTAAATGCTTATTAAATGGGATGATTTAGCTTAGAATAGATGAAAAATAAATTAGCTAAATATTGAAACAATTTACCTTAATTGAATGTATTCTTAATTACTCCGCCCATATGTTAAAAACTGTAACAGATAGTTAGCAATTATGTATAATCTAATTGTTGCATCCTACTAAAAAAATAACAGTGCCTACATTTGGCAAATGACTTTCGCAATGATGTTGTAAATAAATTTTGTGTCTGTACATCTAGTATATTAATAAATGTATTTATTATTATTTAAATCTAGTCTCTGTTTCTATATGATTTCCTATGTCCTGAATTCATAATTATAACAGAAATCTTTGGTGAAGCAGATGATCAATTCTCATACAGATCCAAAATCCCAATGTTAAAAATGAAAATACTGCATAAATGTTTTAATTCCAAAGCGGGGAATTGTAGTTAAAAAAATTGAATATTTATTTATTTATTTTTTTGGATTATTTAATCCATTTTTCAGATTGCACATTATTTTATTTATCTTATCAAGAAAAAGTATAATAATTAAACTTAATTATTTTAATAGTGTTATCATTGATGGGTAGTAGAAAGATATAAAGGGTACCCTTTCTTTCTATTATTTTGAGTGTCATCCTGGGTAAAAATCATCAAGAATAATGAAGATATATAAAATATTTACACACACACACACGTACACAGATATATTTATTTATACACACAATGTAATTTAAGTATTTATTTTTATTAATAATCATTTATACAATCTAATTACAGTGATTGGCCACTAATTAAGAGATTTAATTTGTCATGCATAGTTTGGTGCAATGATAGAGTGATGAATTCTGGAGTTCAAGATCCATAGATTACATTTTCAGAAAAAAACTAATTATCAAAATGAAGTCACATATATATGAAGTCTTCATTCACTTCATTATACATGACAGTAATATATATATATATTGTACCGGTCAGAATTGTATGTTCATTTAACAAGGTTTAGAATCTAAGCAAAAGTACCCTAAATCCACTCATGCCCGAGATACACAGGTCAGGAGCAATCATGAATTCTGCCCTATTTGCTCTTCTCTAAAACTATAACATTATCAACAACCCTTCTGATGATAACAGATGAAATTTCATTCATTCTGGTCCCGGAGACACAGTGGAGAAACACGAGCTCTACAGGGTAAATAATGTAAATAAATAATGTCAATCTTAGCTCAATCAAATATCTTATGTGAAAAGGCAATCTATAAATTTAAACGAATTGCACACAGCTAGCATTGCAAAAGAAACATGAATTATAAAATAGTATCCATCCAGAATGAGCAATGACAGGACAACCAGAGATAAATGTTCATTTAAAATAATCAGTTATAACTTCTAAATATTACTAACACTATTATAAAGATTAAATGGTTTTCAATGAGTGAGATTCAGTAAGACACAAATGCATAAGTAATTATTAACATAATAATTTAATGAACATAAACAATTTTAAATTACATCAGAAGCATAGCACAGATTTAATGCATTTAATATTTTGCATATAGACAACTGATTTAGTATGCTAATAACTATAAATAATAATAAATTAATGTTATCAATGCTGTGATCATTACTTTAAGTAATAAGGATGTTTATAAATTCATCTCCAAAGAGAGGTTTACTATTAATATAACAGATAAGTAATTTGTCATTCATGAGCATATCTAAGCCAGTATAAATGAGGAATGGGTTAGCTTAACTACGCCTTACTGTGACAATCCTAAAATATTCGACTAATTATTAAATGAGTGGTTTACAAACATCACTGCACTATGTCTTATAGTTAATATGAGAACTACACATAAAAAGAACTCGCAGTGCTGACTTATAATGATAGCGTTAAAAATGGAAATGTCCATCTTTCGACTGAAAAGATTTATCATATATATGATTCCGCTTGTATTTATCACAAGGCAGTATTCGAAAATATGAGTGGTAAGGATTCCATGGTATGCTCTCCGATGTTTCACATGCAGAGCCTTAATACTCTAATGTTTATCCTGAGATCGGTTCTACCAAACCTTATTCCTAGATGAGTTATGTGAAAAAAATCCGGAGTTCGGATGAGTAAATATGATAAAGCAAAATATAATTTTTTTAAAAATGCTATTATAAGTAAGCAATGCGAACATGGCTTAAGTCTTAAATGACTAATGAAATAATTTAAGCTTAAATGAAGCAATAATATCATGCATAACGCCATGATAAAATAATAACCCACTCAGCATCATACGTATAACTTTAATTAATTTAGGATGTCGAACATAGAAGAGGGAAAATATTATTTTTCCTATTTAACAAGCCCAAGTATTCTTAAATGACAAAATATCATAAGCAAATTAACTCTTAATGGTGTATATGTAAATAAATAATTATTAAAATATATTAATAATCAAATTTATTTAAAGAACATAAAATGCATTTAAACATCAATAGTGACAACAACAAAAGGTCTACCTTATCCCATAATATGATTTTTAAACAATCCGCCATTAAGCATATATTTCAAAATATTTAACCGAGCAAACAGCGTTCAATAAGAAATTTTACGTTTAACTATTTAAATATTCCAAAAAAATATTGGAATGATGATTGAAATAATATAAGTTCACTAGATTGAAACATTAGAATAGTAAAACTAATTTAATAAGATACATAGTTTAAATAAGTTTTGCCGCATGAAAATAATATAATTAGAGCGTGAAACTTAAAACTAGTGATAGATTTTAAATATATATAATTCTGTGCTAGCGTTTCAAAGAACAAGTTTAAAACTTAAGAGAGAAAATCATAAATTTAACGATAATTAAGTTTATAGTCAGTTACCAAATAAATAAAGATTACATTATGATTACAATTAAGATTTAGGAAAGAAGTGAAATGAGGAGAATTAAGAGTTCGTTCTTCGGCAAAATGGATTACCTTTAGAAGTTATGGTAGGCACTTATAATAACGTATACAAAGTTTAGCAAGGCACAATATTAATAAAATAATGGTAGGCATCTTCCAATATTCTTTTACAGTTAAGCATAACAGTTCTCAAGTAGCGATGGCATAGCAGGAAGGCAGGACAAAGGTGATTTAAGATCAGGGAAAGCAAATTCCTTCAACTCACAATTCATTTTGGTTCCACTCTCTAAACGAATACGAGAAAGAAGAGTGATTTGAATTCCTTTTGCACGTTCCCAGAACTTCTGCTCCTCCTATATTTGAAATTTGGCAATATTGGAAGATGTAAACAATACGTTCCAGAAAGCATTATTTAAACATATTTTTGAAATTGCAAATAACTTTAAAATATGATTTTTTTGGTTGACTTGAAATGAGAATGACATTTTTAAATTGTAATAATACTTTTTAGAATTTTCTGGCATTGCTTTAGCTTTACATTAATCATATTCATTTTTATATCTGTAATACATATATGCACATACACAATTATCTAAGTGAAGGGAATTTACAAGCTTGAAAATAAAATGTACTTAAGCTAAAATAATAATTCAACTGGTTACACCTAACCATTTTAAATAAACAGGGTGGAAGTGATATGTGTATATGTGTGTGCTTAACATTCCTGGATGACCAAATAAACATATAAACAGGTTCAAACCCTACTTTAAGGTTATGTAATGTCATCAGACAGTGAAGTTAAATATGTACTACAGATTTACCACTTCACATTCCCCTAATTAGAGGAACAAACAAAAAAAATCATTTTAAAAAATGATTTTACTTATACCTTTTAAAATTGTTAATCCAAGTGGCAAAGAAACACATGGTCAACTTAATAATAATGAATTAGTTTGTCTATTACCCACTATTCTTTTGTCTATGCTTCACTTCATAAAATTCTAATCACAATGTACTAATTGGGATCTCCCTATTCTCTTAAGTCTTTTTTAAAATCAATGGTCCATTCTGGTGCATTATGCCATCCTATCAATCTCAAAATACCTTTTACTATTCTTTCCCTGGGTCGAGCAATATATACAACTTTAATTGGCATGCAACATTATTATACTTTGGAACCTTAAGCCACATCTGCCCTACACAAAATTTATGATGAGGGATACGTCTCTTTCTTACCCTAATTTTTGCTAGGTGGGCTAATTTTAATCGAGCATGTTGCTGATTATATCTTTGATGGATAACAAATACTCTTGTCCAGTAAGGATTTACAAATCTTTGTATTACTATAACTAATATTTCTAAACATTTTAGGTTTATCTAATATTGGATTTGTAATCATCTCCATCTTGAAAACATTATTACTACCACTAAAGATGATATTCTTATTGGTTGCAGGATCAATATGTTCAGCAATAAATAAATTCATTTCATGAATCTTTACCTCTTCATACTTTTCATTAGTAGAAATAAATAGACAAGCATTTTCTTTATCCATAGCAGTTTTGATAGATTTATTAACAAAAATTTGAAAGTTTTCTTTATCATGAATAATATTAGTTTTGATTGCCTTATTAATGGGAATCTGTCTTATAGAAACTTCATCAATACACTCTGTTATTTTCATATCAATATCTTGCGCTTTGGAAAAACAATCTGACTCAGAAAGTTTATCATTTTTAATCACAAATGGAACTGCCTCTTTATTTATAAATTTATTTTCAAAATTATTAGTAACTATAACATCCATCTCTTTAGTGTTTAGTAATGTCAATTTTGAATCCAAAGAGAATGAATTGTTAACATAATTTTCTGTTTTCATTGTAGATGCTACACCCCAATTAGTATTTATATTCTTAGAATGGAGTTCACTAATATTTAAAACTAGATTTTTATCAATCTTTCCAGAATGACAATACACTTCAATTTGCTTTTCAATTATATCACCCAAACCAAGAGAATGAGAATTTATTTCTATAATACTTCTATTTGCTTCATCTGGAGAATCTAATTCAATGGAATTTCCACTATCATGCACTAAATAGTTCAAATCCATTTGCATTTCATTAGCATCAACTACATTAGGCAAACAAGTATTTATTTTGATATCACCTTTATTTAAAGAATCACTAAAATTCATCTTGTTCTGAGAATCCACTTCAATAATATTTAAAACTGAATCCTTTTCCTGATTATGAGCAATACATTTCAATATTATTTGCCTGTCACCAGTAATTCTGTTAGACAAGCAAGAAGCAACTTCCATATCATTTCTAACTGTAAAATTACCTAATTTATAAAAATTACTAGTTTTCTCAGATATCAATTGACAATGCTGGATGTTAACAGTGTTTGGAGGAACCTTGTCATTTTCTTTATCAGAGATGATAGTTTTCGGCAGAGATTTATTGCCAGTTTTAATATTATTTACACCAGTTGTCATTTCCATATCATTAGTTATTGAAATATTTAAGTTCTTATCAACTTTGATAAAATCATTTAAATAACATGCCATTTTTATATAATCTGTTATGGTATTTAACTTATTACACCTTCTTTTCTTAAAATTCTGAGCAGTAAAAGTAAAATAATCATTTGGTATGAGTTTTCTTTTTCCACAACTTATACATTGCTTTTCAGAAAATGTTTGTTTTGATAAACAATCATGTGTTTTTTCAAACATTATATTTTTATTTGAAGATTCTTTATTAGGACTTTCAAAAGATTTTGAAGCACATTCAGATAAAAAGACACCCGGTTCAATTTTATCTGTTAAAAAAGAATCACTTTTGTGAAAAGGTAGCTCTTCATTTCTGTTATCTAATGCTTGAACTTTACAATTACTTTTATCAAACTGCTTAACAGTCAATCCATTTTTACAAAATTTATTTAATAAAACATTATTAAAATATGGAATATCATTAAAACTATCTTTAAACTTGTTTTCAACATGAAAAATCATTCTATCACTATCCATTATTCCAGCAATTCTACTTTTAACACAAGATTCAGGCCCATTCTCTTCATTAATTGATAAATCTTCATGCAAATCCATTGCAGAATCTAAACATCTTGTTGACTTATCATTGCTGAAAGAATTCAAAACAAATGGCTGAATTTGGTTTTCATCAGGCACAGTGTTAGAATCAAATGAAATTTCTTCTTTTTGATAAATCTGATTAACTGCAACAGATTTATTGATGAAGGTATCAATCAAAGTTTCACAATTTCATTGATTATCTGGATTATAAAGTAAATCTATAAACTTTTCAACATTTTTAGACTGATATTCCAATAAAGAATCTCTTTGGACTTCTGTTGGAACATACAATTTAGATGATTCCATCCTATTTGCATCTTCTGCCTTCAAAAAATAACTAGAATCAAGCTTTTCATCAGACAAAAAGGAATCCTGAGTAGAAATATTTTCATCACATAAATTTATATCGCTAGGTAATGTTTCAACATTAGTAGCATTTCTATCAGTTTCTTTAATCATATTTTTCTGATAGTTCAAATCAGATTCACATTTACATGTCATAAGAGAATCTAGACTTTTCAGATTTAAATTATTCTTTTCAGAATCTTTAAAATCCAGTTGTATCTTTGTCTGAGTTTCTTGAAGCATGCCCTTAATCTCATTTTTAGACATCTCATATTCATATTTAGCCTTATTATCTAGCTCATAAAGATGATCATTAATTTCTCCTTGGACTACTTGGAAATCTCCTAATTGTTCTTCATGCTTTATCACATTCTGTTGTGGATATTCTACTTTCATCACTTTGATAGCAAGTGATCCTCCATAAGTCTGCTCCATCCATTCTTCCATCCTCTGTTGTCTTTCACTTTGTTCTTTTAATAGAGTCTGCATCATCTTCTTCTTGGATTCTTCAGCTTCTTTCTTCCATTTTTTAGCTTGATCCTTTAATAGACCCTCTGTCTTCTTATGGGATTCTTTAGCTTGTTTCTTCTGTTCTTCAGCTTGGTCCTTTAATAGACCTTCCATCTTCTTCTGGAATTCTTCAGCTTCTTTCTTTCGTTCTTCAGGTTTTTTCTTTTGTTCTTCAGCTTTTTTCATCTGGAATTTTTCATCTTCTTTCTTCTGTTCTTCATCGTATTTCTTTATAAGATCTTGCATCACTATAAATAACTGGTGGTTATTATTGTTCAATTTGTTAAGAGTGCTAATTCCGTAACTCATTATTATTTGCTATGGGTTATTTGCCTATCCCTTTTCCTCAATCACCCCTATACTACCATTGTCCCACCATACCTACTACTTTCTTCCTGCCCTGCCTAACTTATAAGATGCCCAACCATTTTATTATTTATGCCTACTCTTCTCACTACTTGAATCTGCCTATAACATTTAAGCTATATATTATAAAATTATTAGCTATTAATTCTATAACACAAAATATTTAAAAATTACCATGCCTTTACTTCTTTTGCCATTTTCCATCTGTTCTCTTTGCACCTGGAATTGACTAAAAATCTTTATTAGTAAATTGATAATACAAAATATAACAGAAAGCCAAAGCAAAGTATGATTTTCTCTCTTTTAAATATTTGCTTGCGTTTGAATCTCACTCAATGTAAGTTATGTTAACACATGAAATCACCAGTTGACAAAATTTATAATTGTATAAATATAAGGCACCATGCCAACACGGCAAGATTAATAACTTATTACATAATATTTAGGTTATTCATGCTCACAGAGATGGATACCAAAATTTCCTTTTGCATTGATCAAATAATTCACAATTATAATACTAAATAAATATATATCTTATTCCCAAAGCTATTTTGAAATCAGCAAGATATATCCTTATATTTATCTCTTTGCAATAATCTGCAACAGCTATAAATTTTACTTCACATAAATGAATTGTATACATAAGCAAAATAGTGTTTAAGTTGATTTATGTTACAAATCCAGCAAAATAAAGCTAAGAAAATATTATGACAATATGCAAGTTATACAACATGGATTGACATATTTAGAATAAAACAATTTATTTCATGAATAGTTATTATTTACTACAAACTAACAACGCGTGACTAACCTAAGTTTGAATATAGGAATTTAACTCAATTATTTATCATTTCCAAGGAGCATGAGGCTATCACAAAATATCAAAATTAATCTTCTTTCCAATAATTTGTATTTATCGATATCAATTTTCACTTTCGCTAGCATAAGAATATGTAAACCATTAAAGCATTTTGCCAACTACATCTGGCTGCTTGGTGCTACATAAAAGGTCTTCACCTGCTTCGAGATTACTCTAATAATAAGAGACAAACATTTAAAATATCAATTAGCAAGCAACTTTTCTTTTGCTAGCATGAGAGCACGTAAACCATTTAAGCATTTTTCCAACTACATCTGGCTGCTTGGTATTACATAAAAAGGTCTTCACTACTTCGAGGTTACTTTAGGAATCAATGTCATTGAAGCATAATGTCGACTACATCGGACCGCTTGACATACAATTCTATTTGAAGGTCTTCACCTGCTTCGAGGTTACTAATAATAGGAAACGAACATTTACAATATCTGCTAGCAAACAATACTTTTAAATTAAAAGTTTTTAACATAATATCGATATTGGATACTTCTAAATATCAAAACTGAGATATACACTACCTAATGTTGACAAAAAAAAAAATACTTCTTTCATCTATTCTACCCCTTGCTCCAATCTACTCTTACTACCTTTCCAACACTTGAATTTTCTTTCTCTTTATTGTCACTAATGCGTATTAATAAATATATAATATATATATACACTGAAAGTATAAGATACACATATAATTAATTTATATATATATTAACTATCTTATTACTTTTTAAATAACTATTTTGACTAACAATACTGTTTTATTCATATAGCTTATAGTATTTAACCAATAAAATTAATTAATGAACCTACATTTAGATACTCTTGGAAACATTAAAATATAAGCCACCAAAAACATAAGCACTTTACAAGGTATGGTATTTAATTAATATAGCCCCCAATGATTGAGCCAACAACAAAATAAGCAGTCTACAGGGTGTGAGATTTAATTAATCGAAGCCCCAAATGTTTGGGTTACCAAGCCCAAGAAAGAAAAAAAAATCCTGTACCTGTCAGAATTGTATGTTCATTTAACAAGGTTTAGAATCTAAGCAAAAGTACCCTAAATTCACTCATGCCCAAGATACACAGGTCAAGGGCAATCATGAATTCTGCCCTATTTGCTCTTCTCTAAAACTATAATATTATCAACTACACTTCTGATGATAACAGATGAAATTTCATTCATTCTGGTCCCGGAGACACAGCAGAGAAACATGAGATCTACAGGGTAATTAATGTAAATAAATAATGTCAATCTTGGCTCAATCAAATATCTTATGTGAAAGGGCAATCTATAAATTTAAATGAATTGCACACCGCTAGCATTGCAAAAGAAACATGAATTATAAAATAGTATCCATCCAGAATAAGCAAAGACAGAACAACCCAGAGATAAATGTTCATTTAAAATAATCAGTTATAACTTCTAAATATTACTAACACTATTATAAAGATTAAATGGGTTTCTATGAGTGAAATTCAATAAGACACAAACGCATAAATAATTATCAACATAATAATTTAATGAACATAAACAATTTTAAATTAAATCAGAAGCATAGCACAGATTTAATGCGTTTAATATTTTGCATAGAGGCAACTGATTTAGTATGCTAATAACTATAAATAATAATAAATTAATGTTATCAATGCTGTGATCATTACTTTAAGTAATAAGGATGTTTATAAATTCATCTCCAAAGAGAGGTTTACTATTAATATAACAGATAAGTAATTTGTCATTCATGAGCATATCTAGGCCAGTATAAATGAGGAATGGGTTAGCTTAACTACGCCTTACTGTGACAATCCTAAAATATTCGACTAATTATTAAATGAGTGGTTTACAAACATCACTGCACTACGTCTTATAGTTAATATGAGAACTATACATAAAAAGAACTTGCAGTGCTAAAATTATAATGATAGCATTAAAAATGGAGATGTCCATCTTTGGATTGAAAGGCTTTATCATATATATAATTCTGCTTGTATTTATCACAAGGCGGTATTCGAAAATATGAGTGGTAAGGATTCCATGGTATGCCCTCCGACGTTTCACATGCAGAGCCTTAATACTCTAATGTTTATCCTGAGATCAGTTCTACCAAACCTCATTCCTAGATGAGTTACATGAAGAAAATCTGGAGTTCGGATGAGTAAATATGATAAAGCAAAATATAATTTTTTTTAAAATGCTATCATAAGTAAGCAATGTGAATATGGCTTAAGTCTTAAAAGACTAATAAAATAATTTAAGCTTAAATAAAGCAATAATATCATGCATAACGCCATGATAAAATAATAACCCACTCAGCATCGTACATATAACTTTAATAAATTTAGAATGTCGAACATAAAAGAGGGAAAAATATTATTTTTCCTATTTAACAAGCCCACGTATCCCTAAACGACAAAATATGATAAGCAAATTAACTCTTAATGGCATATATGTAAATAAATAATTATTAAAATATATTAATAATCAAATTTATTTAAAGAACATAAAATGCATTTAAATATCAATAGTGACAACAACAAAAGGTCTATCTTATCCCATAATATGATTTTTAAACAATCCGCCATTAAGCATATATTTCAAAATATTTAACTAAGCGAACAGCATTCAATAAGAAATTTTACGTTTAACTATTTAAATATTCCAAAAAAATATCTGAATGATGATTGAAATAATATAAGTTCGCTAGATTGAAACATTAGCATACTAAAACTAATTTAATAAGATACATAGTTTAAATAAGTTTTGCCGCATGAAAATAATATAATTAGAGCGTGAAACTTAAACTAGTGATAGATTTTAAATATATATAATTCTGTGCTAGCATTTCAAAGAACAAGTTTAAAACTTAAGAGAGAAAATCACAAATTTAATGATAATTAAGTTTATAGTCAGTTACCAAATAAATAAAGATTACATTATGATTACAATTAAGATTTAGGAAAGAAGTGAAATGAGGATAATTAAGAGTTCGTTCTTCGGCAAAATGGATTACCTTTTGTGACAGTCAGATTATGTATGCTGGTTTAACCTAGTTCGAGTCCTAAGCGAAAGTACCTCGAGGCCACTATACGCGAAATATTAAATAAAGAATATAATAACCTCTGCCCTATTTCGCCTATTCTCGGGGCTAATTCACGAACCAACAACACCATCTGAGCCACACATAAATTATTTTTCAACCGGCCACAAAGCTTAGCAACAGCGGTAGAGACATGGACGGGAAATCCTAAGGAGCTAAAAGCTAAATGTGTAAAGTACTTAAAATATGTGTTGGTGTTTGCGTTATGCGTGCCTGGATCATTGAAAAGTAAAAATAAAGCATTTAATATGACTAAGAAACTCAAGTTTTTGATAATTAAATAATGTTTAATTACTGGCTTTAAAATATGAATAAGGCTTTAATGGCCTCCGCTATTCCCCTAAATTACTGCAACAAACTAATTAGCACTTGCAACAAATGTTACAAAGATATGCAGTGGTATTTTCTGGCGTACCAGGAAAAATTAGAGGGTACACTCACCGAATTAGGCTTAGAGAGGAATCGTACCACCAAACAAAAACATATCCTATCCCGTTCCAATACAAAGAGGAAGTGGATAAACAAATAAAGCAGATGCTGGAATGGGATATTATTGAATGGGCCCCTTCACCCTACAATAACCCATTGATTGTAATCAAGAAGAAAAACGGAAATGTGCGTTTGTGTTTAGATGCGCGTCGCCTAAATAATGTGACCATTCCTGAACGTGATGTGCCGCCACCAATGCATGAAACGTTTGTGCAGCTCACAGGGAAGACTGTATTCTCGACTATGGATATGACAGCAAGTTATTGGCAAATGCCGTTGGACCAACGCGATAGAAAGTATACGGCATTTCGTTACAAGGGCCAGACTCACGTGTTCAAGAGGGTTCCATTCGGTTTAATTAATAGTGGAGCAGGCCTCATGAGATGTTTGAAGAATGTTTTATCTCCTCAAATACAGGAACACATGGTGTGTTACGTGGACGATATCGTGATCGCCTCAAAGGACATCGATGAGCATTTGCGTCATTTGGAAAGCTTCTTTCGTGAATGCATACGTGAAAATATAACCATCAACATGGAAAAGAGTTTTTTTGCAGTGGAAGAAATTGAATTTTTGGGCCATGCTGTAAATAGTCAAGGTGTCAAACCTCATCCTGCAAAAATAGAAGCTATAAAGAATTTTCCAACTCCCACCAACCAGAAGCAGGTTCGAGCATTTCTGGGATTGTGTAATTTCTATCACCGCTTCTATCCTAGATTTGCTTATGACACCACACAGCTAATTGAATTAATAAAGAAGACTAGTAAAAAATGGGAATGGAAAGAGAGGCATGAGCAAGAAATGTCTAAAGTAAAAGATAAGTTCTTGGAAACAGTAATGTTATACCATCCGGATTTTTCTCGCCCCTTTTACCTTCAAACAGATAGCAGTAGGCAAGGCTTGGGTGCTGTGTTGTTTCAAATTGGTGATAAAAGTGAGCATCAAGTGTTATACTTTATTAGTCAGACCTTGAGAGGGGCAGAAAAGCATTATACAACAACTGAGCAGGAGACATTAGCAATAGTGTGGGCGTGCCAGAAACTGAAACAGTTTTTGTTGGGATCAGAAGTGGTAATCATAACTGACCACAAATGTTTGGAATTTTTGAACAAGAGCTTTTTAAACAATGACAGATTGATAAGGTGGAGCCTGATTCTTCAACAGTTTCGGTATAGTGTCATTTATTGCCCTGGATCACAGAATATTGTGGCTGATATTTTAAGCCGCCACCCTATGCCCATGGCTGCTCAGAATCCAGATTTAGGAACCCAGGCAATGAAGATAATGACAACCACAGCAGAAAAAACAGTGGAATCTCACCTCCAGAATTTAGCGTATTGGCAGTCCCAGGATGCTCAATATAAGAAAATAATTAACATTATTACATCTAATATGGCAGCCAGTAGGCACTATAATCAATACAGAATCACAGATGGGATCCTTCAGATTAATACCAAAAGCCCTCACAATCCATGGAAAGTCATAATACCTCACAAATTGAGACACCAAATTATTACCCACATCCATCAGTCGGTGGGACATTATGGTCCTCGGAAGGTAGAAGAAGCAATAAAACGTCAATTTTATTGGCCAGGGATGTACTCACAGATCCTACGTGTGTTGAAAACCTGTGAGATTTGTGCTCGGAGCAAGGCACCAAATCGATCGTATGCAGGAGAGCCACAACCGATCCTCGCATCTAAACCAAATGAGCTGCTAGCTGTAGATCATTATGGCCCATTACCGATGTTTCGATGATTCCAATATCTATTTGTCACGTATGATGTGTTTTCAAAGTACGTGAAAGCATACCCAGTAAGGACAGCAAACGCTAGAGGAGCAATAAAGGCACTTCGGGAAAAACAGTTGCCAGAAGTTGGAAAACCCCAGATAGTGATATCTGATCATGGCACAGCATTTACCTCCAAAGAATGGAAGACATGGATGGCTAAACAAGGAATTCATCATAGGCTAACTTCCATTAGAAATCCACAGGCTAACCCTTGTGAAAGAGTCATGCGAGAAATAGGGCGACTCTTTAGGACATATATACCAACCAACCATCGGGACTGGGTAAATAAAACCGAAAAAGTGGTACAGTATATTAACAACACAATGAATGAGTCGACAGGATTTACTCCAACTCGCCTGCATTATGGGAAAGAATGTCCTCAGTTATTTAAAACCAAAATGCCGATGGAAGAGGAGAAGATAGATAAACTACAAGATCAAAAGATAGCATATGAACGATTAAAACGGGCTGCGCTGCACCGGAAAAATAAAAAAACGAAACCAGCAATATCAATTCAGGCAAGGGGAGCAAGTATGGCTGAGAGACCCTAGGCCAAGTAATACATTGCGGAAAGAATTCAAAAAGTTTTTCCCAATATATCAAGGACCATACACATTGAAAAAGGAATGCGGGAGAAATGCGTTCCTTTTGGAAGATAATAACGGCATAAAAGGAGTATACAATGCCAGAAACTTAAAACCTTGCATACCACCGGACCCCGGAAAATATGTAAGTTAAAAAAAATAGATACATACCATGTCAGACTAAAACAACACGGACTTGATTTAAAATATAGGAGAATGAATGATGGATAAACCGTTTTATAGTAACATATAGAAAGATTATTAGTAGTAGCAAATTAAACATTACAGTGAATAAAGAGTAGGCTTGAACTCACCTGGTACAAATTCTTACCTCTGACCTGAAGCAACAGCATTTTTTTTTAACATTTTTTTTTGCTCACTAACTATTGGGAAATGAAGCAATGGATCTGAAGTCCGATCCATGCTTCACATCTTCCTATAAACTTAATTAATATTGTAGACCTAAATTAAGTTTATAGTTCAATATCAGCAGGGTTTTGCATTAGAGTTAAAAATAATTATGCTTATTAAATGTGTATTACAGTTAAATATTTTATTTTAAATAAATTTCATTCTATTGATAAAAAAATTGCTTAACCTATTAGTCAAACATACATATATATACATCTAGCGTATATATATGAGTTAATGCAAAATTCTGCTGAAATAAAATGCTTATTCTATTGTAAAATAATAATATATTGTTGTTCAAATTTTATTAAAATATTTAGTATGATTTGATTTTGAGATAAGCCTGCCAACATTTTCTAAAAGAATGTATAGTTTTAATTAGTGAGCCATTCAAGTGTAATTAAAGATGGCCTTCTCTTTCTTTCTTTTTAATTAAGAGAATTCAAACTTTGAAGTAAAAAAGTTAGAGTAAAAAAGATAAAGTTATTTTTGGAAAGTGTTGCTTTGAAACAAAGGAGCATGGGGAGGCTTATCAAGATCTCAGATCATACAAACAATGGAAGGTAGCTGTCAGAGAAAGTATAAATAGTAGGGAGAACAAAAGAGATGATTATTCAGACTTTTCCTTTTGAATGAGTCAGTTGATTCTGATTTTGCTTGTGAAGGCGATTTATTAAGATTTTTCTTGCTGTTTTATTCCAAGTTTTCTGGAGAGTACATTCAGATTTCTTTTGGGAGAAATCCTTTAGATTTTGCTTCACATTTAGCTGGTGCTTAAAAAAAAAGTTATACAGCTGTCATTTTCAAACAATGGAGAAGTTGGAACCGGCTCAAGTTAAAACCAACCGTATTTTGAGGAAAATGGATATGCTTGGCTAGGCAAATCATAGCTTTGCCTATCGCCGAGGTTCCTAACTACCATCCAAAATGCCTTAACATCCAATCAATAACCATCTGAACTCTATGCCGTGTCTGGAGAACTTTTCATGGAAGCCATACTTCATATTTTCATTGTCCGGACAAACACCTATCGTCGGTCGGATCAAGCCACGGACGCCGTAGGGAACATCACGGAAAAAGGACGGTATCGTATCTCCTAAATTAAACTATCTCGTATGCTACTTTTGATTCATATTGTCTTATTGTTGTATTGAATTATATGTATTTGCTATGTAAACATTTTATGAATTATCCGTAAATATATTTTGGGATTATCTAGCTATATGTAACCTTTTTACCTTCGCTATTCTTCCTTAGATTTAGTATTTCGTTGCGGTTAAATTTAATAATTAATTTTTTGTCATTTGAAATCACTTTCCAATTTTATTTATGTTGTTAATTAAATCCAAGTCAGTTTCTTTTGTGTGCCAACTTGATCGTTTTGAGAACACCTCTTTTTTGTCCGCCATTAGCTAGTCACGTATATTTGATTTAGCTATATACGTTCTAAGTTAATTTTAAACCCGGTTTTTCGCGCAAAGCCATAAGAAATGCTTTGCGAAAGGTTGTTATTACCTATCGTACTTTATCGAGAAGATCGAGTTGGATATTTTTAATAAAATTGGGAAGAAAAGAATTTGACCGCAAACCTATTAACCTGTTTTCTTTTTATTGTCTAATTAGTTTGTTGCAGTAATTTAGGGGAATAGCGGAGGCCATTAAAGCCTTATTCATATTTTAAAGCCAGTAATTAAACATTATTTAATTATCAAAAACTTGAGTTTCTTAGTCATATTAAATGCTTTATTTTTACTTTTCAATGATCCAGGCACGCATAACGCAAACACCAACACATATTTTCAGTACTTTCCACATTTAGCTTTTAGCTCCTTAGGATTTCCCGTCCATGTCTCTACCGCTGTTGCTAAGCTTTGTGGCCGGTTGAAAAATAATTTATGCGTGGCTCAGATGGTGTTGTTGGTTCGTGAATTAGCCCCGAGAATAGGCGAAATAGGGCAGAGGTTATTATATTCTTTATTTAATATTTCGCGTATAGTGGCCTCGAGGTACTTTCGCTTAGGACTCGAACTAGGTTAAACCAGCATACATAATCTGACTGTCACACTTTAGAAGTTATGGTAGGCACTTATAATAACGTATACGAAGTTTAGCAAGGCACAATATTAATAAAATAATGGTAGGCATCTTCCAATATTCTTTTACAGTTAAACATAACAGTTCTCAAGTAGGGATGGCATAGCAGGAAGGCAGGACAAAGGCGATTTAAGATCAGGGAAAGCAAATTCCTTCTACTCACAATTCATTTTGGTTCCACTCTCTAAATGAATAAGAGAGAGAAGAGTGATTTGAACTCCTTTTGCGCATTCCCAGAACTTCTGCTCCTCCTATACTTGAAATTTGGTAATATTGGAAGATGTAAACAATATGTTCCAGGAAGCATTATTTAAACATATTTTTTGAAATTGCAAATAACTTTAAAATCTGATTTTTTTGGTTGACTTGAAATGAGACTGACATTTTTAAATTGTAATAATACTTTTTAGAATTTTTTGGCATTGCTTTAGCTTTACATTAATCGTATTCATTTTTATATCTGTAATACATATACGCACATACACAATTATCTAAGTGAAGGGAATTTACAAGCTTGGAAATAAAATGTACTTAAGCTAAAATAATAGTTCAACTGGTTACACCTAACCATTTTAAATAAACAGGGTCGAAGTGATATGTGTATATGTGTGTGCTTAACATTCCTGGATGACCAAATAAACATATAAACAGGTTCAAACCCTACTTTAAAGGTATGTAATGTCATCAGGCAGTGAAGTTAAATATGTACTACAGATTTACTACTTCAATATATATTAAGTAAATTTACTTAATATATATATATGTAAACAAAGTCACATTATTTATACACAGGTGTTGTAATAATCAGAGCTCTCAACTATAACCCGAATGCAATGACTAATATAAACTGAAACTCATGTGTAACAAATGAATTTTAAAAATGCTCTGATAATACATTCTAGAGTAACCTTATAATCAGCGACTCATTATTACTTTAGTTTGCGATCTTGAAGAGCATTGTCCTTTGCACTCAATTTAAAAAACACATAGTTTCTAAGTCAAGGTCAATTTCCATTCTGTCTTGAGTGTTCACTTTCTTTTGTTATTCATGAAATTCTCTTTCTGAATACTTATTTTACTTCGCAAACATTTTGATCTATTTCAGTGAAGTTTCTTGTTACTTATAAAATATAAGACTTTATACAGGTACATAAGTGGAAAAGATGCAATCTTAAAAATAAAACTTGATTGTAAATAATATTTTTAATAGCAGTGGCTACTTCTGGCTGGCATATTATTTCGAACAACTTTTGTAATATATATTTATACACACACATACACATCAAAATAACAAAGATAGATAAAGTATCAGCATATATATATACCCATAAAATGTACTTTAGACGTATATTTTTTGTAATAATTATTTGTCGAATTTATTGATTAATGAATGCCCATTAAAAGGAGATTTCTTCCAAGGCGTAAGCTTGTGGTTAAGACCTGTAGAGGTCCCTATCTTCGCATTTTCAAGTGCACATGATTAGAGGTTTATTGCCTTAGTAAATATTAAATGTTTTGTAGTAAACTCTTGAGCTCAAGATCTACAGAGTACAACAACTTCAACTAGATCATTTCTGATGCTCAATCATATTATGAATTCCTGAGCAATAAACTATTATTTTTATTCAATGAATCCTCAATTGCCAACTCATTGATACAGAATAGAATATAGACCAGATGTCATCACCAAAAAATATTTTAAATACTAAAATTGATCAAAAACGAATTCAAGAATAATGAGGTCAAAGTCAGCCAATTTCTTGTATAATTGAAGCTACTAAATATAATTCTTTCTATTTTCAGCAGTCACTATTTTTCTATAATTAATCACAATTACTCAATACAACTGAAATTTTTGACTAAAGTTTCCAATAAAAACTATTTTATGTTTGACTGACTCTACTATGTTAATTACATTGGTAATGTAATGCACTAAAGATGCTTGAATCAAAGCTCTTCTGATCATTTTTGGTGTCCAAATATCATATGACTGAAACAACATACCCTTCAATTATGTAATTACAGGAATATACCTTTTAGTAATCCGAGTTTGTTTACATATTCTACTTGTTAATTATTTAATTTCATGATAGAGCATCAATAATAAAAAACTCTACAAACTGTATCCACTCTACTAAACATATAGCAAGGTTTTCTGATTTAAAAGCAAAAAATTGGAATTGTAGAAATTGTTTACTTTTAGATATAAATATTTTAACTCGAAATGGATTACTATGAAAACAAAATATGCAGATTCTGATAAAACTTTTCATGGCTGCTGTATATAACATTTATATACTGTACTTGATAATATATTATAGTAAGATGAAATAAAATGCTTTTAGAGGTCTTTATTTGCATTATGTAATCTTAACTTAATGTTTAAGTATTTAAAATAGCAATATCATTTAAATTTTTAATGTAAGGAAAAAATTATATGATTGCAAAAATAATTTAAATGCACAATAACTTAAAATAAAATTCAAGATAAAATCATTAATTGTAGAATCTGTCATGAATTTTTAAATTTTTCAGTATTTTTTATTACCTACCTGCTTTAATTCTGATTAAATAATATTGTCACATTCTTTAAAGCACAGGCAATCCTCTATTTACACAAATTAGACTGAATTGTTAAATGAGTAAAACTCAAAATTTTATTCATATTCTTCTAAATACATTCAACTAATAGTAACAATATAAAGATTAGTAGAGAACATGATATTTTGGGTGATATTGTTCTTTTTCGGATGATGCTTGTGTGATTTGTGAAATAAATATCGCAATTCAATTTATGACATATAAATATGATATAAAATTTAAAGCAATGGCTAACAATTAGACTATTCAGACAAAAGCAACAATCAGTAAGAATTTTAAAAGATTATGTATGAGGGTCACATCATTCCTCCTTTTCTTTTAAAGGTAAAGACAATAAATGATTTCCAGAATTATGGATTATCACAAGTTGACTGATAGGATTTTTTCTCATTATTAAATAAGCAAATCCTTACATTTTCTTCTTTTTTATTCAATATTCTTGATTTACTAATTAACTGTACATTTATTGATGTGTGCATAAAATGCTATCTTATATATAAATGTGGATTCCTCTCTAATTATTATTTAATAATCTTGTAATTGTTTTTGATGAAACAGCTGATTTCACTGATATATGTCTTTCCAAATCTACTTAGTAGTTCACAGATGCAGCTCATGTATTTCAGTATTTTCAGTTCGAATTTTGTAAAGGTTATGATTTCTCATATTATATTATGGCTTTATAAAGCTGTTCTGATTTTTTATGATTTGCAGATTTTTTTTCAGTTTTCTGTTGTCCCTACTATACATAGTAAAACAATATTATTTTGTCTATCATCCCATTTCACTTACTATGTTCCATAGTAGTATTTTTTCTCTAATTCAAACTCTTTCAAGTCCATGTATATTATCATATATTAATGTATGTGTATGCATAATTAATTATATATTTGCATACACAGATATTGATGTCCATATGTGTATAGCTATAATACATATACTAAATTGTAAAGTAAAATATTAAAAGTTGTGTAAACATTGTTGTAGGTGTATGAGCACACCTATATATATATATGTGAAAGAAGCTGCAATGTAATAGATTTTATAAGCATTGCAACACTATTTAAATTATTTTATCTTTAAGTTATTATAAGATTAGAGTACAAATTTACTTTTGTTTGTATATAAATTTTCAATTCCAGAAGTGACAAGATTACAAAACTTAAATCTCTTTTAAAAGATCACCTGATCTCTTGGAAATTATCCTGCTATACACATCTGGGTTAATTTTGTGGGAACCAAGAACAGATTTTTAAAATAAGTTTAAAATAAATTTTAAGAAAAAAAAAGGCAGTCAAGTTGCACTATTTTATGAATCACTTAGGTTTTACTTTTGTCTTTTCTAAAGTTAATAAAACTGTTAAAACTTAAAATTGAAAACTTCAAAACTGTAAACAATTTAATGGCTTTTGTAGGGTGATCGAATAGTTAATATAAAAAAAACCAAAATTAAGCACTAAAAGTTCACTCTCTTAAATTAATGATTCAGTTGCTGCCAGAGACTTTACCCAATTTAACAATAAAAACCATCAGCTAGAAGGCAATAAATTTGCCATCTTCCTTCAGAAGACTGGTACAGGATAATGAAAAAGTTTGAGATCAACAGCCTGACAAGAAGACATTGGAGACACACTAGCCCAGCAGAGAATGCCAGTGCCAAATGCAAGAATGCCTCAGCTAAAAAAATATTGATAACATTTCTTCCTGCAAAACTCTATAAAATAAATCTTTAAACTAATTTAATAATTCTTTTAAGCTAGCTATAATTTTGAATGTTCATACATAATATTTATAACTTCTTAATAAATAAACTCTGTGATAAGTTTAATGTAACTGTAATAAATTTTTTAATGTAACTTTTAATTTAATAATAATATTTGTAAGAATCTTGCCTCTATATTAAATGAGTAAATATAGATTAATTATTCTTCTAAACATAATAACTGTATCCAGTTATTATATCTGTATCCTTCTAATCTTTGGTCATGCCTATTTTATTTTATATTGTTTATTTCACTGATATTTATGATATGCCATGATTCAAAGTGGAGATTAGTAATAATAATAATAATAATTTAAAGAGACGATTAGAAGCTCTCACATAATAGATTTATGCTGTTCTTTAGCATATATATATAAATCCCTTTTGATATCTATTCTACATATATGTATAATTTAGTTATGCTATTATATTTTAGTTTATCATAATTAAGGTTTGCATGACAATGAATTATATCTAATTATTTAATGTATAAAAGCATATCAATAAATTAATTAAAGCCCAAGATATACTTTCTTGTTCTTAGTTTATTATCATAAACTATCAAATTTATCCTGTAAACTAGATCACTATAATTACTCCATGTATGCTAATTTATGAACTGGGATAAGGTAGTTTCATTAACCAAAACTATATAAACCTGGGTCTCGTTTTATGCGGATTTTTTAAATGAGATTTTGAAGTTATGCAATTCATGTTTCTTCTTAATATCTTTTTATGTGGTTTTCTTTTATGCGATAAAGAAGTTCATATTTCTTTTAAAATCAGGATTTCCCATTTTATACACATGCATTAAATTTTACATACTTTAAATGCCTGTTGGAAAAAGGTTTGGCAATAAATTTAGATACCATAAAAGATTTAGAAAAAGATAATGAAACAGAAGTGTAACTTGTTCGATTCACAGCAAAAATGATTCAAGAAAGTCTTCAATTTTTTAATTAATTGGAAAATCATTGACACGACTTATGAAATAAATTCCAATGAGAGCTAAATAATTGTATGTTTGTGTTATATATGTGTATGATTATATTTTCTTTTATACACATATATACATGGAGAAACTTTTAGACAGAAAAAAAATATAAGTAAAAATAGTTAAGAACTTTTAATTTCTACTTAAAAAGTTTTTAAATATTTTTACTTGTAACTTTTTTCTGTCTAAAAGTTTATACATGTATATATGTGTATAAAAGAAAATTTAACCATTACTCATTATTGACACACTCAAGGAAGCATGTTATATATATAGTTGCACTCATGAAAGTGCATTCTCTAACAGCTACACATAACACTTCAGATATCGCGCGAGCTTCATAAACAATTAGTAAAATCATTATCTCAAAATTTAAATACTGATTACACTGTCAACAGAAAACAATTAACACAGCATGAGAGTAAAGTTGGCGCTAATTGTATTTCCTCTTGTGATGAATCTGATGTCTTACCAGTTCACAAATAAACCGCATATTGTCAAATAGTGATAATACTTAAAATATGTATGAAAAAATGTAAAATAAATTACACATAAAAACATACTGCTTTGAATAAAATTAAATAGTTAATAAAAAAAGTACAAAAGTTTGTCTTGTATCAATTTTTTTCAAATATTTGAAACTTTTTATTAGTCATACTTTATTTCCATATTTTTTTTACGCGAATTTTAAAATAGTTTTACATTGTTGCTTTACTTTTATACAATTTTTGAAAATTTTGGAACCTATCCCACATATTTCTAGGTACGTTAAGTCTACTTTTGTGCAATTTTTTTAATGCAGGTTTTCTGTGGAGCCTATTTACCACACAAAACAAGACTCAGGTATATAGCTATAATTTATGTGCATTCATTTAGTTATTAAGAATACATATTAGTATTTGTGATAAGTATTGCAAATTTATCTTTATAAAGCACATTGAGTGCATAACATCTTATTATATCTCTGATGGGTCCACTGTTAATGAAAGCCATCCCCTCCATAATTTTGGGTTTAGAGCACCAAGCACATTACTGAGTTTAAGGCCACAACACTTGAGTTACTGATCTGAGTTCCTGAACTTATTGTCCTTATTAATGTAACAAGCCATTCAGTTTTAGGTCACCAAGTACTTGGTATTGAAGCTTGTGAGCAATGATACCTTGGCACTGTAATTCTTTAATTTAGTCTTAGCACTATGGTTACTGATACCATGCTACAATCATCAGTTCATTCCTCCATAATGTTATTCAATTCAACATTGATCTGAATACCAGATCTAGTTTATATAAACAATCTGCATAGAGAACACATTTATTGCTCATTATGTATTATTACTAAAATTGTTTATATTTTACCATGGTCATTCTTGTAAACTTAACTCTTAGTAAGGAAAGCATAGCATAATTCAGGCATGATTATAAACCGTAGATAAAATTAATAACTATTATAATTAATTTTAAATTAAACTATAAAGTGCATCCCAAAGATGAGACCTTGTTCTAAATCCACTCATAATTGTATAACACCTGGGAATGTAAATTCCCAATGCATTTATATTTTGTATTATTTATTTATATTTAATAATTAAAGATATTAAACTTATAATAATGTTTTGGGTGTTATTCACAACCCATGCTAAATCTTATCCAAATTTATTTTAATTTATTGCCAGTTATTAATATATGCATTATCTAGCCAGAAGTTTGTGGGTGTGTTTAGTTAATTTATTATAAATTTATTGATTATTCCCCCAAGTATCATACTCCACTTTTTGCTACTGCTGGCACATGAACTAAAAGAGGCCAAGTATAACCTCATATCTATCATCCATAATAAGATTACAGAGCATTGGTGAAGGAACTGAGGTGTGATCTGATTTGAGTTTTCAACCCCTCATCTAGATCAGCCTTGGAATAATTTGCCACAACTCTAGATTTTATTGTGTGAATGTACAAACATGACTGTTACAATAGATACACTACAGTTATCATTGCTTTTTCTTTTGATGTTTGTTTTCACTGTCCATTGTTGAATTGTGTAATGTATAAAATACTCAAAGGATGTGACACAGGAGTCATTGCAACATTTAGTTCTCATGTACTTAATGTGCCATCTTTTTTATGATATATTGCATTGTATATTTTAAATTGTTAAAAAATATTTTTTATATTCTGTAACTAAGATAATGGTAAATTATGGACCTAAATGGAAAATCTAATTTCATAAAATTCAACATACACACACACACAAAATAAAAGAATGATACTTAAATTACCATACAGTATAAGAAGAGAACAAAAATGGTTTCCTCATTTATAAAGACTTGTAGAACATATATAACAGCCATGTTTAAACATAATTATATTGGTAGAATTAGCAATATCTAATTTATCATTGTGAAGTGAATTACTGGTATTATTATCATTTGATTCTAACAAATTTAGTCGTGCCTAAAATTTTTTAGAAAAACGATTTTGGCTTTAAATTGGGATTACATTATTTATAAAACAAAATTTTTTGTATAATGATAATGAACATTATCTGAAATTTCCCATTGTCATAAGAATTAGAACTCAATTACAATTTTTTCAGTCAGAAAAGTTGATACTGTATCGAAATCTGAATAAATATCTGGATCTTCATTAGCCAGAAAATAATTTGATATATTAATTACTTGAATGCTTTATTCTTGATAGGTAAAAAAAAAAAAAAGAAAGATTATTTTTCTGCTTTCAGATTCAGTTAATCTTGTAATGCCAAATACTTTATATACTTTTTAATTTTGAAGACAGGGCAACTTATTTAATGAAGAAAAAAAAAACTTCTTTCAAAGTAATTGTATTAAAATTTTATTTTTATATGTAACTTTATTTCAAAAATAAAACTTCACCTTGTAAGCTACTATATCATTGAAGTTTAGCATTGCTCTTATTTATAGAACAATTTATACATTTACCATGAATAAAAAAACAATTAGTTTCCAGGATTTACCATGTGTCAGAAATATATAAAAATAATCAATTGTAATAATTATTTATATTAAAAAAATTAATTTACTACCACAGACCCAAAATATATCATAAACTTTCAATATGCTATTTAAAAAAGTGATTTTAATATTGAAAATTACTGATAATTAATAAATAAACATTTTAGTAAGCTGATTATTAAACAAAAATGCTATCTTAAATATAAATATAATAAATTGTTTATAGATAAAACAATGCAGCTGCATTTATTTTATTGATAATTTTAAATATTTAATCAAATGCAATAGCAAAATAGATGGTATCATTCCATTCAAATATAATAGATTAAAATTATAATAATAATAACAAAAAATTAAATTTATATAAAGTATATTTTCTATTGTGTTTTTGCATAGTTTATATACCATATTTTCTCCAAAACTGAAAATTCATCAAAAAATATAAATAGCATTTTTTTCCTACTGTTATGGCAAACACATTTAAATAAAAAAAAAAGAATAAAGTAAAAACATTTTAATGTATATTGTCTCATTATATTTGATGCATTTTATCAAGGATCAATGCTTTTGTTAATTATGTAATAATTAAAAGTTTATATATATTTTTGGCATGAATAATTGTATGTAGAACTTGAATAAAAATCAACTAAATACATTATATTTAAATTAATGTCATGTGTAACAATTTTCAATTTACTTGTGTTGCAGCTTGTTATTAAATGCAATCAGTTTTTAAAATTATATGAATAAATTTGCATAAATATTTACATTTTGTGATGAAAACATATTACTTTGCAAATTCTATTACCACAAAGTTATAAAATAAAAATTAAGTAAGTAAATCATATTTTAGCTAATGTAATATACACATTTTAAAATTTATTTTTGATGCAGTATATCTGTCTACAATCAATGTTTTTTTATATTATATAATGAATAAAATCTTTTTTTTTCTGTTGTAAATCTCATCATTTTATGTTATGAAAAAGATATATTAATTTCATGCTATCATCATACTATTAAATCAGTAAAAATAATCTTTTTAATGTCTATTTTTTGTTTTAAAGTGACAATA
Source organism: Epiperipatus broadwayi (assembly GCA_028023455.1). NCBI lineage: Eukaryota > Metazoa > Onychophora > Udeonychophora > Euonychophora > Peripatidae > Epiperipatus > Epiperipatus broadwayi. The sequence continues at coordinate 2,760,419 of JAQFVV010006222.1, forward strand.
GTGAATCTTCTAAAAAGAAGGTATATATGAGAGTGTAAAAGTGTATTTTATAAAATTTATTTGTTAGATTTCATTCTAAATGACAAAGTTTGTGTGATTTTTTGTTACCATACCTTTTTTGTTAATTATTTTTACAATTTTTTAAACTATCACTTTCATTTAGATATTAAAAAGCTCTTAAATTGCATTCACTGTACATGTACTCTGACCAGCTTATCATTTTTTCTCTATAAGCAGAATAAATATGAATGACATTGTAATGTTCTATCCTAAAGAAAAAAACACAATGACCATAAAAAATTCAAAATATTGTAGACATTCTTTATTCTACAAAACAAGAGCTGGAATATTTAAATATTTTATATGTAACAAATAATGTTTGTTCTGAGTGTTTATATATTTTTTGATCATCAGAAGAAACTTTAAAATGTATTCAATACAAGTTAGTCAAATGAGTAAGCCAAATTTTTGAAAAAAACATTGACTTATGATCAAAGATATGCAGATAATTTGTGCAAATGCTGTACTTTTACAGAAATATATAAAAAAACTCAAACAATAGTGCCATATAACAATTATATAAAAAAGTCACATTAAAATACTCAGAGTTTATGCTGCTTCATATTAAAACTTAAATATTTAATAAAATTTCCAAATGTATAATCATAGTATAATAAATAATCAAATGGTTAGGCACTCAGGAAGTTTGAATGTTTGAGAATTTGAAAAAGTGCATTAATATTTGATACAGAAAACTAATTACTCTACTTCTGCACTAAAGACTATATTAGCCATACAATGAAATGAAATGATAAAAAAATAAAATCAGATGTCACATGACCTAATTTTAATAAAGCTCGTATTTACAAATGTTATATAACATTAACCATACAAATACAAATAGCAACTAATATCAATAAAGCATTTCTAATTTTAAAGTTATGGTAAATAGATCAGCTTCTCATTTATTTAAAAACTATGTATGTAGAAGCTGAATATGAAGGAATTCAAACAAATCTTTAATAATTTTATCAACTTACTTCTACTTCATAGTAATTATTGACCAATATATGATTCATCCAGAATGAGCAATACTGGATAGTGATTATAGAAAACTCTTTAAATAATGTAAGGATGAAATTTATTTGCTAACCATCATGTGATTATTACTTTTCTCTGTGGTTGGATGAAATATTAACATTATGGACTCAAGAGGTAAAGTTTCACAAATTAAAGCTTTACATGGCAAGTACTTAATATTATACAATCCCACAAGGAATAATTATTCGGGTACTTAAATTTTTTATGTTACTGTGCTCTGTAAAGTTTAAAACAGTGAAAGACTGGAAAACTTTGAGCTAAAAATTCTAGAATCAATTTTCAGCTCAGTAATGTAAATAAAAAAAGAACCTACTCAGTTGATTGAATAAAATTTATGCTCAATCTACTGCTAGGATATTCAATCATTATATAGCCTCTGGAATGACCATGTGATTCTTTATATATTTTGTTATACCAAAAAACATTTCTCACCCATTACATTTGTTTTATAAATTTACCAAGATTTTAAATGCTTTATTAATCTGTTAATCCCAAAAGATCAAAATCAATAGCAATATCTCTATATATCATAACGTTTAATACAAACTTATCAATCATATCGGTTTTGATTTGCAAGATCATTTTTTTCTCATGTAATTAAATAACAATGGCTTTGCTATAGGAATTTTGATTATCACAACATTTTTAAATTACAGGCAAATTTTTACTCTTTTTTGACATAGCTTCAAAATGTTTGCTTAACTAAATGAAATTCTTACACTGCTTATAATACTTGATCTTCTAAGAAACTAACTTTATAATAATCAATCTTGTTTTTAAATAAAATATTATTACACATATGCTTAAATATTTTCTTGTTATTTTATAAAACATCATATGTATTAAATTATTAGGGGAAAAAACAAAGTTTTAATCAATAAGCAAAAATTAAGCAGCCTTTAAATAGCCATGACAAGGAAAAAGCTCTTCCAAGTCTCACAAGAACTAGGTAGTACGAGTTTGAATAGTTTACTATCCCATTTTAATCTAAAAATTGATTGGATAATCTTTTACTGACCAATATTAGATGAGTATTTAAAAAAAATTGCCATAAAATATATATTTCATTTACTATATTTTCACATCCTAATCAAATGTGAATTGTGAGGCATATTTAATCTTTTTATATATATAATTTTTTAGACTAATCAATATTGATATGTACCATTAAGTAATCAAGTATATTTAAGATTAACTATAATATATATTCAAGAAACACTCTTAGTCAAGCGCTTAAGCATTCATACAGATATATATCCTTAAAAAGTAAATTCTCTTGTTTCTTCAGAAAAGAAATTCAGGTGGCTTTATCAGCTTTGATATATATCATTTGTATAGAAATAAAAGGAGTTTAATGGCTTGTTCACAAAAGTTTTGCATGCATTTCTAGTCACTTATAAATGAACACACACATGCATGTGAATTTTTCTGCATTAGATGTGTATAAAAATATTTCTATAATATGCACGATAACTATAATTACTACAGAATTAAGAATAGTTTTAACTTGTGAAGAATTGTTATTAATTTAGAGGGTGTTGCAGAAGAAACCTCCCTTTCTGTCAAATGGCATGATAAATGAATCCCATATTGATGTCACAGCTAAAATGTGACATAGCTTAGAAACTAGAATCAATTTTAAATAAACCAAGTTGTGTCACAGCTGACTTGAAAGAGAGAAAGAAAAAGAGAAAGAAGAAAAATAGGTCAAAGGCGAGAAAAATTATTCTAAATATATTTTAGATATTTGAATTTTAATAATCGTAGGAAATAAAAATTTAAAGCGAATAGAGTTTTTTTTTTTTTTTTGATAGATTGCGATGATGATTATCACCAAAAACATAATACTTTATTCAAATAGTTAAACATTAGAATACAGTATTTTGAAATAAAATCTAAAAAATATGTCTTTATTTTGCTCTTATTATTTTTAATTATGATTACTAAATTATAGATTTTTTAAAATTAAATATGTTATAAAATTATATAAGTACAAAAACCTTAAAGTAATTTATTATAGGGCAAGGACCCACACTAGTATGCCTTTTTAAAGAAACAATGAAAAAGAAAGTTCAATTCACTGTCCATGCTTGCCAATTCTGAGAGTTTGAATGCTTTTTGATTACTAAGATTATCTGATTACAAAATTATCGAATAATATTTGATAGTTAGCTGGATTGGCTATAAGCTAATTACCTAAAAAAAATCCTAAATCTGTTTTTTAAAAAATCACATTTGCTTGTTTTGGATTTGAATCCAGGTTGGATGGATGGCATATAGATGAAATATCATTACACCATGAATATGGCAGTAGAGAAAAAGTGGCCTGTAAAAAGTTAAAAAAAAATACAAGAGATGATAAAAAAAAGTCTTGGCATTTGTATAATCCAAAAGAAAGAATGTATCAGACTATTAAGTTTAGAGAAATAACATTTCTGGTGTGAAATAAAATCAGGGAGAAAATCTAAAATGTAAACTAACTCAGTGATTAATCACTTTTGTGAAAATGAATCAATAATGATTTGATGTAATTCAAATTTCAGCACTAAGATGTCATTGGAATTACATATTATAGATAATAAAATAAAGACAATGACTATATGATGCTTAATACAGGCTTAAAATATTTAAAAAACTATGGATTTCATTGTGTAAAATGGTTGACAATTTGTGAAGAATTTGCTTTGTCCTTCCATATTCTCTAATTTTTTTAACAAATATAATTCAAGTTTTACATTGGATGCCTAAAATTTACATGCTTTATTTTCCACCAGAATATCTCAACATTTGTTCAAGTTAGGAATTTTCATAATGTAATTTTCTAAACAAGCTGACAATAATGTTGTGACTAAATGTATAATTTAAAAAGATGAATTCTGGTATTGTGGATTTTAATTGAGCTGAGAACTTTAAAGTTGTCTGCTTAATTTATTTATTGTAATCTAGATTTTAGCATATTTTAGGCTAGTACTAAGTAAGTTTCAAGAAAACAAAATATCTAATATTAATGCACAATTTTGGTTAAATTGTTTGTTCATTGGTGAATTCATTACTTTATTCTTTATTAATTTATAAATAAAATATAAATAAAAGTTTATCAACTATAATATTTAGAAAATCAATTTTTATATCTAAATACAATTATAACAATAATTATTTTAAGATGTAAGTTACATTTGTTCAATTTTCTTGAAACATTATTGCTGGGCCAATAAGTTTATTTTTAAAAGATAAAAATCAATGTCAAACAGAATTAATTATTAAAATTTTGAAATTTATTTTAGGAAATCTCTTTATAGTCATAAAACTAAAAGTAACAATTTTTCTGTTATGAAGGCTTTTTTCTTCCTTTTGGAAATACAGCAATATTCTTTACAGTATTCTTAAAGTGAAGTTTTTAGTTAAAAGCTTAAGAAAAAAAATATTTCAAAACTAAATGTCAAATTTTTATCTATACATGTCAGCTTAAATATTCATATAAAGTTAGGACTCTTTAAATATACTTCCAATAAAGTTGATACCCTAAATAATGAAAATGCGATTTATATCATGTAAATCAGTTTACAATATAAATTTTACTTTAACCAAATAAAAAACGTTTAAAAGCAATCTAAAAATATTTTCTTTATGCTTTTCTTTATTATTTTTTGACATAAGAATAATAATATATCACTCTGCCATGATCATAATCTAGAGTTTCATTCCACCCTTAATATTTGGAAATTTTTTAGCTTTAAAGAAAATTATAGTTTTCTTTTTTCAGCTATATATCCAAAATTAGTACAAATAGCTATCCAATAAATCATCATCATTTTCAGTTTTAAACAAGGTTATAGGTTTTTCCCAGGTACACAATCAATACCAATATAGATACATATTTCATTAATCATCATTTCTTTTTCAACCATTACTGATTCATGAAAGGATGAAGCCATATCACTTTTAATACAGTTTCCCTAATAGATAGCTTCTTCAAATCACTTCAGAAAACTTCCTTATTTCATCCATCCATTTCACATTTGGCTTCATTCTAAATATTTTATTAATCCCTATGAAATCTGGTTTAAAACTCATTCAAATAAAATTATAGTTTTCTTTTTTCAGGTATATATCCCAAATTAGTACAAATAGCAAGGTTATAGGTTTTTCCCAGGTACACAATCAATACCAATATAGATATATATTTCATTAATCATCATTTCTTTTTCAATCATTACTGATTCATGAAAGGATGAAGCCATACCACTTTTAATACAGTTTCCCCTGATAGATAGCTTCTCCAAATCACTTCAGAAAATTTCCTTATTTCATCCATCCATTTCACATTTGGCTTCATTCTAAATATTTTATTAATCCCTATGAGATCTGGTTTAAAACTCATTCAAATACCTTATAGCAATGTGTACAAGTTAATTCCATTCCAAATTCTTAATTCTTTCAATGATATCAATGACACTTATTTGCTTTCATATCCAAGTACGTTGTCAGCTCATTGATATTCCCCAAAGATATACATCTTCTATTATTTGCTGTATTAATCTTTTATTCAGCATAAAAATCTCAAATTCATAGGTAAATATTTGTAAAACAGATTCAAATATTAGTTGAGAAATTGATATTTATTATTTTTATCTATAGGATGAAACAAGAGTGAAAAAAAATCCTATAAACTGTCTTTGTTTGACTTTTGTGGGTGTTGTTTTCCTTATTGTTACTTTGAAGTTAGATGCTAGATAAGATTTTGACTTGTGGGGATTTAAAAGCAGTTTTATATATATATTTTCCTATGTCAAATGCATTGACTGGGAAGCAAATCCGGGCCAGCTGCTTGGAAGGCAGTTATGCTAACCACTAGGCCATCAACGCTTGACAAAAGCAGTTTTATATTTTAATAAAGCTATTAGCTGAAATATAACAATGTTTTATTAAAAGAAGTTTGAAAAGATAAATGAACTGAAGTTACAAAGTATTTAATAATTTCTATGTTAAAACCATAAAATCACAAAAATAATTACATGGTCAGCTGCTAGGATTGCCAAGTGATATTCAAACATGAAAGTGTGAAATTAAGCACAATTTTGATCCATTGAGATGTCTGCCTTTCCTGGCTGGGATAGTTTTTTCACTCTGTCATTCTCACAATTATGCTAAATCACAGAAATATTGAAATATTTAGTAAGCTTCATACATAATTTAAATAAACTATCTTCTTTTCATATTTAATTTTTGCAATGATTAAATATTATTTAATATTTCCCTTCCACTATTTGATTTGTTGAAAAATAAAGGGAAAAAAGATTTTAGAAGTATGTTGACAATCAAAATACATACACTATTTAATAAAATTTAAAAATTAAAACTTAAGTGTGTAAATGAGATAGCTTACTTAATATTGAATAAAATGCAGAGTTAATAAAAAAGAGAGTACTATTTAAATGACTAAATGAATATTATATATGCGTATTTTAAGTGATGTGGGTTACAATTGATAGTATCAGAGCATTTGTTATTAATTTATATGCACGAATAAATATTATACATGTAAATGCATGGAAAATATTTTCTCAATCTATATCAATATCATATATATACACACACATTGAAATGTAATTTGTCATATTTGACCTAGTATTTAAACTAAATTTTGTTTGTTAAAAAAAAAGTATTAATAGAGGAAGTTTTCCTGTCATCAATAATACAAATAAAATATCGGATGCACAAAAACTGCAACATGCCAGAAATTGCATGATTCTAATATTTAATGAGACCATGTCAGTATTATTTAACTAAAATTTTTTTTTCTTTCCACAAACTCTTTCATGCGAGATCATTTCAGAATTGTGCATATACTCAAATTCTCATGGATAAAATATTTAATTCTACTGCACATACTCAAACAATAAAATAATGATAAATTGCTATTAATGTTATTTCCCCAACCATCCCAAAATTTAGAATAACTTTTAAAAAAAGAATCAACTAAATGTGATACAGTAGATTTAAAAAAGTCAGTTTATGTAGCAGATTTTTCTAAATTATATATACATAAGTAATCTTCACAGAGAATGAATTATTAGTTAGAAATTCTACTTTAACTGAAAGAATATTCAATTACTCATCATCATCATCATAATTAAATAGATATGATTCAGGAAGGAAATTGTGAACCAGGAACTTTTAGCTTTCAATATTATTATTTCATTACTGTGCAAAACTAACAGGCACATGGATCTATAACAGACTGAACATTAACTTTAGCTTGCGAGTCCAACTGTTTAAATCATTCACTAAAACACACGAAACAATTATTATCATAAATACATATATATCTATAAGATTCTGATCAATGTACCGCTAACAAAAATTCTTCATTTTTTTTTAAATTGATGGCTAACTGTATCTCATTTATGGTGCAAAAGTAATACATTTATCTGATATGGTTGAATTAAAATCCTGCCAAATAAAACACTTAAGATGTTTGAGGTTTTTTTCTCAGGTAACTAAATAAAAGGACCCACATGTATCATTAATAAATAAGTAGATATTTAGCTATCCTACCTAGAAAATAAAATAAAAATGGAAAACTATCACCATCACACAATGGAAAAACTGATGAAAACTGCTTTTTTCTTCACTATTCGTCTATGAAATTGTTGGAAAAGCCTTTGATCTGCAGTAGATATTCATTATTTTTTTTATTCTACTGAGTATTATTAAATATAGGTAACAAACTCAATATATTTAACAGTGAGAAGGTTACACTTAAAATAAATCTTACATATAACTTATGTGCAAAAAACAAACGGAAGTCCACAGCAACATTTTCATAACATCAAATACTTTAATAAGGATATATATATATATATGTAAAAAACAATAAATAACCATTATAAATATACTATATGTAAGTTCCAAATAATTTTGCAGGTAAAACAATATATATATGTTAATTAATCAGTAATGCTTTTGGTTACGTTGTAATCCTTATCAACTGCAAAGTAATATGGAAGTTTAATATCACATGATTTTCCATGAGCTGCGTATATCAGTATTTGCTGATTGTCTGTTTATTATATTATCTTTAAATTTATTTATAAATATTGCTTCCTTAATTTCCTCTTTTTACTCCTTTCTTTCTTCCATTAATATTTTGTATCATTTACATTAAAAGTAAATTTATAATTACAAGATTTTTCATTGTTAAAGAATACTGAGGCCATATTTACTTGACTATTTATGAGTTTTTTCCTGTGATTATATAATAATTGATATTCTTTTGTCCTATTTCCTGACCACATCTTGATTCTCTAATGTATGATTTTTTAAAACCACATAAATTTGATAAATTATATTATTTCTTTGCATTTTAGGTTTAACAATCATAGAATTATTAATTGGTTTATTTATATTTTGAGGAATATAAAATATTGTATTTATCCTTAAATATGTTTGTCACATAATCTAGTTGTTTCAAAAATGTTTTTAATTAAAATGCATAAATAGATGGCTCTCAAAAATTTGGCTATAACATAAGCTGGGGTAACCAAAAGATCCTATATGGCAGTGTTATGTGCAAATCATATGATTTTTTTAAGAATATGGATATAGAATTACCATTATCTTACAACAAATAATTTTGGAATAAAATAAATAGAATAAGTTATTGTTGTTTCTTATGTAGATGTTTATAAATTACATTATTTTTGTTGTTGGTTTTAATTATGTTACTTGTACAGTCAGATTATTAACTGGAAAGTGATTTTATGCACACAAGTTGCAATTCACACAATATTAGTTGCTCATTACATTCACCAATATTGATTACAATGTAACCGGGCAATCACTTTTCTGGGTTGAATCAAATCCTTAAGTTTGCACATGTTATTGCTAAGATCTAATTTTTTTTAAACATAGATTTTATTAATTTTAACCTGTACTAAATAAACAAAATTTTGTTCACACATTTGTAAATGATTTTTTTTTGTTTAAAGCTTCCTATACTATATATTTAGAATTTTAAGAATATTATTAAGTGTGAACATTCACATAGCATTCTAAGTGAAAGTGAAAAAATTTTGTTTACTGTTGATTTTTCTCTTTTTTGACATAGAGTCATGAACAAATATGGTTTGAGACAGTCGTTAAGTTTTAAAATCATTGATTTTTCTCCAGATTTTGTATTGTTTTATTATAATCATAAGAAAGAAAGTATATTTTTAACAAGTGATGATAATTAGGCACTAGGAAATTGTAGATTCACACTATTATATCAATTTTTTTTTCATATGTCATAGCATCTGCTGGGATGCAATCCCACAAACGTCTGCAAACAACTACTTGCTTGCAAGGCCACTGCGATGACCTCTCGGCTTTTAAATGAATATAAATCTCCCTCCAGAATTATATTTATGCCTAAATATGCACAAAGTTAGCATAAATCAGTTATAATTTTTATTTACACAGTATTTTAAAAAAAAATGGCCTAAATGCAAAGTTATATTATTTTAGAATTAAAAGTAAACATTTTTACAAAAGAGCAAAAATATAATTTCAATCCATTATTTTATGATGCAGCTCTAAATATGAGATGCGAACAAATTGTATTAAAAGACTAACAATTTAATAATGACCTAATGTTATCAGCAATTAAAGTTTTTAACAGAAAACTTAACAAACATACATAATAAATATAAAATTAAGGAAATGAAGAAGCTATAATGTTGTTATGTATATATAATATATTTTTAATGGATGTTCTAGATAAAAATATTTAATGTGTGAAGTTAATTAGAAAATATTTTGATAATAAAAGCCAACTGCCCCAGGCACTGAAAGTTTTGCCTTAATACTTGGTCTGTGACAGTTGGCTTTCATTAGCTATTATTTTAGGCAAAGTGCTTTCTAATTAAGTAATTATAAAATGGATAACTCCACACATTAAACATTTCCATATATGTATACTAAAGAGAAACATTATCATGGCAAAACGATTTAGTAATATGTATAGAATTTATATGATTGTATATTTACTTCTGTTTAAATATTAACAATATATTGGCATTTTTGCCAGATCACATCTACCATAAACTGGACAATAAAGATTATTCAAGGATTTTTCATATTTTTGTCTATGTCTGCAACATCTTTTTATGAGCTCTGCTACCTGGCTAGCTATGTTCAATGCGGGATTAAGAGATACATATTTATCAACTTATATTCGATAGTAGGCTAAGTTAATTATGAGCTTTCTATCTCAAAGAAAAGTTCAAACCTGTTAAAAATATTCTAGTTTAATTTAGCTTATATAGCTGGTAAATTTTTCATCGTGTACCATGATCCTTTCAGACACACATATAAAAGAAATATGCCTATGTGTTTGAAAAGGAGTGTTTTTAACAGTTAATTTCCATCAGTTCTTTTATAAGGTTTGACACTTGGACACTTTATAAAAAAGTACTAGGACTACTCAATGAAATATGGAAGGGTATATTTTAGAAGTAACAAAAAGAGAATGAAAAAGAAATACATAATTAAGAGGACAAACAGATATGTGTGACATAATTGAAAAATTCAAGAAACTGAAATGGGGCTGGAGTTCTGAAAGAAATAATAGGAAAACAGTTGAAGTCTTAAATTGAATTCTAAAAGACTGCAAAAGACATAAAAAGAGGCCACATATGAGATTGATGAATGAATAAGGAAGTTTGCTGGTGTGATTTGAGAAGAGAGGTTATAGATGGGAGCAATTAAATTAAACTTGGAAAGACTATTCTGCAGTATAAATAATGACTGAAAACGATGATCATATATTTATAATTAAATTAATGTTATAGAAATAAAATTTATTTATATCCAGGATTAAAATTAGTATAATCCCTATTATTAGCAACATTATTAATTTTTTTAATTTAAGATAGTCCTAAAATGTATGAAAATTAATTTCATTAGTAAATATAATAATTTTTTTTTTAATTAAAAAAATTATACACTTACATAATAAAGTTTTCAAATGTATGATTTAACGAGTGGTTATTAATTAGTACTCTTAGTATGTTTTAAGAACTAGAATAACCTGAATCATTGACACAATAACAGAGTGATGATCCTGAAAGATAAAGATTCCAGTTGGAGTATCAAGTTGTCACATTACTGGAACAATATCACATGATCTATTAAGCAATACTTGATTTATATATTTAATATTTTAATAAAATATTCAAATCAATAATGTAAAAACTGAACTAAAAACTTGCTAAAAATTGAGATTAGAATTTCTAAGGGAAGGGATTCAGGAGAATACTATTATCTTTTATTAATAATGATGGGATAAATTATGGATCACACCTTTTTTATTGTTCTTTCTTTAAAACAATGTTGACTTTTTTAAATAAGTAGCGTGATTTGTTTTACTTTTTCAATTAAAAAATACATAGTAAACTGATGAGCAAGGGGCTTTGCTGCGATAAATATTATTGACAACTTTTACTTTTTCTTCAAATAATTTATAAGCTATTTAAGTTGAGAACCAATCAAAAACTAACTAACACCATTAATACATATCTTTAATTTTTTTGATGCACAGTAATCCATCTAGAAATTATTTTGATTCTTAAATTTAGTTTTAATTATGTCGCTTTTGCAGTTAGATTATTAACTGGAAAATGATTTTATGCACACAAGTAAATTTATTGCAATTCACACAATATTAGTTGTTCATTACATTCACCAATATTGTTACAATGTAACTTGAGTAATCACTTTTCTGGGTTAAATCAAATCTTTAAGTTTGCACCTGTTATTGCTAAGATCTAATTTCTTTTTTAAAACATAGATTTTATTAATTTTAAACATATACTAAATAAACAAAATTTTGTTCAGATATTTGTAGATGCTTTTTGTTTTTGTTTAATGCTTCCTATACCATATATTTAGAATTTTAAGAATATTATTAAGTGTGAAATTCGCATAGCATTCTAAGTGAAGGTGAAAAATTTTTGTTTACAGTTGATTTTTCTCTTTTTTTGACTAAAAATATAGAATCAGGAATCAGTACGGTTTGAGACAGCCATTAAGTTTAGTAACCATTGACATAAGTTTACTTTATAAATATATATTTAAATTTAATAATAACATTATATTGAGTTCCAAATTATAAAATATGAGATATAATATATATATAAATTTAAATGAAAGTAACTAAAAATAAAAGCTACATGTGAACAACCCCATATGTTAATAAAATGCAAATAGGAGAGTGATTATTTATTCCTTGAGTTCTTAGCTTTAAGCATTCATTTATTGATGTTGCTGAAAAATAGAGTATGAATTTGTATATGTATATCATTTTGAAATTATAATTGATTGAATATCTAGATAATAAAGATGATGTCTCATTTTTAACAATTTCATTAATAAAATGGCAATTTTAAAAAAAATGTAAATATGAAATTTACTGGAGTAAAAACAAAATTTCCAGAAGTTATAATCAACACTCATACATCAATAAACACAAAGAATAGAGTGATCACAGATTCCTGAAACTATGAAGATATTAAGTATTCATTTATTAATATTGGTGGAAAATATAGGATGAAATTTGTATATAGGATAAAATACAGTTGAATATCTAGAGGAGAAAGATGGTGCCTCATTTTATCAACCTCATAATATTAATGAATTATGAGTTGTTTTATTTGTGAAAGTAAATATACATAACTTAATGTATACAAAATTTATATATAAAATTATATAAATGTATATGAAATTTATTTAAACAGGTTGTCAATTTATAAATCAACATCAATCATATGAAAAGAGAATGTGTTTTGCAGCAACATATCTATGCATCAATTTGAATGAAGAAACAAAAATTAATTTAGGCAAAAACTACTCGACATACATGCTATACAAAACATTACATGTCTCCATTAGCTTAAATTCAATATACACTTTAACAGCAGTAACCTTCTATGCACCATTGCGTTGCACATGTTCAGTGCTCTTCAATGATAAAGGCAAAAAGATAAAATATAGTCTGAAGACGATTTTGCTGTTATCAGTTAATATCTGAGAAATTTCTATGTGTATATAAATAATTCTATAAAGAGAAATATAAATGAATTACTGATATTAATACACATATTGAATATAATCTAAAAGCACCAAATTATATGTTCTTTAGTATAGACTACTATTTTGTTTTTAAGTGTCTACAGTTAACATATAATTAAGATGTTAAGATTGTAATTTCTAATGAGAACATACATACATATTTAAACAAAAATATCAACTTGGGATCAAAATATTAAGATATATAAAACTTCAAACCATCAATTTGAAAAATATAGTAGTTATAAAGTGACAGCTGTAAGAATATATATATAATATACTGCTTTTCAAAGAAGAAATCCAATAACAAAATTAGTTTGAGAATCTTGACTGCAAGCATCTGATATACATAGATAACTCATATTTATATAGATAATAATAGAACAGAATTGCTTATTACAGTTAACTTACTAGTAATTGTATTTTTTAAGGAAAAAAAAGAAGTAGATTACATCTTCTCTCCTTAAAAATTCAACATTTTTATGAGAAAAGGAATAATTAAAAAATATAAAAATAAAAGATATATGATACATAACTAATATGAATCATATCAATTAGAAAGGTAATAGCATCATAGTTATTATAATGATGTCTTAATTCTGGTACTCTTGTAACAAAAGCATGATTGACTAATGATCAGATGTACTCAGTAATATTTAAAATCTTATTTTTTTGTTGATGATATATATATTTAAATCTTTTTTTTTTTAAAAAAAAAATCAGACTATTAAACTTCTTTTAAAGTTAAATATTGAAAAATTAAGATAAGAACTGACACACAAAATCATATTAATGTCATCATTTTGGTCAATATAAATTTGTTTCACGATGATAGATATATTAGGGAATTTTCATCATTTGTTTAGAAAAACATTATGTGAAGATATTATCATAAGCCTCTTGCATTGGATTTAACAGATGAGGAAGATGAAAAATCAACTGTTCTAACGAAGTCACTTAATAAATAACTTTTAATAAGGATTGAGAAATTTAAGGAATAAAAGCGAACAGTTCTTTTATCAAGATCATAACCACAGACAAATTCATTTGACAAACTGGATGCTAGACACTCCAGCTAGAAATATCATTTTGTAACAGTAATAGAGTTTTGTTGTAATATTTGAGGGCACAGGTCAGCATTCCTCATTTCTTCTGCAGGGGTTGATGATGGGGGTCTGGTTTATGGGTGCGGGCTGTTGACAATTATTGCCGCTACCCGGAAAACCTGCCGGGAGGGTACACAATCAAAGTTTTCAGTGCCTTTTCTGCTCTGATGGGCTGCTGTGCCCCCTTGATGGATTGCTTTTGGGCAGTGCAGATCTGTGCTCATCCATGTATAGATACAAATTAAGCAAAATTATACAACCCTTTTATGGATATATTTGTTATCGAGCGTATGCACTTTGTAAACCTGGTCAATAATTGTTTTACCTTGTAACATTGAACACTTTGTAACATGATGTAGCAGGTGATCAGTCACCTGTATTTTTTTTTCTTAATAAAAAAAAAAGCTATTGATATACATCTTTAAAAAAAAAAAAAAAACATTATGTGAAGATAAAAATCTATCTCCATCTGAACTAAGCTACATGTTAACAATATAAACATATACAAACTAATTATTAGATTTATGTATGTTGTCTTATATGGTTTTGTTTGCTATTCATTTGAAATATATTTACACATTTTTAAACATTAAAAGCCTAAAGTTAAACTAGTCAATAAAATAACAAAATTACCTCAAATTCACAAATCAATCAGACTAGCCAAAAATATAAATTCTAAAGCATAACCAATGGTTTCACTGCTACAAGCAGACTTCTCAAGTATAAAGAACTACAAAATAACAATATATTTAAACTAAATATTACCCACAATTCCACTTATACTCCATATACCCTTAATATTAAAAGAATATTTAAATAAGTTAATTGCTCCCAAATCATAAATTTTTAATAATAAAAATTCTTTAATACTTTTTATTTAATTTCTCTCAAAGAAGATAAACTTATTTTTACCATTTAAATTGTCTTCTTATAAAATTGTATGTAAAAATAGTAATTTGTTTGGAAATAAAGAAATTACTTGGAAAAAGGATATTACTTTGAATAATTTATTAAATAATGCAAAGAAAATGTTTGATAGAAAGACTATTTCTGGAGTACTATATATTATCTCTTGCTTTTGTAAGAAGGTATATATAAATCAGAATAAGTTTGAGCTTAAAGGAAAAAATAAAGGTACATAAAGTAGGGTTAGAAATAAATATATTAGTTCTGCTTTATATATCCATGAAAAAGATACAGACCACACTATTATTTTGATGAGGCCAAAGTTGTCTTTTTTGAGAGAAATAAAATAAAAAGAATTAAAATATCTTTATTATTAAAAATTTATGATTATGATGTAATTAACTTATTTAAAAATTATTTTATTAAGAGAGTATAGGATGAAAGTGGAATTGTGAGTAATGTGTCATTTAAATATGTTATTATTTTGTAGTTCTTTATACTTGAGAAGTCTGCTTGTAGCAGCAAAATCACTGATTGTGTTTTAGAGTTTATATTTTCCAGCTAGTCTGGTTGAGTTGTGTATTTGGAGTAATTTTGATTATTATACATTTTTCTATATAAAAATACTGATTGAGCAGTGTAAATATGTCCAAGCATTCATGTCTTAATATGTTAAGCAATGCCTACAAAACTTTTAAATTAGAAAAAGTTGAAATAATAAAACATTTGAAAGAAAGAAAATAATATATAAACATTTTAATATAACCCTAACCTTACACATGTCTAAGCAGGCCAAAAACCCTTCTCTTATTATTATTTTTGTTTGTCACATTGTTCTAGTTTTTCATTATTATTTTCATAATCCCATTTTTTTGTGTGTACAGGAGTTTTATTGCACCATTTCACATAATGTGATGCTTTATAAAAGCATTCATTGTGCTATAAAGTATTGTTGTTTGGAGTAGAACAGTTAAATATCAAAGGCTGAAACTAAAAATTTGGACTTTAAATTGGAATAAATGAAGATTAGAGGAAAATTATACTTTATAATGAAATGGAAACAGTTTTTGAAGGTTTTATAGTAAAAGTAAAAAGAATGATAAGAGGATATTAGAATAAACAAAATGGTCATTATTTAAATAGGTTATGAGAAGAAAAAATAATTATAACTAATATGGCAATAATCGTTAAAAATAAAATGGACATTCTGTGGTTACAAATAGTTTTGACATAAGTAGATAGACTTATCTAATCATCCAATTCAATATATAGCTATATATATATATTAAGCAAAATAATATGTATAATTATAAGTAAATAATATATGTTTTTATATAAATAAAATTAAATGAGTTCTTTGACTGCCTTATAAGGCATATATTAATAGGTCTTGATCATTCCCTCACGAATATTTTTACAGCAAAATATGCAATAGAAGTGAAGAATGCAGACAAGCAATCTTTATATATGAGGCTATATTTATTTCTCAAAATAAAGCAGTCATATAAAAAACGATAAATTAATATATATAAAACTCGTATAGTTAAAAAAACATTTTAATAAAAAATAAACTGCAAAATAAAATTTTAAAAAAAGATTAGTTAATTAAAAATTTATTAAAAACACACGCGCGCGCGCACATAAAACAATAGAAAAATAGCAAAAATAACAAAAGTAGCTGTATGTGTTTCCAAATAAATTTTGATCATTCAAAATTACTTCTTAGCTAAATAATTTACATCTTTTAAAATTAAACAATTATTAAAAAAACAACAACTCAGAAATAAAAGTGAAGAGTCATAGCTGCTGTATTTTTTGTCAGTAATCACGGAAAGTCATATTCTAATATAATGAATGATAAACATTATGATAATTTTCATTAAGAATATGCATAATGGTACATTACCATAGATAATATATATATTTGCGTAATACTTTTATTTTGTTGCCTCTTTTTTTCCCGAAAAAAAACCCTCCATAAAAGTTGTACAACAAAAAATTATACAACATGCATAAAAATAGTGTCAGTAGATTAAAAAAAAGCAAAGATGAGTTGGCAAAATGAAAGAAAATCCTACTCTAGAGCAATTATTGTTACTGATCTTATCAATCCTTTCATAACCAAGTATTTCAAGCCATAAAAATTAAAAATATTGTAAAAATAGGTACATAGAATGTTGGAATGAAAACCCAAGTTAGAAATGATAAATTTATTATAGAAAATGAAAAGATTGAATATTATAAGATTCAGTATGATAATGTGTACTAGCTACTGAGAAAAGTGAAGATGTAGGAATAGTGTTTTTTGATGATAAAACAAAAGGTAAATATTATTTGTGGATTACACGAATAGCATTTCTAGGAAAATGGGTTATTATTTAGATATACATTCAATCAATAATTTTTAATGATAATGAAGTAAAAAATGTACAAAATGATAAAAAACAGTCTTTGAAAAAGAGCCCAAAATAGTTTTATAATAATGATGACTGAATGAAGACTGTAAAAGAACAAAGAATAGATAATAAAATTGTCAAGATTTTAAAGTGGTGGTGAAAAATGAAAGTTTAATAGGCTTTTCTAAAAATAATAATATGATAGTGATATATATTTGATCTAAAAATCACAAGTGAAGGATTTATATATGGAAAATCCCAAGACATATTAGATTCCAATTAGATTAAGACTTTGATTTAAAATATCCTTATAAGATTAAGAGTGCATGTACAGTCAGAGAAGTAAGTAATAGAATTAAAATTGTTTTAAAAGAATAAGAAGAATAAAGACAAGAATAAAATAAAACATATATAAATTAAGGACTTACTAAAGATTAAGAGTAGTCTAATTAATAAAATAAATTTAAATGAAATATGGACATTTTAATTTTTAGAAAAGTTGAAATAGAACATACAAAAGATAAAAAAAAAAGTTTTGAATTTTAGATTGATATCTTGAATATGAAAAAAAAAGACAAAGTATTGATTGGCTAGAAGATAAAAGCTTAATAATAAATTGGGATGTGAAATAGATAAAAGCAAATATAAAAAAATAAAGGGAAGATGAAATAATGTATATTCTGTCAAAGATAAGAATATATAAGGCTTAATAGTAAATTGAAATATGAAACAAATAGAGCTAGAAAAAAATGTCTAAAAAGGGAATATACAAAATATAGAAACTATAAAGAAAAGATAAAATTTGATTTAATTTATAATAGAATAATATCATCTGGCTGAGAAAAGTAGTCTTAAGGATGAAATAGTGATTGCAGATAAACATGATAAAATGATAATAAAAAATGTACATTGAAAAAATGAGATAAATATATCAGTGATTTTTATAATAGAAATAATAAATCATACATTTTAAATGAATAAATTGGGTAGGTATTATAATGCTAGTATGGAGCTCTCAATCTAGAGACATTCGGCAATGTAATGTTTACAGATTTGATTTTATTAAAAAAAATAAAATATTAGTACAATAAGATTAAGGAATATTTTATTTAAAATCCTTAAATATTTCAGTTATGTTAATGTAATAAACATGTGTGAATGTTGATTATGATCACAAACATACAATATTTTATTGTAATCGGATTATTTAGTATTATCACTGATAAAAATTTTGTTGGCATAATTAGATAAGAGAAAGGAATTTATGTTAATAGAATCATATAAATTCCAACAATAATCTATAAATTGAAAAATGTTTATTATAAAATAAAATATGAATGTTAATTAATTTTTTTTATAAATAACAAATCTTTTAATTGAATAGAAGTAATTGTAGAGAAGAGGAATGAGTGAAATAGATATAAACCACATAGTAATAATTTTAAAAAGAAAAGGGTTTGGTAATAATTAGTTTTTTAGTTAAAATTTGGCAGCTGGCTTAAGAGAATAAAGATTTAAGGACATTTTGTTGTTTAAAATATCAGATGAGAAGTTCAACCAATACATTTGATTGAAAATAATTGATTTCTAGTTAAACTTTGGTCTAGAAAAATATATACAATGGTAATTTTGATAAAAATCGTTCATCAAGTTGAACTGTGATTATTTTAAAAACTTTGAAAAAATGGAAAATAAAATTATGGTGAGTTAAATTTAACATATGCTTATTTACAGCCTAAAGCTATGTGGAGCTTTTTATAGTCAAACCAATGAAGATAATACCCTGTTAATAAGTTTAAATATAAAATGAGATCTAAGAAGCTGCCTTAAGATTACCACTTACTTGGGATTTAAACCTGCTGCCATCCTCAATTAAATATCTAACTGTAGGCAATATGATTTAGTCATTAAGCTTATTAAAATGCATTTTTTTACTTATTTACTCATTTATGTTTTTTTTTACAAATTGTTATTTAAAAGACTTGATCTGTCTGTAATATTAATATTTCAATACAAACATATGGGAAGTCTATATTCTACTGAGAGATTTTGTTTTTAAAAAACTATTAAGAAAACATTAAGTACTGCTTCTCTAGGATTGCGAATATAAATAAAAAAAGAGAAATGCTTTGGAACACCTGAACAGTTAAGTGGATTAAATAATGTTGGGGTAAAGAAACCTTTATTTTAAAGTAAAAAAGGTGTTTTCTTTTGTATATCATGTGTGACATTAATGAAATACCATGGTAAGACAATTTATTTTCTAGAAAAGGCCTAATAATAATAAGTAAGGAGGTTGTATTAGTTATTTTTTTATATGCTATTAACTTTCCATATGTATATAGCCATGAGTGACTTTATTATCATTATAAAATATAAGTTAATGATTTATTGTAAAGTTGTGAAATATTTGCAAGTATATGTCTGTGTATCAATTATCATCATGGTTTTTATATATTTTTTCTTTTATTAAATGATCAATGAATAAAATTATATAAATTTATTTATTATGTGCCATTTTGATCTTCTTTGAGAGTTCATTCCTGTGTTAAGAGTAATAGATTCTAAAATTGAGTATATAAAGGGTATGTAATTGGGCTATTTTGAGTTAATTCTCTTGTATTACATTCTCTCCCTTTGTAGAGTGGTATCCTTATACATAATGCACCTGTATAATTATTTGTTCATCCTAAATAGATATAATAAAATTTTGTATATATATATATATGAATAGTTAATTCAAGAGCTTTTTATGAATTAAAACTTTGGTTTTACTATAAGATGTAAGTTCCCGTTACATAATTTGGTGCTAATAATGTGAGACTCAATAGAAAAAACCCTGAAAGAAGTGAGGGAGGGATTATCAAATGACAATCATTAATAATAAGAATATTAAAAAAAAAAGTAAGTGATAAATAGATAATAGAATTAAGATAGGAATTGACACAGATAAAGTAATAAGGAAGAAATTGTTTTAAAAAATTTGAAATAATGGAATAAATTATAATGACTATAGTAAAAGGGTTTATTCTCAGTAAAGAAATGTTGACCTATTATATAATTATAAATGTAGTAGAAACTATAAATATTTTGGAGAGTAATTAATTATAAAATAGTAAAGATTTGGAATATTAAATAAGGATAAATAGATGTTAACTAGGTCAGCATTTAAAAAGAAAATGGAAAATCAAGTAAATAATCCAGAAGTGACACAAAATACTTTCCAGAAAGAGCAAGCTCAATCATCCATAATAGAGATGATACAACAAATGTTGAAAAAGTAATTTAAGGAATAGGAAAAAAAAACTGGATGAAAAGTTTGAAGAAAGTCATCAAAAGTTCGAAATTGTGCCTTAAAAGTACAATGAAAAGATTTTTAAAAAATAAACAAGACCATTTTAGGGAAGAGATGATGATCCAAGTATACAAATAAGTGCAAATTGAAAATCAAGAAAAAGAGTCTTTGGAAAATGAATTAATGGAAGATATGGATAATATTATAGACAAGTGCTCAAGCCCAACATATAAAGATGAAAACATAAAGGAAAAAGAAATGAATAAACCATTTAGTAATTTGAATGTTAATACAAAGATTACAAATATTTATGCAGATAATATTAGATGTAAAGTAAGGGGTGTGAATAGTGAATTCCATTGTTAGATTATTGAAAAGAAGGATAGGATGAAAATTCAAGCTAGAAATGCTATTGATCATAGGGCAAGAAAAATGAAAGTAAAAAGTTTGAAGATCAAAGGAAAGATGAAAATTATATAATTTGAGAGTAATGGAAGTTTAAACCAGTGAGTATATCTTATAAGTCACTTAAAAAATTTTCATTCTAGATATCAATATTAGGATTATAAAAGAAAGGTGCTGGAAGGTGGAACACAGACAATCTACTTGGATTTCAAATACATGGGAGTGTTCAAATAATAGTTAGAAAGTTTTTCTGGTTATCTCAAGTGATACCAGTATTATTAAAAAATATTTAGAAAGAGGAAAATTTGTTTATTAATAAAAAGCAAGGTTTACTCTTTGATGAACAGTCTGTATGAAATGATAACTGATTTTGGAAATGTGAATTATATATTAAAATTTTAAAATTAAAAGTTGATTTTAGGAGGGACAGTATAACATTTTAAAGCCCTCAAAGAATTAGAGTGACAGTTGGCCCTTACTACAGAGATATAATATTTGAGTTTTATATTATAAATTAATATATCATGTTGAATCATTGAGTTAAGAAAATAGGAATAAGGTTGTGGGAAATGAATGAAGCTTTCACTATTTGACTTGTCTAGTTTTGCTTTAAGTACTGGTGATGGGGATGGAGGGGGGATTTTATCATTGGAATGTTGGTGGACTGTGCTCGTGATTTTCTGAAATGTTTCTATTTCAACAGTAACCCAATCCATTTACAAATGTAATAGTTTTTGTTGTGTATAAGCAAGGCACATATATTTTGAAATTGTTGACATGCCTACAAGTCTTGAGAAAATGAGCAAAGCTTTATATGAAAAATTCTGTTATATAAATATTTTGGTTTTTTCCTTGTATTTAAGTGTTTAGAATGAGATGGCTCTCCTGGTATTCATAATACATTGTATACTTGTTAAATGGATGAATTCTTTGTTTATCTCAGTGCTGCAATTTACTAATCATTTTCTTGATAGTTGAATGCAAACCCAGTCTCCAGAAAACAGGCACACAAATCAACCTTAGTAATGTAGGAAGAGCAGCATTTTTTTTAATGGTAGACAGGTTATCAGTGGAGTAACCCTGAAGGCATCTTATTACTCAAGTGACTTCATAGATAACAATGATGTTAGGAATTTAAGGTTTATAATATCCACATAGATCAACATGGTACAGTACTAATATTAAAATCCAATTGATGTTAGAAAGAAAAAAGAAAAATAGATATTTTGTTTTCTTCCTTTTGAGAGAGGTTGTAATTTTAAGTTTTTTTTATTTTATTAAAAAATAAAATATTAATACAATAAGATTAAGAAATTTTTTATTTAAAATCCTTAAATATTTCATTTATGTTAATCTAATAAACAAGTGTGAATGTTGATTATGATCACAAACAAAATATTTTATTTTAATTGGATTATTTAATATTGTCATTGTTAAAAATTTAGTTGGTATAATTAGATAAGAGAAAGGAATTTAAGTTAATGGAATCATATAAATTACAACGCAAATCTATAAATTGAAGGATAAAATATGAATGTTAATTAATTTTTATAGATAAAACTTTTAATTGAATAGATATAATTATAGAGAGAAGGGGAAATGGATTTAAATCACACAGTAATAATTATTAAAAGAAAAGGGGTTGATGATTAGCTTTTAATTGGAGTTTGGCAGCTGGCTTGGGAGAATAGATTGAAGAAAATTTAGTTTAAAATATCAGATGAAAAATTCAGTTGATATATTTGATTGGATATAATTGATTCCTAGTTAAGCTTTGGTGTAGGAGAAAATAGGCAGTGGTAATTTTGATAAAAATCATTCATTAAGTTGAACTGCAATTGTCTTAAAAAATTTGAAAAAATGGAAAATAAAATTATGGTGGGTTAAATTTAACATGTATCTACTTAAAGCCTGGAGCAATATGGGTCAAACCAGCAGAGATAATGCCCTATAAAAGCATTTAAACATGAAATGAGGTCCAAGAAATTGTCTTAAAATTATCATATACCTGGGATTTAAATCTGTTGCCATCCTCAATTAAATATCATCTTATAAGAAATATGACTTATACATTAATCTTACTTAAAATGTATTTTTCATTTATTTATTCATTTTTTTTTTTTTTTTAGCAAATTGTTATTTAAAAAACTTGATCTGTCTGTAATATCAATATTTCAATGCAAACATATGGGAAGTTTATATTCTAATGAGAGATGATTTTGTTTTAAAAAACTATACTAAGGAAACATCAAGTACTGCTTCTCTAGGATTGTGAATATAAAGAAGATAAAGAAATGCTTTGGAACACCTGAATAATTACGTGGATTAAATGACCTTGGGATAAAAAAAATTCCCATGTTTTAAGTAAAAGTGTTTTATATGTGACATTAAAGAAATGCTGTGGTAAGATTTACTTTACTTTCCAGAAAAGGCCTAATAATAATATGATTTTATTAGTTATTTTTTATATGCTATTTACTTTCAATATATATATATATATTATAATAATATTTCAAATATATATATAGTAGCCATGAGTAACTTTATTATCATTATAAAATAATTGTTAATGATTTATTATAAAGTTGCAAAATATTTGTAAATCATCATGTTTTTATATATATATGTGTGTAGGTTGTGTGTTTTCTTTTATTAACTAATTAATGGATAAAATTATATAAATTTATTTATCATGTATTGTTTTGATCTTGTTTGATGGTTCGTTTCTGTCCTAAGAGAAATAGGTTCCCCAGCTGAGTATATACAGGATATGTAACTGGGTTATTATGAATTACTGCTCTTGTGTTATATTCTCTCTTCAGAGAGTGACACCCTTATCTATTATGAACCTGTTTTATGCATTATAACTGTTTTCCCTGCCATGTTCTCTAACAGAAAACAGAATTTCACATTATTTCAACTTTTCAGCCATTACAAAAATCAACAAATAAACAAAGCACACTTTACAAAAACATTTACTATGCCACAATATGACTTCTATTGATGACGACAATTTGCAGGCTAATGCAGGTGGAGAGGGGTTTTGTAATAGACATCTAGTGGCAAAAGCATGTACTACAACAAGCTCATCCTCCAGAGAATGATTCTGGTTATTTTGTATACCTCCTCATAAATGTATATCAAATAGGATATATTTTTCTCTGACGATATCTGAATTTAGAAAGATTGTAATAATAAATAAATAATCATATCTTCTAAGTATCTGTAATTGCAAAGTGAAAGTAAGTATCTCATGTGGAGTTATATAACTAATAAAAAGAAAGCATGATACAATTCTATCTTTGGGCTCTGTTATTATATAAACTTAGTTTTTGACGTGGTTTATTAAGAATTATATGGTGAATTTGTCTATTGTTTTTAATTTATATTAAAAATAAAACTTGTTCTTTATCCTTTTCATATATTAATGATGATTGCAAAGTATTTAGACTATACATAAATTAAAACAATAGACAAAATTCATGGTATAATTTTAAAAAATCCAAGTCAAAAACTAAGCTTATATAACAACAAAGCCCAAAGATAGAATGGTATCATTGTATTTTTTCATTGGTTTTTGATATTTCAGAAATCCGAAGGACAAAAGAATGATAAAAGATGCAATTTGTAGTGACTATAATCACAAAAAATAAATATAAATGTGCACACTCATTCACATATAAGTACAAAATCCAGAAAACAGTATGACTTAAATGCATTATCATTTGGTAACTAATAATAACTCAATCTTATTAAAGATGTCACAAGGATAGAAAGCTGTTCATTTCATTATATATATATATTAAATGATTACAAACCAATATTAAAATATTTCAACAGTGCTATCTATATTAAAAAATACAAAATCTGAAGCAAGTAATCTATTTATATACTATATTTGAGTTTCAACAAGTAATATGCAATCAGTAATATATATATTATAACGATCCAGAGAATTTGACTTAATGTAATCTGCACTGCAAGGCGGCATCTAGGCATTTGAACCTAGAAATATTTATATAGTAGGCAGATACGTAAGTAAAAAAAAAATATTTTTTTTATATATATTTTGATATCCGGTCGTTAGCCCATTGTCACTAGCTCAGTGGAACAGCAGAGATTTATATGTACAATAAATTCTTATCTAAGAATATTTTAAAAAAAGAATAAAATAAGCCACTGCCAGTAATTAACATACAACCATTTATTTACGCACATATATATAAAATTTAACATTATTATTTTAGATTTTAATTTGATATTAGAATTTAAATTTACATTTTAATTTTTATAATATTATAAGTTTACATTTTAATTAAGTTCGCACAGATGGATTTATGAAAGTTTGATTTATAATGTTGAGTATAGATCGGTTACATAGATTTCGTGGTTAAAAACATTTCAAAGTAAACATAAATGATCAAAATACAAAATCATTGATATCGTCAATTGCATAGGGAATACAAGAAACCCACTAGTATTCATCATAAGATACCGCAGTGACACCAATAACTTAAAAGACATCCGAATAAATACATTTTAGATACTCACCATAAGGTATCATTATTTACCGAATGTCTATATATTTTGATCAAATATGAAAACCAAAAACATAATTAACCGATAACAAATCCATGCAACTTCCATACTCAACTTAAATTTAATGCATTTTTATTTAGAGTGTCGAGTATGAATAGACTACATAGATTTGCATTTGAAAGAAAATATTCTATCCTTATTTAACCTTAGGCCAAAAGTTCGCAGTCAAACTAATGTCAATTCATCTGATATATCGATGCATTCAATGTAATATGAAATACAGTAGCACAAAAGGTTAAGAGAAGAAATTGCCTCTCATCAGATAGGAATACTACATCTATCTGACAAGAAGAGCAATAAAAAAAAACTCCATAGGAAAGGACTGTGGTCATTTTGCCAACTTACGAATCGCATTCCATAGGCCAAAAAGGAAGTGTGCGGCGTATAAAGTGATTCTTCCCGTAGCGAACCTCATACTACATCTACTAATTACACCAATATATCCAATCCATTGACCCAATTCAACTACGAAACAAATAACCTAAGATTTCCCTCCCCTAATATAACTTTACAAATCCATATAGCCATTCACGCCCAACTTAAGTTTAACATTTATATGATTTAATTTATCGCACAACAAAAATCATAAATAAAACTTAAAGAACAAAAAAAAAAAATTAAATGGAAATGATTTTACAAAAAAGAAATACATCAAATAAAATTATAACTAATTAATAAATAATTTAGTTTGGTCAGATAGGAATCTATTTCTATTTTTTTAAAATATGGAGAAAGTTTATATTTTAAAGTTCTTAATGTTTTCAAATGTTCATTAACTATATATTTCTTACTGCTTTGAAAAATGTCCGTAGTCTCTGATTTTTTTGTAATGGAAGGTGTTAATTCCCACGAAGTCATCAGATCGGTGTGCAGTTAACCGTTGGTCCTTTATGGTTCATGGTATTCTTCCGGGCCTTGATGTCCTGTAGTCCGCAATATTGGAAAACGATGTTTCATTTTTTTTAACAACTGAAGGAATTGAAAGTGTGTCTTTCAATCCCTTCTCCTCCAACCCTCTCCAACTTAACACATATCTGTCATCTTCTAATTAATTAAACCAAATCACTTTTTATTTCCAAATTTTTTCTTTTATACGTAACTTAAGGATCCAATGGACATTATGTCATCGATGTGATGGTCTTTTCACTGAGGTCCGATTCCATTGTTTTTATCTCCTATCTGACCTTTGCTTATACATTTTAAATGCCCAAGGCTAGTTTACATTTGACTAATTAAATTAATCATTTCCATTTTTTCAATAACATTAATTAATTTGTTTTGTACAAACTTACAATATATTTTTATGTTTAAATCTTTACAGATAATTTAGTTTTAAAATACTTTTTCTTTTTTTTAATAAAGTTTCTTTTTTTTTAATTTCTCATCTGTGCGATTTAAATATATATATGAGTTTAGTATAGAATTTTAACTTTCAATTTTTAATTCTTAAAAAAGAAGTTTTATTTGCGAACTTTTATTTTTTTCATGTTTACTAATAAAAAAATAATGTAACGTCGTATGTGCTCGTTACAATATATATAATAAAAATTCATATAGCCTTACAATACTAGCCAAAAAGCTTAACTTTACTAAAATTGGTTGTGGAAGAATTTTAGTAAAGTTTAGGTTTTTGGCCAGTATAGTAATGTTATATAAATTTTTATTTTAGTTGTTATTACTAATATAGTGTTAAGCAGTATTTAATATATATATATATTGTGCCCTTTTTATTGGTACATCCCATCAGAAAACCAAATTGGCAATAAAATTTGTTTTGGCATAATTTTAAATGTTATTAAATAAAAAAAAGATACTTATTAAGCTAAGAAAAATAACTATCATTTTAGTTATTATAGGATTTAAACTTAGATTTAGTTAATTTAAAATCATATAAAGGATATAAATGTTGGGTAAAATAGTTGGTTACAAATGTACATAAAAGATAAAATAATAAACTATAAATGTATTATAGTTACAAATAAGTAAATGGTTGATAGCATTTAAAATTAGAATAAAGTTCAAATTTAATCTTCTAAACAAAAATGTGGTATATTGATAGATAATTGTTGCTTGTGTGCATCTAATATTATAAAAGCAATTATTATTTCTAGTTAAATCTTAAATTATGTTTACAAATAAATGATTAATATTTATTTTATGAATTTGATTAAAAAAATCATAAAAGTAATACCGAATTTAATTTGTATAAAAAATAAAACAAGAATGATCTAAAGTAAATTGTATTTTATTCAGTTTCCAAAAGGAATTATTTTTATTGAAAAATATTTTAAAACCAAAAATATTGTTTTAAAATAGAAGCAACTAAGTAAAGATTTTAAAAGCAGAGAAGAGGGGGAAAATTAACCAATAAACAGTGGGCAGATGATCATTTAAAAAAAATTGAGGGAAAATAAAATTGAAAAAAAAAAAAAAGATTACAGATCAAGGAACAAGTAACTGGTTTTGATTTTTTTTTTTAATCCTAAACCGTTTGCTTAAAATTACCTAAATATTATTATTATTTTAAAAAAAGAAAGGTAATGGATTTTACCTATGTAATAATTTAAAAGATATACATTATAAAGTTTTGTTAAAATGAACAAGTAAATTAAATTGATCCCTACAGGCAAATCAGCAATTAATGGTTCTTGGAAAATTTCTTAAAATCATTATATGGAGAAAAAAAATATAAAAATGAAGAAGAAAACTTTATATGTGCATACCAAAGTGTTTTCAAAGAATGCATCCACTGAAAGAAAACTTTGGGGGTACTGTATCACCACCAGATTTAATTGATAAATGTGTCGTATTAGTCAAAATAATTGGACACGATTAAGTTACCAACCAGGGATAAATAAAAAGTAATGTATTCCTGACCAAGCTAGGTATGCATTTTTAAAAATATCTAGAAGTAAATTAATAAGAGATAATAACAGAACTCGATGTGAATGGAAAGGCATACATCACATTCAAAGATAAATCTTAAAGCATGTTGGAATAAAATTTTAATTGAAGAAATGATTGAAACTGAGCAATACTAGTTTTAATATCACTCTTATGGTAGAGTTAAAAAATTATACTGAGTAATATATATGTTAGATGAAGATTATATTTATATGTGTACAGAATAATAGTGGTCTGCTAGCATGAATGAAAGCATTATCTATCATCTGGAATTGAGAAAATGTATAAAACAAGTGTAAGAAAGTAAAACCATCCCAGAAAATATTTAATAAAGAATAAATATGCATGGATAATAAATTGTTGGAAAAAAAGATGGAATAAACATTAGTGCATTGGGAAATATAAAACATATATGGAAGTTAATATTATTCTACTTTTTAAAAGAAAATGGGAAATGCTTTTTCTTAATAATAATATTTAAAAAAAAATAAAAATCAAGGAATCAGTCGGGATGCTGAATTATTATTAGCACAGGGGAGCATTTAAATCGAATGGATAAGGCAAATCACAGATAATCTTTAATTACTAAAGAAAAAAGAAAAATCTGTTACATTGTCAATAATACAATGCCATGTGAATTTTTATAATTGTAATAATCTTTGGAGGAGAACAAATAAAGTAAAAGTTAATTTCTTTTTTAGGAACTTGGATTTAAAAAAAAAAAAGCTTGCAATATGATATTTGTATGTATATTAATTATATACTTTAACATAGTTATTACAATAGGGGGGGGGGATAGATCAATAGATAATGAAATTAATAACTGATTTAATTTGGTTATCAATGTCATTAATTATTTTAAAATTATGTTTTTATCAAATATTGTTAGATAATTAAAGTAAATAGATATGACTAATGAGTTAATGAAATGTATCATAAAAGTAGTTAACAATATGTATGTTATAAAGAGGGGATGGGTTTGAGTTTAAATATATAATATTGAAAAGGAAATATGATATTTTAAATTTGATCTTATATTTTACGATGAACAATTTATTATAGTTACACGGAATTATAAGTAATCTTATTTTGTAATTTGTATAAGCAAATAGTTATAAGAAAGATAGTAAACAAATATAAGTTAGAAATATAAAGATAATAATTAAATTGTTAGCTAAATCAAAGATAAGTATTGTATTTAAGATACACCAAAGGGTTATCTATTAATAATCAGCTGAATCTCATAAATTGTAGATGAAAATTATTGCAGAAAGATATAAGGGTTCAGATTTAATAGTACACATCATAAAATTCTTGTTGGTTGTATTGTGGTTGAAAATAAAACAATAGGAAGATGGAATTGGAGATTGAAAAATTAATTAATAATTTTATAATTATTACAGTAATATTTTCTTAGAAATAAGTAAATAAAGATCAAAGGATGAATATCATGGAATCTAAAAATAAACAAAAAGTGACATTTCACCGTATTATAATAAGATTATTGTATTGAAGCAAGAATATAATAATTAATATTTTCCATTTTGTCTTTACAATTTAAAGCCTAACTTATAATGAGTTAATAATTGTAAAAGAAGGAAAAAATGATTATCTAATGGAGACACCTGATTTGTGATAGAAGCAAAAAAAAATCTGAAAATAAATATCATAACAGTATCATATTATATGAAAAGGTATTACTTTTTGTTTTATTGTAAATATCCAAAAGGAACAAAAAAAAAAAAAAGGAATGGAAATTTTTCAATTATTTATAGTGTTACTATATTAGGTGGATATATAACTTTATTACCATTGTTATCTTTAAATTACCTGTTAGTTTAAATGTTTATTATAATATCTTGTAAATAATATGATTAAAATTATTGCTTTGAAAATTAAATTGAGTGTTAAATGTTGCATTTCTTTTGTGAGAGTCATTGTTACTACATCACATGAACCCAGGGTGTACAGTTTGAGATTGTAATAAGAAATTAATCCAGTATAGAACAATATAACCATCATTCAAGCACACCCTTCTTAAAAGAGATTTTAATGTAATCTAATCAGCCTTGATCACATAAGTCATCAATAATATTGCAAATTATTACAGTATGATTATTTATAAGGAATTAAATTATGAATTATTTATTGTTAAAAGTATCAAATATAATTACAATTTAAATAACAATATTGGTTTAAGAGTATTAGGGAACATAAATATAAAATAGTAGTACAATTTTAATTATAGATTCAGATGATATCTTTTTTAATTGACACACTACCTATAAAGTTCAGTAAAATCCCTCTTGATATTTTATAGGTAGATCAAATAACTAATTGAAAATAAATGATAATCCTGAGATCTCCTTAGAATGATATTGTAATTATGGTTATTCTTAATGATATTGTTATAAAAGTAAAATAATAAAAGATTACGATACAATAAAATAACAATACAACTTATTGAGTAGATTAATTTAAATGTCATCATCATAAATATTTTATTCTATTAATTTAAGCATTGTCATTAGTCATGAGAGTATTTAGATAGTGAATAAGGAGAAGTGTCTAAGTATTCTTATGCTATTGGATAAATACTTTAGTATTTATTTAATGTTAAAGGGTATGTAATCTTGTTGATAGGATATAGGAGTCTCATAATTGTTATGATTGATTAAGCATAGTTGAAAAATGGTAAGTCTATTAGATGGTACCTAGACAAAGTCCTAGTATAGCCTAATGTAGGGACTTGGCATATCTGCTAGGAGTCATCTTCCTATTGAAGGGCATAATATATATATATAGTAACGGAATATAATATCCCATCACATTATTTTAAAATGAAAATAAAAAGATCGTAAATAAAAATTGATTTATTAAAAAGAAAAAAACTTAAAAACTGAAAAGTAAAAGTTGTTTAATATATATATTGTTGCACAGATGGAAAACTTAAACTATTTTAAGAAAAAGTATTTAAAAGTATTTTTTGTTGTAAAATTAAGTAAAAATATAAAGATTGATATTTTAAAAATAGAAATAATGTTGATTTCTATAATCTTAGAAAATGGAAATGATTGTCTTATTAATTAAATGATTGTTCAAAAGCAAACTAGCCCCCTGGCCACTTAAAATAAATTTAATGGTAAGAGAAAATAAATTAAGTGACCAATGCAAACACCAGAAATGATATCACGGACCATAACTGAAACATGAAAGGATTAGTGATGTCTTGCTGATTGAATCCCAAGATCTGATGATAAGAGGCTAAGAAAAATATAAAAGCCAAATGATTATTATAATTGTTATCTGAGAGCTGACCATGAATATGTCATTATAACTAGCTATATTGCAGATTTTCACGATGTGGAAGTCTACAATAAATTTAATTTTCCAGACAACCAGCTGACACCTCCCTATGACAGTTAGGGACCAAAAAGGAATGGCAAGTAGCAGCTTCATTTTTAAAAAGGAAGAACAAACAATCTACATAAGTGATCACGAAGATGGACCTCAAAATCTGCAGAATTCGTAAAGTATAAACTTTTACCAATTGTACTTTCTTTTAAATAATTACTGTATAACGTCAATAAGTAATCAATCCAAAAAAAAAGTAATACAAATGAATGTACTCTTATCTGACCAAGAATAGAACTCTAAATCAATTATAAATATTTGTTTTTATATACGTTTGCTATTTCAATCATTTCCATTTTTTACTTTAATTATTTATGTTTGTATTTAACTAGGTTATTTGTTTCTATCTGTTAAATAAAATGTATTAAATTAAAGTTGGGTGTAGATAGCGGCATGGATAAAGATTAAAAACTATGTTTAAATTCGCTTATGTTTAATTTAAGGGATTTTAATTTCAGGCTATTTGTTTCGTAGTTAGGGCAATGCTTGTGGAGGGATATATGGGTGTTTATATTAATGTAATGTGAAGTGTGTTTAGCATACAGGGCAATGTGCCCAACTGAATGCATGACCCCAAAGAGGCAGTCATATCATTGAAATGGTCACAGATGTATTTTCTGCACCATTGACCCCTTCTAGCTCTATGGACAGGGATTTATAAGACGGCAGAAAGACCGCTCTCCTCCATACGTAGCACTCTTTAAAAATAACCATATATGATTCCTTAGTCAGACAGATGTACTTTCCTGTTCTGAACACGGATCATTTCCTTCAAATAATATCATGCTGTCAGATGCACATTCCTGTCAGTGTGGTTTTATGCTAGCATCTTCATATTACATTGGTTGCAAATATATATCTGGAAGCTGACATTGGGTTGGCTATGAACTTTTAGTCTGAGATTGAATTAATGTTTTGATAAGTTTTTAAGTGGAAAAAAAATCTATGTAGACTATCTATACTCGACATGCTAAAGAAAAATATAATTTAAATATCCATCTGTGCGGTCTATTTAAAGTAGTAATTTAAATTTTAAAAAAATTAATGTTAAAATCTAAAAATAAATTTATTCCTCAATTTTGTGTGTTAATTACTGGCAGTGGCTTCTTTTATTTTATTGTTTTAAATATTAATACATTTTGAGAATCTAAATCTATTAAAACTTATAGAAATGTTTAAAATCTCTGCTACTCTATGAGCTAGTGACATTGGGCAAACGGTCAGAATAATATATATAAAAAAATTTTTTTGAATCTTAACTTACGTATCTCCCTACTATATAAATTTTTCTAGGTTCAAATGCCTAGATGGCACCCTCATACGGCGGATACGTTAAGGCTCCTTGCATTGACTGTTAAAAATATATATATATAATAAAGATTGGAAGGCATTTATTAAGAAATTTATACATGAATCAAAAGATATATGTATAATTTAATGATCTTTTTAAAGGTTATAGAAAGGAGTGTAAGACAAGAATGTTGTCTATCATTTGTTTAATTTAATACATATTTAGATAGATATTAAAAAAAATATTGTTTTGATAAGGTTAAAATTAATATTAAGTCTAGAAGACTTAACTGCTTTAGATTTGTTAATAATGTAAAAAAATGTTTTCAGATAGTAAGGCTGAACTTAATAAGATGTTAAGTAAATTTGACAAAATTAATAGAATGTTTGGATTGAATATAAATTTTACTAAAACCAAAGAAGAGGAAATAGATAGAGGAAAAAAAGGGATTAGAACAAGATATTAGGCAGAAAAATATAAAATAGTTTAGTGCTATTGAATATTTGGGATGCTGAAAAACTTATGTTGGGAAATAACAATAATGAAATTAATATGATAGTTGCAATGAGTAAACAAACTTTTAATAGAGGCAGAAGGTTATTCTGTGGACCTTTGAAATTAGTTCTAAGAAAACGTTTGAATTTTTATATAAAACAAAAACATAGATGATTAGAAGTGAGAAGAATATTAGAGGTTACAGATATGGTTCTGGATGAGAATGAAAGGAATGTGATGAAAAGATAAAATAGAAATGTAGATGTTTAAGGAAGAGTAGATGAAAATATAAATTTTTAACAAAGAAAGAATAGATTGGGCATTTATTTAGAGGCAGAGGTATTATTATATGAGATGTATTGGAAGGATAAAGATTTTTAGAAAAGAAAAAAGTAGATTATTTTTTTTATAAAAAGTTATGAATATTTAAAAAATGAAATAAGAGACAAAAAACTGAAAATGTTATCCAGTTTAAGATGTAGAACCTGCCTTTTATAAATTTATATATTTAAGTCAAAGAAAGCAAAAAAGAATAAGAAAAAAAGATTTTAAAAATATTACATAAAAAAATAAAAGACAATTCTGAGTTCAACTGTCAAAAAAGCAAACAAAATTTTAAAAGGAAACCAAATCATATATTTATTGACGATCGTGTATATAATTGGATTAGGATATTTAAATTTATTACCATAGTTACAGAAAAATACATAAATAAGACTTCGATATTATTGTCAAAAAAAAAAAAAACTATTAAAAGCAATCATTCGATTATAAAATGATTAAAATCACTTGACCATTTTTTGAAATGCATCTAAAAAATGACAGCAATAAAAACCATTTATTTTGATTTTGATTACTGTTTATAGTAAAAAAAAAAAATCACGTCTAACTCATTCATGTGAAATACTATTAAATGCATTTATAAAAAATAAATTCTAAAGTTGTATTTGATTGCAATTGTAAAAGATCTTTTTTAATTACATCATCATCAGTCAACTGCTAAAATACGGGTCCCTTATGTTCTATCAGATTATCTTCCAAAATTTCTCATTTTAAACACTTGTAATTTCACGCTGATTATTAAACTCTTGTAAATAAACCTTCCTTAAAGTTGTCGTCTATTCTTTATTCTCCGATTCTTTTTTTAATACCACACAATACTTCCAGAGCACATTTTATATATTTTTTCTATTTTTAAATAACTTCCCAGTTTAATTTTTCTTAAAAAAAAAAAGTCTTAGGAACGCTTAGTTCAAACATTATAGGTTATAATGATGATTACTAATTTTCATGTAGACTCTATTTTAGAATTACAAAAAAACAATATATATATATTTCCATTGAATATAATCATTAACCTTAAATGTGTTTATAAAAATTACTTTCAAAAACAATTTATTTGCATTTCCATTTACAATTTAACATTAAATATAAATCTTGATTAGGATAAAGTATTTAACAAGATACAATTTGCTTAAACACAATGTTTGCATTTTAACAATGAAATCATCATAACTGAAGTCACTACTCCTTTGTTAACGTAGATAATAGGCATTTTAAAATCTCGCCTGGTAGCTAAAGAATAAACAAGAAAGTAAGAATAAAAAAGCAACTTTCAAGTGATATAAATAACCTAGCACAATAATTATTTCATAGTATACTAATGAGATTGAATAGTGCAGATCCCTCCATAAAATATTATCTATAATTTACTTTATTGCGATTGCATATTATTGATTCACTGTTTATCTATTTTGTAAATAAATAATAAATAATTTTATACCATTAAGCATGTGTGAAAAACATATAATACATGCATATATGTATATGTACTTATAAACTTAAGGCTTAAATGTTAACTCCTTCAAATAAATAAAGAAATATGTAAGAAAAAGCCAAATGATCACCAAGATGCAATTCTGCTAAATAACATTGTCAATTAGTCCAGACATTAAATTCTGTCAAAGAAAGATATATGAAAGGGTTGATGATGTGAGATCTTTTATTTGAAAATCTTTGATGTTCTAAGACAAATGATTCAGTAAAAATGCTTATTGAATGAAAATAGTTTATTTTTAATGTCTTTGCTAATTTCTTTGAACAAGAGTAATATTTAACATTAAACAGTACTTACATATTAGTCTGGTGACATGGAGCATGTATTAAACATGTTGCACCTATTCACATACATATAAATCCATTGATAATTTTGTAATCTTGTGATCTGGCCAAAATAACATGTATGGGGATCTTATACATGATATTTTCACAAAAATTTACAAAAATAATGTGTATATGGATCTTTTGTCCATGATATTTTCCCAAAGATTTACAAACTTATCGGCAGGTTGAATATGTATTTCAATAGGTGCAGCATGTCTAATATGTGCTCTGTGTCACAGGACTAATACATGCTTCAAATAATTTTTAAGCAATTAATATGAGACACCATTAAACAAAAAGTCATAAAATCAGTAAATTTCAACAATTTTGGAGTGTATTTTACCAGAAACATATACAACTTTCACAGCAGAAATATACATTTAATATATATTAATGGGGTAATTTTTAAGCAATTCCCTGATATATAATTTAAAAAAAAAATGAAATACATGCAGCATTTTCAATAATTATATATGAAATTTAGATGAAAAAGTATAAAATGTACTACCAGTTTTAATCGGCAAATTAGAAACTATAAATAATTTTTAAGCAATTAGTATGAGACACAATTAACAAAAAGCCATAAAATCAGTAAATTTCAACAAGTTTGGAGAATATTTTACCAGAAACATATACGACTTTCACAGGAGAAATATACATTTAATATACATATTAATGAGATAATTTTTAAGCAATTTCCCGATATATAATTAAAAAAAGAATGAAATACATGTGGTGTTTTCAATAAATATATACAAAATTTATATTAAAAAAGTTTTATACTTTACTACCAATTTTAATCAGCAAATTACAAAGTATAAATAATTTTTAAGCAATCAATACCAGATGCCATTAAACAAAAAGCCATAAAATTGGTAAATTTCAACAATTTTGGAGCATATTTTACAACAAACACATTTACGACTTTCACAGGAGAAATATACATTTAATATATAGTAATGGGGTAGTTTTTAAGCAATTACCTGATATATAATTTAAAAAAGAGTGAAATACATGCAGTATTTTTAATAACTATATATACGGTATTTAGACAAAAAAGAATAAAATGTATAACAATACTAAAGATATCACACACTATTATGAACTGAACAATAACTAAATGACCAAAATTTCTAAAATATTATTCTTGAAAACATAAAATATACCCATATGTTACTTACTGTGCAATATATAATAGGAATTGTTGCAACAAATAAATGTAAGTGATATCTTCAATTTTAATAATAGGTTGATTAAATTTTCTGAATAAAATGGAGATTTGAAGTAAAAATTTTACACCTTTTCCCTCCAAAATGACTGTGTGATTGTGGAGAGTATCATATGAATGAGATTTGTTTAAAAAATGGTAATAGTTATAAGTATTTTTTTAAAAAATGTAAAAAAAAAAAAAGAAAAACAATTTTCCCTCAAAATAAAAAAAAAAACTTTTATTAGTACACCTGGATCTCATTTTATGCGGTAGATAGGTTCTGCAGAAAACCCACATTAAAAAAAATCACCCCAAAATAGAAAATGTGGGATCGGTTCCCAAATTTTCAAAAATCGCATAAAAGCAAAACAACAATGTAAACTTACTTTAAAATTTGCATATAAAAAAAAAGGAAATAAAGTATGACTAATAAAAAATTTCCATATTTAAAAAAAAATTGATACAAGACAAACTTTTTTTATTAACTATTTAATTTTACTCAAAACAATATGTTTTTATGTGTAATTTATTTTACATTTTTTCATACATATTTTAATCATTACCACTATTTGACAATATGTGTTTCTTTTATGAACTGGTAAGAAATCAGATTCATCACAAGAGAACATACAACAGCATCACCTTCAGTCTTGTGCTGTGTTAATGGTTTTCTATTGACAATGTAATCGGTGATTAAACTTTGAGACAATGATTTTACTAATTGTTTATGAAGCTCGTGATATCCAGACTGCTATGTCTAGCTGTTAGAGAATGCACTTCCACTAGTGCAACTATATATATAACATGCTTCTACGAGTGTTTTAATTAATGACTAATGGTTAAATTTTATTTTATACACGTATATACACATGGAAAAACTTTTAGACAGAAAAAAGTTACAAATAACAATTTTTAAAAACTTTTAAAGATAAGTTCTTTTTAAGTAGAAATTAAAAGTTCTTAAATATTTTTACTTGTAATTTTTTTCTGTCTAAAAGTTTCTTTATGTACATATGTGTGTAAAAAAAAATATAAACACACTCTAAAGATATTCTTTTTAAGCAAAAAATAAAAGTTATAACTTTTTTCTGTCTAAAAGTTTCTTCATGTACATATGTGTATAAAAGAAAATATAAACACACTTTAAAGATACATTCTTTTTAAGTATAAAATAAAAGTTATTATAACTTTTTTCTGACTAAAAGTTTCTCCATGTATATATGTATATAAAATAAAATATAAACATACACACACATAACACAGACATACAACAACTATTTAGCTCTTGTTGGAATTTAAGAGCTTGTTCATTGCAGCAAACTCAGATTTCAGCATTTTGTCTCATGCATCAACATAAAATATATGATTAAATGATTATTACTGACTAAAAAATAATAAACTTGACAGATATTTTTGTTTACTACTGAAATAAAATTTAAATGTTTGCATTTTGTTTCTATAAATATTTAAAAAATGAGATTGCAATCCAAACAAAAAGATTAAGTTATCATTTCTGGAAAGATTATTTTCAGTTTACAAAATCTTTGTTATTTCTGATTACATATTTTTTAAAAATCTAAAAGAATATTTATTTATTTCTGTTATATCTAATGAAATATGTTTTAAAAGTGTAAAATTTTTGAATATTTATTGCGATATTTTTATACTGTAAGTATAAGTAGATTGTTTATCTAGAAGCTAAGTTTCTAAATAACTTCAGGCCACATTCATGTTAGCTGCTAATATAACGTTATATTTTTGAAGAAAAAACAGTATTTCAAGTCAAAAAAAGTTATTAATAATTTATATTTCTTGATATCTAATAAATATAGTGAAATATGAACTTCTTTATCACATAAAAGAAAACCGCATAAAAAGATAAGAAGAAATATGAATCGCATAACTTCAAAATTGCACTAAAAATCCGATAAAATGAGACCCGGGTGTAATTCATATTGGCAGCCAATTATTTTTGATTTCATTCATTATGCAAATAAACACATTCTCATCTTGTTGACACCTGCACCACATAAATTCAGCCAAATATGAATCCAGATGTTGGCAAGATGTTCCCCATTGTTGCTTGTTATGCCATTTCATGGAACCACAAAGTCTTTTGATGTTTTGCATGTCAACGTCTGTTTCAGGATTGACAAAATTATATTTGTGGTTCACACAAAAATGGTTGTAACCAGAACTTCTCAATTCTTCAACAAAAAAACCATTATGCAATAGAAATCAAAAGAAAAGTTTACAGTTGGCCAGTACATCAATAGTATTATGTGGTCAGAATACTGATAATAAACAGTATGCTTCTGTATCCCAGCATAATTTTTTAATTATTATGAGTGATGAATTTGCACTTAAATATGTACATTTAAATAACTGTGTCATATTCTGCTCTGAATTCGACAGTGGCTAGATAAGTAGCCTGTTTTATAGTTTACTTCCTTTTAATCCAGTCCCAAGATTGACTGTTAATTTTATGATGTTGATGTTATGTTTTGTTTACTATTTTTGTGGATAATTATTAATTGTTGTTGAGCTTATTTTCTTGTATAATCAGGGAAAAAGTTGGGATAATCTGTGGTTCATAATTTAGGTTATAGCTATTATATAATTCTTTGACAATCTATACTCAGAATTATTTTATAGTTGTATGTTTAATCAAAGCTTATTGATGTTTATGACTATTCTGTGGGAATGATAATGGTTTACCATCTCCCCATATTATTCTATCCATATTGACCCCTTCTTTTATATTGTTACATGCAAAATTAATGTTTTATTTTTTTCCTCATTAAAAAATAGAATTGAAGAAAAAAGATGAAAAACAAGCTAAAAGGACCCACAAGTGTGTTCCATATCAAAGTATTTAATAGGTAAATAATTACCATCTTCAACAGTTTTACTATTAACCCTTTTGCATTTTTCTAATATTCTGACAGATATCTTTGTTCTCACTAGATTTAAGCTTTCAACTGTTACTTTAATATTAAACCATTATTACTTATCAGAATATAATAAATTTGACATCATTTGATAGATATTTTTCTTTAGAAATTAAGTAAATTTTAAAAAAATCACATTTGATTTTCAGAATTATTTTAAAAATTAGATTTTAATCAAAACAATGTATTGCCACATCATCAAATTTCAGGTGGAGCAAATTCAATTTGCAAAATGAATAAAATCTTCTTTGATGTTTTTTTTAAAAATCTCAATGAATTGTTTTTAATATTGAGTAAATCTATCAAAATATGGTTTAAAAGGGTTTTTTTTTGTAATTTTTATATCACTAAATATTATAACAGACTGTTGAGTGACATCATATCTAGACACCTGTATTTCTGGTGACAATCT
Source organism: Epiperipatus broadwayi (assembly GCA_028023455.1). NCBI lineage: Eukaryota > Metazoa > Onychophora > Udeonychophora > Euonychophora > Peripatidae > Epiperipatus > Epiperipatus broadwayi. The sequence goes on from JAQFVV010006222.1 coordinate 2,801,175, forward strand.
CTATGATAACATTACACAGAAGAATATATTCTTTTATACTTAAAAAAACATTTCTGTAAAAAATAAATATTTAATAATATATATCTATTTGACTTCTAATAATTATTACACAATTATGAGACCAAAAATAATCATAAACATTCCAAAAAATCAAGTTTTTAGACCATTGTAGTATTTTGGTAATCTCACAAACTTTTTTTTTTCATGTGTCATAGCATCGGATGGGAAGTGAACCCACTAACCCAGGACAACTGCTTGTAAGGCAGCTGTGCTGACCTCTCGACCACCAATGCTTGACTAATCTCGCAAACTTTGAGATTGCCAAATATATAATAGACAACCATCATTATGGAGTTTAAGAAACTTTGAAGACTCACTTATTCAATTATTCTGCCATATTTTGATTTTTTTTTTTTTTCAAATTAAAATATTAGAAAAAAATATGTGAATTTTAAAGCTGTAAAAAAAAGCTTTGTCAATTTTCTCAGTAGAGGGCGAAAAATGCAAATACTATTTCTTACACTTCCACCTGAGTAAGTTTCAAGTAATTAAAAACAGAATAGTTAATACTTAGTTATTATTTTTTAGATTAGATATAACTATGATTTTAATATTGAACATCAAATATGATGAATTATTTATTGTCACTTATATTTCGTTTATATTCATGTGTTATTTCTCAAACATTATAAACAATGCAACGTTATTTTTTCTGATATACATTATAAATAACAGAGAAAAATATGAACAATTCCAGAAATGCATTTCAACTGAACTAGATCATTTTAGTCAATTGAAAAAACTAGTTCTGTTAATATGTATCTTAAAAAGTTTTAATCATTTTTTCTTAGTCTGTAATTATATGTTTTTTTTTTAAAGTACTATTGAGTATTTTATTTGCTTATAGTTTAAAAATATATACTGTTTTTATATTTAAGCAAATTATATTCTTTCTTTACTCTTAATAAAAAAAAGAAAGAAAATATATAAAAAGTAATTGAACTAGATAAAGAATGCCCATAGCTATTTAATGCCAATAAAAAGTTTTGCCAATATTTTTTAATTGTCATTAATATATATAAATATAATAAAGAGACAATAAAAGAGAATTTTAAAGCATGCTTACACGTACCACGTTAATATATATAAATATATCATTATTTTAAAATTAGATTTTCAGTAATTAAAATGCTTTAGATAGAAACTAATCTTGAAGAGCATGTATTCACTTGAGATTACACAACACACCCTTATTTCAAAAAGCTCATTAGATAAATTATTTGTAAAATCTTTTCTTCACATGTATGTACACAAATGCGATCTTACTGCTTTAAAAATAGTCAAACCTTTATTTAAACTTCTGAATGGATTTATATAATTAGTATTTAATCTCAAGCATTATTAACAATTCAACTAAATAATTAGAGTATATTTATACACATGACTACTTTTATAAAACTGCTACCACCTCCTGCTTTTTCTTTTTTATGGCTTCAATTTATCAATTGTTCTTTTCCTCGAAGGTCCTTTCTGTAAAATATGTATTTTATATATTACAATTCTTTTCTTCATAAAAATGCCGCACTAATTTTTTTTATACATCTTTCATAATATTTATCTCATGCATATTAGAAAATATAAAATATTTTTTTTTTTTTTAAGTGTCATAGCATCGGCCGGGACCCGGGCAACTGCCTGCAAGTGCAAAGCAGTCGCGCTGACCTCTCGACCACCAATGCAAGATGATAAAAAACAAAAAAACTAAAAAAGTATATTAATGAACATTAAATAAAAAAATAGAGAATTTAGACACTTTATAAGTTAATTATAAAGTATAAATACATTTAAAATTATGTTAATTTAATGTTAAAACATTTTTCATACAATAAAAATATTCATAATTACTCCAAATTCACAACTCAACCAGACTAGCAAAGAAAATAAACTCTTAAACATTCTCAATGGTTTCACTGATACAAGCAGACTACTTAATTGAAAAGAACTACAAAATAACAACATATTTACATTAAGTAAAAATTAAAGCAAGCTTTTTATATCACTATTTCCAACCATTATTGATCCAGTGCAGGATGAAAGTCTCCAACTTTAATCCAGTTTCTCCAATCTCTAGCTTTTCTTTTCCACACCACACCAGCAAATTTTCTTATTTCATTCATTCACCTCTCATATGTTCTCTTTCTATATCCTTAACAATCTCTTGTGATTCAGTTAAGATTTCAACTGTCTGTTATTATCTCTTCCATCAATATGACTGGCCCAACCCCATTTAGTCTTAATTCTTTATTTGATGTCAATAATACCAGTTTGTTCTCTCTTCAGTGGATTTTATTTTCAATCATGTTTTTTTATATTTCTAATATACATCTTTCTATACTTCATTGAGTGGTATGAAGTTTTTGTATTGATCTTTTATTAAATATCATAATCTCAGACCCATAAATAAGACGTGAAAAAAAATCCATTTAATATGAAGTTATGTCTATGAAAAGTACTCCTCTCAAGTTTAATTCTCTGATTAATTTTGTTCATTATGTTTCTATCTGTATTAATAATCAGATCTAGATACTTATAGTTATTAATTTCTTCTATTTCATCATTATCAATATTTATTTTTTTGTGCTTGTGAAAAAAATCCATTGAACATTATTTTAGTCTTTTTAGAATATATTTTTAGTTCTACTTTCCTATTTTCATTTGATAACTTTAGCAACATTTCCTGAAACCCTCAAGCATTATTTGCAAAAAGAACACTATCATCTGCAAAATCTTGATGACTTAAATCTTTATTTCCTTATCTTCCTATTTTAGCCCACAAAATACTTTATATAAAATTGTTGTAAAAAGTTTTGGAGATGTGGAATCATCCTGTCATATATTCTTCTCAGTGTTAATCTTTTTAGAATCACTATGTAATCTAATCACAGCTGTGGCAATTTAATAAAATATTTTTCTAAATAGGACAATGTCCTAGATTTATATCATGATGATCCAATGCTTTAATTATAATAGAAGTTCTTATAAAATCAAACGACTTTTCATAATTTACAAATTCAAAGCATGATGGCAACACATAGTCATTAATCTGCTCTATAACTTTTAATATTTGATTTAATCCACTGTGCTAAAACCACTTTTAAATCCATTTTGGTTGGTTAAAATCTAAAGTTCACTATAAACAAGTTGTAATTATTTTAGTAAAATTTTTGTAAAGAACTCATAAAAGACTGATAGGTCTGTAATTTCTAATATTTCTTTATTATCTTTTTAAAATATTAATATTAATACTGCATTTTTACAATCATCTGATATATCTTTATTATTTAAACATTTGCTATATAACTTGCCAACAATTTTTCTATTTTTCATTTATTTGTTTTAAGATATTGATTATAATTCCATCATTACCGGGAGCTTTTACCTTCTTCATAAATTTAATTGCATGTCTTAATTCTTCATTAAGAATGCTAGGCAATTCAAAAGAAGTAATAACCATAGGGGATGCTTTATTTTCTTGTTGTTTATTAGTTTATCATTCTTTACAAAACTACTTCTTACACTTCATGATGTCATCTATTCTTTTAGTAATAGTTTCATATTTTCTTATTATGGCAGGAATAATTTTCTATAAATACCCATATGTTGTTATACTCTTTTGAGAATATTTTATCTCCTATAGCTTTCCTTCATAATTCCCAATTATATTTTCTTATATCATTATTAACTATGTTTCATACCAGTTTACAAAGTTCTAAATATTCAATTCTTCTTAATGGATTATTTTTTACATACTTTCATATTCCTTCTTTTCTTCATCTAGTTTTTTGTCTTAATAGAAAATTTACTGATAAAACACTGCTTCTATATACCAGCTATCTTTGTTGCAGTTCTTAATAGGGAATAACTATCTTCCTATTAATTTTATTCAAATTTGAATCATCTTCAAAATCTGTTAATATTTTTAAATGATTTGCAAGTTCTAATTTATATTCATTGGAATGTTTCTCAACGTTAGGAATATTAATTATAAATACTGTTTTTAAACAAAGCAAAACTCTCCATACAGTAGTGCCATCTTGTGCCAACAAGAGCAATCAATGGATGCCAGAAGGCTTGTGCATAAAATCCCTATCTAGTGCCTACTCATCCAATATCCCCATACTAGTTTCTGGCTTGTGGCCATCATCAGTGAGGATGTGCTAGTATGAGATAGTGATCATGTGATGTTTAGTGGTTTAAATACTGCTTTTCTTAATAATTTGTATCTTTCTAGTTTTGCATTGACATGTAACTTACATTTCACTAAGTGATAATCACTTCCTGCGTTGAATTTATTAAGAAAATTACAATCTGAAATACCTAATTTCTGTTAATCAAAATGTAATTCAATTCTGATGTCATTTGGATGTATGCATGTCCATTTGGCATTTTTATCAAAGAAAGAATTTGTAATATATAGTTTTTCTTTTTCTGCAAACTCCACAAGTATGCTTCCCTCTCATTTTTTCAATCATTCATTAAAGTCTCCCATGATAATTTTACAGTATTATTTCATTAGATCAAAAGCATGTTGTAAAACCATATAAAAATGATCTAGGACAACTTCATGGGGCATAAACCTAATTTATCTACATTTGATATTTACCAATAAGCTTAAAACTAATCTTGTCATTCTTTCTGATAACCATCAACCTCCACAAGGTTGTTCTTTCACATTTTATTTATAATAAATCCCATTACACTTATGCATTCCAATATTTGTGCCTTCCTAGTAAAGTTCATGTTCATTTTTTAAATCAAGTGAATCTTCACCATTTCTTCTAACTTCACAAAGTCCCACTATATTCTATTTAACATTAGATAGTTATTCCAATTCATGCAATCCTTTTTAATTTGAAAATGTTAACAGATTAGGTACCTAAATTAAAAAATCATTAAATGGCAACATGGATCAACAATCAGGGGATTCATAGCAGTCTCTGCCTTTGACTATCAACTTAAAATTGCCTGGGAGTAAGGCCATGATTTACTTTTTGTCATGATTGCAAACATCTATCAAAAAAGTTTATTATCCTGCCTTCAAGAAAAGTCAATTGATAATTCAATTAATAACTATCAAGCAAAAGAAAAGCAAAATCATGGTATTTCTTGATGTCAATAATGGTGAGCAATTCATTCATGCCCTACTCAGTTTCTTTATGGTCTCAAAGAAAAATCAAAAAGTCTCCTTTCAGATAACAAGAAACTATTTTCTACAGCATATATATAAGTATGTGTGTGTAATTTATTAATTTTTAATGAAAATAAATGTTGAAAATATTTTAATATGTGGGAATTTCCATTTATTATTTTATTAGAAAAAATCCAAATGAGATGTTAATAAGGCAGTAAAACTGTTGACAATTTTTCCCATTTAAAAGGAATTCTCTTTTAAATACTGCTTTCTCATTTTATATAGAAATAGAATGCTACAGGAAACATATACAAGTTTAGGAAATAAAGTCTCATAATTTCTTTTTTATTTTCCTATTTTACTATAGACTTTCATACCAGTGAGGAAAATAAGAAAAGTTGTGAGACCACATTTTTAAAACTTGTATATATTTATTGTAATGCTGTATCTCTATATTAGACCATAGAATAGCATTTAGAAGAGAATTTCTTTAAATGCAAAAAAAAATTAACAGTTTTACTATTTTGCTAACATCTGACTATGTTTCTTCCTACCAAAATAATAAAAGAACATTTTCACATATTAAAATGTATATATATATATATGTGTGTGTGTGTGTGTGTGTGTGTGTAATAATATAAATCGCTGTTTAGTATTTTTTCGAAGGCAATATACATAATCTTATAATTAAATATTAGTAAATACAGTAATCAAAAATTTTGGAAAGGACAAAAAATATAATTGTCACTTAGAAGCGCTTTCAATTATCCTTGTAATCTTTGTCAACTAATTCAGTGAAAGGTTAACCTTCCCCTAATGCTGGGATCTTAATGTTTGCTGCCTCCTATTGATTAAGTCTCACTTGTATTTATATATTAGCATAGCTTCCTTTATTTTCTTTTTATTGTTATTTCTTTCAGTTTGCAATATTTTTACATTATTATAAATGAAATTAAAACCATATATGCATGATTTATTATGGTTGTAAAAAATAGAAGATAATACCTTATTATTACTTTTGCAATTTTGTTTTATATTTTGAACTCTTTTTAATAGCAGCAAGTACTCTTTAGTTCTTTTCTCCAATGTACATCTCGATTCCCCTATATATCTGCTACCACACCTACATATCCATTTATAAATGATGCACTTTTTATTTATAAATGAAGTTTTGTCTTTAGAGCTATTTATTAATTTATCCAATGTAGGAGATGCATAAAATGCAATGTTACATATAACTTTATAAATTTTCCTTATGAAATTTGCTCATTGATTCAAAATATATGGTATTATTATCCAACTTTGTTTTTAATAGTAGAAGAATCAATCTTATTATTAATATTTTTTTATAATTATATTTCATATTAAAATTTTTAATAGTATAATAAATATGATTGCAATTATAGCCAACATGTAACAATTTATTAGAATACATTTCAATACTTTTGCCTTTATCAGATGAATATTTACAAAGATTATAATTTCTGAATAAGAAGGACTTCAAACCTGCCATTTTATGTGACATTGGTACTCTTGATTTATATGGAATGTAGCCTCTTTTTGCTATTGGTTTAATAGTTATATAGTAATCCAGTTTACATCTATTTCAAATTATCTTAACATTGAAGAACTGAATGTACATTAAATTTTCATCTGTTTTGATTCATTTTAAGCCACGTATATTATTTAATTCTTTAAACAAATCTTTAATTGCATTTGGTTTGCCACATACGAAAACATCATTGATACACTGATAATATAAAGTAATATTTTTTATAACATTCCTTTTTCAAAATACTTTCTTCATATGTAGAAATTACAAAATTACATATTTGAGTAACTACTCATTTTATAAAAATCTTTCTTAAAAATTGCATAAATATTTTTAACAATAAAGCTTAATGTTTCAACTGTGAATTTTATTATAATCACACTAACATTGTTTAAATTTAATGCATCAGAAATAATTTCAATAGAAACCATTTGATCGATTGATCTGTACATTTTACTTAATCTAAAGTACAGATTACATCATTAATATCAATAATATCACAAATTTTACTAACAAAATCAATAGGCAGCAGCAAATGTTAAGATCATGGAATTATGGGAAGGTTAATCTTTCAAAGAATTAGTTGACAAAGACTATGAGGATAGTTGAAAGTGCTCCTAAGTGACAATTATATTTTTTGTCTATTCAAAATTTTTAATATTTAATTATAAGATTATATATATATATATATAAATATTGTGACCTTTAGCTTTGGCAGAAATTAAATACCAAGCCACATTTTGTGCAAAGACATCTAAAAAATATACAGTTTAATTCTCTAATCAATAAATTCTTATTAGGGCTTTATAATACCATAATTTTTACATAAAAAATGGCATCAGTGTTTTATAAATTGTATAACTAAAATAATTTTTGACAGCTTAAGTTATAATATTTTAAGCTATAATAAGTGCTTATTATGCTAAAGTATCAAATTTTAAACAAGTGATAGATTCAAATGGTAAATAATGCATTTTCAAGTTAATAATATTAATTTATTCCTAATTTAAGTCTTAAAATGTTTTTAAAAACTTGTATTAATTTTTACGATTAAGAAACCAGGTTCAACTCTGTTTTGGGTTTGCTGGTACTTAAATCAAATCTATAATACTTTAATTCATTTTAATGTTAACACATTATATTCTAGTTAAATATTTTAAATTTATTTTTATAGAAAGAGTTTAATAAAACTAATAATTAAAGATAGGATTTTAAAATAATGGATAAGGGAATGTTGAATGATTGAATAAATATATTTAATTTAACATTATTTGTTTTAAAATATTTAATGACTAGTTTTAAAAAGACAATTTTAATAATTTATTCTGAGAAACTTGTCTAAATTAAAATAAGAAGAAATAAGTGTATTAAATATTATCTGTAATATTTGTTTTATTTCCAATACAATGTAAATTTCAGTTACATAATAGTTTTGTTTCACTCTAATGTTTAAGTAATTATTTTTATGTCCAACCAGGAAGTGTTTTAAATTAATTTTTAATTGTCTAAACAAACTTAATTTTTTAAAAAATATGAATAAATAATTAATTAATTTTTAATTGGTAATCTTTTCTAGTTACATTACATCAGGGATTAAAACTAATCAAGGAAGAGGTTATAGGTTAAAAGATTAATCAAAAGTTTTATAAAGTAGTCTCATGACTACGAGTATAAATATGTGAAATAGACATCTGACCACATTCTTTCTTATTTTTATATTTCTCTTTTCTTTCTCTTCAATCAGTTTAATTTGAAGCTGTTGAATTTTAAAAACTCCAGTTAAATTTTTAAAAGTGTACTTTTCTTTAAATTTTATTATTTCTTAGCTTAAGTATGTTAGGTTAAATTACAACATCGAGGTACAATTATCTGAATTGGATCACTGATGATGCAAGAGCTATTGTCAATTTCAAGGCACATAGGAATATCTGTTATATATTTAAATTTGTCATAAAATATTTAAATTTCTTAGCAGCAATAACGTTATTAAAAGTATTAATAACTTCCTGATATTTTACTTAAAACACTCATTTCATATCAAATATTATCCAGAATTCATTTACTTTGAGTAAAGAATTTTCAATTCATAGAATAAAAACTATATATTTTGCTATGATGAATATGTTTTATCAGATGGCTATAAAAATTATTTGTGTACAAAAAAAGTATCTGATTTAACAAATATTTTTGAAATAAACAATTTTGTTTGTGATGTTATTTTAATAAATAGATTATTTATTGTTTATGACAGTATGAATAAAATTCTCTTATTATGACTTTTCCCAACTTGGAGGAAAGAAATCATTTTTTCAAGGCAGGATATGGATACACTAAAAGAAATAGTGTATGTCTGAAGATTAATTTTTTTCTATTTAATTAGAACATATAGTAAATAAGGTATCGTGTGTGACAAAATAAATGAATATTTATTTTTTGCTTTATTCAGTTTGTCACTTTTAGCCATAAGAGTAAGCTGTTCAACAACTCTTGTAATTTATGGTTATTTTCCGATAATTTCTTACAAAGCAATAGATGACACTCTAAAGAGAATCTTTCAATTTGGTAAAAAAATAAACATACAAAATAAACTTTAATTATTAAATTTTGAAGAAAATAACTTTTTTTCCTCTGATCATATGCATATTTTCTTAAGAAGCTGATAAAAATTATTTCAAAAAAGTACATTTAAAAAAAATGGAAAGATTTTTTGTATAAAAAGTAGTAACTAGTAAAAATATTCAATACATATTTAAATTTTTATTTATCTATTTCAATTTACTAAATTTTCATATACTGCATTAGAGAAGTTGCAAGTAATGAATAATATCCATGACTTAATATTAAATACAAGTGAAATTTAATTTTTTTTTGTTTTTAGAAGCCTAGAATTTAAAAATGAGCAGATGAATTTTTTGTTTAACCATTAAATTATTAGTCAGAAAACGGCTATTTACATATTTTTAAAATGAAAAATAAAATCCTAATTAACCCCCATTGTTTACACGAGGGTTGATATTTAGATTGTAAATTAATACTAATACAATTGGAATTTGATGCAAAGTTCATTGATAATGAAAATGATGTCAAAACTTTATAATGGTAAATACAAAAAACTGGAATTTTTCTATAATTACATCAGTATACTTTTAAAAAATTAATGTTCATTTACAATTTATCCAAACCACTTCAAACACTTTTTAGCAAAACTCTTTATTTGTACATATACATACATGTAAGTTTGAAGTGGTTTGGACAAATTGTATTTATAGGATATTATGGCAAAATAAAGAAAAGTGTAATTTTGGTAATATTAATGTTCATTTAATTATAGAAATGGAGACTTTTTTAAAAAAAAAAAAAAGATTTATATAGTATAAAATAAAAAAATAATCTAATGATTTATTGATTAGATGTTTATAACAGGTTTGAGCAGTAAACATAATAAAACTTGTAATATGATCTGTGGATCTTAAGTTCTGCAGTCTGCTGAGATTGTTTATACATAAACTACAGTATAAGAAAGTATTAATAAATATTTCACTAGTTTTTTTTGAATTACATTGAACTTATTTTTATTTGATTATAGACTGACATTTTAATTTCATGGGACATTTTCGTTTATTCATGACTATTTAGAGAATTATTTAGGCTATCACAGATGATATTATATTTCATTTAATATATATAAAGATAATAACATAGCTACAATGGTTAACAGGATGGGATTTATTAACAAATATTATTTAATGATTCTCAAACTAACTTAATATAAAAATATGGAACAATTAAAAAAAACAGATCACACTTGTAATTTATATACATATCATATTATTTGTTATTAATATAAATAAATAAATTATGTCTAAGAATGAGAACTATGCACATCACAAGATGATACAACGTGAACAAATAATCAACAATAATGATTCAGTTTTCAACTTTGTATATGTTAAATGGTCCTTGTCATTTCTTTTTTTTAGAATTGTATATAAATGATCTTAAATTTTGAATTGGCAAATTTTACATAATTTGTTAAAAGTTAATTATCTATTGAGGAATTATTCTACTAAATGTAATCCATTTAATGTTATTATTCATAGGGCTTCAGAGTTTAAATCCAGCCTAAATAAATTTGAAAATTTTTCAACTAAGATTTGAATATTCTTTAGGTTTGTATCTAAAAATACAATTTACATAACTATGCAAAACAGGTCAATAAAAAAGTATCTAGATATTCTCAATTTAAGAATAAACCAAAGATAAAAATGTTCAAACTTTTGCCATCTAGAAATAGGCAAACCTGGTGAGTAGAACCTTTTTCTTGTTTTCTATGAGATCTGTTAAAAGACTTTTGATATAAAATGCATATAAGGATACACAGAATTTTGGGTTCCAGGACTCAGATTTAAATCTATATTACTGTGTAAATATTAATTTTTATTAAGCGTGATGTCAGCACGTAATACTTATATAAAGCTAAAACTTTAGTACATGCGCCTTGAGTGCTTACTAAAGTTTTAGCTTTATATAAGTATTACTGTGTAAAGTTAATAAATTAAACTTTTGATATTAGTAATAACATTAATGGAGCTTTTGCATTTAAAAATATATTTGTTGAAATATCAATTAGACTTGAATTTATTAGATATTTTAATTATTAAACCATTATTGTCTCCTATGCTTGTGCTATTGCATGATATATATATATATATAGAGAGAGAGAGATAAAGTAAAACTCATTATTTAAAAAAATATTAGGGTGTGTGTGCTTGCTCTTATTAAATATTCATTTAATAAATGTATGTATGATATCTTTTAAAGATCTTTTAATGGAAGGGACATCTGTCTTATAAAAATACAGTCTGCAGATTTCTAAATTATGGGTGATAACATTGAGGATATGTGGAATCATTTATGTTTAGGTAATAGTAATTCAATAATATTTGCCTATCCTCTAAAGATTCAAAGTTTTTATGTGCCTTCTATTGAATGAGACTAAGCATTTAAAGGCTTTGAACTATAAACACATAAATTTTTAATAGGTAGTTATTAAATAAATTTAATTATATTATATAGCATTAGATATGTGTTTTATATACATTGTTTGTGTAAGACAAACAGAAATTGACTGTATTTTTTATGCTGTCAATATAAATATTTCAAAATTTGTAAGAATAAAGCAACATAAAGTGCATATCAATTGGTTGACTTTTAAATTTATTTATATATATAAACATACCTGGCATTAAAACCTTTGCCTTTACGAGAACAACTTTCCCACCAACATTTATATTCCACATCTTTCTCAGTTTTGATATGTCTCTCATTGACATGGCTTACTAAAGCTTCCTGCTGATCAAATTTTTTGTTACAATTGATCCATTTACATTCATAAAGAAGGTCACCTGTTAGATTCTTAGATGAAGGATCATAGTAAATTTTTAAAAATGTTGGAGTATGCCTGGAGTTAGATGTGCTTCCTAAAAACTATTAAAAAAAAACAAATAATAAATATTAAATTAATTTAACAATATATCAGTATTTTTATATAAAAAGATTTTAAATTAACATTACTCATAAACATGCATTATAAAATTGCAAAGCATTATTAAAATCTATGATGTATCTCTAAATAGTGAAATGCTGTTTAAGCGGTTGAAATAATGGCAAATCACCATTAATATTAATAATTGATTAGAGTATTTTGTTGTCAAGTTGTCTAATTGCTTTGGGCAAAAAATATAATATAATTAATATACATATATGTTGCAGATAAAATTAAATCTGTTTTCATTCACTATTCAGAAATTACATGGATAATAGATTAAACAATAACATTTTCTAGGATAAACATGGAATCTTTGCTTTGACTTTCATTTAAATAAATATCATTTCTAATATAATATTCATATAAGATGTCAACAGCAGGCAAAAATAGATTAACATTTCTTTGCAACATGGATTTCTTTGACACCAGAAGTTTATCATTTAAATTATTACATACTTTTTGTGGTATAAAATTTAATAAATACTTACATACAGCTACATGAGCATATTTGATACTATCATTTTTTTTTTTTTTAGTTTAATTCTCTTTGATGAATTCTCCATTTCATTGTTTACTACTTCTAAGGTGATTTAAAAACAACAACTTATTTTTAGAATTTCCTTACTGATAATATGGAAAATTATCATGCAAACAATTTTTTATTATATTTTTAGCCTACTGCCTATAATTACAAAAAAAGATATTTGTATCATCCTTTACCCATGTATGATTAGGAAATAGATTGTATAAAAAAACTTTTATAATATTAAAAATAAATTTATATTTAGTTGACCATTCATCATCCATTTTCTTGGTAAAGATTAAGTTTGTGTTCTTTTTTAATTATTATTAATTTTTTCACAAATGCCATTTCCATCTGCTATTGTTAATGCATTGTACTTTAACAAACCCATTAAACTTTTCCATTATCTTTTAAAACATTCAATCACTTTTCTTCTCCTTTCATAGTAATCAAATTTCTTCTTTATATCAAAATACATACAAATAAAATATTTATAAACCTATTTTATAATTTAACAATTCAAATCCCACAAAGTACCATAATTCATTTTTAAAAGCCCAATTAGTTGCTACAATTCTTATTTCAATTTCTTTCTTATTATATCACCTAGATGTCTAACTATTTAAAGTTATTAATATTTTCTACTAATATCAGTTTAACTATTACTTTAATAGTTTATATTTAATTAAACTCACATTTTCATTTGTTATAGATTTCATTAGCCTTGTTCACCATTTTATTAAGATTAATCTTCTTATAAGAAATTACATAATATTAATTCTGCAAATCCAATGTATATATATATTCTTCATATATAAACTGCAATTTTAGCTTTAAAAAATGAATACCAAATGACCACCTTGTTACTGTTTATTCTGCAATACAAGGTCAAGATCTCTCCACTGTTACAGAATTGAAAAGTCAATGGATGCCAAATGACAAAACATTTGTTCAGGTAAAATGCATTGATAAATGAATATAATTTTGATAAGAATTAAATTAGCATTAAGAAAATGAAAACTAAAAGTATTATATTTGCTGAAATCTAAAAATAATTGAATAGTTTATTACTTGGGAGTTCACAAGAAGTTTGAGTTCAGACATGACACAATTAGAACAATGATTTTATGAATTTTGAACTTTAGAGGCTGTCATTCTATTATTACACTAAACATGTTAACCATATACTTGCAATAGTAAACATGAGCTCAATAAAATATTATGGAGAGTTAACAAAAGTTACAGAAAGTCTGAAGCGAAGAGAATGCTCAAAAAATTAAAACAATGAAAATAGGAATGATGGAGGTGGTAATAAAAAAATAGAATGAGTATTATAATAACTCAACAAATTGAGAACAATTTAAACTAAAGATTATTACTTGGTCTAGTCTATTATTTTACATGGAATAGAAACATGAACAATTAAAAAAATTATGGAGAAAAAATTATAAGCTTAGAAATGTAAATTTAAAGAACAAAAGAAATGTTATAAAGATAAGAAGAGATATGTGAAACATGGATAAGAATAAATAAAAAAAATATTTTTTTAAAGAAATTATGAACATAAGTGAGTATGTAATAGGAGATAGAAAAATAATAAATGATGTACTAAAAAAAAGCATAGAAGATATGAAAAAAGAGGGGAGAAAAGGAAACCAAGAGATGATTTTAGAAAGAAAAAATAATTATGAATATTTGAAAAATAGAGTAGAAGACAAAAAAATCTTGGAATGAGATATGATTTATAATGATGGGACAAAGCTTGTGGTCAATAATTGACAATGATGAACACTATACATTTCTATTAAGTTATATTTTATTCTAAATATATCAAGGTGCATAAAAATTAAAACACTCTAAACTATCAATGATTTCTAATACTAAATCAGCAATTATGTATGTCAGTTATTTAGTTTTAACTGAATTTTTAGCAGAAATCAGAGGTGACTAAATAATAAAAGTAAATAAATGCTGGAGTGCAAACAGTATATTATTTCCATTTTTTTTTTAAAAACAAAAACAACAACTAATTACTGTATATTGAAATTAGAAAAGTCTTACAACATCTACAACTAATTATTTTAGTACTTACATTGGTAATTTCTATACTGGTGCAATAATAAATTTAACATTCATTTATCATTTTTTTCTAAATAAGTATTAAAACTAACTATATGTAACATTAACATATATATCTGCATTTAAATGGTTTAATCATAAAATATCTATTGTTTAGACAAAGTTTCCATTTTTTTTTTTTTTTAATCTTACCATTCTTGTTTAAAATATCTAACAAGATGTTTCCACTTTATTTTACTAAATGCTATTTTAGGATTCATGACATAATATCAACACTGCTTTATTTTTCTATTTCTTTTCCCTAATTGCCTATTTCATTAAAGTAATGATAATCAATACTCAATACCAATAAGATTACAATATCTTCGTCTATATCATATTGCAAATTGTATTACTTTTGCAATCAGCTCACAAACAGTCATAGATTAACAGAATATCTTCACTCTCTTTTTAAAAGTAGTTTAATTATTATGGTTACCTATGAATTGTGAAAGTCTGTGCTCATATACCCTATATATTACATACATTGATACAGGTATATAATAAGCTTGTATTTCAGTTATATTAATTAGGCAAATTATAAATCTTTATTTTTTTTAAATTAACGCATCTGTTAAAATTATTGAAAGATTATAAATAGATATTATGATGAGTATATGTAGCCCAATACTTTCTACAAGACTAAATAAATTTGTAATTATTGAACGGTCAAAACAATACAAGAAGAAATTTATAAAAATAAGTCTAAATTTAATTATGATTAATTTAAATCATTTAGTATCTTCAAATGATTTCAATCCATTTTCCTAAGGTTAAAAGTATTTTTTCCTACCTGATATTTAATCTTAATTGAATGTTTTCAATACCGTTCTCATGCTTTGCTGTCAAAGTTCAACTCTCTTGATACTTTTGATTATTGCAGCCCAATAACTATTTGTCTAATGTATTTTCTAAAATCAAATCCTCTAATGTGAAATATAATCAATTGAAATATAATCAATTTTTCAACATTTATGACAACTTTCATGTTCCCCAATACTTTAATAATTTTCTACTAGACAAAAGAAAGCTGCTATCTATCAATCTGGCACACAGAAAGACAGATCACAAACAACATTGAAACATAATAAATACCTTAATCACAAGCAAATGGCTTGAAGTATGATTTCTGACATTTTTAACCTTTAAATTTTGATTTATCACTTTCAGTGAACTATGTCCTGATTCGTGAAATTGTTGAAATTTGTAAATGCTACATTTTGCATAAACAAGTAAAACAACACTTAGCACAACAGACTCTTAACCCCTTTTAATTTCAAATCGAGCATTTTTATTAGAAATAAGCAGCAAACTATAAATGTTTTTAAATTTAAAACAAATGCACATGAATAACTTTATTTTTAAAAAAACAGAAAACAAAAACAGAATTATATGTATATATTTGTTATTATATATATAAATTGATCAACTTTTCTTAAATGAATTGTAATTAATTTGAAGCGCTAGGAAAGCTAAATAAGAAAAGCTTCAGTATAGACGTATCTTAAAACTTGAGCTAAGCGCTTTCGATATCTTAGTTATTTTTTATGAGATATCAGTTTTACATTTTTTTTAGGGAAAACGTGACGTTTGAACACCCTAATGATAGGTTATCCATAACATTTCTATTTAAATGACCAAAGTAACCTTTTTTTTTTTAATCAGATAAGAATTGATAAAAAACATTATTTCTGACCTCTACTATTGTGCTAAACTACACAGGACAGTATAAGGTGAAACAAATAAATAAAAACATCATTATAAATCTCTTGTCAGATACATTCCAAATCCATCACATTTTAAAGCATGAAATAATAACAGCACAGTTTAACAATATTAAACATTTAAATATTACTGTGAAATAGCCTAAGCCAGAGTGGAAACAATTACACATAATTATAACACATTAAACATTAATTAATCCTTTAAATTATAAATCAAACATGCGTACATGTTTAAAATTGTAATACTATGATTATGATTAGTTTTGATATATTATATAAAATAAAATTGAATATTGAGATAACAGCAGTAAGCTTCCAACCTGCTGGTGAACTATGTTGATATCATAAAAGAATTGCCATGGAAAAGCTGATAGTCAGGTTATTTTAATGTAATGTCTTATGTGATAAATATATATAATTGGTAATTTCATTGATAATGTCTAATGTGATAAATATATATTTCTATTTTTGATTGATAGTTAATTTGTATATATCAGGTTCAGCATTATAGACATTTAATTTATAAAAATCCAATATATATATTTACATAACCTATATTTAATGTTTTCATAGTTATATGATGTAAATAAAGTAGTTTTTGGGTTAAACTGTTGGTTATTTATATTACATAATGAGCATGTCAAGAGCTCTTAATAAGCTTTTCAAAACATCCTTATCCCCAGACTGTTTTCTAGTTCTGGCTTTCATCAGTGAGGCATTAGGATATTCAAGCATTAGATTTAAAATACCAGGACAAGACCAGCACTTTTATCTAATGCTAACAATTAAGTAGAAAATCTGAAAATTTCAGGCCTTCATATATCTTCAATCCAGAGATCTAACTTAAATAGCCATATGGGATTGAAGTAAGTTTGGATACACCATAGATTAATAGCTTTAGTAATATAAAATCACCAAAGCCTTAATAGAAATGACAATAATTGCAAGGAAATCAAGTAATATATCACGTGACTTAAATTTAATAAGCTTGTATTACAAATGTTATGTAATGAGTGCACCAATAGTTCTTAACAAGCTTTTCAGAATATCCATATTCTCAGACTGGTTTCTAGGTCTGGCTTTCATCAGTGAGGTGTTAAGATATTACCATATGGCTATGTAATTTAGATAGCTGGATTGAAGACATATGGATGTCTGAAAATTTCAGATTTACTACTTAATAGTCAAACATTAGATAAAGTGATGGGCTTGACCTGGTATTTTAATCTAATGCTTGAATATCCTAGTGCATCACTGGTGAAAGCCAAAGCTAGAAACTGGTCTGAGAATATGGGGATGTTCTAAAAAACTTGTAAGTGCTATTGGAATGCTCATTATATAATAATTGTAAAACAAGTTTATTAAATTAAGTCACATGATATATGACTTTGTTTCCTTGCAATATATATATATGCATATTGTTAATATCAGCAAATATACATAAATGAGGATAAATTCAAACAGATGTTTATATATTTTACCAGTAAAAATCTACACGTTAAGATATATTGTTATATAATTGATTTGAGTTTAAATCTAGTCCAAATAAATTTCATTTAGGCTTAGATTGTTCTTTCAATTATCTGATCTGTAGCTAATTTTAGTTAGCATCCAAAATTTAATATCTAAATGAATATCTAGATTATTTTTAAATAGAGATTAAACAAAAATGAAAAAACTATTCAAATTCTCTCCTCATAGCAATTTTAAAACTCGCTAATGTTTTATCTTTCATTATTTATCTTCACAGGATTATTAAAGAGGATTTTTGTCTTTAGTAGACTATTTTAAAAACTGTTTAAAATTTAAAAAAATTTAAGAGAATAATTTTGATTATTATTATTATAAATACCAACGTGGAAATTAATATCAATAAAACTACATTCAGACAATTAAAAATTCTTTTACAACACATAAACATTGGATCATCAAGGTATAGATCCAGGATATTGTCATATTTTAAAGAATATTTATAAAAATGCAACAACAACAATTAGATTACATAATGATACTAGGAAAGTCAACATTGAGAAGGGAGTAATACAGGGTGGCACCATATTTCCAAAACTTTTTATAGCAGTGCTGCAAGAAATATTTTGTGGATTAAAATGGGAATCTAAAAGAATTAAAGTAAATGGAGATTATTTAAGTCATTTAGATTTTGAAGATAATATAGTTGTTTTTGCAAATAATGCTTTAGAGCTGCAGGAAATGTTTCAGGAGTTATCAGATGAAAGTAGGACTAAAGATAAATGTTAAAAAGACTAAAGTAATGTTCAATGGATTTTCTCAAAATATGAAAATAAAGATTGATTATGATGAGTTAGAAGAAGTTAACAGCTACAAATACCTTTGTCAGATTATTAATACAGATGGAAACATAATGGATGAAATTAATCATAGAGTTAAACTTGGTTGGAGTGCTTTTGGTAGAAATAACTTGATAATAAAAGGAAATATGCCTAAGTGTTTGAAAAGGAAGGTTTTAATAAATGTGTTTTATTAGTTCTTACTTATGGATCTGAGACTTGGACACTTAATAGAAGAGCAATACAGAGACTTCAGACCACTCAAAAAAGTATGGAGAGATGCATGTTAGGGGTAACAAGAAGAGATCGAAAACACAATATATGTGTAAGAGAACAATCAGGTGTTACTGACCTTATTAAAAAAATTATAAGACTGAAGTGGAGTTGGGTTGGACATATTGCTAAAAGAGATGATAATAAATGGACAATTTAAATATTAAACGGATTCCAAGAGAGTGTAAAAGACCCAGAAAGAGACCACATGTGAGATGGATGGATAAAATAAAAAAGTGGGTGATATGGAGAAGAGAAGCTAAAGATCAGAGAATATGGATTGAACTTGGAGAGACTTTCATCCTGCAGTGGATTGATAATGGTTGATAATGATGATGATGATATAAATATACAATAAAGATACAGTAGATCTAGAGAAGTTATTTGTTTTTTAATCCAGTACCATGATCATCATTAATGCATTGTACATAGAATTGAAAATGTTCATAATCATTTTATATGAAATTTGAAATAAACAATAGCAATCAGAGACACATACTAATTCTATAGAAATGTCACATAGATAACTAATCAGATATTCATAATACACTTGAGTTTGAGTGATATTTTATGCTATAATAATATTATTATTTTTGATAATGAAAACATGATTTCAAAAATTTATTAAAGAATTAATATTCTTTCCTGTCAAATGTTTTAAGATCAAGTGGTAAAAATCCTGAAATTTACTATTATATTACTACCTCATCCTGCACATGAAGTAACATGTTAAAAAATAGTAGACTCATAAAAGAATCCTAAATCAATTATAAGTTGAGAAAAGTAAAAATTTCAGTGTGGTTTAGCAAATAGCCTTTTTTGTGCTCAAATGTTACTTGAACTCACAAGTAACTAACCATATGACTGTTTTCTTTGTATTATTAAAAAGTTGTTTTAAGTTGTCATGTAAAAACTGATAACAGGCAGTTTTATCTTTGGAAAATTATCAAAAGTTTTCCTGAAGTAGAAATATACTTTTAAAGGGTCACTGTTATGTAGTAGCAACTAGTGGATATAGAAACAAAATGACATGAATGATTTATTCCTTTAGAAAATTTAAATTACATTTTGGTAAGATAAATAAATTGTCAAAAAATATTTAATCAAAATTTTACATTTTGAAATTGTTTATAGAAAGATTTGAAATACCAGGCATTCTTATACCTGGAATTGTAAATATAGGGGATTTGAACTCAGACTTTCAAGCCACTTCATCCATCCACACTATCTCATACTACTGATACACATGACCACACACATGCAGAGAAGATAAATAATCACCAATATACATATTTCATGCTGAACCAGCACTCATCAGTTGGTCCAGATTATCATCTCCCATACATATTGAAGTGGTAAATCTGTAATACATATTTAACTTCACTATCAGATGACATTCCATACCTTTAAAGTAGGGTTTGAACCAGTTTATATGTTTATTTGGTCATCTAGGAATGTTAAGCACACACATATACACGTATCACTTCCAACCTATTTATTCAAAATGATTATGTGTAACCAGTTGAATTATTATTTTAGCTTAAGTATATTTTATTTCCAAGCTTGTAAATTTCCTTCACTTAGATAATTGTGTATGTGCGTATATGTATTACAGATATAAAAATAAATACAATTAATGTAGAGCTAAAGCAATGCCAGAAATTCTAAAAAGTATTATTACAATTTAAAAATGTCATTCTCATTTCAAGTCAAACCAAAAATCATATTTTAAAGTTATTTGCAATTTTAAAAATACGTTTAAATAATGCTTTCTGGAACGTATTGTTTGCATCTTCCAATATTGCTAAATTTCAAGTATAGGAGGAGCAGAAGTTCTAGGAATGCGCAAAAGGAGTTCAAATCACTCTTCTCTCTGGTATTTGTGTAGGGAGTGGAAACAAAATGGACTGTGAGTAAAAGGAATTTGCCTCCTTGATCTTAAATCGCCTTTGTCCTGCCTTCCTGCTATGCCATCGCTACTTGAGAACTGTTATGTCTTACTGTAAAAGAATATTGGAAGATGCCTACCATTATTTTATTAATATTGTGCCTTGCTAAACTTTGTATACATTATTATATGTGGCCACCATAACTTCTAAAGATAATCCGTTTTGCCGAAGAATGAACTCTTAATTCTCCTCACTTCATTTCTTTCCTAAATCTTAATTGTCATCAGAATGTAATCTTTATTTATTTTATACTGATTATAAACTTAATTATCGTTAAATTTGTGATTTTCTCTCTTAAGTTTTTAAACTCGTTTTTTGAAACGCTAAGCACAGAATTATGTACTTTAAATCTATCATTAGCTTTTTAAGTTTCACACTCTAATTATTTTATTTCATGCGGCAAAACTTATTTTAAATATATATCTTATTAAATTAGTTTTAGTATGCTAATGTTTTAATCTAGCGAACTTATATTATTTCAATCATCATTCCGATATTTTAGAATATTTAAATAGTTAAACGTAAAATTTCTTACTGAACGCTGTTCGCTCAGTTAAATATTTGAAATATATGCTTAATGGTGGATGGTTTAAAAATTATATTATGGCATAATATAAACCTTTTGTTGTCGTCACTATCGATATTTAAATGCATTTTATCTTCTTAAAATAAATTTGATTATTAATATATTTTAATAACTATTTATTATTTATACGCAATTAAGAGTTAAATTGCTTATAATATATTGTCGTTTAAAATACTTGGACTTGTTAAATAGGAAATAATATTTTCCCTCTTCTATATTCGACATCCTAAATTTATTAAAGTTATACATACGATGCTGAGTGGGTTATTATTTTATCATGGCGTTACGCATGATATTGCTTTATTTAAGCTTAAATTATTTCATTAGTCATTGAAGACTTAAGCCATATTCGCGTTGCTTACTTATGATAGCATTTTAAAGTACTTATATTTTGCTTTATCATATTTATCATCCGAACTCCGGATTTTCTTCACGTAACTCGTCTAGGAATGAGGTTTGGTAGAACCGATCTCAGGATAAACATTAGAGTATTAAGGCTATACATGTGACATGTTGGAGGGCATACCATGGAATCCTTACCACTCATACTTTCGAATACTGCCTTGTGATAAATACAAGAGGAACCATATATGTGATAAAGTTTTTCAGTCCAAAGATGGTCATCTTCTCCATTTTAAATGCTATCATTATAGTTAGCACTGCGAGTTCTTTTATGGGTAGTTCTCATATTATTTATAAGACGTGGTGCAGTGATGTTTGTAAACCACTCATTTTATAATTAGTCGAATATTTTAGGATTGTCACAGTAAAGCTAATTTAGGCTAACCCATTCCTCATTTGTACAGGCCCAAATATGCTCATAAACGATAAATTATTAACTATAAAATCAAGAGTAAAACTCTCTTTAGAGATGAATTTGTAAACGTCCTTATCATTACTTAAAGTAATGATCACCGCATTGATAACATTAATTTATTATTATACTATAACTCATTAGCATGCTAAATCATTTGCTTATGTGCAAAGTAATAACCGCATTAAATCTGTGCTATGTTTTCTAATGTAAATTAAATTGTTTATATTTATTAAATTATTATGTTTTAATAATTACTCATGCGTTGTGTCTTACTGACTCTCACTCATTGAATTCCATTAAATATTTATAATAGTGTTAGCAATGTTTAAAAGTTATAATTGATTATTTTAAATGAACATTTATCTCTAGGTTGTTCTATCTTTGCTCATTCTGGATGGATACTATTTTATAATTCATGTTTCTTTTGCAATGCTAGCTGTGTGCAATTCATTTAAAATTTATAAATTGTCCCTTCACATAAGATATTTGATTGAGCCAATATTTGATATTATTTATTTACATTAATTACCCTGTAGATCTCATGTTTCTCTGCTGTGTCTCTGGGACCAGAATGAGTAAAATTTCATGTTATCATCAGAAGTGTTGTTTATAATGTTATAGTTTTAGAGAAGAGCAAATAGGGCAGAATTCATGATTGCTCCTGACCTGTGTATCTCGGGAATGAATGGATTTAGGGTACTTTTGCTTAGATTCTAAACCTTGTTAAATGAATATACAATTCTTACCGGTACAATATATACAATCAGTGCTCAGTTTATATTAAGATAGCAAATCCTTATACTTCAATGGACAGGCTTCAATCTACTCCAACCTCCAACTCTTCATCCATCCATACCATTAAATATCTGATGATAGAATTCCCAAATCCCATGCTGATGCCAATATTGTTATTTTTTCAATAAATTGTTTATTGAAAAAAAATAAATGAATGCAAACACATTATTAAAGAAGAGAAGAACAATAATAATTTTATATTTTTTGGAAAAGAGCAATAATATAACAAATATGAAAATAGAAGCATTTATATTTTTTACTTACCTTACATAGAATTTTTTTTCCAAATGAATTAATTGTTTAATTCTTCCTTACAGAAATTAAAAATTAAATTATACTTTCTTTTTAAATATTATATCTCTTTATATTTATCTTGTAACAATTTTTCTCTAATTTACTCTTTTCTTCAATATAATTTGGTCATTTGTTACGAATACAATCTTCCATTTCCTCCATCCATTTTTATTATGTAACATTTTGTAAAATGTAAAATAACAATTTGATATTTTTGTTGTAATTTTCTGAAAATTATCCAAATGATAATATCAAACAATCCACTAAACAGTCAATCCTCAAAACACAAGTCACTATTCAATCCAATTTTGCAGAGAAGTTCACAGGCTACTTATAAATAAAATGTGCAAGCATAAATAATATGAAAAAGTAGGCATAGTAACAGAATCGGAAAATTATTAAGAACATTAGGCTTTTGTTAATCATCCATCCCTGGAAAATATTAATAATTATATAACTATTTTGTCAAACTTGAACCAATGGGTAAAATCTAAATTACTATTGAATCACTATTACAATTGTTATTCATCTATTGATAAAATATTATTAAAGTATGCCTGACTTTTTTGAAAAGTCTTTCTCTAATACATAAAATGTTTATTATATATATGCAAAATATTTGTCATAATTTTTTTTAAAAATCATACCAATATATATATAAATCTATATGTAAGTAGAGAAATTTGAACTTAGGATTTTTCAGTCTATATTTGACTTCCAATCCATCTCAAGCAACTAATATACATGACCAAGTACATACAAAAAAGATAATGTTCCCCAATGCGCATATTTCAAGCAGAGCCAGAATTCATAAGTTGGGGCAGATCGCAATCTTCCAACCATATATATACATTCAGTGTTTGGCTTATATTAAGATAGTAATTACTCAAACATTCAGTATAAGCAAATTATATAAATATATATGTACATGGAAAGTGTGGGGTTATTTTAAACACAATGTTTACTATTTAAAAGTGAATTGAATAGTAAATATAATAAGATTATTCAGATTTCAGACTCAAACAAAATAACTTTATAAATATTATAGAGCAAGTATTACTATTTGTTGTGAATAGATAAGAAAGTATGTTAAATTTTCTATCCAATGGTAAAATAATTAGATAATTTTTATGATTATCATGAATATTAATAATAATTAACACTCTGTGAAATTTAATATAATGACAGAGTGCAGAATGTAAGATCTTTGGATTATTTCCAGTTCTAACTCTTCTGGTCCTCAAACCTCTTATGAACACTTGAGCATTAAAATCACCTGATTATTTATTTATATTTAATAGTCACTCAGGAGGTCATATAATAGTAGTGAATGGAAAATAACAGGTTGAGCTTTGATCTAGGAACTGTTAGTTCCCAACTCTCAACTCTATCACAATGGTAAACTGCAGGAGTGTTAGTGGTAAATTGTCATTATTTACTACCAAATTAATATAATTTATTATAGAATTTTCCTGAAGGTTTGTGATGATGGTATTTTAATTGTACTTATATATTGGACTATTTCCATCATCTAAAACTAAGTATTAAATGTCTTTACAAAAATTTAACTTTACTTAAAATTTTCTATTATATCCAACTACTCATAATGGTATACAGGTTAGTATATGCACAATGTTTCAAGATATTTTTCTCCTCTCTTCTTCAGGCTGGCCTGTCCAATGACAGTACTAGCATGGAAATCAAACCTGGACCATAGATTTTTGAATATTGAATTTTAAAATAACACTTTAACCAAATGAGTCTTGAGCAGAATGGCCCAGTGGTTAGAGCATTACTTTAAAATTCAGGTTCAATTCCCATGCTACAGTCATTGATCAGGTCAGTAACTCCTGAAGAAGAGGGGAGAATAATACCACCCAAAAAGGTTATGCATATACTAACCTGTGTATTATTACTAATAGTTGAATGTAATTGGAAAATTTAAATAAAGTTAAATTTGTCTAGAGACATTCGATACTTAATACTGGGTGATGGAAATAGTCCAATAAATAAATATAATTCATTTTATCATTTCAATTTTAAACTACCAGCATATCTTTTAATAATCTCTTAACATGATTAAAATGTATATTATTGTATTATGATAAATGACTGAATAAAACAGATTTAATGACTCCAAAGGGCATATGATGAATGTAGCTGTGACAGAGCAATAAAAAAACTCCTGATTAATAATGATAGTTGATAGCTTGATAACACTTTCATTAAGATATCAAATTTTATTTTATTAAAATCTCGAAATTTTTAAAACCGTAAATTATTTTTATTCTGTTCTATTTATGAGAAATATAAGTAATGTTTATTCAATTTTTATAAATTAAAATATTCACTTTAATACACAAATGAAATATGATCATTAGCTTGGATTTCTTATAGATCAATTTTTTTTAAATTCTATATATATGAATTTTAGATTAAAAATAAAAATTGTAATAAAAAAATTATTATAAGCAGATACAAATAAAATATTTCTTTTAATACTTGAAAATATGTTTTTTAATTTAAAAAAAGATTACATTTATTCTCAATGATTAAGTTTAAATGTTCTTAATTGATAATAGCTCACCACTGTACTCAAACTACTTAACAGAGTTTATTTTTGAATATCTAGATAGATGAGTACATAAAATTACTTTAATACTGAGATATATAATAAATTAATAAAGTTCTTACAACATTAGTATGGAAAATGGCCAGATAAAAGAAACTGACATTCACGTTTTGAAGATAAAGAAATCATTTAAATCTTAAATAATATCATATTACATTTTAATTTAAATAAGTAATCATATGATTTTATACACTTCTCAAATTAATAAAAAAATCTAATGTTTAAATAATAGCATATATAGATTTAATAAATTTCAAAATAATTTAAATTTTGAATATAATTACGCACAAAAAGTTGTCATCATCATTTTCAAATACTACTAATTCATTGCAAGATGGAAATTTCTCCAAGTTTAATTCAATTTTACCTATTCATAATTTGTATTCCTCACAACAGCCCATAAATTTATCTCATTTATCCAATTTATATGTGATTTCTTTCTTTTACAAGTTCTTGGAAACCAATCTATCTATTTAAATATTTTTAACATGTCTAGAAGCATGTCTAACTGATATCTATTTCTTTAATCCCTAGTTTTTGCTTTGATTCCTTATCATTATTCCCAAAATATATATTGCCATAATTTGTTTCATAGTATTGCTTTTCAGTTAAGCATCAAAGTTGCAAATTCATATGTAAGAATTAGTAATATGCATCTATTAAAACTTTTTTTTTTAAATATATATTTTATTTTAATAAAAAATTATACCATATTATTAATAAATTATATTTATGATTATATATATATTATTGCTATTATATAAAGATATTTTATATTATATTATATCGTGTGATTCATTAAAACAATTCTATTTATATCATTAAATTAATGAATATTACTTATCAATACAACAAGTGAAACAGGATATTAAAAAAAGATAAAACTACTATAAAAATAATTTTCTTCTTCTTTCTTTTCTTATGTATTGATTTCTATTTTTAAATATCATACTATTTACAACTTTCTTAAACACTTTAATTTTTACATCAAAACTTTATTCTTACAATTTGGACTGTCCTGCTGTCATCATCAGAACTATAATATCCAAATATATAATTATACAATTAATGACTTTTATCCATATATTTATAAATATAATTAAATACACAAATAAAACATTTCAACCTGACCATTGTATAAAATTTATTAATTGTGTAATTATATATTTGGATATTGTAGCTCTGTTGATGACTGCAGGACAGTCGAAAATATAAGAATAAAGTTTTGACATAAAAAATAGTATTGTTAAAGTGTTTAAGAAAGTTGTAAATGGTACTATAAAAATAGCAAAACAAAGCTAAGAGCATGTGGATCACTTCCACATGGAGAAAATAAAAAACCAATGAAGCACTTTGCCTGGTTGACTTCTTGTAGTTATTGTATTGTTGTATAGTTTATATTTCAGGGTCTCACATTGCAAAAAAGATTAATTCATACTAAAAAAAGTTTATAGAAAGCTGTAGAATTTAGAAAATATCTGAGAGAATTGCTACAACATCTTTGAACTCTTTTACAAATTACAAAAATATTCATGAAACCATAAGTCTTAGTGATGTTAAAAGCTAAATCAGAAGTTACTTACAACGACAAAATATTTTTTAAATAAGACAAACAACAATTTCTATCAGAAGAACTTATTCAAAAATTATTTACTATATACATATAATGATAAAAAAATTAAACATTTACCATAAATAAAATATTATGTTAAGAATACTAATTTAGTGCTTGATAATCACTTGACAACTTGTGTAATCTATCACTAGAATATATAAATAAATGAATTTTTAAAATACTATCACCAAAAAGGAAACTGTTAATGTTATCTCTTAATAAGCTAAAAAAATTGAATTAAACAATATTTATTTATATACTTTTTACATACATGTGATGATATCACCAAATACTGTTTTACATAATAGGCAAAGATAGAAAAATAGTAAAAGAGAATACAGTACTCATCAAGTATTCCAGATAGTGAGGATTATGAATATTTTTCTATTATTGGTTTATTCTATAGTTAAGGATAGTTAATTACTCATTTACTTATCAATGTTGGATGAAGGAATTATAGACTATCTACCTGAAAATAAAACTCCAAGGCTGTTAAAAAAGCTTTCAAGTTTAGTTATCATAAATTCAAACCCAAATTATAGACATAAAAGACATATTTATTAACATCACACCATCATATTTGTGGTATATATATATAATATAATCCAGTGCATAACGCTATACTGAAATAAATATACAAATATTAAGCAATTAAATCATCCCACATGATTAAGAAATCCAGTACTGCCCTCTGTGAACTAATATATAAATACATTAGAGTTCGCATTTCAAAATAGCCATGTCAAAATGGGATACCATTTTGACATGGCTATTTTGAAATACGAACTCTAATGTATTTACATATTAGTTCACAGAGGGCAGTACTGGATTTCTTAATCATGTGGGATGATTTAATTGCTTAATATTTATATATATATATGGATATATAAAATATAATATATGGATTATCACTTATAAATAAAACAAATAATGAAAGTATATCAAAATCTATCTCCAATTAAAATAACAGTTTATATAAATACATAAGATAAAAAAACAATCATAGAGGAATAGAGATGATTTTTTTTAGGTGGTAAGAATTCAAATAATTGTATACCCATTTAATCAATCAATTGTAGATATTTAATTGGACTGACTATTAACAAGCTAACTGGAAAAAGTATTTTAGGTTTGATGGGAATTGAAAGTATTACATCATGAGGCACTTAAATTATACATTTGAAAATATATTAATTTGTAGAAAATGTTTTTAATACCTAAATTGTAAAAAGAAATGAATATTTTAAAGAATATTTTTAAAAGTTTAAAATAATTCTCAAAAAGTGCAACAACAATAATTTGTTAATGCATTAAAAAATTTAAAGACCTACTTAAGCTCTCCTTATTGTTAAACTGAGACATAAAATAGTAAGAAAAAAAAGCTGAACATTATTATAATATCCATTTTCATAATTGAATGGATGAAAAATAAATTACCATTTCTAAATTATATCATTTTTATTAATAACAAAATAATGTTTCTAATGTTTTTTATTATTTGTAGATATACTGAATTTACTTTACTGATCTTTTTTTTCCTTATGCTGGAAAATATCATTGAAAATGTAGATAATTAAATAAAACAATAGGAAGAAAAGTAAAAAATCACAGTGATATTTAAGTAAGATCAAATTTAGAATGTTAAGAGAATCAATTTATCCAAACAGATACTAGAATATTATTATACATTCAAAAAATATATATATATATAAATTATAAATCATTAAGATATTAGATAGATCGGAACAAAAATTACATTTAATCTCTTAATTGTTGTTCATAATCAACAAACTATACTGAATATTGTCTTTTATTTTCTAGAATTTTCTTGGTTATATATTTTTAATGAATAAAGTCTTACTTTTTATTTTATATTTCAATGTTTTGCAGATTTCATTGAAAATATAAATTTAATAGATGAAATTAGTTAAAAAAATAAAATATCAATTTTGCAAATAAAAAGAAAAGATTAATAAATAGAAATGAAGAAAAGAAAATAATTTAAACTCAAGTCAGGCTTAAAAAAATTTAACTTAATAAATAAATAATGATTTTTCCAAAAATTTATATATTTCATTAACATTTGAAAAGAAATTCCTGCCATTAAGGAAAAAACTGTTTACCACTGTAGCAATAGATAGTTATAAGATAAGTAACTGAGGTATTGAAGAGTAATTTTAACTTATTAATTGCTTTATTTTGGAATACACTCATGGATTTTATTAACTTTTTTTTCATACTTTTTTTCACACTTCATTTTGTAATAAAATAAAACTTAATCAAATCTTCATAAATTTCATTAAAAATTCAAAAATGAAAATAATTTCTAAAATATCAACTTAGTATATAAAAAAATCAATAATGTTATCAATATAAATAATTTTATATTAGACTTCAGTCTTAAAAATGTATTTAATGAAAAAAATATTATTAAATAATTATTATACTTTGAATAAATTTCATCAAAATCCGTCTTAAAAACAAAAATGATTTTACAATATAAAGACAACTTTCCAAATTAAAAAAACAATAGCAAAGTTATTGACAATAGTCAAGCATTGATGACTGAGTGATCAGCACAGCTGCCTTACAAGCAGTTGTCCCGATGCTTCCCAGCTGATGCTTTGACACATAAAAAAAAAGTTATTGACAATAGGTATTTTTTGAGTGATATTTTTAAAAGCCTAATTTCCTCCCAAAAATCAAATATATTCAAGCAAAATCTATATGTAAATATCACATATTTATTAAGATATAAATATTTAATAATTTACAAATAAGTAAGTAAATGAACATAAACAAAATAAACTTTTAGTCATTATCAACAAATCCTTACATTGTGCTAGTGCAGAAAATTTTTTCTCCAGAGTAATAAGTCTTAAATCTCCTCCCTTGATTACTTGTTGCTGCTGAAATCTAGATACAAATATTACCATTAAAACTTTAATTAGCTAAATAGTTTTCAACCATTAAAATTGCAGAAAGTTTACATTTTCATTGAAAAGTTTTTATTGTCTAGTTATCTAATAGATTGTTATTATTGAAACAATTTCAGCTTACTTGCAATGCCAAAGAAAGTTTATATGAAAACCATTAAATAGTTACAATTTTTTTTGATAGTTATATATTATGTATCATTATATAAAATAAAAATGAATAGACTCTTAAAGACAAGTTGACTATCAATTTTCTGAATTTGTTTCTTTATCCTTTTTAAACGTTGAAATTTTGTAGATATTAGTAGTCTTTAAGTAGTACTGCACTTATTAAAAAGATTATTAATTAAAAAAAATTAAATAGTATTAATTGAACAAGATTAAACATAATTAATTATTGTAATTTAACTATAATTTATAATTAAATATTGTTTAAAATTATTTACTTAAATTAAATAAAAACTAAATTCATTACTTACATTTCTCGATGATGAATAAAGTTTACATTGAATACATAAGAAAGATTTGACAACACAGTTACCCTATTTGTGTATGCTGTTCCATAAACTTTGGTCATATGTAAAAATTAAAGGATAATATATGATTCAACTCTACTGATTTATGTTAATATTTTTTGGGGAAATATAATAACATAGTTGAGAATTAGTAGTTGATAAACTATACTGATTTTTAATTAAGTCACTTTTTTCATAAAAGGGATGCTATACTTTTTAAACATGTTTTTGGTACATCATAATGCAGAATGTAAAAATATTCAGATATTGCAAGTTTTCACTGTACTTATTTCATTGGTTTTAAAATGAACTTTTAGTTCAAAATTACAAATTTTTGATTTTTCTATGTTAATTACAATTATGCTATGACAAATAACATATGGATAAATTGATATATTCCACTTTTTCTTACTAATAGTATTTGAGCCAGTTCTTTAGGCTGGTTGACAATAGAAACTATCATATTTTTATTTCTATTATCACATGCTTTGAAAATAAACTTTTAGGGTGTTGATCTGTATATTTGTTCCTTTTAGTTGCATTCACTAATGAGAATTAATATGCATATGCAGACATTAATCTAGCATATGGATAAATGTGATAGTCTGCCTAAAAGTAACTAAAAACAAGAACTTAGTATTCAATCAGTATTATATGAATTTTCTCAGCATATCTTCTTTACATTACACTTCAATTACAGTTTTATAAAACTCTAATAAATTAATAGATACTAGATAGTATTAATAATCACTGCCAGTAGATATCCTCAAATTATTCTTAGCAAATAAGTTTTTATTGAGACAATTTTTGCTACAAGAAAAAATAATTAAAGATCAGTTATAAAATTTGCAGGAATAACTTAGAGTCAATTGATGTGTTATTGTGTAAATAAAGACAAATGATACTCTAATCCATCATTACTCATAATTACAGCAACAAAAATTGTTGCTATTAGAAATGTGACAAATTCACATTTATCATCATATCAAAAATTTTAATCTAATCTAAATCAAATTTTATAAGAACACTAAGATAAAATCTCCAGAATAAAAAAAAGACATCATTAAAATGTAATTAGTGGTGTTATTGCACTTTTATTAATAGACTGTTACCTAGTTACAATGCCTGCATTGGTATTTTAAAATACAATACAAATATTTACTAAAAACCATTATTTCCAAAAAGATATCCTACCAATACAATACTGCAGTGATTATGAAGTATAAAATTGCTTTTTGTTCTCGTGTATGGTTCAGAGCAATAGGCAAAGTAAAATGTTTATGAATTATGGAATCCAGGATTTATTATCAGCTGAGTTGAGTAAAAAAAACTATCCCATTTTAGTTAACTCTAGGATCACTAACCTGGTTGAGAAGTGCAACAGGCATTTTCGTATTTTTTCAGAGTTGCTCGTGCCTCTCATGAAATATGCTAATGTGATACAAACTTATAAAGGTTCCAATTTTGATATTGACATTCATATATGGTTTAAAATTATGTTTTGTTGGCCATACAAAGCAACAACCAATGAGTTTTGTATACATGACTTGTAACACTGATCAAACAATTTGTAACAACTGCATAGTCTACCTCTTTATCTATGGTGGTCCATGAATATTTGAGGTTAGTTAAATAAATGTGACCTAAAGTCCATTTGTAAAAAGTTATAAATTTTTTAACCAATTTTAATTCATGTCTCAAACAAAAAAACAATATGTTCATGGCCATTTACCAGATTACTCGGCAATGGGTTTTATCGAATCTGTAACAAATAAACAGTTTCCAGTATGTCTATTGAAGCAATGGATTTGAAATCCAATCCATGCTTCACACCTT
The DNA here is from genome assembly GCA_028023455.1 of Epiperipatus broadwayi. Classification (NCBI taxonomy): domain Eukaryota; kingdom Metazoa; phylum Onychophora; class Udeonychophora; order Euonychophora; family Peripatidae; genus Epiperipatus; species Epiperipatus broadwayi. The sequence goes on from JAQFVV010006222.1 coordinate 2,834,388, forward strand.
CCTATAAGCTTGATTAATATTGTAAACCTAAATTAAGTTTATAGGCCAATATCAGCAGGGTTTTGCATTACAGCTAAAATTAATTACGTTTATTAAATTTGTATTTGCTTGTAAATATTTTCTTTTAAATAAATTCCATTGTAACATTAAATTGCTGTTAAAAATATTACTTGTGAAAACCGTTAGTCAAACATATATATACGTCAAGCATATATATATATGAGAATGCAAAATTCTGCTGAAATAAAACGCTTATTGTATTAAAAGAAATAAGAATGTATTTTACTTTTAAATCTTGTTCAAATATTTAGTATGATTTGATTTTGAGATAAGCCCACCAACATTTTCTAAAAGAATGTATATTTTTAATTAGTTAAGCCCATTCAAGTCAAATTAAAGATGGCTTTCTCTTTCTTTTTTTAATTAATAAAATCCCAAAGTTTAAAGAAAGAAATTTAGAGTAAAAAAGTAAAAGTTATTTTGGAGGGTGTTACTTTGAAACAAAGGAGCATGGGGAGGCTTATCAAGATCTCAGATCATACAAACAATAGAAGGTAGCTAAAAAAAAAAGTTATAAAAGGAAGAGAACAAAAGAGGAGAGGCATTCAGATTTTCTTTTTGGAAGAGGTCAGTCATTCAGATTTTCCTGTTTGGGAAAGAGCGGTCATTCAGATTTTCCTTTTTGAAAAAAAGATCGTGCATTCAGAGTATTCTTGCGGGCTGTCAGATTGCTCCGTGGAGAACTTTATAAATTTTGCTATTGCCTGTCGTGATTTTATTATATGAATTTGATGGAGTCTACCATGCTTGGCTAGGCAAAGAATAACTTTGTCTACCGCTGAGGGTCCCTCAATACCAGAAAAATGCCGTAGTATTTACTCAATCATCATCTGAACTCTGTGCCGTGTCTGGAGGACTTTTTGTGAAACCATGCTACCGATTTCCACTTTCCTTGTCCGGTCGAACACATCGCATCAGACGGATCAAGCTACGCCCGTCGATGGAACATGACCAAGGAATAAGGACGGTAATCATATCTCTCCTCATGAACTATTCATTATGCTACCCTTTTTTGTCCATACTTTTTATAATTGCTTTCTTGAATATTTATGAAATGTTTGCTTAATGATATTTATAATGTAACTGTTTTTATTAGACTAGTTAGATATATGTATATGTGATCATCTATCTAGATATTTAACCCCCTTTTCTTCGCTATTCTTCATTACTCCCCATGTGTAAATATTTTAATTTTATTGCGGTTAAGTTTATTAGTTAATTGTTCATATAAAAATCCCTTTCCAGTTTTATTCATACTGGTAAAATTTAGTACGAGTAAGTTTTTCTTTTTTTTGTTTGCCAATTTGATCTCCTCGATAACGCTTCTTTTGTCCGCCATTAGCTTCTTACGTATGTCAGATTTAGCGAAATACACTTTAAATGATTTTAAACTCTATTTTAGTGCAAAGCAATTAGAAACTGCTTTGCGAAAGATTTTTATTATTACCCGTTATCGAGCAGATTCGAGTTGACAATGTTTAATAAAACTGGGAAGGAAAGATTTAGACCGCAAGCATATTAATCGGGTTTTCATTGTTTCATAAGTTATTCATAAATGTCGGGGAATAGCGAAGGCCATTAAATTATTAATAATATTTCGAATGTCATTGATTAAAGATATTTATTTTAACTAAAAAAGCTTGATTTTGCTAGTTATCTTTCAATGCTTTGTTTTACTTTTAAATGATCCAGGCACGCAGAACACATATTTCTAAGTATTTTTATAATTTAACTATTTAAGCTCCGCAGGTGGTTCTGTCCATGTCTCCCGCTGATGCTAAGCTCGTGGCTCGGGAAGAAAATATCTATGCATGTCTCAGATAGTGTTGTTCGGTTGATGATAGCTTCGAGACTAGACGAATTGGGCAGAGGTCATCATATTCTTGGTTTAATATCTCACATATTGGGTGGCCTCGAGGTACTTTTGCCTAGTAGTCGAACTGGGTTAAATCAATATACATCATCTGACCATCACACTATTGTGCCACATAATAACATAATGAGATGAAGTGCTAAATTAAGTTATTTGAGCATCAGTGAGTGATAGGGAAATTATACTGTTAACAAAAGATTGATGACCCTTGAGTTAACTGAATAAAATTTCTATGGTTGCACATCTCATTGAAAAACTAATTGCAATTATTTTTTTAATTGTTTTTAATTTAAAGTTTTAGTTTTACATTCTTTTACAGATATCAGAATAATTTATTAAAAAAAAAAGTAGTCTTGTCAATATACTTGTCAAGTGCATGCTGTGTTGCAAAAAAATATTTACTGTAGTAAAATCAAAAATGTAAATATAGTTTTAGAATTAAGTTAATATAAAAGGTTTGACACTAAAATGAATTATGGACTTTTTCTGTGCAAATATAATAACCAAAACATTAATCCTAATTATGGTGAGAGGAATATAATAGAATGATTCAGCCACTCAGCAAGTCATGGAATATTCTACTATAAAAGGTGACAGAATTGAGCTTTGATCACGGGACTTTTAACTCAAATAATGATAGGATTGAGCTTTGATCAAGAACTTTTAACTCATATAAGTATCTCTGCAATTGAAAAATGCAATGTATTACAATATTTTGGTGCACCTTCATTATCAATGAGTTTGAATATTTTCATTCAAGTTAAAAATTATAGTTTCCATGATATACAATGAAAATAACATGTTTCAATCGATACATTTTTTCTACACTGGGATTTGAACTTATCTCTAGATCACTCAACATTCTTTTATAATCGTACTAATAAAAGTTATAATTATAAAATGACAATTAAAAATAAAAATAAAATTATTAAATCTTTACATAGCGTTTATTTAAATAAATCTTTTAATTCCAGTGTGATGAAAATAATATATTAGACTGGGAATATTGTTATAAGAAGTTAAAATCTGAATTTTTATGCATACAGAGCTACTGTTTTAATTTTTTTTTTTTTTATTTCACTTTCGTATGAAAAATGACAAAAATTTTATTGAAACTAGCTGGAATCATAATTTTGACAGCTTCTAAAACAAATAATTTACTGAAAACAAACTCATAAATACTGATTATATTCATAGTCTTAGATTAATGGGAAATGGCAAAGAATAATTTAAAAGATAATTATTTTTTTTAAAAATTCCCTGTTAAATGATAATTATTTCCGACAATAATTATAAATTATAAATAAACAATCGTAAAACAAATGAGCACTAAACTTGTAATTACAAAATCTAGAAAGTAAAAAAATAAATAAATCACTATTGTATATTTCACTTGTTGCGGAATTAACATTTTACTATTTAATTATTTATCTGTTCTATCTTCTATTAATAAGTTAATTATGATATAGTTAAATTAATATTTTGATATGTTATTTATACGGACTAAGTTAGATATAACTTTGGATTCAAACCAACCAAAAGAACAATCTTGATTTCAAAGTGGTTTTATCGCAGTTGATCTCAACCAAATATTGAGAGAAATTATTAAAACAAACAATAAATATGAATTGTCATTATACTTTCTATGTGTATTTCATGAAAAATCATCTGATTTTCTGTAAGCATTTTCACAGTAACTAAAACTTTAGATTATCAGAGTATAGCCCCAAAATTAATATATTCAGAATGCATCAGCAGTGATTAGATTACATGATAACACTTAAAAATTAATATTGATAAGGGTATATATAAAATAAGGTGATTCTACATCTCCAAAATTTTTTACACTAGTTTGGCAAGAAGTATTTTGCTGATCAAAATAAAAAACTAAAGGCATAAAAATACATGACGATTATTTAAGTTGTTTAGACTTTTCAGGTGCAGTTGTTTTTGCAATTAATACTTCATAGATCCAGGAAATGTTGCAAAAGTTATCAGATAAAACTAAGGTAGTAGATTTAAAATAATGCTTAATAGATTTTCTCAGGGGAAAAATAATAAAGATTGATAATCATGAACTACAGCAAATTAACAACTACACTAATAAGGTTATTAATGCAGGTGAAAACATAATGAATAAAATTAACCATAGAATGAAACTTGAATGGCTTACTTTTGATAGAAATAAAATAATATTAAAAAGAAATATGCCTACATAATTGAAAATATTGTTTAATAGATATGTCTTATGAGTTCTTATACAAAAGATTTAGGCACTCAGAGAAGAGCAATATAGAGACTTCAGAATAATCAATGAAGTATAGAAAGATGTATGTTAAGAGTAAGAAAAAGAAAATAAAAGTGAGGTGACTGAATGAGAGAACAAACAAGTATCATTAACATCATTAAAAGAATTAAGAAACTGAAATGGAACTAGGCTGGACATATTGTTAAAAGAAATAATAATAGATAAACAAATGAAGATCTCAAGAGATTATAAAACATCTAAAAAAGACCATGTGATATACAGTTGAATAAAAAAAAGAAGTTTGTTAGTATAGTGTGTAGAAGAGAAAGATAAAAATGATTGTATTTAACTTGGTGAGACTTTCATTCTGCAACAGAATCATAATAATTGATAATAATCAAATTTAATCATATTTTATTAAACAATAGCAATAAATATAAATACAACAGCTTAAATTTATTAATTTACTTCACCAATGAATAGAATATTGCACAGTTTGTTTAGCTATTAATTAAAAGATATTTCTTTTTAAGATTTGCTATAACTATGTTTAACTAGAGAAAAAAAATTAAAACAGAATATTTACAGAGTAATTGATTATCAGGTAGCTAATTCACATCCCATTTCAGTGGCTCTATTGTTTCACAATATTTATTCTAACAATATTTGTCCTATCATAATCTTGTGGTTTATTTTTACATATGTTTGTTCCTCTTTGTTTTATGATAAAATTAAATCTGTTTGATAGCCCATCATGATGATGTATTAATAAATGATCTGGGACATATAGACTCAAATATTTGTTAATCAAAGACTTTCATTTAAAAAGGGATATAAAATCCATTCATTGGGATTGGTTTGTTTAATTTATTAGTTCGTATTGTTCCTACCAATAATCAGATTGGTTGAGTCCACTTCCTGTTGCTAGCAGGAGCAGTTCACTGTTCATTGGCTCTACAAGGATGGGAGGATTCACATATTCAAGATGGGAGTTGGTAAGAAGATGCATGATAAAACATAAGTGATTAATTGTTTTAACCTTTTACATATTTTCAAGAAATTTTAAATCAGGTTTAAGTCAAAATAACTCAATTTATCAATCGTTTTATTCGGTACAAATAGCCACCATAAATCAAGCAAAAGCTAATATAAGTAATTACTAGAATCATTAAAACAAGATTAAAACCGGGAAAACAAATTTAAAATGTAACCTAATAACTCAAAATAGGAAATAATAACATAAATTCTAATTTTGATAATGGAACTGATTTAAAACGATTAGAAAATTAATATCTGTGAAAATAAAAGTGAAGAAAAAATGCTCAGTGATGATATTCCTGAGAATTCAAACTTCTGATATCAAGAAATAAAACTGCTTTCAACAATTACAAACCAGTAAGGGAGGACGGAAAACAATTGAAGAAACATGCCAGATGTAAAGATTAGTCTAAATCCATGGAAAAATGTGTTTCAAATGTTAAATTGTTCATAAAGAAAAAGTAACGATATCGTGGTGTCAAAACGGAAGTGGCCAGATGTGGCAAAACTTTGCAGGAAAGAAAATTATTTTAAATATTAATTCGATCTCAAATTAAGAATCAAACATTATGGATTATGATTTAAGCTATCTCCCTGAATACAAATTAGAAATCTATGATGATTAGATCAAGAGTTATTGGGCTACACCCAGGTTTAGGGATGATCTGGCAATGTTCTCATGGCCTTCTCTGATTCAGTTAGTGTTCCAGACATGCTGAACCAATGTCACACCCAGATAAATTGTAACCCACTTATAGCAGGGGTTGAAATGGTTTAACCTTGTCCAACGAGTGGGTCTGGATTCTCGCTAAACTGAGTTCTGGCTGATGAGTCATGGATGGGGTCTGGGGAGAGCTGCTTGGGGACTTACCAGGTGGGTTGAGAGTTGATTGTCTCACATGGACTTTGCCTCAAATGCTTGTAGCATCCCCTTGATTGACTGACATTTGATCTGTGATAATTCAGTCCCTCCCCCCCCCTTTTTGGCGTTTTTTCTTGATGTTTGTACTCTGAATGTTTTTTTTATTCTTAGATACCTGTAATACCTAATCTATTGTATAAAGCAGTTGAATTACTTTGAGCCACTGCCCAGTTGTAGAATATCAATGTATCATTGTAGCCTCTATGGCCCACTGCTGCAGGTGACAGAATGTGGTCCCTGCACAGGTGGATCATACTTTAGTGACTTAATAAAGTTGCTTTGAAACATAATCAGAATGGTTGAAAAGAAGTTTTTTTTTTAATCATTTTTCCATTTTTGTAATTGGTTGAAAATCAGTTTGCTAAGCAAATAACTATAAAGTCACAATCACTATGCAAATTATATATGTAATAAAACTCAATACATCTTTTATAATTTTATTGTTAACGATTTCAAAATTCAATAAAAAAAACCTCAATTTGTTTAGCTCATCTAACATTCAAACATCAAATGTAATAGACTGGATTTCAATCTAAGAAACTTTAGCTTTCAAATCCACCATTCTACCATTTCAATAACTGCTCAGGGCAAAAAATATTTTACATATTCCTTTATTATAAACATTGTATTTGATTAATAACAAATACAGTTGTTCTAAAATAAGATTTTATGTTTTATCTTTCAATTGAAGTTCAATAACTTATATATATATATTGTAACGATCCGGAGAAGAGGAACTTAGCATAATCTACACTACAGGGTGCCATCTAGGCATTTGAACCTAGAAAAATTTATAAAGTAGGCAGATACGTAAGTAAAAAAAAAAAAAATTTTTTTTTTTTTAAATATTTTGGTTCCGGTCGTTAGCCCATGTCACTAGCTCAGTGGAATAGCAGAGATTACATAATATAATCTAAGAGTATATAAAAAAAAGAATAAAATAAGCCACTGCCAGTAATTAGCATACAAACATTTATTTATGCACATATATATAAGATTGGAAATTGTTTTAGTATCAGTTTACATTTTAACATTTAACATTATTTTTAACTTTATTTTAGATTTTAATTTACATTTTAATTTCTATTATATTATAAGTTTACATTTTAATTAAGTTCACACAGATGGAATTATAAAAATTTGTTTTAATAATGTTGAGTATAGATCGGTTACATAGATTACAACGGTTAAAAACATTTCAAAATAAACATAAACGATCAAATATATAAAATCATTGATACTGACAATTGCAGAGGGAAATTTATAAGTAACCCAATAGTATTCACCATAAGATACTTGCATTGTCACCAATAACTTAAAAGACATCCAAATAAATACATTTTAGATACTCACCGTAAGGTATCATTATTTATCGAATGTCTATATATTTTGATCAAATATGAAAACCCAAAACATACTTAACCGATAACCAATCCATGCAAGCATCTATAAACAACTTAAATTTAATGCATTTTTATTTAGTGTCGAGTATGAATAGACTACACAGATTTGCATTTGAAAATAAAATATTCTATCCCTATTTAACCTTAGGCTAAAATTCGAAGTCAAACTGGCATCAATTCATCTGATATATCGATGTATTCAATGTAATACGGAATACGGCAGCACCAAAAAGATTAAGAGAAGACATTGATTCTCGTCAAATAGGAATATTACATCTATCTAACAAGAAGAACAATAAAAAAAAAACTCCATAGAAAGGAACTGCATTCTCCATCTTATAATTCCTTCCATAGGCAAACGGGTGAGTGCGGCATATATATAAATGATTCTGCCAGTAGCGGATCTCTGACTACATCTACTAACTACATCAATATATCCAATCCATTGACCCAATTTAACAATGACACAAATAACCTAAGATTACCCTCCCCTAATATAACTTTACAAATCTATACAGCCATTCATGCCCGACTTAAGTTTAACATTGATATATTTTAATTTATCGGAAAACAGAAATCATAAATAAACTTAAAGAACAAAATTAAATACATGGAAATGATTTTAAATAAATAAATAAAAAATACATCAAATAACATTATTAATAAAGAATTTAGTTTGGTCAGATAGGATTCTATTGCATTATTTACTAAAAAGTTTTAAAATTTAGAGTTCTTATTGTTTCAAGTGACTATAAAGTTCTTACAATTTTTAAAACGTCCAACTTTATCCGTTGCTTGCCATGAATGTGAATTCCCACGCCGTCCTAAAGAGGTTGATATTCTGAAGGCCGATTTATTTATCCATCCGGAGATTTTTGCTTTAACTAGTCCTCAATGTAGAAAACGATAGTTCATTTCTCTTTCTTTCTTAGCAGAACTGAAGGGATTGAAGAGTGCGTCTTTTCAATCCCTTCTCCTTCACTTCCACACTAACACATATCTGTCACATTGTAAATAATCAATAATTAATAATTTTCAAACTTGTCCTTTTATATTAATTTGAAGGATTGAATTTACATTACGTCATCGATGCGATGGTCCTTTTGCTGAGGTCCAATTCCACAGGGATTTCTTTTTATTTGCTAAAAGTTTCTATTGTTTTCCTATCTGACCGATGTTTTTACATTTAAATGCCCAAGGCTGGTTTACATTTAACTAATTAAAACAATCATTTCCATTTCTGATTAATTAATGTGTTTTTCAAGATTAAAGATATATTTTTATCTCTAAATCTTTTTAGGTTTTTGTTTTTAAAATACCTTTCTATTTTTAATAAAGTTTTAATAATTTTTTTTTATCTGTGCGATTTATATTTACGAGTTTAAGATAATATTTAATTTCAATTTTTAATTCTTAAAGAAAATTTTTAAATGCGAACATGTTTAATAATAAAAAAACAATGTAACGTCATCTGTGCTTGTTACAATATATATATATATGGTTCTTTTGTTATCCATTAACCCTTAAACCGCTAATTATATTATTGGTTGTATGAGGTAAAAATCAAATCTTTTAATTGGCCAACTCACAAACTGAAGACAAATCCTATTGTTAAAACATATTCGCCTATAATATTAAATTCAACTCAGATACGTTTATAAAAAGTATATTACTAATTTTTCAGGTTATGAAAGAGAACGAAAGTTCTTTCAAAAATAAATTGCTATTTATTTATTATAAAATATATTCAATTTCGGCAAATATAAAGCGAATGTCTAAACAAAAAAGTGCTGACGCAAACGCTTTTTTTCAATTTTACATTCTGGAAAAGTAAAGATTTCTTTTTGCTAAATCTTAAATATTTTTACTAAAATCTTCAATATTTTTCGAAAATAATTTTGTTTTTTTGGTATATTTTTTAAAAAACTAGTTTAATTTCTCAAATTATATTTTTTTAATACTTAAATTGCATTCGAAATGAAAATCTCAGCGTTTTTCTTTATTTTCTTTGATCAGGCGGTTTCTTTGTTCTTTCCAGCCAATCAGAATGAGTTTTTCGACTGAGAGTCGGCTGACAGTGAATCACTGACAAAGTTCTTTCTTTGTTTAGTTTAAAATATGGTTTTTTTGATTTTTTTACTTGTAAAATAATTCGGAAGAGGGCACCATCTTACAGAACTTTTAAAAACCTAATCAATACCTGTCAAACGAATATTTTAGCATAAGAACTAGCAGAGTTAGAGTGACATCAGATGTCGACGAGATGCCTCGTAAGAGGCGGTTGAAGAATTAAGAGTGAATCAAATGAAAGTGAATACATTACAAGGGAATTCAAATTTGGGATAAAAAAACCCTAAAATAATATATATATATGTGATTAAATTAATTATTTTTAATTTTATTACAATTTTTAGTAGAATGCTATAAAATGTGTTAGCTATTCGCTGGCTTTTACATATTGGAAACTGATCCTATATCTGTCAGCTTATTATACATTGTAATATAATTTTCTAATTCATATAAATAAATATAAATGTCTAGACAAGATATAAAATACAAGTTTTAAGAATAGACCAGATAATATTTCACACAAACATTTTATAGAAAATTGAAAATTATTTTAAAGCTATGAAACATAACGAGCTAGTTTTCCAGTTAGACTAGAAATTTATATCTAATTTTTATTAGGTGAAAGTATAAATCATGTTGATTTAAATGTACTGACATTGCTTTTTTTTTTAAAGAAAATAATTAGAAAAAAAAAGAAGACAAACAATGATAAAAGAAAACAACTTTTTATTAAAATAAAAATAATCATATGGTTAGTTGCTTAAGGGATCAGGTGATATTTGAACACTCAAGTAGCAGATGTAGCACAGAGATTCCAAATTATTGAATAAACTGATATTTTTTTGTATTTTACTCATTTGCGATATAATTCAGAAATAATTAGTTCCAAGTCTAATGTTTTACCAACAAATTAAACAGTATAAAAATATCTAGCTGTTAACAGTTAACAATTCTATTTTAATTAACTGTACACGTTAAAATACTACACACTAAATGTATCATTCAATGCCTGTATATTTTAGAGTTTATACTCATATTAGTTCCTAAAATCACGATAAATAATAAAGACAGTATGACTAGAAGTAATTTCCTCAGCATCTATCCATTATAAGTCTCTTTTCTTAACTGATATTTATAATGACTTTCATATCGTCTCCAATAATATTTCACAAAAAATGGCTTAGTTATTCCTCCCTTTATTGACATTTTAAAAATTTTATTCAGTTACTATTTGTTTTATTTTCTATATATTTTACTACTAAAATATATAGCAGTTAGCACAGATATAGAATATCACATTTATTTTAATAGCAAAAGAGTCATTTCAAATTAAAAAATAAAAATAATTTTAAACTATTATTTTATACTATACTAAGATCATTTTGAAAAATGTCGTTCTTATAATTACCTTGAATCGCCACTAGTTTGATATTATCTAATAATTATTACTATTTAATTGTTATTTTAGTCTAAAGATCAAGCTGCAAACTTGAAAACATTCTGCACAAGAATGTAATATCTATTTATAATTTTTGTTAAAAATTGGAAGAAAAACAATATCATTAACTACCATTAATGGCAATCAATTATATAATTACTGTGAACACAGACAAAATTCTTTTCGGCCTCATTAAACTTTCACTCCAACAGATAACACGCATTTAAAAATTAATTAATGATCTTTTATTCTACATAAGAGCATTTCACATAATAATCAGATTAGCAAGCTTTTAGTTTGTATATTTTGGTATTTTTAATTTTAATATTAAGATATTATTAGATGTATTTATTTACCCCCCCCCCATTCCATCCATTTGTTTGAAACATTTTAAATAATTTGTTTTGAATTATAAATTAAATTATATAAATGAATGTATACACATGTTCACATGAAAGTTGGAATGTTTTGTGATAGTTGAAAATTTCACATCAAAATTGAGATTTTATTAAAGTAGTCAGTCTAACTAGCATCTTCATTATTGGATTGGTAAATTAACATTTAGTTATTTTTAAGCAACAATAAAACAAAGCAAAATCAATAAAACTTTCATCATTCAAGTAATCTATTCAGTAACATCTCTATTGCACCTCACCTTTGCCAGATGCATAACAGATTTTTGCAATGCAGTAAGCTATTTAAGGTGTTTTTTAATCAAATCTAAATCCATGATATGTACTAGAGAAAAATAGGAAATAGAAAAAAAATATGCAGAAAAAAGAGAAAATACAATTAAAGTTTTAATTTTATGAAAATGCTATGATTATATGTTACATACCGAAAGCATGCTAAACATGATTAAAAGCTAAATTAAAAATATATAGACCACCTTTTCTGTATAAACGTCCAGAACATTTATGTGAATATACCAATATTTAAATAAACAAGTTCTATTTGTTATAGTTCAATGTGAAAAAAAGGAATTCCTCACCTCTAATGATTCAAAATAATTCATAGAACAGTAACAGCTTCTCCAACAATTAATTCCTCATAAAAATCATGAAAGAGAAGACATTTCTCTTCAGATTTGTTAATTTAGGTGATTTTTTCATTTTTATTTTATCTATAAATAAGACTATCTGCATGCCTAATTATCTAATAATATTAAATAGTTACATGGGTTGTCAATGAACCACCTATCTGACAAAAACTTAAACTTAATTGGAACTTTGAATATATATATATATATTGCAGGTAGAATTATTTTATGATTTTAAATCGATTGCAATCAGAATCACTTGTATTACAAAGCTGTATTGTTAAAGACATCTTAATAAAATAAAAAGTGATTTGTATATTTTATGGGTTGTTTATGAGCGCGGATAAGATATATATGTGTAGCACTTAAATTGAAAGAAAATTGCTTTATTGATTTAATAAAGTCATGAAATATTTTGTAAAGAAATGTATTATGTAAAATTAAAAATTGTAAAATTATAATTCGTGTAAAGAAGAGTATGAAAAAGAAAAATATTTATTTAAGTTTTACATACCTAAATGAAATGCAATGGTTAAAAATAAAGTACTTGCTTTATGACTTTTCAGATTTTCCTTCTGGAAGAAGCTTAAATAAATAATTTCCTTTTTCTTGTGGTAAATCTGATGGAAAATTCAAATATTTTATTAAAAATTATAAAGAATTAAAATTTAAAAAGCTAGAGAAAAAAATTCAAAGTTCAATCAAAATTTTCTTTCTAGTCAGCATAGATGAAAAAAAATTATAATTATTTGTAAAAAAAATATTTGAATGTCAAAAAAAAAAAATACATGCTTTATAAAACTTTTTATTTGAATTTAGGTAAATGTTTAGTCAAACTTTCCAATAAAAAATTAATAGAGTTAATTAATTTGTCCAGTGCAATAAACATGTTTATCAAGATATCAAAAATAAATACCATTAAAGACTTGGGGTGGTGGAATATAGTGACCTTACTTTGCAGCAAAAAGTATAAATAAGTGAAAAATAACAGCAGTTTTTAATTTGGAATCCATGAAGATAGCAGTGCAGATTGATTCCAGAAAGAGTGAAGAAAATGACAATAGAGAAGATCAGTAGAATGGTTATTAATAGCAAGAAAGCAGAAAAGAATAAGGACTACAATCAGCCAAAGATTAAGTCTGCCACAGTAGCTGATAAAAATGAAATGTTTTCCTGTAAAGTAATTTCAAATAAGTTTACATTGCATGCAATTATGACAATATCTGCTACAAAAGACTTTGTCATGTGCCTAAACAACTAAAGGTACACCAATCAAAGACCTGGAACTATGTAATTTTATCCAGATATGAACATTAATGGTGCATATGATTCAACTTTACCAGCTTACAAAAAGAAAACCATACAGTAACAAAAGAAGAGGACAGTGCCATAAGACCTACCATGTATTTTCCTATGACAAAATCCATTTCTATTGTCTATTAACACTGATGCCTATGAAGATTAATTAAAATAAAGATTAAATATATAAACACTTTATTTTCAAGGATGTGTGTGAAAGGTAGACGATAATGCTTATAATTTCAACAAAAACCATGAGTAGAACATTTTATTATATGGATACAATCTTTCTTTTATATTCATATACTACAAACCCTTATTATTATATTACTATGGATTTATAACATTCAGAGTTATAATTGTTTAATATTTATGATTATTTGTTAATTTCAATATTTTATGGTAATTGCAAATATATGAGCAACAATTTAATTATTATATTTATTTTATAATTACTGTAAATAATTTATTTTATTATCAAATGTAGTTTTTTTTTTTTTTTGCCATTAAAACTCATTCCAAACTTATAACATTAAACTAGAAAAATCATGCAATCCCCTGGGGGACATACAGAAGTAATGAAAGTATATCTAAATGATAATGATCACAAACAATGTTGCATCCAAAACTGGTCTTTTTATAAAGAAAGCAGCTCGTAAGATTAATTTAAATTGGATCTAAAAAAGAAATTGTGCAGAATTTAATGTCATTTTGGTCATCATCGCCACAATGTTTTGTTATAAATAATGTGAAACATTACATTTTGATGTTACAGACTTTTTGGATAAATATTATTACAATATATATATATAATTCATAGTTATTTAATTTGGTTTCTCATTGGCAGTGGATATATTCGGTCAGTTCTCATTCTTTCAATTATTATTTCCTTGTCTTTCAATAGCAGATATTATGGTGGTACAAGTTGATGCATACTAAACGTGCATGAACACTCGCATGCACCACCAGACCAAGGGATAACCTTGCTTTCATCTTTAGGTGCTGGTCATAATTTATTTTTCTTTAGAAATCATATATGCCAAATAAAAGTCATTTATATATGCGAACACAAATATAAAGTTCTTTTATTACTCCCTTTTAACACATTAAAAAGATAATAGATGGATAATATTTGATAAGTATAATATTTAATTAGTTGCATTAATTTATTTAAAATATGTATATAAATGTACAATTAGTTTTATATTGAGTTTATTAATTTTATGCTGTTAAATATATATATAATAAAGCAATTTGATCATTATTTAAATCCACCCTCAAACAACTCTCTTTCTCTTCACTTGGGGTCAATTATAATCAAATATTACTAAATACAGATACTTGCTCTAAATAAACATTACATATACAGATAGTGAAACACAATAACATCCGCGAGAAGTATATGTAAACTATTAATTTAAGCCATGGATCAGTAAATTGCCATGGAAATAAAATACATTGATCCTGGCAAGGATATACCAGAAAAAAATATAACAAGTAAGCAAACTGGTTTAACTTAGATATAGAGATTAATTTGATTCAAATTTGCGAACAAGTACACCCTTCTTTAGACCACAAAGAAACCTGGATGCACACAACAAGATGGTATCTGGTAAAGATAACAAATCTCTCTCCCACATAGTTTATTTAGAGAATAACATTTAATTCTAACACATAATCAGCTCTACTGGATACATCAAATCAACTTTCATTAAATTATCTAGTGATTAAATAGCAATAATAAATATAAGTAAACAATGTAATAGATTTATAAAGTACATGTTAATTGACACAATTTATATAATGATACGCAATCTTCTCTTCTCTTTCATTAACATTTCTGTTTGTAATATCATAATTTAAACACAATTTCTTCTCTACTTCTATCACAATAAGTTCAATTACACCATAATAGTATAGTTCATATTTATAGAATTCCCAATAGATGGATTACAAAGCATGAGATATATGTTGGTTGACCTGAGCATAGATAGAGAGTTGGCCAGCTTACAGAACATTCACCTGAAACTGGGTCTGTGGGTAATTGCACATTGGTTGTTACTTGTGATAGTTCATATAGTTCATACCAAAATTAGAATTATATCCTCAGTAAACTGGTTGTGGGATTCTCCTTATGAATGCTGGATACATTTTTCATTTGTAGATGTAAGATCAGCCATGGGAAAAGAGTTCCCAGAGGGAATCACAGATGTATCTAGTCAGATAACATGGGGTAGCTTCCTTTAAAAATAAACAACAAAACTGCTCTTTAAAAAAATATCCCCCCCCCTATACTTACAATTAAGCTCCCAGGTTTGTGAAGAGTGCCTGGTTTTTAAATATTCCTTTTTATTGTATTTGGAGAATTTCCCCCTCCTCTTGCTACTTAGCTTTTTATATTGGAATTTTCTAATTTTCGTCACATACATAATAAATATAAAGCTAGTACATTTTTTTTTTCTTATTTTGCCTCCAGGTCATACTTTCTTACCTGGTGTTAATGAAATTATAAAAATATTTTTTATGTGCAATTAGGAAGTCACTGCAATTTACAAAACCTAGATTACTATCTTTGTTCTAACATACTTTCACAATAGCGCATATTCGCTATTTAATGCTATGAATCTATTTTCGTCAATTTATTTATTAATTATATATAAATCCCATCAACCAATACAATATATAATATCTGACAAAAAATAAATATAATTAAAAATATAAACTATTATATTATGATGGTGGAAAAATTCCATCTCAGTATAATGTATTAATAGATGCTACACTACAATGAGTTTAAAAAGTATTTTTTCTTGAATAGTTAACTAGAAATGTCTGATTTGTGCAGTTTGGGGAATTGTGATAGCAAATTTATTTCTGGAAAAGTTTTTATAATTGCTTTTTTTTAAAAATATAAATGTAAGATAGAAAAAACAAAACAAAATAATATATCAGAAACTAAATATATTTACTGAACATATATATGGTCAATCACTGGGAAGATCAAGTAATATCCAATCATCAATAATTAAGTTGGGTTGACTAAGAAATCATTATATTCCACCCCATTACTTTTATCAATTAATTAACTATTCATTGCAGTTACACTAGTGATTTTTTTAATAAAAAACAATGTTAAATATCATATGTAAAATTTTTAAACATAAAAAAAACCTTTAAATTCAATGCCAGTAATCTAGCTACCAAAAATTTGATAACTTCTATAATCTATGTTAGTTATATTACCATAATATGCAAACATATGTGCAAAAAATATATTTTATAAAGTATATGTATGGAGAATTAAATATTCCATTCATTCATTTTCATTGTAATTACTGTTAATGCAATGCAGAGCTAAAGTTACGCTATTTTTCAAATGCTTCAATTTAAGACTTTGTTTTTTATTTGTAAGTTTGTTTGTAAACTATTTCAATCACTTTTATTATTAAAATTTGAATAAAATTTTAAAACAAAGGTTTAACAGATTTATATTCAATAAAATTGGTTCAAGTTTTGTATATAAAAAAGAAATATCAGGCAAAGCTATGACAGATTATAATATTTTAGATAGGTGATCTAGTTTCTTAGATATGGAACAGAGGGTGGAAAAATTTTGAATATTTTGATATCAAATTTAAAAATTGTTCTTAGAACTTTAATATGCTTAAATAAGGCTTGTGAGGAATCAGCACCACCAAGCAGGCAGTAGTGCTGGCAGCTACTTGGCATAAGGTTCCTGTGTGTACAAATGGTGAATAGCGCCATCTAGCGCTGGAACTTGCATCATCTGCTTTTGGTCCCCTACTCTGAATATTTCTGTGGTTGCCACAAAAAACAGTGCCTCTGGTGGCCACATGGGGATAAAGTTCCAAGTATCGGAAATTTTTTTTGGTTTCAATTTAAAGATATGATAACATTTCAAAATCAAGGTTTCAATAGAATTTGTTGATATTTTGTATATTTTTTAAAATCCCTATCAAAGTGATGGGTACAATAATATTTTAGGTAGGTGACATAGTTTCTTTGGTATAAAAGAGTGGGAAGAAAAGTTTTGAATATTTTGATATCAAATTTAAAAATTGTTCTTAGAATTTCATTATGTTTTAAGTAATGTGCTCAATTTTCTTGATTTTAATAGTAAGTTTCATAATTTATAATGTAGTTTTTCCAATCAAAAGCAAAAATATCAAATATTTTTACTTGAAATGATATTTTCATATTTTTAGTCACTTAATGATTTATTATATACATATATTTTTATGTACTCATACTAGGTATGATATATAAATAAAGGGTATACATATTAACATATAGCAGAAGTATCTAAAGATATATATATATATCAACTATGAATCAAGTTGATTTAAAATAGAATATAATTTTACATTTTCATTTACTGTGACAATACTAAAAAGTTAAAAATAAAGATAATTTATATATATTAAATGCTTTTATTTACCATGCACTAAAATGCAAAAAAAAATTGTTTATCCAACCACAACTGGGTTTAGTAGATTTAACTTGAAATATACACATAAAAAAGGAGAGTCCAGAAATTAATTAGGTCAGAATCTTGTTATAAAAAATAGGAATTAACTTAATTAATTTCTGGACTCACCCCCATGTTTTTATTTCAAATTAAATCTAAAAACCTTAATTGTGGTTGAATAAACAATTATTTTTTTGATTTTTAATGCATGGTAAATAAAAACATTTAACATAAAAAATATTTTTAGTTATTTTTTATTGAAATCATTTAAATGAAGCCATGACACCTAATTTAAACATAGATACCAGTGATTATTTCAGACACAAACATATGATATACTGATTCACATAAAAATGATTTGTTTAATAAACTTGATAGTGTAAATATCTTCAAATTAACATTTATGGGTCTTTTAAAATAAATAATTTTACTTTATTAGTGCAGTAATAAATATATAAATATTTTACAAATTATTTGTAAATGTTTATTTATGATAGTATTTACAAGTCTGTACAAATAAATATTTGAAAAGTATTAGTCCTTAAAATCAAATATTTTATTTCCTTTATCATTCATTTGTATATTTCTTTTATATATGCATGTAAAGTATTTCTAAAATTGGATAGAAACAAATAAATACAAATATCCAATAATTAATTAAATTTTATATGGAAAAAAATTAGAAGATGAAAATGTTCACCATTAAATTATTTAAAACATAATACACCTGGGTCTCATTTTATGTGGATTATTTTAATGTGATTTTGAAGTTATGCGATTCATGTTTCTTCTTAATATCTATCATATTTCACTATATTTATTAGATATCAAGAAATTTAAATTATTAATAACTTATTTTGACTTGAAATACTTTTTTTTTTCAAAAATATAATGTTATATTAGCAGTTAACGTGAATATGGCCTGAAGCTGTATTTAGAATCTTAGCTTCTATGTAAATAACCTGCCTATACTAATGAGTAAATAATAGATTTATACTTACGTATAAAAATATTGCAATAACTATTCAAAAAATTTAAACTTTTAAAATATATTTTGTTAGATATAACAGAAATAAATAATCTTTTAGATTTTTAAAATAAATAAAAAAGATTTTATTGATTTTGTAAACTGAAAATAATCTTTCTAATGATAATGTATAATCTTTTTGTTTTGATTGCAATCTCATTTTTTTAATATAGAAACAAAATGTGAATATTTAAAATTTATTTCAGTAGTAAAAATCAGTTAATCATAGATTTTAGGTTGAAGTGTGAGACAAAGACAAACATCAAAAAATGCTTAAATCTGAGTTTCCTGCAATGAACAACCTCTTAAATTCCGAGAGCTAAATAGTTATATGTCTGGATATCACAAGCTTTATAAACAATTAGTAAAATCATTGTCTCAAAGTTTAATCCCAGATTACATTGTCAACAGAAAACCATTAACACAGCACAAGACTAAAAATGGCACTAGTTGTACTTGCTCTTGTGATGAATTTGATTTCTTACCAGTTCACAAATGAATGCATATTGTCAAATAGTGGTAATGTTTAAAATATGTATCAAAAATGTAAAATTAAATACTGTAGTTAATAAAAAAAAAAGTTAAAAAAGTTTGTCTTGTATTAATTTTTTTTCAAATATTTGATATTTTTTATTAGTAATACTTTATTTCCTTATTTTTTTAATGAGAATTTTAAAGTAACTTTTCATTGTTGCTTTGCTTTTATGCAATTTTTGAAAATTCCAGAATCTATCCCCCATTTTTCAAGATAAGTTAAGTTTATTTTTGTGTGATTTTTTTTAATGCAGGTTTTCTACAGAACCTATCTACTGTATAAACCAAGACTAAGGTGTATTCTTCATAAGAACAATAAACAAGAAATTTAAATCCATGTTTTCTTTAATTAATAATATTTATAAATAAAAATCTTTAATAAATTACCATTTAATTTTTGTTTAGTTAATAATGTGTTCTAATATTTTTGAAGCTTTTACATTTTTTTACAATATTCCATTGTTTAGTACAATGTTAGTGATAGATTCAAGACAAAAATTTCAATTGTTCAATTGTAGTATTCAAACACGTGATCTTCTAAGTAATAAGCCATTTAATTGATCCAGAAATTCTAGGGAAACAAAGATGCTGAATTAATGGATATATGCATATATAGAATGAATGAATATAAATAGAAGTGGAGTGAAATTATTTGTAAAAATCAGCAAATCCTTTAATATGTTAATGGAATTAAATTATTCGTATGGTAGAAAACAGAATAACTTTTCTCAAATACAAAGAAATATAAGAAAAAAATTAACAACTATATGACAGAATTTCGAGTTACTTATAAGCTTTTTATATAATTTGAATACATAAAAGATTTATTAAAACTCAAGTTTAAATTGCAAAGTTAAAAGAATTTTAATTTTAGGTATCTACAATGCAAATTTTTAAGACTAAAAAGCAATTAAATAAACAATATCAATAAAAATACTGTAATATAATGATTCCTGCATGATTCAGCACAGTGATAATGTGTTAGACTTGAATACTGAAAATTTGTAGATTGGACTTCCACTGACATTTTGGTACTCAGATTTCATATAAAAGTCATGAACAATAATCATTTTGTTATTTATTTATAATGAATGAAAAATAGACAGTGATAAAAGATTTAGTTTAAGACAACAATTAGTTTAACTGCTCACTTCACACACACACACACACAAAGGTGATTTTAAACTAAATCAATTTTTTATCAACGTAAAAGTTTATATTGACAAGTTTGGTAAATTTCTAAGTGTTTTTAAATTTAATCTTTAATTTCTATTTTTTTTTGTCACATATAAACTTTATTGTATATTTGAGTGTCTGGGATAGGTGGCTCATTTCATAAAAATGGTAAAAGGGCTATTTTTAATCTCTTTTTTCCCCCCTCAGTTTAGATGATTTCCTATTTTTATGGCATATATAGTACTCCACCTTGCTTTATTAGCAGCTAATATAATTAAAGTTAACATAAAGTTAATCAAAGTCCTGGTTAAATATTAATATCATGCCAAATAAATTTAATTAAAAAAAGTATTATAAAAAAAATCTGTCTATCATGTGTTCTAAAAGTTTTAAAATCACTAAAAATAAGGCTGAACATATTTTCATAAAACATTAATTTTTTTAACTTAAATAAAAAGCAAACATGCTAACACACATTAAAAAAATATTGCATCAAGAATTTAAAAAACAACAGTCATTATTTATATGTACATATTTTTACTTCTAAAAAAATGGTTTAAGCAGTAAATATAAATAAAACGATCCTATATCTTAACATCATAGTAAATCAATTTTTTTTAAAAAAAAAAAAGAGGTAAATCATTAATTCAGCGCCCGTAGAAGCTCTCGGTGGTAAAAACAGACTGCTGATTAGCCCAGATTAATTTGATTTTTCTCTACCTAATAGCAATTAAGTATTCATTTACCGATCTGTCCTTGATGGCTAAACTGAAACAAAGAAAGCATTCTAAGCATGCTTTTGACTTGAAACTAATTTTGATGTTCCCTCAGCCTGGATTTGAATCCCATAACATTATTATAGTTATCGTAATTCCAGGAAGCCGGAAAATAAACAAATAGTAAAAACAATCACAAAAAATACTCTAACACACTCAGAAAAAAATGAAACGACAAACGATTTTAACATTTAAGCAAATCCATTACAATATAACATAAAGTCTTATAAATAAGAATTAAATTTTAAAAAAAAAGACTAACAAATTTATATTAATTATTATATTAATTGTAAGTGCAGTATATAAATAACCAAAATTGATTTGGAATTAAAATAAAATAACAGGTCCAATATTCTGAATCTGGAATTATACATTGGTTTCCAACACAAATGAGGTCTTTTTTTTATGTAAATATTTTTTATGATAAAGTTTTATACATTTTTAATAAAATATTATAAATAAATATTATAGTTCATTAAAAACTAAATAAATTCTAATAATAAATATACAATGATATATTTGTAAACTTTTTAGATCATGTGGGGATATTTCTTTTTACTAAGTTCTTTTTATAGATTAGGATTTACATTGGTCTTGCTCAAATCTTGCCCTCATTTCTAATTTAAAATATATTGTATCAGTTAATTCTATATATAATAGATATGACTTATATACAAGATTGTATAATTTGAATATTTTTGTGCTTCTATTATTCTGTAATACTTCTTGTATTGTAGATTAAATTTTGTGAAGGTAGGCAGACATTGCTGAAATAAATTTTTATATCTGATCTAATATAAAACACTGTATTCTTCTGTCAAATAGAATTCAAATCTGGTGCATTTAATGGTTAATACCAATTGAATTACACCATTAGATCTACAAGAATTGAAGGGTTGCAGTTTTGTATTATATAATTATTAATCTGCCATAAGTTTTCAAATTAATGTACATTTCATATAATAAAGTTCATCCATGGATAGTACACATATTCAGAGTCACTATCTTCTAAGTTCCACAATTAAATGTTAATGAATACAGACTGACCCTCTATTTACAAAAGCAAAGTATTTCAGACTTCTTGCTTAAGATTAATTTTAAACAAATAAGATTTTTTTTTCAAGTCCATATTAATATTTAGACCTCATGTAAAATAACATTTTTTAAAACATGAAAATTATCATTATTATACACATAAAAGATATTCAAATAGTGTGAGATTGTGTTGTTTTACATATCAACCCCTCAAATGTTTTTTGCACTTTATATATGTTAAGAATTATTTATATAAGATTAGATTTATGTAAAAAGAAGAATGTTTATACATAAGAAAACAGTGAATGAAAATAAAAAGAATTTAAATGAGTTATTACAATGAAGGTCTAAATATCTTACATTTGTCTTTGATTATATCTTTATTTATATGAATTTGAAAAGAATGGGGAAGTGAGGAAGTGCTATAAAGATATTACATACGGGACAGAGAAAGGTGAATAACTCCGTGTGTGTAAATTTTAAAAAATCAGATATATTAATCTTTAACTGTGGTTTAAAGTTTATATCTGTGCTAGAGATAATCTCTAGTTTCGAAAATGATTAGCAATAATCATTAGGGTATTTATCAGAAATGGATGGCGTCAAAGTTGTGAGTGGAGGGAGTTTGACAATGGTAAATGAAAATGTAACAATTTACTCTAGATAAATACTTTGCATATAATAAAGATATATATGAGAGATTGTGACCTGGGCCAACTGATGAGTGCTGGTTCAGCACGAAATGCATCTTGGGGGTCATTTGTCTTTTATTATATGTTTATTTATATGAATTTGAAAAGAATGGGGAAGTGAGGAAGTGTTTATTATATCTATAAAAATAATATTTTAAGTGGTATTATTCTCCTCTCTTCTTCAGGTTTTACTGGTCTGACTAGTGACAATATATGCAAGGGAATGTTCAGTTGATTAGAGCATTATCTTAATTTCAATATTTATGAACTGAAAGGTTGAGGATTGTTTTCCATGATAGCACTGTCACTGATTGGGCCAGACACATAAAAAAAAAAGAGAGAGAATAATACTATTCAAAATGTTAATTATATACTAACCTGGAGCTATTACTAAGTGTTGAATTGTATTTCAAAAGTCTGAATTGTTCTAAAGACATCCAATATTTAATATAAGATGATGAAAAAAATCCAACATATTATTAGTAATATGGCTTACAATCTTTCACTGCTTGCAAAGACAATATACCATGGCTACTGACCATCTTTTTCATATCTTTTAACCACAATCCAAGCATTATACACTTTTCTAATGAATTACTATACCATTGTACAGCACAAATAAAATAATTTCATTTTGACGATTTGTGTATCAATTTTGAGTTCAGATTTATTCTTATCAAGTACTATAAAAAGTTCATCACAATTCATATGCATCACTATTTTTCTTATTGTTATTATTCAGTGTCCAATTCTCATTTTGATAGAAATGTTACTACTATCTCAAAATATTTTTCAAGTTTTTCATTCCAACTCTGTTCCATACTGTCCTTCAATGAATTATTTGACTACTGAATTTTTTGTTGCTGATGAATGATTTGAAAAACAAACATCGCAAATGACTTCCATACCTCATTTATAATTTTTATTGTCAATTTTCTTTCTTTATTGTTGGCCACAATCAGTCTTTTCACATTATTCTTAATCTTCTTAAAAAAAATCTTCAAGGTTTCTGCAATTCAAGCTATAAATAAATTGGCATCAATATTCTGAAAGTTAATATGTTTATTCATTGATACTGCAACATTGTTTCCTTATTTGCCAATGTAAAACCACTACACAGCCAGTTAAACAATAAAAAAATGAAGACTAAAATTTCACCAAATAATGTTATCTTCATGGGTGGTCAAAGACATGGGTGGTCATCTTTGGAAAGATGGACTATTGAATGCTGTTTTAGCTATGTTATTACACACTTATATAATAATATAAATATGTAACTATTTATAAATACATACACACACACACTTGAACAGAATTTTTATATTTTTAGCAGATCCGAAAATACAGTTTAGGCTAAAGATTACTTTGTAAAGAAATGATCATGAAAATATGCAGAAAAGAAATAAATACTATAGTACGACAGATTCAAGAAAATAAACTATTGTGCATTACATCTGTTGCAAGCAATTATTTTTTCCATCATCTCATCTTAATTTATTTCCTTTTTATCACATTAACGCTAAGATGGTAGAGTTGACACTAAAAGCTTTGATGTTAAAAGCTGTTTCTGTTATTGTTCTGATATCACTCATAACTGCCATTTGTTTGATGAAAGATATTGTTCATTGCTTGTCATACGTTGCTTAAATGTTACATTCTAGAAGGTGTGCCACAGGTTTACGTCTATGCAAATGTTGACACGTGTATGGATTTTTTTTTTTAGTAAAACCAAACACTAAAGCAAATATATGTGAATAATGAAATAAAAAGCAGCTGTCTTAAAGAAAAAAAAGCAAATATTGTCGATAAAATATTTACATATTAATTAATAATAAATATTCAGAATAAGCAAATGAGAACAGAAAAACTATTAACAAAAATATATACAGAAAGAAAACTATTTTCTGCACATGGGTATTTTTCATTAATACCAACATATAGTGACACTCTCACACATTCTTATGTACAACAATATAATTTATTCATAAATATTAGAAGAAGAAAGGTGGAGTGGAGGGTCATTGCATTATTGAAATTATATACTTTCTGGAAAATATTTGAAAACTTTATTTAAGAAATACATATCTAATTATATACAAACAATTTAAAATTTAATTATCGTTTTTTTAATTACTTGCTAACAAATTTTAAAATGTTATTTTAAGACTGAATTAGAGCGTATTCTAAAATTACAAAGAAACATTACATTGATTTGTTTATGTTAATTATGAATGTTTTTTTTATTAAACATATAATTACCTGTATACACAATGTATCTGTTATTGCACTGTATTTATATATTAAAAGTGAACTTCGATTAAAAAAATATTAGTTAAAAATGAAAAGTATTTGATTTTTTTTCTTCCATATGTCAAAGCATCGCCGGGGCGCGAACTCACAACCGTCTGCAACCAACTACTTGCTTGCAAGGCGGCTGCGATGACCTCTTGGCTATCACTTAAGTTTCAATTGTCATAATTTTATACTCATATATCTAAAATTAATAAATTATTATTGTATATAATAATATAAATATGCAACTATTTATATATACACGCACACTTGAATAGAATTTTGATATTTCTAGCAACACTGACAAATTTAATAGAAATGTTTGCATGACATATTACTTTAAATAATTTTCTTATATTTTTAAAAATATTACATTGTTAAAAAATAATCTAAAAATAATTATGATACTAGTCAAGCGTTGTTAGCTGAGAGGTCATCACAGCAGCCTTGCAAGCAAGTAGTTGGTTGCAGATGGTTGTGGGTTCGCCTCCCGGCCGATGCTATGACATATGAAAAAAAAAATGATACAAGGTTACGTACAAATATAGGAAATGACCATTCTATGTAATAAATCAAATTTTATTAACATATATGTTAAAGTAAAAGATGTGAAAATCAATACATACTGGTAACTAGAGTGCTTTTACAATCACAATTATTGATATACTTCATAAATGTGTAAGGTTAATGCCATTAATATCAGATAGATCTTTCACTGTGTAGTCATAAAAAAAAATACTTTCAGATCTTGATTGAACATAGACTGTAAAGTGACTACACTTCATGGAAAATAAAAATGAATTAGATATATGACATTTTTTAAATTCTTCTTTTAGATACCAAATCAATCTTAGTCACCCCTATTGAAAACATGAACAGACATTTAATGATAGCATATACTTAGAAAAAATATATAATTTATCAATTATTTGGAGCAAATAGTGTATTGTAAAGCTGATATAATATGCATTTACATTTCAATAAATCTAATAAAGATAGTATTAATATAAAGCAAAAAAATTATCAAATGTCTTAAATAAATTAAATATATTAACAAATTATATAAATTATCAAATAAAGGTATATACATTGGATTTTCATACTGCTAAGAAGCATATATTTAAAATAAAAAGTTTTTGTATGGACTTTACACAACATTTTTGAGATATTATAGCTTGTTTTTGAATGTATCATATGATAGTAAAAGGTTCAAGAGATTGGAAATCTGTAAAAGAGTAATATATTTGTAATGTATACAAAATCAGAAACATTGTAAAATAGGAATTTAATTTATAAATTCTGCAAAGAGATATTTAAGGAAACAGAATTTTCCACATCGATTAAAAAACTTAAGTTTCAAAATTCTTTATTGAAGATCAGCCAGAGATAGAATTTAATATAAACTAATTATCCATTAGCAATGGATTCATTAGGCAATATTTTAGTAATCTACAGATTAAAAACAATAAAAAAAAAAGAAATGATTAAATTTTGTGTGCATGCCAACTGATAAAATATATTTTATTTCATTCTTCTTCCACACTGGATGGTACCAAAATGAATCACAGCTATGAATTTTTTAAATAAAATATTGTTTAAAATGAACCTGAAGTGTAACATATAATGAAAATTCTGTCAAACTTGAAAAAAATTATACACACAAATTGGCCAGATGTTTAACAAAATTAAATTATTAATTTGTGAAATACTTTGTAAGTGCATAAAAATAAACATATACACACATTCTGAAATCAAGATGTTGACTTTTTTATAAATATATTATTTAATTTTTGTGATGATAACTTTTTTTGATGTTAAATATGCACAATTTTAAAATTAAATTATATGATAGATATTTGTATATTTCAAAACTATGTATACAATGAAAAGTCTAATGTTTTTTATAGCTTTAACTATTATATATAAATTGAAACTAAAATGGCAATGGAGAAGAGTGAATTACTATAATTTAAAAAGGAATTAAGTAATTATAAAGTATTATCTTATGATGGTTTGAATGTACATATGCTCAAAAGAGTGTTAATAAATTTTTGGCTCATATATTACAATGTGAAGGACTTTGTAGTACAGTTGCCATGGTTACAACTTGAGGTTTGAATCAATTTCAAGTGATGTGGGTTTTTTTTCCTCATGTATCTGTCTCATAGCCAACTTACCAATTATCCAACATAATTTGACAAATGAATATCAGGTACCAGCCTAGAAATAAAACAAGAATAGAAAACTTTCACTATCCAGAAATTAACAATCTTAAAAAATATTACCTCTCATTCTATGTTCCTCTATAAACAACTATTGTAGAGGTCTTTGCCCTATAGTGGGATATTTATTTTAAAAAAGTGTTATAATTTTTATATGTACATTGCAATGTTTACTAAATAATATTTTGCCTAGACTGTTTTTAATTAAAAAAGAAGCAATAGTTACAGATATTCACTTGTGGAAAAGTTACATTCTGTTATATAATTGAAAACATTTAAATATATATATATATATATATTAGTAATTGTCCAAAATGTACAGCTCACTCACAAATCACACAAGGGCAATTTGCATGGGAACATTTCATTTTATAATCTGCTAAGATCAGATAGACCCATGAGACTCTCTAGCATATTCTAATTAAATTATGATTGCAAAATAATGGCAAATGCTAAAAATAACAAGACACTACAATTTATTCATGTATATACAAATCGATAACATAAATTGACTGCCCTATTAATTTATAAACATAATTAGTTATTAGTGGATTCAGGAATTAATTTTATGCACAGATAATATATAATATAGTACAATACTTTTAAAACTGTTTCTGAACCAATATAAACTCATTGCATAGAACTAATGATCACAGGTAATTATTATTATAGTTTTAGAATAAAACTACAGTCGTAGGATACTCTAACTTCATTACCTATTTAAATAAGCAGATGACCATAAATACTTCCCAGGTGCAATATAGGTAAGTAATTAAATGTTACATGTAAAAATGTAAGAGGCAATATCTGCATTACATTATTTATGAATAAATAAATACATGAGCTTCTATTGCATACTAATATTAAAGATACTAAGTGTAAGATTGATCAGCAGTCACAAATCGTATCAACCAAGACATGTATAAAAACAAAGCAAATGATATACGGTAGGAATTTCCACCTACCATACCCTATTGCTATAAGTAAAATAATCATAAATGGTATTACAATCATTTATGAATAAATAAAATACACACTAATGCATCTCATCTATAAATCAACAGTCTGAAATAAAATTACAGTAGCTTACTTACATCAATACATACAATTATCCTTTCCCCAAAACAAAAGATAATAAAAAGAAAACAATCTTAATTAATTATGTGTGAACAGCTTGTTTTATGTTTTCAAAAAGTGGAAATGACTAGTTTTAAAATATGAAGTCTTTAAAAGCATGGCCAGAGATTAAGATAATAAGTTAATTGTTTTTTCTATAAAAAAATATTATTTTAATTTTATGTTTAAATAAAACAAAATAGTAATCTCCTGTAATACTTATTTATAAACAGATTTACAAAATCAATAATAATTTATAAAGAATTTTCTGTATAATGGAGATAAATACATAATGTTAGTAATAGAATAATATATTTTAAAGTTCATACCCCTTCTCTTTCATCACTATGAATTTGAGCTCAGACTTAAGGTATTGATATACTTTTATTGGACCTCAGTTGTTCAACCCTAGCTATGGTGGCTGTAGATTTAATCAGACAGTATCAGATGGTAATTTACTTGTTGATTGACAGCTGGTATCTTCCATTGCAGTAGATACTCAATGTTTAGGTATATAATAGATGCAATGCTGTTTCTACATTATCTGATGGCTCCTTTTCATACATGTCTATGGATCTTCAGCCTGAACCTTGTTGGCTGGCAAAAGTGAACCAGATTGTGGGTTCTCTACTTTTACACTGTATCTTTCAACATCAGGCAAAATAAGTACACTGAAAGCACAATCAGCAAGGTCAACACAATAAAATCAATCAAAGTATATCAGCAATAATACTTCAGCAAATCAAAGTAGTTCAACAATAATCAATCAAAGTATATTTTCCAGCAATAATACTTCAAAGTAAATTGAGCATAATAATTTATAACCCTTATTTATAGTTTCAGAATAAGCTTATCAGCAAAACTGGATCCATCAGCTGACATTTCAATCCATTGATCTATTGGTGGTAGACAGCTCTTCAACTTCATTTTGATTCATGGTTTGTTTGTCCAATCACAACATTTAAAAGTGTATCTTTGAAAGGGATTACCAGACTAAATTACATCAAATATTTATCTCCTTATTACTATGTGATTGTTCATATAGTATACGAACATGGATGGGCTGCTCATCAACATGCATTAGCCAGCGTGGTGAGTTTATTGGCTTTTTACCTCTGAGTTTAAGATCAAGAAACACCATGGTCTTTCTTCTCGGTGCCTGATAAGGCAGAATGAATGTTTGTGTAAATGATAAATATTTTTCCAGTATATATATATACAATTATGACAGACAAAAATAAAGCATGGCCCTTATTCCCAGGAGGCTGTAAAGTCACCAACCAAGGCAGCGGTTGGTGGCCGAAGGCGGAGGGTGCTAAGAATCCCCTGATTGTGGACCCAGGCTGCCATTTAATGACGACTTTTTATTTAGGTACTTACAACTGCAGATCACTTTCAAGTGAAGGAAGATTGCAAGAATTAGAAGAAGAATTGTCTTATATTAAATGGGACATTATTGGACTTTGTGAAGTTAGAAGAAAAGGTAAAGAAACAATTGATTTAAAAAGTAGACATATACTCTATTATAAAGGCACACATATTGAAAATACAAGCGGAGTAGGATTCATTATAAATAAAAAGTGGAAGAACAATATTGTGGAGATTGATGGTGTATCGGACAGAGTTGCAAGATTAGTTATACAACTTAATAGCAGATACCAAATGCAGATAATTCAGGTTTATGCCCCAACAAGTTCTCATAGTGATGAAGTAGTAGAAGATTTTTATATGGATGTACAAAAGGCTTTTGATCAGAGTAAACAACATTTTAAAATTGTTATGGGAGACTTTAATGCTAGAATTGGTAGACAAATGAAAGATGAAATTGCTGTAGGTAATTTTGGTTATGGTAATAGAAATGAGAGAGAACATAGACTTGTGGAGTTTGCAGAAAAAGAAAAACTTTATATTATGAATTTATTTTTTGAGAAAAATGTTAAAAGGAAATGAACATGGAAGCATCCAAATGAAGGTACAGCAGAATTGGATTATATTTTGACTAACAGGAAATACATATTTCAAGATTGTAATGTTCTTAATAAATTTAACACAGGAAGTGATCATCGATTAGTAAGGTGTAAGTTACGTGTTAATGTAAAACTAGAGAGACAAAAATTATTGAGAAAAACAATATTTACAGTTGATATTCCTAATCTTCAGAAACATTCTAATGAATTCAAATTAGAACTTACAAATAGGTTTCAAGTGTTAGGAGATTTTGAACATGATTCAGATTTGTAATATGAAAATAACTGATACACTTTTAAAAACTGCAACAAAGATAGCTGGTAGAAAAAAGCAGCAATTGACTAATAAAATTTCTACTGAGACTAGAGAATTTATGAAGAAAAGAGGGAATATGAAGATATACAAAAATGATGTATTAAAAAGAATTGAATATCTCGAATTTTGTAAAATGGTACGGAAAAGAGTTGAAAATGATATAAGAAAGTATAACTGTGAAATAGCAAGGAAAGCTGTAGAAGAAAATAAAAGTCTCAAGAATGTTAAAGAACATTTTGGTATTGGTAGGAAATGTATATCTGCAATAAGAAAAAAAGATGGAATTATTACTAAAAAGAGAGATGACATCATGAAATTGGTAAAAGATTTTTATCAAGAATTATATAGTAATAAAGAACAAGTACCTCCTATATCTATTACATCTTCCGAATTGCCCAGAATTTTAAATGAAGAAGTGAGACATGCAATTAAATGTATGAAGAAAGGAAAGGCTCCAGGAAATGACGGAATTATAATTGATATATTAAAAGAAGGATGTGAAGAAATAGAAACAATTTTAGCAAAGTTATATACCAAATGTCTAAATGATAAAGGTGTACTGGAAGATTGGAAGAATGCAGTAATAATATTAATATTTAAAAAAGGTGATAAAGAAGATATTAGAAATTACAGACCTATCAGCCTTTTATCAGTTTTATATAAAATTTTTACCAAGATAATTACAACTTGTCTACAGAGAACTTTGGATTTCCACCAACCAAGAGAACAAGCTGGATTTAAAAGTGGTTTTAGTACAATAGATCATATCCAGGTATTGAGAGAAGTCATAGAAAGGACAAATGAATATGAGTTGTCATTATGTTTTGGATTTGTAGATTATGAAAAGGCATTCGATTCTATACACATTTCTTCAGTGATTAAAGCATTGGATCATCAAGGTATAGATCCAGGATATTGTCATATTTTAAAGAATATTTATAAAAATGCAACAGCAACAATTAGATTACATAATGATACTGAAAAAATCAACATTGAGAAAGGTGTAAGGCAAGGTGACTCATATCTCCAAAACTTTTTACAGCAGTGCTGCAAGAAGTATTTTGTGGATTAAAATGGGAAACTAAAGGAATGAAAGTAAATGGAGAGTATTTAAGTCATTTAGATTTTGCTGATGATGTAGTTGTTTTTGCAAGTAATGCTTCAGAGCTGCAGGAAATGTTGCAGGAGTTAGCAGATGAAAGTAGAAAAGTAGGACTAAAGATAAATGTTAAAAAGACTAAAGTAATGTTTAATCGATTTGCTCAAAATATGAAAATAAAGATTGATTATGAAGAATTAGAAGAAGTTAACAGTTACAAATACCTAGGTCAGATTATTAATACAGATGGAAACATAATGGAGGAAATTAATCATAGAATTAAACTTGGTTGGAGTGCTTTTGGTAGAAATAACTTGATACTAAAAGGAAATATGCCTATGTGTTTGAAAAGAATGGTTTTTAACAAATGTATTTTACCAGTTCTTACTTATGGATCTGAGACTTGGACACATAAATAGAAGAGCAATACAGAGACTTCAGACCACTCAAAGGAGTATGGAGAGATGTATGTTGGGAGTAACAAGAAGAGATCAAAAACGCAATGTATGGGTAAGACAACAAACAGGTGTTACTGACCTTATTGAAAAAATTAAAAGATTGAAATGGAGTTGGGCTGGACATATTGCTAGAAGAAATGATAATAGATGGACAATTGAAATTTTAAACTGGATTCCAAGAGATTGTAAAAGACCCAGAAAGAGACCACATGTGAGATGGATGGATGAAATAAGAAAATGTGCAGGGGTGTTGTGGAAAAGAGAAGCTAAAGATCGGAGAAGATGGATTAAACTTGGAGAGACCTTCATCCTGCAGTGGATTGATAATGGTTGATGATGATGATGACTATATACATTTATCTGTGCATATAAATTATATTTATAATTTTTACTTATTAAAGCTAGTGAAATTATTGAATTTAAACCTTCCTTCAAATTTTTAAGTTACAGACATAAAACATTTATAAATATCGCTTCATAGCAGACAGTCCATCAAAAATAAAAAAAATAAAAAAAAAAGATTTTACTTGGTTAGTACAAGAATACTTATACAAAAATTACTATACAAACAAATAAATCCATAATCTATAAAAAAATTTCATTCATGAAATTACACTATATTTCATTTGATTTTGATAGTTCCTGCTAAGTTCCATCTGTGTCCTGGTTATTAATGTTTCCACAACTAACTTGTCTTATCTGGTGGTTCTTTCCTTCTTTTAGATAGTCTTACTTGGTTGCATTTTAATATTAGTAAGCTCAAACTATCTACTCGAGCTTGATCTTTACCATTTTCAGAATTTTTTAGTTCAGCTAGAGTTTGATTCCTTATAGGGCTATACTGTCCCTTCAAGAAATCCCTGATCCCTCCAGAATAAACTTATCCATCTACCTGGTCAGAACTATATTTTAAAGTCCACATTTGGGCATTATTGGGCTACTTTCCAAAAACAATTTCTATCTGACAGTTTTCATTACTGATATTGTAAGAAATGATGTGGGAAAGTATTTATAACATTCTTTAATTTGCTTCTTCCACCATCTTTGGGCTTTCCCTATCATGTTGCTCAGAGTTTCACTAAAGCTTTGAAATTTTATATCCTGCTTTTCATTCATTATTCAATGTTGATATTATAACAAAGAAGTTATAAAAATAGCTGATAAAATCTGTACCTGTTATTCTTTGTATGTCATAAACTTTTTTTTAAAGATGCAACAGTTCATTATTCCTTTCTAGATATGCATAAATTCTTTTTCATAATCTAGGTATAAATAGTACTCATTTTCTTTTTCTTCCATTATTTCTATACCCTGTGTTTCATGTAACACTTGTTTCTGGTTATCTACATGTTGACTATCAATTTTCCCTTCCTCATACTATATTTTATAACTATATCACTTTTTGTGAATTCTATCCTCTCATTCTTATAACCCCCAATCTCACTAACATTTTCTTTTACTACCTTTATCTCTTGTTTTGCTTCTTTATTTTTTTCTAGTTTTGCCTTGAATGCTTCTACTACATTCTGTGTTTTATCTGTATTATCCCTTAATTCCTGCTTCATCTCTTTCATTTCTTGCTTATTTTGATTTATCTCTTCTATTAACTCCTGTTTTATTTATTTCTTGTTGACTTTGATTTATTCTTTTCTCTAATCTCTATTACATTCTTTCCATCTTTTGTCTAACGTCACTAACATTTTCTTTCATGGCTTGTTTAATATTTTGCATCATTACCTGCTGACTTTGTATAAACATATTAAGAGTAGTTACATTTCCATGGGTTTGTCTGTTTTTTCAACGACTTGAAGATTTTTAAAAGTAATGGGATTATCCTCCAAACAAGTTATCTCCGCAAGTATTAAATTATGACTTTGCTCCTCAGTTTCCAATTAATTTAATACAAGAAAATAGACAATAACAAAAAACTTCTCTATTCTATACAATTAAATTCAAAATTCTGCTTTCAACACTAATTCTTGATTATTACTTATTTATCTGTGATTATCTACTCCACTCCACCACATCTTATATGAGTACATTCAGTTCCACACAATGTCTTTTTGATGACCTTGCCTACTTTTAAACTTTCTATAGTGTCCAATTAAAAATAAAAATAGTCATATATATATATATTTTAGGGAATGTTATGTATGTATGTTTACTTTCATTTATCTATATACTGACAATATTAATTTCACTATTAAACAAAATAATTTTTATTAAGCATATGATATATATATATATATATCATTATTAACAATAACTTGTCAGACAATTTTCTTTTATCAATAAATATATTTTTACAATCAATAATTAGTTTTCTAAATGCAATTTAAAATGAACTTATATTATTTAAAAAAATATTCTCCCTTCTCTACTTCAACTTGTCAAACAAAAATAAAGACAAACTTATTTACTATTATTTTTATACTATTAAAGTGTTCCAAGTATCTCTTTCTTTTTAAATTAATATTTAATTAAAATTGAGTTTTTGATCTCAGGGATTCGTATTTATACCTCCGCTTCTACATTGGTGTGCCACTTATTAAAAAAAAAAATCTATCATAGTTTATTTAATCTCACTGATTGCAAAATAATGACAAATGCTAAAAATAATAGGACATTACAATTTATTCACGTATATACAATTTTACAACACACACGATAGTGCAAATTGATTGCCCTGTCAATTTATAAACAAGTAAGCATGATTAGTTATTTATGGATTCAACAATTAAGTTTATGTGCAGATAATATAGTATAATACTTTTTAAACTATTTCTGAACTGATATAAACTTGCTGAATAGATAGGCAATTATTATTACAGTTTCAAGATTAATAAGGATACTCTAAATTCATTACCTATTTAAATACCCAAACTACTATAAGTACTTTCAGGCTGTAATTGCAGATAAGTAATTAAATGCTACATGTGCAAATGCAAGAGGCAATATCAGTGTTACATTATTTATGAATAATTAAATACACGTGAGCTAGAAATCCGTTATATGATAGGAATTTGCTTCTATCATGTTTTAATATTAAAGGTACTAAGTGTAAAAATGACCAGCAGTCATAAATGGTATCATCCAAGATGTGTAAAAACAAGGCAGATGATATACAGTAGGAATTTCCATTTATTGCATACTACTGCTATAAGTAAAATAATGAATGCAAGTGATTAGTAATCACAAATGGTATTACAATCATTTATGAATAAATAAGACAAATACTAATGCATTTCATCTACAAAACAAATAGCCTGAAATAAAATTACAGCAGCTTATTTACATCAATATATACTATTATCCTTTCCCCAAAACTGTCAACTATCAATACATAATAGTAAAAAAAAATATCTTAATTTATTCTGTCTATGCAGTTTGTTTTATATTTGCAAAAAGTGGAAGTGACAGGTTTTAAAATATGAAGTCATTAAGAGCTCAATCAGAGATTATGACAATAAGCTAATTGATTTTATATATATAAAAAAATATTCTTTGAATTTTAAATTGCCTGAATTGTGGCAAAATTAAATAAAGCAAACCAGCAATTTCCTGTCATACTAGTTCATAAACAGATTTACAACATCTGGTCTGCTCATTCCTCATATATGTATGCTATTCCTCATATATGTATGTATATATTTACATATATATATATATATATATATATATATATATATATATGTAAATGGATTATATCCTGTACATGAGGGGTCAGAGTGAATTATGGTAAACATGAGTAGGATGAGATGGTTCGCATCAATGTGGGCTTTGAGCATTCCATCATCACATTTCAATGAAATAGATGGCTGAAGAGTTATGGGGTGGAGTGGATTGAAGTCTGTCCATTAAAGTATGAAAATTGGCTATCTTAATATAAGCTGAGCATTGATTGTATATATGGGTGAAGATGATAATCTGGACCAAGTGAT
Organism: Epiperipatus broadwayi; assembly: GCA_028023455.1. Lineage (NCBI taxonomy): Eukaryota > Metazoa > Onychophora > Udeonychophora > Euonychophora > Peripatidae > Epiperipatus > Epiperipatus broadwayi. Next base: position 2,870,918 of record JAQFVV010006222.1, read on the forward strand.
GAGTGCTGGTTTAGCACAAAATAGGTATATTGGTGATTATTTATCTTTTTGACATGTGTGTGATCAAGTGTGTCAGGAGTGTGAGATAGCATGGATAGTTGAGGGTTGGTGAAAGTCTGAGTTCAAACCCTTATATATTACATATTGGAGTGCAGGTATGAAAAAAGCCTGTACTGTAGAAAAAAATTCATATATTAAAATCAATAATAATAATTTATAAAGAATTTTCAGTACAATGAAGATAAATATGTAATGTTAGTAATAGAATAATATATTTTAAAATTCATATCCATTCCATTTCATCACTATAAATTAAAGCTCTACATTAACTGATGTTTCTTGTCTGTACTTTTCCCTGGATTTTCAGCCTGCACCCTGCTGGCAGCAAGAGTGAAATAGAGTGTGATTTCTCTACTTTGAATTTTTCAACAGAGACACAATAAGTATATTGAAAGTATAATCAGCAAGGTGAACATAATACAATCAATCAAAGTATATCAGCAATAATACTTCAGCAATCAAAGTGCTATAATCAATCAAAGTATATTTTCCAGCAAGAATACTTCAAAGTAAACTGAGAACAATAATTATCAGCAAAGTCAGATATATTGGTTATCATTTCAATCCATTGATTCATTGGTGATAGAGAATTCTACAACTTCAGTTTGGTTAAGGGCTTATTTGTCCAATCATGACATCTAAAATTTTATCTTTGAAAGGGATTACCAGACTAAATTACATCAAATATTTATCACCTTAATTAAGTGATCTGTTTATAAGAATTCAATTACTTTCTCTAAGATAATATCATTTCCACTTTATAATTATAAAATATTTTCACAAATGCTAATAAAATATTTTGTTTTAACATATTAAAAGAAACATATAATTAATAATACCATATAAATTTATCTGTGCATACAAATTATATATATAGTTTTTATATATTAAAATTGTTGAAATTACTGAATTTAAAACTTCTTTTGAATTTTTAAGTTAGAGACACGAAGCATATATAAATATTGCTTCAATATTAATTATGTTTTTTGTGTTATTTGTAATAACATTTTTGCAAACATGTTTGAAAATAGATGTTTTACTAATAAAAAATTACTCCTGACTGATATATGTTAATTTTAGATTGTCTGGAATCATTTGTCATGTGATAATAAAAATTAAAAAAAAAAAACTGGAAACATATGAAAAGAAAAACTGCTAGATATTAGTATGAACAAACTGAATTAATAGACTACCATAATTTTGTAGTCATTCACTAACACATTGAGAAATATGAAAAAGCATTAAGTTGCAGTTCAAAATATTTTGTTATTATGAGGAGATATGACTACAACCAATCAATAAGTATATACTACAACATTATAAAAGATATCTGGCAACATTATTTATTATCATAAAGGGCATAACATGAAATCTCTATTATTATGTGATTTTATTTTAAATAAAAGCTCATCTTGGAATAGCTAATTTAATCCATTAATTATAATATTGGATATTATTTAATTAAGAAAGTGTTTTAATAGATGATATTGTATAATAGATTAAGTCTTATAGTTACTTAAGGCATTGGGTGACATGATAAAATTTGTTGGAGAATCAAGTATGCTTCTTGGAGCAAATATATAGTTTTATTATTAAACATGGATATGTTTGTCACCAACAAAGATTAATAAAGAAAGTAATATAAATGGTGATTCACATTATTTATTCTACTCCAGAATCATCTTTATAAGCTTGTGTAGTCAATAGATAAGAATAATGGTATACCTCTGTCCATGAGCTATTTTCTGATTATTAGTGAAAACCAGTAGTCAAAAACAATTAGGGTTATGAATATAACATTACATTCTTATATGTATTGTTTACTAAACTTATATTGAAAGCTCTGTATTGCAGTGAATTACTGTTACTATTGCAAATATTAAAAATAAACAGAAAAAGGTTTATAGTGACTTATTTAATATAGCAGACAAAGTATATACTACAACCTTTTTGGTCAAACTGAATGACTGCTCTGTCAAATTAGCAATTTTGATAAGAAGCTAGAATTCTGTAGAAATGAGATCAGGCATTATAAGTAAACAAACAATCCTTTTAAGGTGATGAATGATAATCATACCAATTTTATCATCACAATCATTAGTTAATTTCGACAAAAGGCAGATTCATTATACAAAAACAACATTTCAGTATTTTGCTCTACTTCTCAAATACTTATCCAAGATCATTCTTCCAAATATCTTGTACAAATCCTCTTTTGCATCATCATTTTTAAATAAATAAATAATATTCCATTCTCATTTCAACTTCTCCATTATTATTTTCAATTTATAACTCCCATTATCTATCAAATCTATTTATCTAAAGTCTCACCTATTTTCTTTCAATTTTTCTTAAATGTGCACTTTTCTGTTCCATATAAATGTTTCCATCAAAACTTTTACAAGATTCTTTTTTAAATATAATTTTTACAAAACTAAAGAATAACCTCCTTCATTCATTGACAGCCCATTTAGTTATTGTATTTTATAGTTGTTTTGTTTTTTGGATAAAATATCAATTAACTAACTTTCTAAAAGTGTTAAAAGCATTAACCAGCTTTTATAAAATTTTCTCTAATAATTATTTTAAATCTTTTCTTATTATCTATATTCTTCAAGTTTTATTTGCATTGCTATGTTTATTTTCATAATCTAAAAGTATTGCTATCATTAGCCAAATGTACATTCCTACACCCAATGTTATCTATCTATCTATCTATCTATCTATCTATCTATCTATCTATCTATCTATCTATCTATCTATCTATCTATCTATCTATCTATCTATCTATCTATCTATCTATCTATCTATCTATCTATCTATCTATCTATCTATCTATCTATCTATCTATCTATCTATCTATCTATCTATCTATCTATCTATCTATCTATCTATCTATCTATCTATCTATCTATCTATCTATCTATCTATCTATCTATCTATCTATCTATCTATCTATCTATCTATCTATCTATCTATCTATCTATCTATCTATCTATCTATCTATCTATCTATCTATCTATCTATCTATCTATCTATCTATCTATCTATCTATCTATCTATCTATCTATCTATCTATCTATCTATCTATCTATCTATTGTCTCTGAAATAGTGTTTATCTATCTGTACATCAATATATTCATCTATCAATCTGTTCACTTCGTCTACCAAAACACATCCATTTACATGTCCATAGATCTATCTATCTATTTATCTTACTTTCCTTCCAACCACCTATTTGATCTATCTTTAATTGAAAACCTTCTAATTCAAAAGTTTATGTTATTTAGACAAAATTACAAAGTAATTACTGCTGTATAAGAAGATTGTGTTGATATAAATATATTTTGTATGTATCTATTATATTGATCATCTTGAAAAAAAGATATAGAGACAAATGTTTTATTTAATATATAAATAGCAATAAATAAACAGAAGTATGTGGTAAGTGGATGGATAATTGGTAGAAAAATAATCAGATAAATAATCAGATAAACAAATGAATAAATAAACGGATATATAATCAAAGTGATGGAGAGAATATATAACAGATGAATAAATAGATATACAAGTGGATATACAGTGGACATGTAAATATATAGAGATACATAGATAAATAAACCATACTGAAATCCTCGGATCCAGAGCTGTTTTGGATACAAAAATTTTTGGAATTCAGCAATAAAAACTAATTCTCCTGAAAATTTAAATAAATTTTAAATTTTACTATCATGTTTCAAATATCTTTTAATTTATACTTTAATTTTCTCTTTGTAATCTTTCTTTTTCAATATATCTAACAAGTAATTCAATTTATTCTACATAAAATGTTTCTTTCTACAAGCATTTTTACGCAAAATTTCTGACTCTTTAAAGTGTATTTTTATTTATTTATTAACTTTATTAACTCAAACTTTTATTTCAATTTAAAAAAGTGACACCAGACATCTTAATTACCTCTAAAAACAACTAGCTGTTCTAATAATCACTATATTTTATTTGATTAGTTAGACTTTTTCATTAGTAAAATTTTTAAAAGAAAATTTCTTATTACTCTTTTTAGTCATATAAACAAAACACCAATCAATTCTTTCAAACTTTACTAATTCAACTACAATTTCATAATTCCCTCAGCTTTGCTACTTTTCAATTCCATAAAAACTTTAATATAATTTCTTTATCGTTTTATTTTCAGTCTTATCCAAATTGTTTTAATTTATTGGGATAATAAATCAAAACTTCTTTTTTTGCTATGATTCTATCTTCTTTCATTTTCTCGTAAATCATCTACTTAACAGATCAATTCTTTACTAAACTTTAAATTTTTTTCTTCTACAAAATTCATATTTTCCCCCCAACCTTCTCTTTTTCATTTCATTCATCATTTTTATTGCTGAATTTGTTTTATTAGTTAATTACATTTATTATTTTTTAAACCAAGTATAATCCGTTTTTTCTAGTATTGACCTTTAGTATCCTTCATTAATTTATTGACATCAATTCTATCGCTACCGTATTAGTTTTGAGATATTTGCATAAATTATTATTACTGTTTCTAAACCTGTTGAATAAAACATCTGTTATTATGTTATATAAATGTTTTACATGCATAAATCCTCTTCTTGAGAATTTTAAATAATATATTCATTAATATTAAATAATTGATGTTAAAAAAACCATCTCTCTCATTTCACACCCACCACATAGTTTTAATTTTATTTCTATCCTACAATGAATTCTAATTCCTCATTATCATTATACAATTATTTGTATATTGTGTTCTGCTGATGATTTTATGTTCATCTCATAGTTTATATATATATTACCATGACTACCATACCACTAGAGTGCTGTAGCTATTCTATCATTTACTGAAGTGTTACTTATGAAATTTTATTTCATCTTAGAATCTAAAACAATACCAAATCCTATTTCCAGAATACAGAATTTTTACATCTTTATTCTTTTCTCATAATCCATCTTTCTTAGCTCACAATATTTTATGATGACTAATCTCTAAATTTCAATTTTAATATTTGCTATTAGATTTATCATTTTCTCTGTCTTGGTCACAGTCATTCTGTCTACTTTTATTATTACCCAATATTTTTTTAAAAAATTTTAATGACATTAAAACTTTAGGCTTAATGGATATTTTTACTTTAGTATTGACTTGCGTATTGAACTGATAAATTAAACATGCAGTTTAATAAGTAACTTTGATTGTTATTTATGAAATTGTTGTGGTGATGGATTTTGCATGTAGTTACTTTAAGATTGTCTATAAAAATAACTTCAAAGCCATTTTTTAAATATTTTTTCCATTGTTTCTTTAAAAACAAAATTTTTAAAGATCAATCATTAGACAGATACTGAAGTGTAATAACTATGCTTTAATGGAAATCCTAGTGTATTTAGTAATGCATTTTGATAGTGTTAAAACATTGTTCATGGTGTAACAGTGATACATACTTTTAATTGATAGATATATCATAAATTTTAAATCATAAATTTAACATCTGTAAAAATATATTTCCTCCACCAGTGGTAAATGTTGCACCATGCTATAATCACATTTTATGTTTTTACAATCAATACACTGACATTCATCCAAGCAGACGAGATTAATCATTTAGCAAAAAATAACAAGGTAATATTTACTGATCAGTACTAGTTATCTATGGGTTAATTGATTCAAACCCAAATAATTCAAGTTTCATTTATCCTGGATTTTTCATACATGATGCACTATGTATTAGTAATTAACATTTATTCCCACTATATTCCTGATTTTGTCAGATCATAAACATGGCAGAAAAAATACAGACTGCTAGTCAATGGATAATCATACATAAAACATTTTAGATTATTAACTCCTCTGCTTATATTTTTATATAGACAAATGCACTATAAAAGATTGTTGAGTGTGAGTACCTCAGTTTATAGAACAAGTAATAAATGAGTCATATGTCTAGGATAGGCAGTTAATGTCATAACTAGTTCATGGTAGACAATATACATAATATAATCTTTAATACAGATTTCATATAAATAGCAAATTTCTACTATAGTCAACCTGAAATGGTTCCAACAACAAAAATTCCATTTAGACCACTTGATGAAAAATTTCAATGAAAAGTTTTTTGCAATTTTAATGGTTGAAAATTTTATAAAAAATATTTTAGTTGAAACTATTTCCCTTGATGTCAGCAGCAATCAATAGTCAAGAAAAAACTTTTATTCAGAAAAAATCCTTGTGCATATGTATAACCTAACTATTTGTTGACATTGATATTATCAAAAATAAGCATATATATATATATATATGTGTAAAATTATTAAATATTTATTTATTAAAGTATGTTATATTTACATATGACATTTGTTAAATATATGTGATTTATCCAATTGAAATTTTGTGTGAAGTTAAATATAAAAAAATAATTTTTTTTATTAAATGAAAAATTGTTTTTAATATTTCAAGATTATTTTCACTTTTAGAAAATATGATTTTAATAAAATTTTCTAAAATTATAATGATCTAAATAAAAAAAAATTTCTTTAATATATTTTTTAGAATAAAGTCTGATATGAAATTGTTTGTGTTGGCAACATTATTGCTATTTTATTCATTTATGAAATTGAAATTTTATTTTAAATATTTTCATTTTTTGAGTTTATGATTTTTACAAAAACATCAAAATTTGATTTTTTTTTTTTTGCAACTTGGACTTACTAGTGTATTGGAAAATAAAATAATTAAACATATGTTAACCCATATTCAATATTAATTTTTCAGACTTCAAACAATATTTTTTTGTAAAATGCTAAATATTAATAAATGGGTTTGAATTAGTAAAAATTTTATGTAGTTTATGTGTAAATGTTAAATATACATATTATATAATATAAAAGGTACTTTGGATATTGTTTCTAATTAAGAAAAAAGGAATGAGATTTCAGCATTTCATCCCAGAATTAGCATATATAGATAATGTTAATTTCTCCCTGGATTTATTGTTCCTGATATATTTTCCTGCATAGATCATGATGTGCATTTTGATCTCCATTATTTTATTTGGATTGAATGAAGATTTACAAATACTAATGTTGAAACTAACGTTTCATCAAGAAAGATTAAATGTTTACCTTAAAGTGTCACTTTATTCAATTTCTTGTATGTGTACTCTTGTGTATCAGTTTCATCAATTATCTACTTATATTTTATCACAATTATTACATTGCCTCTGGCAATAGGCAGTATTCATTTTACTAAATAATAAAAGATGATATAATGGCAATTTTCACCAGGACTCATAAAGGATTACTGTAAATAAAAGCTTTCTCAAGATGTTACATTACATAACATTTTTTTATGTATACAACATGCACATAGAATGATGGTAGTAAATGTAATTAGAATGAGATGCGATGTTTTAAGCAAACAGTACTTTAAATTGTTTAAATATATATAAAATATGGAACCATAAGGTTCAAGATCTTTTCATTTAATGTTTTATTCTTTGTTGAATTAAAATAGATTGTTACAAAAGGTCACCATTTTTTTCAAAAAATATTGTATGTAATCACTGGATTCTTAAGACTATGGATATATACCCTCACATTTTGTAAATAATATAGTAAAATTATTAAATTTGAGTAGTATCATATATGTATTTTAATAATAAATTGTTTTTATCTATAATTTTTCATCCTTTCTTAGTATTTATCCCCTTCTCCAGTATATTATTTTTATTTCTTTTTCTTTCAAAAATGATAAGATCGATTCTTCACTCCATTTGTACATTTTATAAATAATTTTTAAATATTTATTTCAACTTTTTTTTAAAAAAAACTAGATAATAATAAATTTTTAAAATTTTAATCCTTTTAATTTTCTTAAAATTAAAATTAACAAGATTGAGTAATTTTAATAATATACTTGCAATTTTTTTTTTAATAATTCAAATAATTTTTCTTTCTCTCTCTATATATTTTGTTCCAAATTAATTTGTTTTTCATTTTTTGAAATTCTTAAATTAACTAATTATTGATAAAGATTTCTAGAGAACTGTGGCAAAGAGAATAAAAAATTAATTGAAAATAAAACTTTTTTCTAGATAAAATTGAAAAAAAAAAAAGTATATATTTACACAAAACGTAAAAATTAACATAAAAAAAGATAAAAATTATTTTGAACATTTAAGTTAAATAGAAATTAGACTAATTCTGAGATTTCATGTGAATCATAAAAGTGAAAATTTTCAAAATCAGAGACATGAGATGATTACAAGCAGATCATGAAAACATTTTCAAGGCAGAATCTATTAATAAATAATAAATATGTATTTTCAGAAAAACTCTAGTCATAGTAAAGAAAGACCATCTGTTAGTACCCAATGTTCTTTAGTATAATAGGAGAAAATAAATCAAAAATTAAAGATTCCTGTATTCAATCTATTTCTATTAGTCCTCAAATGTCACATGACCTCATGAATGATTAACTGTTTGACTATTATTGATTTACCTCGAGTAATTTACACAGTGAAGTGATTTACCATTAGATTTTTTTTATTTATTTACTTAAAGCTAAGACCTTCACAAGGAAGGAGATATTAACAAATTCTGAAAAACAAAACAAATATAGATGTGCCTAACAATGTGTTATAAATACAAATAAATAAATTACAAATGCCCAAAAGTTATTGATTGGCTGGATAAGGAAGCTTCTAATTTTAAAAAATTTCTGAATTGACAACCAGGCAAGAAAAATATATATAAAGTAAATGATAGAACCTTTTTTAAACGATATTTAACAACCATCAAAAGATCAAATTACTGGCTTTAATCTATTTTAAATCAAGTAAAACAACTAATGAATTCTTTACCATCATATTTTAATGATCAAATGTTATTTGATTTGAGCAACTGACCATACAGTAAACAAATCCTAAACATTCATCCAAAATGGACACTGGGGGGGGGGCAGTTAAATTTTTGCAACATAATGTAGCAGTTAACATATCCATTTTCTTTACCTGAAATTCAAATTCGAGCTATCAAACATAGACATTTCTTCAAATTCCAATAGACTTAGAATATTTTTTCCAGATAGATCACCTACAGACAACCCAGATATCTATTAGATTGTTCATTGATAAAAGATTACCTAGTTATTCAAATACCTACAATAAAAGAGATATTGCAGGCAAAATCAGTAATGCCATTTTCTTCATAAGTTATTTTTTTAAAGGATAAGAGAGATTCTAAAAGCATTTATCTTGCAAAGAACTATTTAAAGTTTGTTTAATCTTTTACCTATATGAATGATTGTCGTATACTGTTAAAAAGAATAGTTTACATTTAAGAATACATCATTATGAAAAAATTTTAAATTTTTTAAAAATAATTTTTCAAAAGATTGCATTAAATAATTAATTTTTTTTTTTTGTAAAAATCTATCAGAAGAATTGGAATGGATCAGATGGAATCAATCTCAATTATGGATGAAAGTTGGTATAGGTGGTAAATAGTTTTTTGTTGACAGTTTGATATCCCCTAATTAATCATTACATGATTAGTTTGTAAAAATGTGATGATGAAAAAACTATTGTTTGTTGGGACCTTAAGCTCAGACTGCAGAGATATCAAAATAAATAAAATATTGTGACTTGTTTGACAATGACATTTCTATAATCTGGTCTCATGACTGTAATACATTTAATGACTTATTTCTAATCTTTATCCTCTCTAATAGTAAATTTGAATAAAGTTAAAAATAATGGAAAGCTTGCTTTTAAAGACACTTTTATAACAAAATATGATAATAAGCTACATTCTTTTTCTAGTGATAAACTAATATATAAAGAGGTCTTCTACAATGAACAATTATAGAGCAAACAAATTGAATAAACAACCCCCTTTTTCTCATTAAGATTTATACAACAAATCCATATATATATACACAATGAACACTAGAATGGCAGACATCATTGTCAGGTAAGACTTAAGTTACCAATTTAGTTCATTTTAGAAGTAAAAATATATTTTTTTATTATTTAACTATTCTGATATATATATAATTTTGATCTTAAATCTAAAAATTAGAATAAGAAATGTATTAACATTGTCATAAAAATTAAATAAATTTCCAAACAAAAAAGCTGTAAAACTATCAATGAACAAAAATGCTAGAATGAACACCATTGGTTAAAATAAAATATACATATGCAGAAGAGTTTTCTATAAAGCTCAATGAGAAAGTTAATATACAACATAAAAAAATTCAAAATGACTTAAAAGATTGATTTTCATTTTCTTACGAAGTAGAAAACATTTAAAATGTAGTAACTGATTGAGATAATAGGGGAAAAAATTCCCAGTAACAGTAAAGTGATTTTTTAATGTATTTGTTTTTGCTTTTAGATCATTGTTAAGTTTCACTATATGACATACAACAGAATTAGAATATAACACAAGAAAAAAATAATTAAAAAACAACAACAAATGTTCTGTAAATGATTTTGAATAAATATTCTATGAAAGTAGTTTATATTTTTATTTTAGTTATCCAACTGCACAATGCATACAATAATTAATTTTACATATAAATTTACATTAAATAATTTTGCTCAATGTTAGATTGGTTTATGAAAATGCTTTTTCTTATAAATAAAAGGTTCCCTTGACAAGAAATTGAAAATTCTTGGTGTTGTTAAGTATTGACTGCTTTCACATGATTTAAGTTTACATTAATACTTTTGATTTGTATTGTATATTTTACTATTTAAATAATTATTTTGCTCTAGTAACCTAAAAACCCATTAATTCCAGTATTTCAATGTAAGCTATAATGAACAAGTAAATATATCAATGATTTTCTGGAATCAATTAATTTATTATAACAGAATTTATTTGTTCATTATAAAACTATATATATATATATATATAAGCACATAACTATCATACTATTCTAAAAAAAAAATTACAAGATTTTATTGCATTAAGCTTTTACATTTTGTCTTCATTAGTTAAAAGTTCAAATTAATATTTTTAAAGAAACTTATTAAGCTATATTGAGGCTAATCTTGCCTTTACATATGTCTTAATAAATATAAATTTAAATCTAATACAAAATTTCTACTTTCTGACAGCTGGATTAAATAATTATTATTACTAGTTTATAGTAGAATTACAACTGACAGAATTAGTATATTGTATTAAATCTTTTTTATATCATATAATACATGTTAACAACTTCATATTATTGATGTATATAAGGAAACTGTAATATCTAAGCAAATAGATAAAATATTTTAACACATTGCAAAGCTAAGACTTCTCCTATAGCTTCTTATTCAAAAAATGTGGAAAAATAGATAAAAGATAGTACTTATTAGATTTTTAAATTGATTCTTAATTTAACTATCTAGCCAAGATCTGATATTAAATTCCAATTTATTGATTACTGTAAGATGATTAACCAATCCCTATGCACACATTTCCCCCTGATGATGCTTTTTGTAAGATTTCAACTTTTGATTTTTACATGAAATTATTATTCTATAGTAGACTTCAATAAATTGATCTTGATTTGGAAGTAATATATGTTTGTAAATAAGAAAATTCTAACAAACCATATTTTAATTTTGTAAATAATGAAAAAATGAGATCTTAATGATAATAAAAGAGGCTTTCATGATTGAACATTGGGTAGAACAGAGAAATTTAGACAGGCAACAAAATCTTATTAAACTGAAATTTGTATTCAAAATGTGAATGAAATATGTCAATCTCTGATAATTCTACCAAATCCTGTTTAAAATTATTACTATTATTGTCATTGTCATCATCATTATCTTTATTATTAAAGAAAAAATAAATCAATCTTCATACCTGTTCTTGTTTATTTATTTAATCTTTCATTATATGCTAGTTTATTTCATACTTGTTTGAAAGTTGGCATTATTACACCTATTTCTAAAAAGGGTGATCTTGCATATCTTAACAGTTATAGACCAATTTCTATTATATCTGTGGTATCTAATTTGTTAGAAATCCATGGTTAAAGAAAAATTGTCATTTTTATTTGAATATAATATTTTATATTTGAACATCAGTATGGATTTATTTCTGACAGAAGTACATTGGATACTTTCTATAATCATGTAAACAATTTGACAACTTCAGTAAGGATCTTAAAACTGTTGCCATTTATTTAGATTTATCTAAAACATTTGAGTCTGTATCTCATAAAATTTTACTTAAGCATTTATATTCAAATGGTTTTCGTGGTGGATTTATTTTATGGTTTGCAAGTCACTTAAAGGATAGAAAACAAGCAACAAACATTTCTGGTATTGTAAGGTCTTTTATAATAGTTAACCATGGTGTGCCACAAGGTTCAGTTCTGGATTCTATCTAAATTATAATTTATATAAATGATATATTTTCCTTACACTTAGAATCTAAGATTTATGGTTTTGCAGATGAGATTGCTTTAATTTATGCTGCAGTTTTATATAATTTTCTTGAAAAAATAATTAACTTTGACTCAATCCTAATTAGTAAATGGTTGGATTTAAATGATTTATCAATTAATCTGAATAAAACAAAAGCTATTAATTTTTCTTATAAGTCAAATATCCATTCACTTAACATTACAATTTTGTAATATTTTTGGCATTATAATGGCACTTGTACTTGGGATGATATTTCATTTGTTGATAATATTTGATATCTAGGTGTTATTATTGACTCTAGATTATCCTGGTCAAATCATATTGACTTCCTTTCTTTTTGTTTACATAAATTAAATTATATGTTTTTCTACTTATCTAAGTTATTTCACTGGTCAGCTTTGATTATTTTTTGTAATCAAAGCTTATTATGTTATAATATATCAGTTTGCGGAACTATTCTACTTTTGCAATGACTACTTTGTCTGTTTTACAGAATTATACAATGCATATCATTTTTGGTAGATCACGTACCACATCTGTTAGCAATATTTACGGGGCTTATAATATACTAGATTTTTTCATTTATATCAGTATTCACATGGATTTGTTATTGTAAATACTTATTTATCTACTAAATATCAACTGGCTTTACCCAATTTTATTAAGACTCAGTCGGAAGCAAAATAGTTATAATGATTCCAAATTATTTAATTTGTTTATAAAAGATTGTTTTGTGAATTTAATAAACACTAGCTATTTGATTTTTAAAAAAACATTTATGGCATTGGTTATATTATACCAAACATTAGTTTTTATTTGTTGTTTATGTTATTTGTTATATTGTAGTTATTTACAAGTGTGGTTGAATTGCCAAATATAATATCTGAAAGATTTTAAAATCTTGTGTTATATTAATACTTATGTATTTTATTAGTGTTTTTTGCATGGAATTTTCATAATAAATAAATAAAATTATTATTATTATTATTATTATTATTATTATTATTATTATTATTTGTCATTAATAGATTGCAAAAATTGTATAATCAAAAATTTAATAACATTGATATTTTTTGTGATTACTTTATAAATAATATTAAAAAGAAATTGAATTTACTGTAGATAACATGTATTTATATACATTTCATATTCTGATTATGAATTGTAATTTTTTTATTGTATATTTTTGTTAAAATGTTAATATATTGAATAATGTTTTGTTTATTATATATTCATTTTATAATTATTAATAATGTATGAATATTTACTTGGGTATTTCTATTAAAGAAAAAGGGTTGAAGTGCATGTAATAAATTGTTGTTGTTGTTATTATTTAAGTAACAGAAACCAATTTGTTAAAATTAATAATTTTTTGAGTGATTCTGAAATAATCAGATATGGAGTTCCTCAGAGTTCAATCCTGGGACCATTGTTATTTAATGTTTATATTAGTGATCTGCTTGATCTTTCTCTTCATTCTAACATTTTTTGTTTTGCAGATGATACTGCCTTGGTTACTTCAGCAGTTTCAAATAGTTTACTAGAGTAACTTGTGAATGAAGATTCATTTAAAATTTCACAATGGATGAACAACAATAGATTAATGCTAAATATTAATAAGTGTAATTATATAATATACTCTCTTAAAAATATTCCAGCAAAAGACTTGTTAATTCAATTGCCTCCTTATGTGAATCAAACTTCTTATCAAAAATTACCAGGACTACAACAATATCTTACCTTAGCTTGGTTTTGGATGAATATTTACATTGGGATAAGCATATTTTTTGGCTTCAAAGGAAATTAAGAAAACTTAATTTTCTTTTTTATAGATTAAGAGATTGTTTGTATAAGTCTGTCCTGTTAACTATATATAAACAAATTTTTTTAAGCAGAATTTGTTATGGTATAACATTATGGGGCAGTACTGCAGCATATTATTTTAAGTCTTTGCAAACACTACAAAATTTTACTTTAAGAATTATTTTGTTTAAACCTTTGGATTTGTCAAGATTTGAATTATAAAAGTGTACTGGAGTTTTAACTATTAATCAATTATTTATAATGAATATCTTATGTTATCGTGTTAAATACAAGGAAATGAATAAAAATAATTCTTCATCAATAATGGTAACTAGATCAAGTGATTTTGATTTATTATTTGAACAAGTATACTTTAAAATCCATTGAAGATATCAAAAATGTTATCTTGGTCCAAAATTTTATAATATTTTTATAAGGAACATTGGATTTAATGTTAGTGACCTATCAAGGAAAACTTTGAAAAAATTCATTATGGATTGGATTATAAGTGATGATAATGAAAAACTTTTTATTTCTATTTAATTATTTTATTCTATATTAATGTTTTATATTTTATTTGCACATGTATTTTTGTTAAGCTCCATGTGTGATTTTTTATCACAAGGAGATTATATGTTTAATAAATTTAATTAAATTATTATTATTAAAATATGGAGCTCAATTTATCAGATAATCCTAAAGAATTTTGGTCTTTTATTAAAAGTTGTGGCATTACCAATAGAAAGTCTCAAATAGATTATAATTCATCTTTAAGTGCTGATGACTTTTCAATTCACTTTTCTGAATTATTTGAAAATTCTCAACTGTTTGGGTTTAATTCGACTAATGAATGCTTTAATGATAGCATTTCTAGTGATTGTTCCAACAATAGTGATATTATATTGGCGGACTAAACACATTCAAGTATAGGTTATGACAATATACCTTCTTTCATTACAAAGGTTGTGCAGAATATAATGCTGCTCCTTTATGTTATATACTTAATTGTTCCATTAAAAATTGTATTTCTTAAACTTGCCAAGGTTATACCTATTTTTAAAAATGGTTCAAAAGATAATGTTAATAATTATAAACCAATTTCTGTGCTTCATCCAGTTGCATGCATATTTGAAAGATGTGTTTATAAGAAAATTGTTAATGACATAAATAAGATTTTGGGTTTTTTTACCTGGCAGATCAACTAAAACTAATCTTTTAACAGTAATTGATCACATTGCTAATGCCTTTGAGAATTAATGTCATTTAGAAGTTATTTATTTTGATTTATTCAAGGCATTTGATAAAGTGGATCATTCCAAATTGCTTTACAAAATATATAAATTATCTTTTTCCTATAATTTGGTTGCATGGTTTGAATCTTTTCTTAGGAAAAGAACAGCTTATGTAAAGTTTAAGAATAAGTCTTCTAATCCATATTATTGTAATATAGGATTATCTCAGTGCAGTATCCTTGCACCATTATTGTTTAATATTTATATTGATGATTTGGGAGTTTGGAATTTTCACATATTTTATGCTATGCAGATGATTGTAAAATTTTTAGAAATGTCAACTCAATTAATGATTGCATACTCTTACAAAAAGATATTAATAATTTTGTGAAATGGTGTAGAGATATTAATATGGATAAATGTTCAACAGTTTCTTATTCTAAAAAATCTGAAAAGATAATTTCTCCATATTATATTGAAGGTCATAATATATAATTCATTGATATTCAGAAGCAGCAATAGATCATTTATCATCATATTGAATATGTGGTAAATAAGGCTTTTAAAATTATGGGTGCAATTTTAAAGCATGGTATACAATTTACTAGTTTTACAAAGTATAAATTATTCCTCTCTTTGGTTTTGCCTATTTTAGAATATGGATCTGTTGTTTGGAATCCCAGTTCCAAATGAGATATTATTAAAATTCAATTGATTTATGATTAATTTTCGAAGTATATTAAGTTAAATGACCATTATCTATCCCTATCAGTTAGAAGAAAAAAAAGAGAGATCTTAAAATTTTATATAGCCATGTCAATCATAAAATTATATTAACTAACAAAATTTCAAATATTACTTTTAATATTTGTTTTCATAAAACATGGACATTTACTTTATTTTATATTAAGGTTTGTCGCTCTAACATATTAAAATTTTCACCTTTGTTTCATTTGCCTAAAACCTATAATCATGATTTTATTAATGAAAATATTTTTACTTTACACTTTAAAAATTTGTCACTTATCTTATAAAAAAGTACAGCATATTAATAATTTATCATTTATACCTATTTATGCATATTATTGTATAGTTGTTATGGTGCAATTCTGTAATTGGCTTAATGGTGTAGTTTTGTATGGTAAACAAATTGAATTATTATTATTATTATTATTATTATTATTATTATTATTATTATTATTATTATTATTATTATTATTATTATTATTATTATTATTATTATTATTATTATTATTATGATGATGATGATGATGATGATGTTTCAAAGCAAAACTTTATTGAGTCTAAAAAGTTACAGAGTCACATCTAGTAATATATTGATTTGTTACAAATGAAAAACAAATTACAACTTTCAGTATATAAGTCTTTATCATTTCTGCATACTTTTCTTTTTTCTTGTTTTTAAATTTGGTCTTCTATTTAGTTCAGTTTATGCTTGCATCTCTTTGAAGTTGGAAAAAAATGCTGATGATGAAAATGTCACCATCTATCTTATTGGCCTTTATATTTCATAGACTGGATCTTTGTTTCAAGTGTGACCATGTGGCTGCAAACACATCTGGTTGAGCTAGGATGCTGTCTCTTTTTCTGAACAGTTCTAGTTTTATTGAATATGTTGCTGGGTGGCATTGAGGGTTATTGGCAAGTGCAAAAGTGCATCTGGTACATCAGTAGGCATAAAGGCTGTATGTTGCTGCATGAATAGCAGGGATGTTGCCTTTTTAAAAGTATTTATTATTTCATCAATTGAAATGATAGCCTTTCTGTATGTGGTAAACATTGTGCGACGTATTGTTTCTAGGGCACTGCAGGAATGAAGAAAATGATCTTGTGTCTCTTCTTTTCTATGACATAGCCCACACATGGGGTCTATATTTGTATAAAATCTACGAAATCTAAGGAAATGTGTTGTGGGCAGAGCATTGAGATTAAGCTTAAGTAGAAAATCAAAAAATTTTGGTTCTAATGACCATTTTCTGAATTGTTGCAGTAGTTGCCTGTTGTTTATCCCAAGAACTGATGGATGTAGATCAGGTGTCTGGTTTGGATATAGTATATTATAAATGTCCCAGTATGTATACTTGTTGTCATTATTGAGTGATATTTTGTTGTATATTGGCTTGAGTTCTTCAATCAGTGTGGATAGATATCCATATGAAGGGGGTGGTCTGTCTGTGGGTATTATACTGATTACACACTCCAGGTCTGGAAATCTTTTTATGGTTGCTGTTATTAGATTTACTGATTTCTGAGTGTAAAAAAACATTAATTGTATGGAGTCCAAGTCCATTGCTATGTGGTGGTCTGCTCAGATTTTTTAAAGAGATTGCCACTGTCTTTCTCTTCCATATTAGTTTGTTACAGATTGACGAGATTTCAGATATGAATGTTTTTTCAAATTTGATTATAGGTGTGTAGTATGTAATTTTTGTAATTATAAGTTGATTAAATAGTGCTACCTTTGCGTATATTGACAGGTATGACTTTTCAAGTGAGGCTGTGATTTTTTTCAGCATCTTTTTTAATTTATTTTGAATTTTTTGCCACATTCCATTGGTTCCAAGGAAGAATGGGAAACCAAGGAAAGCAGATGGTTTACCATTAAACATCTCTGTACAGTGCTTGCCTGTCTATATTGACCATGCAGCAGTTTTATTTGTGTTAATTTTTAATTAAAATTTGAGGTATAATTCTTGATTATCTCTTGTAATATGGGGAGGTTCTTTTTAGAGGGGAGGAAAACGGTTACATCATCCATATTATTATTATTATTATTATTATTATTATTATTATTATTATTATTATTATTATTATTATTATTATTATTATTATTATTATTATTATTATTATTATTATTATTATTATTATTATTATTATTATTATTATTATTATTATTATTATTATTATTATTATTATTATTATTATTATTATTATTATTATTATTATTATTATTATGTTTCAAAAAAAAAAGAACTTTATTGATGACCATAGGGTTACATTTGTTATAAGACACTTCGTATACAAATATTTACACTGCTAGTGAGTAAACCAAGTTTAAGTTTGTTTCTGTGATGTACAAAAAAATTAAATTAGGAGGGAAAGATATTTAAACATTGTTAAGGGGGGTGAAAATACATATGTATACATTACATTATTATTATTATTATTATTATTATTATGTTTCAAAAGGCACTTTATTAACTCAAAGAAATTTTACATTGTTTGCATTTGTTTTTACATGTTTGTATTGAATTATATGGTATTATTACATATATTAATTTATGGGATTACATATGTTATTGGGGGACTATTCAATGGGTGTTCCAGAAATGGATGTTTCAATTGAAAAAACATTGTCCATTATTTATTAGTTCATTCATTACTTACAACATTGATGGCTGTTTTAACAGAGACCAAGTTGCCACATATAAATGCGGAATGGTTATTAGTCTGTCTCTATTTTGAATGTGTGCTAATTTGTTTTTAAATGTAGATGGGTGGCATCTAGGGTTTTTGCCAATCAAGAAAGTACATCTGTTGCACAAGATGAACATGGCTGCTCTAATGCTAGGTATTGATCTTTCCTGGAAAGTAACAAGTATTTGATTGATTGTGGTACCAGGCTTTCTGTAAGCATTACACATAATCTATCATGTTTGTGTTAGAGCCACATACTGGTATATGAGGTGGTGTAGTGTCTCTTCTGCTTGGTGACACAACCCTCAGAAGGGATCAATGATTAGATATAGTCTCTTATGATATAAAAAATATGTTGTTGGCATGACAACTAGATTCATTTTGATTATGAAGTCAAAATATTTGGGCTCAAGGGCCCATTTCTTAAATTCTTTGAACAATTTTTTGTTGCTAATTTGTAACATAGGAAGGGAAGCATTCGCATCAGTTTGAGTGTTGACTAAATCATAGATTTTCCAGTATGAATATTTATGTAGAAACTGATCTGAATTATGTACTGTGATTTTATATTGATAGATAATGGTAGCCAAAAATGAGCCTTTTGGAGGTGGCCTATCTGTTGGAGTGACTTTGACCAATTGTTTGAGTCTAGGGCATTCTGCAATTGTTATGTCTATTAGGTTTCTCAGCTTTTGCAAGGGGAAGATGTTAATGCTATGCAAGTCAAGGTCATTTTTGATCAGGGGTTTGTTGAGTTTTTAGTTGAGATCGCTATTGTTTTTTTTGACCAGAGTAGCTTATTATATATGGCTTTAATTTTTGAGATAAATGCTTTAGAGAAAGAGATAACTGCCAAATAATAAACTATTTTTGTTGAAATGAGTTGATTAATTAGCTGTACTTTTGTGTATAGTGACAGATATGTCTTGGATAAAGAGACTACTATTCTTTTGGCTTCTTCCTTAAGCTTATTTTGAATGTGACATTTTATCCCCATGATTCCCATATGAAATGGGAAACCAAGGAAAGGGGTGGGCTTTGAGACATAGTTTGATGTATATTGCTTGCCAGTGAATAGCGCCCAGGCTGTGATTTTTGCTGGATATAACCTTAATTTGTTTCTGCATATACTATTGCAGTATCTTTTGCAGCTGTGGTATTTGTTTTTTGGAGGTCAGGAAGATGGTAATACTATCCATGTATGCAAAGCATGCAGTATCCTGTGCTGTGCCAGGTATCTCAATTCCACCAGAAGTCTGTTGTATGTTATTAATGAGGGGGTTGGTGTACAATATAAACAACAGTGAGCTAACAGGGGATCCTTGGAATATTGACTGAGTTGGGGTGAATGATGTGGAGTTTTTTCCATTTAGTGTTCAATAAATCTCTCTATTTAAAAGTAGGTTGGCTATTATGTATAGGTGTGCTCTAGGGATTTGAGTATTTTTGAACAGTTCTAGGAGTGCCTTGTTTATAAGGTTTAGATAAAGAATTGTATGAACATAAATGGCCAGCTATGACTCAAAAATTTTTAGGGCTGGAATCTAGGACATCAAAATATGTATGAGATGGTTTGTTTGTATTTTTTTTAAGCAAGGAAGGTTTGATATCTGTTGGTATACTAGTATATATATATATATGTTTATCTTCAGGGTTTGTTTTAGATTCATTGCTTGAGTTTGGGGTTTTGGTAAGTGAAAGATGAAGGTTTTTTGGTTCAATTACAGCTTCCTGGTTTTGTTGAGTGTCTGTTAAGTGGTGGATACAGTATTCTAGGTTATAAATACTGTTATTTGTGGAGCATGTTAGGTTAATTTTGCTACCAAGTGGTTTTATTTTTTTATTACCATGATCTTTTTGTGGTCACCCAGGTTTTCTTTTGGAAGTGTAATCTGCATCACAGCTTTCAACTACTGGTAATGGTGGTGTTAGTGTATACATGACATCTATGCTGGTCTTGTTTATTATAAGATTGGTTAGTAAGGTCATTGTGAATAATTGACTGTGGTACTTTAGCTATATGAGTTAAATCTGTTTACATGGGTTGCCTGCTGAGGTGAGACTTTGATTACCTTCTGCCTGAGATTTTGCTGCTGATGTTAATAGGTGTGCTGGAGATTTGATTTGTTTGCTCAATGGAGAGATCAATTGGTGAAGCATCTTCATTTGAGGGAGAGATTATGTGGGTATTAGATGTTTTGTCACTATTATTTTGGTTTTGATATGAATGCATCTAGGTGTATGGTTACCCATCTGATTACATTGTAAGCATTGAGTGGCTGTACAATTGATTGCTAGATGACCATGCTGGTGACAAGAGAAACATTCTCACTTTAACTCTCTTATGTATAGACAAGGTGTGCATCTTGGTCTGTAATCTGAGTTTGGATCAATGTTTTTGTTTAGCTTGACTTTAAACTCATAGCTATTGCTGTATATTAGAACTGGGGTGTCCTTTATTTAAACTGGTTGCAATAAAGCAACCTTCCCAAAAGGCTCCATTAATTTTTGAAAATCTTATGTGGGATAGCCTAGGTATTTATTTTTCAATATACCAGTTACGTATCTCTGTTTTCATCTACAACAATTAGAGCAAAATGACCCAGTGTATTGACCTTCATTTTAAATGTATTTTTTTTTTGGTTTTGATCATGGAATTCTATAATCAGATATCTTTGATTGGGATGAACAGCTAAGCATAAAGCACTGTCCCATAGATTGTGACAAGTGAGTGCTACATATAATAAAGCTCTTGGGAATTTACACAAAGAACAATGATATCTGTTGCTGATAAAACTATTGAATCTTTGAAAAGCTCATGGAAAGTGTTTAAAAGTCCATTAGAAATGGTGTTGTGGAACTTCTCTGAAATGCTATCTAGCATATCAGCATTCCATATTAAAGAACAGAGGATTGTGTTTCTTCACCATTTTGATTTTGTAGATCTAAATTTTCAATATTGCTGGTTGTAGATTTTCTGAATCTTCGGAAGAGGGATTAAAATTCATGCTTGTAATTAGTGTTAAGTTTTTTTTTTTTTTTTGCAATATCACCAAATGTTTTTTTTTTATTAAACTAACATTATTTCTTAGGTTTGTTTTTTCACTCAAGTTAGTTAATACTGAAGGTGTGGCAACCATTTAAGTTATCTTTAACCAATGCTATGAACTAAGTATTTTCCCCCCACAGATGCAAATGTATATTTGAAACTTTTACAATATATATAAATTTTGTACTTGTTTTTTTTTTAAAAAAAAAAAATTAAAATTACTTTGTCTGATGGAGTTGCAAGTAATAATATTAAAAATAGCAGCAGACTTTTAGCATACATGCAACCAAGCATGTAGTCTGGTGGCACTCTATTATTACTATTGTTGTTGTTGTTGTTGTTATTATTATTATTATTATTATTATTATTATTATTATTATTATTATTATTATTATATTTTTAGAATATCTCAAATTACTCTAATATGATGTCTGAAATAATGTATTAGCTATTATATTGCCTTCTATTTTTAAAAATAAAACATATACATATAAAATAACAATATAATAATGGATACGTTTATATTTTCAATAATTATTACATAATTATTTTGTAAAAATAAAAATAAACTTTAATAAACTTCACAAAAACCCCATTTTTAGCTATTCCAAAATTTATCTCAATGTAATCTTGCAAATGGTTTTGAAATAGATAACAGAAAAAGAAGTCAATCAAAGAGAGGAAGGTAATGATAAAACTATTTAATTTTATTACTATTTGATTATACTGGCTTCTTTTGATTGTTATTTTTTAAATTAAAAAAAGCAATATTTTAAAGCAATGTAAATTTACTAAAAAAATCTCAATAAATAACACAAACATAGCTTTAAAAGTGTGATTACAGTATTTTTCAGGATTTCATTGAATACATTTTTCTGGGTTCATACATAGTTAACTGGATTGGGTATTGCCAAATAGCTAAAAAAATATAAATTAGTTGACAAAAATTTTCTAGTTTACATCAATAAATTTGAACCCAACTCATAATAGGTAGCTGCAGTATCAGTGCATTATAATGCTCTTATATTGCCCCTTTTTTAATGTAATTAAATCAAGACTAACTTTACACATTTATTTTTTTATATTTTTGTGCAAAATAAACTATTTTTAACACAATTATTATTAAAATTAATTTTTAAATATAAATTAAAAGAACAAAAAAATAGTAAAAGATATAAATTCATTTAAAAAAATGATTTACTTTTTACATTAGTTAGAATAACATATCCCTCCTCTATTATTATATAAATCCCTCTTAAAAATATAATTAAAATATATATATATATTACATTTATTCAATAAAAACAGCTTTAGAATTTTTTATGCTTTACAAATATAATGTGAACAAGTGCCTTGAATTCTACAATTTGATATTTGCAATACAGAGCTTTCTTTTTTATTGATAATTCCCGATGTCTGGGAACAAAAATAGATACTAAAATATTATAAATTCATTGGCATTCATTGCACAAACATTTTGCATAACAGATTTGAATGCTACACACCAAGTAGAGCCATCAAAATCATACTGAAGATGCTAATCAAAAAAATTCAAGCAATTAATTTTTATTATTTATCATAATTTTTGTTTCCAAACAGCTCATTTTTGATATGTATTAAAATTGACAATTTGTATTTGAAACCAGAAGCTTGCAATTAAACTTGCACAATTTAGTAAAATATAAAATAACGAGGCTGTAATTCCTTGTTTCTTAATGAACAATGCCATTTATCCTCATCAATAATGTTTGACTTTCTTTTTTTAAAGACTTCATTAAATTTGTTATAATTTTTAGTAAATTTTTTGTTCATTAAAAAATTATTAACAAATTACAGCTTCATTATTTTATATTCTGTTTTAGTAAATTATTTTGTATTATGGAGAAATTTATTATCTTTTTAATAAATTACTCAAGTTTGTATTATATTATTATAAAACTAAGCATTTAAATACACCTAGGTCTCTTTTTACACGGACTTATTTAACGCGATTCACTTTTCTTCGGAAGTCAAACTCCGATAATGCACTATTACTTTAAATAATAAATTTCACGCACTTACATCATATTGAAAGTAATAGCACATTATTGGAATTTGACTTTCATCTTAGTAATTTCAATATTTTCAGTGCTTTATAACAATAAGATTTTATGCAATAATGTAATTAAAATCATGATTTCCACATTTTATGTATTTTCTACATTAAATTTTACAAGATTATAATGTAAATTTGTTCAAACATTGTGCGTGTTAATTTTGAATTTTAAATCACATTCTGTTTTTGCTTTTTAAAAAATAACGTAATCAATTATTAATCATTTAGTGTCCGCAAGTTTATTTTTAATTATTTTCTTATTGATGACACTAAAGCTAAATGTTTGTATGTCTGGATATTGTGAGCTTCATAAACAATTAATAAAATCATCGTCTCAAAGATTAATTACTAATTATGTTGTCACCAGAAAACCATTAACACAACATGAGAATGAAGTTGGCACTAGTTGTATTTCCTCTTGTGAAGAATCTGATTTTTTACCAGTTTGCAAATGAACCTATTTATTGGCAAGTAGCGATAATAATTAAAATGTGTATAAAAAAATGTCAATTACTGTACTGTAAATTATGCATAAAAATATATTATTTTGAATAAAATTAAATATTATAGTTAAAAAAAGTTTGTCTTGTATCAATTTTTTTCAAATTTGAAATTTTTTATTAGTCATATTTTATTTTCTTATTTTTTTTGGTGCTTTGCTTTTATGTGATTTTTGAAAAATCACAGTCCGTATCCCCTCTTTTTCAAGATAAGTTAGGTCTATTTTGATTTCATTTGCGCGTGTTTTCTAAGGAAACTATCGCGTAAAATGAGACCCAGGTGTCTGATTGGCTGTCAGTTAAGTATTGTAACAAGCGCTAGAGATTTGCAATATCTCGATTTATTTCAAAACTAAGCATTAAGTTTTATCATTACATTAACTACACATAAGATGACATTTGCTTGTACTATTTTTTTTCTTAAAAAAATATACATTACATGTTGACATTAGTTTGTATAAAATTTATTTCTTCGTAGTATCTTTGTTTTGAGCACTTCCTTTTCTTTGAAAATGTTAAGTTTATAAATTAGCTAATACTCAAATCTGTTACATAGAATGCCTGTGCAGTGAATCTGGACCTAATAGCATTTTCTTCCCTTAAGCACAAATTATTGTCTTGTCTCCAGAGAATAACAGCTATAATTTTTAGTCCATCTTAAATAAAGTCACACACATTCACATAAATATACTCTTTCATTTTTGCTTTCAGAAAAAAAAAAAAAGACTACAATATTTTCTTGATTTCGAACTCAAAATTAAGAGCCAGAAAATCCATTAATGCTAGTTTATGAATGGTTCATCCACATTTATTTAACAGTTAAAAACAGAGTCACAAAACTATAATAGCTTCAACACCATTCAGATTTATTAAAGGTTTAAACATTTTCTGAAGCCACACAAACGCATAAATAAAAATACGGCAAAAAAACCTATCTATATCATTATATTAAATCAGAGACAAATGCTTATTATTTGCTTTCAAGAAAATTCAATCAGGATCTAATAAACTCCTGACAAGAGAAAAATAATAATAGTGTTTTCTTGGTCATAAATTCAGAGTTAATTAAAAGCAAAAAAGGTTACTAATGCAAATTTTGACAATTCATTTATTATATGAACCCTCACGTGCACACTCGTTTTTTTAAGGGGTTTAATTCCATTTTTTCTAGCTAATATATATTGCATTATTATTACTTATATCACAATATAAATCAAAGCTTAATGTTTAACTTGAAAAATTCCTAACTTAAATGATTTAATTATATGTCTTAATTTAATACTTCATCAATATTCAACAATCACGTTTGTAAAACTTTTGCACTTTTACCACGACTTTATTTTTAAAGTATAAATTGTTATTAATCAAACATTAAAATGAGTATTGGTTATTATTTAAGAAATACAACACTAATTATTTTCCAGCATTTTCAACTATTCAAAATATGAAATTTAAATCTAGTTAATTAAAAAAAAAAAAAAACGGAGTGTATTTTTTATTTACGCCGTAGTTTCCTCAGCACTGTCACATTTCTCTCCTTTATTCGTACAGTATTTTAATTTCAACACAAGAAAAATAATCTTCCTGTTCCTCATTGCTGGGAAATTCCCCAAATGCTGATCATATGATGTAACAGACAGTATTTTGAAAAGTTCTCAACCTTGGACAGAAATGCTGTGTTGACATAAATCTACTCCAGACTAATTGTTTCTGAGCAGAAGTTAACTCGCTGTTACCATAGTAACTGGTCAAACAAATTCAAACCATTTTTAGAAAAATCAAGAGCCAATCAGTGTAAACAGCAGAAGACAAACAATTCCACAGGCCTGGTATTGAGCGCACACAGTTCAGTAGACAGCAAAAAAAAAACTCCTTCCACAATAAAATCTTGAAACAATTCTTAGAGGTTTTTTTAATCGCTCTTTTTTTTTGTTTAAAAAAAAGATGTTTTATTTTTATATTGTAAATATAAAATGTGATATCTAAATTTTTAATAATACACGTTTTCATTGATTTTTTTTTTTTTGCAAAAATAAATTTATTAGCTAAAAAAATAAAATCTTGAAGAAAATAAACGGATGGCTTTGAATACTTGTCAATCATAAATAATATTTTATAAAAATGGAAAAGAAGGGGGTAAAATGCAAATATAGTTACGATTTTTATTTTATTGCATAACATATACGATTAAGAATCAAAAATCAAGTAATAAAAAATCGATATAAGTGCTGAGATTATTGCATACATAAACTAAGAAACAGGTATGCATATATTAGTCATGGTAATAATCTAAGTTTGTTAGAGTTCTACCTAAAATCGTATTATGGGTGTGGCATATTATCTCTGATGATGATCAGGTGATTGATCATTTTGTCATAGAACTCAATTGCTTAGGTATTTCTCTGACCAATCTTCTAACAGAAAACTTAACGTATAAATATGCACGGTAAAATTTATTCGATTAAACCTATAATTTTATTTAATACTAAAAAATATTCATTCTTGTGATTAAGCTGATGCTTCTAGTTACCAGCATCCTCTACTGGCAACAAATGCAATTAATGTTAGAGATTTTGTAATTTCCTATTAATTAATTGTATTTTTTTTTCACAACATGCAGAAATAAATATATGTATGTTCGGACGTATGTGTTTACGTTTTGTTGATTAGTATAATGGATTTTGTGACATATATATTGCTAAGAAAGATATGCTTGCTTAAACTTAATGATATAGGATCATTAAAATTTAAGATGTAGTTCTAAAATTGAGATGCTAGAATAAATTACAGTATATTAAAAGAGCATCAAACAATAAGCATTGTTTTAATAGGTTTTCTAGGATATTTTTTAACACTAGGGGAACCACTGAACAACTGCTGACACAGCAAAAATAAACTAACTTGGGCAATCCATCAAAAGTATCATCAAAGTGTACTCAATATTTTTATCCAGGGCAAATAAAAAATGAGAAACTTCTTAATAACTCGAATTAGCACATATTAAAATGAAAACAATTTTAGATTTTTTTTCTTCATATGTCAATTGCGTTGACCGGGAAGCGAACCCAAGCCAGCTGCTTAGATGGCAGTTATGCTAACCACTAGGCCAATAACGCTTGACAACAATTTTAAATATTTCATTAAAAATATTTATAAACTCTTATAGATATTTTGTTAAATGGTATTTATTTTACTTTCTTCATTTTTGAACAGAAATAGATACAATATTTACCTACAATTAAAAAAAAAAATCAAAAATATTTCCATGAATTTTCATTAAAAAAAAAAAATCAAATAAGAACAGAATATATGGTTAAATTAATGTAAAGAATAAGTAAAAACATGGTTGCATAATATATACAAAAACAACAACAACATTTAGAGTTTAGAAAATATTAAAATTAATTTTATTATTACTTGAACATAATCAAAAAATTAAAACAAATAAAACATTGTATACATGACTTAATTTAATGCAAAAATGAATAAAAAATGTGTTTAAATAAAAATTTCATTAAAAGTTTAAAAAATATTATGTGAGAAATATTTATTTTATGTGGATCATATTTGAACAATAAATAGATGTAATATTACCTGTACTGTTATCAAAACCAAAAACAATTTTAACTATTTCATCCAAAGTATGTCTAAATTGGTAGGATTTCAAATTTCACCAAAAAAAAAAAAAGTTAGAAAAAACTGGTACAGGTTTTTCAACTCTGTGATGTCAGAGTGTTAAGATCTTAAAAATGAAAACGGTAAAAAAAGTCAAAAATTAATTCATATTTTGTCAAACAATTAATACAACTTTGATTTTTCTAATAGTTTAATGTAAGTTTATCTATGCACCCATCCATTATTTATCTGTTCGATTTTCTGTGTGGAAAGATAGAAAAATATTCATTATGTCTTTCTGTGCATTTGTAATTTATCTATTCACCTACCTACTAATCTATCTACCTATTTGTCTTCCTTGACATTTAAATAACGATTCATTACTATCTGTTTTTTTTTTTGTATATTTGTATGTCTATCTATCTACCCAATTAACTATCTATCAATTTCTGTATATATCTAACTCACCCACCCAACTATTTGCCTTTATTTATCGATCTATTCATTCATTTATTCATTAATCTTTTCATCCATATTTATATATCACCCAATCTGCATATATCTTTTTTATCTATATTATCATCTACTTATCTATCTATACATCCATTTCTTTTATCTATCTATATTCACCCACTAACTAACTATTCTTCTATTCATCCATCTACATATCTGTCTATGTCTTTGTATATATATATAAATACATTCATTCACCTAGCTCCTATTTAACTATATCTGACTTTCTTATTATCCACTATCCATCTATTTATTTATCTATCTATATATGTAAATGGGGAATTAAGCAGATTGATAGAATGAATAGATATATAGATAATAGATGAATGAATGGATAAGCATATAGATAGAAATATCTATCTCTATCTATCTGCCTGTCTGTTTATCTAATTTATCTATCCAACCAACTATTTACTTAATCATTTTATCTATATAGCTTATTTATTTATTTACCCACTCATCCATTTATCTATTAACCATCTATTTATATACACATTTATTTATCTATTTACCCATCTGTCTGTTTATATATCTATTCATCCAACATTCTATATAGTCATCTACTTATCTATATCTATCAATCTATCACCTATCCAAGTACCTACATATCTGTATTTGTCTCTATACAACTATTCATTTACTCATCTATTTCTTATTCCTCCATCTATCATGTCTAACTATCTACCTGTTTACCTCTCTATCAATGAGTCTATCTAGACAGATGGATTAATAGATAAAAATGACAATGTGATAGCTGAATAGATAGATGGATGAGTGGATATACAGATAAAAAGTCAGATATATAGTTAATAGACAGATAAATAGATAGATAGGGGATAAGTTTATAGACAGAATAGATGGAAGGGAAAATAAATAGATGAATGGATGAACTATATATAGATATGAAAATATATAGATAAAATGGATATATATATATATATTGTAACCTTAAGGTTATATTTATAGTATATAAAATATATGTATTATTTTCTTCCAGTAAGTCAATTTATATATATTAGATGTTATAAATGATTTAACAAGTTAAAATTTAGCTACAGAACTGTTGTTAAAAACTATTTCTTTAAGTAAGTCTAAATAACAAGAAATTTAATTAATTTTAACACATCAGCTAAGTTAATTTTGTAATTTTCTATGTTTTAAATAGTTCACTCTTAGTTTAAAATACAATTATACACTAGATGTCGTTTTATAAAAAGAAATTAAGTAAATTATATTAAAAACAAATAATTTAAATAATTTGATAATATTTCAGTAGTATTTTATAATACAAATAACAAATTACAGTTTAATTAAATATTTCTAATTAACATTTTAAATCTTACAAGTGTGTGCATGTGTGTAATAGTCTATTTTGACTAATAAAAATTAAAAGTATGTGCATGCATATAACAGTTATTTTGACTGAGAGAAGTTTAAAAGAAACTGATTACAATTAAAATTCATTGTTTAAAAGATTTAATATTTAAATGTAATATTGTTAAAATTTAATTTTTTAAAATATTATATTAAATTTTGAGAACTTCTTTAAAAAAAGTTAAATAAATGTATTGTTTTTATAATATTTAATTTATTAAATAATAAATTGCATTTTTAAATGTAATATTAATGTGTTATGTCTAGGAATCCAGACAGTTTTAAAAAAAATCTATTATCAAAATATTTGCCTTGACAATTCATTAAGATTACATCAATTAATAAAGACATTCAATACTCATGTTAGATGATGGGAATAACCCAACATATAACTACAAATAAAGCACCAAATCTGTCAATCATCAATTTTGTTAAGATCATGTGATTTGTCTTATAAATACAGCTTACCACACGTTGAAAACTTTTTCTATTCTTATTCGATCTATTCATCTATTTAATTAACTAGTTAGTATACTGTATCTCTAAAATAATGGAAGGCTAAAACTCTCTGCTGGGGATATCCTTCCAACAGCCGATTCACCTCACTGCAATATATCTGCCAAGTGTATACAAGAAGAAAATTTTAACAACTTACTTTACTGAAGGAAGGAAATATCAGGCTGTATCACTGATTTGCTAATATCAGAAAAACAAGCATGTATGTAGAAATTATGTTATTAAGAACTATATCAACTATCAATTTATTGCATTACTTATGCTTGAATTTAAAATGAACTTTATTACTGATATTTTTGATACAAGAATTATGTTTAAAGTTATAATCAATTTATTAAGTCTTAATCCTGCAATTAGTTATAAGCTTTATCATGTTCTGCTGATATAAAATTAGTCACAAATTTATTCTTCATTATGCTAAATTTTTGACTATAAAAAAAATTTAAACTTTATGCTGACTTGAAGAATATTCAAAAAAAGCCAATGAAATAGCTATGAATATTAGGAATATCTGAGAGATAAATTTGCCTTATATTTAGAATAAACTATTTTGACAGTAATATGATTTCATAATTTCTAAAAGTAAGGATTAATGCATTCTAAGAAATTGTGTTTTGGTTGCAAAGATAATATGAAGGATTAACTCTTTATTTCACATTTATCTCAAAGTAAAATGTATTTACTTAAATGTACTTTATTGCATTGGAATATTTTATTTGCTGTTATATAAAGAAATAATAGCATATAAAAGCCATTTACCCGCTGACGAAGAAGCTGAAAAAACCAAAACAATTAAATGGGCCGAGCGCTTTCGAGGTTTGCACTGGATTGTGTCAGTGCTCCATTCATTGCCCCAGATTTCAAAGAATTACTTATCCAATATTAATCTTTAAACATAAAGGATATTTTAAATCAAATATTCTATATTATAATGGAATTGTTATGCGAACTTGAACATTCTAAATTGTGTTTTAGAACAAGTGATGTAAGCACTTATAAACTGTCTAGGAGTGGGGGGAGGAGATATTTTCTTTACTAGATATAAAATTACGTTTTTTTTCATTATGCACCTAATTTTGCTAGTAATTTATTTATGTATAAATGTTGGAGGTCTCCAAACATACTTGTGTTATTATATCAACAAAGGTAATATGAACATTTGGTACATGATTGTTTAACAAATAGAATGAATGAATAAATGTGCATTTGGAGATTATGCATTTTTTAATTATAAATTATTGATTTATAATGCTTATGCCTTTTTATCTTATTGTTAATATAATGTGTTATAAGTCATTCATATCATGTTAACAATATTATTATTATTATATGATAAATGATATGTATTTGCAACTATTTTCATAAGTTTTTTTGAAATATGTCTTGATGTACATTATGTCATAGATGATTTATATATTGCATTGGGAAATGTTTATGATGGTTTATTCTTGTCAAGTTTTTTAGATTAATAATATGATACTAATGCTAATTTTGCATTTGTAGTTAAGTGCAGACATTTGATTATGCCATCATTTTGCTGATCCTATTTATTGATATTAGAGATAAAGATGTTGAAGGCATATGTATTATGACCTCCATCCTTATTTGCTCTTGATATTATCAGAGTAATTTTTGAAATGATAATGGTGTTAATATGCATAGCGTGAATATTGAATGTGCAAAGACTTTGATAAAACATTCTTTGTTTAAACTCAAGTAGTTAATTCGTATAGGCATAGAAAATTATACATTCTCCCCAATTTTATGTTGTCCTTTCATTGACAATATACTTTGTTAAACACATGAATGAAAGTTTCTTTTACTAATGACACATTTGAAATGATAGTCAAATTTTATATATAGAGAGAACTTTATTTATTCGTAAGTGGTAGATACTTTCTATTATGAATTTAAATCGATTATTAAAATATTATTGTAATTATTTTTATTTTGAATATATGAACTTATAAGTTGTTTATAATTACTGTATTTAATATTATTAAAAGAATGTTTATATTATTCTTAATTTCTGACTTTATTTTTGTTATCATCACCTGCATAATCAGAAAATCCAAATCACACAAGTATAATAACATTTGAGTTATAAGAGTACATAGTATATAAAAGTCACTTCATTAAATTTCATGTTATGTAATATTAAAATTATCTCAATATTTTAAGATTATTTTGATTAAATTATATTTATTTTAATTATAAGAAAGCTTCATGTGATCTCTGAGTATGAACAAAATCTTTTTCATACTCATTGCATCATTAGTGTTATCATATGTTGATAAATAAGAATAATTTAAATAAAAGTCTCAATATTAGATTATAACAGGATCTATCTATTTACGATTCATGTTTAAAATAATTGCCAAAGAAAAAATAATGTCTTATGGTACATGATGTTACAGTGATGATATGATTTGAATCTGAGATAGAAGAAAATTTTATATTTTGGTATAAAATGTAATAATAATATTTTTTGGAATTTTATTTGTTGAATGCCTGCTAATAGCTGCAGCCACTGCAGTGATGCTGGAGAGCCAGTTTATCAAAACACTAAATGAAATATACATAAATAGATGGATAAAATGGATGGGTAGATAAGTAGAAATAAACAATTGGATGGATATATAGAAATATATAGATTAAATAAATAAGTAGAGGATTGATGATTAGGTATAGATAGACAGATGTCTAAATATATGGCTGAATGAATAAATTTATGGATGAATGAAGAGAGACAAATAAGTAAGTATATAGAAAGGAATGTAGATAGATATATAGATTGATAACAAGTGAATGAATGGATGGGTAAATATATAATTAAATAGATGGATAGTGGATAGATAAATATATAAACAGACAGAATATATCTGTTATTGTATCTATATATTAATTTATTTATTTATCAATGTATCTATCTAGGTAGATGGATAAATTGATGAATAAATATAGATAGATAAATAGATAATTGGATAGATGAATGTATGAATATATAAAAAGTCAGATATGGTTAACTGGATAGATAGTTAAATAGATAGAATGGATGGATAGGTACATGGAAAAACATAAAGATACAAAGATATTTATATATCTATAGATGGATGAATAGAAATATAGATGACTGGAAATACATATCAATGGACAAATGGATAGATAGAATGGATGAGTAGATAATTAGATAAAAGGATGGATATATAGATAGAAATACAGATATAAAGATAGATGGACAAATGGATAAATTGATGAATAAGTATAAATGGCAGGATGGATAGCTAGATGAATGGATATATACCTTGATAAATAAACAGATGAACAGATAAATAAATAAAAACAAACAAATAGATATATGGGTGGATAAATAGATAGATATACAAATATGCAGAAAGGCAAACTAATAGATATATGAGTGTTTGGGGGATACTAAATATATAAAAATACACAGACAAATAGATAGGTGAACAGGTGTATAGATAGACATATAAATAAAGAATGACAAACATATACATAGATAGGTGGGAGATGGGTGGATATATAGACACTAGACAAACTCATGGATAGATAGGTGGGAGTGAATAGATGTAGATAAATCTTATAGAAAATCAAACTTTTATGAATTGTTGGAGAAAACATGCATTAATTTTTGTTTTTTATCATGTTCAATTTTTAAATACAAGTGCAAAACTTTTTACTTTTTTCCATTCTGATGTCACAGCAATTTTTCCCTCCTTTTTCTTTCAGAGCATGAGAACACCAGACACCATACTTTTTTCTAACTTTCTTTGGGGAAATTTTGAAATCCATAACAATTTATAAGTACTCTGGATGAAAGGTCTAAAATTATTTTGATTTTAATGCTTGGCAATTACCAGTAATATTATGTTTATTTATTGTTAAAAATGAACAATGTAAAATAAATATTTCTCACAAAAAATTTTTTTATCTTTGGAAAATATTTGCAATTTTGTATTCTGCTGTCATACTTTTTTTTGGTGAAATTTGTAATAGTTATACCTCTAAAACTGTTTTGAATTACAGTTAATATTATATGTAGTTACTGTCCAAAATGAACTACATAAAATTAATATTTCTGACATTCTTTTTTTGGTGAAATTTTCATTTAAACACAATTTTTATTCATTCTTATATTAGCTTAGACATGCATTTAATGTTTTAATCATATTCATATAATTGTAAAATTAATTTTAATATTTGTTAAATTCTAAATGTTTTTTTCCATATATTATGCAACCATAATTTTATTCATTCTTTACATTAATTTAGCCATGTATTTGTCATCAGATTTGATATTTGTTTTTTCCTTTTGTCAAAACTTATGCAAAATTTGTTTTTTTGTTAATTGCGAAATAAATATCTGTAATGTATTAATTTTAATATTTGCTAATTACAGGTAATATTACAATTATTTACTTTTCAAAAATGGACGACATATAAAAAATACTATTTAACAAAATATCCTCAAGGGTTTATAAAAATTTCTAATAAAATAATTAAAATTGTTTTGATCTGAACATTAGCTATACTTTTTTTAAAAACTTTCTATTAAATTAAAAAATTATTTGCCCTAAACACATATCAGGAACATTTTGATGAATTATCTAAGATCATTTATTGCTTGCTCGTGTCAGTGATTGTTCTGTGGCACCCCCTATTGTCAAAAATGTCCTAAAGCATCTACTAAAATGAAATTCAAGCAATGAAAACCCCAAGCTACATTTATCACTTTCCCATAATATTTTGCTACCCAGACAACTTAATCCATCTTTAAGAATAATAATATATATATATGGATTTATAAATCAACAAATTCATATCAATTGTGATGTAAGTGGAAATAGAATTAACTAATTCACCCCAATCAAGCTTTGTTCTATTTTAAAAAATAACTAGATGTTAGAATAAAAATATTATAATGATTTAAATAATAACTATTAACAATATAAAAATTACTCTTGATTGCCAACAAACAAAATTAAACAGTTATACTATTTTCTTTATATAATCCATTGCATGCCCAATAATTTTTTTTTAAAAATTATATAATAAAACAATTATATGCTTTGTTGCTAGAGAATTCATATAAAGCCTGATCATTGAATGTGACAGATTTCAGCCATGATCCAAGGAGCTTAAGTTCTGAACTTATATCACTGTACTAAACCATAATAACATCATATGTTTCAATTGCAGTAGCATGCAATATATTTTTCTACATATAATCTGAATAAATTTGAAAGAGAATGTGATGTTAATCACAACTACTATAAAACAGAATCAGTGCATTACATTACATTTTGATGGTATATACATTTTTAATATATATTTCATTGCCACTTTATATCTAAAATAAATTTTAAAGTCCATTAACAATAATATCTTTACAAAAAACACACACATTCTTTGTTGAAAGATATTAAGAAAGTAAGTAAAGTAGAATTGTTTCCTTACCATTTAATATCAAGCTAAATGTAAAATAAACAAAAATAACTTTAAAAATTATACTCACTATTTTATTTATATTTCTGTTGCAAAAACAGTTTAGCACAGCAATAAAGTTG
Organism: Epiperipatus broadwayi; assembly: GCA_028023455.1. NCBI lineage: Eukaryota > Metazoa > Onychophora > Udeonychophora > Euonychophora > Peripatidae > Epiperipatus > Epiperipatus broadwayi. The sequence goes on from JAQFVV010006222.1 coordinate 2,907,163, forward strand.
CTGATAAAAAATGGGTTTAAAAAAAGATCACATGGTCATTTGAATAAATCATTGTATTCAATCTGCTAATTAAGGTTGAAACATGTCAAAACTTTTCAAGCAACTAAACATATAAGTATTATTATTAATGCAGTGAAAATGTAGTTTTATTAATTGTAAATTCACATAAATTAGTATATTTTAAATGTTATTAGTTTTAATACAAACTGTTTTTAATTGATCACTCTAATATATAAATATGCTAATTGAATTTTTAAACATATGCATAAAGGATTTAGAGCTAAAGAAATGTTATTACCATATTTTTTTTAAAAAATCCTTGATTTTTGTCTAAGTGAATGGAACTATTAAATGTTTATTCTGTTATTAGGGTGCTCAAATATATGACTTTCTGAATAATTTACCATGGTCTTTTAAGAACAAAGTAGTTTTTTAATATTATTGGCTGTAAAATAATTATTTTTATCTTTTGCAAATATTTGAAAACAATGATTTAAACACAAAATGAAAAATTAAAAATGAATTATTTGATTCTTCAGCTTAATGTAATAAAGTAACAGGAGCTATTATCTATTGTATTGCTATCTATAAAAATCTTAAGCAATACTACCAAATGACATTGATTTAAATCACCAGCTCCTGATCAGTTTCTTGTTTTATTATAGATGGCAGTAGAATAGAGACTCATACATGTTTTATTCCATATTGCAACAGTGAAAACAAAATAAAGTGATTTTTGATATTTCTAGTCAGAAAAAAGTGAGACATACATACAGTCAGCAAAAAAATAACTGAGATAATTGAAATATATAATTACTGAGCAAGAGTCAGATCTATATAACATTTCAAACAGGTTTGTTTAAGTTTAAAACCTTAGCTTGTTTTGAATTTCAGGTTTTTTGCTTGAATAATCAAATGGGAATTAAAGATGGCTGCTAGCTTTGAATTTCAAGATTTATTGCTAAAAACAAAAGTCAGAACTGGATTGGTGGTAGGAATTACCTTTATCCTAGCATCACTGACTACTCAAGTTTACTATGGAATAACAACAGATTAGGTTCAAATTTACTAGGCTTAACAACAGATTAAGCTCAAGTTTACTATAGAATAACAATAGGTTAGACCTACTTTTGATTAATAAATGCAAGATTTTAACTTTTTTTCATATGATTTTACTTTTTACATTTAGCAAAATTGTTTTCTCCTCATTTTAAAATCCATTTATGGTGAATTTATATATATGAAAATAAATAGTAAAATATTGACTTGCTGTAATAAAAATCAGTATCAGCTAGTTTTTTAGGCCACAACTAATTCGTCAAAATAAACCCACAAAAAAAAACGACTTTTTATTTTTTGTTCTAATGAAAAACTCAAGTTCACACATCATCAAACTGATAAGATTTAAAAAAAAAAAATCATATTGATAAATGATATCATGAGATATAGCTGGGAATAATTATTAAGAATTCAGATGATTTTTTTTAATGATTTTTTTTTTAAAACTTAAAAAATATATATTTTTATCTGTGTTGTAGACGTCATAAAAATGTACATTGAAATCATAAAAATAATTAATTGTTTATTAATTGTAAGGTCATGTGTCAATTGAGCACTAAAGTAGTAAATGGGGTTTCAATCCAGAAACCTTCTATTCTCAAGTCCATTGAAGTAAACAAAATATATAATGTGATGATAGTGTGTCAAACTCAAGACCTGAGTCCTCTTGAAATCACTTCTGATGCTCAATCATAGCATAATCTTTCAAGTAATTAATAATTTGACTATTAATAATTTCATACAATTAATAAAATATAATTTTTTTAATGTGATTTATCTAAGAATTGATCCAGAAATCTTTAAATCTTGAGTTTGCCTCTCCACATTACGTTAATTATATAGGCTAAAATATCACTGAAAATAATTTTGAAGAAATCTTCAAAAATAATATTTGATTTTCTGTGTAAAAATAGAAACTGGACTTTCCTTAAAGAATAGTTTAATTTAAAAAGCAAGAACCACCACAAATATCTCCCACCCCAATTATCTTGTATTTTTCTAAGAGTGTTATTATATGCACATGTAAATAAATTTGGATATGCCACCTTTAATCACCATGTGTGAAACATCCATTTATATGGTTACCATACTTAATGAAAAGCATTGGCAAATCTTTCTGTAGTGTATACACATTTTAGAAATCATTTAAATATTAGTTGACCCTGAAAATATAACAAAGCTTAAAGTGACCAACAAAGTATGAGTATTTAGTTCTGCAGTCATTTTTTATAAACCATCCTAAAATGTACATATATTACAATATGAATTATCAATTTTTTCACATAGTTTCAGAACTGAATAATAGAGGTTTGATGCCTAGTGGTACCTCTCCAGATTTGTTAACATTTATTTCAAGGTGTGTTACAATTTGATCAGATTTCTTGATGAAGATTAAGTAATAAAATGAGTTTCTAAATGTTTTAAGTATTGTATAGCTAATAATGAAATAAACTGAACTATAAAAAAAAGAATTGCAGATTGGAAGGCACAGTCTAATATTAAGTTTGGCTATCTAGCAGTATTAAACCAAAACCATCAATTGTTATATTTGTGTGGATAAATGGAATCACTAGAAAGCAGCTATGACAGAATGCTTCATAAAATGTTAATTATTTATGCAGTTTTGCAACAGAATAAGGAATGTTTTAAGCATACTGATTACAATTGATCTCTATCTCCAGATTTGTGTACATATATTTCAAAGAATGTTAATCTATTAATTGTGTATATATGTGTGTATCAAAACCCTGAAAACAAAACTAAATCAGTAGTCCAAATGTAATACACTATACATTACTAAATATTTTCTTTTTTACTGAGTTTTAATGAGTGCTTGTAATTCTTTCCACTTCCATCTAAAAAATCTAAATGAATTTGTTTTTCAATAATTATAGCAGAAAAATAGAATGCACCCTATATGCATATTTCACCATTTGATGGATAATTTATCTTTTTAAATGGTATTTTTAAAAAGATAGTATGACACTCATTTTTAAAGATTTTTTTCATAAAAGATATTTTTAAAAACACTTTTCTTTTTTAAAAAAGTAGAAAACAAGTAAATAGTGAAGAATTGAAGTGCAGATATTTTAAATATGAAGTGATAAAAAGTTTCAGGATAAGGACTATATTAATAATTATACATTTTTATATGATCATATCCTGTATATATTTTATACTAAAATGAATTTATTCTTAAGAAAGATAGGATTACTTTTTCAGCAGTTTGTAGAAAAAACTGTCCACATATGTGTGTGTTTGTTTGTTGTGCACGTAATGTGAATAAATTTCCCAAATTCAGCTCTTCCAGATAATCATCATCATCGTCATCATTATTATTAAATAAATATATCAAAACGAATTTTTTTATAGTTTAATATTTATTTATATCTTCTACTTTTATGTCAAATGAATTTAAATTTTATTTAAGATAATTTAAAAATAAAAATAAATTTAAAAGTAAATGTTTTATTTTTACTATGATAAAGATTATACTTGTTCAGTTTTATTGTTTTGATGGTATGTTAGATTTATGGAATATATAATGTTTATCTTTATTACTACCTAATCTGTGATTATGTAAATTAATTGTAAAAGCACTTATAAATTTCCAAATATATGTTACAGTAAGAGCAAAGAAAGTTTCAAAAGATTGTAATCTTTGTCTTTTATTTTTTCTTTGAAATCGATTGTAAACATAAATTTGAAGTGGAAACATACTTTGACAGAATTAAACAGAGCCTCATATCCCTTTTTATAATATAAATAATGTCAAAAAATTTGATTACAACTTGAAATACACATCTACACTTTTTTTAAAAGAGTTTAATGGACTGGGAGTTTGTAGCATGAACGCAGCATGGCTGCAACTGATTCATTGAAATTTTGTTTTCTTTTTAAAACTACATGAAAACTATTGGCATGATATCAATAAAAATCCCAGCATTTGATGCTGTTTGAATTCTTCTTTTAAATGGCATATCTCAAGTTGAAATCGGACAAAATTTGAATTTTTTATTAATATTTTTATTAATAAGTTCATTTAATTTTTTTATTTTCTGCTCAGTTTACTAGTTTTCATGAAGAAGACAAAAGCAGAATTTTTTAATTGGCCAAACTTGTGACAAAAAAAATGTGCTGATAATTTGCATTTCAAGGCCTTCATCCCAATAAAAACATAACCAGAATATCGGGTTGTAAGTATTCAATTTTTATTTTTTAATTATTTAAAAAATTTTTTTTTTTTAAATTATTTGATAAATGGTATAATTTATTATACTTGTGTTTGTATTGGTGTGTCTGTGTATTATATAAATTATATAATATTAAATCATTTATCAGTATAAATTTGTATTCAAATATAACAATGGTGGTTTATGTACAATCAAATTTTGGGGCTCTGATCCAAGTTTGAGGCAACCTTATTTTATAGACATATTAATTCTCAAAAGGTTTAATAATTAATTAGTATGTTTATATTTGTATTAGTGTATTTGTGTTTGCACTTGCAGGTCTGTGTTTGTATAACAATCTTTACATATAAAATTAAGGTATTATGGAGTAGTACAATGTAAATTTTAAGACTGATTATCAGATGTACAGCAAATTTGCAGTTGATAAAGTGATCACAAAATTTACTGGCAAAGTACCATGTGAAAATATGAATACTTAAAGCCAATAGATAGAGATTTCAAACAGTGTGTGTAAGTGTGGAGATAACCACAATACTTATGTATATACAATATGGAATTGTATGCAGGCAAAGAATCAAATTCTGATTCTTGCCTATGCTTTGGTATTCATGCTGTGGAGTCAATAGTTTTGTCACATCTTGCATCACATTATTTTCAAGTCTATAGCTAAAAAATGAGCTATATTCAAATAAATTATATCTTTGTGGGACAATAAATATAACAAGATAGCATGACTGGTGTGGATAAAGAATAAAAATATCACTGGTGTACATGAAAAATATAAAATGAAGAGATGAAACTTATTTTATCATTGATACAGACAGTATTCTAGTTTTAGATCGACAATAAGCCAATTGCTATGATAACAATCACCTTCTGGAAATGATTTTTTTATTATTTTTTATTAGGATGAATCTTTTTCTTATAGACACCTTGAGATTTGTTTAACTTTTGGGATACAAGATAAAAATGAAGAATTCTTATGCAACTAGTTTCGGAGATTCTGAAGTTATGGATATTCTCAGGTAAGATGTATTATATATGGTTTGAAAGAGAATTTTGTGAGGGATACACATAAATTATCAATGAAAATGTAATTTAAACTTAATTAATGATAAATTAGAAATTATGAACAAACAATAAAATAATAATTATTTCAGATATTGAAATTTCATTTTTTCCTTATTTTTTAATGATAATCACTATTTGACTTAGCCTTATTGTTTTCCTTAGTTTTTCTAGTTTCTATCAAGGTAAAGGTTTTTGCTCTAACATTATTAAAACTGAAGTTATTGTAAAACAATTTTTTAAAAATTCTATATGGCGTCAAGAATAATCAACTTGTAGAGAATCTAGAATTCTGAGGAATGATGGAAAGAAGATTATTGTTGAAAGATAGATAAAGGCATATAAAAAGGAAAAGGTATTTAATTATAAAAAAATATTTAAAGTTAGTAAAAAGACACCAACTACAATTAGAAATAGGGAAGGTAAAATGTTAGTCAATTAAGATTATATATTTCTTCTATATACTCATGTCACCATTCTTCAATTTTATCATTCTTCTATATACTCATGCCACCATAATTAAGAAAGAATTTCAAGTACATTTTAATGAATTGAAATTACTAATTTTTTGTTTTGAAATTGTAAAAGTTTATAAAGAACTGAAAGTCAAAGTAAGCAATAGCAGTAGATGGAATTCCCACTGAGATATTAAAAATCTTTGGGAGATGTGACCAAAATTGTCAATAAAATATAAATGACTGAAGACATGCTTTAGATTTTGAGTATATTGATAAGCAATTGCCAAAAAAAAAAAGTCTAATAATATAGAGTATTAAAAATTTTGATTAGAATTATTTATTGGTAAATTGAAAATATGTTTGAAAAAAATTTGATAGTTGATCAATTTGGATTTAGGAAACACTTAAAGATATTAATGAAGAAATTTTAAATCATCAAATATTAATTATGAAATACTTGAGTATAAATAGTCATTGTAATGATTATTGTTAGTATAGAAAAGTTATTTGTTAATGTATACCAAAATATAATGTCCAGCACATTAGGAAATGTGAAATAAATTTTATAGGCAGAAAGTTCATACATTCTCCATATATGAACAAACTTGATATTGGGATGGTAATGAATCTAAAATAAGAGGTATAAGTTGAGATTGTGAACTATTGCCTTTCTTTTTCAATATTTATAATAAAGAAGCTATGAGAAAATTTGTAATAATGTAAAGAAAGATTGAAAAATTAATGGCAAATGATATAGTACTCTACACTGCAGATAATATGGTTTTAGCAGAAGATGAATCTGCTCTATTGATGTAAAATAAATTTGATAATCTATTGAAAAATGATGCAATGTGGAAGTCAATGGAAAAGAGTCTATAACAATCAAAGATTCTCAAGAGGGAAATAAAATAGACAGAATGTGGTTGGGAGAAAAATGGCTAAAATATATCATAGCTTTTAAATATTTGGAGAGTTTAACAATGTCAAATAGAAGAATTGCCTAAGACAAAGCAGTTTCTAACAATGACAATGACATAATTTTTTACACTATTTTCAAAAAATGACTCATCAACTGTGGAGGGGGGGAGAGACAGTCATTACATTATATATTTTCCTGATTCCAGCTATAAGAATGTTTACTTCTATCCTGAATGTTAATATCCAAATTTCCAATTTTCTTAGAAACTAAAATAATTAAATACACTCAAGACTAATGATTATTCTTACTTCATTCATCAAACATATAAAAATATATTTATTTTTCAATAAATATATAGTAATGATGATGATGAAGAAGAAGAATTAATTTGAATAATTTAATATGTGTTAAAAAATTATTTGAAAAAAAAAAAAGAATAATATATTTTGCATTGGACTTGTGAACCAATGAACCAATAATGAAATGTGTTAGAAATGGATACAAGCCACCTAAAATAATTTTTCAATAATCTTTGAATAAAGTTAAAGAAATTCTATATTCACTGAATTTATTTCACTATCCTTAAATTAAAAAAATATTGTAAGAGATTAATTTACTTTGGTAGACATTTATACATATTGTAATATTTTGAAGAAATAGTTCTTTATTTATTTTAGGAAAATTTGTTTAATATCACAGATAATATTTAATTTTAGTTAAGAGATGAATAAAATAAACTAATTTTTTTTTTAACCTGAGAGGATATTGTAGCTAATGATGAATGATGTATATTCAGATATGTGTTTAAAAATTTTATTTAGCTTATTTAGAAGTTAATATATTGATGTAAATTTTTACCTTAAAAAAGTTTATTGTAGAAGCTTTATTATAAGTATAAGTATTAGATATATCCATTATGAGCAATTTTATTTTGAAAATATTGTAACAATATTTATTTTCTTCATGCTAAATAAAAATCAATAAATATCAATATTTTTTCTTGATAAGTACAATGTAAACATCACGTGATCACATATAGTGAGTTTTGCCTGTTTTAAGTACAATGTATATAAATACCTTCTTATTATGATACAAATGTATGGATGATTGAATGTTTTGTATAAACAATTAATTATAAGTTTACATATATACATATTTTAAAATTAGATTTTAAAAAAGTTGACTCTAACAATAATATGTGGATGTTTATTGTACTTATTTTCTTTAAAAGGTTTAAACTTTTAGTTTTAAAATATTTTGTTTTGTTTTAAAAAAATAATGCAATAATTTTATTTAATGTGATGAGAGAAAAGAAAGGGAATACCTTATTTAAAAATATATTTTATTTGCTTGCAAAATAATGTAATTTATTTTAAAAGGAAATATTTTATTTTTAGAATTTTAAAACATTTTATTTAAGGTTTTTAGAATGATTTGAAATATGCAAAGGACATATATGACACTTTTGAACAGCAGATCATAATCTCAGAAGACATTTGATGATTGCCATGATTATTTTCTTTATCTTATTAACTAAGTAATAATGCAAAATCAAGTTATATATGTACCTTTACTTTCTTGAAAGAGTCTCCTTTCACATTTCTTATATTCTCATTATAAAAAATATGGTAAACATATAACCATAGAGCAGTAAAGCCAACCTTTTGTCTGAAGCTTTAAGGCTTCACAAACTATCTAATTGTCAAATACCATCTAGACAAGATTATCTAAATGAAAATCAACAGGCTTCAAAGAATCTACATCAACTGTTTATTTTTAAAAATCCCAACTCTAACAAACAAATTTATAAGTCAATTAAAATATTAAAAAAAATTCTCAAGTAATTTATTTGTGAAAATTTTTCCAATTTTAAAAAACCATATTGAATAACTACAATGGCCATAGTAATAATATATTTCAGCATCTGAATGAGTTTAATGTTATAAGTGTCACAGCTGATGATTCATTGGAATTAAAATTTCTTTTGTCTTTTTCTTTAAAATTGCAAGAAAACTAATAGAATGACATATGTAAAAAAACCATCATTCTCTGCGGATTGAGTTCCTTTTTAAAATGGTATATTGCATGTTAAAATTGGACAAAATTTCAATTTTTTATTAATAGTTTTATTAATAAGTTCATTTAATTTTTTTTTTTTGCTCAGTTTACTAGATTTCATGAAGATGACAAAGGCACAATTTTGGCATTGGGCAGATTTTTTAACCTTTTCATCACCAAAAATTCTGCTTGGTTGAGTGAGATAAAACTCTAAACATTTGATTGGTCAATTACAGAATCAGCCCTGAAATTATATTAATCTTTTAATATTATATTCATTTGTAAAAAGCAAATTAATAATTTGTCCAAATATGAAAGTGAACAAAAGTTTTTCCAAAGATAAATTTCTATTTATAATTATAAATATATCAAATTTATTAAGTGCAAGCAAATAATATTATAATAACATGAAAGGCTTAAACCTTCAAAACCTGCGCCTTAAACATGCTAATGTGCAGCCAATCAGATGTAATAATAACTGCATGTGGACCTCTTAATTCTGAAACACAAGTCAGAACTATCAGAAAAAGATGGGACCCACCTTCTTCTATGCCTCAATTTATATATAAATAAGCCAGACTCAAGCATTTCAAACTACGAGTGTGAAACTTAAAAAACCTTCACATTTAATTAAATGTGAAGGTTTTTTAAGTTTCACACTCGTAGTTTGAAATGCTTGAGTCTCACTTATTTATATATAAATTGAGGCATAGAAGAAGGTGGGTCCCATCTTTGTCTGATAGGTCTGACTTGTGTTTCAGAATTAAGAGGTCCACATGCAGTATTGGCTGTACATTAGCATGTTTAAGGCACAGGTTTTGAAGGTTTAAGCCTTTCATGTTATTATTTATAATTATAAAAATATTTTATAGTAGAGAACATAAAAAGAATGTTTGTAACCTATTAGAAAATGTTGCATGTGTCATTGATTTTCTTTCTCAATTTATGTTCATGTAAAAATAAGTAATTTTTACTAAAATCTTACCTATTTTTCTAAAATAATTTTATTTTCAGCATATTTTATCAAAATAATTTACAATATGCAAAAAAAATACTAAAAAAATACTCTAAAACATTCATTTTCATTTTCAAAATCAAAACAAAGAAGTTGGGATGGTGAAAATATTGGCAAACACTCTCTTTTGTGCAATATGAGCAGTAACCAATCAGCACCTACGAAAGACTGCCTTTTCCCATTGTTAAAACTTTAAATTTGAATATTATTGCTTTTTTACTTGCAAAATAATTATAGAGAGGGCAGCATCTTATGCTTTAAAAGGAGCGTAAATCCACTACGATAATGTAAAAATTGCCGGTTTTTGAGCGACTTGAAGCTGTGACCACCTTAAGCTGGTGAACTTCATTAAAAGGTTAATAAAATGGATTCAAAAAGTTTTGATGATTTATAATTTCAAGGCCTTCATTTTGAAAATAAACTTAATATTGGTCATAAGTATTCAATTTTAATTTTTTTATTATTTGATAAATGTATAATTTATTAATGTCTTTGCATTTGTATTAGTGTGTCTGTGTAATATATAAATTATACTTGTATTCAAATTCAAATATAATGAAAGTAGTGATTTATGTACAATGAAATTTTGGGGCTCTGATCCGAGTTTGGACATAATGATTCTCAAAAGGTTTAATAATTTCTTATTGTGTTTATATTTTTATTAGTGTGTTTGTACTTGCATGTCTGTGTTTTTATAACAAGTAATGGTTTATATATATATATATATTATATAACAATATATGGTTTATATATATATATATTATAGAGCAATATAAATTTTAAGATTGATTATCAGATGTGCAGAAAGGCTGCAGTTGATAAAGCAATCACAAAAGTTACTGGCTATAGTACCATGTGAAAATATAAACTCTTAAAAACAATAAAGAGAGGTTTCAAGTTGTGGTGTGGTAATAGCCACAAAGTTTACGTATCCACATGGAATTGTATGTAGGCAATGAATCAAATCCTGATTTTTGCCTATGCCTTGATACTGCATCACATTATTTTCAAGTCTATAGCTAGCAAATGAGCTATATGCAAATAAATTGTATCTCTGTGAGACAATAAACATAACAAGATAGCATCACTGGTGTGCACAAAAATTATAAACATCACTGGTGTATGCAAAAAATATAAAATAAAGAGAGAAAACTCATTTTATCATTGATATAGACAGTAGCCTTCAATTTCTAGTTTTGGATAGACAAGAACCCAATTGCTATGATGACAAATACATATCCACCTTCTAGAAATGATTTTATTTTATATCTTTTATTAGGATGAATCTTTTTAATATAAATGCCTTGATATTTTTTTGGGATACAAGATAAAAATGAAGAATTCTTATGTTTGTACTTATTTAAGTTCTGAAGCTAAGGATTATCTCAGGCAAGATGTAATATATATGGTTTGAATGTGAATTTTATGAGAAATACAAAGAAATTCTCAGTGAAGATATAATTTTAAAATTAGTTAATGATAAATTAGGAATTATGAACAAACAATAAAGTAATAATTTTTTCGTATGTTGAAATTTCTTTTTTTCCTCATTTTTAAAATTGTAATCACTATTTGTCTTAACTTTATTGTTTTCCTTAGTTTTTCTAGTTTCTATCAATGTAAAGTTTTTTGCTCTAACATTATTAAAACTGAAGTTATTGTGAAAATTGTGTCTCAAGTCGGTTTTTTTAAAAATTCAATGTGGTAGCCAAATACCCTGATATAGTTAATTAACTTTTGATCAATGGATAAATTCTTCATTTGATAAAAATCTATAATTTAAAATCAACATTGTTGGAGATCAAAACAAAAAAGAAAAAAATATTTATTTCTTATAATCTATATATGTTTAAAATTTGTTCTTAAAAAAGATTTATTTTTTATCTTTCTCTTTCCCAGATCTTTGAACAAGGCAATCAAAATAATAGAGATATATTAGTTATTATTTTTATTATTGACACATTTGTGTTTGTCACAAATACACTGGTATTTATGTGTGAATGGTACTTATTAAATTTGATTGTCTTCAACTTTATATTTAGATAGTAATCATATTTATATTTTAATGGTTTATAGGATTTATTTAACTTACAAATGTTATTAACATATTTAGTTACATTTGTAGCATTTATTTATAAAAATAGTTTTTTTAGGATAAAATTTGCTTATTGTATTTTATGTAGTAATATATGAAATATATTTAGAATTATAGCCATTCATAAATAGATTATAGCAATAAATTGCTATCATTATTTTTCTTGAGAATACAGTATAGTTGTGAAACTAGTTGTTTATATACCTAGTAATTTTAGTAAATTTGAAAAACATAATTCATCATATATATTATAATATATAGGTATATGAGCACAGATTTTCACATGACCCACCACTCTCCACACTATCTCAAAACACTGATACACTTGAACACATATATGTTGAAAAGATAAATAAACAACAATATACATATTTCATGCTAAACCAGCAATCATCAGTTGGTCTCGATTACCATCTCTACCCATATATGCTAAAAGTATTCAGATATAGATTAAGATAGTCAATCCTCATACTTTAATGGACAGGCTTCAATCTACTCCACACTCCAACTCTTCAACCGTCCATCCAATTGAAAATATGATGATGAAATGCTCAAAGACCACCCTGAGGCCAAGATTCTTGTCACACCCATATAGACCTAAGGTCAATCTGACCCCTCATGTACAGGACATAATCCATTTAATACATATACAAGGGATGGGCAGACATCTCTACTATGTAATAACTCCACTATGTATACCCTATATATTACATATATAGACACAGGTATATAATAAGCCTGTGTGTTTCAGTTATTACATATATATTATAGTTGAGTTATATATTTAAGCAATTGTGGGCTTGTAATAATACAAAATAAAGACAATCTTATTTATTAGATTTATAAAACAAATCTATATTTATGTTATGCATTTTATTGTTGCATACCACTACTTATATACAAAACAACTTATTTTTTAAGAAAATGGAAGCTGAAAAAATTGTTTTTATTTAATTAAACCAATTTATTATTTGTAAATAGAAAATAAATATTTCATTTTTTTTAATCGATGTAAATAAACTTAATTTAAATTTTATCTAATTTAACTTAACTTTTTATCATATTTTACTTAATTAAAATTATATTAGTTACTTAACTGTTATTCATACAAGCAGATACATATATTCAGAACCTTGAAATATACTGTATTCAGTTTATATATTGTTTACTTATGGAGATCAAGTGAAGATATCATGAAGTGAAGGATTTATTTAGCCATAGTGCATAAATAAAATTCACAATATAGATTGCACATGGACATACATTAAATAATATTTACATGATATATAAGAGATATACTAAGTATTATTATTTTCTAAATCTGAATACAATCATCACAAATGTAAACAAATATATTTAATTAAATATAGTATACCTAGCCCTTTACACGTCATCTCGTAAATTTTATAAAAACATCATTTATATAAAATCAATAAAAATGTTTAATGTTTATAATAACGACTCGATCAGAACTTTGTACCTCCCTCTTACACAAAATCCTATCACGGGGCTGTTGGTACCTCGGGTAGAGTAATCAATATCATTTGCAAACATTTGCCAATAACATTAATACTCGTTTACTAGACTACACATTAGCCAATCAAACTTTTTATTTATTTAAAGGAAAAAATCCAATGGGCGCCAGCCGACTTTTGTCGACAAGTCTGCTTGACCAATACGATCTAGTACCCGCTCCCGCTAGCTCAGCTACAACAATCAATTAAATATAATCCGCCTACCTAAAAAATCAATTTATGAATCTTTCTCTGCGCTAATTTTCTCGCTTTCTCTTTTTCTTTTATTTAATTATTTAATTTAAATCTAATTTAAGTAATCACTAACCCATGAAGTCTCCATTTACGCTATTACACTTCGTTTGGTCTTATAATATAATTAATTACACTTTCGTTCAAGTTCAGATAATATTTAATACAATCAAAATTTCATATTATAAATACATTAAAAAATAATTATACACACACAATTATATTTGAAATCACAATAAAATCTCTGGGTAATGGAGCTAAAGACAACTAATAATTATTGTTCGTACCATAAAGTTCAGAGTTTATTATTCCATTTATTATTACGGCTTTTAATTAATGAATTAGAAATTGAAATAAACATTACCTAGCTTTCTCCCTTATGCACGGTTCCGAGCGTTGCTTCTGATAGTATTTCATTCGGTCAGTTAGCGCTAACTCTTTGCAATCCTTTTCCCGATGTCGTTGGGATCCTGTGGGCTCCACGTGGACACTCCGTCTCCTTCTTGTTTTACGCGACCATGATCGACATTTGAACTGTTTGCTGTTGGTATTGCGGGAAGGATTCGGCCGGCTGTTCACACGATGGGTTTAACAGTGCAGCATTATGTTTAACTTTAGACGTATATTAATATTCAATGCTCTCGATCTATAAAAATAATTTTAATTAATAATACAATAGAAAATTCGCCCTTTTTATATTTTACGGTCCTTATCTTGCGGATTCAATCTACAATACGTAACTAATCCTCTGGTGTTTCAGTTACGGTCCGTGCTGAATTTCTGGTGTTTGCATTGGTCATTTTATTTCTTTGTACTCTCTGCTAGAGTTATTTCAATTTCTTTATTTCAATTTCTTGGTTAGAGTTATTTCAATTTCTTTGTTAGAATTATTTCAATTTCTTTGTTAAAGTTATTTTCAATTTCTTTGTTAGAGTTATTTCACTAACTAGCCGTTTAATGGAAATTTCTTATGTTTGTCATTAGCTCCCATTGTTCACTACATTCCTTTGATTACATATATTTTCTTTTTTTTATTTTTATTATTATAATTATAAGACAAAACGAATTCCACCTTGTTTTTTTTTTTTTTTCTTAAAGCAATCTTAAATCAAATCCCAATTAAATCAAATTTAGTTAAATCAAATTTTAATTCTTTAGGTTTTATTTAAATACGATTCAAAATTATATCTTATAAAACTGTCTAATTTATGCTTTTAACGATAAACCTGTCTATGAGAAAAAAAATCTTTTTATTCTTATTTTACCCTACAAGACCTTTTATTTTTATTAAATATTTACACAAATCTTTTATCAATTTATATTTTTTCAAAATTATGTGTAACTCCGAAGAAAGCACACTCCTTCCTGATGTATCTCGGTACAATAGTTTGGATGCAATAAAATGTACCCTTTGCCTACAAGCTTCACTGATGAATGCATCTGCTGAATATACATACTCATGCATTACACTACAATTTCATGCTCATATTATTGACAGTTACAATATATATATATATGCTATTTATACCAGACAAACATAAAATGATTCAAAACTCCATCAACCTAATGAGAAATCATTAGTTTGAACATTGTTTCTAAATATGAAATTACATATAATTTTCTAGAAATAATCATATCATATGTAATTAAAAGATACAGGGTGTTCATTTTTCTGAGCCAACAATTGATATATTCGTTATTTAAAAAATAGTAAGATGAATATATTAACTAAAGTGTTTAAAATTATTAATTCATTGTTTTACACTGCTTTTTTAAAATAAAAAAATCGACCCAACTCTCTCTTGTCATCCATTCAAATTTTTATGAATATTCTATAGATTATGCATATGCAAAACATGTCATTCTGTAAACTAATACTAGTTTTTTGTTTACACTTTTACTGTTTAATTTCATCATAGGTCTGTTATCATTGAATTAATAGAAAATAAGGAATTTAATGATATCAAATCGTAACCTTATATTATATCTCAAGAATTAAGTAAGCTATGGAAATTTCATACTCTTCAAAAGATTTTTCATAACTTCACCTATAAAATTTTTTACATTTTTTCCCATTGCTAAAAACGAATGAGATATTTAAAATTTAAACTTATGGCAAATTTTAGTTTTTTAAAAATATTTTACAATTTTTTTAAAAATAATTCCATTTTGTAATGCCATTTAATTACGCTTGTGATTTGGAACTTTTTGGCTAATTTAATTATCTTTCTATCTCTTCATACAACAAAAAGATCAATAATGAGTACAGATAAAATTATATCCCTCCCCCACCAAAATGACCAACAAGACTTCAATTAAGTTTATTTCTGTGTTCAATTTTATGCTTGTCTTCTGCATTAATATTCAGATTAAGGTCATTATAATCATTAACTTTTTTTAATTTATGGTTATCTTTTAAAAAATTTTCTTCTCTGTTTAGAAAGTCATTGAACATTATTGCTTTTTAGAATTTATTTTTAGTGATATTCTCTTATTTTGATATGATTATTTCTTGCATAACAACTATCTCATTTATAAAATCTAGTTAAGTCTCTGTTTTTTTTTATTCTTATTGATCCATAAAATACTTCCATAAAATTGCTATAAGAAGTTCCGGAGAGATGGAATGATCTTATTATACATATATCCTTACAAATGTTAATTTTTTAGGGTCATTATATACTATAATGATTGCTACTACTTTTTTATAAAATAATTTTCAGATGGTGACAATATACTAAAATATATCACGATGTTTGAAACCTTCAAAATTACATTACAAATGTATAACTACTCTTTTTTTATAGGGGTAAAGTGCTTGGACAATTTAGTATTATTATGGGGTACATTACAAATACTTATAAAATGAAATGCATTTCCTTAATTTACAAAAAAATTAAAAAAACTCAGCTTGTGCCACTTTTGGTGAAAAGGAGTAAAAGCTTTCTCCATACAATGGTACCACCTTCTGCAAACCATAGTAAATAATGAATGCTAGAAAGTTTGTGCATTAAAATCCCTATCTAGTGTCTACTCTTCCAATATACCCAAATTCATTTCTATCTTATGGCTTTGATCTGTGGGGAATCTTGGACCTAAGAGCAATTGCCTGAAAATGGTGGTAAGATGATGTTATAGTTACTTTGACACTCAAACTTCATATAAACTCTCAAGAAATAAAATCATTTGACTATTTATTTAATAATTTATGTTCACTTATTCTGTATATAACTAATGTCAGTACTTGAATGTAATTTACTGTGGTATAATCAATTTTAAATCCAAGTCATTTTATTGATTGTCACAATTAAATATTTTCTTTAATATGTTTCCAATAAAAAAAATTGTGCATTCCATTACAGTGTTTAAAGTAAATAATTACTGAAAGTTTATAAGATCAAAAACAACAGCAACATCAAATTAAAACAAGAAACATTAACAAAAAATGTCCCATTGAGTTATAATAATGAAATGGATTGCTACTTGAGTGTTGAAGATTCACACGAAGTTCAAGCATTGAAAATAACAAAATTAAACTGCAATCAATGGACTTTTAAAATTTATCACTTTCCCATTGTCTAAATTATGCAATGTTTCAATTGACATTATTAGTGATTAGTTTTCAAATGAAATGTTTAAAATGTATTTTATTATAACTTGCTATGAAATATTCACTTCTTTTAAAAATTGAGGTATAATCATTATGTTTATTAAAATATTCCATTATTATCATTAATATAATTAAAAAAAACACACATTTGCAGACAAAATTTCTATAATATTACTTAAAAAATTTAATTGTTATGTCAGAGCTAATTTATTTATTTTCACTTGCTGGTGATTGAATCTGGAAAAACTTGAAAATTCTCTCAGGTTATTGAGAGTTTTTAACCAAGCCTAGAATTTTTTTTAAAATTAAACATTCTACACAGCTATCCAATTACTGTCTAGTAATTGAATATCTAGGAATTCTTAGATGGATGGGGAAAATATCATATTAGTCTGCTATGGTCAAGTAACTGTTAATAGACTGATTATAAAAAAATAATATGATGAGATTATAATAACAGTAGAAATGTCATACCTGTAGTTGACTATTATTTTTAAAGCATTTTGTCTTTTCAACTAATAAATGATTACACATATCACAAAATATATGAATATGGTATCAAGCTGAGATAATTGATATTATCAGTAGTTGGTTATTTAAGGAGCTATGAGATGTATATAAGTTTGAAAGCTCCACCTAACATTTTTAAAATATCGATATTTAAAAAAAAGTGTATAACAAAGAATTTTATTGAGATTTTTTTGATTGCTATTAGCAACATGATGTGTCCTATGCTACTTATTGTAAGATTAGTAAGTAATAATAGATGCCAGATGATAGTGCACAATAAAGCCCTATCCTGTATTATCCTATCCAATGTCCCCAGACTAGTTTCAAGCTTATGGCTTTCATCAGTGAGGAATTTTGATCTTGAAACAGTACACTTGGACTTTTATGATCAATGCATATTCCTTCCAGAAGAGATCTTTATCTCCATATTATACTATCAAGCTATCAGCCCAAACTAAAAAAAAAAAAAACATTAATGGTTTCAATCTAAGCCAACTTGCTTGTATAGTCATATGATAGAGCCATGTGATATTTTATTGATTTACTTAAGTATTCATGGAACAACCAATTCCAAATACATTATTATAATAATTAACAATATGAGAAAATGGATATTGTGTGAAATCTTGTTTAAAAAAAAACTTCTTTAAGAATACGACTTATGAGTTATTGTAATAACTTATTTGCACATGTTGTTCTATGAATAAATTTATATTCTGCGTATTAGATATTTAATAACAATAATTTATTTATATAGAACTTTTATTTATAAACAAAATAATCTTATCAAATTATAGATAAATATTGATTTATAGATTTGTAATAGGTGATGGTTTGATTAATAACCCAAAATATTTACAAATAATTCTTTTTACAAAATTACTTTTCTACTTTTTGATGCAGCAGATTGATATGGTCATATATATTTTGGAGTTTTTATTTAACTGTCCCTCTGACTAAAGCTAATGTTAAAATAATTTTTAAAACTCTGATTATCTTATAACGCATATTAGATTCATATTTTTTTATTGCCTGAATTAAATGATTTGAAATGGAATTTTTATCAATTCTGAAATCTCTACCAAGTGGGCAATGAGGTAGTTGTCTCCTATACCTGTGTGAAAATTTGCTACTAGATATTTTTGTAAAAATTAAAGAACTTAAACTAAGATCATAAAAAAAAAGCTTAAGATGAAATGCACTGCATAAAGATTTGTGACTGACCTTTGTAAAAGAAAATATTGGAAAGTCTGTTTCACATAATGGGCTATTAATGATTAGTGATAATCTTACTATTATTGTATATACTGTAGCTTTTAAAATGTTTTGTAATTTTAAATACACTTTGCTCAGAAATATAAACAATTACTATGAAAAGATTTGACATATCGATAAATAGTAAAAGGTAAAGAAAAATTATTTAATATGTGTAAAAGTTTGCTGTCTAGTCTCAACTGAAAAGAATACACGTGTTCTGTATATTACAGTTGTTCTAATACTGCTAAAGGTCAATAACACCTGAATCAACATGTCAAAATGGTTTAGCAACCAAATGCAGCTTGTTCTGAACAGAAACTTATTTATTGTGATAATATTTGTATAGCTTAGTCTAAATGACTCAAAGAATTCAGTTAAATACTTCTTAGTTTAAGCAATTTCAATCATTTATCCTAGAAAAGAAAAAGTCTGCGCTTTTGCACTGAAATAAAAACAAATAAATACTTTTAAAAATAAATATCTCTTTATTTCTTTCCCCACATATTTAACAATCATTTTTATCAATAGTAATTACAATTCGTTACGGAAAAATTAAACAATAATTAATTATAAAGTAATATTACTCTTAGAAATTATGAAATAAAATTTAAATATTTTAAAATTTAATAAGATATTAAATAAAAGTATACACAATATTTTTTATATATTTTGAACAGGCGAATCAAAAGCAATTCAAAAAGAGTTTTCTCTTATACTGTGAGATTTCTTTAAATGAATAATTTATGACAGAAAATAGTTATAGTGGTAGTAAATTAAAATGATGGATTCACTCTACACACGATTATTCTATAAAAACAACAACAACAAAATTAAATTTAACAAGAATTACATTTCTGCATGATTAGTGAACCAAATGAAAACTTAACACGCCTGATATAGATAATGTAAAATGAATGTGTCATGAGTGTTTTAGTGCAACTGCAGGATACCGGATGCAGGGTCGAAGTTCGAGAATCAATTCTCAACTGAGTAACGTAAATAAAACAATTTTGGTTCAGAAGAGAAATAAAACTATCAAATCTTCAATTTTACTACTAATGAATAAAGAAAATATTTTAATTGTATACATTTTTTTAAAAGTGAAATTTTACGTTTGACTATTTAAATGGAACAGGTATGCTTATGATGTTGGGGCTCAAATATCGCTTGACTTCCGGAGCAATTAATAAATATATAGGTAAATCATGGACCAGAACTTGACGAGTATGATACCCTTCTTTCAGTGATGTAGCCTGTATCACCTTATAATCTTATTTTATTTAATAGAACAAGCAATGACAGATATATGATATTCAAGTTGAAAAATTATTTGGACCATCAAATAGAAATATAGCAATTGCTAAAAAAATATATTATCTATTTTAACATTTTCATATTTATCTCATAATATATTATTGCATGTATATATTCATTTTATTAAAGGAATTTGAAAGATTTTGTGCTCTTTATGATGCATCGTATGATTGAAGAGATACATCCATTAATTATTAACTTTTAAATATATTGTTCTTTTTCTTTTTTTAAATAATAATAATTTTTCTTCACTGCTGAAATTTTGTTTAATTAGTTTAAAAACAAATAATATTTTATAATGTATGTTTATTATTTTAACACCAATTGTTAGCATATTAAAATTTACACTAGGTTTAAAGACCTTAAAAAAAAAATCATAATCTTTTTCAGATTCCTATTAATAAAATATGTTGTATTCGAAAAATAATCAAAAATTGTTTGATACATAATTTTAAGACAGCAAAAGAAGATATGCTGAGTTGTGTGATAAACAAGAATTTTACTGATGATGTTTGCTGACTCCTGAAAAATAAATCAAAATTATAGAGCAAGATTTCACCATCTGATAAGAGAGTCCCAATTTATCAAAGTATATTTCTAAAGTCGGAATATATTGATGTTTTAAAATTGTCTATACCAGTGGTCAGCAACCTTTTAGATATTGTGGACTACTGACATAATTTTTAAAGATACAAATTAATACAAGGATTGAGTATGATATACATATATATTTATATGTTTTATAATTTGTTAAAGAATTATGTTTTATTTTGTTTTTTTTTGTTAATATAATGTTCATTTATTTCATAAAAATAAATGAATGTATAAATATGTATTTCTACATTTTATATGTGTAATTTTCTAATTCATATTTACAAAAATTATTTAAGATTACTAACAACTAGCATTCTATTCTTTAATAATTTTTATAGATGTGTTTTCCTTCAAAATTCCTAATAAAATTTTTTGAGTTTTAGTTCACCCAATTACCAAGGGTGTGCCATAGTGAAATGCCAAATCAATTGTACAGAATTCGGTATTCTTATTTTGTTACTTTTTCTATGCTGCTGACTGAGTAGGGGTTAATTAAATGCTTTTGAGGTAGATGTTTTGCAAGTCACAGTAGTATTTTGTAACAAATGAATTAGCAATATAATGTTCTTATTCTATTTTACATATAATAATACAGCTTAAAAATTATTTAAAAATTTTATCAAATGAGATTAGCGAATTTAAATAATATCTGAATTTCTTTGTGAATCACTAAAATTACATTGCAGACCACCAGTGGTCCATGGATTACGTTTGCCGACTGCTGGTCTATACTATCTGAAAGATTGTTTATTTGGATCTCTCACCTATTTTGAATACTATTGCTAAATGTTGCTTGATATTAGAAGTGAAATATTATTTAATGCAAACTATGTTCAAATCCAAATAAAGTAAATGTAAAAAAGAACAAAGATTAAAATACATGCATTTTTTTGTGCTAATCATTGACAACTTTTTAAAAAAAAATAGGAGAAAAATATGCTTATCTTTGAATATATTTCTTTAGCATATATTTATTTACTATTACTGTTTCTAATTTAATCTGTATCTTATGTGATTTGTTACAATAAAAGAATGGCAGATTTGAGATTTAAAGTTTCCTGAATTGAAGTTTAATTTGTCATTTCTGACACTCAAATAATACCTGATGTTCTGAGTGACTTACTATCTGGTTCTTTATTTTGATAATATACAGGTCTTACAATAACAATTCAATCAAAAATTTTAAGATAAAGATTTACTTCAAAATCTATTAATAATTTTTATTAGTCATTTTTTAAACTAGAGGGGCGTAATGAAAATTACGGAAATACTATTCATTAAAAGATTTACTGCATTTTGTACATATTTGACTATTAAAATTTCATCTTGGATATGAAACTCTTAATTAACTCTTCATTTTTTATTTATTTGTATTCGCTTATTTTCTCAATTATATTTTTATTTATTAACTTGGTGTATATTATATCTACTGATAGTCTTTATAGAAATTATCATATTCATCAATTAGTCATTTAGATATATCTTTAGATGTAAAGAATGCTGGTTGGCAATCAATAATGTAAATGTCTCAAAGTACAACTGCTTATTCTTTTTAAAGTCCATTTCAATCCAACAATTATGAGTGGGGGGGGGGGGAATCTTCTAATAATTTTTTTTCAATACATTTAAGTAATTAGCAATTATTATATGGAGATCAGACATAAAAAAATAGCTGAAATTTTTTTAATTTTAACAAATATCCAAGTATATACATTTTTGTCTGAGGCCACATATATAAGTACATATATGGATGTGCTTAAGGCAATACTAAAGACAAATATCTCAAAGACAACTCATGAGAGAATGTTTAATCTTGAGAGAAATCCCACATGTCTTTGAGAAGTTAACTAATGAAATTATATTGTCTTAAATGTAATAAATATTTATTTGATAATTCTGAACTTCATAAAGTAAGTAACATCTTTTTTACAGATATAAATATGTAAATTGTAAGGTTTGTAAAAAAATTAAATTGATTATAATTTCTACAAAAGTATTGTATTTAATAGTAAAGTATATTTCTATTTACACACTTTAAAATAAATCGATTACAATCTGTTTAATATAAATAATATTGAAGCTTATTCTGATAAATAGGTAGGGCAGTTGAAGCTTAGAACAACAAATGAAATATGTTATTCTCAATTTTGGTCTTGAAGTCCTTTTATTGTCATATTCACACTTCAGAATTTGCCTATTATATAATTACCAGATGCATCTGGTCTTGGAAAGACTCTTTTTTTTAATTGGTTGCTTTAACTTTTTTTTTTAAGATTTAATGTAAATTAAACAAAAAAAGTTTAATAATCATGGACAATTGCTTCATAAAAAATTATGGTTAGTCAAGCATTGGTGGTCGAGAGGTCAGCACATCTGCCTTACAAACAGTTGTCCCAGGTTAGCGAGTTCACTTCCCGGCCAATGCTATGACACATGAGAGAGAAAATTATGGTTATTAATGACAAAATGACAACATTACAAACAAACATAATAGTTTTTCTTTAATAAGGCCATTGTTTTGGTAATAGTCTTTTGGAATTGATTGCTTTAACAAACTTTTTTAAAGATTTAATGTAAATTAAATAAAAGATTTTAATATTATATAAATAAGTGTGAGAATTTCACAATTGAAAAAAAAATGTTTGGAATAATCCAGCCTGTTTGGCACAGTTCAGAAATGTACCCAGCAAGGTATTAATAAAGCTAAATTAAAATTTAAAGTAATATATACCTGTTATATTTGATATTTGACAGTTATATAAAACTCTTACAATTTTATAATGTCAAAATGGTTGTGAATTTGACACATGACAGGTTGTGAATTTGACATCTGACAGTCTTATGGTGAAACATTCATACATTCACCAACCAGACAATAGATAAAATAGGGAATTTATATATAAGATTATAACTTAAATAAGGGCATTTAAATGCTCTTGTTCATAATAATATTTATACAAATATTTAAATGATCATTGCTAAGGTCTGTAACAGAATTAGTCAGGCTTAAAAAGATTAAGCTTAAATGAGACAATATCAGTGTATCTGAGTATAAGTCTATAGCTAAGCAAATAAATATGGGATTCACAGCACCAAAAAGTTTCTTGAGTCTTCTGAAACCAATAAATAATATAATCACCAATAGGTATGAGATAACATTAAGAAAAGAATAAAAGAATAGTCTCATGGGTGGCTGATCATGAGGATTTAATTCAAATTCCTCCAAGAATAATCATACACATTTCATTTAAATGACGTTTAATATCTCCACACTGTATTATTAACTACAAACTCATTTCTTTAACCTAATGAGTAAAAATGAATCAATAATGTAAAAATTTAAATGGATTATCTTAGCAATCAATGTCATTAAATTCTGCCTGCAATTATTTAATTCTAAAATACATAAATAATAATAATTATGCTACTTCTAAGCAGACACCAAAAATTAATCCAAATAAATGATGTTGATCCTACACCTTCCTCATTGATAATCTGTTCCTGATGCAAAACAATATTAGTTGATATTATAGACGAGATGCATTTTAAATGTG
This sequence comes from Epiperipatus broadwayi, assembly GCA_028023455.1. Classification (NCBI taxonomy): domain Eukaryota; kingdom Metazoa; phylum Onychophora; class Udeonychophora; order Euonychophora; family Peripatidae; genus Epiperipatus; species Epiperipatus broadwayi. Next base: position 2,931,634 of record JAQFVV010006222.1, read on the forward strand.
ATTTTAAATGTTTGGATCATAAAATTCAGAAAACATTTGATAACAAAAGCATATCTATGTTAATTTTTTTAGTAGACAATTCAATTAATTAAGAAAAATAATAAATAAAATACATAGTAAAACAATTACATAACTATAACTTCTAGGAATGGAGTTTTCTTAACAAGATTACTTGAACAACAGAAACAGATGCTACTAAAATTTTATTTCTCTCTAGTATACAAGCACATATAAATTATTAGTCCAAAGAAATATCAATTAATATAGAATCTCATATACATGATATATATTCCAACATTCAATGCTTGCACTTAATCTCTTCCTTAAAAAAATCAAAATATCCATAGCCTTTGCTACTCTGCATTACAATATTATTTCTTATAACAATGCAAACATAAACACAAATTATACATTAAATTACAGAATTTTATAAAAAAAAGTGATACAATGTTTACTAAAGTTTCCTTGTTGAAAATAAAAATATAGCTTTTGGGGTATATCTTTAATTAAAAGAGTATTCATATATGTACTAATGACCATATGTTTAATTGGGAAAATACAAAGATATTGGATAAAAAGGAAAAGCCAACCCAGCATGTCAATACACAATGCATGGAAGCCTCTAATTAATCTTGCGCTTAGGAAAAATATTAAATAATAATAATATATATATAACTAATTAGCCTTGCTCATATAAAAAAAAATTGAAGGACTTAGGAGGATTTGAACCAACCCTCATATATAAATATATCAAATTTCTACTATATGTTGTCTTTGACAGAATAGCTCAGTTGGTAAAGCATTTGCCTTAAATTCAATATTCAAGAATCTAAAGGTGCGAGTTCAACTTCTAAGCGAATATTGTCATTGTGCATATAGGCCAGCAACACATGAAGAAGAGTTTTCGAATAATACTACTAAAAACGTTGTGTAATTACTAACCTGTGTTGTATATTTCTGTGTTATTACCAACAAGTTGTTTATATTTGGAAAGTTTAAATAGGGTAACATTTTCTATACATTCAACATTCATCATAGATGATGGAAATAGTTCAACATATCACATCTAATAATATACCATCATTACAAACCTTCAGACAAATATTATAATTGCTTATATTTTTGATTTAGAAGGCATTTTAAGAAATCAATTGAGCTCACTGTCTGGGGTGCAAAATTAGGAATGAATATAATTTTACTGTTCTAATGTTCATAAGAAATTTAAGCCAAAATTAAATATTATATTTAAATATATGTGTAAAACATATAGAAAAGACGGGGATTGATTAAAAAATAGTTTTATCAAGTTATCTAGTTTCTTATTTCTGTTAACTCTTTATTTTTCAATAAAAGTGTTCTTCAAAACGCTTATTAATTTTAATACTTTAAATATCATTCCTTAAAGAAAATCAAAACTTAACAGACATCATCACACATCGCTGCTCCCTGCATTTTAGAAGCTATGAATAATTAATTCATTTCAATCCATTTAGAAATCAAACTTGTCAGTTACAAAGATAAAATGACTTTGCAAACATGTTAGTTTGAAGCAAGACTTTGTCAAGGTAATGTCTGATGACAAGATGTAATACCTGAGCAGTTATTTTTCTTATCTTGTCGTTATCACAGCAGGTGAAACTTTAACACCTTAATAATGCGGGAGGGGGGGACTATAACATTGCTGAAACTGTTTTTTCTTCATAAGTGTATGCAATTAAGACTTAATATACATATATAAATCAAAGTAAAAAAAAAAAAATATTTAGTAAAATTACAAGAACATTACGCGATAGAATAAAAAAGGATGCTTAAATAAAATAATAGGAGATAAATAGAATTATCAAAGACTATATAAAAAGTTTTGTTTTCTGATATAATTCTCGATATTAAAATGATATAATAATCGCTTAAAGGGTAGCAAAAAATAATAAACCTCCTACCACCGATGATTAAACAGTGAAAAACATTATTAGTTTTTCCAATAACTCTTTTCTAAATATTTTATTATTATTATTATCAATGTAATTAGTTTTTGATCAAAATTCAACTTTCTCACTTTCAGTGCTTGAATGTCACATGATCTCTAAGCAACAAACCATTCTATTATTCTATTTTTAAATGTTGTAATATTTCATGTAGGACAAAAAAAAAAAAGATTTCCATACACTACAGTGGAATTTCATAGCATTTATAAAATCCTGCGATTTGTAATCGATTATACGTCAGAAGAATAAACTAAAAGAGAATTCTCTCTACTACTATTTCTATTACTATTACCCTTTAATATTAATTATTTAATGTTGGGAAAAAGTGGCAGTGTAATCTCAATCCTTAGAGCATTTTCTGCCCTTTTCTTTTTTTTATGAGGATTCCACACTTATATTCTAAATCCTCATTGAGAAAAATAAAAGCCAGAAAATGTTCTAAAAATAGATTGTATTAGTATCTGGTGAACCCTGACTACACAAAATTAAAAGTGAAAAGATATGTGAAATATTATTCATTCCTAGTAAAAAATAAATAAATCTATAGATAGACTAGTTTGAGACTACTAAAATATATATGCTACTCTGATGTCATCACTATATAAGCACACTGACTTTTGAAAACTAAACATTAAGAGTTTTTGATTTCAGCTTTGAACCCCAAATTCACATTGATTAAGGCAAAAGCCAAAGACCAATTTGAGGATGAACTTGGACTACTAATATGATAATCATACTTTACTCCAGCTTACATTAGATGGTACTAGAGAAGTGTTTATGCTATAGTAAGCTAAAAGAATCAAGTGATATATTGGAAACAGAAGAATAAATGTAGCATCTTGAAAATCACTGGAAAAATAAAAATCTATTATTTCCTCATCTTTAAAATTAATGAAACACCATAATAATTCTAATAAACCCTGCATAATTGTGAAACTGGCAAATATATTTGGATCTAATAAAATAAGGCAGAGTGTGAGGACTTTTGAAAGATTCAATAGTACAAATAAAAACATGGAAAATGTATATTTTTAGAAAAAAATCTATAAGCACCCAACTAATGATTTAAAAATAAATTAAAGTAGACTTTAAAATACTAGACACATTCATACAACTTAAGAAAATGGTGAAATGTCTCTTGAGTTTAACTGACCACAATAAAACTTGCAGTATTATCTGTTCATGAGAAATACTTCCAAGTATTTTGAGAAAGACTTGAGTTAATATGAATCAATTATATTCTGCAAACCAGAATAAACTGAGATTTCATTTATGGTAAATTTCACCAAAAGTGCACTCAGCTTTAGATTATAAGGAAGAAAGAAACCACTTCATAACACAAATGAACAAATATATACAAATTTGAACTATTAATAATAAAATGCAAGTTAATATATAACCCATTTAAATGGGAATTATTCCCATCTTTTCCATATGTTGCTGACTAAATCACTGACAGTTACTTATACATTTTAGATTCAGGAATATTGAAATTTAAAAAAATTGCCTTAATCATTTGTCCAAAAGCAGTAGCCAACAGAAACATTATATACTTAATATTTTTATTTGTAAAGACAAGGTTAATGAAGGGTTTACAAGTGCTGTAGATTATTATACTAAGTTGATTTAAAGAGTTGTTTGCAATTGTCATGTGAGGAGTTTTTTAAAATTTTATTCTTTTTACTTTTCTGTCTATTGTTATCTTTTCTCTAATCATTGGTACATGCAAGATCTGTTTTTTTTTTTTTTTTTATCTCTAATCAATATTCTGTGTTTTTTTAATAGATCATGATGCAGTAACTGATTTCACTGGTATGCATGTTCTTCTACAGTCATTCAGCATTTCGTAGATGTAGTTCTTAATTTTCAGTTTACATTTTATGAAAATTAAGATTCTTACTCAGTGTGCCATGACTTTGAAAAGCTGCTCCAATATTATATTGATTGTGATTTTCTTTTTAGTTTGTGTGATCTCCTTGAAATGTATAGATATACTACAATAGCTGTATTGCTTTTCTTTTTACTATTTATTTTTGTTATCAATTTAAGGTTTTGTTAATAGTAATCATTCTTCATGAGAGTTTGTCATATGTAGGATATTTCTCTTTTCAAATCATTGGTTTCTAAACAAATTTATTTAGCATTGTTCCACTTTTATTGTTTCTGTCATTATTGAACATATGTGCTAAGTATTTTCCTAAATATGTAAATTTTCTGTAAACTATAGAAGTATGTAATTTTCTATAAATTTAAGTGTTATTTTGCCATAAGAAAGAGCCTATAAGAATGACAATTTTTATACTTATTCAAATTCTATTATGATTTTATTTATCATTATCACAGCAGAGTCTATTCATAAATAAGTACAGCTATTCCAATTTCAAAAAACACCCCTCTAGAGATGAGTTCTACAATGACTATACAAAGCAATATGTGAACCATAAATCTGTCCCTATATAAAATATACTGGTCCAATTTTCTGTTTATATATAATTTGTAAGACTATCTTCTAATTTCTGCAGAAAATGTTTCTTTTTGAAATACTTTAATATTGTCTCTAATTGTAGCTATCCAGTGTATTGTATTCTCTTGTATTTCTTCTCAATCATAACATCAACATTTCACCTTGGAATGTCTGTGTGTATATTATATAATGTAGATTGTAAATAAAATGATTTTCATAATTATGTAAATATGTAAAGATTGTTTGTGAAATAATTTTAATACTCTAGAAAAAATATACATATGCAAATATTAATAATTTGCAAGTATAATAAACAGTCTATTATGTTAATTAGTCATTGATATACAAAAAATCAGACTCATAATAAAAATACCAGATCTAAAACTAGGATTTGCAGAAGGATCATGGCTAATTAGTGCATGAAAAGTGTGTGTGTTTAGTAAGCACAAACAAAACTTTTTGAGAGAGTATGATTTGTTTACTTTTAATAACAAATTGTTGGCTAAAGTAAAATATCAAATTGCCAGAACTATACATATATATAACAGTAACAAGTACATGTGTGTAAAAGACTTTGACAAACACATAATGTAGCTTATAATATTATCCCTGTGTGTGAGAAGTGAAACATGCAACAAAAGATTATTTCTTATAAAATTCCAAATTATTTCTTATTTATTCATATTTATTATTGTGAAACAAATTGTTTTGTTACTAAATTTGTGTTAATTTAGTTAAAGTTGTTGATAATCTCCTGACTGGTATTAAATTAATTCTCTCAGAACATAGAAGAAATGATGCAATAAGCAGTTGAAGAAAAATCTATATAAACAATAGCAGTCATTCATACGAATAATAGCAGCAATTGCATATAATACCATTACCTCAAAACAACAATTATGATATCATATAATAATATGGCCTCATTGTGTAATAATATAAAATTATTTGAGATAAAGAATGCTGCTTTATGGAAAAATTATGTATAACATATAGAATAGTATATGCTCATAAAAAAATAGACAAAGAACAATTGAAAGTGTCTACACTTTTATGGCTTGCAGGACAAGACATTGTACAAGTGGCAAATAAATTGTGGGACCCTAAAAGACATGATTAACTTCCATATCATATATTGTCAGAAAAACTAAACAGATATTTCATTGTGAAAATAATGAAATGGGTAATATGATCAAGACTAAGAAACAGAAATCAATTACCTTGAAAAAATATATAGATTATGATGGATTGTAATTTTAGCTTGGAAATTAATGATATGTTATTAGACCAAATTCTGTATGGCATGTTAGATTCAAATTTCAAAAAATATTGTTAAGTGAACCTGATCTCAAATATAAAAATGTGGTAGAGAAGTGCATTGTTCGATAAGCTATGCTTGACAATGCTTTGAAATTTTCATTATCACAACAGCTGGATAAAATTTCTCATTCAATACAGAGAACAAATACAAATACACCAAACCCTAGTAGAATAAAAGATGTTGTAACATGCTGCTGATGTGGTAAAATTGGCCATTTAAATAAAACATGCACCATTTGCAAAAAAAAAAAAAAAAAGGACAGTGTATTTGTTGCAGTAAAGAATGCAATATCAAAATTAAGCAAATTCTGAACTACACATATGGGAGATGGAAAGTGAGTTGTAATTATAACATGAAGACTTTAATGATACAAACTATGATCCCGTATTACTTGATGTGGAACACTCATGAAAAAGGATATTATTGCAACAGATAATAATGACAATAAAATTGACATACATGATCAAATTTCTCCCTGGTATATAGTTAACAAAGATTTTAACCTGCTCTTTGGTTGGAATTGGTTTCGCCCTTTAGGAATCCATATGAGAGATCAAGTGGAAAATATAGGGCAGAAGAAGTTTCTTGGTTGTTTACTGGAGCTTAAAACATGACCAATTAACTTTGAATTAATAAAGAAAGGACAACCAATTATCTGTAAACTCCATAAAATTCCATTTGATTTGAAAGAGAAAGACTAATACTATCAACAAGATGTACAAAAGTGAATACTAACACTGATAGAAGATTCATTCTAGGCTATGCATGTAGTTATTATTATGGAACCAAAAAGAAATTTTAGACTGTGTGTAAACTACTATGTTAAATTAAATAAATTTATTAGCAAAGGAGCCTATCCAATTCCTAGCTCACATAAAGTATTGCCTTCACTGCAAAAAGCTTCATATTTTGCAAAAAATATCTCAAAGGTGCATTGCACCATGAACTCTATATCACTTAATAGACAAATAATCACTAAATAGACTAAAGAAGTTCAAGGGTATATCCAATTACTGAAATGAATAAAAATATGGCAAAAGGCCTTCAATTGAAGAAGTAAAGCTTATTTGGAATGTAGGAGATAGCTTATTATCTTGCAACAATTGATATTAATGACTGACCACATACTCATATTATCCTCAAGTCATACATAATAAAAAAAAATAGCTAGATCACACATCTGGTAGTCAAATCTGAGTAGTTAATTAGAACAAATGGTAAAAAAATGCATAAATTGTCAAGTATGGCCCAAGTCTATGCAAGCTTGAAAACATTTGGAACATATAGGTCCAGTACATTGATATACAATTTTGATAGTTATTGATATATTTTTTCATTGAACCAAATATAAGATAGTAAAAAACATAAGTACTGAATGCAAATTTTTGCTATACATGGTTATCCTGATATTATTGTAAAAGATAGTAGGACCAGTTTTCCTGTCAGCAATTTATGGATTATTTAGATGATAAAGGAATGTGACACATTCTTACTCCACCTTATCATCCCAAGTGTAATGGCATAGCCAAAAAAATCCATTCAATATTTGAAGCTTACATTAAACAAAACTGGTTATAAGAATGTACTGGAAGTCCTAGTTGATGCTGTGCTCTATCAGCGATTTAAGTCATTGGTCTAGTTATTAATGTGTTAACATTTTTACACTCAGTTTACTAAGTAGTTGCCAACTATAACTAAAAAAAATTAAAGACAGTTTTGAATGTGCAAAACTTAAAAGTGGAGAGAATATGTGGATTTGTGCTATTTTTTTTTAAAAAGAGAAATGGCTGTGTGATATTGTGAATTGTGTCAAGTTAATTATAACTGTTACAACTAGAAAATGGAAAATAAATAAGGAGACATATAAATCATTTACATACTTTCCAAATGAGTTAATTGATGTTGATGATGAATGTAAATTAGCAAAGGATGAAAAAATGGAGTAAAAAATACTTTATTAGCAGAATAAAAAATTGACAGAGACCAAATAAAAATAAATGAGTGAGTCTGAGGAAAAACGTATTATTTCCTACACCACTATAATACCAACAACAAAATATCACACGTCACAAGAAAAAGAAAAAAAATATTTTTTCTTAATTTCTTAGAAAGTCACACATACCTAAAACACCTGCTGGATTGATGAATTATATATGCGATTGAAAGGACTATTTCTAGAGTAGAGGAGGACTGGAATGTTTGTGCGTATATCACATAAATACAGATTGTAAATAAAATGGATTTCATAATTATGTAAATACATACAGATTGTTCCTGATTTAATTATCTTAATTTTAATACTTAAGAAAAAATCTATATAAATTAATATCACTAATTTGTAGGTATAATAAATAGACTATTATTGAAATTAGCCATTTATAAGCAAAAAATTGGATTCATATATAAGAAAAACCCCATGAAAAGTGTGTGCGCCTAATACCCCCCCCCCCCAAAGCTTGGAGAGAATAAGATTCGTTTACTTTTAATAATAGATTGTCGGCTAAAGTAAAATACTGATTTGCCAGAAGTGTACTTTTTCCGGAAAGTGTATATAACAGTAACAAGCATATGTGTGTGCCAGAAGTGAAACATGCAACTACAGGACCAACAATAGACTATATTTATTTCTTATGAAATTACAAATTATTTATTTCTTATTTATTCTTCTTAAATAAACTGTTTTGTAACTAAACTTGTGTTAACTTATTTATAGTTATTGATGCCCTTCAGACTGGTATCAAATTAATATCCTTAGAACATAGCACACTTCTTTAGAATGTCTTTGAGATAGTCCTTACAAATGGGGTCTATCTCTCCCATAAAAACCATGCTCAAGTTCATCTTAGAACATTCTATTAAAAGGTCTTGTATGTTCATCAATTTTACATGTCCAATCAAATGAAACTGTGATTTTACATTAATGGATAGTACCATATCCCAGTTAAAAACATAGATTAGTTTTATAATCTTGTCACTGTTTTTTTAAAAGTTTTACATAGCATTCTTAAATGAAAATTTTACAAAACCTTAATGTGGTATAATTAAGGTTTTCAAGTCTCTATGTAGGTAATTTAGTTACAGAAATATCCTATTATTTAAGTTAAATTAGCACTAGCTCATTAAACTCTATATTAAACCTTAGCACATAAGTTCATTTTTCTAGTTATAAAATTTATATTGCATTTTGATTCATGTTTGTCACAATGAGTAAGAACACTGTTGAAACAAGTATACATCATTATTTAACACCAATTTTCCATTTCAAATGCATCATGCTTTGTTGGTCAACTAACTAAGGAGATATATTATTTATAACATCCAAAATGTTTGTATAGTGGTTTACATGTGGCCAATATAATAAATATATCACTAAAACAGTGAAGCCAGAATTTTTATTAAAATAGAATAGTATTTGTATCTGTGATTTTGAATTCTTCTATATATTTGTTACTGATCAGATGTGACAGAAGTGAACTGATGGCTATTCCTTGATTGAAAGAATTTTGTCTTGTATTGAAAAGAATATTAGTCAAGCGTTGTTAGCCGAGAGGTCAGTGCAGCTGCCTTGCAAGCAAGTAGTTGATTGCAGACGGTTGTGGGTTTGCCTCCCGACAGATGCTATGATATATGAAAAAAAGAAAAAAAAATTAGATATAATTCTTTTTTAATATTTTTTTTACTATAAACAATGTTTTGTTACAGGATACATTTGTGAATAAACTTTCCATCTCAAACCATTCCCAATACCAGTTTTTGTTATTCTCATGGTACTAATTTATTTCACAAAATGCTTAAAATTACAAAAGCCTATATCATGTATTTGTTATGTTGAATTTGTCAAACTAACAACAGTATTTTAATAACATATGATCCTTATGGTTTTAGATTGATGATAGAGATCTATAATTTTGCTAAAGTATGCTAATTTACTTTTTTCTGAAGCTCTCATAAGTTTTTTAATTCATCTTTTTATGTGAATCTCTTGTGAGAAGATCTCTTATTTTGATGTCATAATCAGCAGTATCTATTACAAGTGTAGGATTGTCTTTGTCAGCACAGATAATGATGATGGATTTGTTCAGTTTGAAAGATTTAAAGGCTTATCTTTTAAAAAAAATGCAACATTTGATTTGGATTTCTGGTGACTCCCACATAATTCTGCTGAAAAATTCTCCAGAAAAAGAATTTTGAATTTTTTTTTAAAATAAAAATTTAACAAATTAATTAAAGGTTAAAAATGTTCTAAATGTAATTATAAATAAGATGTCATTGTCACAGTGTTTTAGTTAAATATGCAACAATCTCAGAAAATTCTTAATAATAAGTGTTCCAGTTCATGTCTAGTTCCAAAATCTATGTCTTTAGAATATGTTATTAGAAAGTGTGCCAAGAGCATTATCACTCAGAGGGAAAAACAAAAACTGTGAATATGAATATTACTAAACAAAAGATGAAAATAATAATTAAAATTAGAAGACACAGCCCTTCAATAGTATTAGCCATTGGTATGAGAATTGTTTTAAATACAAAAGTTTTAAAAGATGGTTTTTTTAAATAAAATATCCTTATAAAGTTGTTTCAAAATTATAATTCCAGAAAGTATGAATAGATTTCACTTAGATTATATATTAGTTATGTCACAAGCTGAATGCAGACTACAGGCAAGATCTACAGCTGATATAGATAATAAAAAAAATTATAAATGTGAAAGTTAATCATGAATAACAAATAAGCAAAGCCTGTTCAACAATATCTTAAACTGCCTTTACTACTTTTAATCATATTAGTAGATATCCTGATCATAATAAGCATACCATGCCATTGGTCATCTTTTTATATTAACAATGATATGAAATTAAAGTTGAATTAATTGCAACTTCCAATATGTTATGTACAAATTAATGGTCAAACATCAATAAATTTGAAAAGAGTAAAATGATATTCCTATTCTTTTAACTTAGAAGATATTTAAGATATATTAATTTACTATTGTAAATTATCTGAAATCACTATTTAACTTAAAGGATCAAGGTTGTGCTTTATTTTTAACAATCCTTAAATATCAAATAAAATATCAATTTAATAAATGTAACTATTAGTTTATATATATATATCTCACAGGGAATTGCAGTTACTTTGGTTCAACTTCATATTCTTAAATTTTGATTATTTACAGCTAAATTTATTAAACAGACATTTCATTTGGAATTTAGGAATTGTTAAAAATAAGGCATAACTTTGATTTTCTGAATAATTAAATAATGACCAGATCATTTAATTTAAGATCATTTACGCTGTATATAAATTAAACTAATATATAGATTTTATTCATTGATTAATAACAAAGTTAATGACATAATTCTAAATGACTAACTAAGCTAAAAAAATAGATGGTATCAGTCTATTATTTTCATAAATTTATTGATGTTTATACATACTTCACTGAAAGTTGCAGTCATTTCAATTTGATATCATTAAGCTATGATTATTTATAATTATATCAATTATGATAATGAGTTTGTATATCCACATATTCACTCTTCAATTAAACACACAATAATTAAGATTATAGTCATAATTACTTATGAGTGTTTGTAATGATAATGATTAGCTTAATTCAGAATAAGTTTATAATAAATAGCTGTAAGAGAGCATGAGATAATCTGAAAAAGACATATATGTTAAATCATAATTTAGAAATCACAAATTGAAACTGAATTTTAAAAGTATAAATAGTTTAAGTGAGATGTGGAGAATGTTTTAACATTTATTGGATAAAAAAATAAGTACAAATAATAACAAGATATAATGTCAATTCAAAGACAATATGGGTATTTAACAAAATCTAAAAGAAGATACAGAAGACCAAATAATATATGAGAATGTTTAAAGAGCAAAAAAGTGCTGAGTAAATAATGATATAATTATTAAAATGAGAGTAAGATGATGATGAAAAAGCATTTTATATATATTACAAAAATATGTACAGAAATCTTTATAGTAAATCAATTTAAGCAATAGGCACAGCTAAACAAGTTTGGTTAAAAGAGTAATGTAGTAGAATTAATTTAAAATAATGTTAGATTCTACTTGTAGTAAAAAAAAATTTTCGGGTGGGAAACAAACTATAATTACTAGATAGAATAGAAATAATGAAGAGACAGAAAAAATATAGCAATAATTTATATTATAAAAATAACAAAGTTATATTAATAGAATAAAATGAGATAAAAAATGATTGTAGAATATTGAAAGGTAAAAATGTAAGAGTTATAATCAGAAAAACTACAGAGAATTAATCAAACTCAAGTTGAATTATTGAAAAATGATATTAGAGAAGATTTAAAAGAACTAAAATATCTAGTATTTAATAATTAAAATTTCTTTAAAGAAAAGCCTTGATACAGTTAATGGGAAGTTTCTAGAACATACAATAAAGATATTAAATACTATAAATAATGGTGAATGTATTTGTAGTAGGTGAATCAGCAGAATAGTTTCACTTTAAAAATTGTTAGAGAGATAAGAAGTCGATAAAAGAATTATTATTGAAAAATAAATAAAAAAGAAAGGTAGTTAATTTGTTTAATTAATTATAATAAGGCTTTTGATAAAGGGAATTAAATTATTTGGTTAGATATGGTGAAAAAAAACAAATATAAACTGGAAAAAGAGATGATTAGAAAATATGTACATAAATCAAAAACTATTTGCAAGATTAATGTTTTTATAGAACAAACACACTTATAAAAAAAGCAGTGAAAGCAGAAATGTCGCTTATCTTCTTTTTTATTTTAAATTAATTTAAACAAAGTTCTTAATGAATATGACTTGATGGAGTTAGCATTGAAATAGGGAAGTTCAATGCATAAGTTTTGATGATGATATGGCAATATTTGTAACACTAAGAATTTAGTAAAATACTTATTACAATTAACACAATGTTCACAAAATTTGTAATGAAAATCAGTAAATACAAAGTAATAATTATAGGATGAAGGGTAATAAAATATCAAGACTGATAGATGTTCAGAATGATTTGGCAGAGGTTGATGATTAAATATTTAGGACAATAATTATCTGATGATGATTGATAAAGTTTACAAAAAGTAGTAGTAGCTAAAGTAAAAGTAATTAGGAAAAAATGTAAAGATGTTATGTTTTAAAAAAGTCTATAATTAATTTTAAAATATTTAGTTTCTATTTTTATTCAATAATATATCATACTGCTTTAATAAAAAATCTTATTTACAATAATCACAATTTTATTAATGATTCCCATTTTATTATTAATACCGGTAGTCTACCCCGACGTACACGATGGCCGCTAGAGGCGCTGTTTCTGTGTTAGCACACAGAACATACAGGGTAGTTAAATTTATATATGCTTTAAAAATTCTTTTAATTTTCTAATATAATTTATTAAATGCAGTCAAACATATAATAATGCATGGAATGCTAAAAGCTTACCATAGTGACCAATAAGTATCTATTTGACATGCTATTGTGGGACAATTCTAAAAAATATCAATCACTGATTTATTACACATACATAAGAACACTATAATCTTTTTTTATTCCATGATCAGTGACAGATTCCAAGAGCAGAGTGAATAATAAAGCATTTGAAAACATTTAGAAGACAATGGAGGCATTACGTTTTGTTCTTACTTATTGTAAGGGACATAAAATATCAAAACCTTTTATCGAGACATCAATATGTATGATAATGTATAATTAAGATAAATGTTTATCCTAAATGACTTCCAATTATATATAACAACCACACAGACAATATCTTATCAATCTTTGTGCTATTGTCAAATGTAAATTTAATAATTACCAGTGTTTAGACAAAATTATATGTTTGGATTATAAATGATAGCATTCATCTAAGTACATACATTTTCAATTTGTTAATTTTCTCAATAAATAATGCTTTTAAATTTTGATCTTATTTTTATTTGTGTTATTACACTGCTATCATCTTATGATTGTTCCTATTTCCATAATCTAAAATTATAGTCTTTAGAAAAATTCAACATTATTAAACAATTTCAAATATATGCAACTATTAGTAGTAGCACACAGGTTAATGTAAACATAATGCTTCAAGGGACATTATTTTTCTCTCTTCTTCAGATGTCGCTGACTTCATTAGTGATCATGGAAAACAAACTTGAAATATTTTGACTCTTGAATACTGATTTTAAAGTGATAATCTAACCAAGTATGATATTCTGTTATACTTTAGTCAATAGACATTTTATGTAAGGGGGGGGGGGATTCTTGATTTCTTTATTTTTTTCTCTTAAGATCAAGGTTAATACATGGTTTCTAAATATTAAGAATTATCACACCCTAGTGACATAACAATTTATTTCATATTATTATGTGAATAGTCTCATCTAACTTTTTTCCTTTTTTAATTTTTAATTTCTATCCAAAATTATTGTCTTTTCCCAATAGAACATATGTATATTAATATATGCATAGTCTGCTACTTAGTATGTCTATTGTGTAAATAATAGTTTTTACTTTTTTCTTGAAGAGTTTTGTTACACTAATTTTTTTTATTTGTTCTAATTTTATCATTAATTTAATTGAAAAGAATATATTATTCATATTTTTCTGGAATTGTTGTAATAATGCTTCACTATGCGGCATAGAACTAAGATATTATCAACATATTGAAGTCAGAATTTAAGTAAAGATGGAGTAGTATATGATTATAGTTTCAATTACTTTCATATAAATGTTGCAGATCAGGAGTGACAGTTGTGAACCCATGATCTCTTGATTTTGCTGAAATATTTTTATTTTATTCTATTGAGAAGTATATTGTTGTTTATGTAGAAAGTTAAGGACTTCATTCGTCTATGAAAATAAAGAAATGAAGTATTGTCTATTATAAGGAAAAAAATTAATGAGAATAATAGCTTATAAACCAAAATAACTTAATTTCTTGAATGATGGATCTCTTAATATTCTGCATAAGAACAACATACTTTTAATACATCATAAAATTCTTTCAAGAAAATCAAGAGATGGCTATGAATTCACCAATGTCATCTCTGTTCAACAACATTTACAAAAAAGAATGTAAAATCACAACCATAATTACTACTCTATCTTCATCTAAGGTCTGGCTTCATTCTATTGATGATAGATTTGTTGTATTGCCACATGGTGAAGCATTATTGCAGACATTCTGGACATACAACTATTAGAAAAAAAACAAATATTGATATTTTTACATGTTCTTGTGACAAGACTCTTTTATGGCAAAATAAGAACTACATTTGCTGAAAAAAAAACAACCTGAACTTACAAAAAAATACTTAGTACATACATTCACTTATGACAGAAACACAAAATTTTGGAGCTTTATACTATCACTATAAAACAAAATAAAACAATTTTGTTCAGAAACCAATGATTTGGATAAAGAAAAATTCTACATACAGCAAACTCTCATGAAAAATAGTTATTCATCACTATCATTAACAAAATATCAAGTAGACAAGAATCAACAACAACAATAAAAAACATCCAAACAACATAATATTGTATCCACATAAACAAGGATAGCTAAAATATGAAAAGATCTTTTCAAAGTCACCACTAAGAAATTTTTAAGATCGCAAAATCTAAACTGAAGTTGCTGAAATATAAAAAATATCAGGTGAATGTGGAATGGCAATACTGTAAAATCAGCTGCTCTCTTAAAAATAATTTTAAAAAATCACAAAATAATGATAAAAAATATATATGTATGTAAAGTAGAAGAATATTCATATCCCAATGAGCATATGTTTGATTGTGAAAAGACAAGAATATTGGATAGAGAAAGTTTAAAAAAGCTGCTTATATGATAACATCAAATAATATCGTAAATCAATCTAATATGGCATCCATAATGTTTGAAAACTCATAATTAACACCTTGACCTTAAAAAATGGAGAAACTGGGAAGACCTCATAGACAATTATATAAAATTTCTACTGACTGTTGTCTTTGACATAGTAGCCTTGTTGGTAAAGCATCACCTTAAATTTACTATTCACAATCTCAAAATCTCTGATTTGATTCTCAAGCTAGTATCATTGATAAAACAAGTAACATACGAGAAGAGTGAAAATTACTATTACTTGAACAACTATATTATAGTATTAACATATATGCATTTCCTAATAGTTGAATGGATTTGAAAAGTTCAAATAAAGCATGAATTTTTCTAAAGACAATTAATGATTAATTCCAGATAACTGAAATAGTACGACATATAATTACAAATCAAAAGTCATCATGATACATTTTCAAACAAGTGCACATTCATTTTGTGTATAGGACAATTTTTCAGTTCTACAGCTTATTAAAGGACCAATAGACACAAAATACCTAATAAAAACTACATGCAATATGTGCTCCAAATAATATTTTCCATCATTCTTTAACTTTATCTTTACTACAATATACCTTTTTCCAAAATGTTTAGAACCTTCTCTATATAAAACTACTTTCTAAAAATATTTTGTTTTATTATTATTTATTTAGAACATATTTTTTTCCAGACAACTTATCTATTAATAAAATAATGAAAGTTACAAAAATTATAATCTGGAATAGATTCTTTAATGATTTTATTAACTCATTTCTGACATTCCATCCATATTTTTAGTAGTCATTACGTGGTTCATGGTGTATATTTGTCTATATCTACATAGATTAGTGCCTGTAGAATTCCATTTATGAAACAAATAAATGCAATAATTATGGGGTATCCTGAATCTGCTGACGAAACTTCTGTAATGTTTAGAAAATTCAAATTCAGTTTGCTTCAATGTTAGAGAGGAGAAGAAATGTTTGGACTTTATAAGTTATCCTTCTTTTAAACATAATTCTTCATTCATTTGAAATGATTCTTTATTGAGCATTGAGAAAGAGGAACTTGATTTGAGATTAAGCTTAGATGCTAAAATTATATACATTTTCGGTGAGATAATTTTTATTTCAAATGTCTGGGGAGAAAAAATATATGAAAGAACTGAAAATCGCAACAAAAGAATAGACTTGAATGAGTTAATAATATTTCACATTTATTTTTACGTTCTGTTAATTAGAATGAAGGACTCAGTAACCAAGATTTCTAGAAATGATTGCTAGCTTAGCCTGACTCTCTAGAGTAACTATCTATATCATTATAGATTTGTAAGATTTTTATATTAATTAAATTATATGTCTAATCAAAAAATCTTATAATACATTTGAGTATTACATATATTTATATATAATCAAATAATTTATGTTTCACAGTTGGATATTACAAATGTTAGTTTAAAAGAACAATCATAAATTTATTATATAATTAATATATTTTATTAATGTATATAAAAAAGTAGAAATTTTTTATTACTTTTATATTGCTGGCAAATTTTTAATTTCATATTTTTATCAATTGATTCTTTTTTAAAATGGCAGTTGTCAATGTTTAATGTCTGACAATTTAATAAAGAATATTACTTTAATATATATATATAAAATGAATATTGAATTGTATTAAGATTTTTAACTTTTTATTGTTATTGTAACTAAAAAAATCAATTCAACTTTTTTGGTAAAATAAAATAATAGTAACAAAGTCAATATCAAAATTCCAATTATAAATTATTATTTATGTGTTTGCATAACATTATTATCAAGATCATTATGATATAGAAGTAACTACATCTACCTACCACATCAATGACCTAGGATCAATAGGAAATTCAAATGCTAATCAAGAATTAAGTCTCAGCCGAAGAAAAAATAACAAACAGAAAAAATAACAAACAAAAAAAAATTCTAATTGGACAATTGAATGAATCTACTGGATTCAACGCTGAGACATCTCATGACTTCTAAACAACAAACTATATGATTATATACAAGAATCTTATTAAAATTGTACTTTTTTCAAATAAAAGAATTTCGAATCAAGCTTAGGAATATTAAAAAGATATTATGACAGTCTAATGGCATTTTCATAACCTAATCAGAGATTATATTCTAACGAATCATATTTATCAACTTTATGAATATCTGTTACTTTTATAATAAAGTTTTATAGGTAATCATCGACTATTAAATTGCAAAATTTATATATACTGATATATATATAATATTCAAATATAAGTATATTGTCTAGACTTGAACTCAGATTTTCAATCTCCCTACAGCTATGCACTCCACCATATACAACTGATACACATGATCGCACAATGTAAAAAAAATAAATGATATTCAATATATGTATTTCGTGATAAACTAGCAATGATCTGTTAGTACAAATTACCATCTCTCACACATTAATACAATCAATTCTCAGTTTATATTGAGATAGCAAATCTTCAAACTTTAATGGACAAGTTTCAATCTTCTTTCCTCTCCAACTTTTCAGTGAGGGATTCAGAGTGACTTAAAGTCAACATGGGTGTAAAATAATATTGGCATCAACAAAGGCTTTGAGTGTTTCATCATCAGATTTTCAATGATATGGATGGCTGAAGAATTAGAGGGTAGATAAGATTGAAGCTTGCCAATTAAAGTTTTAAGATTTGCTATCTTAATATAAACTGAGCACTGATTGTATATATGTATGGGAGATGATGATTTGGACTAACTAATAAATTCTGTTCAGCACAATATATATATATATTAAAGATCATTTATCTTTTTCACATTATGTGGTCATGTGTATCAGTTGTATAAGATGTAGTGCATAGCTGAAGGAAGCCCGTCTGAGTTCAAGCCTTATAATGACATCATGCATATGTACATACCAAGTAATCATGATAATTCAAATATAATTATAGAGGATTTGAACACAGACTTTCAAACTCCCTTCAGATATCAATTCTATTTCATAATACCGATAACACGACCACACACATGTGAAAAATATAAATCTCCAATATATGAAATACATATATTGGGGATCAGTTAATTTTTTCACATGTAAGTAGTCATATGTATTGGTTGTATGAGATTGGATAGTTGAAGGGAGCATGAAAGTCTGTGTTTATATCCCCTACAATTATATCTAAAAGTCAAGTATATAAATTATACCTGTATTCAAAGAATAATTCAAATAATAAACATAGGTAGTTTTAAAGACAATATGCCTGTTAAGGAAAAGTTATCCATGTAATTTTACCATGCTCCACACAAATCCTAATTATTTAAAGCTCATGAAATTGAAAATGCTTCTTTTTTTTTTCATATGTCAAACGCGTTGACCGGGAAGCAAACCTGGGTCAGCTGCTTGGAAGACAGCTATGCTAACCACTAAGCCACCAAAAAGTTAAATTTAAAAAAATCCAAACACATTACAAGAAAGAATATTTTATCTGTTGGTGCAATGAATTAACTATTAAAATCATAATTTTGTGAATTTGGGTAATGTAGGCAGAAGAAATGTTAATACAATAAAATAATTCAAAAGTTATCAAATTAAGAATATGAAAATTAGAATTATATTTAAAATTTCAGTACAATTTGTAATTACTAAGACTGTTATCAGTCATTCATGTTTAAATCATAGTATTAACGTTCCAAAAGATTTTTTTTTAAATAATTAAATCTATTTTCAGACTGATATCACTTATACTTGTAAATGACTATGATAAACAACAACACAACTTAAGAAGATCGATGAATTTTCAGATTCTTCATTTAATTCTTGTTGGTCTTACAGTAAATGATGTAAACTTTGTAAAGCACACATTAATCTCTGTGTATGCATAAAAATTCACTGGTGAAAAGCAAATAGAATAAACAGGCATATGACCAAGGAATAAAAATTGATCATCAACAGTAGCAGTTTGCCATTAGTTCTTATTACAGTTTATTCTAACATCTCAATTTTAGAGATCTATCATAAATGTTAATATTTTAAGGTGAACGACAAAGACAGAAAACCTTGTGTTAAATATCATGTTCAAACTTACGTTTTTTTAAAGAAATTTTATGAATAGTAAAAGTTATATATCTAACTGCAAATCTGCATTAAAAAAAAAAAATCAATAAGAATTTTATCATTTTTTGATTTACTCCCGGTAAAACATTTTAATTTGAGTTGTTTACAATTTTTATTTATTTATTTAAAAAAAAAAAAAAAGCAGAAAAAGCATTTAAAAAATAGCTTTTACCAATTTATGATTTATTTGTATTTGTTCTTTAATCTCATAATTTTATTTTCAAATGTTTTTAATAAAAAATATTAAACTATTATTATGATTTAAAAAAAAAAAAAGCTATACACCTACTTGCAAAATTCTGGCTGCAGATCTAATATATAAAACTAAAAATGAAAATGCATATAAATAAAATTAAATAATCCACTGGAAAGCAAAAAGTCTTTCAACAAACTTAAAAGAGAAGTATTACTTCCTATGCTTTCTGCTTGTCGAGTGACAAGGATTTGGGTGGTTTTCAACTCTTAACTTATTCTCTTTGTCCAGAGAGATGGCTATTTTTTTTAAAAAAAGCCTTAAGTCTGATTGGAATCTGAATACATTTCCGAATTTTTATTTCGAACAGAATTCAAACCTGGAGTTACAGACATGCTATATAAAGTGATCATTATAGTAAAATATATAACTATTGTAACACTAAACAAATTGCTAATGGAATACAAATATGGTGAAATAAATTCTTCAAATTAAGCAGAAAAAAACATTGCTTATTTAATTAAAATAAGCATTTTAACTCCTTTGTCTGAAGGCAGATTATTTCAATGAAGGAGTAGTGATAAACTTGTTTTTCTGTTCATTCTTTAAAAACATTCTTAAGAGTTAATATTTAGACCTGTAGTATTTAAAATTTTGATATATAATAATGAAATCTCTTATATTATTAAAGATTATCGGAGAAGAAAATTTATTAACCCTGAGAAGCATTGATAACCACAACAGTAATGGAAACCACATATTAATGAAAAAATTCTAAGTTGGATAAAGATAAATGATAAACTCAGCCCTTTCTTTTTCATTGTTATCAAAATTTGCATTATATTCAAACTATTTATAGTCAGTGCATCAACACTTACCTGAACAATTTAGATTACCCTGGAAATTCTAATCCAAATGAAAAAAAATGCTAGATAACAATTACCACCAAATATCTAAATGATTTATTTACTTGATTAATTATTTTGCTGACGATCTGAAAAAAAAATCTTTAAGCCTTTGTTCACACATGAAATCTATACTATTAACACAGGAGAAGGATGACTATTAGAGAGAAAAAATCTTAGAGCCCTTCTCCAGATATGAACCCAAGATCGTGAGCATAGCAGATCAGCATGCAAATTAATGTAACAAAAAAAAACATTATTATAAAACTACATTGGATAATTATATATATTAAACATTTTATCTATTAGTTTATTTGTAGATTTAAGATAAAAATTTGCATATATATCATATTAGATAAGAATATTTACAAAACAATGGAAATTAGAAGAGACCATGATATTGAATTTAAAGTAAACATGTAAAACATTCTCAAGCAGTCAGAACCCAATTATCTCAAACTCATTCATCCAAGGATTTTGCCATAAACCAATTGAAAAATCTCCAATCTACATGCATTTCTCAGTACTTTTATTGCACACAATGCAATGAAACATTGGAAAATATTTTAAAACTTTAAAAAGCTGCACTTTGCACCACAAAAAAAAACAAAAAAAAACAAAGATTATTTGTAATATAAATTAATTTTTAATAGATCTTCATCAATAGAACCTGTTTAAAAACATATATTGAAGTGATTAATATAAGCTTATTTATATATAATTTAGGCAAGCCAAACGTTATTAGCTATCTAATAATCAAATCCAATTTAAAAACTACACCAATTCTGCTTTTATATCAAATAAAAAAATTTTAAAAATATATTCTTTCAATAATACTGATTTTATTAATCATATAAAAGAAAAATTGAATTTGTTCTTTCTCAGCATGAACTACTGTGACTGTGAATGATATCATCGTTTTCAACCTACAAACTGTTATGTACAGTAACATGAATTTCAAATACACATTGATTCTTTCATTTAAGCAACTACATTAAATCTCTCTTCATGTCTAATAGTTACTAAAAGTATCTCCCAAAATTGGCTATCTCTTAAACAAAACTGTACATAATAAAATTATTAGAAATATTAAAGCATTTTATTTCATTTTTTTTTATTCTATTAAGCCACACTTATAAAAACTTTTGCAATTATTAAGTAAAATGAAAATCTTAAACTTTTATTCTTTATATATCAATTTTATAAGCATTAGTATTAGTAAGATCAACAAAATTGTAAAAATTTATATTTAGGAATGTTTCATTTATCTACTGTTTCTTATAACTCTTCAGTTTCTTATTGAGTAATTGTTTTAATTTAATTCGTTTAAGTTACAATAGCTTACATAAAAATAAGAAAATATTTTTACAATATAAAACTTCAACTAACTTTTAAAACAACTACATCATACCAAAGCCAAGGGTTTCTATGCAAGTGAGCTAGCTATTAAAAATAAAAACTTAGAATAATAACTTAAAATTTCTATTTTCTGAACAATATCATACCCAAAGACATTAAAATTAACCCTAAAAGATATTAAAAAATTGAAATTTGAAAATAAAGGTTCATGGATAACAAAAATATTTTAGTTTTCTAACATCTATCCAAATTATTATACTTCCAAGCAAATTTTCAAGTTTATATTTTACTTATTACATGTAATTGTAACCACAGAAACTGTCTTCAATCATAATTTCACTCTTCAATTTAACCATTTCTTTAAATGCTAAAATAGTTCTGCAATAAATTTAATCCCTTATATGTATCAAAATACTTCTTTCCTCATACTGTATATATTTTCATGCATATTCTATAGACATATAAATTCATTTTGGATTAAAAAAAAGTAATTTATAAATGATCCCATGAACTTATCCAATATATTAAACAATATATGTTTTTATATAATTTTTCAAGTTACAGAATATAGTGATTAATTTATGCACTTTTATCAAACTTATAATCTTAATACATGATAATGTCCAATGTAAAGTTAAATGATGTGATTTTACACCCACTTTGTCAAAGATATAGCGGATCATATGATTTTTTTTTTCATATGTCATAGCATCGGCTGGGATGCAAACCAACAACCGTCTGCAACCAACTACTTGCTTGCAAGGTGGCTGCAATGACCTCTTGGCTAACAATGCTTGACATCATCATATGATCCTTTTCATCTTCATTTTAAACATAAATGATACTATACAACTGATATTGGTTGCATCTGCTATTTTTGTTTAGATCATTACACATTTAAATTATACATAATGTTACACATATTTTTTAATATTTCAAAGATATTTATTGATTTCAAAAACATCTATTAATTACATGTAGTTTTTATGTAACTTTAATTGTTTTTTCTGAAGTGAAAAATAACCTTATGTTGCATATACCTTCACTTTCTTTTTGCTGTATCATGTAATAAATGTTTTTACATAAAAAAAAAAGGTGAGGATATATAGTACATAAAAATGTATTTACGATTACTATATAATAATGGAAATACTATATGCAATCTTAATACAATATTGTAACATTTATATATACATATGGTTCAAGTATATTGGCATTGAGTAAATCAACTGACTTAATTTAGTTTTTGTTATTAGTTAGTGTAATTTATATTTTTTTATATAGACCCAATGAAAGCTATTCGTGTTTAAAACGATGTATTATATTAAAGTAACATTAGTATTGGAAGAAATGTAAGCACATACAGATATCTATCAAAGTAAAATCTTTTGCCAGATAATTGAAGATGGCAGAAATAAGTTATAAAAAAATAGATTTTTGAAACCAAAAAGTAATAAAAAATGTTGAAGATTATCGAGTGATAATAACAAAAGGGTAAGGATATGCACAGAAATCTCAAAATGGTCATCAGTATAAAAAGAGCAGACAAGTTGGAATTGGTCTTTTACCTGTGTTTTGCTAGCTGTTGCTTATGTGAAGCAGTTTTGAAGATAATAGAATGCTACTACCCAGAACTACTACAACAAATCTAGTCTCCGTGTGCAAGTAGGAACAGATCACTTGCTAGCACCTTCTCTCACAAAAGTTACCAAAAACTTCATCTAATCTTGTCCTAAATATTGAATCAGAAATGCCAAGATGATACCAGAATGAAGCTATAAAGAATTATTATGGAGTTCTCATAAAAAGAGTTTACCAGTAAGTCAATGGCCATATCGTAACTTATCTAAATAAATAAAAAGATTTGTGAGCTAGAATTTTAAAAGATAAACTTCTAATTCATAAAACAGAAGAAAGAAAAGATATTTATGATTTTATCTTTAAAAGTGAAGTGAACTGATTGAATAAAATGATTCATATAATTATTAGATTATGTATGTGTGTTCTTTCCAATATTATAATAATTCTTACTGTTTAAATATTTAATGGATGTTAATAAATAAACATTTCATTGTACATGTTGAATTTTAGTTATTTAGATTTCATTATTAAGTTTAGAGAATTGTGTAAATTACCTGTGTCAATATGCCTGGGGAAAATTCATATAATAAATTAAGTAAGTCACATTCTTACTGTCAATAATTTGGTCTGAATGTCTTGATAAAAATGTGATGAGAATCAGGAGTCTATAAACTCTGGTGCCCTCTTAAATAAATTAAACTAACTCCATCATCAATTTGAATTATAATAAACATTAGGTCAGTTAGGAAACATAACTATATTCTTAAAATATCTGCACTATCACAAGAATGGTCCATTGTCATTAAATAGTTTGGATAACTAGCACTTTATAGTCCACAACAAGAAAACCTAACTCAAAATGTAAAATGTTACAAATAGCTTCCCAATACAGGACTTTGATAAAAATAAACGACAACCTGAGATAAGTCACAATGATGGAATATAAAAAACATTACAATAGTGGCCTAAAACATGGAATTTGATACCCATAGCCAAAAAATAAATATGAGAGTAGTCATTGTGTGAGATTCAAAAGTTTTATAAAAGTTTAACATGTAGGTAAAAAGAAGTTATTGCATGAGATTCAAAAGTTTTTTTTCCTGTAAGAGTAAAGTGGGGGTAAAAAAATTTGAGAATTTTTTTAAAACAAAATAATAGTGCATGAGTTAAATAATAAATGAAAGATATTAAGTAAAACTGGTTGAAATCTAGTAATGAAAGAAAAGGCAGATATAGATGTGATATCATAAGGTGACAAAAAAGAGGGGGAGGTGTTGGTATACGAAGTTATTAGCAAAACAAATAAAATAAGATATTAATTTATATTATTTTTAACAGTTAAAGAAATAGAATTGTGTTAAGATTTTGTTTATTATAACAAAAATAAGTCAAACAGGGAAATATATGAAATTAATGAAATGACAAAAGTATGCAAATTATGACAAAATGCAAAACAGAGTCAAAAGAGGACATGAGATTTTTAATGAAAAAGATACTGCAGGAGGTGACAGAATGGAAGAACAAAATGAATAGGGAGATAATGAATTGAAAGAACAAGTAAGGAGAGGAATACAAAAAAAAATGAAGAGATCAGTAGAACAATAGATGAAAAAAGGTAGATAACCTTATTTGTGAGTGGGGCAGGGAGATGATTAATTATGCATCTCAAGAATGCCCAAAAGTTGTTATGTGAATAAACAATATCAAGGTAAGAGACATTGTGGGACTCAGGCAGCCAGATATCAGTAATGTTGGAGATAAATATACAAATGTATGCAGAGACAACCCAGAGAGATATAAACTCTACCAGTAAGAATCACATAAATAATACTAGTAAATATCAAAAAAGCACAATTGGGTCTAAAATAAGTTTGCATGCAAATTAAAATAGGAGAGAAAATTATACATCACACATTATTGATTCTAAAATGTTTGGCAAATGAAGCTTTACTGGGGTCTGACTTTATGGGAAAACTGGGTATGTGATCAATTATAAAAGAAGAAAGAATTATCTGGGAATGGGAAGAAGTGGAGTTTGGTATGCAGATGAGAATGAATCAGCAAAAGATATGTAATATAGAGTATGAGATGGAAAGACCTTTATTAGAAAAATAGATTGATGAACCAATAAATGATGTGAAAGAAAAATAGAAAGGGGCCATAAAAGAAGTACTAGTTTAATATAAATCAACTTTTTCAGACAAACCTGGAATTATTAAAGGTTATGAGCACTAAATCAAGGTTGTGGTCAGTACATCATACCAGGTGAGATCATACCTGCTATCACACCAATAGGGCTGATATAGAGAAACAATTAGCTCAAATGGAGAAGTGGGGTATTATAACCAAATGTTCATCATCATATAGTAGACCCATTAGTCATAAAAATGATGGGGCAATAAGACTGTACTTAGACACCAGGCAATTGAACATGATCACTTGGCCTGATCAAAATATTTCACTACCAATTAATGAGTTAGTAAATAAATTATGGAGCAAAAAATATATTTTCTACCTTGGATCTGACTGCCAGCTATTGGCAGATCAAGTTGCACCCTGCTGATCAGATGTACATCATTTCAAAAAAATATCTTTTGGTCTAAAGAATAGTGGGACAGACCCATTAAAAAGTCTTGACTGTGTACTGTTTTCAGAGATAAAAAAAGTTAATCACTATCTACAAAGATGATGTGATTATTGCTTTTAATAGCCCACACGAACATTTACAGCACCTCAAAATCTTTCTACAACAGTCATATTAACATGCAAAAAGCTGTATAACAGCAGAAGAGATTTTCTTGGGGGCACTTAATTAATACAAATGGGATCAGGTCTCATCCTGACAAAATTCAGGAAATCAGAGATTTCCCAGCATCTCACACACCGGAACAAGTTAAGTCATTTTTGATGCTGTGTAATTTCTACAATAAATTTTACAAAAACTTCACAACCAACATAGAGTCATTGCTACAACTATTTACATAAAGTGCACCATGGAAATGGACAGAAGAGCATGAAACTAACTTCAATATTATTAAAGAAAAGTTCCTTAGGCAAGTGATGTTAGTTTACCCTGACCTAAGAAAACTGTATATTGTCCAGGCAGACAGTTGTGGGTACAGGTTAGGTGCAACTCTTATGCAAGACTAGGAGAATAATATCCTGGTTGTAATTTATTTAATCAGCAGACAATTGAGAGATGCAGAGATTAATTACTCTGTCATGGAGAAAAAGAACTTGGCTGTAGTGTGGGCATTCCAGAAGTTCTGCAAATTCTCAATAGAGTCAAAAGTAATCATAAGGACAGATCATAAGACCCTGAAATACCTAAACCATAGATATTTAACAAATAGTAGGCTAATCCAGTGGAGCCTTTTTCTCCAGGAGTTCAATTATTCCATCTAGTATTGTAAAGGGACCAAGGTTTCTAACACTTTGAGTCAGAATATCAATCATAGGGCTCTAAATCATCTGCAAATGGAAGATATCTGTTTGACAAATATAAAATTGGAGAAGGATGCTGCAGTGGAAGAAAGATTGAGACACCTGGGAAAAGTGCAATGGCAAAGCTCCACCTACAAAAAAATTATTGACCTATTAGAAGTTGAAAATGAAATGGAAGAGAAATGTTGGGAAATAGCATGAGAAATAGGTACTGACTGAAAAAAGGGGTCCTATGATGCATAAAAAATCTATGAAGGCATCAGTGGAAGATAATTAGTAAGTGCATGTGAGACCTGCCAAAAGACAAAACTAGCAAATGAGTCATATTAGGACCCATTGAGTCCTATTATTCATAGCAAACCAAATGTCATGATAGCTATTGATATTTATGGATTGTTACTAGTTTTTAGAAAAATGAAATATGTACTAGTGGTATATGATGGTTTTTCAAAGTGGGTGTCAGCATATCCTGTATCCCAGGCAAATAATAGGAACACCATATGAGTCCTTGAGATACAATATTTTGAGAAAATAGAGACCACAATACATCTTTCATATCTCATGAATGACAAGAGTGAATAGAGGGGATGGAGATCAAACATTTGTTGTCATCCATACAGAATCTGTAGTCTAACATATGTGAGTGGATGATGAGAAAGTTGGGATGCCTCTTTGGGATATTTACTGCTTCTGACCATAGAGAATGACTGAAACAGCTTCCTCAGGTATTAAATTACATAAATCAGACCCATAATGAATCCACCAGGCTTACACCTATATGATTTCAATTCAGGCAAGCAATAGACTGATTATATAAATCCCCATTACCCACTATCTCAGAGAATATTGATAAAAGAAGAGATCAAGAAAAAACAAGGATGAAATTGGAACACTGTGCTAAACTATGGACACTGTGAAAAGAAGTCATGACTGAAAAGTTTAAAGGAGATACAATATGGTTCAAAGTGAACTCTGTAAGTCAAATTGGGAAACACATTTTCAAAAAATTTCCAAAACTTGTATGATTGGCCTTACCAGAGCACCAAAAAGGATCCGAATACATTCATTTTAGAAAATATAGTAAAAGGGAAAAGGAGTACATATAATGATAGATCCCTGAAACCTTATAAGACCAGGACATGGTTTAGAAGAAGGTTTCTATAAAGACTGATGTATGCAGACTAAAATAAAAGCATATCTGTATTTTATTCTCATTCCCTGACCCCAGAGGTATTGTACCATTTACATATATATGGGACAAGTATATTAGCATTGAGTAAGATTTAAAAGAAGTAAAATTAAAAAATCATCAACTGATGTAATTTAGTTTTTTTTTTATTAGTTAGTGTAATTTACATTTTTTTTTTTTATAAACGTACAATGAAAGTTTAAAACTATCTATTTTATTAAAGTAACATTAATATTGGAAGGAATGTAAGCACATACAGATTACTAACAGAGTAAAAACTTTTACCAGATAATTAAAGATGGCTGAAATACATTATAAAAAAAAATAGAACTTTGTAACTAAAAAGTAATAAGGAATGTTGAGAAATTATCGAGTGATAATAACACAAAGGATAAGAATATGCACAGAAATCTCAAAATGAACATTAGTATAAAAGAAGCAGACAAGTTTAGATTTGGTCTTTTACCTGTGTTTTGCTGGCTGTTGCTTATGTGCAGCAGTATTGAAGATAATAAAATGCTACTACCCAGAACTACTACAATGAATCTAATCTCCATGTATGTGTAGGAACAGATTGTTCACTGACACCTTCTCTCACAATATTGATCAGAGATGTCAAGATGTTACCAGAATAAAGCTATAAAGAATTACTATGGACTTACTCATAAAAAAAACTTACTGGTAAGTCAAAGCCATATCCTAACTTATCTAAATAAATCAAAAGATGTGTGAACTAGATTTTTAAAAGATAAACTTCTAATTTAGAAAAAAAAAGAGACATTTATTATTTTATCATTAAAAGTGAAACGAACTATTTGAATTAAATGATTCATATAAGTATCGGATTATGTATGTATGTTCTTTCCAATATTATAATAATTCTTATTGTTTAAATATTTAATGCATGTTAATGAAACTTTTACTAATAATATAAACATTTCATTATACATGCTGAATTTTAGTTATTTAGATTTTATTATTAAGTTAGAGAATTGTGTAAATTACCTTTGCTAAAATGCTTGATTGAAGCCTGGGGAAAATTCATATAATAAATTATGTAATTCCCGCTCTTACAGTCAATAATTTGATTTGTAAGATTTGACAAAAATATGATGAGAATTAAGAATCTACAGATTCTGGTGCCCTCTTAAATAAATTAAACTAACTCTGTCATCAATTCAAATTATAATATATGTTAGGTTAGTTAGTTAGAAAACATAACTACACACTTGAAATATATACACTCCTATGGAAATGGACCATTGTCATTAAAGAATTTGGCTAATTAGCACTTTATAGTATGCAACAAAAAGAGCTAATGCAAAATGTAAAACATTTCTAAATATATATTGTAACCTTTTAAAAGATAATAATGATCTGGTGAGAAATATATTGTCAAACCATGGGAGAATATAAATGGTAAGACTCTTATTCTGGAACATGAACTAGACTCAGTGGCAGTTACAATAAAAGAAAGAATTAAGCCTTTACTTTATTAGAATTTGAAATCAATTAATATATATATGCTCTGCGCACAGATAATGACGCTATAAATAATTGTCCCGAAAGCGCTTGGTGGTAAATTTGATAATTTTACATACATTGAATAGCTTCATTATTTGTGTGCAGAGCATATATATATATAAAAGAAAGAATATTTCAGAGACATCTATTAAGATAAAGGGAAATACTTACTACACAATTAAATAATTACAAATGAAATTTAGAAGAGGAAAAACTTCACTCTTATCTATAAAATACTTTTAAGATATGACTTTCCCTCCATCAAAATATATTCTCTGAGTATATAAGTTATTTGCACCAACATAAATCTTTTATACTATTCTTCATCTTAAAATATCTTAATATTTAATAATTCTTATATCAGAATGTCAAAGGAAGCATAAATTCAAATACTCTACTCTTGCAGAGTAATAAAAAAATACAGTTTACTTCTCAAATAGCACATGGACTAATTATAGTGTCTTTTGCTAGAACAATATATAATTTAAATGAATGACTTATTCCATAATATGAACACAATAGCAATAACGATCATCTCAGGATTCTGAATATCTTTTTAGGAATTCTTTTGTAATCACTGTTTGCCAATGAATGACTGATATCCTGGGATATTCTAGAAGGCATATACCTTTCTTAAATGATATGCTTCCTAACATTTTATCACAACAGAAATAATTACACAAAGAAAATGCGCTTTTCACGAGTGTTAATAAGTGGATTCATTTTATTCTTTCATAAATACCATATCTCGTGCTGGGAATGAAAGTATTCATTTATTATTAACACTTGTAAAAAGCACATGCACAATAGCTTGAAAGGCTGACCTTTAAATGTATTACAATTATAAACATAGCGCTATATAAAATAAATGCTTATTTACAAAGAAAATATTTAATTTGCTAAGGAATTGCATAATAAAGCCATTTATCTAGGATATCACTCAAAAACAAATGAAAGAAAAAAGTACATTTTATGTCTTTCTATTATTTCATAGACAACACAAACTAAATTATCAAGTGCAATGATTATATGTTGAAATTCTAAAGAAATGGTTAATAATGAGTGCAATCTAAAAATAGCTAGAATAATCTTCACCAAAATTGTATTAATCCAAATTTATCTTAAAATATTCAACCTTAATTTCTCTTATATGAAATTCCAATCTTTGGAATAGAGAAGTTTTTGTAAAAGATTTTCATTTGAAATGCCAAGTTTTGGAACTGCAAAAAAATTGGTTATCTGTTACCCAGATTTCGAATAGAAATCAGAATTGTAAATATGGTAATCTTTGCAAATTGCAATCTTAATTTTTTCTACTGGACACACAAGATTTTGTGAATTCAAGACAAATGACATATAGAAAAATAGAAACTAAAATTTATTAATGACTAGATATAAAAAATAAATAAATATGTACAAGTTTTTATTATATTTACATCAGACCTTCACAATTATTTGCCAACATAAGTGCTATTACAATTAGTTTACATCAGTTGGCACATAAGCACATCCAGACATTTACTGACAATATTTCTAAGGTTCAAATACAAATAGTTTAGGTGGGTTTTACATCAAATATTTCCACAAGATTGGTTTAACAATAAAATTAACTTGTATTTCAAATTAGCTTATAGACAATTAAAAATTTGAAATAAGTAATATCAAAACTTTACCTTATACTAAACTGAGCTAAAATTTAATTTAAAATATATATTTTTGTCAAGTAACTTTTATTATAGCCTTGAAAAGCAACTTGGCACATTATTAGACTAAATTAAAATTAGCTGAGCTTAAATGAATAATAAACTAATACAATACTAATAGTTATGGAATCTAGGCAATTAAATTAATATTGCATTATACACTAACACTAACTAGGTTTGAATAAACAGGCTGGTAAAATATCAATAATTATAAGATTTAGACAACTTGGCTAAAATTGACTAGCACTGTTTTAAGCTTCTACATAAATTTTTAAATGAAAGTGGGTCATTTACCAGAAGTCACACACATAAATCATAATAATTATGGAATCTAGGCAACTAAATTAATATTGCATTATACACTAACACTAACTGGATTTGAATAAACAGGCTGGTAAAATATCAATGATTATAAGATTTAAACAACTTGGCTAAAATTGCCTAGCACTGTTTTAATAAGCTTCTACATACATTTTTAAATGAAAGTGGATTATTTACCAGAAGTCATATACTTAAATCATACCAAATTGCTATCCACATCATAATAATAATTCAATTCAATTCATTTATTTAAGTGCTAAACAACCACATAAAGCCAATTACAGTTTGCACATACAATAAAAGTGAAAATAAGACATAACATAAAATGAAGATATAAATGTATACATAATAAAGTAAAATTTAAAAGACAAAATCAAACATAACATTTCAGTTTAACAAGATTACAAAATTTCTTATAATCAATATCACACAGATTAAGGTTACTCCCAATTTGATTATAAAGGAGAAATTTAAAAATATGAGAACGACATGTTTGAATCCGATATACACAAGTAGACCTAGTGTCATAACTCAAAGACCTAATTGAGATAGTTGAAACTATATCTGATAAAATAACCTGTTTATTAACAATTTTATAAAAATATTTCAAATCCCTATACTTTTGTCTAGATGAAACATTAATCATTTTACCCTCCCAAGAAACATATTTAGAAAACTTCTTTGAAATAGACTGCAACAAGTTACATCCTTGCAAAGAACTAGGGTTCCAAATTATTGAACCATATTCAATAATAGGAAGAACCAATGAAAAAAACAATTTTTGTTTAGTATCATTACTGAA
This sequence comes from Epiperipatus broadwayi, assembly GCA_028023455.1. NCBI lineage: Eukaryota > Metazoa > Onychophora > Udeonychophora > Euonychophora > Peripatidae > Epiperipatus > Epiperipatus broadwayi. Next base: position 2,964,442 of record JAQFVV010006222.1, read on the forward strand.
CTGATAACCATGTCTAAGAATGGCACCCTTAACCTTAAAAGCCTTACCAACAATCATTTCAAGATGAGGAATAAAAGATCCATTACAAGAAATAATAATAATAATAATAATAATAATAATAATAATAATAATAATAATAATAATAATAATAATAATAATAATAATAATAATAATAATAATAATAATAATAATAATAATAATAATAATAATAATAATAATAATAATAATAATAATAATAATAATAATAATAATAATAATAATAATAATAATAATAATAATAATAATAATAATAATAATAATAATAATAATAATAATAATAATAATAATAATAATAATAATAATAATAATAATAATAATAATAATAATAATAATAATAATAATAATAATAATAATAATATCAAATGACATACAATTCCATTGGTGATGATCCAGATGGGTATACAGCCTACATAAGGTGTATGTATTATCTAAATGCCAAGTGCTAAATATTAAATGTTTAAAAAGTATAAATATATTATTGGTTTACTTGTGGCTAGCCAAATGACTCAGCAACACAATACAGACATTGTTATGCACCACAAAGCACTATACATACTGCTACCCGAAGAACTAACTCTTCATAAACTTACTAATCATTGCCATGTCAATTCTACTACAAAGATAACTTCACCTAGTATGGCAGAAAATATAAAAGTTCATCATGAGGGATAAAAAAACATAGGCTCTGCAGAGCAAGAATATATCAGAAGAATGGTGACTTCCAAATATCTATATCTAAGGCAAATGTGGATGCCTGGACTTTGTTGCAGCACATCAGAAAAATGTGGAAAGACAAATCAAATATACATGATCCTCTCTAGGGATCTATGTATCTTTAATAATAATGAGAAATGATAAATATCACAAAATACAAATCACTATCAAACTCATGCAAAATATAAGCCATGGGGAGAGCTTCTCATTCCATAAGGCATGATAAATTATATCATAGGCCTAATTTCTAAGTCAAACACCTCATACAAAATGATAGCAAGATAACAACTTAACACTAATAAGATGACTAATTTAATATATGCATAAAATTATTCAACACGATAAGCAATCTCTGAAACCAGCAATAGCAGTTAGTCAAATGACTATTAAATTATTTAAAAATAAGAGCACAATAAAATTCTGTCAATAGATAATAAAAATACCCACATATATGAAATATATAGTACAAAACTTAAATAAATATGTGGACATAATGCAAAATAAAGTATAGAAATATGAAGCAGATAAAAATGCAATTAAATTGGTATATAATGGTAAGCTATTATATTATCCTAATAATTATAAACATACTAGACTTCCGATAAAACTTTTAAAACTGTTTTATCAATGAGTGAATGAAACACTCATAAACCTTATAATAAAAAATAAATGTAAGAGATGGATATCTCTAATAGATAAAATATTGTAAAATTTAATAAAACCAGCACACAATGAAATGTGCAAAATCTACCTGAGAATATGTGGAAATACCAACACATTCTATGATAAAGTCATTAAAATAATAGTTACTTTATGTTAGCTATATTTAATGGACTTACTAGAAAATAATTTGTTATACTAAGCTGACCATTTTAATGGACTTATTAGTCATGATAATTTATATCTCGTATAAAAGTTATGCTAAGATAGCTATCTGTAATAGACTTACTAGCTGTATAATTTATATCTCTTAGAATGATTATTATATTATGCTTGCTATATCTATAACTATTCTATATATTTCTATTCGGTCATAATTTACTGAAAGTATGCATGTTGGTCACAAAATAGTGATGACTGAGATGTTTAGTTGTAAGTCATCAGTGTTATGAAGCTAGAACAAAGGGAAGACTTATCTCATTTTAACCCTATAATGCACACAATAAGACAGAAAAAATTGAGAAAAGCTAGGCTTGTTGCATGACACTGAAGTCTTGCTCAATTGATTCTCAAGAGTCTGACCAATTTGTGATTCCTGATACATTGTACTTACCATATGTGTTTTACAATATCCTGCTTCTATGAAACATGCAGGCTACCCTGGAAACAAATTTAAACTTACAACTATGGGTGCGGGCAACACAGAGATATTAAAACTCCCTCTCATAATATGACTAGACTACTGCAATAACATTAACTACCATAACACATCTATCATCATCATTACCAAAGTACAACCCATACCTGAGCCACAAACAACAAAACAAAAAATATATATTTTCTTGTTAATAAATTTGGTTTAATTTGTGAATTGGTATGCTCTTTATTATATATTCTGAAGGTCATTACAAACCTACATATCTCTTCTCAAATTTCCAAAAGACAAATAAATACATATTGCACTTCATCTGTCTATGTTTCTTTTTCCATTGGACAAATCTACAGTCTTTATGGTACCGGCTATCTGAATCCAGCTGATACTGCTATCTGTATTTGTAGCTAGTAGATTGTTGTGGTGGAGATATTGCTGATCACAACAATCCCTCCATTTAATGTTCAGATTCTTTACCAGTGATCAATCCTGTGCTCTAAATTTTTCGCCTAGTGATAGAGACTGCAGACAAATTTCACCTCTGTTTAGGTTTGTATCAATTTCTGTTCTCTGATTTGTCCACTTACTTTCTATATTATAACGATCGAAATGCAAAGTGAAGATCGAATCTAACCACAAACTACGATATCTGCTCTACGGGGCACCATCTAGGCATTTAAACCTAGAAAAATTTATAGAGTAGGCAGATACGCGCTGTTAAGATTCCACTTTATTTAAATATTCAGATCGTTAGCCCAAGTCACTAGCTCAGTGGAGATGCAGAGATAAAAATCTATATCTTAATTTATATCTTAAATATAAATAAATAAAAGCCATTGCCAGAAATTAACACATAAAAATATTTATTTACGTACATATAAAATAACATTTAAATTTTGAGGAATAAATTCAACATTTTAGATTTTTCTATTAATCTTTAGTTTTACATTTAAGTAAATTACAACCGTGAGTTTAATATTTATTTAGTGAGTCGATTATGAATAGACTACATAGATCTGCATTTGAAAATAAAATATTCTTCCCAGATTTAACCTTAGGCAACGAATTTCGCAATCAAACTGGCACCAATCCATCTGATACATTTATGTATTCAATGTAGCATGAAAATACAACAACACAAAATACTATACTGTCAGGAATGTACAACTGAACAGCAAGTAGAATTAGAGACAAAAATTGTCTCTCTACCAACCAGGAATGCCACATCTGTTGGTGAGTAGAACAATAAACATAAAACTCCATAGGAATGGACTGCGGTCCTTTGCCATCTTACAAACCCATCCATAGGCAAACAGAAGGTGTGTGGTGTATATATATAATCCTGCCCATAGCGGATCTCATACTACATCTACAATTACACAAATATATGCAATCCATTGAACCAATTCAACTATGAAATGAATAACCTAAGATTACCCTCCCTTAATATAACTTTACAAAACTATATAGCCATTCATGCCCGACTTAAATTTAACATTTAAATAGGTTCGCACAGATTATTTTTATACAATTTGCTTTATAATGTCGAGTATAGATCGGCTGCACAGATTCCATTGTCAAAAACATTCCAAATTAAACACAACCGATCAAAATACAAAGTCAATCGATAACGTCAATTGCTGAGGGAATACAGGAGACCCTTTGGTGTTCATCATAAGACACCGCAGTGGCATCGTTGACTTATATATTCTAATCAACTGTGAAAACCACAACATAATCAACTGCTAACGAATCTCTGCAACGTCTATACCCAACTTAAATGTAATGCATTTAATAATTTCTACAATAAATAATTTATACAATAAGAAAAAAAAAATGGAAATGAGTTTTATCAATCAGAAAACATATAAAATTAAACATTATTAATTTGATTTTAAACTTAAAAAAGTCAGATAGAAGTTCATAAGCTTGAACGAAAGTTCTTAATTATTTTTAAATTTAGAGTTCATGTCAATATAGCTTACGGTAGAAGAGTCCAGGTTTCTGCTTTTAATTCCCGCGACACCTCCATTGGAAGATAATGTTCTGGAGATGGCAATAGCTGGTTCAAGGTATCACAGTCTTTTCATTTTTTTTTTTTATAGAAAGTGTGGTATGTGCGTCCTACCACATCTCTCAAACACAAAACGCTGGAACTGTCAGAAAAAACTGTATTTCCCTTTTTATATTATCCACATGGATTCAATCAACAAAACATCACTAATCCATCACTTTCATTGGGGTCCGAGCCAAGGCTTAGTGCGTCCATTGGTCAAGCTAATTTCTCTTTATTTTCTTATCTATCTTTCATCAGATCATTTTAATTATACAAGAGCCCAAGGCTAGCTTGCTTTTCAAACAATTTATAAACAATCATTTCCATTTACAGATTACAAAAATTAATTAATACCTGTTTTTATTTTTAAATCTTGTACTTTTTTTTATAAAAAAGTACGTTCAAATACTTATTTATTTGTTTTTTTTTTTAAAAAATATTTTTAAAGTTTGGCATCTGTGCGAATGTATATACGTTTAACAAACATTTTAATTTTAACGTTTAGTTTTTTACTTTTATTTTAATTTTAACGTTTAGTTTTTTACTTTTATTTGCGAACTTTTAAGTTTTTATTTTAAATTAATGTAACGACATATTTATATATCGTTACAATATTGATGGGGGTTTTCTCCATTTTTCTATACCATGGGTTATACTGTTCATCTTTTTGATTCACTCTTAGTGCATTAACATGATATTTTAACCTGAAACTTATTGAGGGGTTTAAATCCTACCTTCCTGTTGTTAGATTTATTATTATCAAAGGTACTGAGCAGAACTGCCACCTATTCAATGGTTATATATCTAGTACCTATTAACAAATGTTGCATTGTGTTAAAAAAATTTCACCATACTATTTTTATAATTTGTTTTTCTGTCAGCAATCATGCTGTTTATACCTTCAGCTTGGAAACCTACATTCTAAAAAATGGCAAATATGGTTCATCTGGCAAGCATTTTTCTAGAGATAGTCAATGCTTTATGCTCTCTGGTGGCCCTTGGTCCAATAACAATTCAGCAAGACTTGCTATATTGCCTAAATATTTGTGGTTTTCTCTTTTAAAGCAATTACAACTTATTTTAGGTTATGAGTTTTATATTCGTAGCCTTACTTTAGACTCTTGTATCAAGTTGAAGTTCCAAGTTGGACCATCATTATACCAGGTTAAAGCTTTTTCATCTGCTTTTTTATATTTTATTTTATAGATCCTGATTACTAAAGGGGTTTTAAACTATTTACTCTATATGTCCCCTATCTCTAACTATTTTATTTTTTCATTTACTATGGCAATCAACATTCCAATTGGCCATATTTCATTAAAGAGAAAAGCAATATCATACCTTACATCGTCTCTAATTACAGTTAATTACATTTTTTTCTTATCTATACACTTTTTTTAATTATCAGGGTAGTTTCAATGAAAATAATTAATGTTGTTTAATTTTAAGGGACTTGTACTCAGACTTTCAAGCTCCTTATAGCTGTGCATTCCTTCTTATATAACTGATACACATAACCACATACATGTGAAAAAGATAACTGATTTCCAGTATACAAAATTTCATGTTGAACCATCACTTATCAGATGGTCCAGATCATAAGCTTTGAATAAATCTTATTTATTAAATAAAAAAGTACATTTTATAAGGTATTATATTTTATAAAATATACTTTTCTCGCAGCAATCTTCTTTCAAGGTATAATGCCAAACACCCATAGTACCAAAAATAACAGTACAATATTTCCGCGTCGGGGGGAAAGAATCAAAATAATGATAAACTTAGTTGATTTATTTTCAATTTATCATTTCTAAAAAAAGCTTTCAAAATAAATAACTTTTATTTAATGGTGAAATTAAGCTGGCTATATCTAATGGACTTATGAGATGATAATTTATATCTTCTATATTAAACTTACATTATGCTAGCCATGATTCACGGACTTACTAGTTAATAATTTATTATAACTTTCAACAACAATTTATTTGCATTCTATTTAGGTTTAATTCTAGGTACATAAACAGCTACAATTGAAATCAATTACAACTTATGAGTTTTTTTATAAGCAAAAGGTGAGTGAGATAGTCTATCAATTAACCAATTCATAAGGTTAAGATTCAGTATAGCTGAATCCTTTGAGTAGAGTTCAATCAAGTTTTGATCTGGGATAGGGAGCACCTGGATTTAGGCTGTCTGTGGGTACAGACGGTTGAGATCAGTACGGTGATGTGATTAAAGTCTAAACTGTCCCCATCTGGTCCACCAACCAGGGTTGACCAGTGCATTTATCATCCTCTTTAATTTTACACAGGGTACTGAAGAAGAGTTTATCAATGGGGTCATCACCACCTTTATTGAACGTGATTATACATCTGACTGACCAGATTGAAAAGTTAATAAACATGGCATGATGTATCAATGGAATGTCTCTTTTTTCGAATGCAGGTTTGAGCATGATGTAGGCAGGGTCTGAATTGTTGGTCCTATTCAGTGCTAGGTCACGTAGGTATGTCCACGATCCACAATAATCAAGAATATGGACCATGGACTCCTCCTGTTTCATGCATAAAGGGAAGAGGGGGTCGATATTATATCCCCTTTGATAACAAAGGAAGGCTGCAGTAGGAAGAGCTCCCAGGTTGACCTTCAGGAGAAAGTCAACAAACTTGGGACTTAAGTTTGAGTAATTTTGTTATCTTTGAGAGTTGCGGTATTCCAATTGGAAGTACGTTACTGGTTTTGGTTTTGCCCTCTGAAACCAACTGGTAGACTTGCCAGTAGGATAGTTTATTTTGGAATAGTGAACTCGATGTTCTAAAGTTTTGAACAATGATAGACACTTGATGTTGGATCCAAAGTTTACGCAGTTTAGGAGGGGGCCGATCGGTAGGATCCACCTCTATTGGGAAAGGGCATTCCATCTCTAGGTTATCTTTAAAGATCTTATAGAGAACATTATGGGTTTTTGGAGGTAGAAGACTTTGAGAGAATGGAGTCCGAGGCCATTGAGGAGTTTTAGTTTTTGCATTCCTATTTTTCCTTTTGCATTGGGGCTGGGAGGACCAGGGTCTGTTGTTGATAACTACCTCATCAGCAGAGGTCATCACACAGTCATCATCTTCATCTGCAGATGTTTCATCTAACTTTTCTCCATCCAGCTGAGTGGGCTGCTCTGGCAGTCATAGCTCATCAATAGTTTTCTTATCTCTGGCCATCCCTTGTGGATTAGGCAAAGAGACTAATTGTCCAGTCATCACAGTTTCTCTTGAAGGAGTGGCAAGATATTTAGATGAATTGGCTGTGGTTCAAATTGGTGGTTGAAGCATTTGTGGCATGCTTTTGATGGCATGTTGGTGGTATTTTTTAGGGATTTGTCCACATAGTTTACATTTGCGGTCTTGGCAATTCCTCCTAATATGTCCTCGTTGCTTACAAGAAAAACACTGGGAAGACACTCCATGGAGTATTATTATGAGGGGGGCTTCATTATCTTCGATCAGACTTGGGATAGACAAGGGAGAAATACCTTTGCCTAGACTAATCCTAAACAGGGCCAATTAGTATACACTTCAGGGTCTGCTTGTTTCTCCAGAATATAATTAAATGAGACAATACTGCCAAAGGGGGAGAGAATTTTTTGGAGGTCATCCCTCTCAAAGTCCTTCCCACAATTATGCACCTTTCGCTCTAAGATTGTGGGGCGGTTTAAATCAATAGTAACCCGATATCGGTTAACAAGTGATTTGTGATTATTACTGAATGCCTCTTTGGCAATAACATTTTTAAATTGGATAATCACATATCTATCATTGGGGTGAAATAGAATCTTATATATTGAACTCCAAAGACCATGCATTTTAAATAAATCATATAAGTCTTGGACAGGGAATTTAAATAGGTTGAGGTTTCTGTCGGTTGTGGATAAAATCACAGCATTATCATTTTTGTAATTTATGAATGTTTTGTGTAGTAGGGCTGGGACTGACTGGTTAAACCTCTCATTAATTTCACCATGTATCAATAAATCACATGGGTGATTGACCTTCCGATTAGGTGAGTAGTCTTCTAAAGTTGCTTGAGGTGATTCTACCTCCTCATTATCTATGATGAGAATAGCCTTGGAGAATAAGTCAATTTGAGACCCTCCATCTATACTGCATTGTCTGGAGGCCATGGGTACTGTTGGAGGTTTAAGATTTATAGCAGCTTTTTCTGCATAAGACATTGGTTTTGGGCCTAATCGGGCAGTATTTTATTTAGGGATTTTTCCCGATAAGGCTCTGTCTTCAAAAGTCTCAACAGTGTTAGTTGTATCACTAGAGAGATCAGAGTCTGACCTACAGATGCTGTTGCCCAATGTAATGTCAGACTTCATAAGATTACTCTTGGACAAATAGCCATTCAGTCTAGATTCAGAGTTGGCACTTAATTCAGGGAAATCTGAGCTTAGAAATCTATTGGAATAAATTTTGGGGTATGAGAAGCTATCTAGAGAAAGATTATTGGTGTACTTAACTTCACTGGTTGATGATTTATTTCTAGGTGAAGGTTTAAAGAAATGAGAGGGCTGTGTTGCTTGAAATTTAGAATTAGATGTGGTTGCAGAATCCATGAGTGTCTTATTTGCCATCAATGATTTTTGGGATGCTTCTAGATCATTAGTTTCAAATCCAATCTCATCAGTGACAAATTCCGGAGCTTTCTGTAACATTGAACCAAAGTCAACCTTTTCCTTAGTAATTGAAGTTGTAGATAAGTTGGTGTAACTCATTTTTACTGTAGTGGGTTGAGTCATTTTAGATTTAGAACTGTTCATAGGAAAGTAATCTATTGATTTGTTATTTTTGGAAGGGTTAGTTTTGGAATTTTGAGACTTATCTGGGATAATCTGTAATTTTGTACTGCCATCTATCTTCTTGTTGGAGACTGAAGTGGGAGATTTGTTGTTGTGAAATTCTTGTTGGGCTTTAGAGAGGGAACTTTTGGACTGAGAACTGTTCTCTGAGAGAAAATCTATAGATTCAGTAAATATGGCTAGGTTAGCTTTAATACTTAGGGAGTTTTCTGCCATCTGAGAATCATTATCTAACGAAAAATTATCTCTGATGGATTTTAAATTTATGTTATGAGAATTTTTGTTTGCCAATGGCGCCACTGTTCCCAAGGTTTTTTCAGGATAACTTTTTTGGTAGTGGCCCAAAAATTCCAATTCTTTCACCGACATGTTCATTACACGGAATATGTATTATTTGACTCTAAGATTGAGATCAAAATTGGTTTCTCATAGTTTTCCTGTCACTGCTAAGTTTTCCCACATTCCGTTACTTCCGAAAGCAGCTTTTCGTATCGTAACTCTAGATTTCGAGCAGATTTCAGGTCAGAACTTTTTTTTTTCCTGAGCGATTTAGTTGGTTTTAAAGTAGGCTTAGAATTAAAATTATTATCTATCATTTAGGTGTATGGTTTTTGTTTTGGGATAAAGCAGTTTTTATTTTGATCAAAATTAATGTTATCAGTTTTCTTTTTGACCGCTGTTTTCTTTGGCAAAGGAATTAAAGAAAATGACTTCTTAGGAGATACTAGATTCGCTTTATGAATAGGATCAGCAATACTGACAGCATTTTTACTTCTCCGATTATTGCTACCGATTTTAAATTCATCCATTTTAAATTCATCCATTGGAACTTTTCTAGAGTTTACAGGAATAAGTCTATCTCTTAGCTTGGCAGTAGTATTATTAATGACAGCCATGGACATTTCCCAGATCGGACTATTCACCATCAAGTTTGTGCATGGGAATTTAAATCTTTTCCATGCAAAAAAAATTTACTTAAAATAAAGACATAAATACTTACCTGTTTTGTTTTTTTCAAGAATTTTTAGGACCCAAATCATGCAAATAAGACTGATCCAGTCAGAGCTCATAAATCGTGACCTGCACAATCAGGCTACCGGAAGCAGACTTAATAATTTATTATATATATATTGTATTCTTCTTTTAAGAAAATCTAAACAAAAGAATCTGGCTAACAAGGATATAACAATATTGAACTATGATTAAGTTACATAAACAATAACTATCAAGACAAATAATATTAAGACTAGTTCAAGATACATTGCTAACATACATTATCTAATAAAACAATATTTTTCAATAATTAAATATAAGGAAAGCTTATTAAATAAAATACTATAACACTTAAATTCAGCATAAATAATCAGGGTTCCAACTATAATACTTAATCTATTCATTTCATTACTAAATTCAACTTATAACTAATTCAAGATTATAAATGAAATATGGTTCTATCAAAATAACAGATATAAATATAAAACTCTTAACATGAGACTTTCAGTAAATTACACTGGCTTAAACATTAAGAATACATCCCAAAAGATACATTCCCAATGATATAAAAATATTACCCCATCAAATTCATCTAATAAACTACTATGTAATATTCTCATGCCTTTCAACACACATCTAAAAATTCTACAATATAATTTTATTACAGAAATAAACAATAAATTACTTAATATTCCTTTAATAAAATGCTAATTGTACATTTAACATTAACTAATAATTTCTTACTTATTATTTTCAATAGAAAATTTGCAATTCTCTAAAAACAATAATAATAATCTCAAGTTCATTTCTAAGAAACTAATAACAAAATGAATTAATGAATTAAGACCCTGTAGTTAAATATGATGAGGGATTTTACATTATATCTAAATACACTTTCAAAATAATAACAACAATAAGCAATTAAAATAACTTAATAACTCTCAACATTAAATCAATTTAATGATTAAAGTTTAGCAATAAAACATAAAATAATATAATAAGATTTAAAATAAATATTGTACAATCTCTCTTTGTTTAATGTGGCATTCTTTAAAAATATAATATATCTGAATATATTCTTTAAAAATATAATGTATTTGAATATTGTGGCAAAATCAAATATATCTCTCATTGCTGTTGTATCAGTTTAAAAATAATTACCAATGATCATATCTTCTACGATAATAAAAATAATATACTTTGTTACTTAATCAAATATAATAGAAATAATATCTAAGTAATCTTTAAGGATCATGTGCCAAATAAGTAATATTTCAAATTATTAATTTCTGTGAATCATACATGCAAAATGAAAAATCAAATAAACAATACACATATAAATCACAACTCGATTGGAATATGTTTCAAAAACAGTTAACAAATTTATTTATAAATTAACAATATCATACTATTACAATATAATAACAACATAATATAAAAAAATATTTACAAAAGTAAAATAAAAATTAACATCATTTAACATAAATATATATATATATACAGTAAATCTAACCAATAAATACAAAAAATAAAATAAGATAACATTCACTCCGGCCATTTCAAAATAAAATACAACTTATAACAGTAATGACAATATGTAATCCTCATTCAATAAAATAGTATTCCATTATTTGTATTGGGAATAGTTGCAATAAATTTCCCAATTTCTAAGAAAACTTAATATGACACTTATACTATTAAAAAATATACTACATATGATGTAGTACATCAATATAAGTTTATACTTTAAAATACACCCCTTAAAGTCCAACAATTTAAAAGAAAAATTATTAAAGATTTTCTTTGCAAAGTATCATCCTGATATTTGAATATCAGAAACTTTAAATGAAAAACATAAATATCTCCCTCTCTAAAAATTAATATTTATGCAAAATACTTAAATAGTCAAAATAAGAGTCATAGATCACATGACCCTATCTATTAAGCTTGTAAGTTATAAAACAATGAGGATTGCCAATTCCTCTACAAGCTTTGTGTTAAATGCTTAGCCAGAGCCAGCACTTAAAATATCTCTGTCAGGAACCCCTCCCCAAACCATGGTTGTAACTTAAATGGGTTTGAATTATTTATAATAAAATTTAAAGAACTATCAATAAATTATATTGCTTGATATTTGTATTTGATTCATTTTTATACTCTTACATTTATCATATCATTCAAATCATTTTCAGTATTCTCACTTCCATTCCAATTTAAATATGCATCTGTTTAAGCTAGGTGATCTCTAATATTTATATGAGTATCAATTATTCCTCTCTTATGTTATATACTATGAAAATCATCAAACATCTCAACATCAATTGCAAAAGAAATTTCTATATATTTCATTTTGCTCTCTCACAAATTATCAACTTCAAATGGTTTTGTCATTACTTTACCAACTTATAAAACTAACCTCTACAATGATTCCTGCGATGATAGATAGTGATTAAAATATAGAGTATAGAATAGTATGAAGAATGTCTCAAAAGAGTAAGATAAAATCATCATGGATACAGTACAAATCATAATAATGTGTCCATATTCATCAGCCACCTAAGATTGAAGTCATGGCTCTATTATAGCACTTATTGACAATAAGGAAATACAACTGTTTATGAAAAATGATATAGAGCTTTATGTTATCTATATATATTAATAACATTAAAGTATAAAAATGTAAACCACATATAACAGTTTTCAACATATCCCTAATATCTAGGATTTCATATGAATATTACTCTCCTGACCACCATCCTATATCTTCCACACTGAATAACTCACTTAACATCATAAAATATATAAACAAAATTCTAAACTAATTTCCAAAATAATAGCACTAAAGAAACAACAAAGATCTAAATTCATGTCAATGATGGATTTTTAAAAAGTTTTCATGAACAAATGATCTTGATAAAATATACATCAGTACTATGCATTTATTTATTTGTTATTATATAATTTAGAGTTTTTCTCTACATTTCAACAGACAACAATTAAAAAGACAAAATATTAATAAATTAAAGATGTTATGTAATGTATACATATTCAAGCATTCACATTAAATAAATATGTTAAATATCCTTGGATGTTTTCAAAAAATAAATTCATACACATTCATCAATTCTTTTATAAAAAATACACACGATGGTAATTTCTATCAATGGTTCATTCCACTGTTTAATATTAAATTCAAGGAATATGAAATACTAATTTAAATACTAATTAGGATATATCATTTTATTTAAAAAAAGCTATTAAGCAAAATATAATCTAAATAATAAAAGAAATTACCAATGATCTCAACCATCATTAACATTATTCATGGCAATCTGCTTCTTGGACCAAACATTCAAAAAACTAATTACAATTGTAACTTACCTTGTTCAAAAAATTACTTTCTGAATACCAATTTTTATTATTTAACATAAAATTAATATATTTTAAGATTAAATTTAAAACATAATAACAAAAAGTTAGTTTTAAAATTTAAAAAATGTAACATTCTAAATATTAACATTAGACTTAATAAAAAAAAGATAAAGTTTTAAAGTTATGAAAATATTTTTTTCTTCTCCTCCTCATAAGTTAAATGCTTGTCTGGAATCTTGCATATCAGGAATTGTTCTATTGCCTAGTTACAGAGAAAGCTTTGTGCATGATCATATTCCTGACTTGGTACAATTTGAAAAATTGTACAAATAATAATATAATCCAATAAAATCCATGGAAAATATTAACCATCCTGTAAAATAGAATGTTTATTTCAGTCCTTTCTGATAATTTTATCCAGGCATTAAATATCCTCATGCAATAATAATTCAAAATCCATTTTATATGAAATATTTTCTTACATATATTTTGTCCATTGTGTATAGCAGATATATTGCAATAAATATGATATATGTAATATTTGCATTTTCCATTGATCAAAAACATTAATATAAACATTGTATAAAATGTTATTTACAGCAGACATGTAGTTTATAAATTGCAATAAATACTTGTTTCTTTAAAAGATTTACAATTTTTATCATTTTAAACATATATCTTTTACCTAAATATTTTTCATTTCTAGGTAAAAGACAGCTATATCATTCAAAGCATTTATTATCTGATAGAATTTCAATCTTTTAAAAAGATGTATCAGAGCTCATTATTTCCAAAAAAATCATTTTTACAGTATATAATTTATTATTGATTTGATCAATAGCAAGTCCTTTTAACAGTATAAAAGATATTCAAAAGTCATCTTCAATCTATCTTTAAATACATCATTCTTAAAACATAAGTCTATTTTGATTACTTTAAAGACAAATTATATGTGAATTATCTTACAATAAAACATTTTTAATTCAGCTTTTAAACTTAGATGCAGAGTCTTAATTTTCTTTTCTTCTTTCCTTCAAATTTAACACTATGATAAAGATTTTTAATAAATATCTGATTCCTCTTAATTGACTTTAATAAATTATTTTCATTATAATATGATAAAGTTATTGTTAAAAAAATGTTCACTCTCTCCAGACATACTATTTATAAAAATTTCAAAATCCTTACATAAATCCCCTCCAGTCCTGTTAATCCCAATATTTAAGTAACTACTGTCACATTCCATAGAATTGAGGTTTTAAGCTAAGTTCAAGTAACTGACTGGGAAATTTGGTATTTTAATGTACCATTATTAAAATAGTTATTCCAAATATATTTTTGAAAACACTTTTAAGTAAAATAATAATAATAAAAAATAAATTACTACTGTCACAATATAAAAAGATATATAGATTTCAAGCTAAATCTGCCCTAATCTGAATCTGTAAAGCACTATATCACTAAAATCACTGAAATCACTGTCTAGACTGGCTTCAATTTCTCTTTTTATATTGGTCTTAATCAATGATTTCATTGGTCAATATGATTTGTATAAATCTGCTAATTTATATACTATATCTATATCACTTTTAAAATTAAGTTTAAAACTATGGGTTGTCAATTATTAAATATTATCAAATTATTTAATACCTTAAATATTAAATATTTTTAATCTAAAAATTAATTACCCTTATTTAAATAACCTGAAATTGACTTAAAATAAAATATTGCATTTAATTAAAATAATAATTTTATTCATTACTTTGCTAATATTATTTCTAGACTTAAAAATTTGTTACACATTATTATGTATCAATTTTTTTGTTAACAAGCTAAAATTAAAGTTTTTTTCCCTAACTTTTTGCAAAGCTACATATTCACACAATTATCTCTAATCATGTGATAATGTCAACACACTTTAACCTAATATTAAATTAACTTATTATTTAAACAATGTTTTTTTAAAAAAATAATTATCTTAAATTCATATAATACAAAATATTTATTGCTATAATTAAGCTATTCTATCTCTGTAGTATCTTTTGAATATAATAAATAAATATTAATATTACCTTTTAAACAATTTATTGTATCATTTTATTATTTTATTAATCTCAAAATGAGTTCAAACTATCTACTATATCTATATAAGCTCCTATATACTGAGCTTGAATCTCTACTACCTATAATACCAAAATTATATGATAAAAAATAACTTAAATTTAATTTTTTTTAATATAGCTATTTATCCAACCCTACCTAAACTATCTGCACCTTTTATAAAGGGTACAATATATATATATATATATATATATATTGTACCCTATATATATATATATATATATATATATATATATATATATATTTGCAGGATATTCTGTATAGTGAAAAAGCTAAATGCTGACATACCAGTACAATATCAAGTACCTTCCCCAGAGCATCCTCTTTCTCAAATAACAAGAATGCGTGTGAGATTTAAAATTGTTTTTATCATTTTCTTTCTCCTCATATTTAAATTCTATTGGGTGAAAAGTATTAAAATTAATTTTCTCTTCCAATAGCTTCTTCCAAATGTTGTTAATCTTCTTTAATTCACACCTTTCATTTATGCTCTTGGGCCTTTTAAAAATCTCTGTAGCTTCTCTTAGCAATCTCTGGTCTTATTGTTAAAATTTTGCTAAAATATGTTTTTTTTTTCAAAAATGATATCATGATTAGTTAATTTTATATGAGAATAAATAGCTGATGAATTAGATTTTTCTCTGACTGCCAGAATGTGTTCTTCCTTTCTAATATTTATTCTATGATTAGTCTGTCCAATATATATAAGTGAACAAACCCTACATGGAATTTCATATACACTATGACACTCCAAAGCAATTTTATCTTTAGGAAGTGAAAATATTTCACTAATTTTTTTATAAATAGTGTAAACTGTGTGAATATTATTATTCTTTAAAATGTTACCAATTTTATCAGTTACTCCTTTTATATATGGCAAAATTGTCTTAATTTCTGATGTATCAAAATGTTTTTTCTTTTTATATGTATACACCCTATTAATAATGTTGTAATTAAAACCATTATCAAGAAGCATTTTATTAGTAGCAAAAAGGGCCTGGTGAAAATGGCTACCATCAGAGAGTCTCTTTCTTCTATCCAATAATGTATTTGCAACTGAAAATAGTTGTGCAGGATGGTGATGAGAAGAAAAATGCAGATACCTTCCAGTGTATGTTAGTTTTTTATAAATACCATGAGATAAAGAACCATCTTCCCTTCTTTCAATCAAAACATCTAAAAAAAGTAATTGATTATTATTTTCTATTTCCATAATAAATTTAATATTGTTATGAAAAGAGTTTAAAAAATTAAAAAAGTCATCAAGAGCATGCTTATCATGAGGCCAAATAACAAAGGTATCATCAACATACTTCAGCCATATAGATGGTTTTTTAACTGCTGAAGTCAAAATTTTATTTTCCAAATCCTTCTTAAAAATAGAAACTAATGCTGAAGAAATTGGTGAACTCATGCATTAAAGATGAACTTTATTCATGTAACAGGAAAAAGTTAACTTTAAGCAGTCACATTTGGTAGCCTCTTATATATATATATATATATATATATAGATATATATATATATATAGATATATATATATATATATATATATATATATATATATATATATCATGCAATCTATAATATAATGACTCAATGGAAAAAATCCATTTAGATCATTAATAATAAATGCTTTATAATGAAATATTTTTTTGTGATTTCCATTTTTAAAAGCATTTAACAATTAAGTTTTTAATTGCAGTTATTCTGCTTAGATTTCAGTATATTAAGTCAAGAAAGATCTTTTTTCTTATAAGAAAATAGATTTATATACCTGAGCAACTTTTTCCACTAATGTTTACAGAAAATGAAGTATATTTATTTATTTATTTATAAGTTATCTTTTGTAACATTATTAAATATTTATTTCTTAATAATTATAAAATGTTTGTGTATAGCTTTTGTTTGAATATATTTGGTTATTACAAAAAAAAATTAGTCTATCAAAAATGTTTGTCTATCATACAAAAAATCATTGCTATTTGATAATTTTATTATTTATTAATTGCAAGGTTAATTTTTAACGTTTGTAAGATAATTTTCAATTTTAAAATTTATAAAAATATTAACATATATCTAAAGCAAAATGATTTAAAGAATAAGTTTGTTTTTTCATGAAATACATTTCTTAAAACTGAAGGCTGAAATAAAATTATTTGTATTCATAATTTTATTGCTATTTTTTATTTTCAATGCTTATATTTTATTTTAAAAATTAATTCTATTATTTCAACTTATGATTTTAATAAAAATTAATTAAACATCAAGATTTGATGAAAATAATGGTTTTTTAATAAAAAGTACAACTGACAATAAAGTGGGGGAAATGTTTAAAAATCTCATGGGTATATTCAAAACAACACACTTAACAGAGTAAAAAAATAATTAATGCAAGATTTAAAAATCTATTAAGATAGCTTTAAATATGGAATGACTAAATCAATGACAAGTACTTTTTATGATTTTTTATTAGAGTATCATGCTTAAAATTTAAATGGGTGCAAACATCAATTTTATATTTATTTTTACACATATTTTTGATTTTGTGTTATATATATATATATATACATATGGTGGAAATATACATTTTCATGAATAAACAAATAAGAAATTATATTCATATAGATAAAAATAACTTTACTTTGTAATATTGCCAGGAAATCATCAATGATTAATTAACAATTCTCTTGAGACTAAATAAATTTTCTCTAATAACTTCTAGTACTCAAATCCAAGTTCTTAAAAGGATTTATATCCAGAAAATTCTTTTTATAGGTGTGACAATGCAGAAGATTAGAATCTTCATTGACATTGCACAAATAATAATTAATTTTCTTCAGAAATAAAAATATGTTGAATTATATATTTTAGTTCTATTATGTGAAAACTTTGCTTTAGACTGATAATCTTGAGAATTATTATTTCTAAATCTATTTCTAGAACTGATTACAAATGTTATCAGATACATTACTTATATAATTGACAGCATTTATCATAAGTAAATTTATCAATGCTTTTTTATTTTGTAACAAATTAATATATGATATGAAATATAAAAAATAGTTTAAAAAATATATGCCAAGGAAGTCATGGAATACTGAAGCCCCAAAACTGACCAATCCAACTTCAATTCAAGTACCTTTAGCTTTGCAGTTCATTATTCTATTTAATGCTGCATTAAATTGCACAGAGCACATTCTGCATCAGTAGATTAAATAAATTCTCATAATGAAGTGAACATATTTCAAGATTTTTATTTATACTATTAACTTTTAAACACCACTATAGAGAAAATTGTTAAAAGTGTTCTCAGAAACATGAATTTAGATTGTAGCATTAATGTTATCCTAAATGATAGTGATCTGCAGGTTTTTTTTTTATAAAATAGATTTTAAGATAATAGTTTTATGGATATTAAAAATGGAAAATAAACCAAAAGAGATCAGCATCTTACAGACTGCAGCTAACATCTAAATACATCTTTTTTGTCAGAAGAAAACTTCTAGAAGATGTTCATGTTCTTCAAGTATATTTTCTTACAAAGATTGTTAAGTATAATTTAAAAAGATTTTTTAATTATTTATTAAATATTTTTGATTATTTTTACACACTAAGTGGTTAATTATTATAAGGAAATGCACAGGTAAATTTTCATTTTATTCATTTACATTTTATTTTTAGAAATAGAAATTAATAAAGTTGACCATAATATAAAGAAAAAAAAAATGAACATGTCTATTATATCATTTGCTGTCAAAATTGACTTGATATTAAAATCTTTTAAAATATTATAATTTTTGTAAGAAAATATCAGATTTTAAAGAAAAATTTGATAGAATTATCCTAAATCTGTCTTTATTCATTCAATATATATATATACAAGTTAAAATAAAAACAAATTCATTTGTTCTTAGTTTTAGTGATGATGTTTGTGGAAAATTTTTATACTTGAAGATGAGTTTTTAAATATTGAAAACTATCAAATGTGATTTTTTAGAATATTATTTGCTTATAAAATTAAATTAAAAGAAAATCAAGTCCAATTTATTGATTTTTAGTATAAAATAAAGATTTTATAAAAACAGTAAAATTTCCAAAAAAAACTATCATCAGTTGAAACAATAAAATTTATCAGAATTCAAAAGAGTTTTAATATACAGCAGTGATAGAATAAGCTTTGCAAATTTTAACATGGATTGTTTTAACTGTATTATCATTAGACATTTTAATATATATATATATTGGAATAATGTATTAACAAAGGCTTGCATTGTTCTCTATTATCTAATATAACTCACTGGAAACTTAAAAATAAATCCAATTTTCATTTCTGTATCCCAGTTATAAAATTTCCAATCTGACAAACGATATTAATAAAGGTAAATGACCAAACAAATACAGATGTCAATAAAGTGTATGTATGTACACAGAAAACTACTAAAAAAAACACTATCTTAATTGATATTTAATTTAAACCCACTCGTTTCACTTCTTAATTAATTCATGATCTATTTTAAATTTAAAATTTGTTTAATTAGCAGTGGTTTTAATTTGAATTTTCTAATTAACAATAATCTAATGATAAAGATTTGTTCATTTATTAAATTAAAAAAAAATAGTTGTAAAGACTACATAACAACCCCCCTCCAAAACATCATTGATGACGTCAATATACCTACAATAAAAATAATTAGCTTTTATTTTTTCAACTTCTACAATTAACTCAAAATAGATAACCTTAACTCATTAATATAAAAAAAAAAACTATACTTATACCCCTATTAGTTGTCAAATCACAGGAAACCTCTTCAAAGCTCTGTGAGAACAGTCCTATGACACAGAGCATGACTGTCGACTTAATCAATAACTGGCAATTTGACCACGATGCTGAAAATCAATTAATTATATTCTTTTGATCATAATTTATATTCATCAATCTCTGTTAACCATTAAATAAAAATAATGAAAAGTTTTTGGCTAATAGCCAATATTTAAAATTAAAAAAAAAAAATCTATTATGTATAAATTACAAATACTTATTATTCACTAGGGAATCTTAGTGAATAAAACTAACTTTCAAATTATTTAATTATTGAGCAAAACCCACTACAAAAGAAAAATAAATACTTCAATCACATAACAATAAGAGGCAGGCACTAAAAATCGTAACTTAAAAATATCCTAATATTAATAACGCCAATTATCATAGATACGTGGGTGCGAATATGCGTAAATGTAATTATGCATATAGGATGTACATAAACACACAAATATATATGCGTTTTTTAATAAATTATTTTAGATTTACTATAAAATAAATGTTTTCCATCAATTATACAAAGGCTATTGATTTAAATTATATATGCAACAAGCCATGCGTAGTGTAACAAATAGTTTGAAATAAAATCAGATCTGATTAAAATAAATGTTTATTTGCTAACCATCTCCGAGTTATTTTTTATTTACACTACATAATAGATATTTAAATATATAATTTTTCTCACTGTTTCATTTCTATAATCTGGAATCAAAATTGCTTAAGATTCTCAACAGGCTAATGCTTTTCTTGTCAGGGAACTGGCCCATAACGGATCCAACTAAACCATTCAATAAAAAAAAAACAATCGGGTTTTATTGTTCTGGCTGTATTATAATAAGTTTAAGTACCAGAAGTGTGAGCTGATGTCATAATCCATAGACCTTGAGTTTCATAAATCATTTAATATTTGAACCTATTCTTAGTTAAAGATTTAGCAAGGTCAATCAAACCCTCACTACATGGCGACTGGCAAGTCTTATAGTGCGTTTCCTTTCACTGTTTCTGTATAAAAAACTATTGGAAGGGTAATTAATTATTTAGACAGTTTTATACCATGCAAATCATAATTTATTAAACTCAATTTCTATCATTATTTTATTTTCAATAAAACTTCTGCGATCAATGCTTAACATGTCCTGCAGTATTTAGTGCAGTGATTAAATGGCAATCTCTGGAACTTAAGGTCACATAGCTATAGTTCCGTCTTTTTCACTGCTCGAACTTCTTATAAACTCCGAGCAATAAACCATATTATTTGTTTATTTAATATATAATACTTTACAATGCTCAACATTCAACATAACAAATCCCATTTTTATTTTTCTACCGATTCACAAAAATATTTTCTTTAATCAATAGTCTGAAACCTATTGGATGACTGAATCATTTCAACCGCCTAGTCTACAATTTCTAAATATATATATTTTAAAAAAGTCTCTTTTTTTCAAAATATTTCTCCAATCAATATTAAAATATTTGTTTGTATTATAATAATAAAGGTAAAAATAAAAATAAAGATTAAAATTTTAAAATTGCATATTAAATTACTCATGCAAAATATTGAACATTTAAATGATTAAATATCTGTCTGAATGATATAAATAATAAAGTTAAAACCTATTTTTGGCTTGGCAGCAGATAATATATAGTAGATATTTATTTAAAAACAAAACAAGGGAACAAAAAGTCAAGTGACCTTTAAAAAAAACTATCAAAAATAAATAATGTCCAAGTATATGCACTTTTAAGCTAAAATGAATTTTTATATTTGAAAACTTTATTCCTCCCATTAAAATAATATAATGAATTTACTGCTAAAAATAGTAACATTGTTTAGGCATTTTAATAGTGGATCCATTATTAATTTTTCATTTCCTCTAATAAAATGTTTTATTTATTTTTTGCTTTTAAAGCTTTGTATATCAATAGCATCTAAATATAATCAGACATATTTCATCAGTAATATTAACTATAAACTCCATACTCATCCCCTCATTCACAGTAAAGATGCTTCCAATTTTATTCATTAATTAATTTGACTTTTTCAATATGGAAAAGTAATCGAATTAATATTTGAAAACATAATATATAATAAAAGTCATCAATTACAATTAATTATGCAATAATAATAATATGAAACCCATTAAAAATGATTAAAAATAATAAATGTTGTAGTAGCCACTCTAAATTCATATGCAAATATTTGATGAGTAAAACATTAACAGTAGGGGGGAAAACATTTTTATTATTAAAACTAACAAAAAAAATTTGTTTAAAATTCTATTCACTTATTAATTAATAAAACTGGCAAAACTCTCTATATAGTAGTGCCACTCAGTGCAAGCCAGAAGGCTCGATTATTCTGGCTTGCTTGCCTATTTTAATAACAGTTATGAACAAGCATAAGAAATGGTGATCATGTGATAATTAATAAAATCCAAATTATTAACTTATTTGTCTATTTAAATAATTAAATACCCTTTACATTGTGCCTCAAATATTAAAATCTTTTCTATTTGTATTTAATTAAATAACTATATACACCTGGGTCTCTTTTTATGTGTTAGATAGGTTCCACAGAAAACCCGCATTAAAAAAATCACACAAAAATAGACTTAACTTACCTTGAAAAATGTGGGATACATACTGTCATTTTCAAAAATCACATAAAACCAAAGCAACAAGGTAAAATTACTTTAAAATTCACATTAAAAAAAAAAGGAAATAAAGTATGGCTAATAAAAAATTTCAAATATTTGAAAAAAAATGATACAACACAAATTTTCTATTGCTTTTTTTTTTATTAACTATTTAATTTTATTCAAAACAATATGTTTTTATGTGTAATTTATTTTACATTTTTTCATACATATTTTAATCATTATCGCTATTTGACAATATGCGGTTCATTTGTGAACTGGTAGACACCAGATTTGTCACAAGAGGAAATACAGTTAGTGCCAACTTCAGTCTCGTGATGTGTTAATGGTTTTCTGTTGACAAGGTAATTGATAATTAAACTTTGAGATGATTTTACTAATTGTTTATGAAGCTCATGATAATTAGACTGCTATGTCTAGCTAATAGAAAATGCACTTCCATGAGTGCAATTATATATATATATATATAACATGCTTCCATGAGTGTGTTAATAATGACTAATGGTTACATTCTCTTTTATACACATATATACATGGAGAAACTTTAGACAAAAAAAAGTTACAAGTAAAAATATTCAAAAACTTTTAAAGATATATTCTTTTTAAGTAGAAATTAAAAGTTCTTAAATATTTTTATTTGTAACTTTTTACTGTCTAAAAGTTTTCCATGTATATATGTGTATAAAATAAAATATAAACATACATATATATATATAACACAGACATACAACTATTTAGCTCTCATTGGAATTTAGTTCATAATTCATATCATTAGCAAGAAAATGATTTTCCAATTGATCAGAAAGTTGAAGACTTTCTCTAATCATTTTTGCTGTAAAATGAACAGGTTCCACTTCTGTTTCATTATCTTTTTCTAAATCTTCTATGATATCTAAATTTATTGCCAACCTTTTTCCAATAGGCATTTAAAGTATGTAAAATTTAATGCATGTACATAAAATGGGAAAATCCTGATTTTAAATTAAATATGAACTTCTTTATTGCATAAAAGAAAACTGCATAAAAAGATATTAAGAAGAAACATGACTCACATAACTTCAAATATGCATTAAAAAAATCCACATAAAAAGAAACCCAGGTGTATAGCTATTTCAAATTTAATTATTTATTATTCATTTAATATAAATCATGTTTTTCCACAAACACATGAGATTGTTAAAGTAATATCTAGGAAAACCAATTCAGATATTTGTATTACTGGATCTGGAAAAAGGCATTTAGGTTTCTGGTTTGAATAATGATTTGAGACACGCTTTAAATAAAAAAACTATGTCTTTGGTCAGTAGTACATTTGATCTACACATTATTTTTCTAAAGTAACATAATTTATAATATAAATAAATAAATAGACACTAGTATTTGTACAATAACATTAAAAAATATCAGCCAGCTTCAAAAGGAAGTTGTGTTTTTTTAGAACTTACTGTGAATTCAATATTTAGTTCACAAATAAAATAAATTAACCTAATTTAAATGGTAACTTCTAAATAGTATATGACAGAACTGTGTACAGTATATTAATGCAGAAAATTACATCCAGTTTACAGTAAGTTTTCCTTTGATTTAGATGTATATATTGTGATTGTAGGATTTCATCTTTGAATACAAATTCCAAAATTTTTGCACTTATATTAAAATAATTTACTATTCTTGATAAGAATCTCTTGTGTGGTGTTAAAACAATGTCATCAGTATAGATAAATTTCTTAAAAATTCTAGTTTAGATATATGTATTGCTATTATTGTGGGATTCCATCCACAAAATTCCAAACTTTTTGCATTTTTATTAAGAGAATTTTTTATTTTAGATCTCTTGTAAGAGGTTAAAATAATGCCATAAACATAAATGAATTTCCATTTTGTATCTGAAAGATCACATATGTTGACATTAACCTTGTGAGATGTAAAATTTTGTACTTATTATGATTATAGGTTTTTGCTATATAATATTTTGTTAAATAAATTTATAGTATTTAAAAATTTTAAACATACTTAAAATAAACATTTTTTTCAAAATCAGGGATCAAATCAATAAATAAAGCCTCACATTTTGATTTATTTTATAATTCCATATTAATGTCAGTAGTTAAAAATGAAACTTGTTTAAAATAGCTTGAAATTCATTTAATTCTAGTTCATTTTAAAGGACAATGGTTTTCTACTATGGCGTAATTATTATTAAGATCATTTTTCAAAAAGAAACACATAACTTTTTTGATCATTGTAAGTTTATTAGAATTTAAAATAGTTAAGGTTTTGCTTTTATTTTAAAGTATTTCAATACTTTTTGTATGAATAATATTATTACATAAATGGTTAACCACACTTTGTTTTTAGATCTTATGTTTTAGAAATTTAAACTTTTGCTGTGTTTCTTGGCTTAATATTTCCACATTTTAACCTTTTGTCACCACTCTTTAGTGACAATTTGAATTAATAGTTCAACATTTTCATATTAGTACTGTAAAAAAGTGGATTCTAACTCTGTTCCAAAAGGTAAATTGTATATATATGTGCATATATATATATATAGTTTTAATATTATACTATATTTGATTTTTAAATATATATATATATCCAAATAGGTAGATAAAGGGTTAAAATAATCATGAAGGATAAAGGGTGGATGAATGGACGCAATTAAAAATATAAATTTTATGTCCACGATGGAAGTTGCTGCATTTTATTTTATTTATGATAGAAAGAAGATGTTAAATAGAAAAAAAAAATTGCAACTACGTAGATCTTTATCTAAAGAATGTTAAAAGAAGAAAAGACAAAGAGCGAAAGACGAAAATAAATTATAGGTATTCAACAAAATTTCCTTGACCTTGACAAAAGAGAAAAAAAAGGTACTAAAAGTTTTTGCTTTTGTTCTGAAAAGACGGACCTAAAATAACACGTATTTTTTTTTTTTAAAAAAGCTGAAAAAAAGAAAACAAAAACTTGTGGAATGAGAACTTTCTAGAAGAAAATGAGAAAAATATAAAAATAAAAATTAAAAGTTAATTAATTAATTCTGGCTGTAATTTTAGTAGATGTTGTTTTGAAGGGAGAAATCATTATTATATACATCTGTTGATTAGCGATATTTAATTTCTACATCGAAGATTTGGAAAATTATTGAAGTCAGCAAGTATATTTGCCAGCCATGAACATGCTGGGGGTAAAAACTTAAGTGTGCTAGGCTTTGTGACCCATACCATGAAGATACATAAGCTGCTACAGTATAAAATAGGTTCATATCTTGGAAGAAAGCTGCTCCTAAACATTTGAACTGAAATCGATTCCAAAGAAAATTAATACCAAGTTAAGGAATCAAGCAGACTGAACCCATTGGAGATCATCAGTTTCTATGGCCATAGCATCGAACAAACTATTATAATTACCTTTATGAATTCATCATTTTTCCCAGGGGAAAATCCAGGTAATATGAACATTTTATCACCTATATTTCTTTTATTTCAAATATTAGCGCACCTTTGGTGATAATGTATAAAGACTTTTCCATATTGACAATCTAATTAATTCTTTTCAGCATTTCAAAATTCTATTTCACATCTGAATGAATTAGATGTTGCCTTTCTTTTGTATCCTTTGTTGATTTATCAATCTATGCAGTGTGTGTGCATGCCTGTGTTCTTTTTAAAAATATTTGATCACAAAATAATAATATTATACTCAGTGAGTTATTAATTATATTGAATATTAAATTTTAAGTGAAAACATATATATATATCTGTGTTGTTTCTTTATTTCAGATTTTATGGAAAATGCAGGGACATAAATTCGAATTAGTGGAAGAGTTAGGTAATTTGATTAAGTGTATATTTGTATATTGCTGTACCTCGTATATTTCGCATGGATAATAACCACCCACCCTAAGTGAGCTAGCTAGTGGCAAGGTTTTTCTAATTATCCCTATTGGTACTCCATCTCTTCCAGAATAATTCTTATATATAAATAAGATTGGTGCTTGTATTATGAAGTGACATCCATAAATATGCTGGGCGAAAAATAGGAATAAATTTTTTTGAATTGCTTTAAATAAATATTAAATTAGTTCAATACATAAATAAACTGCATCATATTATTAATTAAGTCAGTTATACTACTTTGAATATGGTGGCCTGTCCAAGTTTCACCGAAACCTGTTTAATTGTCTTAAATAAATACCGTAAGGGTCCAGAATCATTTTTATAAACTATTGCATTATAATTATGGATATGTGCATATAGATATATAAATACGATATGAGAAAAAAGTGATTTCATTACAGCACTAAACTTTTAATACAATATTATGATTCAATATATTGAACTTGATTTGTTAGCAATATAAGTTTACAAATCTTAAAAACTTACATTTGTACTTTCTAAATATAGAAAAAAATAAAATGAAATCAGTAATGATTTCAACTACTTTTTTATTATTGGTTGTCATAATTATATTGAAAAAAGTAAGTTAACAGCATATTTCTTTCATATGATGTTCCTGCTTTTGAGAAATCAAGAACTTCAATTTCTATATACAAATCTTTATTAAGAAATTTTACTAAACTTTTTTTTTTCTAATGTTACAAGTCACATAAATTTTTTTCAAATATTTTAATTTCAAATTTTTTTTAAAGATGTCAGGAAAATAGAAAATATGGGGAATTAAAATCCTGTTAAACTCCACATTGATGAGTATCCATTAGTTTTTTGGAGGTCTCTAACTTTGCGATATTACTTGAAGAAAATATTAGGAATGGCTAAACACCTAATTTTTAGAAAAGTTTATAATTATTTTTGCACAATATATATTGTTAATTTGCTAACAAAACCAAAAAACCAAGCAAGTACTCTCAACCAGCATGCATAGGGGTATTGCTACCCCCATGATCCTATTTTAAACCCATTACCTAGGCTTCCCAGTCTCTACTACATAATCAACACCCTTGATGTCACACAGCTTCCCTTTTCATACATCTCTTCTCAAATCAAGTTTCTATACAGATTCTTAACTCTTAATCAATAGCCTCTAACTATTAATTATCTATTTATTAGTTATATGGTTCTGACCCACAATGATGATGACAACAAATTATTAACAAGAAATAACATTTATTAATCACAAATAACATCCGTGACTAGGATGGATTACATATTTATATATTGGAATTAAAGGTAATTTACTGGTTCTTATAAATGTAACCAAGGATGATAGTGATCTAAATAAACAGAAAGGTAGTATCAACATTTGTATTAATCAATAAAGTATGGGTTCTAATTAATCATATTTTTGATTCTTTTAATTTACTAATACTAGTGGTACTAGTGTGTATGAGATAACTAAGAGGTTACATAGGGCTATGGCTATAGATTTAGGCAAAAACTTAACATAAGGAAGAAATCTTGAAACCTTACGAGATTGTATCATTGTGTGTGGTTCACTGGTCATCATGATAAAATGGATTGATCTGGTGATCTTGATGGCATGATTCACAAGTGAAAAGAGATGTCCCAGGCTGCAGGGATGTTCCTTCTTCTAGCTGAAGGCTCATCATAAAACTGAGGGTAAGTGTGTACTATATACTAGGATTTACAGTGTGGAGCTCCAATCCACTGACCCTATCTAGCCCAATAATAGGTTATATATATTTGGAATTTAATTTTTTAATAAAGAGAACTCATTGGGCATACAGACTTAACATAGCAATCACTGGATGTACTGTATATATAAATAAGGTGAATCATGCTAATGAAATAAAAAAAAAAAATTAAAATAACCACTGATACCCAAATCTATGCAGTAATGCAATTACAGTATTTAGTAAAATAACATTTAATCAACTTTACGTCCAAGATAAATTAAGATAGCGAAATCTTATATAATCACAGCACATATCCCTATGTAATATAAATTTATTTGAAGTTTAACTCATCCAATTTTAATTATAGCGTTACAAATTTAGCTATTATATATAATCTAAAGGAGGGGGAATCTTAACAGTCCACAATGATAATTGACATTTTAGCCCATT
The DNA here is from genome assembly GCA_028023455.1 of Epiperipatus broadwayi. Lineage (NCBI taxonomy): Eukaryota > Metazoa > Onychophora > Udeonychophora > Euonychophora > Peripatidae > Epiperipatus > Epiperipatus broadwayi. The sequence goes on from JAQFVV010006222.1 coordinate 2,993,430, forward strand.
CTTTACTATATTAATTTAATAAAAAGCTATTTATGTCTCACTCATGGTTACATATAGCATCATGCCGCATATACATTGAAAATACAGACAACTTCATATAGTTCAAAAATATCTTTATCTCATGGACAAATACAAGACATAGAACAAAATTAATTAATTTATTTATACGGCAACATTTAAGTAAGTATATTTATTAAAAGAAAAATTAAAATAATAACTACAGTCATCCCTCACTAGTTTCTCTTAGTAATTTCTAAGAAGAAAACTTCTTTACTTAAGACAATGGGGGAAAGGAATGCAGATTGATTCCTAAATCAACATCTTATTACTTTTTAACATTTATTTATCTATTTTCACTCTTAGCATCTTCTCGCTCCCTGGTGTCCATTCTGATTCCATGAAAAGAGAAATGCCAAAACTTTCAACATTTTCTAAGATTATTCCCTCCATTATCCAAGTCTTTACATATAAACAAGATTAGAGTAAAATGAAATTAAGTAATATAAACCAGCACATTTTGCATGATTAATTTTTAAACTTATAGAGCCAAAAACTGGAACATATATAAGTGTTTTAAATTACAGTTAATAAATATTTGAAGTTAAGTTACAGTTAATAAATTATAAGGTTTTTACTGGCAATATCTGGAGGATTGTTTACACATTGAATTATATGTAGTTTATATTGACGGATGTTGTATGTTGACGGGCTTACAAGTGACTTCATTCCATCATAGCAATGAGTTCTGTATATGGCAGTTAAGTGGGTATTTCAGGATCAGCATTTGGGTTTATTGGAACACTGGACAGCTTTGGTCATCCTGCCGGAGCTAACATCATGATGGCATTCTTTTCCAATGATAGTGGAGAAGCTGACATCAAACTACTTGCTCATTCTGGTATGTAGCACAAGCATATAAAATTTGTATAGAACTTTAATTAACAATATTAATAACAAAAATGAATATCTATCTAACAAGATACTCTTCCAAGATTATATATCTTTTAAGATGCCTCAGGGTGCTTTTAAGTTTTATGAGATGGTTTTAAATAATTTACATATTTTCCTTTCCTTAATGTGCTATTCTGTTAGTGTTTCATTTTGTAACTACTTAGACCTACTGCTGTGTCCATTTCCTGATTTTTATTTTATTTTACTGTCAACACATTCTTGATGTGTCTGAACCTTAAAGGTTCTGAACTGTAACTATATGAGAGATCTTTATTACAGATATTAAAACAAAGTACTAATTCTTACATCCTTTAATGGCTTATTTCCAATACCCGACCCTTTCTCTTTTGTTTATCTACATTAACTTTATCTAATTGATTGCTTAGTTTTTAATATTTTACTTTCCCTTCCTAGTTTTATCATAAGTTATTTAGACTTTAACATAATATATGATTGTACACACACATACACATACATGCAAAATAACTTATGTGTGTGAGTTCAGGAAAACTATAGAATTTAATGGAAATAGGCGGTAATTAAAGGAAATTGAAGCAAGCATATATGTACCACTCCAAAATTATTACATATTTATTTTCTACAGAAATGTATTATTTTTACATATAAAATTTATATTTTTCTGAGTAATATTACCATGGAAATTATGGTGGGAGCAATTATAATCTGTTATTAAAATGTCATCAATCACAAAAATATATAGCAATATCATAAAAATTATTAAACTTTTAAGACAAAAATTGATAGATTCACCAGATATTGATAATTACCCATTCACATTTTAAATACAAACATCAAGCAAAGAAGATTTCATTCATTTTGCAAAATCAATCTGTTTCTCCAGAAAGGTGAATGACAAACAGTGCTTTGTTTTGATTAAAATCTAATTTTTAAAATAATTGTGAAAGTGAAATGTGACTTTATAGAATTTATTTAAATTCTAAACAAAAATATTTATAAAATGAAGTTAAATTTATTATATTCTGATTTAAATAACAGTTAATATTAAAATGTAAATAGAAAGTTAATTGCAAGTAAAAACAAAGAAAACTGTCACAGTGTTAGCTCATTTTAAAAGCATTAATGAAATCTTTGATAAATGAATTTAATTTTTTAAACATGAAAAAATAATTATAAAATCATTGTAAAGCCATAAAATTTTGTTCTAAAATTTAAAATGGCATATTATGACAGATTTCTTTGTTTTCACCTGCTTTAAACTTTCAACTTTTACTTTACTATTAAACTATTATTATTTATCAGAATATAATAAATTTGACCTCATTTGATAGATATTTTTGTTTAGAAATTAAAGAAAATCATATTTGAATTTTGGAATTATTTTAAAAATTAGATTTTAATCAAAACAAAGTGCTGTTTCATCAGCAAATTTTAGGAGGAGCAGATTCAATTTGAAAAAGTGGATGAATCTTTTTTGTTTGATATTTGTTTTAAAAATGTGAACCAATTATTTTTAATATCTAATAAATTAATCAATTTATGCTTTAATAGTTTAAAATTTTTTTGTAATTTTTATGATATCACTAAAAGTTATTATAGACTGTTTACTGATAACGTTTGTAGACAGTTATATTTTCTGCAGTCATCACTTCATAGTAACATTACTCAGAAGAATTTAATGTTTTATATTTATAAAATATTTCTGTAGAAAATAAATATGTAATAATATATATATTTCTAATAATTATCACATTATTACTGTATAAAAATAATCATAAACTTTCAAAAAATTCAAGTTTTTAGGTCATCACAATATTTTCTCAAAGTCACTTCACAAACATTGATATTGTCATGAATATAAAGAGTGCTCATCATTGCGGACCTTACTTTTTCAATTGTTCTGACTTCTTAAGATTTTTTTTGAAATGAAAATATTAAAAAATGAAATATGTGAATTTTAAAATTTGGAAAAAAAATGGTTCGCAAAATTTTTCAGTAGAGTGCAACAAATGCAAATTCAACTTCTTCACTTCTGGACAGATACAATATTGTAAAGAAAAAGAGCAGGGTTACTTTATCATAAAAAGTTCAGTATTAATATATTTGACAGAGTATACAATAGTAATTTTCCTTTTATCATTATTTCACATTTCCTAATCTTTATTTTTAAAAGTGAAACATATTTAAAAATAAATAAATGCAAACATGAATAGATTTCTTTTTTAATTATTACTATACAAATATTTTGTAAAAATAATCATAAATATTTAAATAAACTATGAAATTTTGCAATGTTTTTTGCTTACTAATAATAGCATAAAGAAGAGTTTACAAGTTTGTTTATGTGCCAAAGATCAAAGAATCTATCAATCAACAATTTTCTAGGCTTTTGTTCATTCTTCAGTAATCTTTCTCTGTGGATTACTGACATCCTTAGATTTATTTAAAATAGATAAATAAATATGTTTTTATTTCTAATTTTTACCATCAAATGAACATAAAACTAGAAAATAGCACTAAAGATAGGTTTAAAAAATTGACTTAAAGTTGAAGTACAGCAATACCATAACTGTACTTCATAAAGCAATGATTATCATTACCACTGAATTAAGAAAAACAAGAGCAAATCCAAGTTCAACAATATCATTTTTATTAGGATTAAATGAGATAAATATTATTTTAAAAAATTGTATTATTGCTTTAAATAGTATTTTTTCTTGTTTAGATAATCTTGGGTTTAGAAGTTTGACATACAAAATTGGTAATATCACTTCCAATGATAGTGGACCTACTTTTACCTGTATTTCTATAATATCAAACCTTCAAAAATCCCAAGCCATTTTGGGTGCATTATTAATTTGATTTTCTCCATCTTCACAAATATTTGGACGATTAAAGAATGCCCACATTAACAATGAATTATTTTATATTTCATTATTTTATATTTTAATTATGCTCTAAACAATGTGACTGCATATTAAAATAATCCTCACTAGAAGTAGTTTATGCTAAAAAACCCAGAAATGCAAATCTAACTATGCTTTTTTCATACATAATATTATAAATTAATAATGAATAAAAAATCTATTCTAAAATCAAATCAATTTTTCATAGTGAAAACAAAAGATAATGGGTGTTCTGATATGAATAAAAAATTATACTTTTCAAGGAGGGAAAAGAATTTAAAATTTTAAAAAATCTAGATCATTATCCAAATCAAGTCAGTGAAATATATCATCTTAGTATTTATTTCAATGATTATAAATCTTTTTATATAAGGCCAATTGTTTCTTTTAACAGTATCATAATTTAGCCTTACTTAAGATTTTTTATTGCTATTATTACTCCTAAATTAAAAAAAAATTCAAACATTCAAATAATAAAATGAAACTATAATTTCAGGACAGACATTCAATGACTACATCAAATCCTGAATAATATTACAGCACTTATACCTATATGTGTACTGATTCACTATCCTCATTTTTAGTAATTCATAATTTAAAACAATATTAAGAAAAAATAAAAATAGAAAAATTTGTAAATTTAAATTCATCACTTTTATGTGCACATCCATTTGCATAGGCACTATTGTGGATTAGCTGTCAGACAGCTATTTCATTATTTCTGCACATTCAAAGTCCACTTAAACTGTCAAATAATTGCTCTTTTACCCTTAATTTATTACTGTACTACATTTTTCATACTGTATTTGTCTATTTTTTAAAATTCTTGTTGATACATTAGTGTTTACAGTTTTATTTTTAACTTTAAATTGAATCATAGGTGTGTTGAACTCATATATTCTATTTAATGGTTTCTACTTAGTTCACAGTAAGTTTGAACACCAGAAGCATCAGAGGTAAGTTACGATTTATGGACCTTGATTTCTAGAGTCCATTTTCTTATCACACCATTAATCCATGGAAAGACATTCTTAAATAATGTTAGCTACATCTATGATTTCAGAAAGTGTGCATTAAAAAAAAGTAAAAGGTAACATTTATAGTTCTATTCATCATCATCATCAACCATTATCAATCCACTGCAGGATGAAGATCTCTCCAAGTTCAAACCATCTTCTCTTATCTTTAGCTTTTCTTTTCCACACCACCCCTGCACACTTTCTTATTTCATCCATCCATCTCACATGTGGTCTCTTTCTGGGTCTATTACAATCTCTTGGAATCCTGTCTAAGATTTCAATTGTTCATCTTTTATCATCTCTTCTAGCAATAGGTCAAGCCCAACTCCACTTTAAACTTTTAATTTTTTCAATGAGGTCAGTAACACCTGTTTGTTCTGTTACCCATATATTGCATTTTCAATCTCTTCTTGTTACTCCTAACATGCATCTCTCCATACATCTTTAAATGGTCTGAAGACTCCGTATTACTCTTCTATTAAGTGTCCAAGTCTCAGATCTATTAAAGTAAGAACTGGTAAAACACATTTATTCAAAACCTTCCTTTTAAAACACATAGGCATGTTTCTTTTTAGTATCAATTTATTTCTACCAAAAACACTACAACAAAATTTAATTCTAGGATTAACTTCATCCACTATATTTCCATCTGTACTAATAATCTGACCAAGGTATTTGTACTTGTTAACTTCTTCTAACTCCTGATAATCAATCTTTATTTTCATATTTTGAGAAAATCCATTAAACATTACTTTAGTCTTTGTAATATTTATCTTTAGTCCTACTTTCCTAGTTTCATCTGACAACTCCCGCAACATTTCTTGCAGCTCTAAAGCATTATTTGCAAAAACAACTACATCAGCTGCAAAATCTAAATGACTTAAATAATCTCCACTTACATTCACTCCTTTAGCTTTCCAATTTAATCCACAAAATACTTCTTGCAGCACTGCTATAAAAAGTTTTGGAGATATGGAGTCACCTGTCTTACATCCTTCTCAATGTTGACTTTCTTAGTATCATTATGTAATCTAATTGTTGCTGTTGCATTTTTATAAATATTCTTTAAAATATGAATATATCCTGGATCTATATCTTGAAGATCCAATGCTTTAATCACCAAAGAAAGGTTTATAGAATCAAATACCTTTTCATAATCTACAAATCCAAAGCATAATGACAACACAAATTCATTTGTCCTTTCTATAACATCTCTCAATATCTGAATATGATCCAAAGTACTAAAGCCACTTTTAAAACCAGCTTGTTCTCTTGGTTAGTGGAAATCCAATGTTCTCTGTAGACGAGTTGTAATTATCTTGGTAAAAATTTTGTATAAAACAGATAAAAGGCTGATAGGTCTGTAATTTCTAATATCTTCTTTATCCTTTTTTTTTAAATATTAATACTGCATTCTTCCAATCATCTGGTACATATTTATCATTTAGACATTTAGTATATAACTTTGCTAAAAAATTTCTATTTCTTCACCTGCTTCTTTTAATATATCAACTATAATCCATTATTACCAGGAGCCTTTCCTTTCTTCATAAATTTAATTGCATGTCTCACTTCTTCATCTAAAATTTGAGGCAATTCGGAAGATATAATAGATATAAGAGGTACTTGTTCTTTATTACTATATAATTCTTGATAGAAGTCTTCTACACATTTCATGATGTCATTTCTCTTTTTAGTAATAATTCCAACTTTTTTTCTTATTGCACATATAAATTTCCTACCAATACCAAAATGTTGTTTTACACTCATGAGACTTTTATTCTCTTCTACAGCTTTCCTTGCTAGTTCACAGTTATATTTGTTATATGATTTTCAACTCTTTTCCACACCATTTTACAAAATTTGAAATATTCAATCCTTTTTAATGCATCATTTTTGTATATCTTCATATTCATTCTTTTCTTCATAAATTATCTAGATTCAGTAGAAATTTTATTGGTCAATTGCTGCTTGTTTCTATCAGTTATCTTTGTTGCAGTTTTTAAAAGGGTAACAGTTATTTTCTTATTAATTTCATTCAAATCTGAATCGTGTTCAAAATCTACTAATACTTGAAACAGATTTGTATGTTCTAATTTAAATTCATTAGAATGTTTTTTGAAGATTAGGAATATCAACTATAAATATTGGTTTTTCTTAATAGTTTTTGTCTCTCTAGTTTTGCATTAACATATATCTTACATCTTACTAATCAATGATCACTTCCTGTGTTAAATTTATTAAGAACATTACAATCTTGAAATATATATTTTCTGTTAGTCAAAATATAATCCAATTCTGCTGTACCTTCATTTGGATGCTTCCATGTCCATTTCCTTTTAACATTTTTCTCAAAAAAAGAATTCATAATATAAAGTTTTTCTTTTTCTGCAAACTCCATAAGTCTATGTCCTTTCTCATTTCTATTACTATAACCAAAATTGCCTACAGCACTTTCATCTTTCATTTGTTTACCAATTCTAGCATTAAAGCCTCCCATAGCAATTTTAAAATGTTGTTTACTCTGATTGAAACCCTTTTGTGCATCCATATAAAAATCTTCTACTACTTCACCACTATGAGAACTTATTAGAGCATAAACCTGAATTATCTGCATGTGGTATCTGCTTTTAAGTTGTATAACTAATCATGCCATCCTGTCCGCTACACCATCAATCTCCACAATGTTGTTCTTTCACTTTTTATTTATAATGAATCCTACTCCATTTGTATTTCCATTATTTATGCCTTTATAGTAGAGTACATGTCCACTTTTTAAATCAATTGTCTCTTAACCTTTTCTTCTAACTTCACAAAGTCCAATAATGTCCCATTTAATATAAACCAGTTTTTCTTTTAATTCTTGCAATATTTCTTCACTTGAAAGTGATCTGCAGTTGTAAGTACCTAAATAAAAAGTCATCATCAAATGGCAGCCTGTGTCCACAATCAGGAGATTCTTAGCACTGTCCATCTTTGGCCACCAACCGCTGCCTTGGTTGGTGACTTTACAGCCTCATGGGAATAAGGGCCCTGATTTATTTTTATCTATCATGATTGTATATATATATTGGAAAAATATTTATCATTTACCTTATCAGGCAAATGAGAAGAAAGACCATGGTGTTTTTTGTTCTTAAACTCAGAGGTAAAAAGCCAATAAACTCACCACGCTGGCTAAAGCGTGTTGGTGAGCAGCCCATCCATATTCGTATAGTATGTGAATAATCACGGTGTAATAACAGCTGCACCGACAACAATGTATGGAGTGGACGTTAGAAATTTGCTCAGCTCGGTTCCTTTAAGGCCTCCAAGAGAAATCAAAGGGTCTCCTTTCAGTTAATAGCAAACTCCTTTCCGCAGCCATAATTCTATTATATAATTTTATATTTAAATATATTTTTAAAATAATCTCGTTATCTTACAATTTAAATTTAACTTTTGTTAATCAGTAATTTGTCTAATCATTTTTCGTTAATCACGATTGTCTTTACACTTATCTATAAAATCAACAATAATTTTAGTTATTTTAATTATAATATGCAGAGGATATTTGATTATATGGTCCTACAATTGTTCGGTTTTTTAATAACCTATTTTGTTAAAGATGAAGTTGCAATATTGAGCTAACTTATTTTAGTATTTCTGCATTATATTATTTTTTTAATATCAATAAACTATTTAAAAAAAACTAAAATTGTAAAACCATAGAGATAGAAAAATTCACTTCAGAAATATTCTTTGCAAACTTCAACTTAAGCCTTCATAATTAAAATTTAAAAACAGTAAATGGAAAGATATTGTTATTCAGCGGAGGACAGGTGATATGCTTGAAAAACACAGCACCCAAACAACAGGTGTCATCAAATGTTTTTGTAATTGATGTCAAATTAGTCTAGACAGCAATTATGTAAAACCATTTGTCCAAGCATATTACTATCACTAGAATTATTTTTAAAAAGAATACCAATATTAAAAAAATGTTATACAAATTAATCAATTTAATAATAATTACTACTTCTCTTTCTATATTTATCCTGATAAATTTTTTTTTTTTTTTAAATATATGCATAAGTTATTATTAAAATGTTAAAACATTATAAAGATATCCTGTGAGATTAAAAAGGTTTCGCATAATTTTTATTATATATATCCTCAAATACTAAATCGAAGATTTCCACGGGCTATAGATATAAATGAAATATTATCCGAGTACACCCGGGTATAATTTATTAAAATATATGTATAAACCAACGTTTATATATACGTCGGTTTATATATATTAATGAATTATACGCGGATATACCCGGATAATATTTCATTTATATCCATAAATACTATATATATATATATGTATGTATGTTAAGTTCTTTAAACTATAGGCATGTTGGAGTCATTAGGCAATAAAATATTTGATAGTACTTGCTTGCAATCTTTTTCACATAATTCATTCTAGCTTGTTAAATTTGGAGTTGAGTCATACAACAATGAAGCCTTTATATAATTAAAAATCACAATAAATCAATATCTTTCTCCATTTTATTTTGTCATTAGACTTATAGATTAGTACAAAATCCAATTATTATGACCTCTCACGATATCTGTCAACTCTCTACCTGTTTTATTATTTAATTATAACCTCAGCAATTCTGATTCCAATTTTTTGTTTCTATCTTTTTATTCTTTGTCTTTGTTATTATCTTTTTCTTTTATGAAAGAAGACTAGCCATTCTTGGTTCCAAGTGATTATGATGATAATGATGCATTAAACATAACATGATCACCATTTCTTATGCTTACACATAACTGTTATTACAGATAAAAACTCTCCATACAGTAGTGCCACTCAGTGCCAGCCAGAGTAATCAATGGATGCCAGAAGGCTTGTGCATAAAATCCCCATCTAGTGCCTACTCATCCAATATCCCCAGACTAGTTTCTGGATTGTGGCCTTTGTCATCCAAGGCTCCTCACTGTTGAAGGTCACAAGCTAGAAACTAGTCTGGGGATATTGGATGAGTAGGCACTGATGGGGATTTTATGCACAAGCCTTCTGGTATCCATTGATTAGTCTGGCTGACCCTGAATGGCACTACTGTATGGAAACTTTTGCCTGTTTTAAGATGTGATGCAGCTAAAACTTTTCTTTTTATTATTTTACTAGATCACATGTGAACAGAAACCTCAACATTTATTCATAACTGCAAGGTGAATAAAGAAAGGACCATATGGCAGCAATTACTTTTTTTAATAAAGCAGAAAGCAATCTTTTAAATAGCCTCTTATAAGATCAATCTTTTATTCAATCTCTCTCTAAAGAAAAATCATGGAGAAGATGATTGAATAAAAATGGTGAATTGTTAAAAGATTGGTTAAATACTTTTTGATAGAGATTTATGGTTTTTTTTTCATTCTTGGTTTATCTTTTAGACACCCATTTACCAATCACAAATGTGCTGGTGATAGTTTAGCTATCTATATGAAAAATTCTAAGCTTACTTGCAATATGATAAAATTTTGAACATTAATTTCGATTATTCACCTTTATAGATAGCATGACATCATTCGTGAAATATATTTTTCAATTTTATTTAACACTTCTCTTATAGTTCTCATTTATAAAACTTCCTATAGTTATGCGGTCTTTCAAACTAATGTATTTATAAATGAATCCTTTTTACTATATGAGGTTGGAATTTTTTAATTTGCAAGTTTTTTTTCTTCTATATACCATATTTCTTTCTTTCTTAGTTTCACTCTTAATCTTTTAAATAATAAGTTTAATTATTTTGTGAAATATTTTTCTAAAACTTTTTATATCGCTTGTATAATTTTTTCAAAATATTAATGTTAATAGTCAGCTTTTTTTTTAAAAAAAAAATATTTAAAAAATATTCACATATTAATATTTTTAAGCCTATCTATATTGTTACTAGTCTGAGACATTCAGATGGACATGATACTAACAAAATTTCATCAGTGGAATGATTAAAAAATGAGTTTACTTCCATTATATGACTGTACTATATGTGAAGCCAGATCAAAAATAATTATGCAGGTTTTATTATGATCAAGTATAGTAGCTAACATTGTACATAAATGTATACTGAATTCATTGGATGAATACCTAGCTAAATTGATTATGAACTTGTTACCCAGAAAATAAAAATCTTATAATTGTTTGAAAAATTTTCAACAACTTAAAAACACTATCTACTGTCTTAGTTCAAGTGTAAAAATCATAAGATTCTCTGGTTGGTCATATGAGAGTCAATGTATCATCGTAAATAAAAATATGTTGAGGATCATCAAATATACATATATATTACTAATGGCAATGCTTTAAGTTTATCATTATTAGATATATATTTTAGTAATGTGATAGTCTATCATTAAAAAATCATCACTGTGATCATCATTAGCAATGATCATTCTAACTTCAAAAGAAAAGAAAATAATAAAGAATTAAGTTAAAAAACAACAACAACAAAAAGATAAAAGACAGAGTTGCTGTATATGCTATTAATGATAAAAACATCACACAAACATCCAATCTCATTGTCAGCAATGTACAAAAATAGCCACTTCCAGGAGGGATTGAGGATGACTAACCCTGTATTAAGTTGCAAAACTGATGATAATAAATAAAACAAAGAATAAAGAAAGAATAATAATAGATTTAGATATAAATATTAGTAATAATTATTAGTGAATTAAATCAAGAATATAGAGGTTCATTCATCACTCACTTCATTATATCTACAAACCAGCCACTCTCCTAGCTACCTATCCACTTGCCTGATTGTTCATAGAAATTTGAACACCAAAAATGATCATGAACTATGGACATTGAACTCCATAATCCATCATTCTTCTGCTATATTAAATCATGTAGGGCAGATGATATGAGCAAGATGTTTAACAAATTTATCACCTAAAATTTTACATATTGATTGTTTTTAATTATACAACTATATATTTACAAGAAATGGAAGTTCACAAGAATATTAAAATGAATCCTGAGAAATTGTACCTTAAGAATATTATTTCAGGCTAATATGACTCAAATTCAAAAACAACTTTGTTGAAATTAATGTGGAATTTTGATCATGTAATATTTCATATTTGTTTTTTCTAATAAATAGTCCAGGTTGTAGAAAACTGATTTCGTTTTCTGCTACTTTGTGTTTGAATGATGATGTGAACATAATGTTTTATTAAATTTAATAAAGATGATGCTTGGATATTTAATTACTTGTTAAAATATTATATTAAATATTAAATACTGCCTAATGCTACACTAGTAATTATAAATAAAATAGAAATTCATATAACATTACAATACTAGCCAAAAAAAATAAAATTTTATTAAGATTCTTCCACAACTATGCATCTATTAACGAATAGACTTTTAAAAATGAAATTCAATCAGATAATTCAGCATATACATATAAAACAAAATAGCCTTCCCATCATTCACTTCAAAAACCAATTTCCTTTAACAGCAGAAGATGTCTTCATGAAGTTGATGGCCTCAGATTCAAAATATTTTATCATTGAAGTTTCTTTTACTCTTCTTTTCAATTTATTTTTTGATAAAGATATCCACTGCACTGTCAAATAATATTTTATGACCTGTATTCAGTTCATGAATGTACAATGCGAATTATCTACTTTTAACTCTATGCTTATAAATTTTAGCTCATTAATTAAGACTTAATTTACTCTGTCCTATATAAATTTTATGACAACTACAAGGAATCTTATAAACTACTCTAGGAATAGATTTGCAATCAATTGATTATTCTGAACTATTTACTAGCAAATTTAAATTCAGGCTTTTCTTCCAGACCACTTTCATATCACCCAATAAAAAAATATTCTTATACATGAATTACTAATTGATGGCTTATATGGCAAAGAAATAAACTCTTTATTCTCACTAACAATTAAGTCTATATTAATAACAGATTTATAGATATTTTTATTAAATACGATATTCTGAACATCCTAACTCAATATAAACCAAAGCAAATTGACTTCTCTGAATATAACTATTATTTTCAAACTTAGATAACTGTCTGATCTTATATTTCTTAAATTTTTAGCTTTAATAAAATGACTACAAAATAAAACATTATCAACTTTACTAACACTTAAATCTAAAAATATTAACCTAACAAATTCAAATGTACCCCCCCCCCTAAATAGTAAATTTAATATTATAATCAAAAGCATTCAATCTATAAAAAAAATTCTTCAATTTATCTTCTTGTATAACAAACAATGATCAACATGCCTAACAAATAATTTTAAAGAATCAGAAAAATTATTAATAACACTACTCTCTAAAAAATCAATACAGACAAAGCACATTAAAAGAGAAATAATGTAACCAATAACCCAACCTTCTTTAATTTTATAAAACCATCATTACACTCAAAATATAGAGAATTCTCTAACAACAATAGCAATTCATGAATAACCATAATCTTACCTGCAGAAAAATATTCAAATTTCTTTAAAATAGTAAGAAACACATTAATGCTTTTTACCCTATCAACTGATTGATCAATGTTTTCCATATCATTTTCAAAAACAAATTCTTTAATTTTATCATGTGCCTCAACAGAAAAAAATACACAAAATTGACCTAAATTTATATAATTCTTAAAAATCATTAGATTTTCAATAGGATGGATGGTTGAAGAGTGGATGGTGGCATGGATTAAAGCCTGACCATTAAAGTATGAAGATTGGCTATCTTAATATAAATCTGAGCACTTATTGTATATATGTGTAGAGATGATAATCTGGACCAACTGATGAGTGCTGGTTTAGCATGAAATACGTATATTGGTGATTATTTACCTTTTAGACATATATGTGGTCAAGGGTATCAGTGGTATGAGATAGTGTAGAGAGTTGAGGATTGTGTGAAAGTCTGCACTCAAAATACCCTATATATTACATTGTTTGTACAGGTAAATATATATAGTCTGTATGTTAGATATAAGAAATTGTGAAATTTTATCAACAATCCCCTTGTAAAATAAAATGTACATCTTAAAGGAAAATTATCTTATAAGATTTTAAATTAAAAAAAACTTTAGGAGATAAAACATCACTAGGATAACAATTTAAGTACGTATATCTATCTAAAAAAAATTATTTATCATAATTTTCATAATTTCAATTAACTTTGATTTTATTTCTTATAAGGATCAGAATTTAAAATAGAATACTTCCCATTATTTATTTCTAAAGAAATCACTAAGAATTTTAATAAAATTTTGTTTCTAGACTAATGTTGTAATCTTATATTTTGGCATCTAAGTTAATAGGCATAACCATTAACTGTAAAAAAAAAAATTATTGGCTCTATTTTCTTATCAAATGAACTATATCAATCTCTATTATAATTCTCATTGTGGTCAAAATCAGAAGTGAAATTCACAATTGCATTTTAGGCGCATAATCTTAAGGTTATAGCCTTAATATATATTATAATAGATTAGGTAAAATTGTTAAAGAAATCTTCACATACAAAATTTAATCAATTATAGCATACCAAAACTTTTGCATTTTGAAGTTTCCTTTTTTTAAAGTGCAACTAATTTTTTTTAGGCCAAACAAAAACACACACAAAACTAACATTAGAAAAAAATTCTCGGAATAAAATACATGCAAGTTAACTGCAAGAAAGTTAACAGTTTAAAATAATAATACAATAATAATTTAATACACAAGTTAGATAATCAGTACAACATTTAGCCAGAATAATAAATGTTGACATCATGTTTAAATGGATATTTGTGGGTGTGTGTGCATGAAAGTCGTATTTTCAAAATATAGTCTATTTGAAAAGAAAATCATTTGAATTGAATTTATTATTGCAGTTCATATATCCTAATATTATTATAAACCATTTAGATAGAAAATAAATAATTGTGTAATTTATTTATGAACAATTAATGTAATTTGGTATTTAATATTAAAATATATATTTTAAATCATTTTAATATTTTGTCTTGAAATTTGACACTTTTAAACTCATCAAAACTTGGAAATTGGTTTGCTTTCAATAGTTACTATAGCAATGAAACAGATTTTCCCCATACAAACATAAAAAGTGAGGTATTGTGAGTGATATAAGATAATATCACAAACCATATGGTTGTAAACTATAAATATAACCACCTGTCAAATTTAAATACACCTGGGTCTCTTTTTACGCGGACTTATTTAACACGATTTTGAAGTTATGCGATTCGTGTTTCTCCGGGAGTGTGTTAAATAAGTCCACGTAAAAAGAGACCCACGTGTATGAACTCCGATAATGTGCTATTACTTTAAATAATAAATTTTGCACACTTACGTTATATTGAAAGTAATAGCACATTATTGGAATTCGACTTTCATCTTAGTAATTTCAATATTTTCAGTGCTTTATAATAGTAAGATTTTATGCAATAATGAAATTAAAATCATAATTTCCACATTTTATGTATACACACATTAAATTTTACAAGATTATAATATAAATTTGTTCAAACATTATACGTGTTAATTTTGCATTTTAAATCACATTCTGTTTTTGCTTTTTAAAAAAGAACGTAATCAATTATTAATCATTTAGTGTCCACAAGTTTATTTTTAAAAGGTCAGTAATAGCAGTGGGCATAATTAAATTTGACAATTAAAATCTGATTTTTAATTGTAATTAACAATTTAAAAATTACTTACTGCGACTTGAAATTAATGTGAAATTTGATTTTTAAACCGAATTGAAAATTAAAGACAAAAATAAGAATTTAATTTTTAGTTGTTAGTTTCATAAACAATTAATAAAATCATCGTCTCAAAGATTAATTACTAATTACGTTGTCACCAGAAAACCACTGTTACAACATGAGTGTGAAGTTGGCGCTAGTTGTTTGCAAACAAATGTGTATTTCGGCAAATAGCTATAATAATTAAAACGTGTATAAAAAATGTAAATTACTGTACTGTAAATTATGCATAAAAATATATTATTTTGAATAAAATTAAATATTATAGTTAAAAAAAGTTTGTCTTGTATCAATTTTTTTTAAATTTGAAATTTTTTATTAGTCATATTTTATTTCCTTATATTTTTTTTGCGCGAATTTTAAAGTAATTTTACGTTGGTGCTTTGCTTTTACGCGAATTTTGAAAAATCACAGACCGCATCCCCCCTTTTTCAATGTAAGTTACGTCTATTTTTGCGCGATTTTTTTGCGCGTGTTTTCTGAGGAACCTATTATCGCATAAAATGAGACTCAGGTGTAATCTCTGCCACATTTCAATGTACTAAGGATCTTATCAAATTTAAACCTACATTTAGGCCATTTTATTAACTTTCTTTGACATGGAGGGTAGAGAAATCTGCTAGGCATTTTACCTAGCTTGGTAAAATGTTTCCTCTCATTGATCTAAGTGGAGAAATTAAAACATCAACAGCTACTATCATTAATATTATTTTAAAAAAGAACAAAATTTAATATTTTGAATCACTAATTGAAATCACTTATATAAAAACACTTCTGTAATCATTTGTCTTTTTTTAAAAATTAAAATTACTTGCTGAAAATGATATTGTCTATCTTCTTAAGGATTATCTTGAATATTATCATCATTATAGAAACTCATACATCATCATATTGTGTAAATATGCATTAAAGAAACTGCTTAAAACTACAAAAAAACATTTGGTTAATTCAAATTTGAATCAGTGGATTACTTATTAATTTGCTTTATTTCATCATCTATTAAGTGACTGAACTATAGCTAAAGTCATCAAATCACTCAAACCTATGGATTATTGAGATTTCTTAGTCATATGTGCAAAATCTTACTTACACTTTTGGATATTGTACATTGCTACAACTGGTGGATTAAAATCCCTCTTTTAAGCTAACTGATACCACAAGTACAATCTCAGACAAAGAATTATGTCTTAAATTGATTGCCTTTCATATTTTGTAAAAGGATCAAGACATTTTACAAATTACAAAAGTCAATATTTATAAATAAATAAATTACTATGACTACATGTGTTTGAATATAAATAATAATTGTGATTTGTTGAAAGTTTTGGGCAAATCATATTGTTGAATCTTGGTTATAAATCTCAACCTATACTAATTGAATTAATTGTTATTTAAAAATTTATTGTTAGTACAATCCCAGTAATATTCAGATATGATTGGAATTTTAAAATGTGCCTGAATAAAATCTCAAACATTTATTCAAGAATGTGGATAATTAATTTGCAGAGATTATATAGTTAGTTTTATTATGGATTTATTTGAATATCCTTATTACAATAAAGTTCTCATGAAAATAGTGATATAATAAGATACAAGTAAATTTTTAGCTTACTAGTACAACTGAGTATAAATGAATGTTTGAGATATGTTGTATTAAGCTCTAAGTTAATGTACAAGATGCCTTAGTCTTGTTAATATTAATTTATTTACTTTATTCATCTTTGGAAGGACCTCCCATCTTCTGCAGTCCAAGTATCTGTAATTAATGAAAGAAAAAAAAATATAAAAGATGCACTTCGTTTACCAAGGAAATGTTCAGGTGATCTACAAAATCCTGTGCAATATATTAAAATACTTTTGTCATAGTGATAGTTGTAAACAATATTAATTAGTGGAGACAGATTCTTAATAAATATTTGAAATTTAATTGTTATAAGCTAGAAATCATAACAAGTCATGCCACTCAGCAAGTGATTGCCATATTTATTAATTTATATATTTTAATAACAATCATACTATATTTGTGTAAAAGGTTTAAGCAATCTAGCTGATATGTAGAATGGAAATTGTTGGCTTTTTAGGATACAATAAAATATTCCTAGATCCATCTGTAATTAGTGTTCAGGCTTTGAATAAATATTGTACAACCTTCTCCAATAGAGTGTTTGTTTATATCACTTTTGTTGATAACATAGGTATCTATAATCCAATATTAAAATATTCAGTAAATAGAATAGCACAATATTATTTGGAAATGTTTAGCAAACTTCAATTGTTATAATTACATTTGTTGTTGACTATTTTTGATATAGCTGTTTTTTGATTAATACCTTAGTTATTATTTTTCATATTCCATTTTAGAATATAAGGTACCACAAAAATCCTCTGATATCTTAAAAAAGAATGTTTAAAAGTTTAGAAGAGTCCTAATTTCTGAGAAATAATCACCTATAATTTAATAAGAACCCTACAATAATTAAATGATTTAAATTATATGTGATCTGGAAAGAAGAGAGTTAATTTTCTAGCTTTAAACAGATAACCCTACTCATCTATATTAGAAAAGTATTTTATCATCATACATATTAAATATACTTGGTGTACATATAAGAATATCTAGACATTGTGCTAATAAAATATATATGAGCATCCTACCATCATGATTATTGATGTACTGACCTTCTATATTATAGATATTGTTTTAAAATAGATAAAATACATATAACTTTATTTTAAACTTTATTTTAACAAGGGTTGCACTTGATGGTAAACACACTGGAAGGGAATACATTATTCTCAACCAAGCGATCTCTTCCCAATATCAATGGTTTAATTATAATACATACAAACATATATCTATGAATATATATATACTGAAGCAGTCAATCTTAGCTTAAGATTGTGCTTCATGTTTTTACCTACTAACCTATGTTCAAACCCCTATTTCCCACCCCACTCCTTTTGTCGTGTATATATATACATAGGAGCAAAACTTACTAACAAAATATTGATGTTTTTAAATATTTATTATATGTCATTTTTAACTTTTTAAATTGCTTGTTTTTCTATTAAACTATATATTTTTTTATAAAATCCAATATGGAAGATGTGGCTGTTGTTAACTGTCCAAAAATAATTAAAGGGGGTATTTTTTTTAATTAAAGTTTTACTTAAAATAAATGGGATTAAGTAGATTAAAGATTTTCTTTTGTATAAAACATGTTGTTAAATCTATTTCTAATCTGGAAATAGATTTGAATTTATTTTTGGACGTTATCTTACAGTTGCATCTTTCAAAAACAACTAACTAATTAATGATAAGCATTCCAGAAATACCTGCGGAAGGGTATAAATAATGGCTGGATTTTTAAAGCAGAGATTAGATTAACTACCATTGAAAGAAGATTAGCTACTCTAGTATAAACGTATTACACATTGCTTGAAACTTAAATAATATAGCAGTAAATCCATCACTTCTCGATCCTTTTGGGGTCATCATCTTTCACTGCTGTACCATCCTGCTGCCCAAGAGTGCAAAGCCCGACCTAAGAACTTCAGTGTGCATTTAATAGAAGCTTGCTGCCACAGGAGAACGTGCAATATTTTAAATTGAACTCCTAAAACTGCAAGATAATTTTTCAAGCCGTCACCTCAAACTAAATCTAGCCTAAATATATTCTTTAACTTTGTTTTATATATATATATCTGTGAATGTAATTTTGCTCTCAAATGATTTCTTTATATCTAATCCTATCTCATATGCTTTTAACCTTTCTTTAATTTTGGTGTAGTCAGATATTTATTACTTGATTTTATATATATGCTTTTTTATTAATTTGCTAATCTCAAACAAACTGGTGAGCTTAATTTATAAAAATCTTTTTTGTCATTTTTTAAGTAAACCTTCACGAAGCAAGTTATAAACGTCCATTTAAAACAATGCATTATTAATTAATATACTCGCCAGATTGTTTTTCGAGCCAACATTCTATTTATGTTTTAATATAATATATATATATTTGTTTAACTCTTGATTTTCTACCGGTGTAAATCTTTTATAATGTTTTGTTTTTATTCAATTCTGAAAGAGTGACCCATTAATTATTTTCTATAACTGCCAGTCTTCTTATATTTTCCATACTCTTAAAATTTCAAATCTTGTATTTAAATATTTCAGTTATTGTAAAATCAACGAAGGTAAGATTGATTTATTTTAACTAGCAGAAAAAGGGATGGGGGAAATCTTAATGTTTCTTTTACTAAATCAAATCTTAACATGTATTTTATTAATTTGAAATCTAAATATTAATGTTTCTTTTGCTATATAAAATCTTAACGTATATTTTATTAAATGAAATATTCTCCCTCTATATATATTATAATTGCATGGCGTATTATCGTATTCAAACAAGGGTCATTTATTTAAAGCAGTAAAATTTCTTCAATGTTGTCAGTGGCATTCATTCGTACTGTGTTTCTGTCATTTAGCCTATCTTCATATCTTCTAATCTGGGGGTTGAGACAAGTTCGAACCCATAGATTTCTTTTCATACCTCGTTCCATAGATAGTTGAGCTATCTGGAACCACATTTATTTCGTATAAAATGCTTCTGGCAGTGATCCCGTAAGTTTGGCATGTGCTATGCATATTCACTTCGTAGATAAAAGGCCTCTCGCGTCAGTTATACCAGCAAAAGTCTGGGCCACGCCATGCCTATCCACTTTTCTCTAAACATTACCCATGAAGGGGGTGTGAGATTTCATTTTTCATCCAGAAGCACAACCTTTTCCTCTTAGTTATTCTTTTGGCTATTATGTCAGCACCGCAAACTTCTTCGTATTTATTATTTCTTTTGCTTCATGACCCAGTTTTAATGCTCTAATATTAAAATTAAGCTTTGCTTAAAAGATATATATCAATGCCAATTACTTCTATTTTATTAATTAAGTTTATTTCAATCATATACAATCTCACCGTCGTAATTTATATATCTATATTTAAGAGTATCTATAGACCTTGGGAAAAATAAAGCGTTCGTCTTACTATTGTTTAAATAATTTTTCAATAAATATTTTTGTCACAGTTTCAAATATAATCTTTTAACTGTCTTTTGTTTATTTTCACGATCTTAATGGTGTGAAAATAGTTTATATCATATGTATAATGAATTTCAGAACACTCCCCTAAATCATATGTTAGTCACCACGTTTCAGAACCATAACCCAAAGCGTTAATGGCAATATTATGTAATTCTTTCTAATATTCAATTGCATTTTAATATTAGACCCACCAAAGATGTGTGTTTATTTGTAATATATTATTTAGCTAATAAAGAGCATATGAGAAATAATAGCGTGAATGACACTATGTAACCGCTTGCTCATTCACGCACACACTAATGTATATAAATAATTTTTCATTATATTAAACTATATTTTATTGTCTAACTTATTTGAGTAGTTCGAATTCCTTTTTCTCCACTTCCACATATTACAGCCATGCTTATGTATATTTTAATATAGTCATAGTAATAGATGTCTCATTATCTTCTCCGCTCTCCTAGTTGGCAAAATTAAAATTAATTCTCATGTGCCATCATTCTTATGTTGTTCATTAGGTGTCAGATCTGGGGCTTAGAGAGTGGGTTCAAATTCAGTCTGGTCCCTGACTTAAATCTTGGGCTTGACTGGGTTTGAAGTACATTTTGTGAGTTCCAGCTCATGTTAGATGGATAAACATGTTTTGACCGGTACAATATGGAGACAATAATAAAAACAACACAAATATATGTAATAATAATAGGAAAGTGATAATTACAGTAATAAATTTAAAAAAAAGTAAGTACATTAACATTCAGCACATGATTTTTTAGTTCACTACCAAATCAATTACTTTTATTTTATCATTTAAAGACAGTACTTTATAGTTTCACTTAATATTGGTGGAATTATCATTGTGATTAACTATGGACTTTGGAATTATGTTAAATAAAAAAAAAAAAGACCGAGAACACAAGATAAACACAAAACAAAATACATATCTGTAAATCACAAGCTAAAATTTATGAATTCAAATTGATGAATTTCTAATTTTCCAACAACAAAAAAAAATCCTAGCATATTTCTTTGAAGATATATTTTTGACTTTCTAGTGAATCGTATTAGTAAAAATTTCTATTATACTTTAAATAAAAAGCAGTTACAACTCTCAATGCTAAATGATTTTTTTTCAAATCGATAAAATTTGCTATCCAAAAAAAAATATACTGGTATATACTTATATTATTATGATTTGTTGTTTAGTCTATGGTTTTCTGTCTTCCCACCTGTGTTCAATCAGACATTTCAAATTTGGTGATTTACATATAACAACTGAACAATATTCTAATTAAAAAATAGACCAGTTGGAGCTAGTAACAGTAACCATATATTTAATAAGCAGCAAAGTAGATAAATGACATGAAAAGATTAACAAATTAAAAATATAATTGCAAATATCACTAATTTGTTTTAAAATTTATTTTAAATTATCTTCTTAAAATGAATTCATGTATTTATTTGCATTTAATAACTTCCATATTTATGACCAGAGCAAATATATTTTAAAAACATTGTTAATATATATATAATATTTAAATATAAGTATATTGCATATATTGAACTTATTGTAATTTAAAAGGGATTTGAACTCATGCTTCAAGCTCCCTCTGACTATCCACTCCATCTTATACAAACAATACACATTACAATATAATGTGAAAAAGATAAATGATCTCCAGTGTATTTCATGCTGAACCAGCATTCATCAGTTGGTCCAGATCACCATCTCACACACATATATATAATCAGTATTCACTTTATATTAAGATAGTAAATCTTCATATTTAATGGACAGGCTTCTATCATCTCCACCCATTAATTCTTCAGCCATTTATATCATTGAAAATCTGATGATGGAATATTCAAAGCCCTAGTTGATACCAATATTGTCATCATACCCATGTTGACTTTAAGCCATTCTGGCCTCTCATGTATAGGAACAGAATATATCCATTTTAAATACATAGAAGAAAAATGGGTAAAATACAGACTGAATTTGTAATATTTAAATACAAGTATATTGTATATGCTAAACTTAATGTAATTTGGAAGAGATTTAAACTCATAATTTCAAGCTCCCTATAACAATCCATCTTTTCCAACCAATATACAGTAGGGAGTTCTAAAGTCTTGAGTTCAAATTCATTCTAAATTACATTAAGTTCAATATAGACAATGCACTTGTATTAAAAGGTTACATATTCAGCTTGTATTCTGCCCATTCATCTTCTATTTAAAATGCATACTCAAGTCCTATACACAAGGGATTAGAGTGAATTAAAGTCAACATGGGTTTGACAACAATATTGGCACCAACAAGGACTTCGAGCATTCCATCAGCAGATTTTCAATGATATAAATGGCTGAAGAGTTGGAGGGTGGAGAAGATTAAAGTCTGTCCATTAAAATATGAAGATTTTCTACCTTAATATAAACTGAGCATTGTTTACATATATGTGTGGGAGATGATGATCTGGACCAAGTGATGAGTGCTGGTTCAGCATGAAATACGTTTATTAGAGATAATTTATCTTTTTCACAAGTATGTGGTCATGCGTATTGATTGTATAAAATGAAGTGGATAGCTGTAGGGAGTTCAAATCCCTTCTAAATTATATATATATGCTTGTGTGTGGAGAGAGAGAATGCATGGCAATATATTTGTACTGCTAACTTACAATATATATATAAAGATATAACTTAATAAATTTGATAAATTTTATATCTGATTTGTTATAGTATAAAATATTTATAACCATACTGGTCAGTTGTTACTTGTAAAAATATGGCCATTTTTTTATTTAATGCAAAAAAATATCAATTATTATGACTTGTAAATGCAGATCATCCTCACTAATAAGACTGTCTCAACATGAAATCAGTTAACATTGTGGTCATTTAACTCTAACGTTCAAATTATATTCTCAATTTTTTTATACTTTTTCCTTTTAAAAAGTGCTACCAATCAAAAGGAATAAAACCATAAATCCTGAAAATCGTAACAATAGTAAAACACACACACACACACACACAACTTTTTGATAACATTAGAATAAAAAAAAATTAAGATATGTGTATAAACACTTCACACCTAAAACAATTACATACGATGATTTGAAGAAACAAAAATGTTGAGACTATTTTGTTAAACTTTTTTTTTAAATAATTTTTTTTATGAAAATATTTTTAATATACATATCAATTATTTACTTACTACACTTCTTTGAAATAACTTTGAAAGAATAATTTTTTGTTATTTTTTTACTGTTACATTAGGTTAGTAGATAATTAAACAATGGATATTGCTACTTATTTATTTAACATATGGATTTTTTTTTTTACTTCTAACAATAAACAAATATTGTAAACGTATCGAAAATGATTCTAATCATGAGATAAGTTCACTACTGGTTTTATTAAGTCCTTCAATTCTACTACTGCAGTCATAAATTTGCTAGTTATGAACTATGCAGTTCATTGTTTGAGTTTGTCCATAACTAGACAGGTTGGGTTTTGTTAAAATCCGTTTATGCAATAGAGAAACACAGCAACCATAAGTCATCCTGGATCTAATAATGAGAGTCGTCCATTTAATGACTAGGAAAATCAAATCTAGCCAACATAATTGTTAGAAAATAATATTTTAAACTCTATAAGAAGACTGTTTCTTTTGACATAAAAAGATTCTTAGTGAGATTTGTTGAATCGAATTAGGAGAAACTATATCATGAATTGATGGAAATCTAATTTAATAATTGTTATATATTTTTTTATGAAGCAATTTGTTCTGATATCTATGAAGCTTTCTCGTAGCCTAGATTTCAAGTAGCATACATTAGAAAGCGAAATTAATGTCAATGCATAAAAAGCAGAAGTTTATGTTAATAATCTCCTGATTAAAGACAGAAATGAAACTTTTACTATTATATTATGGTCATAAAAAAAATAAAAAAACATAAGTTTAACTCTTACTATCACATATTCATAAAATTAAAAACAATTATCATAATGTATCACTCGCCCTTGTTTAATACTTAATTTGAAAAATATTTTTCTTATTCAATATATATACATTTAAATTATTTTAATTATATTGCTCAGTTATTAACTGATAACATAATTATCATTAAAATTTTAGTGAATATTTGAATTTAGAAGCAACATTCTGATTCCCTCAGTACCAGTGAAAAATAATCTAACCAATAGTTAGTTCACTTAAACGAAATTAAAACATTTGATTAATTGTTAATATATAAAAGCCTTTGTTTGTAAAATTAAATTAAAACAATTTTTTAAGTGGAACGTGCTATGAAAATTTAAGATCAGTTTTGAGTAAAAAAAAAAAATGTTAGCTACATTTGAGCCTGCTTTTGGGTCTAATTGTTAAGAGAATGAATAATTTATATCCTATAAACTTTATTTAAAAGCACATTCTTACCAATATCAAGGGTGCCAAATGTTTCTCGCATTTTTCTACTTAAATGATTAGTTTTATGCAATTACTGATGCTCTGCTTTGTAATCAAATCTGAGTAGGATATAATCTGAATTTTTTTCTTCACGTTTTTAGTTAGATTTAGGATTTTCCTTTCAATTAGCTAGACGATAGTGAATTGAGATAATCCTATGCCAGCCAAACAGCTAGTATCTGGGTATATTTAGCTAAAAAAAAAATTAAGATGAAAGCTACCTAAATCCTTTCTAATCAGCAACGAAAAGTTTAGGAATTATGCTCTCTTTTTCATTGTTTCTTTATAAAGACAATCAAAGAGACATTTATCATGAAATGGGATATTTAGTAGTTATTTAATATTTCTACCTTAAATACTAAAGTTATAAAACTCCTAAAACTTTATTCACTAAAATAAAAATGAAATAAATCTTATAATTAATTTCTTGAAAGATCAAGTTATGTTCCTGCATCAAATAACAAGATGAATACAATTATTTCAATTAATTAACTTAGTTGAGATTTTTAATTCTGTCTTCATTTGTGAAGTCAATTTAATTCTTTTATTACTAAGCTTAACCATGTAAGGCAAATAGAAATTCATGAAGATGATTCTAAATTAATTGCAATACCATTTCCTAAGCAGAGAGATAAAAAAAATATTAGCAGCTTTAATACGTCAACCTTCTTTATAAACACACATCCAGACTATTAAAGATAGATTATATATATGAGTTAAATCAGAATGTCATCTTTTAGCTAAAACTATAATAAATTCTCAGTTTTCTGCTTTAATTTAAAAAACAAACAAAACATAATTACTTTATAGACAAAAATAGCAACTGAAACTGCATAATTTAGTAAATGACTTATGTTTTATTTTAAGTGATAAGTATTTTGATTAACTTCTGGTTAAATATTAGCATGTGAAGATTAGAAAGACTAATGTTCTTAAAAACAGGTTCACAGCTTCTGCTTAACATTAGCTCAGCTGTAATATATTTGCAGTGTGCTTTCAAATATTTAATTCACAACATTATATAGATTTATTGCAGCTAAGAGAAAAAATAAGCATTAGCATATGTAAAAATATTTGCATATATGAAAGAGAATACACTTGAAACTACTTAAAACTTTCGATAGCTAACACTCTCTTAGAAAATTATTAATGATTTATTAAATTAATTGCAATTAAACAACTCTCTTTCTCAACCCCCCTCCCCACCATATGTTACCATAAATTTTTTTAATAATTTATTAAATTAATTGTATCAATATAATTCTTTTATTTTTCACCCTCCCCCTCTAATTTATATCTTTTTTTCTCTCTCTCTCTCTCTCATTGTCTTTCCTATTTTTTTATCTCTACATTTTTATATACAATGTATATTTTCTTAGAAAATTATTAAAGATTTAAAAAATGTAATGCTTTAAAGCAACTTCTCAATATCCCTACATCGTTATTCTCTTTATATAACAGACTAAATAGCTTTCACTAACAAAAATAAAATTAGACTGAGGGTAAGATTTTACTTATTACATTTGCCTACACATTTAATTAACATCTAGATAAAAAGATAAAAGCCATATAATAGCCCATTGCTGGTCAAAGATTTCTCTAACAGCTTTTCACAGAGAAACAATGAAAAAGGCAATATTGACTAGGCTTGCCAACTGCTGCATAATAGGGTTTGAATGGTTTAGTAATACTTGGTCTCTTCCTAGAATAGTTAGATAGATACCGATTACCAACGGTTTAGAACAGATAACTATTTTGTTTAAATATATGTATCTTAAATGTGTTTTTTTATTAACTTGAATAGTTATTTAAAAACACATAAAGAATATAATTCTCTATAAATGATTTTAGTTTCCCAAAGAACAATCATTTACAGATTTCTGAATCGTGATCAAAAATCTCTCACGCAACAGTCAATAAAATATTATTTTATATATTACAGCATTAGAAGAGAATTCATTTATTTCATACTCAGATGAAAATAATATGAAACCAACAAACAAAAACAACGCAGTTTTCTTGACATATGTGTTGAATCTAAGTTTCACAATCAGATTTCTAAATAACTGGATAACACAAAACTCTAATGCTTTTTAATTATGATCAAAATAATGCAAAAAAAGCAGGCTTATTATTTCAAAAACGATATCAAGGCAAACAGTGGCAAGAATAATCAATAGATAGAAATATTTTATTTTACAGTGTATTATGCAGATTTCCATATTGTTTACAAATTATCTTAATCAATTATTTTTATGAAAACTATATATCTTTTTTTTTTTTATCCGTTAAGTAGATCGCAGAAATTATAAATTTTTCAGTGATCATACAATTAATGACTTTAAAATTAAAATGAAATTTTTAATCATTAAGTGTTAAATATTAATTTAAAATCAATTTGAACAACTAAAAAAGCTTAAAGAATAAATAACAGTTGAAAAAATCTGAATAATTTTTCGAATCAAGATTGATTTATTAAAAATTTCACGGTATTTAGATTCATTTTGAAACAAACAACCAATAAATTCACCACATGTCTTTAATAGATGTTGATTATTATAAAATGAGTTTGAAATAAAATCAGGCTGTACACACATTGTAATGAATGACTTTTCAAATATATTTTTAATAAAATTGAATATATTTATCTGAATTGAATGGTAGCAATGTTGTGAGTACAGAAAGTTTCTCTTGCAAATCAAATTGCAGTATATTTTTAACGTTACATTGGTGGTACACAATTCTCATGTTTTAGTAGATCTTATTAATCTTGTACAACAAATATTATTGGTTTTGGAACTGTATTCCAGTCTGTAATTTAAT
The DNA here is from genome assembly GCA_028023455.1 of Epiperipatus broadwayi. Lineage (NCBI taxonomy): Eukaryota > Metazoa > Onychophora > Udeonychophora > Euonychophora > Peripatidae > Epiperipatus > Epiperipatus broadwayi. Next base: position 3,021,469 of record JAQFVV010006222.1, read on the forward strand.
AGTATATTATAATGCATACATTTAAATATAATCTGTTCCCAAGCCATAGTCTTAAAAAAATTCCCATTCAACACAATTATTTACATAATAAACATATAAAATCAAACATATAAATAAAATTAATTGAATGATTAAGAAGTACCTTTGGACATGCTAAATTCTAGCACTTCAAGTCTCATAAATAAAATTTGTAAATTAAAACAAAATGAATTCTATATAAATTTGTTTAACAAAAGACACAAAAACAATAGAATGTTAAAAAGTTATAATTATTTACATTTGCGTCTTTTTATTTATGTATTAACTTTCCTAACTTTGATGGCAACAATATTTTCCATATGATAAATAGAGGTAAGCTTTAACTAGATAAAATCTAATCAACATGTTAATTAGTTTGTTAAAATAATTATTGTTTGTTATTTTGAACTTTTCAGAATCTCTCAAACATAACTTGATTACATTTTCTATTAACAAAGTCGGCTACTCAAATATTCATTCAATAATAAAATATTTATATTATATGATTTAATTTTTTATATGCTTGTTATTTCATATATAGTTTGATATCTAGAGATTAAGGATATACATTGCATTTTTTTTAAGGGAAGAAATGTGTGCAATAAAATCTTTTTAAAAAATTGTTTTTTATTTTATTTTATTAATTCTTGTTTTCTTGGATTTGGACTATCATGTATTTGAGTAATATTATGGATGAATTACAAATTGTAAACTAGATATAAAAAAACACCAGCAGTACAAATCCAAAGGAAAGCAGATTAGTAAAATATATAAAAAATGCATCAGTATTAAAAAAGAAGATAATATTAATATTAAAAAAAAGATATCAAGATAACACTGGAATCTATCCCCAAAATTCCATATTTCAGAGACCTACACTCTAAGCTATACAAAACACACTACATTAGCCATTATAAAATATAACTGATTAATATAAATACATGCTGTACACCAACACATTACAAAATTAGAATAATTATTAAGAAACAATTTTTTCGCAAATAAGTTTATTTTTAAATAAATTTTTAATAGTAATATGTCATTTTATATATAAATTGGGATAGTTAAATAAAAGCGATTTGGAAATTTAAACATTTTCATTTACATATAAATTTTATTAATTATTTCTATAACATCATGCTGATCTGTTCTATTTAGCACAATGGTAGAGTATATATGTAGTATATTTTGAGCAGTTGGCACAAGACTAAGTAAAAAAGTAATCCTCTTATATTTAAATAAGAATATTTGGAATCCTAACATGTTTTTAACTATGGAGTGATTCAAAAACGAAAACATTTTCATTTACATATAAATTTTATTAATTATAGTGGTAACATGGCATTGATTTGTTCACTTTGGCACAATGTTAGAGTATACATGTAGTATATTTTTAAGCAACTATCACAAAACTAAATAAATATAATGATCTTATATTTAAATAAAAAATATTTACAATCAAAACACTTTTTATAATAATGGAGTGATTTGGAATTCTAAATATTTTCATTTACTGTATAAACATTATTAATTAAATGGGGACATAGTTTTTTTCTGATGAAGCAACTTTGTGTCTCACTTAACCTGAATACTCACATGTGACAGATCTGACTATAAATGTAAATTGAAAAATTTGATTTATTTTTTGTATCTGTGGATCACCTGCCAGATGTGATAAATAAACAAACAAATGAGTTATGTTTGCTTTTCTAAAAAATAAATCATAAATTGATTCTAACAAAAATTATTGTTCAGTACTATTTTAAAATTTGTCATACTTTGCTAACTGTGAAAAACAAATGTGCAAGTGAATTACATTATAATACACTGCAATATGATCAATAATTCCATCTTCTATTCTTCTTGATGTTTATGTTAATTACTGTACTAATTTCCTAAATTAGTTTTATTGGCTTATTAATATGCACTGCATAATAATTTAAAAATTAAAATATATACAATATTTTTTATTTAAAAAACTGTCTACAGATAAACAAATAAGTAATTTGCATTTTCTCAATGTCTTATGAAATAGAATGGTGAGGGTTTAATGACCATTATTAACTTAAAATACATTTGCTTATTATTTATTTAAGTGTATTAAATTTGAATTCTGTTGCATTAGCTCCAAAGCATCCTTTGATATCTGATCTCATGAATAATAGTAAATCCATGTTTATCATATATATATATATATGTATGTCATTGTAAAAAAATAGAAATAAGATTAAAAAATAAATTAGCTTTTTTGAAGAAATAAGAAAAGTTATTTTTGAAAAAAATTAATTGCTTTCAAAACATAGTTTGGAAAAAAGTGTAAAATAAAAAATATACATATTTAAATTTGCATATGTTTGTTCATCTTTGGAATGAAGGCTGAGTGCACTTTTGGTGAAGTTCACCATAATCACAGTTCTCTTAAAATGGGTTGCTCAGTTGTAGCATGCCATATGTTTGTGGCAGCTGATTTGTTGAAATTTTTTCTTTCTAAAATTGCGTAAAAATTATAAGCATGAAGTCAATAGAAATCCCAGCATTCATTGCTGCTCAATTCCCTCTTTAAAATGGTGTATCACAATTTGAAATCAGATAAATTTTGAATTTTTAATTAATATTTTTATTAATAAGTGCATTTCATTTTTTCTTTTCTGGTAAGTTTACTAGATTACACGAAGATGGCAAAGGCAGAATTGCTTTATCAGCCAGATTAGTTAGTAAAATGGATTAAAAATATGCTGATGATTCACATTTCAAAGACTTCAATGCAATAAAAATGTAATCACAGAATAAAGGTCATAAGTATCCAATTTTAATTTTTTAATTATTTGAATAATATTTAAATTTTTTTAAAATTGTTTGATAAATGGTATAATATATTGTGTTTTCATTTGTATTGGTATGTCTGTGTAGTATATAAATTATATAGCATTAAATCATTTATGCTCTTTATTATACAGTATATAAATTTGTATTCAAATATAACAAAAGTAGTTTATGTACAATGTAATTTTTGGTCTCAGTTTGAGGCAATCTTATTTTATCGACATAATGATTCTCAAAAAGTTTAATACTTTATTAATGTGCTTACATTTGTATTAGTATATTTGTGTTTGCACTTGCATGTTTGTGTTTGTATAACAAGTAATGATTTACATATATAGAGCAGTGCAATGTAAATTTTAAGACTGATTATCATTTAATAATTTATTAATGTGTTTATATTGTATTAGTGTATTTGTGTTTGCACTTGCATATTTGTGTTTGTATAATAAGTAATGATTTACATATATAGAGCAGTACAATGTAAATAAAACTGATTATCAGATGTACAGAAAGGTTGCAGTTGATAAAGCAATCACAAAATTTACTGGGCATAGTACCATGTGAAAATATAAATACTAGTAATAGCCACAATGGTTATGTATATAACACATGGAATTGTATGCAGGTAAAGAATCAAATTCTGATTCTTGCCTATATCTTGATACTCATGATGTGAAAACAGTAGTTTTTCCACATCTTGCATCACATTATTGTCAAGTCTATAGCTAGCAAATGAGATATATACAAATAAATTATATCTCTGTGAGACAATAAATATAACAAGAAAGCATCACTGGTGTGCATAAAGAATATAAACATCACTGGTGTACACAAAAAATATAAAATGAAAAGATGAAACTCATTTTATCAATGATAACCCTTGGTCTGCGGACCGGTGCCGGGCCACAAAAGTTTTCTGCCGGGCTGCAGGAAAGTTTGTAATAAAATAATAAGAGTTTAAACTTTTAATTAATATAAACAATTTTTATTTATTTTTTCATCTCATTTTTACCCAATTAAAAAAAAAGAAACAGAACAAAAACAAAATCTAATCAATCATACATAAGTTAATTTGTTTTTTAGTTATCACAGATGTTTATGGGGGGAAGGTGGTGGAATTAAATTTTTTATTACTTTTCTAAAAAAATTCAAAACTAAATAAAAAAGTTTTTTATTATACAAATTCCATATATATATATAATTTCATCTTCTATATTTAAGTTGTTGTTTTGATCAGTTATAACAATTATGCTCATCTAAAGTTAAGCAGTTTACATCTTTAAGAAAATTTATCTATAGACTTCTGCCATTCCATGAAACCTTATTCTTATTTTTGCCGGCCGCGAAACATTATCCTTATTTTTACCGGTCTGCAGGTGTGAAAAGGTTGAAGACCACTGATATAGACAGTAGCCTACAATTTCTAGTTTTATATATACAAGAAGCCAATTGCTATGATGACAAATGCATATCCACCTTCTGAAAATAATTTGTTGTGTATCTTTTATTAGGATGAATCTTTTTCTTACAGATGCCTTGAGATTTGTTAACTTTTGGGGTACAAGATAAAAATGAAGAATTCTTATGTGACTAGTTTTGGAGATTCTGAAGCTATAGATTATCTCAGGTTTGAAAGATAATTTTGTCTGGAATACAGAGAAATTATCAATGAAGATGTAATTTAAAGTTAATAAATGATAAATTAGAAATTATGAACAAAAAATAAAGTAATAATTATGTCAAATGTTGAAATTTCTTTTTTCTTATTTTTTAAATGACAATCACTATTTGTCTTAATATTGTTTTCCTTAGTTTTTCTACTTTCTATCAGTGTAAAGGATTTTGCTCAAACATTATTAAAACTGAAGTTGTTGTGAAAATTGTGTCTCAGGTCAGTTTTTTTAAAAATTCAATATGGCGCCAGGACAATCAACTAGTTAAATTATTGTTGTTTGCTGCTTTATTTATGCCATAATGTAATTATGCATGCATTTTTACTTAAATTAGTCTATTTAAATATTACATTTGTTAGATAATTTGACACTGTTTTCTCTTTTGTTTATTACATTTCTGTGATTGACAATAAATCATGTCTTCTTGACCTTTTTTCCTGTTATCACATTCTATACACACTAGATTGACAGTCTGTGAGTCAAAGCTATGACCAAATTGTATTTCATGCTTACAAAAAAAACAGACTTATATTCAAGGTCATTTTTAGCATGCCTAATATAAGAATTTCTGCTATGCAAATCTGGTTATTAAATTCTAGATTCCCTATAATATACAGCAATGCAGCCTGGGCTGTTGTATGGAATCTGGTATACTATCTATGGTGCATCTTCCTTTTATAATTGGTCTTTTGGGTTGTTAATTATGCTATTGAGATTAAGGGGATATGAAAACCAACTTTGAAAGTTGTTTTACAGATCTTTTTTATTTTGTTTGTTAATTTTGGAACATGGGACATGCTAATCCATAATTTACTTTCAAGTTGGGGTCTTAAAGTTTGCTTTATATTTATATAAATTTGTTTGATAGCATTCATCAAAATATTTTTGCTACAATCTATAGTACACAGATCTTTTATGGATTTAACTATGTTGATTTTTCAACTTCATATTTATAAAGTGTCAAATTTTCTTTAAATCCTGCTAATTTATGAGCCATTGGTGTTTGAGATGTGGCTGGATAATGACTCTAACTTCAAATGGTTTTACAACCATTTTATAATCCAATCTATTTTTATTTCTTTGGTTTGCTATGTCTAGATATTTTAAGTTGGGAGTGTTATTTTCATATTCCATACACATTTTAAGCCTAATTTCTTTGTCAGTAATTCTCACATCTGAATAAAGTTTGTTCAAGAGCACATACCAGAATGTCAGCCAAACTTATATAGGCATATTAAAAACAATTTGGAATATAAGTTTGTTTTTTTGGGACCACAAACACACTTTGATTATAACTTTGACTCATTCTAATGTGTATGGAGCATGATAACAGAAAAAGGGAGATCAAGGATGCATGGTTAATTGCCAACCATAGAAATGTAATAAACACTCAAGAAAACAGTTCCAATTATCTAACAAATAGAATATTTAGATGGAATCATTTAAATACAAATGCATACATAATTACAAAACAGTAAAAATAAAACAGCAATGATAATTAATTTAAAAGAACTATATTTCTGGAGAATTTCACCAAAATTACATTCAGCTTTATATTATTAAAAAAAACATATCATTATTCAAATGAACAAACAAACATATGCAAATTTTAATTACAAATATAAATGAAGAGGAAAATTCAATATATTGTAACTTTATATTTAGCCCTATGAATTAAATATAATCTGTAATGTTTTAAAAATGTTTTTAAACTTAAACAAACTTCATTATTAAGCTATAAAATCCTAACTAAGTATTCTAATTTATTACTGAAACAATTTACTATACATATTTGAATATTAATTAGCTTATTTAATATTTCTTTAAAAAGTCCAAATTTAATAGTTTAAACCTGAATAAAGAATTAGTTAGAGTGTGCTGTGTTTAAAAATTAATTGCAGCAAATAAAGTTATTACTAATTGTAAAATATGTTTATTAATTTATGTTAAAGTTTGTTTTTGCTAGTTTTCGAAAGAAGATATTTAAAATAGTATTTCATAAACTATAAATTAATGTGATATCTGTTTTAAATTATAATTTGAGACATTAAACTTAAAGATAGCTAATTGGAATAGGTTTTAATTTAAATAAGTTTTAATAGGTAAAGGTTGAGCTTTATTGTTCTTAAAATATTGGTTATATGTAACATATATGCATGTGAGTGTTTGTGCATGTGTCTTGAAAAACTGGAAGGTTAAAAAGATATTATTAAAAGTAATTTATTTTAAAAGGGTACTTTAAATAATGCCAATCATAAAGAGCCTTTAAATACAGTCAAAGTGAGTGTTTATTTTAAATAAAATAAATTTGATTTAATTAAGTAAATAATTTTTATTAAAGTTAAATAAATAGTCTATTTGATAATTAAATAAAGTTAATAAAAGTTAATTATTTTACTGTCCAGGTATTACATGTTGAGAAAGTCTTAATTAGTAAGTTCAAATCTGTAAATAAATGATCTAGATAATTAGAAAAGTTTAAAATATGCTAATATTTAAAGATCCTGCCCAAATACTTCAATTGGATTGGTTAAATTATGCCAATTGACAGACATTGTAGCAAAAAAGAACATGCACAGGTGTATATAAAAAAGAAAATTGGAAAATGTATACACATATCATCTTTAAAAAATAGTTTAATTTTCACTTAATCAGATTTAAATATCCGAGAAAGAAGTTAAAGTTATCCTTGTAGTGCTGCTTTACCAAGTATGTTTCATCAATTTATGAGGTAATAAATCACTGAATGATATGCCAATAGTATTATTTTTTAAAAAAAAATATAAAGCATCTTGAATGGAAAAACTGATTGAAAACTGATAAGACATTATGATATGTGTATGTTTATTTTATCTTATTATAGACTTTTAGTTAATTCAACTTTTTGGCTATCAACCATTGCCTTTAATACTTTAAAGTATAACTTTTACATTTGTTATTGACACTAATTCTAATCATTACTGAAGTTACCTGTTATATCTTGAAAAGGTCCGACTTTAAAATAAATAATTATGTGGACAATATAATTAATAAAAATAATCAATCTCAACTTAATTGAAATAAGTTTAAAAACAATTATATCTCATCAAACCAGAAGAATTGCAATAATGAGCTATCTTAAAAGTATTGATAGTCTTAAAAACAAAATAAACTAATGATAGTTTTAAACTGTGTTATATAATTCTAGCGAATGAAAAGGTCACAAGAATCAGCTTTCTCAATATTTTAGAAAAAATTTTGTTTATCTGTTTTTCTGTTAATACCAATAAAATAATGCTTTCTTATTATTATAATTAATCATTTAGGATTCGTTACCTATTTTTTTAAAACTATGTCTCTATGCTAAAGAAAGAAGTAATTTAATTTTGTTTCATCATTTAAAATTAATAAAATAATGTTTTCAAGTTTATAATGGAATTGTGTATTTACCTATTGATTATAGACCTTTCTATATTTGCTCTCAACTCAGTTCTCCTTAAATTTATATTTCAATTATGAACAATATTGTGAAAAAGTTCCTGATCTGGACTGTTGTGTGCATATTTATTTTATCTAACACAATGAAAGATTGTGTTATGGTATATTTCATTAAAGAAAATAAAAGGACTCAAGTAAAAGGATTAATTTCATTTTAAAATGAAAGAATTTTTAATATTTAATTTAAATAGTTAACCAAAATGTAGCTATATTTATGTTTTATAAATTTGAAATTCTTATTATGTAGTTATATTTTCTGATTTATTCTGATCTATTATAATTATTATTTAAGATAATGGTGCACATACATGAAACAGATTTGGTAAGAAATATTTAGGTAAAAGGTTTATTTTAGAAGCTATAATAGATTGCATTATTGTATCTGAAGTAAAAACAGCCTTTTATATTGGATGTATGATTATGAATGAAAATGTTTTGAAGCCAGTGTGTGAATTTTGATAGCATATAAAATTTTAATGCTTAGTATCATTATGAAATCATATTGTGTCAGTTTACACATTGTTAAACTGGAAAGATGTGGTATTATACTTATGAATGTATGTGTGAACAGATAATTTATTTATTATTATTAGCAAATTCATGCCTGTGTGGTTATCAATTGGTACACTACTTGGAAACAGGTATCAATTTAGACATTTTATGTGGATATTTTTATTGCTTTTGTATGTGTTAAGCCCTTTCATGAAAGAGAGCATGGCTCACTAGTTTTCAGCACTGCCTGCTCAAAGGTATAGAGCACCTCCATATATATTTTCCATCATTTAATATTAGTGTGTATTTTAAATATATCAGAACATTTTAAGGCATGCCCATCTTTGAAGTTATTTTATGAGCTCTACTGCAATTTAAGCATATTATTAGTATTGAGCATATTTATTTCCTTGACTCTCATAGGTATTAATATAGTTGTATTGTTTTAATTATTATTATTATTATTATTTTTTCTCATGTGTCATAGCATCAAACAGGAAGTGAACCTGCTAACCTCAGACAACTGCTTGTAAGGCAGCCGTGCTGACCTCTTGACCACCAATGCTTGACAGTATTATTTTTGGCATAATATTTTGCTATCTTTACAAAATCCAGAAAAAGTGTGTTTTCACACAGATTTTCAGACACTGGTGCCTCTGTAAAGTATTTAATATCATACTAGTGGCCTGTGCATAGACATATGTGTTATTTTATTCTGCATATATAATAGCAAGAGAGATAGTATCAAATAAAATTTGAGAACTTTATTATAATTTTTAAAAGAATGCTTCAGAAAGAAATATTTTATTGTAAAGCATATCAATATTTCTGTTAGTACAAATTGTTAAATTAAAAGTAATACTTATTGTAAATATTTATTGTATAAAATACTATATTATCTTGTAAATAAATATTTTTGCTATTTATTAAATGTGTTTCTGTTTTCATTGCCATTATTACATTCATTTACCCAGAAAATCTAATTTAATAAAATTATATTATTCATTATTTTATAAAAGAGTACATTTCAATGATCACATAGAATTTACATATCTATTTTATTATTTATTACTTATTTCACCTGCATTGTAATAAGATACATACTATGTTAATTTGCCTCTATTTCAATGTACTTTGTAATGTAGTTGGTCACATAAAATTACTCTTTCTAAGTACTTGGTATAAGTTCATATTTGAAGATAATAGAATTAAATATGTTTATAGGTAGTATAAATTAAATATTTAAATAAGAATAAATTTCAAAATATTTAAGAAGTGTTTTATATGCCAGCCATGTGTTAACTAAAGTGTTAAGATACTTAATTTTTGTACATTTGCATTCTTGTTTGACTAAGCTATAAGATATCATATGATAGAGTCATAGGAAGAAGACAGAATATTTAATGCATAACTTAACTAATTATTGCATTTAAGAGTGTTAAAGTGTATAATATAATAATCATTTTTGTTGTATCAGGTATATGTACAAACCCCGAGATAAGATTTACAATTTAAAACGAACATGAGTTTAAATAATAAAAACCTAAAATAAATTTTGAATATAAGAAAAACCTAGTATTTTAGCATTTGTAACTAGATGATATATTCGTCTATGTAATAGGACTCGTACTCTGTAGAAAATCCATAACTATTATGGTGACTACCCTTTTGACCTGTGTTCCGGCCAGCATCACACCATTGTTAAAGTTACATTATATATATTTTTTAAAAAGTCTTTGTAATACTGTTTTTGTATATTACCAACATATTAAAAAAAATAGAATTTCTTTTTTTTCTTTTTCCAAACATTTTATAGTATACTTATTTATCCCATAATTTGTTTTTTGTTAATAGCCTTTAAAAAAAAAAGATTTGAAAAGAAAACAGTGTTGATATTTTATTTTTCTTTTATATATATATTGTCATGGCCATAAAGTAGATTATAGTGGTAATAGAAAATTTATTTTAAACAAACTTTAAAAAAAAATTAGGGTTTTAAATAAAGAGAATAACATTAGATAAATATTTTAATATTAAATAAATACATTATGAAAATTAAAATAGAACGATAGAAGACAATTACATTAAATAAAAGCATGTACCTCTTATATTCAAAGAAATTTATGTAAAACAAAACATGTAAAGATATAAAGTGGTTTTTAGAGTTGTTGAAGGATGAAAATTGAAATATATTTGCTTACAATTGTCGATTATACAAGTTGTGAAAATAATATAAATATAGTAATGTGATTTTGTAAAAGCTGCTCATTTATAAATTCTATGGAGAGAGGCATCAGTTTTTGTAAACATATATGGGATTTCCTGAAGGTTTGCAATGATGGTATATTAAATATGATGTTGGACTATTTCCATAATTTATCATTAAATGTTGAATATCAAAAATATTTAAACTTTATTGAAGCAGTCAATCTTAGCTTAAGATTGAGTTTCATGTTTCCACCTACTAACCCATATTCAAACCCCTATATCCCATCCCACTCCTTTTGTCATATATATATATGTTATGTATATATTTGAAATGCATGCCTAAATTATAAAATTTAATGATTCAATAACATGTTTTAAAATTATTAATTCTTTTTTATAAATTATTTCTTTTTTATTAAAGTATGAGAGGTGCGACTCAAATATATATATATAGGAGCAAAACTTACTAACAAAATATTGATTTTTAAATATTTTATCGTGCGTCATTTTTTTAACTTTTTCTTTTTAAATTGCTTGTTTTTTATTAAACTATTATAAAATCCAATATGGAGATGTGACTGTTGTTAATTGTCCAAAAGTAATTAAAGGGAGGTGTTTTTTTTAATTAAAGTTTTACTTAAAATAAATGGGATTAAGTAGATTAAAGATTTTCTTTTGTTAAAAACATGTTGTTAAATCTATTTCTAATCTGGAAATAGATTTGAATTTATTTTTGGACGTTATCTTACTTTTGCATCTTCAAAAACAACTGATAAAAGAAAAAGTATAAAATGACTCAATTTTGAATCACAAAGGGCTAGCTACGATTGAGAGAAAGGATTGTAAACGTATTACACGTCGCTTGAAACTTAATCAATGTAGCAGTAAATCCATCACTTCTCGACCCTGTTGGGTCATCATCTTCAGCAGCCATCTCATTCTGCTGCCCAAGAGGAAGTAAAAGCCCGACCTAAGAACTTTAATGCTACTAGAAGCTTGCAGTTATTTAAGAACTTTCATTCCAATTCCCGTGCAATATTTTAAATCGGACTCTTAAAATTGAAAGGTAACTTTTATGCTACTATTTGAAAATGAATCTAGCCTCACTAATCTCAAATCCTGCTATCAAGATTCTAACGTATTGTTCAATTTTCTATCTTTTAAATTAATGATTTTTTTTTATATAAATAACATGTAATTTGCTCTTAAATAATTTATATAAATTTAATTCTCCCTCATATGCTCTAACTTTCTTTAACTTTGGTGCAGTCAATTCTTTATAGTTATTTATTACTTGATTTTATATATATGCTTTTATTATTCTTATTATGCCAATCTTAAACAATCTGATGAGTTGAATTTCTAAAAATTTTTTTGTCATTTTAAATAAACTTTCATGAAGCAAGTTATTAAAGTCCCTTTTATATATATATAATGCATTCATTGTAAATTAATACGTTCGCCAGATTGTTTTATGAATCAACATTTTAGGTTCATTTTTAATATAAAAATTGATTTGTTTCACTCTGGATTTTCTACCTGGAGAATCCAGAACTTAAGCTAATTAACCCATTGAAATCTTTTAAAATGTTGTTTTTTATTCAATTCTGAAAAGATGACTGATTAATTATTTTCTATATAACTGTTTTTTTATTTACTCTTAAACTATTTTTAAATATTCCAGTTATTATAAAAATCACGAAGGTGGGATTGAATTATTTTAAATATCAGAAAAGGGATGGGGATAAATCTTAATGTTTCTTTTGCTATATATAAAATCTTCAAGTATATTTTAAGTAAATGAAATGTAAATCTCTCTATATAAATTATAACTGCATAGCATATTGTTTGTCTAAATTATAGTATTCAAACTAGGATCATTTATTTTTAAAAGCAGTAAATCTTATTCAATGTTGTTGGTAACATTCATTCATACTGCATTACTGACAGTTAGCCTATCTTCGTATATATATATTACATGCTTCTAGTCTTCTAATCTGGGGGTTGCGACAAGTTCAAACCCATAGATTTCTTCTCATATCTCGTTCCGTAGATAGTTGAGCTATCCAAAACCACATTTATTCTGTATAAAATGCCTCTGGCGGCGATCCCGTAAGTTCGGCACACGTTATGCATATCTGCTTTCTTTGTATAAAAAAGGCCTCTGGCAGTGACCCCTAAGTCTGGCACATGCTATGCCCAACCACTCTCTTCGTATCCAAGGCCTGCACATCGGCGATGACCACGGCATGCCAATCCACTTCGTTTTTCATCCAGAAGCATGATTTTTCCTATTATTTTTAGGCTATTATGTCAGCACCGCAAACTTCTTCGTATTATGATTTCTGTTTTTGCTCCATGACCCAGTTTTAATGCTCTAATATTAAAATTGCACTCTGCTCAATACATATATATATATGCCAGCTATTACTAGTTTTATTAATCAAATTTATTTCAGTCTTATACAATTCCACCATCGTAATTTGTTATTTATCTATTTAAGAGTATATTGCCTTGGGAAAAATAAAGCGTTTGTCTTACTATTGTTAAAATAATTTTTCATTAAATATTTTGTAATAGATTCAAATATAATCTTTCAAATCTATTTTGTTTATTTTCACGACCTCAATGGCGTGAAAATAATTTATCTTACATCTGTAATGAATCCCAGAATGCTCCCTGAAATAATGCTAGTCACCATGTTTCAGAACCGTAATCCAAAGCGTTAATAACCATTTTATGCTAATTCTTTGTAATAGTTGATTGGCATCTTAATATTGGACCACCAAAGAAGTGTGCTTATTTGTAATATATTATTTAGCTAATAAAGAGCATATGAGAAATAATAGCTACCGCTTGCTCATTCACGCACATACTAATGTACTTAATTTATAAATGTATAATAATTTGTCAGTATATTAAAATATATTTTATTGTCTAACTTATTTGAGTAGTTCAAATTCTTCTTTTTCTCCACTTCCAAATGTACAGCCTAGTTGATATATATGTTAGTTTAGTTTAGTCAATAGATGTCTCATTGTCTTCTCCGCTCTCCTAGTTGGCTGGATTTAAAATTAATTCTCATGTGCCATCACTATTATGTTATTCATTAGGTGTTTGATCTGGAGCTTATGGAGTGGGTTCGAATCCAGGTTGGTCCCTGACCTAAATCTTGGGCTGGACTGGGTTTGAACTACATTTTGTGAGTTCCAGTTCAAGTTAGATGGATAAACATGTTTGACCGGTACATTATTAAACTTTTCAAATGCAAACAAGTTGTTGGTAATAACATGCAAATGGACAACCCAGGTTAATAACAATAATGTACTTTGAAAATAATCTAGGATTCTTCCAACAAAATTAAGATATGGCCATGGGCTTACCATGGCCACTCCTGCTTAGCAACATTTACATGAAAGAACTTGTAACTTGGTCATAAATACCACTCCATTTCTGCATAAAGTGATGATACATTTGTTATATAACCACATGGTGGATCACTACTACAAACTTTCTGGAAACACATCAACAACATATCTCATTCAATTAAATTCACAATGGAATTGTAATGAGAACAAAAATTGTCATTCTTAGATATTCTTGTGACAAGATTCCTTCAGAGCAAAATAAAAAAACAACAAACAGTTTATAGAAAAACAACATACACTGGCAAGTACTTGGCATAAATCATATCAGAAGTACAAAACATAATTCAATACTCATATTAGATGATAGAAGTAGTCCAATATAAAAATACAAATAAAATTATACTACCACTATGTAACAAAACAAAAAAACTTTGTTTGGAAATCAGTAATTTGGAAAATGAAAAGATTTACATAGAACAAATTCACATAAAGAATAGTTATCCATCAGCTGTCATCAAGAAAACTTTTAACAGACAGAAAAAGGACACCAAAAGGAAAAACAATTATTGGTATTGGAGTGTATCCACATATACCAGGAATGACAGACAAATTAAAGAAATCTGGAGTCAATATAATATTAAACAGATTTCCACAATCGTATTACACTTCAAGGAATTGTAACTTTTACAACATCTAAACTGGAAATGCTGAATAACAAAAACTGCATCTATAAAATACCATGAAAATGTGGAAGGAAGTATATTGGTAAGACTTGTCACGTTATTGAACAGTGATTGAAAGAACACAAACTAATGTTTGAAAAAGAAAAAACAGATTTGTCTGCAGTAGCAATACATGTATGTACTAAGAAATACATGTTTAATTGGGAGAATCTAAAAAAATGGATAGAGAGAAAAAAGTGCAAACAAGACAATTCAAAAAAGCTGCCCATATGAAAATGGCAAATAATTCTACGTCAGCCCAGTGTGATAATACATGACTGGAAGCCTCTAATTAACCTCATTCTTATAAAAAAATTATTAAAAAAATAATTAGAAGGATTTAAAACAATCCTCATAGATAAATGTATAAAATTTCTGCTGATTATTGCCTTTGACAAAATAACTCGGTTGGAGCATTGCCTAAAAATTCAATATTCAACAATCTATAGATATAAGTTGAACTCTTACAATAATATGGTCACTGGTCAGGCTAGCAACATCTTGAGAACAATAGAGAATACCACTACTCAAAATATTGTATAATTTGTGTGTTATTACAAACAAGTTGTTTGTATTTGAAAAGTTTAAATACGAACATATTATCACGTATGGGCTTAATTTGCAAATGGAGTTTGATCAGTGAGAAACTAGACTAGCTGAACATCTATCATTTAAAACATATAATTGATGAGAATAATAAAGATGGTTGGGTTTATTATAAAATAAATTTAATATCATCATAAAATAAAAATATAGAAATTCTTATTGTACATATATTGTTAACTTGTTTAAAGATTTGAAATTATATTTTTATGATGACAAAATATTATTTGCAAAACAAATTGTAAAAGAAAACAATAAAAATTTAAGATTTGAAAAACAAAATAAAAAGTCTAAAATATTTGTGAAAAATACTACATGGATTTGCATGGTTTAATATGATTGTTACTAAATAAGAGAGGCAGAATTCTATGAAGCTATATAATACTGTATGAAAGTTCAAATTAAATCAATTCAGACCAGAGTAGATGAAAGCAAAGTACCCAAGCAGTTATCAAAATTGGAAATCATCAGATGATATCCTTCAATTTACAACCAGTGATTGAATGAAGTGAGTAGATTAACATAGACTAGCAGTATTCATCAGTGCTTAGTAATTATAAATCCTGATTATGAGAAAAACAGGAAAATTATCTATCAGTGAGAAAAGTATTTATTCGGGTACCCTATTGCTATGATGCAAAGTCATAATTATATTTTTAGCTTGTCTCAAGATATTTGGCAAAAAGCCATTAAATATACAACCCCAACATTTTCCAACCATGTAATGCCTAGAAAAAAAGAACAATTTTTTTAAATCTACTATTTGCCATATGAAGTAATATAATTGACCTGAGTCACAGATAACTTGCCTTATTGCTGAGTATTTACTTGAAATAATAAAGATCCAAATACACCAAGAAAATTTTCAAATCAATTTGAATGATAATTAGTTATAAAAATAACCATATTGTGGAAAATTAAAGAAATTAAAACCCTATTCAATGTATTAAGTCAAGGTAAAAAGTAGACCAATTTAGGAATAGTAAAACCACTCCACTTCAAATTGTATGATAAAAATACCTAACAGTATATATATATATATGATGTGAAAATGTCAAAAGTATACTTGATACGATAATTATTGTTAAAATTTTATATTTAAACTCTGTATGAATATTATTTTACATTTACACGAATATATATATATACACACACATTAAATCTTAACGGCAGCAAAGAAGTTAAATATTTTAGTTTTAAAATGGTCTTTAAATGAAAAGTTAATAATTTGTATTTTTTTTTTGTAGTCTAATTGGATGTATCAAATATATATGCTGCTTTTTTTTTATATATATCGTTTAAAAATTTTTTCCCTCTCTGTATTGAAGTTGGAGAAAGAGTTATGTTTTCATTTGCCAAAATAAACAAGAGGGCGAATATATGAATTTTTTGCCATATTAATTTTTAAAACTATAGTAGGATAATTTGACTCATCCATTGGATATTGCCAAGACTGTAACATAGTAGATAATCATTCCACATTCATGGGTAAAAATAATAAAATAAGTTAATATAGAATTAATATGTAATGATGTCTCAAATATATACCCAATGGATACATTAGTTCAAACTCCCATAATATATATAGTTGATATTATTTGTTATTTGTATTTTTAATTTAATAAATATGCTAGTTATTTGATTGACCTGGTCTATTCTCATTTTACTTTCATCCTTGCACATATAAATATTTTTTTCACATATTTCTTAGGTAAAATTATATACTGCGTTGATATTCTCAGTAGTTAGTTTCCTGTTGGTTAGAACTAGTAACTATAAAGAGAAAACTAGTACATATATGAAAAGATTCAATTTAAGTTTAAAGACTAGCCCTTCAAATTAGAAAATGACTCTCATTATTATGGCATGCATTGTGGGTCAGTACAAATAAAAGCTAGCTCTCGCATGTTACATCATTCTTTTAACATTTCATGATTTGATTATGTATGTGGAAATGTACTAGTATTGTGAAATAATTTTTTCATGAAGAAATCCGAATAGTATATAGTACTCAATTTCATCAACAATAATTGAAAAAATTAAGTTTATCTCTTCACATATGTGCATTTAATAAAATATTAATTAGTGAATAGATCATAAATAACTTAACATTAAATCTGAAGATGTATATAGAAAGATCACATTGTTGATGTTTCATATATGTCTCAGACCTTATTTTCTTATTGGTAATTTGGAATATATTGAATTACAGATAAGCAAATATAAATTAATCAAACCTTATTCTGTTATATTTGACAGACCTATATGTAGTTATTTCATAGTTGCTATCTTTTATTTTACTCTATGCCTGGGTATCTACTATATATATCATAGTTAATATATCTATAAATCAATTCAATTTGAAAAATGTATACATTAAGATATCAATAAAAATAACTAATAAAAAATAATGTAGTTTTAAATTAAGAAAGACACGTGCATACTGAATGTATAACAGAATAAATAATCTAGTGATGAGTCATAATAGCATTTATACAGGCAGATGTGCATATTTTTAAATATTTTACTTAATATTTTTTAAACCCATGTATTGGTAAAACTAAGGATAGCATATTCATAAATACAAGAGCAGTATTATAAAATTCTTTGTTCAGAAGTTTCTTCTGAAAGCAGTAAAATTATCACATAATAATGGCACGTTGATAAGTAGTTTTCTGGTGTATTAAATGACACCACTGATTCTTATATAAATTCTCCATTTTAGAGTTGTTCAGTTTAAAAATCATGTAAATTCTACTTCTTAGAGTTGATCAGTTAAGAGATTGCTTACTAGCTAATTATATTAAACAACGTATTAATTCTATCAAAGAATTTTTGAACTAATTGAAATGTTTTTTTAAAAATTTTATATCCATTGGCTTTTAATGGAATTTGAAGTAATTTCTGGATTGATTTACAATAGAAAAGTCAAGATACAAAAAATATTGAGATGCACTATACCATTGTACAATGTTTCATGTTCAGAAATAAATAAATATATATATATTTCATTTTGTCAATAAGATTTTCATGGGTTACAGATATAAATAATATACTGACATTTAGACTTGATTATACAAGCCATCAACTGGGTGCTAAATTATATATTGTAAAAAATGATTGTAAAGATGCTGTAAACACTGGTTTATAACAATGTTAAAGTTCCACCAGTAAAAAAACAGGTATATAAAATTTGAAAAAAATAAATGTAAAATTTTCAGAGTAATATGTTTTTTTAAAAAATTATTCAAAACATGAGGAAGTTTATATATAGCATCACATTTAGTATCTCAATGGCTATTCTGATCTTACATTGGTAGAGAGTGCCACATTCAGCTAGGCTCCTGGTATTAGAGAAATCAATATTGTGACCTGAATCCATTGCATGGAGTGAGAGTGCTGATAATGATGTGTTGCTTAACTACATTAGCATGTTCATCTCTACAGGTACTACAGATAGTAATATATACTAAAATGCTCCAATATAAAAAAAAACAGCATATACTACTTATCAAAAAATTAATAACATTATATCAATCCCTCTTAAGGTTCATGGAGTTTATAAAATTTCATGTGGATTTTGTAAAGTTCTTATATAGGTATGAACAATTGTTGTTTCAATATTAAAAGAGATGAACATGGTAATGCAGTTAAAGAGTGTTCATCATCCATGCTATAAATTCAGGTCCCAATATTAATTTCTCTAATAACAGAATTCTATCCAGATGTGACACACTTTTTACCAATGTAGTATCAGAGAAGCCATTGAGATAGAGAAAAAAAGATCAAATTGTACCAAGAAATCTGATGACATGCAAACTTCCTCCTATTTGGAAGATTTTTTTAAAATACCATATTACTTTGAAGATTTTCTGACTTTTATTTTTTCAATATTGCATACCTATTTTTTCTATTAGTGGAGCATAATATTGTTATAAATCAATGTTTACAGCACCTCTACAACCATCTTTATAATATTCTATTCATCACCCAGTTGATGGTATATGTAAAAGAAGCCAAAATGTTGGTACATTTATAATCAAAATCATACATGAACAAAGTATATCATTTATTTACATTTCCTTTCTAAATAATTCTCCATAAAAAATGCATGGAACAGCATTGAATAAATGTAAAGTTGAAAAAAAGCAGCAAAAAAAAAGCACAAATGTAAAAGCTTTATATGAATAAATACAGCCAAACATTTACTTACTGCAAGCGCATTCTCATCTATAGTATCATTGACACTCAAGCTTAAAGATGTAGTTAGCAAACCATGAGATCCCAACACTGTTGAAACTACAGGTGAATCGATTAAGGCAGAAGAAGCAATGTTTAAATTTCGATTGAATTCCATTTGACTTTCATTCACAAAACTTTCATTATCTAATTGGTGAAAGTTTTCATCACTCTTGTTTGAATTATCTATATAAAATAAAACAAATAAAGTAATTATTGTTACAAATAAAATTTTGCTATATTATTGTAAATATTTTTAAAACATAATCATCACACAAACACTATTAAGGAAGGGAAAATAAAAGAAAAAATACTAATAAGAAAAGTAAAAACAAAATTTAATAGCGATTCTGGGATTAGGATGACATTGGTATAAATATAGTTCTTAAGAAAGATATATAGAAGCAAATATATAAAGAGAAAAGTACTTATAAATGAATTGTGGGTTGTAAAATTAAAAAATGGTTACATAGGAGTATAAAAATGAATATATTTATAGATATTATATATTAATGTAATAATAAAAAAACTTAGCATAATATTTACATATAAAACAGTATAATATAAATTTGTAAGAGAGAAAGTTATATAATAATGATAATACAAATTAAAGTATATAAAAAAATATATAAATAAAACATTGAAGATATAGTTAGTTTAAATAATATGTAATAGAAGGAGCTAGGATATAAGATAAAAAAGGAGTATATACATTATCGGGTCTTTTATTTGCAGATGAAATCTTCTTGTGCACAGAATGAAGTGAAGATATGGAAGTTATGCAGAGATCATGTGTAAGCATGGATAAAGAGATGGGGTTAAATTTAGTGAAGAAAAATCAAAAGTAATGATGATTAATACTGGGAAAAGAGAGGCTAAAGAATTTTTACTGGGGGATATAAAGTTAAGTGTGGTGAATAGGTATAACTATTTGGGAATAGTCTTAAATAAACAGAAATTGCTTGGATGAATGGAAAAAAAAATTGATAAATGAAGCAAAGAAAAGAGACTGATAAAAAAATTACCAATGTTTTCATATAATAAATATGATGTAGCTAGAATTGTATGGAAGGGAATAACAGTAGTAGGGTTATAATATGATAACAATACATTATGTGTAAGCAAAGGGGTGTTAGATTACATAGAAAAATTACAAAGAAGTATGAAGACATGCATTAGATGCAGATGTATGAGTGGAAAAGGAGTTAATTCAAGGAGAAATGGGATGGTCAAGTTTTTATATGAGAGATGCAAAAAGTAAAATAAAAATGTTCGGTAGATTGCAGTTTATGGATAATAAGAGAATAGTCAAAATATTATTTAATAGGTTTATGAATAAAGGGCAGGCAAGAACATGGGTAAAAAAGATGGTTTGGTATGCAGAAGATTTGGACAAAGAATTAAAGTCAATATACATGTACAAAAGATATGATAATTATGTTAGGATAATTGTTGAGTGTAATAGTTGCAGGAATAGGATAGAAGAATAGATGCATTAATAAAGAATAGAGAGTTGGAGATATGGAGAGTAAAAAGAGTTTCAATATTTGTAGAAGTAAACAGAATA
Source organism: Epiperipatus broadwayi (assembly GCA_028023455.1). Classification (NCBI taxonomy): domain Eukaryota; kingdom Metazoa; phylum Onychophora; class Udeonychophora; order Euonychophora; family Peripatidae; genus Epiperipatus; species Epiperipatus broadwayi. Next base: position 3,042,659 of record JAQFVV010006222.1, read on the forward strand.
TTGGGTGTGAGTTAATTTATGATAACAGCAAGGAAATCCTAGTTTACTGTTTAGGGCTGGAATAGAATCTTTGGCATCAAGGGAATATACACATAAATGGAAAAATGTGGGTGATTTAGTCTGCAAGTTTGTAAGGAAGGCATACAAAATATTAGACATCTGTTAATTGAATAAAAATGCTTGCAAGTAGAAACAGCACAAATAATGAAGTTGTGGAAAAATAAATATAAGCAAAGTGATTATATAGAAGGTGGGTCCTTGGTTTTTATGCTGGGTTTGAAAAAAGATAAAGGGAATTTAGATATAAAGGCCATGGAGTTGACAAAGACTGTAGAAATGGGATGGAGTAGAATAGAAAATAATATGGGGGAAAATTAGGATTGGAAATAACAAGGGAAGATAAAGTGACTAATAGATTTCTATGGGTATGATAGCTGAGAGATTCTTGATTCAAAAAAAGTAGAAATCACAATGCATCTCATCTCATCAATCAATCAAAAAAAAATACATTTTTTTACTTTTAAAAAAATTAAAATAAAAGTTTGCAAGTAAAAAGATTACAATATTTATAGTTTTTAGATATTAAAAAAAAGATAAAATATTATTAATAACAGAAGAATAAATAAGAAAATAATAGATATTATATGATTTAAGTCTTAAAAATATTAAATGAATTATGGTTGAACTAAGAATTATATGGAGATAAAATTATTAACTATTTTATTAAGGTGCAGCTAATAAAATTAAAGTTTAAGTTTATAAGGAATTGAAATAATTAGAAGCATTGTTAGCCGAGAGATATCGCAGCCGCCATGCAAGCAAGAAGTTGGTTGCAGACGGTTGTGGGTTCGTGTCCCGGCCAATGCTATGACATATGGAAAAAAAAATTAGAAGATTATTAAAAAAAGAATAATATATTTAAATTAATAAATATTCATGAAAATGTATGTATACAGTCAGGAATACACAAATATAATTTATTTTATATTTATATTGTATACTTATTTTATATTAACTGGATTATTTTATTTGGGTTTGATTATATTTATTTCAGTTTTATTATGTTTTGTTATATTTTATGTTTTTATTATTTTATTAATTTATTTTATGTTATTCATTATATCATAGCTCTGAAGAAGACTGCAAAACAGTTGAAACACAAGACTGTACATGAATATTGGTCAATAATTGAATTTTGCTAAAAAGTCTTCAAAGTATTGGATAAATTGTATTTATATAAGATATTACAGCAAAATAAAGGAAGTGGTGAATTTGGTAATATTTCTTTTAGCTTGGCTGATAATATAATGGTGCATCCAAATTTTTTTTTTTCTTCTAATTTTTAATGTGTAGGATACACAAAATCTTAAATAATTTAGTGTATAATCCTTTATTGAAACAATCTTTCTAATTGTAATGTGTATGATAATCTTCTTAAATAATTTAGTGCATAATCTTTTATTGAAACAAACAATATCAATAAGTGATACATTTATTTCTTTACTTTTAACTTCAATAATACAAATTAATATATATTTTAATAGATGTTGAATGACTGCTATTATAATATGTAATTAACTTATTCATTCAGTATACTAAATAGTTACTATAGTAAATAGAGGGATTTGAACTTAGAATTTTCAGTCTATATTCATCCTCCACTCCATTTCAAACAATCGATTCACATGGCCATACATATATGAAAAAGATAAATGATTCCAAAGATATGTATTTCATGCTGAACCAGCACTCACGGATTGTCCAGATGATAATCTCCCCACAATCAGTGCTCTGCTTATATTACGATAGCAATTCCTTAAACTTTAATGTATATGCTTCAATCTTCTCACCCTGCCTACAATTCAACCATCCATTTCATTGAAAAGCCAAAGATGGAATGCTCAAAGTCCTTGGCAACCTTGATATTGTGGTCATACCCATGTACATTATGTCAATCTAACCTCTAATATTATTGGACTATTATGTATCCATTTATATTAATAGGTTACATCATAGTATAAATCAAGCTCATGCCTTTTCTATTAATATAAATTAATATGTTGTAGTCCAATAACATAAGTGGTTAGATTGATGTAAATATACATGGGTATGACTACAATATTAAATTCAACAAGAACTTTGAGTATTATTAAATCATTGTTTTTTCAATGAAATAAATGGTTGAATTGTTGGAAGGATGAGAAGATTGAAGCATTTCCATTAAAATTTAAGAAATTGCTATCTTAATATAAGCCAAAGACTAGTTGTATATATGTGTGGGAGATTATGATTTGGCTCAACAGATGAGTGATCGATCGTTCAGCATGAAATATGCATGTTGAAAATCATTTATCTTTTTCATATGTATGTGGTTATGTGTATCGACTGTTTCAGATGGAGTAAAGGATAAATATACACTGAAATTTCTAAATTCAAGTTCCTCTATTTATCATCGTAATACATATATATTCCCTTTAAACTTTATAAAATGATATTAATATATTTATTTTAATTAAAAGAAAATTTTAAAGACCAATAAAATTAAGTTAATTATAATTAATGTTTTGCTATTATAATGTTTTAATGTAAAATAATATTAGTAAAAGAAAAGATAATGGAATATCATAGCATCTATCTATATATAAATATATCATTTCAAGATATACATATAAATGAAACATTAACATAAATAAATAAATTGTTTATAAAAATAACTAATAATTTTTATAGTAAAAAAAAAGTAAAAACTATTTTAAAAAATTAAAGGCAAGTTTTTAAAAAATAGTTTTACTTTTTCATTTTTTCTCATACAAATATGTATTCACAATGAATCATTGATTACCATTTTTTTTAAAAATGGGAAATAGAAGGAAATATGTACAAAAATGATGTATCCCAGAAAACCATAAAAAATTATAGATAAAAATTTAATGATTCTTTCCTGAAATACATTTGAAATACAGATGAGATATTTTAATTCAAAACATTATGCACCTATTATTTGTGAGATATATGTGTATGTGTAAATGTAATTGTAAAATCACAGTAGTTATATACAGTATTGAAAAAACTGTGGATAATATAAAATGTAGTGATTTGACACTTGTGTTTCTTTTATATTTTTGTTTTCAACAATTAGATTTTAATTTTGCTAATAATAAAACATAAATTAAAAATCTTCACAATCATGGTTATATATTTTGTGAAATGTCAAGATTTATTTTTGACATTTGCTTTATTTAAACTTTATGCCTCAATTTTGATTATGATCTTTCAAGATTCCATATTATAACTGCTGTAATGTTGTGTACACATATGTAATGGGATATAATATAGTTATTTTTTTGAGGTATTTGTCTTCACCAATATATCATAAATTTATTACCTTCTTCGCTTCCTTTTATATTTACTAAAATAAATATTTTATTATTGTAAAAGAAATAAGAAATAATAGAAATACACATAACAAACTGGGGATAGCATAAATACATATAGAAGCATTTGTAATAAGTTAAAATTTAAAAATGAGTGCCTATAACTGTGTTTGGTAAAGCTTTACTCTTAATGGATAACATTTAAGTTAAAGAACAAATACGACTTCATTTATTTATTTATTTTAAAAAAATATTTCTGGAGGAAGAACCTATCCATAAATAAAATGACAGTTGAAGAGGTAATGAAGCAAGGGGGAAAATGTTATTTATAGAAAGCAGGTTTCAACAATAATAAAAAAGGGAGTTGAATGATGAAGAAAAATCATAAGTGGAATGTTTCTATGATCTTTCAGTATTTACCCTTAGAAAAACTATAACAAGCTTCCACCAATGAAGTTAAGAGTTATTAGTTGACCATAGTACCTTATTGTATAGATATTTTCATCTCCATGCAGGTAATTTAATTTATATATATATATATATACATGCTAATAAACAAAAAAAACAATATTTTTATATTAGGTTTTTTAAAATAATAAATTTAATTATTTATTGTGTTATGAAAAAAAATACTAATTATTCCTAGAACTTATAAACCAAACAGGACCATAACCAAAGATCAATTCGCAATAAATAAAAAAGATACCAACACCCCTAACTCAAAGAAATGCGCTCTCTAAAAAGATTTCAAATAAAATTTACATAACTACACAACAAATTAAAATAAATTTGAATATAAGCAAGTATATTTAAATACAACCAATAATAGTAATGTAATACAGCTATGATTAGGTAGCATTGTACTGAAAGCATGCTCAGTATAAATAAAGCCAATTTTTGAAATAATACATCTATCTATTCTCTAAAAATGTCTGAACATTTATATGTTTAAAATTACAAATGCAAAGAAAAGAGATAGGGTATTAAAGGAATTATATAAAAGAAATAAATCTAACTATAATATGGTAAATTAAAATATGCAATTAAAAACTTAATGTTTTAACCTGTAATAATTCCATAAATATAAATATTTCAAATGATTTAATAAATATTATTTCACAAATATAATTGTTTAAATAGCAGTTTAATTATTCTTTTTAAACAGTGAAAGAACTTTGAGAAAAACGGTTCGATAATTGAAATTCATTTATTTTGGAAATTTACATATAATATCATATTGTATTATATTTTGTTTGCTGAAGAGTGTATTGCTATTATTTATGTCTATTAGATATAATAGCCAATATACTCAATGACCAAGGGGCTCATATAATTTATAAATTAATTTAAAATTGCAATGCTAAAATAAATTTAATTAAGTTGTCAAACAGAAGAAAATATTTGTGTCTTTAAAGATATGATATGGAGAACAATAAAAATAATAAGTTAAAAAAAGAAAAAGATTATTTGAAGAAATGATAATAAGAAATAATAATAATAATAATAATAATAATAATAATAATAATAATAATAATAATAATAATAATAATAATAATAATAATAATAATAATAATAATAATAATAATAATAATAATAAAGATCTAAATATGTGTTTAGTGACAAAAAACTATTGAAAAATAGACTTAAAAAGACTATAAATGTGTTAAGTAACCCTAAAATAGGTTTTAAAAAATTGAAAGAAATATCATGGTTAGAATTGATTTTTAAAATAAAAATATTGATATATATATATACATTCTTTATTCAGGCTAAAGGAGGATGGTGATAAGAGAATTAGTAAAAAGCAAAGATAAATAAAAATGACATATCTTCAATTCAGACAAAATATTAATTTTATTGATTATATCATAGTTATTGAAAATAGTAGTAATAAGTTGTGAAACTAAATGATTTGGTGGTAATTAAGATTTTATATAGAATATAGCCAGATTATCAATATCACTGTGACTAAACTAGAACACAAGTGCCTCTTATGGCATTATGTTACAATTAAAAGTCAAAATGTAAAATAAATTTAATACTACATAAATATTTACATATGCAGATTGTTGGAAAAATTATACATTAATATGGTCTGAAGTTAAAATAATAGTTTCACTAATATAAGATTAGCACAAGTGTATTAGTATAAAAATCTGATTATTATTATTTGAATGCAATTGTTGCTTATAGTAAATTTTAATAATTATAAGACTCCAACATGATCAGTTTCAGTTTTCAAGCTAGTGCTATTATTGTAGGGAAAGAACATAATATAATATGTTATTGAGTTCAGTAAAACAATCTTAACTGGCTCTTCTAAAAATAAAGGCATTAATAATAACTTGATTGACAAAAGAGATTTTTTGCTTGTTAAATAATAAATATGAAGCTTAAAATTGTTGTTGATTCAGAATTTCAAAAAATATATAATTTATTGATAATAGTCTCTTTATACTTTTTTAGAAGCTTTAAAATAATATAATTTGAAAATCGGTATCACATATCTATTATATTACTCTTTAATATGATAAATAGTGGCAATAATTGGAAAAAAAATTGGTGAATAATTTCAATCAAATTTTGAATAGTAATAAAAAAAATTCAAGCATCCAGATTACTACATTACATAATAAGGAGTCTATAAGAGGTCTTTATAATAATGAAAATGAATTGGTGATGATCCTGTTGGAATACCTGGAAAAGTTTTAAAATATGATAATATTATATTTGTTTCAAAACTATTGGAATATTTTAAGACTATGTAGATCCACAAAAATATATCTTCAAATTTTAAGGATGTTTCCCTAATCACAATGAAAAGAAAGGAAATGAACAGAATATCATTTTCAAACCCAGCAAAAAATATTTTCAACATTCTTTTTGAACAGATTGATTGTATTCATAGATGAATGGTTATTAAAAATTGGTAAAGACATTTGATTAATTTAATTGAAAAGATTTGTAGCAGATGTTGAAAAACTCACAGTTTATTGCAGTTATTAAACAAAGTTGTGAATCAGCTCTACTCTTTTTATCAGCTTTACTGTTTTTGGAACAAATTTTTATAGGCAACGTTATGAAAAAGAATTTAAAATTTTATAAAAATTTGATGAGTATTTATAACTCAAACCAATTAAAAACAAAAATTAAAATGTCAACTTTTTAGCTTCTAGATTTACAATATATTTTTTGTACTTTCCATTTTAAAGATAATCTATAGACTGTTAAAGTTTTGAATGAATACTATAAGATTTTGATTTAGTAATTAGTGTTCCAAAAATAGCTGCTCATCAACCAGTGATAGAAATAAAATCATCAAAAATCATTAACCTAGATAGTGATCTGTTTCAAAATATAGGATGACTTAAATATTTAAGAAGAGCAGAAGGCTTGAAAGTTAAAGTGCAGAAGAAATCCAATGTGATTTAATAATAAGTTTAAAATAAGTTATTTCATCATAATTATATGACTACTTTAAGTAAATTCATTGTGTGTATTGTTGTATAAGTACAACATGATATCACTATACATGTAATAGACACATTCTGAAAAAAATATCATTTATTTTTAAAACATTTTTTAAACTAATTAATTTGGGGGGAATTTTTAAAAATATGGAAAAAAAAAAATTTTAATATTTGAGGGGTGGAGGAAAAATCATTTTTTGAATAAAGGGAGGTGTGTGTTTGGGGGGTTATTTTTTTTTATTATTTTTGAGGAGGATGTAACACCTCTCTTTTTTTATTAAAAAAGGGTGGGGGGGAAAAATTTTTGTTTTTTTGTTTTAAATATCATTTAAAGTAAGTAAAATGGCAAGATTACAAAAAATCAATAAGTTCTTCAGATTTTTTGGTGAGATGGTTTTGAAGATGCAATTGTAAAAACCATATTCTTTACATTGCTGTATAAAGCAGACAGAAAAGCAGACATTTTAAAATATATTTTACAGGAACTTGATAATGTTTTATAAAAGTGACAGATCTTGTCTATACTATAAATATTATTCTAAAGCATTTAATGAGATATAATATTAATTGCTTTGCCCTGCACATAATTAGGTATAATGATATTGGTAGAGTCTGGGGCTCAAGGTCCATAGATCACAGCCCAGATCTATACTTCTGTGAGTCAAACTTCAATATTATTTATTATTCATTGGAAGAATATGACTAAATTGAAAATATAAAAAATAACAAATAAATTGCTGACAATTTAAAAAGTGTGTCAAAATCAAAAGTTTTTAGCAGAGAAGATTAAAAGGCAATATCACAAAATGCCCAATTAAAAGCTAAAAAATAAGCACCAAAAAACTCATATTTAACTTTTTGTCCTTCTCTATCTTTTCCTTTCTCTGGAGATAAAATATCCATATTAATTTTTGAATGTCTTCTAATGAATATAATAGTAACATATGTAATATATAGGGTATATGAGAACAGAATTTCACTCGACCCAACACTTTCCATTTCTCTGCCCATCCCTTGTATATGTATTAAATGGATTATATCCTGTACATGAGGGGTCAGATTGACTCCAGGTTAACATGGGTGTGATGAGAATCTTAGCCTCAGGATGGCCTTTGAGCATTCCATCATCAGATTTTCAATTGGGTGGACAGTTGAAGAGTTGGTGTGTGGAGTGGATTGAAGCCTGTCCAGTGTATGCAGATTGGCTATCCTAATATATATCAGAGCACTTATTGCATAGATGTGTAGAAATGTTAATCTGGACCAACTGATGATTGCTGGTTTAGCATGAAATACGGATATTGGTGATTATTTATCTTTTTGACATATATGTGTTCAAGTATATCAGTGTTATGAGATAAAGTGGAGAGTGGTGGGTCGTATGAAAGTCTGTGCTTATATACCTACATATTACATATATTGATATAGGTATATAATAAGCCTGTATTTCAGTTATAATAGTAACATATATAAAAAGGCATAAGGCATTATTGCTCAGGAGTTCATAAAAAGTTCGAACCCAAGTCGGACGCTCTACCAACTACGCCGAACAGCGCTAGGCAAATGAAAACATTTTCACTTAGTTATTTTTATATATAGGTCTAAGTGAAAATGATTATTGTTGTATATAAGTCTAAATGCAAATGGTAGACTTAGTTTTTATGGTAATAAAAATTGATCTTATCTTTTTTCTGCAGCTAATATTACAAACGATCTATTTTATTATTTAATTTATTAAAATATATTCAATGCAAGGCATTTTTCTTTAAATGTTGTTAAAGAATAATAAAATAGGAAAAGTTTCAAATCAATAAAAACAAAAGACATTGAATAATAATAAAAAAATAAAATAGAAAATTCTGAAAAGAAACTTTTAATTACTACTAAAATATAATTCTGATTCATACTATATATAAACATATAAATTTTCAGTCAGTATAAGTTTCATTATATATCATAATGATATTAAATTTTAAATATTTCGCTTTTCTTAGAATGTCATTTCATTTTTGTTTTCAGGTAGTAAAATGTTAGATAATTTTTGGTAATACACATAATTACACAAATTGTAGATTTATTCAAAACAAACCACAAAATGATTCTCCCAGCTTACATGCAATATCTATTAAGAGTACAAATAACATTCTATGTTTATTCAAGTTTTCAGTAGATAGTTTATTGTATGCTTGAGAAATCTATGACTACTCTATAGGTTATTTGTTTCACATATCCAATAAAAGTATGATTCTACAGTAATAGATTCTATAATATCACATCCACTAAACCGAAAAGTATTATATTGATTGGTCTTATTATCTGGCTATACTCTTTCTTAATTTTATTCATAGCCTTTTATATTATGCTAGAAAAAAGTTTATTCAAATCTCACTCCCATGCAATGAATTTGGAAAATAACAAATCTATATATAGTTAAATTGTAGCAGTTATATCAATGTGATGAAATACTCCATCTTCACTTCAAGAACTAAACCCACTTTTGTACTTTAAAAGCTACCAAGATATTTAATTGATTTATATTTTCAAAGTGATAACTATCCAAGCTAAAGATCAGTGAAGATTTTTTTTGCATTAGTGAGTTATAAAGAACTTGAATTACTTAAACATTAATTTCTAAAATAAACTTCTTACTTACAGCCTTTTAAATTGGCAAGAATTGCACCAATTATCTGCATACTGTAAATACAAGAGCAAATGAAATAAAAATTTTGTTTGTGCTTTAAACTGATTCAAATTAAAAATTCCATCTGAATCTTGATCTCTGATTGAGAAGAAGTTAAAAACAATATTGCAACATATCAAACAGAATAATAGACCAACATATTCTACATTAGGATATATTTGTGGTTTACACACTGGATTCATCTTAAGTATATTATTATTATTTTTTTCTCTTTCTATCTTTTTCTTGTACTTGAAATGACCACTGCACATATATGATTCAAAATCTGATGGTATTTATATTCAGACCATTAGTTTAAATAATATAAGTAAAAGTGGTTTTTGGATGCATATGAATCCAATGACTGATAAAATTCATTACTCAAAAACTAATCTCAAGATATGATTGGCATTAGCATTTAATTTCCATTAATTATTCAAACTAAGAATAGATAATAACAATTCTTGATAAAGATTTTATTCAAGTTGCCCAATTTACCATTTGTATCATTGGCAAATTGATCAGTATTAAACAGAATACGGAATGAAACATGATTAATCTTTAATGTTTACAAGTATCAAGGTCTTAATATATTGAAATCCATCATTTATTAATTTTATAAACAGAAAGATAATTGTTTATTTTTGGATTAAATTAATTATGCATTTGTTGAATAGCAATCTATTTAAAAAAATACTTTTTAAAGATACTTGGACCTATCATTCAATACCTCATATAACATTAATAAATAAGCACTCACAATCGAAAATACATAATATCTACTAATAAGCATTAAGATATTGCATATAAAAAACCATCTGATAATAGGCATTGAAGATCAATGAGTGAACTATACCCATTTATGGATGACAAGTTTAAACAAACAAACGAAAAAAATGCTTTAAAATATTTTGATTTCAAAAAGCATAGATATAGAACTTAACATGTTTTTCTTTACAAATATTAGAGAATGCAATAATAAAACCCCCATAAAATTAAAATGGCTAGATTTATTAGCTCATTCATAAATTAAATAAATTAATGATTAAATAGTGTAAAATTCAATAATTAATAACATTTATTTTAATTTGAAAACATAATTTGGTAACTACACTATCTATTCATATATGTAATAATTTCGATAAATATACCAATTAATTGCAATAAGTAACAAAGTAAAATCACTGCTATTTGAACTGCTAAATGTAGGGTTAAGTATATTTCAATGTAAATCTGCTACTCTAACATATGCAAAGAATCCTGGACCTCACACTACACATTTTCAAGCCAAACATTACATTTAGTGCAACAGACAACAGGAAACATGATTCCATTATACTCCTAATGAAATTACAAGTCAAGTTGATTTAATATATTTTCTTATTATATGTTTCTCTTTATTCATGTTGCAATTTCTAGATAATAGAATGAAAATAAACATTATTATTGCTATTGGAATCTCTGAAGCATATGAAATGAAACCCAGAATTAAATAAAGATGTGTATTAATTCCAATAGCAATGTATACTAGCTCCAATAAACATTTTTATGATAATGACATTGGAACTAGTCACAGGAAGTTTCATGAGGCAGGCATCAAATAGAATGCAACTTTGATATTGTTTATTGAATGTTTTAATTACTTTCATATCAACTTCATTTCTTAAGCTCATTAAATTCCTATCACAAAGAGCTTTGTGTGAAAAAAAATTATATAAATCTTTCTTTACATTTGATTAAAAAGATTAAATAAATTCTTTGAAGTCTTTAAAAAATTATATATATATATTACTTTTATAATGAGTGCTTAAAAGTTTTCAGAATTTTATAATAAAAAAATATTTATTTTTAAGTGTTAAACATTTTAATCACTTTGAAATTACTGTCTATTTGATGCAATTCACCAGTCTAAACATGTTTTCACTTTTCAAAGTAGTCCAGAAATACTTGCAAAGTGATATCTTTTAAAGTCTGCATCATTTTTTTCCTACTACTTGTATGTCTGCATTTTTTCATTCAAGAGAATAAAATTTTTTGCATAAAATGAGATTAAATAAATATGGTTAATAAAAAAGTTGCATTATGCTGAATTAAACATTATTTCACATTAAATTATTTGTGCACTGATTCTTTGTTGTGGTGAAGATTACACTCCTAACTTTGCCCCAAAACTAGACATTTATATATTATGGTTAAATGTAAATGTATCAGAATTTTCAGATAAAACAACTGAGCATTATAAACCAATTCTGAAAGAAAAATACAATTTGCATAACAAAAAATTACCATTGGTAAATTTGACACTTCAATTAAACCACTTGTAAACTTATGTTTTTTCCAACATCAACATGCTCATAATCTGTTTCAAGCATTACAGCTGTTTTCCATGCTATTTTCATTTTTTTAAAAAATCACATTGTTGCAACTTTTCAGCCATTACAAAATCGACAAATGCACTTTACAAAAAAATGTGATAAATGGGGACCATGATTTCACACAATGATATCATTTGGCAGATTGATGCAGAAAGGTCCCAGCAGAGGTAAGTAGCAGCAGAAGCACATACTACAACAAGTGCACATACAAGAGAACTATTCCCATTATTTTTTGGATTCTCTCTTGTAAGTGCAATATTTACAAACTATTTGCAAAAACAGGAAATGGCTTCTTTTTTTCAAGAGCTGCCAATATTGCTGAATCATCTATATGTTTTTTAGCAATCCAAATAATTAATAAATAAGGATCAAATTTAAATCCAGACCAAATGTGAACAAAACCTCATTAAATGCAGCTAATAAATAATCATTTTGAGTGGTTTAGTGACACGATAAAATGTCAGGATATTCAAATTTTTATGAGCTCCTGAGTAGTAAAACCATTTGATTAGTTAATTAATAAACATCATAGAGTAGAGATCATTTCTATTAATTTTAATACACTTATGAATAAATAACAATCAAAATATTTAATTCTAATAAATGCATTTTATTTAAATTATATATAAGATTTAGAAAATACATTTTTTTTTCAAATGGCTGTCAATACAAAGGAAGTTTAATAATAGATTTCTAACTATAAAATCTTTCCATTGACTCATTGTAAATTGAAAGATTTCGTGAGTATTAATGCGTAATAAGAAATGTGGACTTAATCAGTGAAGTATTGAATAGCTTCACACTCACAGATCTAACCGCTTCAGCTTCACCTATTTAAATAGAAAGTAGGTTGAAGTAAAGAAGGTTCCCCTCTTTTCTTCTATAGCGTAAGCTTGTGGTTAAAACACCTGTAGAGGTCCCTACTATCGCATTTTACACGCATATTATCGAGGTTATAGCCTCAATAAATATTACTTACGTAATCAATGTGCGTTTAATAAATTTATAAAGAAAGTTTAATGAAACTATTGCTAAATTTCATTCAAATTTAATCCAATTGAATGTTGGGTAAGGTGATTAGAAAAAATGTAGTGTTATGTTTGATGAAGTGTGAACTGGTTCCAAGGCTGCTAATAATGCTGCTTATGTAAATCAGAAATCAGTCAATTTTTCCACCAAACATTGTAGCATAAAATGTCTATATATAATAGTTAAATTAACATTATTAAATATTGTTATATATGTTGTTTAATTAATTATTTACATATTTACATGTTTATTTGAAAAAAATATTAATTAAATTATCACTAAATTACTTTCAAACTTCAATATCAAATGGAATGTCAATTTATTTCCATGCTGTTGATGATTCCAGCAGAGATTAGTTGATTTTTACATCAACTACTGCCACTTAAAAGATCATAAAATTTTTATAGATGGAACAAAGTAAATTAATGTTATTCAATATTGCTACAAATTTATATGGTGTTTGTTTATATATACACATTCTTATATATATAGTTTTTAAAACTGAAGAACTAAAAATTAAAAAAAACCCACAAATTTATAAAAAAATAATTTTATTAAACTTAAAACTAAATTAAATTTATTTAAATAATTAACAATAAGAAAAAGTATATTTTCAGTCTGTAATTAAATAAGATTTCTATGAAAATTTATCCAAATACACATTTACTTACATATATATTAATTTGTTTGTCTATTTGTACCTAATAAACTTAATTTTCTTCTTCTGTCTCATTTATATACTACATCTATCTGTGCTTATGTATACCCACCAAAAAATTACCATATCAATATATAATATACGGTATACGAGCACAGACTTTCAGTTGACCCATCACTCTCCACTCTATCTAATAACACCGATACACTCAAGCACATATATGCTGAAAAGATAAATAATCACCAATATGAGTATTTCATGCTAAACCAGCAATCATCAGTTGGTCCAGATTATCATCTCCCACACATATATATTATAAGTGCTCAGATATATATTAAGATAGACAATCTTCATACTTTAATGGACAGGCTCCAATCTACTACACACTCCAACTCTTCAACTGTCCATCCAATTGAAAATCTGATGATGGAAATGCTCGAAGGCCACCCTGAGACCGAGATTCTTGTCATGCCCATGTTGACCTAAGGTCAATCTGAACCCCACATGTACAGGACATAATCCATTTAATACATATGCAAGGATGAGCAGACATCTCTACAATGTAATAACTGAAACACAGGCTTATGTCTCAGTTATTACATTGTAGAGATGTCTGCCCATCCTTGCATATGTATTAAATGGATTATGTCCTGTACATGTGGGGTTCAGATTGACCTTAGGTCAACATGGGCATGACAAGAATCTCGGCCTCAGGGTGGCCTTCGAGCATTCCATCATCAGATTTTCAATTGGATGGACAGTTGAAGAGTTGGAGTGTGTAGTAGATTGGAGCCTGTCCATTAAAGTATGAAGATTGTCTATCTTAATATATATCTGAGCATTTATTGTATATATATATGTGAGAGATGATAATCTGGACCACCTGATGATTGCTGGTTTAGCATGAAATATGTATATTGGTGATTATTTATCTTTTCAGCATATATGTGCTTGAGGGTATCGGTATTATTAGATAGAGTGGAGAGTGATGGGTCATCTGAAAGTCTGTGCTCATATACCCTATATTACATATATAGACACAGGTATATATATAATAAGCCTGTGTTTCAGTCATATACATATATAATTTTAAACATATATTTACATAATTATATTTATTTACATATTCAATTATGTACTGAAGATTGTATTTGTTTGGTTTTGTTAAAAAAATTGTAAGAAATTAGATGTCCCTGCAGTTTTTAAAACAATTAAATACCATATAATAAAAATCTATAGCACAACAAACTAACTTTTCAAATTTCTAAGAAAAAAAATGATATAGGATTATCAGTGACTTACATACAATACAGTTGTCTTTAATTTAAATATTCCTGGAATTATTTGTTTTAAAGCTTTGGTGTTTATTCTGGTTGTTGACTGCAAATCCTTTAATCCTTATTGAAATATTTAAATTATACTATAAAACCTATTGCTGACATTTCACTTTTGTACATAATTCTTTAAACATATCTGTCAAGTTTAAAAAGCACAGACAATCAATCTCTCAGACATGGTTTTTTAAAATTACTTGCCTTTAAAAATAATAGCAGTATGTGTAATAAATTAACAATATTTTATTTAGTACTTTAAATTGCGCTTTACACAAAAAAGTGAAGCTTGTCTAAAATATTATTAAAGAGTTATATGGATAAGCGCTTTCAGATTATTAAAGAATAAGCGCTTAGCCATATAACTCTTTAATAATATTTTAGACAAGCTTCACTTTTTTGCATAAAGCGCAATTTAAATTACTTACTACTCAAAGGTGAAGTAGAAAACTAGTATTTTATTTAGTGCTTTATAAATTATTTAAACATGATTAAAAATTAGTCTATTACAATATTTTAAATAATCCTTCAAATGTACTTTTATTAAAAATATTATTTCTTTGTTTAATTGTTACTTAACTAACTCCACAAATATTGCCCAAATCTTCTTAGTATATGATAAAAAATCTCCTAGAGGTCACTATTAGTATAAACTTTCATATCCTGTATCTGCAGCTTAGCTCACAATTGGAATAAATTCCCCAATTTTTTCAAACAATTACATATGATAAAGGAAAATTCAATAGCGTATAAAATTCTCCCCCCCCCCCAAAAAAAAAGAATCATGCATGATTCATCAGTTTGGTGCAATATTTTAGAGTCATTAAGTAATATATCAAATTTATATGTATAACAGATTTTATTTCTTTAATATAAAACTATTTAATATTAATTTACATATTTATTATTACTTTTTCTTTTTATAAAAATATTACTATTATAGAAAAAATTTGAACCCAGATTTTCAAGCTTGAAAGTCTGGGTTCAAATCTCTTCTAAATTACATGAAGTTCAGTATAGACAAATACTTGTATTTAAATATTATTATTAGTTTCAAAAGGCTTTATTGGACAATAAGTTCACAAAACAGTACTTAGTACCACATACATAGGATGAAGTAAAAAGAGACTGAGGTTTTAAACAAAGAAAAATATGTGGTTTCCATTATATACTCTGTATTTTTATCCCATAATAGAGATGAGAAAAATTGTAAAACAATGTGTAACAGAAAAAAAAAATCAATCTTGAAAGCAGTTTAGCATTTTCTGATTGCCTCATAGGATTTACAACTTTCTATGTATATCATTGCATTAATGTCTTTTCTGCCTTTAATTAGCTAGTTATCATTTTATAATAGGGAGTCATGTCATAAATTTGAGCAAAATCACATTAGTGACCATGTGTCTGAATAAATGTTAGTTGGCAAAATTTTTCATCTCTTATGCATATAATATCATTTTATTCCTAAATGTATTAGTGTCTTTATACCATACGTAAATGTAATCTGGTACATCATAATAAGAATAGTATAAATGTACTGACCTGAAAGCGTGCATGAATACCTTTTTAAATGTATTGAAAAGTGTATATATGTTGTAATTTTTATTTTAAATAGTTTGATAATGTCCCACATGATATTATTAAACATGGGGCACATAAATAGAAAATGTGATTGTGTTTCTGGTTCTCTCTGACATAGTTTGCATATGTCTTCAATGTTAGTGCAATTCCCTTTATGTCTGTAGAAACAAAGGGTGGAAAGTGTTTCAAGATTTAGTTTTAGGAGGAAATCATAGTATATTTGTTCTAATGACTAGTATTTGATTTTTTTTGTCAACTGCTTATTGGTTACATTTAAAAGGGTTTGTTATTATCATTGGATGGAGAAGTACAGATTGAATGTATATCCCAGTACTTCATTTTATTTTTGGGAGGGCAATATATTTAATTGGGAATACATAATAAAGAAGAAATCAACTTATTCCAGTAATTATATATGAGTAGTGGTTTGTCTGTAAGTGAAATTCTAAAAACTATTTCTATATATGGAAATATCTTTGCATATGATGACAAATATCTTGCACATGATGATATAAGATTAAATATTTTTTTGAATTTGGATATTTTTTATAAAATGTAAACCCAATCCATTTTGAGATAGAGGTGCAGAATCTTACTTAGAGATATTGATGTCATTTTCTTCTCCTACAACATTTTCCTACCCATTAAATAAATTTTAGATGTAAAAGCTTTTATGTATATTATTATAGATGTATAGTATGTGACCAGTGTCACTACTAGGAGATTGAAAAGGGCTACTATTGGCATAGAGTGATAAATATGACTTAAAAAGACAATTAATTATATTCTCAACTTTATTCATTAGTCTTCCCTGTATCTGTGATCACATTTCAGAGTTACTTAAATGAAAAAATCCCACAAATAAGCTAGGCTTTCCTTTGAAGTATTGCTTACATATATCGTGCACTAGATTTTTCTAAATTGAACTCCAGTTTACATTTGTTTGAGTAATTATTTAGAATTTTTATTAGTTTTAGTATATGTATTTTAGTTGGCAGAGAGATTGTTATATCATTCATATATGCAATACATGAAATATTTGCCTTCATTCCAGATACAAATATTCCAGTCATTTCACTTTCAATTGCTTTAAGGTTAGGATTGATATAAAATGTGAATAAAAGAGCACTTAATGGTACATTGTGGAATCAAATTAAATAAAATGAATGATTTTAAGTACTTCCCACTAAGAGTTATCTGAATTTCTTGATCTAAAAGATTTGTAATCAAATAGACTAGTGCCTTTGCTATTGATGTATTTCCTAATGCATTAATTAAAATATCAATTGGTATTACATCAAATGCTGATTTAATGTCCAGCATAATGACAACTGATCCATATTTATTGTTGCTTCTGACTGTATCAACTACCATCTTATATAAAAATGCTGCCTACCAAGTTGATGAGTCTTTCTTTGTAAACTGGATTTTAACAGCAATGGCAAAATATAGGGTTCAATTATATTTCTGTTCACTGATTTTAGAATCTTAATTCCAAATGGACTCATTGACATGGGTCTGAGGTTTTGGAATGTGGTTATATTTTTCTTCTTCTTAGCAAATGGAGCCGGTGAGATAGGATAAAGCCCATGTATGTGATAGATTCTCTTTGTTAGAAAGTTACTAAATTTGTCAGGTATTTTTCTGTGAATTGACTTAAATGTCTGTATACAAAACAAGTTATTCCACATAGCCCTGGATAACATAAGTTTGGCACTGAAGCAAATTTTTCTTCAAACTCTCTTAGTACAAAAGTTATAGTCTTCTAGTAGTCCCAAAAAGCTTTGTGAAGGATTAAAGTTTTCCTCTTTTCCCAAGTTATTTTTGTAATATGAATAATGTGGCTCTAGCATATTGTCACCTACAATGATTTTCCCTTCTATTTTGTTTGCTGTTGTAATGCCCAATGAATGTATTGCCTAGACCACATATAGGTTTGATTCAGGTATATTTTTCTCTTCTTTATCATCAGGTATTCTTTGAATGACAAATATGCTTTCCTCAGGGCTATTACATTTCTATAGCTCTCTACTATGGTAGCACTAAATGTAATTCTCTTGTGTAATTAATCTGCAAGTGCTAAAACATTGGGGGAGGAGTAATTTCTTATTATTGTATCAGTTATATATGAGATTATGTTTACAAATGAATCCATGTTTAAACAGGGTACATTTTTAAGTCACAAAATTTAAATAGCAATGTATATTTTTGAGAACTGATATTCTTTAATCTGCCATGGGAATAGTATTCTAATAGTTTTACTTGCTGTAATCAAAGGTCTATATGAGAAATCATTCTTAAGACCGACCATCACAGCAGAATGATCAGAAAAAGTTGAGTTTTTTTTCCAGACATGAGAGGGAATGCCAGCATATATAGCCATTTTTTAAAAATTTAATGTACATGTTAAAGTCTCCTTTTAGAATTATAGGATATACTGAGGATGAAAATTTTAAGTTTAATGTATATATAAGTCTATTAATTATTATTTTACCAGGTGAAAAGTACATGTATGCTATGTTTGTGGCATAGTGTAACAATTATTATATGCATCAATATATATTTTTTTAAATGAGCTAAATGGATAGGTTTGTTTATCACAATTCCTGTTCCAGTTGAAGGTGAGAATACTGCTCTGGAAAATAATGAATATCCTTGATTATCATATAATTTTGATGGATCTATTTGTGATTGTAGTATATCTTAAAATTTCTAGCAAACCAATTATGTGTGGCTAAATATTATGAAGCCATTTTTTAAGTTGATGGTTTTTTTTCTACACAGTTTAATCCTCTGACATTGATAGATTTCATTTTTATTAATATCATCTTATTTAGTATATATATATTATAACGATCGAAATGAAGTGGGAGATCGCATCGCACCGCTCCGCACTACCAAAGGGGCCATCTAGGCATTTGAGCCTAGAAAAATTTATAAAGTAGGCAGATACGCGCTGTTAGGATTCCACTTTATTTACATATTTAGATCGTTAGCCCATTGTCACTAGCTCAGTGGAGACGCAGAGATAATAAAATATATAACCTTAGATATAAATATAAAAAAATAATAAAAGCCACTGCCAGAAATTAACACAGAAAAATATTTATTTAC
Organism: Epiperipatus broadwayi; assembly: GCA_028023455.1. Classification (NCBI taxonomy): domain Eukaryota; kingdom Metazoa; phylum Onychophora; class Udeonychophora; order Euonychophora; family Peripatidae; genus Epiperipatus; species Epiperipatus broadwayi. The sequence continues at coordinate 3,062,271 of JAQFVV010006222.1, forward strand.
GCACATATAAAATCATTCTAAATTCGAGGAATAAGTTTAACATTTAGATTTTTACCTTAATTTTTAATTTTACATTTAAAATAGCTTGCTATAATGTTTAATATTTTATTTAGAGGGTCGGGTATGAATAGGCTACATAGATCTGCATTTGAAAAGACAATATTCTTCCCTTATTTAACCCTAGGCTAAAAGTTCAAAGTCAAACTGACGCCAATCATCCGATACATTTATGTATTCAATGTAGCATGACAATACAACGGCACTAAATAGACTATACTGTCAGGAATGCACATCTGAACAGTATAATGAGAAGACATTGTTGCTCTCCACCACCAGGAATGCTACTTCTGATGGCGAGTAGAACAATAAACATAAAACTCCATAGGAATGGATTGTGTCTTGCGTCTTACTATCCAATTCCATAGGCAACAGAGGGTGTGCGGTGTATATATGTAATCCTGCACGTGGCGGATCTCCTGCTACATTTACTACCTACACAAATATATCGAAACCATTGAGCCAATTCAACCATGAAACAAATAACCTAAGATTACCCTCCCTTAATATAACCTTACAAAACTATATAGCCGTTCACGCCCGACTTAAATTTATCATTTAGATATGTTCGCACAGATAACTTTTATACAATTTGTTTTAAAATGTTAAGTATAGATCGGCTGCACAGATTCCACAGTCAAAAACATCCAAATTAAACACAATCGATCAAAATACAAAATCATCGATAACGTCAATTGCAAAAAGGAAATACACAAAACCCATGGCACTCACCATAAGGTGCCTGCATTAACATCGTTGACCTATACATTCTAATCGACTGTGAAAATCTCAACATCATCAACCGCTAACGAATCTATGCAATGTCTATACCCAACTTTAAATTTTATGCATTTAAAATTTAAACAATAAATAATTTATACAATTAAAATGAATGGAAATGATTTTTTATCAATAACAAACATATAAAATTAAACATCAATTGATTTTAAACTTAAAGATCAGATAGAAATTCCATTTTAACATTTGAATTGCTTGCATGAAAGTTCTTAATTATTTAAAATTTTTTTAAGTTCATTGTTAATAGTTTACGGAAGAAGAGTCCAGGTTCTTGTTTTTCCACGGAGTCCTTGTTTGAAACCCGGTCAGATGTTCCGGAGGTAGCATTAGCTGGTTCATTTCGGTATCACAATCAGTTCATTTTTTAAAATAGAGAGAGAGTGTGTGATATGTGCGTCTCTATCACCACTCTCAAAAAACCAACCGCTGGAACTGCCCAATACTCAATATTTCTCCTTTTTATATTATCCACGCGGATTCAAACAACAAAACGTCACCAATCCATCACTTTCGTTAGGGTCCGAGCCAAGGCTTGGTGCTTCCATTGGTCAAGCTAATTTCTCTTATCTAATTTCCATCTGACCCTTTAATTACATAAGAGCCTTGAGGGCTAGCTTGTTTTTCAAATAATAAACAATCATTTCCATTTATAGATTTACAGGAATTAATTAATACCTGTTTTTATTTTAACTTATATTAATATTTTAATATTTAACTCTTGTATTTTTTTATCAAAAAAAAAATACGTTCAAATACCTTTTTTTATTTATATAAAAAAAAATATTTTTAAAGTTTAGCATCTGTGCGAATATATATATTTAACAACATTTTAATTTTAGCGTTTAGTTTTTTTTATAGATTTTTAATATATTTATTTTTATTTGCGAACTTTGTTTTTCTTTTAAATTAATGTAACGACATATTTATATATCGTTACAATATATATATATATGTTAGCTGTTTAGTTCTATCTAAAGATATTAGGATTGGAATCTGGAAAGTTTATATGTGACTTTTTAACTTTTTTAACATGGTCCAGATTCTGTAGTATATCCTCTTCACTTAATCTTGAAGTTTGCAAATGTTTTTGTTTCCTTTTTCTTAAATGGCAAATGACTTGGTTTGCATTTGATAGTCAGTGCATTTATATCCATGTCTGTGGGTATTATATCAGGTATGTTGTCCCTATAATATCTTGTTTATTACAACTGCTTCTATAAGAATTTTATATATTTTGTTTGTGTCTTTTTATGGTAGGGAAATGTTTTGATTTGATAGTTCCAATAGTTGACTTCGCCTTTGAATATTATTATCTGTTAATATAATTTGTGTAAAACTATGGTGAGTTATTGATGTTAACATCAATTATACCAGTGGTTGAATTTTCTCCCACTGAAAGTTGCATATTATTATTTGTATCATTTTTTTTTTCAACACTGATGTGTTGATGTGACTCTTATTTCATAGTGTGGGTACTTAATTATTGATCACATACTTATGTTACCTCTTTTTTTACAGTTGTAACACTGTGGTTTGATTCTGTGTGTTATTAAGAGGAGTGTTGTTTACCAGTCAGGACATAGGGATGTCATTTGGATTGTTTTTGCTTAAATGCAGGTTTAAAATAATAATTATTATTTAAGATAGGTATAGGTGTATCTTTTAGAAACATGGGTTGGAACATTACTACTGATCCAAAAGGCTCCATTAATTTCTTAAAGTCAATAATGTCATAATTAAAATAGATGTTTTTATAATTCTAGTTATAGCACATATTTTTCCAGCATGTAAATTGTTTTTTACAAATTTATTTCTTAGTCAAAAAACTCAATAGCAATAAATCTGTGATTTGGGTGATCAGCAATGCACAATATGGAGATCCACATGTTGTTTACTTTAATTACTTCATACAGTAATTTATATCTGTAATCGCTGAAATAAATAAGTGATTGGTAAAAAAATATTTAAATGAAAAATAAAGATCTTTCGGTATTGTTGCATTAAAGGTCTCTGAAATTTTGCTTATCCTTTCCTTCATCCAGGCCTCTTCCTTCATCTATTAGTATGTCTAATTTAATAATGTCATTCATTGTCAATCTATAAAATCTTACATTCTGATTTATATTTTTACCAAAAAAAAATGTACATTATCATTATACTTTCTTCCATTGTTATATGGCAATAATGTTGAGGCTTTCATTGTTTCTGCATATGAATAGAATTTCCTTTGCATGTGGAATTCGTAAGTGGCTGAGACATATTTTTCACAACAAATGTTTGAGGTCAAATCCTCTTATGAGGAGTTTTCAAATTGGCTTGTCTATTAAATTTTTCTTGATTTCCAATGCTTAACGACAATTCTGTTTCATTCCTTATATTATCCAAGGGTTTGATAATTTGTAAAAGATCAAATAAACTCACTATAAATGTAAGAGACTTCTCCAAATTGGTGCATGTTCAATATATCATCATCATCATCATCATTATTATTATTATTATTATTATTATTATTATTATTATTATTATTATTATTATTATTATTATTATTATTATTATTATTTAGAAATAAAGTAGACTTTGTGTAATTACACAAATGTTGGCTTGGTGGTTGACAAATATTAAAAAAAAATAGAATTGGTGAAAGAATACACAATATTAAATATAAAAAATATATAAAATAAAAAATGTGAATATACTTTATATTAAATAAGATCTATATAAAATAAAATGAATATTTACTATTGAATATTAATATAAAATAGAAAAGAAATGAAATTTGAATATCTCAGATAAATATTTTTTTAAATAGGTTATTATTTAGTTCCTGTAAATTAGTATCTCTATACAGTGCAATAGTATGCAGTGGATTAATTATATAATATTATTACCTAATATTATATAATTATACAATAAATATGATGAAATAAAACAGAAAAGTCATCTAATTATTCAATTTTTCTAACCATCCATTATTAAATGACTGACAATGATATTTCAAATTAAATTTATCATCTTTATTATACATATACATTACCATCAACCTGAAATGTTTAGTTCCAGCATTTATTGTTGAATTTTTGGATTATAACAATAAATCTTTCTTCTTATTACAAAATTAAAATCTGCTGAAAATGTAAAAAGGTGTTAGTTTTACTAATTATAGTTTATATATATGGAAATATTTTTTATCTAATATATAAATTAAATTTGTCATATTTATAACAATAAATAACCTTTTATGATAGTACAAATTTTTTATATAACAATAATTAAAACAATGAATCAAAACAATACTTCATTATTTTGTTGAATAATAAAATTTTGAATTAATGGCATTTGGATTATTCATACTCTATCTGTATTAGAGGGTATAAACTCATTATGTTGTATGCTAAATTTAATTGAATCATAGAATTACATATATTATTTCAAACTTAAGCTTATAATTTTATTTCAAAATAAATTTCTTTAGGAAGTCCTGACAATTACTGTCTTGTCTTAATGATCAATATTAATTTTGTCTTGATTTTTTATTAAAATATAATTCATTAAAATAGTCAATGCTTTTTTTCATTGGTTTTAAATAATATAAAATCTACCATTGTCTCATACTGATATAGACCATTATAATTTAAATAAAAAACTCCTTTGTCCTTCATCATTTTCATTTTTTATTATCATTATTATCATTTATATGACTTCTATTTTGTTGCAATGTGTATTTGCATAGTCTTTAGTCTTTAAATCTTAAATAAATTTTAATATTACCATGTGTTATTATATCATGAAAGAAACAATTCATCTATTCTTCGAACTTTCACATCATTGAGCTATATTGTCAGTTCATTATCAATGTTAGTGTCTAAAATCCCTATTACAATCAATTTCATGCTATTAGTAGTTGATATTTTATTTTTAAAATGTAAAAATTGTTTCATAATATAATCACAGCAACGTTTAAACAAATAACATAATGTAAATACTTTGCATAAAATAAATAGAGAGAGATACATTAGATTTTAATGCCAAAGTAATAATAATAAATGATGTACCATAATGTGCAAATATGTATTAACATACAAATAGTTCTGCAGCAAGTAAAGGTTTAACAATGTAAATAGTAATAAGTGAACTTCTGTTATCTATCAGGAAGATTGCTTTCTTTGCATTCTCAAATACCATGGATTCATTAGTATATGATTTTTAAAAATGAAGTTAAAAAATTATAAATTTCAAGAATATATGATTGATTATATAACAATAGTCATTTACTTGTCTTTTGAACATTACAATCATAACATCGTTTGTATTTGTGTTTACTATATGGCTGCTGTGAATTTGAAATAAAAAATTCATTATTTTTTGTATGGAATTTCTGTTGACTTTCAATTTTTTTACTGACAGTTGAATTGTTTTTATATATGAATGAGTTTGATGAATGCATTATTGGTTGATTATAAGAAGTTCAAACAATGCTAAAAACTAATTTACAGTTAAAACTTAAGTAATTTAATATATCAAGCATTTGGTAGATAAAAATATATTGATAATGTATTATCTATATTTAAACTAATCATGGTTTGATTAATAGATAAAAAAGTTATAGATTTTTTTAGATGTATGTAATATGCATATATTAGCTATTACATAAAAATTTTTGTGACAACTAAAATAAAAGCATGCTGTACTTCTAGATGGACTTTGTGACCCAGCAATCTCTACTAGTGAAAGTGCCAAAGTGGAATGTAGGCCATCACCTTATCATTATTTTGTATGCCATAAAGCCAGATTATATGACTATATTACATTATAAGTATAATAGGGTTAGTGTAATTTAAATCATATGTAGCTTGTAGTTATTAATTTAAGTGTTATATTTATTCTGTCATGCCTTCTTTGCCATGACTGCAAATTATTGTGAGTGAATAGTATAGATAAGTAATAGATTATTTTGCTATGGAAGAATGAAAGATTGAATTAAAATATAAATATTAATAATTTCAAAATTTAATTACAAGATAATATACTGTATTAATTAACTAATGAAATAAAACAGAATTTGTTGATATGATTACTTTGTTTTATTTATATTAATTTGTTTTGTATGAAAATTTAAACTATGAATGAAAAATAAGTAAAAAATTTTGTGGCAAGTGAAATAAAAACATTATTAAAAAAAAAGATTATATAGTGTGCTTCCGTTCCTAAAAAAGGCAAGCTTCGTCACTGGTACTTACATATATATTCTTTCTTATTTTTGCCTGTATTGTGAATATATATATATATGATTCATGAAAACAACTCTCTTACTGTACTAATATTTTAGCATGCATTAGTAAATTTGCCATATTTTTTATATTTATATTTACAATGAAATAGATGCATATTAATTACTTATTATAAGTTAATATAAAAAATAGCTCAATGCGGATTCCTTATATTAATATATACCATTAGGTAATTAAATCCTGCAATTACCTGTATTAGATTACTCTAAAAATTGAATCAATTTTATTTACCAAAAGTGTTAATAAATGTTATTTCCTATACGGCTGCTATATCACACGAACATTTTTCAAATAAATATAATTAATTAGTTAAATAGACATCACTTCAGCAAACTTCTTTCTTTCATCTATTCAGCTTACAAATAGTCTCTATCTAGGTCTTTTAGAACCTTATGGAATTTAATTTAAGACTTTAGTTGTGCATCTATTTATTGTTAATATATCCAGCAATTTTATATTAACTTATTGATTTTATTAGTGATGTCAATGGTACCTATGTTTTCTCACCCACGTATTTTGCTTTAGATTGCTTGTTATTCTTGACACACACTTCCCTATGTCTTGATTATGGTTTGAAATCATTTTAAAGCTCTTTTATTAAATATTCTAGTCTCATAAATAAGCAATGATACTACATTTATTACAATGTCATTTTCAATCATTTAGGACAATGGCATTTAAAACAGGCAACACTCTCCATACAGTAGTGCCACTCAGAGCCAACCAGAGTAATCAATGGATGCCAATGATTACTCTGGTTGTCTCTGAGTGACACTACTGTATGGAGAGTTTTGCCTGTTTTAATAACAGTAATGTGCTAGCATAAGGAATAGTGATCATGTGATGTTTAGTGGTTTAACACCAATCCTGCCTAATAGGATAGTGGTGGCTATGGTTGTTGCAGAGCCAAAGACATCAAAATGTATGGGTAATGAACTGGGTTTAGTCCCATATGACTATATAAACTATTGAGCTTAGATTGAAAATATTATTGTGTTTTCAATTTTATTCTCATAGTTTTGTAGTTAAGTAGAGATAAAATATGGCTGCTGGAAGGTTGCATTAGATCCTAAGACTAAGTGCAGTGCACTCAGATCCAAAGCTCCTCACTGATGAAGGCCAGAGGCCAGAAACTAGTCTGGAGATATTGGATGAGTATGCACTAGATAGGGATTTTATGTACAAGCCTTCTGGCATCCATTGATTACTCTGGTTGGCACTAAGTGGCACTACTGTATGGAGAGTTTTGCTTGTTTTAATAACAATAAGGTGCTAGCATAAGAAATAGTGATCATGTGATGTTTAGTGGTTTGACAATGCCATTTAATATTAAGTTATTTTTCACCAAAACATTGTAAATTTATTTCTATGATTAATTTCATTCATTATGTTTCTATATTTATTAGTAATGACCAAGATATTTGTAGTTGTTAATTTTAAGTTCATTGCTATCAATCTTTATTTTCTTTTGACAAGCCATTAAAGATTACTTTAATTTTTTTGTATTTATCTCTACTATTAGTTTCTTCCTTTTATCTTTTAGTTCTTATGATATTTATTAAAGCTTTGGAGTATTATTTGTAAAAACAAAAAAGCACAATTGTTTGCATAATATAGATAATTTAAATAATTTCTATTATTTTTATTTCCTTAGCTTCCCACTTTAATCCACAAAATTCTTCTTATAAAACTGGTGTAAAAAATTTGAAGAGATGGAAAAATAATGCCATACACTCTTATCAATGTTCATTATGCCCCATGTAATTTGTTGCAAAAAATTGATTAGGAGACTTTGGAGTTTAAGTTCATGAATTACAGCCAATTCAAGCTTTTTATTAACTTTCAAGCAATAAAATCCTTTAAATTATTTTATTTAACATTAATCTCTTTAATATCAATTTTTAGTTTAATAAATGTTATTGCATTGATATTTTTTAAAATTTGATAATACCATGGTTTCACATCTCGGTATTCCATAACTTTATAAGCACTATTGAAATGTTTATAGAAGGAAATACCTTTTCAATAATCTGCAAATTTAAACTATATTGGCAAATAATATTTATTAGTTCATTCTATAACTGTCCTTGATAATTAAACATAATCTATTGTGGTTTACCCAATTTTAAAACAGCTTGTTTTCTGATAGTTTGAATAGATGTATTACAGTGATTCCTGATACTTAATCTATTGTAATTTGGTCAATTTTAAAGTCAGGTTTTTTTTTTGATAGTTTGCATAGGTGAGTTATAATAATAAAGTTGTTGCATAAAACTCAACAGAAGACTGATGAAGACCATAATCTTCAATGCATTTTTCCCATTATTTTTAAATATCCATTTCAGTACTACATTATTCCAATCATCTGTTATATTATTATTATTTAGACATTTGGTGAATAGCTTTCCTCTATTTCTCTAAATACTACTTTTAAAATATCTATTACAATTATATCATTTCCTAAAACTATCCATTCTCTATAGATTTAAGTACATCTATCATTGTTCATTAAAATACACACTATTTGATATTATCATAAATGTAGAAACTATTTTATTTTTCTGTTTTGTTAATTGCTATATATATATAAACCTTCTCCAAGTTTTTCATAATGCCATCCTTGTAATATTAATATATCATTTAAACTTTTGCTGAGTTTATTGTTACTTTCTATAACTTTTCTTGCAATTTCACAATGTATTTTCTCATGGCATTATCTCCATAACATTTTATATAATTCCAAATATTTGGTTCTTTTGAATAGGTCACTTTTAAATATTTTCATATTCCTTTTTATTTTCATGCATTATCTTGTCTCAATTAAAATATTTCTGGTGAATATCTGTTGTTTTTTTTTTGTATACTAGTTAACATAAACATCATCTTCTAGTAAAATTACAGTTACCTTCTTAGTCATTTTTGAACTTTATTGATATTTTAAAAAACTTGTGTAAGTTCTAATTTAAATTTATTAGCTTGTTTATTGAAGACATTATATGTTTATATTTTTATTTTCTTAGCAACTTCAGTCATTCTATCATTCTATTAGTGTGTTTTTTACACCTTACTAATCAATGTTTTTTTCCAGGATTGAATCTATTAAGCACATTAGAATATTTATTATTACTCAAAATATAACTCCAATACCCACCTTCAATTAGATGTTCCAGTTCTATTTAAGATTTTTTCATAAAGGCAATTCATAGTATACATATTTTCAATTTCTGCAAATTCTGTAAGACTATGACTGTTCTCATTTCTGTCCAAATAGTGACATTTACCAATAACACTTTCATATTTCAATCACTTCCCAATCCTTGCTTTAAAATTTCTTATGATAATTTTTAAAACATTATTTTGCCTGATCTAACATATTCCATACAACTATATAAAAATACTTCTTCATCAGAATATAAACTTATTGAGGTAGAATCCTAAATTATCAGCTTTGATATCTTCAATTAAATGAATAAATAAACTTGCCATTCTCTCTGATATGCCAGCAATTTCCACTATGTTATTTTCCATATTTTATTTAAGAAGATTATCTCTTTACTTGTGTTTACAATATTTGTGCTAATATATAAAACATATATTCACTTTTCAAATCAATTGTTTTCTTTGACTGTCTGACCACGATATTTTTAATACTAGACTTTTTCCAATCTATGCAGTTTCCCCCTACTTGTAAGCAATTTACAACTTTAACTAAATAAAATGTTATCTAAGTCTAAGTCCATAACCACAGGATTCCTAGCTCCCTCTTTAGCCTTCAGTTACCAATTACTGCATTGTCAAACAACTTTATAAATTCCCTGACATTGATTGTAAATATGAAAGAAAATATTTTAAGTAAATCGAACTGATATTTCAGTTAATAACTATCAGGCATCTGGGGAAAAAAACCATGGTGTTTTCTTAGTCTTAAACTTAGAAGTAAACTTCATAAAATTACCATCATTTAATTCATAATTGTTTACTATGGAAACAATCTCACAATAATGAGGTACTTACTACTCAAGAATTTATAAAGTGAAATCAATTAGCGATCTACTAGAACACACACAGATAATTTTCTGTTTTTACTTCATTCTCTTATTCTGTTATCTTTTTTCCATTCAAAAACTTATTTATTTTTTTATTTTGCATTTATAAAATAATGTTGTAGTGCATTACTTGGTGATAATGGTGACCTCAAGGGCAAAGCAAAGGCTGAAAACTTTAAGCAATGTAAATATTTCCCAAGTAAATTAATTAATTATTTTCAAATAGATAACCCATACACAACGCAGTTTTTTATGTATAGAAAGTCCATTAACAAAACAAAAACAAAAAAGATTAGCTACGTTAAACACATTATAAAATTATTTGATCCATCCTTTTTTTTTTTAAATACTAATTTATTCTTAGGCATTCTATTATTTTCACCCATTGTTTAAATAAAAAGCAAAAACATTGAAATATTTATTGTTTGAGTCCTTACAATACTGACCATATAAAATTAGTCTTAATCTGTCCCTTAATACATGTGCATTCCAATAATAAGTATTCTACATTAAGTATTCACTCACTCACATATCACATGATAATAAGTACTAAATGTACAGCTCTTACTTTAAAAAAAAAATCACTCCCTTTATTGTTATCATGCATATCTTCTGTTTAGTTTCTATTATAATTAAGACTGAGACCCCAAAACTATTGCTATCACAACCAAATGATAAATGATCTGAAGTGGTAAATCTGTAATACATATTTAACTTCACTGCCTGATGACATTACATACCTTCAAAGTAGGGTTTGAAACAGTTTATATGTTTATTTGGTCATCCAGGAATGTTAAGCACACACATATACACGTATAACTTCCACCCTGTTTATTTAAGAAATGGTTATATGTAACCAGTTGAATTATTATTTTAGCTAAAGTATATTTTATTTTCAAGCTTGTAAATTCCCTTCACTTAGATAATTGTGTATGTGCGTATATGTATTACAGATATAAAAATAAATACAATTAATGTAGAGCTAAAGCAAATGCCAGAAAATTCTAAAAGTATTATTACAATTTAAAAATGTCATTCTCATTTCAAGTCAAACCAAAATCATATTTTAAAGTTATTTGCAATTTTAAAAATACGTTTAAATAATGCTTTCTGGAACGTATTGTTTACATCTTCCAATATTGCCAAATTTCAAGTATAGGAGGAGCAGAAGTTCTAGGAACGTGCAAAAGGAGTTCAAATCACTCTTCTCTCTGGTATTTGTGTAGAGATTGGAAACAATATGAATTGTGAGTAAAAACAATTTGCCTTCCTGATCTTAAATCGTCTCTGTCCTGCCTTCTGCCATGCCTTCGCTGCTTGAGAACTGTTATGTTTAACTGTGAAAGAAATATTGGAAAATGCCTACCATTATTTTAATAATATTGTGCCTTGCTAAACTTCGTATACGTTATTATAAGTGGCCACCATAACTTCTAAAGGTAATCCGTTTTGCCGAAGAATGAACTCTTAATTCTCCTCACTTCATTTCTTTCCTAAATCTTAATTGTAATCATAATGTAATTTTATTTATTTGGTAACTGACTATAAACTTAATTATCATTAAATTTGTGATTTTCTCTCTTAAGTTTTAAACTTGTTCTTTGAAACACTAAGCACAGAATTATGTACTTTAAATCTATCATTAGCTTTTTAAGTTTCACACTCTAATTATTTTATTTCATGCAGCAAAACTTATTTTAAATATATATCTCATTAAATTAGTTTTAGTGTGCTAATGTTTTAATCTAGCGAACTTATATTATTTCAATCATCATTCTGATATTTTGAAATATTTAAATAGTTAAACGTAAAATTTCTTACTGAACGCTGTTCGCTCGGTTAAATATTTGAAATATATGCTTAATGGCGGATTGTTTAAAAATTATATTATGGCATAAGATAAACCTTTTGTTGTTGTCACTATCGATATTTAAATGCATTTTATCTTCTTAAAATAAATTTGATTATTAATATATTTTAATAACTATTTATTATTTTTACGCCATCAAGAGTTAAATTGCTTGTAATATATTGTTGTTTAAAATACTTGGACTTGTTAAATAGGAAATAATATTTTCCCTCTTCTATATTCAACATCCTAAATTTATTAAAGTTATACGTACGATGCTGAGTGGGTTATTATTTTATCATCACGTTACGCATGCTATTATTGCTTTATTTAAGCTTAAATTATTTCATTAGTCATTTAAGACTTAAGCCATATTCGCATTGCTTACTTATGATAGCATTTTAAAGAATTATATTTTGCTTTATCATATTTACTCATCCGAAATCCAGATTTTCTTCACGTAACTCGTATAGGAATGAGGTTTGGTATAACCGATCTCAGGATAAACATTAGAGTATTAAGGCTCTGCATGTGACATGTTGGAGGGTGTGCCATGGAATCCTTACCACTCATATTTTCGAATATTGCCTTGTGATAAATACAAGTGGAATCATATATGTGATAAAGCCTTCCAGTCCAAAGATGGACATCTTCTCCATTTTAAACGCTGTCATTATAGTTAGCACTGCGAGTTCTTTTATGTGTAATTCTCATATTATCTATAAGACGTGGCGCAGTAATGTTTGTAAACCACTCATTTATAATTTATCGAATATTTTAGGATTGTCACAGTAAAACTTATTAGGGTAACCTATTCCTCATTTGTACAGGCCCAAATATGCTCATAAACGATAAATTATTAACTATCATATCAAGAGTAAAACTCTCTTTAGAGATGAATTTGTAAATGTCCTTATCATTACTTAAAGTAATGATCACCGCATTGATAACATTAATTTATTATTATACTATAACTCATTAGCATGCTAAATCATTTGCTTATATGCAAAGTAATAACCGCATTAAATCTGCGCTATGTTTTCTAATGTAAATTAAATTGTTTATATTTATTAAATTATTATGTTTTAATAATTACTCATGCATTGTGGCTTACTGACTCTCACTCATTGAATTCCATTAAATATTTATAATAGTGTTAGTAATATTTAGAAGTTATAACTGATTACTTCAAATAGATATTTATCTCTGGGTTATTCTGTTCTTGCTCATTCTGGATGGATACTATTTTATAATTCATGTTTCTTTTGCAATGCTAGCTGTGTGCAATTCATTTAAAATTTATAAATCGCCCTTTCACATAAGATATTTGATTGAGCCAAGTTTTAACATTATTTATTTATGCTAATTACCCTGTAGATCTCATGTTTCTCTGCTGTGTCTCTGGGACCAGAATGAATAAAATTTCATCTGTTATCATCAGAAGTATTGTTTATAATGTTATAGTTTTAGAGAAGAGCAAATAGGGCAGAATTCATGATTGCTCCTGACCTGTGTATCTCGGGCATGAGTGGATTTAGGGTACTTTTGCTTAGATTCTAAATCTTGTTAAATGAACATACAATTCTGATAAATGATAAATGATCATAGATAATGCCTCTAAAATTAGTAAAGCAGTGTTTCCGATATTTTATCCACTCTACATAAAAAATTGCAATTTTCATCAAAAAATAAATAAAACAAAACCGAAATTTCATAAACATAAGTGTAATAAAAATCAAAATTTCAAAATCAATCTTTGACAAATATTAGTAATTAGCAAATGATAAAATAAAATAAAAATTTACTGGCATAATCACATGATCAAAACATTATATTATTATCACAATCAAATATCAAAAACCAATATTTAGCAAATGTTAGTAATTAGTAAATGAAAAAAAAATTAGCATAATTAATTATGTGACCAAAAAACGACAAATTACTATCGTAATAAAAAATTAAAAACAATATTAAAGTATTTTACTTTTAAAATATTGCAACAGAAAACAAACACATGCTAGCATTAACAAAGTAGCCAGCTTAAAAAAAAACTGCATAAACTAACACAAGAATTGTGCGTTAATCAAAGTTTAATATTACAATTAACAGAAAGAAATCCACATAAAAATTTTTAAATATCTTGTCCTTATATTTTACTTTTAAAATACCATGTCAAATATATGGCAACAAAATAAATTACTAAACCAAAACATAATTGAAAAAGAAATTACTAGGGTCATGAAAGTACTATAGATATTATGTTAAACAAAATATAATTTAGCAAATAGTAATATTTGACAAAAAAATAACCGTTTATATGGGAAAACATTTTAAAATTATTTTTATAATTAAGTGAATATGGTTAAAAAATTAAAACAAATGAAACATCAACTACATAGTTAAATTAATTACTAAACTAATCTATTAAAGAATAAAATATACATGTGTATGAATGATAATTATTTTATGGTGTTCATCAGTAAATAGATATGTTACCTACAATTATAAAATATTAAAATTAAAACATTATGGGTATTTTGTTAAATGCAAAAAAAAAAAAAAAATCAACAACTTCTTCAGGACAAAAAACAGGCAGGGCATGGAAAATTTCAAAAACAATAGTTTAGCAAATAATATTGATCAGAACACACAAACAAATTAGAGAACATAAGCCATGCATAATAAATATTAAAATTAATTTTACAACTAATAAATAAACAATAAAAACATATTATGTGCAATTAAAAAAAATTAAAATTTCAAAACAATAGGTCAGTAAATATTAATATTTGACAAAAACCAAATTATTAGCATCTATTTGCGAACATAAGTCATGCATAATAAATATTAAAATTAATAATTAAAACTATGAAAACATATTACTCATGATTTAAACACTTTTTTAATTATCTCAAAATGTGCAAAGTTGTGTCCCATTGCTAAACATAAGGAGAAAAGGCAAAATCGAGACAAAACGTTTGCAGGCGTCATCCTTGACATTCATAGGGATTCATCTTTGACTTCAATAACATCAGATGGAAACAAAAATAAAAAGTTTTGATCAAACACTTTAAATTAAAGCAGTAAAAAAAAATTAAAAAACAAAATAGTACCATTCATCTATTTAACTAGCTAGCCACTCATACATTCATTTAATTATTAGCTATTTACTTCTATGTATTTGCCTATATACATATATATTGATCTACCTTTACTTGTCTCTGCTTATCTATCTACACACTTATATACATATTTTATATTTATCATTTACCTGTTTATCTTTATACCTGTCTATTTTTTCCCTGTTTCTCCATTTTTTACCTACATATCCATCTATCTTTTTATCTATTTCCTATCTCTCTATGTATTTATTTATCCATATGTTTGTCTATATATTTGTCTATTTATTTGGTTTTCTATCTATTTATTTATGCATCCAACCATACATTTAATTATCTAGTGGCCAGCCCATCCATTATCTATCTACTCATCTGCCTATCTACCTATCTATCTATTTGTATATCTATATATCACATTAGCTTTAAATATGTGATAATATTTCTAATTTAAGATTCTCATAATCACCATGAAATATTCACTTAGGATATGATGAAAGCAAGTTCTTAAATACAATTTTAAGAAATTGTTTCCAATCACCAAGCCATTTAATTCAATTAATTCATGTCTGATTGAAATTAATTTATGTTTGGATGTTTATTTCTATTGCATAGCTTTTATATAGTGATATGATAAATGTATTATTATTTCTTATATAAAGTGGAAGGTATTCAAAATGAAAACAAGTTTTAGCAAGAATACTCAGATTATTTATTGGATATTCAGTTGTTTAGATGATCATTTTCTCACAATATGGCTTAAATATCTTTGTAGCATTTTAGGATGAAAAATAAATATCATTTTTAAATAATGCTATTATTTTTCTAAGTTTGTTATATAAAAATGATACACATATTTTTTTATCAATATAAAAACATAGGAAAAACTTTAAACAAGAATGATTTGTAATATTATAAAAATGTGATAGCAAAATCAAAACGTCAGTTCTACAGTTTGCAAGGTGTGACGGTAATGAAATTATTATGATAAAAGCATTTCCTCAATGATTTTAATTTGGAAAAAATTTAAACTCGACTTTCACGCTTGAAAGTCTGAGTTCAACTCAATACTAAACTACATTGAGTTCAGTATAAACAGTATACTTGTATTTACATGACTTTAAACAGATTAATAATAATAAACATACAAAAAAGATTTTATTAAATATAAGTTTAATCGTTATATATATAGGAGATAAACATCTTTATGCAAAAAAGATTATTTTAAAGTTTTTTTTAATAGCTGCAATATTGATTTGCAATTACGTGAGATATTGATAAAGTATAAAAAACCACTGTTGATGTAATGTAAATTATAATAAACAAAAATATTATATATAACAACTATGTAATATATATATATATTAATAATTATATATAAAAAGCCCTTATCAAATGTTAAACATCCGTTTTAATATTAACCTATTAATAGATGCTTAACTTTTAATAAAGATCATAAAAGCATTTGCTGAAAAGACTTTTTATGCATAATTATTAATATATATTTATATAGTTATTATATGTGATATTTTTATTATTTATTATAATTTATACAAAAAGAAAACAGTACAATGGACTTAATTAATTTCATTTTTGATGACATGGTTACAATGTAACAATCAAATTGTTTATTGCTCGGGAATTCATAAGAAATTCAAAAAGTATTAGAAGTGACAGAGCTAGACCATCATTCATAGATCTCAAGTTCCAGAATCTGTCACTGTGGTGCCACATCAAACTATGCATCACAAATTAGCTAAAATTGTATTTCATAATTTGTTGTGTATAATCATCACACAATTCATCTTTACATTTTGTTAATCTTTACCTCTCACTTTTTTCCTTTTTTGAATTAGGGTAGCCATAATAATTTATGAATAATCCATAATATAACTCATGAAAGTTGAAGACAGGAAATGTTATAGTTTAAAATGGTGGTGTTTTGGCCAAATGATTAAAAAAAATGCAGGTGTTATAATTGTCAGGTGCAATTATATTTAAAACCAAGGTATGTGAATCTTATATTACTGCACATCTTGAAATCGTTAACAATGTGGGACAAAGAGGGTTATTAAAAACATTTCATTGAATGCTTGCTGGCCAATAGTTTTCATCTTGATTGTGACAAAAAAATTGTAATAAAATATTTTTAGCTAGATGTTCTTGAAAAAATAATATTGAAAATAAAAACAATAATCCAATTATTAATGTCATTGTTATTATTGTTATTATTATATTAATTTTACAATGTTTCTGTTTAAAGCAATCACATGCATTTATTATAAATACATTCAAACTATCCCTCTTAAAATCAAAATATAATTCCTTCTGAAGGAGGTCATTTAAAATATCAGATAATATCAAAAACAATTCCTATTTTAATTTTTATCAAATTTAGCATATAATATAACCACCTCATTTGGTTTGGAAATAGGAAATGATTAACATGCATGACCCAAAAGATAGCTATCTAAGAGACATATGTTAAATTCTAAATTCAATCTTTAGTGAAAAGTTTAAGTTGATTAATTTATTAAATGTGCCTTAGTTTCATGCATGATTAATCTTAAAGAGTGTTTATTTATAATAATGAATTAGTTTAATAATTAGAACCAGAAAAAAGGAAATAGTCATGGTGGGCAAAGAATAATATTAGTTAACAATCAGAATGTTCAAAGTATGTTAATAATTTACATATTGTAGTGTGTACATATCTTCATTTTTCTATATTTTATAAATAGCTAAATAAAGAAAAGAATTTCAGGTCACATATGTACTAAAATATGTTATTGTTTCACATCCATGTGGAATATAAGAGTCATTTATTTATTAAAATTAAAAATTTATTTTGTTAAATTATAATAGTTAAGATTTTACTTCATTAAACTTAAATTATATTAAATGACAATAATGCTTTATTAAAATTAGAAGAAAGAAATCACATGTTCAAAGCTACTGTTTAAAAATACAGACTGCATTGTTACTATAGAAACAAAAATGATTTCAGAAAAAAGAAAACATACTTTCTTTGTTTTAAAATGTTTTGTGTTTTAATCTTACCTTATTCTATAAATAAATTCTGGACTTGCAGTAAAACAAATGTATTGTGAGAAGAGAACATTGGAAGGGAAGGGACAGAAGTTCCTTCCATTTAATGTCTAAAATTTAAATGGACTGATTAACAACAAAATTCTATGCTGACTGCCATTGAATTTAAGAGTACTAAATCTACTTGGATTGTAGTATTGACAAAGGAAAATAATTGGATACATTTAAGGATTGAAACATTTATGGATCACTACATATGTGTATGCTAGCTTGAAGATGCCAAAAGAAATGCTGCAAGATAAGAAAGCACAATTGAAGTTTTATATATGCTAATGGTAACACATGCTCAGAGAAAAATCTTACTTATTAACAATAGTTGAAATTATAATGGTAATATTTATAAATGTTTGTAAATAAATCATTTTTATATAGCACGATGTTTATAAACTGTAATGTCTTTCTTCTAAATTAATAATATTAATTACAATGCAGTTTGATTTGTCATCTGATAACTTAAATAATAAAAATCAAGTAAAGGAAAAGATCAATTAAAATGCAAATAGTATTTGGATAACTTAGTTTGAATCATAAATAATTTTATAAGAAAATGTTACTTGATTTTTTTTTAATGATAATGATATTATAATTTTTCTGTATACATTTATTTTCTTATTTGTGTGAAAAAAAATCTATAGTCAACGCTTTCTTGACTATATGCATTTTATAATTTTAATTATAAATTAATATCATATCTAAATATACTATAGTGAGGGTGGACTATAAATGTACATTATATGATGTTGATTGCTATTATAAATTATTTTTTATCTTAATCATCACAAATAAATTGATGTATATCTTATAAATTTAAATTATTGTTATTAACCTAGGTATTTTGATTCACTACTGCATGAATCATTATAAAACTATTGTATTATATCATATAATACAATTCATGTTCTATATCACTAGCAAGTAAAATATTATTTAATACATTTTATTTCATTTATCAAGCTTGAGTATTCATATGGATTCATTGGCACTCTATATATTTATGAGTCCATTACACATATAGATAAATATTAGTTGTGATTGACTCAATTTACTTATTAGTTATATTTTAAATTGCATGGATGTGATATTTACTCAGTATATTCAAGTTGTCCAAATATGTAATACATAAGTGGAGAAAACCATTTGTTTTATAATTATATTTATTGCATGAAGTTGCCCAAATATGAGATGCATTTGCAGACCAACTTGCCCTGCTCAGTTATAATATCTTCATTACATTTGTGGCTAACTAATCTGAGGGCATTTACTGATAGTCAGTTCTATTTCTGATATTAGTTGTCTAGTGTATTGAGCAATCTATTATTTTATATTATCCATTATAAATTTTAGCTTATCCAAAAAGGACATATTTTATTTATGAGATAGTATTAAAATCTATAAGCCATTCAGAACAGTTATTTTCATCTTTCTTTTTTTTTTATATACTTTTCATTTAATTTCATTCATTATTAGAATATATTTCCTTTACATTGTTATTAGAATATATATTTTCCTTTATAATATATTCTATAAAAATACCCTTATAATTAAATTAGTTTATAATAAATATATACATATGTCAGGAATTTAATTAAAATAGAAAAAAAAGAAATGAAATATTAATTTCTCTTAATTATTGAATTAAAACTTTTTTTAAAAAAAAATGCTGCCTTCATAATCACAAAAATCTCTTGTGAATGATTATTAACAAAGTGTGAATTTCGTTTCAAATACTGAAAATATGATATTATTTTAATTTCCAGTTTTTAAATTTGAATACAAAAGTCCATTGCAAAATACCCAAATTGTAAAAAATAAAAAATATAGTTATATACTTTTTAAAAGATGCTACTGTGAATTAATTAATTTATGAATGTCCAACACTATTATTTCAAGTTACAAATAGCCAAATTTGTAATCAAAGAAAATAATTTTTTTATATTATATTACTGATCAAATTGCATAAAAACATTTTTTATAAATATTTTATATACATTATTTAAAATACTATTTATCATTAATAACAAATGCACATTCCTCATACTGTGCCGGTCAGATTTGTATGTTCACGTAACAAGATCTAGCATCTAGGCAAAAGTACCTCGAATCCAATCATGTGCAAGATACACAGGTCAGGAGCACTCATGAATTCTGCCCTATTTGCCTATTCCCCAGATCTATAACATTATGAGCAACAATCCGGATGACATCGATTAATCCACTTCTCATCCGCCGGCATCGATCATCGGAGACACAAAAGACTCAAGGCTAACTCATGATAGAATAACTTAATAATGAGCATGTTAATTATGTGTAGAGCGGAGATCATCTAGTCATATTTAAGCTTAAGAAATAACTTAATATTTATCTTAACTAAAGAAAGCACTGATTCGAGTTTGATGTATATATATATTTACGATTTATTAATAATAATTATGTCGGGTCATTTAGCCGACGTGAGCCTCAGGATTATTATAGATATTTATTTGAATCATTTTATACAATAACATGATAATTGCAGCTATGCCAATAATATATGTATGTGTTTGAGTAAATTAGCGCTATTAGAATAGATTATTAGAATGCTATCATACCCCCAGAAACGAAAAGAGCATTTGATTACTTCAAACAATAATTTTAACACAGATAATATTTGATTACATTTAATATGATGGTTAACTGGGAATTTTAGATAATTAATGCGCGGGATGAGTAACGAATAATTTACACAAACGATACTAAATTTATCATATTAATACTTATATTAAAACAAGGGACATATGTTTGTTTAAATAAATCATTTCATTACGGCTTATGAATACTTCTGGGTGAATGATAAGATAAGGGAAAAGTGGTGCATGCATGGTGGCTTATTATGGGTCCTTTTATGGATCCTGGAGTGTACTTCACGAATTCTAAGAAGTGACTGATTTCCTCTGCAAACTTTGGCAGGGTCGGTTTTACTAACGAAAAGAGTCCAGATTCCCTGGAATGAGGTACAGGCGAATCATGGATGACAAGGAGTGGTCGGCTATGTCAGTATCGGGCTGGTTTTTCCAGAGCGATCCCCGTATAAAGCATGTATGAACCAAGGATGTCCCCAGGGTGGTTTTACAGCCTGGTTCAAGGACATTGAGATGACAATGGGGTCCGACTTTGCGATTGCCTCCATGTAATAATGAAGCATGAACATATATATAAAATAGAATGGCCTTCATGCACTAAACGCTTATTAATAAAATATAAATATACTTCTGAAATTAAAGATTATTGGGATGTATTTATTGCCCATGAATGATGAACTATTCAGCGTAATGACATGGCTTCACTTTAAGCAAACAGGGATAATAATTATACATATAAACATAGAATAAAAGGTTAAGGTCCCCCTCCCCCTTTACATTATATTACTTAATATTATTCATTACGTTTTACACATTAAACCTCAATTATGGTTGATTTATGCGCTTGTGGAAACACATTAATTGATTACAAAATAAAAAAGGGTGGTCGTAATAGCTAAGATGAAATTTACATATATAATATAGTTGAAAGATAAAAGATAGCGCATTATTTAGGAAGGAGAATGGGAAAAACAGATGTCAAATCTGTTTTTCAACAGTAAACATGAAAAATATAATTAATTTATTTCTCTAAAACCGTGAGCATCTGGGCAAGCCGAATAAGACTTGTTTTTATCAATTATAAATTATTTACCCAGTAAATGATGGGTGGGAAAAACAAAATAAGTTATATGCTGGCGATTTTAGAATATTATTGGCATTAACTTTAAAATATAAATACGTAAAAATGTTAATAAAAATTATTGGCCACTTTTAAATAAAATAAAAGAAAAACATTTTATAAGAGGCTTAGCATAGATTAGTTATATAGAGTTATATATATTTGAAGACATTTAAAAGATATAATTTAAAATATACACATTACATAGAAGGCAGGATTTTAGGAATTATAAGCGGTCTGAGTTCTTTACCTTGATGATTGAGAAAAGCATTTCACTAGGAATCAGTCCATTGGTATTGTCACTAGATCTAGGGTAGCAGGATGATTTGAGATAGCACTTCATTTCATTGGAAAGACATATGTAAAGTTCAGTAGCAAGGAGTACGGAAGCTTCGTTCATGGGATCAGCATGTTAGAATGGAGGGACAAGGCGAAACTTACTACTCACAACACATTGCATGAAAATTACATCGGGCGTGGATTATGTTCAGCAGCATGACTATTTAATGATCTCCCCTTCTTGTGGATTCAAATCCAGCAGTATTTATACTTTTAATTTGAATTTGTAACTAGGCAACTACTGCTGGACCTGAGGCGGTTTAAGCACTTAGATTTCATTTGGAATCGTTTGGCCGGATACTCTTATCTGGTAAGATGTTTGAAACAATGCAAGTTTGTTATCAGTTTCTTGAACGATTGTTTTAAAATATATCTTGTGATTTTAAAACAAGCTAGCGTGGACAATTTCCACTAAAGGGTTTCTTCTATTATTACTAATTTGTAATCTTCTATTTTAATCTAAAGGGTCTTCCGGGTTATTGTTTTTCGAGAGACTTACTAACAAGATTGCATCATTTCTGGCTACAAACTTATATATGAAAAATATAATAAGTATCATATATAATATCTTATATATATAATATACTATTAATTCAATCACAATCTCCTATGCTAAAATATACATATATATTTATTATTTACGCCCGCATACACATGAGAATATTATTATTATATTAAATATTAAATTAAGACACATACATTTACATTATTTTATACTATTGGGTAAAGAAATATATTATTAGTTATGTGTATACATGTGTAAGGACAAGTTTGAATACGGTTAGGTGGTAGGAGATTGGATGTGGGCTGTGAAGCAGGATCTGAGCATCAGATCATCTGCTTCAATACATTATATGAAATTGTTTATTAGACATTTAAAGTCAACTGTAAGTTTTACCAAAATTATAAGAACTTATTTGAAAAAAGTATAAACTTCATTTAAAAACTTTTTGGTACAGAAAAATTATACACTTTCACAGTATGATATTACTTTCATATGCAGTCAGGTATTTTATCTTTGTCCCCTCTCCCCCAAAGAAAATGGTTGAAACTCTAAAAATATAAAAAACAATTTAAATATTCGTAATTAGAAATCACTTTTATAAATACATTTTAGAACAGTGTCTATATTGAAATAAATAAATATGTGCAACATACAAAAGTTGTGAATGAATCTTACAAGTATTTATAATACTTTCAATTTTTCTACGTTTACATATCATGAAAAGTTATTTCAAAACACAATTATAATCAAATAATAATAATAATAATATATATATATTTTAATTTAGTTCATTCACAATATGCATTATATCAAAATATCATATAAATAAAACATTGAAGATAAAAATGTGATTCTTGAGGGCAGGCAACAATTAGGCCACTTTCTATTTTGATTTAAATTGGGAATATATCAAGAGCAGATCACTTAAGTGATGATGGCATAAAAAATAATAATACAATAAAAAAGATACTAAACAACTAAAGTCATAATATATAAAACATGTTATTGGTATACTGGCTGAAAATATATACCATGAGCAAACATAAATACAACATTGTAATAAATTTCATAATTATTTATTTTATAAATACAATTATGGAAAATTGTAAAACAAAATTTAAATAACATGTCCCCTCCCCCTCCTGATATAAACCCTAGGACACCTGCCTCCACTGCCTTTGCAAAAATCTATCACTGCCCATATGTAAGCATAGAGAATGTGTCTTCATAGTATGAATGCATTTATATGTTATCAACACTTTTAAAATATCATTACTTAGATCATGTAAAGTGAGAAGTCTTTGAACTATGTCATCATTGGGATACAAGTATTACTTTTTGCTCATAATTAATTCATTCCCTTAACATATACTATATAATTTTTGTATTTCAGAAGATGATTCTGTAAATAGAGTTTGTTAATATGCCATAAAAGACAGTCATCTAAGCATTCATCATTTAAAGTAAAAAGTCTCATATCTCTTAAAAACTGGTGATATAAGCATTTCCTTGTAAATGATCTGATGTGGAATCTCTTCAAATGAACATTATTACTTTATTCACAAACTTTCAAGTACTAGGTAGAATATTAATACAATAAGTATATTAGATGTAGTTTCATAATCTAGTTTAATGGCATTTTCTGTTTCTTCCAATAATAATAATAAATAATAATAATAATAATAATATAATAATAATAATAATAATAATAATAATAATATAATAATAATAATAATAATAATAATAATAATAATAATAATAATAATAATAATAATAATAATAATAATAATAATAATAATAATAATAATAATAATAATAATAATAATAATAATAATAATAATAATAATAATAATAATAATAATAATAATAATAATAATAATAATAATAATAATAATAATAATAATAATAATAATAATAATAATAATAATAATAATAATAATAATAATAATAATAATAATAATAATAATAATAATAATAATAATAATAATAATAATAATAATAATAATAATAATAATAATAATAATAATAATAATAATAATAATAATAATAATAATAATAATAATAATAATAATAGTAAAGTAATAATAACAATAATGGTTGTTCCTTAGAATATCATATGGTGTCTTAGTATCTGAAACGACAGGTTGGGCATTAATACAAAAAAAAAAAATCAGTTCTTGAGTCTATTACGATAATATTATTTCAAAATATGATTAAATTTTTTAAAATTATCTCATTGTATTGCCATTTCTGAAAAATCTTTTCGCTTTTCTTTTTTTTGTATTTAATGAAACAGAAGTCCGGAAAGAAATGATTTCAGGAAATTTAACCACTAATGATGAACAAAAGTTCATCAAGTCTTTTTAATAGTTGGAAAATAATCAACTACAGATTCATTGAATTCAATTTTTCAATGATGTTAAAAGTCAAAATAAATAAAAATAAAATCATGTTGCAAACTCCATACATAGTAGCATTTTTATCAAGGTATATATATATCAAGAATATGCAAACATATTCATACGTTTTTTTATAACGTCAATTTTTATATTTCCACTTTTATGCATTTATTCCACTTTTTAAATTATTATTTAATTTTCATTATAATTTGAATTAATTGTTTTTATTTACATATATATCATTATAAATTTAATTTTCATTTTATCTTTTAATATTTATTTCTAGTATATATATGATTTTAACATTTCTTTTTACTAATCAAAAAGTTTTTAACTATTTTTATAATGCCATAATGATGATATATACTTTATGTAAATTATTAATATGATTTATTACCTTAAAATTAAAATTACCTAAATAATAACTTAAAGTTTACTATTATTGATATGAAAAAAGTTTCTAATAGAATATACATAAATATAAAAAGCAAAAAACATAAAACATAAAATAACAAACGAAATATTACAATATGTCACAAAATTATGATGCGAAAATAGAATTTAATAACTGAACTCAATTTACATACAAAAAAAAAAGGTTGTAGTTTCAAAGTGAATACATCAAAATAAATAAATAAATATAATAGTCCATGTCTGCTTTGGTTACCTTCAATTCAAAAAATAAAATAAAAAAATTAGAAATTAATAAAAATTACATTTTGGTTTTTACATTTAAATTTTTTGTTTACAGAGCATATTCAGTTTTAACCCATACCTAAGTATATGTATGTTGCACATCTTCTTGACATGTAACCTACATTTATGTTTGTGTTAAAACAACATAATATAATTTTGCAAATATAACTATTCATGTATGGCCTGAAACTAAATATTACTGATAAGAAAGTGTTGCAGCATAGATAATCTAATCATAATTAATTTTTTTTTTACAATTCTGGTATCTTTTGACATAAAATGAATATTTATTGTAGTAGTGGGTTTTCTATAAACTATGTTAATGAAAAAATCTTGACTATACCTTATGTAACTTTACATATTTAATAAAATTTATTAACTTTATTATATTTTCACAAGATAATTCATTTCACTAGTAAAGAGTTATATATCTATAACTTTTTGATTATGTTTTGAAACCAATCCTCATATTTTGTATTGCAATAGCAGACCACACAACAATAGCTAATTATCAGATAACACAATATATAGAATACATTGAATTATGTATTTTTTTTTTAAAAAAAAATACTAATCTATATAAAAACAAAATGTGCATGATTGACGAAAAAAAATAAATAATAATGTATGCAAAACTAAAGAAATATTTTACAAAAAAAAAACATAGATAATTCTTCCTAAAGATTTAATAAGACATAAAAGATATTTTAAAACAATTAAACTAAATAGAACATAATTTCACAAATTGTGAAAATAGAGTAATACCAATAAGGCCTTTTAGTTGTGAAAGATGCCTTTCTTTCATGTCATTGTATAATTGCTTAAATTTGTTTTTAAAATTGGTAAGGATTTTTTTTTCAGAAACATTGTAAAATATTAGTATTTTTATGTATTACAACTGATAAATACTATATAGTGAAACGAAAGAAAATCTAAAATGAGTTTCTTCTAGTCAAAAAATAAAGTACAGTTTTTGCCTAAAAATGATTATATATTCTGATTTTTTCATGATTTTAAATGAAGAAGTGAGGCATGCAATTAAATTTATGAAGAATTTAAAGTTCAAAAATGATGGAATTGTAATTGATATATTAAAAGAAGCAGGGAAAAAAATAGAATTTTTTGTTGGCAAAGTAAAATGCAATATTACTATTAATATTTTTAAAAGGTGATAAACAAGATATAAGAAATTACAGACCTATCAGTCTTTTATCTGTTTTATTCAAAATTTTTACCAAAGTAATTACAACTCATCTACAGTGAACTTTGAATTCTAACCGCCCAAAAGAATGAATGTAAAAGTGGTTTGATTACAATGAATCACATCCAAATATTGAGAAAAGTTATAGAAAGGACCAATGAATATGAGTTACCATTATACTTTGGATTTGTAGATTATGAAAAGGCATTTGATTCTATAAGCATTGTTTCGGTGATTAAAACATTAGATCATCAAGGTATAGACCCAGGATAGTCATATTTTGACAAATATTTATAAAAATGCAATAGCAACAACTAGATTACATAATGATATAGCAAGATTAACACTGAGAGTGGTGTATGATAAGGTGATTCCATATTTTTTAAAACTTTTTACAGAAGTTTTGCAAGAAGTATTATGTGGATTAAAATGGGAAGCTAAAAGAGTAAAAGAAAATGGAGTTTATTTAAGACATCTATAGTTTGCAGATATAGTTGTTTTTGCAAATAATGCTTTAGAACTTCAAGAAATGTTACAAGAGTTATCAGATGAAAGTAAGAAAGGATTAAAAGTATGTATTTAAAAGAATAAAGTAATGTTCAATGCATTTTCTCAAAAGATGAAAATAAAGATTGATAATGATGAGGTGGAAGAATTTAACAACTACAAATACCCTGATCAAATTATTATTACAGATGGAAACATAATGGATGAAATTAATCATAGAATTAAATTTTGTTGGAGTGTTTTTTGGTAGAAATAACTTAATACTAAAGGAAAATATGCATATGTGTTTGAAAAGAAAGGTTCTTAATAAATGTGTTTTACCAGTTCTTATTTATGGATCTGAAATTTGGACACTTAACAAAAGAGAAATAGAGACTTCAAATCACTCAATGAAGTATGGAAAGATGCACATTAGGAATAACAAGAAGTGATTGAAAATGAAATATATGGGTGATAAAACAAACAGGTGTTATTGATATCATTAAAACAATTAAGAGACTGAAGTGGAGTTGGACTGGATATATTTCTAGAAAAGATGATAATAGATGGATAGTTGAAATCATAAACTGTAGTCTAAGAGATTGTAAAAGACCTAGAAAAAGATAACATGTGAGCTGGATGGATGAAATAAGGAAGTGTGCTGGGATGATGTGGAGAAAAAAGGCTAGAGATTGCAGAAGATGGATTGAACATGGACAGACCTTCATCCTGAAGTGGATAGATAATGGTTGAAAATAATGATGATAATGATATTTAATGTTTAAATGTTAACAAATAGGTATATTAAATTAGGGCACAGATTTACAGAAAGATTTTTCTTCTTATTATGTTGTATTATATTGTTATAACAAATGTAAGAATAAAAACAATAATTACATTTATTTTATTAACACCATACAATTATTTTTTATTACATAAATTCTTCCAAAAAAGTATTTTATTTTAATTTTTATATTTTAAATCTTTATAACAAAACTCCTACTTTTTCCTTTCATCATAACATTATGTAAAAAATCAGAAAAAAATATTTTTTTAAGCAAAAACTGTACTTATTTTTTGACTAGAAGCAAACTAATTTTAGATTTTCTTTGTTTCACTATTGCATTTATCAGTTGTAATAATAAAATACTAAATTTTCAATTGAAAAAAAAACCTACTTCTAAAACATTAAGAAATACAATGACATGAAAGAAAGGCATTTTCATAACTAAAAGCTTTGTTTTTTTTCTATTTCACAACAGTGAAAATGTTCATTAGTTTGTCAAACATAACATAATGAAAATCATTTCTATTTTAACTCCTGAAATATTTCATATTAAATGAATATCACAGTCAAGAGTAAAAAAGAGTTAGCTAAAATCTTACATATAAAATAAACAATCATAATATATGATTCTAATATGTGAGAGATATAAGTTGTAAATCAACTACTACTTGTTGTTAAATAGTTAACTTTGTCAAATAATGAAACTGACATCTAACCAATAAAAATAAAAATAATATAAATCTTCAACAAAATAAAGTTAATATATTGAGACTGTTATGATCTTATGGCATTCAACATAGTAGTGTGCACACACATGCAAGTATACACATGTACATATATAAAGTTGTAACAAAAAGTAGAAATAAACAAAGACAAAAATTTTTGTGGATATTTTCTATATTACACTGGAATAACAGTTAAGGATTAAATAATTTTGAATTTAAAAAAATATTTATTATAAATTAGACATTTAAAAAGGTCTACTTGATATTGATTAATTCTGATTTTGAAATAAAAACAACCATGTTTTATGTTACAATAGATATACTGGTAATTATAAAATTGCACTATATTTTGATAAAATTCCACTAAGTTGTTATTTAAAGTATTAAGGTAGATTGACAAGAGTCATTAATTTTTTTCAATCAAGATAAAAAAACTTATTTTTAATTACTGTATTTTTTTCCCACCCTGGCTATAAAAGGTTGGAAAAAATATAAAGGATTTTTTAAGTTTTATTGATGGTGACAACATAACTATCATGAAGTTATAACTTAAGACAAAAGTACAAGTCCAGTTGCTGCTACTAGTTCACAATGGTAATTTGCTTTCTGTGTTCTCCATAGCTTGCATATATATGTGTTTTAGACAGCATATAGATTGAAAAGAGCCCACTGCAGATGACCAGTTACAGGATTATACCTTTCCCAAATAGGACAATAAACAGTCTACTGTTTTAAAAGGGACCATCTTACCAAGAGAGTCCATCAGCTTTCTGAATAATTAGTTAATACATATACTGTCTTATATATGCAGAGAACTACAGATAAACATACTGCAACATATATATAAAGTACAGGTGGTCAATTACTTTAAATAATTTATTTAGTAAAAATACCAGTTGTAATTTTAAATTACATTTTTTTTAAAGTAAATAATATTATTCAACAAAAAAATAAAATATGTTTCTAGTAAATTTTATTAAAAAAAGAAAACTAAAAATCTTTCTAGATTAGGAAATAAAAGAACTTGCTGGAGTATTGTTTTTAAAAGACATTTACAATTAATCAAGAGTAACCTATTAAAAAATAAAAATAAAACTTTTATAAAAGACTGTCAAAGAATTAATATTACTTTTTTTTTTTAGAAAAAAGAAAATATATATATATTTTTAAAAATAAAAACTTCTTTTTAATAGCTTTAAATAATACCATCCATATTTTTTATATATGCACACATCATGTGTGAGCATAAGTGAAAAATATAATAATTTTTAATAAGTTTATTATTTTGACAAATTAAAATATACAATATAAACATTAGTGTCCACACATATTTCCATGGGTGCACACATGTATATGTGAAAACAGACATTATTTATGTATCATTATAGAGTAATAACTTATTTTTTTATTATTACATGACTATCCCCATATGTTACAGCATATCTACATGCTTATGTAGATGATTGTCTTGTAGACACATATATGTTAAATCAGTCATTATGTATTATAAAATGAATTTTATTTATAGGTTTATGACAATTCAAATATGTCCATAAATTATCCTGCACATCTGTGTGTTTAAATATTTGTTTCTTGTAAACCTATTAAGGTTTTGTAAATCACAATGTGATAGCTAATTGTATATGAATCAAAACTAGAATGCCAAATATACATTTATAGCATACTCATCAGATCTTAATTATTGTTAAATTTATTCCAGTGAGTTTAATTAATCCTGAATAGATTTAAAATATTATAAATGTTGTATTATATCTATGGTTAAGAATAACAGTTATAGAGCCTTTGATCTTGAGCTACATTCATGCATTGGCACAAAGGGGGTATCTTTTAAAGTTCAAAATTTTTTGAGGTACATGACTGTGTTCACTCAGATAGTCATCTTATATAAGTCAGTGAATAAATTATTTGAAATTGCAATTCTGTCCGATTCCATGTGTATGAACAATGTCTTTCCTTTAGAATAAATTTTAATGTTGAGAGAGTAAGCAAAAGGGAGCAATATATCTGAGGTATCATCTTTGCACACAGAGAAAAAGTAATCTTTACTTATCTAGTCTCAAACCATATATATATATATATATATATATATATATATATATATATATATATATATATATATATAGGTCTATATTATACATACTCTTGTTCTTCTTCAGAAGTATCAATCCTAACCAAAATGTTGCAAAAAATATTTATGTACAAAGTGGATTTAACTTGCTTTACTTTCAAATGTAAAGATTTAATGGATAGTTTATACATAAACAAGCATTTTGTGAAAAATAAAGGTACACTATTATTACTATTAAGATATTATTAATAATAAGTTCAATGGATCATGGTTTGACTTTGTTTATAATTTTAGAGATTTGTTCATTTACAGATTTAAATCATAATTCAAACATTCTATAGAGTGGATTTCACTACTATAGTCTAATATGTTCACAACAATTTAATATTATTGCATATATATTATATGTATTTTAATGTAGCGTGGATGGTTGAAACGAGCTTACAATAATCTCATCAGATTGTGTGTGTTTTTTTTTAAAAAAATAATTATATACTCATCATATGTATCCAATTAAATATTTATACAATTTAAAATTAGAAAGTTAAATCTACTGCATGTAAATATTTTTCGTAATTTTACTGGTATTTTTTTAAAAGTTTCTGTGAATCTTAGACTTTTATAATTAACAGAATTAATACATTGCACAGGCTTAAACCTGCATTTATATATGTAATATATGCGGGATTCGAACTCAGACTTTCACACCCCCCACTACTCTCAGTGACATCTCATATTGCTGACCCACCTGATCTCATATATGTTGAAAAAATAAATAATCACCAATATACGTATTTCATGCTAAACCAGCAATCATCAGTTGGTCCAGATTACTATCCTCACACTGATTATATATGAGGATAGTAATCTGGACCAACTAATGATTGCTGGTTTAGCATGAAATACGTATATTGGTGATTATTTATTTTTTCAACATATATGAGATCAGGTGGGTCAGCAATATGAGATGGCACTGAGAGTAGTGGGTCGTGTGAAAGTCTGAGTTCGAATTAACAGAATTATAAATTTAATTCAATTCAAATTCTTCTACAGAAAATATTTTAAATCATACCTTATAATGTTTCAGTAGGATTTCAATATTATTACACATTGCTACACATTTGTAACCAATATAATCTTTTTAATTAATAACACATTCCTCTTTACCTTGTTATCCGATTATGAATTATCACTCATGCAAGTATTTTTCTGACCAAACTCTCTTATTATAGATGAATTTCATATTTAGGTAGGCAAAGTAGAGATACATTGCACAGAAATGAAAGTCTAACTTTCAATCTATATGTCTTGATTGAGATTTAAGACATAAATAAAAAGTCTGAGTATCATTTATGTGTGGAGATTCAGGTATCCCAAGCCTCATGTTCAACTGATGAATAGATGTTATTTTCATTAAAAAGATTTATTTTTTATTTTACGTAAAATCTTTATTAACAAAAACAATAATTATATAAATTTTTAAAACAATAATTTACATTTATGTTTTAAATTATAGCTCTTCACTTTTTTTAATATAAATTCCTTCTTTAATTAAATATTATTATCTTAATTTTTCTATTTACTACTTCATAATTCACATGAAGACAGACAAGTTAAAGCATTTATTGTAATCATTGTCAAGTTTTTTTAATCAATTATATTTTTTATTATCGAAAATCATCTCACATCTTATTGCTCATATTGTTTCTAGAGCTGCAACAAGTTGATTCAATCTTTTAATGCTATTTCTTACTTCTCATCTTAAATTTATATATGAAGCTTGAAATATTTGATCTTAAAAGTTCAAAGGCTACACATTCTTCAAATAATTGAAAGAAAAAAAAAGGTACCTTCTTTTGTTTTACAAAAGTACGTAAGAGTTTTAAACTCATAATTAACCTACCATTTAAATAATCCTTTCTTGCATGTAAACCATTTAATAATTTATAATGAGTTTGATATAAGATTGTGGAAAATGTATTTTGTGGAGATTCTTCAATGTTTAATTATTGGTACTTTTGTCCAAGAGTATTAAACATTGTTATTAGTTGTTTTAAATCATTATATTTAATATTAACCAAGATACTTAAGTTAAATTCATTCTACACATCATTATATACTGTAAATATGTCAACATAAAATGATCTATCTTTTTAAATTTTATTAATTAATTAAATTAGCATCTAGTGCTAATGATCTAAAACATTTGTAATATATTAATATAAATTCACTCTTATATATATATACATCGAATCTTGGATTTATAAGATTGAAGCCTTCTTAAGTAAGTGGTAATTGTAATACTGAAATTGCTAACAGTGTGAAGTTTTCCCCTCCCCCCAACAAATATAGTTCTTTGCTATATGGTTTAATTTATTTAATGTTATAGTGAAAAGACACATTTATGATGTATAATAATCTAGGATTCTCATAACAATATCATTAAAAATTCTTGTCCTACTAATGAGTGAGAAATATATATTCCTTACACTAACTCCCCTCATATATACTTTAAGGCAAATTTTTTTTTAATGATTCCTCCATTAAAAAATTTTTTGCAAGAGGTATTTTAAAAGAGATTAAGATCACTCTGATGAAGATTGCATGACAGTCAAAACTGTCAGGAAAATAAAGGAATCATTTAAAAAATGTTTGCATTAAAGTGTATATGAGGGGAGTTATTGTAAACAATATATATGAATATATGAAGAAATGCAAAGAAAGTGAAAGGAGAAAAATAAGAATATACTTCTAATCAATGAGAAAGATTTAGTTTTTAAATTAAATTTTATAAATTATAATCTTGTTTAAGTATTTATTTATGTCTGTTTTAACCATATAAAGCAAGATTCTTAAAATACTGACAGAGTCGCCTGGTATTCAGATAGATTCTTTCTACCTGTATCTGGTTGCCAAGCTACAGACTTTAATGATTGTATATAAGATCCTGTTTTTTTTTCTGGAAAATATTAATGTTATTCTAACAATTTGAATATTATAGATATTCTGAAAAATTATTATTATATCATCATTAAAAGCTATTTCCACAATCTTCACACCTAACTGAAAAATATAAAAACTTCAATACTTGATTTTCAATGTCTTTGACTATCGTATTTATGTATATTGCATGTTTATTGTGAAAGAGATTGACCTGGAATTTTTTGTATTGGATAACAGAACATGATCTAATAATAATCTAAAAGTGTGTGCTATAAATTTTAAAGATTTAACTTGTTACAAATACATCTTAGTGCATTAGTCGAGATATTGCTATCATGTATATATAAAGGCATATAGATTAATCTCTTTTATATCAATACTAGTTGGAATAATCACAAAATGTGATATGATTTAATAATAATATCAGATTATTATCAGAAATAGTTTGCCATGCTTTTCATTCTCTCAGTCATCAAAATATATTCTGGGATATCAAGCTTACATTCATGTAACAAAATAATGAAACCCTTTACTGTGCAAATGAATCAAAAAGTTTTTAACTGCTTCTGACTTTTTGCCAACATGTTACTATCTGACTAGCACTGATATCATAATTATCTTATAGACATTTCCATGCTATTATTCCAGAGTAGCTCCACTGAAGAAGATATAAGACCTAATTGTAATTTTCAATGAAAATAAGGCATGTAAACTTTTCTTCAAATACTTTGTATGGTGATTTTTGACAATAATTATTATAAATATAGTTTTACTTCTCAATATTATGTAACAAAAAAAAAACACTTACTATGGTTTAAATATCTTATGGGATGAATCTAAATAATAAAATATTATTGTATATTTTTTTACATCTGTAAAATGCTAATGATATATCTTCTTTGCAATAGAAACTAAATAATTATAATTCTAAAAAAATAAGCAATCTCTTCATATTAAATTTTCTTCTTTTGCTGTCAATGCTTAGCATAAGGATACCCCGAAGACAAAGCCTTTTCCAATAGTCCCTCACAAAGAAAAAATGAAGAAAGCAATACTCAACAAATGGTAAAGGTTCAAACCCATTTCAAAATTGTTTTGCTTTTTATATAACAGTATTAAAATAGATTTACAGAAT
Organism: Epiperipatus broadwayi; assembly: GCA_028023455.1. Taxonomy (NCBI): domain Eukaryota; kingdom Metazoa; phylum Onychophora; class Udeonychophora; order Euonychophora; family Peripatidae; genus Epiperipatus; species Epiperipatus broadwayi. Next base: position 3,097,576 of record JAQFVV010006222.1, read on the forward strand.
ATGATTGGATAGTTAACTGTTTCTTTTCTGGGGTTATTAGATAAAAGAAAAATTCTATATCTTTTTTTTTTAAATATATGTTGAACTATAATTTTAACCTGGCTGATAATAAAATGGATTATTTTTTATGAATATGTATTATCTTCTAAGATTCTATTTTTTGAAACTAAGTCACAATTACTAGATTGACTTTTATAATCTTTTACATACATGATACTACCATTTATTTACAGAATAATAATTTGTAAATATTTTTCAATTATCTAAAATGTGTTAACAATACTATTAATATATGGGGTATTATCTTATTTTTATTTTTAGGCAAAAAAGAAAATTATTCTAGCATATATTTTTCTCATTATTCTGAGAATCATTTATATTTCCAAGTAAACGTTATTAATATGGTAATAATTTTCATAATATATTACTACTTATAAAATAAACTATTATATCATGTAAACTGCTAATTTATACTTCTGAAATAAATTATTGTGAGATCATAAAATGTTTACAAAAAAAATTATTAAAAAAATCAACAATTTTAAGTGGCAATCAATCGTACTAAGTTGATGATTAATTTCTAGATCATTTCTTCAGCCAGATAAAGTATAAAAATTATCAGTTTAATTCATTAAATAACTGTATTCTTAAACATCACATGTCCTCCCAAGTAACTAACCGTATTTTTATTTAGTGACAATTATTTTTAATATTTTATTTTTAGTGGTGCCTATATATCAATAGTAGAATAAGAATTTAGTAAGCAAGCTGACAAAGGAAAAAATACCCTATCAAATGAGTTAAAACTTTTATGATGTAAACTTTTTTTACTTCAATAGCATATTACCTCATTGAGATTTGACTTGCTTAAACAAATTCTTTTATTCTTCCATGTATGCAAAGCATACTTTTTAGTATAATAATTATTTTGACTTGTTTATTCCCAACATTTTTTAAACGTTACATTAAGATATACCAAATTTAAAAGTCCATCTTTACATTTTATCTTTTACGATGGATATGTTTAGAGTTTGACTTATTTTTGGCTACAATTAGTTTTAAAAAATGTTGGGAAATCATATTTGATTATTTAAATTTTTTTGCATGCAATAATATGCTGCTTTAGGAAATTATTCTAGTTGTACAAATTGTTGGCTAAAGAATGATTTCTAAATAAGCAAAATAAATCTCAATGAGAGTGATAATTTTAGCTGTTTTAATATTTGAATGATACTTTACTTTCTAAGTAAAGCACTCATAAGTAATTAACTGCGTAGCGACTGCAGGGGTTTTATAAAAAAAATGGACTGGAGAAGACATTATTCTAGGTTTCATAATTATTGCTAGATGTATTTCTATTATGCCTTTTCCTCCTTTTTTATTCTGTAGCTAAGAATATCTAGATATTCATTAGTTGGGGGGGTATAATTATACGACTATATATTTTTTTTTTAAAAAAGCAAAAAAATTCTAAGCTGGCTGAAAATCTTCATTTAACAATAACAACAACAACAACATAATAATAATAATAATAATAATAATAATAATAATAATAATAATAATAATAATAATAATAATAATAATAATAATAATAATAATAACAACAACAACAACAAAAATTCAAGTAGCACTTTAATTCAGACTAGATCATGATAATGCCCTAACTATTATACTCGAAGCTCTCCAAAATAAAATAATTACATATTTGTATATATATATGTCTTATTTTTTAAAAAAATAATTTTAATCCAAATAAAAATTAAAAACCGTAAGAATTGATTAAAAAAAAAAAAACATTAATAATACAGATTATCACTCAGGTCAAATCTATATCATTTAAAATTTTATATGTGATAAGACATAAATTTATATTATAATTATTAATAATTTATTATCTAAAAAACCAAAATCATTAATAAAAACATAAAATAAATCACAGAGATGTTGATAAATTACCATATAATAACTCATATCTGCCGGTGAATTATAAATCATGTTGACACAATAAAAGTTTACACTGCTAATGATACTTAAACTATTTTATCTAGTCAAATAATCTAGTCATTATACTTAAGTGAATTGAAATTACATTAAAAAAAGACTGGTATTAAAGCCACTCTGAAGAATTAAGCTGTCAAAAGAACAGATTTGTAGTTGTATCAAACTGACAAGAATCTTTCCAAGTGAATGATATTACAAGAAAATTCACTTGAGAATTAAGAGAAGAATATTCACTTATTACAGATGAGAAAAAGCAACAGATTTAAACACTAGTAGCACTTTAAGAAACTATTCCAATCCTATTTATATTGCAAAAAATTAAACGTAAAATAAAAATGCATTATATATATGTAAACATTATTAGCAGTCATTTGTAAATCAGTATGCCATTTTACCACCAGAAAAAAAAAATTACAAGAGTTTAGCGTTATTTACCCAAAACAATCCATGAACTTTAAACATTTATAGCCTGTTATATTTGATGTATTGTCATGATGTATTTTAAACCTTAATTCCCTTCAGCAAACATGCCTTTGCATGACTTCAATATGCAACTTAATTGTATCTCTCCATTTTATTTTACCTCAGCTATATCCTCCATTGAAATTATTTAAATATTATATAAATTTATTGCAATTTTACTTTCTTGTGTAATCTTTAATCAATTCTTCCAATTAACAGAATATTGATGAGTTCAAACGCTAACTATAAGCAAGTGTAATAAAATAGATATACATTTAAAATCTCTGTTTACTACAACAACATACGAATAAATATATCTAAAAAAACAACAAATGATCTCCTATATACATTTCATGGTAAAACAATGTTTTTCAATTGATTCAACAATGCGTTACTCTCTTATTTTCAATGTCTTTAGTCATATGTTTCAAGTAATGTAGTGAAATGGAGATTTTAAGAGTATATAAGATATTATTGGTCAAAAAAAAGATAGGTGGAATTGGATTAAAATTAACATTTGATTTTATAATTAAAAAAGATATATTAATTCTAATTATGTTTAAGAGATGGTTATTGATATAACTAAAATGTATAGTAAATCAAATAGTAGTAATAAAACAATATAATTTACTTTAAGTTTTAATTAATATAATAGGTAATATGTAATATATTGTTTATTATTGCTTATTTTATGTAAATCCTATAACATCATCCATTACAACTTCATCGTGAAGAAAATACACAACATATATTGATTACTAAAATTGAGAATTTTTTCAGTCTATATCCATCCTCCACTCCATCTCAAACAACAATATACATATTTTGTGCAAAACCAGCACTCATCAATTGGGCCAGATCATAATCTCCCACACATATATACAATCAGAGCTTGGCTTATATTAAGATAGTAATTCCTTAAACTTTAATGGGCAGGCTTCAATCTTCTGATCTTTTCAACAATTCAATCATCCATTTCATAATGGAATGCACAAAACCCTTGGTGGATTTGACATTGTACATTCCATGTAAACATTATGTCAATCTAACTCCTCATATTATCGGACCATTACATATCCATTTATAATAATAGGAGAGGGAAGGGCTCAACTTATGTTATCATGAAACATTTCTAAGGTAATATGTAATTAACATATTTATTGTATACCGAATGCTTACTATAGTAGAGAGATTTGAAATTAAAATTTTCAGTCTATATTCATCCTCCATCTCAAACAACCAATACACATGACCACATACATGTGAAAAAGATAAATGATCCCCAATATATGTATTTCATCCAGAATCAGCACTCATCAGTTGAGCTAGATCATAATCTCCCACACACATATATACATAATCAGTGCTTGGCTTATGAGATAGCAATTCCTTAAACTTTAATGATGGGCTTTAATCTTCTTACCTTTCCAACAATTCAACTATCACTTTCATTGAAAAATCAATGATAGAATGCTCAAAGTCCTTAGTAAATTTAATATTGTAATCATACAATCTAACCTCTCATATTTTCAGACCATTAAGCATCCATTTACATTAATAAGAGATGGATGGACTTATATTATGATGCAATTATTTCCAAAGTAATATGTAATTAACCTATTCATTCAGAATACTAAATTAATGGTTGATTTCTAAAATTATATAATATCCTACTGGATAGATAAAACTCCAACTCACCACTGAGAATAATGTAGTCTACCAATCAGCAATACCAAAAAATATACAATGACAGATTCAAATAAAATGACAAGCCATGCAAACTACTAACAATGATAGATAAAGAGTTATTAATTGGATATAATATTCTATAGGACAGTTAACTCAATTTGCCTTCAGGCAGAACAAATGTACATGCAAATTCATATTAATATTAGTTCAATAATAATGTACAGCCTATTTCTTCTCAGATCATATAATTTTATAAATAATAATATGCTTACAATTCATATAATAAAAAAGATAAATTAAACCCATTTTTATAATTTATTAATATTTTTATTCTATATGACAGAAATATGCATTGTTTATATTATTATATTTAACTAAAATAAAAAGTTAATCTATATTATAAAAATGTTTTCACATTATATATATATATATATATACACACAAAATGGTTATATGGACTATTTCAAAATATTTTCTCCAACCTGATCACCGTTACTTTGATTACTGCTACTATTTACCTATACACAATGGCAGTGCTTTTAAACCCTTAGAAACAAAAACTTTTGAGTAGCTGAAATTGAATTATTTATGAAATATTTCTGCTTTTTTTCAACTAATTTTTATGCATAAGTTATGTTAGTTCTAATATAAATAGCAATGGTATTTAATTCTTCTTTATGAACTCAATACAACAATCTGTGTTAATTATTCAATGTAGGTGATAATTTCACCTCTACAACAATTTGCCTCATTTAAGTAACAATGTCAATATAATTTTAATATAAACATATGATGTTAGTTTTCTATACATATTTTCTTGTGCAATATATATATATATATATAATTATTAAATTTATTCAATGTAATTTTTATATTACACTTGGGTCTCGTTTTATGCGGTAGATAGGTTCCACAGAAAACCCCCATTAAAAAACATCGCACAAAAATAAACTTAACTTACCTTGAAAAAAGGGAGATAGGGTCTGTAATTTTCTGAATTTGCATAAAAGCAAAGCAACAACGAAAAATTACTTTAAAATTCACATTAAAAAAATAAGGAAATAAAGTATGACTAATAAAAAATATCAAATATTTGAAAAAAATTGGTACAAGACAAACTATTTTTACTTTTTTTTATTAACTACAGTATTTAATTTGACATTTTTTCATATGTATTTTAATCATTATCGCGATTTGTCGATATGCAGTTCGTTTGTAAACTGGTAAGAAATCAGATTCGTCGATGTGGTGTGATATAGCTTCTCCTTGAATGAAGTCAAGAATCTCTCAGCAATTATGCCCAGAAAAACTTGTTAGCCACTTTATTTTCCATTCCCCACTCTAAGTTTTCCTATATTCTGCTCCATCCCATTTACACAACTAGTGCCAATTTCAGTCTTGTGCTGTGTTAATGGTTTTCTGTTGACAACTGATTTATACTACTGACATAAATTTTAAATGTTCACATTTTGTTTCTATATTAAAAAAATGAGATCGTAATCAAAACAAAAAGATTATACATTATCATTAGAAATATTATTTTCAGTTTATAAAATCAATAAAATCTTCGTTATTTCATTTAAAAATCTACATTATTTATTTCTGTTACAGCTAACAAAATATGATTTAAAAGTTTAAAATTTTTGAATATTTATTGCGATATTTTTATATGTAAGTATAAATCTATTATTATTATTTACTCATTAGTATAAGTAGGTTATTTATTCTAAATACAGCTTCAGGCCACATTCACATTAGCTGCTAATATAACATTATATTTTTGAAAAAAAAAAAGTATTTCAAGTCAAAATAAATTATTAATAATTTAAATTTCTTGATATCTAATAAATATAGTGAAATATGAAAATATTAAGAAGAAACATGAATCACATAACTTCAAAATTGCATTAAAATAATCCACATAAAACAAGACCCAAGTGTAATAATAATATTTATAGTGTTATAAAGGGGCTGAATATTTAATTTTAATTATGTTTAATTTAAAAATTTTTAAGTACTTATATTTTATACATATATTCATTCATCATTACACATTTATCTCATTATTTTTAGAAAATATTATTATACCTAACATTAAACCTTTCCATATCAATTAAATTATAATAATATATATATATATCAATAAATACATCATTTATATAATTAAACAAATAAAAAACCTTTTTATCTTTTTTTTTTTGATTCACTTATAAACATTTTTAAATATTATTAAAACATTGTTAAATTATAGGAATTGTGTATTGAAAAATTTAATAAAGATATTGCACTGTGTTAAGAGCCTAAAAGATTATGGAATATTATTGTTATTTATGTTATAATGCTTTTTAATATACTGTTTATTAACCATAATAAAAATATTGCTTTCTATATTATAAGACATTGCTTTCTGAATATATATATATATGTCCACAGATGGCGTCCTACCAAAAACACCTATCAAGCGTATTTTCGTTTACATAAACATCAGAGTAGTTAGTATTCACTATCTCTAACTATAATTCCACTTTCAGATCATGATTTCAAGCTATTTGCTATCGTCAGTGAAAGACAGGAATAAAGAAACTAGATCTAAATACAAACTCTGAGCGTTTATGAAACAATTTCTATTCAGCTTGCAAGCGTGAATTTTTTAGACACGTAATGTCTTCAAACTCAGCATAGCAAACCAGATAGCTATATGGGTCTGATCTCAGTTCAGCATCACCACATAGTAGAAGCCTCTGCAATCTATATCATTGCAAGAAAGACCTCAAAGGTCATTTATGATAAACAAAAATGCAAGTTAAAAACTTGCTAACGCTTGTATTTATGTCCACAGATGGCGTCCTACCAAAAACACCTATCAAGCGTATTTTCGTTTACATAAACGTCAGAGTAGTTAGTATTCACTATCTCTAACTATAATTCCACTTTCAGATCATGATTTCAAGCTATTTGCTATCGTCAGTGAAAGACAGGAATAAAGAAACTAGATCTAAATACAAACTCTGAGCGTTTATGAAACAATTCCTATTCAGCTTGCAAGCGTGAATTTTTAGACACGAATGCTTCAAACTCAGCATACAAACCAGATAGCTATATGGGTCTGATCTCAGTTCAGCATCACCACATAGTAGAAGCCCTGCAATCTATATCATTGCAAGAAAGACCTCAAAGGTACATTTATGATAAACAAAAATGCAAGTTAAAAACTTGCTAACGCTGTATTTATGTCCACAGATGGCGTCCTACCAAAAACACCTATCAAGCGTATTTTCGTTTACATAAACGTCAGAGTAGTTAGTATTCACTATCTCTAACTATAATCCCACTTTCAGATCATGATTTCAAGCTATTTGCTATCGTCAGTGAAAGACAGGAATAAAGAAACTAGATCTAAATACAAACTCTGAGCGTTTATGAAACAATTTCTATTCAGCTTGCAAGCGACTGAAGTTTTTAGACACGTAATGTCTTCAAACTCAGCATAGCAAACCAGATAGCTATATGGGTCTGATCTCAGTTCAGCATCACCACATAGTAGAAGCCTCTGCAATCTATATCATTGCAAGAAAGACCTCAAAGGTACATTTATGATAAACAAAAATGCAAGTTTTTTAACTTGCTAATGCTTGTATTTATGTCCACAGATGGCCCCTACCAAAACACCTATCAAGCGTATTTTCGTTTACATAAACTCAGAGTAGTTAGTATTCACTATCTCTAACTATAATTCCACTTTCAGATCATGATTTCAAGCTATTTGCTATCGTCAGTGAAAGACAGGAATAAAGAAACTAGATCTAAATACAAACTCTGAGTTATGAAACAATTTCTATTCAGCTTGCAAGCGTAATTTTAGACACTAATGTCTTCAAACTCAGCATAGCAAACCAGATAGCTATATGGGTCTGATCTCAGTTCAGCATCACCACATAGTAGAAGCCTCTGCAATCATATCATTGCAAGAAAGACCTCAAAGGTACATTTATGATAAACAAAAATGCAAGTTAAAAAACTTGCTAACGCTTGTATTTATGTCCACAGATGGCGTCCTACCAAAAACACCTATCAAGCGTATTTTCGTTTACATAAACGTCAGAGTAGTTTGCTATGCTGAGTTTGAAGACATTACGTGTCTAAAAAATTCACGCTTGCAAGCTGAATAGAAATTGTTTCATAAACGCTCAGAGTTTGTATTTAGATCTAGTTTCTTTATTCCTGTCTTTCACTGACGATAGCAAATAGCTTGAAATCATGATCTGAAAGTGGAATTATAGTTAGAGATAGTGAATACTAACTACTCTGACGTTTATGTAAACGAAAATACGCTTGATAAGTGTTTTTGGTAGGACCATCTGTGGACATAAATACAAGCGTTAGCAAGTTTTTTAACTTGCATTTTTGTTTATCATAAATGTACCTTTGAGGTCTTTCTTGCAATGATATAGATTGCAGAGGCTTCTACTATGTGGTGATGCTGAACTGAGATCAGACCCATATAGCTATCTGGTTTGCTATGCTGAGTTTGAAGAGCACACGTCTGATTCACGCTTGCAAGCTGAATAGAAATTGTTTCATAAAATAACAGATTTTGTATTTAGATCTAGTTTCTTTATTCCTGTCTTTCACTGACGATAGCAAATAGCTTGAAATCATGATCTGAAAGTGGAATTATAGTTAGAGATAGTGAATACTAACTACTCTGACGTTTATGTAAACGAAAATACGCTTGATAGGTGTTTTTGGTAGGACGCCATCTGTGGACATAAATACAAGCGTTAGCAAGTTTTTTAACTTGCATTTTTGTTTATCATAAATGTACCTTTGAGGTCTTTCTTGCAATGATATAGATTGCAGAGGCTTCTACTATGTGGTGATGCTGAACTGAGATCAGACCCATATAGCTATCTGGTTTGCTATGCTGAGTTTGAAGACATTACGTGTCTAAAAATTCACGCTTGCAAGCTGAATAGAAATTGTTTCATAAACGCTCAGAGTTTGTATTTAGATCTAGTTTCTTTATTCCTGTCTTTCACTGACGATAGCAAATAGCTTGAAATCATGATCTGAAAGTGGAATTATAGTTAGAGATAGTGAATACTAACTACTCTGACGTTTATGTAAACAAAATACCTGATAGGTGTTTTTGGTAGGACGCCATCTGTGGACATAAATACAAGCGTTAGCAAGTTTTTTAACTTGCATTTTTGTTTATCATAAATGTACCTTTGAGGTCTTTCTTGAATGATATAGATTGCAGAGGCTTCTACTATGTGGTGATGCTGAACTGAGATCAGACATATAGCTATCTGGTTTGCTATGCTGAGTTTGAAGAATTACGTGTCTAAAAATTCACGCTAAGCTGAATAGAAATTGTTTCATAAACGCTCAGAGTTTGTATTTAGATCTAGTTTCTTTATTCCTGTCTTTCACTGCGATAGCAAATAGCTTGAATCATGATCTGAAAGTGGAATTATAGTTAGAGATAGTGAATACTAACTACTCTGACGTTTATGTAAACGAAATAGCTGATAGGTGTTTTTGGTAGGAGCCATCTGTGGACATAAATACAAGCGTTAGCAAGTTTTTTAACTTGCATTTTTGTTTATCATAAATGTACCTTTGAGGTCTTTCTTGCAATGATATAGATTGCAGAGGCTTCTACTATGTGGTGATGCTGAACTGAGATCAGACCCAATAGCTATCTGGTTTGCTATGCTGAGTTTGAAGACATTACTGTCTAAAAATTCAGCTTGCAAGCTGAATAGAAATTGTTTCATAAACGCTCAGAGTTTGTATTTAGATCTAGTTTCTTTATTCTGTCTTTCACTACGATAGCAAATAGCTTGAAATCATGATCTGAAAGTGGAATTATAGTTAGAGATAGTGAATACTAACTACTCTGCGTTTATGTAGAGAAAATACGCTTATAGGTTTTTTGGTAGACATCTGTGGACATAAATAAGCGTTAGAGTTTTTTAACTTGCATTTTTGTTTATCATAAATGTACCTTTGAGGTCTTTCTTCATGATATAGATTGCAGAGGCTTTACTATGTGGTGATGCTGAACTGAGATCAGACCCAATAGCTATCTGGTTTGCTATGCTAGTTTGAAGACATTACGTGTCTAAAAAATTCACGCTTGCAAGCTGAATAGAAATTGTTTCATAAACGCTCAGAGTTTGTATTTAGATCTAGTTTCTTTATTCTGTCTTTCACTGAGATAGCAAATAGCTTGAAATCATGATCTGAAAGTGGAATTATAGTTAGAGATAGTGAATACTACTACTCTGACGTTTATGTAAAAAAATACGCTTGATAGGTGTTTTTGGTAGGAGCATCTGTGGACATAAATACAAGCGTTAGCAAGTTTTTTAACTTGCATTTTTGTTTATCATAAATGTACCTTTGAGGTCTTTCTTGCAATGATAGATTGCAGAGGCTTCTACTATGTGGTGATGCTGAACTGAGATCAGACCATAGCTATCTGGTTTGCTATGCTGAGTTTGAAGACATTACGTGTCTAAAAAATTCACGCTTGAGCTGAATAGAAATTGTTTCATAAACGCTCAGAGTTTGTATTTAGATCTAGTTTCTTTATTCCTGTCTTTACTGATGATAGCAAATAGCTTGAAATCATGATCTGAAAGTGGAATTATAGTTAGAGATAGTGAATACTAACTACTCTGATGTTTATGTAAAGAAATAGCTTGATAGGTGTTTTGGTAGGGCATCTGTGGACATAAATCAAGCGTTAGAAGTTTTTTAACTTGCATTTTTGTTTATCATAAATGTACCTTTGAGGTCTTTCTTGCAATGATATAGATTGCAGAGGCTTCTACTATGTGGTGATGCTGAACTGAGATCAGACCCATATAGCTATCTGGTTTGCTATGCTGAGTTTGAAGACATTACGTGTCTAAAAAATTCACGCTTGCAAGCTGAATAGAAATTGTTTCATAAACGCTCAGAGTTTGTATTTAGATCTAGTTTCTTTATTCCTGTCTTTCACTGACGATAGCAAATAGCTTGAAATCATGATCTGAAAGTGGAATTATAGTTAGAGATAGTGAATACTAACTACTCTGACGTTTATGTAAACGAAAATACGCTTGATAGGTGTTTTTGGTAGGACGCCATCTGTGGACATAAATACAAGCGTTAGCAAGTTTTTTAACTTGCATTTTTGTTTATCATATATATATATATATATTCTAACCATATCTCATGCATCCTCACTTCCAGATAATATATGATATAAAATAAAACGGGTTCTAGCTCAGTTAATAATTAATAACTAAAATATTCAGCATTAAAATTAAAATATTTCACTAGCTCAAATTTAAAATACGAATAAGGTTCAGTTTATAAAAATAAATTAAATAAATATTTAATATTTTAATGAGACTTGAAGTGAAAATACAGGTGACAAGATAGATTACCTTGAGCCAATATCCCACAGGATACTACCTCAATGGCATAAGAACACTATCCCCCCTTTATTACTATTTCAAATAATAAACTCATAGTATTCTTACGACTTTAATAACTTCTACTCACTAAGATTAAACTAATAATTAAATCTTAATCTTCTAATTAATAATAATCTAGCTCAAATAAAATAATCTCAGGTTCATAAAGTTTATTCTAAGTTAATTTTAAAAACATGGTAGTAAAATATGAGAAGGGATTTTATGTCATAATCTACTACACTGAAACTAATAATAATAAATAACAGTAATAATATTCTTCATTGTTTAACTAATTCTGTATATCTTTTCTTTTCATTATATTTTTATTATCATAATAAAATAATTAATATAATATGATCTTATATCTTCATGTAATGATATAATAAATACGTGGTAGCATTTTGATAATCTGATAAACAAAATATGTGTGGCAACTGATAGCATATAATTTAATATAATATTGTGATAACTGATTTATGACCAATAAAATAATGTAAGATTATGATTATTTAATTATAATGAATACCAATAAAATATTTAAAATTCTTAAAATAATTCTCTATTTATCTTTTGTGCAAAATTATATATTTGTTTCAATTATTATGCATATATCGTGAGTTCATGCAGCGATGTGGAGAAATAAATAACTCGGACACAAAATTTTTGAAATAACAAAATTTAACAAAGTTTATTACTAACAACAAATAAATAAACAATTTATTTACACTATTTACAGTGGATATCCTTAACTTTTTTACTTTACAGTTTGATCTACCGGGTTATAAAAAAAATAATTTATTTTCAATTATATCTTTATTTAAATTTAGGACAAAATTTAAAAAAAAAAAGTTACTATTTGGTTTCTCTTTATGGTTAACTTATTACAAATATATTTATCTACTATATTAGCAACAGCATTTTATCCTTAATATTATTAAACTATCTTATTTTAAAAAATTCATACTTAGAAAACATTCTATAGAAAACAAAATTTTATAATGAGTATGGATTTCTCAAAATATTAAATAAATTTCATCTTGCAAAGTCAAAGATGTTACATAAAATATTATCCAAAATTCAGTACTAGATTTTAGTATTTATCACACAATGTTTACTAATCATAATATATTCCTCTTTAAGCCTTACTTTAGTATGATATAAGTGTAATCATCAATATATTTCTGTTAATCAATAAACAAAAAATATACTATGCATATTGTTTACATAATTTACTTTGTACTATTGTATTTTAAAATATACAATACTTATTTTTCTCTTAAAAAAATAATACTAAAGCATTTAAAATTATTATCACTTTAAAAAAAATATCTTTGTTTAGATACTTTATTTTAAAAAAAAATTATATTTCATTTCTGAAATAAAATTCAAAATATATTCGATGATTCTTTTCTTTCCTTAGGATACTTTGGATCTTCAATTTTAAGTTATAATATTCTGCTCCTTATAAGCAAATAAACTAATCTTATCCAAAAACGATAGCATAACCTTAGTTCTAAATTATTTATCATTTCTTTTAAAATATCTTACTAAACGATGCAGTTACATGAAATAAAGATAGTGAAAACAGATGCATAGGATTAAGGAAGAAAGTTAGAGTATTACTCTTAACATATTTCAAAATCATGGTACAGTGCGAAGAGGTATGACCTTTATCTGCCCAATATCCTCTAGTACAGGGACTATGTTAAAGCTATTTCTTCAGCTTTATTAGAACATCAAATATTTAAAGAAATATAAACACTGTCCAAATAAAATGTGTATCAGTCATAGGGCTTTGTTAACTATGCTGATATTCACATAAAGACTAAATATTATTTCCATTCCTTATAACATCCTATTTCTTAAAACATCATCTTGGTTTCCTGTTCACTAAGTACTTCCAAGCCACTATCTCAACATTATTTCTCAAGATTTTCCACATCTTACATCGATAAATAACTATCTGCATTTACAAAACAATAAATAAAATTCATTAATAGTTAAACAATCTAGCTGTTCCACAAGAAAAGTCTGCTTACTTCATTATTCTATATGTCTAATCATATACAATCTACTTAGACAATATTTGAATATCCCATAACATGAAAATTTTAAAAGAATCACATAATTATTTGTTATGTTGGATTATATCACTAATAAAAAAAAAAATTGTCGTATGCATATTTTCAAATCAATCCTATCTCATAATGTTTTTTTTAAAATGTTGTATGAAATGCGGTACATATAAGTAAAAAAACTTTTACACTTCATTCTTCCAATTTATGGATGATCTAAAGAAAACAAAAAAAATATACATCATAAATTATCAATAGTTATTATTATTACCAATAACCTTTATCTAGTCATTGTGTTCAGTAGGCTTCCTTTATCCACTTGAGCATTGTAGATATAAAAAAAAAATTCACACCCATACACTTTATATTAAAATATTTTTAGCTAAATTATTAGATTGTTATATTATAAAATTTTAATATTAATAAATTAATGTTTTTATGTTTTTCCTAATCTTATATAAAAATTTAGATTTAAACTAGGTTAACAAAATAAAAGGAATCAAAACTATAATTACATATTTTCTTGACAATAGTTTCTGATAAGTCCAAAATGTTTATTATTTTCTCTAGAGTTTTTAAAAATGTTCTCCTCCAAGCACGTTAAAGTTTAAAATAAAGATAATTATTAATCCATTTAGTAAAATTTATAGAAAATAATCCTTGGTTTTAGTATTTAGGACAATAATTATTAAATCATAATATTAATTAATCCCATGAAGTTTTTTTTTAAAGTATTTTCTCTGCCGGTGTATCCATGCATATTCCATTTAATTTAGCTTTAGTTATCCGATAAACTTTTAAGTACTATTTGTATTTTTATGGATCCATCTTTTATTCAACTATAAGTTCACTTTTTTATATAAGTTTCCTTCTTAATACATTTAAACTTTCATTTGGTATTTTTATATATCACTTTAAAAAAAATAAATAAAAAAAAATGTTACCTTCAGAAAGGATATAACATTTTACTCCTTTTGATATAATATTATATAAAATAATTCATGCAATATACAATTGTCTTATTACTATTTAAAAAATAAATCTTGGATAGGCTTATAAATAATAATGCGTCTCCAATTTTTTCATTAGACTCCGTATGATGTCCGAGCTGTGGTTTTTTATGTACCAAAACAGTTCTTTGGTGAAATATTATAAAGCTGTATCAATAAATATTCCAAACATTTTTTCAGCATTACAACTTATATCCATTTTATTTCGTAGTATATCCATTTTTATTGCGAAGTTTAGGTTAAATTTTTAGATAAATACGACTGATAAAGGAACTTTAAAATATTTAACAAAGCATGTTAAACAAAATTATTAAAATATTTTTTAGTTTACACTCTCTTTTTTGCAAGTTACTTTTAAAATATTAATTAGTTTTTGCAAATAAATTATGAGAGAGCGCTAAAATTGACTAAAATAATAATTTTAAAATACTATCTTTTTGATAGTTATAATTTACCTTTCTCCGGTTTCAATACATTATTAATCTCCCCTGATAACTTAGTTACTATGATATTTATAGTCTGTAAGAATACCTATTCCTATTGGTTAATTCTTACTTTAGCTTGAGAACAAATTTACATATTTTTAGTTTATAGTAGAATTAAATTTCAAAATTAGAAATTATGACGTAATGAACTTAAAATATTATTTAAAATATTACTTTTGAATAAATTATTATTTTATTAAAACTATTTAAACATTTAAAATAACTTTTAAAATAACATTTAATAACTTATTCCATTTCTTAATATTCAATTTATCTATTTTTATTTAAATAAAATATTTAATTTTTATATTATGAATGTATTCATTTTTATTACATCATTTAAGCATGTTATACGATAGTTAACTTAATGTTTAATATTATTTACTTTTATGATAGGCAACAATTCCATCCAATTCTATACTGCAATTTCAAAATATTTTAAACTTTATTATTAACTCAAACAAGCGTGTGTGTGAACGTATGTAATATACAAGTCACATGATCAATAACTTTGACAGATGATTTTCAATCTATTTCTCTGCCTAGACTAATAAAATTGATACACTTATTATATAATATAATTATAAAATTTGGAAGAACAATTTAGAAAATATAAAATTAAATACAATTCTCACCATCACAAAGTTTATTTTTAAAATATATTATATTAATTTTGACTATTAAATATGATTATAAATTTAAACATAGTATTTATTAAATTATCAGTTTTAAACTATTAAAATCGAATTTTTAAATATACTTTTAATATTTATAGCTGTGTTATTTAATATGGCCAGCTTTTACAACCATATGAAACAATATTTTAAACTTTACTTAACTACTTTTTAAATAATTCGCTATAATTTTATATACCACGTATTTTCTTTAGCTTTAAATTGTACTTTAAAAATATAATCAACAAACTATAATTAATGTATTAAAAGAACATATTCTAAAATTTAAAATTTTTAGTAATTGACTGTTATGAACTATTACTGGCCTATAGAAAAGGGCACAATATATATATATCAATCTTTGCTGGAGATATATTTCTGTTAATAAGCAGTATCATCAATAGTCTGGAATTTACTTGAGACACTACTCAACATAGTAACACAGTTTCTATTTAAACTCAATGTCGAATTTGATATTAAAGTTTGAATAAAATTTTAGGAATAATTCAAACATATATAAATATATTTAAATTTTCAAACTAATATTATTGGTAAAATGGAGACTAGTAACACAGTTTTTATTTAAACTCAATGTCCAATTTGATATTAAAGTTTGAATAAAATTTTAGGAATAATTCAAACATATATAAATATATTTAAATTTTCAAACTAATATTATTGGTAAAATGGAGACTATACATCTGCCATTAAACAAAAGTTACTACTAAAAGAATAAGACCTTTCTACATCCCAATATGCACAACAGACTTATCTGATATGATTGTTGTATAAAAAAGATAAAAATTATTTTAACTAATCTCTAAAATTTAATCCATTTTTTTCTTCTTGTATCTTTTTTTTATATTGAACTTACATAAATAAATATTAAGACTATAATCTTAAGACTATGCACCTAAAATGTGACAGTAGGGACCTCTACAAATGTAAACCCAAGATCAAGTCAAGAGCAGCCACTCTTATCTTCGACCTAAATTTCTAAATATATAGCTTTATGCTCTCAAATAAAAATGCTTTAGATTCACCTATATATATATATATATAAGGAAATTAGGTCGGAGATAAGAGTGACCATTAAATTACATTCTAAACTAATGTGAAGTTAAGCCAATAAAGATCACGTAATCACCATTTCTTATGCTTGCTTATAACTGTTATTAAAACAGGCAAAACTCACTAGACATATTCGATGAGTAGGTACTAGATGGGAATTTTATGCACAAGCCTTCTGGCATCCACTGATTACTCTAGCTTGCTGTGTGTGGCAATACGTATAGTGAGTTTTGCCTGTTTTAATGTGAATTTAAGTGTATAAGTTGTTTATTTATTGATCATTATTTTTAATAATAAAAAACAAAAATAATGTATCTTTTTAGTTTCTTTTACATGCTAAAATGCACTAATGGTAATCCCTAAAATTGTCATTTTCTCCTATATTAATATTTGCTTCTACACAATTTATTTCAAATACAAAAAAATTCAAATAAAACTGTAAACAAAATATAATATATTCTATATGAATAAATTAATGATTTACAGCAATCAGAAATAAAGATGATTTCTTTGCAGGATCAGCACAAAAATATCAGTAGGAGAAAACATCACCAACATGAAGCATAAAGAATGAGTTAATTATCACTGAGTATCAATTCTAAACTATTTTTAAATAATATATTCAATTTTATTATATCTAATTAGAGATTTGAACACAGACTTTCAAGTTCTCTTCAGCTATCCACTCAGTCTTAAACAACTGGTATACATACATGCAAAAAAGATAAATGATCTCCAAAATACATATGAACCAGCAATTATCAGTTGATCCAGATCGTTATCACCCATATATATATAACCAGTGCTCAGTTTATATTAAGAAAGCAAAATCTTCAAACTTAAATCTATAATAATAAATTAAATTTTTTACCATATTTGTTTATTATTTATATGATATTTTTGATTTATAACGGTTCTGGGAATCATTTTCCCTCACTATTTTGGTATGTTTTACTTTTAAACATTTCCTCTGCTACTATTACAAGTATATAAATAATTTGTTCAAAATTATAAAATTTTTAATTTCATAAATAATTAAAAACTAATGGTTTTAAAATAATAGTATTAAGTTAGTAAAATAGGTAAAAAGCCAAAAAGTTACTCGGAAAAGATTGAACTTGAGTAACCAATAATATTTTTGATGATAGCACCATCTGCAATTCTAAAAGACTGCTTCTGTAAATTATTTGAAATGAGAAAAATAATTAGGATCTGTTCCAAGCCTACTCCAATAGCATAAAGTAATTTTATAGTTGAGTCTATTGTCAGGGATACATTTAGTTTATGAGATATTGACCTATTGTTAAAATGAAAGCATGTTGAAGATTAAGACTAAAATATTAATTTTTTGAAAAAGATATCCAAATATTTTCTAACCTTAGGGAAGAATTTCTTTTGTGAAACAAAGCAATGCCATCAGCACAACTATTTTCTTCATTCTGTTTCAGAAACATTACAGGTAAATATTATTAATAAAATAGATAAGAGAATTGAATCTTATTGTTGTTTGTCTGAATTGCAGGGTTCAGACTCAAACCAACAGTAATAAAAATATGAACACTCAATAAATATAGTTGTACATAGATAAACATAGTTAACATTGTCCTGATTGTGCAGAATGACTAGACTCACTTCCAGCTGTGTATTTAGCTTGGCTTGTGAGTTCTAGTTTTAACTCTTCTGGCTGTACTGGACAGCTTGCCTTGAGTTTGTTAAATGACTTGGCTGTACTAGACAGCTTGCCTTGAATCTGCCATAGTCACAGAAGCTTCTAGTCCCATTGGCATTTGCCTCACTGTGTAGATGTGTCAGTAGTGAATATAGTAGAAACATCTCTGCTGTTGGAAGTAGTTTCAATAGAGAGCATGTTCAGTCATATAGGTAGATGTTCTCTGGCTTACCTCCAAAAAGGCTGACTATATCTTACTGGTGTCAATCAGATTCAGACAGGTTAACCAATGGTAGGATTTTATACACATGTTTACACATTGGACATACTTGTTTTTACCCTTTGTCCATGTTTATACATTGGTTATCGACAAGTTTACACATTAGTTAGTGGGCATGATCAATCCGATCAAGTAAGGAAATGAATCTAAACTAGTCCACTTCTGAAGGCAAGATCAGATATGACATCTCAACCTCTTGCTAAATTTATACCTGGAGAAGGTAGTCAACAAGATGAGTTGAATAATATGTTATCCACTTTGTTAGTTTCTCATCTTTATTGCTGTTCATCTTTTCATCATCCTTGTTTGATGGAGTGGTCCCTGGTTGTTTGCTTCTGTCCTCGGTTTCTGTATGATTCAGTCTCAATTGGTTTAGGTGGGCATGATATTGATAACTATCCTCTATTTAAACTACTACAGTATAGTCCTTTCAGATGTGTAACCACTGCTGGCATCCATTTTGTGGATCCATAGTACATTCTGCAAAGCTCATGAGTGCCTATTTGTACATTTATTTTGCTGTTTTCTTTTTCTACATATTTGGAATTGAGTTTTGGGGCTGACAGGTTAATTCACAGAGGTTTATTGAATAGCAGTTCTGCTGGAGTCTTTTCCTTTGTTGTACTTGGAGTGGAGTGCTGTGCTAATAGTGTTCGGGTAATCCTGGTGTTCCAGTTTCACTTGTCCATTTTTGTTATCAGCTTTTTTGCTTTTTGAACTAGTCTCTCTCTGCCTGGCCATTGCTTTCAGGATGGAATGGTGGCAATGCCATTATTATCACAAAAGTCTTTGAATGCACTTGCTGTAAATGCTGTGCCATTATATGATGCTAAGCCATGTGTTGCAAATAGCCTTCTAAGAGCTTCTATTATGGCTGTGGAGTGAAGTGATGGTATTTCCACTATCTCCATCCACTTGGAGAATGAAATCAACTATTATCAACAGCAGTTTGCTTTTCCATGGGCCTGCATGGCCCACATGAAGTTTAAGCTGAGACCCTTCAGATTTAGGCCACTGCATTGTTTTGTATTTTGCTGACATGTTTTGATTCATTTTGTATTGCCAGAAGTGGTGGACTTTGGCCTCAATATTAGCATTTAATGTAAGACACTACCCATATGGTATTGCTAGAATAATCATTTGGACTATCCCTATATGCCCACTATGTAATATATTAAGCAAATGGTAATACCCAGCAGGATGAATCACTATTCTGGATCCCCAGATAATGAAGCTGTGTTCAGTTGAGAGGTTCAGACTCATGTTTAGTAGGCTGAATGCAACTTAGCTGGTTTTTTATTTCGCCAAAATGCAAATCAGATGGTTTTTTATTTGGCCAATCTGTTGGGTCCCTACAGCCATCTGTCTTACTGTTCAGTGGTATTCTTGAGTCCAAATCAATCATGTTAATTAATTGATGTTATTACATTGTTTGCAGCCACTGCAGACAATCAGCTTAATGCATCTACATGGGGAATGTTTTCCTTCAATGTATTGTAGTGCAAAATTATCTGACAAAAAATTGAACAACCACAGCATCCATGGTGATGCATGCTGAGAAATATTCCCAAAAGAGGTCTGTTTGTAGTATAAATGGTCTACCATATAGGTAGTTGAGAAATTTTTTGATGCCATTGATCAAAGCCAGGGCCTCTTTAACAATTTGTGCAGTCTTTCTCAGCCTTTGAGAGACATTTTGATGAAATGGCAATAGGGCTGTGTGCTCCATAATTATTTATATTGGACAACACTGCCCCTTTTCCAACAGGTGATGCATTGCATGTTAGTACTAGAATCTTTTCTGAGTTGTAATGTGCCAGCATTGCTGTTGATATTATTATTTTTTAATCTTATTGAAGGCATTATCATATTTATTGTCCCACTTCCAGGTTGCCTTTTTGTCCAGTAGCCTGTATAGTGGTTCAACAGCTTTGGTTTTATGATATAAGAAACCTTCATAATAATTTAGGAATCCTAAGAAGGATTGAAGTTCTTTCTAATTTTCATGTGTTTTGTGTTGAATGAATGCTACTTGCATTTATTCTGTAACCCAAAAATTCAAGCTCATTGATATGCACTTATCCAAGTTTATTTTAATGCCAGAGGCATTGAATTTGTCTAGGAGTTTCTTGGAGGCACTCCTGAGATGCTCTGATATTTGTGACACAAATAAGACATCATCAAAATATGGTAGTGTGCTTAATATTCCAGCAGCTAGTTGACCCATGATTCTCTGGAATATTGCTGGGGTGACCAATATATCAAAAGGCAACTGGTTCATTATATTTGGGCAACTGGTTCATTTTGAATTGAATAATCCTTTATGAGTTATTATTGATAATGTTCTTGCAGCCTGATTGTCCACAGGTACTTGCAAGTATGCATGTTTTAGATCAATTTTAGTAAAAATCATACCACCTGATAATGTGGGTAAGATTTGCTTAAATGATGGAGATGAACATTTATCTGAATCAAGAACTTTGTTCATTATGCATCAATAATCCCCACATATATGCATATCACAATTTTCTTTTATGATTGGTACAAATGATATGGCCCATTCTGAGTATTATATGGGCTGCCTCCACTTTTCAAGCTCTGCTTCTACTTTAGTCTGAAAAGCTAGTGAAAGTGATCTGCAATGATAACTAATGGATTTTTCTCTCTATTGAGTAGTAAAAGAAATGAGTGACCTAAGTACAGACCAATATCTTTGTTGAAGACTTCTGAATAATCAGAATTTATGACTTGGTTCACTTTGTCACAGCAAAGCCTAAGTGACTGAACCAATCATGGCCCTATAAATTACTAGGATTACCTAATGCCACTACCTGGATATTTTGAGACTGACTTGCTGCTAGGATGTAGCTTATATTTATTAATTTATTATTTTTATTAAAATAGCCCAGGTCTTTTTTGAAACAATATACACTGCAGACCGTGTCCAGCTCCATTCTAACTGGTGTATCATTAATTATAATATTATGTATAAATCCAGACTGATGGTCTTTAATGTGAATTATACAGGCAACTTGCTTATTTTTTTTTATAGTTGCCCTTGCTGTTTTTTTTTGGAATGTGTTTTTCCATTTCACATATTGGCTGACTGTCTTTTTAGACATGCAGCCTTTATATGTCAAACTTGCTTGCAAATCATACATAGTGTATAGCAGTGCAGGCATTCTGTATGCATGTGCATTTATTCATACATCTATAGAAATGCATTTGACTATTTAATGCTGGATTATCTGATTCAGTGTTATGCTCGACTTTTTGCACATCATACTTAGAAACTTTTTGTGAAGGGATTGCCTGACTTGTTGATTCTGCTAATACTGATTGGACCAATCTAAGTCTGACATCATTAGCAATTTAAGTCATAATTTGTGATCATTTATGCCACAAATAAAATGATCACAAAGTGCTTCAATCAGGAAATCTTTAAATTCGCTCTTTAATGCCAATGTTCGGATTTTCATTGCAAACTCTCTAGCTTTTTACTCTGTTTTTGGATGCAGAAATTGAATAATATCTTTATTGTCAAGGATTTTGGGGAAAATAATCTGTGAGAGTTGTTAATGTTTTGTCAAAATCTACATCAGCTAGTGTTTCTGCCGTAGATTGACACTTGAGTATGTCCTAAGACTGAGGGCCTATTAAGGTTATTAATGTGACTAATTTTACATCAGACTTCTTAATCTAATAAGCCTGTAGGTAAAATATGGAGCCAATAGAATTAGTCATTTGCTTATTTCCCTCTTTAATTTGTGAGAGCAATACTACCCATTTTTATCTTTGTGAGTTACCATTCATAATTACTGTTACAATTGTTGTTTGTAGCTGTTCTACTCATTTATTTATTTTCAAGTTACAACTCGTAATTTTAATTTTGCAGCTACATTTTGTAACTATCTAAGAAAAATCAATAGTGGCAAAGCAAACAACCCACTAGGCAAGCTTCTGTCACTTTGTTGTGAGTAAAGCTGTCATGATTGATTGAAGCTTGGTTGAAGCTTTTAATTGATATGCCTGTACGTTTGCAGTCAATTTTTCATTTGAACAGATCTAAGTGAATTTAATAATCATCATAATATAAATATTAGTGAATGAATTTAGCCACAGTCACTTATTTACTTTATTTTTCCAGCCAATTCTGTTGGAACTGGCATATTTTATACTATTTTCCAATCAATGGGGAAAAATTTATACTATTTTCCAATCAGTGGGGAAAAATATTTCTTTTGTCTCCACTGAATCTGTTTTTCATTCAGATAGATGTGATATATTTTTATACTTTTACTTTAAATGATTGTATTTAGGCTAAACAAGGTTACATTATCTCAAAACATAAATAAATCACCATGCATTGCAATTGTATATTAGATGAATCTGGTATTAGTCCAAATGGTTTGAAGTTGATTGATGTTGAGATAGTTCTTATGATATCAAGTTCATAGATGTCCTCATAAATGAATTTTGATGATAGAAGTTTATCTCTTTGTTTTATATGTTGCAGTGATTGTATAAAGCACAATCTTTATATATCTTTGATATATTTTACTGATTTTTAAATACAGCAAATTTATTTGCTTTGCACTCGTGTATTTTTTCAAACTGCCATATCTGATTTTTATTCAGGCATAATAGTGATTTTTAATACAACAGATGTCTTTAATTGCTACTTGTGTATTAATCTATTTTTCTAGTCAATGGAGGGAAAATCTTCCCTTTGTCTGACTGGGTAAATCTGTTGTGTTTGGCTGAATTACAGGGTTCAGACTCAAACCAACAGTAATATCAATAAAAATGTGAACACTCAATAAGTACAGTAGTATGTAGATAAATATAGTTAATACTATGCTGGTCATGCCAAATGACTGGACTCACTTCCAGATGTATATTTAGCTTGTCTCGTGAGTTCTAATCATAACTCTTCCAGCTGTACTAGACAGCTTGCCTCAAGTCTGCCGTAGTCGTTGCAGCTTCCATTCCTATTGGAATTTGCCTCACTATGTAGATGTACTAGTAGTGAATATAGAATAAACACTTTCACTGTTGGAAGTGGTTTCAATGGAGGGCATATTCAGTCATATAGGTAGACAGACATTCTCTGGCTTGCCTTCAAAAAGGCTGACTATTTATTTCTAAATCCCTTACCTTACTGGCAGCATTCAGATTTAGAGAACCTAATTGATGGTAGGATTTTATACACATGTTTACACATTGCCATACAAGTTTTTACCTTTTGGTCACATTCATGCATTGGTGGTGCACATCTTTACATATTGGTTAGCAACAATGTGTGCTCAATCCGATTAGATAAGAAAGAAATATGGACTAATACACATCTGAAGGCAAGGTCATAGGACCTCCTATATATTACATATAGAAATTCAGGTATGAAAAAAAGCCTATACTGTAAGAAAAAAAGTCATTCAAAAGACAATTTTGTAAATTTCTGGATAAACTATGATTATCATTTAAAATCAATTGAATTTTCTACTGAAAACATTTTATCAAATAAATTGAGATTTTTAGAAATTCACTATTTTCCTAATAATGCCAAAGGCAAAGCACTAAAGATGGCAACAATTTTTTTTGTTTGTTTTGATTCTAACTATAATCAACCTTTTTCAAAAGGTAGATGGTTTTCAGCTATTGACATAATTCTTGTAAAGACTATTGTTTCAAAGAGTTTGTCAAAAATATATGCTAATAAAATTATATATTGATTTTTTTTTGTTAATCATTTACATTTATTACATTGTAAGCTGTTCTTGAATCTATTAATGTTTTCAAAAATTAAGAACAAGTACCAGTTTATCAACTCCTAGTCATTATTAGGCTAGAATTAAAGAAACATTGGAAGATGCTGTATTTCAGTTACAATCATGCTTTTTTGCCAATATTGGGTTTAAGATACTGACCTATATGGCTGGCAATTTCATTGGCACTTATAGTGATAATTTATTGGTTTGTATAAAGGCAAATACCAAACCTTCATTATAATAACCAGGTTATTTGATTGAACCTTGTAAAGTTTTGTCTTTTCAATGATCTCTCTCCACCTTATTTCTAACGTAATTAAAAAAATTTCTTAGTAGAATTTTTTTGATTTATAATGGAAAAATATTGGCTATAGAAAGCATTGAAGATTTTTTTCAATTGAAGTAAATTGCCATTGACATCTTTGATGATGGATATTCTTAAGCATAACTAAACCTATCACAGTAAAAGAAGACAGATGAGACTGTATTAATATTACGTTCACAATATTAAATATAATGGCTCAGTTTACTTTTTTAAAATTCTATAAACATCATTGCTAATTGCCAATTATGGAAATGTAAATTCCAAAACTGATAGAACTTGATTTATGTTAAATAAAAAAAAGATTCAATATTAGTATATCAGAAGGTAATTGGTAAATCATTTTTTGTAGAAACAAAACATAAATTTGAGAGTTATCTTTGTGTCCCATATGAGTGAATCTTATTTTTTGTTTAGCATCATGAAGTAAGTTTATACTGTTCAAAGCTGTCCAATAAAAAAACTTGAAATCTTGTTTTACCCTTCTTTACATATTTTGAACAATTATTTTGAAAATTATAATTTCTTACAAATATAGAAAATATACAAAAATTTGTAAAAGAAGACTACATAATACATTTTCCAGATGGTCCTGTATTGCCAATTTACTTACACGATCTTAATTAACATAGCACTTACATATTAATTCCTTTTTCAAAGACAACTGATTTATAAATAAAACTATAGGGAATATAAATTAATTATCTTGTAGCTTGATGTGTTCAAATGTTAGCACTTGTCTCATCATTGCTTCAAGAAAAATATATTTTTCCAGTTGCCAAATAAAATCATTAACAAAAAATAAAAAATACTAAGTTTTATTGTTTTTATTTTTATTGTTATGAAATATTAGGCATTTACTAGGAGTTTTATTTTTATTTTTATGAAATATTAGGCATTTACTAGGAGTTTTAACAGTGAATACTTCAAATTTCTTACAAATATAGAAAATATACAAAAATTTGTAAAAGAAGACTACATAACACATTTTCCAGATGGTCCTGTATTGCCAATTTACTTACACAATTTTAATTAACATAGCACTTACATATTAATTCCTTTTTCAAAGACAACTGATTTATAAATAAAACTATAGGGAATATAAATTAATTATCTTGTAGCTTGATGTGTACAAATGTTAGCACTTGTCTCATCATTGCTTCCAAGAAAAATATATTTTTCCAGTTGCCAAATAAAATCATTAACAAAAAATAAAAAATACTAAGTTTTTATTGTTTTTATTTTTATTTTTATGAAATATTAGGCATTTACTAGGAGTTTTAACAGTGAATACTTCAAATAGAGATTAAATATAATACCATACTCAATTTAATTTAGCATTTGAAAAAAGTTTATTTGAATATTTTTTGGAAGGTACATTTGAAAGAGAAAATTTAAAATAATGATTAGAAATAAACAAAAATTAAATATTCTAAATCACAATAATTTCCACACAGCCAGAAATGTTTTCAGTTAAATTACAGTTGTGTTCATATTTTGTAAAAAAGACATCCATGCTTACATAACGATTTCACTGAATTATTATAAATGTATTTTACTACAAATGAGAGTGACAGACCCTATTATAGTCAAATGTTTCTGGATCGATTCTTGGTTCCATTCGTTTGACCAAATTTAATCAAATTATTGAAAGTATTGTGTCCAAATTGTCAACTGGGTACTCAGATGTCATATATCCTTCCAAAAAACTAACCACATAGGTTATTTTTTTCATTCTGTAAGACTTATTTTACATTCTAATTCAAAATATCAAATAGAAAAAAAATTGAGCTTATCTAAAAATTCTTCAGCTACTTAAAAATTGATCAACGTAGGCTTGAAATTCTCATTTGAGTTTATAAGTGCTTTTGGTTATTAAACAATGAGGATTGCCAATTCCTCTTATGATAAATACTTAGCCAAATGATACAGCTTATTGAGGAATTGGCAATCCTCATTGTTTATAACTTACAAGCTTAAGAGAATAGGGTCATGTGATCTGTGACTCTTATTTTGACTACTTTTGGTTATTACTTCTGTCTCCCATGCACATTTTCATACAGTAATAGACTGGCTGTTTCTGAGCCTGAGGTGTAGTTTTATCATTTTGACTGCTTGACCTTCTTATGAAAAAAATAAACGGTTTTTTTTTTTTATGTGCGAATATACTTAAGCAGAAACAATATGAAATCAAATAAACTTCAAATTTTTTGTCATCACTGTTTCATAGAATATAGACAGCATTAACAATAATGAAAAAAAAAAAAACATTATTTAAAAATAATTACCATTTAAAAAATTGACCTTGTTATAGAAAAAAAATCATAGCTATTATTTTTGTTATTCTATGTTGTATTTTTTTAATGACACATTTTAAATTTAAATTTAGATGATTAACCAATTCCATTAGTTTTAATTTGTAAAGTAAAAATTTCTATTTATTAATAAGTTTAACTTTAAATGTTCATATAAGATTGCAAAAATAACAAATCATTACTCAAAACATATAAATTATAATAATATCACTTCTAAAGAAATAAACTTTTACATATAAAATTGTTTAAATTTGTGTTAGTGCTGAATTGTATAGAATAGAAGTTTTAGACATAAGCAATTTAATATAACAATAAAGTCAGTAAATTCTGACTTCTTGATTAACTGATTATACCATTTATTTTGACCATATATCCCTAGTCTGACAATAAATCATCCTTTGAAGGAAAAAAAGGATAATGTTTTGCAATTGACAAAATAAAACATCCTATCTTTCTGTAGTAATTAAAAAAGATTGACTGATTATCATTTGAGTAATATATGTCATTTGAGTATTAGAACTAACAAAGTTGAGTTGCAATACCCTAATATTTAAGATGGAATGGCTATCATTCTACTACTGCTTTACACTAAGCAAGACTCAACAATAACTTGTCATACATATTGATACTTAATGCTGAAAAACATTTAACAAGTAAACCTTCAGTTTTGTTAAAATGAGATGTTGGTTCAGAATAACACAAATTATGTAGATAGATAAAATAAACAATGGATATATATATAATAATCATCACATGACCAACACTTCTAATAATGTTTGAGAATAAACAAATATTATATTAAAAAAGATGAAAGCAAAAGATTAGTGATAAGTTACATAATTGTTAAATAACTGATTTCATTGCAAAAACATTGATTGTGTTTAAAGTTTTAAAACACCTACTTTTAATATTTTTACAACTAACTATATACTGGCACTAATTCAGTCAGTGAATTGGTAATAATGTTATTCATATTATGAAAGTTTAGGCTTGATATTGAACTCTCAGTCATTATGTTTTACAAACCTTAGATATATTAGATCTTAAAAAATTATAGTTTATTATTTTTAGTTAACTATTTTGTATTAATAGCTTTTGGGAACAGTTGTACCGCACATGCACTCATGCTTGAATTTGTTATCTAATAAAATGGCAGTGAAAATACAATTTATTTTTATTGTTTATCTGTTGTGACTTTGCTTCTAGATTATGTTTAAATTATTTAACTACAATTCTGATATAGCTCGAAAAAAAAGATGACTTCTAGCTATCAGTATTGTAGATATTTGATCATAATTCAGATGTGTAAATTAAATTTGATTTGCATTACACACAAAACGTTGGAATCTCAATCTCTAGTTAAATTATTTCTTAATTAATTTCATGTTCTTTTGAAGTAATGTTGCCTATCAAATTTTGATTATCACAGTTACATATGATGTATCATACATATGATGTATCACAATTGTCTATACACCAAATTCTACCTTACAAGTTTACATCAAATGATTCTGATAGAACAACAATAAGTTTATATTTTATTTTTTCCAGATATTAGAAGTTATCATTCAGAAAAGAAAACTCTGTAGTATAACGGTCAATTTGCAGAGATCAAATTGCAGAAAATGGCAGTATTTGTTCCCATTATATTAGTAAAGCAAAAAGATTTTTCCTAAAAGTAATTTTTCTTTCAAAATTATTTTTGTTATTACAAAAAATGTTTTATTTAATAAATATAAATAAATTTTATTTTTATAATTACATCATACTTTTGTATGAATTTAAACTTATGCTGGGGGAAAATGGGGAAAAAAGTTATTCTAAATAATGTAAAAAATAAGTTTTTTTATTTATTTTAATAAGTAAATTTATTGTTTATAATACTTTTTGGTTATTTTAGTTATATAAAAAATAATTTTAATAACAATTATTTTAATAAATAGTTTTATTTAGTTACAAACTCTGTTAAAAATGATGGTCATATATATAAAAAGTAAATTTTGAAATATTAGTCTCATTAGCTCATTTACATTTTTTGTGTATAAAATCAATAAAATAGAATCAAATGAAACAAACAATGAAAGTGATGAGTTGCAATTCATCAAAGTTCCACTGCCTGAAATGAAATATCTAGAGCAATAATCAATAGAATTTGAACTCTTGACACCATCTCTCTACCACTGAACTAAATCACACAGGGCATATAGTTAATGATATGAAAAGAAGACTACAATTTATGATGCTGTTTACAAGATTTGATTATATTGTTGTAGAATAATACAATGGATACCAGATAACAGGATTTTAAACTAATTTATTATAGCATCTCAAACTTACATGGTCATTTTAAAACATGAAATCCCAACAATAATATACATTTGTATTATAGAAATATACAGATATTATAATTAACACACGCATACAACATAAACTTGAAGACATTGAATAAAATATGACAATGGCTACTAAGACATATTTTGTTGTCATTACCAATAAACTAATTGGCTCCAGCTATACATAGCTTCCAAATATTACTTATTGTTTTTGAATTTATCACTATACAAACTGAAAAAACCCCAAATAATATTTAAATTTTATTAAATTTAATGTCTTTATCTAAGATTGAAAAATATATAATAATTCTAATCTAACAAAAAAAAAAGTTGACAATCATTCATGATTTACTAAAAATATTTTTAAACAATGAGGATTGCCAATTCCTCAACAAGATTTGTGATAAATGCTTAGCTAGAGAAAGCATTTAAAATATTTCTGTCAGGACCTCCCCTCCAAAACTCTGACTATGGTTTCATGCTCTGGCATTCCTCAGAGAGGTGCTAGGGTAGGTTCAGCTAGATCTAAAAACACCAACCCAAAGACAGCATGCACCTCTCTGAGGAGTGCCAGAGCATGACACCATGGCCAGAGGTTTGGAGGAGGGTCCTGACAGAGA
This sequence comes from Epiperipatus broadwayi, assembly GCA_028023455.1. Lineage (NCBI taxonomy): Eukaryota > Metazoa > Onychophora > Udeonychophora > Euonychophora > Peripatidae > Epiperipatus > Epiperipatus broadwayi. The sequence continues at coordinate 3,127,825 of JAQFVV010006222.1, forward strand.
TATTTTAAATGCTTTCTCTAGCTAAGCATTTATTACAAAGCTTGTTGAGGAATTGGCAATCCTTATTGTTTATAACTTACAAGCTTAAGAGAATAAGGTCATGTGATCTATGACTCTTATTTTGACTAATTAAAACAATTTTTGTAAAATAAGTGTTAAGTAAAAGACCTCAATATCTCTATCACCAACATTGATAAGCTGATTATTTCAAATAAAAATGCACAGGATTTCTAAATTTTATAGAAATATCCAGAAAAATTTGGTTCTTAAAAGGAAACAACAATAGAAATATAAACGCAAACATTCTGTGGTAATTATTTAGAAATTTTGTATCTGACTTAATTAAGATAATAAAATAATCCATATTAATAAGAAAATAATAAATTTCTTAAAACTTAGTGAAATGAGCTTATTTAGTAGATGCTTTAACACTGACATTAAGCTGAAATCCCAGTGTATGCATATAAAATAAAAGGCAAAAGTCTTTAAATACTACATTGTAGAGCAAAAATACCTTTAAAATAATCTTTCTTAAAAATAATGAAGATGTTACTTATCATGTTTTCTGCTATCTGGTGAATATTTAAGGCTTCTGTGTTTAACAGTTAAATAAAATAGCAAAATAAGTAGATAGTGAGTTGGATTGGTTAAAGTTCAATTATGTGAAGAAGAAAAAAAGCATAAGCTCTCTTAATTTACAAAAAAAAAAAAAAAATCAAATTTAAGCCAGCCTAGATATGAACAGGCCATTGATTTAGCTAATAGTGGTTTTAAATAGTGTCCACAAAAATGTAATATTTATGTAGATGAAAAAAAAAAAGCCTTTTTAATAAAATCATTAAAAGCCTCTCCAATTATCCCTTACAATGGAGCACTGAATAAAACAATATACATGTAAACACATAAATAAATTATGACAGAAAAACATATGAAAAATGTACATACATATGATTATTTAAACATTTAATTCTGATTTGTCTTTAAAAAGTATTTATTTCTAAACGGATCTTTTTATAAATGACATATTTCAATAAACCTGATGTATAGTAGTATTAAAATATTCTAAATAAGATAATGTTATTGTTTAAAAATCAAATAACATAAGCCCAAACATTCGTCAGCATTTATGTTTAGTGATAATCTTGATTAAAAAGTAAGTCCAATAAATTGTATTTTAAAAAAAAAAAATTAACAAAAGAAGAATTTAAATTTTTAAAACAATTTAGTAAGTAGATAATGAAGATAAATAGTTTTATGATCTTTAGGCTTGATTATATAAATATTAATTTATCTAAGTATTTTCTTTATCTAATTTCTGAATATATATATATTCATTTAGATACATACTATAGTTATTTCTTAATGTAACAACGTATCTATGAAATGCAGTTAAATGTTGATATAAAATGAGCATGGTATATATGAATATTAAGTTTCAAAAACAATTAGAAGCATACAAAAAGTACTATCGACATTACTAATTGAAATATTTTTCAGTTCTTGATCATAATATATTATAGCCAAGAACATTTTAATTTAATAAACCCACACTTACGGAAAACATAATTGTATATACATATAAGCAAAATTTTATAGAAAAAATGGTAACTGATTTGAGTTGAAATGTCTCTAAGAATAAAACAAATAAATAAATGTGAGTGAATCTATTTAATAAATTAACATATGTTTCAATCAAAATTTTTAAATAGTGGTTTTAAAAAAAAGATACTGTGTGATGGGAATATGAAATAAATAAAGATTAATAATTGGAAATCAGATATTGAATACATACATAAGATTAATATTGTTAATAATAGAATTGTTAGGAGAATTAATTTATGTTCAGAGGAGGCGTTATTTAGGGAAGAAGTGGTGTATAAAAAAAGAGGCGATAAAAAATGATTATCTAATTGAGATTATTAATAAATTGTGTGGAAAAGAGAATATAGAAAAAATTAAGAGAAAGTTGAAAAAAAGAAAGAAAAAAGAAATTTATGTATATTGGGTATAAAGTATCAAAAAATACTTTTTTTAAGATTAAAAAGATAATGAGGGATATAAATAAAAAATATAGGAAGGAATGTAGTTTATTGTTAAAACTACTATATAAAAGGAAATGTAATTTAGGTAGTATGATAAAAAATAGGAATGTTGAAAATATAAGGGGTATTTATAAAATTGAGTGTTTGGATTGTAAAAACGATAATAAAGATGTGTCATATATTGGTACAACAAAAAACAAATTAGAGAAGACTGAAACAGCATTTGAGAGATAAGAATTCTAATATAAATATACATAGTAAGGAATTTGGAGATATAAATTTTAAGATTAAAATGTTGGAGAGGGTTAGATTATATAAAGAGAGAATGGTAAAAAAGAGCTTATACATAAAAAGATATAAATCTGTTTTTAATAGAATAAATTAAATAACTAATGCATGAAGAATAAAATTTGGAAATGAAAGTGTTTTTTGAAGCGTATAGGAAAGAAGAAGGAAATAAGTATTTTTTATAATTGGGTTTTGGATAAAAGAAAATGTAAAAAAGGAAAAAGACTTTTTGAGGAGAAGGGAGACAAGTATGTGTAGTGTATTTATAGTGTAATATATTATTATATATAAAAGATATGGATAAGTGGGGAGAAAAAAGGTTTTTTAGTATGGATGAATTGTTGTGTGGGTGGGTGTTGTGTGTAGGGTTTTATGTTTTATATTTATTTATTATATTTTTATGCTTTATTTTATTTTTTTATGGTTTTGTTTTTATTGTGTGGATAGTTATGGAGGTTGTTATAATGTAATGTGTTTTTTTCTAGATCCTTGAAAATGACTATAAATTAAATATAGTTGAAACGTTGGATATAATGAACAAGTGGATATATATACAGAAAATAAAGTTTTATAAAGAAAGGAGAATGAGACTTTTAATTGGTTGTGTAGTATTTAATTATATAATTATATATTTATTTGTAATGTATATTTTGAAAAGGAAAAAAGGATGGAGTGTTGATTAGAGATTTTAAACAGCAGAAATAATAAAGATTAATACATTTTTGGAATACAAATATATTTATGGTGTACTTTATGTGGTTTTCATAGATGAGATAGAATCTAAAAAATCGGCAGACGGATTTGTCAACTAGAATACAATGAAGAGTACATTTATATAAGTTAACAAACAAGTTAATAAAGTATTTTAAAGAAAGAAGTTTGATCTATTGGGGGTTCAAAGACAGTATCAAAACAAATCACATAACTAGATTATGGATCAGCATGTGAGAATGCAACATAATCGTGGAATTTATATTTGACATTTTTTCTTTTGCCTCTGTTTTTGTTTTTTTAAGTTATAAGGGCCACACTCAATTACAAGTTAATGCTAATGAATATTCACATACATATAGTGTCAGATCTTTAAAAACAATAGTTTCTAATCTTTTTAGGCACTACTCCGAATTAACACTATTATGTGATCTACGATCCTACAATGAAAAAGATATAATTATTATAAGTAATTAACCAATGTTGGTTTTAATTTTTTTTGTTTTGTATCTCCAGCTGTTTTTTTATATTCAGAATAGTCATATTTATTTACATGAAATTAATAATATATATATTGTTATATCTTTTAAAATAAACGTTAAAAACCATTGTATTAAAAGATTTGACACTTTGAGAATATGTATATATTAATTAGTAGTTGTGTATAGATCCATTCTAACTCAAAGAAAAGGGGATAGGCATAAAAGGAAAAAAAATAAAGTGAAAACAACTATTATTAGGTTATTTGACTTGATGGGGACTTTGAACCTCTAGTGAAGGAACATTATTTCAATACCTTGTCTAATTATATTCACGGATCATATTCAATCAGGAAAATGCTTCCAATTAATACTAACATTACTGTAATTCAACATTAAATAATAATACAAAAAAACATATTACTCTTTATTAATATCATACTAAACAAAGATGTATACTACAATTTTAAATACTAATCATCATAACTAAAAAAAATTAATGAACATATCAATTTAATTTTTGATTATACATTATATTTTCAGTATGTTTTGCTGTTAGTGAGTTTATATATCACTTCCCTATAATAAATATGTCAGAACTTCGATCCTAAATATAACTAATTTAGACTAGGTAGTAATATCAATAAGATAAAATATTCTAACTTGGTAAATAAAATACAATGGGAAATTATTTATAGGATGCATTAAAATATTTAAAATGTTCTGAAGTTCATTCTCAGAATTAGAAAAAAATAATACAATCGTCAGCAGCAATAACAAACAAATTCTAAATAAATACAGTTGCTCCAATATTTAACACGCCTACACACAAAGAGAATGAAAAATATACAAAATAAAAAGTTAAATATGTATTTTGCATGACTTCAGAATTCAATGTGAAAAAGAAGACTGAAATCAGAATTATTATATATATAAAGAATGAAAATAAATGACGTCCTTTGTTAATATAAATGAAAGGTTTAAACAGTAAGATAAACAAAGAAAATAAATAACGAAAAAATAAAATAAAATAATAACAATAAAGAAAAAAAAAGAGATTGTGTGATATACATTGTACAGCTTTTAATGATCCAGCATTTTGATTCTCAAGTAAGTAGAAGATATTTTGTAGATATCTATCTACACAGCAACAGTATATACATTAGTAATAATTATTTGTTTATAAGAATGGCCCATAAAAAGGTAATATGCTTCTTTTTAATTCCTCATAGTATTAAATATTGCCAATGCTATTAATTAAAACTTTCATTATGATAATTTATCGTAATTTTGAACTTTTTTTTTTTTGTTTAGATAATTATGATTCTGAGATATTTTATCATTAATTTAATAAAACAATTAATACTTTCAAATAATTTATCCTCATTTTTGGTAGGATTTCAGTTAGACGACCTACTTACTAACACCCAGAATATTATTGCATAACTCTCATAGTTATTACCATTTTTGAGTTAATGAAATGATAGATTGGCAGACTCTGGATCTTCAGAACCACAAATCGCATCCTGCTCTCTTATTTCCGGCGCTCAAACTTCTGAATTAAAACATGCGATTATTTATTTTATTATTGTAGTATATTTGCGCCACCTTAAGTATATCAAATTTTTTTATCAACCAGAAGCTTAAAAAGTTTTGCATCCTAGAAAGTATTTCTAATTGCTCATCCCAATAAATGAACAGAATTACAACTGTATCTTGATTAATGAGTGTAATTGGTTCTAAAAAAAAAAAAAAAATCCATAAACAGCGAGCTTTCACAATTCTCTAGGGAAACATTCCAATTCATTAGAGTCGATCAATTTTTATTAAAAAATTGAAATAAATAAAAAAAGCATTGTTTTTAAATGATTTTATTCCATTTACCATAGTAATTTATATTTAAAAAAATACTTATACATACATTAAAATTCAATTTAAATATTAAACACACACTCAAATATAAATAATATATCCAAAATATATTCAAACATTTAAAAATATATAACTAAGTTGGTTGGTTCATTAACACACACAGTTGTGTAATATTCAAATTATGGAGAATATTACTTCAAATTAAAATACCATAGCCATCAGCTGATTAAATTTTGTACTTCAATCTTGTTCATTGTTATTCATAATTCCTTTTATAAACAATATATCCTATAATATGTCATTAAGGTATAGAGTATAAAATAACTGTGTTAATAAGGAGATGTATAATGGTATAATTTGGACACATGGTGAGGAGCTCCAACATTATATGTAAGCTTATCTTTAAGAGAAAAATGGAAAGTTACTATCCACTTTCCAATACAATATATATATATGTCACATTCAGCAGGTCATTAGTGATTTCATAAGCTGTTGCATAGAGTCCAAGATAAAAAAAAGTAGGAAGAGGGGCAATGGAGTTTTTCACTTGTCAACACTCACCTTTTCAAGGATTACATATGAGTCATTATATATTCATTCCTACAGATTAAAACAGTACTATATGATAATTATTATTGGTAGTAATTGTTAGTCAATTCATGATAGATATTTTTTAATAATACAATGCTCTGGATATTTATTAGTATATATATAAACAAGGCAAAACACTCCATATGGAGAGTTTTGCCTTGTTTATAAACAATTATGTGCTAGTATAAGAGATGGTGATCATGTGATGCTTAATAATATATATATACTTAAGATTATTGTTGAACTGCTTTATGAAAAATCTTTTTCAAAGCTGTGCACATCATCTGGACTAATTTCTGGTTATTGATATAACTGTCTAGGAGCCATCTTCATTTAAGATTTTGAACCTAATTCATAAATGGTTCTAAAGAAGGGATGGGCAATTGTTTTGGCTTGGGGGGCACAGAAGTTGGCAGAGGGCCATATCGGGGGCCACTTTGTGGAAGCAAATGTTAGCGGAGGGCTGCACCCTTTTTTCATGACATAATAAACACACTGCTTTATTCCCTGTATTATCAAAGAAATATTTGTCTATCCATTCTTCATTAAACACATGATATTCATCACCGATTTTACATTTTTTTGGAGGGTTCATGGTTTCACTAAAGTTGGAAATGTATATATTTGCTAATGCAAAGACAAAATTGAAATTAACCAGATCAACTGGAAAAGCACTGCACATCATATCTACACTGTGCATGTGTATTGACATGGCCATCCTAGTGAAAAATACAAGATGAATCTTCGGTCATGAACGGGAAGGAAATCTCAGTTCAAGGCAGATTTTTCTGTCTTGGCGGGCTGCATAAAAAATCTTAGTGAGCCACTTGTGGCCCTCGGGCTGCTATTTGCCCACCCCTGTTCTAGAGTAAAGTACATCCTTCTATTTTACAAAAGGGGACTACAATTGTTTACAAAAATTATAAATAAAAGTTGGGACTACATGTTTGATTATACAGCATCTTATTAACAAAAGATTAAAAATATCTGCAATTTATATATTTGTATAACTTCAGTAATTAAAATATCTAGATTTCTCAATTTTTCTGTTTTTTTCAAAATCATCAGCTTATTTCTTTTTTTTTCAAGAACTTTTTTTCTTCTATTTTATTTTTTGATCATTATATTATCTCTTTCAACACATATTTCATAATATCTCGACTTCTACATATAAGACAATTCAGTTCCGCTTTATAATTTCTTCAAAAATAACCATTTTTCTTAGAATCTTTCTAATTTATTTTTTTCATTCTACTACAAATCTGTATCTCTAAAACCTTAATTTTTTTTTCCTGCTAATTTTCCTAAATGTCCACATTTTTGCTCTAAATAAAATTACACCTGGGTATTGTTTTATGTGTATTTTTTTTATACAATTTTGAAGTTATATGATTCATATTTCTTCTTAATATCTTTTTATGTGGTTTTCTTTTATGCAATAAAGAAGTTCATATTTCACTTAAAATCAGGATTTTCCCATTTTATATGCAGAAATTATTATATAGAAAAGCATCACCAAAATGCATCAGCATGTTATTAATTAAATACACATATTATATTTTAATACTTTAAATGTCTGTTGGAAAAAGGTTTGGCAATAAATTTAGATACTGTAGAAGATTTAGAAAAAGATAATGAAACAAAATTGGAATCTGTTCATTTCACAGAAAAAATGATTCAAGAAAGTCTTCAACTTTCTAATCAATTGGACAATCGTTTTCTTGTTAAAGACATGAAGCTCTTAAATTCCAATGAGAGCTAAATATTTGTATGACTGGATATTGCAAGCTTCATAAACAATTAGTAAAATCATCATCTCAAAGCTTAATCACCAATTACATCGTCGACAGAAAACCATTAACTTTTAAACTGAAAATTTTTTTATTAGCTGAGTGAATTAAAGTTTTAAACTTTTAAATAGTTCAACTACAGAATCAGTAGTAAAAATATATTCATCTTTTAATATTAGATTCATTTGTAAAAAGCAAATTAATAATTTGTCAGATTATGAAAGTGAATGAAAGTTTTTTCAAAAATAAATTTCTATTTATAATTATAAAAATATTGTATAGCAGATAACCTGAAAAGAATTTTCATAACCTATTAAAAATGATGCACACATCATTGATTTCTTTCTCAATTTTGTTTGTGTAAAAGTAAATAATTTTTACTAAAATCCTAACTATTTTTCTAAAATAATTATATTTTCAGCAGATTTTATCAAAATAATTTATAATATGTAAAAAAATATGGAAAAAATACTCTAAAATATACATTTTCATTTTGAATGTCAAGCGCTCCCTTTGGTTCAAAATGAGGAGCAACAAATCAGTGCCTTATGGTATATTTTAAAAAAGACCATAAATTCACTACGATAATGCTGGTTTTAGAGTGACTTGAAGCCATGAATGAAAATTTTCAGTTGATGCACTTATTAAACACAGCACAAGACTGAAGTTGGTGCTAATTGTATTTCCTCTTGTGATGAATCTGATTTCTTATCAGTTCTCAAATGTATCTACATATTGTCAAATAGTGATAATGATTAAAATATGTTTGAAAAAATATAAAATAAATTACACATAAAGACATATTGTTTTGAATAAAATTAAATAGTTAAAAAAAAAATTAAAAAAATTGTCTTGTATCAATTTTTTATTAGTTATATTTTAGTTCCTTATTTTTTTATGTGAATTTTAAAGTAATTTTACCTTGTTGCTTTGCTTTTATGCAATTTTCGAAAATTATGGAACATATCCCACATATTTCAATATAAGTTAAGTCCATTTTTGTGTGATTTTTTTATGCCTGTTTTTTGTGGAACCTATCTACCACACAAACGAGACCCAGGTGTATATATCAAATGAAAAACTTATAAAGCTTTTTTCTTAGATCTAATCTTTAAAAAAAAACTTAATATATTTAAATCATAATAATAACTTATAAATCACTTTAAAATACATAAATGATAATGAATAACTCATATATTATATTCCCATATTACAAATGTTTATGACAGTTCATGTTAAAGTTTATATAGAATAAATTATCAGAAATTACACACAATAAATAGTAGTATAATTATTAGTACATATATTCCTAAATTATTCACTTTAGAGTACTAATACTTCCTGATTGTTGATTATGGATACTTTTTAATCTTGATTGAAATATTTGAACTACATTTAAAACATTTACTGTGGCCAATGGCTTTAAATATAATTCCATTAGCTAATCTATTATGTTGCTTTATAGGGTAAGAATTTCTGGTATTTTATTTTAATTCATCTTAGAGACATTCAAATAAGATTTATTTACACATCTAGGCAGAAATCATGGTATTATAACCTGCCTTCAAAGTAAAATTTACCTTAAAGATTTTAGTAAACTGCAGACAATCTTTCTTTTAATTTTTAAAATACACAGACTATCCATTTCCCAAACATGGTTTTCTAAGTTATTTATTTTTGAAATTAATAATAGTATGTGTATCAAATTAACACATTTTTACTCAGTGCTTTATAAAATTAAAATAATATTTAACTTTATTATTACCTTTGCCAATAATTTAATTATTCTAAACAATATTAAAAATTAATAATATATTTTAAATAATCATTAATATATATATATAAAGTTTAAATAATAATTATTATATACCTAGGTACACACATATCCACGTATATAACACATGCTTACCCATTAGTGTTATGAGGCAATTACTGTACTTCCTAAATATATGTTCTATTTTATTATGTTTAAATGACTTTATTCCTCTCTTGCTTTATTTAATTTGTCTCCAAAAAGTAAGCAACTATTCTGCCCTATACCGCCTATTTCTGTTTACTATTAAACAATGAATAACGATAATAATGATAATCATGTGAAATGATTACATCACTTCAATATATATATATATGCATATTGCCCTATTAAAAACAATTCCTTGAGTAAACAATGAATAAAAAATAATAGTGACAAATTACATCTCTTGATGAATCATAATTACATATATAACTTTGTAATACAGTGAAGCTGCAGAAAGGAGTTTGCTATTAACTGAAAGGAGACCCTTTGATTCCTCTTGGAGGCCTTAAAGGAACCAAGCAGGGCAAATTCCTAATGTCCACTCCATATGTTCTTGTCGTTGCAGCTGTTATTACTATATGTTTATTCATATAGTATACGAACATGGATGGGCTGCTCACCAACACGCATTAGCCAGCGTGGTGAGTTTATTGGCTTTTTACCTCTGAGTTTAAGATCAAGAAACACCATGGTCTTTCTTCTCAGTGCTGATAAGGCAGAATGAATGTTTGTGTAAATGATAAAGATTTTTCCCAATTATACAATTATGACAGACAAAAATAAAGCATGGCCCTTAATCCCAGGAGGCTGTAAAGTCACCAACCAAGGCAGCGGTTGGTGGCCAAAGGCGGAGGGTGCTAAGAATATGCTGGAGGCGAACCCAGGCTGCCATTTGATGATGACTTTTTATTTAGGTACTTACAACTGCAGATCACTTTCAAGTGAAGGAAGATTGCAAGAATTAGAAGAAGAACTCTCTTATATTAAATGGGATATTATTGGACTTTGTGAAGTTAGAAGAAAAGGTGAAGAGACAATTGATTTAAAAAGTGGACATATGCTCTATTATAAAGGCACAAATATTGGAAATACAAGTGGAGTAGGATTCATTATAAATAAAAAGTGGAAGAACAATATTGTGGAGATTGATGGTGTATCAGACAGAGTGGCAAGATTAGTTATACAACTTAATAGCAGATATCAAATGCAGATAATTCAGGTTTATGCCCCAACAAGTTCTCACAGTGATGAAGTAGTAGAAGATTTTTATATGGATGTACAAAAGGCTTTTGATCAGAGTAAACAACATTTTAAAATTGTTATGGGAGATTTTAATGCTAGAATTGGTAAACAAATGAAAGATGAAAGTGTTGTAGGTAATTTTGGTTAGTTATGGTAATAGAATTGAGAGAGGACATAGACTTGTGGAGTTTGCAGAGAAGGAAAAACTTTATATTATGAATTCTTTTTTTGAGAAAAATGTTAGAAGGAAATGGACATGGAAGCATCCAAATGAAGGTACAGCAGAATTGGATTATATTTTGACTAACAGGAAATACATATTTCAAGATTGTAATGTTCTTAATAAATTTAACACAGGAAGTGATCATCGATTAGTAAGGGGTAAGATACATGTTAATGTAAAACTAGAGAGACAAAAATTATTAAGAAAAACTATATTTACAGTTGATATTCCTAATCTTCAGAAACATTCTAATGAATTTAAATTAGAACTTACAAATCGGTTTCAAGTATTAGTAGATTGTGAACATGATTCAGATTTGAATGAAATTAATATGAAAATAACTGATACACTTTTAAAAACTGCAACAAAGATAGCTGGTAGAAAAAAGCAGCAATTGACTAATAAAATTTCTACTGAGACTAGAGAACTTATGAAGAAAAGAAGGAATATGAAGATATGCAAGAATGATGCTTAAAAAGAATTGAATATCTCGAATTTTGTAAAATGGTGCGGAAAAGAGTTGAAAATGATATAAGAAAGTATAACTGTGAACTAGCAAGAAAAGCTGTAGAAGAAAATAAAAGTCTTAAGAATGTAAAACAACATTTTGGTATTGGTAGGAAATTTATATCTGCAATAAGGAAAAAAGATGGAATTATTACTAAAAAGAGGGATGACATTATGAAATTAGTAGAAGATTTTTATCAAGAATTATATAGTAATAAAGAACAAGTACCTCCTATATCTATTACATCTTCCGAATTGCCCAGAATTTTAAATGAAGAAGTGAGAAATGCAATTAAATGTATGAAAAAAGGAAAGGCTCCAGGTAATGATGGAATTATAATTGATATATTAAAAGAAGCAGGTGAAGAAACAGAAAAAATATTAGCAAAGTTATATACCAAATGTCTAAATGATAAAGATGTACCGGATGATTGGAAGAATGCAGTAATAATATTAATATTTAAAAAAGGTGATAAAGAAGATATTAGAAATTACAGACCTATCAGCCTTTTATCAGTTTTATATAAAAATTTTACCAAGATAATTACAACTCGTCTACAGAGAACCTTGGATTTTCACCAACAAAGAGAACAAGCTGGATTTAAAAGTGGTTTTAGTACAGTAGATCATATTCAAGTATTGAGAGAAGTTATAGAAAGGACAAATGAATATGAGTTGTCATTATGTTTTGAATTTGTAGATTATGAAAAGGCATTTGATTCTATAAACATTTCTTCAGTGATTAAAGCATTGGATCATCAAGGTATAGATCCAGGATATTGTCATATTTTAAAGAATATTTATAAAAATGCAACAGCAACAATTAGATTATATAATGATACTGGGAAAGTCAACATTGAGAAAGGTGTAAGACAAGGTGACTCCATATCTCCAAAACTTTTACAGCAGTGCTGCAAGAAGTATTTTGTGGATTAAAATGGGAAACTAAAGGAGTGAAAGTAAATGGAGATTATTTAAGTCATTTAGATTTCGCAGATGATGTAGTTGTTTTTGCAAATAATGCTTCCGAGCTGCAGGAAATGTTGCAGGAGTTATCAGATGAAAGTAGGAAAGTAGGACTAAAGATAAATGTTAAAAAGACTAAAGTAATGTTTAATCGATTTGCTCAAAATATGAAAATAAAGATTGATTATGATGAATTAGAAGAAGTTAAGAGTTACAAATACCTTGGTCAGATTATTAATACAGATGGAAACATAATAGAGGAAATTAATCATAGAATTAAACTTGGTTGGAGTGCTTTTGGTAGAAATAACTTGATACTAAAAGGAAATATGCCTATGTGTTTGAAAAGAAAGGTTTTTAACAAATGTGTTTTACCAGTTCTTACTTATGGATCTGAGACTTGGACACTTAATAGAAGATCAATACAGAGACTTCAGACCACTCAAAGGAGTATGGAGAGATGTATGTTGGAGTAACAAGAAGAGATCGAAAATGCAATGTATGGGTAAGAGAACAAACAGGTGTTACTGACCTCATTGAAAAAATTAAAAGATTGAAGTGGAGTTGGGCTGGACATATTGCTAGAAGAGATGATAATAGATGGACAATTGAAATTTTAAACTGGATTCCAAGAGATTGTAAAAGACCCAGAAGGAGACCACATGTAAGATGGATGGATGAAATAAGAAAATGTGTAGGGGTGATGTGGAGAAGAGAAGCTAAAGATCGGAGAAGATGGATTAAACTTGGAGAGACCTTCATCCTGCAGTGGATTGATAATGGTTGATAATGATGATGAATACAGTGAAATGATTTGCAATTTACTACAAATGTAGCATAAATGTAAAGTAATAACAGTAATTTATTTTTTTCTACACCATATAAATTGCAAATAATAATATATAGCTATACTTTTTTTAAACTAAAAATAAAAATTATATCTGATCTGGTTTTAATATTTTTGGCAATAGAAATGCCTGCAACAATTAAAAAATCTCTACAAAGTATATCATTGAAGTTTGGTTATAGAGATTTTGTATGCAAGCTATTCTTAAAGTTCATATTATTTGTAAAACTAAAAAAAAAGCACACTTGTTTATTGTGTTTTATTTTATTTGTAAAATTAAAAAAAAGAATACTTGTTCATCCTGACTTATTTCAAGACTTTTATGCACTTAACACACTTTTATTTTCTCTGTAAACACTGTTTTGTATAATTTTTTAACTTTATATGTTATTTTAGGAATGAAATATAGAAGCCTGTTTTCTATCTTGCACTTTAGATGATATTTATACAAGAAAAATGAATGGGCCACTAGTTGGGAAATCATAAAAAGTTTGAAGACTTCTGACAGAGTTGGACCATGATCCATGGATCTTGAATTCCAGGATCTGCTATTGCATCACATGCAATAATTTCATGAAATGAAATACAATTACTGTATTCTTACAAGCACACTGAATTCAGCACAACCCTTCAAAAGCACTAAATTCTTAAAGGATATTAGATGAAAAAAAAAACCTAATTATAAAATGATAAACCAATTTTAATTAGTCAACAGTGAAATAAAAAGATCTCCAGATATATCTTAATTTAGTCAAAAATCAAATGTATCAGAGTTTATGGTTTTTCTTTTTGTTTTACTTTTTACATACGAATGTCTGAATAACTATGAACTGGTTATCATAGTTAAAAAAATTCCTTCATAGTAACCCTCAGCTACCAGAAGAAAACTTGGAATTCTATCTGGCTTCAAACCCAGCTTATGAAAAGAGCAGTGCTAACTATTGTGCTACATATTCTTTTTAGAAATAAAGATACTAGAACAAAATTAGCACTATTATTATTGGTTCTCCAGCTCATAAGATCTTTTACATATATCCAGAAAAAAAAAAAGAATTCTGTAATGCAGACAGCATGTAAATAAAATGTCAAATATATTTTAGTTCTTTAAAAAAAATTTATGCACTAAAAACAAAATGTCACAAATACTTTTTGATTAATAACGTGTTTAATTCTTTAAAACTTCTAAAATAAAAATCATCAGACATCTTAAAAGTCATTTTTTAAAACAAATTAACAAACAAACAATAAATAAATAAAACAATGGCAATCCAATTTGATATTTTATCATTTTAAAATTATAAAAATGTAATTTTGTAATTTATATATATAAAAATCTCCATCACCAATTAACACAAACATATTTATTATTCTTTTCTTTTTTTGAAAAAAAAAAACAAAAACATACACATTATTACTTTTATCATTGAAAATATGAAAATATTTCTGCAGGCATCTAGCCAAGCAATACGTATTTGATAAATGGGTAACTAATACTTACTTCTTAGTAAATAAAGATCCAAGTTAAGAGATTGCAAAATGAGAGTTAATGGACTGATTATAAAATTATGATTATAACATGATGCAATCCATCGAACCAATGAAGTTCGTATTTTTAATATATGATATGAATTCTGCAAAACACTAATATTGTTTGTATCATATTCTCATAATGCTTGATTTTAGAAGTTATACAGGATAATTTTTATTTTCTTAATTTAACATACAAACTCAATGCTAATAAAAAATCAATCATCTTGTAAAAACAAAGAAACTAGGAAAACATTATAAACATGCAGTTATATGTTGGCTATTTCCATCATCAAGATAAATTATTAAATATTTTCAAAAAAATACTTTAAGTTATTATAAAAACAATATTTTGGATAATATTATTCGCAACTCTTTTTCAGGTGTTGTCCACCTGACAATTGATTTGTAGGTTTATGGATCCTGAATTTAAGACGATTATTTTAAGTATTCTTTTTTGCCCAATATTCTTGTGTTTTCTAAACTGAATTCACATTCACTGATACATATATGCTCTACTATTTTTAAACACATATGTATTTTTCTTTCTAATCATTGCTTTATATATTTTTAAATATATTTTCATGAGGTGGCTAGTTTTATTGATAATGTCCTTCCACATTCATGTGATATCCAGTGATCCAATTCTTGTCTTTAAGAATTTCAAGTTTTCAGTATTTGAATTATAATAAATCCCAATAATTCAGTCTAGTATAATAATCCATAATGTCTGAAAGCAATTCACTAATCTTGCACTTAAAATAAAACAGGGAAAACTAAGGAAGACCCTCATAATTAAGTATAAAAATATCTGATGATTTTTGTTATATTAGACAGAATAGCCTGAGTGAACCATTAATACAACATATGATTATCTTTTGTGTGAAGATAATTGTTATTGTTTTCATAATGTAATTAGCTAGAGCATTACTTTAAATTCAGTATTTATGAATCTAAAGATCAGAGATCTGATTAGCAGCAACTAGAGGGAAGAATATTATGACACAAAATATCTTCCCTCATCCTAGTAATCATTATGTTTTTATAAGTTATGCATCGTATGTCATGTATTTTTTTCTCCTGTATAAATGTTAATATTTGTATATATTTTGTTATTAACAAAGTTTATTTTATATAAAAAAATAGTGTTTCATTTTCATCTATGTATTATTATTGTCTAAATGCATTTAGCTAATTAACTTTTTTTTTGAAAAATTAACAATTTAATTAGATTATGAAAATAATTCAGCATATAATTATTGCAAGTAAAATTCCATCCTCACAAAAATGTAGAGTCATTACAAACATGGTCTTTAAAAAAAACCAAAAAACATAATTCCAAAAATGAACAAGATACAACAATTAACATTTGACAAACTAAATTCACTGCTATAAAATGCCATATTCTAGTTTTATATTTTTTTCAGAAGACATCAAATTAGGTTTTTTCACATATCTCTAATAAATCAGCATTAAACAACTATTTCTGAATTAATATAAATATAAACTCAGTAGTGAAAAACAATTTTGTCATGAACTATCTGTTCAAATTTTTTGTTTACTTGATATTCTTTTTAAATACCAAACGGTTGTTCTTTAAGGTAAGCTATACATTTTCTTTCTTCAACAGCTTCACTCTCTTTAAATCATATCTACTTTTAAGTAAATAAATCATTTCAAGTTTATTTATCTCACTTCTCAAATTTCCAAGAACTAATCTTTCTTTAAATAAAACTTATCAATATTTCTACATTTTTAATCTATTCTTTTTCTTTTTCAAGTATACATATTTGGAACTTATTTTTTCTTAATAATTTTTCCATTCATTAAAGTCCCAGTTCCAAATCAAAACAGTTGACAAATCTCTTCCTTAAATTTAATTTCAATGTATCATAGATTAATTTCTCCCTCTTTTTAAATGTTGTTTAATTATTGTTATAATCATTTTGTCTTACTATAACTGTCAACAATTAATCAATGCCTTAAGCAATGAACACTTTAAAATATTCCATATTTTTATACTCAGCTATCATTCTTAATATTTTATCCAGCCCATTTAACTTTAAAGCTTTTGCTATAATTATGTTTTCTTAATACATCATTTTCTTGATTTTCTTATCGACTTTACTTAAAATGTTTATCAATTATATACACATTAAGCACACATACTGCCTATCACTCATGATTAATTTTATTTTTTAAAAGCAATACACATTTAAAAACTCAGTAAAATAATTACTAAACAGAATATAAAAATTATATATCTTATAATAACTGAAACACACAGGCTTATTATATACCTGTGTTTATATATGTAATATATAGGGTGTATGAGCACAGACTTTCATACAACCCACCACTCTCCACACTATCTCATATGATTATTTATCTTTTCGGCATATATGTGTTCAAGTGGATGTCTTATGAGATAGTGTGGAGAGTGGTGGGTCATGTGAAAGTCTGTGCTCATACACCCTATATATTATATATCTTATACTTCTTCCTATATTATTCCTTCTGCAAGAAGAGTATTAAAACTGGCAGATATTTTTGTCTTTATATAAATACTTTTTTAATAATTATCTTTCAACTTTAATATCTAACAAAGTAACAAAGTCATCATTATTTAATAACATTTCAGACCAATACAATATCTATTGACATCTCTTTTGATATATCTCTTAACAATAATTATCACGTGTCATTTCATCTTTTTATAAAATAAGACCAATTCATAAGAAATATATTGAATCAACTGCCAATCTTTCATTATTCTGTAAGCTGCTTCAACTTCATCTATTGAACTTTGTTTTTAATTGACACAGATGAGAACTGTTGGCTCTAACATATTCTTCCCACTTTCTCAATGTATTCATTTCAATTATCTTTTTTTTTTAAAGCGTATATGAGTTTTTCTGTTATCTATGGTCTTGCAATAAAAAGATTAAAAATGTTTAGAATTGAATTCATAAATTTTATATGCACAAATATCCATACCACTGTTATCATAAATAATTTTTCAATCTGTCATTTTCTTGTTCATATACTCAGTAAATCATGAGGTTGCTTTTTTTCTCTTTATATCAAGATTTATGATTGTGCAATCCTTTCCTATAAGTGCACTTTTTAAAATTATGTTTGCTAATGTTTAAACATATAGACCTGCATATGTATATTATTTTAAAATAAAACAAAACATGGATATGATCATAGAATACCTAACAAGGTTTTGGATATTATAAAAACAAGTGCATGCGAGAGGTTTCAGCTTTTCACTTTAATTACAAACTGCTTGCACTGAATAAGTAATATTTAAAACAACTTATGAAAAATCAGAGAATACTTAAACAACATGATGGAAAACAACACCAGAATATAGTCATTTTATTTAATACAATTATTTGAAATAGTTATATGATATTAATTTCTTAATATATGAATTTTAATAGTGGTTGATAAAAATGTTATTATCTAAAATAATGAGGTTAAAACTGATATATCTTTAAAAGATAATAAATATACATACAGAATATGTTGATAACTAGAATTTGAATGTATGGTTGCCCAATCTAATACTAAACATTTGAAATTGGAATATATTTAATATTGTAAAAGCATAAAAGGCTGAATGAAAAGTAAAGATATTTTTTGAAAGATTCACTTGTTTGGAGATTTCTAAAGACATTTTAAATAGAAAACTTATTATGATTTGGAATCTGAGTTGGAAATATCAAGATATATTGTGCCGGGAACACTTCATATGGCCAAGCACAAGATGGTATTAAATAAGCTAATGGCTTAAAATACAAAATAAAGCCATTAAAGAAGGGTTGTATACTATCTACATAACTTGAAAATTAGACATGTTATAAAATAAGTGAGAGAGATCTGTGGATATATCACATACTCACATACACAGGAATAAAACCAATAGTTAAGGCTATGGATTAGAATTCTATGTGTAGGCATATTAGCTATATGCTTATGATAATTTTGTTTTACTTTTTTTTTTTTTATTATTTCACTGTTTTTAGAAATAAGCACTAAGATGTTTATTTATAATTTTTATTTGTTAAAAAAAAGAAAAAGTGATTATTTAATGAGATTGTAAAAAAATGAAAAATATAAATGATTAAATGTTCCAATGTTTTTGTAATTTTGAAGTTAAAATGTTATCAGTTATTTTTCTCCGCAAGCGCATTGAGCAAGAGTGGGGAGGAAGTCATTGTTCTACTAGATTTAAGAAAAGCCTAAAGGCATTTTTTAAAGTAAATAAGCAATTTTGTTTTCTTTTCAATTCTAAATTATTTCAGATAGACAAAAGAATTCATTGAAATTTATGCTAATGTGGGTGGAAAGAAATATCTAGATTAATTAACAAAATGTATTTTTAACTTAAATTTGATATAATCGGATTATAAGAAAATGTCTTGTACATTAAAATTGTTCTTTTTGTGTTAAATCAGATAGTGGTCTAAGTGGATACAGAAATTTAATTAAAAATAAAAATTTCTGACAGATTAATTAGGCAAATGCATAGGAATGTTTGTTTAATGCATTATCTGAATCAATTAAGAAAAACAATTCGAAATTAGCTAATTAAATGTTTCTTAGAGAGGTACCTGGATTGGGATTGTAATGAGTAGGCTATATAAGCTATTCGCCAAGTGCTTGAGACACTTGAACTTACAAAAAGAAAGAGAGACAAACAGTCGACCATTCAGTAAGCTATATATACTTTTTTATATAACACTGGTAAAGAGCAAGTTTTGAGATGATTTCAGACAAGAAAATTATTACAAGTGCTGTGCAGAACTGTTTTTATCATAGAGTTCATGGTATTTAGAAAGAAAAGTAAAAGAGTCATTACCAGAGGTATATAATTGTTTCATACCTGGGAGTTCACAAATAAAAAAAAATCCTACTATTAAAGTGGTGACCAGATGGAAAAAACCATATAGCAGAGTTAACGATGCCATAGTCAACTTGCAGTAAATAGTGGATGATCACTGACCACCTGAGAATAAATTAAATTAAGCTTGAAGATGTGACACATTTATATTCCCATCTGTGAAATGGTCATGGGGTAGGAACCCTATTCATCATACTCAACCAGCTCTACTCCTGCCATCAAAAATATAGTCTCCCAAATCCAACTGCCAAATGATGAAGACTGATATATAGTGCTGTGTTCAAGTAATGTCCCTACTGCCTGGATGAACAGATGAATAGCCTAGTCAGAGAGCCCAGATATATATGAAGCTTAAAGACTTTATAGGGCACACTTTATTTTTATTAATTTAACATTGATATTGAGTAATGTACATCTTTCACATACATATTTATTTATGCAAAATATAAATCATATTTAATGTATTATTTATTGTTTGTGTACTGTATTTGTGTGCAGGTTATAAGTTCTCAGACCACTCTCTCATTAATTGATCCCTTTTTCTGTTTTGATATATTTCTTTTATTGAAATGACTTTAGAATATGATAATGTTTTTTTTACATTGAGATTGTTGTTGTTGTTGTTATTATTATTATTATTATTATTATTATTATTATTATTATTATTATCTTTGATTATAAGTGGTGAAGGAATATTGGGTTTAATAAATATTTATTTAATGATTTTTAAAGTTGCCTTACTGCTTTGATATTTTATTCATTTTCTTTCTTAACAAGACAATAATTAGATAATTAAGTGAGTCTTTTGATCCATATTTCTTTGACTGGGATAAAGAAAATGCTGAGCTAGCAAATGGGATACCAAATTTATAGGGATTTAAATCTTTGGTCAATAGGATATTTATTTTTATTAGATTTTTTTTCTCTATTTCACATAATTATTGACCTTGCATATCCTCTTAGGAGGGGAATTATTTTTTCTCTTTCTGAGAGTGGCATGAAGGGTTATGTTCAAAGTAAATTCTTCAAAGGTATGTTAACTGTCTTTATGACTGTATGAGTGTGATGATAAAAGAGTTTAAAATTAGTCCTTATCCTGGCATGTCACCATATTTTTTTCATGTTCAGAATGTGTACATGCTCATCTCAGCAGAGTTTGGATAAATTGGTACAGAAAAAAATTTTGGTGCCCAACATGGGGCACCAATTATAACAGTTGGTCAAATGATTCTAACACTATCTGCCATACAGGGCACCACTAGGCTATTAGAACTTAGAACATTTATAATGTAGGCAGATACTCCTTGTTAAGATTGTACTTTTATAAACCATTAGCTCTAGACACTAGCTCAAGGAGTAGTTGAGATTTATAATCTAAATTTCTAAAATATATTTTAAATAAAGAAAAAGAAATAAACAAATAAGCCACTGCCAGTAATTATCACACAAACATTTATTACACACATATACAATCTTGAGAAATAAATTAATATTGCTTTAATTTGTTATTATTATTTTAAACTTTTAGTAAGCCCACACAGATGGATAGTTTATATAATTTTATTTTAAAATGTTGAGCATAGATAGGCTACATAGACTATGCAATTAAAAACTTTTCAAATTTAACCCCAGGCTAAAAGTTCACAGCTAAACTATCACTTGCTTCCTGATATATAGCTGCAACCAATGCAATATGAAGATGTTAGCACACAAAACCATGCTGACAGAAATGTGTATCTGCAGCATGATAATATTTGAAAGAAATGATTCTCATCCAGTAAGAAATGTATGTCTGTCTGGTGAAGGAATCATAATATATAACATTAAAAACAAATGCTTCATAACCAGGGAAGTACATCCACATCTATTACAACACATTGGCTATACCTCTAATCCATGCATTCATTTAAGCATGGTGCCCTGTATGCTAATATGCTTCACATTACATTGATATAAAAACTTATACATCCCTCCACCAGCATTGACCCAACTACAAAACAAATAGTCTGAAATTAAACCCCCTTAAACTATCACAAACTTTAACAAATCTATGCAGCCATCTACACCCAACTTTAATTTAATAAAATTTAGCCAAACAAAAAATAAATAAAAGAAAAATGGAAATAATTAAAGTAAATGTTATACTTAAAAATAACAGATTTAGAATTCTTTTGATAGTCAGATAAAAGTTCATTAAAAGGTACTATTAGGTTACTAGTTGAAAGTTTGTTTAAAATATCTAAATATTCATACTTCCCATGATAAGGCTTTATGAATCCCACAAAATTCTGCAGATATATGGAAGTCCATCCTAGTGATAATATTTTATAGATTGTCCTTGAAAATGAAGCTGCTACTTGCCATTAATTCTGTCCACAACTGTCATCAGAAGGCCATATCAGCTGGTGCAAATATCAGGAAACTAAATCTCATGTCAGACTCCTACATCATAAAGTCTGCACTATAGCTAGCTGTCATGTGTAGATTAATAGTCAGATTAATTCTAAATTCCATTATTTTGTCTTTTATAATTTCTGGTCTTCCTTATTACAAATTCTATGGATTGATCAAATATGACATCACTGATGCTATTACTTGTGATGTTTTCCTTTCTGGCCCCTGCATGGCTTGGTGTTTGCATTTCTCAATCTGCTTCAGAGTGGGAAACACAATCTTTAATTTTTATCTCTTATCTGACTTTACAATCATTTAAGTGCCCCAAGGGTTAGTTTGCTTTACATTCAATTATATTTCAATCATTTCCATTCAGTATTCTTTTATATTAATTAATCTATAGATCTTTACTATTTTTCACATTTCTTACTTTTAAATACTTTTTTTAAAAATAGTTTTCCATCTGTGTGATAATACATATGTTAAATAAGTATTTTAATTTTCCATTTTTATGTTTTTATTAAATCAATTTTTATTTACGATCTTTTCCTATTCATTTAAATTTTAAAATAATGTAATGCCATATGTGTACCATTACAATATATATATATATTCAAAGAGAGACACAAAACAAAGCTGATACTTTCAGATATCTTATATTTATCTCAAATAATTTCATCAGAAATATAATTCCTGGCTTCACACATCTATATAGCACCAGAAGGATTGTTTCTGGTTATATGCATTATTTGCTAGAAATATAATTCAAACTTCACAAAAATTAGTGATATTCTCCTTTACCAAACTTGTAATTTTTGGTTTTATGAATGTTAATAAGCTTTTAACTAATCCAGAGTAATATTCCTTGCAATAGGCAGTTTTGACTATTTTTTGGAAAATCAAACCATGGCATTTGAAATATTACAGAATGCATTATGAGATAAACCAAAAACGTAAAAGGAATTTGAAAAAAAGATATAATACATTAAACTTCATCTTTCTCATACATGTTTCTGATAGTAGTATAAAAAATTATAAAAAAAAGTTTTGACTATTTTAATATTTAAAAAAAAAACAGTGTTCACTAAAATAACTAGTCATCATAAAAAAACATTATCATAAAATATTCATAGAAAAAAAATAACAATGAAGTGCATTCACAAATTAAACCATATTGATCAGGAAAAATAAAAAAAACAAATTTCAAGAAAACATATAGAAAGAAATACTACAGATTTGACTTAAGACAATAAAGGGATGAATCTAGATCTATGATGATAAGAATGATGATAATAACTCATTATTAGTTTTTGTTAATCATTAGCTCAATAGTAAAACAAATCAACAATATTGAATAAAAATCAGTGAATACAATCCACTTCAAATCTAGCAATGAACATGAATAAAATTATAAACTGAGATTCTCTAGATCAATTTTGAAAAAATTAGGATAACAAGAGCTGAAGTTGGAATTGGAATTCATGTGTAAAATTTTCAGAAAACAATAAAAATCAGAATAAACAAATCAATAAAGAAATTTAAAGAAGATTATCATGAAGAGATAGATAAAAGATCAGATATAAACACATAACAAAAGAAATAATAGAAGAACTTGTTGAGTTAGATAAAATAAAAACTGAATTAAAAAAATCACTGCTTAAAAGGCATACCAAATAAATAACATTTATTAGTGAAGTAAGGTTTCTAGACCAAAAGATCTCAATAAAAAATATATTAGAAAAGAAAATAAAAGGTGGAATATTGAATGAATTATTAGAGTGAAGAATGAGAAAATATCCTATGCCAATATAATGAGAAAAACATAAAATATGATAAAATATTTAAAAGAAAAAAACTATAACATGAAAAATCATATGAGGAACTAAAAAAAATGCAGAAAAAAAATCCTAGGTATTGTTCAAAACATGTTGATCCATTTAACATGAGCTGGAACTCAATGAAACATACTTCAAACCCAGTTAAGCCAGAGATTTAGATCAGGGACCAACCTGAATTCGAACCAACTCTCTAAGCCCCAGATCAAACACCTAATGGATAACATAGAATGATGGCACATGAGAATTTATTCTTAAGTCCAGCCCACTAGCAGAGCAGAGAAGACAAAGAGACAGCCTACTAATTATGACTTAACTAAAATATGTACATGCATAGTTGTATGTGTGTAAGTGGAGAAAAGATATTTTGAACTACTCAAACAAGTTAAAAATAAAAAATTAGTTTAATACAATGACAAATTATATACATGATAAATTAATTGCATACATTAGTTTGTGCATAAATGAGCAAGTGGTCTACCAAGTGGTAGATGATTACATAGTAAAATTCAAACAAACTATTCTCATATGCTCTTTATTAATTAATACTATATATACATTTATACACATCTTTGGTGGGTATAGGATTAAGATACCACTCAATTATTAAAAAGATTACATAAAATTGCTATTAATGTTTTGATTTACAGTTCTGAAACATGGTAACTAATATTATTTTGGGGAGCATTCTGAGATTCATTATATAAATAAGAAAATTATTTTCATGCCATTACGGTCATGAAAATAAGTTAAACACATTTGAAAATTACATTTAGTTATATGACAAAAATACTTATTGAAAATTCTTTTAATTAACATTTAAAGGACAGAACATTTTATTTTCCCCAAGCCAGATAGATACTCTTAAATACTGATAAATTATGATGGTGGGACAGACTGAAGTAACATTATTAATAAAAGTAGTGATACTCGGCATTATATATATATATATATTTAAGCAGGGTGCAATTTTAATATTATAGCATTAAAACTGGGTCATGAAGCAAAAAAAATAATAATACAAAGAAGTTTGCAGTGCTAACATCAGTGAAGAACTAACAGGAAAAAGTCATGCTTCTGGACAAAAGATGAAGTCTAAGACACCCTTCTTGGGCAGTGCTTAGAGAAATGTGGATAGGGCATGCCATGATTATCACAAGGTGTGAAAAGAAATCTATAGGTTTGTTCTTGTTATAACCCCCAGATTAGAAGCACTTATATATATATATAATCATGAAGATAAGGTTGAATGTCGGTAACACAGTATGGATAAATATCATTATCAACACTGAATAAGATTTATTGCTTTAAAATAAATGACCCTTGTTTGAATGCCATAATTTATACAAATAATACATTATACCACTATAATATATATAGAGAGATTTAAATTCCATTTAATACAATATACATTAAGATTTGACCTCCTCCTTTTCTGCTATTTAAAATAATTCAATCCAACCTTCATGGATTTAACAACTGAATATTTAAGCTTATGATATTTTAAGAGTATGAAAAATAAAGTTAAGACTAGCAGTTATAAAAAACAAATAATAGGTCACTCTTTCAGAATTGAATAATAACATTTATAAGATTTCAAAGTGTTAATTAGCTTAAATTCCGGATCCACCCCAGGTAGAATTACTTTATTCTATTTGGAGTTGGGCAAACAACAATTTTATAATAGAACCAACATAAAAGTTGATTCATAAAAACAATCTAGTGAGCATATAATTAATAATGCATTATGTTTTAAAGGGAATGTTACTAACCTTAATTCATGAAGGTTTACTTAAAAAGAAAGAAAAGATTTTAGAAATTCAACTTGTCAGATTGCTTGAGATTAGCATATTAATAATACTAAAATAAACATATAAAATTAAGTAATAACCACATATAAATAAATGACCACACCAAAATTAAAGAAAGTTAGAGCATATGAGATAGGATTAAATAAAAAAAATCATTTGAGAGCCATTTACATTTTACATATTAATTAAAGAGATAAAATTAAACAATACCTTAGGAGAAATCTTGATAGCAGGATTTGAGATTAGACAGACTAGATTTATTTTCAGGCAACATGAAAATCATTACCTTGTACAATTTTAGAGTCCATTTTCAAAATACGGCATTTAATAGATCCATGTGAGTACTTCTTGGTGACAACTAGCTTCCATTTAGCAATCCAGAGTTCTTTTTTAGGCTTTCTTTCATTTCAGGGCAGCAGGATATTACAGCAGCAAAAGATAACCCCACAAGGGCAGGAAGACTTTCTAGTAGATCATCATTTTTAGGATTTCAAACCAGCATGAGTTATTACAGCACAGTTATCTCAATAGTAGCTAATCTGTTGGTGATTTATAATCAGACCATTTTATATACTGCTCAGGTATTTCTGGAATGCTTTTAATTTTTTAATTCTAGCTCTAAATCTAATCTCCGATCTAAAAAATTCTTACTTTTTCTTTATCCATTGTTTTTGAAGATGCAATCGTAAGATAATGTTCAAAAATAAATTCAAATCTATTTCCAGATTAGAAATAGATTTGACAAAAATGTTTATAACAAAAGTACAACTGTTAATCTTAATCCTTATTTTATTTTAAGTAAAAACTTTAATTAAAAATTCCTTCCCAAGAGAGTGGAAGAGATGATGGGTCACATCAATAAAAAATAATTATCATTTGTAGAGAAAAGTTATTTAGCCATCAGGGAACAGAAAAAAAATCTCATGAAAAATAGACAGAACACTAAATGTTGAACTATTTCATCTAATATTAATTGTTAAATATTTTTAAAATTATTTAAATTCTTCAAATACATTCAACTGTTAGTAATGTGCTATTACAACAGTTTAATATATTTGAAAAATTTAAATAAAATTTACATTTCTTCTAAAGTCATTTAATAATTAAGATTAGATGATAGAAATAGTTCAAACATAAGATTACAATGGAAATATCATCATCACAAATTTTCATATAAAAATACTATATGTCTTAAATAAAATAGTCAATACATAAGATGTGATATGTTGGACTATTTCCATCATTTATGAGTGAATGTTGAATGTATAGAAAATTTTAAACTTTATTTAAACTTTCCAAATACAAACAACTTGTTAGTAATAACACACAAATAGGCAAGACAGGTTAATAATTACACGTTTTGAGTAATATTATTATTCTCTATTCTTCTTCAGATGTTGCTGGCCTATATGCACAGTGACAATATTCACTTAGAAGTTAAACTTGCACCTTTAGATTCTTGTATGAGCTATTCTGTCAAAGGCAACATATAGTAGAAATTTGACAGAATAACTCATACAAGAATCTAAAGGTGCGAGTTCAACTTCTAAATGAATATTGTCACTGTGCATATAGGCCAGCAACACCCGAAGAAGAGTGGAGAATAATATTACTCGAAACATTGTGTAATTACTAACCGGTATTACTTATTTGTGTGTTATTACTAACAAGTTGTTTGTATTTGGAAAGTTTAAATAAAGTTTAAAATTTTCTATACATTCAACATTCACTCATAAATGATGGAAATAGTCCAACATATCACATCTTATAATATACCATCATTACAAACCTTCAGACAAATAGTCAATACATACTTTTGATATATATAAAAAAACAGCACATGCATTAAAGAAACCATTTGCAGAAAAATCATCAAAGTCATTAAAGCAAAAATTATACATAGGACAAAAAAAAAATTTTTTTGATGGAACATCGGGAAAATTAGACTGTCAGACTGAACATGAAAAACTTAGATCAAGTACATGAGAAAATGTGTAATAATAATAAAAAAATAATCTTTATTAAATATAAATTCAGTATAAAATAAAGTTATAAAACAATAGATACAAAAAATAAAAGAAATAAACTAATTTACATATTTAAATAGCTGCTTAGCACCTAATTATTTTTTATAAAGGGTCATTCTTTTATTTCTCAAATAGAACTATACAATGATTTTATAAATACAAATACTTTATTTACTTATAATAATATATTATTTATATTATAATTATATATTTATTACATGGAAATAATGATTACTGCATGAATGGAAATGTATACAGTGTGTGTGTGCATGTATGTCACATACAACATTAAAAAAATTGATTAGCAACATTTTACAAAATAATTTTCTTAATTAAGCTACAAATAATTAATTATAATATAAAAAAACTCACACTTAACACTAGAAAAATTTACAAGAGAATATTAAAATGTAATGCTCCAAAAAAACTAATTATAGATAATTAATTATGATTAATCGGCAGTTAATAATAATCATAAATATAATATATAATCTATCTAGTTAATTGCTCCCATCCATTTATCTTTCACTGAAAAGACAAAAAAATCAAAAGTCTGATTTAAATGATTTATTAAAATTTGTAAAAATAAATTAATTTTGTAACTAAAATTAATTGAACTATTAAACTACAATAAGATTTCTTTTTTGTAGTTAAAATATATATTTTGTTAATCTCCTGAAACCACAATTTCTACTAGAAGAATGAAATTCAAAGATAAAAGTTTTATATATAATGTTTCAATTTTTAATCTAATTTCTTCTGCTATTATCATGTTTCAATACAATGACATAAAAAACTAAACATTACTGGACTTTTTTTAAATATTTTAATTATAGAAATGGTTAAAAATTGCATAAAATTTTTGTTGAGATTATTGAATTGAAAAAGATCTGCCATAAAAAAAAATGTAGCTCAAAATGGTGATTCAGAAAAGTACATCATTGTTTGTACTTTAAATTAAATAAAATTTTACAGTTCTATTTTAATAGAAAATATGTTTCAGTACATAGTTTTATATACTGTAATTTCATAGTAAAAATTTCCCTCTTCAGAAATGATTATTTTGCCACTACATATGTCAGCTAAAAAAAAAATTTTTAATGTTTTTATATTTGTCATCACTCACATTATTTATGATTCAATACTAGGGAAAAGTAAATACAAATTTCATTTCATAAATCTCATTTCAAAACATTTTCAATATTGTTGGTCCTGCAAAAAGAAAAAGCCATTTTCCTGCTAATGTGGGAAAAAGTTGAGAAATGAATTTAAATTCCAAGTATTTCTACATTTAAATATATTTTACTCATGGTCATTCACAATAGTTATTGCTCTTAAGAATCAAAATATATCAATGCCTGTTCTATATAAATAAAAAGTCATATAAACAAATATTGTTCATAAATAAAATTTTATCTTCTATCAAGAATAAAAAAAAGAGAAAATTTAAGAACTTAACACTATTGTTATTAATATAGTTTGCCCATATATGTGTTAGACAAAATACTTTGTTGAACCAAATTATGTAGAATATTTATTTTAATTTTAAACATAATTTTAAATATCATTAAGTATGCCCAGAGAAAGATCATATAAATACATACTATTGCTAACATCCAAAATGTAAAGGATTTTATTACCAAAAGTTTTGAGAATATTATTGTTTGAAATCTGTTTGAATTTTTAAAATACTTTAAAAATATTTTCTTAGTTGTTAAATTTATATATGCATTAATTGTAATATTCTCATGAATAAATGATGAATTCATAGTATTATGCCTACAATAATCAGTAAATATTTATTTCCATATTTATAGAGTGAAATGAATTATCAGATAAAACATTTTGCTTAAAATATAAATAAGACTATGTCTTTAATTATTCATTTGATAAATAAAATCAAAATTAAAATGGAATACAACTTAAAATAATATTAATATATATAAAAAAAGATTTTTTAAAAAAAATAATGCTTTTTTGTAAACAGCTGACTAAAAAATAAAAAAATATAGTCTGACTAAAAAAACATGTTTTGTCACTTCATAAAAGCATTTGAGACCTTTTGGATTTTTATGGCCTCAAATGCTTTTATCAAATGATACAACATGATTTTTAGTTGGATTACTTTGTTATTTTTCTACTTTTTATACAGCTGTTTACATAAAAGCATTATTTAAAAAATATTTTTTTTCCATATTATTTTTTTACTTTTTAGTTATATTTACAAATTATTTTTAAAGATGGTTAAAACTATAATACAAATCTGACAAAAATTATAATTTAATAAGACATGGGAAAAAAGCCCTCAAATGAATTCTACATTTAAATATCATGTGATTGTCTACTATATAAAAATAATTACATATTGGCTTTTTAAATATTAGTTAAATTAATATTAACAAAATTTTATTCTACAAATGTAATGTTTCTGTCAGACATATATATATATATTTAAATTAATTTAATTAATTAAGTATGAGTTAAATTAATATTAACAAAATTTTCTTCTGCAAATGTAATATTTATGTTGATTTGGGAAGCATAAGAAGTTTGAGTTATAAATGGGAACAAATTTTTTTTTATTGTTATAAATTCAAAAATGTAGAGATATAGATGGGGAAAATTAATATAAAAGGATTTGATAGATTTAATACATTTAAATAACATACAATTGTTTTATATACATGAATATATCCATATAAACTAATAACAATGATCACAAAATGATTGGATCAATATACTATCATCATCATTGCTAGTAATGAATCTAAAAAATGCTACAAAGTAGATACATTTAATGGCATGAATGAAATAATTCTTATTACTGATTAATGTCAGTAAAAAAGTATAATTTTTTCTGCTTATTGTTCTTTTATGCATTGATTTACATATATAATACCATTTATACACTTTCACTAATCATTTTTTTACATTGTAATCAAAAAAATAAAAATTGTATTCTTTGATATTCACTTACAGTATCAACTCATCAGCAGTCTTCATCAGGTCTATAATATTGAAATAATTAGCTTATATTTGTACATACTTACTGACCAGTTGAAACTGTAAAAAAATATCAATGAATAATTTTTTATTTTCATTTGATTGCTTGTAAAAAATAATTAATGAATGTGTATTAAAAGAACAACGTGAAAATTATTTTGAGAATTTCTAAATGATTTGGATTCTCATTTAATTATATTAATATCTATGCAATATAGATCTAAAAAGTTATGAGATAAAAAATTACTTTACATTGAGTGAATAATATCTTTAAAAATTTTCTTATAATGGCACAAAATAATTACAGGTTAAATGATCATTTTTCTCAATGAATAATGTTTAACAAATAATATACCGACACAAAGGCAGCTGAATAGAAATTGTTTCATAAACGCTCAGAGTTTGTATTTAGATCTAGTTTCTTTATTCCTGTCTTTCACTGACGATAGCAAATAGCTTGAAATCATGATCTGAAAGTGGAATTATAGTTAGAGATAGTGAATGCTACTCTGACATTTATGTAAACAGAACATACGCTTGATCGGTGTTTTTGGTAGAACGCCATCTGTGGACATAAATACAAGCGTTAGCAAGTTTTTTTTAACTTGCATTTTTGTTTATCATAAATGTACCTTTGAGGTCTTTCTTGCAATGATATAGATTGCAGAGGCTTCTACTATGTGGTGATGCTGAACTGAGATCAGACCCATATAGCTATCTGGTTTGCTATGCTGAGTTTGAAGACATTACGTGTCTAAAAAATTCACGCTTGCAAGCTGAATAGAAATTGTTTCATAAACGCTCAGAGTTTGTATTTAGATCTAGTTTCTTTATTCCTGTCTTTCACTGACGATAGCAAATAGCTTGAAATCATGATCTGAAAGTGGAATTATAGTTAGAGATAGTGAATGCTACTCTGACGTTTATGTAAACAGAACATACGCTTGATCGGTGTTTTTGGTAAAACGCCATCTGTGGACATAAATACAAGTGTTAGCAAGTTTTTTTAACTTGCATTTTTGTTTATCATATATATATATTATTGCATTGTGAAATACCTTGATAAATGAAATTTTATCAATGCAATATAGTTGAAATATGAATTTTAAATCCATAAAGAGAATTTAAAATATCCTACATTGTCTATCCTGAAAAACTTTATGTATGAAAACCAAATTAAAAAATGGATGAAGATTAACATATTACCTTTTAATCATTAGCAAAATAGTTAGAAATGTTATTACTTTCTATGAATTGAATAATTCAAAATTACTTAAGACATTTGTTTGTATTTCTAAAACATCATCTTCATTGTTTCCATTATTTCATTCCATATATATCCTTAGTTACTAGATTGTATTAAAATAAAATACCAATACTAAAATAAATTGTTACTTCATAAACAAATAAAGTCTAAACATACAATGCAAAGTCAAATTAAAACCTATTAGGCATTTTATTTAAATAAATTAGAAAACAAAATGTATAAATTAAAATATATATATATTTTATATAAATTTACATTTTGAAAAATAAGTTCTTAATAATTTAGAATCCCCTAATTATACTAAGATAAATGAAACCAAGTTATCAAATATGAATAATAATAAAATAAAATATAAAGAAAATAGCATAGATAAGGAGACTAGAGTAATTATACATATTTTTAATTTACTATTCATTTAATAATTCGATGTTATAAATAAAATTATTTGTTTTGAATATTAAAACTGTCTTTAAGTAAGTTTAGAACAGCTAACTTAAAAATTTTTGTTGCAGCATTAATTCCCAAATAAATATTTATCATTGCATTAAACATTCCATGTAGAAAATTAGAATATGGGTTACAGAAATGGTTGAATAAGGAATCATTCATCTATGAAGAACAAGTTATGTAATATTCCAATTTTAGTTATCACATATTTAATTATGTATATTATAGATACTTAGATAGATAGGAGATATGATTAATAGGGGTGGTTAATTATTGAACAATATCTTATTCCAGAATCATTTGAAATCTGAGAGCACTCATGTAAGTAAATATCTAATCATATTTGACACTTCAGATATAAATGCACCTACTCAAATGTGAAATTATAAATTCAAATCACATAAATTTATCCTATCAATCTCTTATTCAAGTTTCATAATCATTTTGTTTTTTACATTATTCTTTATGTATGTATCATCATTATTTACCATAGACCATTATGTATATATATATATATATATATATATATATATATATATATATATATATATATATATATATATATATATATATATATATATATATATATATATATATTGTAACCTAGTGTTATTGACACTTGGTTTACTTGGCATTATTTCTGCAGGAAAACAATGCTATTCTTTAAAGAAATAAAAAGATAAAATAACAATAGTAATAATTGATTAATAAAGTATGCTATTCACTCACTTTGGCATGTTTTTGGTGAATAACTAATAGATTTAATAACTCAATGTCATTTTTAAAGAGAGAACATGAATAATTTAATTGAGATATTAATAATTAGAGCAAATTAAT
Organism: Epiperipatus broadwayi; assembly: GCA_028023455.1. Taxonomy (NCBI): domain Eukaryota; kingdom Metazoa; phylum Onychophora; class Udeonychophora; order Euonychophora; family Peripatidae; genus Epiperipatus; species Epiperipatus broadwayi. The sequence continues at coordinate 3,161,241 of JAQFVV010006222.1, forward strand.
ATGGTATAAAAGCTAAACAGTAATTGATTTTGGATGGGTAGAGGGGAGAGTGGATGAGTGTCTTATCATAAAGCACAATAACTTCTGGTAATTTCTTTTTGTAAAAAAGAAGAAAATAATGTTTAAAGAATTATACATCACTGATTGTTAATTTAATGTATTTATTATTATTTTTTTTTTATATTGTCAAATTACTGTGTAATCCAGGTAAATAATACTGAAAACTATATGATTGTAATAAGTTTTTCCTTTCTTTTGTTTATGTTATAATCAAATGATTATTTTTCTGGAAGAGGTCGCTAAAGTAAAAAAAAAATATATATATAGTCTGCTTTTAGTTTTCAAGGAAGGAACAGTGCTGAAATTTGGTAACTCAATTTTTTCATTTTATTTTGCAGAAATAAATGTAATCAAAGTAAAATTTTAATAATATAATGTGTTGCTAAATTTTTTTGATAAGATATCCTGATTTTCTTTGCCATCTACCTATTTAAAGACCTTTTATACTTAAAATTTTATTGTCTCGCACTAAAGTTCAAAAATGACAGATGTAACTAAAGGATTCATGAAAAATTATATTATATCTAAATTAAGGAAAGGAAGCGATTTCCAAGAAAAAATTAATTATTTATTAACTTTATGTCATTTATTGATATTTTCTTGGTATAGAAAAAAAAAAAAATAATTGAAAGAAATATTTTGAAACCAAGGAAAATCAACTAGAAACATTTTCGCGCTCTTTCTCAATATTGTCTGCCTTTACAAATAATGTAGTTACATACGTTAAATATGTTTTATTCACCAAGAATTGTCTGGAAATAATAATAATAATAAATAAGATTAAATTATGCACATGTATATTTTTTTTGGAAAAAATATAAACTTTCTCAGAGTAAATATAGGAAGAGTTATATAGGGGCATTCTTACGGAGAAGTTACCGTTAAAAAAAATTTATAATTCCTAAAGTATGAACAAAACCAAATATCTTAGTGACTTAATAATAAAAATAAATGATATATTATATTATACATCAGTTGGAATTATTAAAAACTTCCTGTACACGTAAATTGACTGCAGTTATTATCAGAATAATCTCGGAAAAATTGCGCATTTTCGTCCATAAGTAAGCTAGCTGATATGAATTGTACGTATCGTCAATAATAAAGTAAAAAAAAAAAGAATTGTGTATGTTTATCGTCTATCGTCAACTGTTCGTTATGTTAGAATATGTATATTTTTTTTCTTGGATCCCAAAATTGTAGTAGTTTAATTCAAGTAAGAATTAATCTTCATTTCTGCTATATTTTTCTTTACCTAATTTATTAAACGCACAAAATAAGAGAAAACTTTTATTTAAAGGAAATAATACCATGCGTTTATTGTTTTTAAACTTGCTTCGTGAAATACGACTGGATCAAGCTCTTCACCTGGACCGATTGCTCAACAGGAAAACATTTTCTAATGAGAGAGTATGCACTTGTTAATTAATGATTGTTTAAAACTAAGTTATAAATAATATGTATTTTTTTTGTTATATCACATAGGTTAAAGTCTGTATGGTCAAGTGATATTTAATAGCCTTGTAATGACAAAGGTATGTTTTAATATAATTATTATAGGTTAAGTTGATATTTAACACGAAAGAAAAAAATCTATAAAATATGTTTTAATTATTACATACAATTGTAGGTAGAAACTTTGTATGTTAGATACGTAAAAGAAAAATATTTAGATATTTAAGGGTTAAAATAAATATTGAAAATTATCAGAAGTAACTAAAAAAAAAAATGCTATAACAAAATATTTCTTGTTAAAGTTTTGAAGCGAATTTATACTGTATTAATTGAGGAATTTATTCCTAATTATTCTTAAATAACACATCCACTTTATTTAGTTTAAGATAGTATGCTACCAACTATTTTTGAATGTTCCTTTATTAAAATTAAAATTATTATACTTTTATTCTATGATGTCCATTGATTTCAGATGTTGATCAAAGTATACACGGTAACATAAGTTTATTATAATCAGTGTATTTACTTATCCTGCCCAGATATAGCATTGGTATATGCTTAATATTCGCATAGGTAATAATTATAATGTATTTATTTTGTGGGATGAAAAATGATCTCCCCAAAAGCTTTGTTTTCCATGAGAGGAAGATTTTAAATATAATGTTCGGGTATGTTTATAGCCCAAGTGATCGATTCTCATAGATAGGACGATCAAGAATTTATCTAGCATTTAGTATGCTTCATTCGTTTAAATCCCAGGAGAGGATTGTATTTGGTATGTGTTCGTTGTATGCCCAAGTAAGAGGCAAGAAACCACCAAAATATTTTAATGTAGTAGATTACTCTACAGACCTTCGTGGTTATTCCATATTCCTCATGTGAAAATAAAGATAGCTCCACCATGGAAGGTGTTGATTATTGTGCTTAATTTTGAAAGTTCGGGCAAGATAAAGGTTATATTGGAGGTGTTAGTTCCTCAAGATCCACTTTAGTATAAATAGTGCGTTAGTAACTAGGATCAATATCTGTATTGTGCTGCTAAATATTGCTAGTATTTGACAAGTAAATCAATGGAGAAAGTAATTAAAATTGCGTAATTTAAAACGCTTATTTACTGAAGGAATATTCAAATGCAATATTTAATTCTGGTTAGTAATTAAATAATACTCATATTTAAAATTAGACGCATGAATAAAATTTGTATCATAACTTAAGTTAGCATTAAGTTAAATGTAAGATGGTAAGTGTAACTTCTGATAACTGGCCTATAATTAGAATAGGTTATCCCATTAAAGACCATAAATAAAGTAAATGTATTAGAAATAAATTTAATATTTTGCGTATTGCATATGATTGGATTAATCATTTAAAAAAAAAAAAAAAGTTAGTCAATAATTTTGAATAAAAGCTTCTACAAGGTTACCAAAATTTAATAAACAATGTATTGGTAATGAAATGTACTTTTAGTTAATCAATCCATATGATTGCATACAGGAGAAGTAGTAACCTCTAGTTTATAACCAAAAGAGTATACAGATTAATGTCAGTTATATTTTATATTTTTGTATTACTATGGGATTATTGAATAAATGTTCATATTTTTTTTTTTTGTGATAATAATAAATTATAGTCTTGTTAAAATTTGTTGTAGATTCATTTTTTTTTGTTTTTATATGCTAAATATAAGTGTTTGCACAATATTTGCAAAACCTTTTCTTGAGTCCGAAATCATTCCAAATTCTTAAAAACTTAATATACCAGATAAATAAAGTTAAGCAGATCGGAATATGTCATTATATTTTAGTTTAATGATAATTATTTATGGAGTTGAAAACTTAAGACTAAACATTCACCTTTGTGTAAAAAAAAAAAAAATGAATTTATTCCCAAACCATTAACTTTGGTTGCACATTATTCCATTCCCATTTAGTTAAATTGTCTAAGTAATAAATCTTAGTTATATTATTGTGTTGTCATGGATGATGGAAGGACACAAAAAGCACCCTTGTCTTTTTATTATTCTGACTGAGATTCTAAAAAAAAAAAAAAAGGCTGTGTTATTCAAAATTATACGTCATTATTGAATAGAATTATCATCTCTTTAAATAATATAGCAGTTGATATGAGAGATGAAGACACATTGAATTTAAGTAAAATAAATGTTTCCTATAGCCGACCAGAATGCCAGTCATATGCGACAACACAATACTGCCGAGCATTTCCTTACATGAAACAAAGAACCCTGAGATTAATATTATTATAATTATTCTTTAAATTAATAAGTGATCAATTATTGTTGTTATTAAAATCGTGGCATGGCTTAAGAGAATTGAATGTACAATTGTATTATATGAAAAGTATTTTAGATCATATTGCCAAAATAATGGATATGTTGCTTTATTTTGGTTGCCTTAATTTACAACCTGAAAAATTAGTGTCCTGGGTGCAAATAAAATAAACTAAAATAATTAAAAAAGAATACTGGGTTAGAATATATATATATATATAATTAAGTAATTCAGTGAATATAGAAATATAAATAAACAAACTTGAAAAGATATGTTTCAAGCACAGTGCCTGAAATCACCATTTTGCAAAAAAATTAACCAATGACTCTATGCAGCATGCCAGTATCTTGCAAAGTCTTCTAGGCAATTTATGAAATAGAATTTCTTTAAATGAATGCATCTAGCAGAAACAGAATAGTTAGAAATCACCTCCTGTCCCCAAGATATAGTAATAAAATAATAAATGTTTTAAGTAATACCATTGCAACTTGTATCTCTACATGTTTATTTTTGCACAGACACATATATGTACATTAAAAGGTATTCTACTAACTTACTTTTGAGTAACTACACATAAATTAGAAACAAATTGCATTGGTATAATGGCTTACTTTTATTTCACAACACATTAAAATAAATATTTAAAATCTAAACATTGAAAATTTTAGTAGATAAAATCAGTTATTTAAGGAACAGAAAAATATCATTTGTTTGTTTATTCTCAATAAATAAAGCCTTTTTTTTTATTCTCATAAATTCATTTATATTCAGATACATGTCTGTTCATCTCACTAAAATACTGCATGATCTACAGCTGTACTAACTGGTATTAATTATCTCAAGTATTACAGTTTCTTTCAATCTTCATTTCTAAAAAGGTGAAGAACCTGATTGATATTCTGTACATCTCTGAATGCTATATTCAACTCTAAATTAGGATTACTTGCTACAATTTTTTCCAGTTTAACTAAACATATATATAAAATTTATGAATATTTTGCTTTTTAAAATTATTTTATTAGTGACATTAATTTTATATTTTGCCTTTTTAAAAATGATTTAAAAAAAAAAAAAAAAACTTAACTCAGAAGTAATGCTATATACATGACTGCTCACTGGATGCTTTTTAAAATATCTTGTGATGTCATTATTGCCTTGAGATAATTAAGTCACTATGTCAAATAAAAAGATTGAAAGAATTTAAAGAAAAAATACCATAGTACTAGCAAATATACGATTTAAAAATCAAAACAAACAATTTGTGTATAAAAGTATTAAGTAATATGAATAATTTTAAATATAGTACGTATTAAATGAAAATAGATTTAGAAGCAGTATTATAAAAGGACATAAACATACCATAGCTGGCATATATTCTGGCATAATTGAGTAGGATAGAATTGGAGGGGTTAAAAATATAAAATTGAAAGGTTTATGGCACGAAGTAGTATATTTGAGTTGAAATTAGTGGGTTAATGAATTTTATTGACTGAATACATTTCAATACTTAATTTAGAAGAATTGGATTGGATGTTTACAAGGAGGTAAAAAAAATATGTAGAAAATATCTATAGAAGTTAAATAAGAGAGAAGAAAATAGAAATTATTCACGATTCAAAACAAAAAAATAAAAGCAAATCTAAGGATTCAAAAACGCTTCTAAATCATTATTAATATCAGCCTTCTAGTTACTTCTCTTAAAATGTTTTTTTTAAAAAAAAACTACCAAATTGTAATACTTAGATTAACATCTTAAAGTAATGTTATTACTTACATTAATATCTCTATTTCATTATCTTTATATAATTTAGCTACTAAAATAAATCATCATCATCAGGTTTCAATTAAAAGGCAGGCTCTCAAAGTCTTATTTTTCAAACGCTTGTTACTATTCATTCTGTTAAACTACAAACATTTTTTTTCTTTTTATTTCTCTTCTTACCTCTTAGAATCGGTCCATAATTTTTTTTATACTCACTCCAATATGTCTGATCTATTTCCTCTGCACTAACTATTGAAATTTACACAAATCTTCCAAAAAATAGAGTCCATTAAAATTATTTCAAAGCAAAAATATCACATTATCTTAAGGGAAATACGTTTCATACAAGAATATTTAATTTTACAACAACAACAACAACAAAAAAAAAAAACATATAAGATTTAAGTACTGTATTATTATTTTTTTTAATAATAGCTTCCCTTTAAAAAGGAAAAATATTTTTAAGACTCAATGTAAAAATTTTCCCATTTTAAAGTAGTTTTTATTTAAACTTTTTTTTTTAGATAAATATGTGCTATATGATTTAGAGAGAAAACCATGTGAATAACTGCATCCTTTGACAATCAATTTTTCCACACTCTGTCCATATTTCCATTACTTTAATATGAATAAAAGTAAATCTGGATCAAACTTCCATTGATACACTCTCATAACCAATAGCAGTTACATTATATTATAATTCTATTTCTTTTTTATAGTCAACTCATGTGACTATAAAAAAGCACACTTCTGCTCTGGAATAAAATTGGATAGCAGACTATTTGAATAGATCTTACACTTAAATTTAAAACATTTTCAAGCATCTTTCAAAAATTCTTAATCTTTAGTATTTATTTAATTAAACAGAGAGAAAAAACAATGGTCTGATTCTCAAATATTCATGTGACTTCAACCACTAACTAATGAGCACTATTAACTCAGTAAATGGATCAAATTGAGACTCTTTTTTTTTACTTTTCTTAGCTGGTATTCAATTCATGAACTTTTATTTCATGTGTACACTCTTCCATTATTAAAATAAATCAAAAATACACTGTAGATTAAACCTCAGGGGATGGGAATAATCATTTAAAATAATTGTAGCTTTAATATTAACTTAAGCATTATTTAATTTTAAATAATTTTATTGCGACAAGTATTAAGAGATATTTTAAAATTGTAATTTAATATTTTGTTACTGGATACATGACATCCAATGAAAAGATCATACTAACATTTACATGCAGCTGTAGATATTAAAATGCTAAATCAAATGATATTATGAAGTGGGAAGCAATAATGAAATATCATCAACAATAAAAACTTTATTATCACATGATCATAATATTTTGTCCTTTAGTTATCCTAAATTATTTTTATGAACAAAATTTAAAAACTTTATTATTTATATATAAATATTATTTTAAAGCAATTTTTATGTGGAAAAGGTTAGCATTATAAAATTGTGACATGGCCTTGATTAAACTTATACATTATATATGTTTTAAAATAAATTATTTTGAATTTATTGCAAGATACTATTTCTTGAACGATTCATTAATCCTAAATTTTCAAATTAGAAAGTGCATTTTATAAAATTTGATTCATTAGGATATTGTTTAATAATTGGAATTCTAAATTTATCAATACTACTACAGGATTTTAATTTAATTATAGATTGTAGGTGAGAGGCCTCAATCCAAACTTTAACCAATATAGGTTCTTGATGGTATATTGATTGTCCATACAATGTATTTTCTAATCATTTTAAAATAATTGAGAATATTTATAAATATTTTAGTTAAGATACTTTTTTTGATATCAATAGAAAATAAATAACAACACTTTCCTCTCCCAAATGTTCATATAGTAGTAATTTACAATAATTAGAAACACAATGTATATTTAAGAACTATTTAAATTTTATATAAGCTCTTTAATTAAATTAGATATTTGTGTCATAATTCTTTCAAAGTTTTTTTTTAACTACAATAGTATGTTTACAAATTGACATGATGGAAGAGGTGAACATCTAAAATAAAGCATTAAAAACAGTACACAGAAAAGTATTCCAAAAAAAAAAAAGCTGGAGCCACACATTTTTATGATTCATAAAAGTTAAATCTATCATAAACTCCATTATTTTGTTTAACATGCTTGGATTATATTTCAATATCTACTTTACCACAAATATATAAATATTGTGTAAAAACTACATTTTACATTTTTAAAAATTATTATCATTATTAATAGCACTTGAATGTGACAACTTATAACTCCAGAGGAATAAAAGAAAGATATAATTTAAAGACAACCAAAAAGTTAAAGATGAATTTTATAATTACAGCATAAATCAATCCATAAACCACAAATGTATCTATGTATATCACATTCTGCTACTTTAGCCTATTTATGTGGCATCTATTTTCTGTATCAAACTCTTTTTTTTTTTTTGAAAGACTTTATATAAGATCTCATATAAATGTAGTTCTTAATTTTATTTTATTTTATCATTAGCCATATCCTCCAAGCAAAAGAATGTTTAAAAGATAATCATTATAAAGTACATCAAATCTGATCTTCCTAATTTATACTTTTTAAAGATAAATTCCTCTTTACCAACTTCACATTCAAATAAAAATAAAATGTGGTATTAAAATAATAGATTCAATAACACACATTCAACAAATAAATTACTTTATTGATTTTATTTGAATACAAGTATGTATATTTTATATATATTTGGAATTTAAGTGTAATTATAGGGGACAAAGTAGATATAAAAATATACTTATATTCAAATATTACAGATTCAGTCTGAACCCTGCCCATCCCTCTTTTCTATATTTAAATGGTCAAGGTACTATACATGAAAGTTCAGAGTGACTTAAAGTCAATATGGGCATGACAATAATATTGGCACCAATAAGGGATTTTAGCATTCCATTATTAGATTTTCAATGATATGGATGGCTGAAGAGTTGGAAGGTAGAGCAGACTGAAGCCTGTCCATTAAAGTTTGAAGATTTGCTATCTTAATATAGCCCAAGCATTGATTATATATATATATATATATATATGGGAGATGATGATCTGGACCAACTAATGAGTGTTGGTTAATACATATATTGGAGATCATTTATCTTTTTCACATGTGTGTGTGGTCATGTGTATAGATTGTATAAGATAGAGTGAATAGCTGAAAAGAAGTTGAAAGTCTGTTGATTTTATTATATTTGAGATCATAAGTATTATATCAATAGAAGATCCATCTGTAGTTAAACAATGAACTACTTCCATCATTCAAATAAAATTGTTAAATATTTTTTTAAAAATTTAAATTTCATTTATACCTTTCTAAATATATTTAATTTGTTAATGCATATAAGCATGGAACAAAATGTTTTGAGTGATGTTTTTGTTTATTTGTTTTTTATGAGATGTTGCTGACTTGATAAGTGATAGAAATAGATTCATGACTTTTAAATTTGTGAATATTGGATTAAAGATGACACTCTAACCAATCAGATTATTCTGTCAAAAGATGAAAGTCAATAGAAATTTTATATATTTATCTATAAAGGTTTTTCTGATTTCTCATTTTTTCGCCTTTTAATAGCAAGGTTAATAAGTGATCTCCAAACATTATGGATTATTGAACAATTATGGATTAATAATAACTTAATAAGTCAATCTAGAGTGATATTTATAATTTTTGAAAACCATTCATTAATTTTGTACTTTAAAAAATAGGGAAATAAGAATGACCCTTGCAGATAGATAAATAAAATTCGTAATGACTCTTGTCTTTGACAAAATAGTCTAGTTGGTTAGACTATCTTCACATTTCATATATACATATGTAAAAAATTGCCAATTCAATTCCTGTGTTTTCACTAGTCGGGGCAGTAGCATTAACGAAGCATTATATACCAACTTATATGTTATTATTAACAATTGTATGTGTTTAGAAAAATGTAAATAAAAGTTTGATTCTTCTAAAAAATTTAATAATATCATCTAGATGATAGAAATAATCCAATATATACATGCAAGTTAAATGTCATCATTATAAATTTTCAAACAATAGATCTATGTTTCATTTCTAAAGAATGAATTTGTCAGAATAACAGCTCCATAATACAATTAGCTGATTTATTTATATCACTATGATTGTCTTTCAGTTATAAAAGAATTGATAAAGCAATTGAAAATCGTATATACATATATAAATTACATTAACATTATTCAAGGAATATAGAGCAGACTGGACATATTTCTAAAAGAGATGATAACAGACGAACAGTGGAAATCTTAATGAGATTATAAGAGACCTAAAAAAGACCATATGAGAGATACATCGATGAAATAAAGGAAGCTTGATGAAGTGATGTGAAAAAAAAATCTATAAATCCAAGACATAGAATTAAACATGAGGAACTCTTCATCATGCAGGGGCATTGACAGTGATGATGAAACTACAACTTCCCAAACAAGTAAAACATAGTTATATTTTTAACTTTTTTATAAAAAAAAACGAAAAAAGAAAACTATTTAAAACAATTTGAAAATTCTATGAATAATTGAAGATGGCATTAATAAAAGTTTAAAAAAAGGCTATAAAAGTTAATATTACTGGAAGAACCACAGTTTACAAAACTTACAACTGCTTAAATACATTAACTTTAGATTGACATTTTTAAAAAAAAAAATTAAAATTACTTTATATACATGTAAAAGATTAAATCTGTTCTTAAGAAATTTTGTAATATTATTCCACAAATTACAGTATTTAATTTAATTAAAAGAATAAAACATTTCAATATTATTTATTTCTATAGCCTGTAAAAATATTTACTTGAGTAACTAGTATTCTTAAAAAGTAGTGTTTTCATCAGTGATGAATGTGGTTTCAATATTACAATTATATTTATTATTCATCTTCAGGGCAATGACAATTATATGATCAGCCTTGACACATACTCTAATCTCTATCCATGACCAGTTAAATATCCAATGATCAATATAGACTGGTTCACTAAATTGCCTATCACTAGTTAACTAAAATAATACAGGTCATTTAATCATCAATTACAGCAAAACAGTTGGAAAAACAGGTGAGTAAAGCCATCTCTGTCCTTTTTTCATTTTAGGGAGCTGTTGGAAATCCACTGCAGTAGGTTATTTAAAGGTCATTTAATCACTTTTTTTTTAACATTACAAAAAATTAAGAGTTAACTAAGCATACTTAAAGCAAATATATTAGTGCAATTTAACTTTCATTTATGTTCATTTTTCCCATTAAAATTTAAGAGCTGAGGCAAAAATTGGGGAAAAACTAAAATCAAAAATTGACAAATTTAAAGCACAATTTAAAATGACAGGACTAGGCAATTTATGAAACCGTTCTATATTGCTTTTAGATATTTAATTAGTCATAGGTAACATATATGCCTAGATTAATTCAAATAAACATTAACATTTTAATGATGAATGATAAATATAACTGTAATATAGTAACATATTAATAAAAGATATATATATATATGTATAACAATTTTTTAAGGATGCTGGGTCATATTTCACCGCTTTTAACTTCAAAGAATTTAAGCTTCATTTCTTAAGTGTACAATTTTCTTTAATATTCTTATTTTTCCTAATTGTTATAAACATTTTTTCATAACCTAAACATAAATTTTGATTCATTAGCCAGTAATTACAAGTAATTTGAATTCTAAAACTGTTGACATTGTTTTTTTAATAAATTAATTACCCTTTTTTTGCTGGCAACATTATTTGATAATGCAATTACACAATACCTAAATCTTGCATTATTATCATAATATATAAATTTAAAGCTGAGGTTGATGAGAAAACTTGATAACCTTTGCCTGACCCAGCACCTTGTATAGTTTAGTGCATTGATAGAGTCCTATATTTAAACTCAGCTTTATAATTCTGTTCTCAAAAACCATAACCTCCTGAGCAAGAAAATTATATATATATCTCATGTAATTAGTTAGTTTTTTTTTTTTGTATGTCATATCGGTAGGTAATTTTAACTATAATTATCAATAAAACTATGTAAATCAGTCAGGCATCCAGGTAACAAATCACCTTTATCTAATAAGTGGATCAATCTTTGCTTCTGATTTTGTTCTTTTGGAGATTCAGCATTGGCAGATAGTTTTAATTCTCATAGCATTATAAAATGATTTATGAAGAAAGTTTATGTTAAATTACTACACATACTTTAATAAAAGGCAAGTATCAGTTGATTATGGATTTAATTAATTATTATAATGATATATATGATTCATAAAAAAATTCAAAAGCTCAATAAAATGTAAGGTTTCTTAGTGTTAAGACTTAATTATTCTAACTATATTAAACATTAAATTAAAAGATTAATCATAATTCTAAGTAAATTTTATTGTAAAAGTAGAAAAAAATTACCTACTTTTCTCTAGATCAATTTATCAAATTGTGAAAGAAGTGACTTTTTAAAACTTACAATAATGATAACATAACCTTCTGATTATTTAATAATAATTCTTTAAAATAGTAAGCGTTATGAAAAATATAAAAATATTAATAATTCCAATACAATATACTTCACAAACATTATATGTTGTTATCATCATATACATGAATCCATGCCCATATAACAATAAGTTCATTATTCTTAATATGAGATTTTTGTTCATATTATATAAAACTAAAAATGGTAAATTTATTTTAATCACTATCTTAAAATCACATACAACACATATTATAACCATCTTCTGTACAGATTTTGAAATCTTATAAATTTAGAATATATTTCAAAAACCTCTACCATCTCATGCATAATACTGAACAATAAACATATCCATGGGGGTCATTTCTGGATTTATCTCACTATGTTATAAAAGTGAATGCTACTCAGAGTTCACTGAAATTCACTGAATAATAAATATGTGTGAATTGACATTTCTGGTCTCTTTTACTACTCTAAAAACTTTGATGCTAACTCAGAACTCCCTAAATACAGTTCTTCAAAACTAATCCTCCTTAAAATACAAATATTCATAAAAAGTTATGAATTTCACCCACAATACTAATTATTAACTGCAGTGATTATCTATGAGATAAATAACACTTCAGGATAAGTACATTCACAATACAACTATCATTCATAGCATTTAACTCTATCAGCTTTCATTCATATAGGTATATTAGTTTTTTTATGCTTTTGTATTTCACAACAAAAAATGAATTTATATCTAATTAAATTGGAACATTTTAATGTTATATGTTAACCCATAATTTTTATTTCACCGTTTGAAAATAATTATTCAATTAAAACTTATTAACTGCTAGCTTGTCATATTAATAAATCTAAAATTCACTTTTTATATATTTTAATATTTCAAATATTGTCTGATAACTCATACTTATATGTTAATTTGACCCCTTTAAATACTTATTCAGTGTGTACTTAATACTTGCAACTTATAAATTGCTATTTCCATTTGCCTTCAAAATATAAAAACTTTAACTTTTTTCTTCATATAACATTTATATTTGAGAGATAACATAAAATATAATACATTATCTGCCATATAACACTCAACAATTTTAGCTAGTTATATCAAATAATTGAATTCCAATAATAATAACAGAATCATATAATATCTAAACGTTTTAATATGAAGAGCCACTCTGTTTAAATACCCCCCCCCCCATATAATATCTCTCTTTTTAATAGATTTGACATTAAACATTGCAGGTAAATATTGCTATTAAAACTGATATAATTTTTTTTCATAAACTAAATATTATAGTGATATATTATATTAATATCAATATATATATATATATAGTCTATATTTAGTGGTTAATTGATATTTATTGTTTATAATTAAAATAATGGAATGTTTAATTCATTTAATTATTTTTCTATTTATACTCATGAGTAATAGTTCTTAAAAACTGAATTCAATTCCTATCAAGATTATTATTGGAGATACATTCATTTTTGATGGAAAGGCTCATTAATAATTCTCATGGTGAAACACTGCAAAAATCACTTAGTCATATTTCACTTGTGATGTAATTTCAATTTAGAAGATTTACTTCTCTCATTTAAATTTTCCTTGAAGATTTTATTTTACATTTAGATAAGTTTAAGTTTAATCCACTGAATATTGAATGTATTGCAGAATATTTAATATTTTCATCATGAAAAGGCAATGATGATTTTCTTTGGGTAATTTTGCATGTATGAAAGTCCATAATAATTTCCAAAAATGACAACAATGATGATCTGAACTGAAAATTTTAGCAACACATTTTATTCAATAACTAAAATTAAAATTATAACATCAATAAAATATCATGACTTCTGCTTAAACTTTGATTTTAAGTAGCAAATCTATTTATTTTATTAATGTTGTACCACTTTGTGTAGACTTGAATATTAATCATTACCATCTGGCATTTAATGACTTTTCAAAATGGCAAAACTGTGCTTATATTTGCTGCTTAAAATTAATATTAATTAATTTCAAAATAAATTAAATTACTTTATTATACCTTTGTTAATAGCCATGACCAAACAAAATTAAAAACTCTGTCTGTGTGCATGTGTTAAATATTAATTATCAACAACATCATATGATCTCTCATGTTTTTCATGCAAGAGCAGATACCTTCATCCTATTCTAGATCCATTTACTGTAAACTTAAATAATTAATGGCAACAAATTTTCCATTTCCAGATAGATTGGTTTTTCCATCTTGTCTTCATTAATGCAGATTAGAATTCCAAGTCAAAACTACTGTACTCATGCAATTAGTAGCTATCTTTAGTAGCTACTGCTTATTTTCCAGCTGCAACAGGAATCTCCTTGTCTTTATATCTCTAATATTCTAATTTCTTATATTGTAGCAATTGTTATTGCTCTTATCATAAACAGAAAACAAATGAAAAACAATTATTTATTTTCTCCTTTAACATTAAAATATATATATTCTTTTAAATTTTTCTTCTTTATGATTTGAAACAATAAAACAGCAAGCAAAACAAATATGATATATAGATTCTCACACAGGTGTCTTGTTCTTACATTGTTTATTTTGTGTATAATAAGTAAAAATAGTTGTAATTTACAACATTAATAATGGTTGGTAATATTACTTATTATTTCTGACATTTATATTAACTAAATTATTCTTGAAATTGTTGATTATTAGTAATTAATTATTCATTCTTATTTTTTTTTTTTTGCCAAAATTGTGCTTAAATAAGTTTGAATGATCAAGCTTGAACAAGCTGATATAAAATATTTTCTATCTATAAACAAAAATTATATAATTTAATAATTTTTGTCTATTATTTAAATATTCATCATTTTATAGCTGCTATAACAGGCAACACCATCGGATTTTATGACTACAACACCCACTCACCCCCAGGAAAGCAAATGAATGCACAAAGTATAGTGTAATAGCTCTATTATCACAAGCCTTCAAGATTTTACTCATAATAATTAAAAATTGACTACAAAAGGGAAATAGATGATAATTTGGATGAAGACTAATATAATTTTAGACCCGGGAAAGAAATTAAGAAAGAAAAAAGGAATTAGGAATAATTTTGCAAAGAATATTGGAAATAAAGAGAAAATCTTATGTGACTTTTATTGACCGGAAGAAGGCTAAAAAACAAAGTAAATTGAAAGTTGTTGTTTAAAATGATGAAGAATGAAGACTTTGATTAGAAAGATAGATGGTTAATTTTAAATTTATATAAACGTTAAAATACAAAAATTGTTAAAAATAATTAATGCAAATATATCTATTATCCTTTCACTTATTCAATTTATTTATTCAAAACATACTAAGAATCATAAACCAGAAAATTAAAGTAAAATTAATGATAGACACAATCATTGTATTTGTTATACAGATGTAATAGAATTACTTACAGATTTAAAAAAATGAAATGAATAAAATGCTTAAGATATTAAATGTGCTTAGAGAATCTTTTAAATTAAAGTTAAAATTAGGGTGATCATGATAGATGAATATATGGTAAAAAAAACTTACCTAACCAGTATAATTTGTGATAATAATACTTGTTTTATTGAGATTAAAGAAAGAATATTGTTAGTGAAATGTGCTTTTCAAAATAATAATAAAAATTTGTTAGTAAATAAAATATCAATATAAAAAATTGAATAAAATTCATTAAAACCTTCATCTGGAGAATACTGACTTATGGTTGTGAGATATGGTCATTGTGAAAACAACGAATAAAAAGATTGGAAGAAATAGAAATATGGCTTGGGAAAAGATTAACTAGAATGAATTGGATGGAAAAGAAGGCTAATAATCAAATATTAATAGAATCTGGAATAAAAAGAGAACTACTGAATGTGATAAACATGAGAGAGATTAAGTTTTTGAGTAATATTTGAAGACATGATAGGTTTTTATAAAATATTTTGGAAGGCAAAATTTCAGAAAAAGATTGAGAGGTAGACTGAAGAATATTATATATTCAAAATATGGTTAGTGAAATTGAATTATGAAAATTGAAAAATGCAGTGACAATGACAAGACATTGCTTTAGAAACTGATAATGATTATTTAAATATAAATATATTATGCATATTACAATATCATAAAAAATATAATTTTTTGTATATAGATAGAAAGATATGAATATATGAGTGTATATTAATATATGTGTGCATAGAGTGTTTATATAAATACATATATGTATGTAAATATATAATTAACGTAATACTCATTTATAGCTCTAAAGAAGATTTCTAGAAAGTTGAAACTGTGAGAAGAAACAAAAGTGCACTGTAATTTAAAAGTACAAGAAAAAGTAAATTATTTTATTATATAAAAAAATGCAATGAGAAAAAAATGGATGCTTAATAAAAATACTTAAATATATAGTATAAATTTAGACAACTTTATAAACTTGGAATTGTTAAATTGATATGTCTGTTCTATATATATCTTACGTAACAAATATTTTTTCAAATTGTTATATGAATACATACTTATTAACAAACTTGTTTTATCGCAAACTTTTTGCTTGTACAAATTAAAAATAAACTGCACTGACTATGAATTAATTAAAATAAATAAAAGCAAGATATTTTAAGAATTAATGTATCACCAGCAACAAGAATAATAATAGGTAAAGTTATTTTAATTGCAAATGTTTTAACAATTGCTCATGCAACTAATTTTAAATATTCCATATGTATAGTTTCATAAAGATATTTCCTCATTGCTACCATACCAGTAAATTCCGATATCTAATTTTTGACAAATTCAATTAAAATTAATTAGTAACTTGGAATGATTATAATTTCTAAATAAAATATTTAATGTATTGTGTATGTGTATATATGTCTAAAAAACATTCGCTCCATTGGGTAATTTATATTATAAACACCTACGTTTATGATTTGATCTTTAGTATAATGAAACACATTTAAACTGTATATAATAAGTTAGAAAACTATAAAACAGTCAACCTTACTTTAAATAGAAATATTAAGATCAAACAAAAAATCTCACGACTCTCCAGTTGACTTTAAACGTTTGGATTATAAGTGGTCATACATTCTATTTCTCTACTCTACAGCCATTTGTAGATACTACATTCAAATACTCAAACAAATTTCTGTCTATGGCGCTTCATGAATGATGATCAATAGATTGCTTATATAGTGTTAAAAAGATAGCTTCTAGATATGTGAATATAATTCAGTACTCTTTCCTTATTAACGAACGTCAACAGCCAGACACTAATCTGACATTTGCGATGTGGCACTACATTTAATGTGTATTAAATACTCAAGGTTATAATAGATATTTCTTAAGCAAAATTAACATGGTAGATTGCTCATCCTAATAAATTAAAACAGTAATTTTCATTAATAAGTGAAACTTTTAAATGCTATGTAAGTTGATTGTAACAATAATTCAGATATAATCTCTGCACTTTGAGAAAAGATATAACATTTCTTCTATTGTTAGTATTATTTTCTATCAAGCTTCATTTGAGCTGTAAAATGAATTCCATGACTATTAAATCTGATTACACATTTGTTTTCTCTTCTATAGTGATTCCGTATATTAAGAATATTTAATTCTTACATAGATTTCATTTTTATTTTATTAACTGTAATCATATCAAAGTATTACTGTTGTGTTAGCTCTTCTTATTGATTTTATTCCTGTAAAAAAATATACATAAAAACAAAAAAAAAATTATGGTTAATAAAATATGGTTGATAAAGTTTAGGATTTGCATTGACTATGGACAAACAATTTGATCAATACATGATGAGTGTGCATATTATAATAGATAAATAAGTAATTAAATTAAAAATTACAAACATCAATATTTAAATAATTTATCATATAAATTAATATTATTATTCATTATTGACTATAGTAAATAAAAAAGTAATATGTTGTTATTGATTGTTAATAATTATTATCATGATTTATAAAATATTACTCTTTATATTTTTATTTATGTAAATGAGTTTATTTTAAAAGAATATTAGACAAAACATGAGAAAATCCATAAAAGTTTGCTTGATTAATAAAAAAAAAAAACATGATTTTTGAATAAAAATAGTTGAAAAAGCAGATATTGAACTGAGATACAACTAGAAATATATTAACTTCAAATTTCCTTATTTAAGAACTTAACTGTGGATTAATTATAAATTTTATATCTCAGAAATCAAAAACATGAATTTCTAAGATTATAAGATTGAGGAATAGATATATCTTTCATTTGCTACTATAATATTATTCTAAGGAATCAGAAAAACTTAGCATGGAGTAAGTGAATTGTATTAACACAAATCTCTCTTCGAAATTAATGGATATCTCGTTTTGTTATATTTATCAATTAACTAAGAAGCAAAAAATATATACAAAAAAATATTATTCACAAAGAAATCGGACATTCAAAGTTAATGATTAATAATAATTCCATTCAATTATCATACTCCAAGCTTCAACATGGATTACTTATGGAAGTCTGAAAAAACATGCAAGGATAATTGATACAGCTATTAGTCAATATTGCATCATTCAGATTAAATATTTTAAAAAAGGATATTATTATATGTTTACTTTATGAAACAAAAAACTTTCCCAAAGCATTCTATATAAAAATATAATAGTAATAACACTTTTTATTTAACAAATATTAAACTAAAAAAAAGTGTATTAATTAATGATGGATATTATACATATGTGAACTTATAAAATTGAAATACACATTATTTTAGTTAAATCTTTATTTTTATTCATATGATAAATGTATAAAATACTTAATAATGAATATCTTTATAAATATTAACTGTTGTTATGCATTAAATATGTTTAACTCAAAGCAAAGAATATATATATATATATATCTTTATCACACATGGAAGAGTTAACTATTATTAATATAAGAGATATACTTCTCCGTTTCATGATTCTAATGTCTAAATTAAAAATAATTTAGATTATAAATGGTAAATAAATATGTGATTATTGCAATTATTAATAATAAACTTTAATAAAAAGGGTTTAAAATAACATTAGTTTATAATATTATGCAAGTTTATATTTTAATAGAAATGATTTTTTTATTATTTTAAGGTTGTAAAATTTATAATTGAAAGAAAAGATATAGTGTACACATCTTAATTAATTATTTTTATTACAATTTCTTTGATATTTTGATTACTATGTTGAGATTATATATTATCTATAATAAAGTTAACATTGTTATCAATGGTCATGGTGTCCTTGATGTCAACATTTTATTTATGCCTCCACTTTACTTTGAAGTTAATGCAAAATCTGTCAGAGATGGATATTGCATTGAGTTTGTTGCATCTATTCATTGTGTTATTTTTGTTTTAAGATTATAGTATAAAATGTTAAACTTTCACTAACATGCACATTTATTACAGATCATACGATCATTGTAACTGGTTAAACAAATGGCATCCATATTATTGTAAATAAAGCACCTGGCTTGCATGGTATTATCATCAATTTACAAATTTTTGCAGATTAGAATATGCTCTTGGTGTCACAGTTAATGCTTTTATGTATTCATATATTATGTTAAGTTTTCTGCATAAAAGCAATACTATGATTAAGTAATAGAAATTTTATCTTCATTATTGGTAGGACAACAATGCCAATTACTTAAAACTTTAATAGGTTTATAAATGTAGATGATAACAATCAACCCATATGCTATTAACAATCTCAACCTGTTATTTTGACTACAGGTTGAGATTGTTGGTAGCTCATAGGCTGATTGTTATCATCATTATTAATAGACTGCTTTTCCTTCTCATTCTTTGAACATAATTTATTCTAGCAATTCCTCTTTAAATTTGGCTCTTGAAACATTGATATCACAATACAGATCTCAAAAGCTAGTGTTGGTTTTACCATAAAAAATGAAGTAAAAAAAAAAACCCAAAATTTTCATAACTAAAGTTTTACTCATTTCTTTATTAAGTTAAAATGAGTAGTTATATGAAAATAACATTTAATTGGATAAGTATAGCATAGATTATGGTTTTTGATTCTAATATTAAATTTACTGTTGAGGGTGATACTTTTGAAGTTGTTAAACTATAATTTCTGGATTTAATTCTTGATACAGATACTAATGTTTAATTTTTCAGTCATTTTATTGAACAAAAAAATTGTAAAAATATAATGACCAGATGTTTCTCAATCTTTTTACTAATAAGAAACTTTATTGAATTTTTGTTGTAAGAATAGAAGGCTTAATATTTTGAACATAATAGTTATATTCAGATGAGTCGATTTACTTCTGACTATATTGATTTAGGTTATAATCATGAATTTATTAGAAATATTATATTTAATAAAAATATCTCTAAGTCCATTAATAATAAAGATTTAATTCTTAGGGAGAATAGATTTTACTTCTTTACCAGTTAAGTCATAGATTTATAAATTGATTTATAAGAATAGTTTTTTTTAATTAAATAAAGGCCTTAATTTAAATCCATTATTAAGTAGTTCAAAAGAGTCAATTAAAAGCAAATCTATTCCTGGTGTAGTTTGTAAGATTCCTTGCAATTGTGATAAAATTTATGTAAGTCAAAATAAATTAAGTCTTAACAAAAAAAGTTAAAATTCATAAGAATTGAGTTAAAAATAGATAACATATCTCAGCTTTGTACATTCATGAACTAAATACAGGTCATAAAATATTATTTGATAATGCAGAGGTTATCTTTTATAAAAGAAGTGAAACAAAAAGAAGAGTTAAAAAAATCTCTGATGATAAATATCCTTGAATCTGAGGCCATCATTCTCATAAAGACATCCTTTAAAGTTAAAGGAAGTTGATTTTAGAAATGAATGGTGGGGTGGATGATTTTTGGTTTGTATATATATATATGTTGTATGAATCTTGTTGAATTTCACCTGAAAGGATCTATTGTTAATAAATGAAACCATGGTTGTGGAAGAATTTTAGTAAAAAAAAATTTTTGGCTAGTATTATAATGTTATATGATTTTCAATTTTATCATGTTGTAAATATATATTCAGTAATAATAAGTTCCCAGCAGTTTATAATACCCATAACACAGTGGAAGTTTATAATTCTTGAATATCATCATTGTGCTCAAACTTTTATCTGGAAACTCAAATGTCACATAACCTCTCAAGCAACAAATTATACAATTATATAAATATACTCACATTATAATAATTATTGTATGTATATTTTATATATTTATGTAATGAAATTGAGCAGAGGAAAAAAAATTTAATGTAAAATCATGATCAAATAATGTGAGATATTTAGTTTACTATCCAATAAATCATGGCCCTTATTCTGAGGAGGCTGTAAAATCACCAGATAAGGCAGCAGTTTGTGGAGGGTGTTAAGAGTCACTTTATTGCTGACCCAGACTGCCATTTGATGATGACCTTTTATTTAGGTACTTACAATTACAGATTACTTTCAAGTAAAGAAACATTGCAAGAATTGGAAGAAAAACTATTTAATATTAAATAAGCTATTATTGAACTTTATTAAGTTAAAAAAACGATGAAGAGACAATTGATTTAAAAAGTGCCCACATACTATACTACAAAGGCACAAACATTGGAAGAAAAATGGAGTAGGATTCATTGTAAATAAAAAGTGGAAGAACAACATTGTCAAGATTGATGGTGTATTCAATATAATAGTAAAATTAGTTATTCAACTCAATAGCAGAAATTAAATGCAAATAATTCAGACTTATGCCAAACAAGTTCTCATTATGATGAAAAAGTAGAGAAGTTTTATATGGATTACAAATGGCTTTTGATCAGCCCAAACAACCTTTTACAGAAGACATACATGCTGGAATTGGTAAACAATTGAAAGATAAAAGTCTGTAGATAAATTTGATAGAAATGAGAGATCATAAACTTTCAAAATTTGGAGAAAAAGAAAATGTTATATTATGATTTTTTAATGAGAAAAATGTTAAACAGAAATAGATATGGAAGCATCCAAATGAAAGTACAGCAGAATTGGATTATATTTTGACCAACAGCAATTTGTATTTCAAGATTGCAATGTTCTTAATAAATTCAACACAGGAAGTGATCATCAAATCTTCAGAAACATTCCAATGAATTTAATTAAAATTTGCAAATCATTTTCAAATATTAGCAGATTTTGAACATGATTCAGATTTGAATGAAATCAATAGGAAGATAATTGAAATACTTATAAAAACTGCAACAAAGATAACTGGTACAAAAAGAGCAACAATTGAACAGTAAAATTTCTACTGGGGCAAATCAATTTATGAAGAAAAGAAAACATATAAAACTATATAAAAATGATGCATTAAGAAGAAATACATATCTTGAGTTTTGCAAAATGGTACAAAAAGAATTGACAAGGATGTAAGAAAGGAACTAGTAAAAAAAGTTAGAGAAGAGAACAAAAGTCTCAAGAGTATAAAACAACATCTAGGTATTGGTAGAAAATATATTTCTGCAACAAGAAAAAAAGATGAAATTATTACTAAAAAAAGATAGAATTACTACTAAAAAAAGATAACATCATGAAATGTGTATAAGAGTTCCATCAAGAATTATATAGCAATAAAAAACAAAGAAAAATACCTCTTATAATTATTATATCTTTCTTCTGAATTTCCTAGGGTTTTAAATAAACAAATGAGATATGCAAGTAAATTTATGAAAAAAAAAGCTCCAAGTAATGATTGAATTATAATCAGTATTCTAAAAGAAGCAGGTGAAAAAATATAACATTTTTGGGGAAAGTTATATATTTAATGTCTAAATGATAACAATGTATCAGATGACTGGAAAAATGCAGTATTATTATTAATATTTAAAAAAAGTCATAAACAGATAATAGAAACTACAGACCTATCAGTCTTTTATCAATCCTATACAAAATTTTTACTAATATAATATAATTCATCTATAGTGTACTTTGGATTTTAACCAACCAAAAGAATAAGCTGGATTTAAAAGTGGTTTTAGTACAATGGATCATATCCAAGTATTGAGAAAAGTTATAAAAAAAACTAATGAATGTAAGTTGCTATTATGCTTTGGATTTGTAAAGGAATTTGATTCTATAAGTATTTCTTTGATGATTAAACTATTGGATCATCAAGGTGTAGACCCAGAATGATGTCATTCTGAAGAATATTTATAAAAATACAACAGCAATAATTAGATTATATAATGATACTATTATAAAAATTAACATTGAGAAGGGTGTATGATAAGGTGACTATATATTTACAACAGTTTTGCAAAAAGTATTTTGTGGATTAAATTGGGAAGCTAAAAGAATAAAAGTAAATGGAAATTATTTAAGTCATCTATATTTTACAGATGATGTAATTGTTTTTGCAAATAATGCTTTAGAAAAAATGTTGCAAAAATTAATAAATGAATCTAAGAAAGTAGGATTAAAGATAAATAATAAAAAGACTAAAGAAATGTTCTATGAATTTCCTCAAAGGAAGAAAATAAAGATTAATAATGATAAGTTAGAAGAAGTTAACAATCATAAATATCTTAGTCAGATTATTGTTATAGATGGAAATATAATGAATGAAATTAATCACAGAATTAAACTTGGTTGAAATGATTAATAGGAAATATGTCTATGTGTTTGAAAAGAAAGATTTTAAATAAATGCATTACTAGTTTTTACTTACAGATCTGAGACTTGGGCACTTAACAGAAGAGGAATATAGAGACTTCAGACCATTCAAAGAAAGTATAGAGAGTTGCATGTTAAGAGTAACAAGAAGAAATTGAAAACAAAATACAAGGATGAGAAAATGGATAGGTATTACTGCCATCATTGAAAGAATTAAGAGTTTGAAATGAAGTTGGACTGGTCATATTGCTAAAAAAGATGATAACAGATGGACAGTTGAAATCTAAAACTGGACTCCAAGAGATTATAAAAGACTTAAAAAAAGACCACATGTGAGATGGATGGCTGAAATAAAAAAAAGTGCTGGTGTGATGTAGAGAAGAGAGACTAGAGATAAGAGGAGGAGAACTGACCTTGGAGAGACCTTCATCCTGCTGTGGATTGATAATTGTTGAAAATGATTATGACCCATAATTCACTGGTGATATGTAGGCAAAATGGTTACTGCTGAACTGACTCTCTATATATATGTCAATCAAAGTGATAAGATATAATCTAGCAAATAAAATACTGAATCATTATCTATAGTAATTAAGTATCATTGTTTGAAATTTCCTCCGCACGTTTTATTCTATAATCTCAAAATGTAGAGGCCCACTATTTAATTTATAATAATTTCTATAAAGCCATCAATTATGGAAGCTAATATAGCACTGACGGAATAATAATTACATTACAAATGTAATAAAATTAGCAGTAAGGAATTAATTTGATTTATTTATATGTATATATGTGTGATATAAAATAGTTGTAAATAATTATATAGAACTTAAATTTTTTTTTATAACTTTCAAAAACAATAGCAATGAAAAAAAATTATTCTAATAGACATGAAATTGTGCAATTTAATTTTTAAAAACAATATGAAATTAAAATATTAAAATTTATAAATTAAAATATTTAAAATTTACCTTATAACAATGCTATAGAAAAAAATTTCTCACATTAGTTAAAAGAGAAGAAAATTAATAAGTTTCAATAAACTAAATAATATATATATTTCTATTATATGTATTTCTATCAAAAGTAAATAAGAAACCTGTGATAGATAGCTCACTAATGAACAAACAAATGTTCTTGGTCCAATAGCTCACTTGAGATAAATATATCAATTTAGTAAATGAGATAAACCAATATTTAGAATATCTGTTTTTTTAAAAAAAAAAAAAAAACAACAACCTTAAACCACATTAGAGACGCATATGATATTTGATTTTAGTCATCATTTAAAACTGTTTTAAAAGCAGGTATTCATCACAGTTTGCTGGTTTGCTTGGTCCAAAAATATAACAAATATTTGTAACTTGCTACTGCTGAACTGTATTATTCTAGATTTTTTTTTTGTTTATTTAAAAAAAAGACATTATAATCAAAGAATGACACTTGGTCATCATCATCAAGAATGATGATGATCAAGTACCATTGATACTACAATCTCAATATTTAAAAACATTATTAAAACTAAGATATAAAATTAGACAAAGTTACATAATCTCTAATTACCTATTCCTAAATACAGGAGCTTATTTACTAATTAATATTGGATGACTGAATACAAAAACAAATGCATAAATTTGCTTGGAAACTTTCAAACTCTTCAATGACAATCTAAAACTGATCACATCATTGCAAAAAACTTTATGTTAAATGAAGTAGGCTACCATTGAGAATACTGTTTAGTAGTAAGTAACTATAAAAAAAAATATAGATGGATGTTATTTTGCTATGACACATAAAATAAAAGATATCTTTATCATAAAGAGAAAAAAAGCCTATTGCAAAAGCCAGTTATTTGATAGTATACCTAATCATAAATTGAAAATCCAATAACTAAAATATTTTTATAAAAAAAAAAAAAGGTCTCATAGTATCTGTCTGCTGTGCAAACATATAACCTGAGTGCCTTTTCAGCTGTCTATTACACATTCAGGGCTGCTTATCTCAATAATATTAAGAAGATAGGTATCTACTTATTATTAATTAAAGAGTAGTTGGCCCAGGTTAATTATAGTGGTCAAATGAAAGTCAACACATTGATTACAAGCAAAAAATGACTGTAATATTCACCTTTAATAGGAACGTAACCTATTCGTATGAGTGTTGGGATTTATGGTTTATATTTAAATTTTTATCAGATATAAAAGCTTATTAATAAGCAAATTTAATGGCATTTTAGTTTTAAATTTTATAATGTATTTTTTTATAGAATAATTATTTTGAAAAAATTATTAATCTACAATATGGACAACATTTCAAAAAAGTAACTCCAAATAATGTGATGATTAAAATATAGTAATATTTTTCTGATTCCATAAATTTATTAAAAGTGATGGAATTAATTTTTATGATAATTGTACATATTCGAAAATTACTTTTGAATTCTAAAACCATAAAAATATAAAAATGCTTCTCAAAATATTTTATAAACCCTTTATAACTATATGTATGATTATTCATGCATTTATAGATGGGTTCTAAGACACAATAACTACTATGTATTTTTTTTCAAATACTTCAGTTAAATCTTACCATTGCATTTAATAAATCATATAAACTATATTCTAATATCACATTTAAGTTAAAAAAGGCATACATTAATATAATTGTGTAATTGCAATTATGTCCTTGTTATATAAAAAAAATGCACTAGATGTAAACCATTTTTAGATTTATCTCTTTAATAATTAATTAAAAACTGAAAGTTTATATACATACACATACATGTACCTATTCATAAAACAAATAAAACTGTAATTTCACGTTACTATGCTAATTCACAATTTACATTCCAAAAGCATAATTTAAATGAACTTGCAAATAATGCTCCTTTCAAACATTATGTCAATCTATTTGTCAGATAAAAATATTCTACATGAACACACATATATGTATCTAAATAAAATAAAATAACTATTATAGATTTAGTCAGAATTCAAATCCCTTATAAAATTGCATTAAGTTCAGTGTAGAGTAATATACTTGTATTAAAGATTAATAATAATAAATAAAATTATAAAGTATTAACAATAACAATATATATTCATAATAACAATTATTTATTTATTTAAGGTATATTCTTTATTAATAACAGTAAATTTTATATACACTTTTTACAAATAAACCACATGGTTTAACTATCAGATATACATAATAATTATTTCACTCTACTTTAAAAACACTACCCTATGCAAATGCAGAGAACATTACTATATATCCAGGTCTTCTATAAATATTTTGATTTAGATTATTAATCCCACACTTCACATAGTATCGGCATATATCCACACTATATTTTGGACCATAATTTTCTTCAGTAGGTATCTTAGGCATTGATTAAAGTATTTGCCCCAATCTTTATCTAGTTTTTTTAACTAGTTATACTTTTTATTACCAAAGATCACATTACATCTTATGGACCATATTGTTATCAATGTATGTATTATTGCCAATGTGTTATGCAGATTAAAGTTCACAACGTTTCTTTTTATTATTTTATTTAAGATTATTACTGGTTTATGAAACACTTTATTTCTAATGTGCCAGAGGGCCTTACACTCCTCAAATAAGTGCAACAAGCTATCTTCCTTTATTTAACATAACATGCATATTGGTTCCAAGTTCATATGGAGCCTACTATTCAGCAGGGCCTTAGTAGGAAGGAGCCCATTTAGGAACCTAAATGTAAACCTGATGTATGATTGTGGTGCACATATCTGTTGCAATTTCTTCAATATATTATTTATATTTAATCCAGGTAAAAATCATTCTATACTTCGTACATTACTTCCCTGGATTTTTATCTCTCTATGTTTAACCCCTTAGAAACTAATCAAGTCTAGATTGTCCTGTAAAATCCCTGTATGCTATCCACAGGTCGGCAAAAAAGGATCTCATTTCTTTCCCTATTTCATGGTAGACGTTAACTTCAATCAGTGGAGGGCAAAGCATTTATCTTTAATGACATTTATTTATGTCTTAGCTTTGATAAACATAATATACTCTTTTAGGTCAATTAAGTTGAGACCTCCCTTATTAATAGGTAACTGTAATGTTGAGATCGAAACTAGACTTGTTGCCCTTCCCCATATATATTTCTTTGCCATTCTATAGATCTTACTTGTTGTTGTGTTATAGATGTCAATCCATGGGGTGTTATAGTTCAATATTCCAATTGTTATAGCATTAAATACTCTAGCCTTGTAACTTCATAAAGTTTTAATGACAAAAAATTGTTTATCCTTGCGGCTATCTTTTCTATAATTAATTTATTTAAATATCTGTTAATTGAGGTCTTTGAGTTATATAATGGTATTCCTAGAAAATCTGTTGGTGTGGCAAGGAATTCACAGGGCATTTCCCCCCTGTGGCCAATTGCCATGCTGCAGATTTTGCCAATTGAACAGAAGATCCAGTTTGTTCTTGAAATTTATTGAGTATGCTCATCACAACTTGGATGTTGTAGGCATTTTGAAAAATTATTAGATCATCAATAAAGACAACAACTCCTACCTTCATCCCAAGATGCAGTAAATATATACTTATAACCTTACCTTCTATATCTTTTACTAGGGGATCTATATATATTGCAAAAAGCAATGCAGCCAATTGTGAAGAGAATCCCTTTGTTTGGTATAAAGAAATCAGATTGCCTCATGTAATTTTTAATTGAAATCCTGTTATTACTAATGTAGTTTTCAATTGTGTTTACCAATATACCATGATCAAGTATTAATTCCGATAAATTATTTATCAAATAGGACCAATTCACCAAATCAAAAACTGATCTAAAGTCAATCTTCACAGCATAATACTGAGTCAATCCCAGCTCTTTGACATATTTCACAGCATCTTGAATTTTCATTGCTGCATTGATAGCACATCTACCCTTGACTGCATGATGTGCCTTCGAAATCTTAGAAAAAACCAAAGAATGAAGTCTCTTCAATAATATCCTTGCTAGTATCTTTAAGTCTATATCTTCTGTTGATGTATGTCTTAGCACTTCTAATGTTGGTGTCTGTTTTACTTTAGCCTTCTTCATACTAAACAAAACCCTATCATTAATGTATGGCCATTTTATTGTTCGACAGCACATTTGATTGAAAAACTTCCACATTGGCTTTATTAGAGCATAATCTATTAGTTTATAAATATTAGCTGGAATTGAATCATTAGCATTAGTAATTTTTTTTAACCTTAATATTTCTTCTTTTATTTCTTGCCTCATGATGTAATCTTTTGTAGCTTCCAACACTTTACTTTTATAATCCTGTATAGACCCTTTAACTTTGCCAAATTTTCTTTTTATATTATTATAGATATATTCATCAACTCTTATCCCTAACACAATTTTTTAATTTTTATTTTATTATTATTTTTTATTATTTTTTATTATTATTATTATTATTTTATTATTATTTTTTATTATTTTTTATTATTTTTTATTATTATTATTATTATTATTATTATTATTATTATTATTATTATTTTATTATTATTATTATTATTATTATTATTATTATTATTATTATTATTATTATTATTATTATTATTATTATTATTATTATTATTATTATTATTATTATTATTATTATTATTATGCTGAAATAATTACAATTACTTCTATAGCCTTTCTCAAGCGTTAAATATTTACATTTGCAATATCCCATTATTTGTGAATTGTAATATATATATATATTGTACCGGTCAGAATTGTATGTTCATTTAACAATGTTTAGAATCTAAGCAAAAGTACCCTAAATCCACACATGCCCGAGATACACAGGTCAGGAGCAATCATGAATTCTGCCCTATTTGCTCTTCTCTAAAACTATAACATTATAAACAACATTTCTGATGATAACATGAAATTTTATTCATTCTGGTCCCAGAGACACAGCAGAGAAACATGAGATCTACAGGGTAATTAGCATAAATAAATAATGTTTAAACTTGGCTCAATCAAATATCTTATGTGAAGGGACAATTTATAAATTTTAAATGAATTGCACACAGCTAGCATTGCAAAAGAAACATGAATTATAAAATAGTATCCATCCAGAATGAGCAAGACCAGAATAACCCAGAGATAAATATCTATTTGAAGTAATAAGTTATAACTTCTAAATATTACTAACACTATTATAAATATTTAATGGAATTCAATGAGTGAGAGTCAGTAAGACACAACACATGAGTAATTATTAGAATATAATAATTTAATAAATATAAACAATTTAATTTACATTAGAAAACATAGCACAGATTTAATGCGGTTATTACTTTGCATATAAGCAACTGATTTAGTATGCTAATGAGTTATAGTATAATAATAAATTAATGTTATCAATGCGGTGATCATTACTTTAAGTAATGATAAGGACGTTTACAAATTCATCTCTAAAGAGAGATTTACTCTTGATATGATAGTTAATAATTTATCGTTTATGAGCATATTTGGGCCTGTACAAATGAGGAATGGGGTAGCCTAAATTAGCTTTACTGTGACAATCCTAAAATATTCGACTAATTATAAAATGAGTGGTTTATAAACATCACTGTGCCATGTCTTATAAATAATATGAGAACTACCCATAAAAGAACTCGCAGTGCTAACTATAATGACAGCGTTTAAAATGGAGAAGATGTCCATCTTTGGACTGGAAGGCTTTATCACATACATGATTCCGCTTGTATTTATCACAAGGCGATATTCGAAAATATGAGTGGTAAGGATTCCATGGCACGCCCTCCAACGTGTCACATACAGAGTCTTAATACTCTACTGTTTATCCTGAGATCGGTTATACTAAACCTCATTCCTATACAAATTACGTGAAGAAAATCCGGATTTCGGATGAGTAAATATGATAAAGCAAAATATAATTCTTTAAAATGCTATCATAAGGAAGCAACGCGAATATGGCTTAAGTCTTAAATGACTAATGAAATAATTTAAGCTTAAATAAAGCAATAATATCATGCGTAACGCCATGATAAAATAATAACCCACTCAGCATCGTACGTATAACTTTAATAAATTTAGGATGTCGAATATAGAAGAGGGAAAAATATTATTTTTCCTATTTAACAAGTCCAAGTATTCCTAAACGACAATATATTACAATTAATTTAACTCTTAATGGCGTATAAGTAATAAATAGTTATTAAAGTATATTAATAATCAAATTTATTAAAAGAACCTAAATTGCATTTAAATATCGATAGTGATATGATTTTTAAACAATCCACCATTAACCATAATTTCAAAATATTTAATTGAGCGAACAGCGTTCAGCAAGAAATTTTACGTTTAACTATTGAAATATTTCAAAAATATCGGAATGATGATTGAAATAATATAAGTTCGCTAGATTAAAACATTAGCACACTAAAACTAATTTAATAAGATATATATTTAAAATAAGTTTTGCCGCATGAAATAAAATAATTAGAGTATGAAACTTTAAAAGCTAATGATAAATTTAAAGTACATAATTCTGTGCTTAGCGTTTCAAAGAACAAGTTTAAAACTTAAGAGAGAAAATCACAAATTTAACGATAATTAAGTTTATAATCAGTTATAAAATAAATAAAGATTACATTCTGATTACAATTAAGATTTAGGAAAGAAATGAAGTGAGGAGAATTAAGAGTTTATTCTTCGGCAAAATGGATTACCTTTAGAAGTTATGGTGGCCATTTATAATAACGTATACGAAGTTTAGCAAGGCACCATATTAATAAAATAATGGTAGGCATCTTCCAATATTCTTTACAATTAAACATAACAGTTCTCAAGTAGCGATGGCATAGCAGAAGGCAGGACAGAGACGATTTAAGATCAGGGAGGCAAATTGTTTTTACTCACAGTTCATATTGTTTCCACTCTCTACCCAAATACCAGAGAGAAGAGTGATTTGAACTCCTTTTGCACGTTCCTAGAACTTCTGCTCCTCCTATACTTGAAATTTAGCAATATTGGAAGATGTAAACAATACGTTCCAGAAAGCATTATTTAAACGTATTTTTAAAATTGCAAATAACTTTAAAATATGATTTTTGGTTTGACTTGAAATAGTTAAAATGAGAATGACTCTTTTTAAATTGTAATAATACTTTTTAGAATTTTCTGACATTTGCTTTAGCTCTACATTAATTGTATTTATTTTTATATCTGTAATACATATACACACATACACAATTATCTAAGTGAAGGGAATTTACAAGCTTGAAAATAAAATATACTTAAGCTAAAATAATAATTCAACTGGTTACACATAACCATTTTGAATAAACAGGGTGTAAATGATACGTGTATATGTGTGTGCTTAACATTCCTAGATGACCAAATAAACATATAAACAGGTTCAAACCCTACTTTAAAGGTATGTAATGTCATCAGGCTGTGAAGTTAAATATGTACTACAGATTTACCACTTCAATATATATATATAAAGAAATAGTGTGTATGTGGCAAAAAAAAAAAAACAAATACCAGGAATAGAAACAAAGTTAAAAACATTAATTACTCATAAAGCATCAAGTGATAATATTTCACAAAATTATCCATCTTTATGGTCTACATAAAATCCTGAGGTCCATGTTCCATTAAGACTTACTGTTATGTCTAGAAATTCATCTTTCCAAAACTTGTCAAACTTTGTTCCCAAAATTCTTGGTCTTTTAGTCTATAAGACAAAACTCTTTGTCAAATATTTTAAGCATATTGTAGAATTAATCAAGATCATGAAAATTGAATGTGCTGTCATAGTGGTAAGGTTTGATGTGGAAAGTATTCACAAATGTATCATGAGAAGAAGCAATTTTTATTGTAAATAAAAGATTAAATGTTAATAGCTTATAAACCAGAACAACTTTTCCTAATGATAGCATAATGAATTATTAATATTCTGTATAACTACAATATACTTTCAATTCAAGTTGGAATTCTTCTAACATAATCAAAAAATGGCTAAGGATTCACCACTATTACCCCTGATCAGCAATATTTACAAGGAAGAACTTAAATCTACATCTATAAATACTACACTATATCCATTTACAACTTGGCTTCACTAAGTTGATTCTATATTTTTTGTATGAATGAGCCACTCTTATAAACATTCTACTTCAATTAAATTTACCATAGAATCAGAACAAGAACAAAAATTGTCTAGAAAAATATTTAGCAAATCAGAAACTTAAAGCATGGAAATATAATATCATTATAGAACAGTTAAGAAAACAATAATTTGAAAAAAAAAAAAACTTTTATGAAGACTGGATATCTATCAGCTGTCATTTAAAAATCCTTATAATAGTTAATAAAAAGAATCCATCAAAAAATATTTTTTTATATACTATTGTGTATATATTTATCAGCACTAACATATAAACTAAAGAAAATCTGCAATCAATATAACATCAAAACAGCTTTCCAGAACTATACCATACTATGAGGAATTCTAACACGTACAAAACCCCAACTTGAAATGCTAAAAAACAAAAACTGCATCTTGAAATACCAAGTAAGTGTGAAAGGATGTGTATTGATTAGACTAGTCACTTTATTAAAAAGCAATTGAAAAAGCACAAACTGATGATTAGAAAGGAGAAAACAGATGTAGAAGACCATGTATGTATCAATCAATATATGTTTGATTGAGAAATACAAAAATTATTGTAAGAGAGAAAAAGATACAAAGAAAAAAATTCAAAAAAGCTGCTCACATGAAAATAGCAAATAACTCTACAAGTCAATCTTTATGCTTCTATAAGTAATGTCTGAAATCCACTAATTAACTTTCCTCTTAGAGAAAAGTGGAAAAATCAAAAAAACCTCATAGATAAGTAGTTGCCTTTTGCAGAATGTCTCGGTTACAGTATTACCTTAAAATTCAATATTCAAAAATCTAAAGATCCAGATTTCATTCCCAGGCTAATACTGCCAATGGTCAGTCCTGCAACACTTGAAGAAGAGAGAAGAATAATACAACTTTAAATATTGTGTATATAGTAACTTGTATGCTATTACTAACAATTGAATGAAAGTTTAAATTTTTTCTAAAGACATTTAATATTTTATATTAGATGATGGAAATAGTCACATTTATAAGTATAACTAAAATGCCATCATCACAAACTTTCAGGCAAACGTATAATTCTTGTTCAGTGAAGAATTTTCAATTCATAGTTACAATTTTTTTCTATCTACCTAATTATTCAATTACCCATTCTTTTTCTTCTAATTCTCCGCCCTGCTGCCCATTTATCATTGATGTAACTTTTTTTCTCTACATATTTCAATATTTATTGATTTGATTGTTAAACTAACAATACTTTTGAAAACAGAGACATATATATTATAAAAATCAAGCAAACATAAAAAATGAAGACTATTTTAATGTTTTTCTATAAATGTCTATCATAAGTTTTTCTTTTTATAAAAGTCATGAAAGTAACTCTAAAAATTATCTTTAATAAATGAAAATAAATGTAAAAATATGTATTATTCCATTACAATATTAACTTTTCTCAAAATCAACAGTAACTGAAATTTCATTTTCAGTAATTTCTAAATTCAAGAACAATTGAATTAATAATAAAAAATACATTAATTTTCTGCTAACATATATCAGAATTATAGCTATTCCAGAACTTTTAGAACATTCTTTGTACATATTGTTTTATTCTGTCTTTTGCTTTTTATCTCTATGAACTTATGGCATAACTAATCATAATTTTATCCATATAATTCAACTTTGAAAACAAATATTATTGACTATATCTATTTATCAAAGATAATATTCTCAGCACTTGCAACTAATATCGAATGACATAAAAAAATTGTAATTAAACCTAAGACAGTGCATAGATATAAAGAGTGTTATGCAATTAATATTAATCTTCTATTCAAATTTTCCAAGTGCTCAATTTCTATAACAAGATATCTTCACCAGAATTTCTATTTTAAAACTATACTGCTGCTATGCAGAATTTAACCAATAATAAAAAAAAAACTTTTTTTAAAATACGATTTTATATTTATAACATTTTTTATAACTTTCAGATCAGATTATCTTTTCTTCTACAATAGAAAAACTTTAAAAAAATTCTTCTCAATGTATGTTAAAATAGAAATAGGAACTCAATTATGTTAAAATAGAAGTAGGAAATCAATTATGTTAAAATCCATTTTAATGAAGTTATGATAGTAATAGACTCAAGATCTTTTAAAAATTTTTAGATCAATTCTCAGCTGAGAAAATAAAAATCTTGCCTTGAATGTATTTTAGTTACATTCAAACTATCACTTTGATGCTTAGATATTTCGTGACTTCCCAAGCAACTAATGTTATTTTTATTGCACATATTCTTGTATAAAAATATTTTTTGAACAATGAAGTTATGAATGAATGAACATGAAAGAGTTATCTTTCTCAGGGTATGTTTAACAGGAAATATCTCTCCCAAAGCTATATAATATACCACATGAGATCATCTAATTGAAAAATCTAAGAAAGACATTATAAATATGTAGATAAAGAAACAATGCTATATAAAAAATGTGACTATGAACATAGGAGATAAAAAAAAACATGTGTATAAAATCCATGTAATAAATAACCTATGAATTATGGAATGTAACCAGATGTATTAATTTTAAATAGTACAACTATCAGAGTGAAATTTAAAAAAAAAAAAGGCTTGTGTTAAAGTAAGTAAAAAATATTTTACAGATAAATATAGATCCGAATAACATTACTGTTTTTATTATATTGATGACTACAGAGCCAACTAATATTATTGTTTGTTTTTCTACTGTATGTATGTATATATGTTAGCTGTATGGCTCTAATAAAAAAAATTTTTTCTCTGCATCTGCAAATATAAGCTTTCATAAACATATCAATTATTTTTGTTAATTCAACCACTAATTTAATTATAAATGTGTGAAATGTGTGTTTTCAATCATTTAAATTGTTTTTCAAAAAGAATTTTTTGCTAGTGATGTCAGAAGAAATTCTTGGCATTGCAAATCAAACACGACTATCAGGCAACGCAAGGCAATCTAATGGTTTAATTGGATGATTGACACGTGATCTTTAAAATATCATTTAAAGGAACATACTTTTAATAGCTGAAATATGCTCATAACACTTAATGTTCTGATAAATATATAAATAGAGAGTTTCCTTTGCCCAAAAAAATATTTGTCTTATACACATGTTTGTTATTTGTAAAAAATAAAAGTTAAAGATCTCTTAATTATTATAAATAGGCAGGCATAGAATGTTTCATTTATTATCAAATTACTTACACAGAAATATAAATTATGAGAATTGCTTTTCTAATAAAATATTTTATCTTTATATAGTAATGAGTTGATTTATAATAGTATACAACTATAAATCATTTCAGAATTATATTAAAAATTCAGTAAATAAATAATAATCATCATATATATCAGTGTAAAAGTTTCAATAATCTGCAGTAAAATTTTAAATATCAGAGCTCATTAAAGTTATATACAGCTACTAAAATTGATATACTGGGGGGGGGGGGGTCTTAAAAGGTAGTATCATAAGCAGCAACAACTGATATTAAAAATGTTTAATAAGTTGTTAAAGAGGTCATTTCACATTGAAACACCAAATGTAAAAAATTGAGCTAATATCTACAACTTTCAGATCTCAAGTTAACCATTCTACCACTGTATGAAACTATGAGAAAAGATTACCTATGGATAATTACAAAAGACTATTGTCTAATAATTACAATTTTGTTTAGGGCATGATCTAAAGTAATTTTTTGGCACTTTTTGAAACAATGTTTCTTAATTTTAGTTTTCTGGATTTAAAACAAAAATAAACAATATTTCTCATTCCCTTATAGATAATCATTCACTTTATTTTATTTTTTTTTACCTATTATTACCCTAAAATATGTCAATCCAACTACTTTTATTCAGTCATAACCATTATCTTACCTATTTAATTAATTATAACTATTTTTTCCAATTTTGTTTTTTATAATCATCTCAAAACTCTCAAATGTTTTGTTCATCTTTCCTCTTTTCTTTATTTAGAGTCAATCATTATCATCATTACATTCACAATTAGTTTCTAATAATGAATAAATGAATTTATTAAATTTAAATCTCTATTATTTATTTATTATCTCTAATGGCTGATCATATTTCAGACAGTATTTCAGACAAACATGTAAAAAGGCTTGAGTTGATTAAATTTGTGATTTATTAAATGTTAACATAATACAAGCAAAAAAAAATATATAAAAATAGGCAAACATAAAATATATAAACAAAGAAACTTATAGTATTGTGCAAACTTTCAAATAACCACTAAACAATAAGATAGTGGTGACTATGGTTATTAAAGAACCAAAGACACCAAAATGTATGGGTACTGAACTGAGTTCAGACCTATATGACTATATAAGTTAATGAGCTTAGATTGAAAATATTATTGTGTTTTCAATTTTATTCTCATGGTTTTGTAGTTAAGCAGAGATAAAAGGTGGCTGCTGGAAAGTTGCATTAGATCCTAAGATCTAGGTATAGTGCTCTCAGATCCAAGATTCTACACTGATGAAGGCCACAAGCCAGAAACTAGTCTGGAGATATTGGATGAGTACGTATTAGACAGGGATTTTATGCACAAACCTTCTGGCATCCATCGATTACTCTGGCTTGCACTGAATGGCACTACAGTATTGAGAGTTTTGCCTGTTTCAAACTTCTAAACATATTAAATAATTAAAAAAAACACTAAACACATAAAAAAAAGTAATGCTTGAAAGTAATAAGTAATACAAAATCATGATTGAATGTTGTCAAATCAATATTATAACTAAACCAACAAATATTATATGCTTGTTACCACCTTCCATATAACATATGAGTAATATAAGAAAGAAGTGTTATAAGCAATATATATGATTATAGTAATAGGATATCCTATATTAGTCTATTTTTAGCATCAGATAAATTTTTGGCCTTATAGTTTCTTCAATAAAAAAATGGACCTAAACATATCCTATATTAGTCTATTTTTAGCATCAGATAAATTTTTGGCCTTATAGTTTTCTTCAATAAAAAAAATGTACCTAAACACCTATACTAGAATTAATCTGGAATATTGGCTAGGAAAGCACTGTGTATTTAATATAGTAATACTACAAAGTGGTACTAATTGATTGCTCAATCTTACAATAGATGGCTCTAAAGCAAAGTAAAAATAATTACTTCCTTATTAGAAAATGCTATTAATACAACTGTTAGATGCTGTCAACTATGATTCAAAATCATAATTATCCTGAATGACTTAATTATTAAGTCTTTATTCAAGACTTTCCACACAGTATCTGAAAGAACACAAATTTATTACTGCATTCACCTTTAAATTTGGAAATAATAATTAACTGCTAACTCAACTAAAATTAACTGTCATCAACATGATCTTAGTAATGTGATCTTAGTCATAGATATACTCTCTCCAATATTAAATAACTTCCATAAAACATGGCAAGTACTTTTTATAGTGACATCTTTAGTAGAGCATCTCTATATCTAATAAATCTAGATAACCATCAAATCCACTTCATTAGAAAAGAGAAATAAAAGTTTTAATCTTTTTTTATTATATGTAAATAGCAATGCACTAAAAAAGATGCTGAATTACCACAAACATTAAGAAGGATAAATCCTTTTCATGCAAGCCACCATTGGTGTGCAGGTAAATGGTATGTTCAATCTAAGATTCCGTATATCTTCCCTAAAAATAAATGAGGGTATGGAAATAATGAAGTTTCAAAATGTAACTATAAATAATGTGTTTGAACTTAATTTGTTGATGTATAAATATTTTCTAATAGCTAAGCCTGTACAAGTAGATGATTCAACATTTAATGTTTTAAAGAGAAAATCTGGGGGAAAAGTAAATGGTCCTATACCCCTGAATTTTATAACTTTTTTGAAACAGTTTCCTTCAATAAAAAATAAAGTACAGAAGGTGACATTCT
The DNA here is from genome assembly GCA_028023455.1 of Epiperipatus broadwayi. Lineage (NCBI taxonomy): Eukaryota > Metazoa > Onychophora > Udeonychophora > Euonychophora > Peripatidae > Epiperipatus > Epiperipatus broadwayi. The sequence continues at coordinate 3,200,146 of JAQFVV010006222.1, forward strand.
TAGCTTTTTTTAGTATATACTTCAGTGGACATTTGTGTGTGTACATATATTGATTTATGCACCACTTTAAAAAATTACAATATTAAAAGTTGTGTAACTTGCAATTCACTCAAAACAGACAGTTACTGAATGATTTAATTGCACATATCCCAACCTTAGCTACGATTTGGAAATAAATGCAATAATAACAAATATATAATGAACTTTAGCAGTATGTGAATTCAGACATTCAATTATTTTCCATGTAGTACAGAAAAATATTGTCTTAATGATGATTGTGGTGTTTAGGGATCAAACAAATTAGTTAAAAACTAAGAGTTAAACTAATTAAAAATCAATAAATAATAGATTATGAATTAAAATGAAAAAAAAAATCCAGATTAATGAAAAAATGTATAATTTAAAAATAAAAAAAACCCCAGCCAAGTATCTTTCCATGTAAAAGTAGTTCACTCTTTGTTAGTATCATTTAATGCATTCAGGCTAACAACAGTCTTCAAATGGTAGTTAGAGAATTGATCTCCACATATACAAGTTATCTGTAAATAAAACCATAAGCAGCACCAAATCAAGAGTAATCCTTATCACACTTTTAGAATAAAATGTTGCTTCATAAATCTCTAGATACTGTTTTTTTGATACAAATAGTGTTTTTACTCTTTTTTCTGTGTTCTTTTATTTCAATGACTTTATTCATAGAAGTCAGTATAGAGTCTGGCCTTCAAGACATTCTCATGTCACAATGAACAATTATTTTGTGTGCAAGCTTTTGGTGCTAGGAAACTAACAGCAGGTTAAGTAGAGTGATAATCCCTCTGTGACATTTATACAAAAAATACAATCAACAATGAATAACTTTGGAATTACATTTGAAAAAAAGACTCTCAAATTGAGAAATATTGTTTATTTAGACAACCCTTTGCAGGAAACTCCTGTCTATAATGAAGATGAAGTCTTAAAAATAGTTAATCTAAAACTGTCTCTCTTTCAGAATCAGCATATCCGATACTTAAAGATTATTTATTAAAAAATAGAAATAATTCTACAATCAAGAGAGGAAATGATTATAAAACAAAAGATTTGTCAAGCGTTGGTGCTCGAGTGGTCAGCACAGCTGCCTTACAAACAGTTGTTCTGGGTTTGCGGGTTTGCTTCCCGGCCAATGCTTTGACACATGAGAAAAAAGATAATGGTACATAAAAATAAATATTTTTTCTTCAAATACAGATATATAAAATATGCTTGATGTGAATCTTCAAAATCTGAATAATTGATAGACATTGTAGCTGCAAAGCTTTCATGATTTAAAATTAATATAACTGAAGCATGGCCTACATATAACTTGGGGATTGGATCTGGTAAGTATAATAAAATTATATCAACTGCATTTAATTATAAAATATTAAAAGGTTAATTTAAATAATAATAAAAAAGCTTGATATAGAGTAAAAAAAATTGTCAAAGATCAAGCCTATCACCTATGATTTATTCCTGTACTTCTAATCCAGTGGTTTTTCTGTATTATGTTGGTAAAAAACTAAAAAGTTTGTTTTTACTTCAAGATTTTTTACTTTAAGTAATTAAATATTTATCTTTTTAATATAAATCTATGGTGTAATTTATATAGAACTTTTTAAAAGTATATTTTATTTTTATAATTATACAATATGAATGAGAATTTATATGATAGGAAACACAAAATATTTTATAGAGAGAACATAAATTATTGATAATATAATTTATGACTTTTCCTTCCAAAATATTATCTATATTAAAAAATAAAATTTGATTTAGTAAACTACAAATTTCTTTTTCTTTTTAAATATTTACAATATTTTTAATGTTTTAATAATCTACCTGGCACATAAAATTTTTATTTTCAATGTGCCAATGTGCCCCATGTACTAAAACTATTAGCCATGCCAGATATATCTGTTTTTAGTGAAACTCAATAGACAGATAATTATAAGGAATTTTTAAAAAAATACAGATCTCTGATTGAAAAAAGATTAGGTGTTGGAATCCTTGTTTTGAAATTATTATATGTGTCAATGAATCCTTGTTTCGAAATTATTATATGTGTCAATAAAATCTGAATAGTATTAAACCTTTGCTTGTACAATGATAACTGTATAAATTTTACTTATATTTGCATTCCACAATAAATTCCGAATTTGTACAGTGATAACTGTATCTATTTTACTCATATATGCATTCTACAATAAATTCAGAGTTCAGAAAAAAAGCTGTTATTTATTATTGAAAAGTATTATTACATCAGATTTTCTTCATGGAGAATTTAATGATCTGCAGCTACTAAATTTTGGCATAACATTAAACGATAGATCATATAATTATCTCAGCTTGCTTATATACTTCTAAAAGCAACTTTCTTCACTGTACCTTTAGGCCATATATTATAACCTTGAATTGACAATGGTATCATGCTATATTCTATCTATAACACATCAGTTTCTAGATTTTGTCTTCCTTAGTAAGATCTTAAAATTCAAATGTTAAAATAATGCATCTAGAAGCTACTTTTTACTATTTCATGCTAATTAAGTTCATATCCTGGAGAAATAAACCAAGCTTTGAGCTCATGTCAATTCACTAGCATAGATATGTAGATCTAATAGCAACTTAATTTTTATATGTTTTGGAGATGTGACTTCCTATAAGTGCTAATTACTAAATAGATCTTTTGTTTGTCAATTTTCCTGCATTAACTCTGTTATTAGTAATATAAATTATAAAAACCCTTCTAGTTATATTATATTATTTATTTAGTGTAGGTTAACAGCACATTAAAATTTAACATATAACACTATTTTTTGCACTTGCAGATAATTTACATTTTTGATTGCTTGACAATCTTTAGCAATGTTTCTAGTTGTTAAAAACTGTCAAATTGTAAACTATTTGCAAGTATAAATATAAAGTATTGCATTATATAAAGTACATGATAAAAGTTTTTTTCATTATTTATACTGTAATGAATAATTTATTTCACCAATTGACCATAATACTTATAATATGCTTTAAACATATAGAGGTGAAGTTAATAAAATAAAAGAAGTGTATTTCATTGCGAACAATCTAAACACCATCAATTGAAAGGATGCCTGCTTTACAATATCAAAAAAAAATGGATGGGATAACGATTTGCATAAATTTGGATTCATTATGTTTACACATAATAATGGCTATGAATATGGAGTAAACATAGTCCAAAAACACTAAGCTAAATGTTGTTATTTGTGAAAAATTTTATTAACTTCACCTGTATACATTTAAAGTGTATTATAAGTATTATTTATACTGTAATTGAACAGATTATAATCTGTAGCACTTCAATGCCAAAATGCGAACACATCAAAACATTAGAATTTTTCATGCTTTTTTTAAAAAAAAAAATTGATTTATGCTAAACTTTAACAGCTATTTAATCAATAGTAGTGCTTTTATGAATTTCAAAATTATATTAATGTAGCATAGATTCTTTTAGGAAGTGCACTACAGATACAAGTATGAATGTTATTGGATTCACTAAAAAAATACGAATCTCAAATAATTCTCTGCCATGGATGAAATATAAATTAACTGAAACTTCATAAGCATTATAGAAATTTAAAGGCAAAGCAAGATGATGTATATATATATGATTTATGGATTAAAAATGAAAAAAAAATTCATGAATTAAGTGTAATCAACTTAGATTTATTTTTGATGTGCTGAGAATAATAAATGAATTAGATGTTTTCAACATGATAATTCAATTAAGTTCAAGAATAGTTCTCTTTTACATGATAATATTAAACAGAGGGAATAATATTTTGATGACTTTTTGAATAATGTTGTACACTATTGACATAAAGACTTTTAATAATACATCTCTCCTACAGTTTTGTTGTAATCTAAAAAATGAAAGACTGTGAGTCCTGATGAGATACCAAAAGTTTTAAAATATGATATGTTAGCTTCAAAACTAGTAGAATTTTTATAAAATATATTAATATAAAGTCATGCTACCTGATTTCAAACTTTGCTATTGAAAGTTTGGCAAATAAAAAAGATCAAAAAAGCTTATCATAGAATATCATAAAGTCTTTTCAATTATAGACGAATGGTTATTAGAAAATTATCTAGTTTCAGAGAAATAAAATAAATTGTAAAAAAAAAAAAGCCATGCAAATGCAAAAATAATATCAGAAAAAAAAAAGATTTATATATTGCTTTTATTTATTTCATCATTTGATTTATTTAGATTCATGTCAATGATTAAAATTTTACAGCTTTTGCAAGATATGATGAGAGTAAATATTAATAGTGCTGATGGAAAATATGAAGGCATTTAAAATAAAAATTTGAAAACCTAATTTCAACTTTGTGTACCATTTACTGACAGTGGACTGTGGAACAGTTTATAGATGACTTCATAAAGCAAACATCTAAATATTAATATACCCTTGATGACGAGAGTTTTTAATTTGATTCAAATAAAAGCAAAAAAAAAAAAATCTTTTTACAATATAATGCATTATTAATTCGAAAGAATATTTATAAAATGTTCTAATTCTTTCGAAGATAAATTATGAATATATCACTTTAATAATTAATGTTCAGAAAGTTCAAGTCTATTATCAAAAAATAAAAAAAGAAAAGTTTATGCCTGGATAGTTATCAACATAAATACGAGAATCAATTTAAATATTGAGATTGTTCTTTTTAAGAAGAATGGCAGTATTGAATGTTGGGTTGCAATATAGATTCCAATGGGTTGCTGCTGAACAATAGTAACAAAATTGTTGTAAATAAATTAGTTGTTATTTTGTTCAATTTATTGTGTGGGATAAGATTTGAATCTTTATCAATGTAATATAAAAACATTTAAAAATGTTTTAGAAAATTTTTAAAATGTGATGGCAAGATCATAAGAACAATAAGCAAGTTCCTCAACTTACTGGATGTAGTGATTCCATTAAATCTACTATTAGCATTGAAAATTTTAGTAAGCAGTATCTCAGAGAAATGTAATAACTAGAGTGTATGTACAAATGTGAAATAAGTTTTACATTTGTAAAATTAGCAAAGTTTGCTTAATATACTCTGGGCTAATTAATTGTACTAGTCATGGTCATGGCATTGACAGTGGAAAGAAAATTGTGCGGCTTATTAAAGAGATGAGATGAAAGTATTTAGCATATTTGAATGGAAAATTAGTTGTTTAAATTGGCCATTTTTTTCAAAAGGGGGGTGCAAGAGTCTTTTTTGTTAATTGCATATTTGTCTCTGGTGATATGCCAGCTTCTTATAGCTTACATTTGGCATTGTTGCATTCAGAGCAGACCCTATTAGTGTATGTCATCTTAAATGTGCTGCCAGAGTTAGATTCATGTTTGTAAAAAATTGAATTAGTGTCAATTTGATTTTGGACATGGTTATATAAGTGCTGGTGATGTGTAATTCAGGTGAACAGGTTGGCATGTAATTACCCATAATATACAGCAGGGCAGTTAGTGTGGGTAATGGTGATTTTTTATACTATTTTGTGACTTTTGGTTTAGATGCTGAATATCTTTTGTATTGTTGATAAGCTGATTAAATGTGAGTGGGTGGGGGCTATGGGATATTTGATGAATTAAAGAGATTTTAGTGATGCAATGGGTTGCTCTGGAGATATAAGAGAATGATGTCCAAGGTTTATTGTTGTTTGCTAAGGGTGGGTGTTTGAGTTTGGAATAAAACTTTTTAACTATTTGAATCAAAATTATGTTTTAATATCCAATATGGAGCAAATCTAATAGATAAAAATCAATGTTGGTTTTCCTATTGGCCTCCAATTTACAGAAATGATGGTTCCGATATGAAAATGCTTTTAGAGCTGCAAGTTTGTAAGAGTTTGGTGTGATGGAATCATGGCAGATGATTCCACAAACATAAATAGGCTTAATGAGACATTTTATGGTTGAGATGAATAGTCTCACACTGGCTGTACAGATTGAGGAACTTGATGCCTTGAAGACAATCTTAGTTTTCATGGGTCTGTGTTTGTGAAGAAGTCTGTGAGAGGGAAATTTTTGATTTGTGCATCAGAGGCACAATTCACCCTCAAATCTTCATTTGAGTGTGTCCATTTAATTAAAAATATCCTAATTTATTTTTGGGAATGTTTACAAAGAATCTACAATGTTATTACCATTTCATCTAACAATATTTTTTACAAAATGAATGATGAGTGGTCTATGGGCTTCCCCAATAGGGGATAATCACAAGTCTAGTTCTCAATAAATTTGAGGAAGATGTCTTACCTAAATACTTTGATTCCACTCCTGCATGCTATATATCTGATATGTGGATGATGTCTTTATTTGTGCTTCTGATGCACAAATCAACAACATAGATTGCCCTCTCACTTCACTAAAATGGATCCATAAAAATGAAGATGATCTTTAAGGCATTAAATTCCTTGCCCCATACATCCAACATGAGATTGCATATCTCAACTATAAAATGCTCATTAAAAATATTCATGTTCATAAAACTATATGTCCAGAGTCCATCAAGCCAAAATCTCATAAACCCATCTAAAAGTCTTTATATATTGGAACCACCATTGGGGGAAATTTGAGTCCGATAAAAATAACATCGATTCCTATTTCTCAAATTTGCACAATATCAGATATTAAAACATAATTTTGATTCATATTTCTAAAGATTTTTATTCCAAACTCAAACACCTCCCCTTAGCCATCAATGATATACCCTGGATATTATTACTTTACATCCCCAGAGGCACTAATTGCATCACTAAAATCTGCTCTTTAACTCATGAAATAGGCCTTTCCATCTTTTCCACACTTAAACGGCTTATCAACACTATAAAAGATAGTCTGCCCCTAAACCAATAGTAATAAATAGTATATAAAATTGCATGCACTCTCACTAAATGCCATGCTGTATTTTATGAGGAATCATATGCTAAGATGTTCACCTGAATTGCACAACACCAGTACCTATATCACTGTGCCACAACAAAACACAAACTGACACTAGATCATTTTTTATGAACACAAATTCAGTTCTAACCACACCTTTGAGCCTACATCCTCTAGTGTAGTCTGTAATGCACTGATGCCAAATGCAACTGAAAAAGGCCTGACATATTCCAGAGAGAAATATGCAATTAACAAAAAAGACTCCTGCTATTCAAATATGCTAATTCATTATTCTCATTTATTTAATAAGCCTAACAGTTTTCTTTCCATTGTCAATACTATGACTGTGTCTAGTACAATTAATCAGTTGAAAGTGCACTATGCAAATTTAGTTAATTTTACTAATTGAAAGCTTATCTCACATACATTTATGTGTAAAATCTATTTGTTAAATTTACTATTGTAATAAAAGTATGCATTTATTAGATTGAAAATGTTAAATAAATTAATTCTATGGTGAACATTATTTTCAAAGTAAATGATACAAAATTATCTATAAAAATGCAGTATTGATTGCATTTATTAATATATATAGCTGATGATAAAGTACAATGGAGAACTTCAGCAAGATAAAGCATTAAAATCTTTCAAGTTGTCTATGGAAGTTTAAAAAAGTATCACAGAATATTAAATGAACTAACTAAAAAATCAGTATACATACTGAGATATATTTGTGGTATATGGACCAGTTTATTTAATCAAAACAAAACTCATCTTTAATAATTTTTGATCTTTCTGTCCTTTTGCCAATGACTAATGTTGATAATTATTTTTTATTATAATAATTATTATCATAAATACTGCATATAGCCATTAGAAGTTATGTATTCAATTCAATATAAAAATACATAAATCAATATAATAGATCGAAAACAATAAAAGTAATGATAAACTATTTAATAATAGAGTCAGCAGAAATACACATCCATATGTTAGCACAGCAGCAGCAATAATAATAATAATAACAATAATAATAATAATCAAATGAGTAATTGTGGAGAGATCAAGTGACATTTCAGCATAAATGCAAATGAGAATTGAGCAAAATAGTTCTATTAAACTGATCAAAATGATATGTTTTTTGAGGAAGCAATAGTGTTGAATATGTCTTGATGGTTGATTCACAATTTTACTGAAATGTATTAGTTCCTAATGACTAAAATAATAAAAAGAAAAATAAGGAACAATTACATCATTACATTAATGATGATATGGACAGCATTATATTTTACAAGCTAGAAATATGGTAGAATTAAGTTTATAATATTATACAATAACAAATATACAAATAGAAACCTTAACCAAAGTTAAACTCATTGCTAATATATAATAAATGTTGTCTAAAAAAACAAGCAACAACAACAATATAAGCAGGCAAAAAACTATTATTTTAATAAGCAACAAAAATATTCCTTATAAATCTCTGTTAATAAAGTAAATAAAGGTTTATTTAAAAACAAAGGTGAATCTAAAAGCTACTGAAATTCATTGTCACAACAATACTGATGCACAATTAAAACTATATATTCAGTGATCTTATAAATATAATTTCAATTAATTAAATTAAATTTCCATACAAAATAGACTAATTGTTTGAAATCATAATCATACTTCTTTTATTACCAAAATTGACTCCTTAAAAATACAAAAAAAAATATTATAAATAATGGCAATTATATATTGGAAAAAGCAGTAATATTACTAATCAAATATACTCTTATGTTATCACTAAACCTCTACACAATAGTTTTTTCTTAAACCAACTTTGTGCTTAATTTTTTTTGATGACAATATTTACCAGATGATATAGTTTTTGATAATTTGCATTTTTTATGATGGAAACATTGTTTTATATTACAGCCATTCAAAATTTATATTTTTATTATATTGTGCAAATTAATGGCCCTAAATATTCAAGGAATATGAATTTGAACCTAATCATATACGCTTAACAAAATAAAGAGATATGGCACTACAAGAGTAAATCTACATTTATTAATCTCAATTAGAAATTAATTTCAGATCTTTTTGAACTTTATTGAGCTATCCATCAGGTTACCTGACAAAAGTTTAAGTGATTTTCAACATGAGGATGAAAATTATACAAAAAATATGAATTAATTCACAACTGTAAACAAACATTTAATAACACATCACAATCTCAAAAACATGATTCAATATATAAACATTACTGTTGTCAAATGCAGTAAGATGTTACTTTTGAGATAAAAATCTTATGGTGATGTCAAAAATGATATAGGAATAAAAATATGCTAGAAGTTTTAGATAAGTGGTGTTCAAACATTGGATTGTGACACCTCAGGGGTCACATAAAAATTGTTGGGAGATTGCAAACTTTTTAAAAAACTCTTATTAAGTTTTGGATAATGATAAGTTTCTTTTTTTTTATGAAAGAATTTAATTTTTTATATAGATAAAAATCACATGAAAATACATTGTTTTTGATCTATCTTTTTTTTAAAAATAAGTATACAATTTTTTCCAAAAATTTCATTTCAAGTCAAATGTGTTAATACTAAAATATTATAAATATAATTTTATATATTAGGAATGTCTTTACATACTCATACTTATAACTTAGGTATGGTAAAAAGAAAGAATGAGTTGCATCAAATTTTCATCTGAGGAAGGAAGTCACAAGTGTAAAAAGGTTGTGCACCACTATTATAGACAATGTTTTTCATAACTGATAAATACTACCAAAAGAAAATAAAAATAAAAATGGTTGAGATAGTCATGTGATAATTATTGTGCTCAATAGATTAGAATGTTATAATGAAATGAATGAAAAATATTTTTTCACTCAATTCTAAGACATTTCTAGTTTTAACAACATATAGTTTTCATTTGTAGAATACTTTTATATTTAAATAGCTAATTATCGTTGAATGAATATATATATAGATTTAATAAGTCTTCTGAATCTCCTTGGAAAGCACGTGTCAATAAAATTAATCTCCAATTATTTGAAGCTGATGAATAGAATATAAAGGGCAAATTGAACATTATATCCAAGTTAAATAAAAAATTTAAATTTGATAAAATAAATACAATAGATCAATTAGTTCGGGTTCATTATTTATTTACAGCTCGTGAGCATATACATACAAAATAAACCAGTGATTTAAAACAATATTATTAAGTTTAAAATAAATAAATACAAGGACTAAAATTATACAAAAAATTTGGAATTAACTCACAATTATAAACACCATATGATTATCTAACACAATCTTAAAAATATGGCTCAATATATAAACACCAACAACTGACTCACATTTAGACTGAAATGTTAGTTTTTATCTCTATTCATTTAATTGCATTTGGTAAGAGTTCAGAAATGGCATTGTTATGTATTAAACAATTAATATTTTTCGTTAATTTCTGAAGAAAATAAGAGTGCTCATAGCTTTAACAGATTCTTGAAACCACAACTCTCTCTTCTAAAACTCTATTTGTTTTTTCCAACAGAGCAATAACAGACTTAGAAAAAAAAAAACTTGCTTTATATAACCTACATATAATAAGATCAAATCCTTAAGTTGAAAGAATTAAAAAAATAAATTTAATTTTACCAACATAATTAATATTTAATTTTAATTAAATACTTGTGATTTTATTAAATTAAATTTTCTGATCAATATGAAAATCCATTAATGTTATAAAAAATATGGTAATATTTAATCTATATTGAAAAAAACATTAAGTTTATTTCTATTAATTAATTCATGCATTTATAAATAGTTAATAAAAAACATTTAATTTTCATTTTACTAAACTATTCGCGCAATTTATTTAATTAACTCTTGATAATTTTTAAGTAGTAAAAAATACAAAATTTGATACATTATCCAGAAAGTTGTCCTAATTTGAAATGATAATGTGTTTTATACCGATATCTAAGCAGTAATAGTAGTTTGCTAGTAAGCAAAAGGTTCCAAGATTTATTGCTGAATGAGAAAATTGGCGGACAAAAGTAAATCCGTTAACTAAGTGAAGCAGAAGTATGATGCAATTTTGATGCTGCCTGATTTCATTCAGATGAAACATGTAAATATTTACTTACTTTAAAAGCTCATAATACAAGATTAATGCATCTGCTTATAGTTCATATGACCTGAGTTCAAATCTGGGTCAAATAAGTTTGACAGTTTTTTTTTAAAAAAATAGCATTTTTTTCATTTAATTCGCTCATAACTGGTAAACAAGTATCTAGCTAATGATAAGTAGAATGAAAAATACTTAAAACATTATCACCTGAAAATGGGTAATGCTGTTATAAAATATTTTCAACTTTGGCATTCCTCTGTGAAAAGTTATTGATGAACATTTGTCCAGTAGTGTTCTATTTCTATTTTATTATATTATATTTTTTAATGTTAATTATTTTACCTAATGAACAAAAATATATATTAATTATTATTAATAAGTGAAATAATGCTTAAAGCTAAATGGGATAATTAGTGACCATTAGAAACCATCAGTAACCACATAAACATTCACAATAAGGATAGTAATCAATATTTCTCACTGCTGTCAAGACAACCTTCTCACCTTTTAAAAAATCCACTCTTACTAATGGTCCATTGAATATATATGGATACTTAAAGATTGCAACTTGACTACAGAGTATTAAATATTGATACAATATTTGACAGCAGTGAGAAATATTGATTACTATCCTTATTGTGAATGTTTATGTGTTTACTGGTGGTTTCTTAATGGTTACTAATTATCCCATTTAGTTTTAAGCATTATTTCACTTATTATTTAAATAATACATGAGCAATTTAAAAGTATTGCAGTTTGTAATGTTATAATTGACTATTTATTATTTTGCATTACAGTGACATGTTTATTTTATGCTTAAAGAGGTTTATTTAAATTTCATTGTATCAATATTACATACTCTGTAGTCAAGTTGCAATCTTTAAATGTCCATATATATTCAATGGACCATTGGTAAGAGTGGATTTTCATTCTTGCTATTAAAAGGTGAGAAGGTTGCCTTGAAAACAGTGAGAAATATTGATTACTATCCTTATTGTGAAATGTTTATGTGATTACTGGTAGTTTCTAATGGTTAATTATTATTACTAAATAGGAATATCAGTTATGCTGGTTGAAACTTTAAACTCTGTGAATAGATATGTAGTTTCATTCATTTGTTAAATACTCAAATAGTTTTATTGTTTGAGAATTCATAAAAAAGGATTGAGCATCAAAAATTTCAGAACAGAAATCAATCCAAGGATCATATATTCCAGAATCTGACACTCCACCACAGCAATAAACCATGTCTAACAACTATCTCATTTACATTTTTTTTTTCCAAGAATGAAATGTTTGCCTTATATATTCAAAATAAAACCATTTAAATTTTATTATTGGCTTTTACAATAACAGCTTTTTTAAATTTAATAAATTTATTTATTTTTCTTAGAATCCACAAACTTGTTAAATTTTTTGACAATATTATCAGTTCAAAACTACACTTTTCTCATGATTATTATTTTTTTTTCCAAATAGAAAAAGAAAAAGATTACTTCTTTATTACCCAATTGCTCGCATATTTAAATAATAGAATGGTTTTATTACTTGAAGGTTCATAAATATAGTTTTACTTCTCACTATTGTGCTCAGAATCAAATGATCACAAAAGAAAAATAAAGGAGGCATTTTACATCAATGAAAACATCCATGCCATTAGTAGAAAAGACACTTGCTTCGAGATCTCGAAAAAATGGACTACATAATACTAGCTTATTTGAATATTTGTATTTGCATATATTTTATTATACATTTTATGAAGGCTATGAATATGAGGCATGGATCCTCGAAAACGTTAAGCCAATAAACTTTAATACTAATTTATATCTTCTCTAATTAACAATTATAAATGTTTTTTTGAAGGTTCACAGAAAGTTCAAATGCTGGAAATGCCAGAACTGCAATTGATTTGAGGACCTTATACTCTAAAGTTTGAGAATCTACCATTGAACCAAGTCATGCAGGAAAAGTTAATCTATTTTAATATAACTATATAAAAACCTGATGTGAAGACAGTAATCTATAATGATTATCCTCAGTCATTTATTAAAAAAAAAAAATAGTCGTGTTACTATAAATTGTCAAGATAATTCTATTCAACTTGAAGTTTAGTGATCAACCTTTTTTTTTTTTTTTACTAATGCCTCACAATAATATTTACTTTCATTAATCATTATTTGAAAACTTTTTAATGATGTCAGAATTCCTTAAAGTTGTTAAAATGAGTTACTAAAATAAATGATGCTAAAAAATAACAAATTAATCGGAAAAAGATCAAATAAGTCATCAGTTGATTATAACTGATTATGATTATAACTATCTTTAGGCAAAGAATTTAATATGTATTTGTACTATAAAAGTTTTGTGCTCAGGTGAAACATTGAATACTATTTGTATATCATTTCTTAATTCATAAAGTGCCTTTTTCATACATTGATATGGCTGTTAATTAAAAATGGAAATATTATATAGTTTATAGAATGTTAATGTATTCTAAGATTTTAAATGCAAATAAATATTTTTAATAACATACTACTGCAAAAATCTCGCCCAAATTTTCTTACCTATTGTTATATTTTTCAATGTCCACAATTATTATCTTTTTGATATAATTTCTCAAATTCTTTGATCTTTTTTTCCAAGTTTACCATTATTATTTGAAATTGCACTTACTGAATATTTTTTTACATTTCTCTACTAAATTATTACTACAAATATTTTTTTCTCACATATTCTTCTTATTACATCTGTCCTCTTAAACATCTTTTATGATAAAACTTATTAAGTGCTGATTTTATTATCATACATGTATTAATACTTTATCAACATTTTTTTTAATCTAAAGATTTTAGAGAAAGAGTAAATACCAATAAAATAAATTGAAACTATTTTATGGTTTATTAATAATTTTTAACTCAGATTATTAATATAATAACTAACTGATCTACATTAAAATGTATACAATGAAAGGTGAAATTGTAATCTAGATTAATTGGTTATTAAAAAGGATTTAAAGTACATTAAGAATATTTCAGTAAACCATCTAATTATACTTTCTAATTTTTTTTTTTTTTTTAGCACAGCTATCATTATTTTAATTAAGCTCCTTAAATTAATTTTTTTTTAAAGATTACATTTAGAATTATTGTTAATATTAAATTTCAAAATTGTTAATAATCTTTGGACATTTTATTTATATATAATAAAATTTATACAATATTTTGTAATATAACGTTTTTGAATTATTTCACATGATAATTTGATTTTATTTTTCTACATATATTAAATAAAAACATTTTTTGATTGATTATTTACTCAGGGGTCTATGATGCTCAAATAATAGAAGTCATTGCCAGTTGAGTTTCATATTCAGAAATCATTAATTTTAGAAACTGTTTATCTCTCCGCTAACCAATATTCAAATATCAAACAAAAGACAAAAGTATGATCTTTTTTTTTTACTTTCCTCAGCTAAAAATTGACCAAGAAATCTTTAGAACTTTGATTAATCATTTTTACTACTGTATTAATGCACATCATGGCTCTAACTAAGATATGACAATAATTTCCTATCCACAATATTTCTTCACCGTTGATTTATATTTCCTTATGCAACAAAACAACATAATGCGCATGTCAAACGAGTTAAAATTAAGACGTTTGAAACTACTGTGCAATCAACTTTTGATATTGCATTTCAGGTCAATAAAATTATTCTTTCTTTACAATTTTATCTTATGATGATTCGATGTTGGAAGAATAGAGGCGATGTGAGAAACATTCAAGAGAACGGCCAATATAATTTTTTTTTTTAATTTACAAAAACAATTGTAAAGAAGACAGAATTGCAAATTCAAGCTATTTAACAAAAATTCACGCACAACTTCACAGACATATAGAATAAAGCATCAAGAAAGTTTGAAAAAGGAAGATAATAAGATAATACTATTTCAAATATTTACAGAGAACTTCTAGTCAGACAAAAGTGCCATATATTAAACAAACTATTGTGAAAAGTACATTACGGGAAGCGTGTTTTTCTTTTTAAATTTTTATATAGATCATATAAAAAAAGAAAAAGAAATAATAACTTAAAACAAGATTAATTTTAATTGGCATTTCAAATAGCTGAAACTATTAGCTGTGGAAATCAGGATAAATTAGTGATTTATAGTTTTTTTTTCATCAGATATGCAAAGTCCTTAATGCACCAACCATAAATTCAAATGCAATTAAAGCAATATAATTTAAATATTACTTACAATGTTTTAAAAAATCAGATTATATTCCATCACAATAACAAATACATAATATTTTGCTTACAAAAAGTATATATTTAAAATCATACCAATATAAATAAGCAATGTGTTTAACTTTTCTACATATTAAATTATAATAATATATTTCATATTACAATCATCATCAAAAAATCTTTATGACTGCCACATACGAAGCATCTTTTTTACTGATATTTGAAAAATTGTAATTTAATATATATTATATATTTTACATTTAGCTATTATTCCTAAATGAGAGAGCTATAACCAGCAGAAAAAATAAAATTCTAAAGAGCAAGCACCAGGAACAAATTTTATTTATTTTTTATTGCATCAGTAATGTCAATCAAGTAATTTTTTTCAAGTTCTCAGTATATTTATTTTTTATAATTATTTTATGCATTATAATGTGTCAAACATTTATGTGATTGAAAACACAAAATATTTTATGTATTGTTAAAAATTGTTTTTTTTTTTTTTGTACTTCTGAAAATATTTTTATTAATTAATATGTTAAATAATTTTTTACCCATATATTTTATTAAACTGAAGATCACATTATTGGCCAATGTTAAATGTCAATAAAGTATGATAATTCATTGATAAAAGAGTTAATATTAATAAAGATATGAGTTTTAAAATAACGTTGTAATATTTTCATGTTACTAACCTATAGTTTTATATATCAGTTTGGGTTATAAAGCTAAACATTTACTAAATAAAAGTAGTTATATTCTCACACTTTATAATAAAATACTATCTGAAATTGAAACGTGAATAAAAAGTTAAACAAAAATACCAATTGTAAAACAAAAACTTTTCCAAAAGTCACTCATAAAGAAACAATGAAGTAAAAAGTACTATTCATAATATTTGTCAAATGACAGAGAGTGAGGGTTTTACTATTTTTACACCATAACTAAAATTTTCTAGAAGCCCATTTATGAAATGATATTGAATGATTATTTAAGTTAATTAAAGATCATGTAAATTTGAAAAAAAAAATAAGCCAGATTAGAATCTAAAATATTTTCAGGTTTACTGGGTTCAAAACTGAATTCAGATCATAAGATAAATTATAGTTTTAAATTCATCCCAATTTGTGAATGCTATACTGCTGATGAAATATATTACTTAAAAATAGTCCAGTTGACAAATTCAGTAATTAACTTTTGCATACATTTTAAATAATTTTAAACTAAACACACTTAGGATTTTTTTTCAGGTAGCTAAAATTGGTCAGTAAATGGATATCTAGATATATTTAGCTAAAGTGTAAAACAAAGATAAAAATATACAAAACTGAAAAAAATATTGAATAAAATTTTCCTCTGTAATAAGATATTTAATGATTGCTTACATTTTATCTTTTATATTCTATACTAAATATAGAGATGCATATATGTTCCCATATATACAGAGTATATATGGTTTTGGTTTTCTATTCAAACAAACATTACAATTTGTTATGTTTATATGCTTCACACATAAAACATTCATATAGGTGAAAACATATGAAAACTTACATTTTTTATAAAATTATCAAACTAGCATAAAACAAACTGCAATTATTTTTTTATTGTCAGTAAAAGATTTTTTTGAAAACATTATATTTAGTAGATCAATGCATTTATTGCAATAATTTTACAAGTTATTATTTTAAAAAATGTCATCTCTTCCATGCATGCAAGACAAAAATAGCTGATAGTTCTGCGACTGCCCAACAATCTTCCTCAAAGTTCTTTTCACTATTAAAAAAATATTTAATCTCACAAGTATTTTACACAACATTTTAAATT
Source organism: Epiperipatus broadwayi (assembly GCA_028023455.1). Taxonomy (NCBI): domain Eukaryota; kingdom Metazoa; phylum Onychophora; class Udeonychophora; order Euonychophora; family Peripatidae; genus Epiperipatus; species Epiperipatus broadwayi. The sequence continues at coordinate 3,217,291 of JAQFVV010006222.1, forward strand.
GAAGAATACTTTGAAAAAAATAACATGCAGCCGCAAGAATGAATAATTTTAATGATAATTAGTTTGTGATATTTGGAAATAATGTATAACAATTTGAGAATAAAAAATCAAAATAATATGAAATATATCAAAAACTTTTTTTTAAACATTTTCGATAATCATAAACTATAAATCATAAAATACATACCAAAAAAAATCATCACTCTAAAATGTGTTATTGAAATGTTTCAATAAGTAATTATATCAGTCATCTAACTAAATATATGCTGTATGCATCCAATGTACTGCATATTATTTCTGATTGCATTTTGTATTTTTAATATTTATTACTAATACTATAAAACCTGGTTCTCTAATATTGAGAACTCTTCAATATTTGATAAAATTGTATGGAAGTTCTTTAATTAAATTTATTCAAGAACAAAGATTTAAAAAATAATCATAAACACAGTTCAATAAATAAAATTTAGAATAAAATTAAAGAAAGAATATTTAAATAAAAATCTGCAAATTAATAAAACAAGAGATCATGTTTTTAGTTTGTTTTTTAATCAGTTATTTTTTCATGGGGAAAAAAAATATTTTTCTTATACTGTACTGCAAGGGAAAGAAAAATAGAGAAAAAAGAATATTAAAAAAAAAAAGAACTTATTCATAAATCATTAACATGAGGCTTTCAAAATACACATATATCCAAAATATTAAAATTAATTGCTATTATTTATATTCAATATTTACATTCAAATAATATATGGGTGGTTTGAAACCATAATAGATCTATGTGAATATGAGAGATAAGAAGCATATTATTAAATTATAATTACCATTAATCCAAAAAAAAAAAAAAACTGATATGGAAAGATTAGAAAAGAATAGTAACAGAATAATAATGTTGCAACTGAAACAAAAATTATAATTGTCCCTGTGCAGTTTAATGCAGTAAGAAAGTAGTGGATTCAAAAGATAAAAGTTCCCAAATTAATTGTCAGCTGAATAAGGAAAAAATATGAGTTTGATGAATTGAATGAACTTATATCTTAAAATACCACATTAGTATTGGAATATCATATGATTTGCAACTATTAACTACAATGAATAATATTAATGTTAGTGTTGTTTTTTTTAAAAATGCCTTAAATGTTCCAGTAATTACTTAATTGGGCATGATTTGATGCTTTTGTTAATTATGTAAATTGTTGTAGCAATGTACCATGCCTCCTTTATTTTTTCTTTTCTGTTGTCTGGCTCTATGCAAACAAGTTTTATCATTTGCAGATTGGAACTGTGTCCATGTTCCTTTTTGTGGTCCAAAAATTTTAACATGTGCTGAATTGTCTTTAGCTCTTACTTAAATATGTATGCTGCTGAATTCTACTTGTTATATTATCTAGGGATTTACAATGTATAGCAGGACACCCTTGGCCATTACATTGAACAGTATTAGTAATTTGCAGAAATTTTGCTTTATAAATTTTATTCTTAGTTATTGATCAATTTATTTAAATTAGTTGGCATCCTAAAGTCTATATTAAAAATTTTATTACAAATATGTTTTATCTTAGTTGCAATACAAGGAACATAAGGTATAACCAATCAAAGTCTATTGCTTTTTATACTTGCAATTTTCTATCTCATTTTTTAAGTTAGAATTTTAGTTACTTTGTAAAGGATTTTTTCTTTATATCCAATTAACTAAGTCCTTCACATACACTTTATATCAGATTTGCATCTATATGAAAGATAGTTTTGATTTAGAAAGCCTTTGAAGTTAGCATGTTAATACATTGTTGGAATCTGAGATTGTGGGTATATAGCACTTCTAATCTTAATTGGCTTAACAATAATGTTGTAATCAAAAAAGTTTCTTTTTTTTTATATTAATAATCAAATTCAAAAATTTTAACTTTCTGATAAGTATAAATAGATTATCTATTTTCTGATAAATTAAATAGATTTATCTATAAACTACTATGCTTAAAATAAGTGCAACAAATAAGGCTAATGGAAATGTCTTCCAGGCTCAAAAAGTTTTAAGTACAAAATTTTTTAAGATACAATTAAATAAGTGACATTACCAACAAATTCTATTCATCATTACAAAAAAAATCAAGTTAGATGTCACATGACCTAATTTAATAAGCTTGTATTTACAAATGTTATGTGTAGAGCTCACAAAATAAGCTCTTAACAAGCTTTGACAATATCCCCAATCCCAGACTGATTTCTGCTACTGGCATTGTCAGTGAGGTGCTAGGATATTCAAACATTAGATTAAAAATACCAGGACAAGCTCAGCACTTTATCTAATGATAACTATTAAGTAAAAAAATCTGAAATTTTCAGACATCCATATGTCTTCCAATCCAGCTATCTAACTTAAATAGCCATATGGTACTGAACTAAGTTCAGATATACCATAAATATAAGGCATTAGCAATATAAATCACCAAATCCTTAATAGCAAAAAATAAAATTACAGAAAAATAAAGTCAGATGTCACATGACCTAATTTAATAAGCCTGTATTTACAAATGTTATATTATAGAGCTCGCAAAATAAGCTCTTAACAAGCTTTGAGAATATCCCCAACCCCATACTGGTTTCTGCTACTGGCATCATCAATGAGATGCTAGAATATTCAAGCATTAAATTAAAAATAGCAGGGCAAGCCCAACATTTTATCTAATGAACAGCTTGTTAAGAGCTTATTTTGTGAGCTCTATATATAACATTTGTAAATACAAGCTTATTAAATTAGGTCATGTAACATGTGACTTGATTTTTTTGTAATTTTATTTTTTGTTATTAAGGCTTTGGTGATTTTATATTGCTAAAGCTATTAAAATATGGTGTATCTGAACTTAGTTCAGTCCCATATGGCTATTTGAATTGGAAGACATATTGATGTCTGAAAATTTCAGATTTCCTACTTAATAGTTATACAGTAGATAAAGTGCTGGGCTTGTACTCGTATTTTTAATCTAATGCTTGAATATCCTAGCACCTCACTGACAACACCAGTAGCACAAACCAGTCTGGGGTTGGGATATTCTCAAAACTTGTTAAGAGTTTATTCTGCAAGCTGTATATATAATATATTCATCATAAATGTTGATATATTTACCCAGACAGAGATTTATTATATAATCAACAACAAAAAAAAACACGAGCCATAGATATAGATTAATAATTTTCAAATTTTGTTTCATCATGAAAATCATTCAAAGAATTATTAATAAGATGTTTTAAAGGTTAAATAAATAATATTTTGTAAATATCACTCTTTCATTAGAAAGTATATGATGAAAAGAATATCTATAATGGTCATACTAGAGAGTATAGAAAGCAAAAAGTAAAGAATTGTGTTACACAATAACTTTGATCATGAACTCAACTATTAACAAAAAGCATCATAAAATGACTAACAAAAAATCATATGCTGAAAATAAACAGAAAAAGTCATGTAAAATTCTAACTATCATAAATATGAGACAACTAAAATATATAATTATTAACCTAATAGTTATTGGCCTACCATCAAAGTGATATAATTATATAAGCAAGATGTTTGAAGTTCATGATTTTATGATGTGCTCAATTTCATACTAATATCTTGATAGCATAAAGAAATTAAATGTAGCTTTTAGATGTATAAGTGTCTTACTGATAATTTCCAAAAATGAGATTGAAGAAATAAATTATAGTACTATTTTCTAATTGTCCAATGATTATTCATGCTTATAATAGACAGTTTTAAGATCAAAAAAGTAGAATGAATATCAATTCCTAAAATCTATCCAACAAATTAATAATAATGCATGAATCTTTATCATGAAAAATGGAAAAATCCAAAGATTTTCTGACTGGTACATCAGCTTTTCATATCCACAACATTAAGATCAATTCTAGGCTAAATGATCTTTGAGGTTTTATTCAGATCATAAACAAATTTAGAATTTTTCCTTCAGGTACAAGGTCTACATCTAACCCTATTAGTAATCCAGTAATGCATGGCAAAAATGCATCTCTTTCATTAGTTAAAGTGTAATAGTAGCAGATTAATTTGGGTTGATCAAATAATTGTCAATGCACTAATTTATTATAACAAAATTACAATTGTAATGAGATGTGGCCACCATCACTAGAGGGATTATTTACAAATATATATTAATTATAGGGCCAAAATCAAGCTGAGATAAAATTTCATTTATTTATCTCCATTCAACTTCTCTAATCACCTTTGCATCCTTTAAACATATTACATACTTATTCATAAAGTCAATATTGTTCAGTTAAAACATTTAAAATTAAATTATGCATCAAAATTCTATTAAAATCTTTTATATATTACATTTATCAATTGATTCAATTGCAACCACAATCATATAATTATTTTTAACATTTCTACTTTACTGCCATCTATGCAACTAATAAGGCTAAAAAACAACTGATGTATTAATATATTTCTCAATGTAAACAGCTACATGCTTTGAGCATAAACTTCTCTAGAGTGATTTTAATTGTATTTAAAAGCTGCAACCTGAGATATATCACTTAACCCTTGAGCTACTTCGGGCATTATATCTACCGTGTAGTTTTTAGTGAATGTGTATCTTCATTAACTGATTTATTCTTATCACATTTCTATTTATAAACCATCTATCTATCTATGGTTTCTTCATGCATAACTCAACTAACAACATTCCAAATCTATAATTTTACAATCAAACAAACTATTTCAGATGATTTTAAATTATTACTAGATGATATCTTTCACATTACTATTTCTATCAATTACTTATTTAACATGTCTGAATTATCATCAATAAAGATTTAGATGTAGTTTTAAAATACCATAAATTGTATCTAACCATGTCAACTTTCTAATATTACTTCAAAAAATGTATTTAAGTCATGTGGTGATGTGGTGACATTAAAATAATTCTTAAAACTATTTTATATTTTGATTCATTCTCTTTGCTACTCATAAACTACTAACTAAAAATATTTTTTCTCTTATTGATCAAAACAATGTGAATTTAAGATAGCATTTGATTATCTCAATTCTCTCAAAAATTGTTAAAAAATTGTAGTCACTTACAGATAGTAACAGGAATGTTTTTGATTTTATTATTGTTTTTAAGAGATCTTAAAAATAAACTTATTATAATTAATTACTAAAAGATTTATTCACAATGTTAATGTGGTAGAATTTTCTAAAAATTTTCAACTTCATTTCATATAGTAAACTTGCCTAAAACAACATCAAATTTACAAATGATCAAATTCTGACTGTTTATAAATTTTTAAACTGCGATGTGATTTACAGGCTTATTATAAACATTTGTGCTCAAACAATATTGCTTTATCCATTCTGTCAACATTAATTTTTGTCATAAAAGACACTTCAATAATACATTCTTTTATCAACAATTTAGTCAATTTCATTCAAAATAATTTATTTATTTATTTAATATATATAAAAAAGAGTTAATTATCAAAGTTAACCACATGATATCCTACTACAAAAGATCACAAGCCTTTGAAGCTAACTGCATAAAGCTATTACTTTTATAAAATCAAATAGGTGTGCCACAGTTGTGATTTGTTAAATTGTATAATTTTTGATTTTATGAAAAGAAATCCAGTGTTTGTCATATATATTATTTGTTATTTACAATAAAATTATTCACTTAAAGAATTATTATATATAAACTACTTATATTTAGTAGAACTATTCCCAAAAGTTAATCACTTGCATCAATATATAACTTATTGATTAAACACTCAGATAAGCCACAAATGAATTTTTTATTCCATTGTAGTTTACACTATTGTTTATTGATGATAATAACTTCGCAATACTAGATCTTTTTTACAGCCTAACACATTTCTCTATGTGCAAGCTCCTTTCATTCAATTTTAAATCTATATCTAATTAAGTCATCATTTAATTCAATTTAGCTCAGAAAATTTAATTAAACTTCATGAAATTTTAAGTAATTATAGATATACTTTCTGAAAAGAGTTCTTAGATGATTCTAATAAAAATTAAAATTGATTTATTATATTGAGTAAAAAAAAATATAGGAAGGAAAACCTAAAAATAACCAGAATCATTCTCTGGTTTGTATGCCTGTTGTAGTAAATGATTCTCCTGTTACACACTTCTTGCAGGAACCCTTCTGCATCAATCTGCCAAATAATATTGCCAAGTGAAATCACAGTGCCATGTAACACATTTTTTTTGTAAAGGGTGTTTTGTGTATTTATTGGTTCTTATAATGACTGAAAAATATGAACAATGTGAAATTCTGTTTTCATTTATAGAAAACGGCAAGAAAAACAGTTGTAATGCTTGAAACAGATTACAAGCAAGCTGATCTCATAAAAACAGAAGTTTATTGGTAGTTTAATTGAAATGTTAAATTGACCATGGCTCTAAAAAGTGCAGCAAGTGAAGTACAAAGTCAAATCAGTGCTAATGTTTTTTTTTATGAAAACGGCATTTTTCTCTCAGAGTTAGTCCACAATGGTCAGGTATTTTGTCTGCAAATTTTGAAACATTTATATGATGTGGTAAAATGTAACCATTCCATTTTGTGACACCCCAACAAAGTATCATTTCTCAAAATCTTGAATGTAAAACATTTTTAAATTAAATTCAACTTGACCGAGCTTATCTATCATCCATAGTCACTTGATATCACTTTGTATGATTTTTTTTTAATCTGCTAAATGAAAAAAGTGTCTTTTTTGTGTGGACTTAGAAGTGATGAGAAAAAAAATGTCACAGGTGTTAAAAGGCATCACTTTGCAAGTGTTTCTAGACTACTTTGAAAATTGAAAGCACATTTAGACTGGTGTATGCATCAAATGAACAGTAATTTGAAAGAAATTAAAATTATAATACTTGAAGATAAATAAAAAAAAAATTTATTATAAAATTCAGTTTATTTTTCAGAACCCCCTCATATATGGAATATGTTTTAAGGCAATAAAGTCAATTACTCAAGGCTTTAATAAGTTTACAAGTGGAGATCTTGATAGCTTAAGGATAAATTGTTATTATGGAATATTTTGTATCATCTATTATCAATTAATTCAACTTACCATCCTATTTATAGAGATGTGTTAAACTTATTATGTCCCAAACAAATTATCCTTTATTAAAACCAAAAATATTACCACATTGAAAAATATCACTTTAAAGACCATATTAGTGTCAATTAACTTGCTAAACATATTATACTCAGGATGAGAAGCTACTTTATAAATAAGTTCAGAAAGTGGCATTCCAATACACAACCTTAAATGATAGCCACAAGGTTTAATAATAGGTGTTTCTTTCAGCAGTTTAAAAAGAAGTATTAAAATTTCTGGATATCACTTTTTATTTCCAAAACTTAAATCAGATTCAAAAATCACTAAGTGTCATAATCTTTGCTGATATCTAGTTTACATCCTTCAAAGTATTTCTCGTTTTTAGATTTAAATTAAATTTAGACACTATGTGCACTAAACAAGAAAGACCCAAAAACTGTTACACTTACTCCAAACATGTACAAATAACACACACTACCTTTCACAATGTAAAAAAAAACAAAAAAACAAACATTTTTAATTCATAAGACACTGTTTGTGTTCTTCAAATTCTTAGAATAGTGTGTGCTATTTTATTTAACCAAATATATAAAAATGTGCTAATAAATAATAAAAGCAGGTTTAACACTTATTTATATGTTCTTAAGTACCTGTTTTACACAGTTTAACTGATTGCATCTGTATGTCAATAACCTTGAACTTTGTTTAGTATATTTAGTTACAGAAGTTCATGTGATTTTTGAACAATTCAGAGGATCATTTAGCTCCTGAGACCATTACCCTTCTATTGTACTAAACCACACATAGCATTGCTTGTAATATAATTAACTTTATCAGTATGTTATACAGATATTTAATTGAATTTGGCTATATAAATGTTAGTCACCTTATAATTTGTAAATATCTGTATTTTTTTTTTTTAAATAAAAAAATAAACAAACAAGTATATCTATTATGAACAACACAACTATCAAATGGTTAATAAACTTTTTTAAAAATTATAAACTAGCACCAAATTATTTTAATTATCTTTTTAAGCAAGCTATATCTAAGATCTGTAGAAAAACTCAAATAACTTTTTAATTTCTTTATGGTCTTAACATTATGATAAAAAAAAGTTTAAAACAAAAACGTTAGACCTCCTCAAGGATGACCTATAACAACTCCCATGCAAAGATAAATGCAAACAAATTTACAACTTAAGAATCTATTGTGAGAAAACTACAATTAAATTTAAATATACAGTGATATGAATAAGAAAGAATGCAAATAATGAATTACTAAGAAAAAATGATAATAGTTAATAAGAAAATCTATTATTTCATTAGATGCATATCATTATTATTATATAAAAAGATAACTTGTTCTCTGAATATTTATCTCTCTCTTTTATAGTGCAACTGTCTATTTGTATATATATATGTTAAAACAAAGCTTTTCATGGAAAATAGATATATATTTGGAAAACCTTTAATCATGTTCTATGTAAACTTGTTTCAACACTTGTGAAATGATTCAAAAATAATATTCCTTATTCAGCTTGCTGGAAGATGCAATTCAGCAGAAACATTGGTATAATAGTACTGTCAATTACATACCTATGAAACCAGGCAATATATCCGATATTCATCTGTATGTAATATGGGATTGCAAACATTTTGATTCACATATTTTAAAAGTACATTCAAAATATATAGGAATAATTATAATTAGATAGTCATATAAAAAATAGATAAAATAATATACATATAATATTGGCATCACATTGTTGATTTTGTGTAGTAGCATGGAAAAGGAAATACATATTAGTGTAGTATTTTTTTGATTTATACATAAAGAAATAATGTGTGGTAAAGGATTATAAACCTATGAAAAGAAATAATGTTGATATTTTCTCTCTATAGAGAACATGGGCTAGTTAAAGCAGATAAAGTTAATGAGATTCTTCTCATAATTTTAGTGAGACAAAATGTTTAAAAAACATTATGATAGAAAGTTGATTTATCTCTTTTTTTAATTCATCAAAATGAGTCTTGCCAGAATTGTAAGCCTTTAGTAATCCATAAATGTGACTTTAATGCTGTCTTCCATCCAAGGATTTCATTCAACAATTTTATCCTTTTATTCTGTACACTCTAAAACAATTCACAAAATTATTCTCATATTTATGTATCTAGTTTTTCTCCTTTACTCTCTTCATCTACAATTAATTCTTCACCTATTAAAACTTATTTGCAGACTTCAATATTTCTTTGTATTCTTCATCAATCTTATAGACAATTCCTTCTCTCTAAGTGCTCATATTGGCTGAATATGATTTTAAATTCTTTAATTTCTTGTCAATCTTTTAAAGTAATTCATGATCTTATATTTATTAGTGTCCAACAGTCACAAATAATTTTTTCTTCTATTTCTTTTATAAATGTTATTGATTCAATAATGATAAATAATTTATGAAAATAGATATATGTCATATATATTTCATGATTATCATCTAATCAAATATATGAGAAATTTAGTTATAACTAATTTTTAAGACAAAATAATAAAAAGTAGCTATGAAATGCTTTTAAAGAATATTAAGCAAAAATATTTTATAATATTTAGAAATAATTATTATTAATATCTGAAAAATTAAAAATTAATATATATAATACAGAAAAAAATAATGCAATTAGTTAATTTTTATAATCAGCAGCCAAAAGATTAAGAATTAAAAAAAAAAAAATAAACTTAAAGATATAATTGAAAGAATGTATATTGGAATTGACTGATTAAATGTAACATTATTTTAATTATTACAGTAATAAAATTAGGCAGACTAATTTTAAAAAACCATCCTAATCAAATAAGGTACATTAATTAGTAGATCTTCAAATAGATAAAATAATTAGAATATCTACATTTTCGTTTAAAAAAAATAGAACGAAAAATAAAAAAAGAGGATATGTTATACATGTTCATACAATTGCATTTTTAATAAAAGACAATAAATATATTTTTAATTAATAGATAAAATTATAAACTATAGTTTTACTCGATGAATTAATTAAGAAGATAATGATAAAAAACATTACTTAGATCTAATTTTAGATTATTTAAAGTTTAATCAAAAAGCAGCTGAGGTCACAGAACATATATAAAAATATGTTGTTGTTAATTCATTTATTTTTTTGAAAATAGACATTATAAAAGCTAAGGTGACCTTGCGTTACCCCTCTCTCCCCGATTCACCGTCCCGTTTGTATTCCAACGCACGATCAAACCCAAGCAACGTGTGCTTACGCGGGGTTTCCCTTTCAGCCAGCCAGACGCTAACTACAGTAATGTATATAGTTCTATATTCAGTATGGACGCTCGACGTTTTAAGTTGCCAATACAGACGGGGCAAAAGACTAGAGAGTATAAAGTGGAGGACACAAATATAAAAAAGGTTTAATAAGCAAAATATAAAGCATAAATATAGGTTAAATAGCAAAGAGTAAATAGGTTCAACATGAAAATACAAAGCATAATATATGTAACAGCGTAGCTCCTGATCCCTGTTTGGCTACTAGTCTTTAGACTTTTTAGTAAACAAACTTGCAATAGCGGGAGTTAAATGTTGCGGGGTTAAAGATCGGTTTGGCACTGGAAAATTTATCAAAGTTTTTATAACTTTTATAGAGGCGCGTACGAGCAGTTGGAGGGTTTTATATAAAGCGCAAGGTAGGGCGGGGTTTTATAATCGACAGGAAGAGTGACGGGGTTGCCGGATTCAAAAGCCCTACGATCGCGGTGCCGGACCCTTGTCTTTGACAGGCGCCCCCAAGCCGGGCCGACACCAGCGGGATCTTTGAACCCCGGTGATCAAGGTTCGAAAGAAACTTTCTCCCCAATGGTAGAGGCGCGCTACTTCGCGAGGGAGGCTGCCCAGCGGAAGGCGATACTGAAGCGTTTTTCAAAGAATTATATAAAACCTGGAATCTATTAGTCGTTTCTCCCACAGGCTGAGTCCTTATCCCAATAAAACTAGTGAATTAAACGCGGGAAAACATAATTAGTTAATCTTACTCTGGGACTCCTAACCCTTCAGGTTGACAGGGTAGGGTATCAAATTACACAGGGTTATTTCTCAGATCATACATGACATTACGATAACACTTTGAAACTATTATATATATATATTTAATATTGAACTTCGATTGTATTTTATAACAACTTAACAAGAATAATAAAGTGTTTAATTTATACTCGGAATGTGAAAGAATATTTAATTCAGAAAGAAATTACTTTTAAATTAAATTGATCTTATTACCACAGTTTAAAGTTGAAATATTACTATTAGTTTGTTTATGAAATAAGCAACAAAGAAAATATAAATGCATTCAGTTGAAATATTATTACTATTAATTACAATTTTATAAATGATTTCTAAAGACAGGCAGAGGATAAAAAAAAAAAAAAAATTTACTGACAGTTAAACAATAGCATATAAAATATAAAAACACATATTTCTTGATTGTCCAAAGCACGGAAAATTAAAGTTCGGGTAAAATTCTCTTCTTTCTTCTGTTGGCGCGTGGTGCGCTTTTTGAAAGTTATTTGAAGGCAAGCTAATTAGAGTTGGAAGTTGGAAATTCTGAAGTATATGAAACAGACAAACAGAAGATCCATATTGGCGGGGCAAGCCAGTCTCATAGCCATAACATTGGATTCCTGATAAACTTCTTAATAATAAGGTTTGAATTATACTCAGTGTGGTTGTCTCGAGACTACTTCTCTCACACCGAAAAAGTTAGAATGTAAGTTTTTCTCTAAAATAGCCACTGCTGACCTTTCCGACTTGTTTTTGTTTTAGCCGCCTCCTTTTCTAGCCTCTAGGATGCAGCTTACAACAATCAATTATCTGTTTTTAGCAATCTTTTAATTTAATATGCCATTTTTAAATCGGTACAGTAATTACATATAAAAATTCCTTACTAATTTTGAATACAACTTAATTGCTCTGAACATTTGTGCAATTAGATTTTAATTAAAACACTGATCAAAGGAATGTGACTTTTGATCAGTATTTTTACACGACTTTATACAATTTAAAAAAACTATAATTTAAACAAATACGCCCGCACTGACACTTTAAATTAATTGACACAAATTCACAAACCACGCACACACAAATATTATTTCATGGTTTGCGACATTTATATACGGCATCTTTACATATTGATTGATAAACTATAGAATATATAACTAATTTTTATTATAAATTAAAATAGACAAAATCTCACTGCGGGCGAACAGTGGTTTGAATTACCGTACATAAAAACACCTGAAACAAAGATCGGTTCTCCGATCTGTCTGTTTCACTATAGTGACTAGAAACTAGGAAACACCACCAAATGCTTGAAGTCTATGGAACCTATACTTGTAACTTGAGCAAGTTATATCTATCTCCCAGTGCAACTAAAAATATTATGTTGAACCAGCAGGTATTTATGCCAAAAAATTTTAATAACTAAAATTGACATCTAGAAAAAAAGAAAGTTCAACTCTACCCTGAGAAACTTATAAGTGGACATTCTTGATTGCTTCCAAATGTATATGAAAGAAATCCTAAGGCATAAAATATAGAATCCTCACAAAATGCTACTACAAGAATTTCTGCAGAAAAAGTATTTCACTTATAATAATATGTTGGATTATTTCTATACCCTATCATTAAATGTTGGATTTCTAAAAAAAATTGATTTAAACTTTTCAAATACAAACAATTGGTAGTAATAACACACAAATAGGCAACACAGATTAGTAGATAACACACTATTTTTTGAGTGGTATTATTCTCCAATCTCCTTCAGCTGTTGCTGGTCTGACCAGTGACAGTACTAGCAAAAAAAGTGGAACTCACATCTTTAAATTTTTAAGTATCAAATTTTAGGCAATGTTATAACCACTGACTTATTATGTCAAAGGCAACAGTCAGTAAAAATTCAAATTCTCCTGATTCCTCCAATTTTTTAATATTTTTTTCTAAGATCAAGATTAATTAGAGGCTTCCAGACATTATGTATTGCCACACTGGATTGACTTATAAAATTATTTTCCATTATTCTATGATCAGTTTCTTTGAATTTTCTTCTTTGTACCTTTTCCTCTCTATGGCATATTTTTGTATTTTAGCCAATCAAACATATGCTCATTAATAAATATATAGTCTGCTACTATAGACACATGTTTTTTTCTTTTCTAACCATTAGTTTGTGTTCTTCCAATGATTGTTCAAAAGAGTGCCAGGTCTCACCAATATCTTCTACATTCATATAGTATTTCACACATATGGTTTTTATTTTTCAGCATTCCAAATTTAGGCTTTGTAGAAGTTAGACTTCCTCAAAGTGTGGTATAGCTTTGAAAAGCTGTTCTAATGTTATATTAATTGTATCTTAATTTGTTCACCATTCCTTGTATGTATGGATATAGTACCAATAATTGTTTTATTTATTTTTGGTGTCTCTTTTTATTGTCTATTAAAAGGTTTTTGATGACATCTAATGGATAACCATTCTTCGTGAGAGTTTGTTCTTTGTAGATCTTTTCATTTTTCAAATCACTGTTTTGGAACAAACTTAATTTGCTCAGATTCATAGTGATAGTATAACTTCATGTTTTGTACTTCTGATATACTTGGATGTATATTCCAAGCACTTACCAGTGTATGTTACTTTCCTATAAACTGTTGTTTTTATTTTGCCATACGGAAGTCTTGTCACAAGAACACCTAAGAATATCAATTTTTGATATTCCTTCTGATTCCATTTTCTAATTGAAGGAGATACATTATTGATGTACATTCAGAATAATTGTAAACCTGTATCATGAACATAGTGAGATGATATTTTCTGCCATCTCATAGATATATATGTACATACATATTTTATTTTAATAAAAGTTTATAGTTATTAAATTAGTTTAAAATAATAATCTTTGAAATCGTTTTTTTTATTAAGTTTTTTTTTATCTCAAAGAAATTAGGATTTGTTTGTTTTATTAAATCCATTATAACTCAAGATAAAATCAGATCTTGAGATTTGTTTTCATTAAAAGTTTTTATTATTATTGTAGTTCTGGGAAAAACGAGGGTTGAAAATTATAACTTTTTGTATTTAACTCTATTGTTGAAATTCGAAATACTAAAAGTATTTGTAACGAAATATGTTGATGGAGTCGATCTATTGCACTAATTGAACCAGAACTTTTACATTAATTAAAAAGATAATGAGAATAAAAAGTCAAAAATTAGGAGCCGCAAAATGCATCTAAAAATAAATGCTAAATGTGAATCCTGTTCATTGAAAAACATAAATTATGGAATTTGCTTTTGTTATATTAGATTGGAAAAAGATAGATTAAGAAAAAAAAAACTTTTACTAAGAAAGAATAATATTAACTAGCATCAAAAAATGTTCTCCAGGTAGTGGACATCAAAAACTTTCCCCTTAGGAAAATATATCTCACAGCCATACCTGGAACCATCTGAGCTATTGTCAACTATGGGAAGAATGGATTTAACAAGCTAGCTAAGGATGTCAAAGAGCCAATGGATAAAACAAAGGATTCATGCCAGCAGTTTCAAGAAAAATCATATAAGGACATTACCCACATGAAGAAAATGAAACAGTTGATCGATCAGAATAAATATGAACTTTTACTTTTAAAGATTTGTATTCTGATTGGTATAATAGAATTCTAAACTCCATTAACTAGCAGAGTGTGTGTTTTTTTATGTTGTATTGGATGAATTAAAAAAAAGGGTATGGTATTATTTTACTAACTTTATGTTAATTAAAATTTTATATATTTTTAATTCATTTATTATGTTTGAAGCAAATGTTACCTGTTCAATCTACAAAGTCAAACAGGGAGGGGGGAGTAAAGATCCGTTAAGGGTTTTGACTATAAGCAAACACAGGAACCTTATGTCAGAACCTGGTGTACATGAAAGAAATGTTTGACAGCTATAAGTAAGCAATGGATATTTGTGCCATCCCTTAAGGGTTTTAATATAATTATTAATCATGAAATGTAGAGGGTTTGAATGGTGAAAGATTAGCAAGTCAATCTTCAGTCACACCTATCTGAACAGGCTTCCAGAATAAACCTGGAATACTGTCATTCATAAGTCTTCTGCAGCACATGTTCCCTTGAGAAGAAGATGCAAAATGTTTAATAATGAACTATATTTATTAAAAAAGAAAAGGAATAAAAATAAGATTTACATTTGTCTTCTTAAATTGCAGATTGAGTCGATTGGAGCACTCTGAAAAAGGAGTTGGGAAAAAAGTTAGTATAAGAATATAATAAATATATAAACCATACTTAAGTACCTCTGTGTTTTAATTTTTCTTATAATGTTAATAACTATTTGTCCATTTGGTTTAAACAAAGTACAATTAGTAAAGTCTGTGTAAAATTATGTCTTAAAATTTATTATGTATCGCAGTATGTAAATAAATTATCACTATGATCATAAAGATTCTTCTCGATCTAGTGCTAGGTTATATGCCTATTGGAATCCTCATAGTGGTCACTGTAATTCTGGTAATCGTAGAAATTTTGTGGACATAATGTCAATTTGTAGTGGCACAACAGTAAAAACACACTTTAGGTGGAAATGGAGTAGTATTTATGGATGCAGTTTCAAGATCTTCCATACACATATTGTTAAGCATGATGTTGAAATAATGTCTATTGTAAAAATAAAGATTATACAATGATAATGATCTAAAATGGAACTATTAACTTTCTACATAACATTTTTTCAATATAAGTCAGAATTCTTCCAACAAAATTAAGGAATGATGATGGGCTCATACTGTCACTCTTGCTTTGCAATATTTACATGGAAGAATGTGGCCTTAATATTTGTAGCACTGGTAGTATTTGAGAGTAGAAAATGCAATCTTAACATTTATCTTCATAGTTTTCAGGATGATGATGTGAATTTTTTGATAAAGAACTTCTAAATATCAATTCTTTCTGTCACGGATATTTTTTAATTCAGAGATAAAACAGCCATTAAAATATTATTTAAATGAAATAACTGTAAATCATACTCTTTGTTGTTTTTCTGAATTTAGGCAGGTGATTTTTTAAAAATATTTTTCTTATGAGTAGGAGATTTCTATATTAATAAATAATTCCTGGCAAAAAAACATGTGACTTAATTTGCAACATATATTCTTCCACATTTAGATTACTTTATCTGTATTACTATTTTAGAAATATATGTTTTACTCAGCATTTTCTTTCAGAATAAACTAGTCTTCTTTACTTGGCAAAGTATTTTGTTTTTCCAATTCAGGAAAAAATATATCAGCAGTCTAAGCACTGAAAGATGCTATTTCTACTAAAGATTTGATGTTTTTAGATCTTAGTGATATCTGAACCTATATAATCATACTTTACTTATAAAAGATAGTTTGTCATTCAGTGAACTCTTAGCTAAAATCAATATTTGCTGATACAACATGCTAATGTGAACCACCACATTCTTTTTGCTGACATCCTCCCTCTACAAATTCAATGTCAATTGAGTTTTCATTAAATATTTGTCATAATCTAATAAAAAAAGTTTAATGATTGTAGGAACACAAATTATACTAACACAAATTTGTTTTAGTTTTTTGCCCTATTTCATAAAAAAGTGATTTATTTTTACTGGTTATTTAATCAACTTCAGTGTTGTTTTTTTTCAAAACTAAATCAGTTTTTCAAATAACCAAAACATCTCAGGCTTATTAAAATTATTACTATACTTTGAAGACATTACAAGTGAACTTTTTGAATTTATACAGAAGCAAATAAATATATTTGCAACAGTTATAATGAAATCACATGATCATAGTTGAATAAATGTACATGACTTAGATAGTGTGGGTGAGATTTAAAGAATACACTAGAGAAAAAATGTCAGTTGCTAAATGTGTATGAAATTTACAAATTTTAAAGCAATTTTTATATTCGTACTTTTATTTTTTAGTTAATATTTTTTCAAGCTGCAGATTATTAATTATTATCTAATACTACAAAGTGTTATTAAAATTATGAAAAAAAAGGAATAGCTCAACTGTCATAAAAACTTGTATTAAACGAGATGTTTCAAATATAAAAAGATTGAACATACTATAATAAAATGTATTAAGTAACAATTTTTTTATGTCATGACTATTATTTTATTATCAAAAATAGTAATATAAGATGGATCAGATATTGGATCAATGGTAAAATATGTTAGAATCATGTTATTGGAAGAACTTGAATTTAAAAACAGATATTTATTTTTACAAAATCTTATGAGGAAAGATGTTTCATCTACGATAAAAAATATCCAACAACAGAAAGTCAATCCTTAGCATAAGATAATTCAAAAGTGGTTAAATTGTTAAAACAATAATTCTCAGTAATTTAAATGATAAATAATACAAATTAAATGATAAACTCAAAAGTAATCTGATAATTAAGTGACAGAAACAAGAAAATTAATAAATGAACTCCTAAACATTAAAAAAATAGTTAATATAAAACCTATGAATGATGATGTTAGATTAACACAGCAACCAAAAACAAATGCAACCTGAAGCTTCAATAATGCAGCATGAAAAATAAAAAGACAAACCCTTAGAGAGATACAAGGAAGAGACAAAGTTAAAAAGAAGACTCAAGTTATTGATTTGTTATATTAATGATACAAATATTTTGATTAAACCAAATAAGAATCCATAAAACTTCACATATCCTGTTAAATGACTATTACATTCAATATTTGATCGCTATTGAGAACATTTGATTGGCTGTTGGATAGTGATGAGCACGAGAGGTTTGCAGTCTCTCAATTTAATTTCAAATACTGTTTGCACTTTATAAAATAAATATTATTCAATATTACCATTATCTTTAGCAAACATTCAAAAAAGAAAATGATCATCCTAATTTGAGGTAAAAAAAATAGAATTAAATATGCAAATTAAAAATGGCATAAAAATATTATACTAATATTATCCTATACTAATTTGAGTGACTAAAGATAATATGATAAAAATATATACAGAACACACAAAAACCCTCCAAAAAGTATATTGGAGAAAGTATATAGTCTGGCATATTAAAATATGATTTAAGAATTAGTACATATAAATCAGTATCAACCTGTAAGACAATAAATACTTTGTTTATTCTGTAGTAATTTTGATAAGACATTAACGTATCCATCAGTGCTGTGAGATGCCTTTTTGATAAGGGTACTTCTTGTTAATTTTCACAGTTAATCTTCACATGTGAAGGTTTGGACACCATTAGTAACTTAAATTTAGCACTGGACATATCAAAATATCAGCCAATATATTAGTAAGATTCAGGTATTCTCTTTATACTCTAAAGAAGACCTAGACTTTGATGAGAGACAAGATCTTAAATAACAATGCAATATGATAAAATTTTAATCAGATACTACCTTTAAATACTTGCAGCTAATATGCATATTTCAGTTATCAATTATCCACTATTATGGATTCCAATTTAGAATTATATATAATAAAATATCAACCTATTTATTAGTAACATTAAAAAATTGACCCTAGAAGTACATCATTTACAGAAGTGTTCATTGAACACCCCTGATTAATTTTGAGGAAATAGAGTGGCAAATGGAAGCACATAAATAGAGATTAGATCCTATAAAAATAACATTAATAATATTTAAATACGATTAGAGTATCCTGTTTTTACATATTATATAAATTATACTTATATAATGAGTGAGTATTTCTATTATATTGTATAGAACACAAATATATGGATTAAATTAAGCACAAAAGTTGAACGTTTTATATGAAGCAATTGGAACAGATAAACAAGAGTTAAAAAAGAAAATTGCTAGACAATCTTAAGAATATTAATAGTAATAAAAATTTAAGGAAGAGAGTAAAAAAAAAGGTTATGAGTAAGTTGCTTGGTTTGGAATGTGAGAGCTACCATGGTGCAGATAACTAATTAAAACTGTTAATAAATGTTGGTACTCTAAATAATCATAAATATTAATAAATTTAAAAAGTTAGATCTTAGAATTTTATTGATATATAACAAAATAGATACAGAAATTGTATTTTGATATTAAGTTTTCTGCTTGAAGATAAGTTTGATATTCAGGAAATACTAAACAATATTTTTTGCTTATCATAGATAGATATTTAACAGTGCTTCAAAAAATTTGATTTCTTGAATATACTACATATATAATGTATTATTTGTATAAATTCTGGAAAAACAACAATAATAATTCTAAATATTTTCATCACACATCTACTGTCTTTACCAAATGCATGCCAATTGGCAAAATCAATAGTAAAAAGAAAAATGTTCTAAAAATAGTTTTAAAATGATTTATTAATATTTTTGAATAATTACTGTTTCTTTTTATTATTCTTTATCAAATTGTTAATCTCCTCATGTGCAAAAAATATATATATTTATCGATTAAATAAATCTGCTAAACGTGTATTATTATTTTTTTTCAGCAAAATTATTCTAAAATGGCTGTCTAGAGAAAAATTACGCATTTGATGATTATTGTAAGAGAATCTTTGCATAATTTGATAGCTCAAAATTGACACAAAAATACAATAAAACTTTGTTAGGTTAGAAAAAAAAAAAGAATAAAATTGCCAGTGAAAGAATTATTATTTTAAAATGTAAATAAACAAAAAGAAGACATTAATAAAAACAAATAAATAAAATATGTTAAATTATAGAGCAAATATAGTACTAGAAAGTAATAAGCAAGACTAAATAACGATATTAAGACATTTAGCAGTCTTGAAACCCACCAAATTACATTAGATTTATTCAATAATATCCACCATTTTAACTTCAAAACCATCAGCACCATAAATGTGTATTTGATACTAGTTGATTAAAATGATCGAGAAATTAATTAGTTATCTATCAAAATGCTGATTTTTTCAATTCTTCAATACCATACTCTAATCTTTAAACACACAAAATTATCATTTTCTTTTAACACGTTCTTTTTCAACTGCTTCTTTTACTTTCTCTGTACTCTTATAATATATTCACATTTCAAACACTGTTGACAGTGATCACTTTGTCTAGTATTGAAAAATTATTTGGCTTACATATACTAATGTACTATAACAATGTATGTATTGTGAATGAATATGATCAATTTTGCATGTACTAATACAAATTGGATTCTAAATTGCGTTAAAATCTAAGTCATACACACTTTTTTATTATCAAAAACATGAATTAATTCTCAATATTAAAAAGTAATTTTTTCATCTTAGACTACAATTTCTTAATTAAAATCAAACAGGAGTAACTAGTAAAAGCATTTGATTTTGATTGGTAGTAATTTATTTTTGATTGATCATCATTGTCATCAACCATAATCAATCCACTGCAGGATGAAGGTTTCTCAAAGTTCAATCAATTTTCTTTGATTTCTAGCCTTTCTTCACCACATTACCTCCGCACATTTTCTTATTTCATCCATCCATCACACATGTGGTCTCTTTCTGAGTCTTTTACAATTTCTTGGAATCAAGTTTAATATTTCAATTGTCCATCTATTATCATCTCTTTTAGCAATATATTCATCCCAACTCCATTTCAGTCTTTTAATTCTTTCAACAACGTCAGTAATACCTGTTTGTCCTCTTATCCATGTATTGCACTTTTAATCTCTTCTTTTTATTCCTAACATGCATCTTCCCATATTTCTTTAAGTAGTTTGAAGTCTCTGTATTGCTCTTTTGTTGAGTGTCAAGTCTCTGATTCACAAGTAAGAACTGGCAAAACACATTTATTAAAAACCTTCCTTTTCAAACACATTTTAATATTGTTATTTCCACCAAAATCACTCCAACCAAGTTTAATGCTATGATTACTTACAACCATTATGACTCCATTTGTAGTAATAATCTGACCAATGTATTTGTAGTTGTTAACCTCTTCTAACTCATTATAATAAATCTTTATTTTCATCTTTCAAAAAATCCACTGATCATTAATCTTTTTAAAATTTACCTTTACTCCTACTTTCCTACTTTCATCTGACAACTCTTGCAACATTTCCAGGAACTCTGAAGTATTATTTGCAAAAACAATTATATTATCTGCAAAATCTAAAAGACTTAAATAATCTCCATTTACTTTTACTCCTTTAGCTGCCCATTTTAATCCACAAAACATTTCTTGTAGGACTGCTGTAAAAAGTTTTGGAGATATAGAGTCACCTTGTCTTATACCCTTCTCAATGTTAACCTTCCTAGTATCATTATGTAATCTAATTGTTATGGTTGCATTTTTATAAATATTCTTTAGAATATGACAATATCCTGAATCTATACTTTGATGATCCAATGTGTTAACACCTGAAGAAATGCTTATAGAATCAAATGCCAATTCATAATCTACAAATTCAAAGCATAATTGCAACTCATATTCATTGGTCCTTCCTATAGCTTCTTTCAACACTTGTATATAATCTACTGTACTAAAATTACTTTTAAATCCAGCTTGTTCTTTTAGTTGGTTAAAATTCAATGTTGCCTGTAGATGAATTGTAATTATCTTGGTAAAAATTTTGTATAGAACTGATAAAAGAGACCAATAAGTCAGTAATTTCTAATATCTTCTTTATTACCTTTTCAAAATATTAATATTGAATCCTTCCAATCAACTGGTACATCTTTATTATTTAGATATTTAGTGTATAACTTTGCCAAAAAAAATTCCATTTCTTCACCTGCTTCTTTTAATATATTGATTATAATTCCATTATTACAGGAAGCTTTCCCCTTTTTCATAAATTTAATTATGTGTCTCACTTCTTCATTTAAAATCCTGGTCAATTCAAAAGATATAATAGATGTAGGAGGTATTTGTTTTTTATTGATAGAACTCTTCTACCCATTTCATGATGTCATTTCTCTTTTTAGCAATAGTTCCATCTTTTTTCCTTATTATAGATAAATGTTTCCTACCAATACCAAAATGTTGTTTTACACTCTTGAGACTTTTATTCTCTTCTACAGATTTCCTTGCTAGTTCATAATTATATTTTCTTATACCATTATCAACACTTTTTTGCAGCATTTTACAAAATTTGAGATATTTAATCCTTCTTAATGCAACATTTTTATATATTTTCACATTTCTTCTTTTCTTCATAAATTGTCTAGTCTGAGTAGAAATTTTATTAGTCAATTGCTTCTTTTTTCTACCAGCTATCTTTGTTGTAGCTTTTAAAAAAGTATAACAGTTATTTTCCTATTAATTTCATTCAAATCTTAATCATGATCCAAATCTACTAATACTTGAAACGATTTGCAAGTTCTAATTTAAACTAATTTCTAAAGATTAGGAATATCAACAGTAAATATTGTTTTTCTTATTAATTTTTGTCTTCTTAGTTTTGGATTAACACTTATCTTACAACTTACTAATCGATGATCACTTCTTGTGTTGAATTTATTAAGAACATTATAATCTTGAAATATTTATTTTTTATTAATCAAAATATAATCCAATTTTGTTTGCTATACCTTCATTTGGATGCTTCCATATCCTTTTAACATTTAAAAAAAAAAAGAATTCATAATATATATTTTTCTTTTTCTCCAAACTCCACAATTATATTTCCTTTCTCATTTCTATTACCATAACCATATTTATGTACAGCACTTTCATCTTTGATTTATTTAACAATTCTAGCATTAAAGTATCCAATAACAATTTTAAAATGTTATATAGTCTGATCAAAAGCCTTTTGTACATCCATATAAAAATCTTTTACTACTTCATCACTATGAGAACTTGTTGGAACATAAATTTGAAATTATTAATTGATACTACATAATATAATTTGTTATAGGAATATCAAAATTAAAACTATAGCATTAAAACAATAACAATTGCTGGAATGTGAAACAAACATTTATCAAATAATTATACTAACATTTTTGTAATTTTTAAATTCCTATACAAATATTATTTTACTTAATGATTGATTAATTACTCAAAAAAGTAAATGACAATTAAGCACCAATGTTCCATTCATTTGACTTTTTTCAGTTGGAACTTCTGAGCACTGGCTTCATTAAATATAATATTCATAGTATAAAAAATGAATCTATTTCTATCCATAGTCATGTTATTATATGGACAATAGATTTAAACAATAATAATTCCAAGTGCAAATGGGATGTTTACTTGGTCTCATTAAAATCAACCTTAAATTATTTCCATAAGACATAGCAATTAAATACATATTTGAATGGCATTGTAAATAAACAACCACAACATAAATATATAATAGTATGAATCACGAAGAGAAAGTGATTTATTACTCACAATGACTTGTATTTAGACTCTATATCAGAAGGAATGGTATTTAATATATCCAGGCTCAGAAGGTGATGTCTCCAAAATATTATATATAGTTTCCTCATATCTATAATATTTAGTTCCAGATTTTGATGAAGATATAGAAATTCTTAGATAATAACAACCCATATATAAAATACATCTTTATCACATAAGCATATATATATATAAAAGTGCATTTGCAATGTGAACTAAAAAATTAACACATAGAAAATTAACAGTTCTTTTTTGTTAATTTCTATTTTCTTTCTTTATTTATTTATTTATTTTGTGGCAGAAAAGTAACTTAAGCTGCTATAATCATGGATTTTGGTGACTATTGTAACTGTATTAAAAAAAACAAGATCTAAATTCTTATCTGAATATCTTTAAGATTTAATATCAATATGATGCCTGCCATAGAAAAAGGATTTACATTCTGAAAAAATAGTGTAAAAAATTATTCTATTTAGTTTATTTCATTTAAAACTAATAAAATGTATAAGTCCATTTGAAAAAAAATATTTTATATTTAAAAAAAGATTTAATATATATATACATCAATAGAAAAAAAAAGTGGTTCAATAAGGATGAAAATATGCATTTTTTCTTTTTTTGTTATGACCACGTTCATTATAATAATTCAGATACGTTTTACTTTTATAACAGTAAATTACTAATGATAATAGTAATTCTAATTATGTCAGTAGTAAACAGGTTAAGTAATATAATAATAGTGTCTAGAGTAATGCAGAAATCAATGATTATACATACGATTCTACTAAACAAAAAATTAGAAAGCTTACACTTCCTCTGCTTTTTCCCTTATCTGAAACTTAACTCAGACCAGAAAGTCCTAGTTTTTGGTCATGAAATGTGATAAGTAAATAGATCATTATTAGCAACAGTCATTGTAAAAAACACTAATTCCAGAAGGAAAAAAAAAATTAGAAACAAGAAGCGATTGAAATTACAATTGTTATAAAGTGTAAGCTAGTGGTTAAGACCTGTAGAGGTCCCTAATATCGCATTTTACACGCATATTCTTGAGGTTACAGCCTCAGTAAATATTAATTGTTATATGTGCAAATGATGAAAAAGAAACCTTGCAATCCAATAGTCACAGTTATTGCAGAAATATGATCAATAATATGAGAATCACATAGTGGACAAGCATGTATTAACCCAAATAATTGAAGACAATAAGGTAAAATAAAATGGAGAATTAAAAAAATACTAACTACGAATTTACTTGTGAAAAAAGAAAAAGAGTATAATCAGAATTATTGTAAATACACAAACACATTACCACAGTCAATGCAGATAAATTGTAGTAACTCTTCTTATGAATATAAGATTCAAATTAAAACTCTACACAGTTCATTAATTAATACAATTTTCAACAATATATAATTCTTTTTATTTTGTACAAATAATTATACTATATATATAGTGATGTATTATTTTATATAGCGCTATGTTTTTTATGTAATAGTAATATTAGCGATTAAGCCAATGCACATGCGCTTTAAAGATAAATTATAAATGAATACTCTTATTCATTTATAATTTATCTTTAAAGCGCATGCGCATTGGCTTAATCGCTAATATCACTATACTATATATAGTAAATATGAAACTTCTAAAGACAAAAAATAAGGACATGATTCTAATTTAGTTAAGTGCTGAACAATAACTTTGCTCTCTTGTTTCAGTTAATTTGAAAAAAAAAAAATCAACACTTCACAATAGCATCTTACAAGCAAAACACAAAAATATAAAAGCAAGTATGATATGTTTTCAAGAACAATATTTTTATTTAATTGTCAAGTAATAAATAAAGAGTAGAATTTTATTCCAGAAATGATTTGACTAAATTTTATCATTTAAAAATCATTTAATAATAAATATTTTTATAATTTTATTTGTTTATAAATACTTTATACATATATGCAATATTTATTTTATTGTCAGTGTTTGTATTAATATGGTGACAGAATATGCTTTCATTTAATTCAAATGTTGTATATAATATTTTCAATTCTCTGAAATGGTTAGTATCAGTGTGGTGAGTGCAGACATTTTGATATTTGTAAACCGAAGTATGAAAAAAAATCATTTATCAATTAATATTAGATAATGGAAGTAGTCCAATATATAATTGAAACAAACATACTAACTTCACAAACTTTCAGACAAACATATAATAATATGGTTTTATTCTTAAGATTGGTGGTTTTAAAAACATAATGTGAAATTTAAATTTAAGATAAAATGATAAAGTTAAATAGTAAATATCATGAATTAATTGCTAGAGGATAGTGATCATAAGACAATGTAGTCTCTAAAAATTGTAAAAATCCCTATCCCTAAATACAAATATAAAAATTATGACTGCTCAATAATATTCAGTGAATTAAAGAAAGAGAATATCATTATCAATGTACAATAGTTTAAATAAGTTGTCATGTATAGTTTTTAAAGTTTCAAATACACCATGAAGAACAATTTTATTTTAGTGGGACAGCTCTAGATTGATTATTGACAATAATTCTTCAATATAGAATTATTAAAATAGTGGGATTTCTAATCACTGAATTCAAGACTGCTGGGAATAGTTTAAAGACAGAAAGAACTATCATAAATTTAAACAATAAAATTTGCTTTTGTGATTATAAAGTCGCACTCAATTTTTTTGGTTAAGCTTATTGACTTCTATCTCCCAAAATTATTATTTGAACAATTCCAGATGTCTTGCATCATCTTGAAAAACAATTGGATGTGAAGCATAAAGCAATAATAGAAGCCATGTTTGAATTCTAATGCAAAGCATGGTAAGAAAATTAAAGATAGGCTACTCAGCTTATGACATTTCTTAAAAAATGATGATATATATCAATTATAATAATCCTTATAGTCCAAAAAAAATTCTAGAATTTAGAATTCAAGTCAGCTTATTTCTGAAGTTATATATGTATTATTTCCAGATTTGACTCAAAATTGTCAACACCAAAGATCTTATTCCAAAAATATTAGCTATGAATAGAATAACTTCCACCTATTATCCATTGATTACTCATGCTTACTGTAAAATGGCTTAAGAAAAGGCCAAAAAGTGTTCATGAAAGTATTCTGTTGGAAACAAATTTAAAAAAGGCATATAAAGCTTTGATAGCAGTGATGAATATACATGGTGATCATATACATAATTTGGAAGTTAATGCATCAACAAGAATATCTGCAGTATTCTCTATATGTATTGCCACTCAGTGCTAGCCAGAATAATCAATGGATGCCAGAAGGCTTGTGCATAAAATCCTCATCTAGTGCCTACTCATCCAATATCCCCAGACTAGTTTCTGGCTTGATTACTTTGGCTTGCACTTGAGTGGCAATACATATAGTGAATTTTGCCTGTTTTAATAACAGTTATGAGCAAGCATAAGGAAAGGTGATTATGTGATGTTTATTGGCTTAAAACCAATCCTTCACAATAGAATAGTGGTGGCTATGGTTATTAAAGAACCAAAGACACTAAAATATATGGGTATTGAACTGAGTTCAGATCGATATGACTATATAAGCTAATGAGCTTGAATTGAAAATATTGTAGTGTTTTCAATTTAAGACTTATAGTTTTGTAGTTAAGTACAGATAGAAGGTGGCTGCTCAAGGGTTGCATTAGATCCTAAGATCTAGGTACAGAGCTCTTAGATCCCAGGCTCCTCACTAATGAAGGCCACAAGCCAGAAATTAGTCTGGGGATATTGGAGGAGTAGGGAACTAGATCAGGATTTTATGCACAAGTCTTCTGGCATCCATTGATTACTTTGGTTTGCACTGAGTGGCAATACGTATAGATAATTTTGCTTGCTTTAATAGCAGTTATGAGCAAGTATAAGAAATGGTGATCATGTGATGTTTATTGGCCTAATATCTGCAGTACTGAAAATCAGAAAATTAATTTTAAAAAAGGAATCATGGATAATAATAGATTAGCCAGTTGAAAGCTATTAATGCTTAAAAAAGAAAGTGAAGATAAAATATTTAAAAAATATAAAAATTTATTAACCAGTTAACTAAGATTTGGACTATATTAATATTATAATATTTTCAGAATCACACAGTTATTATTAGGGATATAATATATATTAAAAATTAAAACATTAAATACTATTACAAATTTATTAACAAACAAGAGCCACGGATCTAGTTGATACTAAAGATTAAATGGTATATACATGGAAATAGTTTACATTTAAACTTAATGGATCCAAAAATTGTTTTATTTTGCTCTTTGTACATTCAGAAATCAATAATTTAAAATAGAACGATAAATTGTTAATCTGTATTTATGAATCAATAAATTTTACTATAATAATGAATTATTTTGAAATATTTACTCATACTGAATTTTTAATGGGTCTTAAATAAATTAAGAAAATTAATAATTTTGTAATTAATGTTCAAGTCTAATTCTGAAAAGATTTTTGTTAAAATTTTTTTTAGAAACATGCATGATTCAGTTGCTAAAATAGAAACATTTGTCAATTATTCATTTCTTGTATTAATTTTCTTTCGGTGATTTCTCAAAGTTATGGATATAAATTCATCTCTAAATTTTTTAACATTAGAATTAAATTCAATAGAGTTTTTACTGAAATTCATATTTAAAAACTAAAGATATAATTTTTAACAATGTTTTGATTTAGTTTTGCAGTTATGAATATGATATTCATGAATAATTAATGGCATTATTCCTTGTAAAATTTAAAATGATCATTAAAACTTTCATTTACAATGATTTTATATGTACAGGTGTGTTTGTTATTAAATTCATTTATTTTCAAATAATGTTAAAAGTAATTAACAAAATTTGTCAAAAATATAAGTATATTTTTAAAATTGAAATAAATAAAATTCCTCAAGATATCACAAAAATTATTTCCAATATTTTTTCTGTGTACCCAAATCTGTGCTAGAAGTTTATTGTAGATTTTGGTAAACATAATAGTTTATTACAATGAGGAAATAAGACTTTTTTTTACCCTTTTTAATATATTTATTTAACTTTATATTACTAATCTAAAAATGACCTCTAAAGAACAATTAATAAATTTTTCTTCTACTCAATCTGTTAACTCCAGTAACCTACATTTCTGTTAATTGAATACCCAATCAATGAACCTTAACTTTACTGTTTTATCTTTAAACAATCATCAAATATTTTTATTAAATACAGTTAGGTAAAAAATAGTAACTACAGGGCAAAGAATTCTATAGAAGTCCTTACAAAGAAATGCTGAAGAAAACGAAATTTTATTAATTGATAAGAAGACTGAAAATGTTTCCATCCTTGCTGCAATCTCTAGCTGAATCGCTATGAATTGCATATATAAAATAAGAATTCTAGGCCTAATTGAAAACTAAAAACAAACTTTAATTACAAAAAAAAAATAATGCATCACAGATTGATTGATTGATTGATAGACAAAAAAATGTTATGCATAAATTATATAATTTGTGAGCAGAAATATCTACAGCTAAAAAAAAAAAATTGAAAAATTAAATAATTAACTATCAAGGAAATGAAAGAAATATATATGATAATAAAAAAAAAAATTGTTTTTCTAGATAGTAGTAGAGTTAAAACAGAAATGATATATAGATATAAATGTAGATAAAATAGACGTTAAATAGCCTCAATTATTAGTTATTGAGTGATGAAAGTTTTAACAATTTTCGAACTTTATATTTAATGGTTACATTGATTATGGACTAATATTTAAAAAAACAACAACATCATAATGTTATTCTTGTATTATAAAACTCTTGATATTAACATCTAATTGAAAAATAAACCATGTGGGTTTAGTAAAAAGATACAGTGACACACATAAGAACCAAATAATTCTAGATAAAGTTTTGGTGTTTGAGTCTCACACAACCTCTAAATAATTAACCATTCAATTGTTTTATTGAAAAATGACATATATCATTAAAATGCTAATCAGCTATTTTTAACAGTTATTAAAAAAAAAAAAAAACTGTTAAAATGTATAAACTAAATGCTCATTTAAAATTATAATATTTTAATCATTAAAAAAAATGACAAAATGATATTTAGAAGATGAAAAAAAATATTACAAAAATTAAAATTAACTATTTTATATTCCGTAAGTCTTTAAAAAATACATAATTACATTAGCCATTTATAACATATTAGTTGACAACCCAGAATTAAAAAATATATTTTTTTTTTCAAAAAATTTATATTTAATTTAAATTTATAAAAAAAAAATTCTAATTAATTACAATAAAAGCTTGTCTCGAGTTTAGCTTAGATAAACTGCAGTGTGAATTTGTAATTTATCTTTCTTTTGAACTCCCATCCAAAACTGTTTACAAAACATTAATTCGTTTATTTTTCAGATGGCATTTAAAAAAGACTTTCATTATACTTCTACAGAATTTATAGTTATTTATTTACAATATTCTAAATATTAAAAATACTTTTAATATTACTAACTATTCTCTCCATCAACTCATCTACTAAATTAATAACATACCCATATATTTTTATTTATTTCTATTTAAATCAACTGATCTCTTTTTCTGTTCAGTTCAATGAAATTAAATAATAACTTTATTTATTACTCATAAGAAGCCAATAAATATTTCTATATATATATTATTTTTAGATTTATTTAGTAAATAATTATTTATATATTGTCTAAAAAGCTATTGTGTTCTTAAATCTTAGTAATTATTGAGCAAAAAAAAATTATATAAATTATAGTGATTTGGATCCTTTCATATAAATTTTAGCCCATATTATTTATTTGTAACCACAAACTTCTGCATTATAAAATCTGGTTTCACATAAAATTTTAAATCATTGGAAATGCAGAAGTAACTTTCTCCATACAATATTATAACCTACTGCAAGCCATAGTAATCAGAGGGTGATAGAAATAGTGATCATGTGCTCATTAAAAATGATTTGAAAACGTTGAAATAGTTTTCAACTGAATATTAAGAATTTAAAAGTAGAAACAGTAATTCTTTTAGTAAAGGAAGACTATACACTTTAGCAGTTATATTATCTACATAGTTCACTAATGTTTTTAGTTTCTACTATACATATTGGTAAAACTTAAATTTATTACATGCTCTAACAATTTTTATTTCTAGAATATTCGCCATACTTTATTATTAAATTCTTATATAACCTTGTCAGTCAGAAAATTATTTTAATGAACAAAAATCTCAAAGACTTTTGTTTACATAAAACACACATCTAATTTGTTTTACATTAAGGTTTGTCACTCTAAAACAAAATCTTTTCCTTTGTTTCATTTATTTATACTTATAATCAAGTTTTTATTAATGATAATATTTTTCTATTCGATTTTTTAAAAATTTATTTCTAATCTTACAAGGAAATATGACATATTCATAATGATTTTTGTAAAAATTTGTGAAAATGATATTTTTGATATGATAGTATGTTGTACTATTTCAATTAACTTTCATTAAATATTGAATGTCTAGAAAATTTTAAAATTTATTTATACTTTTCCAAGTACAAACAACTGTAACTAATAAAACACAGATTAATAGATTACACAATAGTTCAAGTGATATAAAAAATAATGAACTGTGCTAATTGCTCTAACAAGCTTAATGATAAATGCCAGCAAGAGAAAACATTTAAAAATCTCCATCTAGAAACGATACCCTAACCTCAGAACAATGGTTTCATACTTTGGCAATCCTCAGTGAGTCACTAGGATAGTGTTAGACATTAGATCTAAAAATACCAGACCAAAGCCAGCGTTTATCTAAGCATTATCTAATGAGTGGAAAATTTGATATTTTCAGACAGCTATATGTCTTCAAACCCAACTATCCAACTCAAATAGCTATATGGGGCTAAGAGATCTTCAGCCAAACCATATATTAATAGCCTTAGCAATATAATATTGCTAAGACTTAACGCAAAATACTATAAATAGTCAATAAAAATTAAAAGCATATATCCCATGACATAGCTGTGCTAAGTGCTCTAACAAGCTTAATGATAAATGCCAGCAAGAGAAAGCATTTAACAATTTCTATCTAGAAACCATACCCTAACCTCAGACCAATGTTTCATGCTTTGGCACTCCTTAGTGAGGTGCTAAGATAGTTTTAGACACTAGATCTAAAAATACCAACCCAAAGTCAGCATTTATCTAAAAGTTATTTATTGAGAGGAAAATCTGAAATTTTCATACACCTATATATCTTCAAACCCAGCTACCCAATTCAAATAGCTACATGGGGCTGAGAGATCTTCAGTTAAACCATATATTAATAGCCTTAGTAATATAACATTAGTTAAGACTTAAAGTAATACATTGTACAGGGTTAAACCTGCATTTATATATGTAATATATACGGGATTCAAACTCAGACTTTCACATGACCCATTATTTTCAGTGCCATTTCATATTGCTGACCCACCTGATCACACACACATGTTGAAAAGATAAATAATCACCAATATACATATTTCATGCTAAACCAGCAATCATCAGTTGGTCTAGATTACTATCCTCGCACATATATACAATCAGTGCTCAGCTTTATATTAAGATAGCCAATCTTCATACTTTAATGGACAGGCTTCAAACTATTCCAACTCACAACTTTTCAGCCTTCCATTTCATTGAAAATCTGATGATGGAACATTCAAAGCCCTTGTTAGTGCCCAGGTTGTCATCCTACCCATGTTGACATATTAGTCATTCTGACCCCTCGTACAGGAGAATAATCCATTTATACATACAGACTTAAAGCAAAAGACCATAAATAGTCAATAAAAATTAACATCATATATCACATGACATAATCTTTTTTTAAGCTTGTAAATAAAAAATAATGAGCTGTGCTAATTGCTCTAACAAGTTCATTGATAAATGCCAGCAAGAGAAAGCATTTAAAAATCTTTATCTAGAGACCACACTCTGACCTCAAACCAATGGTTTCATGCTTTGGCACTCCTCAGTGAGATGCTAACATAATTTCAGACACTAGATCTAAAAATACCAACCCAAATCCAGCATTTATCTAAAAGTTATCTATTGAGTGGAAAATCTGAAAATTTTCAGACACCTACATGTCTTCAAATCCAGCTATCTAACTCAAATAGCTATATGGGACTGAGAAATCTTCAGTCTACTGAACCATATATAAATAGCCTTAGCAATAACCCAGCTATCCAAGTCAAAGCTATATGGCACTGAGAGATCTTTAGCCAAACCATATACTAATATCCTTAGCATATATAACAAATAACCCAGCTATCCAAGTCAAATAGCTATATGGCACTGAGAGATCTTTAGCCAAACCATATACTAATATCCTTAGCATATATAACAAAATAATTGCTAAGGCTATTAATATATGGTTTGACTGAAGATCACTCAGCCCCATATAACTATTTGAGTTGGATAGCTGGATTTGGAGACATGTAGGTGTCTGAAAATTTCAGATTTTCCACTCAATAAATAACTTTTAGATAAATGCTGGTCTAGATAAATGCTGGTTTTGGGTTGGTATTTTTAGATATAGTCTCTGAAACTACCCTAACACCTTACTGAGGAATGCCAAAACATGAAACCATTGGTCTGCAGTTAGAGTGTAGTTTCTATAGCGATTTTTTTAATGATTTCTCTTGCTGGCATTTATGAATAAGTTTGTTAGAGAAATTAGCACAGCTCATTATTTTTTATTTACAATCTTAAAAAAAGATTAGTCGTGATATCTCAGCCCCATATAGCTATTTGAGATGGATAGCTGGGTTTGAAGACATGTAGGTGTCTGAAATTCTCAGATTTTCCACTCTAGATAACTTTTAGATAAATGCTCTTTTTGGGTTGGTATTTTTAGATCTAGTGTCTGAAACTACCCTAGTGCCTCACTGAGGAGTGCCAAAGCATGAAACCATTGGTCTGAGGCTAGGGTGTGGTTTCTAGTGGTTTCTAGATAGAGATTTTTAAATGCTTTCTCTTGTTGGCATTTATCAATAAGCTTGCTAGAGCAATTTAGAACAGATCATTATTTTTTATTTACAAGCTTAAAAAATTTTAAGGCAATACTCTAACCTACTGAACTATTCTGTCAAAGGTAAATCAGTAGAAATTTAATATAGTACTCTAAGAGGGTCAGTCCTATCCTGCTGTTTCCTTCAATTTTCTTCCTTTCTTTTCTTTAAAAACTTTTAAGAGCTAAGTTAATTAATGACTTTGAAACATTATATATGGCTACATGGGTTTGACTTATATAATTATTTGCCATTTTCATATGAGCAGTTTGAATTTTCTTCTTTGCACCTTTTCCTCTCCATCCAATATTGCTGTATTTTCCAAATCAAATAAATATTTATTAGTACACACCTGGCCTGCTACTTTAGACACATTTGTTTTTTAATCATTAGTTTGTGTTCTTTCAATTGCTTTTCAACAAGGCTACTGCTCTCACCAATATACATCTTTCCACATTAACATGGTATTTCATAGATGCAGTTTTGCTTTTCAGATATTCAAATTTAGACTTTATAGATGTTAGAATTTCTCAGAGTGTGGTATGGTTTTGGAAAAAAAGACTTACATAGAACAAATACTAATGAACAATGATTATCCATCAGCTGACATCAACTAAATCTTTAATAGATAGCAAAAGCAGACACCAAAAAAAAAATCCAATCATTGGTATTATAGAGTATCTATTTACACAAGGAATTGCAGACAAATTTTAAAAATCTGCAGTCAATATAACATTAGAACAACATCCAAAAAAGTTCAAATAAAGTTTCAAATTTTTTACCAACATTGAACATTCAATATTAGATAATAAAAATAATCCAACATAATATCATACATATTCATAAATTGATATTTATACTTGCTTATTTATATTATTGTATATTAATTGGGGTTACAATTATATAATTGGCTTAATAATATAGTGTTCTATATTATTATTATTATTATTATTATTATTATTATTATTATTATTATTATTGTTGTTGTTGTTGTTGTTGTTGTTTTTGTTATTATTATGATTATTATTATTATTATTATCTTTTATCAAAAAAAATATATAAAAATTTTGGCTCCGGAAAAGAATTATATTTATTTTATGAACCAATAAAAAAAATTAGGTAGTTAAAATTGTATTTAATTATAAAAAGTGATTAATAAAGTTTATGATGCAGCTCTAAAATAAAGATACAATAATTAGAGTTACAGGAAGATTAGAAATAGCAAACTACCACTGATGATGATCAAGTGTTAAGTATTAGTTATGATGACTTATTACTTAATATTTTCTTCCAGGATAAAAAATTAATACTTCATCACCATCATCATTTTCAATAATTATCAATCTATCTTCAGGATGAATGTATCTCCAAATTCAATCCATATTCTCTGATCTGTTGTAGCCTCTCTTCTTCACATCACTTCAGCACACTTCCTTATTTCATCCATCCATCTAAAATGTGGTCTCTTTGTAGATTTTCTACAATCTCTTGGAATCCACTTTTAGATTTCAATTGTCCATCTAGTATCATCTCTTCTAACACTATATCCAACCCAAGTCCACATCAGTCTCTTCATTCTTTCAATCATGTTAGTAACATCTATCTGTTCTCTCATCCATGCATTTCATTTGTGGTCTCTTCTTGTTACTCCTAACATGTATCTCTTCATACTTTTTTAAGTGGTCTGAATCTCTGAACTGCTCTTCTGACAAGAGTCCAAATCTCAGATCTGTAAATAAGAACTAGTAATACATTTATTGAAAACTTTCCTTTTCAAACACATAGGCATATTTCCTTTTAATATTAAATTATTTCTACCAAAAATATTCCAACCAAATTTAATTGTATGATTAATTTCATCTACTATGTTTCCATTTGTAATAATAATCTGGCCATGATATGTACAGTTGTTAACTTCTTGTAACTCATCATTATCAATCTTTATTTTCTTCTTTTGAGAAAATCCAATGAATATTAGTTTCGATTTTTTAACATTTATCTTCAATCTTACATTCTTACTTTTATTTGATAACTCTTGCAACATCTCATAAACATTATTTGCAAAAACAACAATATCCTCTGAAAAATCAATGATTAAATAATTTCCATTTATTTTTCTTCCCTTAGCTTCCCATTTTAATCAACAAAATACTTGTTGCAAAAGTGCTGTAAAATGTTTTGGAGATACAGAGTCACCATATTGTACACTTATCTCAATGTTAATCTTTTTACTATCATTATGTAATCTAATTGTTGCTATTGCATTTTTATAAATATTCTTTAGAATACGACAATATATTGGGTGTACAATTTGAGAATACAATGTTTTAATCAATAACCTAATGCTTATAGAATCAAATGCCTTTTCATAATCTATACATTCAAAGCATAATGACAACTCATATTCATTCATGCTTTCTATAACTTTTCTCAATACACCTGGGTCTCTTTTTACGCGGACTTATTTAACACGATTTTGAAGTTACACGGTTTGTGTTTCATCGGAAGTCGAACTCCAATAATGCGCTATTACGTTAAATAATAAATTTCACGCACTTACGTTATATTGAAAGTAATAGCACATTATTGGAATTCGACTTTCATCTTAGTAATTTCAATATTTTCAGTGCTTTATAATAGTAAGATTTTATGCAATAATGAAATTAAAATCATGATTTCCACATTTTATGTATACACACATTAAATTTTACAAGATTATAATGTAAATTTGTTCAAACATTGTGCGTGTTAATTTTGCATTTTAAATCACATTCTGTTTTTGCTTTTTAAAAAAGAACGTAATCAATTATTAATCATTTAGTGTCCACAAGTTTATTTTTAAAAGATCAGTAATAGTAGTGGGCACAATTAAATTTGACAATTAAAAATTAAAATCTGATTTTTAATTGCAATTAACAATTTAAAAATTACTTATGGCCGATGTGATGTAAAACAAAATTTGATTTTTAAACGGAATTGAAAATTAAAGACAAAAATAAGAATTTAATTTTTAGTTGTTAGTTTTAATTAAATTTTTCCCAGCAGTGGTGAATAAATGTCTTTTTATTATCATAAGTCTAAGTTCATAAACAATTAATAAAATCATCGTCTCAAAGATTAATTACTAATTACGTTGTCACCAGAAAACCATTGTCACAACATGAGTGTGAAGTTGGCGCTAGTTGTTTGCAAATGAACGTGTTTTTGGCAAATAGCTATAATAATTAAAACGTGTATAAAAAATGTAAATTACTGTACTGTAAATTATGCATAAAAATATATTATTTTGAATAAAATTAAATATTATAGTTTAAAAAAGTTTGTCTTGTATCATTTTTTTTCAAATTTGAAATTTTTTATTAGTCATATTTTATTTCCTTATTTTTTTTTTTTTGCGCGAATTTTAAAGTAATTTTACGTTGGTGCTTTGCTTTTACGCGAATTTTGAAAAATCACAGACCGCATCCCTCCTTTTTTTCAATGTAAGTTACATCTATTTTTGCACGATTTCGTTTGCGCGTGTTTTCTGAGGAACCTATCTATTGCGTAAAATGAGACCCAGGTGTACTTGGATATGTTCCACTGTAATAAATACATTTTTAAATCCAGCTTATTCTTTTGGTTGGTTAAATTCCAAAGTCCACTGAAGATGAGTTGTAATTATTTTGGATAGAAATTTTGTATAGAACTGATAAAAGACTGATAGGTTTGTAATTTCTAATACCTTCTTTATTATCTTTTTTAAATATTATTATTTATACTGCATTCTTACATTCATCTGGTACATCTTTATCATTTAGACATTTGGTATATAACTTTGCCAAACAAATTTCTATTTCCTCTTCTGCTTCTTTTAAGATATCTATTATAAATCTGTCATTAGCTGGAACTTTTCCCTTTATAAATTTTATTGTATGTCTCACTCCATTTAAAATCCTGGGTAATTCAGAAGATGTGATAGTTGTAGGAGGTACTTGTTCTTTATTAGTATAGAATTTTTGATAGATCTCTTCTACATATTTCATGATGTCATATCTCTTTTTAGTAATAGTTCTATCTTTTCTTCTTATTATAGAAATGTTTCCAATCACTACTTTTAACTGAAAAGGACAAAGCCAACAAATATTTTTGCTGTTAATAATGTTTGGTGCATTACTTTTCTACCTAGATGTTCTACAGGTTTCCTTGCTCATTCACAATAATATTTCCTTTTATCATTATCAACTCTTTTCACACCATTTTACAAAATTCAAGATATACAATCCTTCTTAACGCATCATGCATCATTTTTATATATTTTCATATTCCCTCTTTTCTTCATAAATTTTTATCTTGTATCAGTAAAAAATTTATTGGTCAATTTCTGCTTTTTTGTAACAGCTATCTTTATTGCAGTTTTTGAAAGTGTATCAGTTATCTTCCTATTGCTTTCATTCAAATCTGAATCATGTTCAAAATCTATTAATACATGAAAATGATTTGCATGTTATAATTTAAATTCATTGAAATGTTTCTGAACATTAGAAAAATCAACTGTGAATATTGTTTTTAATTAATTTTTGTCTCTCCACTTTTGCATTAACATGTATCTTACATTCCACTAATTGATGATCACTTCCTGTCTTGAATTTATTTAAAACATTACATTCTTAAAATAATATTTTCTGTTAAACAAAATACAATCCAATTCTGCTGTACCTTCATTTAGATGCATCCATGTCTGTTTTGTTTAAGCATTTTTCTCAACAAAAAAAAAAAAGAATTTATAATTGTTTTTTTCTTCTGAAAACTCTCCAAGTTGATGACCTCTCTCATTTCTATCATCATGACCAATTTTCCGATAGCATTTTCATCTTTCAATTGTTTACCAATTCTAGTATTAAAGTCCTCCATATGTTATTTTGTCTGGTCAAAAGATTTTTGTACATCCATACAACAATACTCTACTTCATCACCACAATAATAACTTGTTGGGGCCTAAAGCTAAATTATCTGCATTTGATATCTGCTATTAAGTTGAATATGTAATCTTGACATTCTGTCTGACACACCATCAGTCTCCACAATATTGTTCTATTTTTTATTTATAATTACTCCTATTCCATTTGTATTTTTGTAGTACAGTACCTGCCAATTTCTAAATCACTTGTCTCTTCACCTTTTCTTCTAACTTCACAAAGTCCATTAATATTTCATTTAATGTGAGACAGTTCTTCTTCCAATTTTTATAATCTTTCTTCACTTGAAGGTGATCTGCAGTTGTAAGTACCTAAATAAAATGTCATCATCAAATGGCAGCCTGGATGCACAACCAGGAGGTTCTTATCACCCTTAGCCTTTGGCAGTCAACTGCTGTCTTGGCTGATGACTTTACACCCTCCAGAGATTAAGGACCATGATTTATTTTTGTCTGTCATGATTGTAAATTTCTATTACAAAAAAAAATCATTTACAAACACATTAATTATGCATTCAAGAAAACCCAACTGATTACTGTTAAGAGCTATTAAGCAACTGAGATGAATGACCATGGTGTTTCTTGATTTTAAATTCAAAAGTCAAAAGCCAATAAAATCACAACACTAGCTAATGCATTTTGGTGAGCAGCCCATCCATGTTCATATATTATATGAATAATCACATAATAATAACTACAGCTACAACACACATGAAATGAACATTAGACAATTATCCTGATCAGTTCCTTTAAGGCCTCCAAGAGGAATTAACTGCAAATTCCTTTCCGCAGCCACTTTTCCTTCATATATACATTTTTATTTTCAATTTTTTCCAATTCCATTAGTCACAAGTATGACTTTAAAATAGTGGGCGTCTCAGCTGTTTTATATAGGCCTTATAAAATTTTGAGAAAGATAGTAAAAAAAGCAACATATATATTTCTGGACGTGATTTCTGATGATAATAATAGATAATTATAATTATTCAATGATATATTTTATTGTAAAGAAAGTGATATCATTGTAAGTCATAGTAGAAGCAACACTGATAAACGTATTTGAGATTTTTTTTTTTTGTTTAAAAGTAATTAAATCATGAGAATATATTTTTTTTGATTGCCCAAATCATTTAAACAACAATCAAGTATTTCCTCATTACTTATCACATTGATCTTTGCCAAAAAAAAAAAAAAAAAAAATCATATTAATTACACCTATCTTTTAGCAGATCAGTTAACTATGCAAATGTTTAGTATATGATGAATAGTTTAAAGATTAAAATTTATCAATAGTGACATCTATAATTTGTACTAAATTATACATAATAAAAAAATGAAAGTATATTAACAAAATTATTGTAAATATAAAGTGAACACATATTAGCAATAATATCAGCTCTAAAGAATCCAGTGATTGCCAAAGATCTCAGAGAACTTCTCGATAAGTATTGTGGAATATTTTATGGTTTTCAATACATTTATTTTATCATTAAGCTATAAATAACTGAGATTGCATGAAAGTTTTCAGTTAACTGAAAATGTTTTGGCTTCACTAGGGAACTAGAACACAATATGCATCTCATCAAAAATGGAAATAAAGAAAGTCCATTATGCTACTTTTTCCAAACAAATTATAAAAAACAGTAAAAAATACCATATAAAACAGCTATTATGGAAAACGTGTATTAATAACTAAAAACTAGTAAAGCGTTAGTGGTCGAGTGGTCAGCACAGCTGCCTTACAAGCAGTTGTCCTGGGTTTGTGGGTTCGCTTCCCAGCTAATGCTTTGATACATAAAAAATAATAATAGAGCTTTGAAAGCGCTAAGCTTTAAATAAATTTAATAATATATATAACTTCTTTAATGAGCGTTATAAGCGCATAATAATAATAATAATAATAATAATAATAATAATAATAATAATAATAATAATAATAATAATAATAATAATAATAATAATAATAATAATAATAATAATAATAATAATAATAATAATAATAATAATAATTATAAACTAAGTCTTTTTTAAAAGGTATATAATTTTATGTCCTTATCAATTTTAAAATGAATGAAAATTTTTATATAAAAGTATATATAAAGTTGGATAAGATTTATTTATTTATTTATTTATTCTGTGTATTGTTATTTTATATCAGAACCAATCTAAGAAAAAGTAGGACTTAGAACAATGTTTTCATGTGGGAGGGAGGGAATCTTTTACTCATAATAAAAATAAGTAGATATTTTTAAAAAACTATCTTAGTTGCAGATATAGATATATTGTTACCTTATCTTTCTTCTGCTCCAATCCTTTCCTTAGCTCAGCTCAAACATCAAAGTATATAACATATAAAAACGCCACTCTATGAGAATCAATAATTAATTTAGAAATATATAATACATGAAAACGTAA
This sequence comes from Epiperipatus broadwayi, assembly GCA_028023455.1. Classification (NCBI taxonomy): domain Eukaryota; kingdom Metazoa; phylum Onychophora; class Udeonychophora; order Euonychophora; family Peripatidae; genus Epiperipatus; species Epiperipatus broadwayi. The sequence goes on from JAQFVV010006222.1 coordinate 3,258,282, forward strand.
GATAGACTCAAGAGACGGTCACAATATGCTGGTTTTAACATTGAGAGGCATATAGAATATCCTCCCCAATGGCATTGCTATTGTAGAAATTTCCCAACTACTATCCTACTACAATCATTAGGAAAATCCCCACAACAGACAATGACTAACATAATCTTTCATTAAAAATAATGATTATTTTACCCTTCACTTATTTAATAAACTATATAAAAAATAATGAAATCTAATGCATACTAAAATAGTTTATAATAATTACTGCTACCTTATAAGTATCTCAAGGATAATAATTATTCTCTTATAATATAATAACAATTACTAACAGTAAGATAATTGGATAATAGGGGGGATTTTACTAAGATCCAATCACCTCAATAATAATCACAAATAACATTCTAAACATAAATTAAATTCTTTTCTTAAAAATTAATAGAACTCTAATAATAGTAATACAATGAGATTAACTTTTACTATTTTCTACCTTACTTCCCATTAAATAATTTAACTGCACTAAGATATCTAATATTTTCATTATACCAATATTAATTATAAAATATAATAATAATTTTACTATAAACAAGAGCTTTACAGTACAACTATAAAATTCTCTCCTTTTACTCACTTCACTACCTCAATTTGATTAGCAATTTTCCTCTCTTTTTGAATTATATCTTTTAAAAATATGAGCTTTGAAATATATTCTATCAAGAGCCTCCCTTTTTAATATAATATAGCATTTTAATATTCAATCTAAAGATAAATTTTACTTTTTGAAATAATGATGATAATAACAATAATGTGACTCTTAAAATATTATGACTCTCAATGAATGCTCCATTTAGATAATATGATTAAATAGCACTCTTAAATAATTATATTTTTAAGTAATGAATTATTAAGTTATCAAGCTCACCTTCTATACAACATCTTACGCATAAATTATCCAATAATTATATTTATGATTGTAATCATTTTATGTATGATTTCTGTGTTTTGATATGACTTTATGATAAAAATAATTCTGAGTAGAATCAAAGCTACCAGTCTAAGATTTACATTAAAACAAGTGTTTATTTTACCAATAACAAAAATAGATAACAACTTAGCAAATATTAAATAACATAGTTAAACTTTAAAATACATGTTAAATAATTTATATATATATACATATATATATATATATATACAATTATGTACATTGAAAAATAATTAAATTGCATAAACATACTTCTTTTCAATTTAACATTTATATTATATAATTATTCTATCCTCAAATATCAAATTCACTAATATCAACATGTATACTTTCTTTAGTGTTGAAAGTTCATTTACCATCCATGAGTTCTTCTTATGAGTTCAACTTTTTAATCCACTTTCATCTAATGATATATTACCTTTTTCAATATTTGCATAAAGATCCAATACTTTATTACCTTTCATAATGTAAATTTGCATAAACTCTGACCATAAAATTTACATAAGATTTTGATTCATGTTATTATCATTTTCAATATAATATTGATATGATATTGAAATGATTAATTAAATCAAGATCTCTTACTAATAAATGGTAATTCACTCTTTATTTCTTTTCATTCACTTTTTCATTCTTACTTTTGATCTCATATTTTATCTTTTAGCATTAAATCAGTCAGATTTTACTTAACTACTAAAATATTTGTTTTGCATTTATTATTGTTTTTTTTAAACCAATCTTCTACTAGCTAGAAAGAAAACTATAATATTTTTAAAGAATAACTAGTATATGTATGATGCTCTTTATATACCTTTCTTAACCATATCCAAAACTCTATAGATAAGAAACTGATTTTTAAGAAACTATTATCTCTAAATATAGAAATGGATATCTCCTTTCTTCGTGGAACGCTATAATTTGGCAAGAAATCATTTTTATATTAAGGTTTCTACCCCAATATCCAAGACTTACATATTAAGCTCCTGTGGAAAATAACATCCATGTCTTGTGGAAATTCCTCACATCTCCTCATGCTAAAGTACATATATGAAGATCACATAGATCAATCCCATTATAATATGTTAATCAGTTCTTCAGGAAGTTATTTCATACTATCCTGGAATTATAACTTATCTTACCATGCTGTATATTTTTTACATCAACGACCATAAGCTATTTCACAATTAATATTACAATGTTATTTTTCCCTCAAGTATACTTCTATAATATTAACAATTATATTACAAAACAAATCATGTCTTATGACAAACGTCAACACTATATTTTCTATTACACAAAATTAAGATCATAACTATTTTATTACTTTTACCATTCATTCTCTTGCATCTCTTAATATTTTCATTTGAGATTCCTATAGTGTAGGTATTTTTACTTCCATGAATCCCACCTCTTGATTCATTGTCATAACATCAATTTACTTATTAAATATATTTTATATTAAATATTACTAAATTACTATTTAAATAATTTTGCTTTATAATATAACTTCAAGTATTGTTTTACCTATATTCTCTTTTTCTCAATACTCACATATACTATATTAACTTTCTAAGTATAATTCTTATTATCATCATTTTGAAAAAAATACATTAAACATATAAAATATATTTACATATCATAATATCCAAATCCAATACATCTCACATTATTACCATATCACTAAGCTTAATATCTAATATGAAGTTCACATTAGTATTAATCATAATAACTAAAGAAAAAAATATTATTATTTTCTTCTTCCTTTTAGTTCTGCATCATTATAGTCTTCAGCATGTTACTTCACACCTCCTTGTGAGTTATTAATCTTATTTCTCTACTTGCCATTCAACTTCTAGGATCATATGTAAAACATTAAAAATTAGTAATAATAACTTTATAAAACTTTTTAAAAATTCAATGCATCTTTGTTTAAGATTTCAGATCTGAGTATGTTCTAATATTAAATATGAATCACTATCATTGAAGTTTAATAAAACTGTAGTTGAGTAACTAATTCAATATACATTTGAGTATTAATCTCTCCATTATTAAAATTTACTATATGTAGTACTAATTCATGAATCATTCCTACTTCCAGTTTTTCACTCATTATATTTTACTTAATAATTTTTTTTTAAATAAACATAAATAAGTTCACTTCACTTTATTATATGGAAATATATTATTTTCTCAAAAATTTTCATAATAAAAATTAATAGCTTTTCTTGCTAACTTTTCATCCTTTTAGTATTTTATACTATGTGATAATCTTATTTGCTAAATAAAATGTTATTTCTTGAAATAAGCTTTATTAGTCTTTATAGTTTTATAAAGTTAATTTGAGTAATGCAAGTTACTTTTAAAAATAACTCTTTCATATCAGTTTCCATTAGTAAACTATGTTAAAGTTCAGTAAAATAATTTAATTATTTTATATAAGTTTTCACATTGTATTTATTCTTATTCCTTTTCAAAATTAAGTTATTACTTAAGCTAATCAACAAAGCAGAGATAAACAAAACATATTTCCTTATGTAATAGTATTTACACCTTTTAATTAATTGAAGTTGAGAAGGCTTACTCTTTATGCTTTTTCCAATCAGTAATGATAATAATTTACTCTTGCACTTATTCTTCAACGACATTTTTAATTGTGAATTGAATTTTCAGATTGTAATTGTACCACAAATGAAGAAACTTAATTTAACTTACTTCATCCTTTTTAAATAACTATTAAAAATATTATATTCATTTCAGCACAATTAATTTACTTATTTTACTATTTACGAAATAAAATATATTACATTTTATAATTTTACAAACTTTTATGTGAAACAATGGTTCACTTTTTCCTTTTTCTTTTTTATTTCTCTTTTTAGTGTATCTGCTTTTTTTTTCTTCAGATAGCTTGAAGTAAAAAACCCAATCAATTACATTTCATTGACCAATGAATTGAAAATTAACTAACAGTTTTTGAATAATTAATGTGCTGTTTGCAATTTAATAATAATAATAATAATAATAATAATAATAATAATAATAATAATAATAATAATAATAATAATAATAATAATAATAATAATAATAATAATAATAATAATAATAATAATAATAATAATAATAATAATAATAATAATAATAATAATAATAATAATAATAATAATAATAATAATAATAATAATAATAATAATAATAATAATAATAATAATAATAATAATAATAATAATAATAATAATAATAATAATAATAATAATAATAATAATAATAATAATAATAATAATAATAATAATAATAATAATAATAATAATAATAATAATAATAATAATAATAATAATAATAATAATAATAATAATAATAATAGTGAAGTCAATAAATATTATTAAAACTGATAAAGTTTAAACAATTTTAAATTAAAATTTAAAATACATTATATTTTTAATTAATTTAAACTAAGATATTTTAACAATAGTATTTATTGCTGAAATATGATTATCATTATAATCTTTAAAAAATATATCATTATTTTATAGAAAATAAATTATTTTACCATTATTTATTTATCAGAATTCAGTGCAGAAAATAACACACACATCTCTTAAAGGATCAATGTAATATAAAATACTCGGATTGAATTTCTTCCTGTTGTACCTTTTACTTAAATCTAACATATTTATAAAAGAAAATGGGTTTGCATTTAACAAAATCACTTATATTAAAATTACATAACTGTTAAAAAAATAATTACAAATAAAAGATGAATATTCTCTATCCCTACTGAATTGTCTTTTTACATCTCATCTATTAAATTATTTGTACAAGTTTTATTTCTGAAATTTAAAATTATGGATTATAACATATGTTTTTAAGTACTCAATCAGCATAATTAACCAATTAAAAGGTTACAATATATATGCACATTGATTAAAAAATTAACAAAGTATTATTAACATCACATGACTACCATTTCATATGCTTACACATGCTACTAATAAAGAGTAGCAAATTCTCCATATAGTAAAACCACCAAAAAGGTAAAATGTGATTGCTGAAGATGTTGCCTTAGATCTTAAGTTCTAGGTGCAATTCTCTCAAATCCAAGACTCCTCATTGATGAAAACCACCAGCTAAAAACTAGTCTGGGAAGTTGGATGAATAGGCGCAAGATATGGATGCACAAACCTTCCTGCATTGATTATGAAGGCTTGCACTTGATAGCAATACTGTAACATGACTGCCTTGGTGTGCTGACATGACTGATTTGTTCCACAAGATAAGTTAAAATGTATATATATTTTTTAATATCATCTAAAAAAATTTATTGCTAAAATTTTTTTTGCTTAATGTGGAGGGATGAAGAGAGATAGATTTAATTGGATTTGGAAAGATTGGAAAAAATATTAATAAAGTTTGGAAAGTGATTAGTTGTGCCACTTTAAATATAATAGAAATAAAATATTTTGTCTGTGTGCTTATTGGAAGGAAGCTTAAAAACTAAGCTGCATATAAGATTAGTTGTTTTTTAGTAAGTTTGCTACTAAACAATTTTTCAATTTAAAATATAGAATTTGAGGCATAAAGTCAGAAAGCATATGTTTATGTATCACCATTCAAAAAAAAAGTTTTTATTTTTTTGTATAAAGGGGTTTGAAGAGTAGTAGAAAAACATAAATTTAAATATAGAGTAGGGAACTTGGAAAAAGAAAGAATATATATTGCATTTGTATCCCACAATATATATATATATATATATATATATATATATAATGATCAGAAGGAAATTATACATGCTGTAATAGAGTGTAGCATATATGATAAGGTTTATCATTTAAAATGCTTAAATGATTTCTATATGTAGATAGTTTAAATAGAAAAATCAGAAAAAATAAAGCAAAATATAATTGAGGAAGATAAAATAGAGTATGTTTTTAGTAAAGTGACAAGAGATATGAAAAAATAAGTAATGCAATAAAGATGGTTAGCCAAAGATTAAGTAAAAGAGGAAGAGAGAAGCAAAATTAGAATTGTTAGAGATGAAGTGTGAGAAAATTAAGAAATTAATAAATAGAAACAATAAGGCATAAGTATAGATAAGGAAGTCCACAAGATGGAAGATAATGTCACCGATGAAGTAGAGAAAGTAAACTATGAGACTATATTGATTAGGAATCATTAATTAGAGGATGTGGAGATGTAATTGCCAAGTAAAATAGAAACAGGTATGTAAGAATGTTTGCCTGGAGTTAGAAATAGGGATGTTATAGATAAGATAAACAAAAGAGTAAAGATGTTTATGTTATGGTAGGGACAAATAATTTCTCAGAGCTATTGGAGAGAGTAATGGATGAGTATATAGAATTAATTAGTAATTTGATTAAGATTAAAAAAAGAGGAGGAATAGTTGGACTATTACTAAGATTTGACAATAGGTATATGTTAGATAGGACATGTTCTATAACTGAGAGATTGAAAAAATTATGCGAGACAAATAATGTTATGTTTGTGAATGTGTGGGATTTTTTTATTAGTAAGAGGGAGTGTTATAGTAAAGATTAATTGCATTTAGCAAAACAAAAAAATGAAAATATAAAAAGTTTGCTTTAAAAAATATTATAGTTCAGAAAAGTTATAAGGGGGAGGGAGTTAATTGCAATATTATCAAAAAGAAGAAGAATGGACAGGATGTAAGAAATAAAAAAAGGATAGCTGATTTAGTTACAAATGTAGATGTGGAGAGGAAATTATCTGTAAAATTAATGGTAAGAAAGTTTTTTATAAATATAATAGAGAAGAAAGAGTCAAAAGAATTTATAAAAGGGTAGTAAGAAAAGAAGAAATAAATAAAATGGGATTTTTGAAATATGCAAGGTTGTAGGAGATCAGAAAAGTCGCTGGAATTAAACAAAGCAGTTAAAAATGAAGAACTTGAGGTATTAGCTATAGTGGAACACATCTAAAAGAAGAAGAGGAACCTACACTGAAAGACTTGATGTAATAGGGTGTAAATAGAAGAAAAAGGGATGTTGATATAGAAGTTATGTCAAAAAATATTTAAATACTGTTAAGTGTCAAAAACATTCATGGTTTGAGATAAGAGTAGGAAAAAAAAATGAATCATGGCTATAGAACATATAGCCACTGGAAATAGTCAAACTATAATGGAGTGGAACAATAGCATATATAAATGCCCTAGTTAAAGATATACAGAGTTTCAAAAAAAGAGGAAAAAAAATAAGGCATATTAAAAAAATTGATGCCATGGATAACAAGAATGGAGAGCTTTTAAGAATTTTTGTCAGAGAATGAATTTGAGCATTGGAAATTTATCAAATATTTATGAGGGACAATACACATGGTCTAGAAATAATCTACTCACACAAAAGATAATGTATTAGTAGATAAAGAAGGAATGCATAAAGTATGGAAAATTAAAGTGTTTGAAAATGAAGAGAGAGAGTAGGTAACTATATTTTCTTTATAATAGAAATGGTTAGTAATGTGATAGAAAATAATAATAAAAGTAGAAAGGATAGGGAAAGATGTGGATGGAGAATAAATGATAAAAATAAGTTAGAAGAATATAAAAAAGTAGAAGAAATCATGGAAGAGTTTGTTGGAGATGAATATGAGGACTGGTGTGGTGAAGTAGAAAAAATGGCAAATAGAGTTTTAGGTAGGAATATTCAGAAAATAAAAGTAATAGAATAGTGAGAGTTAATAAAAGTATAAAAATAAGAGAAAAAGCAAACAGAGTATAAATGTGCTATTAGAAAAAAAAGTGAAAAAAGGATGTTAATAGTAAATGGGAAAAGTATTTTTTAAAAAAGAAGTTGGCTAAAATAGATAATTATATAAAGAGAATGAAATTAAATAGGAAATTGTTGGAGGATTTTAGTAAAAGTGAAAGATATAGGATTAAAAAATTTTGGAAATATATTAAAAGAAGAAATGTAGGGGAGAGAAAAATAGTATTACTAGATGATGGGAATAGAGTTTAGCACTAGAGAAGAATTAGTGACAATCTTAAATATGTATGTAATGTGTATAGAAAAGATGTTATATGTGAAGGACAGAGTCATAACAAACATGAAAGCATGTAGTAATGGAAGTATTAGATTTACAGAAAATAAATTGAATAAGCCAAGGAAGAAATTGAAAAGTGTAAAGATAAAAAATTTAGATGCTTGAGCAGCAGAGATGGTGATGAATTTAGGAAACAGGAAAAATTAAGCCTATTATCATGTTTTAACAAGTTAGCATAGAGAGAATTTCCAGATAGTTGGAATAATACAAAAGTAAGGTTATTGTTTGAAGAAAAAAATAAGGATCATAGAAAGTTAAACAATTATAGACCGATAGTGGTAACATCTGTGTTATATAAAGTTTTTGCATATATGGTAGCTGGGAAGGTTGCAAAGTGGATGGTCAAAATACTATAGTTGGAGAAATGCAAAGAGGGTTTCAATCAGATAAGCATATATGAGATAGTTTATTTGTAATTACACAACTTATAGATATAAGTAGAAATGCATGTATATATAGTTATAGAGAAGGTATATGATAGAGTAAATAAAAATAGATTATGGGTAAGTTTAGTAAATTTGGGAATGAAAGATGCTTTAATGGATCTTATTAAGAGATTGTACAAAATAACTGCTGTATGTTTCAATTAGGAAATATAGAATCAGTTAAAGTTGAAAATAGTGTTGGAACTAAGGCAAAGATGCCTATGTCACCTATTTTATTTTTGTTATATTTAAGAGAAATGGAGAGAGCAATAGAAAAGATGGGTAGAGATACCATTAATAGGTGGCAAGGAAGTATAATATATATTATCAAGTCTTTTATTTGCTGATGATATTTTTTTGTGCAAAGACAGTAGTGAAGATATGAAAGTTTTGCTGAAGACATGAACAAGGGTATATAAAAAGATGGAGATTAAATTTAGTTAAGAAAAATCAAAAATAATGATAACAAATGCTGGGGAAAGAGAAGAGAATGACTTTTTATTGGAGGACATAAAGTTAAATATAGTGATTAGGTATAGTTATTTGGGAATTGACTCAAGTAATGAGAAATTGCTTTGATGAATTGGAGAAAAAAATGATAAATGAAGCATAGAAAAGAAAGAGACTAATAGAGAAATTTAAAGTGTTTTCATATAATAAATATAATGTAGCTAGAATTGTATGGAAGGGAGCAGCAGTAGCAGGGTTAACTTATGGTAATGATGTGTTATGTGTTATTAAAGGGGTGCAAGAGGAGTTAGAAGACATGTTTTAGATGTAGATGTGTGGATAGCAAAGGAGGCAATTCAAGAAGAAATGGTGTGGTCAAGTTTTTATATAAGAGATAACAAAAAGCAAAATGAAAATGTTCAGTTGATTGCAATTTATGGATTAATAAGAGAATAGCCAAAACAGTATTTAATTGGATTATGAGTAAAAGACAGGTAACAAGATGGGTGAGAAAGGTCATACAATATGCAGAAGATTTGGATAAAGACTTTATGTCAGTAAACTTATACAAAAGGTGGGATGAATCTTGTTATTGAGTGTTATAGTGGCAAGAAATGGAATAGAAGATTATATGCATTAATAAAAAATAGGGAGTTGGAGAGATGGAGAACTAATATGAAGATTATAAAAAGTGTAAATATATATAGAAGTAAACATAATATTAGGTGCAAGTTAATTTACGATAATAGCAAGGAAAGTAGTTTACTGTTTAAGGTTCAAACAGGATCTTTAGCAACAAGGAAATATACACATAAATGAAAAAATATGGGTGATTTAGTCTGCAAGATATGCAAGGAAAGTATAGAAAATATTAGACATTCTGTTAATTGGATATAAATGTCTACAAACAGAAAGGGTACAGATAATGAAGTTGTGGGAGAATAAATATAAACAAAGTGATTATACAGAAAGTGGTTTCTTGGATTTTATGCTTTGGGAAAAAACCAGGTGGATTTAGATATAAAGGCCATAGAGTTGACAAAGATTGTTGGGTAAATGGGATGGAGCAGGATAAAGACAAATATGGGAAAAACAGGATGGTGAATGGTAAGGGAAGGTAAGATGGTTAACAGGTTTCTCTGGGCTTAGTGTCTGAGAGATTCTTGACTCTGAGAAAGAAGAAGCCATGGTGCATTGTGCATACTCTTATTATAGTGAATATACATACATTTATTTTTATCTATAGTCTGAGTCAAATCTTGGCCATACAAAATGTAAATATTTCTTTTGGAAACTGTAATCATGTATACAAATTTTCTTTAATTAGATAGCAATAATCACTTCATCTATCAATTTAATACTAGTCATTAAATGAGTATCTAGTTATTTTTAATTAGATAGTAATACAAAAACCTAATCTCTGCTCTACCCATCACAAGTTAGCAATCAGACATCAAGTAATGATGCCTTCCCCTTCATTGTTCGTCTATAGCAAGGATCTGCCAACTTTGAGACAAAAGAGCCAAATCTGACACTCGCAACAATTTAAAAATTATTCGAGAGCCATGAATATATTTTTACAAATAAAGAAAATTTAAAGAAATACTATCACATGGAAAATTACTAGTATTGGTTTTAATAAATGTGAACAATGAGCTTGCATTTCCTTAGAAAGTTTTTGTATGTCCTATTGGTAACTAGTGTTTTTTAATTTAAAGCTTGATGCCAAGTTGGTATCAGTAATTTGGTTCCTCAATTTACATTTAATAAAATTTCATGTTAGAAAAGGATTGTCCACATAAGTATGTAGATCCAAAAATACTGAGAATACCAAATGCAAATTTTTTCAACTCATGATAAGAATCTGGAAGACTATTCCAAGTAATAAAAATTGTAGTCTGCCTTCTATATCTTTTTTATAGCACTTTTCAGGTTCTGTAAAAGCAGACTACATTTTTTTTTTCCAGTTCTTTCATAACAAATTTAGAGCTCAATAAATCTTTGCTTGTCAAGTCCAGCAATTGTACTTCAAAATTACATGCATCAATATCAAATGGGAAATTTTTAATTCTCTCACATTGGCATTAAGAGAATTTGTAATAAAAGTTAGAGTTGCTTTATCATTTCTAAATTTCTGAAACTTTTGAAAAAAAAATTCTCTCATGTTTAAAATTGTCTTAAAATAATCTTTGTTAATGAGGGCATTGTTTTCTCAATGATATTGAGACAAGTTTGGGAACAGTTCCCCTCTCTAAATCTTTAGCAAATTGAATCAATTTCTTCTCAAACAAAATAATTTCTTCTACCATTGAAAAAAATTTGGAAAAAGAACCAGAATCCCCCCCCCCCATGCATCTTTGAAGTCACATGAAAGCTGATTGTTATGCCCCCTTAGAGATGGTGCCATGCATAGCTAGATAGAAATATCCTATTCTGGAAACAATGACTGACTGATTAGTGTGCATTCCTTTGGGATTGATTATGTTTTGCCTTCCTCCTCAAGCCTTTCCATCATACCCTGGGCATTATGACCTTGGAATTCATGCTGAAGGGTCTGATTTACCTATGTAATTCTGTGGGTTTTTTTCATGAATAGAACTTTGTTGTTACATTTATACATTTTGAATCACGCAAACTTAGTCACCAATTTCCAAGATATCAAATTCTGGGCCCTTTCCTTGGCTCCTATGAACCTTAGGTCCTTTCAGATTGTGCAGCACAGGACATTTCATCAGTGAACTTTTCCTTTTCTTACATAACATTTAATGTATTCCATCAATAATTTGATCATATGAGTTGTATTCAAATTTCAGAATAAAATTTTCTATATTTTTATATATAAAAAAACAGTATTTCCCAAACTTTGTAATTTATGATTGAGCTGATTCAGTTGTGATATAACATCCACCATGAAATACAATTTTTGAAACCACTAATCATCTGTTAATTCTAAATATTAAATGTCCTTGTTGTCAAGAAATAATTTGATTTCATTTATGCAAAATATTTTGACATGTCTCTGCAAAGCCATCAAACCCTGTTATATTGTAGATCTGAATACTCACTCTCCATTTCACATAGCAATTCTTTAAATTGTTGATAGCTAAGTCCTCTTGCTACAATAAAATTAATAATCTTAATGACCAAGTCCATAACTTTAACAATTTCTTCTGGAAATGTTTGTGCACAAAGTGCTTCTGGGTGAAGTATACAATGGAAAGTAATCACTTCATAATTATTTTCTTTTAAAATTGAAACAAACCCTTTTTCAATCCCATCATACAAAATCTTTGCCTATTAGTTAAAATTGACACAATTTTATCAAGTATGGTATGGGTTTTTTCCATGCATTCAATGACAGCATTTGTATGTCCTCTTCTCGTGTTTGGCTCTCAAGTGGCAATAATCCTAAAAGTTCTCTCTTGGACCTTCAGGTAATATATATGCATGTAAAGTGAAATCTGGGATGTGCTCTTGATGTCACAAGACTCATTCACTTCAATAGATAAAACTGAAGATATTTTAATGTCCTCAATTTGTTAGTTGGCCACATTTAAAGTCATTTTAACTGTCCTACCTGCTATTGTTTTGACAGATAATGGCATGCTTTTAATTTTATTTGAAATCTCTGTTTTATTTTTGAAATCACACAAAAAAGTTCTTCAGATTCTTTAACAAAACATCATTTTATGCACTTATCATCTGTGAATAGTTTTTCTCTCTTAGAAATTTCCTGAGTTATAACAAAGCTTGCTATTGTAATATTATTGGCAGACTGATTTTTCAATATTTTTCTGAAGTTCTTCAATTGCTCTTTTTTTTCGTGTGACTGACAGGATATTTTATGGCAAATGTGGCATGTTTTGTTGTGAAGTGTCTCTTTAAATTATGTTTCTTGTTTTCTGCCAGTGTTTCTTGGCAAATAAGATAGGTTGGAAGGTCCTCTGAGTTCACGATAAACATGAAAGATTAAATCCATTCAGTTTTAAAATCGCGATGCTCATCTAATGTTTTTCTCAGTCTTTTCTTTGTAATCATGTTGAAAAAAAATTTTAAATATTAAATTTTATTTAACACATTATATCTACATTTGCACAATTACACAAAAAATAATTATACATTATTCTTCTAAATTACACATATTCACATTTACCATTGCAAACATTAATACATTGTACAGGCTTAAACCTGCATTTATATATGTAATATATGCAGGATTCAAATTCAGACTTTCACACGACCCACTACTCTCAGTGCCATCTCATATTGCTGACCCACCTGATCAAACACATGTTGAAAAGATAAATAATCATCAATATATGTATTTCATGCTAAACCAGCAATCATCAGTTGGTCTAGATTACTATCCTCACATATATATAATCAGTGCTCAGCTTTATATTAAGATAGCCAATCTTCATATTTTAATGGACAGGCTTCAAACTATTCCAACTCACAACTTTTCAGCCTTCCATTTCATTGAAAATCTGATGGTGAAACGTTCAAAACCATTGTCTTATCCACTAGAGGACAACCACATATGTGCTCACTTATTAATCGCGAAGTTTTGCTGTACTTATAATAAAATCATAATTATGTTAATAAAATCTTTTAAAAATTTTATAAATTGAAACTATGATAATTTTATTTTCAAATTTACTACAAAGTAGGGAGTCTATATGTCCAGAATTTGTCCTGATTTTATCTTTATCTCATGATTTTTTTATTTCAGTATTTCCAATGTTTTTTTTTTTTTTTGAACGTGTGTTCCGATTAGGCCCTGAGGAAAAATATAGACCTTATTGAAGAGCCACAAATATATGCAAAAAGCCCCATATGGTTCGCGAGCCATAGTTTGCCTACTCCTGGTCTATAGGAATAGTTAGAGAAGTCTTTTTCTGTCAATGAACTATTTAAAGAATATTTTCTTTATTTTCACATATTTTGAAAATACATTTCAACTATATACAGACATATTGTCTTCAAAATTATATAAATATCATTATTTTTTTTTTAAAAAATAAAAAAACAATCATTTGTTTGATATTGTAAAAAGTATTTTGGATCGTAGTAAATCAATAAACAATTAAAATGTGTTTCATAACATAGCTTTTATATAATATTTAAAAGAATATTAATTACAAATATTTTAAAAGAAATAAACAAACCAATAACTTTTAATAATTTAACGTGTAATCTAGTATTTAAATAAAATCATGAATTATTTGAATAATAAAAAATTTAAATATTTCAATAAATGAAATATGCATTTATTCATTTAAAAAAAAGATTTGTATTTTATGTGCGTATACTTCTTGATATTTGCAAAATTAAAAAATTACTAAACAATAATTAAATTAACTGTATTTAATTTAAATATATATATATTCAATCATTGAACAAAGCAAAGAATGAAAATGTTGTCTCCACAATAGAAATCATTTTTCTACTATAGTTTTTAAAGTGTTATTAAAGAATAAGCAAAGTGCGTTTCAATCTTCGAGAAAAAATAGGTTTAAAAAAATTGCTATTTTGCCCAAAGACCTTTAGAGTAAAAAGAAAAAAATGATTCACAATTGCTAATATAATAAATATTTCACTAAGTCTATGAAGTATGATAAAAATCGAACTATTGGTTAAATGTATATTGATAATTTTGTCTCTCTTTGATATTAATTGAATCAAAATTATAAATATATATATCAAGTGGATATCTTGACTTTTATCAAAAATGAATAAAGTAAGCTAAATAAAATAAAAAATGTATTCAAAAAGCATTTGTACTTTAGTGCAATAGTAAAAAACTTCTGGATTAAAGCTCAAATTGGCGTTTCTAATGCTTGAAAGTCATGTGACCTCCTGAATGACTAGCCTTTCAAATATTTTTTTTAAAAAAACAGAATCGAAAAAATTATAGTACTATATTTTTGGATAAGTTTGCTATGTCAAAATAATTTTCTTTTTAGGCAAAAAAAAAAAAAACAACAAAAAAACAATTAATATGATATTCTCTAAAAATGACAAAAGTTTGATAGATCTACAAAAATTGAACTTTTTTATTATTAAATAATGTTAAAAATATTTTCATTGATAACAATAAAAATTTATAATATACTGTACTAAAAAATGATTGACATACATCCTGTTAGTAGTTTTAAAGATTTGGATATAAATAATAACAAATAAAAATAAATATACAGTTCATGGTTTCACAGCAGTCTCACAAAATGTTGGAAAAAATGATGATAATAGTACTGATAGTGAGCTATAAGACATGAACAAGGAAATGCATTAAGATTCAGACAAGTTCAATAAATCAAATTCAAATAACAATTCTTTAAGAAAGATAATACTTTCCATGACAATTTCACAAATTAAAATATAGTTAATTTCAGAAAGTTGTTGTACATATTTGTAAAATGTATTTAATATTCCAACAATATGCAAAAGAGTACATATCTGAAAAATATATGTATGCAGATTAAATTAAAATTCCAAAAAAAAAAAAATTAATGGATTAAATCAATTTGTTTCTATTCTCTTGGTGATGAAATTTTAAAGGATGTATTATAGAAATCAAACAGATTATAATGTAATGTCATGGTGTATAATTCCAACAATCATATGCTTAGATCTACAAATTGTTGCAGTATTTGTCAAAAACAAACTTCAGTATTGAAATTATAGTGCTTCATTACAAACTTGATGAAAAGTAACATCTTAAGAGAATTGAAAATATTCCTATCACAATGCATTTAAATTAATTGTCATAACAATCACTAAGAAAAAGCAATATGATGTTTCAAGTTTTATATAAAAGTTGATAATCAGAGTAATAAATATGTCTTGAAACAGATAATATGGAGTTGCCTATTGATAAATTTATGTAATATCTATTCAAAGATTTAAAATAATATGAGCCTCAAAAAAATTTCTATTATAAAGAAATCAAACCAAAGATATATCCAAAGAACACCCATGCATTAATTGATTTCATTTGCTGTTATGGTGCATGTGAGATGGAAAACTTAGACAAGTATTACTTATTAAGTGAGTCTAAACTAACTTATATTACTGCCATTGAAAGAGGAATTCCATATGAATCTGTTCCACAATATGCAAAATAATTTTAAAATACCATAGATGAAATTTAGCAAGCCATACACATGAACACGGCAATGTCACACATGAGAAAGAAGATTACTAAACAGGATGATGAATTTACAATTGCTGTTAGAAAAAAGGGCACTTAAAAAAATGTGTAAATTTAGAAAAGGCAAGTGTCATTTGTCAACAGTCTGTAAAAAGAAACAAAAATGATATAAATTAGATTTAGCTGCTAATAGTAGATTGAGGAAAGGTGTATTCAAGAGTTCAACAAATGTTAATAAATTAATGGGAAATGAGAATAGGTGTAATATAATAATTGTTAAAATTTGTAATCAAACACATGATCACCCTTTCCTATGCTCAAAAACAGTAGCAAAGTACAAGCGATGCACGAATGATTTGCCATCAAATTATCAAAGTGGTAATTGATACTGAGACAGGTATTTCACTCTTCACTTTGAAGAATTGGGCAGCCATTAATAGAAAATAATAGTATTCAAATCAAAAAGATGAACTTGATTGCTACAGATGTAAATGGGAATCCTAATGGTATAAAAGGAATAGTAATAATACTGGTGAAAGTAAACAAACAGATTTAAAATTTACTATTATATTGAAGCTGGAAATATAGTACATATTTCTGCTTCACCTAGTGCCAATGTCATCAGCACTAGTATGGGTTTAAACCCAATCTTATATTAACTAACACCCATCTCATAATAGGTGGAAGTACATTTTTAATATTATAATCTTTTATATTTCATTAATTTTATTTTATAATTAAAACTAACCTTTTTATTTATTTTGTATTTGTAAAAAATGTATATTGTGTTTATTTTGTTAAATCGAATTGAACCCTGGATATCTATAAAATATTACAAATATTTTAAATTCTTTTATTAAAATTCATTTTTCTTCAATTAATCAGTTGGTAACATTTTATATTTATCTTTTAATCAATGTACATTAGAGAGTAAATCATTTCAACAATGTAATATTTGTAAGAAATGTTTTGTAAATTTCTGCTTAAGTTTATGTCAAATATGTTTAAAAGTCATTGTACCAAATTCCTAAAATTTTTCTGAATAAAATCTACATTTTTGTTAATCTAAACCTTAATTAAATAGATTTTGTTAGTACAATGACTGATAAACTTAATATGCTTGTTGTTGTTTTTTTTTTTAATTAGCAAATCAACCCTTGGGGCATGTTCATGCAGAGTTATAGATTTTCCCTCCAAAGCAGGCACCAACCTCAGAGAAACAGTTAGAGCGATTGCAATTGGCAGTTGTCACTGTAGATTCAATCCTATAGATAAAGATCAGAACACAAGAGGAAAATTTGATAAGGATTAATTATTTGTTGAGTTTTATCTGAAGAGAGTAGTTTAGAGATATAGTACATTGTGCCTACAGAATGACTGGCTAAAAGATCGACCATTGCTTTCCAGAGCTCTGTCCCACCAACTCATCCATGCCTTTCCAGTGCTTTAAACATCTAGCCGGAGATTGTCTGTGTCAAGGAAGCCTGCAAATAATCTGACTGTATAAATGCCTGTTTACAGCCACAGAATGCCTACTGATTGATTCTGAGGTAATGTCCAATTCGCAGCAAGCCATTGATTCCATTTTACTTGTTTTCCAAATCAATACTAATGTATATTTTATATATCTGTGTGATGTTTATACGGCTTGGTTTAAATGCGTTTTTTAATTTTATTAAATTTAAAATGTCAATTCTTATAAAATCTTACATTATTTTGATGTGGCAAATTAAATTAATTTTGTTGGTTTATTTAGAATATTTGATTTACTGAAATTTCCAAGTACGAAATTCAATGAGCTATTAACTTTAAATTCTCTCCCTCTTAATTTTCCAGTCAAAATCATTACAGGACACTTACTTCCTGTAAATTAATTAATAGAAAAGCTTGTTTAGTTTTGTACCTTTTATATTATAAATTCATTTTAAATTTATTTATGATTGAAATTATTTTAAAAATATTATTATCTCCAATTTAAAATTGCTCTCATAATTAAATCGATTAGCTAAATCTATTACAATTTCTGTAAAACGTATATCTTGAAAGAAAATCATTGACAGCACATTTATCATAGAATTTTATCAACATATATTTCACACACATATTTTATTTGTCAGAAAATATAAAAATTATGATTTACAATTTATTATGCTTTATATTGTCAAACTTCATCAGAAGTGAGTTTGATATTAATGCCCCATCTATGTTAATTAAAAGACAGTCTTATTTTGTAATCTTTGATAAACTATTTAATAACTTATTAATAAAAGTGTGGAAAACAATTTATATTTTAATTCTAATTCTTACCTTTCTTTTTATAATATAATTTATAATTCATTCATTGATGTCAGGGAGCCGATTATTTTAATCAGGATTTAAATTATAATTTTGTTAGTGATACATTATCTACCTATATATGCCTAAGGCATTATGTATTTATAGCTACAACCATTCATTTATTATTGTTTTGCTTTGCTAATTACCTCTTAGGACCTTCGGAAATTTAACTGACCAGTCCAACCTTTTACACTCCCTCAAAGTAGACATAGTTCATACCAAGGGATCCATTTTCGGGCATTGCCATTTAAGATGTGTATGGGAATTCCAGCACATCACATTTATGATTATTATTCAGAGACATGCTTTTGCTGGAGGGCCAACATTTCTCTGATCTACCTGTATATATCAGGAATTTCTTTTAGTAAAGCCACCCAGAGGTTCATAACAGACTTCATTTATTTTGTTGTAATCTATAATAGCATACTGCCTTCTTCATCATTTTATATCTTTATTTAGCTAATCTGAAACGCTCTCTGCCATGATGGCACATCCTTCACAAACAAATTTCGTAATTCATTTCAATAAAAATTTTATTAACAATAAATAGTGATTACATACTAATAAAGGATAAATAAATGAATAAATTGTACAATAATATAATTATATAATGTTCTATATGTCATCTGGCTAGATTATGTTAGGAGAGCACAATGTTATACTCTTATGTGGTTAGGTATAGTGAAGAGATTCAAAGAACTTGTTTAATGGTATTAGCATTTTTAATATAAACATGAATATTTTCTTTTATAAATGATTATTCTATAATGCTGGGTAGATGGGAATTGATAATCAGGAAAAGGAAAGAGCAATTAAAGACCAGGTGTCAGCAAAGACTTTACTGGAGGCAAGGAGCTGGTCACGTTTCTTGATTTTTTTGAGCGTTTGATAGAACAATGGTATGATTTGTGGCGGGGGTAATTCCATGAGACTTTTGCATCTCACTATCCATATGGAATAAAGGACAAAGGTAGAAAGCCTTATTATTGAAAAAAAACCCATTATGAATGGCATTTTCGAGTGAGAAAATCATATCAGGTCTTATGTTGGAATTGATTATAATTATATCTTTTAGAGTTTTAAGTCTTGGGCACCGGTGTATAATATGGTCTATGGTTTCATCTTCACGAGCACACAGACCACATATAGGGTCAATGCTGGTAAAACCTCTTCGGTGATAAAGAAACCAATTAGTGGGTAGTGCATTAAGATTTATTTTAATGATGAAGTCAAGGAATTTGGGTTCCAGACTCCATCTTTTGAAGTGTGTAATGAGTCTTTGGTTGGTTATTTTTAGGCTGGTTTTAATGGATTGTTGATTATAGTTGATTATATTGTATGCTTCCCATAAGGTGATTTTTTGGTTAAGGTTAAAGGATGTTATCGGGTTATAAAGTTGTAGTTGTTGTATTAGGGATGCTATCCATGAACTGGAAGAGGGTGGAGGACGATCTGTCGGTGTAACTTTTTTAATAATGTTAGAGTATCCACAGGAGAGGATCAGATTATGTAGAGTGTTGTGGGTTTTCTGTAAAATGATTGCTTGTATTGAGTGGAATGACAGTCCATTGAACCTGCGTGGTCGTTGGATACCTCGCAAGCTAATAGCAACTGTCCTTCCTCTCCAGAGAAGTTTGGTGCATAATCGGTTAATTTTATTTTGAAACTGTTTAGACAAATTTCGTAATTAATTAAATCTGACTGTATAATTGTCAATTATTTATTTAAGAATTATTTTGCTTTCCACACTCATTATATCAAATGATTTTAAATGTGATAATGTTTTAAATGCACATCTTTCACATTTTGTAATATATATAACAGATTTATTTGTAATATCTTATTTTATTGCTGATTGGTTTTGGCCGACCAATTAACAAACTTTTACATCGTTTGTCAAAGCCACATCAAAACGAATTAAAGAAAATAACCAAGTTGTATAAACAAAGACTACTTATTTTGTACTAAATTCCTTAATAAATTCCTATAATATTGTTATTTTAAATAAGCTTAGTTTGTCATCATTCCCAATCTCTAAGGTTAATTACTCTATTTATTTAAATATTTCCTTGATTTAAATTCAATTCTTTGTAGTGTTGCCATAAAGAATTATCATTATTACGGTTCAAACCATTAGTAATCGATCAAATCATATCTGTACCATTCTGCAATCATCAGAATCCATTAAATCATTGACTTTTCATATAAACCCTTTTATTATTTTGAGTCTCTATGTGAACCATGACCTCCAGCTCAGACAGAATAAAACCAAGCACTGCTAGTGTCATCACAAACATTATTCATAAGTCAGAGAGGCAATAATTTAGGCAAATAGGTTAGGATTCATCCTTGTCCTGACATATGTATCTTGTGCATGGTTGGATTCAAGGTACTTTTGCTTGGATTATTGGTCTTGTTGAATGAATACACGATTTTGACTGGCACAATATGTAGTAGCTAAAGATCTCAGTCTTTTATTGGGATGCAAATGGTTCTGACTTCAGGCAATTAGTATTGGACATGTTAAGAGGGCCAAACTGAAATTTAAAGTCCAGAACAAATTCCTACTAAATATGTCAAATCTAAAGAGAATGAATAGTAAAATTGTAGCAGAATAGACAAAAAATTATGTGGCATAAATATTAGTAGAAAAATGGATCAAATGAGGTTGGCTTGTAAGTTAATCAAACTAAGTAGTGCTGCAAATCTGGAATGCTCAGAAAAGTTTATTTATATGTAAAGAATGCCTCATGACTGACTAGATTTTAATTCCAACTGAAAGGAAGAAATGCATGCTATAATTGCTACATGAAAGACACCCCAGGAAAGTTCATATAAAAAGATCTAGCACATTTGTACATCTGGTGATATAACATAAATAATGGTATGGAGAAAACTGCAAACACCTATCAAAAAATGAGGTTACCTCTGAAGGATTTGAAACTATGACCAAGCACAGAAAAATGTTCATTTAGATCAAATAGGGCCAATCTATGGATATATTCCTGTTAGTTCTTGATTGTACTCCAAATTGATGAGATACAGAATTAATACCAATATAGATAATATAGTATGAACTGTTTGCAACACATGGGTATCCTGAGAAAATAGTTACT
The DNA here is from genome assembly GCA_028023455.1 of Epiperipatus broadwayi. NCBI lineage: Eukaryota > Metazoa > Onychophora > Udeonychophora > Euonychophora > Peripatidae > Epiperipatus > Epiperipatus broadwayi. The sequence goes on from JAQFVV010006222.1 coordinate 3,279,816, forward strand.
GCCAATGGTAAAGTATTTGTTCAGTACAGTTGAAGAAATTTCTATCTGAGAAGTGAATACAGCATTTTTTAACAAAGCCATAACACTCCAATTCTAATAAATTAGTGAAAACATCTACAATGTACATTGAATAAAATGGAATATATATAGATATTCATGAAACATTAACAACAATGTTTTATCAGCATTTGACACTGAGTTTAATAAATAGAAAACTTGGCAGAACTTTTACTGAAACACCATTTTGAGACACATATTTCTGTGTTAGTTCCAAACAAAAGTAGAGGGGAAAAGGTAAGATATGAAAGTGTCAAATTTAAAATAGGACAAACTGTTTAAATAAGATATATACAGAGAAAAAAATGGATACCTGGAACTATAACTAAAGTTACTATCTACATAAATATACATAATTAAAATAGGTTATAGAGAAGTAAGAAGGCATATTAACCACTTAAAAATCTGTTATGGTGAGCTGATAAAAATAATAGAAAAGCCTGTAATGTCCTATTGCTCACATGGTAGATTATCCAGAAAATAATGAAAATATTAAAACAGATGTATCTACTAATACCCAATTAGATGTAGAAGAAAAATCTTTGCATAAGATGTACATACTGAATTAGATAGTGAACTACAACCAAAGAACAAGAATAATATAGTGGGGAGGGGGATCAATATTAATAAGATGTCAGACATATATGAATGTCTAAAAGATTACAGAATTATTTCTTGTGGAACAGACCTATTTCTGAAATGATGAAGAGGAATTGTTATTTTTTTGACTAAAATGTGTATACATTAGTGTATAAAAAATAAAGTTGCATGAATGGAATTTGTAAAATTAGTCAGTATAAAAAACATTAAAGATTCACTCTAGAAAAAGAAAATATGCACAATATTAAAATTATGCAAACATAAAAATAACCTGATATCCTAATTTGCAAGAATACAATAGTGAAACTATTTATGCAAATAAGATCATTAAAAATACACTAACTAGAAATGTGATAGAGCAGTATTATGGGTAATGGAAATATGAGCACCACAGTGCTTGCAAACCAATCGTCCATGAGAAGTGAGTGAAAAATTAACAAAGAAGAATTAATCAAGTAAAATAAAGTACTGTAATTAGAATAATGCAGCATTATAGTTCAACAATATAAACAACTATATGTGCATGACTGAGATTCAATTTATGAAATTCAATCGCTAATTGAAATACTTACTAATAATTTACTATCAGAGTAATAAACTCATTGTTAAGTTTAAAATTTTCTTGTGTATTATTTCAAAAATAATTTAATGAATGTACAACTGACTTACATCACATGTGGACTATGCACTTAGCACTAATAATGAAAAATGAATGGATACAAAGTAAAGAAAAATTTGAAACTATTGGTAAAGAAAGTAATAGTAATGTTTATATACTTTATGCAGTTTTAAAGAAAAACAAACAAAGACATACATAACAGATAATAATCAAATAACTTTTAAGTTGAGATCTAAGGTTAGGATAATATAAAAAATATCAAAATTATTAGATAAGATCCACAGGAAAAAAAATATGATGGCAGGCAAGAGTATTTTATTGCTAAGTTCATGATTTCTAATATATATGTAAAATAGAAACTCAGTACGATAGCAATTCAAGATTTCTATGCAAAGTGCCAAGTTTAATAATAATCAATCAAAGAATTGTCTAAAGAATCATTTTTCCATATTTGACTTCTAATTCTGTTAAACAAATATCAATGAATATTAAATTATGTAGTAAATGCAAACATAAAAAATTAAATGTATAAAACAAATAGGCAAGTAGAATATTACTAATGAACAATTATGCATGTATGTATGATGCAAATGTGTATGATTGATACATGAAAATTTAAAATAAAATATCAATATCTATTTAAAAAATAAGTTAGATCAAACAAAAAGAAATAGAATAAAGACTACCAATACCAACCAGCCAGAAAATTTTGAATGTTTGATATTCTATGTTTTTTTGGAATATTTTTTGTCACTTATATATATATATCTTTGAAAAACATTATTGATAAAATGTAGTTTAAATTTAACAAGATTTCTTTTAAATACCAAGCATTTATAATAAAAATACATGAATAAAATTAATATATTATTTTATAACTTAATAATTTTGGCATGGATGAAAAACTATAGATATTTAAAAATTTCAATTGAAGTAACAGCCTTGGCACTAATGTGGGCTTTGAACGTCATATCGTCAGATTTTCAATGAAATGGATGGCTGACAGTGTTTCATGAATCAATCAATCAATCTCAGCATGCTGATAGACATTTATATTAGGGATTTTTTAAGATGTAAAATGCATATGTTATATTTTCAAAACTTTTTTCAGAATTCTTCAGTTTTTTTATTTGATGATAAAAAATAATAATCAAGATTGGTTTAATATATATATATATATTTAAATTCACACTTTCATCACTTTTTCTAATAGTTTGGAACAATAGGAAAGTAGCAGACTTTAGAGTGAGTCCACAAATCATGGCTCAATTCTATGACATCTGGTGCTTGAATTTCATTTTAATTTTCCTATTAACTATTGATCTACAACTCATTCTAATATGTATTATTAGTAGACAGAATTACTAATATCTATGTATTTCTATTTTTCTCTATGTTTTTTTTTTGTATAGTATTTTTTTTTTTTGTTAACTTGAGCTTCTTTTCTGTATTATTGTTACTTAAATCATTGTTATAGTTTAGTTATGCTGAGAGTAGTCACCATGCTAGTTAATTCTTGTCATAATAGTTTCTGTAGTAATAGAATGAACCCTGAATTCAATGTCCATTATTTGTGATACAGCTGTCCAGGTGCTCAAATTTCTTAGTAATTCATGGAGCAATAAGACATTCGATTATTTATTTAACAACTAAATATCATATGATCATCATTCTTTTTGCTTACAAAGCTGTTTTAACAACTAAATATCATATGATCATCATTCTTTTTGCTTACAAAGCTGTTTACACAGAGGCCAAACTCTCCATACCGAAGCACCACTCAGTGCAAGCCAGAGTAATCAATAGATGCAGGAAGGGTTGTGCATAAATTCTTTATCTAATACCTACTTATCCAATACCCCCAGACTAGTTTCTAGCTTGTGACTTTCATCAGTGAAAAGTCTGGGATCTGAGAGTAGTTCACATAGATCTTAGAATCTAATGCAAGCCTCCAGCATCCACCTTTTACCTTACTAGCTAACTATAGAGCTTCGAGTCCAAATTGAAAACATAATAATGTTTTCAATTCAAGCTTATTAGCTTGTATAGTCGTATAGATCTGAACTCAGCTCAGCATCCATACTTTTCCATTGATTGCATGCATCCATTGATTAATCTGGCTTGAATTGAGAAGAGTTTAGCTTCTGTCATTATTTATTTAATAATAATTAAATATATAAGAACAGTTGGAAATAATCGTAATAATTATTTTGGCAATTATTATTATAGTTATAATTAATGATTTCATCAACAAAAACAATAACAATTTTTTTTTAAAAAAAGTACCTATTTTTCTTCACCCACTTTATTAATTAATTCCAACATATTAGATTCAAAAAGAAATCTTTTAATGTTAGTTTACTTTTTTTCTATACAGAGATGAAACAAACTAATTCACTTGTCAGCAATGAAATGACAATCTAATCCTACAAAACAGACGAATTAGTCTCATTTAAATCTTTACAAACAAATCTTTAAATAACCTCCGAGTTAATAGATTAAAGCGCTCTTAATGTTTATTACATTTCCAAATTCAGTAAACATATAGAAAAATCTATTCATAGAGTTTTGACTTCTTTTTTTAAAAAAGCTTGGGTTAAAAATAAGAAAATAACAGTTATTTTTGTTAACACTAATCTTGAGCAATATATTTTTAAGTGGCAAACTAATAACAAGATATCTTATAAAAAAGATGGGAGGGAGAAAAGAGATAAGAAAAGTAAACAAATGTAAATGGATTATAAAAAAAATTGACAGATGTTAATTTATATTTTTGACAGAAAGAAATATTTGAAAAATTTTAAATTATTTACATGTATGTGTGTAGTTTTAAGAATATTATAGGTTAGTAAGAAATAAAAAAAATTAAATATTAACTCAGTGAGACGGAGTTAGTGTTGGCTATTAGGAACATATAATTTGCTTGGTGGTTCCATTTTTCCGTACTGAGATTATTACAAGTTCAATTTCTCATTATAATCACTCAGAAAAACAAACTACTTTTCAATTAATAGGAAGTGACAGACATCATTAAAATTGATGTCAAAAATAAAAGAAACGAATATTAGTAGATGGTAACCAGACAAACAACAGGTACAAGATCATTAAATTTTTAAGATTATATGTATCAGAGAATAATTTCAATTTGACTACATTGACATTAATATCAAATAGAAAAACAAAAGCTCTAATCAGAAAAATAAGTGAAAATATTATTAAATTAAAATGACTTTTAGATCTAAGACTGTTTCTTACAAGACACATCCTATCTTGTAAAAAAATAAATATAAAATGAGAGATGCAATGTTAATAGTCAGTTAACTGAATGATTATATTGCTTGGGAGTTCATAAGATGTTTGAGTACCAGAAATACCAGGATTTTCTCTCCAAAATCTGATATTCTGCCACTGCAGTAACCTCATACAGGGCAATAAATAATTGAATGGATTTATTGATCAGTAGTTCATAAAAAGTTCAAGCACTGGAAATGTCACAACTGAAAGTAATCTGAGAATATTGTGTTCCAAATTCTGAAACTTTATTATTGCAGTTAATGAAGCAAGGTAATCAACTACATTTTAAAAATATAATCAAAAACAAAACTATAAAATACTCTAAAGGTGAAGAAGAACAAAAAGTTAGTTCTAGTAATTACAAACTCTGCCAGAAGATTATAAATATCACAGAAAAGAAAAAAATCAAAAATAGCAATTATTGTGTATTATAACTCATATTCAGGATGTCTACAATGATGGCAATCTAAGAATTAAAGTTCCTCTTACTAAAAAGTGATCCAAACTATTATACACCTAAACGACAATATTTTAGTCTACGATTATAAAAGGAAATATTGCACTGTTACCTAATAATATATCTACAGCAAAAATAGCAAACATACCTAATAATATATCTACAGCAAAAATACTGTCTTCAGATTTAAAAGAAGATAAGCAAACTGTATATTTATCAAAAATATGGGTTGCCATTTTAATATTCCTGAAAACTCTAAAGTATCTATTATTGTTATTTAATTGTACATCAAATTAATTTCTCAAAATAAACAATCATTTCTCAGATTCATTGAAAAAAATTGTACTGATTTTTTAAAAATGTATAATTTATTTTATGCCATATTTTACATTTATTGTTTGTACATTTAAATGTAATGTTAAAAAAAAAACACAGATAAAAAATAATCATTCCCAACATTGGACCATGTTAAAAAATTGAAACAAAATAAAAATTACCTAGAATCAGCAAATATTATAATGGTAAATATTGAATTCTACACAATTTTGACTCAATTTTATCTTAAAAAAAACTTTAGTCATTTCGTTTTAAAAATAAGCTGACTTTTAATATCATTATGAATTGTGTATTTATTTTTCTTTAAATATCCATATACTTAATGAATTAAAACACTAATAATAACTGATTAATACATAAAAATGTGTCCTAAATTATATTTTTGGATCATTAGATTTGAATCATTTCATTCTATATACATAATATGCAACACCATTATCAATAAAATCATTAGGATAACTTATATTTTCACAATATTTTTATTTAGTCATTTATTTTAATACTAAGTATAAAATTTTAATTAATGTTGCTTAATGTACTTTTAAAGATCAATGGTTCCTTGAATCTTAATTGGATGAGTTTGTATAATCACAATATATACATAGAAAATAAAATCCTACAAGTTTGTGCAAAAAAAATTGGCCATATTTGCTTAAGAATGATTGCTATATGTATGTATATGCAAAAAAAGTATAAAAAAGTTAAATCATTGCGTGACAATATTAGATGCATTAAATATTCTACTAAAGAGACAGTTTACAGATTGAAAAGTTTTATTTCAACACTACAGCAATATATAACAAAATATGCCTGATCATTAAAAGCAATTAATTTTTTAAAAAACCACTAAACATCACATGATCACTATTTCTTATGCTTGCACATAACTAGTCTGGGGATATTGGATGAGTAGGCATAGATGGAGATTTTATGCACAAGTCTTCTGGCATCCATTGATTATTCTGCCTGGCATTATTGACTGAAGAAATTGCCTGTTTTTTTATTTAAAAAAGAAAACAAAAACAATTTGACGTTGAAGTTTCAATAAAATTTCATATATATAAAAAATCCATTCATATATATTTGTATTCCAAAGCTCCTCATGAGTAGGCATTAGATAGGAATTTTATGCACTAGCCTTCTGGCATCCATTGATTACTCTCATTGTCACAGGGTGGCACTACTGTATAGAGAGTTTTGCCTTGTTTATTTTTAAAATAAATAGAAACATAGCTTAAAAGCAAAAAATATTTAATTTCAATTTATTGATTTTACTGAAGAATTAAAAGAAAAGAAAATCTATCAAAAGATAAAGTAAAAGACACAAAATCTAACAGTCCAGGAATCCAATCTCAGTCAGCATAAAGTAAAAAAAAAAAAACAATTTGGTGAAATAAATAGAATTACTATTGTCAAACTATCATGGGATACCATTATGTCATATGATTTCCTAAACAACTAACAGTACATTTGTTATTCATCATTTGCATATGTAGATATTTTCTGAAGTAAAACAGAATTTTATTTACCTTCATTTTTATTTAATATAGAATAAAATAAGTGCTGTTAAAAAATAATTATCATTTGAAGAAGAAAAGTTGACTACAATAAATTTTTTACTAATATGAAAGTATGCAAATAATATAATAAAGTCTAAAAAGTAATAAAAATAATTCATAATACTGTTAAATTTATAAAAAGAATAGAAGTGAGTAATGATATAATATATACGTATGTGTTATTTATATTATTATTAATTGTTTGTTGGACTATGTCCATCATCTAATCTGGACATTATTACTAATAGTTGAATGTATTTAAAAAATTTAAATGAAGTTTTAAATTTTTCTAAAGACATTCAATTCTTAATATTTTATGGTGGAAATAGTCCAACAAATAATTAAATAGTTTATTATTTGAGAGTTCATAGAAAATTTGGGAACGAGAAATTATAGAACTGAATCCATGGATAAGAGTTTCAGAGTGCACCACAATCATTTAAAGAACCAAGGAAATATAGAAATACTTGATGAAAGTGGTCTCCAAAGAATATTAACTGCAACTTCCTACAAAGTTTGACTGTTTTTTAAAATTATTATTAAATATTTTTAAATAGATTTGTTTATTTTTTGTTTAATATGGTATTATCATTAAAGCAGACATCCTTATAAAACCCATTTTAATATGTAATTCTTTTATAGACTGTATAACTGTCAGCTACAAATACAGTTCTCATTTTTTTTAAAATTTTATTTATTTATTTTGTATTATTATTAATAACAAAAATATCCACTTTGAAACGCTTTCTCTTACAATTGCAAGTAAAAAAAGATCTAAAAATGTAAGAATTGTTAATCAGAATTTTAGGGCAAATCTGTATCTGATACTGTAACAGCTTTTAGAAATACTTTATACTTTAACTTAAAACAAATTGAAGTAACAATTTATATTTTATAACTGAAGCAAAATGAATTATTTAAAAGGTAAATATTTCATAAAATAGACTTATAAAAAGCCTGATGGGGAACATGGATTAGTGCACTAAATAAACAGTTTACAATAAAAGTTCTTATTCTGTATAAAAAATAATGATTTCCTATTTAAAGACAGAGTAGATGCCATTGCATTTATAACCCTTCACTTAATAATAGAAAAGAATCCCCTTAACAACATTCTCAATGAATAAATTAAATTATTTTATTAAGTAAACAATTAAACTGCACAAAAAAGTAACAGTTTATAGTATTAAAAAAAACATCATCAACCACTTACAAATGAATATAGTCATTCCAATACCAAGAAAAAAAAACAAGAAATGAGTTGTGTGATGACTATATAATCTATTTTGTGAAGCCCAAATATGTCTACATATAGAACATGATTATGCATTAATCTGTTTATTACACATTTTGCAATTTCTGCAGCAAACCTTTCTTTGGAAAAGGCTTTAACTCAATGTTAATTGTAGCTCTCCATTGTGTTCTAACTTCATTCATATCTTTCCAAAGAATATAATCACAACTGCAATATTTTAAACAATCTTTGAAACAGCATCTCCCTATTCCATAAAAACCACATATAAGTTTAACATAAAATCCTTTCTTAGGAAGTCTTCTATTATTCAACATTTCACATGTTCAATCCAATAAAAATGTGATTTTACATTCGTAGCATCAACAGGACCACATTCATCAAGCCATCTTGCTATCTTACTTTTAAAATTTTTATGGAATATCTGTAAATGAAATTTCTCTACTGTGTTTACATGACATTGATGGCGGAATGGCAAAGCATAAAAATATACAACAAACAAATCAACATTTTTAATTTCAGGAACATACTATCCAAAAAATAATGTAAACAAATAAACAAAAATGTAAATAATCAAAGAAAAAAGGATATAAAAATTCATAAATTTCATACATTTTATAGTATTAAAACAGTCATTTTCTATATCTGAATGTCATATATTTTAATAAATGTAAATAAATATTATAATATGGCAACAGACATTTTTTCATCTCAGAATACCATAAAAGATTGTATTTATTAATAAAACATTAAAAACATGTATATTTTATTCTTTCAGAATTTGATGAGCAATATTTTTCCTAATAAAATGTTAATGCTAAAAATTTTACAAAATTTTTAATCATCTCAGCTAGAGAGATCACAGTTTTTTTAATAATGAGACTATCATTATGCTATGATGAGACAAAAACTTATTGAAAAGAAAGAATATTACCCAGACAATATTTAATTGTGATGAAACTCAGACATTTCACTCTTTATTTAAAAAATACAATACATAATGTTTTTTTTCTTATTTTTATTTTTTTAATACATGTGTCCCCTCAATTTATTATTAATAATTATATTATTATTGTTGTTTTTAAAAATGTTGTTTATAATATAATTTTAATTTATATATGCATACTATACATATAAAAATGCCTGCATTATATATATATTGTAACAGTAAGAATTGCCCCTCCACGTAACAAAATCTAGAACATAGGCAAAATACACTAAAGTTGATCGAATACGGATGCTGGGATCCAGAGTCCGACCAACATTCAATCCTTTTACCTCTGCTCAATGATCTAATACCCTATGGATGACACTTCTCAACTTACATAGACATTCAATTTAACCCTTTTCCTGCCTCTTATGAGGCTCCTCGTCGACATCTGACATCACTCTAACTCTGCCAGTTCTTATGCTAAAATATTCGTTTGACAGGTTTTGATTAGGTTTTTAAAAGTTCTGTAAGATGGTGCCCTCTTCCGATTTATTTTACAAGTAAAAAATAAAAAAAAAAACACATTTAAACCTAAACAAAGAAAGAACATGAGTTGTGATTGGTTGTTACAGTGCTCTCAGCCGAAAAAGACATTCTGATTGGCTGGAAAGAACAAAGAAACCGCCTGATCAAAGAAAATAAAGAAAAACGCTGAGATTTTCATTTCGAATATGATTTAAAGTATTATAAAAGTATATTTTGAGAAATTGCAAATTATTTTCAGATAGAATACTAAAAAAACAAAATTATTTTCGAAAAATATTGAAGATTGTAGTAAAAATATTTAAGATTTAGTAAAAAGAAATATTTACTTTTCTATAACGTAAAAGTCGACCTTTTTGTTTATATTATAGCTTTTATGTTGCCGAAATTGAATATTTTAGAATAAATAAATAGCAATTTATTTTTGAAAGAACTTTCGTTATCTTCATAACCTGAAAAATTAGTAATATATTTTTATAAACGTATCTGAGTTGAATTTAATATTATAGGCGAATATGTTTTAACAATAGGCTTTGTCTTCAGTTTGTGAGTTGGCCAATTAAAAGATTTGATTTTTACCTCATACAACCAATAATATAATTAGCGGTTAAAAGGTTAACCTCAGTCCAGCAGTCACCCCCGGTGGAATAAGAGACTCATAAATTAATTAATTTATCACTGATTCGGTCAGATATACACACCTATGGCTAAGTAATTAATTATAGAACTTAATAGAATGATCTACATATAGATAAAATGATGTATGTGCAATTAAATCTAGAGTTGGATAAAATGAACTCACGGACAATAAAAGATATGAAAACGAGTTATAATTTTAAATATTATTAATTTAATAAAACAATAACAAGTAGTAAATCAAAATATACACAATTATATGATGAGAACGTGAGAGATTACGCACGCAGGCATTGCATAACTAACAAGAGTAATATTACATATCTCATTATAAGTATTCAACAAAATATAGTGTGGTATGGGAGTTTATGCCTATATTAATATGCCAAATTTCTAGCTCTTATGTAGTCTGCTAGATCATACGGAACTTTATAGCCAAAGTTATATAACTAACTTAATAGCGCTCCTGTAGCATCTATCTATTCAAAGTTAAGTCGGGCATATAATTAGGCTCAGAGATATGCAGATTAGCGTGTTAACCTAGATTAGGGTATACACTGATGCTAGATAAATATTTAATATAAAAGGAGAGAAAACTGGTTTATAATAGGTTTACCTATATACTCTATGACACATATTAAAATATTAATAAAGCTAAAAAGTGCAAATGGGTCATTATTCACGGGCTTCAGCCACCAAGGCTCGGTTGCCCTACAACCGCTCAACTTGCTACGAATAGAAATATCAGTAGTTCAGGGAGTTGGATAAGCATTAATTCTGAATAATCTAGGTCCTTGTGCTCTAGTTCTAAAAGAGTGTGCTTTACCCGAACTAAGTGGATAAGTGCGACCTCTGCCAGCAACTTATCAAGAATCATGCAGCAAGCAGATAATTGTACATTGCATACTTAGTAAGGACACATCTGCAACTTATACATATATAATGCATAAAATTATATTATCATGCCTTAAAAATAGATAGCGTCTATTTGCATATCTATACAACCCAGTTCTCAAATTTAGTATTTCAAATATACTATTTAGGGACTAAATTAATTAGTAACCTAGTTTAAGATTATCACTCACGTCTCAACATATATAAATCTAAGGAGGACAAAGCATATTTGTGGGGTAATTATGAATAAGACATTAAAGTATGCTTTGAGAATATCTCTGTGGCTAGTTCCTATGATGTATGAATTACAATTTAAACTAGAGAACGACTGCTTATTGTAATATTAATACCCAAAAATTAATCAGTAAAATAAGATGATCTTGAAACAGTGAGTGAGAAAAATAATAATTCAATTATTTATTATTTATTATAGTGAAGATTTGAAATTATCTTCGCAGATTGATAAGTTAAAATTATACTTATAAATACTTGCGGTTTCGAGTTATTTGGCATATTAAATACATATAATATTAAAATGATAAAATTATAGAATAAATTGGATAGATTAGAAATAGGCATAAAAGAACACAGAAAATTATACATTTAGTTTAAAATAGATTATTAGAGTATTACATTTTAACAGAGAATTCAATATCACAAGTTTTACAATCAGGCAAGATTTAAACATTAGCATTTAACAGTTTTCTTTGCAGATTTTAGAAAAGGTGTTTGGAAAGGCAGGTTTAATAAAATAGCTAGCTTTAAAACAAAGAATTGAACGTCACAGTTTATAAACAGAGCTCTGAGAGAAAATTTATCAATTTACCAGTCCGTTGTTCTCATTGTAGTCAGTCCTGGGCACTGGAGCCAATAATAAGTTGATACTTTTGGCGATGATTTAAAGTTAATGGAGGTTTTTCCATGGGCTGCTTTGCTGGTATACGGCATTATATTTTATTGGACCAAAGTTCTTTCCATTCCCTGACTAAGGAAAGAGAGGTGATTGATTGCCTACTACCCCACCATTTTGAAAATGAAATGGATGTGGATTCTGTTTACAATTCACTTATTATATATCTGATCCATTCTTGGTGACTAAACTTTAAATATTTATAATTTTTTTACCTCTGGCCACCTGTTTATTTTTACAAGCTTGTCCGCATTTGTTCATTTTAGAAAAATATATTTAATTGCTAAAGCTAGTAGAAAAATCCATTTATTTATTTTAGAAAAACATTTTTAATTACGACAACTAATTTAGATTTTGTTTTTCTATTGTTTTCCTCCTGTTTATTGTAGCAACACTATAAAATTCTGTGAAATTGTTATTAACATTTTAGATTTATAAAATGAAGTTCACGCTATTTTAGGACTATTGTGTGACCTACTTTAAAAGTTGTTTACAAAAATTACAAGTTACTTTGATAATTAGTAGAAAACTAATTTTATTACCATACATGTAGAATAACAATGGAAATGGCTTATACACATATGTGATTTCAATAACATAACAATACAATTGGCTAAATAATTTAAACTAAAATACTTCTTAAACTAGAAATATTTATAAAATGGATACATATCTGTAATATATATGTATACTATTAAATTACAGACTTACTGTTCACATATATATTCATGATTTTGCATATATAGTAATTTAAGGTTGTTTAAATGGGTACTCTGAGAGGTTTTAAACCTGGCATATGGATAGGTGTGGGGATAAAATACATGAAACAGGCAGGTGGATAAAACTGATTGTTTCAATATATATATATATATATATGTTGAAAAGTTTGTGCACTTGCAATTCAATAACCAATATGTATTCTATTGCAATAAAAGTTTATTAACAAAACATGAGTTATTATATGTGATATACAATGTACATGAGGTAGAAGGGTTGGAACAAAATATAATAGATATTATAGGTCTACTGCAATTTTATCAATAAAAATCATTATAGATAGTTTTAAAAAAAAGCCTTGTGTGTATTTTTATATTTTGATTTAAATAATGAAAAAAAACTTCAAAAGATTGCAAAGTTTGTATCATACAAATGCTATTCCTAATTAAAAAGTATTTTATTTTGGCAATAGAACTTTTCCTAGTTATACTTTTCAAAAAGCAGAAAATAATCAACTTAGCATGTTTTAAATTGAGGTTTAAAGACTTCATAATAGTTTACAATCAATAAATTATATTTCAGAATATCAATTAGAAAAAAAAACATAAATGAATTATCTTGGATTGAAAATATTATTGTGTTTTTAGTTTAAGTTCATAGCTTTATAATTAATTAAATAGGTAAAATGTGCCTGACAAAGGAAATGCATTAGATCCAAAAATCTAGGTGCAGTGCTTTCTGATCCAAAACTCCTCACTGATGAAAGTCATAAGTTAGAAATGGGCACTGATAGGGATCTGAATGCACTAACCTTCTAGGATATATTGATTACTATGGCTTGCAATAGATGGCAATATTATATGGAGAAAGTTGCTACTATTTTAACACATTGTTTAAGCATAAGAATTGTTGATCAAGTGATGCTTTGATATTTATGTGACCAATTTATTCTCTAACTTCCAACAATTAAATACTCTTTTTACATAGCAAACTAGATTGACTATATGCTGATTATTTCTAAAATAAATCTTAAGCCACTTTACAACCTAAAAAATATACAATGTTCATCCAACCATCATTAAAAATGCCAGGTTGTAGCATGGCAGGTAATCACATCATCAACTGTATAAAAATGTTATCTTTTTTTCTGTTTTAAATAATTTTCTTTACTATACCTAAATTAATGCCGAGTTGTTAGAGAAATTAATTATCATGACATTTTTAACCAAACATTATCAGACTATTTTTTCTATTTTATTCTTTAGACTTTTTTTCAAATTAATGTAATTATTTCCCCGTTATGCCTTTTTGTTCTCCGATCATTCGTATTTCCCTTGATAACCTCAATCATAATCCATATTATAATTAATTAATGTTATTATAATGACATACATAATTATGAACTTCAGAAATTTATTTTTAAAAAGCCTATGGCATAAATTGTAATAATATAATTTAAATAAATTTTTAAGCTTAATCACCTTTAATTATTATTAATTTTAATTAACAAATAATACAACAGTATATATTTATTTTACTAAATATCAATTTTTGATCATTAATAAATATCAAATATTAGAGAACAAATTTAATAATGTTTCTTATTTATAAATATGATTCTCAATACAAAACTAACTTAATTTATTTCAAGAAGAATGAACAACAAATTAAAAACTGCCGGGTAAAAAAGTTTCAAGTAGAAAAAAAAAGGTAATGTGAAGCTCAATAAACTAATATTGTCAACAAGAAAATGTCAAAAGTTATTAAATACCTTCAACAAAATATTAGTTTATATTATTGCTTTTTGAGGGAAAACATGCACACACAGTGTAAATATTAATTAGAAGCTGATTATTATATATAGAATTGTGGTATAATTTTGATCATTGTACACCTAACATATATGGTTTGCAATCGTACTATATTATAAATCTCTTGACCATTTAAAGATTTAAATATTTATTGGTAGACCTTCACTGAATGGCAAAACATTTGTCTATAAACGATTATTTAAAAAATACTAGGACATCTTTTCGTATTTTATTGATGTATTATATGTTTTAATATTATATGTTTTACTGATGTGCAGCAATTTTTATATAGCTCTAATATAAAAGTCACATCTTTATAAAAAAAAACTTTCTATAAACATGGACACATTTACTCTTAATACTATTATTTTTATTAAAAGCACTTAATCTAAGATTAATTCTGTGACTAAACTTCATTCATTATATTTCCATATGTATGATTAATAATCTGTCAAAAGCATTTATACTTAATTAACTTCTAATTCATTACTAACAATCTTCTTTTTTTTTTTTTTTAAAGCTTACTGAATATTATTTTAGACTTCTAATATTTATTTTTAGTCCTTAATTATGTTGAAACTCCAAAAACTTATTTGTGAAAATAATCACACTATTAATAAAATATAAGTAATTAATTAAGTTATTTTTTGTTCCCATTTTAATCCATAAACTATTCACAATAAAATTGTTGCAAAATATTTAGGAGAGATGGAATATTCTGTCATACAGTCTTACCAATGCTAATCTTCTTAATAATACTATACAATCTAATCAATATTATAATATCGTGGTAACTATTTTTCAGGATTTTATAATATCTTGGCTATACAGAGACTGTTACAAAGCTTTAAACACATCAGGAAAACTTAAAGAGTCAAATGACTTTCATAATCTAAAAATCTAATGTAAAATGACCCTGGTATCTTATAATTTCTCTTATCACATGTAAACAATCTTTTAAATCTAGCTATTATTAATTGCATTTAAGTTCAAAGTTGTCTGTAAACAATTTGTAAGGATTAGTAAATATTTTTAAGTGCATTCGTGAAATATAAAAGAAAAAAAAAACAAATATTAATTACAAAAATATTAGTTGATGTGTGATAACGAAATATATAAGATATATAGTATGCAAATATTAATGGATGTGCACTCATGAGACATACAAGAGGAAAATACTAAAAAAAACACTTTAATTGTTCCTATTTTATATATTTTAACTACTTATTTTAGACTTATTAATAAAAAAAATAGACTGGTAATGAATGTCCTACCAATTTATTTACTGTGATCACATTTTTATATCTTTCGGATCCTTACTTCAAGCTTAGGTATGTGACAATTTGATTTTCCATGGATTTAACTTTTGTGAGAATCTTTCATTCAGCAGTTTTTTAGTTAATGTAATTTATACAGATATTGAGGTAGTACAGCTATGATGAATTGAAAAAGTTCATGTAGTTCCCATGGCCATTATTTCCTGATCAATTTCTGGTCTACTTTTGATTGCCATACTTGGGGTAAGTCGATAGTTAAAGTTGGATTGATTTGCTAATAGTTTCCATCTCTGTTAGTTAGAGATTCAATACTATTCTCTGGTTGTTATTTAAAGACACACACATTCTTTTTTTAATCATCTGATTTTATCAGATAAGCCTTTGGTAGATGGAAATCTCAGATGATGGTAAATATCTTTCAAAAAAGTGACAGGCTTATTTTCAACTGTCTTAAGGTATTCTTTTATAATTATTAGCTACATTGTAGAAAGCTCAGTTAGCCTACCATTGTAAAGATATAACATCATTTCATCTTTGCTGAATATTACTGTTGATTGTCATCCAATATTTTAATATTTTGTCTGTATGTCTCAGTTTATCACACTTCACCTCGACATGCTGGTTTGATTCTAATGTAAGAGGAGAGACTAATGATAAACAAGGCATCACCAAAAAAAAAGACAAATTAAAATAAGACAAGAAACAAAATATTTTAAGCTCTTTTTTATACTTTTTTCTGAACACTTGATTTTTAGAGGTACTTTTTTAAATCTGACATCCATTTGACACATAAATTCTTGGTTTAATTATGTATACATTTTTATTACATTACATAATTAGTTTATACCTTAATGACATTGTAAATTACTGCAGTATTTATTAATCTTTTACCTAAATTTTTACTTAATCAAATCTTATCAAAATAGAAATATTCAGGACTAATTAAATACTCCCCCCCCCATATATATTTTATATATTTAATTAATTACATCTATGATTCCTTTGCATGAATTTTTATTTTGTTTTTTTTTAAAAGGCATTATTCAGTTTACAAAAATTTAATTTAATAAATAAATTTATCCTACTAATATATGGAAAAATCTATTTTATAACAAGTTTCTCTTTCTTTTTGTTTTTATTATGCATATTAATATTTGGAGCTGAACGTAGATTATGACCCAATATAAATTCCAATACCATGTAAATAATTTATGACTGCCTGAATATGTAACATTTAAGATTATAATAATATCAGAGAACATTCTCATTTCGAATATATTACTCTAAATTATTTTTGCAGGCGGATTCATAACAAGATATTTTAAATAAATTGCAAATACACCTGGGTCTCTTTTTACATGGACTTATTTAATACGATTTTGAAGTTATGCGATTCGTGTTTCACGGGAAATGGAACTCCGATATTGCGCTATTACTTTAAATAATAAATTCCGTGCACTTGTTATATTGAAAGTAATAGCACATTATTGGAATTTGACTTTCAACTTAGTAATTCCAATATTTTCAGTGCTTTATAATAATAAGATTTTATGCAATAATGAAATTAAAATCATGATTTCCACATTTTATGTATACACACATTAAATTTTACAAGATTATAATGTAAATTTGTTCAAACATTATGCGTGTTAATTTTGCATTTTAAATCAGATTCTGTTTTTGCTTTTTAAAAAAGAACGTTTAATCAATTATTAATCATTTAGTGTCCGCAAGTTTATTTTTAAAAGGTGAGTAATAGCAGTGAAATGAAATTTGATTTTTAAACGAAATTAAAAATTAAAAAATTAAAGACAAAAATAAAAGTTTAGATACAGAAGAAAATGTAGAAAAAGATAATGAAACAGAAGTGGAACCTGTTCCTTTCACTTCCAAAATGATTCGAGAAGGTCTTCAACTTTCTAATCAGTTGGCAAATTATTTTCTTACTAATAACACTAATCACGAACGTCCTCTTAAATTCCAATGAGAGCTAAATGGTTGTATGTCTGGATATCGCAAGCTTCATAAACAATTAATAAAATCATCGTCTCAAAGATTAATTACTAATTACATTCTCACTAGAAAACCATTAAAGCAACAACATGAGAGCGAAGTTGGTGCTAGTTATAGTTCTTCGTGAAGAATCTTTACCAGTTTGCAAATGAACCTGTTTATCGGCAAATAGCATTAATAATTAAAACATGTATAAAAAAATGTAAATTACTGTACTGTAAATTATGCATAAAAATATATTATTTTGAATAAAATTAAATATTATAGTTAAAAAAAGTTTGTCTTGTATCAATTTTTTTCAAATTTGAAATTTTTTATTAGTCATATTTTATTTCCTTATTTTTTTTTTGCGCGAATTTTAAAGTAATTTTACTGCTTTGCTTTTATGAGAATTTTGAAAAATCACAGACTGCATCCCCCCTTTTTCAATGTAAGTTACGTCTATTTTTGCACGATTTCGTTTGCGCGTGTTTTCTGAGGAACATATCTATCACGTAAAATGAGACCCAGGTGTATTTTTACTCTTCATTCATCAATACCCATTCATTCAATCTGACAAAAGAAGAATCTCTCTTATATCTGATTTCCAACCATATACATTGTAAATAAATGAACATTGATATCCAAAAAGGCAGAAATATATTAATTAGCAGCTGTCTTAGTTTAATTAATTTATGAACTAAGATTGCCACTAATAATAAGTTTCAGCCTTTTTGGTTATCAATGTTCATTTATTTACAATATATATGGTTGAAAGTCAGATAAAAAAGGAATTCTTTTGTCAGGTTGAATGAATGGGCATTGATGAATGAAAAGTAAAACTATTTGTAAATGTATTAAATTGTTTCGTTATGAGTCTGCCTGCAAAAATAATCCTGAATAAAATATATTTGGAACAAAAATGTTCCATGATATCATTATAACTTAAACATTACATATTCAAGCAATAGTAAATTTATGTGCTACTGTAATTAGTAACATTTAATTTAAAATAATATCTGAAATGGTTTGATTAATTTGTGAACTAAGATCACCACTAATAATAAGTTTAAACCATTACAGGTATCAATGTTCATTTATATGCAATATATATATATATGAAAAACAAAAAAAACACAAGTTAAAAAACTTGCTAACGCTTGTATTTATGATAACATATGGCGTTCTACCAAAAACACCATCAAGTGTAGTTTTCGGTTTACATAAACGTCAGAGCAAGCATTCACTATATATATATTACAGAACTATACAATCTAGGGTTAAAGTTTACATAAACGTCAGAGCAAGCATTCACTATATATATATTACAGAACTATACAATCTAGGGTCCAATGATATCTTACATTTACAATAACTGTTTTAAAATAATATGAAGATATTTGTTATTAAAAGTCTATGAATAAACTGTAAAAAATCATGCAATGTTATTGTTGAAATTTCAAATTACTTTTGCATTTACTCTTTACTTATACATTACCATATCTCCATAAAAAACATTGCTATTTATTCCTATTACAGAGTTGTTTTTAGTGGAATATTTATTTATTTCTTATGGGTGTCATTAAATTGTAAGTTATTTTCTAAGTCTGATAAAAATTTAAAATAATTTGTAAGGTCTAGCTTGTATTCTGAAGGTTAGGGATACCAAACATTGATACAGTCTTCCTTAATAACTTTTGTTGAGCTAGCTTTCCATCAACATAAATCTTAACCTAATAAATTATATTCTTCCCTGTGTTGAATGTATTAAACATACTACACCCGTATAATATTTATTTAATATTATTCAAAATATAATGTAACAATATTATGTTTTCATTAGGATGTTTCTATGTCAATTTCCCACTGGATTTTTTCTCAAAGAATAAATTATTCTAATGCACAAGATTTTATTTTTCTTAGAAATCCATTAAATCTATGTTCACTTTCATTTCTATATTCACATGTAAATTTAATCACAGTGCTTATCTTTCAAACATTTCTATTTCTTATAAAAATATTTACACATAAAAAGTATACCTGTAGGACAACAATCTTTCAATAGGTTATTAAGTATGTAGATAAACAAATAATTTGTAATTTATTTCATTTTAGCTTCTGTATAGTGATATCTAAATAATAACTTATTAAGCAATAAATGTTTTGATAGTTGTGTTGACTAAGGACCTGAAAAAATCTTAAGTTTATTTGAAAATATTTGATAGTCTAAAAAAAAATCCAAGTAGCACCTGAATTCAAAGTTCTTGTCATGAACAAGGATTTGGAGGTAATTACAATTAGTTTGTAAAATCTTTAAATCTGTCTTTATGAATAAATTTGAATATAAAGTCCATGACTTATGTCTAAAAATGTAATTCTCTTTTGAGCATGGGGCTTAATCACTAAAATTTAATGCTAGATTTAATTGAATTCTTCCAAATTAATTACTTATTTCAATTACTTGTAGTTTATCAAAATTTTCCAATGCTCTAAACAGGAGTATCAAACTTAATTGGATTAGAATCATTTTCCAGAAAATTATTAGGTAGTGTTCTGTTCTATTGTGTCAACTGCTAGATGGCACTATTTCCAGCTAAATTGCTAGAAATATGCCATTTCCATGGCCACAGCCAAGCAAATAGCCGCCTTTCTATGATGAAACACAGAAAGAGTTCATTTACTCAGCTGTGGCTTATTTTCTATGCTAAAAGCAAAGAAAAATGCCTTCATTGGCTGCTGTAGTTGCTTGTGTTCTGCACTTTATCATAATGCTGGGTTGTCTATTTTTGCTACAGTATTGTGTGAGGGTGTGTTGACTGCATCATGTCTAAATAATTGAAACTTTCAGGTCTAACTTTTTTTTTCATGTAAACTGACCTACTGGTATCTTCTAACAGTTTTAACATTGTTGTCACTGTTCCATCAGGACTGTGTAATCTTCACAAGTTGGATTTTAGGGTGAAGCACAGTACTATTTTGAAGATCACGATGAAAATAACATATCCATGAAAAATCATCTGAGACAAGGAAGATGGCTGCTTCAAACTCTGAAAATTGGCAATTGCCAGACACCAGAGTTGGCTTTCATTTTAATAGTTTGTTATAATTAATAACTTTAGTGGGTATTTACTCCCCCCCCCCAAAAAAATGCAGTGTCTGATTAATTACTGTCCAAAAAAGGATAAAATTTACTTTTAATTTTTATTACAAAAAGTACCATAATTTTTCTGATCCACACACACACCCAAAGAAACCCATCTCTGATTAATTACTGTCCAAATAAGTCTTTGCTATATTTACTATTATTTGTTATTAAAAAAGTAATGTAACTTTTTATGGATAAACACACACAAAAAAATGCCACTCTCTGATTAATTGCTGTCCCAAAAAGGTCAAAGTCGGCTTTCATTGTAAAATTTTGTTTAAATTTGTTAAATTTTGTGGAAGTTGTAATATAATTGACTTTGATTTCAAAACACAATGTCTTATTAATTAAGGTCCCAAAAAGGCTAAAATCTACTATTATTTTCTATTAAAAAAGGAACATAACTTTTTATATATACACACACATACACAAAAAAGCCAGTCTCTGATTAATTACTGTCCAAAAAGTCTCTAAAGTACTATTATTTGCTATTCGAAAGTAACATAATTTTTATATTTTGTTTGAATTTTTTAATTTTATGGAAATCGTAATATAATTTACTTTTATTTCCTATTCCAAAAATAAAGTCAATAGTTCTATAGAATCGCTGTCCTGGGAATGTTATATCTATGTGTTTTTGCTTAGCATCAACCCATCAAGTGGCTGACATAATAGAACAGAACTCTACCAATTGTTATATCTCAAATAAATCCCCCAAATATTTTGATTAATAAAAAGCTGCACTAATTGTAATTGAAGGGAAGTGAAAGAATGAATATAATATAAGCTTCAAAATTAATAATAAAATTTAATTTATTAAAAATGTGTAAAACAATTGTAGTGATTATGACAAGTAAAAAAAAGAAAGAACATTTTTATAAATCATTTACTTTTATTAAATCTGTAATAAAAATCATAAAATAATATAATCATATTAATTTCAAGTGCATTTTATTTTTTCCTCAACACATAATGTTAACCAGCTCCCAAAAATTGGGGAGCAAATATTGAGTGTATACAATCTTCATTATGGCAGAAAGATTAACACTAAACATTTTATTATCTTTAATACATAAGACTATTTATATAAATAGGTGCTTCCAAAATTACACTGAAGTTTTATTGCAAATTTCGAATATATTTTTGGAACATTGATTATTTAGAATTTTTCCTTGAGAATGGAATCATTTTGGAAATCAATAAGATCCATTTTCAAAATTAAAGAAAAAAGAACTTATAAATAGTGGAAAAATTTCTTCTTGTTATTTTAAAATCTTTAAATTGCATATCAAAGTTTTTTTATTTTTTCTTGTTTGACATAATATTGAGAAAAGATAAAACTTTCATTCTTATTGTTTAACTGTGTACACACTGGGAAGTAATTTAAAATATTCTCTTTTAAATGATTTTGAAATCAAAGTCACTTAAAACTTGCCATTGCATCATACATGTATGTTTCCATGACATTGGACATTTAAATCATCCAAATATCTCATAACCATAAATAAGAATGCTACAATTTATACCATATTTGATTCTTAAAATGTGAAACATCACAAAATTTTTCATCTTTAGAAACAATTTTTTATCTCTTCTAGAAAAAAAAATATGCTTTTATAAATCTTATGATAAGATAACTAACGAATATCTGTGTAAAATAGTTCTTCAAAATCATTGTTTAAGTCTTTAAAAAACTGTGTAATCTGGCAGTGACAGGTTTCTGAATCAGATATAATTTACAATAATTATTACAGCTCTGAGATTGCTATTCATTTCTAATACTTTGAAGCACAAAACCTGCTGATAAATGTTGCAGTGGAAAGATGCATTTTGATATATCTAAATGCAGGTTTTTTTTTTGCTGCATGTCTTGATATAAAATCTTTGCTCATTATTGCTGGTGAACCAATGGTTATCACAGTTACAAACATATTCAAAATACTTGGTGTTTTTCCAAAATGCTCTACAGAGCATTAAAAATGTCTTCACCTACAACCATTTCATATATAAAATTAATTTCCAAGGATTCTTCAATAATATTCAAATTATCATTGTAAGTCTGAAAAAAGAGAGTGACTTGAGTCATATCATCAACATTGAAACTTTTGTCAAGTGGAAGTAAAAATAATTTTACATTATATTTCATGATATTGGTTTGCTATTATTCTTTGACAGTATTTCTGGTTTAAGAAATACCATGAAATACTCACACACTTAGGAAACAAACACTTTTGGCCACTTTTATCACATATCCCTTAACCAAGGAATCATTGCTAAAAGATTTGGAATATTTCAGAAATAAATAGTTCTTTTATAATTAACCTCACTACCAATTCATTTACTCTATAATTTTTAAAAATACTTATTAAATTTGAAATGAGTTTTTTTTATATTTTTTAACTTTACATTAAAATTGTGATGTGAATATTCACATGATAGCAGTCATTCATCCATATTGTAATAAATGTTACATGAAAATAAAAAAGCAGTCACTTTTTTTAAATATTTTGTCTGAAGATATTATAAAATGCAAAAATTATTTTGCAAGTTGCATGCAGTTTGGATCCCTACTCTAAAGGATTTCTTTTCCAAAACAATATAAATATTCTATGATCACATTTCATTATAAAAGATATTTGAATATTAAAATTTTTAAATTTTTTCAATAAATTAGTTTTGGATATTTCATTGCAACTTCATTGTTGTTTTATTCTTGATTTGTTGGCCAGTTACTGTTTTAAAGTACATTTTATTCAAATTGTTTCATAATAAACTCCTTACAGCAAAATAATAATTGAAGTCATAAATTTCATTATTTCATTCATGACACAAGTTAATATCTTATTTCTAGATATTCATTTATCAAAACAATAATAATATAAGACTCCCATTCTAAGTCTGAATAATTTTTTTTCTGAACCTAATAAAAATAGCGAGATAAATTTGATCACAGAAATTGACCATCCATGATTATTATACTTATTCTGTTCCAAAAATAAAATTTAATGGTTTCTTACTCAAATAACATAGCAAATATCTGTCCACTATAAATAAACAATGGTGCAATTGAGAAACTTAATAAATTCATAAATGAATCTCTTAATGAAAATTTCTATAGATTCATTTCTAAGTAATGATGTAATAAATGCCTGAACAGAATAAAAAACTTCCAAACTAATGAACATGTTTTAGTACTTAGTTAGAGAATCTATTGTTTGATTATCTCAATGTTCCTTTTATCAGGAAAATAATATATATTAATAAAAGTATATGAATAGCAAAACCCAGCTATAAATACAAATACTATAACATAATTTTGACCACCAAACTGCATGATGGTTAGGTAAATACATGAGATATTGAGATAATGTTAAATTGTCAGTTTTAATCAGACATATTTTCTATTATTTTTAAAGATCTCTATTATATACATGAGATAATTTTAAATTATCCAGTTTTAATCAGATTTATATTTTCTATTATTTTAAAGATCTCTATTATTATATAGTAATAAA
This sequence comes from Epiperipatus broadwayi, assembly GCA_028023455.1. NCBI lineage: Eukaryota > Metazoa > Onychophora > Udeonychophora > Euonychophora > Peripatidae > Epiperipatus > Epiperipatus broadwayi. Next base: position 3,304,361 of record JAQFVV010006222.1, read on the forward strand.
TTGTCTTTTTTCTTCACCAACAAAATTGTAATTGTGCGATTTTTTTTTTTTTTTCGCATACGTTAGTGAAGCTATAATTATAATTTAAGATTTAACATACTATCTTAGCACTTTCGGGATTAAGTATTCACATCCCATACTCACAGCTTTAAAAATGAAGATTCTGTTGTGAATTGTTGTACATATATGCGAATGAGCTTGAATTTTTAATTAATTAATTGACAATGGATTAATTAATTAAAAATTCAGGTTCAATTGCATATATGTACAACAATTCACAACAGAATCTTCATTCTTAAAGCTATGAGTATGGAATTTGAATACTTAATCCCGAAAGCGCTAAGCTAGTATATTAAATCTTAAATTATAATTATAGCTTTACTAACGTATGCGCAAAAAAATCTCACAATTATAATTATTATGTAGTATATTTTATATATGTAATTCCATACCTGCATTGATATTTGTATATGAAAACTTCTTAATCATTATTACAGAAAAAAAAGTTTTATTTACAAAGTTATGTTTGAAAAGTTATTTTCCCAAAATCTTGGCACTAGCATCAAATCAATATTTACAGTTAATATACTAAGACAATATATTATATAGATTAACTTAAGTAATATTAGATTTTAAGTTCTGATGAGTTATATACCACTCTTGGAAAATTGTAATTGTTCTATGTGGATTCAGCATAATTATGTGAAAATTAATTCAGGAGCTAAAGATTCGCATGCCAATTCTCAACTGAGAAAAGTAAAAAAAAAAAGAACTCAAATCAAATTAAATTAAATTTGCAATCATTAATCACAAGTTCATCATGTGACATCCATCAAATTGAGATTTATTTCCTAAATGTTCCATCAAGAAATTTTTCAAGCAACTGATATATTATGGTGTAAGTGCCTTGTGAAATCCAAAACAATTTTTTTGCCAGATTCAATAATAAGTCTATAAGGAGATCTTCATAGATCTTAATGAAGTTTCATCTCAGTCTTTGTGCTTATCTACTTCAGAAATGCAATTTAAAATGGTTTAACTTATATGTGTGTGTACCTTTAACTTATATGTGTGTGTACACACACAAACCTCAAAATGTAGTTAAGGGCTCTCCAATTTATATGCGTAAAAATATAATTGAATAAATCTGTCATTAATACATTCATCTCTTGGTTAGAATCCTTCAAGATTCCTTTATAATATTTGTAAACAGTTATCTAAAAAAAAACTAATCTATATGGTAAATATATAAAATAATTATTTTCTTTAAAAGAATAATCAACGAGTAATTTAGCACTACATCCAATTTTTATTATAATTACCTTTTTAAATAAATTTAATTCACATAATTAAACAATCTATTATTTAATCACACATATATACTTTCTTAATATAAATTTTTAGCATTTTTTTTCTTTTTGCATTAAATGGAAATACTATATGTCAATCATAACCAAATTTATCACACCTACTATTATATTTTCATAATAAGCTTTTACTTAAAAGAAGTTAAAGAAAGAAATGCGATCAAACATAGATGGTTCTTACTTAAAAGTATTTTGAAAATCAACATTCATTTAACTTTATCTTGCTTTTTTTTTTTTTTAAAAAAAAAAGATTACTTCGCAGCTTGTACTTTATACAAATGCTATATATATATATGAATCAACTTAAAAGTAGTCAATTAGATTATGTATATAATTTAATGATGTGAATTAGCCTTTTTTTTTTTTTTACTATATTTTAAAATTTTTGAAATACTGTATACGATTCACATTTGTTTTTTTAAATCTAATTATTTATTCTGTGAAGAACTCATATGGCACTTTCTTGGGAATGATCCAAAAATTAAATTTAAGTTTATTAAAAGCTTTTACAAATACAGTTAGAAACATAATAAAATGGCTGCATTTTATTACAAAATAAAAAATATATGTATACAAGAGAAGTTTGTTGATTTAATGTGGAAAAGAGATTATAGATCAGACAAACTGGATTAAACTTGGATAGAGTTTTATCTCAATCAACCAATAATGATTAAAATGATGATGATGAAGATAAAAAACGACTTTAAATATTTCACTATAAAGCAATAGATTCTCTAAGTAGTCCCTCAAGACAAATCTGATGCCTCCCCGATTTTGCTACCTAGCTAAAGATTAGATGCCCACAATTTAACTTTCAATATTGGATAGTAAGTTAGCTTAGGCTTTTAGTTTTACCTGGTTTGATTTTAAATCCAGGTCTGGAAAAACTAAAATGATGCACTATCATTATACTGTGATACACAGTTGAATACCATGACATAAATATATTTAATTATCATACAATAATACATTTCAAAGAAATGGTATAATTAATATATGCATAACTGATTAGTGTTCATATAAAATTCTATGAATCTCACTATTTTTTCTCTGGGAGTTAAGAAGTCTTTTTGTCACATATATGTTCAAGTAAAGAATAAGACCCTACTTATGGCAGACTAAATTTGGTAATTAAAAATAAATTAAGAATAGATGCATAATGCTAATGTGAAGTTGAAATAATATAGAACAATTAAGAGATAATAAGATACAAAAGAATTATAGGTTAAGTGTAAAACATATATAAAGAAGTGTGATATGCTTTTGTAAAACAATATTAATAGCACATGATTTTAATGAGTATATTGAGAAATTAAATATCAGCAACTCCAATAATAAGCAGATTTCAATAGAATCATAAAATGATTCAAAATAGTATAAAATAAAATTATAGATGTGCACAATTTTATAGAGAGTAAAAGATCTGAGTAAACATTGAAGTGGACTGTTAAAAATTGAAAAAAAATACTATGAAATAAGTTTTCAAATTTATTTTAATTTTATTATTTACAGTAATATAAGAGAAGTAGTCAGACATACTAAAAGCATTTTATAACTGACATTTAATTTTTGTTTAAAGATTGTTTTACATAGTTGTTATTACCAACTTACCCAATAGCAGTAGATTGGTAGACTTAAGAATTTCCAGCTGAGGAAAATAAAAAAAATTCTGTTTGATTAAATGAATGGAATCATATCCAGTCTGCTATTAAAATGTTCAAATGCTCTATAACTTCCTAAGCAACAACTCACAAGATTATTATTACTATCATTTAAGAATCAAACTTCAATATCATGTGCACACAATTCTTTAGAACAGAAAATAAAAATAGTATTTTAATGACTTTCTTCAATCAAAACATATCTAATTATTTTTCATTAACTTTGACACTGATTGGTGCTAACACTTGGACATAACCACTTTCATGTAGCAATGTGAAGAACATTCTCCAGTCAATAAAATTATAAATGGTACATTTTCAGTGGTCGATGGTAATTCAAAGCTTTGAAGGATATTAACAAAATCTTATAAACTATATTGTTTTTAGAACATATGCGTCAAAATGTAAATGTAAGTGCTTGAAGCAATAGTATTTTTCACACATAAAAAAAGGAATATATTTTTTTATCATTATAATAGAAAGATTTTCTAGAATTTAGGTTAAAATTGAAATATCACCTAATATCTACCTCAAAGGCATTTAATTAACCCCTACTTGGTCAGCAGCATAGAAAAAGTAATAAAATAAGAATACCGAATTCTATGAACTATTGACTAGGCATCAAATTTGACTACGGCACATTCTTGTGTTAAAATTAAAATTATTAATATATAAATAAATATGTATGTATATCATACTCAATACTCGTATTAATTCATACCTTTAAAAATTATGTTAGTAGTCTGCAATATCTAAAAGGTTGCCGACTGTTATAGATGATCTATAATTTAAATCACAATAGATATATGCTTTTAAAAAAGATATGCAAACAGCTATATGTATGTCTATGTGATAAAAATTTCTAATAGTTTTCATCCATTTGATGAAGTGTATTGACATTAGTGTTCATTAATTTCATCCATGGGAAGAGATAAAATGTAGAAATATCATATATATCCTATTTCATTTAATATATTCTTGGATGAATTACATTAATAGTATTTCAATAATCATTAGAGATAGAAGGTTTTCTTATATCAAACTTGTTATTGATATAGCAGAAAATAAGAATGGACTTGTGAAAATGTTATATAGGATAGACAGAACTTATAAAAGACTCTGAATGAAAATAAATGTAATTAAAGTCAAAGAAATAAAAGCAAGAGGTAAGATGAAATCATTAAAACTGTGCACAGGATGTTATAAAGCAGATTAATACTTTTAAAATTTTGATAAGATGAATAACTGCTTATAAATATAATGAAAAAGCAATTACTATTAGGATTATTATAAAGCTAGAGATTAATTAATGTTTCATTGAATTTAAATTTTTAAAAAATATGACAATTAGAGAAATGGAAATATTAAAAATTTAAAGATGAGGATTTGCAAAAATATAAAAACATAAGATGAAATATTAAGATTAGAATAAAAAGATAAGGCAAAACACTATTAAATAAAGAACTTATAAATGGTGAAACAAAATGAAATAAGCATGCATTTTGAAGCAAAAAGAATTATAAAAGATACATGGAAGAAATAAAGTGTAGGAAAAGAGTAATTAATGGTCTTAAAAAGGCAAATAGTTATGAATATCTAAAGAGTAGTTTTCTGGTATAAAACTAATAATGATTATTATTTTTCTTTACTCTTTTCAGATCCATCTATCGTAAGCTACAGTAATAAATGGATTCTAATGATATCACTATCACAAAAATGTTATATATATATATATTAGTAAAAAAAGGCAACAAAGTACATTTACAGATCAAAACAAAAAATAATCCAAATGGTTTATTGCTCAGGAGTTTATAAGAGATGGAGGCAAAGCCATGATTTGTAAATTTTGAATTCCAAAATCTGTCACTTTTCAGCTACAGTAAATTATGCAGTCATTTTGTGACTGAACGTTAGTAATCAAAAACTGAGTTTACATTTATCAGGTACCTGCATAACAATTTGTTTGAACTGTAACAATAATATCTGTTTGTTCCAAAGCTATATAGTTTCATGCATTTTCAATAATGTAATTTTTGATAAACGATAACGTTTTGATTTGGAACACATGATAAATAAAAAGAAAGAAATCCTTACAAATAATAATAAGTGTAGAATTGATAACGTAAATATTTCCATACTGTAAAATTTTTCTATTTAATCTTATCTCCTTTAATTGTACTGTAATCATCTATGTTAAAATGTAACCAGTAACTAATAATTTGTAAACCTATTTGAACAATGCTGTAAGTTTTTTTTCTAATTGATAACACATTTGTTAGATCCATCATGCCATTGTAACACTGGCAAAACCATTGTAAAATTCATGTAATCTATTTTTTATACAATAAAGTATATTATTGAAACACAAAAACTGAAAATATTCAATAAAAAGATACCATAAAACAAACATTCAAAAGATAATAAAATTGTTGCCTCTCATCTATATAAATTTTTATTCTATTACTAACATAAATAAAGCTATTGTTAAAAATAGTTGTAGAGTTACATATGTATACAAGAAAAGATCATTAATTTATCCTTTTAAATTTAGCTATTTGAAGTTCAGATTTTATTGATAGAAGGCCTTGCTGAAATATCTTAGCATCATGGTAGTAACTTGAGTGTTTTATATATATTTTACCATATAGGTATATATTCCAACCATGTGTTGTTGTACGTAAGTGCTATTTACCCTTTTTTTTTACTTCATGATTTTACTTTGGGATTATGGTTGATAATGAATGAGTTTCTTCTTTAACTTTAGCATAGGGATGTATTATCTCTAATAAGATTTAGAATGAAATTTTGTCTATTTTTACAAATGTTTTGAACATAAAGCAATTTACGATACGCACTCCCTTTTATCTTTAAGAAAATAAAACTATATTAATTTCCTTGATAGCTTTAGAATTACTAATAATCTTAGAAGAGGAGAAAATGTGTATATGTTTTACTTTAATACAAATAGTTACATTAACTAACAGTAAATGACATTTTGAAATCTAGGCAGCAAAATATGACATTTTTATTGTCAATCAGAAAGCAGTTACAATATTTTAATTTTGTAGACATCATTTTGTCAAAATAACTTTATTTATTTATATGCATTAACAAATAAATGATACCTTACGTTTTCATTTGTATGAGTTTATGTATAGGTATCTGTTTGGAAGTTTAGAAATCCATTGTTGATGATAATAGTTTAATGTAAGCTACAAAGTGAATGTCTGGAGCATGATAACTAACAAGCATCTGAATATCACTTTATTTTATAAGAAACATTTATAAATAAAGTAGAAATGAATCCTTGTTGCCAATCAGGAGCCCTGTTTATTATTATTTTTTGGGGGTTGTATTCATAGGTATATATTTTATCTATATTAAAAGTGACAGCCATACTTTTAATCAAATTTTTATTACAAAAGAACAATCAACATATATATATATATATATTCATAAAATTGCTTAATATAAAACTATAAAGTATGGATTATTATTAAAAACAAGTTAATGTCTACACTTAAAAACTTCAAAATATGAAATGATGTTTAAATCAATGAAATATGTTTCCAACCACATTCTAGAAGTTCATTCTTATTTTTGCTAAGGATCATGGTGCCCATAAATATTTAAAAACAAATACACATGCATATGTTGGAATGTGATATTAATATGTATGGATCAAAGCCTTTCATCTTTGTCCCTCAAATATTCTGATCGTTGTTCATAATTTCTAACCTCATGGTCTTCATAATACTGTGGTATTGCTGCAATTGGTGATCCTCTTTGAATTTTCTCATAAAAATCTGCAGACAATAGTGATTGTGAATGATATTGTGCATAAGGCCTGCTCTCTCTCTCATACTGCATAATTTGTTCAGGAGTTTGCCTTTCATTGTCAAAACTATCAGGTATGATCTCTGACTGTCAGAGTGAGCCCATCTCAAATTGTGTTGAGGAAATATAGGCATTCCTTGCATGGGTTGCATATAAGATGGTGGTCCAGGAATAGGAATAATGCCTGTCCACTTTGTAATTCATTCCTATTGGAGGAGGGCCTTGATTCTGTTGTTGCTGTCACATATACTGCTGCTGTCTCATTATTTGTTCCTGTTGTTGTTATTGAAATCTTGGAGGAACATTATTTTGGAATTACCTGGAGAAATTATACTGCCATCTGTGATTATGAAAAGTTGAATTTCTATTAAAACGTTCTCTATCTCTTTCCCAATCCTTTTTTCTATGCCACCCATCTCTATTTTACTTTTCATCAGTACTATCATGATGTAATCTGATTTCAGAATCATCTTCAATGGATTTTTTATCCTCCTTTTCTTCCACTTTTACTTCTTCAATTTTATTCATTTTTTTCAGTGGCTGCCTTTCTTTCAGTCTCGGTTCTTCGGATAACTGTTTTGAACATTCTGCAACTAAAGACATTTTGTCTGACTGCTGACACCTTCCCACACTAAATCTTCATATACTTCAGATGGATGTGGAGAGCAGACTGATGCATAATAACTGGGTCTCTGATTTTCTACAGAAGAGACTGACTATTCCTTAGATATGTTAGTTTGAGATTGCAATGGTAGTGTTGTTTGCTATTGTTCAGGTGATGGAGAAGGTGCTTGTTGCTAACTCCAGGCTTGCCTGGTAAAACCCAGACATTCCTCTCTGAATCATTGCCTTTCCTGATCTAACTTTTATCAATATCCTCATATTCTCTAGATCTCCCTTTATCTTTTTTCTTCTCAATTATAATCTGATTTTTTCTTGTGTGTTCAACAAGTTAATTCCTCACAGAGGCAGATCAAACCAAGTGGGAACCCCAAGTAGTAAAAATTTTGGGTCTATCAAACTAAAGTTAGAAAAAAAATTCAAAAAAACTCTCATTAAGTTATTAACAAAAAAGAAAAGTAATCAAAAATTTCATACCATAACACATTAAATGAATTTATTAAAAAACATATTTTTTACATGACTTTCCTTCTTGCTTTATTTCTTGCAAATTCGTCAATTATTTTTGTAAAGTCAATTCAGCTTAAAATTTCCTGCTCTATATGCAGATTGGCCATATTATTTAATTTTTCTTCTCCCATAATACTCCTTAAATAATTTTTTGTATGGTTTAAAACAGACAATGATCTTTCTCCTCATGCACTAGATAAGGGAATAGTTAAAAAAATTTTTAATAATATTTCAACATTCAAAAATGTGCAAGACAATTCTTTGGCAGCTCAATAGATGTCTGGTGTGGTTTTTATGGTGTCCTCATTTTCTTTTAGAAATATTAAAAAATGGTCAAATTAATCTTCAAAATTACAAACATCAATGTCATTTTTGTAAATATCCTTAAAGTTTTTTATCGCATTCTTTTTTTCTTCTATTGATAAATTCCAGTCAAAAAAATTCATGTTATAGGAGGTTTGATAGTATACAAAAAAACATAAATTTCCTCGAATCTTAACGAAAAGACATTTTAGACCTTGGGACCCCTTAGTATTCTGGGGCCCTATGCAGCTGTTTAGTCCACTTACCACTTAATCTGCTTCTGATTCCTCATCATCACTAAAGACCAGTCCTGTTGTTGAAAATATCAAAGTATAATTTCAATATATTATTGAACAGATTATCCATTACAACATTAAAACATTGATTTCTTCATCATAGTCATCATATCTATGACACCACTTATTGGAAACAATATATTTTACCTCTATTGATGAAAGCCTTTATTAAACTTATAATGTGATTCATGAGTTATGTTATGTGTGGGAAATGTTTAATATTAAGAGAAGACTGCAATAATAACATTGGAAGAACCCTGCAGAAATTAATCTATATGGTATCTGATATCCAATTCCATATATGTTGATAGTATTTAATTTGTGGAATGATATGTAGTGCATGATTATTCATAATGAATTAAAATACCCAGTGTTCTATTGATGAAACCAAAACAAATAACTTGGAGGAATAATTCCAAAATATCATTAGTATTAATTCTGCTCTACAATTATTGGACATTAAAGGAAGTGTATATGAACTCTATTGTCAAATCAAGGGAGATCAAAATTTTGGATCTTCAATGTTTCAGTGCCATAGTAAAATGTCTGATTTTATTTAGTCATTCTTATTATATGTATTTGGAGGGTAGTTTCATGTATATATGTTAGCATAAGACAAATAATTAGACATGGACAAAATTAGAAGAAACCATAATAATTAAATGAAATTATAAGTGACCACTGAGTGAACCTTATTGGAATAGCTCATTTAGATCTGATATTCCTAGTAATAGATCATGATATATTAGAATTTATTAATCTAAATTTTAAAAAGATCAATTTAAACATAGATCTTCCTTTAATTTTGAGATAAGTATATTATTTGGCATCATAATATAAAACATACACAACCATTATACAATGAATTCCTTTTATAAAATATCTTCATTTTTTATTTGTTCATTATTTTATTTAACATAATTAAAATTATCATTGTTACTTACTAAATTCAATGTTATTAGCTCATTTTCTTTATTCCTGCAGGGATAATAATCATAGCTTGCATTTGATGGGCATAGATAAGTTACCTTTGTAATCAAACAAGATAAACATTATTACACATGTTCATCTTATTTCTTAATAGGATTTAGATTTGTAATCTATAATTTAAGACATATTCACAAGAGCTAACATCTTCATTATTTCATTATTCTAGATTGTCTTGGTGTAAACAAGAGATTTGAAATCAGGGCACTGTTGTTATCTCATTTAATTTATTTTGTATTTGTATTTTATGAATTTTACAATTGATTAGATATAATAGAGTTTCTGTTTCTGAGATACTATTTGTTATCAATTCTGTTATTTTCATATTAAGTGATAATAGTATTTTATTTCAAGTTATTTAATTCTACTTATATGTTAAATAGATATTTTAATTTGAATATATAATATTGCATCACCCACTATCCCAATACCATTACAATATACATATCATAATTTGATTTACAAGTATCATGTTTTATGCATTCACAATATATAGTGTAGTGGATGTTTGAAGTATATCTAAATATATTGTGTTATTTATATCACTTATAATATACATATATGTTCATGAATAATTTTTATGTATATCAAGTTTTTAATGTTTATACTAAAAGAGATGATGAACCCCATGGTTTTATTAGAGAAATGTAGTTGTGCCAAAATTTTTGATATTTTTTTCTTTTCAGAAACATTGTAAGTTTTATAATATAAAAGGCTGTTTTAATTTTATATTAAAGATATTAAAGATAATGTGACTGTGCATTACTTATTTTTTATATAAATTATTTGTGGTAAAAAATTGCATTCTTAAAACAAAAAAGAATTATTGAAAATATATTGAGCTTTATTTTTCCATAATTATAAATTAATGTTATTTGGAGTAATATATAGATCAGCAGTAAAATTTTCTTTAAGAATTTAATAAGATCATTTAACAAGTGAGTATTCAATTATATATTCTGTAATATCTGTAAAGATTTAATAAAAGTTATTATTTATAAAAGTATTAGTTATTATATAAAGGCATGATAGCATTAAAGAATATACTCACCACCTGAAGGTGCTGACTTGAAAATAATATATAACTAAAAACAAAGCAATGAAAATAATTCTTTAATATATGGCATAAAGCACTTGTGGAATTCTGTAAGTCACTCTGTGTGTGTATATATATATATATATATAATTCTTAATACTAATATATATATATATATATATATATATATATATATAATCAGATTTAAGAATTGCAATCTCAGAATCCTTTGGAATCCTAATATCCAGGATACTGCCAAATATGTTAATCTAAAAATTCTGGTATTAGGAAGTCTCTAATCCTGTGATTCATTTATTGTTACTTTGTGTTAAAATATTAAAACAAAAATTCTATGTATAGAAGCAGTGTATCTAAAATGGTCACAATGAACAATAAACATTGGGACATGTAATAAATTGTGGTGTCTGATAAAATAATATTCATATTAAAATGTACCTTGGGAGTTAGTCTTTAACTAATGTTTTAAAAAAACTAAGTTGTTTGAGAAATATATGAATACATATAAAGCAATATCTACATTCACAATACATATTTACATAATATAATTATAGACACACATTTATAAACAGTAGAAATTAATCATCCACATATAGTAATTTAATTAATACACACAGGATTGATAAAACTTTTAGAAGTTTGGGGTGAAATTAAATGTAACTAAAAATAGGTGAAAAGAAACACATTAACAGCATTATTGGACCACATGTAAGAAAGGAATTTAATGTTTTCAAATTTTACAAAAATTTATATAAGTATTATATATATTAAGGCCATCACCTTAAGACTATGTGCCTGAACTTCGATAGTAGGGACCTCTACAAATCTTTAATACAAGATCAATGACCCTAAAAGACAAGAGTGGCCAATCCCATCAACAACCCACCCACCCCCAAAATATTTAGGTGAATCTAAGCAAGTTCAGACCAGCCTTAAGGTGATGGCCTTAATATATATATTACTTGTGTAATGAGTATGCACTTAACAAATTAATAATTATATAACTAATGAATGATATAAAGACAATAAGAATGAAAATTACAATGGTTAAGGAGGCTTTATATATTAAATACAGTGGGTTATCTTTTGGTTCACTGAAATTAGATTTAACAAAGCTAATTACATAATGATACCATTTTGTATAACTAAAAGATATGGATAAATAAAGAAAAAGAGATTAAAGGCTTCAAAATATAGATAGGGCAAAAGATAGAGATAAGCAAGAAGTATAAGATTAGAAATAAAAAGTGTTAAAAAGAATAAGTTAAAAAAATTAATTATTGAGAAATAGCTGATTCAACAAATTGATTACATAAAACAAAAATCGATTATACATATAAAAAATTTGCACTGCTTTCCTTAATAAAAAAATACCCCCCCCCCAAAAAAAAAAAAAACCAGGTTTTTTTTTAGATAGATCTCTTTAAATTACATTTGATCCCTTTGTATATACATCAATATAAAAATAATTGTTTAAATATCAACAGAGGAAATTATAGTTTTATATTTCCAGATTGCAAATTTTCATTCCCACAAACATTCACCTCATCAATTTAAATTTGGAGAAATGTTGTAGCCTACATTTACAATAGTGTTCTTAGTAATAAAAAGACGATTTATTATGATCCTGGTAATTAGCTTGTTAGTATTTAAATCTAACAATAATATGTTTTTTCTATATGATTCAAAGTAGAAGATAACTAACTGTTCTGGTACTTTAAAAATGTGTTCCATTTTCTCAAATGCAAAAGAGATTGAATAAAAAAAATTCCACAATTGATTCTTAAAAAAATTAAATCAGAGGTTGTCAATACTAATATACTCTGCAAAAAGTTCTCCCATGATCATTAATTTATTTGTAAATGATTGTAAAGTATTCTCTTAAGAGTAGTAAGCTCTCCAAACAATAGTGCAACCTAGTGTGAGCTTAGTAATTAATGGATGTAAGAAGGGTTGTGCATAAATCCCTATCTAGTGCCTACTCAACCACTATCCCCAGACTAGTTTCTAGCTTGTGGCATTCATCAGAAAGTACTGCAGCTTAATGTTAGCATATAAGGCAACCCTTCAAGAGAAACCTTTTATCTATTGAGTTTACTATAAAGCTATGAACCAAAGATAAAAACACAGTAATAATCCAAGCTAGTATAATCATATAGATCTGAATCCAGTTCAGTATCTCTACATTTTAGTGTCTTTGGTTTTTTTAAAAACTATAGTCACCTTCATCCTATGGGCAGGTAAGTATAAAATCAGTCTTATTATCACTATGCCATATGCACAAATCTCTTTACACCTATTGATTATCAAAGTTTGCACTAGTGGGGCACTACTAAATGGAAAGTTTATTATTGTTTTAACAGCTTGTGCAAACATAGGACATGGTGATCATGTGATGTTTATTGATTTTATATCAACCCTGCCCATAGGATGATGGAGATTGTGGTTTTTAAAAAACTAAAGACAGCAAAATGTATAAATATTAAACTGGGTTCTTATCTATATGGATATAGAAGCTAATTATGTTTTCATCTTGGCCTCATAGCTTTATAGTTAACTAAATAGATAAATGGTGGTTGCTGGAGAATAGTATTAGATCGAAGATCTAGGTGCAGTGTTCTCAGATCCAAGGCTCCTCACTGATGAAAGCTACAAGCTAGAAGACTAGTCTGGAAATATTGTATTAGGCAAATAGATAGGGATATTATGGACAAACCTTCTTGCATCCACTAATTATTAAAGATTACACTGAGTGGAACTATTGTATGCAGTTTGCTACTATTATTAACAGCTTGTATAAGCATAGGAAATATGATAATAAGATGTAAAGTAGAGATTTATTTACATTTTTATAAACAGACTATTGTATTATACACTATTATTCTAGATATAAGAATACCAATATCTAGAATCATTGTGAAGTTTTTTTGGCTCCCTAGATAGACCAAATGCAAGTACTTTTCCTCTAACACCAAACAGACTCTAACTGATTGATATCCTTTACATAAAGATCAGGTGAATATTATATATAAAATTCATAATATTTAAAATAAATTTGTATCAACATAGTATAGTATCACTAAGTGACCCCCGCCCTAGCTCCAAATCAATCTGAAATGAAGGCTGCTTACCTGCTTGCCAAAACTATTGCTACAGCTCTGATAACCCTCAGAAATATTGCTCACAGATAAAAGTCGTAAAGCGATCATTTTTTAGTATAAATCTTATTTCATTTTGTTTTTTTACTCAAAAAGTCAAAACAGTTAAAAAATAAAATTAAAATAGTCTGAAAATATATAATGATTGATTTAACGCAAACACACACATTCATCTAATAAACAAATGTTTGTCAAACAAAACATTTATTTTAATTACACTTTCAGAACGTTTGGTTTATTAGTTGACAACTAATAGTGTTTGTCATTATTTTTGATAAATGAAAAAACTGGGAATCTAAAATTTAATATAAACATATGCCTCAAGAAAAGAAAAATCAGTATGAATTTTAACTTCATAATGATCATAAAGTCAAGTTAATTGAAAATTATGTTTGTGCTGAAGATTTGCTTCCTAGATAAATATTAAAATATATTTCATATGTTTATAATTATAAATGGATTTATAAAGTGAATAATTACAATAAAGAAAGAACAATAAAATTAAAAATAATTACTAAATCAAAAGAAATAATTATTTAAATTTAATAATAATACTATGATTTAACTTAAATTTGTGTTTATACATAATTCAACAGTTTCAGTACAAAGAAAACCTGCAAATTGTGTTATCAGAGATTATAAATTTCTTTGAAACGTATTATTTAGAAGATTAAATGATGCAAAAATAAAAGCATTCTACTTTTTAAAAAAAAAAAATCATGTTCAGTTGCTCAGAAGTTCGCGTGATTCTTGAATTTCCAACTATCTAGTTAAGAACAAATGCTAGATTTCAATAGACCAAACTATTTTTTTTATTTTTTATTAAGCGGAAAATCAAGTTTGCCATACTGTTACATAATGTTGCAAAATGTCATCAAAATTAATATAATAAAAATTAAATAAATATGATCTATAAAAACAATTTATTGTTAGCAGTCATAAAAAATACAAAATTTATTAATCAAAACTCATATTTAGAAATTAATTAAAAAGATGTTTTTTGAACATGGCATTTTCCACTAGATATATCACAAACCCAAAAAAATGTTTGATTACAAATTCGCTCATTTGTAATTTGCAGTGAATGCTATAAACAACGTATGATTTCTTATAATGTGGATGACAGCTGAAAAAAATTAACCTTTTTTATTATCTTCAAAATAATCATGTTTTTTGACAATTCTGAGATTTATTCTTGAATTCTGATACATTTTTTTTAATGAAAACTGAGACACTGTTTAAAATATATCAATATTTGGCAATATGCCTAGATTATAATGCAATATATTATATTATCACAAAATGATTTAAAATGTCAACTATTTATGTTACATTTTTTCTAATCAGCAACCATGCATTTATTCATCTGGTTGAGTAGTTTATTAATACAAGAAAGTGTCACCTGTTTTAAAAACAACTATATTTTTAATAGCGACTTTTAAAACATTTTATTTATATAAATATATAATGTAGAAAAAATGTATCTTTTTCAAAAAGAAATATGCTGTTAGAGACCATCTATCCATATTGTCAATTGTGATATAATAAAAATATAACCAAATGAGAATATGCTTGTAGGGAGGGGGTTAATAATATGTGAACACTTTAAAATAATAGATATAGTTTGTTCCAAGAACTTTTACTTTTCCCAGCCATCATACTATCATTGTGTTAAACTGAACATGGCATTATATTATTAAACACAGATGCAAGAAGAATTTGTAATAACTGTAACCACATATTTTTGTTATAAAATTGACAATGTATATATACATTAGCACCATACATAAAGGAATCCATCCATTCTAACTCTAGAAAATACAAATAAATTTATAACTAAAAGTAAACAAAATCATTCTAGACAAATTTTATAATGATCAAATACAAATAATCCTTGGATCACAAATACATTTGGAAATATGACATGCTTGTCCTTTAATCTAATAATTTGCTGTTACTGTCTTTTAATTTATTATGCAGTTAATGTCATGCTTTAAAATATTTCAAATATCGTGCTTAATTGTAAATCTCAATTGTATTCCATTCCTGGCCATATCTTCCCATGAAAGCAATGAAAATTGCAATTATTAAAGTGTTTTTGATGCAATTGTTACAATGTAAATGAAATCTTTCTCACCCATAAAAATCATGTTAGAGTACCTTATAAATACTTTAATAGTTATTTTCTATTCATTCCCCATCATCTGACTGATCCAGTGTAGATATAATTTTACAAATAATAGCTTCTACAGTATCTCATTCAGTATACTGAAGAAAATCCAAATGATATTAAAATATATTTTTTAAATCTTAAAAAAATCTTTTATATTCAAATCTCATTTTCTTGCAATAAATCATGAAAAATAATTGTTCTATACACAATCTAATGAAGATTCATATTTACAATAAAAGATTCATAGTAAAAGATCACATTCAGTAAAGTGAATCAACTGATCTTAACCTCTTAACATCAAATTTTTAAAATCTTTAGAAACACTCTGAAATAAAAATCATTAATCATGTTGTTAAGAGATCCAAGTTTTACTTACAGATAATAAATTGGGAAAATAAAAGCTCTCTATATATCAACTAATTTAATTGTAATAACTACCTTATGTTTTAATTGTTAAGTATAACATTAGCACAGTAAACTTTGGGCTGCACCATAACAACTTAATTTTCTTTTCTAATTAAAAAGCTACTAGGATATTATTAGATTTTATTACATATATATTTTGAGAAATTCTTAGAATTATATATATATATATTGTAATGATCAAAAATGCACAGCTAACATAAAAATCGCCAAAAGGTAATTTGTGTACAGCTCCACATTCTGACATCACATGATCAAAAAAACCATTTCTTTTTATATTTTGCTAGACTTAGTTGGTTGCAAGAGACTATTACCATATTTTAATTACCATAATTGATTGTAATAAAAGAGAAATGCGACAATAATCAGAAATTATGATTTATTCATACATAATTACCACACAAATAATAATATACTTGACAGACACCTTCAGAAAACATCAGACTATTGTTTTTTTTATTTGGATTGAAATCAGTATAGCACTTAATGATCTATTGTCTTACCAATTTAACTTCCATAGCTAGTCTGTTGCAAATTTCATTTAACTATATATTTATTGCCTCGCTGTTCATCAACCATACATGGCCCTATGCATCTTAATTGTTCCTGGGCAGATACAGTTTTGCTGCACTCCAACTGTAATTACTAATATCCATTAATATAACTGATCACAACCTAGTTTTAATACTTATTAATTTTATAAGCTTTAGAATATGCTAATACATCATTTATATAAATTTACTATTAGAAGAACTAGATTAACGTAAATGCTTTCAGGCTTTAGTGCTTTGGAAACTATTACAAAGCAACTCAAATAAGTGAAACAAAATATCCTGAGCCAGATGCTCTTTAATGTCTGCTTCAATACTACATCAAATAAATATCACCAAATGCCATGATAGAAATCCCACATCTGCCTGGCATTAGTGATTGAAACTTATGAACCAACTGGTAGGAATGGGTGTTTATTTGATAAATAACAATTATAATAATATATAATAAGTGTACGTGACAGGAACAACATTTGCATTACATTTATTTACAAACAATATATAAAATACATGATATACAGTAGGAATGTGCATCTACCAAATAAATACTGCTTAACTAAGTGACCAAGTCATGAAAATTAAAAATAATATTACATTATACTATAAGAAAAATAAGTAAAAATTGAGAATGTAATTCCTAAAATTAGCAACTAGAGAACTAGTCCCAATTTAAAGAAATAATTTAATGATTTATTGCTCTGAGAATTCATAAGAAGTTTGACTATCTGAAGTGATATACCTGGGTCACAATCCATAGATCTTAAGCTCTAAAGTCTGCTGCTATTTCACTACAAATCACACTGGGGAAAAAATCAAATACTTTATTGTTCAGAAATTATTAAAAAGTTCCAGAACTAGAACTGACAAAAATGAGAAACGATTTAAAGATCTTGAATTCCAGAGTCTGGCACCCATTCACTACAACAAATCATGCAAGATATTCCTACTTAAGAAAGGGCTTGGCCTGAAAAAATACAACTGATAAATTACGCTTAAATAAGTCATGATCTGAACAGACTGCAATATGATAAACACATTTAGTAGGTAATGCCATATTAGAATCTCTCATCATCATCATCATCATCATCATCAACCATTATCAATCCACTGCAGGATGAAGGTCTCACCAAGTTCAATCCATCTTTTCCTTTCTTTAACTTCTCTTCTTCACATCACCCCTGCACACTTTCTTATTTCATCCATCCATCTCACATGCGGTCTCTTTCTGGGTCTTTTACAATCTCTTGGAATCCAGTTTAAAATTTCAATTGTCCATCTAACACTACTTATTTATATAAACACACACCTATTAATAAAACATTTTAACAATTAAATTACTATTCATTTCAATTTTGACCAAAATGTTTAAATTCAACATTTTCACAATTTAACTGAGAAAATGATCGAATTTCTACATTCCAAATACTTTGACTTTCATAGAGAAAAATTTCAAATAAAAATGCTGATGTCCAATTAGATAAAATATTTCATCTGTTTTGAGTGCCATCAGAAGACTTGAAAATTTGTCATAAAAACCAGCATAAAATATTTCAACTTTTGAAATTTTATGAAATGGAAAATCAACAACAAAAAAAATAGGAATCTAAAGACCAGATGTCCGTCTATTATCAGCTCCTTCATTCCCTTAACATTTAAAAGAAAAGAGGTTAGGGGAACATTTCTTGAACAAAAGTTTTCTTTTATAAGAATGAAATTATGACTTTAGAACTGTCGAGAAGACAGTTTTTACACTTGAAATAAAATTTATTAAGGTAAAAAAAAAGATCTTTAAAACATTTTCTACTTAAAGAAAACTAAAAGAATAAAAACACATGTTACATATATACACAGAACTGGAAGTTTTCTGATAAAAAATTGAATGAAATAATCGGGTCATAAAAAGCATTTATCACACTTTTCAAATAGTCTACTATAGAAATCTTATATTTTTGATTCTTATCATAAACTATATAAAGTGCATAAAAATTTTCATCAATGAAGTGATACTTTAAACTTTCTTTAAAACATGACAAAAATCAAAGAATATATATATTTTAAAAATTGTATTAAATATTAATTTTGTAAAATCTATTACTAAAGAACAGACCTCACAAAAATATTTCAATGATGCAAAAACTAATATTGGATCCGACTATCAATAATTTAAAAAAATAGCTGGCATTATTAATACTTTAAGATCTGCACCGTTTGTCTAAGAGTATTGCATTCCTTTGTAATATATCTTTGTTTGGATACACTATTCACACATAGGGCTATTGTATTCACTTGAGTAGTACAAGAAAATCGTAAAAAATCTATTAAGACCTTCACCAGCATCTTGTCTTCCAATAATAAAACCTATTATACCATACTGCAGAGGTCCCCAACCTTTTTGCACTTAAGAGCACATTCTATAATACCGGCCAGGTGGCGGGCACCATTTATTTTTTCAATGTAAATTTATAGTTGGATATTGTTAATAATACACATAATGTACAAAATAATATTTATTTCAAAAATAAAATTTTAACATACAATTAACGTTAATATTTTTACGTTGTAAAAGTATATAATATGCCTTACAATTTGATTACAATATAATACAATAATTTATAAGAAATTTTAAAAATTAAATTTATTTGTATCAGATAAATAATTTTTTATCATGTTTGGATAGTGGCGGGCACACGTAAAATGGTCTGCGGGCGCCATGGTGCCCACAGGCATAGGGTAGGGGACCTCTGCCATACTGATATTAGCTGGCCAATATTTTTCATTTTATGAAGATGTCCAAGCTTACCAGAGAGAACATTTAATTCACTATCCATTATCCTGTATATGTAGTAATATAATCAGTTTTTATTTGTATGAATATTTATGATAATGATATTTTACTTGCAGCTACCAGCTGGAAACTACCATTCTATAATTGAATTGTTAATATGTTTTTGAATTTACTGTAATAAATAATCTATTATTTATAAACTGTGTTTGTAATATTATAAAGAAAGAACAAACCGCTGGTCATGCATTTTGCATGTAAATTCTAAAAAGTGCATGACTGGAGATTTGTTGCTTCTTTGTAATATATAAATGTTTTTAAAAATTAAAACATTATTTATACTTTTCCAACTACATTTAATTGTTAGTAATGACATATAAGTTAAAATGTAACATGTTTTCTGATGATATTATTCTCCTTTCTTCTATGGGTGTTGCTAGACTAATCAGTAACAGTCTAGCAGGGAGACTGAATGGATTACCATTAGATTCATGAATACTGAATTAATCTGGTACTCTGAGTTATGCTATTTCTTATGATTATATTTCCATAAATAAATAAATAAAAACTAAATTAAGTAGTTATTAATCATAAACATTATCATCAATGAAAGTGACATTTTATAGATAAATTAATATCTGCATGAAAATAAAATACTAGTATTTATTTATAGAAAACAAATTAGCATTTGGTCAGATGACCAACTTTTTCATGACTAATAGGTAGAATTATTCATGTTGATCAATGTATAATTTCTATGTAGTCATTGATTACAATTCATTTTACATAAGATGTCAAAAAAAATCATATATATATAATCATACATATCTTATGAATATTTTGTAATTTCAGTTAAAGCTTTATTCTTCAAAAAGAACACTTTCAGACTAAAAGTAAATTAATAGTTAACTTAATTATTAAGACAATAAAGGCAATCTGTAATTGCAAATTTTTACTGTTTTATTGTGAATATGATTTAAAAAAAGTAACTGAAAAAGATTGCATTGAAAACAAAATAAGTGCTTAAAGAATCTTATCTATAAATTTATAAGTTCAAAAAATTTGAAAAGGATTGAGTTATGTAATTTTAATAATCTTTTAGGTGGAAAATCTTATTGTTTCAGTGCTATTTAATATATGTTATAAACATTTAAAAAAATAATCTAATGGTTTATTCCAGTGTTTCCCAACCTGTGGTACGCGTACCACTGGTGGTACGCGAGTTGCTGGTACACTAAAAATAATCAATAATGGCGGTCATAAAAAAAATTAAATCATAAAAATATCATAGAAATGTTTTTTCCTATAATTCATAAAAATTATTTTAATTAATAATATTATACAGCAAAGTTGTTAATATGTACAGTCGATAACGATCTTTAATGTTAATGATAAAATTGAAAGTATGATTAAGAAATTAGATTTTTGGAAACAGTGCGTCGAAAACAATCAACCGGAAGTATTCGAAACTCTACATATTTTTTGTTTGAAAATAAGGTTAGTCTGTCTCAAGATATACGAGAAAATATAATAGCACATTTAACAGGATTAAAATGGTCTTTCATGGAATATTTTCCAAAACCCGAAAACACAAATGATAATTGGATTTCAAACCCCTTCTGTGAAGAAAATTTAGAAAAAGCTACATCATTATCAATAAAGGATAAATAAAAATTTAATAGAATTATCATGTGACAGAACTTTACAAGTAGAATTCAAACGACACAATCTAATTAATTTTTGGTTAAACATGAAAGAATATGAACAGCTTTCTGAGAATGCTCTTAAATTAATATTACCGTTTACTAGTAGGAATTAGTAGAAAGCTTTTTCTTCATATATGATTTTTTTAAAAAATAAGTATCGAAACAGATTGAACGCATCTTTTGAACCAAATTTCAAAAAATTATGTTCTTCAAAACAAGCACAAGGATCTCATTAAATTTATTTTATAAAAATATTTGATTATGATAAGAAAATATATTAATTGGTTTTTTTATAATTTTGTGTTTTTATTAAAACCATTTATTAGTAAACGAAATATGACAAAATAGTAGATAAATATGAAACTTTGAAGAAACACATACATATATATATATAAATGTTACAGTGAGTTTATAATTTCAGTGAGTTTATAATCTGGCGTGAAGTTTAGGCATGTTTCAATGTAATTTGTCTCATTATGTGATAACAAATTTCATGAAATACAATCATTTTTACGAGGTGGTACAATTTAGCGTGATGTAATACCAAGTGGTACGCGAGCCAAAAAAGATTGGGAAACGCTGGTTTATTCTACCACTGTCCTAAACCACACAGTGCAGCATTTTAATGTAACACAGTCATCAATTTCAATTCTGTTTGTGCTTCTCCTTTTTTTCAGACTTGTTTAATCTACTAAACAAGTTCTAAGTTAACAATGATAAAGTTATGACACTATCAAATTCTTCAGTTTAATATATTTGTCTTAAATTCTATCTGGTATTATATTCTAGTATTTTGTTATCTTTTGAGAAATGGGTCAGATAATATATTCCAATGTTTTGTTATCTATTAGAAAGTTTACATACTGGAAAGTATGTCAGGA
Source organism: Epiperipatus broadwayi (assembly GCA_028023455.1). Classification (NCBI taxonomy): domain Eukaryota; kingdom Metazoa; phylum Onychophora; class Udeonychophora; order Euonychophora; family Peripatidae; genus Epiperipatus; species Epiperipatus broadwayi. The sequence goes on from JAQFVV010006222.1 coordinate 3,326,671, forward strand.
GTTACATTCATGTGTTTTGACTTCTGGGAGATGTTCCTATATTTAAATCAATATAGTGGTTTCTTTTTTTTTTTTTTTTAATTAGTGACATTTTTTAATTTCTGCTACATGAAGCATCAATTAGTGGAATCATTTTCAAAAGAGTTTGTGAATGACTTAACATGAATAATAAGTATTATTTCATGCATTTATTTGCAACAGCATCGTTATTGCTAGGTAATACAAATGCCAATCACAAACAGCATTCCGACTAATCTTTACTTCTCAAAAATCTCTAATTAGTTGCATTCTTGAGATTAACAATAAAACTTACTTTTCTGCTTACTGAAAGCAATACCAATATATCTAATAATAATAATAATAATAATAATAATAATAATAATAATAATAATAATAATGATGATGATGATGATGATAATAATAATAATAATAATAATAATAATAATAATAATAATAATAATAATAATAATAATAATAATAATAATAATAATAATAATAATATGACCAGGTGCACTAAAGGTCATATGAGATTTAAGCAATTAAATTGCGGTTTAACAACATCGCTTTCATTCAAATTGCTATTTATAGCCCTCCCCCTCATTTTGGCATCTACAGAGGAAATTTTATCTTTTACTCAAACATTATGCCAAATTATATAGAATAATATCAGTTGACATTATTAGACAAAAAAAGTAACTGCATCTAAAAATGAAAAGTATGACATTACAAACATTATTTCTTTATGATGAAGATTTTAAAAATCCTTTACAGTAGTCCTTCTATATCCCTTAGCATTTGGATTCTGTGTTCCTGCTGAAACCTAAAACCATGGACATTAGTGAGCTCTATATAATATATATATATATAGCTACAATACAATTAAATTTTTTAAATGTATCCATTTAGATATTATAGAAATTAATAAAAATAAAATAATGCAAATATTAAAAAATATAAAATAATGAATCTAGAAAGAAAAAGAAGAAGCAACTAAATGGCTGAAATATAAGATGAAAGAATAGCTGAGTAATGGTTGATGAAAACACTCAAACAGGTAAGTTCATATGTGAAGTTTATCAGTTCAAATTTCTAATTTTTTAAAAAATATTATTTCAAACTGTATTGGAATAAAAAAATATCTTCAAATCTAATAATGATTAATTATTTTATTTCAAGTTTATTTACACGGCTATCATTTGATTTTTCTACAGTAACAAAACTGCTCCACAACAATGGGCTCTAGGAATACAATGTTAGTTTCAGGTCCCCTATATTAGGTGGAATTAAAAAATGATAATGAAGCTTCACTGTAATATTTTGAAGCTAAACTGAGGGTAAACTCATTACCTTTAAGTATTATTATCAAAATGAAGAAAACTTTTAGTTTTCTAACAGCAACAAGGGTTTAACTGACATCGTTGTGAAAACAAAAATGGCAGAGAACGTATCAAATCAAGTGCAGAATAGAGGGGGAAATGCGTGTCAAGAAAACAGCAATATGGATAAACAACTGATGGAAGAAGAGAATCCAGTTAATAAAGAGAACACCTCAGGTGATTTGGACTATATGTCACCCAAAATATCACAAGTGAATATCGATGAAAGCTTCGAAAAGTTTAAAATTAAAAACAACATTATCTAAAAAGCGAAACTGATTAATAAAAGTTTAAAATTGAAAACGTTATCTAAAAGCGAATCAGATTAATAAGAACAAATCTATAAAATCAAAATTTGAAACTAATGAGAGAAGTAAGTCAAACAAATTATTTAATGTTAATAACCAAGAATTTAAGTATGAAGATGCATTACAATCAAAGTATGAGGTAAATAACGTTATGCAGGAGGCTTAGGAAGATGAAAAATCAACTGTTTTGACGAAATCACTTAATGAATAACTTTTAATAATGATTGAGAAATTCAAGGAATAAAAGCGAACATTTCTTTTATCAAGATCATAACCACAGACAAATTCATTTGACAAACTAGATGCTAGACACTCCAGCTAGAAATATCATTTTTGTAACAGTGATAGAGTCTTGTTGTAATATTTGAGAGCACAGGTCTGCACTCCTCATTTCTTTCACAGGGGTTGATGATGGTGGTCGTTGGGGTCTGGTTTGTGGGTGCGGGCTGTTGACAATTATTGCTGCTTCCAGAAAACCTGCTGGGAGGGTACAGGGTCAAAGTTTTCAGTGCCTTTCCCACTCTGATGGGCTGCTGCACTCCCTTGATGGATTGTTTTGGGGCAGTGCAGATCTGTGCTTGTCCATATATAGGTACATATTGAGTAAGGTTATACAACCCTTTTGTGGATATGTTATTTATCGAGCATATGTACTTTGTTTTTACCTTGTAACATTGAACACTGTAATATCATGTAGTGGGTGATCAGTCACCTGTGTTTTTTTTACCTTAATAAAAAAAAAAAAAAACGATTTTTACATACTTTGTGCGTATGTCGTATGATAACTTTACCTTTTTAAAAAAGAGAAAAATAAAATGCAAATATGAGTAATTTGTCAAACGACACACAAAAAAATTAATTAATTATTCATTGCTATCTTTTAAATATAAAATTTATTTTTGTAATAAGTCGTAAAACAAGATCTTAATAAATAAATTCCACATTAACCATATCATAAGAAATTTCAATATTTATGAAAAAGATCAATTTCTAACAATATAGAAATTAAAAATAACGATTCGCTTGATTAAAAAGAATAATGACTAATGATTAAAAAAAATTAATTGGAAAGAAAAACATTAAATGAATTATGCAAAGTTAAAATTTTGTTTGAAATAATAAAATATATAAAGACTTAAACAAGACTTACAGATCATATATTTTAAATTTACCATGATAAACTATTTTTGAACAAGGGAATTTAAATTATACTTCAGCAGCCAGGATAGTGACCTCACAGCGAGTTGCCACATCTGAAAGATATTAACCTTTTAGAATTACTTCTTATTTTAGCAATATTGACATCTATAAATGAAATATCAGTGCAATATTTACTGGCTATTGAAAATTTGTATGCCAGGTTTTGAACTCAGGCTACTTATAGAATCTATAACTGATGAATAATTAAATGAACTTCAGATATGAAAATTAACTGTAAGTAAACTTGAAGTAGTCTCATATAAGAGTATGCTCCTGCTATCTTATATAGTATTGGCTTATCAACAAATAATTGTTTTCAATCCAAACAAACTTTTATTATCTTATGGATTGAAAGTTATTAATTAAAGGTGAGTTACTATTTCTGATATAAACACATTCAAGTTTTCTATTTGCATTCCTTTGCTTAATTTCTCTTACATGCCTTTTATTGTCTTACTGTCTTCAATTATTTGCACTTCTAATGCCAATTTTATCATTCCTATATTAATTATGCCAACAGTTTTACATGTTTGAGGAGTCCCATCACAATAATTTAATGACACATTAATCAAGCCTATTTGTAATTTCTTCTTTATGGAAAATTGTCTGTGGATATTCAATATGTAAGATCTACAGTATTGAGAAAATAAGAGCTTTAACAGATTAAAATTGTGACCTTTTATAAAGCAGTTAATAAGTTATTTAAAACTGCCTATAGTACTGCAATTTCATGAGAAACAATTTTATGCTTAAGCAGCTCTATCTAGGCATTCTGCTGTATCCAAAAATAGGAAATAATTTTTAAAAGTTGGTTCAAAAGAATCCACCCCATAAAATCTCACTAAATCTCAGTGTTTGATTGTTTATTCATTTGAATAATAGAATTGACAACAATGATGTAAATATTTTACTCTACATAAAATAACATGAATTTGTGAGTTTTGTTTGATGATAATTCTTCAATATCTGAACATAGCTATTCAAATTAATAACTGCCATGGGTAAAAACTAATATAACTACTCTTAGCACAACTTGTCTTGCAAAAAAATATGTTTACCCTAGTGGAAATATATATTATAAACCATGTTTTCAGGAGCAACTGCGTTTAATAAAATAAAATACCAATATTTCATAATGATGGTATTTTATTTTAATTTTACTTTATTAAGACAGTTGTTTTGAAAATATCTTTATAAAGGATAATGTCTATGAAAATAATCACTTCAACATATATATATGTGTGTGTGTTGAATTAAAACTTATAATAAAGAATAGACAAGAGGAGATCATTCCATGTAAATAAATATAACTTTTAACTTTTGATATCACCAGGAAACTATCAATTATAACTTATTGACAATTCATATGAGGCTAAACAAGTTTTCTTCATTAACCTATAATAATTCTTTTGTTGGGTTCATTATATATATATTGAAAAGTACTTTGACACATAAAAAAAGAATGTATGGTGTTAGATGCATTAATGAAAAATAATTTTTTAGATTAATAATATTAAAAAATTGATTTGTGTAATGGTGCCTTGAAACATTTTAACATTATTTTTGTTCAATGATAGACTGACTAGGTTCAAAAAATTATTTTTTATTCCCTTCAGAAAAATGTTATTGCAATACCTATAAAAAATAATTTTCAGTTTTTGGAGAGTTAAATTTTTTTCTTGATAACTCTGCAAACTACAGATGAAATTTTTAAAAATAATAGTATTGGTTATGCAAACTTAAATGATTTGTGGTTATTGAATATTTGTGCAAAATATGGTTTGATTATTATGACAAAAAATTCCAAAAAAGAACTTGGATGTATTGATGCTTAAAAATAATAACATTATGTAAAACAATACTATAAGAACATTTTTAGCCTACTTAGATAGATACGGTTAGGCATAAGCTAAAGTTAAAATAACACAATGGTGAAAAATATTTTAAGTCTTTAGAATCATCTGTTATTTTTGTTAAGTTTCAATAGCTATTAAATAGTGAACCTACTAATTTGAAGGTTTTAGCTACTCATGTCACTTTTTAACAAAAATTGATAAAATTTTAAAAGAAATAGTTAAACACTTTTTTTTTAAAAAAAAAAAAACCCCTTAAAATTTGTAGCAGTAAAGAAGTGAAATGATCAGTGTTTAAATTAGATAATGCAGCTCCTGAAAAAGATTATTTAAAATTGTAAAAATATTATAACTATGGATTATATTTTTATATTAATTGCCACAAATTAAAATTTTAAGAAGTATTATAGAAGCTGCAAAAAATTTACTGAATTCACTTGTAAAAATCTCGATAGTCCTTTGACAACTGTATTTTTAATGCTTTATATAAAAAAATATGCATTCTCTTTTTGAAAGCTAATAATCCTAAATAAAAACTACCCAATATTTTTTTTCAATATGGTTGTTTTCTTAATATTATTTATATTGTAACGGTCAGAAAACGTGTGACTCATAAACATAGTGCAGAATTTGACCACCATACAGAACAGAAAGGGTACATATAATGAAGTTGTTGAAAAATAAATATGAAAAGAGTGATTATACAGAAAGTGAATTATTGGTTTTTATGCTAGGTTTGGGAAAAGATAAGGGGGATTTAGATATAAAGGTTATAGAGTTGACAAAAATTATGTTGTGGAAATGGGATAGAGCAGATTATGGGTAAATTTAGAGTGGGGAATGTAAAAGAAAGTGGCTAACAGGTTTATCTGGGCTTAATTGCTGAGATATTCTTGACTTCGTTTAAGGAGAAGCCATAATACATCACATCACATCACATCCGTGGTACTGAATTCGAACATAGTTTATCGGTTCCACAATACAATCCACGAAACAACGCATCTGATGCGACATTAGTAAATATTTCCTTATGCACGGTGGTCAGGGATATGCAAGAGATTCATGATTTTATTCTCGAGTTAGCCAATAATCAAACTAATATTAATTAAACATTCATATTTACATAATCGAGGAAATATTAGATAGAATGGGTATCGAATAAATGAAACGTAACTGCAGACATATAGTTTAAAATTATTTATTAATACATTTTAATAAAATCATTTACTAATAATATTTAGGGATTCAAAGCTTCAGTAGCGGAATTTGTGACATGATTATATTTTAAAGAATACATTTATTTATTTAGACATTATTTTATATTGAGGATTTCAGTAGCGGTATTTCCGATACTGTAATGTTTACAAAAGGAATACATTTATTTGTTTAGACATTATTTTATCTTGAGGACTCAGTAGCGGTATTTCCAATACTGAAATGTTTACAAAAGGAATTCACTTATTTGAAGGCGTAATCTAGCTACCAAAAATTCTCGAGTAAGTATTTCTAATGCATGCCTGGAGGGATTTATACCTTTGCAATGCAAGAGTCTAAAGTATGGGTTATAAGAGTAATGGCAGACATATATTTATTTAATTAAAATACTTATTTATAACTAAGGGCCAACATTTATTTGAGAGTGAATTATGAAGATAATGCAGAGGCGGAGTGATATATAGAATAATAAAACAAAGTAAAGGAACACGTGGTACGCTTTAAAAAGGCGATATGGAATGGCAGTATATCAAAACTGCAAGGCCGCGAATGGGTTTATAAGAAGGTCGGGCTGGTCTCTGCCATTGGCCCAACGAAGTAAGGTGTCACATAAGCATAACCAGGGACAAGCGGTCCATGTCGCAGTTTTACCGACCGGCTGCATGACATTGTCAAGTCCTATGGGAGCACCCATTATGCCCGCTTGTGTAGGACGACTGGGGTTAATTTCAACCCTGAAGAATCCGGAAATTTCACGGCGGAATGGGTCATCGCGTCTCTAAAACCTAACACATGTATACTGTATAAACGGTTATGATGAGATTTAAATAGGTTTCTGACTTGGCCCTACATTACCAACATTTACTCAAGAACTCTGGCGACTCTCAAAGAAATGGGATTTTCTAGAATTATTCATTAGATTTAATAAATACAAAATATACATAAACTGGGAGTTATTACAACTAATATGCCAGCCATTTGCGAAATAGTAGATCCTGCATTACAATAAATGATGCACTGAATGCGTGTCGATTTATATGAAAGTAAAGTTATTTAGGAAAGTAAATATTAATGAAAATTGGACACGCATTCATTGTTTTAAGCGATCATAGATTTAAACTTTGAAATTTGAGACAATTATGAGCATGCAATAATTAAATAATAACTATAGATAAAAATGTAGATTATAGAAATACGCACCCAAGAAAGCTAGAGTGAGGTAAGCTAGATTATTAGAGAAATTTACACATTAAATTAATTATTCAATTTCAGTTATACAAATGATAGTTTTTACATTTTATAATTTAGATAAGTGTTATGAAGAAGAGCTATAGCATATTATTAGAGTACTCTAGAGTTTGAACACAGACAGGTACCTGTTTTATAAGAAGTTTTCTGATTCCATTAGTTTAGCAGCAAAAAGTTCACGAGTGGCAATTCTTTCTTGTATTTAGATATTCATTTAATTTCATGGCAGCAGCAGCTTTCTCATTCGTTTCAGGCAGCAGATCTTCATGGTGAATTTATGACGGGCAATGGAAAGTTCAGCATCCGATAGGCCATCGCCTGATGGAGGATAATCTAGGTGCTTTACTCGGTCATACCTTGGCAGGAACAAATTATTTTATATTTTTGGAGACTCTCAGTGATCGAGAGCAAAGCTAAAGTTTAAGTGAATGTCTCCAGCAAGTCTAAGATGGCCTCTTTTCTTATCTTGATCTCTCACATTTTTGTTAAGATATTTTTAGGTTCTACTTAATCTGCCCTGAGGATAATCAATGCATTTTTTAGGTTTTTAATTAAAGAAAGCTGCCATTCTATTGTTTACATTTTACATTTACTAATTACAATTTTGGGGAATTTTTCTTTAATTAATCTATTATCTGTCACTGACCAATGCTTTTAAATTTCAAAAACAAAAAGGGAACATAAGATTATTTTAACTTTTAATTAAATATTACATCAGAAATTTTTAGAATTATTATTAAATGAAATTTAAACAAAGCAATAAATACGAACTTTATAATCCAAAATAAATGATTAAAATTATACAAAATTATATAACTAAAAGAAATCTAAATTATATTATTTTATACCTATTTATGTGTTTAATTTGAGATCGAAATGTGTGTGTGTTTATGCTAAATTCTACATATATTTATACATTTCTAAGATTGCTACACACACAATTCGATACCAAAAAGTTTAAATTTGGGCGGGATACACCAGTCAGTGAGAGACGACAGAAAAAGGTGAAACTTAAGATTCGAATACGAATCTTACTGTTTCAATATCAAAGTCTTAACAGACTACTTTCAAAATATAAAAAAATTTTCTATATAAATTTTTTTCTATTGAAAAATAGTGCAATTATCAAAATATTGTAAATCTAAAAACAAATTCTTTTTTTGTTTGTTTTCACTTTTGATTAGTTCCATTAAAACGTTACTATTATTACTACTTCAAAAACTCATTGTTGTAAAAAGAGAAAATCAGACTTGTCTACTACACATCTCTGATTTAACATCATATTTCATTTCATATTACTGAGATTTTCCAACAATACAAATAATGCTGAGTAAATTTTGGTGGTAATAAGGTGATTTCAAATATTTTCAGAATTTTCTTTGATACATTAAGTAAAATTCCTTGAGAAAATAAAAAAAAAAGAAGCTAAATATATAGTACTTTTACTAGATAAATAGAAATATCATTAAAATCAAGTGACAACTTTGTGGGGTCATATATATAAATTCAATAGTTTTAAAGCTAATATTTTAAATCATATTTTAACACTTCTCCAATATATCTTTGTTCTTGCAGTCTTTTCATTCTTTAATGTTTTAAAAAGTTATTTCATTTTCATTAATCTGAATATTATTGCCCAAATTTAATTGAATACATATAACAGATGTATAATTAAAAGCTGCCACTCATATTCATTATTTAAAAAATGACCAATGCCCTCCATTGAAGTGTTTATTTCAATGCATAATAATAATAATAATAATAATAATAATAATAATAATAATAATAATAATAATAATAATAATAATAATAATAATAATAATAAAATAATAATAATAATAATAATAATAATAATAATAATAATAATAATAATAATAATAATAATAATAATAATAATAATAATAATAATAATAAAAAAAAAAAAAAAATAATAATAATAATAATAATAATAATAATAATAATAATAATAATAATAATAATAATAATAATAATAATAATAAAATAATAATAATAATAATAATAATAACCCCATTCACAAAAGATCTATTCACAACAAAACTAAATACTATTCGAAACGCTTGCCATCCAGGTAGTCCTGGAGTTCCATTGTTTGTATTAAAGCATCTAAGCAAATTCACAACAGAATATTTGTATCAGTTAGCAAACCATCTAGCGCAACAAATTCAACCCATGGAGGGTGTCTATCCAATAGCCATAGTACCCTATAATAAAAAGAAAGCAATTATTCCACTTATTACAGACCTCAGACCAATATCTATGGGACCTTTGCCGATCAAAATTATGGAGAAAATTATTAAAGATGAAATTGAACCGTATATAATGCCACTTATCTCCGAAGCACAATATGCAAAGAAAAACTCTTCAACAACAGAAGCAGCTTTATTCTTCAAAGCAATTCTAGCAACAGTAAAACAGAGGAAAAAATACGGACCCGTTGTTGTGCAGCTTGATATAGAAGCTGCATTTGACTCAGTCAATATATACACACTTCTAAAAATGCTAAAAGACACAGAAATTCCTAGAACACATCTATATATAATTGCTAACCTGCTTCTGAACAGAGAGATCCATATAACTTTAAATGGAAGAAACTCACCATCTTTCACACCCACCAAATCTATATCCCAAGGATCCCCTCTTAGTTCACTATTGTTTATATTTTACATCAATCCCCTTATTAAAAGCATACAAAATGCATTTACTGGGATCGAGATACCAGACACAACACAGCACACTACATGCATCGCCTATATGGATGATGTTACCATATTCCTAACATCAAAAAAACAAATACCGCAACTCCAAAAGATATTACAAGAATATTCACAAAAATATGAATTATCATTTAATCCAGCAAAAACCACAGCCTGGTCTCTATACACTGGTAAACCATGTACATCAATTTACAAATCAAAACCAAACTCTTTCCTTGGGTTCCCATTTCATATGGGAATTACAGGAATGAGATGTCATATCCAAAATAAACTTAAAGAAGAAGCCACAAAAATTATAAACTCCTTGTCCAAGGCATATCTTTCACTATATTCCAAAGTACAGTTAATTAACCAGCTTATCACAACCAAAATAACTTACTATGTACCGGTTATTTCATTCTCAAAGGGGTTCATTTCAAAAATTAAAACCATATATAATAAACTACTTTGGGCCAGAAAAACAGTAGCAATTTCCACAAAAAAACTTAGCCAACCTCTAATAAAAAATGGACTTGGCTTGCACAACATCAATGTTTTTCATATACAGAAGTTAAGGAACTCAATAATCACAATACTTGCCAAATACCCCAAAATTAACCACTTGCTAGAAGTTACTCCAACAGATAGACCACCTCCAAAAAGTTCCTTTTTCACCAACATTATATACCAATGCAAAACCACAGACAAGATTCCAGAACAGTATTTGCATAAGTATTCATACTGGGATATTTATGGTTTAATAAACAGAGAAGCAGATACTAATGTTATACAACCTATGCTAGGAATTAACAACAAGAGACTACTCAAGGAATATAAAAATGGGCTCTAGAGCCCAAATACTTTGATTTTATCATGAAAATCAATCTCATTGCCTTGCCAACAACCCACTTTCTTTATCATAAAAGAATGTATATATCTATTGACCCCTTCTGTGGACTCTGCCATCGAGCAGAAGAGACACTGGACCACTTTATTTATCAATGTGTAGCACTTAATCAAACACGACAGATGATGTGTAACACCTACAGAAAACCGGGTACAATCATTAATCACATAATAGCTGCTTTTCAGGGAAGATCAATACCTAGCATTAAGGCAGCCACATTTGTTCTATATGCATATTGGTGCACCCGATGTACTTTCTTAATTGGCAATAACACCAGACGACACCCAGCTACATTTAGCAACAAACTGCTACACATTCGAAATAGAGATAAAATAATAACCAACCCCCACTTATATGCAGCAACATGGTCATTGTTAAAACAACCATCAATGCTGTGAATGCTGCAAAGAAAAACTATCATACAACTAACATTCAAAGTGACATGCGGACAAAACTAAATAAGCTCCTCAAACATTAGAACTCTGATTATTTTTGCTTTTTTAATTTTTATATTGTTATAGTCCATTAACCACAAAGTGTAACCACTAAATTCATTTATATGTGTTTACCCTAATATTATTCATTGTATGTTAAATTTCAAATTTTTCTAGATGTAAACTTATGTAAACCATTGAGATCAATAAAGCCTTTATTGAAATATATAATGAAATGATAGTAATAGTAGTAATAGTAGTAGTAGTAGTAGTAGTAGTAGTAGTAGTAGTAATAATAATAATAATAATAATAATAATAATAATAATAATAATAATAATAATAATAATAATAATAATAATAATAATAATAATAATAATAATAATAATAATAATAATAATAATAATAATAATAATAATAATAATAATAATAATAATAATAATAATAATAATAATAATAATAATAATAATAATAATAATAATAATAATAATAATAATAATAATAATAATAATAATAATAATAATAATAATAATAATAATAAAAAAAAAAAAAAAAAAAAAAAAAAAAAAAAAAAAAAAAAAAAAAAAAAAAAAAAAAAAAAAAAAAAAAAAAAAAAAAAAAAAAAAAAAAAAAAATAATAAAGATTACAGTGAAGATGAACAAAAAATCATTGCATTCTTTTGCAATTTGCATTCATTATTTTTTTAAAATTTGCTTATCATCCTTTGAACTTATGCATTTAAATCTGTTTATTGCTTATGTAACCCTATACACAAATTATTATTTTTCCAAGAAGATAGTCTTTTCATGTTTTTTTAAATCAAACCCCTAATAAAATTACTGCCAGATAAGCAATTACAATTCTTTTTTGTAAACCAGAAATGTTAGTGCTTAATATCCTTTGAATGAGAGAAGTAAACAAATATCATTAAAAAATAATTAGAGCCTTGAGAGAGACACTTTAAAAACCAAAGTCATAATTTATAAACTGCATCATTAACAATTTTTTCCAAATAAATAAATCTTGAAGTTTTTTAGCTTATGGGTAAATTGGACTGCTTGTTTTCTGCCAATAGGCAAGACTGATCATTGCTATAGCAAAACAGCAATGACTAACATTCTAAAATATGAAAAGACCAAAATATTTCAAAATCCAATAAATTAAAATTGATCAATTATCTTATATATTCAATTATCACTTAATCTTCTTAAATACAGACATTTAAAAAAGCAGGTGGAAAAAATAATTAAATACATTTGACGTGTGATGTTATTAAAGAAAGTTTCAAATTACCTGGAACAATTCCAACACTAATGTATGCTAGTCAGAAGATCAATAATATATTTATGACACAGAGCAATAGCCACAAGATCCACATTTATAGGAAAGATTGTCACAGAAAAATAAATAAAGAGTAATTGCCATCATAGTTACTCCCCAATATGATAGATGCATAGAAAAATCATCAGCCATGAATTTCACAATACAATATGCATGGATCAAAACTGTTAAGTAGACAGGAAGACAACAGGGTACTTCACATGATGTCATTATGTCAAGTCAAAAATTATTGATTGACAGGATGTGTAATAGATTATAAAGGATTATTAAAACATTTAAAATAGATTGAACTTTTTATAAAGTACAATTATCCTTATAACTTCTTAGCCTATGAATTGTCAAAAATTTGTGTCTGTAATTTCTCATGCATTATTTCTTTCACATTTATAACATAATATATAAGATGACATTATTTTGATTTTGGTATACTCCTTTATAACAATTTATTTTGTCTAAATGATGTTTTTATGATAGTCAATCCATTCATTTGCAAAAATTCAAAAACAACAAACCACCTGAGATTACAGCACAAAAAATATTATTTCCAGTAACTTTGGAATAATGCCAACTATTCTTTCTACCAAGTCCATTAAATTCTCCAAGAATTAAAAAATCAATCTTTTTAATAATATTGATGTAATAATACAATCCAACAAAATAATAAAGAATTTTTCCTCTGAACCCTTTGAATCAAATATTGAATCAGAAATGATAATAAAATGAATAGAGATATTATTAAACAAAACAAAGTTTAGTACTATTAGTCTTTTATAGATACCCCCAGAAATTTCAAAAATAGAAGAAAACCAATTTCATTTCTTAGCAAATTTAAATCATGCCATTTCCTTTCACTCAATAATTTGCCTTCCAAAAACAACTTGTAGCTATATACATATTCAATTAAACTTCCTTTCTCTAACAAATGAATTTCACTAAGTGTATCCATATAAATGTTAAATCATAATAGATCCTTAGCTGCAAGCAATGGCCTCTATTTACATCTTGAAGATTTCACATTAAGTAAAGTTTTCACATTGCTTGTAGCTATATAATTAAAAAAAAATATCATTAGTGATTTTTTTTTTGCCAACTATTTTTATCTCTTTGATAAGCAATACATTAGGCATAGTGATATCAAAATTGTGTAAAACAAATCACCTTTAAACCACTACACTAACTCTTTCAATTATCATGAAGAAAAAAAATACCTCTGACAAACATTCAATCAATTACTTATTTCTATCTTTATGGTTCATTATTGAGTATATTATTTCATGCAAAATCAGAAATAAAAATCTCAATCTTCGATTTATGTACACAAAAAAAATGAAGTCATATTATTGCAAATTTAATTATAGGATAGAAATATAATTAAACAGACAATAATTACATTGCCATAATTAATGCATGAAAATAATGGTAGCATGACTAAAGACAATTAAAACAAACATAAAAGACTACTTGTACCAAATATACTTACAGTACATAGTATTTGAAAAAAAAACAAACAACAACCTTCAAGGCGATAGAAGTACTCTTAATGGAAGTCTACTTATTGATTGATCATAGCGGATGCTTATATGTTATATATAAAATATTATTATTACATTTTTTTATTAGCATTAGTTAATATGAAATAGTTATAAAAGCTGATGCAATACTTGAGAAGGATCTGGAAGGCCATTAGAGTAAGTTTAAATTTAGTGAACAATAGAGTGATGCATTAGTTTAATTTAACAAAATTGCTCAATTAATTAATATTGGCCATGAATAATTTAATTGAAATTATATCTATTCAATCCATTTCTAAATTAGACATAGATTCAAACAATAACTTTGAGAACTTATCAATCAATGACATTTCTTCTATGTCAAAACAGAATCATATCCTGCTAATTTAGATCACATGATGTAAATTGGTATTCACATTGCCTTGGGTGATTTGTTAAAAGCATTCTTAAGATAATAAAATGAGATAAATAGAGCTCAATTTGATACAAAAGAGAAGAAACATTTATTAGTTCAGAGGCTAACAAAATCCACATCACTCAAAATTTCAATATTATGACATTCGAATAGAGCAGGGGTCCCCAACCTTTTTGCACTTAAGAGCACATTCTATAATATTGGCCAGGTGGCGGGCACCATTTATTTTTTTCAACCAGATGGCGAGCACCATTTATTTTTTCAATGTAAATTTATAGTCGGATATTGTTAATAATACACGTAATGTACAAAAAAATATTTATTTCAAAAATAAAATTTTAACATACAATTAACGTTTATATTTTTACGCTGTAAAAGTATAATATGCCCTACAATTTGATTACAATATATAATACAATAATTTATAAGAAATTTTAAAAATTAAATTTATTTATAGCAGATAAATAATTTTTTATCGTGTTCAGATAGCGGCGGGCACACGTAAAATGGTCTGCGGGCGCCATGGTGCCCACGGGCATAGGATTGGGGACCCCTGGAATAGAGGGACTAAATTCACCTTTTCGCAAACTTCCTATGATCGTCTCTGTGCTATGATGCCATTTCTATTAGCTTAAACCAATGGACTGCCTAATTAAAAATAGAAAGTGATTTATGGAAAAAATGCTACTTGCCACCCAATGATATAAGTATTGATCCCCATGCTTTAATATAACTGCCTTGCAAGAATGTGAATCCATCCAGCTAGCAAGTCTACACAACATCGGAAGGTAATAATTCAATGCTGCCTTAAAAACTTTGCATACTCTATTTCAATTATATATATGTTATATTTAATCTTGTAAATGTAATTCCTCTATCTATTAATACAGTGGTGATGAAGTGCCAGTTATATGTATTATATCTTAACTTCTTATTTATTGACTCTCTATAAGCCTACAAAATATAAATCTGTATTCTCTTTCATCCATTTCATGCTCTATTTTATTTCTGTATTTTAGTGTGGCAAATTTAATCAGTTAATATTATCTGATGTTTTATATATTTTGATTTGGATTTGAATTAATATGCCAATTAAACCCAATCTTGGGAGTCTGATTTATTATTCTATTCAATCCTGTTATTAGAAGGAAGGTTAATTAATGTTTGTAAGTTCCTTACAAAACACATGCTTGCTGGGTTGAGTAATGATTGAATATAACTTTATATATGTTTTAATGACAGAGTATTACCAACATTGCCCTATTTTTATTAGTAATATCAATTTATCATTAGTTGCCTAATGATATTAATTAAATCAAATTTGTAATATTTTGAAAGTAATCTCAATGACTTTCACTTCTTTGAGTGTAATAAAATAACTGTTTATTCACAATGCCAATCGAGTATACATTTGTGTGATATTCTGTTGCTGATTTGAAATGTATGTGGGATTTATTTATATGGAAAGATAATACACTCATTCATTATTATGACATTCAAACAGTTATTTAAATAATATTTATACTTATAGTATGTTTAGTATTTAGTCATGCCATTACACTTGATGTTATCAATGTCATTAGGGAGTGTTGCTAGCATATGCTAGCATTATTGATTATTATATTTTGCATTGTTATTTGGGATCATCAGGAACTCCAGACCCATATCATCGTACTTGTTCTAATAAAAGGGTATGCATTTACACCCTAGAAGACTGTTAGGTTAGAGTAGTAAATGTTCCACATGGGATGACCTGGGGAAGCCAGCCTATTACACTTCCTACCTACCATGTCCCAAGGTACCACTCCACCAAAAGCTCAAACATACTCTTTTATTTTCTAATAAATGATGAAGCATCTCATCGGCTCCAAATGGATCAAACTTTGCCATCCATGCTAGCACTGCAACTTATTACTATTTTAGATTTATGCCTATTTAATATCTGTATGTCTTAATGCTGTAATAATACTGAGCCATTCATTATTCATTAATTTTAATTGTATTAGGAATGTCGCAAGTCAAGCTTGTATTAAGCTGTCTACCCTTTCAAATGATTGATTCCTACATTCATTAGCAATTCTCTCTCTATCATTTAGATTGATAAACACCATTAAGTTGATGGATAAACAAAACCGTGTTATGTTTAAATATGCAAATAATTGCATATTTGTGCCTATATTTATTGTAAATTATATTGCTACAACTCATTACATATAACTCACTGAATGCTAGAAATGATGCTTTGACTGTAGTATGATTATATATATTAATTCAATTATGACTATAAACAACAAAGGTTCTCATTCTTTATGTATATTTCATGACGATCATTAGTTACTTATTTTCTTCAATTCTAAAGTAGCGTTAATATTGTTAAATTATTATGAGAAAGATTGTTTAATTATTACTGGCATATTAAACCACACTATATTGATTGTATACTAGTTATATATGTATAATTTCCTAAATGACATATTGCATTGGCACCATGTCCCCTACAATATTAAATTATGTAACCATATAAATATCTAATCACATATTTTTTGCATGAAATCCTATGAATAGAAAATATAAATAACGACGTCAAAATGTATTTATTAATGTTTATGTCTCAATCTATTCAAGTGTTCGAATCATTATTTTATTTAGTCTCTATACTTGTTAGAATAATTCATACTTTGAAAATTCATTATGCTTGAGTTACCTGAGATTGTGCTTATCCTGTGTAGACCCCCCTCCCCTTTTCATTAGAAATTGCCCACTCTTTCATTTCATTATCAGTCATTCACCAATCGCAATAATCTCATCATTCCTTAATCTACACATTCTAAATATTATCTTACTATTTTATGTAGCAACCCTCATGATTTAGTTAGATAGTCTCATTTAGATACAAGATATCATGTCTCTCTGCTGTATCTCCAGGCTTGGAATAAATTAAATTCATCTGTATCACCAGAAATGTTGTTTACATGATTATAAATTTGGGAAATGTGCAAATAGGTTAAATTTCACAATTGTTCCTGATCTGTGTATCTCAGGCATGGCTGGATTTGGGGTACTTTTGCTTAGGTCCTAAGTCTTGTTGAATGAACATACAAATTGGCTTGGTACAATATATATATATATGAAAATATTTCGATTTCCCATTCACTTTTATTTAAATATTTTAATTTATATAAAAAGTATAAACCATTAATATTAATAATTTATTTAAAAATAAACTTTTTAAAAATATTGCCTCATAATTATAGTAATTGTGTATGTGATGAAATTATCTTTATCAATGCTATTTTACAAAATTTTTATGTCTTTTGCAGTTTAGAGAAGTGCTAAGTGGACAACTCTAAGATGAGAAGTCTTAGGATCAATTCCACTGTTGTCTTGTGCAAAATTGTTTATATATATATTTTATTATGCCATATTTTTTTTTTTTACACATTTTACTAAATAGCTTTTCCTATTTTTAATAATATCTTTTTTTTTAAATAGTATCATCCACACACTATGGTCCCAATCTAAGGAAACTGATTGAGTAAATAATATAATTTTGATAAAGATATTAATGCACATTAAAATATTTAATTCTTAACAAATTGTATACTAATGCTATTATTATTTAATGCAGTTTGCACTATTGACAAAGTCTAAAAAATGCATTTAATGTAGGGTGGGGAAGTTTTTTCTGTCAAGGGCTATTTGGATACTTATAATCTAATTTAAGAGTCATACAAATTATTGATTTAAAAATTAGTCTACAATATTTTATCAAAAATGTAATAAATTTACTTTTAATCATTAATCCTGGGTAACCTTTTTAAGTGGCAAGCAAATTCAACTTTCCCCTTTTAAATAAGGGCCATAATTTTTATTTTGTATTAAAAACAAAATAACATCATTATTATTAATGAATATTTCACATTTAGTTACATTTTTTCCAATTTTTCTTCAACCTATCTTTGTGACAAATATTTCAAAATTTCTTTTTATATTCTGGACAGATTAATTCTACAGCAACTATAATATAATCTTCTATAAACTTCCCTTCAGAAAATAGTTTCAAATTTTCTTTTTTTAAATAACTTGTTCTCACAGAATTTTCTGGCTTGTTTGTACTTTTCGTAGAACAAGTTACATACTTGATGAAGTTCTTTTACAAGTTTTCTATTTTAATGTTTCTTCCCTAATAACTTTGTTGTAGTCAGAATGTTTGATAAATAATGTATTTTAATAATGTGATCTTTATTAATTAAAATACTTTCGAAACATATCAGACACATCGATTTACTATTTCCTTCTTTAAAAGAATATCCACTGATTCATTTATTTTCAAATGTGCAATTTTCTATGCCAATTTTTCCTATCTGATTCCTGTATTTTAATTTTTAAAAAAGCAAAATAATAATAACAAAATAAAGTTTGAGTTTTGTATATTTATCTGTGAAAGTCACTATAAAAACAAAGAAAATGCTCTCAGCATTATATATTAAATCCATAGTCAGATAGACAATACAATATAGATAATTTGTTAGAATATTGCAATTCTGATACAATGAAATAAAATTAATATAAAAGTTGGAGAGAGAAAAAGATGTAATAGAGAAAATAAATTATTTAATACTTAATTCAATATTTACATCTGTAAATGCACTGCACTATGTGCATGTTTACATAGAAGTTTTATACAAGTCCATGTTATATACATTTGTGAAAATGTCTGGGGATCAGATTTATAGCTTTTAAGGGCAAAACATGGCCTACAGGGTGGAGGTTCTCCAATCGATAATCAAGTAGAACAACCCCCATATTTGATGTTTTTTATAGTTATCCAAATTGGCCTACAGGGTGGAGGTTCTCCATTCAAAATCAAGTGGAACAAACCCCATGTTTGATTTTTTTTATAATTATCCAAATATATATAATCTCTGAATAAATAAAATATAGTGCAGGGCATTTTAATGACTTGTAAAAATTTATTAAGAAAAGAATCTAAGTAGAAAAATTTTACAATTTGTTCCCTTAAATAAATCATAGATAAATCCCTAATTGTCAAATTATATAATAAAGTATACTATATATATAATACAACTTAATTATTAATAAACATTAAAAAAATAACATAATAAAGTAATTCTATATATATATTGGTTAATTTTCCTTATATAATTGTACTTAAATTATACTATGAGTATAATATAAGATTAAGATATCAAAAGCTGCTCAGCGTAAGATAATAAAAAATGTTATTCTTATGCTTTTTTTACTTAGCATTCCTAGCACTTATAATTTAATTATAATAAAATAATGTAAATATTTTATTATTGAAGAAAAGATGTTTTGTTAATAGAAAATATAAACAAGTTATTTGTTAGAGGTTCTGAATTATAAGTAACTAGTGAATTTTTTTTAAAAAAAAACAAAACATTTTAATAAGTAGGTACTAATAAAATGAAAGAATTATATCAGCCATGTTATTTAAAGTTCACATAGTTTAGTGGTCTTAATGATATGTAAAAGTTACATCAATAAACAATTTAAGTATGAAAATTTAAAATATCAAACTATATATATACATAATACTGTTTTCCTGAAGGTTTGGAATGATGGTGTGTTAGTTGTATTCATACATTAAACTATTTCCATCATCTAATCTAAATATTGAATGTCTTTAGTAAAATTTAACTTTATTTAAATATTTCAAATACATTCAACTAACTGTTAGTAATAGTATACAAGTTAGTATATGCACAATGCTTTAAGCAATATTATTCTCCCCTCTTCTTCAGATGTGGCTGGCCTGACTATTGACAGTACTAGCATGGGAATTCAACCTGGACCCTTAGATTCTTGAGTATTGAATTTTAAGGTAACGCTCTAACCAACTGAGCCATCCTGTCAAAAATAACAGTCAGTAGAAATTTTGTATACTTATCTCCACTTTTTTTCTAAGAGCAAAGTTGATTAGTGGTTTCCATATATTATGTATAGTCACACTAGATTGGCTTATGGAACTTTTTGACATTGTCATGTGAGCAGCTTCTTTAAATTTTCTTCTTTGTACCATATGTGTACCAATGAAAATATATTCAATTGGGAAAATATGAAATATTGGATAGAAAAGAAAAGAGAAGAAAATTTAAAGAAGCTGCTACATAACAATGGCAAACAATCCCATAAGTGAACCTAGTGTGATTATATATAATGTATAGAAATCACTAATCAATTTTGCTCTTAGGAAAAAGTGGAGAAATCGGGATGTACCTCATAGATAAGTATATAAAATGTCTACTAACTGTTGCCTTTGGAGGGATGACTCAGTTGGTTAGAGCATTAATGTAAAATTCAATACTCAAGAATCTAAGAGTCCAGGTTTGATTTCCATGCTAGTACTGTCACTGGTCAGGCCACCAACACCTGAAGAATAGGGGAGAATAATACCTTTCAAAAGGTTGTATATATACTAATATGTGTACTATTACTAACAGTTGAATGTATTTGGAATATTTAAATAAAGTTAAATTTTTCTAAAGACATTCCAATACTTATATTAGATGATGGAAATAGTTCAATATAGAAATATAATTATATATATATAATAAATTATAGTTATTAAAAATGGAATAACATGCACATAGAAAATTAAATAATAATGTAAACATTTTATTATTTAAAGATTATAACTTTGTTAACTATTTTTAGTGAATTATTGACATGGTGGTTAATGTTGATCTAAATAGTGGTAAACTATTACATAGCTGTTACAACTATTATACTTCAGAAAGAGACAAGATGGATTCTGTTTTCTCCTCATTAGAAGAGAAAAAGTGCACAGGTAAAACATTCCAGATGATCATACATAATCTGGTTGAAAATAATATTTTTAAGATAAGTAAACTAGAAGTAGAATTACTTATATAATATCAGAGTTGCCCTGGATGTTGGGATGAGGGGGTCTTTTAAATAGATAAAAGCACTTAGATATTTTAAAAATTATCATATTTTCAGATATTTCCTATCACTAACCCTTGCACAAAGTGCATCTTATCCATACAGTGGCACTGAATATTATTACATCCAACAAGGTAAAACACATGCCAAGTAGAATTATGATCTTACCATTGTATTTTCAGAGTTCATTTTTAAATTTGGCTCTGGTGAAGCAAAATTATCTATAAACACAATTAAAAGTAATTGAATTGTTTTATTGCTCAGGAGTTCATAAGAAGTTAAGTGCCAAAACTGGAATGGACCCAATGATCTTACATTCTAATGTCTGACACTCTACCACTGCACTAAACTGTGCACTATAATTTAATTATAAATTTAGGATGATTTATTAATTAAGTTATGAAAGACTTGATCTTCAAACTGAGCAGATCTTAAAATCATTACCAGCATTGATTTTATAGTAAAAATGAATACTATTAATGAATCCCGTATCTGTGATGTAAAAGTGATACCATCTTAAATCATAATTATACTATAATTCTGGCGGAAACATTAGAGTAATCTCTAAATAAATCTCATGATGATGAAGCATAAGTGGAGATAATATTTCTAGTTTAAATACAAAATATAAAATAATAAAAATAATAATAACGTTCATGAGGCATGATATTTCCATATCAAGTCAATATAAGTTTAAAGCATATTAAACTAATATAGATTTTGAAAAAAGAAACAACACATCACTTTCTGCTTTCTTTCATTAGTTCTTTGCATTTAGTCTTAAACATAGATTAACTAATTATAATCATATATATATTCTCAAAACACATTAAGCACTAAATTTTAACAACTAAAATATAATAATAATTAGCAAAAATCACTTTATTGAACGGTATATATTTTTATTAGTATCTAGAATCAGAAAACGCCGCTCTAGAAATTGATTACATTAAACTCTCATTTGTAAATAAAAAAAGACTGATAACACATTTGACTGATAACACATTTATATATTTGTACAATCAGAAAAAGTAAAATTGAAAACAATAATAAAAAGAAACTCATAGGTATATGCACAGATTTACTCTGCGCATGACTTATATGTTTATATACACAAATTAGACAATATAAATAAATATAATCTGTGCATATTTTATGTAGTCTCTATATGTGTATATATAGAAATTGTGTGCACGTATTTACAATACATACTAATAAATAATCATTAAAACTTACCTATAATGACTATCCAATAAATTATTGGTTTAGAAATATTATTGTAGTAGTAGCTAGACTAACTAACTCACCAGATTTGTTTATCATAGTGGGGACCTCTTTATCATCTTGAGAAGTTTCACTGTCACAGGAGAGGGTGGGATCCAAATGACCCCCTGCTTGAGTAGAATCATCTTCAGATGTTTGTTTCTTTGCCCCATTCTCTTCCATCTAAAAAAAAAAAAAAAAAAGCAAAATAAAATTTTGACCTAGGGTCAATATTCAAAAGTGAAATTAAGCCCCAAGTGATACATTTTCTCCATTTACAATTAGACACACTTTCTCTCCAGCAGACATGAGTAGATATGAGTTAAAATTTTATTTCATTTGCCATAATATATCAATCTTCTTATGAAAAAAAAAATCAAATCATACAACAAAGTGTTTACAGATTTATAATGCATGAACACAAAGTTGTTTAAAACATACATATTTATATATTCGTTAACATTTTTTTTTATAATGAAAGTGTTTGATTAGACTTTACTATATATCTACATAAATTTGTATACTTGAATGTGTGTGTATGTGTGTTATCTAACAAGAATATTAAAACATTTCATATGGTATCCAGTAATGAAATGCCACTTGAAAAGAAAATTGCTATTAAAATACATCTGTTAAGTACAAATAACTGACAGAATGAATCATATTAACAAGTAACCACTGATGTATGCTTGTCTGCTTACCGGCAAATAAAATACAGTTAAAATAAACTAATCAATATTTTAAAAAGACAGACCACACACACATACAGATAAATTCACACGTACTTACACGAATATAGACAACTAAACTTTCTAAATAGATTATTAGGTATTATTGAAGCAATTCCGACTTCAGGAACTATTAAGAATAGAATTCTACCTAATTATTAATGTCTTTTACACATTAATTTGAAATAAGGTAGTGCTTTTGACCAAATACATTACCAACATTATCTTATGTCACTCCTGTTTTATATAACATAAATAAAACAAATAGATGATATAAAATATAATAATAGGATATTTTTACTAAAGACTGTTAGATGAGAAAAAGTGATAACATCTATAGATTACAGCATAAGGTAAAAATTATAATCAATAAATGTAAAAAGTCTGGTTTAATACTTTTGTAATCACTAGTTGTTATCATCATCATTTTCAAATATTATCAATCCATTGCAGAGCGAAGGTCCCTCCGAATTTAATCCACTTTCTCCAATTTATAGCATTTTCTCCATATCATTCTTTTTATTTCATCTATTCATTTCACATGTGGTATCTTTCCAGGATTTTAAAAATCTTTTGGAATTTGATTTAAGATTTCAACTGTATATTTATTACTATCTCCATTTCAGCCCCTTAATTATTTTAATGACATCCTTTGATCTCTCTTTCTTACTGCCAACATATATTTCTTCATACTTCGTTATCTGGTAAGCAATTAATATATTGTTCATCTATTAACTCTCCAAATTTCAGAACCACATGTAAAAACTGATAAAATACATCAACTAAAATCCTTTCTTTTCAAGTACATAGAAAACTTTTTCTTTTAATTTTAAATTACTTTTTATCCAAATTTAATTATACGATTAACTTCACTCACCATGTTTTATCTAGTTTAATAATCTAGCTAACATCTAACTTCTAATTTACTACAGTCATTTGCTATGAGTTGTGTATAATATATATATATATAATTATTAAAAACCAGTCACCACCTAAACATATCAATATAGATAGTAATCAATATTTCTCACTGTTGTCAAGGCAACCTCTCTCCTTTTAATAATAAGAATGGATATCCACTCTTACTAATGAATATATATGGACACTTAAAGATTGCAACTTGACCACAGAGATTGAAATATTGATACAATGAAGTTTAAATAAAACTCTTTAAACATGAAGTAAACATGTCCATAATATATACAGTGTTACT
Source organism: Epiperipatus broadwayi (assembly GCA_028023455.1). NCBI lineage: Eukaryota > Metazoa > Onychophora > Udeonychophora > Euonychophora > Peripatidae > Epiperipatus > Epiperipatus broadwayi. Next base: position 3,351,344 of record JAQFVV010006222.1, read on the forward strand.
TGCAAATTTATATGGAACCTCTACATCATGACCAATCAATTCAATATTATTGACAAATGTTTCAGTATCCCCTCTTTATTAGATTGAGCAGTTCTTGCAAAATGTCATTTTGGATTGGGTGAGCTTTGTAGTAAAATGGGAGTGTTAATGTATATATATTAAGACCTGCTAAAAAAAGTTCTAATAGATTTATTTCTATGGGTAAGTAGTATAATGAGAAAACTGTAGTTCTAAGATCAAGTGGGTGAATATCAAAAACGAGTTATATTAGTTTAATAATTTTTTAGACTTTTTTTTATGTTATAACATTTCTAATACATTTATTCTTATAAACAAACAGTATAATGGAGAAAATTCTATTCTAAGATAAAGTGTGTGAATATCAAAAACTAGATATATTTTCATTTAATAAGCTTTTAGACTTTTCTGTATGTTGTAACAATATTATCTTCTTAATTCTGACTTTTATTTAAAAAAAAAAAAAAAATCTTATTATCAGAGAAATGCGTACACAATCAAATACTTTTTTATAATTTAAAAATTTATCCAAAACAGCAACCCTTTAAATCCAGTTTTTTTTTTTAAGTTGGCTTGACTCTACTGTTCTCTAAAGACAATCCTATGATGATCTTACTAAAAATTGTTAGGTATATAATTTCTAATATCTTTTTTTATTATAATTCTGAAGAATATTTACCAAATGCAACCTAATAATTAGATTGCATACTGACACTAAGAAGATTAACAGTAATAAGAATATATGACAGATGATTTCATTTTTCTAAAATGCTTTACAGCAGTTTTGCAGAAAATATTGCCAGTTAAAATACAAAGCTAAAAAAGTGAAAACAAGTGAATATTACTAAATTCATATTATGTGGTTGTTTATATAAATAATGTTCCAATGTTTCAGGAATATTACAAAAGATATGAATAAAGAGGAACAAAGTATGACTAAAGTGCTAAAAAGAAACTAAAGTTATGTTCATAGTTTTTCAAGAAAAGAGAAAATAAAGATTGATATAATGAGTTAGAAATATATATATATTGAGTGAATATTTGATAGATCTAAAAACATAATGGATAAAACTAATCATAGAGTTAAAACTTGGATAGAGTGCTTTTAGCAGAAATATATCAATAAATAATTAGTTTTAGCAAATGGTTTATTTAATGAACTTTGTACTATATATGCACAAATCCTTAAAAATAAATGATAATAAAAATAATAGTAAATAAAGACATCAGTCACACATGCATGAGCAAAATAGACAAGAAAAATAAAGCAGGGGAAATAAATCAATTACATAAGTAAAGTAAGCTATGGTGACAGAAAGGTTAAAACAAAGGCAGATCCGGGCTAATAATAATAGTAGTAGTCTTAGGGAAGGTGAAAGGTTGCATAAAAGGGGAGATAATATGAAGCTTATTTTATAAGATATCAATTTAAAAGTTCCTATTTCTATTTCTTATGTAAAAAAAAAATTAACAGTTTTCATTAAGATTAAAAGTGAGAAAATGTGAATATGGTGACAAGAGTAAAATTGAAAAATATGGAGACTGAGCATGATCAAGAAAAAAATTGCACCCAGCTGAAAGTGACTAGAGAACAGAAAACATGATCATATTATCGCAGATGTTGCAAATGCACCAAGAAATGAAAGAAGAAAACAAAAAACAAAGACAAGTCGATAATAAAAAAGCAGAACAAATTCAAATACTATTAAGTGTTTTGCAAAAACAGATGTTTAAAAAGATGAAAGTGCATCAGAAGCAAGATTGCAAAACAGCACAGAGAAAGACAATCAAAAAATGAAGCAAAATGTTCATAAAGATAATCAAAATATAGTCCAAATATTGAGGAAACTGCTATAAATAAATATAGCATGAATGCTGAAGCCATTAATAGAAATAATAATGGTATTGATGTCTTTGCTATGGATGATCATTTAGATGAAAACATAAGTGAAGAAAAATGTGATAAACAAAAAGTGGAAATTGATACAAAATGTAATGATGGAAAAAATTGAATGTTCTTCAATAAAATAAATGTTAGTGTAATTGGAGAAAACTATATAAATAAAAACCAAAGAATAAATGGAACAAAACAATTGGAGGAAAATATAGAAAATGAACAAAAGTATGTAGAAATAATGAATCAAAATAATGTAGAATGGAAAAAAAAAATGAAATGACATTCCAAAAAATATAACAAATAATAGGAAAAAGTAGAGGATCAAGTATCACAAAAGATATACAAAGTAGGCATGGGAGAGAACTTACTCAGTTTTTACAAGGCTAAATATTTACATTGAAATTAATGACTGCTGATTCTCTGTTAAGTGGACAAATAAAATTTGTTAAGTATAAATTATCAAATAAGGTAATTCAAATTAAAACATATAATGACAAAAGATGTATTAAGCATTATGATATTTTATTGGGCCGGAAGTCAAAAAATTGAATTTGCATTTTCACCCTCTAAGAAATTTTGTGACCCCCCCCTTTTTTTTTTTACAATTTTAAAATTCACATATTTCTTTTATTTTAATTTCAAAAAAATTCAAAAGATGTCAAAATAATCAAATAAGCAGGTCTTCAAAGTTTCTTAAACTCCACAATGATGGGTATCTATTATATATTTGATGTTCTCAAACTTTGTGAGATTACTTTGAAAAAATATTATGATGGTCTAAAAATTTGATTTTTTGGGAGAGTTTATGATTATTTTTGTATAGTAATTGTATAATAATTATTGGAAATCAAAAATATATATTATTACATATTTATTTTTACATAAATGTTTTATATTAAAATATAAAAGAATATAAAGATTACAATCACAAGAAATACAACTGTCTAAAAATATTATCACTAAACAGTTTGTAAAAATCACAAAAAATTTTTAAACTTTTAAAACATAAATTGATATATTTACTAGATATTAAAAATAATTCATTCAGATTTTTAAAACAAACATCAAACAAAGATGTCATTCATTTTGCAAATTGAATCTGCTCTACCTAAAATTTGATGACAAAACAACCCTTTGTTTTGATTAAAATGTAATTTTTAAAATAATTCTGAAAATCAAATGTGATTTTTCAATTTTTATTTAATTTCTAAACAGGAATATCTATCAAATGAGATCAAATTATTATATTCCGAAAAATAACAATGGTTAAATATTAAAGCAAAATTTGAAAGCTTAAAGTAAGTGAGAACAAAAAAATCTATCAAAATACAGGAGGATTAAGCAGAAAATATTTTGACTCTTCCAACTTTCAATAAAGTGGATAGATGTTGAAAGATATCAGGAATATAATCGATGGGAAGATGCCTGGATCAGGAGGAAAATTGATAGTACTCCAGGATATAGAGAAAATCTGAACAGATAACTACAACCCCATCCAAGCCCAACTTACTTTAACGAATTTGGACACAATGTAGATCTATCTCCAATAATTCATAGACTGGAAGAACTACTTGGATATTTCTATAACATTGTATAGCACCTGTAATAAGATGAAAAATAAAATGCAAATTTTAAATAATGAGAAATGACATGTATATCCCTATTTTATTGTTGCATCATTAAAGGGTGGAGTATTGTAATATTGTAGGCACTGGCCATGCCATTAGTACAAGCTCATTAAGTTTAGAATATATTAATTAATAGGGAAATAATATTTAAATTTCCTAGATGTTTTTATAATAACAGTATTTAATTTTATCATATTCTTATAATAATTCTTGATTTAGATATTTACATTTACTAAATAATAGTGTGAAAAATTTCAAACATTAAATTTGAATAATATGAATATTTTAATAAGTTATATAAATATTTGTAAAAGAGAGAACTAACTATTTACTAGTTTTAATTTTAACTTTGAAAATACATTAAAATAATTTTTTTTCAATAAATTACATCATAAATTTTAATTCTAACTTTTAAGAGAGATAAATAAATAAAGTTTTAAAAGAAAAGAGAGAAAAAATTTCACACTTTTGTTAGATTTTGTTTTAGATAATTAAAGTTATTTTTTTCTCTTTATTTCTCTTCAAAACAACAAGCAATGTTTATCAAATCAGTATAATTAATTGATTATTTTGTTTTTCTTAAGAAAAAAGTAATTAAAAGATTAATTAATTTTGGCATAAGAAAAACAAGTACAGGGAAATACTTTTTCTACTTGTTTTGTAATTAAAAAAGAAAGAGGGAAATAACTGAATAATTCTGTTAAGTAAAAATAAATCTAATTGGATAGTATTAAATTTTGTCATGTAAAGAGACAGGATTGTGGTTGGTCTAAGAAAAGTTTGTTCCAAAAATATGGGTGTGGGTCAATCAAAAGACACGGTAAGAGGCAATCAATTCCTGAACAAGCTGTTGAAGAGGACAACAAGTTCAAAGCCAACTGCTAAAGAAGAAAGAAGCAAATGTCTTAACCAAGCTGTTGCAGAGAACAGTATTTTTAACCAAGCTATTGAAGAAGAGAATAGATATTTTAATTTAGCCATGTAAAGCACATTATGAATTTAGTTATAAAAATGTTTTCTAAAAAAAACCCAACTATGTGCTAGTTTAGCTAAAAGCTAACTATCATCTTCCTCCATATAACCTGCTTCTCTATTAAAATGTAAAGAAGAAAGATGTCTTTGATATAATCTGCAGAAAAACTTTGTCTTAAACCAAGAGCATGAGTGTTCTATATGTTAGCCTGATGTGAAAAATTTATTGGAAACAAAAATGGATAAATTCTTGTTGTGTATATTAGCCTGAAATTTTCTGTAGCCATGTAGAAAGAACTATCTACATTAAACTGGAAGAGCAAAACCTTCAAAAAAAAACCTACTTGGAAAAGCTGAAAATTATAAATGCAAAGAATAATTCCCCAAAGAAAGTAAATCCATGGTAAAAGAGTATTTTCTTTAATGTGCACATTAAATTTATTAAGTTTTAAAATTAATTAATAATTGGTAATAATTAACACTTTTATTAGTACCTTTTCTCAACTGAAATGTGTTTTTATTATTCAAATGACTTTTTTGCTTTCAAAATTAGTTTTTTAGTGAAACAGTAAATCTGTAGTACATATTTAGCTTCGCTGCCTGATGACATTACATACCTTTAAAGTAGGGTTTGAACCAGTTTATATATTTATTTGGTCATCCAGGAATGTTAAGCACACACATGTACACGTATAACTTCCACCCTGTTTATTTCAAATGGTTATGTTTAACCAGTTGTGTTATTATTTTAACTTAATCATATTTTATTTCCAAGCTTGTAAATTCCATTCACTTAGATAATCGTGTATGTGCATATATGTATTATAGATATAAAAATAAATATGATTAATGTAAAGCTAAAGCAATGCCAGAAAGTTCTAGAAGGTATTATTACAATTTAAAAATGTCAGTCTCATTTAAATATTTCAAGTCAAACTAACAAAAATCATATTCTTAAAGGTATTTCCAATTTTAAGAAATACATTTAAATCATGCATATTTGTTTACATCTTCCAATATTGCCAAATTTCAAGTATAGGAGGAGCAAAAGTTCTAGGAATGTGCAAAATGAGTTCAGATCACTCTTCTCTTGTGTTCGATTAGAGAGTGAAAACAAAAATGCATTCTGAGTAGAAGGAAAGTTTGCTTCCCTGATCTTAGATCGTGTTTGTCCTGCCTTTTCTGCCATGCCATTGCTACTTGAGAACTGTTATGTTTAACTGTGAAAGAACTATTGGAAGATGCTTACCATTATTTTGTTAATATTGTGCCTTGCTAAACTTCGTATATGTTATTATAAGTGGCCACCATAACTTCTAAAGGTAATCCATTTTGCCAAAGAATGAACTCTTAATATTCCTCACTTCTTTCCTAAATTCAAATTATATTCATAATGTATTTTTTTATTTATACGATAACTGACTATAAGCCCAGTTATCGTCATTGTTAAATTTATGATTTTCTCTCTAAAGCTTTAAAAATCTCGTTTTATAAAATGCTAGCACAGAATTATGTATTTTAAATCTATCTTAGTTTTTAAAGTTTCACGCTTTAGTGATTTTATTTTCATGTAGCAAAACTTATTTTAAACTATGTATTTTATTGAATTAATTTTAGTATGCTAATGTTTCAATCTAGCAAACTTATATTATTTCAACCATTATTCCGATATTTGGAATATTTAAATAGTTAAATGTAAAATTTTCTTATTGATCGTAGTTTGCTCGATTTAATATTTTGAAAATATATGCTTAATGGCGGATTGTTTAAAAAGTCATATTATGAGATAAGATAAACTTTTTGTTGTTAACACTATTAATTTAAATGCATTTTATGTTCTCTAAATAAATCTGATTATTAATCTATTTTATAATTAGTTATTGCTTTCATGCCATTGAGTGTTAACTTGCTTATAATATAAAATCATTTAAGAATACTTAGGCTTGTTAAATAGAAAAATATTATTTTCGATCTTCTATATTTGACATTCTAATTTGCTAAGATTTTATGTACTTGGCTGAGTGGGTTAATATTTTGTCATGGCATTATGCATAATACTGTTATTTTATTAAGCTTAAATTAATGCATTAGTCATTTAAAACTTAAGCCATATTCGCGTTACTTACTTATGATAGCATTTTCAAGAATTCGTATTTTGCTTTATCATACTTATTCCTCCAGAAATCCCAGATTTTCATGTAACTTGTCTAAGAATGAGATTTGGTAGCACCGATCTCAGGACAAACGTTAAATTGTTAAGACTCTGCATTGGTAACGTAAGCAAACGTATCATGGAAACCTTACCACTCATCTATTCGAATACCACCTTGTTATAAATACAAGCGAATTCTTATATATGATAAAGCCTTCCATTCCAAAGACAGACATGTATTTCATTTCTAACACTATCATTTTAGTCAGCACTGTGAATTCTCTTTCTTATGTGTAGTTTCATATTATCTATAAGACATGAAGCAGTGATGTTTATAAACCATTCATTTAATAATTAATAAATATTTTTAGGATTGTCACAGTAAGGCTTATTTAAGCTAATCCCTTCCTCATTTGTACAGGCCCAGATGCACTCATGAATGATAAGTTGTTTAACTGTCATATCAAGAATAAACCTCTCATTGGAGGTGAATTTATAAATATCTTTTCATCATTACTTTAAAGTAATAGTCATAGCATTATATTGTTATTTACAGTTCATTATCATACTAAGCCATTTGCCTATGTGCAAATTATTGACCGCATTAAATCTGTGCTATGTTTTCTAATGTAAATTAAAATTGTTTATATTCATTAAATTATTATGTGTTAATAATTACTCATGTGTTATGTCTTACTGACTCTTACTCATTGAATCTCATTTAATCCTTATAATAATATTAATATTATTTAAAAGTTATAACTGATTACTTTAATGAACATTTATCTCTGGGTTGTTCTGTTCTTGCTCACTCTGGATGGATATTATTTTATAATTCATGTTTCTTTTGCAATGCTAGCTGTATGCAATTCATTTAAATTTATGGATTTTCCCTTCATATAAGATATTTGATTGAGCCAAGATTTAATATTATTTATTTATACTAATTACCCTGTAGATCTCATATTTCTCCACTGTGTCTACGGGACCAGAATGAATAAAATTTCATCTGTTATCAGAAGTGTTGTTTATAATGTTATAGTTTTAGAGAAGAGCAAATAGGGCAGAATTCATGATTGCTCCTGACCTGTGTATCTCAGACATGAGTGGATTTAGGGTACTTTTGCTTAGATTCTAAACCTTGTTAAATGAACATACAATTCTGACCGGTACATTAGTAACTTAATTTTTATTACATTTGATATTTTTTTATTCATTTATTTCCCCTCCCCTCAATTATACAAAGGATTAAGCTAATTTAATTCCATATCTCTGATTAAAATTAAGTCATTTTTTTTTCAATTTTACTTATTAAAAAAAATCACTTAATGAAAGCAAAAGATAATTAATTTAAAAAATAGAAATAAGCTGGTATTATTTTTTTTATGAAATGATACTTTTTAATAAGAATATATAAATTTGAATTATCATATTATCATATCATTTTAAAAAAATTTTAATTATTATTTAGTTTATTAAATAATTGTTTATAAAAATATGCTAGTGTTAATGTCTTTATTTTGAGAATTGTCAGTTCAATGAAATGGTACTGTGTGTGACTTGATTTTAATAATTTAAAGTTTGATGGGTTGTTTTCAAGTATCCCTGTAAAGTTATTTTAAAATAAATAAAAAAAAGCTGTTATATTTATTTATCTCTTGTTCACAATTACAGTTCCTAGAGACTTATGATCTTAAGCCAACCCTAGAGTATAATGGTTAGTTATATGGATATAACGGTTTATATTGGTGTTTGGATATTCAGATGATTACTGTGGATAGTACAAAAGTATCACCCTAAAGTTCATGCACAATATTTTAAATTTTACTTTTAGTAGAAATTAAGTTTATAGCTGACCAATGCACTAATTGTATTATGGGTCCAGACCATTGATGATGATCAGCATGTTTCAGTATCACAGCATTATATTTTAATATGAGTAATAGATTAGACCTTAAGTATGTACATCCAAATAATTATGTTATATTCTGCCCAAAGTTTGGCAGTGGCTGGATAAGTAGCCCATTTATAGTGCACCTCTTTTAAATCCAATCTCAATGTTCACTGTTGATTTTTAATTGTTCTTTCTGTATTATTATTGACTGTTGATTGATGATGAGATTTTGATTTGATTATTTTTCTGCAATGCTGGAGATGTACCCTATGATTTTGTTCATGATGACCCCATGCTCTTATTCACTATATTCGGTTTATTCATTTTATATTTGATGATTTATTAAATGTGGATGATGATGATTCCCATCTCCACATTTTATCCCATACCTTCTATATTATTACAATATATATATAAATACATCTATCAAAAATGGAGATTTTTGATAGGTGTTTACATATTTTTGTTCAAATTTTCTTGAATATTCAGTTTCATAATATTTTTTTTCCTTGTAATTATTAGCATATTTTGTTCTCTGAGTAATTTTTTCATAATTCATTTTGTCCAGTATCCAAAAAATGTATATATGGCCCTGATCTTATATTCTTTCTATTAATTTCCCTATCATGCTCTTTATCACTTTCCATAACAGTCTTTCCTGTCTGACCTATATATATATATATATATATATATATATATATATATATATATATATATATATATATCATATTGCAAAGATATGGTATATGCACGCATATGTCTGGGTAGATTTAATATTTTTATTAAATAAGCTTAATGTTAAGAAAAAAATAAATTTGTCAAAAATATATGCATAGAATACAATGACTATCATGATCAATTGAAAACATAAATAATACATTAATAGAATATGTTCTTAATGGAAAATTTTAACTTATTATAAGCAAACAAAACAAAAAATTAGTATAAATCATAAAAAATATAATAAAGAATTAAATATTAACATTTCTTTTTTATTATCAAAAATAGATCCTAAGATCTAGGTGCAGTGCTCTCAGATCCAAGAGTCCTCGCTGATGAAGGCCACAAGCCAGAAACTATTTTGAGGATATTGGATGAGTAGGCACTAGATGGTGATTTTATGCACAAGCCTTCTGGCATCCATTGATTATTCTGATTTGCACTGAGTGCCAATACATATAGAGAGTTTTGCCTGTTTTTAAAAATAGCTTCACTAAGTAGAAAACTTTTCTAATTGAATACATTTATTCTAGGCCCCAAAATTATAGTATAAAATAGTGCTTATATTATTCTATTGCTATATAATAGACATACACAGCAAATTTTGAGAAACTATTTAACAACCTGTAAGAAATAATTCTTTTAAAGATAAATCCTTTGAATTATGATTCTCTCTTTCAAGACATATTCTTTCCCCTTACAAATAGTTTTCTTCAATGCAATAATTCTATATCTGTAATTTTAGCTAAATCCATGCTTACCTATGACTTTTCTGCTTATAAGATATTTTAGAAATATATTTTATCATATAAAAAAAACAGTAATTATACCATACTATATTCTAGCCATATATCCAATATTTCACCCATGATTACATTTTTGGGCATGTGCTCAGTGAATGTTAAAGTTTGCATTTAGCATAATGGGAATTGAAAACAATAATGATAACTTACAGCTCCTAATGTGGGCTTATTTTGTTTCATCTGTAAATGTAAAATCTTGTTTCTTGTTGCAATCAGTGCTGATATATCATTGAGAACTTATATTTGTAACATTGAATTGCTTCACTACACATAACTCTCTCTCTTTTGATGATAATAACCACTAAGTATTAAATCCAATCTTGCTACATATGCTTAACATACTGGTTGTTCTCCTTCGCAATAATTTATCTTTCTAAAAATCAAAACAATGCCATGTATTTTTCATGATTTTAGTTTGTTTATTGAAGACTTATATGTTTTCATGATTAGTAATTCCTTATTTATAATCTTTCTTAATTAACAATTTTAATTTAAAAAAACATCCAAAAATAATATTACTAATGACAACTTATATCTTTTATCAAATTAAAACAACAATTTTACTAATGAAATTCCTCTTAAATTTACGATGTTTTAAATACTACTTTGGCAACTAGAATTTTAAAGTTATCAGTCTTTACACACATAAGTTAGTTAATAAAAAAATATATAAAAAAATTCATTTCACAGCATAATCTATTAATACAAGGATTATCATTAAATTTATTATCATTAGGTAACCATTAAATTGTGTTTTTAAATACGTGTTTATAAATTACTTTTTACATTTAATCCATTTCATCTTGCAGATTTTTCAATAAATACTGATTTTACTATTATCAAATGACTACTTCATCTCTATTTATATAATAATATAATTATTTGATTTAAACATCAACGCCTACTTGAATACTTCACAGATATAATATTTGTTATCGTAATCTTTACAATGCCTGTTATATATAATTTTTATAGACAAATATACCTGTTTAAATATTATAATTTTCACAATACAATATCACATTTAATAATCTTTCTTATTCGAAATTAGAAACAATATTTCAGAGCCAATGTCCCTCTGACATGATTACAACCATTTTTTAACCTAAGTAGGCAATTATTTTATTTCAGTGCTGAATTGATGTGTCAAATAGATGCTAAATTAATTATTACTATTTCAGTGTAATATCAAAACATTTACTATGTAATAGCATCTATTTTCTTTTATATATATTGTGTGATTTTGTTTGTCCAATCTTCATCCTATTTTCTGACTTGATTTAAACTATCTAGATGGTCTAACTTTATTTTTTTTTCAGCTAAAAAACATAGCTTATATAGTGCTACTGTTATAATATGCATATTTAATTTATATAAATTAGTCTGCATTTTAAATTTTATTAATTATTTGTGATTTATTAAATGGTAATCTATGAATTCAGTGCTCACAAGAGATTGAACCTCTTTCACCAATGTTGATATCAGCAACAAATTACATTTTTGTTTTATAAACAGTGTATCAAACACTCTCCCAACTCACCCAAATTAATTAGGAATATTTATTCTTTAGCTAATAATAGTAACAATAAACTCATTTACTGACAAAATGTTATATGATTAGCTAGTTTCTATGGGACACTTACTTGGAAATTTTTTTTGGCTTGTAAACAAAAAAAAAATAATCAGAATTTCAATTGAAATTAAATCTATACCATGTTGAAAGATATTTATGCAAAATCAATATTTAAATAACAATTCAACATTTATTCAATACTATGTTTATAATATAATTAAGTGTATTTAATGTGTTATTTAATTAAAATGTGTTTATTTAAAATAACAGTATTATTAAAATTCTATAAATTAAATAAGGCAAACTTTTAAAAACTTAGTTTATATGTTTATTTCTTTCAGCTTATATAAATCAAGATTTGATTATATGTAAGATGTCAACGTCATTGGAAACTCTTCAGATCAAATTAAGATCAATTACAGCTCAGACCATTAAGCTGTAAGAGACAATACTTCTTAAATCTCAATAATTCAAGCACGGATTTGTGTCAAGAAAGTTTAATTAACATAAATGATTTCTATTGTTTCAATAACTTTTTTCTTTTCTTTTTGTTTAACACATTTTAAAAAAATATAAAAAGTAATTTGAAGTTTTAAATATTATTTTGTATTTTCATAAAAAAATAATGTCATTAAATATTACTATTATATCTGGTTATAAATCATTTTCACATCTAGAGTCAATATTAAAAAACATTAAAAAATAAACTATATTTAACATATTCTTCTGGTAAGGCACACGACTACCAAATTAATTCAAAATTATGATATTTTTTATTAAATAAAATCAACTTTAATATGGTGAGATAAATTTTCAATAATTTTTGGACTATATGAAAAGATAAGTAAATATGAAAAAAAAAACCTCCTGAAAATGAAAATACAACTGATAATGAAAATGTTTTGCTTGAACATAAATAAAAAACCTACAGTTAATTACAAATTTAGGACCAATAAAATCTATAATGATAAATGTTTATAAGTTTTTTAACTATAATAGAGAAGATAGATAAATTTCTAATTAAAAGCTAGAAAATTAAAATGGAAGCAAATTGTAATGAAGCCAATGAAAATTCTATCAATGAAGTGTTCACTGTTGAAAAACAGTAATTTACCAACATATCAATAGAAAAAAACCCATAAAATTACTAAGGGATATTATTTATCAAATTGCCTATTTTACAAAATAAAAAAATAATGTGGAAATGCACATTAGACAACCCTCATAAAAATAAATTGAGTAACCAATCAAGTAAACAAAGTTATTGGTTATAGATACATGCAATACATTATAGGTTTATATTAATTTCAGTAAATTAAGAGCATATGAAGTGACCAACATAAAATAAAAATAACATAAATAATATATGATATTAATATATGCACATACACAGTATAACAATATACCTACATTAGATTTTATTAAAAAAACTATATATATTTCATTATATTCTTTTTGGACAAGTCAAGCATTGGTGGCCGAGTACTTAGCACAGCTGCCTTACAAGCAGTTGTCTCGGGGTTCGCTTCCCGGCTAAAACTTTGACACACAAAAAGTTATAAAGTTACATCTATTGTATATATGATATAATTATTTTTGAATAAAATTTACTTGTTTATTTTTTTGTTTCTTCATTAACTAATTAGTTTATGATTAGTAAAGAATATTTATCTTAAAGCATTATAAATCTTAAATAAATGTCAAAAGAAAATGTAATCATAATCCAAACTTTAATTAATATAAACTAAGTTATGTTATTTCTGTTATGTGAATTTAATCAAAATAAAAAACATATACATCTTTAGAAGTTCATTATGATAAATATTCATCTAATTTTGCACAAAAATTATTTAATTTATCATAAAAATATTTTTCACTTAATCTCCGGAGTTTTAAATATTAATTTTTGCATGTGTGTGTATTCCATTCTAGAATCATTATAACAATGTCTATGTGAACACATAATAGAAAGATATGCTATTACTTGATAAAATTAAAAAATTATTTAGTTATTAAACCATCTGCTGTAAATTTTAGATGTTTTCTTTCAAAAAGAATATTCTAAATGGTTGAACTTCAATATGTTGAGCTAAAAGACCGATAAAGATAGAAAGAGGTCTGATTGCTTGATCCTTTTTAAAGCTATGCCTAGTATATTTTGAGATTCCATCTCTATTCAGCAAAATTAATGTCATCTTAATTCCAAGCCTATAATTAAAATTTCTTTGAGAAATCAAAATGAAAGTCATTCCATTTAAAATTAAAAAACAGCTCTACTGTTATCAAAGGAAAACCCCTAGAGAGCAACTGTTTACTTCTCTGCAGATTAATCAAGCCTGAATTTCCTAAAAGTATTGCATCATCCCACTAAAAGCAGACCAGTAAAATCCTGTCAAGGTTAAATCACAATCTTAAAAGAAATAATTTGATTACCTTTATTGTCAAGCTTATTAAAACAGGCAAAACTCTCTATACCTATTGCCACTCAGTGGAAGCCAGAGTATAGAGAGTGTTGCGTTTTAATAACAGTTATAAGCAAGCATAAGAAATGGTGATCATGTGATGTTTATTGGCTTAATGTCAAGTTTCACTACTCCTAGAGATCTTGAGACAAAGAACTTTTCACATGAACTTTAAAAGAAAATTTTGAAATTTAGTGAATAATAAAGAATAATTTATTATTATTATGCATGTATTTTTTTTTTAATATTTGAAATTTTTTAATACAATATTTTTTTTCATATATGCATATACATATCCATATTGTATTTGAGAGAGTTCTTTTATAGTGAAACAAACCAAAGGATTAACTATTGTTGAATTTAATAAATCCAAAAGGGGGTAAGTTACAATATCCTTTTGTAATTAATAATATGCTGATGCATTGTGGTGACTCTCCCCTAAACACCCATTTGGATTTATGAGATCTATTTTGATATATTTTAATCCTATTGTAAATAACTTTATGAATCAATACTGTAAGAAATAATTAAAGCTATTAAAATTCAATTGATTTATTATTTTCCTTTTTTAAAATTTTGTAAATAAAATATAGATAATTTCTTATTAACTTAGTTTGTATCTATTTTATTTATTTACACTCACTTATTAAGATAAACTTCAATCCCATGTCAGGCTTAATTCATTATTACATTTAGCTGAGATTATAGATTATTTAATTCCTCAAATATATTTGAAATTAATAAAATTTTCTCTTTGATTTCTTAATATACTGTTGATGAGCCTTGTTTTCACATTATTAGTTCATACACAAACAGAAAAGTCTCATTATTTATGTAAAGGATTTTTTAAAGATTAAAATCAAATTCATATATTAATCAATCCCATGTACTGTTACAATATATATTATAATCATTTGTTGTATTATACTGCCAGAGAAAATGAAGTTATTATACACAACAATTAGAAAATATCAGGAATATTTATTTATTCATGAATAAGATTTAAGTATAATTAAAGAAATCTTAAAATGTTTGAGTATTATTTCATTTTTTGATTTAGAGTTAATTTTAGTAAAAATTGTAAGATAATGTGTTTGTGTCCTATTTAAAAATTTTTGTTGCATACCTCAGAACTTTTACCTTGAAAAATAAGGATATATTACAGATCCATATTTACTAAACAAACATTTTCAGTACTTTGGGATCGGTATAGTTTAAAAATAAGAAATGTTCTAAAGATAATCAACAAATATTTCAAATGGCTTTGCCATTTTTTTTATTAAAAGACTAAGCCAAATAAAGAATTTAATAAATTCACAGAGTGGCTCTGAAATAAATAAAAATAGTTGGTTCATATTAGTGAATGCTACTTGTACAAAATTCTTAGTCTTGCAGTAATATTTTTTTAAAAATTTATTTCAACCTTTAGCAATTCATTGGGTTCAGCTAACAGTCCCTTTCACTAGTGGTTAGGTCTCTGTGATATTATAATCATGGTATTTGTATATAGTCAGAGTCATAATTTTTATCTAGGTAATGAAGTTTATTCTAAAATGTTTAACTGCTGCTAAAAACAATTTGATACTTGTTTTTTTGAACAATAGTGGATGATTATCCAATATAGATTTGAGAAAATTAAGTGAAAAAATCCTGAACTTTCTTAAAAAATTCTCAACTATTAATTACTTGGACTTATAGGCAATATAATAACCACAATATCACATGGAACTTTGCACCTGTGATTAAAAGCTGAACAAATTTTAAAAGGGTAAAAATTTAACATTAAAAAATTCCAGATATAGATTGCTATTAAGCAACTATAATGATTATACTTATAAAAGACAAAACTGTTGTTAAAAACTGGTAGAAAAGAGAATCTGTAGATAAAATACAGTATTCTGGAAAAAATATTAATAATTATTTATTTAGCAATAAATTTGCTCTAGTGCAATTAAATACATAGTTAAAGAAAAAAAGGTAAAGTTTATGAAATAGTTATGGATTTATTTAACGTGGAAAAAATAGAATTTGAATTTCCTCTCAAACAATACTTTAGTATGAACATTTGTGGCAATTCTTTGATAACATTCTAATGTATATGATTTCAGAATTATGTGTAAGTAAAAAAAATGGTACCAGAAATCCAGAATCTGTAATCAAAAAAAATTTACAATTATCTATTTAGCAGTAAATTTGCTCTGACCCAATTAATAAAAGAATAAAATGCAATATGACATGTTAAATAAAATAAAAAAATCATAGTCAGCAATTTTTTTATTTATATCATGGAAAAAAAGAATGACTGAATTTACTTAGGCCAAAGGGATAAAAGGCAGAGTTGCCTAACAATATATAAACTTTTTACAGTTGCAACTATAGCTCTTATAGAAATGGATTTTTGATCAATAATGAAAAGATCTAATAGTTAAAAAAGTCCATCATCAATTAACACTGAAAAGATATATAATGAAAAACCTGATTCTATTTTTTTACAATATAAGAGTATATCTTTAAATGTAAAGATCATAAATTATTTAAATATTCTTGTTTCTTCTAACTTTCTATGCATATGTCAAACTTCAAAAAAACAAACAGAAAAAATATTGAAAATTTTCTAGATAGCAACAAGCAAACACTTAAATATATACTTGACCACATTAGATTGAATTCTTCCTTAAAACACAGATTAAATCTATTTTATTTTGATAATCTAAATCAGTAAAACATTGTATTGTTCTTGAAAAAGTTAATAGCAAAAAAAAAATACCCAACAATAAGATGGATGAATAATAATAAACAAATGATTAACTACTTAAGATGCCATGTGATATTTGAGCACTAGAAATGATTGACTTTTAGAGCTTTGATCAAAAAACATTTAGCTCTTGAGTACATCTTATAATTACTATGTTGAATCAATCAGGAAATATAATCAAATGATTGTGCAACATTCAACCATTAAAATGATTGATTAAACATCACCATCATTTCATATGCTTATACATGCTGCTAATAAGAGTACCAAACTCTCCATACAGTAATGCCAACAAGTGGAAGCCTCCATAATCAATGGATGCAAAAAGGTTTGTACATAAAATTACTATCTAGTGCCTAGTCATCCAACACCACCAGACTAGTTCCTTGCTTCTGGAGGGTTGCATTAGATCCTGAGATTTAAGTGCATTGCTCTCAAATTTATGGCTCCTCATTGATAAATGCCACAAGCTAGAAACTAGTTTGGGAATGTTGGGAATTTTATGTGCAAACCGTCTTACATTAGTGATTATGAAGGCTTTAATTTGATTGTATTATGGTATCAAAAATTTGGTATTCTTATTAACAGCATATGTAAGCATATGAAATGGTGATCATGTGATGTTTTGATTTTTATATCTATTTTGTGCATAGAATATTGGTGACTGTGGTTTTTGAAAAACCAAAGACACCAAAATGTATAGATGCTAAATTGAGTTCATATCTATATGAATAGAGAAGCAAATGAGCTTGGGTTGGAAATATTATGGTGTCTTCATCTTGGGCTCATACCTTTATAGTTAGCCAATTATGTAAAAGGTGACTTCTGGAGGATTGCATTAGATCCCAAGATCTGAGTGCAGTTCAAATCCAAGGCTTCTCATTGATGAAAGCCCCAAGTTAGAAACTAATCTGGGGATGATGGATCAGTAGGCAGGGATTTTATACACAAACCTTCCTGCACCTATTGATTACAAAGGCTTGCACTTGGTGGCACTACTATATGAAGAGTTTGGTACTCTTAAGATTGACTAAACTTTAACAAAGCAACTTTTGTGACCATAAGCACAAGCGCAGATAAAATCTTTAGCTCTTAAGTCTGTCAACTTATTATTGTGCTAAACTGCCCAGGGCTGAAAATAAATGTCATCTTAACAATAATATTTTCGCTAATATACAGCCTATCCACAGCAATGACATTTCCAAAAAATCGATAAAAATACTAAATTTACATTAAGTGTTTGTGTATGCATTCAAAAACGAAAAATAAAATAAAAAAAGATATAGAATTAAACAGACATTTTTAAAAAGTCTTCCAATTTATTCTGAAATTGTAACAAATGACAATTTTTTTCACTTAAAATATTTCCAGCTTGTCAGCAGCTATGTTGTCTATTAAATGATAATAAGCCAGTTCTTTTTTTATTGTTCTGTCTTTGCAATAAGACCTCCTAGAGCATTCTCCTTGGGAGACCATTCTACCCCCAAGTTTGGAAGAAGAACTAGAGCCTGTGAATGAACACATCTGGAGAATGTGCTTTATGGTGTCATCTGTCAGTGTAGCTACTGTTCTTGTCATTAATATGTCATGGCTCGAAAAATTCCACTAGTATTTAATCAACGTACTAGAATTGCAGAACAGTTGGAATGAAATCAATTTCTTAAGAGAGAGAAAGAGAAAAACAATTCTATGTGTAACTTAGCTTTCATATTATTATTTTTTTTGTTACAAAAACTTATATGAGTTTTTTTTTTCTTTTTAAAAAGAACTTCAATATACTGTTGTAACTATACAGAATTGCAACAGACAATGTTTACTTTTTTTAATGTGATTAAAAAAAATCTATCAGCATTTTTCAAGATTGAATAAAATGTTATTGACTAATTAATAATAGCTTAACCACTTGCTATGCTTGCTGTCTGGATTCGAATCTGAACTGAATGAATCTGAATTTTTTTAACAAGCTTAAGATTTTCCATAGATAGCAAATAAACAACCAGATAATTATCCAATAATGGTAAACAAATAAATATCTAAAAATTTTAACTAGGCAATAAAAAAGACTGGAGATTGGCAAAGTTGGCTAGAGCCATTATCTCCTTTACTGCTTCTTTATGAGGCCTATTGAAGATCTTTAACTTGCAGAAGGCTAATTAAAAAGTTGATTTACTTCATATATATATATATAATCAAAATTACCTCAAATTTACAACCCAACCAGACTAATAAAGAAAATAAACTCTAAAACACTGCTTGTATTGGTATGTTGGACTAATTCCATCATCTCATATAAGTATTGAATATCTTTAAAATAATGTAACTTTATTTAAATATTCCAAATACATTCAACTGTTAGTAATAGCACACAGGTAATAGTTTCACAACAACAAGCAGACTTCTCAAGTGTAAAGAACGGCAAAATAACATATTTAAAATAAACATTACCCACAATTCCATTTACTTCCCATACATCTTTAATATTAAAAGAACTTTTAAATAAATTAATTGCTTAAGAATCATAAATTTTTAATAATAATTCATTTCTCACAAAGAGACAACCTTAGCTTCATCAAAATTAATAGTTGTGGTCTGTATCCTTTTCATGGATATATAAAGCAGAATTAAGATATTTATTTCTAACACTATTTTTATATACTCTTATTCTTTCGTTAAAGCTCAAACTACTCTAATTTATGTATCCTTTTTTTACAAAAACAAGTGGTAATGTACACTACTCTAGGAATAGTCTTTTTATCAAAAATTTCCTTTGTATTATTTAATAAATTATTCGAAGTAATACTTCTTTTTCATGTAATTTTCTTATTTCCAAACAAATTACTATTTTTACATAACATTTTATAAGAAGACAATTTAAATCATATTTTTCTTTATCCTTTACATCATTACTATTAAATAAAATATTTTTAACAAATTTATCAGAGTAGCCAACATTCAAATAATCTTTATAAAATTGACCTTTTTGAAACAAAGCTAATCCTAACCTTCTATTAACCAACCTCAACCCTAAAAATGTTTTAATACTTTTCAACTTTTATTTAATGCCCATTTTTTCGCCAATTATATTGCTCCTTGTACTAAATTCATACATTTTTCTTTATTTTCTTGTTTATTAAATATTTTCTTGCATATTAAGTTAGGACCATTTTACCATTTTTTAGAAACAGGGCATGTTATGAAATATAAAGAAAGTATTGAAGTGATAAAATATTATAAAAATTATAAAGAAAGGAAAGTTTATGAGACAATGTATATACAAAAAAAAAATAAAGAGAAATGTAGGATCAATAAAGTTAAAAGAAAATTGGGCATGGTTGCTAAGATGATATGTAAATACTGTGACATTTTGAATTAACATAGCATCTTGACAAGATTCAATTTTGAATGAAATTCAATTAGATAAAAATAAATATATAATTAAAACATACAGTTGTCTATAATTTGATCATGTTTATATATTCAATTCAGTGATTATATATATATATATTATTTTATATCTAACTTATTTGCATGTGGATAAAGAAAATAATGTAACCAAAATTAATAGAATAAAATTCTTGGAAACATGTGAATGATAATAATATAATTTGCATTAGAGAAACAAGCATAGCTAAACATAGTGCATCTTGAATGGTCAATTTGCACTAATTATATTTCTCTAGTCCAGCATTGTTCATGAAAGAAGTCCATCATTTTACTTTAAAACTTTCATCAAATCAGATCACAAGATTGCTACTCAGAAAATCTTGAATTAGACAAAAAATAATTTAAAATTGCATATGATAAATCAATATGGTCACTGACATGGGCAACATGTATGAAAGCAAAAAAAAAAGCATACACAAAAGTAATAAAAGCCTCCATCCTAGAATTAAAACAAAACTTCAGAATACAATGGTAAAAGTAAAATCAACCCTACTTCCAGATATGAGTGACCTGATAAAATTAGAACTATTTCCCATCAATTGAGATTGTTAAATGATAGAAATTTTAAGAGGATTGGAATGATGAAAGCACAGTATTCCTTTAAACCTTCAAAGACAATGTCTCATTTAAACTTTTAATTAATCAAATAAAAGTTCCTGCGGTTACATATACCTACTGTTTAATGTATAAATTCCTTAAATAATTGCTTTTTTTGACCTGATTAATAAGAGAAAAATTTTTAATTTAAAATAGGGCGGCCGAACCCCCCCACACTAGGGACCCAACAAAAAAAACCAAAAAAAAAAAAAAAAAAAAAGAAATTTAAGATATATAGTAAAAACAATGGACAACTATACATTCATATCAATAAACCAAATAGAAATAGTCATTAAAAATGCCTATCTCATCTACACCATAGTTAATTTAATTAAAATAATGAAACTGTTCAGGGAATATTGTTTATTTTCACCGTACTCTGCTTATCAATATGTCCCAGTATATGGTAATAGGTGCCATTTAAAAATGAAGTTACATAAAAATATCTAGCTGATATTCTTTTGCAAATCACTTGATTATGAAGCAAATTTAGGATGAAATCACAGTGCTTCAAGTCTAAATAATGTCATGTCATATGTTCACAATGCAACTAGAGAACCATCTTTGCACATTAACGCTTGGCACCAAAATCATCAAAATTCAAAATAAAAGTTAATCAGTAATCATAATTAAATTAATCATCTTAAAAACTGACTAGACTGATCCCATTATAACAACCATTGAAAATGATAATACTTTCTTGACATGGGTCATATTAAAAAAATAAAAATGCCACGACCATTGTACACCCACAGAACACCCATGCTGCATAGAGAAAATAGGTATATATCATGTAAGCATTGTGTTAAAACAATAAGACTCAGATAATGTTGCATAAAAAACTAACTAAAGTTAATTATAAGAAATTACACCACCATATTCCATTAGACTTAGCACTTAATATTAGTACAAAGTACAACTTGTTTATTAACTACAACAAAAGCTGCACACACAGGCTAATAGGCCAATTAGACTTAGAATACTGTTTCTTTTGCTCATTACATATCTTGGGTGAGATTAAATGTAGTCATATTAACAATTCTGTTTTAAATAAGAGCTTTTATAAAATATATAGAAACCACTTGTACTACATCTATTAAAAACCAAAATTTACAATGGATCTTCAGTCAATTCAGGGAATTATATAACCAAAACAGGTTATATCATATTTTTAACAGATTCTTGCACAATTCAGCAAGTACTGAAATCATAAGTCAATAAAAAAGAGTCCATTTACCTCTTTTAAGGTTTTATACATTGATTCTCTGTGCTCATTATAATATTACACAACAAAACAATTACAATAATCATTGCATTTGGCAATTTTTCCCTACATCCAATCATCATTAACAAATCATATTAATATTAAATTCTGAGTTACTACTTGTTGGGAATTTCAATGATCTACAATAAATTTGTTAAAATCTGTTTATATATATTGGCATCATTGCCAATGACTGGTAAGAGATTCCTCCTCCTAGAAAGTTCCATTTCCTACAATAACCATAGACACTCATTAACCAACCTGATGTTTACTCTATGGAACTGCACCATCTGATTAACTGTTCACTAATAAATTCACTTTTTTTACAAACATGCAGCACTCTGATTAATACTTGAATTTCTTTACAAGTAAGCTTATTAACACAGGCAAAAATCATTTGAATACTATTTTCATCATGTACATCTAAATTTCGATATTTGAAAACATATATTTACTTATATAAAATTAGAAGCCTTGAAATTGACCCAGTTCAAGTCTTATTAGCTTACATAATACAGTATCATACAACATCAATCACTTAACAAGAACTATCCCTATCTGTCTATTAGTCTCATGGACAAATTTCACCTATCACACACATTCCATTAAAAACAATCACACAAGAGTTCAAATATTGAAAAAAGTATAGATAGCTCTTCCCTCAAAAAATATTCAGTGATTAAAGAAAATTTATTAAGTCAATTACACAAATGGTTAAGACAGTACCTCAGATGAACATTAACATAACCATCTGTGTTATAACATGAGTCCCAAATGCTATCAAAACAGACAATAAAATCATTAGTGGCATATTTATGTTTGAGTCAATTTAATTTTTTATTTTAAATATAAGCTTCAAAAGAAGAGGTTTTCAACTCATTGCCTCAGTTGCTAAAATATCTGAAGATCACATTACATTTTTACCCACAGAGTTCACCCAAAAAATAAATAAAATACTGGGCCCATCTAACCCAGGAACATGCAGGATTCCACGAGTAATTTTTCATGACTTTAACCACTTTAGGATCCAGTATCTAATAAATTAAACTCATTTCCATTCAAAAAGAATATACAAAATCCAAAATCTACCTCAAATTTCTCATCCCCCTCATGAAAAGCAAAAAAAGGAGTCAATGCTTAAAATCCTACCTGAATGAGCATTCTCAGCAATAATATTAAAAACCAAAATAGAAACATTCATCTTAACAATTTATAAAGAAAGATTTATCTACCAATCAAGCAGCCATCCTCTTTAAAAGAGTTATAGATATGGTAAAAAATAAGAAATATAGTCCTGTTGCAGTGCAACTGGATATCAAATCTGTTTTTGGTAGCATAGTAATAGATATGCTCATCAGTTTATTTTGAATAATAAACTTTTCTTATTCTCAAATAGTGCACCATCTCCTTCATACTCAAACTATTACATATTTTGATCTATCAAAAAAAAAAAAACTGTCATCATACATTTAATAAAATAAAATATTTAGATATTTATGATTTTTACATTTATTCATTATTTTTCTTTTAAATTTTCTAGAACAGTAGCCACATACAGAATACCTTTTCTCAGTCTAAAGTTTTAATAATTACAGGGCAATATTTCAAATTATTTAGATTCATTTAACCCTCCTCTCCCCCTTTTAAACCTGTGGCCCACAACATTAATAATCTTACCTATAAAGTATTCCACAAATCTTTTGATACATGGGTATTGTGGCTTTATTTTTAACATTTGCAATATACATACTTCATTTAACTATTTTATTATTATTATTTATTTGTATCTAAGAATGGCTGATTGACTGGGCAGATGAATAGATACAGTGATAATATAAAAGTAAAAGACTTAAATAGTTAATTACAAATTATATCTTTTATGTATAAATAATGAACAAGAATATATTATTCAGTAGTCTAGTGAATTGATGAGAGTTTTTATGAATTTTCTCTGCTTGTTAGCTGAGAACATATTTAACAGCAATTAGAAGACTAGATATTGAACTATGAGTGTTTCTTTAAAACACCTTATGTTTAATTGCAATTTATCAGATGTATAAAATCATTCAAATTTTCATCTGACTTGTAAACTCATAAACATCACATGACCACAACTTCTTATGCTTGCTTATAACTGTTTTAAAACAGGCAAAACTCACTATACTTATTGCCACACCCAGCAAGCTAGAGTAATCAATGGATGCCAGAAGGCTTATGCATAAAATCCCCATCTAGTGCCTACTCATCCAATATTCCCAGACTAGTTTCTGGCTTGTGACCTTTGTCAGTGAGGAGCCTTGGATATGAGAGCACTGCACGTTGATCTTAGGATCTAATGTAACCCTCTAGCAGCCATCTTTTATCTCCACTTAACTACAAAACCATGAGTCTTAAATTGAAAACACCTTAATGTTTCCAATCCAAGCTAATTAGCTTATATAATCATATGGGTCTGAACTCAGTACAGTACCATACATTTTGGTGTCTTTGATTCTTTAATAACCATAGCCACCACTATCCTATTAGGCAGGATTGGTTTTAAGCCAATAAACATCACATGACCAACACTTCTTATGCTTGCTTATAACTGTTTTAAAACAGGCAAAACTCATTATATGTATTGTCACACAATACATATTGCTCCTATACATATTGCTCCTCACTATACATATTGCTTCTCACTGACAAAGGCCATAAGCCAGAAACTAGTCTGGGAATATTGGATGAGCAGACACTAGATGGTGATTTTATGCACAAGCCTTCTGGCATCCATTGATTACTCTAGCTTGCTTTGTGTGGCAATACATATAGTGAGTTTTGCCTGTTTTAAAACAGTTATAAGCAAGCATAAGAAGTGGTGGTCATGTGATGTTTATTGGCTTAAAATCAATCCTGCCCAATAGGATAGTGGTGGCTATAGTTATTAAAGAACCAAAGACAGCAAAATGTATGGGTACTGAACTGAGTTCAGACCCATATGACTATATAAGCTTATGAGCTTGGATTGGAAACATTAAGGTGTTTTAAATTTAAGACTCATAGTTTTGTAGCTAAGTGGAGATAAAAGGTGGCTGCTAGAGAGTTGCACTAGATCCTAAGATCTAGGTGCAGTGCTCTCAGATCCAAGGCTCCTCACTGATGAAGGCCACAAGCCAGAAACTAGTCTGGGGATATTGGATGAGTAGGCACTAGATGAGGATTTTATGCACAAGCCTTCAGGCATCCATTGATTACTCTAGCTTGCTTTGTGTGGCAATACATATAGTGAGTTTTGCCTGTTAGTAAACTCAAGTTATGAATATGACTTAAGAATCGAATATCTACTATTTTATGAGATTCTTTTTGATTAATGCAAGCATAATAATGGATAAATTGTTAAAATGTAAACTGTATTTGATATTTATTATTTCAAATTTAATAAATCTCATCTTATATTGTACATAAACATATTTTTAGAAAATTTCCACAAGCATTAAAAAACACACACACAATTATTTCAAGTAATTTTTTTTATTAAATTTATTATTATTAGTAGTAATGGATATTATTTTTAATGAAAACATAAAAAAAAGGATTAATTTTAAATATATTGATGAGCTTTCATTTCAAAACATTTTAAAATATAAGCAAATGTTTGTTTATAGAAGAATTCTATAAAGCTACAACAGTTTGGCATATATTTTATAGTGTAAAAACTATTGATACATAGATGGATTCAAATGTAATTGTTATTTCATTAAATTGTTTTACTTTCAAATTTGGTTTGGGTTGGAAGTGAAAATGCAATCCTTTTTCAGACAAGTAATATTTCAAAATGCTCTTGTGATCTATCTGGTAGTTATTTCCAATCTGAATAATTGTCCAATATTGATTAATTTTATTATTCATAGTTGGAAAAAAAAAATTCTCAAGCAAAGTGTTTAAAGAGGGTCAATGTACACATCATTTATAATAAATAAATTTAAAATGTAGTGCAATGTCCAATTCTATTGAATAGAGTATCACAGAGAGATATAAGTGTACTTTAATGGAGTAAAATTTCATTGATGTTTATGATCTTGCTCTAAAACTGACATAATAAAATAAAGATGATAAAAACAATGTTAAACAAACAACTACTGACAACGATCAAGTGTTATTACTTGGTCATAGTACATTATTACCTAGCTACCCTACTTACTTTTAATCAGATAATTTAACATACATATATAAACATATATGTTTGTAAAACAAATGATTATTAAAATAATAAACTGCTTTTGTAAAATAAAAACAATAACCCATGAATTTTTCAGAGATAGGTAGTGCTAGTTCAATTGAATCTTTTTAAAAAAGACTTCATAACTATTATATTGCAAATATGTTGTTTTCCAATGATGGTGATGGTAATAAAATGGTGAGATCAACACAAACAATTACCTAATGAGATATTAACCAAACTAAAAACTGAAGTAGTGGAAGGGTTAAAAAAATAATTTTGATAAATATCATCTTACAATAATAATAAACACACTATAAATACCCATGTAACATTCTAGAAACGAAAGCCTATATCTGTCAAAGTAATAAATGCATTACTAAATATATAATGATTTTCAGTTTTTTTTCTTATATCATCCACTAAATAAATTTAAAACCATTCATAAAACAGTTTAATGCCAAATACAATTTGAATTATTCATCTAAATTTCAGTTTGTCATAAGAATTACTCAAGACACTTCTTTCAGTTTTTATTTTCCTTTAAAGAAATGATCACAGATTTTTTTAAAAAGAAATTTTACTTTTGTTATTATTTGTAACCTTGGGAATATAATAAAGAGCCAACGGTGGCTGTATTGATCTCCGATTATTGTCTTTTCTGATAAGAACTTTACAATTCATAAATATTAACAATAACATATCAATGTTGAGAATTATTTAAAGATAACATAATTCTTGTATGCAAGAACAGACATATCTGTTATATGTTTAATTAAATTATTTAAAAAGATAAAAATTAAAGAGGAATGCTCAGCAAATATTATGACAACTATAAAAATTGCAATTTATCTGGTAATACTTAAAAAATTCGAGATTAAGGCTTATAAAATTCTTCATAAAAACGATACATCATTACAATATAAAAAAACAAAATTCTTAATAACAATTGTGGACACATACATATAGGAGATAATAAAAATGAAACAAAAAAGATTGTGAAGATATAACGCAATAATAAACATTCACAATAGCAAGCTTTTAAAGGTTAAAATGAATGAGAATCATTAAAAAAAAAAATCACAAATAATACTAAAATTACATATCAAGAATTATACTGATGATGTTCACTAGAATTAGATGAATTTTTTTTTTATTAGATAAATTATTTTATTGCTTGGAAATGTTTTAATAAGCAGTAACGTATCTTCATTCACAATAAGGACAAACATTGTATGTGCGCTTTAAATTTAACTGAAAATGATTGCCTGAAAATAGTTGAAACCTGAAACTTTCTCCATAAAGTAGTAACATTTTGTGCAAGCCATATGAATCAATGAATGCAAGAAGGTTTGTGCACAAAATCCTATCTAATGCCTATTCATCAAATATTCCCAGATTAGTTTCTAGCTTGTGGCTTTCATCAATAGGAAAGTCTTGGATCTGAGAGCATGGCACCTATCTAAGCTTTTCCACCTGTAGTAATAACACATCATCTCATTTCATTATGTAGAAGTTCTACAATAAAAATAGTTTTTAATAGAGAATCAACTAATTTCAAACAACCACACACACAAAAAAAAAACCTGTTTGATTAAATGAATCAAATACCTTGACCAAATCTATAAAAACAATATTTAATCATTCTTTTGTTCATGACACTTCTCTTGCATTTGTCTGGCAACAAAAACCATACCTATACTATTTCATGATCCTCTAAAATCACAATGAGTATCTAATAAGCAATCATCTAAGATTGGTAACACTTATTAACAAAATATTTGAAAGTCCCTTTGTTGTGGTAGCTTATCTCTCCCCTTTATTTTTAAAAATTGGAGTAATAGAAGCCTTACTAAAATCAGACAATATAATATCATTATTCATATTTTCCTTTAAAAAAATCCAATATTTTTGAAGATAACATAAATTTAAGATTACAAAGAGCTATTTTCGATTTCACTAAGCTGGATATTTTTGTCCAAATAGATAAATAGACATAACATTAAATAATCATTTCAATTTTATAGTACTATTCAAAAGATGATCAAAATACTTTTTTCCATTTATCCATATTCATACAAAAGAGTATTGTTGTTGGATTTAATAAAATTTCTCAAATCAATATATTGCTTTCAATGCGTTAAAAAAAGATTAAAATGACCATGATCTGAGAACGTCTATATCTTCTTTTCAATTTTAATCCAGTAATAGTCAGTGGCTAAATTTCTAACTTCAAATATGCATAACCAAAAATTTTATATCAAATCTGATTATCCAAATAATATATTAAGCACTATTTGTTTGTTTTTAGATTGTTTATAAAGTCAGGCAATATTTGTATTATTAAAATGATGGAACATTATAATTATATAAAATAATCTGATTAAAAAATTAACTTTGACATTATTTTTTACCTTTTTTTTATACAAACAAAATCATAAAATTTTCTCTCAACAGGGAAAATCTTTGGCACAAATATTCTATGAACATATAAATACTAAAAAAACTCATCAACTTTTTCTTATTCATATTTTTAAGTATATAACAAGTTGCTAAATTACATTAATGGTTAAAAAAATACATTTATGAAGGATAATTCAGATGGAGTAAATTAACAGTTTCATTAATTATGAAAACAAATGTAAAAAAAAAAAATGTACAAACAAATAATTTAAATCACAAACCACTCTAAGTAAATCTTCATTTATAAAAAAAAAAAAATTCTACTTCTTCCTTTTCCTATGTATTGATTTCTACTTTAACATATCATACCATTTACACCTTTCTTAAACACTTGATCAATACTCTTTATTTATATCAAACTAACAGTTTCGACTGTCCTGCAGACATCACCAGAGAGAGCTACAATATTCAAATAAATAATTATACAATTAATACAGTTATTCTGTTTATAACTGTATTAATTGTATAATTATATATTTGAATATTGTAGTTCTGATGATGACTGCAGGACAGTCAAAACTGTTAGTTTGATATAAATAAAGAGTATTGATAAAGTATTTAAAAAAGGTATAAATAGTATGATAAAAAAAAATAGTAGCAAAATAAGCTGGTAAAAATTATCCTCAGTAGAAAAGAAATTGAATTAGTCTTCTTATAATAAAAATGAAAAGATCCTTAATATAAACATGGCAATACTTACCTTAATATAAGTCTCCACAAAAATATAAACCCTTTAAAAAATAAATTTATAAAAAATAACAACTGTAAAATAAAAATATTTATAGAGGAAAATAATAATCATTTAATAAAACAGGCCAAAATAAATCAAAACTGAAAAAAAAAATTACACAAGAAGATTTATATCTGAACAGAATGGTAAAAAAATTATGTTCTAAAAACACACAATTTTGGAAAGAGATAATAAAAAAAGCAAGTTAATGAAAATAAAAAACAGAACTATCTGTCAAAAAAAAAAATCTCTCTAGTGCAAACATTGAATGTAACCAATATATATATGAAAATAATATATACATAAACGTTTCTTTCGAAATATCTTTTATTTCCGTTATTGAATTATTAATAATTCCATTTCTTTGTTCCTGATGTTTCAATCATTTAATATGGTTTTTATTAAAAGTGTACAATATATATGAAAGACAAGTTCTTAAGAATATATTCTGAACAAATAATAAATCAATTTGGACCTTTCAAAAATATCAATTTACCTACAAAGTCTGCTTTATAGTGTGATATATATTTCTCCAACCGTCTTCCCCTTTTTTTTAAAAAAAAAAAAAAAAGACATAAATAATCAAGTTAAGAAAATATATAAATACACATTAAATATTTATGTACATCTTCTGTTTTAAGAATTACATTTTGACTTTACTGAAATAATTTTATTCTATTTTCTTTTCTCAGTTTCTCTTAACCTACAGCTGTTCAAAACTTGACTAGTTTTTAAAAATATTTCTTAATAAAAAACCAGCAACATACGTACTACAATTAGTCCTGTTAATTCACTTATTTATAATAATAAAAAATATTAGTTTTATACGATTAAATAATATTATAAAATAACTATTAATTTATATATAAATCATTCCCTACACTGTAGTTCAATTTATCTATATCAATATAAATTGGGGAAAAAAATAGTGAAGTCCTAATCATTAATTTAATATTAAAAAAAGGCATTGCTTTTGCCATATTTCATTTTTTACACTAAATAAAAATAATCAAATAATTTTATTGCTCAAGCCGTTTGTAAAAAATTTAAAGTGTCCGACTTCAAATCAAGGAACTTACATTCCAGTATCTGATAGCTACCACTATGCTAAACTATGCATCTATTCTTTATACTATGATCCAAAAATATATGAACATAATATATATATATGCATGTTTCTTTCAAAGTTTGATTTTATTTTAATTGTTGAATTATGGATAAATTTACTTAATTTATCCTGATCCTTTCAATCATTCTCTTATATGGCCTTTATCAAAGTGCTACAATAAGAAAAAATAATGATGAAAATAGAATAGAGATTATTGTTACCATTTACTTGGATGGATTTGAAAAAGGAGCATCCCAGGAAGGATACTTTTAATAAAATAAAACTTATTAATAAATAGAACTTTATTAATATTTATTTTAAAATGTTAGAGATAGAATAAAATATATTTTATGGAATAAATTATGTGTGGATTAATAAACTGTAATTTTGTAATCATATTCAAATGTATAAGCATAAGAATAATATATTTCTAGGAAATAAGACAAAGGGATAAGCAAAAGTGAATTATCAAGATTAGGTAATTGTAGATTTTTTTTAAAAGAAGTACTAGAAAAATTTGAATATTTGTAGTTTAAGAGAAATTTTCTAAGTGTTTTCATTTAAATTAAAGTTTAATCCTTAAACAGAAATTATAAATATACATTTCACACACATATTTTTCTTATTAAAAATGTTGATTATTTTTCTAAGTTAACTATTATAAATAATATATATATAATATTTTATAAAAAATGCTTTTATTCAGTTTGATGAGTAATGCACTAAAAAACAAAAAATAATTTTATCAATCATTCTCAATTTTGGTAATAATATATCAAAAATAAAAGTGTGGGCATCTATATTTCATATGCTTTAAAAATTGTTTAAAAATTTTTTGTTTATAAAAATAGCATTTTTAAAAAAGCAAGTTTTAATTAAATAATCAAAAGAAATTAAGGTTTTATACTTCCTTTCTTTTACTTTCTATTTTAATTAGTTGTAAACAATTTTTAGTGAATTAATCATGAAATTCAATAGAACATATTTATAAAAAAAATATCACCATCTATTGTATATCACTAAAAACTTACTGAACCAAAATCAATGTGCCTTGAAATTTAGCCCACCAGCAGTATTAGTTAGAACAATTAACTGTATAACCCTAAAATATTGCAATGCCACATTACATTGTCATCAATATCTAAAAATGTACAAAATTTGAAGAGAATCTTTCATTAGATGTGTAAGAAAAATTGGTTATAAGATTTGACCCACATAAACAAACAAACAGAATATCTCAGTTAAATAAAAGCATTTAAACAAAAATCAATGGTGTGACACGACAACTTTCTTTCTTCCCCTACTAACTGAATTTTAGTTATTAGAATCGTCGTCAAGGGCGCCACCAAGGATTTCTCTCTTGGAACCTGGTCACGTAACTTTACATAAACCTGGTCTTTATTTATTTTCGAACGACGATTCACTGATTATAAACTTTGATTATAATCTCACAGGGGTTTTCCTTTAAGAACACTAACTAATTATTATAAATAATTCAAGAATACGTTGGACAAAAAAAAAAACTTTTAATTTCTTTTACTACTATTTATTATTAATAACCTTATAATTCTATCCGATCCAGAAAGAACTGACTTACAATTTCTGATTTTCCCTCTGTTTACTTTCTAATTATGCTTCCCAAATATTTACCATAGATTTACTCGCGCCTACACTAATACTGCGAATTCTAGCAGACGTGTATATAAGACGACTTATAGTATTTTTAATCTTTCCTGAAGTTTATTTTTAAACTCCACTTTCTTTGGTAAATAAATAAATTGCAATAAATCTTACAATGAACGTATAAGTGTCTTTCGTTTTCTTATACTTTCAATTCTTTCCTTATTTTCTATTAACAAACGAGTAACGCCCCAATGTTCTCTGTTACTTGGCGACGCACTTTTATACCCCCACCCTGTTGTTACTCTCTAGATCGAATAGATATTAAATAATTTAAAATACAGTTCTTCCAATATTTCATAAAAAAATATTGAACGAAAATTAACATTAATAGATTACAATATTAAACAAATTTATTTCCCCCCTCTATTGTTGAAACATTCGTAATAAACATAATAAATGAACATTAAATTAAAGATAAAGTTCTATTACGCTTTACTTAGAGTTCTCATTAATTGAAAAGTTTATAATTACCCTGATCGATCAGAGCGGAGTGGCCTGATTTTCATAGGTTTTACATTCCATTGGTCGTGCCTTTGTCCTTGTATATGCGAATTCCATGAGTGTTCCTTTGGTTGTCCGGCTAGCAATATCCGTTTCTTCCATTCCATAACTCTCTCGATAGCTTCATTCAGATGGAGTGGTGGTCAATTCCCCAAAGGGGAAGGTTGTGATAACTTTAGCCGCTACACATTTGACAAGAGTCCGCAAAATTAAATTCCAATAATAATAATTTTTATTGTTCGAAACACAGCTGCTTTCTTTATTGTCCTTGCTGGTCTCTAAAGTCAAGTCAACTGATCTCTCTAAAAGCGATCTTATCTCCACTCTTTCTTATCTTTTTTTTTAATTAGCGTAATAGCAATTACTAACCAAATATTTTTACTTTGTGAAAGTTTCAACAATAGAGTATAATTACTACCAAGAATCTAATTTTGTTTTCTTTTCCCCACCCTTTTATCTCTCGAATTTTTCTCCCTTTTAATTAAACACTTTTAACATTTTTTTTTTTTTTTTAATAAATTATATTCAATTTTATTTGTTTATTTCAAAATAAAAGTTCAAAATTTTTACCCTTTCCATTAAATCAAAACCATTTGTTAATTAATTCTTTTTTTCATTTTACAAACTATTTAACTTCAAAATATTTATGACAAATTATAAATATGTGAGCTTATATATATATATGAGCTGACTTAAAATATCAGCTCAATGGTGACATTGAAGTGAAGAATATTTATGGAACACTATAAAGTGAAATGTGTAATAGTTGATATTTCTGAAAATTTGAAATAATGTATGAATTTGTATTGATTCTTTAATAAAAATGTTATAAAATGGTTAAAATATCAAAAAAGAAAAAAATTATTTACCTATTGTTTTCTTGAAGGTTCATAATGATGGTATTTTAGTTATATGTTGTACTATTTCCATCATCTAATATTAAATATTGAATGTCTTTATAAAAATTTATTTAAATATTCCAATTACAATAAATTGTTAGTAAGAGCACACAGGTTAGTATATACACAATGTTTCAAGAGGTATTATTCCCCTTTCTTCTTTAGGTGTTGCTAGTCTGACCAGTGACAGTACTAGCATGAGAATCAAACCTGGATTCTTAGATTCTTAATTAGTGAATTTCAAGGTAATGCAAGAACCCTTAATTAGTTTTGCTCTTAGGAAAAAATGGATATCAGGAGAAACATCATAGATAAGTATATGAAATTTCTACTGACTGTTGTCTTTGGCAGGATAGCTCAGTTGGTTAGAGCATTACCTTAAAATTCAATATTCAAGAATCCAAGAGTTCAGATCCAATTCCCATATTAGTATTGTCAGTGGTTAGGCCAGTAACACCTGAAGAAGAGAATAATATCTCTTGAAATATTGTGCATATGCTAACCTGTGTGTAACTACTAACAGTTGAATGTAATTGGAACATTTAAATACAATTATTTTTTTCTAAAGACATTCAATACTTAATACTAGATAATGCAAATAGTTTTAATATATAAGTACAATTTATTTACCTATAATTCAGTGATGGAAATAAACTCAATTTTAAAAAATGTATGTAGGTGGGTATTTTCATCTAAAAATGTAATAGACAGGGTATAAGCACAGACTTTCACATGACCCACCACTCTCCACACTATCTCATAACACTGATACACCTGAACACACATATGTCAAAAAGATAAATAATCACCAATATACGTATTTCATGCTAAACCGGCAATCATCAGTTGGTCCAGATTAACATCTTTACACATATATGCTACAAGTGCTCAGATATATATTAAGATAGCAAATCCTCCTACTTTAATGGACAGGCTTCAATGTACTCCACACTCCAACTCTTCAACTGTCCATCCAATTGAAAATCTGATGATGGAACGCTCAAAGGTCACCCTTAGGCCGAGATTGTTGTCACACCTATGTTGACCCAAAGGTCAATCTGACCACTCATGTACAGAACATAATCCATTAAATACATATACAAGGAATAGGCAGACATCTCTAATATGTAATAGATGAAATACACAGGTTTATATATACCTGTGTCTATATATGTAATAGACAGGGTATGAGCACAGACTTTCACATGACCCACCACTCTCCTGTGTATTTCATCTATTACATATTAGAGATGTCTGCCTATCCCTTGTATATGTATTTAATGGATTATGACATGTACATGAGGGGTCAGATTGACCTTTGGGTCAACATGAATGTGACAACAATCTCCGCCTAAGGGTGGCTTTTGAGCGTTCCATCATCAGATTTTCAATTGGATGGACAGTTGAAGAGTTGGAGTGTGGAGTACATTGAAGCCTGTCCATTAAAGTAGGAGGATTTGCTATCTTAATATATATCTGAGCACTTGTAGCATATATGTGTAGAGATGGTAATCTGGACCAACTGATGATTGCCGGTTTAGCATGAAATACGTATATTCGTGATTATTTATCTTTTCATCATATGTGTGTTCAGGTGTATCAGTGTTATGAGATAGTGTGGAGAGTGGTGGGTCATGTGAAAGTCTGTGCTCATACCCTGTCTATTACATATATAGACACAGATATATATAAGCCTGTGTATTTCAGCTATATAAAAATGTATAAAAAATTTGATATTTATATAGCTGTTGTAAAGAATTTATTCTTTTCCAATTTTCATATATTATATTTCTGAATCATTTAAAAAGTAAAAAGCTATAAAGATATGAAAAAAAATATGCAAGTGGAAAAAAATCATATTTATAAAAAATTAGATCTGGTACTTATTCTAAGTTTTAGTAATTATTAACTTTACTCTTAATTTCAAAATAATTTTCAAGATATCAATTATTCTTTTTGTATGTATAGAAATCTTGCATAATGGCAGCCAAATAAGTGGAATAAACTATATCTTTCTTCTACTTTCAATGGGATTTCTTGGTGATAGAAAAGTTCATAATAAACAGAAATTGAAAAGGGAATTACACTCTAAATGTGTCCAAGGACTTTAAGCCTTATTGTCTCTGAAATAATAACCCATATTCATATGGATTTTAATAAAAAAAAATGTTTTTGAGAGCACTCCTACTATTTTAGAAATAAAAGTAATTAGAGAAAGGCAATTAAATTACAGTAAAAATGCCAAATGATTGCAGGAGAAAAATGGGGGAGGCATTCTGTATTGATGGAGACATCCGTGCCATTAACAGAAAGGACACATGCTTCGAGATCTCGAAAAAATGGGCTACGTAACAGTAGCTTATTTGAATATTTACATTTGCATATATTTATCACACTTTTCATGAAGGCTATGAGTATGAGGCATGGTTCCTCGAAAACGTTCAGCTGAAAATTTTTAATAGTAAGTTATATGTTCTCTAATTAATAATTACAATTAAGTATTTTTTGTTTTTACATATAAGGAGAAATTAAAACCATATTTATTACACAATTAATAATTGAAATAAAATCCTTGTTTTTTACTTCACCGTTGAGTGGTAAGTTTTAAATTGCACTTTACACAAAAAAAATGGTTATTATTATTATTAGAAAAGAATTATGACTTTCATCTGTAGATGGAAAATGAAAAATATTCATATATTCTTATACTTGATCACTTACTCTTAACTTGATCCCCAAAAATCAGTACACCTAGTAGCCCATAGTAATTGTTCATTACATATATTTGTTATATGGATCTTTGATAAAATAGGTCATATTTAAGCCTTTCTTGCTAATTCATCTTAATCTTAAGTTCCTAATTAGAAAAAAAAAACATTTATACATGCATAAAAACCATTATCAATTATTATATTATAAATAAATGGAAAACCTAGATAATGAAGATAATTAAAGTATAGCAACATATTTTAGCAGGTGCCACATCAAAACCTTGTTAAATAAAGAATAGTTAACTTATTATTCTTATTTTCAAAAATCAAAACTTCTTGTCATTCCACAAAATGAATCTCATCAAATTATTTTATTGAAGAAGAAAAACATACATTCAACTGAAAGGGAATAGACTAGTCCAGATAAAATAAAGCATTCAAAAGTGTAAAAAAAAAAAAACAACTCTAAAAACCTAGTGAGGTAAACAAGGAGAAATATTAAGTAGTTTCTGAGAATGAAATCAAAATAAAAGAGCTTCACTAAATCAAAGAATTTGTAAAATGACCAAATAAAAACAAGGCAAATTACTGTTGTTTTAGATTGTTTAAAAAAATTCCAGTTAATTGCTTCACTATATTATTAACTATCTGCTGAACCCTACTGCAAAAATTACTACTAACATATAAGTATATATTTTAAAATAAATGTGTTTTATTATTATTGTTTTTAGTTTTTACAATGATTATTTGTAATCAAATGGATTTATACTTTTTTAAACTTGATTATATTTTACATTTCTGATGCTCATCAGTACCAAATTTATATTTCTTTCTTGTCTGAAATGCATATAAATATATATGTATATTTAATGATCTGATTTATATTTGAATATTAAATCATTAATTGCATGATTACTGGAGAAGTAATGGATTAAAACAAATAGTGCTTCCTATCTTTAAAACAACTATAACAAAAAAAATTATATATAAAAAAAACAAAAACCTGACATAAATTATTTCTTCTATTAAAAATCTATACCTTCAAATAAACTTTCTTTTTAAAACTATTAATTATTACTGTAATTCGTATTCAATTTTTAAAACATTGGTAACTCAAGAAAAAAACTAGAATTTTGAATTCCTCAGTATAAAAAAACAAAACAATAATGAGGTAAACAGTCTGGATTTAACTGCAATTACTTTCAATCATTATCAACCATTGCAGAATAAAGTTATTTTTAAATTTATTTCAATTTCTCTGACCCATAAGTTCTCCTTTTCATACATTACTACAAATTTTCTGAAATCATCTATTTTACAGAAAATAAATAGAATGGTAATAGAAAATACAAAAGAAAAATGACAAAAACAAAAAATGTAATGTTGTAAACGCAGCACGTACTAAGGCCTAAAAGTATATGATAATAAGCTGAGCATAATTTTATGTTAATTGTATAGATGAATTATTAAAAACCAAAAAGAAAAAAAAAGTGCTAATTAGAATGAAGTGGAAGAGTAGAAAAGGCAGTGGTATAATATTAAAATGGAAAATGTGAAACAGGTAAGTTTGGAATATAACTGGAAAAGAGTTTATTATTGAGGCAAAAAAGAAGAGTGTATGAATCAACATGGGAAATAGATTGAGAAGGAATTTATTACTGATGTATTTAAGATAAAACAGCCTTTAAATAGTTCATTGCATTACTCGCAGCACTTTATAAATCACTAAATATCAGATGGTGACATTTTAAACCATTTTCTATGTTTATTATACTCTCTAGTTAAAAACAAAATAACAAAAATTATGAAAACTGACTGAAAAACAGGGAAATAATTCCGGAAAAAAAGAAAAGAATTATCATATCTTATCACAAAAAATTTATATATATTTTTAAATATATTATGAAAACAAAATTCTATATTTATAACCCAGGAGAAAATAATCTTAATAAAAGATGGAGGGAGGGAGGCGAACTCAACAACGTTTTTTTTCTTTTTAAAGCTATGTATAACACAATACAACGAAAGTTAAAAATAATTCGATTAAAAAAATTAAAGAAACAACCAAAGTTTTTGAAAAAATAATGTGGAAATTTACACAGGCAATTTGTATTGAAAAACAAGGAGATTCATTTCAAAAAATGATATATTTGTCTTTTCTGAAAGTTGATTAAAATGTGCTCTACGGTCAGAGTATAGATAATTTTTGACTTCAAAAATCATCCATACTCTGGCTGTAGAACTAATTTTAATCAACGTTCAGAAAAGACAAATACATAGTTTTTTGAAATGAATCTCCTTGCTTTCAATGTACATTGTCCATCTGTCAACAAGCTTTCATTTTTCCTCATTAAAAAATGTCTTGACTGAGCTGCAAGCCACAAATGCACCATTACCTTTAACTTTTTATCAGACATAAATATTTTTCCTTGCAGGGCTTCTTTCAAGAAGCTCAACAGATGATATTTAAATAAGTCAAGACCAGGATTATAGAGAAGATGCTCCCAACACTTTTGCATAATGTTTTTGATAGTTTTGACAGTGTGAGCAAAGGAAAGCAATGTGCATAGCAATCCTCTGCATTTTGTCTGAATTTTAGGCTTCAGTTCTTCAGTGATCAATTCACTGTAATAAGCACTGATGACTGTTAAACCTTTTTCTGATAAAGATCTAATTATTGGTCCTTGAAAATCCAAAAAATCTATAAGCATCAATCTTTCAGCTGATGTTTTGGCATTTGTGCAATCTTTCTTGA
The DNA here is from genome assembly GCA_028023455.1 of Epiperipatus broadwayi. Taxonomy (NCBI): domain Eukaryota; kingdom Metazoa; phylum Onychophora; class Udeonychophora; order Euonychophora; family Peripatidae; genus Epiperipatus; species Epiperipatus broadwayi. Next base: position 3,390,571 of record JAQFVV010006222.1, read on the forward strand.
ATTTTTCTATCCATTCATAAACAATTTTTCATGACAAAATACTTTGTCCATCTTGTGCACAAAGTCCAGACACACCCTCAGATCATAAACAGCAAGTCACGGCATACTGTTCTTGTTTTGTGCAAATCAAAAGTGGGATGTCCATTGCTTCCAAAACACACATATATATTTGAACTGTGCAAATGGAAAGCTTTAATAAGGCAGTGTGTCCAACAAAAAATTTAATATAATGAGAATAATGATAATTTTTGAATCAACTTTGTAGAATTCATTGCTAAAAAAAATACATAAATGTTCAACAAAATATAAATAATGAAATCGTTTATCAATTTCAATAAATAAACAAAAAAATAATGAAAATAAATATCACTATTTATTTTCAATCTTCATCAATTCAATGCAAAATGAAGGTTTCTGTGAGTTTAATCTATTTTTTTTTCCAATGATTAATGTTTTTCTTCTCATCATTTTAGAAATCTTTCTTACGTCATCCATATATCTTACACATAGTCTTCCTAAGTCTTATACATTGTTTCAGATTCAGTTTAAATCTCTGTCATCTAGCTATTGTCATCTCTTTCAATCTCATATACAACTTAGTTTTATTTCAGCCATTTAATTATTGTAATAATAATGTACATATGTGAGTGAACAAACATATATTTCACTCTTATTAATCTCATTATTAAAACTATAAATAAATAAATAATAACTATGTAAATAAATATAAAAACATGCATAAAATATTAAACAATAATTAATAGCAGGTTCATGTTTTGAAGACACAAATAATGATGCCATTGAATATATTAATACTGATCACAACAGTATTATAACATAATTTCTGTACATTTCAATGAAGTGGAAAACCCCAAAAATTTGACAGAAAGCTCTCTTAATTAATCTAATCGAATTAGTGCTTCTTCATTGTTATAACTCAAAGTACATCAACAAGAATATATTTGGAATGACTGTTTTATGCTGTCCATTCATATCCTCATATAGTAAAACAATAAAAAAAATGCTTAATCAAATTGCCAATGCACAGAACTCTGAATTTGAATCTTTATATAATCTTTTAAGAGAATCAAATTTTCTTGATACTATTGTTAGATTCCATTATAAAACATAAAATTATTAATAATATTAATTAAATTTCAAGAACTAACATTAGATTACAAAACTTGAACAAATTAAAAGCTATAACTTTCCAATTAGGATACCTTATTTTTAATGTAATTATAGAAAAAATTCAGTATTATCAAGAATACATTTATACACACATATACTCCAATCCATGGACTTGAATTGCAACAACTTACGAATTCAATTCACACCTTCAATAAACTAAATTTAATAGTGATTGCAAGATGCAACATAAAAAAAATCATTAACAGGCACATGTGAAAAAAAATATAACTGGTGATGAAATGTTAGAATGAACCTCATCCTTAATAGTAATCAAATGGATATCCTCTTGGGAAATAATGTACTGTTAAAGGACAAGAGTTAGCCAGTTGGTTTTGATTAAGGGATCTGCACTGATCGGCGCTCACATTATTGGGATTATTATAAAGTACTTTTTTATTTATGTATTTAGCAATAGCAATTTAAACAGTTTCTTCCCAGAAATAATTTACTCTAAAAATGTGTGTTCAAAAGTATGAACAATTGGTTTGCAAATGAAATATAAAAAGAACTCTCTCTCCAAGTTTTACGAGGGTTGGCATAGCAGTGGCTGTCGAAAGAAACAATACACTGCTGAAAGTTAATGGCTTCTCTCATAAAGGGAAGTGTATATAGAAAATATAGGCTAAATGGATTAAATAAAATTGTGTTGAATGTACTAGTGATAACGATAACTAAGTTCAAATTATTAATGAACTGGGACTACAACTAGCAAGTGAAGAAAATGAAGTATACTTGCTCTGTTTGTACTTAATCCTCAAATTATTATGAGGAAAAATAGTTATACTTATTAATATTATAACTTCTATATATATATATATATTATTGCTATTAATTCACCTTAAAAATAAATTCGCTGAAACATAAAGTTTGTTCATTTTATTTTAACATTATGCTATTAAGCCTGAGTGGAGGCCCCCATGAATACAATAAGCCCCCAACACATAAAAAAGTATAATTCATTGGTTGATAAAATCAGAAATTAACTCTTCCTTAACAGTAACCATATAGTTAATGATTTGTGGAGTCATGTTTCATTCAAGCACAGTTGAATTTTGATCCCCATAGTAATCATACAAAAAGTATAGCTATTTAAATGAAGTAACAAATAATTAGGTTCACTCTTAATAGCAATAAAGTAGTTATATAAGAGGCCATGTATCATTCAACATAGTAAGTAACAGGTTGAGTTTCGATTCAGGAAACTTTGGCTTTTGAGACATTATTACTTTCACCTAATGTAACATAAAGATGGATTAACATATTTTAGAGGCAAATATGTATCAATAAAAGTTAAAAAGACATGAATAATCCAATCTAACTACAAAAGTGTAAAATTTTATGTAGTTAAAACTTGAATATCATGTATTTTAAAAAAAGAATAAAATAAACTGTGAGTGGTAAAATGATAAAGACTTTTACTTAAAATCAAAAAGATGCAATGATTTTTAAACCAGTATTAATTCTTAAAATATTTTCAATCATTATTCATTCACTAATAAAATAATATCCTTAATCTATGCAGCAAAAACAACTTCCAATGTTATTAGTAGATTAAGCAAAAATGTTACTTTTTCATGCACATTTTTTAATGAGCACCAAATCCAGTCTGAGAGCAGTACAAATGGCTCAATGACACTAGGTCTCCCATTTATCAAGGCCTTGCACCTGATCTATGTTATGAGCAAAAATAAAAAAAAATGAAATGTTTCGTTACCAGCTAAATGTAATTATGTATCTTTTTTTTCTGCCAAAATTCTGTAATTAGACAGTTAATTCACATTGAAGTATTACAATTGTAGATGTACTAATTGGGTACTTGTGACTTTTGACCCATGTAGCCACCAGAGGGACTGGTTGGTGTCAACCACAGAAATTCTTAGAGTAGGGGGCCCAAATGCAGCATTGCAAATTCCAACTGAAAGGTGGCACTGTTCACAATGCGTAAGCACAGTAACATTCCACCAGCTGGCTGGCAGCAAAGATGCCCGCTTGGTGGTGCTGGTCACAGGTGTGTAAGCCCATTTAGCTTACATCGTCTGCTACCAGCAGATACTAAGAACCTAGGTGGCGCTGATTTCCATAAACACATCTAGCTTATGTGTCGTCTGTTAACAGCGACTACCAAGATTCTAGCCCACTACGTGGTGCTGTTTCTCCATGGTTACATACGGAAAAACTACACACTGATAGAGTTTATGTACATACTACTTAAAATATGAATGGCGTATAATGTACAGGGGTGATTAATTAAGAAGCTACAACTATTTAAATATTCTTTCAAACTTAATAGTATCACATGCTATTTCACAGTTTTATAAATGGATGTATTTTTAATTTTTTTTTTTTTTTTTAAATCAATGTTTTTTTTTTAATTATTTACTCTATGTCAAAATGTTATATATAAGTCGAGCGGTGAAATTTGCTATCATGGCCGCTTGAATGGCATCATAGATTTACATACGAAAGTATGCTACAATTAGACAGGTTTGATAAAATTATCGCGTAGAAATCTATAAATCAATTCTAAATTTAAAAATCGATCTTTTTTTTTTTTAATTATTTACTCTAAAAGTGCTTTTTTTTATAAATTAAAAAAAATTTAATTTTTACGACAATCGGGTTTTTTTTTTTTTTAGAAAAAAGCTAATTCCCCCCCCCTTTCTTTCAAAACTAGAGACATTCCAAAGATAAAAATCTAATATATTTAATTAATAGGGGCTTTTCTAATGAATAGCTACGGTCAATTAGTGAATTGGATTGATTTAATGAGACAGAAACTGATATATGATGAATTATATTTATTGACAATTTCATATATACTTGATATAACCCATTACTTAGTGTTGGATTATGCACACAGGCATTTTATTTACTAAACAACATTACTCTAGGCCATTTAGCAAAATAAATTTGTGGCTATTATTTAATTGTGCTAATTTTATGCGATATAATAAATCACTACATTCCACTTATTAGTTATGCCGTTCATCATCAGTTCAAGTGGCTATTATACATGTAATCAAACCAAGTCTGGAGTGAAGTTTAATAATACATCTGATTATGATAAATTTATATATTAAATATGGGCATATAAAGCCTCACAGATAGCTTTAGATCGAACAGGTTTTCAAGAATGCTTTTGTTCAACGCCAAAGATTACATATTATAGAGGTAGTGTTGGCTATAAAGATTTTACTAATATGCTACGCACAAGTAAAATATAATAATAAAGTGGCTCCATCTTATATATATAAAAACAGCACAACGATAAAATATTGATAAATTTCACATCCGCCAAGCCAAAGTATATTATAAATTAAATACCATACAATAAATGAACACTAGTTTTGTCAGCTTGATTAAAAGAGCCAACTCTTCTGTAGCATGAGAAATACATATATGCTACTGACAGGAATGTATATATACACACAAACTTTACTTTATTCCATTCAATCTCTTAGTTATGTATAATTAATAAACTTTTAAAAGGAGAAAGTATATTTTAAGGGACTTACGAATACTTTAATAAGAAAAATATACTTATGATTACACTCCAGGTTAATTTAATCTTTAGTAACATAATAATTAAAGCTTGAAAGTTGGGATTTATAAGCCACATTTTATGTTTACATTAATTATTTACTAAATGACAAAATAATAACGAGCACAAAGGGTCACCATTATTTATAAATTAGGGGTTCGAAACGGAGCGCTAAATAATGCTATAATTAATACAATACGAAGATTTTAAATAATATCTTCAAAAAGTATATATTTTGTAACTAAATGCGCACCGTTTCGAGACAAGCATAATTAATAATAACTAAAATAAGCAAGAGAGAAATAAATATAACTGCAGTGATTAAGTTATATAGCAAAACAAGAAGTTAATAAAGGAAATTAACAAAAGTATGTCATTTATAGAATTGAAATATTATTGATAAGACAATTTAGAAAGAGTTTACAATATAGTTAGCTAACCTGATTTTGAAGCAATAATGATTATTTTGAATTTTACGCAGAGCTCTGCGATTTTAATAATTTTAAAACCGATACTCAAGCTGGAACGATGGTGAGTTCTTTGGTGGCTTATGGCATCTTCTTCTCTTTAGTTGGGAGACAATTTAAGATGGTATTCCTATAGCTGGAGTTGGGGTAGTTGAATATGAATGAATGTGAGTTCTTTTAATGGCTTATGGCATCTTCTATTTATTATAAGCTTGTTAAGGCAACGTTGGTTGTTGCTCCAGCCTTGGATGGATCAAATTCTGATGTTCCATCACGCCAAGGCAACAAATTCTTGCCTGACTAGCAGGCCATAGATAAATTAACAAATTTTCAGCTTCTCATAGTAACAGTTCTTCAAAAGCAAGATGGAGTATCTTTTCCGTTAGCCTATTTATATATTTCCACCAAGCCTTAACAACTTTTTGGAATTTTGTTTGCCTCAGGACCAATTGACTTTTAATTAAACAAAATCATATAATCTAATTTCTACTACTGATAAAGTCTCCGAGGTGTTATTTTTAATTTACTTAAAAAAATTATTAAAATATATAAATTATATAATTTTGATTCCGATTTCATTAATTAAATTTCTTTTTAGGTGTTATAAAATGTTATGGCTTAGCAGATAATAACGGTATTATGATTTAATGATAACATCTTTTATTGAAACAAATTCAATCAGTAAACTAGATTTTAATTTTATCCCAGGTGCGGTCACTAATTGATTTCTTGTTTACACAAAATTCCCATTTTTAATTATAAATGGATGACTTTTATTTTAACTAGATATAAATAACTTTTAACATATTTTCTTTACATTGTTTATTTTAAAAAAAGCAAATTTGACAGATCTTATAAAAAAATACTTTAGTTTCAGTTATATCTATTAAACTTTAAATCAGAAAACCGTAAATATATTATAAAGAAAACATTTTACATTATTTTTATTTAATCTTAAATATATGTACAAATCATTATGCCATAATTTCATGGTTTAAATTATCCATCAACATATGAATATAATACAAATATAAAATTTAGTTAATTCTAAATTTTACATTTGTATTAGACCCCAACTCCAGCTATAGGAATACCATCTTAAATCGTCTCCTAACTAAAGAGAAGATGGCATAAGCCGCCAAAGAACTCACCTTTGTTCCAGCTCGAGTATCTGTTACAAAATTATTAAAACCGCAGAGCTGTGTAAAATTCAAAATAATCATTATTGCTTCAAAGTCAGGTTAGCTAACTATATTGTAAATTCTTTCTAAATTGTCTTATCAATAATATTTCTATTCTATAAATGACATACTTTTGTTAATTTCCTTTATTAACTTCTTGTTTTGCTATATAACTTAATCACTGCAGTTATATTTATTTCTCTCTTGCTTATTTTAGTTATTATTAATTATGCCTGTCTCGAAAAGGTGTGCATTTAGTTACGAAATATATACTTTTTTGAAGATATTATTTAAAATCTTCGTATTGTATTAATTATAGCGTCATTTAGCGCTCCGTTTCAAACCCCTAATTTATAAATAATGGCGACCCTTTGTGCTCGTTATTATTTTGTCATTTAGTAAATAATTAATGTAAATATAAAATGTGGCTTATAAATGCAAACTTTCAAGCTTTAATTATTATGTTACTAAAGATTAAACTAGCCTGGAATGTAATCATAAGTATATTTTTCTTATTAAAGTATTTGTAAGTCCCTTAAATATACTTTCTCCCTTTAAAAGTTTATTAATTATACATAACTAAGAGATTGAATGGGATAAAGTAAAGTTTGTGTGTATATATACATTCCCGTCAATAGCATATATGTATTGCTCATGCTACAGAAGAGTTGGCTCTTTTAATCAAGCTGACAAAACTAGTGTTCATTTATTGTATGGTATTTAATTTATAATATACTTTGGCTTGGCGGATGTGAAATTTATCAATATTTTATCGTTGTGCTGTTTTATATATATAAGATGGAGCCACTTTATTATTATATTTTACTTGTGCGTAGCATATTAGTAAAATCTTTATAGCCAACACTACCTCTATAATATGTAATCTTTGGCGTTGAACAAAAGCATTCTTGAAAACCTGTTCGATCTAAAGCTATCTGTGAGGCTTTATATGCCCATATTTAATATATAAATTTATCATAATCAGATGTATTATTAAACTTCACTCCAGACTTGGTTTGATTACATGTACAATAGCCACTTGAACTGATGATGAACGGCATAACTAATAAGTGGAATGTAGTGATTTATTATATCGCATAAAATTAGCACAATTAAATAATAGCCACAAATTTATTTTGCTAAATGGCCTAGAGTAATGTTGTTTAGTAAATAGAATGCCTGTGTGCATTATCCAACACTAAGTAATGGGTTATATCAAGTATATATGAAATTGTCAATAAATATAATTCATCATATATCAGTTTCTGTCTCATTAAATCAATCCAATTCACTAATTGACCGTAGCTATTCATTAGTAAAGCCCCTATTAATTAAATATATTATATTTTATCTTTGGAATGTCTCTAGTTTTGAAAGAGGGGGGGGGGGATTAGCTTTTTTAAAAAAAAAAAAAAAAAAAAACTCATTGTCGTAAAAATTACATTTTTTTTAATTTAAAAAAAAAAGCACTTTTAGAGTAAATAATTAAAAAAAAAAAGATAGATTTTTAAATTTAGAATTGACTTATAGATTAATAAAATATTTTATGAATAATTATGAGGATTTCTACGCGATAATTTTATCAAACCTGTCTAATTATAGCGTACTTTCGTATGTAAACCTATGATGCCATTCAAGCAGCCATGATAGCAAATTTCACCGCTCGACTTATATATAACATTTTGACATAGAGTAAATGATTAAAAAAAAAAGATCGATTTTTTAAAAAAAATAATTTAAAAATACATCCATTTATAAAACTGTGAAATAGCATGTGATACTATTAAGTTTGAAAGAATATTTAAATAGCTGTAGCTTTTTAATTAATCACACCTGTACATTATAAGCCATTCATATTTTAAGTAGTATGTACATAAACTCTATCAGTGCATAGTTTTTCCGTGTGTAACTGTGGAGAAACAGTGCCATGTAGTGGGCTAGAATCTTGGTAGTCGCTGTTAGCAGACGACACATAAGCTAGATGTGTTTACAGCAATCAGCGCCACCTAGGTTCTTGGTATCTGCTGTTAGCAGATGATGTAAGCTAAATGGGCTTACGCACTGCAAACAACGCCACCAAGAGGACAGCTTTGCTGCCAGCCAGCTGGTAGAATGTTTCTGTGCTTATGCATTGTGAACAGTGCCACCTTTTGGCTAGAATTTGCAATGCTGCATTTGGGGCCCCTACTCTAAGTATTTCTGTGGTTGACCCGACCAGTGCCTCTGGTGGCCACATGGGTCAAAAGTCACAAGTACCCTAATTGGGTAGTGATGTAGATTTTTCAGTTAATATAATGTGTACACTTAAATATTTCACAATGTTCTAGTCATGTTAATGCGAAATCAGCATAAACTCAAGAATGATTCTCTTCATTAGCAATTTTATCTATTGATTCAGAATTCTCAGAAAAAAGAATAAATTATGACGACGGTTAATTAATGGATTCGCAAAAAAAAAAAAAACATTCAAGGAGATCAAATATAATTTTTTGCATTATGTATATTTTATTTCATTTTCTCAAATATTCATTCAATAAAATTATACAAATTGTATGTATAATTTATAAATAAACATAAATAAGTAATTATTTATACATTACAAGTATTAATTTGTAATTATAATTGAAATAATAAATTTAATGGTTTACAAACAATCCTTAAATCCACAGAAGTGCTTTCGGTTAATTTCTTAAACCTGCCTCAACTGCCATTAAATTCAAAAACAAAAGTGGAAGCAAACGTCGTCAATTCAAATTCCACGAATCTCGTATTTTAATGTTAGCAGTTTGTCGATTTATTAAATGCATTTTATTCCTATTTATAGAAATTGGCTCTTTAATTTTTCTTTTACTATGGTTTCTGTTATAGTCCTTCCTTCTCTCAAAAGTAGACTATTCCAGATGCCACCTTATCTGATCAGATTAAACATTGTTTGCCACAGGCCAATAAGCTGATATATAGATAAAAGCATAGCCAATGATTATTACAGGCCAATGAGCAACAATGCTTGCTGAATCCAAAGGTTTTCAATAAGGTCAGGGATCTGGGTATAAATAGTCAGCCTTTTGTGAGGATCAGGGAAGAACGTGTCTAACGTAAACAGACTCTTTGCATTCTCCCAGGGAAACTCTGCTAACCTAAACAGTAGCACGTATTCCCATTGATAGCACTATGCTATTTAGATCTACACAGCTATGCAAGTCCCACAGAGACTGGACGCTGCTAAGATCACATTCGGCTCGAGGCAAGCTGTCTTGTACAGCTGGAAGAGTCATAGATCTTACCCGTGAGGCAAGCCATAAGGTGTGGCTGGAAGCGGCAGGCAAAACCCAGAGTTTACGTTAAACTCCAATATTCAACTTATAAATATTCATTTGTATACTGTATATTGTATTGTATATATTTATACATAATAAATATATTAAATTATAATACTTGTTTCAGTATTATCTTACATTATTTACTGTTAGTTGGATCTGTAATCCAGACCAAACACAACAGTTTATCTCTTCATGAAGAATTTTCACATTTTCAAAATCAAATTTAAATTTATATTTATATGTTTTTTCGTGATCAAAGAAAACTGAAAGAGGTATTAAATCACCATTATTTTTACTTTTTACACACTTATATAACAATTAATGTTCCTTCAATCTCTTCTCAATATTGCACCTAGATTCACCTATATATGATTGCATACAATCACAAAAAATTTTAATTAAGTATTAATTTGTGCAAGTAAACAAAATAAAATACACATAATGCAAAAAAATATACTTTATTTTTTTTTAGCGAATTCTTATTTAAAGTAAATAAAAATGTCGTTCTTGATTTGATTTATAACAATTGTAAAGCATAGTCCATATCTGCAATTAAAATAATTTTTTTAAAAATATGTATTTTTATCACGACTAACCTCCCCCCCCCTCCCAAGGGCCTGCTCTAATGAGCAAATAACGGTAATTGTTCTAAACCGCTTCTTTTCAATTTATTTCGGATAATTTACAAGACTGGTATAAAATGCTTACTAAACATTATATATTCTGACTTTGTTATGTTCTGTGAGAATTATTTATTAATAGCCTTAGTTGATTAATAGCAACACTTCTGTTCAGTAGTAATATTGTTTTAAAAAGTTTGAGTGGCTAATTTTAATTCCATGATTCATCCAGTTTGGGGAGATCATAGTTAGATGCCCACGATTTCAATTCTCATGGTTGAGTGGACTTTTTAATTCTAGACAAAAACCAGAAGCAACAATCTTCTCTGCGACTGTTAACCTATTGTGTCTAGAGAGACATTAATATTACATCGATTAAAAAGAAATCAGATCAAATTCAGTTTTAAAATTTTTTTCATAGCCTTGTATATTGTTTTTTAAATTATTTTCATGCTATAAAAAAAAAAAATGTTTTTATCCATTAATACAATACATCAATCATTCCTTACCATCTATTTTATTATGAATACGCACTAGAAGGTGCTTTCCATTATTATTTTTTAAATACTGGAGACAAATATTTTTACCTCATTAAAAAGAAAAACACACACACACCCTCTACATTCTCTTCTGCATTATAATTTTCAATTTATAAATTTTGAACAGACTTTACTTCAAAAATATTATTTAAATAAAAATTGCCTTTAAGGGTAAATTAAAACTTTTTTTAATCAACAAATATTTCTACAGTGACCATCTGCTCATTTTGTTCGTTTTCTAATAATCAGTTTTAAAATGTAATTTAACATTAGACAGATTAAGCAAATTAGTTACGTATTTAAGATGCTCATATTTTCACTATAGTTCACTCATTAAATCTGAATTTATTATTACAAAGAAAAGCTTTGATGGGGATTGGGGGTCTCAGCGTTTAAAAGACTTTATTTAACTAAGTGACAAATAAACAGACAAACTTTTTAAGACTGGGCGCAACAAGTGGCACAACACATATATACATAACACACACAACAGAATATCTACTGTTATATATGATAAAATATATGTTGTTGTTTTTTTCATAAGTCAAATGCGTTGACCGGGAAGCGAACCCGGGCCAGCTGCTTGGAAAATAGCTATGCTAACCTCCAGGCCACCAACGCTTGATAAATATGTTTTTGCGTATAATATCAGCTGTATTTATTGTCATTATTATTATTTTTTCCGCACTACTTTATAGAATTCTAAGTATTCATTTCTTCTTAATGGAATATATAATTACTTTTACAATCTTTCTCTTGATATACGTTAAATATATGAGCATACTCATTTCAATAATAATGTTAAACAAATTTCGAATTGTTTTAAATAATAACTACTTAAATTTATTGCAGTAGTATATCATTTAATTCTATAATCAAGATAGTACTGAAAACGTTTTTGATATTTATTCCGTGTAAGAAGCGTGGATATAATTGAATATAAATTATCAAAATGTTCAAAACGAATATTTAGATAAATACAATAGCCAGTTTAATCAAATGTTTATTAAAAAAAAAAAAAGAACCTAAAATGTTATTTTAAAGTGAAATTATAGTAGTCAGAATTGTATATTACGTCCTAATATAATTTTAGTCAATAAATAAAAATATATAAAACTTATAAATAATAAAAAGGGATAAACATCGCGCTATATAAAATAATTGATTTATTTATAATTGAAAGAAGTAAAAAACTGAAGTGGAGCTGGGCTGCAGATATTTCTAGGAGAGATGGTAATAGATGGACAGTTAAAATCTTAAACTGGAACCCAAGAAATTCTAAAAAACCTAGAAAGAGACCACATGTGAGATGATTAGATAAAATTAGGAGGTATGCTGTGTGATGTGAAGAGAGGCTACAGATCAAAGAAACCCAAACTTGGAGAGACTTTCATCCTGTAGTGGATAACTAATGGTTGAAAATGATGATGGAAGTTTATAAATAAATAAACACAATGGAAAATAAAACCTGAACAGAAATTAAAAATTGTGAATACTCAATAATTTAAACTAAAAACAACAACAACATTGTATAAATTTTATTTGCAGCTGCCATTCGAAAAATAAAAACTTTTAATTTTGAAAGCAAATCAACATCTTCCAAAAGACTAACCTCACTTTCATCTGATTCTTCAATAACTAAGTTTGAATTATCAAAAATTTATAGTAGCAACAATTACATTCTTCCTTCTATCTCTCTTTCTTTCACAATCGAAAATATTTTCCACTCTTAACTCTCATGCTTTCTCCTCCAATACTGTGTCTCTTCCTAATTTTTTAATAAATTGAATTTTTCTAAATATTTTTTTTATTATATTTATGTTTTTAATATTGTACTTCTAATTTATCTTCTTTTCTTCAAATTCACTTCTCAGAAGTCTCCAATATTTTTTTTTTTTAAACAATTCAAGTTTTTATTTTATGTAAGCATTATTACTTACCATATACTTTATAAGAATTAGAAGCTGAAGACACAAAAACCTAACAGAATGTATTACAAACATGCTTACCCATTAACATGCTCACTCTAATTTCTTTATCCCTATATTTATAATTTTGCTTCCAATAAACTTTCATAATTTTCTATCCCTACCATCCATTTTCAATGATTTGGTCTCAGTTTCAATTTCTTTATGCCAATTTTGCAAGAAATTCCATTTAGTTTATTTCTATTAATAATATGTTTGCTACTCACTATTTCCATATTTAAAAAAAAATCATACAATGCCCATCCCCCTCATAAATATCCTTTTAATATCAAGATAATATTCATTTGTTAAATAATGTAGAAGAATCACATTTCTTATTTCATTTGCTTTTCTGAAAGAAGATAGATTTTAAAATAATCTTCTGATTTATTTCTAAACATATTTCTTAATGTTTCAATCTATGATTTTTCTCTTTAGAATATTTAATAAAATAATACAATTATTTTATAAAATAAATATTAATTTCCTTGGGTTTTTTTTTACTGTTATGATTTTCAATAATCATTATCACCAACTCTAATTGCATATATTGGTCATTCTCTTTGTATAAGTAATATCAATAAAAACAAACAACGAGTAAGGAACAAATATTTGTTCTTTGAACATTGTTTATTTCCATTGGTATTATTAAAAATAATCAGTAATTATAAAATAAATAAAAATATCAAATTATAGTAAGCACTTATGGTTTGGAAAAATTAACACTAGAAGATTTGAACATTTAGTGCAGAGATAAAACTGATTTTTTATAAATTGATTTGTTAGCCGAGAGGTCAGCGCAGCTGCCTTGCAAGCAAGCAGTTGGTTGTAGACTGTTGTTGCAGATTCGCCTCCTTGCCGATGCTATGACATATGGAAAAAAAAAAAAAGAAGAAGAAGACATTTACTCTTTCTAAAAATAAAAAATAAAAAAAAATTAGAAAAAAAAAAACAGGATTTTTTTTTTTTTAATGACAACAGTGGCATCTACCAGAAATTGATCAAAATAAGCAAAAAATAATTGTTATGTCTTAGATTCAAATGTATATAATAAAATCCTATTCGACTTGGAAAATAAGCAATATACAGATTATAAATCTTTAAATACTATAAAATAATTCAGCATTTAAACCTGGATTCTAGCCAACTTTAATTCACGAGAATACAGGTGTTCTCAGCCGTAGGTTAATAATATAATTAATTAGTAATTTTTAATGTTTAATAAATTATTTAGAGACATCCTTCTAAAGTTTTGTCAATATTAATTGTCGTTTCTTCCATTTGGATAATATATAAAACAATGATCATTTAGCAAAATAAATAAACGCACATACATAACTTAGCACTATTTATAATCATTTAAAAATATACTCAAAGAACAAGTTTTATAAGATAATGTACAATATATATATATATGTTGCGTTTTCTCGACTAACATTTTTTTGTGCGGACGAATTTAAATGCCCCCAGGACAATAATAAATTTAAAAGTGTAATGACTTATCATCGTCTCGTTTAAAATCTTTTTAATCTTATTTCAAATGTCACATTTTGGTTGCAATTAAATATTATTTGATAATAAAAATTAAAGTGAAACTACCACTCATAATATATATATTATTATTAAAATGTAATATTTTGAAATAAATATCTAATGGAATGTGTGTAATTTTGTAAATATAAAATGTCATCACGACAGACACCTGGAAGTCACTTATTTTCTGATTACAAATCTTTGACATCCATTCCTACGCAATGAGACAAATAATTCCTTGGAATACACACCCACATTTAACTTCAGGTTAACCAAATTTGGATAAGTAGCTGCGATAGCATTCTTAAATATATACTAAATTCTAATTTTTAAAAACATAAAGATAATTTTTTAAACTCAAAAATGAACTATTTGTAATTTTTCTTATTAATATATCTATTAATCCAGATACCCCCTGAATGATTACCACTAACAGCCTCATAAATCTATATTTTAATGTGAAATATCTTAATATTACTTTGTTTCTATTTTATTTATACATCTATCAACCCATTCATCTATTTATATTCTTTATTCTCTTCTATACATAATATATTAGCAAATCAATTTAAAAATCAGTACATTTATCTATTTCACTATTCTCATTAACAACATTATTATCAACTCATCAAATTATCTACTCTCTCTCTGTACACACACACACACACATATATATATATGAATATTCACGATTCAATCTGTCAATTAATATATCTATTCCTTTAAATGTCTGTTACCTCCATCATTAATATATATTTTCAATTGATAGGTCAAAATATGACAGTTAACTTTTATGTTTTTAACACATTTTGATATATATATATATTATCACAGAAATAATTAGGAATTTTCTTATTATCAACTATTCTGAATGACCTTTGCTATGAGACTGTCTGGAGCAAAATATTCCTCAGTATCATCAATATACAATTTTCAGAAAAAAAAAAAATAAATTAAATGATAAATTAACAATGATGATATTTAACTTTCCATCTTTTAATTATTTTGTTCATAATGTATACATAATATGAATATACAATTTCTACACATCATTCTAAAAATATTCTTATTCCGTCCATTTATTCCATATATAACCTCTTTCTAGGTCTTTGACGATCTTTTGGGATCAAGTCTAAGATTTCAGTTATCCTTCTATTGTTATATCTTCTAGAAATATCTCCAGCTAAATTCATTTCTGGTTTATTTCTAAAATTTTCATTGATACTTGCTTGTTTTCTCAAGTATTCCCAACATACACATATTTATTTAATAAATTTTAAAATCAATTTTAACTAAAATTCAAATACAATCAGAGCTTAATAAGAAAAGCTATACAGATTTTTGAAAGGCCCAGTAACAAAAATGAACTAAGTGAAGTGAACAACTTAAATATTATATGGGAATAAATTAGTCTAAATGGGAATAAAAAAACAAAATGAAATATTTAAAACACCATACATATTTTTACAATTTAGGAAAATGTAAGTTCTGAAACATATGTTACAATAAAGTACTTACTATTCTATGTCTACTGTGTTTGGCCTGCAATAGTTCCTATGACAAACAATAATACTCTGCTCATTAAATACATAACATAATAATTTAACAAGTTTTGACAAAAAAAAATTGTACAACACTTTTTAATAATAGTATAATAAACTGATTTATTTTATCTCAATATAAAATTAAAAGTAACAAGAAGATATTGAAAACAAAATATATGGATGAGAGAATAAATGAGTATTATTGATATCACTAAAAAATAATAATTAAAAGATGAAATAGAACTGGGCTGAACATATTACTAGAAAAGATGATAATAGATTGACAATTAAAATCTTAACTGAATTCTAAAAGACTATAAAATGAAGAATGAAACAAGGTTATTTATTGTTTTGGTTTGAAAAAGAGAGGGTAAGGATCGGAGAAACTGGATTAAGCATTGAGAGTCCCTTATCCTCTAATAGATCAAATAATAATTGAAAATAATATATATTATACAAACAATATATATGATATATATATATAATGAATAAACTTGGCTTATATTGGTATTCAATCTGTAAGCCATAAAGTTAATTATAAATAATAATAAAAAGCAGGTAATCTTTGCCAGTTTCTGCATTTGCTTTCACACTTACAGAGGTAGATAGTTCTGGAATGTGCCCATTTCATCATGATGTAATAGCAGCTGAGCTCAACTTTGATCTTTTTCTGGCCTTCCATGAAGAAGTTCTAGTAGTTGATCAGACAGTTCCTGTCACTTACTTTGATGGGCCATATTTATATAATTCTTGACTGATAGTACTTTGGAATATTTATGATGAACTAAAATGTTCTTGGAATTTACATAATACATCTATTACTCATGACTCAATTAACTTTAATGACTGCAACTAAATAAACTACTAATGATTATCTGCATATGTAGATTAAATTACTTATTTTTAGATTTACACAGATAATTCCATTTACAACCACTTTTATTAATCAGTTTCAATTAACGCAATGTTGCACTGGAACATCTGGCATTGGTAGAGTAACAGATTCTGTAGCTTAAAATCCAGGAATTGAGTCAGATTTGTACTTCTGGCACCAAAACTTCTTATGAACTTCTGAACAATAAAATTATTTGATTATAAAGATTTATTATTTATTTAATGCAGCATTAGCTCACTGTTCATTAAAGATTATTATGTTATCATTATTAGATATATATTTTTATTCATCTCTTACATATATATAATACATATGTATATAAAACATATAACAATTTTTATAAAATTATTGTAAATAGATAAAAATGTCCAGCTTCAAAAGACACAATAGAGAAATACATAAAAACAACACCTCTTTCATGAACATGTAAATGCAGATTGTATTACTAATCAAAATAGTTTGGCCATTTATATGAAAGTTTTTCATTCAAAAATCACACAGATATGCATATATTGTGGAAAACATGTTTTACAACACTGAAGGTAATAAATGTTTTGCTGATTTACCACCGTGCCCTTTTGATGATAAAATTCTCTAGCATCCATATGAATTCAAATCCTTGCAAAGTTCAATGGCAGAATGAAAAAAAAAATCATCAATTATAAACCCAAATTTTTGAAATAGTAAAAAAAATGGAACAAAAAACAATTCTGTATTTTTCCTTTTTTACATCTGATCTTTGCTTTGAAGCATATCACAATTCTTTAGAAGAATTATCTAGTATAAAATATATATAAATACTTATATTTCAGAGATAATCAGTTAAAAATCAGGAGTAAGCAAAGGATTTTATGGAAAAAATGATCAATTATAAAAATTAATGTTAAAAGACTAGTAAAATTTGTTTTTTCAGTAAATCAGAGTAAATTATCTAATAGTTATCTATAGAAAATAATTGGCAGCAATATGAAATAAATGCTGAGAATGAAAGTGACATGGCATGATTTGTTCAGACTAATTAATTAGCTAAAGAATCACAGTGTCTAAAATTGACGTTTATAGTAACTACAAAGTTAAATTTTTGAAAGCAATAGTTCTTTATTTTGTAATTTTCAAAATTAGTTTTTTCTTAGAATCATATCATAATTTTATGAAGAATAATCTGATGCTACTGCAATCGCTGAAGTTTTAAATTAAATGGCTCCAAAATGATTTTAAATAAATTGGATTCAAATATATATATATATATAACAGCATAAATAAAGACTAAGAGTTAATAATCTCAAAAAATAGTCAAAGGTATTTTAGAAATATTATCAAGAAGTTTTAGATCTATGAATAATTAATTGAAATTTTTCACTTTTATTATAAATATATCTCAAAAGTGTGACTACCTGCCTATCAGAGTTATAATACATACTTTAAGATAAAGATTAAAACTATTTGCACATCAAATTGGAAAAAGTTAACTTTTCAGTTTACAAAATTATTTTTCATGCATATTAAAAAAATATTAAAGTTAAAAATCATACAAATATTAATATAAAACAGTATATGCTATTACATTTTTTGGAAAATGATGAATGAGCAGCGATGGCAAACTGTCGTAAATGATGATCAACGCATTTCAGTAATTTTCTATATGGCATAATAATTATTCAAACGAGATTTAGTGTAATCCAAAAAGAGTAAGATGAGGTTGCAAAAATGATATTGTGAAACTGAAAGGCAAACAAAATTACATAATCTGATAAATTAATAAATCATTCGTTCTAAAAATGATTTAGAATTCCCCATGTAAATATAATTATTAATACTCTAAATTTAAATGCAAAACATTTTTAATTAAAATAGTCATAATTATCTTTATAATAAGCTTTGTTTCTCTCCCTCTCTCTTTATTGTGCCTTTTAGCTAAACCGATTAAAATTTACAATGTAATAAATTACATGCTACAATAATCTTTATGAGTTTTCTTAGTCAATTCATTTAAAAAAATAAAAAAAGTGAAACAAATATTATATATATATAGTTAATAGATTTTTAATAAGTGTATATAGTAAATATGTACTGTGCCTATATATTTTACCAGGAACCAATGGATTATCTTGGCAAAGTAATTCCACAACAATGCAATAAAACATGATCATAATTGATAGTAGTAATTTATCAATTCTAAATATAAACTATAAATTTTAATTAGCCTTTGGCAATCTATTTCAAGCATATAAATTTATATGGATGCATGTATCTAAGTATTTAAATAGATATTACATTAATTGAATTTATGATTAAAAAATTATTTGTTAAGACCACTGTAATAAATCAATTAAAACACTTAAAAAACATGAGTGGTATTACGGTATGCTTTTTTTATAAAGAAGAGATAGGTAGGTAAGTGAATAGATAGATAAACATAGACAGATTGTTAGATAGGTATATATAGATAGACAGAGTGACAGACAGATAGATAGATAGATATAGTATCAATCCACTGCAGTAAAAAAAACCCTTTGTTATATTTTTCACAATGATTTGTTACAAATTTTTATTTTCTATAATGATCCAGAAAACTTCTTAATTTCATTCTCCTATCTCAAAGTGACTCTCTTTTATAATTAGTTCTTATTTCTTGATATCTAATTAAGGAATTGTTTACTCCATCAATTTCATCTTGATATGTGACTAAGTTGTGTCTTTTATTTTTATTTATTATTTTTCCAATGATATATTAATAATATCAAATTTATTCAAATCTATTTCTTTTAATATCCTACTTTGTTATTGAGAAGATAATTCCTTCCATATTGCTCATGAGAAATGCTTTGTTTTAAAATCCATATTCATGTTTCACAACCATATGATAAAACAGTGATTAAAAACATTTCATATTAAATAGAAGGCGCATACTTTTTAAAAGACAATACCAAATTATGCTTTTAAATCATGCTAATTTCCTATTTATTTTTTCATTTTAGTTAATATCAATTGATTCAAGATTTGCTTTTTAACCATTTGTACTATTTTCTTTCCATTTATTCTAATGTATTTAATAAAAATATAAAAAAATTATATTCAATTGTTTTTTTTTTTTTTTTATAAATTGGCTAATATAATTCATAATAATTTTGAGTTACAAAAATAATGTTTTATGCATGACTAACAAGACTTAGATAATAGACTTAAAACATCCTAATCTAAACTTTATAAAAATAATCATCAGAAGTGACAGATTGAACTGAAATCCAGGGATGTATAACTTGAGTCCTTCATTCTGTCATTTTATTGATGAAGTGGCATTTTGATATAATTCCATAATTATTTCAATACATACATTTTCTGAAAAAGTGTATACCCTAACTTGGTTGTTGATGTGTATGATAGATTGTTTGATTTCCAAGTCAGTTTTTAATTATTTAAAAATGTCAAATGTGATTTGTTAGAATATTATTCATTTATAAAATTAAATTAAAAGGAAATAAATCTAATTTATTGAGTTTTAGTATAAAATTAATATTTTATAAAATACTCAAGGGTGAGTATTTTCAAAAACCCTCACTAGGTGCAACAAAAGAAAATAAATTATCAGTTTAAAAAAAAGTATGTATGTATTTTTGGATGTCTTGTATATTAAGTAGTTAACATAATGTAATCCCATTTCATTCTTTAACTAATATAGGAGATTCAGCAGAAAATACATTTTTTAGGAAATTTATCAAAGACATGCATTTAAATTAATAGATAAACTATTGTCACATCCAGCAAGCCGGAGACCTTAACAATTGATCTTTTGATATTATAAAAACCTTATGAAACAATTTTAGAGAAAGTTTTTCCATGCCTTCATATTATAATAATAGTGTGTCTACATCCCTCACATAATAAATATAAAAAAATATCAGCACTATATGTAATTAAAAGTATCAAGATATTTAAATGGATTCACATTCTCAAACTGCTGCTATATCACTTGACTTCTTAGTTCACACAATATGATAAGAAATAACAATAATTAGAAAAAAAACAGATTACTAAAATATACACAAGTGTAACCAGTAAAAAATGATTGGTTATTTCTTCAAGTTTCCTGAAACATCATGTCTAAATCAATTCATGTATTGCATATCAGCATCACTTAGCTATTCACCTCACCTCAAAACTTTTAAGTCACTTGCATGTTCTGGATGACAAGTTATGACATAAAATGTGCCAATGTGTTTCATAGCTTCATGTTATTTTCTTCAATGCTCTCTCTGCCAATAGGAAATTGTGAAAACCATTTGAAAATGTTTTTGTGATTTATGATTCACTGACATGCATTGATTAAATCATTTTAAATGTTTAATGTAGGATAAAATTTAAAGTTAGCTTCTTGTTCCATCATGGATTAAATACACAACACACAGTCACATTTCATAAATTCAGGATCCAGACCTGCCAGCATCTTAAATTTTTCTGGTAAATAGCCAAACTATGTCATTACCCAATCAACCCAATGATCCAGAGATGGCAATTCAAGCATATTGGAGAAAGAACCACTCAAAATTTCATTATTTTTCATGGGTACAAATAAGATCTATATAATTATACAAGCAGAATGCACTTAGTGTTTTATCAAAAGTTTAGTTTAATAATAGCTAAAAAGTTAAAGGTTATTGCCAGATGCCTAACTATATTAGCCCCAGATTTGAATCCCAAATTCTCACTGATAAAGGAAACAGTCATAAAAAGTTTAGGGATAGGTATTTAAATGCACTTTCATCTATAGATAGTGCTAGAGTAGAGAGTTAGTTACTCTTAATGTTTTCTGGCATTTTAGTTGTATCATCATCTAATATGAGTATTGAATATCTTTAGAAAAAATTTAAATAAAGTTAAATTTTTCTAAACATCTTCAATACTCATATTACATGATCAATAAAAATAATCCAAACAATAATGTTTATTGCACATATTAGATGATGGAAATAATCCAAACAATAAATACAGTTAGTTACTCTTGTTTAAGTAATATTTACTAAGGCTGTAACCTCAAGAATGTGCGCATAAAAATGTGATAGTAGGGACCTCTACAGGTCTTAACCACAAGCTTACATTTTGAAAGAAAGGAGGGGAACCCCTTCTTTACTTCAACCTACTTTCTATATAAATAGGTGAAGCTGAAGTGGTTAGATCCGAGAGTGTGAAGCTATTCAATACTTCACTGATTAAATCCACATTTCTTATTACAATCTTTCGATTTATGAGTCAATAGAAAGATCTCATAGTTAGAAATCTATTACTCTTGTTTATTAAATTGTAATGTAATATTGGATTTAGTTTATAGTGAGAAATTTGTTGTTTGTGATACTAAATAATCTATAATCTTAAAAGCAGGTATGCCTCAAAAGGAATTTGATGATGAATTTAAATATAGAAGAGACACATCATTAACTTTGTGATGAATATACTGAAGGCATTTGAAATAGATACAACACTTATTGATTTCAGTAGGAGCATCGAATACAATGATTGTAAGTATTGAATTTTTTCAAAAATAAAATTTGCTGCAGAAGTTAAATCCACATCTTAAGTTATTAAATAAACATACTAAAAATATGTCATATATAAAAGTATTTGTGCATCAAGATTGGATTGAATAAATATCACACAATATCTCTTATATTTTAATTATCTTTGTGGACTTAGAATGCCATATTCCCGTATAAATGACTGGCAATGAATGAATGCTTCTCATTACTTTCAACATTTTGCTATCTCTCTCCTTTTAATTAAACTATTCCTAAATTGTGAAGTTTGTAGAATGTATGTGCTTTAACAGTATTTTATTTATTCACATGATTGTAGCTTTACATACAAGTATATTGTCTATACTGAACTTAATGAGAAAGTATTTGAACTCAGACATTCAAGTTCCCTTCAGCTATCCATTCCATCTTATACAATTGAAGCACATGGTCACATACATGTGAAAAAGATAAATGATCTCAAATATATGTATTTTATACTTAACCAGCATTCATCAGTTGATCCAGATTATCATCTCTGACACACATATATTAGTGATTATATATGTGTGTGATAGATGATCTGGACTAACTGATGAGTGCTGCTTGAGCATGAAATATATATATATAGGAGATCATTTATCTTTGTAACATGCATGTGGTCATGTGTATCAGTTGTATAAGATAGCTGTAGGAAGTGTGAGAGTTTGAATTCAAATCCCTTATAAGATTGTAGCTTTGTGTTTTTTTATCTAAAAAAAAAATTTTTTTTATGTGTGTTATAATTAATGAAAAAAAAGTTTTTGCAAATATTTTTCAGCCAAAACGTAAAAAAGTTAAAAAAGCTCTATCTGTGTACATAACAATTCGCATATACGTATATGCATATGCCTATTACAAATATAAAATATAATGAAAAAACAACTTACAAATTATCAATGCTATTTTAAATAAATATTTAAATAAGTTTTTTCATGACGACTGTTTTTTTATTTTAGAATCATATAAATGTTTTTATCAAAATTTTATGAGAAGTATAAAAACACTCCTACAAAAAAAAAAAAAAAAATTAAAACGGATCTATTATAATTTAGAATTTAAGAATAAAAAGTGAAAGAAATTATTCTTTTTTAAACTCCTTTTGCATCATTGACTAGCAGCTATTTGGGTTATATTTATTTTAGAACTAAATTTTTATTCTGTATTATAAATCAAAAAATTGTATTTGATTTAGTAGAAATAGAAGTTTATAAAGGAAAAACATTCTTAAAAATAATAATAAAAAAATCAAGTCATACATCATGTGACTTAACTTATTAAGCTTGTACTATAAATGTAATATAATAAGCATGCTAATAGCTCTAAATAAGCTTTTTCAATAAATGCTCATAGAGCAAACATTTAAAATCTCTATCTAGAATTATTCCTATCTCCAAACCGGTTTCAGGCTGTTGACTCTCCTCAGTGAGGTGCCAAGATATTCAGACACCAGATTTAAAATATCAACTCAAACACAGCATTTATCTAATACTTAACTATTAAATAAAAAATCTGAAATTTTCTGACATCTATATGTTTTCAAATCCAGATATCTAACTTAAATAGCCATATGGGACTGAACTAAATTCAGATCCACCATATATTAATAACTTTAGAAATATAACATCACCAAAACCTCAAAATAATATTTGGAATTTTGCAAATGTACAAAAAAAAATCAATAAGCTAAAAGATATAATCAGAACAATAATTATAAAATAAATAAAATTAATGATAAATTTGTTAATTAAACTTCATATCTAAAACCCAAGCAAATTATTGTTATCATCCTAAAGAAGTGAAATTTTATTTCAAAATTTAAAATTGTATTTATAATTACACCTGGGTCTCGTTTTACGCGATAGATAGGTTCCTCAGAAAACACGCGCAAACGAAATCGCACAAAAATAGACGTAACTTACCTTGAAAAAGGGGGATGCGGACTGTGATTTTTCAAAAATCGCATAAAAGCAAAGCACCAACATTAAATTACTTTAAAATTCGCGCAAAAAAAATAAGGAAATAAAATATGACTAATAAAAAATTTCAAATTTGAAAAAAATTGATACAAGACAAACTTTTTTTAACTATAATATTTAATTTTATTCAAAATAATATATTTTTATGCATAATTTACAGTAATTTACATTTTTTATACATGTTTTAATTATTATCGTTATTTGCCGATAAACAGGTTCAATTGCAAACTGGTAAAAAATCAGATTCTGCACTAGAGGAAATACAACTAGCGCCAATGTCACTCTCATGTTGTGTTAATGCTTTTCTGGTGACAACGTAATTAGTAATTAATCTAACAACTAAAAATTAAATTCTTATTTTTGTCTTTAATTTTTTAATTTTCAATTTTAATTGTGCCCACTGTTATTACTCACCTTTTAAAAATAAACTTGCGGACACTAAATGATTAATAATTGATTACGTTCTTTTTTAAAAAGCAAAAATAGAATGTGATTTAAAATGCAAAATTAACATGCACAATGTTTGAACAAATTTACATTATAATCTTGTAAAATTTAATGTGTGTATACATAAAATGTGGAAATCATGATTTTAATTTCATTATTGCATAAAATCTTACTATTATAAAGCACTGAAAATATTGAAATTACTATGATGAAAATCAAATTCCAATAATGTGCTATTACTTTCAATATGCCATAAGTGCGTGAAATTTATTATTTAAAGTAATAGTGCATTATCGAAGTTCGACTTCCAGAGAAACGTGAATCGCGTAACTTCAAAATTGCGTTAAATAAATCCACGTAAAAAGAGACCCAGGTGTATTAAAATATCCTCAAATCCCTTACTATAGTATTAGTGAAAGCAATTCCAATTGTAACTTCCTTTTTAAAATTAGTATGGATTGTTTTGATTTGTCCTTTAAAAAATGAAATATTTTTGATTAAACTCTAAGTGTAACCATGGCTATATCTGTTTTTAAATAAATACTATACAAATATTTTGAAAAAATAATCATAAATATTTAATCAAACTACAGAAAATATACAATTTTTCTTTTCATAAAGTAAAGTGCTTGTAAAAATTCTTACAAATGTTCTCAAAACCCAAGAACAAAGAATTCATCAATCAGCAACATCTGGGAACATTTGCATTAGGATCTCTGTACAACACTGATATCTTCAGATTTTTGTTTAAACTAATAAATCAATATATATTTTAGTTCTAGTTTCTAATATGAAATGAACATAAAAATGGAAAAATTGCAATATAGAAAGTCATAAGAAAATAAAGAAAGGCCAAAAGCAACTGCAGTGACATCAATACTTTGTGATGTTAGGCAGCTGAAAATTACTGAGTTGATGTTTAAATTCTTTATTCTTTTTTTGTTAATAACAGTGAATATATTTTCTTAGCTTTATTGCTTTTGGCTACAAACTTTGTGTTAAGCACTGATAATTGTTGAATGTGATCTAAAATACAGAAGTACCAGATTATCTGATGCTGGTTAACTGATGACCAGTATTTGTTTGCCTCACAATTTTTTCTTTATCACATTTTCTTTTTTACTTTGTGTCAAAAATATGTCAAATGTGAAAGATAACTTTCTAAAGCAAATTTTAAAATGCTGTTGTAGTATCTTAAAATCTATTATAAATTGTTTCAATATATATTTGCTTTATTAATACCAAAGTAAGAGACATCAACTCTTAATTAAATTTTATTTCATAATCTAATAGTCAAATATATAAATAAATGGTTTAAAAGTCAGGAGGTCATATCATTTCCAAACTCTATAAGATACAGAATTGAACTGTGATTCGTGAATCTTTAGCTCTTATGTATATATACTTTTTTTTTATAAACAACAGTTCTTGGATTTCTATAACATGTGATCTACACACCATATATTACATACAAATGATTAAAGAGAAAACTAATATGATTTAAAAAGTAAGTCTTGTATATTATTATTGAATTTACAACAAAAATGTCTTAAATAAATGCATGAAAATAATTTATCCAGCAGAGAAATAAAATACACAAATGTCCATGCTTTTATTTGATACACTTCTAGGTGTTTAAAGTCAATACTTGGCAGTATGCTGTGTGCTTCATATTTTATATTGAAATTAATTTATGATATGGAGTCAAATGAAAGCATAAAAATAAAAAAATTACTTTCATATTTTTATTTAATACATTTCTTATTATTATTTCTTTTCCAGTTGTTATTCAACTTCTTCTCATAAATTAGTTTCAAAATAAATTATTTCAAGCACTTATTCAATAAGACCTCTTTTTGTAAATTTAATTATAAATATATACATTTTGTTTTGCTAATTAAATTATATTCATGCATTTATTTAATAAGAATAAGCTTCTTTCTATAAGTTCAATAATAACCATGTACATTTTATTTATAAATTATTTTTTTCTTTGAACATTGATATGTTTTACATTTAGTGCATAGATCATCTTCTCCTGTTAGTTTCATAATAACTAAATTTCACAAATCATAGAAAACAAACAAAAATGTAGTTGGCAACATTTAAATCATAGCAATTTTCATTTCTACTAATTTCTAAACAAAGTATTTATGAGAGGTATTAATAGTTTTTTTTCTAGTCGACTAGACTAGAGATTATCCATTTAATGAATAATGTTTTTGTGGTGTAATTTTTACTAGACCACTCTCACACAAGGTACGGACTGGTTTTTAATCTGCTTTTAATACCTTGTGGAGGATTATAATGATAAACTTATGAGTAATATTTTTTTTCACATATCTATATCTCTTCACAACATGTTAAAAACAGATAGAAATCAATCCCTTCTTTATGTGAGAGTGGTGTAGTAAAAATTACACCACAAAACATTATTGAGAGGCCATGTAACTTTGAAAGAAAAAGTGATCTATCTCTTGTAAGACCTATTTTTCTAACCTAAATAATTTATATACAGGATCATGTCTCAAATTTTAGTGATACAAATAAAAGTCAGGGACCTTTCTGTACAAACAAACAAAAAAAAAAAATCACAATTTTTGAAGTTGTGTTGATTCATATAATTAATTTGACATTACATATATATAATAAAACATCAATATTACATTATTTTTAAGATATTTATATATTTTTTTTCTAATTTTGATATATAGTCAATATTGCTAGTGCATTTAGCTTTTATTCCAAAAGAATACTGCAAAAATAATTTTTATGCTTCATAACAAAAAATGAATGTGCTTCTTTGAGCCGTCATTTATGTTTCTCCCTTTTATCAAATTATGATGTTGGTGTCGCAAAAATTATTAATGATATAAATTCAGAAACCAGTGGTTATTTCATATAGTAACAATCAATAACATTATGCGGAACCCTATTTTTAGTGAACCCTAGATTCATGTCTATTTTGCCTAGTGTTTGCACCCTATTTATATTGCCTTCAGTAGTAGTATATACCGCGTATTATGTATTTTATCATAATGGTGAACGTGTCTCGATTCAGAATTAAAAATCCCTGGCTCGAAACTCACTCTGCTATTTCTGGTGTCAGAAGTGACATAATTTCCGGTGCAAAAACTCAATTTAACTACCTGCATTAAATATCATATATTCTATATTTTAAATTAAAAGCAGCTTGGGAGTGGAGTAATCAAAAATATACGGCCATTTTAAAAATATGTTTTCTATTCAACTTAAATATATACTCTATAGAAAACGAAATGTTTACTTGAATATGTTTTATTTATGAAAATTAAATCACTCATCCGAAAAGCTATAAATGTGCTTACATATTGATGGTACAAACATAACGTATATACACATTATTAAATGGAACGATTTCATTGATAAATTAACTTGATATTTTTTTTACCATCTTTAATTTTAGATGAACAGCTGTTTCCTTCAGGCAGAAAGAACTCACTTCCCTGCAACCAAATAATGGAATAATCCCAGACAAGCTGTACATTGCAAACACCAATGAAAAGTTCACAATGATCTGTCTGCATGGCTGCACAGAGACTGATTGTCTTTGAAAAAATGAATGAGTCTCTCAGCTGCAACCACCAGTTACAACTCAATCAGGAGAAACAATGATGAAAGATAAAATTATGAAAATAATTAAGAAAAATTCTGATAATTACACTGAATCTATTATTAAAGCTTTTATCGTTATTAGTATTATTTAATTCAAAGGGTAGCATGAAAAATTCACGAAAGCAATACAAACATATAAACAAGTTACCTAACAGTTTATTTCTAACGACATATATATATATTCTGTTTAAATAAGATTAAGCAACAGTGACTCCATGGTTAAAATGTCTTTTATATATTACTGTTAAGCGCATGTTATTCTGGTTAACGGTTGGAAAGTATCTGACCTACTTATTTATTGCGATTAGGATATAAATGATTTATTTAGGAATTTCGGGAAATAATTAAAAGCTGGGTGTGTGTGTGTGTGTTATATTACGAAATAAAAATAACAACAAACAATTAATTAGTTACAAAAATAATCTTTTGAAATTAGCTTAATTGTAAAATAATTTGCTGATAAGCAAAAATTCTTGGTTCTCTTTTATTTATATCCTAGTTCAATTGTTAATTGAAAAAAAAATGTCATGCTATTTTTTATGAAACTGTTATGTTGAAGGTATTCAAATGAGAACTAAATCAATAATATTCCAACTATCTCTAAAGCTTATTAAATCTCGGATTTTTAATTAGACATGTAAGTTCTTTGCTTGAAGGTATGTAGTTTATTAGAATATAGGATTCTATTGCCAAGTCATAACTTTTAATGATAATCATCATTGAAAGATGTAGAAGCAGATAACTTGTCCAGCATTAATGGCCCAAAGCTATTTGACAATCCTAAAAATATCAGTGAGGATCAAATATTTTTAATAATCATTCTATTATTATGCAAAAGAATATCTTATAGAAATAAATAATTAAGTACTATTTTGTTATAAAGAAACCTAATTAATATTTCTTTAAGATAATTTCCATTACATCACTCTCACACAAGGTAGGGACTGGTAACAACTGCTTTTAACATCTTATGGAGAGGTGTGATCTTAAACATATGATCAATGACATGTGAAACAGATGTATGATTCCCAAGATGCACATTTCCTGATGAATGAGCATTCATCAATTGGCCCAGATCACAACCTCTTACACATACTTTTATCATTGTTTAATATATATATAGCCAATTATTATAGTTTAATTGGTAAGTATCAAACTTATTACTCTCATAACTTTGACACAAACCACTTAATGGAAATATATTAATAATTTATATTAGTCATTCATTAGACTAGAGATAATCCTCATAACGAATAATATTTCTTTATTTAATTTCCACTACACAATATATTTGATATTTATCAATTAAATGTAGTAATTGGCTATCTATATATACTAAAAAATAATAAAGATATGTGAAAAAAATTGTGATCTGGGCCAACTGATGGGTGCGAGTTCATCATGAAATGTGCATCTTGGGAATCATATATCTGTTTCACTTGTCATTGGTCATATGTTCATGATTATACCCCTCTACCAGGTGTTATAAATGGATAAACACCAATCCTAATTATGTGAGAGTAATGTAATCGAAATTACACTAAAGAAATGTTATTCATTAAGTGAATAATCTCTAGTCTAATGAATGACTAATAAAAATTATTAATATATTTTCATTAAGTGGTTTATGTCAAAGTTGTGAGGGCAGTAATTTTGACACTTATTAATTAAACTGTAATAATTGGCTAAAAATATATGAAGATATTGTGATCATGAATTGTGATTATGAAATGTGCATCTTGGTCATCATACATCTCCACATGTCATTGGTCATATATTTAAAATTACATCTCTTCACAAGGTGTTAAAAGTAAATAGAAAACAGTCCCTAACACTAAAGAAATATCATTCATCAAGTGGTTAATTTCTAGTCTAATGAATGACTAATAAAAATTACTAATAAATCTAATTAAATGTCTGTATTAGTAACTTCCTAAAATTTTCTAGATTGCTATAAGAAAATTCACAACTTGCTCTATTGATAACAATATGGTGATAATCTGATGTTCATTCTTGGAATAAATATACTGATATTATTTAAAAAATTATTTAAAATTAGGGATAAAGATTATATTATTTATAACTATTTGGTAATATGTTTTAGAAAAACAATGAAGTATTGTTAGATCAGACAAAAAAATAAGTATTAAATGTGACATATAAGTACCAGAAATGATGGCTGTTCTACTTAAATGAGCATCAATGTGTTAAATATGAATCTAATACTTAGCTGCTGGAAGTAATAGGACTAAAACCGATGTATCACAGCACCAATGATATTCAAAATTTTCTTAAATGCGGTCATTATATTTTGCAGTTTTATTTTCTTTACTTTGTTCATCTGGTGAGTGACATTAGATAAAGAAAAGACTTAAACAATTAAAAAAAGTAAATTGAAAAGACTGGAGAAAAAAGAAAATAAATAAATTAGAAGAATATAATTTACCATGTTGAAATTACTAAATAAATGGAGATAATTTTTTAAGAAAATTTTAAGTGAGGAAAAAACTGAAGTAGGCATATATTTAGAAATAGAAAAAATATAAAAGATTTGTGAAAAAGATCTATGAGAAATAAAAAGTATAGAAAGAAAAAATATTGATAATCTAAAATAAGGAAGTATTTATTATGAATATCTAATATTACAACGATGGAGAAAAGATGTGAAAACAGTTGTAACATAGATGGGCAGAAAATAATCTTACTTGGTAGAAGGCTTTGCTTATGATACCCTACATACCCTACGTAAATGCCAAATGTGTTTTAATTAAAGAATGTCTAAAGAAAAATCACCTTTAAACTGATTTAAAAAGATTAGGCTCTAAATTCACACTAGAATAATTTTCATGAAAAACGTATCTTCATTCATTCCTAGCTTTGACGATTTTCCTATAATTATTATATTTGATAATTATAAAAATTTATGAAAGAGTTATATTAATGTTATGAGTTTACAAATTAAATAACAATAAAATAATAAAGATTCCATAAGAATTTAAATATTTAAAGTTATTTATATAGAACAAAACTTGGAAATATATAAGTATATATCCAAAATATAAAGTTTGACATCATTGTGGTACCAGTGCTTGGTATCCTTTTAACACTATTTTAGTATTTCATTTTTAATATTTATTTTTCTACTAATGGCAAAAAAAATATAACATTATGATATGAATATACTTTAAAATCTTGAATACAAAATCCTGTAAAATGTTGAATTTGAGCTCTTTTAAAAATAAGCTTTCATGTGTGACAATGAGAACAAGATCAAGTTAGTGAAATATATTTGCAAATGATTAGATGCATTGAATTCATTACAAGCTCTAATATAAAGTTAACACAATATCTAAACAATATTGAAAAAATACCCAGTAACATGATTTGTATTAACTTACACAAAGTACATAACAGGAAATAATACATATTTTATCAAGTAGGAAATATTTTTTCCATCATTTTTTTTTCAAATCCTTGATAGAAATTAGTTTCAATTTAAAATAATAATATTACAAACTCTATTTTTTTTTTTTTTACAGGAAGACATTAAATAATAATGCAGTATCATTTTAAACTATTATCGATGTATAGCATGACCAAGTCTCTTTGAATTAATTTCCATGAACTTTTCTGAAAAAATATGAAAAGAAGTATATATGATCCACACTTCTCCTTAAATTTTTTTTATCTTATTCACTATTTTCATTTATCTTATTCATTACTTTTCACTTATCTTATTCATTACTTTTCACATGTGCTATTTTTAAAGACTTTTAAAAGTATTTGTATGCAGAGCAACTCCATTTCCAGTTTATTTATTCTCTCATTAATATTACTTGGAATTTCAGTTCTTTATTGTTAATCTATCCTTATCTTATACATCACTTTACTGCATCACTGCAATTTCCAAACTGCTCTTCCTCATAGTTTCTATGATCTTTGTTTTTTTTTTTTAATAATGAAAAAGAATATATGGATTTTGTTTAACCAAATCCACATCATTTTGTGATCCTTTATATATTCAAATTGAGTTGCAAAGTTACTAAGATTAATAAACATAATCCCTGCTTTCAACTTATGTTCACAATTATTGCCTTAAAATTAATTTCATCTTTAAAATGTAAGCATAAGTTGTAACCATATAGATATATTTTATATCATTTTTATTAAGTCAAGCTGAAATACAAACAAACTAACTTACACAATTGTCTAAGAATCATTGCCAAAGGTTTTCATTTTCTGAGCATATATACATATACATAACCTTTAGTACACGATAATCGTTATCATCAATAGCAGGAACTCACAAATGAATATGATTATTTTACTCTAGAAATATATATATATAGCCAACAAGATAAAGTATGTAGAAGAGAAAGAAAAAAAATTGGAGTCAGTATATTGTTGTTGTATGACTAATTAAAAGAAGAAAATGTGGAACGCAAACATACAATTCCATTATTATATTTAGTATAAGGATGAACATGGCATGGAAATCTTACAATGACTAGATCATGACTAATCTAAATAATGGCAAACAATAATGAAACACACACATACAGAAAAGCAAATAAAGAAAACTTGAAATCATTTCAAATTTTTATAATTAAAAAAAATATTTTAAATTTTTTTGATAGGGAAAATGATAAACCAATTAAACCTTAACTTCAATATTGCAATGAAGGAGATGCAGATTTTTCTTTAAATTCAATTTCACAAATTTACCACCTTATCCTTTCAATAATAAATATAAATTTATTGGACAATAAGGACACAAGAAAATTTTAATTAAGACTACATATTTTTTTTAAGAAATCGTACTTGAATCAAGAATTACTGTATTTTTAAAAAATGATAATAAAATAATAAAAATTCTTTGAAGAAACATATAAAAAATTTCAGAGCATCCAAGAAAAACAGAACAATATGATAAAAAACTTATGCAAAAATAAAGGGGGGAAAATAAGCTATAAAAATATTCAGAAAATATTATGATGGCAACTATTCAATAAAAATCTTATTTTATAACAAATTGATTTGAATGCATTTATTATCATAAAAAGACATCATTTGATTATTATATCTAAAAAGTAAAGTAATGAAATTATTTGCTGTTTGGGGATTTATGATAGGGCTAAGATGAGATACAAGGACCATTAGCTTTTGAGCCATAGTTCTATCACGATCCTTGATAATCAACTGCTAAATCGTAAGAATATTTATGCATTAAGTTCAGGCAAGTGATATTCATAATCACTTTAAAAAATACGTTAAACTATGTTGCGAATATAAAAATATTTTAGAAGGTTTAATTTGAAAATTAATATAAACTAATGATGCATAAAACTCACCAACGTTTTCTAGATAATTACATTTTTGATAGTAAATAAGCACTGGAGAATATTAATCAATTAAATTTTAAAGCTAAAGTTTACTTAAAATGTTTTTGAAACAATATATATATATATTTATCTTCACTATCAAAGATGATTTATATCAATATAATTTCATTAATATTTATTCATAGCATAAAAAAATTTAAAAATAGGTAAGCAAAAAAAGTTTACTTGTCAGAATAAATTTATTTTATTAATTTACGTAAAATAATAATTTTTCTGAAGGACTTTATTAATAAGGGAATAATTTAAGTGGATATTTTGATAAACAAATAACTTTTATTACATATGAATTGTATTATTACAAGTAGTTACGCCGACAGCAACAGCAAATATTTACTGTTATTTTGATTAATTTAAAGTTATTTACGTAGTCATTTATCCAATAATGCAGTAATTAAAATATGATTTTAAATACTGTTTATTAAAAAGTAATTAAAAGTTTAACACATTACTATGCATAATATTTATAAAATTTTGATCGTAATGTCATATATAAACTTTCATTATTTTTTTTTAGTTCGGTCGAATCGGCATAGACTCCTGGTGATTCTATTTTTCAAGATTTTCCATTCTTTTTTCTCTTTCTCATGATGTTACAAAGTTTCTCTAATTGCATCTATGCAGCTAATGTTATTTCTTTCTGCTTCTGATGATGTTACTTACATATCAAATCGGTCAAACATTAATCATTTTTTTCCTCATAAAAATAATCAGAAAATTAAGTGGCGTTTCAACAGCAGAAATAATAGGATCTGTGGTTCTTTAAGTGTCAAATCCATCACCCAATAATTGTGATCAACTGCAAAGGGATTCCTATTATTATAAAAGCAGGCACCTTTTACCACAATAGCTTTTATGCTAGATGATATAAACAGCACCCTGTGTGGTTTGGAACAGTTGATAGAGCATTCGACATTGGATCGGGAGGTTCCAGGATCTATTCTGGTGCTCACAGGTCTAGCACTTAAACTTCTTATGAACTCTCAATAAATAAAGCCATATGACCTTTATATATACAAATAACAATTTTGATATATTATATATGGATTTACTACAGTGATAAAAGGGACAAACTCAAGAATTAAATGTTCCTTGATCAATTTCAAGCTGATTAAATGTTAAAAAAACAGCAAATAAATTTGACCATTTAATTGAAATTGTTGTATTGTATTTATCACTATTAGGTGCTAGAATATCATACTTCCTACTAAGAAAATGACATATGATTACTTTTTATATATGAATAGCAACCACACTGAATATTTTCTAGTTTATTATCATACCCTATCTCTTCACATGATCACCATCTCTTACACTAGCATATAATTGTTTATAAACAAGGCAAAACTCTCCATATAGTAGTACCACCCTGTGCCAACCAGAATAATCAATGGATGCCAGAGGGCTTGCGCATAAAATCCCTATCTAATGCCTACCCATCCAATATCCCCAGACTAGTTTCTGACTTGTGGCCAAAGCTCCTCAATGACGAAGGCCACAAGCCAGAAACTAGTTTGGGGATATTGGATGAGTAGGCATTAGATAGGGATTTTATGCACAAGCCTTCTGGCATCCATTGATTACTCTGTTTGGCATAGGGTGGCACTATTGTATGGAGAGTTTTGCCTTGTTTATACCCTATCTCGGTTTTTCCAATATTGTATATCAATACTAAAAAAAGTTAAGGGAAAAAAAGACAATGGTCTTTTAAAATTACTAAGAAAATAAAAGCATGAAGTAAACTAACATTAATCGATTATATCTTTTATTCAAAATATATGTTATCAAAACAAACTTTCAAAGGTGAACTAAAAATTTACAGGAAAAAAATTAGGTTGTACACCTATTGAAAGCAAAATAGAAAAAAAAAAAACATTTAATAAATATATCCATAAATGACATATTCCATAAATCCCCTAAAAACTTTATTGCCAAATATTTCAAATTAATTGTGCTTTTTGTATATTATAAAGCAGTGTTTCCCAACTAACTGCATGTCATGGGCCAATAAGTTTTTATTTTTTTTTATTATGGGCCAAATGAAGTACTGAACAAAAAAAATGAAAGTAAGGGGAGGTGTTTTATAGTAAAATATAATTGTTGTAGTGATTAACAAATTTAATATATATATTTTTAAAGAATAATAAAAAAAACAAAAACAGAATAATTGACAAATCTATACAAAAATAAATTAACTAACAAAATATTAAACTAATAATTAACATCAACTTAAGAGAAACAAAGGATAATATTTTAATTACAGAATGAAACATAGTTATAATTATAAATCCAAAAACTAATGCGATTGTTGTTGGTTCTTTTCATATATTAGCATATAAAGTTTTGGAGATATATTTGTAACTGCTAAGTACAAATCTGGATTTATTAATCGATGATTTTTTTCTTTTGATTTTATGGATGTCATTGCCAAAATTGTCAATTCACAAAAGTGTGTCATCGAAAACCCGCAATAAAACTCTTAAGGCATTTTCAAATAATTCTGGATATTCAGTTTTAATTTATGCTAAAATTGAGTTATATGTGTCAAATTAAATAATAACTTTAATGTACTATCATAACTTAAGTCTATTAATTTTTCCTGTTCTAAATCAGTCATTATTTTCTAGTTCAATAAATGGATTTTAAATACACACATTGCCTTCCTGTGTGTCTTCTTTCTGTGATAATATTGATCAAACACACAAAAAAGCCACGTTAAATGTCCAGAAAAAGTATTTTTCAATTTGCTGAAATTTATATCAATTTTGAAAATGAATGAAACGACATAGATTTTTTTTCTTCTACATGCTTACATCATAGTTTTAATTTTTTCTTAAATGCCTGAATTTTATTCCATTTGCAGCCTTAAATTTTGTTCATTTATTAATGAAAATATGTCTTGTAGGTAATCCAGCTAAGCAATCCAATTGTTGTCATGGAAAATATTTCCAATTCTGAATTTTTTCTATCTAATTTCAACTTCTTTTCTTAATTCATAAAATCATGTTAATATTTTCCCTCTCAACAACTATCATACTTCTGCATGAAGTAATAAATTTTCATGTCCAGGTCCCATTTCATTGCATAAACTTCAAAATAGTCTTGAATTTAGTGCATTGTATTTAATATAATTTATT
This sequence comes from Epiperipatus broadwayi, assembly GCA_028023455.1. Taxonomy (NCBI): domain Eukaryota; kingdom Metazoa; phylum Onychophora; class Udeonychophora; order Euonychophora; family Peripatidae; genus Epiperipatus; species Epiperipatus broadwayi. The sequence goes on from JAQFVV010006222.1 coordinate 3,427,531, forward strand.
ATTTTTATTAATTGAGAACATTGTTTAAGTCAGGCAACAGTTTTTAGCAGCTAAATGCTCACTGTGTATAACACAATGAATAAAAATCATAATATCATTCACTACTTTAATTTTTTTGCAACTCCTGAATGCTTTCCATTCATACTTACTGTTCTATCAGTACATAATCTAACACAATTTTCCAATTAAGTCAGTTCTTTTCAATGTAATTATCAATTGCTTTAAATATATGTGAATTAGTTGTGTGATTACAAAGTTCAAAACAACAAAAAATTCTTTTTTTACAGCAATGATTTCATAATCAACATAAATATAACATAAAAGTATGGCTTTACAAGTAAAATCTCTAGATTCATCAATTTGAATTGCAAACAATGATTTGTTTACTTTTTAAATAAATTGATCCTCAACATCAGTCATTTATTAAATTTGTATTGAACAATTCTGTTAGAAATGTGGCAACCGTTTCATTTTGACTCCAAAAACCATACCTAGGATTTTAGAATACATGTCTATTAAACATGTTTTAATTAAGATTTTGGTAAACAATTATATGTGATGCTTTTACAACCACTAAAATAAATTTTTTGAAAGATAATTTTTGTTTTTTCAATTCAGCACTTTTATATTTAAAAAAATCCAGTAGTTTATTTTGCATATTTGAATCTTTGGTTGTAAATGACATGTTAATTTTGATTGCTCTGCACATAAAGCATTGAGATCTGCATAAATTTTCTTCCAACTCAGGCCAAGAAATGAAAACAAATTTTAAATAATCAGGATTGAATTGACAAATAACAGTACATTTTCGTTGTGCCTGAGATGAATCATTTTGTGAATAAATAATATTTTCATTAGCATTTCAAATGCTTATATTTGGTTTTTGAAAAAGTCTGGAGTACTTTTTGATGTTTTCTTGTTATTATTCATTTTTAAACTGCTAAAATGTATTTAAAAAGTAAATATCAAGTACTTGATATACTTTAATTTATTATACATATCTATTATATAGTAATTTCTATCAAGACACCCCAGTGAAATTCCAAACAGCTAGCTATTACAACTGACAACTGTTATGTTATTTTTGTACATATCAAAATCGGCATCAGTGCATAAAGTGTGTGTGTGAAAAGTTGTTAATAGAATAGAGTTTTTACTGTGAGATAACTGATACTAGAATATAGAAACTTTTTTGTATTTCTTGTAGTTTTTAATTTCTTAGTTTATTTTCTATGAACCAACAAACAAAAGAAAATATTAGAAGTGAATTAAAGATACATTTATAAAATTAGGCATACTTTAAGCTTTTTACATACCACCAATGGCCCATGAACAACTGATTGAGAAACTGTTATAAAACATTCAAAGATTGGTTTATATCATAGTTAGCTTTACAATTATAGTAACAAAAGGCCTTTTAGATCAAATATGCTTTCTATATAACTTTCTAATGCTAAATAGATATAAAAAAAATTTTTAAAAAACACTACATTCAAAAATGCAGACAAGCCAAATATCCAGCAAAAACCTTCTAAATGTAAACTATCACAACAATAAAGTGGTATTATACATCATTTGAATGTTGAAACCTTAATTGTGTATCAAACTTCACATTATCTGCTCTTAGGTTATAATGTTTCATATTATCAAAAGAAAGCTTATACTTAAATAAAACGATACAAGTAGCTGTGTGATTGATCAGAAAAGAAAATGTTTATTCCTATTATTAGTAGGTCCATAGTGTCTCAATGTTCCATCAATCAAATCTTTGAAAGAAATAATAATAGCCAAAATTATTGTCTGATGAATCTCAACTCCAAATTCATCTCCACCCATATAATTAATTTTTAATTTTATTAAAAGTCAAATAAATTCTGAAATCACATAAACATTTAAATTTACAGACACAAATACATAGTAGTCTTACTTAGTCCTACTTCAAATTCTTTAGAATGCTAAACTGAAAAATTGCAAAAGAAAAAAAGAGATTTTCTTATATATAATTAAAAACTGTTCTTCCACTATATTTTAATTCAAACTTACATATTATACATGCATTGACAAAATGCAGAGAAATTTAATGATTATTTGATTATCAGTCTGCATAATATTTTTTTAAAAACATGAAAATTCTTGATAAAAACTTAAATCATATTGCTGATCAAATTCCTCAATAGTTAAAGAATTATAACCATTATATTTTTAAAGCAAAAGATATAACATGCTTTCATGGTCTGTATCAACTAATAGTAAAACCAAAAAAAAAAAAATTAAATTTAAACAAGTTTAATCAGAAAAATATTGTAGTTAAGTTAATATAGACAATAGTTACTCTAATGTAGTTTCTGATTAATTAAAACTTCCATCTTATAATGTTAGTAAGACCTTTTAATTATATTAGTTTCCAAACAATTACCTGGAAATTTGATACCCTCTTCTCCTGAGTCAAATACCAATTTATCTATACAACATGTTAAAGTAAATAAGAAAGATCATGAAATGTAACTGTCTGATTTTTTAAGAAACCTTACTGCACTTTTCTTCATAGAAAATTATTTCTAATGATCAAATAAATAAAACTTTCATCAAAAAAATAACTTTCCCATACTGTCTTTTCAAGATTATAAAATATTTTATTGATTTAGTAACTTTTGCTTGTCAATAGATTCTATTCAGCTACAATAAATGTTTATCCACCAATTAAAACTCAAAAATTCATACAAGGAAATTTCTGTGTAAAACAGTTAATTATAATCTATAAAATTAAAATCTGTAATTAAGTGTAATCCATAGTCTTATACATTTTTCAAAATTTTCTGACAATACTTTACAATACATTTTTAACTTTAAAAAACATATACGCTTAATTCTTCCCAAAGAGTAACAATGTACCGGCACAAAATACCATTTTTATAATTCATATACATTTGAAGAATATGTTCTACCCACTCATCTATCACTATTCCTTAATAATATATACTAATCATTCAAAAATAAAAATAAATTATAAATTCATCAACCAGTATATAAACACTCATCTGATAAACCCAGATTAACCTGATACTCGCTAACATACTACTACCAATTAGATAATTGAGTCAACTAAGGGCTACCCATGTAAGAAAAAAAATCATAAACTGCTAGTAACTTTAATAAAAAAATTAGTTTCACTTTGTTTTAACTCAAATCTAGGTTGTAAATATGGCAAATAAATTTGCTAACCACTATACAGTGTAACACTTTAAAAATATGATCTACTCTCATGTAGGTTCTTATCAATGACTTTACAGATTAAGGTGATATTGAGATTTCCCAAGAACCAGATTTTTACTATCATTGCCAATGCCAAAATAATTACTATTCAAAATTAAAATTTAACTCTGATTTAGCTTCAAGCTCATGGAATATCCCTCATCTCAATGAAATACAACTGTAATATCAATTTTCCACTAAAAATATCAATAATGTGGTCATGATTCTCTTTATTCCTAAAGTTTATTCAAGAAAAAAACCATTTATGAGACCCTTTTTCATTGCTATTGTAACAGACACTACTCAGGTAATGATTAAATTTATTATTTGCATGCACCACAAATGAATTTATAATAATCATAAGTTACACCATAATAGACTCAATAAATTATAGAACACATATGACCCTATAAATTGACAAACACTTATTATCTAATGAATATGAAGTTTGGAGTATGTGAATCAATATCTTTGAAATAAAGTCATTTGTAGAATAAGTAAATCAAATAAATAATGCATAGATTAATAATTCATGATAGACTGCAATTACTAAGTTGCAATGTACAAATTAAAGATTTTTAAACATGCATATTTACAATTTTAAAAGAAAGTTAATGCAAATAATCTTTCACACAGTATGACAAAAAAATTTTTTTAAATATCTTTTAGATCAAGTCATTTTATCCCAATAATATATGTTCAGAATAAAAAATAAATAAATATTAATTACATTTTAATTTCGACTTATTTTCTAAAAATATTAATGTTAATAATCAATTTAAGTCTTACTTACTTAATCCATTAATTAACTTTGTATTGAATAATATAAATCACATTGTCAATTTAAATTTTAAGAGAAAGACATTTGCATAGATGTCTATTGATGCATTATTATTATTTTTTTTGTAAAAATATTGAAGATAAAGTAAAAGTTAGTTTAACAAGGAATTTTCAGAAATTATTTGTTTATATTAGCATCTGTTACCAAGGTTGACATCTTTAACATTCAGATTACAGTTCCATTTTCCACACTGTTTTTTTTTTCCATAATTCCATGATGATAGACGATGATGTATGACTCTACAGGCATTATCACTAGATGGTCTCCAACTATTCCTTTTTATTAAATACTACTTTTCATATCAAATCCAAACATTCAATGGCTCAGCAAAGTATTTGTTATCCACTTCAATTATTCTGGCAGATATTAAGTGAAGAGAGCTCACAACTTTCTCCTTTGTAATCTCTATTTAAAGTACATTATAGTTTATATCAAAATCCACAGAATATTAAAGGAAAATAGGTAAAATAAACAAAATCTTTGGAAGAAAAAGAAAGTTTATGTTTTTTTTTTTCTGAGTTTTTCCATTACCTGTCATCAATGCATTCTTTAATCTGGTTTGTGAAACATGCATTTCTTTCTTTTAATCTTAACAAAGTCTATTATTATTATTCAATACAATAAACTTAATATTTTATTTTGAAATAAATAGATCATATATTCACTCTAAATTTGAATTTATTTATTCAATATAAATGTTTTCTAATTGTTTTTTTTTATTTAGTTATACAGAGACAATAGATAGATAATGCATGATGGATGTGCATGTCACATATTTTTGTCCGTAATAAAAATTAAACAAAAAAACAATTCTAAACAACAATAGCAAGTCATTACTAATTCTAATTAAATCTTTCACAATAATACAATTAATGACTATGTAAAATTATGCATTCTCATTTTTAACAAAAAAAAATTAGACATCTAAGACATTTGTTCATGATATGGCTTTAAACTACAAGCATTATATGTCCCTTTAATACCTCTCTCATTTACCAGAACAAAAAGCATTTCCCTGAAATTTCTTAATTATTTTATATGGATTTCCATACAATGAAAATTTTTTTTTATATTTATTTAATTCAGGTCTATTAACAAATAATAATTTGAATCAAATGAAATATGTTATTAAATTTGTGATGATACAATAGGTCTTGGATCTTTAGCATTAGAAATCCTTTCATGCTAACTACAATTTTCAATATGTAACTATATTTTTTAAACAGACTAAAAATTAACAAGGCAAAAATCTTACAAAAATTATATTCATTTGCATTTTTAAATTTCATCCTAACTGGATATTTATAAAATAAATCTATGACATTATATGATTGCATACATTTTTACTAATATAATCAATTCATTTATTTTTAATAAATATAGACTCCTTATACCAAATATAATTATGATTATAGTCATTACTATAAATTGGACTTTTATTATTATACCCATAACAATTTAAACATTTGATTGTAGCTTCGTTTTGTAATGAGCTATAAAATTACTACAATCATAAATCAAATACATATCATTGACCTACTGCATGATTGAGCAAAATTCCTGTGTTCCCAGTTAAAATACTTATATTCATGATTATGTACCTCATGATAATAAAGCCATTTAGATTTCAAAAACTTTATTTCTAGAGATAAAATTTTATTGTTATTACTTAAGAGAACTCTCTTTTAAAGAAACCTGATAATTTAGTTTAGACTCTATCACATCTACTTTAATAACATAATTTAAATTATTTTGCTCAATTTGATTTTCTAAACTTTTGAATTGCTTTTTCTTGCTTATTCTGTACTTCCTCTTGATAACTCTGTATTTTTTCTATCTCATTATTATTTTGCAAACATTGATTTAGCTTAGCTTCTAGAATATTCATATTCTGGCATTCTAATCTATATTTTTCAGTCTTAATTTCCATTTTCTGGGTCCAATTTTGTCCTTTTTCTATGTTATCTTCTAATATATTGATTTTGGCTTGCATTTGATCTCGAAGCTCCTTCACATTATTTACTAATTCATTAAATTTAACTTTCAAGTCATGTATTTCCTTAATTTTATATACTGAATTAATTCTGTATGCAGATTTAATCACTTGATTTAATTCATTTTCTAAATCATATTGACCCTCTTCTATCTTTATTACTACAATTTCCTGACTCTGTTTCATTTACTGTTTAAGCATTTCCTTATTCTTGTCACATTTTCTTAGGCTTGGTTTCATTTCTTGTTTAAGCTGTTCCTAATTCTTTTTACATTTTTCCTGGCTTTGTTTCATTTTGCTCATCCAGCTCTTCAACATTGCTAGTATAGATTCATTTTGATCAATTTTTGATGTGACAGAAACTTCACTAACTTCTCTTTCCTGTTCCAATATTTCTGATTCTTTCTCATTTTCCATAGCCTATTTTGTGTTTATATATATTATTTCATTTAAAAAAGAAACAACATGAAATTCCTCAATAGCCTAGACTGAATGAAATGAATGACTTATTTTCTTTTACTATGCTTTATCTTTCTATTCTTACAACTAAATTAGATTCCTACTTATACATATATCTTGATTTATACCAGAGCCCCTCCCAATATAAAGTACTACAATAGCATCATTTCTCAATAGTGATTGATTTATCTATTCACAATGTTATAATTCCAAACAAATGTACGTTTTCTCAATTTTCAAATTATATCATGTGCAATATAATGTAAATATTATGCTGATGTTCAAAAGACTATGTTACATCATTGTCAATAAATTCAAATAAGAGGTATCAATATTTTCTATCCATTTTCCAAAAATAAATAGGAGACAAACACATTCAATAAAATAAGTTGGCTTCAAATACAATCTACCATTTTTTTAATAATTGTTTCATAAAGAAGCTTTAATAAATGTTTATTTGTAATCCCACATTCTTTTGGTATTGTACTAACCTAAAATACATACTTCAGTACTTTCAGAAACATAAACCTAAATTCACACTTTTATTATTATCTGACAAGCCCAGGTATTGCCATCTGGGTACTTTGTCTTCACTTGTCCCTTTCTAGCATATTTACAAAAATATTTATTTATAAAAAATTATATATGTCTGTTACTTATAAATTCAGGTATTGTTGCATCTATTTTCAGAAAATAATATAATAACTGACTCTAAATTTAAATCCTCAACAAAACATTGCTACAAAATTAAAATTATTATCTATGGAGGTATTAATTAGTTAAATTTAACAGAACCACAGACAAAAAAGTAATTTATATTATTTACATTCATTAAGGAAATATTAAACTACATATTTATCTTTTTATGACTTTAAATCTTTTGTGCATTAATCAGCCCCATGTTGGATGCCAAAATGTAAGAGATACCCTCAGATAATGATTAAATTTATTATTTTCATACACCACAAATGAACTTATAATAATCATTATCTACATTATAATAGACTCATGAATTTTTAATGTACTAATGAGCTTATTTGTTGATAAGCATTTTATTTGGTAAATAACTAATTCAATACATAAATGATTTATCTAGCAAATATGTAGTTTGGAATATGCAAATCAATATGTTCAAAATAAAATAATTCCTAGAATAGATAAATCAAATGATGCATAGATTAATAATAAAATGTTAAGTTTAAGGTAATAACACAAATTGAGTTCAACAGTTGTACCTTAGAATAATCCATTGTATTATTATAACCTATTCATGATAGATTGAAATTACTAAGTTGTGATTTACATCTTAAAGATTGTTAAACATGCATATTCATAATTACAAAAGAGTTAATACTGAAGCAGTCTCTGTCTAATCATCATCGAGCTTCATGCTTCACTAACTATACTAACCTCCTGCGGGGCCTGCAATTCAGACCTCACCATAAATATATACCATTCACCCACACACTGTAGGTATAATTATCCAAGGAATTAATAAAATTAAAAATATTTAGTAAAGTAAAACAGTTGTGTACATGATGTATATATATATATGAATGAAGCAATAATTCTATTAATATTTAAAATTGCTGAAAATTAGATGTTCTTATATAATTGTAAATAACTTTTTACATATGTGTATTTAATTAAGGTATTGGAATGTAACAACAAAGAAAATGGGGAAGGCTCGAAATACTGAAATAATCTTTATCTAGATTCAGGCTGTTTTCATTAATTAAAATTATAAATCTTAAATAAAATTCTTTTGTTAGTTGTTTTCAAATCTTCAAAAATATATCAAATGGTATTTCAAGCCTTATCTGTTTTAAAAATATTTTGCTAATTAAATGTTGTTTTAATCAAGAGATTACAGAGATAGCTGTGGGCAACTGAAATTGCATTCTTTGGGGGATTAAAATGTGTATAAAAAGGGCAGATAGAACTAAAGAAGAGTTTTAGTTTAGTTACTTTTCATTCAGTTTAGTTACTTTGAGTTAGTCATTAAACTTAGTTACTTTTCAGTCAGTTACTTTCAGTTTTTACTTTGAACTGTGAGAATGTCTTTCAGTAAATCAAATTTTCAGAAGTGTTTACAGACCTTAAAATTTTAAGAAGTCAAGAAAAGTTTGGTGCTATGAACTGTGAGTAGAAAAAAAACACTTTTCTCTGGGCCTCTTGAAAAACTATCTACATGATGCTGTCAAGTTCCATCCATTTCACCGGTTGTACAAGATGATCCTCTGACTGACTGCCACTATGCTGCTATCCTTGGGTAACTTCACTTAATGTAGAGAAGCCTTAATATGTAAATTCCTCTGGTAATTTCTAATAAGATATAGTTAAATCTTTTGTATGTTAATTTGAGTATTAATTTATAAGTTCTGGCTAATTTTGCTTTTAAACTTTCTCTCTGTAATCCCTTACTAGTATTATGTAGTTCTCACTATGTCCTTTCTTGCTTAATTAGATTATATAGCTTTGTGCAGCTCAATTAAATATTTAACTTATTTTGTTTAATGTATATATATAATTCATTTTCTTTAATATGCCAATATCATTCAAACTCGCGAGAAAGGGTTAATATGCCAATATCATTCAAACTCGCGAGTCTAATAAGGGTTTATTTTCTTTGTTTAATGGGGAAAGAAGCAGTGGCTTCAGTTAAATTTATTAGTAAAGTTTTATTCATTTGTAACAAAAATTGCTCGCTAGGTTGATTTTATATTTAAATCTGTTATTCACATTTTTTTATCTAAAATATTTTATTGTGGATGCATATTTTACTTTGTTATTTGAATTTGTCTTTAAATTTTCATTTTAAAAGATCGTGAACCTTAATATAATTATTCCACCTTTTCTTGCTGTTGCCTGGAAGGCTAATTTTATCAGTAATATGAATATGGGAATCGAAATTAAATATAAATTTCGTTAGTTTAATGTCATAGTTAAAAGAGTTGAATGATTCTTTATTCAAATATATCATTGCACAAGAGTCGAACCATTTACAGGATTTCGAATATAATATATTAAGTTTATCATACAGGTATAATGCTCCTGGCCTACCTTTCCTTTCTCTTATGGTACTTCTACATATATTTTCTTATTGCTTTGTCATTGGGGACTTCAGAAATTTGAATCTTCACTCCTACTAGTTCTCAACATCATTCGTAATCATGGGTATATGCTACTCCCTGTAAAATGCGAGGTTTATAGGGTTTTGATTGTGCTGCGGAAGTTCCATATAGCTGGCTCCGGGCATTCAAACCAAGCCTCTCCATTCAATACCATACCATCAAAATGGCAGATGTATCAACCCTCAGTCATTGTCAAACATCTTAAAATGATGAAGTATTCAAACTACCATAAGATCCGTATTTCTTTAATGACATACTAGCATCGTTATTCTTTTATTTAATGGATTTATGCCTGTTTGGCCTTTCATCAGGTGTTGGAAATAATGACTCATTCAAGAAATGCACCAACATGCTAATTAGTCAGTATGTTTATTTTAAAGCTGCTTTCTTTTAAAATACATATTGATTCCCATAGACGTAAATCAATTTATATTAATGATTGTATCACGTATTCTCATAAATGTAGTGTATTGTTTGTTCTTATTTATAAGTTCCAAAAACGTCTTCTCCAAACAATGCCAATAAAAGTATATATAATGATTTTCATAAGGTAGATAAGTGATTGAGATCGTATATTTTGCATGTTTATCAAATTATTTACTACTAAACCTGTCACAATCTTTTATATTTATTTTAGACATCCACAACATTCTGTTAGTAAAATGCTATTAAATTGGCATATTAACTCTGCACAAGTTATAATACACTCCATAAAATTATATTCATTAAATAATTAATGTAAAGGGGATTTTATAAAAACAAATCCCAAGTTTTGTAAATAGACAATATCATTCCAAGCGTGAAACCTTTTGTAATATATATATATGCATTTTCTCAATATTTTATTAAATATATATTTCATGTAAATCCTGGTTTGTTGTTGAATTATTATTTTCTAATTAATATTTAGAATTATTTTTTTTAGCTAATAACTTAGCATTAATAAATATAACTTTCATAAATGTAATTCCTGGGCTACTCTTATCTCGATCATCATCATCAGTCTGATCTTATCCTCTACCACTTTGCTTCTGGGCCCAGAATTAAAATAATGGTGCTGTATCATCAGGATTGTTGTTCATTGGGTCAGAGACTCGAAGAATAGGAAAATAGGTTAGAATTCAGGATTGCTCCTGACCTGTGTATCTCGAGCATGATCGGATTCAAGGTACTTTTGCTTAGGATTTGAATCTTGTTAAGTGAGCATACTGTTTTGACCGGTACAATACATATGATTGTTCACATAGTATGAAGATTTTAATTTTGACTTATTTTCTATAAATATTAATGTTAATAATCAATTTAAATCTTACTTAATTTATTAATTTTGTATTGAATAATACAAACTGAATTATTAACTTAAATTTTAAAAGAAAGAAATTTGCACAGATTATTATTATTATTATCATCATCATCATCATCATCATCATTATTATTATTATTATTATTATTATTATTATTATTATTATTATTATTATTATTATTATTATTATTATTATTATTATTATTATTATTATTATTATTATTATTATTATTATTATTATTATTATTATTATTATTATTATGTTTTAAAGGTAACTTTATTCAAAAACAAGTGGTTACATTAGTTGTTGATTATACATAGGTTTACACAGTTATTACATTACAGTCTGTATGTTTGATTAGGGTCTCTTTGCACTTAAACATTGACGTTTTAGAACTTAGATAGTGGCTTTCACAATGTTTTAGATTTCCCCACACTTTATGAAATATTTATTGTCCAGGTTTATGTATAATATAAATCAATGATCATGGTTTCAGTAATTTTTCCATGTTCTTGCAACACTGAATTTCATGTTTGCCTTTGTCCTTTTCTATTATATCCTTTATTATAAAGTGGCCTGAATTTTAAAAAGAGACCAGGTTGCTGCAAAGATATCAGGTGGTGCAATAATGCTGTCTCTTTCTTTTATTTTTTGCAATTTGTTCTTATAGGTGTTAGGGTGCCTTCTCGTGTTGTTCCCCAGTGTAAAAGTGCATCTGGTACACCAGAATGCATATAGGTTGAAAGTGGCTGCCCTTATAGTAGGTATTCCATTATTTTTGAATGTTTGTAGAATCTCATCTATTGTGGTCCATTTTTTCCTATATCCGCCAACTATCATCTGTCTTACTTTTTCAGGTCCTGAACAATTATGTATGAAATGGTTCTGTGTTTCCTCATCCCTGTGACACAGCATACACAAGGGATCTATATTTATATAGAATCTTCTGTATCTTATAAAATGACTTGTAAGTAGTGCTTTCAAATTGACTTTAATTATGAAATCGTAAAATTTTGGTTCCAGGTACCATTTCCTAAATTTTTTAAGTAATTGCCTGTTATCAATTCCTAATACAGATATTTGATTATTCTAGATTGTTTTTGTGTTAGGAAATCATGTATTTATCAATATGTATATTTATCAATATGTATATTTTATTGGACTTTTCAGCGTTACTTTGTTTTTGATGCTCTCAATGCTTTCAAGCAAGGTAAAGATATAATTGTTTGTAGGTGGTGGGCGATCTGTGGGTGTGATCTCCAATATTGGTTCAATATCTGGAAACCTTTTGACTGTGGCTATTAGAAGATTTAGTGTTTTTTGGGTCTGAAACACTGATATTGAGTGAAGTCTCAGACTATTCCATTTTTTTGGTTGGCTAAGTTGCTTTATTGCAATGGCAACTACTTTTCTGTTCCATAGTAGTTTGTTACAAAATGAGTTAATTGAGCTATAAATGGTTTTGTGAAACTGATTATTGGTAAATAGTAGCTTATTTTTGACATTATGAGTTGATTGAATAGTGATATTTTTGCGTATATTGGTAAATATGATCTGGATAATGATTCTGTGATTCTTTCTGCATCCACTTTGAGTTTGTTTTGTATTGTTGTTCTCATTTGAATCATTCCCAGATAAAATGGGAAACCTAGAAAACTGCTGGGCTTTCCTTAATAAATTTGTTTGTTCATTTTCCCTATAAAAATTGTCCAAGCAGCTGACTTATTGATATTGATTTTAAGTTTGAATTTTTTTGTATATTCTTCTATGATGTTTTGTAGTGCTTGTAGTTTTTTTTTTTTGATGTTAAGAATATTGTGATATCATCCATATAAGCTATACAAGGAATTATCTTTTGGTGTTAACACTCCCTGTATTTTTTTTTCAATTTCTTCCAATAAAGGGTTTATGTAGAATGTGAACAGTAGTGTACTCAGTGGTGACTCTTGTTGTATTGATTGAGTAAAAATAGAATGACGATGAGGTTCTTCCATTAAATATGATAGGTACTTCTCTGTTTGAAAGTAGGTTGGCTATTATGTATAATATTGATCATGGTATTTGTGTTTTCTTTAGTTGATTAAGTAAGATTTTTATTGGTAATGAGTTGAAAGCACTTTCAAAATCTAGTTGTACTGCAATTGGAGCAAATTTCGTCTTCTTAATAACTGAGTTGATTATAGTTTTAAAGATTAGTGCTGCCTGACATGTGGATGAGCTTTTCTTTGCATATTGATGTTGTGATATTTTTGTTCAATTTTCACTTTTATTACTTTTTCTAACAGTTTAATTCCTAAAGACTCCATTGAGATAGGTCTTAAGTTGGTGATCTTGGTAATAGGTTCTTGTTTTTTCATAAATGGTACCACTGATGGCTTGTATAATCCCTGTATGCTATAAATTTTTTGTGATATTTGATTTGCCAATTGACACAGGTATGTATTTGTAATTTGGCTAAGATGTGCAAGTACAAACTGTGGAATGCCTGGAGGTCCTGGATAACATGTAGCAGGGATTGATTCTAACACTCCCTTATAATCCTCTATTTTAAATGGCATCTCATCTTCAGTTGTTCCAAAATAATCTTCTGTGGGTCTAAAATTGTGCATGCTTAGTTAGCTTTGTTTTGAAATGGTTATATATAGGTGCAATCATGTTAAATCCTGCTGTAATCTTATTTTCCAATTCCAGCATCATGGGAACTTTATTTGTGGATGAATATCCCAAAACCCACCTAATGTATCTGTGAGTCCAAGGGTGTGGCTGTGTTAGGCAATTTTTTTTCTTTTTTATGGTTAGACATTGTTTTAATTTATTCCAAGTCTGTTTATAGAGCTGGGTGAGTTTTATTTGTTTGTTTGATTATGTTGAACCGGTTTAGACAGACTGATTCTTTTATGTATTTCATCTGCTAATGTGAAAAGTCTGGAGAGAGGGATTGATTTTTGTGTGATATGGTTTATATTAAATGAAAGCTTGTTAGTGTAAGCTATATATCTGGATATGTGATCTAATTAAAGCTGATTTATTTTATTTATCATTATATAAATTTCTGAAAAAAGTGACTCCATAGTGTTATCTGGTAGTAGGATCTTGATCGTTTTTTGCAAATTAATTATTGCACTGCAGTGTGTGTTTATGTTTCGCATTATTATCTGCACTGCATGGTCTGAAAAAGGGGTTGGGGAAAGTGTGATTTTTATTGAACGATGTAGCATTGGGGAATAAAACATTAGACTATTAAAGTTCCATGTCTATTGTTATAAGGGGATATAGAGTTAGGTGATAGAAAATCTGCACTCCTGAATGGAAATGTTAACTGGGGTATCCATTTCATAATAAATTTTTTATAACTCATGTTGAAATCTCCCATAAGAATAGCTGGGTAGGGATTGTTTGAGAGGATTGTTAATTGTTGTTATTATTCATTAATTACAGTTGGCCCTGGTGGTATGTATACAAATATAATATTTATTGAGAAGTTTTTATTATTTAACATGGTTATTAATATTCACATCTATGTATTCTATTGTAAATGTTGTGAAGTGACTTTTTTGGCTAGTAAATATGCCTGTGCCACTTGAGGGTGTTAGTGTGTCTCTAGAGCATGCACAAAAAACCCATTTTACTCATAAGTTGTGCTGGATTTATCTGCAATCTGTTATAAATTTTTGTTTTTATGAGTCCTAATATGGTAAGTTGGAGTTGTTCTATCCAATGATTGATTTCTTGTATTTTTCTCTTCGAATTTAATCCCTGAACATTTATTGCCCCTATCTTAATTTTCATTAAATTTAATTATATTGTGAGGGAAATTTAATTTGGACCTTAGTTTATTCTGCCTTTTTTGTTTGCATGTTTTTTTCCTGTGGTGATTCTATTTGTATTTGGATATGTGTGCTATAGTGTGGTGTTTTTTTAATTTTTTTTGCTTCTGGTGTGGTTAGTTCTATTTCCATCTCTTCTACTGTGGTTTCTTCTGTTAAATTAATCTGGTTATCTTCTTCCTCGTTCATTTTAATTTTCTTACTTTCTCTTGTTTTTTTTTGTTGTTGTTGTTTTTTTCCTGTTTTCTATTGATGTGCTTTCCAGCATTGGATAGTACTGAGTTATTTTATCCATGATTTCTGTGGTCATTTTATTTATTATTATGCTTTCTGATTGCTCATCATTTTCATTCGTTTTTTCTTTAAGCTCTTTTGGTAGGTTCTCATTTTCTTTTTCCTCCATTCTATTTAAATTGGGCAGGTTTTCACAGATTTGATTTTCTTTTAACTAATTTGTTTTGATGTCTCTTGTTGTTATATTGTTTACTGGAATGCTAATTCTTTCATTTTTATTAGATATGTTGTTTTTTCTGAGTGTTTTGTAGTGTAGGGTAATTTAATTCATCTAGTTGTTTATTTGTGTCTTCGCTTCCTGTAACATTTCCTGAATTTTTTGATGTTGTTTTTATTTTGCTGTGTTTATTCATTGCATTCCTTTGCAATATGTCCTCTTCTTCCACAATGAAAGCACCCTGGTTTAAGCCCTCTGACATAAATATATAGTGTAGCTTCTTCATCGGTTATATGTGTGGGGATATTCTCCGGGTCTATTCGTTTATTCAATTTAATTTTGAATTCAAAGCTATTGGCTAGTACGGAAATTTCTGCTTCTTTAACGTATTTTTGCTGGAAGAAAACAACTTTTCCGAAAAGATTCATCATTTTTTGGAAATCTTCCATGTTGTAGACAAAATATGTATTTTTTAAAATTCCAGAGATATTTTTATACTTATTCTCATTAACTGTTAGTAGTGCAAAATTACTTAGTGTCTTAATTCGATTTCTAAATTGTTCTCTTTGTGCATTTTCATAAAACTGGACTGCCACATATCTGCTATTTGGATGGTCGTCTATGCATTGTATTGATTCAATCATATTATTTTCATGCAGTGTTTCTATTAGAAGGGATTTGGGAAAACTGTAGAGTGTGAAAGACTATCTGTTACAGCTAGTACCATTGATTATCAGTGAAGAAATATTTAAACATCAGGAAAAGTGATCGAAGTGTTGTTTTGTTAAATTTCTCTCCAATTTGTTCCAGCATTTCATCAGTCCATTCAATATGAGGGGGTGAATCATTTTTATTTTGATCCATTAGATTCAAGTTTTCCAAATCATCTGCTGTTGTTTTCCTGAAGCTAGGACTTTTTTCCGGGCTTACATTATCTTGGACTTTTTTTTGCTATAGAAGTATATGTCTTTCTCATGCCCTGTGATGGACTACCCACCTGCTTAATTGGCTGAGTGGTCGCCATTTTAAGCTTTTCAATTAGTTTTCAAAGATATGTTTTAATTTTTTTTAAAAAAAAAAAACTAATATATATAACCAATACAATTCAATTATCCGCAAAATTATTGAGTTTTGTAAGTTTGATTCTTTTCTACTTTTATTAAAAAATTTAATTTGCCTGAGATTTTGGTGTTAGGTATTAGATCCGCTAGCTTTTAACTATGCGTTTGTCTATTAGCATTAAGCATGGACTTTTGATAAAAAAAAAAAAACACCCTTGAATTTCTCTGTCCTTTAACTCTTTTTCAATCAAAATAATTATTTGAGTGTTTTAATTTGTTTTATTGGACATTTTTATTAGTTATTAGCAAATAAATGCTAAGAGGATCTTTGCTTACCTGCTACTAGGTTTGTATCCAGGTGGCGCTATATGTATTATTATTATTATTATTATTATTATTATTATTATTATTTAATATTAAAGATAAAGTAAAAGTTAGTTTAGCAAGAAATTTTCAAAAATTATTTGTTTATATTAGTGTCCTTTACCAGGGTCAATATCTTTAACATTCAAATTATAGCTCCATTTTTCTGCATTTTTTTCCATAACATTCCCATGTTGATAGACAATGATGCATAAATCCATAGGCATTATCACTAGATAGTGCCCAACTATTTCTTTTTATTAAACACTACTATTCATATCAAATCCAAAGTTTCAATGGCTTCAAACTGTTCAGCATAGTATTTATGGTTATTCACTTCAAGTATTCTTGCAGACACTAACTGAGAAGAGCTCATACTCTCTCATTCCTAATCTCTACTACTCAAAATACATAATAGTTTATATCAAAATCCACAAAATATTAAAAGAAAACAAGTGAAATAACAAAATCTTTCCAAAGAAAAAAAAAGTTGTTTTTTTTTTTCTGAGTTTTTCCATTACTGGCAACATGAATTCTTTAAAGGGGATTGTGAATCATGAATTTCTTTCTTATAATCTTAACAAAAGTCCATTTTTATTATTCAATACCATAATCATAATATTTTATTTTGAAATAAATATATAGTGCATTCACTCTGTATTGACTCTAAATATATGAAACATAAATGATTTCTAATTGTTTTCTTTATTTAATTATCCACAGACTACAGATAGATAATACATAATGGATGGATTGGTTTTAAACCAACAAAGATCACATGATCACGATTTCTTCTGCATACCTAAACTGTTCACACAGAGGCTAAAGTCTCCATACAGTAATACAACCAGTGCAAACCAGAGTAATCAATGAAATGCAAAAAGGTTTGTGCATAAAATCCCTATATAATGCATACTCATCCAATATTCCCAGACTAGTTTCTTATGGCTTTCATCAATGGGGAGCCTCGGATCTGAAAGCACTGCATCTAGATCTTAGGATGTACTGCAACCCTCCAGCAGCCATGTTTTACCTCATTAGCTAACTATAAAGCTTTGAGTGCAAAATGAAAATGCAGTAATGTTTTCAATTCAAGCTCATTAGCTTGTATAGTTGTATAGATCTGAACTCATTTTAGAAATAATAATTTTTAGTGTCTTTGGTTCTCCAATAACCAAAATCACCATAAACCACTAAACATTACATAATGCTTACATAAGCTGTTTATTTAGAGGCTAAACTATCCATATAGTAGTGCCACTAGTGTGAGCCAGAATAATCAATAGATGCAAGAAGGTTTGTGCATAAAATCCCTATCTAGTGCCTACTCATTTATTTTCTCTAGATTAGTTTCTAGCTTGTGGCTTTCATCAGTGAGTAGCTTGGATTTGAAAGCACTGTACTCAAAACTTTATAGTTAGTTAATAAGGTAAAAGATGGCTGCTGAAGGGTTGTATTTGAGCTATCAGATCCAAGGCTCTTTACTGATGAAAGCCACAAGCTAGAAACTAGTCTGGGCATATGCCAATTATCTAGCTGTATTATCAATCTCATATAGATTTAAATTGTTTTATTAATAGTGGTCATTTAAAAGTAAACTAACTGCCTTCCAAATGATTTATTAAAGTTCAAAAGTAGATGGTACATATCCAAAGAATATCAAAGGTCATTTAAAAAAATAAAAAATAAAATCTGATTCTATCACTGTAAAATCTCTCAAGACCCATGATAAATTATATCAGGCAGCCTTTTCTGAGTACAAATATATAGCTATAAAAAGTACCTTATTCCAAATAATATTAAAATATAAAGACACATTTCAAAAAAGGATAATTGAGGCCTTCATGCTAAAATACTATTTATTTAACAAACAACAATAAAAGCTGTTATTGATTACAAATAAAAGTGTTGGAAATTGCATACATCATTCATTGTTGATATTGCACTTCTTAATAATATATAATACACTGATTTTTTTTCTCTGCACAATTTAGTGCAGTCATAGAGGATCAGACTCTGAATTGTGTAGTCTTCAGATTGATTCCAGATCTCATACTTTCAGAAATTAAAATATCTATCAATGCCCTAGTAATAAAGTTATTTAATTAATTATTTATTTATTCACATTAATTGTTGATTAATAATATCAACTTAAAAATAGAAATACATAGTTGGTAAAGAGAGGCTAAGAAAATTTAGATAAGAAAATAAATTTTACGTCAATAAGCAGTATTCAACTGAGACTATTTTCTATTCTTTTGTAGGATGAATTGTTTGCTCATCAATGACAATAACATTTCTGCTACAAACAATAACTTCTACCATCGATTTCTTTCATATATTTAATATAATCAGTCACTTTAACTGAATCCCATATCCCATGCATTGTTTTGGCATTATAAAGAAGTTGCTAAGGAGAGATATATTCATATCAGTGACTGATAATACTAGAGACTGGGAGAAAAAAAATCTCTTAAATATTGTATAAAGACTTTGGGGGATTGTGTTGAAAAATCTGTCACTAATATTTGATAGTGGTTCTGATGTCCAGTCAATAGTTGGAGGGGTGGAGCTGTTGCATATTTAAATCCAAATCTGTTATGTCATTGATAGTATTGTTGGGAAAGAATGGAATTGACCTTGGAATATTTGGTATTGCATTGTTATTACTATAAAATGTTTGTAACATTATCACTGATGACATTCGCATACATTATACTTTGATCTTTGGAGCCAGTTTAACCTGAAAACTTTTTGCATCATTGCTGATATTCTCATCTGTTGATTAGGATTTGGACTTTGGTTTCTTAGGCTGTTCATATTATTTGATATTCTTGTTGCTATTGGGATTTTTAAAATTTGTAGTTCGACCTTTGGAGAAAATAATATCTGAATCCATACTTTGGTTACTGTGGAGAATTTTTTCATCATTGTTGATGACATTTCTATATGTTTGCTTAGGATTTGGATTTTTTTCTATACAGTTGTTGATTTTATTAGAAATTATGTCCTTGTTTCTATGAAAAATTTCCACATTGTTGCTAATAAAGTTCTGATATGTATGATTAAAATCTAGACTTTGATCCTGAGAGTTCATAATATTAGGGAAATATCTGGTCATGTAATAACTCCATGCTACACCTGATCTTGATTAACCAATGAAATTTAATAATTTTTATCAAATTTGTAATAAAAAAATTGGCAAAAATGCAAAAAAAAAAAAAAATTTAATTCGGTGATTAAAATTTTTAAAAACTCTATATATGTAAGAATTTTACTTTGTCAGCTTGGTATTTAAACTACTATGAAACTATATAATATACAGCTAGAAAACTTTGATCTATGCAGGTAAACTGGTTTTGTTATTCTTATTCTTATTATTGTTATTAGACAAGTGTTTACAATTAAATGTAATTAAACAGTATTAATGATATCTCTTATTCCAAAATAGATTATCACTCATTTAATGATATCTATAATATTCATGAGCAACAAGAATTAGCTCTTTGATTAATTATTGCTACACTGTTGGTTTACATGTCATAATAATATTTCTGAAGTTTTAAGTATCTCAAATCACCATGCTCTAGATATGTTTGCATGATTAATGTATTTCAATGTATTCTTTAGCAGACATTCTGTATTTTCATAGACACATAATGATTAACAAAAATATTTTTTAAGTTTTATGCAGTTTAACACAATGATAGAATGCAGACTCAAAATTAAAAATTCCAGGATCAACTTTCAAATAAGCAATAAATGGAAATGTGCAAGATCTGCCATTAGAGTATTCAAATACCACATGACTACTAGTGATATAATAACTATTTTTTTGTTTTAAAAGGATATTAACAGTTTTTATTTATAAGGTAAATATAATCTATCTGAAATTTTGTCAAAAATAATTTTTTAGCTCTTGTGTTTTACTTAGTCCTTGAGATTTAATAGTAGTCCAAAACATGTAGTAAAAAGTAAATTGAGTTCAAAACTACTAGACTCTTCAGAATATATGATTGATACCTAATTCTTTGATATGCTTGTGTGTGTGCTTTTTAAAAAATACTTGTCTCCAAACTATATAGAATGATGGGGGGAAGAAGCACATATTAAATTTTCAGATTGTTTATTTTTAGTATAAAAAATATGAGTCTAGTCTAGTTATTATTATAATATTTGAATAAGAATTTATCCATTACTTGGTCAAATATTCCCCTGAAATGCAAAGGTATCACCAACATTCTTCACAAAACGCACAGTGATAGCTAACATTAGAAGTTCTTCCTACCTTCTAGCCAAAGATATCTGAATACACATTTACCAATTAACAATAAAATAATTATCTGAGCTATTTATAAGTAACTTGCATATCAGAAATTATACTTAATTGTCATGAATTTGAATTCCAGATCATATGCATGACAAAAAAATCTGGTACTAACTACACCATGATAGTATACTTAGTTTTATGTTGATAAGTATACAATTAACCTTAGCTAACATTATTATTAATTGCATTTAATATTTTCATGTTTTATATATAATGGTTCATATAAATACAATTGTGTTAAAATTTAATTTTGCACTTTATACTTGTAGATTCTGTTCACCAGCTTCTCATTATCTTGATGACAACAGACTATTAATATTAATCATTAAAAATAATATAAATAAAACAATAAAAGAAAACTAAAAAACAAAAATGAACAAAAACCTCTAATTGATTAAAATTTAAAACGAAAAAGAGTGACACAATTATTATTATTTTTTTAACTTTCAAATAAATACTTCTACAACATGCTTACAAAATTAAAATTTCTAATAAAAATAAAATTGATTATCTATTTTATTATTGTATAAGTTTGTCATGCTATATAAAATCTGCTTTTTTTCAAGCCAAAACAATCTTTAATGAAACAATAAAAACGTTTTAAGACTTACTTTAAACTGTAAGTTAATAATTTTTGAAAAGAATAATTAATGGTTTAACCATGTCTTCATTAGATTTCTTTAAAACTAACGTGATAGAAGATTAAGACTATTGTTTCCAATTCATTTAGAAATTGGTAAAAAGCGAAGTAATAAATTGATAATTTTATATTTAACTTCCTTTTTAGCTTTTAAAATTTTTTATCTTATCTTTAGTTAAGAATAATGCATATAGGTGGATGAATATATATATAATCTAACATACATATTAATATTACTTAAAGATTTTCAAAAAATAAAATAAAATTTGGATATACTTATACAATTAGTCAACTTGTAATATATTTATTAATCTAGACAACTTCTCAGTATATACAATTAGTCAACTTGTAATATATTTATTAATCTAGACAACTTCTCAGTACTTTCCCTGGTATACACCTCACCTTATAGCTACTCTCTTTTTGGGGGGCCATCTATTAAATTTTTTCTTCCATTTGCATTAATTCCATTTATTTTTATCAATGTTCTTATTATCCAATTCTCTCCTTATAATAATTATAATCTTATTTTAATTTTCCTTTCCAGTTTATCAAAATTATATTTCCACAGCCTTCAATCCCCTTTCCCTCATTAACAAATCATCCAAATTTCAACTCCATATAAATCTACAATTCGTATAACATATTTAACAATAATGTTTCTTAATTCTTACTTCAATGGATTTTTGCCCTAATTCCCCCTTTCATCAGTAAATATTTAAAAGAGCTAATTTATTAATAGACATTCTTCTTTAGTGTCGTAGCTCTAATTGCAGTTAATATTTTGTTAACTTTATTCACACTATTTACTAACATCTTACTATCAGCAAAACTAACACAAAAGAAGTCTTTTTGTCAATGTTGATTCTATTTTTATAAATTAGAAACTCATCCAAAGGTATTAACAGAGTAGCAATATGTCTTTATAATGCAATTATTACAATAATAACGTTATTATTTTAATTAATTTACAAAAATAAATATGCAATATAGAAGTAACATATAAAAACATCAATATACAAACATCTGTAATTTTTTTTTTAGCTGGAAGAAGATAAAACTTTAATATTAGTGGATTCTGACTGAAAAGAAGATAATAGTCCAAGCTTTAAAAAGGAAGTATATTTGGTCTTTTTGAAAATCTGAAATTGACAAAATAGCTAATATGCAGAATAAAAAATTCTCAACCTTTTTCATGTTTATAGTTTAAAAAATATAAATTTGAAAATAATTCCATAGAATTTATTCATATTGAAAAATCGTTTCACATGATTATACTGATGTATTATTTTATAGTAGGGCAGGGAGAGAGAGGGGTAATGCAGTATAGAGTATGCATTCTTCGGAGAAAAACATAGGCAAAGCAATGGAAAAATTAAAGTCATTTGCATATTATTGTAAAAAAATATTTGGGGAAGCAAATAACTTATAACACTAACAAATAGGTAAGTAATTGTGCATACGTGTTTATATAATGTCTGTTACTTTATTTATATATTAGTCATAAAAATATATATATTGAAAGAATTCTTTAAAATATTATGTGTTAATTTTAAGTTTAAGTATTTAAAAAGGTAATAAGAAAAATATATGACTAATGTTTTGAAACTTTATCAATTACTAAATGCACACGAATCATGTGTTAAAATCATATTATTTTAAAAGAAAATAATTTAATATAGAGTCTCTGAGAAAATCAACAGTTTTGCACGTTCTAAAGATTGCTATAAAAATATTAGTTTCAAAATGCTTTACTGAATTATAAGTTTACAAAACAGTATTTAGTACCACATATATAGAATAGACTAAGAAAAGACTATGAGATTTTAAACAAAGGAAGATAGGTGGTTTACTTTATATATTCTGTATCTTTATCCAATATGAGAGATCTATGTGTAACAGAAAAAAAATACAATCTTGAAAACAGATTAACATTTTCTGACTGCTGCTTAAACTCCACATCATTGCATTTATGTCTTTTTTGCTTTTAATTAATAGTAAGTCATGTCATAAAATTGAGCGAAGTTGCATTAGTGACCATATGTCTGAATAAATGTTAGTTGGTAAAATTTTTTCATCCCTTATGCCTATAATATCCATTTTGTTCTTAAATGTATTAGGGCATCTTCTTGTGCGTGAACCATACATAAAGATACATCTCATAAAACTTCATTATTAGTACTAAAATCAATGGCACACTAAAATTAACAAGATTCTACTTATATAAGGGAATTGAATTTAAATTGAAAGCCTTTTAAATGACTAAATCTTTATAGCAGCTTGACAAATAAAATGAAGGATTACATTCAAAAGATGACATCAAAATTTAATGTCCCATATGAAATTCAGAAAAAATAAATAGCTGGGATATATATATAAGAGCTTTTAAATAATTCATTATAGTTTATATTTATGATTATAAGTTTGTCTAAATTTAAATTAAAGTTAGATGCTATTGGCAACTACATTTATGCCTACATCACCTATAAACTCTCTCTCTCTATATATATATATATATATTGCTAGAAGAGATGATAATAGATGGACAATGGAAATTTTAAACTGGATTCCAAGAGATTGTAAAAGACCCAGAAAGAGACCACATGTGAGATGAATGGATGAAATAAGAAAGTGTGCAGGGGTGATGTGGAGAAGAGAAGCTGAAGATCGGAGAAGATGGATTAAACTTGGAGAGACCTTCATCCTGCAGTGGATTGATAATGGTTGATAATGATGATGATGATATATATATATATTTTAATTAACTGAAATAGTGAAAGGCTTTTTATTTAATAGCCTCACAGATTTGGACATTGAATTGTAATGAACTATATTTTATATCAAATTATAACTGACTATAATATGCATTGTATTATCAAAAGATCTATTTCAAACAGATGTGAATAACAAAAGCTTAATTTTCTAATTAAACATGCACCATATTAACAATTTGCAAGTTTGAATTAACTAAATCATGATAGTTAATATGATCAAATATCAATCTTAAAGTACATGGTTATTAATTTTAAAATAATATAAAATCATTCTCTCCTTAGTTAAATAACAAATTGTATCAATAGATAGCTGATAAATAATAATTTAAAATTAAATTATAACATCTAACTATAAAAGAAATTATTTACTCTGAATGTACCAAAATATTTATGCCCTAAAATTTCTTCGATAAGCTCAAAATATATTTTTATATAAAAGAAATGCTGTGAATAACTATTAAAATATTGATAATGATCTTATGATCTGTGGTCAAACATATAACTACAATAAATCATTTAATCTGTTCCAATCCAAAATAATACTGTAACTATAATCCAAGATTGAATTAATTAAAAATATGTATTCCCGTTAATATACCCTATCTAAAATATTACTAGATAAATGTTTATCCTAATATCTATAAACTTGTATTATACCATTATGAATTTGTAATGACATATCTACTATAATAATAATAATAATATCCCTTAAATTTATCTTCCTTCAATATAATCATTTATTTCCAAGTTAAAATAATTTAGATAAACTAAAAAAAAATTAATTCACCTTTAAATATATTCATCATCCTATCATATATAAAGTCATAAAATATCATTTAGAATTTGGCTGTTATTTAATTAAATTAAGTATATTATCAAAATCTATTTAAATAAAGTTAATCACTATAAGAACTTTAAATTTATATATTCTAGTATATACCTGTTGAAATCACCACAGACTGATTTATTAAATATTAGTTGTACTTAGGTTAAATATACTAATTAGATAAAAGAAAGTAATGTATAAATGATATACATACTTACCAATCCAATCGTTGGTTTCTTGTTTGTTTCATAATTATTTAATATAAGAAGTATAAGATATAAATTAATGTGTAGCTGTTAAATATTTAAAATTATATTAGCAAATAAGCATGTGTGCTTAGTTAAAATGATTACCGAATTGAAATTTATCTATCACTTTTAATGAATATTTATTAATAATAATCAAACGATAAATTAATTATGAAATATATCATGATGCCCACTCTAGCCAAACATTGCTAAGTATCTCTTTCATCTGAACCATTATTAAATAAGATACATACTTGCAAACAGAAATTTATATATTTTGATTATCATATATAACAGAATCCATGTAAAAATGAGCGTTGTTAAACGAATACACAACTAAAATATAAGAAAGTTAATAATAATTATATAATATGCATATTATATGATAATTTGTTTTCATAAATAAATTAAAATAAAACAAAACAATGCAAATTTATTTGTTTACCTTATTTACAAAATATGATATTAATAAACTACTGTTAATATATTCATCTGTTTTTTTTTTTCAATTCTCACAACATAAGTATTGAAAGAATGTGCAGTCAACAAATAAACAAATCCGACTTAACTTTAAAAGTTTAAAGATTAAATTTAAAATATAACTTTACATAAATTATGATTTAAACTTTCTTCTACTTTTATAAGAGAATGGACAACTTATTAATGTACAAGATAATAACCAATAGTAATAATAAAAAGAATATTATATAAATGAATGAATAAAAAATATATATGTTTACATACAGCCTGAATAAAATCTTTATATACATTCCAGAAAAGCACAATTTCAAATAACCCAATTACATTCAAATTTGGTCAGTAAAAAATATATTTTAGATAGTGATCAGAGATAAAATATATTTTCAAATTCCAGATGAATTCCAATTATTATTTTATAATCCTTTGAATAACAATATAATTAATATTATAAATAATGTTTTAAAACCAGCAGATGCTGCCATCATTTTATAATATAGGCAATATTAAATAAATTAATCCCAATCTAATATTGAAATCATCCATTGCAATTGTTAGACAATAATTTTAAGCAAAGTAGTTTATGTATATAACATATTATAGATAATTTAGATATTTGATAATTAAAATATTTTCTTTATCTATGACAATAATCCTTTAGCAGAGAATCTTAAAATGAATTTTAACATTTAGAAGTTTTCTTTTTCTTGCAATCCAGTGTTTCCCGAACAAATATATTCCATTTCTATTCTATTATTTGATAGTTACTAAATTAAAACACTAATATATATATATGTGCTTGGATTTGTTTACAATGAAGCTCAAAGTATTAGAGAGAGATTTAAATTGTTCAGATCTATTTATAATTTTGTTATCATTGAGGTAACATCCATCAACAAAAACAAGAAAATGCTCAATTTCTACCCAAATATTAAAATTAGATTTGTCCTGCATTCCAAAATCAAAGTTTTTCTTTTATAACAATAGAGAAAATAAAATAATATTTCATAAATAATTATACAAAAAAAAATATTTACATTTTGAAAATAAATATGACATCCATTAAATTGATATAAACTACAATACACCCGGGTCTCTTTTTATGCAGACTTATTTAACACAATTTTGAAGTTACGCGATCTATGTTTCACCGGAAGTCGAACTCCGATAATGCGCTATTACTTTAAGTAATAAATTTTGCACACTTACGTTATATTGAAAATAATAGCACATTATTGGAATTCGACTTTCATCTTAGTAATTTCAATATTTTCAGTGCTTTATAATAGTAAGATTTTATGCAATAATAAAATTAAAATCATGATTTCCAAATTTTATGTATACACACATTAAATTTTACAAGATTATAATGTAAATTTGTTCAAACATTGTGCGTGTTAATTTTGCATTTTAAATCACATTCTGAAAAGAACGTAATCAATTATTAATCATTTAGTGTCCACAAGTTAATTTTTAAAAGGTCAATAATAGCAGTGGGCACAATTAAATTTGACAATTAAAAATTAAAATCTGATTTTTAATTGTAATTAACAATTTAAAAATTACTTACGGCGACTTGAAATTAATGTCATGTGAAATTTGATTTTTAAACAGAATTGAAAATTAAAGACAGAAATAAGAATTTAATTTTTAGTTGTTAGTTTCATAAACAATTAATAAAATCATCATCTCAAAGATTAATTACTAATTATGTTGTCACCAGAAAACCATTGACACAACATGAGTGTGAAGTTGGCACTAGCTGTTTGCAAACGAACGTGTTTTTTGGCAAATAGCTATAATAATTAAAATGTGTATAAAAAATGTAAATTACTGTACTGTAAATTATGCATAAAAATATATTATTTTGAATAAAATTAAATATTATAGTTAAAAAAAGTTTGTCTTGTATCAATTTTTTTCAAATTTAAAATTTTTTATTAGTCATATTTTATTTCCTTATTTTTTTTTTTTTTTGCACGAATTTTAAAGTAATTTTACGTTGGTGCTTTGCTTATATGCGAATTTTGAAAAATCACAGACCACATCCCCCCTTTTTCAATGTAAGTTACATCTATTTTTGCATGATTTTGTTTGTGCGTGTTTTCTGAGGAATCTATCTATCGTGTAAAACGAAACCCAGGTGTAATTTAACTTAAATATTCATACTATTGTATCAGAAATATATAATTTATATATTACCTTAACTTAAATACCACACATAATGTAAACATAAAATATGTATGTTTAAGATATTAAATATTTCACTTGTAGTGTCTATGTAATACCAGTTATGATTGCAATAAAAAAATAGAAAGAACAAAGAAAATATTAATGAATTTTATTATAGTTATTAATTTTATTATTTAACACTATTGTTTTATCATTTGGATGTGTTTTTAAAAAAAATATGATTAATTTATTAACTTTATACTATAATAATGTTTTTTCCTCTAATATTTTGTTGTCATAACAACCACTTTAAGATTCTATAGATCAATGCAACAACTATCTAAAACAATTGCTTTATACATGATCTTACATCATATACCAAAATTAAACTCAATTTCTGTAGGTACAATATGTATATATTGTAATACAAATTGTTAAAATTTATGAATAAATTTTTAATATAAAAATTGTATTTATTTATATCAATTATTATTATTTCATGCATTTTATATATATATTACTTTATATATATTTTGAATCATACTTTTTAAATATTTAAGGTTTAAATAATATTTGTTTTATTTTGAAATAATAAAAGCTTCACATAGTGCTACTTACAGTTAACACTATTAAAAGAAATTAAAAGAATAAATTATTTATTGTTCAGATTAATGAATTATTAGAACTTGAATTAAAAATACCAACAATGTGATCTTGACTGTCATAATAATCTTACCTAAATTAATATTATAGCAGATAAATGTATGAAGAAAATGGATAATCAATTAAGATCATTAAACAGTATAGATGACCTTAATTTAAATACTTCATTGAAGTTTATTTTACATGTGTTGAATGATTAAATGTCAAATGTTTGTTATAACTTTATAGAATTTGTTATAAAATCATAATGCAACTTCAATAATTTAAATGAATGAACTTATCTATTGTTTATTTATAAAGATAATGAGCTTGGGATGTGCATATATAGTTAATATTATTTTCATATATAATCAATATTAGTAACAGGAGTGAAGTTAATACAAGTATGAAATAGGGATTTGATAAGTAAGTGTATTTTTATTGTTCTGTCTTGAGCATATAATTGCAGATGTGGTATTCCTGCTCTGGAGATAAATAAACTGAAATAAAAGTGGGTCATAAAAAACAAGATTTAAAAAGAAAAAGTGTGTTAAAGGATTTGCTTCCCCCCATTTTTAAATGCTTTTATTGAAGTTGGAGAATTGATTTGTTTGTTTGTTAACTTTTCATTTTTTTCAAATAAAAATGAAATTTTAAAACTGATATTACTATATTTAAATTCAATAGAATTGCTTAAAAATTTATCTAATCCATTTGAAACACTTAACTTTTCAGTATGCCATTACTTTTATATATATATGCAGTAGAGAGTGAAAAATATTAAAAATATTCAATAACTTCATGTATCATAATTAATAATTATTCTTAAAATTTTGATTTGTTTTAAATAAAGATTGTGAGAAAGCAATGAAATATTTTTTTTCTTTCAATTTAACTATTTCACAAATGTTTGAGTGGCTGCTGCTCATTCTTTTGACATTAAAATTTCTTTGTTTTTATTTTAAAATTGTGGGAAAACCAAATGGACTATTCATGTTCCAATACCATCATTTTCTGTGGTTCAATTTTCTTTTTAATAGAACATATATATTAAAATCAGACAAAAATTCGATTTTTTGTTAATTTTCTAGTAAGAAGTCCATTTTTTTTTTCTGCTCAATTTATTAGATTATATGGAGACAACAAAGGTGTAAATATTTTAATAGCAAAATATAATTGGAAAATAAATTCAACATACTTTGAAGATTTTGCAATTTCAAGGCCTTCATCCTGAAAATAAATGTAATATGTATATTACATGTAAGTATTCAATTTTAGATTTTTTTATCATTTGATTATTATTATTTAAGATTCTTTATTATTTGATTATTATAATTTTAAATTTTTTATTATTTGATTATTATTTTAATTTTTTTTATTAATGTGTTTATCTTTACACTAACATGTCTGTGTAGTATATAAATTATATTTGTAAAATATGTAGTTATCTACAATGTAATTTTGGGACTCTGATTCAAGTTTGAGGCAACCTTATTTTGTAAACATGATTCTCAAAAGGTTTAATAATTTATTTGCATGTCTGTATTTGTATTAGTGTGTACTAGCACATCTGTTTGTATAACTAGTAATGATTTTAACTGCATCTATAAAATTGGGTTAATATAATAAAGCAGTGCAATGTATATTTTAAGGCTGATTATCAGATGCACAGAAAGGTTGCAGTCAATAAAGTAATCAGAAAATTTACTGGGCATAGTGCCAATTGACAATATAAACTCATATAACCAATAAAGAGGAGTTTCAAGTGATGGGTGTGTGTGGTAATAGTCATTTGAGATGCATGTCTCATAGAGTTGTAACAAGGAAAAAAATCAAATCCAGATTCTTGCCTATATCTTAGTACTCATGTTGTGGAATCAGTAGTTTTGCCACATCTTGCAACACATTATTTTCAAGACTACAACTAACAAATGAGCTATATGCAAATAAATTATATCTCTGTGGGATAATAAATATAACAAGATAACATCACTGGTGTGCACAAAAAATATAAAATAAAGAGAGGAGACTCAATTTACAATTTATAATGACAGTGACCCTCAATTTCTAGTTTTGGATAAATAAGTCAATTGCTATGATTACAAATGCATATTCACTTTCTGGAAATAGTTGGTTTTGTATATTTTATTAAAAAATAAATCTTTTTGTCTTATATATGCCATAAGATTTTTTACTGCCTGAGGTACAAGAAAATATGATGAGTTGCTATGGTTATTTTTTGTAAGTTCGGAAGCTATGAGTTATATCAAGTAAGAAGTATTGTATATGGTTTGAATAAGAATTTTGTGAGGAATACAAAAAAAATATCAATAAAGATGTAATTTTAAATGTAGTTAATGATACATTAAAAAGTATTTAACAAGCAATAAAGTAATATTTTTTTCAAATATTGAAATTTCTTTTTTTCCCCTTATTTTTTAATGATAATCACTACTTTTTTTAGTTTCATTTTTTCCTTTGGCATTTCTATTTTCTGTCAATATATAGCATTTTTCTCTAACACTATTAAAGATGAAGATATTGTGGAAATTGGTTTCAAATCAATTTTTTATAAAATTGATATGGTGCTAAATATTGTAAAATAATTAATAACATTTTGTTCATCATTTTAAACTCTTTATTTATATATCATATTTAGTATGAATTCAATTTTCTATTAAAAGGTGTTTGATAGTTTTTATTTTAAAACAATTGCTAAAAAAAAGCTAACCTAGAAACCTTCCATTATTTAAAACAATGATTATGAATTTTCTTCTTTAGCATACTTTTTAAAACAATCATTTTAAAATAAAAGTTATAAAACAATTTTAAATAGAAAACTTAGTTACTGACTTATTATACTAATGTTTAAATTCAAGTATAGTATATATAATTAAGCTAGATGTAATTAAATATTTGAACAGAGACTTTTAAGCTTATATAATTATGTACACATACTAAATATAATATATACATTAAGAGTTACTGCACAAATATCTAATGACTTATATACACTAAATGTGTGATACTACTTTAAAGTAAATTTATATGTATTAAGTGAAGTTCATATATAATATATAGAGGTGTATTATTAGGTACGAATACTAAATATGATATACACGTAAGGTGTATACATTTTAATTTATAGCAGAAATATCTAGCGATATATATGAACTATAAGTGTCCACTCAATTTAAAGTACAATACAGTTTTATATTTTCATTTGCATGCCAATACTAAAAATTTAAAAATAGTAGAGTTAATTATATATATATATATTAAATGCTTTTATTGACTGTGCACTAAAAAAAAATAAAAATTGTTTCTTCAATCACAATTGGAGTTATTAGATTTAATTTAAAATAAAAGCATGGGGGAGGGGGTAGTCAATAAATTAATTATAAGTTAATCCCTATTTTTTAAACCAAAAAATTGACTTAATTAATTTCTAGACACCCCTTCCATTTTTATTTCAAGTTAAATCTAAAAACTTCATACACTCAGCTATTTACTCTCAGACTTATAGTAATAAATTCTTCGCAAGTAATGATTCTTTTTAAGAAACAGTCACCTTTCTTACAGCATTGGCTGCAATTTTGTTTGCAAATTCCTGTTTGTACTCTTCTGTAAATTGTTTTGATATCAATCTTGCATAAAAATTCTGAAACCAAAATCTGTCATGTATTAATGCAGGGCATATCCATGGCTGACTTGCAAATAATTTAACAGATAATCCACAGTTACTTGCCTATTAAACAGGATCACTTCACGTATTTGCTCAGTGATATTATCAATCATAAATGTGGATGGGCATATTGCTAGTTCTTCATGGCTAAGAATTCTAAGATATGCATTGAACTTCTCCAAACATGCATACACACTCCTCTGTAACAAGACTTTCTCTATACTACGTACAAAGTCTTTGATAAATACTGACACTAGACACACCCTTAAATCACACTCACCCAAAAACAATTCACTGCATGATTCATGAAAATCACAAACAATGCAGTCATTATGCTGCAGTCACATTTCAACTAATAGTACTAATTTCAAAATTGTGTAGTAGTGATTGAAGAGATAGTGATCTTGTGCAGAAAGGGCTTATAAAATAGTGCTGACAATAGAAGTGTTAATATATCCAGTGTGCTGAAAATTTTTGTCTCATCCCCTAGTAAAGAAATTCTAACTTACAGTTACATATAATTAAAATAAAAATTATATCATCTAATTTCCATAACAATAACATGGTAAAATGTAACATTTTAACAATCAAATCATCATTTTTTTTTTACTAACAAAAGGATATTTTTTCCCTTTAGTTTCTTGGTATTACATAAAATAATAAAATCAGGCTCTATCTTATTCAAAATAAAATAAAGTCAAATTTACATTATTATTTTGATTATTTGAAAACAATTAATTTCATTTTCATAACATTGTTAGTTTCTGAATTTGTCATCATATCTAATATCTAGAAGCTAACAGATGAGGATCTCTTGTTAAACACTTTTATTTAAGCACTTGCTTCTGTTTGTTTGGTTTTAATCTACTTCTTTCAAATGAATTTTCTTCAGATATTGTACATATATTCAGGATTGATGAGATTGCAGTATTTCAGTGTTGTCCATCCTAACAGTGTTGTGGGTTACAATTCAAAACTGCATATTGTTGGCTTAAGTTTTGAATTATGATCAATAGATGATTCAGTCATTAATTTAACTCATGTAGGGTTTTTAGCCACATTAGAAAATTGTTTGTTTATTAATGAAAAATGAAAATAATTTAATTTCAGATGACAATTTTTAGATTCTTATTTTTTAAAAAATTTAATTGAAATTAAATTGAGAGGCTGCAAAACTCTCGCGCTCATCACTATCTGACAGCCAATCAGATTGTAAATACAAGACAGAGAATTTAACAAGAATAGGGCAGTCCACCCTATTCTTTACTTGTCTTTCTATATATACAAGCCAGTCTAAAGTACTTAGATCTTAAAGCGAGAATATTAAATAACTTCACACTTAACTCACTGAATTTAAATTACAAACATATAGTGTGAAATCCTATGAATTACTATGCAGTAGTTTTTAGATGTTATAACATGCAGTAACGTATGTAAATAATATTTATTTTTATAAAGTGCAAATAGTATTGAAATTAAATTGAGAGGGTGAAAAAATCTCGTGCTCATCACTATCTGACAGCCAATCAGATCGTAAATACAAGACAGAGAATTTAACAAGAATAGGGCAGTCCACCCTATTCTTTACTTGTCTTTCTATATATCCAAGCCAGTCTAAAGTACTTAGATCTGAAAGCGTGAATATTAAATATCTTCACACTTAACTCACTGAGTTTAAATTACAAACATACAGCCTCTCAATTTAATTTCAATACTGTTTGTGCTTTATAAAAATAAATATTATTTACATACGTTACTGCATGTTATAACATCTAAAAACTACTGAATAGTAAATCATAGGATTTCACGCTGTAAGTTTGTAATTTAAACTCAGTGAGTTAAGTGTGAATATATTTAATATTCACACTTTCAGATCTAAGTACTTTAGACTGGCTTGGATATATAGAAAGACAAGTAAAGAATAGGGTGGACTGCCCTATTCTTGTTAAATTCTCTGTCTTCTATTTACGATCTGATTGGCTGTCAGATAGTGATGAGCACGAGAGTTTTGCAGCCTCTCAATTTAATTTCAATACTGTTTGCTCTTTATAAAAATAAATATTATTTAAAATTTAATTATGAATAGCTTTCCTGTTTATAATAAATACTTTTTATGAAATGATTTCAAAAAACTGAAGTGATAAAGGGATAGAAAACTTTAACAGATATATTTTTTAAATGCTTTTAATTTAATGAAGAAGTTTTATGGACATTTTCAATTATTTCAGTTGGGAACAAAAAAAAATTAATAACAAATTCTTAATTTCTGCTAATTGTTTACATGGAAATTGCCTTTTTAAGCCACTTCCTTCATAAGAACAAAAATCTTGTAACTGATTTAAAATAATTATCTTCTATCAAATGTATTTTTAAATGTGTTTGGTATCAACCGTTTTTTTTTTTTTATTAATAGTGTTGGCAGGCCACATTCTAAACCACATTCAAATTGATGCAGTAAGTTTTGATTTAAGTGATGATCAATAGATGGCATAGTCTTAATTTGTACAAAAGATGGAATGATTGAGTTAGAAGAATTGTTGAGTGTTATAGTGAGGGCAATGAATGAGATAGAAGAATAGATGCATTAATAAAAATAGGGAGTTGATGATATGGAGAAGTAGTATGGAGAATAAAGAGTTTAAATATATATAGAAGAAAACATAACATTGGGTATGAATCAATTTATGATAATAGCAAGGAAAATAGTTTACTGTTTAAGGCTCGAACAGGATTGTTAGAATTACACATAAATGAAAAAATAAGAATGATTTAGCCTGCAGGTTATGCAAGGAAGGCATAAAAATATTAGGCATCTGTTAATTGAATGTAAATGCTTACAAGAAGAAAAAGTACAAATAATAAAGTTGTGAGAGAATAAATATAAACAAGTGATTATACAGAAAATGGGTTCTTGGTTTTTATGCTAAGTTCGGAAAAATATAAGGAGGTCTAGATATAAAGACCACAGAGTGAACAAAGATAATGTTGTGGAAATGGAATGGAGCAGGGTAGAAAAGAACATGAAAAAAGCCTAGGGTGGGAATTGGAAAGGGAAGATAAGTTGGCTAACAGCTTTCTCTGGGCATAGTGGCTAAGAGATTTCTGACTTCGATAAAGAAGCCATAGTGCATCACATCACAGAAGACTTTTAGTAAACTTACTTTTTTAAAGTGCTGCTTTAAAAAATAAATAAAATTACCAAATAGTAAAATCTAAAATATATATATATAATATTTGTAAAAAAAAAAATGTTTTTATTTAATTTGTGGACTAATGCACTAAAAAAAAAAAAAAAAAAATATTTTTTTCATGGATCACAATTTTCGTTGTTATATATAACCTTAAATAAAGGTGTGGGATATCCACAAATTAATTAATTTGTTTGTGATCAAACAAAATACTAAGTTCCCACACATTTATTTAAAGTTAATATAACAAACAAAATTGCAAATCGAAGTATATTTGATCTCAAATTTATATAAAAGTAATTTTTTAATATATATAATACGTTGGTTTAATGATTTGAATATTATCACTTATGAGATTATCAACTGTTCTTTTGTATATTATATCAGATCATCTATTATTTATTTTAAAGCATGTATATGATGCACAAAGTAATTATATATCTACAATATGTATACATATGTATATTTACAGTTTTTACTTTTATTACTACAAATAATTTTTAAAGTAAAAACATATTAATAACAACATTTCATAACTGATAGAAGATAACTTTTTCTTTTCTTTTTTTTTTATTATAAAATGTTGATATTAAATTTAATTCAAACGAATATAGCTCTTGAAAAGCAGATTAACAATTATTTATTTTATAATAATAATAAAAAACCATTAATATTGATTAATGATTGTAAAAACATCAAATTTTTTTTATGCAAGCTGCTACTGTAAAATAAGGATTGAAAATATTAGACTTTAGATATCAAGTTGACATAATAATAAAATCAACCGTATTAGAAAAGTGTTTTTCAAATTTAAACAAAATAATTTTATGTGTGCAATCTATATATATATATATGCCTTTTCATTTATACAAAGCATCACACAATTTTTTTGAATGCTTTCAGCATCTGTTTTAAGATTAGAGACTCACTTTATTTTTAATAGTTGGATTAATTTCTGAATATTAATCATTTTTATTGAAGTGCAGGACTTACACCCATTTACTTTGCAATCTTCTTTATCACTTTATACTATCCAAGTCAATATCCTGAGATTCAAACATTCTATGACTATGAACTCCAACCAATTACCTTGTTTAATCATATAGATCACACATTAGTCCAGTAACTATATATTTTAGTGATTCAGTAAGGCCCTTTTCATTCTTTAGCAAAAATGATATACACCTATAATAAAATCACATGATGTTGCTAATTTTCAATATCAGCAATAGATACAATATTTCACCTTATACTTATCATCTATAAACCAGTATATAGTATACCAACACAGCACAGTATATAGTATACCAACACAGCATTGATAAAGTTTCAAATGTTTCATACATAAAAATATATGTATATAAGATTCTAGATTTTTAACTTACATAATTATGATATCATAAAATTGAATGGTATGTTATACACTACAATATAAACAAACTAAAATTGTAAACTGGAGATTAAAAAAAGGAAAATCATAATTCTGATTAAATATTTTTTAAAAAAGTGAAAGAAAAAAATTCCTTAATGTTAATAAATATGAAAAATTGATAATGAAAGAAGAAAAATTAAGAAAAAATGAAGCAAAACGTAGAAAAAGCAATAACCACAATACTGATTATAATATTACTAGAAATTAAATATAACATAATAAATAAAATTGATTATAAAGAAGTAAGCAGAAAATATGGGAAGAAAAAATATTAAAAAATACTTCTGCACTGTACCTATCTATATAAAAAAAGCCAATTTAAATACCAAGTTACTAGTTAAATTTTATAAAATTTACTTAATTTTCAAACTAATTAATCATGTAATAAAGAGACATTTAAATGCAAAAGTTAATAAACCACATTGGATATATACTTCAGCTGAATGCAGATCATTTACCCACATTTTTTGGTGAAATATCAATCAAGAAATGTTGTGGTCAACAGATAAATATTCTTATTACAAAGACACTGCTTGAGACAATTTCTTAACTAAACAAATATGAATGTGAAAGTGCTTAGATAAATTGTGTGGCTAGTAAAATATTAATCTAAAAATAAAAAGTCTACATAAATTCTAAGTACAGATTTACACACACAATGAGTTCAAATGGTTTTTCAAAATGCCTTGTAAACCAAAAATATTGCATTAAAAAGACAATTATAATGATTTCCTATGATGAAAAATTTAATTTGTTGTCTTAAATTCAAAATATATAAATATCTGATTAAAAATAAATAAAAACTTGCTTCCATAAGATAATTAATGAATAAACATTTTACTAAGTATATTATTAATATAATAAAAAATATTAGCCTGTGGACAAATGTTACTGTATAAAAACTTTTCAGAAATTATACCTTTTAAAAAAATTATAATTTTTTAATTGATAGTTTACCATTTTGCTTTTTGTTTAGCCTGAGAATGATACTCCCTAAATCACAATTCATAAAATATAAATTTAAGCATAGAGAAAAAAAAATAGTACAGTTATTATTGTAATACCTAACCAATAAAACAAATTTTTTTTTTTGCAGTGCTGTTATTTTTTCTTTTTAAAGAAACAGTTTGTAATTAAATTAAAAAAAAATGTAATGTACACTTGATTGCTATAGCTTTAGTAATATAAATAATTAAATCTCTTTTTGTTTTAGAAAAATTAAAATTTATTTAAATGTTCCAATTACATTCAACTGTGAACAATGTTTCAAAAGGCATTATCCTTATCTTTTCTTCAGGTGTTGCTAACCTCAAATCTAAATCCTTAGATTCTTGAACATTTAATTTTAAGGTAATGCTCTAACCAACTGAGCTATCCTGCCAAAGGCAACAGTCAGTAGATAGTTCATATACTTATCTATGAGGTTCCCCTGGTTTTTCCACTTTTTCCTATGAGCAAAGTTTATTAGTAGTTTCCATGCATTATGTATAGTCACACTAAATTAACGTATGGGTTATTTGCTATTGTCATGTGAGCAGCTTTTTTGAATTCTCTTCTTTTCCTCTGTATCCAATATTTTTGTATTTTCCCAATTGAACATGTATTCATTGATACATACATGGTCTGCTACCTTAGACACATCTGTTTTCTCTTTTAACCATCAGTTTGTGCTCTTGTAATCATTTTTAAATGTGACAACTAGTCTCACCAATATACATTCTTCCACATTCACATGATATTTCATAGATGTAGTTTTTGTTTTTCAGCATTTCAAGTTTAGGCTTTGATGATGTAAGAATTCTTTGTAATGTTGTATGGTTCTGAAAAGCTGTTCTAATGTTATACACTGATTGCATATTGTCCTTAAATTTGTTTGCATTTTTGGTATGTATGGATACACTACAGAATCAATAATTATTTTTTCTGCTGATGGTTCTTTTCATTGTCTGTTTAAGGTTTTCTTAATAACAAATTTGTTTTATATAGATTTTTCCTTTTTTCAAATCACTGGTTTCTGAATAAACTTCTTTTGCTCTGTTTGATAGTGATAGTATAGCTCCATTTTTTTATTTTGTATGTGTTTAGATGTATATTCTAAGTAGTTTTCTATATATGTGGGTTTTCTGTAAACTGTAGTTTTGATTTTGCCATGAGAGAGACTTCTCACAAGAACATCTAAAAATGCCAATTTTTGTTCTTGTTCTGAATCTATTATGTATCTAATTGAAATGTTGTGCATATACTAACCTCTGTGCTATTACTAACAGTTGAATGTAATTGGAGGATTTAAATAAAGTTTCATTTTTCTAAAGACATTCTATACTTAATATTAGCTAATAGGAATAATCTAATATATAAATACAATTAAACAAAGTGTTCAATTTTGCTAAAATATTTATAATCCTGTAAAAGTTACAAATTTACAGAAAAATATGTGCTAAGATTTTAATGGTTAATACTTTTTAGAATAACACCCTGAGACCCAATATACTTTCATGATTACTTTGAAATAAATAATAGTACTAAGGATCTCATGATGCAAAGGTAGCACAGTCATCTGTGACAAATTACTATATATATGAGTCTTAATTACTGGCTAGAAAGACTTGAAATTTTTTTTAGATTCCAGAGAGACTTAGGATTTTTTTTTTCAGATAGCTGGTGATTTATAACCAACCCAAGATAACAATCCAGTATTGGTCAGTAAAAAGGTCTCTAGCTATTTTTATCTAGGGAGAAAAGATAAAAAAAAATTCAAATCTTCAACTATTTAAAAATTTGCAGACCTGGTGACTAATTCATTCTTTACAAACCCTCTATAAAAGGTTGTGGTTGTTTTATATTACTAATTATCTAAATATTGTTGTCATTGATAAATGAAATAGTAAATTAATAAACATATAAAATAAACAAAATTCTAGCTCTGCAAAGTTTATTGCAGTGAGAGACCACACAGCTCAAGTTCTATCATTTCTAGTGCTCAATCTTTTTATGACCTCCTCAGAAATAAATCATTCAATTACTAACCCATTTAATAAAATATTCTAATGATTTCTAAACAAAATTTCTATTTATTTATCAATATATATATTTTACCTTGTAAGATTTTCATATCAACTATGAAATAAATTTTAAAATATGCATATTTATATGTAAAGACATGTCCATTGTGAGAAAATAAGTACTATTGGCACATGAAAATATTTTAATCATTATGTGTTAGTGAATAAACACTTCACTTACAAAAAATATTTCAAAGCCAGGTTTCAATTAGTATTATAAAATTAATATTTTATAAATACTATGAATAGTCTTTATACTGAGTACTGCAAAACATTGCACTAATATTTTGAGAAGCAGTTATCCATTTGAAGAATATTATGTCAGTAGACACATGCGTCACAAATTTCTTGTTTTCCACCCAGACATTAGAAGAGATTCATAAAGACTCAGAAAACAAAATCCTATGGCATGATATTGAGGGGTTACATAAAACTATAATGCTATTTTCTTATCTATTAATGTTTTAATCATAGAATAAACTCTTTGGAGTGATATTTACCATTACTTGATATTGTGATGTAAATGCTCCAAGGTCAACTTTTTGTTCTTGAATGCTGTTGCAATGAAAATTCTGGATTTAATTAAATATTACAACAACAAAAAAAGTATTATGGCAACTCATTTTCACTGCAGCAGTTTTCTACACTTTCACACATTTCTTCATTGGATACAAGAATTCAAGTTACCATTAATTCAAAACATAGTTTTATCATTTAGTAAATGCTGAAATCATGATATGTTTTCTAGATATCCAACTCTTCAAATAGCCAAAAGTATGGCATAAGAAAATAGGGCTTATTATAAGTCCTCAAGCAATTTCCTTTTCCTTATCCAATAATAAATCAGAATGGATTTGATCATCTGAGATGTACTGGAGTCTCACCAATAGATTTAGCATCATCCATGGTAATTATATTTATCGACTTTAGAAATAAAATTAAAACTTTTTGACTTATATGTGGCCAAATGTAATAGTGAATAGCTATCAAATCTACACATACAATGCATACATTGAATGACACCCAAACCAGATTCATTTGTAATATTTGTGAAAAGTTGGCTGTCTTAAAAGAAAAATTTCAATCTTTTACTAAATCATCCATGAGGTAATTTTTAAAATTATTCAAAAGTCTATTCATCAGTAAACTTATAGTACAAATGATCAAATCATGGAATATGTTGATTGTTATTTCAGTCTGTAGTTATCAGTAGAATTTATATACACATATGTGTCTGTGTTATAATGTGATAATTGTTGATAGGAAATTTAATGACAAGCATAACTTATTGTTAACCCATTTACAGTTAAAATATTTTCAATTGAGAGAATCATTTAAGAATAGTCACATTCGTAATTGCATTGCCATGTGTGGTTTGGTACAATGGAGAATAGAAGACTCTTGGGACTCAAGGTCTATTGATCAAATCCCATATCAGGCACTTCTTGTGCTCCAATTTTTATGAATTCTCGAGCAGTATACCATTCAATTATTTTTATTAGATTCGTATTATTAAATGTTATATTTCAAGTTGGTCTTACTTAAAATTGTTTTCCTGATATTTGTAAATAGCATAAATATATATTAATGTGTGAATAGTAATTAGTTTCACTAACAGCTGTAATCCACTCCCACCATTTTATTCTAGAGTTATATTAGGAGGGAGGGGAGAAGACAAAATAAATAGCTAACCAAACGCCCAGACTAGTTTCTAGCTAATAGCTTTCAGCAGTAAGAAACCTCGAACAACATATATCTATTCACTGATTACTCAATCTTATATAAATGAATATACACATATAATACAAACATAGAATTAATTATTGTTGTTAATGCATTTCTTCTTTCTTTTAAGGGAAATTTAAACCATTGCTAAAAGTTAAAAATTAATTAGGCATATGTGTATATAATAGAATACCTCCAATGTTTTAATATACATAAATAGATGGTTATTTATTATTAATACTTTATGTTTTAGCATTAACAAGAATAGATGGTTATTCTATTATTATTACTCTATTATTAATAATAGGCTAGCCATCTATTCTTGTTAAGTATTGTCCTACATTATATTTATTGTGAGTTTTAATCTGGAATATTATATATTGGTATATATGTTAACTTACAAAATGAATATGACGTGGACTTTGAATAAAATAAATAATTAAAGGATTATTATTCAGAAATTCATAAGAAATGTGGTCAAGAAATAACAAAACTGAAGACACCATCCAAAGACTTTGAACTTTGGAATTTGCTGCTCTACACCAAATCACACAAAATAACTAGAGTAAAAAGATGCAATAATAAGTTTCAAAAAATGAGTGGAGAAAGATCATATCGTGTGAAAAAAACAAACAAATTGGATTAATACATTTATTCAAACATATCATATTAAAAAAAGGACTTGTAAGAAATATAAAAAGAATTATTCAATTATTAAGAAGGTGAATTAACATGTGCCGTCTACTAACCTGTGTTATTTATTATCTTCTGAAAAAGAATCATTATATTAATTTGAAAAAGATAAATAAAAGTGGAGAATGTCGAAGTAAGATCTAGTCTCTGCTTTTGAGGAATACAGTTGAAGATGAGTTATAAAACTATATCATTATTTGTAAATTATATTTTATGAATTAAAACGAGAGATTTTAAAT
Source organism: Epiperipatus broadwayi (assembly GCA_028023455.1). Classification (NCBI taxonomy): domain Eukaryota; kingdom Metazoa; phylum Onychophora; class Udeonychophora; order Euonychophora; family Peripatidae; genus Epiperipatus; species Epiperipatus broadwayi. Next base: position 3,470,349 of record JAQFVV010006222.1, read on the forward strand.
ATATATCTGTTTATATTAACAGACACAATTTTTTTTTAAAAAAAAAAGATTTTATTGCTACAAAAATTAAGCAATAAAACTAAAAAAAAATAACCAGCCTTCCACATTTTTTTAAACTAATAAAGAAGTTATAGTTCATGATAAAGCAGATTTCATAAAACTCCAGGAGGCAAAACTAAAAACCTCTTAAATATCATCATTAGATGTCTTAACAAGGTTTTTAACTTTTTAAATCAAAATTTGTTTTAAAAAACAATTATAAAAATTTGTTAAAAAAAAAAACCCAGACATAAACTGTGTACTTAAACAGATTTCATTATACAAACGTAAATTATTTTGTATATATTAAAATACACATTAAAAAAACTATAAACAGTACAAGTAATAGATTAAGCTTTAAGAATATTCTACTTGACCAAGTATTATGTATGGAGCTTTCTATTACATAGCTTTAAAACTAGGGTTTCACTTCAACAAGAACAAAATATTTTAAATACAAACAAAATAATTATTATCATAAAGTTGTTTGATCTAAGTTACACTATAAAAACAAAATCTAAGAAAGTATTAGTAAAAAAAAAAAAAAAATCTTTGGAAATATTCTAAAAAGTATTGTGATGCTTGAAAAGAAAGAAAATATTTTTTTTCAGTGTTTGTTGATGTTAATATTAGTCTTTTATCAAATCAAGCCTAATCTTGCCGTATATGTTCTTTTAGCAGTATGCCAGACAAACTCTTTTTTTAGTAAAGATGGTCACTATTTTTATTTTATTCTCATTTAATGGTAGTCATGGTAACTTTATTATTTTACATCAGCAACTCAAACTTGTTATGATAGATGTCCACCAATGAACTATCATTCTAGATGTGTTCCATAAAAATAAAATAAAACGTTTACCAATACACTTTTGATTTATTTTATCCATTCAAGCTTATTAATTCTAAAAAATATATCATTCAAATGTTCTTTATTTGAACATCTTGTGGCAAACATGTTACAATTAGCTGTCCATCAGGAAATATTATTCTAGAAAAGTTCTATGCTTGTGATTTTCCAATGGCCTTCCTATGACATGGGATTTGAGCAAGATCTGGGTATTTTTTTTTTCAGGTTATAAAAAGGCTTATAATTTTTTTTAGACAGAATCTAATTTAACAGTGGTTGGTAAATGAGTATCAAGATATTATTAATTAGAAAAGCTTAGGATGGTTACATGAATGCTAATGGCGGGCTGTAAAAAAAGAAAAAATGTAATATGGTATGACCTTCATATTCTTGAAAGAGGTGTCATATTATATATGTTCATGATCTTGATCTTACTCTTTGAAATGTTCTTTCTTAATAGGAGTTGGTTAATGCTGCCATAAGGTAATATGTAAACATGTAGTAGTAGTATATAAAAATTAAAAGTGTAGCAATAAAATATTATTTTAATCACATAATAAATATAAGAGCAAAATTTATATAAAATAAAGATAGGTTTATTATTAAAAGGAAACACAATATAAATAATCTCAGAGTAATATAAAATATACTGATTATTGTAGAAATTGTATATAAATCTAGTGTGAGCAAATAAATAAAATAAACAAATAACCAATGTTGCAATATTCACACTTAAAAATGTATAAAAAAATCATATTAATAGGCTATGCTTTATATTAATAAAAAAGATTTGATGCTGCTATCAAATATTCAAAATCTAAAGACTAGCAGCAAATCCTATAATTAACTCTGCTATCTACTTCATAGATAATATTTGATAAACTTCCACATAGTAGTTTGTTAAAATATTCCTTTACAGCTCATATTTTAAATAAAAAAATATTTGGATCAATTTGGCAATAAGAGTTCAAGCATTTATCAATATATGAGCAACTAGTGCAATGAGATAAACCTAACTGGTCAAATTGGTTTATCATCAGGTAATAACACCTAAACTATTCCAGACAGTATTCACTGAATGATGATAATAATATAATAATGACTATAAACATTGCTGACAGATTTTAGTTAATAAAATAAAAAAATTGTGAAAACAGATCTGTAATTCTGAAGTTTTCATGATAACGATTATCATTGGAACCACCTATAAACTTTGAGGCCAGAAGGTTTGCTTATAAGATTGGATTGTTTATTCAATTGACAATTAGAAAATCCCTACATAGTGATCACTATCAATGGAGCTGTCATCAATAAGCAGAACAATAATCTTTTACTAAAGATTCTTAGCTGTAATACATTGTTTATAATGCTAATCATTTGTGAAGAATATTATCAGAATGTTGATGAAATGACAATAAGAGAACAATACCAAAAAAATCCCAACAACATATAATTTTACAACTAGAAAGAAATATCATATGATCACCATTCTTTATGCCTGCAATATTGTATGGAGAATTTTGCTTCTGTGTAAATAGAAAGAAATCTTCTATTCTCAATTATAATGTTTCTTAAAAGTTAATAACTAACTGCATTTTTAAATATATATATATAGTTATTTAAAAATAAAAATTATAAAAAAAAATATTTGATTTAGAAACAATTCGGACAAAAAGTATAAAGTCAAAATTATAATTAAAGAAATGAACATTTAAAAAAGATTAACATACCAAACTAGCAAAAAAATAAAAGAAATTTATGTATATAGTGAACATATTGAAATTATAACTAATTATATTTTTAAGTATATAATTTTAAAAAAAATATATAAATATATATATGAAAAGAAGTTGATTTAAAAACAATTATAAGTATAAGTTTGATTTAAAAACAATTATTGCACAAATAAGTATAAAATCAAAATTATAATTGGAGAAATGAATATTTATAATAAAAATTATTATAGTAAAAGAAACCGAACCCTAACAAGGAAATAATATCAATTTATTCACATAGTTAACACATTATCTTAATACAAATAAATACATTTTTAGATATATCAGGTTAAAAACTAAAGTTAAGTGTTTAGCTACTTGAAATTCATACAACTTTAAGCATCAGAATTTTTTAAACTTCAATGTAATAATCTTTAGCTCTCTAATACACCATTTACTGAACAAGGTTAGAATAACCAAATGTTCAGTTACATAGGAGTTCACATGACCCTCAAGTACCAATATTGGTATATTGAGCTAGAATCCAAAAACTTTTTCCCTTTACCACTTTACTATTTTGTTGAACTACACAACATTTCAGATAAATATATATATACACAAAAATTGCGAAGAAAAAAAATCAAAATTATTATGACAATATTAGAATAGGTTTAAAAATTATCTTATTTAACAAGACACTATATGAAGCATAGTAAAAAAAAAAGTAATATAAAAAAGACAAAATTTTTAAACTTGAATAATTCATTTCACTTTTGCAAAGAATAGTGATCTGATTATCAGTTCAAATAAAAGTTTAAAAAATAAATAAAAATGTAATGATAATTCTATTTAAGAAGTGTAGTGATAATAATAATACAATAGTTAATTGTCAGAAGTTCATAAAGAATTCAGAAATGTCAGAACCAGAGCTGCAATGTGTAGACTTTCAGATGTGGTGTCTCTATTCTAACACTACAAAAACACACACAGGGCTTAATACTAACAAAATTTCCATTAATATGCTGATAAAATATCAAACAAAACTTGTTTGTCTGAATTTGAATCTAAATAAAAATCTAAACTGCACAAGCAAAATTATTTTTACACTCGTAAATTAGGAGTGATTATTTCATGCAAATTATTGTAGTTTCATAATGTCATTTAATGCATCTTTCACTATAAAATGAAAATTATAAGACATTTTTTAAAATTACAAGAAGATATAGCCATCATGTCAATTAATTTCAATAAGCATCAATTTCTCTTATCATCTCTTTTCTAAATATATATGCAGGATAATAAATGGAATTCAGCAGCACTGATAGATAATATAGCTAAACAGTAATAATAAGTATTATTATAATACTAGTATGGTACTTTAATCAATATATTGATTAAAATATTTATTATCTAATATTGAAAGTGTGTTTAAAACAGTTTTTAGAATATGATAAATTAAAAAATAAACAGAGATACAGTTAAATTGTAATAAAGAATGTGAAAATCTAGCATAATATTCATTGTCAGTGATAATTTCTAAAAATATTATATTTACTTTTAAAATAAACTTTATTGATAATAAAATATGGACGGAAAAAAATCCCATAAGTAAAAAAAAATACAATAAAATGGTAAGGGTTGTATGTACCTTTATTAGGATATAGTGAATGTTGATTACATATTACAAGTTAGTAGTGTCATTTTCCATTTATTTATTTTATAAATGTGGAAAAAATGAAAAGACTAAAAACTGAAAAAAATTAAACTTCTAAGACAATACATTATACTTAAATGTTTAACCTTTTTTCATTTTTCAATTAGATTATGGAAATAGTTGAACATATAAGTCAATATATTAGATTTATATGTTCAACTATTTCCATAATCTAATTGAATTATTATGTGAGAAGTAAACTCATATATCAACAAATGTGAGAATTCACAATGTTTGGTAATCACTCGTCAATCTTTCCTTAAAAAATTAGAAATCATGAAGGCCCTTATGAATAAGTGAATTGCCTAGTTTGATTAGAGTATTATCTTAAATTCAGTATTCATAAATTTAAAACGTATAGATTCAATTCTAATACTAGCTATCACTAATCATCAAGCAATAACTGAAGAGAGGGGAGAATGTTATTCAAACATTATTATCAATACTTGCCTATGTAGTATTACTAACAGTTAACTATATTTAGAAAAAGAATAAGAATAGTTTGAATTTAAAAAATATACTTTTTTTTTTCATATGTCATAGCATCTGCCGGGACGCGAACCCACACCCGTCTGCAACCAACTACTTGCTTGCATGGCGGCTGCGATACCTCTCGGCTAACAACGCAGGACTAAAAAATATTCTTTTATAAGTAAAATATCATCATCACAAACTTTCAGATAATCAATAATTCAATATAATAAGGAAATGTGTGCTTTTTGTAAAATTCAATGTAATTTAAACAAAGAAATAAAATAAGTTTGATTATCACAGTGGTATCAGTAATAAGACCGTGCTTCAGGTGGAAGAATAAGTATTTATAGACATAAGAGTCTTGTCTCAATTTTTTTATTCATTTAATAAAATAGATTGACATTTTTGAGAATCAAAATTAAAAAGACATTTAATAAAGCAAAGAGTGAACCAGATGGTGATAATTATATTTTGAAAAAATATCTCTTTATATTTTCAATAAAAATTGTTAAAGTGAGAATATGGATAAGAGCAATAGTCAAAAAAAAAAAGGTGTAATATCAAAAATGACAAGTTAAAATAAAATATTCAGATGTCTCCTTCTCCTATCATATAATGAACATATCCTACAGGTATTTTCAAAACTCATTCAATTAGCCAGGAAAGCATTGGTAAGCAAAACTTTGAAGATTGCATTTATTTAAAAAAATTGGGTATTTACATTCCATGTGTTAATATCTTAATTTCTAAATAATATATTTATTATTGAAGTTAAGTAAAAAGGAATATTTATTGTGGTCCTATATTATTAACTAATTTGTGGGATTACCAATACATTGATTTTTTTGAAAAGAACGACAGACCAGGTGGAGTATGTCAAGTAATTACTTTAAAATAAGTTGCTAAAAATTTGTTTTCCATTAGTAGTCATATTTTCATGAATATTATAATATGAGCATATAGGTCTGAATAAAAGCCTATTAATTTTGTAAATTTAGTGATTATGATCTGTAGTTAAAAAAGAGAGACACAATGCAAAAAAAACCCATTACATTTAAGAATTTTTTCATGTAATTAATGCTTATAGTGGCTACTCTCTTGCCTAAAATCAAATTGGCTTATTTTTTTTAATAAATGAACTAGTGAGTTTAATTATTGATATATATATAAGTAATTTTGAGAAATATAAGTAAAATAATAAGAAAGATTTTGACATGTATGTAAAGAAAGATAAGCTTTTGATGATGAATCTAATCTATGATACATTTGGTAGAGCCTAACCAACAAATTTCTATTGTTCTTTGTTGGTAATAATAAATAATATTGAAGTAAGAGAAAATTCTTGTGGTATTTGTGAATGGTAAAACCAGGAAACATTTTCTCATTTAATGTTGCATGGATTTTGTTATTTAGAAGATGAATGGCCAGTAAAAAATAAAAGAAGAGATATCATGACAAATAAAAAATTAGAAGAATTGGACTCTAAAGACATAGTCAAATGCAGCTGCAAGATCTAATTGGCTGTCTTCCTTATTTGCCTTACTTTATCAACAATAGTTTTAAAGGATTCATTTCCCTTGAAGTTACTCAACCTTTCTGTAAAAATTGATGATATGAGATGAAGAAAGAAAGATGGGAGGGTGTCAATGATGATAGTTTCAATGATTTTGATGATAAACAGGCACATCAAGATGGATTTCAAATTATTAATTGAAGAGAGAAGAATTTCTTCTTCTTTTTTTTTTGGGGGGGGGGGATAAACTATAAAAACCAGATATTGTTGATTTATGGTAAATTTTTTATTGGAGAAAAAAGATATGACATGTATACAAATGATAAAATGAAATGGCTATGATTAGCTGACAAAAACTCTGAATCTGACAAAAACTTTGGATAAATAATATCCATGGGAGTACACTATCAAGAATAGGTTAAACTTAAAAAGAGTATCATATTTTATGACTGCATGGTTTCTTTCTGTAATACCAAAGAATATAAAAAATTAAATCATTGCAATAAAAATTTAAAGTAGAAAAAGATATGAGTTAACATATTTAGTCATGTGATCACTTTAGAATCCTTTAAAATTAAGAATAGAGCAATTTTTAAAATTTATAACTGAATATCCATCAAATATTTACTTTGATCATGTTATGAGACTGAATGATGGAAATTCTAGCCTTTTTAGTCTAAATAAAACATTTTAATCTATATCCTTTATACTGTTTAAACCTTATTCCGAATAGCACTTTATTTTAGCTTTTATTGACAAAGTCCTTCATAAATATGTTGTCAATCCTTGATAGTATTCACTCTCACAGAACTATTCTACAAAGCAAGTTGACAATATTTAATAATCACAAACTGGTTTACAAAGATAATTAATATGATTAAATTATCATGTAAATTATATGTAGTAAAAAAATACATGATAGACAAAAATTCAACTGGTGAAATATAAAATGACTAAGATTTTATATATCTGGTAAAAAAAATTTTGAGAAAGAGTAGATACAAACTTTCAATAAAATTGAAAGACCTGATTGATGAGTAAACTGGAAAGAATATTTAAATGCACATAAAGATTAGTTGAGATCATCATCATCTATTCTGATGATGAGTAAATTTCCTTAAGGGAACCTTATGAAAATAAAAAACAATCCTCTAAATCTATACTTCAATACTTATCCTCATGAAAATAAAAAAACGATCCTCAAAATCTATATATCAATACTTGTATATTTTAATATTGCAGTATTTACACACAAATGTAATGAATTTATAATGAGCAGAATAAGCTTGCTATGAGAGTGATTATTTTAATCCTCAAATATTAAATTTTTCTAAACCAAGACAAATTTCCATCTTAGTTCAAGCTCAGAGTCCTCACTGTAAATTTCCATCCAATTTCTATTAAGTGCATGATCATCCCCATATATATTTATTTCCAAAAAGGTTTATGCTTCAAGGATCATTGCTTCTTCAATTTAAACAAAGCAACTAAATGATTACATATTATATAATTGTGTATCAAGCCAATATCTTATAAGTCTCTTATTATCTCTTTGCACTTGTTGTCTTTTATATTTCCTACACTTTGCTATATATTCTATTATTATGATCATCTTTCACTTTGATTATGCAATGTTCCATATTTAAAGCATAATATTAAATGAAGAGAATACTTATTTAGAAATTCAGCATTAAACAACCTTCTGCTATCTTCTAACATATTGATTATTAAAAATCAAACATTGTTATGGGAAAAGTTTCTTCTTGCTCAAACTTTTAATTTAAAAAAATTTTCATTGATTATATATTTATTTCTCCTCTTTCAAGATTTCATCAATATCTGAAATGTGAGTTTTTACTCCAATGGTTTTCCTCAACATTCATATGTTGTTGGTTATTACAACATACATATCTGAGCTATTACAACCAGTTTACAGTAATATTCTATCTTCATATCAGTTTTAATGTCCTCTAAAGCTTTTTTTAAACTAATTGTAGCTTTTTTCTGCAATATTTCAAAGTTTGACAGATTCTATATCTTTCTAATACAGTTTACCCAAACTTCTAAATTATTCTAACTTTTCATCTATGCAAAAGTAATGTCACATTATATATGACTTGCTTTTTTGATTATTTTCATCTATTTTTGTGTTCATTTGTTGTATCATCATTCCATCCCCCATTACTATTATCATCATTATCTATTTTTATATTGAATCACCTTCATAGTACTAACTTTTTTTTATTACTGCTTTGCATAATTAATTGTGATAGTTGATACAATTTTTTTCAGAGTTATACACTTTTCCTTTCTCTATTTGCTATGATCTTATTGTTTCTGATTTGACTTCTCGTCTTTCTTGAGTTTCTGACTCTTTTATAGTATTGTGCTGTTTGTGTTTTCTTTGAATGCTGTCCCATCTTTATTTAGATTTTGTGAACCATTATAATATTTGCTGAAATTACCCTTAATTTTCTTTATTGTCATCATTTTGTTCTTCTTTATTTTTTTTTTTAAAATATTTCATCAGATTTGGATTGCCATTTCTTTTTCTAAATGCAATCTTTCTCCTACTCTAGACATATAGAATCCTCCCCTTTTCAGTATATTATTTTTGTTTGCTTAATATGAATTTGTAATTTTAAACTTAATTAAATCTATGACATCTTAATTATTGCCACTTCCTCATTTTCTCATTCCAACCTGCACATATCATTCTTATTATTTATTTTCATTAACTGTTTTCATCTTCAAGATCAAGATTATTATTTTCTTTCTCAGATAATTTTATTTTTGACTATATTTTGTATAACCAATTTTATCAAATGGCAAAATAAAACTAAATAAATTTATTTTAAACAATTTGAGATTGTTCTCAGGAAAATGTAATATAACTATATATTCCGTTGTTTAATATTGCATTTATGCTGATATAAAATACAATTGAATATATTCATTTGGTTGCAAATTTTCATACTGAAACAGCAATTTATGTGACTTTATAAAGTTGAAATGAAAAAGCCACATATACACATGATAACATGTAAACAGATAATTTATGACTGAATGTTTGTGAACAAGAAGCTAATTAAATATTCAGTTGGATTCACACTGATATTCCCAATTTATATCCACATTATATCAACAAATGTATTTAACATAAAATAGCATACAAATATATGACCAATCATAAATTACATCATGTTCACAAACATTCAATCGCATAAATTCTCTGTTCAATATTTGGCCATTTATATAAAATGGCTACATCATTCCAACTTTACACTATCACAATTAATAAAAAAAGACAGAACAGAGATTTAAATGCATTCTAATCTGGTAATTGAATATAATTTGTTCAACTTTACTATCATAATGCTTATCTTGCATTTATCTGGTATTAAGTATACATAACGTATTGTATTTCTACATCCTCTATAAAAACACAGTCTCTTGTAACCATTATATTTTACTGAAAGAAAACTATTAAATAAAATTTGTGAAGGGTTCTATGGACATGATATTTGAAATTAAAAAACTATATGCATAAGTTAATTACTTTTCTTGAAGTACTTTTTTAAATGTATCAATTCTCATATATATATAAAAGAACCAAACCATAATAAGTAAGTAATTTGACTTTCAAGCACAAAAGTAACAAATAAAGTTTCAATTAAGAAAGTATTCATTCCTGACGCTTCTGTGCTGTCATTGAGTTAAACTACATAAGGTCTTTTAAAAATGGAAACAAAATCTTGTGCTTAAATCAAAAGAAGTTCTGATATAAAATTTGAAAACAACATTTACTAGTAAATAATGAGAGAAAAAAAAATATCTGTAAAACCATTTATCTCCGGAATGAATCACTAATTTGTATATCATAAATTTAAAGGGCACAATATAATAATTATTTTCTTTTTCTTAAAATTCAGAAATAACAGAAAGAACACTTCTATTTTATAATTAATTAAAAATATATGAATGTTATATACGTTACATTATTAAATCACAATATATAAATATGAATAATTCTTAAGATGCAGAAGAGTAATAACTTTGAGATTTAATAAGCTGAAGCAAATTGCACAGTCCATTATTATTTTATTCCTCGTCAATTTTGTTGGTAATTAGTAATCAGTTTTTCCACGAAAGTTTCTTCATATTAATAAGAAAAAGGAATGAGACCAAAGAAAAATTGTAAACACAATAATAATTTATGTGAAACAGAAATGAACAGTTAGAAGGGTTAACAGTTCAATATAATGTATACTAATGTTTAAAGTGTAAATAAATGACAGGAAAAAAAAGACGTAATTTCTTTAAAACTTTGAAAATGAAATAAAACTTAGAAAATGAAACCTATAGCCATAAACCGATTTATTTAATAATAACAATTATATAGAAAATTTAATTGGAACCTTAACTTGATAACTTTTCTCTGACATTGAAAAATAAGTAATAACGAACAAAACAAATTAATTAATTTCACTTAGTAATTTTTTGTGTATTTAAAATTTTGTATCTTATTTTTTCCACCAATTTGAATCACATCCTTAAAACTGATGATTTGTTACATCATTTTAATTTGGACGACATATCATTATTATAATAAGTCCTCATCTTTCTGCGATCATCTATAGTAGAAGAATTTTGTTTTGATTTCTTTCGTGTTCAAATATTCTGAATTTTCAGCTATAGTTCTTTTTAACAGCCACAATTTAAAAGTTCCACCCCCACCCCCTTATTCTTTGAAGATTCACTTCTATACGTTAATGTAGAATATTTTGTAACCTAATGCAATTCGCATATGACTATTATATATATATTCAAGGAGATACACATGACAGACTATAGTAAACATTTTGTAAACACCAATATAAAAATGCTTGCGATTAGTTGTGTTACTTCCAAGATCAAAGGAAATGATACAATTAACATTTTCTCTTAATAACAACTGTCAAAAATGTTAAAAAGTATTGTAAAACGTGACATACACTTTCTCAAAGTTGCCAGCCTTATTTTATTTAACATTAATTTTAATTGCTTAATAGCACCGAGTCTATAGTTTAAAAATTATAAATAAAATCATATTCCATTATATTATTCTACCTGATCACATATTTATATATAAAATCAGGAAACAAAAATGACATTATGATTATCAGCAACATTAAACTGAAAAAAAAAAAACTATTAGATTATATACATATATATTTAATTATATGTGTATTTAAATATTTGTGTTTTATATCTATAATATCAAATATTTCATTTATTAATTAATGCTAACATTCTGGATTTTTGTTTAAAAACTCTTTTTTTTTTCCATCTATTTAAAAACTATCTTCAGTATTTAATATACATATGAAGTACCTGTTAGATTAGCAATGACATATATATGTTAGTACTTCTGATCGTAAGTGTATATATATATATATGAATGACTCACCTAATAACTTCTTTTTCCCATATTTATACTATTAATTTCAACACAAGTAACTTCTTTTCTCTGGTCAAACACGACCACAAATAATTTTCTTTATTTTTTACAATCATGTTTGCTTCCTCCTGGTCCTGTCCTTTTTTCCTTTTCTTTCACAATTTTTAAATAAGAGATTTTATATGCTTTTAATAATATATATATATTAAATGACAAAAAAAAGTACTTTCTATTTTTAAAAAAACCTTTCAGATAAAAGTTAGTTAGTATTTTCATCACTCAGTGACTAACTTCTTTTCCTATTTTCTCTCTCTATATCCGTTTGTACGTCCATCTGTCATTCTACCAATCACTTTATATTTTTTCATCCAACCCCACTTTCCGGTTTATTTGTTTAACTTTCTCTCTAACTACTTATATCTCTGTTTATCCATCTAACTATGTATCTAGTTATCTATGCATATGACCATCCATTTATCTATCTCTCCATTTATACATAAGGGGGGGGGTGTACACATTTTACAAGCCTTGTTGACTTGTTTCTGAAATAATTATAGAAGTTCAATTTATTGAAAAATAAAAACTCTTTAAAAAAATCTCAACTGACTGAATAAATATAAGAAAAGTTATGCTTAAATGGTGAAATACATTTTGTAGACCAATAAAATTAAATGTTTAAATAAAAAGTCAAATTTTTTAAGAACGAAAATTGAAGATTTAAAATAAGAACCCAAGTAAAATAAAAAATACACATGACAGATTGGAATATTGAGATATTCAAAATAATGAGGAAATAGAAAAGTACAGAAAACAAAATCAAACAGTTAATTTCTCAGGAGATTATAAGAAGTTCAAGCATCCCAAGTGAGAGTATAATCACAATCCATGAATCTTGAAGTCCAGATTCCTTCAAAAATTAAGAAATGGAAGAGAATTAGGATTGGCATAGTTTTAGAAGCAGAATAAAACTGAATAATATATTAGATAAGATAATACATGAATTAAAAAATTAAACAAAAGAGAAAAAATGTCACCTAAAAAAGATAGATGACTATGAATACAATATTAAAATAATGGAATAAAAAATAAAAATTCTTAGGCAAAATAACCTGAATATACAAATTATTTTTTTTAAATGCCATTTTATAAATTTTCATGACAATTTATATGATTCTCTCATTTGTTTTCAAGAGTAATCTTTTCTACTCTACTTTAGAACCATATGTTGTAAAATTAACACTTTTAAACATTTTAGCTTTGAAACTGTAATATAAATAAATGATACAAACAACATATTGAGAGCATTTTGTAATTGTCTGTACTAATAAAGCTTTGTTCTTGACATGTTGTTTGTATCTTTTACTTATATGTTGTAAAATTGAATAATTAATGAAATAAGATAGTATAATGTTACAATATCTGCATCATCAGACCTGCTTCTGGTTTTCACCTCCATTAGTGAATATTAGGATTCAAATCAAAAACTAATGCACTTATGTATATGTATCTAGCAACAACCTTTTAATATTTTATAGTATTTAAGTTAGTAGATTGATGTGAAAAAAAAACAACTAAAAATTTTGAATCCTAGACAGCTTTTTTTGTATATAGACTTGGCATTATATTAGTTTCTATATATTTTAGGGACAACAGTTTTATGCTGAATGTTGACATCTCCTCTTTGGCTAGGAAAAGTTATTAAAAAAACAATATTGCATGGCATTGTTATATATACCCAAGAGCAATTCTTTTTAGCTAAGGACATATATATATATGCTGAATAATTAATGAATCTTAGATGGTATGATGCTATAATATCCACATCCAACGACCAATTTTTGGATTTTACCTTTATTATTAGGAATTAAGATGTAAAGCAAAGTAGTAATAAGACTGCAGAAAAAAAAAAAGAATAGATAAATAAAAAAATATGCATTGATTATGATATAGCATAAGAAAGATGATTTTATTGTGATTTGATGGAGGTGTCTGTGTTATAAATTTTCTTTTGGGGAGAGTACAATGATGATACAAGAATATGATTGACCTTAATTATTTAATCCAATGTTGAGAGCAATGGAACCAATAAGTAGAAATTCTAGACTGATTTCATCAGAACAGGAAAAAAATCAGTTTTTTTTTTCATTTGGCTAAATGAAAAAAACAGTTTTACCCAATTGTCAAACTGACGGCTATGGTACACAGACTACATGTTTGAATTTTAACTTTGGAAGAAAATGAAAAAAAAAACCTGGATCAATAATGGTGTGAAAAAGTTTGATATATAAAATATCTAAAAGTGAGAAAGATCATTAATTTTAATTTTGAATTAAATGATATATATATTGATAATTTTATAAGTATTATCTTATGCTAATCATAAAATAATAACATTTGTTACTTGAATAATTTTGAAATAAATAATATTTTTTGTTTAGCTTTATTTTTTAAATTTAGACATAAACATGTTTTTTGGTTGATCAATTTATCAACATCCTTTTCTATTGTAAATCATTTGACATTTTGATAAAATAATATTCCCACACTAACAAACCTACTCGTAGTTAGATGTTTTTAATAACTGTCGATCCAGAATAAGATATTAATTAGCTTTAATTTTATAAAACAAAATAAACAACTACAAAAATAAACACACATCATTTCTATAAGTATATACACACTTTGAAGGCGTATTAAAAATTAATTGAAGTTTCATTTTAAGCACAATATGTATGTAAACATATCTGACAACTACAATAATTTAAAATATTGTATATTTTTTACAATACGCGTTTATATGTTGGGAATGGAAAAAATAATATTTTAAATAATTTAAATTCTCTTATTAAATTTAGCAATAAAAAATTTAATTAAATTTCAAAAGTAAATAGTAAAGATACTAGTTTTGGAAGTAGCAGCTGCCAACAACTAATAAAAACCCATCAAAAGTCTTTCTTTACTAATAATGATCAAGCAACTTAGATAATCTCTTCATCTTACCTCAAATCTCTTTAAACTGACATTGCCCAACAAATACATCTATTTCATATATATCTACTCAACTCTATTTGGTATTGTGTTTTCCCCAATTCCATTTATATGTTTTAATTTTATGATACATCTGTTTTTCTTATTATAAGTCGGAACTCATTCTTTTCTTTTTATTTCGATCATATTTATTTATATACACCTTTATGTATACTCTTCCATAATGTTTTTTTTTTAAAAAAAAAGACGTTTAGTATCTGAAAAGAAGCCTTTTAGTACAGTGTTCAATCTTTACATGTATGTGCACAAAACATGCATAGTCAAGAAGTTAGAATACTACATGCATAATTTTCCTGCATTTGACACTAGTTGTCCAAACAAAAGTTATTTAATCCGGATAATCATTCATTTGTTATAAAATAAGTATCCACAAATTCAGGAAAAGAAAATAGTAAAAATTATCACAAATAAGCAACTGGATAGCACAATGTCATTCCTTTCCCATTTTTTCTTGGTAAGAATTATTTAATGAATCATATCTGTATACAAATATATTTCTCACAGTACAATGATATATCTACAGTCATGTCTCTGATCTGAATTCAACTATGATCAAGTGAACAGTTTTAATCATTCTTGGGATTTTTTCCATACAGACCAGGGGTAATGAATCTCCAGTCCATGGGCCAATTCTGGCCATCGAAGGCTCTCAATGCAGCTCTGACATTTTCAAAAACATATAAAATAGCCTTGCATAAAACTTCTATTGAAACATGCATAGTGCAAAAATTAAATTAAGAATAATGTGAAATATTTATTTCCTTAATGACATCTTTTTCTCTCTCCAACTTTTATAATAGTTCTAATTCAATAATATTTAAACAGCATTAAACTGTTGCACATGTGTTTTGGATTTTAAATATAAAATGAATGAATACGAACACTTCAACCACGTGATAAAGTCTTTGGAAAAGATAGAATAGCGCATGTGCAACAGTTTAATGCTGTTTAAATATTATTGTTTATAAAAAACATTGCGCTATATAAATAGTTCTAGTTCATTTTATCAGAGATTCAATATTCCAATAAATTATTCATATTGTGTGGGCTATTTGATTATGTTATGATACTGAGGACATTTTGTTTATTTCTATAGTGATTTTCACTGATAATAACAAATGTGTATTATTCTAAGTAAGATAAGAAAAACTGACAGAAAATTGTGAATTTCAAAAGAAATGGAGCAATACATATTTTTTTCATAGAAAAATATAGTAAATCACTGAATCTGATGTATCTGAATAAAATACAATATTAAAATGCACTATTTATCAAAATATTCTGATTACAAATTGCTGGGGAAAAAATAAATAACTTGAAAAGCTTAATCAAATGGTTGACATGTTTTATAAAAAGTACTAACGAGTCAAAAAAATCTATGAGAGCAAGTTACATTATTAAAAAAAAAAAAACAGCAACTTTGAAACCATTTTAATATTGGCATTAGCATGGGATTTGGGTTTTCATCATCAGATTTTCAATGATATGGATGGCTGAAAAGTTGGAGGTTGGAATGAATTGAAGCCTGTCCACTAAAGTATGAAGATTTGCTATCTTAATATAAACTGAGCACTGATTATATTTATGGGTGGGAGATGATAATCTGGACCAACTGATGAGTGCTGGTTTAGCATGAAATACATATATTAGTGATTATTTATCTTTTCTACATGTGTGTGGTCATGTGTATCAGTTGTATGAGATAGTGTGAATAGTTAAAGGGTGCTTGAAAATCTGAGTTCAAATCCACTATACTTCTAGAAAGACTATAAAATTAATTTATTGTTTGCTTTTTTGTCTCTCTCTCTAAAATATAAAGTTCACTCATGCATATCACTAAAACAATATTAACATGCTTGAAATTCAGTCTGCCAACACTATTTAATAACCCTGAAATATTTCATTGTCATATGACAATGGCATTGATTACTAATGTATCATGCCCATGAGATTTAAATACAAAAACTGAAATTATATTAGATAATATAATTTGCTGATTTATAATTTTGAAAAAAAATTTAAGATCTCTACATTGCCATGTGATCCTCTTTATTATTTAGGAAAATATATTTCACAATTATACTGCACTTCAAATGCTCGTTGGTGAAGTTAGAAAAATCGTAGTTAAATATCAATCAGGCTTAGCACTTTTGAGGTCTTTTAACTTCATATTCATAGCCGAAGAATTAAAAACATAGTGTTGTTGACATTTGCTAATATATGCAAATTAGTCTTCATATGCAAAACAATTTTACTATCAAAAGATCAATCAGCAAGACCACTTCTTAGAGATAGAGAAACAGTGCCTTTTCTATTAATGGTGTGTGGATCAATTATGATGTAATACACCTTTATTTTTCTTTTGCAGTCATTTCTCTCAGTACATACATTTAGAAAATTTATTAAAAATTAACCATAATAAACTAATATCTGAATAATTGGCATTTTATATTATCACTGAGAAGATAATTTTGTTTAAAGATGACCTTAAAAGCTTTACTACCAAGATTTTCAATATAATAATGAAGTGACCCATCTTTTTGAAATGCACAGAATTAATGTGGTAAGAATTAATCAAATAAAAACAAAACAGAATCTCAGATTTCTCTAAAAATGAGACAAGTAAATATATATAAAGATTAATTGACATATTTTTAGATCAGTGGGTACATATCTTTATGAAGAGTGCAATCAATTGTTGATGGGATTCTTTTAAAAATTTTACAGACACCAGCATAGCATAAAAGATAAGAAATCTTCAGGAAAACCATTAGATTATTGGTATAAATAATACAAAGCAAAGATCTAAAATAATATCCTGAGGAAAATCTAAAATACATTCATAATAAGGAAAAATTTTGTTATAAAAGTTAACATATGCTATATGACTACTAAGAAAATATTAGATCCAATGAACAAATTTAGGAGAAAAACTTATTTTGTGTAATTTATTAAGAAAAATAATTTATAAACTTTATCAAATGTCTTTGACAAATTAAAATAAATGACATAAAACACTCTGCTAGTCTTCAATCACATGCTCTATATGATTATAAATATTAATAAGAGTAGATTGTACTGAATGATATATTAGGAATGAACCCATGTTATAAAAAATGATTTTATTTACATGAGAATAGTTCATCATCACCATTACCACCACCGCCTCCACCACCACCATTGTTATAGTGATGATGATGATAATAATAATAATAACAATAATTATTATTACTCAGTTATTTTATTTAAATGCAAAACAAAAGCTTAAAGCCAATTACAGATTGCATATAAAAATGGAAAAAATAAAAAAATACACAGGAAATGTTATATAATAATTTTAAAAAGTAACAAAAAAAAATACATATGAATAGTATAAATTTAAATTAATCAAAAATGACCTTTAATTTTAAGAATATTACAAAATTGTTTAGTATCTATATTAAAATAATTAGTATTAGTAAAAACATTTAATTGTATAAAAAGGATAGCCTAAATAAAAAGAAAAACTTAAGCATATTAGAATGACAAGATTGAATAGGGCAAAAAAAGAAACAGACCCAAGTATCAAGCACATGAGACTTAATTACAAATACTGAAATTATATCACATAATACAATTTGTTAACTTATAATTTTTAAAAAAAATTAAGATCTCTATATTGCTGTCTGGAAATAAGATTATCCTTTTTATTTTTCAGGTAAACATGAGGATTTATAGAAACTGTCATAAACTAAAATCTTATTTTGAATAAGGATCGTCAGATAATTGAATCATATACTATTATTTATTATGGAAGAACCAATAACATAAATAATTTGTATTTTATATTATTATTGAAAATATAACCATGCCTAAAGACATTACCCATGATATTAAAAGCTTTACTAATTAACATATATAATACAATGATGAAAGAATCCAATATTAGAAAATAAATTCCCAGATCATTTTGAGATGCAATTGATTAATTTTCTAAGAATTAATCAAGTACAAAAATCTAAAATCTCAGACTTTTTTTGAGAAAAAAAAAGACAGGCTATTTATTAAAATTAAATGACATATTGCACCAAGCAGTAAAGATGATGATGATAATAACATACATTACATGCATTCTGGGGGGTGATTTAAAAAAAAGTTTTTCATAGTTACATTTACCAAAAAAGAATGTAGTAGTGTTGAGTTCATAAAGATTAAAATATTATGAGATTAGAAAAGGAAAAAATATTAGATTTAAAAAAATTACTGACCAATGAAATAATTTTTTTAGGAAAAAATTTTAAATTAGAAAAAAAAGTAACAAAATAATTTGAAAAGTAATCATTAAAATATTATATAAAACATAATAGACAAAAAAAAACCAGCTTTTGTGTTTTGAATAGATTAAAAAGATGTAAGAGAATATTCTTCCATACAAAATATTAAAGTAGATATATGCCATTTTCCAAGATGTTATAAATAGCTTATAAGGAATATAAGATAAGGATTCTTGGAATGTTTCTGGAAACAGATGAATAAGTATATGAGAAAGTCTTGCAATATTGTAATCTTTCTAACAATAGAATAGAAGAGTTCTTTAGTTAGCATAAAACTTCAAACTCTGAAACATGTTATCAAATCTATATAATTATGAAGGTGAAATGCCATGGGTTCAAAACCTTGTAGTTCTTTAAATTTCTGGTTATTAATTAATGAATATAAAGAAATAAAAAAATGTTCTAACTATGAATCCTAGTTCTCATTGATAAAGGTAAAAAAATGAGAAATTGATATAGGATGGTGATTCTGTAGCTTATATCATATATCTATTGATAACTCAAGCTTATAGTCAATGGTTGAATAGCAAAATAAAGAAAACTGCTGTTGGAAAAGTTACTTATAGAAAGTAACTAATATGTTAAAAGTATAATCAATGTGATATTGTTTTAAATCAGTTAAAATATAAATAAATAATTAGAGAATGTCTCATAGATGTTATTCCTTTTTTAACATATAATTTTGAATCAATATACATTAATTTCATGTTTAACTGTTTTTTTAGTTATATTTGACATTAAAATAAAGCTAGGTGACTTTCTATGCTTCATTATAAATAAAAATGATTGTATATACTTTCAAGATAAAAGAAAAATTGCCTTAAAAAAGATTTTGCATAAAAACACATGATTAAAACATTTCCATAACTCAAATTCACAATAATTTTTTAAAAAACTTTTTGGTAGAAAAATAAAGATTGAATGCCTATGGAGTCAGTTCTCATCCAATAATAATCACTGTTTTACAAATAATGCAATGCAATCAGTAAAATATATAATGTGGCTCTAAATATGAGTTGTTAAAATAAAATGTTTTAAGAAACTCATAAATAATTAACATATTACTATGATAAAAAGTTATTTGTAATGATGTGATATAAAATGATTTCTCCTTAGCAGAAGCCAAAAATTTCTGTATACAGACAATATGATCAGATACTGTTATCATAGTATCCTATGCTCTAATAACTTTATTCATCTTTGGAAAGAAAATGTTATATATATATAACAAAACATGAATAAAGGTATCTTTATGCAAAAAGATATTAGACAAAAAATTGATAACAATTAAATATTTATATACATAAACAATAAAAAAAAAAATTAAAAACTATTTTATATATGTAGCCAATTATATATTTTATTTATCTAGAATAAAAAAGTAACATTTTTAATGAATGAAGCAATGCAAAGAGAGCGCTCTACAAATCTCATTACAAAATATAATATTAATGTTATATATAACAGCCATAGTTGATAATTCAGAAAATGACTATTAAAAAACATGTAATATTGTATTTCACAATGAGTTAATGAAAAAATGATTTGATGTTCAATTTATAAATATCTAGCTAAATAATTTGATACGGTTAATTTTATTAAAAGAAAATTATAAAATTAAATATTCCTGCCACTATTACAATATGTTACACAAAGATATATGGAAAAAAAAAAAACAAGAAGAAAATAAATTAGAACTGAACGTTTAATATGATATGCATCAATGTAGCAAGTATAATGTGAACTTTGATAAAACTTAAGAATTTATTTATCTTTGATACAAATAATTGCCAAGTTCTATTAGTTTCTTTATTTCATCACTTTAATATCATGGTTCCCCTGATTTTACAAAATAAATGGAGCTCTAACATTAGAATAGAAGGAAAAAATATTTGAAAAAAAATATTTCTATTAGTTTATTCTTTCCAAAAATGGGAAAAATAATTAATCATTTATTGTTGTTCTTATTGTAAAACAAAGATTTAACAATCAAGCCATTTTATATTTATATCATGATTCTGTAATGTATCAATAAAGTTATATTTATACACACATATTTTGAAATATGAATTTTTTCTCAGGTTTTTTCATACCTGCACTTCTATATGTAATATATAGGGGCTTTGAAATCAGACTTTCACATGACTCTCAACCATCCATACTATCTCATACCGCTGATACACTTGATCACACACATATCGAAAAGATAAATTATCACCAATACACATATTTTGTGCTAAACCAGTACTTGTCAGTTGGTCCAGATTATCACCTCCACACCTATATACTGTATAATCAAAGCTCAGCTTATATCAAGATAGCCAATCTTCATACTTTAATGGACATGCTTCAAACCACTTCACCCCACAACTCTTCAGCTATCCATTTCATTGAAAATCTGATGATGGAACATTCAAAGCCCACCTTAGTGACAACCTTCTCATTTTGTAAAAGGAATAAAAGTTGTGGATATATCATATTGTTGTGATGTATGTAATCATCATTGAAAAAAGATAATGTTGTTTGAACCTCATATTAAAACTCATAATAATGCTCTGCATGGTTGACTGCAATGGTCAAGTGTCAGACCCTGGAATGGTAGATCCTTGAATCAATTTCAGTATTGGTCATTCTGGTAGCTGAACTTCATAAGCTCCCAAGCAATATAGCAATGCTAATGACTTTTATTGTATATTAAAAAACAAAAAAACTGTAATTTGATTTTTTTGTTTTAAAGCTCATTTATTATATGGACCACATATAAAACTATATAGATAAGTGATTATTTAAATGTGAGAATGTAATCTAAATCTCTCTATTCTCCACTTTTAATGGCTGTATTAAAACTGAATAATTCTCGTTGATGTTGACAAACTTAGAGAATATCTACCTACTGATATACATTTAACCATAATATTAATATTATGTTAGAAATAAGTAGGCAAAAGAGGAATTTGAAGAGGAAATATTTATTGGGAAAGTTATTTTGCAGATTAGTATAAATATATTCTATGGAGACAGAGTATGCAGGAATTAAAATAATAATGTAATAGTGATATTATAATCAATACACATATATTCTACACAATTTAATATATACTATGATAAAAGATTTGAGAAAGTGACAGAATGTGAAGCAAGAAAATGTTTCTGTGCATTGGATTAAGTAATATTAAGATAGTACTAATCTTAGCAATCTTCACATGATCACTATTTCTTATGCTAGCACATTACTATTATTAAAACAGGCAAAACTCTCCATACAGTAGTGCCACTCAGTGCCAACCAGAGTAATCAATGGTTGCCAGAAGGCTTGTGCATAAAATCCCTATCTAGTGCCTACTCATCAAATATCCCCAGACTAGTTTCTGGCTTGTGGCCCCCATCTAGGTGCAGTGCTCTCAGATCCAAAGCTCCTCACTGATGAAGGACACAAGCCAGAAACTAGTCTGGGGATACTGGATGAGTAGGCACTAGATGGAGATTTTTTGCACAAGCCTTCTTCCATCCATTGATTACTCTGGTTAACACTGAGTGGCATTATTGTATGGAGAGTTTTGCCTGTTTTAATTCTTAGCCGATTTATAGATATTTATTTTCTCTTAAATATCTCCAAGTTAATTTGGTTTACAGTATATATACATATAAAACGAAATGCTTTCACACGATTAGTGTCCTTTCATTTAACATTATAATGTTACACTTTCAAAGCAAACTTTTATTATATATATATTCCTACATCAAATTACAAAATTTGTATTAAAAATTCAAAAAACACATTGGTTGCTAATATATAAAACAGAATAAAATATATGATTTGGATAAAGTAAATTTATCTCATAAAATATAAATTATCACACTCGGATTTATTGTTTTTAAAAAAATAACTGGGCAATAAAAGCAGGGAAAAAAAAGTGTTTCTGTTAGCAATATCAAATCGATATTATAATTATTGTCACATACCTATAAACCAAAAACAAACAAACAAACAAAAAAAAACCAGAATCAAAGAAATGATATCATAAGCACAATTTAAAAAAGGAAATCACATAAAAATATTTTTCTTTATTAATTTTAATGAATAATATTATAGAAAATATTTTTATTTAAGTAATGCTTTAAGAAATATCTTTTACTATTGGAGTAAATTTGGAATTTATCATTAACTATTGGAGTAAGATATTCTAATCAAAGCAAATGTTTTCATTGATTTTTCTAATACTTTCTATTATTTAAATTTCGTCAGATCTAAAATCAATAGTAAATAGTAAATTTAAAAGAAGTTAACATATATACTTGTTTATTTACATATAGATATACTACTAAGAAAAACTCCCCATTAAGACACAGAATTAATTTCAAATTATTAGTATTTATTTTAATTTAAATGTTGTACCATTTATAATGCATATGCAAATAAAAACAGTCTTTAAACAGTCCATTGAAGACGCAAGGTCTTTCTAACAGGTTTTTCTTGCGTGCAACAACGGGAGTAATTTTTCCAATTGTTAGATAGCATTGATTTTTAATAGTTTTCCATTTTTGTTTTTCTTCTATTTCGAAATAACTATGCTCAGTTACAGACAATTAATGGATAGTTAACGGGTAAGTTGTGAGTGGGCTATCTAAAAAAAAAATCTAAGTCTGTCGGGAGTTTAACAAAAATTGCAACATTTATTCAACCTATGATTAGTGGATGTACTAACCACTATACCACCAAATCCTTATATTTTTATATATAGTTTTGGAGAAGCATTCTTGCTGCTTCTATTAATAAAAACAATCGCTAAAAATTATTATTTTTACTACTTTCTACGTTTAAAACTATTTATGGATGAGTAATATGGGGAGATGTGAAAGAAAAAAAGTGAAATACTTCAGTAAAAAAATAAATAGATATGACTGAGATAATTGGAAAAAAAAAGAGTGAAATGGAGATAGCTAGATATATTGCTGCAGGAGATGATAGTAGTTGGACAATTGACGTTATAAACTAGATTCCAAAAGATCTATAAAGAGACAACATATAAAATGGATGGAAGAAATAAAGTTTGCTGGTATCGTGAGAATTAAAGATTATGGTTTAGAGACATTTGATTAATTTGGAAAGACCTTAATTCTGCAGTTGATCAATAAGTTTTGAAAATAATGATGATAATGAATTTTCATTACATGTTAACTGAAATAATATTAAATCTTCAAAACACTATCTTTCACATATTCTATTATCTTTGCTATATTACCACAGGTATTTATTTATCTTGGGCAACCAGTTCTATCAATTTACATTGAAAATGGCCAGAATCCCCATCAGTATACCAATGACATTGTTAGTTAGATATATTGCCAATATTAACTATTTGAATGTAAGTTTTCTTGAGGGAAAGATGGATGTTATGTCATATGCGCAGCTTCATTAATATATGCATTAATCTAATATCAAATAGATTGTACTGATAATATTTAAATAAGTATGATGCAATTATGTCAATGGAATAATAGTCAACTTTAAAGCTGCTGATAAAAATAGCTTCTCAAAGTATATGCTGAGTAGAGATTAGTTTCATTTTTTTCATCATGTGGCTATGTATGGAATAAAATTAAAAATATTTAAATAACATTTTAAATATTTGTTATTGCTTTAACAAACTTCATTTTCCATTGTTGCTAACTAGTTTGAGTGTTTTGTTTAAGTAAATATATAATGATAGAATATTATAACAATGATGAATATAAAATCTTTAGAGAAATAAACTTCTGAAGCACTAGCACATAAATGCAAACTTCTAGTATCAAAATGTATTATGCTTAGATGAAAAACGAATTTTCCTTAATTAACATTAAGATCTTGTATAAGCTTTCAGATTACTTAGTAATAACAACAAGAGCTTTGTTTGAATTAGCTTATATTTACATTTACAAGACAGAATTACAAACAAATCAGTGAATACTAAATAGATAATTAAAAAATACCATAGTATTGATCAATATATAATACTTGTAAAAGATGAAGCTTTAAAGAGCTAGCTATGTAAGTGTACTGTTTGTAATATTGAAGTCTATGAAGCTCAGATAAAAAATGAATCCATTTTTATCTAGTAATTTAGAATGTTTGAATAAGTTTATATTACAGTTACAAGATAAAGTTAATTTGTATATTCTTAAACACCCTTGCAAATAGACTATCAAATATCAAAAAGATAACAATAGAATATTACAATACTGATAGATAAGTAATATTTGGCAACTTAAATATCTAAAATGCTAGATATATTAATACAATACCCTTAATATCAAATTGTACATGTTTATATAAAAACTTAGAAGTCATAATAAAAGAAGGTTCATTTTCCGTTGTATGTGACACAGGTTTATAATAGAGAATGTTGCATTTATATAGTTAATGCTATAGAGGTTTATCTTTCCAATAATTGTATATTTATATATATTATCATATTTCATCATTACATATTTAATATTTGTTGATTCATTTGCAAGAGTGTTAAAATAAATAGAAATTAAGACTTTATAATTGTAGATTTAAATATAAAAGGATTCAAGTAACAAGCTAAAAGTTTCCCTTATTTTGAGCAAAGTAGACTTTCCACATTAAAGGATATTGCACTTATATGGCTAGTACTTTGGAGGTTTATCTCTCCAAGTATTATATAAAATTTTTATATACATCTACACCTTGTAAATTAAAAGAGTACCATCACTCAACTACAAAGTGAAAATGGATACACCATTAAAAGTTTAATTTAAATAAACAAAATATAAAATCATGTAAAATTAATTTATCAATTAATTTTTGTTTTTTAGAGGGAGGGGGGGTGCTGAGAAAGCAAAATTTGAACAAAAGAAAATTAACGATAATAAAGATAAAAGTGAACTAAATACCTCTTCAACATTTCTATATATCAAAAAATCGAAACATCAACAACACAGGAAAAAGAAGAAAAAATGATGTTAAAATATGATTTTAGGATGTAGGACTGGAATATAAAAGTTGGAAATGAAAATACCAATAAGAAATAAAAGAAAAATGATTACAACATTATAAGCTCGACATTTTTAAGCAACTAAATTCCAGACTACATACATAAAAACCACTAGGAGAAATCAAACTAATTATAGTTTTGTTAAATCAGAAATAAAACCTTTAATTTTAGACATATTTAATCTTAGGATGAAGGTAAAAAATAACTACAAGAATTTATATTATTAATAAAAAATAAAGAACATTCTTACTGCTTTTAAAAATAATATTAATAAAAAAATATTATTAACTTGAGCTTTTAGATGTAAATAATAGTAAATCAAATGAAAAATATAAAAATGAATGTGATACATGTTTTAGATAACATATTAAAATAAGAATCTGCAAATTATAAAACAGTTTTTGAAAGCTATTAAATTGGACTAAAATTTAAAGAAACAAGAGTTATTTTTTAAAAGATCATAAAATCAAAATGAAGTTTTAGCCATGATTGTATTTATTGAAAAATTATAATAGATAAACTTAAATAAAATATAAAATATCAAACAGATGAAGAAAGTAATTCTATAGATATTACTCAAGACATTTTTGATGTGAAACCTTGTGCAAAAGTAATCCTAGTAATAAAAACAGATATCCGATCAAGATCTTTGAAATTGATGGCTAACTTTAAGAGTTATTTTGTCACAATAAATCACATCCAAGTATTGAAATAAATTTAGAAAGAACCATTAAGTATGAATGGTCATCATCCTTTGGATTTGTAAATTAAAATCACATTTGCTTTTAAAAGCATTTGAATATAATTAAAACTTTAAGTCATCAAGATACACATAATCCAAAGAATATTTATCGAAATGAAGGAACAGAGATTAGTTTTCATGGCTACACTAAGAAAATTAATATTTGTAAGATACATAGAACAAGATAATTTCATATTCCCTAAACATTTGCAGCAGTTTTACAAAAAATATTTCAGGGATTAAATTGGGAAAGAAATATTATATATATATATATTATTTTAATCATATAGAATGTTCAGATGATTAGGTTGGTTTTAAAAACAAGAAATCTTGCAAGAATTATTGGATGAAAGTAAAAAAGTAGACATAAAGATAAAAGCAAAAAGATTTTCACTGAGGAAGAAATAATTATGAGTGTTAATCAGCAATTAGAAAAGGTTAACAACTATAAAGACCTTACTCAGATTATCTATTCAGATAAAAACAATGTCTGAAATTAATCGTAGGATTAAACTTGGATGGAATATTTTTGAGAGAAATAATTTAATATTAAAAGAAAATGTGGCTATATGTTTGAAAAGAAAGTTTAATAGATGTTTTATACTTTTTTATGGTTAAGAATCTGACACTTTGACACTTAAGAAAAAAGCAATACACAGAGAAAGGAATTACATGAGTGGAAAAATAAGTAGATATTATTGACATCATTGAAAGAATAGAGAAGCTAAAATAAAGCTCGAAGAGATCATAATAAATGAACAGTAGAAGTCTAAAAGGGGATCACAAGAAATCATAAAAAGCCCAGAAAGAGACAATATGTCAGATGGATAGAAGAATTAAAAAGTTTCCCAGTGTATTGTGTAGAGGAACAATTATGGATCAGAGAAACTAGATTAAACTCTGAGAGACCTTCATTCTGCAAAAGATTAATAATAAGTAAAATGTAAAGAAAAATTCATGAAAATCTGTTTAATAGTAATAATAGAAGTAGTAGCAATATTAGTAGTAATAGTAATAATGATTTTATATATATATCACAAAATATATACCTGAAAATATCACATATATGTATAGGTAAAACATATTTTAAATAGTCTCTGGGGACAAAATGACTCCAACATTTACAGAAGCAGTGGAATCAATGATCCTACTCAACAGGATGGTTGAATGATAGATAGGGATCATTTGTATTTTTCTCTTCTGTTTTATATATTAGCTAAGAATAACTAAATACTTATTTACTATCTGATAATTAGATATACTCATAGATGAACTGTCAATGACTCAGCTAACTAAAAAAAAAATCTAAGGCTTCCATGGAATCTAAAAAAAAACCTTCCAATAAAGTTTAACTACTTTTACACTTAGGTCATACAAAGATAAACATAATAACATATAGGCTACATTATTAATAATACAGTAGTTCTTTATACTTTATAACAGGGTCTGTTTTTTTTTAGAAAATCAAGTGATGTTTAAAACAGAAAGAAGTAAGTTACTATGACAAATTCATACAAAATATCAACTGAGTTTTTTTTTATTCTATAACACTGAAAATAGATTGAATAATTTTAGCTTTTGAGTATGCTACAATCATCACTAAAATGAGTTATTCTAAACATGTATAGATTACACTATATCATTACCAGTTACAATGTATGGATTTGTGAATAAATACATGCACATATTTTGTTAATTCCACTTACTATTGTGTTGCAAGAGTTTCTTAATTCATGTTTTCTAAATAATACTGAATTTTTGAGAGATCAGGAGGCTCTGTTCCAACTCATTATTGGTTATATTCGTCCCATTTGAGCATCAATCATATTTTCTAGTATTCAGTCTGAAATAAAATATTAAATAAATTTCAGCTTAAACAAATAAGATAGCAATAAATAATTAAAATTTTAACCTAGTTAATGTCAATGTAAACAAAGTTTTATATAAAATTATACAAATGATTTATATATGATACAGGTATATATATATAATCGTTAAAATCAGTCAACACTTGACAATCCCAATATCAATAACAATCAACAATCTCAACCTGTTGTCAAGGTATTCTACTATTTTTCTTGAAGCATGTTCAGTTATTAAAAGAGTAGAATGTGAAATCTAGCATTGGTGAGATGTTAATGATGCTCCTAATACTAATTAACTCGAGTTTGTTTTAACATAATAAAATTATTTTTAATATTTATAAGCTGGATAAATAAGAATAGTGGAGAAGTCATGAGAACAAAAATTATAAAGACTAAAAGATATTTGTTAAAAAACAGTGTGAGAAAGAAAAAAAAGTAATTATTTTGTCAAGTTTTGTTAGCCGAGAGGTCATCGCAGCCGCCTCGCAAGCAAGTAGTTGGTTGCAGTCGGTTGTGGGTTCGCGTCCCGGCCGATGACTATGACATATGAGGAAAAAAAGTAATTAGTTTGTAGTATATTAAATTTAAAATTCGGAATAAATTTATGCTTTAAAATAGAATATAATTTTATAATAAACAAGAAAATAAATAAACAGAAAACAAAAAAAATATTACTTTAACAAAATAGAAAATATCAATAAACTATTAATTCTAAGTGTTTATGTTGTTTGTGGGGTGTTGATACGTTAATGTTAATGTGTTAAAAAGTAAATGAGAAGAGTTTTGTTGAAAAAAAAAGAAAAGATTGTTAAGTTGAGCTGATGAAAAAGATAAAATTACAAAAATGTTTTAAATTAGCAAGGAAAAAAAAAGATAGATGATCATATCGACAAGAAAAATGAGTAACTTAGAGTAAATAAATATATATTCCTTTTAAAATGATACAATAATTATTTTTGCTCCAATTTATAAAGACACAAAAAAGTAATGGTGTTCTATATGATTCTAAAAGTAGGAGAGCAAGATCTTGTAGAATCAATCATTATATTCTTCAACTTGTCAGAGAACATAATATAAGTTTATATGTATACATCTAAAACTTATTAAAAGCCTGTTTAAATATTGGAGTAATAGAACATTAAATCCAGCAAGAACGCTTATTCACTTCTGAAATACTTCTGATACTAATTAACTTAAATTTGTTTATCGCAACAAGATGCTTTTTAATATTTAGGAAACTCTATAAATAATAGTTGTGGAACGAACATGGGAATAAAAGTTATAAAAACTAAGCCGTTTTTTCCCCTTTAAAAACAAAACACAAATGTCAAGCATTGGTGGTCGAGAGGTTAGCGACAGCCGCTTTACAAGCAGTTTTCCCGGGTTATCGGGTTCGCTTCCCGGCTGATGCTATGACACATGGGAAAAAAACACAAATGTGAAAGAATTGGATGTATAAAGAAAACAAATGACAACAGATCGTTTTTTTTTTTAAAAAAGTATATTTCACATGAGAGACACAGACCACCTTTTACATGATGAATGTAAATTTGTGCTTTTATAATAAAATAATACATTTGTAGTTCGTGGTTTGGTTTGTGTAGTCATTGCATAATCATCTTTAATTTTTGTATCGTGTTTTCTTTTTATCTTCCGAGTTAGAACGGCTATGCTCATTTAAAAGCTGCTGTTAATCAGTATATTAATGTTTTAAAAAATTACCTAATACAGTACTTTATTCCAGATTTCTTTTTTCCACTTGCTTATTACTTTAACAAATCTAAAACAAATGACATGTTTGTCTCAAAAAACTTATAAGTAAAAACAATAAAGATAAGTGTGAGTGCACACGTAAAATCATAAGTTACACTTCAAAAGTGAGTGATATGCGATCTCAAAAAACTTGTAAATAAAAACAAAAGATATGTATGTGCGCGTAAAATTTTAAGTGACATCATTTTTATTTAATACTAAGGCTAATATTTTTAAAAAACTTAAAAAGAGTGAATATATTATCCTCTATGTTTTTATTTCTCATATTTGTCCAATTAGATAGATTGCACATAAATTTTAAAAGTATTTCAGTAACGTTAAGATGGTACTTTTTTTAAACATTCATAGGTGTAATGTATATATATATTGAAGTATCATAACAAATAAAAATGAGGATAAATTATAATAAAACTGAAAAAAAAAAATTTTTTTTTTCAAAATCCTGCAAGATATATTTAAATATTATCAATAATATATAATTAATGGCTCATTCTTACTTTTCAAATTTACAAGAAATAGAAGAATTATAGTAAAGATTACCAAGATGCATTTTAATCAAATTAATGTCTTCAGTTCAATTAAGACATACAGATCTACAAATATCTTTGAGTCAGCAAACAATCATAACAATCATTTTTCAATAAAGATGTAAATGACTATCATTTATTCTTTAGTAAGTAGGAAATGTGTAGAGTTCAAATACTCTTAAATATAAGAGTATAATTTTACAAACATCATATAATATCATTGGCAATCTGTTTTTTTTTTTTTTTTTAATATTTTATTTCTTTCTGTGTATGGTAGTAGTAATAATTAATGGCTTAGTCTTATATTTTATCATGTTATTGAAGACGTTTGGAAAAAAAAAAACTCCTAGAGGCTTATGAGGTATTTTTCATCTAACAAGGTTTCCTTTGCAGAGCTAAGTTCATATAGATCTTCAAAGATCATATTTCTGTTCCTTTGTATTTGTTGATGTTTATACCAAGATGTGTGATATTTTAAGAACTATGTGAGATGATCAAGTGATGAGACTTGATTGGTAAAATGCACCTTAGAAATCATCAACATAATCTTTTAAATGATTATATATTGAAATATAAGAATAAGCCTTTAAATATAATAAGTTGATGATAAATGAGTAGAAAAAAAAAGAAAGAGAAAAGGGAAAATTGCTTTACTCTTTTACAAAAAAATTAACTCTTTATAGTCCAGCATTATCTATTGTGAGTTATTATATAATAATGCAATTTAATCCATTCCTAATCTGCAAACTATATGATAACACAAATCAGATTTACAACAGATGGTGCTGGAGTAAAGTGAGTATAAATTATTATTATTATTATTATTATTATTATTATTATTATTATTATTATTATTATTATTATTATTATTATTATTATTATTATTGTTAATGTATAAATTCTGAGAATCAGGTGATATTGGTTAAACTTATTTAAAATTTATTAAAAGTAAAGTCTATATTAAAGATGACATAAAATAATATGGCAGTGATAAAATAGAATAAACACACCTATATAAATATAATTTACTTATTCTTTGGCATCACTCATTCAGTAATCTTATGTGATAATGGTCACTGATTTTCTAAATGTGCTTTAATACATGAATCTTTTCTACAGTACAGGTTTGTTCATACCTGCACTCCAATATGTAATATATAAAGGGTTTGAAATCAGATCAGATTTTTCAATGAAATGAACAGCTGAAGAGTTGTGGAATGGAATGGATTGAAGCTTTTCCATTAAAGTATAAAGATTGGCTATC
This sequence comes from Epiperipatus broadwayi, assembly GCA_028023455.1. Classification (NCBI taxonomy): domain Eukaryota; kingdom Metazoa; phylum Onychophora; class Udeonychophora; order Euonychophora; family Peripatidae; genus Epiperipatus; species Epiperipatus broadwayi. The sequence continues at coordinate 3,502,624 of JAQFVV010006222.1, forward strand.
TTAATATAAGCTGAGCAGTGATTGTATATAGTGTGGAGATGATAATCTAGATCAACTGACGAGTGCTGTTTAGTACGAAATATGTATTTTGGTGATTTTTTTATTTTTTGATATGTGTGTGATCAAGGGTGTCAGTAGTATGAGATAGTGTGGATAGATGAAAGTCATATAAAAGTCTGAGTTCAAACCCTCTATAAATTGCTTTATTAATTTTTGTAAAAAAATTCTACAAAATGTTAACATCATAAAGTTATTGAACTCATAACATAGTAAGCAATAAAAATATATTTTACCTTTCTAAAAAAATTAATGGGATTCTTTTCTAAATGCTTTTTATCCTTCTTATGAAAATATCTAATCTTTTAAAAATAATAAAGATAATCTAATTTTAACAGAGATAATTTCTGTGTTAATTTTTTGGCGCTGAACAACTTTTTATTTATAATATATTATCGAAATATGAATTAAAAAACAAAATAGTAAAAAAAACCCATCACGAATATAAAGTAAACTCAGTCTATATGTAAAAGTATAACCCATGAAATGTAATAAATAGATATTTCTAGAATTAAAAACAAAAAGGAAATAATCCAATTAAATTTTTGATAAATTTCACACAAAAAAGTAAACAAAATTATAGTAACTCAAACAAAATCATTGGTACTGTTTTAGAAAAGAAAATGAAGAAAGAAAAAAAAACTATCTTACATTAAATATAAGGCTGAAAACAACTTAATATTAAAATCAAAAAATTTCTAACGTAGTACAAAAAATACAACTTCTACTGCTAAAAAGAATGATGAATTATTTTAGAATGAAATATATCAAGATGATGTACATTAAAGCGTCTGATATTTTTTTACCATTTTCAGCTTTTGAGGAAATTATAAATCAGATTGAATTTCTCAACTATTCTAAATTGAAAAATATTGTAAAATTATTTTTTAAAAAAATAATGTTATTAACATTTGTCAAAAAATATTCAAATTTTAAAGAAATATTTATTTATATTTAAATTACATATAAACTTTATCATATATATTTTTAAAAAATTATAAAAAGAAATAGTTATCAGCAAAGTATTATGAAAGTTTCACAAGTAAAAAGTAGTTATTAAAATACTATAAAAATTTCATTTATTAAAAAGTTTTAATAATTAAATTTGTAAAGCACATACTCGTTAAGTAAAGTAATATATATTAAGGCTATAACCTTAAGACTATGGCCTGAAAAAACGACAGTAGGGACCTCTGCAAATCGTTAACACAAGATTTATTTAAAAAACAAAAATAGCAACTCAGACTACTGTCTGGGAGGGCAAAATCAATAGATACAGAAAAACTTTAGTGATTTTTAATTGATACTGATACGATAGTATATAAAGAATGTAGTGTATAAAAGTTCATTATCATTTAAAATTGTTAATCCACTGCAAGCATAATATTGCTTCAACTTTTAGTCAATTTCTTTGATTCATAGCTTTTCTTCATTACATTATCTCAGTAAACTTCATTATATCATTTATCCCATCTCATATGCAGACTCTTCTAGATCTATTGCAATAGCTTGAAAATTAATTTACAATCTTTGACTTTTTTTTAGCAACATGACCAGCTCAGCTCTGTTTCAGCCTTCTCAGTATTTTCAATGATGTCACTGATAACTCTTTGTTCTCTTTCAAAGTACTTACCTGACAATCTCTTCTTATACATCTCAACATGCAATTTTATGCACTTAATTATGTGAACTGCAATATCTGTATTGCCTCTCTATTAAGATTATATAATTTTAATTTCACAAGTAAGCATTGGAAAAACATATTTTTAAAATTTTCAAGTGCACACTCCATCCAAGTTTATTTCTATGATTAATTTCGACTGCTATATTTCTAAAACTAAAACCCATGTTAATAAACCAATTAAGATATTTATAGTGATGATTGTTTTTTTTTTAATTTAGTATTTTCCTGAAGGTTTATGATAATGGTGTTTTAGTTGTATTTTTATATTGGACTATTTCCATCATCTAATATGAGTATTGAATATGCCAATGAACATATGTTCAATTGGGAAAATACAAAACTATTGGATAAAAAAAAAGATACAAAGAAGAAAATTTAAATTAGCTTCTTATATGACAATGGTAAACAATTCCATAAGCTAACCTAGTGTGACTATACTTAGTGTATGAAAACCACTAATCAACTTTGCTCTTAGGAAAAAATGTAGAAATCAGTAGCAACCTCATAGATAAGTATGTGAAATTTCTACTGACTGATGCCTTTGGCGGGATGGCTCAGTTGGTTAGAGCATTACCTTAAAATTCAATACTCAAGAATCTAAGGGTCCAGGTTCAAATTCCAAGCTAGTACTGTTCTTTTGAAAGTTGTAGCATTAAAGTCTGCCAAGAATTTCATAATATTAATTATACATTATGTCCAGTCATATTTAAATTTATCCAATAATATTTAAATTTAGCATAATTAAAAGTACAGATAAGAGTGATGATTGTAGATCATCTGATCATTCAGAATAATTAGAATTATTAAATTTCCCTTCCCAATATTAGTATACAACAAGAATCTGTTGTGCAAATGCTTTCATTTTGTAACGTAAGATATATTCAAAAATTTAAGTATAAACATGCTGAATCATTTATAAAGGTATTAACTACTAAATATGTACATTAAATATCAAAAAAGGGTCTTTCAGTGTATAGATAGTTCATAAGATTGACATGTCTACAATATGGGTTTAAATATGAGCTAAATAAAATTCATTTCAAATGGTTTATAATTTTCTTTTCAGTAGATGCCTTCTCATTATATAGGTTCAACAATAGTCAGCAAATAGGCATCTATTTTTATTAAACAGTGAAAAATAAGAATGGAAGACAGCTCAAATTTTCACAACTTGGCATTGGAAAGTTTGGTGAATATTAACTTCTTTTTCATTATACTTTATGGAAGAAATTTAAACTATAAATGAATATTTATTTTTTAAAAAAAAGTTATCTTCTCTACTTTATGTATCAAAATTTACAAACCCATTAGTTTAGGGATATAAAATGAACATACATTCATTTTCAACAAATATTTTTTTTAAAATCAATAAGAAACTCAAATATAATACTCTATCAACATTTCACAATGACAAGTAAGTCATGGAGATTTATTATTTATAGAAGCTAGGTCAATTGAACAATCACAATTTGTAATAATAATCAATGACATTCTTTCAAAAGCAGTTTTCTTAAAATAATTTACTGTAATCATAACTATGCCACCAAACATCACATGATCACCAATTATTATGCTTGCTCAGTGCTCTCAAGTCTAAGGCTCCACGTTGACAAAGGCCACAAGCCAGAAAGTAGTCTGGGAATATTGAATGAGTATGCACTAGATAGGGATTTTGTGCACAAGCCTTCTGGCATCCATTGATTAGTCTGGCTTACTCTGAAAGGCACTACTATATGGAGGGTTTGGCCTGTTTTAATCATAATTAACCAATACACACTACATGATAGTGTTTTTACATTGTCATAATAAGTAAAGATTTTGATTTTAAGCTGGAACTAATACATTTATATATTTATCAGCTCTTTAAAAACTTTATATTACCAAGTCAATAACTTGAAATTCAAAAATATTGCAAAGTTTTGGATTCAAGCCATTTCCCCATATACAGTAGTTGTTTAAATCTTATACTAAATCCCTATAATAATATGTTTCAGGCACTTTCAAAATTATTAAAAATGTAGGCCCTTTTCCCACTTTGGCTATTGCAGTTTTTATGTACAAAATATCTATCTAAGCAAAAAATTTGTGTGGCACTTTATAGGTAAAAGCTATTCTAGCAAATAAACAAAATGAAAGATATCTACAGTTAGTATAAAACTGATGTCACTAAAGTGAATATAGTCTCAGACATAGTGACAGATCTACATAACTATATAATCAAATTATCTTGATCTCAATTTAAATTTCAACCTATTAGCATTGTTCATGATTAATGATGCAACAATTTCAGTTTTAATATATAGTTTTCACTCACGAAGGTTATAAGATAGAAACTAGCAAGAAAATGTGGAGTACTTGAATATGGCATGTGATGTTTTTTTTTTTAATTGTTCATATGCCAAACGGTAAAAATTTTGTTTCTGCTGTAATCATATAGATCATTCTGTTACTATATAACTCACAGAAAAAAATAAACACTCTAATAAAAGCTTATCAATGCTTCATTACATCACCAATTGGATATTAATAATCACAATGCACAGAGTTAAAATGGATAGTTGAGTAACAATTGTGTGATATACATGGTATTGTAATTTTTCAAACCAAAGAATTATATTTCTTGATCTATCAGACAGTATTTCTCTTGCTTATAAAATAAATTATAGGTTTGTCTAAAAATTGTGAAACAATATTAAATTATTGTCCTCATTAAAAAAAAACACTATGGCATATAAATTTTTATAGGAACTAATGAAAAATCTTAGTCAATTTGTTAATTCATTTTTTTTTTCATATGTCATAGCATCGTCCGGGAGGCGAACCCACAACCGTCTGCAACCAACTACTTGCTTGCAAGGCAGCTGCGATGACCTCTCGACTAACAACACTTGACTAAATTCATTTTAATGCTGAAAAAACACTAATATGTAATTAGCTTGATTCAAAGCACCTATTTCTCTTCTCAACCAATCATTTTTACAAAAATACATAAAACAGTACAAAATTGCAATGATGATTGGCTTATTTTTGAAACATTAATATATATATATATATTGTACTAAAATATATTCTGCTTTTTTTTTTACTTTTTCTTCTATTAAGTGTTTTTTTTAACTTCATAAAATTAACATCTATATTAAAAAGTAATAACATATAATGACATTAATCATACTCCTCTCAAAGGCAAAATATCTATTCAAATTGCATGACAGAAAAAAAAAAAATATTCCTAAACCTTATGAATTCCATTGATAACATTTAATAAAAGTTCATGAAAAAAGTGGGCCTATTGTCAATATGAGATAAAAACATGATACAATGTTTCAGTTTTCAATGGCATATCCTAATTTGCTGTCTTAAATTTGATGATTTAATCCATTATGATTATTGTCTTTTGTTCATAACATAATTACCATCTTTTATTTAAATTCACATATGTATTTAAAAGTTATAATTTCAAGAATCTTTGTTAATTGAAACTCTTTACATAAAATTAAAATAACTTTTAATAATTTGTTAAACAGACATTTAAAGAAGAAAAATAATAAACGTATTTCTTATCAGACTTGCTAAATGCTGAAAGAATAAAGCTTTTTTTTCATTTTTTTTTTTTTTTTTTCATTTTGTTATTTGTACTTAATAAGTTTCTGAGCCATTTTGAATGAATAACTTCATAAACTACAGGTCATTTATTTGAACAAAATTTCTGAAAAAATGTCATCTTATCAATCTTGAATTTGAATTTCAGATGGAGTATAAGCAAATACCAATAAAAGTGGCAGTATTTTTTTTATAAATAACTTCTGTAATATAAATACACAGTATATGTTTATTTTAAATGCTTTAGTAAATTTAGAAACTCTTTTGTTTGTTTAAAATTTGTAATCAATTTGTAACAGACTTCTATTGAATGGATTTCCTTTAAATTTTGTACATGTGTTAAAAAATATGTCAATGAAATATTTCAGGGTTGTTTATTTAGTATAAGGATGGAATGAATTTCAAACCTATTGATAATTGATTCAGTAAGTTTTCAGTGATGCATATGAGAGGACAATGTATTGTTTAAAAAAAGCTTACCCTAAAAAGCATTTACAGTAAATTTTAAATAAAAGTGAAAAAATTTTTAATTTCTCTTGATTGTAAAATTGCTTTAAAAAAAAAAAAAAAAAAAAACTTCTTTCATAAACAAAATTATATTCTAATTGATTTTTAATGTATTTAAATTTTCTTTCAAATTTTACACAACCTGTGAAAATTATTTAGAACCAGTGAGACACTATTAAGAGAAAAAATAAATGATTAAAGATTTTCCAAGTAGCAAACTTTATATTTCATTAATAATAGATGTTTCTAAAAAATAAACTTACTGACATGAATCCTTCATAAGAGATTTTCATTCAGTAAAAAAATACACTCTAAAATTACATGAAAAATAAAATAAAGTCAAAAGAAAAAACCTGTAAATCTACATTAGCATATCAAATATCAGCTTTGTCAGTTAAAAATCTTATTAAACATATAATAGATCATGAGACTTTTAATTTTGGAAAATAAATTAAACTTTGTCATCGCATAATCTAATATCCCTTTACTAAATATAATGGCAGTAACTGAAGAAGTCTCTCAAAAACAGACTCTAAAACAAGCAGTCAAATTACGTTGGAAAATAAAAAGAATACTTGAGAAACGTCAATGGACTAATTCAAACATTACCTATATTGAGACAGAAACATTCACCCCAGATGACAAGAATAATCTACTGATTATGATATTAAAATAAGAGAACTATGACATTGTTTTTATTCTCCATTTTAAACTGTTTTTGCTAAACTCCTTCCTCTTTTTTTTTTGAATGATTCCAATGAGAACTTCAGTCTTACTTTCAACATTTTATTTTTACAATTAAAGCTTTATTCTATATTATATATTGACAATATTTACATTATTTATTACAAATATAAGCTTACAAACAAAATAACGTTCCTAAAATTAATATTTGAACTATGAAAAATAGAAAAATAAAATACAAAACAAAATTCTTACCCATAACAATGTCACTTTTCATTATGGGCCATAATTTTGTCTGGTCATAAAAATAAAAATGAATTTCAGTTGAGACATAAAAAAATAAAAATATGTCTTAAAAATAAAAATTACACTTCACAAAAAATTTATTTACCAACATTTATAAAAGTAATTGCCATTAGCCAGTAAAACAACTTCTGATTTTATGGTGAATACATTTTTACAACATGTCTTCTTAAAAAAAAACACAATTTCAAGTAAAAAGCTGGCCTGGGTTCACCCCCTGGTCAATGCTTTGATATATGGAAAGAAAAAAAAACCTAATGGTAATCAAGTTTTTTTTTTTGTTTAAAATAAATATTTTATAGTTAATTTGTATAAATAAGCTTAAATATATAAATAAATGACAGAAAATTACATTTTTCTGCCTTGAGGCCAAATAATTAACAATCAGTGACCAGATATTTGTCAGCTTGCTTTCATATTCAAATCTTTATGAGGTTTGCATAATACTAACATACTCAGATTTTTTTAAACTAATAATTTTAATTAATAATTTCTAAAAAAAAAAAAAAAATGGGCAGGTAAATTAATTTTATAAATCCCTGCAAAATAGTGAAGAAAAGATGAAGCGATAACAGTGCTATCATAATACCCCAAAACTACTCAAAATAAGTGAGATTTTTAGTGATAAGAATTTGTTAAAATTGGAATAAATACAAAAAAAATCTGAATACTGAAAACTTAAAAATAACATATGGTATATAAAAAACATTTTATAATAAATGCTTCTATTTACTGTACATTAAAAAGCCAAAAACAATTGTTTTCTTCGACCATAAATGTGGTTTTAGCATGGGGCTTCCAATGATTGAATTAACTAATTTCCAATGACCACACTTTTATTTCAAGTTAAATGTAAAAACCTCAATGACCATTAAAGAAAACTATTATTTCTGGCTTTTAAATGCACAGTATATAAAAGTGTTTGCTCATAGATATTTTTTATGTATTTTATTCTATAAATATAAATGCATATAATTTTTTTCTCTCAGCAATATGTATATATTATTCTATCTCTCTCTTCACATAAACACAAACATACACACACACATATATATATATATATATATGTGTGTGTGTGTTTGATAAAAATTACACTAAGACTAATATGGGAAACACAGATGACAGATAGTGGAATGACTATCAGATGTGATGGCTAATTGTGAATAAGTAATGAATGTACTTCTGCCTAGAAAAGCTGTTGATTGATCAAAGGATAGGTATTGTTTCAAAAACAGCCTTTTTTATTTCCCTTTTTAATTAATGACCTAATCATTATTCATTTTTCAATTCAAGCTCATGAGAATACAACAGTCATTACAGGGACAGGTGTATTAAACTGGCAGTCTTTAGTTTTGATTTTTGCTCAAGACAGTACAGTTGGTAATGATATACAATTAAACAACCAAAAAATTGGCCCAGCTAACATAGCCAGGCTAGGTTTATCGTGCAAAATGAATTAGTTAATAAATAAATAAAAATCATGATGTATTCAGAAGTAGGGATAAATCAGGAGACAATGACATTATTAAAAGAAAGTGTTATAAAACCTAATTTCTTTCTAAAAATACAAATTCTTCAAGGCCTACATAGAGGGTTATACCAATTGCTAAAAAATTGTCAAGATTTAAGATTAATATAGCTGTCTTTAAGATTTACAATTAATATAGCTATCCTTAATAAAACAATCTTCCAAAAAAAAAAAAGATTCATACAAAAAGCAGATGGCTTCAAATATTTTTGGAAGGATATACCAATCAATAAAAATAGACTGCACAGTGTTGAATTTGCTCCTTTATTAATTATATCAACTATGTTGGTATAATGTACCTGTATGAAAATTATAATGTATGTATTATAACAAATAGTAAATTTATGGGATATTATAAGCTTAAATGATCTGACATTATTGAATTTTCACATAACACCTGGTTGACTATAACAAAGTACATATGCAAAATAATCACTATAAAAATATAGATTTATATATGCTCAAAACAATGGTATTTAATAGATTTACATTATAGTTAAAAGTCAGAATACAAAAAAGTTTGAATTACATGAAGATTTTGTTGAATAGATCTTAGATTAGTATAATATAGTTAAGAAAGTAATTGCATTAAAAATCAATCTTATTCCAATTATATTTGAAAAAAAAAAAAAACATGTGTGTTCTTTAAAAGTATTTGCTATTTATAAACTTCTACAGTTAATAAAGTTGCTAATTTGGATTTTAAAGATTGGCTTATTACTGGACATGGAATTCTTTTAAGAAGTGTGTTAAAGATACAAATAAATGTATTCTTGGGTTCACTTTAAAAATAAATCAAAACTGGTTTTCTGACAATTATTTATTATCTGTGACTTAATTAAAAGGGGGAGGGGCGGAATTTTTTGATAGCCGAATAATAAGTTGAAAATGGATCTTTAAGACAAAAGTTCAATGAAGAAAGTTTAAAAATAAATGATGGATTAAAACTGCAGAGAAGACACAGAAATTGACTGATCATGGTCACTTTAAATCCCTTTTTTAAATGAACTAAGGTAAATTATGGATCTAATGCTATTATTACTTTTTCATTAAATCTGACAATGGTACTCCATGACACCATGTCCTTTATATTATGAAATTATGTAAAAAAATATTTTGATCAGCTTTTAAATAACATTACAAGAATGTTGGATCTTTAATGATATATTCATTTATCTACTCATTTAGATTTAAACAAAGATATCTAGTCTAGTGAAATTAAATAATTCTTGAAAATCTTAAAAATGGGAAGGCTGCATATCTTGATGAAATATCAAGGCACAAACTTTAAAATATAGTCTTGTTATGTTAACTCCAAAAATATTAGAATTTTTTAGGATCATATGATCTCACAAAATTGTGATTATACATTATTTCAAATTTTTAAAAATAAAGAAAATAGACAAGATTGCAATAATTATTATGAAATATTGGTGCAGCAAATACACTTTAAAGGATTCTGTTAAATGGTTTGACTCCAATCATAAATAAATGTTTGCCAGGGACTCATCATTGTTTTACAAAACTGTGAAACACAGTAGGCATGGCTTTTGCTGCCAGAAAAATACAAAAAAGTGTCAGAAGTTTTACTGATTTAGTTAATGCATTTGACTCAATTAATTGTTCAAGTCAGTGGTTCTGTTTGAAATTAGATGGTTGCTCATCAAAATTTATTCAGAGTTTCTATTTGATAGAATAGGTATTATAAATATAAAAAAACCTGAGGCAACAACCTGATTTTTTATTTTTATGACGGTTTTTTGGAATTGATTATAGTGACTTAATGAATCAGGAATATATATGAAATACAGGTGTGAAGGTGGAATTTTTAATTGGCATCATTTAAAAGCAAAATAAAAACTTCATTTGAACATCTGGACTTATAGCATGCTGATCATATTGCTATTCAATCCAATTTAAATGACGACATATAAAAAGAATTTAAGGTTTTGAACACAATATAAAAAATGATTTTAATTAGCAATTAATATTTAAAAACTCAAATCTTTTATTAACCACTGATGAAAAAAAAATCTTCTGCAACTTTTAATTTGGATAGTTGTCAATTGAAAGTATAAGCCAATCTACATATTTTTATACTTTTTTAAATAGAAAGGTAAATTTAAATGTTGAGATGCAGCACAGACCTCAATGTAGTGTTGCTGCTTTTGACAAATTAAAAGATAGGGTACTCTGCCACAGCATAATAACTACTGTAAGAAAATTAGCTACATAGAGAGCTGTTATTTTAACCTTATTTATTGCAAAAAAGTGATACTTGAAAACTTAAGGCCAATGTATGTTCTTTTAACTTGTTAATGATACTTTACAATGTAGAGTCTATTGTTGTAAAATCACATCCTAGTTGAATTGAATTTAAAAATAAATAAACAATAAATATATATATATATTAAAAGAAGTATTTTATCATAAAACTTGAGCATCTTAGAAAAGGTATATCCCTCTATGAAGAACAATGTTGCTTATAACATTTCTTTCATATACACTTCAATGCAAACAAATTTTCTTAAAAACTTCTTTATTTTAATTAAAGCAGAGAAGAAGATTAGAGCACTGATGAAGACTGCTGGACAGTCGAAACTTAAGGAAAATAAAGAAGTTTTTAAGAAAATTTGTTTGCATTGAAGTGTATATGAAAGAAGTGTTATAAGCAATATATATATATATATGATTATATGAAGATATGCAAAGAAAGTGAAAGAGAAGAATAAGAACAACATTGGTTATCATTGGAAAGTTATAACTACAGTCATTGCAAGGCTACAATAAAACATGGTATTAAGTCTTCAAAAAAAAGTTTCTTCACAGGGTATTAACAATAATACTGCAAAATGTTAAACAGAATAATAGATTAGTGAGCTCTATATATGGATATATTTTTAGTCATGGCCTGGTTTGTGTATTTATCACAAAACCATCGTTAATGTACTATTATGACCTTTTAGTTTTTGAGTATATTTATTGGCAAAAAACTGCTGCTAATATTTTTTTTATAATAATATAGGTCGCAAATAGTTTCAAACTATTATCAGTTGAGATAAATTAAAAATAAACATTCCACACCGTAAAAGATCAGTTTATTTTTTTTATATTGTCTTAGTTTACTAGTTATAAATCAATTTCTTTCTCATAGAAAAAATGTAAAGCATCTATTTTTAGTCAAATTTACTGATGAATAGAAAACCATTAATAATTCTATTACCAAGAAATTTAAAATTCTAAACTAGAAGGATCGTTGTATTCTAGGGAAAATTAATGAGAATACAAAACAGTTGATTTAATAAATATTTAATATTTATGCAGCCAGCTATGAAATACTGCAACAGTTTTCAATCATATAAAAAAGACTAGATTTCTTTTTTTTACTATTACTTTTTTTAAAAAGATGAATTATTAAATCCATCAATTTTCAAAGATGACAATAATGCACACTTTCAAAACACCAAGTGTGAGGTTAATGAACAATTATACTAAACATTAATTAATTTTAAGTAAAAAAAATCATATGGCACCCAAATACTAAAAATGACAATGCTTTATTTGTTTGAAAACATATTCTTTAAAAGTCACCAATTACAGTCAATGTACTTGAATAGAAAGTTTGTGAATCATTCAATGTTTAAATCAAGGTTGCTCACATGATAATTAGAGATTCTTGAAAGGAATATATATATATATTTAAAATTTTCAAATAATATTAAAATATATAAATGACAGGATTTGACCAATTTCTTAATATAAGCAAGCTAAAAAATAAAAACGATCTATTTATTCTTAGGTTTTTAATGTAAATAAAATAAATTCAGGATGATCTTATTTAGAATTTTTTTAGCTCCAATGTTCATTAACCTATCTTTGTGCTATACTTTACAAAGATGTACATATTTGCATCAATAAGTAAAAAATGTAACAACAACAAAAAATAGAATACCTCTATTTAATTTTTTAACTAGGCATAATTCGTGGAAAATTATCTATAATTAAATTTGGCTATATTGAAAAATCCACTAAAGACACAATTTATGCATAAACACTCCATTTTAGAAGCAACATCTCTTAATATTATTACTCTAGTTCCACTTGAGTAATTAATATCATAGCACTTATTAAATGGTCTATCCAACAGTTGTGTATTCATATCCCTAGAGTAGTTTCTGGCATATGGTTTTCATTAATATATGGATGAAAAAAAGTAGAATAGTATAAAAGATTTTTCTCCTGAGAAATGTTATGTAAGCAAAGTCCTGTGGAATTTTGTTTTATGTTTATTTTTAATGATGCAATTGCATCTTACTGATATGAGACTCTAAATTTTTTAATGCAGTTCTAAAATTAAGAGGCCAGAATAAATTATGGGATGAAATATTGTCATAGTAATTTGAAAGAGGTCATCGAATTAAAAATGTCACTCTGTGTTGAGTTAGTCTGTATTTCATTATTCTTTTATCATTCAAATAAGCAAAAAAAAATATCTATGAAACATACACAATCTTTTTTAATAAATGCATTCTTTTGCTACTAAATACTAAACTACACATTAATAGAGAAATAATATACTTACTAATAAAGAAAATTATTATGCATTCCAAAAATGTATAGCAATAGAACATTGTATGAACATATTTTTATTTTGTAACAACATATATTATAGTATTAAAAAGGGTATTATTAGCTTATACATCTGTCATATCATGGGGTACATCAAAATTGCATAAATCTTGATTTTTTTTTCAAGTCTCAAAATAATTTTTAAAATATTTTCCCCAAAATATATTCTACAGCTAACACATCTATTATATAAAAATAGTAAATAAATATCATAGCAAATAAGTAAAAAAGTATTCACCACAGGTTGATATTATATTAGTCTATCGTTACCTTTACTTTTGCAATTATATATATATATATATATATATATGCAAATATATCCATATATATATATATATATATATATATAATACTTGGAAACTTGATATATACAAGTTAATATGAAAAAGTATATGAAAAACCAAATTTATATTTAATAGCTCTAAGTTAGAGTTCAGTGAATACTCACCAAAATCTTAGTGCAGAATAAAATCTCACAGTTGAGAGTCCAAATATATGATGGTGGATCTGTAAATCCCAGATGAATAAACTAATACAAACCATCAATAAACAAAAAAGTACGGATTGGACCCACAATGTAGAGCAGGATTAATATATATATATTGAAACAGTATAATCTTACTCTCATATCTGTTTGATCTATTTTTCCCCATGGATCTATCTATGTCAGATTTAAACTCATCCTGAATACATATATATGGACATTAACATAATTATTTATTAGTTTGGACATACTAATACTTTATTTATAATTAAATTTATATAATGTTTAAAGCCATTTCCTAATTAAAAAGAATTTAAAAACCAAACAAAATACTTGGAGAGTTAGTATCTGTACATTTTTTTTACAGGTTAAATAATCTTGGCAATGAAGTATTACTATAACAAAGTAACACATCAGCATTGGCTAAATCTTGATGCTATTCTGTATTTAATTTCACCAATAATAACAATAATAAAATAATTGATGTTATATTACTTGGGAATTCATAGAATGTTTTTGCATTACCAATGACAGAACTGGGCCATGATCTATAAATCTTGCACTCTAGAATCTGCCACTTTATCATGACACCAAACCATAATGAAATCCTTACAGAAATAAATTGTTTAATATTATGTTATATTTAAATAACCATGAGTTTAGGGTTTGTTGAAATATCATACTTCAATCTCTAGAAAATATGCAGTTTATTTCAATAATATATTTTTATTTTACAATCAATGCATTGATACTCATTAGACCAACATAGATTAACATGAGATCTTTACTTCTTATCCATATAAATATCAAGGTTTTGTGTTGATCTCAAAATAAACTTTTTTTTGTAAATTGAATAATAATTACTTATATATTTTAAAATTAATTTTTCTATCAAATATAATAGAGAATTGTTGTGCAAAATAATAACATCAAAATGACCAAAGCAACGGAAACAATTTAATGCTGAACAAAAACTTATAGTTTTATTTCTTAATGAAGGGGGGGGGGATATCTTCATCAAATCAAATGATCCGAAACTGCTACGATCTACCTTATGAAAACACCCTCTGATAATTACAATTTTTAAATAAATATAGAAAATATTTACCAGTTATTATTTATCGAGCCAGTTATTGTTACATCTTTTCTGACTTGAGATATAGCATTAATTTTTATTAAAAAGCAAATCTCTTCTTTTATTTGATATTATTATTTTTTAATTCAACTTCTTCATTCATTCATTCTCAAGATCGTATATATTTTTAAACATAAATAATTTATCATTTTCATACTTTAACCACACTGCATTTTAGGGGGCGTTTGCATTTTTTCCAGTGACTGTAGCCATTTCTTCGAAATGTATATATATGTGTGTGTATGTGAATAAAGTTCAACACTATTTAAAAACATTTTGAATTATTAACGTTATACATAGTTGCTCTAAAATATATTTTAGTCAAATATTTATAACCTAAATACCTTTAAAATTCAAATTTGAAAAAAAAAAACGATATATGTGAAGAAAATCCATTAAAACTTATACAAATATCGCATATAATATCTTCAGTTTAAAACAAATCGTAAGGTTAATATGATACAGTTTACATAAAAGAGATGTTCTTTATTTATACGAGTGAGAAGTAAATGATCAACTGAATTTATAGTATCAATACTGAACTAAATATTTACAGTACTGCTGTGAGAAAAAAGTAGTAAAAGTAAGTCAAAAAATAAAAAGATTGAAAGATAATGTCTTATTAAAAACACTTATTGATTACTATGACTAAGTGATTTTTCATTAAACAATTGTTGCCATTCCAATATCAAGAGAAAAACAGTAAGCTAAAGAATAAATAAAAAGTTAAAACTCAATTTTATGATAATATTACAAATTAAATTGTGAATCATCAAAGCACACACTTCTATAATATTTTTTTCTTTTTAAAAGACATTAATACTTTACTTAAATTTTATCTCATTATATTTTATACTCAGGAAATCAATATTACACGTTCTAATAATGTCTTTAAGATAATAACATGAACAGCATCTATCTTTTCTAAAAAATACATGTTGTAGTTTATTATAAAATATTTTTTATAAAAGAAACATTACAAAGTATGGCTTAAAAATCTTACAAAAACAATTTTCACATGGAAAGCTCTAAGTGATAGGATGGATATATGTGTCTTGCGTTATATATTCATTATAATTAAGTTTAAAAATAATATTAAGCATGTGTTACCATTGTAGATCTCTAATACTAATTTAAAACACCATTCAGTAATGATAGGTTTGCAGTTAAATTTAAAAAACATGTTCTGAGCGAAAAAGTAAATGGGGCATTATGAAGAAAAGTATCAAGTAGTGGTAAACTACTGCAGATGAGGATCAAGTCTGTTTGTAGTATCCTGTTATCTTGTACTTCATCTACCTTCATCAATATAGTTATAACAATATAATGTAATAAGGTAAATTAAATGACAAAAAAATATTTAAGGAAACATTTAAAGAAGTTGCAGCATTATTAACCTTAGTTACAAGAAGATTAAAAAAATCCAAAAAAGATTAATACTAAAATAAAAATATTAAGATATAAAAAATATGTATAAAGAATGTAAAATAGAGAGTTAAACAAGCATGATTAAAATATAAATCTAACAATAATAAAAAAATTGCAAAGGAAAGTTAAATTAAATTTACTTTAAGCTATTGTATAATAAAAAGTTTTGAATAGAAAAAACAAGGACATAAAAGTAAAGTAACAATTGAATCAAAAATAGGTAACTTAATAAGAAATAATAGGTCAATTGAAAAAAGGAAAATACATATACAAGATATCATAAAAATAGCTTTAAAAAAGTGAGAAAAATAATTTTCATAGACTATGCATTAATGAAATATGAAATTATAAATGCTTTAAGAATGGCAAAATACAGAAAATTGATTAAATTCTAGTTGAATTATTTAAAACTCATAAAGAAAAGAGAATTAATTGAATTTTGTAATGTGATTATTGATTCAGAACATGAATCAATAGATTTTCTTTAAACAGACATAATTCCTTCATTAAAAAAATTCTAATGCAGTATAGCATTATTTACAATAATAAATTTAATCATACATGTGGTTAAGATTCTAGAAGCATGGGATATACCAATTTACGTTAGATAAAATGTGTTAAGATATAAAAAAGTTTAGCTTTGGAAAGGTAAAAAAAAAGATTCTACTGGAAGTTGAAATGAAAATTTGAAAAGCTTTTGATAGAATGAATTGGTGATATAATTTGTTAGACATTTTGACAGTATAAATGAAAAAAATAGATATAAAATAGTGTATTTAAAAAGGAATGTTATTTAACTTTTATTTGTGCTTATCTTTAAGAAAGCTAGGGTTAACATTGAAATAGAAAATTCATTGCATGAGTTGATATGATTATTTGAAGTATTTACAACCAATAAAAATGATATAAAAATTTTGAATAGATTAATAAAATGTGGTTTTTGGGAGGTGAAAATAAATATAAGTTTTTTTTTTTTAAAAAACAAAACAAAACATTAATATGGATAGAAATTATAAAAAACTTTAGTAGATTAATGATTCTTAGTACTTAAAACCTGGTTTTCTTTTGAGAGGACTGATGATGAATTTACAAAAGTGAAGCCTCCATTGGTAAACAATGATTTAAAAAGAATTATAGTCTATTAATAATGCAATTAAGAAAGATTACATTTTTTTAATATATAAAGAGCAAAATATTGGATAGTTAAAAAAGTAAATTGAGAAGATTAGAACCTTTGAAACTAAAATATAAATTACATAAATTAGATAAATAGGATTAGTAATCTTAACTGCTGAAGAGAATAAAAAAAATAGAATGAGAAATTAGTCTGAGCACATACTTTAATGGACATTTACATTGGTATATTAAAAAAAGATTTTATGGAAAATAGGAAAAATAAAGAGATACGAGAAAAAAAGAGATACTGTGGAAAAGATTATAAATGTTGGGAAAATGATATTAATGATAGAAATCATGAAAAAGATTACAGCTGCAATAGGGTAAGGAAGCTTTTGTTCTACAAATAACACATGATAATGATGTTTGTTTCCAAAAGCATACAATAACAAGTAATATCACATGATTATTTTATATTATTCCAGTTTACAAATTGCTGTTTTGTATTGCAGAAATATGAGTAAATATTTTATCCATGCTGATTTATTTAGATTGTAATCTTTAACTATGTCATTCAAGAAAAAATCCTGTCAATTATGTTTCTTAAAATTTTTAAAAAATATTGTTCACTCTCAATTCACTGATTCATTATTTTTGCATTGCATATTTTCAATCACACTGATTTGTTCAAAAACTGAGATCGTGACCTACACATTTGGAATTAAACAAAAATATCTAAATGTCTATGTAGTAAATACTATACAATGAAACAATATATGATTGACTACTGGATATTATAGCAAGACAATCTAGTTTCCAATAATTACTGTGATCTTGCAGTAGAAGACTAAAGTGAAGACAAGTGCTTTTGAACATAATTACAGATCTAATTGGTTTGACCTTAGTTAGATATTTGAAACAATTCAAACTTAATTGATGATTACTCAGTTATTTGAAAAAGGAAATTTACTTTTGCCTTGTATACTATCACAAAGAAACTAGAAGATGATTGTACTTAACAGTAAAAAGAAATCTTACAAGACTATATGCTACTCAATATTTGTATTTGTTTTCCATCACTACATTCTTAATTATAATAAGTGCTTATTTTCCCCAACATAAAAGTTTGTGTATATAAATAAAAAAATATTTAGATGAAAAAATACATAAGAGGTTATGATCTGGGCCAACTTAAGAGCACTAATTCAGAAGAATTTCATCTTGATGTCTAACAACTTTTTCAAAGGCCTTTATTCATATATTAAATGGATGATACATGGAATAAAAGATAAATGGAGTTGGATTATAAATGTCATGTAGTTGTGTATACAAAATTGAACAGATTCATTTGTAGTTAAGTTGAAAGTTTTTATCTGTTCTAAAAATATCTATAATAGATAATGTCAAATGTGTGAGTAAGAAATTGTAATATAAAATTGTATAGCAGAATCTTGAACAATATGGCACTCTGTTCATGTTTCCACACCAAATGCAGTATACAAGATTATGCAGAAAAAAATATATCATTTCATAATGTAAGTTATATTCTAAAATTTAGATTAAATGTTACATTTTAATGTATCAAAAGATGCCAAAAATATGTATCTGATAATCCTGCATGAGTATGAATAGCAAGTAATGGTAGTGGAATATATTAAATCTGCTCTTTGCATAGTTGTAGTAAGAAAAATAATTTATTAAAAAAATATGAATGTGAAAAATATCCATCTAACTTTTGATTTTATAAAAGCAGTCTTAATTATAAAAATTACTTTTGCCATTAATTGTAAAGAAGTTTTTAAAAAAAATATCAACAAACAATAATTTATTGAAGCATTAGAACAATTAAATGTAGATATTTGTCTGAAAGTTTATGATGATGCTATTTTTGTAGTAATTATCTGTTGGACACTTTCCATTGTTTAATATTAATTGGTAAATGTTTTTAGAAAAATTCAAACTATGTAACACAATATTTTAATAGGTGTTATTTTCCTCTCTTCTTTAATTATTGTTGGCCTGACTAGTGACAGTACTATCATGGGAATTAAACCTGTAACTTTAGATTTGTGATTATTGAATTAAAAGTGTCACTTTAACTAACTAGGATTGACAGAATAATCTAATTAATTAAAGCATCATCTTAATGAATCTAAAGATCCAAGTATTCATAGTTTAAAGGTCTAGTCAAGGCAGCAATACTTGAATAAGAGATGGCAATAATACCACTTGAAACCTGTTACATACTACCCTCTGTATAACTAGCAGTTGTATGTATTGGAAAAGTTTAAATAAATCTTTAATTTTTCTAGACATTTAATATTAGATAATGGGCATTCTACAACATTAATTAGTATTAAATCTAGATGTTGACTTTTTTGTTGTTAATTTTTATAATTTCTAACTTAGAATTTAATTAAAGTTTTCATTGCATAAATTTCATATTTTTCTTTTCACAGATTCCACATTCATAATTCATTTCTTAATTATTAAATATGGCTGTGGCTGAGCATATCGACTCTAGGGTTAAATACAGAATATACAAATTTAAAAAAGCAACACTTTAACCATGATTTGATCACATCATAGAATTAAAAATATATAGTTTTTATCCATTTAAGTTAGCGCAAAAATTCCTAAAACTGTAGTTATAAAGTTCGACATTTTTTTATGTTAGTTTTTGATTAAAAATAATTTGTAAGTAGTACACAATCACAACCCACATAGATACGCCCTTTTACTACCTGTCTAATAATAATAATATGTATACAATTCAATCTACTTATTAAAATAACTGTTTATATATATATGTATCTAAATGAATCATTAATAAAGAAAACAACTTATTTATTTATAAACCTTTTAAAATGCCTATTATTGCCTGTTCAGCAGGAGACTACATCTAATAGAGATGACTCATACTTTTAAAACTGGTGTTAACCAGAATAGTGAAAGTTTGTAATTAGATTTTGGAAACACCCCAGTGGGAGCTTTGGGAAAGCCTAGTCTAATAATAGTTTCCTCTAATTATAATGATGAGTTGGCTTTAGAGTTTAAAAATTGAAGGATGAACCAATATTGACCACTAAACAATAATACCTTAATGAAATACTTTATATATTAACATTATTCCTATTTAGAAGTTATTGGAAAAGTTATTCTTGAATACAATAAAAAAAAGATTATATTTAATAAAATGATTATTTATTTATTATTACTGCCAA
The DNA here is from genome assembly GCA_028023455.1 of Epiperipatus broadwayi. Taxonomy (NCBI): domain Eukaryota; kingdom Metazoa; phylum Onychophora; class Udeonychophora; order Euonychophora; family Peripatidae; genus Epiperipatus; species Epiperipatus broadwayi. The sequence continues at coordinate 3,523,003 of JAQFVV010006222.1, forward strand.
TAACAAAATTAATTGAAACGTTGTCTTCTAAATTATTATTAAAATATCAAATTAAAAAAACAATGAATATTATTATTGGCAATGATCTTTTTTTTATTATTAGTTGATCAAATTTAGTTGGAAAATAGATAAAAAGAAGATGAAAATCTTTCTTATAAAAAGATTCATATATGGGTTGATTGCTAATGTAAACTTGAGAACGAAATGCTTTCCATAAAGTCATCCAAAAATTACACACACATCTGCAGGATTCTCAACAGTTAACAATAACGCTTTGGTAAAAGAATAGAACTGGCAAAAAAAAAAATTATCTTGAAAAACTAAAATATCCAAACCACAAGAACTCATTTACCTAACAATGAGGTGCAAATGGTTTTACATAAAATAAACCATTTTTCATTCAGATGTACAGTATGCTAATACTTGCTCTAGTCTTACTAATACAATTATAAAATGATAATGTTTTAAATGCAATCTATACAACAACTTTAATTAATAATTAAATTTTGAAAAAAATCAAGGGATGGATAAAAAAATCTTCTTTAAGCTTAGAAGATTATCAATCAATATATATGATTTTAAATACCACTAAAAGGCAGAGATATAGGATTAAAGATATAACATAGATTCCATTGTATTGCTGCTACATTTGGAAAGTCAAATGATGACATATTTCATCATGGTAATATAGTTTTGCATACAGGTCAATTATAAATTAAATGTTAGGAATAAAAAAAAGACCATCTATTAATAGTAATTATTTTGCATAGAATAAAATTTCATTTACATATGTTATGTAATATTTTTTTAAAAATAATAAGATCATAAGACCAATTGATATATCTGGATTGGATGACTGAACTCCAAATTTGCAGCCTTTCTGCATCTCCTATTATTCATTGGGAAGTTCAAAATGATATATGAAAATTTCCTCAATATAAATAAACCCATTTAATTTCATTCTCCATGATAAGAGAAAACAGTTTTCTGCCAAAAAAGATTTGTATCTTTTAACAATGGTAAATACATTTATAATTCAAGTTATTTTCAAAATCAAATGTTTGCTGCAAAAGAGATTTAAAAATGATGCACAAGTTGTTAAATAACCACATATTAAAAAAGTATTGATATATAAAAACATATTTCTGTTTCCACAGGTTGCTTTGTTAAATCATTGCAAAATTATCGTTAATACTTTATTTTATTATCTATTTTAATTTTTTAGATATATCATAAACATATTTGTTTAAGAGAGATAATTAATAACAATGCTATAATAATATTAAGTCTTGAACCTATATTGATATGGGAGAAATATTAATGCAGTAACATTTATGCCTTTATTTCCAGTTTTCACAATCTACTATGGACATTAAACAGAAAATTATCTTAACAGGCCTTCCACTTAATTTACTCAAGTTATCCTGGTTTAACTGGCATTTAAGTATATGTCCACTGTAACTACAAAGAAAGGATCTGAAAACTCCCAAATATCAAATCACTATCAGATTTGTATATATTAATTGACTTAAAACAATTATCAAATAATAATCATCTCTCTATATTCAATCTTCATATATATTGCTTACAATAATTCCTCTCATATACATTTCGATGCAATATATATGAATATATGAAAAAATGCAAAGAAAATAAAGGAGAAGAATAAGAATATGTTCAATCTTACGAGTAGTTAAAAGCTTCTGAAAATTCCATATAAATATCTGGATTCACCTTTCTCTTAAATATCATAAACTAAATCCAGTGCATCAACAAAGTAAAACTCTTCAAATTAATGCACAAAACACAAAAAACATATCTATCCTCTCTTAGCTAATTAGGCTTTCACAAATGCTATTGGAATCTTCTCATGTATCATATATAATAATGAAATAATCCCTAATATATTAGTGGGAGCAATGTATTCCAATGCTCCAAAATGAAACTCTGGCCAAAATCAAATATGAGTAAAGATAATATACAACATGAAGTAAATGAATTAAAAATACATAATAGTTCTGGCATAACAACTAACTTTCTACAAATATCTAAAGCTTAATGATGATGTGATTGTTACTTTTCCATAATTCATTCATGCATAAATTAATATTACTTCAGTTATTTTTCAACATTGTATTTGAAAAAAAAAAAAGGCATCTTTTACCATTGTGTGACCAGCCAGTGATACATGAGATTATTAAGCAAATACTATTTGCATGACTTATTATTAAAAAAGATAATTAAATTAATCTTTCTTACATCATCATGTTATTGTTGCTGTTGTTGTTATTATTATTGTTGTTATTCTTCTTCTTCTTATTCTTCTTCTTCTTCTTCTTCTTCTTCTTCTTCTTCTTCTTCTTCTTCTTCTTCTTCTTCTTCTTCTTCTTCTTCTTCTTCTTCTTCTTATTATTATTATTATTATTATTATTATTATTATTATTATTATTATTATTATTATTATTATTATTATTATTATTATTATTATTATTATTATTATTATTATTATTATTATTATTATTATCCCTTGCATATGTATTAAATGGATTATGTCCTGTACATGCGAGGTTCAGATTGACCTTAGGTCAACATGGGTGTGACAAGAATCTCGGCCTCTGGGTGGCCTTCGAGCATTCCATCATCAGATTTTCAATTGGATGGACAGTTGAAGAGTTGGAGTGTGTAGTAGATTGGAGCCTGTCCATTAAAGTATGAAGATTGTCTATCTTAATATATATCTGAGCACTTATAGTATATATGTGAGGGAGATGATAATCTGGACCAACTGATGATTGCTGGTTTAGCATGAAATACGTATATTGGTGATTATTTATCTTTTCAGCATATATGTGCTTGAGTGTATCAGTGTTATTAGATAGAGTGGAGAGTGATGGGTCATCTGAAAGTCTGTGCTCATATATCCTATATATTATTATTATTATTATTATTATTATTATTATTATTATTATTATTATTATTATTATTATTATTATTATTTCAGCATGGGTTTACAGATCATAGAGCAATCCAAACATAACAATGATTTCAAGATGCTTTTGAATTCAAGTGTAAACTGAGTTTACCATTTAGCAACTTTGAAACTCATTGTTCCTATATGCCAGTGATTCATACCCACTATTAAAATAACCACTTAACTAAAAATATTATTAAACAATGCATGAGCACATAAAGTTCCCTAATTCTAATTACAAGTTACACTATTAATTTACAGATTTTTTTGTAGACATTAATATCTTATAAAGATTCAATGTTGTTAGTAATAATTATTTTTTATTTGTTTTAAAACCTTATTGTTTATCTATATTATATCAAATCTGGTCTACATTATTTTGCCAGAAAGAAAGGAGGAGAGGGGAGGGGAGAAGGAAAAGGGATAGAAAGAGAAAGAGAGAGGGGAGGAAAAGGGAAGAGAAGAGGGAGAGTGAGTGAGGGATAAAGAGAGATAGAGATCAGCATCAAAAATAATATTAGCTTTTCTAAATATTCTTAAATATCTCTCAAATTCCACAATAAATGCATACATGCTTAAAAAACTTGACAAAAACAACAGCACCAAATATAATCCTCCAGAAGAATGTACAACAAAAACTGAATAAATTAAAATCACATATAATTCTGGATGCTGATTCAGATCTTTAACATATCTGAATTTAATAATGTTGAAGATAATGAATAATTGACAAAAATCTTTGACTAAAGATGCTATATATAACTCAGTCAGGATATCACTATGAATAGTATCATAATTCAGAAAGAAAGTATGTACAAGTACAAATGTATATTAAATATTATATGTGCAGCCAGATTTTAACCAGAACAAATTGCAATTATCACCAATGCAATTACTCATTAGAAGACAGAATCTGATACAAATAACAATGTGAAAATTAATAATGCAGTGCTTCTATCATAGTATACAATCTGTGAGATAAATTACATGCAGAATAATTAGAAATTGATTTTTACTATTAAATCATCATCAGCATAATACCAGTCATTGAGAAAAAAGCACTTTCAACGCTTCTCTTTTAATTTTATAGTCCCATTTGTAAGTATCTCTTCTGGATACATTACCTATGCCTAGATATCAAATCAAGGATTTCTAGAATCTACCCCTTTTCTATATGTCTAATATCATCATAAATAAACATCCATGGATTTATAAATTATGCCAACAATATCAGTATGAGCTTGAATCCATTCTTTTTTTTTTTATTCTTACTGATTATTTCCATTTAAGACTTCTCATATTTTTCTATGTCAATTACTATCAGAATTTTTTCAAGGTATATGGGTATATTTAATGAAATAGAATATTATACCTACTAAAAGCACTCCAAGGTACATTGTTATGATCAAGCATAACTAAGAAAAATCTTTATAAATATGAAAACATGAAATTGGAATACCATTGCTTTGATGTAAACTTTTTAATAGTATTTGACTGTGTTTACTATCCAAGTATATATTTTTTCAATTATGTAGAATATTTTTTAATTCAAACTTACCTAAAATATATAGTTATACTTATAATAACAATTAAAGTATTTCTTACTGCATAATTTCATTGTGAGATGAATCCTATCTGCTATCTTTATTTACAAATATTTTGCTCAGTTTAGACAATGCACATCTGGACTGACAGTTTAACGATATTAAACTCATATTAGACAAAATCATAAAAAAAGATTCAAGAATCACAATGGTACTCCTAACTTTCACTAAAAATGGCATAACATGATTTTGCCTTCTCACATCTAATAGCAAAAATACAATATTCTTTTTCAAAAGAAAAAATTTAAATTTATTCATGAACAATATGATACCAGTTCCAAATAAATAAAATTAAAAATAAGTCAATTGCTAACACTATAAACATCAAATATAAAACTGCTATTATGGAATCAAAATAAGCATTAATTAGAATTAATTTCTTTGATTGGGAATTACTAAACAATTCACTTAAACTTATCATATTTGAGTATAAACTAATTACTATAAAAATAATGTGCAAACTATAGCATATATATATATATATATATATATATATAGCTTATTATATATATATATATATATATATATATATATAATAAGCTAGCTATAATGCTAACAAATATTCTTAGAGTAAAAATGTAAACAGTAAGGTTTCTAAAACATTCACTTTCATAAAATAGTTTTATTGCATAACTATATAATGCTGTTTAAATGTTATTTTCAGATATTAAAGTTTTATTTTAAAAAATTGAAGTACAACTGTAATTTCAAACATGGGTAATTGATCCTTCAAAATATTTCATAAATCAAAAACTCATATAAAAAATAAGCAATTATAATAGTTTCTTATGGCAAAAACATAAATAGTTTAAATCTTGAAGAAAAAAAGAGAGGGGTAATCAGTAAAAAACATTTTACTAACACATCACTGTTGTTGTGCCTTTTTTTTTTTTTTCAAAAATAGAGTAGTTTTGAACATTTTAACAGTTAAAATAATATTAGATTAGGTTCACCGCTGCTTGGATTATTTCTTGTTAAAATAAATACTGTATAAAATATTAATGTACATTTTAAAATTTATTTTTAATGTACTTTATCTTGCTACCAATAGTTTTATTTTTATTTTTTTACAATTATCCATAAAGTAAAAAGTTCAAAAATTGCCCCTGCACTGTTACAATTTAGATAGCAATTGTCCCTCCTCCCCCTTTATGAAAATGCAGATTAATTAAATAAAAATTAAGTTAATAAACATAATATGTAGTTCATTGCCGTAATAAAATGATTTTTTTTTTTTTGGCAATATAATTTATTTGTGAAGATAAGCATTTTGACAAATTGGTAATTCAGTTATTATGAAGACACAGTATTTAAATATTCAGATAAGTTCTAAATCATATTTTAATTAAAGTAGAATTTCAAATTTTATTTGTAATTGCATTGTAAATAAAACATTTTTTTTTTTTGGCCAGTATTGTTTATACTTACAATGACTACAATTTTTGCCTTGAGTAAAAAAAATAATTTTCAATAATAAAAGGTGATAAATAAAAATTACTTAACTAAATTGTATTTTAGGTAAGATTAAGATTTTGCAATTTATTTTAAATGTAATTTTTATTACTATATATTTAAATTATTTTTTAAACTAAAATTTATATTTGTTTTGGAAAGATTATTTATATTTGCAATAATAGCTTTGTTGCCTTGGATGTGCTTAGATATCTAATGCAGGCTTTATTATATAAATACAATATTAAGGAATTCATATTTTTAACTTATTTTCAATGCATTTTATAAATATATATCAATGTTAATTTAAAAAGCAGAGGAAGGTTCAGAAAGTTCTGATGAAGACTGCTGGACAGTCAAAACTGTCAGGAAAATAAAAACGTTTTATTAAAAAAATTTTTTGCATTGAAGTGTATATAAAAGAAATTATTATAAGCAATATATATATATTAGAATTTTTAAAAATTGCTGAGCATGCTTTCAATCACTAAGGCCAGAATCATAACACTTGTAATCTGCAGAGTGCATTATGAGATTTAAATAAGGTGGCTATGATAAAAATTTATTTTTTATTAAGTATTAATAAAAATTTGTATTTTTTATTCAGATTTCTTATGTTTGTGATGAAAGCCTCTGTTTTTAATATGATGACAGTAGTATTACAAAATGGCAGATACTTTTTTAAAATCATATAATTTTTTTTTACAGAATGCTATAATGAATAATTGTTTTGCAAATTGATAATGATCATTTTGGCATATCATCATGTAAAGAGATCTAGGTATATAATAAAATAGATCAATACACATCATTTATCAATTTGTCCAAGAACACACCATAATAAAATATGACCTTGGAATAAACATCATCATAAGGAGTGTATTTACAGTCAATATGCAATAAATATTTAAATAAAAAATAGGCATTAAATAAATTTTCAAAAAATAGCCAGGAAACAAATATGATTCATTTGTCTATAGACAATTCTATAATTGGCAACTGGAGAGCTAATAAATATTAATATAACTAAAACAAAATGCCTATAATTAACAATTATATTAAAGCTAAATAATTGGAATAGAAATTCATGCACAAAGAAACAACAATAATACTTAAAAAGGTATTTAAATGGAAAATGAAAAAGTAAACTTAATAAAAAAAGGGATCCACTTTTTAAAACACACAAGCAGTTATTGGCAAATTAAATTTCATTTTCAATTTCTTCTTGTCAATCCTAAAATAGTCCTTATATAAAATGAAAACTTGGTCAGTAGATGTAAATTATTAGTCATCTGTTTTAACATTTGCAAAATATTTAAATAAGTACTGCATTGACACTTACAAAATAATCTATAAAATGCAATAATTAAAGCTACAACTTTAAAAATAATAAGTCATTGAAATATAAATTTGATATACAACATAAAATAGATTAACTATGGCCCATTTCTAAGAATAAGAATAATATGTAAGATGAATTATTATGACATATACCACATTCTTGTAGATTTACAAAAAGTGAAGCTGCTTTTACTTATGTGACTGATAGTATATTAGACAGAGTGATGAAATTAGTTATTCAATTTAATATAAAATACCAAATGCAGATAATTAAAGGTTATACATCAAAAAGTTCTCATTGTGATAAAGAAGTAGAAGATTTTTATATGGATGTAAACTAGGCTTTTAATCAGATCAAACAACATTTTAAAATTGTCATGAGAGACTTTAATGCTAGAGTTAGTAAATGATTAAAAGAGAAATGTGTTATTGGTAAATTTGGTTATAGTAATAGAAATGAAAGGAGACACAGATTTGTGGAGTTTACAGGAGAAAAACCCTTTATATTATGATTTTTTTTTTTGGAGAAAAACTCCAAATAGAAATGGATATAAGTACATCCAAATAAAGGAACAGCAGAATTGGATTATATTTTGACTAAAATAATAAATATATATTTCAAGATTATATTCTTAATAAAGTCAACACATGAAGTGATTATCGATTAGTAAGATGTAAGATATGTTTTAAAGAAAAAGTAGAAAAACAAAAATTAAGAAAAACAGAATTTTCAATGGATAACTCTAACCTTCAAAAACATTCCAATGAATTTAATTTGCAGATCATCTTAAAATATTAATAGATTTTAAAGATGATCCAAATTAAATAGGAGGATAACTGATACACTATTAAGAATTGCAACAAAAATAGCTGGTGCAAAAATGCAGCAATTGTCCAGTAAAAGTTTTACAGAGACAAGCCAATTTCTGAAGAAAGGAACAAATATGAAAATACATAAAAATGATCCATTAAGAAGAATTGAATATTTATCATTTTGTAAAATGTTGTAAAAAAGAGTGAATAACAATGTAAGAAAATATCATTGTAAATTAATAAGAAAAACTAGAAAAGCTTACAAGTGTAAAACAACATCTTGAAATTGGTAGGAAACTTACTTCTGCAAGATGAAAAGATGGAATTATTAATAAAAAAAGAAATGACATCATGAAATGTGTACAAAAGTTCTATAATGAATTAAATCGCAATAAAAAACAAAAACAGTATACCATATAATCTAACATCTTTTAAATTGCCCAACATTGTAAATGAAAAAATGAGACAGTCAATTAAATTTATAAAGAAGGAAAAAAGCTCCAGGTAATGATGAAATAATAAATGATATCTTAAAAGAAGCAGATGGAGAAATAAAAAAATTGTGAGAAACATATACCAAATGTCTAAATTATAAAGACATACCAGATGCTTGGAAGACTGCAATACTAATATTAATTTCTTAAAAAAGATTACAAATCTATCAATCTTTTATCCCAAAATAATTACAAGATCTACAACAAACTTTGGATTTTAATAAACACAAAGAATAAAGCCGATTCTTTTAGAACAGTGGATTTGATCCAACTATTGAGAAAAGTTATAGAAGTAACCAATAAATATGAATTAACATTAAGCTTTGGATTTGTAGATTATGAAAAGGCATTTTAAAAAAAATTTCTTAAATGATTTAAGCATTAAACCATCAAGATGTTGTCCCAGGATAATGTCATATTCTGAAGAATATTTATCAAAATGCAAATGCAATGATTAGATTACATAACTAAAAAAATTAACATTGAGAAGGGTACGATTCCATATCTCCAAAACATGTTACAGCAGTTTTACAAAAAATATTTTGTGGATTAAAATGAAAGTTAAAGGAGTAAAAATAAATGAAAATTATTTAAGTCATTTAGATTTTGCAGAAGATGTAATTGTTTTTGCAAATAATAAAGAGCTTCAATAAATGTTGCAATAGTTATGAGATAAAGGTAAGATTGTAGGGCTAAAGGTAAATACTAAAAAATTAAAGAAATGTTCAATGGATTTTCTCAAAAGAAGACAGTAAAAATTCAATAAACTAAAGTACAAATACCTTGGTCAGATTATTAATCAAATATAAATATAATAGATAAAATACATGATAGAATTACACTTGGATGGAGTGCCTTGGATAAAAATAACTTCATATTAAAAGAAAATATACCTATATGTTTGGGAAAAAAAAAAGGGTTTTAATAAAACCATATTACAAATTCTTACTTATGATATGAAATCTGGATATATAATGGAAGAGCAAAACAAAGAATTCAGACCGCTCAATAAAGTGTGGAGAGATTATGTTAGAGTAACAAGAAACAACCAAAAATAAAATAGATGAGAGAGAGAACAACACACATTACTGAAATCATTAAAAAAATTAAGCAATTTAAGTGGTGCTGGGATAGACATATTGTTACAAAAAATTATAGTCGATAAACAATTAAAATCTTAAATTGGATTCCAAGTAAAAGTCATAAAAAGAAACCATATTTGAGATAGATAGATAGATAGATGAAATAAGAAAGTGTACTAGGGTGGTACAGAGAAGTAAAACAAAAAATTGAAGAAAACACTAAACTTGGTGAAATGATGGTGAAAGTATAAATTTATAACTAACTATTTTGATTTTAGATCCAATTTCATTCAAAAAAAAATAATGACGCACTTTGAAATGACCAGTGTTTATTGTAATCTTTTTTCTGCAATATAAAAAATATTTAATTAATATTATTGACTCCAGAATGGAGTAATACCATGGATATTTAACCAATTAAGAATCTGTTTGATAGTACTTCTAGTTATGACAACATGATTTCACAATATACCATATTCTTTCCACTAGAGATAATTAAAAAAAAAAAACATATATAAAAATAAAATATTCAACCTTTGATTGAAATAATATCCTGTGAACAATGCTTTTTGCAATTGTAACTGACATCAAATATTAGTATATAGATTTGATGTGGTTATATAAATGAGGCATCATTAAAACAAAATCATTGTCTTAATGCTTTTTTTTTTTAATTGTGAATGTTTTAGATTTCAAAAATAGATTAATAATTTTTATTAGTTGTCATTAGACTAAACATTATCTATTTACTGAATAATATTTTGTAGTATAATTTACACCACACCATTCTTATGTAAGGTGGGGATCATGTGTCTTTTTCCTGTCATTGGTCACATGTTTATGATTACATTATTCCACAAGGTGTTAAAAGTAGAAATCAGTCCTTTCCTTTCATGAGAGTGGTATAGTGAAAATTGTACTACCAAAATATTATTCATTAAGTAGATAATCTCTAATCTAATAAATAAATAATAATAATTAATATACTTCCATTAAATGGCTTGTGTCAAAGTTGTGAGGGCAGTGAGTTTGACATTCATCGATTAATCTGTAGTAATTGACTATCTATATATACTGAATAATAAAAAAAAAATGTGCTCTGGGAGAACTGATGTGTGCTGGTTCAGCCCCAAATGTGCATTTTGGGGATCACATAGCTTTTTCATGTCTTTGGTCATATGTTTACGATTACATCCCTACACAAGGTGTTAAAAGTGAATATAAATCAGTCCCTATCTTGCATGAGAATGGTGTAGTGAAAATTACACTACAGAAATATTATTCTTCAAAAATAGATCTTTTATTTCCTCAATGTAGAGTTAAACACTTCTAAAAGTATAAATGAACATATATTTTACTAATTATAGTTTTATTTATGTATAGATACTTTTTGTATAATATATAAATTTATTTTATTATTAATAATTATTATAATAATTTACTTTTAATTATTACTCTTGTTGTTTAAAATGCAGGGCAGCTTTCCGTTTAGCAGTTTAATATAATTTTTGGTAAAATTTAAATTTGCATTGATTATATATTAAATAGTTATTCGATTAAAATAAAAAAAATAAAAAGACCATTGTAATTGAGAATAATAATTTCTAGATATTTACTAACATTTTTTTCCTTTAATTTAGTTTTAATCTACACATAAATCTATTTATTATATAAAAAAAAATTGAAGATGATCTTTGAAATTTTCTTTGATTAACTTAAGTTTTTAAATAACATATGTTTGGATCAGAGATGTTCTAAAGGTAATAAAGTTAGTTTTTTATTACTATTAATCTCAATATCTATTATTGAATGTAGATAGGTCAGATTTTTGATATTTCACCTGTAATTCAGTTGTTGTTTTTTTAAAACTTTATTATCTTTGGTGGTAGAATATAAACCTTTTTTCAATTATCTTTTCCACAAATTATCTAATAAAAATATACAAAACTGTGAAAGTTCCCTGTATTTAGTGAATCTAATCACTTCAACTATAAATACACACTGCCTATCTATATAATCCTTCGAGACTTTATTATAAATTAATTTTCATTTCCTATTTTTATATAGAATTTTTTTTTAAATTTAAATTCTTTATAATACAAATCAATTTTTTTTAAAGGTTATTGGGGAAAAAAATCACTAATAATATTAAATTTCTCGGGTTTTTTTTTTTTAATGTACAAATATTGCATTATAATGTTATGCATTAAAAAAATAATTAATAATTATTAAGGAAATATATAAAATATAAAAATAGTTTATGCATATATATATAAAATCTATAGTTTAATGTTTCCTTATAAAAAATATAATATGCATAAGTTTCCATTAAAGATCAACTACCTTCATATTATCTCACAAAATGTTTATTAATCAGAACTTGCTTCTTCATATTAACATTAATACTGATCAGCAATAAACAGCATTAGGGATTACAATTAAAATTGATTATGGTTTTGTTATGTCAATCCTGAATATGATGTAATAAGAGGATTCAGATTAGATGAAGACAAATAGTGATTCTTCAAGATTGATAAAAGAAACATTAATATTCTTCAATGAATTTAATAGCCTAGAGATTTATCCCAGGCTAATATTAAGCAGAGTTACATTGAAAAAATCTGCAAACAGATTTAGACATATTATTAAAAATGAAGATTGTCTAAACTACAATGAGTCTTATAGATGCAAAAGTTGGATACTGAAGAAGAATGAATGGAAAGTATTGGTGTTTTGTCAAGCATTGGTGGCCTAGCAGTTAGCATAGCTGCCTTCCAAGCAACTGGCCCAGGTTTGCTTCCGGTCAATGCTTTGACGTATAAGAAAAAAAAGTAATGGTGTTTTTGAACTGTGTAAGACTGTTAAAACTTTTGAAAATACTACAAACTACAAAAAAAAAAGTAGATAATTAATCATATTACTTATGAATTCTTTCTCAAAGCACAAATGACTAGGTTGAAATTTTCCTGTTTGGGTCATAATAATTTTAGAAAATAAAACTTTGAAATTCTTCTCTAATATTCTTTAATACTATTAAAGATATTATGGAGGGGTGTTTAATATCTATATACTACCATATACTATCTTACTGGATATAAATAAGACTGGCTATGACTGATCTGGCAATCATTTTGTTTAAAAAATGCCACATTCCCATGTTTGAATTTCTATTAAAAAATAGACAGTATAAATAAATAACATTTATGAATATGCATTAGCCTCTGGCTCCAGTTTGAAGACAATCAACTTTAATGGATTGTTATTAATTAGTGAAATATGATCTTATTTAAATATTCCTAAATTGTCTATCATCTTATTTTTCTTTTAAAACTTGAAACAATCTATTCATTTCAATAAATGTTATAATTCACTTCAAATTTCTTTTATTCTTAATCTATATCAATATATGATTGTTTCTTTATTCTCAATGTTTCATTATATTTCATGATTTTTATAAGAATATTACTTTTAAGAATAAAAATACTTAATATTAATATCAAGAAAAAATATAGACAAAATCAATGCATGCCTTCTACATAATACATATATATATCACAAGTACATCTATATTATATAATTATATATTGCACATGGACATAAATAAATAGAGTATATATATAAACATATGAAAATATTTAATGTGTGAAGTTATCCATTTATAATTAGTTAGTTAGAACCTAGAACAAGTAGTTAATAAAAGTCAATTACCCCAGGCCAAAGTTAAAGTAAATATAATAAGGCTGATTGCATTCAAAAGAGAAGATTTGAATACAATCAGTCTGTCAGCTTTACATTAACTCTTGGCCTGGGCAGTTGGCTTTCATTAGCTAATGTTCTAGGTAAAATGCTTTCTAATTAATTAATTATAAATAGATAGCTCACACATTAAATATTTCCATCTAAAACACCCATTAAAAACTTTATAATATATAAAACATATCTCTATAAATATATATTATAATTGTCACATATGTAAGTATGAGTGCAATTTGATCTACAATTGTGACTTTCTTGCAATCACATATTTGACATCATCTGCCTGAAACAAATATATTTATGATTACTATTAATTATTTAATAAAATGAATATCATTTTATCCTAAATATAAATTTTAAATTTAATTACATATTTTTATTATATATAATGATATAATTTACACAGAAGCTAAACTCTCCATACAGTAGTGCCACTCAGTGCAAGACAGAGTAATCAATGGATGCAAAAAGATTTGTGCATAAAATCCCTATCTAGTGCCTACTCATCCAATATCCACAGACTAGTTATTAGCTTGTAGCTTTCATCAGTAAGGAGCCTTGGGTCTGACAGCACTGCACCTACATCTTAGAATTTAATGCAACCCTCCAGCAGCCACTAACTATAAAGCTTTGAGTCCAAAATGAAAACACAATAATGTTTTCAATTTAAGCTCATTAGTTTGTATAGTCATATAGATCTGAACTCAGTTCAGCATCCATACTTTTTGGTATCTTTGGTTCTTTAACAACCACAGTCATCAGAATCCTATTGAACAGGAATGGTATTAAACCACTAAACAACATATGATAGTCATTCTTTATGCTTACACAACCTGTTTACACAGAGGCTAAGCACTCCATAAGTAGCACCATTCAGTGCAAGCCAAATTAATCAATAGATATAAGAAAGTTTGTGCATAATATCCCTATCTAGTACCTATTCATCCAATATCCCCAGACTAGTTTCTGCCCAATAGATTATTGTGACTGTGTTATTAAAGAACCAAAACACACCAAAAGGTTGGATGCTGAACTGAATTCAGATCTATATGACAATACAATCTAATGAGCTTGAATTGAAAATATTAGTGTGTTTTCATTTTGGACTTAAAACTTTATAGTTAGTGGCTGCTGGAGGGTTGCATTAGATTCTAAGATCTAGGTGTAGTGCTCTCAGACCCAATGCTCCTCACTGTGAAAGCCACAAGATAAAAACTAGTCTGCAGATATTGGATGAGTGGATACTAGATGGGTATTTTATGCACAAACCTTCTTGTATATATTGATTACTCTGGAAGCATTGAGTGACATTACTGTATGAAGAGTTTACCTCTGCTTGTGTAAACATAAAGAATGGTGAATATGTGATGTTTAGTGTTTAAGGACATAATAATTGTAATCCAAGTTCATCCACCTTTTTTCTATGTATAATATCTGAAATATAATTTAAAACTTCTATTCTATTTCGCCAGATTGAAAAATATAAATAAGTACATCTGCAAAAGCAAATGATTCTTAAATTATTGACTGAACCAGTAATTTTCAATTGGTTTAAATCATAACTCTTAGATATGTATTCATTATTTGTCTGATTATTGATAATCATAGAACTATTTGCTTAAAGTAAATACTATCAAATGTATAAGTATAAGAAATATGGAATGTATAGACAAATGATGAGGATATATGTAAGAGAATATTACCTGGACCAACTGAAAAGTATTGGTTCAGTCATTTTAGAATCTTTGGTTTTTTTTTCCAGATGTCATTACTCACATGTTTCAAGCAAATGAGATTGAATGAAGGTTTTAAAGTATACATATAAAGTAGTTCTTGGGTCAAACCATTCCCAACATTATGACTAAATAACATCTACCATTGTCAAGGTTAACTTTTCAAAGAAAAATCATTAGATGTCCAATAGTAATGAGAATGAATGTGAAGTAAAGAATAAGATTGAACATGAAGTAGTTGAGCATTCAGAATATGTGAATTAACATACTGTTTATTTTCTTCAGTCTCACCATTAATTGTTTTCAAGTTTATATTAGAAAAAAAAAAAGAATAAAAGAAGTGGTCTCCATAGGGCTGGATTACATTGTGCTTCATCATTTCTATTTAAACCAGTTTATTAAAGCCACTACTTTATAAGATACAGAGAGCTATCGGGTTTAATTATAGACCTTAGCTCATTACTCTTAACATAGTGTAATGAGTTATCATCTATAATTAAACATGATAGCTATCAATCCATATCTCATAAAGTAAATTACTTTAAGAACCTTATTGTTATAGAAATAAGAGATAAAATAATTCTAATGGGGTAACTTTGCTTCAAAATATTAATTTTATGAAAATTATTTTGATTTTATTTCTTTGCTATTTAAATTGACTTCTTAAAAAATTGTATGTAAAAGAATAATTTATTTGGAAATAAGATAATTGCTAAGACAAGGAATATTACTTTGAATAATTTATTAAATAGCACAAAAGAGAATTTTTGCTAGAAAAATTATTCCTGGAGTAGTAAATATTATTCCTTGTTTTTGTAAGAAGGTATATATAAGTCAGAGTAGAGTGAGCTATAAAGGTACATGAAAGTAGATTTATGTAACTTAGTTCTGCTTTATATATCCATGAAAAAGATACAGGCCATATTATTAATTTTGATGAAACAAAGGTTGTCTTCCTTGAGAAATATGAAAAAAAAAATTAAAGAATCTTTATTATTAAAAATTTATGATTCTGAAGCAATTAATTTATTTAAAAGTTCTTTTAATATTAAGTGTGTATAAGATGTAAGTGGAATTCTAGAATACGTTTAGTATAAATGTTATTTTGTAGTTTTTTACACTTGAAAAGTCTGCTTGTAGCTGTGAAACCATTGGTTGTCTTTTAGAGTTTATATTTTTTGACTAGTCTGGTGAGTTGTGAATTTTTGTTAATATATATATATATATATATATATATATATATATATATATTGTAACAGGATGGGGTAGGAAGTGGAAGGAAAAAAGGAGGTTAATCAGAGTCATTTCTGGGGTGATGGAAAATCATCAACACTCCCAGTCATTTTATAATGAAATATCAAAAATTTACAAATATATATATATATATATATAAGTAAGCTATATTTAAGGGGAACAGGAGATCAATAAAATCTCTGAGAGATCAGAAGGGCAACTAAAGCATAATTATCCACCATATATCAACCAGAATTAATAAAGTAAAAGTACTTAAGTACTACTCAAAATAAACCATTCATCATCATGAATGACCCACAATAATGTATAAAATCAACAGTCCATCCTGTGGCTGGATTTGAACCATAAAAATATAAATCAATAGACAACCTTGTGACTGGATTGGAAATTGGTCTTCTGTAGACCAGGCTAACTATTGAGCCTTTGCCACCTTGAGCAATTATTTAAACATACTTAGATGCATCACTTAAATGCTCACCCATCAAAATACATAAGAATCAAACAATAATGCTGGTACATTAAAACATGCTGATCATCAACAATGCTCAGGCCACTTGTACTGGCCAACTATAAATGTAACTTTTAAATAAAACAAATAAAATATAGTGCATGGGCTTAAAAGAGATTCTCTTTTGTGCCAATCAGGATGATGATTGATCATCTCTGGATGCCCAAAAGCACTAAATATACCTCCCCATTTATATATTCACTCCGTGCCTGAATCTAGCTCAGAGAACACAAGCTCTATTACTGTATGTGACCAAGATATGATGGAAACAATTTTTAACAATTGAATAAGTTTATTAATAACAATAATAAAATACGTACATATAAGCTTACTGATTTTGATTACAATACAAAATTTCAAATGATCACATTGCAATTTAAATAATTACTATTCAACATTCAAATTGTTACATTGATTTACATATATGTGCACTACAATTAATATATTCAATTGATATTCAATAATTATAAAAAATGATTAAATTTTACATATATGTCCTATTTTAATTCATTACAATAATAATATTATATTTTCCTAATTAATTCCATTTGGCAAACATACATAAATTCCACACATATACATGTGTATAAACAAAACAGAGATATAATTTACAATTAGTTAACAGTTTATAAGTCCTCTTTTTTTTCTTTTCAAACTAAATAAAATCATTTTTTGTTTGACAGGTACTTGTTGATTAATTAATTATCAAGGACTCTAAATTTAAAATGTCTCTTTTTTTTTCCTTTAATAAACAAAAACTAAAATCAAAATCATTTCATGGAATAAAAAAAATATAAACCTCAAAACATCTTTCTGATTGATTAGTTAATGCTGATGAAGTAGGCAAGGTGAGATAGGAAAAATGAATACGTGAACTGCAACTCCCCATGCCATGATAAGTAGACAGCCAAGCACAAACTACTAGTACACTGCCCCATGATGTTGCGAGAAAATACTTCATCTTTAAGCACTACCTCTCTTGTACCTAGAGAGATCATCTACCAGGAGTATCCAGAGAAAAAATATCAGGTACTGAGCCAGCCCTGCTCATCTCCTGTGAGTCTTAGGGGCCTGTGCATGTGGTCTATCCATAAGACCATGGCCTATTCATGAGGCCAATATACACTGCTGGTCTATTCTAGGAGTTCAATCATCTAGGTCTGGATAGTGCCATGCCTATACTTTGGAGCATCATGAACACACTGCATCCAGGAAGCCCTGCTCAACTATACACCCACCACAAACATGAAAAGTACAAAGTCACACATCACTTCTAAAATGTCATTTTACTAAAGAAATTATTTAAAATTTCATTATTATATATAACTCTACTCACCACAACTGTATATATGTTTATATGTGCTTCTCTACCTTTAGATATGTCAGCATATATGTAATTACTTCTTCAGCAAGCTGGGGTTCCTGGGCAAGCTGGAAGATTTTTCTTGGTAAGTGTGATTTTAGTGATTGTCATGATCAGGAAAAAGTATAATCCATGTAAAATGTTGATCCATAGTTGGTCTCTTTCTGTATAGGATTCTTCCAGGCAAGCAGCTGTCTTAGTTTGATAGATTTCAGGCAAACAACTGTCCTCTCCACATTTAAGGCTATGGATTTCAGCACAAAGAAGTGGGTCATTTTCTCCATGTAAATTCAAACTCCTGCAAAGAAAAATAGTAGCAGTTCCTGAATCTACTGTCCTGCCATCAGCTACATCAGTTTATGGTAGCTATTTTGCCAACTCTATGATCAGTTAAAACCAACTGTTGCAAACTTCAACAAGCTGCAACAAAATATTGTAATAACTACTATCCAGACTGTTCTCTTCAAAAATCACAATCCACCCTGACTAATATTTTTATCAGTCCCTTTTATAATAGGCATAGTGACTGTTTTCAATCTGTCTAATCCCTTTGAAAACAAGAAGGAAATTTTTGTCAAAATGTGATATTCATGTTTTTACTTTAATCTTTGGAGTTTGACCTTTAGAATTTTTAATATACAAAGATTTTTAACTAAGTAGTAGAAATGCAAATAAGCATCAATTAAAAAAGATACTTTATACAAGTTTTAATTAAAAGAGTTAAAAAAATAAATTATGCTTATTTTTTTTTTAAATTTCAAAATCAGAATTACAAATATTATTTATCAGACCTTTTTAAAATACTTATTTCATAATGAAATTTTACTTTAAACACAGAGTTATTTAACCCTTTACTTATTATTATTTTCTTTAAGGAAATATAGAAAATTATCTACAAAAATTTATCCTGTGTTTATTTCTACTTTTCCTTTATTTTACATACACATATGCACACACACACTATATTATTATGTGTGTACTATGTAACCCAAGTGGTTAAATATATATATAATTATAATATAACATGTATTTTATAAATTGACAAAGGTATCTGATAAATAATCATACCCAACCAAATCTATCACATTTGTGATGCATTCTTCAATGCAAAATCTTCCTGACCAATTTCTCATGATGTATTTCATAACAAATTTCATTTGTCGGATAAGATTAAAAACATTTGAATTCCCATAGAGAAATGATAAGATTAAATATTTTAACAATCTGAAAGATTTGATTGGCTATATATCTATTTAAAGTACGTCATAATTTCTTTTTTTTTTTCTTTCTCATATATATTAATTTCAGGTTCTTTTGTAAATTTAAAAACGGTCTTGATCATGATTATAAAATAATAATAAAATATAAGGTATGAATAAATTATATATTAATGAGAATTAAGAATAAAAAACTTGGGGGAGAAAAATATTGTAAGTAATAGTGTTTAATAAAATACACACATATATATATATGTTTGTATGAGTATTTCTGCATATTCTGATTCTGGAAAAAAATCCATCATTTTTGTTTCAGTATTATTAAAATTGAATTTCTGAAGTGAATTTTTTTTTGTGTTTCCCTTTTTTTTTTTTTTTACAAAATCATTTCTGTCAAAACTTGTTCTATCAAATAGAATTTGATTTTTTTTTTAAAGTCATTTCTTAATAATATATATGATATTATATAATATTTTCTATTTATTAACTGGAAAGACAAATATTTGCATCTGCAATTGAGTCAGATCAATTTAAGCATTAATTTGTAATCATTCATATGAACGACAATCAATCAACTAAATTGACAATTCGAAAAAAAAAAAACAACTACCAATTTGACTTTTTATTATATAGAGTAGGTTTTCTTTTATAAGAGAAACTAATAATTGTTGGAATTTCAATCATGAAAATAGTGTTTAACATTTATGAGAATTCCCCATTGACTTATATATATATATACTACAGTTTTTATCTTACTTCAATATCACATACTATCTATTGGTGCTATCTATCAACTAATATACATTAAATCACAGAATTTCTTATTCTGTGATTACAATTCTTATTCTTAATTAACCTATTCATTCAGTATACTATATACTGCATTCAGTTTACTAAAGTAAATAAAAGGATTTGAACTTAGAATTTTCATTCCATATTCATCATTCACTCCATTTCAAGCAACTGATACAACTGATGAGTGCTGTTTCTGCATAAAATACATATATTGGGAGTCATTTATCTTTATCACATGTGGGGTCGTATATACTGAGTGTTTGAGATGGAGTAGAAGATGAATATAGACTGAAAATCTAAGTTCAAATCTTTCTAATTCTTCTTCTTGTATATGTAGTATTTAACTGTTGGCATAAAAAGATTTGACATAGTGAAAGTATATTTGTTTATGCTCTTAGGATCATTTTAGTTCATACATAAAATTTTTTAAAGTATTATTGGCTCCTCTCACACTCTATAAAATCAAATCAGACTATAAAGTTTTTATCAATTTAGTTAATGATATATGTGTGTCTGAGTTTGTCATTGCCAACTTAATATAAGTATCAAGCAATGGCTTAATTAATTATATAATAATATTATGTGTGTGTCTAAAATTAAATACAAAGACAATTACATACAGCAATTAATAACTCCACTATATGCTAATGTAACCCACAGAAATACAGATTTTAGAGCTCTCCTAAGCAAATGAGAATTTATAATATTATAAGTCCATATTTATATATATGGTTGGTATATATTTATATATTTAAAAAAGTATCCAAAAAGATAAACTTCTGAGTATGATTGATAATGATGATGATGATGATAGACAGTAATAATAATTGAATAACTTTATTGTCCAAGAGTTTATAAGAAATTTGAATACTGAAAATATTAGAAATGGAGTTGATCAAGAACCTTATGTTCCAAAATTTGATACTTTATTTTTGCTCTAAACTACACATGACAGTGCCATTGATTACAAGCTATAAAAAAAGAGATAATATAAACTCTGACCTTTCTTCAAACTTCAAAATAAAATAAAAATTTTCAGTTTTATTATTAAAACATTATGTGAATTTCCTTGATAGCATGTAACAAATACTATGTTTCTCCTGTAACAATGATTTCCATGCTCACAGTTTCAGTATCTGAGATTTAAAAAAAAAAAAGTAAATAAAATTAAAAAAATAAAAATTAATTATTTTTTCCACATGTATATACAATTTGTGCACATCTCTGTATGTGTTATACGTGTTTTTAGCATTTGTGTACATTCGCTGCATACATAGCTGAACCTATACATAAATATGGTATAAATATATATTACAATATAATTGTATGTAAAATTCACTATCTGAAACATAGCTTGAAATTAAATGTTGCAGATATAAGAAGACTATAGTAGAAGCCATTTTAACATTTATAAAACTGAAAATCCTGAAAAATATTGCCAATTTCATCACTAGTTATTTGAAAATTTTACAAAAAAAATAGATATATTTAAAGAATAATTCATTTTTAAAGTCAGCTTCAAATTTGAATGTAAAATTAATAATGTTAAAGACAAACAACATCACATTTCATTTTTTTTTTTCATTTTTAAATAATAATAAAGAGGAAAAAATACTTTATTTGTATTATGTATTTTTAAATTATTGTAAATAAATGTGTCCATTTATTATAAATTCATCATGCTAAGATTCCAAAAAAATAATGAATGGAGACTCAATATTTTAAAAAAGATAAATTTCGAATTCATTGAAATAGAAACATTTTAAAAACTAATTCACAGAAACTCAGAACTTGTACTATGAATTTTGGAAACTAACACAAGCCATTTTTGCTGCATATTTTAACATTATTGAAAAAGGTATTAATATTTATTTAAACACAATGGTAGAAATAGGAATAGGGGGTTATCAAATAAAAATAAATATATAAAACTAAAAAAAATAAATTAAAATACAATAAACATTAAAAAAAAACCTCACAAAATATTATATTTATGAAAACATTTTTTGAGCTTTTGGTATCTTAGATAATTTGTTGATGGCAATATTTTCATAACTCATTGCTTTAGATATAATATTTCTATAAAAATTATGGTTAGATTGTCTTATCAGTATTGAAATTTTGCTATTAAAATTTTCAGCTTTATATTTATGTTTAAATAAATAAATAACTTTTAATAAAAATATTTGCCAATGATTTTTAAAATTCTATTTAGTTTTTTTTTTCTACTATTAATATATATATATATTTTAAATGTGATTCACTTTGTTGCCTATTCCAATTCAGCATCAGAGACTATTACTTTGCCATCTGAACTATGATACAAACTCTGTATAAATTAATGCAAAGTGGTTAAAGCCCAAAATTGTAATCCTATGTTGAGTCTAAAACACTGTAAACATATATATATATATACTAAAAAAAATATTTTTTTGTTTTTTTCCCATAAGTCATAGCATCGGCCGGGAGGTGAACCCACAACTGTCTGTAACCAACTACTTGCTTGCAAGGTGGCTGCAATGACCTCTCGGCTAACAACGCTTGACAAAAAAAATGTTTTCTTAATGTTTCAACTGCAAGCAAATAAGTAGTCATTGTAAGTAAATATTTTATATTTACATAAGTAGAAGTTTTCATTTAACTAGAGACAAATATTATGAACTTAAATATTCAATGGACACTAGATAATATAATGGAAATGACTTTAGAATAATTTAAAAATAATTGTTTCTGAAAGCACATATGCAAGTATATGAGAAAGTCATATCTATATAAATAATTAATTTATCAAAAATAAATACTTAATTTATTAATATATATATATATTGATTTTTGTAATAAATATTTGCTTCATATACATTTTTGTAATTGGTTTAACAAAATGCTCATAAAAATTATATTTTAACACATTAGTTAAGTTTTAGGATTGCTAATAAATTCAACATTTATCATATTTAATATTTGCATTGTTAATCCATAATTCAACAGTAGAATTTAAATATTTAGCATTCATAATCCACTATTTCTTTAATAGTATTTAAATATTTAGCAATGATAATCTATAATGCATTTCTTTACAACAACAACAAAAAATCAAGTCAAATGTCACATGACCTAATTTAATAAAGCTTGTGTTTACAAATGTTATATATAGAGCTCTCAAAACAAACTCTTAACAAGCTTTGTAGAATACCCCAACCTCAGACCAGTTTCTGCTACTGGCATCCTCAGTGAGGTGCTAGGATATTCAATCATTAGATTAAAAATACCAGGACAAGCCCAGCACTTTATCTAATGTATAACTATTAAGTAGAAACTCTGAAATTTTCAGACATCCATATGTCTTCCAATCCAGCTATCTAACTTAAATAGCCATATGGAAGTGAACTAAGTTCAGATGCACCATATATTAATAGCTTTAGCAATATAAAATTGCCAAAGCCATCATAGCAAAAAATAAAATTACAAAAAAAAAAATCAAGTCAGATATCACATGACCTAATTTAATAAAGCTTGTCTTTACACATGTTATATATAGAGCTCGCAAAACAAACTCTTAACAAGCCTTGTAGAATACCCCCAACCTCAGACTGGTTTCTGCTACTGGTGTCCTCAGTGAGATACTAGGATATTCAATCATTAGATTATAAGTTACGCTAATATAACCCATGGTAAGTACAAATTGTGACATCAAATCAGAAATTCATAGATTCTCTAGTAAATTGTCACAAGCTAAATTAAGGAGTATGTAATAAAATTAATAAGCATACATTGGAAAGGGGACTATAGCGAACCCCTGCTTTGATGTGTGGAAAACTTTTTACCTGAAACCACCTAGATAGCCACTGTATTTCTGGTCTTTTTCCTTTTTTTGTCATTTATTGTTAAAACACTGTATTGAATGGTCAACTTGTTGACACACATAATGCTTAAGTAGCTTAAATCAATGTAATCCTTTATAGATGTGTCAGGCAGATGGCCTTTCCTTGTTTTTACTGTTTGTTTTTTCTTATTTATTGTTTTCATTGTAGAGCTGCAGCCCATTTGTAAGCATGTAACCTATAATAAGAAAGATGTAAAATTATTTCCATATTTATCTTCTTAAGGTGTGAATAAAGTTGTTATTTGAAATTAAATAGTAAATTTTATCTTCATCTGTGTAACCTTATCTATAGGATATTCTTTGTTTTAAATATGAATTTTAAGTAGTGAATTCTATCCCTGTCTGGATAAACACATATATTTTATAATCATTGCTAAATATGAAATTTAATTCCTGCAATTCATCTTTGCATAGATAAATACTTTTACTTGTGTTCATAAATATTTTTAAAAAAACTATAATTTATGAATATCATCTTCCATTCCCCACCTAGAAGATAACGATTTTTATTGTAACTTCGGAATTAAAGGCTCTAACTTCATTACCAATTATTCACAATATGGATTAAATTCTCTCTTTTATCTATTAGGATTTTACCATCCCAAGATATCAAAAGATTTTATCACTTTCAAATATTTTGAAAGAATGCACAAGAATAAATATTCTGAATATCTTAAAAGATTTTGAATTTAATCTAAATTATGAGAAATGTGATATATTTCTCAATTATCTTTAAGTGCAATAATATTTATATTTATTTTGGTCAGTGAAAGTTCTCTGGACAAGGAAAATATGATTAAAAAAATACAGATAGTACATTTACTTTTTAATCACCATTTAGTTAAAATGTGTTATCAATTCTTTGGGCTTTGGAGATCAGTTATTAATATTTAAAGATAATTATTTATGGTTAAGTCATAATACTTGACATTTTATATGTTTTATTAGTCTGTTGATTTAATCTGATGGTTCTCTAATTAAAAATATCAAAAATATATGCACTCACATAGGTATCTACAAAAATTTATAAAGATTCTATTGTATATTTAATCATAATTGTGGCACTGAGGTTAGTATAAATATTACTGTCCAGTTGAGTGAAGCTCCTGGTATATTATATCCTCATTTTATTCATAAGGTGAGGGTGTTAAGCATCTTATGGAATGTTATCAGAAATTATCTATTGGGATCAGGTAAATTAAAACCAACTTTAAGAATAGTATTATAAATTGGGTTAATATTTTGCTGTTGTATAAAGTAGTTAAGTTTATACATTGGATATCTAAAAAAAACATATTATTAAATATGCAATAAGACATTCTGTAATTAAGTCTTTCAAATAGTGCTTAACAACTTTCTCTAACAAAGTGTTCTGTTTTGCATCACCTTAGTTAGTAAAAAAGTCATATAACATTTTTTTAAATAAAATATCATTGCACAGAACTTGTTATTGCATTCATTTAATATTTCTTTTATTATTCTTATTGTTAATAAGTTAATTATATTTGTGAATTATCTGGTCTTTAATCATTAATTAATTAATCTCATTATCTGCTAATTTTATAAATGAATATAGTCACATGATTTTATAATTATTATCATTATATAAAACACACTGCTTCATAAGAAAGTTGTTCATTATTTTTATACACTTACACCCTCCTTATTTTCATATTTAGTTTGCAAGATATAAATTAAATACAACTAAATGACCTTTGCTATTTAATCACATCGATGGTAATAACTTATAATGATAAGGAGTTAAAACTGTAAGAATAGTATTTATTATATTTGAATATTAAAACCCTGAGATAATTTGTAATCGAATTTATGTTATACAGTAGCTTAGATCAAACCTGCCAGCCCATATATATGAATGTTATAAAATTTATTTATTTATTTTAAATGTACAGTCATACTTTAAGACATAGTGCAATATACATCTGCAGAGTGCTTTTGTAAAATAATTATTTATTTATTATAAATAATCTCATAAAGTATCAATCTGAGTGCTTTTTAAAAAATTAAGCAAGAGAGCTAATCGAACAGTGTATGGGAGTCGCTAATCATCATTTTTATATAATGTTATACTATATATTATTAATCTAATGAATAGATGCTCAAAATATCAAAGATTTTAGCAATTTGGATTTTAAAAAAAACATTCAACTGGCAATACTTTTTATACTTAAGAATTGATAACTAAAAATTTGGTTCTTTAGTCAGTCACTCTTACAATTGATCTGTTTAATGGATCAACCACTTATTATTACTTAATTACAATATTAAAAGAATGATTTAAAGGCAAAGGGCCATGTTTTCAAAATATTTTCTACTGTAGTCAATATATATATATGCATGCTTTTATTGTATTAATGGAAAATAATAATAATAAAAAAAATAGTATTTTAAAAAGGCTATTTTAACAATTTTAAAATATTATTTAATCCTGTGAGAATTTAAATAATTTTTTTATTCTTTTTTCTTATCATGTTTCTTGCGTGCACCTTTTTATCAATTATATATATATGTTCATAAAAACTGAAATAACCACCGCCTCTTCTTAAATATATACATTCGTTTTAACCCGACTGAGTGAGAAAATTGAATAACAGCAAAATGTTATATATCATATGTAACCATGCCTTTAGGATATGTTCTATTTAAAATCAAATATTAAAAAGAAACATCATATTTCAGAAATCTTTTGATTGATTCCCTTTCATATTTTTTAACACAGGCAATTATTTGACATTTGTATCAACCTAAAATCACTTAAGACAGAAGTAATAGTATTTCAGTATGGCATACAGAAAAATAAAATAAAATGATAATTTAACTGTTAACATTTAGTTAAAAATATTATTGCAAACAATAAAAATAATTTACACTTTGAAAGTCATTAATAAAGTGTGCAAACAACATAAAATACATAAATCATAAATTATGGTCATCATCAACGATGAACAGAGAGTAAGGCAAAGGATTTTTCTATAAATTTCATGAACTTCTATTACAAAGTATTTACCAACATCATTTAACATTCACATTTAATTCATATTTAATTAAAAATAGACATTTGCTAAGTTTATTTTTTACATAATTTGATAAATTCATTTTCACTCTCTTTCTCTCTTTTTTTTTTGCAGACTGCTTTGAGAAAAGAGTATATCCTGCATTATGTTTTATATTTAAATTTTCATTAAGTAGTTTAACTCATTAGTAGAATAATGAACATGATAGCAAACAATTCTTAGATCATAGCACAACTTATTACTTCTGATGCATGAAAGCCACATGATCTTTCAAGCAAATAATTATTCAATATAATATGCAGTATGTATTTTCACTTTTGAAATTTTCTATATTGTTTTCTTGGATGTAATAATTCTATAAAGTACCTCTATTTCTTTCAAGCACCTTAGAATATCAAAAACTATTACTAATTTATAATAAAAAAATATTTTTATTAGAGATTACTGAAAATTAATATGTAAAATACATGACATCTACAAAAATTCAGAACAGTAGAATCCATACCAGCTAAACTAAGCATTATATTTGACAACTACTATTCAGAAAATTAAATTACCTTGACTGTATTTATCTCTGTAAAAATATTTTAATCTTTACAATTTATAAACGTGGTCTTAAGATTATAGGTTGTCTATACTACATTTAAAATAGTTTATTTAGGTGGATAAAAAGGAGAAAAATGAAAATGATATAAGTATCTGCTATCTATGCCCAATTAATTCTAAATATATTTTAAAAATTGTCACCATTGCTACAAAAATTATAAACATTTATGTTTTTAATATATTTCTATTTTGTTTTGCCTTTTTTTTAAAAAAAATTCATTCCAAGTGATAATATTTTCACTCCACACTATCAGAGAAAATATCTTTAGTTCCTTTAAATCCAAAATTTTTTAATATAATAATCAAATTAAAATGCAAAAATTCATATCTATTTTAACTTTTTAATGCCCCTAATTTTATTCATTTTTAGTTCAGCATCATTGCCATATGCACGAGCTTAGATATTTTCTTCAATATCCCATCCCACTTATATTTATTTTATTACATAAAGAGCTGTATATACATATATGCAAATCTAAGCAGATGCCTAGAAGCAAGGAATAAAGTGGGTATTTAAATTTGCATAAATGATAAACATTTTTGTTCGCAAAATGTTGATAAATTAAAATTCAAAAAATAATATAACATGCCAAAGACATTCACAATAATATCTATTGTAAAGATACTGAATTTTTTGAAATTTCTAGTTATTTTCTTTAGTAGAGTGATCTCACAATTCTACTTATATACTGAAGAAAATTGTAATTTTAAACTCTGATTTCAATATTTATTAAGCAAATCATAATATGAACACATATGATGAAATAGAAACAAAATTAAAAATTATAATTATTAATATTTTGACAATACACAGTTAATTTTTCTGGGTTTATATTATAAATTCAAATAGACAATACAATAAAGAATTATAACAAGATGATCAATGTCTAAAAAATGTCTATTTGATTTTATAATATCGATATCTGAAAAATGCTGATTCCATTAAATATGTAGAAATAAAAACACTTTCTATATAATATTTGAATAATGTAATTGGGGGAGAGGGATTGATCAAAACAACATTGATTACTGTGCTGTAATAAATGTTTTTGCTGAAAAAAAAAATGGAGATGAAAACTCTAATTGTACAAATTTTTTTGTATTGCAAATAAATGTATAATTTGTAATAATAAAAATATAAAACTCAAATTAAATAACAAAATAGATGTAACTATTTATATTACTTCCAAATATTTTTTTCTTATTTACTAGTAAATCTTTTTGATCCTTGTGATAGAATTCATAGTAGCAGTCTTTTTTCTCTATTGCTTTTAATTCAATACATATATCAAGCATTTATTTTTGTTTCAGATTTTTACAGCTCACACATTTATTTGTATTAAAACAATATATTTATGGAACAATTTTATTCAATAGATGAAATCTTTTATATCCCCCCCCCCCAAATGTGTTTGTAGAATAGCAAAAATAAAAAGATATGGAACAGTATCAATTACAATGGAAGACTTTAGGAATCTAATTTTCTTTTCAAAATATTTATTCAGGTTAATGTTATACAAGTAGATGAAAGTTGTTGTGATACAAGACTTGTATTTGTTCTCTATATTTATATTAGTGTTTTAAATTACAATCAGCAGAGGGAAAAGGTGAAAAACAAAAGAGGTAAGTGTTAACCAAAATAGAGAATACGGATTGATGAAGATTACTATATTGAACCCTTACACAAAGATTCAACACTAAATAAGTATTGGTGAACTTCTATATCATATTATTCATAATATCTATTATTAGTTGTCTAATTTCCAAATATTTAACTTGTTCTATAACTTACTTTCCAATCCTATTACCTTATAAATTATTTTAATTGCATTAATTTTATTTTCATTTCTTTTCATTCCTAATTTTCTCCAAATTCTTTTATTTCTGCTATGATTTTATTAAACCTTTTATCCCTTATTGGAATTACTGTCATGTTACTAGCAAAATTAAAATAATGAATCTAATTATCCTAATGCTAATTCAAAATCATCATGAACAAAATACAAAATGCTTGTCTTACACCCTCCTTATATCTATGTCTTCTCAAAATCAACTGCTGATCTTGTAAAAAATATTACTTATTAATTGTGAAATTAATAAAAAAAATATGGGCATTAATTATCTGCTTTTTTGCAATAAAATATCCACTCACTCAATCTTTTGTTTTTACTCTTTTTTTTTTCTTTCAATAAAAGGTTTTGGGAAAACCTAACAATATACACATAAAAGTCACAAAACAAACATGTGTCAGCTAGATAAAAATTTTGAGGAAACTAGCTACATTCAAGTTAGCATGACATGCAAGAAAATAGTTATATGTTTTTCTTCTAAGTTCAATAGTTTTTACCGAACTAGAGATAAAACCTGAATCTTGATGCTACATCTACTATTATCATCAGACCTAAATATCTTCCTATATACTAAGAAAAGAGTGAGATATTGTCAAGCTATTTGCTTAATGGGAGGCCAAATAAAAAAGTGCCCCAGCCCAACAAATACATTTTATAGTCAACAACATATTGGCTTTCTTCCAGTTTAAACTGCCTTTATTATTATAAATAATTATAAACTATAATTTATCTTTTGTTTAATTTTAGTTTCCAAAATAATTTATTAAAGATTATATTAGTACATCAGAGGTTATTTGGTACATACTTTGTTCAAAGTGTTTTCTCATTCATTCATTTGGTTTTCCTGAATTTGAGTCAATTATTCTTCTGTTTTCTCATTTTCGGAGCATCCTGCTATTGGTTGGGCCATGGAGAGGATAAATCCAGCATGTCCCAAGTCATGGTAAAAATAACCTCAGGGGTTATCAGGCTGTCTCTTGTTCTTGTTTTCTTTAGATTGCCCTGCATGAAGTTAATAGGATTAAAATTTTGATGATTAAATACTAGCTTAAATCTAGTAATCCATAATAGATGATCAAGAATTAATGAGAGTCTAATTTCTGGGTATGATCCTTTTCTGATACATTCTTTCAAATTAATTACTTTAGATTGATTTGCCTTGATCACAGACTCATTAGTATATTTTTAAGTTGCATTAGTTGATTACATCTGAATCTGAAATGGTTGATAGTTTCATCTTATTTTTTGCAAATCATGCAGGTTGAGTCGATTTTTGAGTACCCTCTTTTATAAAAATTCATTAGTAGGTAATGCATTTACATTGGTTTTGATTAGATAATCCAGATATTTAAACACTAAGCTCCATCTTTTGAATTTCTTTATTAATTTATCATTTGAAATGGCTAAATTTAAGAGGTGGCTTTTTAAGTCAGTGTGCTTTATATTAAAGGCCTACCAGTATGTTAATTTGTTTTGAAATGTGTCTTTATTGATTGTTGTGCATTTCATAAGCTTGTTTAGTTGTAGATCTTTTGTTATTTTTATTTGAGTGTTTTTCCAGATTGTTCATCTAGACTTAGTTTCTTAGTATTTTACTAGTACATTACCTGCCCTCATATTGACTCTTTTGTCTGTGCAATTCAGCATATTACACAACTCTGGTCTAAAATTTCAATTTAAAAAAAAAGTGTAATTAATAATATATAGCTAATTTGCGTGCTTAATTGTCACGTGATTTTTTGAACAACTAATCTACTTGCGTGAAAATATTAAGTATATTGTAACTGAAAAAAATATGTTATTTAATATTATAAAAGGATTTATATTAATACTATTAATCTAAAGCTAATTATGGATATACAACAGTTAATTAATTGTAATAATTAATAAAGCAAGTCATATATAACATGACATTACTTTTATGAGCTTGTAATTACAAAAATGCACATAGAGAGCGTACCAATAGCTCTAACAAGCTCGTAAATTAACAAGTGCGGTTATGAGAAATATTTAAAATCTCTATCCAGAACACTCTTATCTCCAGACCATGGTTTCGGGCTTATGGCCCACGTCAGTGGAGAGCTAGAATATTCGGACACTAGACCTAAAATATCAACTCAAAAAACCAGCACTTATTTCAAACGTATATTTAAGAAGAAACTCTGAATTTTAAATAGCTATTTAAGTTAGATAGCTGGATTTAAAGACATTTTCATGTCCGAAAAATTCAGAGTTTCTTCTTAAATATACGTTTGAAATAAGTGC
This sequence comes from Epiperipatus broadwayi, assembly GCA_028023455.1. NCBI lineage: Eukaryota > Metazoa > Onychophora > Udeonychophora > Euonychophora > Peripatidae > Epiperipatus > Epiperipatus broadwayi. The sequence continues at coordinate 3,555,025 of JAQFVV010006222.1, forward strand.
TGGTTTTTTGAGTTGATATTTTAGGTCTAGTGTCCGAATATTCTAGCTCTCCACTGACGTGGGCCATAAGCCCGAAACCATGGTCTGGAGATAAGAGTGTTCTGGATAGAGATTTTAAATATTTCTCATAACCGCACTTGTTAATTTACGAGCTTGTTAGAGCTATTGGTACGCTCTCTATGTGCATTTTTGTAATTACAAGCTCATAAAAGTAATGTCATGTTATATATGACTTGCTTTATTAATTATTATAATTTTACCTTTAAGGCTTTGGCTATGCTGAGCCTATTAGAATATGGTAGATCTGAATATACTTCAGTCCCATATAGCTATTTAAGTTAGATAGCTGGATTTAAAGACATTTTCATGTCCGAAAAATTCAGAGTTTCTTCTTAAATATACGTTTGAAATAAGTGCTGGTTTTTTGAGTTGATATTTTAGGTCTAGTGTCCGAATATTCTAGCTCTCCACTGACGTGGGCCATAAGCCCGAAACCATGGTCTGGAGATAAGAGTGTTCTGGATAGAGATTTTAAATATTTCTCATAACCGCACTTGTTAATTTACGAGCTTGTTAGAACTATTGGTACGCTCTCTATGTGTGTTAATTAATTGTATATAAATAAAAAATTATAACAGTAATTGTCTGCAACATTTTATTATATGATGATCAGAAATTAAGAAGAAAGCAAACATTTCTACTAAAGTTCATTGATTTTTATTTTTATTTTAACCTCAGAAACTGATTCCAAAAGATTGGTTTTCATCTAATTTGAGCCTATATGCTCAATTTGTTTAGTTTTAAACAAATTGTTTGGCTGCTGATGGTTTTCATCAGATTAATAGCATTGCGACCTTCTAGTTTTCCTTATCAAGACAAACATGATTTCCCCGTAAACTACAAATAATGTTAAGGGAATTTCAAGATTTTTTTTTTTTAAATGATAGAAATTGTTTAAATAAAAATCAACTACTTTTTAATTATAAAGTGCTTCTTTTAAAATAATCAAGGTTAATAAACTAAAAAAAAAGGCAAATACTAATAGTTGATTTTCTCTGGTTAAATGCAATAGTTTTTTGTAATTCCCACGTAGTATATTGTATAAAACATTTTTTTTTTTTTTTCATATGTCATAGCATCGGCCGGGACGCGAACCCACAACCGTCTGCAACCAACTACTTGCTTGCATGGCGGCTGCGATACCTCTCGGCTAACAACGCAAGACTAAAACATTTTTTTCTATTGTTAAATATGTAAACGTATGATTTTTCATGTTTATTCCCCTTTTTCACATATACATAATACAAATCGCTCATAAATTTAAGGATAAGTCACATATATAATTCTAAATCACCTTTTTCTTCTGGCTTTGTTTTATAAAAGACTATAATTATTTTTTTAAAATATACAGTACATATATATTAATGTTTTAATTTCTTTCATCATTTATAAGTTCTCTAACAAATAATCTTTTATTATCCCTCTGTTTCTTAAAACAACAACAAAAAAAAATCAGTTTCCTTTATTCTTAAGTTTAGCATTCAAGCATCCTCCTTTCATATTTCAACTGCTTCTAATCTTTCTCTCATTAATAATTTTAAGCTTTTGTTCCAAACAAATATCCAAACAGATATTTGATGTTTCTTTCTTAGGATCAAATTCAATGCTCATAAAATTCATTTTATTTTCTTGTTAAAAATTTGTTTTCTTTTTATGATTTGCACTTATTAATCATCCTTATTCTTCTTCTTTCATTCCTTGTGAATCTTAACCTTAAACATTATTCATCTAATTATATGCTGTCATAACCACAATTTTATTAAGTTGTTTTTAATTTTTTTTCCTTAGAAATTTCACCATTCCTATTCATTCTCATTAAAATGATTCATTTCCATATCATCAGCTAAAAGCAATGTAGTCAATAAGAGATTAATAGTGTATTAATTTGGGGATTTATGAGGGATCCTCATTATTCATGATTGGATGGTTCCAGAAAAGTTGCATGTAGTCAGTAATAGTTAAAAACAAGAGATATATTCCCATAATGATAACTACCAGTATTTATTTCTATTTGCAGATGTAAAATACATATTGGTCAACATATAAATACAAATAGCGAACCTCACTGTACTTACATATATTGTATTTGTTTAAAAATAAAGTAAGATATAAACAAATATAAGTTTTAAAAATAAATCATTGTAAAAAAAAAAAAGCCTACGGGTAAGATATAGAAACATACAAATGAAAGACTTAATAAGAAGGGTCCTCTTTGAAGTTTATTTTATTTTATTTAACATTGTTGTTTCTTTTTTAATGAAAAAGAAAAACAATCAAGAGTTCTCTACATACAGTTATATTTATTTTAGATTCAAACTCAAAACATAGTTTGAAAACTATATTAATTTCTTTAACAAAACCAATAGCATTAACCATATATTTAAAAATTTTTGAACACATTTTTGTTCAATGTGCAGTTTCATTGGAAGTTTCAGTTTTTAATTCAACAACAATCATTTCTGCAAGCTTCTCATTTAACAATTTCTATATCTTTAAATCTAAAATGGCTTTGAACATGATAAAAGTAATCACTGTATGCAGAATGTTAGCTTTATCTACCAACTCCATCAGTGTGAGGATATTTCATTCTACTATATATATATATATAGAGAGAGAGAGAGATCTTCCAATCAAAAAATCCCTGCTTATCAATAACTATCATTCATTGCTCTACTGACACTTATCTATACTCTTATTATGTAAAATTATGTTTAACCCTTACCCATATTCATTCAACTCTTCGTTTCATTTTCATATAATCTTGCAATTTTCTCAACCCTATTATCCAAAACTATTATCAGTATGTTAACTTTTGAAAATCCACTACTATTCTAAACATTGAAAGTTCCCATTTTGAAATGGGGTAAAAAGTTTGCACAATTTCCATCAAGCACTATTTTAAAAAACTTTTTTAAGACATAAAATGTTGAATCATGATTTTAAAAGATTTTTTTCTTAGGTATGTTATTTAAAAAAAATAAAATCAACACACTTTATGAATTAAAATATAAAAGATATGCAATTTACATATATTTAATCACTATCCATAATAGTTATCCTGATTATTTTTTTACAAATATGTAATTTCTGGATTATTGAAATAATATATATACATGTAGTTTTCAAATAAAAGATATGGAAAATTTTAAATTACAAATCTGAAATGTAGATAAAACTAATAGTTCAGTTGTACTTCAGATGTATCTCTGTGACTAATAACGACTGAATTATTCTTATTGAAATTTTTTAATAGATTCTGATACTATGTTTTTTTATGTGTATTTCATTTTTGCTTTTTGTTTCCCTGAAAAATCAGTGATAAAAATCATTAAACATAATCCTACAAATTAAAATTTATTAAATACTATTATATACAGTTGTTTTCATAATAGTTGGTACACAATTAGTCCTCTTCTTTTATGTAGTGAGATATCATATAACAAATATCCTGGAGACAAACAAGTAATACTACAACACACCCATTAGTCACCAAATATGTGTTCACTTTCTTCCTGCTATTTGAGAATTTTGAGTTTGCAAGCAAGAAGAATATCTATTAAATTTTGTTTTTATTGAATACTTATTTTGATCTTTGAGTCATAAATAAAATGATAAAATTATGAAACACAAATCTTTTTTTATTTGGTTAATTTTTAATGATTTATATTTGGACAAGAAATAAACTGAATTTTTGTCATGGTAAACCATTATTACTTTCTAAATATTAACCAAAGTCTTAAAAGATGTATAAATAAATAAGAATACAAGTCTATGAACAGTATCATGTTAACTAAAAAAATGTTTCTCAGAGAACAAATAATTAATAATTCAGAAAAGAATAGCACTTCAACATTTAATATACAAGATGATCTATATAGGTGTTGTCATTTTGATGCTCTAGGGCCAGATGGCTTTCTGAGAGACAAATATCATTTTATTGTAATATATGAGAAAAGTCCAGTTCAATTAATGATTAATATATTGTTATTCATTATACTTTTATTCAAGATGTATTTTTTATAATTTTTTAATACCAGTTTGATATATTTTGATTCAAAACTAAAAAAAAAAAAAGAGAAGATATTTTCATGTATAAAAAAAAGTGTCTTATATTGATTAGTGTTTAAAGAGTGTAGGGCCAAAAGGTTCAGCACTTTGATATACGTCTACATGATACTAAAACAGTGGATTCTTTAAAAATTTCAATAAATAAAGAAGGATTACATTTATGATCGGAACTGTAACAATCAAGTCATTTAGAAACAAAAATTGTATCAAGAAACAAATGTTTATCACAATTTTGAACAGATTTGATGGTTCAAATTATTTTCACCTCAAAAAATATATTAGTTCAAAATTATAACTTTTTAAAATTACATCTTTATAGGTCTTTCTTCTATCAATTGCTTTTACGTCAAATGAGTCAGAGAATTACATATTCAATATATCATATAAAATTTTAATCAGAAATAGATTCATGGTGACTATTTAAATGTTTCAATTCTGTGACTTTTGCTATAATTTGTCAGTCATTAACTATATGATTTATAGTTAATTTTTACCAACAATTGCATAAATCAGGGGCTGTTAAATTTCATTTATGAAGTATATGAGTGCAGTACCCATGGATTATCTGTTGATGAGATTCAGTAGTATATGAAACTCAAACCCTGTTGGCTTTATGTTGAATCTGAAAAAATTAATTTCTTTGAAACTTCATAAAAACTCTATTCTTTATGCCATGAATCTTTGATTGTAAATTACTGGTTTAGCTACCAAGGGGGAATCTTGATTTGAGCTAAGTCTTATGTGGTAAACCTATATTTTGAGTTATTGACAAATTTGATCTGCTTAACAGTTTTTTATATATTTTTATGATGACACTTCCCTTCTGATAACCGGATGGAGAAATATATGAAGAACATGAAACCATTAACAAGAAGTAGATCTAAGGATATCAGTAATAATTTTAATGTTAATATTCAACTAAATACCTAAAAATGTATAGTGTGGGAACTTTTTTTTCAAACATAGACCCAATATTCATCAACAGAATATTCTAGTGCTAGAAAAAACTGTCCATAAATTTTCAGCACCACAACTCCAGGTAGTGCCTATTAGCTTTTGAAGTATGTTACTTTCTTAAATAAATTTTTATCTAGCCTTAGCTAAATAATGAAAATAGACTATGATAAAGATTACTTCCAAATATCATAGGATAAAATTGTGTTTCAGTCTATTATTGCAAAAGATTATATTCATATTACAATTTGTTTTTTGTTTCCTTAGATGAAATATGAGACTACTGTCTTCACTGAATTGAATAAGATTTCCAAACTTTCATATGCTTATCGAGAGACTTTCTTATTTCAGAAAATAATTTCTTTTGAGATGTCAAAGTAATATTATCAGCATAAATTAATTTCCTGAATTCTGTTTTGGAAATATCATTGATAATATATATAAAATAAAGTGAGTATAAGAACAAAATCCTATAGAAAACTGGTCTGTAAAATTTTGTATCTACTATGAGTGACACTTAAATTTTCCTATTTCTCAAGTAAATTAATATTTACCTACACTTAAGAATTTTATAAACTTAGGCCATATTAGTTTTTTAACTTATTTTGAAAGCCTTTTTCAATATGAATTTTTAAAAATAAAACTTATTCACAGTAGGTTTTTTTAGCCTAAATTCAGGCCTTCTGACCTAAATCCAGTTTGCTCTATCGATAAATGATAATAAATTTGTGGCAAAACATTTGTTAATATGATTCATTGAAAAATCTTGTAAGAAATATATAAAAACAATATTGGATGATAGTTTTTTTGGAACATTGGTATTAAAATTGCTATAATTTTGCTGTTATGCAAACCTTCAAATAGACAATCTTAAAAAGATCATTACATTAGAATTTTAAACATATATATATATATATATATATATATATATATATATATATATATTATTTAGAACAAACATTTTACAAAAAAAAAAATTCAGAGTTAGAAAAAATGCTACTATGAGGATTACACTGAAATTATTGAGATACAGTAAAACTATACCACTTGTTTTTATAATGGTGGCAAAAATAATCATATAGTGATACCAATTTCTTCTTCTAAAATAAGATAGTGACCACATAAATTAAATAATAATCATGTCACACACTTCATGATAAGGTTAGTATTGGTGAGTGATCAATAACATTTAATTTTTCTATTAGAAGACACTTTTGTCATAAGCATATGCACTAGGATATTATGATAACTTTCACCAATCCTGAACAAAGAATATATATCACGTTTTTCATTGAATATTGTCTTTTCACAATGGTTGGCATTGGTTCATCTTTAAACACTCATATTCTACTTTCTTCAAACATTCACATTGTATTTTCTTAATGTGTCAACACATATTAATCAGTGATACTTTTAGAAATGGCCTAGTGACTGCCATCATTAAATAATTGTGAGGTTTATTGACTGATTTTAATGGATTCAAATTTTTGTGTCTTCTGAGAATTGGTGTGAAATCAGAGTAAAACGATTTTTTTAAAATTTAATTCTTCATGAAGGATTTGGAATATTGCCAGAAATCCAATGCCAAAAACACTGCCATAATTAAATAATTGCAAAGTTTGTTGACTGATTCTCATTCTCTCAACTTTTTGCTCTTCTGAGAATTGGTGTAGAATCTGTGTAAAACATTTTTTAAAAATTTAACTCTAGATGCAGGATTTTGTATATTGCTGGAAATACAATGCTAAGAGCAGTATCTATCACTTGCTAGGTTTACTAGTTATTTCCTTACAAATATAGGCAACACTGGGGAAGGGGGGGGTAATTGCTGTAGTTGACCTTTCTGTATGTTTGTTCTCATGAAGTGAATTAATTACCTTCCTATGAACTTTATGAATTCATTCAAAAACAGTTGCCCATGATGGTACTTCATCACTATATGCTAAATGTAAATGCTTTATATATTCTTCCTCAGATAAATCAACTTTAAAATCATAAAAAATCTTAACATGTCATGCTCATTCAAACTCCATGCACTCATAATGTTGAAGCTTACTTCACAGTTACCAAAATATTAATGGCAGAGATCGATTACTATGCATGCATTTATAATGAACTGAACCCAACACATGCCTAATCAACAATTCTTACAGTCACTAGTTTTATCACATCTCAATAATTTTAGTGTGATCCTCATATAATGTTAACAGTTTATTTCAAAAATAGAGAAAATAAATATTAATAGTAATAAAAGAGAAGTTAATACCTATAAATACCTTCATCAGATAATGGATATGGATGGACACATAATAGATGAAATTGATCATAAAATTAGGTTTGAAGTGTTTTTGTTAGAAATAACTTATTATTAAAAAATGCCTATTTGCTTGAAAAAAAAAAGTTTAATATGCTTTACCAGTTTTAAATATAGACTCACTTGAACAAATTGATCAAAAAGCTGTATAGAGACATTGACCACACTGGAAAGTGTATATAGAAATATGTTAGAATAAATAATAAGAGAAAACATGAATTATATGTTGTCTAAGAGAACAAACAGGTACCATTGATATCACTAAAAGAATCAAAAAGCTAAAATGGATTTAAATTAAAAAGATAATAAGATATGAATACTTTAAGTAATATCTGAATTCTGAAACCACCATTGTATAAGGGCTATAAAAATATAACATATAAGATAAATAGCTTGAACATAGATTCAAAGATTGCAGATCCAAGTATCTTTGTAGCCACCTGATTGGTCACTATTAAAATTATAAATTAACTTATAAGAACATGTAACCACTAACAGTTATATAAACCCAGCATATTCAGTCAAAACCAATAATAAATAAGAAACTAGAGACAATATAAAATATTGATAATCACACAACTGAACCAATGAATTAAAACACAATCACAAACTAATGACAGTAAAAAATAAATAATGATAGCAATGATAAAATTATCATAAATTAACACGTAATTAGGAATGAAAATCTCAAAATGAAAACAAATATATAAAAATCATTATGCCACTGTAACCAAGGTATAAGCATATAAATATCATGTAATCTTTATTGACAATAAACTATATTATTGAAACATAAGATAAATAAGAAAGATTTTGGTGCTAACTGAAATGAGATTTTTTTTGATTTTACTTTGAGATTTCAAAGAAACCAAGTAGGACAGATATCTAATGTCCATTCCATATTTTTTTTTATTACAACTGTCATTACTATGATTATTTATACAGTATACAAATATCACAAATCTTTGAGTTTAAGATCAAAAAACATCAGTCTTTCTTCTCAGTTGTCTAAATAGTTCTTAAATGAAATATCTTTTTTTAAGGCAGTCAATGAACCTTTTATATATATAGATATTAAAATCATGTCAACTAAATTATGAGCCTTAAACCCAAGAGACTGTAAAATTATCAGTCAAGAGAATGGTAAATAGCCAATGGTAAAGGCTGCTAAGAATTGCCTGATTGCAGACACAGGCTATTTACAACTGAAGAGTAATTTCAAATGATGGAGGATGTTACTAATTAGAGGATGAACTATCTAATATTAAATGGAACATTCGTGGACTGCATAAAATTAGAAGAAACAGTGAAGAGAAAATTGATTTAAAACATAGATGTGTACATTACTATAAATGCATAAATATTGGAAGTAAAAGTAGAGATGGATTCATTATAAATAAAAAATGTAAGAACAATATTGTGGAAATTGGTCGTGTATCAGATAGAGTATCAAGGATTGGTGATATAACTTAATGGAAGATACAAATGCAGATAATCTAAGTTTATGCCTCAACAATTTGTCATTGTGATAAAGAAAAGAGGGATTTTATATAGATGTACAAAAGACTTTTGACCAGATTCATATTTTTAAATTGTCATGAGAGACTTTAATGCTAGAATTTGTAAAGGACTAAAAGATGAAAGTGCTGTGGATAATTCTGGTTATGGAACACAACATTGTGGAGTTTCCAGAAGAAAAAAAAAGTATATCTTATGAATTCTGCCTTTAAGAAAAATGCTAAATAAAAAAGAACATAAAAACATCCAAATAAAGATACAGCAAAATTGGATTATATATTGGTTAATATAAAATATGTATTTCAAGATTGTAATATTCTTAATATATTTAACACAAGAAATAATCTTTGATTAGTGAGATGTATATATCTGTTAATGCAAAACAAGAAAACAAAAAATTATTTAAAATTAACATTATTCATAGATGATATTCCTAACTTTCAGAAACATTCATTTTAACACATTAGCTCAAGATTTGGATAAAATCAACAGAAATATAACAGATATACTATTAATAATAGCAATGAAGGTAACTGGGGCAAAAAAGCAGTAAATAATCAGTAAAATTTCTATTGAGACAGGACAATTTATGAAAAAAAGAAGAAATATGACCATATAAAAATGATTCATTAATAAGACCTGAATTATAAAAAATTTTGTAAAATGGTAAAAAAAGGCTTAATAATGATATAAAATAATATAATTGTGAATCAGCAAGGAAAGCTATAAAAAAGAATATAAGTCTTAAAAGTGTAAAACAACCTCTTGGAACTGCTAGGAAACATATTTCTGCCATAAAATGAAAAGATGGAGCTATTACTAAAAAGAGAAATGACATCATGAAATACATAGAGAAGATCTATAAAGAATTATATAGCAATGAAAAACTAAAAAAAAAGAAATCCCATGCAATTTCTATATCTGAATTGCCCAGCAGCATTTTAAATGTAGAAATAAAATATGCAATTATATCTATAATGAAGGGAAAAGCTCAAATTAATGATAAAATTATAATCAACATCTTAATTAAAAGAAGCAGATGAAGAAATAGAAAAATTATTGGTTAAGTTATACACTAGATGATTAAATGATAAAGATTACCAGATGATTGGAAGAATGCAGTAGTAATATTGATATTTTAAAAGGTAATAAAAAAGATATTTGAAATTAAAGGTGTTACCAATCTTTTATCAATTCTATGTACACTGTAGAGTGTTTAGTAAAATAATTATAATTAGTCTAAGCTATTTTTTGATGTTAGCCAACTAAAGAAAAAAATATAATTTAAAGTGGTTTTAGTACAGTGAATTAAGTATGGAGAGAAATTATAGAGATGATCATTGAATTTGAGTTGTCATTATGCTTTGAATTTGTAAAGACTAAAAGGCATTTCATTCTATAAACACTTCTACAGTGATTATATTCGGAAGAATATTTATCAAAATGTGACAGCAATCGTTAAATTGCGTATACAGTACTAAAAAGATTAATAATTGAAAACACTATACAACAGACTGAATCCAACCATATCTCAAAAAAAAATTAAAGTTGTTTAAAATGAGAAGCTATGGAACTAAAAGTAAAGATTATTTAAGTCATTTAAATTTTGCATTTTCAAATAATGATTCAGAGCTTCAGGACATATTGCAAGAGTTATCCAAATAATATAAGAAAGTAGTCAAGTGTTGTTAGCCGAGAGGTCATCGCAGCCGCCTTGCAAGCAAGTAGTTGGTTGCAGACGGTTGTGGGTTCGCCTCCCGGCCGATGCTATGACATATGAAAAAAAAAAAGTAGATCTAAAAATAAACATTAAAAGAAAAAGTAATATTCAATGAATTTTCTCAAAAGATAAAGAGTGACAATGGTGAATTAGACAAATTTAACAACTACAAATAGCTTGTTTGTGTTAATAATACAGTTGGATATGTGAAATTAAGCATAGAATTATAATTTGGATGTAGTGTTTTAACTTAATATTAAAAGGAAATATGCCTATGTATTTAAAAAGAATGGATCTGACACTTAAATATTTGATAGAAGAGCAATACAGACTTCAGATCAGATATATGTTACAAGTAACACGAAGGTATCATAAATAAAATACATGGGTGAGAGAACAAACAGGTATCATTAACATTATTAAAAGAATTAAGAGACTGGTTTTGAAAATAGATCAGCAGTTGTCTTACACAAGACCTAAGAAATTATAAAAGATCTAGAAAAGAATGCATAAAAAAAAAGATTGCTGACGTGATGCAGAAAAGAAAAGCTAAAATTAGTAGAAACTGAATTAAACTTGGAAAAACCTTTATCATACAATAGATGGATAATGTGTAATGTGTGATTGACAGGTTTGATATAAAGAAAAAAGATTATAAAATGGGATTATCTTATAAAGTTCTTCATTCCTGCAGTAAATTGATAATAGTTGAAGATGATAGTGATATCTGTATGTAATGCATCACTATATGTATATATATATGTATAGAGCTCAGAAAAAAAGAAATATGAATATATTGGTCAGAATATGTTAATCTTAACAGTATACATATAGATTTTCTTTAATACATACTGTTCACCTTGTTTTTAATAGGTGTGAAGAGTTCTTGTAAAATTGTTTATTTTTAACTAAATATTTTTACTAAAGGAAGTGACATTTTTATAATATGATAATGCCTAGTTTCACTATATTTAAGTGCTATTTGAAAAGCTAACCCAACAACAGATTAACTTTGTAAGTTAGATTGTTGGCCTCAGGCTCTATAGATTAAATCAGTCTACGCCACTGAAACCAGTAGTTTTTACTGGTTTGCTCATTCACATTAGTTATAGATAAATTACATTTTCAAACATTAAATACACTTTGGCCTTTTATTTTTTTATTGCACTTATTGGCTTTTTCTGGATTTGAGCTTGAATTTTAAAAAATAAATAAAAACTGGTATTTATAAAATAAAAAAAAACTAATTAAAATTCAAAACTTCAATCTTTTCACTTTTTTTTTTGTTTAAAAAAAAACTGACAACATTATGATTTTTAAATATACATTACAAATGATTATGTTATATATATATTAATAATTGAGATGATGACTTCTTAGATATTTAGCTTAATGCCATCAAAAAATCTCTTTGCTATAGTTCTAAAATATATGGACCTTTGAAGTTGTGCCACCCAATCATAGGATAATTTTATTGTTCCAATTATTAAAAACAAAGAGGATAAAAAAGAATGCAGTAATTATAATGGAATATCATTATCACTTCAGTACAGCAAAAGTATTTTTAAAAATTTTGTTAAATAGATTGCTTTCAGTCATACAAGAATGGCTACTAAAGATTCAATGTGGTTTTCTTCATGTGTCAAAGCATTGGCCGGGAAGTGAACCCGGGACAACTGCTTGTAAGGCGGCTGTGGTGATCACTCGGCCACTAACGCTTGACGATTCAATGTGGTTTTAGAGAATCAAGAAACCTAAAGACATTATTTTTGTTGTGAGGTAAATGCAAGAAAAATGATGAAAAAAAAAAAAAGATTTATATATTGCTTTTTATTGACTGTGTCAAGGCAGTTGATTCAATCAAACAGATTTATGGCATTTATTCCCATTATACAGTTTCCACATATTGAAATGAGAAAAAGTGTTATTATAAACAGGTGGAAAATCAGATATTTGAAATGAATCCTGTTGTTAAACAAAAATGTTTATTGCTTCAACAATGTAATCAATTTTTAATACAGTTGACTTTGGAACTGTTTATAGTCAGCTTAATGAAGCAAGGATTAAGATTCGATATAGATTTGATAGTGGGTTAAGGTTAGGATTAGGGAAATAACTACTGCAACTAATCTAGCTGTAAATGAAAATGTTATTTTATCTAATTTATAACAAGAAAGTGAGATTTGGAGACCCTATTAATGCAATATAAAAAAGCTTTTATAAAACTTTCATTTATGGATGTCCTGTAAAATTTTAAAAATATAATGGTAAGAATCATAAAATCAATCAATATATTCTTCAGCTTGTTGGATATATTTACTATAAAGATCACATTGGGTTGGAAATATAAAATGAAAGAATAATGCAAGTTTTCATAAGAGAATATGTTGTGCATTTCATTGTATAGGCAGAACTCATCTGCATTTTAAGAATTATTTCAAAGAATTTCTAAAGAAGTGGTCTATTGGTTGTCAAAATTGGAAAGATATGGCACAGAACCAAATAGATAAAAGTGTGACAATTAGACATGATGTAAAAGTATTTGAAACAAACAGAAAAATGGATTCACATGTGGGTATATTTGTGGGTCATAGATGATTATTTTATATAGTCAGAACAAAATTCACTTATAGAGTGGTCTATTCTCTTTTCTTTCTATGGAGGTGAAATAGCTGTACTTATTTATTGATGATTGCCATATATATATATATATATATATATATATATATATATATATATATATATATATATATATATATATATATATATATATATATATATATATATATACACTAATTAATACATTGCTAATAAGTTATCTTTGAATATTAAATTATCCAAGTACTGAAGCAGTCAATCTTAGCTTAAGCTTGAGCTTCATGTTTCCATCTACTAATCTATGTTTAAAACCCTATTTCCCATCCTGCTCCTTGTCATGTATATATATTTCATGTATATATTTGAGATGCGTGCCTAAATTATAAAATTTAATGGTTCAATAACATGTTTTAAAATTATTATTAATTCTTTTTATTAATTATTAGTTCTTTTTTATTAAAGTATTATAGATGCAGCTCAAATATATATATATATAGGAGCAAAACTTACTAACAAAATATTGATGTTTTTAAATATTTATTATATGTCATTTTTAGCTTCTTTTTTTTTAAATTGCTTGTTTTTCTATTAAACTGTATATTTTTTTATAAAATCCAATATGGAAGATGTGATTGTTGTTAATTGTCCAAAAATAATTAAAGGGAGATATTTTTTAATTAAAGTTTTACTTAAAATAAATGGGATTAAGTAGATTAAAGATTTTCTTTTGTATAAAACATGTTGTCAAATCTATTTCTAATCTGGAAATAGATTTGAATTTATTTTGGACGTTATCTAACAATTGCATCTTTCAAAAACAACTGATAAAGGAAAAAGTATAAAATGACTGAATTTTGAGAACGGATTAGATTAGCTACTCTAGTAAAAATGATTGTTAACATTGTTGTGAAACTAAAAATGATGTAGCAGTAAATCCACCACTCTTCTGTGGCCTCTGCCACTACCATAATATTCTGCTACCCTCAAGTGAAGTAAAGGCCCAATGGAGAACTTTAAAAATGCTAATAGAAACTTGCTGTCACTAAGAAGAATTCATTTGGATCCTCAATTTGCCATGCATGAGCCGTACATTGAAAATAGACTTATTAAATTTGCACAAAGTAACTTTTATGCTACTATTTGAAAATGAATCTAGCCTCACTAATCTCAAATCCTGCTATCAAGATTCTAACGTATTGTTCAATTTTCTATCTTTTAAATTAATATGTTTTTTTTTATATAAATAACATGTAATTTGCTTTTAAATAATTTATATAAATTTAATTCTCTCTCATATGCTCTTAACTTTCCTTAACTTTGGTGCAGTCATTTATTTACATGTATTTATTATTTGATTTATATATCTGCTTGCTTATTATTATGTCAATCTCACAAACTGGTGAGCTTAATTTCTAAAAATCTTTTCTGTCATTTTTTTTCTTCTTTAAACCTTCATACAAAGGTTATTAACATCCCCTTAAAATATATATGTAATGCATTATAAATTAATATGTTCGCCAGTTTGTTTTTTACGAATCAGCATTTTATGTTGGTTTATTATAAAAATATATTTGTTTAACTCTGGATTTTCTACCTGGTGAAAATCCAGAACTCAAGCTAATTAACGCTCTGAAACATTTATTTTATAATTATTTAATTAAATTCTGAAAGGGTGACTTATAATTTGTTTTCTATATAACAGCTAATCTTACTTCATTTTTCATACTCTTAAAATATCAAATATAGTATTTAAATATTTCAGTTATTATAAAAATCATGAAGTTGGGATTGAATTATTTTAAATATCAGAAAAAGGATGGGGATAAATCTTAATGTTTTTTTTTACTAAATAACATCTGAATGTATATTTTAATAAATGAAACTTCTCTCTCTGTATATATATATATATTATAGCGGCATAGCATATTATGTATATAAATTATAGTATTCAAACAAGAATCATCTATTTTAAAGCAGTAAATTATATTTCATGGCATTAGTGACATTTATCATTATTGCATTGCCGACATTTAGCCTCTCTTCATATATATATATTAGTGATTCTAGTATTCTTAATCTGGGGGTTACGACAAGTTCGAACCCATAGATTTCTTATATCTCATTCCGTAGATAGTTGAGCTATCCGGAATCATATTTATTTTGTATAAAATGCCTCTGGCGGTGATCCCGTAAGTTTGGCACATGCTATGCATATTCTTTCTTCGTATAAAAGGCCACTGGTGGTGACCCCTAAGTCTGGCACACACTATGCCCACCCATTTCTTCGTATAAAAAGGCCTCTGTCGGTGATCCCTAAGTTTGGCACACGCTATGCCCATCCATTTCATTTTTCATCAAGAAGCACAACCTTTTCCTCTTAGTTATTTTTAAGCTATTATGTCATCACCACAAACTTCTTCGTATTATTATTATTTCTTTTGCTTCATGGCCCAGTTTTAATGCTCAAATATTAAAATTAAGCTTTGCTTAAAAGATATATATAAATGCCAATTACTTCTATTTATTAATTAAGTTTATTTCAATCATATACAATCTCACCATTGTGATTTATATATCTATATTTAAGAGTATCTATATGCCTTCGGAAAAATAAAGCATCCGTCTTACTATTGTTAAAATAATTTGTCATTAAATATTTTGTCATTTAGATTCAAATATAATCAAATGTTTTCAAATGTATTTTATTTATTTTCATGACCATAATGGCATGAAAATAATTTACCTTATATCTGTAATGAATCCCAGAATGCTCCCCTAAATAATGTTAGTCACCATGTTTCAGAACTGTAATCCAAAACGTTAATAACAATTTCATGTGAATTCTTCTTTCTAATAAGATTGGCATCTTAATATTGGACCCACCAAAAATGTGTGTTTATTTGTAATATATTATTTAGCTAATAAAGAGCATATGAGAAATAATAGCATGAATGACACTATGTAATTATCTACCACTTGCTCATTCACGCACACACTAATGTATATAATTAATTTATCAATGTATGTAAATAATTTATTATATTAAACTATATTTTTTTTGTCTAACTTATTTGAGTAGTTCGAATTCCTTTTCCTCCACTTCCACATATTACAGCCATGCTTATCTATTATTTTAATATATTCATAGTTAATAGATGTCTCATTGTTTTGCTTAGCTCTACTAGTCGGCCGGATTCAGATTAATTCTCATGGGCCATCACTATTATGTTATCCATTAGGTGTTTGATTTGGGGCTTAGAGAGTGGGTTTGAATTCAGGCTGGTCCCTGATCTAAATCTTGGGCTGGACTGGGTTTGAAGTACATTTTGTGAGTTCCAGCTCATGTTAGATGGATAAACATGTTTTGACCGGCACAGTACTAGTATCCATATACTGCTTTCTATTGACAAACGAAGTTCTACTAATGTAAAAGAAAACCATTTATATTCATATTTCCTAGTTTTTACAAAGACAGTCAAAAAATGATTATGTTTAAAACAATTGGAAAATATAAATTTAAAAGAATTCATCGTTTGAAAAAGCTAATTCTAACAAAAGAGGGAAAATGCATAAAACTAGTGCTTGAGTAATATATATATATATGTATGTATAAATAACAAATATTAGTCCCTTACTTCATTTTAATATAATATATTAATGCTGCAAAAAGGTTTTCCAATGAGTTTATTTGAAAAATACTGAAAAAAACTTTGAGTGATCCAACAATTACCAACTGTTTAAAATTGTAATTCTATATAAATTATTTAATATCAGCAACTATCAATGATGAAGCAATAGGGGGTTTAAAAAAATTACAGAATATTTATTCACAAAAAACTATATTACTACACTTGCAAAAAATTATCTTTTGTTGATACAGAATAAAGTTTTAAAGAAATAAATGATTCCTTTATGTTTATTATTGTTTTGTTTACATAATTATTAAATATTTATTTCTTAATAAGTATTTGATGTTTAAAGTTGATTTCAATATATTAGCAACCTAGCAGAAAATTAATTGTTGCATTTTCATTTACCAAAATGTAACAATTTATTCTAGATAATTACTCTTCATATAATAGTGATATATAAGAAATATTGGGCCAATTGATGGATGCTGGTTCAGCATAAAATGCATCTTGGGGGGCATTTGTCTTTTATTGTATCTTTATGTATATGAATTTAAAAAGAATGGGGAAGTATGGAAGTGTTTATTATATCTATACAGAAAATTAATCAATTGATAATTTACTAATGTCAAATAAAATTAGTGATTGTCAATAATTTTCATGATGGAACTCATTTACTATCAATAGCTTTCATTTTATTTTTTTATAATTAAAAAAAATTTCAAATTGTGAAAAATGTTTTTGTTATTTGAACTTATGGTTTATCTTAATTTGCTTTAAGCTTTTACCTAAAGGCTAAAATGTGAATTCATATTTTTTTTCCCAAATTACTTTCTTTTTCAAACCTGTACTTTTAATAAAATTTTTGAAAAATATAAATATATAATGGAGATTTTTTTTCATTAAAAAATAAATGAAAAAAAAAAAACAATACCCAGCCATTGAAGCAAAAAATGAATGATTAAAAATTAATATAATAACAATACACCTTTATTAATGTTTACCTCCCCACATATTAAATTATTCCAATATAAAAAAAAACTGTACAAAAATATTAAATTGTAATGGAATATAAGAGAAAAAACTACAAGTGGCTACTTGTATAATGTGATTTCATTTTTAAAAGTCAGGAATGAATGCAAAACTAGATCAAATCTGTTATTTGTTGACAGTTTGAAAATCACTTTGAAAAAAAATATTACTTACCCCCCCCCCATTCTGTTAAAATTTTTAGTATATGTAAGAACTTTTTTTTTTTGGCAAAACTGATATTCATCACAAAAGTAAAAATTGAAGAAAGGAAAAATAAATGTTATTTTTGCTTCAATGATCACTTTCCTTCTATATGTATTTTATTTGAAGGTAAGTACATTTAATTACATTCAAATATGTATAATATATTATTTTTAGGGATGTTTTAGATGGAAATATTTAATGTGTGGAGTTATTAATTTATAACTACTCAATTAAAAAGCACTCAACCTAGAACAGTAATTAATATAAACCAGCTCTAGTCAAGAGTTAATGGGTAGAATCTTTGTAGCACAACCTGCACAGGTGGAAGCTGATTTGTTGAAATTTTGTCTTCTTTTTAAAATTGTGTGAAAACTATAAGCATGATGTCAACAGAAATCTCAGCATCCGTTGCTGCTTAATTCCATTTTTAAAATGATGTATTACAATTTGAAATTGGATAACATTTAAATTTTTTATTAATATTTTTATTAATAGGTGTATTTTTTTTTTCTGGTCAGTTTATCAGTTTACATGAGGACAATAAAGGCAGAAAATCTAACTGGATTAAATATATGCTGATTCACATGTCAAGGCCTTCAATGTGATATAAACATAATCACAAAATAATGGTCATAAATATTAATTTTATTATTTGAAGAATATTTAAATTTTTTTATTATTATTTGGCATAATTTAATAATTTGTTTGTATTGGTATGACTGTGTACTATATAAATTATAAAATATTAAATCATTTATGTTCTTTATTATACGGCATATAAATTTGTATTCAAATATAACAAAAGTGGTTTTTGTACAGTGTAATTTTGGGTCTCTGATCCAAGTTTGAGGCAACATTATTTTATAGATGTAATGATTCTCAAATGGTTTAAAAAATTATTAGTATGTTTATATTTGTATTGGTGTGTTTGTATTTGCTCTTGCATTTGTATAACAAGTAATGATTTACATATATAGAGCAGTGCAATGTAAATTTTAAAAACTGATAATCAAGAGTACAAAAAGATTGCAGGTTGCAGTTGATAAAGTATTCACAAAATTTACTGGGCATAGTGCCATGTGAAAATATAAACACTTAAAACCAATAAAGAAAGATTTCAAATGATGTTTATGTAGTAGTAGCCACATTGGTTATGCATATACCACATGGAATTGTATTCAGGCAAAGAATCATTCTGATTCTTGTCTATGCCTTGATACTCATGCTGTGGAGTCAGTAGTTTTGGCACATTTTGCATCACATTATTTTCAAGTCTATAGTAGCAAATTAGCTATGTGCAAATAAATTATATCTATGTGGGGCAATAAATATAACAAGATAGCATCACTGGTGTGCATAAAGAATATAAAAATCACTGATGTACACACAAAAAATATAAAATGAAGAGACAAAACTCATTTTATCAGTGATATGGACAGTAGCCTACAATTTCTAGTTTTAGATAGACAAGAAGTTGATTGCTATGATGACAAATGCATATCCATCTTCTAGAAGTGATGTTTGTTTTGTATCTTTTATTAGGATGAATCTTTTTTTATAGAGATCTTTGAGATTTGTTAACTTTTGGGGTACAAGATAAAAAAAAAAAATTCTTATGCGACTAGTTTTGGAGATTCTGAAGTTATGGACTATCTCAGGTAAGAAGTGTCATATATGATTTGAAAAATAATTTTGTGAGGAATACAAAGAAATTATCAATGAAGATGTAATTTAAACTTAGTTAATAATAAATTAGAAATTATGAACAAACAATAAAGTAATAATTATGTTGGATGTTGAAATTTCTTTTTTTTTCTTCTTTTTTTAATGGTTACCTATATGACTTAGATTTGTTGTTTTCATTAGTTTTTCTAGTTTCAATCAATATAAAGTTTTTTGCTCAAACATTATTAAAACTGAAATTATTGTGAACATTGTGTCTCAGCTTAGTTTTTTAAAAATTCAATATAGCGCCTTGCAGAATAAATCTGTTAAAAAATAATGTTTTATATTATATGTACTAAAAAGTAAAATTTACTCAAATATTACTCTCAAAAATGTTACTGAAAATCTGAAATATAATCCTTTGCAGTGGTTTCTTATACTTTCAAACATTTCTCTCAGAAAATGTATAAAATGCAATTAAATTAAACTTGCCAATAACACAATATCCAATTTCACAATTTGAGATTCCTTTCAAATCAAATCACCAACTAAGAATATAGCATAAAAATGGATTTCTTCTGAGATCTAACAATAGTCAACTGAATTTCATCTTCTTAAACATTAAAGGAGTGTCATCAATAGATTTGAAATGATCAATGGTCATTGCACTCATCTATACCATAAATGGAATTTAATGGACACTGATCTCTATAGATGTGGACAAGCACAGACCATGAAACACATCATTAATGACTTTCAAATCTATAGGTAAATTGATAGAATTTAAGGATTTAGTAAAACCATATGTGAATCAATTTGCTGGTTGGAATCTCTGCAGATTCCTCCATGATATTTTATTAATAGTTATACTCTAAAAAAAATTCACATGCTAAAATATAATAATATATTAACTTCTTAATAATTATTATTATTGACATTCTGATTCCATTTTTAATGATTTTATTCTAAATAGAAGATTTCTTTTAGTTAATATAAGTTATATGTACTATTTATATACATTTTTTTAATTACAAACAAGTAAAATCATAATTCTACTAATTCATAAACATTGTACATAAATATTCTGTAAGTATATATGCATTCTAATGAATTAAATATTCATACATCACAAATTTATGATAACTCAAATGATATTATATGTGAAAAAAGGTCACAATCAAATCAGAAAAATAAAAAAAAGGTATTTGTCATCAATGATTAAAAAAAGCAGTGAAATGAAATAGTTGATAAATAAATAAAATTAAAGTAATCAAGTGTTAGTGCAGTTGTATATTCAAAATCTGAAAAGAGAAGAAAAACAATCAAAAAATAAGAACTCATTTATGCAGGGGTTTAATATTTTGAAAAAAAAAAAAAGTTATTTAATATCACCAGATATTTTGAGAATAATTGTAATAAATTAAAGGTTTACCTCCACACTAATAATTAAAAAAATAAAGCATTATAATGTTTTATTATAGACAATGCATTACTTATAAATAGCCTTAAGAAAAGTTTATAATTTCTATGTTAAAGATAGGTTAGGAATGATAAACACAAGTATATATTTTATGTGAATGACATTTGTGGTACAAAGATAGCACATCTATTCACCATTCACATGACTAGGTTGAAATTCAGGTGAGTAAAGTTGAAAATATTTTCAGTGGTTTAAGATATTTCTTTCAGGTCACCAACTTGTTACTGATTCAGATAACCATACAATATTAGTTAGTAAAGAGATATCTAGTTGTTGTAAACTAGAGAGTAAACCAATGATGAAAAGTGCTCTAAGTCTCATTATTTATCAATTTTCCTTAGTGGGTACTGCTTTTCTTTCACTTTTCTCATTGACAGACTATTAGAATAGGTCATTGTCCTGTAGATAATTCTTTAAAAAAGGATATTTATTATTTATTTGTATTAGTATTAGATTTGATCATGGCATTCTGTTTGAATGATTATATTGTAAACTACAGTTAAAAGGTCAGGGGAATTTAACCTGTAATAAATGAAAAAACAACATCTAAACACCAAAAACATCATTTTTAAGACAACGTAAGTATCTTTCTCACAGTTCTTGAGCAATGATAAAAATAAAAATATATGTGTCAAAATTTCAGAAGTTTATGTGTTCAAAAGACAATGCAGAATGAAAGTTCTTCAAAACCACATGAAAATATATCAAAACATAAATTCTACAGATTTCAGTCCTAAGCAAGATAATTCAGGTTTTATTATTGCATTGGGAAATAAAAAATTAAATGTTATTAACAATTGCTGAAATAGATAACATCGAAGACAAATCAATTTATTAGAATAAATATTAAAGAACATATTCTCCTAAAACGATACTGTGTTTAAAGCTTAAAGTGATACTGTGCTTAAAGCTGTAAAAAAGCAACATCTGCAGATATCACTGAAAATGAATCAGTAGTTATAAGAGCACTAATAATAAAGCTAAACTGATTGTAATATTTCTTAAATACAGCTCGAATAGCATCACTAGATTCAGGATGATTCATAGATACTATGCTTAGCTGACAAGCCAAATCACGAAATGCCCACAATTGCAATATTGAAAAAATCAATAAAGCCACGAATATAATTAATGGTCAATGAAATAAATCAAGGCCAACTTTTTCAAAACTCATGAAATAAAGTTAAAATCCATAGAAAATGCAGATAGTGTTCATATAGTTAAAATATTTCCATTTTTAAGCTCAAAAGTATCTTAAGATTTGTCTTGTTGTCAATCTAGTTGGCGATACCTTATTTAAAATGTTAAGTTTAGATAGAGGAGGTTAGACAATCTTAGACGATGTTTTTTTTTCCATTAAATGAGAGAGAAGTATTGTAAGACCGTCAAACGTTGGTGGTTGAGAGGTCAGCACAGCTACCTTACAAGCAGTTGTCCCGCGTTAGCGGGTTCGTTTCCCGGCCAATGCTATGCTACATGGAAAAAAGAAAAAAAAAGTATTGTAAGACTCTGGCACATATTTGCAACACAAATAGTACAGAAGTGATGATAAGTAAAAAGAATTAGCAAGAAATTGACTCGTAAATATATATATAAACTCAAACATTATGTTGTAAAAAAAAAATTTTTTTTTAGATTTTACAAATTTTCATTGAATTTTTTCCCCCTCTCTTTAAATTACTAACTTAATATGAAAAAATATATAATCTTTTGTCTTCTATTCAGGATAAAATTATTTATTAGTTTTCCATAATAGATATAAAAAAAAGATTAATAGCCCAAATAACACTTATATGACCAATTTCAATAGACGAATAAAAAGATTGTTAGGAAAAATCCATAAAAAAAATTGAATTACTTCTAACTTCTGTAGATCTTGTCAAAATAACATCAAACTATTGAATGAAAGATTAAAAGGCATGAAAAGATTACAAAATGCTTGCAGTCTTTTTTTTTAGTTTTAGAAGCAAGCTCATTTGTACTTAACACCTAAAAGACATAAACATTAAAAATCTTAAACAATAATCAAACCCTGTTCTAACTTAACTTAGCTCTGGAGAAAAGATTTAATAGACACTCCATTAGTAACATAAATTATACAAGTAATCATCTTTCATTTTTATTAGAGAAAAACTCAAACCACATTTTTCCTAATTTTCATAAAATTGTTTTTTTTTTTTAATAAAAAAAAAACCAATCAATGATTTAATTGCAACAAAGTTCTCTTAGATCACATCTATAATTATATATATATATATAAACTGGTTATAGTTCAACATACACCTGACAGGCTTAATGTATCAAAAAAAATTTGCAGTCAAAAAATTAACAAACCATAAATTAATAAAATAAAAGCTACCAATGTACCTAACTATTAGCATGTCTTTCAACATATTGTTTACAAAACATAAGGATCTCATGGTATAATAGTTATTATTTCCATTTGTCATTACATGATACAATGTTTGAATCCAATCTGGTGAACCCTAATAATTTTTCAGACTACAGGGTGATAAATATCTAACTATTCTTGTTAGAGAAGCAAGCCATGAGTTAACCAGAAAAACATTGATGTGTAATTATAAAATATAAAAAATACAAGCATAATATCATGCATCAATCATGACTAAAGGAGTGAAATCATCATACTCCTATCAATGCTAAGCTCTCTTTGCCTTCAACTTTTATGATAATTTATAAGTGACAGAATATTCCTAATTATCTTTCAGACATGTAAACTTTTTATATAAACTTAAACACATCCACATAAAATTTTAATGCATTTGTACAAGGCTCTTTCACATTTACTGATAAGTGTATTTGTTAAAAATAATTTATTTTTAATAAGTTTATATTTATAAACCAATTAAGTGTATGTCACGCTTGAATGTGAAGCTATAAAAATATACAGGAATTAATATACGCTAAGCGCTTTCGAGGTCCTTTACCTCATATTCATAGCGATGCTGTGAGCTGCGAAATGTAAAAAATGGAGCGGGAGAAGTGGTATGCAAAGCATATTCAAATGGGCTAAATAGTCCAGCGTTTAGAGATGTCGAAGCAGGTGTCACGTCTATTGATAGAGTTGTTATTGCTATTGATGTAGTACGCTTCTCTGATCTTCCGCTTAATGTCGTTTTTCTCGCTACAAACTATTTTAGGGTGGGAAGGTTCAAATAAATGTCCAGTCTTCTTGGAATGTTCCAAAAATGTTGATGAGTTATCGTTGTTTTTCATAGCTCTATTGTATGTGTATCTGTGTTGTGCTGTCCGGGTGATTGTGCCTGCCTTGGTTTCTCCAAAATAAATGGCGCGGCAACTGGGTTGTGGGCAAGTTATGCTGTAAACGACATGGGGGGTCTGAGAAGGTTCTATTTTGTCCTTGGAGTTATTGATGAGACGATTAGTACAAGGGGTGTATGAAAGCTGATTTTAAATTTATTGTCTAAAATCTTGATTAGTTGGTGGGAGATTTTGGATATGTGGGGAAGGGTGATATATGGAAGTTTAATGTTGTTTTTATTAAGGGTGATTTTTGTATGAAACTGTTTGATTTTGTTGTTGATAGTGTGGAGTTTATAGCCTGCCTGTAGTAGATCTTTGGTGTAGAGATGTATGTTGTTCTTTCGATCTGCCTCAAACTTGCACAGCTGCATGTTTCTGTGTAGGAATGCTTGTAGTCCTGCTAATGTGTGAGAGTTAGGAACATTAGAATGTGGATGTATGAAGCCTCTGATTTTAAAAGGCTTTATAATCATTGAATAATTTATACATGGTTCATCGCGCGTTAACTTAAGATCCAGATAATTTAGGCTTTGGGATGCATCCTCAGATGTGGAATTAATGGTTAGATTAGTGCTGTGCGTTAGCTCTTGTATAATATTGTTTGTGGTGTGCTGATTGGCTAGAATAAGTATGTCGTCTACGTACCGCATATATAAAGTGTGGGGGTTGTCAGCTTGGTGTTTAGGCACTATTAGTTTTTCATAGTAATTAAGAAAAATGCTAGTTATGATTCCGCTGAGGGAGAGGCCCATCGGCCATCCGCTTTTTATATTGTACCAAGCGTGCTCAAATGTTGTGTATATATGCTTATCCATCCAAGTTAAAAATGTAATGATGAAATTAATGCGTTCAGATGACATTGTATTGGTAAGTTCTTGTTGGATAATGTGAATAGATTGTTTTCTGTCCACAGATCCATACAACTCTTTGACGTCAAAGGTGGTCATTCGGAAGTTGTTACAGATCGTGGCTTTTTTGACTTTCTCCACGACCTGAAAGGATGAATTAACAGAAAAATTCCCAAAGCCCAGGCTGTCGATTAATAGTTGATTGACCAATGTTGCGGTTTGAAAATAATGGACTCCCCCAAAATCCATCATTAGACGCAGAGGTTCACCTGGCTTGTGGAGTTTAATGTTGGCAAACACTCTAGGAGCTTTGGTGGAGGAAGGATAAACTCGGTAGTATTCTATGGTAGAAATGCCTTTGTTTTTATAAGGACGGAGAATGGATGCAATAAACTTATCGCGGTTAAGCTTATTGTTGAATTGTGTGACAGGAGTTGTAGATTTGTGATTTGTTCTTTTATTTTATGCTTATAGTCTTGCGAATTTAAGAGCACAAATCTGTTGCCTTTATCTTCTTTAAAGCAAATTAAATTATTATGATCAATGAACTGTTTCGTAACTTTAATGTCGTTACTCCAGCTATAATCTTTTATATGTAGCTGTTTTTGTGAGATAGATTTAACTATATAAATTTGATTAATAATCCACATAGAGATAGCATCATAACAAATATAGTTAAATCTATCTCACAAAAACAGCTACATATAAAAGATTATAGCTGGAGTAACGACATTAAAGTTACGAAACAGTTCATTGATCATAATAATTTAATTTGCCTTAAAGAAGATAAAGGCAACAGATTTGTGCTCTTAAATTCGCAAGACTATAAGCATAAAATAAAAGAACAAATCACAAATCTACAACTCACTCCTGTCACACAATTCAACAATAAGCTTAACCGCGATAAGTTTATTGCATCCATTCTCCGTCCTTATAAAAACAAAGGCATTTCTACCATAGAATACTACCGAGTTTATCCTTCCTCCACCAAAGCTCCTAGAGTGTTTGCCAACATTAAACTCCACAAGCCAGGTGAACCTCTGCGTCTAATGATGGATTTTGGGGGAGTCCATTATTTTCAAACCGCAACATTGGTCAATCAACTATTAATCGACAGCCTGGGCTTTGGGAATTTTTCTGTTAATTCATCCTTTCAGGTCGTGGAGAAAGTCAAAAAAGCCACGATCTGTAACAACTTCCGAATGACCACCTTTGACGTCAAAGAGTTGTATGGATCTGTGGACAGAAAACAATCTATTCACATTATCCAACAAGAACTTACCAATACAATGTCATCTGAATGCATTAATTTCATCATTACATTTTTAACTTGGATGGATAAGCATATATACACAACATTTGAGCACGCTTGGTACAATATGAAAAGCGGATGGCCGATGGGCCTCCCCCTCAGCGGAATCATAACTAGCATTTTTCTTAATTACTACGAAAAACTAATAGTGCCTAAACACCAAGCTGACAACCCCCACACTTTATATATGCGGTACGTAGACGACATACTTATTCTAGCCAATCAGCACACCACAAACAATATTATACAAGAGCTAACGCACAGCACTAATCTAACCATTAATTCCACATCTGAGGATGCATCCCAAAGCCTAAATTATCTGGATCTTAAGTTAACGCGCGATGAACCATGTATAAATTATTCAATGATTATAAAGCCTTTTAAAATCAGAGGCTTCATACATCCACATTCTAACGTTCCTAACTCTCACAAATTAGCAGGACTACAAGCATTCCTACACAGAAACATGCAGCTGTGCAAGTTTGAGGCAGATCGAAAGAACAACATACATCTCTACACCAAAGATCTACTACAGGCAGGCTATAAACTCCACACTATCAACAACAAAATCAAACAGTTTCATACAAAAATCACCCTTAATAAAAACAACATTAAACTTCCATATATCACCCTTCCCCACATATCCAAAATCTCCCACCAACTAATCAAGATTTTAGACAATAAATTTAAAATCAGCTTTCATACACCCCCTTGTACTAATTGTCTCATCAATAACTCCAAGGACAAAATAGAACCTTCTCAGACCCCCCATGTCGTTTACAGCATAACTTGCCCACAACCCGGTTGCCGCGCCATTTATTTTGGAGAAACCAAGGCAGGCACAATCACCCGGACAGCACAACACAGATACACATACAATAGAGCTATGAAAAACAACGATAACTCATCAACATTTTTGGAACATTCCAAGAAGACTGGACATTTATTTGAACCTTCCCACCCTAAAATAGTTTGTATCGAGAAAAACGACATTAAGCGAAAGATCAGAGAAGCGTACTACATCAATAGCAATAACAACTCTATCAATAGATGTGACACCTGCTTCGACATCTCTAAACGCTGGACTATTTAGCCCATTTGCATATGCTTTGCATACCACTTCTCCCGCTCCATTTTTTACATTTCGCAGCTCACAGCATCGCTATGAATATGAAGTAAAGGACCTCGAAAGCGCTTAGCGTATATTAATTCCTGTATATTTTTATAGCTTCACATTCAAGCGTGACATACGCTTAATTGGTTTATAAATTAAATTATCGAATGAGAAGATTTAAAATTATATAATTTACAATTATAAGTTTATATTATATATATATATCCTATCAAAATTAAAATATGATGAATATTTTAAAATTATTTTTAACATCAACAATTTAAAATAAATATAAATACATGATGTATATCTTCTATCTCACACTGTACTTTAAAAAGCAAATAAGCATCATTTCTATTTACAAATAATAAACAATAATAAAAAAAATCAGATGTCACATGACTTATATATAGCTTGCACTTACAAATATGTAAAATTAAGAGCATGCTAATTAGCTCTAAACAAGCTTTTTTTTTTCCCCACATGTCATAGCACCGGCCGGGACGCGAACCCACAACCGTCTGCAACCAACTTCTTGCTTACAAGGCGGCTGCGATGACCTCTCGGCTAACAGCGCTTGACAGCTTTTTTTTATTTATTTATTTATTTATGATAAATGCTACTACAAGAGAAGGCATTCAAATCATTTTTATCTTGGATTGTCCCCATCCCCAGACCGGTTTCGACCTATGGGTCTCTTCAGTGAGGAGTTAGGACATTAGATTAAAAAAAACAACTCAAGCAAAGCATTTATCTAAAAGTTAATTGTTAGAAGAAGATCTGAAACTTTTAGACATCTACATGTCTTTAAAGTCAGCTCTCCAACTGAAAAAATCACATGGGCCTGAACTTCATTCAGATACTCCATATATTACTAGGCTTAGCCATTTAATTTAGCCAAAGCCCCAACAGTTAATACTCAAAAGTTAAAAAAATGAAATAATTCTTATATAAAATTTTAATACAAAATATGTAGCTAAATTGAAAAGAGATAGAGTTCATTCCAGCAGAATACTTTTTTTAATGGAATATCCATGTTTTTTCTTAGGTAGAACTTCCACAATGAAAAAAAAACTAAAACTATCAGTCAAAACCCATACCCTTGGCAAACAGAAGCAAAAATAAACAGTCATTATTATAGTGTGATACAAGAAATAAGCTCAGAAGTGAGATTTAACCCCCAAATATGAAAACTGCTCTATGAGTTATCTCATTTGTAAGCCATATGTAAAGATTTCTATTTCAGATATAATTCTGAATTTCCATTTACATAAAAAAAATATACATGTAAATATGGGAGATATAAAACAGTAACAATAAAAAACATTTCAAAATAAGAAAACTAAATATTTATTCACAAAAGTAAAAAATAAGTAATATATTAAAAAATAAATATTTCACAATAAATAGATAACTATTAGTTAGTTGTATATTACTTGACTATTTTGATATTTTACTTCTAATATGCTTTTCCAAACATTTTTAAAAATATTTTTTAATAATATAAAAAATAAATATATATTTACATAAATATTATTGTTAACTTATATTCAGAAAGATGAATAACTTATCTCACAGTTGCTAATAAATATTTTTTTTATCCAACCATTGAGTTAAAAATATGCCTGCCTTTTATCTTTATTTTTTATAAATATTTGAAATACAGACACTCTTCACATACCTGGAGCCTAATTGTAAATATAGGGAATTTGAACTCAGACTTTCAAGCACCCTTCAACTACCATACTATCTCATACCACTGATACACATGACTAAATAAATGTAGAAAAGATAAATAATCAACAATATACATATGTTGTGCTAAACCAGCACTCAACAGTTGGTCCAGATTATCATCTCCCATATATATATATATATATATATATATATATATATATATATATATATATATATATATATATATATATAATCAGTGCTCAGTTTATATTAAGATAGCAAATCTTCATACTTTAATGGACAGGCTTCAATCCACTCCAACTCTTCAGTCATCCATACCATTAAAAATCTAATGATGGAAAGCCCAAATCCCATGTTGATACCAATATAATTGCCATTTCCATATTGACATCATCATTCTGACCCCTCATGTAATGTGATTTGAGGTAAACATGGATATGATAATAATATTGATATCAGCATGGGATGTGGACTTTCCATAATCAGATTTTCAATGGTATGGATGGCTGATGAGTTGAAGTGGATTGAAGCCTGTCCATTAAAGTATGAAGATTTGTTATCTTAATACAAACTGCGCACTGATTATATATGTGTGTGAGAGATAATAATCTGGACCAACTGATGAAAACTGGTTTAGCATGAAATATGTATATTGGTGATTATTTATCTTTTCTACATGTATGTGGTCATGTGTATCAGTGGTATGAGATAATATGGATAGTTGAAGGGTGCTTTAAAGTCTGCGTTCAAATCCCCTATATTTTTTAGTTTTATATAAATTTGATTATAGTGATAGAAATGATAAGTTACAAACTTGGGAAGTTTGTAAAATGTTAGACAACAATCAATAATAATCAACAATTTCAAATTATTGTCAAGGCAACCTCCTTTTAACTATATATATATATATATATGACAACAAAAACACTTAATGGAAATTACATGAAAGCATCCAAAGGAAGATACAGAAAAATTGAATTATATTTTGACTAACAGAAAATATTAATTTCAAGACTGTAATATTCTTAACAGATTCAGTAAAAAAAATTATTACCAGTTAGTGAGGTATAAGATATATGTTAATACAAAACTGGAAAGACAATATAAAAATTGCATTAACAGCTGATGTTTCTAACCTTCAAAATCACTCCAATGACTTTTAATAGGAACTTAAAAATCATTTTAAAATATTAACAGATTATATAGATAGTTCAAACTTAAATGAATTCAATAAAAAGATAACTGATATTAAAAACTGAAAGAAAAATAGCTGATACAAAAAAGGAGCAATTACCTTGTAAATTTTCTATGGAAACAAGACAATGTATAAAGAAAAGAATTGAATATCATTTTTTTAATAATCAATTTAGGAGAATTAAATATCTAATGTTTTGTAAAGTGGTGCAATATACAATTAATAATGATGTAAAAATAAAATTGTGAATTGACAAGAAAAGCTATTGAAGAAAATAAAAAACCCCAAAACATCTTGATATTGGAAGAAAAGTTATTTCTGCAATAAGAAGAAAGATGAAATTATTACTAAAAAGAGAGGTGGACATCATGAAATATATTGAAGAATTCTATAAAAAATTATATGATAAAAAAAAAAAGAGAAAACAAAGTAGATCCTACTAATATTGCATGTGAATTGCTGAGCATAGATGAAGGCGTGAGATTTTAAAATTAAATTTATTAAGAATAAAAGTGTTACAGGAAATGATAAAATTTTAATTGATATCTCAGAAGAAGCAGCTGAAAAAAAGAAAACAATTGTTGGCAAAGTTACATACCACATGTTTAAATAATAAAAACATCAGGCAATAAAAGTAGTGATATTTAAGAAAAAAACATAGAAGATAGCAGAAATAACATATATTTCAAAGAATTTAGAAAAACACTATATGTGAGTTGAATGGATGAGATAAAAACATTTGCTGATGTATTGTGGAGAAGAGAGGCTAGAGATCAGACAGATTGAATTAAACTGAAAGAGACTTTCATTACATAATGGATCAATAAAAGTTGAAAATGGTTATAGTAATGATATTTTATTTACAAATTAAGAATTTATTTATTTATTCACTTGTAAGTAAATCAAAATAAACTTTACTGAGTTATCTTATAAAGTTCTATTTGAATGAAAATTACAAAAGTATGTCATTATTAGTTTTCTGCAAACAATAAATAAATTGATTACCATTATGAATTTATTCCAAGATTATTGTTTTTATTTTTGCAATCTCTAGTATTATCCATCTAATAGCATTCTTAAGGAAAAGATTTAATAACCATTCTTATAAAAAATATTTAATGCAAAAACACAGATTGCAAATATTAAAACTGATGAGAGTTGATTAAAGTCTACTTTTTATGAACTCATGCAATTACAAAGATGTTCACTAATAAAATATCTAGTTATCCATTGGATAAGCAAAGCCATAACAAAAAATAAAGATTTAAAGATTAGAAACAATCCTGAAATATGTTTTCATTAATTCTAGTACTAAGAATATACAAATGATATTTCATTTACACTATCAATATTATTTACTTCACCTTAATTACAATGTTTCATAAATGTCAATATTACTGTGATTAGTTAAAACTTCTGAATTAAAAAAAAACTTTATTTTATAGAACTGTATTTTTCTTGTGACAAAAAAATAATGTGTTAAAATGAAAAAAAAAAAACTTTCATTTTTTCTTAATTAAGTAACGTGAACATGTATAATATTTTATTTTTCTTTCATGAATTTATATATATATTGTAATGGATAGCAGGTATATTAATATCGACCAGTAGAGAGGACCACTAGACCTATAGCTTAGAAATTGAGAGTTTACTGGTGATGATACAAAATATAAATACCTACTACATCTCTACCATCACTCAGATATCTGAAATTGCATCTAGATTGTGGAGAGCAGAGATTCTTGAGTAATATCAATTAGGGGAGCAAACAACAGTAAACAAAATGCTGAAACAAATCTAAACAATCAACAAACAATGTTTATTTACAATATAATACAGTTCAGTGTAAGAATTCAAATACAGTTGTTCAAATATCTGAGTTTAAATGCAACTGTTTGAATTTATCACAGTTTAAATACAATAATCAAATATAACTGTGTTTGAATACTATAGTTTAAATATGCATTTGAATAGTAATGGACACTTTTGATGTTAGCATGAAGTGCAACCTGGTAGCTTTAAATATTACACTTCACAAAAATTTACTTATAATATTGGATCATTTTGGAAATTTGATAATTATTTTATGACTTATCAAGATGCATATACATATATTTCACTTTTGTATTAAATAAACAAGCAGTAAATATCCACACACACAGACCATTACAAAATTATGCTTATATACACTGTGCACGTGATCCCACACTATTAAAAAATAGAATGACAATAAATAGGTCTTTGAGTTATCCATATTATAAAGCAAAAAAGATATAATTCATAGGAGAAATGTCTCCACCCAATGCAAAACACACTTATTTAAAAATACACCAAGCAGGAACCATATGTATATATCATAAAGAAACAAGCAAACATATAATAAATTCATGTGTGGTGGATAAATATCCAGAATTGCTTTAGACAATGCACACATATACATTATACCAATTCTTTTAATTTCAGATATGGGTGATACAAACAGATTAAACAAGCAAAATTGCTAAGAAATTTAATCAGCCTATAAAATAATTTCTAGTTACATACACATTAAGTTAAACACACATATTATTAACTTTGAAAATCTTCAGAGAGACACAAAATTTTTTATTAAATATAAATTTCAAAAAAAATCTTTTATTTTTTTTAAACTTCTTTTTTTTTCAATTTAAAACTTTTCTTTAAAAGCAACATTGATCTAAAACTAAATTGTAATTAATAATAATTGCAGAATCAATTTTTTTTCTAAGATAAAACAAATCTCTTTCAAGAGAAAAAAGAAAAAATAAAATTTAAGAAGAAACTAGTAGTTTCTATTATCAAAACTGATGCTACTATACTGTATCAGATATACTAACTTAGATAAGGTGTAATAATATATCTACATTAAAAAAGTTTTATAAAACAGATAAATGCATAAATACATGAAATCGCATAACTTAAAGTATAACTACTACTGGTTTGTTGGTAATATAAGTAAATGTCTTATAAAATAATTCATATGAAAAGTTACCTTAAGTCCAAAAGAAAAGATGGTGAAAATGATATTATTGTCCAGAAAAGTTGGATTTTATATATATGTGCATACATGTGCAAATGGAACTCCTTCAAAGTTTCTATATGAAGTCTTTTCATTTATCAGTTTTTAATCTTGTAGAGAATTCTGAAATGTTTCTTTTAAGGTTGCTATGTAGTTGATGATAGTTAACACATTGTTTGTTCAAACTCAGCAAAGTTGAAAATTTAATGGCTGTGGAATACACATTGAAGAATGTTTCCTGGTGCTTAGACAATCATAATTATTAATTTGACTACTGATAAAGATTCAGGATACATTATGCTAAGCAGGCAAAGGTAAAGATCATAAGAAAAAGAAGGCTCTTTGACAAATACAAGCAAAATGAATGGAATAATTTTGAACTAGTATTGGTATACTATAACAAATCCACTTGTTTACCAACTTTTTCATTATTAAAACCCTTTTTTATTAACAAAGCCATTTGTTTGCCTTTTTTTAAAATTAATAAAGCCATTCATTTACCTTTTTTTTTTAATTAACAAAGCTACTCATTTACATTTTTATAATTAACAAAGCCAGTAATTACTTGTTTACACAATTCTCTAATAAAATAAGCCAGTAATTATTGTCATCCATTCAGTTTACCAAAATTCCTTAATTTCTAGTAAAATAAAAATATGTAAAGAAAAGATAGTTTTTTAAAATAATATTTAACTTTATTAGTGCCTAGCATGCTTTCAATATTACATTAGTTCAGAAAAGAAGAAAATTAGTAACAATTATTGCTAATATGCCATTAACCTGAAGTCCCTGGTTTCAGAATTTTTTCAGATATATAAAATTTTACAATTTCAAAAAATACATCATTTACCTCTCATTGTAAATACAAATTGCTAAACAGAATTTTTTTGTCATTTATAATATTTGTTGATATATACCAAACTTATCATAATCATTTTCAATCATTATCACTCCACTGCAGAGTGAAGATTTCTTCATGGTTAATATATATAAAATGACATTATAAATTTTATTTAGATAATAGAAGTTTTTGAATAATAGGTATTGGATTAATGCTATTTTAACTGTAGTTTTCAAATTGAATTTTCAGTGAAAGAAAATAAATTTCTTCAAGACATTATGCATTTGGAAATTTAAAAAAAGATGGGACATTTTTCATAAATCTTTACTTGGATCAATTCTCCACCCTCTCACAGAAAAAAAAAACAAAAAACATGATGTCTGAAACTGTCATAGTTTCACTACATAAATCATTTTCAGAAATTCAAGTAAATGATTATTTCTTTGAAAAAGTACTTCACAATCAACACTATACTATTAATTTACAATGAATTATTACTGGGTACTTATTGCATTTTCCAATTTTAAAATATTATTTGAAAATCAAAAAAATAGTTCATTTTAGCATACTTTTTTTAACCCTGCCTAGCAAGAAAAGCAACAGAATCAAAATTGCCTCTTTCTCCTGTTTGTTGCTACACATTTTGAACAAAGCCTTGTAAGTTTGAGCATGCAAGAAAAGTTTTGTCTTGGCCAAGAAGAACAATGGAAAATGGTTATCATGGAATCCAGAATTATGTACTGATTGGTATGAATAATTATAACAAATTAGTCTTTTAAATATTTAGAAAGAGCAGAAATGAAATGTGTACAACCCCCTGTTTTGGTATAAGTAAAAAATCGATTAATATAAGTAAGAAAAGAACATTTAAATTTACTATTTTTGGTCTTTCAGTAGTCTTTTTATTTTACTCCAATCTGATATAAGCTTAAATAACCAAGAGTCACTAGATGATAGTGTTATTATATGTGCATTCCAAGATTGATCAAAAATAGTATATGACTTTGAAAAAGAATGAAGAGAAGCACTTCTGAATGACTAGTTATTCAATTTCAAACTAGAATAGTACTTGTCTTCAATTCAATGAACTTTAAATTATATAAATTTAAGTGATATTTAATTCTCCTCTACAACAATTTCAAATGCTTGAATCTCTCTTTTCATATATTTTGACAGCATACTTTAAATTATTATAATACAAAAAATAATATATTTACATATAGAAAGCTTTTCTATTCTTATCCATAAAGCAATTACAGATTATTTATAATTATAATCTAATAAGCACAATTGAACAATGGATTAATTTTAATCAAGTTTAAATGAAAATAGCATGTAAACACACACACATAAAATGTTTATATTGATATATTTCTGTTGCATTTCATATACCTAGTATGTTTTTGCACAATGGTAAGAGAACAACACACTCAAGAACTAAATATGTCTGGTTCAATTTCAACTGATAAAGAGGGAAAATCTTGGTTTGATCAATTGAATAAAACTCAGCTTTACTTTGGAGCTTGAATATCATGTGACCATCTGAGCAACTTATCATTCATACATTTATTTTTCAATTTAAATTATAAATTCTCATTTCATTAATTTATCAAGATTATAGAGTCCAATATTTTAAACCTATTTATTCAAATATGAATGTTAGCTTTTTATATTATAATAATCATAATATTCCTACTTATATACTTCAGTTACATAGAGAATTATTGCAAACAAAACAGTCATAAAAAATTAGTGAACTAAATTGATTTCAATTTTTTTTTGTTTTCTCTATGTTTAATACTCAAATTAGTTTTCTTAAAATGAAGTATATGTAAATAGTAAATTCTTTGACAATAAACTTTATGATAATATTGGCAAGTTCTCAAAAAGTAAACCACATTGAAAATAATATCAGTGCTGAATTGTTAAACCTCTTCTGGAACATTTCTATTTATTTCACATTAAGTCCTAAAATAATAGTATGATCCATTAAGATGACTGGTATAACTGTACATATATTTTCATCACAAATGATATATGTAATGCATTTGCAATAGTTATTCCAAAACACAAAAACTAATAGTATACTAATAGAGAAAATTCAACAATAGTGGCATAATTTTTACACTCATATAACTACAAAAAAAATTTAAAAACAGAGTAAATTATTCTCCATCATTTTAAACAACTTAATAAAACATTCAATGCAATATTATCAATAAGTCTTGCATTGGTGGTCGAGAGGTCAGCGTGACTGCCTT
The DNA here is from genome assembly GCA_028023455.1 of Epiperipatus broadwayi. NCBI lineage: Eukaryota > Metazoa > Onychophora > Udeonychophora > Euonychophora > Peripatidae > Epiperipatus > Epiperipatus broadwayi. The sequence goes on from JAQFVV010006222.1 coordinate 3,591,858, forward strand.
GCACTTGCAGGCAGTTGCCCGGGTTGCGGGTTCGCGTCCCGGCCAATGCTATGACACTTAAAAAAAATATTATCAATAAGGAAATAATGACTAATACTAGAGATCCATCATTTTTATCCAGAATTCTCAATTGAGTGTGTTCCTCCTTAAAAATATAAAAGAAGTATTCAGTTTGATGACAAAGATTAAAACATTTCAGAAAGCAATATGGAATTTTAAAAGTTGCATTTTATCCTTAATCTCCATTTGTATTTAAAAATACCAATAACATATCTTTTTCCATACTGTTATACTTGATACACCCTAATTACAGAATTTCCTTCTGCATGCAATCTCTTATGATTCATAGAAAAATAATTCTGCAACTATTACTCTGCATTATGGCTATATCACACAATGTTTGTAACTGAAGATAAAGATGAGAAAGACTTGTATTATCCAACTGATAACTATGTTTTCAATATTATTTTAATTAAGAACAAAATTGTCACTGTATAAACTTTCACCTATTTTAATTCCATAATCAAAATTAATCCTTCTCTTGATAAAGAAATATTTAACTTGAGAAAAGCAGCTATTCCACTTGGTAAGTCACATAAAAATATAAAGTCACAAGACTAATATCCAAGAAGGAGGTCATCAAGTTTGTATTATTAGAATCCTTGTATGTAGATTTTAACCTTGGACAATATACTCATGATAAATAAAATAAAAAGATTTTTCCATTTGTACTGCTTTTGGAGAATTACAAACACAAAATACCATGACAAAGTCACTAAATTAGAGATGTTAATGCGCTATTGTCTCATCCACAGTGTAATATTCTGTTGCAGAAGATAGTTGTAATATCTAGAAGCTGTATTATATCAGCATTCTGAAAATAAATACTTTTTGAAAATTGATCAAAAAAAGCAAAAAGAGAGATTTATAGACAGACCAAAATAGGTTAAATCATTTTTGAATTTTTTTTCTATTAGTCCTGTCAACTGCAATACTATGAGAGCAATTTTGTATCAAAGGATAACATTTTTGAAAAAGCTTAAGATAAATTGGAATACAGAAAATTCAAACATAAGAAGATCAGATCCCTGGAAAATAAAGATGGACTAGGATACTGCTCATACTGCAAATGGATAATCTATGCAAATATTAGTAAATTGAGCCATAAGAGAAATTGTCATTAAAACAGTAGCCATCATTACTTGATATTATCATTCTTGCTCTTGAATTAATGTAAATATTCAATTTATATTCTTTTTAGGCATGCATTCTGAGATAAATATGAACCAAAGAAATTCAAAAGTAGCATACTATAAAACTTTTATGATAAATCATAAAGATAATTTAAAGTTGAAAAATATTTTTGTATGCACATTAATTCAAAACTTCTCTTTAATTAATAGAAAAACTTTTAATTCATGCATGGATTGGAAAATAGTTGCTAATATTATTTACCTATTGAAACATTTTTGTCATTTCATATCTATTAAATACTTTTAAAAAAAATGAATAAAAAAAAAACGTAGCTATTGCTAAGCCTGCAACAATTAAAAATATAGGAATATAGATGCTAACATTATTTACCTACTGTGAATGCCATTTTGAAATCATTTTTCAATTCTTTTTGTATCATGCATTAATTTAAAAAAAAAAGATTCAATTTATTAAAAAAAAAACAGTTGTTGCATGAACCTAGTATGCTGTTTTTCATATGGGCAGTTTTACATGGGATGTTCTTCAAATTCTTTAAAAATTTAAGTGAAAAATACCACTAAACTGCAGAAAATAATAGGAAAAATTGTATATCAAGAATTTTTTTATGAATCCACACTGTTAATTTTATAATTATAAATTAAATTTAAAACAATTTGCTTCTCATAAATATTAAATAATTAAATTTTTTAAAGTTGAATAAAGAACTTAACTATTTATAAGTCTACAATAATTAAAAGTATTATGTAGGATCCCCTATTTATTATTATCATTAAATAGTGTTTTTACATGCCCCTCCCCCAAATTTTGTAAATAATATTAAATCATTATATATACATTTATACTTAATTAAGCCTTCATAATCATTACCTTATCTAAAAAAATTTTTTTTATCTATAACTGAATGTTTTTATTCATATTAAATTTTATGGTCTTAGCCATATTGACAGTATTAAACAAGAAGGCACTATAATGATGTGATGGTATTTTCTATATTAATTCTATGGTCTAAGCCATATTGATAGTATTAGACAAGAAGGCACTATAATGATGTGATGGTATTTTCTATATATAATTCATTCAAGAATTTTATTATTTATATTTAGATCATAAATTTTATTATGGCATTTTTAAAGAGATTATGTGACATTCAAATATCGGAATTGATTATTTGGGCTTCAATTTGAGAACGCTTGAGTCTACTATGGTGCCAAACGACATAAGGACATTAATATCCTTATATCGCATATACATACCATAGACCTATTTGACATTTTTCATTTTATAATGGCATATTAAGAGCATTATATATATTTTATAAAAATTAAATCAAAAAAACATTTACTTCTAGAAGGACTTTATCGACTAGTTTAGAGTCAACAAACCTTTCCTTAATAAATATTTCAAAATTTCTATATATATTACGTAATACCTTTTTACTTTTGGAAATGAGATTTACATATTTGTTTCGAGTAACTGCTAATGATGTATATGAACATATATTTATAATTACATGCATACACACACAACCATTCATTTAATTTATCATTATTGCAGCAATTTCACAAAAAAAAAAAATCTAGACTAGACATAGGAAATTCCTTTCTATGTCTGCTATGGTTTATTGAACATAAACATGTCTGAGACAGATACAATGAGATGAGAAACAATTGCCGATGTCAAGGCAAGGCGATATAAAATAAAGCGGAAAAAAAAATTAAATTCGAGTGAATTCTTCAGCTATTTTAGTTTTTTTTTCTTGCTAAAAATGTCGTTGCATTGTTTTTTCTTTTAATTTAAACCGGAATTTCCGTTTCATTTTATAATAAGAGAATATATTTTTAACAATTTTTTAAAAATATTTTCACATAATAGTGGGGGACAAAAAAAAAATTTAAACAATAAAAAAAATCATCTAGAATGTAAGTTCTGAAGGGTGAGAATTTTCGGAGAAAAAGCATCGGCAATTTCTTGAATAAAAATGAGTGAGTGAAGTAGATAGTGGGCATAAGAACATAAGAGAAATGATGGAAGAAACAAATAGTAAGAGTAGTTAAATAAAAATCATTGGAAAAATAAAGACAGGAACAACTAGTAGAGACTTAACTATATACTGTAGATAGTGAAATTTCAATCTAATGTTTTTTTTATTATTCATTGAAGTATATTATATATAAAGTACAAATTAAATTTTATAGTACAAAGCATTATATATGTGTGTGTGTACATATAATTTTAATGACACTGTAATTACACGTAAAGTTAAAAAAAAAGTTATTGTGATTTTGATATCTGTAAAACTTTTACATTTATGTGGGCAAATACTTTTCTTCAAGATTTCACATACCTTGAGAAAATTTTACGATAGTATTTGCTAATACATATATATGTTTGATATTTGTTTTCTGAAAACTTTATGCTTAATTCGAAGTATGATCTTTCAACATGTAGAACATTCCAAGATCACTGACATCATGACATACCTGTACATAAAAGATACAAGATAATATAGCTATTTCTTGAAAGCTTTTACCTTAATAGCAAATGACTTCAAGTTCATTATATTACTCTTTTATTTAATAAAATGATATATTGTAACAGGTACCAACATTAACAGGAATAAAATATAATAAACTGACAGAACTAATGAATCTGACACACATGAGTACACACACTGAAGAACTTGCAATCACTCATAACGGTCCGTGACAATGCATATCTTTCAACAACATTGCTGTTAAGTATTCAATTAGTCTAAAATTAAAGATAGAAAACAAAGATGGTCATATGTTTCGTTTCTTCTTCTTTTTTTAATATATATATTTAAGTGCATAAACATCGTATTAAGAAAAATAAATTGATTATAATTATTGTAATAAAGTAACAGTTCAAATAATGATGAAGCCAGGCAAAACTATCACTTCTCATGGGCTAGTTATTAATCCAATTGAGTGGTGAAATGTATAAGAAAATAAAAGTAATGAGGTCGCAAAAAGGTTTCACTATATTTATAAATTATATCACCATAACATTCACGCTTATATAAATCAATAGATTTAGATAATAATTATAAATTGCCTTGAGAATAGATTGCTAATATTCTATTGGTTTGTATAAGTATGAGGGATGTGGAGATGAGAATTATAAATAATATCCGATTAGTTTTACTGTATGTACGAGTGCATCTTAAAAATTTTAATATTTTTTTAATTCTATAATGAACCACATACATAAATGTCTTTTTTTATTTATAACGTCAGAACAGGATCACGTTAACTGGCCCCAGCAAATTTTTTTTTTCTTCTTTTATTACTCTCAGTCAAAAGTGTTTTAGGTCAAAGCTGTCATTTTTATCTCTGAGCCAAAGTGTTCAGAATACAAAGCAGTAGTAATATATATGTAATAATGATCATATATATATATGTATCTAAGTTGCTCCTTGTTTAAATAAAATCTGTAAGTCTAGGCCAATTTAATCATTATTGTCGGCAACTAACATTTAATTTATCTTATTTTAATAAATATTTTTTATTAAGCTGTAATTTAGTTAGAATTTGTTATGCTAGTGATTTAATACTATGAAGATATATTAGCTGTCAGAGTATATTTATGAAGAAATCATCACTGCACCTTCATAGCTTTGGTGAGTCAAAATCCCTACTCTTATCTTTATTATTTAACTATATAGATCTTAATAATCTTAACTTATTTATTTAATTATATAACTTGTTAGAGAAATAAAAGTACAATTTTAAAAATGTTGGAATTACTTTTTTCACATTTTTTTCTAAGAAAAATCCAATGGAAACACCTTTAACATATCATTATGTCCAATATTCTATAAAATAATCCAATTAACCAAGCTGATATTTTCACAATTTTATTCATTTAGTCATGTTTTTGCGAAGTGGTAGAATGGCACAGCTCGGAGTTTTATCTCCATGGACTGTGACCAGTTTTCTAACTTCCCCAACCTTAAACTTCTTCTGAACTTCCAAGAAGTAAAAACATTTCAATTATAATTATCCTTAACACTCCGATTTTAATAATAAAATATCTATAACAAAAGTTTCCAACATATATATATATATTATTTGATGAGAGGCTATTAATTAAAGGATATAAACAAATATTATTTTTGTAATACTTTACATGCAACAAATATTAGTTGTTTTGCATAAAGATATTTTACATTAAAAAAACTTCAACATCTTTGAATAATTAGAATAAATATTAAAAGAAGGACAGTTATAAATAATTTATTTGGAGAATAATTCAATGTTAAGTCAAAGCTATTAATTAAATACATTTACATGCCTTTGACAGATTAATAATAAAGATGGATACATAATAAATAAAATTAATTATAGAATTTAACTTAGATGAAGTGCTTGATGGGAATAATAGTAAAAAAAAATATGCATATTTTCTTGCACAGAATGGCTTTTAAAAAATATGGTTTAACCTATTAATCTGAGACTTTTAAATAATAGAGTAATATTGTTGAAGGAACTATTCTTTACACATGTGCAAGAATTGACACATCCTTTCTCCTGTCCATAATTGTTTTAAACCTATGGGTTGTCCATCTATAGTTAAAGTTTATTCTTTAAATAAACTAACAACTATTGACCATATCTAACAATAATTATTAACATGAAAGAATGACTGTCAAATCTATCACATGTGTGAAGAATAATTCCTTCCACAATATTACAGATATATAAATTGCTATATTATTAATAATTAAATAATAAAATAATATGGAGACTTCAACCACTGAGAAGTATATGAGTGATAAACCAAATAAGTAATACTATCATCATTGAAAAAATTAAGAGTCTGAAATAACTCATAATGATGTTTAAATTATCACATGTGAATACAAGATAGTAATATCTGTATATAAACAACAAGAAAGGTAATGGATTTCAAAAAATGAGGAAAATTTTAAGAGAGACCCATAAGTAAGATTGATGGATGAGATAAAAGTTTGCTAGTATTTTAAGAAAAAAAGAGACAATAAATTAGAAAAGAATTAATTGGTATTCAGAAAGATCTTTATTCTGCAGTGCATTAACAACACTTGAAATGATAATAGCGCAGTTAATATTAGCCCAAAAGGGAATAAATATTGATAGCCTTCAATCAATTGAATTTATTTCATCACTACAAATCAGACTACTGTTTACAATGATGTCCGAAAGGCAAAAATGACATTGAAAATAAAGTGTTATCTAATATGTTATTAATAAATACTATTACATCATATATAATACCTTAAAGTAATAATTCAAATAATCTAAATGGATACAATATTAAATAGAATATCTATAATAATATACAATTATTAAATATTTAATATAAACCATAATACTAAATATAAAACTATAATATAGAATCCATCATTGACTAGTGTTCAAATTGTTAGCAAAAAAATCCAAAATTTAAAGGATTTACAAACAAACATAAAACTTTCAGCTATTCACAACAATGGGCATACAATTATTAGTCAATGAGTGATTATCAAGTTATTCGTACTTAGAAAGTAATATAAGGAAAATACATATATACCCTCATTAGCTTTAATTTGTTTAGCCTAATGAAATTTTTATTTTTCTTTATTTTTCTGCTCTAAGTGAGTAGTTTAGCAGAATACAACTTGAATTTTTTATTCAGGTCCAGCCAACCATTATCTAATTCAGCTATTATTCAAAAATTTGTCTATTTACATACAGATTTTCAGTTACTTTATATGGCAAGCAAGGATAAAATCTGCTACTATTTTCTTCACCTTATGATCAACCAATATGATGACTAATATCTTATATTTGGGTGATAAAATTATTGGACAGGCATTTTGTTCTGTAGTGGACTATTTAAAAACTGTTATCAACTTACCTATAATGAAATAAAAATAAATATGACATTATAAGTTTCATACTTCTATAGATTACATATAGCTGTATTATTTCACTATCTGAAAGCATGAGCAGCAACTTCTTGTCATATTTTCAAATATTAAGTATTGTATTTTCAGAGATGCTATGCAAAATACAAAAATCTCAGCACAAAAACACAGCAGCAAAAGACATTGTTTGAATACATCCCATTTAAATTGTAATGAATGCTTTCTTTTGTGAAACTGAATATTGTGTAAAATGTATATCATATATAAAAATTCATTTATTTATGACATAGCTCTAAAATTGGGATGCTCCAATTATAGTAAGAAGGTGGCAAATAACATATATATGCACAAAACAAATTTTTAAATAACATTTACGATTCTATATCTAAAAGATTAAAATAAAATTTTGCTTTTTTTAAAATCAATTTCATATATATAATATATTATATTTCATTTATTAAACTTAACTATACAATTTATTAAATTATTTGCATTTTTAAATGGTAACATAAATAATAAAAAAACAATCTTATTGTGTATTGCTTGGTAGCTCATGTGAAGTTCATATAAAAGTGGTATGTTGAGCACCCTGAAATGGCCAACTGGGACTATTATTTTTTCATTTTGGTATTGTGCTAAGCAACACTAGCATTTACACCCCTTATTTTATCTCCCTTTGTGACTAGTGCATGCTTTTGTTGTAGTGTTACTGTCCTTCTATTCTTTTCCTTGTATCCACCCACTGAAACATTTGTTTTTGTTTCTGAATTTTTAGCTCACAAATTTACTTATATACAGAAAAAGAATCAGAATTAAAACCAATTCTTTTTTTATGTTGCACTTCAAGTATACAATAGTCAAATATGTTTAAAAATACATATATACAAGCAACAAAGATTACAAATTATAAAATTATCTTTTCGGCAAATTATGTTTTTTGCCCTTTTCAATATATCTCCACGATTTAAAGCACATACAGCAACATCTATATCAATACATGAGGGAAGACAGATAAACAAATGGATATCTGACACAATCTATTATGTGATTCCCCCCCCCCTCAATTCTACTATAAAATTACTCTGTTATATATAGTGAATGGATATATATCCACATATATTAATTAATTAACTATCCATTCTTTATCCATTAACCACTTATTATTTAGCTTAATGGATGTTTTGTATATATTCATACAGTTGTTTTTATTATACATGATATAGTTTGTTTCATATATTTTACATCTATTAACATAATTTGCCGAAAAAGGCTTTTCTATGATAATTTTATAATTTGTAATCTTTGTTGCTTGTATATATGTATTTTTAAATATATTTGACTATTGTATATTTGACTATTTACTTATATAAAACTAATATATTTTTTTACAGTTTTGGGAAATAGATGAAATGCCTTGTATTTTAAAAAAAACCTGCATTTGTGCAATAGTAAAGAAGAATATATGCAGATAAATGTTATTATGTGTTAACAAATGCTAAAATAGTATTTCCATTATTATTATTTGAACAAAATTCTGGCCATAAATTCGATTTGTCTAGTGCTGGAATTGTATGCACTGAGAAGGAAAATCGAAAACTAAAAATTAAAGAGAAGTGGGTAATAGCTAAAGATAAATTTGCTATAAACAAAAAAGATACAAGCATCCTACTCTTGAAGAAATAGACACTTTGAAGGGATTTAAATATCCTTTAATAATAAACAAACAAATTTAAATGATTTTAAATAGATCTAAGCAATATACATATAGACTCTGAACACTAAAAAAGTGAAAGTGTTATGATTATGATATTATTATATATCAAAAGCATGCTAAATATGAATAAAAGCTAAATTTAAAATATATAGACTACCTAATTGTAATAAATGAATAATAACAGATTTTTCAATTCAAATTATTTTTATATGTATTTGAGATGAGAAACATCAAAGTATTATTTTTATTCAGACATACTTTTTTAAAGAGATAAAATATATTTTCTAAGAACTAAGAATTGTGATAATTGTTATTTTAAAAACTTTATTATTTATAAAATATTTGGTATGACTGCTAAACTGTATTAAAATATATAAGTACTCTTTCGAATATTCTTGGAGCCTGAAAACAAAGAATCTACTAATGAGTGGATTTATTTACAATAGATTATCAGTAGAATAACGACATCTTCAGATTTTTTAAAAAACTAAAATATCAATATACATATATTTAGCTACAATTTCATTAAATGAATGCAAACCCATGAAAATAGTGTTACAGATAGCCATAGGCGAGAAAAGGAAAACTGAAGAAATCAGCACCAATCTCATAAAAATATTAAAGATTAATAACTGAAATTATTCTTTTTATATGAATCCATGTGTAAAATATTGTAGCTTGTAAATTTTAAATGCTAATTAATTTTTAAGAATTGAAATATTTTATATGGTGAGGCACACATTACAAAATATTTTTATATGTGCATTTATAATGTAATACTTTGTAACATTATTATGTTTGGCCTATAAGAGTTGAGGAAATTATTGATTAATAATTGGAATATTTATGTATTAATAGATGTTCAAATTATATAGCCAAAACCATTTCCTATCTCTGTAAACTATAATTTAAATAGTATTAAAAACTTATTGCTTTCTTTTTAATCTACTATAACACTATCTGCTATTCATAAATAAATTAAAATCAAAAAATATTGACAAGACTTTTCACTCATTTTTTAAAAAATATATTACTATTAATTAATATATTTATTAATCATTATTTTAAATTATTTGAGTAAATTTATTTAATTCTAGGTTACGTCTTATAGATGTCTTTATTCTTGACTATATTATAGTCTCCAGGTCTTTTGTGATCCAAAAAGCCAGTTTATTATAATAGAATTTGGGATATTTGTAGTCTCCTTTAAAGTTTACAAACTTTATTTATGTAGCTTAATACACTGCACAGGCTTACACACACCTGCACATATATGTAAGGGATTCGACCTCAGACATTCACACACGACCCTCAACTCTCCATGCCTTCTCATACTGCTGATCCACCTGATTACACACATGTTGAAAAAATAAATAATCACCAATATATGTATTTCGTGATAAAACAGCACTCATCAGTTGGTCCAGATTACCATCTCTACACATATATACTAACAGTGCTCAGCTTTATATTAAGATAGCCAATCTTCATGTAACTAATAATGGTGGTTACTAGTTTTTTGCATGATCCTTCTCATGGTACCAGATAGTCTAGGGCATTGATGATAACCACATTCTATATAATAATATCAACTCATTTTTATATTTAATATATACTCTTAGTTATAGCTTAGTTTTATTATTATCACTTACAAATGTGCATGATAAAAGAAATATTGACGACTGTTTTTTTTAAATCTTTATAATACGCCTTATGATGGGCATTGACTTGATGACAAATTAGCCTAAGATTTTATAGTATTTCTCTTTTAAATCCAGTTACAAAAGATGACTGTTGCTTATAGGTGCTTCTAATGATGATCTGTTGATTCATTGTTCTTCCCTTATGGCATTTACTTAAAAATAATTGCTGATTATTAATTATGGCAATACACCTGTTTACCTGCGGATCGGTTCAGTATATGTACATACACACATATTATTTCTTAGAAAAACTTCCGCTTGCAAGGCTAAAGTCTGTGGCAAGTAATACAATTTCAGCTAAAAATAACAGTAATAAGGATGTAAAATGAAATGTTTATATTGATTTCTTTAAAACATGATTTTAAAGTATGCTAAATTAACGAAATATATGTCTACCCCCCCCCCCCCATAATTTCCTTAAGAACAACTATTGATCTTTTTTTCAGTAATAATTAGATACAGTATAATATCAAACTTTTGAAGTTGCCCCTCCTCCCACTTTATTTGATCTAAAACAGCTGCTAAAATTATGTCATAAAGTATTAGTCAAAATTATTTCATTTCTCTTATTTAGCCTTTAGCACAGTGACTTTCAAATAGACTTTCAATATTTAAAGAATACTTTGAAACTTGTCACTGAAAAATAAATCAATGAGTAACTGATGTCACATAGTTAGATTAATTAGGATTGTTTATTATTTTAATATGTAAGGTTGAGATTAACATATATGTTTTTAATAAACAGCTGATCAAAATGTGCCGAGTAGAAAACTTTAGAATTTCTAAGAAATGATTTTACTACTTTGTTTTGGTCTGGTTTTACACCTGGCACTGAAACTTAAAAAAAGAAAAAGAAAAGATAATTTATCCAGAGGAAACTTGAGATGAGTTCAAAAAGAAAAAATATATACAATAGTGTAATTCTATTCTCTTTGTATGAAGGTAAAAAGTATAGCATTACACAATATGTACCTAATATGAAGAAAAGCAATAAAAATTACCACTAATTTTACATCTAAATAATTCATCAGTTGCAAATGTGTGTAAATAGATATATGCGATGCGACGTATTGTAGCTAGTTCTCAACTGAAGTCCCACATATGAGATGTTGGCTATTATCAATATATATATGCTACATGATTTGATGCAGAACTAGAGTGGAAGTCTTTGAATCCCAAAATTTATAAATAATAGTCCAGATTTATTACGTCTATAAATTCAACTTGTAATGAGAGCAATAAACCAATTTTCTTTTTTAATACATAGTTATTTATATTGCACATTCTTAACAATCTTTCTATTTTAAAATACTCTATCATTGAAAAATCTTTTTATATTTATTTTCCTATTTTATTTCTAATTTCTTTATTGTTTCTCGTCCACCTTCAAAATAAACATTAACAATTTTTTACCATAATGTTTCCCCCCATTATATATATACATCAGCAATTTCAATACCTAATAAAATTCCTACGTTTTAATATAAAATATTTCATAGTTTCTGTTTAACACTTCTATAAATCTAATGACAATTTTAAATATTTTCTCCATCTCTTAGTTTATTTCTTTGTCTCTAGACTTCCCATTTTTGTCTTAAATAACAATTCCTCAACTGTTATCATAAATATTTTCAACTTTAATATTGATCATGTGATAATATGATATAGTGTAAAATTAACATTGTTAATCAAATATAATTATAAAATAACACCAGGCTCACAGAATAGATAACAACATATAAGTATCAAATAATATTCTTTTATCTTATATATTTGTGCAATATTAAAAATTACATATGTGCCTATACAAATGCTTACTTTTCTGAATATATAAATTAAGAGGAGAACATGGGAATTCTTTACAAATTTGTTAAAATAATTCTTTAGGAATCTGATTTATGAATTATAGTAATGTATTTGAACTTGCTTTGTGAATAAATTTATATATTCTAAATGTTGCAAATTTAATAGCTATACTCTCCTTATGGACTTGTTAAAATTATTAGCATATATAATATTAAATAATTCTCAGCCTGTTATTTAAGCTGTAGCTTCACTAGAGACATCTATATTTATTCAATAGTCTATTTTATAGTTAGGCAATATATTGAACTTTGGCATGCTTAGACTGAAAATTTATTTTGGGCGGAGCAGAAATATATCTATAATGATATCTATATTTTTATTGCTTTTTTTTTTTAATAAAAAGATTTATTCATTAATTTACATAAAGCTTAATATCAATTCATTTTTTATCTGGACCAATGAATTGAGGTTAATGTGAAAGAAAAGGGTATTGTTTACAGGTTTGTTAAAATGATTTTTTAAGAATCTGATTTGTGAATTATAGCATATATTTAGGGTTATTATTTTACCTAATTTTTTTTTGTGTAAAAATAAGACTTAAACATCTTATCAACACAATATAAAGGCATTAGTAATATTTCATTTAAAAATGCTCCAGAATATTTTAAAAATTCAATGATAAGATAATAAAACAAAATATTTTTTTCAACTTGCTATATATGAAACTAGAGTCCACAATTGCAAAATCACACCTTCATTAGATTGAACATGTACAATAAATGAATATGCAAGACTTCCTAAAAGAGGGTTTTATAGTGAAATTGAGCGTGGTATTTTGTAGAAATAGCTCTTATCTACAATGAGATAATGATTGTTTTCATTGGAAAAATATGGCAGAATATAAAATGCATTAGAGAACTACAAAGTTTTCTGCTGAAGAAATTAAAAGACAATGTTGCAGAGTAGAAAAAGGCCAGTGGAATAGCATGTTCCATATGTGGATATATTTGTAGTTCACACATTGGTTTGTATATTCAATACAAAATTGAAATCTAGAACTTTTTTTTTTCTTTTCTTTTCTTGAAGTTGTAATGACCATTTTAATTTATAGGTGGCTGCTATACACACATACACACACACTCACTAGAGAGATGTTTATATTATGCAATAACTAAAGTACAAGATTTTGGCCTGAATTCTAAAAGAGTATATTATACTAATGAACAAAAGTCCAAAGCATATGTCAACATGTAGTCTTTTTGTTTTAATTAAAACTTTTATTTTTTCTAATTATAAATAATTTTATAATTATGTTTAATATATGTAAGGATAATTTTTAATTTAATTGTTATCAATAACATATTCTATCAAGGTGATTTGCAAGTTCATTAATCAAATAAATGGTAACCAAACTTTCATATTTATATTCTTCTCTTTATATCTTTTAATTTCACTAAACATAACAATGTTTCTATATTTTATATATTATGACTAATAAATATCACATTTTTTAAGGTTTTTTGTTTAGATAATAATTCAAATATTTATGAATACATCTAAAACTTCCTTACATGAAACAAACAATGAAAGAAGGATAAAAGCAGAAAATTTTCTGTATATATATATTTACCTATTAAAATTTAAATTTTTAATTTAATTGAAAAATTCAGAATACAGATAAAGTTGAATTCATTATTACTATTTGGATTCAATGGCCATAAAACATTTTCATTTAATACATCATAAAATATCAACATTAAACTTATCCTGAAGCCAAACAGTCAGGCATTTGAGAATATCTAAAATCTTATCTATAACTTATATCCCTAATAAATTTCACTTTTAATTCAAAAAATAATAATGACTAAAAAAACAATGAATTATTTTGTAGTTTGTCATTTCAGCAAAAGATAATTTATGTCAAAGATAAACTGTAAATATTCATATAAGCCAAAGTGTAAAATAACTTATGTTAATATCACTTTTATCTAAATTGTAGAGAAATAAATATATATATATTGCAAGAATAAAAAATAATACTCATAAAAAAAATGATTTAAATTACTCAATATTTATCAAATAATTATACATTGGGTATGGGATCTTTTACGAAAGTGAAGATATATATATACTTTTTAAGATCTATTGTATATATACTTTTTAAGATCTATTTGTACATGAATGAATAAATAAATTATAGTTTGTTTTAATTATAAATGAATAAATAATATTTATAAATAAATTATTTATTTATTAGAATATGCAAAGCTCTGTAAATAAGTTGTGATCACTAAGAAACAAGAGTTTTAAAAAAGAAATATATAAGAAATTGATTTTATATATAGAGTACGTAAAAAAACACTCTTAACAAGCTTCAAAAATACCCTCAAAGAAATTGATTTATCTATTTATTGTAAATAAATGAATAAATTATATGTTATTAAACAAGGCAAAACTCTCCATACAGTAGTGCCACCCTGTGCCAACCAGAGTAACCAATGGATGCCAGAAGGCTTGTGCATAAAATCCCTATCTAGTGCCTACTCATCCAATATCCCCAGACTAGATTAGTTTCTGGCTTGTGGATGAGCAGGCACTAGATAGAAATTTTATGCCCAAGCCTTCTGGCATCCATTGATTGCTCTGGTTGGCACAGGGTGGCACTACTGTATGGTAAGTTTTGCCTTGATTACTAACAATTATGTGCTAGTATAAAAGATGGTGATCATGTGATGTTAAATTATATATGTCTTAATTTATTTAAAAATGAATTAATGAGCCTATAATGTATATGTTTTTATTCATGTAATAGAGAGAAAATCTAAAATACTTACTGGTTTTAAATATTGAGGCAAATATTGATTAATTTAATGCATTGCCTATTTAATTTTCATGAATAAATATTTAACTTTTCATGCCAAAATATTATTATTTTAAATACACACTATCCATATTTGCACAGATTTTTTTTTTTACAATAAAAGCAAATTAATTCCTAGCCAATTAACCATATAGTAAATAAGTGGTACAATAATAAGTTAATAAGAATATAAAGTTTGGTGTATATAAAAAAGCAAACATTATAATGTTTGTGAGATGAATGAAAACATGTACTCATCATTCACACACATAATTTATCTGAAAATTAATAACATAATAAAATTTGCTACATTTTTAAGATTAAATACAACTATATCTTCTTTATTGATTCGTTTTGTTTTGTTTTTTTAAATGTTATTCCACTTATTCCCCTACATATGATTACATTCAATATCAGATTGTAAAGCAATATTATTAGCAAATAATTTTTAACAAGTAGGTTCAGATGTCATAATTTTATGGATGCATTTATTTCTCATTAGCAATATAAAATAGTTTAATCACTATGATAATATTATTTATATAGTAGGTGATTTTTCTCAAAACTTTCAGACATTTTAAATATATATATAAATTAGCAGTAGCAAAGAGCAATAAATTATTTTCAACTTAACTTTTCCTTTTTTTTTTCATATGTCATAGCATCGGCCGGGAGGCGAACCAGCAACAACCATCTGAAATCAACTGCTTGCTTGCAAGGTAGCTGTGCTGATATCTCAGCTAACAACCTTTTTTAAACATGTATCATCTAATGTATTTCTTTTACCACAAAATATTGTTGTTTTCTACTTTTTTTAAATGGCACGTCAAATCTTCCCCAAAGTGTGTAGGCAATAAGGCTCTAAAATCAAACAGTTATAATGGATCATAGTTAAGAGTTGTTTATCATGGCTATGACTCTATATTTCATTAATTTTTATATATAATTGCACTGCTTCTACGTATCCAAGATTCCATCGAAAAAATATTTAACAAAATCGGAAATTAATAAAAGATAAAATTTCAAGGTCCATATTTGAATGATTTTAGTCATAGAACATACATCAAATGTATACATAGGTAAGTGTTTGTATGTTATATACAATTTCAATATATATGTAAAAGATATCTATATATGTTTGTGCATTTAAAAATGCATATTATAATACACTTCAGTATTATTTAGAAATTTTGGTAACTTGGTTACACGTATAGGAGATTTCTGTATTTACAATTACATTTTAAACTTAAAATTGTTTGTTTAAAATTATTTAAAAAACATGCACAATATAAGTGATAAAGGATTAAAAATCATACTCCATTTCTTTGTGAACACTACATAAATAATTATATATTTTCATATATGTAAGTAAAGATCCTGACTTATAATTATAAAGCTAAAAGAAAAAAATAATAATATGTAAGTTAATAATAATGACTTGCATCATTTGTAATTGAAATCATGTGAATTGTTTATGTAATTTGTTACAATTGATAAACCCAAAATTCAAAAAGTAAAATTCACTTAACTAGAATCTATGAAGTATAGAAGCTATACTTTCACATTACTTGTTTACTACTTATAATGATATTCGCACATTGACATGCCATATCTAAATAAATACATAATGTGAATAAAAGTAACTATATGAATCTATCTATGTAAATTGAAAAATAATAGCATTAATGTAGACACCATATAATAATAATGTTCTTATGATATAATTATTGAAAAATCAGCTTCACAGAATTTCATTATTATTTAATTCAGAAATTAAATGTATTGTGTTTGTTTTATAAAAGAATTTCATAGTGCAATAAGAGCACAAGTGCCAATCATGTTTTAAAATTTTCAATATGCTTAGGATTTTCTTTAAGATAGCCAGCCATAGTCAAACACAGCTAACCAGTTCCTATAATTAGTCAATGAGTCTCCAAATTTTTCTTAGCTAAGAGTTAAAATAAAAATGGAAAACTATTAAATCCTTCATCATTCTGCAATTGGAAAGTTTTGTAAGTAAGACTTCCATTTTCACTGGTCCTCTACGATGAATTATAGGAGAGCAATTTGTCCTATAATGACATTTAAAAGCTATGTTATCATTTTACCTGCGTACTGTCATTCATTGGCAAAAGTATTGTAAATATTTAGTCATGTCAGATGCAACAAATCAATAAACTTTCAAGTAGACTATAAAAATTATAAAAAATAGGTTTTCTTTCTCTTCTAAAAGAATTATAGCAAAACATTAAGATTGTAGCTTAAAAAAAAATTATTATTATATATATTATTTAAAAAGAACATTGTAATAGATATTGTTACTAAGAAACTTCTATAAAGTGAACTTAATTACTGCAAATTAATTAATATTGAAAAAATGCATTATAATTATGTAAAAATATCATTATATGATAAAACTCTAAATATTATTCCTATTATTTTTCATGTTTCTATAGTTGGATTTATAATAGAAATGTTTTGTTAGATATATATATGTGTTGATTTAGTAATACTACATATATAATCTATTTATTTATGCTTTCTGCATAAATTTCTATAAAAAGCATAAATAAATAACATTAATAAATTATGTATTTATATGATATTGGATTTATATATAGATATAATTATACAGATTAGCTGCAATATTCACCACATTTTGTTACAAGTCCCTCTTGAACACATCATATATCTTGTATGACAAGCTTTGATTACAACATAATAAGTATTTTATTGCAATACTTTTCAATTTTATATATATATATAACAGATACTTATGTGTATAGTACACATATATAAACTGAGATTATAACATTAAAAAATAATGTAGATATTAATAGTAAATTGAGAAAGCATATTTATACATACTTATTTACAAATAATGTTCATGTGTGTTTAATCATTCATATCCATTAAAAAAAAAACATTATAACCCATGCTTTATCGCATTGTCAGATACAGGCAGACCATTTTTATTCTCTTTTTTGAGAGCATAGAAATTGTTATCATTTAATCTGCAACACTGTCATGTAGCAATCAGAGTTATTCTATCTTTCCATGCTTTAAAGCATTTTGCTTGTTTTTTTTTCATTTTGACAATAAATATTCTGACTATCCTGCCCCAGAACAAATCCTGTTTCATCACACTTAAATACCTGACTTGCACAATATAATTTTTTTCAAATAAATTTTTTAAATTCTAAAATACAACAGTAATCTTGTGATCAGTAGACATGATCTCACTGATTACTTTAATATTTTTAAGTCAATAATGATTTCAGAATCTATACAGCCATATATTCAATGCTTGGAATTACATCAGAATCTCAGCAAAATTCTTTATAGAAATTTAAGCTTTCTGGCACAATGGAAGAGAATTAACTAAAATGTTATTATGATTCATATCATTTAACCATAGATTTAAGGTTTTTTGCTTATGAACCAACATATTATGCCCCTATTTTAGTTATAATTTCTGATAATTTAGGAAAAACCAAGTGACAAAAGGCATGAGACTGATTCTCTCATTTTAAAATTTCTTTGGTTGATGATTCATTCTTTTAAAACATATCACTCACATCAGAATATGAGTTCTTACCTTACTAAATCAATAATTTTCTCACTTAATGAAAGTAGTTTAAACCTTTTCTTTCAGTATTTCATTTTACTAAACATATTATTAAATGTTAATACATATATATAACTTTTTGGAAAAAAATTACAAAAAAAAAAAATCTGCACATGAGGTTACAATTAATTATGCTACCAAATTGTAAAACAATCTAAAAAAATCATGAAAAAAAATGTGGTTAAATAAATATGCATTCTAGATTTAAAATATATTCAAGAGGGAAAAAGACTATTGATGTACCAAGATTCATAAAATTTAATTAGTATGTGAATTTCAATGTTTTAATTATTTATTTGTTTAAATTGGGGAGGGGGATAGCATATAATATTAAATCAGTCAGTTTGCATTATCAATACAAAACAAGACTGCTGTACTAAGATGAAGGTAAACCTTTTCTCCAGGCAATTGACATAGAAGACTGTGTAAAACCATGTCTTGCAAAGTGAAGGAATTGATTTATTATTACATAGTAATTGAAGAAAAAAAAATATATGCTACTATGAAAAAGCTTGTATTACTTCAACTTGCTTACATAAATAAATTAAAAATATTTAAAACACAGTAAAATAAAAAAATTGTATTCCACAAAAGAAGATTAAGAATTAGTAAATAATATGATAATAAATTTAAAAAAAAAAAGTTAAGCCAGGCTTTTGATTCAGAGCAACTTTATTAAAGCAAGATATATAAATTTAATGAATTTATACATAAAAATATTTTTGCCCAGATTCCCTGTATATTCTTCCACAAGTCTTCCAATTTTTCCAAAATTATACTTTTTTCTTATTCAATACTTATATCACACATGGTAGTCTTATTTTTCTTTTGCAATGTTATGCCATTTGTAATATTTAATTTAGCCACTGATAATCCGCTATATCTCTTACATGAACAAATCATTTAATAACAAATTTTCTATTTTATTTATGCATATTCCCTTTGTTCAATTTCATTACTAATAGTATATATCAATATTATGTATATATAATTTAATTTATGTCTTTTTATAGAAATATTTGTTATTTTTTAAGTGGCAATGTCTGTGGGATTTAATTAATTAATTATATATATATATATTAATGGCTGCAGAAAGGAGTTTGCTATTAACTGAAAGGAGACCCTTTGATTCCTCTTGGAGGCCTTAAAGGAACCGAGCAGGGCAAATTCCTAATGTCCACTCCATATGTTCTTGTCGTTGCAGCTGTTATTACTATATGTTTATTCATATAGTATACGAACATGGATGGGCTGCTCACCAACACGCATTAGCCAGCGTGGTGAGTTTATTGGCTTTTTACCTCTGAGTTTAAGATCAAGAAACACCATGGTCTTTCTTCTCAGTGCCTGATAAG
Organism: Epiperipatus broadwayi; assembly: GCA_028023455.1. Taxonomy (NCBI): domain Eukaryota; kingdom Metazoa; phylum Onychophora; class Udeonychophora; order Euonychophora; family Peripatidae; genus Epiperipatus; species Epiperipatus broadwayi. Next base: position 3,612,047 of record JAQFVV010006222.1, read on the forward strand.
GCAGAATGAATGTTTGTGTAAATGATAAAGATTTTTCCCAATTATACAATTATGACAGACAAAAATAAAGCATGGCCCTTAATCCCAGGAGGCTGTAAAGTCACCAACCAAGGCAGCGGTTGGTGGCCGAAGGCGGAGGGTGCTAAGAATATCCTGGAGGCGGACCCAGGCTGCCATTTGATGACGACTTTTTATTTAGGTACTTACAACTGCAGATCACTTTCAAGTGAAGGAAGATTGCAAGAATTAGAAGAAGAACTCTCTTATATTAAATGGGATATTATTGGACTTTGTGAAGTTAGAAGAAAAGGTGAAGAGACAATTGATTTAAAAAGTGGACATATGCTCTATTATAAAGGCACAAATATTGGAAATACAAGTGGAGTAGGATTCATTATAAATAAAAAGTGGAAGAACAATATTGTGGAGATTGATGGTGTATCAGACAGAGTGGCAAGATTAGTTATACAACTTAATAGCAGATATCAAATGCAGATAATTCAGGTTTATGCCCCAACAAGTTCTCACAGTGATGAAGTAGTAGAAGATTTTTATATGGATGTACAAAAGGCTTTTGATCAGAGTAAACAACATTTTAAAATTGTTATGGGAGATTTTAAGAGCGTCGTGTAGGTAAACAAATGAAAGATGAAAGTGTTGTAGGTAATTTTGGTTATGGTAATAGAAATGAGAGAGGACATAGACTTGTGGAGTTTGCAGAGAAGGAAAAACTTTATATTATGAATTCTTTTTTTGAAAAAAATGTTAAAAGGAAATGGACATGGAAGCATCCAAATGAAGGTACAGCAGAATTGGATTATATTTTGACTAACAGGAAATACATATTTCAAGATTGTAATGTTCTTAATAAATTTAACACAGGAAGTGATCATCAATTAGTAAGGGGTAAGATACATGTTAATGTAAAACTAGAGAGACAAAAATTATTAAGAAAAACTATATTTACAGTTGATATTCCTAATCTTCAGAAACATTCTAATGAATTTAAATTAGAACTTACAAATCGGTTTCAAGTATTAGTAGATTTTGAACATGATTCAGATTTGAATGAAATTAATATGAAAATAACTGATACACTTTTAAAAACTGCAACAAAGATAGCTGGTAGAAAAAAGCAGCAATTGACTAATAAAATTTCTACTGAGACTAGAGAACTTATGAAGAAAAGAAGGAATATAAAGATATGCAAGAATGATGCATTAAAAAGAATTGAATATCTCGAATTTTGTAAAATGGTGCGGAAAAGAGTTGAAAATGATATAAGAAAGTATAACTGTGAATTAGCAAGAAAAGCTGTAGAAGAAAATAAAAGTCTTAAGAATGTAAAACAACATTTTGGTATTGGTAGGAAATTTATATCTGCAATAAGGAAAAAAGATGGAATTATTACTAAAAAGAGGGATGACATTATGAAATTGGTAGAAGATTTTTATCGAGAATTATATAGTAATAAAGAACAAGTACCTCCTATATCTATTACATCTTCTGAATTGCCCAGAATTTTAAATGAAGAAGTGAGAAATGCAATTAAATGTATGAAAAAAGGAAAGGCTCCAGGTAATGATGGAATTATAATTGATATATTAAAAGAAGCAGGTGAAGAAACAGAAAAAATATTAGCAAAGTTATATACCAAATGTCTAAATGATAAAGATGTACCGGATGATTGGAAGAATGCAGTAATAATATTAATATTTAAAAAAGGTGATAAAGAAGATATTAGAAATTAGAGACCTATCAGCCTTTTATCAGTTTTATATAAAAATTTTACCAAGATAATTACAACTCGTCTACAGAGAACCTTGGATTTTCACCAACCAAGAGAACAAGCTGGATTTAAAAGTGATTTTAGTACAGTAGATCATATTCAAGTATTGAGAGAAGTTATAGAAAGGACAAATGAATATGAGTTGTCATTGTGTTTTGGATTTGTAGATTATGAAAAGGCATTTGATTCTATAAACATTTCTTCAGTGATTAAAGCATTGGATCATCAAGGTATAGATCCAGGATATTGTCATATTTTAAAGAATATTTATAAAAATGCAACAGCAACAATTAGATTACATAATGATACTGGGAAAGTCAACATTGAGAAAGGTGTAAGACAAGGTGACTCCATATCTCCAAAACTTTTTACAGCAGTGCTGCAAGAAGTATTTTGTGGATTAAAATGGGAAACTAAAGGAGTGAAAGTAAATGGAGATTATTTAAGTCATTTAGATTTCGCAGATGATGTAGTTGTTTTTGCAAATAATGCTTCCGAGCTGCAGGAAATGTTGCAGGAGTTATCAGATGAAAGTAGGAAAGTAGGACTAAAGATAAATGTTAAAAAGACTAAAGTAATGTTTAATCGATTTGCTCAAAATATGAAAATAAAGATTGATTATGATGAATTAGAAGAAGTTAAGAGTTACAAATACCTTGGTCAGATTATTAATACAGATGGAAACATAATAGAGGAAATTAATCATAGAATTAAACTTGATTGGAGTGTTTTTGGTAGAAATAACTTGATATTAAAAGGAAATATGCCTATGTGTTTGAAAAGAAAGGTTTTTAACAAATGTGTTTTACCAGTTCTTACTTATGGATCTGAGACTTGGACACTTAATAGAAGATCAATACAGAGACTTCAGACCACTCAAAGAAGTATGGAGAGATGTATGTTGGGAGTAACAAGAAGAGATCGAAAACGCAATGTATGGGTAAGAGAACAAACAGGTGTTACTGACCTCATTGAAAAAATTAAAAGATTGAAGTGGAGTTGGGCTGGACATATTGCTAGAAGAGATGATAATAGATGGACAATTGAAATTTTAAACTGGATTCCAAGAGATTGTAAAAGACCTAGAAGGAGACCACATGTAAGATGGATGGATGAAATAAGAAAATGTGTAGGGGTGATGTGGAGAAGAGAAGCTAAAGATCGGAGAAGATGGATTGAACTTGGAGAGACCTTCATCCTGCAGTGGATTGATAATGGTTGATAATGATGATGATGATGATGATATATATTAATAAAATGTTTATGATGAAATTCTAAATTCAAGTTGTTAAAATAAATTATATAAAAAATGGCAAGCAATAGTAAATTATCAACAATCATTATTAAAACTGTCACTTGACTGGAGTAATCTGTTGCCTAGTTATTCATTTCATTATGCATGCTTTTTTGTTATTTTATATTATTATAATATTGTATTGTTTATCAATATTAATTTTTATTTTATTTTTACAGTATAAAAGAATTCATTATTAGCATTACTATACATAATACTAAGTAACCCAGTCTACTTCTAAATGATGCTAAAATCTTTAAATGCAGAAAAACCATAATAATCATAGTAGATACAAAATGTTTTACAGCCCGGGTTTCTACAAGATTCTATTCTCTCATTATCTTATTTAGTATCTTCATTTGTGATCTTCTAAAACAGAATGCAGAAAAAAGCAGAAAAGTTTTAATTCACCAAAAGTTATAATCACTGCTTCATGAAGTACTGGGATGATATTGATGTATTTCAGTTTTAAATCACTTTTGTTACAATCTTTAGCATTATATTGCCTGTTTTCATTCATTTGTTAGTAAAACCTCAAAAAAAAAATTGATTTATTATTTTAAAAAATAAGTCTGAAGATGTCAGTAGTACACAGAATAGTTCACAGAAAAAACCCTCAAATGAGCCAACAAAGTCTAAAAGATTCCTGAATGATAGATACTTTAAAATTGAGCTTATAAAGTAACTTGTAAACTCTCCTTTTTTGTTTGTAATGAGAGGAAAAATCCATAATTTCATAGTTTATTTAAATATTTATATAGAAATTACTTTAAAAAAATACATTCATGTTTAGACTTATATTTTTTTAAAATATGTTTTATTTTTAAAAATACAACATAAAAAATTTGAAGTAATAATAGAAAGAAAACTATAAACTTTAAACTCTTTAAAAGTTGTAGTATTTACTTTTTGTAATAATTTAATTAATATAAATGAAACTTTAAATTTTAGAACAGAATTTCATAGCTCTATAATGACTTCATATGGTAGTTAGTCATTTAAAAGAAGTTGTTCTCATTATGTATTTCATATTATTATTATTTTATATTCGGAAAGTTTAAATATAATTAAACTTATATTTCTAAAATATCAAGATTGATTTATTTATTCATAATACTGAATAAAGATTTTAATAATAAAATTAAATGTTGAACTATTAATTCAAATAGTCACTAATTGTTAATGGGAAAACATCTTAAAGTGAAAGGATTAATAAAAATATTAAAAAAAAATTTGGATTTTTCCCCCACTAATTGCTCAATTTTTCATGTAAACAATAGTGAAATGTCTTTTAAACTGAACTCATCTGAAATAAAATAATAAACTCCAGTCACTAAAATGGATTTTAAATTTATTTTCTCATCTCTCAAATAAAAATCATGTCTAAATTATTTTTAAAAATAACCTCTGGACCATCAGCTGGTTTTAATTGTTTGATATAATGCAATTAACTTAAGAACAGCTTCCTAAGCGCTACACACTAAAGTATGGTCCTATTTGAAAAAAAAAAGCCCACATTAAACTTCAGGCTACACAAATATTATGAGAAATATTACACACCCATTCAAGTCAATCCTCTTGCACTGGCCTCCAGTTATTTTACATCTTCAACTATGATATTAGAAAATAAGTTGCTTCAGAGTAAATATATATATATATATATAAAGGCTATTAGATAATTTAGATTGATCACTAATCCATAATTTAGTTTCACTGCTATCAAAGCAAATTTATCTGAGTGCTCAATGAAAAATTCCTTCCAAGTAATTGCACAATTAATTATGATGCAAAAAATAGCTCCTTATAAAGTTCTAAATAAATTTCTTTTTTCTAAATCTGCTCTATCAAACATAGCGGATTAACTACTAATAGCAAATGTAAATTTATAACTTTTCTCAAACAATAAAGACTCATACATCTACCATGTTTTCCTGAATATAAGACTAAATAAGATGAGGTCTTACATTAATTTTTGCTCTAAAAGACACTGTAGTGCTTATTTTCAGAAAATGTTTTATTTATTCAAGTATAAAACTCTACATTTATTTAAGTACATAAATGTATATATATTCGAGAAATCTGTAAGATTCTTACCCTGGGAGCCCCCCACAATTCTTTTCTTTTACTCACTGGAATAGCTGGTCTTTTTGCAATCATCTTTTCTGGCAATCAGAATATTATTCCATTTAAATTTATCATTAAATTAAGTGTTAATTGAAGACTTGTGATACAGAATTGGTAATAAAAATGATTATAGTTAATAATGGTTTGTCATACAAAAGCAACAAAAAATACAAGCACAAAAATTTGAAAAATGTTTGTTTTTCACATGTGCACATTAAGTACGTCCATTATAATCCATGGGATTTGAATTAGGATAATTCACATATGATACAATTATGCATCTGTTATCAAGTGTGTGTATTGTAAACACTTTCAACATAATTTGCAATAGCTCTGCTTGGGTATTCTTTTTAAAAACTTTTCTTTAGAAGAATATTTTTTAACTTAACTTGGCTCAAAACAGCATGTCAGTCGTGTGTCATAGCTGATTGGTGGAAATTTTATTTTCTTTTTTAAATTACATAAAAACTATAAGCATGACATCAACAGAAATACAGGTATTCAATCCATCATAAAAATATCTTTTAAATGCCATCTTTTAGATTGAAATTGGAAGAAATCTGAATTATTATTATTTTTTTTTTAAATAGGCAGATTTAATTTTTTTCTTCTTTGGTCAATTTTCTAGTTTACACAAAGTGGTAAAGACAGAAAATTGTAAATATTCTGATTATATAGTGAAAATGGATTAAGAATACGCAGGTCATTTGCATTCTAGGCCTATAATGGGATGTGAATGTAACTGCAGAATATATATTGTAAGTAAATTTTTAAAAAAATGTTAATAATATTTTTAATTTATTAATATAATTTATTTGTATAATTTATTAATTTCATTTATATTGGTGTGTATGTATGTAATATATAAATTATAAATAATATAATATTAAAATCATTTATATTCTTTATTAAACAATATCTAAATTATTATTCATATGTACAGTAATTTTGTATCTTTGATATTAATAATTTATTATGTTTTTATGGTGTGTTTGTGTTTACTCTTGCATGTTGTATAACAAATAATGATTTACATATATAGAGGTGTGCAATGTAAATTTTAAAATCTGATAATCAAATGTACAGAAAGGTTGTATAACAAGTTATGATTTACATATATAGAGCAGTGCAATATACAGAAATGTTTGCAGAGTGCAGTTGATAAAGCATTCACAAAATTTACTGGACATAGTACCATGTGAAAATGTAAACACTTAAAACCACATGGAATTGTATGAAGGCAAAGAATCAAATACTGATTCTTGTCTATGCCTAGATACTCATGCTGTGGAGACAGCAGTTTTGTCACATCTTGCATCACATTATTTTCAAGTCTATTGCTAGCAAATGAGCTATATGCAAATAAATTATATCCGTGTGGGACAATAAATATAATAATCTAACATCATTGGTGTGCATAAAAAATATAAACATCACTGATGTACACAAAAAAAATATAAAATAAAGAGAGGAAACTCATTTTATCAGTAATACAGACAGTAACCTACAATTTCTAGTTTTAGATAGATAAGAAACCAATTGCTATGATGACAAATGCATATCTATCTTCTGGAAATGATTTGTTTTGTATCTTTTATTAGGATGAATCTTTTTCTTATAGATGCTTTTGAAATTTGGTAACTTTTAGGGTACAAGATAAAAATGAAGAATTCATATGTGACTTGTTTTGGAGATTCTGAAGCTATGGACTATCTCAGGTAAGAAGTATTATGTATGGTTTGAAAAATAATTTTGTGAGAAATACAAAGAAATTATCACTGAAGATGTAATTTAAACTTAGTTAATGATGAATTAGAAATTATGAACAAACAATAAAGTAATAATTATGATGGATGTTGAAGTTTCTTTTTTTCCTTATTTTTTAAATAATTATCACTATTTGTCTTAGACTTATTGTTTTCCTTTGTTTTTCTAGTTTCTATTAATGTAATTTTTTTCTTTTTGCTCTAACATTATTAAAACTGAAGTTATTGTGAAAATTCTATCTCAGGTCAGTTCTTTAAAAATTCAATATGGTGCATGCAAACTCAAGCAGAGTGACTTATGGTCAACATAGGCATGGCAATAATATTGCATCAGCAAGGGATTTGGGCTTTTCATCATTTCAGTGGTATGGATGGCTAAAGAGTTGGAGGTTGAAGTAGATTGAAGCCTGTCCATTAAAGTATGAAGATTTGCTATCTTAATATAAACTGAACACTGATTATATATATATATGGAAGATGATAATCTGGACCAACTGATGAGTGCTGGTTTAGCATAAATGTGTATATTGGTGATTTATCTTTCTACATGTGTATGGTCATGTGTGTCAGTGGTATGAGATAGTGTGGATAGTTGATGAGTACTTGAAAGTCTGAGTGCAAATCCCTATATTTACAATTGGGCTCCAGGTATGTGGAGAGTGCCTGTATTTCAAATATTTACACATTAAGCCTCCATCGTGCCCATCCCTCTTCTATATATTTAAATGGATATGGTCCTATACATGAGGGGTCAGAGTGACTTGAGGTCAACACTAGCAAGGTAAGTGGTATGGAAAGCTTAAGAGTTGGAGTAGACTGAAGCCTGTCCATTAAAGTATGAACACTGATTATATATATGTGTGTGAGAGATGATAACCTGGACCAACGGATGAATACTGGTTTAGCACAAAATATGTATATTTGTAATTATTTATCTTTTCTACATATGTGTGGTCATGTATGTCATGGTATGAGATAGTGTGGATAGTTGACAAGTACTCGAAAGTCTGAGTACAAATCCCCTATACCAACAGTATACATATTTAACAAAATCCAACAGTAAAATCAGCTGAATTTGATTTTCACAAATAATACTAGATTTCCATCAATAAAAAATTTAGGACTTATCTCCTTAAGAAATAAAATTTAAGTTCTGACGTCTGTAGTTGTGGTAAAATTGTAGGACTCAATAAAGTCACTAGTAAATCTATCTCTTGGTAGGAATATCTACAAATTCGTTTATGAGATTTGGTAAGAATTAAGCTAAACAATTTAATGACTAAAACAATTATAGTAATTGTAGGAATAATTATTTATAATTAGATATTCTTAAGACGAACCTATAAATAGCAATCTCTTTAGAGTCTGGAATGATCTTTTAATAACTAATTTTATATATAGTATTTATAAAGATAAGGTTTAAAATTATTTCAGAATCAAATGTAAATAAAATTGAATAGAATTACAAAAAAAAATTTAGAATACAAATATATTTCATATACCTGAATTTTAGATGTAATTATACAGGATTTGAACACAGACCTTCAAACTCTTTTCAGCCATCCACTCTATCTCTTACAATACGCATGGTTACACACATGTGAAAAAGACAAATGATCTCTAATATATGTACTTTGTGCTGAACCAGCATTCATCAGTTGACTCAGATCACCATCTCCCACTCACAACATATAATCAGCGCTCGGTTTATATTAAGATAGCAAATCTTCACACTTTAAAGGACAGGTTTCATTCTACTTCACTCTCCAATTCTTCAGCCATCCATGCCATTGAAAATCTGATGGTGGAATGCCCAAATCCCTTCTTAATGCCAATATTATTGTCATGCCCATGTTGACTTTAAATCACTCTGACCTGGCATGTATAGGATTTTGTCCATTTAAATACACAGAAGAGGGATGGGCAGGAGAAGGCTGAATCTGTAATATTTTAAACACAAGTCTAGATGTAATATAGGGGATTTGGACACAGATCTTCAACTTTCCTGCAGCTATCTAATCTATCTCATACTATCGGTAAACACGACCACACATATGGAAAAAAGATAAATAATCTCCAATATATATTTCGTGCTGAACTAGCACTCATCAGTTGGTTCAGATCATCATCTCCCACATATATATAATCAGTGCAAGGGGCATGGCAAAAAAAAAAAATCCGAATTTCGAAAGTATTTGATATGTACGCAAAATTAGTCAAGCATTGGCCTAGCAGTTAGCAAGCTGCCTTCCAAGCAGCTGGTTGGTATCGCTTCCCGGTCAACGTTTTGACATAAAAAAAAAAACAAAAAACAATATTTTAAGCAAATAAATGATTTTTGAACGTTTTATTTTTTAAAAACAAATCATCAGATTATACTTTCTAAATTAAAACAAAGAATAAATAAATAATTATTTGGAATATGAGGGATTTTTTTAAATTATTAAACCAGGATTTTAACGTAATTGTAAATATAAATGCCAATCAGCTTTTTCAATCAAATTTTAACCACTTGATAAAAATTCTTTTTAAGTTTTAAAGAACAAGAGAGCTACCTTGTGGTTACATGTGACATTAAATTTTAGAAATCATAAATTAAAAGCATAATTCTATTTTTTTTTTTTTTCAAAAATTAAAATATATATATATAATTTTTCAATCAATAACAAAAAAGTTGCAATTATTCACACAGACATATATATAATAATATCGATGTAATTTTTTTATTATATATAAATGGAATAAGCATTTCTAAAATAAGTTTCATCCAAATAAACAAACAAAAAAGTAATTTCGTCAAGAAAGTTATTTTAAATAGCTGAGAATTTTCTAAGCAAATTAAATTTTTTTTAGGAAGCCAATGCATAATTAGTTTAAATGAAATTCAATAATAGCTGACAAATTAGTATTTAAATATTCTCAGCTGAAGAGTAAAGATCCCAAGATAATTTGTGTTTACTGAAGTAAGGATTGATGTGCAGGTCTTAAAACCTAAGAATAATTAGCACATCATACAAATTCTGGAAAAGAAAGTATCCCTTATATATAAGGGCAGTGTGTACATTTTATTTTTATCATTAATTTTAAATTTATCCGTTAATTACTTTTACTAACAGTATGACCTGGTTTGAAATCCAGATTAAAATCTTGAATTTTCTTTTAGGAAAATGAAATATTGTAAGCAAGATTGAATGATTTTTTTGTAGAAGTAAATAATCCTTAACCAACCTAACTAACTATTTTAAAAATAGCTAGTTTTATCTCCACAATCATTTGAGTAGTCAGATGATACCCTTAATCATTAGGAAAAAATGTCATATTGTTATAATGCTATAGTTATTTCATCTATTAAATTTGTAAATTTATATCTTCTGATATTTTTATTTATTCTGAAATATGTGAATGAGTTTTTTTTTTAATAAACTGAAAAATATTTATCAGATTATACCTTTTCTTTCATCACAGCAAGCTTTAATAATTAATGGATGCAGATGATAGTATTTGTCATCTGCATCTATTAATTACTAAATATTACAATAAGTGGTATAGATATGGTGAAAGAAAAAAAAGTATACTACAAATATATTGGGTAAGCTGAAGTCATATGATATCATATTGGCTTTATTTATCAGACTACTTAGGGAAATACCTATCTTACTTTAATCTCAATAGACTTTTTATTTGATCTGTGATTTATAGAAATCTATTTTAAAAATTTACTCACTGAATTGTCATTGGTTATTTTTTACAATAATTAGCATTATTGTTATTATTGCTTATTTTATGTTTGTTTATTTTGCATGCTACTTTGTATAAATTTTGAAAGAATGTACAATTTATTATATGATACATAATAATTGAAACCTTGACATATTTTGTTGTTTACTCTTTTAAGTAATATGGTTATTTATTTTATAATTACTTAATTCTGTGTTTCATATTTATTACGTATTAAAAAGACTTTTATTGGATTAAAAAAAAAAAAGAATGATTTTTATTTAAAACATTATTTATAAACAAAAGAGAAAAACATCTACATATTTATAATACCATAATTTGAAAACACTCAAAAAAGATTATAACCATCCTAAAAACAGAAATAAATGCAGATATTTACAAAAAACAAAATAAGGTTTACTGTCATTTTAGGGGATGGAGCAAAAAAAAAAAAAAATTCTAAAGAAACTTTATCATCAAAGTTGATAAAAAATAATTTTAACATCATAAAATTAAATGAACATGCCCCTTCTTAACAATAATGACAATAATTAAATTGTTTTCTTGTTCTAGAATAGATAAAAACTTCAAATGCTGAAAATAACAGAGATGAGTGTGGTTGCCTTACTTGAGTCCTAGCAATTGCCACTTTTGCATTGAGTCAAATCACATTTGGTAAGTCATTTGTTTTTGATACCATAGATATCTTAGATTCCTTTTATTAAATAGTCTGTACAAAGTTATACTATTTGAGAATTTTCAATTCTATGGATGATTTACCAAGAGACACACCTTTGAAAGAGTATTATCATACTTGTAACATATAAAAAACAAACAAAAAACAAAACAAAACAAAATCACAATTACTAAAAACAACATTTAACTATCACAAGGCATTTAAAATAGAATCTGAAAGTTGAACTATCATGTATTTATAGAAGCAACCAGAATGAAGCTATAGTTAGAGTAAATTATATTTAATAAGATTAATTTTTCTTATTCCTTGATCACATTTGATAAAATGATAGTAAATTCAGAATATCACTTTATTGCATGTCAAGAAACCAAGTAATGTATCATAATCAAAAGATAGTGCAATTATCATAAAATTCTATATTAATATCCAGATAAAATGTAGAAAAAACAATTCACCAATCTTTAGAGGTTCAATGATTAACTTATAAAGACAACTCATACTTTCTCTATTGAAGAAAAACTATTCAAGCTAATCGGGTTTTTTTTTTTTGTTTTTTTTTTTTAAAAAAAAAGGCTTATTTTTTGTAAAATGATAAAAAATAACTCTATTAAATGTACATAACTTTTGAGAATTTCACTCTATGTGATATATCCTATTTGTCAGAAAGGAAAATAAAAGTCATATTATAATCACATACAACTAATGGAGAATAATGCTATGGAAATTTTTCAACTAGTATGCCTTTGTTTCAGTTTTAATAAAACTTGTGCAGGTTTATCAAGATATTATACCAATTTCATGTCCTGCTTAATGGCTTTTATAAATCTTATTTTTTGGTTAAGGATGTGTAATTCTTTTATATATTACAGAGCAAAGACCTTTGAAATATAGAAACTGTTTTTATTCATTTTAATCTTAGTATTTTTATCAAAATCCATCTGCTTTTCATAATTAAATTTAATTAAAATGCAATGCAGACAAAGTGTTTTTTACAGTGGTAATAATTGAATTCATCCACTCTTTTTTATAATCAAAATTACCCCAAATTCATAATTCAACCAGACTAGCCAAGAAAATAAAATCTAAAACACTACCAATGGGTTCACTGCTATAAGCGGATATTTCTAGTGTAAAAAAACTATAAAATAACAATATATTTAAACTAAACGTTGCCTGCAATTCAACTTATCTCCCATTCTTCAGGGGTTATTTTATAGTTCTTTGCACTTGAGAAGTCTGTTTGTATCAGTGAAATCATTGGTAGTGTTTTAGATTTTATTTTCTTGGCTAGTCTGGCTGGGTTGTAAATTTGGCATAATTTTGATTATTTTTGATTAGTTTAGCTTCATGCTTTTAATGTGTACTCTTTTTTATGTAAACTTTAATTTAAACATTAAAGACAATTGTTTGTCCTATTCCCTTAATATCTTTATTAATATTGAATATTAAAAAAAAAAAACTTAAGTTTTAGTATTCTCAAAATTCACTTTATTTCACAAAAATTTTAGTATCTACTTTCATTTTAAAAAGATCATTACATTTTCATGTGGAATTTGCAAAAAAAAAAAAAAAAATTCTTAATTATTCACCAAATATTAATTTTAAAAAATATATTAAAAAGCAATTTGAAAATAAAAATAAATGACTCACAGATGAAAGTTAAAATGATAAATAATATCATCTCAATATCTTTGCAATTTATAGATGTCAAAAGAAAAATTTCACTTGGTGAGATTCAAAATTCTCCTTATTTATTTATTACAATTATTGATAAAAAAGATAGGTTTGATTAAGGCTTTTTATATCTGCCTGATTGAATGCAGAATATACAAGTTCTAAAAAAAATGAATAGCTAAATCCAGATTGGTGTACTAGAAAAGTTAGTAGAATGTGGCTCAAGCAAAAAGTGGTGCTAAATTGGTAGTCAAGAAATTATCAGTTTTTGACCCTTTTTACTCTTTCAAGTGAATCAGAATAACACCATGAATATTGCAGTTTTTTCTATTATAAAGGTGTTGTGATTGAAGAGATACATGCAGGCAAATACATTTAGATAAAGCTTTGAATGATATCAGTGAACTTGCCAAAGAGTTAAGTGTTGTGACTAAATACAAATTTTGAAATAAAGTCTTTTGCAAAAAAATTAAAAAAAGTCTTCAAGGTGCAATATTTTGATCATATAGTAAACAGTAAATAAATATTGCAACAGATCACAGTTTATTTAAATTTGTGCATAATTTTGTTAAGATATAAAGTTGATGAAGGAAAACATAACTTAAAATTACAATACTCCATGGTGAGATATTATTTTATATAGCACTGTTTTCATACTGTAATAGTGATATTAACGATTAGAATATTCATTTATAATTTACATATCAATATTACAATACTCCATGGTGCAAATGGTTGTATGCTTCGTGAAGACATGGAGTTAGTTGCTTAAGCCAATTCTGCCAAAATGTTTCAAAACCCAATGCTTTTTTTTTTTTTTTGCAGCAAGAAATCTACAGCATTTCCAAATTTATTTAAAAATCTGAAATTTTTTTTGACAATGCCACTATCTGTGGCATCAGGAGTAAAAAAGTCTTTTCAACAATGTTTTACTGAATAGTTTTATTTTATTTCTAAACAAAAAATAAATTTAATATTTTTACAAAATCATTTTATAGTCACTAAAATAATTGATTTTGTAATTGTTTATTTTTAAGAAGTAACTTATGCATTTATTTACTTTAAATTTAGGTTTAAATGTAAGCAATTTTATATTAAAACGTACTTCAACCAATTTGGTCCTTTAATTTATATGCACTTTTTAAGCTCACGTTTAAATTCCTTTCTAGGACATTAGAGGCACTATAAATTTTACATATCTAAAATTCTATAGACTTTGGTTATGTGCCTCAGACCCTGCGAAAAATGTTTCTAATTGGGCACAACATGTGAAACATATATAATAAATATGTGTAAAAGGGAGAAGTTAATTTTAAGATGTGCGTGATTAAGATCACTACTATTATCTTTTTATTCCCTATGTATATAACAATATCGATTTTGTGAAATACCTGAACGCAAGCTCTGTTTAAAAACATATACTTACTCTTCATAAAATTACGGTTTCTTAATTATCTTAGATAAAGATCTTTTAAGCAAAAAAAAGTCACTCCAATGGTCCTAAATAAAAAAAGCAATATTAAAACAAAAAAAAAAGTAATCAGGCATCCTTTTCGTGACCGATGTTGGATGTTTGCTAGGTTGACTGTAGATTATCTAATTAAAAATATAAAATATATAAAATCAACTTTCTTTTATACCTCAAAAAACTTTTTATAAGTCATTCTGCTAGGATTTAAATTCTAGATCGTGAACATAAAAGTTGGAAGTGCTAAGACTAAACCACAACTAACTTTACATATAAGTCACTCTTACCAATATTTGACATCTTTAATTGATTTTCACTGATTGATTTTATTTGTTTAATAAATTACTTTATAAATTTACACACTTGAAATTAATATATTTATACATATATATGTCGGATTATTTGAAATATTTAGATTCAAGTAACTGGAGGCAAAATGTAAATCTTCAATCAGAGGTTAACATAACATAATCATATTAAGATCCGATATATATATTTTCCGAATCAAACGGCTACACCCATTTCTTTGAAGTAGCTATGATTCCCAGCATGTGTTTTCCTATTATAGAAAACTAAAGATTCATAGATAGTAAAGAAATGAATCCAAAAAAAAAAATTGTAAGATACTATACTTTGCAGAAACTCAAAAGAATTTCAATTTTTTTTTTTTTTAATAATACGAGTTCTTTAGTAAAAAGTACAAAACCTCATAATAAATCTATTTATGTTAAGAATAAGTTATTTCAGGTTTATATGTTTTGTCTGTCATATATATATATTATTAACATCGTTAGCAGTTACTTGCAAGCGACATATTCATTCTAACTTCGGAAGATTAAAAAAAAAACATAAAGAGAAAAAGATAAAAGTGTTTTGAGATGATTATACTAAAAAATACATGAACCACAATACAGCTACATACGTCACACTCTAGTATTATATCTGATATCTAGTGATATTCTCTTTTGATTTCTTGGGTATCAAACTTTTATTTCGTAAAAGTTTTGACATCTTGCCTAATTGTAGTTCTGCTTAAGCTCTATCATTATTGCATTAGTAAATGGAATCTTTGAGATAATATTTAAAATGTAAATTGATTCTTCTTTTCTTAAAAAACTGTGATTATTTTCATTATAACACATATACAATAAATGATATTTATATATAAGAAATATATCGTAACATATACATATCTAAATATTTATAGAAAATGAAAAGACATCAAAAAACTAAATAGGCATTAGGACCAACACGGTTTGTGCAATCTTCACAAAACTCTTTCTTTTTTTTTTTTGGAATTATCCCCAATCTTCGCAATATTTTATATCAAACATTGTCGTATATAACAAAAATAGAGAATAATAGTGAGACGTATTATATGTATTTTTTTTCCGAACATATATATGTAGGTATGCATATATGTAGTGTTTAAAATGTATATATATATTAATATCTGTTGAATATTAAGAGCAAAAAATATATAATGATTAAAATTTACTTCATATTTTTTTATATTTATTTATTACTTTTTCTGGGATTGTGGTTAAATGAAACAGCGGTTATTAAAGTCGGGGATAGTAAATATAATGTTATTGTTTTCAAATGATTGTTAATGATGATAATGTTGTCATATAAATGAAGAACTGTGATTATTTGCATCTTTAAACAAGTTAAAAAAATTTGAGAAAAAAAAATAGACGTCATGAAACTTTGGAGTAACAATAGCAAACTCTCCATTCAGTAGTGCCACAAAGCGGAACACTTCATAATCAATGGATGCAGAAAAGTTTATGTATAAAATCTCTGTCTAATGCTTATCCAAACTAATTTCTAGCTTGTAGTTTTCATCACTGAGTAAATTTGGATTTGATAGCACTGCACCTAGATCTTAGGATCCAAAGCAATCCTATAGTGGCCACCTTTTACCTATTAGGCTAACTATAAAACTAGGAACCCAAGACGGAAAACACAACAATGTTTTTAACCCAAGTTCATTTGCTTGTATAATCATATAGATCTAAACTCAATTCAGCATTTATACATTTTGGTATCTTTGGTTTTACCAAAATCACAATCCCCATTATCCTATTGGCAGGACAGGTATAAAACCATCAAAACAACACATGACCATTTCATATGCATACACAGGCTGTTAGTAAAAGTAGCAAACTTTCCATACAGTAATGCCATCAAGTGTGAGCTTTCATGGTGAATGGATGCATGAAGATTTGGGCATAAAATTCCTATCTAGTGTTCATTTCAATATCCACAGGCTAGTTTCTAGCTTGTGGCTTTCATCATCGAGTAGCCTTGGATTTAAGAGCGCTGCATCTAGAACTTAGAATCCAATGAAACTCTCTGGCAGTCATCATTTACCTATTTGATTACTATAAAGTTAGAAGCCCAAGATGTATAACCATATGAAATGGTGATCGTGATAGTTTGATGGCTTTATACCAATCCTGCCCATAAGATAATGGTGACTGTGGTTTTTGAAAAACTAAAGACACCAAAATTTATAGATGTTGAACTGAGTTCAGATCTCTATGACTATACAAGTGAATGACCTTATTGTGTTTTCATCTTAGGCTCCTAGCATTATAGTTAACCAAATAAGTAAAAGGTGGCTGCTGTATAGTTGCATTAGATCATAAGATCTAGATGCAGTGCTCTCAAATGCAAAGCTTCTAGCTGATGAAATCCACAAACTAGAAGCTAGTCTGGGGGTATTGGATGAGTAGGCACCAGACAGAGATTTTATACACAAACTTTTTTGCATCCATTGATTATGAAAGCTTGCAATTGGTGGTATTACTGTATAAAGAGTGTGCTACTGTTATTTAACAGCCTGCATAAGCACATAAAATGGTGATTGTGGGATGTTTCGATGGTTTTATACCTACCTGTCCATATGATAATGGTGACTGTGGTTTTTAAAAAATAAAATATAACAAAATGAATAGAAGCTGAACAGAGTTCAAATCTATATAAAAATTCAAGTGAATGAGATTAGTGTGTTTTTATCTTGTGCTCATAGCTTTATAATTAACTAAATAGGTAAAAGGTGGCTGCTGGAGGGTTGTATTGCATCCTATGACTTAAGTGTGGTGCTTCCAAATCAAAGGCTCCTCACTGATAAAAGCCAAAAGCCAGAAACTACTCTAGGGATATTGGATAAGTTCTAACTAGGGATTTTATGCAGAAATTTTCCTGCATCCATCTTTCATTATCTCTTCTAGCAATATCTCTTACTCAGCTCCATTTGTCTTACAATGTTCATTATTCAGTGATACTTGTTTATTGACTCATTCATGTATTTTATATTCGAACTTTTCTTGTTACACCTAACATAAATATCTTCATATTTCAATGAATGATCAGAAATTTCTCTTCTGTTAAATGCCATAAAAATAGGGGCATATTTTATTGTAATATTTAGTTATTTTTACCAAAAGTATTCCATCCAAGTTTAATTCTATAATTAATTTCATTCATTATATTTCTATTTATATTAATAATCTGACCAATGTATTTGAAATTGCTAATTTCTAATTCATTTGTCAATCATCATTATCTTCTTCTAAGAAATTCTATTGAACATTAACCTTTTTTATATTTATCATTAGTCTTACATTCGTATTTTTATTTTAAAATGGTTGCAAGATTTCCCAAAGTTTTAAAGCATTATTTGCTAAAACAACTATATTATTTGCAAAATCTAGTTAATTTAAAAAAACATTTAATTTTACTCATGTAGTTTTCCATTTTACTCCACAAAATATTTTTTAAAACTGCTGTAAAGACGTTGTGAACTATTAAGTCACCCTCTTGTACACCATCTCAAGCTTCTTCTTATCATCAAATGATTTAATCACTGTTGCGACATTATGATAAATATTTTTAAAAAATCACTGTAGAAAATGCTTACGGAATCAAATGCCTTTCCACAGTATGCAAATCCAAAGCATGATAGCATCTAAAATTCAATGGTCTTTTCTATGAATTCTATTATTTTGATGTAATTCATTATTCTAAAACCACTTTAAACCCAGCTCAGTCTTTAGGTTGGTTAAAGTTCAGTTTTCTGCAAATAAGTTATAATTATCTTGCTAAAGATTTCCTATAGAACTGATAGAAGATGGATAGGCCTGTACTTTCTACTTTTTTTATCATCTTTCTTAAATATCAATATTACTAATGCATTCTTCCAACTCGTATAAAACATTTTTCTCATTAGACATTTAGTGTATAATTTTTCCAAAACATTTTCTATCTATTCACCTGTTTCTTTTTTAAATATCAATATTAATTCCATAATATTTTGGAGTTTTTCCTTTTGTCATAGATTTGATTGACTATCTCATTGCTTCATTGAAATATGGGAAATTTAGAAAATGTAATAACTGGATGGGATATTTGATTTTCTTATTACTTATTACAATATAATTATTTATAGAACTCTTCCACATATTTCTTAATGTCATTTTTCTTTTTAACAATCATTCCATCTTTTCTTCTTATTGCAGAAACAACTTTCTTTCCAATGCCTAGATATTAATTTTACACTTTTGAGGTTTTTTCTTCTATATAGCTCATTTTGCCAATTCACTATAAAATATTTTTTATATGATTAATTATTATTTTTTGGACTACTGTAAAAAACTCCAGATATTCACACCTTTTTAATGGATCTTTATTTAAAAAAACAAGTTCATATTTCTTTTTTCACATATTGTCTTATTTCAGTAAAAATTTTACTATTAAATTACTACATTTTTTGGACCAGCTATTTTTCTTGCAGTTCTTAATAAAATATCAGTTATCTTCTTAAATAATTTCATACAAAACTGAAACATAATGTCTGTTAATATTTTAAAACAATTTACAATTTCTAATTTGGGGTGTTTCTAAGGGTTATGAATATCAATTGTTATTATCACCTTTCTTAATAGTTTTCAACTCTCTAGTTGTACATTAATACATGTCTTAAATCTTATTAATCAATATTTACTTCCTGTGTTATATCTATTAAGAACTTTACAATCATACATACATATTTTTAGTTATTCAAAATATAATGCAATTCTGCTATTCTTTCATTTGGATGCTTCCATCCTAATTTCCATTTAACATTTTTTCTCAAAAATAATTCATAATATACAACTTTTCTTTTTCTGTGAATTTTATAAGAAAGTGCTCTCTCTCATTTCAGTCACCATAATTAAATTTACCCACAGCACTTTCATCTTTCTAATGTTTACCAATTTTAACATTAAATCCTCCCATGAAAGACTTGAAATGTTTCTTTTTCCTGATCATAAGCATTTTAAAAATCCTAAATTATTTGTATTTGCAGCCTTCTATTACTTTCAGTAACAAATCATGCTACTATTTCTGATATACTATAATTCTCCACAATATTGTTTTTTCATTTTTTACTTATAATGAATCCCATTCTACACGTGCTTCTAATAATTGATGTCTTTGCAATAAAGTCAATTTTTAAATCAACTGTCTCTTCTTTTTTTCTAACTTCATAAAACCAAACAATGAATCATTTAATATTTGACAGTTATTCTTCCAATTCATCAATTTTTTCATTTGAAAATGATCTGCAATTATAAATACCAAAATATAAAGTCATCGAATGTTAGCCTTATCTGTAAGAAGAGGATTTCTATTTGAAAGTGACTAAAATTGCAAGTACCAAAATAGAAAATCACCAAATGGCAAATTTATCTATAATAAGAGGATTTTTAGTACCCTCCACATTAAACCACAAACCACTGGTTGATAGGTGACTTAACAGTTTCCTTAAAAAAGAGCCAAAAGTTAGTTTTGCCTACCATGATTGCAAATCTCTATAATAATAAAAATAATTCACATATTTATTCATCCTCTGATCAAAAAATTCAATTTATATTTCTATTAAGAACCATCAGTCAGATGAAAAAAAATAGTGATCTTTCTTGATCTTAAATTCAGAAATTCCTACCTGGGCTGATGTATGTCAATGAGCAGTCCATCCATATTTGTTTATTAATAATCACATAGTAAAAACAGTTACAATGACAACAATGTGTAGAATGAACCTTAGGAATTTGCTTTGGTCAATTTCTTTAGGCTTCAAATGTAAATCAAAAGATCTTCTTTCAGTTAACAACATTATTTTCTGGAACTTCAACAAGTATCTATGATTCTATTTTTTTCTTTTAAATGATCTTTTGGATCCACAATATGATAACGAGTGTTACTATCAAATAAAAAATGTTTTCCTCAAATCTTAGTCATAAGCAAGAACAAAATCAAATAAGAATAAATAATAAACAATATGTTTCTTAAAGGATTATAAATAAAAACAAAGAATATATCCATATAAATAAATTATAATCATAGATCTATGTGTTATGGACTAGACATCTGACAGATTCTGTTTAAACTAGTACAGTATAAATCCAGTTTTAATATATAATTAAATGTTAATTTTAATTTTTATTTATTTACAGTCCACTAATATAAGCAAGGTAATTGTAATTTTAGCACTATTTGATGAAAGAATCAAATGTAGACATGCTACAACTTAAATAATAGTATAGGAAATTTCACATCTCCTGATTTTCTAATTTCAGCACAGAGAGAAAATTCTAGTCTGAAAAAAAAAACTACATATATCTACGATACTTACACCCACGTATATTAAACAAAATTATAAATAATTACATTTTCATTAGTAAACCTTTTAAAAGCTGAATAATATGCATTACTCACATACATTATGTATAGTTTGAAGTAAAATTGGTTTTGAAGTTCCTTAGTTAATCTGCCTCATCGTCTGACTTTTAAATGCAAATTATGAGTTTCCAATTACATTATTTCCAAAATGTAATCAGTTCTAATTAAATATATATTAATATATTGCTTGAATTGAAGTTTTTCTATATTACACAATTCAGTGATTTTTGTAGTTGATAATCTTGAAGTTTTGATGTTTAAATCTTAATTACTGCAACAACTCGTGCATTAAAGCAAATCATCTCAAAATCATAGCAACTTATTCTTTAGCATTACATAACTGTATATCTGGTTTAGACAGATCATATTTCTCAGACAATATTTAGCTGGAAGATGATAAAAAAATGCATATTTACTGGTTTTTAGCCAGTAATTTTAAAAGATAGATGTATAAAATTGACTTCTTATCATTGGACGGAAAATATGCTAATAAAAATTTTCTTCACTGTTAGCAAGTTGTCTCTAGTAGTCAGGTTTTTACTATGAAAAAAGCTGATAAACATTTCTGATATTTTATAGCTTCATTGTGTAAATTTAGAATCTGTAGTCAAACATGTTGAAACTCAGAGACTAATTTGCTTTCTGTGCAAATATTTAAAAAAACACAACATTCTAATCTTTCAAGTTGTTTTGCAAACCTTATTGTGTTGTTTTCTAATTAATAAATTGTTTTCAATATTTTACAAGTTATTGCTGCAGATGTTTATTACAATTAAAATTATATATATGTAAATAATTTATATTTTTATTTTATGGTTTAGTCAACTGATTTTTTATAATAAATACGAACATAAATTACTTTCCCCATTAAACAATTGCCTTAAAAATATATATTCAGCATTTACAATTCTTTTTATAAACTAAATTAGTGTGGGTTTGT
The DNA here is from genome assembly GCA_028023455.1 of Epiperipatus broadwayi. Lineage (NCBI taxonomy): Eukaryota > Metazoa > Onychophora > Udeonychophora > Euonychophora > Peripatidae > Epiperipatus > Epiperipatus broadwayi. The sequence goes on from JAQFVV010006222.1 coordinate 3,634,248, forward strand.
TAACAATTATCTCCCTGAAATAGTAATAAGACATTCCAGATAAATAAGCTTCATGAATACACATTCCAAAATTTGTATTTGCACTGTTACTATGTGAGCAATTGATAAATAGTTAAAAATATTTAATTTTCAGTCTTGACTAATTCTGAAAGACATTTACATGACTCTTTTCAGGGAATCAAAATACTAAGCATAAAAAGTTAGCAAAAAGTTAAATTATTCATACTTTCCCAAATACAAATATTTTTTCAGTGATACAGTTAAGTGCTTATTTGTTTTAGTGTATCTTTTTTCCCATGACCTTACTAGTATGATACTGAAGTCTTTATTCAATTTTATTCTATTAATTAAAACACTATTTTAATGTTTATTTAAATTAACTTCTCTATCAATATTGTCACCTGATTTAAGGTTGTCACAATATGTGTGTATGTGTATTGGTAAATTTAAATGTATTGCATTATTCTGTGCTTCAGTGAGTTTCTGGTGTGAGACTCCAGAAACATCTAAAGAGACTAAATCTAGAGTGAATAAAGTACAAATTATATCCAACAGTTAAGTTTCTGAATGCTTTGATTTTTTATTAAGAACTTATTATTATTATTATTATTATTATTATTATTATTATTATTATTATTATTATTATTATTATTATTATTATTATTATTATTATTATTATTATTATTATTATTATTATTATTATTATTATTATTATTATTATTATTATTATTATTATTATTATTATTATTATTATTATTATTATTATTATTATTATTATTATTATTATTATTATTATTATTATTATTATTATTATTATTATTATTATTATTATTATTATTATTATTATTATTATTATTATTATTATTATTATTATTATTATTATTATTATTATTATTATTATTATTATTATTATTATTATTATTATTATTATTATTATTATTATTATTATTATTATTATTATTATTATTATTATTATTATTATTATTATTATTATTATTATTATTATTATTATTATTATTATTATTATTATTATTATGTTTCAAAGCTAAAACTTTATTGAGTCTAAAAAGTAACAGAGTCATATATTGATTTTTTACAAATGAAAAACAAATTACAACTTTCAGTATATAAGTCTTTATCTTTTCTGCATCCTTTTTTTTTTTCTTCTTGTTTTTAAATTTGGTCTTCTATTTACTAAATTATTATTATTATTATTATTATTATTATTATTATTATTATTATTATTATTATTATTATTATTATTATTATGATTATTATTATTATTATTATTATTATTATTATTATTATTAAAGATTAGAATTTTTACTAATGTGTAATTAATTTGAATATATACACACATTCATAATAATAATGTTGTTTAATAAGAAAAAAGAATATTTATAAAACCAGTATAGTCACACTATTAATCAGAGAGCCAATGGCATTCAAATTGGTCATATTGAAATTTCTAATTATTTTCACAATATCTAATCAATTTTCTTTTTACAGAAATGCCATGATTATAGTGTTGTATTAGTTAATTATTCCCCATGAAATTTATAAACTTCACTGCCTATTATTACACAGCTTGCTTACAGTGTTTTTATAAGATTGTGCAGGTGTTTAATTATTTATGTATATATAACACGTATTTCATTAAAAATTTTTGTTCAAAATGCTACAAAAAGAAGATTAAATATTGGGAAAATGCACAAATAGGATAAAGAAAACAAATAGCTATGTATAATCATTCAGTTTACTAATATGGCTTGATTTTTTTTTGCTGCTATTATTAAAAGCCCAAAAAATAAAAATAAATCAAAAGTATTTAGAAAAAAAAAATTTTTTTCTAAGAGAACCCTATGTGTTCCTATGGAATGGTAGAATAAAAGATTAAAAAAATAAAAGTATTTTGAAGATAAATTTCCCAAACAATAAACCAACTCATTGATTTTCTTAAAAGAATTACTCAAAACATTCTTTTATACATATATAAAATGGCTAACATATTTTGTTTCATACTTTTTTATAATAGAAAAACCATATGTTTGCATAGATTTTTTTTTCCAGTAATTCTATTATTATTAATGTATATAGTACATATTGTAATATTGAAGAATAATAAAAATTTTTTTACTATATCAATAATAAGCACCTTAGAAATATATTTTACATTTAAAATTATTCATAAAGGCAAACTGAAAAACACATTGATATTTAACAATATATAACAACTTTGCAATATTATTTACACAGAAATGTAGATAATCAAAAAAATTAAAATAATTTTTAAAAAAAAAAAAATTATTTAATAAAACATTATTACATAACTCCTCCAACTTATACTTGACATTTTTATTGAGTTGTAATTTACTCTAATCTATGGCTATCAATTGTAAACATAGGTAATCATTTGACACTAGGTTTTACAAATTTTTAATTGTTTTGGTATATTACTTTATTGAAAAGAGAAGAATTAGACTGCATACAGCAATACCTTTATATCTTTATCAACCACCACAAGTTTTGGAAAGAGATACAAACTTGCTCCTATTGCTATATGAGTTTGATGCTGTCAACAAATGTGATAACTCACAATACATTTAATGGTATGTAGCAAACAAAGCATCACATGATGCAGATTAGATTTAATATCTGCATTAAGAGTAATATTCTACTCTTCTATTCTAAAATCACTTATGAGTTCCACAAGTGATGGATTGATGAAATGATTTTCAAATATGAGATTAACTGTAACAATAAATAAACAGTATCCAAATAAGGAGTACCATCTTTTGCCATGTAGGATAAAATGTTGGTTCATCAAGGATGAGGTACTGTTTCCAATTTAATGTTTTTATTTCTCACTCTTGTCTTTCTTTAAACAATTAAGCTAACACAGGGCTTATTCATCATGAGCTTCTCATGCAATATGGATCATTTTCCACATGTGTGTTTGTGCAAATGAATTTTCTTTATTTACCTGCACATAAATTTTGATTCCAATTGTCTTTTTAACTTTTTTAAGCTCAAATCTTCCAGAATTAAAAAAAAAATAATGGAGGCAGCCTTAGTAGATTGGCAGATCTTAGGTATGACTTTTGCTTATGATACTACAATCAGTAATTAACTACTTTCAGCTGGAAAATATTGTGTGTTTAAGCAGCCTTATTCAGAAACATCTGCTTGTCAGAAAAGTAGAAAACATCTTAAAATAAGATGGTTTACAAATGATTTGTCTTCCAGAATCTGACTAGGCTATCATACTTGGCAGATTAATTATTAATATCTTAGAAATAGTAATTGCGGTAATAGTAGTAAAGCAAAAGGTAGTGGGAGTACTAAAAATATTATTAACCAATTTTTTTCTAAGTGGAAATACATGAAGTGTCTAACATTTACTTAATGTAATCTCTTCAAGACAGTACTAATGGTTAAAAAACTGTCAAGATTTGTTATAGATGGTCTTAGTGAAACTCATCTTCCACAAAAAAAAATAATAATGCATAGTCATGAAGTTGCTGTAAAGTCTAAATTAGTATCCTCTACTTTTGTAAAGACTTGTTGAATAAATAAAAGGCTTAAAAATAAGTACTAGTACTAAATTTTATTAATGTAACATCACATGACCACCACTTCTTATGCTTGTGTATAACTGTTATTAAAACAGGCAAAACTCAATATATGTGGCCTTCGTCAGTGAGAAGCCTTGGATCTGAGAGCACTGCACCTAGATCAAGCCAGAAACTAGTCTGGGGATATTGGGTGAATAGACACTAGATGGGGATTTTATGCACAAGCCTCTGCCACCCATTGATTACTCTGTATGGAAAAACATATAGTGAGCTCTGCCTGTTTTATTAATGTACATGTTTCATAATGAACTTATAGAATTCATGATAAAAATGTTTTTTTTTTTAATTATTCTATGTTATACGGCATTTTTAAACAATAACATTGAAAAATCATATTTTTCTTTTTGGAGAATTTAATGCAAAGTTTTCTACAAATAGTAATTTTTAATGAAAAATTTCTTGGAAATAGCAGCATTAGAGTTATAAATTCAAATGAATTATTATTGTTTGTTCATTTTTGCACAACACAAGTACTATTTATTAAAGCAAAAAAATCAGTAAAAAAGAAATTGAATGCACAGAATAATGATATTTAATAGATTATTATATCATAGTTAGGAGTCAGATTACAAGAGACATTCGTATTCTATAAGCACTTACAAATATATTAATAAATTTCAAAATAAAAATTGATACTTGAATTAAAAAACAGTTCTGAATTAAAAATAAAAAAGAGGTCTAATTACAATTATATTCTAAGAAAAGTTTTAAAACATCTACTATATGTACAACATTTGAACAGCTTTTAAATATCAACATTTCCAATTTGGATCATCAGGTTTGCCATATAGCTCAGACATAGAATTCTCTTAAAGAGCATCTTATGGATATTAACAAACTAATTCTTGGATCAGTAAATAAAAGAATCAAGATTGGTTCTCTGACAATAAAGTTATTACTAGTGATCTAAACATGTGTTATTTTCTGTTGGACAGAATACTACAATAAATAAGAAATTTCATAATAAATATACAGATCTTAAGGCAGAAGTTCAATGGCTGATGAAAAGACTTTAATGAATTAAAACTGAGCAGGAGATAGAGACAACTCAGTGTGATTACTCTAGATCTTTCTTTAATGCTTGAGAACAACCCAGAGGGTTAAAGAAATTAGCAGTGACACTTTCTTATATGATAACATTATTTTAAATAGATGAAAAAGGTAGTCTTATCATCTTATTGAACAATGATACAAAAATTTAGATGATAACATTCAGGAATCTAGCTATTTCATATGTTCAGTTCTATACAAAAAAAGATATATCACTTAGTAAAGACAAAGCAGCTTTTTGTAATCTTAAAAGTGGAAAAGCTTCAGGTCCTGATGAAAAATCCTAGAGAAGTTTTAAACTGTAATGGCTATGAGTGCTTCAAGATTACTGGAATTTTTTTAGGAATATATGAATTCATGAAGTTATCCTACCTAATATTAAAGATGCTTCTACTGTTATCCATTACAGAAAATATAGTTTTAATGATTTTGTTGCATATGTTGTTTTCAGTCATAGGTTGATAGTTATCAGAAGTTGAAAGAGATCTCAGAAAATCAAGAAGCATTACAGATCTAATTTTTAATGCCAGGAAAATACAAAAGAAGTAATTAAAAAAAAAGTTATTATATATTATTTTTATTGATTTGGTCAAAACATTTGATGCAATTAGTTGAACAGCTATATGATATTGTTTGAAATTAGTTTGTTGCCCATCAAAATTTATTTGTATTACATGGTTTCTATATGATAGAATAAGAAAAAAAATTGTTACTATAAGTGGTTATTCTAAGTCTTTTCACATAAACATGGATATTAAACGGGTGTGTACTTGCTCCAAATTGCATTTAATTTGTGGTCCATGAAACTGTTTATAAATGACTTAATAAAACAAAGATCAAAATACAATACAGATTTCGTGACAAGATTTCACATTTAAATTGATTAAACGTTAAAACAATAATTTTATTTTGTTTGTATTCTGAATTAACAACATGCTAATGACTGGGCTATTTTTTTAATTCAGAAGATAATCTACAGAATGTACTTAATGTTATGAATGCAGTATACAAAGTATTTATTAATTATTCTTCAAAACAGTTCTCCGCCAATCAGTGATGAAAGAAAATCTTCATCAACTTTCAATTTGTATACTTGTCAACTTGAGGATGTAAATCAATTTAAACATTTCAGTAATTTAATAAACAGAAAAATGAGTTTTCAGTGTTTCTCAAATTGTGGGGTGTGCCTCCTTAAGAGGGCACTGTAGTTTGGCAGAGGAGGCATGAAGTAAATGAACAAGACAAGACATTGGATATATTTTTTATTAATTTAAAATATAATCAAAATGGAAGTATTAAAATAAAACATTTTTAAAGCAAGATTTAATGACTAATATGTACCTGCTTTAAGTACAGTTTCTATACAGGTTTGGTTTTATAATCGAAACAATCATTCTAAGCTTCCTTTTAAGTTTGTTTTTATATTTAGATTTTAAATCAGTTACAGCAGAAAAATCAATTTTGCAAAGGTGTGCAGTAGGAAAAAACAGTACCCGAAGTGGTTTTGCTTTAATACTAGAATAATTACAAGACAGTTCAAACCAGAAATTTGTTAAATACTTAATAACAAAATTTGATTTTTTTTTAACCTACTTAAAAATGAACTGTCAGTTGTTCTTCTTCTTGCAGTAATAGACCAGCAAGTGTACTGCCAAATGAATTTATTATCCAATTTTGTCTTTAGCAACATTTTTTTTATGATTCTCTTCTGATGGGTAGCTATGAATAAATTTACCATCATGGGAAACATCTCAAAGCAGTTTTATTTTATTTTTCATTCCACAACTGTATTTTTTAATAAAAAGCATTGACTCTTTCATTTGAATCAAATATATTTGTATTATTTCCCTGACGTTGAAGATTAAGTGAATTAAATTTCTCGAATATGTCTACTAAGTAAGAGAGCTTCATTAAAATAACTTGTAAAATTCTTCTGCATTCTTAAGTCCCTCTTTGCTTAAGAATAACATTATTTCATTTCGCAGTTCATAGAGGTGCTTGAAAACCTTATCGTGTGGCAACCATCTGGATGAAGAAAAAAAGAATAATGATTTATGTTCAGCTCCCATATCTTCACAAAGAGTAGAAAAAAATCCTTGATTTTAGAGGTAGTTTTTATATAATTAACTATCTCAATAATTACAGTTAAAAACAATATTTACTCCGGGACTTATGATTTCAATGCTAAAGCTTTCTGATGAATCATGCAGTGTGCCCAGACTACACCTGAAGATTACTTCTTCAAAAGGGTTTGTAGACTGTTATATCTTCCAGACATAGCTTGAGTTCCAAGGGTGCAAATCCCAACACAATCTCTCCATTGCAAATTTATGCCAACAATAGCATTATTTATAATTTTGAACATCTTGATACCAGTTGCTCTTTTTTTTATAGGTTTGCAAAATAGAAAATCTTCAACTATTTTAGCACCCTGACAGAATAAAATATAGCCAATCAATGGGAATCATTACAAATGTCTGTTGCTTCATCAAGTTGTATGGCAAATAATTTTCCAACTGATTCAGATTCAAGCTGTTGCTGAATATCCTCAGATATATTGTTAATTTTTTGCAATTTGTAAGTTGTTCAACATATATTTCACCAGACATTGTTTGTGAAATGTCCACAACAGCTGGTAGAATAAATTGTCTTGCAATAGTATGTGGCTTTTTACATTTGTCTATTTTATAAGCCACTTTGTATGATACCAATAAAGCTCTTTCATTTACTGTGAGAACTTTGTGGAAATTTGTCTTCTGTTTATTGAAAGATCTGAATTTCTCTGCAAAAAATTAACAGGGTCTTACTTATATATTCTTTGAGCAGGGTTTCTAAATGCCTCTTCAATTTCATGCTATCTGCAATCAAAATTTTGAAACAAATAACATATTGAGTTTTTTCTTTGCCAGTTATTTCGATGCTTACAAATCCAAAGTTTAAGTAAGCTTTGTCATATTTTAATGTTTTTGATTTTATAATAAAATTAGCACTGGTATTAGGTATTTTTGATGGAGTAGAAGCTTCTTCATCTTCAAGCTTACATTTGTCTCTGATTAAAAACTTATTTATATTTACAGGTGTATGCAAATATACATTTTTTTTCTCAGCATTGACAAAGTCTCTTATGTAGTACAGTCACAATGAATTAATTAATAACTCATGAAAAGAAGTATTGCTTGTATAGTTGCATATTTTTAATCTTGCAAGTTCAAGACTCAATCTGTATCTGCTGCAAATATTCAGGTAAAAGTTAATCAGCTAATAATCTAGCACCACTGCATTACATCTGCAGTGATCCTTAGGTTTGCCAAATAAAATTTAAATTCCTATGGATTAGATTACTCTCACCTATCTTTTAATCTTATATTATACAGGAGACTCAGAATTATTCAGAATAAAAATGGGGGTGCAAAATACAAAAGATTGAGAACCGTTGGTATAGATATTGAGTGCATCATGGATGTAAAATATGACATTTTATCACAATGTAATTAAATTAGCTGCCTAGAGAGATGCTATTTTACCTAATTTATAGCTTGGAAGTGAGATTTAGTTATCCTATTGATGCAAGTAAAAAGTTTCATTAGAGATAGCTCCATAAAATTTTAAAAATTCAATGAAATCCATATATTTCTCAGCTTTCTGGATATTATAATATAGAATTCACTATTGTAAATCATGTCTTTATTGGATTGAACATTTAAACTAAATGATCAATGTATGACATCTTAAAGAAGTGCTTTGTAATGAATTTGAGCATAGTCTTCATAGGAAATACACACAGCATTTAAATTATAAGAACTATCCCAACGATATTCTGAATAAGTGAGTGCAATGTTGATTTTTTTCCACAGAAAAGGCATGGCAGTGAATAGAAGACATTGAATAATAGCAATTAGGCATGCTGATGAAGTATCTTAGAAAACGTCTATAGAAAATGTTAAAGCTAGCATCACAATTCATCAAATAGATAAAAAAAGAACTAGCATGTTCTATATATGGACGGTTTGTATAATCATTTAAAAACACTTATTTAGATTTTTTTTTTTTTCTTGGACTTGGAATGTCCATATTTATGTACAAATGATTGTTGCTGCTGCTGATAATTATGAAAGCCATATATTACGAATCTGATTAATCGGTAGATATTGAATAACAATAAGGTATTAGAACTTTCTAAATGTGTTCAAAACCTATTTAAAATGTATACTTATTTTGATAAAATCCAATCACATTTTTAATGATGCGTGAATGTTGGCAAGACTCTCTTGATTAAATAATTAGTTCATTCATTTATTGAGTTTAACTGGTAGAGATGTTTTTAGGTTCCTGATATATAGCCAATTGAACTAGCTTTAAAATTAAATAAAATCATGATGAAACAAAAACATTTAAAAACACACTTAGCCACTAATAAGAAGGCATTCATTCTCCTTCATTATTTCTCGTTAATCTAAATACATTCTAAAAGCGTTCAGTGAGATATTTAATGCTGTATTATGTATGTGCCAAATTCTACACCAAAATTAGATAAAGTAATAGGATAATAAACTATTTTGACTAATATATATTTGTCACTGTCCGCCAGACTCTCGCAACTTATTTTAGCATCTTAGTTTTAGAACTATATCACATTATTAATATATTGTATCTTCATACACATTATTGCTAAGAAAAATATTAATTTACAATTATTATTATTTAGGCTAAGATCGTTTTTTTTTTACTGCAGTAACAATTAAATTATGGTTTGTTTGTTTTATAAAGTAATAATAATAATTTTTTACACATTCTATATTTTTACGTATTAATAAACATATAAAATTATTTTCAATGAACGCTTTTTTAAGATTTATACACAATGAAAATAATGCTCTAAATGTCTAACTTAATTGTATTATAGAAATAACCAAAAAAAAAAAAAAAAGAAACTATAAAAAAGCTATTTGCCTACATATTTATAAATAAACTACGATGTAATATTTATTTTGCTGAAATTATTTATAAATAATAAATAAGGTTGCTAAAAATATAAGAAATAAATCTATTAACTATATATATATTACATTCTCACATTTCATATAGTTATTAAGGTTTTCGTAGAACGCTGACAACCTAAATAATCAGTCTGTAGAGGACCATATACAAGTTCTGTAATACATGTAATCATCTTCGATAGTGATTTGCTCATGTTTTCAGCTTCTTACTTTCTAATATTGCAATGTTTAATGCTGCATTATACCCTTAAAGAGTTATTAACATACTCCATGCATGATATCTGCTTTTGTATACAGGTATATATACATTTATAAGTTTGAGTGAGAATGTTTTGCTCTTTTCAATTACTTTCAAGTAAATATTAAAAATCAATATTATCAATTCACGGCAAAATGAGATTTTCTCCAAGTCTATCTTCTTTGAACTAAAGTTTCTCTTGGTATATTTATATTGGACAATTTCTATCATCTAATATGTGTGCTGAATATCTTTAGAAAAGTTTAATTTTATTTAAATATTCCAAATGCATTCAACTGTAATAATATCGCATCAAACAAATTAGTATATGCACCAACTGTTAGTAATATCACAGCAAATAACTGTTAGTAATATCACAGCAAACAGGTTAGTATATGCAGAACATTTCAAGAGGTATTTCTCTTCCCTCTTCTTCAGGTGTTGCTGGCCTGACGAATGACAGTACTAACATAAGATTCGAACCTGTGTCCTTAGATTCTTGATTATTGTATTTTAAGTTAACGCTCTAACCAACTGAGACATCCTGCCAAAGGCAACAGTATGTAGTAATTTCATATACTTATCTATGAGATTCCTCCTGATTTCTCCACTTTTTCCTCAGATCAAAGTTGATTAGTGATTTCCATACATTATGTATAGTCACACTAGGTTGGCTTATGGGAATTTTTACCATTGTCATGTGAGCAGCTTCTTTAAATTTTATTCCTTGTACCTTTTCTTCTTTATCCAATATTTTTGTAGTTTCCCAATCAAACGTATGTTCATTGGTCCATACATGGTCTGCTACCTTAGACACACCTGTTTTCTCCCTTCTAATCATCAGTTTATGTTCTTGCAAGTGCTTTTGAATGGGATGGATGGTTGGTCTCACCAATATATTTTCTACCACATTCACATGGTATTTCATATATGCAGTTTTTTCTTTTCAGCATTTCTAGTTTAGGCTTTGTAGATGTTAGAATTCCTCATAGTGTGGTATGGCTCTGGAAAGCTGTTCTCCTGTTATACTGATTGCAGATTTTCCTTAATTTGTCTGCTATTTTTGGAATGTATGGGTACACTACAGCACCAATAATTGTCCTTTCTCTTGATGGTTCTTTTTGTTGTCTATTTAATGTTTTCTTAATAACAGCTGATGGATAACCATTTTTCATAAGAGTTTGTTCTATATAGATCTTTTCTTTTTCCAAATTTCCAGTTTCTGAACAAACTTCTTTTGCTCTGTTCCACATTGGTAGTATAACTCCATGTTTTGTGTTTCTGGTGTGATTAGAGGTATAGGCTAGGAATTTTCTCATATGTGTAGGTTTTTGGTAAACAGTAGTTTTGATTTTGCCATGAGGGAGACTAGTCACAAGAACATCTAAGAATGCCAATTTTTGTTATTGTTCTGGTTCTATTGTGAATTTAATTGAAGAGGATATGTTGTTGATGTGTGTCCAGAAAGTTTGTAGCAATGCTTCACCATGTGGCCATACAACAAATGTATCATCCACATAGTGAAGCCAAACTTTAGGTGGATGTGGAGTAATTTTTATGACTGTGGTTTCAAGTTCTTCCATGTAAATATTTCTAATCAGGGGAGACAATGGTGAGCCCATAGCCATTCTATAATTTTGTTGGAATAATTCTGTGTTATATTGAAAGTAGGTTGTTTTTATAAAGAATGTTAATAGTTCCATTATGCCATCAATAGGAAGAGCTGTTCTGGTTTGTAAACTATTATCATCATTTAATTATTTCCTTACAATAGACAATGCTTCTTCATATGGTACATTCATGAATAAACTTTCCACATCAAAACTTACCAGTAAGTCAGTTCTTTCAATTTTCATGTTCTTGATTAATTCTACAAAGTGTCTAGAATCCCTGACAAAGAATTGGGTCTTGTATGCCAAAGGACTTAGAATTTTGAAAAGAATTTTTGCCAAATTCTGGCAAGGTGAATCTCTAGAGCTAGCAATAGGTTGTAATGAAACATGATCCTTGTCGATTTTTGGTAGCCCATAAAGATGAGGAATTTTGCTGAAATATGATGTTATTTTACTCTTTTCTGAATCAGTGATGTACTTGCAATGCTTTCTGAGTAATGTTTGTAACTTTATTTCCGTACTTGGTATCGAGTTCTTGTATTTTGTTGTCATAATCTGTTGTATCCATTATAATTGTTGCATTGCCTTTGTCATCAGGTAGAATAATTATAGATTTATCTGCTTTGAGAGGCTTTCCTCTCCCCATAGGATATGTTTGACTTCAATTTTCGTTGCTTGTCAAGTGTTCTTTTTATTCTCCAGCATAATTTTGCTGCTTCTTCCTATGGGAAGAGAAAAGCAATTAAATCTTTCAAAGCAGATAAATCTATAATTATTCTCCCTGCTGACAAAGGCATGCAACAGTTGTAATGGATACAACTGATTATGGCTACAAAATACAAGGACTCCTCACAGCAGGCCAATATAGAAAAGTGGCAAAAGATCCGATACCAAGTACGAAAACAAAGTTACAAACATTACTCAGAAAGCATCGCAAGTACATCACTGATTCAGAAAAGAGTAAATTAACATCATATTTCAGCAAAATCCCTCATCTTTATGGTCCACCTAAAATCCACAAGGATCATGTTCCATTATAACCTATTGTTAGCTCTAGAGATTCACCTTGCCAGAATTTGGCAAGATTTCTTCTCAAAGTTCTAAGTCCTTTGGCATACAAGATCCAATCCTTTGTCAGGGATTCTAGACACTTTGTAGAATTAATCAAGAACATGAAAATTGAAAGCACTGACTTACTGGTAAGTTTTGATGTGGAAAGTTTATTCACAAATGTACCATATGAAGAAGCACTGTCTATTGTAAGGAAATGAATAAATGATGATAATAGTTTACAAACCAGAACCACTCTTCCTATTGATAACATAATGGAACTATTAACATTCTGTATAAAAAACAACCTACTTTCAATATAACACAGAATTATTCCAACAAAATCAAGGAATGGCTATGGGCCAACCATTGTCTCCCCTGATTAGCAATATTTACATGGAAGAACTTGAAACCATGGCCATAAAAACTACTCCACATCCACCTAAAGTTTGGCTTTGCTATGTGGATGATACATTTTTTGAATGGCCACATGGTGAAGCATTGCTACAACCTTTCTGGACCCACATCAACAACATATCCCCTTCAATTAAATTCACAATAGAACCAGAACAATAACAAAAATTGGCATTCTTATATGTTCTTGTGACAAGACTCCCTCATGGCAAAATCAAAACTACTGTTTATTGAAAACCTACACATACAGAAAAATTCCTAGCCTATACATCTAATCACACCAGAAACACAAAGCATGGAATTATACTATCAATGTGGAACAGAGCAAAAGAAGTTTGTTCAGAAACTGGCAATTTGGAAAAAGAAAAGATCTATATAAAACAAACTCTTATGAAAAATGGTTATCCATCAGCTATTATTAAGAAAACATTAAATAGACAACAAAAAAACCATCAAGAGAAAGGACAATTATTGGTGCTGTAGTCTGCCCATACATTCCAAAAATCACAGACGAATTAAGGAAAATCTGCAATCAGTATAACATCAGAAAAGCTTTACAGAGCCTTACCACACTATGAGGAATTCTAACATCTACAAAGCCTAAACTTGAAATGCTGAAAAGAAAAAACTGCATCTATAAAATACCATGTGAATGTGGAAGAATATATATTGGTGAGACCATCTGTCCAATTCAAAAGCACTTGCAAGACCATAAACTGATGTTTAAAAGGGAGAAAACAGATGTGTCTAAGGTAGCAGACCCTGTATGGACCAATGAACATACGTTTGATTGGGAAAATACAAAAATATTGGATTAAAAAAAGGTACAAAGAAGAAAATTTAAAGAAGTTGCTCACATGACAATGACAAAAAATCCCATAAGCCAACCTAGTGTGACCATACATAATGTATGGAAATCACTAATCAACTTTGCTCTGAGGAAAAAGTGGAGAAATCAGGAGGAATCTCATAGATAAGTATATGAAATTATTACATACTCTTGCCTTTGGAAGGTTGGCTCACTTGGTTAGTGCATTACCTTAAAATTCAATAATCAAGAATCCAAGGAACCAGGTTTGAATCCCATTCTAGTACTGTCACTGGTCAGGCCAGCAACACCTGAAGAAGAGGGGAGAAAAATACTTCTCGAAACATTGTGCATATACTAACCTGTTTGCTGTGATATTACTAACAGTTAGTGCATATACTAACCTGTTTGTTGTGATATTCCTAACAGTTGTTTGCTGTGATATTACTAACAGTTAGTGCATATACTAATCTATTTGCTGTGATATTACTAACAGTTGAATGCATTTGGAATATTTAAATAAAATTAAACTTTTCTATAGGCATTCAACACACATATTAGATGATGGAAATAGTCCAATATAAAATACAACTAGAACATTATCATCACAAACCTTCAGAAAAACATAAAGTTTCTCATCCCTACAATGTTTTCAGAAACTTCCTTATTTCATTCATTCATTTTACATATGATCTTTTTCTATATTTCTGCCAAACTTTGGTGGCTCCAGTTGCACATCTGTAGTCACATGTTTTGATGAAATACTCAGTCTATTCCCTTTTCTGACTATTTTTTTCCAATGATATAGTAATAACTGTTTGTTGCCTCATCTATGTATTTCTTTTAATAAATATTTAGTTATGATGAATTTATTACTTAGTTTAAAATACCAGTGTATTATTTCAAATTTCAAATATAAAAAATTTTGACATATATATACTTTAAAAACTTTTAAACTGAATTTTTAATTATATACCGAAACTATAATTATTGGAGTTGATATGATATACAAACATTATAAAGAATATAAAAGCAATAGCCTGATTTCATCAACTGATGCTTGACTTTAAATAAACCTTAAATAGACAAGAATAATAAAAACACCATGCCAATTGAATATTTATTGACATAAATGACACATAATATATCAAAAATCGGAAAATTTTAAAAATTGTGGAGTAAACATGCTGTATTATAAAAAGGATGTATACATAATTTATTTATAAATAAATAAAATATTTACAAATAATACGTAGCATCTTGATTTTTTTAATCTGAATAATGAATAACATTGATTATATGAACTAATTTGTTCAAGTAATAAAAAAGTTTGGATAATCAAACAGGATATTATCCATTTATGCAAATATAATTCACAAGGAACATTGAAAAATAATTTATTCATATTTCAAAAATAATAACAAAAACACTTAAATGAAAAGATATATGCCCATACTTGAGTTAAGTCTTAGGATAAATTTTAAAAATTAGAGCTCATAAAAAACAGCTTCACAATGTTCAAACTTAAAACAATGATGAAGTTTATTGAGAGATTTATTAGTAAATTATAACATTTATGTGAATATTAAAAATATATAAAATCCACAAATAATAATACAATTTTTTTTTTTAGAAGAAAAACTAATTTTTCTAATCTTTCTCTGGTTTATAAAAAAATAAATCTTTATTTTTTTTTTTTTACTGGAAAGTCTGTATTGTAAGTTCAAGCTTGCCAATAATTAAATTGCAATCTTAATTAATTAAACATTTCAATAAGCTTTTTAAAAATTCCATTGAAGGTCAAAAGTAATTGTTCCACATTAAAAGTGATGTGCACAATATTGAGTGAAAAACTCAAAAGCTAAAGGTTATTGCACCAATCTATCATTTCTAATGTTCAAACATTATATGAACTCTTATATAATCATTTTTTATGTTTAATACAAGTACATTAAAAGAACATACTATAATTTTTAGATGTGATATGGGTTATGCTTCAATACTATAGAATCATCCAAGTATTCAATTTCTTTTCTGATCTGTTTTAAAATTGTGTAAAAAAAATATCATTAATTAATTCAATTACTAATATTTCAAATTTTGATTCTAAAATAGTTATCTTCGTCCTCCATATATCTTTTGTTGAGTTTTCTTTTAAAAGCCACATTTTTAGAGATTTTTTTTTTTTTTTGTCTTCAAAATAAAACACATATAACTCTATAAAGTTTCCTTTTTTCCTTTTTATTTTGTAATTCAATACTGAGCATAGTTCCCTACAAAGGCAAGATTAACCATATTATACATTAAAAGTTTAGAACATCAGAAATGTATTGTGCTAAAATATTTTTCCAGTTATTTGATGGAATTATTATTGTTATTTATATGATGAAATATATAATAACATGTTAATTTGATAATATATTTATTAAAAAACATCACAATAATAAAAACCATTCTCTAAGTATTTTAGGAAAATTGAAAAATATTTATTTAAAATAAAATTAATTATTAAAGGCTATGTCATATAATATTTAGTCCATTTTCTTGGACATATGCATAACAATGAGTTCAAATCCAAATTAAGTAAATCCTAGTTTTTTTTATCAGATCACAAACAGGCCTAAGATTTTCTTTCAGATAACAGCATGTAATTAATACAACTAATAATTCAAATATTATCAGAAAAGGAGTATCTAAGCTATTTTTAAGTAGAAAGTAAAGGTAAGTTAATTTAATTTGATTAGGAGTGTTGATGCACTGACTCTTAAAATAAAAAAGTATTTGTAATGGAAAGCAGTCTGTACTATTGGTGAAGAAGCTGCTATTCTTATACAAGTACTGACATTTTAGTTATTTTTACTCTAAAATTAGTAATAAGCTTGAAGTTAATAACCAATTTTTTGTATAAAAATGAATATATATATATATATTCTTTTATTTATTTATTTATTTATTTTATTTTTTCAATCCCATCATATGTAAAGATTTCTTGAATACCAAATAATATTTGAAAGATTTTTATGAACCCTAAATTCTTTGAACTTTCACAAATACAGTATTAAAAATTATGAATATCTTGATAATAGTATGACCACAATTATTAGTAAATTTTCATTTACAAATTTCCTTCCCATTTTTCACAGCACAATCACGAGAACAAGTAAAAGGGAAAGAAAGTTCAACAGTCTGGACATATGGAATTAATGCAGTAATTTTACAGAAGAATTACTTGTACTTTGTAAATACACATATAATCTGTTATATAAAATATATTTAAACAAGATAGAGGAAGAGCAATTAGTAATGTGTGATCTTGGATGAGTTATTTAGATATGATATAGCATAACATATGATTCATTAATACTATATCTCTACTTGACAATCAATTTTTAAATAAGATTATAAAGAAATCTCTAAATGGTTGGAAAGAATAATAATCTGCTGAATATAGTTTTTTATTTAAATTATCTGTAGTTTGGTTAAGTGGTAGAATAGAATGGCAGACTCTGAGAATTAAGACCTATAAATCATGACTCAATTAGTTTTGCCACTTCTAATGTTCGATCTTCTTATGATGTTAAAGCAATAAATCATTCCACTGAGTGGATGAATGACAAACTTTCTTAGATCAATCTTTAAATATCATATATTTGAATGTAAACTGAATTGCCTTTTGTAGATATCACATTGCATTTTGATGATCTTCCATTTAAAGACAACAAATTATGATCAGACAGTAAAATCTTATTTAAAAAACACATAAAATAAATGTTGACACCAAATAATTATTTATTAGACAATCAAAATGCAATTGGATTATTGTTGCGAATATTTGAAATATAATTAATTTCATTCTTATAAATTATTGATGTCTGAATTAGTTCTTATATTTAACATTTAACAAAGAGATACTACAATTATTGTTTTGATTGGCTAGTAATTAATGACTTGAGCATTGCTTTTTATGAAACTTTATCTTGCTATTTCTTATTTTAAGATTTTTTGCATGTTATATATGTATATTTTGGTTATATTGAATGTTTTAAAAACTGTTTGAAGCTGAGAGATAAGTCTTAAACTGACTGCAGTTTAATATTTATTTATCATTTTTAATACTACAACAAATGTATCACGAAGTGAAAACTAACTTTGTTCTGTTATATGTGTAGATGTGTCCTTTTAGTTCTTTATTTGAATATTAGAAACTTTTTAGTGCTTTGAACTTGTTGGGCCTACAGGCTTTATCATCATGATTTGTTTTACTTTTCATTAAATTTCAAGCAAAAAGCATCATATTTTAATTTTGCACTCGTTGCCACAAAATATAAGAGTAGAGAAAAAATGTGTTAAAATGTTGCAATTATAAATGAAATATTTTATTGTTTAATTTAAAATCAATATTTCACTTAAAGGTAAAAATACTATATTAAGCAATATACTTTAATTAAATAAATATAACGAATTAATTTTATAACTTTTTAATTGCGTTTCTATTAATTGCTTTTCTCTATTTGTATTGCAAATTTGAATATTAAAAAAACAATAAAATAATGTTTTTATTTAAGCTTAGAAAATTGGCAACCAATCAAAACCTTGGAAGAGATAAACAGCAATAAAAAAAAGTATGAAGAATATATATTACGAAATTGCCTCTTTAAATTATGATGCATAATATTAGTAGATAAAATCATAATATATGTACATCATCATCATCACAATTTTCAACCGTTATTATTCTGGTACAGAATGAAGATTCTCCAAGTTTAATTCAGATTTTCCAATTTGCAGTTTTTCTTGTTCATATTATCAACTTCCTTATTTCATTCATATATCTCACAAGTGGTCTCTTTCCATATCTTTATAATTTCTTGAGATCCAGTTTAAAAATTCAACTGTTCATCTATTATACCTCTTTTAGCAATATATCCAACCCCGTTTGAATTCAGATCCTCTTTTTTCAGTTCTATTAATAACATCTGTTTGTTCTTCCATCCATGAATTTTGCTATCAATCTTTCTTTATTACTCCAAACATATATCGTCCTATATTTCAATGTGTTATATGAAATCTTTGCATTGCTCTTTTTATAATCATCCAAGTTTCATATCCATCTAAAATAACTGATAAAATACATCTATTAAAAACTTCCTTTTTAAATATATAAGCATATTTCCATTGAATAATAAGTACCTCAATTCAAATTAAATTCTATAGTTAATTTCATCCATTATGTTTATAACTGCAATAATATATATATATAGTTCTTAAAGACTGACAATAATTGATTAGAAGTTATTTTCTATATTTGCAAAAAGCTTTTGAATATTAATTTAATTCTTTCAAAATTTATCTTTAGTCTTACTTTCATTTGATAGCTCTTACAATAATTCCTGAAGCTTTGAAGCATTATCTGAACTAATAATTGTATTATCTTCAAAATCTAGATGGCTTAAATAATATCTATTCATTTTTACTCGATATTTTATTATTTTAATGATAAAATATTTCCCATAAAATTATGGTAATAATTTTTGGATAAATGAAATTTATATACTTGCTATCTCACATTACAATCACCGTGAAATGTAAACACTCTTGATATATTTTAATAATATTTTTTAAATTTTGATATGTCTTTGGCTGAGAGCTTGATGTTTCAAAGCTTTAATCATCACAGAAGTGCTTATAGATTCAAGTGTTTTTCATAATCTATAAACTCAAAAGATAAAGATAATTCCCATTCATTAATCCTTTCTATAACTTTTTTAAATATATGAATATGATTTACTGCAGTAAACTGATATTTGATTGTTTGTTTTTTGAGTTGATTTAAATCTAAAAATCACTGTAGATGTTTGCATTGGTCTTAGAAGAGATCTTATATACAAATGATAGAAGACTGATTGATTTAAAATTGTTAATATCTTTGTTTTTGTCTTTTTAAATATCAGTATCACTATTGTATTCTTCCAATAATCTAGTAAATCTTAATCATTAATGGATATAGTGCATAGTTTGTAAATATTTTCTCTATTTCTTCATCTATTTCTTTTAGAATAAAAATAATAATTTCATCACTTTCTGGATCTTTTCAATTTTCATGAATTTGTTTGCATATATACCATTGTTTAAAATATTAAATTTCAAAATGTTTTGCAATTGTAAGATGTTTTGATTTCTTGATTTTCATTTCTAAATGATTATTTATAAACTCTTCCACACACATCACAATGTCATCTCTATTTTTAGTAGTACTATAGGATGGCATTTTTTTTTATTACTAAAGAAATTTTCCTTTCAACATTAGATACTGTTTTATACTTCTGGGACTACTGTTTAGATCTACAGATTTCTTTGCTAATTCATTGTTATTTTCCTTATATTATCATTAACTCTTTTCCAAAACATTTTACAAAATTCCAGATATTCAATTTTTCTAAATAGATTATTTTTAAGTATTTTCACATTCTTTCTTTTCTTCATACATTGCTAAATCTCAGTTGTTTAAAATTTATTATTGAACTGCTGATTCTTTTGTACCTGCTATTTGTGTAATAATACTTAGTAGATTAACCATTATCTTCTAATCAAAATTAAATTTATATATAAATATTTTAGTAACACATTATAGTTTTTTCAATTACTTATATATCAATTTCATTAGAGATGGAGGGTGAGACAATAAGTATTTGGAAAATATATATATAAAAAAGTAACATTCACTTAAAACCACCAAATGATTATATTACAGTACTATTATTTTGCATCTTAATGATATAGAAGCGATTAAAGATTTAGATGAATTTTTAAAATGGAGATATTAGAATAAATAGTGTCAAAAAATATTAAAATAATAAAATACTAGGTACTTGGGTACTAAATCTGCAACACAGAGCATGTATTAGACCTTTATGTACCTGTTCACATTTGTATCAATCCATAGCTTCTGATGTGATGAAAATAAGGTATACATGGATTTTACATGGATCTTTCTTGTGCCAAAAAACAAAATGGGTATACGGATATTTCATGTGTAAAACAACAAAATGTGTACACATATTTCTTGTGCAAAAACAAACAAAATGTGTGATATGAATGTCAACAGCCACAGTAGGTCTAATACATGATCCATGTTGCAAGACTAAACATAAGTGAATATACATCAAATGAACAATAAATGATTTCAAAATACACCAAACATGATTTAAAAATACATTACAAAATTCAATATAGTTTAAATATACACCAAAAATGAAACCACTTGATTGAAAGGATGCTGGTATTTTCATAAAAATGCTAATAAATAGCAATAAAGAAATTAAAGCAAAAACTTCTAATAAAAATCTATTTATTTTTATATATAAAGAAATTAAAGCAAAAACGAATAAATAAACGTAGATATTTTTTAATAAAGAAATTACAGCATTTAGTTTTTACACGCAAGTCATATCTCACTCTGGGTCACAGAAAAATTGTTGTGAGTTGTGAAAAATTTGAAAAATTCTCATATTGGATAATAAATTTTTAGTTACAAAAACCTAAACACTATTAAAAAATCCATGAAAAGTACTCATTAATATGTGATTGACAATTTTTGTGTTTAAATACTTCCTTTTTTATATTCCAATTCAATTTGTATAAACAGCACATCATAATGGCACTTCACTTATATTGCTTTCATTTCTCCTATTCACTCTCAATAGTTTTGCTCTTCATGCTAGTAGATTCCTAATGTTGATACCTAGTACTACATAAAACTGGCTAAAATAGTTGTAATTGCACAAATCATCAAATCTACTAAGAACCAAGTATTATTAAATATTTTTTGATAATATGCAGTTTTTTAAGATCTTATATCAAATCATATGTACTGAAACATAATACAAAGATATATGTTTATATGTGGTAAAATGAATGTTATTGTTACTATCTTTTATATGCTTAAAGTGGAATGGTAACAACATGTAATAGGTTACATAAAATTTCAGTCTGTGTATGGTGGCCACAAGTGTAAAAAGGGTGTGCACCACTGGTATTATAAAAGGAAAGGATCAGCATAATCATTTCTATAATTTTAATAATTGGTACCCAGGCAGAAGTAACATGATAATAATTATTTATATGTTATAGAATTAATTAATTTATCTGTTTAAATGCTTATAACATTATGTGTATTTGATTTCATTTATTTGAAAAAGAAAAAATATTATTTCACAATCAAGTGTGTGATGTTCAATCTCAATCAAGGCAAATGTGAATGATTTAGACTTGGAGGTGACTTATTCTATCTTCATGCTGAACTGCTTAAGGGAGCATTCACATCTCTTTTTTTTTTAAATTATATTTGTCATTATCTCATCTACTTGTGGTTTTACTTTTATTATTCATCAGTCCTATCAAACTTATAATATTTATGTGATGTTATGAATAGCCTCATTATTTATTAAACTATTAGCTTAATTTGACCATGTAAATAAATGTCCAGAACAGGGGTATCAACTTTAAATTGCCTCATTTAGCACTACTCAATAGTTTAAAGATAGATCCATTGTTTATATATTCAGATGCATTCCTTTGAGCAATTTTGCAATGATAAATACTTCATAGTGAATAAAAAATACTTTATCGAAATTTGAAATGATGCTTGATCCAGGATACAATATATATATATATATATTGACTAAGTTCAAACACCTAAGATCAGTTTCAGAAGTGATTCTCATCATATTTAAAAATTTCAAATCTTTGTATAGACTTTATTAGAATCATGGTACAATAATTATAATTTTTTTGACATCTAGAAGCAAAACTTTAATAATTTTAAATATATATATATATATTCTCTTTTATAAAACATACAGAGAAATTATTTGCTTTAATATAAATTACAAATGATCAAAGGATTTTAAGAAAGATTTCACCTATATTCTGTGACTCATTAAATTTGGAAAAAAGCTTGTTAAATATTTTGTTAGAAGAATATAAAACAGGGATTATTAAAAAAAATAGACTCCAGGAATATAGGTTAAATAAAATAGAGACATAAGTTAAATGATAAAGTTTTAAAAAAGAATATTTTATTACATGGTTAAAAATATATATGTATTGAAACAAAAAAAAAAGTAGAATTGTTTTGAGACTAATTGAGAAAAAAAATGTAGAGAAATAAAATAGTTGATATAAAAAAAGATAAGAGCTATAAATGTTCAATAAGAAATGCAAGACAGAAATTTTTAGAGAGGGAGTTTTAATTGAAATACTGAAACTATCTTTTAAGAAGTAATGATGATGATTTAATAATTATATTGTACAATGCATCTTAATCATTTTACAAAACATAATATTTTAAATTGTGTAATTCATCATCATTAGCAAATATTCTTAACTGAATATATCCATTCCAAATATTAAAAAAGAAAAGAAAGATAAACAAAAATTATTAAAACACTTAAAGTAGTTAATGATAACTACAATTTATCAATCACATATACATACAAGTGGAAAAATATTTTTTACTGTCAAAGTTACAAAAAAGGCAATACATGATTACAAACTGTTAAATGAACAATTAAAATCCAGCATGTGATATATGTAAACCGCATGTTTAAGCAGCCAAATTAGGGCCCACATTCTTATTACAAAAGTGGAAACAATCTAAAAATGGGATTAAAGTAGTCTCTGTCACAAAGTCTGACTAGGTCATCAAATCTGAAAAATTTCTCACTAAAATGATGATGATGATGATGATAATAATAATAATAGTAATAATAATAGTAGTAGTAGTAGTAGTAGTAGTAGTAGTAGTAGTAGTAGTAGTAGTAGTAAAGTAGGATGAAGTCATAATAATGGAGGCCCCAAAAATAATCAGAATTGTTCTGTGCTAAGTACACCTGTTATACATACCTCTTGTAGGGATCCTTTTGCATTAATCTGTCAAATTATGTTACCATGTGAATTCATGATGCCAGGTAGCACATTTTTTTTGCAAAATATTTTGTACATTTGGCAATTTTTTGTAATAAAGGAAAAGTTGGAATAATGTGAAATTCTGCTTTCTATTAGAGAAAATGACAGGAAAAATAGTCGGTAATGCTTGAAATAGATTACAAGAAATATGTTCAGGTGAAAACTCAAGTTTATGAATAATTTAATGAAATTGTCAAATTCACAATGTCCCAAAAAATCATGGCGAGTTAAGTTCAATGTCAAAATATTGCCATTTTTTATTGATGCAAGTGACATTTTTCTTTCAAAATTAGTTATTAATAGTCAGACATTTTATCTAAAAGTTCTGAAATGTTTTCATAATGTGGGGAAAAAACTTACCATTCTGTGGCAAAGTGAGGAGTGCAAGCCTAACCACAATTCTTCTATAAGCAGTCTTGAGTGTAAAACAATTTTAAATTAAATTTAACATGATCCAGTTTATCTTTCAGTCATATACACTCCACTGCTAATCATATGACTTTTTATTCTCTTGAATAAAAAAATACCTCTTTTTTTTTGTTCACTTAGAAGTGGTGAAAAAAAACAATGCAGAAGTTAAATGGCTTTACTTTACATTTCTGGACTACTTCAAAAAGTGAAAAACACATTTAGACTAGTTTATTGTATTAAATGGACAGTACATTAAATGATATTAAATTTATAACACTTAAAGAAAAATAAACAATTTTTTTATTATAACCAGAGTTATTTTTGAATCCTCTTTCATATTATAAATGTATTTCTTTACTAAATATTGATAAATATAATATGAGATTTACATGATGCAAATTCTTCATAACCTGAATTGTCAAAATTTAAAACTGATATAACTGATTTTAAAGAAACTTCCATTCAAAGAAAGATTAACAAAGCAGGAGAGTTCATGATGTTGAATTTTCTGTAAGGTTTAATTAATATCTTTAATTTTTTTAATTGTTTCATATATTAATAATGAAAGAAGAATAGTATTAAAACTTGGTTTGTGCAATGGAATCTGCGCTCATTTTATTAGTCCATGTGTTTGTTCTAATGTTATTTTCAGAAAATTCTGAGAAAGTTTTTATTTTTCACTAGAAAGAATTATATTATCAATGCTATTAAAAAAATATTTTTTCTTGAAAACTTTAATGCAGTTGTTGGTAAAACTAAACTTTAGCCAAAAGTTGTTAGAAATAATGTTTCTGATGCTGTAAATTCAAATGGCCAACTATTTTCAAATTTTTATTCTATACATGTATTGACTATTGTAAAAAGTGTGTTTTGGTAAAAAAAATTACCTCAAAAAACCATGTTACACATACACACTCAAAACAATGATATTTAAAGATTACATAAAAATTAGAAGTCATAATCTGGGCATATTGGATGAGTAGGCACTAGATGAGGATTTTATGCACTAGCCTTCTGGCATCCATTGATTACTCAGGTTGGCACAGGGTAGCACTACTGTATGGAGAGTTTTGCCTGTTTAATAATAGAAGTCTTAATACTAAAAAAATCATATATATGAACATTTACAAGTGCATATTGTTGAACAGATAATAAATTGAGAGGTTTAGAAACACTTGTTATTCATTCTTTATCCATAGTGTGATCTAAAATTTAATAGCTACTAAATATTACATTTTCTACTTTATATTTTAAAACTTGTCATGTTGTGATATATAGAATTCATTTTAGAATTGTTATCGGATATAAGTAAATTTATTGTTGGGTTCATTAAAAAGAAAAATCATAATTGTTTCTTTGATGATGATATCAATGATTAGATTAAAATAAAACATTTAGCATTTGTTGCTAGATAGAATACAAAGTGAAATTTCATAATCAATAAAAAGATTCAAAGGCAGAAATGTAATGTCTAATAAAAAAGACTTCAAAAATCATTTATGACCATGGCTACTTTAACTTTTATGATAATCAATGTATCTGAAAACCAATATCATTATCCCATTAAATTTATTGATGTCACTCTCTTATATAATAATGACAATTTCAAGCAAAAGAAAATCATTTGAATAATAATACAATAATTGAAATGACAACTGTTAATGATATAATCATACTATCTGCCTTTTAAATTTGGTCAAAGATATCAAGTTAATAAAATTATACCAATTCCTTGTAATTTTAGATATTGAAAGTCTATTGTTACATTTTCATTTACCATTGTATTTATCTGAAATGGATGGCATCAAAGTTGTTAGTGGAGGGAGTTTGACAATGGTAAATGAAAATGTAACAATTTACTCCAGATAAATACTTTGCATATAATAGAGATATATATGAGAGATAATGACCTGTGCCAACTGATGTGTGCTGGTTCAGCACGAAATGCATCTTGAGGTTCATTTGTCTTTTATTATATCTTTATTTATATGAATTTGAAAAGAATTGGGGGAGTGTGGAGGTGTTTATTATATCTATAAATGGAAAGTATACAATTCCTTATGATGAACTTAGGGAATTTTTAAAAGAGATTAGTGATACATTAAATTTTAATAATAAATGTATAGACAAGACGATAGTAATTATCATACAATATCATTGTTATTCAGTACAATAAAAATACTTTATAGGATTTTGTTAAATAAGTTGCTTCCAGTCATAGATGAATGGTTACAAGATACTAGTTGTGATTTTAAAAAATCAAGAATTTCAGATATTGTTTTTGTTGTAACAGCTACAAAAAAAAACGTTAAAAAAAAATAGTGATTTAAATATTGCTTTTATTGATTTGATCAATGCATTTGATTCAATTAATCAAACAAGTCTGTGGCATTTTTGAAACTGATTATCCATTAAAGTTTATTCGTAATACATACTTTCTATTAGAAAAATTAAAGGAAGGGTCACTATTATAAGTAATAAATTAAGCATTTGATTTGAAAACTGGTGTTAAACAAAGTGTATACTAACTCCAATGTTATTTTCAATTGTTATAATTGAAATTTTTGAAACTGGTGGCTTCGTAAAGCTAAAATCAAGATGTTATATAAATTTATTAATGGGAAATTTTAATTTGAATCAATCAAAAGCATAAACAAAGACTTTATCTGTTTGGCATTTTTGGATTTACAGTTTGCTAATGCTTGAACCATACCTATTAATTCAAAAGATTTTCTAAAATAAATACTTAAGGTTTGAATGCAGTATATTAAGATTTTGGTTTAATAATTTATTCAAAAATTCAAGTCATTTATTGTCTAGTGGTGAAGCTTGAAGAATATCAAATAAAAAATGAGAATGAATTTAAACATCTTGGTAGTTTATTAAGTAGAAAGATAAACTTAGA
The DNA here is from genome assembly GCA_028023455.1 of Epiperipatus broadwayi. NCBI lineage: Eukaryota > Metazoa > Onychophora > Udeonychophora > Euonychophora > Peripatidae > Epiperipatus > Epiperipatus broadwayi. The sequence continues at coordinate 3,661,335 of JAQFVV010006222.1, forward strand.
TAGTGAACCACACACAGAATCCAATATATTTTTATTATTTTAAATGAGTTTGATTGCAGTAATAAAGATGTGGATTCTGGAGCTGAAGATTCACAAATAACAGTTCTGGCTCTATCATTTTTGATATTTAAACTTCTTATAAATTTCCAAGAAATAAACTATGAACTATTTATCATTAAAACAATAGCAAAACTTTTCTCTGCATAATAGTGCCACCTACTGCAAGTTCTAGTAATCAATAAATGCTAGAAGGGTCTGCAGAATAATTCATATCCAGTGCCTTTCTATCCAATATGCTCAAACTAGGTTCTTTCTTATGGTTCTCATCAGTGGAAGGATGCATTAGATCCAAAGATTCAGGTGCACTGCACCCAGATCCAAGATTCTCCACTAATGAAAGCAATACACTAGAAACTTGCCTCAGTATGTTGAATGAGAAGGCACTGAATAAGGATTATTATACACAACCTTCTAGCATCCATTGATTACTAGAGTTTACACCTAAGTGGCACTATTGTGTGAAGAAAATTTTTATCATTGTTTTAAAAAAAAGTTTCTTGCAGAACTTTAAAAAACAGCATTCCAAAAAAATAGAATAATGGACCAATATGTAAATGTATTTGTGTTTCAAAAATTAGTTTGCATACTCTTTGCAAAACCCATCAATAATGCATCATTTTGTCATCTACCTCCCTTGTTTTTTTTTTGACGGGAAGAAGAGGGAGAAGAGGGGGAATTGGAACAGCTACACTCTTTGCAAGGGTGCCAGCAGATGATAACATGTGGGTATATTTCTAAGTTATATATTAATTTGTACTGTCATTACAAAACTCATCTTTAACAATGTATTTTTTATATACTTTTCTGGAATTGGAATTATATTTATTTTCGAAAGGATGCTAATGATGATGATGATGTAATAAATCTAAATTAATCTTACTCGAGATTCAAAATGTCTAAATTAATCTTACTCGAGATTCAAAATTGTAAGTTCTTACATATTAAGAATATGATTATTGATTACTATAATTGAATTATTTGTTTTCATTAAATCCCCCCCCCCCTCTTTTTATATTAACAAAAGATATATATATATAAAAAAATCTAAAACTTTATAATTATCATTTTGGACTGGTTCGAGTTTATATTAAATTAAGCATTATTAATTTATTACTACCTTTATTAATATTCCAAATTAATCTCGTTCAAGTGAAATTTAATATATAAGACAAATTATTATGTCAATTCAAAATTTAATTACAAAGAATTTCTGAATTAAATAGTAAACCTACGGAATCTAAATGAATTTTCAAATTTAAGAATTCATCAATATAAATTTTTTTAAGAAGTAAAATAAATATTTATTTAAAATAAAATATGTTTCTTGTTTTCTTTCTCTCCTTTCCAGTTAATTAATAGCTGTTTTCATTTCCTGATTGAGTAGTTGAATTTCCAATACTCCTTCCCACCCACACACATTCTTACTTTGTGTAACTAGTTAAACATTCACTAAAAAGGGCATGTCAACATATGTTAATACTCATTAAAGATTTCTTTATATAAGACAGTGAGATAATTAATTCTAAATATTTAAATACCATTATCAAGCATTCATTCACAAAGTTGGCTATAAAAACTTTTATGGTTTAACAATAACTAATTTTGCCTAGCAATAATTTAATATCTTGTCAGTTATTAAAAACTTTAAAACTATTTTTCTTTAGCAAGACAAGCTTGAATGAATATAGCATTAAGGATATATATATAAGTGTGTGCTGCCATAATTAAAAGAATTGTTTACGCTTGCAATAAGAGATGAAAATGTAGTTGCACAAATGCAATAACTCTTTAATATAGTTATTGCAAAGAAATGACCGATAGTATGAATCCTATACCAGCCTAAGCCACCAAAGATTTAATTAAAGTAAAAAAAAAACGGGAAAGAGGATAAAAAAACAAATATAGAAAGAAGATAGCAAGATTACCTATGTCAAAAACAGTATTACAGAGGCATATTCTTCATCAAAATACTTCTTATTATGTAATTTAAAAAAATACTTCTTATAGGGCATTAGTCTGTCTGCTTTCTGAAGCTCCTATCAAGAGCCTAAATTAATAACTTGACAAAAAAGAAGGATAGAAACAAATAAAGTTCAATTAATTTATGATGTTGATATTAAAAAAGTAATAAAATAGAATGTTTTCACAAGTCTTATGATGTTCTGTAATTAGAAGTTATAGATCAAACTTGAATTAAGAAACCTTTGACCCTCCAATCTATCTGTGCTAAACCAATATTAAAACTATAGAATAAAACGAATTGAAAAAATGCAAGCAATGATAAATCAATTACACAATGATCACATATTGTATCTTGTTGATAGAATTCTATTGTCTACTTATAAGGATAACAAAGAATGGGGTTTGTTCAAATAAAAAAAATGAACTTTGATTATGAATTTTGGAGATCAAGTAGAAAGCAATTAATATACATAAAATGAAAACATTTGCTCCCATATTTTATTAGATTAAAAACATCTATGTCTATAAAAGACTTATTTTTGTTTGTGCATATGCATGCATATCTTATTTTATTTCAATAATTATAGTTTAATTTTTATTTCATTATGTTTAATCCTATGTTTCAGATGAGTTAATTGTTATAAATTTGGACTGCTAAAGTAAAGTAAAAATAATTTCCTTTTTACAAAAGGTTTCAGAGACTAAGAGGATTTTTTGCTTTGCAAAGATAATGATAACCTTAATTTTGATGCATACAAATAAATAACTTTTCAACTAAGAATTCATTTACAAATCAATATTATACTTTTATCTGTTAACTGAACAATGTCCTTATATATTTTTTGTAACATATATACTCTAACCACATGAATAAAGACATTTGAAAGAGGTATATAATACCTAAGATGGATGACTTCATAGTTGTGAATGAAGTAAGATTGGCACCTTCACTATTATTGTAATAATTTAATAAAATAGTGTTGCAAACAAATTTATTCTGAACATATTCAAGCCTTTTCAATATTATTAATATTTTACAAGTGAACAAACTTCATGCAAGCACTAGGCTGTTAAAATTTTTTATTGGACATGAGAGTTTTGTAGATATAATAAACATTTCCACACTTCCCCATTCTTTTCAAATTCATATAAATAAAGATATAATAAAAGACAAATGACCCCCAAGATGCATTTCATGCTGAACCAGCACTCACCAATTGGCCCAGGTCACTATCTCTCATATATATATATATATATTATATGCAAAGTATTTATCAAGAGTAAATTGTTACATTTTCATTTACCATTGTCAAACTCCCTCCACTCACAACTTTGATGCCATCCATTTCAGATAAATACACTAATAATTATTACTAATCATTTTCGAAACTAGAGATTATGTATTGTATAAATTATATGTACAAAATGAAAATTATCATTTACATTATACAAATCACTATTTACTTGAAAAAATTATGAAAAGTTTCTGACACAATCTAAACAACGCAAACATGTAAAGAGTTTAAGATTCATTAAATGAAATTTAGATTATATCTGGCTCTTTCAATTTATTTATTTACTATGTTTTCAAAATACATAGTTAAAGATGTAATTATTCAATATTAGATATGCACTCTTCACATAAAAATATACATTATATAAAGTGAGGCTTCTGAATACAGTATATTTATATTTCATTCAAAGACGCTAGCAGATAACAAATATTAAGGAACAATAATTCAAGCAATGTTTACATTATATACTATCATTTAAACGTTCACTACTTTTAATGTACACTGTATATGTACATTCTTACCATACAACTAAATTACAAACAATATGTAAATTAAGATTATTAACAAAAATATTTTTAAAAAAATGAATAGTGGATTGAAAGATTTCATATGGCTTATTATTCGATCACACCCATTCAAATACTCTGTATATATATAGTTTACATTAATACAATTTTTTTTTGCACATGTATTATTGTTATAATTTGTTCTAGTTAATTCTATATATATATAAATAGATGTTACTATATATGCAATGTAAATTACAGCTTTAAAATAATTCTATCAAATAGAAAGGAGCAAAAAAAATAATTGTAAAAAAAAAAAAAAACTTTTCTGTATTATTTTTATTATGAATATACAATTATTTCTATTATATAAAGATATTTTATTTTATACTATGTGATTGAGATGATAATAGATGGACAATTGAAATTTTAAACGGGATTCCAAGAGATTGTAAAAAACCCAGAAAGAGACCACATGTGAGATGGATGGATGAAATAAGAAAGTGTGCAGGGATGATGTGAAGAAGAGAAGCTAAAGATAGGAAAAGATCGATTGAACTTGGAGAGACCTTCATCCTGCAGTGGATTGATAATGGTTGATAATGATGATGATGACTATGTGATTTATTTACATACATAAAAAGCAGCATAATAAAATAAATTTCTTTCCATTTTTAATGAAAGTCTATTATATATTTAACATTTTAAAAATATAAAACATAAAAAATAGTTATCTTTGCATCTTAGATTCATTTAATGACTTCCAATGAAACCACCATCTTATTACCCATATTCATCTCTGTTAATGTTCAAATTTAATTTTTTGCAATACTAGAGATTCCATGTACTGATTAAAACTATAACTAAGGTATAATAGAATTTAAATGAATAACTGTATAAATGTTAAATAAAAATAGTGATAAAAGAGCTTTCTCGGATGCCTTGGTCAATATAATCTGGAATACAATAATACCTCTTTCATTTATAAGTGATGAAAGAAAGATTAAACTTTGTGACACAATTGAAAACTATCTAAAATAATGTTATTCTAGTTTATACCTTCTATTTACTAATTGAATACCTATTTAATTTTAATCAAAAAAATGTCTTAAACATTAATAAAAACATAGCTCAGATAATAATATATGATTTTTTTTTAATATGTTAAAGTGTTGACCGGCAAACAAACCCGGACCAGCTGATTGGAAGGCATTTATGCTAACTACAAGGCCATGAACGCTTGACTAGATGATTTTTGTTTCATTATTTTATGAATGAATTTGTTTTTTCTTAAACAAATGGCTGACTTAACGATATGATTTTTTTTCCTGTTATAATTAAATGTATAATTGTATTTTATTAATTAAAAAAAAAACTCACTACAAAATCCTCTTAGGCTTGATAAAATTGCTAAGATTACCAGCATTGTGCCTGAAGCTATTTCAAATTAAGTTTGTATTTTTATAAAGATGATCAAGATGTCAATCTGAGGGTAAAGTTCACCGCAAAAGGGGTGGATGTCTCTAGCCACAGAGGTGTACCTGTTTCTAACCAAGGGCACATGCCATAAAGAGTGTTATAGAGTGCATAAATCCAGGACTTTGGGGCAGCAGGAGTCTCTGGATCTTGTGGAATCCAGAATTAGAAACTTGGGCATGGTGTTTGGTCTCCCTTCTGCAGTTTGTCTATTTGGATGCATGAACCACACAGAAATATACGGAAATTCAAATAATACTAATATGTCCATTGCCACACATATAGAATGGTAGAAACACAAATATATGTATATAAAATAAACAACAATAACCAAGCCTTCCTCAAATACAAGTAAACATTAAAAAATAAATGTACACCTGGGTCTCATTTTATGCGGATTATTTTAATGCGATTTTGAAGTTATGCGATTCATGTTTCTTTTTTAATATCTTTCGAATTTCACTATATTTATTAGATATCAAGAAATTTAAATTATTAATAAATTATTTTCACTTGAAATACTTTTTTTTTTTCAAAAATATGTTATATTAGCAGCTAATGTGAATATGGCCTGAAGCTGTATTTAGAAACTTAGCTTTTATGTAAATAACCTACTTATACTAATGAGTAAATAATAATAATAATAATAATAGATTTATACTTACATATAAAAATATCGCAATAAATATTCAAAAAATTTAAACTTTTAAAACGTATTTTATTATATATAACAGAAATAAATAATCTTTTAGATTTTTAAAATAAAAAACGAAGATTTTATAAACTGAAAATAATCTTTCTAATAATAATGTATAATCTTTTTGTTTTGATTGCAATATCATTTTTTTAATATAGAAACAGAAAACCATTAACATAACACAAGACTGAAATAAAGTGGCTAACAGGTTTCTCTGGGCATAATTGATGAGGGATTCTTGACTTCATTTAAGGAGAAGCCACAATACATCACATCACATCGAATCTGATTTCTTACCAGTTTACAAATGACCACTAGTGTTAATGATTAAAATATATATGAAAAATGTAAAATTAAATATTGTAGCTAATAAAAAACGTAAAAAAAAGTTTGTCTTGTATTAATTTTTTTCAAATATTTGAAATTTTTTATTAGTCATACTTTATTTGATTACTTTTTTAATGTGAATTTTAAAATAATTTTTCCTTGTTGCTTTGCTTTTATGCGAATTCTGAAAATTACAGACCCTATCCTTCATTTTTCAAGGTAAGTTAAGTCTATTTTTGTGTGATTTTTTTTAATGCGGGTTTTCTGTGGGACCTATCTACCGCATAAAATGAGACCCAGGTGTATAAATATATAAATCATGAGCATCCCAAATTAACCATTTATGATCCATTTTAATAATAATATGACCTGTTCACAATATCTATTTACAATAAATTTAAATCTGAAATATAACAATTAAATAATATTTAAGTCTTGGGAAAATTACTTACACTTGGAATGAACTAATGTCACAATTCTTTACTTGTTATATTTATACTCGAATTGTGGGTTGGCTCTATACAAATATTATATTATATCAGTGTACACAATACTATATTTCAGAAAATATTAATTATGCTACTTATGACATTGTAAATTATTAACTTATATATGTTACCATGTTTACAACAGTTTGATTATCGAGAATCATTTATTTTATCAAAGACATTAATAATTTAGCAGTAAAGCAAGTAACAATTAAATAACTACATTATTTTATTATAGGTATTTTAAGAACATTATTTCCTAATGCTTAGATTAAATCACACACACATATATATTATAATGGTCAGGGAGAAGTTGTGTCGTACTCTATCTGTGCTACAGGGTGCCACTAGGCTACTTGAACCTAGAAAACTTATAGAGTAGGCAGATACGCACTGTTAAAGATCTAACTTTTACATATATATGGTTTATTCCGACTGTCAGCCCATGCCGCTAGCTCAAGAAACAGCAGAGATTTATGATATATAATTTTATTTAAAATATATCTTCAATATTAAAAAATTAAAAGCCACTGCCAGTAATAACACACAAAAAACATTTATTAATGCACATATATAAACATTTAAAATTTGAGGAATAAAATTTATTATTTTAGATTGGTTATTAATTTTTAAATTTAAATTATTAAGAAAGTCCACACAGATGAACATTTTATAAAAGTTTGTTTTATAATGTTGAGTATAGATAGGCTACATAGATTACTCAGCTAAAAACATTTCAAAATAAGCATAAACGATCAAAATATAAAGTCATTGATGGGATTGCAGAGGGAAATTTACAAGAAATCCAATGGCATTCATCATAAAATGCTGCATTGACACCAATAACAAAGACACTCGAATAAATACATTTTTAGATACTCAATGTGAGGTATCATATTTACCGAATATCTATATTTTAATCAAATATGAAAATAAAAACATAATTAAACATTAATGAATCTATGCAGTCATCTATACCTAACTTAAATTTAATGCATTTAAATAATTTAGTCAATAAATATTTAAAAAAATGGAAATGATTAAGTCAGCAAACTCAAAATATTTAAAATTAAACATCAATAATTGATTTTGAAATCTTAAGTTAGATTAAAGTTCATTTTAAAAATTAGGTTTAGCTTGTCAAATCTTGAGGAAAGTTCTGAATTACTTTTAAAAAAAATTTTTTTTTTTAAAAATTGTATAGTTCATACTTTACAGTAGAAGATCTCACAATTCCTTGGGCCAATTCCTGCAAAGACTTTATTAATGGAAGACTGGTCTGTTGTTCATACCATAGTTCTCAATCTGGAGTCTGCCTTAGCTGGATCAATCCTGGTACTATTTAATTGCAGTATCCATATGATTCAGGGTCTGCAACAGTACCATTCATAATTCAACAGAGGGTGACAAGTGAGTCTTATCATCCTTCTCACAAAATCAAGCTGGAACTGTTCTTAATTTCAATATTTTTCTTTTTATACACATCGTCCGGGTTCACTGAATAATCAATCATTTTCATTAGGGTCCGAGCATTGGTTTCTGCTTCTATTGGACATTCTGCTTCAGAGCGGAAAACAATCTTTAATTTTTATCTATATCTTTCATCTGACTTTTTAATTATATAAGATCCCCAAGGGCTAGTTTGCTTTTCGATAATTAATAACACAATCTTGTCCATTTTGAGATTTCAGGAATTAATTAATACGTGTTTCTATTTTTACTTACGTTACTTTTAACTAAAATATTTTATATTTAGATCTTTTATCTTTTTTTTATAAAAAAGTACGTTCAAATACTTTTTTTTTTATTTAAAAAAAATACTTTTAAAGTTTTGCATCTGCGTGAATATATATACGTTTAACAACTCTTTAATTTTTTAGCTTTTATTTACGAACTTAAGTTTTTATTTTAATCTTAAATTAAAGTAATGGCATATTATATACCATTACAATATATACCAATAATAAATAACAAAATGATTCAAAACTTTAATTGAATAAAATACGCTCGCCAACCTTCATTGATTTTTATACACATAATTCTAAGAACTTCAAATAGCTTGAACATGATGGAGGGAGGAGGTTATATGAAGAAAAACTTTAAAACAATTTATACCACTTGCTATTGTTTTACATTTAGAGTGTTAAGCTTAGTGTTTTCACTACACTCCCTCGCTTAATTGACATTTCTCCCTCCATCATTCACGGTAATATATATAAATAAACTTGAATATATAGAGATTTCTAAATTACTAAAATAATTAAGTCAGTAGATTTACATTATAAAATGATATAAATATATATTTTACAGGGTTAAGACTAGAAACTGGTTAATATTATATACAGTTAAGTTATAGTTATAAATTAAAATAAATTAACATTTTTACTGGCAATAATTGTTGACTTTGGGACCTTTATGGATGTGTCTCTTCAGGCTTGCATTATGATGGTAGGATATGATTTGAGCTACATCTTGGTAAATCTTCTTGGGTGCCAAACTTCACTGATGACTTTGGGGCAGCTGATGCCTGACTACTCATTCATGCTGGCAGATATGATTAACATAATTATTTTCTTCTTAGGCAGGGTAACAAATCTTCTTGCAGATATATTTTACTTAATAAAACTATTAGAAGCTTTGAAGTAAGCAGCAAAATTTCTTACTACTAAAAATCTTAGAGAAGACATGAATTTAATTTTAATATAATAATTTGAAGAACAATAATAATCCGTATAATCAATATGGTCAGAATAATTGAACAATGCCTTTTTTGATGCTTATATATCCTGTGTTATCTCTGGGGGGTTACCTCATGAGTTTTACTTAATGGATTTCAAATCCATTACACTAATTATTGTCCATCAACTCTTCACTTTATTCCTTATATGATGCCCAGTTAGTTTCCTGATCTTTGTAATTTCTTTTCTATTTAACACCTTAAAGCTTCTAAAGATGTTCAACTGCAACTATTTTTAGTGATAGTATGTGTAGATAGACAACTGCATCAGTTACATTCCTTTTATTAATGGCTACCTACCTCTCTCTCATTGTATAACATATTTTAACATTTTCTTTAATTAATTTTTGACTTTTATAAAATATAATTTTTCTTAAAGTGCAATCGCATGCCTTAAATGATTAACTTTTAGAAAATGATGTAATATTGTACACACACCCACACACCTATTACTAATGTGTGCAGATATTAATAATAAATTATACATATACAATAGGAGATAGGTTGATTTAAATAAACATTAAGCAAGTATATCTGCGTACAGATATACACCATTTCATTACATATCAGTTTATTTTGAACTTAATGCTTTTTGAAGAATAGTGATGACTGAGAATGTCTGTTCAAAAGTAGAAATAAATATTACAAGCATTTTCATTGGTGATTCTCCATATTGATTTATTTTTCTAGATTTGTATAAAAATTAAATATATTTCCTTTACAGAATATTTCCTATAAAATTTTATTGCACTACAAACCTATCAAATTGTTGAAGAATATTAATTAGAATCCAGTATTATAAATATTTGAAGGAACTGATCATGAATGAAGGAACTGATCATGAATGATTGATAAAATGCACTCATTGTCTTGAAATTAATCACATATTTGTTTCATTTCTTTCATTAATTAATCCAGTAATATTATTAAGAAATATATTTATTTTTCAGTCAGAAATAATGTTTATAAAAAAAATCTCAAACTTATGAAAATTAATATATTTCATCTTTAATGAAACTTAATGATAAGTTGGCTTAAAAGAAATGATGTAGAATCATATGTGAAATTATTATATATCTATCGTTTGAAATTAGCAATAATTAAAAGATATGAAACTTGTGAATCAAGGCAAGTCAAAATAATATCCATAAATATAATTAGTAATATAATAATAATTGCCCAATTGAATTTTTAGGATCAAATATTAGTCTGAAAATAATTAATCTCTTCAATATTATAGATCAAACAACTTCTGGCATAGTAAGGCAAAACAATAAAGACTTATAGATCTTTTATATATATATAAACATTAAAAATATGTGACAATTTTTGTGAACCAATCAAATTAATTTTGTTTGTATGGAGAAAAGTGATTGATTAAAAAATCTTGATTTATAAAACATTCTAATCATGCTATTAACATTAAACCACAATGTTATTGTTGTTATTATTATTATTATTATTTTTTTTTTTTTTCCATATATCATAGCATCGGCCGGAACACAAACCGACAACCGTCTGCAACCAACTACTTGCTTGCAAGGCTGCTGCGATGACCCCTCGGCTAAAAACTCTTGACTATTATTATTATTATTATTATTGTTGTTGATTTACATTTATTGGCTCTGACAAAGATGAGCATCAGTGAAAGCCAGTTTAGCCTATAATTTTGAAAGAATTTTTCGATAACTACAGTTTTAGACCAAAAAATTCATTTGGATAATTATTGTTATATTTCAAAATATTTATATAACTAATCTAAAACCAATAAATCTGTAATGATTTGAAACAGCATATTAATTTAACTTACACTGCCTGTAGAATATTTTTATGAAATTTTAAATGGCAATGTTTGATAAAAAAAAAAAAATACATTCAATGTTTGTTAGACATAATTCTATCAATATTCAACTTCATTGCTACTTGAGAAATCTTTATAAAAAAATTTTTGTACAGATGGGATGTTAATTAACATTATTTAAAATTATTATACACATACTAAGTTATCTTTCAGTAGCAGATATGCAATTAGGCAATTGAGTATTATGATGTGGCAATAATATTTGATCATTAGTGTTTTGTAGTACTGAGATATCCTCTTGGTATAATTTACTCTAGCATCTCTAAAGATTAATAAAAACCCACATTATTAGCACCATTGTGATTAACAGTTGAAACATAATGAGAAAAAAAATATCTATAATCAAAACTTAATCATTTTATTTCAACAACAATTGATTCTGACATAAATGTAAATAAAGGCCAATTTTTGTTATAAAAAGATAATCAATAAGTCTAGGCACTGTACAGCCTTTAATATCATTACAAAGGTTTTTTTTTAAAAAAAAACTTTCATTTAAATCTGCTTCCTACTCCTATTTTCAACATAAATGTAATAACAAAAAATATATTGTTTATGTGGTCCTGCTCTTTTCCTGATTCTGTAGGTTTATTTTAAAGAATGTCAATGCATTTGGTATCAGACATAAAAATGCTTAATAATATAAATACAATCTGGTGGTGAATGACTAAAGGGCCACAATGAATATGGTTGATAGCATGTCTGCTATATCTTAAATGTTGGACATAAATCTAACCAGACGCTTGGGTTATTTTTTTTACTTCCAAGCAATCTTAAAACTATTTTCACATGGCTGTTCCACACCTAATTCAGCAAACCACTCAACTACTAGACATAAATTAATATCTAGATAATATTAACTAGAGAATAAATCAGAAAAAAAAAAAAAAAGCTTTCTAATTGGTTGTCAGCTAGACTGGTTAATATTGTGTCCTTCTCTTCACCCTGCGTCTAGGAAGTAATATTCAAGAGATCTTTCTTTTTACACAATTGTCTATTTAAGAATGTGTAGCTTATTACTTGTAAAAATATAGCCATTTATAGACGCAATTTTTATTTTCAAATTGTTTCTACTAGGGCTAGACATTGAACTTAGTTAGCCAATTTAGAAGCATTCCCAAAACTCTTTTTAACACGAATATTCCGGGGTTTATCTTTCAAAATTGTCAAATAAATAAATAAATTATTTGTCAGTAAAATGACTACTTTTCCCATGAAGTTTAAATCAAATAATAAGTTTTAAGAATTTTATTACGATTGCACTTTTTTTTTTAAAATTTATAAAACGCTTTGGACAATATATACATAAAAATAAAAACATATTAAATGGCACACACATAAAAAAAGAGATTTTAAAAAAAAGATCAAACTAAAAATAATAATAATAAAAGAGATAATATAAACAAAAAATGAGATTACAGATAATCGGAATAAATAAAAAATATATACAAACAAAATTAAATTTTAAAAAGTGTACGAAAATAAATAAAAGTTGGAATAGATAAGCCTTGTGATGGATGTAACGGTGAACATATTTAAATGTAACCCTATTATTAGAATTTGAGTTCATTTGGAACTAGCGAGGTAGCAAAGATTTGCAAGGAAATACCTTTTTTTTTAGTCATAGATAATTCAACGATCTCTCCAATAAATGATTAGTAAAAAAAAAATCTAGAAATTCCTGGATGTTTACAAATAAGAAAGGAAAACTAATTACAAGTAGTTGATTAGCCTAGTGAGAACAGTTATCTCTTTCTATATTTTAACGCTGACTGACGTATCGAATATTTTGCTTCAACTATATAACAAAAAAAAAAGTTATGAGCAATTTTTTTAATTATTTTGCGCAATAATAACAATTTTATATATGTGTATATATAATATTTTTAAAACTGACAGTCTTAATTTTAAATTTATTTCTTCTAATTGGTAAACAATTAGCATGTTATACCTTTGAATTAAAAAAAAATTAAGACTTCTAATTTTAAGGTTATCTTAAAGCATAAAGGAAGTAGATTGGTGGGAAATCATTTCTCTTGTTTGTTATTTCAGCTTTTGCCTAGAGGCTGTCTTTTTGATGTGATTAAACTGAATGCACTTTTTTTTTTTAAATAGCGATTAAATTGATCTGATAGATTTATATATTTGGTGATAATTTGTAGCTTTAATTTTTCAATTTTACTTTATTTACTTTGCTGCAATCTGAACCTAATTGTATACTTGTAAAAAAAAAAACATTAGAAAGAAATGTATCTCAAAATTAATATATACGTAAACTATAAACTTCTAAGAACAAGAATGTCGTTATATTTCTATCTTATAGATAGTGGAAATAATATATTAATGGCTCATAATATGCATTGGTGGTCGAGAGGTCAGCGACAGCTGCTTTACAAGCAGTTGTCCCGGGTTAGAGGGTTCGCTTTCCGGCTGATGCTATGACACATGAGGGAAAAAAAATCTTTTCGAGCATAACTTTATCAAATGACATATATTGTTCTGCATTTTTGAAATATATTATTCAAATTTATCTTATATGATATTTTTAGCATACACTTTTATACAAGCCAAAAACTTAACACTTTTTATTATGTCAGAAATTATTATATTTCTTTTAATCCTACAACTTTATTAAAGATCAAATATGCTATGAGGAGTGGAGCAGTGAATTAATTGGCTCTGGAAATTAATTTCAGGTATTACCTATTCATTGGCGCTTAGACTGAAATTCCTCTATTTAAAAAGTAGTCCATTCCAGACCCTGAGTCTGGGGTAAAGTTTCCATCATAATGCATAGTTATATTTTAATGAAACTAAAATTCGACTTCTAGTAACATAAAAAAAAAAAATTAACATATCTCTAATAAAATTCATGCATAATTGATTTCAGAATTTGCGTTTTCTTGAATGAAAATTATTTTTTCTTAACTTTCTCAAGATTACTTTACTATCAGCCTTACCATGTCTTATGGCATTATGGAATCCAGTTTTTCCCTGAATCTGGTGAACTATAGCTTGCCTATTTAGTAAACTTCATCATAAAAATAAGAAAAAAAAAACATTAATCAATTGCCCTTTTTATACATGATTGTCTCAATGTCTCTACCATCTAACATTTACTTTTGATTAACCCTTCTTAATAAAAGCTTCCATTATTCTCATGAGGTTGTGATGTGACTGTTCAATCTTCCAATCTATTTATTATCTGTGAAAATACTTTTTTTTTTTTTTAAATAGGCAGATAATTGATTTAACTATCCAAATTCAGAATTTAAATCAGACAGATTTAATACTTCCTCCTTAGATCTGACTTATTATTAAAATTTATATTTACATGTAAGAAAACAATTTTTATAAACTATTAAAAATAAACAAGATGTAACAGAACACACAAACTAAACACAAGTAATTACACATAAGTTATAAAAATTTAAAATTTTTCATTCAAAGCTTAAATATTCTGCAGTCTCACACACATTACTGCAGCGGTCCCCAAACTTTTTGCACTTAAGAGCACATTCTATAATACCGGCCAGGTGGCGGGCACCATTTATTTTTTTTAACCAGATGGCGGGCACCATTTATTTTTTCAATGTAAATTTATAGTTGGATATTGTTAATAATACACATAATGTACAAAAAAATATTTATTTCAAAAATAAAGTTTTAACATAATTAACGTTTATATTTTACGATGTAAAAGTATAGTATGCCCTACAATTTGATTACAATATAATACAATAATTTATAAGAAATTTTAAAAATTAAATTTATTTGTGTCAGATAAATAATTTTTTATCGTGTTCGGATAGCGGCGGACACACCTAAAATGGTCTGCGGGTGCCATGGTCCAGCGGGCATAAGGTTGGGGACCCCTGCATTAGTGCTATCTACATCAACCAGTAGCACTCATTGTAACATTTTCTATTTCAGATAGACATTTATTATTTTAGGTGAATTCACGTTTAATAATTAAATGTCCATTTTTACTATAATTTCACTTCAAATTTTTTTTTTTTTTTTTTGATGACAACACTAATCAGTTCTCCAATTCTGCTTTTAAGGTTAATGGTGAAAATATTAGTTATATGCATCTAGAAAAATACTTTTTAAAAAAATATCTATAACATTTTTACTTTTAAAGATAGAAATAGTTAAATGGGTGTGGCAATAATATTGACATCAACAAAGGCTTTGACTCAAGCATTCCATCATTAGATTTTCAATAATATGGATGGCTGAAGAGTTGAAAGGTGAAGAAGATTGAAGCCTGTCTATTAAAGTTTGAACATTTTCTACCTTAATATAAACTGAGTACTGATTACATGTGTGTGCGTGGAAGATGGGGTTCTAGATCAACTGATGAGTATTGGTTCAGCATGAAATACATTTATTGGAGATCCTTTTTTTTTTCACAAGCATGTGGTCATGATGGAATATATAGCTGAAAGGTGCTTGAAAGGCTGTGTTTAAATCCCCTTTAATGAACTAAATTGGTAATTGACCCTTAAATGACAAAAATAAATACTATTCTAAGGTTTGTTGCATGTATTTGCATTTGTTATATAAATTTTAACAAAAGAAGATCTTTGTTATGTATTTATGATATAAGCCTCCATTATATCAAATTTCATTATAACCATAATTTTTTATAGGGCATTTAGGAAATCATGTGTATCCTGGTCTAACTACATAGGACTGCTTAATATTAGAAATCATTAGTATTTTAAAAAAATTACAATCAAATGTTTAAAATGCATTAATCATAATTTTTAGATATATGATCATATGTAAATAAAATAAAAATAAACAGTTAAGAAGGAAATTATTCTGGAAGTCTAAAGAATTATAAGCATATTTGATTTTTAATAAATTTAAAGTCTACTTCTAACAATAATTTTCAACCCAATGCAAATGATTACTAATAATCTATAGACTTACTAAAAGGTGACTATTGTAAAATAAATATTTATTACAACATTAGCATCTATAAGATACATTTTAGCAATACTTCAAGTAACCCAAAAGATTTAGTTGCCAATAGCACATTTTCCACAATATTCTATATGTTTGAAATGTATAAGTATTGATGATAATTTCTAGAAGTGTGAGACCATTTGCAAGAGTAGAAAGAGATAAATTAAAGAAGTAGATTGTAATATATAAGGGTTATAGATATTTTAATAAATTTTAAATCTATATCTAAAATTTAAATCATACAATAATTTCAGATCTAATAAATTCAGAACTCATATCAATAATGTTCTAAATCTCAAATTAACATATTCAAAATGTTTAGTAAACAAAAGTGTAGTGCAATTGATATATGATGTTTGGCAGATGAGAGTTCAAAATTTATTAAATAAAATTTAATTCACAATAACAAGAATAATGCACACTTACACGTTTTTTCAGTTCTTGGGTGACAGTTAGAGTTCAGTTTATTTGATGGATAGTGATAATTCATGTAGTCCCAGGTCTCAAATGCCTTTTGATATTGCTTTTAGGTGGTGATCAGTAACATATTTATTGTGTTGCTGATTTAAGTATGTTCTTCAGTGTTTAAATCTTTGGTAGGTAGTTGGGGTTCTTAATATGAATAGTATGCAATGAGATGAAAATTCTCTGTAATTCAGTTGTTGGCTAATGGTACATCTTTTTGGGGAGACTCTTGTTGATGATATGAATTAGTGAAATTATGGCAGCCAATTAGAGATATGATTGCTATGTTACAAGTGACCAGTTGAATGCAAAATGTCAAGATGTGAAACTTTATTATCTCTGGCTCTAAATTTCACCAACGTGTTATTAAATGTTGATGGATGATACCTTCTATTGTCTCCCAAGGTAAAACTGCAACAAGTGCACCAATATGCATAAAGCATGAATGCGACTGCATGGATTGATGGGTCACAGTCTTTGTGATATGTGGCAATGATTTCTGGGAGTGATATTAGATTGTCTACAGATTCTGGCCATGTTGTAATGAATTCTGTCCTTTGCTGAGCAGTGATAAAATAGATATTGCTGTTTTCTCTGCTCTGCCCTATGACATAAGGAACAAAATAGATCAACAACCACTGGTACTTTAGTTATAGAGAAAAAATTTTGAACTTATAAAGTAATTGTTGATTATTGATTCCAAACATTGTGATAATGGAATCATGGTGCAGATGTGGTTGGATCAGTAAGTAGATTTGCCAGTATTTATTTTGAAGAAATGTATGTGATATGGCTTGGATATAACTTATTATAGATGATAGTTGATCATGAGGGAAGGTTCTATCTATTGGTTTTATTTGAAGAAGGTACTGTAACACTATTGCTTACTACAGATGGCAGGACAAGTCCATTGTGGGTAGATAGTCTGCTAAGCTGTTTTCCAGATATGGGCACTGTCTTCCTCTGCCACAAAAGCTTATTTCAAAGAGAAGAAATCTTGTTTGTAAAACTTTGGAGAGTAATATGTGTTTTAGTGATGATTAGCTGGTTAGATAGCTGGAACTTGGAGTATATGGAGATATGATTTTGAGAGTAAATTCTACTTCTTCTTTGATCTTTTCCTCAATTTTATACCTCATTACATTGCACTCATATAAAAGAAAAAATCCAGAAAAGCATATGATTTTTCCACCATATATTTATGTGTGTGGTGTGGTATTATAAAGATATCATACAGCAGTCTTGTTTGATTGAAACTGAGTTTATGTGTAGCTGTAAATTCTTGCAGTATCCTGTGTAAGGTGGGTATGTGTTTTTTGAATGGGAAGGAAACAATTATGTCATCTAAATAAATGATGTATGTTACCTGCTGAGATGTGTTTGGTGTTTGATGCCAATATTTTTTGGATGTTCACTAGTAGTGGATTGATATAGAATGTAAAGAGTAATGGATATAAGTGAGAACCTTGGGAGAGGGATTGTGTTGGAGTGAAAGTTATGGAATTTTTGCTTCTGAGTGTGATATGGGTTTCACAATTCAACAGCAAGTTACCCCTCAAAAGATAATCAAAGATAATTATATAAAACATATCAAAATGAAAATTAGTAAATGAATATTGTAGCCTCCATTCATGCTCCTCCATGTAAAATTCTAAAAAATACTTCAAAACAACAATGACACTAAACAATCCTCCCCCTTATTTCCTCTATGTATGCACTTATTTTCTCCTTTCACTTGCAATGTAAACATATATATGCAGAGTGACTCATAGTAAATGTAACTATTAGTCATTAATAAAAAAAATTCCTTTTGAAAAATAATAATAATAATAATAATAATAATAATAATAATAATAATAATAATAATAATAATAATAATAATAATAATAATAATAATAATAATAATAATAATAATAATAACAACAACAACAACAATAATAATAATAATAATTCAATTCTTTATTTAACATACATGTCATTGCCAAAAGCCAATTACATATTGCACATAAATCAAGACAAGATAGAAAAAATCATTAATCAGATATTATAATATTTTAACACCTTTGAAAATTTATTAACATTGACATGAAAGAGGTTTTAATTACAAAATCTAAATTGTAAGTACTGAGTCCGAAAATTTCAAAGTATCACATCTACAAGTTTCAATTAAAAATGATAATGTGCACAAGTTTCATTTTTGATAATAACTTTATATAAAAATTTAACATCACTAACTCTTCTCCTAGCCAAGAGACATATTACAATCATCTGTCTGCAGACAAAATTTAGAAAATTTTGGAAAACTAATTGCATTTTACTTATGTCTCTTTTTGAATGTGGATTCCCAATAGCTGATCTGAATTCCAAAATAGAAAGAACCAGAGAGATAAATTTTATATTTAGTGTAGCATTTAAAAGCAATATCATGCTTTCAAATAATCACCACCATCTTGAGGGCTTTATTGATCTCAATGTAATAATGAAAGGAGATATTACTAAAAATATGATTCCAAGATCATGAACAGTGTCACAGCAAAGTTTATTTTAATATTACTATATAATATTTTAATCTTAGAATTTTAGATTTATTTGAGTAAATTACAGAAGAGCATTTGTCTATATTGACTAGTATTCCAATTTTTTCACACCATTTAAAAAAAACTATTAATATCATGTTGAAGCAATACACAATCATAAACAGAGTACATATGTGTAAAAGTCTTACAATCATCAGCAGAACAAGGGAGATTGGAGTATTGTACACAAATTTTGAAGTCATTAATATATATATATATTAACACAAATTTTGAAGTCATTAATATATATATATATTAAAAAGTAATGGAGCCAAAATACTATCTGGAGGCACTCCAAGATAATAGTATTGAGAAATAAACTTAATAAAAGATTCTCTAGCTTTTATAAAGAATTCAAACCAGCAAATTAGATTATCTGCTAGACAAAAATTATGCAGTTTAGTAAAAAAGATGTTATAATCAATTTTATCAATGACTTTAGACATATCAAAATAGATAACATTCACTCTACTCTGTTCTTCATTGCATGTGCAATGTCATCATATATAGTAATGAGAATTGTTTCTATCAATTCATTTAGCAGAAAACCATATTATTCAGATGACAATAATTTGTTGATATCATTTATATATATTTTTATAAATGCATATCCTTGCAGTGTTGTGTTCGACTGAAATGAGCCTAAAGTTATTGGTGTAATCTTTATGCATACTTTTAAGGATAGAAATGACTTTAGCAATTTTTAGAGATGTGGGGAAAATAGAATTTGTTATAGAACAATTAAGAATTTGACAATGAGAGAAAGAGATACATTAAGCACAACCTTTGTAAATGAGAATGAGGATACTTACTGGATGCAAACTGGAATTCAATTTCAATTATTTAATGGCTGTTTATTGAGTTAAATACATTTTCTACGATTCTCATTAATCAAGGTATGGTCATTATAATATTGTGATTGTACATAGAATTCTGAAAAATATTGAGAAAAATCATCAGCTATTAAAGAAGAGATATTAATTTGTTCTATTTTTTTTTAATGACATCCAAATCCTTAACTAATAACCATACTCCTTTAGGATTAGATAACAATTTTACTCTCCTTATCTTTCATAAATTTTTGACAATCTCTTCTAAAAAAAAAAAAACTTAGATAATCTTCTGTAATTAATAAAATTATTGTTAAAAAAAATTGCATTTTTGGTTTTCATATACTGCCTATGATGACAGCATTTTCTTATAATTATACTTTTAAATGATTTGGAAAACAATGGATATGATTATGGGTGATGGGTTTTTTAATTATGAATAAATCAATATTCACCAGCAAAATATGGAACTAAGGAAGCTATTGTTGAATTATTTGCATCCCAATTAGTGAGAGCCAGTTTTCCAAAAAGGTTATTTTTAAAAATTAATGTTATCTAAACTTAAATTAAATGAGAAAATAAAGCCACAAACCAAGGTTACAAGGTTTGTAATTAAGTTAATTATTATAAAAGATTATATTAAAAAAATATTCCCTGTTGTTTACATAAAAAAATTGAATACATTGTCTTCATTGAATTAGGAGTAATATTCCAATCTTAGAAAAAGATTTTCAATCTCTTCATATTCTTATTGAGAGACTTTTCTTTTTCAGGAATCCTTTCTTTTGAAAAGGCAAAACAATATCAGTGAACACAAATGGCCTGGACCCTATATCTGGAGGTTAATATTAATAAAGTGAGTGAGAGAACTGAACCATGTGATAGAATGTTCTGTAAAATTTCATATCTGCTACGATTATCACTTACTGGCAAGTGAATTTTTCTATTAAAGGGCATTTTGTCAAGTTTTTCCAAACAGAATCATAAGCTGAGGTTAAAACAATAAAAGTGGCACCAGTTTTAAATTTATTTTAAAAACCTTTTTCAATGCAAGTTATTAAAAATAAAACTTATTCATTACTCAAATTATATCTTTTGTGCAATAATTTTATTTAGATAATAATATGCATAATTAAAGCCATTTGTTTCAAAAACATTATAAGAATGTAATGTTTTAATCACTGCTACAATATTTCTGAAATAAACAACTTACATTATGTATTAATAGTAAATTATAAGTGCTAGGAATAATAAGTAAGAAAAGCTTAAAAATACAAGTTTTTATTATCTTAGGCTGGGCAGCTTTCAATATCTTAATCTAGATATCATATTCATGGCAATAACTAGTAGATGAGAGGGTTGTGGGTATAAGATATAATTTAATTACAATTTTATAAAAAAAGTTAGCCAACGTATATAAAATTATGTGTTATTATGGTGATATTATTGCAAAGTCTGAATTGAAAATAAATGCAAATAAAATTGAGGCAATAAGATAAATGAGCCAAAAAAAAAAAAAACATAATTGCAGTGATAGGCTTTTAATAAGTATGTTATTTTACATCATAATATCTAACAAAATGTTTAAAAAAATTGTGTGGAATGAAGAAACAAGCAATTATAAATATAGAAAAGTTATATTTTTAAAACTATAGATTTAGAAATTAGGGGAAGAGAATATAAAAATAGTACTATACATGGAAATGCATAAAATTAATAGAAAAGAATTGCAGATGATTGGAAGAATGCAACAGTAATACAGATATTTAAGAAAGGTGATAAAAATATATTGAAAATTACATATCTATAAGTCTTATAACAGTTCTATACAAAATCATTACCAAGATAATTACAATCATTTATAGTGAACTTTGAGTTCTAAACAACCAAAAATACAAATTCAATTTAATAATTTAGCTCAGTGCTTTATATCCAAGTATTGAGAGAAGTTATAGAAAAGTCCAATGAATATATATTTCCATTTTGTTTTGTTTTTGTACATTATAAAAAGACATTTGCTTCTACAGTGATTAAAGCAAAGGATCAAAATGAGCCAAAAAAAAAAAAAACATAATTGCAGTGATAGGCTTTTAATAAGTATGTTATTTTACATCATAATATCTAACAAAATGTTTAAAAAAATTGTGTGGAATGAAGAAACAAGCAATTATAAATATAGAAAAGTTATATTTTTAAAACTATAGATTTAGAAATTAGGGGAAGAGAATATAAAAATAGTACTATACATGGAAATGCATAAAATTAATAGAAAAGAATTGCAGATGATTGGAAGAATGCAACAGTAATACAGATATTTAAGAAAGGTGATAAAAATATATTGAAAATTACATATCTATAAGTCTTATAACAGTTCTATACAAAATCATTACCAAGATAATTACAATCATTTATAGTGAACTTTGAGTTCTAAACAACCAAAAATACAAATTCAATTTAATAATTTAGCTCAGTGTTTTATATCCAAGTATTGAGAGAAGTTATAGAAAAGTCCAATGAATATATATTTCCATTTTGTTTTGTTTTTGTACATTATAAAAAGACATTTGCTTCTACAGTGATTAAAGCAAAGGATCACAAGATATAGACCCAGGAAATTATTATATTTTAAAGAATATTTTTCAAAATGCAATAATAATGATTAAATTATATTATGATACTAAAAAGATTAATATTGTGAAAGTGATTTTATATCTCCAAAAAATTTTACTGTAGTTTTACAAGAAGTATTTGGTGGATTAAAATGGAAAGCCAAGGAAGTAAGGTAAATGGTGATGATTTAAGTCACATAAATCATAAATTTTACAGATTATGTGATCCCTCCCTTCTCTAATAATGCTTCAGAGTTTCAGGAAATATGGCAAAGTTATCAGATAGAAAATAAAAATGTAGGACTAAAGATAATTGCTTAAAAGACTAAATATTAATTCTTATTAAGCGTGATGTCAGCATGTAATACTTATATAAGGCTAAAACCTTAATACATGCACCTTGAGTGCTTAATTTTAGCAAGAGAGACCATTATGATTTGTAGAGGTCTCTCTTGCTAAAATTAAGCACTCAAGGCGCATGTACTAAGGTTTTAGCCTTATATAAGTATTAAAAGACTATAGTAATATCCAAAAGACTTTATCAAAAAAATAAATAAATAAAGATTGATAATTATGAATTAGTAGAAGTTAATAATTATAAATAACTAAGTCAGATTATTAACATAGATGGAAACATGATGGATATAATTAATCATAGCATTAAACTTGGATTGAGTACTTTTGATAAAAATAGCTTAATATTAAAAGAAAACATGACTGTGTTTAAAAAGGAAGCATTTAATTTATACCTTTTATCATTTTGTTACTTATAGACCTGAGATTTGAATACTTTCAGATCACTCAATAAAGTGTGGAAACAAGAGGAAATACATGATCCCCCCCCCAAAAAAAAAAAACAGGCATCATTGAAAGAATTATTAATAGATGGAAATGAGTTAGGTTGGATATGCTGCTAGAAGAGATGATAAAGGTGAAAAGTTGAAGTTTTAAATTAAATCCCAGAAGATTGTAATAGATCTAGAAAGATATCACATATCAGATGGTTGATATAAAAAAGTTGATTGGTATGCTGTGGAGAAAAGCAGCTAGGAATAATGGTTGGATTAAGCATAGAAAAACATTCATCCTACAATGGATTGATAATAGATGAAAATAATGATAATGACTTAGAAGTTAAAATTGATAGAGTTGAAAGATTAATTAGTTTTTGTAAATAATATTGAATAATGATATTAAATATATTGAACAAAATGATTAAAAAAATAATTTACTCATATCATTATCTGAGTGACAAAGATAAATATCAATTTATTTATTATATTCTCTTCTGAATACATTTGTTAATAACAATATTAGATGTTCGTTCCCTGGAATTGAGCTATAGATTAGTGATGCTAAGAGTTGTAGAAACAGAGACAAGGCCCTGGCTCCTCCTGATATTCATGCAGCAACCTGGAACATTTTCATATTACTCACTGGCTGCTAACTTTGGACAGAGAATGCCATCCAAACTGCTACTCTATCTTGCCCATATATTCAAGCCTTATGTTAATCACTATTATGTTTCACTGTTGTAACCACAAGTCTTAATAAAGTTCTTTGTTTTTTATTTATAAATAACTTTATTGAAAAAACATATGTGAGAATGATACAATTGTAAATCAAAAATAATAGTTATCCATGTTGTTCGGGCAACCAGATGGTCTGATGTGGTCACTGGTGTTGTTTAATCCAGCTTGATCAGACTCCATGTGTTGTCAAGTAAAAATCTGGATGAGATGATTCTGTCCTTATGTCAAAATTCCTTCAGCTTGGAAATGAAGGTGTTTTCAGGCCTGGGATGAGAATAGTAAATTTGTTGTGACATCTGACTATCCAGGTGGCATACATGATGGGGGTAGAGAGTCTTGAGGTGACATAATCCCTGGACAGGAAGCAGCTCTTGATATTTAATATTTTGTTCAGAGAAATATGGCAGTTGTGAGTAATGAATGTTCTGATTTTGTCATATGCTGGGCAATCATTAATCATGTGATCAAAGGTTTCTGAGGTTCTTTGGCAGTTGTGACACATCTTTCTTTGTTTTTTAATCAAAAAAAATTATGAAAAAAAGGTCAGAATAAAAAAAGAGGCCAATAATTAATCAAACAGGATATTAGCAAACTCTTTTCATGTATGTTGAAAGAAAAACAATAATGGTGATAGGTTGATTGATAAAGTAAATTGAAAATAAAGATGGAACTCGAGAAATATTTAAAATTGCTACAAAAATTGGGATGTTATTAAACAAAGTGAGAGAAAAACTTTGGATAATTAAGTGACGATAAATAAAAAAATAAAAATGATGGAAAAGATTGATTTCTAAGAAGCTGAGATTGTACTGTATATGAAAGGCTCATTTGTGAAAAAATAAAATAAAGTTTGGTGCTGGAAGTGACAGAGCTGGTTGCAATCCTTGAACCTTAAGATCTCACTATCATTTTGTAAACCATAAAGAGCTAATAAAGGAATTAAAATATGAATTAGATAATACTAGAGCAGAGAAGTTAGGAAAAAAATATAATCTTTAAAAGAATTATAATGAAAATGAAGCATGACTTATAATCCCCCATATTCACGATTGACATATATACATGTCTCAGAACAAAATTTGTAAATAACATATTTTTGCAGATGAAAAGTGTAATCAGATATGTTATTCCCAATAAATTAATTATATTAATCTACCGCCCTGTTTAGTGTTTTTAAAAATTGAATTAATAAAATGTGATCTTTATTAATGTCAGATTATCTCACCTGGAGAATCATGTTTTGTCATAGATATCACTATTTTCTTAAATGACAGATATTAAAGAGACTCATTTAAAATGCTTAATTTGTTGCCTGACAAGCTTTAATACATTTTAATTACCCTACTATTCTTTGAAGATTTAAAAGAGGTGTAAACAATCTAAATCAAGTTATAAAATCAAGGCATACTCCAAAACTAAATTAATGATTTTAATTATTATTACTACTATTTTGATTATTATCTTAATATTACAGATAATTATATGTTTAAAATTTACATTTACAAATAAATATTATATATAATAATTTTGAATTCATAATATGTTAAGATAATACAAGTATAGATTTTAACAAAAAAAAAATGTTGGCTTATTTAAATAAATTGTTAGGATTTATACAAAATATGTACATTAACTTTTATTCATTATTTTTGTGATATGACTTTGAATTTTACACACTAGAATTGATTATGATAAGCCAAGCTAAACTACTAGCTATGATTATCAAATGAAACTACTTGATTGGGAATATTTTTATTGAACAAATTACCCAAAATGATATTCGATAAAGAACCTTGACTTGCATAGTTCTACACCATTGCCGCAAAAGAATTAATAAGTTCATACTTTGGATTTACCATAATGCTCTAGGCATGATGATCTTGGTGTCTCAAATTTTGAACTAATAAAATGCTATATTTTTAATCCTTCTATAATTAACTTTATTATCTAATAAAATTGATAAAATGTTTAAATGATACAAGACTATTATGATTCTATGACATTAACTGTTTTCTAGCTGGATTTGATCTTTCTAGACTTTATCAGAATCTCATTAACAGATTCAAGACAACTCATACTTGCTGTTCTTATCTGATTCATGAATGGAATTAATCAACCATCGATATTTATAGATATGATCAAATACAAATGACAAACACACACACATATATATATATATATATATATTATATATATATCATTATGCTAGCATAATTGAAAGACTTAGTAAGATAACTAGTGATTCTATTCCTGGTTGGAATCTCTACAGATTGTTTCTTTTTTTTTTTTTATGGTTAAGCTATCTAAAAAATATGTGCACTAAATAAATAACTGAAATCTATACAGCATACATAATACTTTTTAATTGTTTGCTATAAGAATAAATAATAAGAATGTTTTAATTCTACAATTATTTACTTCTTGTATAAATTCTAATTCTATCATAGGCATTTTACTTGCTCATAAAGAAAGAATTATTTTGGTTTAAACTTTCAATATATAGCTGATAATGCTTTCAGACTAGTCAGTCAAATTCATAGCATTCAAACTCAGGACTGAAATATGTGGTGAGTTTAAAGTACCAATGGATTGACTGCAATGATTCCGCTTACAATGCAATTTATTATGGTAAATTGAATGCTAATACTGCCATGAGATTGGTACAGCATAAATACCTCTACAAGCACATAAAAAATAAAACCTAGTGTTAAATCAGTGTCTCTCAACATGAAATAAATACTGGCCTACCTTTGACCTGCAAAATGTTAATATTGTGTGTGCTGAATGCAATAATTGAAAGAGGAAGATAAAAGATGTGTGGTTCATTACAAATGACTCCCATGCATTTAAAAGAAAGACTTTGGCCAAAAGGTGGAGCATGTAAATTTATAAATTTGCATAGTGCCTGCTGTTTGGTATTTAAAATCAGGAAGTTCAGCCACTGAGTTTAAGTGTTATGAAATTGACCGATAAGGCCAAAAGTATGCTCAGATATATAATTGAAAGTTTAAAACAAAATAATCTTTCTTTATAAGTGGGTAAACTGTTTATGACAGAAGAATGTTTTAAAATATATTATAAATACTGTGAACTAAATATCAGTTGAAAAGAGTGATCCTTCCTCCTTCTTCTGCACAAACACAAAATGTTGTTATATGCTAAAGTATACTTTACTTTCAGTAAGTTAAATTCTATTCAATTATCTTACCAGATACACTGATGAAATATTTTCAGCTATCCTAGACAGAAGAATTATGAATATTTCTAAGTGGAATTATGTTAAAGTTAAGATGAAGGATACACTGATAAAAAAAGCTTGGCACTAGATCAATGATTAATGCATAATGTGTAATAATTGTGATACATTTTTGGATACAATTTGATAAAAATGATAATATATCCTCTAAACACTGTCCTCCATTTATTATACATAGTATGTACAATAAGATATAAAAATATTCTACATAAAACAAACAAAAATTAGACTAGAGATACTAAGTTATTTCATAGTGGTGATTGGAAATTTTATCAACATAGAAAAACATAACAAATTTCATTATATCCTAATTCTGATAAATTTTTGAATATGATAAAAGTTATTTTGGTAAATTCTACATTAAAATAAGTTCTTTTTATCAAAAATTAGCAAGTATTTGATATTTGAATAATCAAAAATAATTGGAAAATTTTTCATCATAAGAAGCAGATTAAAAAGATTTTTTTTTTTTTAAATTTTATTTCTAAGTTAAAATAATTTCCACCATCATTGCTAGTATCGGTGTTATTTTGCACTGTTATTTATCAAAAATTTGCAGGCAGCTGATGTTTGAATAATCAAAAATAAATTTTCATATTATGTATTACATGATATAGATTGAAAAGATAATTTACTTTACTTATTTATTTCAGAAAATTCTAAACTGGTATAAGTTCCATTACAATAGCTAACATTGCTGGTATTTCAACTATCTTAAATTTATCAAAAATCTGCAAGCAGCTAATGTTTAAATAAATAAAAACAATGTCATATGAGAGAGATTAAAAAGAGCTACATCAAATAAACTCTCATAAAGAATAATTATCCATCAGTTGTCATAAATAATCTTAAAAAACAACAAAAATAAGTATTGGTATTGTAGTGAATTGATAAGCAATCAATGCAGTGAATATAATATCAGTAGAGCTTACAAAAGCCATACAACACTATGAAGAATTCTAACACCTACAAAACCTAAATTTGAAATAACTAAAAACAAAAACTGCATCTATGAAATATCCTGTGAATGTGGGAGGATATATATTAGTCATCTAGATGTCCCATTGGAAAGTGGTTAAAAGAGCACAAAACGATGATTAGAAAAGAAAAAAACACATATATTTAAAGCAGCAGATCATGTGTGTACCAATAAGCATGTTTAACTGGAAAAATACAAATATATGAGATAAAGAGAAAAAAATACAATGATGAAAATTCAAAGAAACTGTTCACATAACAATGGTAAATAATCAGAAGTCAACCCAGTGTAATAATGCATAATTTCTGGAAACCACTAAATAACCTCACTCTTGAAAAAAAAAATCATAAGGATTATTATAAATAAGTATACTCAATTTGTACTGACTGTTGCCTTTGGCAGAAGTTAAAACATTATCTTAAAATTTCAATGTCATTGAATGATTTAAATCCCAAGCTAGTACTGTCATAGCAACTGAAGAAGAAAATAATACTACTCAAAATGTTGTGTTATATAATAATCTTGGAAAGTTTAAATAAAGTTTAAAAATTTTCCAAAGACATTCAATATTTAATATTAGCTGTTGGAAATAGTCAACATATAATCAAAACTAAAATGTCATCATCAGTAACCTTTAGATAAAAAAGATTACTGCTTTATTTATTTTTTATCACTAATAATCTTTCATTGAGATGCTGAAGTGACATATCTGTTTCATTTGAAATTATGTAGCAAAGACAGTTCTTATGCTTAACAATTTATAAAAAAAATTATTTATATAAACACAATTCATAAAGTTATACTAAACTAGACAATAAAAAAGTCACAGGTAACATTTTTAATATATCATATAACCAATTCTATAATTAATATACTTCAGAGCTACATCTTATAAAATGTCAAATCAGAGAGTCACATCTTAATTAATTAATGAGCTAACTGCTTTGTTTCAAATTATTATAATTCACTGAACAATGTTGATGATGCTCAAATAATCAAAAATAAATTTGGATAAATAATTTATAAAGTACGATTTTAAAAATGCCATTTTCTTTCAAAAAAGAAAATAATGTTAAGATACTAGATATAAAAAAGAAAGATGCCACATTTGTAATTAAAAAAGGATTAATCATTAAAAAAAGATTGGCATGGAATTAAAAAAAAACTTTTGGGTTTAGAGTATTTTTGGAAAATATGGTCATTATATCCGTCATTGAAAATATTATTTTTGCCATTTTCCCCCTACTGTAGTACTAAATTGAGTCCTGTCCTCAAAGGGTATGGGTTAAATCATTGTTTGATATTGATTCATTTACTATTAAATCCACTAGAAGGTCAGCCAATTTCAAGGGTCAAAATAAGTCAAACGAATGATAGTTCATAATACATTGATAATACTTATCCTTCTTCAACACTAATATATTTTATTACAACAGTGGGCGCTGATAAAATTTTTAAGTAAGGGTGTTGCATATATAAAATAAAACTAATTCGATTTTTTTCTTCTAATCAGTAACATTTTATTAATAAGTAAATTTATATATAAACAAAATAAAACATTATTTGAAAATAAAATCCAATCTTCGATTTTTGTTTGAAAAAACATTTTCAATAACTTTTTCATTAAAATTAATAAATTGAAATCATAGACCATATATATATATATTCTTTCCTAACTAATAATATCTGGAGTAGAATGACCTTAATGTTTTTCTTCCATTTTTTTAATGTAATGGAATTGAAAAAGTATACTCTTTTTTAAATGTTCAACTGTGATATTCATCATAATTAAGTCTGGCATCTACAATAAACAAATAATTTTATGTTATTTTAACAGAATGAAATAAGATTTACCAAAAATATTTCATTCTAACCACAAAAACATACCTATAATAAAACTTTCATATTTAAGAGAAATAATATGCACACATACAAATTATATGTAGTTATAATGCTAAATGATCAGCATTGGATTCACTTGTTACATAAACTGACAATTGCCAATGAATATTGCAATTGACTAAACATTATGATTCTGATATTGCAGTAAATAGCAGTGCATTTGTTTCATAGTTTAAAATATCAATAAAATGATTCCAATTATTAACTATTCAATCAATATCAAAATACAAGCTGTAAAATTCTTACATATTATATTTTATTTATATAAAATTGTAAGCATTGTTATCATTTACAACCAGAAACAAAATTTATTTATTTACTTTAGAGTTGATGCAGTATTGCATATGTACAAGCCATCGTTGTACTACAGACATGAATTATCCATGGTTAGGATCTTGGTGTTTAGTTCAGATTCCTTGAGACTTATTTCATCCTGTAATTACTAGATATATAAATTAGTTTATCAGTTAGATCAGCTGTGGCTAATTGGGAAAATTCTGAGCACTTCTGACAGTTCTCAGATTTGTGGGGAAAAGTCACTACATTGATATTTCAGACATGGTCATCAGGTTACAGATATGATAGGCTATAGAAATCATCATCACAAACAAGTATTTTTAGTTGTGATTACTAAAACATAAGCAACAACTAGTTAAAGTAAAAAAGCATCACATGATTCCAATTTAACAATGCTTTTCTGTAACATTTTTTTCCTATCTTCTTCAGTGCATCTAAAAAATTTAAACTTGAATAATCAATAGGTAGTAGATAGAACTAAATATGGATTTAATTAGGACTACTATCTAGTATTTACTAATTAGTCAAGCTTACAATAGATGGCAACACAAGAAAAATAGAAAAAGTTTTTACTTCCTAAATAAAGCAAAATTTTGCTATGTTAAGAATAATTCACCAAAACCCTGATGAAATACATAACAAATAATATAATCTTGTTTTACACCATATAACAAAACAATACATTCTCTAGACTTACATAAATTCAGTAAATAAGGTTCTGTTAAACTAAGCATGGCAAAAATAAGCTATTTAATCTACACGATGTGTTTTTAAAAAGTGAATTAATAAATTTTCTCATCATTATTTTATACGCATGTGCTTGAGGCTACAGCCTTAATAAATATTATTTACGTAATCAATGTGCATTTAAATAAATTTATAATTACATCATTATTAATGTCATTTTTATCTTACATGATAATATTTGTTATAGATATTAATATTTTGTTTAATGCCACATTATTTTGAATATGTCAACCTTACTAAGTAAATAAGTTTAGAAAAGTATGGGCTACTAACTATTGAAACTAAAAGGATATTTACCTCATAAAAGGTATAGCCATTATCATCATTATAATTGCCATCATTAACAAACTGACATGAATCCCTGGAAATCACAAAGATAAAATTAGTTAAGAATGATTCATCATCTATTTGATTTTTCAGGCTGCTTAAAGGTGAACTCATCATTGTGATATTCCAAACCAGTCACTCTTCACTAGTTATGTACTTATTTCACCACTAATCTCCAAATAGAAAATAGGTATTGGTGAAACATTTTTAAGGAAAAAAAGTGAAAATTATGATTAACACTATGACTAATAATCTACTGGTATTGTAAACTCAGATTTATAATTGATGATTGTAAAATAGAATAACAATCTGGGACTATTATCCCCAATTAGTTGTGGAAAGTAAGCAGAATATTAGAGATGATGGTCTGAGAAAAAGCCTAGACTTATTTTAGGAAAACATCATGTGTTAATATAATTATAAAATTAACATATTTTTTTAATAATAAAATTACTTAAATTAAATTCACTAAACACAATTATTTAAAAAAAAGTTTGGTAGAATATTATTTAAAAATGATTCGGACACTTTAAAAAGGGAATGTTTTATTTACGTTCACTCTTTGAAAAAGAATGTTACTGTAAATAGTGCTCTGCTAAGTGAAACGATAGAAAAATAAAACCTGGATGTCAGGAAACTAAATTTTAAAATCAATCTTGACAAAACATTCCAACTTATTTGAATTCATGCGGCTGAAAGATCTTCACGACTACTAAATTAAAATTATATCCATTGTAAAAGTTAAAGGAAAGATTTTTAAATTTCTCGGTTTTAATAACTAAGAATATAATTAAATATTTGTCCTAATTAAAATTTTCATTTAGAAGTTTCTTCCCATAATTTAGTGCAATGGTAAAACGGTGGATTCTGGAACTAATGAAACAATTTTTATCATTTCTGCCTCAAAATTCTTATGAGCTCTAGAAATTTTTTTTTTAAAATACCTTTTCATATTAACTTGCATATCTCAAGTTTTCGAATATTACATTTAGTTGATATTAGTAACACTATATTCTGAATAAGGTTTCTTTCTTTTTTTTAAAGCAAATTAAAATGTTAATGACTTTTCTTTCTACTTTATTAAAGCTTACTATAGTCTGACTGTATAGTAGAAGACAGTTAAGAAATAAAAAATAGCAATTCTTTTGTCTTTAAATTTCTATTTTATTCTAACTTTGGGTTTTATGACTTTTTTTTATATGGTCTGCATGTTTTCTTTCTAATTGTAAAAAGCTGATTTATTTCTTTTTCTTTCTTTTGAAATTTTTTTTTAAAAAAAAAAACATTTTATTGTAGCAGTCTTTATATGGAAAATATTGATAATCCTCACTACAAAATCTTCATAAAATTACTAACTTCTCTTAACACTTTATAGTTCTGTTTATATAAAAATAGATAATCTTTTTTATTTTTTTATGTGTTAAAATATTCTCCATCTAACATTTCCAATGCTTTCACAGACATTTAAATTCATTTTTATACAGATTTAATAGATTTGCATATTTAAAATCCACTTTATTAACTTTATTACCAAATTCTTTCAGAAACACAGTTGTATTATTTTCTTTTGCATTATAAGTTCAAATACTAATATTTCAGCACTTTGGTTATAACACATCGAAATTACATATTGCCATTATTGTCATTTGCTTATTTGAATTATTATTTTAAAAATATTTCAAAGATAAACTAGTCGTAATAATGTATTTTAGCCAAGACTGTGCTAGCATTATTTTGCAAAAGAATATTAAAGAATACAATATTCAACACAATAACTGATAGATGGCAGTAATTTTTGCAGCTTTTCTTTATGGTGCTACTCTTTAACTAAGAATAGCTAGACACCCATTTATTGTCTAACAAATTGTAAGGCTATTTGGATTTGTTATCTGAAAACTTAAAAGTCCTCAACTAACTAAAAAATTTCCAAATTGCACTCGAGTTTTTCACCAAAGTTTAAAGCTGACCATTATGATAATGGCATATAATGCGCTAATCACTAATTTGTAATGTTTATAATATACTAAGTTTATATATTAAGTATATCTTGTAAGGATACATGACCACAAAAATCATCACACATGCCAATATTAAAGACTAAGCCTACCAACATAATCTTTAAACTATATCAATCAATTTTGTGTAAAATTGTCAGTTAAAGTTATATTCTTGTCAATACTGACTTATATATATACCAAACCTATAAATGCAAGCAAGTAAAAATCTCGAAAAACAAAAGAAAGAAACCATTAATGTTATTTTTTTTATTAATCCAGCATAAAATTCTATAAATATTGAAATGATGTCAACAATGAAAATAAAAGTGTGATCTTGAAACTCATACATCAATCAGTGAAAGATAAGACAATATAAAACAATTTCATTCTTTTTTAAGAAAAAAAAAAAAAGGAAGGAGAGTAAATTACATCTTTAAAAAATTTACTTTCTAAATGTCTAAAATTAAGTTAGTTATCATCTTAACTGTCCTCAATAGTAGAGTTCATAAGTCACTATAATTGCAACTTGAAAAAGTCAGTTAAGGCACCCACTACCAATTTCCTTAAAGCTTATATTTTAATCCAAGTTATATGATAGAAAACAACAAATCAAACATGACTAGGAAGCAAGAAACATCATGGAAATAAAGCTGCTTATCACACAAACATGATTCCAGATGTCATAATCATTTCAAATTAACATCATGGTGACCACAATAGGAAAAAAGATCTACAACACACTAATCAAGCAAAGTAATTCTCTCAGGATGGTAAAGATAGTTAGAAAAGAGTCTGAGTCCTCAACATGAAGATCCATATGGTAATTGAAAATTATCCAATGAACTATCATCCAACACATACAAATGAACTTTCCTAAAGGAAAAGATACTCAGATGTTCATCAATGTGAACTATAAGACTTTCAACTATGGCTAGACTATGCTGGATTAACATCTCAAATTAAATTTTTATAATTTTTTTTATTCTTGTTTCACTTTGTCAAATTAGTTTCTTTTTTTTTTTAAACAGAGAACTAATCCATCCAATTGTCAATTATTCTAGAGGGAAGGAGAGCCATCAATTCTATTTTTTTTTAATTTTCAATTTCATAATAAAATTTAGGTGCAGTTTCCTGAATTTTCTTGCCAATTGATACATTAATCAACTGACTTGAAAGTTAAGATATTAAGTTCTCACACTTTGACAGTTACAATATTTTTTATGTTCAATGTTTGTGTTCAATTAATTATTAATTATTCAGAATGAATGACTAAACTCTTAGATGATTGGTCTGTTCTATCATAGATTTATATGACATTGGAATAGGAGGGTGTTCAGAATATAAAAGCAACCTTCAAAAAATTACAAACTATGGATAGACAGATCAGAAATTAATGAGAAACTGATATGAAAAATTTTAGTTAGCAGAGTATTTGTTAAAATATAGATATTTTTATAAAATTGTATTTATGTAAAGTTGAAATTATTAAATTAGAATGATGAATGATCATACTTCATCAGGATCAAAGGTATGGGTTAATAAATAATTAATGAACACAAACGAAGAATGATCACGCCTACACAATTATTAAATTAATCAAAACATGTTATTTTTGCTATAAAATAATTAAGAATGGAAACCCTCATCAAAATTAATTTGTTAAATATTAAATTAAATTATTTGTCAATCATTTGATGTTTCTATTTTCCAATAAATCAAACTATATGCATATTCAATACACACATCAGATATGGAATAAATATACATTGAAATAGAGCACATGTACATTCTTCCTGAGTTTGAACACTGGCATAAAGAGGATCAAGAAGAGGTGAAGTAAGGGAAATTATGTAACTGTGAATTCCATCCCACTCAATCAGTAATTGTCATAGAACCATTTCATAAAACCCAGGTAAATCATCAGGTAACTGACCTGCCCTATCAGGTTTAATATCACACCTTGAAGACCAAATTGGTGACTACAGTTAGATAATTTCATACAGAGAAAACATAATGACATTATATATGCTGTCCAAATATGTGGGCCTCTTAAATAAGAGCATGACAGCATGGAGAACATAATACATATATTGAAGATCATGTGTATCAGTTATATTAGATAGAGTGGATGGCTAAAGGGAGCTTGAAAGTCTGGGTTCAAATCACTATAATTATATATATATACATACATATATATATAGAACTTGAATTCATACTTTCAAGCTCTCCACAGCCATTCATCCTACACATGACAACATACATGTGAAAAAGATAAATGACCTCAAATATTATGTATTTTGTGCTAAGAACTCATCAGTTATATAAGATGGAGTGGATGGTTGTGAAGAGCTTGAAAATCTGAATTAGGGCCCTTCTAATTACTTTAAGTTCAGTATAGACAATATACATTTATTTGAATATTATATATATATATATATGAAAAAGAAAAACAAGTTTTATATATGTAAAAACTTGCTATTGCTTGTATTAATGATCAATAGATGGAGCTTTACCAAGACCTCCAAACAAGTGTATTCTGTTTACATAAATGTCAGAGTCAATATTCACTGTCTCTTTCATTTTGCTCCACCCTCAGATCAGCTGATTTCAAGCTGATTTGCTCTCATCAGTGAAGGGATAGGAGTTATAAAACTAGACCTAAAAACTGACTCCATGCGTTTATGCAAAACATTTCTATCAGTTTGCAAGCATGAATTTTTTAGACACGTTAATGTCTTCAAACTCAGCCTATCAAACAAGATAGCTATATGGGTCTGATTTCAGTTCAGTTTCTCCACATAGTAAAAGTTTCTGCAATCTATATCACTGCAAGAAAAATTTTAAAGGTACATTTATGAAAAAGAAAAACAAGTTTTATATATGTAAAAACTTGCTATCTCTTGTATTAATGATCAATAGATGGAGCTTTACCAAGACCTCCAAACAAGTGTATTCTGTTTACATAAACATCAGAGTCAATATTCACTGTCTCTTTCATTTTGCTCCACCCTCAGATCAGCTGACTTCAAGCTGATTTGCTCTCATCAGTGAAGGGATAAGAGTTATAAAACTAGACCTAAAAACTGACTCCAAGCGTTTATGCAAAACATTTCTATCAGTTTGCAAGCATGAATTTTTTAGACACGTTAATGTCTTCAAACTCAGCCTATCAAACAAGATAGCTATATGGGTCTGATTTCAGTTCAGTTTCTCCACATAGTAAAAGTTTCTGCAATCTATATCATTGCAAGAAAAATTTTAAAGGTACATTTATGAAAAAGAAAAACCAAGTTTTATATATGTAAAAACCTGCTATCGCTTGTATTAATGATCAATAGATGGAGCTTTACCAAGACCTCCAAACAAGTGTATTCTGTTTACATAAACGTCAGAGTCAATATTCACTGTCTCTTTCATTTTGCTCCACCCCCAGATCAGCTGATTTCAAGCTGATTTGCTCTCATCAGTGAAGGGATAGGAATTATATATATATAAACAATAAATTGTCAGTATTCTTAAATCATATTCCACACTCTCATAAGTTATTGATCTAAAAAAAAGATAATGGTCTGATACCTCTCATTATATATTTAAGCGGTTACATATTTTTTCCAGTGTGGAATCATTATGTATATAGACAGACAGACAGACAAACAGACAGATAGGTAGATAGACAGACAGACAGACAGACAGACAGATAGATAGATAGATAGATAGATAGATAGATAGATAGATAGATGGATAGATAGATAGATAGATAGACAGACAAACAGACAGACGGATAGAGAGATAAGCAGATAGATAGATGGATATATAGATATACAGATCGATAGATAGATAGATAGATAGATAGATAGATAGATAGATAGATAGATAGATAGATAGATAGATAGACAGACAGACAGGTAGATATGTAGGTAGGTAGGTAGGTAGGTAGGTAGGTAGGTAGGTAGGTAGATAGATAGATAGATAGATAGATAGATAGATAGATAGATAGATAGATAGATAGATAGATAGATAGATAGATAGATAGATAGATAGATAGATAGATAGATAACAAATTATTGATATAATAGTAGAGTATATAGATGAATAAACATTTTAGTTTAATTCTCACAGAGAAAATAAAATAAAAATATTCAAACATAATAACTATGGAAATTTTCTTAGAGTAATCTAATTTATGTAGGAATTTATGCCCATCTATCATGAAATTGTTGCTAAATCATAGTTCAATAATAACCTATAAAGGAATGACAATGACAACAATATTCAATAATATAGGGTATATGAGCACAAACTTTCACCTGGCCAACCACTCTCCAGTCTATCTCATAACACTGATACACTTGAACACACATATGCCAAAAAGATAAATAATCACTAATATAAGTATTTCATGATAAACCAGCAATCATCAGTTGGTTCATATTATCATCTCCACATACATATATGCAATATGTGCTCAGATATATATTAAGATAGCCAATCTTCATACTTTAATGGACAGGCTTCTATCCACTCCACACTCCAACTCCTGTTCATTTAAGTATAAAGATTGGCTATCTTAATATATATATGAGCACTTATTGCATATATGTGTGAAGATGATAATCTGAACCAACTGATGATTGCTGCTTTAGCATGAAATATGTATATTGGTGACTATTTATCTTTTCAGCATATATGTGTTCGAGAGAGTGGTGGGTCAGGTGAAAGTCTTTGCTCATATATCCTATATATTATATATAGTGATACAAGTATATAATAAGCCTGTATTTCAGTTATTACTTAGTAGAGATGTCTGCCTATCCTTCATATTATGTCTTGTACATGAGGGGTCAGATTGACTTTAGGTCAACCTGGGTGTGATGAGAATCTCAGCCTCAGGATGGCCTTTCAGCGTTCCATCATCAGATTTTCAATTAGATGGACGGTTGAAGAGTTGGAGTGGATTGAAGCCTGTCCATTAAAGTATGAAGATTGGCTATCAATATATATTTGAGCATTTATTGCATATATGTGTGTGGAGATGATAATCTGAACCAACTGATGATTGCTGGTTTAGCATGAAATATGTATATTGGTAATTATTTATATTTTCGGCAAATATGTGTTCGAGTGCACCAGTGTTATGAGATAGAGTGAGGAGGGGTGGGTCAGGTGAAAGTGTATGCTCATATACCTTATATATTACATATAGTTATACAGATATATAATAAGCCTGTATTTCAGTTAATATTCAATAATGTAAAAAAAAAAAAGACAAACAAAACATCTTTAACAAACAATCTAGTGTAGTGTTGAAAATACCTCTCTATATTACAATTTGATTATTTGTTAATATAATTCAATTGTATGAAGGGATGAAATCATACACATCTATAAATATAAACAAACAATCGATTTCTTTTTTAAAAATAATAAGCTGTAATCTATCAAACCCTTTAAAATTTATCACAATTCTATTTATTTAAATCTCAATTTAAATTTTATGGGGAGCTTGATATCATAAATGTATACATTAACCAAAGAACTTTTTGGCTCGCTAAACAAACCACATATCTGGCATTTCTTTCACTCAATAAACCAACTACAACGAATTGGTAAATATTGCATGCCATTAGTTAAAACGAATTCAAAAATGATAGAAATATATTTACATCAATATAATATATCTGCTTTGCTCTCTCCTCTTCAATTAATTGTCTGTCTAAACATTTACCTTCTAAGGACTTATTAAACTTATAATTTATTCGCAGAGAATTAAAAAAAAAAAGTTTTTGGATTTAACGTGTTTTAAAATTATAACAACAAATCTTATTTTTAATAATGGTTTAGTATTTTAAATAGCATCTTAATACATATAAATAATTTACAAATATTACATTAAATTTATATAAAAAAGTAAAAAAATAGAAAGTATGTAACAATTATTAAACTATATATATTGATAAATACATTTTTCTATAAAAAATTATTGCTTGTATTTATATAAATATGTAATTATACAGTGTGCGTATAAATTGTAACCGTTCGATTGTTGTCCCAACTACATAATATCACCAAAACATAAGTGCGCTAAGAATTGTAACCTCGATCACCGATCAATTCCCGCTGCACATTGTCAGCTATTAAGAGCTGTAACCAAAAGCATATCATGCCATCTATATTATGCACCACAGACCACAACCAACATCTGGAGCAACTTACCACAGACCAAACCAATGATATAACATAAACTTTTTATGATTTAATTTGATCGCAGCCAGGGTGTACCGCGAAGACCTATCATAGTAGTATGATAAAATACATTAATCAAATTATAAGTATGTAATGTTATTATCTTTCAAACCTTAATTTGCGATTTTCATTGTATGAGACCCGATGGCCGACCATGTACAAGATGGCATAATTTGTGGAACTACATAAGATTATGAAATTTTAAACCATCTATATGATTTTTAATACAAATGCTAGTCCAGGTAAAGCTTTGCAATAAATAAACATAAATACTTGGGTTCTTTTTTTATAGTTTACTATATCACTGAGACTCTTATTATACTGACAAATGACAATTTAAAAACGTTAAGTAAATATATTCAATCATGTCATTATCTGGTAAATCTGTTTACAGGTTTAATAATCAATTTATATTGTATACTAGAATCAACTACGCAAAGCTAAAATGATGGAAAAGGTAAATGGGATTTTATTGTACCTTACACATCATAAACTACCAAAGACGAAAAGCATCCAAATGTTTTCTCAAAATATCACTAAAATCTTATATCATGTTGACGATAGTATGTACTTCAATGTATGCTCTATCCAAGGTTTATGATTTCTGATTTTACGAATGACAAATAGCAACGGCACAGTAAGTTTAATTATAAATCAACGTTTATTTACAAATTTATGAATAATAAGTAATTAATTCTAATGTTATAATTAAAGACATAAATAAACAAATAAAATAAATAAATTATAATTCCATCGACTTTCTTCAATAACATATCATAGGTACGGTTTTTAAAAACCTAATCATACCTTATATTTCAATTTGATATAATGAATGTATTGAGGAAATTATACTAAATTCAACATCAACTCATGAAACATCCAATGTCATTTCCAGATTCAATAAATCTATACCGTAAACTTATAATAATATAATAAATAATATTATATCTGTAGGATTTAGCTATAATGCAATCATTAAATAAAGTGAAAATTTAAACTTACATTCAGGTAAATAATAATCAACCAACAGTTAATTATTATGAGGTAACTTGAATAGAATGTCCTGCTACAATTTAATGATCTAACTTATAAATTATACTTACAAATGGAAGAAGATGATTTAGCAGAATAACTAAAATACTTTGCCCAACTTATATCTATGAAGTAAAACCATATTCCTGTGGATGCATTCATCTACACATAGGAATTACATAACACTAAACGCTTTGTGGATTTATACACCATCATAAAGTAATAAGTATAATTACACAATTCCGCGGATTAACCACCAGCACAGTAATGAGTGTAAAATACAAAAAAATGGCAATTAAGTAATCTGCGGATTAACCACCAGCACAGATTAATGCCTTTTAACATTATAAAACAACATTACTATTTACTTCACATTAAAGTGCAAAATCATCCTCCTCAGTTATTCTGACCATTCAGAAAACACTAACATTTTAGCAAATGTGGGTTCTTGCATAATAAAATGTTACAGATCGGAAGAGCGTCGTGTACTAACTTATCTTGCTTAAAATAAAACATATGTAATATAATATAAGTAATATTAGTATAGGAATAGAAATCTGGAAAGACTCACAAAATACCTCATGAAAAATTGATACATCTCATAAATTCATTTAGTACTTTTCAAGCTTTTTCGCAAGCGCTATTCTCTTGAATAAGTATTTTATTCAACCCCTATTAATTTAA
The DNA here is from genome assembly GCA_028023455.1 of Epiperipatus broadwayi. Taxonomy (NCBI): domain Eukaryota; kingdom Metazoa; phylum Onychophora; class Udeonychophora; order Euonychophora; family Peripatidae; genus Epiperipatus; species Epiperipatus broadwayi. Next base: position 3,703,197 of record JAQFVV010006222.1, read on the forward strand.
ACTTAATAAAATATAACTTATGAACTTCACATGCAAGTTCATATAACGATAAAATTAAAGTAATGCATTATTCATCAAATACATAAAATCTAACAGGTGTGTGTGTGTGATATAAATTAAATGTATAGCATTTTATAGTTCAATACATGAATTCTAGCAGGTGTGTGTATCACAAATTAAATTGTATAGCATTTTATAACTACAAATATGATCCGTGAAATCCATGTACGATGTGTCGAACAATAAATATACGAAGTAATAGCTACAATTATAGTTGAATTCCATACATGTAATTTTATCCATTTGTATTAGTTATTATAAGCACTATTAGATTAACGATTTTACGTGGCTCCATAAACATGAAACAATTCCAAAACATGACACGCAGAGTTTAAATGAAAATGTTTTTTCATAAGTTATTAATTCTACATTTCTCTATTAAAACTGTTCCAAGTTTATCACATCCATGCTAATATTTATTTATCCACGCTTAAATCTAGGAATACTAATTATAGCAATTAATTTAATCATTCCAAACTGACGATAAAATTAGAAAATAGCTTTGATTAATTATTTGAAGACTGTTTTTATTATCCAAATGGTAAACAAGTTAACTAGCAAATATATTACTGGCATTGCAAAGTTAAATATCAATCAATACTATATTTTTTATTAAAATTATAAACGGAAATATTAAACTATGTTAATAACTTTAACATTTTACTTTAATTTAAACTTCTTCTTTTTTAAAAAGCAAATTTTCATATTTATAAAACTTCTGTAATTAAAATACTTATTTAATTTTTCCAAATTGTAGAATAATAAATATTTTAAAACATACCAAAATCTTGCAATTAATTCTGCTTTTAAACTGGAAAGCTCCAACATATTTCAAATGTAATATTGGAAAATTATTACTAGCGATTTGATCCACCTGGCTAGCCGACTTGAACAGACTTTTAAATTTAGCAATTCATCTTATTATTAAATACCACTATGTTATTTTTACGTTTATAGAAAACTTTGTGGTAATCCGTTTACTTGTTAACTATTTTAAAATAACCTTATCATATTTACACCATTTGCCTTTTACCATTTTCTTTTCTTTTTTCCCCCCCAAAAGCAACACTATCAGACGATCTTTTTTTTTAATTCGCACTCCTTTCTTTTTTACTTTGAAACACATACGTAATTACTGTATTTATTTTTAATAATTAAATTTAGTTGAACAAATGGTTTTTTTAATTCAGTGGAAATAATTTTTAAGACCATTTTAAACAAATAAAAATTATTATTATTTTTAATAATATTTTACCAAATTTAATGTGTTGTCAAAATTTTTAAAAAGTTAAACATTTTGATATGAATTAGTATATGGAAAGAAGCAATTTAAATTTATTAAAATAATATAGACAACAAGTAAGGCAAAATATTACCCATTCTCTCTAATAAATTATTTTGAATATAAGAGAGTAATCTGTTCAAAGTGCAAATCAAGCCAATCAAATCACCAAAAGAAGACAGAGAAATTTTTATACCAGTTACATCAATTATTATATTTTATACTAAAATATATGGTTACAATATGTATATATACATTGCAATTATTATATTACTTAGAAATAACAGAGTACTTATTTATAAGTTAAATTTAGATAATGTATACGTGCCAATATTTTTTTTATTTGAAAACATTAAGTATTTGCATTATATATTTATTTATTTATTTTAGTCTTATTTGGGATCCTCAAATCAACTTCTGACAATCATGTGAACATTTCTTCACAATCTTATCATCTTTTTCTTTCCCAGTAATATTCAAATGACGTATTATTGCGATGGTGGAGACTATCCAAATAATTTCTGGTCATACTTTTCATCTTTTCTCAAAAACATTGCAAGTGTTATATACTTTTTTAATAAATTAGATAATCTCATATATGAACAAGATGAAAAACCAATGCTCTGAACAAGCAAAAATTCAGATTTCATCAAGTATCTTTCTAATTCTTCACTTTACCATTCATAAAATTAAGTCTCCACCAGTATTTGAATACAAAAGCATCAATTCATTTCTTATTTTTACCAGATATTTTATTGAAAGTCTGTGTATGATAGTCTGCAAAGAATCTCTCAATTCAGGGATTTAAACAGGGCTCAGAAAGAGAAACAATGTCAACCATTTTTATGCCTTCATTATCAATTTTAAAGTCTGCTGCACACCCTGACATCACAATTATTGTGTGTGTATGAAGAGACCAATTCCAAATGCAATTTAATACCAATATATTAGCCATTTCATTTAATTGACTGCACCATTTTTATAATAAAAAAGCCCAGTGTGATAAGCTATATTATTATGGCTAAACCTCAATTCATGTTCAAATGCTAGTAAAGCTCTTATCAACACAACCATGTATTAATTAAAGTTTATTTAGTAAAATGTTATGAATATTTTCTTGTATATTTCATCAGTTTCTTTTGGTGCTTGAATAGGGGTCCTTACAAATAACATTATTTCTTCCAAACTTTATGAATCCTTTTATCATATTTCTCATTAACAAATTACCGTAATTAAACAATATTTTTCTTCCATCCTCCTTTGTGGAGGGATACAGGCTGATTACTTATGAATTTAATTCAGTTAAAGCATTGTCATATTTCAGTTTAATCATTAACTCATTGAATGATATTTTGTTCTGTTCAAATATTCTATATATTTTATTAAATTAAAAATGATAATAAAACTTCAATTTAAAAAAAAATCTTTCTTTTATGTATACATTACACCATTCTGTGCATACTTGTGGATTTCATTAGCAATTTTTTTGTAAAGTTTACACAAAACAAATATCAATCAAGTTTTTTCTTTAAGTAATGAGATGCTAATGTCTCATGGCATACAATAACATAGTACTGTGTGTTCACATATACATACATTGTAACAGTCACAACACATATGTTGTAAAACACACATATATATCAATTTACAAATGTTTAATAATTAAAAAAAAATCATGAAGAAAAAACAAAACTAAAAAAAAAAGGTTAAAAGTATATTTTAAAAATGAAATTAATAAAAAAATATATTCCATCATTTTTTTTAGAGTAGATTATTTTTATTAAAAATAAGAGTGGGGAAAAAATACTGTTAGATAAAGATTTAAAACCTGCTCTCTTCTTTTTATAATAAAATAAATAAATGTTATAATGAGGGGAAAAAATATAAATAAATGTAAAAGATTTTAAAATAAAATTTTCAATAAAATTAATTAGTAAAAGAAAGCTTGTAAACTATCTCATCAACAGGAATGCATTTAAATTTTGGAAAGATATCTGGTCGATAAGATAGTAGATGAATCTAAAAAGATTAGATAAAATGTAAATTTAATTAAAAACCAAATTAAAAATATGATAAAAATAAACAATGGGAGACATAAGTATAAAAGTGGTGACTGATCTATTGTTAAAATTATTCATTATTCATTCATTATTATTATTCCAATTTGGTGAGAGCATAGTCAACAAGATGCTCAGAGAATCAGATATTACTTGCTGCTGAAAATATAAATATAAAAGTTATAAAAATAGCAACATGCATTGCTAAAGAACTTTAAGAGTTTTCATCTGGGATTTGTGCCCTGGGTCCTTGGCCCCATCAACTTCTCTCACTGGTGATCAATGCCTCAACCATAGTATAGATCATGCCACATCCCCTCTCTCTCTCCCATTGTCCATCAAAAGCATTTCTGGAGACCAAGAGAATCAAAACTAAAGAAAATGTGTCAACTGCCAAGAAATGACATCATCTCACAGTAATGAAAAAAACCTAGGCAAATATAACATTCTCAGTTGTAAATCAACTATCTAGACAACCTTAAAAGAAATGAATATAAAATGAAGGGCAATTAATGATATTTAATTACTGATGATTATTGTATATTTCTTCATTTTTTTTTGATTTTAATAAATATTTATTTGATTGTGTGCATGTATAAATAAAAAGTATTTATTTAAATGTTGTTTAGTCTACCCTCTCTCTTTTAACTGCATTACCAAGAGGGTAAGATTATAAATATTATCATGTATTAGGTAGTATTGCACTGGGTCCCCTGTTCAAGATGTCTAAGTTAGCCTGTAAATTTCAAGCACTGGGTTTGTTTGATTATCATCTGAGCATGCTGGCTATATACAATTTATATAGTCAGATGGCACCTGAGACTTGTTCTCAAAACAAATAAGGTGTCTTGGATAAAGGGTGTTGTCCAAGCAGTATGGAGGGATGCTATGGTCAGAAAAAATGGTCAGGTTGTGCATCTGTGTAATCTTGATCTGGCTGTGGGTATCATTGTCGATTATCTATTAATGATGTTATACCCCTCTGCTTAAATGTGAAATCCAATGCAGGTGACACTAAATAAATATGAAAAGAAATAATGATAATAATGTCCATAGTAGTTAAGTAGTATATAATGTGAGATGTCAAAATGTTAACAATACAATATGTTGATAAAGATGTGTAGTCAATTATAAGCCACTCAGAGTAATCTATAGTTAAAATAATAAGTATAAGAAATAATAATTCTAGTTAATGAATAAACATCATTAATCCAAATATTTCCTGCCTCATCTTCTTCTATAAGTGGAAAAAAATGAATAGGAGAATGTGCATCATCGTTACAATATATATATATATTGAACCAACCTCCTCCAAACAACCAATAAACAAAACGACTACTAAATACTACTTCTATTTATTACTATTATTTAACACTTACTACCTTCAAAACTCTTAACGATATAAAATTTACAATTTAAAATTTACTACTTAAACTTACGGGAAACAACAAACACCAAGCATCGACAAATAAAATATTAACTTATATTTTATTATATTTTGTCCTCCTAAATTTCCCTTTCAGAAAATGGTTGGTTTTCAGGTAAAGTGTCAACTATTATTAATAGCTAACTATCAATAACATTCAACACTTGACTACCAAATATATATCGATCAAATAAACACTTTATTTTTATTTTTAAAAGAAAAAAAATCCCTTAGGTGCCAGCTAATTACATTAGAATTAGCATGTCTATCTGATCAGCACAATTTAGTACCTGAAAAATCCCTGCTAGCTCAACTGGTTCCAACCACCCACTAAATAGACAAAACAAAAGGTATGTCTTAAATGCTGCCTCTTCTAAGCTACTTCTATATTTTTAAAAAACTAAAATAATTTCCCTGAACCATTCAAAAATAATACTTCAATCCTTTAAAACTAATAATAACAACATTATACTGAATACTAAACATTTATAGATTTAACTTAGCAAATCTTTTCTGAAATACTATTATTAATGATTAGATTTTTTACCTCCTACTCTTATGTAAAAAATAAATATTTATACTTACCCGCACATATCAGAAATAAACATAAATGTTTTAAGAAAAATAATTTAAGTGTTTTTTATGTTATTTTAAAATAAATTAATCATTTTATCTTATAATGAGACACACACACACTTCTTTTTTTAAAAATTAAAATGAGCATTTTAATATATTACTTTAGCAAATAAATTATACACGTTACATCATATTTTATTTTATCTTTTTTTTTAAGTTTAAAAAAAATCAAATCACACATACGTGCATGCCATTGTTTCAAAATATTATTTAATAGAAGCTTCTTTTACTTATTTTATTATTGCAAATATTAATTTTTTGAAGTTTAAAGTTTATTCTTTTTTTTAAGTTTAGTTCAAAAAGTTCAAAGTTCTTTTAATAAAGTCTCTCTTTATTTTAAAAAGAATTGGGAATGTTTAGATATCAAAGTCAAATAATTACCTAGGTTTTAAAATACGACAGAAACAGCATAATGGAATTATTTCTTAATTCATCAATGACTGGCAAAATGATTCTTCCAAACATCTTATGACTTGGTATGATTTTCGTGGCTGGTTTGGCATTCCCACACTCTTCTGTCTGTTTAGTCTATTTCAACATGATTACTTTCCGAACTAATCGCACATCTTAGATGCATAGAGAGTGGCTTTCAGTCAACTGCAAATACGTTGGTTTTAACAATGCAACATTTTTTTGGAAATATTACTCCAAGAAATATTTTATTAAAATGAGAAAGTCAGACTGGAATGATAAAATGATGAGCTATTTATACTGTTTTAAACAATGAAAAACTTTATTTAGCATCAGCATTCGTCTCGTGAAATAAAATCAGCTTCTGCATCTACTTTTTATTAAAAATTGCATACACACATGTACATATATTTATTTATTTTATTATAAGATAAAACAAAATCTCTTTATTATTTTATTAAAAATTCATTTAAAAAATATTAAATCATTTATTTATTACAAGGTTTTTTTTCTTCTTTTAAACAAAAAAAAATCTTATTATTTTAAATAGCTTATAATTTTAAACAGCGTTTACAGTTTATTTTATTTAATACAAATTCCCCCTCCCCCCTGCTCTTTAGTTTTTACATTTTATTCTCTTAATATTAAATTTTTTATATTTTTAAAACATGAGACTCATACAATTACTTTAATATCAATGTACTTTGGTACAATATATATATATATCAATGTACTTTGGTACAATATATATATATGAAGTTGAAAAGAAAAGCAGAAATGAACACAAACAAAATTTCTTTTAGATATAATACTTAAATAATAATTTTGATATTTAAAATTATAAATTATAGTATTTTAAATTAAGCATTAAAAAAGGTTTATTTAATGTTTTATTTAATTCTGATTGTGATAATTAGGAAAAAATCTAAAATAAGACTACTTTCATTTTATCATAGATAACAATTATAAAATTATTCTACATATTTTTAATTGGATTAAGTAAAAATATTTTTTAATTAAAACTACTTTTAATAAATGAAATTTAGTATAATATATAAGTAAAAATATTTTTTTAATTAAAACTACTTTTGATAAATGAAATTTAGTATAATATACTTTGATTTTAAATTCTACAAAATGATTTTGTTTATAGTATTAAGAAATTTTTTTTAGATATATATTGTTTTTGATTAATGTGAATTGAAAAAAATTATTACCTTGTGGTTTTTTTTTTGATCAAGATAAAAAAAACTATTTTTTTGAAAGTCCTCATACACTATAAAAAGTGTCATTGAAAGAAAAAGGACATTATTAAGTTAGAACATGAAGATAGATATAGAGTACAAGCCAGTTGCTGCTAGTTTCATGAAGGTTGAGTTTGAATTCACATGGAATTAGGAACTTCTAGATTTTATGTGGTTCATAGTCCATATGCATACACTAGACGGCTTGCCTGCCTGAAGTCCATAAAACTACAGAGACCTAACAAAAATGACTGACCACCAACTTTTACCTAATATATGCTTAATCTGAAAATGTCAAGAAGCCAATTTATTGTTTTATCACTGACATGATTAAAATAAGCTACCGACTGAGAAGTGGCTATTGTGCTATATTTTATACATATGCTGTTTTATCTATATGCAAACAAGCACAAAGTTACTGTGGCCATGCATATAAATTATGCATACAGGAGACCTAGTTCTTGAATAGATATTCACTGATGAGTAGAATATATTGTCTATTGAAAATGACATTATTTTAAACACCTAGCACTGCAGTGAAAGTTAAATATTTAATTTATAAATTATAAAACAAATAACTTTTCATTAAATTGTCATACAACTAAAAGAAAATGAAGAAACAAAATAAGAATAATTGATCAATTTGTCCCAAGAGGATTTATTCCAGTTATCAATCAAAAAAAATATTTTGGAATTAGAAAAGTAAGCTCAGAAATCTTTCTTAAATATTGGAAATGAAGAAGCAAAAGCCAGAGTTTTAAAAGAATTTTCAAAGTGAAATGTTAAACATAGTGCTTTCTTTGAAAAATGTTTACTTACAATTAAAACAAATAATGTACTAATAACTTTCATTTATAAAAAGATATTTAAAATTTATACCAACTATTTTATTTTATATTAGAATACGCACATATGTATGCAGTCATTTTATGTATTTTTTCAACATTGAGTTATTTGTCTCATGAGAATATGGATATATGAATATATGGATTTAATAAATTTATTATTGATAAATGAAATATCTTTAGGATACAAATGCCAGGGTGGGCATACATTTGAATAGGTACTCATATATGTTAAAATCAGTCATTATGTATCTGATTAAAACGAATTATTTTTTTTATTAGTTTATTGACAATTTCAATATATGTTAATTTAATATTATTATACATACACATCTGGGTACTTATAAAAAATGTGTCATGTAAACATATTGAAATATCCATATATTGAATGTTATAGCAAACTTGATGCATTTATATTTATAGTATATTTAACATACCTTTAATTTAATTTTATTGTTTCTAATTAATAAATGTATATATCATTGTTTTACATTATTCCAGTGAATTTATTTAATACTAAAATAGGTTTAAAACATTATATGTTAAGATTTTCTCTTGTTTCCAATCACAGTTCCTAAAGTGATTGCTTTCTACGTTGATGTATATATTGTAAGGGTCTATGTTTGTGAGTGACTATCTAGATAGTTCTCTGGCTGATGTAAAGATAAAAATATCAGATTTTAATTCAATTCACTGCATTTTATTTTTTTTAAAAAAAAAAGAGTTTATAATTGGCCTGTACACTTATGATACTCTATGGTCAGAGCACTGAATGTGATGCAGCTTATAACTTATAAGTATTATTATAATTACATATAGTTATGTTCAGTGCTGATAGTCATACTCTTATTTCTGTTATACATGCTCATTTTCTTTATTTTCCATTTGATCTTTGATGGTTATTTATGTTAAATGGAGATGATGAAGGTTCCCTATCTCCTCCCCATATTGACCCCTAATTTTCCATGCCATTATAGTAGTGATTCAAATTTTTCTTAAGATATATAAAATATAGAATCATGCTATTAATAAATTATAAAAAAAATATAAAAGATTTGCCATTTATAAATGGGAATTCGCTTTGCTTAATATTACCACTAATTGTTTAAATATTATATATAATTTTATTGTTATATTAAATTATATATACTATCCTTCCATAGTCATGATTTCAATTATGTGATATTCAAAAAATATAAGATAAAAAAGAAATTAATTTAAAAAAATATTTTTTTAGTTTTCAGTGCAAGCCTTTCAGTGTTATAATCAAAAAACAATGCACACAAAGTATAGCTGATGTAATATTTTTTTAATAAAGTAATTTGAATAGGGACAATTTTTTTTACAATACTTGACTTTACAAAAAAAAAAAAAGCAGAGAAAACAATATTTAGTCTCTCACTATTTGTATTTTTACAAAAGTTTTGTATTTTATTTTATCTATCACTTAGGTTACTGCATATTGCCTACTGACTTGCAAATGATTTTTATTTGAGTATTTGTTTTACTTGATGTGAAGTGACTACAAGCAGTGTGTGATACTGCTATCGATATTCAAACGATTTAATTTCATGTTTTTAAAATTAAACAGCAGTCCATTACAGTACCATCCTAAGTTTGTCTCTATTTTTCAAAAATCAAATTAGTTTGAATTCAACTCGCATAGTATAAATTTTATATCAAACTTTTCCAATTTAGTAGTATTTCATACCACTTGTAGTCTAAATGGCTGTAAAAAAAAATTTGCCTTTTGCAATTTTTTCCTACATCATAAAACAAATATTACAAAACTTATTGTAACTAATAAGAACAATAATACAAAGTAAATTTATTTTATTGTAGTAAAATTGATTATAAGACAACAATAAACTAAATCCAAATAAACATTTTTTTTTTCATTTTGTAATATTATGATTACATTTCTTTAATTTTTTATGCAAACATTTTAATATGTATTGGAGATAATGCTTATAATTAAAAAATCAAATTTTGCTTGTAGTATATACATTTTTATAATGTAATGGAACTATTATGGGTTAAAATAAGTATAAAATACTTTACTATAATTATGAATTGTATCATTACATCGAACTAAATAAGAGTTCACCATTATTGACTGTTGTAACAAGTAAAACATAAAAGCTAAATATATTTTTTCATTAGAATAATAAGATATTGCTATTTTAATGAATAACTAATTGTTTTAATTAAAATGATTTCATTAATAAATATTCATATTTCCTACCATTTAAAATGAAAAATGTGCAAACATAGAGTTAATTTCTTTATATATCAAAACTTATGATACAATTTTTTTTTTAATTTTTCTGAAGTTATGAAGACTAAAAATATAAAATAAAATACACATTTTTAAAACAAGTACTCAAAACAAATATAAAAACATGCAAACAAGTATAGAAAAATTTAGCAACTTTTAGCAAGACACAGTTATGGAATAAAAAAAAATAAAATAATTTAAAAAAAAAAAAAATTAAAAACAAAAATAATTTATGTATTTTTTTAAATTATTTTTGTGTATATATTAATGACGATTTTTAAACTTCAATGGTACTATAGTTTTGTATATATACTGTTATATATATTTAAAAAGTTTGTATTGTAGATGTATGTATTACATATTATATACAGTTTGCTATTATCGATACAACTTGATATCTATTCCTAGGCTTGAAACCAAATATCATGGATAAGGAAGGAAACAACTACTTGTTTGAAAATTTTAGATTCTCTGTTTTATTAGGTTTTGTTTGTTATCATGTGATATATGTATATATTAACACAAATTTAGAAAATAATAGGTGTGAAATTCTTTGAATAATAAAATCGGAATTGTACTACTACAGTTAACAGTTAAACTGTATTTTATATATATTTAAGAGAATAATAATCATTTAATTGTTCTTATTTAATTTTTATTGCTTTCATTATACTGATTTCCCAAATTCACTTTTCTGTGATATAATCAGCTCATTAATTGTATGAAATAACTTTTGTCATTGAAATATTAGTATACATGGTGTTAAGGATGCACAAACAAAACAAAATATTTATGAAATGTAAGATTGTTGGCATGAATGTCAGGGGAATAAACATCCCTTCCAGAATATATGCCATAAGGCATCAGTCCAAAATCCACTCTCCCCACATTTTATTCCTTGGTGAAACCAAGTTCCACTCAGAATCCAGCCAGAAGATTTTGGAGGTGCTTGAAGGTCTTGGTTTCACAAAACTCATAATCAACTACACAGCTGCTGGTGGAGTTGGCATAGTGATAAACAGCCAACAACCTCCAAACAAATTCAACATAATCTACCATGACAATAACATAATAGCAGCAAACATAAGCTATGGTAAAACAACAAATGTGTGTGTTTTTTTTTTTCATTCCTTTAACTATGTTCCTTTATTCAAAATGTAACCTTTATTAGACATAATAAAATTTGTTTTTAAAGCAAACAAAACAAAATATCAATTGTAATACTTCATTATTCCTCTAAACTTCAGGACAAAAAATTAATGTATAACTATAGTAATAATAAAGATTTTGTATGTATACAACTTATAATGACTTCAGAAATGCACAAAATATTATAATATTTGGGTGGAAACTATCTGCAAGCATTAATATCTACAAAAAGAAGGATTCTAGTTCAAGTTTCTGCTAGCAAAATTTATATTTATTTTAATAATTGTACACAATACATACGTTAAAATTAATATTACACTAAGCTAAAAAATAATTTAATTTTAAAAAAGATAAAATAATATATTCTTAATTATACTTTATCCAACTATATCTTTTCAATAGCCATAAACCCTAACTTAGCTTTTTTTTATTTCTTTGAACTTGATAATCTTAAAGCAATAAAAATTTCTAAGAAAATAAAATTAATAATATGAAAGAATTGTATAGAATTTATATCATCTTAAATTGAATGCATCTTATTACTTTTTATATATAGATAGCCATTATTCTTTATATAAGTATATAAAAACTTCCAGGAAATTATTATTAAGAGGGAATTTCCCCTTCAAGCTTCAACTTTAAGAATGTATTCTAGAAAAGGAAAAATGGCAAATTTCCAAAGGAAGCAGTATGCTAACTTAAGAGCTAATAATATAAATGTGTGAGAATATGTATAAAAATACAAACACACACATATATATATAAGTTGTTAACTATTAACTACAAGAAAACTACTTGCTATCTATCCAAGATCTTAGAAATATTAAACAAGTTTCTAATGATTATTTTATATGTTATGTTGTATTTGCAACTATTATTACTATGAAAATGTTATCATAAAAAAATATGGATATATTGCTGATTAAGATAACATTAGCCCATCTAATAAGTTTAATGGAATTACCATTAAGTTACATTACAAAAATATTACGTTTTTACTTCTGATATGCCTGATAATTTCTAATATAATCATGGATTAAGTTTTTAGGATAAGTGTGGATAATTTGAAGGTGAATGCTTTTTATATATATACACACTCATGACAAACAAAGTAAATTATGAGCTTCCTGGTCTGAAGTTATAATATTGTCAGACAAGATAATATTTGGCAACCAAATATTTTGTTATATTTATTTACATCCTTTTATTTGATGATCTAGAGATGTTGACTATTTTCAGATAAAGCCAAATTATAAGAATTGGAAGAAAGTGTTTAATATTACATACTTTATGGAGTTAGAAGGAAGATGGCAAAATATTTTGTTTAGAAAATATATATGCATTTTACTTTAAAAACAATTATCAGAAGCATATATGGATGAGAACTATTATAAAAAATAGGGTAACAATATTATCACATGGAAAGTTAGATTAATTATTTACCAGAAAAAAAGATATCAACTGCTTATAATTCAAAATTAATGTTCCCCAAAATTCTCATTCTGATAAAGAAATAAAAAATTTATTTAGAGATATATGACTGTGAATAAACCTATCAATATTAAAGTTCTGTGAATTCATTTTGAAATAGAGATAACAAATAAGGGATCATAATGAGATGGATATGGAAACATTCAAATTAAGGCACCAGCAAAGTTAGATTATATTTTGATTATTGAATTTTGATTTACAAGTGTCAGGCTTTTACACTAGGTGATAAAATGGAAGTTTTAAATATATCCATATTAATTTTGTTTATTTTGAAGCCCATTATATTTTAAAAAGAGACAGAGTGAAAGACTAAAAGCTAAAGATATTTGGATCAAAATTCAAGTTGTCATTTCTGATACTTGAGTATAAAAATTGATATTCTAAGTATTAAACCCTCTTTTTTTAATATTTCAAAATTGTAGTGTGCTTAATATATTTAATTGACAAAAGATTATTGATTAAAAATATGTAAGATTGTCTTAATAAAAAACTAGAGAGAAAGAAAAATTATAGTAAAAGAAATTTAGAACAATGAATAAATATAATTTTCAAAATATTCCAATAAATTTATACTGTAATTTAAAAATTGTTTTAACATATTAACAGGAGCTGAAGATAATTCAACTGAATGAAATTAATAAGAAAAAAGTTAAAAGGCAATGCAGAGCAATTATATAGGTAAAAGAAACCAAAATTCACTGGTAATGCAAAAAAAATCTAAAATTATGAAAAATGATTTATTTCAGAAAAATGAATTAAAATTCTTCAAACTGGTAAAGAAAAAAGTTAATGTTGACATAGTTTACAAAACAAAATAAGTTTCAAAGATATAACAGAAAACTTTAGTCTTGGAAAGGTGTTACTTAATGAATAAGAAAAAAATATAACTCTCTTTCTAAAATCAGAAATATCATAAAGCTTATGGAAAAATTTTACAAAGAAATCTTTAAAAATAAAAAATAGAAACATTAACTATTTCATATATAATTTATTTTGCATATGGATTTATTTTGACAGCTTATCTATAAACAAAATATAAATGAACCTGTCCAACTAAAAGATTATTTACAATGGCTTTATTATGACCTTAAATTCTGCTACCATGGCTATAAATTTGGAAGTCATTATCTATGTGATTAATAGTTCATGTTTTTCTATGTTTCCTATATTTTCATAGATTAATAGCTTATGTATTCTATTTGTGAAGCAAATGAACACAATGACCACAGGTTATCTGGAATCTGTTGTCAAGGCACAAACTGTATCTGGAAAAATCAAATACAATTGGCTTTATTATTGTACCTGGAAAAAAAAAAATTAAGAACATCACAAGAATTTCATTATTTACACCACAATTTTTTGCTTGTAATTTCTTGATTGAACATTCAAAGGGAGTATATTGCTTTGAGATAAACACTATCTTGAGTTACTGACAGGTCATTTTCTGTTTTAATGGCTGTTTAATAAATGTTTTGTGAAACAAGTTCTCTTCTGATATCTGGTAGAGGAATATGTAAAACAGCAGTCAGTCTCTGTAAAGAGTGTAACAGTATTATTTGTCATATTAATATTTAATAAAATATAAAGAAATTTAAAGTGGGAACTTTTTTTTCCAAACAGAAGTATAGCATTTACCAAGCAGAATATGATAGTGTTAAAATATTTGCATCACAACTTTAAGTAGTATCAACTATCTTTCTAAGGTGATTATTTCTATAAATGAATTTTGACCTAACTTCGACTAAATGAGAAAAATAAGCTAATTAATGTTATTATTATATAGGGAAGATTAATATTTCTAAAGAGTGATAAATCTGTAAAAACATGATAGTAGAGATTTTAAAAGAATGAAGTGAAAATAGAAGACTATATACCAAATGTCTAAATGATAAAGTTATATGGAATGAATAAAAATGTACTAACAATATTGATATTTAAGAAAAGGCTGAATAAATACGAATTGCAGGCATTGCTATTTTTTTTATCAGGCCAATGATATTTACATAAAAAACTTCTAAAAAGTTAATAATCAAGCCAAAGGAAGACATTCAATAATCTTATATGCTGTATATATATAAATAGATTTACTCATCAAATTAAAATCTTGTATTTCAAAGATTAGTAAAAAAAAAAAATAATAAGGTAGTAAAATCAGAGCAGAAAAGATTAATTCCTAAGTAGAGTGAAATAGTAATTAGTTAATTCTCTAGAGATAAGAAATGAAATTCCTTCAATAAATATATAGAGACCTAAAATAATTACATGATTGTGAGTTCTGGATTCAGTCATTAGTAATCCTTCAAGAATCTAAAAATAAGTCAATAAAATTAATTAGAACTAAAATTTCATGGTCAAGGATGTATCATAAAATAATTATTTAATTATCTTATCAGCAGGATCAAAATTAGGAACCAATCAGAAGAGAAAAAATTGGACAATTAGTTTATGTCATAAGTGCAAAAGGATACTCTTTCATGTGAAGACACTTCAGGTATGTGGATGGACTTTTAACCTCAGTGCCAGATGTCACCATACATACCTTAAGCTTCTTTTGTGGAGAACTTGCCTACAAATGTGTAAAGAGCAAACCTAGGGACTAAACAGGTCATATATATCTTTATTATCATTTTCTGAATGTCTTCGGGTTTGTGTATATATTGTAAATTATATACATTCTATTAATAATGTAATCAATTGTCTAGAATGATATTAAATACTAATAGTTGAATGGAGTAGTTGTAGTTTTTGCCAGGGAAGAATTTTTAATTTCATGCAGTCTGGAGAGCAAGAGTTCAAGCTTCCAGACATAGCAAATAATTATATAAATATATGTCTAAAAACTTTGAAATCTTGGAAGAGATGTAGGATTTTGTCACATTTTGAAGAATATCTACCAAAATTCAGTAACGATGATTAGATTAGTAGTTATCCTTGGAAGATTAAAATTGACAAGAATTTATAAAAGAGTGATTTCATCTCTCTGAATCTTTTACAATAGCTTTATGTCATAGAAGTATAAAAATAAAAATAATCTAAAGTTGAAGATCATAGCAGTTGTTTTCACAGATAATATATGAGAGCATCATAAATTATTGCAATAGTTATCAAATAAGAGCATTAAAATAAACTAAAGATAAAAACTAAAAGTATCCTTAAATAACTTTCAATATATACATATTCTCTTAGACAATCAATTAACTATAAATTGAATAGAAATAATAGACAACTCTCTATTATACAAATTATTTTAATATCATCAAATCAATTTTCATTCTAATTAGAATCTTTCCAAGATTCCATTTTTAAAATGTTCATCATATGACACAATATATTCTATAACACTATATATATATATATGTGTGTGTGTGTGTGCTTTGCGCACAGGTAATGAAGTTGTTAATAGTGCTTGAAAATAATTAATATTATTCAAAAGTTACTGCCAAGCACTTTCAGGACAGTTTATAGTCCCATATTCATGTTTACTGGAATTTAGTGAAGAACTATAATAATGTTAATGCAAATTTATGCAAATTCATGTGAAGATGCTACATAGACCATTTTCGAGACAGAGAAAAGCAGGCTTCTCTTCTATTGATTGCTTCTGGGTCACTTACTATGTAGTAGCCATGAATATGGGACTATAAACTGTCCTGAAATTGTTTGGCGGTAACTTTTGGATAATATTAATTATTTTCAAGTACTATTAACAGCTTCATTATCTATGTGCAAAGCACATATATATTTATTGATTTCAAACATTAATGAAGTAAAGCTTTAACTATTTCTATAACTCTATAACTCTATTGTGGTCATCAGTTGAACTAATCTGATATTTTTTTTTTATAAAACATTTTACGAAATTTATACTTGTGCTTATATCAATGATACATATTTTATTGTTACTTTTTTATATACATACGAATCTTATTCATCTTTTTCTTTATCAACTTATCTTTAATAAAATAAACAATTCATTAACCTAATGTAAAAAATAACAATTCGTGTCAATTGTTAATACAGAGTTTAATATAAATAAATAAAAACAAATAATATTTCCAAGCGCTTTCAACTCTTACGAGTCTTTATCAAGGCAGTGTAAACAATTCTATTTTTTTTTGGGAAATATTATTTGTTTTTATTTATTTATATTAAACTCTGTATTAACAATTGACACGAATTGTTATTTTTTGCATTATTTTTATATTATATACAGAAGTATTATTTATTTATTTAATTCATTAACCTCTAAATAAATGATATATTTAATTTTATATACACATATACCTATATTTCTACATACATTAGAGCATTAATTGTCTAATAGTGATCATTCACACACACACATCAATTTTAAAGAACTATTGAATTTATTCATACATTTACTGACATTCTTTTGTATATGTAATGTTTCATAATATTTTCTTTCTTTAAATGTTTTGCTATATTTTTAATTATCTGTACATTCTTTTCACAATTAATTAATTAATAAAGATGTATAATTGATATAAACATAAGTATATATTTTATAAAAGATTTTGCAAAAAAAAAAAAAATATGAATTTAATTCTAGTGATGACCACTAGAGAATGTATAGTGTTATAGAATGCATTTTATCACATGATGAATATTTTTAAAATGGCACCTTGAAAAGATTCTAATTAGAATGGAAATCGATTTGATAGCATTAAAATAATTTATATAGTAGAGAATTATCTATCATTTCCATTTTATTTATAGTTAATTGATTAATTATGAATGTATAAATGATGACAATATTATGATTTGAAACTTTATTGAAAATTAATCCTGATGTACTCATATACAGGCTAAATAGTAATAATGAATTCAAGACAATTAACAATTCTAAGTATCAGCAGCAAATTATTAATATAACTGTAAACAAAATAGATATATGATTATAGAACTAAACTAAAATGGTGAATTATGGGAAGAAATAATTGACTATTAAGTGAAAGTATGTCCATTTACTTGGAAAAAAAAACATTCTATTAGTATTTCCTCATGTGTATTAAAAACTTTGCCATTATTTAAAAAGCAATACAAAATAAACACAGAGTACATATCAAAATCCAGACAGTGAACTAAAAGAAAAATCAAAAACAATGTACATGAATAAAATAAGTAGATATCACTGCCAATAAAAAATAGGAGGAAATAAGTTGCTAAAAGTGATTTTAGTAGTTGGAAAGCTTTAAGATGAAAATCACAAGTAAGACAAATGGCTGAGACGGAAAGTTTGCAACATTAATGTGGAAAAGCTATAATTCTAAAAAACTTGTTTTATCTTGAAGAAATCTTCACTCCAGTATGCTGACAATGATTGGAAATGATGATGATGATGTATGTAGGATGTACATTCTTATGTGAATTTTAATCAAACATATGGTAATCCACTATAATGATAGAACTCATTCATTTAAAATTTATATATATATATGTATGATGATTATTATTTAGAAGTAATAATAATAATAACATCACTAGCACAGACGGCAATAGTAGCAACAGCAGTCGTAGTAAGAATGGTAATGGTAGTAGTAATAGTAAGATAATTCTGACATATTCTTATAATTGGATTCATAATTGTTTTTTATTCTTTTACACATTAAAGTGTATATTCCAATAAAAATATTTAAATAATATGAGTATGCAACAGTTTATAAATTCTTAATAGCATTTCAGAAATTCTTTACAAATTAATAGATTGCTTATACATTAGCAAAGGAAATGGGTTTTGCAATAACTGTACAAAATGACTTTTATAAAACCAAAGGGTAAAAATAGATAATAAAAATGCCTATTAACAATAATTGAAATTTTCATATATAAAAAATAAAATTTTGTATATAAACCATGATTATTAGCAATTACTCATAAACTTATATGGCTAATCTTATTCAAGTAGAAAAAAATACAAAACAAATAAAACAGTTTTGTGATAACTATGTAAGTCAGTTTTCAAATTGCAGAGAATCCATATTTATCACATTTAGTGCTTTAAACTGTTTATTGAATATTTCATAATGTCACCTTTTAATATGTTTTGCAGTGAACTCTAATCTTTGAAATACTTCTGTGCTTTAAATAATTGCAAATTTCCATTGCAATTTATCTTCAGCCATATCTTTAAAAAAAAAAAAATCAGTGAATACTGTACTATTTTAGAATGTGTGAAATAATGTTTGTAACACAAATGGTGTCTCTCCCAGAAAAGCTACATTCATGTTTACTATAATTTTATTAACATTCATCAACTTCACCATTAAATAAAAATGTGATATCACAATAATTTAAAGAATGTTTTGATTGCTCTTGTGATTTTACCATTGTATTTTTAAAATTGCACAAAGTATTGTGAAGTTGCAATACACACTATATTTTGTTCCAACCCCTCTCACGTAAATTGTACATAGTGTATAACAGCTCATGCTTTCACATGATCACTTTCTCATTGATTGCTCTTGTTAGCACAAGATGGCACTACTATATGGAGAGTTTTGCTTTGTTTTGGATTGTTTAGCTCATGCTTTGTTGATAAATTATGATCAAAAGAGAATGTGTATTGTATGTATATGTAAATTAAAATTATACTATAAACAAAATTTAAAAATAATAATAAATTGAGGGAACATGTTTCATATTTTTTCATTCACTATAAAAATAAAAAAAAACTTATTGTATTATATTATTTTTTTAAAATAAAATAAAAAGCAAAATATCTGACTTTCATTATAATTAAATATGCTATATGTGATATATATATTTAATAACTTTTTTTTCTTACAGAAACCCAATAGACTAATCTCATTATAAGAAACTATGCTCTCTCTAATTGTTTTGATGTTTTAAATCAATATTAGCTTTAAATATGTTCTAAAATTTTGTATTATACTTATTATATAGTAAGCATGCCAATAAAAATTAAAATTAGGGCATGTGATACATGACTTGATTTCCTTGCAATGTATTACACTTGAAAATTATTTTATTATGCAAAATGCTGAACATCAAATTCAGAAAAGATAATAAAGAAAGAATAAAATGTATATGCTTTCAATATTAACCAAAGAAATATTATTACTGAACATGATCCGGTATGGTGCTCCAATATGATAAAACAGCTGCAGTCACAATTTAAAGTTCATTTATCAATTGTATTTTTGATATTTTTAAACATGATCATGTACAACATTCAGAGAAGGTAAATAGATGTCTGAGTATCTTAAATGTATCAACATTGGGAATTTTATAGTTTTTCTTGTTTACATTTTTTTTTTTTTTTTGATAACAACTAATTGAAGTTATGTAAACACATTTGTAGACTAACATAATTATAAGATTTAAGTCCACTGGTAACATATTTAGATTTTAATTATAGATATTTTTTTGAGATTATCTTCAAAAATTTATCTAATTTAAATATCCAGACATAGATCATAGAATGTGTGAAGATTTTGATCGATTTAACAAATGTGGTTGTTAATTTCTAAATTATTTTAACAAATTTCCTGTGAAGAAAAGTGCTAAAACTCAATAATATCTTAACAAATTTGACAAATAATATGTAATATTAACCTACTCAAGCAAGTTCAAGAATATTTCAAGACTGAGAGATTAAAGTAATTGTGATATCATCTAACCAAGTTCAAATTATTTTTTCATGCTAAATATATCCACATCTTGGAAACAGAATGGACAATACTATGATAGCTCAAAACATTAACCATATTACCTATGTTTTATAAAGAGCTTGCAAATAAGCTCTTAACAAGCTTCACCTAATATCCATAACCCCAGACCAGTTTCTGCTACTGGCTTTGTCAGTGAGGTGCCAGGATATTCAAGCATTATATTAAAAATACTAGGACAAGCCCAGCACTTTATTTAATGGATAACTATTAAGTAGAAAACCTGAAATTTTCAGACATCCTCATGTCTTTCAATCCAGATATATTAATAGCTTTAGCAATATAAAATCACCAAAGCCTTAATAGTAAAAAACAAAATTACAAATAAATCAAGTTAGATGTCACATGACCTAATTTAAACAAGCTTGCATTGTGAATGTTTTATAAAAAGCTTGCAAATAAGTTCTTAATAAGCTTTGCAGAATGTCCTCAACCCGAGACTGTTTTCTACTACTGGCTTCATCAATGAGGTGCCAGGATATTCCAACATTAGATTAAAAATACTAGGACAAGTCCAGAATATACCTAGTATTAAAAAAAAATCAATGATGCTTCAAATTTATCGTGAAATATTTATAAATCTGCATAATATGTTTTTTCATTTGATATCACATGCCTAAGTAAAATAGCAGATTTGAAACATGAATTCAGTCATATTAGCACTAAGTCTAGCAGAAAATTATATAATCACCAAACATATAAACAGATTATTTATTTTAAAGAAAAAATATCAAAAAATCTCTCATTGCATGGCTGCCAAAGTTTTATACAATCTTTATCTCAAGTTATTGATAGTTCTCTTGCATTTACCTAACTTATAGTGTATTGCATTTTGTTAATATTTTGTGACTAATTCAAACTAATAAAAATAGAAACAACAGCATTACCACTAATTGGCTTCAAAAATATATTCAATTGTTTTAATCTTCATATCCATAAAGACAAATTCTTCTTCTAACAAAAAACATTCTCATTTAGTATTTGTGGTAATAAATTATAAAAAAATCAGAACAATAATTACAATATATTTTGTGAAGATTTTGCCTGTATTCAGTTATAAATACAGGTAACTAAAATCAAATTAAAAAATATGTGGAAAATTATTTTTTTAGGAATGTTTTTGTGAACATGATCTTTAATTATCTCTGATTTGCTCTTTAAAGAATAGGTCTAATTGTGTGCATTGTAGGGAATAAAAACCTGGAAATACACTTTGTTTTAAATTTAATAACAATAATAAAATATTTTTGTAAATAATTTTGACCAAAAAATAATAATCTGTCAATAGTATACAGTTAATTACTTTTTTGCATGACTAATTAAAACAATTTTAAAATTTATGACGTAATTAGATTTTCCATGAGTCTATTTATGTAAATAGTAGCATGTAATTGATTTTTGCTGTTTATTTTTAATATAAAATTGCTCCATATATAATTTAAAAAGAAGCAGTGCAATTATTTATTCTTCACTGATATTTTTTGTACTTTTGTAAAAAAAAAAATCATTTTTATAACAAATTTTAATGAACTATATATAATTCTTAAAACTATGTTATAATTAGTCAGGTTTGTAGAAAATAACACTGGAGAAAACAAATATATATATATAAATACTACCTTAAAAATAAATATCTTCCTAAGCCAATGATTATGAAAGATTGTGGTTATTGCTTCTATAAATATATAAAAAAAATACAATAAAAAAAACTCAACAGCATTTTCTGCACATCTTTGGTTTTCTTATATATAGAAGAAATTTATTTTAGTGGTATAGATATGCAAACTTTAGCAGTTGTTTCAATGAAACAAAAAAATAAACTTTTCTGGCAAAAAAATAATAATAATTTCTCATTTTTTAACATATAAGTTGAACATCAATAAATTTAAAACCATACTTTTTCTGGACTAATAAATTTTCCAGATAAAAAATAAAGTAACATTGTGTAATTAAAAGGTTTCAATCTATCATTATATTCTTGAAATTTAAAATTACTGAAAGCTATTGGAAGAAAAGCTAAAACATAATAAATGTTAACTTACATGATAGTAATGATTATGGATTTTAATATCCATTACATATGTATTTAAAAACATTCTTCATATATTGCTAATACAATTTTAGAATATAAACTATACAAATTGAAAAATAATTTTTTAAATAAAAGTTTAACATTTTTTCTTATTAATTTCAGATTTTATAGTATACTCTGTTGCAAGATTCCCATTAACTTATTACACAAGTAATACAAAATAAGCATAAGTTAAAAAAGGACAAGTAATTCAAGTATTTTCATGTTGTTGTTGTTATTCATTACTATTTTATAGAGAGGGAAAAAAATAATCATAAAATTGAAAGATAAAAAAAAAAGGCATAACAACCATACTAATCAAGTGCTGATTTATTTTATATTATCAAACCCCCAAATCTAATAAACCGCCGATAAAAAATTAACACCCAAGGTACAAGCAGCTCCAGTAAGAAGAAACCAACTATATACTATTAAAAACTACCCACAAATCCATTCACTTCCCATCCACCCTTAATATTAAAAGAACTCTTAAATAAGTTAATTGCTTCAGAATCATAAATTTTCAATAATAAAGACTCTTTAATTCTTCTTTTGATTTCATTTCTCTCAAAAAGACAACCTTAGCTTCATTAAAATCAATGTGTGGCCTGTATCTTTTTCATGGACATACAAAGCAGAACTAAGATATCTATTTTAACTCTACTTTTATGAACCTTATCATCTTGAAAATGAGTAAAGAATCTAGTATTGCTTTTTATAAATAATTAAAGTTGTGTTTTTTATTATGTTCTTTAATGATGAGAAGTATCTACTGAGTGGTTTTAATATTATTTTATTTGGGGGTTTAATTTTGGGGAGTTTGGATTTTATATTGACTAGTTTAGCTTTATGCTTGTAATGTTTATTATATTATGTATGTTTTTAATTTTATTTTTAAAATATATATATTAATTTATTCAAAATTAAATATAAAAAAAAATTACTTAAATAAGTTCTACTCGTAATAAAATAGTAAGTTTTAATGATTATAAAAATGTGAATGTGCTGTCCTTTTAATTTGAGGAGAATTTTAAAAATGTTGAACATATTTGAGAAGGATTATTAAAGATGTTGAACAAACAGATATCAAATTAATAGTAATCATCCTGTATAAAGTGTAACTATTTATTATATATTTAATGATGTTTTTTAGAGAGTTTAACTGTGAAGAAAATATTATTACAAACCTGTAAGATTTTAAACAACAGATAGATTCATTATTAACCTTATTCAAATCTTCAATTTTACCACTATTGTTATAAATTTGACAGACATTAAATATGTGGTTCAGGGATGAGTTTGTCCATATCTATATAACTCAGCACTTGATAAAATCTATTTATAAAGCAGGTAGGCATGATAACTAAGGGTAATGTAATACATACCAAAAATTATAAAAACAAAAAATAAAAACTAATTATTATTTAAAGAATTATTATAATTCTTATCATACAGATGTAATACATTGCACAGAACTCTAAAATTAAATACTAAAAATAATAAAATATTATATTGTCTGCAATTAATTCAACTTAGTAAAGGCTAAAAAAAATTGTAATGTGTAGCAATATACATACAGATTAGGAAAACTTGAAAAAAAAATGTTAAAAATAAAATGGTGGGGGTGGGATCATGAGGTAAGATTAAATATTTGACACAAGTTTACATCGTATAAAATAATTATTTCAGTCATATATTGTAACACTTTCCTATACAAATAATCCTTACAATTCACTTTTTTTTTTAATTAAAAATTGTGATGAAAAAAAAGTATGCTAAATCAATGTAAATATCACAATTTTTAACTATTAAATAAGTCCATTTAATAAACAGACAGTAGTCACATCTTTAAATGAAATATGCAATCACCAATACAGCTACAAGAAAATGTTGGATAATAATCTAAAATTCAATTCCAATAACACCAATAATGTTCAAAGAAGCAACATTTTCTTACACTAATAAAATAAAATTGACCATAGTAAGACCATATCAATGCTACAATGAATTTTTGAATTAAATATTCATTTAATGTATGATAAATTACAAAACACAATTCAAATGAATTAATTAAAAACACAACTAAAAAATACTAATAAACACATGCTTACCTAGAACTATGAAATTTTTTCTTCACAGAATTTTAGTTCTGAAATAAAAGAATTATTTTACTATTAATAATAAAAAGAAATTCAATAAATGTTAATATACTTCTATTATTATTTTTGGAAAATGCATAAAAGTGAATTAATGTTAAGATAAAAGAATGAACTTATTAATATTCTTATTTGAACCACAGAAATAAAATACAGGCTTTTAAATAAAGAATTCCTTTTATAAATAATATATTAATCAATTTTATGAAAACATATTAACATAATCATTTGATTTTTTATGTAAAGTAATTTTTAGCACTGCAATTAACACCTCAGGCTTTTAACAACCAAAATTAATTTCAATCATTGGTGATACAAACATAATATAAAAAGCTTTTTATAATTTCAATAGTAATATATTAGTACTAACTAAAGTACTTGAATGTCAGAAACTATTGGAGATCAAAGAGCCAATAAAAAGATTAAAATGAATGAAGAGATTATTTGTTCTGTATGAACTAAAAGTGCAGAGATTAAAAAGAATGACGAAATTACTTGAACTGTATAAACTAAAAGTGCCTTTGCAATTGATGACACAAACTTTTGTGTTTACATTGTAAAAACAAAATAACACATGCTTATTCTATTTTTTTATTAGTTTTTGTCCTGGAAAATTATTAAATATTTATTTTTAAATAAGTACATGACATTTACATTGAGATTTCATTTGAACATATTAGTTTTTTGGTAGAAAATTAGTGAACTGAAAATTGACTGATATAAAAAAAAAGTCTTCTGTCAATAAATTTCCTTTTATTTTGTATTTTTTTTGTTTTTTTTTCATAATTAAAAGTTGAATTTTAAATATGTCAAATAATCTAATCACTATTTGAAGTTAGGCTTTAATAAAATGTGTCTTATATATAGCTTCATGAAGGATTTTATTTTAATAAAATATATTTTGCTTGAAAATTAAAATTTTTTATTTTGCTTTGATTAATTATTTTTGTTCATTTCTATTTATTAGTCTCCTTTTTTATTTGCAAACTTTTTTTATTTTTTTAATTAATTTTATTTATTGAACTTATGTTTTTAATAAAATTTGCATAAAATTCAGCAAAGATAAAATACACAATACATTTTTACATTAAAAAAGTACAATAAAAACATATAAGAAATAAATAGTCATTTATGGTATCATTATACTGAGATTTTTATTTTGTTTTCTTAACACAATACTTTTTCAAAGATTTAATTTTGAAACGTGACTAGATTTTAATTTTTAAATCATATATTAGTCTATGAAGCATTAGAATATTTTATGTACATGGCGATTTTTAGACACAGTATTTTAAGACAATGTATATTATATGTGCATAAACTTATTGCAATTTATAGTAATAGTATTAAAAAAAAAGACTGACAGAGAAGCAAACATCTTTCTAGTATTCTTCCATAAAAAAATAGTGAATGAAAAATTATTAACAAGAATTATAAATGCCAGTTATGTTTTATGATTTTTTTCCTGTTTCGTTATTCAATTAAGAATAACTAGAAATCTATTAACTAATCAATAATTTTATGAATGAGAGTATTTAAGTACTCTCTTTTTCTTAACTCATTATTTAATTAAATATAAAATTTATAGGAGTCAAATACTATTAAGATTGGTAATTAATGATATCAGATCTAGGCACAGTTCATGAAGGACATTCTATAAAACTAGTTATTTGAATCTTGCATTATCATAGATCACAATTGAGAATTAATCTCTGTTAAGTTATAACCTAATAGAGACTGCTTAAATACTTTCATTCATGAGATCAATAATCAAATATCTGGACATATGTTGCAGTACAGAAGATAGATCTACTGATGATTTCTCTATAAGCCCTTCTAATATAAAATTACTATAACATGTACATTATAATATATTTTTGAAAACTGTTAGACTTACAAGCATATAATTTACATGACACAATGATTACTGTGAACATACTATGCTGACAGTGACTTTAAATGACACAATCAGTCTATATAAGAAAAGTGATTGGAAAAAAAAATACTACTAATTTCAGTGAAGATTTGGGCTGTGTCATAGCTCTTTATATGTTTAAAAACTTAGACTGCAAATAAAAAATCTGTTTTTCCTCAGAATAAAGATGTTGGCTTATAAAAAGAAACAGTAAAAAATTTAAGGTAGAAAAAATATTTATAAAAATTTATTCTAGATAGCATTCAAATGAACTCTAAAATAAAAATGTAAAAAAACATTAAAACACAAAAAGATAATTTAGCTGTCATATATATTGAATGTTGCCTTATGAGTTTTTGTGTAGCGGGACTCATACCCAGTTTACGTATAGACAATTTTCGTTCATATCTGAATAGGATTACGATTTATTTATTTTTTTATTAAGGAAAATACTCGTACAATTACAATATAAATCTTGTTGGTATACATTTGTTTGAATTTGTTACACTTATTATAACAATCATTAGTAAATAATTTTCCAAATTAGAAAATATACCCTTGTTTAAAAATAAATAAAAATATATACTGGAAGTTTGGTTACTAAGAGATAAAAATAAATATAGAAAAAAATATTGTGAAAATCAAAATGATCATTTTAATAAGAAAATTCATCTTGTAAAAGTAGAGTATTAAAGCACATTGCATATATTTAAATAGTGTTAATAAAAGTGAAAAAAAAATTCTCAAGAGGTACTTCTTTTTTAAAAAAACAACAAAATAAATTGAAAAGATGACTGAAGCTGGCCTAAAAATATTTTACATTCTCACACGAGAAGAAATGAAAACGGTTATTGAGTGGCATAGCTAGAGGGATGATATCAACATGATTATTCAAAAATTTTGAAAACTAAAATGACTAAAGATTGGTGGTTATAAAGAACCAGCAGCAAATAATGTTGAAACTTATATGTAATCAATAGTAAAATTATCAATGGATTTGCATATTTTTTATCCAATAATATATTTCAGATGAGCAGGATAATTGTTATATCTTTATACTTATAAATATTCATGAGGCAATTAAAAAAAAAAACATAAAGAAGACGTGGGTCAATTTTTAAGAATACTCATACAGAATATAAAATTAAAGATTTATAATCTGATTTGTTTTATTCCTCAAGAGAATCTTTAAAACTTTAATTACCACCCATTTGTTTTAATTATTACTATAAAAAAAAAGTTGTTTGAAAGTCCAAGAACATAAATATCTGAAAGAAAAAAAATTATATTAAATGGATTCTTTCCAATTTTTTGTATTATTTTATAAACTCCAGTGTCAGATAAGTAATGCATTAAAACACTTAATAAAAATTAATCAAGAGAAAAAAGAAAAAAAATGCTTTTCTATAATTAATGTATGTGAGTGTTTTTTGCACTAAATATTATTATTATTTTAAATGTAAATATTATATTTGGTCAAAATTTAAAATTAAGTGCAACACTATATATATATATGTAGAGTTATTACAAAACAGACGTGATAATGTTGCACTATTTCCATTATCTATTATTAAATGTTCAATGTCTAGAAAATGTTAATCTTTATTTAAACTTTTCAAATACAAATAAATGTTAGTAATAAGATATAAATAGACAACACAGGTTAGTAAATTACACAATATTGCGAGTAGTATTATTCTCCTCTCTCCTTCAGGTGTTGCTGATTCTAGCTCAGTTGGTTAAAGCATTGCCTTAAAATTTGATATTTAAAAAGCTGTCATTGGTCAGGCCAGCAACACCTAAAGAAGAACAGAGAATAACACTACCCAAAACATTGTGTAATTTATTAACCTATGTTGTCTAAATGTATCATTATTAATAGTTGTTTGTATTTGAAAAGTTTAAATAAAGTTGAAAATTTCCTAGACATTCAATATTTAATAATAAATAATGGAACTAGTCCAACATATTGTCACAACTCTTCAGTCAAATACAAAATAGATAATTTTGCAATTGCTTTCTTCAGCTGCTAAAAGATAAACTTATGAAATATACACAAATCGGTAGTCGACTACAAAAAGATTTTAATAGCAGTGTCTTTGGTTAGAAAAAAATAATTAAATGGAATTTTACTTAAAAAATCATATGACATTCAAGCAATAGAAATGATAGAAGTCAAATCAACAAACATTTAGATTTCAGGTCTGCAATTCCATCTGTAAATTACGCAGTAATAATATCTTATGTGTCTTCATGTTATACTACATACAATATATAATTATCATATGAGTGGAAAATAATCTTTCAGACATGGACTATTGGTATTAATTTGCTTACACTCATATGTCAATAACCTAAGCTTTTAAAATATATATTGATAGGTAAGTGCCAGCAAATTAATATCAATAGCATATGTTTGAAAGATTGGTTTCCAATCACATGATTTACATATATACATCAGTTATAAATTAATTACACATATATACAATAAACACAAAGAAATAATAACAATAATAGTCAAATCATTTTTATAAATGCAACACTTTGTTTTTTTTTACACTTGCAAACGGCTTAAAATTTCAACTGTTTGAGAATCTTTTTCAGGGCTTCTAATTTTCATTATGGCTACCATATTTTTCTTATGGATTAAAGAAATGTGTATTTCCTGATCTTTCAATATTTTCTGGCTCATATTAGAAATGAAGATCATTATGCTCAGAAGGTATTAAAGAAGGTATCTATATCTATGCATGCAAAAATACATATGATAGAAATCTGTAAATTTTAAAGATTGCTTGCTTTTACTATTGTTTTCAGACTGAATGTACAATTCTAAACATACTTCTGAGAAAGCACCTTCATTTTTTTTTATCAAGGGTTTATATATTGTCAACAGCAATATCTGCCACCCATAAATAAAATCATTTCAACTTAAGAAAAAAAAGATAATCAGTCTAAAAATCAACATAATAATATACTAGAGATGAGTTTTTTGATGATTATAAACACCAAATATGTAAACCACAAATACATCCATGTACAAAAAACAATAGTTCTTTATTCTGTTTATTTGAGATCGTGGATGCTGTCTTTTAAATTGTTCTGCAGCAGATTCTTCTCCCTATAATATTTCAACATTTTATCTAATTAAAATTCTAAAATGTATTATATCTTCTGTCTTATTTTCCCAATAAAAATAATCAACATTGGACTTTTTAGAATGCCTCTGCAATCTTTAAAACATAAATAGGACCTGCCTCTCCCATAAAAATCATGCTCATGTACACCCATCAAACATCCTTGAAGTATTGCATTGTCTGATGATATGATTTTACAATAGTGAATTTTATAATATTACATCAAGCAAGTTGAAGAACATATCAATAGGTGTTATATTTTACTATTATATTTTTAAATTGTTATGAGCATCAGTTACATTCTCAGATTTTTAAAAAAATATTCCTCATTCTGAGCTGATAAAGGATTTGAACTTTTCCTAACATTAATCACTAAACAAAGATATTTATATGCTGCATTCAAAACATTAATTGTATTCTTTAAGTCATCTTTTGAATTTGCAAAGATAATATAGAATAGAGTAAATCTATAATCCTAAAAGAGAAATAGCTAGATTTTGCTTTTACTTGATTCAAATTAAACCTACATCACATCTTGATCCCTGATTCCTTAAGCCATATATAAATAATTCCAAAAACAGTCATAAAAATGGAAACAATGTTGAAAATCAATTTTTATATTTTTCATCTAATAAGATTTCCTTTCATTCTATCACATAAAGCTGTAAAACGTGAATAACTTAAACAAATACCCAACTAATTTCAGACAACGAATACCTTCTGCTTGATTGATTGAATCAAATACCATGACAAAATCAATAAAACTAATATTAGATGACACTTTTAATCATGACATTTTCTTGTATTTCATTGGCAAAAAACAATAACAACAACAACAATATAGTCATAGTGTTTTTTGGCTCTCTAAAATGATATTAAGGTTTTAGTAACCATTCTTTTATGAGATGAAGCAATCAATTCAAAAAAATCCTTGAAAGTATCAAAAGCAAGTGACAGAACTTCATGAGTCCATATATTACTAAAAAAAATTCCAATATTCTAGAATCTAGAAGATAACATACCCCCACTATATCTACACTCTTTTTATTTTTAAAACTATCAAGAACCAAACTGTATATTTAAATAAATATATAAAATAGATCAATTTTAAAAGTTATTATTTGAATTTTAAAAAAATCAAAATATTCCTTCCATCTATTCAAATACAATGTAATAAATAAGAATGTCCCACTGTTGGATTTAATAAGATTGTAATACTATTTTTCTGGTCCTTGAAATACTTTCAAGGTATGAAAAATAAACCAAAGTCTCTAGATTGTGTGAGCACATTTTTTATAAAAAAATTTCAAGCCATAAACATATATATGGAGATTCAATTAATTGATACCTCTGGTTCATGTGATAAATAAAGAGATATCACAAAATGCACACATAGTGAAACAACTAATCTGAATTTCTGCACTGAAAGATGATTGTGATTGGTGAAATAAAAAATTTAAAAATTTATATAATTTTAGTGCATATATATATATATATATATATATATATATATATATATATATGACTTATATTGAAGAAATTTATTTTGCCTTTTTGCTCTAAAGTGTAAAATCCTGTTTATAACATATGCATTAAATAAATAGACCCAATGAATTGTGAATTTGGTGTAATTCTGATGTAGATATAGATATATATATTGAATTAAATATTTTCATGAATTGGAATAATAAAAAAAATAGAAATAAGAAAATTATATCCATGTAAATAGAGATAACTTTTGCCTTTTAATGTTGCCAGGAAATTATTAATTATTATGAATTGACAAATAAATTGAGAAAGCTATTTTTTTATATAGATGTGAGAATATGAAAGAATAATGACTTCCTTGACATTTGAAAATAATATTTTAAACTTTTCCAGAGAGTTGTATATGTTGAATATATATGTAATACAAATAAAATATCCATTGATTAAAAACTATTGTAATGACAAGAAAAATAAATATAACAGTAAGTAACTATTGTATACAGTCATTCAATCCACAGAAATACTTTCAGATAATTCCTAACCGAAAGTACTTCTGCATATTGAAAGATTGTATATAATAGTTAATTACTGTTACATTTATTAATATGGATGGCTTGATGGATACATAGATGGATATTCTAGGTATTTAGCTTTTGTCAGTATATTAATCATTTCAGCTTCACCACATTATAAACAATCATAAGTATAGATGTTCAAATCACCCTATCCCATTATGCTTACAATTCACAAACAATCTTCACTCTGCTATGAAGTATTATCACTCAAATTTCAGTTATGTGTTCAAGCTTGATACTACTCCATTTCCATTTTAACACTTGTGAAAAATGAATAGTTTACTAAACAAAGATTCTGCACAGGTAAATGGTTGCTATATAATGGAATTGAAATAAGGGGTATGTTTACAATATTTCTAAATTGTGTTTAAATTCTCTATAATTGATATGCATCAACAAAAGCACTATTAAAATAAAAGATTAATATTAATCAATATAATTTAATCATGATATTGACATTAATTGTAGAAGCATTATCAGCATAAATACTCATAACCATGCTTTGACTTATATTAAAAAAGCTGTATTTTGCTGTTTTCATCTCAAATTTTCTAGAACAAATAATTGTTAATAATATCAAAGAATAAGCTCTTAACTGTGCCCTATAGTACCTAGGCTAAAAAATAAATATTACTAAATCCTTATTATATATGTATTATAATTACTTGTATGTGAATCTTCTATTTTTAATATTTCAACCAGAGGATTTGTAATTTTTGAACAATGACATTTTACTGTATTTGTTTCTGATGAATACCAGTACTTTGATTGAAATATTAAAGATAGCAGTTTACATACAAGTAATTTTTTTTTTTTGGATATATTTCTTTTAGTTAGTTTTTTTTTTTATAGATAGTTTACATTTGTTTTCAATATTTATATACACATTATAGTAATACCATAATATATGATCAAAGTCTTAAAAAACAAACATTAATTTAGCCATATAAATTATAATAATATTCTGTGCAATTTAACACAACAGTAGGGTGATGGTCTCAGAATTTAAAGTATTTTTGGATTAAACTCTGAGTAAAGTAAAAACAATTTGATTAATCGGCTTACAATTCCTTAATAACTGCAATTTTAAACAATGCATGACTTTCCTAACAT
The DNA here is from genome assembly GCA_028023455.1 of Epiperipatus broadwayi. Taxonomy (NCBI): domain Eukaryota; kingdom Metazoa; phylum Onychophora; class Udeonychophora; order Euonychophora; family Peripatidae; genus Epiperipatus; species Epiperipatus broadwayi. The sequence continues at coordinate 3,736,240 of JAQFVV010006222.1, forward strand.
ATGTTTATTTAATAACCATATATATATATATCCTTCACTGATGATAGCAAATCAGCTTGAAATCAGCTGATCTGAGGGTGGAGCCAATGAAAGAGACAGCGATTTCTGACTCTGACGTTTATGTAAACAAAAATATGCTTGCTTGGAGGTCTTGGTAAAGCTCAATCTATTGATCATATATATATAAGATAATTAAATCATTTAAAATAATGGTTCTTTAACAGTGTCATAAAAATTGAATTCATGCAAACTTATATTTGAGCATAATATTATCCAAACAAAATTGAATTAAATACTGATAATAAACTTGATTTCATGGTTTTTTTTATGTAAATTAAATATATAATTTAATAGTGAACTATCCATTAAATAGATAAATTTTGACATTTGATGTTACCAAGAAATTATCAATTATTACTAATTAATGATTCCTGAGGCCAAGCAAGTTTCTCTCATAAACCTATAATAGTTCTTTTGTTGGAGGTCTTAATTTGTTTGTACATTGTTAGACATAGCTATAATGCAGGTGTAAATTATAAAAAGTTGTTTATATTTTCTCAATATTCATATTCAATAAATTGCTTGCATGACTCATTTGATCTTCAATGTCTTGAAATTAATAGTTTCTAATTAGTAGAACTTAACTACAGATACTTGAAATAAGAAATATCTTTCTATTTTGTAGGTATTAATAATAGATAGTGGGTAGTCCATCAGTTGAACATTCAAAAGTAATTAGAATAGATTAAAAATTGTATATTGAATGTATCATCCAAGATTTAAAAGCATTAATTTCCCCTCTCAAGATAACATTTAGAGTAGAATGCAAAATGGATTTTGCCATTAACTAAAGAAATCAAGAAATGAAAGTTTTTAATGCTCATTCTATAAATTCTTATTATAAAAACTGTTATTACTGTGTGACTATCCATATGGCAAATGACTTATATATGTTGTTTACCAAATGCTTCAATAATCATTATGAATTTAAGTTTTACTTCTGAGGTTATAAGCAAAAAAATAGTTTTTCAGCTTAGATATCTGATATATCTAAATGATATCATTTGTACTTTCTTAATAATAAGATTAATATGTATGAGTATGTTCATTCTCTTTTATGTTTTCAATCTTGATACATCAAAGTAAATTGTGACTCTCATATTCCAAAAGCTGTAGTCATAACAAGATAACCAAAAGCAAATAATGCTAAAAATCTTTAGTTGCATTGTGCCATTCAATGATATTTTATTTAGCTATTAATATAAAAAAGAACCATTTAATATTAAATGAAACGTAGAAAAAGTGACAAGGTAATTCATTTGAAATATGGATACATACTTTACTATAATGACACAAAATTTTAAAGCACAAATGGGGTGGAATTCATTATAAACAAAAGTGAAAGATTGGGAATATATCTGTTAAAGTTGCAAAATTAGTTATTCCACTTAATTATAAATTCTGGTTTATATGCCAAGATCTTGTTCTGATGAATAAGTAGAGTATTTTTATAGAGATATAAAAAACGCTTTTGATAGGGTCAAACTACATTTTAAAATTGCAATGAAACATTTGAATTCTACAACTGGAAAAATATTGGAAATAAAAACTGCTTTATGTAAATTTGGAAGGAGGGGGAGGGAACAAATGTAAATTATGAATTATTTTTTGAGTAAACTACAAAGCAGATATGAACATGAAAGTATCTAAATGAAGGTACATCATATTTGTATTATATTTGTGACTAACATAAAATACATGTATTTAAAGACTTATAATTTAAATCTTCATCAATGAAAGTGATCATCATTTAAATTCAAAAAGATACTGTTACTAAAGACAGTATTAACAATTCATATCTCTAACTTTCAGAAACCCATTAATAAATTTAAACTAAACTTGCAAATCATTTTAAACATTAATAGTCTTCTGTTTTGGGTCAGCATGGCTACATAAAAAAGCAGACATTCACCATAAAAATTTTCAATTCAGATAAGACAGGATATAAGGAAAAGAATTTAAAATGATCCATTTAGAAGAATCGAATGTATGGAATTGTGTAAAAAAAATATGGAATAAAAAATTAATAACTGTGAATATTAATGTATTATCACATACACAATGACAAAATAATTTGTATTAACACACTACTCAGAACATATATAGATAATATTGTACACACGTGTAATCTTTGGAAAGGTTAAGTAATTTTACATTGTTAATTAAGAGTCTGTGCGTGTATGTGTGGAAGGTTTTTTTTCTTGCAGCTGCCTGATGCCAGATGACAAATGTGTTACTCCTATATTAAAATTTTTCTTTTTCCTTTTATTTTCCAAATTAATAAACAGATGTTAACAAAAGTATGGTAATAATATGTTTTTCTGTGTCAGTATATATAATTTGCTTTTTTTTTTAAAAAAAAAAAAAAAGTAAAATATTAAAATTAATAAAATCCACAGATATACTTATACATCTGCATGTAAAAAAAAAATACTTTTATGTCTTATTTTCCTGCATGAAATATTATGAGATAACAATTTAATAACTTCACGGATAGACCGGGAGCTTTCTTTTTTGTATTGAAAAAACAATCCAGGAGCTAACAACTATTATTAAGTGACAAAAAATTCCAGTGAATTTTTTACCCTAACTAGATTCCAAATGGAGATCTTCAGTTTAAATGCAAGCATGTAGTAAAGGAGCCAGTAACTTAGCATTTATATAAAATGAAATAAAATTTAAATAGACCATAAAAGAACAATAAAGAAAAAAAAACATTTATCAGATTAGTAGACAAATGATAAGAGTTCGAGCTATTTTTTGTCCTAATATTATCTTCTATTTTAATGTTATTTTTCTCCCCCATGTGTCAAAGCATCAGCCGGGAAGCGAACCTGTAAACCCGGGACAACTGATTGTAAGGCAACTGTGCTGCCCACTCGACCACCAATGCTTGACTTCTATTTTAATGTTTATTAACATTTTCCTGCTCATAACCCCATTTAGTGCCCACATTTTTTGGGGGGAGGATCTAGTTCCAAAATAAAAGTACGATTTTATAGTCATTTTTATTGTTATCGAATTTATAAAGACTATTTTATTATATGTTTTAAACAAATATTCACAATATACAATATTAGAAATGGCCGAAGAAATATAATTTTTAGAAAATAATTTTTATTCACAATATGTTATAAAACATTTTATAGAAATACAATTTAAAATCGTATGTATTTTTTTTTTTTTGTTTAATTTGTCAAAGCCTAGGCCGGGAAGCGAACCTCTGGACAACTGCTTGTAAGGCAGCTGTGCTAAACATTCGGCTACCAACGCTTGACTAATCGTATGTAATTTTAAAGTTGAAAAAGCCAAATATTTTTAAACAAAAAAATAATAACAAATATAAATATAATACAATTTTTAATGTGAATCTTGCAAATGATGATATTTAATAAGATCTTCAATCTTAAGTTCAACCGATGCTAACATTAATCAGAAGTTGCCTCTCTTCACAGATTCCAATGATTTTTCTGTTTGATTAAAAGGAGAACTCAACAACATTCAACCAAATCCAAATACGATGTTGGAAATTTACAACAAATAATTTAATTTGTTCATAATGTTTTGGATATTTGACTGCAATTTTAATATTGACCCAAAAACTACCCTTCTTATTTTTAAACATGCCCTAGCTGAACTATCATTTTATATCTCAATGACATATTCTTGAGCAATATCCACATTAAGTGCATCCAATCCTAATTGATCTATTACCCAATTTGGAATATACATTTCCAAATTATTGCAAAATTGAATTTCCATCTCATTGTACAATTTTTTAAGACATTTTACATATATGTTTAAGTTACAATATTTTATTCTTGCCAATATTCTGTCACAAAATCTTAAGTTTACCCAGAAAAACTTGAATATTTCCTTTTGTTGATATGAAGTTACTGTTTTTTCTTTGCAGTTGTTTTCTGAGAATGTTTTAATTTCACAAAAATATCTGCTAATTATAGTATCATTTATGAAATTGATAATTTGATTGTAGAAAATTCTCCATTTTAATAAATAAAGTTATTCTATCCCAAAGAATAACAAAACATTTCAGTTCTGCATGTATAAATAAATGTTTAAAAAATTCATCAGTGTTTTCATAAAATTTGAAATAAAAGGTCTTAAAAAATAATTGATTTAATTTTATTAACCATGTTATGCAATCTGCTTTTCAAACTTTTGCCATTGAAATGCCATGCTCCAGCACCATCTGTAGCACTGTTTCTAATGCAATATATTTTCTCTTTAATGTAATCATTTACTTTTTGAAAAATAAATTCTCATTTAATGCTGTTAAATCCCCCATATTCCAAGAAAATGTCTAATTGCCCTTTCAAGTTGATTCATCTATTTGTAAAGTAAACTTAATTATTTTCAATTCAGAAACTAATTGCTTTTCCTTATTAGTTGCCATTTCATTAATACAACTCAATATTGAAGAATTACATAAAGGAATATATTGTTATTTCACTTGCATTTAGACCCAAACCATTTTGACATTAGAACAAAAATTGTTGGAATAATATATGTTTCCCTAATGATTTGAGGTTTCCTACTTTCGCAATTAATTTTGATAGCTCATATGATGCCAATAAATCATTAGCAGGTTTTTTCAATAAATTACTGCTTTATCATGCATTCTTTTGAAAATCATAACAAAATTTTTGAACATAATACAGGGTTTTGTTCTTTTAATTGATATGTGTTTATTATCAAGTGATTGTGCAACTTCAATGATCACATGATGTATATTTTTCCATATTAAACATAATGGATTATGTGGATCTTGAAGTGATGGAATAAAACCTTCAGCATTCCATAGAATGCTCTCAGCATTTTTTCTTTGATAAAGAATATACTATTAAAATCTAAAATTAATTTATAATTTTAAAAAATTAAAAAATGTAGGTTTATGGTCTAAAAAACTAAAATAATGCAAACTCAAATAATTGATTGTTATTATTATATTCATGAAATTTGTTAATCCTAAAATATTTTTATATATAAAAAAAAACATCCATTAATGGTTATGACAAGCTGTAGTGCAATTTTCTAATAACAAAGAAAAATATATTTCTTAAAAAAAAGAAGTAGCAAATATGTTATTCCACAACACAATGTACATTTATTATTAAATGTATTCAATTTTTAAATTTTCAATCCAAGTAATTTTGTTATTGATAATCTTCAAAAATAAAATTACATGTAATACTTTTGTCTAAAATGAAAACAAAATAATTAGTATTAAAACTTTTCTCAATATGTATCATTTATTTAAAATAACACTTCCACAAACAATCTTTTTTTTTTTTTTTCATGTGTCATAGCATCAGCCGGGAAGCAAACCCGCTAACCTGGGACAATTGCTTGTAAAGCAACTGTTGCTGACCTCTTGACCACCAATGCTTGACAACAATCTTGTTTTAACGGCAGATTTGTAACAAAATTTCATAAAATTCAAATATCACATTAAATTTGCTCTAATACTTATAATAATATAATGTTTCTGAGTACTGATAGAAATAATATATACATAAGAAAATAATATCTGAAATTAATAATCTTATTTTCAGATATTACAAATTGAATTTATATTAATAAATTTGCAAAAATTCACATCATATATTTTTTTATAATTCATGTATGTGTAGTAAATAAAATTAAGATTTGATTGTTTAATTTCAATTTATTTTTTAACTTCTGGTTAGACAATTAAAACAACATCTAAAAATGAAACTTGAAAACAAAAAAAATTTAATGACAATTTGTATTTTTTAAAAAACTAATTTGTGAATTAAGAGATTTTTTTTAAAAATTTGAATTAAAATTTTAACAATATTTCTTCAACATTGTCCAAAAAATGAGTGAATTACATCTTGTCTCATTTTTCTGAACAAAACTGCAATATGATTAATATTGCATGTGTGCCATAATAAAATAACATCCACATCAATTCAAACAATTATGTTATGTCATACTTTTTTATAAACTACATTTTATTTTCAATTGTTCTTAAAGATATGATCATTTGAGTTATGTTGTCAAGTGGTGATGAGCATTCTTTTTATACAATGCAATTTCTTCAAAATGCAACAAATTTAAAGATGTTTCCTTACCTTAGTGATATAATGTTTTACATATAACAGGCAACAACATATGTACAAAATCACCTATTGCAGACTGTTTAAGCCTATAAACATGGCCACTGTAGTACCGTTATACTGATAATTAGTGTAATGCACAAGTTTTTAAAAAATAAAGTGATGCTACTGAGTGCTTTATATAGTGAAATCACAACTTTACACTTTAGTTTGATTCCATTTCAAGCTTGTATCAACATGGAATTAATCAGAAGCAGTTGTTTATTTTATTTATAATATGTAACTTTTTTTCATGGCCCTCCTTGAAAACTGCATATCCCCGATTTTGATTTTCTGTGGTCCCCTAGGCAGCTATAATGACAAACACTGTTCTAGCTAAAAATAATTAGACATCCATTTGCTAGATAGCTAAGTGGATTGACTATATAGTTTTCTGAATGAAATCCTTAGTGTGAGTGGAGCCTGAAATATTTTTCTTAGCCTGGGTTTGAACATCAGGTGAATGTGCAACCACTACACCATGAGACCCTTGCAGGATTTATAAATGTATATATTTTAAAAAAAAGATAGTCACACTTAAAAAAAAAATAATACTATCATTAAAGAAACTTTACAGAATTAAGTTGTTTTAAAAAAAAAACCTTTAATATAAAAAATAAATAGAGGATATATAATAAAATCGCCTCAATATTTACATAATACAGAAATTGATTATATATTTGGTCAAGATATAACAAAGAAGATAATAATTGTTCTGTGAATATACAAGAGTTTAAATACTACCATTTATATAAAGAAACCGCTGGCTTGTAGAAAAATAATGAATAAATCCGTAAAAAGACAACAAAAGAAAGTAACTAAATATCATGCTAGGATAAGGTTAACCACAAATATGTTCCAAAACAAAATGCGCTGAATAAAACTACTTTTCGAAAAATTAATTTATAAAGAGAGATGTGTACATATTTTATTGTTTTTGTAAAGCATTTTTGATTCTAAAACAGGTTAAAATTAATTATTTACCATTTCCTTGAAATAAATACAATTTTTTTTTGTTGTTAATTTTTAAAAAAAAAAAAAAAAATACTGACTTTTAATACAAAGACTGAACTAAACAAGAAATTCAAAGAAACGATATTTAGCAAGAAAAAAAAACAAAACAATAAAGGATTATTCAGTTTTTTAAAAAAAACATTTTGAAAAAAAAAAACCCATATAGTTATGGAAAGACTATAATTTTTGTACCCCCTCCTTTCCTAATACTTCACAGAGATTCCAGAGTTAGACCTAAACAGCTGTAAAATTTTATAAAATCCTTTATGACAAGTATCCCTGAATGTGATGTAAACAGGAGGGTAAATAAAAAACTTGTTTTTTTTTTTATTACTATTTTAAGTCGTCTGGATGCCTTCAAAACAGGATAATAAAAACAAGAACGAAAAACATTTACCCCCTCCCCTCCTTTGATAAAAAAAATTACAAAATGCTATCACAAGTATAATGCAATATATTTTTATCTGTTTAAGTAAATTATCTCAACTTAAATAAAATTTACATTATCCTTAATCTTGTTTCAACACAATTTAAAAAAAAAAAAATATGAGTTATTAAAATTAAATGTTATATTATAGATCTTTTTTTTTTTTTTACAGTAGTATCGAGTTCATTATTTGTAAGTCTCCTGCAGAGGCTTGGGCCCAGATTCTTTCATCTAAAATAGGATGAATTTAGATATTTATTAATATGTCCAAATATCAAGAAAATATTTTTAATTTTCATTTAGGTTGTAGAAAAAAAAATCATATTTCACAATAAGGTTTCAGTAAATTAGAAAAAGAATGCAAGATTTCAATCTAGTCGAATATTATATAATTTTAGATAAAACGTATATATATATATTAGTCATATATATATTATTTTTAATATATATTAGTCATATAAAAATAATAATAGTTTTATAAACAAAAAAACAAAATGGAATAAATATTTGGTGATTAAAACAAAATAGCACTCACATAAGCCTTTACACAAATCTTTAGTGATAAGGATTTACCAAATACTAACCATAAAAAAATTACCTATATATATATAGCTTTGTTACTGGTAGGAGATGAATTCTAATAGTAGAAGAAATTCCCTATAACCAGAATAGTCTGAATTTTAATAATATTCTGATTCATAACAATTTAATCTTCAAAAAGTTTCATGAATGACTTTAGATATATTTCTTATTACAGGATTTGTGGTTTAGCCTTATAACTGCCAATTAAAGCAGATACAAAAATATATATATATTTTGCACTTGTCTCACTAGCTGATGTTGATGGTTCAAATTACAATTAAAATTCCCATTTACATTTAAAAGTCGTCTTATATATCCGTCTAAATTTTTAACATGTTGGTACTGTCAATAAAAGAAACTTATGGATTAATTATTATGCATAATTTTTTATTAATGATCATCCAAATGATAATTAAAAAATCATAGATTTTTTTTTCATTTCAAGGAGCCTGTTCTTAACCACCTCAACTAGTCATTCAATTAGTAGGTAGTAAAATGAGATTTAATAAAGTAATAAATACTAAATCATTAAAAACAGAGATAAAATTCATTAACCAATTTGATTAGATAAGTATAATGAGAAAATCATACAAATAAAAAAAGTTTTCAACAATAGTGGGCATCATACTCTTACAAAGAGTGAATCCATGGTTTGTTTTTACATTTTTAAATGGATATCTATTTATTTTTACCTAGAGGTGAGTGATGCCTTTTTATATCACAGAGAGAGGACGTGGATAGAAAGTGAAATATTTAAAGGCTGTTTTACCATAAATTCCCAATTAGATGAATTTACAGGATAAGATCATTTGCTGAAAAATTAAGGAGCTAGTACCTATTTGTCCATCAGTTTTTCAAAACATCTTTTAATAAACAACTTTAAAAACATTCAAACATTTCATCTGAAGCTTGTAATGAGTTAATTAAAACTTGTAAGATTATAAATCTATTTTTAAAAATATGAAATCATTTCTTCTTTATAATTATATTTATAATACATACTTTTTTTTATTTAAAATATTTTTTATCTAATAATATATACACATCAACCACTTATTTATGTCAATTAACTTTATGCTATTTATATTATTAATTTTTTCAATTTTTATCATACAAAAATCACTTATGTGTTTCAAGTACTAAAATCAATTTGTTATATGTCTGCCAGTGTTTTCACTTCTTTAACTTTGTAAATGCTCTCAGTTTAGGTTGTGACATACATTATATACAAAATTTTAGTAATCAATGATGACTGATCGATCAATAACAAATGTAATAATCCTTATTTTTCACTGATAAATATGATTTTGATATACTGAATCAGTGTTGTTGTTTTTTTTGCAGGTGCTTGATTCAATAGTTTTTGGATTTTCAAGTCCATTAACTAAAAGGTTTTTTGATTTTACATAAACTTCCATTAAAGAAAAAAAAACTATTCTCTAGTAAATATATCTTTATAATAAATAAATAGTTTTATATATTTTTGTCCTTAAAAAAATATTTGTTGTAAATTAAACATATTTTACAAAATGATTGTAAAAGTTAAATATTAGTTTCCTTCTTATTCTAATCCTAGAGTTAGTAAGCATTTCTGCTGATTCAAAAGTACAAATTTCTCCATTTCAGCAAAATGATCTTTAAATATATTTTGTCTATGCACATGGCTGGCTATTGAACATGGGATATCAATGGGATCAAGACAAAAACTTATTATCCAAAATAACTATTTAAACAAAAAATAAATATGTAAAAATACATATATAATTAACTAATATGCATATCATATAATTATATTATAATGAAAAGAATAAAATCTAAAGTGTAAACATATTTGTCATAATAGAAAGGTATACATCTGTCATTTCAGAACTTCTCCTTTTTTGCATTCAGAAACAGTCCTGTATATGTTGTGTAGCTTCCCTAAATCTTGTAACACTATGCAATCCAGTTATTTTCCTAAATCTAGTAAATCATATTTTGATGGCCATAAACTCACTCATGATAACAATAATTTGTACTTGAAAACATAGTAAAAATATCTCCAAACAATTGCTCAATCTTATCACAAATTATTGCTTTATTGTTGCTAATGGCAGCCATTTGCTTTTGATCAATGTACATTAGCAAAAATTGCCACTATTTCCATAATGTTTCAATATAAACAGCTTAAACCAACAGCTGTTTCACTATCAATACATTATTTAATTCATTTTTTTTTAAATGGTGTAGATTTTTGATTTAATTCTATCAGAATTTAAATTACTGTACTTTTCACGGCTATCTTTTTAAGAAATAATTGGTAATTATAACGTAATCGGGCTTGGCCACTTGATGGCATTGTTGGCAGTCAAAAACAATACAATACAATGTTCGGGGCCGCGTTATATTTTTAAATCGAATCGCTGTTTTTTTTTGGTTATTAATTTATTGATTGCTATAACTTTTTTTTCATGCCTTTTTATTAAAAAAGTTGTTTAATTTTAATTTTGTATTTAGTAAACGACAACCTTTTTTTTTATTTTTAAATCGCTGTTTTTGGACAAAGCTGCTACTCTGCGATGTCTATTTAGCGATGCCTTTCGTTTAATTATTGGTAAACGACAACCTTTTTTTTTATTTTTAAATCACTGTTTTTGGACAAAGCTGCTACTCTGCGATGTCTATTTAGCGATGTCTTTCATTTAATTATTGGTATACGACAACCTTTTGTTTATTTTTAAATCGCTGTTTTTGGACAAAGCTGCTACTCTGCGATGTCTATTTAGCAATTTCTTTCACTTAATTATTGCTTTCTACATAACAAAACAACTGTGTAGGGTTAGTTTAGGGTTAGGTTTAGGGTTAGTGTTCTGTTATTTGTAATGCTAAAATAAAAGATATCAAAATTGTAACTGTACTCGGACAAAAGAAAGAAACTCAAACTTTTTTAAACAACAAAAAACACATATAAATGTCTTATTTACTTATTAAACATGTTTATAATGTGTGCTTTCTATGAAATTTACAAAAAATCGTGTATATTTTTAATGGACAGCAGAAGTATTCGGCTTCTGTTGTCGGCAACTACGGAAAAAGTTGATCGCCATCCATTTAATCAACTACGTGGTATTTCACATGAAAACGAGATTTCGCACGTGATATTGGCCGAATTCTTTTTTACTTACCCTCAGCAAGCTTTTACATCTTACACATTCTCTAAACAAGGGTGTGGCTGTTTAGAAAATTACTATAAATTCATGTTTATTAAATAAATTATAAATACAAATATTGTGTAACGTATATTGTAAAAATTTGACTAATCCAACTAAACACACATATATATCAAACTGCAAATGAAAGATAAGTGTGTGGATTCACAATAACTGTCGAGAAGCAGAAATAGGCCATATTATTTCTGCGTTATGCAGCATAAACAGCCTTCTAATGGCTAAGACAAACATAGATGTTTTCTATAATCGTAAGTCAGGCCTTGTAAATGGCATTTGTTAGGTGTTTTGGGGAGCCAGAATGCCATCAAGTGGCCAAGCCCGATTACGTTATAAGTACCAAATAATCTTTTATTTTTATCTTCAATACTGATCAATTTTTTTAAAACTATTTTTCTGGCTTATGATTAAAATTAATATTTGTCTGCATACAAAAAGAGTTAAATAAAACCACTGAAGGTGAAAAAATTGAAAGAAAAAAAAACTAAATGCAAATAACTTATAAAAGTCAATAAATTTAAATGCTATAAAAAATCTTATATATTTGTTGCTATATCAGCCAATATCAATTGGTGTACTATTTTTTTTATTTCAGTTAATGACATTTGTTTACTTGCAATTTCGTAAATAATAGTTAGATTTCCATCATTTTACTAGACATTTAATATCAAATTATTATAATTATATTGTGTCAGCATTATAAGATTTCAAATTCAATTTTTATAGCTAATGATTATAATTTTTACAGTGTATTCCTAGTGGAATACTTTTTTAAAAAAGTACAGACATTTTCATGACTACAAATAGAAAGAGATAACTAAATTAATAACTAAGTTTTAGCATTTAAATTTTCACAATTTTTCTAGATTTTTGTTCACAATTTTTTATTTTAAAATGCTTTTATTGAAATAGAAAAATCTGTTTGTTTCTTAAGTTTTGATCTTTTTCAAGTTAGAATAAAATTAAGGTTTTATATATTTAAATTCAATAGAATTGCTTAAAATCTGGTATATAAGTAAATAATACCAGCCTAACAAACTTGGGATACTCATCTTTTCAGTAGGTCACCTAGTTTTTTAGATATGGAACAGAGATATACACCTGGGTCTCATTTTATGCGATAGATAGGTTCCTCAGAAAACACGCGCAAACGAAATTTTCAAAATTCGCATAAAAGCAAAGCACCAATGTAAACTTACTTTAAAATTCGCGCAAAAAAAAAAATAAGGAAATAAAATATGACTAATAAAAAATTTCAAATTTGAAAAAAATTGATATAAGACAAACTTTTTTTAACTATAGTATTTAATTTTATTCAAAATAATATATTTTTATGCATAATTTACTGTACAGTAATTTACATTTTTTTATACACGTTTTAATTATTATAGCTATTTGCCAAAACACATGTTCGTTTGCAAACAACTAGCGCCAACTTCACACTCATGTTGTAACAGTGGTTTTCTGGTGACAACATAATTAGTAATTAATCTTTGAGACGATGATTTTATTAATTGTTTATGAAACTAACAACTAAAAATTAAATTCTTATTTTTGTGTTTAATTTTCAATTCCGTTTGAAAATCAAATTTCGCTGTAAGTAATTTTTAAATTGTTAATTACAATTAAAAATCAGATTTTAATTGTCAAATTTAATTGTGCCCACTGCTATTACTAACTGTTTAAAAATAAACTTGCGGACACTAAATGATTAATAATTGATTATGTTCTTTTTTAAAAAGCAAAAACAGAATGTGATTTAAAATGCAAAATTAACATGCACAATGTTTGAACAAATTTACATTTTAATCTTGTAAAATTTAATATGTGTATACATAAAATGTGAAAATTATGATTTTAATTTCAGCATAAAATCTTACTATTATAAAGCACTGAAAATATTGAAATTACTAAGATGAAAGTCGAATTCCAATAATGTGCTGTAAGTGCGCGAAATTTATTATTTAAAGTAATAGCGCATTATCGGTTTTCGACTTCCGGTGAAACACGAATCGCATAACTTCAAAATTGTCCATGTAAAAAGAGACCCAGATGTATTCAATAATTTAATGTATCATAGTTAAAAATTATTATTAGAATTTTCATTTATTTTAACTAATATTTGAAAGAGGGGGTTTAAAGATTTTTTCCCTTCCAATTTACTAAACATTTTTTTTTATATTTTAAAATCTATATTTAACAGATTTAAGTTCAAAATAACTTGTTGAAATTTTGTACATTTATTTAAAATGTCTATGAAGTAATATGATACATTATTTTTTAAATAGATTAATTAGTTTCTTAGATAGGAAGAAAGAGGGGGATCCTTTGAATAATGCTCATTATTGACTTTATTTGTTATGATTTAAGTAATAAGAAAGTTATTTATAATATAGAAAAGTTACTTACTGATTTCTTATACATGTATAATTATGTATACTTACAGAGTGAAAAAATTAGTTATACAACTTAATAGCAGATACCAAATGCAGATTATTTAGGTTTATGCCCCAACAAGTTCTCATAGTGATGAAGTAGTAGTAGATTTTTATATGGATGTCCAAAAGACTTTTGATCAGAGTAAACAACATTTTAAAATTGTTATGGGAGATTTTAATGCTAGAATTGGTAAACAAATGAAAGATGAAAGTGCTGTAGGTAATTTTGGTTATGGTAATAGAAATGAGAGAGGACATAGACATGTGGAGTTTGCAGAAAAAGAAAAACTTTATATTATGAATTCTTTTTTTGAAAAATGTTAAAATGAAATGGACATGGAAGCATCCAAATGAAGGTACAGTAGAATTGGATTATATTTTGACTAACAGGAAATACATATTTCAAGATTGTAATGTTCTTAATAAATTTAACACAGAAAGTAATCATCGATTAATAAGGTGTAAGATACATGTTAATGTAAAACTAGACAGACAAAAATTATTAAGAAAAACAACATTTACAGTTGATATTCCTAATCTTCAGAAACATTCTAATGAATTTAAATTAGAACTTACAAATTGGTTTCAAGTATTAGTAGATTTTGAACATGATTCAGATTTGAATGAAATTAATATGAAAATAACTGATACACTTTTAAAAACTGCAACAAAGATAGCTACTAGAAAAAAGTAGCAATTGACCAATAAAATTTCTACTGAGACTAGAGAATTTATGAAGAAAAGAAGGAATATGAACATATGCAAAAATGATGCATTAAAACAAATTGAATATCTCAAATTTTGTAAAATGGTGCGGAAAAGAGTTGAAAATGATATAAAAAAGTATAACTGTGAACTAGCAAGGAAAGCTGTAGAAAAAAATAAAAGTCTCAAAAATGTAAAACAACATTTTGGTATTGGTAGGAAATTTATATATGCAATAAGAAGAAAAGATGGAATTATTACTAAAAAAAGAGATGACATCATGAAATTGGTAGAAGTTTTTTTATCAAGAATTATATAGTAATAAAGAACACTTACCTCCTATATCTATTACATCTTCTGAATTGCCCAGAATTTTAAATGAAGAAGTGAGACATGAAATTAAATGTATGAAGAAAGGAAAGGCTCCAGGTAATGATGGAATTATAATTGATATATTAAAAAAAGCAGGTGAAGAAATAGAATTTTTTTTAGCAAAGTTTATATACCAAATGTCTAAATGATAAAGATGTACTGGGTGATTGGAAGAATGCAGTAATAATATTAATATTTTAAAAAGGTGATAAAGAAGATATTAGAAATTACAGACCTATCAGCCTTTTATCAGTTTTATATAAAAATTTTATCAAGATAATTACAACTCGTCTACAGAAAACAGTGGATTTCCACCAACCAAGAGAACAAGCTGGATTTAAAAGTGGTTTTGGTACCGTAGATCATATCCAGGTATTGAGAGAAGTTATAGAAAGAACAAATGAATATGAGTTGACATTATGTTTTGGATTTGTAGATTATGAAAAGACATTTGATTCTATAAACATTTCTTCAGTGATTAAAGTATTGGATCATCAAGGTATAGATCCAGGATATTGTCATATTTTTAACAATATTTATAAAAATGCAACAGCAACAATTAGATTACATAATGATACTGGGAAAGTCAACATTGAGAAAGGTATAATATATAAGGGATTCAAACTCGGACTTTCCCATGATTTGTAACTCTCTATGCCATCTCATATTGCTGACCCACATGGCCACCCATATCTTGAAAAGATAAATAATCACCAATATATGTATTTCATGCTAAACCAGCAATCATTAGTTGGTCCAGATTACTATCTCCAGATTGTATATATGTGTGGCAATAGTAATCTGGAATAAACTGATGATTGCTGGTTTAGCATGAAATATGTATATTGGTGATTGTTTATCTTTTCAACATGTGTGTGATCAGGTGGGTCAGCAATATGAGATGGCATGGAGAGTTAAGGGTTATGTGGTCTGAGTTTGAATCCCTTTATATATAATATATTATTATTATTCTTATAAAAGCGAAGAGCACATTGAAATATTATTCTTATCATATGAGCATATGATAACTTCAATAAAATCATTTTTAGTAATGTCTGAATGACAATAGCAATTTTATTACCCTCTATTTAATAATCTATTCAGAGCATGAAAAAAAATGTATAAACTGGTACAAATATCTTAGAACTACTATTACTACTGCAAGCATAACTTTATAAGTGTACTAATTTGTGAATTCAAGTTAATAATTGCTTCTAAGAGAGGAATAAAAAAACATAAATTATTAGTAATAGATTTTAATTACTGTCATGCCATCCTAGCAAACAATGACATAACTTCTTAATATAATAGAGATTTTATTTAAATACCTGTTTCCATGTGACAAAGACATGGCAATCTGATAAAATGTTATCAGAACATTGAATTTTGGAAGTAGCATTAGTGTAACATAAAACAAAAAGTTAAAATAAATACATACTACAATTTTATTATTTTTATTTTTTTTTTGAAAGTTAATTTTATAAAAAAATTAAGAAAATTTATGAAATAAACAAAATGTTATATCTAAAGAAAAAAAAAGAATTACTAAGCAGAAATAATAATTATCTTACATACATGCAATGCATACTAGTGATTAGGATTAGTAAAGTCAATAAACTCATGTTATCTATATAAAAAAGTCTTAAAAAGTACCAATTTATTAAGCCAGAAGAACTAGAGGTAACAATATAAGTTTTTACAATTCTATTCTACCCTCTACCTCTTTTTTGCACGCTAATATATTTGAATAGAATGTGCATGCTTTCTGAGTTGTTGGCAAGGAGACTTATTGAGTTTAAAAAGTATTTAGCATCACACAAAAAACTAAGTAGACATTATTGACAATAATGTTAAAAATTCAGAGTGTATTTTTAATTTGAAAATAATCACATTTCATTTCTAAAATATATATAAAATTCAGCATCCATTTCATTTTAAAAATACCTATTAATATCTGATTAATGATTATAATAACTACTAAAATTCCATATATCATTTTGTTCACTAACATATTTTCATTTTCAATCATTATCAATACATTGTAAGATAAAACTATTTCCAATTTAACCAGTTTCTTGAATTCTTAACTTTTCTATACCATTCCATTAAATATCTTTACATCATCCACCTCACATATTGTTTTTTATAGCTTGATCAAACTCCAAAAATAAAATGTATTGTTGCAATATCTTTATGATTAGTAGAATATATCCATCGCAATAAAATCAAATTATTCCAACCAGAATAATACCTAACATAATTAACATTAATATAGTTAATCATGAATTTAAAACTACATTTTTCTTTAAATATATCCTATTCATAAAATCTCATAGTTTTAAATATCATTCTAGTATACACTAATCAAACATAACAATATAATTCAATTAACATTACTATTAATATAACTAAAACAAAACAAATTTAATTTTTATCTAATAATTGGACTTAACACAATTATTTTAGAAAAAAAGCCACTAAGAAGAGAAAATTCTCCAAGAGATAATAGCTATAAAAAAATACTTCTCAATTCAAAAATCGTAAATAGATATTTGATTAATAATGTATCTAATTCCTCTTAAATAAAAAATAATTAAATACAAGTGTAGTATATATTCTTAAACTAGATGTAATTAGAGGGGATGTCAACCCAGACTTTCAAACTACCTTCAGTTGTATAAGATGGAGTGAATGACTGAAAGGAGCTTGAAAGTCTGAGTTCAAATCACCTCTAATAAAAAAATAATTTGAAATAATATTTTTATAATATAACAAAATATACCTGGGTCTCTTTTAGTGCAGATTTTTTAAAGCAATGTTGAAGTTATGCGATTCATGTTTCTTCTTAATATCTTTTAATATAGTTTTCTTTTATGCAATAAAGAAGTTCATATTTCACTTAAAATTGGGATTTCCCCATTTTATATGCACACATTATATTTTACATACTTTAAATGCCTGTTGGAAAAAGGTTTGGCAATAAATTTAGATACTGTAGAAGATTTAGAAAAAGATAATGAAACAGAAGTGGAACCTGTTCATTTCACAGCAAAAATGATTTGAGAAAGTCTTCAACTTTCTAATCAATTGGACAATCATTTTCTTGTTAATGACATGAATGAGCTCTTAAATTCCAATGAGAGCTAAATAGTTATATGTCTGGATATCACAAGCTACATAAACAATTAATAAAATCATTGTCTTAAAGCTTAATCACTGATTACATTGTTGACAGAAAACCATTAACTTTTAGACTGAAACATTTTTTATTGGCTGGGTGAATTAAAGTTTCAAACTTTTGATTGGTTTAATTACAGAATCAGCAGTAAAAATATATTTGTCTTTTAATATTAGATTCATTTGTAAAAGCAAATTAATAATTTGTCAGATTATGAAAGTGAATGAAAGTTTTTTCAAAAATAAATTTCTATTTATAATTATAAAAATATTCTATAATGGAGAACATAAAAAGAATCTTCATAACCTATTAGAAAATGCCATGTACATCATTGATTTATTTCTCAATTTGTGTTCATGTAAAAGTAAAGCATTTTTACTAAAATCTTACTATTTTTCTAAAATAATTATATTTTCAGCATATTTTATCAAAATAATTTATAATATGTAAAAAAATATGAAAGAAATACTCTGAAATATACATTTTTATTTTGAATATCAAAACAAGAAACTTGGAGCTGTCAAAATTGTTGTCAAGTGCTCCATTTGGTTAAAAATGGGTAACAACAAATCAGCACCTTATAATACATTTTATGCTTTAAAAAGACTGTAAATTCACTATCATAACACAAAAATTGATGGTTTTAGAGTGACTTGAAGCCATGAATGTAAATTGTCAGTTGATGCACATTATTAAACACAGCATGAGACTGAAGTTGGCACTGTGGTTTCTTATCAGTTCACAAAATACCAACATTGTATGAAAAAACAAAATAAATTACACATAAAAACATAGTTTTGAATAAAATTAAATAGTTAATACAAAAAGTAAAAATAGTTTGTCTTGTATCAATTTTCTTCAAATATTTGAAATTTTTTATTAGTCATACTTTATTTCCTTATTTTTTTTAATGAAAATTTTAAAGTAATTTTATCTTCTTGCTTTGCATTATGTGAATTTTGAAAATTATGGAATGTATCCCACATTTTTCAATGCAAGTTAAGTCTATTTTTGTGTGATTTCTTTTATGCAGGTTTTTTGTGGAATCTATCTACCACATAAAAAGAGACCCAGATGTATATAATAAACTACCCAAACAGTATATCTTATTACAATAGCAACAATTATTCATCCAACATATCCAATTGAAGAATATGCTAATGACTTTCATATTATTGCTTGATTAAATACCTCAAAATATAACCCTAATATTTACCCTAATTATCAAACATATCTTTAAATTTAACAAATATCTTATAATAAAGATTAACCCAAATTTTTGTACAGTTATTAAAAAAGCATTTATCCATCTTAAATTCTCTAAATCACCAGGAAATCAAAAATGAATTGGAGCTGCCCAAATTTTTAACATCATTGATATTCAAAAAACAGATCCTATTATATCATAATAATAATATCTTATCATCACCACGGATTTAAAAAAAAAACAATTAATTAAATTACAAATCAAAAAACTTGAATAATAAAATACTTAGCCCTCTTTAATTAACACTTTCCTATCGATTTACCAGCAAAGAAATATTGCTGATCCATCTGATCACACACATGTTAAAAAGATAAATAATCACCAATATACATATTTCATGCTAAACCAGCAATCATCAGTTGGTCCCAACTGATGATTGCTGGTTTAGCATAAAATATGTATATTGGTAATTATTTATCTTTTCAACATGTGTGTGATTAGGTGGATCAGCAATATGAGATGGCACTGAGAGTAGTGGGTCATGTGAAAGTCTGAGTTCGAATCCTGCATATATTATATATATAAATGCAGGTTTAAGCCTATACAATATATTAAAAAAGGAATAATACATAATATATTGATCTCTAAACTAATCCAAATAAATATTCAGACAAAATTTTATAACAAAATATTAAACACAAAATATCTCACTATTTTTAAAATTTATCATAATTTCCATAAACTATTACTATAATGTGAATGATTTTATTATTCAGGTGCTTATAAGAAATTCAAACACTAGCAGTGATAGAGGGTTATTGAATCACAGATTTTGATCTCCAAAGTTTACCACTTTATTACTGCACCAAATAATGGAGGATAATTATTCACAAAAAATTGTAATTGTAAAAAATCATTATTGTTCCATGCAAGATCATAAGTCAAATAGTTTGAATCACTCATATGTTACAGAAATGCTTTTGTTAAATATAATCATAATATATATTCACTCTACTCTTGCTCAATTGGAGTATCTCAAAGTAGCATTCTGCCCCCATTGCTGTTTAACATATATATTTCCATTTTCTTTGTTAAGCTGATGACTGTAAAATTTTCAGATACATTCATTCCTTTTCCAATTGATTTTTATTGCTGAATGATATAATTAATTTTACTATGTGGAGTATTAACACTAAAATTATGAGTAATAGAAATAAATGCTACATTGTCTGATATTAAAAAAACATCTAAAATTTTATAGTCCCCCTGTTCTATTCATAATTCTACATCATTTTTCAAAATAGTCAGAAAGAACTTGGAACTACTTTTTGCAATAATGCCTCTTTTCACTTTAATGTTAACACTATAGTAAATAGAGCATTTAAAGTAATGAGTATCATAATATAGACATGGTAAAATATTTCATCAGTCAACAAAATATGAACTTTTCCTCTCATTAATCCTCCCATCTTGGAATTTGACTCAATTATCTAGGATTATCATACTAAAAGAGATATTTTAAAAAAAAATCCAATCTTCACCTGCCAAATATATCAAATATAATCATTTTCCTGATAATTTTAATATTTCAATATTCCAAAGAAAAAAAGCAGAGGTATTACATATTTACACAAGATCACCTCCAAAATTGCAATTACCTCAGATTTACTTACAAATATGTCTTCCAACCCCTCTCAATATTATATTATATCATATAGAATCTAATTTCTTATTATTCTGATGTTCTTAGGTCTTCTCCCATATTTTATACAATCAGCATTTACAATAAAGATTTTATGATTAATAGTATACTTCATCTTAATTTCAATCAATTCTGCAAAGCCCTAAATATTTGTGATCTTATTGTCCAAACTATCTGTCATGATTTTCTTTCTATTTTTTTTCTGCTCTCCAAATCTCTATATCATTTTCTTTGATGATAAAGTTTTACTATAATTATTACTTTACTATGCATTCTGTAGATAAAAGAATATTACAAAGAAATCAAATCATATGTCACATAACCTAATTTAACAAGCTTGTATTTCAAATGTTATATATAGAACTTGCAAATAAGCTCTTAACTAGATTTGCAGAAAATCTCAACACCAGACCAGTTTCTACTACTGGCTTCCTCAATGAGGTGCTAGGATATTTAAGCATTATATTAAAAATACCACAACAAGGCCAGCACTTTATATAATGGATGACTATTAAGTAGAAAATCTGAAATTTTCAAACATTCATATGTCTTTCAATCCAGCTATCTAATTTAAATAGCCATATGGAACTGAACCAAGTTCAGATACACTATATATTATCAGCTTTAATAGTATAAAATTGCCAAAGCCTTAATAGCAAAAACTAAAATTACAAAGAAATCAAGTCATATGTCACATGACCTAATTTAACAAGCTTGTATTACAAATGTTATACAGAGTTCACAAATAGGTTCTTAAAAAGTTATCTAACTTAAATAGCCATATGGGACTGAACCAAGCTTGGTCTAGGGTTGGGGATATTCTGCAAAGCTTGTTAAGAGCTTATTTGTGAGCTCTATATATAACATTTGTAATACAAGCTTGTTAAATTAAGGCATGTGACACATGACTTGATTTCTTTGTAATTTTATTTTTTGCTATTAAGGCTTTGGCAATTTTATATTGCTAAAGCTATTAATATATGGTGTATCTGAACTTGGTTCAGTCCCATATGCTATTTAAGTTAGATAGCTGGATTGCAAGCATATGAATGTCTGAAAATTTCAGATTTTCTACTTAATAGTTATCCATTAGATAAAGAGCTGGGCTTATCCTGGTAGTTTAAATCTAATGCTTGAATATCCTAGCACTTTACTGAGAAAACCAGTAGCAGAAACCAGTCTGGGATTGGGGATATTCTGCAAAGCTTATTAAGAGCTTATTTGTGAGCTGTATATATAACATAATAAATTAATATATATTAATGACATTTTAATAAAAATTAATAAAAAAATATTATGGAAAACTAAAATGTAGCAAAACAAAAATAATATATATATATATGGATTAAAAATGGACAAATATTTTGGAAAAAAAATGATGGAGAGAAAAAAATGTATATAGAGAGTAAAAATGACATTATTAATATTTTGTGAATTCTATTTTAAATTTTTTAAATATACTCTAATACAAAATGGATTGTAGAAATCATAAAAAAAGGTGAAGATATGTTGATTTTTATTAGATAAAATATTTTTGTTGAAAAACTGGAAGCCAATTTTAACAGCTCTGAAACAATTCATATAACTTTCGAATTAAATAGCATAAAATTATGTTACTAGCAATATACAGACCATCAGATAATGATAATAAAATGTTTATAGATGAATTAAAATCATTATTAAAATGTTTGAGAGTAATTAACAATCAAATAGTACTAATAGGTGAGATGACCATTGATTTATGCAAAAATTATAAAACTGTTGAAGATTGTCATGTTAAAACATATACAAGAGAAGAAATTATAATGAATAATATAGTTTTTTCATGTATTTATCATATTAATACAAGCCAAATGAAAAATAATATTTTAACTACTGTTTCTAAAGAAAAGATTGCTAATCATTATTTTACATTTATAGCTATTCCAAACAAAATACAACATAACAGAATATCAGAATTAGTTGAAAATAAACTGATTAGAAAACTTTTACAAGAAACTGATGAAGTCAAAAAAAAATAATGGCATTAATACTATTTATGACAAGTTTGTAGAAAATTTCAAAGATGTATAAAATAAATCATAAGAAATATTGTGATGTCAATCGTTAGTGGCTTAGTAGTTAGCATAGCTGCCTTCCAAGCAGCTGGTCTAGGTTCGCTTCCCGATCAACACATTTGACATATGAAAAAAAAAAAGTTGTGATTAAAAAAAATAATAAAAAGTTCTATATTAAAAAAAATATTGAAATTAATAAAAAATAAAAAAACAATTTATGGAAAGAATGTAAAAAAAAAAAAAAACTAAACAAAATCATGAATTATTTCTTAAATATAAAACATTAATAAATGAAGTTAATTCTATGATAAAGGCAGAGAAAAGATTATTTTATAATAAATTTTTTAATGAAAATAGAGGTGACATAAAAAAAAACATGCAGAAAAACATATGAAATATTATTTAAAAACTCAAGTTCTATAAAGATGAAAATATAAAAAAATATTTTTATATAAATGATAGTTTTCTTTTAGCAAATACATTTAATAATATATTTGTAGAAAGAATTAACAAAGTAAAACAAATTGATAATGATAATATTTTGAAAACATATAATAATCAATCTAATTCAATATTTATGCCAAATTTAAATGAAGAATTATATGAAATAGTAAAAGAATATAGAGATCATATAAACTTAGGTATAGATACAATTAGAAAGGTAGACATAAAAAATATTGATATTCTATCAGATGTTATAATTCATATGATTAATAAAATTATAGAAAGTAGTGAGTTTCCTACATTATTAAAACATCTATAGTAAGACCAGTTTATAAATCTGGTGTTTAAAATAATTTTAATGACTATAGAGCTTTATCTATTCTTCTTTCAATTGTTAAAATAATAGAAAAATATGTGTATAAAATAATTAAAAAATTTTTAACTAAAAATAATTTTTTCAATGAAAACCAAAATGGATTCATAAAAAGAAGAAACACAACCATGTTATTAGAGAATATTACAGATAAAATCAGTAGTGTATTACATGATAAAAAATATGTAACTGTAATTTTTTTAGATGTTTTTAAAGGCTTTTAACATTATTGAGCGTAAGCAATTTATTCACAATTTACAAAATTGTGGAATTAGAGAAAAATTGATGTTTTTTTTTTAAAAAATTATTTAAATGATAAATATGTTGTAGCAAAAATATCAAATGTATTGAGTAATGAGCAAAAAAAAATGTATATGGGGTTCCTCAAGTTTCTATACTTAGTATATTGTTGTTTCTGATTTTCATAAATGATCTAGGAAATATTAATATTGAAAGATCAATATATCAATATGCAGACAATATTGTTATTATGAGTGTAAATAGCAATATTAATAATGCAATTAAAAAATGTCAAGAAAGTCTAAAGAAAATTGTGTTTGGTGCCTTGAGAGAGTAATTTACATAAATGGAGAAAAAACAAAATGTATATTAATATACTCTTTTCACATGAAATGTAAAAAAATTAATATACATCTGCATTCACATGAGTGTTTATATGACAATAATGTAATATGTCGTCAAACATTGGTGGTCAAGAGCTCAGCACAGCTATCTTACAAGCAGTTGTCCCGGGTTAGCAGGTTCACTTCCTGACTGATACTATGACACATGAAAAAAATAAAATAAAATAATGTAATATGTAATGATAAGTGTATAAAAATAGAACAAGTAAAATTTATTAGATATCTTGGAATGATGATAAATGAAAAAATGTCTTGGAAACATCATACAAACATACTAATTAATAAATTTAGATATTTTATAACAATGTTTTACAAAATCAAAGAGATTTTTCCTTTAAATATTTTTATTGTTATATATAAATCTTTAAGTGAATCTTTATTAAGATATGGAATAACGCTTTATGATTTTGCAAGCTTTTCTAATATTAATAGATTAGCGTCATTGCAAAAAAGAATAATTAATCTAATAGAAGAAAAATATATCAATAAAGAAAAAAGTGTATACAAAATATTATTTTATTATTCAATAAACTTCTCAATTATATAATTATAGAGAAAGAAAAAAATTGATAGTACTTTCAAAAAACCTTATGTAAAACAATTTAAAATGTTTCTAAGAAAACAGATATATATATAGTTTCAAAATATTGTAATAAATATGGAATTAGAGTATGAAATCATTGTGTTCCTAAATTATTTAATTATTTACCTATTGAATTAAGAAGTTTGCAACATTGTAGGGAAATAAAAAACAAATTAAAAAATATATCAAAGAGGATGGGGGGCTGAAAAATTAGTATATAGAAAAAATATAGGAATATCTCATTTTATAATCAATATTTTATTATATAATAATATATTATCGAAATGTAATTTATTGTTGTTCTTATTATTGGCATATTTTATTATATATTATGTTTAAAATTTCATACAAATATTTAAAATGTTATAAAAATTTTATTCTACATAAAAGCTCAACTAGGACTTAGTAGGAGAAGAATGAAATTTGCATTTTTGTAAATATATTTTGAACTGTATTGAAATGAATTAATGTTATGAATGTATTTTTTTTAAAAAAAAAAAAAAACAATATATTATTGTTGTTTTGCACTTTAAATAAAACTGAATTGAATTTAACTATCTGTTATAAAATATGTGGAATAATAATGGTTTTCACAATTACAATCTTTATATAAAATATTTTTTATTTATTATTCACTCAATATTTTAATTGTAATCTTTTATAAATGTTAATGTTAACTATAGAATTATCACTTGTAGGATTATGTCACTTCTCTCATCAGTCATAAATATTATATATTACAATTAAATTTTGTTTACACGGTGAAGTTCATGTACATTCATGTGACTAACTCAGATTAATATGGGACTTTTACCCTCTAAATCAGTGTTTCCCAACCTGTGGTACGCGTACCACTGGTGGTACACGAGTTGCTGGTTGGTGGTACACGAAAAATAATCAATAATGGCGGTCATAAAAAAAATTAAATCATAAAAATATCATAGAAACGTTTTTTCCTATAATTCATAAAAATTATTTTAATTAATAATATTATACGGTAAAGTTATTAATATGTACAGTTGATAACGATCTTTAATGTTAATGATAAAATTGAAAGTATGATTAAGAAATTAGATTTTTGGAAACTGTATCAAAAACAATCAACAATCAACCGGAAGTATTCGAAAATCTACTTATTTTTTTGTTTGAAAGTAAAGTTAGTCTGTCTCAAGATATACGAGAAAATATAATAGCACATTTAACAGAATTAAAATTGTCTTTCATGGAATATTTTCCAAAACCCGAAAACACAAATGATAATTGTATTTCAAATTCCATCTATGCAGAAAATTTAGAAAAAGCTACATCATTATCAATAAAGGATAAAGAAAATTTAATAGAATTATCATGTAACAGAACTTTACAAGTAGAATTCAAATGACACAATCTAATTAATTTTCGGTTAAACATTAAAGAATATGAACAACTTTCTGAGAAAGCTCTTAAATTATTATTACCGTTTACTAGTACGAAATTAGTAGGAAGAGCTTTTACTTCATATATTTTTTTAAAAAATAAGTATCGAAACAGATTGAACGCAGTTATAGACTTAAGGGTATATATACCTCACATGTTTTAAACCAAATTTCAAAAAATTATGTTGTTCAAAACAAGCACAATGATTTCATTAAATTTATTTTATAAAAATATTTGATTATGATAAAAAAATATATTAATTGTTTTTTTATAATTTTGTGTTTTTATTAAAACCATTTATTAGTAAACGAAATATGACAAAATAATAGATAAATAATGAGTCGGATCAAGGCAAATCAATCTAAATTATTTAATTTGAAAGAATGTATCAGAAAAGGATCATAACCAGAAATTAGACTCTCTTTAATTTTTGATCATCTATTGTGGATTGCTAGATGTAAGCTAGTATTTAATCATCAAAATTTTAATCCTATTAACTTCATGCAGAACAATATAAAGAAAACAAGAACAAGAGATAGCCTGGTAACCCCTGAGGTTATTTTTACCAGGACTTGGGACATGCTGGATTTATCCTCTCCATGGCCCAACCAATAGCAAGATGCTCCGAAAAAGAGAAAACAGACTCAAATTTGGGAAAACCAAATGAAGGAATGAGAAAATACTTTGAACAAAATATGTACCAAATAATTTTTAATGTAATAATGTAATCTTTAATAAATATTTTGAAAAAAAAAAAGTGAAACTTTGAACAAACACATACATATAAATATGTTACATTGAGTTTATAATTTCAGTGAGTTTATAATCAGGCGTGACGGTTAATCGTGTTTCAATGTAATTTGTCCCATTATGTGATGTGAATACATACATGGTCACCTTATAATATTTATAATGCAAATAATATAACACACTCGCAATAACAAATTTCACGAAATACAATCATTTTTACGAAGTGGTACAATTTAACGTGATGTACTACCAAGTGGTACGCGAGCCAAAAAAGGTTGGGAAACGCTGCTCTAAATAATATAATCTAGACATCAAATTATAGTGCAATACTAAATGACTAATTGAAGTAGTTTTGAATTGATATCCTGAGGGGTTTTAGTACAATAGATCATATCCAGGTATTGAGAGAAGTCATAGAAAGAACAAATGAATATGAGTTGTCATTATGTTTTGGATTTGTAGATTATGAAAAGGCATTTGATTCTATACACATTTCTTCAGTGATTAAAGCATTGGATCATCAAGGTATAGATCCAGGATATTGTCATATTTTAAAGAATATTTATAAAAATGCAACAGCAACAATTAGATTACATAATGATACTGGAAAAATCAACATTGAGAAAGGTGTAAGGCAAGGTGATTCCATATCTCCAAAACTTTTTACAGCAGTGCTGCAAGAAGTATTTTGTGGATTAAAATGGGAAACTAAAGGAATGAAAGTAAATGGAGAGTATTTAAGTCATTTAGATTTTGCAGATGATGTAGTTGTTTTTGCAAATAATGCTTCAGAGCTGCAGGAAATGTTGCAGGAGTTAGCAGAGGAAAGTAGAAAAGTAGGACTAAAGATAAATGTTAAAAAGACTAAAGTAATGTTTAATCGATTTGCTCAAAATATGAAAATAAAGATTGATTATAAAGAATTAGAAGTTAACAGTTACAAATACCTAGGTCAGATTATTAATACAGATGGAAACATAATGGAGGAAATTAATCATAGAATTAAACTTGGTTGGAGTGCTTTTGGTAGAAATAACTTGATACTAAAAGGAAATATGCCTATGTGTTTGAAAAGAATGGTTTTTAACAAATGTGTTTTACCAGTTCTTACTTATGGATCTGAGACTTGGACACTTAATAGAAGAGCAATACAGAGACTTCAGACCACTCAAAGGAGTATGGAGAGATGTATGTTGGGAGTAACAAGAAGAGATCGAAAATGCAATGTATGGGTAAGACAACAAACAGGTGTTACTGACCTTATTGAAAAAATTAAAAGATTGAAATGGAGTTGGGCTGGACATATTGCTAGAAGAGATGATAATAGGTGGACAATTGAAATTTTAAACTGGATTCCAAGAGATTGTAAAAGACCCAGAAAGAGACCACATGTGAGATGGATGGATGAAATAAGAAAATGTGCAGGGGTGTTGTGGAGAAGAGAAGCTAAAGATCGGAGATGGATTAAACTTGGAGAGACCTCCATCCTGCAGTGGATTGATAATGGTTGATGATGATGATCCTGAGGGGGGGGGCTAAATATATTCCTATGTGAAAAATAATCATAATGTTCACTTAATCTTAGATCAAACTCTAAACTGTGGAATCAACACCACAAGTCCTTCTATAAATCTTTACATATGCAAATAAAAAATTAAAATGTATGGTTCTTAGATAAGATTGAGATAAAATAAAATCTTATGTTTTTCATCTTTTATAGTATTTCTTCTATTTTATTAAATTGACACACCATCAATTCATGAGTGCAAATACTTTTTTCCTATACTTCTCTCCATTTTTAGGAATTTATTTTTCCATACTGTCATAATCATTCCTAATATTGTTTTAACACTTCTTCTTCATTTCCATTTTGAATTTGAAAGGCTTTTGCTACAATTTTTTTATAATTTGTCTCTGACTTATAATCTCTTTCCATTTCCATTTTGCTACATTTTTTTCTTCTGACTTATAACTTCATTTCATTTTTTTCTATTTTCATCTACTTTAAGTGCTTTCTGATCTTACTCTTCATCTCCTTATTAGTTTCATCTCATTCATTGTTTAAATATCCTTTAAGATTCCTATTGTCATTTATTTTAAATTTGATAACCATTTAAAAATATTGTAACTTTTCAAATATTATATAACAATCATCAAGCAGCAGCAGCAGCAGATTCTAAAGGCAATGCTTGTTATTGCAGTCAAATCATTCTATTTTCAACAATTCATTTCATAAAAACACTTCATTTCACCGATCACATTTTAAAAAAAGGATATTCTTAGTCTGCCTCTCAATCTTCTTCATAAAATTTTGCATTCCAAAATATTTTGTAAAAACATATTCTGTCGTAAAATATGACTCAAAAACTTAATCTTTATCATTTTTATTCTATTCAGTAATATTCTTTTCAATCCAAATTCTATTAATATTTGATCATTAGCTTTCTTTCCCGTTGAACTCATTCTAATTAATCTTCTTTAAATCCAAACTTCCATTTTTTCCAATATTTATATTTTTTATTTTCCAAAGAACTACATCACTGTTTAAATTAACCTTTTTTAAAAACAAAATATTTTTCTGAAAGCTATATTAAAGAATTTATTACAGATAAATATATATGTATATGTGTGGGGGGGGAAAGAAAATGAAAGCACGTGTTTAACGAAGGAAAGAGGGGAGATAGATTTCAAAAAAAGATTTTAATGTCCCTCTGGAATTAAAACGGTTTAGGAAAAAACCAAATTAATGCAATCGTAAAATTTATACATACAAGTTTTTAAACAATAACTCTTTAAAATTCAATGAATTAAAATTATTTTACGATAATTTTTTTTTTAAAAAAATAAAGTTTATGATGCATTAGCTTTTAAATAAATTATTAATCAACCACCTGAATGCTAAAATAGCTTGTAGCCACTCTTAGAAAACATATCTATTAACATCTATTTCCCTAAAGGTATTATCTTTAAAAAAAAATTATATTTACAATATATAAACCTTATATTAGCTATTAGATTTTTATAAATAAATAAAAAAAAAAAAATGTTGGCTTTAAAACAAACTTTTACATTTATTTACTAAATATTTTTATCAATGAGTTTTAAGAAAGATTTTATAAAAAGTTGTTGAAATCCTGAAGAAAATATAAAAATTTTTTTAAAAAAAAAAACTACTTCCATTTTCTGAAAAAAAAAAACAACCCTCAAATATTATTAAGAGTTATTTTTTAAAGCAGACAAAAATAAAAAAAGTAATATCCCAAACTAAATATTTCAAAAACATATGAATTATCTATATTACATTTTATTTAATTTAAATTAGATGTTGCAATTTTTTATCATACAGTAGTTGCCCAAAATCACAGTCTCCCCACCCCTGCTTTTATAAACTAAGATTTAATAAACTATTAAATGAAAAATTAGAAATGCATAAATGTCATGTGTGTACCTGCTATGTGAATATGACTACTAATCATCTTTCAGACAGTCATATAAACATATTATGCATACAATGTACATGTAGGTAATCATATGATTGCCATTTTATTTTGATTTATTAGTATATTAATTTTTCATAATTTTATTCCATTATTGTTTTGGTAATTATTTTATTCATGTCTTAAAGCATACATTTTAAAATTAAAAAGTATCATGAAGTGTATATATAAATGTAATTGTGCATGGTTTCAGATATTCAGTAAATGTTTGAACCAAAAACAGTCATTAAGAAAAACTACTAGATATATATATATACATACAGATTTTTTAGAATGGCACTCTATTTAACAGAGTCAATTGATTATATTTTTAATTGTTTTCTTTTAAAACCATATAAGTTCTATTTACTAAAGAATACATTTGATTAATTGCTCAGAAAAATCATATTGCATTCAATTACGTGACTTGTAGAATGATAATAATTGTTACATTCATCTGACCAAGCCAAGTATGGATTTCATCTTACTTGAGAATTTCCATTGAAACCTCCAGATCATGAGCACCCCATTTTACCATTGTACAATAAGAATTTAAAGACTTTGATTTCCATTATGCAAACTAATATTATTTTATTTAATATATTAATATTTATAGTTGCATACTAATTCTAATAATTAACTTAAGTAGACTAATATTTCTATGTAATTAACAGACAAAATCAGAACACAAGCAGTCTCATGTAAAAATTGAATTGGAAACTTCTTTGTGAAAAATAGCAGAGCAATCAAACAGGAAGATGAGGAAATATAGACTTTAAGCCAATAAACATCACATGACCACCAGCTCTTATGCTTGGGTATAACTGTTGTTAAAACAGGCAAAACTCACTATACATATTGCCACACACAGCAAGCTAGAATATCAATGGATGCCAGAAGGCTTGTGCATAAAATCCCCATCTAGTGCCTACTCATCCGATATCCCCAGACTAGTTTCTGGCTTGTGGCCTTCGTCAGTTAGAAGCCTTGGATCTGAGAGCACTGCTCCTAGATCTTAGGATCTCAAGCCAGAAACTAGTCTGGAGATATTGGATGAGTAGGCACTAGATGGGGATTTTATGCACAAGCCTTCTGGCATCAATTGATTAATCTAACATGCTGTGTGTGGCAATACATATGAGTTTTGCCTGTTTTTAAATATAGACTTCAGGCAGCCATAATTTTTTAATATTTGATCAGACCAATAAACTCAAATGAAAATTTCAGTATTTTTTCAATTATTTATTGTTTGGATCCCATTGCATTTATCATAAAAATGGGCATATTAATCATAGAACTCTATTCTAATATAAACATTACACAATTCCACAGATGTAAACAAATACATTACACTGGGTAATCGATTTAGTAATCACAAATCACTCTATATCACAAATATCAATACAATTATAATTTTCTAATAAATGGGCTTGTTAGATTTCATGTTTTCAAGCATGTAGATTTTAATCTAATAAAAATATAATTTACAAAATACACGTATGTATATGTAATGACTTAGAAGATTATGGAATGCAATTTAGAAAATCTATGAATTAATTTAATTGGTTAAATATACTACATTTTTAATTATTACTTATCCATTGTAAAATAAAGGGTTCCAAAATTTTAATTCCTTTTTTGTGATGCTTAGCTTCTTTCCCATATAATACTCAAACAATACCGATTTATATAATCTATTTCACATGTAATCACTTAGGATGCAGTTTAATACATCAGTATCTATCTATTATCATTTTCCCCCATATTATGAACATATTGAGTATATTTCCAACTCTTAATTCCTAATGATGATAGAGAAAATCCCCTGTTTCCTTACACATACCCTGACATTTTGGTTGCACCATTTTAATCACATATTTCTTTCCACAATTCATTACTTACATCTGATTTTTTCTTTTCTAATCATCAGATCTGTGCTCTTCAATTGCTAAATACTATTTTTGTTTTCAATATTCTAAGTTTAGATTTTCTAGATGGTAGGGTTTCTTGAAATATGCTATGGTTTTAGAAAGCTGTTCTGATATTATATTAATCACAGATTTTACCTTAAGTTTTATGGTATTTCTGGTATGCAAGTATGCACTACAATACCAATAATTGGTTTTTTTTCTTTTGATACTTTTTATTGTCTATTTAGAGCTTTTGTAATAATGGCTGCTGGATAATCATTCTTCATGAGATTCTATTTTATATAGATCTTTCCTTTTTTTAAAATCACTGATTTCTAAACAAACTTCATTATCACTGTTCCATCATGATAATGCAATACCATATTTTGTGCCCCTGGTGTGATTGAATGTATATGCTAAATATTTTCCCATGTGAATGAGTTATCTGTAAATTGTACTTTTGATTTTGCCATGATGGAGTTTTGTAACAAGAGTCTGTAAAAATGCCAATTTTTGGTCATGTTTTAATTCTATCGTGAATCATAATGAAATCACATGATAAAGCACTACTACAAATATTCCGAACACATATCACTAACACAATGGAATCAGGACAAGGACAAAAACTGGTATTCTTAGATGTTTTTGTGACAAGACTTCCTCATGACACAATAAAATGACAATTTCCAGGAAACTCACTGAAAAATTATTTAGCATATTCTTTCAATAACAACAGAAACATAAAACATGCAGTATACTTTCACAATGGAATAAAGAAAAATAAGTTTTTTTCCCAAAAACCAATGATTTGAAAAAAAGATTTACATAAAACAAACTCTAATGAAGAATGATTTTCCATTTGCTATCATTAAAAAAACCTTACATAAACAATAAAAAAGCAGTAATTGGTACCATAATGTATCAATACATACCTTGGATAGCAGACAAACTAAAAAAAATTTGAAATC
The DNA here is from genome assembly GCA_028023455.1 of Epiperipatus broadwayi. Classification (NCBI taxonomy): domain Eukaryota; kingdom Metazoa; phylum Onychophora; class Udeonychophora; order Euonychophora; family Peripatidae; genus Epiperipatus; species Epiperipatus broadwayi. The sequence continues at coordinate 3,769,892 of JAQFVV010006222.1, forward strand.
AATATTACATCAGAGACCAGCTTTCCAAAGACATCACACTATAAGAAATTATACTATCAACAAAATCTAAAACAAATCTTGCATTTAAGGATGTATATTGGTGAGACTAACAGTCCAATTGAAAAATGATTGAAAGAATATAAAGTGATGATTAAAAAAGAAAAATCAGATGTATCTAGAGTAGAAGATCATGCATGCACCACTGATAATATGTTCAATTAGAAAACCATAAATGTATAGAATAGACATAGTACAATGAAATAAATTTAAAGAAGCTGCTCATATGCCAATGGCATATAACCTCATAAGTTAATGAATATGAGAATTCATAATGCCTGAAAGTGACTATTTAATTTTGTTCTTATAAAAAAGTGTAGTAATCAGAAGTATTCTCATAGATAAGTATGTAAAATTTCTGTGACTAATGCTTTTGGCAGAATAACATAGTTGGTGAAAGTATGTCTTCAATTCAATATACATGAAATGTCCAAGTTCTATTTCCATATCATTTGAAATATTGAGTTATATACTAACCTGTGTGCTATTACTAACAGTTGAATGTATTTGAAAAGTTTAAATAAAGTTTTAATTTTTCTAAAGATATTTAATAGTAGATGAATAAAAGAGTCCATTATAAAACTAATAACCATGTAATTGTGAGATATCAAAATTTATACATCCTTCATGAAATTCATTTTCATATGGTACACAATTGATAAAATATGATGAGTGAAATACCATATACAACAATAAACAAAATTAAGTTTATTTTGCTAAAGTTTATTATTGACATTCACTTTAAAAGCTATAAAATTCACTTATTGTTGTTATATGTTATGGACATCTTTAATTACATGCAGTACTTAAAAAATATGTCCCCTTTCAAAAAATGAAATTACTACTTTACATAAATGCATAATGATAAATTCCAATGTATTTTATCATTTCATTATACATAACTATGAAGCATCCTGTACTTTTATTATATTAATCTATTTTGCACATTAGTAGACTCACAATTACTGGGAACAAGCTTTGAAAGTTCAAATTTTCTTGATTACAAGTACTATTTTTTTTAATATTGCATATGCTTGTTATGATATACTAAAATCTGTATTGAATATTCATCTTCTCTTCATTAACAATTTTCCTAAGGCGGATGAATATGTTGTTTTTTATTTGTACAATGTTACTTTAATGTCTGTTTTATTTCTATTTATTTTTACATTTTCTTTGTAGCTTATTATATATATATATATTGAGCACAGCACATGAGAGAATTTTGGTGGCAATTGACCAAAATTGTAAAAATAGAAACAATGTCATTCTATATGAAGAAAGCAATCATCAATGACCATCTTGTTTTATCTTGAAAAACATATAAACAGGTAGAATATTCATCCGATCATCGGAGTCAGGATCGATATGATGATATTTAATAATAATAATAAACTACTTTGTATAATAATAATTATTAATATTCAATTGTACCATATGTCATATATAACATCATTGATCTTCCACAATGATCCAGACATCGTTAATGTTTCATAATGACTCATAATATTTCATAAATATAATTTGCAATGATATAACATTAATATCATTTATAATATTATCTTACTAATATAATAATTCTAGTAAAAAATATTATTAGGAGTAACAAAAATAAAAAAAATATATCTTTGCAAATCTTTAAATATTATTCTACCAGTATAAAAAAGTGTAAATAATAATAATAATAATAATACAAATAATCAACTAATGTGAATATTCACTGGACAGAAATAAAATATTAAAAAAAGTGTTCTGGGTGTTAGAAGGATAACGGCAGCTGGAATCATACAGTGGAAAAACTTTACCTCATAATAGATTGATCTTGCTTGATGATATATATGAGTTAAACTAAAAACTTTTACGAAACATTATTTCTAAATTATTTTTCACCTTCACTGTAATTAAAAACAATACATTAGAGTAGTTACTTCAGTTTCTATAAAACCTCGCTGAAACCAGCTGCCATTTCTTTGTTTCCTCCTAAGGCTAAAAAACATTAACAGATATGAAATTTTATCTGTTAATGTTTTAATATCTGTCAAAAAAGAAACTAATTTTCTCATCAGAAGTTTGTTAAGAAAATGGAAAAAACAACAATTAATCATGAAAACATTACTTCGTATATATTAGTTTGGTAGTTCGCAAATATAACATTTAAGATGTGTGTGAATATAATAAAAATAACAGCTTTTGGATGTAATACTCTTCTTTGGAAACCTTAAATTTCATTAATATTTGTTGAATGCAAAATGGATGCTGAACTCAGGCTACTGACAGTTCAACATAAGATCTCTAATATAAGAATTGCTTATCAAAAAATCAATAAGCAGTGCTTAACCAAAATTAACTCCTTCTGTCTTATTGGATATATTAGTTTGCAAAAAACTAGGAACTGATTGTGATAAAAATCGTTTTTATTTCATGTCTCTTCTCTGTATTCAGTTATTTCATGAACCTTATAGGCTATCAGTTTGCCCGCAAGTATTAACTATAACAATGGGACTGAGTTGGCTTCATGTGAGAAAATACAGAAAAATGTACAGAAATTCTAAATCCAATCTTTAGGAGTTTTTTTTTTTTTTAAAGAACAAGAAAGATAACAAAATAATACATACAACTTCAAAAGATTTGAGGCAATTGTTTATTTTCAAAAATAATTTATGAAATGAATATTGGGAGGAGTTTTATCTTGAAAATGGTTGGACGGCTCTATTTAGGGATCCCATATCTAGCATGAAATTGGAAAAACTTTAAAAAAAGTGATGTAAAATGAATCATATCACACAATCTGAATTGAGTATTATGCTAATAAATTTCTTAATAAAACAATAATATAATTATAAAGCCAGAAAAAGTTATGACAGCAATAGTAAAATAGAAAGTAATGGAAGTACTAAATGTTTGTATTTTAATTTCTCGCTAAATACCTATAAGAAAAACTTCAATGTAAATTCTTCAAAATATGAATAGCACTTATAGCTAAAGATATACTAAGATTTAAAACAAATATAGCTTATCTTAATAAAATCTGTCTTCCAAAAAGAAAGAAAAAAGACGTTTTAAAAGAGGCAAATCAAACATCTTGGGTAACATCTATTTTTAAAATTAATATATATATATATATATATATATATATATATATATATATATATATCAATGAAAGACTAAGGGTATTAAAAATTAGTTTGTTCAACGGGATGTGAATTCATTTTATCAATACTTATGGACCAAAATTTAAATCAGTTAAATTATAACAATGTCATTAAAGGATAGTTTCTCTTCTTTGATTGTTTAGCATATGCATTGAATTTGGCACCAAAGATTATTGGAAATAATGTTATTGACCATATTATGTTATCAAATATTTGTATAATATACTTACTGACAATCCCAAACATTTTATTTGAAAAGAAAAATTACTGCAAAAAAATGATGATGCATTCATGCTCAATGTAATAGGATCTTATGTATTATATTATGATCAGGGATCAGAAAGTAAATAAAATTTATATTATATGAGCATTTACAGGCATATATTATTGGCATATATTATTGGTCTTGATAAGATTAAAAATAATATTTGCCTTAAAGAAATAGGTAATGATCTGAAAATATGGATATAAAATTTGATATTCATTTTTTAGTGACAATTACTAGTATGCTAAATTTCAATAGTTAATAAATACTAGAATTATCACTTTTTTTCCAAACTTGTCATACCAGTGAGACGTGAAATTTTCTAATAGGTAGAAAAAGAATGTGAGCTTTATAAACAATATAAAAATTTAAAAACAAAAGCATAAGAAATGACAAGAAAGTTTTAAAATGATTGGAAGAGTACAACAGCAAAAGGAATACAGTCATAGGATGATAATAATTGCTTTATATCTTCATGTAAAACATTGAATGTTATATATTGATCTGAAAATGATATAATTTTATATTTGATTGAATACAAGTATAATTTATATACTTGGAATTTTAGATGCCATTATGTAAGAGATTTGAACACAGACTTTGAAGCTCTCTTCAGTAATGCACTCTATCTCTATAATCAATATACATGATCACACACATGTGAAAAAGATAAATGATTTCTAATATACACATTTTGTGCTGAACCAGCATTTATCAGTTGGTCCAAATCATCATTTCCCACACATATATATATAAACAGTGCTCGGTTTGTATTAAGATAGCAAATCTTCAAACTTTAATGGACAGGCTTCAATCTACTCCACACTCTAACTCTTCAGCACATATCAGATTTTCAGTAGTATGGATGGCTGAAGAGTTGGAGAGTGAAGGCCTGATTATATATATTATGTGTGGGGGATGGTGATCTGGACAAACTGATGAGTGCTCGTTCAAAACAAAATGTTTATATTGGAGAACATTTACCTTTTTCACATGTGTTTGGTCATGTGTATCGATTGTATGAGATAGAGTGGATAGCTGAAGGAACTTGAAAATCTGTGTTCAAATCCCTTATATAATTATATCATAATTTTAATAAAATAAATGGATGGCTTTTAAATAATATTTTAAATAGATGGAGTTTGATAAAACGATTTAGTAATTTTAAATGATATATTTATTCTGCTACTTACTTAGATTTGGAAAAAAAATCATTTAATGAACTTAAATCAATTCTACATAATCCTAAATAGGAAAAGGCTGCAGATCATGATGACGTACCTATTTGTTTAAGGCAAATATTATTTTTAACCCTGATTTGTTCAACAATATGCCCTTGTAAATGCTTACATAACATAAACGTTATTTACTTTCCGATTCCATAATATAATAAATATGTAACATGATATTATATTGAGCATAGATGCATCAAAGCTTTTTCTCAAATATGTGAGTAGTCAGTAAATAAAACTATTGACATTTTTAAAAATATATGGAATTTGTGAAATTGTTTCCCTGATTTTACATTGCTTGTATTGCTCTCCTTTTAAGATAAAAACTGCAACAATTAGCATAAAACATTGTTATTCATTACAGCAAAATTAGTTTCTAGCTTTTATTGAATAGATTAACTTCAATCATGTATGAACTGTTAGAGACTTTTAAAAAAATCATAGACATGATCATTGTTGTTAGGCAAATACAAGTATGATGGACATCTATTATTATTTCCCATTTTTTGATATATTTAAACCTTTTATTTTGCCATATATTCTTGAAACATATGAATAAAATCACATATTTCAAAAATATATAGTAAAATGGTAATCATAAATATAATTAAAAAATAATACATATATAAAAAATAATAAAGTCAGATACATAATTGAGCAACAAAAAGGATTTGTGATATTAGATTTGCAGTAAGATCTAATTTAGTATCTCTATTAATATATCATTTCCTATGCTTATTTAATCAGTACTTTTGCTTCATTGCTAGATGAAAAATATGACAGAAAGGATAATATTGTTATAAAAACCAACATAATATTTTTTCCCCTGAAAGTAATTAAAATAATACTAATAGAAATAGCATACATTAGATAAAAATTAATAAAAATAATGGTATATTGGTTCTGTAAATTCTAAAGACCTGTGGTAATTAAATTTTGAACAATACACAGAATAATTATCTTGAACACTGTTTAAGCAGACACTTATTATAAAGCTGTGCAATAATAGGATGTTGGGCTCTGGGGCATAAGATCCTTAAATCGACTGACTCAAATTCTGATACTTTCAGAACTCAAACATCTTATAGACTTCCAAGAAATAAAGTCATTCGACGATTTTATCTATTACTGAAAAAAAAAAAAAAAAATGCAGCAAGATTTTGAATTATATTAAAGTTAATATTATAAAAAAATTGTATCCACATGTAGAATTGATTACAAATTAGTATGCTTCAAAATTAAAATAATAGTTGCTTTAAAAAAATAATACCAATTATAAGCAAATTGTCAGAAACATTTTGTGCTTATACAATAACAGCAATTACTATTTATACTAAATTTTCGGCATATTTTAAATACTAAAATTACTATTTGGGATTTTCAATATTGTCATGTCATTGAGGTATAAAATTATTTTTAAAAGGTATGCAAGCATGCTGGGGATAAGAATATAATGCTTTACACATAATGATTGATAATATAAATGACAAAATATATATATATTTAATATTTTGCAGGAAAAAAAATCAGTTTTGTTTGTAATATCACAATAAAATGTTCACATTGGAATAAAACAGTTTTTGCTCTGACATTTTTACATCAAAAAGTAGAATAAAAAGCACTGATTAAATGGCCATAGGCAATCTCAAAGTGAAATAAGGTTTGAAATATCATTAATGATTCAATGATATATCAAGAAATTCAAAGAATCAACATACCAAATTAGTCCTTATAGTAAAAAGTTAACATCTTGTAAATTTTTTTCACTCCACAATGTATTTTCTCAATTTTCAGCACTCACATATTAACAGCTTAAACTTTGGATAAACATATTAATGATTATTATTAATCTTTTTTTAAGCCCAGAAATCATCACAGCAAAACTATAAACTTTAAACCCCAGTTAAAGTTTAATACCTATTTTTAATTAAACAAATACATGGATCATAACTTCTTTTTCATGTGTAATATCATTTTTAGATGTACTTAAACCTTCTACTTCACAATTATTTGAAACATATGGTTAAATACATCTGAAAAACAGAAAGAATCTTCATAATGCTATTTCAAGATGAATTAGCATTCTCCAACTTTTTGGAATCATATATTTTTTCAGATGACTTTTATCTAGAGTGGATGGTATCAAAATTATGAGTGGGGGAAGTTGTGATTTGGGCCAAATGAAGAATATTGATTCAGCATGCAATGAATCTTGCGAATGATTTGTTGTTTTTTTTCAAATGTTTTTATTCATATTTTTGAAATAATTGTAAAGTGAAAGTTTTAAGTGTTTTGATATATACATATAAATAAATAATATCTATCACACCCTACTACTACATTGTTTCAATAGCTTTACTTTGCAAACAAAGACAAAGTCTGAAAATAATGGCACAAGCAAAGGTAACCATTTGCAAACTTTATCTTTGTTTTCAAGATAAGCTGCTGAAAAAAAATGTAGTGATGAAGATATTTTATATTTAAATTTTCACTAGCTACATGCATTGATTACATTTCACATATATATTTATTGTAACCCTCACATCTGAGTCTACAGCTGTTGCTTTTATGTAAATATTTTCTTTATTATGTATAACAAAATATTATACGTCACGTATAAAAAATAAATTTGAGTGTTTTTAAAATGTAACAATAAGTGTTAAAATAAATTATATTTTTTTCATTTTATAATATTATTATGATTTTAAATAAAAGATACATTGCTATAGAAACCAGTCATAAATGACTGGGGAAAAAATTAAATAAAAATATTGGTATAGGAATCAACAAAAGCTTTTTAAAATCATTTGCATTTCAAAAAATTGTGGGAATTTTAACTACTTCACCATCATATTTTTTGCTGTATAGATATCAATAAAAAATTATAAGCATTTTTAAAGTTAATATCATGCATTTTATAGAGAAGAAACCCTCCAGAATACTTTACCTGATATTTCCAGTACTGTAGCTGAATATGGAGCAGTGGGCAAAGAAATGCTTTAAAAACTAATTTTGATTCTCCTGATCTATTCAAGGCTGATGACATATTTGACATTTACTTATTACAAAAGAAAAAAAAACTAGTCTTCTAAAGTGATTATCCCATAGAAATGTATTTCTATAAATTAATCTGTGAATCTACTTATTTTATATGCTCAGAAAAAAATTGCAATGGAAAGTCTCATAGGAAAAATGCCACAGAATGAACCAAAAGAAGCTAAAATATTATATTGCCAGCAGACATTAAAATTTAGTTATTAATGGCCATATTTCAACACTTATAGATACAAAATATAAATGTAAGATCACAAAAACATTACGGTAATCAACTGAAGTTTCTATGCTCTCATTAAAGAATTATTGTAAGTTACAAAAAAAAATTTTCTCTCACACGTGATCTTAATTGTAATAAATAAATACATTTTTATTAACATTATCATATAATTCTATTTTTTAATTAAAGTTATTGTTGTTGTTAATCATTTTGTTGTTTGTCATTTCTCATCCAAATTTGTCAATTTAATAATAGTATTAGGTGGAGAAAAGTAACGGTTAAGATATATAATTAATGTGTATGAAAACTTGTTTTGATGTACATTCAATTTGATCATTGCTTGCAATTATTCTACATTTGTCAACTAAAAATAAGTTGTATGTTGTCTCTCCACTATGTACACAATCGTCCATTAGTTATCATTAAATTCCCCTCGACAAAATTAATTTGCAAATATTCTGTCAAGCATTGTTAGCCGAGAGGTCATTGCAACTGCCTTGCAAGCAAGTAGTTGGTTGCAGATGGTTGTGGGTTCGTGTCCCGGACGATGCTATGACATATTAAAAAAAAATACTAATTGTTACAATATATAATATACCACTAGTGAATAGCGTTACATGTTTTATAATTTTTAAAAAATATATATAATTAGTTTTAAGATTTTTAAAATGAAATTTTGCAAAAGCAAAAGATTGCACCATATTTTTGTTTTAGAATAAAACTTTTAGAAGGAGGGAGGAGAAATCTAAAATAGGAGTAGAAAAAAAATAAAACTCTTTTTTTCTCTCTCTTTGTAAAGAAAATTTTTATAATATATAAAATAAGCAAATGAGAAATCAGACTAAAAATTACTCTGTAAAAATAAAATGCTTGTAAAACTTTTAAGAATGTAGTTAATCAGTTTATAAGATTTCAGACTGATAATAAAATCAAAATCAATAGTTGAATTCATCAAAAAAAACTGTAAACTATCTTATCAGGTAGTAGATGAATCTGAACAGATTAAGATTAAGGCAAATGTAAAAATCCATTAATTAAAGAAATGTTAACTTAATTAAAAGACAAATTCAAGTCAAGATAAATTAAAACAATGAAAGAGTTAAGATATAAAACTTACATCTTGGTTATTGTTTTTCAGTAGGAGCTACAATTTGCTAGATAATTTATCAGTTTGGATTAGTATTATTCAGTTCAGATAGAATGCAGAATCCAAACAACCGGAGCACCAGATATTCAAAAACTGTAAGTGCAGTAGTAAGCCAGTAAATTACTGCTGTGGTCAACATTCATGCAAAAGCCATAGATATAGCAACATGCATTCCTAGACAACTTTAGAATATTCAGCTGCGCTTCAGGCCCAAAAACTCTCAAAAAAAAGAAAATCAACTCAATCTCACTTGAACAAATGCCCGGAACAATGCCTACATTGAAAGTAAATGCTGCCACAAACTCTATCTCCCATTGTCAACACAAAGAATGGAAAACAAGCCCTGGAACTATTGATGGAGACCAAAAAGCCAACCATTTGGAAACTGACAATCATGAAAACCTTATAACAGATACTTTTTAAATATATTCTGATCACAGTCTAGACTCATTATTTTAAATAAATGAACTTTCATTAGTGGACTATTATAACTATAGCCTAAAGTCATTTATATTTTTCTTATGTCAAATCTTTTATTGTCATAGTGTGTTAAATATATGTGGGCATAAATAAATATTGTTTGCTCTAATTGTTATTTTGACTATTTTCTCTTTTTCTCTTGTCACTGCACCACCAGTAAATTAGTGTAGAGTTATTTTATGTATTAAATAAATATGATGGACCCTGAGACAGAGTGTGAACAAGTCATGGGATATTTTAAGTGCTAGATTGTGTTCCTGTTGTGTGAAGCATGCTGATTATATAACTTATGATTGGCTGACACCTGAGATTGATCCTCAAAAAAAATAAAATTCTTTGCATGACAAGGGTTTCAATATAGTAGTGGAGATGGTCCACAAGCTGGAAATGTGATTGTATTATGACTTGCATAGCTCGATCTTACTGTAGGTGTCATTGATGGCTTTGCTATCAATGGTATTCTCCCCTCTGCTTGAAGGGCTGATCCATTTACATAATATTAAATATATAAATTAAAAATTATGTTAAACGGTATTTAAACTCATTAAATAAAATCATTTAAATAGACTCAGTTCAATATATATTCCTTTTGTGAACTTGGTGTTGTTAATAGAGGATTATCTGCATTAGCCAATAAAATGAGATTTACTGTATTTCAGTTCTAGGATTGAGGCCTAAAAAGCATCATAGCTTTTTTTTCACATATCTGATAGTTTTTGACTGAAACATTAATTATGTTTATTATAAGTGAATAAATAATAATTTGTTTCATCCCAAGAAATTATAAAATACTTGGAAGCCATGTTTGTAATGAAAACAATAATTTTTCCGTTGTGATCTGGGCAAGAGAAACTAAAATTCAAGCAGTAAGTTGATACTGGTAGAAAATTCTATATATTAAAATGAAAGTTTTATAATTCCTTATAATTGTGAGGACATCTGTGTACAATATTAAAATACTTTTAATGTTTTGAAAAAATTACAATTTGCTATTAACTTAATAGAGATGTTGTTATTATGTTAGCATAATAAAGATATGAGAATAATACTTTTAATGTTTTGAAAAAATTACAATTTGCTATTAACTTAATAGAGATGTTGTTATTCTGTTAGCATAATAAAGATATGAGAATAAAACATTAATAATTGCAAAATTAATCAAATATGAAAAATCATAGAATAAAATAAAACAAATAAAAAGTTTATATTTTGGAAAAATAACCAAATTTTGGGTGGTGAGTACTAATAAGTTAAATTTAGTTGCTTTTTTTGTTTATTAATGTAATTCAGTCTTCAAAATCTTTAGAACTTCTTTAAACATCATTTGACGATTATTGTCATACTAGGATAGGACCTTTATTTTGGAGCAATCTATATGATGGTTAGGTTTTATATATGAAGAACAAATAATGAACAAGATGAGTGATGTTGATTGCACTAGCATGTTCATCATTTCTAGCAATTAAGTGACATTTACTGTTTCTTATACTTGTAGTCCACCTGGAAGATTATATAGGAAATCTCATAAATTCTATGAGCCTTATAAAATACTAGGTTTAATTAAAATATAAATTTTTTGTTCAGTGGGAAATATATCTTCATATTGCAGCATTTCAGCACATATTCAATTTAGTATGCTGTTCCCTTTATATAATGATTTTATACTTTAATAAACAATTTTCTGTGTGGAATCCAGTGAATTATCTTTTTTACACTAGTAATATTATAACCATTCATTATTAGGATATCATGAATGTTTGATTTTCTCTTTCCCTGATATTTTTGTTGCCAAAGTAAACAATAAGAGTTCAACATTTTCCACATACAAAAAAAAAACCTTTTATACTGATAGATACTTAAAGGTATCATCTGACCACTATTCAACTTAGACCTTTTCTCTAACTAGATTAATATTAATATGAGTTTCATTTTTTTTAAATGAAATTTTAGTGAATAGGAAAATCAAACATATTCGTGATATCCTAAAATAGAATGTTCACCATATCATTGTTGTAAAAAGAGCAATTCTGCAGATTCAAAGTCTGAAAAATAATAAGAAAAAAAGCTTTTATTGGGGTATGTATTATTTTATATAAAAGAAATATCAGATCAGGTTAATAATAATGTTTTCCAATGAACAAAAATCTAATAACATTTTGATTTTAAAGATATATACCTTTTTAAGATCCAAGTAACCCATTGAAATATGCAGTCCACATGTATTGTAATGAGTAATTGCTATCTAAATGCTAGAAAAAATTAACATTTTAATGCAGTCAAACATTATTCTTCCTCTTCAAAACTTATTCACTATAAGTTAGCTACTGCCTTTCATAGATTTTTCAAAATCAAAATCCACATGCAATATTGACCATCAAAAGTGATTTAGAACAGCCATAGAGGTCTTGAAATTTTTTTTTATTAATAAACAAAATGAAACAGCACCTAAAAGAATATTATTATACAAATTAATAAAAACAAATATCTAACTTTAAATCCAACTATTCAACTTTCATCATTTGATCCACACTCTGTTTAAATTTCATGTATTCTGTTTACCAATTGTTAATTTATTTAAACCTTTATTCTCAGTTGTCTAACAACTATCTATATCTTTGTAATGGTCATGGATTAAAATAACTGTGCATTTAATGGCAATACTCATTTTGGCAAAACATTAATACACTGTTTGTATATTATATGGATAATCCTGAAAAGTACAATAAATTATTTTATATTATAAGAAGTCAACCTATCAAATGGCATGTAATACATGAACCTCCCAGCAAGAGATGATTCTGGATTAGTACTTTAACTCCAACAATATTCAAGGCTATTTATATACCATATCTATACAGTATTATGAAATTTAGTTTTGATCCTTCACAGCACTTTATTGCTGAATAAGTGAGGAAGAAACATAAGACTCTCTTTATATATTATTATTATTATTATATTATAAAACCTCCTCCTTCAATACTTCAATATAAAAAAACAATCAATGAAAAACAGGGATAATATTTTATTACCATATAATAAAGAAATAGCTTCTACAATGGCAATGTTTCTGAGGCAGTTTAATTAAATCATATATAAATTAATTCAACAAATGTAGAATGATATCTAACAAAAATTTAATTTTAAACATCATATTGGATTAAAGAAAATGATACTAAAATAAATTAATTTTTCTCTATTGTAATAGTTTTATATTTAATATTTAGAAGAATTTCATTATTAAAGACGAACCTATTTAAACAAGGCAAAACTCTCCATACAGTAGTGCCACCCTGTGCCAACCAGAGTAATCAATGGATGCCAGAAGGCTAGTGGATAAAATCCTTATCTAGTGCCTACTCATCCAATATCCCCAGACAAGTAGGCACTAGATAAGGATTTTATGCACTAGCCTTCTGGCATCCATTGATTACTCTGGTTGGTATAGGGTGGCACTACTGAATGGAGAGTTTTGCGTTGTTTAATAACAATTATGTGCCAGTATAAGAGATGGTGGTCATGTGATGAACCTATTTACATACTGTATAAGTGTAATTCTTATTAGTATTTTAATCCCCTTTAATTATAACCTTTTCTGAATGTCTCACATGAATATGAATGTGCACAATATCACCTAACTAATTAATCAATTTATATATGAATTACATCTCTAGATAGGAGCTGAACTCAATGACCTAGTATAACAAAGTGGTGAATTATGCATGTGTCTTACACTACTATATTTGTTATATATAACAATATATTATGATTTGCCATTAACAAGAAAAAATTATTATCCAGTAATAATACAGTCAAATCTTCATAAGATAAAATTATCATTTCAATGATTTGGACTATTGTCAAAGGTATATATGGTATGAATTTCTTCACAATACAGTTAACTGTCCATGATCACACATAAATAAGTAAGCTATCAATGCAAAAAATATAACAAACAAGTAATTGTACACCACATTTCTTCTATAATATATGGAAAATAATAAGACAAATGATAAGAATGTATAGCATTGCATTCAACTTATATGCAGGAATATGATATCTGCATCTATATAACATAATGGCTAACACAATTTTTTGCTTAAATATTTAATAATTTAATATACCCACAACTAATATTACCTTAAAATAATACTTATAATAAAGTAATATAAATATCATTGTATAACAGCAATTACAAAATATATATTTATATTTAAACTGAAAAGTTTTCTTTGGAACATAATTTGTTGCCCTTTTTAATGTTAAACTTTATCTATTTAAACTTGTAATATATTATTGCATACAGAATAACATCTATTGTTTTGTAATATAAGGAAAAATAATAAATATAATAAAAATAAATATAAAATTAGAATTCAGCATACCAACTTTTGGAAATTCATAAATATTGTGATAAATTAATTTCATAAAATAATAAATACATAGTCTGGATAAAAACATATTCTATACAATTTTATATATATTATATTTTTTATTATAATTTTCTACTTATTCTTAATAGATAAGTTATGCTTACTATAATTTGTTTCATATATTTGTCTTCTTTTGGAATTTTTAATGCAATTATAGTACACAAACAAAGATAATTGTAAGAAATATATATAAACCTTCAATAAATTTAATTAATTACTGGTAAATTATGAAGGAATTGAAAATTATATAATAAAATAATACATATAAAATTATATAAAGTATATTTTTACCCATACTATATATTTATTATGTTATATAATTAATTTATTTTAATCTTTATAAATTTCTAACAATTTGGATTGTTGGAACAATACTTTTATTCAGTTTTTATTTATTTTATTTTTTATCATTATTGTTAAATTTCTTTCTATTATAAAACAATAGATGCCATTCTCTATGCAATAATATATTAACAGTTAAAAGAGATAACATATAATAAAGAAAAGAGATAAAATTATGTATTGAAAATGTTTTGTCTGCATAATTATAAATATATATTAAAAAACAGTGCAATGGGTTTTCTTTATTGCCATCTTTGATGAAAATAATATATATATGCACATCTTGTTATCAATATCTATATAACTCTACGATAAATAACCTCACATTCAAATTACTTATAATATTATTATTTTTTAATAATAAAAAAATTTCATTAGATTATAACTTCATTATTTAACACACATAAGAATAACTTCAATAATTATTATTACTGGACTGATCTGTTATTGAATGATCTTAACTCTCCCCTATCATTTTCATACTTTTTATTATAAATTTATGTAAAATTATTACTATACTTTAGATTTTATGGTTAAAATTCCTAGATCTTTTATTATCCTAACTATTATGCAATTTGTTATTTTTGGTATCATTGATCATCAGTAAATATAAATAAAGAATTCATTATCTAAGGCTAATATTAAAAAAATTGTATTTGAAACACCTTAACTAGTTATAAGTATAAATCATTAATTCATTATTTAAAACACATATAACAACATATTATAAATACATAAAAAATAATATGAAATAGATTTGTAAGTTAAAAATTGTAAATAATTTTATCACTGTTCCTATCAAAGTTTTTTTCTTTTTCTAAAAATGTACTAATAACACATATACTAATGAAAAATTCTGAGCACATGATTACAATTTCTTATGCTTACATAATCTGTTAACACAGTAACAACATTCTTACATATATTGCCACCTACTGCAAACCACAATGATCAAAGAATAATAGAGATTTAGTGCAATTAAGTTCTATCTAGTCTCTATTTATCCAATATCCCCAGATTAATTTCTAGCTTATGCCTTTCATCTATCTGTGCCCTCAGATCCAAGATTCTCACTGAAAAAAGCCATAAGCTAAAAATATTCTGGTAAAATTGCATAAACAGAAACTAAATAAGAAATTTTAATGCTCTAACTTTCTATCAGCCATTGATTATTATTGCTTGCATTAAGTGGTAATATTGATTGCATAGAGAAAGTTGCTACTGTGAAAAATTCTGATCTGAGATTTAGCTACAATTTAAAATTTAGAGCACATTTGTAAACACAATTATGAAGCTTCTTTTCAAATTATATTCTTTCAGAACTCTGACAAGGGATCCTTTGCATTCTTCTTTCTTAAAGTTTTTATAAGTAAAATTTATAAGGTTGACAAAGTTTCTATTGAAGATTGGAAATTACATGAAAGACATTTCAGAGATGTTCTGTATAAAACTGGCCTTCTGTCCAATATGAAATTCCTATGTAGACTAAGCTGCTGCTTATAATTCAATCTTCTAATGAGATTTTAATTACTATGATGTAGTCTCTTGGCTAATACAATTAAAGAGTGCACACCAAATAATCTAGAATTTTTTTAACCAAGTTATTTATACTATCCTCTTTAAAAACAATGTTAATTTTAAAAATAATATCCATTACATTAGCTATGTGTGTTCCAAAGGTTAATAATGAATTGTTTTTATATTTTCTTCTGATATATTAATTACATATTATTTTAAAATTAATTAAAATGAAACACACACACAAATAATAAATACAACAGCTTTTCCAATGCAATATATTTTTCTAATAAGATTTTGTTTGGATATCTATTAATTAACAGATTATCTTAAGTTATTGTAGATAACAAAATTTAAAAAAAAAAACTTATTATTTAAATCTATTCCATTAAAATGTCTGGCATCTATATTGTTACTAATTTATTTATTTAAATGCACTTTTTTGAAAAAAAAATCCTTTATAATATTTATAACTCTTTCTTATATATATAAAAGTAATGGTACTTTGGTATTATTCCTGCTATGACATATTACTTTAATGAATTATTATTCTAAGTGTGGGATATGTTTAAAATAATGTCTCCAAGGAATGTGTGGACAAATTTAATCCATAATATTTGTCTGCAGATCCCATGGAGGTGTTATTTTAAACATATTGCAAACTTAAAATAATACATCACCAGAAGTAATACATCATAGCATGTGTAATACGAAACTTCAAATGCAAAAAAAATAATGGAGATATATATTCATTATGGAAAAAGGAAAACAGACATTATGATATAAAACAGATACTTGTGAGTTGGTGTCTCTTTATTAAGGAACTTGATGCTGTCAGAGCCATCCTTTCCCCACCCAGCATACTACAGCACTTTGTACCATCATACACCAAATGTAATACCAAACTTCAAATCTAAAAAAAAAATAAAAATAAAAAAAAACATAACTTCAAATGATGGAGAAATATATTCATTATGAAAAAAGGAGAAATATGGAAAAGAATTCTCAAACATTTTTTGAATGGTAAACTGTAACAAAGTTTTGGATTTCCATTATTTTTTTAATCTAAAAAAAAATAAAAAATTGTGAACTGTGAGATAAAATTGTACCTTTGTCTAAAAATGGTAAACTGTAAGCCTAACCTTATATTTTAAATAAAAAACTCACAAATATAATAACTTTTAACCATAAATGTATATAAAGTTCAGCAAAAAAACATAAATAAAACAACTTTTACTGCTGAATGTGTTTTTACATAATAAAAAATTACTTACAAATGATGAGATATATTTATATTGTGTAGGAGAAAGTCACTGTGGTGGACTGAAGAATCTAATATTTCCACTGTATATATGTAAAAAATTGGTAACATATATATATATTTGACATGGATTAGTTGTGCCTGGATTTGTCTGTAATGACATCATGAACTGAAACTTTGAGTAAATATTACTGGCTGCAAATGTCATTGGAATCATACATCATAGCAGGAATAATACCAAAGTAATTGGTCAATATTAGAAAATTGATAACCTTTTGTTTTATATAGATATATAAGCAAATAGTGAAAATTCTGTGTACATACACACTCATATAAATGTATATGACATAATACATACTATTTGTTAATAAGGATGGTACAGTTTGTTTTGGAAATGTCTCAGACTATTATTCATACATACATTTGTTGACTTTGATGTATTAATTTAGATATTACAATAACATTTTATTTTTAAATAAATTTTGTTTTATAATAAATTATTGTGTTTCTTTTATTATTCACTCTTACTTGAATTTTAAAATATAAAAATATCCATATGCTAAATTAATAAGTGTCCAAATGTAATTCATGCTGGGTAAAAAGATTTATTAGTTGGAAGAGTTTCATTTTATAATTCATAGCTCTTCAATATTTTTGTGTGAATGTGATTTTGCTAATAAACGTAACTTCTTTCTTTGATATTTTTTTACATTAGTTAACAATATCAAATTACAATTAGGATATAAATAAGGAGGTCTAGATTTATTATTATCTAGTGGAACTTTTTAGTAAAGTTATATATGGAACTATCATTTTAGTGACCCAATTTGGAAGGTTTTGATAAACGTATACCCTGAGAGAATAAAAAAGATAGTTATTTGTATTTTTTTACTATTTTGGCCATGTAATCTTTGGAACTATAATAAACTCATACTTGAGAGATAAAAACAGTATTGTTTAAGATTTGGCATTTTAATTTTAGGGATTTTGATAACTTATGCCATGAAAGATAATATTAGCAGAATTTTGTTTAAAATTTGGCACTTTGATTTATTCGATGTTTGAGCCCTGATAAATTTTACTTATTGGTTTAAATAAATTATGTCTATTATTTTTAGTTAGATAGAAGTAGAGCTCTTTGAGGTATTGAAGAATATAATTTTTTAAATCTAAATTATAGCATCCTAATTTGATGAGTTTAAAATAAAAATAAGAATTTTGAGATAGTTAATACAATTTTATGATTGATTTTTTTTTAAATTTTAAATGGTATAAGTTTAGATATTGTAGAACCATATATACATATATATATATATATTTCTTTATTATAAAATATATTTTGTATCAATTTAAAAATTTTTAAATTAAGTAGCAAAGTAAAGTTTTAACTGATAGTTTTGATGAAAATACAATGAAAAGAATTCACTTGGTTTTGTTTCCATTCTAGAGAGAAAACTAATTAATATTTCAATTATTTATATTAATGGAACAAAATTTAGATGGAGATAGAGAAAAAGATAGTAATAAAAAAAATAAGTTTAGTAGTATTTGTCCTGAAACACAAGTTGAAGTAGTAGAATCAGAAATCCCTGAGATAACTTTTAGGAAACTTCAGATTGTAATTAGGAAAAATAAACCTATAAAAATAGATGAAAAGAAAGAAGATTATGACATGTTGAATATAGAAATGTTTAGTCAAATTTTGCAGAGAATGGTGAATCAAATGAATGAAAATATTCAAAGAATGCAACAGAAACTTGGATGAGAATCAGCTGAATATGAATCAAATAAATGAAAAATTGCAACATAAAATAGATGAGAATCAGCAGAAAACAGATCGAAGTATGGATCAAATGAATGAAAATTTATTACAAAATCAACAGAGAATGGAGAAAATGAATGAAAATGAGATAACAGTGATGGAAAGTCTACAGCAAGAAGTGAAAGAGATATAGCAGATAATCCAACAACAAAGACTAAAAGTAAAAAAAAAATAGGAAAAGTTATTTGAAATAAAAGAACAGTTAGAGGATATTAGGATAAAATTAAGTGATAATTTTAAAAAGTAGAAGAAAAGATTGACAAAGTAGAAGAAGAAATGAATATTGTACCAAAAGATTTTGAAAAAAAGAAGTTAAAATAGATATTTCTAGAGAAAAAAATGGTTGATAGTGTAGATATAATTAAAAACTCTAAATTTAATCTAGTAGCTGATGATTAATATAAACTTGATTTAGGGATTGTAGAGTCAGCTGAAGATAATTTAGTTTGTATAAAAGAATCCAAAGTTGATGTGGATTTAATATCTCAACAATCTAAAATTAATGATGAAATGGAAAACCTTTATAAAAATGATGAAATAGACATTGAAGAATTTAAAGTAGGTGTAGCAATTGATAAATGTAGATTTGATAATAAAATTATAGGAGAATTTAAAATTGATGATGTATTAATAGCTGATTATGATATTGATATAAAAATGTTAGGAGTGTCAAAAATCTATGCAAGTACGGCAATGGATTGTGAAATAGATACAGAAATTATACTTTGGAAAAATAAATATAAAGAGACACAAAAAGAAATATTAAATGACTTAGAAGTGTTTAATAATACCAGGTTTAATAAAATTTGGTCTTATACTTTTTGAAATTTCATATAAATGTTGAAATATATTAGTTTGTAGATTAAAGCAAATGTGATAAAAAAAATGGTTTTGCTATCATGAAGTAGCAAGTCATGAGTATGAAAATTTTTTCATAGTAGTGAATGTTTAGAATTACTATGTAAAATAAAATGTATGGTTGTAGTAGTGACTATAAGACAATTGGTTTTAAATGATACCAGGATACTATATTTCTTTGGAATAAAGAAAATAAATATCACATCATTAAATGGATAAACCAATGTAATGTAATTGTTGATATGGAAAATACATTCAGTTTGGGCCTAGAAATATAAATAAGTGTTATTTGTTCCTGAGTTTAATTTTATTGGTGGTTAATAAACTAATTGAATTGGTTTATAATGTTAGAATTGTGATGAGATTAATGGAACTCCAAATTTTAAAAGCCATCATCATTATTTTTAAAATTAGACAGCCTATACTGGTTTTTTTTTTGAATGTACATACATGTCTATATTTAGTTCATTTATATTTTTAAAATATTAACGGTAATTATTTCATTTAATTGTTATATATTTGAGTTAAATTAATGATTTTAATTGTTAACTCAATTCTGACTACAGTTTATATTGTATTAAATAAAAATTGGATATGAATAAAAATCCTTATGCTGCTCTTCCACAAAATAATAATCAAAAAATATTAATAATTCTTTACAACAGCTATA
The DNA here is from genome assembly GCA_028023455.1 of Epiperipatus broadwayi. NCBI lineage: Eukaryota > Metazoa > Onychophora > Udeonychophora > Euonychophora > Peripatidae > Epiperipatus > Epiperipatus broadwayi. Next base: position 3,790,400 of record JAQFVV010006222.1, read on the forward strand.
TAATCAAATAATAATTTTATACATAAAAAGCTTTTTTCAGCACCTGTTTTGGTGCCCTTTTCAAATGTTACTAATCTATTTAACAAATCACCTGACATAAAGCCATCCAGTGTCCAATAATGGAATTAAAACAAACAATAATAATATAAATAATTAAAACAAATCAAAACCCTTATATAAACTCAATAATTACAAAACAATTGATTATATCATAATATGTTAAATAATATTACATGCATTTTTTTCTTCTTTTTTTTAATATAACTTGATATTTATAATTTTTTATAAGTTGATATATATAATTGTATAAAAAATGCATGTAATATTATTTAACATATGATTATGATATAATCAATTGTTTTGAAATTATTGAGTTTATATATGAAGTTTTTGATTTGTTTTAATTATTTATATTATTATTGTTTGTTTTAATTCCATTATTGGACACTGGATGGCTTTATGTCAAGTGATTTGTTATGGCGTTAGAAGCAAACGGAGCTAAGTTGAATTTTGATATTTTAAAAATTTTTTTAGTTCTATTTTTCTTTATGAGCGAGATTGATCTTTTGAGAGCAGCAATTATAAAAAATAATTATTGTGAATGAAAGTATAAATTGTGATTGAGAGAGTGAGTTATTTGAAAGATTGAAAATTTTTGTGGTTAACTGTTTGAAGGATTTTCGTTCGCCATTTTAGGATTAGAAGGGTTTTTTTTTTAAAAAAAAAATTGTTCTTGTTGAATGTGTGATAGCGTAAGGATATTTATAAAAAAGTTGTATGTAAGTTTAATTTGGTTTAGTTAAGTTTGTTACTGAAGGTTTTTGAATTTTAAAATAGGTATTTGTTTTGAGAAGAAAGGCAATGTTTGTTTGGGAGGCCTAACGTTAGAAGACATGTGGGTATAGTTTTGATCAGGTTTGGGAAAAAGTAAAAAAAAGTTTTTATTTTTTTTTATAAGGGTGTTTGAAGAATAGGAGAGGTATTTATAAAAAAGTTGTATGTAAGTTTAATTCATTTTAGTTAAGTTTGTTACTGAAGGTTTTTTAAATTTTAAAATAGACATTTATTTTGAGATAAAAAGCAATGTTACACATGGCTATAGCTTGATCAAGTTTGGGAAAAAGTAAAAAAGTTTTTTATTTTTCTGTATAAGGGTGTTTGAAGAATAGGAGAGATATTATAAAGTCAAATATAGAATAGGTGACTTGAAAAATAAGAATATGGATTGCATTTGTATGGCACAATGTATATATGATCAACAGAAAGGAGTTAGATGAGCAACAGTAGAGTGTACAGTATGTGCTGAGGTGTATCATTTGAAATGTTTAATAAGAATAGGAAGGATGTTGTAGGTTTCTGGATATGTAGTCAGTGTGTAAATGTGATTAAAGAGGTGAGAAAGTAGTTTTTAAGTGTAGGTAGTCTAGAGAGAAAGTCAGAGGAGAGGGAGCAAAATGTAGTTAAGGAAGATAGGACAGAGTATGGTTTTAGTGATGTGTCAGGAAATATGGGTGGAGGAAGTAGTAATACAATGGAGATGGTTAGCCAGAGAATAAATAAGCTACAGAAAAAGTGAAGGATGTAGAAGTAAAATTAAAATTGTTAGAGATGAAGTGTGAGGAGATAAAGGACTTATTGAGTAGAAATGATAAGGAAGAAATGGATAAGGAGGTCCAGAAGGTGGTAGAAAAGGTTACAGATGGAGTAGAGAAAATAGACTACGAGACAGTATTGATAGGAGATTCACTAATAAGAGAATGTGGGGATATAATTGCAAGAGAAAATAGAAGCAGGTATGTCAGAGTATGTTTGCCTGGAGCAAAAATTAGGGATGTGACAGATAAAGTAAAAAAGCAATGTAGTAGAGATGCATATGTAATGGTAGGGACTAATAATTTGTTAGAGCCATCAGAGAAAGTAATGGATGAGTATGTAGAATAGATTAGAAATTTGAGAGAGATTAAAGGATGAGTAGGAGTAGTGGGACTATTACCAAGATTTGATAAGAGGCAGTTGTTAGATAGGGCATGTTCTATAAATGAGAAGAGTGAAAAAATTGTGTGAGAGCAATTATGTTATGTTTGTGGATGTATGGGATTGGTTTATTGAAAAGAGGGAGTTATATAATAAAGATGGTTTGCACTTAGGAAAACAAGGAAGTGAAGTTTTAGGGAGCCTGATATTTAAAGTATATAATTCGGGAAACTTTTAAAGGGGAGTGGGCTTTTAAATTGTAATATTATCAAAAAGAAAAAGAATGGAGGGGATATAAGAAATAAGTAAAAGATGGTTGATTTAGATATAAGTGTAGATGTGGAGAGGGAATGGTTTTGTAAGATTAGTGGTAAGAAAGTTTGTTATAAATGTAATGGAGAAAAAGGAATCAAAAGAATTTATAAAAGAGTAGTTAGGAAAGAAATTGTTAAAATTGGGTTTTTGAATATGCAAGGTGATAGGAGACCAGAAAAGTGGCTGGAATTAAATAAAGCAATTGAAAATGAAGGGCTTGAGGTATTAGCAGTAGTGGAAACTCATTTAAAAGAAGAAGAAGAACCTATTTTGGAAGAGGTAGTATGCCAGGGTATAAACAGAAAAGAAAAAAAGGGAGTGGTGGTATAGGTGTTATATTGAAAAAATATTTAAATATTGTTAAATGTCAAGAGCATTTGTGGTTTGAAATAAGGTTGGGTAGACAAGAATGGATGGTGGCTATAGTGTATATTGCCACTGGAGATAGTCAAACTGTAATGGAGTGAAACAATAGTATATATGAATGCCTAGTTAAGGATATACAGAGTTTTAAAGAAAAGGGGAAGAGAATAATGGTTATAGGGGATATGAATGGACATATTGAAGAAATTGATGATGTAGATAATAAGAATGGTCAGTTTTTGAAGAAATTTTGTCAAAGAGTAAATTTGAGCATTGGGAATTTATTAAATGTGTATGAGAGACAATACACATGGTCTAGATATAATGTATTTCACACAATAGATTATGTATTGGTAGAGAAAGAGGGAATGAATAAAATACAAAAAATTAAGGTGTTTGATAATGAAGAGAGAATATATAATAGTGATCATAACTTTATTGTAATAGAAATAGTTAGTAATGTGATGGAGGATAGAAATAAAAATAGACATAATAGTGAAAGATGTGGATGGAGAGTGAATGATAAAAATAAGTTGGAAGAGTATAAAATAAAAGTTGAAGAAACCATGGAGCAGTTGGTTGGGGATGAGTATAAGGACTGGTGTGGTGAAATAGAAAAAGTGGCAAATAGGATTTTAGTCAAGAATATGCAGAAGGATAAAAGTAATAAAAAAATGAGAGTTAGTAAAAGTGTAAAAGAGAGGAAAAAAGCATGCATAGAATATAAGTGTGCTATTAAGAATAAAGAAAGTGAAAATGATATTAATGCTAAATGGGGAAAGTACTTAGAAAAAATGAAGCTAGCTAAAATGGATAATTATAGAGAGATGATGAAGTTAAATAGTAAATTGCTGGAGGATATTAATAAAAGTGGAAGAGATGGGAGTAAAAAATTTTGTAATTACATTAAAAGGAGAAATGTAGGGGAAAGAGAGATAGTATTAATAGATGATGAGGGAATAGAATGTAGCTCTAGAGAAGAGCTAGAGAAAATCTTAAATAGATATGTAATGAATATAGAAAAGATGTTAAATGTGAAGGGAATTAGTGATAGAAAACATGAAAGCAGTTAGTAATGGGAATATTAGGTTCACAAAAAATGAACTGAATGAGGCAAGGAAGAGATTGAAAAGTGGAAAGGCGAGGTTTAGATGGATGGGCAGCAGAGATGGTAATGAATTTAGAGCATAGAGCAAAAGCAAAGTTATTATCATGTTTTAATAAGATGGCATAGAAGACAGTTTTTCCAGGTAGTTGGAGTAATACAAGAATAAAATTATTATTTAAAGGAAAGGGTAAAGATCATATAAAGTTAAATAATTATAGACTGATAGCGGTAACATCAGTTTTATATAAAGTTTTCGCATATATGGTAGCTGGAGAAGTTGTAAAATGGATGGAAGAGAATAATGTAGTGGGGAAAATGCAAGAAGGTTTTAGGTCAGATAGGCATATAGGAGATAGTTTGTTTGTAGTTACACAACTTATGGAGATGAGTAGGAATTCAGGTAGATCATTATATATGAGTTTTATAGATATAGAGAAAGCATATGATAGAGTAAATAGAAATATATTATGGGTAAGATTAGCGAATTTGGGAAATTATATGAAAAATAATTATTATACTTACCAATTAGGGGATATAGAATCAGTTAAAGTTAAAAATGGGGTGGGATTAAGGCAAGGATGCCCTATGTCACCGATTTTGTTTTTGTTGTTTTTGAGTGAAATGGAGAAAGCAATAGAAGACTAGGAAGAGGGGTAGAGATACCGTTAATAGGTGGCAAAGGAGTATATATACTTTGTCGGGTCTTTTTTTTTGCAGATGATATCTTTTTATGTGCAGAAAGAAGAGAAGATATGAATATTATGTTGAGGACATGTGCAAGGGTGGGTAAAGAGATGGGGATTAAATGTAGTGAAGAAAAATCAAATATAATGATGGTTAATACTGGGGAAAGAAAGGATGTAGATTTTTTATTGGGGGATATAAAGTTAAGTGTGGTGGATAGATATAGGTATTTGGGAATCATCTTATGTAATCAGGAAAATTGCTTGGATGAATGGGAGAAAAAATTGGTAAATGAAGCAAAGAAAAGAAAGGGTTTGGTAAAGAAACTAACAGTATTTTCATATAATAAATATGATGTAGCTAGAATTGTATGGAAGGGAGTTGCAGTAGCAGGGTTAATATATGGTAATGATGCATTATGTGTTAGTAAAAGGATTTTAGATTATTTAGAGAAAGTACAAAGGGAAGTAGGAAGACATGCATTGGATGCAGAGATGTGGACAGCAAAGGAGGCAATTCAAGGAGAAATGGGATGGTTAAGTTTCTATATGAGAGATGCAAAAAGTAAAATGAAAATGTTTGGTAGGTTGCAGTTTATGGATAGTAAAAGAATAGCCAAAATAGTGTTTAATTGGGTTATGAGTAAAGGGCAGGTAACAAGATGGGTGAGAAAGGTAATGCGGTATGCAAAAGATTTGGATAAAGAATTTATATCGGTATACTTGTATATAAGGTGGGATGATTGTGTTAGGAGGATTGTTAAGTGTTATAGTGGTAAGGAATGGGATAAAAGAATAGAAGCATTAATAAAAAATAGGGAGTTAGAGAGATGATGAAGTAGTATGGAGGGTAAGAAGAATTTAAATATATATAAAAGTAAATGGAATATTGGAAGCGAGTTAATTTATGATAATAGTAAGGAAAGTAGTTTATTGTTTAAGGCTCGAACGGGATCTTTAGCAACAAGAGAATATACATGTAAATGAAAAACTATGGGTGATTTAGCATGCAAATTGTGTAACGAAGATATAGAAAATATTAGGCATCTGTTGATTGAATGTAAATGCTTGAAAGCATAAAGGATACAGATAATGAAGTTATGAGAGAATAGGTATGAACAAAATGACTATACAGAAAGTGAGTTATTAATTTTTATGCTGGGTTTGCAAAAAGATAAAGGGGATTTAGATTTAAAGGCCATAGAGTTGACAAAGATTATGTTGTGGAAATGGGATGGGGCAGAATATGGGAAAACTTGGAGTGGGGAATGGAAAATAAAGTGGCTAACAGGTTTATCTGGGCATAGTTGCTGAGATATTCTTGACTTCGTTTAAGGAGAACCCAAATACATCACATCACCTATGGAAGAATAAATATGAAAAAAGGGATTATACAGAAAGTGGATTATTGGTTTTTATGCTGGGTTGGGAAAATATAAGGGGCATTTAGATATAAAGGCTATAGAATTGACAAAGATTATGTTATGGAAATGGGATTGAGCAAAATATGGGAAAACTTAGAGTTGGGAACGGAAAAAAAGTGGCTAACAGGTTTCTCTGGGTAAAATTGCAGAGAGATTCTTGACTTCATTTAAGGAGAAGCCACAGTACATCACAACTCATCATCATAACGTTAAATAGATTAGTAACATTTAAAAAGGGCACCAAAGCAGGTGCTGAAAAAAAGCTTTTTGTGTATAAATATAATAATCTTTTTATACATAAAAACTAATTTTATTAAACTGTAATTCAAAAAGAAATTCAAATGTTTAATTTAAAAATATAAATTTTAAAGTTGTTTTAAATAATTTTGAAATTAACTGTATATTTATTTACTGTTCTGTTGGCAAATAACCAAGAAAAATTTCTTATCAAGAAAACTGTTTTCATCATGTGAATAGAATCAATGGCTCTTGAATTAAAAAAAGAACATCCAAATTTAAATTCTCAAAATCAACTTGTAAATAAAACTTTTATCCCAATGAATTTGGGGAATCAAGAATCAAATGGATAATCTATTACTTCATATTTTTATCTATCATAAATAGGATTATTTCATAATTATCAAATGCTGCAAAATCATGATTTTTTTTCTACATCTTCATTTAGGCCTATCTTCAATATTTCAAATGAAATGCAGTTATGAAAGAAGAAGCATCTGCTATATCTTAAATTTGAAGAACATTAACATGATCTAATGGTAAATAAACTCAAATTACAAAACAACCCTTTAAATCTTTAGTAAATATTTTTTTAAATTTATAACAAATTATTTTTCACATAAATATTATGTCAATATTAATTCTTTTAAGTTGTCATTTTTTTTTAAATATTGTATGGATAACTGTGTATAATTATTAAAGCTATAAGCAAGTAATATTTTTAAAACATTTTAAATATAATGTTTAAAAATAATACAGATGTAATAAATAATAGGTTATTTTTATTTTATAGATGCCATATTTCAATATAGATTAAAAAATATATAATCTGTGTTATTTAATGATATTTATACTTTTAAATAATGATTGTCTAAATGGTAATAAATATTTATTTTATATATATGGGATTTGACTGATACTGTATTTATTGGCAATTGAGATATTTGATGTATTTAGCTTGATATGTTGGTTAGTTCCAGTTATAAATTCTTATGGCTTCATTTTATAATGACTTCATTTTTGTAGTGAATATTTTCTTAAGAATGAGTAATGTTTGTATCTTTATAAATAATATAGCCATAATGATGAATTAATATTTAAATACTTTATATATGACATTTTAAGAGTAGTTGTTTCTATGATATTACATAGAATACTATAGTAGAGAGTTAAGCTTATATATAACAGGCATTTCACCAATTGCTTAATTTTATAGCCTTCAGTGTATAAGTTACTGTGTTACTAGCTATTGAGATCAAGGACAGTTTGGTTTGTTTTGGCAATGTTTCAGATTGTTAATCATACATGCATTTGTTGATTTTGATGTATTAATTTAGATATTGATAGCTATTACAATGACATTATTGTTATATTATTTTTTTAAATAAATTATTTTGTTTTATAATAAATTATTTTGTTTCTTTTATTATTCACTAGTATTTAAACTATTGATATACCAAATTAGTAGATGTCCAAATGTAACTCATTCTGGGTGAACTTATTATTAGTTGGAAGTTTCAGTATATAATTCATAACTTCTCAACGTTTTTGTGTATATGTGACTTTGCTACTAAACATAACTTCTTTCTTTAAGATTTTTTATATCAGTTAACAATATCAAAGTGACAAGATGGATAAAAGAGGGAAGTCTAGATTTATTATCTAGTGGTGCCTTTTAGTAAAGTTAAATATGGAACCATTTATCCATCACAATATATATATTGTAACCAGTTGGTTTACATCACACACACTAATATAGTGTATGTGAATATATATATATGTAAATAAAGGAAAAGTAGAAATAAACACAGACAAAAATTATAGTAGATATTTTCTACATTCATTGAAATAAAAAAATAATAATGATAATAAATAATAACTCTGATTTAAAATAAAAATTGTTTTATAAATTAAACTTTTAAAAGGTCTGAATAAATATAAATATTGTATTATTATCATTGTTATTCTGATTTTGAAATGTAAAAAAGCACCATACTTAATTTTGGAATTTTTAAATTAATTAAACAAATTTTTTATCTATTAAAAATCCCCTAAGTAAAAAATATGTATATAGATTCCAAAGGATTAGAGGGATAAAAATAAAATTCTGTTGTTAATCAAGGTGTTGTTATAACACCTCAGATGATTTTATAAAAAGAGCTGATAAAAAATATCAGCCCGTTTGGATAATGATTTTGAAGAAAGCAGTATGTTGTTGGCTGTAGCAGAAAGTTGGCAGAATAGCTACCATGAATTGATACAGCTGAAGGCAGAACATTCGATTTAAAAGCTACTAATATTTCCTTCTCAGGAGTTTGAATTCACTTGGAGAAAATGACCCACTTCTTTGTGCTGTGATTCATAGCCTTAAACAGAGAGGATAGTTGCTTGTCTAAAATTTATTAAATCAAACAGCTGCTTGACTGGAACAATCCTAGGCTGAAAGGAAAACTAACATTTTACATGGATTACATTTTTCCTGATTAAAAATCAAACTCACCAAGAAAAAAATCTTCTAGCTTGCTGAAGAGTTAATTACATGTATGCTGCATCAGATATATGCAGAAAAGCACAGATAAATGTATCTATAGCTGGTGAGTTATTTTAAAATAAGTCATATAAAAATAGACATATATAGAACAATATTATTTTTAAGTCAGTTAAAAATCTATATATTTTAAAAGAATATAAAGTAATTTTGCTGGAATTATAATTAAGAGTCAAGAATAATTCATTGACCATCTTGTTTTTAAGGCAAAATAGACATTTTTGAACAATAATTCTCTGGACATTATTTTGAAAAAAAAATATTTATAAAAAAAGTAAAGAATTGATGATTCAATAATTTAATTTAAAAACGTTGATAATTAATCAACAAATACCTATCAAAAATTGACTATACTTTTTTTAAGAAAAAAAAAAGAGAATTTATAAATTGAGACTAATTTTAAATTATATCTATATTTTGTTTATACACACATGTATATGTATGAAATTTGTGCATATTTTCCAAAGAATTTAATAATGAACATATATTATTGCTTTTAAGTTATGATGTAAACGTCAGCATGTGTACACACACACATATATGTAAAATTACATTTTGAAAGTGAGGTGTGAATTTGTACTTTTTATGCTTATGGTGAGTGTATAGTTGAGCAGGGCTATTTGGATTCAGAGTATTCATGATGCTCCAAAGTATATGCTCAGCACTGTCTAGACCTAGATATTGAGCTCCCAGAGTAGTCCAGCAGTGTGTAAGTAGGCCTCATGAATAGGCCCTGGGTCTCACGAATAGACCGCATCTATACCCCTAAGTCTCACAAAGATGAGCAGGGTTGGCACAATGCCTTTTTTTTCTGGATACTACTCTTTGGGGATGATCTGTTTAGGTACTTAGAAGGGCAGTGCTTAAAAATGAGGTATTTTCTCGTGATGTCATGGAGCTTTGTGTACTGATAGTCCAGCTTGGCTCTCTGCTTATCATGGCATGGGGAGATGCAGTTCACATATTCACTTTTACTATCTCACCTTGCCTACTTCATCAGCATTAACTAATCAAGCAGAAAGACATTTTAAAATTTGTATAATTTTTGGATTCTATAAAACAATATTATCTTTCATTTATTAAAAAAGAAAAGAGAGACATTTTAAAAGTGAAGCAAACAAGCAAATAATTTTTTTTAAAAGAAAAAAAAAGTTGATAGTATTTATTTCTTTTAAGAAACTAATCGATAAAAAGTGGAACTTACTATAAAATAAGAAAAGCAATTTATACATTTTCAACAACGAATAATTGTGAAAATAACTTTTATTGTCACAACAAGTATGTAAATTTTATGAAATTATTAATTATAAAAGTATTGCGTGACAAAATTAAATTTATTAATAATCTGTGCAATTCTATATACATGTTGTAGTAAACCTAGCATAAGTATTTGTATTATTTAAAACATAATTTAAAAGCTTAATCGTGTATTATTTTTATGTAAAAATTAAATATGTTCAGAAATCACATGCATGTATGGATGCGTATATCTGTCAATTGTATTGCAGATACCAATGCTTGTCAATTGTAACACATATGTAAATTTTAATCATTTTTTTTGTAATAATTTTATGTTTAGTTGAAATGTCTTGATCATAAGTTATAAAACGCCCGTCTGTGTGTGGATATATATATGCGTTTTTAGAATCTAATTGAGAAATATTGTAAAACCATGTAATAACTTTAGTTGTGTATATAATTTTGTATACTTTTCAAAATCAGAGCCTTATCCTATAAGACCTTAAATATCATTTATTTTTATTTTTTTTTGTTATTAATAAACTTGTATTTAATTGTTAAAAATTGTTTTTATCATCTCTTGGTCACATATAGTAATAGAGCTTGTGTTCCTGAGCTAGATTTGGACACGGATAAATGGGGATGTGTTTGGTGCTTTGGGAATCCAGAGATGATCAATCATCATCCTGGTTGGTGCAAAAGAGGATACTCTTTAAAGCCCATGCACTATTATTTTTTATTTTACTTTAGTCTTTATTAAAAATTTAAGTTTATAGTTGGCCAGTACAAGTGGCCCAAGCATTGATGATGATCAGCATGTTTTAAATGTCCCAGCATTGTTGTTTAGATTTTCTGTTTATGGTGTATTTAATGGATGGGCACTAAGCTGGTGCATCCAAGTTATGTTTAAATAATTGCCCAAGCTGGCAAAGGCTCAGAAGTTAGCCTGGTCTACAGAAGACCCATTTTCCCATCCAGTCACAAGGTTGACTGTTGATTTACTGTACTGATGTATTATATTGTGGATCATTCATGATGAGTGATTATTTATCTCAAGTATTTACTTGTACTTATGTTTAAATTATAATGCTGGTAGTTAATGATGCTTTTTCTTCTGAGTTAGCTGGCTGATCTCACAATATTCTCAGAGATTATCTAATCTCGTGCTCTTATAAAATATATAGAATAAATTTTTGTAAATATTTGATTTTAAATGGACTGGGAGTGGTGATGTGATGTTTTCCCATCACTCTAGTTCAAATCACTTTTCTTGATACCCCCCATCCTGTTACAATATATATATATATATATGCAGAGAGAGAGAGACAGAGAGACAAAGAAAGAGAGAATACTCTATAAAGATTCATTGCAATATATATATTTATCCAAATGTCTCAGTTAATTGTCTCGTCATCTACTATATAGTGACAATTATAGTAATCAACAAAGTATTATTTCACCTTCTAGCTTGAATATATTAAAATCTATTTATCAATATTTCATTGCTAGGATAGTTAGTTAGAATGGGATATGTCTGACTATCTTTAAAAATTTGAAACTAAAAAACTTTTCCCAAGATTTTCAATCTTGATTTACATTATATATAGTGGACATGATATCCAATACAATAAAATGTCATTTATAAAGACTTTATGCAATTAAATTATCTACATATAGCATATTCATAACCCTAATGTCATATTTATATATAAGATTAAAAAAATTTAAATTATTTAACATTTATAAAAAGATAATTTTAAATGTTAATTTTAATAATAATAAAAGTGACAACCCCAGTATCAGTATCGAACACTATGATTATAAAGATCAATATCAAAGCTTTTTAAAAAGATTTGTTGTTTGAGGGATAAAAGTTATTGTTGGAACTAAATTAAATATAAAACATTTTCAAAATGAGCAATATGTAGCTGTTTCCACAGCTTCTATATATCCATGTTATTTAAATGAAATAATAATACATGAGATATAAACAGTAATATCGCAAAAAAATTAACTTTTTACAATCAGCTTCTAGCTAAAATATATGTTTCATGTAAACTAATTAGTATTATCAAATATTAAACATGCATTCTGATATATATAATATACCCAAGACATGCCAAACACACAAAAAATATATAAAAAAAATTGACTAATTATAAATAATAATCATTGGTAAATATAATTAATTTCATGAAATTTGTTTCTGGCATGCTATTTAGAGATTATAATATATTTTTTCAAGAGTTTTATTATTATTAAATTTTATTCTATGGATCAGAATCATGCATTTTAAATTTGAATAATTGCATATAATATATATATGGTAATTAAGTTTCAAGAAATACTGCTCCTGTCATTTTATTTGTAATACATACATGTATTTATGTGTTTTTCAATATATATATATCTTAAATATATTTATGCACTTGGTTTAATATTAACTAATAATTATCATTGTGTTGTCATATGGAGAATGATAAAACTGATTTAATTTCCAAGGTTATTTGATGATGCCCCTGTTCCTGGCTAAAATAGTGTAAATTTATGAGACTTTTTTGTTTTGTTTTTATTTATGCATTGATATAAATGCCTAATTATTTATTCATTTTCATGGATTGTGTATAGTTTGATTAATAAACTTCATTAACACATATTATTGACAATAACAGTAATTATAATATATATGTCCAAGTAAAAAGTGACTGGAGCTCTCTCGAAGCTGCCTGAAGTGCCATCTCTGAATCAATGATGTATTGTGTAATAGCATATTTTAGTTATGTACCCCAAAAATTGTAAGACATTAGTATATATAAAGGATAATAAAAATATATATTTACGGATTCTTTAAAATATTGTATTGGATAATTTTTAATAGTTTAAAGTATATAATTTATAAAACAATAAAAAATGTTAATTTATTATGAACACTGCTATTATTTTTAAAAACAAAACATTTATTGTTTTTGATAATTTTTCATATTGTCTAAAATAATTTAAAAAGGACTGCAAAAATGTCAGCATTTTAAAAATTATTTTAAGTCAACATTTTTTTGAACATAAATAATGTAAGGCTAACATTCATTTTTTTGTTAAAAAGTGTTTGAATTAAGTGGATAAATTGTATTTATATGAAAAATAAATTAAAAAATAACAAACAAACACAGTCTTCTATTTTAAAAATAGCTATTGATTTCAACATATATATAACAAACCACATACAAACGTCTTTATAAATCTTGATTTATTATAATAAGAACTATTATAATGTATAATAAATAATATAATAATGCATTAGATCATATTATGAAAGAATTATAAAAGAAGGAATTTATATTAATGAAATAAACCCTGTAATGAATAGGATGTTAATTGAAAAAAAGAGAATAATAGACGATTTAATTAAATAATTGTAGGGGATTATTTTAAGAAAGGTATTTATAAAATAAAAGTAATGAAAAGTTAAGATTGTTTGTTAGAAAATGTTTAAGGTAAGAGATATTTGCATTTTGTTATATGTATTATGGAATATTTGTATTTATTATTTATGTATTTTTTAGTTGTTCCTTGATAAAGACTATAAAATAATATAGTTGAAAGGAAGTAATAGTGTAACATTTGTTTTTATTGATTTATTGCTTAAATTGAACAAAATACCATAAAGCAAATATTTATATCTTATTTATATATATATAAAGGATAGGTAGATAACAGATAAATAGGTCACAGAACATAACATTTTTTCAATAGAGTAGAAAAGTTACCTTTTTATTTATTTATTATAAGTTGACTTTTTTTTTTCATGTGTTAAATATATTTAAATTGACATCCCTAATTTTATCAATTCTATAGTAAATTTTACCAAATTTTATAGTTAAAGTTTACCAAATTCAGTAGTACTTCTCTTGTTGTACCTTTGCCTTTTTAAGTTTTACTTTAACATGTGTTAAATATATATTTAAACTAAAATTCTAAAACTTTATCTAATTCATTAGTGTAACTAATCAAAACTGTCATCACTCATATGAAAAATTAAACACAATTTAATTAATTTAAAATATCAAAATCACACTTTTCTTTATTTTTACCATAATATTCTATAAATACAATTTATCCAAACTGCTTCAAACACTTTTTAGCAAAATTCTTTATTTGTACATATATATACACAGATGTTTAGACTGACCTGCAGTCTTCTTCAGAGCAAGTTTATTTTAATCTTCTAAATTTTTTTTATTTAGAAGATTCAAATAAACTTGCTCTGAAGAAGACTGCAGGTCAGTCGAAATGTCAGTGTATATATATGTACAAATAAAGAGTTTTGCTAAAAAGTGTTTGAAGCGGTTTGGATAAATTGTAATTTAAAATATATTTACAAAATCATATTTTATCTTGCTTTATCAAAAATTATACTTTTTGTTAAAAAAAAATTCCAGCTCTGCAATCTGTTAGTTAGTGCTGCACTCTTTTTGGGTTTTTATGATGTCATTCTAAAACAGTTGCAATATAGATTTTCCACACAATTTTATTTTTAAAAATAAGTAAAGCAAATATGTATATGTTAATAAAATTCTGTACAAAAAAAGAAACAAAATCATATTAGATTGTTCAAGATTGATGCCATATTTGTTGAATTATAAAATCACAAACAAGCTTTTACATTTATATAATGATATAATAAATATGGCTTTTCATTTCATCACTCTTATTACTTAAATAATAGTTAAAAATAAATACATACAAAATGTATATATATATAAGGCTTAGTTTAATACTTTAACAGCATGATATGCTATGCATGTTTTTGGCTATCTGGTAACCATAGTCATAGTTGCCCACAAAACATGCATTGTTATAAAAAAAACAAGAGCTGCTCCCAGAGCAGAATTCCCAAGTTGCATACAAAGTTATGTGCAACAACACAAACTGCCATGCAGTTTATTATGGGGAATCATATGTCAATCTGTCTAGAGAATTGCACAACACAGATACCAATACAATTGAGTTAAGACTAATACTGAGATCAAATCCTTCTTCCTTCAATATGAGTCTAAACCACAGTTTCGAACCTCCATCTGCCAGCATTGTCTGCTCTGAAAGAAACAATGATAAATGTAAAGTTGAAGAAGCCTAACAAATTATCAACAGTATACACATAATCAACAAACAAGAATT
Organism: Epiperipatus broadwayi; assembly: GCA_028023455.1. Taxonomy (NCBI): domain Eukaryota; kingdom Metazoa; phylum Onychophora; class Udeonychophora; order Euonychophora; family Peripatidae; genus Epiperipatus; species Epiperipatus broadwayi. The sequence continues at coordinate 3,805,466 of JAQFVV010006222.1, forward strand.
CTGTGTCCATCTATCACAAGAATGGCTCAAATATAAAAGAAAATAACATTTGAAAAATTCTATCTATAATGGTTCCTATGTTAAATGTTTTTGGAAAGTTAACAATTCAATTAGGCAATGGAAAAGTCCAACTATATAAATATTTATTTTAATCATTAAAAAAAAGTGATAGAAACTAATACATGAAATAAATGAGAAAAGGGTTTTATACATGAAATATATGAAAAAAGAGTTTTATCTTGAAATAGGGGGAGGAGGAATACAATCAAAAGCAAAGTATTAGACTCAACAGAAATAAAGTTGTAAACGATGCTAATGGATTAGATTGTTGAATATAACAAACTCACTTTAAATAATTTGTTTTATTTTATTTTTTCATTGTAGATAAAATGAATGAAAGAAATGAATAAATTAACATAAATTACTAGAATGCTTAGAACCAACTTGAAATTTTTGTGTAATTTAAATATCAGTTGATATAATATTTAATCAAATAGACTCTGACATGATCTGAGTTCTTAAAAATATAAGTGTTCACTTGAATTACATCCTTTTATTAAAAAAAAAAGTGCATCCACATCTATTAATAACAAAATAAGTATCCAATACCTAGATGGCATTACATTTAAACAATATATAATGTATTTTAATAGTTAGAATATTAGTATTATAAATATGGTAGGTGAAATAGTTGATAAGAACTGATAGCAATAATATACTGAAAAGATAAAAAGAATATCTTCAAGATCAATTTAGAAAAGAAAATAATGCAATTAATTATGAACTTCAAAATGAAAATGTTGAAGGTAAATGAAAAAGAAATGGACATATTGACAGATAAAATTATAAAAAATATTACTTATTTAATAAATTTATAATTACAACTTTAAATTACTGTAATAGATTTCTAACTACAAAATCTTTCCATTGACTCTTGTAAATCAAAAGATTTCACGAGTATTAATGTGTAATAAGAAATATGGACTTAAATCAGTGAAGTATTGAATCGCTTCATGCTCTCAGATCTAACCACTTTAGCTTCACCTATTTAAATAGAAAGTAGGTTGAAGTAAAGAAGGGTTCTCCTCTTTTCTTCCATAGTGTAAGCTTGTGGTTAAAAGATCTGTACAGGTCCCTACTATCGCATTTTACACGCATATTCTCGAGGTTACAGCCATGAAAAAATTTTATTACAAAAAATCGAATAATAATATTTCAAAAAAAATATAAAAAAAAAAAAAAAAAGAACACTATAATAATTTTAATTAATTTAAAAAAAAAAGGGGGGGAAAAATTATTAAGAAAAAATAGATTGACTTAAATTTAAAAAAAGATAGATGTTGTGTAAATCTTTAGGAATAAAATAAATTCAATTGTTTGATGTGTAAAGTAAAAAAATAATTTTTTCTTTTTTAAAAATTTATTTTTAAATTTTAAATTAATATAATATTATTAAATTATTTTTATAGAAAAAAAGAAAAAGAAAATATTTTGTTTAAAAAAAATAAAAAAAAATATAGAAAAAAAAAAAAAAAATAACATTTTATAGAGCAGTCTGGAATAAACTTATGATCATCTCCAAATATAAAAGAGTATTTTGAAAAGAAAAAAGATTGATTTGAAATATTTATACTGGGCAAACAATAATAATCCGACTGGAGAATAATGAGACTGATAAAATGACTATCGAAAGATGAGTTAGACAAGAATGCTGTATGTCACCTGAGATTTTTAATATTTCTTAGAAGACATGTTAAATATTTGAAATAAGGAGAAGCTAATATTGGAGGTAGAATAATAAAATGTGTAATTTTCAGATGATATGGCAACTAAGTATAAAAAGAGTTTTCAGAATATATTGAATAAATTGGAGAAAGGATGTATGGTGAGAAACTAATGTTGAGAATATCAAGTATTTATGAATAGAAAGGAATGCAAAAAGACTACAAATTGAAATTTCATGGTAAGATAATTCAGCAGGTAAATGTATTTAGATATTTGTGTAGTTGATTTATGAGATGGAAAAGGTGAAGATGAAGTTAGAAAAAAAAAACAGCATTGATAAAGGATGCATTTATTATGAAAAAGAAAATAATTTGTGGTCTTTGAAAAGAGAATTAAAATATGTGCGGAGTGTACTATTATATTGTGGCAAAATGTGAACAATGAGTAAAAAAAATAGAAACATATTGGGAGCCTTTGACATGTGGTTTTGGAGAAAGATGAAAAAAATTACTTGGATGGCAAATAAAAAAGATTTGGAAAGAATATATAAGAAGTAATAATAGTTTAATGAAGATATAGGAATAAAGGATGGAAAATATTTACTTTGCTGTTATGATGTGAGAGAAGAAAAGTGATATATAAAATTCAAGATCTGTGCAATAAAGAGATTGGGACTAAAGAAATGAATGAACTTATGACATGATTTATCTGGACTTGTCCATGAGACAGTCTACTATTGATGAAAGGTGATAAAAAATATTATAAGCCCCTGAATAAATCAGTCAACACCAAATGAAAAATACAAAATATTTGTACCATCATAATAGCAGGATTATGTTATATATACATGCCTATACTTTATGGAGAATGCAGGAATTAAGATTTTAATAAGAGGAAAAAAATAATATGGTAAATTACTTGAAAAATCAAATGATATCTAAGCAAACAAATGATTAGCTGAACATGTAGTTACAATCAAGTGGCTGAATTAAGATTTGTTTTTATTCTTTTCTGAATAGAAATTATATCAGAAAACATTACCTTTTAAGGCCACTGTTATGCTAAAGTGTGTAAAGTACTAAAAGTCATTTACAAAGAAATATTCATTAAAATTGGAAGAAATAACATTATAGATTGGTAAAAGTTCCAATCATAAAATTTTGTTGGAGAGCATATTGGAATGATCTATAAATAATCATTATACTAGTATTTATGAAAAAATAAATAAAAAAAACATCCATTGCTTCAAAGCCTTTCTATAAATTTAGGTTTTTAAATACTCTTAGTCATGTGCATAAAATTATAGATAAAAAAATTATAGTAAATTTGTTACAATGTATGTCACTCTTTGTTACAATGTTGAAGTGTTTTTATAATAACAAAATGGTATAAGAAAAAAAAATAGCATTATATAACAGAATAATCCAGAAATTTTTTTTTTTTTGCAGGAAAATTGAATTATTTATAAATGAATTGAAACTACACAGAAGTAACATCAATGTTCTTCAGAATAAATAAATAATACTTATGATTTGGATGTATTTAATGGGGGGAGAGAAAATATGGTACAGACAGCAGAATTAAAAATTTTCCATTTTGAATCTTAAAATAATATGTCATATTAGATCATCAAAAATAAACAAGTTCCCTAAAGGACTTCATACCAATCCCTTTTTTAAAAAAAATAAAGTATAGTCAATACTAATTTTTAAATGAAAAATAGTAGGTTTCCACATAAAGATGAAAATTATAACTTGGGAAAGGCATCATATTTTAATAGCAACACCTTTAAAACAAAAAAATACCAACATTGTTCTATAATAAACCGATAAGACATAATGTTTAAAAATTTCCATCTGCCATCTTATGAATGATAAATATGTTATTATATTTGTTTTTATTTAAACAATAAATTTTCAGAAAGTAACGGTTAGCACTTACATCTGCTAGGCTTATAAAGTGGGTTTAGGATCCAAATACAAGATAGTACTTGTTTCAGATAGAGTGCCACATTTTTCACAAGACAGATGGGAGCAGAAGAGCTCAATTCTAAAACTTCTTTCCTTACATGTAACTACTTTAAAAAAACAGTTTAATTATATTTGCAAAATATTTACTTGTATGCATTAAATTCATAATAAAAGAACTAAGAGTATTCTGAAAAAATTTAAATATTGCCCTATAGCATGCCCATAGCTGATGAAAATTAACTCAATTTGTGTACCTAAATAATGAGTAATAATTTAGTTATCATTATTTAAGTATTGGTTAATATTTGTGTTACAATATACAAATAATATCACTAATTAAAAGGTTAAAAAAGCTTCAAAACAACTAACATATATTTTTATTGAACTTATTATTAATGTTATTTATTTGTATTAACAAAAGTAATATATTTTTAGTATAAAAAATATTCTAGTTTTGTTAATTTAAATATGAAGAGAATTTATTAAAAGAAGAAACACGGCTTAAAAATGAGAAAAAGAAAATAAAAAAAAGTGAAGTTTCATAATGCAACAAATAGATTATATTACATCGGAAAGAAATTTTCATACTCAATACTTTTAATGACATTTGTGATAAATTATTTTAGGAATTTAATGAAAGAACAAAAAATTATTTAGACATATTAGATATATTTTTGAAAAACATTCTGGATTAAGACACATGGAGACCATTAGCAAAATTTTAGAAACTTATTGGAATGAGATTAACTTGGAAAAATTAAGTGTCAAAAAATGCATTTTTTAAAAATGATAAAAGATAAAAATTTTCGAATAAGAAATATGTAAAAATTTATAAATGTTAGATTAATTTCTACATTTCAGAACATAAAAACATTTTTTTTCAATTATACCTATTTCAAATCCAAATAGGGAATACTAATTTTCCATACTGAAATAAATTAAAAATATATAAGAAGCAATTTGCATCAAAATAAAACAAATAATCTCTATCTTTATTATTCGCTAAATCAGATACCAAGAATTATAATAATTATAATGATATGATAAATGTATTTGCTAAAACCAAAACCAAAAACTTTTAAGGTTTTTAATTTAAATTTGAACTCATTTATTTTTAATTATACCTCTGTCCCATATTATGCTATACATTTTATAATTTTTCCTATCCTAAATTTGGTTTTACATAATTCTCATATTTGATTATTTGCACACAAAATTCGTTTAATTTTCACAAATTGTGTAAAAGTGTTATTTAAATCCAATATAAATATTTAAGCCAAACTGCATTTTGCTGCAACAAATATTTCTTTTTAATTTTTTTTTTTGACTAATTACAAAGAATACAAGTAAATAATATTAAATGGGAATTATTTTGATTTGACCACAAATTGACATGTTTTACTATTTTTATATACCAAATAATAATCAACTTCAAAAACTTAATTATATAATTAATAGAAAAATTAAAATTAAATCACAAATTAAAACTTTACTTTCTTCTGTGGTCAATAATCAAAAGTTTTACAGAAATGTGTATCATAAAATGGATCAAAAATAGTATCTTTTTTTTTTTTTTAGTTTTTTTTTTATTATTGTTATACTTTTTGTTTGAATTATTTTTATACTTTTTTAATATACATGTAACAATATTGTGATATTTTATTAAAAAAAGTTTTGGTTTGAATGTCTACTTTTATTTCCTATAAATTAAAAAAATATTTATGAATTTGATTAACTGAAATAAATGTTTGAAGCATTATTTTATTTTATTTTGGTCTTAATTACCTTGATCATTTTGGGCTTCAAAATGATAATGTATTAAGGACTTTCAAAATTGTAAATGTGAGGCTCTGCTCAGATATCTGATGGTTTTATCATAAGCTTAAAAATTTCTCAAGGAACTGAACCACATCAAATTCACATAATCTTTCAATTATTTTTTACTGATAAAGAAACAACTAATATTAGATGCTGAATAAAAGAAAAATAAATTATCCATAAACCTTTAAAAATCAAGAGCTGGCCAGTCAGTAGAATCTTTTCCTTAATTGTTCCTGCAGAAAATATGTAAAACTGTTTTATACTCATATGTGATGTATGTGTTTTAAAATGAAAATTTTTATGGATAAAAAGATGTGAATCTATATTTCAGATTTATCCATGTAGTAGAGAACATTCATAGATGTAGAAAGAATAACCAAATTTAGAAACAATTTATTTTAATTTAAAAATGTTTCCAATATCTGATTTTAAGTTTTCTTGTCATGTGACTAAGATATTTTGCCCAATAAAATCCAGAAAAAGACTCTCTTAGAGTTCATGAAATATTTATAGATTTGTAAGATCTCATGAATCTGAGTAATTGCCATAACAGTGCTAGAAAAGATAGATATAATAATGTGATTAAATAATGCTTAACAACCTTAATCCTCTATCTGAATTTTAGACACTGGCCATAATGTAGATTTTTTACAAACAACAAATGTGACACCTATTGTCAAAGTATTAGAAAGATTGAAATTCTTAAACAACTTTACTGTAATAACAAACTGATGATTTAATTAAGCTACCCATCAATTTAAAAATTTTTCATAAAGCTCCCATAGAACAAAATGCTATTAAAATCAATTCTAATTATTATTCTTCCTTACCTCTTTTCTGTTTCTCTTGCTAGATTTTATTAACTAAAAACTACCTTTATTTGAATAATTTACATCATATATTGAAAAGATGTTACATTTAAATCTAACAACTCTTCAGCATTCTTTGTTTATAAATTTTATTTGAAAAAATATTTTAATCACATGCTAATGAAGACATCTTGAAATTAAAATAAACACTTCTAATTTTCAATTGTTTTGCAATATCCTTGAAAGATTTTCACTATCCAGAAAATGACTGGTAGAATCCATCATAACTCAAGCTTCTATTGTTTTAATTTTCAAAAAAAGAGGGAAAAGACTGTAGTACTTACTAAAAAATATTGTTATTCATTATAACACAGTCATGTTAAGCAAAGACAAATGTTTTTATCAGAGATTTTATAAAATTTTAAAGCATGAAAAAGTACTATACATTTGGATTTTGTTGCCCCAAAAATATAAAAATGCATTTACCATCAAAAATTAAATTTATATACTGCTTTTATTAGTTATTCAATATTTGTCACAATGTTAAATAAAGATGGATTCCTGTGAAAGTCTAGTACATGTTATACAATTTTTATATAATGATAAGAAAAATGCATAATTCTGGGTGGTGAAAAATCTACTGAATTTGAAATAAATAGGTGCCAAATAGAAGTGACTTCTAGTTTCAATTTTTCCATTTTAATGAAAGTGATTGTAGGGGAAAAGTATAAATGGTTTCATCAAATATATAATAACTACAATATAAATTTGATGATAAAATCATTTACTTTGAATTAATTAAATTAAAAACAAGAACATCTGTTCTATATTATGCCCATTGTTCTACCCCTGACAATCAGTAGATCTATGTTTTTAAAGCAACCTATAATAAATTATGTTTGGTAATTAATGTTTGAAATTTACATCATTATTCCACCAATAATGAGGGGAAGAAATGTTTAATGGTGCTATTGCATTAATAAAGTTAAAATGAAGAAAATGTTATCTTAGAGATATCACTACTTCAATTAAATTAAATAGATATAAGGCAAATATTCGATATTTAAAGTGAATCATGAACTCTTACCAATGTAATATAAAAGCATTTAAAAATTATACTTATATATTTTGAATAATATTATAAAAAGATGGAAAAATCATAAGACTAATCAGTATATTTTTATCTTGCTGAATATAATGATACTAAATCTAAAATTATAAAAGCACATTCTCATAGAATTGGACATGTGGAACTGACAAAGATTGATACATTTTTTAATATTATTGTAAGAAACTTGATGATGTATACCATAGAAAATGCAAATCCTGTTTGCAATGTAAAAATTATCTAAGATGTAATATTAATTGCTTATGTTTGGTAAATATGGCTAAAAAATCTTTAAAAAAATTAAGTTTACTACAGAAGAGGTTAAAAAACAGTATCAAAAAATATAAGTATTACAATATATTAGATAACAGAGAGAAGAAACTCAGCATCTAATATAATTACAGAATTGAGAGTGAGTAATGAAACCAGCATACCAATCGGAATCACAGTTTGGGAATGTTGAAATAATTTTCTAGTTATTGGTAAACCACTATTTGACGATGATAAACAGTGACTGATCAAGATTATCTTCTGGTACTTTATAAGATATGTTTGCTCATTATAATTTACATTTCATTTCAGAGAAATAGTCTTTTCTGTCTTTTTATGTATTCTTCCTTTCATTCACCTTCTCTTCTTTTTTTGCCTTTAATTACTTAGATTGCTATAGGGTCTGATCTTCATAAACTTTTCCTAATACCAATTTTCCCATTATATTAATTATAATAGTAGAATAATATGTTTATGAAGCTAGATTTAATGATAAAATCAGCAAATTAGATACTAATTTCTTCTCTTCTTATGCATAGTTGTATATTTAATATGCTAAGTGTTTATTATTTAGGAAATAGTAATTGACAAAAATTAGCAAATTAAAACCCCGTAGTTATTATCATGCATGAAAAAAATAGTGAATGAGTTTAAACTGGATTTAAGACAAGAATTTCACTCATAAATAAATGTATGCATCCTTAACACTGTGGCACAAAAAAGATGGCCTAAAGTAGCTCTGATCTTGGAAAATTGGAAGGTGGTTCATTAAATCAGTAGAAATAGTTTTAATATTAGAAATAAGTATAGTGGGAAAATATAAAGCAGTAGTAGTAACAAAAAAATAATTAGAGATTTATATTGGATCCATGTGCTTCATGTGAACACTTTAAGATTTGAACTAGGTACAATACTTATGCCAATGGAATAAGTAGTCAATATATTTTATTTGTTGATTATCTTTATTAATCCCAACATGCAATCCCAAATATATTAGCAATTAATAAATTGTTTTTCCTATGTTCTTCAATACAGTGATAATGGTTTCTGAATCGATTTCTAGTAAAGTATCAATAGAATGATCTCTTGTCATATGGACGTGTAACATCCTGTGCAACTTACATACGTTTGTTAATTTGTTTCATTAAAACAAAATATTATACGACAATAAAGTTTAAATTAAACGAATGTTAGCTAAAAAAAAAAATCCAAGTAATATTTTAATGCTTAAAAAATGATGAGCTCTAAAGGTTTAATTAGGAATATTTTTTTTTATGTGAGCACAAACTTAAAAAAAAAAAAAAAGATAAAACAAACATTAATTGTTAATACAAGTTCCAGATTTTTACATGGTTGTAGGTTGTGACATAAAATATTTAAAAGACAAAATAATTGATAGAGCTTATTCAAAAATGATTAATAGCATTTTTTCTTCGCCCTCAATTTATCATTTTGAAGTCCTCAATGCAGAAGAATCATAAAAGTTTGACAGGTAGTCACAAGAACCAAATCTCAAAATGGTTGACACAATACAATCACAGTGAGGTAATAAATATATTTTGTAAAAAGAAAAATATATATACAACTCTAAAAAAGGATGAAAAATTGAAGTAATAGTAGCAATTTGTCACCTTCAATATATAATCAAAAAAAAAATCTACATTATGAATCAAAATATATAAGTATGAATAGCAACCCTATTAAAAACTAGTTTAGCGAAATTTACGATTTATATTTATCTCGGTGCGCTTCAAATACTTAATTATTTTCCCATAAAACACAAATTATACATTAGACAAATTATATGCTAACACTATAAATGTATTCATCATTTAAACAAACAAAGGATAAATAAATTAAAAGCATGACAATCTTTAAATAATAAAATCAAAATATATTATTATATTTTTTTTAGTAATTTGATTTTTTTTTTCCTATCACGAAAATATCAATTATTTATAAGTTATGCGATTACAATTATTAAATTCATTTTTTTAAAAAATAAATGAATAAAACAAAAAAAAAAGTGAAAAGTTATTATTGTTTAAGATATAAAAATTATCTTCCTCATTCAAATTTTGTCTGTTCGGGCATAGGATGAGCAGATTGTGGTGAAATATAAAATGGCTTACCCTTTACTGAAGTCAGAAAATCTTGTATACAGACTATATATTCAGAAACTTGGTTAAGAAATCCTTCCCTCTAAATTTTCACATACAATAGTATATTCACATATCTTTTCCTCTTTCTTACATCCTCTAATGTACTTTTAATGTACATTAAAATTCCATCACAAAAATTTTGTTGCATCATTTAATTATATTAAAAAATCAGAACTACTTTAAAATCACTGTAAAAAAAATATTGATAACTGACCTGATTTCAAACAAATAGCTAATTGGATAATCCAGGTCAAAATAGGCTTATTAAAAGTCAGATTGCCTACTAATAAAAAAAAAAAAATCTTTAATAACAATACTAGATTTAGAAATTACCATATTTAGAAAGAATAATGAAAATAAAGCAAAATTCATAAATACTATACTCTTTAATTGAATAACAGAATTTTATTCTCATTATGTTCCTTATGAGTTATCCTGTAGTTGAGTATAAACGATTCTAATTATTAAATACTTCAATAGTGAAGAGATGAAATTTAGATAATAACCAAACTGTTTTGAGAAAATTAATACACTGGTAGAATGACAGACTTAACTTGAAATTCATGGAACAGTTCTTAGGTGAATAAAATTTAAATGAATCCCATTTTTGATCATGTGAATGAAACCATTGTGCATCATCTGCCATTTGGATGCTAAAACTTCACATGATCTCACAAGGAATTAAGCATATGGTTAGCTTATTTTCAAATAATGTTAAAATTACTCTGCCATCAGAAAATTATAAATATAAATCAACAGAAAATATAAAAGAAGTAACCAACAATAATGTGAATGAACTCGATTATTACAATAAAAAAAGTATTGTTGAGCATCTTAAAAAACAAAACAAGATATAGGTCATTCTGAAGAAATGTTATCTATGTGATTGCCTAGAAATGGTATCAATTTAAAAACATATAATAAAAACAAACTATTTTTTATGATTTACTGGTAAAAATATATATCTGTCATTTAGCTAAAAAAAGGTCAATAAATAAATATTTTCAAGCTCTTGGGTTTTTCCTGCATCTTAATTCCACCATATTTCAATCATCCCACAGGACAAAAACTCAGATCATTTTCTCTGACTATGTCAGTGTTCCTCAATCTTTTTATTATTGGGGCACATTCTCAGAAGAAATTCCTTTTTGCAGCAAATCTACATATTGTTGTAAAAAATTAACTAAATAAAGAAAAACAAAAAACAATTTAAACAAAATTTTTAATCTTGAGGTAAAAGCCATGAAGAATTGCACTATTAAACAGAAAAACAAATTGTAACTTAGTTAATAAATAAATAAACTTTTAATTATTAACATTTGCACACATACAAAAATATTGTATAAAAAAATTACAAATAGGTACATATGATTATTTACTAATAAAAACTAAAAATAATATGAACAAAGCTTTTAATTTGACTAATATTTATTATTTTGATGTAAATCAACAGAATTTTTGTAACAAAATGACAATTAATGTGAAGTATGAGATTGATAATGTGTTGCCAGTTTTTATATCCAGTCTTATTGCTGATAGAGCAAATCTCAGTTCATCCGTGAGAATTTTCGGTCATGATCATTTATTATTTTTATATTAGTGAAAGTTAAAAATCCTAATTCAATTAAATATGATGTAGAAAATTGCAATAAAATATTAGGTGCTGTTTTAAATAACTTTGCATATTCATTCTCTTAATAATATCTAAAAAGTAACCAATAAAAATTCTGAATGTTTTATTTTTAATGTTCGATCAGACAAGAGGGAAATCAGTTTTTCCTCTTCTTCAAGGCAAAGATTGAAGTCTGATGTATCATCATCAAAAGAATTTCAAATCCAGTCATGTTTATTTACTAATTGTCTTCTGAAGCATATCTAAATGGTTTTTTTTTACTAATGGTGGCAAGAAAATTTCTCTTATGTTCAGGAATTTTTGGGAATATGGATAAATTATTTCCATTGATTTTTTTCATCCATAAACATAACTTTTTTAAAATGCAGTTAATTTAAGTGTCAATGTTAAGGAGTTGTCATTTTGGTCCTTGCAAATTTCTATTTAAAACATTAAGATGAACTAATATATATTCTAGATATGCCAGCTTTGCACACCATCTCAAATAATCATAAAATTTTTGTGTTTTCATAATATTTCTTTTTTATTTTACTGTCATACTTGTTTCTTCTTTAAAAATATATACAAATTTCTTCTCTTAACTCAAATATATGAGCCAAAATTCTTCCTCTGGAAAGCCAGGCACCTTCATTATGCAACAATAAGCAACTGTAATTAGCTTCCATGCTGTCACATAATTCTTTAAATAATCACAATTTTACAGGTCTACTTTTAATATGGTTAACTATTTTTATCACATCATCCAAAATAATACTTAATTTTGTGTGAAAAATTTTATCTCCTAAAGCTTCTTGGGGAATAATACAATGTATAAAAACTTGCTGATTTTTTTTTGTTTTGCAAACATCTTAAAACCCTTCCCATGTCTAACCATTGATGGAGCCCCATCTGTACAAATGCCTATACAGAAATCACATAAGTTTGTATTTTGAAAAAATTGTGGTTGCAATTAAATATTTCTCTTTTCATTGTTCTTCTTGGCAATTCTTGACAAAATAAATATTGTTTCATAATTGAATCACTATTAATGAATCAAATAAATCCCATTAATTGTGCCTTTTTTGCTGATATCTGTAAATTCATCTATTTGTAGACAAAAATTTGGCTAATAAGTTTTTGTTGAACATTTTTGATTATATTTTCCAATATAACAATATTGTTGGAGAGAAGAACTTTATTTATTTCAGCTTCTGCTTCTTTGCCAAACATACATTTCATCATTACATGACAAGTGGGACTAATTAATATTTCTGCAATTGAATGAGATTTCAGCTTTTGTGCAATAAGTTGGGCTACTTCATTGGAGGCAATTTGTGCTTTATCAAATACTCTCATTGTGCCTTTTGAAATTTTTGAATTTGTTTGGCACTATTTGTCATTAATCTTTAAAAATACTTTTTGTCTTTGGGCACTAAATTTGAGTGAACTTTTTCCAAATGCTGTGGACTGTTTGTTTTTGTATGTCCACATACAACATATAAAGACATTAGGAAATCTTTGTCCCCTGTCCCTGTAAATTGAAATTTAAATAATCTTCACTATATTTCATTGTGCTAATTTTCAATCTTTATGTGAGAGCTTCATCCATGCTGGTACCGCTGATATTATTAAAATTGTCAATGGATGTAGTATTTATATTTGCTGCAGAACTGCTATTGCTATTGCCATCATCTTTAGCTCTGTTTGCCATAACAAATTTTCTTATATCCATTTTTGGATAAGCTAAAAATTAATTATAAATTGCTTTAATTATAATTATTTATTATCTCTAATTAATAAGTGTTTTATAATTTATAAAAATCAAATTTGCATATTTATTTAGTAATCTAGACTGATTTTACAGCACCCTTGGATATTTTTGTGACATCCTAAGGTGCCATAGCACACATTTTGAGAAACACTGGACTATGCCTATTTCACAAACAATCATTGCTCATTAGATGAAGAAGATGTATCAAAATCTGTGTATCTAATCCTGTGTTGCTAGCTTAATACTTCTCCATTACACCTCTTTCATGCACGATAAAAACTGATCTACTTTTAGTGTTTTATGGAAAGGGAATAATCATTGCACTACATAGACATTTTAAGTTTTTATTTTTATCAGTGCATTTCCCCTCTCAATACCCCCTCCCCCCATATTGCAATTATCCATTAGTATATAACAGATCACTTTATTTATTTTCTTAATAAATAAATATTTTGATAAATATCTTAACTCTTTTGAAATGCTCACACATTACTTAACTTAATCAGCTTCATTAATTCATTCTTGAGCATGTTCTAATAAAATGAATGAGATTAAATTCCAGAAAAATCTAATCATAAAAATTTGCTTAAGAAAAAAGACATCTTTTAATTTTTTTTTTTTAACAAATGCATAAAATTTGAGATAATTATAATTTGATAATCCATAATATTTTGAAACCTTTTAATAACCTTATCCCTAAAAGAAGAAAATTGAAAAATCAAAAGGATCTTCATATATGGTAATGGAATAATGGAATGTTTATTTTTATGTGTCATAGATCTTTGGGTACACCAAATCTGTAGCAGTATAAATGAGCTAAGTGAAATTAATAGGGCTACACAAATTGAGCAAGCCAAAATCTGTAATAGAAAGGGTATGAGCAATAATTTTATCTAAGCCCTACAAAGAAAATAAGCTAAAAACTATACTGGAATAAATATAAATGTTTATTAATATTTATTTATTAAACAAATGATAATCCAACTGGACTTGTAATACTCAAAATAAACAATAATTCTTTTTAAAATTTATAACAGATATATTCAGTAATACTTTATGTCAGGGTTAATTCATAAAATAATCCTTTTATTATTTAGTAATGATATTTTTAATAGTGTTAAAAGACAAATAAAATTATTTAAGATTAATGATTACGTAAAAGATTTGTATCAATAATTTATTGATTAGTTCTTTATGTTTGAATAATGCCAATCAATATCTATGAAAACATTAGTTTCACCCCATTGATAATTACTGAATTCTAATAAAGTAATAAAATCTATATTATTTTGAATAATTAAATTTAAATTTTTATGAATGCATAGACACTTTGAATTATTATTATATCATATATTTACTTACTCAAATAAAACTAATAACTCAAGTTTAACAAATAAAACAATTTTATTTGCAAAATAAATGAAATATATAAAATGAATAAAACAATAAGATATTAATTAATATGTTTAATTGTTTAAAATAGTTTATTCTATAATGCTCTTCTTGTTTTACCTATAATATAATGCTATGACTTTGCATATCCATCACAAAGAAAATATTTATTATCTTCAATAAACAACATATACTAAATATACAAAAGAAAAGTATTAATCTATTTTAGTTCACTTACTGATCATTTATATTGCAAGAAAAATAGTTTTTTTTAGTATAATTATTATTTTATAAACATATATATTATTTATCCCAAATAATAATCAGTTCTATATATTATATATTTATTTCATTTTTATATTTATGATCATTTATAAACAAACAAAAACAAGTCATTAAATAAAGTTTACTATAATTATTTAAATTTTGTTTTAGAGTTACTAAAATTTTATTTTTGGTAACTTATTTATAAATATGACATGGCCGCACACACACACATTCTTTAAATAATAATAATAATAATAATAATAATACAAGTAACAACTATATAAATAAAACATACAACCTGTTTATCAAAGAGTAGAAAATACTAATTACTGTTTATACACAAAGAGTTCAACAATCCTTAAGATTTTTTTTACATTCACGTGAAGAAAATCCATGAATCGATCATATTTTTACATATATAATAATACCAAAAGCTTATTTTCTTTTCTTTAAATATTCAGAATTTATTAATTTTTCTCCATACTCTCTGATGATACTTGTCATCAGCTATAACTCATTTTCAAACCACTAATTTTTACATTATCTTTGCCAATTTTATGGTTACTTTATCAAGACAAACATACTACATGATGCTGCCCCCTTTAAATATTTTTTTACAACTAAAAAAAATCAATAATATTTAAATATAAAGTTATAACAATGAGATAAGGCCTGACTTCCAGCAACTGATTGGTTGTTTTATACATATTTGTTATTATTTTCATAAAATATTTTATGTATGAAAATATAATTATTTTAGAAGAATAGTTTAGATGTTAGTAAAAATTATTTACTTTTACATGAAAGTAAATTGAAAAAGAAATCAATGATATAGGCTGCATTTTGTAATAGGATAAGAAAAGTACATTTTATGTTGTCCACTATATATTATTTTTATCAATTATAAATAAAAATTTATTTTTGGAAAAATTTTCATTTACTTTAATAATCTGACAAAGTATTAATTTGCTTTTTAGAAACTAAACTAAAACAAGTATAATTTTAAAAGACAAATATATTTTTATTGCTGATTCTGTAACTAACCAATCAAAAGTTTAAAATTTCAATTCATGTGACCAATAGGAATTTTGAATTATGAAAAGGTTAAGATAATTTTTTCTCAATAGCTTACAGCAATATTCACATTTTAATTGATATACAGTAACAAGCATTGTTTTATCCATCTTTTTTTAAAAGGAACAAATCAGTATTTTAATAAACCCAAAATCATTGTCATAACACCTGATAAATCATAAAGCAAAACATTATATGCACTTTATATATTTTTTAAAATGCACTTAAAATAAATTTTCTTTGAGTTGTTAAAATAAGAACTTCACAAATTACTAAGTGTCTTTTGGAGCAAACACTTATTATTATTTAGCCTCACATATATGATTTAAATTAAACATTTCCTTTTTAAAAATATATTACATTTTAAACTTTATTTACTCCAAAATGCACACACCCAGTAAAATGATATATATATATATTTTTATATATATATATATATATATATATATATATATATATTATATATATTATATATATATATATATTTTTTTAAGAGAGAGAGAGAGAGAGAATCCCAAACTTAAATCATGGGTTTTTTATATATTTGGCTTATTGACATAACATTTAAGTCATTGACCTAAATACAATACCTAATGAACAGCTTAAATTTAGTATATATTTGGTTTAGTGACATAACATTTAAGTTACTGACTTAGATACAATACTTAATGACCAGCTCAAATTTAGTCTTTTTAATCCATTGAGTGATTATTCTACTCTATTAGAGTTCATTCTGATACACAGCATTCCTGAACAAAATATTTTCTTTTAATTTTTAAAAAGAAAATATTTTAAAATAAAAATGACAATGATTGTAATCTCTTCTTATTAAATTATAAATTAGAAAATAAACACATTTGTTTGATTAACAAAATTTTATTATATTTTATATATCTTTCATAACAATACTATATTAAACATACAAGATTTTAAATTTACAATCATTTAAATGTGCATACACATATACTTATAATACATATGAAAATATAACTTATTTATTAATCTAAACCTATTATTGTTAAAATAAGCAATAAAAATATTAATGCAAAAACCTATTAAAGTATATGTTCAATCTTATGCAATATTCCTATAATAAGATACAAAATTTAACATAAAACATTACCTATCATATTACTTAAATAATAATAAAAAATGAATCGTAAATATTAATTTGTATTAGAGTGTATCTATAATAACTCCAAAATTAGGATAAACATCATTTTATAATCTTAAACAGTTAATAACATATAAACCATGAGAATTTTTTTTTTAATATGACAATATCTATTTTAAATCTAATCAAAGATGGTACAATATAAATATTTCTACTGATTGTAATCATTGTCAGAATAATTTAGTTAATTTAAACATCACTTTAAATTCAATATTCATGAGTCTAAGATTATTCTTCAATTCCTACCAGACTGTCCCTGATCATCAAATCTGAATAATATCATATGAAATATTGTCCTCTAAACAAACTTGTGTGATATTACTAATTGTTGGATGTACTTGGAATAGTAGAAATAAAGTTTAAATTTTGAAATAAACATTGTTCAACCTAGAACTTCTACCACTAACTATTAATAACTAAATATTTGAAAACTCATTTAACCATAAATATTGGATGAGTTATGTCCAATAAGCTGAAAAATAATCCTAAGCATACTTATAATCTAAATAAAAATTCCAATATCCTAGATTGGAATCCCAATTTGTGGCTATATCAGATATATGTAATAATCAGTATACTGGCAAATCCTTTTTTTTTTTAAATTTATGTTTATTTACAAAGGCAGATTTTCACAAAAAATGAAGAGATTGATCCCTCAGCTCCTATCAGAGAATGAACAATCCTTTTTTTTTTTAAAAAAAAAAAAAAAGTTTTTTAAATTTCAATTTAAGATTTCAATAGTTATATTTATTTTAAAAAATGAAACATTATCACAATAATACATTTAAGTACATACATTATATATATATATATTTCAGTTGATATACCAATGGGATGCATTTCTTATATTTATAGTAATATCAATTTCTAATGCAAATAATTATTCTCAATTACAGCTACTTAAATAATTTATTAATACCGTTTACTGAAAATGATTTAATCTATCTTTTAGATTAGATTAGAATAAAATTATTGATAAAATTACTGCAAAAAAATCCGAAAAATTTTGTTACAAAAATATGTATTAGCTTAATGTATTTATTAAAGAAATAAATGTATACATTAATAAAAATGGATGTGTTGTACATTATTCAAAACAGATACCTTTTCAAAAAATACTCAATTTCAGAACAAAAAATATAAGATTAGCTAATAGAAACAAACTATTTAGTTATAAATGTCAGATTGTCTTTTATATTACTGTAAATGTATTAAAATAGAGTCCAAAATATATTAACTATTTAAGGCCCTCCATAGGCAAATTCCACAGCCAGGTATTTAATTAACAGATTACCAGAAACAATTATTTCCAAAAACTTCCTAGGAGTTACTAATTACGCTATGAAAAAAATATATTAGTTGAAAGATAAATATAAGATAGATAAATGTGGATTTTTTTTTTCTGTTTTATTTTTATTTTTTGAAAAAGGTGTCTTTTTTCATGATGATAAGTACTAAATATAATTCAAAACGGAAGCAAAAAATAAATCTTGACATACATTTATATGTAAGCAGAAAATAAATTTAGAAAGTTGAGTTTTCTAAAAGTAAATCTTCATAGATTGAAGATATGCAGTACATTTTCTTTGGCTACAGATGCTTTCCTTTATTAATTTATTCCATTTAAAAATACTGATAACCATTTCTGAAATTATTTAAAAAAATCTACAACAAAAAAAAAACAAAAACAGAATGCTTACGTATTTAAGTAAATATTAATTATAGTTTATGATTCAAGAGTCTGGTGACTTCTGACTAGATATTGTATAAACAATACAATTAAATTATAAACTTTATTTTACTTCATAATTAAGTTAGTGCTTCAATTAAGAAAAGAAAATCCAATCATAGGGAATAAAAAAAAACAACAACAATGCAATGTGAAAAAAAAAAAAAATTTGAGAAATATATTTAATTTTAAAAAAAAAGAATAATTATAAAAACTGTTGCGCAATTTATAAATGCATTTAGAATATTTTGAAAATATTACATTTTATTTACTAAGCAATATATTAATTAGACAAATATAGAGAAATACGTTAGAGCATTCAATACCTTTGTGATCACTATGGCAACATGTAATCAATCAAAGTAAAAATACAACATGAATACAAAAAAATCTCTGATGGTTTTCTTATACATGCATGAACCATTTACTATTTTCTAGGGATTCAAAATTCCATAGCATTAAAAGATGTTTAACAGTATATAAATGCCGTTAAATAATATTATACAAAAGCTGAATGGCACAATGAGTAAGCTGGCCAAAAAGTATTTTACATTTTATAGACACTTTTAAAAGATGTTAGCATGGATATTCTTTTATATTGTTGAAAAATGACCACAAAGTTAACAAAACAAAGCATTGCATGATGGTTATAGCTTATATTAGAAAATCAGCATTAATATTAGCAATCCAATCTATATTGTACTGCATTAAAGTCATCTTTGCAAACATATGTGATCATTATATATGAGATAATGATCTGACGATTTTTCAGCATTTATATCTACAAACAGGTGTTTATCTACAGTAAAATGGTGCACGGTGAGTTAGTTCTGATAATGTATATAATTATCACTCAGAAAAAAAAAAACAACTACATAAGTTATAAAATTTCAGGAACATATCATCAAGTCATAATCTTGATGATTATTACAACTGTAGTAAAATATTTTTAGAGGAAGAATTTGGTGTTATTCACCATATTTTATTTTCCAAGCTGGCAATATTTTGAAGTTAATAAAATTTATTACAAAAGCCTGTGAAAGTTCAAAGTCAACCTCTTCTTAATATTCAATTTATTATCCTACTTATGATGGAAAGTTAAATAATAAATAGTAATGGAAAAAAGCTTTAAGCTATGGTTTACTATTTTCTTAATGATAAATAAACCAGAACTGCTAGGGAAAAAAATGGTAATTTTTCTGGCATGCCTATTCATTTATAGCTAAATGTATTTAAATATGCTAAATTAAAATATAAATATAAAATAATTACTACATATTTGTAAAAACTCTAGCACATATTTTATCATTTAAAATAGGATTCTCTAACTTAAAATTTAAATATTATATTACACTTCTTACCAAGTTTGCTTTTGATATTTTAACTTCATAGTCATAGCATAAAAATTGTTTTTAAGCTTATATTTAAAGATTTTATACATAAATGATATTCAGATTTCAGTATTTGCACATTTCAATAATATTAGAGTGCTGATATATTACATGTTATCAATAGGTAATTAATCATGTCTCTATGGTCCATTCTTTTCTCTGTCAATTCTCTTCTAGAAAATTATTTCAAATTATTTTGTATTTTTCAGACCTAAATGCATACTTCATCACTCACATCATGTTCCAAAATGACTCAAATGTGGGTTTGCTTTAGCTTTGTTATAGAAGTGTTTTTGTTGACTCATTTGAGAGCACAAATTTGCTCTGACCTCCTTGAGTTACTTAACAAGACAATCCTATTCAAAATATTGGTACACTAATCCATATTTAAATGAGCCAATATTGGATCTTAAATGCAATACATAAATACAAAAATGATGTTACATTTAAATACAAATATAGCATATATACTTTAAACTAGATGTAATTAGAAAAAAACTTGAACACTGACTTCCAAGCTCCGATAAGTCATCTGCTCCATCCTATGCAACTGATACACATGACATACATGTGAAAAAGATAAATAATCTCCAATGTAATAACCAGTGCTTAATTTATATTAAGATAGAAAAACTTCAAACTTTAATGGACAGGCTTCAATCCTCTCCACTCTCCAACATTTCAGCCATCCCTGTCATTGAAAATCTGATGATAGTATGTTCAAAGCCCTTGTTTGCCAATTTTGTTGTCATACCTATGTTGACCATAAGTCATTCTGACTCCTTATATGTAAAACCTTAAGCTCATTTAAATACACAGAAGAGGGATGGGTAGAATACAGGCTGAATATGTAATATTTAAATACAAGTACAGTACATATTCTTTAAACTAAATGTAATTAAAGGGGTTTTATGCTCAAACTTTCAAGTTCCCTTTAGTCATTCGCTCTGTCCTAATAAATATATATCATGACATTTGAACGATATTTATATGATCACCCCCCCCCCAATAAAAAAAACTGTAAAAACTATAGTGTAAGAATAAATAAATAAATTTCTGTAATTAATCTTTTGTTGTTTTTATAAAGTAAAAAAAAAAGTACATTTTAAAACTTATTCAAATTCCAAACAATATAATAATCAAAACGGGCAATTTTACAAATTTTTAGACAGCAATAACTGGCTCCAAAAAAAAAAAATTATGTTTGATGAAAGATCAAATTAAACATAAAATAGCTCATTAGAATTCACAAAGTAAATAAAATGAAACTTATAATTCTAATGTTGAAAAAGGAATTGCTTTCTATGTTATTAATTAGAATAATTAATGATGGAGTGTGAGGCTGATGATAGTAGCTATAAAATGAATGATAATTTTTTCAAGGTGATCAGATTATTAGCTGTAGGCTATGTAGAATTATTCTCTCTGATATATATAGCCAATTAATGTTTGCCTGAAAATTTGTGGTGAAGACATTTTAGTTGTACTTATATGTTGAACTATTTTCCACTATTTTGACTATTAAATATGGAATGTTTTTTTTTTTTAAAATGTAAACTTTATATTTTCCAATTACATTCACCTGTTAATAACAGCACACAGGTTAATATATACATAATGTTTCAAGTGGCAATATTCTTCTCTCTTCATTTGGCCTGATCCATAACAACACTAGCATAGGAACAAAATCTGGATCTGAACCAGCTAGTTCAAGAAGACCAGGTTCAATTCTCATGCAAGTACTGTCACTGCTCAGGTCAGCAACATTTGAAGAAGAGAGGAGAATAATTTCACTCAAATCTTTGTGTAGATTATGAGCTATTACTAACAGTTGAAGGTAATTAGAAAATTTAATGAAGTTTATAGATTTTCTAAAGATATTCAATATTTAATGTTAAATAATAGTTCAACATATAAGTACATTTCCAACTAATGATTGTGTTTGTGACTAGATAATCTAAGTATTTTTATTTCTTAAATATTACTCTACTTAACACAAAGTATTACTAATTAACAACTGCTATTTTATTCACTGATATATTAATGTACTGCATTTTTTTTACGTTTCATCCTAATATAAACAACTAATGATGACCTAATAAATAAAATATATATTGAATCACATTGAGACAATATCTCAATATATATATATATATAATAGACACAGTATCTTTAATACTTTATACAAAAATTGTAAATTCACTCAATCTTATGAGTAAAAAAAGTAATAAAATATTCTCATTCCGTTAAATTCTGCAATAATTTATATACTTATTTAATAGTAGTAGTAAACAAATTTCACCAACATAAAGGTAAAAAATAAATCATTAAATCATATTGTTTATAACATTTATACGATTAATTCACATTAAATTAATATCTTCATCTTTTAGAAATTATTAACTAGATACTCTTTTTCTGCCCAATAACTGAATGACTAAGTGTCTGATTATTGGAGAACTAACCAGTATATTATATCATTTGATATCTGTCAGTAAAGAAATTGCAATAGTTAACTTTAATAGATAACAATAAAATTAATAGCAAATTGCATTATATTTTAAAAATTCCAATCTCTTAATATTAAATGCAAAACAAATAATCTATATAAGCTAACATATATCTATATTTTTTAAGAATATAATCGTTTGTTACTTTCTTACTATCAACTTCTGCATAATTCATAATTATATGTTATTTTTTTATTGTGATTTTCCAGTATTTTAACATGTTTTTTATGTTACCCCCCCCCCTTTTTTTTTTTGTTAAAAAAATCACTATTTTATGTTCACTAACAAATGTTTCAAATGAATAAAATATAAATAAATAATAATAGCAGAATCAGACTGGATTTATAAACTTAAAGTAAAATGTCAAAACAATCGGGGTGGGTGGGGTATAAACAACATTTTATACAGTTAATATATCTTTCATATCTTTTTATTACCAACTGATCAAAAAAATGGCTAAGAAAAACATATACAATTCTCTTTTTTACATAAAACAAGAACGATTACTCAGAAATTCATTAACTAGTGGACATGGTAATTTCCATACTACAATGTTTATTTTGAAAGCATGATTATCATTATCAGCCAATCATAAAAATATATGGCCACTCTAACTACAGAAGGAAAAAATAGGAAGATAAAACTCAGTTTTGTGATGCTTACACATATTAATTTATGAACCACATATACACAAGCATTATCACATAAAAAATTTAATATGTTTAATTGAAGTGTTACAATTCTGTTTTTAACATCTCCAGTGAATTTTACTTTCTCAAAGACTACAACATTTTGCCAAATCATAACCCTCCACTATATTCTATCCTCACGTCTACATTTCCAATGAAAGCAATCAATACTGTATCTTTTTATAATGCCTTTGAAATAATTTTTATAATATAAATGGAATCTGCATCTCTTTCTCAAGTTCACAAAAATAATTGATAGAATTTCTGCTATTGTTGCATTTGTTTCCCATATCCTAACTAACAAAGATTTACTTTTACAATGCTAGAATTAATCGAATTATATATATATATAATCCACATTTTTTCTATTGTCTGATTGGTGAAGGAATGATTGTCCGACGATATCACAATCACTACATTTATGTTAAAAAAGTAATTCCAACATTAAATAAAAATGCTGAGAAAAAAATCAATATGAGTGCTCTTAATTACAGAGATATAGTGTATATTTCATGGTAAAGATTCCCATCTGCTGCAGAAACAGCCCAAATACCAATTCATAATTGGACATCAAGGCACTCCATACTTTCATGGTCTGTCAATCCCCTAATATAATTCAGATGATGACATGCTTAGCAGTGTTAATGAACTTTTATAAATTAGCAATAATTAATAAAAATATATATATTTACATTAAGTCTTAAAAAAATTGTTAAACCAATTTTAAAAAAAATTACAAATATTATATTTAATAAAAAAAATTACAAAAATGACTAGCATTTTTGTATTCTGTCCCAGCCAGCTACAGAAATAGCTATGGATACAGATTCATAACTTGACATTAAAGTGCTCCATGCTTTTATGGTCTGTCAATCTGCTAATATAGTTTAGATGAATGACATACTTAGCAATGTTAATGAACTTTTATTAAAAAAGCATATTTATATTAAATCTTAAAACCAATTGTTAAAACAACCAATTAAAATTAAAAATATTACAAATATCATATTTAATAAAAAATACAATAAATTGTAACTATTAGTAAAGCTTAAAAAAACTTATGATTATGGTAGTCATGACCGAATATTACAACTTTTTTTAAAAATTTTTATTCAGAGAGTGCTCTAGTAATGCCAAGACTCCACTATTAAAAAAATGCTCAGAAAAAAAAACATGTACTTTTAACTTTAGAGGTATAGTATTTAAATCATGAAGAAAATGTGAATGCAGTACATAAATTTATGTTTAAAATGTGATATTTAGTGAATGGGAAAAATAGACGCTATAGTAACATATTTACATTTAGTTTTGGCTAGCGCATAATTGAAGTTGAAATAATGGCCTTTCAGGTGCTTACATTTCTCATGTTTAATATATATTATTAAAATATTTTGTTTAATTTGCATTAAATCTTAAAAAGTTTTGGTTAGCTTTTAATTGATCAAACAATGGCCTTCTGGTTGGCTACATTTCTCACCTTTAATATATAATATTAAAATGTTAAATTCAATTTACATTAAATCTCAAAAAAAAAAATGTCTTAAAGCAACCATTTAAAGAAACACTGGGCTTTACATAACCTGGGTGCAGTCTGATCATAAAAATTCTTCATTTTTATCTTGTACCCTAAAAATTAACAAATCTCAAGGTGTCTATAAGAAAAAGATTCATTCTAATAAAAGATGCAAAACAAATCATTTCTAGAAGGTGTATATATATATCATAGCAATTGGCTTTTTGTTTATCTAAAACTAGAAATTATAGGCTACTAACTGTATCAATGATAAAATGAGTTTTATTTCTTCATTTTATATTTTTGTGTACAACAATGTTTATATTCTTTACACATACCAGTGATGCTATCTTGTTATATTTATTGTCCCACAGATATAACATTTATTTGCATATAGCTCATTTTCTATCCATAGGCTTGATAATAATGTGATCAAGATCTGGTAAAACTATTGACTCCACAGCAAGAGTACCAAGGTATAGGCAAGATCAGAATTTGATTCTTTGCCTGTATATACCATTTGAAATCTTTCTTTACTGGTTTTAAGTATTTATATTTTCACATGGTATTATGCCCAGTAAATTTTGTGATTGCTTTATTAACTGCAACCTTTCTATACATCTGATAATGTTTTAAAATTTACATTGCATTACTCTATAATTTTTTTATATAAAAATCATTACTTGTTATATGAACACAGACATGCAAATGCAAACATGAACACACTAATACAAATATAACCATACTAATAAATTATTAAACATTTTGAGAATCATTATATCTATAAAATGAGGTTGCCTCAAACTTTGATCAGAGCCCAAAATCACATTGTACATAAATGATTTGTTATATGTGAATACAAATTTCTATACTATATAATAAAGAGCATAAATGATTTAATATTATATAATTTATATACTACATAGACACACCAATACAAACTCAAGTACATTAATAAATTATACCATTTATCAAATAATTAAAAAAAATTAATATCTAAATAATTAAAAAACTAAAATTGAATACATATGATCCAATATTCTGATTACGTTATCCGTGGATTTTTAGTCCATTTTAATAATGGAGCCTGGCCAATAAAAAAATTATGTCTTTGTCTTCTTAATGCAATCTAGTAAACTGAGCAGAAAAAAAAAGTTAAATAAACCTGTTAATAAAAAATTCAAATTTTATCCAATTTCAACTATGATGTGTCATTTTAAAAAGAAATTCAAACAGCAATGAATGCCAGGATTTCTGTTGATGTCATGCTTATAGTTTTCATGCAATTTAAAAAAGAAAACAAAATTTCAACAAATCAGCTGCTGCTAGCATCTGACATGCTACAACTGCTGAACCTGTTTAATAAATCTATTTTTAATCTATACCCAACATCCCGTACACACACTTTAACTTTGGAATCAGTGGCAAACTCAAACAAAATTAAATTTTCATTTCAACAATCATAATTGAAATATTCATGATTTGTCAAATGGATTCATTTTAAAATAAAAACCAGATTTATAAAAATCCTTTCAATTTATTAAAACAACTAGAATATCATTAATCTGACCTTCTCTACAGTTTAAAAATTTCTATTTACAGATAAAATATTCAGATGGGGGGGGGGGACTTTAATTTTATAGAACTCATGGTTCAAAATGGTTCACTGAGGTTGCATGTATACTATAGATACATTTCTTAATAGTACATGCTAAAATATAGAAAGTAAAAAAATCTGAAAATTTGCTTTTATTATATTTAAATAATAAAATACACTGTTTTTTAATTGACATCCAATTACAGTGTAGAAATTATTCAACAAATTAAAATTGCAACCGAAATTGTGTGTATTCAATAGATACATTCATTAATTGTATGCTAAATGTGAAAATAAATAAAAACACTGAAAATTTGCTTTTATAAGAAATTTATTTTCAGTTACAGTCTAAAAATTATTAAACAAAAGAATATAAAAATATACATGTTGTGGTCTAAAAAATTGCAGCAATAATAACAGATATCTACATGGTTTATTCATTTTGAATAGGTGCTGGAAAGAAAAAAAAATTAAAAGCTGCAAATTTGCCTTTATTATAGTTATACAATGAAATACATGAATTTTTATTAATTTCCAGTTACAGTCTAGAAATTATTTTCAAATCTATACCAATGCTGACTTTGAAAATTTAGAGTATTTCTTAGATATAATTTATTATCGAATATCACATATCCTTATAAAACAGGGGTGGGCAATTGTTTTGGCTCGAGGGCCACAGAGGTTGGTGGATGGCCGCATCGGGGGCCACTTTGTAAAAGCAAAGGTTAGCGGAGGGTCGCACCTTTTTTTATGATGCAATAAACACACTGCTTTATTCACTGTATTACCAAAGAAATATTTGTTTGCCCAGTCTTCATTAAACACATGACATTCATCACCGATTTTTTTGGAGGGTTCATGGTTTCATTAAAGTTGGAAATGTATATATTTGCTAATGCAAAGACAAAATTGAAATTAACTAGATCAACTGGAAAAGAAAGCCCTGCACATAGTATCTACACTGTGCATGTGTATTGATGTGGCCATCTTAGTGGAAAATAATAGATGAATCTTCGGTCGTGCACAGGAAGGAAATCTCAGTTCAAGATGTATTTTTCTGATTGTCTTGGAGGGCTGCATAGAAACTCTTAGAGGGCCGCATGTGGCCCTCGGGCCGCTATTTGCCCACCCCTGTTATAAAACATGTGCAGTAATCAAATGGATGGCTTAAATAGCATATTATAATATTAGCCACATACAAATACATAGCTAGTCATAATTTTTATGCTTCCAATATATATATAACAATATTTAGGAGGAAAGTTTATATCTGTCTGATTAACTGTGATCTCTAGAATTAAGTTTTCGTGCTTTCATTATTTTTGCATGAGTTATAATTTATTTAAATAAAATTTATTTAACCTTGATTGCAATGCTCATTTAAAAACTAATAAACACATATAATACATAAACTGATATAAACTCAAATTTGGACCCGAAAATCTAAAAAAAAAAAGATTAGTAAACCTACTGACATGAATGCTATATTTGATTCGTTTTATTTTTCCCAACATAAAAAATAACTCGATATAGTATTTACTAACGTAAAAACTTTTTCTAAATATAGGTTTGGGGAAAAACCAGATAATAACTCTATATTAACAATTACGATTACTTGTAATAAAATCTTAACTGAATTCTTTAACAATGGGCAACCTGCTATTTTGACATGCAACATTTACTTTTGTATCTATATACCAAGTATCCTGCTATTTTCATGTAAAATAATAATTTTATATTTCAATCAAGAAATAGCAGCTGTAAAAATAGTTATCAGATATAAAACCTTGAAAAAAAAATGAAACTTTGATAACATTCAGATAACTGCATGTAGCAACATTTACTTCACCTATCTTTTTTTTTTTCATAATAAAATTAGAATAAGAAGTAAATATTTAGTTTTACTTCAAAGTGTTCAATATTCATTGTTTAGAAATAGAAATGTTGTTTGTATCTATTACTTTTGTTTTTTTCTTTATAATGAAAACATAAGATGTTGATATGGTATATATGAAATATGCAATTACATTTATTTTATGCCAATTATATAAAACATGCAAAATAAAAATGCATTTTTGATTATGAACTTATGGAATGACATATAGTAATAATTTAACATTAAAACGTTAATTGCTAGTTTTAAAAAAACACGTTACCCTATTTAACTATTCACTAAAAGTAAAGAAATATATACTTTATAGGTACGCAATACATTTATTCTGCCTCTGTCTCACTGTTTTATAAGTATATATGCTTAATATATAATAGTAGTAATGTATATTTTAATTGCTTTCTATCTTCATGAGTTTAAAAAGATTAATTTCTTTAACGAATTTATACATATTTTACTTTTATTTGCAATGCATTCCAAATTGTAGAACAAATGGTAAAGCTTTTAACAAAACTTTTTATCTGACTAATCATTAAAAATATTCCAGCATATTTAACACTCATGCTAATGAGTTAATAAGTAATGATATAATATAGTATATTTAGAATATTCACCAGTAATATAATTGCTGCTATTGAAGTGTAATAAATATTCTTTAGAATTTTTTGATATTGTGGAACTATGTAATAATATTTAAAACATTTAAGCACAATTGATATGGTTACAGAGTTATATGCTTTTTTATAATCAACTAAATGACTACAAAAATTGGATTAATGCTTATTAGTACTTTTCTTAATACTCATACATTTTTTGGGGGTAACTTTTAAACTTAGATTGTTTTTATTTTAATTTTACAGAATCCAAAATGTTTCTGGAGGAAATATCTGGTGATCTTAGTAAGTAATTTATATGGTTCTGTGGATTTTAGGATAATAGTAGAGTCACAAACTAAAAACTAAAAGATTTCTAATTAATTCTTATTTAAGTAACCTGAACAAAACCTGTTTGACTAATTAAATGAAATTATAATGCTCAAGCTTTTAAGTAAGCCAAATTAAAAGACAGTTTCACAAGATGTCACAGAATCAGACACTGAACCTAACATATATAAATATAATTGTTTTTCACAACTAACACCAAACTTTAAAATTTTTTTGACTTCAAATCTTTTTTATTTCTGGAATTAGAATGGTCATAGTCTTATATGCACTAGCTATGATGTAATAAGTCATTTACAATAAGTAATATTAAAAAATAAATGCAAATTACATAATCCTTTTAATATTTTAAATACAAGTATATATTATATATCTGGAGTTTGGATGTAATATAGGGAATTTGAACACAGACTTTCAAGCTCCCTTCAGCAGCTATCCACTCTATATCATGCAATAGATACACATGTCCACACACATATAAAAAAGATAAGTGATTTCCAATACATGTATTTCACACTGAACCAGCACTCATCAGTTGGTCCAGATAATCATCTCCCACATATATATAATCAATGCTTGGTTTATATTAAAATAGCAAATCTTCAAACTTTCATAGACAGGCTTCAATCTCCTCTACCATCCAACTCTTCGGTCATCCACACCATTGAAAATATGATAATGGAACATCCAAATCCCTTGTTAATGCCAATATTATTCTCATGCCCATGTTGACTTTAAGTCACTCTGACTCCTCAGATCCTATACATGAGGGGTCAGTGACTTAAAGTCAACATCGGCATGACAATAACATTTACATTAACAAGGGAATTGGGCATTTCATCATCATATTTTCAATGTTATAGATGCCAGAAGAGTTAGAGGGTAGAGTGGATTAAAGTCTGCCCATTAAAGTGTGAAGATTTGCTATCATAATATAAACTTGCCACTGATTATATATATATGTGTGTGGAAAATGATGATCTGGACCAACTGATGAATGCTGGTTCAGCATTAATTACGTATATTGAAGATCATTTATCTTTTTCACATGTGTGGGGTCATGTGTATCTGTTGTATGAGATAGAGTGGAAAGCTAAAAGGAGCTTGAAAGTCTGTGTGCAAATTCCCTATATATAATCCCTTTAAAGACTTAATTATAAAGCTATTTTCGTATGTAATTAAAAGTTTAATATTTTTTAAAATACATGAATACATTTCAATGCTTTTCTTTCTATTTAAAAGTAAATGAAGTATTTAATTAATTATAAAGCTACTACTATTTATAAAAAAAATAATAATTGCATTTTGTCTAATAGTTTCTTTTTTATAAAAAAAAAAAATTCTTACTCTAAAGTCATTATAAATTAAACAAATCATATTAAAATATTTAAAACAAATTTGTTTAAACTATAACTAGAATTTTAATTCAATGATAAAAATAATACAGGCATCTTTTTATTTTTAAATTACAAAAAAAGTCTACTACAATTAAATCAAAGCACCACGAGATGGCAGTCTGTATTTTTTTTATATACAATATATTAAATCTTTTTATACTTGTTTTCAAAAAAAAAAAAAAAACTTCACAGACACTTAAATAGAATTATTTCTCTTAAATACAACCGTCTTGATTTTTTTTTTTAAGTAATAAAGAAAACGCAAGCTTATTGGTTGGAATATGTATTTATTATAAACAATCGTTCTAATTGCATCTAAAAATTTTCCGGCACACATACTTACTACATTTTAAAAATAATTAAGAGTTCATAATAAATAGAATACTCGAAATTTCAAAACTTTCACTTCATATTAACAAATTTAATTTGAAAAATTGAGTCAAAGGTAAAATTATATAATGATGACACTACAACCACATAGGTTAATTCATTACACTACAACCACATAGGTTAATTCATTATGAGGTTTTTTCTTTGCATTAATGTATCCGCCATTAGTAAATTCATAGAATCTAATACCCAAGTATTCATCATTATTTTAAGCCACTCCCAATTTTAGCATTTTATACTATTAACTCTGTCAGAGACATGAAGAGACTTTTGAGCATTTATTTTTTTCTTGCACATGCCTCTCTATCTCAAAACGTTTCATTTTCCATAACATCAAAATTATTTATTATCTTGCCATCTCACTGAGAGATAATATAAAAATCAGATCTATACCAGTAATCAGACTCTCACTGTTCATCATACATACCTTGTGTATTGCCCGATGTAAAAAAAATGTTCAATTCAACATGCTTCCAAGAAGCATAAACAAGTTGGCCAAAAGTAAGACTCAAGATCAGCTCCTTACTTCAAAGGGCAGGTTTGTTGATATGTGGGATCAGATAAATATCACATAATAAACTGTTTTTGATCCTGATTGTTTATTCGTCCAGATCAATTCAGGGTAATTTTGTAGTAATCATTTAGATAATAAAGTGATTCCTTCTTTGAACACTATCATGAATCAGGCTTCAACCAGAATCAAATGCATCTGATTACTCACCTCTGTATCAATACTGAATTTATGTAATATAGTCTATCTGAATTGTTGTTAACAAACATGGTGGCTGTTAACTAGTCTTATAGTTTCATTTGATAATCATTGTCTATCTTTCAGTTTGTAAACCTTTGATCTAGTATCTATGCATTATTTCCTAATTAATTAATCAATCTTGTGTCTATCCGCCTTTTACAAACTAATGATCAATGTACAGTGTCAATTTATTGTCCATGATACTCGTGTATTTTTAATGTTTTAATAAATATTTTGAGAAAATTAAAACTCTCTGCATGCATTTTGTGTTTGTACAATTACCTTAGCATTCTTTGAATATACAGACAGCAATACAAGTTCATTATTTTCTTCTCTGTATTCTCTACAATTGTTTTTACACATACAAAAAAGAAAAAATTGGATTTAAAATGTTTTCTATCTAAATAAAAGATAAAATGAAGGTGCAGAATACATATATTATAACTATTACACAGAGACGGTACATGACATAAAAGGTTTACACTATTTTAAATAAAAATAATAATTAAATGATTTGCTTCTCAGGGGGTCATTTGATATTCACATCCTGAAAATAGCAGCTGAGTTGTGAAAAAGAAATTTGATATTCTACTTTTGTACTAAACTAGAGAGGGAAAAAATAATTGAATGATTAATTACTTCAAATATAATGTAGCATTAAAGCATGGTAAATGGGAGGTTGAACTTCAATCCCGAAATTTTTAACTTTCCAAGAATCACTTTACCACTGTTCTAAATTGCATATATATATATCAGAAACAGTACCTTGCATTGATGAGTCAATATTGTTTCTTATAATACAAGTTTACACATTAATTATATTAAAAGTAACTATTAATGAAATGGAATAAGATTTTAATAATACCATTTAAATTAAATATTTTATTTCATATGCTGCTCTTAATAATAAATTGGTAATAATTTACATATTCTACATAGTTTAGTGTCAGACTCTGGAGCCCAAAGACTAGGGATTGTATTCCATCTCTACTACTTCCAGTGTTTAAACATCTTATGAATTCCAAGTAATAAATCATTTGACTATTATTATTCTATTTTTAACAATGGTAAATTATAAAACAAAATTAATGAGACATTTTACTTTTATTATTATTATAGTTTTGCTTTTATTACTATTATAGTTAATACAGACATTCTATAATGATGTATTTGGGAATGGTAAAAAAGTTTTAAAAAATTCATATTGTAACTATGGGGCAGAGCATGAATTATAAATCAAGATAGATTAAGACAAATTCTTGTCAGCAGTTACTATGACTTTATGTGTAATATTACAAAAAAGAAATTAATTAGAATAACTAACATGGTTTCTGAAGTTCCATCTATATTTATCAACACCAACAAAACCATCAAATATCTGCAAATACACATCTTTAAGAAAGAGTTATAATAATTTTGGATATCAACTTTACAATTTATTTTCTATAAATATCCAAGTGACTTGAACAGGAAAATTGGATTTGCAAATATGTTTTACCCCAATATTTAATAACTTCATGAAAATGGTTTTGATATGACTGAATTCTAACAACTGGATATGATTAATATGTATTACTTTATGATAAACTTAATTCCTTCCTTGTTTCCAAACAAACTATTTAATTTTTTCCCCTGACATTTTACTATATACTTTTATTTTAGTATATATTTAGCAGAACATCTAACTTTTTTTTAATACTAATATTTTAGTGTCAATAATACATTTTTGAGAAACAACTACTCTTTCAGTAATAATTGAACTTCCTTTTATTGTACTTTACTCTTTATTATGTTAATAATAATTTTATTATTTTTTTTATATGTGTCTTCTTATAAATTAACATCCTTTCTTTATTAGTTTTGTTATAAAAGTTAGCATTTCCAAAGCTAGTATGTATAGGATTTTGGAAAATACAATTTGACTTTCTAGTTTATTGTTAAATATAAATAATACATACAACACATATATTAAGAAAAGCTTGTTTTCTTAATATATCTGTTGTATGTATTATTTATATTGCATTACATTTTTTTTTAGAAAAGTTTAAATCTATTGAAGTACACTAGTATATTGTTGTAAAACCATATAATGTTACATTAATGTTTCATTGCATACATATTTCAACAACAAATCTACTGTGAAAAAGCAGACATTTCTTTTTGGATAACAGAATGCACAAAAGTTCAGATATAAAAGTAAAAATAATAAATAAAACATGATTTTTAAGAGTAAATAAATTTTTAAACATAAAAATAGAAAAAGGATGAAAATAAATGTAAAAACTTATATATCCTTAAATAACACTAAAAATAAAAAGACAAATTGCATAAAATATATTTACAAATTATACTATAATAATGTGGCTATCTGTCTAATCGAAGAGGCCTGTTTAGTTATATTTATATATTATGAGCCATATTTTCCAACATATTACAACCATGAGTGAAATTATCATAGTGATTATAATAATCTCAAGAAATAAAAGATTGTGAACATGACTGATAAAAGGAGTAAATGGTTTTTAGAAAATGAAAATTCTCAGAAGTAATAGAAAAATATTTTATCACTAATAAAGTTTGTAAGTTTATATCAACGATTTTTTAAAAAACATTATTATGATCTAACAAGTGATGATTGATGTTCATTAATGTGTATATTAAAGTATAATTGTTGTGAATAATTGCTAGCAAAAAGTATGGCACTTGAAATTACATTTAAGTAAAGAAGTGGTGGTCATGTGATGTTTAAGTAATTACTATAAATAAATATATAATAATTTGCATGACAAAACTGAAGGTTGGATGGATTAAAATATATATACATGGGAATCTAAACATTTTTTTTTCAATGGATACAAGTGAATATTTAAAAAATTGTAATAGTTATAATTTCTGGAGATATAAAATGTATTAATTAAATATATACTGAGACAATATTGACAAGAGACAATCATTAGTGGCACCTTGTCACTGCTTCCACTAATCTTTGTATTTTTCACAATGTTTACATTGTTTTCTAAAATTGAAGAAATCAGTACTTTTGTATTGAAATTTCATTATAAAGCAATAACCCAAATCTACATGATGTATTAAAAATGTCATAACAGACAAAAAAAATCTATCTCAGAATGTAATGATAGCATGTGATACTGATTACAATGGTGGTGACATAATACATTAGCAATAAATTAAAAATTTTACAGAACTGAAAAAACAAAGAAAAAATATTTACATGTGTATAAAAGTAGTTATCTAAAATACTCTTCATATAATAAAGATATATATGGGCGATAGTGATTTGAACCAACTGATGAAATGCATCTTAGGGGTCATTTGTCTTTTATTGTATCTTTATTTATATGAATTTAAAAAGAAGGGGAAAGTATGGGGGCTTGTTTAATATATCTATATAGTTATCTGAAACAAAATGCTTGAATGGCCAAATAAGCTAAGAATTATTTCAATGATAAAGACTGTCTAAGCATATTGTATAACATATATAAGCACAGTTTATATATATATTTAGAAATTCTTTTTGATATACAATTTAATTATATTTTTTACTATATATATAATAATAATAATAATAATAATCACTGTTATTTTTTTTTCCATATGTCAAATGCGTTGACCGGGAAGCGAACCCGGACCTGTTGCTTGGAAGGCTACCTCTAGTTTGTTTAACTATTGCAAGAAAGCATAAAAATTATTCACATCTTTCTATAACAAAACCATATTTTATAGAAACTCCTATTTGTTTGTGTTTTACATAATTATTTTAATGTAAAAGAAAATCTTTAATAGAATTATAACGAAAAGCAAAATTATTTTAATTTTAGATTCTAGTTCTCACTAAAAATAAGACCACAATACAATTTAACAAATATATATATATGTTCCATATAAATACTAAAATATATATATATAAAACTAAGAGAAATAAGTGATAGCTTTTTAAAAATCAATATATTATTTTAGAAAAAAAAAAAAACACGTTACATTAAAAATATTTACTTTCTGGTAGTAGAAATCAACATATTTTAATCAATACCAAATAATGGTAAAAAAAATGTTTCCGACAACCAATAAAAAGAATAAAAATCTAAACAAATATTGAAATCTGTTTGGCAAGACAATCATTTATCATTAATCATAGCAATTAAAGATTAGCAAAAACAATCAGTATATTCATAAACTTTTCAAACGACATCTTTTGAAATTATTACACTTTCATTTACAAGCAACTACCTATATTTACAACTTTGATATCAATCACTTCAGATAAATACATTACTGATTATTATTAACAATTTATTAAACTGAAGAATATTCCTAATACATAGGTAAACTTTAAATTAGAGTTAAGGATTAATATATCTATTTCTTAATTATGCATAAACACACGTTAAAAACTCAAATTCAACTCTTCTTTTCTTTCTATTGAAGATGTGGCAGATTGATTTATTAAATATTGAGAACTCAATGAATTCATTCTAGAAATTTTTCAAAAAAAGCAAACAAATTATTCCATTGTTTACAGTATTAAAAAATGTTTTAGAAATAATACACGCTTTAATAGATTTTTAATTATCAATTTCAAAGTCATTTTTAATAAGATCAAATAATTATCCAGCAATATCTTGAAGTAGGAATAAATCCTAAGCATGTTGTAGTTGTAACCTTGCAAATTATTAATTGAGTAAACAGTTTAATATTGGTGTTACAAATTGCAAATTAAACTATTTCCAATATCTAATATTAATGGTTGAATATCTAGAAAAATTCAAACTTTATTTAAACTTTTCAAATACATTCAACTGTTAAAAATAGTACACAGGTTAGTACATAACAATATTTTGATGCTAACGTGACCAGTGATAGTTCTATCATGAGAATCAAATATGAACCATTAGATTTATGAATATTAAATTTTTAAGATGTTTATCTAACCAAGTAGATTATTCTGACAAAGTAACATACAGTACAAATATCATATACTTACCTATGAGTCCTCCTATCTCCACTTTTTCTGGAAGAGACAAGCTTAATGAGTAGCTTTCAAACATTATGAATTATTGCATAAACATTATCATGTGAGTGGTTTCTTTGAATTTTCTTCTATGCACTTTTTCCACTCTGTCCAACACGTAATTAATACCAAAATACCATTGTCACAAACTTTCAGATAAATACTAAATATTCAGGATCAATCCAGCATTGCATCAAACTTCAGAAGTAATGAAAAATTATGTTTTAAACTGCCAACGTAAGAACTAAATTAACTTTCCTCTGTAAATGAAAATATGAAGGGTTGTTCCTAAAAATTTGCAATTAAATGCTTGAATTCACTACAAGGAAGCTCAAAAAATTACTCAGAGACCAAGTTATGACTGGTTACGAGAAAAAATAAATAAATGATCAGTTGTTGAATTTCAAATATTGCATTTTCTTGGCAATATCATTCTAATTTTCTAAAGAAATAAAAATGATGAAGACTTTATAAGAGTTTCTCAAGCAGTGAGAAAATCTCATTTTAAATTACATAAAAAAAGAATATCATAAAAAGAAACTTGTTGACTTTGATGGGCATATCAATATCATATTGTGTCAGCAATCTATGAGATCCATCAGCTAAAAATCTTAGTTCTAAACATCCAACATGCAATGTAGTTTCTCTTCTATAAGAGCACTAAACTTTGCCAATTAGACATAATAGTAACAACTGAGAAAGTCAGCCAAAAATTATCTTAGAAGAAGCATCAGAATTGTGCCACTGAAATAAAAAAAAAATTCTTTAATGAGTGGAAAGCTATAAGATCTTTCATACTAGACAAATCCATAATAATTCTTCTTACTTATAAAGACAATTCTAAAGTTGCAAGTATATAAGTGATCATAATAAAATAAATAGAAATGCACGTCATAGTTGGGTTAATACAAAAAATTGACAAAGAATCTGATTGCAACTATAGAAACAAAGTAACAAGCCTTATTTGATTGATTCAGAAAAAAGTTAACCAACATATTTTAACAAAATCCTTTATCATTATGGTCTACCTAAAATCCCCAATAACCACATTTTATTAAGATCTATTGTTAGTTCAAGAAATTAACTTGTTCAAATTTATGATTTCTTCACATCGTTTTTAATCCTTTGGCATGGAAAACACAGTTCTTTGGCAAGAATTTTGAGCACTTTCTATAATTGATCAAGAACAGAAATTGAAAAAAATTACATACTGATAAACCTTGATATTACTAATTTATTCACAAGTATACTCCGACATGAAGCATTGTCTATTGTAAAAAAAAAAAAGGTTAAATGACAATAATAGCTTAAAAGCCAGAATAATTCTTCCTATTGATAGTATAATGGGCCTATTAACATTTTGCGTAAAAACAACATACTTTTATACAATAAAAAATTATTCCAACAAAATCAAGAACTGCCTATGCACTCACCACTGTCACTCATCATTAGCAATATTTACATGGAAGAACATGGAATCACAGAGATATATACTACTCCATATTCACCTAGTCTTTTCTATGTTGATGAGACATTTATTTTATGGTCACATGAACATTATTATGGTGAAGCACTATTATAAATATTTTGGACCCACATCAATAATACGTACCCTTTAATTAATTTCACAATAGAATCAGAACAAGGACAAAAATTGGCATTATTATATATTCTTATGGTAAGACTCTCCAAGACAAAATCAAAATTACAGTTTACATAAAACCTACATGCATAGGAAAATATTGAGCATATTCATCAAATCATGACAAACATAAAATGTGGAGTTATACCATCACTATGGAACAGAGACAAAGAAATTTACTCAGAAACTAGTGATTTGTAAAAAAAAAAAATACTTAAGAAAATATTATACAGAAAACAAAAAGAAACGTTAAAAGAAAAAAAACAACTAGTAATTTTGTAGTGTATCCATACAAAGTAGTGATAGCAAATAAACTAAAGAATTATTGCAATCAACATAACATCAAAACAATTTTCCAAAATCATAGCCCTCTATGAGGAATCCTAATTTCTCCAAAATCTAAACTTAAAATGCTAAAAAAATGTATCTATTAAATACCATATTAATGTGAAAGTATCTAAATTGGTGAAAGCAGTTGATCCGTTGAGAAGAGATTAAAAATAAACAAACTGATGACTAGAAATGCAACATTAAATGGATCTAAAGTAATAGAAAAACCAATAAACATAAGTTTGATTGAGGAAAAAAAATAATATTAAATAGAGAGAAAAAAGAAGAAAATTCAAAAAAGCTGCTCATATACAATGACAACCTAATATGAAAATCTATTATGTTTGAAAGCCACTTATTAACTTTGCCCTTAGAAAAAAAGTAGAGAAATGAGAGGACCTTTATAGATAACTAAATATAATTTCTACAGATTATTTTCTTTGAAAGTAAAGCTGAGGGGTTAGAGGTTAACTTAAAATTTAATATTAACAAATCAAAAGGTGCAAAATTGATTTTCATGCTAGAACTGCCCCTGATCATGCCTGAAACATTTCTACATACAAACCAATATTCTGTTACTAATAGGTGAATGTATTTGAAAAGTTTAAATAAATATTTTTTTTTCTATAGACATTTAACAATTACTAGTAGATGAGGGAAAATTTTCTGTATGCATTTATTTCTAAAAATCAATCATCATAAACTTTGAAACAAATAAGGTGTTGCCAATGGATCTTTGATAAGCACTATCACAATTGAATATTAATCAGTTAATCAAGGTTTTCTGTTGCTAGAAGTTCAGAATAACTATCACCAACATTAGACATTGCTATAATTTGTGGTCATCAAACAACTCAAGGTAACACACTCTTTCCTATATCATTTTCAATTATGGACTGAAAACAGTACCTTTCATTTAAGAGGATACCCAAAAGCCTTCAGAATTTTGTTATTTAAAACTTACAAATTGGATCTCCTTCAAAGTACTGTTCATTTGATGAATACACCGGTCTAAACATGTTTCCCACTTTTCAAAGCAGTCCAAAACTCTTGCTAAATGATGCATCTTAATGACTCCATCGTTTTATCTTCACCTTTTTCAAGTTTTCAAAACATTTTAGTTTCATGCATTTTTTTCATTTGGGGGAATAAAAAATTCATACATGGTGAAAGCTAGTAAATATGGTGAAGGAATAAGCCGGGTAATGCTGCTTTTGGCTAAAAATGGTTTCTCACTCAATGTGTTGTGTGCTGGCACATTATTATAAAAAGCTACTATTCTCCACCTTACCACAAATCAGGTTATTTTCATTTCACAGCATCACACAAACATTTCAGAACTTGTAAATAAAATATCTAACCATTATAAATGAATTGTGGGTGAACAATGCTATTTGCATTTTTTAAAAAATCAGCAACATCTTCACCTTGGATTTCAAATTGGGGGATATGATGAACTTGAACTCTTTCATTAAACCATTCATAAACTTGTCTTTTGCCCTGGGAAGCTTGCTTATAAGCAACTCAAGCATTGTAACTGTTTCACTTGCTGTTGTCTTAACAAAAACAGAACTTCACATTGTTCTAATTCTCCAGCTATCAAGAAAAACACACCTAAGAAAAAAAATTACTATGTGGCACCAAGATTTAGTCAATGAAGCTGGTCAACTTACTAATGCAGAAGGGTCCCCATAAGAAGTATCTAATGGTGAATGCATGCACTGCAAGAGAACTGCCCAACAATTGTTATTTTGAAGTTTTGCAGTATTTTAATGGTTTGTTTTTATTTATAATAAAATTATGGTTTAGTTTTATTTTTGTTTTTAAATAGATAATATATTCTTGAGAAAATATCATTTCTAAATTCACTTAATCTTTATAGAATGTGGTGGAAATTTTTATATTATGTTTATCAAGATATAAGGTAATTTTTTATTTATTTTGAAAGTTTTTTTTTTTTACATTTCAAATATATTTTTACTTATGCAAAGATATTTTAATTTGTAATATATATATATATTGTAATGGACGAACAATCTTTGATTCGCATATCCTGATCATGAGGGCGCCACTGGTCCGAAAATCGGAGCTAGACATTTATTTTAAGGATGGACAGGATATGCGAAGCAAAATGCGCCGGACTAAACTCAGGAAGAAACAAGATATCTTAAATATTGTTTAGACAATTGAGAAATCAAAGCACAAAGACAAACGTCAGCCAACTTAAGTTTAAACAAATTTTAAACTTTTATTTAAGAGCAAAATAACTTGTAAGAAAAGGTTTACACGAAAATCAATAGGGTTATCACAGGCAAGTACCCGACTCTCTAATAATGAATTCTACAGGGAGGAAGCAATTTCATTCAGCAGAAGATTTGCCAAAACATTGGTTTTCACTTTCAGATACTTAAACAATACATTCTTGAAATGAATCAATGAAACCAGTGCCGGCGAGCTTTCCGAAGTCCGAAAAAGGTGTTGGACCATGAATGTCATCTGTCAGTAGAAGCTGCACCTATTATTATGTTTAAAATAAAGGTGATTGATTCACCTCAAGAACATCCAAAAAATATGATTGAAAATAAAAGGAAAACAAACAATTAAGACTGGCAAATCCCCAACCAAATGATTGGCGAAAACTAATCTAATAAAAATTAAAAGTCTCAATAGGAGACAAGTAAATCATTAGAAAATCAGTTACGTCTGCCCCAGAATTTAAAGATAATGAATTACCAATAATTATAATTAAAAAATAAATTTATGACACAAGTTCTGAGTACATGCTCTGATAAATTTTAAGCTATACAAGTAAATACAAAATAAATCTATTGGAGAGTGCACATGAGTACGAAAATACGAAAACTATAAATACCTTAGAAGCGAAGATCTCTCTCACCTGTAATTTACAAAAGGGATAAATATTATCTTTCTGCTGGCAACTTATAAAATTACAAAGCAAAAACAATTATAATTTCCACTTTCAGAAATATAAGAAATGAAGACTATGAAAATAAAGTCACCAGCCAAAAGATTTGGTGGTTTGCAAAAGCGCAAACACAGTATTTAAAACTAATTCGGGGCTACTAAAATAATTACAGGTAAGCATTCAAAATATATCTGACTGCCAAATCATTTAAGTTAGGCATAAAAATAGAAAACTCACTTGTCACTCTCCAATAAACAAAATTGAAAGCAAACTTGGAATTTATTGCACTATAAATTCATCAATACTCCTTCAACACTTTAAGCAAATAACTTTATTTATATATTTTACAGTTTCGACTGTACTAGCAGTCTTCATCAGAACTACAACATAAAAAATTAGACAAATATTATATCAATACAACCAAAATTATTATTCTTCATATTTCCATATAAAAGTAAAATTAAACAAAATAATATAAAGCAAAAACAATTCAATCCAAACCCTTTCAACCAAAATCCTCCCAAATCTTTCAAAAACCCAACACATAAAAATTAAACTACAAAAAAACTAAGATTCCAAGACACATGGAAAAATATAAGAAATCACAACAAATATTACATATGAGGTTAAATATTGCT
This sequence comes from Epiperipatus broadwayi, assembly GCA_028023455.1. Taxonomy (NCBI): domain Eukaryota; kingdom Metazoa; phylum Onychophora; class Udeonychophora; order Euonychophora; family Peripatidae; genus Epiperipatus; species Epiperipatus broadwayi. The sequence goes on from JAQFVV010006222.1 coordinate 3,847,985, forward strand.
TATGAAGACAGATTTATAATTAGATTGAGCAGAGATTTAACGAAAAGAAATTTACCCTGGAAAGAATATAAAAAAATTTCATCTTACGATAAAGCACAGTTCGCATAGAGTGCGCATGTTTATCTTTAGTCCATTTTCAGGTCCTCTGACAGCGGCAAGGTAGAGGCAGTGTTTATTTTAGAGGCTCATGGCATGACTGAAGGAGAGATGGCAGGCATGGGTCCATCCTTTGTTTCAGTTAGCAAAACATTCTGATGATGGCAAAACTCATAGCGGTAAATTTTAACATCTGGCACAGTAACGAAGTCTGTCAATAATTGCAAGATTTTAGCAGGAATTAAATGTCCGAACTGCTACCCAAAATGAATAACTCTCAGCAGGCAATAATCCAAGTGTCTCTCTGGAATATTTAATCTCTCTGCACTAAAAATTGGCAGGCTATCCTTGCCTCACTACCTTTCCTGTGAAAAAAACTTTTCTTAGTGTCGCTTTCTATATCTCAGGCAGGGCAAATATTAATTTCCCGCTCAATCTAATTTAAGAATTCCAACCAGGGATTATTGTAACCAAAATAACAAATACAAAATGAAATCTCCGCTTTTAGAATTAACTTTAAAAATGATTAAAAATAAAAGCAACAGGAATATATAATTAGCAAGCTTGCCTGTTTTTTAATCAAATTGATTAAAACAGGTGGTGAAAGTAAATTATTTTAAAATCAATTTTATATACAAAGTAGTGAACGTAAACTATTTTAAAATCAATTTTATAAACAAAAATTAAAATGCCCTATTTAAATATAACCGAGTATATGTTTAAATACACTACGCTTTTTTTTTAATAATAATAAAAAATTTTAACGACATTTAATGAAAATTAAGTTGTTTTTCCTTTTTTAAATTTTAGCAATAAAACAATTGAATCGGAAATCAATCCAGTTCAATATATATATATATTGTAAATACTAATGTTTTACAGAGATTAACAAATATATATGGTAAAGCAGAAAATTTTAGCTCAGATATAGGTTGATGTTTTTTAAATTTTTCAATATAATATTAATATCTTAAGATTATAAAATGGTTTTTTCGTTATTTTTAATAATTTAAAAACATTTTAATTAATAATTATTAGAAAATAATTTTCTACAAATCCTACTCAAACAGATGGATGTGAAAAATTAAGCATACACTTTAAACCTAGTTATTCTTCTATAAAAAATATTAACATGATATAAATGTCAGAATTGACTAACTTCCGCATAAAAGTCAACCACCTAAGTATCTTCATTCACAAAGTAACCAAATATCACTTATAAAATGTGTCTTAATTTTATTTATGTGACTAACTTGTATTTCTACCCAATATCTGTTACTTGTATTTGTATCTATTGTTCAAAATAGTTTATTATATTCAATAAAAACATATTGAGTACCTTCTATACTTTTAAATACAACATTATATAATAATAAAGCAAAGAATGATTGGTAGTAAAAGTGACAATGGCTACAATATGCTTATTTATAAAAATCATCCTGTATGGTAGAATGGCAGAAGTCAAGCTCCATGGATCACAATTAAATTCTGTTACTTTTGGTTCTCAAAGTTCTTGTGAAATTCAGAAAAAAAACAACCAAGTACATTATTTTTTATCATAAAATTCAATGCTTTCACAACAAATAAGTGTACAGTTAATTTCTCTGAAGGTCTTAAAACACTCAACCACCTTGATAACAGTTTGAGCATTTATCAGCTTTATTCAATTAGTATGAAATTATTTTTATACCAATTGGTAATAATAATAAAAAATGAAGTTAATCTTAAACATAAATATAAAACAGATTAAATTCCTATAAATTTTATAAAAAGAATGAGTAATATCACTATAAAAATATTCAGTTAATCTACCTTAAATTAAAAATTCATAATTAAAAAAGTAGTTGCTTCATTAAAACATTTTCTCTGTCATAGCAGCCATATTGGAGATTTAAAAAATTATGCTAAGCCACAAATTTTATAATAACTTAAGTTTGTATTATTGAAAAATGATATAATATATATTGTTTGAAACATAAATCACCAAAGAATATAATGAAGCTGAAAAAATATAAACCTTGATATTCAAAGTAATAAAAAAAAGAACAAAATTTTAATACTTCTAGCAATTATTTTCATATTATTTCATAAATTCTAAATTTTCATGGATAAATTAACCACTATACTTTTGTTAATAAGTTATTTGCATTCCTCATTAAATTTCCAATAAATTTATATTAATAATTTATCTAAGGTAGTCCATCACTGCAACACTCAAGAAATAAAGATATTAGTACCTTTCATTTTTTCCTAGTAGCTCTTCAAAGTGTTTTTCCATACAGGGGTTTGTAATGAATATGTAATCCCTGATAACAAGTAGAAGTAGTTAATATTGATCAATAATTAGTATAATTTGAATATTATAATAAAGAACTTCAATAATGTTTGTAATTTATTTTAAAAATGTCGTTAATTTTTATATTAGAGAAAAATAATAAGAAAAAAAACACTTTTTATTGTAAATAAAAATTTTTATTTACTAATTAATGATGTGGTGACTACTAAAATTAATGATGTGGTGTCTACTAAAATAGTCACTATATACAAAATAAAACAATAAAAACAAATAATAAAAACAATTTATATATAAAAGAAAAATAGGAGATAAATTAAAAAAGAAATTATATATAAAATTAATGATGTGGTGACTACTAAAATTAATGATGTGGTGTCTACTAAAATAGTCACTATATACAAAATAAAGCAATAAAACCAAATAGTAAAAACAATTTATATATAAAAGAAAAATAGTAGATAAATTAAAAAAGAAATTATATATAAAATTATTATTTAAAAAAAGCAAACAAAATTAAAATTATACATAAAATTAGTATTAAAAAAAGCAAACAAAGATAAAAATTATACATAAAATTAGAAAAAGCAAACCAAAATATGGAGAAAATGCCCACTATCATGACAAAAAATGTAGATAATTTGCAATATGATAAATTTACTCAATCGTGATCAGCATACATGTAAGTAAATTTTTTTGTATATATTTTTATCAAATAATAATTGAAAAAAATCTAAAATTGAATACTCACTAGTGGTGGAAAGCTTGAGTCCAGGAGACTTACTAAAATTTGACCTGATAATGTTCATTGGAAACTCAATCAGATCTGATTAGGAAGGTAGGCCAGGAGTAGGCAGAGCTGCAGTACTTGTATTCACACATTTCTAGTTTAGTCTTCTTTTTTTGGGGTACCACATCTAATTCTCCTTCTGAAACATCATTGTCAGACAATTCATCAAAAGAGCTTCTATAGAAGCATCTGAGTTCCAAGGCTCACTCACTTATGAAAAAATTACTGTCCTCGCTAGAATTGGTAAAATCTTGCATTTTTTTCCGATTTACATTTCTAGGCAAACACAATTCCATTAAAAATGAAAACAATGAGAGAAAGACAAAAAAATTCAAGTTAGTTGATTATAAAAATTAACATAAAATTGTCCATTTTTATCACAGAAAAATAAAACTTACATTTTCTGAAACTAGAAAAAAAATGGAGAAGAAGATGTAAAAAGCAGATGTTCAGACTGCCTAGTTTTCCTGCAATTTAAACTCAAACCAGATATCGCTAATTTGAAAATCCAAAATCACATTATGTGAGCACAGTGATGAAATGGTATTAAATAATATTAGAGATGACAAATAGATCTATCAATGATTTATAATCCCCTGAGTTATAAATTATTTAAAACTTTCCATGTTTGTGAAGAAACAAAGGTAAAGTCAGTAGCTTCTTTTAAGATATTAGTTTGTCTTAAAAAAAAACAATATTAATACAGTAATATAATTAATAACACTTGATACCATAATCAAATCTCAATACACTGTTCAAATTTAGAGTAAAAGATAATCAAACTAATTTTCCCAGATTAGAAGCACATCAATTGAATTATTGTTATGTGTTTCAAAATCCACTGTGTTTAAAATTTGGAAATGTTGGAAACTATTTTTCTAATATAATGATCATTTGAAAGAAAAGGCTTGCGAAAAGAAGATTACAATACAGAGGAGATTTGAACTATGTTACATATAACTATATGATTTAATTATCAACTATCCAAAGAAAAATGTAAACAAACAAACAAATATATAAATAGACTAAAAAAATTAAAATTCACAAATTTTAAGATATTTGTAAATAAATATTACATAGAATAGAGAGCGCCACCTAGGCCACATCTTAGTTTATACACTGTCATTCAGCTGCCTCTTTTAAGTTAAAATTACTCATGAAGCAAGGAAGATATCGCGCTTAAACATTCTGGACAGGCAAGGTAAGCCTTATATTACCTAAAAACTTACATGAATCAGTTAGAAAAAAATTATTTCCAAGGCAATATAAATAGCAATCAACAACATGGTAATCTAACGTTGAATCAAAATGACAAAAATAGTCAAATGAATGAAAAATTACATTTAAATGAGATGAAAGTAATTAAACTTAAGAAAACAAATTATATAAATCAAAATGATAATATAAATAACCCCATTACCCAAGATTTAGGGTCTGTAACTAAAATTACTAAGGATATGCAAATCTCAACCTCAATGTTAAAATCAGATTTTCAACCTGCCAGAAAAGATGCACTAGATCATATCTTGGACTCGATTTTAGTTGACGGCTTGATGCAGAACACTCCAAATAATATTGTCACCAAATTACATACAGAAATATTGAAAGATAAACAAGCTTTGCCTTCCGTTGTTAAAAAAGATGAAACCTCCGATAAGTTTAAAAAAAAAAATTTTCCGATGAGGGCCCAAAATTCTAATATCATTGCTACAGGATTAGAAAACAATGCGGTAATCAGTAATAGCCAAATAAATGAAAATATACAAAAAACACAAAATGGTTCTTATGAGTTGGGGAAAAGTCCAACATAGTAAAACAAATATTTCTGATACAAACATCCCTACATATGCAAATATCCTTAAAAGTAAATCGCTCTCAAATGCCTCTCATAATTTACCTAACATTAGTGATAATATTACTTTGTTTGAGTTATTGGAAATGGACATTGATCAAAATAGCACTTTTAAACAATCATCCACCAACACATATTTCTTTAATACACATAACTACAATGAGGAGCAGTATCAAGACCTCACCAAATGTTTCAACAGCACTATACCCAATAATCTATAAGTCATTGATCAATTTCAATGGTGACAAGAACCTGATCCTAGCTGTTACTAATGCTAACTGTGCATTGTTCAAGTTCCCCACTGAATTACTATATGAAACTATTAAAAAAAAAGACTTAAGCCATGGTATTCATAAGATCTTGAGTCATCCTAATGACCACTACATTGCTCTGGAATTTACTAACTGGGCAGCCAAGAATTACTTTAAAAGCAATATCAGGGTATTAAATGATAAATTCTAACTGGGCAGCCAAGAATTACTTTAAAAGCAATATCAGGGTATTAAATGATAAATTCATTTGTTATATTGATCTTACTAGACCTAATACAATTTCTGGTAGGATTAAAAATTGTCCTATGAACTTCTATCAAGAACATCTACAGTAAGCACTCAAAGCCTTTGGCATTATTAGTAAGTTTAAATACCTTCCTGTTGATTCGGATGGATATTTTTTTCTAACAATGCATCTTTTCAAATAGCACTCAAACAAAATGTCTCACCACTTACATGTCTCACCCACTGATATACCTACTGTGTTCAATTCCAAAGGCTCACACATGATTCTCTTTTTACGTGGAGTTAGACCACAGTGTTTTCATTGTCTTGAGAGGACCCACTTGGTGAAAGAATGCCAATCAAGAAAGTGCTCTAATTGTGGAATCATAAAGAGTATTTATCATAAATGCAAAAAGAATTTTACATCAATTTCTCAAGGTACTGCACAATCATATTCATCTGTAACTAATGACTCATCAACAACAGAACCCCAAATTATAAGTGCCGACAAGGAATACCAAATGAATAATCAACAACTATTTGTTTTCCAACAACCTGATTACAGAAGTGTAGTCAGAGAAGAAGAAACATCAGATATTACACAAGACTCTTTCCTTGTAGATGAGTCTCTACTTCCACCGGCCTCAAAAGAAGGAAATGATACACAAAGCCAAGTACTTCATGCTGAAATAATGGGATCGACACAACAAACAGTGGTGGAGCAAGATACTTCAGACTATCCCACATATCATCAGCACAATGACAGCACTACTCCAAATAATCCTGTCAAGAAGCCTCTGAACAAAAGTATAGTTACATATCAGACTAAAACCACTACTTTGAGATGCACAAGAAGTATAAATAAGCAGCTTAAAAGTAACAACAAGTCTATCACCCCCAACCAAGGAGATATTAGCTCTGAAAAGGAATCTCCAATGAAAATGCCTTTAGATAAGTCCAGTATTAAGAAAATAAAATCAGCCATTATGCACAAGTCCAGCTCAGAAGATAAAATCTCTGGGGAAGAAAAACAGATGTTTATCTCTCAAGCAGAAGAAGAAAATCAATATTCCAATATATAAGGAAAAAGTCCAGAGAGTAAAGGTCAGTTATCAGATGAGGATAATAGGATATTGCGTCCTAATTTATTAGAAGAGACTGCTGGTGATGTACATCATTCCATCGTTGTTGGCAGTTCAGATGGCATCCCATTGATTGAATCCATTGTGTTAAAAAATATCTCAGATAACACCATTGAAGATCCAGACTATGATAATCCAGACTATTGCAACTAGAATTGACCTTCTTTTTATGCTGAGAATTAAAAGGGAACCTTATATTCTTTGCAGTAGATTTAAAAGATACATAACACAATTATGTTGCATGAGTTTGTAGAAGTAAATGTAAAGGATATTAACTCATTGGAAAGAGTATATGCCATTGAACAATGGATTACAATCAATAACCCACATTTATTTTTTATGAGTGAAACAAAATATCACTCAAATTCAGATTATAGAATTAGAGAATGTCTTGAATCTCTTGGATACATAGATTTCTCTGGTAGCATTACTGCAGCTGGCAGAGTTGGTTTACTTATTAATAAAAAACATCCACCTAATAAATTTATAATACTCTATAAAAATAATAACCTTATTGCTATATCAGTCACATATCAAAATTTGGTTATAAAAATAATAACCTTATTGCTATATCAGTCACATATCAAAATTTGGTAATCAATATAATATATGTGTATGCAGATAGGTCCTGCTGCACGTTAATGAAAATCATTAACATAGTTAATATGCTATTGGTAAATAATAACAACCCCACCCTAATCTTTGGTGACTTTAACATCACTTATGCAAAATTCACAAAAACTTATTTTCACTTGATACACAAGCCATTTATGAGTGGTGAAGGTCATCTGCCTGATGATTCCTACTCTTTTTACACCAGAAAATACAGTGTACAGGTCACTGATTGATCTATTCTTTTATATGCCTGGCATACATTTTTTCATCACAGCAAAATTAGAACATATGGTCTTTTCAGACCATCTTGCCCTAGTAGTTCAGATTGAAGATGCTAATAATGTTGCCACTTCCGCTTGCAACACCATCAGAATGTTGACAAAATCGAACATAACAGAAGCCATACCATCTGAGGCTAATGTATATTTTTAAAAAAATAGATATACTTGCCAAACTTATAGAGGAAGCATGGTTTGCCTTTATTGGCATTCTTCAATCGATCATTTCCTACTTGACAATTAAGCGAAAGGGACCGTTGGCGCTACTAAAAGACTTGGAAGAGCTTGGTTTCAGAATGAAGGCATTTAGCTCTGCCTCAACTTCTATAGATGAGATTATATCTGTTAAGTTACAATATAAAGCCAAACAGAAGGCACTTGCAGATTATCTGTCTATAAAGCATTCCAAGGTGTTTCTGGCTCAGCAGGACAAGAAGCTACTTTCATTGAGGCACTGGGGGCCATTAACCCCCCCCCACTCTCACTATCATAAATATTGATGGTGATTCCTTTGTTGGCCTGCCAATGATTAAGGAAATCCATAAACACTTTGATCAAAAATTTTATTGTCTCAGCCATGTTAATATTCCCACTGAAGACATTTTAGTTTGTCAAGATGATCATGGTATCACTGAAGATATGCTGAAAGCCAAACTCCAAGCATTGCCTGGTTTGTCAAGATGATCATGGTATCACTGAAGATATGCTGAAAGCCAAACTCCAAGCATTGCCTGATAAAATACACCCCGGACTGCATTCGATACTGTGCTTCCTGGTAGATCATCTAAGCCACTTTACAATTCCCATCCTATTTAGAATGACCAACCATTTGGCACAGGAAAAAAGAATAATCCCACCTATATCCTATTGCTTTAGTCCCTTTTATAAAGAAGCATGAATATCCCCACACCCTCAAAAACATTCTGCCTATTTCTATTTCCCTGCTCATCATTAAAATCTGGAATCTGTCATAAAAGATAAGATCCAGAATAAGATACTCCAAAATATATCATCTTCCCAATTTGCGAAGAAACATTCTTCGCCAATTTTAGCCATTGGTCAAGTTAAAATATTAACTGATTACGTTAGACAACAGAGAAATCAGGCTGTCATAGCTATCCTACTTGATTTCAATGCAGCATTCGACTCTGTTAACATCAGTACTCTTCTAAACCTGCTGAAAGGCCATCACATCCCAACCTCTATCATACAGATCATAGATAACCTCATACTAGCAGAGAAATTGCTGTCTCGCTGAATGGCAAGCTCTCTTCATTCTTCCAATCTAACACATCCATTCTGCAAGGCTCCACCCCTCAGTGCTCTTCTCTTTATAGTCTACATTGATCCATTGTCGAAAGCCATCAAACAACAACTACCTGGTGTCTATGTACCAAGGTTTGATCATGGCTTATATGGATGATGTAATCATCTTCCTCCCTTCAACAACCTTTTTACCTCAGTTATACTCCACATTGGACCAATACTCTGCTGACTATGGTCTTACCATCAACCCGTTGAAATCAGCTATATGGAAGGTGTCCTCAGGTCAAAAGATTGTATCCAAATTTACAGACAACCCTCAGAAGTTTTTGGGCTTTGAGATATCCAAAACATACTTCCAAATGTCCAAAGATATTCAAAATCACATTCTGCACTCAATGGAAAGACTTACTAAACATCTGTCTAAAGTCTAGCTTTCCTTACATGGTAAGGTAATGCTTCTCAATATGAAGATCATGGCCAAGCTCAACTATTACATGCCCATCATGAGGATCACTAAGACTTTTATCAGTAAAATGAATTCTCTTGCATCCTGACTTTTCTGGGGAGGTAAAGTTGTAGCAATTAGCATTAACAGGATGCAACTTCACCGGAAGTATAATGGACTTTCTTATCATGCTATACAAGCCACTCATATTCAAAAGATATTTAATTTCATCACCATGCTTATCAAATCTTTTGGATATGAGCAAGTCATTTTTTGAGTAATCCTAATGGATAGACCCCCTCCTAGAGTTAAGAACTTCCTTGATGTTGCTATTGATTTGATCAAAAGCTACATGGTAATTACGAATGATACATTTGACAACAAGATTAATATTTCGCAAGCACATAGTCTCATTCACCCTGTCACAATTCCCATAACACCGCTACTTGCCCTGATCAATAATAAGATAATCTCCCTCTTCAGGTGCTGGGCTATGGAACCGAAATTCTTGATAAATTTAAATGCCATTAGCACTAATTGGTTTCTCTTTCATAGGCAAGGCATCAACAAAATTGACCTATCTGCCCCCTCTGCCAGAGTCATGATGAAACATTTGATCATCTGCTTTACTTGTGCCATGGACTCTGGAGGTCTAGAAGGATTATCGCTGATAACCTTAAAGTAAATTTTTACCTTGTTATGTCTCTTAAGGATAGTATTAAGACAAGATTCATCCCTACTATTATGCTTTCATTATTTATCAACTATGCATTCTGGTCTACTCATTGTAAAATGGTTTTCAATCCTGGTGCAATTCATGAGGGAAAATTCTTTCTGAATAAACTTATAAAATTTAAAAACGATGACATGCTCCTAGCTCCAAGGGTATTATTTGAGGAAACATGGGACTCTGATTGCATTGAAGGAATGATTGCTGGTAAAATGCTTTGTTTCTTCTGTCTAAGATATTGCTGAAAGCGATTTTGTTAATAATCAGAAGTTCAGATCCTTAAGTTATCAAAATGGATAGTTTTTAACTGAACTCATCAGATTTAGCATAAATATTTGAGGAAACATGGACTCTGATTGCATTGAAGGAATGATTGCTGGTAAAACACTTTGTTTCTTCTGTCTAAGACATTGCTGAAAGTGATTTTGTTAATAATCAGAAGTTCAGATCCTTAAGTTATCAAAATGGATAGTTTTTAACTGAGCTCATCAGATTTAGCATAAATACCTAAGCCTTCATAGTTGTAGTGATTTTTCCAATGGTGATCTGACCAAACTCTAGATTGACTAAGTGAATCTTGGTAGTGTGAGGCAATTTGTCTAGGTGAGTTGGGTGAGCTTAATTAGCCTACTTGTGTGCTAACAGTAGACAAGGTATTCAGGTTTACCTCTTGCCCAGAATAATACTCAGATTTATTTATTATCATGTAATTCTTTTTTATGTTTGAAATTCTAGTTTTCCTTTTCAATTTACCATGTACACATAATTGTCACTGTAAACATTGTACTTGTTTAATAAATATTTGAAAAAAAAAATATTACATAGAATATAGCAGTAGTCATTTTTTCAACTCAGAGCATCTTACACAAACATATACATTAATAAAATTTCTTCAATTTATATTGAAAGCACATATATTTAGTAACCCTTCATTATCCTTTCAAAATTTGATGTGCAGTATTTTCCATAATAAAATATTTTCTAAGAGTAATGCTAAAAGTTTTATAAAAATTTAGAACTTACTTAAAACTAATAATGGCAGTAGAGATGATCAAATAATAGGATATTTAAAACCAACCATGAATGCTTCTCCATCATCATCAGTGCTAGTAGGTCAATATTTATTAGAATTTACTCTAGCATAACAGTATTTACAGTTATATCAAAATTTGTAACAAATTTTATGCAGAATCAAGCTATTTTTTGTTATATCCATGCAACAATTGTATATAGTTGAGTAAATTATCTTGAATGTTAAATAATAATAAATCATTAATAACAAATATTCTGTGTTATTTACTGGCCACACTTATAGCTCAAGGTTTATTGAAGCAACTAAGTAATCACTTCTGGAGATCAAAATTTTAATTATTGTGCAATAAAATATTTGACTATTTTTTTACTGTCAAATAACTAATCTTAAGTAAATAAATTTCTACCTTGCAACTCACACATGTTTTCTTTCTTTTTTAATATTCATGTTTATAGAGTTTGATTCTTCCACAAAAAAATATTATACAATAATGTTTTTATGAAGATTCTAAACTTAATATCTGTAGATATATAAATGATTTCATAGCTTATAATAAAAATGATTTCATAGCTTATAATAAAAATCGCAAATTTTATTGCAAATGAAAACTGAAAATGAATTACTCAAAATACCTTAAAAAGACTCTAATCAACACAGATTATTCTAAGTTTTACTTTATCTCTAGCCTGAACAGTTCTATGTTCATTTATTGAACAATATTGAATAATTATCTAGATTGATTTTAATCAGAAAATCTGAAAAAGTACTGAACTGGCTGGGAAATTCTTAGTTGTCTTAAAAAAAAAATCTTATGATTTACTGTTCATTTAATCTTCAGAATGATGTCAGGATGAAAAATATAACATTCGGTATATAACAAGCTATTAAAGAGGACTGTGACAAAAATAAGTATAGCTAATGTTCTGATTAAAAGTTTATCACTACTTTACATAACCTAAATAGTTAATGAATGTTGAATATATGGCTACAGTGGTAAAACTGAAAGATGTAATAAACTAACTACAGAGATTAATTCCTACTTGGAATCTCTGCAGTTTCCTTAATGATATTTTGTTAATAGTTAAGCTATCTAAAAAAACCACTAAATAAATTTAATTTTAAATAACTGCTTTCTATCTAATTTTTGTAAGAATTTTGTTCCTAATTTCATAATTTTGGGATTTGAGTCAATGGTATAAGTTACAACTACATTAAATATCAATACCAGCAAGAAAATATTTTTTACCCACTTATCAAGCTCATTTATAGAGAAATTACAATTAAAAGGATAATTTTCTTATGAAAATACTATTGTATTTAATTAAAAATATATAGGAATGTGAGCATTACACTGTGTGTGTGTGTGCGTGTGGATTTTAGTAAAAACAAGGAAAACATTACAATATACAGAGAGAGAAAAAAACTATAAAAATAAATAAAATAAAAATATCAAATAATATAGGAATAAAAAAATTCAGACAAAAAAAATCAATGATTAAACAAAGTCAAAATAAAAAAGTAGAGACTGATAATGTAAATAATTAATTACACATTATAAATAAACAATCATTCAGAAAAGATTTAGAAGTAGCAAATATTATATATAAGATATGAGAAAATCAATCATGAACATATGCCAGATTAACAGAATATCCGGAGAAAAAACTTGAATTTGAAGATAAAACACTAGTTGGAAGTCTAGTAAAAAGATGGACATAAAAATAGAGAATATGAGGGTTTAAAAAAATGTCAGAAAAAAAAAGTTTATTAATAAAAATGGAAAAAAAGTTAATTCTAAATATATGAAAAAAAGTTGAGCTAAAAATAAATGACTGTATCTCTAACAGAGAATTATCATTACTTTATATATATATGCATAAACTAACCATAAATCATATTTTCAAGTAATATTTAACTCATAAATATTTTATAAATATTAATTGCTTTGGTTAATTGCTGTCTTTATGCCAATCGTTTATGATTTTTAAATAATAAATTATATTTGTCAACATTTTAAATGACATATCTTAAATAATTTAGAAATTAATGTAATGACATCTTAGATATGAAATTATTAAATTTTATAAATTTGATATATAACTTTAATTTTATTTTGACTTTTTAATTAATTTTTACCACATGATAAACATATGATAACTTATATTGTTAACTTAAATGTATCAACTACCTTATTAAGAAAAAATATTTTCCAATGGTATCAGAAAAAATATAGCATTGCCCCCAAGATATTTTCTGATTAAACCCATAATTTCAAATAATGAAAGCATTAATTCCTTCTCAAATATTCTTGGGCATGTGTTCTTATGTATGTAAACAAGTCCACATCATAAGAATATAACATCATTATTTATAGTTTAGACATTAGTGAGAGTAATGTAGTCTAAATTCATTGGGGCAACAGTGTTAAATTTTTTCCAATGTATTCTGAAAAAATGTTGATTTTTTAATAAAATAAAATTAATGGTACAAACATTTCAAAATGTTCTTAGATTGTATTATGAATTTGAGCAAATATTTTTTTAAGACAACTTCATTTTGAATTTCACCCTATAAATGATATAACTAATTATATAGGATATCAATGGATAAAATACAAATTTCAGAAAGTGCTTAGAATACAGTGATTTAGAACATGTTATGTATCAATCTAAACAAAATTATGAATTTGTTTTCTAAATAAGATAAAACATGGTGAATGTTTGGTTCTCTATCACACTAGCAAGCATCAAAGAGGTTTAAATTATATTAAATGCCACTTTAAACTGTGTTTGAAATTTATCTAAGAGTGTATTTACAATGAAGTAATATGACCATGTGTTTAAATATAATTTCTGAAATCTACTTCTAACTATTGATTGCATGTTTTAAATCATTGCCTATTTTTAAAAAAAATATTGAACTTATAATTATCTATACAAAAATCATAAATGATTCCTTCTATTGAATTAGATATTTAGCTAGTATCAACTTTTAATCAAAAATTTTATTTTTGTGCCATCATTTCAAGAATGTATATTAACAATAGCTATGAAAAGTGATGTGAAATTTTAATATTAATCCAATAAACATCACATGATCACCATTTCTTATGTTTGCTTATAACTGTTATTAAACAGGCAAAAACTCTCCATACAGCATTGCCACTTAGTGCAAGCCAGAGTAATCAATAGACATCAGAAGGCTGTGCATAAAATCCCCATCTAGTGCCTACTCATCAAATATCTCCAGACTAGTTTCTGGTTTGTGCCTTTGTCAGTGAGGAACTGTGGATCTGAGACCACTAGCATCCAATATCCTCAGACTAGTTTCTGGCTTTTGGCCTTCATCAGTGAGGAGCTTTGTATCTGAGAGCACTGCACCTAGTGCTCTCAGATCCAAGGCTCCTCACTGATGAAGGCCACAAGCCAGAAACTAGTCTGGGGATATTGGATGTGTAGGCACTAGAGGGGATTTTATGCACAGCCTTCTGACATCCATTGACTACTCTATCTTGTACTGAGTAGCAATACTGTATGGAGAGTTTTCACCTGTTTAAATTTTAATATTCATGTGTCATGTTGAACAAAATAATTTCTTTAAAATGACCAAACAGATTTTATAAATGTGTCTCTTATCTGTGAACTGCATCAAAAAAACTACAACTATTGAGTACATATTCTAAAAATGTGCTTAACTACGTAATAATTGAAATATTAGAACGCAATTCATGCTATACGTTAACTTAGTTCAACATAATATTTGCTTTAGTTGATGAAGCTGAATTATAAATAAGAAAACCCAAGCTTACATCATCAGTATGATGTTGAAATATTATAAGAGTTATGAGATAAAATGTATTGTTGTATAGTTTAAAAAACAATTCACAATAACAATTTTTTAATTTATTTTGATGTACCTTTAAAATCCATATTTTGCATTTACATATGCAGAGAATATGAATGTGCGAGGATTATATAAAGATATACTCCAAAAATATGATTACATTCTCTTGCGGTCTCCAAGCCTCCTTATGTACCCAATTGTTTATTAGGGAGTGCTAATCATTTTAAATATCTTTAAAAATTGAAGCAAATATCAATGTTTATATAGAGATAAGTTTTGATTAATAACATTGACCTTCAACATTTAGCAGTAAAAAGTTTGTATATAAAGTATTAAAAAAAAAAAAACCGTAAATAGTTAATATAATTTGTAATCAATTTAATTTAAACACACATACCCCAATGTTAAGATTTTACTTTTTGATTTAATTATATATGTTATTGGTATACATTTGGAAATAAACAGATAAATTTGTAAATTGTTGATTACATGAATAATAAAAGTAAACCTGCATTTTTTCAAATGGGAAAATAAAAATATATAATAGTATAATAATTTACAAGTTAATAATATTAAATTTCTTATAAGTCCATCTTGCTACTTAAAAGGAAAAGTCATAACTAAAACAGAAACTTATACGATCTATAATTTTTTTATATTTTTTTCAGTGTACTTCGCTCAAGATCTATGAATGATAGATCAACTGTAACTTCTTATTCACTTCCAATCAATAAACCATTCAATTATCTTTATATATATATTCAATACAATTATACGATTATATTGACTGTCTAATAACTTTTTTCAGAGTTATAAATTACAACTACATTGCATTAATTCTTGCTTATATAGTAATAATTAACATATTATGGATTTTGCCTTACAAAGCAATAAAATGATGAAATTATAGTATACTGTATATGCTAATTTACAGATTATTAGTAGTGCATTTATATATATACGTGCACATACATATTCAATATCTCTCTTTTTAAAATAAAATACATATAAAATAACAAAATGTTGCATAATAAATATATATAAAAATATAAAATATTTGAATATTATATATTTGTTTTAATAAACAAAAACATTTTGCAGCTCTGAGCAAAAAAAAAAACTGTTAGTCAATCAAAATTATTTACTTAATTGAAAGGAATAAAAAGTATTGTGAAAGATGTAAAGGAGCAAATTTTTGAGAGATTTATGTAACACAGAGAAAGCAAATTCCTATTTCTATGCATTTTTGTGACTTGAAGATTGAAAGTTCATGAATCAAACTTCAACAATACATGATTTTCTGAATATAAACCATTTGATTATTTAACAATTTCCCTTTTTTAAAAAAAAAGGTTTGCATTAAGAACAATAGCATGCCATATTTACTCTTACTTTAGAGCATCTTTATTTTTTTTAAAAGCCAAAGACATGAAATCCAACATCCTGAAGTTTGGGTCACAAACTAAAGCTATACAAGTCAATCACTAGGTTAACTATTATATATTTTAGTGATCTTGATAATACATATAACATCAGCACATCAACCTCCTTTTATTCTACCTTACATGAGCTACTGAAACCTTAAATAATCATTAGCTTGGATGATATATAAAAAAAAGCAGCATATGTAGGCAAAAACCTAATGCCACTCAATGATAACAGTCAGTAGCTAGAAACTAGGTTGGGAATTTGTATATGGCTCTACCATTTAAAGTCTGTTAATTACTCAAACTCAAAATAAAATCTTCTCAGATAGTAATATAGTTTATTAGTCCTCATTGTGAGACTAATTTATGGCTTTTGTCTTTATCAATGAGAAATTAATATCCAAAGCAGAAATCAATATATTTATGCAACTGGCACTCATATTTAATTCCCCTTTTATATCAAGCCAATAGCAAAGGAGAAATAATTTTATTTGCTGTATAGAACAGAAAGAGTCAAATGATGTTCAAATGATCAAAACATTACTACCACAATCATCAATAATCTAAAAAATTTAAAATCAAAACATCAAACCATACCACCTTACTTAAGTCATTCTATCATATTATTTTACTTCTTAAATACTTATAACTATTCATTAAGAAATTAATCAATGTATGTCTATACTGTCCCTCTGCAATTTTTATGCAACAAAATATATTTCCAAATGAAATCATTTATTTCCTAATAGTTTTTTTCATAACATTGTTAACCTTTATATTTTGCTAATATTATCCATTTAATTACCAATTTCATTCTCCACCAAATTATTCACATTTCTAAAACCTCCAATCATAATTCATCTATTTTCATAGTAAAATATACCTTTCCATCACTTAAAATTACTTACAAAACAAGTCTAGTATCTTTACACTAAGTTCTGCTTTATTATCAACTAACTTGATACATTGAATTGTTCTATGTTCAAGATTAATTCCATATTATAAATATGCCAATTATGGTTTAGTACAGGGGTAGAGAGCAAAATCTAAAAATAAAAAATTGCACAATCTAAAAATAAAAATCTATGGATCACAATTCAACTAGCATTTCTTGTGTTCAAATGTCATGCAATCTACTTTGATTATTTATTATTTATTATTAAAGGAACATGACATTTATTTAACAACTCATCTAAATAAATAAAACAAATCAGTTTACATAAATACATTGTCTTATGCCATTCTATACATATCTACATCTTCAGTGTCACATACACTTATTATAATACAATAATGTACCATATTCACATTTATTTCCATTCTTAATATGGATGCAAACCATATTTTTTTCCAGACATACACCCACATAGTATAAATATTTTCAATATGTAAATAATTTATATATATATATATATTTCTTAGTAAATCAATTAGTAAGTACACAGATATAAAAATGAAATTTAAAAAAAATATGATCAGTAAATGCCTATAAATTAATCCTAACTACAGTAAATTACCTATTATTTTATCTTAGATAGAGTAGATGGAAAGAAAAAATACTGAAGGGGAAAACAATTTTTCATATTCTTTTATTTCTTAAACAGTAATTTTTGTTTAAGCACATAAGTGTCCTCATTGTAATATTTTATTTTTTATATATAAATAGCCTTCAGTTTAAATAGTAATATATACTGAGAGAAAAATATTTTTGTTATATTTTATTAAAAAATATATTTAGAAATAATGAAAATATTTGAAATTAAAAAAAAATCTATAAACTTAAAAACAAAGTACTAACAACATTTAATAAAATAAAGTATTTGTGGAAGCATAATGATATACTTATAAAAATAAATATATTATTATAAAGTGCTGAAAATTTTGAAATTATTAAAGCAGAAGTCAATCTCCGATAATGCGCTATTTCTTAAATATTATAAATCTCCATACTCTTACTGGTGAGCGAAAGTCAATCTCTGATAATGCGCTATTTCTTAAATATTATAAACCTCCATACACTTACCCACCAGTAAGAGTTTAAAAATCTTAAGTGAATTACTTCAATTTAGAGCATGCTTAAATCAGAGTTTGAGTCTATTGTGTGCTTAATATTATAATCAAATATTGAATTGTACAAATTTAGTTAACCTATCGCAGGAGAAAGACAGTGTCTCATTTTAATAATTTCAAATTTTTCAGCACTTTATAATAATAGATTTACATTTATAAGTCATATAAGTCTAATCATAGGTGGTTAAAAATGAGGCACTGCCTCTCTCCTGTGATAGATTAACTAAATTTGTATAATTCTATATTTGATTATAACATCAGGCACACGATAGACTCAAGCTCTGATTTAAGCATGGTCAGTGAGAGTTGGTATGTATATAAATATGCTCTAAACTTAAGTAATTCAGCTAAGTTTTTTAAACTCTTACTGGCAGACAAGTGTACAGAGATTTATTACATTTAAAAAATAGTGCATTATCAGAGCTTGACTTCTGATTTAATAATTATAAAAATAAAATAAAATAAAAACCAAAAATACATTTTTGCAAATACAAAACCCAGACAAATCCATTTCCAAATATGCAAACTTCTGAAGTCAATTATTCTCCCAATAGCTATTTCCATTTTCTTTTAATACAGTTGCCATATAGTAATAAGAGCTAAATCTAAAATGCCATACATTAGACTCAACTACTAAGTAACAAAAAAATTGTAACATGGGATATTATAAAATTAAATACAAATCAATATGCATCTAAAAGAAAGAATGTTTGATATGCAGCTCAACTCAGAGTGCACAAATAAAAGGCACATAATTGTTGTTTTGTTTTTTTTAAAAAGCGGGAAAAAAAAAGAAATGACACCAAATTGTCACCGGGGAGGGGAGTGACTTAAATTTTAAACAATAGAATGAAAAAAGCAATGGTTTAATTAGTAAATTTAAATTATTGTTTTAATTTATTATTTATTATAGAAAAAAAAGTACTTAGATAAAAATTAATGCAGGCAATATTTTAAATGTTTATATTGATACTAATGAAATAAATATATATAATATAAAAAAATATTATGAATCCACAGACAGCATTATAGATAGGATTTAAGCATGCATTTTTATTCTTTGAACAAAATAAAAGAATATAACAATTAATTGATAGATGAATAAAGTACAACATTTTACTTTAATTTACTAATATATATATTTGTAACATTTAAATTAATCATTAATACTACACTATTGAGTGTGTATTAGTCATACTTTATATTATGTTTAACTAGTCTTTTAACAATGTATGAAATATAAGCTAAATTTATAATTTAATTACAAAACAGCAAATCCTTCTAAGAATTACTGACATTTAAGTCATCTAAATACCTATTATTATAATCTAAAAATAATTATTATTTAACTAGATTTGACTAGACTCTTTACAGTCATCTTTATGTTTATAAGTTTTATTAGTCAAAAGCTATCTAAGTCTACTTGTTTAAAATTATTTTCAGTAAAACCTTTTATCTGTGCTTGTGCATATATGCATTAATCAAGATAAAGCTCTCTACCATCAAATTTCATATATATACACACGTGGTTATAAGAAGCCAAATAAGCCATGTAGTAGCTTACAGGCATATGCAACGTTACAGTAGTTGTGGATAATGAAATATGTATAATCGTCACGTAAAATGGAAATGGAATGGGCTATATTAACACTTAGGCTAACTTTCAAATAACTAATGGCAATCAAGTAAAGTTCTTGAAAGGTTAGAATTATTCATTTCAGATGTATGATCTAGTTCTAAATGATGGCAAAAGGCATAATCTGTTCATTTATTAAATCAACACATGACTATCATTTCTTAAGCTTACACACTATCATAATGTAGCAGCAACTTTCTTAATACAACAATGGTTATCTAGTGAAATCCTATTATTCAATTCTGAAAGGTTTATGTATCTAATCTCTATCTAATGTCAACTCATTTAATATCCTCAATAACAGTTTACACTTTAAGGCTTTCTTTAGTGAGGAGGATTGGATCAGAGAACAAGGCAGCTGTTATATTTGGCACTATTGTATGAATAAAATTGTTACTATATTAGCAAAAGTGTAAAAGCACAAAAATGTTAGCCATATGATGATTTAATGGTTTAATACCAATCCATGTTGGCGACCTAATTATTAAAAAGCAAAAGAAAGCAAAAATTTACAAATACTGGGCTGGGTTCATATCTGTAACACTAAATAAGCAAATTAGCTTGGATAGAAAACATTATTGTGCTTTCAGTTTGGGCTTATATATGTATAATTAACTAAAAAGGTCAAAGGTGGCTGCTTAGAGAGATTGCTCTCAGATCCAAAGGATCTCATTTATGAAAGCCATAAGCTAGAAACTAATGTGGGGGTGTTGAATGAGTAGACACTAGTTAGAAATTTTGATGTACAAACCTTCTAGCATTTATTGATTATTATGGGTTGCACTAGTTGAGACTATTATATTGAGAAAGTTGCTACTGCATTTTTTACTTATATTAAATGCTAGTAAAAATTATATTATTTTGAATATATATATAATGGAAAGATCAGTCTTACTGATGACACAGATTTTTCTTGTTGATGTTATTTGAAAACAATGACAGAGCAAAGTTTTTTAAATTTAATTTGTTTTATCATAATTAAATGGGTTATTATGTAAGAGATTATAAGACATAACAGCACCAAAACTGACAAATTGTGTTATGGTTCATACATTTTTACTTCCTGATTAGGCCACTTTACGACTAAAGTGAACCCTCATAAAACATTTGGTACTATTATCCTTTATTATTGTTTCACTATTAATGAACTGTCATATATTATTACAAAACAAATCATAAAATATCCTGGTTAGCTGCTATAGTATTTTTTTACATTAACATTGTTTTATTTTTCGGTATTGTAAACTAGAATTAAGGATATTCATGTTTCTTTACCATAAGTTGTTGATTAAGTTTCCAAATATATAATTGGATATATACTACTAATGTATCCAAAAAAAACTTTTGATACATAGAACTAGTCTAAATAGTTTTTTTTTTCTAAATTTATAAAATAATTAATTCTTTGTTAATAATTCAATTACAACTTTTAAACTTCTTGCTTAGCTTTTAAAATGTTAAACATTAAAAGTTCAACATTTTTAAAAGATTAATTTATATATACATATCACTTTTGTTCAAAATAAGTTAACATAATTTTGTCCTCAATTTCTTAGCTTTGAATTTAAAGCTGATTGAAAACTTGGTCAATTTTAAAATGCTTATATATTTATATGGATGCCAATCCGTCTATTTAGTTATAGAAGAATTTAATGTTTTCGTATTATATAATGAAAAGGTTCTTTTTCTCATATATATCTTTGTTATTAAATTGTCCCCCCCCCCTTTAAATTATATTTCTGTATATTTTACTAAATGGCTATTTATTTAATGACTTTTCACCATTGCATATTGTGTTTATTTATATATTGTATATATTAGATGAAAATAAGTATTGATTAGTAAATAAAATGTTAAAACTAAAATATATAAAAATTAAATAAATTTAATATATGTAAAAGAATAGAGACAGTTATAACTTTACAAAATTTAAGTAGTTTTTCCAAAATTATGGAAAATAAAAGTTTAATATGACTGAATCTTGCAGATGTATTCTTAATTAACAGCGAGCTTTGAAATATAATAATTCCTAATTTAAAATATCAAAAGAATAATGATACAAATAATTTTCAATTAATAAACATCAAATAATAATATATTTATCAATTTATCTAAAGCAAATATTCTTTTTTTTGAAATGTTAAAATAAACGAAGTAAGATGTTACTGTTTAACAACAAATTAAAAATTTTATCCTAAAGGATAAAAGAAAATTAATTCGTTACTTTTATTTCTGCAGGAAAACAAAAAATAAGGGGGAAAAATCAATGAGCAACAAATGACAAAGATGAAAACAGTTTTCGATTACATATATATATATATGTAGCCAAATTTTTGGGAAAGCGATACTTTGCCAAAAAAAAAAGCCTTAATTGCTCCTGAAGGCATTAATTATTCTTAACAGCAAGAGTGATATATATATATTTAAAATTTACATAAGATGAACTGCAATTTTAAAATGTTTGGAAAAATAATCCTATTTTTTATTCTATTTTATTTTACTTTAAAAAAAAAAAACAATTTGATTATGCATAGATAATTATCGAATAAACAAACCATTTTATTTTTTTGCTCAGAAATCATGCAATTTATTGGCACAATATTATTTTTCTCTCAATTGACACTTTTTTCTTTCCTCAGTTGGAAATCTAGCAAATGAGATTTCACTAAAAGTTGACATCATCTGTCATGGGACACATATTGCACTGTGTGGTTTTAGCATACTAATGAGATTAATTTCCAGGCAAAAAAAAAGTTTGGTAGATTTAATAAAATTGATATGTTCAATATACCGCTTGTGTCTTTAATCACCAACCCAAACACTAATCATATGAATATTCTAGAACATGTATAGTTTTCTTCCTTAATACTTCATTTCCGTATTAGTGGGTGCTCTGAAAATATATATTTAGAAGAGATTTGAACTCAGACTTAATATAAACTGAGCACTGATTATATATGTGTGTAAGAGATAATCTGGATCAACTGGAGAGTGCTGGATCAGCACAAAATATGAATATTGGAGATCATTTACCTTTGGTCATGTGCCTTGGTTGTGTAAGATATAATGGATAGATATAGGGAGTTTAAAAGTCTGATTTCAAATCCCTTCTAATTACATTAAACTCAGTATAGACAATATAATTAGAGTTATATATATATTAGAAGGGACTTGATATCAGACTTTTAAGCTCCCTACAGCTATCCATTCCATCTTATACAACCATTACATATGACTACATACATACATACATGTGAAAAAGATAAATGATTGCTAATATACATATTTTGTACTGAACCAGCATCAACCCTCCTCTGTGATTTAAATGAACAGATTAAAGTCTTACATGTGAGGGGTCAGAGTGACTTAAAGCCAATATGGGTATGACAATACTATTGGTAACAACAAGGGCTTTGAATATGTCCATCATCAGATTATCAATGAAATGGATGGCTGAAAAGTTGGAGGATTGTAAAGATGGAAGCACGTCCATTAAAATTTGAGATTGGCTATCTTAATATAAAATGAGCAATGACTGTGTGTACGTGTGTGAGGTGGTGACTTGGACCAACTGATTGATGAGTGCTAGTCCAGCATGAAATATGTATATTGGAGATCATTTATATTTTTCACACATATGTGGTCATGTTATCTGTTTGTATAAGATGAAATGGATAGCTGTAGGGAGCTAAAAAGTTTGAGATCAAGTCCCTTCTAATTACATTCAGTATAGACAATATACATCTATTTAAATATTATATATTGTAATGATAGGGAGTGAGAAAGTGATGACATCTCCATCAATCAGGATACCAGAGCATATACATATATGATACATGGGAAAATCTAAAAAATATGTATAGAATACAACACAGGTACTAAGACAACTACAAAATAAATTAAAATCTGTAAAAATATTTTTCATTGTTGAGCACCATGTAGACTTGGATATTTACTTAATGTGTGGCTGCTAAATCCCCTTAACTATTAGCCCATTGTGGAAAGCAGATCAAAAATGTAAATCTAAGATTAAATCTTCATTTTTATATCAATAAAAATTTAATAGAACACATGATGAAATTATAGGAACACCCATCATAATAATTGTTGCTTATCAGTATTGACTGGTTATAAAACAAGATAAATAAATGTTTGAATGAGTGAATGAATTGAAATGATAACCACCAAGTAAATCAAACAATAAATTTATATATTTATATATAAAAGTAACATAATAATTAAAAATATTTAATAACAATAATAAAATAAATAAATACCTAATAAGCTTACAATTTAAAATCTGTCTAATACTTCGATTCAAATCACTTATCATTCAGGTTGTAATATATGTACAATATATTGTTTCTAAACATTTTCATTTATGAATTTAGCACAGATATTCGATTAATATTTTAAACCACTTATTTTCCAAATATTCCCTTTTTAAAACATTACATAATGTTTTACAAAATATATTTGCATCTATACCTGCACTTTGCTTCACATATAAAACGATTGAAGACATATTCACTAAAAGCACTAAAATAATAAGTACATTATAAATAACATATAGGTAAGATATTGTTGTTGGTTATTTTAATAATGTTTAATGATAAATATTAATTTATTCATTTATTACTAGCACCTCTATTTTATGATGTCATATTCAATATAATGTTAAAATATATTTTTTATTAATCAAATCAAGAGGTTTTGATAATAATAATAAAAATGTCTGTCCAATTTCAACAAAACTGTAAGTTTACTTTTATGTACAGTTGATGTTATAATTTTATTGATTCTTTGATAAATGCATACTCATTAATATGCATTAAAATAAGCATGAATAAAATTTAATATTAATAATTGTACTTCTTTTTTGCACTTGTACTAAGTAATACCAACAATACCACTAGTCTAAAGAAATCCAATAATATTTTATCTCTAATTGTTAATATGCACTAACAAAATATATGGGTTTGAATTTTTAATAAAATTTAAATTTACAATATTATCTTTAGAATTACTTGTTTTAATCTATTACAAAACTTAGATATTTTTTTTATTAGTTTGTAATTTATATTAAGTAAAATAACCAGAATAGCATATACTTTATGTTATTTTATTATCCATGGCATATTTGACATTATTCTCATTTTTCAGAACCCACCATAATTAGCAGATAATGCATCAATATTACTATTTGATAACTTGAATGGCTTTTTTTTTCATGTGTCAAAGCATCAGCTGGGAAGCAAACCCATGAACCCGGGACAACTGCTTATAAGGCAGCTGTGCTGACCAATCGACCACCAACACTTGACAACTTGAATGGCTTTGTTGTAATTAATGTTCCAATTGTTTTGAATTATATTGATGACCCCAGATTTTGTAGACCAATCATAAAAAAAAGATCCTTTCAAACCTTTTATTATATTTTCGAATTCATTGGAAGTGCAGTTAATGAAGCAAAGTGCTAAGTCTTTTTGCATTTCTCAGTGCTATTTTCTTAACTGATCATAGTTACAAAAAACTCAATAAACATATTTTTTTTCCCTAAAGGAACAAATTTTTGTTGACTTTGCCACTTTTATTCTCTATTATTACTTAAGCAACACAAATAATTTCATGTTATTTTGTTGTAAAATTAATTATTGCAAATGGACCATAAATACACTTTCATAGATTGATATTTCATTTATATATAATTAGTATTAAAACTAAAATTTATTAGTAGTTTTAAAATTAAAATAATGAATTAACATGATTTATTTGCCATTATCATATGCAGTAGCATTTTTTTTCATAAATGCACCAATTGACTGGTGTGTGTGTCCATATATTGTTTCAATATCATAGACAATTTCATTCATTCCACAATCATTCCCAATATTTTCAGTTCGGGTAAAAATTGTGCAGTAATATTTTTAGACCACTGTGTTCTTATATTTGATTAAGTTTTAATGAGTTGATCATACCAAGGAAACTGAATGAATAATCTTCTTAGCTTTTTGGTTTCTATTATTTTTTAAAATAAAAATTTAACTCCACTAATTTGCTAGTTGAAGCTATCAGTCTCAATATATATATATAGCCAAGCTTATCTAAATCATGACTCTTCGATTTGTTACAGACAATGTCTGTGAGTAAAAAGCAGACAGCCACCTTTGAGCCTGGTTCAAGGTTATTAGTAAAGACAAGAAAGTTGGCACCCAAATCATAACAGATTGGGATTTTTATATTCATAAAAGTTTAATTAAACCCCATCAAGCAGGAAAATACAAATTATTTTAAAAACTGACAAATAAATAATCATTTTTAAAACTTTCAAACTTCATTGCTATTCATTACTTAGATAATAAACTTAATTTCAATAAACCTATATGGTTTTATAAATGTAATCACATGATAATACCTCAAGTTTACCTTAACCATGAAACTTTAATTTGTTGTAAAAGTGACCTCCATAAGTAAAACATGAAATCTTGGCAAAATCTAAATCATAAATCTTCAATCTTTTGTCAAAGCAACCTCTATAAGTAAACAATGGATACCACCAAGCTTTACTCTGTTACCAAGGCAATCTCTGGAAGTAAAAGATGAATATTCAACCTGGAAGATCATCCACATTTTACAGGAAGAGATTGCTTTGATAAAAAAAGTAAAGATTCATAGTTTAGATAACATTGTACTGTTATCATGTGATTACATTTATAAATTCATTTATCTTTATGTAGTGAGTTTTGAAAGTTTAAAAAAAAAAAGGAGTATTTTTTTGTATTTTTTCAAAGTGGCTTATATTTTCATTTTTAATGGGGGTTTATTCAAATTTCTAGGAATACAAAAATCTCATCTGTTACCGACTAAGTGACAACTTACTTGTCTATATTAAAATCTTAGAACAGAAAAAACAGAGAGGATCCATCTTTTACATATAGAGATTGCTTTAACAACAGATTAAAGATTCCTGATCTAGAAAAACTAGGGATGTTATCTAAATAATAATAGGAGTGGAAAGTAAAAGTTTTAAGAACGATTATTTATTAAAAATCTTCTTTCAAAGTTATAATTGCATGTATAATGATATTTGTTTAAACTTTTAGAAATATAAAAATTTAAATCTTTTGAAGACAAAGTGCTAATTTTTTTATCTAAAATCATAGACCAGCTTGAATGGAAGGTATATTGCCAGCTTTTATTTATAAAGGCTGCCTTGACAATAAGATTGAAGAATCATTGTTTAAATAAGCTTTGACTGTTTATCATATGATAACATGTATAAAACCACCTGGCTTTATGTAAAATCAGAAATTTTTAAGTAATAAACAATGTCAGTTGAGTTTGAAAGTTTTAAAATGATTATTTATTGATCTGCCTTCAAAATAGTTTTTATATGCATGTTTAATGAGGTTTGTTAAAATTTCTAGGAATATAAAAATATCCATCTCTTACAATATGCATGTCAACTTTCTTTTCTATATAAAGATCTTAGACCACAATAAAAACTGAATAAGCATTTTTTTACTTATAGAGTTTGCCTTGATAACAGATTGAAGATTCATGGATTAGAAATGCATGGGCTGTTTCAACATGATTACATTTATAAAACTATATAGTTTTATATAAAATTAGAAGTGGGATTCAAAAAAGTTTTAACAAATGACTATTTATTATTCTGTTTTCAAATTAAATTATATTTGCCTGTTTAATGGGGTTTATTTATACTATTATAAATATAAAAATCTCAGTCTATTACTATCCAAATATCACAGATTATTAAATTTATTGGATCAGAATAAAAAATTGTTTTTTTATCTGTTATTTAAGAGGTTATTTTGAAAACAAATTGAGCATTCTTTGTTTATATAAGCATAGGCTGCTATTATGTGAATATATATATATATATATATATATGTGTGTGTGTGTATGATCAATAGTTGGAGCTTTATCAATAGCTCTAGAATAGAATTTAAAATCTCTATTGATTCTCCCTACCTAAAGACCAACTGGTTTTGAGCTTAATGGTTCATATCAGTGAAGGGCTGGGAAACTAGAAACTAGACCTACTAAAAAATAGACCTACTAGAAACTAGACTTAAAATACCAACTCAAAAGTTAGCACTTATCAAACATGTTTCTATCAATTTGAAAGCATGAATTTTTTGGACACATAAATGTCTTCAAATCCAGTTTAACAAACTAGATAGCTATAGGGCCTGAATTCAGCTCAGTTTCACCATATAGGAAAAGCCTCTACAATATATAGCATTGCAAAAATCTTCAAAGTTACACTTATAATAATTAAAACAAGTTATAAATTTCATAACTTATTTTTAAGCTTGCATTTTATGATCAATAGATGCAGCTTTACCAATAGCTAGCTCTAGACAAGCTTTGTTTACATAAGTGTCAAGAGAGATAGAATTCAAAATCCCTATTGATTCTCCCTACCTCCAGACTAGCTGGTATTGAGCTTAATGCTCACATCAGTGAAGGGCTGGGAGTCATCAGTGACAGGCTGGGAGTCTCCCAGCCCTTCACTGATGTGAGCATTAAGCTCAAAACCAGCTAGTCTAGAGGTAGAGAGAATCGATAGGGATTTTGAATTCTATCTCTCTTGACACTTATGTAAACAAAGCTTGTCTAGAGCTATTGGTAAAGCTCCATCTATTGATCATAAAATGCAAGCTTAAAAGGAAGTTATAAAATTTATAACTTGTTTTAATTATTATATATATGTCAATTTAATATTTTAGCATGCTTGAAAACTTTGTCATAATTTTTGTTGCAGTTGGGATATTACAATAATACAGTTATCACTTTGGCTTTTCATTGCTATTTTGAAGTTATCTATATCATTAGCTTACTAGTACACATTTGTTTTGTGTAGGAATCAAAACTAAAAGTATTAGTTTAAAAAAAATCTGAAACAGTCAGTATCATATAGACCTCAGTATCATATAGACCTCATACAAATATCACATAAATCTGAATCTCAAAGAAGACTGGGAATGCTCTGTAAATCAACAGCATCATGGTTTGATAGATTATTTGGTCCCAAGCATTTCAGAGTGTGCTTTATTGTTCCAGTATTTAATTTTCTATAATGTATTTACATATTTATGCATATTTAGGGGACATATTTATAAAATATTTATTTTAAACCATTAGATTCTAATTGAAAATATTTGCTTTTAAAAAGACAAATCATAAAAACATAGTTACAATAAAGCAAAAACAGTTTTTGCTGGCTAATAAGAATTACATAGATGCCAATTAAGAAATGTTAATAATAATGTTTACATTTTTGTGAACATATGTGCATATGCTTTACACAATGGGTTTAGTCTTCTCTTCCTTTATGAGTGCATTTTCAATGACAACACCAGAATCAAAGTTTAATTTGAATTTTAAGGCATCTTTTCATTCTTTTATATCTCAACTAAAATTCTTTCCACTTTAAAATGGAATTCAAATAAATATTTTGTTCAATAACTTTTATGAATAGGCATTATTATGAACCTATACGAAAAAAGGAAATATAATTGAAGTTATCACTAGGGTATTTCAAATAAGAATAGGAGTTGGACTTTAAATGAATTAATAGGCTTACAAGTAAAACGTTTTTAATATATGAAAATTCCAGTTTCAAAATCTAGTTAAAATTTTCAGCCATGATATTTCAAAATCTAGTTAAAATTTTCAGCCATGATATTTCAAAAGCAATGACCAGTTAAAACTAGTTGTACACAGCTGAAATAATAGTGCATTGTCTAAAATACTTTTTATATATTCTATTAATCTTAAAAATACATTAAATAAACAATAGCTATTAATAGAATAATCAATCTAAATAAAATTGAAACGAACAATTAATTATATTTATAATTATTTAATTATCAATAACATTGTGAAAACATAACTATTTTTATCTTGGATATTTGACCATTGTATATAATAGCTATTAAATATATAAATCTAAGAATATATATATTATTGAAGAAGTGCAATTCTAATATGCATACCATAATAATAACTCACAAGTTAGATTTATCAGTCATTTTTAATAAACTCCCAAAGAATGCTCTCTCTTGTGTCACTGCTAATTTATTAATTAGATAAAAGTATTCCATCTTTATATAACTCTACATTATTCTATGGATAAAAATCAATCACTGATACTTGATGAGATGAAATTTTATATTAATAGTAATACATTGAAAATATTAATCATAGCAATTTAGAGTTTTAAATAATGAGTATGATATAATTTCTAATAATTGTGATAATACTGTAAATAAACAAAAGCTATTACATAAGCAATATTTATGGAAAAATAAATTCTTAATGTGCATACCAGAATAATAATTCACAAATCAGACTTATAAGTCAAAGGCAACTTCTAATTGAATATTGTCAGTATGCATATAGACCAATATTGTCAGTATGCATATAGACCAGTAACACCTGAAGAAGAGTGGAGAATAAGACTTACATTTTAAATAAATTTGAAAAAGTTTACTCCTTCAATATTAATTTGAAATTTTTTTTTTTTTTAAAAATCTTGTGAATTATTATTATTAGATGCAACAATAAAAGCCAAATTTTTCTAGAGATTATCAATATTATTTTAGTACTCTTATCTGTTAAATAGCGAAGTAAATGTAAAATAATCATTTATATTTGCAATAATGATTTTGACAGAGATGGGTTAAATAAGGCAAATTAATACAGATAATATTCAAGTTTACATCAGAAGTAACATATCTTTCAATATTTTAATAGCAATAAAGACTCATTACTCAAAGATGTCTTTTCATTGATTTATAATGCTCTAAAAAGTATTCCAATTCCCTATCATCACACACATCTTTTCATTCAAAAATCTTCCTGCAAATTTCTGTCTCTAATTTCTATATCCCTTCTTTCCAATTCCTTTTTAGATGTCCTCTTTTTCATTCTCCTGGTGTTTTTTTTTTCATATGTCATAGCATCTGTCGGGACGCGAACCCACAACCGTCTGCAACCAACTACTGCTTGCAAGGTAGCTGCGATGACCTCTCAGCTAACAACACTTGACATTCTCCTGGTGTTATTGAGTTTAATATTTGTTTTAGTAATTTTTCCTAATTCATATCTTGGTGCATATCCATATTCAATACTGATCACATTATTTTATTGCTAGTCATATATGTAATATGAATAAGTAAGCAATTCAAACTATATTGTACCAGTCGAAAAAGCACCACCACCTAAACGCAAGTCGAATCCAAACTCAGCTGAACCAAACTGAATTCAAACCCAACACAGCAGCTCAGATTAGTAGAAATCTAAATCGACGGCACAGTGCGATGCACCAAGAAACTAGCTCAACGGTTGGTGAGGATTAGAGACCCCTGAACTGACACTAACATCGGATAATTAATTAACTTAAAATACTTTTAAGTTGAATCATATGTATATGTTCGGGTTGCCAACACAGACAGTGAGTATTAACATTAAATAATTATAAAAGAATTAAGAACTAATAAACCAAGTGTGTTTAGAAAATATTTAATAATAATAATTTGTTTTGTTTGAATTTTAAATAATGATATATTAATCACCTCTAGCCTTTAACATAGTTTATAATTATAATAAGATTGGCGGTCCTTATTATATGCCAACAAATATTACTCAATATTTTGGAATTCTATGTCTACGCCCCCCCCAACAAGTAACTAAAGGCAGATAAAGGTATTCATTAGTAAAGGAAATTATTACTCTAATTTTATACAAAAGAATGTGAGATTTATTTTCACATTCACAAATCCATTCATGAAGAGCAAGATACGTATTTGGGGCATAACTTTAACCTTTATTGGAAAACTTATTTACTTGGATAATATAACTGAGAATTTGTTCAACTTTAATTGAAATCATTTCATCATGAATTACAAGCATCTGAGCGGGCTTTACTGGAACAGAGAGGCAACAATGCTGATGAATTATGAGCTATAAAATAAAATTGAAAGACGATAGCTGGTCAATAATCGAAGTCCCATGGTGGCTTGCATCTGACAAGTCTTATGCTCTTTAGCTAGACATGGAACATGGAAAGCCAGGCCGAGTCGTAACTATGAGCCTTTGGTGTTCCAAAGATAACTTGAACAGGAGAGGAAGTGCTTTCTTCCTCGATAATTTAAAATAACAGAAATATTATCATTGACAAGCATGCGAAGCGAATGATAGCCCTATGCCAGCAACATTGAAGATGATGACTTGATAGTCACCATTTGGAAAATAAAACCCAATTATAGAATTCTCTACGTGATGACTTGATCAAATGAATTAAAGTCAAATGAGCTTTTAACTAACATTATTTTAAAGTATTTGTAAATCATATTAATTATGCCCCAATCATCGTGCCCTTCCTGAATCTTAATAGAAAATAACAAAGTTGAATTAGAATATATTTATTTGATTCCTTTATCGGCCCTTTTGCAAAAACATTTTAAGATTATATATGAATAA
Organism: Epiperipatus broadwayi; assembly: GCA_028023455.1. Classification (NCBI taxonomy): domain Eukaryota; kingdom Metazoa; phylum Onychophora; class Udeonychophora; order Euonychophora; family Peripatidae; genus Epiperipatus; species Epiperipatus broadwayi. The sequence goes on from JAQFVV010006222.1 coordinate 3,880,511, forward strand.
ATAAATAAGTATTAGTGAAACGAGAAAATAGCGGTGGCATAGATTAGAAACGGAGCTAATAATTTATTATTAGCCAAATGATAAAAATAACAATCATTTAATAATTTCTTTTGACTCGATGATTGATCGAACTGTATAAATCTAGTTCTAATAGGTGAGAATTAACTATCAGAATTACTCTTATATTACTTGTATAAGACAAAGGAAATGAAGGAGATCATCGAGTCGAAGGATTATTGGCATATAATTAAAAATAACAACATTAATAAATTTACTCAATAAATATACATAATAAAATAAATGAACTGCCACGTAAGAAAGGAAAGTTAAAGACTAGAGGTTGAGAGAATTACTATGAAAGTTAAAATAGCATAAATAAAAGGTTTTACCCAGAGTATTATTACATTATAAATGAGAAGAGCTCTTAAAGGGAGTGTAAAGTAAAGTTCAGAACTGGCCAGAAAGTTTAAGGTTTATTATAGAAATATATTACCCATTTCTTCCGGGCTGGGTTCCTTAGGTTACACGTCCGAGTTGGTAAAACGTAGGCACCATTTGATTGATTACTTGAACAGCATTTTACTTGATTTTGGCAGCCTGATTTGTCCGGAAAGAATTTAGCAGCTTCATTGAAGATTCTCAAAGGGCTTCAGGAACCGTAGCCAGATTTCTGATGTTCTAGCCCTTCACCATAATCGAAACACTATTTAAAATGCACTGAGTTTACTGCACTTCTCTACAACAAAGATGGTTTTTTTCTCTCCAAACTTTCAGAGCTATATATACTGTCCTCTGATGCCTTCAGGCTAGCGCTTCTGTCATTATAGTTGTTTTTAGATACATTCCTTCGATAAGGCTTTCAAACTCATTAACTTGAATTCATTTTCTAATTAGAAAATGAATTCTTAAAATCAGAAATGATTTTAATTAGGAAATCCTTATCTTTCTCTCTAATTAATAAAACTTTAACTATTGTTTTTGGAAAGGGAAAATCTGAAAGCTTATCGAAAGAATGTAGCTTTTAATCAATAAAACTTTAACAAATTATTTAAAAATAAAATCAAACATTCCCGATGCAATGAAACTTTTAAACAATTATATATATTTAAGTATTTACAAATATATATGCACAATCCACGCAGTTATAATATACAAATTCATGAATAATTCTATCATGAATTTATTAATAGAATTGATCAATTTAAATCTGAAACTAATTAATTTTAATATGCATTTATGAAATAAGTTATTCTTTACGGAAATTAGCGTGGATTAAATGTATAAAGTCCCACTGCATCGGAAATTTAAGGTTAGTACTAGGGTTTGAAGTGGGCTTATGGCTAGATGTCATGAAGCTAGGATCGAACTCAGATCCGACTGCTTCAATATGTATATTAAAAAATGAAGTCAACTTTTTCCAAGTGATGTTACTATCATCATACACTTTTACTTGTTAGTTAGCTAAACAAAAATAATATGACCATTTAGATTTGTTGTCTCAATTCTTATAGAGATGACTCATTAACAAGTAACATTAAGTGATATTAATATGGCTGTTTATTCACAAGGATATTGGTATTTGTTACCACTTCTAAGAAAAGTATTACTTTATGATATAATTAAGATTCAAAATTTATTTATTTTCTTACAAGCATTACATACCCATAAGTAGTATAATATTTGTATAAAAAATATATATATAACCATATATCACCAATAGTGAAGAAATAAAATTACTTTTATTTATACTACTACTAAGTGGAATAATATAATCACTTTCTTATAGCAAAATTACGATCTGGTATTATAATGAAATAAATTTGATTTTATTTATTATAAGCATTGCTTATAAACAATATTATACTTGTATAAAAAAGTAAAAATATATATATAACCAAAGTTGACAAATAATGGAGAAATAAAATTACAATCTTTTATACTGTTTCTAACTGTGATGATTAAATTGCTTTATTTTAGTAAAATTACAATTGCTATCATAATAAATAAATTTGATTTTGTTTTTATTGTAACCATTACATACAAAAAATATAGTATTTATATTTTAAAAAGTAGAAAAACATAGCCATAGGATAAAATTTAAATATTAAAATCACTTTCCTTATTTTAATAAAGTCTTTTAGTAAAAAAAATAATGTTTAAGAAATAAAACTAATTTTTGTTTTATCTTAAACATTTAAAAGCTATGATAATGAAACTCTAAAACTAAATGCAGCATTCTAAATCTAAGTATTAAATAAATTTCTAAATCTAAGTATTAAATAAAATAAGTACCTAAAAATACATAAATAAAATTATAATTTGTCCAATATACTAACATGTAGAAGATAAATTGTTTCTGTATACAAGTAGGATTACATTTGTCAAAAATGGTCAAATTTGAAAATACAAAGAACTATATGATTTATATTACAATTTATTTAAAGCACTCATCCATATTGGTTACATTTGTTACTTTATAATTATATACACCCATCATGTGTTTTCAATGGGCAAATAAAAGCCTTCTATCTAGCTGATGAACTTAATTACAGCTTATATTTGAGGTAGGATTAATATTACCCATCCTGAAAAATCATACTAGGGTTTATTTTCTGGGTATGCAATAAAGAAATGAACTCCAATAGTTAAAGATTTGGGGAATGAAGATCCATCTGCCAGTATTGGTGATCAAACTCACATGACCTCATGAGTGAATAATCATTATATTAAATTAAATATTATTAGATGAAAGAGGATAAAAGAATTTATACATGATATTCCTTATGGAAAATAATAATTATACATTATGGAAATAGTTGTAAATTAAACACAAAAAAACAATATTCTATAAAATAAGTCATAAAAAAAATATTTTAAAAAATCAAAAATGAATGAACTGATTACATGAAAACAAAATTCTAAGTCTGCTTGTGACTTGAAAAAAAAAACTTTTAAGATTCACTCACTGAAATCAAATTCCATATTATGGCACAGGGTTAGAATAAACAGCAGTTCTCCATCCCTAACTGTCACATCTGACCTTGCCTTCAGAGGTGGACTAGTCCAGATTCCTTTTTTATCTAATTGGATCAAGCACTCATTGCCACTAATCAATGTGTAAACATGTGGATAACTAATGTATAAACATAGCCAAAGGGTAAAACATAAATATGGCCAATGTGTAAACATGTGTATAAAATCCTACCATTGTTTAGTATGGGCCATTAGGCAATGATGCTATCTGAATCCGATTGCTGCCAGTAAGATAGCAGATCTGTACTCTCAATTGAAACCACTTTCATTTGTGGCGTTTCTACTGTAGTCTTTACCAATACAACTATGCAGTGAGGCAAGTACATGATAGGACTGGAAGCTGCTATGACTATGGCCTATTTGACACAAACAGTCCAGTATAATTGGGAAGAGTCTTGACTAGAACTCATGAGGCAAGCTAATATATACCACTGGAAGTGAGTTCGGTCATTCAGGCATGACCAGCTCATTATTAACTAAGCTATACATAAAACTGTATTTATTAATAGTATAACATGTATGAATATTTGTTCTAATAAATTATACATATTAACTTTATGAGTGTTATTTATATATATTACTGTTGATTTGGGTCTGAAAACCTGCAATTGAGCCAAATACAACAGATTTGGCATGGTCAGCCAAGAGAAATACTTTTCCTCCATGACTGGAAAAATAAAATAAACATGCAAGAATGCAATTAGACATTCATCAAATTAAAACCACTATTCTACCTGAATAAAAATCAGATTCTGCCGTTTGGGAAAAATATGAGAGTGCAAAGAAAATAGATTTGTCATATTTACATAACACTGATAAAATTCTATCATTAAGATCTGCAGTGAAGAAAAAACAAATTCAACAGATTCTAAAAAAAAATGACCACAAACATAATAGGCATGTCAATTAAAATCATAAACCAATTATGAGTGTTAACTCAAAATAAACTGAAGGAATCTCTCCCTAGTGGATGGTTAGTTTCATTGGGACAGTTACAAATGGTAGCTTTCAAAATTTAAAATTATGAGTGGTAATTTACAAAAATAAAAATTGGTACTTTGTTTCTCTTATAAAGAATGATGAAAAATTAAAAAATGGCTAATTCTATTGGCTTGATGAAAGCTCTTGATTCAGCCCATCCTGAGAGCTGGTCAAGCTGTAAAGAGAAATTAATATTTTACTTACAGGCTAACCAGATCAAGAAACCTGAGGTAAAATTAGTTACATTAATGACCATAACAGGTGCTCAAACTTCTGACCTAGATACCAACTCTCACAGATTATTTTCCTGCCAAAACGCTTGACAATAATGCAGAGATATTATTTCAATATCTGCATGCAAGAACAAAGAGAAAAAGCCAGAGAGTTCAGAATCTGATCACTGGCATTAAAATGAGAATTCAAAGATTTACTGAATGAAGCACTTTATGATTGTTTTATTTATGGCATAAACTATCACAATTTAAGGCTTAAAATCCTTATGATGCCATATTTAAATTTTGAAACAGATGTGCTTCAAGCAATGCTAGCAGAATCAATGACTAGTCAAGCAAATCCATTAAAAAATTACTAAGTATGATGTGCAAAAAATCCAGCATAACACTGAGTTGATCAAACATTCAGTCAGCTCAGATAATTCAGCAACAAATAATCTAATGCTCAGAGGTCCCCAACCCTATGCCCATGGGCACCATGGCACCCACAGACCATTTTATGTGTGCCCACTGCTATCTGAACATGATAAAAAAATATTTATCTGATACAAATAAATTTAATTTTTAAAATTTCTTATAAATTATTGTATTATGTTGTAATCAAATTGTTAAAATTTTATTTTTGAAATAAATATTTTTTTATACATTATGTGTATTATTAACAATATCCAGCTATAAATTTACATTGAAAAAAATCAATGGTGCCCACCACCTGGCCCATATTATAGAATGTGCTCTTAAGTGCAAAAAGGTTGGGGACCCCTGATCTAATGCATTGCTATACATGCAATGAACAAATGCACATACATATGGAATGCCTACACCACTATACCACATGAACATTTTGCAAACGGGTCAGATATATAAAGGCTGTGTATTTGAAATTAAAAAGACAGACAGACAATATGAGAATGGGAAAACCCATTTCAAAAAAACAGCAAAGGCAATTATAGGAAAAATAAACAAGTTGCCTGTATATATCATATTAAAAGATGATCAGTCTAGATTTATACATAGTATTATAATTAATGATATGTCAGTTACAATGGAAACTGGACACAGGGTCTGCAGTGTCCATTGTTTCAAAAAAGACTTGGGATCTCATTAATAAAAATAGAGAATATCAGCTGCACCCTAGCAGCAAGACTATCACAGACTATCAGGGTAATAATATAAAACTGTTGGGTCAAACAACATAAAACTGTTGGGTTAAACAACAGTTAATATTACTATGCCTAACAAGACTATACACCTATGGTGGTGACATCAAGTGATCATAGCAACTTGTTAGGCTAACATTGGTTCAATCACTTAGCTTTGCAGTGACAAAAGTGAACCAGATTTCAAAATGAATCAAAACATGCTAGCAAAGGACAGAGTACTACAGTGGCCTAAACCCGAAGGACCCTAGTCTAGACTCCATCGAAAGGCAAACGACTAACCAATTGACATCTGCAAAAAAACCTGTCAGCTTGAAACCTGATTTCCAAATACATAAAAAAAATATCAAAATGAAAATACAAATGATGCATTCAGGTGCTATGTAGAATATACTATGGATCCACAAAATTGATACCACCATGGTTACACAACTGAAGTTCAAACAGCAGATGGATAACAACATAAATGCTACTTAAAGCAACATGAGACTGGATCATATAGAAACAAGTACATCAAGCAAAAATGATGACTGCCAAACCAAAGACAGTAACAACTTGGGCAAACACCCAGGGACAAGACCATCAAACAGGGATAATGAACAAGACAAGAACAGCAATAAACCTGAGAAACCAATAAAGCAGCAATATATTATCCAGATCAACTCAGTGATTGTTCTCCAGGGTTATATTTAGTCAGGGGAAGGGATGTCATATCAGATCTTGCCTTCAGAAGTGGATTTGTCCAGATTCACCTTATCTAATTGGATTAAGCAATCATTGCTGCTAACTAATGTGTAAGCATGTGGACAATCAATGTATAAATATAGTGAGTAAAACATAAGTATGGCCAATGTGTAAACATGTGTATAAAATCCTACCATTGATTAGTACAGGCCATTAGACAATGATGCTCTCTAAATCCGATTGCTACCAGTAAGGCAGGGAATCTAGCAACAAATAGTCAGTCTTTTTGGAAGCAAGAGAGAGATATAATGTCTAACTAACCTGAATGACTGAACATGCTATCAATTGAAACCACTTTCAACTGTGGTGTTTCTACAGTAGTCGTTACTGATACATCTATGCAGTGAGACAAATTCATGATAGGATTGCAAGCTGTTATGACTATGGCTGACTTGAGGCAAACTGTCCAGTACAGGCAGAAGAGGCAAGCTAATATATGCAACTGGAAGTGAGTTCAGTCATTCAGGCATGACCAGCACATTATTGACTAAGTTATACATAAAACTATATTTATTAATGGTATAACATATATATATATTTGTTCTAATAAATTATACATATTAACATTGTGTTCATATTTTTTTAATATTACTATTGGTCTGGCTCTGAAACCTGCAATTCAGCCAAACACAACACTAACATGCTACCAATTTTTTATAACCATATCACTATTAATATTAATCAAAAATGGTTAGAATTGAAAATCTTATTAAATTCTAATACAACACGTATCAAAAAAATATATTTTTAGAAAATTCTTACAGCAGCAATAATCAGAGCAATTCTAATAGAGAGTGAGAAGCATTCATGGAAAATCATGTGCTGACTTTTTTTTTTTTCCATATGTCATAGCATCGGCCGGGACGCGAACCCACAACCGTCTGCAACCAACTACTTGCTTGCATGGCGGCTGCGATACCTCTCGGCTAACAACGCAAGACTTTGCAAGAGTAAATCTGTAAAGTCCGCAAGATTTTCTTTTTTAATATAACTGCCTCTAGCTAGTGTTTTGTTTTCGAATTTCTCATATTATTAATGAATTCATTTATTAAAATAAATAGGTACATTTCCTAAGCATTTTATTATTAAATCTTATGGCGCCAATACAGTACATAATGACCCTCCATTTTAAAAATGCAGAGCTTATTTATGTTTAATCTAAGATTAATATTTTGCATATGTAGCTTTTGCTTTGGTAGAGTAATATATATAGAGAGAACATGTAAAATATTTTTCAAATCTAAGTCCCAAAAGTTTAGAACTAAACAAATATAATATTGCTTAACGCCCTTTTAATATAATTTATTCTACCATATCATGTATTGTCAAGTAAAACATTTAATATATAGCAACACAGAATCACACATGTATAATTGTTTAATATACAGCAACACAGAAGCACACATGTATAATTTATAGTAATTCTTTCTATGTTCTTACAAAAGCTGCAATTTTCTTACATTTAAAAGAAATAATAATAAGACGGACCTCCTGCTAATTTTTTAATTTAAATATAGATAGAAACAATTATTTTATCATTCATCACATTTCTAACACCTGTATCAGGTGTTCTAGAGTTTCAATCATTTTCATAAGAACAACAATTTTAGAATTTTGTTTCTAATTGTAGCGCCTGTCTAAGCCCATTAACGGAGTTTCCCAGGTGGAAATAATGCAATTTGAAAAGAGTGTCCCTACAACTCACACATAATTAATTTTAGACTAATTATTATAAATGCAGCTGACAAAAAATTATGTCACACAATAAAAACAAATAAATAATACATATACTGAAAGCAAAATTATATAGACAGTATGTGCCAACAATTTGTACTTACTGCATGTAGTAACTGAAAAATTGAAATTAAAAAGAAAACCTAAAAAATAAATAAATAATTAACTACATTTAAACTAATAGCTTAACAAAACAACAAAATATCATAAAAAAAACAACAACAATAAAACTTGCAAAACTTAATGCAAACTATTTTAAAAACAAAATAAGTCCAATTTATCAAAATGATTGATTAATGTAGAATTTTCAATTAAATAATAAACAAAACTATATATAAAGGTAGGTGCATTAGTCTGATAAGTCATAACATGTGAGTCAAAAAGTTAATTTTATTCACAAAGTGGGACACAAAAAATATTAATATGGTTGTAATATAATGTGGCTTTCCTCATGGTTTAATAAAAATCTGAAAATTTATGTGTGACCTTACACAACTGGTTTTTTTAAAAAAATATTTTGAAAAGTTTTATGGTGCTGTGTAATTTCAAATTGCCTGAAAGTGAAAATGCAGTCCCATATAACATAAGTAGTGTATATAAGTACTCAAATTTTGAATAAAATCATATATTATAGAATAATAAATATATTTTAATAATGATGTTTAAGTCATTTGATGATGACTTTTTATTTAAAAATTCAATAACTGCAGATCACTTTCAAGTGAAGGAAAATTGCATGAACTGGATTGATCCAATATTAAATGAGACATTGTTGGACTTTGTGAAGTTGAAAGCAATGGTGAAGAGGCAATTTATTTAAAAAACTGATGTGTATTTTATAACAAAAACTGAAATATGTGAATGAGATATTTATTTATATAGCGCGATGTATATAAATTATAATAAATTAAAGATCAGCATTTCAAGCTAATGTACATGCGCTTTTTTTATGAATGTTAATAATAAATGAATACTTTCATTTCCAACACAAGATAATGTCTTTGCTGATCTTTAGTTTATTGAAATATGTGAAGTAAAAATGGAATTGGGTTCATTACAAATACAAAATAGAAGAAACAACATTGTGGAGATTGATGATGTATCAGAGATTTGAGTAGATTAATTATTCTAATTAATGGAAGATACCAAATGCAGATAATTTTGATTTATGCCAGAGGAAGTTCCCATTGTAATAAAAGAGAGGAATTTTATATGGATATATATATAAAATGTTTTGATAAGACCAAACAAAAACATTTTAAAAGCTCATGGAAGACTTGAATGTTAAAATTGGTAAATGATAGGAAGATATGTTATGGGTAAATTTTGTTACAGTGATAGAAATGAGAGAGGATACAGATTTGTAAAATTTACAGAAAATAGTAGTAATTCTGTTTTTATAAAATTATTTCTTTGCAAAAAATGCTCAAATGGACATGAAAATATACACAATTGGTTTTATATATTTATCAACTGCTGAGACGTAATATATATGTTAATGCAAAACTAAAGAGATAAACTATTACGAAAGACAATATTTTCAGCTGATATTTCTAATCTTCAGGATTACTCCAATATAGATATACTAATATTCATCCATATGGTGAAGCATTCAAATTACTGACTCCAAATTAAAAACTTCTCCAGATTAAAATGAAATTGTGAAGGACAAAATATTAAGCTTGCCAATTTATTAAGCAATAAAAAAATTTACTGTTGTTTTTGTTTGTTGTGTTATAATTTGTCATTAGTAGGGCACATTCGTTTGCCTATAGGTTAACTATTTAAAAAAAAACAACAACTTATGCCTGACATTTAAATTGGTCCACTTTTGAACTTTACGTTACAGGTATAGAAAATGAATTCACTAATCTTTATACCACATGACCTTCAAATAAAATCATTATATACTACACTACAACTGAATATATGTAGACACACAAACACATACATATACTCACAAATATATATATTGATATTGAGTATAATTAAAATAACATTGCAAATCATTGTCTATGATTTTATTAAAATTATAATCATTATTTTTGAAATGTTTAATTTCTATTTTTTTTCTTAATAAATTACTCCTTGATTTGAGAAACATTTCCTTTTAAGACCATAATTAGAGAGGAGAAACAAAAAAGCAGCTGGTTATTAGAATTTTAATTTTTTTTATATTAATTTTAACAATGCTTTAAAATTATGTAAATTAAAATCATGAATCATACTTGACCAAATATATGGAAATATTCCAGAAAATGTATAACAAAAAAAAAAAAAAATCTTTATCAAATTCTTAGACGGTCAATATTTCCTGCTATAAAAACCGTCAAACTTCTGACGGTCATTTATGGATCTAAATTTCGCTCCAAAACACAAAACTTTTGAAGAAAATATTTCATTTTATAAAGACAAAAAATAAGTGATTAAATAAATAGTTTAATTAAGAATAAAAAAAAATTGTAATTTTATAAGTACATACCAATATTTATCTGCTTGTTAAAATTAAAAGATCTGATATTTTTTACTATTGTGATACAAAAACAATAAATTATTGTCTTATGCGGAAGTCTAGTATAATTAATATATATATACTGTGCAGTCTGAGGTTGAAATGGTTTAAGAGCAAATAATTAAACATCATAAGCTCGTTGTCTCTTCATCACAATTTTCGACTCTACTAGGGTAATGATAAAACAAATCTCTGTGATAATACTTTTTTAATATTACATTGCTAAATAAAACTAAACTAATGGATGGTTAAAAGTGATAAAAGTGAGCTGTGATTCATGGACCTTTGTTTAAAAAACCTACAATCCCTGCATTTGCAGTAAGCCAGACTTAAATAATCTTATGATAAAAATAAATGGATACTAATGTTTTGATGCGTTTACTAGACTTTGCCAATTCACCTGAAAAAAATTTTCAGGTCCAATTTCACACATAAATTTTGAGTGTGTGTAGAGCAAATAAACACACTAACTACGATTTAAAGTATCTAATCATTATATGTGTGTAATAAAAGGTAATCATGAAACAACCCTCAATAGGTAAATAGTGAAGAAGGAGATATTACTAGACTTGCCAATTTCTGGGTTTGAGTGGTTTTCCATCTTTGTTTATCTTTAGCTATTATTAACTAGAATACCTATGTTCCAACTACCTAAAAATATCCTAAGCCTAAATATAAAAATACTTTCATGTTTTTCTGACATTGGTTCAAACATATATCATATTAGCATGTCAAGCAAATATACTACTCCACATTGCCTTTATATGTAATAATATAGAATTCATGGACAAAAATATGTAATCAGAAAAACAATTATAACTTCATTCATGGCCAATATTGTTTACATTAAATGGATTACCAGATCTTTTGATTATGTACTTATGATGAGAAAATAATATGCTGTTAATACAATTGAGTTGAAATGATAATTAACAGTAGCAAATTATTAATTCTTTTCCATAGACATAAAATATAATGCTTGTAGTTAAGTAATATGATTTAAATGGGAAAAAAATCACATGAGAATCATCAATGGGTATTGAACAACAACAAAAAAAGAACATGAAATGATAAAATAGTCTAAATTTTGATATGTATTCTACAAATTTGGCTTACAAAGAAATATAAATTATAAATAAAAATCTTTCATAAAAATTTTTATCGATAAATCCATAAAACAGCAGAATTTTGATTAGAAAAAAAAAACACCCATATATTACAATGTTTAAAAATAACAGTGAGAGTTACAATTTATCCGAACTACTTCAAACGCAGTTGAAACGTAGGTGTATGTATATATGTACAAACAAATAAAGGGTTTTGCTAAAGAGTGTTCTAAGTGGTTTGGATAAATTGTATTTATAGAAGCTATTATAGAAAAATAAAGAAATGAGTGATTTTGGTAACAGTGAGGGTTGAGAGTTCTTATTAAGCAATGAAGGTTTCATAAACTCTTTAATGCATCTGCTTGCCATATAATAATCTAGAATTTGAAACAGGTCAGGTAAATTTAGAAAATGTGTCAACACTTATGATTATTTTACTCATAAAAAAGAAGTCTTTTCAAATTTAGCTAGCCATACAATAGTTGTCAGTAAAAAAGAATCTAATTTAAAAATCAAAATGAATCTAAATTTTATCAGATGAGTGTCATGGAGAAAATAGAAATGTGATTATTATATAAAATGTGTCCTTCTTTACTGGCTGAGGAAACATGGGTCATATTAAAAAACTATAAACTCATGATTATATTTATCATATCTTTGGTTGGATAAAACAGCTAAAATAATAATGTCAAATAATATATAAATAATCATGAGAATAAAAAAATATATACACTATATATCATAAATCATTATCATCATTAACATTTCTGACAAATTCCAATTTATATGCTTACATAGTGAACCTGTTTCAAAACTTTCTGCTTTTTCCTCTATTCCTCAAACAATGACAACAATATCCTTCTTTAAGATCATCGATCAATATTTATCACATTGTCACATTAATTCACACCCTTTATCATCTGCTTCCAATATATATTTATAATTTTTCTGATAAAAAATATATTGCAATTATGTTTGGTTTACTTTCCTTTTTACAATTTTCTCAATAAAAAACATCTTATTTCATGTAATATTTTTATCTTACATTTTTCATTCTTCTATAAATAGCATTTCTACAAATTTGTTTTTTCCCTATTTCTCAACTGTTCACATTTCAATCATTTAAAGTTATATTTAAAACAGAATTTTAGCATCTTTCTTAGCAATAATTTCAATAGACATTGAATAACTTCTCATTTTAATTAATAATCTACTATTTTATTTGTTTATTATATTTTTATCTTCAGTTAACCATCTTTTCAAATATAACACATTCAAAACTTTTTCTTAACCTTTATTCTGACCAAATATTTTTATTGCTTTAAATTTGTTTGCATTGACTTTCATTCTACATTTTCTGTAATCCTACATGATGATCTGATCTAGCAATATTTGCATATAGTAAGAATGAGTTATTTTTTAACTCATTCTCACTATTTGCTTGTCATCAGCAAATCCAGTAAACTTCTTTGATATTATGCTAATTCTTTTCTTATTAATAGGTATAAAAGCATATTAAAACATCTCTTAAAAACATGTGTGGTGAAAAATAATAACACTGATTTATGCTTTCCCTCATTTCTAGCTCTTTTGTAAGAATATCATCTAGTCTTAGAAATTATCTTCTGGTTCATATCTATATAAACTCAGAAAACTGACAAAACAATAGAATAAAATAAAAATAACTATAACTTTAAATGGGTTATGTGTTGTTGTATAAACAAATTATCAATATAATCATTTTTTTTAGTAAATCCTGATGATAAACACCACTTTGACGACAAGGGTGTGTGATGCACCAGATTTTTTCACAGCTTCCTTAAATGTTTTCATAAGTAATATTCTTTGATACTTATCAAAAAATATAATCCATAATCTAGGATTTATGCTTTATATATTTTTCAAGTCACAAACATTTTTTTCAAGTAAAACATATACTTTTACACTGCTTATGCAGTCAATAGTCCCCAAAACTCATGGTAAAACCAGAATATTGTATAAAAAGTAAGGGTATTATAATGTTTTTCTTTCCTATGGGCCAACATTCAGATCATTACTGAGGATAAAAATTATACTATAAATTGTGAATATTGTATTAACAAACAACTTAACTTAGTATATATAGTAATCAAAAAATACTTCATCATAATAATCATTATCAATCGATTGTAGAATGAAAGTCTCTAAATTCAACCCATCTTCTTTGATCACTAGGCTCTCTTCTTCACATTAACCCTGCACACTACCTTATTTCATTCAATCTCACATGTGAATGTACAATATGTATGTGTAAACAATGTTATGTGTGTATTATGCAGGTATGCTCTTGACACATGCAAGTATGACTATGTAATATAGTGCAACTTTAAATAAAAAACATACATTGCTTAAAGATATTCTTTCCTATGATCTGTAGTCAGTTTTCTGAGTCATCAACAGTTTTCTGAGTCATCACTTTCTTCTTCTAAAAGTCCATTGTTGTCTTCTATTTTCTTTTTGGAGGATCATGATAAAATAGTTTGGAATTTGGAATAGGTAGTTGACTTGCTTTTCTGATTTTCTTTTTGTACATCATATAAGACCTTATTAGTTGACTTAAGACATTTTTAGATATGATTAAGCATTCTAAGTCCAGGTTCTTCCTACAGGGCTTATCAATTTTCTTTCCATTATTATCTTCCTTTTTGATATCCAGTGGCATTAATTCCTTGTTAATTTCCATGTGTGATTTGAAATTTCTTCAATGTTTTCATCATCAACTTCTGATAAAACTATTTTCTTGATTAGATAAAGTATGGTTTCTTTTTGACTTTGGTGCTTGTAATGAGTTGTGGGCAGACTTTATTCTACATAAGGTTAGTAGTTGCGTTAGTGACCTTCATCCATGTGTTGCCTGTAAAGTCAACAGCTATTTTTATAATGAAATCATTCCAAAGTTGTGAATTGTCCTATAGGCATCTGCATCCAAAGTGTTAATGAAATGCTGCATTAGCGGTTGAGAGTTGGGGTGATTCCTCAATCCATATTATGAAAAAGTAAACATGATATTCAGTGATATTAGTTGCTGTTGTGATTGTTGTTGAAAATGTATGTAGTGGTAAATTTTAAAAAATAAATCTGTAAAAAAAATTCAGTCTTGCTAGAAAAACATGTATGCTTTTACTGTGTAAACATACAGAAAAATGGAATGAAAAAGGGAGGGTAAGCTTGCAGTTAATAATTTTTTAAGTACTTCCACAAAATTGCTTCTTGCTCTGAAAAAAAAATCCATATTAAAGTTTCTTTTTTTTTTAAATTCATAATATTGTATTATTTATGTAAATTATGTAAAATTAAAAAGCAATGTTTAATAATATCTCACTATTATACTTTTCTGACAATAAACATACATTATTTAATCATCTAATTACAGTTAACTTGAAAAAAAAAATTATGACATATGAAAAAAAATGTAATTAATGCATTACGTGATTGCATATTATAATTAATATTCAAGACTTTTCTTTTATACTATGCATATCTAAATACCAGCACTCTATATACAAATATGCTATTTATGGTTCTTTTAATGACATGCAATATCACATTTTATTAAGCCCAGTAGCTATTTTCTTTGAATAACGTAACAGTTTTGCAACATTTTAATGACACTGGTACAGGCTATTTCAATAAAAATTAAAAAAAAATCTTCAATTTATTTGTATGGCATTTTATCATACAAAAATTATTATTAATTGTCTAATTCATAAAATCCTCTCACTCTTAGATTTTTTTTATACTAAAAGTAAATTTACAATAGTAGGAGTTTTGATTTGATTAAAATTAGCATTCATAAAAGTTTTATTTTAAAATTTCTCAATTGAATACTTTAATTAATACATATACAGTACATAATATAAATTAATTATTAATAGCATACAACCAAAATTTATTTTCAGTTTTATGCTGAATGAAGTTTGTATTTTTTTACAGAACTGTATCTTTGTAACATTTGTGATAATGTTCCCATGAAGTTGGATATATCTGAAACAAATTACTAGATCATAATTTAACTATTGATCATATAAAGTTTATTATTAATTGTATAATTTATAAAATCATTCCTTTCCTCCTTTTTTACTGAAAATGCTTTAGATTTACTATGATAGTAGTTAGGATTTGATTGAATAGTTTTAATTCAAAAGTAGTTGACTAAACATTTTATTAAAGCATCAAATGTCACATGATCACCAATTTTTATGCTTACACAATGTTTTTCACAGATGCAAAACTCTCCATACAGTAGCACCACCAAGTGCAAGCTAGAATAATCACTGGATGTAGAAAGGCTTAATCATAAAATTCCTATTTAGTGCCTACTCATCCAATATCCATAGACTAGTTTCTAGCTTGTGATTTTCATCAGTGAGGAACCATGAATCTGAGAGCACTGCACCTAGATCTTAGAATCTAATGCAATCCTCTATCTGCCACCTTTTACTAGCAAAAAAAGTAAAAGATGGCTGCTGGAGGGTTGCATTATATTCTAAGATCTAGATGCAGTGCTCTCAGATCCAAGGTTCCTCACTGATGAAAGCCACAAGCTAGAAATTAGTCTAGGGAAATTGAATGAGTAGACACTAGATAGGGATTTTATGCACAAACATTCCTGCATCCACTGATTACTCTGGTTTGTACTGAGTGGCACAACTGAATGGAGAATTTTGCCTCTGTGAAAAACTAAATATTTTAGTAAACACACTACACAATTTAAATTATTGTAATTTATTTTTAGTTTATGATGAATGAAATATGTATTGTTTTTTTTTTCTTTTTGATGTTGTATTTTTTGTATGTGTGATAATGTTATCATTGGCTTTGATATATCTAAAAAAATTATGATGTGATTTAAAATCAAGCCAATGCTGTACAGTATAAATGCTGTTTTAAACTTATATATAGTAAATTTGATCATGTAAAGTTCATTACTAGTTGCAGAGTGCACAAAATCTTTTTTTCTCTCAAAAGAACTTTTAATTTCATTAAATAAATTTTACAATGATGATGATCAATATTAATTAGAATAACAACTCAATTCTGGTTTAATGAACATGTGAAATATTCTCAATCCAAAGCAAAAGATAGTCTTTGAAAAGATAAAAATGGACAGTCTTATCTATATTATATTTCATTATTTCATCTAAAACTGATAGAGTAAATTGAAATATTTTGCTAATGCCAATAGTTAAAATATAACTTTAAAGAAAGTGATGTATTTAATTTAAAATTTCCATGCTCTCATTTCAAGATGTTTTAGATTTGTCTATAAAAATCAATATAGGTAAAAGGATAAGAAGGTCCATTTTTATCTTTTCAAAGAGTCTATTTTGTGCTTTGGAATGAGAATATTTTACATGCTCAATAAACCAGCAATTTATCCTCTTTTTTCTTATGCTCACAAAATGTGGGCAAGCAGTTTTTGCATGTGCATTTTACACCTTCATTTCCATCTTTCTTGCTAGTTTCAGAATGATAAAAAAAAATTTTATGATAATTTTTGTGATCAATTAAACTGAATTTTTTGTTTTTCTCTTAGTTTTTTTAATCTTTAGGGAGTAATATTCTCCCTGAAAATTATATCGTAAAAAATATAACATTTTACCAATGTAGTTTGAAAACTGAATGTTATTGGGGGCTGATGGTAAGTCTTTATTTATATATTTTTTTAAATTATTGTTTGAATTTATATTTGATAAAAAAATATGAAAAATTACTATTAAAATTGCTGATCAAAAAAATTGCTCATGTATATTGTGAATTATCTGCATTTTTTGATATGATGTTGGATTGGGTCCAGTATTTGAATTAGGTGATATGAGACAAAGCTAAACATATTTTGTAAATATTATGACCTGATTTAGATTTTTCTATAATGTCTTGTCTGCATTTTAATAATAATAAAAATACGCAAATGCTAAAAGTAAAGATTTTGACAGTACATAAACTTAGGCCGATTATACACTACTGTAATGTAAATTTCAAAGCTGCACATCAAATGCAAAGAAATGTGGCAGTTGATGAAGCTATTACTAAATTTATAGTCATAGTAGCATAAAGCAATATGAGGCCTCAAAACCTATAAAGATAGGATAAATAATACAATGCACTGACTCTAAACTACTAACTTATGTACCTCAAGCTTAACTCTATAATGAATTTAGTAATTCATTCACTTTTTACTTTATTTTATTATTTTATTTTGTATATAGTGACTATTTTAGTAGTAATCTTTAATAAATTACAAACTGAATTGAAGTTCTTAATTATAATATTCAAATTATACAAATTATTGATCAATATTAACTACTTGTTATAAGGGATGTTATTAGGGATGACATATTCATTGCAAACCCTTGTATGGAAATACATTTTGAAAAGCTACTAGGAAAAATGAAAGGTACTTAATGTCTTTATTTTATAAAGTTTTCAAGTAATGGGTTATTTTAGGTAAATATTATTATACACCAATATTTTAGAAATTTTATGATGAATCCAACTAACCTACTAACAAAATTATACTTTTAACATTTATGCATGATAATTTTGAATTTATGAAATAATATGAAAATAATTATTAGAAACATTAACTTTTAATTTTTTTCTTTATTACTTTGAAAATCAATGACTGTATGTTTTTCAGCTTCATTACATTCTTTGATGTTTCATGTATCAAATAATATATATTATATCATTTTAAAGTAATACAAACATATATTTTGATAAAATTTATAGTTTAACATAACTTTTTAAATATTCAATATGGCTGCTCTGTCAGCCTAATTAATCTAATTAGTATATATTATAAATCAGTAGGAAAAGTTTGTATTTACAAATTATGATGAACAAAATTTTTTCTGCAAGCAAAATAATATCATTCATAAGAATTTTAATCTATAAAGGTAAGCAAATACACAGTTTTATGGTCATTACACATTTTAAAATTTAATATTAATATATTGTTACTGCAAGTTATCAAAATATGCTTTTGATAACTTATTGTATTGAATGAAGCTTTTTTTTTTTGCTTTTGTAATCATTAACAATGAAAACCTTCACTTTGGATATGTCACTAATAAAATCATTGGTTGTCTTGCAAAGAC
Organism: Epiperipatus broadwayi; assembly: GCA_028023455.1. NCBI lineage: Eukaryota > Metazoa > Onychophora > Udeonychophora > Euonychophora > Peripatidae > Epiperipatus > Epiperipatus broadwayi. The sequence goes on from JAQFVV010006222.1 coordinate 3,899,153, forward strand.
ACTGGATAAAAATTAAAGAAAATACTATCCATTAGCTTTATTTTAATTTTATAATCAAAATGCTGCTTACTATAATATTGTATACTACATCATCTACGATGAATAAGCTCTGTACTGTACATTTTTTATATGAATGACATCATTTTTCTTTCAGAGGACATAAAATCACTATCCTATGATGTCATAAATCTTACAAAATGGCCACCATTTTGAAAATAGCATTTTTACAAAAACTTCATTTTTTTTTACAATCATTGTAGTAAATAATCAATTGTAAATCGAAATAGTGGGTACAAATTAATGATGATCACTATGATGAATCTTCACATAAAAATTCATTGCTAAGTGGGGTATAGGAATTTCCAAAGGAGTTTGTTATCCAATAGTGAACAATAAATGAATATGTAATGAGAAAAAAGATTTCAGAATAACCTGGGTTAGGCAGTAAAATGCCAATGCATACTATAAAAGTATAAATACAATTGTAATGTAATGTGACTTTGACTTTCATGGAAGAAGTATCTACAGGTTAACTTTAAAATATGTAAGCAAATTCATTTTAAATAATATTAATAGATTCATCAAAAACATTAAATTGATACTATAATGCAATGAATTCTAAAAAGAAAGCAAAATAATTTTATTGCGTATTGCTGATTGTAATTAATTTTTATTAATGCAATAAACATTTCTTTTTTATTTGAACTGTATTCAATTTGTAGTTCTAGAAAGTATTTTTCAATGTAAAGCCCTATGCCTTGTTGATTATTTTGTAATTTATGTACAGTTAAAGAGATAAAAAGTATACAATAATTGCATTTTCTTCACATTTTTATTAATTATTATAGAATCTGATATTTCCCAACTGACTATTTTACTGTGAGCATGACATCATGAGTTATTCACACATGAAGTTATTTCTATCTTTGATTTAATTTCATTCTTATTTCTTTTTTCTTCCAAACCCAAAAATTAATGAAATATTTTAATTTCAAGTAATCAAACATTATATAGAAAATAATGATGTTAAGTTGCAAAAGACACAAAACATAAAAATGAATACTTTAATTAAGGATGACAAAAAAAGAGTAAGTAAAAGGAATAGTTACATTTAGAATCAATAGGAATTAACAAAACATATTCAAAAGTAGCAACTTGATAACTTTAATACAATAATAAGAACACACACTTGTCTTATTTTTACATGTAAAAAAAAATTAAATTCCCACTATTTATTTTTCACATTACTGACCATTATCAAATAATATTGTCATTGAACATTTATATTCTTTGTATATTTTTCAAGTTTTTGAAATTCCTTTTTTTTTCTTTCATTTTAACATTTTTTGGTGTTATCACAATTATTCTTAAAACATTTAATCTATCTATATCCCCCAGCATTTTTGTCTTGTATATTAAATTTAGCAATTTAATTTCATTTACTGATTATTTTTTTATCACAATTCAATTTGTAGTATTATTTTTGAAGGTAGTGAATAAATTCTCTGAATAATGCTTTGTTTTACAACCATGTGAAGCTTTCATGTAAGGATTTCCCATTCTGCTTTAGATGTATTTAATTTCAAGAATAAATAAAGAAGAGACTTCAAATAGCCCTCTGCAAGTTTACTAAAAGAGTCACTAGCAGCTTCTCGTAGAGGATATAATCTAGGATTCATTTACTTTTATAATTATTCATAACTATAGAGCTAAACAAATTCACTGTGACTCTTTTAAACAAATATTAATAATAAAAACTTTATATAGTATAAATAAGCACTCATCTACAGAGAACATTGGATTTCCACCAACCAAGAGAACAAGCTGGATTTAAAAGTGGTTTTAGTACAGTAGATCATACTCAGGTATTGAGAGAAGTTATAGAAAGGACAACTGAATATGAGTTGCCATTATGTTTTGAATTTGTAGATTATGAAAAGGCATTTGATTCTATAAATATTTCTTCAGTGATTAAAGCATTGGATCATCAAGATATAGATCCAGGATATTGTCATATTTTAAAGAATATTTATAAAAATGCACCAGCAACAATTAAATTACATAATAATACTGGGGAAGTCAACACTGAAAAGTGTGTAAGACAAGGTGACTCCAAAACTTTTTACAGCAGTGCTACAAGAAATATTTTGTGGATTAAAATGGGAAACTAAAAAAGTGAAAGTAAATGGAAATTATTTAAGTCATTTAGATTTTGCAGATGATGTAGTTGCTTTTGCAAATAGTGCTTCACAGCTGCAGAAAACGTTGCAGGAATTATCAGATGAAAGTAGGATTAAAAATAAATGTTAAAAAGACTAAAGTAATGTTTAATCGATTTACTCGAAATATGAAAATAAAAATTGATTATGATAAATTAGAATATATTAACAGTTACAAATACCTTGGTCAGATTATTAATACAGATAGAAACATAATGGATGAAATTAATCATAGAATTAAACTTGGTTGGAGTGCTTTTGGTAGAAATAACTTGATACTAAAAGCAAATATGCCTATGTGTTTGAAAAGGTTTTTAAGAAATGTGTTTTGCCAATTCTTACTTATGGATCTGAGACTTGGACACTTAATAAAAGAGCAATACAGATACTTCGGGCCACTTAAAAAAGTATGGAGAGGTGCATGCTGGGAGTAACAAGAAGAGATTGAAAACACAATGTATGGGTAAGAGAACAAACAGATATTACTGACCTCATTGAAAAAATTAAAAGATTGAAGTGGAGTTGGGCTGGACATATTGCTAAAAGAGATGATAATAGATGGACAATTAAAGTCTTAAACTGGATTCTAAGAGATTGTAAAAGACCCAAAAAAAGACCACATGTGAAATGGATGGATGAGATGAGAAATTGTGCAGAGGTGATGTGGAGAAGAGAAGCTAAAGATAGATGGATTGAACTTGGAGAGATCTTCATCCTGCAGTGGATTAATAATGGTTGATGATGATGATGATGAGATATATTGTGTAAACAACCAAGAAAGTGGAGAGGTGAATAAATAAATCAATTTTAAATATTATCTGTTTTCTCTCATTGTTTTTTCTCTTTCTTAATACGATAAAATCAGCTGTGAATTCTTTATCTTCTCACATCATAATTGTGATTTGAGACATTTATATTATTTTATGTACTGTTGTACTAAAAAATATTTAAAAAAATCGAGGAAAACAATTACATAATGCTTTTCTTTTTTTAAAAAAATGATATATTTTGTTAATAAAAGTTACAATAAAATATTAACCTTATTTTAATAGTTAAAAATTAGCATATATTAAAATTTTAAACTAAAGCTATAGGTGATTTTATGACAGGAAAAAAGGTAAAAGAAAAAAAACTGGATTTGAGTTAAATTATCACTAAAAATTATACAGGTCAATTACCTTGATCTGATTTTATTAAAGCAATCATACAGTAAATTTATTTCAAACAGCATTTTTAGCTATTTCAAAAGAAAGTCCCCTGACATATCAAAGATTAATAATTAAGTGATAACAACTATAAAAAATAACGTGTTTTTTCTGCTTTCAACTTTACTCTTTTTTAAAAAAAAAATCACCATATATAATATCTCAAAGAACATTTTATATAATTAAAAGTTTAAAAAATCAATTGCTAAAACCATTACTTATTTATATATAATAAAAATAAAAAAGCAAGCTATAAAATAGAGTATATTTTAAAGATATGTTTCCACAACAATTTTTGCTTTTTTTTTAAAATTTCATATATATTTTCTAGTTTAAAAATTTGCTATTACATATAAGTGTGAAAAGAGTCTTGTGGGAAAACATTAACTTTCTTCATATCTATAAATTCAACTCAAATTCAAGTTAATTAGGTTAAGAAAATTTAAAGAATTTTTTTTCGATAAGCATGGAATATTTTTTTCAGGTAGCTGTCCTATGGCCAGCCAGTTAACTATATATCAGTAAATATTTAGCAATTCATGGGTTACTGGCAAAATAAGTATTAATAACCAGTGCAAAATTCATACCCCAACATTTAGAAAGCCTAGTGAATACTGTTTTCTCCTTTATAAGAGCAGTTTTAACAATTGTCACTTGCAATAAATTATTTAAAGACTGTTTTGTTTTTTTTTAAGTTTGAATCTTATAGTCATTGGTTAATTATGTATTCATATTAGCTCTGCAAAAACTATCATTATTAAAACTTGATCTTATAGTCATTGATTATTGATATACTCATACTGGGTTGCAGGTATTATCATTATTAGATACTTTACTTAAACCTTATTAACTCAATACTTGGCTTTAATTCATTAAACTATTCACCTGCATCATTCTACACTTCTATTTTCTAACCTGTTCATGTGTGTGTGTGACTAATTTCCATTTTTCTTGCATCTTTATTATAAATATGTATGAATGTCCAAAAACAAGTTCATGTCATAAACAATTTATCAAAACCTTTTCTTAGAAATATGATGAGAATCTGACAGCAAAAAATGCATAGTGACCTGCAAATCTATCATACATAAAGAATCTGGTCATTGGACTAGAAGTATACTATGCATGTCTATCTCAGTTTGGACTCTAACTGGGAATGATACAAAAATCTTTACAAAACTTTGTTTCTTTGAATCTTAAACACTGGAAAATACAGAACCATGGCTTCCTTCTTTTTTTGAAGACTAAAAGCCTGGGGATCAAGACAGGATAATGTTAAAGTGACCATGATAAACAATAAAAAATATGTAAATCTGAAAGTGGATAGGAGCAATCCATGACAAAGAATAAAGTTGCATGAAAACATTAAACCTCCCCAATCCAACACCAAAACCCTCCATCCATCACCAAAACTAAAAGTACATCTAAACAAATTTCAGCAGTCAAAAACTCAATGCAATCTCCAAAATCATGCTTTAATTTTCTGTTCAACTTTAAATGTGAACTCCATAAATAAACATCAATACTTCTATTTTATAATATATAATCAAATTATAACAATTTTGTCTTTTGCATGAATTTCTGAAATTAACATTATATGATCACAGAACAACAGGAGATGATCATCATTGAGTCTACAGTTGGGTTGCAATTTGTAAACAAGATGGAAAATAGTAGTCCAACAAGTTTCATAGCCATTTGTAAAAATACACATTAGCACTGAATTACAAGATGGAAAACTATCATCACTCTCAAATAAACAAAATATAAAAGGAGTGAGCATGCAAAATCAGCACAGAACTAACTATAAGTTAACCAACATTACACAAAAGTAATAATCGTTCATCCTCATGAATAATCAACAATAAAAATAAATTATCAATTTTGTGACTGGATTTGAAATGGTCCACTATAGACCAGGCCAATTATTTAGTGACTACCAAATCTATGGCATGGATACTAACAATAATTATTTTGGATGCACATACTTAGGTATTACTCCTTCAACCTAAAACATTAAGTTAAATAATGCTGAGATAGTGAAAACATTCTGACCTTCATCAAAGCTCTGACCACTTAGTACAATTAATGTATAGACCAGCTATAAACTACATTTCTAAAGATGTAATAAATAAAATAAAATTCAGTTCATAGACTTTAAAGGATATGTCCTTTTATACCAACCATCATCTGGATGTTCATAACTCTAAACATAAAACCTCACTCCATAAAACTTTTATGCACAAATCTAGCTCATTAAGCAATAACTGTATAAACTATTACTGTGAGCAAGAGATAATTAAATAAAGAAATAAAGCAATTTATTATAAATCACTTTTAAATAATTCCTGGCTTTACCCTACTATAAGTAAATAACTTTATTGGAATATTTTTAAAATCCCAGAGCACTAAAAAGTCGCACAACACTGAAATTTATAAAACATAAACTGAATAGAATAAAAAAATTAAAAACTAAAAAATATTTTTAAAATAATTATTTAATAACCAATTGATTTACAATCAATAAACAAATGACATGATAGTATGAAATTTTAAACATTCATCAAAAAATATATTTTCATAAAATTTATAATCAATCAGAGTTGATTTCTATTTATAAATTAACTTTTAATTAATTAAGTTATTTTTTTTAAATAACTAAGAATTTAAAAAAAACATTTTCAAAATCAAAGATAACAATCTTTGATTTAGCTTAATTAATCTTTGTTAAGTCTTGGGAGGGAAAATGAATGAAAAGAGAAAAACATGTTTAAAAAAAAATTACAAAAAATTAAATTTTCTAAAAAAAACTATTTTATAATTTTGAAGAGAAAATTGACTGGATTTTTTAAAAAAATGTTTTAAATTAATGAAAATATTTAAAATTATCAATTCTTATAGCATCAAAAAATTATTACTTTTATATAAAAAAAATCTTTTTCTATTAATAAAAATACAGTGTGCACACAAAAATGCCTTTAACCATGATTTGATTATTCTTTCTGTGCAATCCTTCTTCGGAATTATAATTTCCAGTTTTTCCATTTGAGTTTTTTTCTTAAAGACTTTTACACTGAACATGAGTAATTTTTACTTTTTCTGTTGTGCATTATTTCATTTTCAGGTTAACAACAGCAAAATTTTATCTATTTTCTTTTAATAAACTTCCTAGGTATCATTAACCTAGACAAAGACTCATGCTCTTGGTTTGAAGACAGGGTTGCAGATTACTTTAAGGAGTAGCTTCTGCTCTATATTTTATTCCAGTGAAAATAGATTACATGAAGGAAGATGATGTCTAGCTTTTAGATGAATTTATCACATGGTTTTCATTGCCTAAAGCCCATTTTTATGATTAAATTTAGTATGCAAGAAGCCTGATTAAAACTTCCTTCATTATCAGTTGGAATAAGACTTGACTGCTCTCTCTCTCTTCAATAGTTAAATTAAAAATAACTTGTCTTTTTCAGTAGCAAGATTAAGAAATAACTGCACACTCTTCAAGAACTAAGTTAGAAAACTACGTACTAGACAATTGGCTCTTCTGACTTATGCACACCCCTACCATTTTTTCTAGAATAATCTTGCCTACAAGACAATCACAATTTTCTCTAACCTGGTAATTTTTATAAGAACCAATTAGATAATTTTTTACAAACACAAAAAAAAAGTCAAAAACTAAAATTAACATCATAAAATTCTTGACATTTCTTTCTAATTAAAAAAATTTTCTTACAAAAAAAAACAAGACTAATTATACTGATTTGACTTTTTTTTCATTGAAGAGAAAAAAAAACAACTTTGACTAATTAAAAATAAAATTTTATCTCTATTTTAAGTTTAAAATTAATATCTATTTAATAATTTACAAAAAAATGAAAATTATTTTTTTCTTAGTATATTTTCACAGTTTAAATTAAAACTAATAATTACTGAAGAGAGACAAATACAACTTATTTACATTATTTTATAAATTTCTCTCCCCTCTACAATCATGTATAACTTCTTAAAGTATTCTTATATTAAAATCACATTATTAATTAACAAATTTCCTGTTTAATAATTTTCATACTATCATATTGGGACCTAAATATTTAATTCATTGAAGATCCATTATTTTTATAAAAAAATATGCATGGGAAAATTAAATATTGTTTTCCCCATTAATTAAATAACCCTAAACTAAACTTGAGAAATATATAATTATTTTTAAAGTAGCTATGTAGCCAACTGGTTACAATGTAAAACAGTTATCCTTTAATTTCAATGGTTTTACTTGGATAATTTACAAGTTTTTTAAATTCTATTCCAAAATCAAATTAAGTCATGCACACTGCCAATTTATAGAACAGATAGTTGAAATAATACAAACGAACCCTTTAACTGTCATTTTTTTTGCTGGGGTGGTATCCCCAAATTTTTTGTGTAAAAAAATATTATTATTTTTCAAAATTTTTTTGTTTTTTTATTTTCTCTTTTTTTTTTTTTTATTATTTTTTAATTTTTTATTTTAAAAAAAAATTTTTTAAAAATTATTTAAAAGGTTAAAACTATTCTTTTCCTTAACAATTATTTAATAAATTAATGAATAAAGAATTAAGAAAATTGATAAATGATATGATAGTATGACAATTCCAACTTAAATACATTTTTAGCAAAAAAATATAATTTCACAATAACAAGTAATATTAAGTTACTCTTACTTATTAAATTAATTAATTTTTACTTTAAACAGAATCATTTTTCTTTTAATAACTAAAATTGGAAAATAAAATTTTACAAAAGTGAAGTTAATTCTAAGCTTCTTTTCTCTCTTTTGATAATAAAAAGGTCCTATATGATTACATTTTGGAAAGAAAATAAGATATAAAAAACATGTTTGAAAAAAATTCTAACAAAATTACTCTTTACCATTAAATATTACTTATTTCAAAAAGTTATCTATAAATGTAAAAATAAAGTACACATTAAAATAATATCTTTTTACTATGAATTTATTTATTTTGAGTCCTTTTTTGATAATTGTATTTTCAATTTATTCCACATTGAATTTTTTTTAGTAAGCTTCTCCATTAACACATATTTAGAAGAATTTCACACAGGCTAAGTCTATCTATTTTTATGATGTACTAAGTTGTAGATTAGGTTAAAACATAATGAACTTATTCATTTTTTTTTCGATCTACCATTTTTCAGGTCAGGCAAACAACAGAAAGAGGAATGCTCTAGGATAAAAACAAGGCTTATCACAGATTACTTTAGAGATAATCTCCTACATTTTCTTTAAAGGTCAGATTATATGAGTTTGGTTGATGCTCAAATTCTAACTAAAACTTAGCACATGACATTCCTCAAATCCATTTTTTAAAATAATGAGTTGAGTCTTACATCAGACTACAAAACTTTCTCTTTTCTTTTCAAAGATGAATTGATGTTTCTGTTTTCTTCAACAGCTCAATCAAAAATAAATGTTCCAATTGTTTTTTTCAACTGAAATAAAAATATCTGCTCATTGCAAGTGACTATGGCCTACTGCTTTTTGATCCCATATTATTTTTTAAAACAATCCTGTATCCCTATCCAATTACTGAAGCAGTCAATCTTAGTCCAAGATTGAACTTCATGGTTTTATATACTAACCTATATGTAAATCCTATGTCCTATCCCACTTCTTTAGTGTGTAAATATATTTCATGTATATAGTTTTTGAGAAGCGTGCCTAAAAATTATAAATTTTAACTTTTCAATAACATTTTTATTATTATTATTACTTTTAATTCTTTTTTATTAAAGGGCATAGGTGTGGCTCATATATATATATTACAGGAGCAAACATACTAACAAAATATTGATTTTTTTAAAAATTTTTATTATACATCATTTTTAAAACTTTTTCTTTTTTAAATTTTTTGTATTAAATTGTATATTTTCTAAAATCCAAGATGGAAGATATAACCATTAATTGTCCAAAAATAATTAAAGGGGTGGAAACACAATATTGTTTTAATCTTGGAAAGGAATTTTAATTAAAGTTTTTACAGAAAATAAAATGGGGAATGGGATTAACAGATTTTACTTTAGTTATAAACATTTTGTTAAATCTATTTTCAATCTGGAAATAGATTTGAATATATTTTTGGAATGTTATCTAACATTTGCACTTTCAAAAACAATGAACAAAGAAATGTAACATTTTATATCGGAGATTAGAATATCAGCTAGAAATAAGTAATTAAAGGCATTCCACAAACACCTGAGAGGAGTAAAAAATGAGCTAATTTTGACCACCAAAGGATTAGCTACTATTGAAAGAACTATGCTGTTATAACCCATGCTGGTTTAAAATTTAAGAATAATGATTGAATAGAAGCCTATCACCTTTCTGATCATTGGGGAGGTCATCTGCTGTTGCCATACCATCAGGCTCCTGTAGAATGAAGTAAAAGCCAGACCTGAGAACTTTGGAATGCTGATCAGAAGCTTGCATCCTCCTAAGAAATCACATGGATCTTAAAGATTTTTAATAACTCTTAAAATTGGGCAAGGTAATTATTTTCATACCATCTGAGAATAAATCTAGCCTAACTAATCTCGAAGCCTACTATCAAAATGTCTAATGTATGATTTAACTTTATACCCTTTCTAATCTATAAATTGCTCTTAAATAATGTCTATATGTTTAATTCTCTCTCATATGCTCTAGCTTTCTTTAAGGTTGGGGTGGTTATTTATTTATATGTATATATTACTTGATTTAATGTCTATTTTAGTTATTATTAATATGCCAATCTCAAGCTATCTGATGAGTTGAATTTCTAAAATCTTTTCTTTCTTCTTTTTAAGTAAAGCTCCATGAATTAAGGTTATTAATGTCCTTGTAAAACATAATGCATTATTAATTAATATGATCATCAGATTGTTTTTACAAGTCAACACCTTGTTTACATTTTAGTATAAAAATTTGTTATTTATTTAACTCTGGATTCTACCCAGGGTGAATCCAGAACTTAGGCTAAATAATACTCTGAAATTTTAAAATGTTTATTAAATTCTGAAAGGGTAACCTATTGTTTTATCTATAACTGCAATAATACTTTATTTCTTTATACTATTAAAATATAAAATGTTTAAATATTCTCAGTTATCAAAATACACAGTGGGATTGAATTATATTAAATAGCACAAAAATAGGGGGTCAAATCTTAATGTATATTTTATTAAATGAAGTCTTCCCTATATATAATAGTGGCATAGCATATTATTTATCTAAATTATGGCATTCAAATAGGGGTCATTCATTTTAAAAGCAGTAAATCCTATTCAATGTCATTAGTGACATTCATCCATACTGCATTACTGACATTCAACTCATCTTCATGAATTTATATACATGCTTCTAATCTGGAAGTTGGGACAGGATCAAACATGTAGATTTCTTATGTCCTGCCCTGTGAATAGTTGAGCTTCCTGGGATTTTCTTCAGATTGAAGGCCTCTGCACATCAGTGACATCAATGGCATGCCTAATCCACTTTTCTCTAAGCACTGCTCTACAATGGGGGTCTTAGACTTCATTTTTGTCCAGAAGAACAACCATTTCCTCTTATTTCTTTACCTCTGTCAGTACCACCACTTCTCCATTTATTATCTCTTTTGCTTCATGACCCAGTTTTAATGCTCTAATATTAAAATTGTGCTCTGCTTAAATATGTATATAATGCTGGTTATCACTAGTTTTATTAATAAGTTATTTCAGTCTTATACAACCCCACTGTCCTAATTTATTTCTGTAGTTAAGAGTATCTATGTGCCTCAGGGAAAATCAAGCGTTGTCTTTTTAAGGTTAATTAAAAGAATTTTCAAGAAATACTTTGTCATATAATCAAATATCGCTTTTTCAAATGTACCTCATTTATTTCATTTTCACAACCTCAATGGCATGCAAATAGTTTTTTTTATATACACAATGAATCTTGGAATGCTCCCCGAAATAATGTTAGTCACCATGTTGCAGAACCATAAATCGAAGCACTGTACCCATCAAAGATGTGTGATAATGTACATATAGTATTTAGTTAATAAAAGAGCATATGAGAACCCTTAGCGTGAACTTCACTATGTAATAATCTACCATTTGGTAGACTGCTTGCTCATTCTCACACATACTAATGTATACAATTAATTCATAATGTATATAATAATTTGTTATTATATTAAACTATTCTTATTGTCCAACTTGTTTGAGTAGATTGAATTCCTTTTTCTCCACTTCCACACGTACAAATACATATATGGCAATTTTATATATACAATAGAATTCTAATGACTCTATGTTTTTGTTTTCATTTTCATCTCCAGATGCTAGGATAATATATAAACACCAACAGATAAAAATCTTCGCAAATCAAAAGTTAAACTGCAAAAATCAGTTTGCAGAAAATTCCAATATTTGTTCAATTTTTATTTGAAAAATATAAAGAATATTTAGGTAATTTTTATCTAATTATTATTTTTATTCATTTAAAAGATATTTGTATTTTCTAAATGTAATACATTTTATTTTCATAATTATATTATGTTTTTAAAAGAATTTACCTTTTTTTATTAAAAAAATTATCTTTATTAGGTAAAAATTTGATACAAATTTGGAAAAAAATGATTTACAATTCAACTAGATATTATAAAGCAGGGGTCCCCAATCTTTTTGCACTTAAGAGCACATTCTATAATACTGGCCAAGTGGTGGGTACCATTTATTTTTTTAACCAAGTGGCAGGCACCATTTATTTTTTTCAATGTAAACTTATAGTTGTATATTGTTAATAATACACATAATGTACAAAAAAAATATTTATTTCAAAAATAAAATTTTAACATATAATTAACGTTTATATTTTTACGCTGTAAAAGTATTGTATGCCCTACAATTTGTTTACAATATAATACAATAATTTATAAAAAAATTTTAAAAATTAAATTTATTTGTATCAGATAAATAATTTTTTATTGTGTTTGGATAGCGGCGGGCACATGTAAAATGGTCTGCGGGCCATGGTGCATGTGGGCATAGGGTTGAGGACCCCTGTTATAAAGTATATCATAAAAGAACAAACAAATAAAATTGTATATAAATTAAAAAAAAAAGTTGCATTTTGTAAATATATAGCAAAAACATACAAAAGTTAAAAAAAAACAGGGAGAGAGAACTACCTATTTATAATGAGATCAAAAAAGATACGAGACTCCATATAGTATCAGCAATGTCTGGAGTGGCAAGTACTCTGTCTCTATGTTTAATTTTTGAAATTTTATCATAAAACAGTAACTGCAATTTCCTGGATGTAGGATTGAAACAAAAATAGCATCTTAGGTATCAGAGAGTAAACTAAGAAAAGTAGTAACCATAATAGAAGGGACAAAATCCTTTTCATGCCATTAATAAGTGACAACAGAGAGGAAAGTTGCAATTTAATAAATGACTCAATATTTCTATAGGTAGGTACAACAGGACCCTGAGCAGAAAATGATGAATTGTTTCTTCAGACTTATGACAAGGAGAACAAAGGGGCTGGGGCAGTGTTAATATGGGTCATTCTCTCTGACAAAAATGAATAATCTAAAGGGCTTTTAAATTGATTTTGATATGAAAATTAAGGCATTTTTGTTCCAGATAACAGAATTTAATTTTTTATTATTATTTATTTATTAGTGATAGTAAGCAGAGATGCAAATGCTTGGGATTGACTAGCACTATGAATCATGTTTTAAGCCTCCCAAAAGAATATTTTCTTTAAAAATATGTGAGGATTAAGATCAATATAAGCAGAAATGGATATGGTTAAAGATTGAAAAAATTAACTTTACTTGGTGGAGGCATATCAATAGGAGATTTTACATCTTCAAGTAAGCAGAGATAAATTTAAAAACAATAATAATGTCTTTTGAAAATAACAGGTAGAGACTGAATGGATTTAGATTTGTGTCCATGAGAATAAAGTTAAAATATATATTATTCTAGTTGATGTAAAAATGTTTTTTTTTATTTCTTTAAATAAATTATTATTATTATTATTATTATTATTATTATTATTATTATTATTATTATTATTATTATTATTATTATTATTATTATTATTATTATTATTATTATTATTATTATTATTATTATTATTATTATTATTATTATTATTATTATTATTATTATTATTATTATTATTATTATTATTATTATTATTATTATTATTATTATTATTATTATTATTATTATTATTATTATTATTATTATTATTATTATTATTATTATTATTATTATTATTATTATTATTATTATTATTACGTTTCAATAAAGGCTTTATTGATCTCAATGGTTTACATAAGTTTACATCTAGAAAAATTTGAAATTTAACATACAATGAATAATATTAGGGTAAACACATATAAATGAATTTAGTGGTTACACTTTGTGGTTAATGGACTATAACAATATAAAAATTAAAAAAGCAAAAATAATCAGAGTTCTAACGTTTGAGGAGCTTATTTAGTTTTGTCCGCATGTCACTTTGAATGTTAGTTGTATGATAGTTTTTCTTTGCAGCATTCACAGCATTGATGGTTGTTTTAACAATGACCATGTTGCTGCATATAAGTGGGGGTTGGTTATTATTTTATCTCTATTTCGAATGTGTAGCAGTTTGTTGCTAAATGTAGCTGGGTGTCGTCTGGTGTTATTGCCAATTAAGAAAGTACATCGGGTGCACCAATACGCATATAGAACAAATGTGGCTGCCTTAATGCTAGGTATTGATCTTCCCTGAAAAGCAGCTATTATGTGATTAATGATTGTACCCGGTTTTCTGTAGGTGTTACACATCATCTGTCGTGTTTGATTAAGTGCTACACATTGATAAATAAAGTGGTCCAGTGTCTCTTCTGCTCGATGGCAGAGTCCACAGAAGGGGTCAATAGATATATACATTCTTTTATGATAAAGAAAGTGGGTTGTTGGCAAGGCAATGAGATTGATTTTCATGATAAAATCAAAGTATTTGGGCTCTAGAGCCCATTTTTTATATTCCTTGAGTAGTCTCTTGTTGTTAATTCCTAGCATAGGTTGTATAACATTAGTATCTGCTTCTCTGTTTATTAAACCATAAATATCCCAGTATGAATACTTATGCAAATACTGTTCTGGAATCTTGTCTGTGGTTTTGCATTGGTATATAATGTTGGTGAAAAAGGAACCTTTTGGAGGTGGTCTATCTGTTGGAGTAACTTCTAGCAAGTGGTTAATTTTGGGGTATTTGGCAAGTATTGTGATTATTGAGTTCCTTAACTTCTGTATATGAAAAACATTGATGTTGTGCAAGCCAAGTCCATTTTTTATTAGAGGTTGGCTAAGTTTTTTGTGGAAATTGTTACTGTTTTTCTGGCCCAAAGTAGTTTATTATATATGGTTTTAATTTTTGAAATGAACCCCTTTGAGAATGAAATAACCGGTACATAGTAAGTTATTTTGGTTGTGATAAGCTGGTTAATTAACTGTACTTTGGAATATAGTGAAAGATATGCCTTGGACAAGGAGTTTATAATTTTTGTGGCTTCTTCTTTAAGTTTATTTTGGATATGACATCTCATTCCTGTAATTCCCATATGAAATGGGAACCCAAGGAAAGAGTTTGGTTTTGATTTGTAAATTGATGTACATGATTTACCAGTGTATAGAGACCAGGCTGTGGTTTTTGCTGGATTAAATGATAATTCATATTTTTGTGAATATTCTTGTAATATCTTTTGGAGTTGCGGTATTTGTTTTTTTGATGTTAGGAATATGGTAACATCATCCATATAGGCGATGCATGTAGTGCGCTGTGTTGTGTCTGGTATCGTTGTGTCTGGTATCTCAATCCCAGTAAATGCATTTTGTATGCTTTTAATAAGGGGATTGATGTAAAATATAAACAATAGTGAACTAAGAGGGGATCCTTGGGATATAGATTTGGTGGGTGTGAAAGATGGTGAGTTTCTTCCATTTAAAGTTATATGGATCTCTCTGTTCAGAAGCAGGTTAGCAATAATATATAGATGTGTTCTAGGAATTTCTGTGTCTTTTAGCATTTTTAGAAGTGTGTATATATTGACTGAGTCAAATGCAGCTTCTATATCAAGCTGCACAACAACGGGTCCGTATTTTTTCCGCTGTTTTACTGTTGCTAGAATTGCTTTGAAGAATAAAGCTGCTTCTGTTGTTGAAGAGTTTTTCTTTGCATATTGTGCTTCGGAGATAAGTGGCATTATATACGGTTCAATTTCATCTTTAATAATTTTCTCCATAATTTTGATCGGCAAAGGTCCCATAGATATTGGTCTGAGGTCTGTAATAGGTGGAATAATTGCTTTCTTTTTATTATAGGGTACTATGGCTATTGGATAGACACCCTCCATGGGTTGAATTTGTTGCGCTAGATGGTTTTCTAACTGACACAAATATTCTGTTGTGAATTTGCTTAGATGCTTTAATACAAACAATGGAACTCCAGGACTACCTGGATGGCAAGCGTTTCGAATAGTATTTAGTTTTGTTGTGAATAGATCTTTTGTGAATGGGGTTTTTGTCTCTGGTGGGCCAAACAGATTATGTGGTATTTTATATGGTTGTCTTTCTTGTAATTTCTCTTTAAAATATTCAAAAATTGGCATAATCATATTGTGTCCTGCATATGTTCCACTATTTGTATATAGTGCCATTGGCACTTTTACATCTGGTTGGTTCCCCAGTGCCCATCTTATATAATCTCTTGTCCAAGTGTGTGGCCTGGTTAGGCATACCTTGCTTTTCTTTATCTTCAGATAGCTTTTGAGTTCTTCACATGCTTTATTGTATGCATGTGTAAGCTTGAATATATACTGCTGGGTGCAGTGTGATGGGTTAATCATGATTATTCTCTGGTGTAACTGATCTGCCAGAGACAAAAGTCTTGATGGTGGAGGTTGTTTTTTTGTTATATGGTTGATGTTAAAGGACAACATTCCCATAAATGCTAGATATTTCTGGACTGGGTTCAAAGTCATATCTTTGATTTTGTTTAGCATTATGTAGGTCTCAGAGAACAGAAATTCAGGGGTTGTTTCTGGGAGTAAAACTCTTATTGTTCTTGTAAGTGGAAAGGGTGATATTTGAATTTGGGCACAGTCAATTGTGACTATTTGAGCTGAGTGATCAGAAAAAGTTGAGGGAGTTAGTTTTATTTCAATAAGGTGGTGAAGCATTGGAGAATAAAAGCACAGATCAATAAGTGAAGAGAAGCGATTATTGTGGAAAGAGATGGCATCATCTGGCAAAAAACCTTGGCCACTCATTAGTGGTATGTTTATTCTGTGAAGCCAACGTTGGGTAAATTCCTGATATTTTAAATTAAAATCTCCAATTAAGATGGTTGGGTTTGAAGTTGTAGCTAACCTTGAATTAATGTTTGCAATTATGGTATCTATTTTTTTATCCTGTAAAGGCATATATACAAAAACCAGATTTATTGTTATGCTTTTTTGGTTGAAGGTTGCAATTAATAAGTTCATGTCAATGTGAATTATTTTGAACGTTGTGAATGGGCAATTTCTAGCAATTATGAGTCCAGTTCCAGCTGAGGGAGAGGAAGAGTCTCTGGAGCATGCACAGAAACCTTCCATATTTAAATGTTTGGCTGGGTCAGTTTGTGATCCAGCATAAATTTTTGTCTCAAGTATACCAAGCAAGTGTGGTTGTATATTCTTGATCCAATGTTTTCACTTCTGACATTGATTGCCGCAATTTTTATTTTCATTATATGTTTTTTGATTGAGATTTAAATATTAGGGTTGATCTGGTATTTCTTCCCATTCATTCTCATATTCCATTTCCAGATCTTCATCTGTTTCCACTGTAGTTGTATTGTTGTGATCAGAAAGGCTAAGGTTGGCTTCTGTTTTGATTTTTTTGGGCCCTCTATTTTTCTTTGGTGGGCGGCCTGGTCTTCTTCTTTGTTCTGTGTCAGCTTTGGTGATTTGAGGCATATTTGGGGTGATAGCTTTCATAATTTCCATTGTTGTATTGCTGGCAACGTGTGTGCAGTTTTTTTATTATTCAATTGCTGTTGATCTGTGGTTTTTTTATTAATTTTTTCTTGTTTATTAGTTGTTTTCGTTATCTGTTTTGTACTGTTTGATTCTGGTTGGTGAGCTTCTGTTGGTTGATCTTCAGAGCTCGGTTGGTTTTTTTGGTTGATTTTGGTGTTGCAATCGATTGCTAAGTGTCCGGTTTCACCGCACGCAAAACATCTCGGCCTTAATCCTTTTATGTGAATAGTCAGTATTGCATTCTGGTCAATTATTTGTGTTGGAATATCCTCCGGGTTTACATTGTCATTCAGCTTTATTTTGAAATGAAAGTTGTTGCTGAAAACCGGTATGGGGGTGTCGGATAAGTAGATTTGTTTTATATAAATAGCTTTGCCAAATGACTGTATTAATTTTTGAAAATCCTGAATAGTATATCCGAAGTGTTTTTAATTATTCCGTTACAATAGTTTTGCAAGCTTTGATCGACTATTATTAGCGCGTAGCTTCCCAAAGTTTTAACTTTAGTTTGAAATCTTGCACGCTGATGTTCATCAAAAAACTGAATTGCAACGTATCGTGAGTTTGGATGCTCTCCAATACTAGAGACTGTATCCCACAATGCTGTTGCTGTCAGCTCCTCGTAAAGAAGCTCTCTGGGGAATTTATAGAGTGTTAAATTCCTATCAGTGACAGCTAACACTAATGATCTCGGTGAAAAAAATTTTTGGAAAGTTGCGAATAATTTTTTTGGGATGGTGCTGTTGAAATTAACGTTTATTTCTTGCAGTTCATCTTGATTCCATATCGTTGGGGAGGGCTCTTCATTATTGTTTTCCACGAGGTTTAAATTATTTATGTCGGCTTGATTTACCTTCCTAAATCTTGCTGTCTGTGTTAATGCTGGACTTTTTTCGATGCTGTGAAGCTGCTGGTTTATTTTTGTTACATTTGCATATGTTTTTGCGATAGTGGCAGTTTTCATTTTATCGCCGTTTGTTTGAGCGCAATTTACGTCGTTTGCTTCTTGACGCGACGCCATGCTTGTTTATGACGTTAGAATTAATTTTTTGTTATGAACGACCGTATTACTTACTTTTTGCTGGAAAAAACAACTGTTCAGTAATTAGCCATCGCTGTCTTTATCTATCACAGATATATATCACAGTTTTTAAGAGTGAAAAACGATTAGAATATGGGAAAAAAAAAGATTATTAATAAGAACTTCGTTCTTGATGACTTAGGCATACACGCACATGCGCATTACTTATTATTATTATTATTATTATTATTATTATTATTATTATTATTATTATTATTATTATTATTATTATTATTATTATTATTATTATTATTATTATTATTATTATTATTATTATTATGCGCATTACTTATTATTATTATTATTATTATTATTATTATTTTATTATTATTATTATTATTATAGTTATCTTTAACCTCTTCAGTAGCAAAGTCCATCTTTCTACTTTGCATGGGTCCAAGCAAGTCTTTTATAAATATTCTTCCCTATTGGAACATTTTATTTTTATAACTAAACTTTTTCTTCTATATCACATATATCTTAATATTATTTATTACAAATGTAATCTTTCAAGAGATCAACATTCTAAAAGTTATTGTTTGCATAAGATGTAAATAAATATCTAAACACAGTTTTTATCCAGAACAACAGTTTTTGGCATTATTGGATGTAATTTATCTATTCAAAAGTGTTTAAATGAACAAAATATTCACTATTTGAAACTTGGTTATTAAAGGAAGAAAATATTTAGCATTAGTTACCATTAAAGAAAAAAAAGAAAAATTTTATTATTTATTGTTATTAAAATTTTAAAACTTTTTTACTGTTGTGACAAAGATGATTTTAGTTTACCCAGAAAAAAATTGTTTTTCTAAGCCATATGAACTTTTTAAGAATTGTCTTTTTAAAAATAAATTGTTTCTAAAGAAATCTATTTATACGTTTTTGATTTAAAATAAGTCTTTTATGAAAATATTGCATAATAACCTTGAATTTGTAGACAAATTACTGAAAATTACAATTTTTCTTTTAAAAATATAAATTATTTGGTTGTTTGATCTCAATCTAAGACACTCTGCCAATCAAAAATTGTTATTCCTCTTAACATCTATGGCCACCTCTGTCATAGCATTGTTATGCAAGATAGACTATTATCCTCACCTAAAAGGTCCTATAATGCTGACATTTTAAGATAGTTTTCAACTAATAATTTTTAATTCATAAATATATAAAACTGCACACTGGTAATTTAGTGATAACAGTGTCATCTTAACATCCAAAAACATAAAATCTGTATAAAGTTGCCACTGTTTTTATCACAAAACAATAAAATTAATGTTTATAAAAAATATGATGAAATATAGTCTAATTTTGTCACAATCTATTTGTATCACACATGTCAATAATTAAATTTAACAAAATTAACCTTGGTTTAGTTATTTTATTTTTCTTGTCATTTTAGAGAAATGGTTTCATCCTGAATAAAAATAGATACATAACTAAGATTTACTAATTCATCTAAAACCTTTCACCTGAATAAATAATCATTACTGATTAAAAAAACAAGACTTAGTTATATCATCCTAATTAGCCTTTTGATTCCTTCTAATGTCAACTAGGAAAAACAAAAACTCAATATGCTTTTTCCTTGAGCCATAGACTATTTCATGATGACAGTCCATAATATGAATGATATATCACTGAATATTAATACTTGTTTTCCATTCCATAATCCAAGTATATGTGATGGACTAATACCCACATATATATAAATAAATC
This sequence comes from Epiperipatus broadwayi, assembly GCA_028023455.1. Classification (NCBI taxonomy): domain Eukaryota; kingdom Metazoa; phylum Onychophora; class Udeonychophora; order Euonychophora; family Peripatidae; genus Epiperipatus; species Epiperipatus broadwayi. The sequence continues at coordinate 3,919,485 of JAQFVV010006222.1, forward strand.
TATAAAGATGTTTAATATTTCAATTTTTGTCTCTGCTTCACTCTTCTATCTACTATAACACATATAGAAAGAAATTGCAATTTTGCTTTAAAATTCTACTGAATATGGGTTATCATATTCTAATCATTCTAACTTATTTTTAATTAAATAATTTACAATACAAGATCCAGAAAAGCTTTAGCAAATCATGGTGTGCTAGTGTGACCCACCTTAGTAGAGGACATTTAGTTTTATTGAATACATTTGTATAGTCACTACTATTCTATAAAAACTTTTAACCATTTCATCAAATTATGACTTTCTACAACAAATTAAAATTTGCTAGAAATCTGTAATACTTAATCTTCAAAAAAAAAATAATTAATGTCTGTGACATTTAATGGAGCATGCAAACTGTATTCTCCATTCAACATTTTCTGATATCTGAGGTTATGTTTTTTTAAGAAAGTATTTCCAAAATTTCTACTTTATGCTAACATTAAAAATGCAGTTCTTTTAATTATGTTGGCATCTTTTAGTCCATTACATTTTTATTGCTGCTTTATATAGAATATTTTATTCTAAAATTTGGTTACAGCTTATGATAAAATTAGACATAGGATACATTAAAAAGTATTTAAAGAGACAGAAGTTCAATATTGACACATATGACACAGCCTATAAGGACTAATATGATGCGTAGAGGCAAAGGAAAGAGCCTGGGATTTAGTGTCTTGGTGGTAGGTGACTAAGCTTGCACATCTCCAAATGTACAAAGATAGTTCTAAACTTTTGTCTATGCAAAGCCACAGCTTTGTATAGGTAAACTGACCTTTCAGAATGGAGTCAATGTCATAATACTCAGGGTCTAGGCAATAAGCTTGAGGAGGAAGGCAAATCATAATCAATCCCAAAGGAATGCATGCAAATCAGCCACTAATCATTTCCAGGATAGGTGATTTCTATTCAGGTATGAAAGGGATCAGCTTTAGGAAGGCAAATCAATTAGCTTCCATGTGGCATCATAGCTGTAGGAGGGGGCCAAATTCTGGTCTCTCTTCCGAATTTTTTCCATTTTGTCAATATATAAATCGAGCGGACACTCCAGTACATGATTAAAGGTGATCCAGCACTGGGTGTACCATAGTGAAAACAATAAGAATGTTGATGAACATATCTCTGGGATGGATCCACACAACATATTGTCAATGAGAGTAGATAAGGAAGGCATTTTTTCACATCATTTCTAAATATTTTTCAAAACAACTTAATTATAATTACTCAAATATTCCTTACTGAAATTCTGATATTACTATTTTTTCACAATTTATAATAAACTATAAAGAATTTTTAAATTACCAATTAGTAAATTTTTTTTTTAATTTATCACATATTTTTGTAATATAATGTAATTTCTACCAATTTTTGTATTCTCATATATTCAAATATTTAATTAAAATTATTATATGCATATACATATACACAATAAATTAATGTATTTACTTAATTGAATTTTCACATATTGGTATATCACTGATCAGATTACTATCTTTAAAAAAAACACTAATGGTTTTATTGCTCAGGAGTTCAAAAGACGTTTGAGCACAAAAACTGTGTCAGAATCAATCCTGGGATTTCTAAATCCCAAGTCAGGTGCTTTACCAACTGTGCCATGTCACGCAGGATATGATTACTATAAACATATGATTAGAGAGTGACACTTAATTCAGCATTCATGAATCTAAAAGTCACCAGTCCAATTTCCATGATAGTTATTATTAATCATGCCAGCAATAACTGAAAAAAAAGAAAAAAATGTAACATTCAAAACATTATCATTAAACTTATTTAGATAAATATAAACAAGATATACATTTTTAAAAAAAATAACAATTTAATTAGATCAATAGAAAATAATTACAAAAAAATTGCTATCATCACAAATCTTCAGAAAGTCATTCCAATCTTCTAGTATGTGGTAGCATATCAGTAACTATTGATTACTAATTCAATACTATAAGGTAAGTACATTATGAGAAGTAAGTTACTCTATTTACTCTATTCAAAAATCAGCTATTCCATGCTAAGTAATAAATGGACAGATAATAAAAACACAACCAAATCCCCATACTAGTTTCTGACTGCATTAATAAAATTAATATTTATAGGCACCCCGATCTTTATTTTTTTATACTATTCAAGTTAAAGATATTACATTTAAATATGTTAAGACTTTGAACTCTAAATTTCTTAAATACTTATATGACACTAAGCCAGTAATTAATAACTTTTAATGACCTATGTTATGCGTTAATTGTATACACTTCTTGAATCTATAGCAAGAATGTCATCCATGAAACAAAGCATCAAGTTATTTTCTCAGTTTATTTACAATAGATATTAAAATTTGGCTGAAAATATCATATGATATTATGTTTGGTAAATAAAAAATATGAACATATATTTATTTATTCTCCAGAAATATTTTTAATTTAAATATATTGCAACTTGATCTACAATCCAAATCTTTATGCACTCACATAACTGACACCATCCATTTTAGATAAAAACATTAATGAGTATTTGTAATCTTCTATTAAACTAGATATCATTTTTGGTTCAGATATAAACTTTTAAAACTCAATTAAAGATTAAAATATACTATCTTTATTATCACAAGCACAAGGTATTATTAATTCAATTCTATTTTTTTTTTCCCATTAATATATTATGTACTTTAAAATCTCCTTTTCACCATATCTGTTTGAAATTTAAATAAAGATATCTCAAAAAGGCAAATGATTCCCAAGATGCATTTCTGCATAAACCAGAACTTTTCATTTGGTCTAAGTCAGCGTGAAATAATGGAGGTTTTAGTATAAGCTAATATAGTATAAGTATATCCATTATTGAATATGCAGAATAATGATAAATTACTTACATGTATAAATTAAAGATTACTGTGTATCTTAGAGAATTTTTTGTTGATGATAATATTGTGCTAAAAGAATCCATTTCTATCAACTTACTAAACAAAAAACAAATCAGTCAGTCATATAAATCAATAAAATCAGAAGTTAAGCATTGATATATAGAATAATTGTTTCTTTAAAAAAATAAAATAGCTAACTTCCTCCTCCACTGGTTTACTTTTTTATGTAAAAACAATGAATGCAATTATAAATTTTTTCAGAAAACTAGTAATTAATATTTTGATTCCAAGATCCCAGATTTTAAAAAAAAAAATAAAGATACAGAATAACATCTTATAGAACCATAATGAAGAAATGTAAATATAAATATATGATGATAGCTGGTTCAAATATTTTGAGTGTGTGTGAGTATTGAAAGTTTGTAGTATATTTGAAAAAAAGACGGAATGATTGTACAATATAATATGTAAAATTATATATATATGAGTAAAAATGGATATAAATAAATATTATTAGAATATAAAAATATTTATGTACATGTGCATAACTGGTTCATAAAGTGAAAAAAACAAGATTACAAAGAAAAGTATATTACTGAATTAAATAAAATATATATTAAAAGACTTGCTGTTCAAAGAAATGGATCACTTACCATGTACACAATCTAAGTTTGACTCCCAGCTAATAAAATTTAAACAATTTTCAACAGTTTTAGAATTTTTTCAAGTAGGCAAACTATGATTAACTTAGCGAAATTTCTAATAATGGTTGGTAAATGAGAGTCTAACTAATGTTATCTAGAGAATAAAACAGGAAGAAAAATCGCTAAAACCCTCCCTTTTAGACAATTTTCAAGCATGAAAAGTAATGCTTTCTACCTCCTTGTTCCTCTATAAAGGGTTGTTTAGGATATCTGTCAAGTAATGGGCTACTTTAAAAAAACTGTTACATCTTACTATTTACTTTATATTGAATAACTGGAGCAATTTCAAAAGAAAAAAAGTATGAACTCATTAAAATACAATTTAATTAATAATAATAAAAAGTAATTTTTTTTTATTTTAAATTATAGATTTAAAAAAAAAAAAAAAATTAAACAATTCACTACAGGGCCGTACTTATCATGTTTTCCAATTGCCAGATAAAAATGATTTAAGTATTTTTCTATCTTTGCTTTATTTTTTAATTATGGATATCTAGATATCCTTTACCGATCAATACTGGATAATTAATTGCATTGACTATGTGGCCCAGCTACTAATAAAAAAGTGGTAAGCCTAATGACAAGATTTTCAATATCACTCTGCTGGGATTCAAATTCAAGGGCAATCATGACAGATGTATGTGCTGGTATTTGTAACAATGTTGATACACATATAAAAATAATAATCTAATTTATGTTTCGCAAGATATATTTAGTTTGATTAATATTGTAATATATACATAATCGGATTTAATTAATTATGAAAGTCAACTATTTTTTTATTTTCTATGAATTAATTTTTTTAAAGGTGTTTTACTGCACTTAAATTAGATTAAATATAAAGAAAATTCTAGAGGGAAATTACATTTCTTCAATAGTTATAATCTTAAAGATCTTTCATTATTATTTATAACAATAATAATAATTTCAGAATAATATTAAATTGTAGGTGTGAGAATTTCAGATTTGAAAATTCCCATTAATTTTAAAGGAACAATGTAAAACAAACTATTTTTAGACATTTAACAAAAAATAAAAAGTGATAGTAATAAAAAACAGGAAAAAAAATTAACAATTGAATAACACGTATTTTTTTTAATATACACATATATAATCTATTTTTATAAAATGTCATTGACGTTTGACTTTACGTGCTTCAATAATTTTATTTTTTTTTTAAAAATAAATATTTAAACATACATAAATATTTGAAATAAATGTATATGAGCGCAGTAACTGGCTAGCAGAATAAGGCAATGCTTTACCAATGTCAGTGATTAGTTAGTATTCTCTTAAAATAATTTATTCTAGCATTACAATTTTAGATCTATATCATAAACTTTAATGAGTCGTTACTTCGTTAAAATGTAAAATACTGCATGCATATATATTTAATAAATCTATAAATAATAGATAAAAATGTTAGATAAATATTATATGGTAGGAAAATAATATTTAAATATTAAAATACTAAAACGAAATGTATTAAAGAATGGCAAACGGGGACAAACAATCACCATCGATAATTAAGTATTATAGCACAGTCTGAATTAAAATACCTAAAATGATCCCTCTACATGCAATAGAATGTATTTATTTCATTTGCAATAAGATTAAATTAGTTGTATTAAAGTATACACTAATAATTTATATTTAGTATTTAAATACAAGTATATTGTCTATACTGAAGTTAATGTAATCAGATGGGATTTGAACAGACTTTCAAGCTCCCTACAGCTATCTACTCCATATTATACAATCAATACACATGACCACATATATCTGAAAAGGATAAATGATTTCCAGTAGATGTATTCCATGCTGAACCTTAAATAACAAAATGCCAAAAATTTGAAAATCAGGATAATTGTAAAATTACTGCAAATATAGCGATTAAACTTATTCTGGAACTATATTGTCTTAACTTGCCTATAAGCTGAAAACTTACTATTATCTAATAAATGAGGTCATGTTTTTTTTTTTTTTTTTAAAAATATAAATATTAAATAAGTTAAAGCTATCTATGCTTGCATATTTTATATATATTGTACCTTCCTTAATGGAAATATTACTAAACAAGAAAATCCGGCTGAAATAACAATAATGTATTATAATTAAGTTGCATAAATGATGACTATTAACATAATATAATGTAAAGACTAGCTCGAGATATAATATCTAATAAAATAATATTTTTACTAATAAAATTTAAGAAAAATCTTATTATAATAAAATATCATAATACTTAGCTTCTTAATAAATACGTAGTATTCCAAATTATAATAATTAATCCATTCATTTAATAATAAATCTAAGTTATAACTAACTCACTAACATAAACAAAATAAGGTTCTGATAAAATAATAAATATAATTATTAATCTCCTAACATGAGACGTTCAGTAAGATAAACTAGTTTGTTCATTAAGAATACATCCTAAAATATAATTTTATAAATTTATTGCAGAAATATTAATAAACTAATTGATATTTCTTTAGCAAAATACTAATTAATAATTTTACCCATCATCCTCTTAATAAGAAATTTACAATTCTCCTAAATAACAACAATAACAATAATAACAATAATAATAATAATAATAATAATAATAATAATAATAATAATAATAATAATAATAATAATAATAATAATAATAATAATAATAATAATAATAATAATAATAATAATAACAACAATAACACCAAAACAACAGAAATCATAATAATAATGATAATAATAATCTCAGGTTCGTCTCTAATAAACTAATAACAAAATAAATTAACTAATTAATCCCCTGTAGTTAAATACAATAAGGGATTTTATATGATATTCAACTACTGTTACTAAAATAATAACAATAAAAAACTAAACATCTTAATGATGCTCAACACAAAAATCCACTTAATGATTAAATTATAACAATAAAAATCAGATTAATATAATAATATAAAAGAATTTTATGTAAAGAAACATTGTACTTATCTTCCTTATTTAATGTGGCAGTTTTGTGGCAATATCAAGTTTCACTCATTGATGTTGTATCAGTTTAAAAATAATTAGTAATGATCATATTTTCTAAATAATAATGAAATATAGTTGGTTATTTATAACAAAAATAATGTCTATGAAATCTTTATGGATCATGTGTCAAATAAATAATAATCTTTTATTTTATTAATTTCTGTGGATCATGTATGCAGAATAAAGAATCAATAAGCAAAACACAAATAAATCACCACTTGACTAAAGTAAATTTTAAAACAATTCACAAATTTATTTACCAGTTAACAATAGATTTATAACGCAATATAATAAAATATTTACAAAGTAAAACATAGATTAACATTATTTAGCATAAATCAAAGAATAATATTTACAATAACTTTTGACACATAAATACAAGAAATAAAATAAGAATCGCCTTCACTCTGGCCATCTTCAAAAATACAATTAAAAAATGAAACTTACAACACTTATGATGATATGTAATCTTTATATAATAACTATATAGTAAAATATTGTTCTATTATTTGTATGGAAAATAGTAAAATTGCTCTCCCAATTTCTAAAAAACAAAACTTAATACTATGTTTATTCTGCCATATATAAATTACTTATGATGTAAATACATCAATACAGGTTTATATTTCAAAAATGCATTCCTTAAAATATAAACAAAATATTAACAGAAAAATTATTAAAATTTTTCTTCACAATTTAATAAATGTTTGGATATCAGAAAAACCTTTAAATAAAGTATAAATATCTCCCTCTATAAAATTAATTGACTATTATGCAAAAAAAAATATTCAAAAGGAAATGTTTATAAATTTTATGCTTAACTAGGTTTTAACTTATCAATAATAAAATTTATGAGAAACTATTCAGAAATTATATTGCTTGTCATTTGCTTTATTTTCATTTTGGTAATCTTTCATTCATCATATCATCCTAATATCATTTTTACTATTATCACTTTCATTCCATTTGAGTATGCATCTTATAAAGATAAATGATCTCTAATACTCTGCATTTGCATCAATTATTCTTCTCTTGTATTATATATTATGATAATCATTAAACATCTCAACATCATTTGAAAGGAAAAAATTTCATATTCTACATCTTGCCCTCTCACAAAAATTATCTACTTCAAAAAACAATTCAGTCATTACTTTTTCTACTTATAAACTATCTTCTATGATGATACTTGTGGTAAGTAGATAGCAATTAAAGTCCAGGGTATGGAATAGTAACAAGAATGTTTCAAAAGTAAAACAATATCATCATGGGAACAGTGCAAATCGAAAGAGTAGGTCTGTATTCATCGGGCATTTAAGATGAATGCCATGGCTCTATTATAGCTCTTATAAACAATGAGAAAATGCACCTGTCCATGGAAAAAGATATACAGCCCTCTGTTATCTGTATACTTTAACAAATTTAAAATATGGAAATATAATTCACATATAACAATCTTCGACATAACCCTAACACCTAAGACTTCAGAAGAAATATTATTTTCCCAACTACTATCAATATTTCCCCCCATTGTATAACTCATTGAACATTGTAAAAATATACCAACGACATTGTAAAATAATTTCCAAAACACAATAAAAAAAAAAACAATGAAGATCTAAATCCATTTCAAGATGTTTTAAAAGTTTTCATGCTCAAGTGATATCGAAAACATTCATCAGCACTATACATTTCATTTATTAGGATATATTTTAGAGATCACCATTATGTCCTTTTTATCTTCCAACAGATAACATTCATAATATAACATTTTAACAATTTAACAATGCTATATAATTTATGCATATCCAAGCATTTGCATTTTAAATAAGTATTTAGAAAGATCCTTAGATGTTTTCAAACATTCATACCATTTGTCAACTCTTTTACAAAATGCACACAATAATTTTATCAATGGTTCATTCTTCCACTGATTAACATTAAATTCAAGAAATGTATGATATTAATCTAAAAATACTAATTAAAATATATCTTTTCTTAAATAAAAAAAAGAAACAAATTATTTAGCAAAAATATAATCTAAACAACAATCTCATTATACTGTTGAGACCATTTAAGGTGATCCGCTGCTCCAAAACCATACATTCAAAGAAAATTTACAATTTATAACTTGTCTTGTTCAGAAAAATTACTTTCTAAAAACCCTTTTTTTTTTTAAACATAATAATAAAGTTAATCTATCTTCAAACTATATCATAACAATAAGTTAGTTTTAAAATAAATAACTGTAATCCTTTAAATGTTAATGTTAAAAACTTAACACTAAATATATATATAAATTAAATTGCTTATCTGAAATTTGCTCATCAGGGAAAACTCCCACAACACCTAGCAACAATTGAACAGCATTGTGCACAATTATTTTGTCTTGGTGCCATCAGCATTAAAATCCAACAAAATCTATAGAAAATATTAATAATCCCGAAAAAATAATTGTTCATTCCAGTTTTTTTTCTTGGCATTTATTCAGGCTTATAATATCCTCTTTAAATAATTTATTGCTCCATTTATGAAAATATTTTTTTACGTACATGTTCTGCCGTTGTATAAAACAAGTACATATTACGGTGAATATAATAATTAAAGCTCACATTTTCCATTGGTAAAATTATCATAGAAGACATTATATAATGTAATTATTTAATAATTTATCAGAAGACATCATATAATAGATTACTTATTCCACATTTATCAGCATATAGATGAATTAGCACAAATATTTCTTTGCTTTTTAAAAAAGCATATATCTTGTCACTAAATCTTTTTTCAGGTAATAACAATTATATCATTCAGGCATTTATTCACTGATAATATTTTTTAATCTTTAAAACATGTTTCAGTTCATTATTTCCAGATAGAGTTACTTTTAAGGTATATAATTTATTTATTAAGCTAATTATTAGCCAATTCTTTTTAAAAAAAACATAAAAGCATTCAAAACATTTCTTTCAATTTGTTTCCAAAACATCATTCTTAAAATATAAGTTCATTTTAACTGTTTTAAAGACAAATCAAGTATGAATCATTAATAGGAATTATATATTTAAAACAGACATTCATCATACCATAAGACATTTAAAGTTAGTGTTAAAACACAGGTGCAGAATTTTAATTTTCTTCTCTTTGCAAATTTAATATTACAAATAAAATTCTTACAGAATATCTGGTTTCTCTTAATTATTACAAATAAATTAACTGCACTGTAATATAATAAAATCATTTGAAATAAACAGACAGTCATTCTAAGTACAGAAATAATAAAAATTACAAAGTTCTTAAGTAAATTCACTCCAGGTTTATTGCAATAATTCTCCTGGTATTTGGTGTTTATTTTCCATGATATCTAAGGAGCCACTTTCACATTCCATAATATTGAATATCCTGACCTAAATTCAAGTAGATAAAACTGATAGGAAAACTTTGGTGTTTAGTGATTCATTTTAAACTAATTACCCTAGTTATATTTTCCACAACACTTTTAAACAAAATAATAAATGTTTTAAAATAAATTATCATTGTTATAGTATAAAATACATATAGTTATAAATTTCAAACTAAACTGTAGAAAATATGTAGAAAAATCTGTAAAAAAAAAGAATGACTGAATGTCTAGACTGGCCTCAACCTTAGTTTTTATACCAATCTTGACCCAATGATCTCATTGGTCAATATTGCTTGAACAAATCTACTAATTTACATAACTACATCAAATATGATTTTTAAAATTAAGTTTTAAAACTATGACTCATCAAATATTACATATTATTAAATTATTTAATGATTCAATATTAAATATTTTATCTAATAAAAATTAAATATTCTTATTAAAATAATTTTAAATATTGACTTAAAAATAAATAAATAAAATAATAGCAAGTTAAAATATTATTTTTCTAATATTTCATCTGGACTGATATGTTACATTTTATTGTATCAAATATTAACAAGTTAAAATTAAAACTAAAATTTTCTTTCCCTAACTTTCTGAAAGCACACATATTCATACACATCTAATTATATGATACTATAAACACCTTTAAAATAATATTAAATTAACTTATCATTTTAAATAATATTTCAATCAAAATAATTATCTTAACATACAATATACAATATTTATCACCACAATCAAACTAATCTATCTCTGTAGTAATTTTTAACTATAAAAAATAAAAAATAATAATACTTAAAATAATTTATTGTATCATTTTACATTTAATTCACCTAACAATGAGTTCAAACTGCCTAATCTATCTTTATAAATTCCTATCTACTGAGTTTGAACCCCTACTATACATAATATTTAAATTATATATTAGAAAATAACTCAATTTTTTTTAAATATAGCCATTTTCCAAACTCTATCTAACTATCTGTACCAATTGTAAAGGGTACAATATATATAGTAGTGCTGTTTCTTAAAAATCAAAAGCAAAATACCTTTTGATTTATTTTGATTAAAGAGTAATTGACCTACCACATAGTAATTAGCATAATTAATACTATCGCATAAGATATCTGTTTAATTATTTTAGCACATTTGATGTATTTATAATATGACATCAAAAGAAAATGATATGTTTATAGCTTTCAATATAAAATTAAAAGTTAGTGAAGGCAAATAATATGGAAGTATCTTCTGTTAACTGCAAACCCAATATCATATTGATGCCACCACTAAGATTTAGTATTTAACTTAAAACAAATCTATATTTAAAACTCTAAAATTTAAATAAAAAGCATAATGAAAATACAAATTAACCATCCATAAGTTTATACAGCAAAAAAAAAAAAACTGGGTGCTGATGAGAGGTTTATATTTACACATGTAAAAATGTGATAAAATTTGCCAAATTTTAATTATCAGTTATTTGGAAATAAAAAGGAAATTGCTAAATATAATCTTTCATTTTACTAAGTAGGATTTCATTCAATATTGAATAGATCTTAAGAGTCAAAAATAATTTATTTTATGATTAAAATGAGATCATATTACCCTGAGATATCCTTAAATTTAATTTAACAAACCATATAATTTGAATTTATTTTGATAATGAAGAAATTACATTCAAAAGATGGATCTTACTTGCTATAGATTTTCAAAAAATATTTCTAAATTTTATAAGAATTAAATAAGGTATTTATCTGATCAGAGCGATGGAATGCTTATAAGATACTGAAGAGATGGATTAAATGATAATTGTAGTACATATTTGTAGAAGAAAAAAAATTAAATATAACCTCCGTGGCATATGCTCACAATATTAATTCTTTTATTTATGCTAGAGTAAGTTAGGATTTCTCTTCCTCTTGAGTTATTAGTAACATTGTTTCATATTTCATAATAGTTTATTATAATCCTTTCCTTATGTATCTTTTTATTGTAACATATGGCATCTATAATATAAACCCAATGAGCTTAGCTATTACCTGATATTTTAGCTTACACTTTGTGCAGCATTGTTGTTACCACTGAGTGTTCATTTTGCTTTTTCTTTATGTATAGGCTACAATTTGGGCTTGCCCATCACTGGTTTTGGTCAACTAGAAGAATAAATGATTACTCTTCTTTAGGTTATAACATAGATATATATTACCTTATCACTATCATTTTCAACAATAACCGATCAACTTTAGAATAAAGGCTACTTCCAAATTTAATCCAATTTATCTAATTCATCCATTTATTCTTTCACATTAATTAATCAACCTTTCTTATTTCATTCATCCATGCCATTCCAGATTGTTTTTCATGTCTGTTACAATTTCTTGAGATGCAGTTTAAAATTGTATTCCTTATATGGTAATGTCTTTTGACTATTTTAACTTCTTATGTGGCACCTGTTCAACCTCTTACCCATGTATATTTTGTTTATGATGGGTACAATTAAATATTTGGTTATAACATCAGGCACACAATAGACTCAAGCCCTGATTTTAGCAGTCTGTAAGAGTTGGTCTATATAGAATGTATGCTTTAAACCTAGGTGATTCATTTGAGTTTTTTAAACTCTTACCAGTGGGGGAATGCACATAGATTTATAATAGTTAAAAAATAGCACATTATTGGAGATTGATCTCCATTTAAATAATTTCTTATTACTATTAGCATATATCTTTCTCAAACTTTTTGCATGAACTGAAGTCTTTGTATTGCTTTATTTTTAAAGTGCATAATTTTTAGATTCATAAGTAAATACTGATAAAACACATTTAGTAAAAAAATAACTTTATTTTCAAACCTTTTTTAATTGAATGATTTCTACCATAAGTATTCCAAGCTATGATTAATCTATTATGTTTTGTCAGAATTAAATTAAATTTTTCCATGGATTAATTATAATATAAACAAAAGGATGAATGATATATTTCCACATAATAACTAGAGAAATGCCATTGCTAGATAATTATCAATTACTTTTATCAGTCTTCAAGCTTAACCTACCATAACTTTTTTACTTTAGTTTTATATATAAACTAAAATAAAATAAATAGTATATATGTAGTTGTTCATTTCTTTTAATTCATTATTGGCAAATATTTTTTTCCTTTTTTGAAACTACTCAACATTATTTTTTTTACTTTCTACTGGTTACAAAATCTAAGTGCCTATATATAAACTCCATTTAGTTTATTGCCTTAGCTTTTCATTTTAGTCCACAAAATTCTTTTGATATAATATGCTGTAAAAACTTTTGGAGATATGCAATCAAATGAGAAGACATGTACTCTATTCAATGATCCTGCATTTTGATTTGGTGGGTTTTAATTTTAATCGATGTTGGAGAAATTCTTAGAGCTAAATATTTTTCATAATTTACAAATCCAATAAAAATCAACAACTCATATATTACTGGTCTTTGTAATAATTTCTTTTATACCTGAATGTAAACTACTATGCTAAAATCAGTTTTAAATCTAATGAGGTCTTTTGATTGAGTGCAAAATCTCTATAGATGAGTCGCAATGCTTTTAATAAAGATATTGGATAGAATTTTATAGAAAACTGATGTTTCCATTTCAAATACTCTCTTTTTTGCTTTTCTTGAATGTCAATATCATTACTGTATTCTTCAAAACACTTAGCCCATCTCTATCACTGACACATTTAGTATATAACTTTGTCAATAATTTATTCATTGCTGCATGTATTCTTTTAAGATACCAATGATAATTCCATCTCTTCCTGAAGTTTTTTAACCTTTGAAGATTTAATTATGTTTCGTATCACCATTCACAATACTTGGCACTTTAAAAAATACAGTTGTAATTGTAGTGACTATTTTATTTTTGTTTTTTTAGTTTTTATTATTACCTAATACTTTGTAGAATTCTTCCACTAAATTTATGCTACCATGTTATCTTCTTATTGCTGAAATAAGATTTCTTTCAATAAAATATTGTATTACACTTATAAATTATTTTCCTTTCTATATTTTTTTTTTACCAAGTAACAAATATTTTCTTACATCATCATTATCTATTTTGCATCAAATTATAGAATTCAAATATTTAATCTTTCTAAATGAATCACTTTTCATTATTTTTATGTATGATGTGTGTTCCCAGAATGCACCTTTACAAAATATACATGTGGAAGTGTACAGTAGTGGCTACTGTTGCCTTCAAATTAGTCTCTTTGTGCATCTATACACTGATTAAAATGGTGTTCCCATTTCTAGAAAAACACTTGGAACTCATTTTCAGGAATAAAGTTGAGAAACTGTTTCATATTCTGTTGGATATCAGTTATAGTAGAAAATCTTCATCCTTTCATCACAGTTGGTAATTTTGGAAATAACCAAACATCACAGCGACCTACCTACGAATGGTCTAGAGGGTAATTGATTTTTTGGCTAAAAAGTCTCTCACACTGAAAGCATTATGGCATGGCACATTGTCATAATAAATTATTCACTTGTCAGTCTTTGTTTTTCAAACAAAATCTTGTAATCTCTGAAGTACTTTTAAATAACATTGTTGGTTGATTGTTTCACTCTGTTCAATAAATTCTTGGTGGACTATATTCCCTTGTGACCAAAGAAACACAGCAGCATGATCTTAAAACAATGAGCACAACATGTGCGCCTTTCCATGATGCAGTGATTCCTGGAATTTCCATTGGATGCTCTGATGTTTTCTTTGTGGGTCATATTGAAAGCACTAAGTTTCATTATTCTTACTTACTCTTGGAAGCAGATGCATATTCAAAGAAAGATTGGTTGAAACATTAAACCGATGCTATTTCTGTTTATCTGTCAAGATGCAAGGTACAAACTTCACAAAAATCTTTCTCATGCCTACTTTATTTAAAATTAGCCTGTTTCTCAATTAATCTTCAATTCTTCAGTTATCAATCTCACCCTTAATCATTTGTTGAACAATAATGCATCTCACCCTTTATTAATACTAACATCAGTCATTGTTATTTTAGGCTATCAACTTCTGATATCATTTGTCACACCTCAACCATCTTTGAAACTTTTATGTCATTCAAATACATTCCAATTTCTTCAAGGCATCTTCACCACATCCCATTTTCAACAGTTGCAATAGCATTAATATGTATTCAAAATTTCAATCACTCATTTTTATGCCAGAAAATATTCATAGATATTTATTATTTTGTTAATAGATAAGCAATAACTAGCTCTATCAATTTAAAATGTTCAAACACAACTACTCATGTGAGTTCAATAAATATAGTTATAGGTTCAGGCCAACCACAAGGCTAAGAAACACCTTTGTGCAAGATAAATTATAGCACCTCCCTCCCACCATACTATGAAATAAAATTTGTAAATTGAAATATAATATCAATACTTATGCGCTTATAATGCTAAAATAAAGAAGTTATATGTTATTAAATTTATTTAAAGGTTAGCGCTTTCAAAGCTCTATGGCTTCATAATTATAGCTGTACAAAATAAAAAATAAAAATATATATATTTCCCTGTACTTTCGAAGAAAAGTTGAAAATATAGCTTTAATAATTTAACATGTTTGATAAATACAATATGGGTTTTCATTTATTTCCATAAAATAAACACAAAGAATAAAACATATGTTAAAATAAAATATATTAATGTTTAAAAAAATATTTTTTGAAACGATAATTAAGTAATACCTTAAATCAAAAATATTTATTTAATTAACCTATCCATTTAGTGTACTGAATGTTTTTATATAATTAACTAGAGGGATTTGAACTTGGAATTTTTCAGTCTATATTCATCCACTGCTCCATCTCAAACAACTGACACACATAATGTATGATGTGTCAGTTGTTTGAGAAAGAATAGAGAATGAATATAGTTTGAAAAATCGTTAAGTCCAAACTCCTCTAGTTATTTAAATATTTATTTATTTAAATTTGAAAATTTTAATCATTTTTTCCCCAAAAGTTTCCATATTATTTTTTGGACAATCCTGCAAAAATGCTAATACAGATAGAAAATGCCTAAAAACAAGACAATTTTTTAATCTCTAAGTATTTTTATTATATTTAAAAAATCCACCAACAAAACCCCCATGAAACGATTGCACTGCTCCCTTCCCCTTCTCAGATCAGCTATGATATTATATAAGCAATTAAATAATGTAAAAGTTTATTTACCAAATGTTATGTGCATCCAGAATATGATTTTTTGGAATGCTTCACTTCTGAGCTTCTCCATTCCTGCTTGCTGGTCAGTAATTCATTAAAACTTAATCCGTGTTTGTTTGAAAACCTATTCAAAATCTCTCATGCATAAACTTATTCACATTTTCTATTATCAAAACTATACATTCTTTCAGTGATAAAATATTTACACATTTAATTTTTTATGTGATGTTGTCCACTATTAATAACTATAATTTATTATATATATAATCCAATATTTAAAATTTTTATACTTACATTCTTTATTGATCACATAAATTTAATATTTTATTAGGACCATCAAAGTAGGTCAATTTTAAATAACAAGAGTGATAAAACTCTTACATCCCATTCATTTTTCTTGTTAAAACATTCTTTATTTTAAAAAATCCTTTTCGTTACTTTTAATTCACACAAAACTTCTTTATGTTCTCTATTAACAAAATTAATTTCACTTATTTTCATTCAATAAAATATATTTATCTCCTATATTTTTTAATTTTTTAACACTAATTAATAACGAAGTTGTATTATACATATTATACTTTATTATGTAGTTTGACAATTAGGGATTTAGTCAGAAAACAATTTAAAATTTTCTTACTTAGATTGTTTATTAAATTCATTTTTAGAGACCACTGTAATGCCTTACACATTATTTGTTTATTCATAGGCTAAGCTGGATAACTATTAAAAAAATCAAACTCTTGATTTGTTCCACTAGATAATTTGTTTAGACCATACCAATAGTACAATCACATAGGAGTTTTATTATAATAAGAGAATTTCATTAAATAACATCATTATCATGAAATTTGTTAAGAATTAAATATTTTGGTTATTGTTTTTTACAAGCCATTTAATGGAATGAATCCAAGAACCTCACATTTGAGAGATGGATACTCTACCAAAAGTCTAAACTGTCTGAATCATATAAGTTCTGCAAAATATCATTGGTAAATTTAATTTCCTCACATACAAAATTACAGTAATTATGAGATAACATTTTAAAAATAAATTTTATTTTTAAATAAATTATTAATAGTAATGTGTTACTTTTTATATAAATTAGTGTTTGAAAAATCTCAGTATTTTCATTTACATATAAATTGTATTAATTATAGTGACAAAAAGTTGTTGGCATAAGTACATTTTGAGACTCAGCAATTATCACATATAAATTTTATTATCCTAGTGTCTTGACACCCCTGTGATAAATCACCTTTGTGCTCCACCCAACTTACACCCCTGCACGCAGTTGCTCTGCACAGGTAAAACCACATGGCCTTTCCAGGAAGTAAATTGTCACCCCTCATTTCTTCTTCATATATTGCGCTATTTCAATTAAAAATTTACTGATGAACTATTGCTTTTTATATCAGTTATATGTTCTTAATATGTTCTATTATTTTTTCATTGTTATTAATTTATGTGTAGCATTTCTTAGTATTTTCAACTATTATTTTTTTTATCATTATTAGTTGATTCTAAACAATCTTCAAAGCCTGTTAATACTTTAGAATGATTTTTAAAAAGTTTTAGTTTACTAGAGAAATTCAGGAGATTAGATATATCAACAATTAATGTTATTTTTTAATAGCCTTTGTTTCTTTAGCTTTGCATTAACGCATATTCTATACCTTATTAATTAATAATCATTTTCTGTGTTGAATCTATAAAATATAATACAGTCTTTAAAATATTTTAAAAACAAATATACTTTTTTAATATTTCAAAACTATCAATGATATCTATATCAAACCAACAATTTCATGTTATTTATACTCAAGTTTGTTTGATTTTTTATTTGTGGGCGTATATATAAATATTGGTATATTCATTTCCTTAATAATTTTGTTGGATACTCAAATGAATCTTCCTGACTGATAAAAATAATTTCCACAATTACTTTTGATATTTTAAGATCTTCTCTGCCACATGCAGGTTGTTAACTATTTATAAAATTGAAAATGAAATTTTCACAATAACTTTAATAATGTTAAAAATAAAATATTAATTTTTTTTGTATCTAGCATAACATAAAAAAATTAAAATTAAGTAAATATAATAATTAACAAAATTAAAATGTTAATGATTTAAATATTTTTAAAGTTATTAATTTTGAATCTGTTTGTAAATTATTAATTTTGATTTTTAAATTTTAAAATAGGAATTTTTCTAGAAAGATTAATAAAATTTAAAATAATTTCAAATAAAACAATATATAACAATATTTACACATCATAATTCATGCTGATCTTTGGGTGTGTGTTTGTGTATACTAGCAGATTTTCAGATTCCATTTCCAAGCCATAACAGACCTGTGATAACTTATAGCTAAGAGATGTCTTCCTGTTCAACGAAAATAAATATTAAACTATATAATAAGCTGTTTTCAAATATTAACATTAATAAATTACAATCCAAAAATACAAATATACATAACACAAATGCTTATATTCACAAATAAGTAATGGGGGGGGGGGACTTGAAATAATCATTTAAGACTTTTTACTGTAATATAAATTAAGTTAAAATATATAACAATATCTGTACTTACTCATTTATCAACTCATTATAAGATATCAATCTTATATAATATCTACATTTATTTATCTAACAATTAATGATATTCAAACTCAGATAAATATTATGTGATTTCTTATATACTGTATGTATATTTAAATAACTTCTACAAAAAAACAATACAAGCTACAGATTTACAGTTTCTGCCATGACAGTCAGAAGTAGTTATCATTAAAACAAGGCAACTATTCTTAAGAGAATTATGAGATAATCAAAGCTCATAAGCAGGAACAAGTTTTATAGATTATTTGATGACATTTTACGGCTTTATTATTATTATTATTATTATTATTATTATTATTATTATTATTATTATTATTATTATTATTATTATTATTATTATTATTATTATTATTATTATTATTATTATTATTATTATTATTATTATTATTATTATTATTATTATTATTATTATTATTATTATTATAATATTTGCTTTTAATAAAATCACAAGATATTTAAACATTACTTTTTTTTTTTTAGTTAAATTTAAATTATTCAAAAGTTAACAATGTCTCCTCACTAAAAAAATATATTATCACTTCTTCAAATATAATTTCTAATTATGTAATGATCTATAACAAGTGTAATTTTTTTCTAAAAATGGCTGTTGGTATTTAATCATACTTCTTTTTCCTGTTGCTTTCCAAAAATATTTAGTCTCAGATCCATTAAAAAGAGTTGGTAATTATTTCATATTACATGAAAAATGTAAAATAAAATTCCAAAACATTTACGTTTCTTTATTATATTTTTTCTTTATGTTTCATATTTTATATAACTTTTCATTGAATAATATATTTTTATGCCAGCTGTAAGATCCATTCATTCTTAATCTATGTCACTCAAAAATAATATTAAAAAAAAATGATTAGTCATTTCTTACTATTACTCTTCATTTTTTCTTCCTATGATATTTATTCTTCAAGATATTAACTCCAATTACAATAGATATTTGTATAGTGTCTGTTTTTCTAAACTAGATTGTTTTATTTAAAAAAATAAAAACAAATACAAACTTCAGAGTTTAAAAATATATAATTCAAAGTTTGTTAAATTGGTATGCGTAATTTTATTTATCAATTTTCTTTTGATTTTTTTATTATATTAAAAATAAAATCAGATCTAATTATTCCAAAATAGAAAAATGAGTATGAAAGAGACAAAATTTATACATTTAAAATGGGTTTATAATTGAAAAAGATTGACATATTTAAAAGTTATAGATTCCTAAATAAAAGTCCAATATATTATTGCAATTGCACAATTTTGTGATTATGGCCTAAATAAATAATCATTCAATTATATATAATATTAATAATTAGCCATTAAGCTAATGCACATGCGCTTTGTGGATTTTTAACTATAAATGAATTTTCTCACTTTCCACACACAAGATAAAGTCTTTGTGAAAAGATAGAATGAATCCATCTATCTTTTTGACCCAAATGTTTATGTGTGGGCAAATCTTAATTATTAATATTACAGTTTATGCGACATAGTGCTATATAAAATAAATATTTTATTTTCAATTATATATAATAATTTTATTGATGGTTATCTTTAAATAGTAATATAGCAAAATTTTCTAACTATATCAGAAGATGCTTAGCTTTCAAACCCTTTTATATAATTTTAAAATATATTAATATTACAACAGTTGTTCACTTTCTATGTAGATAAATAAAATTTTGCAAGACATTTACGTTTTCAATACAAAATTTAATTATAATTTAAATTACTCTTGTGTTTTTGATGTTTATTTAATTTTCGAACTTTTATTTCAAGCTCAATGGTTAGTTATTGTAAATACCAAACAATATTTTTAGGATTTTTTAAAAAAAATCCTTACTATTAAAATTTACTTTTTTTTTAAGCCTTTGAGTGCTTTATAGATAGATATAAAACAGAATAACAAATATTAGAAACTAGTTATTGGGTGGACAGCTTTTTTCATGGATAAATTTGAAATATGGCACAAACAATTACAGCATGAACAGTAACTTGATATGTTTTTTTCTCAGAAAGAATAATTATTCTTGTTGTCATACTTTATCTTCAATATCTTTCTTACCATATCACCTTATTTAATATTACTAAAATAATTGCTATATTTACATTGACAATTAGCAGCCTTTAGACAGATGGTGAAAGAGATTATTCTTGTAATGTATACACACTGCAAAACAATGGATCAGTTTTTTCCATGATATGACAGTCAAACAATGAATACAGTGTTGGGATTGAAGCTTATCTTTAGTCAAATTTGTGCTCAAATAATGTCTTAGTGCAATGTATAAATTTAAAGAAAAGTTATCAACTTTTAACTATATTATGGAACAACTATTTCAGAAAAGTCTTATCACAAGTCATAAGATATGCATCATCATCTTCAAAAACCATATCAGATTAGAATATTTACTGCTTTTATTTTAGCATTTCATTTATGAGTAAAATATCCAACCTAAAAAACAGCAAAGACAATTTAAAATAGAAAGTATTACTGATGTGCATATTTAATTTGAAACAAATGATCAAGCTGAATATTCTGTATCTGTAAAATCCCAGTTTAATTATAGTATTAATAAATACCATTTAAAATAGGTTTTTTTCTCTCATTTCTACATTTTTTAAACTGTTTAAAATTTAAAATCATGATAAAAATTGAAGTCATTTGTAATTCACTTTGTGTATAAAAGGGCTTTAAAATGACTTATATAAAAATATTGCCTTTCACATTTAAAAACAAACTACTAATCCTTTAAAAAATTTTATTCTTAAAGTAACATTGCCTTAGTATTAAGCATATTTTGAAGAATTCACAACTCTCAGAAATTGATAGTATTGCCTATGAGAGGTTGTAAATATTATCATATTGCTGTTTCTCAATACAATCATTATCTAATTCACATACTTCAGAAATAAGATTTATCATAAAATTTTGTTTAATATCTTAATTTCCAACAGCATCTACCACCCTAATAGCATGATAACTTCTCAATAATTCTGATTAGTTAAAAAAAGTCATAAGGCCTATACATTTAAAATCATATAGTCATTTCAGAAATGTCAAAAGAGTAATATTACACCATTTTAGAAATATATCCCTCTTCAGATTTTGTTAATTAATGACTTAGACATCTATATCTTCTTACTCATAAGTCAATTAGAAATTTTGAAAAACCTAGACATTTAACTTTCTATTCTGATCATCATCAATAGTAGTCTGTCCAATAGACAGGTCCAGAGAGTAGTCACTACATCAGTTCATCCATTCTCTTCCTTGCCCACTTCCTCAATTCCACATAACCCCTTCCATCTCGTATATCATCCAATAATGTCAATCTCTTCCGTCCTTTCTTTTTATTTCCACTCACCATTCCTTCCAAAACATCTTTCATTAAACTATAATCTTTTCTTAGTATATGTCCAATCCAGTTTCTCTTTCTCTCTTTGATACTTTCAATCAATCTTCTTTCCTCATTAACTCTTTTCAAAACTTCTTCATTTGTTATTTTATTCACCCAACTGATTTTTTCCATTTTTCTCCATGTCCACATCTCAAAAGCTTCCAGTCGTTTCTTAATTCTATTACTCAATGTCCATGTCTCACAACCATACATTAATACACTCCACACATAACATTTAATTAATCTTTTCCTTAATTCTCTTTCCATAGGTCCACAGAATATCTTCTTTCTTTTTACAAATGTCACCTTTGCCAATGCTATTCTTCTTTTAACTTCATCTTCACTTCTTCCATCCTCACTCAACCAACAACCCAAATATCTAAATCCCTTCACCTGCTGCACCATGTCATCATGGATTCCAATTTGCAGTCTTTTTGCATCTCTCCCTATCCATAAACACTTAGTCTTTTCAATATTAATCTTCATTCCATATGCCATACATCCTTCTTCCAATTTATTCAACATATTCTGAAGATCCTTTTCTTCCTCAGCAATAAGAGCCATATCATCTGCAAATCTTATACACTTTATTACTCTCCCTCCAACATTTGCTCCTCCACAGTCCAAATAATTATTTATCATATCTTCTAAATAAATATTAAACAAAACAGGTGACATACTACATCCTTGCCTAACTCCACTTTCTATATTCACTTCATCCGTCTCATTACATCCAAATCTAACTCTTATTCTTTGCCCATTATACATATTCCATATCAATCGTCTTTCTTTCCAGAATACTCCTTTATCTCTTAAGATAGACATCAGTTTATTCCATCTTACTCTATCAAATGCCTTTTCTAAATCTACAAAACATATACCAATTCCTTTATCTCTTTCAATATATCTTTCTGCAATTGTCCTAACAATACCAATAGCATCTCTTGTGCTTTTCCCTTTCTGAAAACCAAACTGTTCTTCAGCAATATAATAGTCAACCTTCCCATAAATCCTTTGAGTTAAAATCCTCAATAACACCTTAGAAACATGAGACAATACACTTATTGTCCTATACTCTTCACATTTAACAGCTTTCTTCTTTTTAGCAATTGGAATCATATATAAAGTAATAAAAATCATATGCTCTGACACAAACAAATATAACATCTATGTCAGTAATAATTAATGCTGCAATAAAAAGTAAACACTTATCTGACCAATTTAGATTAACTGTGATTTGTATAACTACATACCAATTAACAAACATTATTGGGCATTTAACTATGTTGGCTACGGATCATTTATCTGAAAGAGCAATCATAGGTTTATTTGTGGCCTAAAACTTTCAAGATTAATCTGTCAATATTTTAATCCCATGATATAATCATACCAACCAGAATGTAATAAAAACTATACACCAATCCCATATTAAATTACAAAATAAATGAACAATAGAATATTAAGACTTTTGAAAAATATATAATTTTTAGATATCTCACTTCAGGAAAAAATATTTTCAACAGCTTTTTATACAGGAAACAGTGGATAAGATATAACTTATAAAGCATACATAATGCCAGATGATGATGGTTTAAAGTTTTTATTTTTTTCTTTCTCTAAGAATAGCTAGATATATATTTATTAACCCATACGAGATATTTAGCTATGATGTTCTGAACATGCTATGTAAAACAAAATCTCAAGTATTGTTGGAAACGCTAAATGTAATTTTTAGTTTTAAATTAACTTTATTAGGTTTACTATATATATATATATATATATATATTAGAGATTATCTATATATATATATATATATATATATTAGAGATTATCTACAAGTTTTATTGAAATCAAAGAGATTTCAAGTAGAAAAGGAATAATACAGATGTTTAGATAATTGAACAATAATAAATATATATTAAATGCATATTAATTAGTATATTCAATAGCCAAGCCACTGGGTTGTTGTTAATGAGATCAGATTCCATATAGCTGCAAAAATATCTGCTGGTTCATGGATTTGATCTATGGTCTTAATGTTATTTAATTTTTCTGGAAAGAGTGATTTAGTATTGTGAGATGTGGTTAATCCCATCTTATGAACCAGTGTGTGAAAAGAATGAATGTAGGAATTCTTATATTGGGAAAAAGATCATTTTGTATATATTTTAATGAGGTTATTGACTGTTAGTGAGTTTGAATGAGTCATATTAGTAATAAGAGTACAACAAGGAAGAAGTGAGCAAAAACAATCCAAGAGAAATTGTTCCATTGTTTCTTCATTTCTATGACAGAGGGCATACAATGGATCTATATTTGTAAAGTGTTGCTTGTAGAAGAAAAAATAATTAGTAAGAAGGACTTTGACATTTATTTTAATTAAGAAGTTCAGATATTTGGATTCCAGATGCTAATATTTTTTTTTTTTTTATAATGTATTTGTTATTAACTACATAATAAGAAAAACAAACTATTATTTGATATACTATTATTATTTTCAATTCATATGTTTGCCAATAGTTAATTTTATTTAGTATTACATTATGTGAGAGAGCAATGTGTTTATTTATGAGAATTATTAAGGTTTTGATAAAATTATTGTTAATGGGTGGTGGAGTGTCAGTAACAGTAAAGTTAAAAAGAATTCATCAGGCATTGGTGGTCAAGAGGTCAGTGATGGCTGTTTTTAGCCCCCTACTCTGAATATTTCTGTGGTTGACATGAAAACAGCACCACTTGTGGCCACATGGGGCATAAGTTACAACTACCAGTCATTTCATTAATAGCTCTCTGAAGATAAAATATGGAAATGTTATCTAATGAGAGACCACTGAATTTAATATATTTTTGCATATTTCTTATGCTTACAGCTACTGTTTTTTATTCCAGATTAATTTGATGATAAGGGAGTACGTAAATTTCATAATGGATAAGAAATAATTAATTTTAGGAAATATTAGAATGTTGACTAGTGATGCATTAGCATACATTGAAAGGTATGCTTTGGATAATGCATTGATGATGCTTTCTACAGAAACAATAAGCTGATTTTGAATAACAGTTTTCATTGCATTGTATGAAAGGTGCCTTAGGGAGGGAGTTTTTTTGATGGGAGAAAAATAATTAAGTTGTTCATAAAGGTGATGTGATTAATGGTTTGGTTAATTATAGGAATGTGTATTCCTGGAATTTTGCTTTATATTTCCAAAAGATGGGGATTGATATAAGTTTAGCAGAGAAGAGAGCTAAGAGGGGAGTCTAGAGTCATAGAATAAAGTGGATAAAATCTGAGGAGTATTTTTCCACTGAGAGTTATGCAAACTTCTCTATTTATAAGTACATTTTCCAGTATGTAGAGATATATTAATATATTATATTCCTGAAGTAGTTGTAGTAGTATAGGTAAAGGAACTGAATCAGATGCAAACCTCATATATAATTGCACATCAATGAGCCCTGTTTTTTCTACATTGCCTAATGTGGTACTGCTGATTTTGCAAAGTGAAATTTTGAAAATGAAGGGAAAAATAGTGGTTGGATTTTATCTTTAATAAGAGATTCAACTACTTTAATAAGAAGTGGAGTTATGGATATGGGTCTAAGATTGTCCAAGGATGAAGATATAATAAAAAGTTCTGGAATTATGTGGATTTACTTGGACAAATGATTAAATAAATTGTGAAGTGGTTGACATGGTTAAGTTGGTATTTGAGTATTGCATGAGATCTAGGATGAGTATTATCAGGAATGCTGTCTAATTTGAGGGTAATGTGGTGTTGAGCATAATGTCCAAATAAAAAGGGGCAAGTTTGGGATAGGATTAAGTTTTAAATATGGATTTAAAGTGATAGTATATAAAAGGAAGCATGTTCTATCCAGTTATTATATTTGAATCTTTCAAAATAGATGATGATATTGTTGCTTTTGGTTTATAAATAAGGGCCCATTGTAAATATCCTTTTGACCAATTATGAGATTCTGCTATATATTTTTTTGACTTTTAATAGATAGATAGATAATAAGTCAAAATTTGTTGTGTGTGTTTGTATTTTTGTTTGCAAGTTATGATTAAACAAATATATGTTGTTGAAGAGGAAATATTTTTAAGTTGAAGGTGTATTGTATTCAATTATTTTACCAATTTAGTTGGGAATTTATTTTTTCTAGTATAAAAATTTATGATAGATTTGATATTTATAAATGTGAACGATGATTCTACAGGATTTAATTCCATAATGTATATTTTTTAAAAATACATGTAAATTTCTGAAAGGACAGTTCAGGTGTCCTGGGTTTTAAAAGTAATATAATAATATTGTAAAGCCTGAATACTGGTTGACTTTGCAAGTTTAACTCAATTTTAATTGCCAGTGCTAGATAATCTGAAAAGCTTGCAGGTATTAATGTTGGATCTGTTAGTGTGGTGTGTTTTTTGGTATAGAAAAAAAAAGTTTGTGGAAAAGTTGAATATGGCACATTGATATCACCAGGTAAAATTATAAGATGGGGATTAGTAGAAATAAGCAAATTTATGTGTCTTATTAATTTCAATATTAATTCTGTTTTGTTGTAAAGATATATTGTGATTATATTTATTGTGAGGGAAGTATGATAATGTGTTACTATGCTCATATTGGAATCAAGATATAAAATTTTAAATTGCTCAAATGGAGATTTGTGGTGTATACATTCCTATTCCAGTTGTAGCTACATCAGACTGTAATAACTTAAGGAATCCAAATTTATTAAGATATCTATATGTGTTTATTTTTGAATAATGAATATTTTGTTTCAGTCAAGAAAATTATATTTGAGTTGAACTGTGTGAGTCAGTTGCTGAGGGAAAATAAGCATTGAGGTGAGTTAATGTCCCTTATATTAATCTATGTTATATTTAAATTCATTAAGAATAAGACTGGGCATTATCTGTTATATGTTTTAGATTTTATACTGCATTTAAATATTAAAACAATAAATAAATTTATATTCCTTAATTTAATCCATTTTGATAATAAGAATAAACCACAATGATTTAACTATTTTTGCTCGCAATACAGAATAAAAACGGTTTGGGGTTTTCTCAATAAATTGTATTTTCATATTATTTTTAAAAGTCAATTTTGATATTAATTTTGCTATACCATTATGTTTGGAGTGATTGATTTCATTACTTGGAATAAGAAATGAGAAGTGAAGGATTTTTTTTTTTGTGTAATACACTGGGTTCTAATGTAATATTTGTTTTTTTTCTTTCTTGATACTTTTTTATATCACTTTATGCAATGGAAGAGGATTGTATTTGAGATGTGATGGTTTTGCAGATATCTAATTTTTGTTGAATTCCTATTTCTACTATAAGAAATGTAGGGTTTTCTATTGTTAAATGGGTAAACTTAGTTATTTTGGTGGTGTGTAATAATCATTCAGAATCTTGATTATTATATGAGTTATTTTTTTCTGGGGTTTATTGTGCTATTTTTAGAATGTTTTATCTGAAGTATTTTGCCTTTTATTTTATTTTTTTTTCCTGCAACTTTTAGAAATTTACCTCTTTCTTCATCAATATCAGACATATTGTCAATTAGTAGGTTACCTGTTCTGTATTTCATATCTGATTCAGTTATAGACATATCTTTTTGAGTATCAGGAATGATTGAATGATTTTCCACTGGTATGTGTTAATTAATGTTATTATTTCAACAAATGTGGCACTATTTAGGTTATGTTCAATGTGACTATCCTTATTCTACAGTGGATTATCTGGGAATATTGTATCTGAGGTTATTTGCAACCCTTCCTTACTGTGTGACATTATATTATTTGAGCATTGATGGGTCTCTGTATTTTTGAAATGATACTCCAAACAAATATGGTTCAGGCATGTTTTAATGAGATGTTCCCTGGATTTTCAAAAGAAATATTATGGATGAATGCCTTTAAATGCAATAAGAAGAGAATTATCCGTGGTGTTTAGTGTGGGTAAATCATAAGGTTGAATATTTTTATTCAATATGATGTCAAATATAACAGTATTAGTTAGGACAGGGACGGTAGCTCTTTTTTCAAGTAAATATTTAAAGTTATTGATTTTTCCATAATTGTCTAGTAAAGTTTGTAAATCACGACTAGTGAAATTAATGTGGCAATTTTTGATTTGCCCTCATAGTTTTATTTGTTTGTTTATACTTATATAACAAATAAATTTGCTATTTAGGAAATTAATATTCTTTTGAAATTTTGTTTCTGTGTGATATTATTAAAAACTAAAACTATAGGGTATGCAAAATTTTATAAAACAATCCCACAAATGTTTTTCTGCTATATATTCATAAAATTCATCCATTGGGAGTTTCATTAAGATGATAATAATGTCCATCATCACTAATATTAATATTTTATCATTTTTGAGTTTTTGAAATAATTTTAACAATGTATTTAGTGACGATGCATTGAATTTCACATTGACTAAAATAAAATTGTCTTTATTAAAATGATCTTTTTCAATAATATTTTGTTCTGGAATGCAAAAATTGTCATTTTCAAAATTGTAAATTTCTGAAAGGTTTTCTTTTGTAATATTGTTTTTTTCAGTTTCGTTTTCATTATGAGCACTTACAATATTTGCATATGAAGTTTTTTACTATGTATAAAATTATTGCAATCGGTTTCGGTATTAGAGGAATTTGATTCCATATTTTTTTTTTTTTAATGTTTTTATTACTATTATTTGCTTTGATTTCTGAATGTAGATTTACAGTGCAAGCTATATATAAGTCATGTGACATCTCACTTGTTATTATTACTATTATTGATAGTAGGCATAAAGTTAGAGAATTCTAGCATAATAGTATATTAGATCAAAAAAACTGTACTTCAACTTACCTGATACAGTAATTTTTATTTTTTATCAGAGAATATGGTTTTATGTATAAAAAAGGCAGTTTTTAGAACAAACACAGGCACTATTTTTCCGTTAATTATTAGGATTTGTAAAGACAGTCACCATGTTGACCGGAAGCTTTGAGTATTATATAAATTATCCAGCCTAAATTCAAAATTAAGTCACAAAAATGGCAGCTGAACATGATACCAGTATATCTTACAACTCTCTAAAGAACCATGTTAAGCTAAATATCTTGTACTATTTATTTTCAACTTAATATCAGTTAATAACAATATAAACATTTACTGGTAATGAAATTCTATGCAGTTTTAAATTTCCAATTAAATATACTATTCTTTTTAGGAAGATATGTTGTTTTTAATTAATTTTTTTTCTTATTATGAAGTCAGAAAAATTGCATGATTTTAATTCCTCAAACTATGGAAATATATATATAGCATATGTTGCAACTATACATAGCATATGTTGCAACTATACATATTGTAAAAAAATTATATTCCAGCTATTACAAGAGGTTATAAATATAATTGCACTGAACTATTAAATCAGAAAATTGGGCAACTGATTAAAATCTAAATTGTGGAAATCAGCAAATAAATTAGTGAGACATTATTATAAGTGTTATAATACTACGGCCTGCAAACTTAGTTATTAATTACATTCAGTTTCTTTTGTGTTTTCAATGGAAAAAAACAATTATTGTTTAAACAAGGATTGTGTATGTACTATATATATATATAAATCATGAAGGAGTTAGAAGTTCCATCATCTTAATATTATTTTAACGCATTTGCAAGTAATTAATTATTTTATTATTTTGTAATTATATTTCTATTAATTAAAGTTATAATTCAAGTAAATTGATAATCAAGTTAAATAAAATGTTTTAATTACTTCCTCCTTGGAAACAGAGTTAGAAACTCTTAAGCGTAGAGTAACAAAATCTTCTCAACTCATGATCTTAGTTATCTTTGATCACTCCCTAAACTGGGATGTCGCATGACATAAGATCTAGTGAACTTAAAATATAATCAAAAACATATTTATTTATGACTCATATGTAAGGAACTGCTGAAATATAAATTTTTCAAGTTTTTTCTTTTATGAATGTATTTCTTCCTTCAACACAACTACCAAACAGCACAGAAAATCAGAACAGTCTCTCTCATTATGCCTGCACTTTGAAACCACTTCACTTTTCAGATGAGTTAAATTCAAACTCATGGAATAACATAACTTCATATATTTATTTAATTCTTCCATTTGATTCAATATTACTGAAATTTACAAAGATATCTGAAAAAGACATTTCATGCAGTACCAATACTCATCAGAGGTCCAGATTAATTTCCCAGCTTGATATCCAAGCATGAAACTTTCTGCCCTCACAACACTGACACCAATAATTCATTAGAGATTATACTAATCATTTATTAAACTAGTGACTATATCTATTCCAAATATAAAATTTAAGTTAAAAAAAAAAAAAAACCATGTCATTATTTTTAACAATGTTGGCAATTCAATGATTTTCTGGACTGTCTGTTTATGTGTAATTTATATACATGAATGTAAATAAAGTCTATTGTTTTACTACATAAATATGTGCAGACAGTACATAAATAAATTATCTCATTATTATTAAGCTACTTTAGAAAGTCTGCAAATGACAATCATATCAGTTATGGAAATGAAGAACAATTACACATAAATGAACTCCTGTATAAAAACTCCCATTAAGTACTAATGAAATACAATGAAGTGATATAAAGATATAATGATTGATAATAAAGTGTAATAGTTGTGAGTATAATTTGCATATTGTACTAGTAGCTGATTATAATAAATGCTTAAGTTTATAATTTTTTTCAGAATAGGTTACATTTATCTGTTTACTTCAGTGAATTAATAATTTTACTCTCTATGGCCATCTTTATTATTAGGAGATTGCCTTGAAATATATTGAGATGATTGATATTGATATTATTTAAGTGTTATTTGCTTTCATGTATGTATATTTATCTGTTTAATTCGTTGATTTAATAATTTTACTCTCCGTAGCCATCTTTATTATTAGGATATTGCCTTGGCAACATATTGAGATTATTGATATTGTTATTATTTAAGTGTTGATGTATGTATATTAATAAATCTATCTAGCCTTGAGCATTATTAGCTTTATTATTTAAGTGATACTTAGTTGGAGTGCAGTTTGAAAGTTATAATTGATGATTGAAAATTGTGACTATTTTTCAATCTACTTTCTAAACATATTATATACTATAAGCAAGCTGTAATCTTTAGTGTATATATAAACATGTTCGACAATAAATAGGTATGGATTTCCACCTTTATTGTTAAAAGAAGTTTGCCTTGACAACAGATTGAGATTGATATTGATATTGGTATTGTTTCAGCATTGGCTGCTTTTATGTATTCACACACCCACCCATATATAGATATGGCCATTATACCCAAATGGGTAAATGAAAAACTTTCCTCAATTAAAACACACTGCAACAGATTATATTTATTTAATGAGAGTGTGACAAAACTAACACAAACCTGCAAATAAGATGTCTAGTAAAATTTCTAATTATTTTCTAGTCTTTATTCTTTTGTTATTTTGTTATTGATATTAAATAAACTTATTTTGTTACCACAATGCTCTACTTAATTTATTTAAAAATTATAAATGTTCTCAGGATATCTGAAGTTCATAGAAGAATGATGCAAGTCAACAGTTGTTAGAGCCTTTGTAGGATTATTGCAGAATACTGCTATTAATATAAATCTCCATGTAGATTGACAGAATAACAAAAATGATATCACTTAGCTGTAGCATTCACAAATTTCATATGGATAATGCTGCATCATACAACAGTTATGTGGAACATACTGAAAAATATATGTGCATAAATAAAATTGAGGATGATAAAATAAAAGGGCCTACGTTTATGTGATTGATAGGGAAAATGGTACTGAAATTAGAAAATCAACTCTGCAACATCAAGATTCCCAAAGAAGTTTATATCAAAAATTGAAGGGAAAAAATAAATGCTTATATCACATTTGTGATAAACTAAATAGGTGGCACAATTGAGATTGAAAAATAGAAAGCAACTACCTCATAAAAAATATCAGTACTGCGATATAACAGTGAGAACATTAGCAAAAGATTTCTATTATGGTCTTGAGCTAAATAATAGTTTATTAGAGCAATTATTATAGGGAATGATAGATAACTTTAGAAAAGTATTAATAAGTGAATCATACTTTAATTACAAACACATAGATAATGCTATGGAATTTCTACTCTTTAAATAAATGCATAAAAACCCAGCTGGGTTAAAGAAAATACATAATGATAGACCAGACTGCAAGAGTGCAAAAATATGCTGCAGAAAAAAATGATCACTAAAAAAGAAACTGCAAATTTTGAAATGAAAAATGCAATATTTGTAAATCATCAGAATATTTACCTGCTATCTGCCACAGTAAAGATAAAAATATTAAAACAAAATCTGAGGGAGGGAGAGTAAGAAGTAAAAAATAGTACAAAGAAATGAAATAATGCAAAGACTGATCATATTCTAATGGATATGAATATTCTAATGGATATGAATATATTGAAGCAGAAAGTCACCATGAAAGAAGACAATGGAGTGTCTGTTATCATATAGTAAACAATATCATACATAACAATATTGGCACCAGCATGGGATTTTGGAATTCTATCATCAGATTTTCAATGGTATGGATGGCTGAAGAGTTGGAGGTTGGAGTAGATTGAAGCCTGTCCATTGAAGTATAAGGATTTGCTATCTTAATATAACCTGAGCACTGGTTGTATATATGTATGAGAGATGTTAATTTGGATGAACTGATGAAGTGCTGAATAAAGACACAAAATATCATATTGGTGATTATTTATCTTTTCTGCATGTGTGTGGTCATGTGTATCATTAGTATAATAATGTGGATGAATGAAATGGCTTGAAAGTCTGAGTTCAAATTCCCTATATTTTCATATAGTAAACACTGGATGAAAATTAGTAATACAGTAAAAATAAAATATCACTTGTGAAAACTGAAGGTATGGTGATAGATGTAAATGGAAAAAGTTAGATATGCAGTACCCATGAAAGTAAATTCAAAGATTAAATTTTTATTACTGTACATTGTTAAAAAAGATGTTAGCCCATTACCAGGCATAACCTAGTTCCATCATTTGGGAACCTGCATAAGCATTATCAAGAGAGTACAATTGGAAGCTAAACTAAAGCAAAAAAAAAAATGTGGAGTGACCTAAGAGTGTAACACTATTGCCTGCATTTTTAGGCCTATTACCTTAAAGGAAAATCTCATGTGTTATCACAATTATATAAATTATTTAAAAAATGAAAATATTGGATATGCATGGAAGAACAGATTATTGCTTTTCAGAATTTTAAAAATCTACTTATATCAAAGCATGTACTCAATTTACTTCATCAACATTTATATAAGAGTTATCACAGTAAAGTTTTATCTAGGCCATATAACTGGACATCAATGCTGAGCCATGAAATAAAACAAATGATGAAGAAATGTAAATAGTGCCCATCAACTGCTGCTGTCAAATAAGTTGGAATCATGGTCTAAATCCACTCAGCTTTGGAATCATCTACATCTGGACAATGTTGGGCCAATGGATGGTTATATATTTTTAGTACTTATAGACTTATATTCATGATGGATGGAATATAAAATCATCAAAAATACTAGGGTTGAGAGTACCATTAGAGCACTGAAAGAGATCTTTGTAAATCATGGTCATCCTAAGACTACTGTAATAGACAACAGGGCCTCTTTGCATCTCAGCAATGTAAGGATTATCAACCACATCAAAATGCTACCAAGTAATTTTTTAGGCAATAATAACTAGCATTTATTGATTAAGATTTAAATATAGTAATCTTGCGCTCTCTATATATACATTATATGATTTATAATTTAAAATGAGAAAATGTTAATTTTTCGTGTTTTGGCTTTTTTTTTTAACTGTGCTTTTTGATGGGTTTTTCCAAGTCACGTGATGCAAGTTCTAAATTTTTTTCTGTTTTCACATAGTTTTTTTATCACTTAGATGTGTCAGACGATGTTTTTGGCTATTTTTGAAATTCAAAATGGCAGAGATCGCATACTAAATTTGCACCGATACTTCCATATTTCTCCATTCTTTTTTATTTCATAAATAATTTCATATAAATAAAGATACAATAAAAAACAAAAAAAACCCAAGATTCATTTCATGCTGAACCACCACTCATCAGTTGGGCCAGGTCATCATCTCTCATATATCTTTATTACATGAAGAGTATTTGTGTAGAGCAAAATTGTCTCATTTCTATTTTCAAGCGTCAATTTACTCCACTCCCAACTTTTACGACATCACCTTTTTGATAAACACGTAATGATTATTACTAATCATGTATTAAACTAGAGATTTTCTCTAGCACAGATATAAACTTTAATCCAAGTTAAAGATGAGTATATCTGATTTTCAGCACACCCACACATGGCTATTTATGTTTTTCTTTCACCCATGCATAATATCTTTTTTATAGATACTTCCATATTTCTACATTCTTTTTTATTTCATAAATAATTTCATATAAATACAAATACAATAAAAGACAAATAACCCCCATGCAACTACAAATAATATTGCTAGTGAATAATAGATCCCTTTTTTTAAAAAAAATTCTATAGTATTCACTGCTTATTTAAGTGAGAGTATGTGTTGAATAAAATTTGATAAAAATCTACAGGCTTTTACAAGTATTTCCCAAGATTGAACTACATATAAATAAGTTACAAAGTGTTAAAAATGATAATGTATTGAAACTAATGATATAAATGACTCTACTTTTATACATAGTTAATACTTAGTTCAAATAAAGAACATTATAATTAAATTACAAAGTTTGCATGAATATATTTCTCTCTCTCTTTTTTTTTTTTGGTAATAAAACATTTTAAGCTAAAGTTCATTAGATGGTTTTTATAAATACAATTGGTAAAGGGTTTTTAGTAATATTTTGACTTTCTGCAGAAAAATTTTATCCTTTACATTTTTTTTTTACACGCTCTGTTAACAAAAGGTGTCAGCTAAGGTATTGAATAGTAAAATTGATTCCTTTGCTTGACTTTAGACCAAAGTAATAAAGTCAAACCTTTCAATTAAATGCAAGTGTACAAAGTTAACCATCAAAGCTATGTAATAGATATTTTGATTTACCACTAAACTAGTGCAAATCTTTCTCGTCAAATTTTTAAAAAGCTAATAAATAGTTTATTGTTATTTTTTTAAAATAAAATTCAGATAAAGAAGTGGCACAAAAAAAAACATACACTCACAAATTTATTGATTTAATACAAACAGCTGCTGCTTTTTTTTAAAAAAAAACTTGGTTAAAAAAAAAAACTTTGTACTTAATTAGGGTGTGGTTAATCAAGGTAAAGCAGTGCATTTAATTTTAGTTTTAATTATAAATGATCTCAATAGTCAATCTGCCAGAATTCTAGATAAAATAAAAATATCTGCAGTATTAAAACAATAATAATATTTATATTTGTAATAATATATATTTTCAGATGGATTAATTAATTAAATAAAGTTTGTTAAACTTGTAAAATATTAGTAGCTTAGTATTTACATTTTTTTAATCAATGCAACATGATTGTTTAATCTAGGGTAATAAAACTTTGACCTTTAGTTAACAACAAACCTTACAAGTTATAAAATAATTATAAATTACCGTATTCTGAAAATAACAAAGAAGTATTAAAAATGTAAAAATTCAAGCTCAAACAGAATGTTACTACTATAAAAAAAATAAACAAGCTTAAATAAAGAAGTATACTGCACAAATAAAAAAATTAAGTATATTAGTAAAATGTTAATTTAAAATGGAATAAGATTAAAATTTTGCTGAACCTTTAAAGAAGAGAAAAGGCATATAAATATCTTTGCAGAAAACTGCTGAAAATTCTTTGCCCCCTGAAGTTAACTAGTAATAATTAATAAAGAAGAGAAAAGTTAGGTCAAAATTTTTAAACAAAACTTCAGCATTAACTTTTGAGGAATACATATTATTTTTGGGGGCAATGTGTTTTAAAAATAAACCTGAAGTTTAAAAGAAAAAATATATATTGAAAATAACTTGATTACAGGGTTATCTTCTTGCTGATGTTATCAAGATTCAAAGAACTAATAATGATCAAGCTTATTCTATTATTTTTCATGAATGAGTTTGTAGTTATCATAAAGCATTAGTATAGGATATTAACTTTGTCTTGCTAATTTTTTCTCTCTTGGGAATGGAAATGATCATACTTGTATTTAAGTGCCTGATGTTGATAACAAAACTTATAGAAAAATTAATTTATGCATTCATATTGCAACAAATCAGTTATAGTAAGACATAGTGTTAATGCATAAATGAAATGGCTGAAATTTCCCTGAAATATGGAATATAAAAATTCATAGACCAAATGTAATGTTGTTTTTTTTATTAGAGTACTCTTATTGCAGCAAATCAATTAGACTATAAGATACACTGTTAATGCATGATTGAGATAGCTGAGCAGGAAATTTAAAAATTCATAGACCCAATCTAAGATGCATTATTGAACATTGCTAAAATAAAGTTTCTTGTTCATAATCTTATAGACAAAATGTAACTACATATTTTATATAAACTAGCAAAATAAAAAAGCCACAGTTCATATAAATAATCTTAATATTCTTTTTATAATCTTTTATACATATTTAGTATTAAAAATATTTCATGACTATTTTTACTCTTTAGTGTCTTTAATCTACAGCTTAAGTTATCAATGGCTATCAACATGGTAGAGCAATATCATTTCCATCTCTAGAATTTTTTATGATCCCT
Organism: Epiperipatus broadwayi; assembly: GCA_028023455.1. NCBI lineage: Eukaryota > Metazoa > Onychophora > Udeonychophora > Euonychophora > Peripatidae > Epiperipatus > Epiperipatus broadwayi. The sequence continues at coordinate 3,956,628 of JAQFVV010006222.1, forward strand.
GCTTTTAACACTAAGTGTCCAAGTTTCAAATCACCAATCCTTATTGATAAAAGTTAATTCACAACTCTCATCGATAAAAGCAGGAATGAGAAAACAGTAAATGGAATAGGTGGAAATTAAGACACATAGCATGCAGTAGATATAGGTAACTTAAGCTCACAATAGCAGCAACTAAATTACAGGAAAGAAATGCTCTTGTTAAGACAGTAAGTTCCGTGAGTTATGTGATACAATGGCAAAGGATTTAGACAGGTTTGCATATTGTAAAATTATTGATTCAATTTAATATTTGAACATGCAGTCTGAGCGATAATATATTATTAGATAATAGACTAAAATAAATACAAATTTGAGTTTAATTTTTAAAAAATCAGTTCATATATATAACAAAAGTAATCATCCATACATATTGTTTAGTTTTTTAAGATCTCTTACAATTTTTGGAATCCAGTTTAAGATATCAGTCATTGATCTACTGCTATCTTCCAGTGATTTGTTCGTTCCCAGTTCTATTTCAATATCATAATCCATTCAATAATATCAATGAAAATTATTTCTTTTCTCACATATATATTTTAATATGGTTCTTTCCTTATTAAATTCAACAATTATGTCTCCAAAATTCATTGCATGGTCCGAAATCTAAAGAAATGCACTCTTTTTAAGTATCCAAATTTCAAATTAATAAATAAAATACACTAATTAAAAACCTTCATTTTCATAAAGATAAAAATATTTGCTTTTAATATATTTATTATTTATTTAAATATCAAACTAATAAATAAAACACATTAGTTAAAACTTTCATTTTCATTAAGATAGAAATGTTTGCTTTTAACATATTTATTATTAGAAAAAGCATTCCATTCTGGATTATTTGTATGAATAACTTCATACATTATGTTCCAATCTATAAGTCATAAATAAACAAAGAATTTATACTTACCAAATGTAATATCAATTGATTTTTTTTTTATATTTTGAAAAACCACTGAATATTATCTTAAACATTTTACCATTTATCATTAGATCCTTCTTTCTTTCTTTCTTTCTTTCTTTTTTTTTTATCTGATAGATCTTCTAAAACTCTGAAGCATTATTTCCAAAAACAAATACAGAGTTTCTTTTTGAAATCACAAAATACTTTTCTTCTGAATGTCATTATTTTGTCTAATCCACATGTTATATTTTAATAAGTAGTTTACAAAATTTAATGCCATCATAACTACGTGTCATTAAATTTCAAGGTTTTAATTATAAAGAAATATATATAGTCAAATGCCTTTACATATTCTACATATATAAGGTAAAATGGGAAGTTGTGATTTTTGATCTACACTAAACTTTCTCATGCTTGGATATGTTTGGTAATAGTCTTAATAAATATTTTAGAATTGATAAAAAACATATCTGAAAATATCAAATATCTTCATTTTCACTCTTTTTTTAAAATCTTCTTTCATTCATATAGCATATAAAAGAGATTTACCCGCTGACGAAGAAGCTGCAAAAACCAAAACAATTAAATCAGCCGAGTACTTTCAAGGTTTTCCCTCATATTCATATAATATGTTTTTATTATTTATATATTTTTTTCATTTGCTTCTTTTAAAATATATCTCTAGTAAATTATCTCATTTCTTGATTTTTTCCCCATTAGACAGAGATTTAATTGAACATGTTAACCTCTTCCTTTAAAATATATAACATTTCAAATGATATAAAAATTATACAGGTTATTTTATATTATTGTTGTTTTTCTTTTATTATATAGTTCTTTGTACAAGTCTTTCATATAATGCCAATGTATGTTTTTAGCAATAATGTCATATTTTCATTATTACTGACATAAAATACTTTTTGATTCCAAGATTCATTTTATAACTTTGAGGTTATTTTTTATCATCTTCTATAGATTTTCCAATCATTTCATAGTTATCTTTTCTTACATCACAATCATTAACTCTTTTCTATATTATCTTTTAAAATTTCAAAATACCCAGATACCAACAATATACTACACATTTTTTTTCAAATTACTCTTATGTTCAAAAAAGCAATTTTTTTTTTATTCCAGAGCTATCTATTACAAGTCTAAATACATATAATGGTCTAATATAAAAAATATTTATCCACAATGTTGTTATACACATATAATTATAACACACAGAGGCAAAGCCCTCCACACAGTAGTGCCACTTAGTGTAAGCCAGAGTAATCAATGGATGCAAGAAGGTGGTGCTATTGTATGGACAGTTTTGCCTTTCTGTAAACAGCTTGTGTAAGCATAAAGAATGGTGAACATGTGATGTCTAATGATATAATTACAATAAGTTTAACCCCAACTATTTGTTTGTTTCAATCTTATTTAGATTGATTATACTATAAGCTTAATCCTATAGGCATAGCAATGCTATATATAATATACACATCCCCAGGCCTTTTTTTAGCCTTTTCTTTTCTCAGTGAGAACTCAGTTATCAAATATAAAACTAATACCCTTATACATCTAAAAAATACATTTAATACCTTCTTGAAGAGATATTTAAAAAAGTAGCTGATAATTGCATAAGTTACAGCTTTAAAACCTAAGCTCTCACTGTGAAAAATCTAAACCAGAAGAAGTGGTGTTATGTTTGTTATAGATCTGATCATCTAGTCTCCTTTAATTACTCAGTTTTTCAGCAGATGGCTTTGAAATTGATTGAAAAGAATAACTAGATACTCAATATTAAAGATAATTGGATTACCTATGGGTTGAGTACAAAACAAAAAAAAAAGATAAACATTATAAAAAAAAGTATAATTGATTTTCCAATTGCATTATATTTTGAACCCAGGTCATGCATTGCAAAGTGAATAACTTACCATTAATTAACACTTCAAATATTGTCTTGCGTTGTTAGCCGAGAGGTATCGCAGCCGCCATGCAAGCAAGTAGTTGGTTGCAGACGGTTGTGGGTTCGCGTCCCGGCCGATGCTATGACACATGGAAAAAAAAAAATTGTTAAATGTTAATTTTTTAATACAGTTTTGTCATTACGATATTTATCATTATTAACAACCAGTTTATAAATAAGTAGGAACCTTAACTTTATAAAAAGATCTGGCAGATAAAATTGATCAAATTAAATGTGAGTTTTTTGATGTCACTATAAATGAATACATGAAATATAAATATAGCAAAATATAAAATTAAAAACATTATATAATTTTTAATTATCAACATGAATCACTTATATTTGAATAGGAGTTAAAATAATAGAAATATTTTCTAAATATATTAAATAATAAAATATTTAAAATTTCTCTTTTACAAACACAATTTCTGAAAGTACGTCTTTAATGAGGTTGGGGTGATTGAAAAGTCTCCCTAATAATAAAAAAGCAAAATGGTTAACAAAGTTAATAGCCAATTCAAAAATCTTCATGCCTTTAACTATTTGTTGGAGAGAATTATGGAAGACTAAAAAAAATATTAAATAAACAAAAAAATTAACTGATGATTATAAAAAAAAGCAGCTGCAGATATTTGAAATGTAAAATAAGGAACAAACTATATTATTTAGGATAAAATAGACTGTTTTCTGTAAAAAAAACAAAAAACCTTGCCTTTAAAAAAATATCTAATTTTAATTATCAAAGTAGTTACATACAAATGTAGAATCTAAATGAATAATACCAATGTAGTTAGTAGACAGTCACTAAAAACATTATTATATTGTAATATTTTCTTTTAACAATTTTTTTATAATAAATTTATCTGGTGTAAATATTGATAATGAAGTATCAAATAATTTGAAATTCTGATGTTACATATTCATAAATATGTTTTTCAGATAATTTTCCAAAAATAAAAATAATGAGCAAAATTACATAAATTACTTTTGAACTCAGACTTTCATAGACTCTTAACTATCCATGCTATCTCATACTGCTGCCACTTGATCACACACATGTCGAAAAGATAAATAATCATCAATAAACATATTTCATGATAAACCAGCACTCATCAATTGGTCCAGATTGTCATCTCCACACATATATATATAATCAATGCTCAACTTATATTAAGATAGTCAATCTTCATACTTTAATGGACAGGCTTCAATCCACTCCACCCCACATCTCTTCAGCCATCCATTGCATTGAAAATCTGATGATGGAACACTCAACCCATATTGGTGCCAACCTTCTCATTATTTTCATGTTGACCATAAGTCACCCTGACCCCTCATGCATAGAACATAATCCATTTATATACATATATAAGGGATGGGCAGACCTTACAGTACTATATTTTAATATATTACATATTGGGGTGCAGGTATAAAAAAAAACTGTACTGTAGAAAAAATTCATATACATATTAAAATATAGTGCTGTAAGGTCTTCCCATCCCTCATATATATATATATGTAAATGGATTATGTCCTGTACATGAGGGTCAGAGTGACTTATCATCAACATGGGAAGAATGAGAAGGTTGGCGCCAATGTGGGCTTTGAGCATTCAGTCAGATTTTCAATGAAATGGATGGCTGAAGAGTTGTGAAGTGGAGTGGATTGAAGCATGTCATTAAAGTATGAAGATTGGATATCTTAATATAAGTTGAGCATTGATTGTATATATGTGTGGAGATGATAATCTGCACCAACTGACAAGTGCTGGCTTAGCACGATCTACGTTAATGGTGATTATTTATCTTTTCGACATGTGTGTGATCATGTGTGCCAGCAGTATGAGATAGCGTGTATAGTTGAGGGTTTTGTGAAAGTCTGAGTTCAAACCCCTATATATTACATATTGGGGTGCAAGTATGAAAAAGCATGTAAATTCATATATAAATTACTTTTATTTTTTTAATCGAATTACAATAATGATAAAAGCTTTTTATTATCTTAAAATAGGATTGTAATATTTGTGAAATGTTACTCGAATAATAAAAATTTCAGATATATGTACATATTTTGTTGATTATTTGATGATAATAGAAGAATATCAAACTCTCATTAAATATTTTAAACTGAAATTAATTGCTGTTTTTTTTTTTTTTAAAGGGTATTATTTGAAACTCACTGCAGTTTAAAAAAAAAAATTATAATAAAAATTTTGTTTGTCAAAATTTATACTAAGTATTTTGAAAATGTAATATATCAATATTTATAATATTATTTTTACTTTGATAAAAGATTTTGATTATTTAACTTTTTATTAAATATTTGAATATGCTTTTTTTGATCACATTATTTAAACACTCCATCATTATATATATTTATAATGGAATTCTTCTAATAACTACAGTTCATCAAAAAAAAAAGTTTTTTAGAAAAGTATGTTTCAGTGTCTTATGTTTTTAAATTAAATCGTTATTACATTAATAAAATTGCGTTAGCATCACCATTATTTATAAGTGGCATCTTTTATATACTATTATATATCTGAAATGTACTATATGAGAGTCATCCTAAACTTGTTAAGATACACAAAAACTAGTGATACTATGAATTGTTAATTGTGCATATATTGGATTCAATATATTTTAACTAAATATGCAGTAATGGAACTCTGCCATTATTATTTTGTAGGCTGGGATATGTGTTTTAGCATGACGAATCATGGAGTTGGAATAAGCTTATTACTTCTGTTTGATTTCTTTATGATTTTTAAAGTTGGTTATCTGAAATATATATATACAGCAATTAAATTTGGCATTTGGTGGCAAAGCACCATTAGGGAAAACTATCTATGGGTGGATTAGGGAATTTGACATGGGCCATAGTTTGTTTCAAGACCATTAACATATGGGAAAACCTGATAGAGCAATTATCCCCAAATAGCATTCATATAGATAAATTGATAATAGATAACAACCACTACACTTACTAAATGATAGAACTTACCCTTGGTATTAGATTCACAGCAATATACAAAATCTTTCAAAAAGAGATGAAGATTTAAAAAAAATTGTTTTGCATTGGGTTTCACTTCAACTGATGGAGAAGCAAAAAGCTGAACACATGAGTACCTATCAACAAACTTTATAGTTAATTAATGATGGTATCCACCAAATCATTTTTAAAATTATAACAAATGATAAAACCTATATATATATATATATATATATATATATATATATATATATATATATATATATATATATATATTTTTTATGATGTGACAATACTTCATGAAAGTAGAATATGGGGGTTTCAAGATGACTTAATGCTGGCAACTGTGAGGAAATAACATTTGATGAAAAAATGTAATGTAGATAGTTTTGAAAAATATAGGATAGGTGAAATCTATTAAGTTAGAAGAATATAAGATTATCACAGCATCCTGGCACACCCAGCACTGCCTGCCTGATGTTCTCCATCACTTGAGAATAAAGATTTAATTCTCCATCATAATAAAACATCTTCTCATAGTGATGTTATAACTTTCAACTTCATAAGGAAAAAAATATAATCAGAGTTATCTAACACCCATCATACTCATCTGATCTTGCAGTATGTGACTTCTGATTATTCTTTAATCTCAAAAAGAATTTACATAGTTTCTGTTTTACTTCAGAAGAGACTGGCATCACTGTAAGAGTGTGATACTTATTTATTAGTCTGGTGGTAATGAAAGTCATCAACAGAAACAAATGTGTATATAAAGATAGATTTAAACAGATTTACAATTTTCTAAAAAGGAATAAATATTTTTAAGTGAATATTAGATAATATTCTGATCAGGAGAAAGTTGTTAAACAAAATGTTGGTATTACTGCTAATTTTATGATTAAAGTAAGCTGTGATGCTAAGAAAAAATGCTAGGATGACTCATCCATCATTTAGCAAAAAGTTACATGTGATTTACTGTCCAGTTTTAATCCCTGCTAAGTGAAATTTTTGATTGACATTTTTCATCTAACAAAATGCTTAAAATTTGGGAAGTGATTATTAATGAGGATAATGCAGTCATCCACTAATTTCAAAAGATAATCATTGTAGGAATAACTATCTGCAAGAAGTTTGTGCATTAGGCTTGTTACCTTGAGAAAAATGTGTGACTTGTGAGCTGCCTGATATGAACATTTTCATATAAATCATAACTAAGCTTTCATTTGCCTTTTGAAGGACATAAAAAAAAACTTCAGTCCATCCTAATGATTGTAAGAAACAATCTTTTGCTTTTTTTTATTGGAAGAAATATATGTTGCTAAAAGTTGAGTTGTTGCAACATTATTTCTTGCAAAAGAAAATGTAATTACATGATAATTTATTTTCAGTAACTAAAGTTATAGGATGTCACTTTATATAAAATAAGGTTAGTTCTTGTCATTTTTGCAAATAATTCAATTGGATTCAAAACATAAATACATATTTGTTTATTTTCACTAAATAAATTTCTAAGTCACCATTTTGTACTAAATAAAGTTACTTGCCATCATTTATCAAAATTGATGGATTAAGTTTGCCAGAAGATCCTGTGCAGATAATATTTTATGAGATTGCAAGTTCCAAAAATTATTGCCGGACTAATATATGTATATAAAATCTCACCACTGGACAAATACATAAGTACCAAGTATATTTCCTAACTCCATTTAAAAAAGTGAGCGGTATGACATTTCTCTTGAAAATTTTACCTTCAAAAATGTAATGATGAAAGAGACTATTTTGAACACTTGCTTTGTGTATTTAGCTTATATAGTGTCATTGTATCAATAATTTCAGTGTAATCCTTGTAAAAAGGACTATAAAAGATATGTCAGTATGGAAAGATTATTATATACGATTATGAATTTGCTTCAATTTACAAAATTAATTCATTTGTTTGTTTGTTTTTAGAAAAAAATATTATGTAACTATTAATGACATTTGTCAATTATGGTTATAACTATGAATGTTGATAATGTAGACTGTTCAAATAATCTGATTTATTTATTGCAATAATAAATAGCATTGAAATGATTTTAATGTCTTTTCCCATCTTGTGCACATTTGTTGTTTATAACTAGACCTGTTTACCACAATTTCGTTTGTAAATGTTAATAAATAAAAAACAAAGCATTTTTATTTCACTTAAAAACAAAATGAATATACTGTGAGGCAGTTATGCTATCATAGCAATTGTAACTTGATGAACAACAAATTCTAAATAAGGTAAGATATTTATTAAAACTATCTTTATTTTAACAATGACACTGTATTAATATTTTGTAAACACATTAATTTGGCTTAGTGTAGAAGTTGAAAGGTGGACTAATTCACTCTGCTCTAATACCATCTCTGTAAGAGATGATAATATCTGATGTCTATAATTTTTCATCCGTTGGCCTTTATTAATGTGAGCACACAATTGCAGACTCAATCAAATGATTTTGAATTCCAAGTCAATCTGATCTATTACCAAGTCACCAGCTATATATTTTAATGACTTCAATTATATAATAACTATAATAACATTTCATCATTTGAGTGAAAAGGTAATATATATCAAAGATCTCATGATTCCTAGTTTATATTCTACATTATTATTAATAGCTATATTTTACTCTATATCACTCTAGAATAATCAAAGGATAACAGATGCTACTAGTTTTCATAAATAAAGAGCATTGGATTGTATATATCAATGTAATATCAATCTTTATTTCTATTATACTATTTAAGCTGATGGTTTATATTAAATATTTTGAACTTGAACAAACTAGGCCTTCAATTACATAGATTAAATAACAAGTCGACAACTACATATTGGCACAAATAAATAAATGCATCTCGAACAGAATATTAATAAATTTGAAAGCAAACCAATTCAAATATTTGTTCATAATACCTTTTTTATTATAGCTACCATTTCACATGAAAAACTAGCAAATCATTCTGCAGTATATAATTATTTCAGAAATACCTTCCATATTATCAACTGCCTTAAAGCAATTTTAACAGTCCAAATAAATATAATAGTCATAGAATTTATATTAATAATATTTTAGGTCCAACCAGATGTGAAAGCATAAATATTTAGTATTATAATATATTATAAATTAGCTTATTCCAACACAGCTAACACACTAATCAAAGTAGTATCAGGGATTCATACTATTAAAAATCTTGAAAAGTCTGAAGCAGTAACCAGCTCCAATCATCATGCATAATACATTTTTATTACTGCTATCATCCTACATACAAAATTAAAAAATTGATTTGCATTATATATGCATTTTAAGAATAACTTCTTTCATCAGTTGCATTGCCGTAGAATGCTGCCAACAATCTATGCAAATAATAACCATATAATTTATATTAATGGTGTCAAAGTATGAAAATTTAGCACTGTGATAGCTTCCTGCTATGCATTAATTTAAAAATCCAATATTAAAATATGTGCGATAAATAGGTAAATATATCTTGAATGAGATGATAATAAATTTAATGAATGTCACATCCACTTCTTCAAATTTGTTTACATCTTATTTCCTTTATCTATTTATTACATAATTTGATGTTAGATTTCTTATTAATGTTTTTAATAATATGAATCTCTGAAGCTTCCTTGATTAGGTATAGCCGTTTTGGAATAAGCTAATTTATAGTAAGGAAAGTGAGTTCTCATAACAAGTTGATTTTATTACGGAATTAATATAAGCTGTGCAGCTGTTATATTTCCAGGAACTTGTTTGCGGTGCACTAAGATGGCTGAAAAAGAAAGTTACTTCTGAAATATATGAATATTGCAGAGTAACTTGGCAACTTTTACATGTAATATGAAAGCTACGTAAAAAATGTATTATACACTTTCTTGTCCAATTTGTTGCCCATTCTCAATTGATTAAGATAAAATCTAATCGTCAATTAGTAGCATCAAATGCAGAATGGCCAAGCAAATAATTGATCAAAATAAAGTTTGCCATTGATTCAATTTATTATTTAATATATAAAATATATGGTCTACCATAATATGTTCAAGCTGATTGGTGGTCGAGAGGTCAGCGCGACTGCCTTGCACTTGCAGGCAGTTGCCCGGGTTGCGGGTTCGCGTCCCGGGCCGATGCTATGACACTTTAAAAAAAAAAAAAAATCTTTGCTGAATTATATATAGTAAATATGGCTTCACAAAATTTCACAAATCAATATTTATATTTATCATAAACATCATTGTTTAGCAATAGGGATGACTATATAAATTTTAAAAAGAAGGCTGGATAATCCGTGACAGATATCTTTCATTTCTTATTCATATTTTGCTTAAGTGATAAATGATGCTACTTCATCTCTAAGAGCAAATGCAAAAAAAAAAAAAAAATGTTGTTTGTATAAGATTATATCCAGACTTTTCTTTGAAACAGCCAAACATCTTTTATTACTAAATTAGTAAAAAAAAAAAAAATTGTTTTGTTTTGTTTTTTAAATCTATAATTACTCTGTTCTGTTGTTAAATTACAATAATCTTTTTGGAATATCATTTAATTAGCTTTCAAGCAAAATTAGTTTTCATTTACTTTATAATCTAGCAACTTGAATTTCTTTTTGTTTATTCTAAATTAAGAAATTCTTTAATTAATTTTCATTTATAATAAAGTGTTACTTTGATACATATATGCCAAATTCATTTAACTACATACTTTAGTGAATAGTTAGGATTAATGCTTTAAAGCATGTACAGATTAGGATAGCCAAGTAATACTTTGTCTTAGAATATACCTTCCTTCTGCCAAAAAATGAAATAAATTGTCATTTATTTATTTCAACTCTACCTTTACATTAATATCCATTAATTATTTGTCATTGGTTTCATCTAATTATACAGCTCTATAATCTATTCCTATGCATAGTAAAGATCTCATTCAAGATATTTTTTCCATTTTAGTTTTTCAGATAATTGTGCAGAAATTGTATCTGCAATACATACTGACAGTGTCATTAATTTTTTCTTTTTTATTATTATTATTTAAATATCAGATAAATAAAAAAACAATGCCAATAGACTTGGAACATGTGATGAATTGGATCAATGATGAGATACAATTTGATAGAAATGTATCAAGAGAAACATTCACATTATCTAGAAGCATACGTTTTTAAAAAAATAATGTATGTAAAACTAAATTAAAATCTATTACATAAATAAAAACAAATTAAAATATGGACTAAAGAAATAGTTGTGTTGTTCACAATAAAAATGTTTACTTTTTAATATAAATTTAAAGTGTAAACCAATATTAAAGAAATGTAATATTTTTTACCATTAAAATAAATACTAGTTGTTATAACTGAAGTTATTTAAATATAATTATTATTCAAGAATGAAGATGATAAAATGATGATTATAAATTGAATTGATATAATTATCATTAATCAAACAAGATTAAAAAAAAAAAAACATGCCCACATGTGATGAGTTCAGTAAACTTGAGAGACATATTTATATTCAAACGGATTTTGGAATTTTACATTTTCCCAATATCTATAACTATATCTTTAAAAAATGTGATTTGATTTATCTTTTTACAGAGAGAGAGAGTCAATATATTGCTTAATAAGTACTAATCCCAGTAATTATGTAAGTTCCACTGAGTAATATACAATTTGTTTTTTTTGTTGTTGTTAAAGAAAAACCTAAGATCCCATTGAATTTATTTTCACAAAAAAATAATTCAGATAAAAAATGTATATAATGTGAAATATATTTTAGGATTCTGGATAGCACAGATGGTTAAATAATTCATCAAACAACATATATGCAATTTTAAGCAATTTAGTATTAAAAAACTGCTATTTATTGTGTGCTTTTTCAAATATGATTCACATTTATAATACCAAAATTTATTACATTACGAAAGTTGGGGAATATTAATAAAAAGTTTCTGTTTTAGGTTTTTTTCCCTAGAGAATTTTAATTATTAATGAAGACAGTCATCAGGTTAATAGAAGCAGAGATTTGCTGTTTAAATATTATTAAACTTCATTTTGAAAATCTTTTTTTATAAAAAAATAATAATAATAATTTAAAATTCTTTTTATTAATATATGCTAAAACATCATATGAATGTTATCAATAATAGTTTACACATGAAAGTGGTCATTCCACTTCCACCACCCCCACTGCCAATAATAAAACAAAGACTATGAGTTTTGCAATGTCTGTGAAGTATAATCACATATGTAACATGATGGTTTATTATCATATTTACTTGATATCTTGTGATGCTGTCTTTTAGCATTTTTGCAGCAAAATTTCCTTTTTGAAGCACTTTAATACTTTGCATAATTATAGCATATCACTGTATTTTCCTCATTCATATATTCTTAATAGTAGCAATCATTACTGATTTTGAGATAATTACTTATATCTCCCACAAAATCCATACTCAACAACTGTCTAGTTGACACTAATTAAATTATATAGTAATTTGTTTTGGTAAATACAGCATTTTTTTTTTGCCAAGGGATGAAAATATTTAGTGTTTTTATCTTTCATTTAATATCTACAAAGTAACTAATATTGGTACATATCCATTAATCATCATTTATTTTCTGATGATTATATTATCCACATTTTTTCCTATGTTCCTTCCAGACAAATGAATACAAATATAGCCATTATACATTTTTGAACTTTATATATTTAAATGGCTTTTTTTTTTATATTTAAAATCATTTACATGTGAATACCTTTTTAATAGGAAGTTACACCAAATAAAGAAGAAAATATACTTTTAGATTGAAATATGCAAATGATCTGCAGTAGTCATTTAAAAATCCTAGTGATCTCACACTGGCTATCTTACATAGAGATTTCTTTAATCACAAAATTTAATTTATTTAATGTAATAAATATTAATTGCATAATACATTCCATAAGTCCACTATCAGAAATAAAATTAATACAATAGAACAAAAGCTTAAATGCATGAACAAAACAGCATGTCAACCATTATTCTTAATATACATATTTACTTGTTTTGATCAATTAACAAATAATAGGAATAATTTCAATGTTATCACTTGTATGGTGATATCATTGTTGTACATTCCTTGTTTTCTTTAGAGATAACTGCACATTCATAAAATTCCATCAATAACTAGGGATTATCTTTGTTTAATTTCTGTATGACTGAAATATTTATACAAATATTTTTATTAAGGTATTTGTATAAAATATTATCTATTATTAGAATGTCATTCTGTAGATACAAGTCACTGTATCGTCATCATGTCTCTTCAAATATCTACTGTATGATTTACCATGTACTGATTTGGCTTCCCAAATTTGAACACGATCAAATGTGTAATTGCAGTAATTGACTAACTCTGTTAAATTTCTAATATGTTCTCTGATGTTCATTTACTGTTTCACAAAACTTTTATGCATATGTTATGAAAAACACTAAACTATGATTCAAAGTTATTGGAAATAATAATGTTGATTTTGTAAGTTCAGATTATTTGTTATTAATATACCTTTTTTGCCATATGTAAATTAATTATCATGATTAACTCATTTAGCAAAGGAATCATTATAAAAGAAATTGTTCATGCTCAAAACAATGGTATGTCATGGAGTATACTGTAATAGAAATTATAATGTAAAAAACAAAAATGACATACACACCTAGAGATATAAATTATTGAACAAACCATGGATTCAACTGCTCCATGATTAAACTTACAATATTATTTTTAAAAAAAAACATTCTTCCACAAGTATAATGGTAAGAAATGTAATCTATTCTTCAGAAGCAACTGATACTTGTTCTAAGATTCAACATCTGCTGAATAGTGAAAAATCTAATATTGATTTTCAAGTTGTTCATGCTATTTTCATGGACAAATATCATAAACAGTGTAATAAATAAAACTAGAACTGCTGGTCATTCAGTAAAAGAATAACTCTGTCTTATTTTCTGACAATGGCTTGATTTAAAAAAAAAAACATTTTCTGTTTGGTAGAATAATGAATAAAGAGCTATGTTTTCAATATATAAATTTAGATGCAGAAACTTCTAATCAATTGAGAGAACTTAAGAATGATTGATGAAATAAAACTGCAAAGGAAAGATAGACATTTTCTGATTGTGATCATTTAAAATCTTATTTTTAAAACATTGAAAGAACAAATGAACTAGAAGATTGATACAATAATTCTGTTAAACTCAAATAATAATCTTTCAAATAATGATGTAAGAATCAAGATGACATTCTTTAGAAATCTTCTGACTCATTTAGATTCAGAGGAATATATCAAGATTAAGGCAGTTAAAAGAGTTTGCAAAGATTGCATGTGCTAATATTATTACAGAGATATGTTGTGATGATATGAATTCTTCAAATCTATTACAATTATCAAAATTCCAGGTCATATAATTTTAAACATTATTGAAATTTTCAAAAAGTAAAAAAAGGTAACATAGAGTGCAGTAAGAATATAAATAATTACAAGTCATGTACAGATAGTTTCTATTATTAGTCAGCTAACAGAAAAAAATCTTACATAATTTTTTTATTTATATTTTGCCTTGATATAATTGATATATTTGATCCAGTTTTCAAGAAGATATATAACACTACATATAAATGAAAGACTTTTACACATTACACATCTGCTGTCTAACAGAATGAGAAGCATTATGAATAGGAGTAAAAATCTGAAGCATTTGAAGTAAAGACCAATATTTAACAGGAATGTGTAAAAGCTCTTTTAAGTTTGTTTCTAGGCAATTCTTAAAATAATCTTTATAATAATTTTAGTGTTTTCAATACATTCTATAAAGAATTAAATTTAGCATTTAATGTCAAAATAAATTCGTATGTGTTTTATCAGATCATGTTGAGAGAAAAACCTTCAATATAGTTTGAATAGATATGAACATGTGGAGGATGTGAATCAATTTAAATTTTTGATGGAATTTAAAAAGAAACAAATGGACATCGATTGTAATATGTAACACAGATTCAAATATGTTGCTAATGCACTTAATAAGTTAAATACAACAATATAAATATTTTAGTTAAACTGGATATATTCTGACCCATTTACTGAAACTATTCTAACACATTTATTATAAGGAAGTAAAGCGTGAAGTCTCTAAAAATACCCCCCCCCCAATATATTTAAGAATTATCTGTATTGTTCTAAAAATGAGAAGGTCATAAGATCAAGTGATATATTTTTCAGTTTGCTGGCTTTATGATATAGAAACTATGATTTTAAGGATTCTAAAACGTATTTTATGGTAATTTTGAACTTTTTTTTTTTATAAAATGACAAAAAATCCACTTACATTGTCGATAACTATCTAATGTTAAAAAGAAATAATAATCTTGAAATTTTTCAGAAAAAAAAAAATGATGTAGGAGTTGGAAAACAACATCACAAAATTTCAAGTAAACAATGTATTCAATTAAGTTCTACATGTAATTCTATGTCTAGTTCACAGCTCATTCATATAGTCATCTCAAAAATTATATTTATCTTTTTATTGTCTTTTTTAATCTCCATTTTTGTACAATTAAGCTGGCTGTAGATGTTTATAAATAACTGTCAATGATGTTTATATATGTGTGTTTACGTATGTATATAAATAAACAATTTGTAATAAATATGAATAAAGGAATTTTAAACAAAAAGTTGAACCAAATAATGTTAAATGCGATTAATAAATATTTTTTAAAATACAATCAGAATTACAAATAACAGAAAATTTTATGTTAAAATTTGAATTTCCCTGCAAAAAGCTTCTTTAGTTTTTGTTTCTTTTCAGTGCAATATAATTATATAAATTTTCAAAATTTAATGCTGAACATGTAGCATATAATTTTTTAAAATATGTTGCAACTCAAATGTTGTTTGTGTAAATACCGCACAACACAGCATTAAAATACAATTAGTAAGACAAAAATAATATTGTCATTTTTATCCTTAAAACGACCTTACAATAATCAATTAGAGTAAAGGTAAGTAAAATCTAAAAAAGTCTTAAATAATACCCAGTAATAAAGTGTTGTCAAAAGATAACTAAAATAAATGGCATTAAATAATGCCAGTATTTGAAGTGCAGATTACTTATTGTAATCAGATTAAGATAATAGTATGTAAAAAGTAATTGACTAATTAGTTGCTGAGTAGATCATGTGATATTCAAACACTCGAAGTGGAAATTGGGCTTTGATCTAAAAAATTTTTTGCTCTAGAGTCATTCCCCACAGAATTAAATCACACATGGCAAACTAACAATAATTAGCTGATAAAATATTTCTGATGAAAATTTAGGTAACATATGAAATCTTTGTTTTCAGTTTAATTTTACTTTTTTTCAAAGAATTTACAGTTTTTATCTTCCTTTCTATATTTGTTTAATGAAGTATGGCATTATAAATTATCATTGTAAAAAATATGTAATTTTGGAATAATATAAAAACTCTTGACTCACTGTTATAATACATCAACATTATTTAAGTGATTTAATACTTAATGCTGTTTAAATATTGAAATATTTTATCTTTTAAACAAAAAAAAAAAATCCAATTAAAACACCTTTTTAAATGAACTTATTGTTACGATTCTTAGGAGATAAACAATAGTTCAACTATTTCTTCGTATTCTAAGAAATCAGTGAAATAAATATAACAATCTTATTTCATAATAAAATTTTGTTTACTGACACTAGGTTCTTGTCTTGTATTTTAAAAGTTATCAGAATTACAGAGAGATTCGTTTAAAATTAATACCACTCAGTTATTTAAATTTTTGTTTATCTCAACAATTGCACATTTATTAAATATCATAATATAATAAATTCATTTTGTTTTGATTAATAGGCAAAAAAATATTTATCTATAAATTATAATTTGGAAGTGAAAGCCTTTGCAAAGCAAAAGATGCTCATCTCCTGATCATGCTTATGTCCTAGATTCGAATCCAGCTAAGCAAACTAAAAAAAATTTCAATAGAATTAGAATTTTTTCAAGGTAGCCAGCCCATAGTTAAGTCTATTAGCAATAATAGATCAGTAAATGAATATTTAGTATCTAATTATTCTTAGCCAAAGAATAAAGAGAGGTGTAAACCACTCAAATCCTCATCAGCCAACAATAAGAAAATCTGGTGGTTGTTGCATTCTTCATTGTTCAATATAAAAAAGAATAGAAAAACCTTTGCTATTATTTTACTTTATCTCTATTCTGCTTATTTTAATATTTTATAAAATTTTATTGTTAATTCTCAGTCAATATGCTTATATAATATAACAAAAATAAACATTGCAATGATATATTGTTACAAATAATATATATAATTCATACTCTAATTAGGAATTATGGGTTAGCAATCATCACATAATTAATCATTCTCACAATATAATTTAAATTGATATTCACTATACAATTCTAATCACACATATTTTTGCATGATGTATCATGTTATATTAAAAAAATTATGTCATTAAATAAATTTCCTAGCATTGTGAAAATTATATATTACTCTGATTTTTGAATATTACAATGGAAAGTAATCTTTGCTGCTCTTGCAAAGAAATTACATTTGTTCTGGATTATACTGTTCAAGTACAATATCACATATTTGTAATCAAATAAGACGGATAAACATTCAGCCTTATTATCCAAAAAATCATGCAAATAGTCTATATGGCATACAAAATCATTGTAACTAATTGTGCCTTTCGTTTACCAAATCGACTTTCATATATTTTAAATAATAACATTCAACAAAAGTTTTTACATTAGAAATGTTCTAAATATACTAAGTAAATAAAATAATACTTTGTGAAATTTGTGATTATATTTGCATCCGGAGGCATAGATAATAAAAAAATTGATGCTTTATCCATTACTATATTTTCTAAAAAGAATGGGCAAAAGATTATCAATTGAAAAGAGCTTTTAGAAGCAAGTGGTATCCATTGATAAATAAGATAAAAGTAAATCATGGATTTGGCACTCATAAAAATATAAAACCTATTCACAAAAAGGATGGCACAATTATGCATGTTTATTTATTGTTTTTATAATCAGTGCATCAAAATTCATTTGACTAACTAGACGAACCTGGACTTGTACTTCTAGTAAATAATACTTATTCACTATTCATATAAACAAATAAATAGATAGTGTGGCAACTAATTGGAAAATAAAACCTAAGCTTGCTTGTAATCTAAATGAATTTCATAATTTCACCTAACCTGGATTAATGTAAGGTTCATAAGCTTTAATATAACTTATTCTATAAATAATATGCATATAGAAGTCACGACCCCTATATCCATGTTTTCAAAAATCTAAAATTTTTCCAAAATAATAAGTTTAAAATTTTTTGAAAAATTAATAAAATGTTCTTTCTCTTTGGAATTGTTGCCATAATCTTTTTTCCACAATGACATATTTATCCTGTATTGAGTCTACATAATTATAGTTTTACATTCAAATATTTTGTAGATGTGTACATAAGTTTAGCATGTATATCATATAAACATATGTTATTAGATATGATTTCAATTACGGGAAAGGTTTGAAACAAAATGACAATGGATGTTTAAGGATGCATATATAAATTTATTTTTTTTGATGGGGTAAAGGAACATTTATAAAAATATTGTAATAAAAAATAATGTTTTATGATTAAATAATTAACATATGTTGCATTAATAATTATATTTACATCTTCAATAGAAAAATTTAATACTCTCAGCAACATGAAGCTTTAAAATTTCATGCAAGATACATAATTACTGTATCAGTCAGAAAATTATTATAATACCAAAATAATAAAAAATTTAAAAAAATTCTAATTAATGTATATATATATATTCATGACCTCATTGTTTATAAATATACATTTCTTTGGTTTGAGTAAATTGCTTCGATAATAAGAAATTTGAATCTGCTATATCTAAACAAAATATTTCTGAATTATCCACATATTCTTACAGTTTAATACCTTCTTTTACTAAAAGAACTTATTTTAGCTACATGTACATATTCAAATTTTATACTTAGTTTAGTATTATATAGTAGAGATTACAGACATTGACTTGGTAAGTGATGTTTTTAACATTTTGACATATTGATCATCAAATTTAATTTGACATCTTACATTATATTTACTGAAATTGATATTTTTAAAGCAGCGCTTGTTTAAATTAATGCTGTATATTCCTCAGAATGATTATTTAAAAAAAATAGATGATGAATATAATAGCTTTATTTAATAATACATGTGTTCAATCCATTGCTAAACTAGTAAATATCCAATGAACATTTAGTTACCTTTAGTCTTTCTTACACACTAAAATGTTGTTTAAAGTTCATAAAAATCTCATTAATTCACAAATAATTAATTATTCACATTTTATATAATGAATTTTCACAAATACATTGAATTACATTTACTTTTAGTTCTAGTTTTCAAAACATCTATGTTGATAGCAGGGATAAAAAATATATTTCTAAAATGATAAAATATTATATTAAATAAAAAAACATTATGCAAAATTATGCAAAATAGTATTTATTGATCTCTACCAGAGCACATTAAAAAAAAAAACAATTCAATGAATATGGAGCAACAAGGGCTCTGAAAGCGCTAAGTCTGTAAATTAGAATATATATACAAAAGCCTACAAATTATTACATAAAAAGTTTCACTGCAACACTTCAGCCTATTATTAAATTCAATTTACATATAATCTCTACCAAAATATATTTTAGAGTCTATTAAACATAAAAATTAACTTTATTCATCAAATATTAAATCATTTGTTCTGAAGATGAGTAACAAGTAATCTGCCAATGTTAAATACCTAGTTATATATTTTTTTTCTCATGGATCAAAAATAAATGCCATTGAAGTTCTATCTATTGCAAAGTTATCAGCAATCTCAAATGTATTTATTAATCAAATCTTTCCCAACAAATTATAGTACCATATTATGCCATACTAAATATTATAGTTTCATCTCAATCTTTCTCTCTTTTCATGAGTTAATTTGAAATTCAATGTAATTTATTAACACTATAAATTTATACTGAAGTTATAAAAACAGCAAGCACTCTTTGTCACTCAATAATTTTGGTTGTCATGCCATTGCTAACAATCAGGATTCTTCTCAGAACTACCAATAGCAAACTTCTTCCGTCAAATGATAATCTATATATTTTAAATCATGGAAAAAGTTGAAAAAATATATATATGTGTGTGTAATCTTGTAATTAAATATTAATGCTAGAAAGATCTCACTAATAATTTTTTTAATATATTCGCTTTAACAGATATGAAAAAAAAACCATACTTTTGGATTTTTTTTCTGAAAACATTATTATAATAGTGCTTATTAAATAGCTAAATTAAAAGCACAGTTCTTATAAAATACATTTATGTATTTTGTATAAATAAATATAAAGCATGAAATGTCCAAAAATGAAGTAGCTTGGTCTGATTGTAGTCATCTGTTTGGACAAAAAGAGCCTTTAATATAGTTTTACACATATTTCTATAAACTTTAAATATTTTACATCAGTTCAATAATATCATCATTAAATAAAACAAAAAAATCCTTTTTAGATGAATAGCATTACTAATAATAATTCAATTTTTTTCAGAGACTCTATGAACATTTATTTTTAGAAAATTATATATTGATCTTAATATTTACTTAGAGACGAACGTGTACAAATGAGATAACATTAAAATAAAGATTTACAGATATGAAATAATCAAATCATAATAAAACATATCACAGATCAATAATTAATCAAAATACAGCAGAAATAGAATTTTTAATTAAGATGAAGCCAAATTATTGATTAAAGATTGTGAATGATAAACAAAATTTACAAGAGTAAACAAATAATTACATTCTACTAATTGGGACAATGATATTAAAAAAATATTTTTAGTAATTCAAATCACTGATACATTACTTTAAAATTTATATAAAAACAATCATATATGTTATAAAAAGACAAAATCAATCTTAAATAATCATGTATCAAATTAAGCAATAGTGTATATTTCAGAAGAAAAATAAAAATAATAAACCAAATAACTGCAAAAAAATTTAAAATGTTAAGAACTCAAGTTGATTATAGAAAATAGAATGAAAGTAAATTATTAGTCTAGGTGAAAAATATTTTAAATGAAATATATCATAACAATAAAAATTAATTTGAGTAAACAAGTATAAACATGTGCAGAAAATGATCCATTAAAAAGTGTGTATAACTTTAAAATATCATTTGGCATATGACTATTACAATCAATCAATAGAATAGAATAGTAAAAGTTTTTGTGAAATAGTAAAGTTTATTTAAAGAAATATGAGAATCAAAAGTTGATAATTCAAAAATATGTAAATTTTCAAAAGCAGTGATGTGATGTATTCACTGTGACTTCTCCTTATACAGGGTCAGGAATCTCTCAGCAACTATGCCTAGAGAAACCTGTTAGCCACTTTGAAACCATTTCCATTCCCCACCCCAACTTTTCCCATATTCTTTTCTACCCTGCTCCATCCCATTTCCACAACATAATCTTTGTCAATTCCATGGTCTTTAGATCTAAAACCCCCTTTTCCCAAACCCAGCATAAAAACCAATGAGCCACTTTATGTATAATCACCTTGTTCATATTTATTCTTCCACAACTTCATTATTTGTATCCTTTCTGCTTTCAAGCATTTACATTCAATTAACAGATGCCTAATATTTTCTTTACCTTTCTTACACAGCTTGCAAGACTGAATAACCTATATTTCTCCATTTACATGTATATTTCCTTATGGCTAAAGATCCCATTCAAACCTTAAACAGTAAACTATTTTCCTTGCTATTATCATAAATTAACTCACACTCAATATTCTGTTTACTTCTATAAATATTTAAACTCTTTTTACTCTCCATACTAGCTCTCCATCTCTCCAACTCCCTATTCTCTATTAATGCATCTATTCTTCTATCCTACTCCTTAACACTAAAATACTCAACAATTCTCCTAGCACAATCATCCCACCTTTTGTATAAGTACCCAATCATCCCACCTTTTGTATAAGTATACAGACATAAATTCTTTATCTAAATCTTCTACATAATGCATTACCTTTTGCATCCATCTTGTTGCCTGCCCTTTATTCATAACCCAATTAAATACTATTTTAGCTATTCTTTTAGTATCCATAAACTGCAATCTACTGAACATTTTCATTTTGCATCTCTCTTATAAAACCTTGACCATCACATTTCTCCTTGAAGTGCCTCCTTTTCCATCCACACTTCTGCATCTAATGCATGTTTTCCTACTTCTTTTTGTACTTTTTCTAAGTAATCTAATACACCTTTACTAACACATAACACATCATTACCATATGTTAACCCTGCTACTGCAACTCCCTTCCATACAATTCTAGCTACATCAAATTTATTATAAGAGAAGACTGTTAATTTCTTTTATCAATCCCTTTCTTTTCTTTGCTTCATTTATCAATTTTTTCTCCCATTCATCCAAGAAATTTCTCTGATTATTTAAAATGATTCCCAAATAGTTATATCTATTCACCACACTTAATTTTATATCCCCAATAAAAATTCTTTGTCTTCTCTTTCCCCAGTATTAATTATCATTACTTTGGATTTTTCTTCACTAAATTTAATTCCCATCTCTTTACCCACCTTTGCGCATGATCTCAGCATAACTTCCATAACTTCCCTTCTTTCTGCACACAAAAAAACATCATCCCCAAATAAAAGAAATGACAATGTATATACTCCCTTGCCACCTATTAATGGTATCTCTACCCTTCTTCCTAGTCTTTCTATTGCTCTCTCCATTTCTCTCAAATGCAACAAAAACAAAATAGGTGACAGAGGACATCCTTGCTTTAGTCCCACCCCATTTTTAACTTTAACTGATTCTATATTCCCTAATTGATAGGTGTAGTAATTATTTTCATATAATTTCTTAATAATATCTGCTAAAGCTCCATCCATTCCCAAATTTACTAATCTTACCTATAACCTATTTCTATTCATTCTATCATATGCCTTCTCTATACCTACAAAAACCATATATAACTGTCTATCTGTATTCCTACTCATGTGTAACTACAAATAAACTATCTCCTATATGCCTATCTGATCAAAAACCTCCTTGCATTTCTCCCACTATATTATTTTCTTTCATCATACCCTACTCTTAGCCATCTAGTGTAAACTCAAATAATTAATAGGCTCTAATTTATAATCATATTTAAACCTTGTGATTTTTTGATTTTAAATTGATTTTCCAAACATATGAAAATATCTTTTGAAAAAGTTTGATAAAAAAAAAAAGTAGCATTGTTATTTGTCTTATTTGGAAGTTACTTAAATTATGCCATCATAAATTAACAAAATCTTAGCAAGCTAATGAATAACCTACTGGTTTTCAGTAACGATATAATCAACTTTGTTTTTGTTTTATTTTTTGTTATATAAATATATTTATACACCAAAAATATATAAATAAAAAGTTTGAAAACCCATGTGCTTGTATGGTATATAATTCTAACTATAGAGCCATGAGAATGATACACATACCAAAAAAAATTCAGTAGCAATGAAAATATGCATAAAGAGATTTTTTTTTTTTAATATTATATATTTTATTGTATTAAACATTGTATTGAAACATAAAGACAATAAAAAAACTAAAAAAAAATCATTTGAAATAACAAAGCTTTAAATATTCACTACATCCTTCCCAAAAATCTCTCATAGATTCTAGAAACAATAAGGAAAAGATATTAGTCATTATGTTTGACGATTGTCAAATTGCAAAAATTTTGGGCATTTTTCCATCTTTGTTTTAACCTCTAGCTAACAATATTTAAAAACTCATTTACAAACAAATTTTGGACAGTTCTCAGGGTTGGCTACGTGACAAAAAAATCCTAAGTTGATTGAAATTTGATAAAAAATTAATTTTAGCAGCTTAGATTCAAACCCAAATTCCATAAAATAATAGATAGAAATGCTAATATAAACTACAAGGTTCTTCATTTATATTATATAAATGTATAATTTTTAAAATCAGTATTATAAAGAAAATCATCAACACACAATTAAAATAAATATATTTTAAGACTAGATCAAGCTTTATTTTTTTTAGCTATTATTTAAAATTACTAATATATTATTTAAATACAATCAGACATTGAAAAATAAATAAACAATAATGATAAAGCAGGTTATCACTTTTTTTTTTTAAGATTTTGAAAATTTTGGTGACACAAACAAAATAATTTATAAATTGAATTATTGGTAGGGTGAGAAGATTGAAGCGTGTTCATTAAAGTTAAAAGAATTGTTAACTTAATATAAGCCAAGCATTAATCATATATTAGCATGGGAAATTATGATTTGGCTCAACTGATGGGTTCTGCATAAAATATTTATATTGGGGAATTATCTTTTTCACATGTGTATAGTCATGTGTATTGGTGGTTTGAGATATATGATGTTGGAAATAGATGACATCATAGTATAAGTTTAGCCCATCATCTCCTATTAATATAAATGGATACATAATAGTTTGATGATAATATGAGGGATTGGAGTGACAATACCTACATGGGTATAACTACAAAAATCAAATCCACCAAGGGCTTTGAGATTTCCAATGTTGGATTTTCAGTGAAATGGATGGTTGAATTGTGGGAAGGGTGAGAAGACTGAGGCCTGTTCATTAAAGTTTAAGGAATTGCTGTCTTAATATAGGCCAAACACTGATTGTATATGTGATTTGACCCAACTGATGAATGCTGGTTCTACATGAAATATGTATATTGTGGACCATATATGACAATGTATATCCATTGTTTGAGATGGAGTGGAGCATGAATATAGACTGAAAATCCTAAGTTCAAATCCCTCTATTTACAATAATAAGCATTCAATATACTGAAAGATTAGATTAATTAAATAATATAATCATATATATTCTAATAAATATATACAGTATAAATAATATATATATCAATCTAAAATTACTAGTCGAATAATTGGGGTTTTTATAATTATTTAATAAAACTAATTGTATGATACTGTGATCAATATACTAAAACATCTATAGGTGGTGTTTAAAAAATCATTCTTCAAATATGAGAGTTAACCATAAATAACCAATAAGTAGTACTAAACTGACTACTTTCCACTACTCTGTATGATAACATATTGTATACAAAATCTGTTTTATTTTTGATACAAGCAGATTTTTTATGTCTTCCACAGTTTGATTTTATCTTACTGCCTTTAGTCATTTATATAAGAACTCATCATGATGAACTTATCCTATTATTTTGTACTCTGTGCATTACCTATGATAATGAGGTTACATTTCACACAACCACATTGCCATCTTTTAACAATATGCAAATCTGACTCAATCTTTTATACCATTATTTATTATGCAAGGTCTCAGCACTAACAAACACTCTTGAGTTTAGTACAAAGGGATCCTTATTTGTGATTTAACAAAAGTTAGTGTCAAAAGTTTTAACTTGATAAAATTTGTGTATTTTAATAGTCCTAATAGTGTATATTTTGCCTATCATGGAAGAGGACGAAATTTAGAAAAAAATAAGTAAAACTGGCCTGTTATTTACCCATTTATTTAGATTATTATACCTCATGATACTCATTAAAATGATACAATTTGCAAAATCTATCATATTAATTGTGGTAGATCTAAAAATAATAATAGATATGGGTTTTGCCTTGCCTAAATATAGATATGTGGAATTTGCAAATTGTAGTGATTCAAATCTCTCAAGACCTAAATGGAGGGCAACACTTCTAGCTAAATAGCTGTCAGAATTTAGTATTGATAAATCTGGTCTTAATAGTTGCAAGTTTTTTTTTGTAAGGGTGGAAGGGCAGGGGAAGAGATCACTGACAAAAAAAGAATGCATAGTAAATTTGATTTGCTAGAAAAACTAATTTCATATCCACTATACTTGAAATTCCTGATGTAAATGAAAGAATAATAGAATTAAAATTAGATTTGGGCATTGGTATCTGCACCCATTTTTACCAGTATTTACCCAATATTGAATTCAGATAGTTCGGAAAAAGAAAATATTGATTGTGCATATGATAATATTAATACATGAAGATATTTAAAAGATAAATGTTTCTTCTTGGATATTTTCATTCAAAAGTTAGTGGAACAATACATTTTGATCCAAATATATTGGAAATAAAGGTATTGGTTCTACAAATTAAAATGATTTGTCTTTATCAAATTTTTCACATGGGTTGATAATCATAAACTCTTTATTTAAGCAAAAAAAATTCACATAAAAAAATTTGCATACATATACTACATTATAGTTATGAGTCCAGATGCAAAGTAAGAATATTGGATAGACCACAGACTAGCATATTTCAATATTGAAATGATTGTAGCATGAAATAATAAGTTCTATTTCAAGCATATTCATAAGAAATTTCATGATTGTTCTTTAAAAGCATTTATGATCCATGCTAAATTTCAATAGCAATATTAAACACTAAAATTGCCATTTTGTATTTTTTAAGATTGTCATATTACTGAAACAAAGATTTGTTTTAAAAACTGTGTTGTGGATATAAATAAATATATTCATGAATCACTAAAAAAAATGACCGCGAATGATTCTTTGGCATTAATTTTATTATTAATGACTTGATAAAATATTTTTCTTATAGAATAACAAATTGAATATGTCAATATAAATATTTAAAGACAGAATTTTCAATTGACAAGGTTTTAAAATTATTGGTGGATTAAAATTGCAAAGGAGATGCAAGCATATATTCACTGTAATCATTTTAGATCTGTTTTAATCATTGAAAATATATTGTACCGGTCGAAAAACGTCCACCACCTAAACTGCAAGTTGGATACAAACTCAGTCATTTCAAACTGAATTTAAACCCAAATCACCAGCTCAGATTAGTAGAAATCTAAATCAATGGTACAGTGCTATGTGCCAAGGAACTAGCTCAACGGTTGGTGAGGATTAGAGACCCCTGAACTGACACTAATATTGGATAATAAATTAACTAAAGATACTTCTAAGTTGAATCATATGTATATGTTCGGGTTGCCAACACAGACAGCGAGCATTAACATTAAAATAATTATTGAATAAGAGAATTAAGAAATCAAGTGTGTTTATGAAATATTTTTATAATAATAGTAATGGTTTTGTTTGAATTTTAAATGATGATTATATTAATCACCTCTAGCCCTTAACAGAGTTATAATTATAATAAGAGTGGTGGTCCTTATTATATGCCAATGAATATTACGCAATATTATGGAATTTTATGTCTATGCCCCCAACAAGAAACTAAAGGCAGATAAAGGTATTCAGTTGTAAAGGAAATTATTACTCTAATTTTATATGAAAGAATATGAGATTTATTTTCACAATCGCAAATCCATTCATGAAGAGCAAGATACGTATTTAGGGCATAACTTTAACATTTATTAAAAAACCTATTTGATTTGAGATAACTAAGAATTTGTTCGACTTTAATTGAAATCACTTCATCACGAATTACGAGCATCAGAGCGGGCTTTACTGGAACAGAAAGGTAATGATGCTGACAAATTATGAGCTATAAATGAAAAAGAAAAGATAATCACTGGTCGGTGGTTAAGTAATATGATGCCTTGCATTTGACAAGTCTTACTGCCCTTTAAGGAGATGTGAGACACGGGGAAAGCCAGGCCAAGTTATAACTATGAACCTTTGGTGTTCTAAATATAACATGAGCGGGGAGGAAGTGCTTTCTTCCTCTATAGTTTAAAATATCAGTAATATCACCACCGACAAGCCTGCGAAATGAAAGATAGCCATACGTCAGCAACGTTCAAAGATGATGACTTGATAGTCACCGTTTGAAAAATAAAACCCAATTTATTATAGAATGCTCTATGTGATGACTTGATCAAATGAATTAAAGTCAAACGAGCTTTTAACTAACATTATTTTAAAGCATTTATAAAATTATATTAGTTATGCCCCAATCATTGTGCCCTTCCTGAATCTTAATAGCAGTAACAGAAATTTGAATTAGAATATATTTGATTCCTTTATCAGCCCTTTTGCAAAAACAACATATTTTAACATTATATAAGAATAACTAAATATTGGTAAACATGAGAAAATAGCTGGGGCATAGATTAGTATGGAACTAATAATTTATTTTTAGCCAATTATAAAAATAGTAAACATTTAATAATTTCTTTCGACTTGATGATTAATAAAACATATAAATTTAGTTCTAATGGGCAAGAATTACTATTAGACTTAACATTATATTATTTGCATAAAGAAATGGAACAAAGGAGCTCATCGAGTCGAAGGATTATTGGCATGTAATTAAAAATAACAACATTAATAAATTACTTAATAAATATATATAATAAAATAAATGAACCGCCATCGTGAGAAAGGAAAGTTAAATTTAAAGACTAGAAGTTGAGAAAATTACGATATAATTTACAATAGCATATATAAAAAGTTTTACAAAGATTATTACATTGAAGAATAAAAAGAGCTCTAAAAGGGAGTGTAAAGTAAAGTTCGAAACTGGCCAGAAAGTTACAGCTCATTGTGGAAATATATTACCATTTCTTACGGGCTGGTTCCTTAGTTTACATGTACGGGTTGGTAAAATGTAGGCATGCATTTGGTCGATTACTTGAACAGCATTTTAGTGGATTTTCATGATGATAGCAGCATGATTGGTCCGGAAAGGATTTAGCAGCTTCATTGAAGATTTTCAGGGGACTTCAGGAACCATAGCCAGATTCCTGACATTTAGCCCCTTACCATGATAGGAACACTATTTGAATTCATGATTTTAAAATGCACAGAGTTTAATGGCACTTTTCTGCAACAAAGATGGCTTCTTTTTTCTCCAAACTTTTCAGAGCTATTTATACTGTATCTGATGCCTTCGGGCTAGAACTTCTTTCATTATCAATGTCACAAAATCTATTAGTTGTTTTTAGATACATTCCTTCGATAAGGCTTTCAAGCTCATTAACTTAAATTGAAAATGAATTCTTAAAATCAGAAAAATGATTTTAATTAGGAAATCCTCACATTTTAAATACTTATCCTTTTTTCTAATTAATAAAACTTTACCCATTCTTTTGGAAAAGAAGAATCTGAAAGCTTATCAAAAGAATGTAGCTTTTAATCACTAAAAATTTAACAAATTATTTAAAAGTAAAATAAACATTCCTGAAGCAATGAAACTTTCGAACAATTATATATATATTTAAATCTTTAGAAATATATATGCACAATCCACGCAGTTGTAATATATATAAATTCATGAATAATTTTATCATGAATTTTATTAATAGCATTGATTAATTTAACCCTTAAACTAATTAATTTTAATACACATTTATGTAATAGTTTTTCTTTATGGAAATTAGCGTGGATTGAACGTATAAAGCCCCATTGCACCGGAAATTTAAGGTTAGAACTAGGGTTTGAAGTGGGCTTATGCCTAGATGTCATAAAGCTAGGATCGAACTCAGATCCGACTGCTTCATTATATAAACCTAATAAATAATATAATAATCTTATTACATCCTAAAATGATGTTTTTTTATACAATAATGATATTTCAACAAATGAAGGTAGTATTTTGGTTAACTCTGAAATAATAATACAAGAATTAAGATGTGACATTTGAAGATAACCAACTAAGTGAAGTTAAAATAACTCTTTGTAATTTTTAGAAATAAAAAAGTTGTTGTTCCAGATGAGATATCTGGAAAATATTTGAAATAGGGTGATGTTATGTTAGTTTAAAAGTTAAAAATATCTAAAAGAAAGACAAATTAATTAAAAATATATGGACTTATGAAATTTTACTCATATGATCCTAAAATTACTACTATAATTTCAATTTATAAAAATAAAGAACATAGAAAATTTGTTAATAATTATCATGAAAAATCATTATTATTCATTAAAGAAAAGATTGTGTTAAATATAGTGCTTTCAGTTAGTTATAGCTTAAAGATACAAAAACTTTAATCTGGCTTTAGAAAATCCAAAAGCACTACAAATATTGCTTTTGTTATCAGGAGAATTTAAGAAAATGTCAGCAAAATAATAATTTATATACTATTCTTACTAATTTAGTTAAGGCATTTGATTCAATTGAACGACCAAGATTTTGACAATTTTTGATATTAGCTATTTATCCAACAATGTTTATTTGTATTATACAGTTTCTGCATAATGAGATGAAAAAAAGTATTATTACTGTTATCAAAATAACTGAGGCATTCAAAATAAAAACTGGTGCAAAACAAAAATATATGCTAACTCTTTTGATTTTCACTTTTATAGCAGGGATCTTTGGAACTGTTTAGAGGTAGCTTCATAAAAATATATATCAAGATTTAATACAGATTTGATGGTACATTTTAAAAATTGAATTGATTAAAAGCTAAAACAATGTCCTGTCCTTTTTCTTGGATTCTGATTTACAGCATTCTTATAATTATGATCTAAATGTTTTGAAAGCCACTTATAATCACATGATCACCATCTCTATACTAGCACATAATTTGTTGTAAACAAAGGCAAAACTCCCCATACAGTAGTGCCACCCTGTTCCAAACAGAGTAATCAATGGATGCCAGAAGACTTGTGCATAAAATCCCTATCTAGTGCCTACTCATCCAATATCCCCAGACTAGTTTCTGGCTTGTGGCCATCATCAGTGAGGAGCCTTGGATCTAAGAGCACTGCACCCAGATCTTAGGATCTAATGCAACCCTCCAACAGCCACCTTTTAACTCTACTTTACTACAAAACTATGAGAATGAAATTGAAAACATTGTTAATATCTTCAATCTAAGCTCAATAGCTTATATAGTCATATGGGTCTGAACTCAATTCAGCACCCATACATTTTGGTGTCTTTGGCTTTTAAACAACCATAGCTGCCACTATGCTATTAGGCAGGATTGGTGTTAAACCATCAAACATCCCATGATCACCATCTCTATACTAGCACATAATTTGTTGTAAACAAAGGCAAAACTCCCCATACAGTAGTTTAAGAGCCAAAGACACCAAAATGTATGGGTGCTGAATTGAGTTCAGACCCATATGACTATATAAGCTATTGAGCTTAGATTGAAGATATTAACAATGTTTTCAATTTCATTCTCATAGTTTTGTAGTAAAGTAGAATTAAAAGGTGGCTGCTGGAGGGTTGCATTAGATCCTAAGATCTAGGTGCAGTGCTCTCAGATCCAAGGCTCCTCACTGATGATGGCCACAAGCCAGAAACTAGTCTGGGGATATTGGATGAGTAGGCACTAGATAGGGATTTTATGCACAAGCCTTCTGGCATCCATTGATTACTCTGTTTGGCACAGGGTGGCACTACTGTATGGGGAGTTTTGCCTTTGTTTACAACAAATTATGTGCTAGTATAGAGATAGGGATCATGTGATGTTTGATGGTTTAACACCAATCCTGCCTAATAGGATAGTGGTGGCTATGGTTGTTTAAGAGCCAAAGACACCAAAATGTATGGGTGCTGAATTGAGTTCAGACCCATATGACTATATAAGCTATTGAGCTTAGATTGAAGATATTAACAATGTTTTCAATTTCATTTTCATAGTTTTGTAGTAAAGTAGAGTTAAAAGGTGGCTGCTGGAGGGATGCATTAGATCCTAAGATCTAGGTGCAGTGCTCTCAGATCCAAGGATCCTCACTGATGATGGCCACAAGCCAGAAACTAGTCCGGGGATATTGGATGAGTAGGCACTAGATAGGGATTTTATGCACAAGCCTTCTGGCATCTATTGATTACTCTGCTTGGCACAGGGTGGCACTACTGTATGGGGAGTTTTGCCTTTGTTTAAAACCACTTATACAGGGACTCTGATATGTAATCAATATTTTTTTAAAAAAATCCAAGTATTTTATCACCCAATGATTGACAAAAAAAACATCAAATTTTAGTTTAAACTGCTATAAACTTGAGAATGGGAGTCAACTTAAATAACTTGGTAGCTTTTTATATAAAAAAGTGGACGTAAAAATATTAGCATTTGCACAGTCTTCAATAGATGGTTGCTGCACTTCAAAATTTAACAGATAAAGTATTTTGTCATGGTAATATAATTACTACAATTAAATTAGTTGTATAAAGAGCTGTTATTTTGTAACATTTATGGCAAAGAAGTCAGATTTGGATTGCCTACAGACACAATGTTAAAACATTAGAAAAAAAAATCATTTAGGAAAGTTTTATAAGATTTTCAAAATACAGTTGACTAATTGATATATTAGTAATTGTTTAATACAATAAGTATAGAGTTCATGCTAATAACATCACATGTTCAGTGAATAATGCAAGTGAAGCAAATGAAAGCAGATTTTCTAATATATATATATTATTTATGAATTAGAGCATGGTTTTCTATGGGAAAGACAGACCCTGTTTTTATTATAAGAATTATGACAAAGTCACTGTAAAGAAATACAATCTTGATTGTTTTTATTGAACAGATATAGTTAACTATAAAATGCTATGTAGAGCTGGCATTAAAAAAGTATGGTTCACTACAGAAAAGTTAGACAAAACAGCAAGTTAGAATGTGATATATGTGGTTATATTTGGGTCACTTAATGGTTTATATGAATAACAAAAACTTCATTTTAATTACATTACTATTATTAACATCATCATCATCATTATTACATTTCAAAGGAACTTTATTCAAAAAGAAAATTTACAATAAGTTATAGAGATTATAGATTAAAATTTTTAAAAGGACAAAAAAATTAAGCATTACATTGTTCAAAATGAATAGTAACAAAAAAAATTAAAAAATGAGTATGTACACAAAAAAATTGTAAACAAATAAACTACAGGAAAAAAAAAAAACATTACAATAGAAATAACATACTGCAAAAATTATATACAAAGACAAATAAAAAAATTAATTCCCAGAACATAAAAATTTAATTTATTTTCTTTTGTTGGCAATATACCATATCACAGATTTGAAGGAAGTTGCATTAACCATTTGTAGATATATGTTTGTGTTTCTGTTATTTTTTATCTCGTTGTTGGATGTTTATTAATTTATTTTTAATTTTGTTTTTATATCTTCTGGTATTTGTGTTTATATTAAAACTACATCTAATGCACCAAAAGGTATATAGAATAAAAGTACTACCCCTAATATTGGAAAATATACCTTT
This sequence comes from Epiperipatus broadwayi, assembly GCA_028023455.1. NCBI lineage: Eukaryota > Metazoa > Onychophora > Udeonychophora > Euonychophora > Peripatidae > Epiperipatus > Epiperipatus broadwayi. The sequence continues at coordinate 3,989,926 of JAQFVV010006222.1, forward strand.
TTTATATGCTTATAATAAATGTATGATCACTGTATTTTTCTGTATTGTGATGATGATGATATTATTATTATTATTATTATTATTATTATTATTGTTGTTGTTGTTGTTGTTGTTGTTGTAGTTGTTGTTGCTGCTGCTGTGATTGTTGTTATTGTTGTTATTATTTTACGTGTTTCCACCTTTTTTTATGAATGGCAAATGCAAAAATCTCTTTATTTATTTTTAGACTGTATTGAATAAAATAATACATGTAAAATTTATCATTTCAAGACTTTAACATAAGAATATATATTATTAAATGAACTATATTAATATTCTTTTAAATTTAAAAGTTCTGTACATTTGACTCATTATAAAAAATGAGCAGACGATTAGTGATTGGATAAAATAATAATAAAAATAGTAAATGTAGACCCCAAATAAAACAGAACTCTTGCATATTGCATCTATTTGTCAGTAATACATCAGATATTTTCGCAGATGATGAATTCACTATTTTCAAAATGTAAAATTTTAAACATATTTTTCATAAATACATAAAACATCCCCTCCCCCCACTCCACTATTATAAATTCTAATTAAATTTATCGAAATGGCAATATCAAAATTTCTTACTTCATTGCAATATGTTTGCATTTAAACAAATTTAAGTACATAAATAATAGTTTTATTTAACAGCATAATTGAAAAAAGAGAGAAAAAAAATCAGATGCAATATTTTAATTTAAACTGCAAAAATATTTTTAACACTTAAAGATAATTTGTTGTTTAAATATTTTAAACATTTAAATTAGATGATGTATGTCATTATTTATATATTTATGAATTAAAAAAACTATACAGCATATATTAATAAATAAACATATAGATATAAATTCTAGCATTTAAATGCAAATTAAACGTATAATTATTGTCATAATTTTCATCCTTATGAGTTATTTCTCCATATCATTTTAGAACATTTTCTTATCTGCTACATTCATAACAGATGCAATTTCTTTATAATCTTTTGGAATCCAATTATCTATATAATATATTAAGCCCTATTCTATTTCAAATTATTTTTTTCAATAATGCATTATTTATTTTTCTCTCATCCAATGTTTTACATCTCTGATTCCTCTTGATAATTTCAACATACAAGTCTTCATATTTCGTTGAGTTCAGATCTAAAATTAAACATTTATAAAAGATGCTGTTTAAATTTTTTTTCTTTATAATCATAAAGTTGTATTTGTTTTTTAGGATTAAGTTATTTCTCCCAAACAACAGTTTATCCAAATTTATTTCAATAATTAATTTTATAATAATACTTCTATTCCCATTAAAAAAACTAGGTCTGATTCTTACTTCTCTACATAATCTTCAAAACTAAAAATAATATTTATCATAAATACATGTTCAGCTAATAACTACAATTCTATTCATAACTTATGAAAAAACTAAAACAAAAAACGGTATGCATTCTACTCTTTATAACAACTTTTATTTATTATCATTGTTTTGAATTAGTTGTTTCTAATGATTAATGAAGCAAGTTTGATTTTTTTTTTTTTTTTTAGAAGATTGATAGAGATTATTCTATTACACATAACTGATATTTTTTTTATTTTTTACTCTGTCTAAGATAAAGTTGCGTAGAATTTTCGAAAAAAAAAAAACCTTTTGGAAGTAATGCTCCATAACCTTGTTTTATTAAAATAGATCACACAGAATATATAAAACATCTACATGAGAGATATAGAAAAAATAGCTTTTAGTAAATGGAAGTACTCTTTTATCAATGAATAGTCTTATCAAAATAATTTTCATCCTTGTGCTAACATTTCTATTCATATTATTTTCAAATTTTAGATTAATTTCAATTATTATCTTTAGTTTTTTTCTGGTCTCTGCCCAAAGTGATATAAAAATTATAGCAGGAGGAATGCTTAATTATCACAATTTATAATATCTTGACTTAATGCCTTGGCAATAATTTTGTGATTTGTAACTTTATAGAATGTTGAGTTGATGTGGGTTCAAATTATAGTTTAAAAAAATAATTCAGACTATTAGTTTGAACACTATAAGTTTTTAATTTTAATTCTTCAGTGGTAAAACCAAAAGTCAGAATGTGAATATGGATATAAAACTACATTATAACACTACACGTAGCATTTTTTTACTTTCTATCTTTACTAATAAGTAAATATAGAAATAAAATTAATTGATTAAATTATAACTGATTTCTATATTAACAATAACAATGTAAGTAAAAACTACTAAAACAGATCTAATCAGAGAAATAATTTTAATATTCATATGAAGACAAAATGTGGAAAGATAATCCTGGTTCAACATTCGTGCTAGCATTGTCACATGTCAGCCCAGCATCATCTGAAGAAGAGAACTAAATAATACCATTCGAAATATTGTGTTGCATAGTAAACTGTGTGCTAATATTAATAGCTGAATAAATTGGAAAATATTTTAAAAAGATAGTAAAAGATTAAAATTATTTCTCAGAAACATTAAAAAATTTTACATAATGTATACAATATCTATAGATCAATGCAGAGTCCAGTCCTTTTCATATTTTTCTAAGAATGATTTTAACAATAGTCATATACTTAGAATGTGTGAAAACCAATGTAACATCCTTGATACAGATCTTCTTCACATAAAGACCATTATAAAAGTCACTATAAAAGACTCTGATATGAGATTTTCTGCACATTCTATCAAAAACTACATTACAATTTGCTAGCCACTTTTTTATGCAATTTATACAAGAAAGTGTTAAAATCTTCTACATTTTTTTCAATAATTATAACCAATAGATAAATGAGTAGATATGGAATATAAACATAATGAATTAATGTTATATATATATATATATATATATATATAACATTAATTCATATATATATATATATATATATATATATATATATATATATATTGTTACTGGGCTGGGGTTTCCATCTCCTCTTGTGGTTGATTTATTTCCTGATGAACATATTGTAGGAAGGAAATGATGATTGGTGTTATCCAGTGCTGACATTACCCCCCACCCACAACAATATTTTCTGCTCATCAGAGGGAGTAGCATTAAAGAGACTGAAAACATCTAGAAATTTATCTCTTTGGTTTCCCAAATGGCGCCACTAGAGTTCCAGCTACTACATCTTCAACTTTATTCACCCAGATCAGGTTATGCCAAACACAGCTCAGGAAACATGAGATTCCTATGAGCAATTAAACTGGAAAATGGATGACGTGAAATGAAACTGATAAGATATGTTAGTTTTATATAACAACAATTTATTTAACTAACAGTATTTCAATAACACTCCTTCTAATAGTTTATTGCAGTTCAGGTTCCATAGACCAGTTAGTCCATTTCATTGGTAACTTCTCTGATGCTTGGTCCCATCATTGATGATCATACAGTGTCCATCATTTATATTCCATAATCCTGTTCTGCCAGCATTCACATAGTAGGACTTATTTAGATATCTGTGTGTACCCCACAGATACCTCCCTTATCATTTCTCAAGTTTAAATTCTCATTCTGTGAGTTTATATTCTCCTCGTATATGCATATTCATAGACATATCTATTAATTCCCTATTGCAATATACTCTTAGGGTAAGTCTGATTTATATTTATATTAGAATATATTCACATATTTAATTCATGTATATAGACACATACTTAATTCATGTACATAGACACATCTTTAATTCATGTATATAGATGCATATTTAATTCATATATATAGACACATTAAATTCAGGTATATAGACACATTTAATTCATGTACATAGATGCACATCACATTTAATTCATGTACATAGATGCACATTTAATTACACACATTTAATTCATGTATAGAGACTATTTAATTCAGGTAGATAGACACATATTTAATTCATGTACATAGACACATATTTAATTCCTGTATGTAGATGCATATTTATTTCATGTATATAGATGCATATTTAATTCCTATATCTCCATTATAAATTCTAACATCATAATTTCTAGATTTCATTTAGCAAGTTGAACTTTAACCATTTGAGACATATTTCTTATATTCTTTATTATAAAGCTTAACTTCGAATCAATGATATAAGTTTTATCACTTTAAAAAAAATCAGTGAATTCATTATTGCATTTCACCATTTCTGTCGATGTATTTCAATTTAGTCTTTTTTTCCTTTTAATTTTAATAACAATAATGGCAATTATATTATTCTATAAGAAATTATTTTGGTATATAACATTTTAACCATTAAGCATCACATACTGTATGGAGAGTTTTGCTCTGTTTATTTTAACATTTTGTTAAATTTTAAATAACTAGGTTTCATTTTGTTTTTCTGAACAGCATTTTTGTAAATACCTTTAAATATTCCAAATTTTATCTAGAGTTTTCTTACCTTTAAAGTTATCGGTTGGTGATTTACCATTGTTAAATATTTACAATAAAAAGGGATTGGTGATTTACCATGGTTAAATATTTATATTAAAAAGAGATTGGTCTTAGAGCTGAATGGTATATACTTTTTTTTGGTGGTCACTTAAGCATGTTTTTTCAGCTTCATGACCTTCTTCATAGTGTGAAAAGGAAAAGAACTATTCTTTCTAGCCAAACATTCTAGCATTTTCCATGTTGATAATTTGCTTCTTCATATTGCAGTTGTTCAATAACCACTTGCTTCTCCTTCTAACTGTTGCACTTTTTTAAGTACTGGTCACAGTGGCTCCAAACTTAGCAGGTCCAATTATTTAAACTCTTTGCTTAAACTGACAAATACTGAACTTCTATTTTCTGCAAACAACTGTTACAACCAAGCAACTGCAACTCCTGGAACTGATCAATTGCTCATTTTATAAATGCCAACATTCTGCAATTTTTTATCACCATCCATGCTGACCAATGTGTTTTTCAAAAACATGTTGATTTCTTTTGCCTAAGGCAAGAAAGTGACACTACCTTTTTTTAATAAACGAATTACAGCATTTCTATATTGTACTTGGTAAACATTCAGCTCTAACAACAAAAATATTATATCAATAACATTTTAATTTAAAACTGTTTTAGAATGGGAGAAAAACTTCAGTATGTACATGAAACAACATGTCTGTTTCATTATCTCCCACTAAATTTTTGAGATGAAATTGCCTCAAAACAGACAAATTTCATTTCATAACTATAAAATTCACCACTAAAAATGGTATATTCATTTTGTTATTTGATTACTAGGTAATAGTCTTATTTATTTGATCTATTATTTTTTAAAGATAGGGTGACTATTGGTCTAATAATTGCCTGCCTATCTCCAGCACCATGGAGGACAGAAACCTCATTACAGAACACAAGTTTGCACTGCAACATGAGCACCATAAAGTATTATCTCAGTTTAAGCGCAACACAACTTACTACCAAGCAGGAACATTGAGAGAAAAATTGACCAAAGTAATGTTTTGCCATGGGGAAATGCCTCGCTTATTTACTTTATGAGTCTTATAGGCTCCACACCCATTACACACTTCTGTACCTGGCAGACAATTCAGTATTTTACTGATAAAAATCCCAGCTCCACTGAGGGTCTTATTTGAAAAAAGTTTAAACCATACATAGGTGTAGTGCAAATAAAACATTGGAGCATCATGAATACACTGCATCCCTATGCCTATAAAAATATCATCATGCACAATTAGCACTGAAGGCAAAGCTATAATGGGTTCTAATATTTACCCCCAATTTCTTCAAAGTATTTTCTTCTTTCCTCAGTTTCAGTTTCATGGTCTTACTGTTTTTGTTCCTTTGGTCAGAAGTATAACTGTATTCTTCTTTGGGAGAGTGAAGTTCATGATCAGTTCTCTGATAATAACTCTTAAGTTGTAAGGTGATATATTCCTGGTTTGTTCAATTATGAAGACCCATATTCTTGATGCATACTTCCTTTGTTAATGTTTGATCCACTTCCAGATCTTTTCACTATTTGTGTTCTGATAGGACTAGGACTATACTGCCTATTGAATTTCTCTTCTTCCATGGTAGTACTCCATTTCTTCAGTTATGATACAAAAGTGGTGCATCATGGCTATTGTAACATTGTGGAGGTATCTTTCTTTTATACACCAGAGCACTTATTCTGAGTCCATCATCCCTCCTATATAGGGCTTTACTTGGCAGCTTGGACTATCCTTCTTTATTTGTTGCTGAGGTACAACAATTGCCGTATGCTGTTAACAGCTAAGCCACCTGCCCAATGGAATGACAATTCATCCCAATCAGCATTCTCTCAATGTAACTGGACAACTGTCTGCACAATGGATTGACAACCCATTCCAATAAGCATTCTATCAACAGCACTGGACAACTGTGTCAGATCATCCAAATCAGATTTGGAGTTCCATTAGTGGATCTGATGTCAGGGCCCTTAACTTGGCCACTTGTTTTTGAAAGAAGGGAGTATAGGGTTCATCAGATGAGCATTTCTTCTGCAACATTATATTTATTGCCCTCCTAATAATCATCATTCCAATAGCAGTTCAGCAGTTCATGATGGCTTTTTAAAATCATTGAAATTGTTGGTTGACTAAATAGCGACTCCCACAATCCATTGCCAGTTTCACCTCTTCAGTCATGGCAATAATGCTGAAGTACCTCTCTAAGCTTTTCAGGTACTCAATAGTTGCTTCATTAGGGCCCTCTGCAAATGTCTGTATCTTAAGGAACTGGTTTACAACCCCTGCCATGTAGAAGGTTATTGGCACTTCTTGAAACATTTTTGTAAAAGTTTTCTTCTAAATTTTGTTTGGGACTGGTTCTGTCCCTTCATTTGCATGTCCCATGTCAGGCATATATTGCTCTGGCAGCATGTGGCTGCTTTTTATTTGCAGTTCTTTTACTCGGGTGGTTCAAGCTATATACTTGCTCCTGCATGGATTCCTGGATTCTTTCTATCTTCATATCCATGACTTCACAAATTTGGGCCATCTTGATCTCTTGTTCATTCAGACCCTTCTTCCAAGATCTCTTCTTTAACTTTCAATATATGAACAGTATTCTGTTTAATTATTTGGTTAATAATTTTCATTTTGATTTTCAATTGCTGCTATAATTTGTTTCTCTATTCTTAGATTTGCTTCTTCACTCTGTTTTTCCACCTTCTCATTTTGACTTATTTGAATCTATTATTTGCTTTTTATCATCTTCTCTTTATTGGTCTCTTTTTTGTTATCCTCTCTTTTTTATTTTCAGCTTTAAACATTTCGAGTAGCCAAGATTAACATGGACACATCCTCCACTTTCTGGGTTCCTTCCATTTGTTGCTGATCATATTTTTTAGGGTCACATCCTTCTTGTTCTTCGCTAGGAAAATTCTTCTCAACTTCTGAGTTCACCACTTTTGTCCTTGCTCTAGTTACTATCTATATTTTATTTTTAGTTGTGATTTACTTCATTCTTTTGATATTGACTCTTTGACAATTTTTATTATTGATTTCTTTTATTTATTTAACTTTAGTAAGCTTCCCTCTCCCTCCACACCATGATTTAGCTCTAACTTCTCTATTCGGCCTATTTTATTCCTTGTATACAATTCATTTTATTTAGCTCTCTCAATTTCTGCTTATTCATTTCACATCATATTCCTACCCTGTGCAAACTGTTCGCAACTTACAGAATCATAATTTGCTTCTGCCTTCAATATTTCTTCATTTATTTTCTTTGACTACTACTTTTTTTCCTTCTAACTTTTTATGCCTATGGGCAGGCTAGCTAGATTGGGTGCCATGATAGAGTGCCAAATGTAACAAGATTGGGGTTTCCATCCCCTCTGGTGGTTGATTTATTTCCTGATGAATATACTGTAGGAAAGAAGAAATGATTGGTGTCACCCAATACTGACATTAACCCCCCTCCTACAATAATATTTTCTGCTCATCAGAGGGTGTAGCATTAAAGAGACTGAAAAGATCTAGAAATTTATCTTTTAATTTTGCAAACAGTGCCACTAGAGTTCTGGCTACTACAATTTTACTCACATAGATCAGTTCAGGCTAAACATAGCCCAGGCAACATGCCATTCCTGTGAACAAGGACACTAGAAATGGATGACATGAAATGAAATTGATAAGATATGTTAGTTTTATTAACAATAATTTATTTAATTAACAGTATTTGGATAACTCCTTCTAATAGTTCATTGCAGTTCAGGTTCCATAGATTAGTTAGACTGTTTCATTGGTAACTTCTCTGATGCTTGGTCCTATCATTGATGATCGTACATATAGTGTCCATCATTTATATTCCATAATTCTGTTCTACCAGCAATCATATAGTAGGAATTTATTTAGATATTCATGTGTACACACCAGATACCTTCCTTATCATTTCTCAAGTTTAAATTCTCCTTCTGTGAGTTTATTTTCTCCTCATATGCATATATTCATAAGACATGTCTATTAATTCCTTATTGCAATATACTTTTTGATAAGTTTGGTTTATATTTGAATTAATCTTTTTCATCTGATCATTCAGTAGCTAATAATTATATTCAAATATTTTCACATATTTAATTCAGGTGTATAAGATCCATATTTAATTCATGTACACAGATGCATATTTAATTTCTGTATGTAGATGCATATTTATTTCAGGTATATAGACACATATTTAATTCATGTATATAGACACATATTTAATTCCTGTATGTAGATGCATATTTAATTCATGTATATAGATGCATATTTAATTCATGTACATAGACACATATTTAAGTTAGATATATAAACACATTTAATTTCTGTAATGTAGATGCATATTTAATTCATGTATATAGATGCATATTTAATTCTTGTATGTCTATTTTAAATTAAATTCTTACATTACAATTTCTACACTTCATTTAGCAAGTTAAACTTTGACTACTTGGCATATACTTTTTATACTCTTTATCTTCATTTTGAATCAATGTTATAAGTTTTATCACTTTAAAAAAAAAATTCAATTCATTATTGTGTTTCACCATTTCTGTTGATGTATTTCAATTTACTCTTTTTTTTTCTTTTAATTTTAATAACAATAATGGCAATTATACTATTCTATAAGAAATTATTTTGGTACATAGCATTTTCTCATTTTGTTAAATTTTAAATATTTACTTTTCATTTTATCTTTACAAAATGCTTTTCTTACAGCATTTTCATAAATACCTTTAAATATTTCACGTTATCTACAGTTTTATTACCTTTAAATTTATCTGTTGGCGATTCACCACAGTTAAATATTCACATTAAAAAGGGATTTGTCTTAGAGCTGAACGGTAAATATTTTCTTTTGGTGGTCACTTAGGCATGTTTTTTCATCTTCATGACTTCTTCATGGTGAAGGAAGGGAGAGTGAGATAGTCTTTCTAGCCAAACATTCTAAAATTTTCCATGTTGATAATTTGCTTCTTCCTGTTATAGTTTTACAGTAACCATGGGTTTCTCCTAGTAACTGTAGCACTTCTTTAATTACTGGACCCAATGGCTCCAAACATAGTTGGTCCATTTATTTAAACTCTTTGCTGTAAACTGACTAAATACTGAACTTCCTGGAAATGATCGATTGCTTGCTTTATAAACTCCAACTTCCAGCAATTTTTTAATCATCTTTTTTTATCTCACCCATACTGACCAATGCATTTTTCAAATACATATTTTCTTCTTTTGCCTAAGGCAAGAAAGTGACACTACATTTTTTTAATGAACTAATTACAACATTTCTATATTGTAATTCATAAAGAATCAACTCTAACAAAAAAATATTATATTGGTAACATTTTAATTTAAACCATTTGAAAATGGGGGGAACCTTCAGCATATACATGAAACAATGTGTCTATTTTAATATTTATATTAAACAGAAAAATAAATAGGATTATATTTTTAAAACTAATGTTTATTTAAAGCTCTATAAATATATGACAATTTAGTATTTAAAACCCAATAAAAATTAGCAGTATAATTTAATAATGGAAGCATAATGAATAAATTATAACTTTCATAATAATATTTAAAAAACAGTGTTAACATTTTATTAAAAGAAGTATATATAAAAATTGTAAATATATAATGAAGTGACTTAAACTATTATATTTTTACACTACAAAACTATACATTGTGATATATGATGCTAGCAATTATGTATTCTATATTAATTGTGTGCTTATTGACTGTAAAAAATATTACATTTACCAACTTTATTATTTTATTTTTCACATTATAAAATATAGCAAGTAAATTTTGCTTAATATACATAAAAGTCAAGCCAGTTCTAGTGATTAGGACTTGAAACAACTTATAAAATGCTCTCTCTCCAAACTGATTCTGTGGATAGTTGACAATTCAGAATTTATCTATTAAAATGACATCTTATATTTTATTTTCACAATAAGATCTGACTCATAATATTATGACTGAAAACAAAATTCCAAATAAAATCTTAATATATGGGAAAAAAATATTTATAATTAGAAATAAGTATTAGATATCTATAAACAAGTAGTAGATATCATACATTAGTAGTCTTAGCAATATAACATTGCATAAGACTTAAGGCAGAGACTATAAACAGTCAAAATAAGAGTGATAGATCACATGACCCAATTCTTTTAAGCTTGTAAGATATAATCAATGAGGATTGCCAATTCCTCAACAAGCTTTGTGATAAATGCTTAGCCAGAGCCAGCATTTAAAATATCTGTCAGGACCCCCCCCCCAAATCTCTGACCATGGTTTCATGCTTTGGCACTCCTCAGAGAGGTGCTAGGGTAGGTTCAGACACTAGATCTAAAAATACCAACCCAAAAACAGCATTTATCTAGAAGTTATCTATTGAGAGGAAAATTAAAATTTTCAGACACCTACATGTCTTCAAACCCAGCTATCCAACTCAAATCGCTATATGGGGCTGAGAGATCTTTATCCATACCATATATTAGTAGTCTTAGCAAGGCAGAGACTATAAATAGTCAAAATAAGAGTCATAGATCACATGACTCTATTCTCTTAAGCTTGTAAGTTATAAACAATGAGGATTGCCAATTCCTCAACAAGCTTTGTGATAAATGTTTAGAACAGAGCCAGCATTTAAATGGTTTCATGCTTTGGCACTTCTGAGAGAGGTGTTAAGATAGGTTCAGACACTAGATCTAAAAATACCAACCCAAAGCCAGCATTTATCTAGAAGATATCTATTAAAGAAAAATCTGAAATTTTCAGACACCTACATGTTTTCAAACCCAGCTATCCAACTCAAATAGCTATATGGGGCTGAGAGATCTTCAGCCATTATTGTTATTATTAATGTATTAAATCAAATACAATAATAAAAACCAAACAGCACTCAACAACTATTACTTATGTAAACTCAAATAATAATAATATAATATTGAACAAGAATGCTTATAATTAAATAAAATAGAACTGATTATATAAGCTGATTTAGTGGATTAAACAATATAGTGAAGTTCTAAACAATATGAAAGTCTTTTTAATTGTATTTCTGATATGAACAACAAATTCATAAATATTGCAAATTAAAAGATTTATTATACAGAACAAGATTCAGTTTTAATTGAATTTAATTGATGCAAACAATTTTCCATCAACTTTATTAAGCTGGAATAATGAAATTCTTTCAATTTAAACTAGTAATAGCATTTAAAATATATTTCTCTTACTTGTATTCCATGCATAATACTTAGACTGAAGGTGTCCTTGCATGCATATCTTTTTAAATACATTTAATTGTCATGCTTATTCTTGCAAAATCAACAGGATCTTTATAATTTTCATAAATATATAAAAACAATAGTATAATTATGAAAATAGAGAATGTTCTAAAATGAAGATCTCATTTGTATAAACTTCATAAAAACATTTCTTTTCAGCATAATACTGATCTCAAAAATAATATTTTAATTTATCCAATGTTGTGAATAAAAATATAACTATCATAGCAATTTATGGAGGCAGATACTACAGAATATAATGAAATAAGAACTTATATTTCACTAGAACCATAAAAAAAATCATTACTATATTAGGACCTGCAATCAGATATAATGTATTATATAATAAAATTTAGAAATAAAATATTTCAAAATATAAATATAAGATTAAATTTTTTAAAAATTTCTAAAAAAAAAAAAAAAATTAACAATTCAACTAGAATAATAGTCCAACATATGACATAAATATATTATTAAAATTCTTTTATTTTTCGTTGTTTTAAAAGATGATTTTAATTACCTTCTTCTAACTGAACAATATTTTTGTATTGTAAACATAGATACCATCTTTGAAAGTTTAATCCGATGGAGAAATAAAAAAACAAAAATTGTATGAAATGATCTCTAAAGAAGGCAGTTAGATAGTCAAAAAAAGAGGAAAAAGCATACAATAGTAATAATTAAAAAAAGCATTGTAGCAAAATAAAATGTACATAAAGACAATGGCAAAAGTTGAATATTTAATAAAACATTATTTAAAAAATTAATATATTGACAATAAAGCATGTAAAAAATGTTCAGTAATTTTAGAAGATTATATTCATGATTGAGTTGACAACTTGGTCATAAAAAATATCTCATAAACAGATCATCATAAAAATGTCCAAAATATTAATAAATTATTGACAGTTTAATAATATTAAAAATATACTTAATTATAGTATGTAGAAATGTATAATAAATACAGTGTTTCTAGATGGAGATATATGTTTAATATTTGCACATATATTAAATATATTTAATTTTTAATTTATTAAAATTGTTAAAAGTGTGTACAATATATATTTAAACTATTAATAAATAATGATATATATAATACTAAAATAGTAAAGTATTAATAGTGATAGTAAATATTATTAATAACCTTATGAAACACAGAAGTACTTTCAGCTAACTACATGACCATTTTCACTTGGAAACCTTTTTTTCCAATTGAAAATGTTTATAATGGTTAGTAGTAATATTCATTATCACCATTAATGTTTTATAAGTTTTATTATTATTACAACAATTAATCTATAATGGATATTTTTATTTCATATACTTAAATATAAAAGGTTATTATATGTTTATATTAAATTAATGTAATACAATTATTTTTTTAGTTCTAAAGAAGATTTCTAGGCAGTCTAAACTGTAATAAAAAATTAAATAGAGTATTATGAAAAATACATTAGCTGAAATGTATTTTTTAAAAATATTTTTAAAAATTAATGGCATGATTCTGGAACAACAAATCAATATGTTAAAATCTACCTACATAATATTTTTAATGTTTGTTTAAAGATTGTGGCTCAAGCCTTATAAGGTAAATATTTTTAATAAATAATTTTATAATAAGTTAAAGTGCAATAAATTTACAATTAATGAATAAGTCCAAGTGTTTAACTAATCTTTTATGTGTCATATCTAAATAAAGCATGGCCCTTATTCCCAGGAGGCTGTAAAGTCACCAACCAAGGCAGCAGTTGGTGGCCGAAGGCGGAGGGTGCTAAGAATCCCCTGATTGTGGACCCAGGCTGCCATTTGATGATGACTTTTTATTTAGGTACTTACAACTGCAGATCACTTTCAAGTGAAGGAAGATTGCAAGAATTAGAAGAAGAACTGTCTTATATTAAATGGAACATTATTGGACTTTGTGAAGTTAAAAGAAAAGGAGAAGAAATAATTGATTTAAAAAGTGGACATATACTCTATTATAAAGGCACACATATTGGAAATACAAGTGGAGTAGGATTCATTATAAATAAAAAGTGGAAGAACAATATTGTGGAGATTGATGGTGTATTGGACAGAGTGGCAAGATTAGTTATACAACTTAATAGCAGATACCAAATACAGATAATTCAGGTTTATGCCCCAACAAGTTCTCATAGTGTTGAAGTAGTAGAAGATTTTTATATGGATGTACAAAAGGCTTTTGATCAGAGTAAACAACATTTTAAAATTGTTATGGGAGACTTTAATGCTAGAATTGGTAGACAAATGAAAGATGAAATTGCTGTAGGTAATTTTGGTTATGGTAATAGAAATGAGAGAGGACATAGACTTGTGGAGTTTGCAGAAAAAGAAAAACTTTATATTATGAATTCATTTTTTGAGAAATATGTTAAAAGGAAATGGACATGGAAGCATCCAAATGAAGGTACAGCAGAATTGGATTATATTTTGACTAACAGGAAATACATATTTCAAGATTGTAATGTTCTTAATAAATTTAACACAGGAAGTGATCATCGATTAGTAAGGTGTAAGTTACGTGTTAATGTAAAACTAGAGAGACAAAAATTATTAAGAAAAGCAATATTTACAGTTGATATTCCTAATCTTCAGAAACATTCTAATGAATTTAAATTAGAACTTACAAATAGGTTTCAAGTGTTAGGAGATTTTGAACATGATTCAGATTTGAATGAAATTAATATGAAAATAACTGATACACTTTTAAAAACTGCAACAAACATAGCTGGTAGAAAAAAGCAGCAATTGACTAATAAAATTTCTACTGAGACTAGAGAATTTATGAAGAAAAGAAGGAATATGAAGATATACAAAAATGATGTATTAAAAAGAATTGAATATCTCGAATTTTGTAAAATTGTACGGAAAAGAGTTGAAAATGATATAAGAAAGTATAACTGTGAAATAGCAAGGAAAGCTGTAGAAGAAAATAAAAGTCTCAAAAATGTTAAACAACATTTTGGTATTGGTAGGAAATTTATATCTGCAATAAGAAAAAAAGATGGAATTATTACTAAAAAGAGAGATGACATCATGAAATTGGTAGAAGATTTTTATCAAGAATTATATAGTAATAAAGAACAAGTACCTCCTATATCTATTACATCTTCCGAATTGCCCAGAATTTTAAATGAAGAAGTGAGACATGCAATTAAGTGTATGAAGAAAGGAAAGGCTCCAGGAAATGATGGAATTATAATTGATATATTAAAAGAAGCAGGTGAAGAAATAGAAACAATTTTAGCAAAGTTATATACCAAATGTCTAAATGATAAAGGTGTACCGGAAGATTGGAAGAATGCAGTAATAATATTAATATTTAAAAAAGGTGATAAAGAAGATATTAGAAATTACAGACCTATCAGCCTTTTATCAGTTTTATATAAAATTTTTACCAAGATAATTACAACTCGTCTACAGAGAACTTTGGATTTCCATCAACAAAGAGAACAAGCTGGATTTAAAAGTGGTTTTAGTACAATAGATCATATCCAGGTATTGAGAGAAGTCATAGAAAGGACAAAAGAATATGAGTTGTCATTATGTTTTGGATTTGTAGATTATGAAAAGGCATTCGATTCTATACACATTTCTTCAGTGATTAAAACATTGGATCATCAAGGTATAGATCCAGGATATTGTCATATTTTAAAGAATATTTATAAAAATGCAACAGCAACAATTAGATTACATAATGATACTGGAAAAATCAATATTGAGAAAGGTGTAAGACAAGGTGACTTCATATCTCCAAAACTCTTTACAGCAGTGCTGCAAGAAGTATTTTGTGGATTAAAATGGGAAACTAAGGGAGTGAAAGTAAATGGAGAGTATTTAAGTCATTTAGATTTTGCAGATGATGTAGTTGTTTTTGCAAATAATGCTTCAGAGCTGCAGGAAATGTTGCAGGAGTTAGCAGATGAAAGTAGAAAAGTAGGACTAAAGATAAATGTTAAAAAGACTAAAGTAATGTTTAATCGATTTGCTCAAAATATGAAAATAAAGATTGATTATGAAGAATTAGAAGAAGTTAATAGTTACAAATACCTTGGTCAGATTATTAATACAGATGGAAACATAATGGAGGAAATTAATCATAGAATTAAACTTGGTTGGAGTGCTTTTGGTAGAAATAACTTGATACTAAAAGGAAATATGCCTATGTGTTTGAAAAGAAAGGTTTTTAACAAATGTGTTTTACCAGTTCTTACTTATGGATCTGAGACTTGGACACTTAATAGAAGAGCAATACAGAGACTTCAGACCACTCAAAGGAGTATGGAGAGATGTATGTTGGGAGTAACAAGAAGAGATCGAAAACGCAATATATGGGTAAGACAACAAACAGGTGTTACTGACCTTATTGAAAAAATTAAAAGATTGAAATGGAGTTGGGCTGGACATATTGCTAGAAGAGATGATAATAGATGGACAATTGAAATTTTAAACTGGATTCCAAGAGATTGTAAAAGACCCAGAAAGAGACCACATGTGAGATGGATGGATGAAATAAGAAAATGTGCAGGGGTGTTGTGGAGAAGAGAAGCTAAAGATGCTAAAGATCAGAGAAGATGGATTAAACTTGGAGAGACCTTCATCCTGCAGTGGATTGATAACGGTTGATGATGATGATCTAAATATAATCATTTTACTTGTATATTTTTGTTTTGTAAACCTATACTTTTCACTTCCCTCCTCTAATAATCTTCAAAAATCTGCATCTTTTCTCTTTTAATTATTGTCTTACTTTTGATTTTGTCTTGCTTTATTCTATTTGTTTGTTTATATTTTCTTAAAATCTTATCACAGCCATATAATATGGATAATGTTAGCAATGATTCATAATAAACATATTAATGTAATAACATGCTATAATAATAAACTACCCCCAATTCTATGGAAAAAAAAAAGAATACATAGAATGTCAATTTGGTCTAATAATAACGTGTTAAGTGTAAGTAATTACCATGTTAATGTAAATGATACAAAATACTCCTTTCAGCAATAATTGAGATTATGATACAATAATCATGAAGTTGTGATTAAAGAAATTTTTAATCATTTAAGCATTTGTAAGTAGTTATTATTTGCAACATTTTATTATAAAACAGATTGATGAATAAATTTAAATTATAGAATTTTTGTAATCATGTGTATTTTGCAGCAGAGTATTATTTTATAGTACATCTCAATCTTGAAATGCTAAAATAACCTATGTTAATAAATAAAATGTAAAGTAATGATAAATTACCACTGAAGATGATGCAAAAGCTACTTTTAATGATTATCAGGTATTATGAATGACAATGATCAAATATTATTACTGATGTCAATCAAGTTATTATTAATGATGATCAAGTGTTATCACTGATGATACATAAATATTATTATTGATAATAATATCAAGTTTGATCATTAATCATGCTCAAATGTTATCACTAATAATTATGAAATGCTACTATCGATGATCAAGAATTATGCCTGATGATGATCAAATGTTATCACTGATAATAGTCACTAATGATGATACATGATGATCGAATATTATCATTTTTCACTCATTCTGACTTCAGTCAAATAATATACAATTTTAAATAGATTTACAATGTCAGTGTATAAAAATAAAATAGCTATAACAAAAAAAAAATAGGTAGAGAAGTAATGGATGGACACTCAGATAGAGACCAATAGATTTACAAAACATAATTACTTTTTTTTTCTTTTAAATAATTCAAACTTTTATACCATAGTCTATTAAAATGCACTGAAGTAAAGGGAGATGATAAATTCAAGCCCACTCACATTTATATTTTACACATGTTCAGTTTTACAACTGAGTGATTCTGTCTACAGTGCTATAAAGAAAGTTGAACTTTTGTCCAATCAATATTTCATTCATTTTTTTTTTAAAAAAAAAAAAAAAACTTATATAATATTCATTTAAAAAGTAATAAAAATCATGAATGAAGTGCTTTTGAAAAGAAAAACAGGAAATGTTTCATAATTTTTTATTTATTCAAATTCATTAAAAATCAAATATATACACAGTAAAATAATTTGATAAATTCATTAAATATTAAAATATATGAATGAAAAAATATTATATTGATTTGAATAAAAGATCAAAGAATAATAATTCAGTTAAAGACCACTATATACATTTTTAAAAATAATCACATTCCATTGAAGAAAAAATTAATCAATTTTCTTTGAAAAGAATAAGACCCCCACTCCCTTTCCTACAAACCCATTCATAAAAAACAAAACTCGCTGGGGGAGTGGGAAAACAATTTATTCAAAGGAGCTATTTTAAATTTAACTTTATAAAATTATTCTATACCGTAAATAAAGGCAACGTGATTGGTTGAAATAATTACACCTGTAATTTAAAGCCAATGAAAAATTAGAGATGACAATCAAATTCAGATATTGATTAACCCATCCTAATATTGTTTGCAAAATTCAATGGAATTTTTTTAAAAAATAAAGTTCCTTTTGTTCCGATAATAAATGAAATGCTTGAATGACCTTTATTAAATAAATATGAATGAAATTTCTGTTCTTACATAACATCACGTTATGAGCGCGATTCAAATATCAACCAGCAAAAAATAGCTTTATCTATTTTCAATTTTATTAATGTTTTCCGAAAATGTATATCAAAATAATAACTGAATTACGCCGACTACATTCTCTCAAGTATTTTTTCATTATTTTCAACTAAATGTTTAGGTTTCCGTCTTGAAATGTTTTAGATAAGGAATAAATTTTACGATTTACAAAACTATCGTTACTTTTATCATACATACTAATTTTCGGCAATTTTTTTTTAATTTAAAAAAACAATGATAATATTTGAAATGATCGCATTTAACTTTATATCTTATCTAACTACACATGTAACTGAATGGAAAAAAAAAAAAAGGATTTAAAGACTTCCGACATTTGATATGTAATATCTCTGACAATATTCAAAACTGTTTACATTTCTAATCTCATCAAGGATTTTATAATATATATCAATTCTCACATTTTGATTGCATAAGTCATATTTATTTCCGATAAAAGGATTTCCAAGAATTAAACTCCATGGCAATTGTTTTTATAGCTCAATTATTAACAAAATTTCATAAATGAACTTCTATTTTTTTAAAAACAAACAAAAGAAAACTTAAAATTAAATGACCACGGATTTTGGATATACCTTTAAAAAAAAATGAACCTCTAGAGAGATTATACCCTGGAGATAGATTCTCTAGTCGTTTCCATTTATGAACCAGATGAGCCCAGTCCTGGACCTGTTTGTGAGAATCTAGTGAAATCTAGAAAAATTATACCCAGCTGGTGTTATTGTTGAATCAGAAAAAAAAAATATTATGTCATAAATTATATGAAATCTTTAAAATTATCAAAATGACTTTTTGAAAATGAAGATATTAGGAATGTGAGCAAATTATTGAATTGTAAATTATATTAAAAATAGAATTACAGCCCAGTGCAGTTACTGTAGTACAAGAGCAGAATTATGATGTCACAAACATCCATTTAACTTTTTTTTTTTTTACTGAAATCACACAGCAGAAGTATGATAGGAATCAGAATTATCTGAAAATATATTTTAAATTACTATATATACTAGATAAGTTAAAATATATTTTCATAAATTGAATGAAGAGTTTCACAATTTGAAAAGTTCTATGAAGAATTACACATAGTAGTATAAATACCATCATAAAAATTACAATTCATTTTTTTTTTGTTTTTGCAGTCAACTCATTACTACTAAAACATCACATAATTATTTTATGTTCACATAAGCTGTTAAAACAGTAGCAATTTTTTTTTCCCCATGTGTAATAGTCACCCAGTATAAGTCTAGTAATCAATAGATACTAAAATGCTGTGCATTGAAATCCCTATCCAGTGCCTTGATATCCAATATCAGTAAAGAGCTTTGGATCTGGGCACTGCACTTCAATCTTTGATCTAACCCCTCCCCCTCAAAACCATCTTTTACCTTTTAGTTAACAATAAAACTATCATTCTAAACTGAAAATGCAATAATGTCTACAAACCAAATTAATTTGCCTACATAATCATATAGATCTAAATTCAGTTCGGTACTTAAACCTTTTTATGTCTTTGCTTTTTAATAATCATAGGCACAATTCTTCTTTTGAAGACAAAAAATAATGGTGACTATGATTATTAAAAACCCAAAGACACCAAAACATAGATGCTTATCTAGTTTCAGATATGTATGACTATATGCTCAAATTAGCTTGAATTGAAAACATTATAGTATAATACCAATCCTAGTCAAATGATAATGGTGACTTATGGTTATTAAAAAAGCAAAGACATCAAAATATATAAATACTGAAATGGATTCTGATCTGTATGATTATGCAGGTAAATTAGCTTGGATTGTAAGCATTACTGTATTTTTACTTTGGACTAATAATTATATCGTTAATCAAAAAGGTAAAAAGTGGATGCTGGAAAAGTACATTAGAGCCAAAGACCCAAACACACTTCTTAATGCAAGGCTCTAGTCTGATATATGGGATGGGTAGGCACTGGACAGCAATTTTGATGCACAACCTTCTAGCATCTAATGCTTACTAGATATTAGACTAAATGGCAATATTGTATAGAAAATTTCTTCTGCGACTGTTTCAATTCATTACCTTCTCACATCAATTAATCCGAAATTGTTATCTGTAGCTAATAATAAATAGATATTTATTTACCACATGCAATTGTAACGGGTGTACTCGTTTACCGTATACTTATTAGTTCCTATCATAAAAAAAAAATATCTATATTTCCCTTTTTCTTTTTAAGCAAAAAAAAGATAGTGATAAGAAATTTCGTATTCCTCTCACAGCATATTTATGGACGTCAATCATTGACTCCAAGCGCCAAACTTACTTTTTACATAAGTATTATGCTGGAAGAGAAAAATACGATAGTAATAGGGCCTCTCCACTAGCTCAGTACTCAGGGCGGGTGGCCAATAAACCGTAGGAAAATGTACGGGGGAAAACTCTATGCAACCAACAGCGAAATTCGGATCAATTGTTTAAATTCATGAACTATATTCTATGAGTCAAATAATAAAACATACACATGTAATATAAGCCTTAAAATAAAACACCTTTTATTATAATATTTTTTTTTTTTTACTTTTAAGAAAACATATTTCCCATACCCTTTTAACGTTTACATAACCCAATAAAACCTACATATGTATTTGTGTGGATTTACAACAGAACAAGAAAACGAACGTATACACAGATAAAAATCTAATCAGCTGTATTTGAATGGCCTTATCATAAACAAAATATATATAAGTTTCTTGCCTTCATTCGTTCTCCTTGAGGGTTTCAGAAAAACGTGGTAATTTTTGGAAAATAAAATATCTTAAGTTCATATTACCTGCACTTTTTGTCCGATGTGATCCCCGGGGATATCAAAATAAGAAGAAAAACACATGAAATCCGCAGCAAAACGTACGAGACAGTTCATCACGCTTCAGTTCATTCCGAGTCGGATCGATTCCCTTGCGAAAAGTTGATAGATCTCCGGTAGATGTTCTCCGGTCACTGCCGCATGGATTCTTCGGGGTAAGGTCCAGAAAACCCAGCACGCTTAAGCTTTTACCCCACCGTACTCATGTTCGGCCGTAGCCTTGATTACTCTTCTTAAAAATATATATATAAAAAAAAATTGAATATATTTTTAATTTTTCTCTTTCTTCTTTGAAAACCAAAATAATAATGACACTAGTTAAAAAAAAACTACGTCTCCACTCTCCCTGTCACTTTTTCTTTTCTTTTGTTTTCGCAAACACAGTCCGTCCCCTTTCTTCCCCACCACGTGGGATAGATGGCCAGTTAAGCTAATAAGCAAAAGAACTTTTCGCACCTTCGGACATTTTGGCAATTAACATTCCAGAAACCCTTCTCTCTAACCTTCTTTTTATATATTTTTTTTTTCATTCAAATTCCCCAGATAAGACCTTCGATGTTTAATATATCTCTTTTTTTTTTTTTCTTACAATAATCTCTTATCTTGGATCCAAAAATGTATTCATACGTTCGTTTCTAAAATTGTCTATCCACACCGCAAATACATACATATACCGCTTTTACACAAATAAAACGCAAATTCTCCCCCCACTCCCTCTTTTCTTACTTTAATAAAATTTTAAACATTTTCTCCCACTACAAAATAAATATTAAAACGAAATAAAATCAAATTATATGAAACTAATTTTAAACTATATCACATATGTGTGCGCCTTTCTACATTGTAACTAGGGTTTAAACCCGACTGTTTACACAATAGACAACTCAAAAAATCCATTATGAATTGATTATCTAACAAAAAAATACTAATATTTTCTGTGACCTGAAAAAAAAAAATCCAAGATTTATCCAGGGATACATATGAATTTGAATCCATGTTGTGAGAATGGTAGGTAGGTAATTATCTATCATACCCATAACTAGAAAAGTTGAAAATTGTCTATCTGGAAGATTATAAACCTTTAAAGCTATGAATTAGTGATTGGTTAAAGGAATATTCAGTTATTCTTGGAATAATATTATACAACTTTATATCACAATATTTATTTTGATATTAGAGGGGGAGGGAGTTAACAGGAAAATATAAATATAGTATAGATAATACAAACCCTCCATATTTATGACTTAAATGGAACGAGAATGGAAAATAAATGAATATAGCTAACCTTTGATATTTGTGTACTTTTAAACCATGAGGAAAGATATTACAAGCTGTAAAAATAGAATGAAGAGACTTATACATAATATTGTAATGATTTTGATCCTTCATGAATATTTAAAAATATGTAGATTTATGAATAAGATGCATGGGTGTATTGTTTTAACCTAAATTTTATATAAGCATATGATGTATTAAATACTGGATATATATATAAACACTTTTCTAGAAAGCAAATATAATCATACTAAGTACCTTTAAGTTACAATATATCCTAATTACAATGCATTGAATCACGGCTTTAATCCCAAAATCATATCTCAAATAAACAAATCACACAATATATTTTATATATACAAATAAAAATTATGTATGTTAATAAAACAACTTTACAATACTTTCTTTTCTCCCATTAAAGTATTCTATCATTATACATTTGTCCTCTGTTTTATTATATGGATCTTAGATGTTGGACTATACAGTTTAGTGAAGGTAAATCTCATTAAATCAACCATTAAAGGTGAAAATTCACTTGGTGTAATTTTGTGAACAGGAATAAAGATTTATTAATATCTAACCTACCATTGTGCTTTTAATTTTTGCTTGTGACTTAAAATATACTTTCTTGTTGTTATTTAAATAGCTAATCTGAACTATTGATTTACATAGCTTTGTGAGCTATCATTTAAGAGGCATAAACTACTTTCGTAAAAGAGTAATAACCATTTTATTATCAAAAAAAAACAAAACATAATTAATTAAATAATAAACTTTCCAAACCCAACTTTTAAATTTTATGTAAATCATCCCATTTTGATTTTACATCCTAATAATAAAATATAATTTTAACAGTACCAGAAATTAATTAATTAAATATGATGCTTCAAGTGGTATTATTGCTGGTCAATACTTTGTCTCCTTGATATATCTATAAAAAAAAATACAAAATTCGTTAGTTGCATTTACATTATTGTTATGGATTTTATGTGTGGTGATACAGACTAAAATGAAACGAGAAATCTTTATAGCTGATTGTTTATAGCCAAATTATTTGTATTAAAACCAAACCCACTATAAAATTGATTAAACAAACATAATTATTTTGCACATTTTTTTATATTTATCATGATACAAATATCTTTAAAAGTGTATTCAATAAAAAGAACAAATCTCTATTTATAATATTAAAAAATATTTTTGAGAGACTTTGCTGTGATATAGTGTAACAGTCAGATTTGTACACTCATGCAACAAAATTCAGAGCCCAAGCAAAATATATCAAAGCTGACTGAAATGAGGTGGTTGAGACCTCTAATCCGACCAAACTCCAACTCATCTGCCACTATTCCAAATTTAACACCTTATGAGTGACATTCCTGGGGCTACACTCAGTTCTCATTTAACCACGTGCCGACATAGAACAGGGAGAAACACGAGACTTAAGGTCATTACTAACCTAACTAAATAAGTGATATATATATAACACTTGACACTCTATTAATCTTATATACTAGACATACACATATAGCATATAAACTCATTAAGAAATTGGAGTAATGAACTGTGACATTTAATAATATACTGTGGATTGGATAAAATACTATGGATTGGATAATATACTGTGGTTTGGTTTGATCTAGAGTCTGAGCAAGAAAGATATACAACAGTTTATATTTAAAAAAAATTTATTAAAACAATAACAAATGATCTAACACAAAATATCATAATGGCAGGGATTGTATAATCTTCACAAGGTATTCAATACAGGCAAGCATGTTACAATATTTGGGACTGTCATCAAGTACATCTGTTCCCTTTTAAACATATTACAATACATGTGTGTGTGAGTTATAGAAGTCATGCCTAATTATTTAATATGCTCATTTTGTGAACTTGACTTGCTCAAGTTAGAAGTTGATACTTTAGTAGAGATGATGATGAGTACAGCCAGTTTTAAAGACTGTTATATATACTAATTAACTGAGCAACTAAATAAACTCAGAATCATGCAGATTCAAAACTGATAACCAGATTCAAACTCCAGTCTAAAGCTGAATGATTAATTTATATGGGAAAAAGAACTGGTTACCATTAGGTCCACATATATGCGCTATGGCGCTATATAAAATATTAAAGAAATAAACTTGCAGTGCGAGTGTGTGATTCTTCAAGAGTTGCAGCATCAAATGCTCGGTTTGCTCTGAGACCGACGGTTTGCTGCTATTGATATATGAACATAAAGTTCAGGAAGTCGGATTGGCTTTATGGAAAAATAATCTGGGTCCTCACGCCCCCAGTTCTAATGAAGATAGCCATAACCCGAACTAAATAAAGGGGCGGTTTGTTACCGTGAACCCTTGTCAGAAGCAGCAAAACGTAACACATATAAGTGTACTATATAAAAACAACACACCCGCAATGCACGCAATATATATATATAAAGCAATAACCAAAACTGTCTAACACTATACTAGCAAAAATAAAAATGCAAAACCATAAAACAATACAGTACTAGATTAAATTCAAAATTTTACCAAAATCCTTACACAACCATGGTTTCATCTACTACAAATAGACCTTCTCAAGTGAAAATCAACCTAAAGGAAAACATATATATATACAAACAAACAAACCTTCCCATAATTCATTTCAAACTCCACCTTCCCTTTATATCAAAAGAAGTCTTCATAAGATTGATAGCCTCAGAATCAAGGAGTTTTATCATCAAAGTCTCCTTTATTCTTCTTTTTAACTCATTCTTTTCATAAAAAATAACCGAAGCATTGTCAAACAATATTCTAAGACCTGTATTCAATTCATGAATATATAAAGCTGAGTTAAGATACCTATATTTAACTCTACTTATATGAACCTTAACCCTTTCCTTAAGGCTAAATTTACTCTGGCCTACATAAAATTTACCACAACTACATGGAATTTTATAAACAATACCAGGAATAGACCTACTATCAATAGACTGCTTTGAACCATTAAGTAATGAATTCAAATCAGAACCTTTCCTCCATGCAACCTTCTTTCCACCTAACAAATGACTATTCCTATAAACCAAATTATAAATTGATGCTTTAAATGGTAAAGACATATAATCATCATCCTTACCAACAAAATTCTTATCATCCAAATCACGACTATAAACATTATTATTAAATACCACTTTTTTAATAAAATCATGACTATAACCCAATTCTACATATTCAGCAGCAAATTGACTTTTTTGAATATCAGCATCATTATTAAAATTATTAAGCCTTCTATTCCGACAACAAAAATTCAACAAAGACATTTTTTTATGTATAAAAGGCTGATAACTATCAGGCCTAATCATATTTCTCAAATTTTTAGGTTTTACAAAATGACTACAAAACAAAACATCATTAATAAGTATGCATATAATTAATTGCGCCTAAAACAGATAGCTTTTATCTGTCAAGCTAATTCAAAACAGTTCTTAAAATTAGCATTATAAGTATGCTAATAAAATGGGCTTAAACTACATAAAAATAATCTAGTTAAGATCCTGAATCTGCATATAAATATTTTTTTATTAAGGAGGGAAAGTATATTCGATGGGACTTAATACAAACATTAGCAAATATACTTTATCATCCCTAGACAATATATATATCCCCTTCCAACTAATAAATATCAAAGGTTATAATATAAGATCGGTTAAGCAAATCTTAAAAAATACGATTTTACAATATATATATAACTATGATAACAATGAGTGGTTAGCGCATTCGCTTATTACCAATATTATAATTTCGAAACAATGATTTAATAAAATAAACAATGCTTTTAAAATGTCTAAGTGAAGATTACAATTATCTCTTTTTATAAATTACTTAGTTTCATTGTTTCGAAATCTGAGCATATTATCACATATCAAACATAACAAAATGCATTTAAACAAAATATTAAAATTACTGAAATTAGGCAGACCGTTAGTTTGTAAGAATTGAAGAGAATAAATTTCGGACATTTAATGAGTATAAAAAAAATATGAAATCTTCTAATTCATAAACGATTTCAGCAGTTTATAAAATCAAAGTAAGTGATTTTTTTCTTTTTTACATTATATATAAAGTCACAGACCGATAGTTTCTTTTTATAAGAGGGTAAAATTGAAAGCGTTTTTATAATTTAGATAGAACGTTCTTTTTTTTAAATGTTATAAGAATTTATAGATTAAAGTTCATACCGCAGCTCCTTTTAAAAATGATTACCATCTCTCTCTGCCTCCTTGAGTGAACTTGAAGCATATATCAATGATAGTGGCTGGAATAGGGCGTCTGACAGCGTCATAATCTTCAGTGGCCTTTCAGATAGGTTAAATTTCTTCATATTCTCCATGCAGGTTGCTGGAAAGTCTATTCAAAGGAATGTTTAGAGGAATTGAGAGTCCATCTGGCTTCCGAGCCAGTAAATATATTATTCTACTCGATCATTTTTGGATTCTGGTCTCCACAACAATTTTCAGAAAAAAAAACTAAAGAGTCAATTTCAAAAAAAATCTGCAATATTTATATTCCCTAGATCAAAAGCCAGCGACCATCTATTTTAAAACTACAATTCAGACTTCTAAGTTTTAGCCTTAGGTCTCTTTTGATTCTTATCTTTTTTTTATCTTCTTGCCCAAACTTTTACTGGTTTGATCTGGGAAAAGAAATTCATTACAATCGTAATGAATGAATCTAAAACAATGTCAATAACCCAAGGGCTATCTGATCCCACCTGCAATTTATTCTAAATAAAAATCTGCGATATCTATATTCCCTAGATCAAAAGCCAGTGACTATCTGTTTTAAAACACAATTCAAACTTCTAAGTTTTACAGCAATCGTCTTTTTTGATTCTAATCTCTCTTTTTTTTATCTTGTTGCCAATTTTTTACTGGTTTGATCTGGAAAAGAAATTCACTACAATCGTAATGAATGAGGTCTAAAACAATGTCAATAACCTAAGGACTATCTGATCCCACCTGCGAATTATTCTAAATAAAAATCTTATTACCAATCTGTGAATTTCGCATGTGATTTATAATTTACTTAAACCAAACTTGTTAAAGAATATTTAGCCACATTTTCTATACAAAATAATCCTTATACAATATATTATTTATATAAATGCTGCGATATATCCATACAAAAATTAATATCATTATCATTTACAGGTGCTTGTATGTGTGACAATAAACATATAATTGTTTGAATACATATAAAACTGTGACCACATATATAACTGCATAAATGAATATATCGCTGTGTATATATATACAACTGTGTATACATATACATACAGCTGTGTAAAGGCATATAACACTGAGTGTATACATATACACTTGTACTAAAGTGTTCAAAACCGGCATAGATGTGTCTATGGAGACATAAAGGTGAAACAGATAGAAGGACAGTAATATCTGTTTCATTTCCCCAAACTTACAAAAAAAAAAAAAATCAATGAGAAAAAAAAAAAAGATTTTACTTGGTGAAGAATATCCCTCAATAATACCACCATTTCATAACAAAACAAATGATGAAACAAAATATTACTTGCAATATTTTTTTACCTTGCCTGGCTGTCTGGTCTTAAAGTGATGACAGTACACTAATACCATTATGACTAAAGTCTAAGCTACACACGTCTACCTATAACTGGTTATACTAATTTGCTAAACATGTGGTTATTACATATATATATGAGCACACAAAATTTTAATATGTATATACTGTTGGGTTGGAATAATATAACACTAATTAGCTAATTAATTTGATAAATATCACCTATATAGAACACACAATATATCTAACTACTGGGGTAGGGGCAATTCTATAAATGATCATGCATCATCTTTGTAGAATCTAGGAGTAATCATCAAAACTAATCTTACCTAAGTTGGATCTGGGA
Source organism: Epiperipatus broadwayi (assembly GCA_028023455.1). Classification (NCBI taxonomy): domain Eukaryota; kingdom Metazoa; phylum Onychophora; class Udeonychophora; order Euonychophora; family Peripatidae; genus Epiperipatus; species Epiperipatus broadwayi. Next base: position 4,018,410 of record JAQFVV010006222.1, read on the forward strand.
GTAAGTTTTGAAATGTTTTGGGTTCCTGGAGCTTATCATATACCAGGAAGCTTCCAGACTTTCTGACTGGTTGTAGTTTGGCTTTCTTTCTAAATGGGAAATACTTATGATACCTTTGAAGACATCTCTTTATTATTTTCCAAGTTTGAACCTCCTTCTGGTTTCCAGTCTTGCAGACATAGGCACCTTCTTTTCTCCTCCTTTTCCATACTGTCAGTCCTATCCGGGCACCACCAACAACTCTTTCCCAGAGTTTTCTATTCTTCCCACACTTCACCTGGGTTTGGTGCAGTTTCTTCCTAAAAGGAAAATATGTAGGATATCTCCGAACATATCCCTCTCTCAGATCCTGAGTTTGAAATCTTTTCTGGTTTTCCGTCCTAAAAACATCAGTATCTTCTTTTCTCCTCTTTCTTTTCCATCCTGTCTTTACCATTTGGGCTCTGGCAATATTCACACTTCTCTCACAATCAAAAACCACTCTGTCCCACAGGGCCTCAATCTCGGACTTAGCTCCACTGTCTTCTTTCACTTGATCAAACTCATCCATTTTGGGAATTTCTGTGAAATGTCTATCTTTTAAAACATTCCTGTCTATGTAAGTTTTGGTAACCTTAACTGCATTTATTTTTGGTACTTCTGGGTAAGATTTTAGCTTAATTTCTTCAACATAATTAACATTTTTAGATGAGGTTGAAAGAAGATTTACTTTGTATTCTTTCTCATTTACTTCAGTATCTATAGACTCTTCACTGTTCTGAAATATATTTTGTTGTTCAAGAGATTCCTGCATGATTTTTATATCAGGTTCTATCCCTTCCATGTTTTTTGTATCCATTTCAGTATCCATTGCAGTCTCTGAATACATTTTTGAATCCTCTGATATTTCCATATTGATTTTACAAATATCAATACTTACTGCATCAATTTTAGACTCTTCCATATCATCATTGACTTTAGACTCTTTTACAAGTTTTACATCTCTTTTAGATTTTATTAAATCAGCTTGCAACTCCTCAGCAGTCTTTGCATCCATTTTAAATTCTTCTACAGTTTCTTTATCAAGTCTTAACTCTTCCCCTGTTTTTACATCGATTTTAAACTCATCAATCTCTACAACTATTTCAGAGTCTTCTATTATCTCCACATCCATTTTACATCCTTTTACTGGTTCTACCTCAGATATATCAATTATATCCTTTTTAGCATTCTCATTGCCTGGCATACAAGAATCTGCAGTTTCAGCATGCTTGTTTTCTTGGAGACGATCTTCTGGATCTGCCAACTTTACTTGTTTGTAATGATAATGGCAATCCATATCTGAGTCTTTTGCAACATCAAGACATTCAAATTTTCCCCTTTTACGGAATAGATTTTCTTCTCTTGGTTCACCATCCTGATCAACACTATCCCCTAAATTTCCTTCAGGAATTTCTCCTGCTTCTCCTCCTTCTACATCTATATCCTCTTGGCTACCCTTCTTACTCTCTGCAATATCCACTGGGTGCTTCTCCAGGTTTATCATTTTCTTCTGAGAAGGCTCCTCCAGTTTGAACACTTCCTGCTGGCAGTTTACTCCCAATCTTTTTGAACCCTTATGTAACCCCTCTATATTTGGATTTCTTTCCTCCATTTTTCTTCCTAGGGCTTGCAAGCCTTCCCCTATCTCCATTTTATTGGCATCCAGTTTCTCCCTCATTCTAAGGTACCCTTCTTGTTGGACTGTCTCCATCATCACTTTCATCTGTAACCAGAAGGTTGGTGACATGATAATTTGGCTTTCCCCCATGACTTTCAGCTTTGGTTATGACTAAGAATTATACTAATTATTAATACCTGCTCTAAATGATTATTTACTGACTCTCCCCCCAAAATGGCTCTCTCTCTCTCTCTCTAATTCCTAACTTTCAGACCACTGCATTCCTTTATTAACCCATCCTTACCACTGATCTCAATAACCACTGCCACTATCAAGTTTAAGTCCTGTTTACATCTAACATACTCAAGTATTTTATAAAAAAAAATTTTAAAAGTAATAGTAAAAACATTTATGTAAAAAAAAAAAAAATTAAAAAATTTATATTACCAATTGCACTTCCTTTCTTCCTTCACTGAAGCCGATCATTCCTAAGAAAAGACTTAAAAAAAGTTTATTATGGAAAATTTTGCTTTCTATGCCGGGTTTGATCTGAAGTACATGTATATATCTCCATTTATTTAATTTAATTTGACCTTGCCTCTTTTCGTTTCCTTGCTCATTCTCCAAACCAATCCAAATTTTTATAATAAGTTTAAAGCGATAGAGCCCCTTTATGCAAACCCTTTTCTCTACCCCTGATGACAAAATTTATATGAGGATGACTATCAACCTATTCAAATCACCCCCGGGCGCCAGTCACCAGTGAGCAAGAAAAACACCACATATATAACCTAAGATTCCAATTTTCAATATGTATGCAACACACCCAATATCTGGTTGACATATCCTGCATACATTCATGCTATATCTGAGCCATAGACACTTTTAAAATTCTTTACTTAAATTAAACAGTCTCAGTAAATAGACAACACCAAAAAAAAAAATTATAAAATTTATACACATATATATGGCTCATGTGTATATAGCCAAGAATACTCCTCCCATTGCAATACCATAATTTAAAAAAAAAATTACATATATTTTTCAACATATATCAATTCAGAGCCTGTATTCAGTTCAGGACCTGTATTCAGTTCAATGCTTTTATCAGTTCAGGGCATGTGAATTAACTAACTGGTTGTTCATACTCAAGAGAAAAAATATACATATGCAAATGTTGTTAAAAAAATATTTCACAAAAAAAATCTTTTATATATATATCATCAACACCCACACACTCTGTTTAGGGTGTGTAACTAAGTTTGTCCCTGCATGGCATTCATATTTAGAGAGAAAATATATAAATGCATATATATAAAAAAAAAAATATAAGCATCCATAATCAGTGAAAAAAAAAAATTACATAATCAGAAAAACAAAAATTTGTACTCATATATCTATCTTTCAGGGTCGTGAAAATTAACTAGACCCCACGGAAGGGCGTCCATAATCGAGGAAAAAAAAAACCTATGTAACAGTCAGATTTGTACACTCATGCAACAAAATTCAGAGCCCAAGCAAAATATACCAAAGCTGACTGTAATGAGGTGGTTGAGACCTCTAATCCGACCAAACTCCAACTCATCTGCCACTATTCCAAATTTAACACCTTATGAGTGACATTCCTGGGGCTACACTCAGTTCTCATTTAACCACGTGCTGACATAGAACAGGGAGAAACACGAGACTTAAGGTCATTACTAACCTAACTAAATAAGTGATATATATATAATACTTGACACTCTATTAATCTTATATACTAGACATACACATATAGCATATAAACTCATTAAGAAATTGGAGTAATGAACTGTGACATTTAATAATATACTGTGGATTGGATAAAATACTATGGATTGGATAATATACTGTGGTTTGGTTTGATCTAGAGTCTGAGCAAGAAAGATATACAACAGTTTATATTTAAAAAAAATTTATTAAAACAATAACAAATGATCTAACACAAAATATCATAATGGCAGGGATTGTATAATCTTCACAAGGTATTCAATACAGGCAAGCATGTTACAATATTTGGGACTGTCATCAAGTACATCTGTTCCCTTTTAAACATATTACAATACATGTGTGTGTGAGTTATAGAAGTCATGCCTAATTATTTAATATGCTCATTTTGTGAACTTGACTTGCTCAAGTTAGAAGTTGATACTTTAGTAGAGATGATGATGAGTACAGCCAGTTTTAAAGACTGTTATATATACTAATTAACTGAGCAACTAAATAAACTCAGAATCATGCAGATTCAAAACTGATAACCAGATTCAAACTCCAGTCTAAAGCTGAATGATTAATTTATATGGGAAAAAGAACTGGTTACCATTAGGTCCACATATATGCGCTATGGCACTATATAAAATATTAAAGAAATAAACTTGCAGTGCGAGTGTGTGATTCTTCAAGAGTTTCAGCATCAAATGCTCGGTTTGCTCTGAGACCGACGGTTTGCTGCTATTGATATATGAACATAAAGTTCAGGAAGTCGGATTGGCTTTATGGAAAAATAATCTGGGTCCTCACGCCCCCAGTTCTAATGAAGATAGCCATAACCCGAACTAAATAAAGGGGCGGTTTGTTACCGTGAACCCTTGTCAGAAGCAGCAAAACGTAACACATATAAGTGTACTATATAAAAACAACACACCCGCAATGCACGCAATATATATATATAAAGCAATAAGTATGCATATAATTAATTGCGCCTAAAACAGATAGCTTTTATCTGTCAAGCTAATTCAAAACAGTTCTTAAAATTAGCATTATAAGTATGCTAATAAAATGGGCTTAAACTACATAAAAATAATCTAGTTAAGATCCTGAATCTGCATATAAATATTTTTTTATTAAGGAGGGAAAGTATATTCGATGGGACTTAATACAAACATTAGCAAATATACTTTATCATCCCTAGACAATATATATATCCCCTTCCAACTAATAAATATCAAAGGTTATAATATAAGATCGGTTAAGCAAATCTTAAAAAATACGATTTTACAATATATATATAACTATGATAACAACGAATGGTTAGCGCATTCGCTTATTACCAATATTATAATTTCGAAACAATGATTTAATAAAATAAACAATGCTTTTAAAATGTCTAAGTGAAGATTACAATTATCTCCTTTATAAATTACTTAGTTTCATTATTTCGAAATCTGAGCATATTATCACATATCAAACATAACAAAATGCATTTAAACAAAATATTAAAATTACTGAAATTAGGCAGACCGTTAGTTTGTAAGAATTGAAGAGAATAAATTTCGGACATTTAATGAGTATAAAAAAAATATGAAATCTTCTAATTCATAAACGATTTCAGCAGTTTATAAAATCAAAGTAAGTGATTTTTTTCTTTTTTACATTATATATAAAGTCACAGACCGATAGTTTCTTTTTATAAGAGGGTAAAATTGAAAGTGTTTTTATAATTTAGATAGAACGTTCTTTTTTTTAAATGTTATAAGAATTTATAGATTAAAGTTCATACCGCAGCTCCTTTTAAAAATGATTACCATCTCTCTCTGCCTCCTTGAGTGGACTTGAAGTGTATATCAATGATAGTGGCTGGAATAGGGTGTCTGACAGCGTCATAATCTTCAGTGGCCTTTCAGATAGGTTAAATTTCTTCATATTCTCCATGCAGGTTGCTGGAAAGTCTATTCAAAGGAATGTTTAGAGGAATTGAGAGTCCATCTGGCTTCCGAGCCAGTAAATATATTATTCTACTCGATCATTTTTGGATTCTGGTCTCCACAACAATTTTCAGAAAAAAAAACTAAAGAGTCAATTTCAAAAAAAATCTGCAATATTTATATTCCCTAGATCAAAAGCCAGCGACCATCTATTTTAAAACTACAATTCAGACTTCTAAGTTTTAGCCTTAGGTCTCTTTTGATTCTTATCTTTTTTTTATCTTCTTGCCCAAACTTTTACTGGTTTGATCTGGGAAAAGAAATTCATTACAATCGTAATGAATGAATCTAAAACAATGTCAATAACCCAAGGGCTATCTGATCCCTCCTGCAATTTATTCTAAATAAAAATCTGCGATATCTATATTCCCTAGATCAAAAGCCAGTGACTATCTGTTTTAAAACACAATTCAAACTTCTAAGTTTTACAGCAATTGTCTTTTTTGATTCTAATCTCTCTTTTTTTTATCTTGTTGCCATTTTTTTACTGGTTTGATCTGGAAAAGAAATTCACTACAATCGTAATGAATGAGGTCTAAAACAATGTCAATAACCTAAGGACTATCTGATCCCACCTGCGAATTATTCTAAATAAAAATCTTATTACCAATCTGTGAATTTCGCATGTGATTTATAATTTACTTAAACCAAACTTGTTAAAGAATATTTAGCCACATTTTCTATACAAAATAATCCTTATACAATATATTATTTATATAAATGCTGCGATATATCCATACAAAAATTAATATCATTATCATTTACAGGTGCTTGTATGTGTGACAATAAACATATAATTGTTTGAATACATATAAAACTGTGACCACATATATAACTGCATAAATGAATATATCGCTGTGTATATATATACAACTGTGTATACATATACATACAGCTGTGTAAAGGCATATAACACTGAGTGTATACATATACACTTGTACTAAAGTGTTCAAAACCGGCATAGATGTGTCTATGGAGACATAAAGGTGAAACAGATAGAAGGACAGTAATATCTGTTTCAATAGTGCATGCATTCTCTATTTTAAATTAAATAAGAGTATATAGATAAAATATAAAAAAATTACTTATTTCAAATTAATGCTATTTCTTCGCCAATATATATATATTATTTAATATTTTTGAATTTATTTTATTAAGAAAAAAAAAGAGTTTTCTTATTAATAATTCATTTCATAATAAATTCTCATTAATTTCAATCAATGTAAACATACACACACATGTAATCAATAGAGTACATTTTCTGCTATCATGTATAACAGTTGTCTTATTTCTAATTTTAATCTATTAATGTTTAAAGAAACAGTTAAAATTATATCTTGAATTTTAAATATTTAATTAGAATATTACAATTTTTATAATGTATATTAATTCTTTACATATTTTTGGAAGTACAAAAAATCTCTTTCATATTTTTAATAATTTTTTTTATTTATTTGAGTTAAGCCTTTTGAATATACAGATAACATTGTTATAAGTACATAATAATTGGCAACAAGTAATTACATAAAGATTCACATTACACTAAAATTAAAAGAAAAGTGGGTGCTGATTTAGAGTGCATCACACCATTTTGAATTCTAAGGACCACCCAAAAACACTGCTGACACATCTAAGTGATAAATAACATCAAATAATCCACAAAGGAACATTTGGATGTGTCAGCAGTGGATTTGAGTGGTCCTTAGAATTTAAAATAGTGGTGAGTACAGTCTAAATACTAAAAGCTTATAACTTCTAAAATACAAATTTTATTATGTGCCAAAGTATGCAAAGAGAGGGAAGGATGTTTTCAACGATAAAAAAAAATCATCCAAAAAATGCAGAAGTCTGACCAAACCAAATTTATAATTTCAAAATATTAAAAACTTATAATTTTTATGCCTATAACCACATTTTGATATATTGTAAAATTAATCAAACCAAGCTTATAATTTTGAAATAATAAAAGCTTATAACTTCTAAAACACAAATTTTATTACAATAAATTACATATACACAACATTGTTCATAACTGGACAAAAAATTGTTTTTCTATAAATCAAACTTTTATTAAAAAAAAAAAATGTTTTTCTTTTATTCTAATACTAGATTATTTTGCTGTTTTCTTGGAATCCATTTAAAAAACAAATTATTGAATAATCCCTTAATTATAAAACTAATTAGTGGGTTTTTTTTAAAAAAAAAAAAAAACATGTACATTTCTTCTTTTATTTAATTGTACATAAAACAAATATTTTAATTCTTTTCCAGAAAAATACAAACTGGAATGTTAATTTAATCAATAAATTCTTAAAGTTCATATTTAATTTTTTAAGTATGCTTTTATCTTTTCTATTGTTTTCAAAGATATAAAAATTTTGCATATAACATATTCCCAAATTAAGAAATTAAAAAGCACATTAATATGGAATCCCTAGGATCTTATATAATAATGGTACACATTAAATATTACAGTTTTTATACACACATACATAAATTTATTAATTTTACAGAATTGTTACCTTATTTGTTCTGAAATCACTATATTTGATTCAAACCTTTATTGATTCCCTAATATGTGTAATCATCATCAGTATATGAACTTTTGAATGGAATTTAAGTTTTCAATTATTTAACATAGGCATTTATTTCTTAACTATTTAGCATTGTCCTTGTGACAGTTTCCTTTTTCTTTAGTGCACTACTTAAAAAAATATTTTTCCCTAACAACATTTTTTTCTTAAGCCTTTTTATTTTAACAGAACTTTCTTGTGATTTTATTAAATTAATTATAATATATAGAGTATATGAGCACATATTTTCACATGACTCACCACTCTCCACACTATCTCATAACACTAATACACTTAAACACATATATGTTGAAAAGATAAATAGGCGCCAATATACATATTTCATGCTAAACCAGCAATCATCAGTTGGTCCAGATTACCATCTCTACACATAAATTCTGTAAGTGCTCAGATATATATTAAGATAGCCAATCCTCATACTTTAATGGACAGGCTTCAATCTACTCACACTCCAACTCTTCAACTGTCCATCCAATTGAAAATCTGATGATGGAATGCTCAAAGATCACCCTGAGGCCGATATTCTTGTCACACCCATGTAATCTCGGCCTCAGGGTGGCCTTTGAGAATTCCATCATCAGATTTTCAATTGGATGGGCAGTTGAAGAGTTGGAGTGTGGAGTAGATTGAAGCCTGTCTATTAAAGTATGAGGATTGGCTATCTTAATATATGTCTATATTAATATATATATATATATATATATATATATATATATATATATATATATATATCTGCACTTACCGCATATATATGTAGAGATGGTACTCTGGACCAACTGATCATTGCTGGTTTAGCATGAAATACTTATATTGGTGATTATTTATCTTTTCAACATATATGTGTTCAAGTGTATCAGTGTTATGAGATAGTGTGGAGAATGATGGGTTGTGTGAAGTCTGTGCTCATATACCCTATATATTACATATATAGATACAGATATATAATAAGCCTGTGTGTTTCAATTAAATTAATTATAATAAAGTATTGTCCATATATCCATAAATTAATTATCTAACATTTCACTAGTCCATTGTTTGGACAAATATTTTACAAAATTTAGAAATTTGCAAATTTCTGATGCATAGATTGACATGAATCATCTCTCAATTATCCATTTGCTTGTCTTGCGCTATTAGTCAATCAGATATTTATTCTTTCTCATTAGATTTGCATATTGACACTTTTTCTGTTAATTATTTAAATGTATACATTTTGAAAATTAAATTACACTTCTAGGTATGTTTATACATGCTAAAAATACATATTGTATAAAAATTATTATTATTCATGAATTCAAGTAATCATAGAAATGCTGGGAACCAAATAGCAGCCAATATGGAAGAACAACTATATAATCAAATCACTTTTATATATAAAAGTATGTAAAAGCAGCTCAAGATTTGTATTAATATTTTTAATATAATAATTAATCAAATTGCAAACACTGTCACTTCACATGTAATGATGAATTTAAAAATATTATTCATGAATAGAATAATTGAAAAGTGATAAGTATGAGTGTGTCATATCTGACCCTGCCTTCAGAAGTGGACTATTCCAGATTCCTTGCCTGATTGGCTAGCATCCAGTTGCTATCAAAGAGTTAGAACCTTCACTGGGATTCATGTTTCCAGTAAGGTAGGGGATCTGCCTTTAAATAGTCAGCCTTTTGGAGGCAAGGCAGAGAGCAATTACTTCTGTTAACCTGAACAACAGAATGTGCTCCCCATTAAACCTTCTTCCATCAGCAAAGGTATTTATCTAGTCATTATTGCAGGGGTCCCCAACCCTATGCCCGTGGGCACCATGGCACCCACAGACCATTTTACATGTGCCTGACTACAGCGTAAAAATATAAATGTTAATTATATGTTAAAATTTTATTTTTGAAATAAATATTTTTTTGTACATTATGTGTATTATTAACAATATCCAACTATAAATTTACATTGAAAAAATAAATGGTGCCCGCCACCTGGATGGTATTATAGAATGTGCTTTTAAGTGCAAAAAGGTTGGAAACCCCTGCATTATTGAGATGTTCACACAGTGAGGCAAGTCCACCTATGGACTGGAAACTGCTACATCTGAACTAAAGCCACTCAAGGCAAGCAAACTACATAGCTGGAAAAGTCTTACCAGAACTCACTATGCAGGCTAATCATTAGCTGGAAGCAAGTTCCTTACTCCGCACGACTATCTCAGCATTGAAGCATATCAACTGTATTTGTTCATTTGTTTAACTAATGTGTGTATATATTTTGTACTAATAAATTGTATCTGTTGGTTTGGAAATGAACTGCAAGTCTAACCAAACACAACAGAATGAAATGGGATATTATAACAACTAAATTTATAAAAGCTGGTTAAATGATCCCATAACAGAAAAGATGTTCCAAAAAACAATATGAAAAATGTAATGAAGAATAAAAAAGTTCATAAATGCAAATCAACATGAAAGATATTAGTTTAAAAAAAAATCATCCAACATTTTATTGCCAATTTGAGCACTACGTTTTTTTTTAAAATTCACATAAAATAAGTGGCAATATTTACATATAATATGAAATCTATTAACAGTCATTAGTCTTTAGATAAGTGGGGGGAAAAAATTACGAATAACAAATTTTAAAAAAGACAAACAACGAATGTTACATTCAGCATAGATATTATTTACATCATCTAAATTATTCAAATTACTATTTTTGATATTTCATAAAAGTTCAATTTTTATTAATTGCAACGTTATAAAATAATTGTCTATTTATCTATTATTCAATCGTATGAATTCCTGAATTTCTTCAATTATCATCTAATTTTAAAATTATCTTTCTTTTCTTTATTTTAAAAAAAAACTTTTTTTACAAAAAAATCTGAGCAGGTATTTATCTTGGGTAAGATTCCTGACATACCTATCTTTTATTTCTAGAAAAATAACAATCAAAATTAGTATAAGACCAACTAAATAATTAAATTTAAATTAAAAAAAACAACAACAATTATACTGAAAAAGAATCATATATATATATTTTTTAAAAAAATTCTTGCATTTCGTAATTTATATTTTTCATTCAAATTTTAACTCGATGACAATAAAGACTTCTCAAGAAGAATCACTGAAATAAAAAAAAAAGATCACGATTCAAGTCTGCAATTAAACTTTGTTAAATAATGTTTATAGTTTTAAAATACCTTATAATCAGTCTTGAGGAAAATAAAAATATGTTAAGAATGCAAGGTTCTCTATTTTCAAATAAAAATTACATCACAATAGATCTTGTAATAGGATGTGGTTTGTATTTAAAAATTCCAATTATTCGATAAATTTTTAGTGTATTTTATTTCTAAACAATAAATTATTATTATTAGTTATGATTTAGCTGAGAGCCTTCAGACTGAAATTAATATAGGTTTGTCATATCAATTATAATGCAAACAATGCAGTGTTTTACAACAAATCAAAAGGGCTTATGTGAATCAAAAAAGAGTGTCCAGTTCTCTTAGCTACCTTTAATGACAGACTAAAAAAATTGAATGATTGATTGCTTGGGAGTTCATAAGAAATTTGAGCGCCATAGATAATACAGGTGGTAGCAATCCATGGAACTTTTTTTTTTTTAAGTGTCATATGTGAACCCGCAACCCGGGCAACTGCCTGCAAGTGCAAGGCAGTCGCGCTGACCTCTCGACCACCAATGCAAGACCAATCCTTGAGATCCAGAGTTTGACATTTTAGCATTGCAGTAGACCACATAAATTTTTTGCACAAACACAAGCAAAGTAATTAAGCAACAAAATACTATAACTAAGTAGTAATATTTTGGAGATAGTTTTCCATTATTAATTGCTCTTAAACACTATTTATTCTAGGTGCTCATTAAAATAAAATAAAAAAAATTTTAATGCATTATTGATTTACATTGATTAGAGCCCTGCATAATTTGGTTGTAATAAGAGAATATGAGGTTTAGAGTCCACTGATCATGCCCAATTCTGTCACTCCAGTGCTTAAACTTCTTTTGAACTCTTGAGGAAAAGAAAAAAAAAATCAAATATTTATTTTTTTATTGTTTGGTTGTCTTGAAGCAAAAAAACTTAATAAATATTCTATAACAATTCCAAAAAATAAAAAAAATTATCAGGACCCTAAATGAGAGTTAAACTTAAAACTAATTTAGATAGAATAATGTTATGACTACATTGATGACTTAAAAACAATAATAGCAATAAATAATTCTAATACATCCACACTAAAAACAATGTTATTATAGGAATTCATGGTGACTAAATCTTAAATAAGAATGTTCAAGATTAAAATGCTAGTTCCATTAAAAAAATTAGAGTTGTATACTAAACACATTTGATGTTCATTCTCTAATAGTAATTCGACAGCAGACAATTTAAATTACCAAGCATGTTATGTTACTGAGATATAACTTTTAAAAACTGTATTGGGGATTTAAGTAAATCTATTCATAAAGTTCAATGAAAAAAGAAACATAATTGGTTCTTTCACTATAAGTACAATTAATAATGATCAAAAAACAATATAGCATTCTCTTCTAGACAGAATAACAAAATCAACATGTAGTCCTATGAATAATATACTAATTTAAAGGGAGAAGTTCAATGACTGTCAAAAAAGCTTAAGAATTATTGGTGACTTAAAACTGCTTAGGAGATACAGTCAGTGGCTAATCATGTTGATATATTAACAATTGAATTTTAAAAAACAACATTAATAATCTTATTATATTAGTAAATGCTGTTCATTTATATTTAGTACTGCATAATTTGGGCAGGTAGTATAGAATGGCAGACTCGGAGTTTAAGATTCATGAATCACACTTTATCTATTCAGTGTTGGAATCTTTGGTAAATTCCTAAGCAATAAACTATTTGATTATTTTATTTTCTAATGGCATTACAAACAGATGGAGAGAACAGTTAAATCTTTTTTTAAATAATTATAGGTAAAAAAATAATTGAATACTTTATTGCTAGGGACTTAGGTAAAAAGTTTGATCCCCAGGAATGACAAAAGTGGACATGATCAATAGATATTGAGCTTCAAAGTCTATCAGTTTAATACCACACTAAATCATCCAGGGCATGATATATAAATTCAGATGATTGAAAAAATGTATGTGTTGTTTAGATATCTACAAAAGACTTAAAATAATAAAACAATGAATTACCTTCAAAACCATAACATTTTTTTAGAAATGTATACATTTTTAAAGATATGTGATCTAATCTTACTAATGCTTCTATTGTATAACATTATAAACATATATATATATTGTAACCTTATTACCCAACTCCATTGGGAATAGATCGATTGGCATTCGTTGTGTTTTTAAAAAAAAATTTTTTTTTAATTTTATAAATTCAAAGTAAATTATATTAAATTACAATTGAAGGAAAAATCTGTTTTTTTTTTGTTTTTTTTTACAGATGTCTGTTCAGAGTATGAAATGTATATTTTCTTTAGCTTATCATATATTATTTTGATATTATAAATTGGTTATAATGATTGACGTTTCAGTATGACATAATTTAAGGTGGGGTTAATTAGTGCAATAAAATTAATCATATCCATAATTAAATTTTCCTACAGTTTCTCATATTTATTAAAATAAATGTAGTTTAAAATTTGGTATATTATACTGGTTTTATTAAAAGAGTAAAATATAGAAATATGGTTTATTAGGTTTGAAAGTGGCTTAAACTAAGTTTAATCCAGTTTAATTAATTGATAAGTTGTAAATTCTCCCAAGTATATATATATTTTCATGTGTCAAAGCATCGGCCGGGAAGCGAACCCGCAAACCCGGGACAACTGCCTGTAAGGCTGCTGCGCTGACCACTCGACCACCAACGATTGACAGTATTTTTTTTTTTTACTGCTGAATTGTCTTGTGTTAAGATATGCAAATAAAAAATAAAAAAGATTTTTTTTTTTTTTTAGTGGGAAGTCTGTTGGATTATAAGACATAAATAAAGAAAAGTAAGGAAGAAAAGCTTCTTGTAAAATATCTTTAAAGAAAATGAATTTGTAATATTAATTTTATTGTTTACATAAAAGCTCAAAATTCTTGTCCTATGGAACATTCGCTCTGACTCTTTTCAATTTATGTCTGGGGGAACCAATATTTGTCATTATTATAGAATGCATTACAATATTTAACAATACTAAGCAAATTGTGTAAAGAAGAAGAAAACGGAATAAGTAAATTAAAGTTCTGGTTCAATTTTGAAGTGTTGTTAAACTTAAAAGGAATATTACTAATTTAATAATATTCTTTCATATTAATTTACGTCATGCCTCAGACCCTCATGCTGCTTGGATAAATTCATTTACTCACTAATTAATGAAATTGTCAAAACCACTTTGAATATGGATAATGCTTATATATATATTTTCTATATGTCAAAGCATCGGCCGGAAAACAAACCCGCGACAACTGTCTGCAAGAAACTGCTTGCTTGCAAGATAGCTGTGCTGATCTCTCAGCTACCAGCGCTTGATGGCTTATATTTAAGTGTAGAGTTATCACTGCCAGTGAAGTTGCTAAATTATGAATTGTGCTTCAAAAATCTTTACTGCTTGGATAAACTCACTTTTTTTGACTAATTAAAGAATTTGTCAAAGCTTACCTGGATATATTAACGATGTTTGGAATTAATCCTAAATTACTAAGATAAAATTATTCATTAAATTATTCGTGACATTCTTAAAGTTTATTTGGAGATGTTGACAATGTTATAATTTTATTTGAGAAATCCAGCATTAATGGAAATGCAAAATTATATGATTGATAAAAGATAAAGAATTGACTCGAAGTTACTTATTGTATTATCATGGAGTACATTTTTATTTAAAATGGTGATGTATTGGATGATAAAGAAACCAAGAATGATCAATTTATTTTCCTGAAGAAGTTTCTACAATTGTATAATTATGTTAGGAATTATTTACAGATATGAAATATTCAGTGAGGTTTGTACTTCTTAAATTATGGATGATTAACAGAAGATATTTGGATATCTAATCTTTTCCTGGGAATATTTATAACACAATGAGAATGTAGAAATGCAAAGTAACAACTTAATAATATTCAAACTACAAATGCAGAATGTATTTTAAGCATTGGGTATTATTTTGGGTATCTTGTGCAAGATGGTGTGAAGTTAAAGAGTGAGTGTTATATATGTGTGTTGTGTTATATTGTATGCTACATAAATTATGAGTTATCAATTAAAATAAAGGCAAGGTAATAATGATATTTATGAGTTATTAATTAAAATAAAGGCAAGGTAATAATGATATTTAATCTTAAGAGGGTGATATATATTGGTTGATTATTAAAGTTCATCATTAATTGTTTTCAAAGGAATTAAATGATATTATGACTGTAATATCGAACTTTAATATTGTGATGATAAAACTTATTATTATTATTTATTCTAAAATATGTTAAACAGCATTATATTTCAGTTTATTAATTTTATATCATAATTTCAGAATATTTCAACAACACATTTAACCAATTTTGGGTTTACTGAGAAAATGATTTTAATAATATAAACTTAAAATCTATATAGAATGATAGTTTAGTGAATCTGTGAGAGCAAGTATTAAATAAGGTTAAGTGTTCATGGTTGATGATTGGTGGAGATGACCATGTTACAGCTGTGAATTTCCCATTGGATGTACCTGGTTTTTCATTTTATGCTGGGATTATTGTATTGGGGAGTCAATGGTATTTTGTAGTGTCATGGAGATATCTGACACAATCTCATATGGTGGCCATGATCTTAATGAGTATCCTTGGATGATATGATGTATTAAGGAAGTTGCATTTTTTTGTAGTCATATAGATGTTGATAGACATCTAGATATGCAATTCAAGTGTATTCAGACATGATCCTAGACTAATAATATTATTGTCGACGCAGACTTGATTCTTTAATGTCTATGTTGGTGATGTTACCCCATGCATCGAGCGGTCAATCATTGTTGTGTAAATTTTTATTGTTCACTTGTTGTTGATGGTGAATAGCTTAAGGAAGATATGTTAGATATATTCATACACAATGAATGAATATTTGTAATCCGCTAACCTCAAATTAATTTAAATTAAAGTAATGCACTAAGAAATTGTTGAAACCAATAGTGCAATCACTTCGCTCTAATAGACTCATGGTTTTGTAGCTGTTTGTTTTATGCTTTATGAAAATAATAAATTTCAATAATATAAATAAATATCTTAAGAGAGATTAGAGAATCCATAAACGAGGGAATCAGGTATGATTGTCATTCATACTTATTAAAACCTATGGAAAATATGTAATTGTGATTAACTAGTATGTTAAGTATGCTGATTCTTTAGTGGAAGAATTTCCATAACAAGGTATTATATTTGTGAATTTGTTATTATTTTATTATGATTTTTTTATGAACACAAATAATGCTCCCTTATGATATTATTTTGGAATATCTTGGCAAGTATCAGAACTTAGGTGTGGATATTTAAGATTGTATTTTGTTTCAATATTGAAATTATGTTTTGTTATATGTACCATATGTAAATAAATATAAATATTAGGGTAAATAAATGTTAGTGTAATCTTCGTAGCATGCTATTATTGCTTTTGCTTTCATGGTTATCACTAATCACCAATTCAGTTAATTTCTAACCAATATAGTTTAATAGAATTGTTATTGATTATATATTTAAATTTCATTAGCAATTCATCATTGCAATCATAAATGCCGATTATCACATACTCTTTGGGATTTGAGAAATAGGATTATTTAAATTATTTAATGAGTGATTCATAGAATCCATTGTTATCTTCCAATTATAATTAAATACCTATAGTATGGTTTAAGCACTATGGTTTATGCATAATTCTATCAATAGAAAGTATAGTTGACAAATCTATGCATGAACTTGTAATGTGATATTGTTATTATGTGGACCATTTTAATATCGCAACCAGATAAAAGATCTAAACCAGGCTAGTAGTTATAATGTCTCATAGTAATTCTGGTGCTTTTGCACATAGAGTGGCAGTAAAATGAACCCTCTTGGTCTAACTTAAGTGTGCCTTGATTCGAAAAAAAAAATTAGAACCCTGAGATATAAATGTTAAGATATTTTATGATTTAAGTATATCATACAAGTGATGTAGCAAATAATGCTGGAAGGCAACAGTTCTTGGTGTGCAACAATTTTGCTGATGGCTGATAGTTGGGAAACAGTTGGTTACAATACATACATAGAGATTACTTCAATAAATATTACAGACAATTATTGCCAAGCATTATGGCAAAAGTATTTTTGAAAATTTTCGTATATATACTGATTAGAGAATCAAAAAGCAATATATATATATATATATTTAAAAAGCAATATATATATATATATATTTAAATTAATAAATTAAAAGGTCTTAAATGAACTGTGGAAAAACAAATGTAATAATAGTATCAAGTGTTTGAATTTGTCTGTTTCAAAAAATAATAATCTACAAATAAGAGGTTATATTCCATATTTTTTTAAAGAGCCACATAAATATAAAATGGCTGCTTTCAAGACTTTTTTACATAGAAATAATATGTTATATAAATTTTCATATGATAAAAGTGAAAATACTGGGATTAAAGTAAATGAATTGTTAAGCATTGGTTTTGATATAAAGAAAATTTATCAGGTAAGGGATCAATTTTATAAACAAATTAAAATGAATAATATTGGGAAGTGTACTAATAATATGAAATGGATTTCATTATCTTTTTTCTAATAATATTCAAGCTAAATTTTTGAAAAAGATTTATACTGGAAAATATATTTCATTTTATGGTTTGTATAATTTGAATAAGATGGTTAACAATTCTAAGGATAAATTATTTAAGGATGGAATGAATAATATAGTTTGTCAAATTTTGTGTGGATGTATTGCGTCATATATTAGGGAGTCAAGGTGTAGTATTGAAAAAAGAGTTAAAGAACCTAAGTTATTATATAAAAGAGTATTAAAGATAATTCAAAGATAAAAGTGACTCATTTACAGAATCAGTGTTTATGATCATGATAGTAAATGTAAATCCAATTTTGATATAAAAAAAAATATTAATAATAAAAGAGAAATTTATGAGGCAATTTTTATTAATCGTTACAAAAATACGATAATAAACAGACAATCAGTGAATATTAAGATTAGTGAATAAAAGATGTGGTTTCCAGTTGATGCTGTTTTACTCCATTTTGAAATTAAATCAGTTTAGTTGAAAATGATTATGAATATAATTGAAAGTACTACTAATAATTAAAATTTATATTGCAACTTATTTAGTTATTTACCATTATTTGGAATAAAATTACATTATATATATATATATATTGTTGCTAATCAAATGCAAAAAAAAAAAAAAATGTAAACAAAAGCATGACTTAATATATTTGATCAAGACATTTGATTTGGTAATTGAAAAGGTTGAGGATGATATTTAATATTAACTAATTATTCAAGAATTTTTATTCATATTATATAGCTTCTAAATAACAAGTTTAAAAACAAATTATACTACTGAAAATGAATACGAGGATGAAAACTAGTGTTAAGAAAAAATCTTTACTAGTTCTAACTTTGTTTTTCATTTTGATGACAATGGTTACAGAAACAGTTCATCAAGCAGCTATCAAGTTGTTATACCAGTTTGAAGGTAGAAATCCCAATGTGAACTACTTAAAGCAAAAACAAAATTTAATCTTCTTTACAATATTCTAATGAATATGCAAGTGAGCCTAATTCCATGTTTAAAATACTTTTAAAAAATTTAGTCCAACACTGAAAATTTTGATTTAATAGTTTTTGCACAAAAAATGCAGATGTTTTATGAGCCATTATTGAAAGAAAATCTTCAGTAAACTTTAATTTAGTAGTTTCACTTTGAGAATATGATCAATTTAAGTATATTAATAGCTTTTTACATAAAGAGGCGAGTTAAATGAAAGGCCCTGTGTTCAAGCTAAGTTTACAACTAAAAATAGGTTATTTGATTATAATTTAGAAGGAAAATATAGAAAACTCTCTATTATTATAAAAAGTCATGGGACAACTTTCAATAAAAATGCTCTATAAAATTCTACAAGCTTGGTGGATAT
Source organism: Epiperipatus broadwayi (assembly GCA_028023455.1). Classification (NCBI taxonomy): domain Eukaryota; kingdom Metazoa; phylum Onychophora; class Udeonychophora; order Euonychophora; family Peripatidae; genus Epiperipatus; species Epiperipatus broadwayi. The sequence goes on from JAQFVV010006222.1 coordinate 4,037,543, forward strand.
GATTGTGTTGAATCTTTCAATCTGGAAAGTGGCAGAATCCATTTACATGATATAATTATCTCAAAAACAATATTTTAGTGATATGAATTGGCTGAAGATAGAATACAATAAAGAATTATAATTAAAAAGGTGTGAAATTCAAAAAAAAATATGCCACAGAAAAAATTAAATACTGCAAAATAAAATGTCAAAGTTTTAAAAACCAGCCTGAACTATGTATATGGACATATAGTGATTACTTTGTACAGTTATGACAAATTTTTTAAAATATTTTTATCTTTTTTAAATCTTAAAATTAAATTTCCATACTCATCTATGAATGTCAGAAAAGAAGAATAAAGTTTCAATGATCTTTATAATAGTCTATCAAATAAATGGAAAAGCAAATTCTAGAATGGAAAAGTAAATTCTCATTGCTGCTGGTTTTTAAAAGACAATGAAAATAATAAAACCAATGCATTGTCTGAACTAGACTCTTCAAATCAAATTTTCTGGGGAAATCTGCTAACTTATACAATAACCAAAAGATTGAAGAAAAGTAGAAATATCTCTGCCTAGATGAATTAGAGAGAGAAGACAGTTGGAGAAGATAAAAGGTTATGTTTGTGAATGAACTTTGTAGTATTTTCTAGAGTTAGGAGAGGTTATATTAGTGTGTGCATACAATTGTAAATATAAATTTTAAGTGTGTGCAAATATACAAAATAATCAGAAATTAAATAAATGCACTGTAAGAAATTTAGACATGTAGTACACTAAAAATATGCAAAGATGTAGAATTAACCAAATGTATGCTTATTTGCAAAAGTATGCAAATGAGGTTAGTTATGCAAATTAAGTGATGACAAATAAAAACTAATGGAATCAACCATTTGTGTTGTTGCTATTGCTATAAAATATGATAATAAAGTATTGTAAAACTGGTCTGAAACAGTGAGAAAGCAGCAGTGCATTACCACAAAATACAATGAGCAGTAATGGAAAGAACAGCGTATGCAGACTATAATGCAATCAAATGTACAGTTAATGCAATGATGAGAGAATGAAAAAAAATTCTCTAACTTTTTATGCAAAAGTGTTTAATAGCTGACGTAATAACCTATTTACCAATTTGTTATACATATAAGACAGAATAATTAACTCTAATTGTTAACATTTAAATTTGTGACTTGCGTATTCATTTGTAAAATAAATACTGATATATGTAAACAGCTGGTTAACATCAATAAACAGCTGGTTAACATCAATATTGCCCTTAAAACAGGCAAAACTCACTATACGTATTGCCACACACAACAAGCTAGAGTAATCAATGGATGCCAGAAGGCTTGTGCATAAAATCCCCATCTAGTGCTTACTCATCCAATATGCCCAGACTAGTTTCTGGCTTGTGGCCTTCATCAGTGAGAAGCCTTGTATCTGAGAGCACTGCACCTAGATCTGTGCCCCTGGGTGTAGCAGTCATGATGGGGTTTTTTAATGATGAAATGAAAAATAATTATTTAAATATAATTAATTATATATAAAAAAATTTCATATCATTAATTCTTGATTATAAAATAAAAAAAGTGATGTCTAAAGTTTGTATTTTGTTTTATTTGTACATCTTTTTTTCCCTTTAGTTTTGTCATATTATTGTAATTTGGATTTCGTTAAACTTTAGATATATAAAATGTAAATATAAGCATTTGAATTTTTAATTTTCCGAATGTTTAAATCACTTTTTTATTTTATAATCAAGAATTAAGGATAGGAAATTTTCTATGTATACAATTAATTATATTTAAATAATTATTTTTCATCATTATTGAGATATTAAAAATTATTTTGTGTAGTGATACGAATCCAATTTTATCAGAACATATGCTTCAACAATAAATGCAAAAAATTCAAAGTATCAAAGGTTTTATTTCATATAATATAAAATTATTATGACAACAATTTCTCCTTGGGGAAAAATGTATGGTTAATAAAAACAGCAAATATCACTCTTAAGTCATTGGAATTAATTATATTGGAAATAATCATATTGACTGCCTGTTTTACTAAACTTTTTGCATAAATTTTTAATTGACCATCACAATCATTTCTTTTAAATAGAAAAAGTAATGTAAAAAATAAATAAATATACCCATGTTTAAAACAGTAGCAAGATATAGATTAGATTATGTTTAAAAATCAAAAAATAAATTAAGGCAGCATTATGCCAATATAATGGTTGCGCAGATCTTTGGTGAGTATGATCCACAAATAAAATTACAAAAATATAAAATCTATGCAAAATATACTAGTAGAAAATTTGATTTTTATAAATAATATTCAAGCTAAACTTTCACAATTGATCGTGCTACTGGAGAACAAACATTTTAAGATATGAGTTCCTTGCCAATAATTGATTTGGAAATATACCACTTTTAAACAATGAAATATTTTAGAATTATATGAAGCCATGAGAGAAAGAGTTCTTTTTTTTTTGTTTTAAAGATATTTCTATTATTCAAATTTTATAAAATTAAAAGGAAAATAAGAATTACTCCAGCTAATGGGTAATATCTTTATAGCCTTTATAGCTAGTTCGCCAAACCTCTCATGTTTAAAGATTCTACAGTCATGATTTTACTTTCAAAATATATTTTATTCATTTATAGAGCAAGGTAAATAATTGTGTATACAGGCAATAGTGAGAGCTGCTGTTAGCAAGCATTGTCTGCAATGGGTCTACAGGGATATAGTTCATATAGGATGGTTAGGAGGTAGGTCATTCCATCCCTGTCATCACAGCAATAGGGGGAGAGATCAGTCCTAGGAGGTAGGTCATTCCATCCCTGTCATCACAGCAATAGGGGGAGAAATCAGTCCTGATAAGGCCAGAGGCATTGTCCATAAAATGAAATGTCTCAAAACTTATATTTTGTTGATCCCAGGTCTGATTACCAACTGTTCTGGGCAAGTCCTCTTGTCAATCTCCCTAGCCTTCTGTATGAAATTTATAAGGAGGTCCTCAGGACTGTGGCCAATCCCACTTTCAAACAATACTTTGCAATGTATAGGCCAAATCCCGAAGTTGACAAATGAAGCCAGCCAAATTTTGGCAAAAAGCCCCTTTTCAAAGGCCTGAGGAATCATTACACAAGCCAGGTCAGATACAGACATATACCTCAGAACCATACCTTGGAGATGGACCACGAATCACAATGGAACAGAATGTTGTCCATGGTCTCTTCCTGCTTCCCGCACATTGGGCACAAGGTATCGATGTTATAGCCTCTATGATGGAATAAAAAACACTCTTTGGGAATGGCCTTAAAGTTGACCTTGAGCAGGAAGTCCACATACTTGGGCTCAAGTCTGAGGAATTGTGTCAATTTGGCAAGTCTAGAGATAGAAACTGAGAGCAAGATGGGGGTACATGTTTTCTCCTCGAACATTAGTCGGTATGTGTCCCAGTAAGCAAGTTTTGACTGAAATAAGAAACTGGAGGTCTTGATACATCTGTCACCTGTTGTTGGATCCAAAGTCTCCTCAGTCTGGGTGGGGTTCTATCAGTAGGTAGGGGATCTATCAGTAGGTTAGACCCTTTCTATGGGAACCGGGCATTCAATGTCAGAATGAGAATTCAATAACCTAACCAGTATATTGTATGTCCTTTGAATTTGGAAGACCTTAATGGCGTGTAAGGCCAGTCCATTAAGAGGTTTAGGCTTCTGTAAAATGTTTAAGCTGATGACCAGGGCCCCCTTCCCCCAGCATAGTTTCATACAAAGCATTCCAATCCTTTTAATGAAGGTGCTGGTAGGTGAAAAGCCAGCCAGATAGTATGTGATTTTGGGAAGTACTACCGAATTCAGTAGGGCGACCTTGCCCAAAAGGGAAAGGTAAATTTTGGATAGTGAGTTAACTGTTTTCTCGATTTTGATGAATAGCTTCATCTCCATGTCTCTCCTCATGACTGAGGGGGAGAAGCAAGATGGAATCCCAGGAAGCCCTGGGGGGCTGCTTTGAATCTGTCTGGGATTTGCTTCCCTGTCAGGATGGACCACAATGCTGATTTGCCTTCATTGACCTCAAGACCAAATTTACAAGAAAACTGGTCTAGGAGCTCTTCAAGTCTTGCGAGCTCCCTGCCAGAAGACAGAAACACCAATATCATCAATAGAAGTGATGTGGCATATGCACTCTCCAAGCACAGGAATGGCTATCCCTGGGAGGGCAGCCTCAATGCTTAGAAGCAGGGGGTTCACATAGGCTGTGATGAGAAGGATGCTCAGTAGTGAGCCCTATGGGATGGAAAAACAGAACCTAAATCCTGAAGATACTTGGCCATTCAATGAGAGAGAAACCTCCCAATTTTGTGGGAGGTTCTCTATAATCTGAAGGTATGCCTTGGGCACTTTGAGCCACTCCAGTACACCAAGCAGTATGTCAATTCTGATGCATCAAAAGCTATAGCAAAGTCAAGTTGAACCACAACTGGCTGTGATTTCCTTATCCTGCATACATGGTCTGCGATGAGGCGAAATCAGCTGACAGCATTGGCAGTCAAGCAACCTTTCTTTGCAATTTTATAAGGAGAGAGGTATTCTATGATGTTATCTTTGATGTCTTCTTTTATAAGGCCCTCGATAACCTTTATCATAAGTGGCACCATGGAAATAGGTCAAAGGTTCTCGAAAACCAGTGGACCCTCAGGTTTCTTGATGAGGGGTACCATAGTAATTGGACATATGTACAAGGCTTCCCGACTGTCATTTAGCAAGAAAATTTATGATGATTAGTATAATTGGTACCGTAAATGTGCACAGATGGAATAAAATAAATTTTGGAATTCCATGCAGGCCAGGATGGGTCTTGTTCGAGAGGGACCTTAGTCTCTGTAGAATTCACCCTTCCACAATCTTGTGGGGGACAGCATTGACCGAGGCAATTTTTTCCAGGCATTAGTTATCCCCAATGGCTGAAATTTTAGGGAATAAAACTCCCTGATTCTGTCCAATATGGAAGATCCAGAGTAGCAGTTTCCTTGCACCTCTATCGATATAGGGGCCTGGGATCTTTTACCCAAGCCAAAGGCCCAGTGAAGGTACCCTCTAGTCCAGCAATGCTGATGTTGTAGGTATTGACAAGTCTTCTTAATTGCAAAGTACTCGGCTAGGATAGACTGCACTGATTTATATTTTGCTAAAAAATTTATGATGATTAGTATAATTGGTACCGTAAATGTGCACAGATGGAATAATAAAATTCCATGCAGTCCAGGATGAATCTTGTCCAGGAGGGACCTTAGTCTCTGTAAAATTTGCCCTTCTGTAATCTTGTGGGGGGCAGCATTGACCGAGGCAAATTTTTTTCTGGGCATTAGTTATCCCCAATGGCTGAAATTTTAGGGAATAAAACTCCCTGTTTCTGGCCAATATGGAAGAGCCAGAGTAGCAGTTTTCTTGCACCTCAATTGATGTAGGGGCCTGGGATCTTTTGCCCAAGCCAAGGGCCCATAGAAGGTACCCTCTAGTCCAGCAATGCTGATGTTGTAGGTATTGGACAAGTCCTCTTAATCACAAGGTACTCGGCAAGGGTAGACTGTGCTGATTTATATTTTACTTTCAAGTGAATTATGTGTGGGATATTCTGTTCCTCAAGAGTCAAGTTGTGCAGATCTCTGGCAATCCCATCCAGATCAGCCAATAGTCGGATGGGACCTTTGGTTTTAAGGGTGCATTGATTTATTAGATAGCCTACCATTCTAATGAAGGCTATCCATGCCTCCACCAGAGGAAGAGACATGATCTCTGGGTGGTGGAATGCAATATAGGCCTCAGAGACCAGTTGGGTCCTAATATTCGATGTGGTCAGCATCATTGTAGTGCAGGGGAAATTGATTGTTGGAATTGTGGAATTTTGATACCTGAGTCGGATTTCCATTGCCAAATGGTCAGAGAAGGCATTGGGCCAGAGATGGGCTTCAATTGATCCCACCATCACAGGAGAAAAAAACACAGGTCTATTAGGGAATGTATATGCCTTATATAAAATGAGAATGCCCCTTCAAAAAAAAGGCCTTCTCCACTTATCATGGCCAGATTAAGGAATTTTATGTACTTGTTACTGAAGGAAAGGTAAGATTGATTAAAATCACCTGTAATTAATGTGGGAAGCAGGCTTGTTCTGAGAGTTACATTGATGGAGTGATCACTTTGATTATGATATCTGGGTTTTTGGGTAGGTAGAAATTTATTAGATTGAAGGACCATCCATGAAATTGGAAGATCACTATCAGGATGTGAGAGTCGATGTATAACATTTTGAATAGGGCTATTGGTAACTTCTTATTAATTATGAGAGCCATGCCTCTTGATGTGGTGAAAGAAAATGAAAGTGGAAGAAGCCGAATTCTTCGATTAGTGAATCACATGATGGTCTGTCCGGAGGTGTATCTTTGTTTCTGGTAAGCGCAAAAATATATCTGGGGCCTGTCTATGAAACCAATGTAACAAGGCATATGCCCTATCCTGTGAGTTCAATCCCCTTACATTGACAGAGTATCTTGAGAATGGTTATTTGGTTGGCAGATCAAGTGGTTACAAGAGATCAGATGGACTTGGGGACACAGGGAAAACCATTGGATTCTGGAAAAGATCATCAGGCACCAATATAGTTTCTAAATGCATTGAGTCATAGTCTGGACCAGGGCTGTGGTAACAATTACTGCTAATAGATGAAGAGAGAAAAAAACCTCAACCTGAAGGGCAAACTTATCACATACTACTGGGGTAAAGAATTAGGTACCACAGTCTCACTAATTGCTTTAGAGAGGTCCCCCAGTGGATGCCCAGCCATCAGAGGAAAGGAACACCGCACCTTTTTTTCTTAAGGGAAAAGTTGAGTTGCTACCTGGATCACAAGGATCAAAAAGGCCCAAAAGGTCATCTACTGTCAGGGATTCCAAATCCACTGATAACTGATCAGGAGAGTCTAATGATGTTTTTGGTTTACTTCTCCTCTTCCTTTTCTTTAATACTGCTGTAATGAATCCTTCCTCCTCTGGAGAGTTGGCCATCGGTAGTCGAGAATCAACCATTGATATATCTACAGACAGATTTGTCCTCCACTGACTCTACAACCAAATTGCATGAAGGGCCCTCTCCAAAACCTCCAACAGCATATGTGGGGTCAGGAGAATGGTGAGCCCTGTCAGATTAATGGCCAGGAAGCTCATCCCCAGAAAGCCCCTGAGGGTCGGGGCCTGAGGTGGGCTGGATGGGTGATGTACTATCTTTAGAGTGACATTGATGTGGTCCCTGGCTAATAAATCAACACTGTATGCAGCTTCGATCTCTGCAGTCCTTTATGAGGTGTCCCGTAACCCTGCAATGAAAGCACTGTGGGGGAACACCCTGAAAGATGATGGAAAGTGGAACATCAATGAACTCAATAAACCCAGGTAAATTGAGAAGAGAAATCCCTTTATTCAATGCAATGCGAAAGTCTGCTATATTGGAGAGTGCCTTGGCCCCTCCATACTGGATTGCCCAAAATTTAAATGCTATGATGTTCCCAAAGGGGCTAAGGCTCTCTGGAGATCTGCCTTGCTGAAGTTTATCATCAATGGAGCTCGGCCTATCCGGGTCTATGGTTATCAGATATCGGCCAAATAGACTCTTAGGGGAATGATTCCCTGGCTATAATGTTGCTGAACTGAATCGCCACATATCTGTCATTAGGGTGAAACAACACCTTGTATACTGAGCCCCAGATGCCATGCATAGTGAATAATTTGAAAAGTGATTAAATAGGTGGATGTTGTCATCTGTGACAGCCAGAATCAGAGCCTTATCATCCTTATAAACATTAAAAGATTTCTTAAGGAGAGGCGTAATTGATTGATTAAACTTGTCACTAATCAGTGGGTGTTTAGATAGATCACACTTGTAATTACTGTGGTTATCATAAGGAGGTATGTCTTCCCCTGCATCTTTGGGGGTTGCATAAATTTGTCCATTATTTGTAGAGCTCTGCCAAAGATTCTGGAAGATTCACCAACTTGGGTGTTATCAACAGCAGGGAACCCAGCAGATATAGATTGAGGTCCTGAGATACTTTGGACAGCAATGTTGGCATAGAATGCTGGCGTGGACCTTGGCAAGCTTTCCTCTGGATACTGACTGGGTCCTTCAAGGTTGGGTATCTTCTGTGGGGAAAGAGTTGGAAATTGATCAATACTATTATACTTCAATTGTTTGTCCTTATTTGATTAACTAGATGGAAGTGTGTTGGTTGGACTCCTCAAGGGAGATCCAACTGACGTAAGGGTGTTAGATAATATGGGGAGGCTAGGTGGTATGACCTTGTTTGAAAAAAGTTTAGGAAAATTTTTGCATTCGATATTTACATTGGGACTGAGGTGATATATGGCTGGAGGGGTTCCACCCCATCGAATGAGCCTTTTATTGAAGCTGAGGCATGTATATTGGTGTTTCTATTGGCGGCTTTGTTGTGATTTTTGAGTGATTCTGAGAATTTTTTTTTTGATGGCACCACCTCTGCATTGTTTTCCCCCTCATAACTTTTGTTCTCGATCCAGGAAAAATCCAGTTCTTTTTTTGGCATGTAGGGTATGTCAGAAAACATATTGTTCCCAAAAGAGGCTGAGTTGGAATCAATAGGAAAGTGTCATGATTTTAGGGAATCAAAAGCATTTTGTTGCCAGACAAATAAAAGATAAATGTTGTAATCAAATGTATGATTTCTTTAATTCTCTCTTAAGAACTTTTTTTTTTATTTGATTCAGTTAATCAAGAAGATTTAGAGCTATGTATGGGTGCAACTGGCTATCTATGCATATTAATTAACATCATACAGCTGCTAACTAGCAAAAAAAAACATTATTACTATCAGTCAAACAAATGAGGCATTTGAAAACTGGTATTAAGAAAGAATATGGACTATCTCCAGACAAATAAAAAATAAATGTTGTAATCAAATGTATGATTTCTTTAATTCTCTCTTAAGAACTTTTTTTTTTGTATTTGGTTCAGTTAATCAAGAAGATTTAGAGCTATGTATGGGTGCAATTGGTTATCTATGCATATTAATTAACATCATACAGCTGCTAACTAGCAAAAAAAAAACATTATTACTATCAGTCAAACAAATGAGGCATTTGAAAACTGGTATTAAGAAAAAATATGGACTATCTCCACATTCTTTTCTGTTTTTATTACAATCATCTTTAGTCAATTTATAAAGTTCCTAAAGCTGATATTTATGATGCAATATTCATTTGATGATTGATTTTTTAATTTTAATTAAAAGTAAGCACAAAACCTTCATCTATATGCTTCTAATTTATAATCAATTGATTTAATTTAAAAGATTTATAGAATTTTCTTAGTTTTCAACTTATAAACTATTTCTTTTAGCAATTAATATTCAAAAAAGTTATGTATTCCTTTAGCAAATATTTTTTAGCTAGTATAACCCCCATTTTAAAAATATGAATCAGTTTAAATATCATTTGCTTTTGTTTGACTTTGAATTGAGTAAAGAACAGCAGTTGCTCTATTTAATCAAGTTATAAATAGGATAATCCTGCTGAAATTTAGTCAAATGTATCACATGGATGTGAGACATGAAATTTTTATTTTATTAATATGAAAATATGATGCAGATTTATAAAGATTAATCAGTATGTTCTTCATATGATATTTTAGAATTAAGTAGATGACTTTTATTTTATTAAGATCTCACTAATTTCATTAGGTGGAAATAGCCAAGAGAAAAATAAAATGAAAACTGACAATTAGGCAAAGTTCTGAATTCTTTCAGGAAAAAGCTTGCTGCAGAATCAGTGTGATACATGTTGATAATATTTGGATTCAGGTATTCTTCATTTATGCAAAACTCGACTTTTCATTCATTTCTCATTGTTACTTTTCTGATTTTAAACTAAACAATTGTTTAGTAATGTCTAATTTTTGTATTTTAATCAGTAAAAAGCATGAATGCTGATCAAATAAATCCATGTTCATTCAAGAACAAAAATGAGACAGCATCCTTTATTTCTAAACCAATGATGTATAAAAAAAAAAGCAACAACAATATGTTTAAACATTATATTTATCTATTTATATTTCAGCTTTAAATATCATATAATGCTAATATCAAATCACAACATTACCTATTAATATGAGATAAAGCTGCCATAATTACTTATACTAAAATTTATACTGTTTTATCTTCCCTCTTCTATCAAATTATTCATCTATCAAATTATTCATAAGAAAATACTATAACATTTTTTTTATTTTATGCTCTTTCTTCTATTTATTTTTTTTATTTTTTTTGTAATATCTTATTTTTAATATCAGTATCTGGCCCATAAGTCCAAGAAAATGTCAGTAGTTGCTAACAGCAAAACAATATTTTATTTATATATATATAAATCAATGTTAAACTACTCCAATAAACTATGTTAGTACGTTTATGAATAGGAACAACACTTTATAAGTGTTTTGCTACAGAGATTTCATTATCATCATTAGCAGTCATCTATAAATGAGATCATTTTGTATCCACAAAATAAAAATAAAAAATTGAGTAAGACAATATAGTTAAAAGTGAATTTTGTAATAACTACCAGAATCATAAAAATGTTTACATATTTGTTTTCACGAAAAACAATGCTAAGATCATCACAATTTTCATGCTCAATTGATTAAAAATATGCAGTTACAATAACATTTAATAAGTAAATATAAAAAATAATTGATTCTTGAAATATAAACTTACATATATATTTGTACTCTATATAAACTTACATATATATTTGTACTCTATCAGGTAAAATTTTTTTACAATTATCACATTAAAAAAACATAATCTACATAAATATATACTATGATGTAAATAAAAGCTGGCAACATAAAAATTCTTTATTGTAGTCAGGCGTATTACCTAACATAAATGAATAATTAAAGCTAAAATGTTAAATTAAATATTCAGTCAATCAAATTGAGATTTATTTTCTTGCCTCAGCTTGGAGTTGAACCAAGAATCTTTAACTGAAATAGTCCTTCTTAATTAAGGTAAATCAAGATGCCATGCATACTAATCACTTTTTACACTTCAAGAGATATCTAAATAATATTGATCCAATATGCCTGCTCTGCAAGACATAAGAGGATACTTTTGACCATACTATTAAATTATGCCCTCAGCTGGTAGGCATTAGATTACTAATATCTCAAAGCTGGAGCATTGATTTTTTACAAAATTATGTCATTGAAAGACTCCTTACAAAGAAGACAATTTCCTTTTATTAGACTTTCATTATTTTTAGTTCATACAATCTGGAGTGTCTGTGGCAAGCTGATATTCACCTTCCCACATCCAAATCAGGACCTCATATTTATTGATCACCTTAATAAGTTAAAAAGTAAAGACTTTATCCTGTCTTCAAAATTCCTTTATAATGAGTCAAAATTCCTCTATAATGAGACATGGAGTCTCTTTTAAATATCAAAAATCACCTGAAATGTACACAATCACACATGAAATTTGATACTAGCATTTCCATGATAGATTCTCCAGGGGATTAAACTTTAGATCCATCACAGATTCTCAATCAGGATGTTGAGCTCATTTATCTATCTCCTAGAACTTCTTGTCAAGAAAGATAATGTATTCCCCTATGCTTAAATAATCAATTATTTTACACTAAAAAAGTTATTTTGAAATTAAAAAAGAAGAAGTCATCATTGCATTAAACTGTCAAATGTCTTAAAATAAATATCCCCCCCCCCCTAAAAAAAAACCCACAACAGATTAATGAATTTTGAGTTTTAATTTAAATTATCCACATACTAACATTGTGCATATTTATAGCCCAAAATATAAGTGGAAAACTTAGAAAATCAATGGAATCATACAAATTATCTGGCTGTTTTTTTCCTGCTATTCTTCAAATAAAGAAATAAGTTATAGTGCAGATATCAAAGTATCTATCTACCTACCATCCTTATAAACTCAAGTTTACAAGAGAATAAAACCCCAACTTTTTTTCCAAATAATTGAGTTGTGTTTTTTTTTCAATAGTTGATCCATAATCTAATAAAGTTATCCTATCACATTATTGTTCAGCATCTGATAAGCAAATTTCTCATGTTAATTTGGGTTCGTAAGATATCAGTGTCCCAACCATAAAACAAAATTTAATGGGGTAGTGCTCACAACCATTGTGAGGGATAACACATTTATATGATCACTAACTTACCTAAAATATAATCACCTTTATTAATGTATGTGTCATATGAAGTTTTAGTGCAGGTTATCAACTGAGAAAACTAAAAAAAAAAAAAACTCAATTCAATTAGTTAAATCGTACTGTTGTCTTTCAATCTGTCACTTGGGTGTTAGAATATTAAATGATTAGCCTATATAACTGGAAATATATTTTTTAATATTATTTATATTCATTATGTTTTAATCAGGAAAATTTCTTATTATTTATGCCTTCTCCTCCTCCTTATTTATTTTATAATTTAATGAATTCAAGGTAAAAACTTGTTTTAAGTAAAATTGTCTTCCTTAATTTTCCAACAAAAAGTTGTCATTTTTGGCAATCAACTACGATTTCCGATAATTATGTAGGTGGTGTTGGATTTTTTTTTTTTTTTGTTTGTTGTGAAAAAAAACCTCTTATTATTAGTTTTATATATATATTTTTTGTTGGTTTGTTTCACACCTCATTCCTTTACATCAATGAAGCTGAACTAAAAGATAGACACTCACTAAAATACCGGTAGAGTTTCATTCTTTTGTTTTTCCTCTCATTTTTCTTTTTTTTCAACATTTTAAAAATACTATCTCATGTGTGTATGTTATTTCCTCTGTCTAATGTCAACATGATGTAACAAGGTTAAATAATTACACATAATGATTATTGCCCATACGCTCATATACTCAATACACAAATTTATAAAATTTACTTTACGCATACTTTCAAAACATTGTGTTTAATATATATAAATCGAAAGCAAAAGTAGTCAATAAAATAACTCAACTCAAATTCAAAATTAAACAAGACCAACCCAAACTTTAAAACATTGAAAAATTGTTTATCTGAAGCAATAATCTCCCTGCCAACCAGACATCTCAAGTGCAAAGAAATACAAAACACATCAACAAATATACAAATTCATCATCAACAGTTATCAATCCACTGCAGGATGAAGGTCTGTCCAAGTTCAATCCATCTTTTCCGATCTTTAGCTTCTCTTCTCCACATCATCCCTGCACACATTCTTATTCCATCCATCCATCTCACATGTGGTTGCTTTCTGGGTCTTTTACAATCTCCTGGAATCCAGTTTAAAATTTCAATTGTCCATCTATTATCATTTCTTCTAGAAATATGTCCAGCCCAACTCCATTTCAGTCTTAATTTTTTCAATGAGGTCAGTAACACCTGTTTGTTCTCTTACCCCCATACATTGTGTTTTCGATCTCTTCTTGTTACCCCAACATGCATCTCTCCATACTTCTTTGAGTGGTTTGAAGTATCTGTATTGCTCTTCTATTAAGTGCCCAAGTCTCTGATCCATAAGTAAGAACTGGCAAAACACATTTATTAAAAACTTTCCTTTTCAAACACATAGGCATATTTCCTTTTAGTATCAAGTTATTTCTACTAAAAGCACTCCAACCCTAGTTTGGCAAAACACATTTATTAAAAACTTTCCTTTTCAAACACATAGGCATATTTCCTTTTAGTATCAAGTTATTTCTACTAAAAGCACTCCAACCAAGTTTAATACTATGATTAATTTCATCCATTATGTTTTCATCTGTATTAATAATCTGAACAAGATATTTGTAAGAGTTAACTTCTTCTAATTCATCATAATCAATCTTTATTCTCATATTTTGAAAAAATCTATTAAACATTGCTTTAGTCTTTTAATATTTATCTTTAGTCATACTTTCCTACTTTCATCTGAAAACTCTTGCAACATTTCCTGTAACTCTAAAGCATTATTTGCAAAAACAACTACATCATCTGCAAAATCTAAATGACTTAAATAATGTCCATTTACTTTCACTCCTTTAGCTTCCCATTTTAATCCACAAAATACTTCTTGCAGCACTGCTGTAAAAAGTTTTGGAGATATGGAGACATCCTGTCTTACACCCTTCTCATGTTGAACTTTCCTACTATCATTATGTAATTTAATTGTTGCTGTTGCATTTTTATAAATATTCTTTAAAATATGACAATATCCTGGATCTATACCTTGATGATCCAATGCTTTAATCACTGAAAAAATGTTTATAGAATCAAATGCCTTTTCATAATCTACAAATCCTAAGCATAATGGCAACTGATATTCATCTGTCCTTTCTATAACTTATCTCAATACCTGGATATGATCTACTGTATTAAAACCACTTTTAAATCCAGCTAGTTCTCTTGGTTGATGGAAGTCCTGTGTTCTCTGTAGACGAGTTGTAATTTTCTTAGTAAAAATTTTGTATTAAACTGATAAAAGACTGATAGGTCTGTAATTTCTAATATCTTCTTTATCACCTTTTTTAAATATTAATATTAATACTGCATTCTTCCAATCATCTGGTACATCTTTATCATTTAGACATTTGGAATATAACTTTGCTAAAAAAAATTCTATTTCTTCACCTGCTTCTTTTAATATATCAATTACAATTCCATCATTACCTGGAGCCTTCCCTTTCTTCATAAATTTAATTGCATGTCTCACTTCCTCATTCAAAATTTCTGGGCAATTCAGAAGATATAATAGGTATAGGAGGTACTTGTTCTTTATTACTATATAATTCTTGATAGAAGTCTTCTACACATTTCATGATGTCATCTTTCTTTTTAGTAATATACAAATTACATTTTACAAATTCACAATTACATTCCTCACATCTGTAATATTAAAAAAAAAATCTTGATTAAGTTGTTTTACTATCATAAATTTTTAATGATGATGATTCTTAATTCTTTTTATATCAGTTATTTCAAAAAAGACAGTCTTAGTTTCCCACACATAATATTATGATATGCATCTCTTTCATATATATATATATATATATATATATATCTTAATTCTGCATTATATATATATATATATATATATATATATAATGCAGAATTAAGATATTGATTTCTAACCTTACTTTTAGGAGTTTTTATTCTTTCATTTAAGCTCAAACTATTCTGATCTATATATATCTTTTTCAAAAATGAGGGCTAATATATACTATTCCAGGAATACCATTCCTATCAAAAATCTCTTTTATATTATTCAATAAATTATTCAGAATAATAATCCTCTTGTAAGCAATTTTTTTATTACTCTAATTTTTTCCAGGCTTGGATATTTTCCATCATTATTTATTATTATAACGGTATATAATATGCCATTACATTAATTTAAAATTAAAATAAAAAGTTTGTAAATAAAAATAAATTTATTAAAAACTAAAAGCTAAAATTAAAAAGAGTTGTTTAATGTATATAATATATCGCACAGATGGAAAACTTTAGAAAGTATTTTTATCTAAAGATAAAATATTTTTGTTAAAAAGTAACATAAATTAAAATAGAAATAAATGTTAATTTCTATTTTAAGATTCCTATGTAATCTCAGTAAATGGAAATGATTGTGTTATTAATTAAACGAAAAGCAAACTAGCCTTTGGGGCTGTTATAGAAATGAAAAGTCAGATAAAAGAATAAAAAAATTAGAATGTCCAATAGAAGCAGTAACCAATGTTCCGACCTTAATGAAAATGATTGGAACAGGGAACTATGTTCAGTAAATCCGGAGGATTACTATAAAAAGAAAACAAATTGAAAGACAGTTCCAGCTTGATTTTTTGAGAAGGATGAAAAGACGCACTTTTCACTCTCTCTTATCTCAAAGG
This sequence comes from Epiperipatus broadwayi, assembly GCA_028023455.1. NCBI lineage: Eukaryota > Metazoa > Onychophora > Udeonychophora > Euonychophora > Peripatidae > Epiperipatus > Epiperipatus broadwayi. The sequence goes on from JAQFVV010006222.1 coordinate 4,053,488, forward strand.
AAATGACCCAAATCATATGAGTCCTACAATAAAAAAAAGTACCAGGACTGAACCAGCTAAGGCCATCTCTGGAAAAAAAGACCGGTCTTCCATGAAAGTATGACCAATAATGACTTCACGGGAATTGGCAGCAGGAACCGGGAGCTCTTCTACTGTAATATATAAACTGTATTATTTTAAAAAAGTAATTAAGAACTTTTGTCAAGATTTGACAAGCTTTTAATAATCAAGTAAACCTAATTTTTAAAATGAACTTTAATCTGACTTTTGATTTCAAAATCAATTATTAATGTTTAATTTTAAATATTTGAGTTTGCTAATTTAATCATTTCCATTTTTTTATTAATATTTATTGACTAAATTATTTAAATGTATTAAATTTAAGTTGGGTGTAGATGGCTGCATAGATTCATTAACATTTAATTTTTTATTTTTTCATTTTCATATTGATTAAAATATATAGATATCAGTAAATATGACACCTTATGCTGAGTGTCCAAATGTATTTATTTGTATATCTTTTAAGTTATTGGTGTCAATGTGGCATCTTATGATGAATGCCATTGGGTTTATTGTAAATTTCCCTCTGCAATTCCATCAATAACTTTATATGTTACTCGTTTATGTTTATTTTAAAGGGCTTTTATTTCAGGCTATTTGTTTTATAGTTGTAATGCTGGTGGAGGGATATATGGGTGTTTATATCAATGTAATGCAAAGAATGTTTAGCATACAGGGCAATGTGCCCAACTGAATGCATGACCCAACGATATAGTCATTGTATTGCAATGGATGTAGACATATTTCCTGCACCATTGACCCCTTTTTAGCTCTATGGATAGGGACTATAAGTCTGCAGATAGATCGCTCTCTCCCATAAGTAGCACTTCTTTTTAATTATTTTATATACATGATTCTTTCGCCAGACAAATGCACATTCCTGTACTGGACAAGGATCATGTCCTTCAAATAATATCATGCTGTCAGATGCACATTCCTGTCAGTGTGGTTTTATGCTAGCATTTTCATATTGCATTGGTTATGACTATATATCTGAAAGCAGGTGTTGGTTTGGCTGCGAACTTTTAGTCTGAGATTGAAAGATTGTTTTGAAAAGTTTTTAGCTGAGAAATCTATGTAGCCTATCTATACTCAACATTTTAAAGTAAAATTTATTAAAATGTCCATCTGTGCCTATTTTCTAAATAATAATATAAAATTAATAATATCCAAATTTATTCCTCAAATATTTTATATGTGCGTTAATAAATGTTTTTTTTTTGTGCGTTACTCCTGGCAGTGGCTTATTTTTTTTTAATACTAGAGATATATTTTTAAGAAGTTTTACATTAAATCTTTTTCCTTATTAAGATATATAATAAGTATATATTTAAATATCAGCCTTTTAAGCTAATTGTGCGTACGCTTTGCGAGTGTTAATAATAAATGAATACTTTCTCACCAATATAAGATATAGTATTTATGCAGGAATAAAAGGAATCTCTTATTCCTGTGACACAAATGCTTATATAGGAGCAAATTTGAACTACTGGCAAGTAAAGCGTAAGGATGGAACCATCACTTTAAATTACTATAAACAATGTCTGAATGAAAGACATGGGTGAAATTGTCTAGAATTTACTAAACGTCATTCCAACTGAAACTTAATCATATGTAAATAAGCATTTATTTTATATAGCGTATGTTTACAATTGTATACATTCAAATATCAGCCTTTTAAGCTAATTGTGCATACGCTTTGCGAGTGTTAATAATAAATGAATACTTTCTCACCAATACAAGATATAGTATTTATGCAAGAATAAAAGGAATGTCTTATTCCTATGACTCAAATGCTTATATATGAGCAAATCTGAAGTACTGGCAAGTAAAGCATGAGGATGGAACCATCACTTTAAATTACTATATACGATGTCTGAATGAATGACGTGGGTGAAATTGTTTAGAATTTACTAAATGTCATTCCAACTGAAACTTAATCATATGTAAACAAGCATTTATTTTATATAGCGTATGTTTACAATTGTATACATTCAAATATCAGCCTTTTAAGCTAATTGTGCATACACTTTGCGAGTGTTAATAATAAATGAATACTTTCTCACCAATACAAGATATAGTATTTATGCAGGAATAAAAGGAATCTCTTATTCCTATGACTCAAATGCTTATATATGAGCAAATCTGAAGTACTGGCAAGTAAAGCATGAGGATGGAACCGTCACTTTAAATTACTATATACGATGTCTGAATGAATGACATGGGTGAAATTGTCATTCATTCTACTATATACGATGTCTGAATGAATGACATGGGTGAAATTGTCATTCATTCAGACATCCTCACGCTTTACTTACCAGTACTTCAGATTTGCTCATATATAAGCATTTGAATCATAGAAATAAAAGATTCCTTTTATTCCTGCATAAATACTATATCTTGTATTGGTGAGAAAGTATTTATTTATTGTTAACACTCGCAAAGCATATGCACAATTAGCTTAAAAGGCTGATATTTGAATGTATACAATTGTAAACATACGCTATATAAAATAAATGCTCATTTACATATGATTAAGTTTCAGTTGGAATGACGTTCAGTATTCTAGACAATTTCACCCACATCATTCATTCAGACATCATATATAGTAATTTAAAGTGACAGTTCCATCATCATGCTTTACTTGCCAGTACTTCAGATAGTAATTTAAAGTGACGGTTCCATTTAAAGTGATGGTTCCATCCTCATGCTTTACTTGCCAGTACTTCAGCTTTGCTCATATATAAGTATTTGAGTTGTAGGAATAAGAGATTCCTTTTATTCCTGCATAAATATTATATCTTGTATTGGTGAGAAAGTATTCATTTATTATTAACACTCGCAAAGCATATGCACAATTAGCTTAAAAGGTTAATATTTGAATGTATACAATTGTAAACATACGCTATATAAAATAAATGCTTATTTACATATGATTAAGTTTCAGTTGGAATGACGTTTAGTAAATTCTACACAATTTCACCGACGTCATTCATTCAGACATCGTATATAGAAATTTAAAGTGACGGTTCCATCCTCATGCTTTACTTGCCAGTACTTCAGATTTGCTCATATATACGCATTTGAGTCATAGGAATAAGAGATTCCTTTTATTCCTGTATATATACTATATCTTGTATTGGTGAGAAAGTATTCATTTATTATTAACACTCGCAAAGCATATGCACAATTAGCTTAAAAGGCTGATATTTGAATGCTTACAATTGTAAACATACGCTATATAAAATAAATGCTTATTTAAATAAGTATATATTATAAATCTCTGTATCTCCCGAGCTAGTGGCATGGTGTGACAGTCAGAATAAGATAGATATGTAAAATTTGAATCTTAACAGTATGTATCTGCCTACTATATAAATTTTTCAGATTCAAATAGCCTGGTGGCGCCCTGTACGGCAGATGCGGAAGACTCCACTATCACCCTGACCATTATATTATATTTCCTAAAAAGTTATTTGTAAGATCAAATACATTTGGCCCCATTCAATCTGATTCCTACATTATTTAACTTAGAACATATATCCATAATAGGTTTTTTCAGCTCTTCTTCAGACTGGACTGAAATCAAAATACCATCCAGGTATGGAATAACTCCCTCAATATTCTGCAATAATATGTCCATTTTATCTTGGAAGATATTTGAAGCCACCAAGATTATATAAGGTAATTTGCTGCACCTAAACAATCCAACATGAGTCCTCAGTATCAACATCTCAGTCGTACTCTCAGCAACTGGAGATTTGATGAAAGACTGATTTAAAATCAATTTTTACAAATATCAAAGCTCCCTGTAATGATGCCAACACATCAGACACATTTGCAACAGCATAAACCCCTTTATTAATCCATTTGTTAACCGTGAACCTGTAATTTCCACAAAAACAAATTGTTCCATTCAGTTTTACTAAGACAACAACAGAGATAGTCAAACCTTTGACTGGTGTCAACATTTCAACCATTGGCTGTACTTGAATTGACAGTTCAATATTAACAGGACACCCTCAAATGTGTTCTGTTAATATTGATCTGTCAATTCTAGTTACAACTTGTTTAAATAACTTAGGAGATTTACTTCTAACTTCTGTTTCCAATTTTATTTTATTGATTATTTTCAAACATATTCATAGTGGTTTGAACCAATTTCATTCAAGGAGAAGAATCATATTTCTTTCTACTACAAACAGCAATAATCTTTTCATTTTATTATTTACAGCTACTAGACCATAAACTAAACTTTTCCACAGATATGTATTCTATGGCCATTTACATTTGTAGCCATTACATTTGTCTTCTTTAATTCTAACTTCTTTAGATTCAAATCTAATTTTGTTCCACCATTACATTTGTCTTCTTTAATTCTAACTTCTTTAGATTAAAATCTAATTTTGTTCCACTCTTTTAATGACATAATGGATAATCCAGCTCCAATGTTGACTTCCATCATAATTTTAAATCCACAAATAGCAACCTGTAATGTAATTTTCCCATTTGTTGAATTTTGTAGTCTTTAATTCCACCCTACTACATTCACTTCCTCCCCTTGATTTAAAGTCCAGATGTGGTTTATTTTCGATATTATCTTGTTTTTATTTACGCATATACCAAATGATCTACATTTTCCATTTTTAAATCAATATAACTTCTTTTTATGACTCGTCCTATCACAACAATAACAATTGGGACCATTACTTACAGAGTTCTTAGGCAGCTTTTCTGTTACAACCTTATTGACAATTGTCAGATTTCTTTTGCCTTCTGAGACAGTTTTAAACTCTGAAGCATTTTTCAACATGACATTGTGCATTATACACTTTACAATGGCTGCTTAATATATTAAATCAGGATGTTTGCTAAGCAAGATTTTTCTGAAAATGATGGTCCAATATACCAAAGAGCAATTGATCTAGGAATATATCTTCAAGATCTGATGTGAATTCAGAATGTTCTGCTAAAGTTGATAAAGATAGATTATAATTCTGATAGCTCTCTGGAACTAATTCTTTCCACATTCGAAACTATAAACAAGCCACTTTTTTTGTTACTGCTGGTTGAAAATAAGTGTTTATATTACCCAGTAGTTCGCTATAGGGTACATCTTTTGGAATCCTAGGATTGCACAATTGTTTTACTATTAATAATACATCAATTCCAGCAAAAATACAGCAATGTGAAAACTTTTCATCTTATCATCTATTATTGACAATCTCATATACTGATCTATATGTTCCACATACATGTTCTATAATAAGAATTTATAAATATCAAACCCTTTTAAATTTTGATTGAATAATGCTATCTTCTTTTTTTATCAAATTGCCATGCATTTTCAAGCTAATAACTATGTAATCTGTTGTTAACTGCATCAATTGCTATATTCATAGGGGTCCCTACTCAACTGTGATAGCACAATATTAAATAATATTCAAGCAACTATTATATTTCAGAAAATGTATTATTAAGCTGAATTGGTAATAATAATGTATATGGAAATAATAATAACAAAAATAAGTATTTCTTCTCATAACAATTTGGGAATAATTACAAGCAAAGTAAGCCATTTCTTCACTCACTACTATTATTTACAATTCATTAATAATTTGCAGTTAGTTACAATTATTACTAATACATTAATATACCTTCATTTATCCTATTCTCTGTGTACATTTTTCTCTCTCTTTTTTCCTTTCAAAATGGGTTTATTGATCAAATGATACAATTATATGGATAAAACAGGAGAGAAAACATAAAAATATATACTATAAACAAAGTTGCTCAGCCCACACATTCAAAATTATTAAATTAACAGACAAGGTAATATATGAATGAAACAATAGAAAATATTAACAATTAGTTAATCAAATGATTCAAATTATATTGATAAAACAAGAGAAAAAAACATATAAATACATACTATAAGCAAAATTGCTCCGCTTATACATTCAAAATCATTAAATCAACAGAAAAGGCAATATACAGATGAAACAATTAACCCTATCAATATCAATCATTTCCCATGTGGACTTGTATATTAATAGTGGAACTAGTCTACTATCCCTTTCCTTTATTGTTTTGATATTCCTGATAAATATTTGCAGCACATCGATGTTATTAGAATCAAACAGGAGTGGGTATCTCATTAACCATATACTAAACAACAAGAATGTAACACTCCTTATCTCTGCAAATATTCCAATTTGATTCCCTGAATCAACAATGTCACCAAAGAGTCTTTTTTTGTACATTGAGTACATCATGGTCCTACATTTCTGAAGTGCAAGGCATCTGGCGAAAATAAGCTCGGTAGTATCATCCTTCCTATGACACAATGAGCATATGGAATCAAAATCTCCCTGTGGAGAGGGCATCAAGATTGACTTTTAATAAAAAACTGTACCTCAGCTCCAGGTTCCACAATTTTATTTTATTTTTAAAAATAAAGTTATTAATTTTTAGAAATTTCCATGGCAGGTATAATATCTTCATATATTAGATAATATGCATCACAATAATAAATTTTTGTGGGTTTCTATTAGTCCAGTATAAGGTTCATACTTGGAATGTCCAAAATCAGATCAGAAAGCCAGCTATTAGTATCAGGTGGTAGAATGTCCATGGAATGTACAACTAAAGGATGTGTATTTGTTGGAATCAGGTTAAATAATTTGTTGTATAAATTGAATGAATGCTGGAGCCAAAGCACCTATAGTGAATGAAGCCCCAGGCCATTTAGTTTGGAGGGTCTTTGAATTTTCCTGAGGATAATCACTACCAATTTGATCTTCTACAGGAAGCAAGAACATTGGGAGTTAATACTACACATGAATTTACTTGTGAACTTACGGCATGAAATAGACAATCCTGGGGAACAACAATATGTTTAATAATGCAGTCTTTGAATATAATGAAATGTATACTTTTTGAAGTGAGTTGATTATTTTATTAGCAGAGGACAAAATCATGTTTTGAACCTCCATCCTCATAGCCATTCAAGATACATTGAGCGGAAGGCCAATAAATTTTGGGTGCTTTGCTGAAAAGGAGGAGGAAATGTTGCTCCCCAAGGAAAGCCTCCATGCTGCCAATTTAGGCAAGTTAAAACACAGGCCAGATTCACTTGTAAATTTGGACATAATCTTCATGAAACCAGGAATGCACTTGTGATATGGCAAGAACACCCCCAGGTCATCCATATAAGCAATGTAGTAAATATAGTTTTTAATACTGGGGGAAAAAACTCTAAGATTCTAGTCAAGATTTAAGGAAAGAATTTATATATAATATAAATAACAGGACACTCAGATAAGATCCATGCAGGATAGATTTTGTCGGATTAAAAGATTCAGTTAATTTGCATTCAAGGAAATTGAAATTTGTCTATTATTGAGCAAGTTTATAATTATACTGATTATCCCCAAATGAAAGTCCAGCTCACCAAGTAGCTGGACAAGGCAGGGAACTCTGACAGAATCAAAAGCACCCACAATGCCCAGCTGCACCACAATAGGTTTAGACTTCCTCAGCCTTCTTGCATATTCAACTATCAATTTGAAGAGACTGATGGCCTCTGAGATGATCCTTTCTTCACAAACTGAAAATTTGATGTAGCAGACAGAATCTGATCCTAGAGCTTATCTTTAATTACAGATTCAATGACTTTTATAATCAGGGGAGTCATGGATATTGGCCACAGATTCTCAAGAGGGGAGTGAATCATACTCCTCTTGAAAAATGGAACCAGGGCAATTGGATAGAACCTGTCAATCACCTATGGGCCTGAAGCACTGCTGCATCACTTCTCATAAAACTTTGAGAGAGCTCTTTTTTATAGCTCATTTGCAAAGCAATTATTCATACTTTTAATGTTTTTTTAGAGTGAATTATTTCTAGTAGGAAAATTGTCTAAACTGATGGCATTAATTATACAAATAAAAATAGTACTTCATTTGCAATAATATCAGCACTGGTCAGTGGAAAATGGTTGTTAGTTAACAAAACAAAGTGTGAGGTTATTTCAATGCAAGTAACTGGAGATATTTTTAATTTGGAAATTGCTAGGAAGTCATCAATTACAGTTTATAATTATGTGTAATTTTTATTGTTAATAATCATACATTAGATAAAATAAGAATAAGCACATTATAATTTAGTATTAAAAAATTTATATTTGAATAGAGTTATAGTAAATTACCTTGTTGTTTCGTTTTTTTTTTCTAACAAAGAATTAAAATTTATTTAGATTTGTATGAGAGAATTTTTATCATGTGATGTTTGTGAACATCCTTTCTAAAGATAAGAATATTTGCAATAATTGTTATTGTTGTTTTAACAAAATTAAGTTTTAATTAAGAGATTAAATGATGAACATATGTAACAGAGTTAAAATGTTAATCTAGTCTGGTTTCTGGAACGAATTTATTCCAAAATCTCTTGATTTAAATTTGTGATTTGGGATAATGTCGAATAATTTTGTAAATGAAAAAACAACTAAAAATTACATGACTGTCTTTGTATATATATCAATTAAACTTTTATTTTGCAGTATCTTTGCTACAAAACTAACATTAAAAAAAAAAAAAGAAATAAAATGAAATTTAATTTCTATTTTTAGTTTATTAATAAAATGATGTCTTTACTAACAATAATTTTGTCTTTGGTGTATATATAATGTTAATAATTACCAGTCATGATGTTAAAAAAATAAAAAATAAAACTAAAGACTAAAAAATAGTAAAAAACACCATTTCAAATCTATTAGTAACATGTATATGCACAAATATTAAAATGATTAAATTAAATAAAAATACCATTACATAATCTTATGATAATAATAAAAAATATTTTAAGTCACAAATATTAAATATAATTTTTAAATTAAAATTTAAAAATTGAAAAGTGAGAAACAAATACTTTATCATTGAGTCCCTTTTTAATGACTTCAAAAACGTTTAAGATTTTTATTGATGGACAATATTTTTACTCCCACTCATAAAAGTATTTTTATTCTTTAAAGATTATATAAATAAAAAATCCGCATCCTCTTCAAAAATCTTTAAATGAAACGAACGACTAAAAATAAAACTTTTAGAAATAATAAAAACAAATTAATATCCAATTGAATAAGAATTACTATACTGTATTAATAGCTTTAGCTTAATTTAATATATAATACAAAAACCATTTGTAATATATATATATATCCCAATAACATATATATAATTAAAATAATCTTATGGTTAATGGTTCCAGGAGTACGGGATATTCAACATCAAAATAATGGGCTAAGCTAACAATTCATCAATTGATCACAGTTTGTTTTAAAAAAAGATTGGAAAGATCGATCCAGAAATCATTATCTTTTGATTCTTACAATACTATGGTGCTTAAAATTCCACAGTTATATATATTACTTCACATTTTAATCACCAATCTCTAATTTTCAGCCACACATAACACAATTGTGAGATCCCATTTTTGGTTCTAACTTTGACCTTCATAAAATTTTTTAAAAATCAGATGTTGCATTAAAATGAATAATTTAATTAAACGCTAAAAGAGGATTTCAATTTCATAAGCAAATTTAATTTCTTACAAATATTGGAATAAATTTTGCAATATCTAGCTTTATTACAATAGTGGGAATTTCTTTTATACTAAAGTCAGTTTAATTACAGATCATCAGACTCTTTATTGAATACTTTTATTTTTGTTATTTTAAAAAGATTAGTCCTCTATAATGAGATAGATATATTAAATACTAGATTATAATAAAGAATGCAGTCTGATAATCTTCAGAGATTATCAGATAAATTTTAGAAATAAATCAGACTCTAGACAAATACTTGGAGGAGGGGGAGAAGAAACTTTAGGTGACTAAAAAGATTTGGTAGTATATTAATTTATTGATATAACCTTTGAAATTTCTGGGTTGTTGTAATTGGTTCTGTCTCCTTAGCTTTCTATTGTTATATCATTGGAAAGATAATCATTAGAATTGATGCACAGAGTAATATTTAAACCATTAACAAATCTGCAAACAGGATGATTTATTTTAAAAAATTAACCAATCAAACTCTACCAACTTGTCTTCTATATGCAAATAATAAATTTTACTTATGAAACAAACTTTGAGTGCAAATATTGGGTAGTCTAAAGATAGGGAAAGTTTTATTTTACAAATATCATCTTCAAAAGGTTTATCAAATAACTTGGTCTATATTACACACATGCAATATGTATTCAAACAAGAAATGCCATCATATAATATTTTTAAAACACTCTCTATCAAATAAATATTTTGAAGTTTAATTTTTTTAAAAATATTATTCTAGTTGACATAGCTAATTTATAAAAATAAAATATAACAAATCACTATCACACTATGTAATTAAATATGTGGTGAATTAAAAAAAAAAACAGTTTCCAATAATCATTATTTTGCATAACTCAAATCATTTCTGTAAGCTGCTTAATTTATTATATTTGTTTAATTTTTTATATTTCTATATTTTTGAACATTAATAAATAAAAACTGAATGTAAAACTTGCAATTTCAAAAGTGATAAAATCAAAAAGACAAATTTTTTTTTTTTCTTTGGTAAAATATGTTTTTATAAAGCAAATAGTTCAGTTGCAAGCATTTTAATATTTTTTAAAAAGTGAAAAAATCTAAACTTAGAAAAGTTATTATAAAATTATTAATAAACTAATCTATAAATAAAAAAGAGACCAATAAATAGACAATGACATATACATAGATGATGATTGACTAAATAAAAAAGTAAATAGATGGATGAACAACAGTCAATGAGATAAATATAAAATACCAAAAGATAGCTAATAGATAAGGATATTATAGATAACCATTTGTTTTAAAAAAGATAAGTAAATAATAAAATTAGCTATTTAGAGCAATTAAGAGAAAACAATGCCCCACCTCAAATAGAATGTATTTTCTTACTATTATAGAATTATTTTATTTTTCAAAAGAAAAGACAATGACAATATATTATGAATGGCATAGGATTACATAATTTCCAGTTTGAAAAAGCTAATATTGAATAAATATTTAATTTAGATATGACTTAATTTTAAATGATTAATTATTTAACAAAGAGAGTTTTTCTTAATCAAAAATGCTTTTATACTGCATCATAATAATTTATAACTGTAGATACATTTAGAAATTCCTGCAGCCACAATGGCCTGAGAAATCTGTTAGCAACCTTGCCTTTCCATTCTCCACCCTAATTTTTTCCCATATTGTCCCTTATTCTAACTCCATCCCATTTCCACAACATAATCTTTGTCAACTCTATGGCTTTTATATCTAAATCTTTCTTGTCTTTCCCCAAACCCTGTATAAAAATCAAAAACTCACTTTCAGTATAATCTCTTTATTTTCTCACAACTTCATTATTTATACCCTTTCTGCTTGCAGGGATATACATTCAATTAAGAGATGCCTAATATTTTCTATGCCTTCCTTACATAACTTGCAGACTAACTCACCCACATTTTCCCATTTACGTACACATTCCCTTGTTGCTAAAGATCCTGTTCAAGCCTTAAACAGTAAACTACTTTCCTTACTATTATTATAAAAAAACTTTACATCCAATATTCTATTTACCCCTAGATTTAAACTCTTTTTACTCTCCATACAAGTTCTCCATCTCTCCAACTCCTTATTCTTTATTAATGCATCTATTATTCTATCCCATTCATTGTCATTATTATGCTAAACAATTCTCCTAACACAATCATCCCACTTTTTGTATAAGTATAGTAACATAAATTCTTTATCTAAATCTTCTGCATGAGGTACTACTTTTTTCACCCATTTTGTAGCTTTCTCTTTACTCATAATCCACTTAAATACTATTTTGGCTATTCTCTTATTATTTATAAACTGCAATTTACTGATCATTTTCATTTTGTTTTTTGCATCTGTCATATAAAAACATGACCATCCCATTTTCCCTTGATTTACCTCCTTTGAAAGCATGTATTCCTATTGCTCTTTGTATTTTTTTTAAAGTAATCTAACATCCCTTTACTTACACATAACTCATCGTTACCATATGTTAACTCTGCCACTGTATATGGGCTGCCATTTTGGTTTACTTGAAAACTGACAAGTACCAAAAATAATAATAATGATAGCAGTTTTTGACTGATATCAGTAACTAAGAAAATGCATGGTAAATGATCTATTTTAAGATAAGATTAAGTAAATAGACATTTTTCCATATTATTTTGTAAAATTGATGATATGTAATATATCTTTGAAGAGGCCTTTCCTATGAAATGGAGTATTTCTGACAAATAATGATGATTAAACATTTATATTATTTTAATCTACTCTTACTATGATATTAATATGAGAAATGAATTGCATTTCTTTTGTCTTTCATTATTTATGATTGCGACTGGCAAAATGATAGACTTTCTACTTTTGCAAGTTTAAAAAGAAATTATATTTGGATATTGTAAAGAATGTGTACAGTATATTTGCAATAATAAGAAAAAAATCGAAAGGCCTTTAATCTAAGTCAACCAGGAACTTAGTAAAGAAATGACAATAAAATATTAAAATTATTGAAGCAAGAACAATTTTTCTGCCTTAAGCAAATGCCAATAATTTTAAACAAGATTACATCGCAAAGGTCAGTCAAACAAGTTACAAAGTGATACTCATAATTCTCAAACGTTTTTTTTTTAAAAAAAATTGATAATTTCTTTGTGAGTAATAATGATAATTTAAATAACAAGCAAGAAATTTAATTAAAATGTTGTCAGAATTTTCTTTATTTTAAAGTTGAAGTCAAAAAAATATTTTTTTATATAGTTAAGCCCTTTACATCACACGTTTCAAGACATTGTAAGTTTAATGAGGATTACAGTAATCAAATAAGCTTTTGTAAAATAGAATTTATTTTGTGATTTAATGAAATACCATATTTATAGTGGTTATTCAGTCTTAAGCTATAATATATATCTGAACTCAAATTTCAAACTCAGAATTATTTTCTTTTAGATTTTTGAAGATTATTCAATTAATCTCAGGATTTTTAAATAACCATTCCACAAACAGTTTGTTTGCTGTTCATCATCATTGGTTTGTAAATAGCTGTTTAGTTCATCCTAATTGGAATGTGAATAAAATCTCAGCCTATATGTATCAATCAGATAAGAAAAGTTTGATTATAATAATATGCAACAATTATCTCTAGTGAAAAGTTTATGTACTCAAGCATTGATCTCATTATTTGGTCATTCCTATTATCCGGAACCACTTGATTTTTTATAGACATTTATCATCTCTGACTTCCAATCTCCAAATGAAATTCAGCCAAATATAACTTCAAATGCTGCTATATCATTTGATTTTAATTTGTGACTGAGAGTTTAATATGCACATCCATTATTTAATATACACATAATATTTTTAATTAATATTTTACATGAAGATTTTAAAAAAATATAATGGTTAATAAAAGTAGAGAAATGTTAGTAAGTAAAAGAAATATTAATTCATTTGTTTAATTTTGTCTTTAAATAATTTATTTACTCTGCTTTCTATCCACATTTAAATATGAATTTATTTATTCTGCATTCTATTGAAAGAGAGGCTGAGACATTCTTGCAAAAGAAAGGAATATTCCAGCTAGGATGATGTGTCAAAGAAATCGTAAAATGAAATTCTACTTTCCTGGAATAGCAGAAAATCTACTTGTTGAAAGAATGTAACATCCACCATCGAAATTGGTTTACCAATTGTCATCTACTGCTCATGGCAGCTGTTCACATTTTCTACAGCTGAGCCAAGGAGTTGACATCAATCAAATTATGGAAAGACAAATTGTTCATGCACAAAAACACAACTGCCAGCTGAAACAATGACATGTGAGAAATCTGTGCTGGGTATCTCATTCAACAGTTAAAATAGAAGATCGGAGGTGAAGGATTAACTGTTATAATTGACAGCGCTTGTTCACTAAGCATAAGAGCTATGTTACAAGAGTGACTTTATCAGGAGTGGGAGACATACAAGTGCTTTTTGTTAAAAGTGGATGATCATAATGTAGAAACATTAATAATAGTGATTTTGGACAATACATTAATAACAGTGATTTTGGACAATACTAAAACAGGCTCTGTAATTTACTGGGATAGTTGGCATGCATACAAGATGGAAGAATTTGAATAGGTTGGATTTCAATATTTCAGAGTCACATATCATTATATTGATCATGACACTGATGTTCATGTTCAGAACATCAAGCCAAAAATGAGGATCTTTTAAATAGTGAAATAAATAACATAGATGACAGAAGAACAGCATTTGAAATCATATTTGGCCAAATTTGTTTGAAGATGGGAAGTTGGATACAACAATGTATTCGAGTCACTTTTGGAAGCAATAAGAATTTTCTGGTCTCAAGAATCTAAACTATAGATGATATTTTGCCTATACATTTAAAAAAAAAAATCAAATGGCTTCAGATAACAGAAAAGTACTCATGATTTATTTACATTTTTTATTAACTTGAAGAATAGTAAAATATGGATCAGAGACCAAACTAAAATAAATATCTAAAAAGACAAACTATAAAAAACTTTAAGATATAAAGATTAGCAGAAGGATAAATTAAAATTTAAATAAATGGATGAGATATTTTCAAATGGGGCCTAACTGACTTAGTAATGAAAAATTGTGAAATGACAAAAAGGATTATTGTTACAACTGAACTGAAAAGAAGAGCTGGAATTTGGGCTGAATGAAGAAAATGTTAAACATTAGGTTTATTAATATTAATTTTATAAAATCTTCATTAGGTTCAGTACCAAGTTTTTTTTAAAGATTTATTATAATTTGCCAATGACAAATAAAACAACATAGTTGTTGTTACTGAAAAATACAATAATATTTTTATAATATTAACAAATAAATAATACATAAATACCTAATGCTTTTGATCTAAGTGCTTTTCAAAGCAATAAACTGTGTAGAAAAATAATCAGTAAACGTCAAAATAGTTATCATGTAGACCAGGATGAACTAATAGGAAAACTAGTCAATTTAAAATTTACTGCATAAGGAGTATTTTTGATTACATATGATTCTTTAATTTTATGCTTTTTATCCTGTATTTCATGCATTAATATCTCAAAAGATTGTGGGTGAAAAATATGCCTGGTGGAAGATTGATCAATGTAAAAAGCAGAATAAACTGAATCATCTATTAACACTATATTATAAGTGTGATTGTGTTGCTTAAAAAACTATTTCATATTGATCTTTGTTTCATTGATGTATGCAACACCACAACCAAAGTGTTGACATAAAATATATTACACTACATTACTCCTATTATCAATATTAGTACAAAATTTTGTATTATTTACAATTGTATTTAGATTAGATGGAGTTTTTCAAGCAATACAAAAGTCCTGTGTAAGTACTTTAATAGATGCACTTTGAATAGATGGAATAAAATCCAGAGATATCCACAGTTAGAATAATACATTTTTTTTTACTAATATTGATAATAGAAGTAATGAGTATATTCCATTTTATGTTAACACCTTGGCTGTGGTGCTGTATACATTGGTGAAACAAAGACCAATATAAAATATTGTCTTAATCAATATAATCACAAATATAATAAAGCATTAATAGATGATTCAGTTTATTTTGCTATTGATATTCAGCAATCTTCTACTAGACATATGTTTCATCTGCAATCTTTTTAAATATTAATGCATAAAATTACAGGATAGAAAGCATAAAATTAAAGAATCATATGTGATTAAAAATACTCCTTACACAGTAAATTCTAAATTGATTAATGTTCCTAATAGTTCATCCTAGTCTACATAATAGCCATTTTGACATTTATCAATTAGTTTTCTATACAGTTTATTTCCTTGATAAGGACTTTGGTTGAAAGTACTAGGCATTTATGTATTATTTATTTATTAATATTATATAAAATATTATTGTTTCTGTAAGTAACAACCATAACAAAGCAAAACTCCCCATATAGTAGTGTCATCTTGTGCTAACAAGAGCAATCAATGGATGCCAGAAGGCTTGTGCATAAATCCCTATCTCTTGTTAGCACAAGATGGCACTACTATATGGGGAGTTTTGCTTTGTTTTGAATTGTTTAATAACAATTATGTGCTGATATGAGATCGTGATCATGTGATGTTTAGTGGTTTAACACCAATCCTGCTTAATAGTATAGTGGTGGCTATGGTTGTTAAAGAGCCAAAGACACCAAAATGTATGGGTGCTGAATTGAGTTCAGATCCATATGACTATATAAGCTATTGAGCTTGGATTGAAAATTCATTCTCATAGTTTTGTAGTTAAATAGAGTTAAAAGGTGAGTGCTGGAGGGTTGCATTAGATTCTAAGATCTAGGTGCAGTGCTCTCAGATCCAAGGCTCCTCACTGATGAAGGTCACAAGCCAGAAACTAGTCTGGGGATATTGGATGAGTAGGCACTAGATAGGGATTTATGCACAAGCCTTCTGGCATCCATTGATTGCTCTTGTTAGCACAAGATAGCACTACTATATGGGGAGTTTTGCTTTGTTTTGAATTGTTTAATAACAATTATGTGCTAGTATGAGATAGTGATCATGTGATGTTTAGTGGTTTAACAACAACCATGTTGTTTTATCATTATAATTTTATGAATAGTTTTTTTTAGTTGAACATGTTTTTTTTAATTCATATAATTTTCTTTTTCTTTCACAATTATAGAAAGTTTTTTATGTAACTTAATTTTTTTAAACTTTGACATTTTTTTGTTTTATATCACACCTCCACCCCCAATTATATACAAAAATCGTAAATAATTGTAAAATGCTCTTATTTCTTATTGAAAAGCTATTTTCCTTCCAATTTTTGGTATTTAAACAAATAATGAAAGCAAAGACTAATTAATTTAAGGAATAAAAATAAACTAGTTAACTAATTTTTTAATGAAACTATATCTTTTGATAAGAATATATAAATCTGAAGTATCATATTATAATGTCATTTTTTATTGTAATTATTAATTAGTTAGTTTATTAAATAAATATTTAAAAAATATTCTAGTGTTAAGGTCTTTATTTCTCCAACTCTCTGTTACCTGACTTGATAGTCTATGTGATTTGATTTCAATATAGCTCAGAGTTTGAAGATTTTTTTTCAACTTATTCCTGTAAGATTATTTTAAAATTAGTAAAAATAAGTTAATATATCTATTTATCTTTTGCTCACAGTAATAGTTCATAGAGTTCTTACTTTTTGAGCTATATTAGAGAATAATGATTAGTTATATGGATATCAGGGTTATGTTGGTGTTTAGATATCCAGATAATAACCCTGGATAGTGAAAAGTTATCACTTTTAAAGTCCATGTACTCCAATTTTTATTTTGTTTTTCATATTAAAAATTTAGTTTATAGTTGGCCAGTATACTAATACTATTTATGTGGCCAGAGCATTGATGACAATCAGCATGTTTCGGTATCCCAGATTAATGCTCTTATTATTATGAGTGACGAATTAGCACTTAAGTATGTGCATCTGGACTTATTATAATGCATTTCTGCCCTAAGTTTTGCAGGGCTAGATAATTAGCCTGTCTATAGTGGACCCTTTCAAATCCAGTCATAAGGCTGACTATTGATTTATAACTGTTGTTTGTTGATGATTAATGATTATTCTTTTGTAATGCTGGAAATGTGCCTTGTGATTTTGTTCATGCTGACTGTCTTCTATTCACTGGATATAACATTTATTCAATATTCATTCTATATTCATTGTATTTGATGGTTTAGTCTCACATGTTAATCAGTGATAATTGTGACTATTCTGTGGGGTTGATGATATGTTTCCCATCTTAAATTTTACTCATATTACCTCTGTAATCTTCTGTACCATTACAATAATTGATTCAATGCTACTATATTAAGGAGTCTAACAAACAATGTTTGAAATTTAGAATACAGTCTCTATATATTTACAATATATTAAATGTAAAACAGCTTTATATCCATTTACACAATATTGGAGAGCTAACAAGGTTGGTTGTGGACCATCTATTTGAAAAAAAAACCTTTAGACTGATTAGAATCTATAAAAAATTTCATTAATTTTAATTCCATTATGCATTAAATTTATTGTGAAATTGAAGTCATAATAAAGATAAACTTCAAACTTCCATTAAAATTGTACAATATTAGTAGCCTACATGATTTACTAGCATATCAATATATTATATATCACAGTACAAGATAGATCTCTTGCTAAAAAGTAGTAGTAAACAAGTTTATTCCTGAAAGTTTGTTACTTGTCAATAGACAGTGTGATTGGGTAATAAAAAACATTGTTATTAAACAATTCAAAACAAAACAACACTCTCCATATAGTAGTGCCATGTGATGTTCAGTGATCATGTGATGTTCAGTGGTTTAAAAAACATTGTTGTTGATGAAAATTTTGTGATGTTTTTCCATAGAATCACAAAAATACTTTAAATCTTTGATAAAAATAAAAAAGATTATGTTTATGTGATAAAAAATTAGCATCTATGCATATTTTGCAGTCATATATATATATATAAAACAAAAACAAGTTTTAATCACGTTAACTATATATATTATCAAGGCAAAAGCTTAAGACTGTATTAATAATAAAAGCATTTGTGTTGTATCATAAAATTATTAATTAATATCAATTGCTATGTAAACACCTTTATAAATTTAACTCTAATATTTATACCAAAAAAACCTTATACCATGGTTTTAAATTTTTTGAAGTCCTTTGCCTTTGTAAATTACAAGTTTTCCAGGTAGATGTTCTTTTTGAAGGTTTCTTAACTTCAATTTAATTATACACTATTATTTCCTTTTTTATTTTGCAATAGGGTATTTTAGGTTAACAAATAGCACAAATTTATCCATTTTTCTTTCCCATAATTTTTCCAGATCAGAATACCACATAGAGACACCTCATGATCTTGGTTGAAGACAAGTTTCATTGCAGATTAATTCAGGGGCAATTTCTCTTTTACATTTTTTCCAATGAAGTAGTTTATGTGGAGGAAGATGATATTTTAGTTAAACTTAGTTCACAGTTTCATGGTAGAAAATATTTTTATAGCTAGACTCATAGTATGCTTTATGTCACTAAATTAAAACTTCTACTGTTCTCTTCAACAACTTGGGTAAGATGTCTGCTTTTTTTAATATCTGTCTTCTAACTGACTAATCTTCATTAGCTGGATCAGGAATGATTGCTTCTTACACGACACCTGGTTCTTTTGATTAACTCACATCCTTATTTTGGAACAATCATGTCTTCAAAGAATCACAATCTTGTCTCATACATGATAAAATTTATCACTGACCATTTAGGTCCATTTTTGTAAAAGAGAGTTGTTCAGTTATTTCCTTTGTTTAAAATTACAAACAAAAAAAATCCCCTGTGCTTGTTTTCATTTTTTAATTTAAAAAATTCTAAGTTTTGAAATTAAAGGTTTTTATGCCAAAGGAAAAACAAAATAATCATTTAATTACACTGGTTTGATAAAGGAAACTGTTTGTTGTATTGAAGAAAGATAAAGAGGAAAGAAAAAAACCAATTCCAATCAATTAAAACAAAAATTTAATAAATATTAAAATCTTATTTACCCTGTCCCCCTTCTTTTAAAACTACTATCAAAAATATAATTTTGTTTACTTTATCTCTTTTAAAAAATAAAAATTAAATTTGCTCACCAACTTTTCTAGATCTTACTGAGGAGAAAATTTTATTATAAAATTTTCAAAAACTAAAAGTAAACTGGTAATTAATTATAATTACTGAAGAGGGAAAACGAAATAGATTGTTTATTTGATTTTACATTTTTTTTAAAAAAAACATTTACATATTATAATAGTATTTACTGTAATGGTCAATTATTAATTCCTTTTGATCACGGAGGGCACCACCAGATCACTGCATATCTGGAAAATTTGTTGGTGCTGATATAGTATGTGCTCGGTGGCCATTTTGAATTTGGAAATACCCAAAAACACTGCTGGCACATGCAAGCGATAAATGTCTTTGATTAGAAACACTCATTTTTAAAAAAATAAAATGCCTGAGGCACTATAATTAAAAAAGGTGTTGGGAAGGGACTACACTTAAAAAAAATTGCGGGAAACCGTAAGATTAAATAGCCTAAGGTGATACTATCCAAAAAAAAAGTGCGGGAAAAGAAAAAGAGGTGAAAATTAAAAAATACTTTAAAATAAACCAAAAATGCTAATTTTTATATATAGTCATAATCAAACATTGCAATAGTAAATCTTAAATGATTAAACCTATGTTAAGGCATTTTAAAAAAAAAATCATAAATGATATTTACAAAAACCTGTTAAAATATAACGAGCATTAGAAAAATAATAAATGCTATTTTAAAAATTTCACTCTGGTCTATCAACGCTAAATACTAAATCAGTACTATAATTTTAAAAAACAATATTTAAAAATTATAATGCTATAAATCAAACATTGAGCTGTAATGTCACATTGAATAGCCAAAGGTTATACTATGGAAAAAAAAGTGCGGGAAAAGAAAAAGAGGTGAAAATTAAAAAATACTTTAAAATAAACCAAAAACGCTAATTTATATATATAGTCATAATCAAATATTGCAATCGTAAATCTCAAAAGATTAACCCTATGTTAAGGCATTTTTAAAAAAAAAAAAAAATGATATTTACAAAAATCCGTTAAAATATAGCGAGCATTAGAAAAATAATAAATGCTACTTTAAAAAGCTGTCTGGTCTATCAATGCTTGTACTATATCAGCACCAATTTGTTTACCATGATCAAAAGTTAATGATGATGATAGGCACTGAGCAGACCTAAAGAAAGTAAGAGCTCAATAATATTGTTCAAAAAACGGAGAAAATAAAACTAGAACAAACATTAGCTAATATAATTTTGAATTTGTTAAAAATTAATATAAAAAAATTTGCAAGTACAGAGTTATATATAAAACAAATGTGGTTCTATTAAATTCTATCAGGGTGTTCCAAAAAAAATAAAATATCGAACGCTCCAGCAGTCAGGCTAATTTTTTAATAGAATTTTTAAATGAGAGAAGAGAATTTTCTTTCAGCTGATGACTCACCTAAGCAACTTTAATTTCCTTATTTAAAAAACTTTAAAACAAATAATGAATGAAAGATTCTGGCATGAGTCGAGGAAACTAGCATGGGTGAATGATCACTAGATTATTGACTAGTGACATCATATTGTCTGCAAAATTACTGCATGGGCAACCACATTGAAGATTTCCAAAGTTGATTGCAGTGGAAGAAAAATAATTATGGTAAGTGAATATGACAGGGTATGAATTCTACTATGGGAGAAAACTTAAATCTCCAATTTAACAAAAAATAGAAAACTTAGAAAATACTCTGGCATAGATAATTTAAAATTGAGAGCACATTAAATCTCTGATTTAAGGAAGATAGAATATATAACTGGTGAATCACCAACCAAACAATTGGCCAAAACTAAGCTGCTATATAATAATTAAAAGTCTCAATAGGAGACAGGTAAATAATCAGAAAATTATTTATATCTGCCCAAGCATTTATTAAGAAAATGAAATAGCAATTATAAATGTAAACGGCTTTAAGAAATAAATGTAGTACATGCTCTGACAAACAGACCCAAAACAAGCATGAAATCCAAAAACTAAGATTCCAAGACATACTAAAAATTCAATCAGAAAATACATATAATAAATGCTTAAAATATTTAAATTTAACAGGCAAAAGATATAATAAAATATATTACTTTTTAAAATTAAGATGAGCTTTTAAAACTTTGGTAAGAACAAGAAAACAGGTTGTTTCAAGGTATAAGGATAAGACTAGCTGATGGCTTTCAGCAGAGAACACAGTTCATTTTACTGAAAAGTTCCAGTGAAGACTTTAGGTTTCCATTTTCTGTTCAGGAGGCTGAAGGCAATATTAGGGATCAGTTCTTGTTTAAGCTCTTATTACATGATTTTGCAGGGATGATTTGGGTTTCAGGTTTTGTCTTTAAGTTGGTTTAGCATGGCATGATGTTGAAGCAATTCTTCCTAGCATATAGTTTTAGAATTCTGCAGGAAAAATTCTTTTTAGCAATTTGAAAACAGTAATTTAAATTTGGCAGCACAGCACTTCTAGTCTGGATCTCTAGTAGCATACAAAGTTGGATCAATCTATGTCACGAGTAGCTAAAAATCAATAGCTCAAGAATAATTAGTCTAAAATCCCAGGGCTATTTATAAGAGTTTTTATCTTTCCATACCATCTTTTAATTAGTATTTTTCAACCAGGGAAAATCTTTATCTCAAACTTAATCTTAATTAAAGATTCTGACCAGGGTTAGTCTTATTCATAATTAGTTTTAAAAAATGTAATAACAAGTCTCAGCTTTGGTTAAAATAAATTAAAATTGAATACAATCAAAACAACAAGAATGCGATTACAAAAAAAAAAAAAAACTTTCCAAAACTAAAATGTTTTGTTTAAAAAGGATTAACTTTTTTTTTTAATTTAGAATATTTTTTTTATAAAATTAAGTTTGCTTGCCATTAATTACCTGAAAAAACAAAACAAGTGACCAAAAAAAAAAACTATTTTAAAAATAAAATCTATTAAAATGTAGAAATGACAGAATATTATAATGTAACTGCATATGTATGCTATTGCACATACTCTTATATACAAAACTTTTAAATAGTTTTCTTTTAAAACTTTATTAAAATGAAAGTTGGTTTTATTTTTGTGATGAAACTTTTGAATGGGATAAAGTATCCGATTCATTACATTATTGTTTAAAATGGTGTTTGAAAAGTCTCATATTATCATGTGGTACATGAATTAATTTAAATAATGTTCCTTATAATTATGAAAAAAAAAACATATATATTGAAAAATATATTATTTCTCCATGACTTAACTAATGCTAACATTAAGGAGCATGCATTATTATTATTTATGCATTATCCATTTATTTAAAATAGAGCTATATAGCTACAATATATATGTCATCCTAGAAATTTATAAAATGCTTTGTAGCAGTTTATTTCCATTATAAATGCCCAAAGAAATTACAATTGCATTGAGAGTTTAATTAAAATTTTGTTTACTTTTCTCATAAAATAAATTCAGGGGAAAGAAATATTGTATTCTAATTAGAACATATTTAAAGAATTAAATTTATTAAATGCACATTGATTACATAAGTAATATTTACCGAGGCTGTAACCTCGAGAATATGCGTGTAAAATGCAATAGTAGGGACCTCTACAGGTGTTTAACCACAAGCTTATGCTATGGAAAAAAGAGGGGAAACTTCTTTACTTCAACCTACTTTCTATTTAAATAGGTGAAGCTAAAGCGGTTAGATCTGCAAGCGTGAAGCTAATCAATACTTCGCTGATTAAGTCCACATTTCTTATTACACATTAATACACATGAAATTTTTCGATATACAACGAGTCAATAGAAAGATTTTATAGTTAGAAATCTATTACAGTAATTTAAAGTTGTAATTATAAATTTATTAAACACACATTGAATATGTAAGTAATATTTACCGAGGCTATAACCTCAAGAATATGCGTGTAAAATGCAATAGTAGGGACCTCTACAGGTGTTTAACCACAAGCTTATGCAATGGAAAAAAAGAGGGGAACCTTCTTTACTTCAACCTATTTTCTATTTAAAAGGTGAAGCTGAAGCAGTTAGATCTGCGAGCGTGAAGCTATTCAATACTTCACTGATTAAGTCCACATTTCTTATTACACATTAATACTTGTGAAATCTTTCAATTTACAATGAGTCAATGGAAAGATTTTATAGTTAGAAATCTACTACGTAATCAATGTGCGTTTAATATATTTATAATTACAACTTTAAATTACTGTAATAGATTTCTAACTATAAAATCTTTCCATTGACTCTTAACTTGAAAGATTTTGCGAGTATTAATGTGTAATAAGAAATGTGGACTTAATCAGTGAAGTATTGAATAGCTTCATGCTCGCAGATCTAACCGCTTCAGCTTCACCTATTTAAATAGAAAGTAGGTTGAAGTAAAGAAGGTCTCTTTTCTTCCATAGCATAAGAGTGTGGTTAAACACCTGTAGAGGTCCCTACTATTGCATTTTGCATGCATATTCTCGAGGTTACAGCCTCAGTAAATATTACTTACATAATCAATGTGCATTTAATAAATTTATAATTACAACTTTAAATTACTGTAATAGATTTCTAACTATAAAATCTTTCCATTGACTCGTAAATCAAAAGATTTTGCGAGTACTAATGTGTAATAAGAAATGTGGACTTAATCAGTGAAGTACTGAATAGCTTCATGCTCGCAGATCTAACTGCTTCAGCTTCACCTATTTAAATAGAAAGTAGGTTGAAGTAAAGAAGGTCTCTTTTCTTCCATAGCGTAAGATTGTGGTTAAACATGTGTGAAGGTCCCTACTATCACATTTTACACGCATATTCTCAAGGTTACAGCCTCGGTAAATATTACTTATGTAACCAATGTGTGTTTAATAAATTTATAATTACAACTTTAAATTACTGTAATAGATTTCTAACTATAAAATCTTTCCATTGACTCATTATAAATCGAAAGATTTCATGAGTATTAATGTGTAATAAATGTGGACTTAATCAGTGAAGTATTGAATAGCTTCACGCTCGCAGATCTAACCACTTCAGCTTCACCTATTTAAATAGAAAGTAGGTTGAAGTAAAGAAGGTTCCCCTCTTTTCTTCAATAGCATAAGCTTGTGGTTAACACCTGTAGAGGTCCCTACTATTGCATTTTACACGCATATTCTCGAGGTTACAGCCTCAGTAGATATTACTTAAAGTATTAAATATTTATACATAATTATTGATAAATCCAAAAAATAAAAAATTTAACATATTTTCTTGGATAATTTTAGAGAAATACCATGAGATAACTATTAGTTTTAATTAGGTTCAAAAGTTACCAACATTTCAATTACTGTTAAATACCAAGTAAAATTTATGATTAACAAGTAATTAATGGCAATTACTGACAAAAAATTTATTTTTAATTAGGATATTAAAAAATGAAAGCATTAAAAAATACTTTATTTAATACAAAAAAATACTTGAATAAAAAAATATAGAAAAACTTCTTTTTATTGAACAAAAAAATGATTTTGAAAAAAATAAAGTTCTTTAATGTTATAGGAAAAAAGAGTAATAGATCCTATTCACATGAATTTTTAGTGAAATAAGATTTTAAAAAGCATAAACTATCTAATGTTTTTAGTAATAAGCATGATTTTATATTTGAAACAAAGTATCCTGCACTTGAAAAAGTTCGATTCAACACTGGTCTTTCTAATAGTATTTAAACTTCAATACAGTTTTTCTAGACACTCAGATTTCTCTCCAGTAGCTTCAAAAATCTTCAATTCAGTGGTTAAAAAAAAGCTATGAGAGATAATGTGTTTGGATTTAGCTTTTTAGGAAATGTTCAAATCAAAACTTCTTCAGCATTTCGTAACAGTGATGCAATACTTACATACCTATGCACTACGCAATCTCGAGCATCAAATTTTAAATGGAGCTTAATTTAATGATTTAGCAAAGCAAATAAATATTTGAAAAATATTGGAGGAAAAGATTGGGATTTATATCTTGACAATATTTTAATCATGTTTAACTTTGAATAGAGTCCTAGACCATTATAATCTACATAAATACTAAATAGATAGGTTTGGAATGGGAATGAAATAGAATTTAATTCCTTTTTGCAAACTTTAAAATGACTTTAAAATTAATTTTCCTTTTTCTAACAAATAAAGTGTTTGAAAGAAAATTGTTTTTATGACAGATTTAAATAAATTAACATTTTATTTTTAAAGCCTGTAATACTGGTTGGTAATAGTTATTTTTATTATTTTTAGAAATTGGTATAAAAAAATTACCGAATTTCAAAACCTAGTTTTAACTCATTTTCACATATTTCTTTTTAATATGTATTATAAATTATGGTCATAGAATCAGTTGTCCAGTCTTTTTGGGTAATCATGTGATGTTTTAGCATACAAGTGGTCATTAAGCATACAGTTTAATCAAGCTGAGATATTTTTTCTAACTTTCCTCAGTTAAGAATTGATCAAAATTAATTTTAGCTTTTGAATTCACTATTAATTCCAATAAACTTGCAGGATTATGACAAGCAATGAGCTGCCAATTTCAGCTTGCATTCTGCTCATTATTTTTTGAAGAATGATAGAAAACATAAAGAATGATCAAATTAAGTTCATAGTCTCTCTGTATTAAAAATTATCATGAACTTTTAATTTTTTTTTTTTTTTTGCATTAAGGTTTAGTTGTAAAATGCATCAAAACATCACATGATCACAATTTCATAGGCTTACACATGCTGTTAATAAGAGTACCAAACTTTCCATACAGTATTGCCATCAAGTTCAAGCCTTTGTAATCAATTGATGCAGGAAGATTTGTGCATAAAATCCCTATCCAGTGCCTACTCATGCAACATTCTTAGACTAATATCTAGATTATGGCTTTCATCAGTGAGGAGCCTTGGATTTGACATCATTGCATCTAGATTTTAGGATATAGACCAATCCTCCAGAAGCTACCTTTTACTTATTTGGTTAACTATAAAGCTAGGAGCCCAGGAATGAAAATACCATAATGTTTTCAACCCAAACTCATTCACTTATATAGTCATATAGATCTGAACTAAGTTCAGTATCCATACATTTTGGTATCTTTGGTTTTTCAAAAACCATAGTCACCAGTATCCTATGGACGGGATAGGTACAAAACCATCAAAACATTACATGATCACCATTTCAACTAGATAAAGGGTGGCTGCTGCAGGGTTGCATTAGATCCTAAGTTCTAGGTACAGTGCTCTCAAATCCAAGGCTCCTCACTGATGAAAGCCACATGCTAGAAACTAGTCTGGAGATGTTAGATGAGTAGGCACTAGATAGGGATTTTATGCACAAACCTTCTTGTATCCATTGATTACAAAAGCTTGCACTTGGGGGCACTACTGTATAGGGAATTTGGTACTCTTATTAACTATTAGTTGTAGTGGCATGTATTTAAAAAGTCCATATCCCATTAATAAATTGTATTGTATTTTTTGTTTTAACATTTATTAGGAATCATCTTTTGACAGCAAATGCACTACAATAATTTGCTACCATTCTTCTGTTTGCAATTAAATAAATATTCAAATGTACTCCTGTTTTTGTTATTATCCAAATATGCATTATAGTGCAAAAAAATATCTTAATATATTAATAAAATCAGTAAAGAAATAAATAGTGACTTTTCATTTTATAAAAAAAATAAAATAGAGATGAATATGAAAAGTACTTGCACTCATGTACACAAAAAATGTAAAGAAATGACTGAGTTAGAATTATCTAGCTAGTAGCTAAAGAACGAGAATATAGTTTCACAAACACATATTTTATTGTTACAAATTACATACAGAGAATTGCTGCCATGAGGAACTCATGATGGTACATATGAGCATATTAAATGGCAGAGACAAATAATGTAAAGAAAAGACCAAAAAATTGAATAAAAGTTAACACATATTCTTATTGTTACAAATTATGTACAGTGAATTGGTGCCATAAGGAACTCATGATGATACATATGACAGCATATTAAATGGCAGAGACAAATAATGTAAAGAAAAGACAAAAAAATTGAATAAAAGATTGCTTGAATAAGATTTTTGAAAAGCAAACATCCAAAGTCATATCATACAAATGAGTTAGCATAACTATTTCATCTAATTAGTTGTATATCAGGATATTATTTTGATAAATATATTGTATGGAATAAGATATGGATTTCCAATGGACATAACATAAAAGTCTTGAAATATTTTTTTAAATGATATTTGGTATAAATTTGTAACTATAATGGTAACATCATCTTGATGAATGTAATGCTATTGAATCTATTTTTGTAAGAGCTTATATTTGGTTGGCATGTGAAGAGAATTAAAATTAACAAATTTATTGAAAAAAGTTCTTCATGATAAATTTGATATGGTTTTTATCAAAGAGTCTTGCTCTAAAAATGAATATTGAGTGCTTTCATTGAGTGGACTGATTGAATACAGAATATAATGAAGATTTACAATTAGGAAAAGTGCCATCAAAAACAAATATTGCAGTATAAATCAGACAGAAATGCATGATATCTATCTGTGATACAATAACAATCACTTTGTGATATGTGTTAAATTATTGTTTCCCAGATAGGTTTTAATCATTACAAAAGCCACTTTTTTTTTTGAAAAAAATTTACAATAGCTATACTCATTTATGAATGGCTGTTATTAATAAATGAATCTATTTAAAGAATTAAATGTTATCAATTTTTACTGTTATTTAATGCATATGAAATATAATTGCACGTGTTATTCATAAAAAATACGCATTTATTGAATGTACTTTAATTATTAAATACTTAATATTATATAGTTTACATTGAATGAAAATTCAAATTTCATCTCGCTTTTGCAATTTCTGGCATATTTTAATATGTTAAAAATAACATACTTCTTTCATGATGACTTGATCTTTTTTCTAGAACATTTTCTTTTATAAATACATCTTTACATATGGAATTTTTGAAATCATCATCAAACCTTATTAATAAATGATGAATAAATTGCTAAATATTTTATAAACTTTTTTTAATGTTACGTTTGACATATAAAATTAAAAAAAACACTTTTTTAAAAAAACTAGGTAGCAGAAAAAACTAAGTTGGTTTATTCATCATTAATGCAAAATCAACATTTAAAGTAAATATTTATCAAAGTTGTTCCTCTTTAAAATATGATATATCTTTATTTTATGAAAGTTCCTTAACTCTATTTTATATATATATTTTAATGTTTAGTCGTGTTAACTATTTTTTTTATTTACTTCACACATATAGAGACACCTATTTCTATATTACGTAAGCAATAATTATAAGATAGTGGTATTAAATGTTCCCTCAGCAGATAATGTTACTAAGTATTACTAATATTTGTTTACATGTGAACTGCAACCAGATGTCAAGAAATTACAATGTAAACAACCAGAAATAAAAACTAATAATAAGTAATCAAATGTTTACGTAAATTTAACTTATAGCTAGAATACAAAACAAAAAACAGAAAATGAAAATTTAATGGCAAATGCGGGGATCATGCATTATACATATACACAGTATATGTACAATATATGTGTGCGCAAAATGTGTTTTCATATAAGTTATTACATGAGCATAATTATAATTTTAAATATATACATATATTCAGAATGGGAGGTAATATTAAAGATAATAAGATTTGAAGTTTTTAATATAGATATTTATTAGAAGTGATTGATTATGATTCCAAAGTAAGAATTTCAGGAAGGAGAACTTTAAAAAATTGGAATTAATGCTTTTGGGCAAAACTTTTGAACAAATTATCATTACTTTGACTTAATGGAATACAATGGATACTGACAAACATCACTTTGTGGGAAGTAAATGCATTTACAGAAAAAAGAACTAATAATGACATTATACTAAAAACATCTTATAGAGAATGTTTTTTTTTACTTTCCATTAATGTTTACAACACAATGAAAAAACCACTAACTTATAAACAAATTTAAATCATTTTCCTATTCTAAATTACAATATCTTTTTAATATCAGAACATGACTAGTAATAATATGGATGCCTGCAGAAATTTTATTTCAATTTTTATAAATAAATTATAATAAAAATTTAAACATTTATAAATTGATTATAAGATTCTAACTTTAATATAGATTTTGTAGATAATTATATTCCAGAGTTTAATTTATGAAGGTGAAAATATCTGCTACAGGCTAGGAATATATTGCCATCTATTTTCATTGTAAATGTTAGACATGAATGTATAAATGATCTTGTTTTAAATATAAATTCTATATTGTCCAATCCATGCTTTTGGAATAAATTGTGCTAAGAGATTGACAATTCTTAGAAATTATGGTTCACAATAATGAACAGTTGTTATTCACTTGCATTATTTTATTTCTAAATATTTCAAACTTGTCTAAAAGATAAATTAAACTTAATACATGTACTTTATTATATGATACTGAAATATTGTTGTCTGAATTTATATTATAGCATTAAACTACTGAATTATATTATAAAAAACCCACAATACTCTGCATAATCTTATCCACTCCTTCGGATACTCCAACATTATTGAAAAAATTGTACTGACTGATTGTCCACTGCCTTTTACCAAGTCATGGGTATCATTACTAGTAGAACACTTAAAACTATGTAACCCAATCATGCCCTCTAACATTGACCAAGAAATCACTCTATGGGAAGCATACAACCTAATCAACTCTAATCAACAGCCTATTAAAACCAGTCTAAATGTAACCAACCAAAGACTAATTATATACTTCAAAAGATGAAGTCTGGAACCCAAATTCCTTGACTTCATCATTAAAATTAATCTTAATGTGCTTCCCATGTATTGTTTTCTTCATCACTGAATATGTCTTTCTAGCATCAACCCAATATGTGGTCTGGGCTCTTGTGAAGTGGAAATCATAGAGCATATTATACACCGATGCCCAAGACTAAAAATGCTGAAAGATATGATTATCATCAGCTCTAACATAAGAACTGACATGATTTTCTCACTTGAAAATGTCATTCATAATGGAACATTTTCAATAATAAGGCTTTCTACTTTTGTCCTTTATGCCATATGGATTGTAAGATGCAAAACACTTATGGAATTACCACCACCACAAGTCATACCATTGTTTTATCAAACACTCAAAAAAAAAATCCAAGAAATATGATCAGCTCTTTGCTTCCAGTAAAGCCTTTGATGACACTTGGTCATTAATTTCACTATCTTCTTCCTGTTTATCAACTCCAACCAATTCAGCCTTTTAGATTAGACAATTTTAAAAGAAAATATGCTTATATAAAACAAACAAGTTCTTAGTATCTCATACACTATACAAACTTTTCTTCACTATACCCAACCACATAAATGGCATAACAGTTGTGTTCACATAACATATTCTAACCAGATGTCAAACAGAAAATTAATATAATCATATTATTGTACAATTTTTATTTTTATCAGGATGTAATCACTATATATTGTTAATAAATTATTATTGAAATGAAAAATAAACTTATTTAAAAAATATTGCCTCATAATAATTACAGTAATTCTGCATTCTGTTAGGCAACAGTCATAAAATATGGAATCATATTTGTCAGTCATATTTACTGGTATAATACATTTAGTATAGCATAAAAACGATTTACTCGCTGACGAAGAAGCTTCCAAATAAACAAAACAAAACTATTAAATGGGCCAAGCACTTTCGAGGCTTGCCCTCATATTCATGGCCGATGAAAGTAATAAATCTTTACGTAGTGTTATTAAATAACAAATATGCAAATGTAAATGCAAATCAGTTTGACCATTTTTTGAAATGGAAAAACACGTATCGCGTCTATTGATAGAATTGTTGTCGCAAATAGAATGTCAAACTCTGAACTATGGGTTTCCAGAATGAGTTTTCAAAACAAAAACTATTAATACAAATATTATTATTTTTTTAATACCAATATTATTTTTACTAATTCACTTATTCTTGAATTTGGACTGTCATGGAGTTTGTTATTCTAACTAAAAGCTTATAATTGATTTATAATATTACACAAATACATGATGAACCAAATAAAAAAAAAACAGGAGTAGTATTAAACATAATTTTTAAAAAAAATATTATTATTGACATTACATTAAAATGATATTATCATTTAATGCCCCTGCATCACTTGAAACCTCTTCTAAGTGATCACTCTATTGGGTAAGTGCCTTAAAAAATATTATCTATTCTAGTGAACAAACCACTTGTTTGATTTTTTAAAAAATTATTAATATCATTAAATAAAAGAAAATACAAGGGGCAATAATGACTTCTAAAAAATTTATGGAATAAACAATGTAAGTATGCAAATTTCTTCCCTTAAATAAATATGATGTAAATTCTTAAACCCTGGGTATCTGACTATATAGAATATATATAATAATGCAAAATATATTTAATAAATATGTACAATATGACTAAATTATTATACTGAAATAACAAGGATATAAAAATTAAATTATGAGGTAGTCTAAATATTCTATTATTGATTGAATATTTGAGAAGCTAATTATTTTTGATAAAGAAATTACCATTCTGGTTAGAACTTATTCTATGGCTGACAAAGTCAGGAAAGTTAATATGGAAATAAAAGGATAAATAAAAGGATAAAAGTATAAATAATTATAATTTTTTAAATGTTCTGCAGTTTCTGTCATTTATTAAATAAAATTATATAAAATTTATTTTGATTTAAGCTACAAATTTTATTTCATGGGTTCATCAGTACTGGAATCTTATTTGCACAAAGGTATCTCTTACTCACACAGCAGACCTGATTCTATGCATTTTTAGATATATCTGATTAATGGAATTGGAGTTTTTAAATTTTTTATGGTAATATTTACTTAAAACAAATTTTCTGGTGGCAAATTAAATATATTAGACCAGGTGCAATCGATTCAGATCCAAAACTTGTTATAAATTAAGACCCTAATAGCCCCCAAACTAGCATGGTAATATGGATAAGATAGCAGTGGTAGAATATTATATAAATACTAGCAGGTTTTAATTATTGGAGCTTAAAATGGCTGGCAGAAATGTAGTAGTAGAAATTGCTGTTAAAAACATATGTTATGTGTGCAAAACATTAATTTACAGTAGTTTGCCATGGTTGCATTCTGTTAAGCTTGTGATTACTTTGATTGTTTTTGGCATGATTTATTATTATTTATTAGTGTTTATTTTTATTTAAAAAATATTACTCCAATTTCTTTATATACATTAACATTTCTAGTTAAAGCCTAATAATATTTAAATAGAAATATATTTTCTATACTGAACTTAATGTAATTAGAAATGATTTGAACTCAGACTTTCAAGCTCCTACATCTATCCACTCTATTTTATACAACTAATACACATGACCACATATATGTTCAAAATCATTTATCTTTTTCACATGTATGTGGGCATTTACATCAGTTGTATAAGATGTACTGAATATAGATGTAGAAAGCTTGAATGTCTGAGTTCACATTCTGTCTAATTAAAACATAACAGCATAGTGGTTTGTGCATCCATAACTACACTTATGATCTGAATTTCAAATCAGGACTGAGAAAAACTTGATGATTTTTTTCAGGTTGCAATCAGAGTTAGGATTTTTTTTATTTATTTTACAATTAATGGATTCATAACCAACTTAGCAGTCATTCGGAGTAAGTAATAAAATAAATAATTTAGTGAGTCTTCTCTAAAAAATAAAACAAGGAAATAAAATATTCATTTTTGTTTTCAAATAGTTGAAAATGAGCAATGTTTCCCCCTTCATTATTCCTACATAAAGAACTGATGGAAAGATCTTTGTTTTACAATGGCTTATATATAAACTGTTTGATCTATTTATCGTGGTAGTATTTTTTAATTTTTTTTTATCACTGAACTGTCTCTATGTTATAGTTTCATTCAATTTAATATAACAGTTTTAATTGATAAATTGTATAATTTAAAAATATGTTTAATATGTTACACAATAATGTTTGTATATGATTTAATAGATATGATTTAATATATTATACTTATATATAAACTGGTTTTGAGATTATATGGCGGAGACATTATGAGATATCTTATGAGAAAATTAGGCTTGATAAAATATGGTTAAGCCATGACTATAGTATAAACAAGGAAGTTTGATACTGTCAGCTGATTTCTGCTTGTTAATCATATTTAGATAAGTTTATCACAAATAGAATAATGTGATGTAAATGATTACTTACTACCAAATGCAGATTTTAGCTAAAGAAATCTGTGTTATTTTTGTTAATAAAGATGTTTTTATTAATGCCTAATGATTTTTTTTTTTAAAAAACAAAAATTAGCATAACCTAAATTTTATTCATAATTATTTGCTTCAGATACGTTTTTATAGTCAATTCAGGATTCTTTTTTCAAATATTTTTATAACTTTTACATTTGTTTTTTATATATTCATACCTATCAACTTAAAAATATCTTTTAATTTTTTTAAATTTTCCATCCTTCCTATTTTTTTTGTTTTTACCATTTACAATTCCGATAAACCTTTCATTTTCTTTTTTTCTTTAGGAATTACATTTTTTTTTTAAAAAAAATCTACTCTTTGTGCACTTGAAATAATACAATGCTTTTGTATTTATAGTAGTTACAGTTTTGAATGATGTATAATCTTCCCAAGAATTAAAAATATAATTTTAATATAGATATTGGAATTTATTATTAATAATTTTACATTTACATGCAATATTTAATATAGGTTTTTTAATAAATTTAATTATTTAAACAATATATTTGCATACCTATCTTCTTAAATATGACATGTTATCAACTTCATCTGTGTAACTTGGAATGAACTCAGATATGCCATTTATATCTCAATATATACCCAGACAAATATATATGTACATTCATACACATACATATATATTTACGTATAATTGTATGTGTATAACTAACAAATTAAAAAACTGAATTATAATTATTATAAAGTCTTAAAATAGTATACAATAACAAAAATTTTTGTTTTATACACGCATAATTATAAATAAATTTATATGCATGTGCAATTATGTTTCTTGAGGTCATTTGTCTTTTTTTTTTTTATGTATTTCAAGAATTTGTAGTGAAATGGAAATTTTAATGTATATCTTATAAAGATATTACACATGGTAAAGGTTGAGATTTTCCATGTGTTTATGTATAATTAGAAAACAGATATATTGATTTTAAATGAGATTTAAAGTTTACATATGGGTTTTTGGTAATGATATATTTTTCTTGTATACTAAACAAATACACGCGTGCTCAAACATAAAGAATTTATTAAAAAAAATATATTACCTGATAAACTTTTTTTTATACTCACAAAGAATGTCCATCAGATTGCAACTCCATCAAAAAACAATATTTATTATGTACATCAAAATTTTTGTTTCATTTATACATTTTATATAAACACACACAGAAAAAAAATTACAATTCAAATTTTATGTATGTTGCTGAAAATCTCATGATGGTTTTCTGTTGTGTAGATAAATGTTATGTTTAATCAATGTTATTCCAACTTATTAGTGCTCCATTAAAAATTATCCATTTTGATGACATGTTTTTATTTTTAATGAAGTATTTCATAATTAAAATTTTATAGCATATAATACCATATTATTTGTGTAATAGCAACAGCTGTTGCCAATGACTTCCAAATATTTTTATGATGTATGTTGAAACACTTAATGTGATATTTATCACAATGAGATGACTTTTTATCTGATGTTATTTAGATTGTCAAACGATTTGATGTCTTTTGAGCAGATGTTTAAAGTTTTTAACCTATAATATCCGTTTATTTAAAATTTAAAATAAAATTGTTAATATACATATGCACAGCTATTGAGACAGAATTGAGAGGTTTAATCTAAGATTGGGGTTTAATTTATTTTTTTTTCGATGATATCATACATATCATTATCCTAGATATGTTTTGGCAATTCTGTTTTAATTAATTCATTTCCAATGTCTTTTCTATTAAGAGGCAAATTTATCCATATATTTACTCAATAAAAATTCTTTTCTAATAATCCAACATTCATGATGTTAATTTTTTTTTTAAATTTACATATTGTTTCATATCATTTATATAAGCTTACTTCTATTGCATAACTTTATTCAGCCTGTAATTCCGGCGATGTTTTTACAAAAGCTGATTCAGTGCAATTAGTTTGTTTATTAATTTATACCTTTTCATTTGAACTCGAAGTCAATGAGTGCTTTACAATTAATTTATAAAAATAAACATTACAATATGTTTTTAAAAATAATAAAATATAATTCTACAAATCAAATACAAAATAAATGCAAAATTAGATTTAAATAAAATAGACATTTCTTTATATTTATCTATTTTTATATACCATAATCAATATTTTAAATAACCATTTTAAATAACTTAAATATTTTAAAATAACATATTGCATACACATACTTTAACAATAATTTAACATCCTATTTGTTTATATTTAAATCTCTTTTTTGAAATATACAAGTAAATAAAATGTCAATAAATAAATTTATCAATACACACTTTATTTTATTATAGCTGTTATATAAAATGGTTTATATACTTTTATTAACATATGCTTAAAATAATACAATTATATGTCATGTTACATCTTCCTAAAAATAAAAAAATAAAATAATCCTAAAACTTTGCCACAATAGAAAATATAAATAATAAATTTTGATACATCATTTGTTAAGAAAAATTTACAATACAATGTATTTAAAAACATTTAATAACAAGATAAACTATTTTAATTACCTTTAAATTAATTTAGATAATATTCAATTAAAATAAAAGAAATAAGCTTAAAAATTTGTTATATAAACAATGTCAACAAGTTTAAATTCAAGTTACATTGCTACAATATGTTAAAGAAAAAAAAGGTTACATAATTTTTTTTTTATTAATAATTTAAAATTCAAACAAAGTTTAATGCTGTTTATATATTATTATAAATGTTTATTGTAAATTATCTTTATTTAATACTCATTATTTTAATTTCAATCATTTAGATGACTTTAGAATAATTTTAAATGTATAATTAATATTAAAAAATTGAAAATTATAGATATATAAAAAATATTCATAAGGAGCACTTTTACTTACTAAGGGAACTAAAAACTAAGAAGCCAATGACTACCTTAAAGTAAAAAAAAAAATATTTTATTTCATTTGAAATAAAAATGTATGTGAGAGAGAGGGGAGGGAAGTCGAGAAATTAATTAAGTCAATCCCTATTTTCTATAACAAGGGATTGCCTTATTAAATTCTAACTCTCTTCCCATGCTTTTATTTCAAGTTAAATATAGAAACCCCAATTGTGTTTGACTTAATTAATTTCTGAACTTCCCCATATTTTTATTTCAAACTAAATATATAAAAACCCTAATTGTGGTTGAAGAACCAGTCATTTTGTTGGTTTTTAGTTCCCATCTTAAATAAAAAGCATTTATTATAAATATTTTTTATCTTCATTATTTTACATAAAGGCAGGCACAATTTACAATTTTACAGGAAGTGGATTTATATTGATGGTGTAACAGAAATTTAATTTCAGTTAGCAGTATTTATTTAATAATATATAACATTGATTTGAAGCTTACTGCTACTGAGGGTGGTAAGTAACATTTGTGTTATCTGTCACATATCGTAGAAGAAAATTAAAATTATTGCAACTTTATATGGATGTGTGCATGTTTATATAAAAAAATGTTTATAATTAATTTGTTTAGCTTGAAGATTATGATAGATCTATTAACTAAAAATGTGGAAAAAGTATGAATAGTTAGAAAGACTTTTAATGCAGATTAATGTAATGGATGTTCAAGTAAATAAGTAAAATGAGAGGGAGGGGCGATAGAGGACAGGGATGGTAAATTAAATTAATGGATAATGATATAAAAAGATCAAATGATTGTGAAAAATACAAATAAAATAGAACTGAAAATAAGAAAGAGAATGGGGATTGGCATAGTAAAAAGAAAAGAGCGGAGATTCAAAATGATTTTCAAAAAAGTAAATTTTTCATACAATGTTGTGATAGTGATTAATAATAGTATTCTGTTGAGCTAATGATCATTTCTAGTGTATTATTGTTTTATATTATTTTGCATCATAATAGAATGACCATTAAAATATTCTGTCCATTCACTTGTATTCTGATCCATCCCAGAGTCTCAATCCTGAAATGAAATTGCCACAGGTTAACTACTATGAGTTTTTAAGAGTTTTTTGGGTGATGGGTATTTTTAAATGTGAATTTCATTAATTACTCAACTTTATATACTCATAATAATCACTTTCAACTACTATTTTAGTTTTTTTATATATTGGTCCATGTACATGATGCCTTTTTTCCAATTAGAAAATGATATATTAAAAATGTCATGGTGTATTGATTTTATGTAGATAACTGAGATACCATACAATACTGTTCACAGTTGTTTTAATGAGTGCTTGTGTGCTATTATATAACAAAATATGATTACAATAAGATACAGTCTTCATCATTGGTGATAGAAATGTCGTATTTGTATAGCTTTATAAGCTAATCTTTAAGCAATTTTAAATCTGCATCAGCTATAAATTTTAATACAACTAATGCATTAAATAAACTCTTTATTACTCGAAAATATGTTTTAAAAATAATGAAAGTGATTGATTGGTAACCTTTAAATATTCTATTACTTTAGAAATTTATCAAATTTATTCTGTATTAAACTATAATAACAAATCAAAAATAAATTTATATCTTATAGAATATTTAAACAATATGAAAATTTGTCTGAACTGTCTTGGTCAGATTTTCATTTTCTCGAAATGATCCTTTTAGCAATCTATTCTAGCTAAATTTATAAACTGAAAAAGAAACGAGCCATAGTGTTACTGAAGGTTTCTTATTGGTGTACATTTGCAATGAAAGAAGTGATTATTTAAACAGAACTACTCCCAATTTTACGAGCAGTTTTATAACGGCGAAGCAATAAAAATTTCTCAGTACACATAAATGGGGAAAAAGTATAAAAATTAATGATTGTCTTTCTGTGTTTGTACAAAAATAAAACCTGTTAGCTTATTTAATCAGCAACTTAAAAATCTTGTCTCAAATAAACTGATGTACTTCCTCTCATAAAAAATTAATAACAATGCTGCAGCTAACTCTATTTTTCAATATAAATAAAGTTATTGCGATAATAATGATGGATAAATAGAAAAGTTCACAAATAAAACATCAGATGGCATATATTCTGATTGACAAAATAAAAATTTAATGCTATAATGCAGACATCTCTGAAGACATACACACACACGTGCCACGAATTGAATTATGCCCCCCCCCCAATCAGAATTTTTAATGATAAAGATATGATTCCAAGTCTTGCATTGGTGGTCGAGAGGTCAGAGCGACTGTCTTGCACTTGCAGGCAGTTGCCCGGGTTGCGGGTTCGCGTCCCGCCGATGCTATGACACTTAAAAAAAAAAAAAGATATGACTCCAAACACCAAGGACTTATTTCTGTAATAATTCAATTGAGCTAGATTCCATGTTATAAATTTTTTATACCTTTGTCCGGCTTACAGAAATTATTTAATCATTAAGCATTTCACTTTTGATATATTTAGAAATATTATTTGCGCATTTATATTTATATATTCAAATTAAGTTGGATTTTAACTAAGTAAAGCTTTATAAAAAATTTATTTACAGTCAGGCGTAGGATTTTTTTTCTTTCAGGTATATAACTAATCTAAA
Organism: Epiperipatus broadwayi; assembly: GCA_028023455.1. Classification (NCBI taxonomy): domain Eukaryota; kingdom Metazoa; phylum Onychophora; class Udeonychophora; order Euonychophora; family Peripatidae; genus Epiperipatus; species Epiperipatus broadwayi. The sequence continues at coordinate 4,093,216 of JAQFVV010006222.1, forward strand.
TAATCATCCAATATTGATTGGAAAATGGGTATTTAGCTATTCTTATCTAAATGGTATCAAGAATAGAGAAATACTCAGTTGGTAATTGGTAAGTAATTCTCGTTATTATTATTATTATTTCCACTGGTTTTTTTATTGGGTGCTTTGGGTGAGACATTTTTCTACATTTAGGTTTTTTTTTATTGGGCTTTTTTTTTTTTTTACAAACTTGGCCAAGATGTTTTGACATTCAACTAGATAATATAAAATATATCATAAAAGAAAGGCAAATACAATGGTGTATAAATTACAAAAGGTACATTTTGTAAATGTATAGCAAAGGCTCTTTGCCCCTCGAGACATTGTTAATATATAGAGCCATTTAAATAGTTTTACCTTAATCGTGCATTTAATAGCAGTTCTAAAAATAAGTAAATTTTAATGGAATCATATTTAAAGAGAAATTAGATTTTTTAAAAATTGTGAAATAAGTTCAACATATTGGAGAAATTATGCTTTTGAAATATATTTTTATATTAATATAATTTGTAATTTAAGAGCAGCCATTTATTTACCTTACATCCCACTACTCATGAGACTTCTATGCAAGTATCAATATTCATTAGGTACTAGATTGTCTGATTAGTTTAGTAAGCCTACGAATTAATTTTGCATTATCAAACTGTTTGTTAGCAATTAATTATTTATATTATATAGATGGGTTATGAGCAGATTAAATGGTACATCTCAATAACTTCTTAGATACACAGATAAAATATTTTTTAAATCTAATTTTCTTATATAAATTTTCAATTTAAGATTTTTTAGAATATTTTCTGGATATCAAAATTATATAGAAGACATCTCCAAAATCTCTAATTCTAAAAGACAATTTACAATTTCAATTGCTATTATAAATTCAAGTTATTTGGTTCATCAAACCACACACAAACATGTAAATGAATAAACTGCTAATTACCTACATTATTACATGAATAAAACCATCACAATATAATATTCTTTTCTGGAAACTGGGAAATCATGAGATGATCTTATAGATGTGACATTAGTTTCTTCATAAATTAACATGGTGATATTTAATATTCAAATTTAAAATGTATATAGTATATATTAAAGAAAACAACCATTAAACCTATTGAAGGTTAAATATCATCTTGTTAGGATTTTGAAGGATTGATATTATATCTCCAGGATCAGTTTATGAAGTACTGCATAATGTTGAAATAATTAGTGGCTTTTTAATGCACATTCATTTACATATAGATATATGTTATTTATATTTAAGTGTATTTTGATACATACATTCAATATCTTATTTATATGTGAGTTTGTGTTTTATAATCCCATATAAATTCATCAATATTTTGTAGATGGGAAGGTGCTAGTGAATAAATATACTTAACTTAGGATGGATGGTTTGAAAACTTCTAATCCAAATACTATAGCAATATTGTCATATGGAAAACATTTCATTTTATCATTAGCCTGACTAGACCAATTATTAATATTCTTATTACTTTGATATTTAAATAAAGTTTTATCATAAATAGTGCTCAGAGTAGTCGTAAATTTAACTATTTCAGATATACTAATTTTACATTTTCTATCCTATTCAATCACATTAATTTAGTAAATAGTAATTAAAAATAACTAAGAACTCTTGTGCAATATATTTAAATTAAGTTTTTTTACCGAGCCTAAAAAAATAATTATTTAATTTTTATGAGTTAAAAATATTTTAAAGTAAATGTTAACCCTAATTTAAAATTATTAATATTTAACAATATAGAATTGGTAAAATCGTGTTCAGTAATATTTTTCATTACAATTTTTTAAAAAATTGAATTTATAGTGGTGGAACTTTGTGTGTGAAAAGCAGAATTCTGAAAGGTAAAAGTCAACTTCATTTAAATTTGAGCTTAGGATTTGTTTATTGTCATTGCATTATCAAGTCTTACTGGACATTGATACCTAATAAAATTAAATGGTAGTCTTGGATCATTCAAAGTATTTAATGAAATTCAAGAAATAAATTTCAGCAAATGTGCCTGCTTTAATTTCTGATTGAATGACGTTTTGGTGAAAGCCTTATAAATATCATTTTAATGACATTGCATAAGCCATTCTTAACAAATGTTTTAAAAACATTACTGTCCAAACAATGTTTATGTTTAATTTTTATGACGATAATTCTGAAAGATATAAAGTATTTAAAATTCTACTGGGATGTTGACTTGTAAATCGTCACTTTGTCTGCATTCATCATTTTTTACTTAACCAACCAGATATTTATCTTTTCAACATTCTTCAAAGTTAGAAAAAAACACTTTCATTAATTAGTTGTACATCTTCATTTCTTGGATAAAGATGTGTATTTTTGAAAAGCATTTTTATTAATATAAATTGTACACAGATTTTAAACAGCATCTGCAATTAGTAAATAATGTTGGCATATATATTTTAGTCCAACACAACATTTCAGCTCATAATTAATCCAAGTTTTGAATTAATGTGTGATAGAAAAGTGTTTTCCACATTAAATTATTTCCATGGTGTATATATCTTGTAAATTATGAAGTGATAATAATTCAAAAATATTAAAGACTTCTGTTTCTTAAGTTCTTCAGTTTGAAACATCTTCATTTTTATTTTCATGTTTGTAAGATTCTGGAGAAACATTTGTAAAGTAGAATAGAGTTTGAATCATTTATCACTCAAATATATTGTCTGAACATAGGAAATGACAGAATTAAGTTTTGATCCAGAAACATTAGCTCTTGAAATAATTGCTTTATTTACTGCACTAAATTTTGCAGTGCAATGTATATAACTACTATTTATTTAAAGTTTAATGTTTTTTTTGGTTAATATGCAAAGCTTGAATTTTTTTTTTAGAAAGAGTTGACTTTTATAAGTAGTCAGATAGCTATAGTGACATGCATTTTTAAATTAGTTTTCTAAAAGGATATTTCATCATTATAAATTTATTATCATCAAGAAAGATTCAAAAATCAGTTTAAGAATGTTGTAATCTAACATTCCTTCAAGAATTTTTTAAAATTTTATAACTTAATTTATCATACATAAATATAACAATATGTTTTGAACTTCTTAAGATTTAATTTAGAGCCTTTATTTTATATATTATTTAACTCTTAGTTTTTCCAAGTCGCCATCTTGGATTTAAAAAAAAATATATAGCAAATATAATTTATGTTTCTTCTGTTTAAATGCAATAAATATAAAAATGAGTGCATTGTTAGTAAGAGCAAATATGAAAGAATGTAATAAAGCTGATAAAATAGTCATTACTTCAAAAAACAATACAAAAAAAAAGATTTTTAATACTTTTAAAAATGTTTATTTTTACATTGATTCACAAATTCTAAATTTTGAAAGTTAAATGTTAAAATGACATTTTCATAAACAGCTTTATCAAATTTGTCATAAATTGCTGGAAAAAAAGATATATAATATCACTTACCTGAGATAATTTTTTACTGAAAAAATTATAAAAGCAAAATGATTGGAGACTTTGATTTTTATTAGTAGACTCAGATCTCATCCTTCCATGCAGGGTATCTGCTAGTCCTTCAATGCAGGGTATCTGTTAGAAATACATTTGGTTTTAGTGGGGGCAAAAAAAATAACAGTAAGAACAGTGCATGAGATATTATGCAGAGAGAACTTTAGTAAATTGTAATATATGAAAAAACATATTATTATATTATTGATTAATGGGAGGAGGGTGACCTAATATATCTATTCTTTTCAAGTAAATAGTATATTAAAAAAAAATCAAACAAATAAAAAATTTCTGTAAAATAAAATGAATAAAAAAAAGCAAATCAATAAACATCAAAATAAACAAATTTATTATGAGCACTGAATATACATGTGTGGGAGATGATGATCTCAATGAAATGATGAGTGCTGGTTCAGCATAAAATATGTATATTGGAGATCATTTATCCTTTTCACATGTTGTGTGGTTATGTGTATCAGTTGTATGAGATAGAGTGGATGGATTGAGGGAGATTGAAAGTCTGTGTTCAAATACCCTATATTACAGTGATCTATAATTAACCTGATTTTATAAATTCTATCAGTGAACTAAAAATGTATTCTATTTTCAACTCCTAATTTTTTATCAATAAATAAAGGCAGTACTCACAGTTGATAGGAAAATTTAGGCCTTACCTTTTACGAGTGCCCCAGACTGCAATAAGGAGGGAGTGAATTCATTTCTGTTGAAGAAAATTTTTTCTGGGACTAAATCTAAAGAAATGAGTGAAAAAAATAATTAAAAATTGCATTTAAAAAAAATTGAAATTTTATCATAGAAAAAAAATACCTACATCTTTTTCAAGATAGAAAAATGGCAGACAGAAAAAAGTAATGCTCCTGAATGTGACATTAATTAATACTGTGAAAACTCGATAGTTACAGTAAACTTATGCTGAGTCATTTGAGGTTATCTCAGAATTGAAGGAGTTAAATATTCAAATAGAATTAAATAATTAAAATATTAACTTGTTTTCAGTATGTATTATTAGATTTATAATTATTATGTATCAGTAGTTAAAGTATTAAACATGTTTAGTTTTTAATTTTCAGTATGAAAAAAACATAAATGCATAGACTGTGTTATTATCTGTCTGTATTTAATGATAGTAAAGGTTTAATTATTAATTCTCACTAATTTATATTTATGATATCTGCTACTATATTGTATATAGCATATAGTGGATGATAGCTCATGTTTTGTTTACAATGAAGTATGTATTGCTTACTGATCTATCCTGTAATATAAAACTTTTCAATATATATATATATATGTAACATAGACACTTTTCAAAAAGTTTAGCAACATGTATAAATAAACATGTTTTTATAACCAAATGTTAAAAAGTAGTGTAGTTATTAATCATAAATTGAGAGAGCACATTTCCACATATATTTATTCATTCATATTTACTCAAAAAAAATTACTGTGACATAAATCTTTTTAAAAAAAAAAAATTAGACTGCGCACTAAAGTGTGAGATAGCCATTAATGTACCAGATCAACCCAATTGCTTTGCAATTAAACGTTTGTTGTGGATATTGTCCTCTTTTTTCAATATTTTTTTTAGTTTTATGAAAACACAGTAGCAGTCTCATTATTGGAAGACACAATTTTACTAATTGTTTTGATGTTTTTAAATTTGTATCAACTTTGAAATCTGTACATTTATTTTCTATTTGCAATTAAATGGCTTGATTCTACCCATGTCAGATTCTTAAATAAACTTTACAGTGACTTTAAAATTTCTCACACAATAAAAGAATGTCCACAGAAACATTTTATCATTCCTTTTCTTTCACAATTAAATTAATAACTTTAATGTTATTGTTTAAAAAGTACTTCAATAAATTTTCTTCAATTTAGTAGTGCTTCTGACTCTATACCTAAAAAATAAATAAATTACTAAATGAAATTCTATACTATATCAACTTTTTTGAAAAAAGAGGTAGAAAGTTCATGTTTCCAATGTAATTAAAAAAAAACAACATATCATGCAATTGTAACATGTGAGATTTTTAGATTTAATGAGACTGCTCCATGGTAAAAAAATGGTTTCTGTCATATTGTAAGTAATACAGTCTCACAAAATTTACAGATTTAATTACTTTTAATTTTATTTAAACTTTTTGTACAGCATATAAGTGAAGTAGTATATTTTGATACAGTGCATATTGCAGTTTCAGTGTATATATTATTGTAATACATCTTCCAATACAATTATTTTCACCCTACTGCAGAATCATTTACTACAAGCCTGTACCATTAATTACTTAAACTTATGTATTGAATCTAGAATAGAATAAAGATAATTTGCCTTGCTTGGTTTTAATCAAACTTTTCTTTTCATTTACTCCTTATATGGCTTTCACCCCAACAAAGTAAATTAAAACTGCATTCTACATTTTATTAATTAATGGATTAAGATACATTTTATAGAAAAACAAGGTGATTAAACAAACGTTATATATCTATAAGCAACATTTGATACATTTAAAATGATGAAAATAATTTGAAATGGATATATTTATAAAAAGAACTAAAGTTTTAGGTTTATTTGTTTCAAAACTTCCAATGCTACTTTCAAATAAATGGGATTAAATCAAAATAAAAGACTTTACGCTTAACATAGAGCTCAATTGGTTTTGCCAAATATCCCATAAATCAAAAATCTCATAAAACAGCAATTGTTATGATTTTTTATGGCATTAATTTGTTGTCTTATAAAAATCCGATTAAAAGAATAAAACTTAAATTGAAAAAAAATTATAATTAGTAATAAGCTTTTTAGTAAGCATATTATTTAATAATATAAAAAGTACCAACTTCTGCATAGATATAATGTATAATAAAAATATTTCACTTGCTGTCATTTTTTTAAAACAAATAATTTATTGTCCACCATTTTAACTTCTATATTGGATGAGTGCATGATTGATATTATTTTGATTTATTAAATTAAAATGAAGTGTATAGAAAAAATAATCAAGTTAATAATATAATATACACTTTAAAATTTATTTTGGAGCACTTCATGTTCTGTCATGATTTTTTTTTTGTAATTAGCTAACCAATAAATCTTTAGATTTTTTTGCAGCCCTGTTTTTTTTTTTTTATATCATTGATCTGTTTTTTAAAACTCAAATGCTATTAAATCAAGACATATAATGCATAGTTGATTGCTATAGCTTCAACAACTTAATTGATTAAATCTTCATTTTTGTTGATATTGTTTTTTCTTAGAATAATGTAATTTTGCTTAGAGAGAATTAAAATTTTTATAAATATGAAAATATTAATTAGAAATTTGTTAAATAAAAATTATTTTGAGATAATGCATATGTTTCAAAATTTATTTTTAATACATTTTGTTGTTAGTATGTCTCAACCCCCTTCCCCTGGAATTTTGTAATAAAAAATTGTGTAATTATTTTTAGGTGTTACAAATTGAAATCTCCTTTGAAGTACTGAAGTCCATTTAATGCAATGCATCAATATAAATGTGTTTTTCTCTTTTTAAAATAGTAAAGAAACTCTTGCAAATTGATGCCTTTTAATGCCTGTATCACCCCCCACTCCCACTTCTTCCAAGTCTGCATATTGTTTTACTTTGACACATTTTTTTATTCCAGGAGAATAAAAAGAAATTCCATGGGGTGAGATTGAGTTAATAAGTATAGGAATAAACTTTCTCATGCTGTTTTTGATTAAAACAATTTTATACTTAAGACATTGTGTGCTAGTGCATTATCATGTCAAAGCTACCAATCCCCATTTTGCTCCAGATTGGAATGTTGTCATTCTACATCACGCAAATGTTTCAAAACCTGTAGATAAAGTGGTTGGCTATCTCAAGCATTGGTGGTCGAGAGGTCAGCGTTGGATGCTTTACAAGCAGTTGTCCTGGGTTAGTGGGTTCGCTTTCTGGCTGATGTTATGACACATGAGAAAGTGGCTGGCTATTGCAAGTGAACCCTGAGGGAACAATGCTGTTGGCATAAAAAAAACATTGCCTAGTTATTTAATTTCACTCACATTTTTTTGGGTTGTGGTGAATTTGACTCTTCCATTAAACCACTTGTAAACTTGTGTTTTCTTCGGAGCAGATTGCTTGTAAGACATTTCAAACACTGCAGCTATTTTCCCTACTATTTTCTAACATAAAATAGAATTTTAAATTGTTTTAACTTTTCAGCCATCACAAAAAACAATGATAAGCGGAATGTACTCAATGAAAAAATTTACCACATGACATCACAACTTTAATTGATGATGTTGGTTAGCAGACTGTTACAGAAGGTTCCTGAAATAGACACCTTGCAACAAAGCAAGTACTACAATTGTTCCATTCACCAGAAAATAATTTCAGTTTTTTTGGATACCTCTTCAATTATATCAAACTGAATGAAGTTTGTATTTTTTTTGCATTTTTTTAGGCAACATTATTTTTATGTTTGTGATATAAGTTGTCATTATCTTAGACATATCATAAACGAATTATGAAGAAATTAATTAAAAACTAAGCAAATCACTGTATTTTTACTCATGTTTGACACAATTTATTTCATTATAAAAAGATGATTATAAATTGCATAATATGGGAAATAGTATTTTTCTTTTTGTTTTTACTAAAATATTTTACAATGGTAGCATTTTTGCCTTGGAAAATTTTAAAAAATAATTGATTAAATGAAAATATTTCAGCTAAATATATAAATTTAAATTTATTATTAATGAACTTTGTACCTATAATATGATTAAATAATGTTTTTGATTATGTATTGTACTAAATGAAATTGCATTTATGATGAAAGTGGGATTTTTTTTTTTTTACCTAAAGTGTGTTCTAATTTAAAATACAGATTGTTTTCCAAGGCTAGTGGATGAAAATTTTGCAAATATAGTAATCATATTATAATTGTATAATCAAAACATAATTATTGTCTATGAATAAACTCTGATCTTTATTATACATTTTTGGCATGAATGCGGTCATTTTGTTTTTTTTGATGTTTGTTTAAAGGTTGGTCATGTGTAGTGTACTTGGGATGTGATTTACCAATGCTATAACTAGTTTAAAATTCAAATTATTTTTGTTTTTTTATTTCATTTGTTTTTTGTTCACTTTTTTATTTAAATATCACAATAGACCATGCAACTATATTTAGAGCTTGATTCTACCAAAAACAAAAATAATATTAGTTTTTTTTTTAAAGTGAAATGTAAAAAAAGTAACTAAAAAGTGGATCTTTTTATAGTGCTTAATTAAATATGACATGCCATATTTTGAATCTATTACAGATTTTACTGAGAGATACTACAAATATTTGCTAATAAGAATCACAAGATTAAAACAGGTAAACCTCACTAAATGTATTGCCACACACAGCAAACTAGAGTAATCAATGGATACCAGAAGACTTGTGCATAAAATCCCCATCTAGTGCCTACTCTTCCAATATCCCCATACTAGTTTCTGGCTTGTGGCCTTTGTCAGTGAGGAGCCTTGGATCTGAGAGCACTGCACCTAGCATAAAATTCCCATCTAGTGCCTACTCATCCAGAAACTAGCAAAATCCCCATACTAGTTTCTGGCTTGTGGCCTTCATCAGTGAGGAGCCTTGGTGCAGTGCTCTCAGATCCAAGGCTCCTCACTGAGGAAGGCCACAAGACAGAAACTAGTATGGGGATATTGGATGAGTAGGCACTAGATGGGGATTTTATGCACAAGCCTTCTGGCATCCATTGATTACTCTAGCTTGCTGTGTGTGGCAATACATTGTAATGGTCAGATTCGTCTATCTCGTTAACACACTGCAGAAGTCAAACCCAAAACACGAAACTGAACACTCTAGTAGGGGTTGCCTTCTAGATATACTAAGTTTGAACTAAAATCTAAATTCCACAGTGCCACCTGCATTATAATGCATCTGATGCTACTAATAATATATCCCTTTACCGGTGCCTGGTGGTCAGGGAAAAACAAAGAGACTCTATACTAAAATAAGTTTGGGTTGCTAATTAACGTCTATGGATGGTACAAAAGAAATGTATGAAATAGATATAGAGACCAATACAATGATAGGGATCAATAAAATAAAAGATCAAAATTGGTTTTATAAGATTTAAAAGATTTATTTATATAGAAAAAAATATATATAACACCCACTGTCTGCTTATATTATACAGGGACGCTTACTAAAATGGCTGTTAAAATGACATTCCATACAAATTCCAGTTAAAAGGTTGTTAAGTACATAGTCTGTACCTCGGGCTAATATAGTATTATGATAATGTGCTTGAACGAGATGGAAAGATGTGTGAGGCACTTTGAGTAAATTATAAAAAGTTTAATAAAACTTTGCACATTAAGGTTTAATATAATATTTCTTGACTTCGAGAATAGCACGGACCAATGGTTGTTAAGTGATAAAGTGGGAACGTGATCAAGGCATTTATTTTATAAACATAATTAAATGATATTGGAAGGTCAGTGTTAATAATAAGGAATTTACGTACAGGATGGAGGGTGTGATAGGTTTAAATAACGGATGCTTTGCAAAATATAAATAAGTAAAATTATAGTGAATATGTGAAACAATTATGGAGAGAAATGTGGTGCCACGGGCAGCCGATGTCTGGACTCATCCAAAACTTAGTGACTGGGTGATGGCTGCATCTAATTCCCAGGTGTCACATTCAAGTACACACTCTGAAAGGGAACTGCAGAAAGTGAAAGGGGAAACGGTCTTGGCAGCCCTTGGAGAGAAACAAAGTGGTCTCAACATCCAGTACACTTATCTAGCAATACTCGACTAACGTATATAAAGCATAGAAAAAGGGATTTACTCAGATTGAGAAAATGCCTGATCAGTTCTCCAATAATTATTTAAAGAGAATCCACCCATTCTTGACCTCAATTACAAACTTTGAAATTAAAGCAAAATATATTTTAAAATAGGAAAATGCATGCTTGCGGGTTTTAAAAAAAAACATAGATTTATTTACGCAATCGTGCATTTGTGACACATTTAATCATTGATCTTGCACATATTCTCATATTAGGTTAAAATCGATAAAATGTGGATTTTAAACTATAAAATTATTATACATATTGACTAACATTAGAATAGCCCTGTAACAAGTGATTCATGAGATAATAAAATGGGAACTATTTATAATTTTAAAATGCCTTAATATCGGCATCTTGCTTTCAACAAAAAGAATAATTCATTCAGTCAAAGACTATTCTGGCACACTATCATAATAAAATCAAAAGAAAGATTAATAAATATAAAATATTAACCCAAGGATATAGAGCAAAATTACTTTACATTAGAACATTTTAAAGGAAAACAATGGTAAAATAAAATACAATGGAAAAAACAATTTAAATAGCTATAGGGTATTAATTATAGGAGAGAATCGCAAGAGCTCTTGGGTTAATTTTGGGGTTACCTCCTTAGAAGCATTTGCAGGTAGTTTCAGGTAGATTGATTGTCAGCAGGTTGCATACGACTCAGCAGAAAACTCTGGTTATTGTTCATATTTCGGCAGCAGCAGCAGTTTCAGGGTTTCCTTTGTGACAGCATTAGAATGGTATAGAGCAGCGGCAGGCCATTTCCAAGGGGAAAATAGCCTTCTTGCCAGCTCTACTCTGTCATTTCAAAGATAACAATTTTAAAGGTTGGGTGATTCATAGATATTTCAGGTGATATTGTAGAACATGGTAAAATTTATTTGAAGATGAAACTCGGCTTCAATTACTTAAATTTGCAGGCACATAGCTATTTGAATCCGAAAATCTCAGATGGTTTAGCAACAATTATTTTTAGAACGCTCAGCAATGTGCTTAGAAATCTTAGGATAAAAAAATACCTCGAAGAATGCTAGAATATCTTAGAATAATACTAGAATGAAGAACTAAAGAAAACCCTCCTATATATAGTGAAATTACACAATAAAACTGCCCTGGAGCATTACAAAAATATTCCAAAATTTTCCCACTTATCAGCTGTAATTAAAACCATTCGAATGTCTAAAGGAATTCAACAAAATTTTAATTAATTTCTATTGTTAATTTTCTTGTTGACATTTGGGTTACAACTTTGATTTAATTAAAACAAACTTTTGCTAATTGAAAGAAACGACCTTAAGTAGACATCTGCTGCATTTCTAAATAAGCTCCTATAACATTAACTAATTAAAGCTATTGTTCTTACCAGCCCTCATTTATTTTAAACAGAAAATATATGGCATGATTTTTAAATCTAAAAGAAAATTATTTTACTTTAAATTTTCAATATTTGAATCTATTTACGAAATGAATATAAATTTTATTTTAAATCAAAAACAAATATTATGATTGTAATATATTTTGCAAACAGATTCAAACAAAATAAGTTTAAATAACAATTTATTATTTTAACAGAAGTTTTAAAATACATATCACAGTGTGTGCACAACTACGACCTATATAACCTACTTTTTAAATAAATCTCTTTTATGTGAACATACACATAATTTATAACATTTTATTTATTGGGCATCAGTTATACAATTATATATAACATGAGTGTTGTACTCATGGTTTAAAATTGGGCAGGATTTTCAGCATATAAGCGCCTTGCAGAAACACTATGATACGCTGGGGTTTAAACTAAGGTATGAGGATAGGAAAGAGGTGATAAAAGGTGAAACGAAGATGTGCAAAGCAGATCTTACTGTTTCAACATATAGTGAGTTTTGCCTGTTTTAACAACAGTTATAAGCAAGCATAAGAAATGGTGATCATGTGATGTTTATTGGCTTAAGAATCACAATAATTGCACAGAAAAAATATGCAATGGCTAAGAGTAGTGAATCATTGCTAAATAATATTGATCCATGATATGGATGTACAGATATCATTTCATGTATTATCATTACTGAATACCATTTTTTAAGCATTTAAAAATGTTTTAAGCTATTCTGCAAAATACAGTTTACAAATAAACTCTAATAAATAAGCTATCTGGCAGATAAAGTCAGGAAAACAAATGCCATCTACCTATATTGCCAAGCCACAAAGATTCTTGGGGTTTCCCATCTTCAAATCCTCAATGGCAATGGCCAAAGAAATACAGGTCAGTAACCTCCAAACAACAGAACTTATTATCACATCTCTCTCTAGAGTCTTTCTCTCACTATACGGAAAGGTAGGCCTCCTGAATATGACATATTACCAAAAACTACATATTACTTGCCCTTCATCAAATTAACCAAATAGTTTCAGAACAAAATTAATTGCCTATGCACCAAACTCCTCTGGAGAGGGAAGACTGTGGCCATCAGTCTCTGACAAATCCAACTGCCTCAGAGGTTCAATGGCCTGTCTTTCCACTATTCAAGCAGCCATCCTCCAAAAAACTCACAATACACTACCTAATTTAACACACTCCTTTGGCTATAACAACATCACTGAAAAGATCTCCCCAACAGATTGACCTCCACCAAAAAAATGCCATGGATATCATCCCTTATCAATCATCTAAATCAATAAAGCCAATTATGGACACCAATCTCAACATTAATCACTTTGTAGGTTGCGTACCACCTAATCAACCCTCACCCACAACCTCACAAACCAAAAATTAATCACCCATTTTAAAATATGGTGTCTGGATCCCAAGCATCTGGACTTCATCATCAAAATAAACCTTAGTGCACTATCTACAAACTGGTTCCTGTTTTACCGAAAAGGAAACTCCAATATTGATTCAACCTGCAGTTTATGTTCTCATGAAGAGGAAACCATTGAGCACTTCATATATCATTGTCCAAATCTTAAAACAGTCATATATAGTCTCCACCAACTTCAATATCAGACCAGATCTAATTCTCTTGCTCATAAAAGCGATCCACTCTGGAACATTCACAATAATTAGATTGTCCATTTCCATCCTCTATGCAATTTGGGTAGTACGCTGCAAGTTGATAATGGAACTGCCCCATCTAGACCCAGGTCTGTTGTTCTGCAAAACAATAAAGAAGATCATGAAAATAGCTGAGCTCATATCTCCCAAAAAATCCTTTGAGGACACTTGGACCCTATTTACCTTCCCAGCTAATAACAACAGAACAATAAACATGCTGGTCCACTAAACCATTCAACAAGAACTCTCAGGAATTAGCATAACCTCATTTAATTTTGTATATATCATTTCCAATTTGTACACATAGTAATTAATAAATATATTTTTGAAACAAAGATATCTTTATAATCAAAAATCAAGAATTGTGTGTGGGACTTAAATAATAAATAATATTATTTTACATGACAAAAATGATTAACATTTAAATAGTTTTATTTTGCTTAGTAATATTACTTGTAAATATATATAAATATATATTCATTACTAGTGTTGATATTGCAAATTGTGACATTCATCATATCATGACTCCTTTTCATTGCAAAGATTTTCTATGTAAAAAGAAACGAATTTTATGATACATTATAGAATCTTATGAAAAGAAACATATTTTTAAGATATCAAATTAGTGTAGGTTATTTATGACAAAAAAATCCATTATTATTTTATGATGTTATTTGTTTATACTTCTGTATGAAATGCAACAAATGTGATAAGTGCACTTATAAACAACTATATAGATGTGAAGAGAATTAAATTTATTTAAATTCAGTGTTAAATATTTAGTGTCCATTTTTTGAAGAGAGAAAAGAAAAGTTTCTACAGTTGATAGCACTTATATTGCTGACTATATAGCAAGCCTCACTTATTTTTCTCTTGAACATTTTATTCAATGTATTGATTGATTATGTAGGAGGGGATAAATTGATGTTCTATCAACTTTTGGTATTCAAGAAATATAGAGCTATGTTCTAGCTTATCAAAAGCTCTATTGTATATGTATGGATGCTGGGAAAGACATGTAGACAAAGATTCTGAAATTTCCCATAATAGATTGATTGATGTCTAGTGTGGGACATTTAATTTTGTAAACAGTGTTAGGAGTAAGTCCAGATTCCAGCTTATTTTTGAAGTTGTTCAATAGTCTATTAGTAAAAGCAGGTGTGTTGAAAGAAAGGTGTTAGGTTGAAGAAAATGTATTATTAAAGATTTTTGTTAAGGTAGGTATATGGCAGAAGAAGCCAAGGTGTATCATCATTGGGATAGGGGGGATTGAAATTTATTTATTTTTAAAATTACATTATTTTCCTTTTTAAATTCAACTGATGTTAAATCTTCAATGTATAAGTTTGTTTGCCTCGCAGGATGCTTCATGCTTACACAGGGCATAGTTCTGGGATAAAAAAAAGAATAGACTGGCCACTGTGATAACTAGATACACTTGAATCCATTCTCATGAACCCATGAATTTCCAGCAGTTTGATGCACACAGAATGTGTGAATCTTCCCGGTCTTTTGCAAGCAGTAACACTGAATGGCTTTATAGATTTGTTTTAATATTTTGAATTGATGGTTCAGGTGCAGCAGAGAAAACATTATCTACATACCAAGTATAAATACGATCTAGAATACATAAGATATGTGAAAAAACCAGGGTGTCTTCAAAGTGATTTTGATATAAACTGGAAATAATGCCACCAGGGGAAGATCCATCATCCATCCATCAATCATGTTATGATTGGTTATTGAATGTGGATATGATGTTGATATCTTGCCAAGACAAAAATGCTATGATGAACTCTTTATGGCTGAGGGTAATTTTGCTTAATTAATTTGAGGTTGATAGATAATGGTCTATTACTGAGTCATATAATTCAGTTATGTCTGGTGAATCTAATTTATATGTATTGACTGAGTTTGGCATGCTTAATGCAAGCTATGAAATCAAATGAGGATTTGATGGTATAAGCTATATACCCTAGATTATCAGACATAGATGATTTATCATTTTAGTTGTATTAAAATAATGAGGATCCCCAAAATTCATCATGAGTCTAAGATGTGTATTAAGCTTATGCAGCTTAGGGTTGACAAACAGGGGTAGCTGCCGATGGATAAATTTTATAGTAGTCATTCTTGGTGAATGCTTTACACTCTTTTCTCTATTATTATTCTGTTTCATATTACTATAAATATGAGAATACCATAAGTTCTCTTAAGTGCTAAGTTATATTTAATTAATAGAAATAACAAGCTTCTTTGTAGTTGCAAATAAGCATACTTATCACATCTATTATTATTTAAGTTATTTAGATTTTTTTTAAAAAAAAATATTAATTTTCTTTACCTAATAGTAACAACAACAAACTCTCCATACAATAGCGCCACCCAGTGAAAGCCTTAGTAATCAATTGATGCAGGAGGATTTGTGCATAAAATCCCTTTCTAGTGCCTACTTGTCTAAAATCCCCCTACTAGTTTCTAGCTTGTGGTTCTCATCAATGAGGAGTTTTGGATCTGAGAGCACTACCCCTAGATCTTAGGATATAATGCAACCCTCCACCAGTCACCTTTTAGTTATTTAGTTAACTATAAATCCAGGAATTCAAGATAATGTAATGGTCAGATTTGTACATTCACATAACAAAAATCCAGAGTCTTGGCAAATTACACCAAGGCTGATCGAGATGAGGGGTTGAGACCTTGAATCTGATTGCACATCAGTTCCTCCACCAACACTCCATGACATGCTACTTTATGAATGACATATATGAAGCTATACTCAGAATTATTTAGTTCGCATGCCAGCAGTAGCAAAGGGTGGAGCAAGAGACTCAGGGAATATTAACCAAATTACTATTAATTTTAAATACTCACACACATCTACAGCTGGCTAGATAATGCATATATTAATAATTAACACTAGGAAACAACTAAAATTTGGGATGGATTATGAATGATACTCAACATAGTTATTATAATTTAATATATTTTGATTAAGCAATATAAATCAAATAAACAAGAGTGCATTAAAGGATACACGCAGGTGTAAACAATGATGAACAAGTAACAGAATCTCTTCTAATGCACTATAATTTACGAGTTTGTTACAATTTTATAATCTACGGTTTTTAATCATGCCCTAATTTCACTATGCCCTACCTATTACACCTGTGATGCTTAAGTCAGTGCAAAAATGATTATTTATCACTATAATATTTAATAAGAGCAATTTAATAATGCTTAACAAGCTGCAATTGGCTCCCTTTGCAGATTATAAATATATAAATCAGATTACAAGTTCAGATCAATGCTAAAATATTACACAACATTATAGAGGGATTAACTGGATCTTTGTAGTATAAGTTCAGATATTACAGCATATATATATTGTGCCCTTTTCTATGCATCAATGATGATTATGAATGGTCAATTACTAAAAAAAATTTTAAAATTAATATTATATAGTATTTAAAATTATAAATTATAAATAAGCAATAAAAAGTTAATGTAATATATTTAATAATAAGTATTGTGAGGGTGAGGATTGCATCTAGTTCTAGATTTTTCTAAATTATTTTTCAAAATTTTATATAATCATTTTAAATGATATAAGTAGCAAATTTATTAATACAGATAAAACTAGACTAAACACCGGAAATGTCTATGTGACTGTCTGGAATATTTTATGTATAAGCACCAGTTTAAATTAATACAAATAATTAAAATATTTAAATAGTATATTATGGAACTGGATGGAATTGTCACACATTATAATAAAAAATAAGATTATACATCTTAGTAATTATTGTTTCAAAATTATTTAAAAGTAATTAAATTGTAATAGATAATAATTAATTTAAAAATAATAATAGGTTAATATTTAAGTCTATTACGTCACAATTTTAAAACTTTAGAAAATGTTTACAAACCAAAGTAGGAATTGACCAATAAAAAGATAGATTTTGGCAGACAAGAGAAATCGCGCCAATTAATTGTATAAACTAGGAGAACAAAAATGTGTTGACTCTAGAGCAGAGGTAAAATTTTAAGCTCTTTAAAATTTCTTTCTTTCTTCAGTTATTAGTCAATTTTATTGGAATTTTTAATAAATATCTTTGAAAGAAACTAACTAACATTTTAAAATTTTTCGAAGCAAATCTAAGAATAAAATTTTAAAAAAGTTCTCATAATAATGTTTCACTAACTCCACAGTTACCTGCCAGTGGATTCTATTAAAATATAATCTGAATTTTCAATAAAAAATGGATGGATTCTTAAAACCAAGTTATAAATTTTGTAATATTTCAAAAATGTTAATGTTGTTCATTGATATAGTTTGTATAGCATATTACTATGAAAACTGCTTTAGTGCGTGTAAAATTAACGAAAGGACATTGTGCGCAAAGTTAATGAATATAATGAAAAATAAAAATAAATATTATTCGTGTAAAAATAAATGGACAAAAAGATTTTTATGAATTACTTTCTTTATGATGACCTGAGCAATTACTCTAGAAATAGTTAAAGATCAAAAATGTCATATATAAAATAATAATGAATAAAAGTGAAATTACCAAGGAAATTACTTGCCTGAAGAAGAAGAAGAAAAAAATAGTTTACAGAGAAATAAATATAAAATATTGGATCCATGGAAAAATGCAATTTGGTACCGTAATGATATAAATATTTGTAGTTCTGATAGAAATAAAGATGCATCAACGCGCCGAGGTAATATTCGCCCAACATTAAAAAACTTCGTGGGATAATTAAATAAATATTTTTTAATAATTTTGAATTAAACATTACAACTAAAGATCGTCTAAACAGTTAACTAAATGAACTAATTTATTTTAAAACTTTAATAATCAGAAAGGAGAACATTCGGACAAAGAAGAAAATAATAAATATTAGGGGACTAACCAAGATTTACCGCCAGAAAATATGTGATTATGGTTTAAATTATTTTCTTTATTAATCTAAGTTAAACATTGAGTTTAGATAGCAATAGGGAAACAAATACATTAATTTGCAATATAACATTATATAAAATAATATGTTTTTTTGATTTTGAATGTTCAAATAAAATTGTATGTGGGTGAAAATTTTGTATGTTTGCGATGCTCGAGGAGAAAGAAAACCACTACGACTCTAATAGGAAGGTAAAAAAAAAATTTATTTTGGTACATTTTATGGTTATTAATAATATAATGTATGTTTTATTTATTTAGATCAGCAGTGAACTGAATGAATGTAGTGCAAAATTTTATTGTTATAGTTATTGTAAAACGCATTTTGAAAAACAACCTCTAAAACACTATGAGATGTAATTAGATTTTTTAAAAATATGCATACTATACTCATTTTATGTGTGATTAATGTAGTTCAATATAACCGATGGTTATGTCATATTTTCTGTTAATTTTTCCGATTAGGATATTTAAGTGTTATTTAATAAAACGTAGATGTCGAACCTACAGTGTAATAAAGCAAGGCAAATTGTTCTTATAGAATAGGGGAATGTTTTTATATTAGTGAATTTTGTTTATTGTTTTAAAAGGTAGTTAGTTTTATCGATGTTGGATACAGTGAAAATCTTGAGAGATAGTTTGGATAGTGACTTGGTAGTACATGGAGATTTGGAAACCAAGATGATGCATTAAAAAACTAGGATGCTACAGGGAATGGAATTATAAGTAGTTTTAAATGGTAATCAGCGTAGTTAACAAAGCCCTACGACTGTTACACATGTTGTCATGGACAGTGTTATTTTTATATTTCTTATGAATCGTACTAGATGTTTGGTAAAGCTGAATAAATAGCTGCCACATCATGCTTATCGCCAGGGTTAATAGACAATGAATGTCGGACCTATTCACACTGTTCCATACATTTTGAAGTATATATTTTGATAAGTTATCTATCTATCTTCCCGATATCCTATACATCTTTCGCTATCTTTATCTGTATTTCTTGCAACTACATCATTATTTGATAAGTCTATTGAAAAGAAACAATAGATATTTTAGAATGTATGTCATGCTGTTATTTGAAATAAGAATAATTCAGTATTAATGTAGAGTAGATTATGATTATTGAAAGAGAGATGCAGATATCCTAAGAAAGGAAGGAGTCAGAGAATTATTTTAATTTTTAAGAAATGAACTATAATTTTATAAAAATATATCCAAATAGAAATATACAAAAATATTAAATATAATTTCACGTTTTCTTATTGTTGATTATATTTTAAAATATAAGTATTGCATATTTAAAGAATGTAATAACATTCGATAATTATAGTATATGTGAAACTAAAACAGGTAATAATTAAACCCATGTTATGGCATTATACATGAGTATGCTTATGAAAAAATGTATTAGAGTTTACGAGCATTAGATAACAAATGTAATAGGTAGTAATAATATTTGCACAATATGCAAAGTGACTTATATAGAGTTATAAGAAAATGTAATTTTCTTTAAAGGAAAAAAAACCATGTTGATTGTAAATTTATAATGTTTATAAATGATGTTTACCCACATATATAACTTATAATACTGTAATGTTAATATTAAAAGGTAAAGAAGAGTATTACCTATAAAATAGTTAAACTAAGTAATATAATAAACTTAATGATAAATAAATAAATAACTTATAAAAGTATAGTAATTTAAATTAACTCTAAAAGAAATCTAAAAATGTATAATTTAAATTTTGTAGTGTTAAAAGAAAGGAGGATATCCCTTGTAAATAAATGTAAATAGATTTGTTTGTTTATCTTAATTTTGATTGTTGTTAATAAAATTCTAAAATTTGTTATTAAAACTTGTGTCTGAGTTTTGTTTTTTCTACATCATTGCATGAATTCATAGGATATGTTTACAGTCATTAAACTAAGTATATAATTGTTTGCACAAAATATAAACAAAGAAGTATATTTATTCTTAATTATTTATTGGTGTTTTGTATCCATTGTTATAGAAATTTGCTAAATTGTATGCTATTAGTTGCCACTTGCTTCATTTATCAGACTATCTAAACACTGCCACTTACTAATTATTTTATTACGTAAGGAAAAGATAAACAAAGGGAGGATATTGAATTATTAACTAATTTATTATGGTTATAAATTTGCGATAAAAGAAAAGCCGTACTAGTTGGATTAAATAATGAAGATTGTGATTATTATTCTTATTGTTTTATTATTAATCTAACTTCAGAGTAGTAAATTATGACACAAAATCCCTTATCATATTTTGCTACTTTATTTTAATTTAACATTGAATAAATTTAAGAACCTGAGATTATTTTATCTGAGCTAGATAATTACTATTATTGTTATGATAGATAAAAGATTAATACTTTAATTGTTGAATGAGTTTAGTGATTAGAAGTTGCAGAAGTCATAAGAATACTATGTAGTTATTATATGTAATAGTAGTAAAAGGGGGGATAGTGTTCTTATGCCATTGAGGTGGTATCCTATGGGATACTATCTCAATGCAATCTACTTTGTCACCTTATTTCCACTTCTAATCTCCTGAATTATAGAATAGTTATTTGAGTTAGTCTAGAACAGAACCTAAGTTAATTTCTAAGAAACCTGAGCTAGTAACCCATTTAATTGAATATCTCATTAATTATTAAAGCTAGAACCCGGGGAGGCGATTTTCACTATGTTATACTACTTATTCTGGGAGAAGTGGAGTACACATAAGTATACACGTAATTACACATGGGGTGAGAGGGTAGATTGTGGCGGAACGTGGTAGGCTCGAGGTGTACATAGTTACACAACATAAGTAAAAGGGCAGATTGTGACGGCCCAAATTTAGAGAGGGGCCCAATACACTAGAGAGAGAGAAAGGTTATAATATATATATATATATTTCTAGAGAGTTGTGCACATCTTGAATGTGTAGTTAATCAGGGGATTCATTACCAAGTACTTGGTTCCCATGGACCATATGACTCACTGCGAATAGAATATTTAGTTTGGGTGATCGGAGCAGCTTATAAAAACAATCTAGACCCTTGTGTTCCAGTTCTAAAGAAGAGCTGGCTGACCTAAGATGTTGGGGTGGCCATTAAAACCAGAAGCCCATTCATATAAAACATACAGCAAGGCTATATGCATGTATGTGCTTCCTAAAGACACATTTGCCATGCTAAACATAATATTAATTAATAACTCAAAAGTACCTAGAATTCTATAGTTTCGTTTTGTGAAACTACCATATGCCAGTTCATTAATTAGCATTCTTAAAACATGCTAAAAAGGAATACAATTTCTTAATCAATCTGCACAGTTTATAATACAACTAAAGAGGATTAGAGCATATCTGGGACTTAAGTAATATGTATAATATGCTTTATAACTTATCCTTGCATTTATTAACTAATTATTTATTGACCTGCAAACCTAATGATAATAGTAAGCTAAACATAATAGCTTAATGAAAATATTTAGGTTTCAGAATGGAGATTTCTGTGTGTGCTAAAGAGCAAAATTACTTAGTTGGAGAGAGCCTCTAATCATCCCTCCCTATCAAACTTTATTCATAAAATCAGTCTCTGTTCTGAACTGGGTGAGCATAAATTATAAAATTACATATATAAAACAAATAAGAAGGTATGACCACAGATTAGAAGCTAGAATAATTACTAAATAAGTTATTATTAACAAGCATTTAAAGTTTATATTTTATGTTCATAATAGGCATTATTTTAAAAGTTAAATTATAATTTTAAATCATATTTTACAGCTTGAAATTAGTTTGTAGTTTATTAAAACATTATTACAATTTAAAAGTTCTTGCACAATTATTTTTAGTTAGCTTAAGAGTTTTAGAGATTCATTTATAAAGTTATTTTAAATAGTTCTGCAGGAAATTGTTACCATATTTTCTCTAATGAGGCTCCTGTTGTTGATCCATCATTCTTGGCTGGGTTGTATGATGTCTTCTGATGCTTTCTGCTGGGCAGGCTATGAGTCTCGAACTCTGGCTTAAGCAATGACCATTCCCACAATGGAGAGGCAGTGGTTGCTTTACTCAAAAGTTCTCATGGTAAAAAGTTAATGAGTGAACCCCCCTTAGCTAAGCTTAAAGTTATTTATACCAGAAGAATTGGTAATTCAAGCAATCTGTTTACAACTTTTTACAAAGTTTTCTTAGTAATTAAAAATGCATAAAATAAAAACTTTGGTCATTTTCTTGGTGAAACAATAACGGCCAAACAGGTCACTCCATGTAAAGTTAAGGTATACATTTAAAATGTTTTAAAAACTGAATACAATTGTAATAACTAATAATATGTGGTTTAATGATGAATCTCTAGGTCTTGAATCTATTGCATCAACCACATGGATATTATCAAGGGGTTCTGATGAAGATTTTATTTAACACAAGTTTGATTAATTATTTGCAGATGGTTTTCTAATAATTCCAAATTTTTGTAAAAACAGATAACTTTTATTTAAAAGAGTTTAAGTTTGTAAACATTTTAATATATGTGTGTGTGTGTGACTACCACAGGAATTGAACTTTATATATGAAAGCTTTTTAATAAAGAGTTTTTAACTAAAACCAATAATTTATTAATTTAAAAGAGTTGTAATGCTTTTAAATCTATTGCATTATGTCTTCTTTCGCATGTATATGTGGGTAATTACACACATATAACAATGTTCATGCACTTAATTTAAATTCTCCCATTTTATTAAATTTTAAATTTATAACAGCGCATACAAATATTAATATGGGTATTAGATGTGTGCACTTATTCAAGTACATGCACATACATGTAAATATACTTTATTTCATATAAAATAAATCCCTAGAGGCTTATATACATGAACTGGGATATGTTTGAATTAGGAAAAAAATACTACCATAAAACATAATAGGTGAAATGGGATGATGGCTAAATAATACCGTTTCAATAAAAACCCAATGTTTTCAATTCAAGAGATCACTTTCTTGTATAATCATCTAGATCTGAACTCAGTTTTTGAAAAACCAAAGACAACCAAAATTATAGATGCTGAAGTGGGTGCAGATCTATATGACTATACAAGTGAATGAACTTGGATTGAAAACTTTATTTGGTTTTTTATCTTGCTCTCATAGCTTTATAGTTAACTAAATAAATAAAAGGTGGCTTCTGGGTGGTTGCATTAGATCCAAAGATCTAGTTGCAGTGCTCTCAGATCCAAAGCTCCTCACTGAGAAAGTCACAAGCTAGAAATTAGTCTAGGGATATTGGATGAGTAGATACTAGATAAGTATTTAATTTACAAACCTTCCTGTATTCATTGAACACAATGACTTGCACTGGGTGGCACCACTGTATGGCAAGTTTGCAATTTGCGCAAGGGTGAGTGACGAGATTGGGATTAAATTCAGTGAAGAAAAACCAAAAGTAATGATGACTAATACTGGGTAAAGAGAAGACAAATAATTTTTATTGGAGAATATAAAGTTAAATGTGGTGAATAGGTATAACTATTTGTGAATCGTCTTAATTAATCAGAGAAATTGCTTGGATGAATGGGGAGAAAAATTGATCATTGAAGCAAAAAAAGAAAGGGAGTGATAAAGAAATTAAGTGTTTTCATATAATAAATATGATCTGGCTAGAAGTGTATTGAAGGGAGTGATAAATCTACAGTTTTGGAGACCCCAAAAAATGTTTACAAAAAAATGCCAGCTAGGAAACATCATATTTAATATTTACTTTTATTTTTAAAAAGAAATCATTGTGGAAAAATTAATTACAATATTTACAATTTGTTTTCTTTTTATATTAACTTAACAAAAAAATGAAAAAAATATATTAATATTTACACTTTATTCATGTCAATGATGTGCAATCGTATCATATCATGACCATTAACATGCACTTCGTAGAAGGGCAGGATAGCGTACCTTTGGAAATAGTCTATTCCATCATGTTCTGTGACAGGAAAGTCCCAAGTTTTTATCATTATGAAAATTTACTAAAAAACTGCTGGCAAAAAGAAAGATGCTGAATTGAACCAATATATGACAATGTTAAAAGAGTCTCATCAATTTTCACATTAGAAATATATAAAAAATTTAAATAAATCTTCATAATGAAATTTATCAGAATTTATTCATTTTTTATTTAACAATCGATTTATTAATTTTGTTTTAATTTAACAATTAACACATCTTTGATAGATTATAGACCCTTAAAACTGTACATTTATCAAAAAAATATGGTGCCATCTTGGTTTACTTGAAAACTCACAAGTATCTTATCTTGTAAAAGAGTTAGTCCACTTTCATCCAAGTTTTTTTTTAGTTATTAAACTAAGATTAAATATTAGAGTCAACATTTAATTTTATATATATCTTTATGCTACCTAAAACAATTCTTTTCATTCTTTGAGTCACTTGTTTTCATCCTTTGAGTGACTTATAATCTGTGATTTTAAAATTCAGAATTCATATTTTCTTTAAATATAACATTGCATCTACTAAATGCATTCTATATCACTTTGATTTTTTATTTATTACTTCCAATTTTTTGCTTTAGTTAACATAACTAATCTAAATAATTATATTTACCTAGTTTCTTAATATATATATATATGAAAAATAAAAACAAGTTAGTCACGTAACCTGCTATCACTTGTTATTTATGATCAATAGGGGGGCTTTTCCAAAAAACCGTGAAAAATGTAAAATTTTTTAATAAACCAAAAGAGTAATATCTCCTTTTTTTTTCCCTTCCCCTCAGTTGATTAGATTTGATGTGGTTTTTGTTTAAACGGTAGAATGGTATAGTAAAAACTAGGTCTAACACTCTTTATCTAATTTTTAAATAGTTTTTTTTTGTGGTAGTTGGATTTTTTTAGAAGTATAGACTTTTTAACCACCTATCAAATTTTGTTTTAGTTTTTTTTTAAATATACTAAAAAAAATTTAATAAATATTTTATAAAAATTAATTTTATTTTAATTTTAAAAAAAAAATTAATTTAAAAATAAAAAAAAAAAAAAAAAACAAAAAAAAAGTTTTTATTTTATTTTCTAATAGCATCAAATTCCAAGGCAAGGCAAAATTATCAAATGTTATTTTATATTTTAAAATCTTTTTTTTTAAAGTGTAAATATTGAGTGAATTTATGATAGTGAATCATTAACTATAGCTACAATATAACATCATCTTCAAATCTAAGTTAATTTTAATAATCAATCTTTTATTTTAAGACCCAACAATTTCTAATATAAAACCTTTATCTACAATCATTACAAATTAACTGGGAAAAAAATATCATCTTAATTTGCATATGATCTCATGAACAACAAATCATTGAATTATTTGACTTTCATATTCATTTTTTTACTATAATTTCACTAACTTTAATGGTGAAGTAGAATTTTTGTCCATTTTTTAGATTCTTAAATTATTTTAATCTTTTGCTTTTTAAAATATTAATTATGTGATAAATACATATCATCATAAATGAATGGTAATGGTATTGGAAATTTATAGAGCTATATTGGAGAATTATTGTGGTATTAAATTAATATCATGTGATTTTCTCATATTTTAATACTAAATTTTCCAAAAGAAGGTATCCTTACTGTTTTCTAGACTCATCATCTGTGAGCTTGAGTAATCAATGAACATTGTGCTAAAAAATGCTCATCTCTAAACTGGTTTCTGGCTTTTGCTTTTGTCTATCAAAACTAGGATTCAAACCTAAAACTGATGCACTTATAGAGTTTTGATTCATTTATACTATTTAAACTAATATCCTAAATTTTTTTTTAAAAAAACACTGTTTTGAATCCAAGCTAATTCACTTATATAGTTATATTGATAGATATCAAATCAAATTCTAGTTCTTTTTATCTTCTGTAATGACATAGAAAACACGTAATCCACTTTGTCTTTTAACAAAGTTTTAATAAAATGTTTAAAGTGAATAGTTAGTGAGATAATAAGACTATAATTCCTAAACAAGCATTTTCTATTTGCTTAAACACATTATAATGGCATTATTCCACTTATTGTTAATGGTATTGTCATTTTAAACAACTTCTACATAAAAGTTATATCTTTACTAATTCATAATCAACAGATTTAACCATTCTTCACTGTGGACTTTTCATATAGAGTCCATCCTGATTTAGGAGATATTACAATGAAAGTTCATTTCCACTCTACCAAACCATCAAGAAATACTTTTAATCCAAAAAAACTAAAACCATTGAATTTTATTTACAGCTTCCATCTAGTTCCATATCTTTTTAAAGCTAAAATGTGATGTTGTATCTGCTTGTGGAGATTCTTCTGTGTTTTAATCCATTTATTTTTTAACAAGTCTTTGAACTAAAAGCTGCAATTAAAAAGACATGTATGTTGCATAAGTTGATTTATCGAGTGAATTTTTAGAATTTGCCAGATTTTAAAAATTACAGAACTATTTTTGATATTCAATTAAAATAGTAGTAAATATTACAAATAACTTTCAAAATCAGTAAATCATTCTCTTTGTTCTCGTCTAGGTCTATCAATTGTAAATTTTTTAATCTCAGATTAGTCTTTGGCTTATAATTATCATCAGTATTTAATGTTAATATACATCTAGTGCACATATTTAGTTCTTATATATTACTGAGCTGTAATCAAAAATATCTTCAAGTTTTGAACATAGGGCAATTTTCTTGTACTAGTTAGACCAATAACTATATATTGTAATGTTTTTCAATTTTATGGCAATACTTTTTAAATTTTTTTGGTAAATATAAAAATATATATTAAATGTAAGCAAAAAGTCATGTGATGTTTC
Organism: Epiperipatus broadwayi; assembly: GCA_028023455.1. Lineage (NCBI taxonomy): Eukaryota > Metazoa > Onychophora > Udeonychophora > Euonychophora > Peripatidae > Epiperipatus > Epiperipatus broadwayi. The sequence goes on from JAQFVV010006222.1 coordinate 4,120,523, forward strand.
ATTTATACATAACATCTTATTCAAAAATAAAGGAAGCTTACATTGAACATAAAACTGGGATTCCTAAAATATATATTTATAGTACTAATGTCTAATCTATGTAACTACATATACATATTTGCTTGAAATATAAACCTTAAAATGTTTTTGAATTTTCGGACTATTAATTATATAAAATAAAAAAATTAAAGATGGATGTTCACTGGATAGTTGCATTATATCCAAGATTCTTCCCTACTTTTGAAGACCATAAACCAGATACTAATCTGGCAATTTAATATAATAACACTAGCATTTAATGTTTAATGATTACTCAATATTACAATAGATAGCTTTGGAGTTAAATAAAAAGAGCAAGCTGCTGCTTTTGAGAAAACTGGCATCTTATAAAGGCAAATTATCACTAATACAATATTTTTATAATAAAATACATTAAAATAAATTATAATGTAGATATCATTATGATTTTTCATTATTAGTTCCAATTAAGATTTTTCTTTTTAAAAAAATCTGAAAATTCAAAGTATGTCGCTCTTCTTGAATTTCTCTTTTTATAAATGTCACATCAATATTATTGAGTAAAACTCCACCATTAATATTTTGGTAGCTGGTAGATATGCTTCAACATTAAGAGTCATGAAATTGGAGCACCCTATCACAATATATTTTTTTATGATTTTAAAGTTGGCTTATCTGAAGAAGAATGTATACAGCAGTTACATTTAACATTTGATAATTAAGAACCATCATGAAAAAATGTCATTAGATGCTTTATAGAATATTACAGACAGCATAGTTCCTTTCATAATGACAAATATATGAAATAGTAAACAGTAGTAGTTATCCCAAAACAATTGTGGCTAATTTCTTGACAATGATAACAGATGAGAACCAGTGCACCCATACAAAATAATAGATCCCACCTGCAGAGTGCCTTCACAGCAATGAATAAAATCCTTCATGAAGAATTGAAACTCAAAAAAAAAATGTTTCACCTTGGATTTCACACCAGTTAATGGAGAAGCAAAAAGCTAAGAGGGGAAGATCAGTCAACAAACTTTGCAATTATTTAATGATGACGGTCACTGAGTTAAATGTAAATTATAAGAGGTGAAAAGCCCATATTCCTCTTAACAATATGCTAACGTTTGAAGATGATTCAATCTGATTGTTATGAAAAGATGTTTGATGAAAATAATGCTTTTTTTTTTTTCAGAAGTGTAGGACTGGTAAAATCTATTAAGCTAGAAGGATAGAATCCTGTCACAGCATCCTGGTACACATAACATGATGCTTTCCTGAATTTCTCCATGACCTGTGAATAAGGGATTAAATGCACCATCAAGATAACATATCTTCTTATAAGTGTGCAGTAATTTTGAATTTTTTAAGGGAAAATAAGATCAGAGTTATTGGACATCCATCATACTCATCTGAACTTGCAAAATAAAACTTCTGTTATTCTTTAATCTCAAAAAAAAAAATGCATGGTCCCTGTTTTTCTTTAAAGAAGGAGATTCACCCTGTACAAGAATACTTTTTTACTTCACTACAAAAAACAATGCATCAACCCTGGAGGAGATTACTTTGAACCCTCAGAAGATTTGTGTTTTAGCTTATATCTCAATGTTTCAGTGTGATCGTCATATAAATATCCACCTATCATTTACTATTATGATAAAGTCTAATTTTTGCAATAAAATCTTTCTTCCATTAATGCTTTAAAATACACCTTCAATTTAGACTTTGAATGTCTTTACAAAAGGTTCAGAATTTTCACTATAAAATTAATTTTTGGTTATATTTAGCTGCTTTCTAAAATATAAGAGCAACTAATTTATCCTAAATAAAAAAAATCAATAATTTTTGTCTATTAATAAATCTCAACCTCGTAAATTTTTAAATAATTAAATTATATATCCAGTTTACAGTTGTATTTTTTGCTTCATAAAAATCAAACTTCAAAAAATATTTACTAAATCATTATCTTTTTTTTTTAGAAAGTATTAAGAAATAAACTATTTGGCAATAGTTAAAATTCGTTATTCCTTTTAATAAAAATCACAGATATACACACATACAGAAGATGTTGACTGATTGCACGTATTTTTCATTGACTTAGAAAAAGGAATATTTAAAAACAGTTTTGAAAAGTAATGTATATTCAACATTGAAAGCGTTGCATCCCAATATATATATAATAGATTTAATAAAAAGCATTAAATTTGTTTAAAGTATTTTTATCAATGAAAATAATATAAATACATTTATAAATAAAACGTACAAATCTTTTGTTTATTTTTAGAAAATTGAAGATTATAGTTTTAAAATTTAATTCATATTTCAAAATATGATTTATGATTTTATCTTAAAATTCTTCTTGTTTAGTAATAAAAAAAACTTCAAAAATAATAGAAACATGTATACTAATAATGATAAATGGTGCCATATTCAGGGATAGAACAATATATGATATCATTATTAATCTGGTGAATATAACTAATTACACCAATATCTGTATATGTATAGTATGAGTAATGAACTTATATCATTTAACCAATTCCAAAGAAATATTAAGACATTTCTCACACACAAAAAGCTTAAAGTTCTTTGAAATATATTAGGAGAGAATATAACTTATTGTTTCAAAATGCCTATCAAAATCTCAATAAAAATTAAATCAAGTGATTTAGAAAAATATTTCTTTAAATAATATTTGACTGATATATTGCATGCATTATTTAGAAAATACCATGGAGAGAATTTGATCCTCTAAAATATTCACAAAAGTCTGAAAATGTGATTAATTTTGCTAAAATAATATTATGCTATAGGTAAACAATTCACAATTGCGATTTGACAGTTAAAAGAAAAGAGTTTGTTTAAAGCATTGTTTTGATGACCAACAAAAATAAATTTATCCAATATCTGGTTAAAATGTAAACAATAGTTTGGGAAACCTAATCTTCCAAGCATGGATCAATTTGAACACTTATATTACTGTTGCATCAACATTTCAACATTCGTAAAAAAAATTTTGGTTTTGAAATGGCAACTTGAGCTATATTCTGCTCATGATTTCATAAAATATTGAATAATAATTAGAATAATAAGATGGGTGTTGACTTCTACAGAAATTTGTTTTGGATGTTTTGCAACATTCTTCACAATATACATTTTTCAATACAAAAATGTCTTACATAATGATTGTCTTTTATAGATTTCATTCTCCCATCTTTAATAATTATAACAATTGACTTTGAATTTATTATTCCTGAAACATTAAATAATTCATTTCTTGAGGTTTTAATACTATTAAAAGGCATCAGAACTAACAATTATTCTAATATATTCTAACACCAACTTTCTGATAGATACATCTGACTATTTCTGTAGGATTCTATCTGCAAAAAAATATTATATTACTTATTTTTATGTACTATAGTATGTTGTTCGGATTTAGAAATGATGATTCCTGTATTAATTTTCACTTGATAACATTTTAAAAAAAGCTCAACTTAGATTTGAAACTGTAAAATGCTAAATCTGAAACTAAGATAGGTCAAGTAAGAAATAACATCCCAAATAATTTATTATATTACTATTTCTTTCTTTTATGGGCAGCATGATATTATCAATAATAAGTCAATCAAATATTGGTTTTGTAAAATTAAAAAAATAAGATATTTAAAAAGTTTATGGATAAATACAATATTTAAGATGAATGTATTAATAAACATGTTAATTAAAATTTCTAAAACTTACCTTTCAATTTCATGTCCAGAACTCTCTCAATAGTTTAATGTGCATAAAGCTTTCTTTTGCAAATCATTTATATTCCAATAAAAAATAAAAAAAATATTTGTTTTATTTTTATAAATAAATTTTCAGATAAATATGAAAAGTACATTTTTTGAAGAAAAAAAAAACTTTAATTAGACAAAAAAAAAAACACTTATAAAAAAAATTACAAGTGTACATACATTATTTTTCTTCACTAGTTATTACAACTTAGAAATTGTTTGTGGTATCTTATTGTTTTTTTTTTCTTTCCTTGTAAGACAGCTGTGCTAATCACACAGCCATCAATGCTTGATGATATTCACAAAAATAATGTTTAATGAAGTAATTATTTTGATTTGTCTTTATTTTTTTCATTATTGAAATCCATATGGAAATTTAACATTTCAATGGTATTTTATTTTTATGAAAAACATTTTGTCAACATCAAACTTAAAACGATTTATTTCAAAATTTTAAAGCTTGTTTCTGCCTTGAATTCCTTCCAACAGTTTAACCAAGAAGCTTTCCATATTAATATTCAACATCTCTTAATATTAATGAATATTCACTTATCAAAAAATACATTTAGTACAAAAAAAATCCTCACATTGACCACATATATTATCTCATATAGAAAATGCATAAACTTATTATGCATTAGTGATTTTTCATATTGCAGAAATAAAGCAATAATTTGTTTCTTTTTGCTTTAATCAGTCATTCAATAAACAAATTATTTTTGTTATAAAGAAAACTCTGTATAAAAACAATGTATAAATAAATAAAATTATAAATATGCAACAATTATTAATGAATTCATTTATGTATTTCTTACATATACATAAATTATAAATAAAGTGAACGCATTGTTTCACAAATAAAAATTTTGATATTATCAAACAAGAAATGCAATAAATAATCATATGGTCAGTTACCAGAAGTCCAATGATCTTTGAATACTAAAATGATAGAATAAGTACAATAGTTCTGTTCAATTAAACCAGTCTAAGATATAATAATATGTAAAACCTACCACCATATTAAACTGAGAATGGGAAATTACCTTTTTTTAATAATTTGATACAATATGAACATAACTAACAATTATGATGTAGAGTAACTGTGTACGATTGATAAATGTTATAAACAGGATTTTAGACTCATCTTTTTCTGTCATGTGCTTCTAGACAACTTGAAGAAGTTTTGATATTCACGTGAAGCACTGCATATACAATATACAGCTAAACTGGAGTTAATCTTTAAAAAAAAAAAACAGAAACTTTTTCTAAATTTAAGATTTTCTGATTTGTTTAGTCTTTTTTTTTCATTTTTCTCAATATAAGTATTTATATCTTTTTTTATATATATCAAAGACAGTAAAAAAAAAAGTGGCATTGTTTTAAAATTCAATAAGTTAATCTGTTTTGTAAATATTATATAATTTATCGTATGAATTTTATTTTTTGTAGCAAAATTAGTCTGGTTTTCCTTCTATTCTGCATTCCTGTTTGGAATTTATAATAAGAGATACTAGTAAAATCTGGATTGTGATATGATGTTTTTGTTTATAACAGCCATCATTAATTAATATTTATGGTATTTTAGAAAATATCTACCTGAGATATTCTTGAGGAATTGTCAAATGCTTTATAACGATAAGAATATAGCACTAGCCTATGACTTGCTAGTAAAGGTGACAACCTAAAAATAATAAAGTGTAATCCTTAATTGAGCCAAATAAATAAAATATTATATTCCACCTATAATTTCAGGATTCTGAAATCCAAAGAATCATTTAACAAGTAAATAAAATACTAAATACTATATTCTTTATAATGTACTTAAATTAAAATTCCATACTATAAATTTAATTCTCGTGAGTTTGCACCAAAATATATATGTATATAAATCAATAAAAGCAGATATTTTTCATCCAAGCGTCAAATAGAATCTACTTTAATTACTTTATAAGACGTAATCACTGCAAATAATTAGACGTTTAGCATTTAAGATTAATATAAAAAAAATATTAACAAATGAAAACATCTCTATTCCTATTAATTTTTAAAAATTAGATGTGTGTATCTTCATTATCTCACTATTTATTAGTCATAAATAAAATTTAAACATTTTATATAATCTAGCATAATTCTGGCTTTTACATTTATTTTAGACATAATTAGTTAAACGACCTTTAAAAAACTATGCAATCAATTTGAAAATTGATTCATATATATAATACACTGAACTTCAGACATTGTTACATGTTATATAAAGTCATTATAATAGATACTTTAAAATTTATTTTAGTAATCTAATGTCTTTTAATGGATTAACATCACATTAGCGATTATCAACATTATATATATAAGATGTTACAAGCAATAAATATTTAAATAGCCCACTTCAGAATAAAAGTTCTTCTAATACCTCCCTGCAGATAACAAAAAAAAAAAAGCATCACCCAGTCTTGACAATTTTGGGAGATCTTGGTTGAGCAGCATTTTATAAATATTTGGAATGAATATTTATAGGAAAGTTTACTGAAAAAAAAAACCTAAGTCAGATGAAATCAGAAAAAAAAAGTTCGGGTTTTACCTAATTGAAATTCAAACTACAAATCATGTAAATGTGAAATGGAAAAATCATAATTACTGTCATAAGGTTCTTCGTACAAATATGCTAAAAACATTAATAATGGAAAAGATTAAAAGTAAGAATGAATATAAACAATGCTCACTAAACAAGATATCACGTGAATCTATTAACTTTATTATAATTTTAAAGTAACCAATTCTACATATTGTTTTGAACTCATATGAATTAACAAACATACTTTCTATAAATATAAAAGAAAGAGATATGTGTTATTAATGAATGACAAAAACATAAAATGTAAGAATACATATAAAAATGTACAAATGAAAATAATTTAATCATATAGTCTTATAAATAAAAAATCATGTAGACTTATAAATAAAAAACCCAATCAAGGATTAATTTATATTTTATTTTTTTCTTTTGTTATCAATTTAATATTTAATTATTATATCACTGAAGGGCAGGAAATTCATTTTCAATATTTATTTATTTAAAAATAATATTTTTATGCTATTAAATTATAATGCATAGTTATTACAAAAAAACAACACAATTTTTACTTAAATTCTGACACATAACAAATATAATGATCTCACTCATGCAATATTATTAAACTAAAATATGATCTCTTGAATGGCCAACCCTTAGTTTATTATTATTAAACTAAAATGATTTTGTCATCAGCCATAAGTAAAGTAGATATCTACAATTATTTAAATGACCACTTTTATCATTTTATTTTATTTATTTTATGTTTTCTATTATTGGTTATCACTATTAATATTTATCTAAAATTATTGACTAAGAAAATATTTCTGAATAATGAAATCTTCATTTTAAATTTGCCATTTTAACAAATGATTATTCAATATTTATATAATTTATTACTTTCATAGCAAAGTCATAATATATAGATTTTATTAGTTACCCAAACTATTTATGTTTCTCTGATTATCAACATAAAACATGTTAGAAAGATTGCAAATATTTTTCAGATGATGTATGGTTAAAGAGTATCTAAAAAGAATACCCATGAAGATCACCATAATAATTCTTTGGTTACAAAAAGGCATGTTGTGTGTACCAGCCTGCCTTCTGAATCTTGCTTTGCTAATAAAAAAAAATCACATCTATTTGACTAGTTAAAGTCATCAGCTAAAATTCCTGTCCTCATATCTCTTTTGGTCACACATCTACAGACCCTTCCAACATATTTTTAACAATTCTTCTATTTCTAAGAATGGGATCAACGCAGCTTCACTTTTATAATTTCCCAAAATATTTTTTTATTATTATCAACTATTATACATTGTTAATCTTATTTCTTTCTTTCATAATTCCTTAAATATTCATTTCTAAAGCTTTTACATTTCCTAATTGTTTATATAAAGCTTCCCTTTTCAAACAAAGCATTTTACAAGATTTTTTATAGATCTAATTATAATGTCCCATAGAATAACATATTATTATTATTAGGGTTGAATAGTTGACCAGGTGTAATGTCTTTAATTTATTTTCCCAAAGTAGGTTAACTCTACATATTCTATTGAATGCTGACTCATTCTTTATTTTCAATAATTATTTAGATTGCATAAGGTTTTCTTTTTCTGCATTTATTCTATACTCTAGACTTTTTACAAGCCCAGGAAATTCTTCATAACATTTTTTAACCCTATCATCACTATAATCCTGTATTATCAATATATCTAATATAATCAATCATTCTATCTTCCATCTAATCCATTCACCTAAATATATATTAAATAAAACAGGAAGTAGATAACAATACTACCTTATATCTTATATCTATCTCATCCATAAGAAGGTAATTTTTTTTTTACCAATGTCAATTAATTTACAAAGAAATTCTTACAAAAATCTGTTGTTTTTTTTTCAATTTCTTTGATATATTTCTTTTCTTTTTTCATCCAATAAAATAATTCAAGGTATTCAATGAAATGTTTCCCCAAATTTAAAAGTATCATATTAGCATATATTTTCTTTCTCTATATATTTTTCTTAATAATAGTTCTCAGTTTATCAGTTGCTTATTTTGCCTCTCTATTATAAATCTACACTAATCTTCTAAAATCTCATATTTCATAATCATTTTTTTATATAATTAATTATGAGTATCACAAAAAAAAAATATCTACTGACAATATTTATCAATCATAAATTCCAACTTATTCTTTTAAACTATTTACTTCACAGGTTTAATGATTTTAATAGAATATCACAAAGTCTATGTACTCACTAGTTTATATCACATTTAAATGCACTTTCTAGTTTGTTTAAATCTATCTGACTTTTTTGTTTCAATTAATATGAATAAAGGCTTATTATTTGTATTATATAATGATTTTAATACAGGTATACTGTATATCCCTGGAGTCTAGATGTAATTATAGATTATTTCTATGAGGCAGATAGGATAGCTGAATGAATTTTGAAAGTCTGGGTTCAAAACTCCTATAATTATATAATGATTGATATATTCTTTCTATCTTTTCGATTTACTATTAATTTATTATTTTTATTTGTAATTATTTCATTCAAGATATAGTTTTCTTAATCCAAACTGATATATTATTGTATATTAAACTAAAATATATTTTTCTTTGTAATCCTTCTATCTCTTTGTCATTCCTTTCTCATTAACCTCATTACTTTCAATAGAATGCATATTTCTCCCATCTTCTTCCTTCACAACCCATATAATGTTTATTTCACGACCTTTTACATTTTTGCTGAATTCCCATCTTTTACTTACAGTTTTGCTTTATCAAGTAACTTGCTATTATTTAATTTATTTCCTTTTTCCAATGAATCTGAAAATGTTGCTAGGTCATATACTTAAAAGATTTTATAAAAAATCAGGATTATAGGTCTATATCGCAAATATGTGTGTGTATTAATTCACAGATCTTATATTTTCCCTCTGTTGCACAACTATTTCTCTTTTGATTTATCAGGCTATTTAGTAATAACCATCATAAATATAAAAAAAAACTTTTCAATTATAATTAAAACATCTACAAATTTAAAAATGAATATAAAATCATTAATGTAATGCTCCCTTTTCCAGCCATTACTCAATAAATTGCATCATTTTGATAATTCATTGTGAAACTAAAACGAGGCCCTTCTGTCTGTCAGATGGCCATCTTGCAGCACCACTTCACTGCCAATCAGATGACTAAATACTGTCTGCGTTTTTGAATCAGGAGTTCACTAGGTTTCGTCTAGAGTTATTTTTATCTTGCTGAGTCTGGCAAAAGCACATTTAACTAAACCTCGATTATATATATATATACTGAAGCAACAAAATCTGACGTTATCGTTTGTTTTTTTTTCTTCTAGTGTTTATTAACTCAAGCATCCCCTCTCCCTTATCATTTTTCCACTGCCTCATTCTTTAAAATCTTGTTTGGCAAGTTAAGAATAATAAATTCATAAAACCGGATCAATATTTTAACCAGTGCTTGATCAAGTGCTGAACTCAACAGAATTTTTATGTTTAACTGCTGGCTACACAGGAAGTTGAAAATGAAGTCTAATGGAGGAGGGTGAAAAAAATGATTTAATCATTTAATTTATATATCAGAAATTTCTATCAAAAATTGCATTATAAATAAACAATTATCATGCTTTAAAAAAATGTAAACAAAATATTGATGGTGATAAAAAATTAATGATATTAGACAAATTAGCTTATTAAAAAAAAAAATGTAGCTTTTAAAAACATATTTTTTTTTTACATCTGATGAATCGGTTTGTACCTGATTACGGTAATTCCATAATAGCAGAGTGAAAAAGATAAGCAATTTAGAGAAAAAAATTACTATTAAAAAAAAAACATACTATCAATTACGTTGATGACTTTTAAAAAGCAATTCAATGATTAAAAATATAAATATGAAAAATTCAGTTTTTCTCGCTCGTAAAACGAATCTATATTAATGAATTGTATTAAATACTGTCGGCAATTTTATAATTATATTCTTACACACGATTAATATATTATGTGACATTTAAAACATTATATGCTATGATAAAATATATAGTTTAAATGTAAATTAAAATTATTTATAACAATTTGTAATACAAAATATTTAAAAATTAAATATTCAATTTGAAAAACAATAACTGCATAAATTGCTTTGAAATTCCCGTGATATTCGAGGCGTCATGGAGCATGTTTGGGGTAATTATTCATTCCAATGATCAGGGTTTTTCCCCTCATTATATCCAACTGAAGAATCTTTTAGCTAGATTACACTTTTGTATTACATGAAGAAATCATTGGACAGAGACTTCTATCGCACTATGCAAAAGTAACAGATTAAAACATTTATTTATATGTATATTATATAAGAAATTACACGTGTAGAGAATATATTACAGATTAATAATTATGAAGGATGGGGAAAGCATATAGGTAGGTAGATTAGAACAAAAACACGCTGAGTTACAGAAAATAAATATGAATAAAAATAGTTAAGATTTTTACAAGAATTAAAAACCCAATAAAATATATAATTCAATGCAGGGATAGGAGCTTTGGAGGCAAGAAAAATAAAAATAGGATAAAAATTTTGATTTCACCTTTGATTTATGCAGAGATGTAAAAAAGAGTATTGATAATTTATTTTGTAACTGTAACAACTTGAAAGATATACAGAAAAAAATTATCAAAAGTATGGAAGAAACATAAAAGACGAAGAAACTAAAAAAAGTGAAACTTTTTAGTTATTTTTTTTTTACAGATCTATATGACAAAAATAAAGAATCTGGAGACAAAATATTGAATTTCACAAAGTAGTCTTTCATTAATATTTGATGGAAGAAGAAAAAATAATGCAACAGTGATGAAAGAATGATTTAGTGGTTAAAAATGAGGGAATTAGCTGATTATTTTAAGATGTATGACTTCTCAAAAAAGTTAGAAGGTTTCACTGTACTACTAAAAGTATTACTAAACATATAAATCAAGTTCTGGAATTTTTATTTTGTATAAAGTGAAACTATTTTACATCACTGCATAAACATTTTTTTTTTAATTATGAACATTCATAAAATATTTATATTTGAAAAACTTTTGCATTTCTAGCCAATAATTTAACTTATAAAACTATATTTCCATTCATTTTTTAATGAACCTTTAGGATATAAAATTATCATTAGTATTTATGAAGTAGTATTAAGAGGTTAGTAAGCATTGGCAACTATCATTGATCATGATTAAAATATCATATATGTTTGTAGTATTTTTGTTCAATCAGACTTCAAGTAAATATGCCCCCCCCTTCAATTCTCTACTAATTTCTTTAGCATTAAATATGTGATCTATTATTAAACTATATTCTTAATCTTCAATAAATTAAGTATATTAAATTAAAGCCTCTTCCAGATTCAGGACTGGAGATTATAACAGTATGAACTTTTTATTTTTTAAATTTTTAAGAAATTACAATACATGATCATAGATTTCTCCTCCTTTTTAGAATAGAGTATCTTGGTGTGCCTTTTAAAAATACACCATTCAATCAATTTGTCCTTTTTTACTAAAACTATTTTATTAACTTCCTTTATATTGCAATTGTCTAGTCATCTTCTTTAAAACTAGAAATTACTTTGTTTTTTTATAAAATTGTATTTTATTAATGTAATGTATTGTTATTTACAGCCTGAAGAAAGTAGCTAAATAATCAAAATTTGGAGAAAATTAATGAACAGAATTGATAAGAAAGTATTTTATTTTTAAAAATGCATAAAAAATTGTTCATATTAATTTCTATTTTAAATGTAGACTCAAACAGTGTATATATTATGATACTTTGATGATAATAAATCACTTAAATTCTTAAGCTTACATAATTTATAATAAAACAAGACCTGCTCTCAACTCTAATGCCACCTATACTAAGTGAACTTGAATAAACAGTGATTGTAGATGATACAGCATTTCTACATATAACTATGTTAATTTCAGTTTTGAATCACAAGTATATTGAGCAAAAGCCAGAATCTATGTGGGATAAAATTTGAATGCATTATCATCAGATAATCATTGATTACGTAAGCTTACTATAGATGGCACTGAGACTCTGACTAGTAAGAAATGGTGAATAAAGTTAAGATTTGTGAATTTAAAAAAAAATCAACCAGTAATTATGATTATAATACAATATTATATGGATAATGACTGTTTGGTACTAAATGAGTAAAATTGTAATACACCTTGGTCTCGTTTTACGCGATAGATAGGTTCCTCAGAAAACACACGCAAATGAAATCGTGCAAAAATAGACGTAACTTACATTGAAAAAGGGGGATGCGGTCTGCAATTTTTCAAAATTTGTGTAAAAGCAAAGCACCAATGTAAAATTACTTTAAAATTCGCGGGAAAAAAAAAAAAGGAAATAAAATATGACTAATAAAAAATTTCAAATTTGAAAAAAATTGATACAAGACAAACTTTTTTTAACTATAATATTTAATTTTATTCAAAATAACACGTTCGTTTGCAAACAACTAGCGCAACTTCACACTCATGTTGTAACAGTAGTTTTCTGGTGACAACGTAATTAGTAATTAATCTTTGAGACGATGATTTTATTAATTGTTTATGAAACTAACAACTAAAAATTAAATTCTTATTTTTGTCTTTAATTTTCAATTCCGTTTAAAAATCAAATTTCACATTAATTTCAAGTCGCAGTAAGTACTTTTTAAATTGTTAATTACAATTAAAAATGAGATTTTAATTGTCAAATTTAATTGTGCCCACTGCTATTATTGACCTTTTAAAAATAAACTTGTGGACATTAAATGATTAATAATTGATTACGTTTTTTTAAAAAAAGCAAAAACAGAATGTGATTTAAAATGCAAAATTAACACTACAATGTTTGAACAAATTTACATTATAATCTGGTAAAATTAAATGTGTGTATATATAAAATGTGAAAATTATGATTTTAATTTCATTGCATAAAATATTACTATTATAAAGCACTGAAAATATTGAAATTACTAAGATGAAAGTCAAATTCCAATAATGTGCTATTACGTTCAATATAACGTAAGTGCGCGAAACTTATTATTTAAAGTAATAGCGCATTATCGGAGTTCATACACCTGGGTCTCTTTTTACGCGGACTTATTTAACACACTTCTGGTGAAACACGAATCGCGTAACTTCAAAATCGTGTTAAATAAGTCCGCGTAAAAAGAGACCCGGGTGTATATATATAACATAACTTCATTGTAAGACAAGAGTGTTATTTACCATAAATTTATAACTTAATTTATAAAATCAATTTTTTACACTTAATTGTTCATATATAACTAATAATAACAACTGGTAACAGAAATAAAAAATGAAATTTACTGATTTCATGTAAACAACATCTCTATTCCATTTGTTAGATACAGCTTAGTTAATAAAAATTGTTAAAATTGTTTTTGTAAAATCAATACTTTCAATGATTGTTTGATATTTATCCAATAATCACTCTAAAGATTTATTCTCATTTTTTCTTTATTTTTATTAATTATATACTTACTTTAATAAATTATATGTTTTAGATTATATATATATCATTTTAACTAGTTATGATTAGAAACTTCTGATAATCATACATATCAAAATTAATCAAATTGATCCCATAACATATATACAATATTCTTTCAACTATTTATAGTGAAATTAGTTCTTTTAATTAAATCCTATTAGTTGTTTCTAATAAATTACATTCATCCTTATTTCTTCTTTTACAAAAAGAAACATCACTTTCTAAACATGCATTTTTAATGTATAATTTAAAGATATACAATAAATACTCTCAAACTCATAAGATCTCTCAACTATTTAGTATATGCAGAGCAAACAACAAATCATATAAGAGGGATGCTATTACAAGTAACACTGAACTTACAAATAACATTTTGATTCACCAAATATGTCACCTATAGAAAAATAAAAATGTATGCATCAAAATAATTAGGCAAAATATTTATAATTTAAGCTGTAAAAGAAAATTTGTTCATGCAGTTAGAATAGCTTACCCCTGCTTTTAGTCTCAATATGAATGTCATATCGTGAATCATGTATATTGTAGACTCTTGTTATAAAGCAATAAGATTTATACTATACTGATGCATATATAATAGATATGTCTACCTTTAAATACATTTTTGCTAAAGTGTTTCCAAAGAAATAGCTACAATAAAGTAAATTACTATTTGAACTTCAAAAAAAGAGTTTCACTGAGTTGAGTATTTATTGATACATAAGATGCACACATTTCAAATTAATATAAGCAAGTTATAATAAGACTTTAATTTTTAATTGTAAATTGCACTACAATTTACTTACAAATACAATTAAAAATTTTAAGTACTTTTAAGTAAATTTGATATTTTCTTATAAAAAAATTTATAATTTGTTTTAAATTGGAAAGTATCTAATGATCTATATTAATGATATGCATCATAAACTAAAAATCTAAATGAATCTCTCGGATTTCGATTTATTTTTTTCTAATTTATTTTTGAATATATATATATAACTCCTTCGTTCTAAGCATCAGATTCATTTCTAAATCAGATGATCTTTTAAAAGCAAATTTTATTTTAAAAATAAATAATTAGAACCATATATGCAAAAAAATCCACATAAAGAGAGCAATAAATACTAAAAAAAAAAAAACCCACATAAATAAAGTGTTTGAGAACTTCAATAAAATACATTTATTTTTTAGAAAATTTAACTTTATAATAGAAATTTGAAATGAAAAATCACATGATCACCATTTTTTAAGCTTGCACATAACTGTTATTAAAACATGGTGATCATGTGATGTTTAGTGGTTTGACACCAATCCTGCCTAATAGGAGAGTGGTGGCTATGGTTGTTAAAAAGGCAAAGACACCAAAATATGTGGGTACTGAACTGAGATCAGACCCACATGACTATATAAGCTAATGAGCTTAGATTGAAAATATTATTGTTTTAAATTTTATTCTCATAGTTTTGTAGTTAAGTAGAGATAAAAGGTAGCTACTGAAGGGTTGCATTAGATATTAAGATCTAGGTGCAATGCTCTCAGATCCAAGGCTCCTCACTGATGAAGACCATAAGCCAGAAACTAGTTTGGGGGTATTAGATGAGTAGGTACTAGATGAGGATTTTATGCACAAGTCTTCTAACATCCAATGATTACTCTGGCTGGCACTGAATGGCACTGCTGTATGGAAAGTTTTGCCTATTTTAATAAAATATTTAAAAGTATTTATTTTAAAATACTTCTAATCACATCTACAAATTATTATATAAAAATATCTTCAAAAAGATTTATCACTGTTTGATATTTAAAAATGGAATGGGAGATTTTCCAAAAACAAATATGTTGTGATGAACTTGAACATGGTTTTCATGGAAGAAGCACATCAAATTTACATCATAAACATTGTTTCAAATATAATCTAAATATTGCAATATTGCTTATTTGCATTAACAGATCATAGTTGAGAAAAGTACACTGGAAAATGTAATTAGATGTGGTATTGAAATATAGTAAAAATTAGTATTTTCTGCAGAAGAAGTTAAAAGAGAATAAATATCTTTACAAATAGATTAAATAACAGCATATGCTGGATTGATTTCCACATTTGTTGTAAAATTCTTTGTTTTTCTGTCTTTTTTTCTTCTGTAATTCTATTGGCTATTAATGTTGATGATTCATTACAGCAATATGGCTCAGATAAAATGTAATCTTTAATTTATGTTACACAAATCTATACATCCAGACAGTTTACTGATCATCATCCATGATTTGTAGTTTCTTCTAAATTAAAATCTTCTCAGGTGTATTCAGAGTTAACATAGAATTGAATTAATTATACAGCACCCATTTTAAAATATGCTGTACAAATTAAATATTTAATAACACAAAAAATAGTTATTGAATAAGTGAGCCCACAAGCAGAGTGATGCACTAATGAGCTAAAAGTTTCCATATCATTTTTCAGTTTTTTTTTTAAAAATTTTGATTGGGTCAATTGAATAGAATTGTTGTGCTCAATCTGATACCTGAGTATTGAAATATTGATGATCCAATAAACTAACTATATATTTTTTAAAGTTTAGTGAAAGTGAAAGAGAAAAAATATTTTTTATTTATTTTGATGGTTCATTTAAAAAAACAAATTTTAAATCAATATGATTAATCTTTTTTTGAATAAAAAGATAAACATAGATTCATTACTCAGAGGAGTATAAAATGTATTGATACCCATTTCAGTAATCGATATTAAATTAAGACTTTTATTCTCTTTCTAAAAAATAATTAAATATCTGTTTACTAATTACTTTTAGATAGCTAGTTGGGTCAGTTGTAGACAATATGGCTATAAAAAAAAAACCTAAACCTATTTGTGACTTGGTAAAATTTCAAGGTCATGATCAACTGACTCATATTCAAACAGATTGTGAGCATAGCAAGAATGAGCATTATCCATTGCAGTAATATTTTTAATATTGTAACTATAAAAAATTGCAAAACTGAATGTAAATAATAAAAGTATAACAGAGCATAATTAAAAATATAAAAAATAAATGGAACAGACACTTTATCATAGTCAACAAACAAGGTAAAAATGATTACATGCCAAAACAGAAAAAATAGACAAAGACTTGATTACATTAAAAATCATTCAACAGTCGCTGAATTTTTTTTGGAAAAAACAAAACAAAAACTTAGACCTAAGAAACTTTCATTTTGCAATATGCTGGTTGAATCTAATGGTGGTTTTATACTTTATATTGATCGCTAGATAAACCATCTTCCAATAGCAATCAAAATAAGTCTCCTCAAATGTATTACAATTGACATTGGTTTAGTAGTCAATATCACTTTAAAGAGAACTATAAAGCTTTTTTTTATATATAAATTATCCCAATAAGTGCAAAGATCACTTATAGAAAAAAAGTGAGCTTGCTAATTGTCAGGTTGTGATGGTTTGAGCAATTTCGTCTTCTATCTAAGAGTAGTAATATACATATTGCCAACCAATGTTGGATAGTTGGCTGGGCTGCTAATGGATTAGCTACCTGAAAGTCAAAGCTTAAACATCTTAAAATAATTTCATCCTACTCCATAACCAAGGTATAGTCATGTATGCTATAAGATCTTTTTCCAGTTCAGGATATTAATTTTTAAAAAATAAATCTTTTTTACCCCCATTATAAAAAAAATATTTTATCTAAAAATAGTTTTTCTCAAGCAATTTCTTTTTGCTACTATTTTTCTTTTTCTTTGTTTTCAGACTGTACTAGGTTATAGCACAACATTTAGTATGACCGACTTGTGGTCTTTGGTTAATTCTAACATATCAAATTGAAATTTTCATTTAATTTTGTATCATTATAGATAATTTCTATTTTTTCCCCTTGATCTATTTACAATATCTTCTATTTTTCCAGAGGCTGGAAATTATTTTTGAATAAAAAAGGTACTTATTTGCTCTAATATCGTCCAAATTCCAAAACATTGAGTATTACAGACAATCATATTCAATTTTTTATTATTTCAACTAATCAAAATTCAATTTTAATAGAACATTTATATTAAACTTTCCTAACGGTCTGAGAAAAATTATCTGCTGCATGTAAAATATTCAATTTATATTTAATAAATTTGGTTATAGTGCTGTGAAAGAAATCGATAAAAGAAAAATATTAATTAAGCTAAGTTAAAAAATAAAAGCTTTGAATAGAGACAAACAAAATAAATGTATATATTAACTAAATTTGTATATAGTGGAAATAAATTCCTAAGATAAACAGGGAATTAGTAATTAAAGTTAAGAGAATTTCATTGTTCAAGTCTAATAATAGTTAAATTGTTTATCTGTGCACTTATGGTATATATGTGTGGGAGATGATAATCTGGACCAAACTGATACGCATATTGGTGATTATTTATCTTTTCAGCATATATGTGCTTGAGTATATCAGTGTTAATAGATAGACTGGAGAGTATTGGGGTGTGTGAAAGTCTGTTCTCATATATCCTATACATTACATATATAGACACAGGTGTATATATAATAAGCCTGTGTTTCAGTTATTACATTGTAGAGATATCTGCCCATTTTTGCATATATATTTAATGGATTATGTCCTGTACATGTGGGGTTCAGATTGACCTTAGGTCGAAATGGGTGTGACAAGAATCTTGGCCTCAGGGTAGCCTTTGAGCAATCCATCATCAGATTTTCAATTGGATGGACGGTTGAAGAGTTGGAGTGGGTAGTAGATTGGAGCCTGTTCATTAAAGTTTGAAGATTGTCTATCTTAATATATATCTGAGCACTTATGGTATATATGTGTGGGAGATGATAATCTGGACCAACTGATGATTGCTGGTTTAGCATGAAATACGTATATTGGTGATTATTTATCTTTTCAGCATATATGTGCTTGAGTGTATCAGTGTTAGTAGATAGACTGGAGAGTGGTGGGGTGTGTGAAAGTCTGTGCTCATATACCCTATATATTAAATTGTTTAAGCAAAAGTAATTAAAGTAAAAGTAAAAAAAAAAACCCATCACCCACCCCCACTGGATTATACGGGGGGGGGGGATAAATTAATTACTTCAGAAAAGAAAGTAAAGATAAGAGAAGATAAGCAACAAAAGAAGAGTGGAATATATAAAGTTAGAGAAGAAAAAACCAAGTGCTCTTGGCAGCTGCCTGCTATTCTGATTCCATGCCTAAGTGGCCATAAAGATCACCATGGGTGGACTAAATTCCCAGGATTTTGGCTCCTGTAAGTAATCAAGCTGAATAGGACTTTTAGAAGAGCATTCCAGTCTTATTATTATTTTATGAAATGCCTCAAGAAGGTCTCACAGGGTTTTGTGTTTAAAAGGGATAGACTGTATAATGAAGGTTTGAATATTTTTATTCAATTATTCATTATTGGCTGATTAGTTATGCTTGCACAAGTGCAGACTTATATGCATATTGAAATTGGCATAATACTTAATATATGTGTTGTCATCTGTTAATGTCAATTGGGTATTCATGTTTGCTGACTGCCCAGACATAATTGCAGACAGAATAAACTAGTGGCAGAGTCATTTTGAACTTAAGGAAAAATGATAGTTTTACAATCGTTAATAAGTCAGGGGCAATAGTGTTGAACCTGGCAAACAGACAGAAGTTAGTAGCAGGAATAGTTAATAGTAGTCAGTCAAATGAGTTCATTTGGTCAAAATAGCATAGCGTAATTTGGCATCAGTAACACATCAGAATGGCAATTAAACTTTAATGCACAACAAATTTTTTTATACTGAGATCATAAATGGAAAATAGCAGCACTTATGAGTTTCAGCAAAAAATAGAGATTATAATTAGATTATTTGAGATACCCAAAACAGAAAATAAAAAATACAATGAATTAATAAAGAGATTAAGTGATCATTTTAGTCTTCATCCATTCCAGCACATATCTCTTTTAACCTTACACATTAGGAAGCAGTTCAATGGGGGGGGGGGGGATTAAGGAGTACAACTCAGTTCTGTGGGAGTTAGCAAAAAATTGTTGTTATGAGAATTTCATTGAGCAAATACTTATGAAGCAGTTATTATGGGGTATGTCTGATGATAATCTCAGACAACAACTACTTACAAAGTCTGATGTCATGTACAATATCATCAATAAGAAAGGCATAGTCCATGAACTAATTCTAAAATGGACTCAGGTTTTTAGAACTAAAACTGAGGAAAATGCTAAAATGAGAGTGTTCATGACAAAAAAGAAGTACCATACTATAGAAAACTGATCATAGTAAGAATTCTAAAGGGACATGCTTTTGCAGGTGACTCAAAGAAATGTGTTTTAAATGTGATAAAAAAATTATCATTTTAGTGCATATGTGTAAGAAGGTAATATTAAAGGCAGAAATAAATTACCAATGCAAGCAAATAAGGAAGGGACTTACATGGTTAAAAACATGGATAAACAGGAATTAAAGCAGTTTATGATTAAGTTAGTACTTTGTGGAAAATGAATTGTTGATGTAAATTGATAGTGGGTCAGGTATTTACCTGATGTCACTAACAGACTAGATGTCGCTATCATTAGCTAACATGGAAAGTAAATTAGAGTAAACTAACATTAGAGCATGTGATGTAAATGGAAATGCCCTAAGATTATTAGACCATGTGATAGCACCCATCAATCACTGTGATAAAAAAAAAAAAGAAATCTACATCTTTATATAGTAAAAGGAAAGATTAGCCCCTTCCTCGGGAGAGAATGGTTTCACAAGTTAAGAATCCAAATTAATATTATAAATAAAATGTCTCTTAAATAGGAAATAGCATACAAATACCCCAATTTGTTTAATGAAGAATTGGGATTAATAAAGTTACTAACAAATGTACATCTGGTCATGTGTAAACCTCAAAAAATCCCATTCAGTCAAAAAGAGAAAGTGAGAGAAAAGTAAATTCTTTAGTCACTAAGGACATATTAACATCAACTGAAACATCAGACTGGGCCATTCCTTTAATAGTGATAACTAAACCAAACAGTGAAATTAGATTATGTGGTGATTACAAAGTAATGGGAAATAAATATCTAAACAGAGGAGCATACCATTCCAAATGTGAGGGAAGTATTGCCCAGTCTTCAAAATGCTTTATATTTCACAAAGTTAGATTTGAACTCCAAATTCCACCAGATATAGGTGATGGACACAAATCAGCTGAAATATTAATCTTGTCTACCCCAATGAGATTATTTAAATGTAATCATTTATCACTTGGTATATCAACAGCCCCTAACATTTTTCAAGGAAAAATTAACACATTGCTACAGGGTTTAGAGAGGGTTTATCCCTAGTTCGATGACATACTCATCATGGCAAATTTCAGAAAAGATGATGCAGAAAAGGCTGTTCACAGTTTGTAAAAAATTAAACAGATTTGGAGTGAAATTGAATGCCCAAAAAAGCATATGGCATGCAAAAAGGTTAGTTTTCTACAGTCATATAATTTCTGATAGGTGGAAAAAACAACACTCAAAAAAGTAAGTGCAGTGCAAAATGTAACAAAACCCACAAACATAAAACAACCCAAGCATATTTAGGGTTGACAATTTTTTTCAAGCCTTTTTTAATAAATAAAGTGCATATAAGCCATTGTATGATATATTGAGAAAAGATCAAAAGTGGCAGTGGTTAGAAATTGCTGGTGAAGTATTCAGCAAAACTAAAGCTCTTTCGTCATCAGATGAGTGTGTTTAACTACTGATTCTTCAGAATAGGAGGTGAGTGTGGTTCTCTCTCCTCCATGTTATAAGGGGGAAATGCCTTAGTGCATACACATTGCATATAGTCTTGAAAGTGGAGAGAAACTACAGTCAGATTGATAAAGAAGCTTTGGCTATTATTTTTGCTCTGAAAAAATTTCATCAATACATTTTCGGAAGAATGTTTCAAATAATAAATGACTACAAGCCTCTTCTAGGAATTGTGAGTTATGATAAATTAGCCCTTGACCATTTAAGCCCACACATGATGTGTTGGAGAAATATTTTGTCATCTTACAACTACAAATTAGAATATAAGAAGGGCAAAGAGATCTCACATGCTGACACCTCCTTATCCTGGATCCTAGATAAAAAAGAACCAAGCAGTATGGAGACAGACATAAATTATATTGGCATGTTGAAATCAAAAATACTTAATAGTACAAAAGTAGCTAGCTAGACAAAATTCAATGAAGGTTATCAACTGATTATGGGTTAGATAAAAAATGGCTGGCCTGTTTGCCCCAGGGTTCTGGATAATACAAAACAAAAGGTCTATTTGAAAAGATTGTGTGCTAATGGGGATAAAGTAGTAATACCAACTGAAGCCAGACAACAAGTTCTAAAACTACTCCATGAATCATCCTGGAATGGCCAAAGCATTAGCTCACAGCTATTGGCCAAAAATAACATCAAAGATGGAGCAATACATCAAAAAAATGTATGGCCTGTCAATCAGAGATGAATATTAAGGCAAGGGAATATAATCCATGGCCAATGGCAATAAAAGCCTAGCAGAGAGTACACAGAACACATGAATTCAATAAATGGCAAAATACTGCTGATACTTATAGTTGCATACTCAAAATGGGCAGAGTGTGCATAATAAAGAATATGAGTGCAAAAAAACAATAGAAACCTTAAACCCTGTATTTTCTTGTCATGATTCACCTGAAACCATCATGTCCAACAATAGCCCTAAATTCACCACACAAGAAATGGAAAACTACTTTGTGATCAATGGCAATAAACATATATGCACACCCTACACCACCCACAGTCCAATGACCTTGATGAAAATGCCATACAAATAATAAAAAAGCCCTTAAGAAATCAAATAATGAAAGTATGCAGCAATCAATATATAACACTATGTTTCATCAATACTCTATACCATCAACAGCTACAGGAAAATCACTGGAAAACCGTTAATGGGAAGGAAATTGCAGATTAAATTATCACTTCTACTTCCCAATACGGCCAATAAAGTAGGGGGTGACAAAACTGAAAACACACATGTAACAGGTGAAAAAAGTAAAGATACATATATAATAAGTGACAAAGTTTGGGTTCAAGAAGTGATCAGGAAAAAATGAATTCAAGTGATAGTCAAAAATTATTATATAAAAAAAAATAATAATCACCAAAGCACAAGACAATGCGACATATAGGAGACAATGTAAATTATGTCCGCCACCGAGTTGAGGAAGACTTGCAAATTTCAGTGCAGGAAATGCAAGAGATAGAAAAATTAATACAACATGAAACAGTGATCAAAGAGGATCAAGATACAGAAAGCAGCAAGTTTGAACTTGAAATTAGAGAAGATAAACTTCAATCAACTCCAAAGCCAAACACAGCAATGACTACCAAGACCCAAACAACAGATACAAAGGCCGGATAAATTCAAAGAATACACATAAACCTAAACAAATTTTCTGAAATAAGAGGAGTGTAAAATATTCAATTTATATTTAAAAATTTGGTTATAGTGCTGCAAAAGAAATTGATAAAAGAAAATGCTAATTAAACTAAGTTAAAAACTAAAAGCTTTGGATAGAGACAAACAAAATAAATGTATATTGAAACAGATACATTAGTTTCATGTACATTTATATTTAGTTGCATTCTCACATTCAAAATGATTCAAGAAATAATAAAAAATGTGTAGTCTTCACAAATGCAGTTCATCAAGAAAGGTAAACAAATAATAGCAATTAAAATCTTTTTTTAAGAAAGAAAAATGATAAAAACTTTAAAAAACAAGAATTTCTTTTTTTAATAAAGAACAAAATTTATTATTAATGAAATTGAAACATTAATAAATAAAAGTTTAATAAATTGGGATTTAATATGTCATTTGTGAACTAGATTAGAAATCTAAAAACATGTTATTGTTGTTTTGTTAGTTGCGTTTGGTTAAATAACACATGAAAGTGGATCCAAGGAAAATCAAGGGTGGGGGGAAGAAAAACATACCACTGAGAAAGCTATTCTCAGCAAAACATATTATTGGTTGACCACTGAATCCAGATGAAAGATATAAAAGGAGAATAATTTTATGATAAGAACAGTAGAGTCTGAGAGTCTGACAGAAGTTTCTATCAATATGCATTCTACAAGAAGCAATCTATCAAGCGCATTTATAAACGGTATCTGAAGATTAAAACTCCCAAGATGTGGTGTGAGTAGGGAATTATAGCCTTTTCCTTCTTAGCTTGTTCCATGATTAACTTATCTAACATCTACTTGTAAAACATCTATATGCAAAATGGTAATTAAAGCAAGATGCCTGTCATTTAAATGCCATTCAACAAAACCACTTGCAATCGTGGAAACAATAAAGAATAAGTTACTGTAAGAAAGCTTTGATATTTCTCAGAAAATAATATTATTAAAATGAAAATATAATTAATTAAAATTGCATATTTAAAACGATTCTGTTAACTATAGATTTTGTTTTTAAAATGAGATCTTCAATGAAAATTATAATAACGTGTTTATAATCCAGATAAAATTAGAAAATATACAAAATGAATGTATTTATACAAAATGAATGAATGTCTTTAGTCAATTTATATTATATTATGAATAAATTCAAACATTTAAATATGAATTAGTATGTAAATAAAAGTTAATGGTTATGTGCGTATAATGAACCACATACTTAAATAAGTTGAAAGATTAATAAAATCTTTCTTCTTTTTTTTTAAATTTTATTTATTATTTGAAAACTCTGAGAAAAGGAATATAAACACGGAATTAAAACATGTTATATATACGAGTTGAAAAGTAAGAATACTAAAACAATGTGTCACGGTTAAATGTACAATGATATACCTGAAGTTATTGATGCATATAGGTTATATATATATATATGTCTTATGAAATCGGAAATGCCAAATAAATGCATTTGCAAGATGAATTGATATCTAGACAGATGGAAATAGATACACTTATATTTTATCTGAATAACCAATGGATATAAATGTGAATTAATGACAAATCTGGATAAGAATATGTGAATACCAAATAAATGCATTTGCAAGATGAATTGATATCTGGACAGATGAAAATACATACACTTATATTTTACCTGGATAACCAATGGATATAAATGTGTTTATATTGACCGATTCAAACCCTAAAATTGATAACCAATGAACCTAGGATAAATATGCTTATATTATGGATTCAAACCTGGATTTGGATAACAATGAATAGAAATATATTTATTATGCTTTGACTCATCTAAAATTAACTGAAATAATAGAAATGCTCTTGTCTGTAAAGAATATCTTCATACATGAGTTAATTTAAGCCACGTTACACGTGACAACTACCTAAAAGACTACAGATCAGAATTAAGTGAAACTCTGAATTAAATAGAATGCTATCAGTTATCTTGATTATTATCTCTGTTGCACTTCTCTCTGTGAATTAACTAAATAACTAAAGATGTAAATTGTTAAAGAACTTGCATTCTTTAATTCATATTGTAGTATTATTGGATGTATACCAAGAGACACAATGGACCGTAAATGAAATATTTGTTTGAATTAAGTGGAACTCTGAATTAAATGCTATCAGTTGTCTTCATTATTATCTCTGTTGTCTTCATATATGATATTCATCTCTGTGAATTAGCTAAATAACTAAAGGTATAAATTGTTAAAGAACTATTGAAAGAAGGACTTTATTATACTCTCAACAAATTAATTCTTTAATTCATATTAAAAATTGTTATTGGAAGTAGGCTGAAGAGATACAAGGGACTGTCAATGAAATATTTTGTTTGATGGACATCTATTTAAACCTGTTTTGCTAAATAAATTATAATAAACAACAAGAAATGTTAATACCTCTTGTCCATGTTCTTTCCCATCAATTGTATTAGTGCACTAGTCTATAGGAATTTCATGCCTCCTGAGCTATGCTTGGCATAACCAAGCCTTCATAAGTAAGGTTGTAGTGAGCTGGAACTCTAATGGTGCTGTTTGGGGAATCTCAAACCTAGAAATTCTAGATGTTTCCAATCTCTGTGGTGCTACATTCTCTGATGAGCAGAAAATATTATTGTAGGATTAGTAAAATTAGACATTGAGTGAAATCAATCTTTGTTTACTTCCTGCAATATGCTCATTGGAAAATAAGACCAACCAAGCAGAAGGTGGTAAAAGGGTTTGTGTTACAATATATTAATTAATTTTGTAGATCTGAAAGTTGATTATAGTGGAAATAAATTCCTAAGATAAACGGAGCATTGGTAATTAAAGAGAATTTCATTATACAATAATTATTGATTTACAGGCAGATAACACAACTCAAATAATAGTTAAATTGTTTGAGCTAAACTAATTAAAGTAAAAGTCAAGAACCCTCGCTCCACTGGAAAACATGGGAAAAAATAAATTAATGACTTTAGAAAAGAAACTAAAGAAAAAAGGAAGATAACAAAAGAAGTGAGGGATATATAAAGCTAGAAAAGAAAGGACTGAGTGCTCTTTGTAGCTGCCTGCTGTTCTGATTCCATGTGTAAGTGGCATTGAAGATCATCATCGGTGGACTAGATTCCCAGAATGTCAGCTCCTGTAGGCAGCCAAGTGGATTAGGAATTTTAGCAAACTGTCATAGTCTTATTATTATTTTATGAACACCTCAAGAGGCTCACTGAGGACTTTGTATTTAAAGGGGATAGATTGTATAGTGAAGTAAAGTACTCAGTTCATTTACCTACACTGTTTGAATATTTTTATTCAGTTATGCATTGTTGGTTGATTAGTTATGCTTGCACAAATGCAGACTTATATGTATATTGAAGATTTAATTAATTAACTGTTTTAATTGCTAATAAATTATCTTAATACTAATATATGTGTTGTCATCTGTTAATGTCAATTGTGTATCCATGTTTGTTGGCCACCCAGTCATAGTTGGGGACACAGCAAGGCAATCATAATGTTTATAACATACTAAAAAGTATATACAGTAATTAAATCATTGTGGTAGATATATTATAATTCTTTGCATCTCATAATGCTTATAAATAGCAAATAAATATTGGAATTGAACAAATATGCAGAATAGCATTGTGAATTTAGTTAAGGTTTATTGCCTGGTAGTTCATTAGAAGTTCAAGTATTGGAAAAAATAAATGGACTTTAAAAGTTCACCTTTTACCATTTTAATACTGCACTAAACTACATAGAACATGAATTTAGTTGAAATAGATCTGTAAGATGAAATGATATTTACAAATTGAGAGAAAAAATAAATAAATAGCATTTCAATTAAAACAGGTAAAAATCATGAGTAATATTATATTATGCAAAAAAAAAATAAAATTAGATATGTTTAATCTGAAATCCTGAAAGTTTATCAAATTCAATATTATAACTGATCTCAATTGTCAATATTTAAATGACAAATTAATTAATTCAAAATATATCTATAAAGTCAAATTTTATCTTGCTTTATTAAAAACTATACTTTTTGTTTAAAACATTTTCCAATTCTGTAATCTTTTGATCAGTGCTGCCCTTGTTTTTTTTTTTTTGGTTTTTTTTATTATGCCATTTGAAAACAATTACAATATAGATTTTCCATGCATTTTTATATTGCAAACTACAAATATTTTTAAAATAATTAATGCAAAAATTTATATGCTAGTAAATTTATACTAAAAAAAAAGAAAGAAAATCTGCAAAATTCTTCAGAATTGATGCAATATTTATGGAGTTATAAAGTCACAAACAAACCGACTTTCACATTTATATAGTATTATAGGTAAATGGATTAATTATTATCTTTGTCAATACTACTTTATATATTTTTATCAAACATTTTTATATTTCTTATATTTTTTATGATCCATTCTCAGTATATGTTTTCTACTAGTTCACTTTGCAATTGACACCACTGCCATAATTGATTTTTATTACATATAGATAAATATATTTTTAACAATTAAATATTAATTAGCCAAATTCACATAATTAAATAATTAAAATTTTCAAATATAAGAAATCTTTCTGTTACTTCACAATGTTATTTTAAAAATAAAAAAAGATTTACACTGTACTAATGTGGAAGATCAAAAGAACACAGAATATAAAATTTGCATAAAGATATGGTTAGTTATTTAGGAAATAAGTACTAGATTGCTGATTTAATTATCTAAATTAAAATTATTTTTTTCAGCTGGGAATCAATCAAAGAGGTTTTAATTCATGGATTAGCCATCCCATCATTGTACTAAACCATATATAAAATCTGAATAGAGTATTGGGATAAATATTCAGATTAAAATTGGTATTAGTCATATTATGATTTAACTTAATTTATAAACAAATATATAATCCCATAAATGTTTTAAGTAAAAAAGACAGGGTTAACTAGTCATGAGATCAATGGATTCCATTATCACAATAATAAATGTTTCCAAAATGGCTCAAACACAAGGCAGTAAATCATTTTGGAGCAATGCTACTCATATGACAGCTAGAATTTAACATCAGTATGACAACATTTAATAGTTATATTATTGTTTTTTTCCCTCTAAAAATAATATTTTTATATCAAGTGAAAATTCAAAGCTAATTTCATCAAATATTATTTTACTCATATGTGTTTATTTTCTATCATCCTATTAATATATAAATAAATAGTAATTTTTTGGGATATCATGAAAGAATCAAACATCAATAGTGACAAGTTGAACTTTAATTGATGAGACTTTTCTTCTAATCTAACACTCTTCTTCATGCTAAACTACATAATTTAAGCATATATCTTTGTAACAATTTTCTTTAAAAAACGTAAAATTTAAATCTATATAAAAAGTCTTTAACTATATACTAATAATAGCTGATGATGATCAATTTATATTAAATTTATTTTGTCTTTAATCAGATTAAAACATTGATCATCGAAGTATCTCTTCAATTATGAAATTGAGTAACACATTAAATAAGTTAAACAATTTTGAATCATCAAATAATGATATATATACAGAGATTGATTTAATCCTGCATAAATTCAGTGCCAAATAGACAAGTTATTTTTTCTAGTCCCAGAAGGATTAAATGCTCCAAGGATCAAGTTTTCTAATGTGACAAAGAGATTTACATACAGAGTCAGTTCTCTCAGTCATTGTCATTATTTATATCCTGCCATACTATGAAGATCTAGATTAATTAATTCTAAAGTTCATGTAATAGACTTAAATAAAGTAAAGGTAAAACTATCCTAAAATAAACTATTATAGAGCCAAGACCTTTACAACAAAAGAGTCTCTAGCTTTCCAATATCTGAATAGTGAGAGTTTGAACACTTTTCCATTGGTGTTCACTCTCTAACTAAATATAGAAAGATACTCATTTGGTAATCAATAATTGGCATTTACCTGCATTGTTCATAATCCAGTTATTTAAAATTTCAGGATTGAAGCCCAGATCACTACGGTTAATAGATGTGTAACCAATATAAATATATAATATTTGAGATTATGACTCATTATTATATTATACAATATTATACAACAAATATTTAAAAATACTCTCTAACCCAGCATAAGATAATAATTAACAAAAAAAAAGCAACCTTCTCTTCTTGTGCCTCATTTATTAATATAAAGACACAAGAAGATGGTAATTATTGGCTGATGCTGGGTTAGAGAGTATTTTAAAATAGTTATTGTACAGTGGCATGAGTTTTAATCTCGAATATAATACATATTAAAGCACTGGAGATATTTTATTTTAAATATATATCTTACATATTAAAGACAAAATGTTAATATGAAAATCTTATCAATCAATTATTTATAATCCGACAACTTTTTACAGAAATAAACTGACAAATTAAATTTGAGCATTTACTAAATATAGTATATACTAAAAAATTAAGCTATAACTTGTTATTATTGTTGATTAATTTTCCAATCTAAAAGATCCTAAGATCACTACAAAGTATAAATATATTACAAATAAATCTACAACTCATAATCTAATAGTCAAAGATAATATTTTTAAATCAATACCTTATTCTATTACTGAATTTTACATGTGATCTATGCCATAATGAAAGTAAAACTACACTTAATTGAAAAAAAATTATAGAGCGAAATAAATATATCTTTAACAAACCTAATAATGAATTAAAACATTATAATGATTAAAAATCTTCAAATTTTTCAAAGTACATTAATTGTGAGTGTTGATTTACGTCTCATATACTATGCTGTTTGTCTCAAATTTGACAATAAAAAGTATGTTGCTTAAAAATAGTAAATGATTTAAAGAATTATTTAATAATTACCTGTAACAATCATGAAAATTTTTTGGATGTATATGAAGTTTACAATTACAAATTTGGGCATAATTAAAAAATAGGTGATCAAAATATTTATCTGTATAAAATATATAAAAAGAAAATAAATAAATAAATAAATAACCCATAACAAATAAATTGCCTTCAAATAATAGTTTAAAAGTAGCAAAGACATAATAAAAATTGTTTTTCCAAATTATTTCTTGTATATAAAAATCCTTCATTACTGACAATTATTTTTAATTTTAAAAAAAAGTTCATTTATTCTATTCACACTTTTTTTTATGTTTCATTCAAGGAGGTTAAAAATTACTAAAATTATTTTCTCTCCAACAAACTTTATAAAAGAAAGAGTAATGGAATAAAATATAGCTCACCAAACTAATTATTGAGTAGTGACAGTTTGAGCAATCCTCCATCCTTATTATATCTTCTAACTAAGAATATGCACACATCTATTTATCACTTAATATTAGATGGTTGAGATAGCTGTGAATCGATTATCTGAATTTTAAAAAATTTTCAATTTTTTATCGTGGCAAATAAAAGTACTCCCTTTTACACTATGCTGTTTTGTATTACAAAATATTACTTTTAATTTTCACATTAAGACATAATCATTATTTGCTTTTAATAAACTATAGCCCATTTCAGTGATGATAAGGAAAGACTCAACAACTAAACTAAAGAAGATAAGCAAAAAAAATTCACATGACTGTATAAAATTTAGCATTTTATTTTTATTCCTTACTTGAACTTCTACATAACTCACTATATCTTAAATAAATATAGACTTGACTGTCAATTGTGCTATAATTAGTGATGGATAAAATACCAGGACCATATAAATGATGCAGGAAAATTTCTTATTCACAAGTTAATTGAATTGCTGGTTGGTTTAATAAGGACTTTAAATTTAAATTGTTTTTTCAACACTGACTTTTTATTTGATATGAGAAAAATTATGCAGAAATAAGACAAACACACAAACAGTTGTATTTGAGTGAAATGTTGAAACATTCAGTGAAAACCAACATTAAATATAAGCACAGTGATTAATAGCTTAACATTTAATTTTTGCTTAATTTATAATATTTAAGTATCTGTAATTCTTTTTTTAAAATTATTATGAAGAGATCAATTTTTAATCTATAACAAGACTTTAAAACCAAGGATGCCAGAAAATCTGCAGTCAATCTATAATATATATATATATATATAAAGAATAAGTCACTCAGATAGCAATCTTTTTCATCTTTCAATCAATAATTTTTTGTCACTGCAATGGCTCATTGTTTTCCATTTTTTCTTCTATATTTCAATACAAGAAATATTATTCTTCATTATATATTTAGGTTTATGAAAAAAAAAGCATAAATTCAAAAAATGAAAATAATCTGAAAAATAAAATATCAACATTGCAAATAAACAAAAGTAAATAAACTGATACAAACAATGTAGAAGACATGTATTTAAAAAAGGATTTTGCATTAAATCTAAATATTTAAGACAATTTAAGGTAAACACAAGGTTAGATAATGAAAATATTCTTTAAAATTTACAAATCAACTTCTGCTTAAAAAATAATATATTTTCTATTTGATATCAGTAAACTTTCAAATGATTAACTATTTATTAAAAAATTAATATTCTCAAATAAAACCTAAATCTAAATATCAAATATTTATTAAAAACCAAATATTTAATAATTTTACAAATAAACTAATAATAAACAAAAAATATATACTCTGAAATTCTTGAATAATACTCCGTTTAACACTGATAAATACTATTTTCTAGGTAATTTAGTTAGAATTAAAATCTTCTAACAGTTAATGCATAGAATAATAAATCTTCTAATATTTTCTGATTGTTAAAATTATTTACATTTTTACAGACAAATGAATACAATGAGAAATCTAATTGCAGCAACAATGGTACAACATGAAAATGAATAAAAGGATAAAAAGACCAGTATTCTTTATATTTGCAGTCAGTCAGTTCCAAGTCTTCACATGAATATATATCTATGGCCCAGTTTAATTTAAAAATTTATAACATTAAAAAAATCAACAAAAATAATTATCAAAAAATGAAATAAGATATTTATAATAAAGATAAATGCAGTAATAAATTAAAAAAAAACAGTAGTTTGTTGAGTGTGTGAAATGAAAAAAATACTGAGCTGCAATTTGTGATACTGCCTATATAGGTTGATTCAAAATTTATGAATTCAGTTTTTTAATTTTTCAACATACAGAATGTGAGTGCATCAGTGATAAAGAAAGGAGAATAAGTGTATATAACATTGTTTACCAAAAAGTTAATTTCTAGTGGAATCCAATAACTCATTTCCATAAAACATATTAGCAGTCAAACTTTAAAATTGCTATTTGTTAAATATAAATATATCAGTTTATAAACTCAAAATATTCTGAAATCTATTTAATAATATCCAAAATATTTAACAAGGTGAATAATAAGTATCAATAAATATATATGTGTGTGAGCCTAAAATAATTTTCTAAAAATTATGTATGAAAATAAGAAAAATATTTTTATTAAGTATCTCACAGTAAACTGTTTAAAGACGATTTTATATTTATAGAAGAGAGGAAAATCCTTTTTGCACTTTTTTTAAATGATGGAATGATTGTGTGGATATTTCATAACTAACTGGCATAATATTTCTTAACTAATTGCTGTAATTAAAATTGCTTTTAGATGATTCAGCAGCAAAAGTTAAACTAAAATGAATAAAATATTGTTATAAAGTTGTTGAAAATTAGGTTATTAATTGCTTCATATGTTAAAACTATATAAATAAAATGTGTTCTTTGACAGGTTTAAAGATATTTTTTCATAATAAGTTAATAAATGTCACCATTTCCTGCTCTGCCTTGGTTATGAATATGGAGATGACCCCCTCCCATGGACCCTTTTCCACTTGACCCTGCTGATTTGTTGTAAAGATAAAGTAATGCCCATTCAAATGATATCAAGCATAGTTGCACTTCTAGCAAAGAGCAGCTCAATACCCATTAACTGATCAATATGTGGATTGGATGTGGGTCAGCAACAATACTGAGCTTATCTGAGAATTTTTCAAGCACATAAAAATTATTGCTATTATAATTATCTCATTATCAAAGTTATGAAAAGCTAAATTGAAATTTGACGAGAGAGAGGGAGGTGGGGAGTTTAATTAAATATATTTTATATTTTTCTAAAAAAAAGAAAATTTTGTGTCTAAAAAAAGAAAAAGCAGCTGGAAATATTATTATTTTAATTTACCTCATTAAAGAAATATAAATAACTAATGATATGCATACACCCCAATTTTAAGAAGTGTGAGCAAATGTTCAAATTATAGCTTACAAGTTGAGTTTTAAATTTTTAAGGTGTCAAAATAAATTAACATTTTAAACTTTAGTGCAACTCTTCCATTTCTCACATCACTTCTTGGGTGGCAAAGATTTATTTCTGAGTCAGGTCTTCGCATGCATGTATGTAATTTAGATTTGCTGCTCCTTTCATATTAAACTGTCTTTCCTTTGCAGCAATTATCACTCTCGTTTTATTAAATCATGGCAAAAAAAAAATTAAATTTTAATCACACAATCAAAGTTATCACAGCACTATTATTAAATATGCATACTTTTAAAGTCATTGAAAAATAGATAAACCAATCAGAGAACTGAATTCGGCAGACGATTCTCAGATAAGATACCAGACAAATTTTAACATTTAAATGCACAGATACTTGGAAAGTCTAATGTATATCTCTGTAATGACACTTCAATAATCATAAAACAAAAAAAAAAAAAAACTTGAGAAATGTATATAATACATTTTATCACCAATTTCGTAAAATGAGAAGGGAATAATATATACATAAAGCGCATTAATAAATTTTATTTATTTCTTAAACGAAAAAATAAATATAAATATAGCAATATAATTAGTTGTTTTTTTTTTTTAAAGCTATTGGAATGAAATTACGCTTATATTAAAAACTTCAATTTCTTATTTTATTATTTATTACGGAAAATAGATAATTATAATAACAGCTATATAAATCTAAAGTATATATGATATACTACTTCATTCACTGGGAAATACTTGCCCTATAATGGGCTAATTATTTTTACATATCTTTAAGATCAACAGATTTCTTTTTCCTCTTTCTCTCTCTATTGTAGACCATTTAAATACATCTTTAAATTGTTTTCTTTTTTCTATAAATATAACTAATATATTATATTTCTTAATTCATCTTCATTATTAGATATCTTCCGGGATCCAGATATCATATATATTTAAATCTTTCTGTCTTTTACTCTACTCATAATTTTATGATCATCTATTAACTCTTGTCTTCTATCCCCCCTTTAATCATCTTGTATCTTTTGAGTACATATCCAATCCAATTTCTCTAATTTTTCTTTATATTCTCAACAAATAATCGTAAGCATTCAACATCCTCCCCTCTCAATCTTTATTAAATCTATATTTGTAAAGATTCTAATCTTTCTGGTTAATTTTTTCCTACTTGTCCATATTTTTGCTCCATATAAAATTGTATTCTAAACAAAATCTTAAAGCCAACCTTTCAAGTGTTAAGTTTTTTTATTTTTATTTTTTCCAATTGTCATCTCAAAAGCTTTAGATATCTATTTTATCCTATACTTAATACATTATTAAAATAATTAATACAAATTATTTGCATAACCTGATTATTAAATTTTCAAAACTTTATACAATGGCTATTAATATAAGTATGATAGTTAAAGTTAACAAATGCATGCACTATTATTCTACAGATGCAATATTAATGAGATATAGTCTTTCCTATAATTTATGATTTCAGGCTTTTTTTGTTTGTTTGTTTGTTGTTTTTTTTTTTTTTGGAAAAAAATGAAATGCAAATGATATTTTTATTTTTAAATCTTGAAAAGATCAATCCACATAA
Source organism: Epiperipatus broadwayi (assembly GCA_028023455.1). Classification (NCBI taxonomy): domain Eukaryota; kingdom Metazoa; phylum Onychophora; class Udeonychophora; order Euonychophora; family Peripatidae; genus Epiperipatus; species Epiperipatus broadwayi. Next base: position 4,155,818 of record JAQFVV010006222.1, read on the forward strand.
GTTTTAAGCGTTGGTAGCCGAGAGGTCAGCGCAGCCACCTTGCAAGCAAGTAGTTGCTTGCAGACAGTTGTTGCGGGTTCGCTTCCCGGCCGATGCATTGACATATGAAAAAAAAAACAGTATACAGCAAATAAATTAATATACTTAACTAACATAAGCATGTTTCTACATTGCCTTTTTTAATTTTCCTAATGTCTACAAGAACTTTCATTTTTTCTTTAAAAAAAATATATTGCTTCCAACACATATATAACATTTCTATAAAGGAATCTGCATGTTTGTGTTTATAAAATAACAAAAATATTTCATAGTAATTTATATATATTTGAAAATATAAAATAATTTTATAAATAAGTTTTAGAAATGTAACAAATAATGAAAAAAAAAATATGGAAATTTACCACTAAAAAAATGTACATTTTTATAAAAATGAAGTTATGATCATATGCTTTCCATATCAAATTATATATATATAACAGTTTAGACTTAAATATAGATTGCTATAAAGGATATATTGCAATATTAAATAATAAAAACAAAAATTACTATTTTAGTTTTTTGAACCCATAATGGATGTGTTACAGTCTTCATGCATATATTGCACAAACACAATTTTTTAAAAATTAAACAAATTTCATCTACTGGTAAAATTGTTTTGCATAAAAATTTATGAAATATAAAAATTAACAGCAAAAATAAGTTAGTCACAAGATGTATGCAAAGTAAGGACTTGGAGCATAGCAGTGCCACTATAAGATTTACACAAATGTCAATAAGAGGATTAAATTTCAATTCTAAAATCTATTGCTTTAGTAATTTATGATTTTCAGCTAAAATAGCAACAGAAAATGTAAAAAAAAAAAAAAAAAATACAAACTTTAATCACTAATTTTTTCAAATACATTTACTAAAAACTAATCAAATCTTTAATGCAAAGACACAAGACAAAATATAAAACTTGTGCTAAAATGTAGTAAAATATTGGCATAAATACTATTAGAAAAAAGTCAAGTGAAGTAAAGAAAAAATTTTATCCTCATTTTTTTTTTATAAAGATGTTCTGTAGATATAATAATAAATTTTAATATAATATAAAAGACATACAGTAAAGCCATGATATATGCTGTATCAATATGCACTACTTCACTTATGCACCATCCTAAAAAAAAAAGGTATTATATATATAAACAAAAAATAAATATATTAAAGTTCATAATTTTTATGCTAGCAACCATTTTTCTGTCTAGGAGTACTGCTATTCATGATCACACGTAATAATGTTTTTCTGTCTTGGAGTACTATACACAATATATTTACATTCTATGCTATCATGATTATTAACAAAGTCGAAAACATATTTTATTCTTAAAATGTTTTCTAATCATATAGCATAAAGTTTTATGAAAATTAATAACAAATTTAAAATATTCTTCTATGGTGTCAGAAAATTTAAGTTTGAAAAATTTAATTGAAATGGATAATGGCAAGTAAAGATGATTATAAATTTCAAAGATGACTTAAAAACTTAAAAACAATTGGAAAAAATACTGTTTACTGATAACAAGACTGCTATTAATATTTTAAGAGGGTAGAGGGGTTGCTAAAGAAAAATATCATTCAGAGCATATTTAATGGCAATATCTGAAATCTCACTTTCATTATTTGAATTGTTTTGAAGTAAATGTGAATGGGTGTACATATAGTAAATATATATGTGTGCGAGTGTAAATGTGTTTTTTTTTTCAATTTACTAATAACAACATTATTACTTTTTTTTAGTTATGTTTATATCATAATTTATACATGCATATTATAAATATAGCAGAGACTATAATATATACATATATGTGTGTGTGTTGGAAAGCACTGTACATGTTCCAAACAAAGTGAAGGTCATTGTAATCAAAATTTATCAACAAAATGTGAAATATTATATGTGAGTATGATTACTATTTATATATAATATTTGTAGAAATCCCTACTGTCGCATCTAGGTGCATAGTCTTAAAGTTATAGCCTTAATATATATTACTTATATACTATTTGTATAAATTTTAAATATTATATATGTTATTTATATAAGTTTTAAATAATATTTATACTTTAAAAAATAAGAGAATTGTACAATGAAGAAGAAAAATGGGATAAAAATGTAATAGAATATATTTATTATCCAAGTCAATGCAATTTTTTCAAATAATAATATAATAGGAAAGGTTCTTCTCCCGAAAATTAAAATGATTCCCGTTTAAACAAAAAAAAAAACAAAAATCATAAGGAGGGATTAAAAAAAAATATTAAATATAAAATATAATAAATTTTAAAAAAAAAAAATAAAAAAAAAAAAAAAAAAAAAAAAAAAAAAAAAAAAAAAAAAAAAAAAAAAAAAAAAAAAAATAATCATTCAATTACTTTTTTAATTTAATTAAAAATTTACATTTATTTGTTAATGACTTGTTGAAAATTGGTTATTATAAAAATGCTATTGCTAATATTATTAAAGGATTTAAAAGAAATCAACACTATAATAAAATTAAAAATAAAAATATCAAAATGAAATGGATTTCAATGCCATTTATATCAGATGAGCAGGTCAAGTTTATTAGGAAAATTTATAATGGTTTGTGTCATATTGCTTTTTTCTCTACAAATAACATAAATAGATTGCTTAATAATTCTAAAATTCAAAATTCAAAGTTTAATCAAAATTCTATTATATATAGTTTGATATGTGGATGCGGCGTACAATACATTGGTGAATCTAAGTGTACATTTGAGAAGAGAATAAAAGAACATATGCTTTTATATAATAGAAATCAAAAAGAGAATCAATATGGAACAGATGTAAATAAACCTTCATCATCTGTTATATTTGATCATAATAAATCTTGTCAATATGGATTTAAATTTGATTATAAAAATATGAAAATTATTCAAATTGAACGTTGTCATAATAAACGTAAAATAAAAGAGGCTATCGTCAAATGTTAATGAATCGCCAGTCATCAAATGTTAAGATAACAGAATTGTGGGGAAATCTGAATTGAACTATGGGTATTGTTAAGGGTTGTCTCGTTTTGATTATTCAACGTTATATAGTTGATAAAGACTACAAAATGTATAGTCGAAAGTACTTCTAAAAGATTATAATTTATATAAATTGTACTGTATTTTGATATATATATTGATTTGTATATTACATATATTGTGAAACGAATACAGATATCAAACTTTATTTATTACACACACACACATTACACACACACACACACACATATATATATATATATTCTTAAATTAAAATGTTAAAGAAATTTGACAATTCCCTCTCCCATAAAATCGGTTACGATATAATTTTATACTTATATAAGGCTAAAACCTTAGTACATGCACCTTGAGTGCTTAATTTTAGCAAGAGAAACCTCAACAAATCATAACGCAAGATTCGACTTTATAAAGATAATACATAACTTTTTTAGATTACCTCTTGGGTAATAGAAAAGCTTACTACATTATTAAGTCAATTGCCTAGTTTATTTATGTGTATTGTATTTTTAAATCATAAAGCAACAATGGCTAAGATCTGTAAAGCAGTGCACAGTTTATTCAAGTATTATTAAAAAAAATATAACTCAACACATCTATTTTCATTTTATAAATGTCCAAAATAACCCCCCTGAAACATTTCAAAATTATAATTTATTAAAAATATTTTCTTGGTCTAACTTTACAAAGATAAATTAATATAATATATATATTGAAGTCTCATGATACAATAGTAATAATTTTTCCTTCTATACTTATAGTCTGGATTAAGTAAATCTACCTATTTCTGACAGCTTATATAGCCAATCCAGTGATTCAATCATCCATTATTGCTTGGTAAACGAAGGTCTAATTACTCTTAAGTTAGATAATAAAGCAAAAATCAAAACCCTCACCATTACTGAACAAGTATCAAGCCTGTTTAATATTACCCTTTTCTTCAATTTGGAGGAAAAGGTAATATTAAACAGACTTGCTAATTGTTAAGTAATGATGAAGGTTTTGATTTTTGTTTTATCCTCTAACTTAAGATCTAAAACTTAGAGAAATATAATATGAAAAGATTAGTAAGGAAGAATCTAAAACAAAATACATGGGTGAGAGACAAAATCAGTATCATTGAAAACATTAACAAAATTAAAAGGCTGAAATGGAGGTGCAATATTCAGGCTACAAAACAGACAATTGGATCTGAAAAAATTGTAAAAGCCATAGAAAAACATCAAATGTGAAATAAATGACTGACAAATTTTCTGGAATGATATGGAATGGAGAAATTGGACTCAGATGCTCTTCCATCTTGCAGTGAATTGCTAATTTTTGAGTTGATATATAAATTATAATAGCTGCAAATTATGATTAATAATATAAATTATTCACATATTACTTTTCAATCGTGAGATTTTGAACTAGATGTGTGGTAAAACATAATGTGCAACAAATATAAAACAAAAGTGGGTTATTTCTATAACGTTTTTCTCTGTATTATACATTAGTGAGAATTTGGTCTTTATATGTATTTAATCATATGGTTATTTCTTCAGGAGTTCGTGTACTGTTATAGATCATTGTTATAGACTACTGGACTGAACTTCAAATTAATAAATATATATATACAAACAATCACAACATGAGTATATATATATTTACACTTTAATTTAGCATTTGACAATAGTTATAATAAAAAAGAAAACCACTTTCTTACTAATGCTTTCTTTAGTTACTAAGAAGATTGACATGAATGATTAAAACAAGAGTTTTATATATATACTCTGACATTATGACCGTTTGTATTTACAGGTTTATACATGTTTGTTACAAAAAAAATTTTTAAGAAAAATGTATTTACTTTCTTACATAAAAATCAATCTCTTTAATAAATATCATACAGTAAATATTTAGACATTAATATTCATTCTCCCTACTTTAGACACTCACATAGCAATCTGCTTAATAACCAAAAAAGATTTAGTAATAAAGTGATCCATTTTCGTATTATATGTGTTGTCAAATGCTAATTGGGAGTGTCTCATTTATTACATTAGCATTTATTATTTAAATGATTGTGTAGAATATTACATGTGTGTGTGCATGTGTTTATTATTTAAGTGAACTCTTAAATTATGAAAATGATTTGAATAATTTTCTCAATTTTGCAGATAACAATGTAAAAAAAATATTCAAGGAGATAAAATTATATTTAGCATTAAGCTATTAAGTGCCAAAGCTAAAATAAATTTTAGTTTTGCAGTATTATCAATCACTTGTTAAAAGAAAGGTCCACATTGCTATTATTTACGCTATTCTTTTAACATTTGTAACTAACTTTTTTCTGAAAGTCATTTATGAACTTCTCCCATCTTCTATCTTTTTTTTCATTCATTTTCCACAAACTCTTCAAATGCATCTATCTTTATCCCTTTCTTTTTCCAATCTCTTTAAATAATATTTTTCAATTACTATTTTTTTTATCAAATCTTTGTCTTAAATTCATCTTTCCATGTTAATTTTCACTTTATTCTACAAATTCACATTAGTTTTTTTATTATCCAATTCTCTGCTCAAAAAATTTACAAACTTCTTTCTTAAAATTTCTCTTAATGTATCACAAATTCTTACTCTCATTTCTTGAATGCTACTTTCATCATCAGGTATACAACTTCACAAACATTTAAATGTGTTGCTATATTCTATAACTTCCTATCTATCTACCACATAGAAGACTATGAACTGCATCCCAGCTCTGTCACTTCTAATGCTTGAACATCTTATGACCTTTTAGTCACACACCATTTGATTACTTTTATTTATTTTAGCTTAAGTTATGACTTGTATGTTTGAATAAGAATAAGTTCAATGAAATTTACTATCTGACATATCGTATTTAGCATTCTGTTTAAATTTTTATCTTCATTTACCTAAATACTACAATACCAAAGTATACTTGAGAAATAAATTCTCTCTTCAAGTTTAATTCCGGTTTTATCAAGAGGTTATAAGATTCATTTACATAAGCATTAAACTCATCCATCTAAACATAAATATGTGGAAGATAACTCCATTGTTGCATATATCTTCCTTTTCTACAGATTAGTTTCCTTTCAATATACATATTTTATTTTTACAATATTCAATAAAATAAGCCAATTCATGCTAGCTTAAGCTATTCAAAAATAAATACAAATACTACTCCAGCATACTTCTCTTTCTATATGTCTTCAATAATTGACTTCATTATTATTATCACATCCCCAAATATTTTCTGTACTTCAAATCATTCTTCAATGAAAAATGTCTAATTTCTAAAAATATGTTTATGCAAGATTCGCTCAAACCCTCAACTAGTCATAAACTTCAATTTCAATCTCATAAATTTCCTTGAATTTTCCCTAAACTTTATCCCATCTGTTGATTTTTAACTATTTCTTCATCATTGATTTTTTTTTAATAATTCCCAACTTTGCTTTAAATTATTTATGCTAATCTACCTAACTTTCTTTCTTGTCAAACTTTAATTAAAACATTTTATTTAGCATCCTTTTCATTTCTTGTCTCTACTCACTTTATTTATTCTCTCAATTCTTCCATTTCCAGATACATGTCAATTAATAACAGCTTCAGGAAACACAATTTTAATATTTTTTCTATGAACAAACTCTAATTATATTACTTCAATAGAGACTTAATGTAAGCTTAACCAATAATGATAAATGGTAGTGCTTATAAATCCATGTCTAATATTATCTATTCCTATATCTAGTTTGAATAGAGATTTAACAAACATTTACTGCTCACTCAAGTTTATAATAAGCTGTAGAAGTAAAATAATAAAAATGAATGCTTCTTAAAACCATTATGTAAGTTGTAATCATGTAATATTTTTTTGTTGTTAATGATGTTTGAAAATCTAGTTTAAAATCAACATATGGTCACTTAGATTTTTCCCTGAGCAAATTTTCATATTGTGATTTATCATGAATCATTATTATCATGCTAATTTCTCTACAAAATTATGTTAATCTTTCATTGATCTTATTTCTTACAATCCCACACATAATTTGTATATAGTTAAAAACATTACAAATTTTAAATTAAATATTTTTTTTTTAAAAAAAAGAATGCTAAGTAATTACATTTATGGAATCATAGTAGAATTGCAGCATGCCTTGACTAACAAATGACAATAATATTTAATAAAAATTGTAACAATTTACATAAAAATAATACATTATTTTATTACCATTTAAAATTTATATATTTCAAATAAACAAATCCTACAATAATTGTTTATTCAGTTAAATATCTAGGATGCTGACTGATTGGAAAATGAGAATATAACCCTGCACATTCAGTCAATGTGAATTATTTAAAACATATTATATCAATGGACATGCAAATGCGATTCATTAGCTGTGTTTGCAAATCAATCAGTTACTTCTTATTGGGTGATGGTGGGAAAAGTCACTAAATATTTGACTTGTTTATAGAGTGCCAAAAAAAACCACTGTTCCTCTATATATAGATACACACATTTTTGACATCTTAAATACTTCAAGCATTTATATAATTTCCTTTAAATATAGTTTAATGATCGAATGCACCATTTTAATAAAGACATATTCAATTGATAAATAATGAGAATAATTTATTGTTAACACAATATTATTTTCAATTTAAAATTCCTTTATGCAAATTACTAAAAAAGCTTATATATGATGAACATCCCTGTATGTAAGAATGACAATCATGTAATAGTCATGGTTCTGTAGTCTTCCTAACATTTATTTTCAATTTTAAAGTTTCCTTCTATTCAAAATACAATAAGAATAAAAACTAATCTAATAGATTGTGAGAAGATTTTGATGGTGGTACTTTACTTGAAATCATAAGTTGCATATTCCATCATCTATCAATGATAGTTAGCATGGGAATTGATCTGACGACCTTTATATTTATGAGCATTAAATTTAAGATCACTCTTTAATATTTACAAAACTAAAGCTTGCATATTCAAGTCCTGTGAGTCACTGGTCAGACTAGCAACATCTGCTAAAGATAAAAGAATAACATAATAATCTGTGTATAATTTCTAGCAACTGAATATATATAGAAAAGTATAAATAAAGTGTGATTATTTTTTTCAGAAACATTAACAATTGAACTAGTTGGTAAAAAAAAAAAATCAGCATAAATTACAAATGTAATCTAATGGAATTTAATGTTCCAGTTGGAAACAAGTAATTTATTACCATCAATAAATCAATAGATGGTTGACAATTGAAAGTTTCAGACATTATTTAAATAGTGCAATGAAGTCAAAAAAATCTAAAGTATAAATAAATTTTTTGTCTATTCATTCATCCTATTTAAATAAAAAACTAAATAATCAGATATAGTTGTGAAAATTTGGAAGCATCAATTGTTGCACGCTATTATTTAATATTACAATTTGTTTTTGTTGAGGTAGCTAATAATTCTTCAAGTCTTATTACTATCTAAACAAAATCCAAACTAACATTTCTAATAGTTTTTGATGCTATAAATATTTTTACTGCACAATGTTATTCTCATACTTCACTAATAACAGTGACATTTTCAAAAAAAATTAACAAACCTAAGACCATACTCTTAGAATTGATACATTTTCTTAAATCTTCAGAAATGTGCTTTTTGATTAGATTTTATTTGGTAGTATTGGTTGGTTTTCTGATTATTTTTCTATCTTTTATGTAATATATATATATATATATATATATATATATATTACACAAAGATAGAAAAATATATATATATATATATATATATATATATATTACACAAAGAGAGAAAAATTCTATCATTGATCCTTCTTCCATCTACTAGCAGGTAAATATGTTATAAAAATGAATAATCAAATTGGGTTATAGTCTCAGGTATTCATTAACCATGTAAGCAGCAGAGTTATAGAGATAAAACCCATGATCCATTAATCTGGAGCTTCAGTCTACAATTCTATCACCACACTAAACCATGTAGAATATAAGTAAATTATCTTAACTATTGGTATATTTTATCAAGCTTCAGTTTACCTATGAGCACAATAGATTAGAACTATTAATCAATATATTCCTCAGCTGTTAATTTAATAATTTCATATTAGATATTTGATCTAAATATCCTTAGTTGGAATATGAGTCCTAAATCTCTAGTTAGAGAGATAATTATTCTGATGTTTTAATTATTTTTGATGTTGATTGTTATTTTCTAATGTTACTTTGTCATTTCAAATAGGGGATTTGAACCCAGACTTTCAAGCCCCCTTCAGCTTTCCAATCTATCTCCTACAATCAATACACATGATCACACATATGTAAAAAAAGATAAATGATTTCCAATATATGTATTTCATGCTGAACCAGCACTCATTAGTTCATCCAGATCATCTTCTTCACACATATATATATATATATATATATATATATATATATATATGTCAACAGATGGCGTTCTACCAAAAACACCATCAAGCATTTGTTTACATAAACGTCAGAGCATGCATTCACTATCTCTAACTTTAATTCCACTTTCAGATCATGATTTCAAGCTATTTGCTATCGTCAGTGAAAGACAGGAATTTTTTCGTGTTCCTCCAAAAACGATATCTCACAAAAATTCCTGTTTTTCACTGACGATAGCAAATAGCTTGAAATCATGATCTGAAAGTGGAATTAAAGTTAGAGATGGTGAATGCATGCTCTGACATTTATGTAAACAAATGCTTGACGGTGTTTTTGGTAGAACGTCATCTGTTGACATCAATACAAGCGTTAGCAAGTTTTTAACTTGTTTTTCGTTTTTCATATATATATAATCAGTGCTTAGTTTATATTAAGATAGCAAATCTTCAAACTTTAATATATATCAAATTGCATCAATATGTGATGTTTCATACAGAAAAAATTATTCTTCTGTAAATAACTCTGTAACTATAAAATACATTGATGTAAAACAAACATATAAAATAGTTTAATAAATTGATATTTTATCACTGTTTATTGCTGTTAGACATTATTCATTGGCTTTAAAAAATATTTAATTTATTATAACATATTTTCAATTATACCAACAACCCTAAAATTGAACTGTGAAGTTCCTGAAGTTCATCATAATCTATAAAATTTTTACATAATGATACTGCAGTTTATGAATTGCATTTTGTATACTTTATGAAATAAACAAATAATAATTCATAAACTGAGAAAATATAGCATTTCCCTGTGCTTTTTAATGCAGTATTAGGAATGTCAGGCTTATGAGCTAAAATTCCTATGTTGACAATCAGTTTGAATTATAGATACTGTGCTCAGTCTACCACTTTGGCATTTAAACATCACACTGCCCCCAAACATTCATCTATGACTATTTATTTTTGTGCTTTAAAATCCTAAAAAAAAATTATATGTATATTATGTGTTATTTTAATCATAATTTAATTAGAAATGCATATTATATAATATATTAAGATAATGCATATTTTGTAGATTTGTTTTCAGTTAGTTTATGAAAAATATTCAAATCTCTCATTTGAAAATAAAAATTAGGTCTCAAGATAAATGAAAGTCATCTTCAATTTGTGAATGATAATATTATTTTTGAAGCAGTGTCTGGTGAATTGCAATAAAGAAATTATGAACTAAATTTATCCAATTTGAAGGCAGGTTAAAAATAAATCTTGAGTAAAGTTAATATTTAACAAATCTCTGTAATCTAGGGAGTTTGAAAGAATAGAAATTGAATTGAGAAATGGTGTAATTGTATTTCTTTTTAGCATGATATAAATTATAGAAATTAAAAAAAAAACATGAATTAAATAATGAATAGGTATTTGGCAGGTGTACTGCATTATTTTATTTAAAAAATTTTTTTATTGACATAAAATTGTACAGTTGAATATTATAATACACTTTGTTAGTGTTGGCTCAATTCCATTGCTGGTATTGGCTTCTTCCATCAAAGCTGGCTTGGTAATGTGGGTTTCCTAGGTCTGGCAGGTGCATGGCAGAGCCATTAACCGCACTAACAGGTTAATGTATGAATAAGTAGCATTCAATTCTGTTGGTGTTGTCCACTCCTTTGAGGTTGGCTCTATAATGCTGATGTATCAGAACTGGTATCCATGTAGTGTGGAATCGTTGCCTCTCTAGCAGGTCCAGTATGTTGTTACGATTAAAAAAAAAACATATCTTCATATTTTTAACAAAAAAGCATTCGATTAACTAACATATCGTATGAGCTGCACTTATGTTTGTGATAAATAATTTGGAACAAAAATAAAGGAAAAAATTAAAATAAAAAGATTATTGAAAAATTAAAATGATATTTAAATTCATATCATTATTTTTATTATTGTGCTAATGGCTGTTAAAAATGATTGAACATGTATATGTTTATTCATTCCAAGTTTGTTTTAGTTTACTATCATATGTTATACGCTCAAAAATCATCGTCATGAGTTATATGGATGCAGCCATGCTTACCTTAGCTTTACTTGGTTGAAATAAGCAACTGATGATCCTGCAAAATATATTTATAAGTTGATTTAAAAAATGGATTCAATTCTTTAAATCAGTTCATGTTTGAAAGATACATGAGATGTAAGTTAATAGAGATCTGTTACTGATAACAAGATGTTAACTTTAAATTTGCTTGAAAATATTAATCATTTAAGTAAAAAAAAAAAAAAAAGAAATGTTATATGTAAACATCGTCAGAAAAATTTTAAAAATAAAGATTCAAAATTTTGTCTCATTTTAGCTGGAAGAAGAATAAATCGTTTGACCTAATATAAGGCTGAAAATGTTATTCCAATTTAAATTATGAACTTTCTACAGTATCAGTTTTAGAAATATAAAATAAGACTATGCAGCTGCAGGCAAAAGTTATTTAGCATGTAATACCACCCCCCTCGTAAATCTAATTTACTGTATTAATTCTAAGTCTTTATTTGGATAACTGAAACCATGGATAATAGCAAACCATATAAAATATTTAAAATGTATACACTTATCAATAAAAAAAAAAAGAAGAAGAGTAATGCAAATATAAAAAAGATAATATAATAATAAATTGAGATAGAAAAAAAAATACATGATTAAGATGGTGTATCAGATCAATAAATGGCTTATTGGCAGGCAATTCACAATAGTTGTCATACATTTGGGTACCTATATAAATTTCAGAATTCAATTTTATAAAATTTTAATTTCATTATTATTTTTTTGTTTCAAATCTAGATTGGGAAATTTGTGGATAAGCAGAAACTAATGTAGTTAATGATTCAAAGCTTTGATCATCATCAACATTTTCTAAACACAATGCTATATTGTTACAATCACATCATTGCTATCTTCAGCACTCATTTCATATCTATATAAGAAAAACATTAGATTTCACTGCCCACATTTTTAAAAAACAGTATTTCGGTCTACCTACCAATCTTCTTCCTAAAATTTTGTCTTCCAAATATTTTATAAAAACCTAATCATTCCTTACAATCATTTTCTTTCGTGTTCCTCCAAAAACAATATCTCACAATTATATGTCAATATATTCCAAATGAAGTTTTAATAAATTTTATTATATCTATGTATCAATATTTTTATTTAGTAATACAGTTGTTGTTGTTTTTTACTTTGAAATGCAAATTTTACTAACATTATTCTTGATTTAATCTCCATACGTCAACATTGTCATCACAAATCACACTTCCAGGATAATAAAATTCTTTAACTTGTTTTAAACATCTATTACTTATCTGCACATCCATCAGAATTGTTATCTTCTGTCTAACATTTATCTTTAATTTAAAAGATTCTTTAAACAGATTCCATATTGTAAGCATTTTATTCATTTCTTTTTCAGAGTCTGCAAATAATGCTCCATAATTTTAATTCCTTTAGTTTTTTTTTTTTGTTTTGTTTTTTATAACCCTTATTATGTTCTCAATAAATAAGTTGACAAATTAGGGTGACAATGGAAAGCACTGCTTCACAGCTCTTCTTATATTAGCATTAGTTGTAAAACTATTTATAACAACAAAAGACTTTTCCAAGACAATAAAAACTACACAAAACTTCCTATTCATTTCCAATCTTCTTTGCAAAATCATTTTTTCCCCATATGTCTTAACATCAGCCAGGAAGTGAACCTGCAACAACTGTCTGCAACCAACTGCTTGCTTGCAAGGCTGCTGTGCTGACCTCTCAGCTAAAAATTCTTGACAGCAAAATCATTTTTAATGACATTATTGCTTCTATAGTTCTTTTCCCAGTTGTAAAAATCATATTGATCTTCATCCAAATTCTTATCTATCTTCTTTTACATTCCATTTTTAATTATTTGAGTAAACTCTTCAAGGCATGAGATAATAATTTATATTCCATGCAATTATTTGCATTACCTTGTTTTAAAAAATGATAATAGTTTTTGGAATTATAACATCAGATGGCAATATACTTTTTTCATAATATCCTATTATCACATTAAATGATTTATTTTTATTGATTTCAGTACAACTTTTCAAAAGTTTGATTGGCATATTATCTATACCTGATGCCTTATTATTTTTTATCTTAGTAATTGCATAGTCAAATTCTTTTCTTATTATTACATGACCTTTCTCATTCTTATCAAACATATTTTCATCCTCTACACAATTTCTCATATTTATATTACTTTTCATTTAAACAAATCTTCAATACATTGTTTACAAACAGACACACACTTTCTTGTTTTCAAAAAGTATCTTTCCTTCCTTTTTCTTAACTATATTTCTAATTTTTTCACTTTATAAGTCAACATTTTGATTCTTTAATACACCTGTTTAAACTATGTAATATTTAAGTTGTTTTCAAATTGTTCACTTATTGTATTAATCCATTTTGTTTCCTCAATGCTGCAATTTGTTATTATTTAATTTTTAACTATTTTATATTGATCATTGTCTTTATGTCTAACTTTATTCCTTTTTTGTAATTAAATCCAAAATTCTTGAAACATTCATAGCATCCCAATACTTTAATTGCATCTGTATGATTAATATTCTTCCATTGGATGATATCAGTATATACATAGCAGTTTCATCATTAAATTTCTTAGCCATGTCATGATCTTGTAATTTACTTAAACATCATTTATTTTGAGCAGGTATAATTTTCTTGTTGAATTTAATACTATATTTTGCCAAAATAAGTACATGATCACTATCCATGCCTCCAGTAGGAAGACTGTATCTGATTCCTACATCTTTGTTTAACTATAATATAGTCAATCAAATATATTTTAATATTACCAGAAGCTTTCCATAAATAGCATCTTTTTTTAGGCATATTACAAAATATATTGGATATTGCTATCTCATGCTGCACACAAAATTCAATAAATCTTTCACCTTAAGAAACCAAAATAACCCCAAGGAACATAAATAAAATTCCTGTTAGAGAAATCACTAATATGATTTGTTCATGGTAGGATAAAACACCCAATTCTGTTTTATAGAGCTGCCCCATAATAGAGGTTTTGTTCAAGGGCTTGCTAGTTAAAGCATTAATGGATTCCGGTAGCCAGATTTCAGTGATATCAGATATATTCTATCAAGAGATTCTGATCAAAAATCCCAATATTAAAACCTTGTGCCAATGAAATCCATCCAAATTACCATGGCTAACTGCAGGAAACCCAAACTAGCACAAAAGCAAATATGGATTAACATCAGCCAAGCAAATCTGTATCATGTGTTTTTAATATTGAATGGTTTAATCCATGACATTATCTTAGGGCAGACTTCCTACACTTGAACACATGTATTCATGATTTTGCTAACAAAACTGTTAAAATAGATTATGAAGTCTTGGAGATGACATTGCTTCCAAGATATAACCTACTAGAAGTTGATTGTATTGTACCTAATATTCCTGAAACATTTATAGACACTATAATCACAGAATCCAACTTGCTTGGTAGTGAAGATGCATTAAAATTACAATCTATTATATGTAAATTTAACCCGATTTTTTTGGAGATACCAGGAATGATAGAAAAATTTCAACAGAAGATTAAGCTAAAGCATGACCAACAATTTCAATTCAAAACATATCCTATTCCATACCAGTATCATGAAGAAATATCTAAACAGATTAATAAAATTCTAGATTGAGGAATCATTTCCAAATGCTTTTCACCTTACTTTAAGCCAGGTTTAACTGTGAAGAAAAAAAGATGGGTTGATGAAATTTTGTTTGAATGCAAAACAACTAAACAAAATTACTGTCCCTGACAGAAATATTCCACCACCCATACATGAATTATTTGTGAGGTTTGGAAACAAGAAAGTGTTTTCCACTTTCGATCTAACATCCAGATATTGGCAGATCCGAACTCCACCCAGATGATCACCAATATACTGCTTCCAATACAAGGGTTTTACTTATCAATTTAATAGCATGCCATTTCGATTAATAAATTAGTGATGCTGTTTTGATAACGTGCTTAGATAAGACTTTATCCCTTGAAGTTAAACAGATCATAACTATTTATGTAGATGATGTAATCATAGCATCTACCACAATTGAAAAACACCTTCAACATCTAACCATATCCTTTGAAGAGTGCTATATGAAGGGCATCAAAATTAACTTCAAGAAAAGTACCCTAGTTTCTAACCAGATAATTTTCCTTAGTCATATCATGAGTTGCAATGGGATAAGACCTCATCCAGAGAAGGTCAGTGTCATTCAAAACTTTCCTAAACCAACCAAGAAAAAACAGATTCGATCATTTTTAGGCCTGTGTAACTTTTATAATCCTTTCTACCAGAAGTTCTCAGATCACGTGGATCCACTATTGAAACTAATTAGAAAAGATGAACGATGGAACTGAACCAAAGAACAGAACAAGGCATTTGAAAAAATTAAAACAGGGTTTTTACAGCAAATGATGTTAGCCTTCCCTGATTTTAATAAACCATTTATTGTCCAAATATATAATACTGGTTTTGGAATAGGGTTAACATTATTCCAGATCCAGGAGGACAGCCAACTAGATGTCCTCCATTTTATCAGCCAGCTCCTGAAAGGTCCAGAAATGAATTATATGGTTACTGAAAAGGAAGCATTAGCAATAGTTTGGCCTTCCAAAAGTTTTGACAAATGCTACTCGGATCAGAGGTGATAGTGATTATAGATCACAAAAGCCTCAAATTCCTGAATCATAGTTCTCTGACCAATAGTCGTGTAGTCAGATCGAATTTGCTGTTACAGTAATTCAATTACACTGTGCAATACTGCAAAGGGTCTGAAAATGTCACTGATGATATGCTTAGTCAAAACCCATTTAGGTCAGAATAGAATCATTTGTCAGTAGAAAATGCTTACCTTATAAATGTCAATTTGATGGCAAATAGTAATATAGAGAATGATTTAGAGAACTTATCACAATTACAATTGGTAGACCCTAATATAAATGCAATTATGAAAGCCCTAAAAGAGAAAAAGTTTGGAATGTAACAAGAAACCTTATATGTTATAAAATACAAAACCAAGTCTTGTTTTATAGAGTAAATGTAGATAAATATGAGTGGAGGGTAATCACACCTAAAATATTACGTACTCCACTCACTCATAAAATATATACACTGTTTATACAGGCACTTTGGTGCTCATAAAACAGAACACACTTTGAGAACTTGGTTTTACTGCCAAAAATGTATATAAACATCTTAAAATCTCTAAGAGATTGCTTACTGTGTTTACCAGCCAAGCCAGTAAACCAAAATTATAGTAATACGTTAAAACCAATTGTGCCAAAAAAAGCCAGATGAGATGTTAGCTATTGACTATTATGGGCCATTGCCCTCATTTAATAAAAATAAATATTTATTCGTCATGTATATCCCAAGCTAATGCCAGAGATACGAGAGGGTATTAGACACCCTCCAATTCTTAATGATAGCAAAACCTAATACCATTATAACAGACCATGGTACATCTTTCTTATCCAAAGAATAGAAAATATGGTGAAAAAATCTCAAATCAAAAATGTGCTCATATCCATTAGGAATCAACAGTCAAACTCCTGTGAATGTGTGATATGGGAACTTGGATGTTTGTCCAGGACTTACCTAAAGGATGAACATGTGGGTAAGATAAATAGAATATGTAGTCAATTACATCAATTGCAGCATAATTGAATCAACAGGATTCATGCTCATTAGACTACACTTCAACCAACACATTCCCATTTTATTTGATAAATACAAACCTACAATTAAATATGATAAATATGATCTGAAAAAAGATAGATTGAAAGAACATGTTCAACTAACACCTAAAGCTGATAGAAGTAACAAATATAAAAAAAGAAATACCAATAATTTCAAAGTAGGAGAGAGAGAGTATTTATTAAAATACTTCACACAAACAAACCAATAGAAGGTAAATATCAGAAGTTATACAATCAATATGAGAGACCTTTCACTATTGTGAAACAGTTTGCTCCAAATGCATTTTGGATCAAAATAAATGGAGAAGGGGACCTATAATGCATGTTGCTTGAAACGTTGTGGCAAAACAGAATGACCATTGAGTAAATATGCTTGATTAAAAAAAAATTTAGGCATGAGTTTCAATCAGAAATAGAAAAGGAAATGAGATAAAAAAATAGGGTCAATTAGCATATGATGGGAGTAGACTTAGATATAAAACAATTACTGGGATGATTTAGTGTCAATCAAGACTGAAGTGCTGATTCAGATAGAATGATGAACAGTCTTATGTTTATTTAGTCCTTTCAGGAAACCTAATAAGTCTCAAAAAAGAGCAGTGTAAAAAGATAAATAGTTGACTATGTGCCTTCTACTACAGACCCGCATTACTGGTTGATCTTGTATCACACAACCATCATCATCATCATTATATTAATATTATTATTAATAATAATAATTAAAAAACCCTCATATAAATCTCATTTTGTTAAGAAAGATATAAGATACAAAGAATGAATTTAGAAAGTAATAGGAATATAGTAAATAGAAAATACAGATTAGAATAAATAAGTTTTATAACTCCTTCTCATACCAACATTTGAACATTAAATTTAAACTATGCATCCTAAATGAGTATCAAAATCTTAATAACTTCAAATATTAACTCTGTAAGGATGAGAGAATTGTAAGAATATCTTAACAATTCAAACCTTAACATTCACTACCAAATCCAAATCATTTGTTTTATAACCAACTAAATATATATTTTTAATTATAAAATATATAAATCCATATATATATAATTTTAAAACACAATTATGTAATTAAAGTGTTAAAATTTTCTTATCATAATAAAAAATTTAAACCCTATACAGGAGGGAAATTGTAAGAGTTACTTACAATCTTGTTAATTTCACTTATTTAATTAAAAGATCAAACATAAACTGAGAAATATAAGTGTAATTTTATGAATAGTAAATACATTTTTTAAATATATATATATATAACTTAAAGGTTAAACTATAAAACCTTATTAACGAAAGTCAATTCAAATAAACAGTTGTTTTAATAAAATTAAAATATTAAAATGATTATTTTAGATCATTCATATATACACCTATAAAATGATTATTTTTAAGTCATTTATATATATAATAATTATTTAAGCTGACTAACCTTAATACAAGATATAAACTTGGAGATAACCTTAGGTCAAATAGCATCTTAGCAACTAAACACAAAGGAAATAAAATTTAGAATTCAGTTATATAATTATTAATGGTTGTCATCTGATCCTTCGTGTTAGCTGCTAGAGGCGCGATTTCTAGCTAAATTTCTAGAAATATGCCATTTCCGCGGCCCCACCTAAGCCTTTAAGCATTATTTCTAAAATAAATCCTAGAAAGATTGTTAACTCGGAGTTAAGTCTTCTTTCTATGCTAAAAGGTAGACTGTTAACTCGGAGTTAAGTCTTCTTTCTACGATAAAATCTAGAAAGAATGTTAACTCGGCTTAGCGGCTAACGGTGTGGCTTTTTCCGATGCTAAAAGCAGAGGAAAATACCGTAGTTATTTGTGTAACACACTATATCGTAATGCTGTGTTATGTAGTTGATGTAACAATATCGTACGAGGGGGTATTAATTTGATCGTGTCAAAATTATTTTAATTTTCATTGGTACCTTTTTTTTTAAGACGAATTGATGTACTGTTACATTTTAACAATTTTAACAGTATCGTGATTTTTCCTCATAAATTTATATTCCTCCTAAATTTTCGATTACGGTGGGTTAGGGTAATATTTTAAAGATCACGCTTTGAGTCATGTTTCAGCGAGAAATTTTCCGAGACAAAAAGTATGGCAAATTCGAAAACAGAAAATATGAAAATATGGGAATTACCAGGCACGGAAGCCAGCGCTGTAACATTTCTACAGCAGAAAAACATACTGCTGAAAGAAAAGAGATGTTTGTGCGGCGAATGTATGAGACTTGAGGTCCATAAAGATCTTTGGACTTTCATTTGTAAGTGTGGTTCTTGCCGAAAGAAATGTGCACTTTGAAAAGGCAGCTGGTTTGAGGGATTTCAAATGCCGTTCGTCAAGTCTTTACGTTTGCTGCATTACTGGAGCCATGACGAGTTGACCGTACAGCATGCCATTAATGACATTGAAATGTCTCGAGATTCATTAGCCAGATGGAAAGAATCTCTCCATGAATTATGTCATGAAAGCCTTGCTTCAAGACCTTCCAGTCAAGTTGGAGAATCAGGTTTGATAGTAGAGGTGGACGAAACACTGTTCAGTCGATGTAAGAACCACCCGGGAAGAGTGCTTCCTCAGCAATGGATATTTGGTGGCTTTGGCAGAGAGACTGGAGAATGTTTTGCCATGCCCGTTCTATCACGATCTGCAGTCACACTTCTGCAAGTCATACAGGAAAATATCAAGCCCGGATCCACAATTTACTCCGACTGCTGGAAAGGATATAAAACATCTGATTTGAAAGCAGCAGGTTTCCAACACTTCACCGTGAACCATCGCTATAATTTTATTGATCCTAAAACAGGAGTTCACACACAAAACATTGAACGTCTTTGGGGATGTCTGAAATCACAAAATAAAAAACAGCGTGGAACACCTAGAAGTTCAATAAACAATTACCTGTGTGAATTCCTTTGGCAACGTCTTCATAAAGATGGAGATGTTTTTAATAGAATATTATTTGAGATGCAGATAAAACAGAAATAGTTTTATGCTGTTTTTTAAATTATTTCGTTTCTGTTATACTGTTTCTCGTTTCATGGGCATGTTACGGTTCATGTGTTGATTTCTTGTTTCGAGGTCGAGTTTTGTTTGTTAAAAAGTTTAATAGACACAATAATTGTTGTTAAAACTGTTGAAATCATTTTATCAACAAAGAAGAGAGATATGTGGAGGTAAGTTAATTTTTTAAAAACACTTTTTTTTTAGCTGTTATTAAAGAGATTTTATTTCTGTTACATTTTTTTTTTTTGGCGTTCCACAGACAGTTATATGTGGAGGTAAGTTAATTTTTTAAAAACACTTTTTTTTTAGCTGTTATTAAAGAGATTTTATTTCTGTTACATTTTTTTTTTTTTTTGCGTTCCACAGACAGTTTCAGTTTCATTGATTGTTTTCTCCACGTTGAGTTACGTTTTTGACATAAATAAACCTAAATTTGTTTAAACCATATCTTCAAAATTTGTTAAAATAATTTTTTCAACAAGGAAAAGAAAAACAAAAGAATCTGTAGGTGAGTGACATTATCCATTTATTATTTAGAGGTAAATATATATGATGCAAACCTTATTGTAAAAGTAAATTTAATTTGTCTACCAGTAAATATTATTAACCAAATTGATAAATAAAGTAACATAACATACGCACACAATAATTGTTGTTAACCAAAAAATGTAAATTATTATTTAAAAATAAACAAAAACACCCCTCCCACTAATTGTT
Source organism: Epiperipatus broadwayi (assembly GCA_028023455.1). Taxonomy (NCBI): domain Eukaryota; kingdom Metazoa; phylum Onychophora; class Udeonychophora; order Euonychophora; family Peripatidae; genus Epiperipatus; species Epiperipatus broadwayi. The sequence goes on from JAQFVV010006222.1 coordinate 4,176,864, forward strand.
GTCAATCAAATGTAAACAAATTAAAGTAACGAAAATTATTATTTAAAGATCCATAAAAAAAAAAACCCCGTTGTTTCTTTAATTTTGTCACTTAAATTTTTAAAAACAGTACTACTATTTAAACACAACCCAAATTATTATTTAAACGTACACCAAAAAAGATCCTTTCTTGTCAATAATAATCAAATTAAGAACTATTATTGTCCCATTGTCAAAAATATTAGGTTTTGAGCAACCAAAACAATAATTTATAAACGAAAAAAAAGTCAATCGGTTGTCAATCAAATATAATAAATAAAAGTAACTTCAATTTTGATTTAAACATACACCCACAAAAAAAAAACCCTTTCTCCAAATAATTGCTGTCGGCAATCAAATGTAAAATAAAAAGGAAGGTAAATTAGTATTTAATCATCATCCAAAAACACCCACCCCTCTCACTAATTATTGTCAGCAATCAAATGTACACCACCACTAAAAGTAACGTAAACTACTATTACACCCTTTTCCCCAATAATTGTTGTTTACAATCGTACATACAAAAAAACACCCCTCCCAATAATTAGAATCGGCAATCAAATGTAAACCAACCAATCAAAGTAAGATCATAACTTAAAACTACTATTGTTTAAATGGTTAACCCACCCCTTCACCCAATAATTGTTGTCTACAACCGTACACACAAAAAGACCCCTCCCAATAATTAGTGTCAAACAAATGTAAACCAATCAAAGTAACACGGTAACTTATTATTTAAACGTAACCCAAATTACTAGTTGAAACTACACCGAAAAACAACCTTTTGTCAATAAAAATTAAACAAACAACAACTATTATTGTCCCATTGTCAAAAATATTTATTCGTAGAAACAAAAATCATAATTTATAAACGAAAGGAAGTCATATCGGTCGTTGATCAAATGTAAACCGATAAAAGTAACGGTTTTAATTTTTATTTAAACATACACACACGCGCGTGGAAAAAAAAACAACACTTCTCCCGATAATTGTTGTCGGCAATCAAACGTAAACCTATCAAAGTAAAGTAAATTATTATTTAATCGTACACAAAAACAACCCCTCCCACTAATTGTTCTCGGCAATCAAATGGAAACCTATCGAAGTAACGTCAATTATTATTTAAAGATCCATCCAAAAAAAACCCGTTCTCTCTTAAATTTCGGCAATCTAATTTTACAAAAACAGTAATACTATTTAAAAAAAAAACACAAATTTCTATTTGAACACACACCAAAAAAGACGCGTTCTCTCTTAAATTTCGGCAATCCAAAAAAAAAAAATATTATTATACCATCGTCAAAAATATTATTTGGGAAAAATAATTCTGAAACGAAAGAAAGTAAACTTTGTAAACAAACAAAAAAAACAACAATATTAATAGAAAATCGCTGGCCCGGAAACGTTATATTAATGTGTTTTTGATTAGAAATCGCGCCTCTAGCGGCTAACACAAAGGATCAGATGACAACCTTATTAATTATAGTAATTAGAATAATAGTCAAATATGAAATCGTGAAATCAAATAGTATATTTAAAACATGCTACTGGAAGTTGATTCTTCTATAAAAGCTGGATCAAATAATTTCAAAATTAATCCTAGCTTTTTCCAATGAACTAGCCACTACCCATAGTCATTTTTCTGTGTTCGAATTCCGAATGTATTAAAAGATGGATCAATAATTAGAATGAATCTTCTTGTTGATAAAATTTTTATTAGAAAGGAACTCTAATTTCTCTCAATAAAAATAGTAAATAAATTATTCTTTAGTATTATCAATTATAATTTCAAAATGAAATTATATATATATTTATTTATTAATTAGAGAAACTCATAATAAGATCATTCTAAATTGGAATCATAAAGAAGATAAATTTTGTCAAAAAAAAAACATTTATACAATGAAGCAATATATGTCTAATCATATCGAGCTTCATGCTATGCCAGCTATACTAACCTCCTGCAGGGCCATAATTCAGACCTCGCCGTAGATATATGTCATTCACCCACACACTGTATTATAAAAATTAAAGAAAAGCTAGAAATGATTTAGTGAAAACCAAAACATGAAGCAATAATCTTAGCAATATTATTGCTGAAAATTAGACATTTTCTTTATATAGTTTTAACTATATTTTTTTATATGTATTTTAATTAAAATGTTGGAATTTAAAAACAAAAAGGAAAATGGAGAATGCTCAAAATATCTTTTAAAATCGTTAATAAGATGAAATGATCTTTATCTGTAATCAGATTATTTTTGCTAATTAGAACTAAAATTTAATTAAAACTATGAAGAATCTTTTTGTTAGTTCATTTGCAAACCTTTACTAATATTTAAATAGCATTTTGGGCCTTACCTGTTTTAAAATTTTGCTAATTAAATATTTGTTTTATCAAGAGATTACAGGGATAGCTGTGGGCAAGTGAAATTGCATTCTTGGAAGGATTATAAATGTATAAACGAGCCCATAGAACAAAAGAAGTCACTTACTTACTTACTTACTTAGTAAATTCTTTCAGAAAGTTTCAATCAGTAAGCAAATTTTCAGATTCAAGAAGTGTTTCCAGACCAAATTTTAAAAAGTCAACACAAGTTCGGCACTATGAACTTTGAATAGAGAAAATCCAGCACCTTTCTCAGAGACTGTTTGCCTGCTGCTGCCATGTTCCATCCATCTGACCAGCTGTACAAGATGACTGTCTGATAGCTGTTTCGACTGCCATACTGTACGTGCCAGCTATGCTGTGCTTTCCTGAAAGTGTTTCAAGACCAAATTTTAAGAAGTCAACACAAGTTCGGCACTATGAACTTTGAATAGAGGAAATCCAGAACCTTTCTCAGAGACTGTTTGCCTGCTGCTGCCATGTTCCATCCATCTGACCAGCTGTACAAGATGACTGTCTGATAGCTGTTTCGACTGCCATACTGTACTTGCCTGCTATGCTGTACTTTTCTGAGGTAACCTCATTCCATGTAGAGCTGCCTTTAATATAAATTCTTTTTCTAATTTTTTTAATAAGATGTAGTTAAACCTTTGTACTTTAATTCATCTATTAATTTATAAATTTCTGTTAAGTATGCTCTTAAACTCTCTCTCTCTGTAATCCCTTACAAGTATACTGTAATTCTAACTATGCCCTTTCATGCTTAATTTATATTATATAGCTTTGTGCAGCTCCATTAAATATTTAAATTATTTTGTTTTTGTTTTATTATTTTTGTTTTATGTTTATTTTGTTTTTGTTTTACTTTCTTTAATACGCCAATACTTCCCAAACTCCCGAGTCTGAAAAAAAAGGGGGGAAATAATTGTTTAATTTAGAAAGAATCTGAGGCTTCATCTAACATCTATCAATAAAGTTTTGTTTATGTTAAATAAAAATTGCTTGCTAGTTTGGTTTCATTTTAAATTCTTGAAAGTTTAATTAAAATCTTTTGCTGTGGATGAAGGATGCTCAATTTTACTGCTATGAATTTGTCTTAAAAAATTTGCATTTTTAAAAGCAGTTAATATATATATGGAAATCAAAATTAAATATAAATATTTCTAGTTTCATGTTATAAGTAAAATGACTCATAACTAAAAACAGATCATTGCGCCGAGGTTAGAATATTTCCATGCTTTAAAATATATATATATGTATTGATTATATTCATGTCTAATAATGTTGCTGGCATACATTTTCTTTTACTATGATATTTTATCTTTTCCATTTCATTGTCATGTGGGAACTTCAGAAGTTCGAAGCTACCTACATGTCTTTCTCCGAACCGTTCATAATCAAAAATAAGCTACTTTCTGTGGAACGTGAGGTATGAGGTTTTAATAGTGCTGCAGATATCTGTACAGCCAGATCTGGGCATTTAAACCAGCATCTACATCAGTATCATTTCCACCAGAATGGCAGATGTACCAAGCCTAAGTTCATTTCAAATATTCTTTTAAAGTGATAAAATATCCAAAACCACCATGATGGCTGGATTTCTTTATTGTATGCTAGTAGCATTACTCTTCTCATTAGTTTGCTCACCACCTATCTAACCTTCATTAGTCGCAATGACGTGTTGACCATAATGATTCATTTCATAAAATACGCAATCATGTTAATTATTCAGTATGTTGATTTAACTGTTTTTGTTTAAAATCGTTATCGATTCCCATAGATGTAAATCAATTTGTGTTAATGATTGTATAACTTATTTATTCTCGTGAATGTAGTGCATTGTTTGTTCCTTATGTATAAGTTCCAAAGACGTCTTTTCCAAACAATGCCAGGAAAAATATATATAATGATTTTCATAAAGTAGTAAATGATTACGATTGTATATTTTTGCCCGTTTACATAATCGTTTACTAAATTGTTTTTCTTTTCACCAGTAAAAATTTGTAATTGTAAATATGCAACTTTTTTCGCATACGTTAGTGAAACTATAATTATACAATAATGTGCAATATGTCTGCTTAGAGCTTTCAAGCTTTAATGTTCAAATCTCGAAAGTGCTACGCAGACATATTGCACATTATAGTATAATTATAGCTTCACTAATGTATGCGAAAAAAGTAGCATATTTATAATTATAATTGTTTACTACAAATCGCAAACTAACCTTTATATTATTAATCATCTAAACCTGTCACGATCTTTTATATTTGTTTGATGCACCCACAGTATTTCATCTGTAAACATTTTTAAATTGGCATATTAACCCCGCACAAGCTATAATACACTCCATAAAATTATATCCATTCAATCATTAATGTAAAGGGGATTTTATAAAAACAAATCCCAAGTTTTGTAAATAGACAATGTCACTCCAAGCATGAAACATTTTGCAACATATATATGTGTTTTCTTAGTATTAAATATATATTTCATGTAAATCCTGATTTTTGAATTATTATTTTCTTCTAGTTAATATTTAGAATTATTTTCTTTAGCTAACAGCTTGGCATTAATAAATAACTGTAATAAATGTAATTTCTGGGCTACTCTTATCTTGATCATCATCATCAGTCTGATCTTATGCTCTACCACTTTGCTTCCGGGCCTGGAATTAAAATTATTGTGCTGTATCATCAGGATTGTGGTTTGGTTCATAGGATCAGAGATTTGAAGAACAGGCAAATAAGTTAGAATTCAGTATTTCTCCAGACCTGTGTATCTCGAGCATGATTGGATTCAAGGTACTGTTGCTTGGATTTTGAGTCTTGTTGAGTAAGCAGATGTTTTTGACTAGTACAATAAGTAAATTAAATTATATTAAGAAGATAATAAGTATAGAAAATATGTCATGAGTAAAGACCATTTTTCCTTAGGATCAAAAGTTATTGTTTAATCTGAAAATAATGTAATTGTTTATTCCTACTGAAATGCCTAAACTATATGCGTACTTCATCTATATAATTAAAAATGCAATTTCCAATTTATATAGAAATAATTTATGAAAGAAGATGTCAATATCACATAAGAGGAAGAATTTTGAATAACAGAGTATATTAATTGACTCACTGAAGATTGATAACCAGGAAATAAAGAACTTTATCCTTAATGAACATTAAGAACTTTATCCTTAATGAACATTACTTCATAAATTATGGAAATGAATAGGACAATACCATAAACTTTTATTATAACTTATCGTTATGTGTGTAATAAGCTTCAGATATCTAATATTATTTCCTTTGCTTTCAAAATCTGTTTACATTGAAATAGTCCATTTAAGGAAGTTATTAGATGAAGAGAAATGGAAAGATCATTGATTTAATTTTTTTTTTAAAAAAAATAAAATTTAGGTCTTCCTATAAAGTGACTTGACCAAGGTAAAAATAACTTAATATGGAGGCAAGATTTTATTATTCTTCATATTGATTTCATTCTTGACAGAAAAGAAATTTTTGTTTATTACTAAAATAATTAACTTAGTAATATTTGTTTATTATTCTTTGTGTAAATGATTAACATCCTTGGGTGAAAGATCTTTTATTTCATAATAATAACTGCACAAAGAAGGGTTTTTTTTTATAAAATTGGAATTCTTATACAAGGATTGGATAATATAAAATTTTCATTTATACATACATTGTTCATATTAAATTTAGCTAGTTAGTATTATTATAATTTTTTTTGACTTTATACAATTTTATTTATTGTTTTATGATTTATTAAAATTTGGTTGTGTTATGATACATATCTACTATGGGGATATGGGAAGGTATTATTTTAATTTGATATTATAAAATAGTAGAAATGTATGGAAAGCATTTATTATAATATTTTTTATTTGTAATTTGAAATAAATTTAAATTATCTGTTAATAAATATGTTAAAGTTTGTTTTAAATTCAAGAAGGTCTCTGATTTACTTTGATTATTTATTTATTTTTTGAAATAAATAATATGTGAATACACATACCCATATACATGTATCATACTAATTTAATATCATGATAATTGGGTTGCAATTAATTTTAAAATCGATTAAATCATATTAAGGACTATTACTAATGTTGGATATTGATGGAAACACCTGAGGAGAGCTAAATGTAAAAACTACCCTGAGTTTGAATACTGAGCATAATAGAACTATCTACAAAGGTGAAGATTGAATGAATTAATCTAAATTGCATCTGTATTCAATTATCTTGTTTAAAATGGATTCATTCTTGGATTAAAGTTAAATCATATCATTCATAACCTCCTATATGAAGACCCTAAATCTGATTATAGTTAAATGTGACCATCTTGATTCCTTTAGAGGATCTGGGCCATTACTATAAACAAATGTTTTTTTTTTATTCTTCTTTGTTCGATTTTGTTTTTAGTTACATTTTCTTTTAAATAAATACAATATTGTTTTTGGCAGGGTTTTTTTTTTGCTATAAATAAATATCTAAGTAACTTGCAAATGTTTTTAAATCATTTATTATGTTCAATCATGTAATTTTGGTATGGTTTACAATACACTTACATTGCATGGAGTTAATGTTATTGATATATTGCAGATATAATATAATTTAATCAATATTATATTATGCAAAAAGTTAAGTAAGAAGTTTTGTATATTGCAAATTTTTAATAAAAGAAGCTATAATTGACTTCCCATTAAATTAAAGCAGTTTAGTGATTATAACTTTTTATCATATTTAATTGATTTTTCAGATACAATATATATTATAATCCAAAAAATTGACAAGAATAATAAACTAATAACAAACATGGAGCTAAGCTCAGGGTTCTCTGTTAAAATGATCTATGCCAAGAATAAAAAGATATTGGTAATAATGACAATCATAACAATTATTAAACATTGTAAATATCCTAATTATAATTAAAAATAAATTTTAAGAAAAGGAGAATCCTCAAATCACTCTTATAAAGTATAAAAGCTCTCAATATTTACAGCATGCACCACAGAGTAGTTAAGTTATAATATAATCTCTTTCTCATAACATTTATTTTATTATCCCTCTTCCAATATATAATCATACACCTCACAGCTACTATCCCAACATCTTATTACCATGATCAAATCCACAGTTCAATATTTAGAAAAAAATAATCATGTTCTTTAAATCTTATTTGTCTATTTGTGTCATTTTGCTTTTTTTTTTTTTTCACAATATTTTTTTTTTACTTAAAATATAATTTCTTCTTATTATTGAATTATAATATTAAGATGTCAGGGTTCATTGTAAATATTCTTAGTATTGTCTTTTATTTTCCTTATAAGTTATTAATAAAATGAATGATATCCCAGTGAAAGGTGTGAGGAGACATACACTTATTCCAAAGTTAATATCTACTTACTATACTAATAATTACAATAACCACAATTATGATGATAACAATAATGATAATAATAATAAAAAAATTTAATAGGAAACTATTTTAATTATAATAAACTGCATAAAAACTCTTAATTTTGAATAATATAACAATCTCCTATGATAACCTTCAAATACCAAGAGTGTAAAATGGATTTTATGTCAATTCAGAATATTCCATTAACAATATAAAGCAATATTTCTTAAATAAAGCAAATAATATTCTATTATTAGAGCAATCTTCTTTTAAATAATTGTACTTAAATTATAATGATCATTAAAATCTTAAGAAAAGAATAAATATTTTATTCCTTAGATGCATTCTCAACATCTGTAAATTATTATAACTGATTTATTATCTTTAATTTATATGAATGTACCTTGAATAATCAGAATGAAATATAACTGCATCATGAATTATACAATATTTAGATTTCTGAGTAAATGATGTGTGAATAAAATACCATTGAGACTTTAAAATGAGACTTAACAATAAAATATAACATTTATTTACAATATAATGATATAACAACAATAAACTGTAAAAAATCTACAAAATTTAAGTGTGCTATCTATTTAACTATATTACAATGCATTTTGCCCCCTTAGAGAGCAGCACTTGTAGCTTAAATTTATATTTTTAAAAAAATAATAATAAATTAAATATTCACAGTAATTTTTATCTTTATTAACTAATAAAACTTGAATTACTATTGGCATTATTATTACAAAAACTTCTATACCTTCATTAATGATAAAGTTTTATTAATATAAACATTATTTCACAAATTCTATACTTTCTTAACTTATAAATTTTTTACAAACCTATGCATTATTCTAATAATTCTATCGCTTTCTGACTGGTGAAACTTTTATTTCATCTATAAATTTTTCAAGAAGTTCCACATTTGCATATAATAAAACCGTAATATTGTTCCAAACAATGAGTAAATTTGAATATTATTTATATCTTACCAATCCAATGATGACTTGCTATTATAAGATAATGATGATGATATCGCATATTTAGGCTAAGAAATACAATGTTGAAAAGTTTGAATAAAGTAATTATCAGTTTTATCTGATGTAATGCTGGCAAATCACAGCAAAACAGAGTTATACATCAGGACCATCTCTATCTACACTAAGAGTAGTCAAAAGTGCACCTGAAGAAAGAATGACACTTCAAAAAAACAACCATATCAATTGACAAAGTAATAAAGACATATACTAATACACCATATGTGATTACAGTACAAAAATGATAATTCTGAGTGGAAAAGGTTAACTAGGCAACCTAGTAATGGCATAAACCCAAAATACCCCTCTACATTCTGAGGGCATATCTCTAAACATGAGAAAAGTAGGAATAAACCATTACAAATACTAGAAACAATAAGGGTTGCCTCAAACAAAGCATTTACACAAATATATAATATAAGAATAGCCCTCAAGGAAAATATCATAGACAATAAAGAGACCAGGCTAACGTCTCTTTATAAATATATGGGCTATCTAAATCAATATCATCAAGAGAGAGATTAAGACTCACAACCCTTAGAAACATAAATTGGCAAGATAAGCTTATAGCAATGCACAAGAGAGAATTAATCTCTAATCTCGTAATAAATATAACAATTATTAATTGACATATAAAGCAATAAGATAATTATTTCATGTCAAATCTGGCTTAATAAAATATAGCCTTAAATAATTAATAAAATAAGAATAATTATCTTTTCATGATTTACATATAAGTATTCACTGAAATAGATTAATTACTCACAACAGGAAATAAAATAATACTCTTAAAATGATATAATATTAAAATGATTATATAACATTAATAAAACACTCAATATTATTGAACTCCAGAATACTATCATGAACCACAATACATAAAATAGATTAAGCAAAAATACATAAAGCAAGCAAATAATAAACTATAAATACATAAAACTATAATTCTAAGTTATAATTAGTTTACCAAATTTTTTAAAAGTATTAAAGTTTTTTATTTTGGAAACTTCTCAATTTGCTAAAAGACAATTTTACAACACAAAATATTTCTGTTGGTTGGCAGTAAAGCAATCTAAAATAGACGCACAGGATTGAAAATTATTTTATAAGATTTCCTTAAACATTAACACATACAAATGCATTAATAATGATCATTTAACTTTGGAAAATATTTAAACAAATAAGTAAGTCCAGTTTCAATAATTTGCACTATAGCATTAAGCTGTTTCTCCATTTATATGTTTTAAGAATTATATTCAAATATAAAGATTTGAGAACAAATATTTCTTTCTAAAATTAAACAGGTTTCCTTTCAGAGAAAAATAGAGAAAACAGGATTACACATCAATATTTTGAGAATTATAATAAGAGACATAAAACATATGATAAATAAGACATTAAATTATTGGCATTTAATTTTTAATTACATTACTTTCTTCTCACTTGTTTATTTTAAGTATAAAGTTGACTTATAAAACAATGATTTTTTCCTTCTCATCAGCAAATTATTAAGAGCAATAAAAATGTCATTTTAATTTTAACATAATTTTAATTTTCTTCCTTTTTTTATGTACTGTATTTTATATTTACATATGATACAATTTCCAATCTTTTTATACACTTAACATAACTATTTTTTACACCAAAACTTCACTCTTATAGTTTTGATTATCATGCAGTCATCATCAGAGCTACAATATCCAAAATAATCATACAATTAATACATTATATTTATATACATAATCAATAACATACCTCTTAGCCTGGCCATTATAAATAATAATTTTTCATAAGTTAAGAGTAGAATAATAAAATGGAAAATGATTATTTATAATGGTCAGGCTAAGATATATGTTACTGATAAAGTATATAAATATAATATATTACGTGTATGATTATATAATTGGATATTATAGCTTTGATGATGACTGCACGACAGTCAAAAGTCTAAGAGTAATGTTTTGGTATAAAAATAGTATTGTTAAGTTTTATAAAAAGATTGGAAATAGTATCATATGTAAATTTTAACATAACCAGTTCATTCCTCTTGAATTAATAGTTTATTTACAAAAATACATTTATCCAAAACAAACCTCATTTGTTGAAACAATATTTTAAAATATATTATCAAAACAAAATATTTCAAAAGATCTTGATAATTATTTATTATTCTCTTAAATAAGCATTTTTAAATATTAACATGTTATTATAAATAATGTCAAAATATGATCTTTCAATAATGTTATTTCTAGGATATAATGAATATTATGTTTATAATAAAGTTTATTACAATGATTAGATAAAAAATACTGAAGAATTCTTATATGCATAGGATAAGTCATATGTAATTCCTGTGTTGTACTAGTATTAAATAGATATATTTTAGCAACCAAGATTAAATAATTGTTTGACATTTTTATTCTTTGCTTTCTTCTTTTTTAAATAAACTTATGGATTTCCAGTGACTTCAGTTTAAAACTCTGATACCTAAATTTAAGAATTTTTAATAATAAATGTTACTTTGAAATATATAATTTTAAAAAAATTATAAATTTAAATTAATTCTATAGTTGAGAAATTTTTAAATGTCTTTCTCCTTTGAGTGTCTGTTTCTAAAAGAAGTTTAGTAGTTCAAAATTTTCCATAGTTCAGTGGTTCAGTCAATGCAGTTCAGTTTAATGAATGCAAGTGGACCTTTTATAACTACTTCCTTTTAATTTTTCCACCTTAGAGTTGAGTTAAGTTAAAAGTAGGTACTCATTTACATATTTTTCAGACATTTTAATTAATATGTGCGGTCTAAAATAATTATGAAACCAAAATTATTATTATGATAAAATAAAATATAACAAAATAAAATATATTGTTTTGAGAAAGAAAATATTACATTACTCTTTTATAATTATTTTCAAACTATGTTATATATATAAATTAAGAAGTTCACTAGGATTTAATTTAATATTTTAATTAAATCAAGGATATTAAAAAATAATATCTAATACTATAAAACAATAATTTAAAATTAATAACTGTAAGCACACTCACACAGATGTATACAGAAGTTATTTCAATTGAAAATCAGCTATTTTGACACTAATAAATCAATTTTCTCTTTTAAGTTAACTAATCTAGATTTATCTTTATCTACACAATTTTAATGATATTAGCTGATAGTTAATTTAAAATATTAAAATTTTAGACCTAATTACTATTACTGTTTATTTAAACACTAAAATTTGAAATACTAAAGAATTATATTAAAGCAATCTTGACTTTTTAGTACTAATTTCTTGCTAAATAGAAAACCACATTTAAAACACTTAAAATTACTTCAACCTGAGACAAGATTAAATTAATATAATAAAATATTGAAACAGATTTCAATTATGTCCAGGACTTATAAAAATACTTTAAGTAATTTACAATTTAACTTGGCATATACTTATAAAGCTTTAATAAACTTAACTTACAATAAAATTAAGTTAATGAAAATTTTTCCTTTATAATTTCTTTTTATACATTTAAAATACATTAAATGGTTGAAAGTCTAGCTTCACTGGCAAAGCCAAAGGTTAGAACACACACATATACATACATATATAATATTAGATCTTTGAGCAAACCTATTGTATTTATCAAATTAAAACAATTAAATGCAGATTTAAAATCTATTTGGAAATAGAACAAGTAACTGATTAATTTTATATCTCTTGTATAGAATGTAGTTTTTTGCATTAATGTATAGAATGTAGTTTTTTGCATTATCAGCATGGGCAGTTCCTGCATTTTATTACATGATGTTATTGATATTTTTGATATTATTTAGGATTGCAGTTTAAGCATAAAACATTGCAATAATTATATTTTTATATAAAAAAATTATACTGTTACTTAGATCAAGAAAAAGACATTAGCTATCCAAGCATATAAGAATAATTTATATATTTGATGATGGAATCAAGCAATGATAGATTTTGCATTGTTCCAATTAATTCTCTTCAGATACACTAATTGCATACTTCTTCATTTATTAATATCATTACAAAATTTCTTTTTCATGTTTTGCAGTATATAGTTATCTACAGTTGAATCACTTTTTTATAACTAATAAAAGGCTTTGTGTATATATATATATATATTGAAGCAATGGATCTGAAGTCCGATCCATGCTTCACATCTTCCTATAAACTTAATTAGTATTGTAGACCTAAATTAAGTTTATAGTTCAATATCAGCAGGGTTTTGCATTAGAGTTAAAAATAATTAGGCTTATTAAATGTGTATTGCAGTTAAATATTTTATTTTAAATAAATTTCATTCTATTGATAAAAATTGCTTAACCTGTTAGTCAAACATATATATACATCTAGCGTATATATATGAGTTAATGCAAAATTCTGCTGAAATAAAATGCTTATTCTATTGTAAAATAATAATATATTGTTGTTCAAATTTTATTAAAATATTTAGTATGATTTGATTTTGAGATAAGCCCACCAACATTTCTGAAAGAATGTATATTTTAATTAGTGAGCGTTCAAGTCTAATTAAAGATGGCATTTCTTTCTTGCTTTTAATTAATAGAATTCCAACTTTAAAGTAAGAAAGTTAGAGTAAAAAATTGAAGTTATTTTTAGAAGTGTTGCTTTGAAACAAAGGAGCATGGGGAGGCTTATCAAGATCTCAGATCATACAAACAATGGAAGGTAGCTGGCAGAGAAAGTATAAATAGTAGGGAGAACAAAAGAGATAATTATTCAGACTTTTCTTTTTGAAGGAGTCATTTTGATTCTGATTTTGCTTGTGAAGGCGATTTATTAAGATTTTTCTTGCTGTTTTATTTCCAAGTTTTCTGGAAAGTGCATTCAGATTCTCTTGGGAGAAATCCGTCAGATTTGCTTCACATTTAGCTTGTGCTTCAAAAAAGTTATACAGCTGTCATTTTCAAACAATGGAGAAGTTGGAACCTGCTCCAGTTAAAACCAACCGTATTTTGAGGAAAATGGATATGCTTGGCTAGGCAAATCATAGCTTTGCCTATCGTCGAGGTTCCTAAATACCATCCAAAATGCCTTAACATCCAATCAATAACCATATGAACTCTATGTGTGTCTGGAGAACTTTTCATGGAAGCCATACTTCATATTTTCATTGGCCGGACAAACACCTATCGTCGGTCGGATCAAGCCACGGACGCCGTAGGGAACATCACGGAAAAAGGACGGTATCGTATCTACTATATTAAACTATCTCGTATGCTACTTTTGATTCATATTGTTTTATTGTTGTATTGAAATATATGTCTTTGCTATGTAAACCTTTTATGAATTAACCTTAACTATATTTTGTGATCATCTCGCTATATGTAACCTTTTTACCTTCGCTATTCTTCCTTACTAACCATTGTAAATATTTAGTATTTTTGCGGTTAAATTTAATAGTTAACTTTTTGTCATTTAAATCTCTTTCAATTTTATTTATGTTGTTAATAAACAAGTAGTTTCTTTTGTGTGCCAACTTGATCTCTTTGATAACACCTCTTTTTGTCCACATTTGCTTATCACGTATATTTGATTTAGCTATATACGTTCTAAGTCAATTTTAAACACGGTTGTTAGCGCAAAGCCATAAGAAATGCTTTGCGAAAGGTTTTTATTATCTATCGTACTTTATCGAGAAGATCGAGTTGGAATTTTTTTAATAAAATTGGGAAGAAAGAATTTGACCGCAAACCTATTAACTTGTTTTCTTTTTATTGTCTAATTAGTTTGTTGCAGTAATTTAGGGAATAGCGGAGGCCCATTAAAGCCTTATTCATATTTTAAAGCCATTAATTAAACATTATTTAATCATCAAAACTTGAGTTTCTTAGTTATATTAAATGCTTTATTTTTACTTTTCAATGATCCAGGCACGCAAAACGCAAACTCCAACACATCTTTTTATGTACTTTACACATTTAGTTTTTAGCTCTTTAGGATTTCCCGTCCATGTCTCTACCGCTGTTGCTAAGCTTTGTGGCCGGTTGAAAAATAATTTATGCATGGCTCAGATGGTGTTGTTTGTTTGTGATCAGGCCTCGAGAACAGGCGAATGGGCAGAGGTCATATGTATTCTTGATTTATATCTCGCATATGGTTGGCCTTGAGGTACTTTCGCCTAGTACTCGAACTGGGTTAAATCTACACACATCATCTGACTGTCACAATATATATATATTAGTTTCTTGCAGGTATACATGAATACATAACATTTCTTAAGTATAAAATTAATTTTTCATAGTCTTGGTATAAAATTGTTTTGTTGTGTCAACATACAAAGATAACATCAACAAATTAAAAAATCCTTTTTCTTTTCAAAAACTTATTTTTTATATTAATACTGAACATATACTTATATAATACAATCTCCAATGTTTCAACTGGTTTTATATTCTTACAGTCATTTTCAAGGATCTGCAACAACAACACGAAATACATATTTATAAATAAGACCTTAATTACATAAAACTTTCATCTTATATTAACATAAACAGTAACATACATATTAATTATACATAATTATATTTTACTTACATCTCTCTCCTCTATTTATATTATTACACTTTCTTTTACATTATATAATTACAAATCTTAAAATCATCCAAGAAAAAAAATATAATCCTATTTTACATAGAACTAATGGAGTGAATAAGGAATGTAAAATAATGTATAATTAAAAATGGAATGTTTAAATAGGTTTAAGTAAATTGTTAAAGTTTATAAAAAAAGATGTTTATATTTGTTTTATATATATTTAAAGATATAGTTTAGGAATGTGTTTTTGAGATGGTTTTTTAGATAAGATTTAAAATGAGGGAAGTAATTTGAAATTAGGGTTGGTTTTAAATTTGTATAAAAAGTTCCTTGGATGATTTTTAAATTTGTAATTATATAATGTAAAAGAAAGTGTAATAATATAAGTAGAGGAGGGAGATGTAAGTAAAATATAATTATGTATAATTAATATGCTTGTTACTGTTTATGTTAATATAAGATTAAAGTTTTATGTAATTAAGGTTTTATTAATAAATATGTATTTCTTGTTGTTGCTGCAGATCCTTGAAAATGACTGTAAGAATATAAAACAGTTGAAACATTGGAGATTGTATGATATAATATATATGTTCAGTATTAATATAAAAACAAAGTTTTTGAAAAAAATGAGAAGGATTTTTTAATTTGTTGATGTTATTGGAGAACATATATATTTTAAAGAAAAAAGTGATTGTATATTTGTTGTGTTATTACATTCTTGCAGTTGCTTGATGAGTTCTACATGTAATATGAATTTTTCTTGATTATTTATTATATTTATTTCACACCTTCTGGTTTTATATGATTTATGTATTATTTAATTTAGATGGAAGAAAACTGGTCAACATTCCATGCTAACAAATGCTTTAAAAGAATGGATGGGCACCCATTCTTAAAGTCTACTATTAAATAAATTAATATGCACTGGCAGTATTGGAATTAGGGTGCAATCTAATTTAAAAGCCAGATTTTAAAATCATCTTAATATTAGTGAAGATTTGAATTATGTATCCTGAGGCCAAGAAACCATCTCATTTTTAACAACCTGTCATAATGATTTATATTAATTTATATATATGTGGTTTTAAAATACCATAGTGTTGATAGAAATATATAATCTAAATAAACTCTTTCACTCTTGTGTTATAAATAGATAGCACTCTTCACCAGGTGACACCCATTGTTAAAGCCTACAATTAAATAAATCAATATTCATTGACAGTGCTGAAAATAGAGTGTGATGTAATTTAAAAACCAGGTTTTAAAATCAGCTTGTTACTGGTAAAGTGTGTATTATATACCCTAGAGCAAAGATATCATCTCATTTTAATGACCTGTGAAAATGAACCACATTAGTTAGTAAAAAGTTTGCAATAAAAAAAGCAATTCACTTTAGTCTAGGGTCATCTATATAAACATCATAAATCCAATTCAATCAAATCTCTATTTCTACATATTACATTCCAAAGATTAGCATGTAGCTATTATTGCAAATATAAAATGCCGCATCAGAGAATTATGAGCTGCTTTGGTTTGTTATAAAACATTTGCATTAACTAGTTGAAACAAATTTATTGTTTATAATCATAGTTTTTGAAATGCTTATTTGATAGATTTGTTTGCTATTACATTTTTTAGAGAACTTACTATATCTGTTAAATCAAATAACTAAGTGCAGATTAAAAATCTAAGAACATATAACGATAGAGTCAACAAGATTCCTAATTTTTTTAATTCAACTAGCCCAAAAACAGATAAATGTGCTAACAGTTCATGTTGAGGCTTTTAGAATAAACTTTCTTCAATAAAAAGTTATTGAATTACACAAAAGGGTACAGAATGGATTATAGCAGTTATGCAGATATTCAATGAAAGTTAAAAGAATCATTATAGAATGATAAAATGTAAATGTTTATGTATGAGAGCATGATCATTCAAGTAGTTTTGTGCAGAGCTGAATGCATATATTATCAGGATTGCAAAATGGTAAAGCCATTTAACTATCATATTTCAAGGTAAAGATCTTTCTACCAATCCTTTTTTCTTCATAGAGTACTAGTAAATAAAAAAACCTTATTCACCAGACTTGCCAATCGATGAGAGAAGATATTTTAAGTTATTTTTATCATTTTTGTTATTCTCAATTACTCTCTAAGTAAGAATAGAATACCTAGTTTAGCAAGTTATATTCTGAAACAATTACTGGTTAGCTAATTGAAGATAAAATTTAAGTTTAATTGAATCCAGAAAAAGGTTTAAGTTTGACCTGGCCGAATTAGATTTTTAAAATAAAATAATATTGTTAATTATACCGTATATATCTTTTGGTAAAAATAGAAAAAAACGATCTATTAAAGTTAGGATATTATTATTGGGCAAACGATTGAGTAATAACTTACATTTAAAAATATATATTGAAGAGGTCTTCAACTTAAAATAGCCTGCAATGACTGATAATTGTGAATGCAAATACTTATTTACGGCGCATTTTAGATATAAAAGAATTTTAATATTGTAAAAGTTATTAGTTTATATTTAAAAATAATAAATAAAACGGATCAAAGATTTCAAGGCTAATATATAAAACATTTATTTTAAAACTATTTAAACATAGTCAAATGGATTTATTGAACATACAAAAAATTACTTTGTTGTGATTTATCGAAAATCTATACTGTCAACAATTCACTCTACCAACAAACAAATTGTTTACTATATAATTAAAACTGTGCATTAGAATTTAAGGTATTTACAATAGATTTTATCGTTTGTATTCAAAGGTGCTTAACTTTTAGTAATTTACATTTTAAAAAGGATAACGAGGAAAAAAAAAGACAGTAAAATTTGAAAACAAACTGTTTTATTAAAAAAAAAAACAGCTCGTAAAATTTTTTATCTAAAAAAAATTCACATCAAGCCACACTCACATAGAGAAGTATATGATTGTACATATATGTGTTAAATTCTTTAATAAAAAACTTGAATGACTTGGCAATAGAGTATTGTGATTATTAATTCAATGCATTTCGACAACTACAAACACACACAAACATACATAATGTAATTAAATACTGCATTTTTTTAAACATATATAATTACGGTTTATTAATAAATTAACTTAAATGCTAATATTACACTATTAGCACCATGTAATTGGAACTAATTAAATTGATATTGTTTCCATCGGGAAAGTATTAATTTCACTCTTGCTTAGAAACTTGATAGCTATATTATACCCATATATACAATATGCCCAATGAAAAGGTGACTGGTACTCTCTACAATCTCTTTGCAGTATCATCTTTAAATCAGCATATATTTTACATAATGTCACAGTTTAGATATTCATTACAAAATTTTAAGGGTCTGGCATGTCTGAATCATGAGCTATAACATGAAACGCAGCCATTTATTTTGTATGTTCATGGGTTACATTCAATACTTTTCTTGTCATCACAAAATCTTGCAAATCACTTGAAAACGTACTTCCAACTTATGACTTTATTTATACACAGTTTAAATCATTTCAAGCATTTCTGTAGCAGTTTTGCTAAATTTAAAACAAAATGAAATGCTAGTGCACTGTTCTACTGTAGACTACACTATGAAACACACTGTCATATTTTACGTCATAACACATGAACCAGACATGTTAATTTGGAAAGAGAATCGGTTACCTTTTTATTACAATACACTGTATATATGAACCTGATAAGATAAATATTTTTCCTTGGTATAGCAATACAGAAAATAAAGAAATGGTAAAAGTATATTAGGAGCATGTGATAAGCAGAAATTATATACTTATTAATAGATGATATCATACTGGCTTCAAATTCTGTTTACAATATAGATAACATTTTTCTAGAATGACCTATCATCCTGATTGATTTTTACAGATGATCATTATGATGATATAATCTATTGCCTTATTTCAGACCATTCTGTTTCCCCCTAACCAATCTTCATAATTATAAACTTTTTTAACATAACAAATATCCAGAATAAAATACTATAATTTTAATATGGTAATGTGTGAATTTAAATTAATGTTTAAATGTAATCTGTTCAAGTATCCACTGCTTGATTTTTCTTGATAGTCATAATATTCTCCAAAGCTTTTCTAGCATACAGTTCAAACATATCAATTTTTATTGTTTAATTTTCATATTAGCACAATGTTGTAGAAATACTATAGCTTGAAAAATTCTGATACTAGGTCTTATATATAATTTTTTTTACAGTTTCTCATTGCACCTTAGTGAATTTTAATTTGTGTTAATCTTTTAACTATTACGTTATTCATTTTTGATAAGCAATCTTGGAGACCAAATTATCACCAACTTCTATATTTTCATTAACAATTTTGAAATTAGCTGCTATCCCTACCTTTTATAATCTATTCATATTTAGTCATAGTTTTAATGTTTTACTCTGTTCTCTAACTTTATTATTAAATGCCTGCAGATCTTATTTAGAATTATAAGTGTAATAGTCAAAGTTTGTTGATATTTATTCCCCCAACCCTGAATCTGTATTTGTTTTAGTTTGACTTGGTTATTTCACACATATTCAGTACACAAACTGAAATGATAGTGATAATGTGCAGCCTTGTGTGACATTTCCAGTATAAAACCAATTCTACATCCTGTTTTATCTGTAAATTCTAATTTTATATAATAGCTTTGCTATATCCATTTTCCTAAAATCATTCCATAAATTAACACAATTAATGTATCATAGATGTTGTACTAATCAATATAGCATGCTGTATTGCAAACTTTGGCAATGACTTTTTTATTCCTTAATCATTCATGAAACCATATGCACAAATGTCAGTTTTCTTTCAACATAAACTTGATGATTTTCACTTTAGTTAACTTTTTTTAAGCAATTCCTTGAATAATAAAAATCATCCAAAAAAATTAAAATCATTTAAAATTATAATAACAAATGAAATTTAGAAAGATCATTTCATACAAATGAAAAAAAAACACTATTGCGTACTTTTGATTGATTTGACAAACTAAAGAATGAAAACAGATTTATGTACCATCCATTAATTAAATTAATTTTTTTTTTTATGCAAATAAAATAATAATCCCAAAAAAAAAAAACCCAACCTATTTTTGAATAGTTATCCATAGTTGAATTGATAAAAAGTGATTTTACCATACAGGTAAAAAATTTAGAAATTAATAAATCAAAAATTTAAAAATAATATTATATAATTTTTTATACATATGATGAAATATTTTTTCAAATTAACAATCAAAAAAATGTTTCAGCATATGAATAAATAATAAATTTCAAAACTTTATGACAGTTGAAATTCCACATCATTATCTTTGACACATTACAATAGATATATTGGTATTCTCTTTTTTGCCTAAAGTCAGATACAGGATACTCCAACTAATACTATCTATTCATCATCAATAGTATATTTCTACTGCACTACCTTCTTAACTCTACCTTTGAAGCTACATTTTGTAGTTAATAATATATTTAACATAAATAGTTAAACTTTTCATAAGATAAATGAAATAAATTATTATAAAAAGAATTAGATTCTTCAATAGTGAAATTCAACAATCAAATATGTATTTAAAGAGTTGCTGAATACTATCTTTGGGATGTAAAGGTATTAATTGTATTATATTATTATTTTTGCATAAAATTTGGAATGTGATTTTTCTATATGAACCATTTATAATGCATATATAGATTTGGAAAAGAAATAACTAATAAAATAAAAAACATGATATAATGAATATATGAATTTGGAAAAGATTATTTTACTTCTCCATCTATGTTTCAACCATCTCCAATAGTCATTTTCAAGATTTATTTAAATAAATATATGCCATTCTATATTTATAATTAAACTATATTAAAAATAAAAATTCAATCAAAATTGTATTCTACTTTTGAAAACCAAATTGATCAAAAGATAAATAAAAAAGATTTTAATTTGAAGAGATTAAAAGGAATTAGAAGAATTTCATCTTCTTGGATTCTGGATTTACAGTATGCTGATGATTTTGCTATTTTTCCAGTTTAAAAACAATTTACAGAATGTACTTAATGTTTTGAATGCAAAAGTTATCTTTTGTTTAATAATTAATGTTCAACAAACTCAAATTCTTTATCAGTCAATGAAGAAAAAAAAATTCTCAACAACTTTTATCTTGATGTTATCAACCAGAAAAGATGAACAGATATCTAAACAAGCTAATCATTCATAAAATAGCCAAAAAAATAAATAACCTTTCACCCACAAAACAACATGAAGTAACTAGAGCCAAAATATTTAATGAAATAGCCACAGGAATATTAAGTTACTATAGCCCTTGGATGAATCTATCCAACAATACAGTAAACGAAATAAACAGAATAGCAAAAAAACACATTTGGGGAAGGACAACCAAAATAAAATATTAATGGCAATGTTACAATTACCAATTAATAAAGGAGGGATCAATGTAATAAATCTAAAAAAAATATGTGTCATTTATTAAAGCAAAAACTCTAATAAATGTAATAAAGAGTAAAACTTTCAATCCACCAGAATGTGACATAAAACTGTATAAAATGATGGAAAAAGAAACAAGATCCTTTGTGGTTGACTTACTTATAGCATATAAGAACTTACAAGATGAGCTAAATATGCCTAATTGAGAAGGGTTAAAATACAGTATCCTTAAAAAAAGTAACAAGTATCAAAAAAAATCATTCCCAAACATATCCGTAAGTAGAGTGCTAAGAAACTTTAATTGATGAATGGGATATACCCTATGACAACACTTTTAAATAAAAACTACATATGAATAGAGCCAGGGTGTACAACCTGCAAGAACAGTGAAAAAACATTTGCCCACCTGGTCAAAGAATGTAGAGCAACCCCAATCATTAATTTAAAAGATATGATTAACAAATATATCAAGAGATTTGATCCACACAATGCTATAGTACATATCCACACAACACTATGGTACTTGTCCATACAATTAGAACAATATGGGAAATAAAATGTTCATTAATATTTGATGATAAAAAAATATAATTGAATTAAAAAACTTGATAAAGGATAGGTTTTTTAAATTTTATACATATAGCAATGTGGATAGTTTTAAACTTTGATTGTATAAAATTTAAAAAAACCTATTAAGATAAAGCAGATAATCTTAATACATTAATTCTTAATAATAAACGGACATTATTAAAATGTCTGGTTTTTATTTTAAAAAAAGGTGCAAACTGATAATTTCTTGAATTTGTTTACAAAAAAGAATAAAAACAAAAAAACTGAAAATATCAATCCTAAAATTTGTAATTTTGTGAAGAACTTACAAACCACACAAAAAAAATTATTCTTAAACTGATATAAACACTTCTTCCTTCTATTATTATTTATTTTCAAAGTGGTTGTAAAATTTATTTTAAAAATATAGATCTGATAAAAGTACTATAGAAAATTCTTTCAAATTAATTTACTGTAATTTATCGATTAAATAATAAGAGAAAGACTCTATAATCGATTAAAAGGAATGAGGGAAGCATTTTATTTAATATCCACCAATCGAAAACTATTAAATAACTCATAAATAAAATTATTATCACTTGTAAAAAATTAAATATTTCTCACTTTATTGAAATCAGCTTAAATATTCATTTCTACAAATATGGCTCCTTTTTATAAGAACATTTTAAGACTAATATTTTATAAATATTTATTTAAGTAGACATCCACATAATCAATGCTTTTACAGATATTAATAGTTATATTAAAATCTAATTTGACTATATTAAAAAAATCAAGTAAATTTTTCAGACATTAATCTAAATTTCATACGATATTATTCCAAATCTAGGTACTATATAGTAAACCTTTTGATAGTGAAATGTTTATAAATTAGAACTTTTAAATAATCTACATCAAAAACAATATTTTTAATTAAGAAGCAGTTTTATAAACATAACCTTTTCAAAAAAATTATGACAATAAAATATATATATTACTTAAGAAACAATATTTAATTAAAATATTAAATACATGGTTTCTTATTTGCATAATAAAAACTTATTATTTATTAAGTTTAATATTAATAATAAATGACATTAATATCTCTTAAGATAATAATTATAATGACAATAGAAATAAGCATATAATAAAGAAAATCTTTTTAATCTTTTCCATTCAGCAATGTCAAACCATAACCTGAATTATAATTGAATTAAAATCATCAATAAAAAAAAACAATATGAATTATATACATTGCACTTTCAGGAATAAAATTATTTATTTTTTGAAAAACACCAAGATTAGTATTGGTAAAATAACTGGGCGATGGAAGTATAAATATAATTGCCCACAGAAAAAAAAATCTTATATAAGCTTAATAATATATCTTTTAAAAAAAAAAAGAAAAAATAAATACAGAAATTCTGCAAAACAATATTTTTTTTTTAATTTAATAATAAAAACATTTTAGAACTATAAATAAAAACTACACCATAGGATCCATACTAATAGATAAATAAAACTAAGCATAAACATTTATAATTCAAATATCTTCATAACTCCTATCTTTGTCATTTAACATAATTGTCATAATTATAATTAATAGTATTATATTTATGGGTTTATACATATTATTTCATTCAGTCCTGAGTATTATTACACTTATTATTTAAGTAATACTTTGAGTGCAATTTGAAAATTATAATGGCAGTTTGTGACATTATAATTGACTATTTATTAGTCTGCATTCAGAAAAGGTTATATTTACATGTTTAAAGAGATTTATTTAAACTTCTTTGTATAGATAATTTCAATCTCTGTGGCTTTGACAACAGTTTGAAATTCTTGATTGTTACTGATTGGGATTGTCTAAGTATTGACTTGTTTTTTTAATGAGTAGATAATATATATATATATATGTTGTGTTAATGAAATAAAGTTTATGTGCATGAACATTTTAAAATGTATGTGTATACATCTATATTCATATAAACACTGTTTAGCATGCCTATGAGCAGACTATGTCCCCATCTATAAATGGATTTTTTTTTAAAAAACAATCCACATTACCGTCAATATTTTCTGTCATAAACAATTGCTGAGTAATTGTATCCACAAAATTAATACTGTTTTTTCAAATTCATAGCTTTTCTTTTTCACATCCTGCACAAAAAAAAATCTTATTCATTTATCATTTGTGTCATTTCTTTTTAATTCCTTTACAATGTAATGGAAATCCAATCAAAGACCGGTTCTCCATCTATTGTTATCTTTACTTATGACACATCCAATGCAATTCCATTTTAACTTCTTAATTCTTCCAATAATTTTAATATTGCCATTCTACTTCATTCTCTCATTTATAAATTTAATGTTTAATACATTATTGTTAATCTCAACATAGGTATCTCTATATTTTTCTGAATAGTCTGAAGACTCTGTATTATTCCTTTGTCAAAGATCTTCAGACCAGTAAGTAAAAATTGATAAAACACATTTAGTAAAAACTTTTCCTTTTTAATAAATAGACATACATTTATTTAATATTTAGTTACTTCTACCAAAAGTATTTTGCTTAAGTTTAATTTTGTAATTATTTCATTTATTATATTTCCATCTCAATCAATGATGTAACCAAAATATTTATTATTAAATTCTTCTGCTTCATTAATATTCATTGTTATTTTCTCTATTTTTGAATAGACATTGAACAATAATTTAGACTTTTTAATATTTTCCTGCTTTCATTTAGTAGCTATTGTAACATTTCTTTAAGCTGTAAAGCAATATTTGCAAAAACAACCATACTATCTGTAAATAAAGATGACTTAAGTAATCTCCATTTATTTTTATTCCCTAAGTTTTCCATTTTAATCTACTGCATACTCTCCATAAAACTGTTGTAAAATGTTTCAGAGAGGTAAAATCATTGGCTATACAGCTTTATTAATGTTTGTCTTTTTAGTGTCAACGTATAATTTAATTATTGCTGTTATATTTTTAAAATATTCTTAACAATTTTCAATTATTGCTGAAACATTTATAGAATCAGATGTCTTATCATAATGTACAAAGGTTAAGGAAAATAACAATTCATACTTATTGGTATTTTTTTTTAATCTCAATACATGTATGTGGTTTTCAGTGCTATAATCAGTTTATAAATCAAGCTTGGTTTTTTGGTCAACTTCAAGCAAAGTTCTATGAGTTGTAATTATTTTTGAAATACTATATTAGTCCAATTATCAAATACACACTTGTAATTTAAAGATTATGTGATATATAATTTCACCTTCTGTGTGCCACATCAGAATGAAAGATCTACTTATGTAAAGGACAATCTATATTATAGAAAAGTGAAGATTAGTAAATCATTAAGATTTAATTTAATTTTTTTTAAAAAATGAAAATATTTAAATTCTAGTAATCAGAATTTGAAGTAATATATTGAAATTGCTATTGCTAACCCCCAATAACTAACTGTTCATGTGGATATAGAAGTTTAAAGTCTTTCCAATATTGATATTTTTTTTTTACAGGAGAAAAATAAGAAACTTCATAAATAGCCATTACAATCATTGCATGTTGTCTTATGTATATTAGATTCAATGACTAAAAGACTGGATCATTGCTAAATTTGTCATTTTGATGTTCAAATATCACATGACCTCTCAAGCAACAAACATTCTATTCTCTTTTTTCATTCTATGGTTTAGTATGGTGATCCACACAAATATACTTAATTTAGAGAATTTAAAGGACTTTGTTTATTATGTGATTATTTATTTATCAAAATATATTTATAGACGTACATTAACATTATTAAGATTAGATATCTAAGACCTTTCTTTAACTGATGTATTCATTCTTCTTTAATTCTACTTGAATATATTTATAAATATTTAAGAACGGACATATATGTATTAAAAGTATTGTATATAAATTTATTAATAATTCTGCGTTTATAAAAATTTCAAAACTTTTCTACAGGTATAAAAAAAATACATTTAATGCGTTGCTAAATTATTGTTTTATGAAATAGACATTTAAATAATAATAGAATACAAATTTTTAATTTCAAATAGGTAATAATATAATTATTATAATAATACCGTGTTAATTTTAAGACAAAGCAAGCTACAAAAATATTCTAAGATTCTGTAATTTATGCTGCAAATATAATAAAATATATTCTGCTATTTCATTTTAAATAGATATTACTAATTGAATATTCGTTTATTATTTTTGATTCAAATATGTAAATGTTCACTATACACAGTATATATCTTAATTCCCTTCAATAAAGCTAAATAATTTTTATAGACAATTCTAGATTGGAACGTCACAACATATACGCATGTCTGTATGCTATTTGTTTTTCTTTTTTAAAATATATATATTGACCGGCATTTATTTTTTAAAGAATTATAAGATTTGTGGTAAGTAAAAGGCTATTGTATAATCTATCAAGTTTATACGACAACTAGTAAACAGGATAAGAAGTAAAGAAAAAGAAAATGGTTAGTTACCTGCATTATTAATTCTTTTCAATACCCTTTTGTCCCACTGGGAACTATAAAAATAAAAAAAAAACAGCAACAAATTAGATATATATTTACGCAATTTGTCATATACATAATAAAATTATTTTTCATATGAATTTTATGAACTATTAAATGACAAAAGAAAACAAGGATAATTTCTACCTGTTAAAAAAAAAAGTCTAATACGACTGTTGTGATAAAGTAATAAAGGGATTATTTACTATTTTTGCAAATTCCTATAGAAAACTATGGATGTTAAATCTAAAATGTTTATCCCTTATTTTCGTAGATTTGCCCGGATATACAAAAATGATATTATAATTATAAAATATAATGCTAATCAATAAAAACAATAACTGAAAATTTTCGTTCAGAATTCATTAATCACTTTTATCACTCAAAAATGCTCTGCACGGTATCTCCTAACTAGAAAGTCATTTGGAATACTATTTGCTTTTTAATAAACTTATTTGGGAAAAGCTAATATTTATAAAAGTTTTTGTAGTAAATATTTTTTTATGAAAGCTAAAGTTTTATATACATAAGACATCATATACTGATAAAAGTTCACATCATTAATATCAGTGAGAAAGAAATCTCGGGCTTCTATTCCAATCAAACAACTCATCATATTAAAAATTCTCATAACTACTTGTTGATCCAAAAATGTTGTTTATGAATATGATATCTAATATAATTTTACCAGGATTCTCAATTCAACTTGAAATATTAGATGTAATTAGCATTCAAAATCTTTGTAAAGAGTGATTTGATTTATAACAAAAATTCAATGATTTTTTTTCACTTTAAATACGAACAAAACTAGAAACATGGAGAAGTATCTTACCTCAAAAGGCAATCACATTTGAAAAAGCAATGAATACAAATGATTGGAAAAGATTTTGGAATTATTATTCTGATAAATAATCCATGGAAATATACAGCTGTGAACCTTCAAAATGGTAACAAATTAACTTATAAATGTAAGCATTCTTCAAAAGATGAAACTGAAAATAGCAGTATTGTAAAAAAAAAAAAAAAAATGCACTGAATACATGGTTTCTGAGAAATAATAGTAATAGTAAAAAGTGTAATAAATTTAATATACATATATGTACAGACCCAGTCCATGTTGAAAATAAAAAAAATTAATATAAACATCACAGTACATTTAAATAAAATGATAAATGTGTTTATATACACTCATGCATTAAAAAATAATAATGATTATTACTAATGTGGAAAATATTATAAATTTAGTTATGTATATAAAAAATATGCAGAACATCTAAATATATATATATTGTAACATTACATTTACACTGCAAATTGGCTATTTTAAATTTTGCAACTATAAACATTTTTTGGCTTTCATTAAATTTGATTAATTTAGTTTTCATAGTCTTGGTTAAAGAGTATAAATTACAGTCATTACTATATTCAAATAGTCTCTCATATTAATATTTATAACAAGTATAAAGTATTTTTGAATAGATTTACAAGATGATTTAAAATAGATTTCTATAAATGTTTGTATGAAAAAAATATGTATGCATTCATACTTATTTTTATTAAGAAATAAAAATGGTGATTATATAAAGCAAAATAAGTACTACACACAAAATCATAATTCAAAAATAGAAATGGATAATAGAATTATAAATACTAAATTACATTTTAATTATATGTAGAATAAACAGCATTACATTTTACATATTTGTGCATGTGTGTGCACATACTTAGAAATTTACATATAAAAAAAATCAATCAATTTAGATTTTATTTACCAGAGATTGATTTTATTTTATTAAAAGTAGAAATTATTTTTTAAAAGATTAATTTAGATGTAAGAATAAATATCTGAAAGAAATTTGAAGTTTTATGTATCATTTATTTGTGTAAAAATAATGAATATTATTTTGTCTATAAATCCAGAAATAAAGATCTTTGCCACTATTGTTTTAAAAAATTTTAACTTTAATATTTTGAGCACAAGAAACTATGGCAACATTCCTGGACAAACCCAAAAACCCCAGTGCATGATGGAAAATATTAATTCCTCTAGACATTATGTAATCATTAGTATAAAAGAGACATCTGAGAAAATCAGACAATCTACCAAAAATTTTCATTGCTTATAAGGCCTCAACTAGACCTAAATTTTAAATAGACATTTTATTTTTCATCAACCTGATGGCATGCTAAAGTTTTTTACTAGGCAGGTGTCTTGCTAGGCATGTGATTCCTTATCATTGTTCCAGAGGAGATATAAAACAACAAAATAACCAGAAATAACCAATTTATTTCATAAAATTTTTATTTCAAGAAATCTTATTTGTTATAGTCAACTGCAAATATACAAGACCCAAATTGATTGGTGGAATTGCTGTCTCATTATTAACAAATTAATGGATTTTTGTTCAATTGAATAACAATAATTAATAGCTGATATATTTTAGAAAATTGCACTTCTAAATTTAAAACAAATTGCTGGACATATTTTTTCCATAAAATGTTATTGAAATGGTATATTCCTGACTTAATATATGTTTCACTTATTTTACCCCATAGCTTACTCTTTGCCAGCTTTGAACTCTCGGAGTGCATGTATATAAGCATCAACACAGTTATATATATATATATCATCACACATATATATGCAAATAAAAACTATAATATCATCCACTTATGCATATATTACAGAATGTCTTTTACTTAAAGTTTAGACCTTTTTGATTATAGATTTATTTTATTAAATAAGTCAATTTATTAGTTTTACATTAAAAATTGCATATGTGTAAGAAATCCACATATCAGCATGATACATATACAACCAAATGTTAATGAAGGATTTTCTAATAATTCTAAATTTAAATTAAAGTTATAGTAAATAAGAATCATGCCACTGCACACTTGTTAATATAGTGTGTGAGCAAGTTTCTTAAATCTTATTTTTACAATAATATTTGTTTAAAATGTATTTTGGAAATAACAAAATTCACTGAACCAGCACTATTGCAGGGTCTTCAGAAAATTGAGGTGGCTAAATTGAATTAAAAGTATTTGGTTTAAAATTTAAACAATAGTGGAGTCAATTTTGTAATTAAAAATAAAATAGTAAACAAATGCTAATGGATTTCCCAGCTGTAAATACAAGTTGTTGACAAAATAATATAGTATTCCAAAATCATATAAATACCCTATATTTTTGACAATCTAAAGCTTGCTCTGTAAATTTAATACATGTTGCCAAAGAATCCATGCCCATTTGATTTTAGAAATGTTAGAATAGAAGCCATATATTTGCCATTTTTCATGTGGGAAGATGGTGTTCTCAAACTCCATCCTATGTGCTGCAACAGTGTATAACCATCACCACCAAGATGGGAGATTTCCAGCCACATCCTGCTGTTGAAAAGAAGACATCTCAAACATGCAACCTATCCAGAGAAGAATTATACTATGCCTACCATCCGAAGTACCTGAAGTACCAGCTGCAGTAGAGAAAATTGGTAATAATTCTCGAAAAACCACAGAGCTTTTAAATTAATCTTTAAAATCTGTAATCTCTGATATTAAACTAACTTATGTAATATAAAGGATGTTCACTATTGTTTCTTAAAACCCTGTTAAAGGTAAAAGTAATTATAGATTCAACTTGCACAAATCTTGCCAGAGTCATCTTTATAATATAGTTTCATTTCTCTAATCTATAATAGATGTAATCAGCTATTATCAAAATTCTTTAATACTGCAGTTATGCCTATAATTATTATTTTAATTATTTTAGTTTAATTTAATTTATATATGTTATGATATGCCAATATTTTGAAACAATGAATACTAATTTCTACTAAACTTTAAAGGGAGATATTTATTAAAATCTCCATCTTAATATTTTAAGAATGCTACTAAGCATATTGAATCGCTATTTCAAAATCCTATTATAATGGATATTAACTGATCACTCTGCACCTGTTATTATCATTATTTTATAATTGCATTATATTTCATTACGGTTTACATAGTCAGTTCTTATAACTTATGACGTTTCATCTATTAGTTAGAAGTGTTGTGCTAGCTAAAAATGATATTTAAAGTATATTTGTTAATGTTTTTAAGGCCCTCTAAATATACTTTTCCCTCCTTAATTAAGATATATATATATATATATATATATATATATATATATAAGGATATATATATATATATATATATATATATATATATAAACTGTAACCATATATTTTAGCATAAAATATAATAATTGATGTAACTAGTATGAAAAATTTCTCTGTCTTCTTTGGTGATTTGATTGGCTTGATTTGCGATTTGAACAGATTACTCTCTTATATTATTTTAATAAATTTAAATTTGCTTCGTTCCATATACTAATTTGTATCATAATGTTTAACTTTTTAAAATTTTTGACAACACATTTAATTTGGTAAAATAGTATTAAAAAATAATATTTTGTTTTATTTGTTTAAAATGATCTTAAAAATTATTTCATTTGAATTAACAAAACCATTTGTTCAATTAAAATAAATTATTAAAAATAAATACAGCAATTACGTATGCGTCTCAATGTAAAAAAAGAAAAGAGCGTGAATTTAAGAGAAGATCGTCTGTTAGTTTGCTTTTGGGAGAGAGAGAAAGAAAAAGAAAATGGTAAAAAGGCAAATGGTGTAAATTTGATAAGCTTATTTTAAAATAGTTAACAAGTAAACTGATTACCACAAATTCGCTATAAACGTAAAAATAATATCGTGGTATTTAATTATAAGATGAATTGCTAAATTTAAAAGTCTGTTCAAGTCGGCTGGCCAAGTGGATCAAATCACCGATAATAATTTCCCAATATTACATTTAAAATGTCGGAGCTTCCCAGTTTAAAAGAATTAATTGCAAGAATTTGGTATGTTTTAAAATGTTTATTGTTCTACAATTTGGAAAAATTAAATAAGTATTTTAATTACAGAAGTTTTATAAATATGAAAATTTGCTTTTTAAAAAAGAAGAAGTTTAAATTAAAATAAAATGTTAAAGTTATCAACATAGTTTAATATTTCCGTTTCTAATTCTAATAAAAATATAGTATTGATTGATATTTAACTTTATAATGCCAGGAATATATTTGCTAGTTAATTTGTTTGCCATTTGGATAATAAAAAGTCTTCAAATAATTGATCAAAGCTATTTTCTAATTTTATCGTCAGTTTGGAATGATTGAATTAATTGCTGTAATTATTATTCCTAGATTTAAGCGTGGATAAATAAATATTAGCATGGATGTAATAAACTTGGAACATTTTTAATAGAGAAATGTAGAAATTAATAACTTTTGAAAAACATTTTCATTTAAGTTCTGCTTGTCATGTTTTGAAATTGTTTCTTGTTTATGGAGCCACGTAAAATCGTTAATCTAATAGTGATTATAATAACTAACACAAATGGATAAAATTGCATGTATGGAATTCAACCATAATTATATCTATTACTTCGTACATTTATTGTTCGACACATCGTACATGGATTTCACGGATCATATTTGTCGTTATAAAATGCTATACAATCTAATTTGTGACACACACCTGCTAAAATTCATGGATTGAACTATAAAATGCTATACATTTAAATTATATCACACACACACTGGTTAGATTTTATGTATTTGATGAATAATTCATTACTTTAATTTTATCGTTATATGAACTTGCATGTGAAGTTCATAAGTTATATTTATTAAGCTTAAATTAATAGGGGTTGAATAAAATACTTATTCAAGAGAATAGCGCTTGCGAAAGGGCTTGAAAAGTACTAAATGAATTCATGAGGTGTATCAATCTTTGTGAGGTATTTTGTGAGTCTTTCCAGATTTCTATTCCGATACCAATATTACTTATATTATATTACACATGTTTTATTTTAAGAAAGATAAGTTAGTACATTAGTTGTCCTGATTAGAGTAACATTTTATTATGCAAGAACCCACATTTGCTAAAGTGTTAGTGTTTTCCGAATGATCAGAGTAACTGAGGAGGATGATTTTGCACTTTAATGTGAAGTAAATAGTAATGTTGTTTTTTTAATGTTAAAAGGCATTAATCTGTGCCGGTGGTTAATCCGCAGATTATTTAATTGCCATTTTTGTATTTTACACTCATTCCAGCGCTGGTGGTTAATCCGCGGAATTGTGTAATTATATGTATTACTTTATGGTGGCGTATAAATCCACAAAGCGTTTAGTATTATTTAATTCCTATGTGTAGATGAACGCATCCACAGGAATATGTTTTACTTCATAAATATAAGTTGGGCAAAGTATTTTAGTTAATCTGCTAAATCATCTTCTTCTATTTGTAAGTATAATTCATAAGTTAGATCGTCAAATTGTAGCAGGACATTCTATTCAAGTTACTTCCTAATAATTAACTGTCGGTTGATTATTATTTACCGGAGTGTAAGTTTAAATTTTCATTTTATTTAATGATTGCATTATAGCTAAATCCTACAGATATAATATTATTTATTATATTATTATAATTTTACGGTATGGATTTATTGAATCTGGAAATGACGTTAAATATTTCATGAGTTGATGTTGAATTTAGTGTAATTTGCTCAAGATTCATTATATCAAATTGAAATAAGGTATGATTAGGTTTTTAAAACCGTACCTATGACATGTTATTGAAGAAAGTCGATGGAATTATAATTTATTTATTTTATTTGTTTATTTATGTTTTTTTAATTATAACATTGGAATTAATTACTTATTATTCATAAATTTGTAAATAAACGTTGATTTATAATTAAACTTACTGTGCCGTTGCTATGTGTCATTCTTAAAATCAGAAATCATAAACCTTGGATAGAGCATACATTGAAGTACATACTATCGTCAACATGATATAAAAGTTTAGTGATATTTTAAAAAAAAACATTTGGATCCTTTTAGTCTTTGGTAGTTTATGATGTGTGGGGTACAATAAAATCCCATTTACCTTTTCCATCATTTTGGCTTTGCGTAGTTGATTCTAGTATGCAATATAAATTAATTATTAGACTTGTAAACAGATTTACCAAATAATGATATGATTGAATATATTTACTTAACTTTTTAAATTGTCATTTGTCAGTATAAAAAGAGTCTCAATGATATAGTAAACTATAAAAAAAGAACCCAAGTATTTATGTTTATTTATTGCAAAGCTTTACCTGGACTAGCATTCGTATTAAAAATCATATAGATGGTTTAAAATTTCATAATATTATGTATTTCCACAAATTATGCCATCTTGTACATGGTCGGCCATCGGGTCTCATACAATAAAAATCGCAAATTAAGGTTTGTAACATAATCACATTGCACTTATAATTTGTTTAATGTATTTTATCACACTACTATGATAGGTCATCGCGGTACACCCTGGCTGCGATCAAATTAAATCATAAAAGTTTATGTTAGATCATTAGTTTGGTCTGTGGTAAGTTGCTCCAGATGTTTGTGTGGTCTTTGGTGCATAAAATAGATAGGATAATATGCTTTTGGATACAGCTCTTAATAGCTGACAATGTGTAGCGGGAATTGATCAGTGATCGAGGTTACGATTCTCAGTGCACTTACTTACGTTAGGTAGTTGGGACCACAAACATACGACGCGATGGAGGGTTACAATATATATATATATATATATATGCAGATTCAGTGTATTAACTAGATTAATAATTTAGTTAGCCCCTTTTCTTCACATTATTAATTGGAAGCTTACTTACAAACCGAAGTACTACACTAAAAAAAAACAAAAAACATCGTTTTTCCAAAGGTGATTGACTGGATAATTTAAATATTATTACGAGTTAGTAATTTATATTACTTTCTGTTTAGCAATAATCATATTATTATTTGTATTCCCTTGCTATTTTTATTTTAGTTCAGTTTTGTAAGTAAATAATTTATTTATTTTTTCTTAAAGTGTCAGAAATTTAAAAATTTTTTGTCTTCATTCACAGGAATAAGAAAATAATAGACGAAAATCCTCTACCCATGTGATGGTTATTTCATAAATATCTGCAAAATACTACCTTTAATTAAATGTGTTTAAGGTTGTTGTTTTGATCAGTTCCAAATATTTTCTCTATAGAAATGTAACTTGAAATACAAAATTTAGACTTTCAGACTATGCACTTTTCATAGTTTTGAAGTCTCAGTGAATTTTGGATTCCCCAGTAAATTTGAAAAAATAATATCAGCAAATTAATCCAATTAGCCTATGCCTGATTATTAAAAATAAATTGTAGTGGTCCGGACTTTCAACCAGAAGAGGGGAATGCATCTGACTATGATAGACCTAGGGTCTTTGGGTAGGATGCTGTGACTGATGCAATGAAGTATCTAACCAATGATTGTATCTGCCTCCAATGGGCTAGCTCTAAGTCCACACATTAAATTCAGACACAATTTAGGTTAGTTCATCTATACCTCACCCCTCTTTTGGATTCCATTAAGCCTCAGTATTCAAACTCAAAGAGAATGTTGCCTTTGGATCTCTTCAGGGATGAATTATTGCAGCTCTATATAGGTTTCAGTGATTTAACATACATCCAACCCTATTGCTGTATTAACCTATAATAATGGTATGTGCACACACACACGCATATATATATATATATGCATACTGTAACCCCTCACCACCAATATATATATATATGCATACTGTAACCCCTCACCACCAATCACCATCACTAACAATTACCCAGGGGCACCAATTCTATCAAACATAGAATAAACTATTGATTTAACTTTATTTTAAAATTACTTATGAGGCTTTTAATTAAAGTTTCACCTTAGCCTAGCTCAGTTGAGGGATACAGAGGTGTATGAGATGTAAAATGTACATTAGATGTGGAAGGAAATATTATAATGGATACG
Organism: Epiperipatus broadwayi; assembly: GCA_028023455.1. NCBI lineage: Eukaryota > Metazoa > Onychophora > Udeonychophora > Euonychophora > Peripatidae > Epiperipatus > Epiperipatus broadwayi. The sequence goes on from JAQFVV010006222.1 coordinate 4,212,809, forward strand.
AAATAAAACATCTATTAAATTTTATACTAAACAAAAATTAAATTGGTAAAATTCTACCCATCTAAAATTAACTAATTATAATCTATACTTTACCTCCTCCCATCATCCACATGCATTGAACAACCTCTACCATATTAGAAAATTAAACTACTAACTAAAATATAATATTTAGAAACTATAATGAATAACAAGTTGGATCTGAACTTAAACTAAACCTATCATTACTAAATTTTTAATTACACACTAATCTAATCTAGTTAACTGAATTTATTATTTGATCTAAATTAAATATTGAAGATCGCAGGGAATTAACTGATGGCATGACTTAATCTAAAATCTCTATCTCTCAATAACTATTATTTAATATTAGGAAAATAATAATATCAACTAAGCAATAGCCTGACTAAATAATGGCAGTTAGATAATAAAAAAAATCGGGCACATTTTGATTTTAATTCATCATCTAAACAATTACTAAATAATAAAACCCTTTTAGAAACTCAGTAAATAATTGGCATCTCATACAGTGTTTGGATTAAGAAAATCAATATCATCATCTCTGGATGATTATCATAATTAAATGAAAATACAATTATATTACATTAAATAAAATAAATGTGTGAGCATGTGTGGAAATATGAAACATGAATGAATGTCAAAGAAGAATTCTAAGTACAATTTTGAATAATAAAATATTTATTAGCAAAATAAGAAAAATAGTTCAGCAAACATTTAATCTCTTTTCCATTGGTATAAGTACAAATTTTGGATGTATTTAGCATCACTGGTTAAAGTTTACATAAAAATAAATAACACCATATGATCTCTTACATTTCAAATCTAACATTTTGAAGATTTGTTGGAGAACTTCGGTGGTCCAGCAATCAGATCCCTGAAGTTAGCTGCGTGCCATACTGCAAATACTCTTAAACTGACATTTCCGGTGGCAACTCTTCTTAAATTAATAGTAATGACTCACTTTTAGAAACTTTTCCAGAGTTTTTATACTCTTGTCTCTGGTTTCACACCCATTATAATCTATATACCTTAAGGTCAAAGCTTTTACATTATTACTAAAAGAAATTTTTTCTAATTGATCTTCAATCCATTACTTCGATAAGACTTTCAAATCCATTATCTGAATTCATTTTCTATTTAGAAAATGAATTCATAAAATTTAAACAACAATTTTAATTTGGAACCATCCTTAAGTTTTAAATTATCATTTTAACTAATTAATAAAAAAAATTCATTATTGTCTTTGGGAAAAGACGATTTGAAAGCTTATCAAAGGAATGTAACTTTTAATCATAAAAATTTGAACAAAATTGTAAAATATAAAATAAAACATTCCAATGTAATGAAACTTTATAATGCATTACAAATATGTACGCCTAATTCGAATAACTAAATACTCTTTAAATAGCATTATTTTAATAATTTACCATGAGGTAATTAATGAAATTAACAAATTAAACCTAAAATAATTAGCTTCAATAAATATTTAAATAAATGACCTCAGTTTTGTGATTTCTTTCAAACTTTATTGAGGAATTATACAATGGTTACATTGGTTTTACATATTGTTACTATGGATTATACAGATTATTACAATGATTTAAATACATGTATTATAGAGTTCTGTGGTGTTGTGTTCCGGCGTAATCTTAGAGTACTTCTTCACTGGATAGATCAACTAGGGCCCATGTGTTTTCTGCAATGTTAAGGTAGGCTGTGGAAAAGTCTGTTTTGCGAGTTTTATTCAGCATATGATAGAAGGCTGTCTCAATGTTTGGGTATTCAGACTTGCTTATGACCAGCTTACATCGACCTCAGTTTTAACTGAAATTAACGTATATTGGAGATGGTATAAACTCTCATTACAAGATTCGGAAATATTCATTGCTGGTAAATGGGTCTGAACTAGTTTAATAAGTGGAATCTCATGAAGCTCAGATCGAACTTAGATCTGACCGCTTCAATACCGAATAAACTAAATATAACAATTAGTATTTAAACATAAACAAATAACACAAGCTCTGCCCTGTACTAGTGCATGTTATTAATATGGAAGAGTATCAAAAATTCTTAACTTAATCCATATTATGTGATGATGATGATGATCAACTGCCAAGTCATTATGCAAGGAATCAACCTCAATTTTAATTTAAAAAAATAATTCCTTTAGCATAATAAACCCCCTACACTATGATGCTTCTACTTCTTATTATAATGGACTCTTCTGAATGCAGAAATGCTGAAACTTCCAAGTGTGAGAGTGAAATAAAATTAGAATTTTACAAATGTACAAAGCAAAACAAAATACATAATAATCTGATTTTATTCAAATCCTCCTGATTAAAGTCTGTAATTTTATTATTAATGTCTCTCATGGACAGTCTACTTATCTCCTCAACAGTCTGCTCTGATAAATCCTCCCTCACCCTCTGGAATCCTCTGGGAATGCACTTGAAATGATTCTTTTTTTTTTTTATTTCGGTCATTACTCTCTTCCTCAATCCACTCAGACATTTCAATGAGGTGTTTGGCATTTTTTTAGGCATTATGCATACAAGTGAATTAAAACATCAAGTTTTATGGCAATTTTTGGCAGTATCCTGTCCCTACTGTCTGTATGTCTAACCAGAACAAACTCTTTAATACTTCACATAAGATTAAAATTTTCTTCAGCTTATTATTGATAACAGTTTTTTATATTTAATTATTGATGTAAAATTATTTTAGTTCTCTTGTTATGTTGTTAAAGTTCATCAACTTTTGTCATTTTAAATGTTAAGGTTTGTATCAACTTTTAGCACTATAAAATTTTATACGAATAAGATGGTATTTTCGAACAGGTCCATTTTATGCTGCATTCTAATGTTTAATCTTAAGATATTTACTGCCTGCAGTTATCATATCCTATGATAAAATATGAAAGATAGCAGAAATAAACTGGGTTTGTTTTTATACTGGGCCTAATTTCCATTGTTTGGCAAACTCGCATTTTTAAATTTCCTTTTCTATCACTATATGTGCCTATTGTTGCATGAATTAATGGTTGTTATTGAAATAATGTAATAAAATTATGGTAGTAAATTTACATAGTAAAACACTACTCTCATTTCCTAATACTTGGTTGCCTAGGTACTGACTTGACATCAGGTCATCACTGTGTCTACTAAGTTCATGTCTTACACCATGATGTTTACACATTAACAACTGACTTATTATTAGTATAGGTATATATGTGAAATGTTTTTTTAATTAGGTTTTTTTTTTTACTTTCCATTGAAAAATAGCATTTATTTCATTTTATCACTATCTTGATTTAGAATTATTAAAATACATTTTTAGTGTGTCTGTTTGCATGAAAAATTTGATAATGTAAATATAAACCTATTAACTAACTCAGTTTATGTTTTTCATGGGTTTAATTTGATATTGTGGATATGTAAGGGTTGGTTTGAACCGGATTCTAAGCTACCCTTACAATATATATATATAAATTTGTTCCTACACATAAACTTATATTACCTGACATTCTAATTTTATATTTATTCAGTTATTGTGTGGATGCTATCTATGGTCCACACTGAAGTACAAATGATATATCTATTCAAAAAATTCAGAGTAGGGATAATATTGCTATGGTTTACATAAATTCTTTCTTGCATAAGTTTTTTTTTTTGTTAAAGTTTTAGCAAATTTTAACACTGAAAATATTTTAATGCTTATAATAATCACTCAAAATAAAATTATATGAGATATTAAAAAAAGAATATGACTTTTCATAAAAATTTTATATTTTCCTGATGTTTACACTTTGCCATTGTCTATTTCTTAAGTAATGTTTAAAAAATGTTTGGTTCTTAAATGAAACTGATAAAGGGGAAAGTTTATCAATAGAGATTACTTGTAACAGCAATTGTAGTGCTGGAACCTCTGAACAATTGGTGCAATTGAATTTATAGCTTTTTGGATATACAACACTTGGGTGCTATGGAGGCCCAGACTATTATTAATGGGTGGGCAACTAAGTCTGTCTTCCTGCCCCACAGTAGCTTATTGCAGAGAGAGGAGATAGCAAAAATAAATGATTTTGAAAATTTAACAATAGGCAAATAATATTTAATCTTAGTCATTATATTAAATAGGTGAATTTTGGCTTAAAAAGAGAGGGGGTTGGTAATCTGTGTGGCATTTTCTTTAAGCTTAATTTGTAAGGTGTTCTTTATCTTGTGAGCTTGTGTAAAATGGGAAGCCAAAGAAAGGGGTTGCTTTTCTTGGGAATATTTGAGTGTATGGTTTGTTGGTGTATGAAAAACATGCTGCTGTTTTACTCATATTAAATCTAAGTTTATACATGGCAGAATATTGATTGAGGATGATATGCAATGTGGTGAGATGCTTATGAAATGGCAGGAAGATAATGACATCAACTTTCTATGCTATGCATGGAATGTATTTGTGAATGTGTATAATTTGGATGCCTGAAAATGACTGTTATGTATACTTTAATAGGGAAACTTATGTAGAAAATGAAGAGCAGGTCACTAAGAGGTGAGCCTTGGAAAATGGGTGGCCTAGGGGTGAATGAGAGTGAACTTTTCCCTTTAAAAGTGATATATATATATATATATATATATATATATATATGCAGTAAGTTGCTAATTAAGTAAAGCATATTACTTGGAATGGTAGGGTTAACTAGCATATCAATCAGAGTGGAAATAGACACAAAGTCAAATGAAGACCCTATAACTAGCAAACTGCAATCAGGGTGTACTTTTTTGATCTTGAACTGAGTTCAAGACTGCTTTAAACATTACAGCAGCTTGTACAGCAAAAGAACTTTTTTTGCAAACTGGGTATTGGAAATTAGAGGAAGTAGGTTTGGTTCTGATGATCATTTACAACTTTTTCCAATATTTTCATTTATGTAGCCCCATGGTCAAAGATTAGTAAGAGAATGGGTTAAGTCTGTTTTTTTGGTAAATAGTACAATTAATATTAGATATAAACCTTTGACATCATATATCCTTTGTGATAGATAATTTTCAGGTTCACAGAAGTATAATGCAGTAAGGTACCGGAGATGGGCAAAAACAAAAAGGATTCCATTGGGACCTAGGTGGCATGAATTATTTATAGTGGCAAGATTGTAATCAAATTGTATAGGTTGGACTGAGATATTGGAATCAGGTGGCCCAAAAAAGTGTGAAGGTTGGGTGAATGCATTGTAGATTTGCAACTTTTGATTGAAATATTGGTATATAGGATTGATCATGTTATAGCCTGCACATATATTACCATCAATTTGGAATGCCACAGGAACTTTTAGTGTTGAGGGTTGGCCCAGAGTCCAGCCAATATAACCCTGAGACCATGTATGTTAATGAGTAAGGCAAATTCTTCTTTTTCTTAAAGGCAAGATATTCTTTAAGTTGGTTGGTTTTTTGATAAGACTGGGAAAGTGTGTGTAACTGTTAGTGAGTATGTGTGCAGGATTCATTAATGTAATCTATATATGCAAGTCATTAACTAATGGCAGAAGTCAGGAAGGTGTAGATGTTCTGTGTGTGAGATGTTGGATTTGAATGATATTATATGTATAAAGGTGAAGTATCTTTGAACTGAATCAAGTTCTATTTGTTCCAATTTCTGCAAGATAATGTATGTTTTAGAGAATAAGAACTCTGTGGTATATGAGGCTAGAAGAACTCAAATGGTTTATGCAAATGAATGTCTGTGATGTATAATTCATCAAGATTCGAAATGAGAGATTGGAGTGATCAGAGAAAGGAATAGGATTAGGGTGAAGTTGAATTAAATGATGTAGAATTGGTAAGTAAAAGCAAAGATCGATGAGTGAGGCATGCTGAATATTATGGAATATGGCAGAGTTGGAAAACAAAAAGTCTTGACCACTCATAAGTGGAAAGGTTATTAGATGAAGTTATTTTGACATGAATGTTTAATAATCAAGATTAAAATCTCCAATTAAAACAGTTGGATGAGGTGAAGAAGCCAGCAAGGAGTTAATTATCAGAATAATAATTGAAATAACAGTATTATCAAATGGGATATATACAAATAAAATATTTAGTGTTGTAATGCAGCTGTGAAATGTGGTTATTAAAAGATGTGTGTCTGTAAATAATCTTGAATGATGAGAATGGGCAGATGGAAGTCATAACAATACCAGCTCCAGCTGATGGTGAAGATGTGTCCCTAGAACAGATACAGAAGCCCTGCCTATTGAGATGAGCAACAGGGTCTATATGCGATCTGTTGTATATTTTTATCTCACACAATCTAAGCCTGTGAAAATGTATATTGCTTATCCACTTTTTTACTTGAAAAAGTTTAGATACTGATTTGTTGCTTTTGAAAATATCCTTTTGTACTTTATTATGGAACTCTATGCACAAATATCTATTATGGGGATGATTTAATATTTTATAAATAAATGTCCATAATTTCTTTTCTGTCTAAAGGTGGTAAAATTCATCTGAAAAAATTTGCATAGATCGCATTCCGAGTTTATAGCAGTTATTATTAATGATTTCTCATTATGGAATTTTTTAAATGATTTAACTAGACTTTGGGGTATAGTTTCATTGAATTTATTTGCATAATGTGTATATAATTCCAGTGTAATTAGTTGATTTTCATTTTCACTTTTATTTATGTTAATTTGTTGTTTTTCATTGTGATTTTCTAGGCCTAATATTTCTGATATGTGTTCCATTGACTTCTGCACATTAATACAAATATTTTCAGCATGGAATTTAATGGCTCTAATGTAAGTATTTGTTTTTATTTCATTTTTATTATGATTTTGATTCACTAGGTGTTGATTATTATTTGGATTATTGGTAAAGATATTACCAATAATAGTATTTATTGCTTTCGGTAATTCTGGGAAATTGTTTATGTTGTTCATAGGTCCTTGCATGCTTATATCTATGTTAATAGAGCTGAACCTTGTTATTGGATTTATTAGATTACCTTGCAAATTTAATTACTTGATAGTTTGCATTGTTATTTGATCTAGTTTTATGATTTATTGTAGTTTGATTATTTTCAAATTGGATTGACGAATTAGTATTGGAAATTATCATATGAGAAATAATAGAATTATTTGTGGGATCACTTAGATTTGCCATTTCATTAAAAACCAATGGGTCTTTTGACTCCATAATTAAAGAAAAAAATATAAATCTGTTACAGTCAGCAAAATAGCAAAGGTCACACCTATCTAATTGTTTTTATCCATGACTCAGGAAACAAAATTTTAGTCTCATTTAACTTTATTCCAGAGCTGAAATGATATACATGTGAAGCATAATGGCCATCTTGGTGGCGGCTGCTGCTGCTGCTACTACTACTACTGCATTTCATACCATAACAGACCTTTTTAAGAGTAAATGAATAAGTATAAATAATTTGATAGTTACTTCATTTCTGAAAAGAATTAGCCCCTTTTGGCCTCATTATTTGTTCCAAATATATCTTATGACCAATAATGTTGGAATAAATTATAGTTATATAACTTCAGGTTATAATTATTAGCTAACTAGCTACCTGAAATTATTAATATATCGAAAACATTTCTGGCTTCATCTTATGACAAATTCATGCATTCATTTTTTTTTTACTTTCTATACATAAACTAAAAACTGAAGTTATTTTCTAAATTTAAAAAATTCCATCCTTCCTAAACTATGTTTCTAATTTCTATCTCTGGCCAAGATAAATGCAAATTAGAAAAAAACATATAAAGATTATTTTTTAATCTCTATTCAACTATATAATTCTTAATTATTTGTATTATAACAGCTTTTGGTGAGACCAACATTATCTACTACATAGATTAAAATGAATAGCCTTAAAAATTATATACTGCTTATATTGATTTTTTTTTAGACAATACTGTTAGTAATAATTTTTCTGTTTCTTTAAAATTATTTGTTAGGTTTGAAGATGATTTTTATTTGTTATTATATAGGAAGATAAACTGAAGGATTTTTTTTGATAAATTGAATTTGCTTTTGATTGAGGGGGAGGTGATATTTTTGCATTTGTTAAAAATTTTAGATTAGTTAAAAATTTTAGATTTAAGTGTTGATAAATTTGATACTGTTTTATTTTTGAGTCATTTTAAGCAAAAAAATTAAGACATACGATAAGGCTAGACAGTTACCAAACTTTTACTCGTAAAAGATTTTATTAAATTTTGAAAACAATAGTTATATTCAGAGGAGTCAATTTATTACTGACTATATTAAGTTAGGATATAATCATAACTTATTAGGAATATTATATTCCATAAAAATATTTATAAATATGTTAATAATAAATATTTAATTGTTAATGAGAAAAAGATTTTTATTTCGTTGCCATATAAGACATCAATTAGTAAATTGATTTATCAGAATAATTTTTTATTGTGTGATATGGAAGTGGCCCACAAGAAAGACCTTTATTTAAATTCTTTACCAAGGAGTTCAAAACAGTCATTTGATTGTAAATCTGTTCCTGGGGTAGTTTATAAGATTCCTTGCAATTATCATAAAATTTATATAGGTCAACATAAATTGAGCTTTAATGAAATAGTTACAGTTCATAAGAGTAGAGTTAAAATAGATATCATAACTCAGTTTTGTATATTCATGAACAAAGTACAGATCATAAAATATTATTTGACAATGCAGAGGTTACCTTTTATGAAAAAATTGAATTGAAAAGAAGAGTAAAAAAACTCTGATGATAAAGGTTTTTGAATTTAAGGTCATCAATCTCAAAAAGTAGGTTTTTGAAGTGAATGATGAAAAGGCTATTTTATTTGGTATATATATGATGTATGTTTATTTGAAATGGACTTGAAAAGATTTATTTGTTAATAGCTGAAACCATGGTTGTGGAAGAGTTTTTTTTTTTTTTTTTTGGCAGCTATTGTAAATGTATATGAACTACTATTTCATTTTATTTAATTAGTTTTGTATTTGTTTTAATTTTTTTTTTTTAAAAATTTGAATGAATTTCTACTTATTCATTTTTTGTATACAATTTCCAAAAATTCCTCCAAGCTAATGCTGAAATCAGGAAGATTTATCAGATCATTAAAACATTTCAGAACACAAAACTCTGATTAATATTTCAAAGTCTTATAATCTCTTTCATTACATACATGACAACAACTTCTGTGACCTTGACTATTAATTTTATTTTGGGCAGATATTAACATTCATTTACTCTGTTCTAAATAAAATAATAAAACCAAATGAGAATGCTAAAATATGTGGCTTTTACAATACTAACTATGAAATGTTTAATCAACATTTTTATAATCAGTTACATAATTTAATAATTATCTATATAAAACCTTGCTAACTTAATAATAATATATTTAATGTTTTGAATTGCAATTAGATTTATTCATTTGGTTATAATTTTTATTATTGATAATACAGCCTTGCAAATTTTTATTTTCTAGATTTTATAAGCAATTTTGTTAATATTTGTCTAATTAATTGGTTTAGTAAATGCACTAGTTTGAAGAGAATAGAAAAAAGTGTACATATACAAAATTTTATTTTGTTATTTAGTAGTGATAGAATAATGAACTCTTAAAAGTAAAAGGTCTCTGAATTAAAGCGCAACTCTATTAGTTCCGATGCTATCCATGTGATTAACTAGTTGAGAATTTTTCCTTCCTGTGAAGTTTATGGCAGAGGTAAAATGATAGATTCAAAAACAAAAGATTTCTAGATCAAAGCGAATGTGTTACTCATGGTACTTAAATATCATATGACATCCTAAGAAGCTAATTATTAAATTATTTATATATGAGAAAGAGTCTCCAAACTAAGAATTCAGTAATAGTTAATTATGATTATAGTGATATTTTAGTTCTTTTTTTTAAAAGTCATATAAGGAGTAATTTATAAAAAAAAATTATATGTCTATGTGTTTGATATGGAAAACACTTACTTAAACTTATATAAATATATTTTATGAGTAACCTAACGATAATGAATGATTGCATGAAGTATATCTCACAGTTTCTTTATTTAATGTATATATATAAACAGTTCTAATGATTTATTCATCAATAGTTAAGTCAATAAATAGAGATTTAGTGATTTAATAAAAGTTAAATCACCTTTTTTTTTTTTTCTAAACAATCAGCATTAACTTTCCCCTTCATCCAATTTATCTCATTATTTAAAAAGATTTTTAAGTATTCACTTTAAAAAAAAAAAAAAGTATAATTACAACATGTTTTAGCATGCTTTAGTGACATGAGATAATGGCCGAGCAGAAATTTAATTCCTATAATAATTACATTTAATTAATAACAGAAGAGATTGTCATTCTTTTCTTTTAAAGATTCCAAGAAAAAAAAAAAACCCTTCTTGCTGTTAAGAATGCAATCTGCAATTGATGAAAAACATTGTCATAGACCCAAATGAAAAGATACAATTCTGAAGAAGACCGGAATGACAGCTGTCTTAGTCATTTCTCTCTTCATCCACCAAGCTTTAAATAGAGACAACAGGAAACAAGAGAAAAGCTGTCTAAGTTATCAGCACCATAATTGTAATATAATTTAAATATGACAAACCTTCTACAGGTAAAGAAACAGATCCTTGACAACACAACACATTTAAAAGCTTTCTGTAATTGGTGAGGTGGGTATATGAAATATTTTTAAAAAATCAATTTTTATACTACACACACGTGCAAACGTATATATAAATACAGTTTATGTTATCTACTAGTAAATAATGTAATGTTGATAACATAACTAAAAATAAATAAGTAAGTTGTTGCTTAGTATGGCAATGCTGTTTACGCACCAAATTGCATGCAGATCGCAACAATGCCAATCAAATAACCGAATTGACGTTTTTTTTTTTCTAAACTGAAAATCAAACACTATAAAGTCATGATTGATCTATAAATACTTAAAAATTTAAGCATCGGTGAATGAATCAGAAAATATAGCAATTTGATAAAAATATTTTTAATGCCCATTGTAAATAAAACAGCATTGGAGAAAATGATCTATCAAATTCGAAATTCTGGTTGCAATTTTGTATCTAAATAGTGCAATTAAAATAACTGTTTCAAAAGAAATTACTTTACAACTCTTGAAAAATTGTGGGCACATCAGGTGACTTAGATATGAACTTTAAAGTTTGGAAGTATAAGTTTTAATCAGAAGCCCGTATGCATTGTTCTCTAAGAAAAAAACTTTCTAAAATATTTAAAAAATAATGAATATCATTATTTAACCTTTCTTTTTTTAATATATCTAATAAGATGGCAGTATTTGATTTTATATTTCCCTCATATTAACTTAAAATATTTCAGTAACAGCTAAAATAATAATAAAACAATGTAAATTGTTGGAAAAGATCAAACAGATGACAACTAATTAAGCAATTTATAAATATATAGCTTCTTTGCTATTTAAATTTTTTTATGCAAATCAGTATGTGTAGTGTGTGTTTACAGTAATAGTTCTCTTCAAATATAATCTTCATGTTAACATCACTAAAAATAAATAAATAATCGAATGATCTATTGTTCAGGATGTCACGTGATAATTCACTTGAAATTTGAACACTGAAAATGATCGAACTGAGCATAAGCTCTACATTCGGCCGTTCGATTATCCCATTAAACTCTCACACGGCTTACAATCATTAAAGTGATCATGTATAAATATAGTAATAGCTGCTATGAAAATCAATGATTATATTTAGTTATTTTCCTGAAAAACTTAAATTATAAAGATACCATATCAAATTATTACTATTTTAAAATATTAATAATACTTGTTCTGCCAATTTTTATTGTTTAATTTTGTTATTAGTTAATAATGAGATTAACTAATACTTTTAAAAATAAATAAATAAAGAAGTATCGATTTTTTTAATATACACCTGTAAGAAATTCCAACTATGAAATAGAATAATTAATGGCTTTATTAAGGGCTTCAATTCAGCCACTATAACCATAGAAGGCAAATAATGACATTATGAAAAGGCAAATTACACATAGAGTGCATACTAAATATATATTTATAAAGTTTAATAATTATTTATTACAATAAATAAAATTTAGAAATAATAAACTGACTCTTTCCTTAAAGCATTAAAATCCAATCAACAGTTTCAAAAAGATTTTTATAAAAATTACCTTGATACTACAACACACAAATATTTGTAAATAAAAAAATATTAATCTGAAAGTAAGCTATCTTATATTAATTTACAACACTCCAGGAAATTCTCCTTCATAGGATCTCAAAATATTACTCCTAATGATTTTATTATATATATTTGAATAATAAAAAATCAATGACAGAAATAAAATGGTACAAATAAATGCAAATATATTTATTTTTGGGAACTCTATATTTTCATTTATTGCTGGTAAATTCCATAGAACTGAAGAAACTTTGTGAGAATGGTCTAAACAAAGTATAAAAGGAATTTTCTAGCTTTCTTCCACTACTGTTAAACAATGATGTCTTGTGCTCTATTCTAGATCAATTCTGAGTAAATTCTCATCATCACCATTTTCAATCATTGTCAAATCAGTGCACAATGAAGATCCCTTTAAGTTTCATCCAATTTCTCTGATCCCAAGCCTCTACTTTTCCACAACAAATTAATAAACTTCCTTGTTTCATTCATCACATATAGTCTCTTTCTTATTTTTTTACAATATTTTGGTATCCAATTTAAAACTTTAACCATCCATCTATTACCATTTCTTCTAGCAATATCTTGAGTTCCAGCACCATTTCATTTTTTTAAATACTTTCAGTAATATATCTCTTTATATAGTGCTAAGTGGCCTGAAGTTTTACTATTGTTCTTTTATTCAGTGTTCAAGTCTCAGATCCATATGTAAGGATTGGTGAAACACAAACACTAAAAACCTTCCTTTTTAAATACATATGGATATTTTCTTTTAATACCTAAATATTTCTAACAAAAGCACTTGACTCAAGTTTAATTTTATGATTAACTTCATCAATTATGTTTCCATTTGTATTAATAATCTGACTAAGATATTTGCGGATGTTAACTTCTTTTAATTTATGATTACCAATGTTTGTTTGTTTTTTCTTTGGGAAAATGCATTGTACAGTAATTTATGTAAGTTAGCTGCAAATTAGTTGCAAGTGAGAGAATTAAAATATATAGTATAGATCTATATAATATATTTAATAAAGTATTTTTCTGTCATTATAGAAATAAGTATTTTCTTAGTACAAAAAAATGTAAGATTTTATTTTTTGTTTGTTTAAAACTTAATAGCACAATAAGCTTATATTAATGACTTCAGATATAATGGATGATAATAATTTTATTGGGTTAACATGTTTCAAATTAACTTAATAAATAATTTTATTATAATTTTAAATAAAAACAGAATTTCAAACACATACAAATAATATAATTCTAATTCTATAAAAACAGGCATATTAAAATATATATATATACAATTACAGTATAAATCTTTTTGGTTTACATTTGTTTAGATTTGTTACACTTATTACAACAATCATCAGTATTTTGCAGCAATATTTTTTTTTTCAAAAGATAAATAAATGTATAGTTAAAATATCTGTAAATAACTATAATGGTCAAATATCTAATATATTGGCTATTTAGATTAGTTTAGTCTAAAATGGCTGTAGGTATTTTTTTTTTTTTACAATTTATTATTCAATGTTGTTGGTAATGAGTAATACATTTATAAGAAAAATTTTAGACTATTCTGTATGTCAATAATATATACCCGGGTCTCATTTTATGCAGATTTTTTAAATGCAATTTTGAAGTTATGCGATTCATGTTACTTCTTAATATCTTTGTATGTGTTTTTCTTTTATGTGATAAAAATTATTAGATCAGAAGTCGAGCTCCTTATAAATTTCGTGCACTCGCACATCATATTTAAAGTAATAGTGCATTATCGGAGTTTGACTTACATCTAATAATTTCAATATTTTCAGAACTTTATAATAGTACTGTAATAGATTTTATGCAATAAAGAAGTTCATAATTCACTTAAAATCAGGATTTCCCCATTTTATAAACACACATTAAATTTTACAAGATTATAATGTAAATCTGTTCAAATGTTATAGATGCCTATAATATGCATGTTTTTGTTTTTGCATTTTAAATCACATTCTATTTTTGCTCTTTTAAAAAAAGAATACATAATCAATTAATCATTTAATGTCTGCAAGTAATAAATTTTACACGATTATAATTATAAATTTATTAAACGCACATTGATTACGTAAGTAATATTTACTGAGGCTATAACCTCGATAATATGCGTATAAAATGTGATAGTAGGGACCTCTACAGGTGTTTTAACCACAAGCTTACACTATGGAAGAAAAGAGGGGACTTAATCAGTGAAGTATTTAATAGCTTCACGCTCGCAGATATAACCGCTTCAGCTTCACCTATTTAAATAGAAAGTAGGTTGAAGTAAAGAAGGGGTTCCCCTCTTGGGGTTCCCCTCTTTTCTTCCATAGCATAAGCTTGTGGTTAAAACATCTGTAGAGGTCCCTACTATCACATTTTATATGCATATTATCGAGGTTATAGCCTCAGTAAAGATTATAATGTAAATATGTTCAAATGTTATAGATGTGTATACTATGCATGTTGTTTTGTATTTTAAATCACATTCTACTTTTGCTTTTTTTAAAAAAAGTACGTAATCAATTAATCATTTAGTGTCTACCAGTTTATTTTTAAAAAGTGAATAACAGCAGTGGGCACAATTAAATTTGACAATTAAAAATTAAAATCTGATTTTTAATTATAATTAACAATTTAAAAATTACATAACGTGATCTGAAATTAATGTGATGCGAAACAATGAAAACTGATTTTTAAACAGAATTGAAAATTAAAAAATTAAAGACAAAAATAAGAATTTAATTTTTAATTGTTAGTTTTAATTAAAATTTTCACAATAGTGGTGAGTAGGTGTCTTTTTATTATCATAAGTCTAAGTTCTTATTTTTATTTTAAACTTTTAGTTTACCCTAATGGAGAGGAAAAAAACACCCAAGAAAGTGAATTTCTTTGGAAACAAAAATTTCAATTTTAGATCACTTAGCAGAATGGGAAGGATCAACAGTGATTGGAAAACATTTTAGTTTGGGTGAGTGTACTATAAGAGCAATTAAAAAAATGAAGTTGGTGCTAGTTGTATTTCCTCTTGTGACGAATCTGATGTCTTACTAGTTCACAAACAAATTTGCATACCTTCAAATAGCGATAATGATTAAAATACTGTACATGTATGAAAAAATGTAAAATGCTGTAAATTACGCATAAAAATATATTGTTTTGAAGAAAATTAAATACTGTAGTTAATAAAAAAAGTAAAAAAAGTTTGTCTTGTATCATTTTTTTTCAAATTCGAAATTTTTTATTAGTCATATTTTATTTCCTTTTTTTTATGCGAATTTTAAAGTAATTTTACATTGTTGCTTTGCTTTTATGAGATTTTCGAAAATTACAGTACATATCCCCCATTTTTCAAGGTAAGTTAAGTTTTATTTTTGTGCGATTTCTTTTGTGTGCATTTTCTAAGGAACTTATCTACCACATAAAATGAGACCCAGGTGTATTCTACTTTTGAAAAAAAAAGTAAAGAATTATTTTCAGAATACTTTTTAATAGATAATAAACACTTGTAAATTAATATAAAAAATTGAAATACATTGAACAATGAAATTTTGAAGACAGAAAGATAGAATGGTATAGACTTGTAAAATTAGCAAATTAGATATAAACTTGAATGGGAAATTAACAGGGGAGGGGGGGCAAAAAAACAAATAAAAGCTCAAGAGAATTGTATTTTAAATAAAACATAATAAAAACTATAATGTGATTAAAAATACTGCAAGCAATCATCAATTAGTGACATATAATATACACTATTAAAAAAATATTTAACTATTAGCAATATTCCATTAAATTTATGTTACAATTTACAAAGCATTTAAAAATACTAAAGATTTTAAGATTCTTACATATAAATGAGATTAATAAGAAGATAATGACTATTTTACTATAAGCAACTATACAGATGACAGGAACAGAGAAGAAAAGCAAACCACTAATAAAGTTTCAAGTAATATAAAATAATATATATAAAAGTAGATATATAAAAATATTTGAAAATGATACAATGATTTACTATCTAAAATGATATAACATAAAAAAATAAAATTGTATAATGTAAACAGAGCTATAAAGGAAAATAAAAATCTCAAAAATATAAAGTAATATTTTAATATTAAAAAATAATTTCCGCTATAAAAAAATGGTATTATTACAAAAATAAGGTTACAATGTAAAGTCTATCAAAGGATTCAATGAAAATCAAAGTAGTTCTTATAAATATGTTTTCAAATGGCATGTGAATTAAATAAAAAAATAAACATCATTAAAAATGAGGGTTATAAGAATTGAGAAAAGCATTATTATTAGTAAAAATATAAAAGCTCCAGAAAATATGTATTTTAAAAAAATATTATAAGAAGAATAGGAAGAAATAAATAGAATATTGGGAAAGCTACACATAAAATGTCTAAATGATAAAAATATATCACATAAGTAGAAGAATGCAATAATAATGTTAATATAAGAAAGGTAAATAAAGAAAAATTTTAAAAATTATAAACTCAATCAATTTTGACCAATAAAATATATAATCTTTACAAAAATCAATATAAACAATCTACAGAAAACTTTAGGCTACAAAAAAAAAAAAAAGATAATGATGGAGTTATACAATAGTAGTTCAAGAACTTATAAATAAGACTTGTTAGTACAATTTACCATTTAGAATTGAATTTATAGATTATCAAAAGTGATTTAATTCTATAAATATTTCAGATGAGTTTAAATCTTTGAAACAGCATGTCATATAGTTAAGATACTGGTCTATTCTGAGAACATTTATTAAAATGAAATAGAAGTCATTAAACTATAGTAAAAGATTAATGTTGGTATGCATGACAGACATTTCCATTATTCCAGTCATATCGGAATTATTTTGTGGGGGAAAAAAATAGGGGGATGGGGGGGGGGAATAAATAAATCAGTGAATATTGCTGATCACATGATTCTTTTTACAAGCATTGTTTCAGGACTAAGGAAAGCTTATTGCAGAATTTAGATAAAAGCAAGAAAGCAGAAGTAATGATTTAAAAAATAAAAATGGAATGTTCAATGGCTTTTCTAAAAAAAAAACAAAAAAACCCCACAATAAACATAAATAATAATATTTTAGAATTTAATAAAAATTTGAATAAAATTAAATGTAAGAATAAATTTGTATGGAGTACTTGCTAATATAATATTAAATTAAATGCATATGTTTATAACTCAATAAACTTTACTTCTTTCCTTATTATTTTGTAATTCAATAAACAGGAGTAATTTGCTATAAAGAAAAGATTTCTTTTATAACAAACTACTATTTATTAAAACACATATACTTATATTCTTGGGAGCAGAGAGAAATTTTTAATTGTATTATAAGCATTTATGATAATAAAGTTTAGAGAAATATATAATTATATTTTTATATTGGGCTATTTCCATCATCTAATATGAGTATTGAATGTCTTTAGAAAAATTTAACTTTATTTAAATATTCCAAATGCATTTAACTGTTAATAATAGCACATCAAACAGGTTAGCAAATGCACAACATTTACTAATCTGTTTGATGTGCTATTACTAACAGTTGAATGTATTTGGAATATTTAAACAAAATTAAATTTTTCTAAACACATTCAATACTCATATTAGATGATGGAAATACTCCAATATAAAAATAGAACTAAAACCCCATCATCACAAACCTTCAGGAAAACACTAAATATATATTAAGATTAACAAAAAGAAATTGAAAGTAAAATGATGAATGAGAAAACAATTAGATAATTCTGATACTATTAAAAAAATAAATAAACGATTGAAGTATTGTTCTAGATCCCAAAGAATTTAAAATACTACCACATATTAAATAAAATAGTAATCCATTTGAATCTATCTTAACACTTGTATTAGCCTAAAAAAACTATCAAAATATTTAAGTAGATCGTTGTCTTCAAGCTGGAAACTATCCCAAATAAAAGTTGCTTGCTAAATATTTTTTTCCATGACTATCTGATAAAACATATTTTAAATATTAATTAAAAATAAAAAAAAATGTATGTATTTTTTTTTTTGTTTTTTGATAATTTGTATGTATTGACTTCCAAATACATAGAAAATTCTTTAGATTACTTTTGAATTGACGTCAGCAAAAAAAAAAAAAGAAAAGAATAATGATTTTTTTTTTCTTCTTATATTTGATTCAAATAAAAAACTATTCCATCAATTATTAACCCATCTCTAAGACTGCTTCCAGAAGCTAAATATAAAGTGTACTAAAGATAAAGATGAAAACAAAGCCAAAGTTAGTAATCACTTCTCTTGTTTTCCACCACCTATACATAACAACATTTAATCTCATACTCTCAAATTGATAGATTTATAATATAAATACACTTACAGTGACAACCAGATATTTCTAAACTAAAATAAAGGTTTTAATCAAATCCTAAAATTAATATATACATCATACTTTGCCCCTGATACTTTTCTTACATTTGTTTGACAACAAAAATCATGTCTATGATTTTCTACAATCATACTGAGTTTCTGGTAAGTGATAAAGATTCATTTATGACTAAAATAAAAAAATAATGCATAAAAACGTTGAAATATGCATTGTAAAAAAAAAAAAAAAAGTTAATTGAACGATAAATTTATACACTTTTCCCCCTGCATTGTTTAAAAAGAATTAAAAGCATTAATTTGTAATCAGTGGATATTGATCTATATAAAAACGCCAATATTTCTAAATGTAATATTAGTTTTATGTGTATGACATTTATTTCGTTTTATTTCTTTTTAAAATGATATCTGATTTTAGTAATAAAAAAGCTGGATGAAAGACACTAGTGTTTAGATATGATGACTTCCATTCACTTAATGAAATGGAATAAATATTAAAAAAACTTTTAAATAATTTTAAAATTAAAATTCCAAACATTCTATTAGACTTACAGATAGTTGTTTTAACTTTATCAAATTGAATACTTTTTTTTTCTCCAAATCTAAACATATGACATGAATATATTATTAATATCAATCACTTTCATTCCTAAATTAATTATTCATTCAAAATATGATCAAAATATTCCTCTATTTTTTTTTTTTTAAATATCATCATCATATAAAAAAGACTCATTTCTTCTTTTCAAAGACTCTATCTTGTTCTTTGGATTATGACATTAATTTTTATATTTATGTGTTATTCTCAATGCTTCAAAAAAGAACCAAACAAAAGACTGCATTCACTTTTAGTCTACACAGAGGCAAAACTCTCCATATAGTAGCAAGCCAAAGTAATTAATGGATACTGGAATCAATTGTGATCGTGTGATGTTTGATGGTACTTTTAGTCTACTAATATTTCTTAAGATTTCTTAACAACTGAACTTCTATCTTTAAATCCTTATGAAGTTCCGTGTTTATTTTAATATTTTAGAAATACAAAGATTGACATATTTTTAAATCAAAACGCAAATAGTATAATCATTATAAAGTAAATTCTTCTTGTTAGTAAACCAAAGTACAAATATAATCCAAATTTGCAATTTTAGAGTATAAGAACTGTTAAAACATGAAGGAATTTATTTTTTAAAGCAATTATCATGTTAAATATGGTTATTGTTCATCTATGATATATTCTACAATCTGTGTCTATAAATGTTAATATAATATTCTCTTTCTTTTTACATTCCAACTCCTAAAATATAATATAATTCATAACATTGTTTTGAGAAAGCTGTTTCTAGGTTTCTTTACAATTATTTTTTTATGCATAAAAAAAAGTGTGATATTCAATCAGTATGATAAAAAATCCAATAACAATCTACCATTTGATACTAATTAGATTAACAACTCAATGCTAGTTTATTGAGCACATAAAATGCTTTCAATCCAAAGCATAAGATACATTCTTTGAAAAGATAATAATGGACTATCTTATTCTTTTACCTATATTTACTTTTATAAGCTAATCTAAAGCATCTTGAAATGAGAGCATGAAAGTCTTAAATTGATCACATTTCTTCTTTTCAAAGACTCTATCTTGTCCTTTGGATTGAGAATATTTCACATGTTCAATAAACCAGCATTCAGTTATTAATCTAATTAGTATATAATATTAACCTCTAGGAAAAGTTTATATTTACATATAATCTACAATATGAGTTTATATTATCAATATCTTAATTCCAATAACAATGACTCATAATTCACAAATTCTTATGATTTTTTTCAACTATAAATATTTTATTTCTCTCTGAACTTTCTGGATATAACATGTATCATTATAGTAATTTTTAATATCATTAGCCTTTCACTGATTTTGATGTTAGACTTCATAGTGAATCTGACATAATGATTTAACTTGGTAATCTGTTTTTAAAAAAACATATGACAATATATTTGTTAATTTTTTTTTTTTTTTTTTACAAATGCTATCTTATAATTGATTTTGTCAAGACTTTGCCAAGCAAAGTTTACACATGAAAATCATTAATTCCTGCTCTACTATTATTAATATTATTATTTCTATTGTTTAAATAAGTCACCTAACATATACAACTTTCAGATCATCTTTTTCTCTTTTCCACATATGTGGAAATAGATGAATTTCTAAATAAAACTGTGTTAGCATTCAACTACTTGCTGAATAAAATTTCTCTCTTAAACTGGTTTCAAATTGGTTCATTAGTGATTATTGCCTAAAACAAGATCACAATTAACAAATACATGTCCTCTAAATGTGTTCACACAATTACTTTATTGATGCTGAGGCTTTTCGTACTTTATATAATTCATACCTATATAAAAAAACATAAAAGAGTTGGAGTAAAAATGTCTTTGCATACAATCAAATTATTAAAATGATATTGCACAATTACACATTTTAATATACAGAACTGATCTGGCTTATACTAACCTAAATGATTGAATATTTCAAGCTAAAAAATGGGAAGAAAGTCAGAGAAAGAGCATAGAAACAACACAGAAAAGACTGTTCTCTTATTTTATTCACAGTTAAATTTCATATGTGAAAGTTGTTCCATTAACCTACAACTGTGAATTCTATCATTAGCCTGAATTCAACAATTTTTTTCCTTTACATGGTGTAAATGCATTTTAAATATTTAGATTTATTCTAAAATTTGTATGTTTTTCCACTGTTTGTATTTGCATATCTTCTTGGTTATTCATATTGTTCAATATAAAAAGTGAGTTGTGAAACTCATATCTAGTTTTTCTATCATTTACTTGACCAATGAATTAAAAGCATTATAGTTAACAAATACTTATTCATTAAAAAGTTTTATTTGTATTTTTCTATTCTATTACAATTTTTACCCCATATAATGATTAATGCTGATGACAAAGATATCCTTGGAGTGCTTTTTTAATTAACCAATTTCTATTCTCATAGTATTCTTATTTTTTATTGCTGTTTTATTACTGTTTGTAAACATTTTTTATTGTCACACCACACCCTTAGCTACTCCTTTACTAATTGATTTTATTCTGATAAAGTATTATAACATTTTATTGCTATTTTATTGATAAACATAAATGAATTAAAATCATATATTTTAAAGTTATTCTACAATTTCCTCGTTATATGATCATCAAAAGTTTTTATTTTACAAGCATAAAGTAATAATTTTAAATACTATGTGATTTATATTTAATAACATTAAGATAAATGAAGACACTACAGGATTTTTCTTTAATAAATAAAAATTATATTTAAACATTTAATACAATGCAATGTTTTTATTAAATTCCCAACCCAGTTCACATTTTAATTGTTCATCAAATTTTCTTAGAACTTTTTGCTATTCCACTTATAAGTATTTATTCAAATCTCCAATCTCGCTGACATTATAAAGTGTACAAACATTTTTAAATTGAGCAACTAAAAGCTCTGAAGAAAACTGTTGCATAATTGAAACTATTAACTGGGTTTGGAGAATTAATTCGCTGTCTAAAGAAATGTTTAAATATTGTTATTCTTATTAATAAGACAAATGCAGAAAAAAATAGTGGCTATTTTTCATTATTCATCATTGTCTTTGGTTTGTTATCCTCAATTTCTTTGATTAAATTTTTACATATAATTTATGTCAAAATTAAATTAAGGGTGCCAATAAAAATGATTGTTATAGTCTGCTTTTTATATTCATTTTTACAATAAATATCATTAACATTTTATTTCATTTTATCACATGATCAGTTTTCTTAGGAAGTCATGTAACATTTGAACAGCAAGATATCACATTGAACATAAGCTTCATTCAACTGATCATTACTTTCCTCTGCTAGTAAATGACTCCTTAAGTGTTCCATTCTATCACTTAACTAAAACATGCAGAACATTGAACTTTTTTAATTTCTTTTTTTTATAATATAGTAAAAAATATAAACAACTTCAAATGAAAATTATTCTTGCATATATATAAAAATATAAATATCCATTATAAATATACTATATGTAAATTCCAAATAATTATTAACAATAAAAATAAATTATTCAGTAGCACTTTTGATTGTGTTGTAATCCTTATCAACTGTAAAGTAATACAGAAGTTTAATATCATGTGATTTTTCCATGAGCTATGTATGTCACTATTTGCTGCTTGTCTATTTATTATATTATCTTTAAATTTATTTATTGATATTGCTTCCTTAATTTCTTCTTTTTATGATTTCTTTCTCTCATTAATATTTTTATATCATTTACATTAAAAGTAAATTTATAATTACAAGATTTTTCATGGTCGAAGAATACTAATGCCCTACTTAATTGACTATTTACAGTTTTTTTAACTCTCTTATATAGTAATTAATATTCTTCTACCTTTTTTCCAGAGCACATCTTGATTCCCCAATATATGATTTTTTAAAAACACATACAATCTGATAAATTATATTACTTCTTATGTAAATACAAAAATAATAAAAATCAAAATATTGAACTTTTTACTCATGAACTTATGAAAGTATGATCATGATAGAAACTAAATTTTACATACATTAAATTGTTCTTAATAAGAAGAAGATTAATCATAATACAAAATTAGATAATAAAAAATTGATATCTATGCCATTCGTAAATAATGTTCATTCTAAATTAATTAAGCATATATTTAAAGATAAATACAATATTTCATTTTATGTTCCTTCAAATATAAATAGACTAATTAATAATTCTAAGGGTATTATACCTAAAATGCAAAGAAGTAATATAATTTATCAGATTGTATGTGGTTTAAAAAAAGCATATATTGGGGGACCAAGATGTGCTCTGGAAAAAAGGATAAAAGAATATCAATTATATAAGCAGGTAAAAAAAATTGTAAATAATCAATTAAATATGGCCTCAGTATTCTTTGACTATGAAAAATCTTGTAATTATAAATTTACTTATAATGTAAGTGATACAAAAATATTAATGGAAGAAATTATAAAAAGAGAAAAATTAAGGAAGCAATATTGATAAATAATTTAAAGATAATATAATAAATAGACAAGCAGCAATACTGACATACACAGCTCATGGAATATCACATGATAGTAAACTTCCATATTACTACAATTGATAAAGATTACAATATATTCAAAAGTGCTACTGATTAATTAAAATATATATTTTATTATTTTTACCATTAAAATTATTTCGAACTCATGTGTAGATATGATCTTTTTAAAATTGCTTTTACATAATGTTTAATATTTATTATTTTAAACATCCAAGCTACTGCCAACCTTCAAAATGGCTAAGATTCTTCCTCTTCTATTTAAAAAGGTCTCTTTTGTGTGTGTGTGTGTGTATGTGTTTCCTTAGTAATTTCCTTATATACATTATAAGTGTAGTATTTCAATGTATAATCTATTTTACAAATGTTTCATAATCCCCAACCTCTAAACTGAAATAACACCCCCCCCCCCGGGCATGCGATCTGAAATAAATATCAAAATAATTAAAACCAAGGAAAATTCAAAAATCAGCACACAATGGCTTTTTGTGTAAGTTGTTGTTGATTACTAATTTACAAAATATAGACTGTGAAGATAATTGATATGTAGATGCTAACGTTATTTATTTTCTGCAACATTTTTTTTATGTCGTAATATTATTATAATAATTTTTTTTTTGAAGTTGAGTAAAGAAAATTTGATTGCTAACATCATCTACTGTAGCCTTTACCTTGCCTTTCACACAGAAGTTTTACACAGGATATTCCAGAGCTATTAATTCATTTCTGTTTTTAAATGAAGTAAAACAACCACGTAAACTACACTTAATAATGCAAAACGATCATAGACAACTTTTCAGTATTGTGAATTTTTTTTTTTTTATAAAATCTATATTACCATTTTTTTTTTTCATTTTAAATTAAATAATTAAATTTAAAACATGTTTACATTTTTTTAAAGCAGAGTAAAAAGAAAAAAACCCAGCTATTTGTAATCAAAAATAATTGAAAGGGACTCCTAGTTTATTTTAATTTTTGCAATACAAGTTGTAGTATGATTCTGTATTACATTTCCTAATACACATTTCTATTTTGTTCTATGTTTATTTTAAGGATATTATCATTTCCTAAAAATGAATTTAAAGTGGTGTGCTGCTTAGAGCAATAGTATTATAATGAATAAAAGTTCAATTCATAGCTGAGAAAAGTAAAAATAAATAAATAATCAGTTCATTCAACAGAAGATAGCTAATATGTTCAGCGTGACACTTTGGTATCCAAATATCACCTTCTGAGCAACAGACTTTACAATAATTTATTTATAAATTATTATATATAAATATAAGTTAAAAATAATAAATCAATTTTATTAGGCAAAATAATAATAGTTATAAAGTTTACTTGGTAAATCATGTGGCACTTAATCACCAAAATATCCACCTGAGTACAACATTCAAATGACCAGATGGATATTTTGACTTTCTTAATTAGAAAGGCACTTCAAGGTCCTTTAGATCCTGAGGCTACCATAACCCTGCTATACTAACCTGTGCAGCAGGGGATGGGTTAGGGTCACTTAAAACATTTAATTGGTAAAATAAATAATGATGGAGAAAGTATAATTAAGTAAAATTGCAATGTAAAATAATGTTTCACAACAATAATAAAAAAGTTAAATTATTAGACATTTACACCAGAACAGAAAAACAAAGAAGATAAAAGGCTATTTGTATGATATATATAAGTTTAGATAGAATAATGAAAAAAAAATATAGAAGAATGTCACACTTTTTTGTGACTTAGAAAGTTGTGATATGGAAAAAAAAAAATTAAATTCTTATACAACTCATAATTTAAGTTTTATCTTTCAATTAATTATAACTCAAAGAAGGAGATGAAAATGATATTAGAAAATGTTAAATAGATTTAATTTTTAAAAGCACATTAACAGTAATCAAATCCATGTCTACATTTCTCATAATTCTAATGTTTCAAAAAAAAAAATGCATACTAAGCATTGTAAAACAAAAAGAATTTAATATTAACACTTAAATATGTTCAAGAATATCAATTATCAAACAAGAAAAAATATTACAATAATAAGTGTATTTTACTACTTTAATCTATGTGTGTGAAGGGGTTAATAGGTGATTATTTGACAAAACAAAAGACAATGTATTTTAATAATCGTCTAGACACTTTCAATCGTCTATACATAATTAAAAAAGTATATGAAATAAGAATGATTTTGCTTTTCCAACAATAAATTGAAATTTAAAAATCTTATTTAAAAAAAAAAGATCAAAAAAAGTTTGGTAAATGAAAGATAATCTTATCTTTTACCCTCATTTGTTAAAAAGAATAAACAATAAAATAATGCTTAACTATATAAAGAGATGAACGATCTCCCCATCTACTAATATATTGGTTAATGTATTCATCAAAACCAGCAATTTTTTTTATGGATATAACTGCTGATAAAATAATGCATGGAAACAATGTTAATATCTACCAGAAAAACTTGCCAATATTTATATATTCATTTAACTTAGAATTAAAATATTAAGATAGGGCAAACTATTAACACATAATTCAATAATGTAATTTTTTTTTGTCTATCACCTCAACCACTTTTATACTTACAGTGTTGGTAATATTACTTTTGCAATATTCAAAACACTTTCGTGCATTAACAGTTCTATTAGTCATCCATTAGACCAAAGATTATCCATTTAATGAACAATAATTCTAGTGTAATTTTCACCATAATGCTCTCACTCAAAGTAAAGACTAGTTTCTATCCATTTATAACACCTTGAGAAGGTTTATAGTTATAAATATATGATCAAAGACATGCAAAAAACATGTATGATCCCCAAAATGCATGTTTTCTGCAGAACCAACAATCATCACTTGACATAGTTACATTACAGAAGTATTTTCAAACTGCATTCACTGATGCATTTTCAATAACAAATAATAAATTTTAGGATACAAAAACTTAATGAACTCCAAATTTCTTTTTTATAACCATTGTGGATTCCCTTGAAAAAGCAGATGAATAATTATAGCAAAATTTATATTTACATTTGTTTTCATGTTTTCTCATTTTTACATTATCCAAAAAAAAATATGCAATATATGTTCTCTGTTACATAAAACTCTCTTCTATAGCAAGTTAAATAAAAGTGTCAAACATGTTTCTATTAATAAAATAATTGAAGAGGTTTTTTTTTTTTTGCTCAGGAATTTATAAAAAGTTTGATGTGACAAATCTGGGTTACAATCCATACTTTGAGCTTTTCTACTCATGAATCTTGAATTCCAGAACCTGGCATTTGGCTATTACACTAAATCACCAAAGCCATGCTATCATTATGAACTGGAAAGATCCTTATAACAATTCACACCCACTCATAAATGTCTTAATGCAGTCATACTAATCTTTACTATTATATAACAAAAAAAAGTTTTTGAATAGAAGTTTCTTATCACAAACAAGATTCAAAAATGTAAGACTTCTTTTCTCACTGTTGTTTTCTATATACATTGACAGTTTGATTAAGAAAATAGATATCATCTTTCAAATATATAAGTTGTATATTTAAATGTGATCATAATAACTGATTCAATTTGACTGCCAATTGATGAGCTATGATTCAGATCTATTGGAGATTATTATCTTTTTCACATGTATGTAGTCATGTATGCCAGTTGCATAAGATTGAGTGCACAGCTGTAGGGAACTTAAAAGTTTGAGTTCAGCCTTCTAATTACATTGCTTAGTATAAACAATATACCTTATATTTGAATATTACATACTCATCCTGTATTCTGCTCATTACTTTTCTATGTATTTAAATGAACATATAATGGCTACATATGTGAGGGGTCAGAGTGACACATGGATATGACAATAATATTGACATCAACAAGGCCTTTGAGTGTTTTGTCATTGAATTTTCAATAATGGTTAAAAAGTTGAATAGTGAAACAGATTGAAACTTGTCCATTAAAGTTTGAAACTTTTCTATCTTAATATAGACTGAGCACTGATTATATACATGTGGGAGATGGTGATCTGGACCAACTTTGACTGACCGACTCATTTTTAATCGAGGAAATTTGACATCACTCTAAATTGCTTAGTTTTCGTACTACATTTACGATTTTGACGTCATTTTTTAGAACGCAAAAAGTTTTATAATATACTGCCATCTATTGAATTATTTTACAAGTAAAAAATCAATAAAAAGACGATTTATGTCAAACAAAAACAAAGCACTGCCTTTTCACATCTTTTCTTGAATCTTATTGGCTGTTGAAATTTTGTAAACAAAAGAAAATGGAAAAGCTCCGCCTTCTCATCATCTTTTCGTGAATCTTATTGGCTGTTAAAATTTTTATATGGCTGCCAAAAATTAAAAAGTTACGAACGCTTTTGTTTTATTTTGAAAATGATAAACGAATGTTTTAGAGCATTTTAAAATATTTTTTGATGAAATACAAATAAAATACAAATTATTTTCATATAATATGTCAAAAATAAATATTATTTTACAAAAATAGTTAAGATTTTAGCAAGAATTATTTATTTATTGCAAAGTCGGGGAAAAAAAATCATAACGTGAAATTATGATTGACGTTTCTTTTCATGTCAACCGTAACAAATATTTTTAAAATTAAAAATCAAAATTTATTTTTGAACAAACTTTCGTTTATTTTTATAATGTGAGAAATTACTAATATACTTTTTAAAAACGAAACTAAAGTGAATATATTTAAAAAAACGGTCAATAATTTTTGAAAAATTGATACATTATTTTGTGCATCGGCCAATTAAAAGCTTTGAGTGTTACCACCTGCAGCGAATGAACAATTAGACGCTTAAAGGGTTAATATAGACTGAGCACTGATTATATACATGTGGGAGATGGTGATCTGGACCAACTGATGAGTGCAGGTTCACCACAAAATAGATAAATTGAAGATCATTTATCTTTATCACATCTGGTCATGTGTATCGGTTGTATAAGATAGAGGGCATCGCTGTAAGAGGCTTGAAAGTCTGTGTTAAAGTCCCTTCTATATATATATATATAACAATATTCATTAACCAGAATAACAATGATATAAGACCATATGAGAAATTATCCAGATTATATAACTACAATTTATCCGCAAGTAGAAAAAT
The DNA here is from genome assembly GCA_028023455.1 of Epiperipatus broadwayi. Classification (NCBI taxonomy): domain Eukaryota; kingdom Metazoa; phylum Onychophora; class Udeonychophora; order Euonychophora; family Peripatidae; genus Epiperipatus; species Epiperipatus broadwayi. Next base: position 4,241,710 of record JAQFVV010006222.1, read on the forward strand.
CTTATGCATATGTGTTTTTATGCATAGTAATCTTTAGCACTTGTATTAGTATCAGGAAAACCATTTATAGTCCTTGTAATATATATCTCACTTTGGCAGTTAAGAGTCTTTAATATATGTATACTATAACCTCAAAAGAAAGCCAAACATTGGACAAATCAAAATTATAATACCAAATTTAAAGAATCAAATATATGCCCAAAAAATAACAATAATAAAATATGGACTAATATCAAAGGAGTTTCCAAATGGTATATGCTATAATAAAAATAGCTATATGGGTAAGAATAGCAATAAAGAAATATTATCAATATAATGTGTAACATTTAATATATTATTAAAAGAAAACTGTCATACTTACTCTTATAAGAATGCTGTTAATATTTAAATCATACATCATAGAATGGTTAGGTTATATTAAATTCTCTTTCACAACATCTACTCTCATTACAACACACCAGCGTTTCATTACTATGATCACATCAACATTTCAAATCTTTTGATAAAGAATAATAAGTTCCATTCGCTTTGTGCCATATTAAGTAATAATTATAGATTTATGCTTTATACTTGTCCAAATTATAATAATATTAAATAGTGCTATCATACTTATAACGTAAAGCTGTATAAATTAATAGCAATTAATCAATTAAAATGGCTTAGCACTTTTGAGAAAATGTATTTCTCATAATTATAGCCTGTTATGACTCATTCTTTGGAATCATTCTATATGTATAATATGAAAACTCTATGCAAATGAGGCAATTAGTCCATCTTTTTGATACAGCAAAACATACTTCTTTACAATTAATGGTGAAGGAGTCTTCTGCTATGAAATAAGCCTCCATTACCTTACGTTTAACATCATTGTGTCTCTCATATTGTTTATTAAAATGATTTCTTTTGCAAAACAATTTCTTTAGTACTCATTTATATTCAAATCTCAGGGTTCTTGTCATTAAATATTTATTAATAACTATTAGACAATAAATTGAATTCTAATAGAAATATGAGGAGACACACTCTTACCCATGAGATAATGTCTACCTAACTGACAATAATAATATTAAATTTTAAAGGAAATAATTAAAATAAAATATATGAGAAACTCTTCATTTGGAAAAATAGATATATATCAGGATTTCATACAGACATAATGAGTGGATAAGAGATTTTATGGCCATTTAGAATATCCTACTAACAACTTCTACTAAATCTATCTTTAAGAATTTGAGATAAATAATTTAAGCATTCAAATTTATGATGTATAATCACTGCAATCTTCTAAATAAAGTAAACAATAATTTTATCAGTAAAGCAGTCTTCTTTTAATAAGTGCAACTTATTCTCTTTTAATAAGTGCAACTGATTAAAATGATCATTTAAATTTTAAAAAAAAAGAATAATCTATCTATTAGCTGCTTTCTTCATATTCACAAATCAATTTGAACAAAGTGATTATTATATTCCATTTTATGTTCATGTACTCTTAATGTCCAACATATAAGATAATTGTATAATGTTAAGATTTCAGGATAATAAGTGTTAATAATATAAATACTATAAGATATATTTAACAATAATAATATTTATTTTGACAATAAGGGCAATTATAACAATCTTGCAAATCTACCATATTTCAAAATAAATTATTTAGAAACTATGCTATACAATTCACTGCAGATGAAAAATAATTTTTAAAGTTTACAGATGAGAATAGAATAAAATTTACAGATTAAATAGTAATTGACTATTATTAGTCTTCTCTAACTAATGAAAGCTTTTATTAAGAATTAGCATTATTACAAGAAGTTTCACATTTTCCACTACAATCAAATTATGGTATCTCAAAAATGAGTATATCTAAACATTAAACATATCTTACCAATCCAGCAATAAAATAAATGCTAAAAGTGATGCATATCATTTATTGAGGCCTATAAATATAATTTTCAATTTCTAAAATAAATATTTTTCAGTTTACATCTTACAAAATTGGCAAAACACAGCAAAAACAGACCTACATAAAAAAAACATCCATAACCTACATTCAAAATATTCAAGAGGGTGACAGAAGGAAAGATGACCCTCCTCAGAATTAACAACAATATCACCCATGGCTTTATGCAAAATATACATGATACTATACATTTGCAAGGTAAAGGTAAATAAGGCAATGAACATAAATAATGGCACAAACTCAAAAACAAGTACCTATATTTTGCAGGCAAAAATTATGCTAGGACTGTTTAGACCATAAAAAAAATTAGAATGAACATCAAAATATATTAGAAATAATAATAGCTGTCTTATATAAAGCATGCTTAAATATAAGACATGAAAGATATAACTCACAGAATATATTATAAAAAATGAAGACAGACAGAGCTGCAATCACTTTATAAATATATGATAATCATATAAATATCTACATGAGACATAGCTATCATCTCTTGGAAAAATATAAGCTAATGAAATAAATATCTACAAGAGAGAAACAAGACTATCATCTCTTGGAAAATATAATGGCAAAATAAACATGTACAGTAAAACAAAGAATTTAACATAATCTAAATAAATATAATAATTAACTTATGTGCAAAATGGACCATAAAATTACTTTCCAAATCTGGTCTAATAAAAACATCTGGAAGTAAGCAATAAGAACATATACCATCTTCATTTTTGTTTAGTATAAACATATACATTCAAATAAATTATTCATAATAGGGGACAAATAACATTTTAAACAATATAGCATTATAAAAAGGTAAATATTCTATCAACTTCTGGATATTACAGCTTATAAATAATTTATAAAATTATATCAGACAAAACACATAGGATAACAATAGCATAATAATGAAATTTGAAATTATACCCAGTTTACCAAAAATACATAATTAAAAGTCTGTCATCCTAGAAGTTCTACCATTCAACAGAATAGTTTCTTTAATCACCATTCTGCAAACACTTTGTTCCTTTTTGTTGAAAACACAGCAAATTTAAATTATATGTACAGCAACTGAAATATTTCATATAAGCAATAGATTTCATAATAACATAAACACACAATACATTAATTGTCATTTAATTTTCTTGAAGAATATTTAAATAAAGTGTCCAATATTATATATATATTAATTCCTTGGAAAATATAAATTAATGACAATGTACAAAAGCATATATTCTTTGGACAGAACCCTGGTTCCATTTTAGAGCAGATTTAATATGATGAGATAAAGCAGGGATACCCAACCCTATGCCTGTGGGCACCATGATGCCCGCAGACCATTTTACGTGTGCCCGCCTCATCCGAACACGATAAAAAATTATTTATCTGATACAAATAAATTTAATTTTTAAAATTTCTTATAAATTATTGTATTATATTGTAATCAAATTGTAGGGCATAATATACTTTTACAGTGTAAACGTATACATGTTAATTATATGTTAATTTTTATTTTTGAAAGAAATATTTTTTTGTGTATTATTAATAATATCCTACTATAAATTTACATTGAAAAAATAAATGGTGCCCCACCTGGTTGAAAAAATAAATGGCGCCTGCCACCTGGCCAGTATTATAGAATGTGCTCTTAAGTGCAAAAATGTTGGGGTCCTGAGATATAGTAAAGAAGATTTGTAGTGAAACAGGTGAACATATAATTCAATAAAATTCATAATTCAGGAGCATTAATGTTTTATTCACATAGGATGTAACTTATTTCAATTATTCAGTACAAGCAATAATTTAAAATTAATAGTAATAACTTAAAATAAATATTCCATTAATATTTTAGAAGATTATTTTAAAAGTAAATAGTCAGCTAATAATTTTCAGGCACAAAAATAAATGTATAATTTTAATTTCACAGACTTAAGAAATATTTTCTATCTCTAGTTGGAAATGGATAGAAAATGAAATTTTGTAAGCAAATGTTTTTTTATCCTGCTGCTAAAATAACAATAAATAAATAAATGTCATTTTCAAAATAAAAGCAAGCAATTTATTGAATTCTGTTATCATTAATAGGTTCTGCTATCTGGAATTTTAAACTGTCTATTCATTAAAAATGAAGTATTATGAAGAAAACCACTTAGAGATATGACAATATTAAAATAAAGATACTTCTAAATATATGTTGCTAAAGAATATTTAAAATATTTGAAAGTCTTTTTAACAAACTTCTTTTTCTTAGCAACATATATGTGTGCCAGTGAGATGATGAATGTTGGTTTAACCCAGTTCGAATACTAGGCAAAAGTACCTCGAGACCATCCATACGTGAGATATTAAATCAAGAATACTATGACCTCTGCCCCATTTGCCTATTCTCAAGGCTAATTACGAACAAACAACATTATCTGAGACACACATAAATTATTTTCTCACCAGCCACAATGCTTAGCAACAGAGGTAGAGACATGGACGGGAACACATAAGAAGCTAAATAGTTAAATGTGTGTAACAGTACTATGAAATATGTGTTTTGTGTGCCTGGATCATTGGAAAAGTAAAATAAAGTATTATAATAAAATTAGGAAACTCAAGCTTTTGATAGTTAAATAATATGTTTAATTAGTGACTTTAAAATATTAATAATGACTTAATGGCCTCTGCTATTCCCCTAAATTAATGAAACAAACTAATTAGACAATAAAAACAGATTAATATGTTTGTGGTCTAAATCTTTTCTTCCCAATTTTATTAAAATTGTCAACCCGAATCTCCTCGATAAAGTACAATAATAAAAATCTTTCACAAAGCATTTTTTTATTGCTTTGCGCTAAAACAAAGTTTGAAAATTATTTAAAATGTATATAGCTAAATCTGATATACGTATTAAGCTAGTGGCAGACAAAAGAAGCATTATTGAGGAGATCAAATTGGCAAACAAAAGGAAACTTACTCGTATTGAATTTTACAAATATAATGAAAATTGGAAAGAGATTTAAATGAAAAACTAACCTTTAAACTTAACCGCAATGGAATACGAAACATTTATAAACATTAGTAATGAAGAATAGCGAAAGAAAAAGGGTTAAATATAGATAGATGATCACATATATATATATATATATTTAAGACTAGTCTAATAAAATGGTTACATTACAAATATCATTAAATAAAATAATTCATAATATAATTCAATTAAGAAAGGTATGAACAAAAGGGTAGAAAGTAAATAGTTCAATGGATGAGAGATATGATTACCGTCCTGGTTCCTTGCTCCTGTTCGGCAGTGTCGTGGCTTGAACCAACCGTCGATAGGTATTTGTCCGGACAATGAAAATGGAAATATGTAGCATGGTTTCACAAAAAGTCCTACAGACACGGCACAGAGTTCAGATTATATTGGGTGGATACTATGGCATTTTGATGGTATTTAGGAACCTTGGCGATAGGCAAGGCTATTTATTTGCCTAGCCAAGCATAGTAGAATCCATCAAATTCATATGACTTTTAGCTTGAGCATGTTCAAACTTCTCAATGATTTTGAAGACGACAGTTGTATAACTTTTTGGAATAAAATCTCAACAAGCAAAAGCAAAATCTGCAAGAGTTTTCCCATGAGAAATCTGAATGAAATTTCCAAAAGGGAAATCTGAATGCCAGCAAGAAAACTCTGAATAACCAAGTCTTTTGTTCTCACTTCTATTTATACCCTGATCTTAGATAAACCCACTCCCACTCTTTGTTTCAAGGTAACATTTTCTAAAAATAACTTTTACTTTTTTCTTCTAAATTTCTTTCTTTAAAGTTTGAATTTTAGTAATTAAAAAAGGAAGAGAAAGCCATCTTTAATTTGCCTTGAATGGGCTAACTAATTACAAGCATACATTCTTTTAGAAAATGTTGGTGGGATTATCTCAAAATCAAATCATACTAAATATTTTAACAAGATTTAAAAAGAAAAATATATTATTTCTTTTAATAATATAAGCATTTTATTTCAGCAGAATTTTGCATTAACTCATATATATATGCTTGACATATATATATGTTTGACTAATAGGTTTTACAAGTAATTTTTATTAACAGAAATCTAATCTTAGAAATGGAATTTATTTAAAATGGAATTTATTTAAAATGAAATAGTTAAATGCAAAACCCTGCTGATATTGGACTATAAACTTAATTCAGGCCTACAATACTAATTAGGTTTATAGGAGGCTGTGAAGCATGGATCGGACTTCAGATCCATTGCTTCATTTCCCAATAGTTAGTGAGCAAAAAAAAATGTTTAAAAAAATGCTGTTGCTTCAGGTCAGAGGTAAAAATTTTGTGCCAGGTGAGTTCAAGCCTACTCTTTATTTGCTGTAATATTTAATTTGTTACTGACTAACAGTCTTTCTTTCTTTTACTATACAACTAATGGTTTATCCATAATTCAATCTTCTGTATCTTAAATAGAGTCCATGTTGTTTTTAGTCTAACAAGTTATATTTATCTTTTTTAACTTCTAAATTTTCCGGGGTCCGGTGGTATGCAAGGTTTTATGTTTGGAGCATTATACCGTCTTTGTATGCTGTGACTATCTTTCAACCGAAAAGCATTTTCTCCACACTTCTTTTTTAATGCATATGGACCTTTATATATTGGGAAGAACTTTTTAACTTTCCTCCATGCTTTACTACTTGGCTTAAGCTCTCTTAGCCATGCTTGGTTTCCTTTCCTGAATTTATATTGCCAGTTTCGATTCTTGCGATGCCGAACCATACATCTTAATTTATCCCTTGCCTTCTTTTCTTGCTCAGTCATGTTCTGGACTTGGAGACAGATTTTCAAGCTATCAAGGTGGTGTCTAGGGTTCCCACCCGGTTCTTCTCTAAAACATTTTATATTGCTAATCTTTGCCACAGGAGTTATAGTATTGATTACTGTTGCAGTAAAGATTTCACTGCCTTGTTGTGCCTGGATTTGGTTCAACAGCTGTTGATCGTTTCTTTTACTATCCTCATTTATTTGTTCAGAGAAGTCCAACTGGTGAATGGCTTCACCTGTTTCATAATCACTCGATGATTTCATATCAGTGTAGGATTTCATATCAGTGTCATCTTGTTTTTGAGTATCATCTTCTGGTGATGCTTCTGTCACAATACTCTGTTCTTGATGGAGTTCCATATGTGCCTCCAAATGGTTCAATCTTTGCAATGTAATATTCATGAATTCTTGGAACATGTTCATCATCATTTCGTTTTCATCTCTCATTTCTTTGATGAGATCTTCCAAATTGTATTTTTGGTCACTATGAGTACATATTGACCTATAAACTTCGCCTCTCTTCTGTTCCTCCATTTTTGCCTAATATTGGCTATTTTGTTATATAACAATCCCACCTTATTTGTAAAACGTATTTTAGTCTTTTTATAAACAATCAAGATAAGTATATTATATCACGTGTATCTAGGAGCTATATTCTTCTGTATATCAAAAAAAATTTTACTTCTTTCTAAAATAAGTCAGTATTCTAAGTTCCAACTATCTGTTTTATTTATATGTTTTCAGAAATTAACTTTGCCTACCTCATGAGGTCCTATCTTAAACCTATGCCTATATGTATCTGTTTGTACATGAAAAAATATAAAATCCTGCCGTGTCTGTTTTTAATATTTATTATTACATATTATTCTCCTCACTTTACTTTATTTATTTTTATATTTCATTAAAATGTCACTGCTATGTTAATATAATTAAAATAACCCACTTACAGCTTGACCTGGCTTTCTCTGACACCTGAAACAACTAAAAAATGCATTTACATTAATATACAAGTATATATATATATATATCAATCAAGGAATATGTGAGCAAAATATACATAAGTCATGTTTAAAAATTATTTTGGCTCACTACACATACATTTTTATTTTGATCATCTACCTCCTATGGTTTGTTTATTTGTATTCCGATATGAGAGATTGCACTTGCCGACAAATTTATTTGATGGGGGCGCCAGTCGACAAGACAATGGCCATATCAAATATACATATTAATGGATAATGACCCAAGCACACATTGATAAGGTTTATAAAGTTTAATGCGATTACAATTTATTTTGATTTTCACTTCACTTTCAAAAAAATCTCTGCATGAATAAGTAAATGCTATTTTAAATGACAATATTAAGTCTAAGACGTATACAACTCAGTAAGGTAACATGTCTGACCTGGGTTTGAAGCCACACTACCGTTTTGGTCATGACACACAAAAAATTCAAACAGCCAAAGTACGATTAACAATACAACAAAAAAAAAAATAAAATAAAATCCCATGATAACCGCCACTCCGAATTATGAACCTGGGATCGAAACCAACTACCATTTTGGTCACAACCCGAAATAGATTAACAATTATCAAGCAATTTTACAGAATCGCGCATTGAGATCAAAAACTGTTTAAAAAACATTTATATAAAAACGGGTTTTACCGAACTATAACGAGTTGTATACCATATACACCCATAAATATGAATATGTATGACATTAAATAAGCATATATATGACTACATATCAATATTCAAACAGATATACCTATACAAATATTTTTTCTTATCATGTACATGATTTTATTAAAAAGATTTGTCATATTGCAGACAGCATACTCCTATTATTTCAGGCTAGTAAATGCTGGTCACAACTATGACAAGGAAGCAATGATTGCAGACATAGACGTATTATTTCAGGCTACTCAGCAATTCTAAACTCTAAAGTGTAAGGGGTCTTCACCTAAATGGTTACTAAAGGGGGTCTTCACCAAAAACGATCACTGAAAAACAAGGGCTTCACCTAACGGTTACTCAAAGGGGTCTTCACCTAACGGTTACTCAATAAATGATTCAATAGCATAATCCGAATTGAGAAAAAAAATCTTAACTAAAGGTGGCTGACATATATGTTATACAAAAATATATCTTATATATATCTTTATTAAAACGAACATACGCATTTACTTTTTATAAAGTTGATAATTAAGTTTGCTATTATTGAAACAAAACTTATTTTATATATAATTGTTTACACGGAAACATAATTTCAAAATATTTAAAAGGGAAAAAAAAATTTTTGCATGATTAAAATTATTCATATAAAGAAACAAAATGCAGAGAAAGTGAAAAAAATATTTGCTAACACCGTATGTTGACATGTGTTAATTTGAACTTATCAAAACTTTCGATCTTAGAAAATATTTCTATTAATGGAAAAATGTTATCTCTTAGATCTTTACCAAAATTTATACAAAATGTAAAAACATTTTATTATGTATTTGTACTTTTTAGTGAAATATTAACACTTCCGCCTCATTGAAGCTATATACTTTAGACGACAAAAAAAATATGGCAAATCTACTCATTAGGAAAAAAAAATTGCTATAACTCTGATATTTTATTCTCATTATATATATATAAACAACTAACGGAGTGTTAACTTTTCTAAACGTAAAACATTCATTTTAGCAATTTAAAACTTGGGAAAAAAAATTTTACCTTATAGACACATTTAACTTTTTTTTAATTAACCAAAAATGACATTTGGCTCACGTTAGGGGACAAACTCGGAAAAATTATACGTATATTTTTATATAACTATATTAGATTAAAACAAACTTCTCAGGGTACTAATTTTTTTTTTTTTTAAAAAATGACATTAGTTCCATGGCGACAACTCGGAGAAAACTTTTATATATATCTTTCTATACCTATATTTCCAAAAAAAATGAAATTCTGCCCACGTTGTTGGTGTCAGAATGCGGGAAAAAAATTAACTGTGACAGTCAGATTATGTATGTTGGTTTAATCCAGTTCGAATACTAGGCAAAAGTACCTTGAGGCCATGCATACGTGAGATATTAAATCAAGAATACTATGACCTCTGCCCCATTTGCCTATTCTCGAGGCTAATTACGAACAAACAACATTATCTGAGACACACATAAATTATTTTCTCACCGGCCACAAAGCTTAGCAACAGAGGTAGAGACATGGATGGGAACACCTACAGAGCTAAATAGTTAAATGTGTGTAACAGTACTATGAAATATGTGTTTTGCGTGCCTGGATCATTGGAAAAATAAAATAAAGCATTATAATAAAATTAGGAAACTTAAGCTTTTGATAGTTAAATAATATGTTTAATTAGTGACTTTAAAATATTAATAATGACTTAATGGCCTCTGCTGTTCCCCTAAATTAATGAAACAAACTAATTAGACAATAAAAACGGATTAATATGTTTGCAGACTTAATCTTCTCTTCTCAATTTTATTAAAATTGTCAACCCGAATCTCCTCGATAAAGTACAATAATAAAAAACTTTCACAAAGCATTTTTTATTGCTTTGCGCTAAAACAGAGTTTAAAAATTATTCAAAATGTATATAGCTAAATCTGATATATGTAATAAGCTAGTGGTGGACAAAAGAAGCATTATCGAGGAGATCAAGTTGGCAAACAAAAGGAAACTTACTCATATTGAATTTTACAAATATAATGAAAATTGGAAAGAGATTTAAATGAAAAACTAACCTTTAAACTTAACCGCAATGGAATACGAAATATTTATAAACGTTAGTAATGAAGAATAGCGAAGGAAAAAGAGTTAAATATAGATAGATGATCACACATATATATATTTAAGACTAGTCTAATAAAATGGTTACATTACAAATATCATTATATAAAATAATTCATAATATAATTCAATTAAGAAAGTTATAAACAAAAGGGTAGAAAGTAAATAGTTCATGGGAGGAGAGATATGATTACCGTCCTGGTTCCTTGCTTCTGTTCGGCGGCGGCGTGGCTTGATCCAACCGTTGATAGGTATTTCTCCGGACAATGAAAATGGAAATATGTAGCATGGTTTCATGAAAAGTCCTACAGACATGGCACAGAATTCAGATTATATTGGGTGGATACTATGGCATTTTGATGGTATTTAGGAACCTCAGTGATAGGCAAAGCTATTTATTTGCCTAGCCAAGCATAGTAGAATCTATCAAATTCATATGACTTTTAGCTTGAGCATGTTCAAACTTCTCTATGATTTTGAAGACGACAGTTGTATAACTTTTTGGAATAAAATCTCAACAAGCAAAAGCAAAATCTGCAAGAGTTTTTCCAAGAGAAATCTGAATGAAATTTCCAAAAGGGAAATCTGAATGCCAGCAAGAAAACTCTGAATAACCAAGTCTTTTGTTCTCACTTTTATTTATACCCTCTTTGTTAGCTACCTTCTTATGTTTGTATGATCTTAGATAAGCCCACTCCCACTCTTTGTTTCAAGGTAACATTTTCTAAAAATAACTTTTACTTTTTTCTTCTAAATTTCTTTCTTTAAAGTTTGAATTTTAGTAATTAAAAAAGGAAGAGAAAGCCATCTTTAATTTGCCTTGAATGGTCTAACTAATTACAAGCATACATTCTTTTAGAAAATGTTGGTGGGCTTATCTCAAAATCAAATCATACTAAATATTTTAACAAGATTTAAAAAGAAAAATATATTATTTCTTTTAATAATATAAGCATTTTATTTCAGCAGAATTTTGCATACGCTTGACGTATATATATGTTTGACTAATAGGTTTTACAAGTAATTTTTATTAACAGAAATCTAATCTTAGAAATGGAATTTATTTAAAATGAAATAGTTAAATGCAAAACCCTGCTGATATTGGACTATAAACTTAATTCAGGCCTACAATACTAATTAGGTTTATAGGAGGCTGTGAAGCATGGATCGGACTTCAGATCCATTGCTTCATATGGTTATTAGCAAAATATTTTTACACTATTAAAAACTGCATTAATATACCAACCATGACATAAAGTCCTTAGAAATGTTAATATTCTAGTATATAAAATATTAAATCGATAATATTGTCTACTATTAATGAGAAAATGAAAATCAATAAAAGTTCTTATGTATAATGAGTCATGGAGAATTTCATCAAAGTGTACATTTTGTAGAAAAATAAATTGATAATTATTTTTAAATATTTAGATAAAATTTCCATTATGTTTAATGGTCCTACAGATTCCAAACTTCTTTAATAATTTCAGCTTAGAACTTTAATGCCTGGAGAAAATTATGATAACAGTACATGTTTATCTTTAAGCAAATTAAAAATTTGTTATAAACAAATAAACTGAATAAAATTAATTCATAATCAAGTAAATCACCCAAGTTGAATAGAAAATTTTAAAGTAAGAATTAACCAGTAAGTAAAGCACAAGTTGGCAAGTCTTCCTCTATTTATATAATTGATCATGTGATGATTTTATTGGATGAAATTTATATTTAGATCCACTCTTTCACCGACCTCAATTTATTAAAGTTTAAAGATTAACTAATACTGATAAACAAGGCTAAAAATAAATTCATTCACATAATTGTCTAGACTTTTTAATCAAAATGTTATATTTTAAGATAATTATCTACAAAACTAAAAATTATTACAATAAAACAAAATATTATATAATACATTACATTATTTTAAATAGAACATTAATTTACATTATTTTTTAAACAATCTTATATAATATTTAATAAATTTGAAGCTCTACAGAATATTTTTTTAAATATAACTTTTTAAAATAAATATTTAAGAACAGCTTTTAATATTGCAACCAGGAAGTTAAAATTGAATTTTTTAACCCACACACACTTACATACATTTACTAATGCTTTCTTTAATTTAAAATTAACAGCTGTTAATAATAATAATAAATTAACTCTTTAATTTTTTAATTAACTATCTTAAACTTATTTAACTGAATTAATCTTTATTATAATTAGCATTAACAAAAATATATTTTTATTACCAAATGGCTTCAATAAAAATCCATTTTTAAAAGAATTTAAATACTAATAATGAGCATTAAAGATTCAAACTTAGTCTTAAAGTTTAATTCTAACATTGATTTTGGCACACTAGTATTTTTATTAAAATAGTTTTGACTTTTAATATTTTTCTAACATTAGCTCATTAATATTCAGAGTAAAAATATCCCTAATTTAAGCAATTAGAAGTCATTTATAACCACATCTAGGTTTCAAAGCACTACAGTAAAAATACTAAAATGACTTTTAAAACAATTAAGACTTATAAAATGTGAATGACTTCGAGGATGAATTAACATTTGAGTATAATGTCCTGATAAATTGGCTTGCTATAAAAATTGACTTTTTGATTTTTTTAAAAAAATACTTACAATTACATGGCTAGAAATTTAGCTTTATGAACAAAGCTAAAGATTACATATATATATGTTGTGAGTGTTCAAATTGATGATCCACATACATATATATATATATAAAAAAAAAATAACATAGTAAGCAATTCAGCATAATAAATTTAACGAAATAGGATTAATATTATTTTATACATTTCATATATAAATGCAATCACCATAGTAACAATATTACATACAGTTTAATGTTTTTTATGTTGTGTATATTTTATTTGTAAAATATTTTAAAAAAAAATATTGTTATTAAAAAAAGGTTATTATATCAATTTTATATTTTGGTTTGTAAAATATTATTTTAAAAAAAAAAAATTGTAATCGAATTTGAATGTGATCTTCGTGTGTCTTCTTATCTATGACCGTCTTCTTATCTATGACCGTGTGTGGTTGCAAAGATAAAAAAACGTCAGAAAGAGAATCTATAAAAATGACGTGACAGAAGATAAAAGAGGTCAGATTGGTCAGTCATTCTCAGTCACTCACTCAAGCACACACACACTTATCACTTTGTATGGTAAAGGACAAATCTATTTGTTGTATCTTAAGAAAATGAACCTTTTCAATATTAAAATTGTTGGTTTGTAAAACTATAAAACATGGAGTAGTAGCAGGATTATCTGCCCGTTCAATCATTCGGGCAGGCAAATTGAAGTGTTCCCGAAGAACGGCAGCAATGTAAAAAAAAAAAAAAAAAGAAACCTATGAAATAAAAAAAAAAAAAAGCTTTATAAATAAAGAAAAGAAAAATGGATTTGCATAGACATCATTAAATTCACCTCATAACCTGGATCGTCAAAATACACTCACCTCTACAGAATGGAAAGAGAAAAAGGAAACTTTTTAATGAGTATTGTAAAGTTTACAATTACTATTTCGGACGGAGAAAATCCTCTTTACACTATAAATGAAGGCAGTCGATAGACTAATAAACAGTGAATGGACAGATTTATATATATGGTATGATTATTTTTTTTTATGAAAAATATGTGTGTTAATTTTTTTTATATGTAATACTATATGATGTTTTCTTTTTATTATCTATAGAAATATAATTATTAAATGAAAATGATGGAAAGACTCAAATATAGTTATTATTTCATATTCATTTATCCGTAATTATTTATGATAAACGAATAGACTTTGATACCCTCTTATTGCACATTTTGGTATGGGGTATATGTAAATTTTTATTTTTTTTTAGTAAAATATCTAAGAACCTTTCCCATCATTTATTCATTCATTTTTTTTTGTATGTGTCGTTAACGTTCTTGCAACACGTATATAGAGATACATATAGCAACATGATTATTTTATTTAGTCAACCAATCTAAAATATAAAGACATTTCGGATGTATACTATCATTAATATTGTCAATCTTTTTTTTTTTTTATAATTAAATAAATTGAGTTAATTTAAATATCAAGACTAGTTTACTTATTTTGTTTTATTTGGGTTGCGTAAAACGGCGGAGCAACTTAGGTAACAGAATTCAAACTCAGCTTGGTAAGCGAATTGAAATAGAAGATAAGGTATATTTTGCTTATTAATATTTTATTTTGTTTCTATATAAATTTCATAGTTATATTTGCATTCGAATATTATATATCCATATTATTATGTCTCTTAGTTAATATTACAAAGTCAATCATTTCATGTTTGTCTGATTCCGTAATAAAAATCTAAATAGATTATAATTTATCGTTTGGTTTGGAGTAGTTCGTTTGAATATTTCTTAAACTCCTATAAAATGAAGAGAATAAACCACATTGACCGATTTAATTGAATATTATTTTCATTTATAGAAATATCAAATATAATCATGTGTTTTAATTGTTGCCAATCAAAATTTTTTATTCAGTTATTTAAAGTTTTCAAACAAGTTGTATTAATATTCACAAGTGAATAAACATCCAAGAGAAGCTCGATATATTTTTAGTTAATATAATTGGAATTGTAAAATTAGAAATGAGCTAATAGAGTATTGATAATAAACTCCAGTGAAATATTTTAGTTTAAAACCTAAACGAAGCATTAATTAAGCATCATTTTATTGAGAGATATTTATAAATTATTTTGTAACTTATTGATAATCTATCGACGTCTATTAATTTGTTTAAACATTTAAATGAGTGTATAAATTTTCAAAGTGTTTATAAAATTATAATAAAACCAGTTGAGGTCCACAGAAAATTATTAATTATAGATTGAGGTAGAAAGAATTGTATATCGTTTATTGACGCGAGTGTTTATCTTTATATTTAGCGTTTGCTAACATGGATATATGCATATTTAGGTTCAGGTATTATTTTGTTTTGTCGTTTAAATAATGTCTGTATGCAAACCAATGTTTTGTAAAGTGCTATTACAGGTACTTAGAAAATTATCCATTAAGTTATAAAGACAGTACCTTTAAATAATAAAGTAGAGTTAAAGTACTATAACAGTAACAGGCTAATAAAATATATATATTGGAATCTAGGTTAGTTATTAATTGGATTTGGTTTTGATTAGATTGCCAATCAAGTGTTAGCCTAATCCTATATTATTGTATAGGGCAATAGTAGTTGATTTCACCGCTCTATGCAATTTATATTGTAGTTGACGGATTTGTTGATGGCTGGAGCAGATAGTCTCATTATTTCTTCATTTTTCATATAAATTAAGTAAATTAAACTTTAAGAGAGATTATTTATGCTTTATGATGGTTTATTATATAATGGCGACCCGATTGAGCTAGACCAGATTAATTTATATTGGATTTTAGAATTTTATCAGATCAGATTGATCATCCTAACCATCACCTTCATCCATCGATTTAATCAGTTGCAAATTGGCACCAATATTTTGGGCCTTCTTTTTGTTAGATTTGAATGGATCACAGCAATCGACAATACCGTCGGTTACAATATATATATATAACAATTATACATTAACCAGCATAACTATGATGTAAGACTATAAGAATAATCATCCAGATTATATAACTACAATTTATCCTCAAGTGGAAAAATTTACTTCCTTAGCACTTGTATTAATAACAGAAAAAATATTTATAGTTTTTAGCAGTTAAAAGTCTTTAATGGACAATAACTATTTCCATATTAAAATAATCTTTTATTATACCTTATTTACACACTTTCTTAATGCAAACAATTTATACTTCATCATCATAATCATTCAGATGTGGTTAGGTAAATTTCTACTTTGGTACACTTTCTTTAGTAAATTTTTTATCTAAGAGTGTTTTTTCTTATTCCATACTAACATTTATATGATCCAAGCACTCTCAATACAATTACTGCATAGGCATTATCTCATATCTTTGTACAATTTATGCTAATGTCCTCATTTACACACCAATGTTGTTTAATTTAATTTTCCTATGGTAGTATTCTCCTTTTTGCTTTTCTAGAGTATTTACAAAGAATATTTATGAATGAAAATAATGCATACAAAATAAATGCTTTTTAATCATATCTAAGTTGTATGTGCACAGATATTCTGACTCCATTTATCTATATTATATTAAACATCATAAGATTCCACTTGATCCACCTATGGCAAAAACATCATAACTGTTATAAAAAATCAAATATTTTAAAAGGTTTGTGGTTTGGCACAGTCAGTAAAGCATCTGACTTGGGACCTGAAGTCCCAGGATCAATTCTGGCACTCACACAATTCAGGTGGTCAAACTAATGACAAACTCCCGAGCAATAAAGTCATATGTCCTTTTTTTATCTTCACTAATATGTTTCATATTATAACCAAAATACTGAATATTATAATCAGTAACTTTTAGTTTTAAAACCAAAACTTTTTAAGTATTTTGAGATAAATAAAGCAAAACAATTATAACAATCATTATCTTCAAAGAAGTAATAGAATTTATTCATGCAAATCATTTAATTAAAAATTCCATATCAATTTTATTAGTATATTTCATTCATAAAAATCAGCATCCCACATCTGGATAACATATATTTCCCTAACCAATTCTAGAATTTTATTAAAATATATAACTTTTTCTACAACTGTCATATCACACCACTAAATTTTAAAGATGCTCTTAATACAGATACCCACTTTGACTAAATGTTCCAAATTCATGAATATCAACAGAAAACTGTTAATCATATAGATTATTATTTGCATGTCTCTATAAACCCAAACTTATTCTTACAGTTAATAAATTTTCTTAATTTCCACCCAAAAAAACATACCTTTCAACTTATAATCTGAATTTCATTTGCTGTGTGTTTAAAGCATTTTTCATGAATATTCTTAAAATCATCCAATGATCAAAGTTGTGATCTTAAAAACCATGAATATAACACTTAGTATAAACAAAAATCACATAAAACTATTTCTCCTCACTTTTATATTATATTTTATATAACATCATAGATAATTTACATTTTCAATAAATTCCTAGAATCAACTTTCATTATTATTTAAATATTGTATGTATATTTTTGTTATTTGGTGCCATAAATGATCTAAAAAATAAACCAAATAATCTTTTACAAATGTTCAAAAACAAAAAGCCTACTAATTTAAATATAAGAGGTTTACATCCTAAGCCCATGCACTGTAATGTTGTCATAATAGCTTAACCATGTCTTGCTGAATACTGAGAACAAGATTATTAATAAATTTAAAAATCTCAAATTTACTCTCATATGAAAATTCAGTAACTTTCTATGCCATTTACTAATTTTTCTTTACAACTAATTTCTAATTTGGATGAGATTATACCTTCATGGTCAGCCAATAGTAACAGTATCTAAATATAAACAGTTATAATCATTATGACTCTATATGTGGAGAGGTAATAAAACAGAGATACCAAGATAAACAATAAAAAAATAAAAAGAAAAAGACTGGAAACAGAATTGATGATTAGCACAGTAAATTCAATGAAATGGTTGATGGAAAAAAATAGTTTTTGTTTTTTTTAAATCAAAGAAACAAATAACAATATACTACTAAAATATTAATACAGTAAAAAGAATTGCAGAAGTTGATTCCATGATACAGTATATCCCTTTCCCACCATCTTTTACGTAAGAAAGATTAAGAAATAAGGAAAAACATAAAAGTAATGAAGAGTTTTTTCCTAAAGATATGTGATGATGGTATATTAAATGTGATATGTTGGACTATTTCCATCATCTATCAGTAAATATTGAATGTATAGAAAATTTTAAATTTTATTTAAACTTTTCAAACACAAACAGCTTGTTAACAATAATACACAAATAGACAACACGGGTTAGTTAGTAATTACACAACGTTTCAAGTAGTGCTATTCTCCACTCTTCTTCAGGTTGTTGTTGGCCTGACCAGTGACAGTATTCACATAAGAGTCAAACACACCTTTAGATTCTCGAATATTGAATTTAAGACAAACGCTCTAACCAACTGAGCTATACTATCTATTGGTTAGTGCGTTTGCCTTAAATTCGATATTCGAGAATCTAAAGATTCTAGTTGACTCCTATACGAATATTACTCAGGCCAGCAACACCTGAAGAAGAGTGGAGAATACTACTACTCGAAACGTTGTGTAAATACTAACCTGTGTTGTCTATTTGTGTATTATTACTAAAGATGTTTGTGACTGAAAAGGTTAAATAAAGTTTAAAATTTTCTATACATTCAACATTTACTGATTGATAGATGATGGAAATAGTCCAACACATTATCACATCTAAAGAAGAGTTTGTAGTAATTACTAGAAAGTCCAACAATTTTTTTTTTTTTTTTAGTAAATAAAATCGAATAAAATCATAATTATTCCCAGTATATTTTTTTCAACAGTAACAAATATTATCTGTTTTAAAACCGGACCTTAATCTGTTTGCAGAAACTACTGAATAAACAGTACCATTATATATGTAGTAAATTGTTTTCTTGTGGAAATATTAGATATTTTTTATCCAAGTAATCAAGAGAATAATAAGCGAAAGAAAAAAACAGAATATTTAAATTATTAAAGACTAGAGGGATTTGATTTTAATTAAGAGAAAATAATTTAATATATTGATTTTACGCAATTTTATAAAGAAAACTGACGAGTTCAGGTAATAACTACACTTTATAGCTAAATTCTTCTCTCTCATTGAGAGATTGAACTTTTTTTACTGGTTAAAAGAAAATAAAGAGTAAATTTAATGGAAATAATGAATGAAAAAGATAGAGCTTAAGAATTAAAAAAAAAAAAGATGTAAAAAAAAAAAACCCATGCTACCATTTCACTAGTTTATTTTATAAATCATGTAGGTTAACTGCTCTCAGTTTGGCTTTAAAAATACAATAGTGAAGAAACACTAACGGCTCAACTGACAAACCCCTTGACCTTGAAACAATCAATTATCAATCTATTCAGAGCGAAAAAGGAAAAAAAGGCTTTAGATTAACAATGAATACTATAATATTGTATATATTGGTGTGTGTGTGTGTGTGTGTGTGTATAAATGTCCTAACAAGACCTGTAATCATGAAAGTAATGAAAATTAAAAATCATTATTTCTCAGACAATGATTATACTTGGAACTTAAATTTAAGCATGTCCTAATTTTTTTTATATAAATTTCAATTGAAAAATAAGGATGATTAATGTGGTGTAAATATTAAGAAAGTGTTTTTTACCAGAATTAAAATCTATATTTTATAGCTCGTGATTCTTCCTTGAAAAATATGCTCAGAAGATCAAATAATGTTTGTGCATCAAAGTAACAGACAGAGTCCAGACGATCTATTCAAATGGTCAAACGATTTTCTCTCCCTTTGTTAGGAAACAATCCAGGAGTGTTAGCTCATGATCTGTCATCTTACTCAAAATGCTAATAGTATATTAATTAGACTATAAATGTAATATGCTTTTTCTAAATATTATATCTTTTATTATTACTATTCCAATTCTTATGTTTTTTCTATTGTATTATTTTTTAAAACGAGTATGATTAAATCTTAAGTTTAAATTTAATTGAGAAATTTTACTTTGAATATAATTTCTAAACTTTATACTATTTTAACTTTAATTTTTGCTGTGAGAGCACATCATCATTAAAGTATCTGCTCCAAATAATAATAATGACCAAAGAAACGAAGCTAATTCAAATTTTATCCTTTTAAAACAAATTGCTTACTGCATTAGTTTAAAGTAGTGAATCTAGATTATTAGTAATATTAATTAAATTATATAGCATTCAGTTCTTTAATTCATATTTCAGTTTAAGGTTAAAGAGAATAAAAAGTGACTTTCTACAAGTGAGATTATATTCAAACATAATAGCATAAATTAGTAGATACTAGTGCCTGCTTTTTTTTTGCCAGTGCTTTGTTAGCAATATGTATTGTTTCCTGTACGATCATGTGCATATTCAGTATTTTTCACTATATATATATCAAACTTGTAAAACGATATTTTTTTAAAAGTACATAAACATTGTTGTAATACAATTTAATTTAAAGATCACAAGTATACAAAATAAGATTATCAACAATAATTATTTCTAAAAGAGTAATGAAATTACAAAAGAAAAATGAAATAATAAATTGAAGCATGCTTAAGAATTGATAATATTCAAGGATTGAGTTATTGTTCGAAGTTCAGATTTTATAAAAAAAATTTTATTCACAGACGGATGTGCTGAAATATCATAACATTTGAGAGGGTGAGTTGAATATTTTCTATTTGATTTTCAGCTAGCAATATAGTCTGGAATATTCTTAGAAAGATCTGATGAATTCACACTCGAAAATAATAAAACTTATTGTATCCTTGTTCTTTGGTAATTCTTTTTTTTTTTATTTCTATTAGATTAGTTTGTCTCTTCTCATTATTCCATGAATGAGGGATGCCTTCTTATTAATACTTCAGAATATAATTTTTTTTCAATTTAACATTTAGGTCTAAACTTAGTCTTTCCAGAATTGCTATGAGCACCATCTTTGTGCTTTAAAATCATTTCAAATATTTTTTTTAATTTTTTTTAAAAGTGAAAAAAGTTAATCTATCTTAAATTGTTGAGAAGAAATGTTTTTCATATGACTATAAGCGTGTGCAAAATTAATGAAACTTATTGAAAAGCAAAAAAAAATGGTTGCCGTTTTCAAAAATAATATATTTGTATGAAAAATTTATATTTTAAATGCTTAATATTTTTATTTTTTGTTTGCTTTTTTTTTTAATGTGTATTATTTTTTATAATAATGTGGATAAACGTATGTTTAAATTTAGATGAGAAATTGTATTTTCTGTATAATTCCTAAACTTAACCTTATAGCTGCTCTCTATAATGTATTTTTCAGAATTAATTTTAGTTAAATAGAACTGGAAATAAATTAAGATATAAATAAAACTATATTTTTGCATAGACAAATCTGATGAAAAACTTTTATTTTATTCATGTATAAATAAATATTTATTGTAGCCTCAGTTTATTATTGTATCCCCAAACAAAAACACTTTTTTTCAGGAATGATTATAATAATACTGATAGAAAATGAACTCATGGGGAAAAAAAAAAACACTATGTGATTAAGTATCCATTTTTAAAACATTGTAATTTGCTTCATTTGATTAGGCCATCAGTGGTTGTTTAAAAAATTTTATCACATTATACCAAACATAGATTTTTTATAACATATCTCCAAAAACATGAAATCTCTTTTTTAAAAAGCTATTTAAATAATGGAAAATAGAAATAAAAATTAGAGTTCTAAACTACAAAACTTTTACATAAATTTTGACACCAAATTTTTTTAAAAAAAAGAATTGTTTAATTTGTGTCTTATAGTGCATAGGGTGAAAGAAATACTTATATAACTTCATGCTTATTACAAATATAAAATAAACTGCATGCAGAGATAATTGCAAAATGTAAGAACATTGAAGTGCTATTGACATCAAAATACAGATACCATAAAATACTTTTTTAAAAATCATTTTATACCAGAGGTATCCAAAAAATAAATGGAAATTTTATAATGAAAATTTGTTAATTGATTTTTAAGTGCTATAAATTTAATTTCCTTCAAAGATCTGTACATTCAATACAATACACCAGTCTAAATATGTTTTTTTACTTTTCATAATAGTCTGGAAACCCAGAGTGAAGCCTTTTATTGCCTGTATAGTTTTTCCCCATCATTTCTAAGTTCACACACAAAAAAAAACTGAAGTATTACTTAGTCATGAAAATAAAAAGTAGTCATATGATTAGAGATTGAGTTAATATGGCTGATAGATTAATTAAAAATTGTTATACATTCAATGATTTGTGCACAGACACATTGTCAGGTTGAAGTTTCCACTCCTCATTTTGTCACCAAATGAGAAATTTATATTTTACAGCATTCTGCAAATGTTTCAGAAATTGTAAATAAAATGTCTGACCATTATGAACTAATTCTGAAACAATAATGCTGTTTGCAACAACAAAAAAAAGATTTCACATAACCATGCTATTTTTGAAATGTGGTGAATTTGACATTTTGATTAAACCATTTGTAAACTTGTGCCTTTCCCAGAACAGCTTTCTTATAATCTCTTTCAGAAATTTTTCCTAAAAGGAAACAGAATTTTCATTATTCCAACTTTTTAACTATTACAAAATTGACAAATACACAAACCACACTTTACAAAAAAAAAAGTGCTACATGTAACCATGATTTCACACAGTGGTGTCATTTGGTAGATTGATACAGAAGAGATAATACAAGAGATATCTAACAGCAGCAGCATAGATAACAACAGGCATACTTACCAGAAAATAATTCCAGTTATTTTTGGGTCCCCTCTCATATTTACAAAATTGAATGGATTTCAAGAGGTAATAATATTTTGAAAGAGGAGAAAGTTGACATAAATATATTTAAAAATTGCTTAAAAAAAAAAAAAGGAACATCACAAGATTCTGTTGAATATTGTAGGTAATACATGTAGTTTTCTCAGTTTTAGCTAATAAATATATTGCACTTATATTTCTCAGGCACCAGATTATAACATACTTTCTGTACTCTTAATATGTTATCATAATCACAAAAACAAAAATTTATTTTATAGATGGTGTGTGGATGAAATAACAAAAACTGTGGCCACAAATATGACTTTACGTATAACATAATATATTTTTCTGAATTAATATTTAGTCAAATAGAAATGGAATTAAATTGAAATGTATACAGTTACCATTGTATTGCACCAATATGTTAAAATGAAAGAAAAAAAAAGTAATATCAAAAATAATTTTTTGGGTTAATACTAAAAACTATCTACTGCCTTCTTTCTGTAAACAATTACACACTAACATCTTAATACTTTCTGAGTTTACATATATGCTTTCAAAAATAGTTTTTTTTTACCCTACTTAAATCTAAGTAATCAATGGATACCAGATGCCATCACTAGTGAAAATTTAGGACTCAAAATGAGAACTAATTTACTTATGGATGTAGTGATCAGCTTTTACTTCTTTATACAATTCATGCTAGTAAACTGAAATTCAAATAATCCTATGGTTTTAAATTAAACCAACTCATTGCATAATTATATAGACTGAGTATCAGTCTGAAGTTATAAACATTATGGTATTACATCAATTGGTGTTAAGTGACTGCTACGAATTATAATAGCTAGCGCTAAAGTAGGTGCTCCTAGAATGTATATTTTTAATTTTAAAGAAAATAAAAAAAATAAAAAAAATGTTAGATAACTATTAATCATTGTTTATTTTAATTTTATTTATAGCTAATTTTCCAAAAAATAAAAAATATATAGCTTTTAAATAATGAGAATATCTTGGAGAGAAGAAAAAACAGAAAAGTACAATAATAAAAAAATTTTATGAAGAAAATGTTTAATGAATAACATATATATTATAACTCTAGTAGCAGGAATGAAACTGCTACATATCAGATTTTGTGAATAGCGCGTGTGTGCACCTACTCATACATATATACGATAAGGAAAGAGAAAATATGGTATTCGTAAATTAAAGTGTATTTTAAGATCTTTTAATCTTACCTATTTCAAATCATGCAATAAATATAATCTTATTGATTTTGACAGAAAATAGAAGGGTGAGTTTAAATCCAGGAAAAAGAATTGTGGATTAACAATATTTTATTAATTATAAATAAAATAATAAAAGAATTTATCACTTGTAATGATATTAGATTAAAAAAAAGAAAGCATCTTTTTTTGTTGTTGAAGAATACAGTGGAATATTTTTATCCAGGGTCTGAGATAGTAGAATATTCTGTATTGTGGTACAGGTGATAGCTAATTATGCAGACAGTAAGCAGATATTCATTGAGAGATGAACTTCGTTCTAGTATGGATTTATGGATTCCATACTGCAAGATATACATATGTTAAACAGTTTAAGGAGAAGAGATTGTCTTGCCGCTAATTGAAATTGTAACACTTATAATAGACACTATAGAATGTTTTATTATAATAGGGATATTTTGCCATAAAAGGCTAAGCAAGAACAAGTAGCACATCATTTAGGAAACCCTGAGTATGCAGGCCACCCAGTAAATAACACTATAGTGTATGAAGTTATATCTCCACCTCTTACAATCTGTTAGTAAAAAGAAAGAATCAGACCATGCAGTCAACGCTGAAGACTTACATGTATTGTATATGCACTATACAATATAAAGCTAATTTATGTATCAAGTGTGTGAAGAGAAGAAATATAGCTTAAGAAAATTTATGAAGATGACCATTACATATTTGTGTAGGATATTAAGATATTTATTCTATAATATTGAAAAGAGATTTTAAACTTACAAAGATTGAAAGACATTAATTATTGTGATAGGTTATTCTGTCGATTTACATTTGAATTATGATGTATAAACTCAAATTGAAATATAACAAATGAAATATCAGGTTTCCCTTCATATACATACTATGTGGAATTACTAGAAGTAAAACTAAAATCTAGGATCTATTTGTTAAAAAATATATTAATGATGTTATATCTATATGTGAAATTACTAAACAGAAAAAAACTAAATATATGAAATATTTGTTGAAAATAGATTAAGTATTGTGTTTATGATTCTGTATTTATATGTGAAAGTACTGAATGAAAGGACATTCAAATATAGATCTACATTTGGAATTATTATTATAAAGCTACAACCAAACTACATATATTTTGTTTTATTAATAAATGGTTATATTGTTTAATAATCCACTTTCATTTGTTTTTCATAAGGTTAAATATTGTAACTTCAACACACATGCATATGCTAGCTAGTTCATAAAAATATACACAACTCTGAGAACATGCAAACTACTGAGGGATGTGCTGGGTTGCTATGGTAATGATGTGTAATTAACAATTGTTATCTCACATAATTCTAAATAAACGTTCTCTTTTGTGATAAAATTGGGTGACTCAAGAGATAAATGTTCCTAATTAATTTCAGTCGAGAAAACTGAAAAAAAAAATACTTTGTTAAAAAGACTATAATTGTTATACTCAACCTATTCCTTTGTTGCTTGGATATCACTTGTCATTTCAAACAACTGATCATAGGATTATTGTTGACAAAGAGATGATACATATGTGGCAAGTTAACCATTTTTATTCAGTTTTCTTCAAAATCTGAATTAAGCAAATATATATATATTTATAAATCTGGTAATATTTTTTGGCATTTTCATATAGATTTTAAATCAAAGTTTTGAAACAATGAAGCCCAGTTCTTATAAAATCTTATAGATATTCCGATTTACATAAATGATAAAAAATGTATCTAATCTTTTTACACAGTCACATTATTCTTGAAGAAGTTGGTACTTTAGATAAACTATTGTTTAATAGAGTAAAAACATTGAGCACATTATATTAACCTGCACAGGCTTCAGACCAGTGAAGCAAATCATAGTCCAAAATTCAGCAATTGATTATTATAAAATTCTCTCCATTAAAGATTGCATTAAGGAGATAGATTTTCTCATCATAAAAATCTTGACCTTCATTACATATTCCATATGGATCACCCGATGCAAAATGATATTCAACATCTCACAAACGAATGCCCTTGCAATTTTCTTTGGAACCCTCAGAAAAATCCAAAGTAAAGACAAAATTCTCTCTACTAAGTTTATCTATGAGAATATATGTAAACTTTTCAAGATTTCCAGTGACTAAAGTTTCCAATTATCCCATGCTATCTCTGCTGAGCCATAAAAAATTTTTCTCTTCATCTAGACCTGACAAAAGCATCAATACTGATAGTTCTACTTCCCAAGTAAGAAGCTCCTGCTGACACATGCTCTCATCTAAACTTCACAGTTTGTAACCATATATTTCACTAATAACGTTTCTTTGAAATAAAACGTTGATGAAGTTATTACATCTATACCATACTATTCATTATTATTACAACTATTCTCTATGCTATTTTGCTCCTATGCATGAAAACTATTTTTCCTAACCACATAACATTCAAAGCAATATAGAAACAACCAGATATTTAATTATAGCAGTGAAAGTATTGCCCCCATCTTCTTAATTACTAATAGCAATAGAATTAAATCTCCACTATTATTCTTTATAGTAATTGTTTATTCACTTATCTTTATTACTTTAATGCTACACCTCCAGGATTTAATATAATTCCTCATTTTTATACCTGTTTTTAATAGTGGAATGCCCATAATGTAATATTTTAAAAATAGCTTATATATCTATTAAAAGAACTTTAAAAACAAATGTTAGAATATCTATTGCAATACTTATATCCTAGTTTCAAATATAAATAAATATAAAAGTTTGATTAATGGATTATTAGGATTTGTGTTTCAAGTATTCTATTCATGTCCTACCAGTTACACATTGATCAGTAAATAAGCATTGAGCTATTCAAGAACAAACCATTTATTTTACTCAAGCTCTTCCATTTATTTTAAATTGGGTAATCAAAAAATTCTAAATGATAATGCTTATTAAATCTCTAGTCAGTAATTTCATTTTTTTTTTCTGAGACTAGCTTTGGTTTATGATCTTCATCAATAAAAAAATTTTGAACCTGGTCCTAGTGCAGTTGTTATTTTTCAGATATAATATGCAATTTCATATTCAGCTAATATGAAGTTACTAGTGTGAAAATCAAAAACATCTTAACATTTTGATTTTGAGCCTGAACTCTTTCTCTTTCAGGTCTATATAACTAAGAACAAAGTCAATGTGATTTTGAAATTTCAAAAGATGGTTACTGAATGAAAAATTCATTAGATCTGGAAAATGTGGAAATACTACACTTCCCTTCAAATCTTATCATTGATAAAATCAATAAACTAGAAACTAGTTTGGGAAAATGAATAGAACATCATTAGATATGGATATAATAAGCATTATCATATAGCACCTGCTGATTATTCAAACTTACAATTTGTAGTTAAACTAAAGAACAAATTGTTTTCTCTTGAAAAACATTGTGTAAACTGGGGTCATGTAACTATTTTTATGCTATTCTCATACAAAAGATAAAACACAAATTAAAATTCACTCACTTGGCAATACCTCTATGAAGGAATATTGCAGTGGGTTATCTAAAAGCTCTTTAATCTTCTATGTATATTTTATTATTCAATTCTCTTGTCCATCATTATTCTATTTTACATTGCATTTTAAATCATTTTTTATTACTTCTAAACTTTCACAGAAATTATCTCTAAACAATGAATAGTACAGTGTTTGCATAATTTATTTTGTCCTTAAAAGTTATTCTGCAAACTTTAGACACAAATATAAAATAGCCATATGATCAATATCTTCAATTAAAATGTTTATTACTGGATAATATAACAATGAAAATTTTTAAATTTTCACTCACATACATCTAACTTTGCAAATCTTAATTATGCAAATTTTAAGGGCATTTCCATTTGGAAATCACCTGATAAAATGTCAATTTTTTTCTCATAAATCTGCTGGATTTCCGAGTTGTGTATAGATGCTTAATTTTTGGTGTGCTGATAGATATTAGCAAATCTAGCAAAATATTTTTCAAATTCTGTTTATTATAACTTATTTCATACATAATCTATCTTTTTTTTTCTTAATCTTAAGAGTTGTACTTTTTTATCAAACAATTGAGAAAATTTTGGCTAGTAGCATTGAGTTTATTAGAACTCTTCCTAGACAAAAAGTAGAGAGGAATCAACAGTTGGCATAAAATTGAGATCCCATATACAGAAACTGACCTATTATCAGATTTATATAATTGTGCAAATAAGTTCAACATGTTAAAGTTTTTTTCCATTTCAGGTTAGTGGTGTAAATAATAAATGAGAGTATCACATGGTTTTCAGGATGAATTAATGCATTACTTCTAGCTTTGAACCCTAGTCTTGACCAATAAAAATAAAAGCGACAAGTCAATTTGTAAATAGTAATATTATAATTGCTGTCTATTGATTATTCCATCTTACAGAAATAGCTCTAGAATAAGATAAAAAAATGCTCATAAAAATATATACATAATATTTAAAACTGCACAGAAACATAAGTATTTCATAAACAAATTATTCGTCATTCTATCAATAACTAAAATTTAAATCAAATAAATCCGAGTTCAAAAGTTTATTGATCTTCAACTCTGAAACACTTTACTCTACAACAAAAAATTCTTTAGTTCCTGAGAATTCTATATATAAATCATGAACTTATAAAATTCAAACTCTTTTGGTATAAAAAATATAAAATCAGTTTTCTTCAATTATTTATTTTTCTTATAATATTAATTTTGCAAATTCATATTAAATATAATACTTCTGATGTGTTCAATTTGCTTCAAAGACAAAAATAAATATTTAAAAACTAATTTAAATTTTTAATTTAATTTTGCTAGAAATTTTAAGATTTGATTTCTATCCAAATAAAAACAAAGACTGTTGAAAACACTTATAAAATTAAAAAATTTTAAATATGAAATCTATTAAAATAATATCATGACAGAGGTAGCAACAAACGTATTATATAATAATAACAGTAAAAAAAATTCTAATTTTTTAATAATTTTAGACAATTAAAACTTTTTCCAAAATTATTATTTTGTTACTACAATTTAATCTAAGAGTGCTAAATTTCTTGTACTCAAACATTAGATAATGTCTGGTTTTATGATTATTACTAATCATTTATTAAGTTAGGATTATCTTATCATTTTTAGTTGCAGCCATAAACTTTCAACTTATGTGAAAATTAATATATCCATTCTTATTAAACATAACCATAAAGTATCATTAATCAATTCTGTTCCCTTTTTTCCTATACGTAATATCTTAAAAATGCAATATATACTACTGCACACTTTTCAAACATATGAATAAAGACATATAAAACAAAATGCTATTATCCAATAGTATTAAGAATCCTGCTAAGTTCTAAATATAAATGACATTTTATAGAAAACGTTTTTAAATTGCTAATAGTTTGTGTGTGTTTTGTTTCATTTGATTCTTTTTAAAAGTTATTTTTTAACTATAGTAGTCCTATCATATATTCATAGAAGCATCATCTACAGTTTCAGTAATCTATTATAAGAAAATGTATTAAATAAAAATAAAAAACTAGAAATATATAAATTTCTAAAGCATGCACACATGTATAATTGTCATCTTAAATCATCTCTCAGTGGTGATTTTCTCATCTTATGCATTTAGTCTTTCTCTTTAGACTTACTACTGTTTTTTTTTGTTTGTTTGTTTTTTTTTTACCAAAAAGCATTATTATATCTTAATAATGATTTTTGTTATTATAAACGTCTATATTTTTAAAAGTTTAATTGTATTATGAATGGATAAATAGGAGTTTAAAAAATAATCAAATAGTTTATTATTTGTGAATTCATACGAACTTCATGTACTAGAAGTATATACGATCTGGGCCATGATCCAATGAGATATATTCCAAAATCAGTCATTCTACAATTGTATCAAACCATATAGGCAATAGGAGTTTATAATTTATTATAATTGAATATGAAATTACATACAATCTCTGCACTAGTAAATAAAATTGAATATTACATAGTTTCTAATAATTCATAATTTTAACCCATAGTAAATTGAATAATTTCATGAACATTAGTATATAAAAAAAAATTAATGGATGTAAAGTGAATAAAGAAACAGCTTCATGCTCTGTAACTAAGACACTTTAGATTGACCTATATAACTATATTTAGGTACAAAAAGAAAATACCTGCTAGTATCTTTTCAAAACTCTATCTTGTGCTTTGGTTTAAGAATATCCTCAGTACTCAATAAAATATCATTGAACTATTAATATAACAGCACTACAGCACATATGCTTAGGGTTTAAATTCCTTCTGTTTAAAATATAATGATTATATTCAAAATAAATGAAACTTATATAGTATTGGTTGTTAATTAAACACATGAAAACTTGAACATTTTACTGTATTATGAATGTTTGCTACATATTTGCTATTACCATGTTTTTAAATATCAATAAAAAACTTAAAACTAAATAGCATCAGTTATAAATGGAATACTATGTGTGTATATATGAATTAGACATGGAAAATTTTAGTTCACTATTTTAAAAAGTAGAAAGAGTAATTATAAAAGCATTATTTTTGATAGATATATATTTTTCTAATAATCAAAAATGAAATTAACGAAGTTTAATTGTTCTTTCCTATAAATAAAAAAAAAATCATATACAACAGCTATATAAATATAGATTAATATTATTATTCTTCAGTATAAATTGTAATAACAGAACAGCCAAAAATTCAAAGAATATTAATCATAATGAACAATTTGCCAAGCGCTTTTGGTACATTATACCACAATCATGGCAACATTTTCATTTCTTGACAGAGTTTTTTGTATTATTTATATAGATTAATAATAATTATACATAAAAAGCCTTTCCCATCATTTTGTGCTCTTTTCAAATGTTAATTATCTATTTTAACATTAACCAATTACTGCAGATAGAACACCATCTAATATTGTATAATGGAAGTAAAATAACATCAATAACAAAATAAAATATCGATAAAACAGAATAAAATTATCATACAGAGATTTAATATAAGTTCAAAGAATTAACTATATAACAATGTACAGAATACATAATACATGCATTATACACCTATATATACATATATATATTATTTTATATACTTTTCCATTCATAGCAGGTAATTATTACACTAATTATTGAAGGTAAAGATATATTGTTTCTATATTGCTTTTAATATTTTATTCACAGAAAGACTATTTTGTGGTCATATATTTTGTAGTTTTTACAAATTTTTAATTTTACTAATATTTGGACATTATTTACCTAACTCTAAAGTGATATGATTATTTATTACTTGTCACTAATTGTCTGATCTTTTTTTATTAGTGTGATAACCATTTTAGACTAGAATCATTAAGAATGTTATAGATCTAGATAGCACATAAAGTGACTTGGAATGGTTTCCCATTTTTCACTCAGAGATAGATAGATAAAGTAAAAAAGATATTGGCTAAATGAATGATAATATTTTGGGGCCTAAATTATTGTACATCTCTGTTCTAAAATATAAAGAATAGTTTGCCTTATAGATAAAAGTAAAGTCTTTAAAAGATGGATAAAAAATTTAAAAAAGATTTAACATTATGGATTTGAAAAGGCTATTTAAAGAGAGTTACTTGGCTTGGGTCCAAAGTGTCCAGATATTGTCAGTAAATATAATGATATAATGTTAAATCAACTGATAGAAATACAAGATTAAAATGCTTCTGATAAAACTAATAATTTATTGAGATGAGAATAGTTAATGCATCTTATGCATAAGTTTCATTCCTGGACATAAAAAATGCATGTGATAAAGTCAGAAGCATACTATGCACATCATTGCCTTATTAAAAGTCAACTTGTCTTCTTTATGATAGACTTTCAGAAGTTCTAAAATTTTTAGTTAAATAATTGGAAGTGCTCTTACTTATTCCAATGTGCATTTCTTGCATCTATAAAAAAAAATATTGGGGCAAAAATAAAAATAATGAAACAAACATTAATTAATATTTATAGGCAAAGTTCTTTTATCTTCTTTGTGTATATATTACAGCGAGAGAAATGTAGATAGAGACAGATAGACAGATGGAGAGACAGACAGATAGATGAATGGATGGATGGATAGACAGACAGACAGTCAGATAGATAGATAGATAGATAGATAGATAGATAGATAGATAGATAGATAGATAGATAGATAGATAGATAGATAGATAGATAGATAGATAGATAGATAGATAGATAGATAGATAGATAGATAGATAGATAGATAGATAGATAGATAGATAGATAGATAGATAGATAGATAGATAGATAGATAGATAGATAGATAGATAGATAGATAGATAGATAGATAGATAGATAGATAGATAGATAGATAGATAGATAGATAGATAGATAGATAGATAGATAGATAGATAGATAGATAGATAGATAGATAGATAGATAGATAGATAGATAGATAGATAGATAGATAGATAGATAGATAGATAGATAGATAGATAGATAGATAGATAGATAGATAGATAGATAGATAGATAGATAGATAGATAGATAGATAGATAGATAGATAGATAGATAGATAGATAGATAGATAGATAGATAGATAGATAGATAGATAGATAGATAGATAGATAGATAGATAGATAGATAGATAGATAGATAGACAGACAGACAGACAGACAGACATATAGCTGACAGACAAACATATAGATAGGTAAATGGATAGAGAAATAGGTAGGTAGGAGAAAAAAAAAGAAAGAAGCACAAGTCCTATCCAATAGGTTTATAATAGAAAAGAAAAATTTTGTATATAGAAAGTTAAATGTGAAATGTTTAAATGGTAGTCTAGTGGTTAGGATAGCTGCCTTCCAAACAGCTGGCCTGGGTTCGCTTCCCCATTTGACATATGATAAAAAAAAAATAAAAAAAAACACAATAGGTATTTAAATTGATATTCATCTTTTTTGAAACTGGTTGACACAAGACTTTTGCCCGTTACTAAGATTTATAGAAATGTATTATTAAGTTGTGCTTGACTTATTTATATATAAAAGTCAAATACAGTGTCGCATAAAAAATAAAAATAAAAAATCAGATCTGCAGATATGAATAATCATTCATTGGGAACACTTGTTGAATCTATTATCCTGAAACCTTTCTTAATTTATAAATAAAATAATCCAAGACAAAAAAATTATCAAGATATTAAGATAGTATTCACAAGTAATAATTTTAACAAAAGAATATGAATTAGTTATAATATCTTCCAACACAGCTAACAATATCATAATTCACATGTCATGTTGCATGTGCACTTTCACTCATTATAGGCATTTAATAGCTCTACATTGAACATTATATCTATTCATAAATTGTTTAAGCGAAAAATTTATCACTGAATATATTCCTTCAGAATTAGTGTCAACACTACATACAATGATCTTAACCATCAATATGCAGTTCCTGGACTAAATAAACTTTAGGTGAGTGAAGATAATGTGTAGAGAGAATGCATTAACATTAATATGCAGATACCCTCTTTTCCTGCAATATTTTTTACTGGACTTTTTCGTCCACTATGTATATTGAATATATGTGCTTCTGATTTTTGCTGTTCTATATAGAATTGTTGTGTATTGAATACATAAGATTTTATATATAAAATCACAAACTCCATTTTTTAAGTTATTGTTAATAAAGATATCAGTATTTAACAATCTGAAAAAAATTGTAATTAAAAGAAAATTGCAAATCCTCAAGATAATAATAATCACATACATCATTTCCTAAAAAAATATTAATTTTAGTTTTTGAATGGACATTTATTATATGTTACTTGCTAAATTTCCTGTTAAATATATAATCACTGAATGAATAAACTAGTCGAGAGTTATTGTCCAATTTGCTTTACAAATATCAAATTAATCTGATTATATTCGTTTTCACACTTCTTATAAAAACGGTTAATCTGACAAATATTAATTAGGGCAAACACATTCAAATGTCAACAAAATGTCACTCAATTTGGATAGTAAGGTAATCTCACAAGGGACTTATATAATTAGCATTTGGAAAGTTTTACCAATCCAATGACTCTATAATTGCTAGTCTTGTATTAATTAGTATATACAAACTTAATATTTGGTTGTTTATTCACAAGAATATTAAAACGAGTAAAAATTAACTCAATCTTATGCAGATAAATAGTTAACTGTATTAAGTGAGGCTTTATTCACATCTGAATACAATTAGGTTCATCAGATTAGATATCCTGTTAAGAATTGGGAAAGCAAATGTAAAATCGTTCAGATTAAATTTGCACAGCAAATCTAATATAGTAGGTAATGTATTCTAGTTCTTGGAAAGTTCATTACACCATTGATTATATAATTATTAGCGTTGTATTAATTAGGGTGTGTATATATGTTTATATATTAAAATGAAATATAACAAGCAAATTTGCTATTATAAAAAAATATTCTGGCCAATTTTGTTTTGCAGCTAGTTATAAAAAACTTTACATAGAAATAAAGAAGAGGTTTCATTGAAACCAGCATTATTAGCCTTGTATTATTTTGGTTTATAATTTAAAAATTACATATCAAATATCATCTAACATCTTATTTCATGATTCTTTATCCATCAATTTACTATCCAAGGTTTCAATAAATCAGACATTGAAAAAATATTAGATAAAAATGCATTTAAATAATAAATTTCATGAGTATGCTCAACTGTATAAACGCCATAAATTCTATCAATCAATCCTTTCCTCATCTTGTGAAGTCACCTTCCTTATTTATTAGTATAATATCTATTTCATAACTACATTATTAAATATTTTTATTAATTATTTAGTTGAGGCCCTAATGTACACTTTTTAAAAAATTAATCTATTTTGTGATATGTACATCTAAATTTTCCATGATTTCAAACATCACTTGTAACCAAATACAATTAGAATAGAAGAAATAAAATAATGCAAATAAAAATTTATCTTTAGAAATTTGTGATAAGTAGTAAAGAAAACAAGCCTTTAAGTAAAAAAAATTAAAATATCAAATATTTATTCTTATTTTGAATAAAATTTAATAACAAAATTTACATACTGAAATGATTTAAATATAATATAAAGGACCAAAATAAAAATATTTTTATAATTAGGATATTCATAATTCAAATAATTTATATAATCTTGCAACTATATATTGTACAAGTAAAATCATAAAACACCAAATAAGAGGATTAAGCAATATTACTTTAATCAATTATAACTAATTAAAACATTAAAAGAATAATTATTACTTAAGTATTTATAAACAATTAAAAAAAGAAGCATTTATTCATAAGTGAAATTAATTATTTCAAAGGATACTTATGTATTAAACCTGCTGCCCATGTTTGTGATGGAAAAATGCCATATCTTTCTTCAGTGGAGGTGGGGAGTTGTGATGGGAGAATGCCAATTTAAAAAGACACAACTAACTGTTTTTATTAAGTATCATAATGTGTTTATTATTTTTGTTTTCAAATTTATACTTTTTGCATTGTTAAAAATTTGACTTTGTAATATATCATTCTGCCATCTTTCCCCCGTACATACAAAGAGGAGGAAGGTACAACAATCTGCCAATTGCAAACATGGGCAGCAAGTCTAATATGTAAATAGCTTTCAAAGTTAACAGATTTATTTTAAAAAAAATAATTTAAAAATCTACAGTAATAATAACTAATAATCTTAAATTTTGTATAATAACACTAACATTGCTAGTAGACACTCATAGATGAATATGGTCATTCAAACTACAGAAGAAGAAAAAAACAAAGAATAAAATGTTAAAAAAAAGATTAGAGACAGAATTGTTGTGCATATATTTAAAGAATCAAAAGTGTGGTTGCATAAATTTAGTGCAAAATAAATGACTGATAGTATAAGACACACAATGACTAGATTCTGTAGTAATAACATCTTTTTATTACCAACTTTGAATTATAATAACTCATTGATTAAAGCAAAATCCAGAAACTACTTAAGAGATGTAAATACATCTGATAGTCATTGATTATTCAAGCTTGCAGTAGATAATTCTGGAACCCAGTGAAGGAATATTCCTGTCCTTGTATTAAAATTAGAAGATTGGAGACATTGAGATAGGTAGAAACAATGACAGAAAGAATAATGGTGATTAATTGTAATCATTAGTAATAATAACAGAATTTAGTTTTTAAAATTAAATACTGTCTTATTTCAGTAAAGTAATAAAAATGACAAGAATATGCAATTATAATGCATAATTATATATATATATCATTTCATGTGAAATATGTATATACCCTATATGAATTAGATCAATGGTAGATTGGCAAAGTCTAAAGCTCAAGTTCATAGATCACAACTCAATTCTCTCATCTAGTACTCAAAATTTTTGTCAGTTTTCATGTGATCCTCTCTCCCAAATAATAAATTATTAGATTTTGGGGAGAGGGTGGGGGTAAATATGAGACAGTAAAACTTATTTTCTTTTACATACAATTTCACATACCATAAACAGAAATTAATCATTTCTGTAAAGAAAGTAAATTCACAAAACATCCATTCCAGAAAGCTTCAATGAATATAAAAAACTTTTTGTCAAGTTCAAGAATCAATATATATATAATTATTCAAGATTTATCCAGAAATTAAACGAAAACTTTAACTAAAGAAGTCAATAAAAAATCTTAGTGATATATATATACACAGAGAGAAATACTGTAGATATCAGTCACAGAAGGCTAGACATGGATACACTCATATAATCTCAAATGACACTGAAGCACGACATTATGAAA
Organism: Epiperipatus broadwayi; assembly: GCA_028023455.1. Classification (NCBI taxonomy): domain Eukaryota; kingdom Metazoa; phylum Onychophora; class Udeonychophora; order Euonychophora; family Peripatidae; genus Epiperipatus; species Epiperipatus broadwayi. The sequence continues at coordinate 4,278,878 of JAQFVV010006222.1, forward strand.
TAATAATACTCACCTGTGTATTTATTTATTTAGTTTTTGTTATATATATATAAAATGACGAATTAACTTCTAAGTAATATAAACAAATTTAGTAGATGAAAACTTATATGTATAAAAAAAAGCAAAATGTCAGATTACTTTTAACGCAAAAAAAAAAAGTAAACAAACATTGTTAAAAATAACGTCAACATATTTGTGCTCAGAATTTCAAAATACTTTATTAATAGAGAAAGTTCAAAAAGATTTCATTCCAAAACATGACTATTTTTTAGATTCCAACTTTGTAAGAGAAATCTAGAAAATAAATGTCCTTGAACTTTGCTAGTTTTCTATGGACAGGTGGTGAGAGCTATTAGTACCAAAATATTTAAGTTCTTAATGGAGAAAGTGAAAGCAAAATGATAATGTGATACCAACTGAAAAAGATAACTTTTGATATTTAAAAAAAAAAATTTCTCAAAACTATTTCATTTAATGAAAATAATAATAATATTGTAACAATATAGTAATTTTATGTGAACATTGATAAAAAAAAATAAAACCAAGAAATAATAATAATAAAGGCAATTTCATAAGCTAATAAATATCGATATTTTTGTTTAAAATTTATTTTAGTCCACATCGTCGCAATGCGTTGAACAATGCAGTAAGAAAATGATAGATTAAAGAGCAAAAGTTATTTAAATGAAGCTAAGCCAGTTATTTCTGGTACTTGGACATCACATTAGTTTTCAAGCAATTTATCATTTAATTATTATTATTTCTTTTATATTCTTAAATTTCTCTTGCACTTATTTTCCAAAAAATTCCAGGATTCGTCTGAAATATCTATGTAAACAAAGAAAGAAGTTTAACAGAATATATCTTTTTAATTGCTCTCTGTACACAGATGTTAACGTCTCTTTGAATATCAAAAATATATTGATTATTTTTTATTGTTTCTATATATTTTACTATACCTTTAGCATTTCTTCCTTCATTTACGTTATTTAATCTTTATCTGCCCTGTGAAATTTAAACAATAAAAGACTAGCAGATTCAAAAGCAAAAGGCTCTTGACTCATTCTTGACTGATATGAAGTAAAAAGAATCAGTTGGATCAATTAAATGAAGCAATTGTGTTCTACCAACACTTGAGTACTTAAATGTTACATATGAGCAAATAATCATATCCGATTTCTCACCATAATATAAAGATATAAAATAATAATAACTTATAAACATGAAAGTACTGCTTTACATGGTGCTCGTAGTATTGTATTGCATGATAAAACATTTTTTTTGCAATCAACTTCCCAATCTTCATCATTACTAAGCTCTACGATTGCATGTTAATGATCTAATAAGTTTATTAAAGCTTAATTAAAGCTTTCATTAATCCATGGATAGAAAAAATAATAAATAAATACAAAATTAGAAATCCATAAATCTGAATTGATAAATATAATGCTTACACCTGCCTGTATGAGCAACATTAACAATTATCTGTTGGTTAATCACTTATTCATCTTGCATAATTAATGCACTCTGCAGTTAATGTTTGTACTCAAAATAAAAGTATTATTTGATATACAGTATATTACAGTGTATGTTAATACAATTACTACTCAAATGTTTAAATCCAGAAACAATAAGTAATCTTATTAATAAGCATTTTTAATATACATAAATATTATAACGGTCGGGGAGAAATGGATCTTAAATGTATCTGCACTACAAGGGCACCATCCAGGCATTTGAACCTAGAAAAATTTATATAGTGTGCACCATCCAGGCATTTGAACCTAGAAAAATTTATATAGTAGGCAGATACGTAAGTTAAGATCCCACTTTATTTATATTTAGACCGTTAGCCCAATGTCACTAGCTCATAGAGTAGCAGAGATTTAAACATTTTTATAAGTTTTAATAGATTTATATTCTCAAAATATATTAACATTTAAAACAAAATAAAAGAAGCCACTGCCAGTAATTAACACACAAATAGATTTTATTAACGCACATTTAAAATTGAGAAATAAATTTATTTTTAGACATTAACATGAAATTTTTTAAATTTAAATTACTATTTTAAATAGACCGCACATATGGATATTTAAAGTATATTTTACTTTAGCATGTTGAGTATAGATAATTACATAAATTCCACAGTTAATAACTTTCAAAACAAATCATTCAATCTCAGACTAAAGGTTCGTAGCCAACCCAATGCCTGCTTCCAGATATATAGTCGCAACCAATGTAATATGAAGATGCTAGCATATAACCACACTGACAGGAATGTGCATCTGACAGCGTGATATTATTCGAAGGATATGATCCGTGTCCAGAACAGGAATGTGCATCTGTCTGACTAAGGAATGATGAATATAATTTTTTTAAAGGTGCTACGTATAGGGGAGAGCGGTCTTTCTGCTGACTTATAAATCCCTGTCCATAGAGCTAGAAGGGGTTAATGGCACAGGAAATACGTCTGCGACCATTTCAACAATATGACTGCCTCTTTGGGGTCATGCATTCAGTTGGGCACATTGCCCTGTATGCTAAACATGCTTCACATTACATTAATATAAACACCCGTATATCCCTCCACAAGCATCGCCCTAACTACGAAACAAATAGCCCGAAATTAACTTTTTAAAACAAACATAAATGAATTTAATGAATCTATATAGCTATCCACCCCAACTTAAAATATAATACATTTTGGTTCAAACATAACACACACACACACACACACACAAAGATAAATGGAAATGATTGCTTAAACATATGCATAAAAAAATATTACTAATTGATTTTAAAATTCTTTAGGTCAAACAATAGTTCTTATTTTCAGCTATTAAATGCAAATTTGGGAAAAGTTCCTGTTAGATAAACACAAAAGTTCATACGTTACGGATTGAGCAGATTTAGAGATCCATCTTTATGATCACTTTCATAGATTTTGTCCTTCTTTAAAACAAAACTGCTACTTGCCATTCATTTGGTCAGGAACTGTCATCCAGAGGCCTCAGCTGGTTGTCTGGAAAGTTTAATTTATTGCAGACTTCCACATCGTGAAAATCTGCAATATAGCTAGTTATAACGATATATTCATAGTCAGCTCTCAGATAACAATTATAATAATAATTTGGCTTTTATATTTTTATTAGTCTTTTATCATCCAATCTTTGGATTCAATGAGCAAAATATCACTAATCCTCTGGTGTTTCAATTACGGTCCATGCTGACATTTCTGGTGTTTGCATTGATCATTTAATTTCTTTTTCTCTTACCATTTAATTTTTTTAAGTGCCCCAATGGCTAGTTTGCTTTAGAACAATCATTTAATTAATAAAACAATCATTTCCATTTTCTAAGATTATAGAAATCAACATTATTTCTATTTTTGAAATATCAATCTTTATATTTTTACTTTTTTTTACAAAAAAAAAATACTTTCAAATACTTTTTCTTAAAATAGTTTAAGTATTCCATCTGCGCGACAATATATATATATTAAACAACTTTTAATTTTCAGTTTTTAAGTTTTTAATCTTTTTAATAAATCAATTTTTATTTATGATCTTTTTATTTTAATTTTAAAATAATGTAATGGCATATTATATTCCATTACAATATCTATAGTACAACTTCACTTTGAGATATATATATTAACATTATGAAAATGACAATACAATAATAAATTGAGAGAATATATTCATTTAGGTTTAGACAAATATATTTGCATGAGAAAGTGTATATGGTAATGTGTTCAATTGTGTATATCTTTTTTCTTTTATCATTAAATCAATTATTTACATTTTATCATATAATATAATTAACAACATGTACCTGACCTATATAAAGGCTGTCTTTTTTTTAATTGTTTAACTTTTTTTTTTTTAAGATTTAATGTATATCAAACAAAAGATTTTAATATTATAGAAATAATGTGAGAAATGTAGTTGGCATGAAAGGCCATCATTTTTGCAAATATTAATGGTGGAATTAGTGTGAACTCTATGATATCAAACTACATGACTTCAATTAAATACTAACCAAAACCCCAAATGTAAATATGATACTATAGGATCTACTATTCCCCCCTCACTAAATATCGCATTTCAAACATGAATTTAAGTACCATAATCACATTTTCTTCATAATTTAAATACTATATCTATTCAGTTCTGTTCTGTAGTTAAAAGTACATATGATTTTTTTCCAAGGATTTTTTATTAATAACAGAATCACTTCCTTCACAGAAAATATGCTTCATCATAAAAATTATATAGTAATAAATATAAAGGGTGGAATTACTTCTTTTGCATAAAATGCTCGTAATATAAATTACAGTTTATTTAGATATATTTATTTATTAAGGTTTTTTTTATCGATGCTATCAAATTTGTCATTTTTGTAATTTGTTAAAGCAACTAATTAAACAGCATTGCAGACAAACAATTATTCAGACAATAGACAAAATGGGGATTTTATATAAAGAGATAGATTTTCTTACAGTTATAAAAATTACTATTATTGTTATATTTGTGCTTTTGTAATATTAATGTGTACCACTGTAGTGATATTTTAGTCAGAATCAATCAATCACTTGGGTTGGATGCAAAATTTGATTTAAAAAATCTTGATAATTTAAATAATTACACTACAGTATGATGTAATAATAATACTAAATGGTCAAAAAAGAAAGAAAAGCAAGGAAAAAAAAAACAACTTAAAAAAATTGAATTTTGTAGTGACTAAATAAACATGATGTAGGGCTTTCCAGTAATGTATTTTAATTTTTTTTAATAATGTTAATAAAAATACTATAGAGGATGTAATATTACATAATGCAGTATTGTATCAAACATTATTTGTATTATCATGCTGAACGAGTCTTGTAGGATATAAATACAATATACAATAAATTGTTTGTAGATTTTATAGTCAATAAACGTCAATTACAGTATGGAGAGTTTGGCCTGTTTTAGATTTTTTTAGTCAACAATGAACATAAATATATATATATAATTGAATTAAAATGATTATTACAAAATATTTTGTCATCTGAAACCATTTAAATGTCAGTTGTCCAAAAGTACAGACAAATGAGTAGCATATTCAACATTATTATAACTCTAAGCATCATAATCTAGTTTTCTAAATAAGAAGAATTAGTACAAATGAATGCTTCACGTGATTTGTCTTTTGTTGATTTTAACTTTTTAAATTTGTCTTTACTAGATCTTTACATTATATATATATATATTATTATTATTATCATCATCATCATCATCATCATCATTTTAAAGCATTATCATTCCACTGCAGGAATGTTTCTTTAAGTTTAATCCAGTTTCTCTGATCCATATCCTCTGTAATCCATAATTTCTCTACATCCAACTGACAAACTTAATTATTTAACCTATCTGTTTCACATGTGGTATGTCTAGAAGTTTTATAATCATTTGAAATCTAGTTAAAGATTTTAATTGTTCATTTATGATCAAACCTTCTAGTGAATCCAGTTCCATTTCATTCTTTTAATTCTTCCAATGATAGTTGTATGTTCTTTCATGTAAACATCTAACCTTAAATCCTTTCTTATTGTTTCCAACTTTCATGTTTCCTTACTTCATTCAGTGGACTGAAATCTCTTAATTGTTTTTCAGATCCATAAATAAAAAATGATAAATTAAAACTTAAAAATTTTCCTTTTCAAACATGTATGCATATTTCCTTTTAATGTTAAAGTATTTTTAATAAAAATATTTCATCCAGTTTAATTCTATGATTAATTTTGTACATTATGTTTCCATTTGTATTAATAATCAGACCAAGATATGGATCCAGTTTAAGACTTCAATTTTTCATCTATTATCATCTCTTCCAAAAACATGTTTAGCAGCAGCATCATTTAGTATCTTAATTCTTTCAGTGATAGCTGTTTGTTCTCTTACTCAAGCATTTTTTCCTATTTGATTGGGTGGAATGAAAACTGTAAATTGTTCTTCAGTTAAGTGCCAATGTCTCAGATCTACAAATAAAAAATGGTAAAATACATCTATAAAAAAGCTTCATTATCAAGCATATAAGCATCTTTCCTTTAATGTTAAATTAGTTCTAACAAAATCTTTCATTCCAGTTTAATTCTATGATTAATTTTATACATTATGCTTCCATTTGTATTAACAATGTGACCAAGGTATTTGAAGTTATTAACTTCTAATGCATGATTCTTGAAAATCTACTGAACATTAATATCTATAGTATTTAACTTAAGTCATATTTTCCTATTTTTATCTGATAATACTTGCAATATATTTCCTGAAGTTCTGAAGCATTATTTACAAAATCAAACATATCTTTTGAAAATTCTAAACTATTAAAAAAAAAAAAACCTTCATCCATTTTTATTACCTTCACTTCTGATTGTAATCTGCAAAATATGTCTTGTAAAACTTCTATTAAAGTATTTGGAGATATGGAATCAATCTGTTATCCATTCTTATCAATGTTAATCTTCCTTTATCATCATTAAACATAATCACTGCTGTTAAATTTTCATAAATATTCTTTCCTGGATTTATGTATTGATGATTCAGAGAATTAATGACCCTGAATATGAGAGTCAAATGCCTTTTTTAAATCTAAAATATCAAAGCAAAATGGCAACTGATATTTATTGAGGCTTTATATAACTTTTCTCAATAAAGGAATCTTTTTGTTGGTTGATTTGAATCCAAATTTTCTTGTAAATAAGTTGTAATTATCCTAAAGATTTTGTATAGAATTGGTAAAAGCACTCAGTAAGTAATTCAGAAATAAAATCATAAACAGGATATATATATTGTAACGATCCGGAGAATACGACTTCAATATATATATATATATATATATATTGCAACAGAATAAATATGTGTGCCCTGCTGTATCCTGAGTCATAGCCAAATTATTGATCATCATTTATAACAAAATAAAAATAACAAACTAAGAAAAAACAATCCTAGTTTAATAATGCCCATAAATTGTAGCATGATTTGTAACAGAATAAAAATAATAAACTAAACTAAAATGAATACCAATCATTAAATAACAATCTATCACCTAAGTTAATAGAACAGTGATAATAATCCTTGTTATAACCCCATAAATTCCGGTAGTATTTAGATTGGACAGAAAACAAATAAAACATCACTTCAAACTACCCTAAAATATAAGCATTATTTACAATAAATCAAAGATAAAGCATATGACTGTCATATAGATGACAGTACATGCCTACAATATAGATCCCTTGCAATAGAATGAAAATAATGACAAAGAATTCCTCAGATAAACTTTAATATCAGTAGCACTGTTTATAAGAATACAAACTTGTAGCAAAAGTCCAACATTATTTCTATTTAAACTAAATGATTCATAGATTGATGAAATAATAACCTTAATATATTCTACAACCTTACAATATCTAACAAAATATACAACTCAATAATTTTTTCCTAATTACAACTAAATAAAAGAAAAATACGGCTAACTTAACTTGCTATTCCACTAATATCAATATACTCTTATTAGTGAAGTAAATTATAGTAAGATTAAATACTTAATAATATATAATCAATTAACCCAGCATATATTTACATTTCCACCAACTTAATATATTATAAAATAAATTCATCACATTAAATAATCTTAAGATTTTCAATATCCAATCGTAACAATATAAAAATAAATGATAGATTCTATTTAATGATTATTCCAACAATTAACAAATCACATCCATTTACTCTTCAGTTTATTGAACTCATGTTATTAAAACTTTAGACTATAACTGTCAAAGTACATGAAAGATTATTAAATTTATTATAGTCAAATATTAATATTAAAATTTAACATTTAAACTAAATTTATAATCCACGCTAATGAATTTTAAATATAATTAAAGCAAGTTACTCTAATTTGTAACACAATAAAATAGATTACTATTATCAGCTTTATAACTGAATAAGATTATGATCTTTATGGCTGTGTACTAACTTAATGTAATATTCATTTTAATCAATATAGACCTAAAATAAAATACATGAATATTTCATTGCAACAAACAACTTTTACTCATTTTCAATAATTATTATATCTACACTTTTATTAATCATCAAATCAATTCATATGTAATTTCTATTTTAGTATATCTATCATTTGTTACTAACAAAATAATTACAATATGCTACCAATTACTTATTAAGTATTTAAAAATGTCAAACTAGTTAATTCATTACTGTATAAAATCTACATCTAGTTAACTAATAAGCATTAAATTCAATACAAAGAAAATGATGTGTAATTACATTTTCTTACTCATTCTGTGTTTTTGATTTCTGAATTATTTTTATAACAGCTTCTAATTAATTATGTGGTACAATCAATTAGTGAATATCATCTCGTCAAATATGATTAATTAATAAATTAGTATTGTAAAATTGAATAACAACCAAGAAAGTTTATTTGTTTTAAATTAATTCAAAATTTATTAACAAATTGATATGAATTAAAATCAAATATATATATATATGGCAAATAAACATCTAAATACATGCATATAATTCAATTATGCTTTAAGCAATAGGTTTTCAATCGACATTAACTTCATATTTTAATAAGTGATTGCAATTCAATCTCCATTTATTAGATACTAAATATAAAAACATATGATTAAGTATACCTGGGGTTCTCAACCTTGTGCCTGTGGGTGCATATGCATCCTCAATTCTATTTACATGCACCCATGACAAAGTTTTGAAATAATAAAAAAAAAAATTAAAAAAAATAAAGTTACTTTAATTTTTAAAATCTTGCTAGTGAGTAATTCACTAAACTGGTGACCGCCTATTATAATCATGCTTCCATTGGCATCTTTATTGTATTAGTAGTATATTAGTTTTCACTGCATACTATTGTTGTAAACTCATACTGTTGTCATGACATGCTATCGATGTGTTATCTTTTTTGAAGTTATACTTTTTTACATGATATGGGTAAAAAGAGGAGAGTGAAATTTTAACATGGTTGTGCACACCATCACACAAAAAAACATAAATATAATGAAATTAGCCATTAAACAGAGTTTATTTTGTATATACTTGAGCTAAGTTCTCTCGTAAAAAATCAAAGTGATTAATATTTTATATTGTGAATATTGTTGTTCATATAACCTTATTTATTTATTCTTTAATGATAAAATTCTATACATAAATTAAATAAGTGTTCAACATTTGAGGTTAACTCTCTGTAAATATTATTTGTTGTTACTAAAATAATAATTATTAATTTAATAATAATAATAAATTTTATAATTGTTATATATTCTGAAAATATCAGACGTCCAGCAATAGTTTGATATTTTTTAAGAAAACTTAAATTATTATTATTTAAAAAAAGTTAAAAATATGCACATAAAGATTTTAAAAATATCTAAAACTAAATTTTTTAAATTAATTTAATATTTGTCTATTATTATTTGATTTATTTATTTAAAATTTTAATATATTATTGTACTCTGTTACTTGCACAGTCATTTATTATTAATTTTTAATTTTTTTGTTTCTTAATTTAAAAGTTTTTAATATATAATTTTATTTTTATTTTAGTCTTTAAGATGGTGAAAATTAATGCTAAAACTTTTTAGTCACACCAAAAAAGTATAACTTCTAATGTGCATAAATAAGTACATGCACCCATTTTTTTATATCAACATTTCACCCCAAAATGAGTAATCGAAGTAGAAAATAATGAACCTATCATTTTAATAAAGATTGGGAAGAAGACTACTTTGTTATCAAAACTAAGAAAAAATGCATTTGCTTAATATGCAACAGTGTTGTGTCAGTGGCAAAAAAATATAATGTCGAACATCATTACAAAACAAATAACAGTTCTTTTGAGAATAATTATCTATCTAAATCTGAGTTAAAAAAAAATAAAATTTAATCAACTAAAATTGGTGTTATCTACCCAGCAAGAATTTTTTACCAGCCATATAAGTAAAAATAAAAAGGCCACTATTGCTTCCTTTAAAATTTCTCATTTGTTGGCAAAATGAAAGAAAAACATTTTTAAAAAATGAACTAATTAAGGAAGCATTTCTCATTGGATCCAATTCATTATTTGAAGGATTTTCTAATAAGAAAAAAATTATTTCAGCATTACAATATTTACCATTATCAAACGATACAAGCACAAAAAGAGTCCAGGTGATTTCAACAAGGTCACAAAGTCATGGAAAAATGATTTGGAAGAATATGAATATTTCGCATTACAATTGAACAAATCACCAGATATATCAGATAAAGCACAATTAGCAGTAATGATAAGAATGGTGAACTATTAAAATTACTATCAATGCAAGAATGAACAAGGGGTGAAGATATTTATAAATTCTTTAAAAATTACTCAACAGAAATTAATATGCCTTTGCACAAGTTATTAGCACTAATTTCTGATGGTGCTCCAGCAATGCTGGGCTGCAATAATGGATTCATTTACCATTGCAAGAAAGATGAATCCTTCCCAAACATTATGTGTTATCACTGCATCATATATCAAGAATCATTATGTGCTAAAATATTATCCTTCGAACATATTGTGAATGTTGTTGTTAAAATAATTAACAAAGTTTGAGAAAATCCTTTATCACACAGATTGTTAAAGCACTTGTCAAAAAGGATGAATTTTCTCTAGCTGACCTTATCTTACATACAGATATAAGGTGGTTAAGTAAAGGCAAAGCACTTGACTGATTTTTTTGATCTTTTGGAAGAGATAAAAAATTCCTTATTTAAAAAAATCAAACATTTCAACAATTAGATAATCTATAATGGTTGGAGGACTTGGTTTTTTAACTGATATATGTGAAAAATTGAACAGTTTAAACCTAGATCTCCAGAAAAAAACATTTAGCTGAAATTATTAGCTCTACAAAAGCATTCAAAGCCAAAATGCAGTTTTGGATAAATAATTTGTTGAAAAATTCTCATGTATACTTTCCAAGGATAAAAAAATGATTGGTGAAAATAATTTTGACCTAACATTCTTTAAAACTCAATTTAAAAAACTTTTGCAACAGTTTGAAAGTAGATTTAAACAATTTACCATGATCAAACCATGGCTAAATTTTTTTTAAAATCCTTTTACTACACAAGTAGTTAGTACTGAAACTGCTAAAACTATGTCAGAACTTCTTCAAGAAGAAACATTAAAAATTGAAGAAGAGATTTTCGATTTTCAAAATGACATAATATTAAAATCTTATAATACAGATGAAAGTTATGGGAAATTAGTTGACCATAAAAAGTGTAATCTTTTGAAAAAAGAAGCCTTCAAAATCCAATCCTGTTTTGGTTTGACAGATTTATGCAAATCTTTATTTTCCACCATAAATATTATAAAATCAAAAATCAGATCTCATCTTACTAATGCCAACTTTGATGATTGTTTACAATTGGGTTTATCATCTTACATTCCCAACTGTAAGAAATTAGCAAACGAAATGCAGTATCAAAGATCACACTAATTCAACTTTTATAATAAATATATGTTATAGTAAATATATGTTATAAAATGTATGTTATAATAAAGGACATAATACCTTTTTATTTATTTATTTTTTAATCAGATTGTGCCTGCCACTACTTTTTGCAATCTCAAATGTGCCCAAGCCACAAAAAGGTTGAGAACCCCTGATGTATACTATCCAAAGTATAAAAGTTCATGACATATCTTCTTTCTGTATTTCATATAAAAATATAATTAATTAAAACATAAAAATACCTATATACAAAAATTAATCTACTTATTTGTTAATATAAATTTAAGTAAACAAAATTAAATAAATTTATTATGATATAATGTTTTTGAACTTCTAATATAAATGACATACCTGAAGTTAATTTATAATCAATAAATAAAAAATTGAATATTTTATATCAAAATAATAATTACTATGCTATGATATAAATTCAAACATAGGAAGACATAACTCTCTTACATTTAAGTATGTAAATACATCACTACTTAACATAAAATTCTAATGGTATTTCTATCAATAAATACTATGCATTTTAAATGAAGATAAAATTATATAGCAATAATAATGATAAATATGAGTAAATGACCTGAGTAATAGTCATTAAATATGGGATTTCAAAAATAGTGCTTAGGTTCTAAAGTTTATTTTTTAAAATCATATGATATTTTGTTATTCAAGAAAAAGTAGAAATATTACGAAAAGCTATAAGATTCGAAGTAGATTTTGTTAATTTAAATACTTTAAAAAGCAAATTATCTATTCATTCAGCAGATATTTGATCTATATAAAGTTATAAGTGTGCAAACATTAATTTATATACATGATGATGCAATGTAGATATCCTTTCATTTAGCAAGCAATCAATTTATAAAACACTACAAGTGAACAAATACTACTTTCATACATTACAATGCTATGGAAATTGAATCAATTTTTATCCCATGTATAAATAATACATCAAGCTTATAAAATTATATCAGTAGGTAAACATAATCTTTGTGTACATTTTTCTGCTGTTAACATTTAGATTTATCACTGAAAAGTAAGTAATATCTCTTTTTAAAGCAAAGAAATGTTCCTATGATTTTGAAATGCTATGAATTAATTTTCATATTCCAATAAATCATCATCTTTCACAAATTCAATGATACTGGCTGATTAAAAGATGAACATTATTACTTTCAGTTCATCATTCTCTCCATTTCACAATCATATACTTTTAAAATAAAATTTTAAAAAAATCATAAGAAACTTAGCTTTTTTTCTCTTTAGTTCTATTTATAACTTTTCCCATTGACATCATAGTAACTATAGCAATATCTTTCATTCACTCTTTAATCAATTCTAGCCAGTGTTTCATAAAAAAACATTATTATATAACAAAAAAATAAATATTGTAGAATTATTATATACAACAAATATTTATGTTTCATAATAAAAATACCATTCTTTCATTCTAACATAAATAGAACAATTTATAATACACTGTCACTATACTACTATGGAAATATATTTTCATACATATTTTTCTAGTACAATACAATACAAATAAAATAAATATATTTGAAATATTAGACATTTTGTCATATTGTTTGTAATTTATTATCATGAATGCAGTAACAAAAATACATATAATAACAAAAGAACAATAATTTCATCCAAACTACATGCGTTATTATTCACATATCTATTCCAAAATGAAAAAAAATTAATTCACAATCTTAAACAATATAATTACTAATAAACAATTTTTTTTATATAAATATTATCATTGTCATAGCAACACAGTTCAATAGGTTACAATATCCATCATCAAAATCAAACAAGAAAAAAATTATGACTAGCATTTTACTAAATATTGAAACTCGTCACAAACTTCAGTAGGTACAATATATATATATAATTGACTGTGCACTTGATATATATCTGTAATTAGTTCAATTTTCCAGAATTATCACACATTCCTTTAAAGTTTGCTATAAATACTCAACTGATACCTTGTAAAAAATGCCCCAGACTGATGTTTCTACTATGCATGTATTTCACACAGCAAATCTATATTTGCCATGTCAGCCAGAGATTTGAATAATAAGGAATTAATTGATTGGATTTGCTATATAAGTATGACCAATTCTAAAAATGTTCAAGCTTGAAACAAACTGATTATAATTAAAACATATAAATAAAATATCTGGGTTGTATTTAATGTGAATTTTCAGGGTTTTAAATCTCAATGTCACCTGATGAGTGTAGATTTATGTGAAATACTTGTACAGAATAAAAAATTAGCTAGGGACATTTTTCACACGATAGCAGCTCTGGATTTATGATAAAATTTAAGTGTAACTGAAATCTTAAATTTATTGTGTGTGTGTGTGTGTGTGGGTGGGTGTGGTGACAATATGTTTGAAGTTTTAATTATGAACTTTTTTTTTAATTTTAAAAAAGGTCTCATGGGAAATGAGATAAGAAAGCTTATTGAAGTGATGAGGGGGATTATGATTCAGAGCAAGTAGATTAAACTCAAACCTTCCTGTACTAGATTGATAATAGTTAAACGTTCATTGCATTAGTTAATATAATTTATTTTTATTGATAATTCTTATATACATTCACATGAGAATCAAGAATATATTTATTTATTGGAAATGACATGTTAAATGGACAATCAAATTTAAATCTTAGTTTATAATATTATTTATTTCCAACTGGGCTAAGGCACATATATTCTGATTAAAACTCTACTGGTAAAAAATTAATTATATGAAGCATCAATTTATTTATGCAGTTTATATTATCAGTAGTAAACCAGATCTTTATCAAAATAATCCAAAAATAATAAAATATTTAATTTATTTGTTCTAAACTTTATGTAAGATTCACTATAAGTCATCATAATCATTTTTTAAAAAAAAAAAAAAAAAGAATTTTCTCATTAATAGAAAATACTGCTTATTATTGTCACAATGGTTTACAAAATTCACAAATACCATGTCATTAAGCATGTTCTGTATAAAAAAAATATCTGAGAGATTTCTGGCACAATCTCCAATGATAATATTGAAACCTGTTAAGGTAGTAGCAAAGAAATTTAAGAAGAAATAGTAAAGCTTTGACTTTCTTTTTATCCTTTATTGAGAATGCATATGCTAATCAGTCATTAATAAACCTTTCATAAATATTGACTTTCTCCAAATATTAAAAAAACAAAATTCACAATCACTAAACATTAAAGTCTGACATAAAATATCAGACTCTTCTCACTAAAAGTAAATATTAAACTTATCAATACATTTTAATCTTAGGAATAAAAATTTGAAATATTCATCTAGATACAAAAGAGATAACAGTGGTTGCTATTTATGGTATCCTATTAATGATATAAGTATCTTATGCCTGCAATTTCTTATATTTAAAGTAAGAGCCAAACTTTATCTTTCTCTCTTTAATCAGGAATTAATAAAAAATAAAAACAAATTCAGACTCTGGTTAAAAGTTGATTTTTTTATTTTTCATTTGAGTTAATATCATTGTTCTTCTAATATTTGATATTGAAAAACTTTCATGATTAAGAAACAATTGTCAAGCATTGGTGGCTGAGTGGTTAACACAGCTGCCTTACAATCAGTTGTCCCAGGGTTCACTTCCCGGCCGATGCTGTGACACATTAAAAAAAGAAAGAAACAATTATGGATAGCTTTTTAAAACAGATATATACTTGACATAAATTTATAGTGTATATTGTAGTACCCAAATTAAAAAATTTATATAATTAATAAATAATTTATATTTATCTGGAAAAAGCATTAATTAAGGTTAGAAATTACTACAAATAGCATTACATGACATTTACCAATTAAACTTCATCATATATTAATAATGATTGCCACAGTACTTAATTATTGTGATATATATTAAACTCTACTCATTTATGAATCTTTTCATATGTGTTTAACTTTTAAAAATATATTATGACTAAAAACTGTTTGACAAGTAAGATCACTGTAATATACAGAGTAAATCATGATGTAAAAATTTAACAGCAATAGTATAGTAAGATTTGTTATATAAAAAAAGATAGAAATTCACAAAACGTCCATATAAATTAAATACATCATATAAATTTTTCAAAGTATTGGAATTTATTTCTATCTTGTCACGTATTAATTGCAGATTTTTTTCCAACTGTTTTTGCTAATGATAGTTGGATAAATGCTTTAAAAAGAAGTGGTTTAATCTATTTATTGTACTCCATTTATTGTAAACTTAAATAACTGAAAACTAAATGTCAAAAATTTCTCAGAGAATTGTATATGGCTTTATGATTAACTATCTCTAGGTATTCAAATTTACAATAAATATTTCAGGAATATAGAAAAGTATAATCAATTGCTTATTATAGTGAATTGCTTGTGTCTAAAAGCGTATGTCAAATGTAAAATAAAAAAAAGAAATCTTGTGACATTTCAATGGTCAAACAAATCTTTATCTGAATTAGTATTATCAATTTTTTTTTCCTTTAATGTATTTGTAAATGCTTGATCTAGACTGATTTAAGTTTTACTGCACAAAACTATTCACATATCCATTTTCTGAAAAAATATTGAATATAATTAGATTGACTATGGACCAACCTCTCAAAAAAAAATGTTATTATTTAGATAATTAGCATCAACTAAAAATTAATGAGCTCCAATTCAAGATTAAATCTCAATCTACAGACATGCCAGGATAAGATACTATTTATACACTATCGTGAAACTTTTTCATAGGACAATGAATCTTATTAATACATATAAATACTTGATTTTTTGTTGGGATATGTTTCATATTAAAATAAATTATAGTTTTAAATACTCTAAAATGTATTCAATGAAATTAAGTTCGTCAGATAGAAATCTCTTTGGATTCGGTTTTAACAGCAAGATTGTTTCACATTTGTTTTAGCAATATATATATATATTTTTAAATATTTATAAAAAAAAATTAAAATTAAAACAGTAGTAGTAATAATAATAACCAATTAAAATATTATCCATTATTTTTTTTAAAAAAATATTATTTAGTTTTCATTTTAACATTCGTGGCAAGTAAATGTTAAGCCAGCTATTGATCTGGTTTGCATGCAGTCAAGTCGTTTTCTCCACTAGATGGTATTCTTGTTATCGTGAGACAGTCAGTTACTGTTGCTAATGCTAGACTAATAAGTCAAATGACAAATAATTTCTTCATGTAGCTAAAATTTCTACAGACATTTTAAAAAAGGGAATAGCTTGAATTTTTTTCTGTTAAAATGTATTTTTAGTTTCTCTCTCTCTATATATATGTCTGTTGGTGGTTGTGTTTATATAAACAATATTAAAAAAATTTTTTCACGATTATCATCAATTGCACAAAACATTCTATATCATTTTCACCAATCTCTTTATTTCAAACTATCTTTTGATTATTGTAAACAACCTTTTCAGAAGATCAATTATGAACATCCTTTACATTTAAAGTGTATTCTTCATTAGGTTGTAAAACAACATGCAGAGCAGAAAAATAAAGTTCAACATCATCAACTTTGATCATTATCACTAATATATGTGAAACAAATGGCGTATCCAAATTATCCAATTAAAAGCTTCTCTACATCACTTCAGCAAATTTTCTTACCTCATTCACTTTAAGCCCATTACAATCACTTGCAGTTCATTGTTTATACAATTCAGTCTTCCACATCTATCAACATCATTAATTCAATTCTATTTCAGTCTATTCATTTTTTCAATAGACTAGTGATACTCATTTGTTCTCTCACACAAGTAATTCATTTTTGACCTTTCCTTGTGAATCTGAAAATACTTCTTTTTATAATTTGTGTTATCGGAAGTTTTTTCTATTACATGAGACCAACTCTCAGGTTTATATCTAAGAATAGGCAAACATATTTATAAAAGACTTTTCTTTTTGAGCACATGGGTATATTTCCTTCTAATATAATTTTAAATATAAATTTGGATTTAAAATACCTGATAATTAAATTATTAAGCAGTAAACAAAAAAAAATGTAAATAGAATATATCAACTGAACTATAAAAATATTTTTTTATAATCCTGACTACTAAATTATCACGATTCAAAATCAACTTTTTTTTTTTTAATGATGAAATGCTCTTAGATAAAATCATAAATAATATAAATTTCCTTAAAACAGGGGAATATTACTTATAACTAATAATAAATTTTAGTTATCCAGCTGGTTACCAAGTTTAAAAATATCAATTGTATTGCTTTCAATACAATAATATATTTATATTAATTTTATAAATTAAATTTTAATGTTGTTAAATGTATCAACAAAACCTAAATTGAAGAAAAAATCATCACTTAGTAATTATCTATAAATTCTATATAGAGTAACAGAAATAAATAGTCAAAGTATAACATTATTAATTATGAAATAAAGGTCACCCCAGAATATCCCTCCATCTGAAAAATCTGATTGCTTCTGATCATCAAATAATAGGCCCCATGCTATGAGAAACTATTTCCTCTATGAGCCATAAAGATTGTGAACCAAAAATGTGACCCTACAGAGTGTTACCACAACATAAACTATCTCAAACTTTCTTTCATTTATGGATTAAAAGCACAAAAACTCCCAGACAAATGCATAATACTTAAAAAACATCACATAAACACCACTTAACTAATGCTTTTCAGAGCAAACAATTCATTCCATTCCATCTCTGCCAATTATTGTAAAATTGAGTTATCAAAAGATGATAGATGCAATGTTGTTGTTGTTTTTTACATCTTTAACCAGTATTGTTCATCCATATCCTCAGTTTCTGGTTTAAGACCTTCATCAGTGGGAAGTTTTAAACCTCCATCTAATACAAGCAAGTTGGCTTGGATTCAAAACATCAACATTAAAGGCTGGTAGCTTCATAGTATCATATTGTTGCTGTATAAAAACTGCATTCGATTCAAAAACTTAGTTACACAAAATCCAGGTCCAAAACTCATTATACTGATGAATGTTTTAAGTCATAAACTAATCTAGGGATACAAATAAAACAGCAATGGACCAGGATTAATAAATACTATAACTAATATGTATTAGTTAATAAACTTATAATTAGTAGCAGAACATGAATAAAATAAATAATTTGTTCCAAAAACAATTTATAATCACAATCATTGAAACAAAATAGTAGTAAAAATAATCAATAGAATTAGCAAAAGAAGTTGTAGAATAGTGTTTTCATAAGATCAATTCTAGTATAAAGCTTCCATTTTAATTACTATTTTCACAAATAAATTTAGCTAAAACAAGGACAACATCTGTTGATATCCTCCTGAAAAGAATAAAAAGATTGCATAAAATTGTATGTAAAAATGTATACTTATTTATATGAATATTTTATTTCATAAGATTGTTGTTACATTATTTATAAGCAATGAATTATTGACATGATGGGATTTACATTCGTTGAATTTTCTTCATTGGGATTACTTTTGTAATGTTAACCATATAGGTTTGGTTCAGATGGAAACCAAGCTCCAGGTTGCAGCAAAGATGTTTGGAGGAGACATTGTTCTGTCGCTCTTTTTAATTTTTGTAAGTTTCACTAGAAATATTTCTTGATTGTTAACTGTTGTTTGATTGAAGATGAGAGTGCATCTAATAGACCACATTGTAAAAATTAAAAAAATAGCTATTCTAATTGATGGGAAAGATTCCTATACATTGCAAATGTATACTTATTTAGTGCTAGGACTATATCAACCAAGTGAAAATAAAACAGGTTATTATCTTAAAAACTAAATCGTCAAGTGTTGTTAGCCGAGAGATCATCAGAAATGCCTTGCAAGCAAGAAGTTGTTTGCAGACAGTTGTGGGTTCACGTCCCGGCCGATGCTATGACATATGAAAAAAAAAAAAAAAAACTAAATCATAGACAGATTCTTCAATAATTTATAATGGCAAAATCTTCAACATTTAAATTATCAAGCAATAAAGACAAATATTTGCTATTCCTAGGTAAAAATTAATGAAACAATTTTGGGATTGAGTTCACATTTAAATTCAAAATAATGTTTAATTTTGATATCTGTAGTCACAATGTAAATTTTTTTTTCACTGTAAAAATCCCCCTTCAATATTAATTAGTTTTTCCACAAAAAAAAAGCAATATTTTATTTATGTAAAAAATTTATAATCATATATAATAATATTTATATTAAAAATAATTTATATAATATCCAATTAAATCATAGAATAAAAAATCCATTTACAAAACAGATAAACACAACCACAAGTTGTATTGAATCTGTTAATGATATTCCAATTGCATTTAGGAAGACCAAATTCAACTAGCTTTATTGTTGGATGTGGAAAAGAAATATTTATTTGAAAACTTATAAGAATTCCATTTTTATATTATGATTTTTCAATTGTTGATTATTAGTTGAACATCTAAAAAGGGGATCTTAATTTGAATCAAATCTTCCTGAGTGATGAAACTATACTTTGATTATTGGTGAATCTGACCAGCTTATCAGTTTTTTATACATTTTCTGTGAGGAAATTTCTCCTAATACTTGGCAGAGTAATAAATATGTGAAAGAACAGGAAGCCACACCTTACAGGATAGACTTGAGTATGTCAGTAATATTTCTTATACTAATATTTGAGTATCTCAAAATTTAGGATGAGAACATTTTCCTAAATAGGGTACATATGCTAATGCTGAGAAGTACTTCCATGATAATCCAGATTTCCAAAAAGATTATTCCTAAATTAATTTTGATTTAAATTTAAATAAATGAGGAAAATAAATTAGACTATAATTCAAGGTTACTCATAAATAGCATAGAATAGGATTGTATTTCAGATGATTATTGTAAAAGTTTATATTCAAATTATGAAATGATTCCCTGTTGTTTAAATGAAAACTTGATCATGATGAATTTATTGGATTAGGAATAAATAAATATATTTCATAAATAAAATTAATCGGCCACTGATCTATGTAAAAATGGTCAAACTCAAACTACAAACCACATAGTTAATGACTATAGAATTTATGTCTATAGTAGCAGAATTAAAGGACTTAATAATGCCATTATTGAATGTATTTCTGGGTTGAAATCTCTACACATTTTTTATGGTATTTTAATAATAGTTAAGCAGTCTACAAAAATATATACACTAAAGAAAGAAATAAAGAATAAAATTAATCACTGTTGCAAAGTAAATATATAAAAGTTACATATAACAGGTTTATTTGCTTCACATTCAAATTATTTGTGGCAAATAATATATTTGTTTTAAAATTTAGAGTGATTAAAAATAAAATAGGAAACAAAACAATTAACATTTATATTATTTTAATTTAATATCTAGATTTTTGTAGATAACTAAGAATTCTCAAACATAAAAAAATTTAAATAAATTACAACTAAAAAAATAAATTCTCTAATAATTTTATTAAATCTTTCAATTTTCTTATAATATATATCTTTAATCTGATTAGTGGTGGACATTATGTGAAAATTTGCCATAATGATTAACATCAATTTGTGCCCATTATTTTGATTTACAATTGATTATTTGTTAGTTATTACATTCTTTAAAAAAAAATTGAAATATTTTTTCAACCACCATTTTTTCATAATGGTGATCATTTTGTAAAATTAATGCTGTCACAGAATAGTGACTTCATTAAAACTACATTTTCCAAAAATAAATGGTGATTCATGCTAAAAATGTATAGTAGAGTCTATTCATTATGCAGTATACAATATTATATTTTGATTATACAATTAAAATAAGATTAATGTATTTTATTTAATTTTTATCCATTGTCTTTGCAAAATAATCATTTGTTTCCATTTATAACATATCCAAAGTAAAAAAGATTTTCATTAAAAAATATATACCAGTTTCATTGAGCACAGAAAATATTCAAAAACGTACTTTGAACAACAAAGAAAGTGTCTTTATATTTAGTTTAGCTAAACTATATTCACTCAATCAATTTTATGGATTAAAATTCTTAGGAACATTATTTTGTGGACAATCATAATAATCAATGTAATTTTTTATGTTATTTTGATAAAAAAAAAATTTCATGAACTAGCAGCCAATAATCAACTTCATATGATCACAGGTTACTAAACAGAAGTTTAAAATACTATTTATTTGTTTCAAATTTAATTCAATAATCTCATAAATTGTTTACGACTTTTTCAAAATAATAGCTGGTTTTATTGTAAACGTAGATTGGCAAAAGAAAAAAAGATTTAATCATTTACACACAATATTCAAACTACAGCAATCAACTATATATTACAGTTCCTTACCTACATTTTATTTAATTCATTGCATTTATCTAAAATAAAAAAATTCATGATTTAAAAAAATAAAATTAACAATGCTGCAAAATATATTACAAAAATAAAAACTTTAATAATTGAATATAAAGTATACCAAAATAAATTTAAAATATGCATTGTCTTATTTTTTTTCAAAATTTCAAAATATGCATACTGGTTAGTTGTTTTTTCCTAATGCTTTATTTTAATTCAATGAATTGTGATTCAAAAAATATATCATCATGCAACTATGTAAGAAGAAAAATTGGCAGATGTCATTAGGAAAAGTATATCTATATTTTTTTCTTTTAAAATTATAGTTACTGAAATGTTTTTATTCATTATATTTACCTACTGGCTAAATTGTTTAAGTAATATTGTAAATAAAATGTTTATTTAATAATTAACATTTTTTTTCAATTCAAGTTTCATATTTTAATTAAATTGTTTTATATTTTGAATTTAAAGTAAGAAATTATTATTTTTACTATAGCAACTAATTATAATAGCTATTTTTTATGTGAGATTTTATTTTATGAGGCATTTTGCAGGACTAAATGACCTTACTAACTGGGATAAGGTAATATATATATATATATATATATATATATATATATATAATTATTATATATATATATATATATATATATATATATATATATAAATTAAAAAAATAAATAAAACCAAAAAAAAAAAAAAGATAAAAAGACAATTATTAGTTATGTTGAGTATAGGCAATGATAGAATGCAGATTCTGGAAGTCACAGTCCATAGACCTTGCTATAGCTCTGTCACAGTGCTCAACCTTTTTATAAACTCCCAAAAAATAAATCGCTTTATTGTTTAATCAGGGGTTTATTAATTCTCTTTCTGAAGTAGACAGTATAGTGACCAACAATGGTCTTAAAATTGTTGATGAGGTTTCAGTAACATCAATGAAAATAACATTAAATTGATTTTTAATTGTTAAATCTGGAAGAACATTTTATTTGAAATCTTACAAGATAGCCACTCACTTTTTATGCCATAATTTTTTGATTGTCTGAAGATTTTATCGGATAAAATTTCAGAAAAGGGATCTTGATTTGAGGCATATATTAGCTGATGAAAATATATCTTCAATTATTAATAAATTTGATCAACTTAAAATTTACAAACTTAAATAAAATAGTAAATAAAACAATTATTTAATTCAACTTCTTAAAAAAAATTTTTTTTTTAATTTCTTAATCCTTCTTTTAATTTTTAAATCTTGTTTTATTTAGATTGAATTTGTCATATATGAACAATAATTTTTATTTATTTTTCCAATTTTATTCACATTTATGTATAGAATAATTTTTTTTATTAATAACAGTTTGTTACTTTGGTATATCTTGTCATCTTGATAATGATCATATAAAAGTGGTCAAAACATAGGAAAAATAAAAATAAAAAAATATTTATTTATTTATTTACGTTAATTCAGTAAAATAAAAGCAAAAATTAAAAAAAAAGATAGAGTAAGAAATTTTATCAATTATTAACAAAAATTGATTAAATTTAAAAAGAAAATTGAATTTTGGATTTTTAAATATAAGTTTGTACTAAAAAAATAAATAAGCTGGGGGAGAAAAAACAATTTTTGATGTATTTTATCTAATCAAATGACTGATTTTCAAGAACAGTATTTTTGTGATAAAATTTTATTGTGATAATATATATAAACATTTTTTTTGTTTGAAATTACTAACTCTCTTGAACTCAGATATTTTCTTTTGTTCCACCTGGTGAAAATTTATAAAAACATTCAACCTTTCACTTTTGTATAAAATCTACATTTCATACCAAAAATCAATAAGCTGGGTGTGATTTATTTTAATTTAATTTTATAAATAAATAATAACCTTAAAAATCACTGATCTTCTTAAATATTTAAAAACTGACTTGGATATATAGAAAGACAAGTAAAGAAAAAGGTGGAACCACCTTTTTCTTGTTAAATTCTCTGTCTCAGTGCTTGATCTGATTGGCTGGTGATAGTCATAAGCACGTGAGAAGTTTGCACTCTCTCAGTTTAATTTCAATATCATCTGCGCTTAATAAAATAAATATTATTTACATACGTTGCTGCAAGTTATAACATTGAAAAATTACTGCATAGTAAATCGAAAGATTTCATGCTGTATGTTTGTAATTTGAACTCAGTGTGTTGAGTGTGAAGATATTTAAGATTCACTCTTTCAGATCTAAGTCCTTTAGACTGGCTTGAACATATAGAAAGACAAGTAAAGAAGAAGGTGGAACCACCTTTTTCTTGTTAAAATCTTTGTCTCAGTGCTTAATCTGATTGGCTGGTGATAGTCATAAGTGCTTGAGAAGTGTGCACTCTCAGTTTAATTTCAAAAACTGACTTGTAAATACAAACAATGTGCTATAAACATCATCAAATAAGATTATGCAAACCCTCTTTCAGAAAATGAATAAATTATTTCTTACTTTGAGTTTTTTTTATGTAATTAAACAAGATAGATTTATTATAAATCTATCAAATTCTGATTTAAAATCTACCATATTTGAAAAGATTTTAATTTCATGTCAATACTGACATATAATTTTTAGTTTTAAGCTATGGTCATGTTTATTAACTTCTACTTCTAAAAGTAAAAGATAAATGAATAAATCAAAAGTTTACCTCCTGTGTGTTAAATTAGCGTGTAAAAATAATCAAAATTATTTTATAAAAAAGCAAAAAATCATATTTCATTTATTCCCAAATATTTGCATGAAAACTAGATTAGAAGAAAGTAAATCATTTCTGGGAATTTTTTCATTTTAAATTAAAAGTTCTATAAGAGCACCAGATAATGGTAAAGCAACAATAAAAAGTGGCACAACCACACCTTTTCAGAAGTGATCAAGTGACACTTCCTACTAAATCTAATAATTTCTGTATAACAAAAACTATTCATAAACAATTAAAAATGTATATATTTAAATTTTTGGAATTAATCTATCACTATATCATTAATGTATAGTATGACTAATTGAATTAATTCATTATTTTGAATAGTTCCATACATTATTCTAACTGCTAATCTATATTTGATATATACATTTTCCAAAAAAATAAATCTTACATTTATTATCAGCTTTAAATATAAAGCAGTTTATTGGAGTTTTTTTTTTAGTTTATTAATAAAAAAGATTCAACATATACTATGTATAACAAACGATTCTCCATTTTGTTCTTGTAAAAATGATGCATAGCTGAAAATTTTTATTATAAATTTTTGAAATATATATTGTACCAAAGTACATTGATATGTAATTAATTTATTATGAATTTCATGTTTAAAAATATAAAAGTTTAATATTAAGAGAATAAAATGTAAAAACTAAAGAGTAGGGGAGAGGGGGAATTTTTGTATTGAATAAAATAAACTGTAAACACTGTTTAAAGTAATTAGTTGTTTTAAAATAATAAGCTGTTTAAAATAAAAGATTTTTTTTGTTTAAAAAAAGAAAAAAAAATCTTGTAATAAATAAATGATTTAATATTCCTTTTAAATGAATTTTTAATAAAATAATAAAGAGATTTTGTTTTATTTTATAATAAATAAATAAATATATGTGCATGTGTGTATGCAATTTTTAATAAAAAGTAGATGCTAGAAGCTGATTTTATTTTCACAAAACGAACGCTGCTGCTAAAAATAAAGTTTTCCATTGTTTAAAAAAGTATAAATAGCTCAATTTTTGTTCATTCTTGGTTCGGACATTCTCATTTTTAATAAAATATTTTGAAGTAATATTTCCAAAAATGTTGCACTGTTAAAAATCCAACGTACTTGCAGATGACCGATAGTCACTCTCTACGCATTTAAGATCTGCGATTAGTTCGGAAGGTAATCATGTTAAAATAGACTACACAGACAGCGGAGTGCGGGGAACGCCAAACCAGCCATGGAAATATTAGGACACAAAATCTACGAAAGAATTTTACCAGTCGTCAATGACTTCAGAGATAATTCCATTATACTGTTTCTGTCGTATTAAAAAACCTAGGTAATTATTTGACTTTGATATATAAACATTCTGATTTCTTTAAAAATAAAGATAGACTTTATTAAGAAAACTGAACTTTTTGAATTAAACTTAAAAAAAAAAACTTTAAACTTCAAAAGATAATATTTAAAATAATAAAATAAGTAAAAGCAGTCACTATTAAATAATATTTTTGGCATGCACATATGTGTGATTGATTTTAAACTTAAACTTAAAAAATAATAATAAAATATGATGTAACGTGTATAATTTATTTGCTCAAGTAATATATTAAAATGCTTATTTTAATCTTTAAAAAAAAGAAGTGTATGTGTGTTTCATTATAAGATAAAACGATGCATTTAATTTAAAATAATAAAGTAAAACATTTAAATTATTTTTCTTAAAATATTTATGTTTATTCTGATATGTGCGGGTAAGTATCAATATTTATTTTCTTAATAATAGTAGGAGGGAAAAAATCCAATCAATAATAATAGTATTTTAGAAAAGATTCGCTAAGTTAAATCTATAAATGTTTAGCATTCAGTATAATGTTTTCATTATTAGTTTTAAAAGAGGAAAGTATTATTTAGAATGGTACAGGGGGGGAAATTATTTTAGTTTTAAAAAATAGTAGCAGTTTAGAACAGGCGGGCGTTTAAGATATACCTTTGTTTTGTTCTTGGAACAGACTGAGCTAGCGGACGTTCAGGCACCAAATTATACTGGTCAGATGGACATGCTAATTCTAAAGTAATTAGCTGGCACCTAAGGGATTTTCTTTCTTCTTTAAAAATAATAATAAAGTGTTTATTTCATCAGTATATATTTTGGTAGTCGAGTGTTGAATGTTATTAATGGTTCGCTATTGATAATATTTGACACTTTGCCTGAAAACCAACCATTTCTGTAAGGGAAATTTAGGAAGACAAATTATCATAAAATATTAGTTAATATTTTATTTGTCGATGCTTAGTGTTTGTTGTTTCCCATAAGTGTAAGTAGTAGTTTTTAAATTGTAAGTTTTATATAGCATTAAGAGAAGTGAAGGTAGAAAGTGTTGTTAAATATTCCAAGAGTTTTGTAGGCAGTAAATCTTAAATATAAGTAGTAGTCATATTTTTCTTGTTTAGTTGTTGTTTATCAGGTTGGATCTAATTAGTCGGTGGGAAGATTTGGTGCCCAACATGGGGCGAAACTGCTTTTGGTGCATTTGACATAGCATGAAACTGGTTTATGTAGCATGTCAATGTGGCCAGAGAAGTAGACATTTCGAGTGGAAAAACCAATGGGAGTTTAGTTTAGGAGGGACACACAGTGTTATAACGAAGTTAGTTGGACGTTTATTAGGCACAGAACATGGCCCGGAAGTGTCATTTTAAGTGGAGAAATAGAAGTTGTAGTCTGGAGGGACATTCTGCGCATTAACGTAGATAGTTGGATGCTTAATAGGTGCAGTAATATGGCCTGAAAAGTTGTCATTTTAAGTGATAGGACCATAGTTGAATGGTCATTTGCACATTAACATAGGACCAATGTAAAGGACAATTGGACGTCGATGTAGAGATTTTAAAGGAGCCTGAAAATAGTCATAGCAAATAATAAGATTACTATAAGACATAGTTGGGAATTCATTTGATGAATCAATGTGGCTTGAAATTAGATGTTTAAATAGAGTAAACAACTTGAATTGTAGTTAGTTGTTTAAATGGAGGGTCAAAGTTGACTGTTGTTATATATTAATAGGGGATATTTGCTGAAGAAAAGTGTAATAAAGGAATTGGTAGTATTTGTATTTTTTTTCCCGAACAGGCTAGCTTTGGTGTATGATAAAAAAGTTGATTTTCATGGGCGTTAGAAAGTAGAAACGTGGTTTTTTTTTAAAGATAAAAAAATAAATCATACTCCGCATAGAATTAGAACTAAGAGGGTGGGGGTTAACTGTGCATGCATTGAAATAGATTTTTCTTTGTATCTAGATAAAATTTAAATATGATTAATAATATAGTTGAAGAAAATGCTTTTCAGGTATTAACCTTTTCAACGATTATTATTTAATTGGCCGAATGAGTTAAAAATAAAAACTTTTAATTGGCCAACTCACAACTTTAACAAAATCTATTGTTAAAATAGATTCACTTTTAATAATATAAATAAGTTAGTTTCGTTTGTAAAAAGTATATTACTAATTTGCCAGATTACGAAAGTAAACGAAAGTCTTTTCAAAAATAAAATTTGATTTATAATTTAAAAAATATTCAATTGCGGTGAAATAAAAGTAACCGCTATTCAACCAACCAAAAAACATTCCTGACGCAATCATTTTTTTTCACTTTAACGTTATGATAAATATGTAGCAATAAATAAATAATTCTTGGTAATATCTTAACTATTTTTCTAAAATAATTTGATTCTTAGTATTATTTTATCAATAATAATTTTTAATTCAATTCAAATATTGTTTAAAATGTTGTAAACATTCATTTATCATTTTCGTAATAAAAATCAAAGTGAATGTAACTTTTTACTTTTTGGCAGCCATTTCCCTTTTTCACAAAAGTTGGACAGCCAATAAGATTCAAGAAAAGGTGGTGAGGAGGTGGTGCTTTGGTTCTGTTTGACATATATGGTCATTTTTATTGATTTTTTATTTGTAAAATAATTCTGAAGAGGGCACCATCTTACAGAACTTTTGATTTTCTTACAAATGACATATAATATGTATACGTGGGATAAAAAGTAGCCGATTTAGAGTGACGTCAAATCTACTCTTTTTTTACAAGTCAGGCAATTTAAAGGTTAATAACTATGATGAAAGAGATGCGTGAAGATATAAATCAGAATCAGCAGATAATGAAACAAGAAATTAATGAATTTAGGACAGAGATAGGAATTAATGGAAAAATTGGGTGGAGGTCAGGAAGTGGTAGAAATTATAAAGAAAGATGTGAACGAAGAAAGGATTGAAGTTTTAGAATTAAAAGGAAATATGGAAGAATTAAAAGAGGAATTAAATCAGGAAAAGGTAAATCAATTAAAAGTAGGAAGTATAGAAGGAGGTAATGACAAAGAATTGGGAAATTTTGAAGGGAAAATAGAGGAAAAAGAGGATGTAAGGGCTGATTTAAAAGAGATATGTAATAATATGATGGAAAAGATAGAGCAGAAAGTAAAACAGATTGGAGAGAAGTGTGATGATTTTAGTTTTGGTGATAGGCAGAACCTACTGATAGATAAGTTTATGGAAAAGCAGTTTAGTGTTTGTGTTTAAGACGAAAGTGGGAGAGAACCCGTTAAGGTATTTAGAAAGTTTAAGCCGTCTGTTTCCATTTAAAAGATTGACAGAGGAAGATAAGGTTGTGGTAGCAAGTGGTTACTTACAGGGGACTACATGTAATTGGTGGTATACAGTGGGTGATAGGCCACAAATGTTTGCTGAGTATAGACGTGTGATTTTGAGGGCATTTTCCATGTCAGAGGGACAAATGATCAGAATATTGTGAAATAACATGCCACTGGAGATACAGCATTTAATGTTAAGTAAGAACGGGTGTACGATAGATGAGAGGGCGGAATTTTTAATGCAAATCGATTACACTCAGGAACCTTTAGATAGATATAGGAAATGGGATGGGTGAAGTATTTTAATGGATAGAAAAAAAGAGCCACCTGATCGGTTATAGCATAGAATTATAATGGGATGGGGGTTATAGTAAATAAATAAGAATACACGTATACAGTTAAATAAATGTTAAGTAAATAGAATTAAATTATTTATAAGTTTAAATTTTGAGAAAACTAAAATGCTCAGAATGATATTTTAGTTTAGAGGAGGGATGGAGATAATGTACCAAAGTACATTGATATGTAATTAATTTATTATGAATTTCATGTTTAAAAATATAAAAGTGTAATATTAAAAGAATAAAATGTAAAAATGAAAGAGTAGGGGGGAGGGGGAATTTTTGTATTGAATAAAATAAACTGTAAATGCTGTTTAAAGTAATTAGTTGTTTTAAAATAATAAGCTGTTTAAAATAAAACATTTTTTTTGTTTAAAAGAAGAAAAAAATCTTGTAATAAATAAATGATTTAATATTTTTTTTAAATGAATTTTTAATAAAATAATAGAGATTTCATTTTATTTTATAATAAATAAATAAATATATGTGCATGTGTGTATGCAATTTTTAATAAAAAGTAGATGCTAGAAGCTGATTTTATTTTCACAAAATGAATGCTGCTGCTAAAAATAAAGTTTTCCATTGTTTAAAAAAGTATAAATAGCTCAATTTTTGTTCATTCTTGGTTCAGACATTCTCATTTTTAATAAAATATTTTGAAGTAATATTTCCAAAAATGTTGCACTGTTAAAAATCCAACATATTTGCAGTTGACCGATAGCCGCTCTCTACGCATTTAAGATCTGCGATTAGTTCGGAAGGTAATCATGTTAAAATAGACTACACAGACAGCGGAATGCAGGAAACGCCAATCCAGCCATGGAAATATTAGGACACAGGATCTACGAAAGAATTTTACCAGTCATCAATGAGTTCAGAGATAATGCCATTATACTGTTTCCGTCGTATTTAAAAACCTAAGTAATTATTTGACTTTGATATATAAACATTCCGATTTCTTTAAAAATAAAGATAGACTTTATTAAGAAAACTTTGAACTTTTTAAATTAAACTTAAAAAAAGAATAAACTTTAAACTTCAAAAGATAATATTTGAAATAATAAAATAAGTAAAAGCAGCTTCTATTAAATAATATTTTTGGCATGCACGTATGTGAGATTGATTTTAAACTTAAACTTAAACTTAAAAAATTATAATAAAATATGATGTAACATGTATAATTTATTTGCTCAAGTAATATATTAAAATGCTTATTTTAATCTTTAAAAAAAAAGAAGTGTATGTGTGTTTCATTATAAGATAAAACAATACATTTATTTAAAATAATAAAGTAAAACATTTAAAATATTTTTCTTAAAATATTTATGTTTATTCTGACATGTGCGGGTAAGTATCAATATTTATTTTCTTAATAATAGTAGGAGGAAAAAAATCCAATCAATAATAATAGTATTTTAGAAAAGATTCGCCAAGTTAAATCTATAAATGTTTAGCATTCAGTATAATGTTTTTATTATTAGTTTTAAAAGAGGAAAGTATTATTTAGAATGGTTCGGGGGGGAAATTATTTTAGTTTTAGAAAATAGTAGCAGTTTAGAACAGGCGGGTGTTTAAGATATACCTTTGTTTTGTTTTTGGAACAGACTGAGCTAACGGACGTTCAGGCACCGAATTATACTGGTCAGATGGACATGCTAATTCTACAGTAATTAGCTGGCACCTAAGGGATTTTCTTTCTTCTTTACAAATAATAATAAAGTGTTTATTTCTTCAGTATATATTTTGGTAGTCGAGTGTTGAATGTTATTAATGGTTCGCTATTGATAATATTTGACAATTTGCTTGAAAACCAACCATTTCTGTAAGGGAAATTTAGGAGCACAAAATATCATAAAATATTAGTTAATATTTTATTTGTTGATGCTTAGTGTTTGTTGTTTCCCGTAAGTGTAAGTAGTAGTTTTTAAATTGTAAGTTTTATATAGTGTTAAGAGAAGTGAAGGTAGAAAGTGTTGTTAAATATTCCAAGAGTTTTGTAGGCAGTAAATCTTAAATATAAGTAGTAGTCGTATTTTTCTTGTTTAGTTGTTGTTTATCAGGTTGGATCTAATTAGTCGGTGGGTAGAATATATATTGTAACGATCCGGAAAAAGGCGCTTAACGTAAACTGCACTACAGGGCGCCATCTAGGCATTTGAACCTAGAAAAATTTATAAAGTAGGCAGATACGTCAGTCAAAAAAAAATTTTTTTTTTTTTTTTTAAATTTTGATTCCGGTCGTTAGCCCATGTCACTAGCTCAGTGGAATAGCAGAGATTTAATAAGATAATCTAAGAGTATATATATAAAAAAGAATAAAATAAGCCACTGCCAGTAATTAACATACAAACATTTATTTATGCACATATATATAAGATTTAAAATTATTTTAGTATTAGTTTTACATTTTAACATTTAACATTATTTTAACTTTGATTTTTGACTTTAATTTACATTTAATTACTATTATATTCTAATTTTACATTTTAATTAAGTTCGCACAGATAAATTTATGAAAGCTTGTTTATAATGTTGAAGATAGATCGGTTACATAGATTTCATGGTCAAAAACATTTCAAAGTAAACATAAACGATCAAAATACAAAATTATTGATTACTGACAATTGCGGAGGGAAATTTATATGTAACCCAATAGTATTCACCATAAGATACTTGCATTGTCACCAATAACTTAAAAGACATCCGAATAAATACATTTTAGATACTCACCACAAGGTATCATTATTTATCGAATGTCTATATATTTTGATCAAATATGGAAATGCAAAACATAGTTAACCAATAAACAATCCATGCAAGCGTCTATAAACAACTTAAATTTAATGCATTTTTATTTAGGGTCGAGTATGAATAGACCACATAAATTTGCTTTTGAAAATAAACATTCTATCCCTATTTAACCTTAGGCTAAAATTCATAGTCAAACTGGCATCAATTCATCCGATATATCGATGTATTCAATGTAATAAAATTCGGCAGCACAAAAGGTTAAGAGAAGAAATTGCCTCTTATGAGATAGGAATATTACATCTATCTGCAAAGAAGAGCAATAAAACAAAAAACTCCATAGAAAGGAACTGCGGTATCCGACTTATAATTCCTTCCATAGGCAAACGGAAGTGTGCGGCGTATGAAGCGATTCTGCCCGTAGCGAATCAATATTACATCTACTAATCACACCAATATATCCAATCCATTGACCCAATTTAACCATGAACCAAATAACCTAAGATTACCCTCCCCTAATATAACTTTACAAATCTATACAGCTATTCACGTCTGACTTAAGTTTAACATTTATATAATTAATTTAACGAAAAACAAAAAAATCATGATAAAAACTTAAAGAACAAAAAAATAAATAAATGGAAATGATTTTACATAAATAAGAAAAAAAAATACATTAAATAACACTATTAATAAAGAATTTAGTTTGGTCAGATAGGATCATATTGCAATCATTTAAATATAGAAAATTTTAATTTAATGTTCATTATTTATAAAGTTCTTACGGTTTAAAACAGTTCATCTTTATCCGTTGCTTGCCATGAACGTGAATTCCCACGCCATCCTAAAAAGGTTGGTATCCATTTAGCCATTGTTTATTTATTTATTCGGAGGTTTTTTAGTTTAGTTGGTCCTCAATGTAGAAAAACGATAGTTCGTTTCTCTTTCTTTAACAGCTGACAGAATTGACAGTGCGTCTGTCAATTCCATCACCTCCAACTCCGTACTACTACATATAGTCACATCGTAATAATCAATAATCCATCACCGATTAATAATTTCCAAATTTTCCTTTTATACGTATTCGAAGGATTGACTTGGCATTATGTCATCGATGTGATGATCCTTTCACTGAGGTCCGATTTCCCGATGGATTTCTTTCATTGGCTATTTGTTTCTATTGTTCCCCTATCTGACCGATGTTTTTACATTTAAATGCCCAAGGCTGGTTTACATTTGACTAATTAAATTTATCATTTCCATTTCTGATTAATTAACCTGTTTTCCAAATCAAAGATATATTTAAAGATAAATTTAAAGATATAATTTTATTTCCAAATCTTTTTAAAATTTAGTTTTAAAATACTTTTTCTTTAATAAAGTTTTATTTTAATAATTTTTCATTATCTGTGCAATTTAATATATAAGAGTTTAAGATGATATTTAATTTCAATTTTTAATTCTTAAAGAAAATTTTTAAATGCGAACTTTTTAATTTACTTTCATGTTTAATAAATAAAAAAACAATGTAACGAACATCTGTGCTCGTTACATATCAGTAAAGTTGCTTAAAAAAAAATGATCAAAAAAAAAAAATATTTTACTTAGGATTAGTAATTACGGTACATGACTAACAAAATTTACAAACATTCGGTTAGTATAAAGACTATATATAAAAAACATGTTTACTATCGCTTTCCTAAGGACCATTTACGTCTACGCCTCCTCCCGAGAATTCTATTTTATTTTATTTTTACTCACGGCATGACAAGCAAATTGTTTAAATTATTTAGGAAGGTTGCATTGAAGTAAATATATTTTGAAAGATAATGGGTTTATGCGTGTATATTTGCAGCACAATTATAAATACCATCAACTTATTTATGACTGATTAAAATGCTTAAATAGGATTACACTGAAGTAAATTCCCAACGGTACTCATCGTAAGGTACCACATTTCGATCATAAACTTACGTGGCTGTGCGCACCTATACACATAAAAGCATAATATATATATCAACAAAAAAAACATATCAATTGCAACCTTTTGACTTTCTTTTTAACAAAATACAGTTTAAAATTATTTATATCTTTCCGTTGGTTTTTAATATATGTGCTATTTCATTCTGGCAGTGCTTTTATAAGATTTAAAGTATACGACTATATGTAAACAGATAAAAATATTTCATTTTGATAAAATTTGCTCAGGGTATATGTGGTTTATTGAAGATCGGCCTGAGTTGGTTCGCCAGTTGTAACGATCCGGAGAATATTAATTACGTAATCTGCACTACGGGGCGCCATCTAGGCATTTGAACCTAGAAAAATTTATAAAGTAGGCAGATACGTAAGTCAAAAAAAAAAAATTTTTTTTTTTAATTTTGATTCCAGTCGTTAGCCCATGTCACTAGCTCAGTGGAATAGCAGAGATTTAATAAGATAATCTAAGAGTATATATAAAAAAAAAGAATAAAATAAGCCACTGCCAGTAATTAACATACAAAAATTTATTTATGCACATATATATATATAAGATTTAAAATTGTCTTAGTATCAGTTTACATTTTAACATTTAACATTATTTTTAACTTTACTTTAATTTACATTTAATTACTATTATATTATAATTTTACATTTTAATTAAGTTCGCACATATAAATTTATGAAAGCTTGTTTATAATGTTGAATATAGATCGGTTACAATATATATATGTAAAACTTAATTTCAGAATAAATATGATCAATTACATTTTAATTAATAATCATATCCTATTTTGTTTATTCAAAAATATTGTGTAAACAGAACTTAAGAGTGATAATATTAATATCTTAGAAAATCAGACATTTGTGAAACAACAGAAATTTCATTTAAAATATAGCGGCCTTAAAATTTTTTTGTTTTCATTATACCAATAATAATCTTTCCTCTATTTTCATTATAGTCTTACATTTCCAATGTATGACACTAATGTTGTCTTTCCCAATTTATTTGTTACCAGCAAAAAAAATGAATTAAAAAAGGCATTAAAAAGTATTTTCTTGGTTTTAAAAAAATTCAAATTTTAGTTTGAATAATGTTCCCTAGATGTCACTAACTTTTAATAAAAAGTTTAAGTGTATAAAAAAATAAAACCTTATTAAAAATGACTGAAATCACTACTGCATATGTTCAGCATTGTCTCTTATTAGTTAATAAATAAATTTCCTTTTTAATTTCTTCAATTATTTTATTTTTGTAAAATTATTTAATATTTGTTTCTCTGCAGTTATTTGAAATTTGCATTGTCATTTTACTTTAATGCAATACCTTTTTAACAAAAATTATTGAAATAAATATTTATGACCCTAAAACCAAAATCACTCCTATCAAACAATTTCTTAATGTTTTTCACTAATAAAACATTCATCTTTTTATCCATGCTTTTCTGTTTATTAATCTTTTTTTTATTTACAAAATTGAGATTTTAGATTTTAATTACATTTATTTTTTAAACTTGGAATTTTTTATAATTTTTTTTAAAAATAAAGTAACAATATGAAATAATTTTTATTTTATCTAAAGCAAAATGAAAGAAAAACAATAGAAATTAAACTGGTTAAGTAAATAACAAAATAGTTTGTCCTAATAGAAAACCTTTTTAATGTCTTAAGAAAAGTTAATTTCTTTTCAAAACATTTCATTCTTTCCCCAGTCAAGCAATAAATTCTATCCAAAACATAATAAAATGCTCATTGACAGGAAAGTTGAAAAGAAAACTTTAATATATGTTTATCAAATACCAAGAAGCATATTTTAAAAACTTTTCTTTACTACCAGAAGTGATGAAATATGACAATTAAAGAACAATATTTACAATTAGATGAAATTATCATAATAGAAATTATCAAATTAGATAAAAAAAAATTAAAATGTCTTGCTTAATATAACTGAGCCCATTTGCAATAACTGGCATCAGATACCTCTGTCAAGGATGTGTAACATAAGTCTTTTAAATATAAAAATCTTTACAAATTTAAATGAATGATTTATGCTCTTATGTATTGAGTCTATCTGCCATTTGGCATAAAACTTAATTACATAAAGATTCCTAAAAATATAATTTTTTAATACAAAAATGCACATAATTATGTAAAAAATTAAATCCAATGAAGCATTGGCATTTGTAATTAGGATATTAAACTTAAAGTATAGACCATATTATAAAAAATTGAGATATCCAAGAACTTATGAAGAAGTGCTCTATATATAAATGGTCTTTTTGTACTTATTTGATATGTAGAAAATTTATTGGAAAAAATAAATGCCTTGAATGATATGGTATAGTAATAGAATGACAGATTCTTGAGAACAACATGCTAGATAATGGTCCACTTCTTCAATTGGTGAATTCTAACTTTTTATGAAATCCTGAGAAATTAATCACTTATTGTATTAAAAAACAGAAAGGGTTAATAAGTATCTGACTATATTCATCTATACTTTGGTATATAATTAAAATAACAACAAAAAAAAATAGATTTCAACTATTTTCTCAACTAAGTAGATTAACAACCAGATTTCCTATAAACTGATAAAAGAAAATCTCAAACAGAGCAGAAAATAAAAGTGACCCTTCCCAGTTTTTCCTGATGCTATAAGAGAAGGTGCTAACTGTATAAAGTACATTCTGGATGTCTTATAAATGTTTTTACATATATTTATTAAATACCTAAACAAAGCAAAACTTGATAAAGACATGAATGCACCTATTTGATAATAGTAGAAGTGCAATTCTCAAATTCTATCTTCACTCTAATGACATTTAATTGTTGGTATTGTTCAACATGATTTGGTGAATTTCGCAAATAATCTGTTTTACTAATAATAAAAATAGCTTTATTCTTTCAGGCATCTTATTTTAGATATATAAAAAAGTTTGAGTAAAAGGTCCCATAAAATAACAGACAAGTTACCAGTAATATCTTTACCATTATGGTGATAAGTTACTTGTTCTAAGATTAAAATGTGACACAACAAACTCTTTATCTTAGCCAATAAAAAATAAATTTTAAAAATAATTTTAAAAAATTGCTAAAAAAAAAAAACACAGCAATATACATTTTGAAATAATATAATACAAATACTCAAACACAAAAATGCTATATTTCCAATCTTGTATTTTATTTTTATTCCTTTTGAACTGACATATATTTTCACCTGGACTGTATTTCCTTTAGCAACAATTTATCATGTTAAATGTCTATAAAAACTCGAGTTAATCTTTTTTGTATAATTACACAATTCATGAATGCACCTTCCCCCATGGAAATTGCACAGCTCTTCAGGTTCAGCAATATTAGTAAATATTTTATCTCAAATTAAAATAATAGTAATTAATATAAAATTTGAAAAGGCAACATTCAGACAAAATGTCAAATTTAAAAAGATTTATAATAACCATATTTATGCAAATCCAAGCCGAAGTTAAAATAAAAAATCTTTACAGCTTTCAAGAAACATTAGATTTATTTTCCCTAGATAGGCAGCCTAAGACCAACCCTGCTAGACATCTAATTATTGGTTAATATATAAATGTCTAGCTATTCTTAATTAAAAATAAAAATTATAAACTTTTGCTTTCTTAATGTTTGATTAGTGCAGTAAATATTGTCTTCACTCACTGTGCCACTTGTCCATAAAAGAACATAAAGAAAGGCAAGACCATAGAAGACTATTTTAATACTGATTTACATTTTCAACAATATGAAGAGCATTATTAAATATTCTAAAGTTTTGAATAATAAAATTAAGATCTTTTTAAAATAAAAAAACACAGTTTGGGCAGTTTCATATATTTAGACATAAAGAAGTGTTAATGAATAATTTAAAGAGAACGAGGAAGAGAAAACGAGAGCAGCATATATAGAAAAGGTTAAAATAATGATGTGAAAAGATATACAAAACTTGTCTGAAACATGACTTTTAAATTAACAGATATATATATTTAAAAACCGTTTGACATTCTAATAATTTTAATGAATTAATTTTAAATAATTCCTGATTCCGTTTTACATGTTAACATCTTTTTTTCAACACCCCCCCCCCCACAACTCCTCAATAATTTCGCTAATATTGTTCATTTTTATTACACATTTCGCAAGTTTAAATCAAAATTATAAAATTATAATATCGCAGTAATTTTATTACCATTTTTTTTCTAAACATATTAACCGAAAATATGAGTGCTGTGTAAATTAATTTGTAACTTAGTCATTTAACTTCTCCAATAAGAAAAAAAAATGACAACCTACTAAATATATGTAAAACATTTGAAATATAAATTTTAATTATTCCTTTGATTCAACCTGAGGTCATGTCAACAAGATGTAAATTGTGGTATCATAATAAATGAAAGAGAAATTAACATATATTTTTTTTAACATATGTTTTACATAAAATAAATCATATATTGATTCTAATTTAAAAAAAAAAAAAAGAGAGAGTAATGATAAAGTAGTGCTTTAAGACGATTCAAACGTAACTGAGGTCAATAAAAAACTAATTATTATACAAAGAATAGTAACAAAAATAGCTAATACAAAAAAAAAAAAAGCAAAATTTCCTCTGTAAGGGGAAAAATGAAAGAATATGAAAATATTTAAAAACAAATAATTAAGAATAATTAAATATCTGGAATTTTGTAAAATGATATGAAAAAGACTTAATGATATAAATGAATATAACTGTGAACTGGAACTAAAGCTATAGAAGAGAATAAATATTTCAGAAGAATAAAACAATAATTTTGGAAGCAAAATGATTTCAAGAATAAAAAGAAAATATTAAATTATTATCAAAATGAGAAACAACATCATGAAATGTATCTAAAAATTATATAGTAATAAAGAACAAAAAAAAAGGTGTTACAATGGCTACATTCCATATTGCCAAGCATTCCATATGACAAAATAAGACATGCAATTAAATCTATGAAAAAGGGAAAAGTTCCAGAAAATGATAGGATTATTACTAATATTACAAAAGATGTAGATGTAGAAATAGATAAATTGTTGGGAAAACTATATATCAAATGTCTAAATGATAAAAATGTACCCAATGATTGGAAGAATGCAGTAATAATATTGATATTTAAAAAAGATATTAGGAATTACAGAGCTATCAGTCTTCTATCAGTTCTACACTATATCGTTATCAAGATGCGATGCACTGTGACTTCTTCTTATATGGAGTCAGGAATCTATCAGCCACTAAGCCCAGAGAAACCTGTAAACCACTTTGCCTTCCCCTTCCATTCCTCACCCTAAGTTTTTCCCATATTCTTCTCTATCCTGCTCCAGCCCATTTCCACAACATCATTTTTATCAACTCCATGGCCTTTATATCTAAATCACCTTTACCTTTCCCCAAATCCAGCATAAAAACCAATAACCTACTTTCTGTGTAATCACTTTGTTTATATTTATTCTTCCATAACATTATAATTACAGTTTATCTACAATGAACTGTGGATTTAAAAAAAAACAGTTTTAGTATAATAGATTATATCCAAATATTGAGAGAAGTTATAGAAGGAATCAATAAAGATAAATGACCACTATACTTTGGATGTCTACATTATAAAATGCATTTGAATCTACAAGTATTTCTATAGAGATTATAGCTTTGGACTTTGGTTCATGATATTGTCTTATCTTGAATAATATTTATCAAAATGCAACAGCAACCATTAGATTATATGTTCATGCTAAGATTAACATTGATAAAAGTGAATAACAGGATGTTTCCAATTTTTTTACAGTACAGTAATTATATAAAATATGTGAATTGAAATGAAAATACTTAAGAGAGTAAAAATAAATGAAGATTATTTAAGTCGTCTAGACTTTGCAGATGATGCATCAGCATTTGTGAATAACCCTATAGAGCTGCAGAAAAGGTTGCAACAGCTTGCAAATAAATATAAGAAAGTAGGATTAAAGATAAATGCTAAAAATACTAAAATAATGTTCAAATTAAGTGGTACTATGAATTAGAAAAAGTTAAAAATTTCAAATATTTTGATCAGATTATTAATACAGACTGACTTATAATGAACAAAATGAATCATAGAAAGAAATTTGGATGAGATTGTTTTGATAGAAATAACAATATTAAAAAAAATGCTTTAGGGAATGCAGAGAGATATATGTTGCAATACTAAAAAAAATTAAAATAATATATTTATATGAGAGAATAAATAGCTATCACATTCATTATTAGAAAAATTAAGAGACTGAAATTGAATGTACAAATTTTTTTTTAAAAGAGATAATGATAGATGGCCAATTAAAGTTATAAACTGAATTTGAAAAGATTGTAATAAATATAGAAAGAGACAACATATGAAATGGATACATAAGAGAAGCAACTTTGTTGAGATGATGTGGGAAAAGGAGCTAAGGATCAGATAAACTGGATTAAACTTAGACATCCATTCTATGATGGATTGACAGTGATTGAACATTATGATGATGAAAGGTCTCTTCAATAGTGAAAGAGATGGTATTACTTACTAGATTTACCATTTTCTGCATGATGAGTCCTTAGAATGTTTTTCCCTCTTTGTTTTATATTATCTAGTTAAAAATAGCTAGATATCATTTTGATGTTAGCTAGATTAGCTATGGTTATTATCTGGAAAAAAAAAATTAATATAATTGAAATTGCTAAGTTTTAATCAACTTGGATTTAACCCCAGATGGTAGACATTGTGGGCAAATTTGTTAGCACTAAACACCACATTACACACTTCATTATTTAATTGCTTTTTTTCCAAGTCTATACAAAGAAATTTTGAAGAGAGTTTTAAAAAAGGCAGCAGAAGATTAGAAGAATAAATAGAGAATAAAAAAAATAGAATTAAAACAGATAGACTTGAAAAAAGAATATTCAACTTATGTGCAAATAGTTTAATGATGATTAGTAATAAAGTTTTACTAATAATATAGTTATTAACAGAAATAAGTTTTTAATCTGATATTTCAGTAAATTATGATTAATTAATAACATCTCATTTTAGCTATATTCAAGTTTTTGTAATTTAGTATATCAGACACTCTAAAATAATTAAATCATAAACAACAACTAACGTTTTGATAATAATTATACTTTATAATTAATTTGCATTACATCCAATGTAAAATATAAATTCCATTTAACATTCATACAGATATTGGTATAAGCTAACAATATAATATAATTGAATTCAGAAGTTCATATGATATTAAACACTGGAAGTAACAGTAGTGAGATTCAACATAACTTCAATTCTTGAATTGATTACTTTAGCAGTACATTAAGCTATGCAAACAATGACATCTATCAAAGAATTACTTCTAATATTTATGCAATATGGTACAGATCCAGGACTGATGAGATTATGTTGTCTTTTTATATTTTGGCGAGTAATCTTGGCAATCTAAACTATAATGCTGCCTTTGTCATGATCTTTCAGTCTATAAGTTTTGTATTGTATCATTTTAAAATACTTGAAATAAAACAATACAATATCAATGCTATAACTTCTATTATTTCGCTCATTTTTTTATAAACTAAAATTATTATTTCATCTTTCCTTTTTTACTGTAATATAAAACCACCATTAACAGCCATTCATATATGAGTACACCCAGGTCTCGTTTTATGCAGTAGATAGGTTCCACAGAAAACCCGCATTAAAAAAAATCACACAAAAATAGACTTAACTTACCTTGAAAAATGGGATAGGGTCTGTAATTCTCAGACTTTGCATAAAAGCAAAGCAACAAAGAAAAATTACTTTAAAATTCGCATTAAAAAAATAAGCAAATAAAGTATGACTAATAAAAAATTTCAAATATTTGAAAAAAATTAATACAAGACAAACTTTTTTTACTTTTTTTATTAACTACAATATTTAATTTTACATTTTTCATACATATTTTAATCATTACCACTAGTGTTCGTTTGTAAACTGGAAAGAAAGCAGACTCAATGTGATGTGATGTACTGTAGCTTTTCCTTAAATGAAGTCAAGAATCTCTCGGCAATTATGCCCAGAGAAATCTGTTAGCCACTTTATTTTTATTCGTGATGTACAACTAGCGCCACTTTCAGTCTTATGCTGTGTTAATGGTTTTCTGTTTCTATATTAAAAAAAAGAGATCGTAATCAAAATAAAAAGATTATACATTATCATTAGAAAGATTATTTTCAGTTTATAAAATCTTCGTTTTTTATTTTAAAAATCTAAAAGATTATTTATTTCTGTTATATATAACAAAATATACGTTTTCAAAGTTTAATTTTTTTGAATATTTATTGCAATATTTTTATACTGAAAGTATAAATCTATTATTATTATTTACTCATTAGTATAAATAGGTTATTTACATAGAAGCTATAAAATTCTAAATACAGCTTCAGGCCACATTCACATTAGCTGCTAATATAACGTTATATTTTTGAAAAAAAAAAAAAAAGTATTTCAAGTGAAAATAAGTTATTAATAATTTAAATTTCTTGATATCTAATAAATATAATGAAATATGAAAGATATTAAAAAGAAACATGAATCGCATAACTTCAAAATCGCATTAAAATAATCCACATAAACCGAGAAAAGAATAAAAAATATATTTTATGAT
Organism: Epiperipatus broadwayi; assembly: GCA_028023455.1. Classification (NCBI taxonomy): domain Eukaryota; kingdom Metazoa; phylum Onychophora; class Udeonychophora; order Euonychophora; family Peripatidae; genus Epiperipatus; species Epiperipatus broadwayi. The sequence continues at coordinate 4,321,946 of JAQFVV010006222.1, forward strand.
GGCTATCAATCCCATCATGAACAAACATAGGGTTATCCCATACTCCTAGTTTAAACCTCTACTTAGGCTTCCTTGTCTCAGATACATAATTAACATCCTAGACATCGCACAGCTTCCTTCTTCATACAGCATGACATGGCTCAGGGTTCGAATACAGACCCTTTTCTCAGAGTTCTTCATAACTTGCGACCTTACCATACACTAGAATTTGTTAATGCCTATATTAATTTATTTACCTTACAGTTATTGACATGATTTTTGGAATGTAATTATTTCTATAATGCTACAAAATGAAATACTATATCAGACATGTACAAAACCATGGATGTGTTTGTTTTGCCAGTTGAATAACTTTACTGAATTATATATATTAATTACTTAATAGTTCTGATTCACAACGATGACACAAGTTTAATTAACAATGATCATATAAGTTTTATTACAGAAACTAAAACAATAGATAGAGTAGCTTACAAATTATTGGATTAAGATAATCTACTGGCTTTTACATAGAATTACAGAAAGTGATGGCAGCTTATAGCAATAATGTGTGCCCTATTTAATTTGTACTGGAGGTATGAAAAACTATCAGCCCATTATAGATTTGAATCTAATAATCTATTACATATTTGTTTTGTTTAATGGAACAACAGTGGACAGGTTTGATTTAAGGCTACCCAGGGTTGCTGATGAGCACAGGTGAAGGCTACCCAGATGAAAATTATTTAGACATTGTGGTACTACCTTATGTGAGTGCTGTCAATGGTATACAAATGTAAGGATGAATGGCTTAGCAATATGATGGCATGGTTCACAACTAAGGATAGATGTCTCTGGCCACAGGGGTGCTCCTGCTTCTAACCAAGGGTGCATAACAATGAAGATGTTGTGCTAAATCTAGGATTTGGGGTGGCAATAAGTCTTTAGCTCCATCACACAGCCTAGATCAGCACTAATACTTGATTAGAAACCTGAGAATGCAAGGAGTATAGCCTGCACTGGTCACAGTGACTATGCAAAGATGGGTGAACCATGCAATGAACAGAAATAATGAATTCAATAATAATACAACCATTGCAACACATATGAAGTGATAGGAAAACAAATATTAAAAGATAAACAATAAATTATTAAACCTTCCACCTACACTAATAATAATCATTATGAAACTTATTTTTATATGATAAATAAGCATTTCTAGTTAACCCTCTATGATTGCCTTATAACTAAAGCCTGTCACAATAACTATTTTTAATCATCTTAATCTTGAAAATCTAATCATATAACATTTAAAGTACAGGAAATATTAATTACCCCTAATAGAGACTGATAACATAATTCACTACTTCTTACATTGCCTGTACTTGAATTGCAATTTAATTCACATATATAGTCTAATGCATCGATAAGCAATGCAATAATTACATCTCTATAACTTTATTAATATTACTTTCATGCAATGGTATCTTGAATTATAAATATGATAGACTTAATATTAGTTTTCATTACATAGGATCATTTTAACAAATTAGAATTAATTAATGTATTGTTTTTATTACAGATATCTTCAATTATAAATTAATTTCTAGCTCATGGGTTGGGATATATGTATAGAGCAGCACGATAAACAAAAAAATGATTTATATAATTAATTGAATGGGAATACACTTGCCATCCTTCACTAATTCTTTACATAATTCTAAAAAATTGAAAAATAATCTTACTTGACATGATGGGAGGGGGGAACTAAGAGTAAGAAAAGAAATCAAAAAAAAAATCTATTTAGATGCATATTGTTATTATTTTAAAATTTTACAGCTTTAAATTTAGTGTCTCCTCAACTCACTCCATCTCTTGGGAAGTTGAAATCAGAGAAGTAACTCCCTCCATCATTCAAGGTACCATAAATAAAACTGCAAAATAGATTTGTAATTTGTTAAATAATTAAGACCAGTAGATTAAACATCAATGATAAATACTATATACAATTTACTAAGTTAAGACTAGCTGAAGAAAATATGTTAAAACAAACTGAGTTACAATTAAAACCTTTGAATAAAATTAAAGCATTTTACCAGCAAGATGATAATAACTTTCGGTACTTCTTCTGCACAGATTGATATACAGATTCATAGTCTTTGGACTTGCATAGAGATGATAGGACATGGATGGATCTTAATCATGTTGATGGAACTTTTCTGAATCCCACACTTCACTGATGACCATGGAGAAACCCATGCCCATCTGCTTGCTCAAAATGGCAGATACTTTTAACAATTTCTTTTCTTCTTCTTCATGAATAACAAAAAAGTAATAAGCAGAATCTTAAGCAGGATAACTAATTAGAAACTTATGCTGAATATATAAGATATTATGCAAAATATTAAGCTGAATATAAATATGATCTTGTGTAAATATTAAGCCTCATCTAAATAGGATCTTGCCAAATATATGATTCTCTCACATAATGCCTCCTTCCATGCTTATATAACTTTTTTTATGCCTGGGATTAACTTTTTTAATTCTTAATGGATTTAGTCCTGCTTTTTCTTTTAATTGACATTCCATTAGTTTTCTATTTCCTCGTGCCTTGTGTGTAGCTGAATTGGTTTCCTTGCCATTGTTTTTTTTACTTTTCATTTAACACCTTAAAATGTGTATAGACTCTGAAGGTGTTCAATTGTAACTATTACAGCCAATTGTATCTATAGATAGGAAAATAGAGCACTTACATTCCCTTACCTTCCTCCCATTGTATGCAATATATTAACATTTCTTTACTTAAATGATTATGCTTGTTATTAACAAGATACTTTTTTCTTAAAATAATATAGCATGACTTAAAACAACTTAACTTTAAAATGTAAAATTGTACACACACGTGCACACATATTATTAATGTGTGCAGATATTGAGAGATAAATTATATATGATGGAAAATAGGCTATAATTCAAGAAAACATGAAGCAAGCATATATGCATGCAGATACGCACTACTTCAGTAATGATCCTTTATTGATATGAAATCTTATAATACCCTTTAGAATATATTTTAATTAATATTTATAAATTTTTTTCTCTCATGAAAATCATATTCTTTATTAACAAATCTGTTACTATTCTAAATCATCATATCTGAAGCAACCAAAGATATTACCAATTGGTCTTACAATCTTACCATCGTAATTTTGTATTCATATAAATATTCTGGACATTCGTACAAAAAGGTAGTCTCTCTATAATTTAAACTTACCATTTATTAATACTTAGCATGCTTTTGATATTTAACATATCATAATAATAGCAATCTCACTTCTTTACAAAAATTATGTACACTTGATATTATTTTAATATTTAAAAACATTTAAATTTATTTATTTAATATTCAAAGATTTTTAAATCTTTTCAAAGAGCCCACTTCTCTGAGAGGGGAAGAGGAATGCTTGTATCTTTTCTGTTTATTGAGTATTGATCTTTTGTTATTGCCCAAACCTCTTTACTCTTTTATTTTCTGTCTTCCCTCTCAATGCATACTATTCCAGCTCTAGACAAATCAAATTTATGGCCAGAATTGTGTTTGTAGTCCATAAATACTGAGGAATATTTTCTACTCTTATGTGCTCTACTGTATAGGTACTTATGTTGGGCTAGTCTCATTGAGAGATCAGCCCTTGATTCCCCATAATATGCAAACTTACACTTATTGCAATGAATTTTGTAGACTACTTTTTCTGTAAGAACATTCAGAACATTTATGTGAACATTGTGTTTTTAGAATTTTATACAGCATTCTTAAATTATTTTTCCACATTTTTTTGATTAATGAATAAGAAATCCATATCTCATTTCCATGCTATAAATTAAAAAAAATAACTGGCCTATATTTATTAATTTATTTGCGATAGTTATATTATGGCAAAGCAATATTCCATCTTACAACTTGCTTAGCACAGCAGTACTCTGGGATATGTTGCAGAGAATATACAACTCTACTTTTTTACATAGAAAATTGCCAATATAATTAAATTGATTTGTATTATCAAACTAGTAACTATCCAAAAGACAAATTGTTGAAGACTTTTCTTCCGACATTGGTTGATAAAGTATCTGAGATTTTTTTCTTAATATAGACTACTAAAGCAGTTTCTGTAGTTTCTATTCAAATTTATTACAAAAGAAAAAAATGATAATTAAATTATCTTTTTACGAATATGAAATGCAATTTACTCTTTATTTCACCATAGTCATCATTTTAAGTTCTGAAAAAGTCAACTGTTATAATCACAATTTACAAGGTTTTTCTTTCAACTATGGTAGTTTACTTTCGAATTGGATTAAAGTTTGAATTCTAAAGAGCATCTTCCTTTAGCTAATCTATAGTTTGAAAAGCACATACAAATGTCACAGCATACTATTTCCACACTAAATAGGAAGACTGAGATTGTTTTACTTTTCATTTACTTCAATCAAAAAATATAACAAAAGTAGAAAAAAAGACATATTCATCAGTAAAATATTCATAAACAAAGTCAAGTACTGACTACGAAGGTTATGGTTCAATAAAAAATATTAAAATAAAATTATGTATATATTTTTAACTTCTGTATTTAAAGACAGATTAGTTGACTAAAAGATAAACCTGGAACAATATCATTGGTGATATGCTGATATTTTCTGTGGATTCTGTACATAATTAGGCAATATCTACATTAAAAGTCTGATAATTATTAGCAATCCACCTCTAAATAACTATGGTTATTCCAATAACAAGAAAAAAACAGAAGGTAGAATAAAATCAAAGAATAAAACATATGGAATCTCTTACCAAATCAAGAAAACAGATTGGGTCACAATTAAATATTACACACAATAATGATGGAAATGTAATTGTTTAAACATATGGATGTATTAACTCAATTAGTAGAGAAATAAGACTGATGGCATGAGAGACTCATATTAATCTAAGTAACTGAAGTAGTATTTAAAACAAAAAAATAAAGTAGAGAAGAGTCAGAAACAACTCTAGGCTTTGATAGCCTATCATTTTATTCTTAATTAATAACTCCTTTCTTTACATTTTCAAACATATTTCTTCTACAAATAATTTTATTTCATTTCTTACAGTCTTCATCAGAGCTGTAACCTATTTAAATACACAGACTGCATAGAAATGATATTACACTATAATTATATCTAAACATACATATATTTTAATTACAATTCTATAAATATACCTTTATAATTATATTCAACTTAAATTTATATTTTATTATTTTACTTAGTATCTATATTATTTTGTCTTAAATCCTTATACAGTGGAATCATGAATTACACTATATTTTGTTTCAAGTTATGTACAATCGTATATAATACATAATAGCTCAAGTTCTTTAAATGTACAGTTTAGTACTTTCAACATGCATATATATGTATATATATATATAAATGTAGTGATGGTATAAATATTTTAAATTTTGTGTAAATAAAGTTTTAATTAAATCATGTACATTGCATCAACAGTGCTCTTATTTTTTCCCCAGAAAGGTTACTCTAGAAAAAAAAACATATTATAAAAAGAACTTTTAAAATAAATTATGTAAATTAGTATGGCTAATAAAAAGAGTCTGAGATTCTTAGCATGCAGCAGTTAACAGCAGTCAATCACAATCAAGAAAAGAAAATGGCTGCCGAAAGTAAAACAATGCATTCTCAAAAGGGAGAAAAGATAAGGATGAATGAAGTTAGCTTTAGTAAATTACTTATTATTAAAGTTAAAATGGAAAGAAGTTTGCATAAACTTTAATTACATAAATAAACAAACCATTTGAGGACTAATGAACTGTATAATTATCAGTTATGTGTGAAATAAGGTATTTTTACACACTAAATATACCCCATAACAATTCCCAAAAGTAAATGAGATAAATTATTATCAGTAATACAATTTTATTGTATCTATTATATTGATAATTACTAGCTGATATATATATTTAAGTTATTTGGGTATTATTCATTTTTGCCTACAAGGCTGAGATTGTCTACACATGGACACGCAATAACAGATGCTTTATATGTATATATAAATTAAGATTATAATATAAAAAAAATTTTAAATAATAATGTTATTAATAATAAATTAAAAAGCATATTTTTTATATATATACAGTACAACGACAACAACAATTGTACTGTAAATATATATAAAAATATGCTTTTTAAATTTATTATTAATAACATTATTATTTTAAGAAATTTTTATATTATAATCATAATGTACTGTGTGTATGTTCAATCATTCAGAATTCTGCTTTATTATAATTAAATACTGTTCTGTACATTTTTTTTCCTTCACTATTTTTTTTTAATTCAAATGAAATTGTAGTAGCAGCTTTGTTATTGGTAGATGTAGTTTCACTGACTATTTTAATATTTTAAAGACTGTAATAGTTTTGGAATCTATACAACCATTCTTTATTTGCAGTGAATAGCTTGGAATTGTGGGATCCAAATTCTTGGTAAATTTTTCATAGAATCTTGAGGCTCTCTGACACAATATAAGACTGTCAACCTTAACATTCATATAATTCATATCATTTAACCATAAATTCAAAATTTTTTCAATTTTATTAAAAAAATAATTTCCTTACTTTAGTTATAACTTTAACGGTTTCAGTGGTACAAGTGAGAGGGACATGAATCCGCTTCTTTTAATATTTTCTGATTGATGACTCAGTCTTTTGAAACATATGGCAGATTTCAGAGTATGACATATTACTTTTCCTTATTAAATCAATATTTTATCCATATTAAATGAAAGTACTTCCGATTTTTTGGGATTTATCACTTATAATACTACAATACATTTAGAGTTGGTATTTTCTATATATAGTATAAAACCCTTTAAAAAAATGCAAAGACAAAATTCTATACATATGTTTTTAACTACATACTGAACTGCATTTAAATAATAATAAAAATATGATTTAACATATTCACATTTGAGATTTGAAAACATTATTTACCAAGAATCAAAAATGGCTGCAACCTTATTGAGATTCTTAAAATTTAATAAATTTGTAAATTTCAATGATTTTACTATTTGTTTGTTTACATTTTTTCTTTCATTATCATATAAATGAAGTTGTATAGCTTGATATTGCATAGATCATAGTTTCACAGTATACACTAATAAATAAAATTATAAGGATGTATGACAAAATAATTTATTATAGATAATAAATAAAATATAAATTTAAGGTGAATATAATTATAAAAATATATGTAACATTGTGCAGTTGTAATTAAATTATGACGCATGTTTAGATATAATTATGAATATCATTTCTATGTAGTCATATATAGTTAATATTTCATAGCTCTTATGATAACTGCTGGGTAGTCAAAACTGTAAGAAAAAATTAAATTATTTATAGAAACAGCATATTTACATAGAATAAAGTGTAAAAGAAAGATGTTATTAATTATATTTGTTAATAATTAATGAGGAGAAGATAAAGGAGAAGAAAAAAAATCATTTTACCCTATAACATTGCAGAAAATGTTTATGATGAGCACTTTATTTGCAGATAATATCATAAGCAAAGATCATCCCACAATCTATCATTTAATGAACTGTGAAATTAGAGTGAAATCTTTTATTTCTCATTCATTTTTTACTTTTGTTTAAAAATTTACTGTTGTAGCACTGAATGGTATTTGCATAAACTCAAAAAATTTCTCATTAATTTATATCTAATAACTTCTGACAATATTTTTGATATAATATTCTGCTAATGATGTTTTTACTACTCCAAATGTGTGCTTCTGATAAACAATTATCTAATTCATTTTAATCTGGTAGTATCAAAAATAAACAGGTATTATTTACATCTTTTTTCACTATAGATGGATTTTATAATTCCTATTCTTGTCAAGATCCTGTTTTTGAAATTAGAATTTCTTCTCTATAAGATTACTTCAACACCTGTGTTTCATTGTTATCTCTAATATAGATGATTCAAGATATTTATGATAAAGGATTATGCAAATAATAATTATCTACAGTTTTATCAAGATGGACTTTACCTACGCCACTTTAATACATGAACGTTAAGGCACTGATATAACTTTAATCATTAGTTATTAGAAGTATGATAAATAATATAAAAAAAACCTCTTCCTTACTGAAGATAAAATGTTATTGTTTGTATAGAGGCCTATTATTTAATTACAGGATCTGTATTTTGTTTAGAATAAATAAAAGCAGATATATATACCAGTAAGGAAATGTTGAAAGAAGTAAAAATAAAACAATTATGCAATGGTTATTGTTCATGTGGAGCTTTTTAAAAAAAAAAAAACAGACATATTTCTTAGTTTGTAGGTCAGTATTGTAATTGTTTTTATTTTATTTTTAAAAACAAAATAAAATAAAATAAAATAGAGTTCTATACATAGAAGTAAAATTTAAAAAATAAGTATAAAGATAATAATTTTACAATGGTTATTGTTTAATGATGGGCCTTTAAAAAAAAAAAAAGAAGAACAATCGCTTCTTAGATGAAACAAAAAAACATATTACTTCTTAGTTTCTAGGTCTGTATTGTTTCTATATTTTAAAAACAAAAAATTAAAATAGACTTCTAACTTAGAAAATAATAGTAATTTAAAACTTTGAAGGAAAAAAGAATACATATACAGTACAATTTATTTAAATATATATATTTCCCGGTATTGTAAAAATAAATGTCTAAAAAGTAACAAATTTTTGCTATCAATTTGACCTATTTCACTTTTACGAAAATGAACATATTTTTAAAATTTAGCTTTTTATAATTTGTTTTCTTTAACAATGCGACCAACATTTAAGACAACCGTCTCCAGAATATGAAAAAAAATTCACTATATATTTCAACTATAATATAAACATACATTTATACCTGAATAAATGTATAATACCAAATCAAACAGAACGAAAATGGAATTATCCTTGCAAAATTTCTATACTAAGACTAATTACATAAATAAATATTTACACTATAGTCAGATTATATTGTTGTAAACCGTTCCAATAGTGTGCTATAAATGCATCTAACTTATTTCAAAGATCTCATTAAAGTTTGTGATGTGACTCCATATATAAAAAGTAAACAAAGCAAATTACTACTGATGATATGTACTGCTAATCTTGATCTAAATTTTCTCCATAAAAACAAAACAAAAACAATGGTATTTAAGTTAAAATTTAAAGCAATACTCTTTGTAAATATATGATGGAATCAATTGTGAAAATAATAAATAATAAAATGAAGTATCACAAGATGTGACTTTCATTAAATCATGATTAAATTATCTCTTTCAATAAAAACAATAAACTGTTAAGCACTTTCAAAATTAAAACTTAATTTACACCTTAGAGTAGATACAAGAGAAATCAATGATAGCATAAAATTATGTCAATAAGAAAGTTTCAATGAATACATATAAATGTGGTATGCAAACCATGTATACAGAAAAGTCAAAAGTTGTATTAGATCAATAACATAGTCTCAAGAGCTACATAAGAAAATTATGATAGGCAAATTAATGCAAGTATGAAAGAAACATAAATAAATAAATATAAATAAAATCAAAAAATTACACTAATGCCTTAAGGCAGTGTGTCATATGCATAATTTGCTAGGAATATAAGGTAAGTCAAACCTATATATAAGGTTTAGAAATTCCATTGATTAATGACTATCTTGGCCCAAAGGCCAATCATCTGGATTTACCAGCATGCAAAATGAGTTAATTCTTAATATGCTCTAGGCAATGTAATGCAATTTAGTAATGAAGTAACTGCATGATAATTATTTTAAAACTAAGAAAAAAATGCATTCAATGTGAGCATAATAGAAAATAATTAAATAGTTAGTTGTTCAGTCTCTGATCAAAACTTGAATCAATCATCCAATGAATTTCACTCACATACAAATATATATATATATTATACCTAGGCATACTTGAATAAAACTTCATCACTGGTAAGATATTGTTCAAACATTAATTATTTTAATTTTAAATACAGATTTGAACTTAGGATTTTCAGTCTATACTCATCCCCCACTCCATCTCAAACAAGTACTATACATGACCACACACATATAAATAATATAAATAATCCTCAATATATGTATTTCCTGCAGACCAGCAATCATCAGTTGGGCCAGATCATAATACCCTACACATATATACAATCAGATTATATTAAGATGGCAAATCCTTTAACTTTAATGGACAGGCTTTAATCTTCTCATTCTTCCAACAACAATTCAACTGTTCATTTCATTGAAAAAAACAACAATGGAATGCTCAAAGCCCTAAAATGAATTAAATATTGTAGTCATACCCATGTAATTATTACATCAATCTAACCCATGAAATTATCAGACCATTACATATCCATTTGTATCAATAGGAGAGGGATAGCTTGGACTTATACTTTAAGGGATTAGATTGATGTAATGTCTAACATGAGTATGACAATAATATTAAATCCACCCATGACTTTGAGCATTCCATTGTTGATTTTTCAATGAAATAGACTGTTGAATTATTGTTGGAAAGCTGAGAAGATTGAAGCCTGCCCATTAAAGTTTAAGGATTTGTTATCTTACTATAAACTGGGTACTGATTGTATATATGTGTGAGAGGTTATGATCTGGCCCAACTGAAGTGTGCTGATTCGATACAAAATGTGTATATATTGGGGATCATTTACCTTTTTGAAATGTGTGTTGTCATGTGAATCAGTTGTTTAAGATAAAATGGAGGATGGCTATAGACTGAAAATCATATTTCAAATCCCTCTATTTATTATAGTAAACATTCAGTATACTAAATGAATAAGTTAATTACTTTAATTTAGTTAAAACTTACTGAACAATCACATGACTATCTCTTAATACAAACATTTTTAAATAAATGAAATATTCTTTTTGCTATAAACGAAAAAGTCAAGCTTTGGTAGCCAAGAGGTCAGTGCAGCTGCTTGCAGACAGTTGTCCCAGGTTCATTTCCCGCCCGATGCTTTGACATATGAAAAAAAAAATCACTTTCTATAATTAGCAAAATGAGACTAACCAACACACTATATATATTATGATTACTATTACTAAAAATTTTCTAATCTTATGGATTTATTGATTTATAATTTTGAAACTATACATACTGTTAACAAAATTAATAGTGCAAAAAATTATTATTAAAAAAATAAATTATTTGAAAATATTAATGTCTAACAGGTGATTGAATAATTTCAAAATATACCTTCAAATAAATTCTAGTCTAAAAATTAAAGAGTTTACTCTAGTCTTATTGTCACTTTATCTTTTCATTAGAACAGCAAAACATTTCTTAATTCATATTCAAATCAATTATTTATCAAAAACCTTCCCAATCAGGTCAAGAGATAAAATATCAACAATTATTATATGATTTTATCATCCATTATATAAAGCCATGTATTTGTAACACTTCAAACGTAGTTCAAACTTTTAAATATGCATAACTTTATTATGTGGATAATAAATTTCATTGTCAGGATTACTACTACTTCTGCTTTACTAAGAAATGGATTCAATATCTATCACAGTCACATTTTTCCCATTACAGTAGTACTCCAATAGACTATCTTTCACATTTTGTTATCAATTTCCTTTCTACTCTTTTTTTTTCTTTCCTCTATTCATAGTTTTTCCATTGATGCTAATTAATAATCTCAGTTATAACAATAAAACCAATATAATCTATCACACGTTTTCTTTAAAAAAAATGTTTTTCTTACTTTTAATTCTGTCAAATTTTAATTTTACTACATAAAAACATAATGAAAGTGAATATATTTTATTTTAAACTGTATAGACTGGTCTATTTAAATTTATTTGGATATTAATTTTGTTCACACTTTATTCATTATTTCTATAATGGCTAGAAAACAATTAAATATAAATTTAAAAAATTATATATTTCATATCTCCCAATGCATGAGAGTATCATCATGAATTATCTTCAGTTATCTAGTTTTTCAGCATGCATATTCAGTCACACATGTCATGTTTCTTTCTTTTTCTTATTAAATTTATTTTAAAAATGCAATATGGAGAGCGTGCCAAAAGCTCAAGCAAGCTCTTAATTAGTAAGCTCGGTATGAGAAAATATTTAAAATCTCTATCCAGAACACTCCAATCTCCAGACCAACTGGTTTCGAGCTTATGGCTCATGTCAGTGGAAAGCTAGAATAGTCAGACACGAGCTTATGGCTCACATCAGTGGAGAGCTAGAATATTCAGACATTAGATCTAATGTCCGAATACTCTAGCTCTCCACTGACATAAGCCATAAGCTTGAAACCAGTTGGTCTGGAGATGGAAGTGTTCTGAATAGAGATTTGAAATATTTTCTCACATTGTGCTTATTAATTAAGAACTTGTTTGAGCTATTGGTACACTCTCTCTATTGCATTTTTGTAAATACAAGCTTATAAAAGTAATGTCACATTATATATGACTTGCTTTTTTTATTATTAAATTTATTACAGTAAGGTAGATCATATGCATAACATCCAGGCATCAGAAGTGATACGGAACTGTGATCCAAGTCCAATTCTTCACCTGCATTAAATTTCATAGGAATTTTTCTTATTACTTTATTGATATTTAAATGTATATTATACTTGATTGTAAACGTCTATAGAAAAGTTTATATCTAAATGATAGCAAATATAAAAAAATTAAGTATGTATATATATAATTTTCTTTTAGTTTTTCTAATCAGCTATTTAAATTTAAATCTCTGATTTTAAAAAAATCATATTTTATTATCAGAATTTACTGCTGTTTAGATTAATAGAACTAAAAAAATAAAACAGAGCAATCTCCTAATGACTACCCCATATGTTCTTGTAATAGCATTTATTATTTCTATATGATTATTCATAGATAAATAAACAGACAGGTTGTTCACCAACATGCATCAGCAAACTTGGTGCATTTATTGGTTTTTACCTATTAATTTAAAACCAAAATCACTTTGGTATTTCTTTTAATTGCTAATTAATTCTAAATTTAAAATCAGTTGACATTTCTTGAATGCAAAATGAAGGAGAGTGTGAATATTTTTTTATAGATATAGATATTTACAATTATGAAAGACACAATTAAAATAGTGTTTTTACTACAAGGAAGCTGTAAACCTAGTAACTAAGGTAGCAGTTAGCAACAAAAATGCAGTTTGCTAAGACTCTCCTGATTGTGGACCCAGGATGCTATTTAATGTTGGCTTTTTATTTAGCTATCTATAACTTCAGATCACTTTTTAATGATGAAAAATTTAATGAATTAGATAAAATACCTAATATTGCATGAGACATTCTTGGAATTTAAAAAGAGGACAAGTATTAGACCCAAAAGTACAGTAGGATTTCTATAAATAAAAAGTGAAGAGCATCACATTGTGGAAATTGATTAGGTATTAATCATAGTAGCAAAATTAGTCATTCAACTTCATAGAAGATCCCAAATGAAAATAATTTGAATTTATCCTCCAATAACCATTCATTGTAATAAAGAAATAGAAGATTTTTACAAAAATATACAAAATGTTTTTGATAAATCAAACAGCATTGTAAAAGTATCATAGGGAATTTTAAGTCTAGAACTGGATAGTGATTGATAGATAAAATGCACTGTGGATACATTTGGCTATGGTGACTGAAATGAGAGAGATCACAGACTTGTAAAATTTGAAAAGAAATAAATTTTGTATATGAAAAATACTAATCGAATATAAAAACATCCAAATAAAGACACAGCAGAATTGGATTATATTTTGACTAACAGAAAATGTCTTTCAATATTATAGTGTTCTTAATACATTTTATACCAAAAATAATCATCGATTAAAGAAATGTAAGACACATATTAATGCAAAACTAGAAAAACAAAATTATTAAATAAGACTATTGACAGTTAATGTTCCTAACATTCAGAAGCACTTCAATAAATTTAAATTGGAACTTGTTTTTTTTTTAATATTGGCAGATTTTAAGATGGTTCAAATTTAACTGAGATCAATAAGAAGATAATGTTATTTTATTAATTGGTACAAAAAAAAAGAATCAATTTATCAGTAAATTTTCAAGTAAGACAAATTGAACAAAAAATGTTATATGAAAATATTTAAAAATGACCCACTATAAAAAATTAAATATCTGGAGTTCTGTAACATAGTATGAAAAAGAGTTAATGCCAATATTAAAAATGTAACTGCAAATTGGCAAGAAACTTTATAAAAGAGAATAAAAGTTTTGAAAGTATAAAATAATGACTTTGTGTTGGAAGAAAAAAGTTTTTTCAGCAATAGGATAAAAATATGGAACTATTACTAAAAAGAGATATTGTCATGAAATGTGTAGAAGAATTCTACAAAGAATTATATATAGTAATAAAAAAAAAAACAAATTAATCATTACAATTATTTGATTAGAATTGCAAGCACTTTAGATGAAGAATTGAGGTATGCAATTACATCTAGAAAGAAGTGAAAAGCTAAGGGAAATGATTGGAATTATTATTGACACCAAAACAGAAGCAAGTAAAAAAAATAGAAAAATTGCTGGAAGAACTTTATAGAAATGTATAAATAATAAAGATGTATCAGAATATTGGATTAATACAATAATAATATTGGTAATTACAACTCATCTACCAGAAACTTTCAAATTCAAGCCAACCAAATGAATAAACTGGATTTAAAACTGCTTTTGTGAGACTATATCCAAGTATTGAGAGCAATTATAGACAAGACTGAACAATATGAATTGCCATTGTGATTTGTATTTATAAATTATAAAAAGGCATTTAATTGTATAAACATTTCCATGGTGATTAAAGCTTTGGATCATCAAGTTATAGACCCAAGCTGGTCATGTTCTAAAAAATATTTGCCAAAGTTCAAAAGTAATGATTATATTACAAGGTGATACTAAGAAAATTAACATTGATAAAAATATTCACAAGTGTGCTTCCATATTTTCAACACTTTTACAGCTGTTGTAAGATATTTTTTAATATTAAAATATAAATTAAGGGTATTAAAATATATAGTCTTCTAGATTCTGTAAATAATGCTTCAGAGTTAGACAAATGTAAGAAATTAGAACTAAAGATAAATATTAAAAAGATTAAAGTAATTTTCAATGGATTTTCTCAGAAAAAGAAAATAAAGATTGATAATCATGAATTAGAGAAAGTTAACAACTATAATATCATAATGTTATTATTAAAACAGATGAAAATATAATGGATGAATTTAATGACAGAATTAAATTTGGATGGAGTGCTTTTGGTAGAGAATATATGTATGTAAAAAGAAAGATTTTCAACGGATATGCTTTAATAATTCATACTTATAAATCTAAAAAAAGTGATACATAGATTTCATTCTATTCAATGAACTATGGAGAGATGTATGTAGGGAGTAACAAAAAGAAATAATAAGCAAAATACTTGGATAAGAGAACCAACAGGAATTACTGGGATCATTAAAAGTATTAAGATATTGAAATGCAGCTGAGTTAAGCATATTGCTAGGAGAATAATAGATGGGCAGTTAAAATTTTAAACTGGCTCTCAAAATGGTAAGAGACCTAGAAAGAGACCAAATGTGTGATGATTAAATGAAATAAAAACCTTTGTTGGGAGGCTGTGGAGAAGAGAAGCTAGAATTAGATAAATTAGATTAAACTTTAAGAAATGATCATCTTGCAATGGATCGTACTGATTAAAATTGATAGTGGCAGATTAATAAAATTTAGAAATAGATTCATAAAGATTCAAAAATTATAGAAATTATTAGTATTCAGAATGATACATAAAAATGTATTATATATATATTCAAGCATTTCTAATAAATGAACAACAAAAACATTTTTTAGAATGCTATTTCTAAAACTCACAAATATGAAACTCTTTAAATAAAATCACTTTGAATGTTCCTTGATTCTCTTCCAAAATAAATATGCAAACATTATTAATATTTTAAATATAAAAAATGGGGAATTATTATTAAAAAAAAGTACAAGGGGCTTATTATTTTGGAGATATATATACACACAGTTAAAAATACATAAATTTTCTATCTTATTTATTTACATATTCTTTTTATTTTTAACTATGTGTGAATTTATTTATATAAGCATATCTATCATTAAATACTTATGTTGCCAGAAAAAAAAAACATACAACTAATATATATCCTTAAAATATATATATTTCAATTACATGATTTTCTGAGACTGACGAAAAATAAAAACAGGAAATAACCTATTCCAGAATTTTATCTCAAAAAACAGTAAATTAAGATGAAATCTACTAAGAAGAAAA
Source organism: Epiperipatus broadwayi (assembly GCA_028023455.1). Classification (NCBI taxonomy): domain Eukaryota; kingdom Metazoa; phylum Onychophora; class Udeonychophora; order Euonychophora; family Peripatidae; genus Epiperipatus; species Epiperipatus broadwayi. The sequence goes on from JAQFVV010006222.1 coordinate 4,338,370, forward strand.
TAGGACAGAAGTGTGTAAATAAATAGAAATAACTGTAATCATTTATTGAAATAATTGGAAGACAGGAAAAAAAAAGATAAAAGTATTAGTTAAGAACTTGAGCAATGTTGCTGTTTTGTTTTTTTTTTTAAAAAGAAGTAAAATTGGGTGTGTAGTTGAATTCTTTTCTATTACCCAAATAATTTTAAACTAAAATTTACTTTATCTTTCTTTTTTTTCTTCACATAGTGTAATAGAGTAAATATTATACTTTCTAGTAAAGACACACATTCTACTAAATATATAATTAGGATGTACTTAAAAAATCAATATCTACAATTGACATCATTTTAAATTTATAATTATAATTTACTTGTCAAGCGTTGGTGGTCGAGAGATCAGCACAGCTGCTTTACAAGCAGTTGTCTCGGGTTAGCGGGTTCGCTTCCCGACCGATGCTTTGACACATGAAAAAAAATTATAATTTACTTGAAGCATTTGTATCGGTTTAAGATTGTTTAAATAGTAAGCAAAAGATTACTGTATTTACTACTTAGCAAGCACTTTCTGAATTAATCCTCATTTGAAAAAAATGAAAATGATAAAATATTTTTTTCAGTTGACCAATAAAATTTATCTGCCATTACTCTGAATCTTTTTGGCTGGTGCTTTAAAATGGTAAACTCTGAATCTCAAGATACCATAAATCAAGGTTCCAACTCTGCCACTTCGGATCCTTGAATTTTTATTAACTCTCAAGCAATAAACTATTCAATTAATTTATTGGCCCATTAAAAATAAAGATGGTTCAAAATCTTATTATTATTGCTAGATATTTTATTTTTCTAATAATATTATTTATTTTAACCAAATTAATATATATTTTATTTGTAATTAGTATTTACTATTTCGTCTGTAATATATACATCTTAAAGATATTTTACAGTTATAACTCAGTTGATTAAAGCGTTAGCTTGAAATTCAATATTTCAAAATCCAAAGGTCCATTGATTCTTATGCTAATACAACACTAGTCAGTCCAGAAACACAGGGAGAAGAGAACAGAATGATACCGTGCAGAATGTTGTGTATATACTAATCTATGAACTACTATTAACAATTGAATCTAATTGGAAAATTCAAATAAATTTAAAATATGCTCTGTTAGATGATAAAAATAAGTACAATTAAAATACTATCATCACAATCTTTCCGGAAAATGCACATAATGTATATTAATTATTTTGGTTAAACCTTATTATAGATAAAGATAAAATGTTCAAAGTTCCCAGAGAAAAAGGAGTAGAAACTATTCAATTTGAAGGTAAGTCATATTAAATATAAACAATTCTGCCACAAACATTTATAGTTGAGATAAAAGCAATAAAACAAAACATCACTTTCAAAATGAATCTAACTCAGAAAACGAGGTATTTTGTTTAGATTTAGAAATGGTCACTGTTCAATATACATTGTATAAAGATAAACGGGTTGTTCAATATGTATTATCTGAACAAAATTGATTAATACAACTTTCTGGTCATTTTAAATTGCTGGCATGTATTACTAATAATATATTAATTAATTCATCACTTATTAAGTCATCATCATCATCAATGATTATCAATCCACTTCAAAATGGTCTCTCCAAGTTCAATCCATTTTCTCTGATCTTTAGCATTCTTTTCCACATCACCCCTGCACACTTTCTCATTTTATCCATCTATCTTACATGTGGTCTCTTTCTGGGTCTTTTATAATCTCTTGGAATCTAGTTTAAAATTTCAATTGTCCATCTATTATCATCTCTTCTAGCAATATGTCCAGTCCAACCCTACTTCAGTCTTTTAATTTTTTTAATGAGACCAGTAACACTTGTTTGTTCTCTAACCCATATATTGTGTTTTTGATCTCTATTTGTTACTCCCAACATGCATCTCTCCATACTTCTCTGAGTGGTCTGAAATCACTATATTGCTCCTCTATTAAGTGTCCAAATCTTAGATCCATAAGTAAGAATTAGTAAAACACATTTATTAAAAACCTTCCTTTTCAAACACATAGGCATATTTCAGTTTAGTATCAAGTTATTTCTACCAAAAGCACTCCAACCAAGTTTAATCCTATGATTAATTTCAACTATTATGTTTCCATCTGTATTAATAGTCTTACCAAGGTATTTGTAACTGTAACCTTCTTCTAACTGATCATAATCAATCTTTATTTTTATATTTTGAGAAAATCCATTAAACATTACTTTAATCTTTTTGACATTTATCTTTAGCCCTACTTTTGTACTTTCATCTGATAACTCCTGCAACAGTTCCTGTAGCTGTAAAGCATTATTTGCAAAAAACAACTACATCATCTGAAAAATCTAAATGACTTAAATAATCTCCATTTATTTTCACTCCTTTAGCTTCCCATTTTAATCCACAAAATACTTCTTGCAGCACTGCTGTAAAAAGTTTTGGAGATATGGAGTCACCCTGTCTTACGCCCTTCTCAATGTCAACTTTCCTAGTATTATTATGTAATCTAATTGTTGCTGTTGCATTTTTATAAATATTCTTTAAAATATGGCAATATCCTGGATCTATATCTTGATGATCCAATGCTTTAATCACTGAAGAAATATTTATAGAATCAAATGCCTTTTCATAATCTACAAATCCAAAACATAATGGCAATTCATATTCATTTGTCCTTTCTATAACTTCTTGCAATACCTGGATATGATCTACTATATTAAAACCAACTTTAAATCCAGCTTGTTCTCTTGGTTGGTAGAAATCCAATGTTCTCTGTTGATGAGTTGTAATTATCTTGGTAAAAATATTGTATAAAGCTGATAAAAGAGTGATAGGTCTGTAATTTCTAATATTTTCTTTATCATCTTTTTAAAATATTAATATTAATACTGCATTCTTCCAACATCTGATATATCTTTTCAATTAGATATTTGGTATATAACTTTGCTAAAAAAAATTCTATTTCTTCACCTGCTTCTTTTAATGTATCAATTATAAATTCCATCATTACTTGGAGCTTTTCCTTTCTTCATAAATTTAATTGCATATCTCACTTCTTCATTTATAGTTCTGGTCAATTCAGAAGATATAATGGATATAGGGAGTACTTGTTCTTTATTACAATATAATTCTTGATAGAAGTCTTCTATCCATTTCATGATGCAATCTCTCTTTTTAGTAATTATTCCATCTTTTTTTTAACTATTGCAGATATAAATTACCTACCAATACCAAAATGTTGTTTTACACTCTTGAGACTTATATCCTCTTCTACAGCTTTCCTTGCTAGTTCACAGTTATACTTTCTGCTATCATTTTCAACTCTTTTGCATACCATTTTACAAAATTTGAGATATTCATACCTTTTTAATGCATCATTTTTGTATATTTTCATATTCCTTCTTTTCTTCATAAATTTTGTAGTCTCAGTAAAAAAAAAATTATTGGTCAATTAATTGCTGCTTCTTTCTACTAGTTATCTAAAACTGATTTGTAAGTTCTAATTTAAATTCATTAGAATGCTTCTGAAGATTAGAAATATCAACAGTAAATATTGTTTTTCTTATCTCTCTAGTTTTGCATTAACGTATCTTACATCTTACTAATCGATGATCACTTCTTGTGTTGAATTTATTAAGAACATTACATACTTGAAATATGTATTTTCTGTTAGTCAAAATATAATCCAATCTAAATCCCCCTTATCTTTTTTCAAACCCAGCATAAAAACCATATAATCACTTTGTTATATTTATTCTTTCACAATTTCATTATTTATACCCTTTCTGCTTTCAGGCATTTACATTCAATAAACAGATTCCTAATATTTTCTATGCCTTATACATAAAAATATGCCCTTTATATATAAAAAGTTATACAATGGATAAAAGATATGACTGTATATGTATGTAAGTAAATTGGGGCCTTATGCTGCAAATTCATCTGCCAATCTTCATTTAGGTTCAAATCTAGATCTAACCTAGAAGCATGAAAAGTTAAGATTAGATAAAATAGTCTTCCCAGACAGAATCTAATGATTGAAAATTAAATGGATACCTTCCTATTATTGGCAAAAGTATAAAGCAAAAAAAAAAATAAAAATAAAAAATCTTATTAATTAACATTATGACCAGCGTGATAATTAAAATCTATTAGGAGAAATAGGTCTCTGCCGCATATCGAATTATTTTACATATGTTTTATGAATATGCATACATATCTTTCATTACAATAATAGAAAAAAAGAAAGAATATCATTAATAATAACACTTTCATAAGAATTTCATATAATGTTTGAATTCTAATAATAAATATTAATATGAGTATACTGAAAGTTTATGATAATGGTATTTTAGTTATATATTGGACTATTTACATCATCTAATATTAAGTATTGAATGTCTTTAAAAATATTAAACTTTATTTAAATTTTCAATTACATTACACAAGTTAATGTATGCACAACATTTTGACAGGTATTATTCTCCACCCTTCAATGGGTGTTCTGGCCTGACTAGTGACAGTACTAGCATGAGATCGAATCTGGACTTTTAGATTCTTGAATTTTAAAATAATTTTCTAACCAACTGACCCATCCTGCCAAAGCCATCAGTCAGTAAAAATTTCATATACTTATCTATGAGGTTACTCCTTATTTCTTAACTTTTTTCTATGAGCAAAGTTGATTAGTGGTTTACATACATTATGTATAATTAAATGAAGTTCTTCATCATTTTATTATTTTTTACGATAAGTAAAGTTGATTAATGATTTCCATACATTATGTATAATCATTCTAGGATGACTTATGGGATTATTCACCATTGTCATGTGAGTAGCTTCTTTGAATTTTCTTTTTTGTACCTTTTATTCTCTATCCAATATTTTTTATATTTTTGTAACTGAACATACATTTATTGGTACATACATGGTCTGCTATCTTCTATTTTCTCTCTTCTAATCATCAGTTTGTGCTTTTGAAATTGCTTTTCAGTGGGGGTGACTAGTAGCAGACTCACACCAATGAACGTATGTTCAATTGGGAAAATACAAAAATATTGGATAAAGAAAAAAAAGATGCAAAGAAAAAAATTCAAAGAAGCTGCTCATTTGACAATAGTGAATAACCCATAACTCAAGCTAGTGTGACTATACATACTAATCAATGTTGCTCTTAGGAAAAAGTGGAGAAAGCAGGAGAAACCTCATATAAATATATATAGAATTTCTACTGACGGTTGCCTTTAGCAGGATGACTCAATTGGTTAGAGTGTTATCTTAAAATTCAATATTGAAGAATCTAAGGGTATAGATTCGATTCCCATGCTGCCAGTAATACCTGAAGAAGAGATGAGAATAATACCTCTCGAAACTATGTGTATATATTCACCTGTGTGCTATTATTAACGGATGAATGTAATTGAAAAATTTAAGTAAAGTTTAATTTTTCTAAAGACATTCAATACTTAATATGAAATGATGGAAATAATCCAATATATAAATACAATCCATTTGTATAGTTTTTGATTTTCCTTTTCTTGGGCGCTTTTATTAATCTATTCTAAACAAGATATAAACTAAACCTTTACAATACCGTTTTAAAATTACTGGTGTCCATAACAAAAATAACCAAGGGCATACTTTTAAGTTATTATTTAAAAAAATATTAATAAAATAATTATGCACAAGTTATACGTATATTTAAAAAATATTTGAATACTACTTAAAAAAAAAAAGACAAATTTTTAAATTAAAAAAAAAAAATGTTGAACAGACATATATATAATATATTCCAATAGAAAAGTTTAATAATTTATATGGATTATAGGAAAAATAAAAGAGAGTAATTATATGTAATTAAATGCAAGAGGAAATATGTAAATTGAGTAGATAATTAGCAGTAAGTTAATTGAAAGATTTTTTAAAAATATTAATTAAGAATCTAGAAAAATTAGAATGTGTACAGATGAAAATAAGAAATAACAAAAAGGTATTGAATAATGTGATTGCTAACTGTGGCAAAGATACACTGAATCATATTTATAAATAAAAGAATTTAATTTTAGAAAATATACCATAAATTTATTTGAGTGAATTGTTATGAGATTATTATTATTGATTTATGAATCATAAATTATAAAATATAAATGTAGATCTGTACATATTGATAAGAATAAATAATGAAAATGATCATCAAAATGATCAAAATGAAGATAGAGATGCAGCATAATATACTGTATATATGAATGTGATAAAGAATTACATTGTGAATTATTGATACATTAATTTAATTTTGTTTAAAGTTTATATTTAGACCAGCCATACTCAACCTGTTGTTCCCATGCTGCATGTACGCATGGAGCATTTATGTGCAGTCCAAAACACATTCATTAATCTAAGTTTTTAAAATCTTGAGATGTGCAGCATTTATCAATTTCAATCTGAAACAACACTCCATATGTTGCATAATTATGTAAATGTGTGACTTTTTTTTTTTTCTTATAATTTCAAATGTCTATTATTAGAGTAAACTTGTGAGTGTTTTGTCAAACTATAATTTATTTACTCACATTGGTTAGGGGTTTCAAAATACAAACAGAAAATATCTGATGAAATGCTTCAAGACAATTGGGAAGAAAAATATTTTGTTTATGAGTAACCTTGCATTTTTTGTCATTTTACACTATATATCATCATCATCATAATCATCAACCATTATCAATCCACTGCAGGATGAAGGTCTCTCCAAGTTCAATTCACCTTTTCCTATCTTTAGCTTCTCTTCTCCACATCACCCCTGCACACTTTCTTATTTCATCCATCCATCTCGCATGTGGTCTCTTTCGGGGTCTTTTACAATCTCTTGGAATCCAGTTTAAAATTTCAATTGTCCATCTGTTATCATCTCTTCTAACAATATGTCCAGCCCAACTCCACTTCAGTCTTTTAATTTTTTCAATGAGGTCAGTAACACCTGTTTGTTCTCTTACCCATACATTGCGTTTTCGATCCCTTCTTGTTACTCCCAACATGCATCTCTCCATACTTCTTTGAGTGGTCTGAAGTCTCTGTATTGCTCTTCTATTAAGTGTCCAAGTCTCAGATCCATAAATAAGAACTGGCAAAACACATTTATTAAAAACCTTCCTTTTCAAACACATAGGCATATTTCCTTTTAGTATCAAATTATTTCTACCAAAAGCACTCCAACCAAGTTTAATTCTATGATTAATTTCATCCATTATATTTCCATCTGTATTAATAATCTGACCAAGGTATTTGTAACTGTTAACTTTTTCTAAGTCATCATAATCAATCTTTATTTTCATATTTTGAAAAACTCTATTAAACATTACTTTAGTCTTTTTAGCATTTATCTTTAGTCCTACTTTCCTACTTTCATCTGATAACTCCTGCAACATTTCCTGTAGCTCTAAAGCATTATTTGCAAAAACAACTACACCATCTGCAAAATCTAAATGACTTAAATAATCTCCATTTACTTTCACTCCTTTAGCTTCCCATTTTAATCCACAAAATACTTCTTGCAGCACTGCTGTAAAATGTTTTGGAGATATGGAGTCACCCTGTCTTACACCCTTTTCAATGTTGATTTTCCTACTATCATTATGTAATCTAATTGTTGCTGTTGCATTTTTATAAATATTCTTTAAAATATGACAATATCCTGGATCTACACCTTGATGATCCAATGCTTTAATCACTGAAGAAATGTTTATAGAATCAAATGCCTTTTCATAGTCTACAAATCCTAAGCATAATGGCAACTCATATTCATTTGTCCTTTCTATAATTTCTCTCAATACCTGGATATGATCTACTGTACTAAAACCACTTTTAAATCCAGCTTGTTCTCTTGGTTGGTGGAAATCCAGTGTTTTCTGTAGATGAGTTGTAATTATCTTAGTAAAAATTTTGTATAAAACTGATAAAAGACTGATAGGTCTGTAATTTCTAATATCTTCTTTATCACCTTTTTTAAATATTAATATTAATTCTGCATTCTTCCAGTCATCTGGTACATCTTTATCATTTTGACATTTGGTATATAACTTTGCTAAAAAAATTTCTATTTCTTCACCTGCTTCTTTTAATATATCAATTACAATTCCATCATTACCTGGAGCCTTTCCTTTCTTCATATTTTTAATTGCATGTCTCACTTCTTCATTTAAAATTCTGGGCAATTCGGAAGATATAATATGTATAGGATGCACTTGTTCTTTATTACTATATAATTCTTGATAAAAGTCTTCTACACATTTTATGATGTCATCTCTTTTTAGTAATAATGCCATCTTTTTTTCTTATTGCAGATATAAATTTCCTACCAATACCAAAATGTTGTTTTACACTTTTTAGACTTCTATACTCTTCTACAGCTTTCCTTGCTAGTTCACAATTATACTTTCTTATATCATTTTCAACTCTTTTCCGCACCATTTTACAAAATTCGAGATATTCAATCTTTTTTAATGAATCATTGTTGTATATCCTCATAATCCTTCTTTTCTTCATAAATTCTCTAGTCTCCGTAGAAATTTTACTGGTCAATTGTTGCATTTTTCTACCAGCTATCTTTGTTGCAGTTTTTAAAAGTGTATCGCTTATTTTCCTATTAAGGTCATTCAAATCTAAATCATGTTCAAAATCTACTAATACTTGAAACCGATTTGTAAGTTCTAATTTAAATTCATTAGAATGTTTTTGAAGATTAGGAACATCAACGGTAAATATTGTTCTTAATAATTTTTGTCTCTCTAGTTTTGCATTAACATGTATCTTACATCTTACTAATCGGTGATCACTTCCTGTGTTAAATTTATTGAGAACATTACAATCTTGAAATATGTATTTTCAGTTAGTCAAAATATAATCCAATTCTGCTGTACGTTCATTTGGATGCTTCCATGTCCATTTCCTTTTAACATTTTTCTCAAAAAATGAATTCATAATATAAAGTTTTTCTTTCTCTGCAAACTCCACAAGTCTATGTCCTCTCTCATTTCTATTACCATAACCAAAACTACCTATAGCACTTTCATCTTTCATTTGTTTACCAATTCTAACATTAAAGTCTCCCATAACAATTTTAAAATGTTGTTTACTCTGATAAAAAGGCTTTTATACATCCATATAAAAATCTATAACTTCATCACTATGAGAACTTGTTGGGGCATAAACCTGAATTATCTGCATTTGGTATCTGCTATAAAGTTGTAAAACTAATCTTGCCACTTTGTCTGATACACCATCAATCTCCACAATGTTATTCTTCCATTTTTTTTATAATGAATCCTACTCCACTTGTATTTCCAATATTTCTGCCTTTATAGTAGAGTATATGTTCACTTTTTAAATCAATTGTTTCTTCACCTTTTCTTCTAACTTCACAAAGTCCAATAATGTCCCATTTAATATAAGACAGTTCTTCTAACTCTTGCAATCTTCCTTCACTTGAAAGTGATCTGCAGTTGTAAGTACCTAAATAAAAAGTCATCATCAAATGGCAGCCTGAGTTTGCAATCAGGGGATTCTTAGCACCCTCCACCTTTGGCCACCAACCGCTGCCTTGGTTGGTGACTTTACAGCCTCCTGGGAATAAGGGTCATGATTTATTTTTGTCTGTCATGATTGTATATATTAAAAAAATATTCTTAAACTCAGGTAAAAAGTCAATAAACTCACCATGCTGGCTAATGCATGTTGGTGAGCAGCCCATCCATGTTCGTATACTATATGAATAATCACATAGTAATAACAGCTGCAACGACAAGAACGTATGGAGTGGACATTAGGAATTTGCCCTATATATATATATATGTCTAATTATTTTCCTAAAATCTGGCTTGTCTTGTTAGAATTTCTTGTGGTTTCTAACAGTATTTCTTAATTAATTGCTATTTAGGTGTACAATATACCACATTCATAAAGGTATGTAAATTATATTAAATTATTTTGGACTCTAGATATATAAAATTATCAGACTTTCTTATAATATGGAAATGATAATAAATTAACTTTCTAAAAAACTTCAACCAACCATGGTAACATGAAAATAAATTAAAAACCAGGTAGAAATTGGAAAAAGCACTAAAATGTAGATCTAATTTTACAAAGCAAAATTATTGTATTTTTTTACCAAAAAATATAAAGAATGTCTAAGTATGAAATGAGTTGGACTGTTGAATGCATTTACAAATTCCAAATAAAAATAATGCACACAATCATATATACATATCATGTGACAAAGCGTGACTTTTTTAGGAACGGAAGCACACTTCTTCTTTTTAGAATGTCTTTATTTCATTTGCCACAACAAATTTTTATGCAATAGCACTTAATATATATATTCCATATATCTAGAAAAATCTGAAATTCTCTAATCTGTAAATCAGAGAATATATTATCAATATATTTTTATCTTCCAAATCCTCTTAACATTCTTAAAAGTTTTAACAGTAAATTAGATCTTAGCATCCTTTGAACTTCTTATAATCAATGAGAATGCATTAGTCAAATTTATTCTTTGCATATATAAAAACAATTCATCTGTTGGTAAAAAAACTGAAAGATATTTTTTTTTAATTGAATTTTAAAGCTTTTGAAAGTTTTAGTGAATTTTTCTATGGAAGCACTCATTCTGTTTAATACATGGGTGCTTTGCCCCTGATATATATATATTCTGCCCTTGTCATTGTGTGTAGCTCCACTACACATCAGGCCAATCACGTTGAGGGCCATAATCTAACCACCCCGTTCCCGCATCTCCACTTCCCCAAATAAATATAATATAGTGAAAATCACCTAACCGGGTTCTAGCTCTAATAATTAATGAAATATTCAATTAAATGCTTTACTAGCTCAAGTTTCTTAAAATTAACTTAGGTTCTGTTTTAAACTAACTCAAATAAATATTCCGGAATTCATGAGACTAGAAGTGGAAATACTGGTGACAAGGTAGATTACATTGAGACAATATCCAACAGGATACCACCTCAATGGCATAAGAACACTATCCCCCCTTATACTACTATTACACATAATAACTACATAGTATTCTTATGACTTCCGCAACTTCTAATATTTAACAATTAAAGTATTAATCTTTTATCTCTAATAATAATAATAGTAATCATCTAGCTCAAATGAAATAATCTCAGGTTCTTAAATTTATTCATATGTTAATAAACATATGGTAGCAAAATATGATAAGGGATTTTATGTCATAATCTACCACTCTGAAATTAGATTAATAATAAAACAATAATAATCACAATCTTCATTGCTTAATCCAACTAGTACAGCTTTTCTTTCATCGCAAATTTATAACCGTAATAAATTAGTTAATAATCTAATATCCCCTTTTTTATCTTTAAGTAATAAAATAAATTAATAAGTGGCAGTGTTTAGATAATTTGATAAATAAAGCAAGTGGCAACTAATAGCATATAATTTAGCAAAATATTATGATAATGGATTGATGACCAGTAACGCAATGCAATTTTATAATTATTTAATTATAAGAACATCAATAAATATTTAAGATTAAACATACTTCTCTATTTATCTTTTGTGCAAACAATCATATACTTAGTTTAATGGTTGTGAACATACCCTGTGAATTCATGCAATGATGTAGAGAAAACAAAACTCAGACACAAGTTTTAATAAACAAATTTTAAAATTTTATTAACATCAATAAAAATAAATAAAACAAACAAATCCATCTACATCTATTTACAAGGGATATCCTCATTTTTCTTTACACTACAATAGCTGAATTATACACATTTATATTTCTTTTATCGTTAATTAAACTTATTATGCCTTTTAAAAGTTATTTATTTATTTCTCATTAGGTTTATCATATCACTTATTTTAACTATTTTATGGGTAACACCATTCTTTACCTTTTAATATTAAAGTTACTGTATTATAAATTATCTATGTGGATAAACATTATTTATAACATCATAATTTTACAATCAATATGGTTTTTAAAAGAAAATTACATTTTCTTGTAACTTTATATAAGTCACTCCGCATATTATTCAAATATTATTATTACTTTTAACGTTTGTTCTCCAATGCTCGTAAACTATAATACGTTTATTCCATAAGCCATACTCATGTATAATACTATAACACGGGTTTAATTATCACCTGTTACAGTTTCACATATACTATAATTATCGAATGTTATTGTATTTTTTTAAATATGCAATACTTATACTTTTTAAAATATAATTAACAATAAGAAAACGTGAAATTATATTTAATATTTTTTGTATATTCCTATTTGGATATACTTTTATAAAATTATAGTTCATTTCTTAAAAAAGAATTAAAATAATTCTCTAACTCCTTCCCTTCTTAGGATATCCGCATCTTTCTTTCAATAATCATAATCTACTCTTCGTTAACACTTAACTATTCTTATTCCAAATAATAGCATGACATACATTCTAAAATATCTATTGTTTCCCTTTTAATAGACTTATCATATAACGATGTAGTTGCAAGAAATACAGATAAAGATAGCGAAAGATGTATAAGATATCGGGAAGGTAGATAGATAACTTATCCGCAATATACTTCAAAAATGTATGGAATAGTGTGAATAGGTCCGACATTCATTGTCTAATAACCTTGGCGATAAGCATGATGTGGCAGCTATTTACTCAGCTTTACCAAACATCTAGTACGACTCACAAGAAATATATAAAATACCACTGTCCAAGACAACATGTGTACCAGTCGTAGGGCTTTGTTAACTATGCTGATTAACATCTAAAACTACTTATTATTTCATTCCCTGTAGCATCCTAGTTTTTAATACATCCTCTTGGTTTCCGAATCACCATGTACCCAAACTATCTCTCGAGATTTTTACTGTATCCAACATCGATAAAATACTAACTACTTTTTTTAAAAACAATAAACAAAATTCGCTAATATAAAAACATTTCCCTATTCCATAAGAACAATTTGTCTTGCTTTATTACACTGTAGGTTCAACATCTACGTTTTGTTAAAATAACATTTAAATATCCCAATCGGAAAATTAACAGAAAATATCACATAACCATCGGTTATATTGAACTATATTAATAACACATAAAATGATTATCGTATGCATATTTTTAAAAATCTAATCACATCTCAAAGTGTTTTAGAGTGTTGTTTTCAAAAATGTGTTTTACAACAATAATAACAATAAAACTTTTGCGCTACATTCATTCGATTCCCAGCTGATCTAAATAAATAAAACATACATTATATATCATTAATAATTATAAATGTTACCAAAAACAATCTTTATCTTCCTATCAGAGTTCGTAGTAGGTTTCTTTCTCTTCGAGCATCGCAAATATACAAATTTCCACATACATACAATTTTATTTTAAAATTCAAAATCAAAACATATTATTTCATATAATGTTATATTACGAATTAATGTATTTTGTTTTCCCTATCGCTATCTAAAACTTAATGTTTAACTTAGATTAGTAACGAAAATAATTCAAACCATAATCACATATTTTTTCTGACGGTATATCTTGGTTAGTCCCATAATATTTATTATTTCTTCTTTTGTCCGAATGTTCTCCTTTATGCTTATTAAAGTTTTAAATAAATTAGTTCATTTAATAAACTGTTTAGATGATCTTTAGTTTTAGTGTTTAATCCAAAATTATTAGAAAACATTTTATTTAGTTATCCCACGAAGCTTTTTAATGTTCTGGCGAATATTACCTCGGCACGTTGATGCATCTTTATTTCTAGTTAAACTACAATTATTTAATAATTACGGTACCAATTGTGTTTTCCATGGATCCAATATTTTATATTTCTCTTCTGTAAAATTTTTTTTTTCTTTAGGCAAGTATTTTCCTTGGTAAACTTCACTTTCATTCATTATTATTTTATATACACTACTTCCGATCTTTAACTATTTTCTAGAGTATTTTCTCAAGTCATCTTAAAGAAAGCAATTCAAACTATTTCAATATTAAAATTCCTTTTGTCCATTTATTCTTATACGAATAATACTTATTTTTATTTTCCATTATCTTCATTAACTTTGCGCACAATGTCCTTTCATTGATTTTATACGCACGAAAACAGCTTTCATAGTGATACGCTATATAAACTATATCAACGAATAATATTAACATATTTGGAACATTATAAAATTTACAACTTGGTTTTAAGAATCTATCCATTTTCTATTGAAAACTCCGATTATATTTCGATAGAATCCACTGGCAGGTTACTGTAAAGTTAGTGAAACATTACTATGAAAAACTTTTTTTTTTAAAACATATTATTCTAAGATTCTCTTCGATGATTTTTAAATTGTCAGTTGGTTTCTTTCAAAGATATTATTAAAATTATAATAAAATTGACTAATAAATTGAAGAAAAAAAAAAATTTAGAGAGCTTAAAATTTTACCTCTGCTCTGGAGTCAACACATTTTTGTTCTCCCCCGTTTATACAATTAGTTGGCACAATTTTGGTTGTCTACCAAGATCTATTTTTTATTGGTCAATCCCTACTTGGATTTATAAACAATTTCTAAAGTTTTAAAATCATGACGTAATAGACTTAAATGTTAACTCATTATTATTTTTAAATCAATTATTATCTATTACAATTTAACTACCTTTAAAACAATTTTGAAACAATAATTAATAAAGGTGTATACTACTTATTTTTATTATGATGTGTGACAATTCCATCCACTTCTATAATATACTATTTAAATATTTTAATTATTAGTATTAATTTAAACCGGTGCTTATACATAGAATATTTCAGACAGTCACGTAGTCATTTCCGGTGTTTAGTCTAATTTTATCTGTCTTAATAAATTTGCTACTTATATTATATAAAATAATTATATAAAATTTTGAAAAAAAAAACAATTTAGAAAAATATAGAATTAGATACAATTCTCACCATCACAATATTTATTATTAAATATATCATATTAATCTTTTACTGCTTAATATAATCTATAATTTTAAATACTATATAATATTAATTTTAAATTTTTTTAGTAATTGACCATTTATAACCATCATTGACCTATAGAAAAGGGCACAATATATATATATATATATATGTTTATACATAAACATTGTGAACACAAAACAATGGTACTTGGGAAAGTAAAACAAACAAAAAAATCAAAATTCTTGAAATTGAAACCAGATGAATAGAAAATCTGAAAATCTTGAAAATAAAATCACTAAAATATATGTAATATGGTATGTCTTTTGTATTTATTTGATTGATGAGTTTACATTAATTAATGCCACCTTTATATATAGTTTGAGTTTAAACTTCATGTTTAATTCCGTAATTTATCAGGAGATCAAGCTTTATTAAAATTTGTTTACTCTTGGAAATTTTCTGCCAATAAGAGAGTAAATGTAATCATTTGTATTGACAGCTCGAAGAAAATTTATTTCCAATTATATTTAAATATTGAGAATTACATCAATAGATGACAGACATAATCTGGAAAAAAAAGGTAATCAGATTACAAACAAGATTAGATGTTTTGAACATGTAGATATTTATTAGTATGTTATGTGGTAATGAAACATTAAGTAGTGAGAAGAGTTTCAGAAAATAGGTTTTAGTATTTGAAATAATATACTATAAAAAGATTCTAAATTGGCTAAATGCAAATACTTTTCAATAACAAACAGTACAACAAAGCAGATCAGAAAAAAAAAAATTATTGAAGAAAAGCATACAACAGAAGTTATAAAATAACAGGGAAACTAAGATTCCTAATTTGTCTTAATACATAAAACAAAATAAAAAAATCACAAAATGTCTCTATGTGACAATAAATAATGATGTGCAGCTAGCTTCATATTTGATGCTGCAAAATTAAATAAAAATGGTCAGAGACAACTTATTCAAGATTGCTGATATTGGTGATGATAATTGAAAAAAAAAATTAGAAAAAATTCAAAGATGCTGATAAAAAAATAAGATAGATATCATAAAATGATAGTTAATTCATTAAATGTGTAACAGATTCCTTATAAAAACATCATTACTAACATGGGAAGTCACTTGTTAACAAATATGGTTATTGTAAATCCAGAAGAATAAAACAAAAATAGAAAGATAAAGAATAAAAAATTGATGACTATATGAACAAATCTATGAATCACAAATTATCTGTATTTCACATGGTAGTCTGCTGTCATTTAATTTCTATAGCAAACATATATTTGATAGATGCAAACACTTTGCCTCTTTGTAGCACTGCAACACATCCTACCCTCGACCATATCTTTCCAATATAAACAAACACAGTGCACATCTCTTAAATTATAAAAGAATTTTTTTATAAAAAAAACTTCAGGTTAACAATGAAATAGGCAATAAAAATATTTAGGAAAAAATAAAAAATAAGATACAAGTAGACATAACAAATTTATCAAATGATTTTTTTAAATGTGATTAGATAAAGTAATAGAAGTGATTAAAAAATAGTAGTAAGATAAAAGATGTACAAAAAAAATGTCTAAAAAAATAATTAAAAATAAGATAGAAGTATACATAACAAATTTACCAAATGATTTTTTTAATGCAATCAGATGAAACAGTATGAGTGATTAAGAAATCATAACAAGATGAAGGATGTATAAAGAAAAAAATAAGTTTGATTCTAGATCCTAATAGAATATATGACTCATCTGAAAAAAATCTGCATTACAGAAATGAAGCAACTATGAAAACTGCAATATTAATATATTTTAGTAAAGAAAATTAATTTACTAAAAAGTGTGTAAAAATATAAAGCTGACTTTTATAATGAAAATTATGAGTTTGAATCTGTGTTTTAAAAAAAAAGAAAGATGTTGCTGTATTAATGAAAAGAGTAATTATAAGAAATGAAATGTTGTCAAAAAACAGAAAAATAAATAAATTATTAAATGGTTTTATTGCTTTAGGGATTTATAAAAAGTTTAAGGCTCCAAGTGCCAGAAATGGAGTCAATACAAAAATTTTATGCTCCAGAGAATGGTATTTTACCACTGCACTAAATAATACAGAATTTGAGTTTTGATTCCAAGAACCAAATATAATGTAATAATTAATGAATCAGATAAATGACAAACACAAAAAAATGTAATAAAAATATGGCATTTAGCTCAGATGTTGCATTATTTGGAATACCATTAGTTTAATACTTTAGGGTATGAGGATTTTTGAATAATTAATTCAATCTTACATACTAAGAAAGCATTATTGAGAGCTTTGAGTAGATATCTTTCTTAAAGATTAAAGATGACTTTATCTAAATAAAAATTAAAATGCATAAAGTAAATATATATATAATTGGTGTAAAAAACTATCATTAAGATATTCATAAAAATTAAAATAAATTAATATAATAATCAATGAAACAACAAATTATAATTATACTTACTTAATTATCACACCAGCGTTCATTTCTTATTGAAACATTATAACTTCAAAAAGTCTCAATAAGAAATTAAAAGTCAGTTTGATAATTAAATATATATAATTACTATTTTGTTTGTTTAAATCCTATTTAGACTGATTATTATATTAATTATATGTGTATAACAGCAAATAAATTGTATATTGGATATTTGACCAGTATATGTATATAAATCAAAATAAAATTTCATGTTTATCTTATGGATCTTGGAAAAATATTAGTTACAGTTAAATGTGTTAGTTTACTGAACATAGATAATGTTGAGAAATAAAATATAAAAAATGGATCTCTAAGACAAAATATATTTGTAAGAATAAAAAAAAACTCTTACAGAAAAATATGGATGCTGAATATGCCTTATTTTGTCTAATATTTACTTTGGAAAAATTAGGAAAAATGATTCATTTTATATTAATTGATATGTACCAATGTCCCGTTCCCCTCAGACAATTTCAAATCAAAAGAAACAGAAGGAATACAAAGAATAGTAATTGAACTTTAAACTATCGATTAGGTTAGTACATTTAATCACTTGTAATATTTATTATCTGATGATGGAATATATTTTATTGCTAACTAACTTCAAATGAAAAAAAGAAAAAAAATCTCTAACCATTAAATATTTTATAAAAACGTAAATTTCATTTATAATTTTCTAAACACATTTAATTGTTAGTAATAAGATACAGACTAGTTAAAATTATGTTAGACATTGAAACAATAATGTTAAGATAATGACTGAACTGGTAACCTTTATTGCTTATAAATAACTTTATTGAAAAACATATGTAAGAATGATACAATTGTAAATAAAATAATAATTATCCATGTTGCTCGGGCAACCAGAAGATCTGATGTGTTAGCTGGTGTTGTTTAATCCAGCTTAATCAGGCTCCATGTATTGTCAAATAAAAATCTGGATGAGATGATGCTGTCCTTATGGTGAAATTCCTTCAGCTTAAAAATGAATACGTCTTCAGGCTTGGGATGAGGAATGGTAAACTTGTTGTGACATCTGGCCATCCAGGTGGCATAAGCAATGAAGGTCAAAAGTCTTGAGGTGACATCATTCCTAGACAGGAAGCAGCTCTTGATATCTAATATTTTGTTCAGGGAAATGTGGCAGTTGTGAGCAATGAATGTTGTGATTTTGTCATATGCCAGGCAATCATTTATCATGTGGTCAAAGGTTTCAGAGGTTCTGTGGCAGTTGTGACATGTAGGATCTATGTTCTTGAAGAATCTCCTGTAGTGCAGAAACCAGTTCATTTGGAGTGAATCCAAGCTGATTTTCACTAGAAAGTCCAGGAACCTTGGCTCCAGCTTGAGATGTTGAACCTGTTTACCACCTGATTGTTATCACTGAGGTAAAAAAGGATAGAGTTTTTAGCAGGAAATAATAGGTCATGAGCATCCCAAATAGAGATTTTCTGTCTGGATACTAGGGTTGAATGGCCATTGTGAGCAAGAAGGTAACCAAGTATCTGATTTAGCCAGCTTATCTTCGAGGGTGGAGGTCTGTCTGATGGAATGGCTGGTTGTTCCATTATAATCTGGGGAAATTTCTTTTGGAGGATGTGGATCAGAAAGTGTCACTTTTGGTAATATATTGAGAAAGTTGCGTGCAATGACATACCATTATTTTCCCTATGCTGCTGCATGCATTCAATTCCTATGGCTGCTGTTTTACCATTCCATAAAAGCTGTGCACAGATTCAGTTGATTTTGGTATTGAATGTCTTTGTCATGTTTATGATGGGTAAATAATAGTTAATATTCACCACTACCTTGATGTTGAGGAGTGAGATTTTCCCTTGCAGTGATAGATAAACCTTGGCAAGGTTTTTAACTGTGTTGGTGGTGGCTTCAATGATGGAATTCTGTATTTGTATTGACATGGCTTGTGGCGACTTGTATATGGGGAACCCCATATAAAGAAATATTGAATTTAAGGCAAAATTGTGATCTTTTGCATTATTTTGCTAAAGATAATGAATAGTAACAAAAAAAATTACATTTACTTATCTACAAAAAAATCTCTTGATTTCTCTATGTTTTTCTTTTTAAGGATAAGGCTAATCAATAGTTCTAAACATTATAGATTATCACACTAAGATGACTTGAGGCTTATACATCTTTGTCATGTGAGTTCTTCTTAACTTTTATTTTGTCTTCTCTCTTAAATATTTTTAGTTTTCTCAATCTTAATTTCCTAAAAACATTTAACAACAAAAATTCAGTTTCATATCTTAGAAAAAATATAGTTTTAAAAAGCCTCTTAAATGTCTGAAGATAGTTCATATGTTAAACATTAATAGATTGTAATTGAAATACAAGCTTTATGCATAAGCCACCAGTTTACCAATTAACATATAAATCATAATGATTTATGTTATGACCAATGGTTCACATGAACATTATTCTAAAGGGTGTTTGTTAAATTAGAAAGCATTTAAATAAGTGATGATCCATCCCTGATGGAAGGATTCTTTTCAAAGTGTTAAGAAATGTAAAACTAATGAATAAAATTAGTTTTGTAATGAGTTATTCAATTGACTATTTAAAATATATTATTTTTGTAATAATTAATAAATGTTATGCACAACAAATTAAATATCCAAGGAAAGTGTAACAAAATATCATCATGGAAATCCATTATCTAAAAATGTCCATTTCAAACCTCTTAGAGAAATCCATTCTTTCATAATATAATGTGTGTAAAGTAGAACACATTTCAGATTCTTCCAGCTTCAGACAAAAATTATAAAAATAGCAAAAAGAAACTAATTTTATCATGATTGACAATTATTAGCTGGTGAAAATTTAAGCAGTCTTCTATCTAAATAAGAATAACAAAATATATATTGAACCATCTATCAAAAAAAAAAAAATTATAAATTTGACAGAAACTTAAAAAAATATATATTTATTTCATCAAGGCTATGCTATACATAACAGGAATATAAATTAACTAACCATTGCTCCATAATGCAGAAGATAGAATATCAGTAGAGTATTGTTAAATTTTGAAGCATAGAACCAGCCTCAGGTGGAAAGACCATTGCAAGTGGAAAATTTAATCAAAAATAAAGTTATACAACTAATTTAAAAAAGACATGGTGGTATAAGCTGAAGTTTTATAATACTGACTATATAACTGGTTAAAGAGGATCAAAGAGACACAATATAATTTTTTAAATTCATTAAGACGTCAATATTCTGTCAGATAATACACAGAGGCAAAACTCTCCATACTGTAGTGCCACTCATTGCAAGACAGAATAATCAATGGATGCAGGAAGGTTTGTGCATAAAATCCCTATCTAGGGTCCACTCATCCAATATCCCCAGACTAGTTCTTGGCTAACTTTCATCAGAGAGGAGCCTTGGATCTGAGAGCACTCAACCTAGATCTTAGGATCTAATGCAACCCTCCAATAGCCACCTTTTACTTTATTAGCTAATTATAAAACTTTAAGTCCAAAATGAAAACACAACAATGTTTTCAATTCAAGATCATTACCATGTACAGTTTTATAGATCTGAACTCAGTTCAGCAACAATACCTTTTGCTCTCTTTGGTTATTTAATAACCACAGTCACCATAAACATATTGGGCAGGATTGGTACTAAACTACTAAACATCACATGATGATGCAGGAAGGTTTGTGCATAAAATCACTATCCAGTGTCTACTCATCCAATATCACCAGACTAGTTTCAAACTTGTGGTTTTCATCAATGAGGAGTCTTGGATCTGAAAGCAATGCATTTAAATCTTATGATCTAATGCAAACCTCCATCAGTTACAAGTTACCTTATTAGCTAACTATAAAACTTTGAGTCCAAAGTCAAAACAATAATGTTTCAATTTAAATTCATTAACTTGTATGATCATGTAGTTCTGAACTCAGTACAAAATCCATACTTCTTGGTGTCTTTGGTGTTTTAGTAACCACAGTCACCATAATCCTATTGGGTAGCATTGATATTAAACCACTAAGCATCACATGAACAGTATTCCTTATGCGTACACAAGCTGTTTACACAGAGGCAAAACTCTCCATCAGTAGCACCACTCAGTGCAATCCAGAGTACTCAAAGGATTTTATGCACAAACTTTCCTGCATCCAATGATTATCTAGCTTGTAGTAAGTGGTAATATTGTATGGAGAGCTTTGCCTATGTGTAAACAGCTTGTGTAAGCATAAAGAATAGAGGTCATGTGATGATTAGTGGTTTAATACCAATCCTGCCCAACAGGATTATGATGACTGTGCTTATTAAATAACCAAAGATACTAAAAAGTATGGATGCTGAACTGTGTTCAGATCTATATGACTATACAAACTAATGAAACTGAATTGAAAACATTATTGTGTTTTCATTTTGGACTCAAGCTTTATAGTTGGCTAATAAGGTAAAAGATGGCTGCTGGAGGGTTGCATTACATCCTAAGATCTAGATGCAGTGCTCTCAGATCCAAGCCTCCTCATTGATGAAAGCCACAAGCTGGAAACGAGTCTGGGAATATTGGATGAGTAAGCCCTAGATATGGACTTTATGCACAACCTTTCTTCAACCATTGATTACTCTGGCTTGCACTGAGTTGTGCTACTGTATATAGAATTTTGTCTCAGTTTAAACAGTTTATGTAAGCATGAAGAATAGTAATCATGCAAAGTTTGATTGTTGATAATTTTATTTTCATAAAGAATTTACGTATTAAAGATTTTTAAAAAATCTATAGGTTAAATGTTTAATTTAAGAGAATAATGTCTTTGAAAAATTCATGATAAATCCAATATTTTTATTACAAAAAAAAAAATCACACCTTTCTTTGACACCAGAAATTGAAAATAGGTTTAGTACATATAATCTCCAGTTTGTTATGAGATGTGAAAATTAAATTGACTATTCTAGATCTAGTTATTACATCAAATTGAGTAATCAAAGAAAGTAATTAAAGATAACATAAATTAATAATTTCACCTTGATAATAATCATATTGAACAAATGTACATGTTGGTTAGCATACTCATAACTATTGTAGGAGGTCTTGTGCAAATTGATAGAAGTGGCATGCTGGTAGGAATTTGATATCCTAAAGACTTGTTTAAAAAGATGAAGAAATTAAATAATTGATTTTGGTTTCACATTTTAATTGTAATATGTTAAAACTGAAATTGTCTTCACCGGATTCCAAAAATGTTTGTGATTAAGACGTAAGGATTTGATTAACTGATTTATCACTGAAATAATAGTACTAACTATAGAAATAGGAAAAGTTTTAGGCTCCTTTAAATAGAGTATTTTCATTTCCTTAAAATTTACAAAAGCAAATTATTATCTTTAAATTGATCACCTTAAAAAAACTTGATATTATAAATAACTTTCAGAATAAATACAAAATTCATTTTGCAGAATTCTAAATTAATAGACCAAGAAATAAATATATAGGGGCTGCATAAAAGTTCAATAAAATAATTGGAACATATGTATATTTTTGAAATATAATAATGTAATTTTTTTTTTTCAATTTACAAATAAAATTCTATAAAGATCATCAACCATGTTTGCAAAAAAACTTAATCTCAATTTTATAAAGCTATGAATAGAAATATTAGATTCATATGAAGACCAGATGTTTAGGACGCAAATATTGAAATGTTTAATGCTCCAATACAACATTGCCAAGATAATGTTTACAATCTCTAAAGAAAATAATATAAAATCTTATGTATAAAAAAAAAAAAACACAAAACAACAGCAAAACAAAATATTGCAGAGATGAAGATAATCTGAACAATGTAGATTCTGTCAAAAAATCTGATGTCAATTATACAAATAAAACATTGTTTTTATGTGATTTAATGAGGAGTAAAAGTTTCTAGATGAATTTCCTGCTGGATAAAATTTTTAAAAATTGCTTCTGTCAATTGACAGGAATTATTGTCCTCAACCTAATATTAAAGTGTTTTCACATTATATGCCCTCTTGAACAATGGCTGTAGAATTATTTTTGGCAAAATCATAAAGACTGAGATTATTCAAATCCATTGTTTCTCACGTGGGTGATTAGAAGTATAGTTTCTATCAAACAGAAATATTTTTCAAATAAAATCCTCCCAAATGTTAAAAAAGATAATGGGATTGTCATGATTTGATATGCTATATTACAATATGCCAGATTGCAATATTTTCTTGATCTAAGCATTGCCCTACATGAACTCCACCCTCTATGCTATACAGAATGAAAATAATGTTTCCAGACAGCGTCATCATTTCCAACGTGCAAACAGTTCAATTCATACAGCTTAAATGATATAATATTGATGTTTAAGATGATATTATATCTGCCATGACATCTCCAATTACCTGAGATGTGTTATCTGAGTTTCAACATAATATTCTTGAACAATAAAAGATTGATATCTTTAACAGACACTTTTCAAAAAATTTGACGTTTTCCTCCATGAGAAATAGTTTATGGTATTCTTTTCAACATACCATACAAGTTGTTTTTTCTTACAGTAGGTCACATCTTTTAATAAATTATCATAAGCATTTGTGTTTATCCAATTCAATTAATTAAATAAATAAATAGCATATATTTTTCTTTCAAAACTGGCTCTTTAATTTCATTAAATTATAATCCATATATTCATTTTCTCTACAAATCTAGTTTATTCTATAAACCAAATTTCTCTACAATCACATGATATGATAAAGAATTGATAAGTAAATGCTTTAATAAATGGAAAATTTTAACTTATATAAGTAATCGTAGTAGGTTAATTAAAAGATTATTGGAATACAAAAGGAGAATTATAAAAAGGAATACAATGTGATGTTTTATTGATTATTTACAATATTAGGACATGTAGAGATAAAGGCAAAATAAAATGAAAAATAATGGAGTAAAAAGAAACTGAAATGTAAAAAATTTATTTTAATTTTTAAAATTATAAATTTATCTGATATATATATATAATGTAAAAATTGCATTTGATTTACTTAATTGAATAGATTAGTTCTCCCCCCTCCCATGTGTCATAGCATCAGCCGGGAAGCGAACCTGCTATCCCGGGACAACTGCTTATAAAGCGGCTGTCGCTGACCTCTCCACCACCAATGCTTGACTAAATTAGTTTTTGTCACAACAAATTTTAAATATATGTGAATTTGTGAATATGTGGAAAATTATTATTATAAATGTATAATTTTATAAGATTGTGTAGTTTATAAATCTATCTATCTATCTATATATATATAGGAATAACAGAAAATAGATGATCAGGAATACAGAATATAGATAATATACATTATGTGGACGTAGAGAAATTTGTTTCATAGAATAAAGAAATTTTATAACTAAAATGAACATGTGAAATATAATTTAAATATATCATTAGTATACTGTGTTTGTTTCTGTTGATTCTTATAAAAAAATTAACTGATATATATCAAATTTTACCCATAAAATTAAATAAATATTTGTTAGGTAAACATTTTCTAAAGTCAGTAGTGATATATTTTGCATAATCAAACATTTGTAACAACTAATTTTATAGCATCAAAGTAAACTTGTGAAATTAATAGTTTTATAAAGCAAGGTAATAAAAAGACAAAGCCAACAATGACATTATCTGACAATAATGTGAGATTTAAATAAATTCGGTTTGTCAAAATAACAGGCATTTATTTTTAAATGCAATATTTATTCATTTACATTATGGTTTAGTAGTGTGCTCTACGTAATTAAAGTTAAGCTTGTATTAGTGTTATTTAGTAATTGGGGACATATACTTTTTAAAAAAAACTCTAAAATAATCTTCCAAGGTAAACATGCCTAAATATTTTCAGTCAGCATAAGAAAAGATCTGACTACTTCTTTTTTTTTTTTATAAAAAAAAAAACTTTCATCCTCAGATAAACTAATATATATATATATATATTTATTTAAAAAAAGGCTTCTACATTTCTTTTATGTATAATTTTAAATAATCAATTTGCTATCATTAGAAAACAACTGCATACAAGTATACTATATATACATATTAAAGTAAATCATGGGCTCAATTTTTAGAACAATATTAACACATAATTCATCAATTAAAAATGGTCATGGGTACAGTTATAAAGTGGATACATAAAGAAGGTTGAACGTCTGTGTTCAAATCGCCTATAATTACAATTAAAAATAACTAAAAATTAAATATCAGCCTAACCTATCTAAATTTAAAATGAATGAGGAAAAAATTAAAAACTTTTCCAAGTTCCAATTAGATTAAGAATTTTCTTTTCAGATAAATTCAATAGCCAATCAAAATACACAATTTGATATGATTTTTGTGAAAGGCTTTCTAGCTATTCTTAACGAGAGAGTAAAATAATTAAAAAAAAACCCAAACTCACATCCAGCCAAAGAAACAATGTATTCTCTTCTCTATTTTTCTCTGAAGGGTTATTATTTTCAAAAGCAGCTGAGCTATAATGAATTACATGAGCTAGATAATAATTGAAGAGATTAGTCAGCAATGTAAAAAATAGAATCATATAATATTTAGGCATTAAAGTCAACATATCATCTTTGATGCTAGAACATTATGTAACTTCCAGAATGATCAACTACCTCAATTACTATTTTTAATGATAAAATAAAACAAAATAAATTATATAAACCTATAGTTGTTATAAAATATGGAATTTATTTTAAAACATAATATGAAATATGAGAAGTGTATTGGTAGAAATGCACATAGAAGTTGTTTCATAGCTCTTTGTCCCATCAATTTATTCTTTACCATAAAAGTCCATTATAGTTTTCTACTTTAGTCAGTTTTCTTAATTCCATGGGGTGATTTTAACATTGATTAAAATACAGGTTGATTTGAAGACTTTTATGATAAATTTATCTCTTATTTATCACAGGTAAACATTCAGTCAGTTAAAGTGAATCATTTACGGCATGTCAGCATATTCTTTGGCATGGCAGGTATAATTCAAACTCTATACTAGGTTTAAGAAGATTATTCTTTTCTCCTAGGCCCTACATTGATGGAAGATCATTGTCCAGTTCATGTTAAATGATTGTAGCAAATCATCTTGAGAAAGTTATAAGCATAACTTCAGCTTCTCATTA
This sequence comes from Epiperipatus broadwayi, assembly GCA_028023455.1. NCBI lineage: Eukaryota > Metazoa > Onychophora > Udeonychophora > Euonychophora > Peripatidae > Epiperipatus > Epiperipatus broadwayi. The sequence goes on from JAQFVV010006222.1 coordinate 4,365,048, forward strand.
TTCAATAAGGATATACTAACAAGCAGTTTCCTAAATGCTAGCTTTCTTTCTTGTATAGTCAATGAAACTTGATGCAATATGCATTGCCTGATTTCACAGCACTTCCATTTTCCAACTGTTTACTATTTCTAAAATTAAAATCTATCATGACAATTATAAAATGCTGTTTCATCTGATCAAAAGCATTTTGTGCATTCATATTATTCAGGCATATATCTGAACTATATATATTTGGTATCTTCCATAGAATTGAATAACTAATCATGCCACTTTGTCTAATATATCATCAATCTCCACAATACTTTTCTCCCATTTTTTATTTATAATGAATATAACTCTTCTTGTGCTTCCAATATTTGGGTCTTTATAATAAAATATATATCCAGTTTTTAAATCAATTGCCTCTTCATCTTTTCTTCAAACTTCAAAAGTCTAATAATTATCCCACTTAATATTAGCAATTCTTCTTCCAATTTATGCAATCTTCCTTCACTTGAAAGTAATCTTCAGTGGTTAGTACCTAAATAAAAGAATCATTGAATGACAACCTGAATCTGCAATTAGAAAATTTTTAATGCCCTCTCCCTTTGGTTATCAATCATTACCTTGGTTGATGACTTAGCAACTTCCTTGATAATAAGAGTCATAATTTAGTTTTGTCTGTCATGATTATAAATACCTATTTTTAAAAGAAAGTTCGTTCACACATACATTCATTTTGCCTCAAGATAACTCGAAAGATATTTCGATTAAGAACTATTAGGCAACCAATAATAATAATAATAAAAAGAGACCATAATGTCACTTGATCTTAAATTCATAGGTAAAAAATCAATAAATTCACAACACTGTCCAGAGCATGTTTGGTAAGCAACCCATTCATGTTTGTATATTATATAAATAATCATATAGTGACAAGAACGTGTGGAGTGGACATTGGGAATTTGACCTGCTCGGTTTCTTTAAGGCCTCAAAGAGGAATTAAAAGTCTCTTTTCAGTTAACAATAAACTTCTTCTTGCAGACATCTCCTTCTATATAGCAATAAATAACTTTGCCTATAAAGAAAAATTAAAATTTGAATTTGAATCTTATAAATTCTAAATTTATTGTCAGGCAGATTAAAATGACAAATTTAAATTCAGAAATACTATCGGCTCAGCTACAATATTTACAGGCACTTCCGGCCAGATTTCCATATAGATGATTCGTTATATACATAATTCTTCAATTCCTTAAAGTTTTTTTCAAAATCTTCATCAAAAATGTAAAATTCCGTAGCCTGATGTTATCAAAACAATCAATTGTTGTAAGCCATCGTTTAATTAAAAAATATAAACCCATTATTCTTTACATTTCTTCCATTAATGGATCTATAAAAATTACCAATACTAAAGCAACAAATATGGAGGAAGCTTTTAGAGTTTGAAAAAGAAAGATAAACATATTGATGACACACACACAAATATGACAAGAAGAGTCATCGCAATATATATATATTTTAAGTAAATAGAGCATAAAATTATATATGTAATAGGATAAAGTACTTTTTTTTTAAAAAATAAAAAAAAAACTTTCACAAACATTATTCTATTTTTAAACATATGGGAAGGGGGGGGGGCAGTCAATGAAAATCTTTAATTTCCTCATCACAGTTTATTTCCGCATGATAAATCAGAGTGATCTGTGAATGAAATTTAGTGGATGAAACAACAAAAGTTGGACAACATGTGACATCGGTAATCACATGATCTTAACCATTCATAAAAATTTTCATTTAATAATGGACTAACATGAAGTGAATTAATATAAAAAGGTTACACAAATAAACTGAAGTGTAAACCTGTCTCTGTCAAACTTCTATTTTTATAAATTTTTTTTTTTAATTATTTACAAAGCAAATTAACAAAACTGAAAAGAGAGAAATAAAATAAAAAATTAAACACACACACACAACTTATAAAGCAATTAATGAAAATGAACATTTTCAGAAATTATTTTTAGTGTGGTATAAAATTTTTATATATAAAACTTCTTAATAATTACGGTAATAAACATGTATGTGTATATATTTATATTGTGCTGGCAAATTTTTAGATCTAGTGTCTGAACCTACCCTGACACCTCTCTGAGGAGTGCCAAAGCACGAAACCATGGTCAGGGGTTTGGGGAGGGGTTCCTGACAGAGATATTTTAAGTGCTGGCTCTGGCTAAGCATTTATCATAAAGCTTGTAGAGGAATTGGCAATCCTCACTGTTTATAACTTACAAGCTTAAGAGATAGGGTCATGTGATCTATGAAATGATCTATGACTTTTATTTTGACATATAAAGTACATTTTAGAGAGTCCTTACCTTTTTCCGCGTAGCAGTGATATAAGATTATGTGAGAAACATTGATAAGAATTGTGATAACAGTAAAACATTTCGAACTGTGCAGGAGAAAGCTATTCTAAACAATTTCACGTAGTATGTTGAAAATTTTGCCATTTATATGTTTTCATAATTATAAATGTTAATAAGTAAAGCCATATTAAAACAAAAGAATCACAAAATCCTTGAAAATTTTATGTGCATCGAGAACCCATTCCAATAGTGACATATATATATTTACGAAAATGATTGGTATTTAAACCAAAATATATATATATTTTATCTAAATAAATATAGTTTTTTATTTAAAAAAAAAATCCTCCTTATTTTCTATGGGGAAGGGGGTTATAAAAAAAATGCTAGAATAAATTCTCTCTAATGAAAACCATTTCAAATTTGCTAGAGCAGAAAAAAATACATCTTACAATTAAAATGTCATTCAAAAGCAATTTTCAGTATCTAATATCGGTATTTTTTTAAATATCTATATATTCAAAAGGTTATACATCTATTTAACAATATACATACTTCTTATCAAAAATCGTATATTCTTCATAAAATATAGTATACATAAAGACATTATAACAAAATAAATACTTCAATATTAATTTAATTTTAAAAATCAATTATACTTAACACATTTAGCGTCGTAAAAGAAGTTAAAATTGATATTTAAAGTGTGTATTTATACATAATATGAAGACATTATAAAAAAATAAATATTTTCAACGCAATGACAACGACGCTCATGCGTTGAAAGTTAACTAGATTTCTAAATATCAAAGTATTTGCTCTGTTGTAGTGTCTTTATATTATATAAAATAATGGCATCATCATCAACAACCATTATCAATCCACTGCAGAATGAAGGTCTCTCCAAGTTTAATTCATCTTCTCCGATCTTTAGTTTCTCTTCTCCACAATACCCCTGCACATTTTCTTATTTCATCCATCCATCTCACATGTGGTCTCTTTCTGGGTCTTTTACAATCTCTTGGAATCCAGTTTAAAATTTCAATTGTCCATCTATTATCATCTCTTCTAGCAATATGTCCAGCCCAACTCCATTTCAATCCTTTAATTTTTTTGAATAAGGTCAGTAACACCTGTTTGTTGGCATATATATAATTTAATAATATTTCAACACTATTTCCTTATTAAGTTTACAACATGTAACATGATTTTTTTAAAAAAAATTATTTCCAACATATTAATAAAAATTATAAAAGATTATAGTACTTTTAAAACAGATTTTAACCTGTACCAAATGCGCCTTGAAATTTATAATAAAGCAATATATTTATTTTGCCGAAAAATTGACTTCTCAAACCAGGACACAAGATAGCGACTTTTATAAAGATAAGAGCAGCCATTTTATCTTTAACATAACTTTCCACTTATATAGGCCAATCTGAAGCATCTTGATTTGGGAATGGAAGTTGTTGTTCTCCCCACTGTTTAAGTCCACTACTTCCTATACAAATTAACATTCACGAAATCTTGCAATTTACTATGAGTTAATATTATGATCTTTATGCTGGAATATATAAACTATTGTAAAAATTGTAATTAAGCATATAGGAAGTATATGTACATACTTTTAAGACAAGCTTTAACCTGTATCAAATGCGCCTTGAAATTTATAACAATGAAGTTTATTTTGCTGATAGAGAGACCTCTCAAGGTATAACACATGACAGCTAATTTTATAAAGATAAGATCAGCCATCTTATCTTTAACCTAACTTTCCACTTATATAGGCCAATCTGAAGTATTATGATTTGGGAGCATGAAGCTGTTGTTCTCTCCACTGTTTAAGTTCACTATTTCCTATACAAATTAACATTCACAAAATCTTGTGATTTACAATGAGTTAATATTACGATCTTTATGCTGGAAATATATAATCTATTGTAAAGTTGTAATTGTTTATTAAGCACACAGGAAATATATAATGCTTCAGAATTGGAAAGTTAGGTTAAAGATAAAACAGCTGCTCTTATCTTTATAAAAATCAGTATCTTGGGTTGTGGTTTGAGAGGTCCCTCTATCAGCAAAATAAGGATAATGCTTGAATATTATAAATTTCAAGGTGCATTTGATACAAGTTAAAGCCTGTCTTAATAGTATTTACGTATACTTCCTGTGCGCTTAATAAATAATTAAAACTTTATAAAAAGATTATAGAGAAATTCCCTTTTCACACTATTCTGCTTTATATGTTTATTTATTTGTTTAGTAATATAAAAATCCTGATCTTTTATATATAACTATGGTGAAAATTATACATCCTCTATTGAAAGTTAATAGCAGCATATAAAACTCAACTTTGTTAGATTATAAATTGCAAAAATGTATATATAATATGTTGCTGATAATAGTAATCATAATTAAAAAATTATCTTACTATTTGATTATGTATTATAAGATATCATTAAGCTTTATAGTACAGCTCTAAAATTTACCATGTTAAAACAAATCTTGTCAAGGAAGAGGCAAAACTACCATGTAGTAAGTTGAGAATACTATATCATGATGTTGATGTTGTAGTATTCTATTCTTTACTCTATCTGCCCTTCAGTAAAGCAGAACAAAAAAATAAAAACATTTTAAAATAAATCTGAGGTAGGTTTAAATAACATATTATTGGCTACAAATTCAATATAAGATGTTTTATATTAATTTTTCCAATATAATATTATTTCAGATTATTTTTTTGTATTTATAATTCATTTTTAGGGTAATTTATTGTAAAGTCTATTAAATTTTTAGTGATACACATGCACACACACTCACAGAAAATACTCAATTTATTATGCAGAATTGTTATAAGTCCTTGAAGTTTCTCACTCAATATATGAGTAAGATCTACTGAATTCATAACTTTTGTTGATATATGCAAGTTTTTCTACTTGTTTCTTCATATCATGACTATATGTGGTCTAAATAACTGCAACATAGATAAGAACACTATATATGGAGCTGAATAATATGAAATCAGGATATACGCTTATGATTGAAATTAAAAAATATAATTAACTTTCAGGGAAAACACTATTTACTTAGTTATTTATTTAATTACTGAAAAGCATGAATTTAATTTCTAGATGAGAGCAACTTTATTTTATTTCTTATCACTTCATTTCTCAAATATTGTTAAACTGTTGCAATTATTGTAACAAAACCTGCTGACTCCTTGTCCGTCTTTTCTGCGGGTTCCTGTTATACCTAATGGTTGAAACTTTTTCTCATAATAGTTCCTGATCCTGAGCAGCATAGATTCACCTACATATTTTCTCTCATTTATCTCAATTGATTTTGGGGCTCTGGAGTTTCTGCCAAACCCAAGGGCCCATTTAAGGTAGCCCCTTGTCCAGCAATGTTGATCATTTAGATATTGCCTAGCCCTCTTTATTGTGAGGTATTCTGCAATGGCTTTTTGTCTGACTCTATATCTATTTTTTAAGATCACCGAAGCCAGAATATTAGCAAAACTTAAGCACTCCCTGATGGACCGCATCCTGGCCTGCTTGGAATCCCAAAATTCCTGCTGGTACACCTAAGATCATTTATCATCCCAATCATTAAAAGGATGGTGGACCTCCTGGCAGATAACAGTTGGGACATTCAAGGGTTCTATCCCATTGCTATGGTGTCTTTGCTTAAAAAACCAGAGGGCCCCAGTGACTTTGAAAATCTCAGGCCAATCTCAATGAGCCCTCTTCTCATAAAGACCATTGAGGGTCTGATAAAAGATGACCTCCAGGAAAACATCATCAGTCAAATGTCTGCCTTCCAGTTTGCAAAAAACAGTAGCTCTACAGCAGATGCCATCAGCCAATTTCACCTCATTGTCGATCATGTTCGCAGGGGGAAATGTCCCAGCCAGTTGCAGTTCAATTACACCTTGCCAGTGCTTTTGACTGCATCAGGATCAATGTGCTCCTTAGTATACTGGAAGAGCTCCAAATACCCAAGGCATATCTCCAAATGATTGAGAATCTTCTACAAAATAGAGAAGTGTTTCTCTCATTGGATGATCGAGTTGCTCCAGGATTTCAGCCAAGCATTTCCATCCTGCAGGGCTCACGACTAAGTGTACTCCTCTTTGCAGCCTATATAAACCCATTGCTGTTGCACACCAAGGCAACACTCTCGGCTATTGCCATACCTTTGCTGAGAGAAAGCATTCATCAAGTTTCCTATATGGATGATGTGGTGGTATTTCTCTCATCTCAGGATGAGTTTGCTAGGTTAGAGGATATCTTGGATCACTTTGCTAGTGAATTTGGTCTAAGAGTCAATGAGGCCAAGTTGGCTATATGGTCAATCAAATCAGGAAAACAAATCCCGGGGAGATTCAGAGCAACTCCACAAAAGTTTCTAGGATTAATGTTGGCCTCCCCCCGTACATCATGAGGAAGGAGCTTGAAGAGTCCCTGTTAAAGAAAGTTGTAAACTCAGTTACCTCACTATCAAAGGTCCAGTTGTCATTGTTGGGGAAGGTCACACCCTTCTCAATGTCATAGTATTGCCAAAAATAACATATTTCCTGGCTGGGTTTTCCCAAGGGCATTCGTTCACAAGGTGGAAACTCAATTCAGAAGAGTATGTTGGGGTGGAAAAGCCCCAGTCATAAGTCTCAGCCTTCTCCAAAAACCGAAGGATCATAATGGGCTTAGTCCACATTCAATCTCCACATTCCTATTTCAAAGGACACATAATATACTAGTAAAATTATTTAGCTAAAACCCGTATATGGAAAGCCCCTTGCCATTGGTGAAGGTGGAACCAACAGATCGCCCTCCGCCCAAACAAACAAGCATTTGGTTGCAACAACAAGTGTCAATGATTTTAGGGAAAAACTAAGACATCAGCGACTATGTTTGGCTTCAAGCTTAACTATTGGGAAGCATTTAGTATGACACAAAACAATGAGTCCACAATGGAGAGTCTTCTCTCAATCAGCATTCCCAGGTTTGCTAGGTTGGCAAAAAGGATAAGACTCGAACCTAAGTTGGTGGATTTACTGATAAAAGTCAACCTCAGAGCCCTCCCAACATGCGCCTTTCTGTGTTACAGGCAGGGATATAGAATAGATCCAATTTGCCTGATTTGTAATAAAAATGAAGAGATAATGAGCCATATCCTAGATCAATGTGAAATATGGAATAATCTACATTATTGTGCCCTTAAAAAATTCAGGGAAGCAGACCTTACAGGTACAAATATCACAAAGGTAGTAAAGAGTGGTCTTTATGGTAAAATTAGACTGGCCACCTTTATAAATTTTGCTATATGGATAGTGCAAAATAAGAGAGTCTTTGACAATGGACTGAAAGATTGAAAAATAGGCCAGAAGAGCTTTTTCTCAAGTTACTTGGTGAGGCCAAAGACTACAATTGGAAAGTATGCCAGCACTGGTTAGCCAGTCAGACATGGGACCAACTGGAAATCTGAAGATCAAAACACTCAGGTACTTATCGTACTGTCATGGCAAAATTAACTAACTGGAAATAATGACTCCTATGCAGAGTCTAAAAGTTGTCACATTAATATAATCCAGTCTTTTAATTGTTATTTATTATTAAAACTCTGAATTTGGTGGTCTACTAATTGACCCAAATAATTCCTAAGTAGCTTATTTTTATATATTTTTTTTACCATTAGTTTTCTTATTTATTGTTTTCATTGTAGAGCCACTGCACATTGTAAGCATGTAACCTATAATAAGAAAGATGTTAAATGATATCCATATGTATCTTCTTAAGGTGTGAATAAAGTTATTTGAAAATAAAACCTGCTGACTCAATAGCAAAAAAAATTAGCAGCAAACATACTTTTGGCACATCTCTCATATTCATTCAATTGTATTCCTGCAATGTCAACCAAAGCATTGTCCATATGCTTCTCTGGATGTGAAGAATTTTAAAATTCATTATAACAACTCAAAGTGCAAAGCTCATAATCTTAGCAATTTTTTAGGCCTAAAAAGATCATAAAGCAGTTCCATTATTTAAACCCAGAGTTCCCAAAGTGGTCAATATCAACTCCCTGGGGTTGATTTGAACTTCCAAGGGGTCAATAGTTTCAATAAAAAATTTGGAAATTGACAACAGCAAAATTATATCCCATTACTACAGTTATTTATTTGTTCAAAATATCTAGGATTCCATTAGGTACCTAATTAAGAAGTAAAATAATAATAAAAAAACACTTTTTTGATAAAAATACATCACATACCAACCTTGCGAATGAAAAGGTGAAATGTGTCATTAAAAGAATCACATGTAAGACTGCATAAAAATATATGTAGCACAAACATGTCTGTACATTGTTTTATTGAACAAAGTAGAGCGAGTGTGGACATGGAATATCGTTGCATGTCCGTATTTGCCCACAATATGATGAGATGTTATTCGATATTAGCAGAATCTATTAATCTTGTATGGTCATGCTTTCATAAAATACTATAAATTGTTTCATTTAATGTGACATATAATTAATTGTAATTTGGATATTAATATAATTATTTATTGAGGAGCAGTACTATGAAAAAAAAATCAGGGGACAAAGTTTATTTATTCGAATTTTGAACAAAAATCTTCTATTTCAAGTAAGTAGCATACTTTATTGTTTCTTCTTTTATCACAAGGACTATTGAAATTGTTTGTTAGTAAAAGTTTTTAATTCTTACAATAATAAATGACTGAACCAAAAAAGAAATGCAGTGAGTACAAACAACTACCAATGTGACTCATATGCAAAAAAGTCTTTAGCAATGATGCTATGAAACCATCAAAACTAGCAGATCACTTGAACAGAATTCACCCTAACAAAAAAGAAAAAGATTTGTCATACTTTCAATCACTTAAAGATAAAATTCTGAAGAGAACTACAATAGATAATATGTTTGCTTCACCATCAAAACAAAATAATGATGTGATTAATGGCATCATACAACATATCCCTACTCATCATGAAGTCTGGCGAGCTGCACACCATAGGGGAGGAAATGATTCTACCAGCTGTCATGGAGGTATTGAACACTGTACTCCACAAACCTGCACAAGATGATATAAAAAAGATTTCTTTGAGCAATAACACAATTCAAAGACGTATCAACAAAATGAGTTATGACATGGAAAGCTGTTTGTGTAATCATTTGCAAAAAAAAAAAAATTTCCCCTCCAATTGAATGAATCAACATTATCCAGTAATGAAGCTTTGTTGCTGGCACATGTTCACTTTATTCAAGATCAGGATGAGTTGCTTTTTGCTAGAACTTTAGAAACTGACACCAGAGACAAATGATTTTTACTTTAATGGAGCTATTTTTCAGGAAAAAAGTGATTGCATTGACAAATATAATATCTGTTGTGAATGATGGAGTACCAGAAATGATTGGTTGTATTGTGGTTTCATAAGTTACCTGAAACAACACATACCTGAATGCTTGTAGTTCACTGCATAATCCATAGGCAACATTTAGTAGCCAAAAACCTTAGTGACAAATTGCATCAATCACTTCAGTTGTTATAACAGCTGTCAAGAAAATTTGAAGTAACACTGAACATTAGACTGTTTGCTTGATTATGTGAGGAATGAGACAATATTTCTATTGATTGGGTTCATATCAAAGTCTGCTGGCTTTCAAAAGGTTTATGCTTGATGAGATTTTTTGCACTTTATCAATCTGTTTTATAATTTTTGGAAGATGGAGATTTCAGTTTGAAAGAAAATTTTAAACTGATATTATTTATTTAACTGACATATTTGGGAAATTTAATAATGTTAATTTACAATAGCAAGAAGACACTTTGAATACTATCAAAGCAAAATTAGTCATATCGGCTTTTGTTGCCAGATTAATGTTTTTTTAAGCAAAATATTGCAAGATATGAGCTTTCCCAGTTCCCCAATTTATTTAAGATAGGCACAATCTAAGAACAAAAAATCTTGCTGTATGTCAACCACTTGTAGGCTTTTCACTTGGATTTCAAAACTAGATTCAATGATATTCTATTATTGGAAAAATCAGACTGGATAATAAACCCATACACTACTAGTGCAGAATCAAATAAAATTTTGCAAGATGAGGTGATAACAATCAAAATGAATAAGGATCTCAAGGTACAATTAAACAGGGTTATCAAAAGTCTCCATTTCTGTACCCAGTTTTATAGACTGTTATACAAAAGTATTTGCTGACATTTCCATCATTGTATCTGGTAGAGAGAAGCTTCAATGTAGTTTTAACCTGCTTCAGAACAGATATTGATTGCATATGACTGAACGTGGAGATTTGAGAATGCACCTCACTAATTTAAAACCAGACATAGATAAATTGTTGACAGATCATCACGTGCACCCATCTCATTAAATTCAGTTTTCCAAGATAATTTATTTGGTATTCTTATTTTTTTAATTCTGATTAAAATTTTTCATTGTTTTAATTTTGTTGAGGTTTAATTCTGTCTGAATATGTTGATTTTTTCACTTCATTTTTATGGTTAATAAAGTGATTTCAATATTTGTATTTATTTTGAATTTACATATTTATTTCATAAATATCAAAAATTAAAAAAAACTCTGCTTGTATTTTTTGGCTTTAATTTTTCTTAGTGTTTCGATATTAAATATTGCACAAAATAATGTCATATTCCAAATCCTTTTATCTATTTCAATCATTAATGATAAGCGATTAAAATGAAAAGATTGATATCTAGTGAAACATTTAATATTGAGTAATGTATAAATTTATTAATTTGAATAAGTAAAGTAAATCTTAAGGGGTCAACGATTTTAAAAGTTTTTGGTAAAGGGGTCTTCGAAAAAAGTTTGGTAACTCTTGATTTAAACAATGAAAATAATTAATTCTGGGGAAAAAGAAATCTGAAATTAGTTGAATATTTAATCACAACAAATTACTTAATCATAAAATTGTTAAAAGAGGGTGCAAGGATTGTGTGTACTTCTGAAAATGCTAAACTTGCAAGCATAGTATATATTTAGTCAAGAATGAAAAAGCAATGAATTAGTGAATGGATGATATGAATAAAAAGCATGTCCCAATAGAAATAACAAATTGTATCAGTTAGCATTGAATCTACACAAAGATTTTAATGAAATGAGATGTAGTGACTTCAAGAGTTCTGCTGAAAATCAAGGATGGTTGCATAAGTTTAATAATAGAGGCAAACTTAAACAATTAGAGTTGCAAAAGAGGTTGGTTTTACAATTACAAGGTTTCTGCCAACATTTCTGGCATACTAAAAAAAATTGATTGACAGTCCAGAATACTTTCATGAAAATAAGTAATTCCAAAAAGAATGCTTAATTAAATTTGTGTTTACAAAACAATAACATAGACAAAAAACTTCAAAACATAGAAGGAATGATTAATCTTGATAAAATATGACAATGCTTCAAATGGTATAATAAAGCTAAATTACTTTTCTAGCAAAATAGCTCCATATTCTCAAGATTAAAAATAAAAAATCATTTCTCTGTGTTAAAAACATATTAAAATATATGGATTGCTTTCTTGATTATTTTATCCTCAAATTTAAAAAATACTCATATCAAAACTTTTCAAAGTCTGACTATTATTAGCTAATGTATCTGTCTGTTTGTTTTTCAATTTGTTCTCCGTGAAGAAAAAAATTGCATTTTTGCTTCAAAATACTATCTGATTGCTGCAATTCAGACTTTCAAGACCACACAAGATCATCTTAGTGGTGAATTAAATTCAAGATAATGTGAGTATCAATCTTAATTCCTGATTAGCCACCTTTACAGGTGTAATAACGTTTAGCAAAAAATGAAAAAAGCAGACACAGTGAATGATTTTTCTGAATTTCCAGACATTAATGAAAAAGTTAAAATTATTCAAATAGCTCAAGAATTGAGAGAAGAATGGTTAATAAATTAACGAAGACACTAAAAATATATATTAGAGACCATAAAAAAGTTTTAACAAATGAAAAATTATGAGGGCTTATTAATTATTCAGTACAAAAAAAAAAATGAAGAACCATCAATTTGAATGTTATAAAGAAACTAAATGATAACATTATAAAATTTTCACATTGGATTGAATAAACACCAAATAATTAAAATTCTTGAAAAATCATTTTGATGAATTAAAAAATGGTTAGAAATAAATTCCTATCATAATGTTTGCTTTTAAAAATGAATCAGAGCAGAAAAAAATAAAAAAAATCCCTCACCTTCATCTTCACCAAACATTTTAGAATTTTCGAAAACATAATCTGCATCATTCAGGGATCAAAACTTAGCTGAAGCAAGTGAATTGAAAAATTATCAGATGTCACATTACATAATTTTTTCATCTCACTTTACCTCATTGTGTATGCATTTATCTTCATTAACTATTCACACACTGCATACAGTTACTTACATTTGAGGACATTATGGTTCATATAAAAAAATATACTATTTTTCTCACTTTAGTACAAATGCATTTCATTATTCTATTTCTTATTATTGTTTTTATGTCTAAATATAATAAGTTTTAAAATAAATTACATCATTACTATTTATATAGAGATGCACATTTAAAATGTCTGCTGGCTTTAGGTAAGTTAAAGTCATATATTGCATAATGTTTGCTACTATCTGTATGTTTTGACATTAATATAAAAGCTTAAATTAAATGATTGAAAGTTGAATCTTATGTGCAAAAAATAATCTTTTTATGAGTTGCACTTAATGAAAATAAGTTCTGGAAAAAATAATCTGAGATGGCATGTTGGATCAATAAAAATATTCCAATAATGGTAATGATTTGTATTTTCTGCATAATTTATAGAAATAAGTTGTTAAATATTGTATAAATATTTAAAAGCATTATTAAAAGATTACTAATAACCAACTCAAACATGTCAGTGTCTCAAATTTATATAAATATAAATATTTGTAATCATATGTGAATATGTAAGAAAAGACACTGCATATATTCATTATATTATTTTGCAAAGTATATCTAAATATGTATATATCACTTAAAGTATTTACATATATGCACATGCACATAAATTCATATAAATACAGGAATGAATTTTTATAAAAAAAAATTTTTAATACATATCAATAGAACCTTTTTTTACCAAATGGAAAATGGATGTCAATTTCATATATCTAAAAAAAAAATATTGAACAGGTCTGAGTGATATGGGAAAAGAAATTTCTTGATTCAACTTTGTTTTAAAAATGCCAAGGCAAGTAAATCATTACAGAAAAGAAACCATTTCAAAGTTTTGGAAACCTGATGTAAAATTTACAATGCAGAAGCCATGATATTACAAATAGATGTTAAGAAATATGCCATGCAGTCATTGCTTAGACTTTCCTTAGTCATGAATAATGTCCATATAACAGGCTATCAACTAGATCCCGCCCCCATCCCACAACATATTATTATTTTAGTCCAATCAGCAATCTGCATGCAGTCTTCACAGATATAGTTTATTTGACCAGTCTGGGAGAATTGATTTATTCATAAAAACAATATTTTTTATATAAGACTGTCATCTTCAAATGTGAGTGTTTCAATTTCTATATTCTATGTAGATAAATATTGGTTTAAAAAATATGAGTATGATGTTACACATCTTTTATTGCTGCTATTGGTTTAAAAAATATGAGTATGTATTACACATCTTTCATTGCCTCTTTTGATTAAACTACTGGGAGACATTCCTAAAAAATAATGAGAAAACAATTCTTTATCAACATTTCTCAGAAAACATGATTTTTTTTCAATAAAAACAAGAGTAATATTCCTTCCACAGTGATAAAAACTATATTATTCTATACCATATGCAATAAAGGAATTCTTGATGTTAATGGAAGTAATGTCATAATTAATAATAACAGCAAGTAATCCTTTTGTTTTATCCAATATTATACACAACTAAGAAAATTGAAAGATATACTCATATTAGGAAAGATAACAAAAAACTCATACATCAATTTAATAAATCTGTAATCTATATTAAGATAATAAAAATTTAAAATGCAAATTAAAAAAAAAATCTAAAGATAACAAAAAAACTTTAAATAAGCAATAGTATAAATCATATTCAATTTAAATACCCAGCAAGACAAAAAAAGTAATAGATAAATATTAAAATTAAGCAGAATAAAATATATTTTAAGATTTTTCTATTTTAACATAAAAGTTTACACAGAGGCAAAACTCTCCATCCAGTAATGCCACTCAGTGCAAGCCAGAGTAATTAATGGATGCAGGAAGGTTTGTGCAAAAACACTACAAACGAATGAGCTTGAATTGAAAACATTATTGTGTTTTCATTTTGGACTCAAAGCTTTATAGATAGCTCAGATCTAAGTGCAGTGCTCTCAGATCCAAGGCTCCTTACTGATGAAAACCACAAGCCAGAATCTAGTCTGTGGATATTGGATGAGTAGGCACTAGATAGGAATTTTTGGTACAAACTTTCCTGCAGCTATTGATTATTCTGGCTAGCACTGAGTGGCACTACTGTATGGAGAGTTTTGCATCTGTGTAAATAGCTTGTGTAAGCATAAAGAATGGTGATCATATGATGTTTAGTGGTTTAACATAAAAGTTTATGGGATTACTTTTTTTAAAAAATATATATATATATTTTTTTACTAAGTTTATTAGCATAGAGACAAATTTTAACAAAGATACATAGCAATCAAAGAGAATTAATAGAAAAATAACTTAGTTATAACCAAGCCCAATTCCCAACTACTTTGCATTCTGGGAAAGATTAACTATTGCATCTTCCACACACATATAAAAAAAATAAACTTGCCAATTTTAATTTTTAAGAATTAATATTTTGTTTAAAAAAAAAACAACACTATCATCTATCTTTGCATTAAAATGTGACATTTTCATATAAGTACAGCATTCTTATTGACTGACCTCTGCATTATAAGTAGCTGCATATTTTGCCTATGATAGTGCAGTCTCTTTGTGTAAAACAAATAACATTAAGTATTAATAATCAGATCATTATTAAAGTAATGTAAAATATTTTTTATAAAATAAATGAATTATAATTACAAGTGAAATATAAAAAATATTAAAATTCTAAGCAAGTTAGGATAAAATCTAAAACTTAAGCTGACAATTATATAGCCTGAAATATATGGCTCAAGTTTAAGACTGCTTGATCAGATTCTAACTGAAAAAAAAAGTTTAGAACAGAGTTGTACTTGCGTGATTTACAATACAATGATGAGAACTACATATCAAACCTCTAAGATTCAGGATAAATTGCTAATTATATAAAGTACAAGAAAAATCTCCATTTTTATCCATTTAAAGGAATTGTTCAGTCCATACTGTCACTTCAGTTTTCAAACAACTGGATCCTATGTAAATAACAATATGATTATTATTAATGGAAGTGGTTAACTCTGCTTACATAAATTGAATGGAAATTTTTTAAAAAAAATCCTTAATTATGCCTTGAACGTAAATCAGTTGCTACAAAGGTATTCTGCAAGAAGTGTCATAACTCGAATTTTTAGGCTTCTATGCAAAAAAGGATCTTTTTTAATATTTATAATATATACTTTAATACCTTTTGAATACAATACGACAAAAGTTTTCTGTAATATCCGGGATTCTATACTCATTGTTTTGGATTGGTTCATAAAATCAAGCTCCTTTTTGCATGGAATGTAATTAGAAAGGTTTATATTAAATACGCAAACATATATATAAGCCTATATATATTATGTCTGCAATTATATAGAAATAATTTGTAATTATTGTCTTCTGATTTTTTTTGTATATTCACTAATGTCAGTTCTTGTCAGGGTTATTGTTTAATATAAATTTTATTTACTTCATTTAATTTAAAAAAAAAAAAATGTTACTAATATAATAATAGTTATCCATATTACGACTATAATTTTAGTTTTCTAAGAGTGTATCTAACACATCAATATTTATTTAAGTTAAAATTAATAATTTTCTATATATAGGCTATTATTTTTATTTCGATATGTATTTGCTATCAGAATTTTTTTTTTAAATGTTAACT
The DNA here is from genome assembly GCA_028023455.1 of Epiperipatus broadwayi. Taxonomy (NCBI): domain Eukaryota; kingdom Metazoa; phylum Onychophora; class Udeonychophora; order Euonychophora; family Peripatidae; genus Epiperipatus; species Epiperipatus broadwayi. The sequence goes on from JAQFVV010006222.1 coordinate 4,381,492, forward strand.
TGTTTTATAATTGTATTTACAGATTTTTCACTTCCTCTTGACATAATTTCAAATGTAATTTTCAAAATATTTAATTCTTTGTTCCTTGTTAATTAATTTTACTTTTTTAAAATTGTCCTCCTTGATATCTGAATGTTTTGAGTAAACGAAACTATTTATTTATTTTTGAATATTTGAACTTCTCCCTAATTAATCCATTGTTACATATTAACGTTAGAGTAAGTCTTTTCAGTATTAAAGTTTAATCACTTTAAAATTTATTAGACGTTTTACTTTTTCACTTTTATTTAAATCAAAAATTAATTTCAATTTTCTCAATTTTCGCTTTAGAATTATCCTGTGTAATTCAGCACTATCACATAGTGATGGACCGAGTAATTGAAGTTTCACAATTCATTCTTAGTAGAAAAGAGTTTAAAAAAAAAAAAGTTTAGAAATTGTCTCAGCGTCATTTTGTTGAGTGAAAATCATAGACTTCCAAAGTAACTTAATATATTAAATATACAGATAGATATTTTAGAACTATTTTGAAAATTAATTCAAATTTTATTTAGTAACAGAACAAGAAGAGAATATTTTTTTAAGCATTCAAGTAATAACTCTTAAAAAAGTATATTTCCCCCCTTTATCGAACTTTGGTATTTAAAATATTTGTTACTGTGTGTTTAAACCAATATGATAGCTTAAGATTCCAGTTGATGTAAATAAATTTGTTTATTCTACATAACATCATTTTTAATAAATGACAGTTCAACAGTAAAGCAAAACTTTCTGACAAAGATCTGCTAACAAGCATTCCCTTTTCCATGATAATCCAAAATGCTTCCTTATTTCCTCTTACCAATTCAAATTAGATCTCTTATGAAAATGCTTTAAATCTAAATCCAGTCAATCTATGAATTAAATATTTTAATCCAGTCTTGCATTGGTGGTCGAGAGGTCAGTACGACTGCTTTGCACTTGCAGGCAGTTGCCCGGGTTGCGGGTTCACATCCCGGCTGATGCTATGACACTTAAAATATATATATATTTTAATCCATGAAATGATATTTTTTCTTGTTATAGGCCCAGTTCTTTAATTACTTAATTATAATAGCAATGCCAATTCAATTTAATCTTAATTTTAAATTTCCAATTGTAGTTCTGTCACTAGTATTATTAGATGTCATCAAATCAATATTAATCCAGATAATCACATAATGTTTTGTTCCACGCAGTTTATACATATGTTATTGTCATTGGTCAACTGTCATCAACACCATTCCTACATTGTTGCCATCCATTGCACCATAGATATTATGAATATGATTCCAGAAAATGAACAAAAAATAAAGAAAAATAATAATACAAAAATAGAAGCAAGACAATAAACATAAGAAAGTCTCTAAGTTAAAGAAGAAAAGATAAAACTCAATATAGATTTCAATACAAAATTAAAAGTATAATCAACAGATTAAATAGATTACATGTAATGGCAGCATTCATTAGTTGAGCCCAATTAACTACATATGTATTTGATTGTTTAGTTAAATGCTAATCAGCTATCCAAGAAATGACAAATGCATTTTTTTAAATACTGCAAAATACCAAAGTAAATTTTTATACTTTCCAATATGGTTAGTATCTTCTTCATTCTACTGATATTGCTTATATTAAATGAAATAGTTACTCACTTTTTTGTACTATTCATAATGTTTTAGTCAAATATATTGACTTATAGTTTCAACTATCTATTATTATTCTTATTGTAAAAGATAATGTAAAGCAATATTTTACAACTCTGATGAAATATGCTATACAGTTAAAACTGTAAAATAATTAAATTGAATAAAACATCATAACCACTACAAAAAAGAAACAAACATTTTGTAGAGATTTATTTAAATTTTATATTTTTAAAAAAGATGCTGCTGAAGACAGATAGATAGATTACCATTTATTTTCAAAAGTTCTAGATTAAAAAAAATCTTAGCACTAATGTAATAAGAGTATATGTGAACTGGGCTATATATACCATTGATTTAGAATAAATTTAAAAATAACATTAAGAATACACAAATATTGTGAATCTATCATTGATGCAAAGCAAAATTTACAAAAGTAATTCCAAATTAAATTTCAAAACTTATAAAAATTCTGAGTCAAGAAATATTAATAACCTCTTTTCAAATATGATATATAAATAAGAAAATAAAAAGATGTAAATATTAAAATGAAAAAAAAAAGTAAAACTAAGAGAAGTTTTTAAAAAATAAAGAGAATGAAATTAACCATATTATGAAACTTTAACTGAAAATTAAGACTAATAATAATAAAGTCTAATTTAAAAAATTACAAAGACAAGACATTTTATTTAATTCATAGTAGAATAACTTATCTTAAATAAGAATGCAGTATTATAAAAATAAAACAACTATTCAGATAAATAACTGTAGGATTTTAATGCAGAGTGAGTTGCAAAATAAATAAAATGTGTTGTGCATAACTGACAAATCCACATATCCCTAGACAGTACACTCACTGATGGGTTCTCTCCTGACCTATCAATACCTCAAGGGTCCCTCCTTAGTACCCTTCTGTTTATCTGCTATATAAACCCTTTTTTAAAAGAAATAGAGAACTCACTTCCTGGAGTATAGGTTCCCCGTATCAAAAAGACCTTTAAACTAATTGCTTACATGAATGATGTCCTTGTCATACTCCCTTCTCAAAAATATTTATCAGCCCTTTATAAGATCATGGACAGTTTCTCACAATCTTATCAAGAGAAGTTTAATCCAAAAAAATCTTCCATCTGGAAAATTTGCTCTGGGAGGAGAGTTTCATCTAAATTCCTTGCAGAACCACAGAATTTCTTCGACTTCTTTATTTTCAAGTCCCAGACAGCAATGTCTAAATAGCTTCAGAGTTCTATCATTAATTCCACAAGTCAGATCATACAGATACTAACTGAAATTTACCTTTCCATTCAAGGCAAGGTAGCGTTACTTAACATGAAAGTTATGTCAAAGATCACCTACTTCCTGCCAATTATGACAGTTGCCAAAGCTTTCACAAAAAAGATAAACAATCTTTGTGCCAAACTATTCAGGAAATGTGGCACTATATCTATAAGCATGACCAAAATGCAGTATCACCAAAAATCAAATGGAATGTATTTCCACTTCATTCCATCCATTTTCTACCAAAAAGCATACATGCTCTTTCAGCATACATGCTCATTCACAATCTAATCCAAAAATATGGTACCACTCAAATTCCTGAAACCATTCCACAAACTGATAGACCACCACCTCATAAATAATGCTGGCTAGATCAAATCCTCCACCTGCTTAATCAACACCTAAGCCCTTCATAATGTCCATTCAAAACAAAAATTTCTATCTGGGAAGCCCACCATGCAATTAACGCAGAATTTATCATAATTAAGCCCTTGCTTGGCATTATTAACTACAAAATAAATACACTTTTCAAATTCTCATCTGTAGAGCCAAAATTTCTAAACTATCTTATCAAAGTTAATTTGGGGCCATGCACACAAACTGGTTCCTTCATTATAAGAGATTTTTCAATAATATAGACCCCATCTGCCAAGTTGCCTAAGACATGATGAGACTTTCAATCATATCAACAATTCATGCACTGGGCTTGGCAACATCAAATCAACAATTTATCAAAACTCCAAAATAGACTATTATAAGATTCTATCACTGAAAGATTGCATCCAGAGCAGACATTCCCCAACAATCAGAATATCGATTTTTCTAACTCACACAATCTGGATTGTTAGATGTAAAAGACAATTTACAATCCCTCTACCTGAACCAGATAATTTATTCATTGAATTCTTAAGAAAATCCATGAAAAAGACGATTCTTTCATCCAAATTCCTGTTTGAAGAAACCTGGAGTCTTTTTCAAATCCCTATACTTCCCAAAGCCTGCCAAGTTACAGACGATAATGAAATATAGAGCACAGGACTTACATGGTTATGCAGAACTAACACATCAGCAGTGATATCATCTAGGTTCCAAATATGTATCTACCTACTAAACAATATTTAATGTATTGATATTATTTTTAAGGGAGTTGGCTAATAAAATTTTATGTCATTTTTCCAAATAAATATTGCTGGACTAATACGTATATGAGATCTCACTGCTGGACTAATATAAGTACCTATGAATGTTTTAAAAATTGATCAAAGCTTGGAAAAGACCGTCAGATGAATTTTTGGATCCAACTTTTTGATAGATAGTTAATAATAATGATAATCTACAAAGTAAGTCACATTCTAAAAAAGTAATACATATTGACAGTTTTTCTTTAATAGTTTTTAGAATTAATGAATTATATACTGTATGTTGCATCCACTCATTCCTTCTATATATAACTTTTTTTTATACCGGATATAAAAGAAAAAAAAATACTTAAATGTACAAAATATATTAACAAATATCTATATATTTAAGGTAATTGAATCGGACTAATGCTTCATTTAAAAATTGCCACACACATTACTGTTCAATTCCATATGACTCAGAAGACAGTATTATTGCAAGCTACATGCAGAGATACTTAGTTAAGGCAATGCTATTTTTAAAATCATGTCTGATAGTAAAGTTGTTACTTCTAAACATTTATCATTTCCATCTGTAACATTATTTGCAGGTAGTCGGTTATTTTGAGAGGCTGCTTTATTTCAACTTTATTTACTTTTTTTTTTCTTTTTACCTGAAGAATCACATTAATCATTTGTCTTTGCTCCTATTTCTTTTAATAATATTATATATATAATTAATAACTGAAAATATAAATCGTTTTTTTTTTAAAGATAGTAACCAATAATTTTATTTGTGAATAACTTGATTTGTGTGTGTGTGTATATATATATATATAATTACGTTTCAAATTCATATCCAATTTTCACGATTCAGTAAACAGGAATTCTCATAAAGCAGCTGTTATCGGTACAGATTATGAAACCACTAATCATTATCTTTGAATTCAAAAAATCAGATATATAGTATTAATCTTTAATCGAAGTTTAAAGTTTATATCTGTACTAGAAATAATCTCTAGTTTCGAAAATGATTAGTAATAATCATTATTGTATTTATCTAAAATGGATGGCGACAAAGTTGTGAGTGGAGGAAGTTTAACAATGGTATATGAAAATGTAACAATTTAAAGATTTCTATTATTTCATAATAACCTCTGTTATTCAAATAAAAATTCGGATGTAATTTAATTAATTTAATTTGGTTTTCATTATTATCGATAGTATCATTAAAAGATTATAAACTTGTGGCTCAGTGGAGCACATATACGATTAGAGTACAGTCGACACTGATTCATGACCAGAGAAGCAAATGCTTAGGATGGTACCTCAGAATCCTTTACAGTTATTCAGCAATAATCTATAAATTTGCAAAAGTATTTTCAAAACTCAGATATCAGAAATAGAAGACAGTAAAGATTATGATCGAAACTACTTACAATCATCTAGAAGTCAGTTACAGTGAAAGAAAACAAATACTGAAACTTGTGATAAAGAAATAAAAACACTCATTGGGAAATTTGTCAAATAATAATAATACAAACAATAACACTAATAATAATAATAATAGTAATACAACAACTTTTCATAAAAAAATTGGCACAATTAAAAAACAGAGACAATAAAATATCACACCCAGACATTTTCACGGCCACTTGGTCACTCATAAAACAATACTCAAATCTCTAAACAGGGAAGTTCTGTCATTTTTCAAGTCACTTAATATACTCCAAAAGAGAATACAAAAAAATGGACATCAAAAAATCCAAGAATTGATATATGATAATAAAATATACATAATGTTGCCAGTAGAAACATACGCCAGCTTACAAAACCAATATCTAAAGCCTAACAAACTGTTACAAAGCAGGGTCTTAACTATCCAAATGTAAATAAGATAACTTTGAGAAACAATTTAAAGAAAACCAATGGAATTAAAAAAACGAGTAGAAGCCACATAAATTTGGTATTATAACCTATAACAGAGAGACAATCCATGGTTCACCCAGTTTATATCTATAAAGACTTGTAAAGAACTTAGATAGATACAATATACATAATTTTCAGGAACATCAATGTAAACATAGTCTGAATAAAGTTCCTCTTTGAATAATAATAATAATAATAATAATAATAATAATAATAATAATAATAATAATAATAATAATAATAATAATAATAATAATAATAATAATAATAATAATAATAGAGGGCGCTCCACATTAAAACAATTAAAAAAGAGAATAAAATCCATCAGAAACAAAGTAAAATATATAACATCAAAATTTCTAATATTAAATTAATTGATATAAACTAACAAAAAAAATAAAAAGAATTTAATTGATAATTTTTAAATTGAAAACCAACTTAAACAAATTAACAACGCAAGCATGGAGAATCAATGATCACATAACCTAATTAAAGCCGGGGAAGGGGGCAGTGGGGCAATGAAAGCCATTAAAAAAAGACAAGTCAACATTTGCAGACATGGTCAAAGGAAAATAAATTAATTTATACTAACAAAACCACAAAGTCAATTTAATTCATATATTAGCAAAGAGATAAAAATAAGCAAATGCAACCATTTCTCTTTTGAGAAGTGGTTGCATTTGCTTATTTTTATCAATCCTAAATATAGGAAATCAACCGATAGTGATATAAATGATTTAGAAATTGAAAAATAAAAAGTCAAAATCCACCAGAAATTGTCTGGAATAAAAAAAATTAAACATCACAACTGAATTATTCAATAAATCCATACCAAAGCATCTCTTTGCAACATTCAAAAGATTTTTTTTAACCCCAAGTCCATGGTGATGTTAACAACAGACAGCAACATTTCATCATATAAATTCCCAAAAGAATTGCTGTATGAGGCAATAACATTAAATGCAGTCTAGGATACAATACAGCAGATTGCAAAACATCCTAGTGACCAGTAACTAATACTGGAATTTTATGATATCACACAGAGGGAGAGATTTCAGAGACAAGTCAAATCATTGGGTAACTTGTCATTGATCACTATAAACCAATACTATCACAATACCATTACAGAAATAATTAAGTACACATACCTTAGATACAAAGAACAAGACATTCAAAAAATGATGGAACCATTTGGAAAGGTCATCATTATATTCAAAACAGTATACGAGAAAGACACACTAATACCAATAACGAGTAACATTTATGAGTTCAGAATAAAACTGCATAGATACTGATGCAGATAATGTACCAACACAGATCTTAGATCAGGAAGCATTGCCAACTCTATATATTAAAGATCTGAAACCGCAGTGGTACTCATGCAAACACACAGTGGACATGTTACTGCACAATGTCCAAACCACCAGAACTTAACCAGAAATCAAAATGCACACTTGCAAAATATCAACACTACTAAGCAAGCAAAAGAAAAGATAGCCATTGTCAAGGATAGCAATTAACAAACTACACAAAGAAATAATAACAAAAAAGCAGATACTAAGCTTAGACCTTATAGATTTGTTCACAAAAAAAAAAACAACTCCAAATCAAGGAACACCACCAAACAGAAAGTGGAAGCCAGTGAAAAATAACACAACAACTAAAGCAAATGTATATATGCCAGAATTTGACTGTACAATGAATGAAATCACACAGCACACTATTATTGATAAGACAGCCATAGAAATTATGGAGACACTCTTATTCCCAAGAAAACCCTAGCAAAACAATGCAACTAACAAACCCAATCCAACCAGAAAGTAAAAGAAAACCTAGGTAACCTACAAAAAAAAGCTAGCATAAAAATTAAGACAGATGATGATAACCGATTCAGCAATCATTGATTATATAAATGAGGTCTCAAGTCCAATGGAAATAATTCTAAATTTATTTGAAAACCAGTTAATAACCACAGAATCACAAACTGAAGAAGCACAAGACATATACAAACACTCGATACAAAAACCATTAAAAAAAATAATACAAAACAAAACAGATCAAAATCAAATGGAAATAAAACAAAACAGTAAAAATACACAGTGTAAAGCTCAAAACAAACCATAACAAAAAATACAAACCAATCCCAGCTATACAGTTAATGAAAATTAAAATAGCAGTGCTGAAGGTCAGAGGCATTAATTCAATAGCAAAAATATACCAGCTCAACAGATGGATTAGCATCATACAAATACAAATACTAGGACTCCTAGAAACAAAAATCTACAATGATCACAAATTAATCCAGCCACATACCTACAAAAACAAGATTTTTCCACATATTGCTGGGATAGATCATCACTTCAAGCAGTCATAGGCATATTTATAGCCTGCAATTTTTTCAACCTTCAAAATTATTTACATTGACTAACATCTCCTAATGACAACATTCCAGCATCAAATTACCACTAAACATTATTTTGTGTATGTACCCCTTGATCTCAGCATAATAGAATATATAATTCTCACAATAAACTCTCAGCTCGTAACCAGCCACACCCAATAATATTAATGGGTGATTTCAATTTAAGCTATGAAAAATTCAATACAAAATGGTTACATCAATTACATCTGTGACTTTTGACTGCTCAGGGTTTGTTGCCACAGATTCAATGACATTCTATAAACAATAGCATGCCATACTTATTGATCTATGCTTGTACACACCACACCAATGCTTCATCACTTAATCAACTTCCAATTCAATCCACACCTGTTTTCAGATGATGTTGTGCAAATCATTATACCAAATTTCTCAGAGGTCCAAACAATATTTATTCATCTAAAAAAACAGACTCCTACTCCCAACAACCACTACAAAATTCCTATTCTCAGAGACTTACATCATGTTAAATAAAACTAATGATATATCACAAGATCCAATTCAAAAATACTAATCATTCATCAACATTCTATCTTTCAACATACATCAAATGGCAACATCACCCTCCCGATTAATGGCACTAGCAGACAATCTCCACAAGATAATCACCATCACCAGACCCACACACAACACCCACCAATACATACAAAAATTAACAAAGCTGTACTACAATACATGTAAACAATTAAAAGAATATCTTGCCACAAAAAAAAATGTCTCACCCAACAACATACATGGACAAACCAATATATTTGCTGGGCACTGTGCCCCCGGCAATTGAGATAAATGGCAATGTCTTTGCAGGATGTAACATGCTATATCCCATATACTAACATTTCAAAACAAAAGCTTCAAACATATAAACAATACACACCAACCAGTGATGAATTTAGAATACCCTTTCAGATCCAACAATTTGCTGAAAAGCTTTAAAAAAATTCCCAACAGTTGCCACCTTTGGTTCAATGGCATACACGTATTTGTTTTTTTTTTCACAATTGAGTAAATTTACCATAGATTATCTTTGCAACCATGCTAACTTCCTATCACAAAAAATATACAATAGAGGACTATATCCAACAGCAATAGTGCCATTTAACAAAATAAACAGCCATTTCAAATCTCAATAACCTTCGACCCATCTCCATGGGTCCATTGAAAATTAAATTTGTAGAAAAGGGAGTCAAAGATAAAATAGAAACATATCTACTGCTCCTGATATCAAACATGCAGTTTTCAAAGAAGGAATCCTCCACCACACAGGCTGCACTTGTATTTAACATGATACAAAGTGCAGTGCAGCAAAAAAAAGTATGCCCTAATTGCAATTCAACTGGATATACAGGCAGCATTTGATTCTGCTGCAATAGATGTTTTAATAAAAATGCTTACAAATACAGCAATTCTACACACCCTACTATACATTATCGCAAATCTCTTACTCAACCAAGATACACTCACAATTAGCAGCAGAAATACAATAGCAATACCTCCCACACAATTAATTTTACAAAGATCCCCCTCAGAGCACTACTGATTATTCTATACATAAATCCACTCTTAAAACAGAGTGAAAATGAATTACCAGGAATATTACTACCATGAACTGCATAACATATTCCATGTATTGCATACATGGATCACATGACAGTGTTTCCAGCATCGCATAAAGAAATCCCAGTATTGGAAAGAATATTACAAATTACACACACACACACAAACTACAATTCAACCTAAGCAAAACATCAGCATGGTTCATCTATACTAACAAACCCTACACACAGCTATATCAAGGAAAACCTACTCCATTTCTTGGAGTCCCATTTTACCTGGGATCCCATGCAATGAGACAAACACTTCAAAATAAGCTAAAGCAGAAAGCAACAAACATAGCCATATCTTTATCAAATGCATACTTATCTCTATATTCAAAAGTGCACCTATTTAAAATACTCATAACAATAAGAATTGCATATTATTCTCCTATTGTCAATTTTACAAAAAACTTTACAGTGGCCACATCACCACTCTGTAGCAAACTATTATGGGATAGAAAAACTAGCCATTTCAATCAAACAACACAGTCAACCAATTATAGAGAATGGTCTGGGGCTATACACAATACATGTATTTCACACATGAAACAATAAACCTACTGGCAAGGATCACTGCACAGTTTCAGAAGCTACAAAGCCTCCTCGACATAAATCAATGTTGGAACTACACTACTCACATTTGATAGAAAATACACATATTGGCAAACATGTGAGTTGATCAAGCCACATGATAAACAACCAGACCTTTATCCTAATGCTAGGAGTAAACAACAAGCAACTCCTTAAAAACTTCAAAAAATGGTCAATAGAACCAAAGTTCTTTGACTTCTTGATCAAACTAAATCTATTTGCACTACCAATCTCCTATTTCTTATAATACCATCATTTTTATAGATCAATAGACCTATTCTGCAACCCATGCCATGCTGCTGAAGAAACACAACACATATTTTACAATTGTGCAGCACTAAATACTACACAAAATAATATGCTAAATCAATATTGAACAACCTTATACAACAGCTAACAGATTTTACACACAAGCAGACAACTCTTACAGCATGAGCAGAAATCTTTGGACTTTTATGCATTTTGGTGCACATGATGTATATTCAACCTGGGAAATAAAACCAGATGGCATGCGGCAACATTTTACAACAAGCTACAAAAAATAAGAAACAGAGATGCAAAGATTGCACATCCAGATATCTATGCAGCCACCTGATCACTATTAAAATTACAAGTAATTTATAAGAGAATGTAAAACTATTCATTATATAAGCCCAGCCTATTCAAACAAAACAGGCAATGAATAAGAAATTAAAAGGACAATATAAAATATGGATTCTCACACAGCTGAAATTTTGACCAATGAACAAAAACAATAACAGAATATTAACAAGAAATGGAAGAGGGACACTAACTAACAACAAGATCAGAAACGAATAGTAAAATTAATCAATGCTAGCAATAACAAAAATATCAATGTGAAAAAATATAATTTGGAAACCCTGGATTTCTAAATATTGTAATTGTTCAGGGTAACAGATGTAGATGCATATTCAACACATCAATCCCTAAGTAATTAGCAATGAAAATCTCAATTAAACCAAATCTGTAAAAATCATCATGCCACAATAGCTAAGATATAAGAATATAAATATGTAACCTTTGTTCACAATAAAGTATATTATTGAAACATAATAATAATAGCAACAACAACAGTAGTAGTAGTAGTAGTAGTAGTAATAGTAGCAGCAGCAACAACAACACCACCAATTATTATTATTATTATTATTATTATTATCATCATCATCATCATCTTTCAAAAGGACTTTATTGAATATAACAAGAAAAGATTACATTTATAACTATTTTACCACATGCAGATGAATTGAAGTTAGTATAAACAAGTTGAAAATTGTAATTAGGGGAGGGGGGCAACAAAGACAAAGAATATGCATGAGGTTTACAAATTTGAGCCTACATTATTTTCTTTAAAATATATATACATCCAATTAGTTTTGTGCACTTGTAAAGCTCTTAGTTCTGTTTTTATTGGTCTTTTTTTATTTCTATAATTTTGAGCACTGTTATAATATTGACCAAGTGGCAGTGTACATCTTTTGGGATACAATTTTTTCATCCCTTAAGCGGAGCTGTTCCATTTTGTTCCAGAATGTGTTTGGATGTCTTATTGGATTGTTGTTGTACATGAAGGAGCATCTTGTACACCACAGTGAAAACAATATAAAAGTACTTGCTTGAATATGTGGGTAGCTACCCTTAACAAATGATTGTAAAAGGATTTGAATGTCACAATTTCTTTGTTTGTACAATGTTGGTATGGATGAACGAATATTATCAAATACAGGGCAGGTAAAAAGAAAATGTTCTTGTGTCTCAGTTTCTCTATGACACAACCAGCATATGTCTTCTGTATTTATGTCATGCCTTCTATATCTACAAAAGTGTAATGTTGGCAATGCTTCAAGATTTAATTTGAGTAGAAAATCATAATATTTGGGTTCTAATGATCAGAATTTAAATTTCCGGGTTAATTGTCTATTATTAATGTTTAAAATTGGTCCTTTATCATTTAAGGGAGAGCAAATTATCTGGTATACATCCCAATATTTAAATTTATCTTGAGGTGGTGAAAAAATAATGTTTGGAATGTTAAGAATTAGTGTAAGCAAGGTTTTCCAATATCCATTGGTTGGTGGTGGTTTATCTGTTGGGGTAATCTTGAAGAACACTTTCATGTATGGAAATAAATAAGCACATGCAGAAATGAGATTTAATGTTTTTTGAATGTTAAAAATATGTACTGAATGTAGTCCTAAACAATTTTGTATTAGAGGAGCTTGAATACGTTTTAGTGAAACCGAAGCAATCTTTTTTCCCCACAAAATTATTATTATTATTATTATTATTATTATTATTATTATTATTATTATTATTATTATTATTATTATTATTATTATTATTATTATTATTATTATTATTATTATTATTATTATTATTATTATTATTATTATTTTTTTTTTCTGATTCGTCTCTTTCTAAATTATTTCTTACAGATCATTTTGCTACTGAATTAAAAATATTGAATTGTATGGATAATATTAATGTTTGTGCATATGTTGAGAAATTATCTTTTTTTAAATTGAATTATTTATTATCTGTTCAGAATTGGGATGAGATTTTTATGATAGATAATGCATTTTTGGGATTCCAAGCTATTTGTCTAGATTTAATTGCTAAAGCAAAGTTTCATTTAAAATTGACAAGTAAGAATAGAAAAAGATCTCCTTGGGTGACAGATGCACTGGTATGTAAAATTAATCAGAGAAATGTGATAAAAGCTTTGGATGGCTCATCAGATGTTTTAAAAAAACTTAATGTTGAAATTAAGTCTGATATTAGAAAGTTGAAGTTTAGATATTATCAAGAATTTCTTAGTGATAAAAATGTTTCTTTGAAATGGAGAACAATAAATTCTTTGATTAAAAAATCTTCTCCTGATTGTATTAAATGTATTAAATATAATGAAAGTTTAATTGAGTTACAGAATAATGAAAAATATTTAGTTGATCCGTTTAATGAGTATTTTGTAAATTTATCGATGCGTGATGTGCCTGAGCAGATTTTGTCTTCTTATTCAAGTTTGAATTCTTTTTTATATTCTGATGTTTCTGAATCTCAGTTGTCTGTAGCAATTGATAGTTTAAAAAATGTCACTTCTTTTGGACTAGATGGTATAACACCTAAGATGCTTAAAGAAAATAAGGTTGCATTTTTGCCTGTTTTAGTTCATTTATTTAATTTATCTTTGCAGTCTGGATCATTTCCAGAATGTCTGAAAGTTAATGTTATTACTCCTGTTTATAAAAAGGGTGATTCTACTCTTATGGTCAATTGTAGGCCAATTGCTATTATTTCTGTTTTTTCTAAATTATTGGAAATGATTGTTAGAGATCAAATGTTGTCATTTCTGTTTAAAAATAAAATTTTATCTGGTTTTCTTCCTGGCAGAAGTACATTAGATGCTTTAAAACATCATGTTCAGTATTTAACATCTTCATTGGATCAGGAACTTAAAACATTGGCTATTTATCTTGATTTATCTAAAGCATTTGATTCTGTTAATCATAATATTTTGATTAAGCATTGCTACTTGTATGGTTTTCGTGGATATATTGGTAGTTGGTTGGAGAGTTATTTAAATGATAGGAAACAGTTTACTAATATTTATGGTACTATCAGTGATGTGGTCTTGATTAATTCTGGAGTTCTGCAAGGTTCAGTACTTGGTCCTCTATTGTTTTTAATTTATATTAATGATTTATTTTCATTAAAGTTACATTCTAAGATTTTTGGTTTTGCTGATGATATTGCTTTATCTTGCAATGCTGTTTCTTATAATCTTCTTGAAAAATTAGTGAATGAGGATATGGACTGAATTGGTAAATGGTTGGCATATAATTCATTGTTGGTCAATTTAGATAAAACAAAAGCTATTCTTTTTTCTTACAAGCGTACTTTTTTTTCTCTTAAGATTAAAATTTGCTGTAAGTATATTTTGCATTATAATAGTATATGTACTTGTGAGAATATTCCTTTGGTAGATAATTATTGTTATTTGGGAATATATATTGACTCCAGATTGTCCTGGACAAATCACATTACCTATCTTTGTCAATGGTTACGTAATTTAAACTATATGTTTTATTATTTAGTTAAATTTCTTCCTAGGTCTGCTCTCATTTTTATTTACATTGCCTGTTATCAGAGTATTTTATCTTACAATATCATTATTTGGGATAATGCTTCTCCACATATTTTATCTTCTTTGCGTGTTTTGCAAAATTATACTTTGCACATTATTTTTGGTAGATCTCGTTCCTCTTCTGTTCGAGATATTTATATTGCATTTGGTTTATTTGATGTAAACCATTTATATCAATATAGAGTTATTTTTGATATTTTTTTGTGCTAAACCTTTTCTGAATTCTAGAGTTTATGTTCTAAATACTCATCTTTCTAATAAATTTCAATTACCTTTACCAAAAATTTTTAAGGAATCTAGTAGAAGACAATATGTTTATTCTGGGTCAAAGTTGTTTAATAAATTTGTATATGAATGTTCAATTGATCTGAATAATATTTCTTATATATCATTCAAAAAATATTTGTGTCAATGGTTGTGTAGTATGTATTAATTTTGGCATTTATTTTATTTATTTAATTAATTTTATTTATTTCCTAAACTGTTCTTTTGAGTTTTTGATTGTATTTTTATTTAATTTATTTTTACATGTAAATTCCACACACAAGATTTTTCTTGTTTGGAGTTTTTAAATATTTGTGATGTACTTTGTTTTATTTCATAGAATAAACTGAATTGAATTATTATTATTATTATTATTATTATTATTATTATTATTATTATTATTATTATTATTATTATTATTATTATTATTATTATTATTATTATTATTATTATTATTATTATTATTATTATTATTATTATTATTATTATTATTATTATTATTATTATTATTATTATTATTATTATTATTATTATTATTATTATTATTATTATTATTATTATTATTATTATTATTATTATTATTATTATTATTATTATTATTATTATTATTATTATTATTATTATTATTATTATTATTATTATTATTATTATTATTATTATTATTATTATTATTATTATTATTATTATTATTATTATTATTATTATTATTATTATTATTATTATTATTATTATTATTATTATTATTATTATTATTATTATTATTATTATTATTATTATTATTATTATTATTATTATTATTATTATTATTATTATTATTATTATTATTATTATACTACTACTACTACTACTACTACTACTACTACTACTACTACTACTACTACTACTACTACTACTACTACTACTACTACTACTACTACTACTACTACTACTATTATTATTATTATTATTATTATTATTATTATCTTTCAAAAGGACTTTATTGAATATAACAAGAAAAGGTTACATTTATAACTATTTTACCACATGCAGATGAATTGAAGTCAGTATAAATAAGTTGAAAATTGTAATTGGGGGGGGGTTAACAAAGACAAAGGATATGCATGTGGTTTACAAATTTGAGTTTACATTATTTTCTTTAAAATATATACATCCAATTAGTTTTGTGCACTTGTAAAGCTCTTAGTTCTGTTTTTTATTAGTCTTTTTTTTTTTTTCTATAATTTTGAGCGCTGTTGTAATATTGACCAAGTGGCTGTGTACATCTTTTGGGATACAATTTTTTCATCCCTTAAGCGGAGCTGTTCCATTTTGTTCCAGAATGTGTTTGGATGTCTTCTTGGATTATTGTTGTACATGAAGGAGCATCTTGTACACCATAGTGAAAACAATATAAAAGTACTTGCTCGAATATGTGGGTAGCTACCCTTAATAAATGATTGTAAAAGGATTTGAATGTCACAATTTCTTTGTTTGTACAATGATGGTATGGATGAACGAATATTATCAAATACTGGGCAGGTAAAAAGAAAATGTTCTTGTGTCTCAGTTTCTCTATGACACAACCAGCATATGTCTTCTGTATTTACGTAATGCCTTCTATATCTACAAAAGTGTAATGTTGGCAATGCTTCAAGATTTAATTTGAGTAGAAAATCATAATATTTGGGTTCTAATGACCAGAATTTAAATTTTCAGGTTAGTTGTCTATTATTAATGTTTAAAATTGGTTTTTTATCATTTAGGGGAGAGCAAATTATCTGGTATACATCCCAATATTTAAATTTATCTTGCGGTGGTGAAAAAATAATGTTTGGAATGTTAAGAATTAGTGTAAGCAAGGTTTTCCAATATCCATTGTTTGGTGGTGGTTTATCTGTTGGGGTAATCTTGAAGAACACTTTCATGTATGGAAATAAATAAGTACATGCAGAAATGAGATTTAATGTCTTTTGAATGTTAAAAATATGTATTGAATGTAGTCCTAAACCATTTTGTATTAGAGGAGCTTGAATACGTTTTAGTGAAACCGAAACAATCTTTTTTCCCCACAGCAACTTTCTACATAATGAGTTTATTTTACTAGTAAAAGATTTAGTGTATAGTATTATTGGAGAATAGTATGTGATTCGAGTCATAATTAATAGATTAAACAGGGATACTTTTGAATACAGTGAAAGGTAAGATTTTGATAGTGAATCAATTATATTTTCTATTTTATTTTTAATTTTGTCTTGTATTTGTCGATGCATTTCTAGATTGCTCAAATAGAAGGGGAATCCCACAAAAGAGCTGGGTTTTCCTTTAAAATGTTGTGTGTGAAATTGTCCCGTATATATTGACCATGCAGAAGATTTATCCATGTTAAACTCCAGCTTGTATTTATTAGTGTATGAATTAAGAATTTTCAATAGAGTTGGGATCTGTTTTTTAGAAGTTAAAAAAATCGAGACATCATCCATGTAGGCAATACAGGAGATGTTTGCTTTTAGACCAGGTATGTATATGCCTGATAATTCTTTTTCTATCATATTCAGTAAGGGATTGATATAGAAAGTAAAAAAAAGAGCACTTAGTGGTGAACCTTGTGGAATTGAACAGTAAGGTACAAAAGAGGGGGAATTCTTACCATTAAGTGTAATATGTATTTCTCGACTTAATAGAAGATTGGTTACTAAATATATTAAGGATCTTGGTATTGTTAGTGTCGGAAAGAATGTCTTCAACAAGGAGTTCAATTGGAATCATATCAAATGCTGATTTTATATCCAGTTGGATTACAACTGGACTATATTTTTTATTATTTCTGACAGAATCAATAACTGTTTTGAATAGAAAGGCTGCTTGCATTGTAGACGAGCCTTTCTTAGCAAACTGCATTTTAGATAGTATAGGTATGATATAGGGTTCTATTTTGTCTTTAATGATTGACTCCAGCAGTTTGATACCCAGAGGGCTCATTGATATGGGCCTTAGATTGTTTAGTGTGGTTATTTTTTCATGTGTTTTGATAAATGGTACTAGTAAAATAGGGTATAATCCATGTATATGATGGATCTTTTTTGTTAGAAAGTTTGCTAGATTACACAGATACTGAGCAGTAAAATTTTCTAAATGCTTGAATACAAAGCAAGGTATACCATGCATTCCTGGGTGACTGGAGTTTGGGGTTGATGCTAATTTTTGTATAAAGTCTTTGGGAGTAAATACTATATTTTCTTCTGGCTCACCGAGAAAGAATGGCGCAGGGCTGAATTTTTTCTTCTTTTGAAGTTTGGATTTGAAATGTGTGTAGAGGGGTAGCAACATGTTGTAACCAGAAATTATATCTTCTTGTATTTTAATTGCTGTCGGTATGCGAGTTGATGGCTTTTGTCCCAGTGCCCAGCGAATATAGTGTCTGGACCATGTGTGTGTCTGTGTCAAAAAGAGTTTTCTTTTTTTAATTGCCAGGTATTCTTTAAGTTCTTCAGAGACTGATTTATAAAGTTTCTTCAGGGCAATCACATTTGAACAGCCTTGTTTATTTGTAGTACTGTTTGTGATTCTTTTGTGTGTTTCATCTACAAGAGCTAGAAGCCTTGAAGGGGCTGGGGTAGCCCTTGTTATGACATCAATTGTATATGAAATAATGTTAACAAAGGCAATCCATGTTTGCACTGGATCCATTTCAATGTCTCGAAGTTTGAAGAGATATATATATATTTCTGAGAATAAATATTCTGGGGTTCGACATGGAAGAAGCACTCTAATTGTGTTTCCAATAGATGTTATTGATCTGTATATAAAATCATTCTTTAGTGAAACAATAATTGCAGAATGGTCTGATAATGATGAGTTTTTTATTGTTAGGCTGATCATGTGATGTAACACTGGTGAGTAGAAGACCAGGTCAATTAATGATGAAAACCTGCCATTATTAAATGTTACTGAATTCTGTGGGAGATAGCCTTCTCCACTCATGAGTGGTATGGCTAGTAAGTGCAACCATTTTGTGACAAACTCATTGTATGACATGTTGAAATCACCAAGTAAAATTAATGGATGTGATGAGGATGCTATTTTGGAATTTATAATTTGAATGACTTTATTAATTACTGTGTGATTTGGAGGTAAATAAACAAATGCTACATTCAATGTAACTGTTTTATCATATAGTGTTATAATTAATATGTGTGCATCTATATATATTATTTTGAATGAATAGAAGGGGCAGGTTTTCATTACTACTACTCCTGTTCCTGCTGAGGGTGAAAATGATGCTTGGGAGAATGCTGAGTATCCTTGATTATTAAGATAGTTAGATGGATTAATCTGAGATTTATTATAAATTTTTGTTTCGAGTAACCCTAGCAAATGAGGTTGTATAATTTCAAGCCATTTTATTAATTGATAGTTTTTTCCCGGTGAGTTTAATCCACGGATGTTTAATGACACTATTTTTATATTCATTATAGTTTCACTCAATAAAAACAGAACACACCTGATGTAGTAATTAGATTATAATTTTATATAGTTTAGATAACTTGCACAAATTATGACAAAGAATTTTTATGTCTGGAGGTTCTACTTCCTCCCTCCTGTGATAATTTTTGCACATTTGCTTTTTTATTGGTGCTAAGGTCTTCATCTGAAGTGTATTCAAACTCGGTATCCGTTGAACTCATATTTGCTTTTCTTATTTTTTTTTTATGATCTAATGTCTGGGGCATATCATCTTCACTAAGATCAATAGGCACTGCTGCATTTTTTCTACGTTTGCTTCGCGGTCTGCCTGGTTTTCGGTTGGCAGTGTCATTTATTTTCGGGTCTGTAGGTGGCAAGCAAGGCACTAGATAGTCTATAATATCTTGCGAAGTTTTGTTAAGGGGTGTTTTTGATTGTTTGTGATTTTGGCAATCACTTTTTAATAATTCTTGTTGAGATGGGCTATTTTCTTGTAACACTGGTTTATCCTCGTCATTCCGTGATTGATTTTCGGGTAAAATTGATTCACTTTCGTCATTTACTGATTGCTCTCTGGTGATGTATAGATCGTCTGTTACATCGTCATTAATTGGATTATTTTGATAGCAAATTGTAGTTGATTCACTTATCGGTTGAGGAGTGAAATCTGTGTTATTTACTGGTGCATTTCCACATTGATGACTTGAGGTTGCTCTCATATCACAGTGTTTACATTTAAGTTTTGGGCATGCATTTATAATATGCCCTCGTTGTTTGCAGTGAAAACATTGCGGTTTAAGTCCATGAATTATTAAGAGTAGCGTCGCTTCGTGATCGGTTATAAGAGTGGGAATATCATTTGGATTTACGTTTTGATTTAATTTAACTTTAAAATGATAACTGTTTCCATAGATCGGTATCGGAGTTCCTTTTAAATATATAGGTTGAAAGGCAACAACAACTCCGAACGGTTGCATTAATTTATTGAGGTCATTTATTGTATAGTTAAAGTACGTATTTTTGATTGTGCCGGTAATAAAATTTTCTCTATATTGGTTAACTTTTACTAAAGCATATTTCCCTAACGTTTTAATTGTTTTATCAAATTTGTTTTTTTGTTCTTCGCTATAGAATTCAATAGCAAGATAGCGAGGATTTGGATGATCTGCTATGCGCAATATAGAATCCCATAAATTATTTGTGCTTAATTCTTCGTATAGCAAATCCTTAGGAAATCTATACAGCGAACAATTTATATCTGTAATTGCAAGGATAACAGACCGGTCAGTAAAGAAACGTTTAAACGACATAAACAGGTCACGTGGGATGGTCGTATTAAAGCGTTCAGAAATTTTTAATAGACTTTCATTAGTCCAGATCTCTTCTTCTATTACGTTAACTGGTAATGGGTCAGATTCTGAAATCACATCTAGTTTCATTAGATCATTTATTGTTGAACGACGAAATCTTGAAACTGGAGCTTGATTTTTTCCCACGTTCTGAGGAAAATCTCCTTTTTTAGTGGATGCTTTGATTGCGTCAGCATAAGAAATGCTTGCTGCGTTCAAAGAGATCGCCATATTGAAGTAATAAAAAAAAACCGCTTGCATACAAATTCCTCGTCGGAGGAGTTTTCTTAAGTTTAAAAAACTATATATACTGAATATTGGGTTGCTTAGAGACAATACGGTTTATTATAAATAAAAAAATTTTTAGTTTTATTATTACTAGAAATATATAATATATCCTACCGATATCTACGATCATCAAACCAGCTGGCGCATGTGCACTCTCTGTCTATTATTATTATTATTATTATTATTATTATTATTATTATTATTATTATTATTATTATTATTATTATTATTATTATTATTATTATTATTATTATTATTATTATTATTATTATTATTATTATTATTATTATTATTATTATTATTATTATTATTATTATTATTATTATTATTATTATTATTATTATTATTATTATTATTATTATTATTATTATTATTATTATTATTATTATTATTATTATTATTATTATTATTATTATTATTATTATTATTATTATTATTATTATTATTATTATTATTATTATTATTATTATTATTATTATTATTATTATTATTATTATTATTATTATTATTATTATTATTATTATTATTATGTTTCAATAAAGGCTTTATTGATCTCAATGGTTTACATAAGTTTACATCTAGAAAATTTCAAATTTAACATACAATGAATAATATTAGGGTAAACACATATAAATGAATTTAGTGGTTACACTTTGTAGTTAATGGACTATAACAATATAAAAAATAAAAAAGTAAAAATAATCAGAATTCTAAAGTTTGAGGAGCTTATTTAGTTTTGTCCGCATGTCACTTTGAATGTTAGTGGTATGATAGTTTTCATTGCAGCATTCACACCATTGATGGTTGTTTTAACAATGACCATGTTGCTGCATATAAGTGGGGGTTGGTTATTATTTTATCTCTATTTGGAATGTGTAGCAGTTTGTTGCTAAATGTCGCTGGGTGTTGTCTGGTGTTATTCCCAATTAGGAAAGTACATCAGGTGCACCAGTACACATATAGAACAAATATGGCTGCCCTAATGCTAGGTATTGATCTTCCCTGAAAAGCAGCTATTATGTGATTAATGATTGTACCTGGTTTTCTGTAGGTGTCACACATCATCTGTCATGTTTGGTTAAGTGCTACACATTGATAAATAAAGTGGTCCAGTGTCTCTTCTGCTCGATGGCAGAGTCCACAGAAGTCAATAGATATATACATTCTTTTATGATAAAGAAAGTGGTTTGTTGGCAAGGCAATGAGATTGATTTTTATGATAAAATAAAAGTATTTGGGCTCTAGAGCCCATTTTTTATATTCCTTAAGTAGTCTCTTGTTGTTAATTCCTAGCATAGGTTGTATAACATTAGTATCTGCTTCTCTGTTTATTAAACCATAAATATTCCAGTATGAATACTTATGCAAATACTGTTCTGGAATCTTGTCAGTAGTTTTGCATTGGTATATAATGTTAGTGGAAAAAAACCTTTTGGAGGTGGTCTATCTGTTGGAGTAACTTCTAGCAAGTGGTTAATTTTTGGGTATTTGGCAAGTATTGTGATTATTGAGTTCCTTAACTTCTGTAGAGTATTAAAGATTTTAAGACTTCTCATTCGATAATTTAATATACAAAATTAACAAAGCGTATGCCACACTTGAATGAGAAGCTATAAAGATACACAGAAATTATTACACGCTAAGCGCTTTCGAGGTCTTTTGCCTCATATTCATAGCGGTACTGTGAGCTGCAGAATGAAAAAATAGGGCAAGGGAAACAAAACAGTATGCAAAGCATATGCAAATGAACTAGATAGTCCAACGTTTGGAGATGTCAAAGCAGGTATCTCGTCTATTGATGGAGTTATTATTGCCATTATTAAAATACGCTTCTCTGATTTTCCGCTTGATGTCATTTTTCTCAATACAGACTATTTTAGGGCTGGAAGGTTCAAACAAATGTCCTGTCTTCTTGGAATGCTCTAAAAATGTTGATGAATTATCATTGTTTTTCATGGCTCTATTATATGTATATCTGTGTTGTGCTGTCCTGTTGATTATGCCTGCCTTGGTTTCTCCAAAATAAATGGCCCGGCAACCAGGTTGTGGGCAAACTATGCTGTAAACGACATGGGGAGTCTGAGAAGGTTCAATTTTGTCCTTAGAGTTATTGATTAGACGATTAGTGCATGGGGGTGTATGAAAGCTAATTTTAAATTTATTGGCCAAAACCTGATGTTGTGCAAGCCAAGTCCATTTTTTATTAGGAGTTGGCTAAGCTTTTTTGTGGAAATTGCTAATGTTTTTCTGGCCCAAAGTAGTTTATTATATATGGTTTTAATTTTTTTGAAATGAACCCCTTTGAGAATGAAATAACTGGTACATAGTATGTTATTTTGGTTGTGATAAGCTGGTTAATTAACTGTATTTTGGAATATAGTGAAAGATATGCCTTGGACAAGAAGTTTATAATTTTTGTGGCTTCTTCTTTAAGTTTATTTTGGATATGGCATCTCATTCTTGTAATTTCCATATGAAATGGGAATCCAAGTAAAGAGTTTGGTTTTGATTTGTAAATTGATGTACATGGTTTACCAGTGTATAGTGACCAGGCTGTGGTTTTTCCCAGATTAAATGTTAATTCGTATTTTTGTGAATATTCTTGAAATATCTTTTAGAGTTGCAGTATTTGTTTTTTTGATGTTAGGAATATGGTAACATCATCCATATAGGCAATGCATGTAGTGCGCTGTGTTGTGTCTGGTATTTCGATCCCAGTAAATGCATTTTGTATGCTTTTAATAAGGGGATTGATGTAAAAATATAAACAATAGTGAACTAAGAGGGGATCCTTGGGATATAGATTTGGTGGGTGTGAAAAATGGTGAGTTTCTTCCATTTAAAGTTATATGGATCTCTCCATTCAAAAGCAGGTTAGCAATTATATATAGGTGTGTTCTAGGAATTTCTGTGTCTTTTAGCATTTTACAAAGTGTGTATATATTGACTGAGTCAAATGCAGCTTCTATGTCAAGCTGCATGACAATGGGTCCGTATTTTTTCCACTGTTTTACTATGACCACAATTGCTTTGAAGAATAAGGCTGCTTCTGTCGTTGAAGAGTTTTTCTTTGCATATTGTGCTTCAGAGATAAGTGGCATTATATATGGTTCAATTTCATCTTTAATAATTTTCTCCATAATTTTGATCAGCAAAGGTCCCATAGATATTGGCCTGAGGTCTGTAATAGGTGGAATTATTGCTTTCTTTTTATTATAGGGTAATATGGCTATTGGATAGACGCCCTCCATGGGTTGAATTTGTTGTGCTAGATGGTTTGCTAACTGACACAAATATTCTGTTGTGAATTTACTTAGATGCTTTAATACAAACAATGGGACTCCAGGACTACTTGGATGGCAAGCATTTTGAATAGTATTCAGTTTTGTTGTGAATAGATCTTTTGTGAATGGGGTTTTTGTCTCTGGTGGGCCAAACAGATTATGTGGTATTTTATATGGTTGTTTTTCTTGTAATTTCTCCTTAAAATATTCAAAAATTGGCATAATCATATTGTGTCCTGCATATGTTCCACTATTTGCATAAAGTGCAATTGGCACTTTTACATCTGGTTGGTTCCCCAGTGCCCATCTTATATAATCTCCTGTCCAAGTGTGTGGCCTGGTTAGGCATACCTTGCTTTGCTTTATCTTCAGATAGCTTTTGAGTTCATCGCATGCTTTATTGTATGCATGTGTAAGCTTGAATACATGTTCTTTCGTGCAACTGATCTGCCAGAGACAAAAGTCTTGATGGTGGAGGTTGTTGTTGTTGTTGTTGTTGTTGTTGCTGCTGCAGCAGCAGCAGCAGCAGCAGCAGCAGCAGTAGCAGTAGCAGTAGCAGTAGCAGTAGCAGTAGCAGTAGCAGTAGCAGTAGCAGTAGCAGTAGCAGTAGCAGTAGCAGTAGCAGTAGCAGCAGTAGTAGTAGTAGTAGTAGTAGTAGTAGTAGTAGTAGTAGTAGTAGTAGTAGTAGTATACAAATAGAACTAATAAAATTTTAAAAATTGATTAACATTTGAAAATAAAATGAAGTCATCAAAAATAGTATTGCTACAATTCTTTTCTTAGTTTTTTAATGGTTCCATTTCATATTTCCAAATATAATGAACACTAACTGTTCCTTATATAATGAAAAACAAAAACAATACATGTATCTTAATTAAAATAAGTTATGGTGCATTCTAATATTGTGATATCTACTTATAGCATTTTAAAAAATGATTTCACTTGGGGGTTCATGATAGCATTGCTATTAATATCTGAAGTCAAAGCTTCACAAAAACAATAATCAAAAAATATTTATAAAATAAAATTCAATAAACTTCAATAGTTCTTATAATTAAAAAAACAAGATTCATTCTAAGGACTGCTTTAAAGGAGTATCTTCAAAAAAATCATGTAATAATAAACATCTAAGCTGCATCTATAAAAAAAAAACTTTATTTAAATTTAAAAAATGAATGATTTTATTGCTCAGAAGTTCATTAAAATTTCGAGTGTTGTCATAACTACAATTCACCAAAAAACCACCTTACATTCTAAACATGATAATCTACAACTGTAGTAAATTACTAGGACTTATTAATAAAGGATAAGTGATAACATAATTAATATTACATTATACATATTTCAATTAAACACAAAAGTAAAGTTTGATTAAAAACAAATATAATATTGTGAGATAAAGTGCTGATTAAAGATAGATACAACTTTTTAGATATCATATTGCATACCAATGATATGAAAATTTGTCTATAGAAAATGAAAAATTGTAATAGAACTTCATTTTTTATAGGACAGTGTTCAAGTATCAATTTACAACACAGGACTTATATTGTTTAAAAAATTCATAAAAGAGCTTCAAAATCCTCACAGAATTAAGAAAAAAACAACTGAAAAGTATTTGAAAACAATATAAGTAAAATAAATGAACAAAAATTAATAGTTCTTAAAATGTAGAAGAGAAATATATATATATATTAATGATTTTAAAAGATTAGAGCAAATTTAGATGAAGAATAAATTATAAGATTAGTTATTTAAACATTCTGCTATATTTAAGTATCAAAAAAATTCAGGCGACGAAATTGATTTAAAAAAAAAAAAATCTCAATGCAATTGACTCGGGAATCTAAGTGTGACACTACTTGCATTATGATAAACTGCTCAGGATCATTTAAATGCAAATATATACATTATTTTCCTAAGTTGACAGTTTTTACTATTTAATCACAAACGTATTACTAAAGTAAATAAATCCTGAGCTATAGGTAAAATAAATATTAGTTTATTTTAATTTTAAATACTACTGAACCCACTCATCCATCAGCTATACAAAATCTTGATAATTATTTGTCAATAAATATTCATAACATCTTCAAATGTAGCAAGACATGTCAAGCATTGGTGATCGAGAGGTCAGCACAGCTGCTTTTCAAGCAGTTGTCCCGGGTTAGCGGGTTTGCTTCCCGGATGATGCTATGACACATGAGAAAAAAATGTAGCAAGACTTGAAAACAAGATGATGATGATCTTCACATCTTTAGGGGAACTAAATTATATATATAATCAGTGAAAAATAATTATTTTTAAAAGTATTTTCATAAGGTAGATAAAAACTAGTTGGAAAAGCAAATATCATAGTCAAACAAATAAAGAATTAATCGACTTTATTGTCAAAAAATATATTAAAAAAAACTGTACAGATAAATAAATTTAACAAATAGCTAGGTTTACTGCAATGCCGTTGGTAGTTTTTGTTGTTGTTGTTTTTATTAATTATACTAACGTTTGTAATAATGGCATTTTACTTGTACTTATTTGTGGACTGTTTTCCTCATTTATTATTATTGTTAAATGCTTTTAGGAAGATTCAAATTGTATCTAAATCCATTAAATTATTAGCAATAACACATAGGATAGTGTGGAACATAATTTTGAGTAGTACTACCCCCTCTCCCATTGCTGCTGGATTGTCCAGTGATTTTAATAATTTTTATTAATATTACAATTAAAATGGCAATATAATCATCTAAGCTATTGACTAAGTTATGCTTAAAATGTTCTCACAACATTCCTGAAATCTGGATAGTACTATAGACCTGCTTTTGGCCTATGTTGAAATTATACACAACATTGACAAATATAAAATATTGCTAATTGACGGAGAATAATATATATAAATTGTCAAACAGAAGTAAGATGTGTCATGCAGATATGATTTTAGTTACTAAATTTGCTCTTAATTAATTATACATCATGAAATCCTGATAAAATTAATCAATTATCTTTACTCAGATTTAAAAAAAAATACTCGATGTTTGCGTTAATATCATGCCATATCGATGACATCAAAAGTATTTTAAAAATTCCCTGGATAGATTAAAAAGAAACAATATAACTAAATTACAAAGATCAATATTTTCTGTAAATAAACTACATTCATTGCGAAATTATCTTTCATTAAGATAGTGTTTACTGAATGAAAGATAATTAAAGATAAGATTCTATTTCAGTATCCATGATTAATTAAAAGGTCGAAGATTATTATATTATTTAGCTTAAAAAATGTAGTGACTTATTTATTAAACATAAAAGTGTATATAAAATATAAGTCAAAAAACTATGTCTCAGATGCCTGAAGTTGCAAATATCAATTATGCTGATAGAATATTATTACCACAACACCACAGAAATCCAATTTTGAAAACTTAAAAAAAAATCTTAATTTATAAAATAGTTTTTGAATAGCAGGTTCTAAGGCAAAAACCATTACGATATCTCCCTACTTTCTTAAAAAACTGTAAAGAAAAG
Organism: Epiperipatus broadwayi; assembly: GCA_028023455.1. Lineage (NCBI taxonomy): Eukaryota > Metazoa > Onychophora > Udeonychophora > Euonychophora > Peripatidae > Epiperipatus > Epiperipatus broadwayi. Next base: position 4,409,425 of record JAQFVV010006222.1, read on the forward strand.
AGCTTTACTCATCAAACTTGCCAAATTTTGGATAGTGAGAATATGAATATTTTTCCAACCTGGTTTTGTTCTCCAACTAAGAATAGCTAGAACTCTATTTATATATCAATATCGAACATGAGCTCAGTTGATTGTGAATAGTATTCCTGAAAATAAAATTCTAGACTAATTTGATACTTGTAAACATTTTCAAGTTTTGCCTGGCTACGATTTGAACCTGAACAATGTCTTTACTACTAGTATATACTCATATATGTATTGGTATATAAATGCAGTAGTAGCAATAAATACAAAAAAGGAGGAAATTAATTAACTAGAATATATATAAATATTTTCACTACAAACTGCATATATTATGCTACTCAGATTGTGCAAATTGCTGTTGTAGGGGTTTTGTAAGTAATATCATTTAGAGAAGTGATGATAAACAATAGTGAATGTATTAACATTAAATAATAATAATAATAATAAACAGATAAAGAAGATACAATGGAAGTGATGGAAAACAAAAACATAAACGCATCAAACACATTGAGGCCGACCATGAACTAGTTGGTTTAAAAGTGGAAAATAAGCCACTGGACAACATACAAGATAATAATAATCAAAGTAAGCTTAAAATGGCACTCCAGGAAAGGCCAGCTCAGCTCTATGAGCAAGAGAGATTAAACAATGAAAAAGAGGATAAGAGAATGACAGCAAAGGTAAGCCATATGAAATGTGACCAACAAAATCAGTCAAAGAGTGCGAATAAGGACTACATGCAAATTATGGCACTCGAGACTGAAACTGAAGATGTAACTCATGTAGTTAGAAGATGCAAAATTTCAACCAAAGTCATACCATGGCCAACAATTTATTAAGAAAACATCTGCTGAAATGATGGAGGCTATTACTCCAGATCTGCCTACCAAAATAGAAATCCACACTGAAGATAGGCGCAAACCAAGGCATCCACCAAAACAAGATAGAAGATATAAAAAGGTGATAATTGAACAAGAGAATCCTCACAGTGAGCAGGAAATATATAATTGGGCTGTAGCAGTGGATGAAGAGAGTGGCCTGGTGTTTCAAGATGCAGTGGAAATCGGGGAAGAAAAGTAGGAAGACATGAATTCCTAAACTCAAAGGAAAAAAAAAATTATTAATAAAACTTAAAATTGCTGTTTTAAATGTCAGAGGACTTAATGCAATCAATAAAAATTTCAAAGTCACAAATTGGATAAATCAAATACGAGCCCATATAACAGGATTATTAGAAACAAAGATATATGCAGGCTCAGCAATAAATCCAGCTACCTGCCTGAGGGTCCAGGGCTTCTCTGCATGTTCCAGAGATTCATCCTCCCCTTCTACAGGAACTGGAATAGTAATTGATCAAGATTTCCCTTTTGAAAATTTCAAAATACTTTACATTGATTCAAACCTTCTAATAACACTGACTCAAAAATAATTACAATGAATATAGTGCTTGTATATATGCCAGTAGAAAAGCAAAAGATAGAATCTATAATTTATAATATAAATTCAATTCTTGCCATGAATGCAAGCCCCACTGTTCTGGTTGGGGACTGCAACTCATCTTATGAAGAACTTATACAGAAATTACTCTTATTGGACAATAATGTAATTAATTAACATTCCTAAAGTAGATACACTCGTGTAAAATTACCCATATAGATATGTACTTTTTAAAAAATGAATATGGTAGCACTTGAAATTGAACTGACAATAATAAGATTCAATATGTATCTTGCTATGGCATTGTAATACTATGTAACTAAAAGAATCAATAAAGTTTACTATTGTTGAAACTTAATAATAATAATAATAATAATAATAATAATAATAATAATAATAATAATAATAATAATAATAATAATAATAATAATAATAATAATAATAATAATAATAATAATAATAATAATAATAATAATAATAATAATAATAATAATAATAATAATAATAATAATAATAATAATAATAATAATAATAATAATAATAATAATAATAATAATAATAATAATAATAATAATAATAATAATAATAATAATAATAATAATAATAATAATAATAATAATAATAATAATAATAATAATAATAATAATAATAATAATAATAATAATAATAATAATAATAATAATAATAATAATAATAATAATAATAATAATAATAATAATAATAATAATAATAATAATAATAATAATAATAATAATAATAATGTTTCCTTGTGCAGAAGTTTGCATAAAAATCAAGCAACAGAAATAATAGAGTTGAGCCATGTTCCACGAACTTTGAGCACCCATTACACTAAACCATGCAGTTACCTATATTATTAAGTAGAAAAAATACACATATATTTTCTGAGAAGCATTAATCCAACAAGAAAGAAATGTTTTTTTTTTTAAGATTAGTCATAACTCAAAAATTCTGAAAGTCTAAAAGCATCAGCATTTGATACCTTTGATTAATTTACTGCCTACTCAAACTAGCTTGTTATTATTAGTCTTCAGTAAATTTTTTGTCTTTCATACATACACATATATACAAGCATACTAAAACTACTTGTTTGATTAATTATCAAATGATTCTGGAACACAAAAGTGATAAGTCAAGCTACAAATACATCCAGACACCCTTAGCTTTAGAGCCTTTAAATCTAATGTTAATCTATCATATAACTTTTTGTTATTATTAGTATAAGTTCAATTTTTAAAAATGACAAATAACATTCAATCTCAAAATGATAGTATGGCTTAATAGTTCTATTTTCAGAAAGTCAAGAAATGTTCCAGCACCAATACGGGAAAATAATGTAACAATTCCATTTAATTAATTAGATTGAAAAACTTTTTTTTTTAAATATAAACCAACCATTATTCCCATTTGTAATATATAGCAATGTTATCTTTTGAGTTATAATTAAATAAAAAAATGAATTATTGCTGAAATTTTCGTTTTTGTGCTAATTTAGGTAACATTCAATATAAAATAATCATTTTCATTTATTTGACAATAGTAAATAAAAATTTAAAATGCTAATAAAAAAAACTATTTTCAATTAAAATAATAATATTATACAACTATAATGTGATTTTAAACTACATATTAATCAGAGGTGGATTAAGTGGTAAGCAGACTAAAAGGCAGTGTAGGGTGCCGGAATACTAAGAGGTCCCAATGTCTTAAAATGTCTTTTCATTAGTATTTAATCCTCCTATTGTGGTTTTTGAAGAGAATTTATTTGAGTTTTGGTGGAATTCTAATTTTCAATTTCATCAGGGAGTAAAAGTAGTATGACATAAATAGATCCAAATTAAGAAAATATACTTATTTTTTATTACACGAAAAATTTGACACCTCCCAAAATAATAATTTGATTTAAATTTACATGCTCTGCTATTGAAAAAATTATTGTAAATAAATTTTGCTGTTTTCCTAAAACTGATTTATCTCCAGTGCAATGGTGTATTCCTAATCAACATTTTATGTAATTTTCCCCATAGCCCCAGCTCTTTCAGATTTAAAACCCTCTATGAGTACATGTAGGTAAGTATCAACACAGTCATATATGTATCATCACACAGATATATGTGAATAAACAGATGTACTATCATGTGTTTATATATTGTACCAGACATCACACACCGATACAGAGACATGAGACTCGAACTAGGATTGTTGAGGGTGAATCCCCAAATAAGATATATGAATTATAATAATACATAATTATATAAAATCTTTTTATATCTAAAAACTGACCAAAATAAAGATTCGAACTCTGGATTGGAATTTTAATGTGTTTTAATATCAAACTAGCATGAATACAACGTATATCTACATGTAGCGATTTCACTTTAAATAGATTTACCTTTATTACATTAACACTGAATAATTCTTAATTGTTGTTAACAGGAGTTATACAATATGTTACTTTAGGTCATGTATGTGAATTCACTTAGCAAAAATAAACTCTCTTTACACAAGAAATGAAAGATCAATGAATGATTAAAATTAGTAGGAGTCATATGTTCAAAGTTATAAACCACGTTTATTTATGGCAAAAATAAAACATTTACTTTAATTTTATATTTTACATATATTTTCTTTTCACTATTATTAAAGAATGAAAAATATACATGTACACAAAAATGGTTCATTAATTTTAAGAGGGTAGGCAGCTTTAAACCAAGCACACTACAGGAATCTATACAATACTCCTAAAGTGATTCACACTTCTCGTACCCTTATTTCTTACTGGGATAAAACAAGCAAAACAATTTAATGAATGGATATTGTAACTACTAACATAGAAAGGTTGCCCCAGCTGGTCAAAAAATAGTTTTGTCAATGAACGTATTTTCATAAAGAAGACAACGTTCGCATACATGGCAAAACGATATGAAGGTTGAGGTAGGTTTGGTGATATGGGAGCTGTTGTATGATCTCTTCCATAGAGCATCCAAAACCTTAGCCTCGTGTTCCACAAGGAGTATAATCCCTGATTACGAATGATTTCAAAAGGGAGGAAAAACTTCGGCTTCTCGAAGATTCACGAATGACCAAGCATTTGAAATACTAAATAAATGTTAAACTATGCCGGCAGTACAATATACATATGAGAATAAAAAGTGTTTAATATAATAACTTTAACGGTTCAATTCCCCTGCATAATGATATGTATAATAGTGAATCAGATTATAAATATCAAATGAGACGTTTAATTAATTATTTATTTAATTAGTTAGTTATGCTTTCCAATATACGCTTCAAACAAAATTAAAACTTCTAATTGGCTTGGCCCATTTGGCGATGGCAGTAAATAACACTTCATTCTTTATTGTGATCTTTCATGAACAAAAATAAAAAATAATTAAACAAGAAAGTTTTTAGAACGATCAATCCCGCGAGTCTATTTTAACATAATATTTATTCAGTCTTACAGGGAGCGAATGATAAATAAATCCTTATCATTACAATTTACTTTGCTTTTGTTTCTTTTTTCTTTTAAAAAAAAAAAACAATTATACCTCAAACTCGTGAGGTTGAGCTGAACTGGCATATTACTAAAGAAAACCTTGAAAAAATATTAATCAGAATGCACAGACTTATAAAGCCAGAATAAAGTGAAATCATAGATAGTAATAATAAAAAATATATTAGCATATAGAGAGGTCTTACAAATAAAGTTTAATATAAATATATAAAAAAAACAATTAGTATTTAGAGGTAAGTACTGACAACTTTACATAACTAGTGGACTATTACCTCAGTTTACTTGAGGTGAATGGTTAAATGGTTCATTCTCTGAAGTTCAGTTCTGGGGATCAGCCTGGTGGTCAACAGTCTTGGTCACTATGGGTCTTTCATAGGTGGCAGCATTCCTTCATGGCAGGAGTTTCATGGCATCGTACTAGAGGCAGCCTTAAGAGGCACAGAGAAAGACGATTCAGGCCCTACTCAACTGTCATTTTAAAAATAAGCACAAAAAGTAAAAGCAAAGTGTAAGACTAAGATTTAGCCTGTTCGACAGACTAAAAACTGATTCTTATCTTTAATCTATTCTATTTTTACCACCCAAGCTATTACAGGAATGTTTTGGCTCATTTTCCCAGAGGCAGATGAGATAATTATTAAATTCCTGAACAAATTACAGTCCATTTTGATTAAAAGTAAGATATAAGAAGATATGGTTCAAATCTCTTTCATTAGCAAAAGTTTTAATTAAAGTCTTTAAATTATAAAAGTAAACCTAAGATGAGAAGATATTTTGATTAATTAAAATCAAGCATTTAAAATATTTAATCGGTGAAAAAAAATTCACAATGGGCTGATTTGAACCTGCCATCGTGGTTATAACTTTTTTATATATATTTTTACAAATGTGAAATTAAATGCAAATAATTTTTACAAATGACAAACTTTAAATGATTAAAAAAAAATCTCTTTTGAAATAAAAAAAACACAAGCTTAAAATATTCAAAAGTATGAAAATATCAAAACAACAGAATCAAAAATTATAAAATATTCATTATAATAGTTTAATATACAAAATTAAAAGCATGTGAAGCGCTTGAAAGAGATGCTATAGAGATTCAAAAATTATTAATATACAAAATTAAAAGCATGTGAAGCACTTGAAAGAGATGCTATAGAGATTCAAAAATTATTAAATGCTAAGCGCTTTCGAGGCCATTTCCCTCTTATACATAGTGATAATGTAAGATGCAGAATAAGGATGGCACTGTTAGTAATTTAAATATTATTAGGTTTGAACCCTTGTACATGTTAGTATACATTACATAAAAAAACATGAAGCTCATTCTGACTACAGAGTGATTGCTTCAGACTTCCCCACTTGAAACGATGAAAAAAAAGAAAAAATTTATACTTCAGATCTGTTGGTGGCAGGAAGAGCAACCGATAACAATGTAATGCTATTCTAAATAAAACTCTATAGCTTATTTACTCTAACCTAATCTACCCTGTCATTGGTTGGACTTCATTATTATATTCATTTACATACATTTTTTAAATTTAATTGGGGTGTCTGCAACAATTTAATCAACTGGTTTTTCTCTTTATTTTATTTTCCTGGGTCTGGAGGTACATATGGTTTAAGATGCCTTGCATTGAAAGTCCCTTTTACCCCAGCATCCCCTTCCAACAGGAATGCATTGTCTCTATAATTTTGTTGAATCTGGTATGGTCCATGATATAAGGGGAAAAACTTCTTGAATTCTCTTTTCATTGTGTTGCTAGGTTTTGGTTTTCTCAACAAAACACTACCCACCACATGAAACTGATGTCATTGGATGTGTCCCCTTTTCATATGAGACTGATCCATCTGGTCAATCATGTCCATGCATATATATGATCTTGCTGTGATCGATAGGGGTTGGTCCTTTGGGAGAAGTCTCCTGAAAATTCCAGAACTTGATACTCCAAAATGGAGTCTTCTCGGAATGAAACCAGTGGACTCATTAATGGTATGGTTAATGTAAGATCTGATTTCGTCAGTTTTATTCACCCAACCATGATGATCCATAGGAGCATATGTGCAAAAAAGTCGATTGATCTCTCTCATAACTCTTTCACATAGGTTAGACTGGGGATTTCTGATGGATGTTAAACAGTGCTTTAAATTTTGTTTAGACATCCAAACTCTCCATTCCTTAGATGTAAATGCAGAGTCAAGGTCAGAGAGAAAATGTGTCATGATTTCCAACTTTGCCTGCTTTGGAGGATGCAGATGGTGTTCTTAGAATTGGCAGCCCTGACTAGATATGCCAGCACATACTTGGAGAAGATAATGGAACCTGCAGAATATGGGAAGGGGGCATAATGGTCAATTGCAAGTAATTCATTTGGTTTGGATGCTGCGATGGGTTGAAGGGCACTTGCGTATGATTAGGAAATTTATTTTGTGCACATTTAAGGCATTTTCTTAACATGAGGAGGATAAGGCTATACATGCCTGGCCAGTAAAACTGCCTTTTTAGGGCATCTTCAATATTCCTTGCTCCAAAATGCCCCAATGTTTGGTTCACATAATTTATAAGCCGGATTCTTAGTTTATGGGGAGTCATGATTTTCCATGGGTCATCTTTTCCCAGGATGTATGTTTGCAGAACACCATCCCTTAATTGATATTGCATGTGTTTTTTCTTAATGAGATTTATAGGGTTAAGCTACCATTCTGTAATTCGTGAATAATCTGACTAACACCATCCCTTAATTGATATTGCATGTGTTTTTTCTTAATGAGATTTATAGGGTTAAGCTACCATTCTGTAATTCATGAATAATCTGACAATACTGAGGTTCTGTCTCCTGCCAATATCGGAGGTTTTTCGATTTGGATTCTATTGATGTGCCCTTGGAGATTGCCATGATTCTGACTGTGTTGTCTAACAATTGGGGATTGTGTTCTTGGATTGGTACAGGGTGACGGCTCAGGATATCAGCCCTACATTCTCCGGGCCAGGGCAATACGTTACACTGTACCTAAATTTTTGCAATGTTAAGCTCCACCTCATGAGATGATCACTTGTGAGGAAACTTTTATTTAAGTACTCCAAGCATTTGTGGTCAATGACAATGACTACCTCAGAGCCCAGCTAAAATTGCCGGAAATTTTTGGCAGACCCAAACAATGGCAAGGGTCTCTTGCTCAGTGGTAGTATAATTCACCTCTGGTCCTTTCAAACTCTGGCTGCTAAATTAGAGCTCACAATGTTCTCAATCCTTGCTAATCTGGAATAACACTGCACTTAGGCCCCTTCTGCTACTGTCTGTCTGCACATAGAATGGCCTTCTGAAGACAGGTGGTGTAGCATAATAGCATGCAGAAAATTTTGCTTTATGGTACTGAGGTCTTGATCATGAATCATTGTCAACTTCCCACTTTTGATACTCTTTTAGCAAGTTAACAAGGTTCATAGTTTCACAGGCAAACCATGTATAAAACCTGTGATAAAAATTACATAATGCTAAAAAGGATATGAGCTGTATACAGTTCTGAGGAGTTAAATTTTTTCTCAATAGCATCCACCTTTTCTGGGTGGACTTTTACCCTGTGCTTGTTTATCACGTGACCTAAAACGTTATCTCTTGAATTGTGAATTTATTCTTTTCCAGAGTTGCTTGTGATATTTTCCCTCTGGCACTCTCTGACGAACTGTTGCAAGTATTTCAAATGTCCCTTGATGTCCTTTGAAACAATGACAATATAATCGATGTAGCATACCATGTGTTACTGCATGTCATCGGATATTACTTGTTTCAAACAACGCATCAATCCCGTTCTGCTATTGATTAGTCCAAATGGGACCCATCCAAAGAACTGTTTCAAGTATTTAAAATGTTCCTCAATGTCCTTTGAGGCAATAACAATATCATCGATGTAGGATACCATGTGTTGCTGCTGGTCATCGGATGTTATTTGTTTCAGACAATGCATCAACCCTGCCCCGCTATTGATGAGTCCAAATGAGACCAATTTGAATGCATGGGTGTGACCATTGTATCTGAAAGCAGTATACTTCTGGTCCTGTGGTTCCAAAACTATCTGCCAGTAGGTGGCCATAAGGTTCAAGATGGAAAACAGTTTTTCCAGCTAGCTGAACAAATATTTCCTGTATGAGTGGAGGTGTATCTCTCTCAGTAATTGTTATACTATTAAGATGGCGGGCATCAATACATAACTGAAGGTTCACATTCTTTTTCTTGACCACAAGAGGGTTATCACATGGGGATGAGCTATGCTCGATGATGTCCAATCTATCATTTGTTTAATTTGCATTTCTACTTCTTCCTTATACTGGAAAAGAATTGGTTATGTCTTGGATTGAGCATAGGACTCCTCTTTGATCCATACCCGGTGAGTATATCCTCTGATCTTACCAGGAGTGTTTGAAAATACATGAGCATACTCCTCCAAGATTTCCTTCATATGAAGTCTGTGTCCAGGTTCTTGAACATCTGCCTCTCATATCTTGGTTTCTATTAAGGCTGGATCAACTGGCTGAATGAGGCAACCTCCCCCCCCCACATGTTGATTATTGATTTCAAAATATATACTTTCATTATGTATCTGACAGGTCCTTTTGGAATAATCAATGATGCAGTGGTGTTGTTGCAGAAACTCGGATCCTAGTATTATGTCATAGATTAGTCCTGACATTATCAGGAATGTGTGGCCTGTGTAAGATTTTCCAAAACCAATCTCTAACCATACCTGATAATTCTCACTTTTTTTTCCATTTGCTAGGGTTAATGTAATAGGGCGAGTTGGAAGTTGCATGATGATGTTGTCTTCCTTGAGAGTATTTACCCATATCCGTGATACTATAGATATCTGATTTCTGGAATCTAATAAAGCCTTCACGCTTTGGAATCCAACCCATACTCCTATTGTAGATGATACGTTCATCATTTCTCTCTCTTCATGGTCATCCTTCTCATGAATAATCATATTCCTCAGGCTGATGCTGCCTGACATTAATTTTTCACCTTTTTGGTTGTCATATTGATGACCAAGCTTTAGATCCTTGTCTTCTCTTGCCTTTTGATTTCTCATAGTGTCAGTTTCTTTGACCTGTGCTATGGTCCTTGGATTCAATATCCCATTGTCAAAGGATATTAAAAATTTGGTCATTTCTGTTATATCAGCAATTTGACAGTAGAGCATCATCCTCTGCAACCAAGAAGGCATGTTTTGTCTGATGATATGAATGATTTGAGAAATTGGAATAAGGAAATGCAGTGAGAGTTTTAAACATGGCCACCTGATGCAAAAAAAATTGTGTGAGAAGTTTCTGGATGATGATCCTGGTATTTCTCATTCATCAATGTATGTAGGATATTCTCCTGACAGTCTTCTCCCCAAAAATTCTGCAATAGAATGGCATTATATTCTTCAAATGTCACACTGCTTTTGAAGCGACCACCACCAATCCTTGGCGATGGGTTTTAAATGGTGGCTGGCAATAGCCACACGCTCAGTTTCATTGGCTTGGCTTAGACAAAATAGTTTTTAAAGACTCTCAAGATGTTCCTCTGAATTTGTATGAGAGTCACCACTGAAAATCTGCAGATTCACAAACTGTGCCATCTGTGATGATCTCTGGTAATTAATGTTGTTGTTGGGGTACTTAGTCACCAGGTTACTTCGTTCTTCTCTGGCCTCGGCTGTTGAGGATGATCTGAGATTTAGATGATTTTCATCCTTCATGTACTCATTCTGTTGATCCATTTATTTATTTTTTATTCAAAATGTTGGTTAAAATAAACTGTGGATCAATTTTTTTTTATGATTTGGACTTAAATTTCTCCCCCTCTCTTCAACTGCCTCCATTCCTACACAACCACAAACTCCCATTTCTTTATATATATATCCCCTATATGCTGCTCCTATTTATTTTAATCTATTACTACTCATTGCTGACCACGGCTTCATTTTATTCCACTATACTTGGTTTGCTCAAATTCCCTGTTGGTTGCTCTACTGCACCTGAAACAGACTAGAACAAAATATGATTATTACTTGACAAACATATGTATGATACATATATGATACCCAAAGATACAGTCCATGAATATACTAAAATTGATCTCTCTATATCCCAATTATCCAGGTTCGAATACAATTTGGTTGAATGACATGACTTTTAACATCCTGTTGGCACATTTATAAGGTGCCTGCCAACAGTACAATAAACACACATATAATATTTAATAATTTTCACAAAATGGCATGACTTTTAACACTTCCTGTTGGCACATTTATAAGATGCCTGCCAACCGTACAATAAACACACATATAATATTTAATAATATTCGCAAAATGATATTCTATAAATACCTCCAATATTCTTAACTTTAAATTTGTCATACATATACAGTACACTACATTTATGTATACATACATTAATATACATACGTGAACACATAATATCAATACAACTATATCTGAGAGAAAAAAAATATTTTCGTTTTTTTTAAGAAAGAAACACGAAATTGATTTAATAATGATTTATACATAATTTATGCATGTTTATACATATATATTGTAATGATCCGGAGAAGGTAACTTAACGTAATCTGCACTACAGGGCGCCATCTAGGCATTTGAACCTAGAAAAATTTATAAAGTAGGCAGATACGTAAGTCAAAAAAAAAATTTTTTTTTTCTTTTTTGATTCCGGTCGTTAGCCCATGTCACTAGCTCAGTGGAATAGCAGAGATTTAATAAGATAATCTAAGAGTATATATAAAAAAAAGAATAAAATAAGCGACTGCCAGTAATTAACATACAAAAATTTATTTACGCACATATATATATAAGATTTAAAATTGTTTTAGTATCAGTTTACATTTTAACATTTAACATTATTTTTAACTTTACTTTAATTTACATTTAATTACTATTATATTATAATTTTACATTTTAATTAAGTTCGCACATATAAATTTATGAAAGCTTGTTTATAATGTTGAATATAGATCGGTTACATAGATTTCACGGTCAAAACATTTCAAAAGAAACATAAACGATCAAAATACAAAATTATTGATTACTGACAATTGCGGAGGGAAATTTATATGTAACCCAATAGTATTCACCATAAGATACTTGCATTGTCACCAATAACTTAAAAGACATCCGAATAAATACATTTTAGATACTCACCGTAAGGTATCATTATTTATCGAATGTCTTTATATTTTGATCAAATATGAAAACCCAAAACATACTTAACCGATAACCAATCCATGCCAGTGTCTATAAACAACTTAAATTTAATGCATTTTTATTTATGGTCAAGTATGAATAGACCACATAGATTTGCATTTGAAAATAAAATATTCTATCCCTATTTAACCTTAGGCTAAAATTCGCAGTCAAACTGGCATCAATTCATCTGATACATCGATGTATTCAATGTAAATACGGAATACGGCAGCACCAAAAAGATTAAGAGAAGATATTGACTTTCATTAGATAGGAATATTACTTCTATCCAACGAGAAGAACAATAAAAAAAAAACTCCATAGAAAGAAACTGCGCTCTGCGTCTTATAAGTCCTTCCCTAGGCAAAACGGGAGAGTGCGGCGTATGAAGCGATTCTGCCAGTAGCGAATCTCCGACTACATCTACTAACTACATCAATATATCCAATCCATTGACCCAATCTAACAACGACACAAATAACCTAAGATTACCCTCCCCTAATATAACTTTACAAATCTATACAGCCATTCACGCCCGACTTAAGTTTAACATTTATATAATTAATTTAACGAAAAACAAAAATCATGATAGAAACTTAAAGAATAAAAAATAAATAAATGGAAATGATTTTACATAAATAAGAAAAAAAATACAACAAATAACACTATTAATAAAGAATTTAGTTTGGTCAGATAGGATCATATTGCAATCATTTAAATATAGAAAATTTTAATTTAATGTTCATTATTTATAAAGTTCTTACGGTTTAAAACAGTTCATCTTTATCCGTTGCTTGCCATGAACGTGAATTCCCACGCTGTCCTAAGATTGGTATCCATTTAGCCGTTGTTTTATTTATTCATTCGGAGGTTTTTTTAGTTTAATTGGTCCTCAATGTAGGAAACGGTAGTTCATTTCTCCTTTCTTTAACAGTTGAAAGAATTGACAGTGCGTCTGACAATTCCTTCACCTCCAACTCCGTACTACTACATATAGTCACATCGTAATAATCAATTTCCAGTCACTAATTAATAATTTCCTAATTTTCCTTTTATACGTATTCGAAGGATTGACTTGGCATTATGTCATCGATGTGATCATCCTTTTGCTGAGGCCCGATTTCCCGATGGATTTCTTTCATTGGCTATTTGTTTCTATTGTTTTCCTATCTGACCGATGTTTTTACATTTAAATGCCCAAGGCTGGTTTACATTTAACTAATTAACAATCATTTCCATTTCTGATTAATTAACCTGTTTTCCAATTCAAAGATATATTTTTATCTCTAAATCTTTTTAAGTTTTTGTTTTTAAAATACCTTTTCTATTTTTAATACAGTTTTATTTTAATAATTTTTTTTATCTGTGCGATTTAATATATACGAGTTTAAGATGATATTTAATTTCAATTTTTAATTCTTAAAGAAAATTTTTAAATGCGAACTTTTTAATTTACTTTCATGTTTAATAAATATAAAAAAAAACAATGTAACGAACGTCTGTGCTCGTTACAATATATTTAATCTATACAAGCATAAATTTTTTCAGGGTCTTGGCATTGATCAGAGCCCCATGTTGGGTGTCATGATCTGGAAAAAACCCTACTGTACCGGACCTTACACAGCAGTACAGAGACATGAGACTTGAACTAGGATTGTTGAGGGTGAATCCCTGAATATATATGAATTATAATAATACATAATTATATAAAATCTTCTTATATCTAAAAACTGACCAAAATAACGTTTTGAACTCTGAATTGGAATTTTAATGTGTTTTAGTATCAAACTAGCATGAATACAATGTATATCTACATATAGTTATTTCACTTTAAATAGATTTACATTTATTATGTTAACACTGAATAATTCTTAATTGTTGTTAACAGGAGTTATACAATATGTTGCTTTAGATCATTTGTGCAAATTCACTTTGCCAAAATAAACTCTCTTGAAAGAGTGATGAATGATTAAAATTAGTAGGAGCCATACGTTCAAAGTTATAAACCATTTTTATTTATAGCAAAAATAAAAACATTTATTTTAATTTAACATATATTTTCTTTTGACTATTATTACAGAATGAAAATTATATGCATATACGGGAATGGTTCATTAATTTTAAATGAGTGGGCAGCTTTAAACCAAACACACTACAGGAATCTATACAATACTTCTAACATGATTCACACTCCTCATACCCTTATTTCTTACTGGGATAAAACAAGCAAAACAATTTAATGAATGAATTTTATAACTACTAACATAAAAAGGTTAAACATGTATAAGCCCCAGCTGGTCAAAGAATAGTTTCATCATTGAACATATTTTCATGAAGAAGACTGCGTTTGCATGTATGGTGAAACTTACGAAGGTTGAGGTAGGTTTGGTGATATGGGAGCTGTAGTACGATCTCTTCCATAGAGCATCCAAAACTTTAGCCTCACATTCCACAAGGAGTATAATCCCTGATTATGAACGATTTCAAAAAGGAGAAAAAAACTTCGGCTTCTTGAAGATTCCCGAATGACCAAGCACTTGAAATACTAAATAAATGTTAAACTATGCTGGCAGTACAATATACATATGAGAATAAAAAGTGTTTAATATAATAACTTTAACGGTTAAATTCCCCTGCATAATAATATGTATAATAGTGAATCAGGTTATGAATATCAGATGAGACATTTAATTAATTATTTATTTAATTAGTTAGTTATGCTTTCCCATATACACTTCAAACAAAATTAAAACTTCTTATTGACTTGGCCCATTTGGCGATGGCAGTAAATTACACTTCATTCTTTATTGTGATTTTTCATGAACAAAAATAAAAAAATAAT
Source organism: Epiperipatus broadwayi (assembly GCA_028023455.1). NCBI lineage: Eukaryota > Metazoa > Onychophora > Udeonychophora > Euonychophora > Peripatidae > Epiperipatus > Epiperipatus broadwayi. Next base: position 4,424,502 of record JAQFVV010006222.1, read on the forward strand.
TAAACAAGAAAGTTTTAGAACGATCAATCCTGCGAAACTCTTTTAACATAATATATATTCAATCTGATAGAGAACGAATGATAAATAAATCCTTATCATTACAATTTACTTTGCTTTTGTTTCTTTTTTCTTTTTAAAAAAACAATTATATCTCAAACTCGTGAGGTTGAGCTGAACTGGCATATTACTAAAGAAAATCTTGAAAAAATATTAATCAGAATGCACAGACTTATAAAGCCAAAATAAAGTGAAATCGGAGTTAGTATTAATAGAAAATATATTACATATATAAAGAGGTATTACAAATAAAGGTTAAATATAAATATATAAAAAAACAATTAGTATTTAGAGGTAAGTAATGACAACTTTACATAACTAGTGGACTGTTACCTTGGTCTACTTGGGGTGAATGGTTAAATGGTTCATTCTCTGAAGTTCAGTTGTGAGATCAGCCTGATGGTCAACAGTCTTGGTCACTATGGGTCTTTCATTAGTGGCAGCATTCCTCCATAGCAGGAGTTTCATGACATCATACTAGAGGCAGCCTTGAAAGGCACAGAGAAAGATGATTCAGGCCCTACTCAACTGTCATTTTAAAAATAAGCACAAAAAGTAAAAGCAAAGTGTAAGACTAAGATTTAGCCTGCCTGTCCAACTCAGACTAAAAACTGACTCTTATCTCTAATCTATTTTTACCACCCAAGCTATTACAGGAATGTTTTGGCTCATTTCCCCAGAAGCAGATGAGACAATTATTAAATTCCTGAGCAAATTACAGTCCATTTTGAGTAAAAGTAAGATACAAAAAGATAAGGTTCAAATTTCTTTCATTAGCAAAACTTTTATTTAAAGTCTTTAAATTATAATAGTAAAACTATGATGAGACGATATTTTGATTAATTAAAATCAAGCATTTAAAATATTTAATTAGTGAAAAAAACTTCACAATGGGCTGATTTGAACCTGCCATCTTGGTTATAACTTCTTTCTTTTATATTTTTACAAATGTGAAATTAAATGCAAATAATTTTTACAAATGACAAACTTTACATGATTAAAAAAAATTATGTTTTTAAATAAAATAACGCAAGCTTAAAATATTCAAAAGTATGAAAATATCAAAACAACAGAATCAAAAATTATAAAATACTCATTATAATAGTTTGTAATATATATAAAATTACATATATGATGGCACTGTTAGTAATTTAAATATTGCTAGGTTTGAACCCTTGTACATGTTAGTATACTTTAGGTAAAAAAACATGAAGCTCACTCTGACTACAGAATGATTGCTTCAATATATATATATATATATTACAGTGTGCATATTTTATTTAAAATCAAATCTTTTAAATTATAGATTTTATTTTGTTAAATGCATCAATTTGTTATTTTATATTAAAAATTACATGTATATGTGTAAAGTTCACATATCACCATGATACATATATACTGAAATGTTATTTAAAAGTTTCTACTAATTATTAATTTTAAATTAAAGTAGTTATAAACAAAAAATCATGCCACTGCACACCTGTGTCAATATAGCATGTGAACAAAGTTTTAAATCGTATTTTTGCAATAATATTTTTCTAAAATATATTTTATAGCAAACAAAATTCACTAAGTTGTAACTATTACCAAATCTTTGATGAATGGAGATAGCAAAAGTTAAATTAAAAATAACAAGTTTAAAATTTAAACAAAAGTTTAAATCAATTTTGTAAATTAAAACATCTTAACATATTATCATTAAAAAATTTTTTTTTTAGTAGGCAGTGTTTGTGAGGTTAAAAGCTTTTAAACTATTTTGAAAAAAAAAAAAAAAAAAAAACTTTTTTCTTCACAGCAAAAAAATGAAGAGATATCAAAAGCAAAAAAACGTTTTTAAAAAAAGGTGGAAATTGCTGAAAGCCAAAGAAATTCATTGTATAAATTTTTAAAACTTAATACAGATACAGAATTGCCATTGACATCTATGTCAAAAAACTCTAAATTGCCTACATTTGAAACTTTTTCTAAATAAGAGAAAGAAGAACAAGTTGAGAATCAAGAGGTTGAAATTGCAAAGTGCAAAATGTAGAGATAGTCCAGAAATATGCTTTGATATAGACATCAATGTAATAAAGATATACCTTTATGGTTAACAATATTAACAGATGCTATTAATGATCATATTCTTAATAACAAACTAAAAAATATCAGGAATATAGATAAATTTAAAATCAGTATATAAAGACAAAGATGAAGTGCATTACAGAGGACTTTCTTATGAATATTTCTACAGAAAGAAATCAAATGGAATTATGGAAAAGAGAAATTGGCTGATATTTTCAAAAACAAGTAAAAGTGTTTACTGCTACCCTTGCAAACTCTTTTCAACAATAAATTCTAAATTAATAACTGGTTTACAAAATTGGAGATCAATAACTGTTATTTTATTGGATGACAATGTTTCAAAAGAACACATGTCAGCCATGTGTACTATGTATAAAAGATTAACAAAATTCAACTATTACAGAAAAACAAAGAATGTTACTTGAAAGAAGTGTTGGAAAGAATTGTTTCAACAACAAAATTGTTGAGTCACTTAGGATTAGGATTTAGGAGTTATAATGAAAGCAAAGATTCCAATAAGAAAAAAAATTATTTAACCTGCTTGGAATATCTCAGTGAATATTATGAGTTTTTAAAGTTATGTCTACAAAAATATGCCAATGAAGGACAAGAAAATGTAAACTATTTATCACATATTATTTGTGAGGAATTTGTAGGTCTTACTGAAAATCAAATAAGAGTGGAAATACGTGAAAAAAATCAAATCTGCAAATTATTATAGTATAATTCTTTATTCCACTCCTGATATTTCACATATCAATCAAGTAACTTTGTGATAAGATATGTTTCATCCTATAGTAATATAATGGGAGGATTTATGGAATTCATTCCCATAGATAAACACATGTCTTAATATTTAGAATAAGAAGTTTTGCAAACTTTAATAAAATTAGGAGTGAATATTAAAAACTGTTGGGACAATCATTCAATAATGTCAGGAAAGTACTCAAGTTTGCAAGCATGTATTAAAGAACATAGCTCAAGTGCGGTTTTTATTTCATGTACTAATCATTCCTTGAATTTAATTAGAAATTTTGCTGCAGAGAGTTGTAATGCTGTAATTGAGTACTTTATATTTGTGCAGAATTTATTCACATTTTTTTCTGCAACAACCCATCACTGGAAAATTTTAACCAGAAATCTAGAAATCATCACAGTAAAAAGAGTTAAAAATACAAGATGGTCAGCAAGAGCAGATGCTGTATTAGCTATAAAACTTGGTTTCACCCATGTGAAAGAGGCTTTAACTGAATATGACTTCACTTCTGAAAAAAAATGAACAAATATAAAACTGCCCTAATGACAGTGATTTGGAATACTATTTTACAAAAAATAAATGCTACTAGTAAATCACTGCAATCAATGGAGTGAGAATTATTGAAAGGATCTATCCTATTGAAGTCATTAGAAAATTTTATCAATAATTTCAAATAAAATTTTGAAAATGTTGAAAAAGAGGCAATTGTTTTTATCAGGGCTATCATTCAATGTGGAGGATAGACAAACTCGCAGACAACAAAAGGGAAAAATGTTTTTTGGTAAAAACAAAAAAGTTGGACATGAATTTACAATAAGAGAAAATTTCAATCAATTTATTTTGTCATATGTGATAGCACCATGGCAGAACTATCTCGAAGAACTCAGATGTATGAAGTTGTGGTAGAGTCCTTTCGAATATTTTTTGATTGGAATTTATCAGTACAAAAAAAAAAAAGAACATGATATAAAAAGTTTAAGGATATTTAAAAAATGGCATTGATGTTTGTAATTTTGAAAATGAATTTGGCCATTTTTTTTTAATATTTCTAAAAGAAATCAATATTTATAAAAGAAATCAAGGACACCATAAAAACCACATCAGACATTTGTCTTGCACATTTCCAAATGTTGAAATGTTATTGAAAATTCCCTTATCTAATGCGTCAGGAGAAAGATCATTTTCTGTTTTAAAGAATGCAAAAAATTATTTAAGAAGCACTATGGGAGAAGAAAAATTAAATAATATAGCCATTCTGTGATATAGAGCTGGAAGTTTTAAGCTGAATTAACACTGCAAAAATAATTGATAAATTTACAAGAAATAAAGCAAGATGGAAAATCATGTAAAAAATATGTTTTTTGATAAATTCATTTAATATGTTATAGTATGAAATTTTTGATTACTTTTCTTTTTTGTTAATAATTTAATGAGAGTTTTCTTGATTTTTTTTTTCTAACTTGACTTTGAGGGCCCCGAAATTTTTACTGCTTGTGGCCCCCACTTGGCTTGATTTGCCTCTGACATTAATACAGTTAAGAATTAAGCATTTGAAATAATATTATTTTCGACTATTATCAATTTATTGCTGAATAAAAGTCTCTCTGAATTTAAATAAGCTTCTCGATTCATAATTTCTCTTTTCTATATTTTTACTCCTTAAACTACCATAATAATATTTTATACAAGTTGATTAAAATGGTAACTGATCTTTTACTATAAATCATCACAAATAAAATATTCAATAAATTTGTATACTGTGAATAGTCAATGTATAACAATTAAAAAATCAAAATAATACAAAGAAATACATGCTTAAAATAGAACAACATGTATTAAATAAAAATTATATCAACGATTTAATAAGTCACATGATACTATAATGAATTTAATAATAAGTAATTCTATAAACTTTAAATATTAGTATAACATGGCAACCAAATTTGATATCTTGAGTTGCTCTCATGTAAATCAAACTGTTTTTTTTTTCTTTCACTATTGATATGCCATCTAATTTAAGTTTTAATAACTAGTAAATGCTGGATGATAAATTCCTATCCAATGCTATCCTATTCAATATTTTCAGAATGGTTTCTCACTTATACCTTTCTCATTGAGGAATATTAGATATAGGAACCTTCTTTCTAGAAGTCATCATTCACTTCTAATGTTTTACTATCAAGCTATCAGCCTAAAATCTAAAACAAATTTTTCAATCAAAGCAAATTTGTTTAATCATACAGATGTGAAACCAATTCATTATGATGTCCCTTGGTTAGACATCTTTATTTTGTATATAAAATTTATTGAACATTATCAACTGGCATCTACCAGTTATTGAAATTTATTTTAGGTAGCATAGTAATGGTAAAAAAAAAAAAAAAATTTGCTGAAACAGTAATGTGTAATCTGAAGTCATGCAATATTTTATTGTTTTCGTACCAATCCTGGCTACAAGATAAAAGCACCTATAATTATTAAAAACTAAAAATTATATAATATATAAATACTGAGCTGATTTCATTTATATATGATTGTAAGGCAAGATGGTTTAAATTCATAATATTTATATGTTTTTGTTTTTTTTCGATTTGAGCAGCCAGCTTTCATCTCTTATTGAGACTTCAATAAGAGATAAAAACTGGATAAATAATTAAATAATTGTAAGTATAATTAGTTGTTTGTTTCAATTTTATTTAGATTGATTATTAAATTAAGTATATATCTATAATAACATTGTGGACAAATAATTTTTTTTATACTGGATATTGTACATATTTGTGCAGATAGCTTTAGAGTAAAACAGAGATGTAAATGATGGATTTGAGAAGGAAAGTGCTTAGATCCTAAAAGTTCAGATGTATTGTTTCCAAAGTTTCTTACTGATGAAAGCCATAAACTAAAAGCTGTTCTGGGAATATTGAGTAGGGCAACATTAGATGGGAATTTATTAAGCACTATCATCAGGTAATTATTAAAACTTATTTAGATGGTATAGCAATAGTGAAAGAACAAAAGTAAACTAAAATATAATAATGTAATATTTTATTGATCTTACATCAAACAATTAATATTGAATCTCACAATGACATTTATTAGTTATATTTGACATAGTAATAATAGTTAAGATCTATTTAATCTACTACATGGCTTGTTTTGTGAAAAATAACAAGCATGAATATTTTTAATTAGAAAAAAATTTTTTTTTTCATAACTGCCATAAGTTTTCTCTACCTGTGAAACTAGATTTTCCTTATGGCATGAGCTTATTATAAGTTGTTTTTTTTTTTTTAAGAGAGAGAGAGAGAGGAAAAGATTTTGTTAAAATAATATCATCCAACATAATGCATAATCAGATTTGCTGTTTACTGAATTTTTTTTAAAAAAAATGCTATAGATATTCCATGATAGAGAAATAAGGTATTGATAGATCAGGAGTTCAGTGATTATAAGATTATGATGAATGTCAAAAGCTGTATTAATAATGCACTGATATTCATCTAACTAATCCATCTTAGTCTGAGACCATTACTTTTTAGCTAAAAAGAGACCGTCTGTTTGTATCAGAAACTTGAGGGGGGGAGTACCACTTTTAAAAATTCAATTAAAAATCATAATAAAGCACTATTATACAACGATAATGTGTATATATTATAATGAGCATAAAGGATTAGGATGAAGAGAGAAATAAAAAAAAGATATGAAGCAATCTCTCAATCAAATTATCTACTAATCTCAAGCTCATCTCTGTAAAATCATTCTTAATACCATTCATTATCATTTCTCTGCTTCCTGAAAACTGTAATGATCATTATCCAAGTTCTAAATATCATATGTTGTACTGTGCTTTTAATTATTAATAGAATCTTGGAGACATGAGATAAAAGAGGTGTTGTTATATGGTTCAGATCATTTGCATTTCCCTTTTGCAGAAGGTAAATGTATAAAATCCTATGGAATTATTTATTCTTCATAATATCGTTATTCTATCAAACAAACTAACTTTCATAACATCACTATAACTTTTTAAAAGTACAATCTACACCAGTTGTCTTATTATTCTAAAACATGGCAAAAAAATTTCATGTTATTATTGGTACTCACTCTTCTTCCTCAATCACATTTTCATCCTTTATACTACCTCTCAAATCTAATGCACCTTCTTCTTTAAACTAATTTTCAAAATACTCTTTTCTTTGATTATCAACTTCTTATTCTTGAAAAGTATCTTCTTTTTTTTATACTCAAAAATGTTCTAATCCTTTCATAATTTTTTTTTTCATTTTTTTAATATCATTTATGTTCTTCTCAATTTCCTCATTAATTATATTTATCTTTTTTCATTATTTTACATTCTGTTGCTGTTATTTTTTTAATTTCTAAGTTTTTATCTTTAATATTGATTCATATTTCAATTCAATTTAATATCTCTTTATTATTAAATATTAAACTCCTGTTTCTCAGCACATTAATAGCTGCTATCATTTTATAGTATTCCATATCATGAAGTCATTATCTTCTAAAAGCAATTTTCCAGAATATCTGGATCCTAACTATTTTATACATATGCCTTCTTTTTTCTGAATTTAATATTGCTTGTTGATAAAGAAAATCTATATTAACAGCAGAATATATATATATGATTAGATTTCATTTTGATTTCTATTTGCATTTAATAGTTAAAACTTCCTAAGTAATAAATAATGAAAATAGCAACATCTCAACTTTTCCAGAATTCCATTACTGAAAAATTCTACTATAAGTTCAATATCAAACCAAATATATATATTACCTAGCATTTTTTACTCTGAAGTCACTATAAAGTTAATCATTAGTGATACTTAACTTCATACCATTTAGTTTAGACAGCTAGATAACAAGGCGAAATGTAATTTATGCACATAAACTTCACAATCGACTTGAACATCCAATGACTTTTAAAAATAAAAATCTTGCTTTTTTAATATATCGAAATCAAGTTCTACAATTATTTAAGTAAATATAGAGATTGAATAAATTGCTAAAAGTTCTTGATATGATAACCTCGTAAAACTGAATATATAACGTAATATAAAAATACAAATCATAATCCATTGAAGTTACAAAGGCAGAGTATTTAGAGTTAAAATGATATTTAAAATTTACCGTTTTCTATTGTAAATGCAAATGTAAAAACTGAGATATCAATGAAAATAAGAAAAGAATAATGAAAGAGTAGAAACATGCGTAAATGGGAAGAATTTTTGGATCTCTATAAAATGGTCAAACTTGTTGAAAATTTCAATGATGTAAACAAAATTATCCACAGATGTGATTGATGCTAAAATATCTTTGAGAGCTGTTGCAATCATTTCTAATAATAAGTATATACTATTTTATAATTTATTCATGCATTGTTGTTGTTGTTGTGTGGGGTGAGGTATGTGTTCAAGATTTTAAAAATTCTATCTAGCCCTATCATTAGCCCTATCACATGTTCCATATTGCCTGCATTTATATTTACAATAACAAAAAATCATTTTTTTTTTATAACAAGATAAATTAAATTTTGATATATATATTTGTTTAGAAATATTATGATTGTATTAATGTAACATAACGAACTCTTAAGTTGGCTTTAACTATTATTTTGATAAAATACATCTCTCTAAACATTTAGAAAATAAGCAAGAAAATGCTGCAATAATTAGAGAAAAAGGAAACTACAATTCAATTTTTTGAAGTGTAATAAAATTTAAATATTAAAGAAAAATAATAAGTAGGAATAAAGGTATGCAAATAGACAATTAAATCATTGTTACTACAATACACCTGGGTCTCGTTTTACGCGATAGATAGGTTCCTCAGAAAACACGCGCAAATGAAATCGTGCAAAAATAGACGTAACTTACATTGATAAAGGGGGGATGCGGTCTGTGATTTTTCAAAATTCACATAAAAGCAATGCATCAACGTAAAATTACTTTAAAATTCTCGCAAAAAAAAAATAAGGAAATAAAATATGACTAATAAAAATTTTCAAATTTGAAAAAAATTGATACAAGACAAATTTTTTTTAACTATAATATTTAATTTTATTCAAAATAATATATTTTTATGCATAACTTACTGTACAGTAATTTACATTTTTTTATACAAGTTTTAATCATTATCGATAAACAAGTTCGTTTACAAACTCGTTAAAAAAAATCAGATTCTTCTCAAGAGGAAATACAACTAGCACCATCTTCACTCTCATGTTGTGTTAATGATTTTCTGGTGACAAAGTAATTAGTAATTAATCTTTGAGATGATGATTTTATTAATTGTTTATGAAGCTCGCAATATCCAGACATACAACCATTTAGCTCTCGTTGGAATTTAAGAGCACGTTAATGATTAGTGTCATTAATAAGAAAATAATAATTGATTACGTTCTTTTTGAAAAGCAAAAACAGAATTTGATTTAAAATGCAAAATTAACATGCACAATGTTTGAACAAATTTACATTATAATCTTATAAAATTTAATGGGTGTATACATAAAATGTGGAAATCATGATTTTAATTTCATTATTGCATAAAATCTTACTATTATAAAACACTGAAAATATTGAAATTACTAAGATAAAAGTTGAATTCCAATAATCTGCTATTACTTTCAATATAACATAAGTGCACGAAATTTATTATTTAAAGTAATAGCGCATTTTCGGAGGTCGACTTCCAGTGAAACAAGAATTGCATAACTTCAAAATCATGTTAAATAAGTCCACGTAAAAAGAGACCCAGGTGTATATATATATTCTATTTTATCAGTTAAAAAAAGCTATTTCTGTTGTCAGAATTAAAACTTGTTATCTAAATTAATATTTTGAAAGCAAAAAAATAAAACTCCTAATAAGCATCAAAGACATTTCTGTAGGAATTATTATTGTTGTTGGTTTACAAAAAAAAAAATGTATTCTAATAAAAATAAAATGTAGCCTTTAAAACAGTCCAATGTAAGCCTAAAACTTTCTAATAATTCACCAAGAGCAGTCAGATATACATTAAGCTACCTAGATTAACCATTTGAAAGAAATATATGCCAACAGTAATCTACTAAATTTTTTTCAAAGTTCTTCCAGCCTAAATTTGAATGCCTGATTATAAGCATCACATATAGCTACAAAATAGAGAAAATTATCTTTAGATATTTACAGATACATCCTTCATCCGAAGTTTTTATATATTTTTCTACAAATTTTCAAGTCAAATGTATAATTTTAAAAGCTCACTTGGAAAAAAGTATGTTAAAGAAGTTTTCTACTTCCATTTCCTTTCTTTTTTCCTATATCATAAATAAAAAAAAGTATTCAAAAAAAATATTAATTTGTAGAAAAAAAAAACAAAAACAAAGAAAAAAGCATCACATAATTCATAAAGCTGACTAAAATTCCTTGAAAAAAAATCACTAGTGTATTGTAATTATGTTTGAAAAATATATATCAATAAATTGTATTATTTATGCATTTTCTAATGATTACTGCATAAATCTTTTTATTCAATTTTAACAAAGATTCTGGACTAATAATACAAAAGAACTGTTTCAAGTAAGTCAATTCATACAATTAATGTTTTCTATAATATATTGATTTTTTTCAATGAATTTGTATATATATACATGCTGTATAATTTAATTCTTTATGCATTTTATTTTGAATCACATTTATAGATCGTATTTATTCTTTTAATTCTTTTTTTTTTTTCAATTGTATTCTTCAATGAAAATAAATATATATTCCTAATCAAATTTAAATATTTTTTTGTTAAATTTTATTGAAAGCATAAGTTCAAAAAAAAAAATAGTCTTTAAAATAAAATATCAACTTTGCAAAAAACAAACAAAGATTAATAAACAGAAATAAAGTAATGAAAATGAAAGACTTAATTTCAGGAAGAAAATGAAATTAAGTCAATGGAAAAAAAAATTATTCTTAATCAAATCTTTATATTTATGCAAATTAAATTAAAATTGAATTTCCTGAAAATGAAATTAATATTAGAAATACGAAAAAACAACTTTCCAATTAACAAATAGAAAAAAATCTACTGACATAAGCATTAACAGTTGGCTAATTTTCTGATAAAATGCAAACATATTAATAAAAATGACCCACTTATTTAGAAACAAATATTTAATAATTTTATTTTAAAAAAATATAATAAAATTTATTTTTTTCTATCAATTATAATGTTGAGAAACAAGTATAAACATACTATTTTCTTTTTAGAGAATATTATTTCCATTCCCTTGGATTGTTAACACATACTATCATCTATTATAATGGCTAAAATATAATTCAATCCAGAAAATTGCTCAAAGCTTAAATTTTAATTAAATAACATTAAATGATATAAATATATTTTTATCATTGAAACTATTTCAGCCCAAATGTATACCAATGAGATGCTTATACAAAACAGTGAAAAGGGTTAATAAGCAACTGAATAATATATATATATTTACTTATTTATACCATAAAATTAATTAATTATATAATTTTGAGTGGTGTAATAAATTAGGAAAAATATCTTTCCTGGATAATTTAAAAAATGAAAGTATAATAAATTCATAAAATAATTACCTATAACTTCTTTACAATATTTTTATGTGTATAAAATTTGTATAATTTAATAAATATATACTTCATAAAACTGTATCATTCATAATGAACTGATTTATGAATAAAAATGTGGAAATATAAAAAAAATACTTCCCACAACAATTAATCTTCAACATTAAAATAATTTTATGTTTTTAGTAATTTATTATTTTAATAATATATTTTTAAAATTAAATCTGATAATAAAAACTAATAAGCAAAACAAATGCTTTTCATAGGTTTTAACAAAGATTATATAATCTTTAAATAAAAGAAAATGACATAATCTTATAACAATAAAATATACAATAATAATAATTTTAAAAATATTTATATTAAAAACAATGAATAGAATAGAATAAAAACAAGTCAATAGAATAAATTTTAAATATATTAAAAATACTTTTTAGTTCTTTTAATAATTTTGTACCATTAAGATTCAATATATAAAAGGCTAATTTAAAAAAACTGAATAAAATAAAACTAATAATAATTTTATACTGTTTAGATTTAACATATAAATTGGTATTTAATGAATATTCTTGGAATATGCAATTCTTAATCAATTGTCATATTTGTTTCTGCATTTAAAAAATATATATTTCTAATGAAACTACTATAATTAAATACTTCTGTAATGTAATTTTCACTACCACCACTCTCACACAAAGTATTTGGTAATCTCTAGTCTTATGAATGACTAATAAAAATTATTAATATACTTTCATTGAGAGATTTCAATTGAACTTGAGAGGGTGGCAAATTTGACTCTTTTCAATCAAACTTTAGTAATTTGCTAAATATATGTATTGTGAACAATGGTAAAAATATGTATAAGAGAGTGTGGTCTGGGCTAACTGATGAGTGCTGGTTCAACATAAAATGTGCACCTTGGGAATCATAGATTTTTTTCAAATGTCTTTTGTCATATGTTTAGATTTTATCTATCCACAAAGTGTTAAAAGCAGATAGAAATCAGTCTCTGCCTTGGGTGAGAGTAGTGTGATGAAAATTAAACTACAGAAATATTATTTATTATTGAATAATCTTTCATCTTGTGAATGACTAATAAAAATTATTAATATACTATAATCAGATATATTTCTTAAATGTAGTATTAAAAGAATGTTTCTTCATAGTTATGATGATGTGCTATATATTTATTAGTTTAATAATTAATGGTATTAAATTTGATGTACTTGAAAAACCATATAATATCATTTCATATCATAAAAATTCACATAATGCCCTGAAATTATTACCAATCTCTCAAAGAAGTATTCCCAGATACAGGAAACCAACCAATAGTGACATAGATAACTTAGAAATTAAAAAACAGGAAAGTCAAAATCCACCAGAAATGGTCTGAAATGAAAAAAAATTGAAGATCACAAATGAATTGTTCAATAAATCAATACCAAAACATCTCTGCAACATTCAAAAGATTTTTTCCCCTAAGTCCATGGGGTTGTCAGAAATTGTTAGCAACATTTCATTATATAAATTTCCAAAAGAGTTGCTGTATGAAGCAATAACAATTAATAGATTATGGGACACAATTGCAGAATATCCTAATGATTGATATCTAATATTGGAATTTTATGACATCATACATAGGAAGAGATTTCAAAGACAAGTCAAATCATTGGATAACTTCACACTGATCACTATAGACCAGAACTATCACAATACCATTATAGGGATAATTAAGAACACCTACTAAGGCACAGAACAAGACTAGCAAAGGATGACAGGACCATTTGGCAAGGTCATTATGTTCAAAACAGTATACTGGAAAGACACACCAATACCAATTGCAAGTAACATGAGTTCAAAATAAAACTGCATCCATATACTGATTCAGATTATACCAACAGAAATCCTGGATAAGGATCCAGTGCTCACTTTATATAATAGATCTGAAACTAGTGCTACTCATGTAAATAAAGTGAACATGTTAGTGCACAAAGTCCAAATCGCCAGAACTTAACCAGAAATCAAAACGGACACATACAAAAACAACAAAATTTCAACATTAACATGTAAACAAAAGAAAAGATAGCCATCACTAAGAATAGAAGTATATAAACTACACAAAAAAATAATAACAAAAAAAAAAAACAGATATCAAGCTTAGACTTCATAGATTTGTTCACAGAAAAAACAACAAAACTACAAACCAAGGAACATAATCAAAGGAAAAGCAGAAGCTAAGCAAAAAATACCACAACTAAAGCAAATGTATATATGACAGAATTTGACTGCACAACAGATAAAATCACACAGCATACCATTATCAATAAGACAGCCATAGAAATTATGGACACAGTCCTACCTCCAAGCAACCCTAGCACAATAATACAACTAACATATCCAATCCAACCAGAAAGCAAAAGAAAGCCTGGGAGACCTACCAGAAAGAAGCTAGTAAAAAAAGTAAAGACAGATAATGATAAGCCTAATTCATAAATCATTGATAATATAAATGAAGATTCAAGATCAATGGAAATAATCATAAATTTATTCAAAAACCATTTAATAGACACACCATCTCAGAATGAAGAAGCAAAAAACACACAATCACTCAACACAAAAACCAATCAGAAGAATGATACAAAAGCCAACATTAAATAACATGAAAATAATAATAGCAGCACTTAACGTCTGAGATTAAATTCCACAAAAAAGAAATACAAATTAACAAATGGATACAGACAATGCAACCCAGCTAATTGGGTCTATTAGAAACAAAAATACATAATGGATCCCAAATCAACCCAGCAACATATATGAGTAAACTTGAATTTTGTGCATGCTCGAGGGACATATCAGTACCATCAAGTGGAACAGGTATATTTATCAGCCAAGAATGCCCCTTCACATCATTTAAAATAATTTTCATAGGCTCCAATCTTCTGATAACTACGTTTAATCATAAAGGTTTTTCAATTAACATGATATTTGTATATATTCCCCCCAGTCCTATTGTAATTAACAAAATAATTTTAACCATTAAATACCTGTTAGCATCCAGTCCCTACCCCACTATACTTGCTGGAGATTTTAATATGAGCTATCAAAAGTTTGTTGCAAAATGGATAAATCAACTTGCAATACCACTTATGACGAAGATTTTCTCCCACTGAACTCAGTATCTTTTTTATAACAACCATCATGGCACTCTCATAGATCTTATGTTTATTCTCTAATGTTACACAACTCAATCGAAGTAAGTCTCTCCCCTCCCCTTTTACTAATCATGCAGCACAAATAATAAAATTAAATTTAAACACATACTACAACAGAATCCCTAACATACAAAAGACAATAAAGATGCTCCTATCAGTCAACACTCCAGAGTTCCTCTTCTCCAAAACATGCATCTTGATAAATAAGCTCAATCATATAGCATATACACACATTCTCTCTTTTAATATCAATCATATTACTCAAAAAATCAAGCCCCCTCTAAACTAATCACGTTAGCAGATGAGCTACACAAAAGAAGCATCATATCAAAATCAGTCACTCACAATCAAGCAAACATAATAAAGCTGATGCAACTATATAATCAAACATGCAATAAACTAAAGCAATATTTAGCAATTAAAAAAAATTGTCTAATACAGCAACACACATAGACCCAGAGATACTTTCGATGGGCATTGGGTTATCCATCCAGAAATAGAGTTCCCATGACCCTAGAATGGAATAAGAAAATCACAGCTGCATAAAATCTGATGCAACCGATATATCAGCACTTCAAAGAAAAGTTAACAAAGCATAACCAATTCAAACCCTCAAAATTTTTTTTTTGGAAAACCAGAAACAGAGACACCATTTGAAATCACAGATTTTGCATTCCTTATAGCATCAATCCCAAGTACATGCCACACAAGACCACCAGAAATCTCACAATTTGTATTGTCTCATCTCAGCTGATTACAAACACATACCTGTGCTAGCTTGCAAATCAATTATCATGAAAGCTATACAATATACAAGGACTTTATCCGGTTTCAATAGTCCCCTTCATTAAAAAACAAGCACCAATTGCCACAGTCTCCAATCTGTGGCCAATCTTAATGGAGCCTTTGGGAATAAAAATTCTGGAAAAAGTTTTAAAAAGAAAAAATTGAACCAGTATGCAAAAAAAGGGATCATCAATAGGTCAAGCAGCAGTAATATACAAAGCAATCATTAACTCAGTAATTAAAAGGAAAAAATATGCTCCAATGGCCATGCAATTAGATTTTAAAAGTGCATTTGATTCAGTACCAATCAAAATCCTGTTAATTCAATTAAAAAAAAAAACAGAAATACCTCGCACAATCTTATATACAATCACCAACCTGCTACAAAATAGAGAAATTCATATCACAATTGCAGATTTTCATCATCTTTATACCCCAGACAATTAATCCCATAAGAGTCTCCACTCAGCACACTATTATTTATATTATATTTAAACCCCTTGTTAGAGCAAATTAAAAAAAAAAATCCAAGGAATTCCATTTCCAAATACCAACACATATGTACCATGTATAGCTTACATGGACAATGTCACAGTATTTCTAAAGTCAAAGAAGCAATTACATATACTGCAGGAAATCATAAAAGCATATAAAAGCAAAGTTGGGGCTAAAAATCAACACCAACAAATCAGCTGCATGAGCAATATTTACAGGAAAATTAAACACACAGATAAATCAAGAAAAACCTAGTATATTTCTGGATTTCCATTTCAACTTGGGCATGAATCAAATGAAAAAGAAAATACAAAATAAACTTAAAGCAGAGGCAGAAAAAATCAATCTTTCCAATCCTATCTCTCAATCTACTCAAAAGTATCTTTATACAATCAGCTTATTATGACAAAAATCACCTACTATCTGCCCATTATAATTTCACAAAATCATTTACTTCAGCTATTAACTCATTATGCAACAAGCTATTATGGAAAAAAAAGTAGCAGCCATCTCAATAAAACAATTAAACCAACCTACAAAATGGAATGGTCTTGGGCTACATGCAATACCAGTGTTTCACACCCAAAAAAACAGTAAATCTGGTTATAGCCATATTTAGACATTTTCCAGAGATACAAGTAATAATAGAAGTCACACTGATCAGTCTCCCCCCACGTATAACTTTATCTCTATCCTGCTTGCGAGTTGTGAACCATAAGAAACAATATAATACTAAAAATCACAAATAAATACACATATTGGAAAATACAAAATCTACTGTTTCCAGACCAACAAGCGAATAACCAGCCCACAGCACTGGAAATAAATAATGGCCAACTGTTAAGAAATTTCAAAAGATGGTGCTTGGAACCAAAATTTTATGATTTTATATTTAAACTGCTTTTTTATATTTATTAATATTACTAATTCCATTCTTGCTTTTGAGCCTTTTGTCATTTCTTTGTTTATAAATTCTTTGGCGTAAATAAATATATTAACTTACTTCTTTGGTATGCATATTTTTATCATCTTACTTCTAATACCAACTTATCATTGAAATCAGTCAAAACACTCATCTACCTTTTTTTATATATTTCCAAGTAAAATTCTGCTTCAATTTACTAAATTTCTTAAGTTTATGGATGCAAATAATTTTCCGCATTTTGTATTCCAATTTTACACAAATATATTAAATAAACCTAAACTCATTTTATTAATCTGTAACAGAATTGCATAGGTTGGATCACTTTAAATTTTATTTGGCATTATTAAAAAAGAAAATATCTATGAATAATATAAAATATGTTACAAGAAAAAAAAACCACATATAAAATGATTTCTCAATGAGTTTTTTTTTTTCAGTTTTTGAAAAATACATACAACATAGAACAAGTGGACAAATAGTTTCAAAAGAATAAATATAAATGTGAATGCTCAAATAGAGATCATGCATGTATATCTGGAATAAAATTATAGAATAATAATAAAAAGATAAAAACATACTACTATATAATGTCATATGAAATTTAAAACTAAGTACTATTTAATCCAAAAATAAAATTTAGAACATTAATTATATATATTCATAAGTTGTTGGGTTTTTTTTGCCTATTAATGCCAAAATCCTACAATAACCACATCAACAGTTCGTGTATATCTGTTTATCATAAAGTATTATAGTTTCAAATAAAATATAAAATAAAGATTCAGAATATCAAAAAATATCAATCAATTTTCATATAATGTTAATAATAATAATAAACCACTTAACTTTTCAGCTTACACAATATGTTTATAGAAGATCAATTTCTACTGTAAGCTTTGGTAATAAGTAATCAGTGTTTACCAGGTGCATTTAAAACTGCCTTCCCAGTTTGCCTTTATCAATGATGCTTGAGATCAAATGATTTTCTATTGATATCATAAACCAATCAGTGCTTTATGTCTTATCAATAAATGTATGGTTTTAAAATTGATTGAAATTTTTTGGTTTTCTGAATCTTTATTTTATATTTTATTTAAAACTATAATATTCTATTATGATAACAACATAAAGTACTAATTAGTTTATGATATCAACAGAAAATCATTTGATCACAAGCATCATTGATAAAGGCAGTCTGGGAATGCAGTTTTAAATGCACCTGGTAAACACTGACTATCTATTACCAAAGCTAACAGAAGAAATTGATCTTCTGTAAATGTATTGTGTCAGCTGAAAAGTTAAATGCTTTGTTATTATTAACATTATATGAAGAGACTCAATTTATTACAATATATAGTTAATAAAATAGAGTCAGCTTTATATAACTGTCCAACTAGATTCGGTCATGCCCAAAACGCAGACTGATTGAAATTTGAAGTTTTCGGTCTGAAAGTTAAAATAAAGTTTAAGATGGTTGCTGAATGTATAACTGAGTTTCTTCCAACTTTTAAATCTTTAAGACTTCACTGAAATGCAGTGAATGACATTAATGCTCAAGAGTTTGTAAGAAGGTTAAGCAACAGAATCTCTTGCACTGCAAACAAGCTGAAGATCATACACTCCAGATTCTGTCTCTCTACCACTTAACTATATCATTCAGGACTATGCATCTTAGTGATTACTAATTAGTCAAACTTGAAGCAGATGGCACTAGTGTTGTAGTAGTAAGGAATGGGATAAAAGAATAGATTTATTAATAAAGAATAGGGAGTTAGAGAGATGGAGAAATAGTATGGAGAGTAAAAAGTGTTTAAATATATATATACAAATAAACAGAATATTATGTGTGAGTTAATATATGATAATAGTAAGGAAAGTAGTTTATTGTTTAAGACTCGAACGGGATCTTTAGCTACAAAAGAATGTGCATGTAAATGGAAAAATATGGGTGATTTATTTTGTAAATTATGTAAGGAAGGAATAGAAAATATTAGGCATCTGTTAATTGAATGTAAATGTTTGAAAATAGAAAGGGTACATATAATGAAGTTATAGAAGAATAAATATGAAAAAAGTGAGTAAATAGAAAGTGAATTATTGGTTTTTATGCTGGGTTTGGGAAAAGATAAAGGAGATTTAGATATAAAGGTTATAGAGTTGTTGAAGATTATGTTGTGGAAATGGGATGGAGCAGAATATGGGAAAATTTAGAGTGGGGAATGAAAAAAAAAGTGGCTAACAGGTTTATCTGGGCATAATTGCTGAGATATTCTTGACTTCGTTTAAGGAGAAGCCACAATACATCACATCACATTACATCACATTAATGGCGGTAACAAGTTATTTAGATGTCCAAAACTTCCAAAGAGTTTGAAATACATACAAATGAATAATATAAAGAAAAATATGTATTATTATAATGTTTACATTGTTGAAATAAACTTGGAAATTACAAATATTAAAAAATATCTAAGGTATAGTTTGTTTTTTTAAAGAAATTAATAAGATTTTTTTTTTTATTTTATTTTATAGGGAAGCAGTTAGTAATTCAAGGTATTTTCAATCATTTCGAATTAATATAAAATAGTTTGATACTTGGGAATGTTATTAGATCAAATACAGAAAATATATTATATATATACTAAAATTAACAGATAATTATATATATGATCTAACAAATATAATTAGAGCTAATTTTATTAAATTAAAGCATGAAGCATTAAGTTATTCATTTTGATTACCTAAAAATAAAAATAAAAATCCATGACTTGATGGTGCTATCTAAAATTACTCAAGAAAGTTATTATTAGCAAGCACTTCAAATTTTTAAGCAGACTTTTGGAATATCAGATATCTGAGGGTAGTAAAATAATATGAAGCAAATAATGAAAAATAAAAAATATTGACAGTGGAATACAATTTATGATCTGATCTCACTAGATTAAATTATACAATATTTAAATAATAACATAAATATTGAAAACAACAATATATTAAAAGAAATATAAGAAAATTAATGCATACACACATAGCTATCCATAATAGATATTTTATAGGATATTATAAAACTAAAAATGAAATTCTAAACTTTTTAAACCAAGAAAATGATTTTCTATTTTAATTCATTCATCAACTAACAAAAATAAGAAAATATCTGGTAAATCAAAACTAATTAAAGAGTATATATTATTTTTTTCTACCCAAAAGTGGTCTGAATAACTGGATAAAAACAACATAATGGATGAGTAAAAACATTCTATTTTAGTTACTGGTAATTTACTAATAAGCGAAGCTTAGTGACCCTTCATTTGCATAAACAATATAAAATATAAATGCATTTCATACTTCCATCCATTGTCCAGGAGCAGATTTTTTTTTTAATTTTGTTAGATAAGGTTTTAATCTAAAATCGTAGGGACAATTGTCTAATTTCTGGCATAACAAAGAAGAACATCAACATGGATTATAAAAAGTAATTCATTTCTTCTATTATATTTCTTCCAAATTTGTGGGATGTTTTCATTTTTTTTTACCTTTGAGAATTTAATTGTCACTGCAGTATAGCATTTTTTTACTATATATATATATTTCAAAATATTCATTATGAAACGGCTTTATGAAAGGATGTCTATTCATGAAAAAAAATTCACAGTAATTTTCTTCTGTACTTGTGAGTTTTTGAGTAAACCAAAATGGCTGTGTGTATTTTTAATAAATATTGATTAATATACCATTTCAAGGGCCTACAATCTAGCAAAGATGTATTAGTTGTTGAATTTTAAAAAAAATCACTTGTTAAATTGTTTAAAAAGCACTAAATTCCAATAAATATCATTTAGAAGTTTTATTTCATTTTTTTTATACTTATATTATAACATGGAAAGAAATGAGAGCTCTTAGCATTGCCATACTTTGGTGCAATTCAGCACGTTTCTTTTTGTCAGCAGTTTTTTTGATAAATTGTCATAATGATAAAAATTTAGGATGTTCCTGTCACAGAACATGATGCTGTGGACCATTTTCAAAGGTAGAGGATCCTGTTTTCCCAAAAAGTGTGTGTTAATGGTCATGATATGATTGCATGTCATCGACATGAAAATTTTTATATATTTTATTTTTCATTTTTATGTCAATAAATTAATCCAAAAAAATGAATAAATAAACTGTAAATATTGTAATTTATTTGTCCCCAATGATTTTTTTTAAAAAAAATAACAGTAATAAAAAATAGATATAAATATGATTCCTAGGTCGCATTTTTTTGTAAAAATTAGGGGGGTTGCCCCTGTAGATTTATCAAAAATATGTGTCATCTTGGTTTACTTGAAAACTCATAAGTACCTTGCAAAAGCTCATGCTATCTAATAGAAGTTAACAATCTCATTAAATTGTTTACTTCTGTTAATAGGTTTTTAAAATGGTTATTAATGAGAATTGCTAACCTGAAATGAAATAGATTTTCCTATTGAAATATATCCAGCCTACCAATCCAAATAAATTATATTAATTAGTATAGCAACAGAAAAACTTGAAAGAAAAAAAAAATGTTAAATTATTTTATCATCAGCTGCCAATTGAATGTATTAATCTCACTTTCATAATTTAATTGATTTGCTACTGTGTGAACAACATGTAAAATGATGTAAGTATCTTGACTTTCATAGTAGAAGATAAACATGTAAAATCAGACATTAATTTATTTGCAATATTTTTATAACATACACATATCTTTATGTTTCCTTATAATTATGAATATGATATGTGGCAATAATGTATACTATAACTTAACAGAAATGGCTATTTTTGCTAATTTAACGATATGAATGCATTAATTACATATTTTTAAAGTCTATTTGATTTTTTTTTTAAATATTTACATAAGTTATACATTATTTGAGACCACAGTTGCCTTTATCACTTAAAGCAGATATTAAACAAACCAAACTTGATAGATATATCTTTCTAAAATTTATCCCAAATTCAAAACTAAACAAGACTAGCCAAAAATAAATAAATTATATAACACAATCATTAATTTCCCTGCAAAAAAGTAGACTTCTCGAGTGCAAAGGAAAAAAAAACCCTCCCATACACTCTTAAGGAATAAAAAAAAACTCTTAAATATAATCATAATTTTTTTATAATAAAGATTTTTTAATTGTTTTTATTTCATTTCTGTTATGCTTCCTAAAAACTAATAGAGTGGCATGTATCTCTTTCGTGAATATATAATCCTGCATGATTTGGTATAAGTGGTAGAATGTCAATTCAGGATCAGGACATCCCAAGATTGATTGCTAATGCTTACAGGTATGGGTGTTCAAATTTCTTATGAACTCCTGAATAATAAAGTCGCATGCCTTTTTAATGGATATATAAAGCAGAATTAAGATATTCATTTCTAATCCTATTATAAATAAGTCAGAGTAGTTTGAATTAATGTAAGAATCAAAATACATAAAAGTAGGGTTAGAAATAAATCTTACACTCTTTTCTATATCCATGAAAGAGATACAGCTACAATATTAGTTTTGATAAGAGTATGGTTGTGTTTTATGAAAGAAATGAAATTTTTAAAAAAAGAATTAAAAAAATATTTATTATTAAAAATGTATGATTCTGAAGTGATCAACAAGTTCAATAGTTCTTTTAATATTAAGAGTATGTTATGTAATTGGAAATTGTGAGTAATATTTAATAAATATTTGTTGATATGTTTTTAGTCCTTTGAACTTGAGAAGTCTGTTTTTGACAGAGGGAATCAATGGTTATGTTATAAATTTTATTTTCTTTGAATAGACTTATTTAGTTTTGAATTTGAGGTAATTTGATAACTAGAATTATTATCTCTTTTCTGTACAATTGTAATGTTAAATATATAAATATTAGGACATTTAAGCTAGGAAAGATAGATATATCTTTAAAAATTTAGCTTTTATTCATGCCAAGCATGCTTTCAATACATTGAGTATCATAATCATAGTTCTTTTAAGTTGATTATGGATTGTTTTTATATGTACTAGTTATCTATTTGTGTATTTAAATGAATTTAAATGTATTGTTTGATATTCAAATGTATGTGAAAATCTTCAGAGAGGCTACTGTTTTGACAAAGAGATGCTGGTTTCTTTTTTATTTATAGATAATTTATCCATGACCACTGTTCAAGTGTCCCTGATTTTTTTTTTTTATCCTGCCTTTCATTGCAAATGATATCCACTATTGAGAGATCAAATTTATGGCCTGATTGATGTTCATTTTCTAAGAATACAAATGAGAATTAATTCCTTCTTTTGGCCCTATTATATAAATAATTTTGTTGGGTCAGCCTTGTTGACAAGTTTTCCCTGCTCTCTCCATAATAAGCATGTTTTCTTGGACTCAATTTTATAAATTATTTGATGAGCTGCTTCCTTAATGCGTTTATCTTTCAAGTTATTTAGCACTATATTTAATGGAGGATGGGAGCAAAAACATATTATATTTTTCTGAATAAATGTTTTTTAAATTTTTGACCCACATTTGGTACATATGAGAGGCTCATCCATTTTTTGTTCTCACTAGATAGAGGTTGTACTTGTTTATTTATCTTTCTATCATGTTGTATATTTGCTTGATGTTATATTCCATGTTTTTTAAACTTCTGATGTATGCATTGATATTGTAATTTGCAGTTGTAAATTTCTATAATGAAAACCTTTAAGATCAGCATATTTATGGGATCATAAGGGTTAAAAATTTGGGATGGATAACTCCACAGATGTTTATAGGTTTTGGTGTAAAGTGTTATGATGCCTTTGAATGTTAATATCCAAAAATTTAATACTTTGGTTTTTATCTTCTTTTTCAATGGTCCAAGTTAAAGGAGATGTCCATTGTAAGTTTTTGATGAATATGAGTGATTGTTTTTTCACCTGCACAGATAAACATGTCATCTACATATCTAGTGTACAGTATGTTATAGTTGGCATGGATACAAACTTTGGTATATGTGTTTTCAATCTTTGAGATGTATAAACTACATATAATCCCAATGAAAAGTAGCCCCATTGGCCATTTGCAATCCATCCAATCATATTTGTTATTTACTCTGATGGTAATTTCTTCACTGATACATTTTAATAATTCCATTATGAAATCTTTTTATATGTGTTATAATTAATCTGTTGCAATATTTCATAAATAATCTCTATTGATTTTAAACAAGGACCTCTAGAATTCTTTGATATCTAAAGAGGTTCTTTTGTTGTTGTTATCTACATTCAAATTTCTCATTTTATCTATGAACTCA
Organism: Epiperipatus broadwayi; assembly: GCA_028023455.1. Lineage (NCBI taxonomy): Eukaryota > Metazoa > Onychophora > Udeonychophora > Euonychophora > Peripatidae > Epiperipatus > Epiperipatus broadwayi. Next base: position 4,448,692 of record JAQFVV010006222.1, read on the forward strand.
TAAGATGACTTTATTGTCTATGAACCAAAACCCACATCTTTGGTTAACTAAGATGCAATCATTTTTGCTGCATTGTAGAAGTATGAACCTCTAAAGTTTATTATTAGTCTTAATGGAAAATTCTCTTTATGTGGTTTTATGTTTGCAAACATTCTAAGTATTACTGGTGCTGGCGGATACATTTTAAAGTAATCAGAGTTTGTAAATACTTTGCCATGGTAAGTGAGGTAATTTTAATTAATTTATTGAGTAGTTTAATTTTAGAATTTTAATATTTATACAAAGATATATTGTATGTCTAGTTCACTCTTATTCATGATTAATTAATCATGTATTCTCAGTAGATGACTATTTAATTATATGATACTTGATTATTTCATTAATGACAATGATTACTGTGGTAACAAGTAATGCTCCAAATTTACATATGGTTTTTAAAAATAGCCAACAACTTTTAAAAATGGTCACTACAGATCAAATGTATATCTAGCATCCCTCTACACAGAATTGGTGAAAAACAATTACAATTAACTATTGGTCTAATGAAGAATTTTGTGGCATAGTCATCATTACCATAATCTTGAATTCTAGTCTGGATTGGTTAAATCTTGGAATTTTTTTTTTTTTTTAATATAATTTTTGATTTAGGTAAATGGTCAATAATCAATCCAGCTAGTTATCTGAAAAATGTTATGGCTGTTAAAAGATAAAGATCCCAATTAATCTGAGCTGGCCAGACAAGTGTCAAAGCTAATGAATATGATTTAAATATAATGTAATTTTTAGCCATATAGTATCTTTAACTAGGTGTAATTCTGGCTAATAACAGCTGATGATTGTACTTCCATCTTTTACATTCTAAAAACAGAGCTAAAATATCCCTTCGATATGACTAATTAATTAATTGGCTGAAGTTTTATTATCTAAAAAAATATAATAGAGCCATTTACGTAATAAAACCCTTCAATATATATATATATATAAGAATATTTTTCCATATTATAAGAATGATTAGACAATTATGTCACAATACCATGCCCAACTCTCTATGCTACTGATATTTATGAATTGTGATACTGATAACATTTCTTAAGAAAAGCATGGATAAAAATAAACAAAAAGATATTGTAGGCTAATGTTCTTTTAAATCATAAATAATGAGATTTAAAAATGAGTTAATCTACTGTAATTGGGAGAATTCACTTTATTGGGAAAATGTTTAATGCTTTTTAGAAACTAGTGGTGTGGATAAATTTCATCATCACAATAATGATTTGACATCAAGAAGCATAAAAAAATTATGAAGTCATTATGGAAAAATGACATTCATATGATCGTTAGGAGTTGATATCCAACTTTAAATGAAAAATAAGATATCACAAATAAAGTGTTTTTATTATATAAGAATATATATGTGCAAATTAACACAGATATATAAATTATATATATATTTAAACATGAACATGTGTGTAAACAATATATATGAATGTGTAAATACATACGCGAATAATTCTCTTTGTTTTCAAATTATCTGTGAATAAATTCATTTTTATCAGTGTCAATGAACTACGAATGATTCATGAACAAATAATACTTTAATGCATTCAACAATTTACCTTTGTAAACGTTATTATCAAATCAGCTGATTTGATTTTGTAGTGTATAAATTTAAACTGGCAAAATTATACAAACTATATCCGATCCTTCTCGCTACCCCTCTTCGTCTACCTTAAATGCTTGTCACTTTTAAAGAAAATCGTTATTATTATTTATACAAAATATATTAAAATGAAACTTTAGGGTCTTTTTTTATTTAATTAAAAACTTGAATAAATTAAAAAAGAAAAAATAAATTATTTCCTGAATTAAATGGATTCAATTTTTAAAAATCATTTTTATTTTACATTTACACAGAATTCCAAACAATTATCGCTTATTTTGATTGATATACAACACAGTATATATATATTATAAAACAAATAATATTGTGAAGATGTGCTTCCGTCACTCTATCTTGTCATTATTTTAAGCTAACTCTCATTTCTTAAACAGATTTGTCTTTGCCATTATTGTGAAATTATGTTCTAAAGTTTGATTCGATTTTTGATCTATAATTATAATAGTGGCATCCTTTCCTTTTTAAATTGCAATTATTTAAGAAGTAAATATTAATTTTCTACAATGCATCATCAACATTAGTTATCCGCAAAGAACAACTCTCACACATTTTCTCAGAATGCATTTATCAACTTTGCACTGCTCTTTTTTCTGTCTCCTTTTTCTTAATTCTTCTACCACTAAAGGGTAATTTCAATTCACCTTCTCTTTCATAATTCTTTAAATAAATTACCTGTTTAAACTAATATTTTCAAAAACGTACATTTCTTTCCAACTTTTTTCCCCCATTCTCTTTCAAATCCAGGTCTTTTATATCTCCATTTTTTTCTCCATTCTTTTCTTAATTATTGTAATGATCTGCCTATTGTAATTGAATTATCAGTATTTGCTAGCTTATTACGCTAGTCCCTTGCCTTAAAACTATTTTAGGCTTTCACTTTTATCAATGTAGTTCTGCATTTGGCAGACAACTATATTTTTGACTCTTAAGCTTTTAGAATAAATTTCAAAAAAAATTTAAGATTTTGAACTCAAGCCAATCATCTTGTATGCTTATGTAGACTTGAAAATTTTTAGTAAAATCAATTCTACTCTAATTATAGGAATATCTGTGAGATTCTGACTAAAAATGCTAACAGCAATAACTTCTCAAATCTTAATATATTAATGAGATTACCTCTGTACTCAATTCTGACTCTAATTATAAACTCATATCCCCCCTCTGACGAGAAACGGTAATATCAATAACAGTAGCAATAATTTCTTAAATTGTAATATTGCTAACAAGATTTTTTCTGTACTTGAGTACCATACAAAAGCTTGATAATAAAAAACTTGATTAAAAGTAACTACCAGATGGGTAATGGTGTAAGATCCAGCTTTGAATCTCTGGTTTTCATTGTTAAATGCAAAAACAAAAAAAAAAAACAAAAAACAATCTGAAAATGAGGTTTAAGCTTAAGTTTGCAATAGATGACATTAGAATGCAGAAAGAGAAATGTTCTTGATATTATAGTAGGTTTTGAGAAACAAATAAGATAATATTAGTATTATGATTAAATCCATTATAAAGAATCATTTCCCTCAAAATTATTTCATATCCTTGTTTTTAAAAAAAAGAAAACCAGAATGCTGTTTTACTATTACTTTTTGGGACAAATTAACATCAAGCAAAAAATAATAATTGAAAGTAAGATGTAATACTAATAATCAAATCCTTATAAATAGGAATAGTACATATAAATACAGCTTCAATAAACCATGCATTGAATTATATGATCTTACATATTCATACTAAAATAATAAAGTAAAATGCAATTGACAATAAGATTAAGTATTAAAGGATAATATGGATCATTAATGGCAATTAAATAAGATTTTATGGCTACTAACATTCCATTACAAGGTCATAAGACAACAATAATATTTGTAAGAATTTCATTTAAAAAATGATTTTATGACAAATCTTTCATTTTAATTATAGCATACACTATAACAGGCATACAGGATTTTATTGTGTAAGACATATTTAATTATTTATAAATAAGTATATAATAACAACAAATATATTACTAAAAAAAATTTATGAGTAAAGCAAAATCCAAAAGACAGATCATTATACAACAACTAATAAATAAAACATCTAATTTGGTTATTCCTCGGGGAGAAACTATTTCAAGCAATTACTACAAAAAATTAAGCCTTAGGAATTAACTAGTATATTTCTTATTATTGAAAGATATAAATGTTTAGGAAATCCTAAATATCTGAAGTATGGCTTAAAAGCTTTCAATGCACAATGAAGACACCACATTCATGGTAATGGATTTTTCAAATACAAACATGTCAATACTTGTAGCAAGAAGTTAATTTAGGTTCCCATTGTCAGACATTCTGATATGTATAATATAGACAAATATAAAATAACCAACTAAACACATGCTGCAGATTTTTTAAAAATTATTTTAAAAAATGAATACACACTACCTATGAAAAGAAATATAGGAATTTTCTACAAAAGGATTGGGATAAAACAAAAGCTAAATTAATTTAAGTGAAAATATTTTTTGGAGGAAAAAATGAAAAAATGAGAAAAGTGGAATCACAATTTTTCAGAAGACTAATGAAAACTCTTCCCAAGAGAAGATGAGCAAAATCTTCAAAATCAATATTATTTTGTCTCTAATAATTAACCCAATAGTTGAGAAGCATTCAGTAATGAAATGTGGTGAGCGATATGGTTAGTAATATTGGCACATGTTATTGAGAACATGATAATGTTTAATAATCCCAATCAAGAGCTGTAAGATTCCAACAACAAAAAAACTGTGTAAATAGCTTTAAAGTGTGATGTCTCATTTAAAATTTATTACTCATCAGCATTCCCCGACACATGAGTCTCTCTGTGAACAGAAAGTAATTTTTTCATCTATAGATATGTGTCAAAATAAATTTGTCATGATTAATGAGTAACCTTGTACTATGCTGAAAATTATTATGACAACAACAATTATATTTTTTTTTCATGACAATTGCAAAAAAAAGACTAGAATCTTTAATAACAAGTGAATAATTTTGTGTCTGCCTCTAAATATTTGATTAATAGGCAAACATATGAAATAAATAAATAAGTAAATTTATTGCTTCGGAATTCATAAGAATTTTGAGAAGTACCAGAACTGGAATCAAATCAAGAACCTTATACTCCAAAAGGTGACAAAGATAAATGATCTGTAGTCATGTGTATTGGTTTTATGAGACAGAGTGGATGACTGAATGTAGCTAATGTCTATGTTCAAATTCCTTTAATACGTATAAGGAAAAATGGTTTGGAAAGACTGACATTTAAATTTACAGAACAGAGCAACTTGTATTCATTTTCAACTCTGCAAATAGCTAGATAAATTATCAAATGTGTAATTTTAAATAATTACAATATTCAATATATGTAAAAGACAATATGACAATTTTCTAGTAGTAGTAATAAATAATTTATTTGCAATGCTTAAATGAGTAGAAATTCTTCTCTTTAAACTTAAATATCACTCATATGAAATCATTTTGCATTAAATATATTGACAGATTTAATATTTTCTTCTCTTGCTATTTGAAATATATTAATAAGCAATCATTTTTTACTGTAAAGTTATTAGACACAGCAACTATGGAGGCTATGTGGGGTACCCAAATATGATCAGAATCATTCTCTAAAAGATAAGCACATTGAACTACATTTGCCTCTTGTGCCCCCCCCCCCATCAGTATGTCAATTATCATCATTGAGAGAAGTCATCACATGACAAAGTGTCACTTATTTGTTGATTTTTGGTAATGGCTGAAAAGTTGGACCAATGTGAAATTCTATTTTCTGTTAGGGAAAATGACAGGGGAAGCAATTATATTGCTCAAAACAGATTATAAACAAGATGTTAAAAAAAAACACAAATTAACTAGTATACATTCAAATATCAGCCTTTTAAGCTAATTGTGCATACGCAATGTGAGTGTTAATAATAAATGAATACTTTCTCACCAATACAAGATATAGTATTTATGCAGGAATAAAAGGAATCATCTTATTCCTATGACTCAAATGCTTATATATGAGCAAATCTGAAGTACTGGCAAGTAAAGCATGAGGATGGAACCGTCACTTTAAATTACTATATACAATGTCTGAATGAATGACATGGGTGAAATTGTCTAGAATTTACTAAACATCATTCCAACTGAAACTTAATCATATGTAAATAAGGATTTATTTTATATAGCGTATGTTTACAATTGTATACATTCAAATATCAGCCTTTTAAGCTAATTGTGCATACGCTTTGCAAGTGTTAATAATAAATGAATACTTTCTCACCAATACAAGATATAGTATTTATATTGTATAATAGATGTGCCACTATTACCATATCTCAAAAGTGTTGTGCTCTGTGAGTAAAGTCCAATGTCAAATCATAAGCTGTTGGGTTTTTTTATTCAAATTTATATGATTCACATGATATGGCATTTAAAACCTACAAGCTATGTAATGTTTTCATGATGTGATAAAGTGGAAACATCCTGCTTTGTGGCAAAGTGAGAGTGCAAGCTTCACCATAACAACACATCAGCATACAATGCCTTGAGTGTTAAACAATTTTTAATTAAATTCAGCATGATCCAGTTTATCTATCAACCATATTTTCTCAATCTAACACTGTGCAACTTCTGTTTATTTTCTTGAAAAAAAAAGGGCCACAAAAAATTTTTTTTTGCACACTTAGAAATGTGAAGAAAAAAAATGACACAGACATTAAAAAGCATCACTTTGCAAGAGTTTTCAGACTACTTTCAAAAGTGAAAAACATGTTTAGATTGGCATGCTGCATTAAATGGACTGTACTTTGAAAGGAATTCAATTTATAACATCTAAAAATAAATACACAATTTTTTTTATCACAAAATTGCTGTTATTTTGTTCCCCTCTCCTACTTGGAAACTGCCATATGATTTTTACATATATGAATATATGAAATAAACTACATAATATCTACATATCATAGATCAGGAGCCCCCAACCCTATGCCCACAGGCACCATGGTGCCCACAGACCATTTTACGTGTGCCCGCCGCTATCCGAACACAATAAAAAATTATTTATCTGATACAAATAAATTTAATTTTTAAAATTTCTTATAAATTATTGTATTATATTGTAATCAAATTGTAGAGCATACTATACTTTTACAGCGTAAAAATATAAACATCAATTATATGTTAAAATTTATTTTTGAAATAAATATTTTTTTGTACATTACGTGTATTATTAACAATATCCAATTATAAATTTACATTGAAAAAATAAATGGTGCCCGCCACCTGGCCCGTAATATGGAATGTGCTCTTAAGTGCAAAAAGGTTGGGGACCCCTGCCATAGATAATACATAAGAAAATATTCTACAAGAGAATGTAGACTATTGTCAACAATTATGGTAATAAATTTTAACAATTTAAATAACGTAAGAAAATACTATTACTCTCACATGCTTTGACCTGTATAATGCCAGCAATTATCAGAAAATAATCAAAATTTTAAAATTATAGCTTATGTTTTCACAAGAAAAATGAATTTTCAAACTAAACACAGTTTGTCAATTTCTTACTTAAACAAATGAATTTTCAAAACACAGAAAATAAATATTGATAGTATTAAATTGAAAATATTATAAATTATGAATATCTTGAAAAAACTCTTAATATGCTCTTAATTCATTTGGAATATATTTGGCAAAAATATTCTCACATTTAAAAATAATGTCACTTTGTCTAAAAGATAAATATTTTTGTTAAGTACATTATGATAGTGCCCATTGATTGAATGTACGATTTAATCATTTCAAAATAGAGCCAAAAAGTTTCTATATCTAAAAAAAAAAAAAACAAGAACAGATACTAGAATTAAAAAATAGTGACAAGTATTAGTAACATCTATGAACAATTTAATAAAATAAAATGAGACTGGGTTGAATATGTTTCTAAAAGATATGATAATAGATAACGATAATGAATTTCTGAATTGGCTCCAAATAAATAAAAGATTGAAAAAATAATCACCTATGAAAATAATGTTCAGAAAATAAAATTTGCTGCCATGATGCAAAAAAATATGAAACAGGTAGACTGGAATAAATTCTGAGAGATCTTTATACTATAAGCAGTGATTTCCAACTTTTTTTCAATTGCATAATTCTTGGCAGCCCATTTTTGATGCATTGTATCCTTTATAATAATAAAATATTTGTAATTCATATAATTTCTTTCAAATTTATAGGATGTAATAGTAAATAAATAACCCAATGGAGTACTCAACTCAAAATGATGACAAAAGGCTTATAAAAAAACTACAGATGATATCACTAGTTGAACACTACTTACATGACACAATAATTGGTGTAACAGCAATAGAATGTTCACAAAATGAAGAAGAGTAAAAATTGAACCTATCGGGGGGAGGGGGTCATAACTATGCATAATATAGTATCATGTTTGTAACATATTTACATTTTTACACATTTTTTTTAAATTAACTATGTTACAATTAATGAAATAGGTTGAACAATATGCAAACTACCACCATGATACACTTCAACTAAGCAATTCTCTTTCATTGTAATCAAATAATTTATATATTTCAACATTAAATTTAATTTAAATGTATAGCATAGAATAAAATAATTTAATAATTTAAATTTAAAATCAAAATTTATGAAGTTTCAGAATAATAAGACAATTACATTAATATCAGGGGATCAGAACGATTTGAAAAGTGAAGTCAATAACATACTGTTGACATATATGTCTTTTCCTCACTACTATATTTTTTTCATGTGCCCCTAAATATTCTAGGGAACATATATCTGAAGCTGGTATCACTACTATAATACGTTAACAATGTTAGAAATTGATGACTATGGAGAAAAGAAAGTAATCTTATTTTATTTTTAAAAAAATATCTTTATTAAATTAGTTTTTAAAAAATAAATAACCATTCGAATATGCATATACTTGACTGTACAATAAAAGAACATTTATTACACACCCAAAAAAAAAAAAAAATGTATAAAAGCCTTGCTTCAATTTGAAGTTTTATTAATCAAAATGTTTTTTTTTACTAAACCACTTTAAATTTTCTCTAAAAGCTAAATAAATAAATTTTCCACATAATTTTTCAAAAAAACCAGATGGTTTTATAAGAAGTAAAATAATTGCTAAGCTAACTTAGTTTATTGGGGAGCTAAAATTTTCTGATGATAAAATGCATTAAAAATTTTACAACTCTGCTAATTGAGAAGAGAAACCTGACAATCTATAATAAAACTATCAAAATAAGCAAAAAAAAAAAAACTTTAAAATATCTAAATGATTTTTAAAAAAATTAATTTATTTAAAATATTATTCATTATTACCTTCACCTAAAGGTTTTTGTTTCTCTTAGTGTAAAAAAAAAGGAAGGGGGAATTGATAACATAAATAAATCTATAGGTCTAAGAAATGACGTTATAAAAGATATTGGAATTCCATGACTACCAACATCATAATTGAAAGATGGTGGTGAAAAATAATTTAAGCAACAAAAATTTAAACTTCTTTTTGTTAACATGATTATATATTTACATATATATAGATAAATTATCTAATAAATGGAATACTTGGCTAAAAATAAGTTTTTCACAAGTTACTCTGGATCAATTAACAATTTGGAATTTTTGAATTGTATATCATTAATATACATATTTTTTTTGGACAAAGTATAAACGCACAGAAGAAAATGTAAAGACACAATTTACAATATTTTTTTTTTTAATTTACTTGCTTTGCTACAATATTATTTTTTAAATTTCATTTATAAATATTTAATGTTTCGCGAGTGTGTGTGTGTGTTTACTGTTACGTGACCTTCAAAACTACGTGCACTAATGTCAAGAGACTTCAATAATTTGAGTGATGATCAAAACTAAAGTGTACAACACTAAATCAAGAAATTTTCAAGAAATGAAAAAAAAAAATCAACAGATTTGACAAATTTAAAATTGGTCATGAATTGAAAACAAAAGTTCATGACCTGATCTCTAAAAATTGCGAACTCTGTTTAGAAAAAATCATTTTGAACATTTGACTGAACTTATTAATTTACTTGATATACACTTTATTTACTTGAAAGGTAATTGACATTAATAAGATAATTATAGTGGAGAAATGTGTAAAATATACATATCATTTTATTCTTAAATTTTCTGTATCTTTCAATATGTTGCAGTAGGAAATAGAAATTATATCCAGGATGGTTGTTATTTATTATTGATCCTATTAAATATTATTATAAATATGAGAATTTAAGAGACAATTATTATCTGGCTGTGAAAATAAGATGCAGGATTTTATATATAACTGCCAAATACTGACTTGCACTCTTAAGAAAGCTTTTCATCAGATGTATCAAAATCTAAACATCATTAAATATAAATCAAAAGAGACAGAAATCTTATTTGCATTAAGCAGATTTTACTTGCTTTATTTTAAAATATGAAGAGGAAATACACTATTATTAAATATAAAGGTCTTTGTCATCAATATTCTGGAAAGAAATATTCATCAATTCTGGTTTGTGTTGAAAAACATTATTTATTGTATGAAACTCACAATTATTGGTGTTTTTGTCCTTACCTAACCAATAAGCATTCATATATATTCTAGTCGTATAATTATTTTCATTTTCTATAAATATTTTTAATTAATTTAAATATATTACATTTTATAACATTGCTACATTTTATAACATTGCTATGAATGATGATCATTTATTGCTATTTATTGGTTCATTGTTAAAAGAAGATGTAAGATATTTATAGTGGCCAAATTCTGACTAATAAAATTTGAAAATATCAAAGTTTACAGAAACAATTTACAAAAACTCCTTCATAAAAATACATTAAGCCCTAAACATCACTAACCAAAATCAAAATATGCTTAAAATTTAGTTTATAATAATAAGTTACTTATCCATGATCACCATTTCTTATGCTTACATGTGTGCAAGTCTTCATACTCAATGGATGCAGGAAGAATTATGCATAAAATCCCTATTTAGTGCTTACTCTTCCAACACCCCTGACTAATTTCTAGCTTGTGGTTTTCATCAGTAAGGAGCCTTGAATTTGTGAGCACTGTATCTAGATGTTAGGATCTAATTCAACCCTCCAGCAGCTATCTTTTACCAATTAGGTTAACTATAAAGTTGGAGCCCAAGATAAAAACACCACAATGTTTCCAACCAAGCTCAGTTCAGAATCTATACATTTTGGTGTAAAAGTTGGCTGCTGGAGAATTGCATTATATCCTAAGATCTAGGTGCAGTGCTCTCAAATCCAAGGCTCTTGATTGTTGAAATCCACAAGCCAGAAATTAGTCTGAGGATATTGAATGAGTAGGCACTAGATAGGGATTTTATGCACATGCCTTCCTGCATCCATTGATTATGAAGACTTACATTTAGTGATACTACTATATGGAGAATTTAGTACTCTTAAGAATTTACTTACTTAATTTTAAGTGTGAAAGATAAAATACACACAATTATTAACTATGGACTTCTTCATAATCAAGAAACATGCATATAATTAAATTCTGAATAGGCAATCTCAGCTCCAGTTCTTATATAAATGTCTTTAATAATAAATGCTATTGGGTTCAATTTAATTATGTAGAAATCAAAAAAAAAATAAAAAATAAAAACATTTTACAATGAAGTATCTAGTATGTAACCATTAAACATCAGATGATCACCATTCTTCATGCTCAATAAGCTGTTTACACAGAGGCAAAACTCTCCATACAGTAGCACCACTAAGTGTAAGCCAAAGTAACCAATGGATGCATGAAGGATTGTGCATAAAATCCTATAGTTTCTGGCTTCTGGATTTCATGAGTGAGGAGCCTTGGATCTGATAGCATAGCACCTAAATCTTAAGATCTAATACAACACTCCAGCAGCCATCTTTTATAAAAACACAATAGTCATATAGATCTGGACTCAGTTCAGAATCCATATTTTTTGGTGTCTTTGATTCTTTAATAATAATAGTCACCATAATCCTATTGGGCAGGATTGCTATTAAACCACTAAACATTACATGATCACCATTCTTTATGCTTACACAAGTTGCTTATACAAAGGCAAAACATTCCATATAGTAGCACAACTCAGTGCAAGCCAGAGTAACCAATGGATTAATGTGTAAGCATGAAGAATTATGATGATGTGATATTTAGTGTCTTAATATCAAATTGGTCCATGAAAATTTTGGTGACAGTGGTTATTAAAGAACTAAATACACAAAAAAGTATGGATGCTGAAATGTCTTCAGATCTATAAGACTATATAAGCTAATGAGCTTGAATTGAAAACATTATTGTGTTTTCATTTTGGACTAAAAGCTTTATAGTTAATTAAGAAGATAAAAGGTAGCTTCTGGAGGGTTATATTAGATTCTAAGATGTAAGTGCAGTGCTCTCGGATCCTCACTAATAAAAGCCACAAACTAGAAACTTGTCTGGGAATATTGGATGAGTAGGCATTAGAGGGATTTTATGCAAAAATTCCCTGCATCAATTGATTATTCTGGATTGTGCAGAGTGGTCCTGTTATATAGAGAATTTTGCCTCTGTGTATCTAGTATATATTAATAAATTTTTATTATACATCCGATGAGAAGAAATGCAAACAAATTTCTACTTTTTTTTTTTTAAACATACTGTTTATTTTGTCGTTATAAATGTATTTTTGTCAAAAATTGATAAAATATATTCAATCATGATAATATTTAAAACAATTTATTTTTTAACTTTTTGATGACATACAGAAAGATTACTCTATTTATATTTATATATTAAATGAATTAAGAATAATAATAAATAAAATCTTTTTTTTTATAACTGCATAACATGTTTAGAACTTTAAAAAAGATATTAATTTTGCTGCTAAATGTTTAGCTTGTGAATGCGAATTAATCCTATGGACAAATGGTGGTGAAAAACTTTAATGAAGTCAGTGCCCGAATTAACACTACTTGCTCTACAAATTCCTTCATTTGTATCATTATTACTACACAAAAAAATGTATATTGACAACCTAAAGATAACATTCTGATTCATGTACTAAAAGCAAAATATGAAAATATTTGACATACAAGTGCTGTCTATAGTTAAACTTTTTGAAGTTCAATATGATCTTTTTATTTACTATTAAAAGGATTAATGAAATAGACAATGAGTATATTATATGTAGGACATATTAATAAAAATACCTTGCATTGCACTGTTTCCTGTAAACTTCTCAGAGAACTGTTGATTAAATTTAAGCTGGGAATACCACAATACCTACGGAAGAGCCATTACTGTAACAAACTAATGAAAATATAAGTTGTAAAAATTATAAAACATAAAAAAATTTCAATCATTCTGATAAAATTTGAACTGGAATGTTGAAGAATATAAGAAAAAATAAAGATTTATAAGTAATTTATGACTCAGGTGAATAATCAAAATATTTTCTCTTCTCTCAACACATTTTTAGATAGGAAAAAAAGATGACATATAAAAATTTTAGAAAAATAAGTTAAATTTATCAAAGTGCTGTGATATTCCTAAAATTATTACCAGGATTTCTAATAGATATGTTTTTATCTTAACAGATTGGATGTTTAAAATAAAAATTGTATTGGAAGTAAAATGAAATAAAAATTGGAAAAATATTATAAAACAGGATTTTAAAAAAGTTAAGGTTTACTTATTGATTCTAAAACAACATTATTCTGTTGGATATAAAAAAATGGAAAAATAACTTAATATAAAAGAAAGACATAGAGAGAGTTTGTTATTATAATTTTAACTAATATTTATTTGGAAAAATAATAAATAAAAAGGAATTAAAAATGAAATTAATATTTAAGAATAATATAGTTTAAAATATAGAAAATAACCTGAACAAAATGATGATCAGAATTAATAAAAATGGAAATAAATTTTAAAGAATGTAAGTAAAAGTGATCCTATAACTGCAAGACAGAAAAGAAAATTAAAAAGCTGGGCAACTTTTAAATAATTAAAAAAATTTTAGTAATGGATTTATAGTGATTAAAAGATTAAAAAAAATGATATCAAAGCAAAAATATAAAAAGAATGACATAATTTTATGGAATATTTTGAAATTTAAAAAAAAAAAAAAAACTTGTTAAATATTTAGCATAGAATGGCAGTAAAACTTTTGTAAATAATAAGAAATAAAGAAAATGACTGAAAGCTTGTGAACTGTTACAATGTGACCATATTAATGAAATAAAAACTACTATAAAAAGATATTATATAAGTTTTAAAAAAAAGATACAGAAGAACCTATTATAGTAATCTCCCATAACTGCAGACTTATCATCTACAGTACCATTAATACATAATTAAAAAATATTTCATCAAAAATTAAAAATGTGAAGTCCTTGAAATATCTAATATAGTATCAAACAACAATATTACCTGTCATACTTAAACATCAATGATTACTGAACTAACTGGGAATTACTTGATGACAGAATCTAATTAAGATTATATTAAATAATAAAAAAACCTGTAATATCATATGTCTATGTATTTATTCCATCTAATAATATAGATCAACATTTCTGTTATATATTACTAGCATACTACTGGCACAATGGCATTTAACTAAAATGTTAAATTATTGCAGTATTACTATATTAGCAATAATTACTTCAGACAGAAACACTTAGCAGGACATTGAATACTGATATGTAGCAAAACTAAAACAAGGAAACTGAATTTATTAATTTCAAAAACTGAAGTGATGAAAAAAGTGTCATTGTATAATACATTTACATATATAGTCTGTGTGTACATTTTAATAAAGAAATTGGTATGCTACTATTAAAAGCATCCAAAAAGATGCTATTCCAATATTTACATATATATAAATCAATTACCCTAAATTCAAAATTAAACAAGACTAGCCAAAGCTTTAAAAAAGAAAACTAAAAAAAAAAATTGTTTAACACAACCAATGTTGTCCCTACCAAAGATTTTTTTTTTTAAGTTTTTGCTAATCTTGTTTAATGTTAAATTTGGTATAGTTGAATTATTTTATTGACTAATTTAATTTTAAGTTTTTCATATATATATATATAAACATAAAATTAGGTATAACTCCATTTATATATGTAAACAAAGGGAGTAAATCACCCTCCTCAAGGCTATGAATTCAAAGCACTCTAAATGTTGAACAAAAGATCAACAATAGAATGAATCCGCTTAATCTTGGAGCTCTGATGTTTATAAGTATATCTTTGTCAATATTGTTGGTAATTCAGAATGAAAATAATATATCAACCAGATGAATTAATATATATATATATATATATAAAGAGAGAGAGAGAGAGAGAGACCACTAGTTCTTTAATTATTACATATTTGCTTTTCTCACGCAGGGAACTAAAGAAAAAAAACCTAAAACCTATCATTTATTATAGAAGAAAATAATGGGCATGCTTTTATCCTGCAATGGGGTGTTTAAAAACTTATTGTGGATTCAGATGTTCCAAGCCTTTTATACATGTAATAATAAGGGAAATGAAATAACAGAATTTAACATAAAAAGTGATCTATTATAGATCTAAGATCTGATGAGTTATATATGTAAACATTTTTCTATTTAAATACTGGCAAGACAGATTTAAACAATAAATATTGTTACAACAGATTTATCTAAACAAAATGGAAAATATCCTTTTTTGTAAAATACATGGAGATATTTATTATTAATGATGCTATAGATTTTTTTAGCCAGCAATTTGCCAGCATAAATTCAATAATTTTCCATATAACTGATACTTAATGTTTCTACTTAATGAAGTTTCAAAAATTCTTTTTTTTTAGGCAGGCAGATTATTCTGAAAACATGATAATATGATATTTTTCCAGATATGAGCAGCTAGTCAAAAATTTTTGGTCCCTCCATCCATGCATTATTTTGGTTGGACAATGTATACAAAGAGTAGAATGGTTAACTGGAAAATCATTTCTGTCATTAGCTGAAAACATTGGCATTAATTGCAAGAACTTAATTTATACTGTCTTTTATAAGTTTTCCTAAAAATAATATTTTATTATACTGAATACATGCTATTTATCACCAAATATTTTCTACATGATTACTATACTTTGACTTGCAAACTAATTAGTTCAATCAATAATATGCTTTGTTTATTAATAAGCAATTTAAAAATTATTTCATTAATTAAATTGATAAAACTTACAAAAAAATACACTTGATAATTTTTTTTTTCCTTTTCAAGTTATGATCATTTAGGTGCATTATGTAAGCAAAATATCTAACACAAAGTTTAAACATAAACAAATAATTTTATTCCTTGACATTATCAAAACGTTTTTTTAATCAATAACAAACACACATGACCAAGATATCATAATATAAATGAAACTAAAATGGCAACGCTTTGAAAGATAAGTAAGTAGAAAATAAATAAGTGGGTGACAAATACGAAGTTGATAAAGACAATATAAAAAATATGATTAAAAAAATAATAATAATGTAATTATGTTGGTGATAATTGGGAGGTGCAAACTTTCATATAATCAGAAAAAAACTGAAAACTAGTTAAACAGAAAGATATGAAGAAAATGATTGAATAAAAGAAATATAAAAAGTTCTCATAAACCATATATCCATACTTTGTGGTTTGTATTTAATAAAAATATTGAATAGCTATATAATGACCCAATAAAGGATTTCAAGCTTTTCTGAAGTGGATGCTGCATGGATCAAAAGCTAACAAATTAATTTCAAAATATGTAAGCAATGAAAAAAATCTCTTACCAATTTCAAAGTATAATTATGTTATATATTTGTACACAGATATCAGATGTCTCTTTTGTATTTACTGTATAATTATCAATACTTTCTAAACTATAATTATAGTTTAAATATAGAATTAGAAATTTCAAAGGCAAATAAAATGTAAATATAACCCACTATTTTCAATTACAATTCTTTATCTGAAACCCCAATTACAATTTATATAAACATGGCTATCAATTAAGTGTTAAAGTGAACCATTAAATTTTGAAATTAACTTATTACTACTGAAAGCAATTACATTTAAAATTAAAATTAAAGAAAATGAATTACACTTTTCAAAAAAAAAAAGTTTCTTGTTTTTAATTTGTAAACTTTCACCTTCATTGAAAAACATTGAATATTTTCTCAGAAAAAGCATACTTTAGATTGTGATATAACAGTATCCTAAGTAATAATACCCCACTGTTTTTTAAAAAAGTTAGATTTCAATATAATGTTTTTATTGATGTTAAAGTTCAAAAAAAAAAATCTGAAGAGGACAGTATCTTACAGATTGTGACTAATCTCAAAAGATTTCTCCTTTGTTCTTAGACAGAAGAACATATTCAGGGGGTATTTGTATCTTAGTCTATTTATTCATTTACATTTTATCTTTAGAAATAGAAGTAAATAACCTTGAGCATAATATAAAGTAAAAAGACAATATCTATTACATCTCATTAACTGTTAGAATAAGTCAATGGTATTAAAAAAATTTAAATATTGAAATTTTTGTAAGAAAATATCACATTTAAAGTAGAATTTGATAGTGTTATTATATACCTTTGATTATTTACATTTAAAAAAAATTCAAATAAAGGAGAATTTGTTAAGTTAAAAAAAAACATGAACATCTGTATGACATTTATGGTACATTATCATATTTATAGATCAGCTTTTAAATATTTAAAATGGCCAAATATGATCATTTATAATATTAAAGTAGAAAAAAATCCAAGTCCAATTTATTGAGTTTTGGTATAAAATAAAAGATTTTACAAACAGAAAAGCTGAACATTTTCAAAAACTTTCACCAGATGGAACAATAAAAACTGTCAGAAGTTATTTATAAATGTAATGGAGAAAAATAGTATCAAAAGAAATTATAAAAGAGTAGTTAGAAAAGAAGAAATTGTTAAAATTGGATATTTGAATATGCAACATAGTAGGAGACCAGAAAAGTGACTGGAATTAAACAAAGCAGTTAAAAATGTAGAGCATGGGGTACTAGCAGTAGTGGAAAAACATCTAAGAAAACAAAAATCTATACTGGAAGACATGGTATGGTAGGGTATAAATCAGAAAAAAATGAAAGAAGTGGTGGTATTGGAGTTATGTCAAAAACATATTTAGATATGGTTAAATGTCAAGAACATTTGTGGTTTGAGATAAGGTTAGGAAAAAAAGAATGGATGGTGGCTATTGTGAATGTAACTACTGGAGATAATGGAGTGGAACAGTAGCATATATGGATGCTTAGTTAAAGATATACAGATTTTCAAAGAATATGGAAAGAGAATAATGGTTATAGGAGATATAAATGGGCATATTGAAGAAATTGACAATGTAGATAGCAAGAATTGATAACTTTTGAAGAATTTTTGTCAGAGAGTGAATATGAGCATTGGAAATTTGTCAAATATTTATGAAGGACAATACACATGGTCTAGAAATAAATGTATTTCACACAATAGATTATGTATTAGTAGAGAAAGAAGGAATTAATAAAGTACAGAAAATTAAAGTGTTTGATAATGAAAAGACAGTACGTAAAAGTGATCATAATTTCTTTATAATGGAAATGGTTAGTAATGTGATGGAAAATATAAATAAAAGTAGAAAGGATAGTAAAATATAGGGATAAAAAATGAATGATAAGAATGTTAAAAGAATATAAAATAAAAGTTGAAGAAATCATGAAAGAGTTAATTGAAGATCAATATAATGACTGGTGTGGTGAAACAGAAACTGTGGCAAATAGGGCTTTAGGTGAGAATATTTGGAAGAATAAAAAGTAATAAAAGAGTAAAAATTAGTAAAAGTGTAAAAGAAATGAGAAAAGCATGCGGAGAATATAAGTGTGCTATTAAGAACAGAAAAAATGAAAAAGATATTAATGTTAAATGAGAAAAGTATTTTTAAAAAAAGAAGTTGGCTAAAATAGATAATTATAGAGAAAGAATGAAATGGATAGTAAATTGTTGGAGGATATTAATAAAAGTGGAAGAGATGGGAGTAAAAATTTTAGAAATACATTAAAAGAAGTAATGTAGGGAAGAGAAAATAGTATTAGTAAATGATGAAGGAATAGATTGCAGCTCTAGAGAATTATTAGAGACAATCTTAAATAAGTATGTAATAAATATAGAAAAGATGTTAAATGTGAAGGACAGAATGATAACAAACATGAAAGCTTATAGTAATGGAATGATGACATTTATAGAAAATGAACTGAATGCAGCAGGGAAGAAATTGAAAAGTGGAAAGGAAAGAGATTTGGATGGTTAGGCAGCAGAGATGGTAATGAATTTAGAACATAGGGCAAAATTAAACTTATTATTATGTTTTAATAAGTTGGCACAGAAGAGAGATTTTCCAGATAGTTGGAAAAATACAAGAGTAAAGCTGCTATTTAAAGGAAATAGTAAGGATCATAGAAAGCTAAGCAATTATAGATCAATAGCGAGAACAGCAGTGTTATTTAAAGTGCTCGCATATATGGTGGCTGGAAGGCTCACAAAATGGATGGATGAAAATAATATAGTGGGAGATACGCAATGAGGCTGTCAATTGGATAAACATATAAGAGATAGTTTATTTGTAGTTACACAACTTATAGATAAGAGTAGAAATACTGGTAGATAATTAGTTATATATGGTTTTTATAGATATAGAGAAGGCAATATGATATGAGTAAATAGAAATAGATAATGGATAAGTTTGATAAATTTAGGAATGAATGAAGCTTTAGTGGATATTATTAAAAGATTATATGAAAATAATTACAATACATATCAATTAGGAATATAGAAACAGTTAAAGTTAAAAATGGGATAGGACTAAGGCAAAGACACCCTATGTCACCTATATTGTTTTTGTTGTATTTGAGAGAAATGGAGACAGAAAAAAAAAGACTAGGAAGAAAGATAAAGATACCAATAATAGGTGGCAATAGAGTATATATCAGGTCTTTTATTTGCAGATGATGCATTCTTAAGCCCAGAGAGATGGGAAAATAGAGAAGTTATGTTGAAGACATGCGCAAGGTGGGTAAAGAGATGGGGATTAAATTTAGTGAAAAAAAATCAAAAATAATGATCATTAATACTGGGGGAAGTGAAGACATAGAATTTTTATTGGGGGATATAAAGTTAAGTGTAGTGAATAGCTATAACTATTTGGGAATCATCTTAAGTAATCAGAGAAATTTGCTTGGATGAATGGGACAAAAAATTGATTAAAGAAGCAAACAAAAGAAAGGAAAAATTACCAGTGCTTCCTTATAATAAATATGATGTAGTTAGAATTGTAGCAGTAGCAGGGTTAATACAGAAAATGATACATTATGTGTTAGTAAAAGGATGTCAGATTACTTAGAAAAAGTACAAAGAGAAGTAGGAAGACATGCATTAGATGCAGATGTGTGGATGGCAAAGGAGGAAATTCAAGAAGAAATGGGATGGTCAAGTTTTTGTATGAGATATACAAAAGGCAAAATGAAAATGTTTGATAGATTGCAGTTTATGGAGAATAAGAGAATAGCCAAAATAGTATTTAATTGGGTTATGAGTATATGAGAGGCAACAAGATGAGATAGAAAGTTTAGTACGGTATGCAGGAGTTTGGATAAAGAATTTATATCAGTATACTTATACAAGGAGGGGGGTGGTGATTATGTTAGGAGAATTGCTGAATGTTATAGTGGCAAGGAATGGGGTAGAAGAATAGATGCATTAATAATCAATAGGGAGTTGGAGAGATGGAGAACTAGTATGGCGAGTAAAAAGAGTTTAAATATATATAGAAGTAAAGGGAATATTGGGTGTGAGTTAATTTATGATAATAGCAAGGAAAGTAGTTTACTGTTTAAGGCTTGAACAGGGTCTTTAGCAACAAGGGAATATATACATAAATGGAAAAAATGTGAATGATTTAGTCTGCAAGTTATGTAAGGAAGGCATAGAAAATATTAGGCATCTGTAATTGAATGTAAATGTCTTGAAGCAGAAAGGATACAAATAATGAAATTGTGGAAGAATAAATATAAACAAAGTGATTAAACAGAAAGTGGGTTATTGGTTTTTATGCTGGGTTTGAAAAAGATAAGCAGGATTTAAAAGTTGACAAAGATTATGTTGTGGAAATGGGATGGGGCTGGATAGAGAAGAATATGGGGAAAAACATAGGGTGGGGAATAGAAAGGGAAGGTAAAGTAGTTAACAGGTTTCTCTGGGCATAGTGGCTGAGAGATTCCTGACTCCATATAAGAAGTCACAGTGCATTGCATCACATTTCAAAATTGTTAAAGCACTAAAAGATTATGTAATAGCAACAACAAATAAAATAAAGCAATTATTACTTTATAAAAAAAACAAAATCCTAAAAAAAATGTGAAAATTTCATTATCAATTATTTCTAAATATAATAATAACAAACATGAGACAACAACAATAATAGTAATAGTAATAATAATAAAACATCAATTACAGAGAAGATAATGATCCATTTTCTAAATATGCTTTCAAATTTGAAGATATGATTTCTAATGGCAAAAGTGAGAGAAACAATAACAAGATGCTTTTTAAGGTAATGTAAATAGAAAAAAACTCTTAAATATGTTTTTTTAAACTTTCATTTTTTTTGCTCACATTTAGTAAGAATTTGAGTCAATGTTTAAAAGCTTTATTTAATACGAATCAATAAATTGGGCTTGATTTGTTATAAATTTAAGTTTACAAGTGAAAAAAATTCTAAAAAAAATCGTATTTGAGTTTTCCAAAAATAAAAAATATATAAAAATGTGAAATATCTAATGTGAGCAAAGCTTTACATGGTTCTTTGTTATAATATTATTGTAAAAAAATAAAAATTAATGAAATATTTATTGAAACAATTCCAATTTTTAAATCTGAATGAATTATTATAAAGTCATAACAAGTCTAAGAAATATTTGTTTGAAATTACAAATTGCAATTATTTTTTTAAAAATATCATGAAATTTCAGCATCACCTCTCTTTGACAGAATGTCTTGCTTGTAATTATCATTGCTTCTGGTATAACATTAATTCAAATTTCTTAACTTGTATTTTTAAAAGTAAAATATATTTTTAAAACATTTAAGTGGAAATATAAATATAATTTATTTTTAATAATTGTAAAAAAATATTTTGAAATTATGCACTCCTTCTTACTATTCAAAAGAAATGAATGGGATATTCTTAATATTTGTATTCAAAAAATCAACAAATCGAGTAACTATTATTGGGGTCCTTTTATCTTATACTCTGTAATGTATATAGTGATTTTTTTAATTACAAAAAAAAAAGCTAATAAAGTCAATAGTTGATAGAGCAGTTTAATTCAAATTTTTAAAGCAAAATGCCCATAAACAGTGGTAAAAAAAGCTACAAAAAGCATTTTAAAGCCATAGCACATGTCATTACAGTATTATATAAGATATAACCCAAATATAAAAAAAATTAATTCATAACTTGTTATTATTTATTTTACATAAAACTTTAACTTTTGTGCTTATTTAAATCATAATTTATAATTTTTTGCAGAGTAGTAAAATATCATTATTTACTCAGTTAGTAAGGGCCATAATTTTATTAAACCAAAATATGAGATTACCATTATTCCTGTGAGAATGTAATCCCATTTATTGCGCTATTTTCCTAAAACTAATCATTAATGATATGATACATGTTAAATGAGTACATTAAATAGATCTATTTTCATAACATGCCATATTCCTAAAAATTATTTTTTCAATGTATTGTGACCACTATAAATCAGAAAATTAAAAAGCTGACTCACATTACACTTTTTGAACAGTTATGTTATTTTCTTAATTGGTCAGTTTGTTCTCTGATCGCATAATTTAAATATGTACAAATTTAACAAATACAGATTAAATGCAAATAATATGAAATAAAATATATGTATTTCTCATTATTTCACCAGTTCCTTAAAACACAGCATAAACAACTTTTACATATTAACTACTCCACTGTTTTAATAGCTTGTAAAGCATAAAAATGGGACCATGTAATGTTCTGGTGATTAGCATCAATCCTAGTCAAAGGATAATGGTAATAATGATTATTAAAAAAACTAAAGACCTCAAAATGTATAGATACTGAACTGGATTTGTATCTATATGACTACACATATGAATAAGTTTGGATTGAAAACATTAAATTGTTTTCAGTTGGACTCAGGGTAGCTGCTGAAAGGTTGCATTAGATCCAAAGATCTAAGTGCAATGGTCTCAGATCCATGGCTTCACATTAATGAAGACCACAAACAAGAAACTGTTTTGGGGATATTGGATGAGTAGGCCCTAGATAGTGATTTTGATGCACAAACTTTCTACCATCCATTGATTACTATGGGTAGCACTGGGTAGCATTACTATATGGAGAGAGTTGCTATTGTTCTAATAACTTGGATAAGCATAAAAAAATGATGATCCTGTGATGCTTTAGTAGTTTAACACCAATCCTAGCTAAAGAATAAAGATGAGTATAGTCTATAGTTGTTCAAAAATCAAAAACAACAAAATGTAAAAGGAACTGAGTTCAAATCCTTATGACTATATAAGTGAATGAGCTTGGATTGAAAATATTATGCTGTTTTCAGTTTGGAATCATAGATTTATAATTAACTAAAAAGATAAAAAGATGATTTCTGGAAGATTGCATTGGATCCAAAGTTCTATATAGAGTGTTCTCAAATCCAGGGTTTGTCACTGATGAAGACCACAAGTTAGAAACTAGTTTGGGCATAAGTAATAGTTAGGGATTTTAATGCACAAATCTTTTAGCATTCATTGGTTACTATAGCTGATACTGGGAAGCACTACTATATGGAGAGACTTGCTACTGTTTAAACATTTCCCATTGTAAATATAAATCATTGTTATAAAAATTACTCACAGAAAATTATTTGGTCTACAAATATTTACACTAGTATGCAGTTCTCCAGGAATATCTTCCTATAAAATATGCAACAATTAACTACTAAAACCAATCATTAAACAGCATATGTAATTCTACATTCATTCCATCTAAGGTGAATAATTTATTCAAATAATTTCCAGTCTAGTGATACAATATTTGATTTATTATATGCACATATAGCTAATTCATTTATAGTCCATTTACTCAATTTCTCATTATTAAGATGATGATTCTAAGTCTCCTCAGAATATTCAACTTCTAAAATTTAAATATACTAAAAAATAGCATACTTTACATTATGGTCTTTAAGTAAATCATATTTTCAGCCCATCTTTTGTTGTCTTGAACAAAATAGTAAATAATTAATAAAAAATGTTGCTCAATTTTATAGTATAAAAATGCATGATTTAGGCCTGTTTTACTCCAAAAATTTATTGGTGCACTCAAAGCAGTAAGTTTTATCATGAAAATGTTGTAAATATTGTATCAATTACATAAAAACATCATAAATAGAAATTTAAATGAAAAATGGTAGTACATATAAGATTGAATAATTTTGGTACCAAAAAGATTCATAATTATTAGTATCAGTATCCAGTCCTAGATTCATTTCTCTAAGCAGAAGTAATTAATGATATTAAATAGTATTACCAAATAAAAAGAAAGTATGTTCATTTGACTGAACCTATCTATGCAGCAATGACATTTCTTTTAATAATGCTATTCAAGTAAACAACATAAAAGTTTAAACAATCAAAGGATTTGAATTTCAGTTAACCTACACAAACAACTTTATATGTTTGACATTAGATGAACAAATTTATATTTTAGTTACTCCTATAGACTATCTTATGTACTTTTGGTTTCTGATTAAAATATACATATCAAACCAAATCATCATATGAATTTTATATGTAATATTCAAGTCAGTGACAACTAGTTCAATTATATCTCTTTGTGTTACAAAATATAGTAACTGCTTCTCCCCTGATCATTTTAATTCCATTTCTAATAATCAATCTCCACTTTTTAAATTACTCATCTTGAATAGCATATCCTTCATCTTAAAATACTTTTCACGTAAATGGAATATTTATCTCCAATAGGATGATTTATTGCATTAATACAAAAAAAAACCCACTTTAGTCTGTAGTTTATTATGTAAGAATCTTTCAATATTTTTTTTCATTTTTTGGAGCAGTTATGTAGAATATAATGCAGGAATATATTTTACAATGCAAGACTTTAATTGCAATAGCTGATCCTTGCTATTATATAAATGTTTATAATAATCAATATTGCAGGTTTGGTAAATGAATTTTCTACACGTAGATGGTGGACTAGTCTATTGAGGGCTACTCTTCTTAATTGTTTATAATATAATTTCTTTTATTTTTAAAGCCTCTTTAAAAATATCTTGAGCTTTTTGAAAATTAATATTAATTAAAGAATGAATATCCATTAATTTCAATAATTCTATCTATTACTTTTGATCAGTCATCAATAATCTTTTATTTCAATAACGTGGAAAATCAAGTCAATGACCCTACCATTGTCATCACATTTAGGGACTTCCTAACGACCCATCTTTATTTTTCATTATAGCAAATTTTATTCATGTTTGTAAATTTAAGTCTATAGTAGAATGATTTTGTTTCCACATCCGTTTAATTAATATACTAATTCAGATATTAAACAGGTTATTCATAGATTATTCTTTAGATCAAGAGTGTTTTGCTTTTCATCATTTACTTTGGTTTAGGCAAGTTTTGACATTATGAGAATAAATAAGAGATGTCTATATATATATATATTTAAATTTCTCTGTTGCATACAGGCAAAATACAAAATTGTTATAATGCCTAGTGATGAGTATTTAAGTTTTTCCTTTCTTGTTTTATCGCCTAATCCAAAAAAAAAAGATTACCATTTACCAATCAATAATTGGATATCTAGCTAATCAATCACAAGCTAACTGCCTAGAAAAAAAAAAAGATATTAACGCCGATTTGTTATCTGAACAAATTTTCAACTTTCACCCAGATTCAAATCCTAAATCATAATAATAATAGGTACTTAACCACTATTACACAAAGAACATATGTACATATATATGTGGAAGAGAGAACAAAATTATGAAATTATTCAAACAACGTTTATATATTTAAAATTTTAATTCATAAAAATATTAAAATTAATGTTTTTCTATTATGAAAACAGCTCGTTGTTTTTTAAATATATATTAATTTATAATCCTTTAAAATATAGCGGCACAGTGATATTTAAATAGAGTGGTATTAGTTAACCATTTTAAAATATTATGACTCCAATCAAAAGTTCTAATTTCTTCAAATGAAGTGCGAGGCTAGATTCAATATTGATTTAACCTGTATACAAACAAAATATTCGTATTTATATTTATAAACAAATACTCTTCTTTGTTATATTTGATGTACATACGAAGACAATTTGATTTGTTTGTGAAGTATTAAAATGCAATGAGAAGAAATGCATTACAGCTAATATAATATACTTAATGGGTTTGCGGAAATCAATAAGTGAAATGAAAATAACCTTCACACCAATGTCACCGTAGTATTTGAATAAATTGTGAGACATTACTCTACTGCTTCCAGAAGGGTTTTTGACAACACTATGACTCTTTGGGGATCTTCGCTGTTCTCACACTTATCTAGCAGAGATTACAATATTTTTCCCTTAGTAATAAACAAGCTTTCAATGAGTAAGGAGTCAAAACCACAGCTGGGTTAAAGAAAAACTTTGTTACTTACTGCCTACTCAGCAGAGGTGAAACTTTAATAACTGAAAGCAAGTTTCCATTCTGTTTTCACAAGCATAAGCTCCAATTCATAATTCATGTGCTACTGTGAATCTGGAGTAAGTGCTTCATTAGGCATGATGGCTATGGAGAGGAGCACGTGTTTCAAAGCATAACTATTTTAAGAGGGTGAAACCAATTGGAAAACATAGAAATAAAGAAACACATATTAATAAGAAATTTTGTAATTTGAGGAAAACAAAAGCATATGCAAGCAATGCGTTTTTCTATTAAATTTTGACATGATTAATTTCTTTGTTTCTATAGAAAAATTTCTCAACATTTAAACTTTTTAGAATTAAACTTTAGCAAATAATACTAATGAATTAATACCTACCTACACATCTTCGACTTTTCTATTAAGATATATATAAGTCAATCTTTGTGGAATAATATCTGAAATATCAAGCTACTTCTACGCTACCTGTTACTGCAGATGCATAACAATATACAACTTAACACATACATATCAATCTACAGACAAATAGCTTTAATCTCTCAGGCGTTGGTGACCTAGTGGTTAGCATAGCTGCCTTCCAAGCAGCTGGCCAGGGTTCGCTTCCCGGTCAACGCTTTGACATATGGAAAAAAAAAAAAAAACTCTAATCTCGTTATTATTACTGCTTTTTTTTTATATGTATACTATTTTGTAGACTTAACATTCTTTTATCATTTTATTTATCTCTAAGCAAAACCTTCATAAAATGTTTACTTGTTGTAATCATCCCACACGCACTTTAAACAATGCTTAATTTGTTCTTAATAGTTTCATTTTCATACATAATAAATGTATTTATATACAGTTTATACACTCTCTTTTATCTATAAACTTTCTGCTCTTGATTTAAATAATAATACATACATTTTCAATGACATTGCTAGATTTTTTGAGTCCCAACACATTTTTTTTTTTAAAAAAAAAAAACTCTTTTTAATATTTCCAACATATATCTTAATATCTTTTCTACATCCATATGATTTTTTACCTTAGATTAACAAGGTACTGAAGATAAAAACCGTCCTATTTCCGTTTATAATAATTACTCTCATTTATGATTCATTCTTAAGATCGAACACCTGTCAGTAATGACCATTCAAAATGGAGAAGATAAGTTAGCCAATGCCAATTATAGAAATGAAGCTAACATAGCAGCTATGAAAATGATTTTTGTTTTAAAAACCTCAAACATCTTTCATCATTAACATACTATTTTGAGGAAGACTGAAATCTTTTTTTATGTCAAGTGGCATATTATTACGAGGTTTTACCTATATAAAACAATTTTTTTCATTGGTAGTACCATTGTCTTACATACGAAACTTTTCTTTAGATAAAAAAATTCATATTTAATCAAATACCCATATTCTTACATTCTTATGAAATTTAAACAAACTGAATAAAATGTGGATAACAAACTACTTTTATAAATTTCTATCATTTTAGTAATAGTAATAAAAATATATTTTTACTCACATAGTTGTGGTATCAAATCTCCATTAATAAATAAAAACTGAACAATGAACTATCACTCATATATCTTAGTTTATAGCTTATTAGGGACAAATAGACAGTCTAATTAAACTGTTTTAGTTATCACAAAGCAGTGTCTGTAATATTGGTTCTAAACCATCAGAACTGCTTCTAAAGCACAGGTTTCATGACTACAATAGGATATAAAAACATCTTCACTATGAAAATTTACTGTATAATACTGTCATCAATAGGGGATTTGGGTATTCCATTATCAGATTTTCAATGGGATGGATGGAGAAAAAGTTGGAGGGTAGAGTAGATTGAAGCCTATCCATTAAAGTTTGATGATTTTTCTACCTTAATATAAACCGAGCACTGATTATATATATGTGTGAGGGAGATGATGATCTGAACCACCTGATGAGTGCTGGTTCAACATTAAATACATATATTGGAGATCACTTATCTTTTTCAAATGTGTGTAGTCATGTATATCGGTTGTATGAGATAGAGTAGATAGCTGAAGAGAGCTTGAAAGTTTGTGTTCAAATCCTTTGTAATTACAAATAAACTCAAAGTATATAAAGTATACTTGTATATAAATATTATTAATCAGTTGATAGAAGTTTATAGACTGGAGTACAGTTACCATAAAGCACAAACTTGATCTAATAAAAAAATGTAGTTAAAAACAAAAAATAATGTTAAAATCATTAGGTGTTTAACGTTTAGAGATTTTACTAAAGAAATTAAAATTCAAAAATATATCAGCAATGAATAAAAAAGATAAAACATCCATAAAAATATTTAAATATATATATATATAATATTAATTATATTCTTTTATTCTGAAAAAATATTGTTAGTCATTAATTTCCATTTAATTATAATTTATATACAAAAGAGAGAGAGAGAGCAAAAAATATTTGTACAAGAAACAACAGTTATAACAAAATCAAGAACTTAGTAGACACTAGATCTAAAAATACCAACCCAAAGCCAGCATTTAGCTAAAAGTTATCTATTGAGTGT
Source organism: Epiperipatus broadwayi (assembly GCA_028023455.1). Lineage (NCBI taxonomy): Eukaryota > Metazoa > Onychophora > Udeonychophora > Euonychophora > Peripatidae > Epiperipatus > Epiperipatus broadwayi. Next base: position 4,477,808 of record JAQFVV010006222.1, read on the forward strand.
AAAATCTGAAATTTTCAGTCACTTACATATCTTCAAACCCAGCTATCCAACTCAAATAGCTATATGGGGTGGAGAGATCTTCAGCCATACTATGTATTAGTAGTCTTAGCAATATAACATCGCATAAGACTTAAGGCAGAGACTACAAATAGTCAAAAATAAGAGTCATGGATCACTTGACCCAATTCTCTTAAGCTTGTAAGATGTAAACAATGAGCATTTGCCAATCACTCAACAAGCTTTGTGATAAATGCTTAGTCAGAGAAAGCATTTAAAATATGTCTGAAGCTCCACCCCTCAAACCTCTAACCATGGGTTCGTGCTTTGGCACTAGAGTGGCGCTATGGTAGCTCAGACCCTAGATATAAAAATACCAACCCAAAGCCAGCATATATTTATTGAATGGAAAATCTGAAATTTTCAGACACCTACATGTCTTCAAACCCAGCTATCCAACTCAAATAGCTATATGGGGCTGAGAGATCTTCAGCCATACCATATATTAGTAGTCTTAGCAATATAACATCACATAAGACTTAAGGCAGAGACTATAAATAGTCTAAATAAGAGTCATAGGTCACATGACCCAATTCTCTTAAGCTTGTAAGATGTAAACAATGAGCATTTGCCAATTGCTCAACAAGCTTTGTGATAAATGCTTAGCCAGAGAAAGCATTTCTGAGGAGTGCCAAATCACAAAACCATGGTCAGAGCAGAGTTTGGGGAGGGGGTTCCCTGACAGAGATATTTAAAATGCTTTCTCTGGCTAAGCATTTATCACAAAGCTTTTTGAGCAATTGGCAAATGCTCATTGTTTATAAATGACACACATGTAGCTTATATATTGTAATGGTATAGTGTGGAGTGGGAGTACAGAGTTCACTCACAATGAACTTGGGTGATGGCCAATCATCATCATCCATAGGTAGATAACCAAATTATTGTAATAGTATGGAATCACAGTAAATATCAAGCAGTTGGTGTTGTACCATAATTGTTTGAATACATAAGGTTTCCACCATTTGAATGTAGAGATTCTTAGCATCTATATACAAATCCCTGGTCCAATACTATGTGGCTATAACTAACTGTTTGGGTTTTATTATTCATGATGAGATGATTGATATCCATCCCTTGGAACATCACCTAATTCCCACCCTTATAAGATTGCCTTCTGGGTCCTACAATCATAGTACCTACCGATGGGAGATTAACGACTAGGCTAGCTCATAGAAAAAAAGAAAAAATGCTTTGCACTGCAATTTGATATATATATACCCTTATCTATATAAATATTTTCTGGTAATAATATCATTCCCATCCTCCTTCAAAAGCTCGAAAGAGAACTAGACCCTAAATACCAATTCAAACCCTTAGGGGATTGTCAAAAATAAATATTTATGACCAAGAGTTTACATACTATGACTAAAATTACCCTTTCCATCTTTTACTGGGATTTATAATGTATCTTTATCTGATGATGACTTATGATCAACATTTATAAGTAGTTTTGTAATTGATAAATGAACACATATAAGCAGTTTAATTTCAACATCTGATTCATGTTTTATTCCAACATTACAAAATGTGTACATTCCCAACAATTAATTAAGATAAAATTAAGTATAGAATTACTAAACATTTAATGATTAATAACAATAATAATAAAGGAAAGCACCACACATCTTTTAATTATGGTATGAATAAATGATTTGGTCCCTTGTGACATTCATATAATTAATAAACAAATTTTTAAAAAATGCATATTCACACGCCATCTTGTCAATAATATTAAAATGTAACTATTACATAATTAATCTGTAATCATTCAAAGCTCTGTCTAAATTCTGCCTTTACTAAGTCAACATTAATAAAAAAAAATCTCTCATCTAATTACTATTATCATTTGATACCCCCCCCCCATTATAAATTTATTTTAAGCCTGTCCACTACTGACATATATCTATACATACACACACATCGTCTATGATTTAAACCTTCCCCATCATAAAATGTTTAAATAAATATTTCAGTCAAAAAAAAAAAATTATCATCTATTTTAAAACAAACTATATCGAGATACAATATACGTGTGTACAAATAAATATATACAATATGATTGATAAAACAATTGAAGATATAATAAAACAAGAAAAAAATAGCATAAATAATAACATAATATTTAGTAATAACAAAACCCTTAATCGCTAAGACGTATTTTAAAATTTGAGGAGAGAGAGGTTTGAAAAAAATAAAGTGTCAATAGATAATAAAATTTGGTTGTATATTACCGATTTCAGAGTTCCTGCATTTGTGAAATACTGTTAATTAGCTTTCAAACACACACTATGAACAAGTATATGTATAGATGCATACTGAATATTACACGCGAACTTTCTTGATAATAATCAGTGAAAAAACAAAACACAAAACATAGTTTAAAGCACACACTGATTATTTATTGCACGCAAATTTTCTTCAAATTAGCCTGGTTACTATTTTCAACATGATTGTTAAGATGATAGAAAATTTAGAGTATAGCTATAAACTAGTTGATGTCTAAGCTTAGTCAGAGCAATTCTGAATTTGAATTAGAGTAGGCTTTCTTCATGCTTTTCCCTTCTTCTGATATTTACTTTCCCAAAATGGATGGAGGCATGAGGCATTGTAAATCCTGTAGCCAACACTTCTTATAAGGTCAGCCCTGGATGTGTTTCTCTAGTCTCCCTTTCATTCAGATGCACCTGAACTCTGGTGGCTTCCAAAGTCCTAACAAAGCAATCTAGAGACTCAGCCATGCATTTCTTTTAAATTTTTTCACAATAAAATACTTGAGATGAGTTTGTGACAACAGTCCCAAAAAACAGTAATAATGCTACTTGTTTCAGCTTGTCTGGTATTTATTCATTTTGTTTTACTGACCTCACTGGTCCCTTAATGATAAGCTTCTTGATGGTAATATGTGAGTGAAGGTATCTAATATTCACTTGGGTGGTTTGAAATATTTTTATCTTGAAACTGTCAACTTAAGATTAATTAGTTACTGAGTTCAAATAAGCTTGGTGGTATAATACAATCATACGTGGTCTGTTTGATTTTACACATTTGCTAATGAGTTTCTCTCTCTCTTTCTTTCTTTCTTTCTCTCTCCTTTTTCTTTCTAGAATACTAACATATAAAAACACAAATAATATATAAATTTTTAAAAAAACCTGCAGTGACATAGAATTAAAACTCAAAATACTAATTAATCTTCTTGACTTGTATGAAAGCATCTGAATTGGACTATCCACACCCACATATAGATCCACACATATAACCAGAAGGTGATTGTTAATATATCTTTTACTTCATCTCCAGTTCATTTTCTTTTCTGTATCGTATTAGTGATTTTCAATCAAAAATATATATAGCTGATTAAAACAAACACATGCACAAATTCTCTCTACTACTTTTTTTGGAATAACTGGGACCTTGCTTGGGTTTCCAATTAATATCCTACATATATATATATATCAATATCCTACATACATATATATATATATATATCCTACATACATATATATATATATATATATATAGAAAACAATGTGTGTGCAAGAAAAGTAATAATGTGCATTACATACCTTAATCATATTGTAGTGCCAAGAAAATCACCATATTTTTGGGCATTGAAATTTCATCAGATTATTAAATTGAATATCATAATAAAAGGGGCAATTGATAGTCACAGTCCAATGTTCCTTACTGATAAACATAGCATTCATATCTGGTGGGAATTGTTTAGTCACTTTTACTTAAATCCAATGGTATCAAGTTAACAGACTTCAGAACAATAAACATCTACCTGTTTGCTTTATCAGACTACTCAAAAGCAAATCCACTGTTGTATTTAGTAGAATACCTCCATTTCACTGCTGGTCCTCTTCATCTTCTTTAATCACTTATCTTATTTTTTTTCTCATAGATTATCTCATGAGGTAATAAAAATAATCCAATTTTAACTGCCATTTATACTGCAAGAAAAAGTTCAAGCCCAAAGTGATCAAAATTCACCATTTACTGTACTTTAGTATTTAATTTTGCATCCATATAAAATCACAGGAAACACCATAATTCACAAAATTCTTACTTTCATTTTAAAAACATATAAAATAAAAAAACTTGTTTTCTCTACAATTCTCTTCAGTATTAATCGACTAATAGATCTTTTGATATTCATTAACAATCCAAAACAAAGAAACTATCAACAACCACTTTCTTTAATAACAATTTTGAAATCAATTAGTTGACTCCACCATCAACATCTTTGTTTTAGTCATATTTAATCAAAATCCCATATTTTGTCTCTGTTCTTTAAATTTCTTACTGAAAATAATGAGTTCTTTTTTTTTTTCATCTATAAACATAATCCCATTAACATATATAAATTTAATATTTTTTCTGCAAAGCTTAAATCAACATTTGTATTCCTCTCATGTTGATTCCCTAATTACATATGAATAGATAAGAAGTCTATAAATATGAAGCCATGTAATTCCTTTGCCAATTTAAAGTGTATTTCACTATAGCCATTTAGGTTGATGGTTCTAGTTCTATGTAGAGACAGTGATACACTCATCTTTCATAATTTAGTGAGATCAGCTTGTAGCAATCAATAAAACACTAAATATCGAAATTAACCTGCCTTAGTATATTCTAATTATTTTAATAACTCTGTAAAAAATCATTATCAAATTCATTATAATTATGAAATGTACATTAGGAAGTTTATTAAATTACAACATAAATATAATTATATATATATGTTTGTACACCTGGGTCTCGTTTTACGCGATAGATAGGTTCCTCAGAAAACACGCGCAAACGAAATCACGCAAAAATAGACGTAACTTACATTGAAAAAGGAGGGATGTGGTCTGTGATTTTTCAAAATTCGTGTAAAAGCAAAGCATCAACGTAAAATTACTTTAAAATTCGCGCAAAAAAAAATAAGGAAATAAAATATGATTAATAAAAAATTTCAAATTTGAAAAAAATTGATACAAGACAAACTTTTTTTAACTATAATATTTAATTTTATTCAAAATAATATATTTTTATGCATAATTTAGAGTACAGTAATTTACATTTTTTATACACGTTTTAATTATTATAGCTATTTGCCAAAAAACACATTCATTTGCAAACAACTATTGCCAACTTCACACTCATGTTGTTTCAATGGTTTTCTGGTGACAAAGTAATTAGTAATTAATCTTTAAGACGATGATTTTATTAATTGTTTATGAAGCTCGTGATCCAGACATACAACCATTAGCTCTCGTTGGAATTTAAGAGCACGTTAATGATTAGTGTCATTAATAAAAAAAATAATAATTGATTACATTCTTTTTTAAAAAGCAAAAACAGAATGTGATTTAAAATGCAAAATTAACACGCACAATGTTTAAACAAATTTACATTATAATCTTGTAAAATTTAATGTGTGTATACATAAAATTTGGAAATCATGATTTTAATTTCATTATTGCATAAAATCTTACTATTATAAAGCACTGAAAATATTGAAATTACTAAGATGAAAGTCGAATTCCAATAATGTGCTATTACTTTCAATATAACGTAAGTGTGCGAAATTTATTATTTAAAGTAATAGTGCATTATCGGAGTTCGACTTCCGGTGAAACACGAATCGCATAACTTCAAAATCGCATTAAATAAGTCGGCGTAAAAAGAGACCCAGGTGTATTCTCTAAAGCATATAAATTTATTACTATTTTTATATTTATTGAAATTTTATACTTAGTGTTATTTTCATAACTGTGGTAATGTCTAAACAAAAGTTATATTTTAAGTAAATTAAAATTTTGCTTAAAGAAAGCAGAGATAGAAAAATAAAAAGCTGATATCATTCATGTTACTATACAAATAAAGGCATTTCAAAATAATACTTATACATTAATTTATTTTGATATTTAAATATTGATCTTAAAAATATATAATTCTTGAAGGCAAATAAATAAATAAAGAAAACTATATTATAATGTATTACAACCAAATTATATATTCATCTACAGTAGTTTTCCACCATTTGAGCACAATTTTTTTAAGTATCTTAATATTTAAAACTACACTATAAATTTCAATAATGTTTTACATAGACATATATGGAATTAATACATTATGTACTACCATATATATATACACTTCGGTCAGTTCTAAAATGATAATTTTATATATTTTCTAAAAGACTAAATATATTGATTTTTTTTTCTTTTTATTTATTTCAATTTCAAGAAAAAAGTGGAGAGTTAAAGAACATGCACATAATTTGTTATTATTTTAAAAAATAAAACCACCAATATGACATTAAGCTTTATTAATATCATTATTGTATTTTTATTATTATGATATCATTTTTAAACTTCGTGAAAATGTACAATCTCTTTTTAAGTAGATTCCTCAAATGTCCAAGCCATTTTAACCACCGTACTTGAGTTCATGTCCTTTACATCCAAACAATAAGCCACTTTTCTTTTTAAAAATCATCTAAACATTGATTTCTTCAGCAATTTTTTTTCATTCTATTTTCAGATCCTCTTCAAACTTTTTTTTTTTTTTAAAAAAAAAAAAAAAGGTACTTTCGTCTTTTTTCTCTTTTCTTATTATTTTTTTATTTTTTATGAACCAATACTTGCCTTTAATATATCTCTATATATTATTAAAATCGCAAAAACTATTTATCATCATTCATTCATTGAACTAACATTTTAACCTCAGCTGGCCATTCCATTTTGTACACCCTAATATTATATTCTAATAAACGGGCAATTAATCACCATTATGCACATCCCTCATTTATATAATTATATATAACAATCTAATTCAGGTATTATAAATTTTAAAAATATACATATTAGAAATAAAATATACACAATTATACATAGTTGTTTGTGTAATATAAAACAACACTAAGAGTTATGTGTAATGGTTCAATTTTATGCTTAATAAAAGTATTTCAAATAGCACTATCCACGAGTATATCATGAAATAAATTCTAATTTCTTTTGTGAAGGTATTGTTTTTACACTAACATTTAGCTTCTGATGTAAAGATTAAATGTTAATACTCAAGAAGCAATTTCCAAGCAAGAATAGCTTGCTGCTTTGTAGGATATGATGTTAGCTCCTCTCGGATTAAATAATTTTCAATACAACTAGCTTTTTAGGTTTATACTAGCTTCTCTCATTGTTGTATTTTATTTTACCTCGCAATAAAGATTGAAATACTCCCCAGTCATTATGAACTTTTCATGATTTTGGTTATTGTCTTGCTCTAGATACATTGTGCTTTTTCAATAACCTGAACACATTTTGATTTCAAGTTTTTGTTTTTCCTTTTTTTATTATTTTTTTTCATGGCTATGTGTGCAAAACCCTGTAAGTACAGAAAAGTCATGTTAAAATAGGTTTATCAAACTAGGACACTGAAGCAGTGCAATCAATGAGTTAATTTGGAATTGGGCTTGAAGTTCCAAATGATACCTTGCTGGAAACATATTTTTGAAAGGTTTTGTAGGTCTAATTTTGTTTCCTTTATACACTAAAAATTACTTCAAGCAATGTATTCATTCCGATTTTATCAGTCTGTGTTTAACAATTTTGGAAAAAAAAATTTTTTTTAAGTGATTTAAAATGGTTTGTATCTCAAAATACATACAACATTGCTCATTTAAATGGTAATAATACTTGTAATATGAAAAATGGAAATGATAAAAATTAGAAAATAGTGGTGGTAATAAAGATATTTAACTTCTGAATGCAATGCAGAACTTATATATAAAAAGTTTGTCAAAATTTAAGATAAAAAGAACCACTTTAAGTAAAACTTATTATCTTATAGGTGAAGGAAGATTAATCAATAAAATGGTTGGCCATAAGATTTTAGGAATAATAATTCATTGAGAAAAAGATTATTTTATATTGTTAGATATATTAATCCACCACACTTAGTTTCTTCTAGCACTAAAAATCATAAAGTGCATTAATAATGATAATAAAATATGCTTGCTATAATAATATTCAATGCCCATTTTATAAGTGTTTATGCTCCAATGTTAGATATAAAAAACTCAGAATAATAATTATATACATAAAAAATATTCTTAAGAAAGGCTTTTATTTAATTTTAAAACTAATGCAATAAAAAGTAAAAAATACGTTAGTGGTCGAGGGGTCAGCACAGCTGTCTTACAAGCAGTTGCCCCGGGTTAGCAGGTTTGTTTCCCGACCGATGCTATGACACATGAAAAAAATGGAAATATATATATATATTCCTCTTTGGCATAAAAAACCAAATCCTTTGTTGGGGATTCTAGATACTTTGTAGAATTAATCAAGAACATGAAGATTGAAAGAACTGACTTACTGGTAAGTTTTGCTGTGGAAAGTTTATTCACAAATGTACCATGTGAAGAAGCATTGTCTATTGTAAGAAAAAGATTAAATGATAATAATAGCTTACAAACCAGACCGACACTTCTTATTGATAGTATAATGGAACTATAAATATTCTGCATAAAAACAACATACTTTCAATATAACACAGAATTCTTCCAACAAAATCAAGGAATGGCTATGGGCTGACCATTGCCACCCCTGATTAACAATATATACATGGAAAAACTTAAAACCACAGCCATAAAAACTACTCGATATCCACCTTTCATTTGGCTTTGCTATGTAGATAATACATTTATTGTATGGCCACATGGTAAAGCACTACTACAAACATTCTAGAAACAAATCAACAATTCAATTCATAATAGAATCAGAACAACAACAAAAATTGGCATTCATAGATGTTCTTGTGATAAGACTCCTCATGGGAAAATCAAAACAACAGTTTATGAGAAACCTACAGATACAGGAAAATACATAGCCTATACATCCAATCACACCAAAAACACCAAAACATGGAATTATGCTATCACTATGTAACAAAGCAAAAGAAATTTGTTGAGAACCCAGTGATTTGAAAAAAGAAAAGATCTATATAGAACAAACTCTTATGAAAAATGGTTATCCATCAGCTGTTATTAAGAAAAAATTAAATAGACAACAAAAAAATCATTAAAAGAAAAAACAATTATTGGTACTGTAGTGTATGCATACATTCCAAAAATAGCAGACAGATTAAGAAAAATTTGCAATCAGTATAACATCAGAACAGCTTTCCAGAGCCATACCATACTATGAGGAATTCTAACATCTACAAAGCCTAATCTTGAAATACTAAAAAAAAAAAACTGCACCTACAAAATATTATGTGAATGTGGAAGATGGTATATAGGTGAGATGATTCATCCCATTGAAAAGTATTGCAAGAACACAAAGTGATGATTAGAAGGAAGAAACATATGTATCTAAGATAGCAGACCATGTATGGACCAATGAACATAAGTTCTATTGGGAAAATACAAAAATATTGGATAGCCAAAAAAGGTACATAGAAGAAAATTAAAAAAAAACTGCACACATGACAATGACAAACAATCACATAAGTCAACCTAGTGTGACTATACATAATGTATGGAAACCACTAATCAACTGTGCTCTTAGAAAAAAGTGGAAAATTCAGGGGAAACTCATAGATAAGTATATCAAATTTCTACTGACTGTTGCCTTTGGCAGGATGGTTCAATTGGTTAGAGTGTTATCTTACAATTCAATACACAAGAATCTAAGGGATCATGTTCAATTCCCATGTTAGTACTGTCAGTGGTCAGGCCAGAAACACCTGAAGAAGAGGGGAGAATAATACCTCTTAAAACACTGTGCATATATTAACCTGTGTGCTATTACTAATAGTTGAATGTATGTGGAATATTTAAATAAAATTAAATTTTTGTAAAGACATTCAATACTCATATTAGATGACAGAAATAGTCCAAGCTATAAATACAACTAAAATACCATCATCACAAACTTTCAGGAAAACATTCTTTCAGTATAAATTTCATAATGTGACGATATAACAAAAAGAATAAAAAAATGAGAAATTGATTAATTAATTACTATTAATTGAATTATAATAAAATGATTTACCATTATATAAATTTTTCTAGCTGATTAATTTTTTTCTTATCTATGTCCATTTTAATTTGCTTATTATTATAATTTATAGTCTTTTGATTAGAAATTTTGAAATGTTTATATATTATGTTAATATAATTGCAAGAGTTTCTTATGCAATGCTCCTTATATTATATTAATTTATTTTTCCTCATTAACGGAAGTTTCTAAATTCCTATTATCAACATCTAAGTAATAAAATAATTGTTCTAATTATTATTGTGCAAACATGTCCATTCCTTATTTTAATATTGACATTATTTATTTATTGGAAGACTTCTCCAACTTACTTAGTGTCTTCAATAATGATTTCATCAAAGATATATGTACTATCAGAATATATAAAATGTTCAAATTAGTAACCTCTTTATAACCAAAAAAAAATCATCTAATAACAATGAATATTGAATAATATTATTTACTTTATTTTCTATAGAAGTTATATCTATAAGAATAGTAGTAGTAGTAGTAGTAATATTAACAACTATTTTTATGCTAAATGTTTGTCACATTTACAGAAATTAATCTTATGTAAATAAGCATTTATTTTATATAGCGTATGTTTACAATTGTATTATATTCAAATATCAGCCTTTCAAGCTAAATGTGCATACGCTTTTGCGAGTGTTAATAATAATAAATGAATACTTTCTCTCCAATACAAGATATAGTATTTATGCAGGAATAAAATGAATCCACTTATTCCTATGACTCAAATGCTTATATATGAGCAAATCTGAAGTACTGGCAAGGAAAGTGTGAGGATGGAACAGTCACTTTAAATTACTATATACGATGTCTGAATGAATGACATCAGTGAAATTGTCTAGAATTTACTAAACATCATTCTAACTGAAACTTAATCATATGTAAATAAGCATTTATTTTATATAGCATATGTTTACAATTGTATTACATTCAAATATCAGCCTTTCAAGCTAAATGTGCATATGCTTTTGCGAGTGTTAATAATAATAAATGAATACTTTCTCTCCAATACAAGATATATAGTATTTATGCAGGAATAAAATTCTAGACAATTTCACCAACGTCATTCATTCACACATCGTATATAATAATTTAAAGTGACTGTTCCATCCTCACACTTTCCTTGCCAGTACTTCAGATTTGCTCATATATAAGCATTTGAGTCGTAGAAATAAGTGGATTCATTTTATTCCTGCATAAATACTATATCTTATATTGGAGAGAAAGTATTCATTTATTATTATTAACACTCGCAAAAGCGTATGCACATTTAGCTTGAAAGGCTGATATTTGAATGAAAGAAATTAATCTTATAAAAACGCCATTCCATCTAAAATGATGATTTCTATTTTGTTTAATAAAATATATATTTTTTAAAAAAAGTTTAACAATGATGTAAATGAATATTGACTATTAAATATGTAGCCTGAGGATATATAATAATATTTCTGATAAAATAATTTTCATATATGTACACCATAAGAATTTTTCACTAATCTGACTTCAGAAAAATTCTTACATATACTTACCTAATAATTAATTTAATTATAATTTTTTTACAGATTAAATATATATATATGAAGATTCAAACAATCTACTACAATTATAAAAAGACAAACTATTTTACAATTGCAAAAGTAAAAATTTAATAATTCTAATAATTTTAATGTCTGCAAATAAACCAATAACGGTTATTAAATATGTTTATAATTAAAGAAGTTTATATTAAAAAATAAAAATAATACCTCAAATAAAAACTAAATAAACATTTATTAAAACAAACCAACTATAACACTGAATGTGGCAATAATTAAAATTATATAACATTAAGAAATTAATAGAATAGCAAAATTAGCAGCCTGGAAACTAGATGACATTCCATCAAAAAGAGCAATACAAATTCAGTTTATATGACAATACAACATTCCATTAAAAATACATACATATATAATATAATCTATATGAGCACATAATTTGTATTTTTCACAATGATGTGGTATGGAAAATATACATCTTGAAATCCATTGGCATGTCTTCTTTTCTCAATGTTGCACTTTTAAATTTAAAATGTAAGAATGATCATTAATTACGGTTTCTACAAAATCCCATTTGATGCTAAAGTAAAGTGAATAATGGATCTTTTTTGTAATATAGAATTTGAATATACAAGTTTGTAAAAAAAAAAAATCCTATGATATAATAAAGTAAATAATTTACTATTATCTACAAACACTGTAGCAACAAAATAAAACAATCCAAAAGACTCTATCCTTAATTTATTGACAGTAAGTACCATTAGTCAAATATTTATATAATTGAATATATATTTTTTTAAAAATCACAGTCATTTAAATATACATGTTTAAAAAGTAAAAATCAAAAAAATTATTAATATGTTCTTACCAAGTTGTAGTTTCTCTTTGAATCACAACAAGCAAGCAATGATATCTATGAAAAAAAAACAACTTTATACCAATTGTAAAACGATGATTATTAATTTATATCTTAGTTTTTAAAGTATGGATTATACTTTTGAATTTTATAAAATATATAGCAACTAAATTATTAAAACAAAAATAAATAATGTAAATATACAAGACTGGCTTAAGATTTTATAGGATCTCAAGAAAAAGTTATTAGTGGGGCTTCAAAATTGTTTACAATATATATATGATAAAAGAGTATATAATTGTATTAAATACAATTTATAAATTTTAAATATATTCGACAAAAATCATGGAAAGCAAAAACAACTATTGCCTATTTCCTAGCGCTTTTATTAAAAATTATAAAATACTCATATCATATACTCACATAACATTAAAATAAAAATATTTTTAATTATAGTCTATTTCCTGCAACTTTTTGTATAGACAATTGTTCTGTTACATCATCAAAATTAATTTACTTTGCTAATTGTTGTTCTATAAATCAGTGGTCTTCAACCTTTTCACACCTGCGGATCGGCAAAAATAAGGATAAGATTTCGTGGATAGGCAGAAGTCTACAGATATATTTTCTTAAAGATTTAAACTGTTTAGCCTTAGATGACAATAATTATTATAACTGACCAAAACAACATACTAGTTATTGTATATTGTAAGGGTGTTGCTTACCTTCACATGCTGAACACTCTTTCTCGAGTTGCACAGTCATACTGCCACAGAAAACAGTACAATAACAATCGTTTTCATTAATGTGCCTGCATTGCTATGTTTATTATTTCATTGTTAAAACATACAAGAATAAAATATTATTTACCTGAATAGTGGGAAATATCACAGCTAGTGTAATTACATGACAATCTTTATGATAAATGTAATATCTGTATTTAGTGTTAAATATACAAGATGAAATTATATATATATATATGGAGTTTGTATAATAAAAAACTATTTTTTTAAATTTTGATTTTTTTTAGAAAAATAATAAAAAACTTAATTCTAACCCTGCCCCCCACAAACATCTGTGATTACTAGAAAAACAAATTAATTTATGTATGATTGATTAGATTTTGTTTTTGTTGTTACTTTTTTTTTTAATTGGGTAAAAATGAGATGAAAAAAAAAATTGTTTATATTAATTAAAAGTTTAAAATATTATTTTGTTATTACAAACTTTCCTGCCAGTCTAGTGCGGACCAGCAGAAAACTTCTGCAGACCGGCACTGGCCCACAGACCAAGGGTTGAAAACCACTGCTATAAACAACATGATAAGTCTCTCAATTCTTTATTGAATCATATTACAAATAATTATTTATTAATTATACATTCAATCTAATTTTCACAAAAACAATACAGAAATTGTTAATGTAATTCTTAATGCTACATATATATTAACTTTCACATCTCCTAAATGATTTCCACAAATTACTTTCAATAATCAAAAAAAGCTGCAAAACATATACTTTCTTCCTTTTGTGTGTTTATTTAATTTGCAAATTTGATCTAATAATAACAATAATGTTAAAATTTGATTTTTTAAACACAAATCATCTAACAGTATAAGTTTGTAATATATGAGTTTTCATATGAGATTGATTTCATACTTCCATAGATACACAAAATGTTATTCCATTGCAGGCTGTTTTTACTAGATGTATACACTATGCCACATCACTTGAGAACAGCCTTATTGCATTTGTAACTGTATAATATTAAACCAATACAATTCTCAGACAGTGTTTGTTATTGATAAATGGAATGATATATATATATATATATATATATATATATAATACTCTACACAATAATTATATGTGGCATTATATTAATTCGACATCACCTCTGTCTTTTTATTTATATTTTCTGAGAACCTTTTGAATGTCTCTTATATTTTCCAGATCTTTTAAGATTGTCATAAGAACAAAAAATCAATATAAATTTAATTAAAATATTTCTCATATCAATACATCTCTGAATCACCAAACTTGTTTTTTATCAAATGTTCTATGAATTTGGAAAATGCAGAGTCCTTTTGAGTGTGGGACATCTGTCAAAAGCTTTCAATTAGATTTTTGCAGAGAAATTCCGCATATCATTGTACAAACACTCTTTTCTTTATGCCAGTTATTCTTTTCACACATGACTACTCATTTTATTGATTAGAATTATTATCTACTTTATTAATAATAAATTGAAAGTATGCTAGCTTTTCACATGCGCAATTATAACTGAGACAGCCAATCAGATTTTAAACAGCTATCTAATAAACAATCAAGTTAAGACACAAGACAGAGATTTTGATAGAAAAGGTTGATACCAACCTTTTCTAAACTTAACTTTTATATATATATATAAGCCAGAATTAAGCATCTTAGCATGAAAGCTTTAAATATATAAACATATACAATTATCATTCATTGTGTTATTAATATAATATATTACGGGCACGAAATCTCAGATTTACTATCAAAATCTCTGTCTCATGTCTTAGCTTGATTGTTTATTAGATAGCTATTTAAAATCTGATTGGCTATCTCAGTTATAATTGTGCATGAGAAAGGCTAGCATACTTTCAATTTATTATCAATTTTAACAACATGAGATTTAGATAAATATTGTTTATCTACTTTATTGAAAATGCTTCTGCAGATTTCAAAAAAATTATTTATGATGACTAGTATCATATTTATCACTTGTACTTACTATGTAACCTTTATCTGACATCATTTACATGTTTTACTATGAAACAAATCAATCTCCATACATATGCTCTTTTAATAAATTGATGTGCACTCATCCATAAGTAAAGATTTAAAAGAACAAGTGAATTCACTTATTCTTCAAGCTTATATAAATATATATAATTCAATCTTTTGCTTACTGTGCATATTCCTGGCTTAAATCTATTATATGCCTGATTTTTTAAATGATGTTCAAATTGTACAAACATAATTCAAATACTACAAAAGCGAGAAATTATCTCATTTTTAACCACCTAAAATTAATGCTCAATAATTATAATCTAAATATATTAATAAATATTAATTACAGGTGGTTGAAAATGAGTTAAATTCTGTCTCTTGTAATATTTGCATTATGTTCGCACAATTTGAACATCATTTAAAAAATCAGGCACATAATAGGCACAAGAATTGAATGTGCAAAAGATTGCCTTAACTATAGATAAGCTTGAAAAATAAGCGAATTTACTTAAATTTTTACTTAGGGTGAATGCACATTAATATGTTAAAACAATGCATGTGTGGAGACCCAAAGATATTACAAAAAATACTGTGCTGTATAAATATAAAACTATTTATTAATGTATTTACATTCTAAATTATATGTTAATTGCAGATGGTTAAAAATTGGATAAATTTTCATTTCTGTAATATTTGAATTATGTTTGTAAAATTGGAATATTGTTTAAAAAATCAGGCATGTAATAGATTCCACCCCTGAATAAGCACGGTAAGCAAAAAAAATGGCTTATATACAGAAAGTCTTAAAGAATAGGTGAATTCACTTGTTCTTTTAAATCTTTGCTTACAGATGAGTGCACTTCAATTTATGAAAAAAAGGACATGTGTGAAGACTGATTTGCTCCTGAAAATATACAACAAATATTGTAAGGCAACTTATAATCTTATTAAGCTCACATGTTTATGTGTAATATCATACTATAAACTTAAAATTATAATTGTAACTTTATAAACTGTAAATATATTATCCTTTTACGTTAAAATACCCATATACACGTGTATATAACTTAAAACATTACATTATATTTTAATAACAAAAGTATACTTATATTTCAACATTCATATATATGTGTAACTAACATCACTAATCAAGACACAAAACATAAAGATACCCTTGGGTCAAGTTTTATCTTAGTAGCTAAATGTGAATGAAATAAAATTAGAGCTCAATTACGCAATTATTAATTATTATGCATTCAACCATAATCAAATACAAAATCATGAAATGAAATAATAATTTAACGCATGCTAATTACCGGAAGTTGATTCTACTATAAAATCTAAATCAACTAATTTCCAAATTAATTCTGTCTTTTACAAATGAACTAGTCACTATGCATAGTTATTTTGCTGTGTTCGAATACTGAACACATTAAAAAGATGGATCAATAATTTGAACAAATTTTCTATATTTATAAAATCTTTGTTAGCAAAGAACTCTAATATCACTCAAGAAAAGAGTAAATAAGTTACTCTAATATCATTAATAATGATTTCAAAAACAAATTATCTTTAATATAATAATTAGAGATAATCTTAATGATATCATTCTAAACTTCAATTTTAAGAAAGATAAATATCATCAAAAATATTTATAAATCTAAACAAAATTTTTTTAAAAATATTTCAAGTTATAAAAATGCATTGTGAGTAAAGACAACTTGCCATAGGATCAAATGCTATTGTTCTAACCTAAAGCAGTGTAATTATTTATTCCTACTGAAATGCCTAATATATATATATAATATATATATTTCATCTATATAATTCAATATCCTATTTCAATTTATACTTAAATAATTTACAAAAGGGGATGTCAACATCACACGAAAGAAAAACTCAGGACCAATGAAGTATACTGATTGCCTCACCATTGATTGATGACTTGAAAATAAAAGAACTTTATTCTTAAGAAACATTATTACTCAAATTATGGAAAATGAATAGGACAATACCATAAACTTTCAACACATCATATCATTTTTGCATCTCAACATCCATAAATATCTAATTTTACTTCCTTTGCTTCTAAAATCTACTTACATGGAAATAATCCATTTTGGAAAATCATTGGATGAAAAGAAAGTGGAAAAATCATTGGATTAATCTTTTTTTTACTTAATAAAATTTAGGTCTTCCTTACAAAGTGACTTGACCAAGTTATTAAGTAAAATTAATATGGAGGTAAGATTTTATTTTTCTTCATATTAAATTCATTCACTTATGACAAGACAGAATTTTTGTTTATTACTAACTTAATTAATTTAGTAATATTTGTTTATTATTCTGTATAAATGATTAATATCCTTAAATGAAAGGTATTTGCTATTAACACCTAGGGACCATATATAGATGGGAGGTCTTATAGAAATGGAATCTCCCCAAAAGAATTGGATATTACAAAAGTTTTCATTTATATTTATACTGTTTAATTTAAATTTAGTTAGTTAGTGTTATCATAAACTTTGAAATTATAAAATGTTATGTATTGTTTTACAACCTATTAAATATTGTTTGTGCTATAATACATATCTACTATGGGATATAAGAAGGTATCATTTTAAAATTTATATACTAATATAGTAGAAATGTATATAAAGCACTCATAATAAATTGTTATATAAAGATAAATTTAAATTGTTTTAAGTTAATAAATATTGTTAACTTTTTTTTTATTTTAAGAAAGATGCTGGTTTATCTAAATTATTTATTTTATTTTCATAATAAAATAAGATTGAATACACATACACATACACATATATGTATCATCCTGTCTTAACATCATGATAACTTGAATGAAAGTAAATTTTAGAAATCTATTGAAATTGTAAAAATTATTGTTATTGTTACACGATATTGATGAATCCCTGAAGAGAGCTAAATGCAAAATTCACTCTGAGTTTGCATATTGAGCATACTGGAATAATCAAGAGAGGTGAAGATTGGATGAACTGGTCTAAGTTGTATCTGTATTAATTTTTAATATTAAATTATTTTATTTGAAATAGATTCAATCATGGATTAAACTTTAATCGTATCATTCATGGCAACCTATATGAAGACCATAACTCTGACAATAGTTAGATGCATTCACTCTCATTCCTTAAGGAAATGTAGACTGTTACATATGGTTCCCAAACCTAAGAGGCATGAAACAATAGTTTACCATCAACTACATCCATAAAAAAATTATAAATAATTTTATGGAATATAACCTTGATTGATTGATTCACATAATAACTATAGATAATTTCAACCATCAAAGGATTATATAATTTTCATTTGAAATCTTAAAATAATAAATAATGAAATAAATAAAGATCTTAAAATAAAACCCTACTTAAAAGACAATTTTAAATTAGGCATTAAATTAATAAGATCTATAAAAAAAAAATATTAGGTAGAAAAAGTTTTAAAATTACACTAAAAAGGAAATATATAGCATGAAATTCTATAACAAAATCTCTCTTAGTAAATAAGAAGATAAAAATAATTCATGATTACAAGAAGCGGAAAAAAACGTAGTCAATACAATAAGGAAACATGTTGAAAAAGAACGAAATATTACTATTAGTGAAGAAGAAGATACTAGAAATATTGAAGAAAGATCTTCAATGGTCCAATTATCAGGAATCACTATACAAACATCCATTCCTGATGAACTTATGTCTCAAACCAAGGTTACACTAAATGATGAAGTGTCTCAAATAACTACACTTAAAATAATATAAGCTACTATAAATAACATGACTATAGAACAAATGTTCCAAGCCATCATAAATATGAATTATAATACAAAAAAGAAATAAACCATATTATGAATAATTTAGAAGAAAATATGAAAAAAGAAATAAACCAAAACATGAATAATTTAAAAGAAAATTTGAAAAGTGATATGAATAATTTAGAAGAAAATTTGAATGGTGATATGGAAAATGGTAAATCAGAATTAAAATTGAAAATGAAGGGTTTGGAGAATAAATTATCTAATTATATCGAACAGTTATCGATAGGTCTAAATAATGTTCAAAGATATAATACCAAGATGAGACAAACCTTAGAAGAAATAAAAAAAGATATTGAAAAAAAGAATACCAGATGTCAACAAAGATTCAAAGAATTTCAGACTAATATCATTGATCAAATGAATATTCAATGCAAGGAATTACATGAGAAACATGAGAAAATACAAACAGAAATGCAAAAAAAATTACAAGAAGTCAATCATAAAATTAATCCAATCTATATGAAACAAATTAATGAGTCAGACATCAATGAAAAATCATTGAATGTGTTTGATAAAAATTTCAAATGGTTAGAAATTAAAATAACTTGTATAGAAAATGATAGAATATCAGACAACACCACATTAGAAAAATTCATAGAAGGTACAACAAAAAGATATGATAAAGGAAATCGAATGGATGAGGCATTAAACATGATTCAAGTTTTTTGAATTATGAATGTCTCAAAATATACATGTGTGTCAACCACAACATAATGATGTCCAACATAAAATACAGATAGACAAAAAAAGAAATACTAAAGAAGATTAAATAGAGCTCACTCTTAAAAATCCACAAAGATAAATTGATTCAAATATAGAATCAACAATAATCAACCGAAAACAATCTGAAACAGAGAATTACTCCCTAAATTTCAACATAAAGAAATAATTCCGCATACATATACTAATAATACTGTTGATCATATAGATTCTACACAAATAAACCAAACAGAGACAAATTCAAGGCATACGGGCATTATACCATTTACTGCAATAAATCAATTTAAAAAATTTTTGAAGGATCTAATAACGAAGCACCTATAAAACATTTGAGAAGTTTGAACCTTTACTTCATAGTAAATCACAACTTATCTGAATGAGAAAAAGTGAATATTGTATATAGCCACTTACAAGGAGATGCTTTAATCTGGTGGAAATCATTATCCCAAATTCCATCTACTTTTAATGATTACCAAACACTATTAATAAAAAAAAATTGAAATAGAGATAAACAAGAGTCCTTGTTATGCCAATTATTCCAAAAAAATTATAAAGTTATACTAGGAGAGACATTCACAAAATTTTTCCAGCATCAAGTCTCTAAACTGAAAACACTAAATACTTACCATTTCAGTGAAATTGAGATGATATGGATCATGAAAAAAGAATTTACCTTTGAAAATTGAACAATTACTTTTACGTTCTAATGCTAAAACTATAGAACAAGTCACATAGTTATTCACCAATATTTATATAAATACTTCAAATTTATTGACAAGAACAACTGAAAAAAGAAAGGAGTTATTATTAATGATATTTTTTTTTAAAAGAAAGAAAAATAATAATAATCCGAACCATTGGAAAGGAAAAACCTTACAACCTAACTCTATGGACAACAAGTCAAATAATAAAAACCAGCATCATAATGATCCACATATATTAAACTCTCCACACAGAGAAATCCCCAAAACCAGGGTGTAGTAATCATTCTCCCAAAATCCAGCCAAAATCAAATGAAAAATGTACTTGAGGGAATGTACCTCACCTCAAAAGACCATATTGATATCAAGGAACAAAAGTATAAAGCAAATTCCAGACCGAGAAATCACCAATTTAATGTGCTCATGGGAAGATAAGGTTCATAATTTTGCCTTACAAAGTTGCCTATGATAGAGATTATGTTTGAGGGCATATTGGTCAAAGCCCTATTAGATTCTGGTAGCAAAATCTCAGTTATATCAAATATGTTTTATCAAGAAATATTGATTAAGAATCCAAATATTAAAACATTACCACTCAAATCAGTTCAGGTTACCATGGCTAATAGTAAAAAAGCCAAACTAACACTTAAACAGATTTGGATTCAAATTGAAATTGGCCAAACAATACTCTATCATGTATTCATAATACTGAATGATTTGATACATGATTCCATTCTGGAGGCAGACTTCCTACATCTGAACACATGTGTCATTGATTTCTCTGATAAAACAATTAGGGTAAGTGATGAGGTCTTGGAAATGACCTTGCTTCCAAAATATAATTTTTTTGAAATTGATTGTGTAATATCTACCATCCCAGAGGCACTCGTAAATGATAAATTCGCAGAATCCAATTTACTTGGAAATGAAGATGCGATAAAATTACGATCTATTGAAAATTCAACCCAGTTTTCTCAGATATATCAGGAGTGATAGAAGGTTTTCAGCAAAGAATTAAATTAATACATACATGACCAAAAATTTCAATCCAGATCATATTCTATTCCATTCCAGTATTGTGCGGAAATATCCAAACAGATTAATAAAATGTTGGATTGGGGAATTATTTCAAAATGTTCTTCACCCTACTATAATCCAATTGTAACTGTGAAGAAAAAAGATGGGTCGATGAGATTTTTTTAGATGCTCATCAACTAAATAAAAATTACTGTTTTTCCATCTTTTATCTAAGCTATAATTATTGGCAGATTAAACTCCATCCAGAAGATCATCAATACACTGCATTCCGATATGTAGATTTTATTTATCAATTTAATAGGAAGTGCTTTGGATTGATAAATAGTGGTATGCTGATCTGATAATGCATAGATAAAGCTCTATCTCTTGAGCTTAAACAGATTATTACCTTTCATGTGGATGATGTGATAATTGCATCTATCACAATTGAAGAACATCTTCAACATTTAATTGTATTGGCAAAGAATAGAGGTTGAAATCAATTTCCAAGAAGAGCACTTTAGATAGTCTTCTTACGTCACATCATTGGTCGCAATGGGATAATACCTCATCCAGAATAAGATCAGTGCCATTCAAAACTTTCCTAAACCCACCAACAAAATACAAATTTGGTCATTTTTAGGCTTATGTAATTTTTATAATCATTTTTATGAATAGTTTTCTGACTATATAGAGCCATTGGTGAGGCTCATTAGGAAAAATGAGCAATGGAATTGGACCCAAGAACAGGACAAGGCATTTACAAATATTAAAACTGGGTTCTTAGAGCAAACTATGTTAGCTTCCCCTGAATTTTAATAAATCATTCATTGTCCAAACTGACAGTAGTGGTTATGAATTAGGGGTAACGCTATCCCACATCCAAGGGGATGGCCAACCTGGAGTTCTATCCTTTATTAGCTGTCAGCTGAAGGGTCCAGAAATCAACTATATGGTCACTGAGAAGGAAGCATTAGCAATAGTGTAGGACTTCCAAAATTTTTGACAGATGCTTCTTGGATGAGAATTATAGTGATTACAGACCATAAAAGCCTCAAATTTCTGAATCACAGCTATTTGACAAAAACATGGTTAGTCAGATGGAGGGTATTATTACACGAATTCAACTACACAGTACAAGACTGTAAAAAATCTGAGAATGTTGTGGCTGATGTCTTGAGTCAAAATCCATGTGGGTCAGAACAAAGTCATCTATCAATAGAAAATGCCTACATTACAAATATTGACATGATGATTAATAGTAATTAGAGAATGATTTAGAAAAATTAAATAAAATACAATTTAATGACTCTATTTTAAACCCCATCATAAGAGTCTTAAAAAAAGAGAAAGTTTTGAATGCATCAAAAGATCTGAACCATTATAAGGTAAAAACTAATGAAGATATAGATGAGTGGAGGGTAATAATACCTAAAATTTTACATACCCCACTCATCAAATATATCCATTGTTATATGGGTATTTTGGTGCTCACAAAACAGAACACACTTTGAGAAATTATTTGTACTGGCCAAAAATGTATAAAGATATCTTAAAATCACTTTGTGATCGTATTATATGCTTAAGAGCCAAACCAGTAAAACAAGATTTCAGTAATACATTAAAGCCTATTATACTTGAAAGACGAAATGAGATCTTAGTGATAGATTATTATAGATCATTGCCTCCATTTAATAAACAAAAATACTTATTAGTCACTTATGATCTCTATTCCAAACACATTTCAGCATACCCAATAACTCAAGCTAATACTAGACATATTATCAGAGTATTAGACACCTTCCATTTCATAATGATAGGAAAACCTAGTCATATTAACAGACCATGATACACCTTTCTTATCCAAAAATTGGAAGAAAGAATAAAAAATCACAAATAGAAAATGTAGTCACATCTATTAGAAATCCACAATCAAACTCTTGCGAATGTGTAATGCAGAAGCTTGGACATTTGTTTAGGATTTACTTGGAGGATGAGCATCGGTAATGGGTAAAACAAATGGAATGTGTAGTAAATTATATAAACCGGACTGTAAATGAATCTACTGGATTCACACTTATTAAATAACATATCAATGAAGCAATTCCAATTTATTTAAAAATTACCAACCACTTATTAAACCCAATCAGACTGATATAAATTATCATATACAAAAAGCATATCAAAGATTAATAAATAAATCAGAATTGACAAGCAAAAACAGAAAAAAAAATAGATACCAATTCAAAATAGGAGACAAGGTTTTTACAAAGACTCATAACCTTAGTAAACAATTCCAAAACAAATGCCATAAATTTTATAATCCATAGAAAGGACCATTTACTATAATAAAACAAACAGGTTCAAATGCATTCTGTATAGATATAGATGGTGAAATGAAAGGTACATATAATACCCACATTCTTAAACCAGATTTTGGTCAACCATAAAGATTAAATAACTATCATATGCAGATTATAGGATGAGAAATAGAAAGGAGACAACACTAAATAAAAACCTATGGATAATCATTTAAATGATGAGAACACCCAAGCTAATATAAAATATATATACATATAATGCTAGAACATACATGTACTATGTAAGGGTTGAAATTTTCTTATCATACTAGAAAATTTTAACCATGTGTGGAAGGGGAGTTGTAGGGGTAACTTACAATCTTATTAAGCTCACTTGTTTGTGTGAAATATCATATCATAAGCTTAAATATATAATTGTAAGTTTATAAACAGTAAATGTTATTCTTTTACGTTAAAATACCCATATACATATGTATATTATAATGTTATATTACAAAATTTTAACAACAATAGTATACTTATATTTCAATCATTCATATATAAATATAAAATATTTATTAAGTTAACTAACATCACTAATCAAGATGCAAAACAGAGATAATCTTAGCTCAAATCATATCTTAGTAACTAAATGCAAAGGAAATAAAATTACTCAATTACACAATTATTAATTATTATGCATTCAACAATAATTGAATACACAATCATGAAATAAAATAGTAATTTAATACATGCTAATTGGCAGAAGTTGATTCTACTATAAAATCTAAATCAACTAATTTCCAAATTAATTCTTTCTTTTACAAATGAAGAAGTCACTATGCATAGTTATTTTGCTGTGTTCAAATGCTGAACATATTATAAAGAGGGATCAATAGTTTGAACAAATTTTCTTTATTTATAAAATTTTCATTAGCAGAGAACTCTAATATCACTCAAGAAAAGTGTAAATAAATTATTCTTTAATATCATTAATAATAATTTCAAAAATGAAATTATCTTTAATATAATAATTAGACAGATTCTTAATGATATCATTCTAGACTTGAATTTTAAGAAAGATAAATATCACAAAAAAAAACATTTATATATCTAAACAAAATTATTTAAAAAGACTTCAAGTTATAGAAATGCATTGTGAGTAAAGACAATTTGCCATAGGGTCAAATGCTATTGTTCTAACCTAAAGCAGTGTAATTACTTATTTCTACTGAAATGCCTAATATATATATATATTTCATCTATATAATTAAATATCCAACTTCAATTTATATTGAAATAATTTATGAAAGGAGATGTCAACATGACACGAGAGAAAAACTTAGTAACAATGGAGTATATTGAGTGCATCACTGATGATTGATGACTGAAAAATAAAAACATTCTTAAGGAACATTATTACTCAAATTATGAAAAATGAGTAGGACAATACCATAAACTTTCAACACATCTATCAACTTTATGTATCAACACCCATAAATATATAATTTTATTTCCTACTTACATCGGAATAATCCATTTTGGAAAATCATTAAATGAAAAGAAAGTTGAAAGATCATTGGGTTGAATTTTTGGTTCTCATCTGATCCTTCGTGTCA
The DNA here is from genome assembly GCA_028023455.1 of Epiperipatus broadwayi. Taxonomy (NCBI): domain Eukaryota; kingdom Metazoa; phylum Onychophora; class Udeonychophora; order Euonychophora; family Peripatidae; genus Epiperipatus; species Epiperipatus broadwayi. The sequence goes on from JAQFVV010006222.1 coordinate 4,503,283, forward strand.
GCTGCAGGTGGCATGATTTCTAACCAAAAACACATTAATATAAAGTTCCTGGACTAGTGATTCTCTATTAATATTGACTTTTTTTTTGTTTGTTTATAAAGTTTACTTTCTTTTGTTTCTGAATTATTTTTCCCAAATAATATTTTTGACGATGAGATAATAATAGTTGATTTTTTTGTTAATTTTTATTGACAAGAGGGTCTTTTTTGGTGTGTGTTCAAATAGTAATTTGTGTTTTTTTTTTTAAAAAAAAATAGTATTACTGGTTTTTTTAAATTGGATTGCCAAAATTTAGGAGAGAACTGTTTTTTTTTGATGGATCTTTAAATAATAATTGACGTTACTTTGATAGGTTTCCATTTGTTGCCGACAATAATTAGTGGAAGGGGTGTTTTTGTGTACGATTAAATAATAATTTACATTACTTTTATAGGTTTACATTTGATTGCCGACAACAATTATTGGGAAAAGTGTTTTTTTTTCGTATGTGTGTATGTTTAAATAAAAATTAAAACCATTACTTTTATCGGTTTACATTTGATTGACAACCGATTTGACTCCCTTTCATTTATTGACAAGAGGGGGTTTTTTGGTGTAGGTTCAAATAGTAATTTGGGTTACGTTTAAATAATAAGTTACGGTCTTACTTTGATCGGTTTACATTTGATTGCCGACACTAATTATTGGGAGAAGGGGTGTTTTTTTGTGTGTACAATTGTAGACAACAATTATTGGGAGAAGGAGTGTAACCGTTTAAAGAATAGTAGTTTACGTTACTTTTAGTGGTGGTGTCCATTTGATTGCTGACAATAATTAGTGAGAGGGGTGGGTGTTTTGGGGTGATGATTAAATACTAATTTACCTTCCTTTTATTTTACATTTGATTGCTGACAACAATTATTGGGAGAAAGGGGTTGTTTTTTTGTGTATGTTTAAATCAAAATTGAAGTTACTTTTATCGGTTATATTTGATTTACAACCGATTTGATTTTCTTTTTTTTTTGTTTATAAATTATGGTTTTGGTTTGCCCAAAACCTAATACTTTTGACAATGGGACAATAATAGTTGTTGTTTCTTTCATTTTTATTGACAAGAGCGGGTCGTTTTTGGTGTATGTTCAAATAGTAATTTGGGTTACATTTGAAAAATAATTGCTTTACCTTACTATTAGTACTTTACATTTGATTGCCGACAACAATTAGTGGGAGGGGTGTTTTTGTGTACGATTAAAGAATAATTGTACGTTACTTTTATTTTTGACATTTGATTGCCGACAACAATTATTGGGAGAAAGGGTTTTGCATTTTATTTTTTGTTTGTGTGTATGTTTAAATCAAAATTTAAGTGACTTTTATCAGTTACCATTTGATTGACAACCGATATGACTTTCTTTTTTTTTTTTTGTTTATAAATTATTTGGGTTTTCCCAAATAATATTTGGTTTGACAATGGGACAATAATAGTTGTTTCTTTAATTTTGATTGACAAGAGCTGGTCTTTTTCGGTGTATGTTCAAATAGTAATTTGGGTTATGTTTAACTAATAATTTACAGTCTTACTTTGATTGGTTTACATTTAATTGCCAATGACAATTAGTGGGCGGGGTTTTTTTTCTACATGATTAAAGAATAATTGACATTCCTTTTATTTGACCGTTTGATTGCCGACAACAACAATTATTGAAAGAAGAGAAGTTTTTTGGGGCTATGTTTAAATAAAAATTTTAGTTACTTCTTTTATTTTACATTTGATTGCCGACTACAACAATTATCGGGAGAAGAAGGGATGTATGTTTAAATAAAAATTGAAGTTACTTCTTTTATTTTTGACATTTGACGAAGGCCATTTGGAATCCCTCAAACAAGCTTGCCTTTATGAAGTAAACATTTCCATCGGCCACAACGAGACTTACAAATGAAAGTCAAAAGATGTTTTTGGACCTCAAATCTGAATATATTTGCCGCACAATCCAATCTTTTCTTTCAACAGCAAGATGATTTTTTTTTCTGCTGTAGAAATATTCCAGTGCCAGCTTTCGTGTCTGGCAATTCCCATCTTTTCAAGTTTTCTGTTGTTGGAATTAGCCATCTTCTTGGTCTCGGAAAATTTCTTGCTAAAACATGACTCAAAGCATGATCGTTTAAAAATTTTATGCTACACCACCCTAATCGAGAATTTAGGAGGCTTATAGCTTTACGAGGAACAATCACAACACTGTTTAAATTGTTAAAAGGTAACAGTACATCAATTTGTCTTTTAAAAAAAGGCCCTGATGAAAATTTAAATACTTTTGACACGATCAAATTAACACACCCTCGTACAATATTGTTACATAAAATACATAACACAGCATTATGATATAGTGCGTGACACAAACAACTACAGCATTTTCCTCTGCTTTTAGCATCGGAAAAAGCCACACTGTTAGCCGCTAAGCCGAGTTAACACTCTTTCTAGATTTTATCGTAGAAAGAAGACTTAACTCCAAGTTAACACTCTACCTTTTAGTGTAGAAACAAGACTTAACTCCGAGTTAACAATCTTTCTAGGATTTATTTTAGAAAGAATGCTTAAAGGCTTGGGTGCGGCCACGGAAATGGCATATTTCTAGAAATTTAGCTAGAAATAGCACCACCCGCGGCTGACACGAAGGATCAGATGAGAACCGAATTTTTTTTTATTTAATAAAATTTAGGTCTTCCTTACAAAGTGACTTGACCAAGTTAATAAGTAAAATTAATATGAAGGTAAGATTTTATTTTTCTTCATATTAAATTTATTCACTTATGACAAGACAGAATTTTTGTTTATTACTAACTTAATTAATTTAGTAATATTTGTTTATTTATTATTCTGTATAAATGATTAATATCCTTGGATGAAAGGTCTTTTCTATTAACAATAAGAACCATACATAGATGGGAGGTCTTGTAGAAATAGAATCTCAAAAAGATTGAATATTACAAAAGTTTTCATTTATATTTATGCTGTTTAATTTAAATTTAGTTAGTTAATGTTATCATAATCTTTGGAATTATAAAATTTTATTTATTGTTTTACAACCTATTAAATATTGTTTGTGTTATAAAATATATCTACTATGGGATATGGGAAGGTATCATTTTAAAATTTATATACTAATATAGTAGAAATGTATGTAAAGCACTCATAGTAAATGTTGTTATATAAAGATAAATTTAAATTGTTTTAAGTTAATATATATATATTATTTCAAGAAAGTCTCTGATTTATCTAAATAATTTATTTTATTTTCATAATAAAATAAGATTGATTATGCATACATATATATCATCCTGTCTTAACATCATAATAACTTGGTTGAAAGTAAATTTTGAAAATCTATTGAAATTATAAAAACTATTATTATTGTTACAAAATATTGATGGACCCCTGAAGAGAGTTAAGTACAAATTCATCCTGAGTTCGAATACTGAGCATAATGGAATAATCAGGAGAGGTGAAGACTGGATCAACTGGTCTAAGTTGTATCTGTATTAAATATTTAATATTAAATTATCTTATTTGAAATAGATTCATTCATGTATTAAAATTTTATTGCATCATTCATAACATCCTATATGAAGACCATATGTCCGACTATAGTTAGATGCAATCAACCTCATTCCTTAAGGTAATGCGGACCGTTACAACAAATAATGTGATGCATAAAAATAAAAAAATACTTACATGACTTTTTCTTAACTTTTTGAACAATATAAAACAATTGTAATCATATTCACAATAATCTTTCTTTGCCTTCCCCTGTTATGTTATTTACAACATATTAACTCATTTTAATAATAGTCAATAAATAAAGTCAACTCTTAATGCTTCAGAATAAAAAGTATGAATAGAAATTTGTTACTCTTCTTGTAATAGTGAAACACATTGTATACACATTAAGAATTTTTCACAAATAGGAAAAATATATAACCAATTGATATTTCAAATTAAAAATAATTTCACTAGTAACTTTTTAGTTGATCTTTCCAAATAGTTTCATATCATAAGTCTTTATTGAAAATTTTGGTTAGCAACAAATTAGAAACAGATAATTTGAACTTGGACATGTTAAAGTGGAGAAAAAATTAGTCTCATATGATTATTAATACACAGTATCTGTAAATCCTAACAGAAAAAATTTCCATAATATAAAGTTGAAATAAATTATATTAATGAAAAAAAGTATAATAATTAATAATGAAAAGCAGTGAGCTGGACTAAATCAAATAAAGTTTTCCAGAAACAGATAAATCCATTAGCAAAGACTGTGTTGCAATGGGAGACAAAGTAATAATACCTTCAAAAAGTAGAGAAAAAAACTCCTAAATTTGTTACATAAAAAAGCTCTCCAATATTGTATTTGCTAATGTAATGGCATGATGATGCCTGGTGATTAAACATAACAGTGAATATAAATATATATATATAAAAGTAACAGCTTATCAGTCACAACAAAAATATCCAATATATAGTATGAATATTAGCCAAATACTATCAAATTATTACAAAGGGTTCCTATAGTTTATGTGGAACCAATTAGTGTAAATTTGTTATTGGTGAAACATATATTTTAGATAGTAACATTTCAAATTACTAAAAATCAGACATTAAAAGATTTTAAAATTGTTTTTCACAACATAAATTTCCAGACTCATTATACAAAAAAAAATATTTCAAGAAAAGAAATGTCAAACATATCTTCCATTCTGAATTGATAAGGCTGGCAAAAAATGTCATTCCATAGCTTAAAAGAATGCTTAAGAAAGCAGATGATAAAATACATTAAACTTTATGTGCAGTTCTGCTGCATTATAAATTATAATATGGCAATATAGGACATGGCACTGCAGGAAAGAGTTGCAGATGGGTAGGAAATTAAAAATCAGATTATCAAAGTTAATTCTGAAAAAAAAAGTTAACATTGTTTGATCATAAAAATGAAAAAATATAATAAAAAAAATAGTTTGGGTATAGTTCAAAAGTGAATTAGTAATAACCACAAAAGTATTGTTCAAAACATTTAGTTACTGTTTGGTTATATAATATTGTTACATGTTGCTAACACCTTAACCAGCTATGCAAATAGAATTTACAAGCCACAACATATTTCAAAATTGAAACATTACTTAAATGAAATAAAACAAAAGAGCAAGAAGATGACAAGCTAAATTGGACAAAATAAATTCAGGATACTACTGAAAATAAAAACTACCATCAACAATAACAACAAAAAAATAGGAAGTAGAAACTCAACAGAATAAACAATCCAGATAACAGATAAAAAAAGTAACACTGCTGTGAAATAGAACCCATGATTGATAAAACAAAGATAACTGGAAAAAAACTATAGATATGATAAAATTTTCATCCATCACATATTCTTGAAACATATGCATAAAGACATCTGAAACTTCTACAATCTTACATAAGAATATTTGTGCAAGTCATTGGTAGAAAGAAATACCAAAAACTAAAATTAAAAACAAACCAACATAGTGGTAAAATAAAAAGTTTATTGAAAGTATATGCATATCTATGACAACAAATCTATTATAAAAATTTTATATTTCATCAAATAGATAAAAATAGCTTTTAAGTAACCCACTCATGGCCAAACATCTCAAGTATCTACTTGCAGAGAAACAATGAAGGTAATAAACAATGATCACTAGGTTAACCAAACACTAGATATTAACTATTTATAGTTTTCCTTTTTATAATGTTTATATATATTTACATGTGCCAAATGCGTTGACTGGGAAGTGAACCCAGGTCAGCTGCTTGGAAGGCAGTTATGCTAACCACTAGACAACAAACAAATTACTTACTCCAGTAGACCTAGTGTAATTTGGGCAATACATAGAACAATTGTCTCAGTTGTAAAAGTAGGTGATATAAAAACTGAAGATTTCTGTATCAATCTTCAATTATGAAAAGCCATATCCAGATTGCTAATTCAGTGTTAAACATTAATTAACTGACTGAACAACTGACCAAGTAATAAATAAATAATGAAAATCCTTGCAAAGACTGAATAAAAATAATTAATTAAATCATTGATATTATCAATTTTACACAATCACAATAAAAAAAAAAATTTATTTACGGCAGCAATAAAGCAAAAACAATATCAAATCAGGCATGACCAGAAATGAAATCAAAAGTGAAAATAATTCAAAGTTAATGTATTGAAGCTAAAGGGAGCATTTAGACTGATCCAATGGACTATTAAAAAGCATAGTCTAAATTTTCTTTTATAAGTTTCATTTCAAAAATACTTTTTCTCATTTAATTTTACTGCTCTCATATGTCCCATTTTTGAAGGCATTAATAGGCTTTAGAAATATAAAATGGTATATATTAACTTTACAATGTAAGAAGACTTTCTGATTTTATTGATAAACTTGTGAGAGCAGAGTTCCATCAACAACTTTAACTTTATTGTTTTATAGCTCAAGATGAATTAAGTCGTGCTAAGATTACACATAAAATAAATTTCTTTATTAAAAATTTTTTTAGTAAATTATTCTCAGGTACAATTAAAACTTAATTTTTATCTTACTAAATTTAATAAAATGAAATTAATGTACATTTTTTTATAAATGGTGAATAAAAACCTATTTCTTTGCAAACAAATATTTATATTTTTTTCATTATGTAAAATAGTCATTTTTTTCTAATTCCGAGATATCGTACTATTATATAGTATTAATTAAATGACATATAATAATATAGATATATGCACATATTGCAAGTGTAATAGTATATAGATAGTTAAAAACCTAAAACAGATTATAAATAGCGCACTGATGACAAAAATCTTCTTTAACATTCTTCTATAGAGAAATCGAAAACCACAAAATATTCGCAAGGCTGGTCAACTGCCAAGTGGGGAAAAGTTCCTTGTTTTAATCTTAAACTAACAATATGTAGTTGCCCATTTTCCAACCAATGCCTGAATGGATAATTTATTTGGCTAAGAGCTATATGGAGAAAAAAAATTTAAACTTCTTTTGAATCTGAACAATTTCTGAGTTTTAACTCGATTCAAACTCTCCAATGACAGATATATGTACTAATCCTTACTTCAATCAATGTAAAACTGGCATTTGTATTCATATATAGATTAATTGTACGTGAGATTTGTATACATATTTATTTGGATGTTATGTGACATGCAATTAATTAAGCAATAGATAAATTGAATTCTTTCATCGATCTTTTTAAACTATCCTGTTCAAGAATAAATGTAAAAGCATGGTTAATAAGAAATATCAGATTGTACTGGAACTCTTTCCTTCCCATATTTAAAAATTATTCTTTAAAAAAAAACAAAAAAAACATAAATATCAGCTTCAGCAGTATAGTATGGATACAAAATAAATAATATCGTTTTTAACTGATATTTATTATTCCATATTCGCAAGATAATTTTAATTATGGGGAATTTCAGGCATTCATTGTATAGGGATTATTTTTAAATTCCTTTTTCTTTCATATATTGTTATATCTCAATAGAAAATCTAATGATGAATGACTGCTTTTTGTTCAATTCCTCAACATAGCAGTTTTTAAGAGATTATCAGTTATCTTCATATTCAGTTCATTCAACTATTTAACACTATATTAATATACATTTTACATCTCAATAATTGATATTCATTTCTGATTTTGAATCTATTGAACACATACAGTCTTTTAAAATATTAATTTTTTGGTTAGTCAATTAACAATCCAACTCAACCATACTTTAATTTCATAATTTGTAATTCATTTTCACTTTGGTTTGTTTACATAATCAGAACTCTGTAACTTTCAACAATATATTTTATAATTTCTCTTAAATTCATATTGTTGTTGTTGTTTGGGGGTAATGATTTATTGGAAACTTTCGCATTCTGCACAAATTGAAACTTTCTGTTATATGTAGTTTCAATTACCAAAATTCTCCTCTACATGTATAATCATCATCTGTATTTCACAGGCAAACAATGTACTAGTAAACATGCATATGATCACTATATCTAATATGACTTGTAACCTGATGTCTTTGCTCTTCAAGATCTTATCCATTATACCACAACATATTCTTGCTAATATTTTTAATTTAATTTTATTTTTTCAGTTAATATTACTAACAATATTACTTTCAAAATATCTATCAAATATTATGTCATATATTATAAATAAATATATTCTCCAATACTCTTTAGTTTGGAATTCTTATCCATGTCTATATAATGATAGTTAAGCCAAAAATCATCACATCCTAAATAATCTTTGGTTTATCCTAGTTTCCGTTCTATCAAGTTTTTATTATTATTTAAAAAATGATATGTATCAATACTCTCATTTTAGTATAGATATGTCATATTAAATGTTTAAAATGAATGGTTTGAATATTTGACTAATTGATATAATATTTAAAAAGGTAAACTATAAGTTTCGCACTACCAACAGTTGTGATAAATTACAATACATTGTTTTTCCATTCAACATTTCAAAACTCATCTGACTAAGCCAGAGTAACATGGAATCTTTACCATGTAGTTTATAATCTCTGGACACTTACTTACCAACTAATTTAGAATTGTTAGCTGGATTGGTTATCTGAGAAAATTACAAGACTTGACCTGAGCTTAAATTCCAGATCATTCAAATGGTAGACAATTGTGCTAACCATTAAACTAGGAACCTTTGAATACAGGATTTATTCAAATATATATTTCTAACTTTAAATCAATATATTACTCTCAAAAATATAAATACATATAATTCATATATATATATGTATATGGACTCTGAGTAGATTTAATAGCAAATAGTTCTAAGATTGATATTTAATTAAGGGGGAAAGGACAAATAGATCACTTTAGTCTCATGCATAATTTACCATTTACTTGCTCACATTTGCATACAAAACTGCAATTCAAACTTATTTTCTTCAGTTAGAATATTTCACAATAAATAATTTGACATTAAAAATGATTATGATTAATTTGGATTTTCGTTTTACTATTTTTCTTTAAAGTAGCATTACCCTAACCAAACTAGTTAATCATCCTACATTGGTAAGTAAATGGGCATCTAGTCTTAGACACAGAATAAAACAAGAATGAAAAAACAAATTTTCAGACTACTACCACATTGAAATCCAGATATTTGATATCTCTAGCTAACTTAACAAGAAAAGATTATTAGTGAAATGATATGCAATGAAAAAAGGTAGTTAAAGTCTTCATCCTGGTGAATAGTTCCAATATGATAAAATTTGATAAGGGTCACTATAATAATAATAATAAAAAAAACTTTAAATTGTCACATGGCACTAGAAAAATATAATAAATAATGCCTTCATTACTATCCTATGAGGAACTGATGGAGATCCCTTTACCTTAAAAAAGTGATCATGTTTCAAAAACAAAAAAATTCAGCAGTCTCTCTCTATATATATACCCATAAATCATATTAAAAGTGAGTTACAAATTATTATAATAATGACTGTAATTCAAATATAATTCAAAAACTTTGCGTAAAAAAATATATTTGTAAAATAATATAGGCGCTATTGCATCTGAACGCAAAGCTATTGTATGCTTAAAACAAAATAAAATTACACTATTCTGCAAGCGCTTTCAAAAGATGTGCTCTCATCTTCATAGCTCTAAGTGAATTAATGATATGCAAATTATGCAATTAATATTAAACTTTGCATAATTTGCATATCATTAATTCACTTAGAGCTATGAAAATGAGAGCACGTCTCTTGAAAGCGCTCGCACAATACTATTTTGTTTTAAGCATAAAATAGCTTTGCGTTCAGGTGCAATATCGCCTATATTATTTTGCAAGTATAATAATGACTATGGAATAGAAAGACAATTTACTTGATGAAAATATAACTGATTCTATGTGGTTAGTAAGCTTTTAGTCATAATCTATAGTAAAATAATATCTTTTTTAATCTACTTGTAATAAAAAAAAATATTTTTAAATTAGGCAAAGATCTCAAATAGAATTAATTTAAAAGTTTGTGTTTTAGTTATTTCAAATAAACTACTTTTTAATTAAATAAGTCAATCAGCAGCTGTTGTTTAGAGTTCTGCATGCAGGTATTATCTAAATTCGTGATCAATCAATCTGAGTTTACAGCTGATTTAAATTAATGATTTAAAAAAAACTTTTAGGATTCTAATCCTTCCTATTTATCATCTAATAAACTTTTAAAATGGAACAAAAATTACTTAAGACTATATTTCCATTTTTCTTTTTCAGCCATCAAAAACTTTTCCCTGGGTAGATGATTTCATTTAACCTATTTGATATCCCAAAAACAAAACCCATGTTTTGGGAACTATATATCAAAAACACACACACATATATATATCATCATCATCATCAACCATTATCAATCCACTGCAGGATGAAGGTCTCTCCAAGTTTAATCCATCTTCTCCGATCTTTAGCTTCTTTTTTCCACAACACCCCTGCACATTTTCTTATTTCATACATCCATCTCACATGTGGTCTCTTTCTGGGCCTTTTACAATCTCTTGGAATCCAGTTTAAAATTTCAATTGTCCATCTATTATCATCTCTTCTAGCAATATGTCCAGCCCAACTCCACTTCAATCTTTTAATTTTTTCAATAAGGTCAGTAACACCTGTTTGTTGTCTTACCCATACATTGTGTTTTCGATCTCTTCTTGTTACTCCCAACATACATCTCTCCATACTCCTTTGAGTGGTCTGAAGTCTCTGTATTGCTCTTCTATTAAGTGTCCAAGTCTCAGATCCATAAGTAAGAACTGGTAAAACACATTTGTTAAAAACCATCCTTTTCAAACACATAGGCATATTTCCTTTTATTATCAAGTTATTTCTACCAAAAGCACTCCAACCAAGTTTAATTCTATGATTAATTTCCTCCATTATGTTTCCATCTGTATTAATAATCTGACCAAGGTATTTGTAACTGTTAACTTCTTCTAATTCTTCATAATCAATCTTTATTTTCATATTTTGAGCAAATCGATTAAACATTACTTTAGTCTTTTTAACATTTATCTTTAGTCCTACTTTTCTACTTTCATCTGCTAACTCCTGCAACTTTTCCTGCAGCTCTGAAGCATTATTTGCAAAAACAACTACATCATCTGCAAAATCTAAATGACTTAAATACTCTCCATTTACTTTCACTCCTTTAGTTTCCCATTTTAATCCACAAAATATTTCTTGCAGCACTGCTGTAAAGAGTTTTGGAGATATGGAGTCATCTTGTCTTACACCTTTCTCAATGTTGATTTTTCCAGTATCATTATGTAATCTAATTGTTGCTGTTGCATTTTTATAAATATTCTTTAAAATATGACAATATCCTGGATCTATACCTTGATGATCCAATGCTTTAATCACTGAAGAAATGTGTATAGAATCGAATGCCTTTTCATAATCTACAAATCCAAAACATAATGACAACTCATATTCGTTTGTCCTTTCTATGACTTCTCTCAATACCTGGATATGATCTATTGTACTAAAACCACTTTTAAATCCAGCTTGTTCTCTTGGTGGGTGGAAATCCAAAGTTCTCTGTAGACGAGTTGTAATTATCTTGGTAAAAATTTTATATAAAACTGATAAAAGGCTGATAGGTCTGTAATTTCTAATATCTTCTTTATCACCTTCTTTAAATATTAATATTATTACTGCATTCTTCCAATCTTCCGGTACATCTTTATCATTTAGACATTTGGTATATAACTTTGCTAAAATTGTTTCTATTTCTTCACATCCTTCTTTTAATATATCAATTATAATTCTGTCATTTCCTGGAGCCTTTCCTTTCTTCATACATTTAATTGCATGTCTCACTTCTTCATTTAAAATTCTGGGCAATTCGGAAGATGTAATAGATATAGGAGGTACTTGTTCTTTATTACTATATAATTCTTGATAAAAATCTTCTACCAATTTCATGATGTCATCTCTCTTTTTAGTAATAATTCCATCTTTTTTTCTTATTGCAGATATAAATTTCCTACCAATACCAAAATGTTGTTTAACATTCTTGAGACTTTTATTTTCTTCTACAGCTTTCTTTGCTATTTCACAGTTATACTTTCTTATATCATTTTCAACTCTTTTCCATACCATTTTACAAAATTCGAGATATTCAATTCTTTTTAATATATCATTTTTGTATATCTTCATATTCCTTCTTTTCTTCATAAATTCTCTAGTCTCAGCAGAAATTTTATTAGTCAATTGCTGCTTTTTTCTACCAGCTATGTTTGTTGCAGTTTTTAAAAGTGTATCAGTTATTTTCATATTAATTTCATTCAAATCTGAATCATGTTCAAAATCTCCTAACACTTGAAACCTATTTGTAAGTTCTAATTTAAATTCATTAGAATGTTTCTGAAGATTAGGAATATCAACTGTAAATATTGTTTTTCTTAATAATTTTTGTCTCTCTAGTTTTACATTAACACGTAATTTACACCTTACTAATCGATGATCACTTCCTGTGTTAAATTTATTAAGAACATTACAATCTTGAAATATGTATTTTCTGTTAGTCAAAATATAATCCAATTCTGCTGTACCTTCATTTGGATACTTCCATGTCCATTTCCTTTTAACATTTTTCTCAAAAAATGAATTCATAATATAAAGTTTTTCTTTTTCTGCAAACTCCACAAGTCTATGTCCTCTCTCATTTCTATTACCATAACCAAAATTACCTACAGCAATTTCATCTTTCATTTGTCTACCAATTCTAGCATTAAAGTCTCCCATAACAATTTTAAAATGTTGTTTACTCTGATCAAAAGCCTTTTGTACATCCATATAAAAATCTTCTACTACTTCATCACTATGAGAACTTGTTGGGGCATAAACCTGAATTATCTGCATTTGCTATCTGCTATTAAGTTGTATAACTAATCTTGCCACTCTGTCCGATACACCTTCAATCTCCACAATATTGTTCTTCCACTTTTTATTTATAATGAATCCTACTCCACTTGTATTTCCAATATGTGTGCCTTTATAATAGAGTATATGTCCACTTTTTAAATCAATTGTTTCTTCTCCTTTTCTTCTAACTTCACAAAGTCCAATAATGTCCCATTTAATATAAGACAGTTCTTCTTCTAATTCTTGCAATCTTCCTTCACTTGAAAGTGATCTGCAGTTGTAAGTAACTAAATAAAAAGTCGTCATCAAATGGCAGCCTGGGTCCGCAATCAGGGAATTCTTAGCACCCTCTGCCTTCGGCCACCAACCGCTGCCTTGGTTGGTGACTTTACAGCCTCCTGGGAATAAGGGCCATGCTTTATTTTTGTCTGTCATAATTGTATATATGTATTGGAAAAATATTTATCATTTACACAAACATTCATTCTGCCTTATCAGGCACTGAGAAGAAAGACCATGGTGTTTCTTGATCTTAAACTTAGAGGTAAAAAGCCAATAAACTCACCACGCTGGCTAATGCATGTTGGTGAGCAGCCCATCCATGTTCGTATACTATATGAATAATCACATAGTAATAACAGCTGCAACAACAAGAACGTATGGAGTGGACATTAGAAATTTGCCCTGCTCGGTTCCTTTAAGGCCTCCAAGAGGAATCAAAGGATCTCCTTTCAGTTAATAGCAAACTCCTTTCTGCAGCCATATATATATATATATATATCCTTTCTGCATATATATATATATATATATATATATATATATATTATTAATCATATATTTAATCTTTTTGGGCTAGATAACTGATTTAAAGCATTAAAAAAATTTTTTTTATAAGATTACAATAAGTAAATTTCTTTATTTGTACTATTATAATAAAAAATCTTAAATTATACGTTTCAATAATATAAGTTAAAGTATTTCAGCTAGCAGTTATTTAACAGGATATATTAAGTTGTTTAATATTTACTTAAAAGAGTTAATCTAGAGTTTAATATATTTCAAATAGATATAATAAATATTGTTGTTCTATGCTGTTTGAAATGATTAGTTAACTTGATTAGGATTTTTAGTTATTGATTTTTAAAAAAAATATTTTTTAAAAAAAGTTATGATTTATTAAATATCAATTTACATGAAAGAATTTAAAATTAGAATTTTAAAATAGTAAATATAACTAACTGAGATTAGTGCTAATTTTAATTAATTTTAAATGTCTGTCAATAACTAATTTATTTTCATTTCGCTAAAAAGTAGTTATCTTTAAGGTACAAATATGTGTGAGTATTTGGAGCATGCATGTGAAATATTGAAAGTTAAAAGACCTATAAAAAGTAATACGTATATTTTAAAATTGACTACATCTATTTAAATGTTAAAAGGTTTTATTTAGGATAAATTTAAAAAAAGAGTTAAATCAATTGAAAATGATATATTTAATAGAATGTTTAAGTTGAATATCAGTTAATAATTTTATTAAATAATTAATTTGATAATTATTTAGAGTTGATAAAAATCATTAATTAAAATTTTCATTTATGATTTAGACAGTCACATGACTAAGTTGTCTAGATTAATAGTGCAAGATCAAAGTCATGTCAATTAAGTCAATAATGACTATTAATTTAAATATTATAATGCAGATCTATAAATTATTGACTTAATAAAAAGGAAATGCAGTATTGATATTGTTGCATGCGTAAAGAAAAAAGAAAACACTCACACTAGTATTAAAATAAACACAATTAAAAATGTACACATAACTTCTTCACATTTCATTTCATTTAATTTTCACTTCAAATTTTATTTTATTTTTGAAATAAATTGTTTGGTTTTTATTTGACTATTTATTTAAAATCAGTGTTAAAATTTAAAGTTTTATTTTCTATTGTCTTCTTGATAGAGTAAAAAAATAGTAAGTTATCCTTGCAGTGTTTCTACTAAAGGTATAAGTTCAACTGATTTATCAAACAATAAATTTTACAAGATATTAAAGAAAATTATATTTTTGTCAAAGAAGTAAAAAAGTCACATAAAAAGTATATTGTTTCATTGTTATATAACATTAGTTAAATTCTGAACTTTGCTATAAGGCTATCTCCAGAAAGTTTTACTTAGCATTTAATTAGTTATTAATACTAATTATTTGCTAGTAAATTAATCAATCTACTTATGTCAAACTCATATATAGAATAATCAATTTCTATACAATTATTAAGCTTATTAAAAAAAGCATTGACAATTATTTAAAATTATCTTATAAAATTATTATAAAAGACAAATTTATGAAAACTACAGACTACATCTATATTGTTTCATATTAAAACAAATAATATAGCTATTAATCTCAAGTTTACTTATTCATCTATTTATTTGAACATTTTGTTTTTAAATTGCTGATTGCTTCAAGTATACTGTTATATTTAAAAGGAATAAATATAATTTAAGTTTACCACAGTTGATTTGTAATAATAAACTTTATAAAAAGCAATTTGATTTTTATTACCATTTAAAAAAATGCATGTTGAAAGAAACTGTTAGCCATTAAAATCATTTAATCCTGTTATTTCACAAATGTGAAATTATTGTGAACTTTTTCTCCAAAATATTTTGTGTGTGTGTCTGCTCTACTTTAATAAAGGACAATGTGTTCATATATCACTTCAAAAAGAAAATAAAAGGAAATGAACTGTTAATCTCTAAAAATGGTATTATACTTATCACATATATATTTTTTATATATACACCTGGGTCTCTTTTTATGTGGACTTATTTAACACGATTTTGAAGTTACGCGATTCGTGTTTCACTGGAAGTCGAACTCTGATAATGTGCTATTACTTTAAATAATAAATTTTGTGCACTTACGTTATATTGAAAGTAATAGCACATTATTGGAATTCGATTTTCATCTTAGTAATTTCAATATTTTCAGTGCTTTATAATAGTAAGATTTTATGCAATAATGAAATTAAAATCATGATTTCCACATTTTATGTATACATATTAAATTTTACAAGATTATAATGTAAATTTGTTCAAATATTGTGCGTGTTAATTTTGCACTTTAAATCACATTGTTTTTGCTTTTTAAAAAAGAACGTAATCAATTATTAATCATTTAGTGTCCGCAAGTTTATTTTTAAAAGGTGAGTAATAGCAGTGAAACGAAATTTGATTTTTAAATGGAATTGAAAATTAAAAAATTAAAGACAAAAATAAAAGTTTAGATACAGAAGAAAATGTAGAAAAAGATAATGAAACAGAAGTCGAACCTGTTCCTTTCACTGCAAAAATGAATCGAGGTCTTCAACTTTCTAATCAGTTGGCAAATTATTTTCTTATAAATGACACTAATCACGATGTCTGGGTATCGCGTTCATAAACAATTAATAAAATCATCATCTCAAAGATTAATTACATTGTCACCAAAAAACAACACAACATGAGTGTGAAGTTGGTGCTATTTTCTCTTGTGAAGAATCAAAAACCAGTTTGCAAATGAACTTGTTTACTGGTAAATAGCGATAATAATTAAAATGTGTATAAAAAAATGTATGCATAAAAATACATATTGTTTTGAATAAAATTAAATATTATAGTTAAAAAATAGTTTAAAAAGTTTGTCTTGTATCAATTTTTTTCAAATTTGAAATTTTTTATTAGTCATATTTTATTTCCTTATTTTTTTTGCGCGAATTTTAAAGTAATTTTATGTTGGTGCTTTGCTTTTATGCGAATTTTGAAAAATCACAGACCACATCCCCCCTTTTTCAATGTAAGTTACGTCTATTTTTGCACAATTTCGTTTGTGCGTGTTTTCTGAGGAACCTATCTATCACGTAAATTGAGACCCAGGTGTATTTTAGAATTATAGTTGTTGTTTATAAGTATTATGTTATGATTATTATTAGCTATTATATTATACATATGTTTGTACAAACAATGTTCCAAATGTGGAATTGGTAAAATATACAGTAAAAGGTTTTATGTGTTGATTTTAATTTTCCAGTTTTTTTCTGAATGAGTGTTTATAATTACAAATGATTGTACCTAGTGGTATAACAACATTTTTTGTACATGAAAAGTATTTCATGAGTGAAAGTATTATAGATAACAGCAGGTGTATGAGAATTTCAAATAGTTTATATACACCTGGGTCTCTTTTTACGCGAACTTATTTAACACGATTTTGAAGTTATGCGATTTGTGTTTCACCGGAAGTCGACCTCCGATAATGCGCTATTACTTTAAATAATAAATTTTGTGCACTTACGTTATATTGAAAGTAATAGCACATTATTGGAATTCTACTTTCATCTTAGTAATTTCAATATTTTCAGTGTTTTATAATAGTAAGATTTTATGCAATAATGAAATTAAAATCATGATTTCCACATTTTATATATACACACATTAAATTTTACAAGATTATAATGTAAATTTGTTCAAACATTGTGCGTGTTAATTTTGCATTTTAAATCACATTTTGTTTTTGCTTTTTAAAAAAGAACGTAATCAATTATTAATCATTTAGTGTCCACAAGTTTATTTTTAAAAGGTTAGTAATAGCAGTGGGCACAATTAAAATCTGATTTTTAATTGTAATTAACAATTTAAAAATTACTTACGGGCGACTTGAAATTAATGTGATGTAAAACAAAATTTGATTTTTAAACGGAATTGAAAATTAAAGACAAAAATAAAAATTTAATTTTTAGTTGTTAGTTTTAATTAAATTTTTCCCAGCAGTGGTGAATAAATGTCTTTTTATTATCATAAGTCTAAGTTCATAAACAATTAATAAAATCATCGTCATCATCAACAGAAAACCATTAACACAACATGAGAGTGAACTTGGCACTAGTTGTATTTCCTCTTGTGAGAATAATTGCTGAGATATTCTTCACTGCATTTAAGGAGAAGCCAAATACATCACATCACATCACATGAGAATCTGATTTTTTACTAGTTTGCAAACGAATGTGTTTTTGGACAAATAGCGATAATAATTAAAACGTGTATAAAAAAATGTAAATTACTGTACTGTAAATTATGCATAAAAATATATTATTTTGAATAAAATTAAATATTATAGTTAAAAAAAGTTTGTTTTTTATCAATTTTTTTCAAATTGGAAATTATTTATTAGTCATATTTTATTTCCTTATTTTTTTTTGCGTGAATTTTAAAGTAATTTTACGTTGGTGCTTTGCTTTTATGCGAATTTTGAAAAATCACAGATCGCATCCCCCCTTTTCAATGCAAGTTATGTCTATTTTTGCATGATTTTGTTTGCGCGTGTTTTCTGAGGAACCTATCTATCACGTAAAACGAGACCCAGGTGTATAGTGTTGTCACCATTATGAAATAATAGATTTTGTCGGTATAAATATAATCTTAAATGAGTGGATGAATTGTGTCCTTTTGTATGTACATGTGAGATGAACAATTTAATTATTCGTGCTTATTATTACTATTAACTCCATGGTTTTTATTACTAGAAGTATTTTTGAGGCAATTTTAAATGGACGTTATATTAGTTTTGCTTGTATTTAGCAACTCCATGAAAGAGAGTGTGGCTCATTCATTCATCAGCACCACCTGCACATAGTTCCAGGTGATTGATAGTATTTTTTGCTAGCCCACTATGCCTAGAATTTTAGTATTAGATTATATTTTGGTGTATATCTACAGGCATGTTCAGCTTCAAAATTTATTATTGTAGCTCCACTATAACTTTAATTTCAACCATATTATCAGTGTCAAGAATTGTTATTTTCTCATCCAAACAGAGGTACTGCATAATATATGTTACTATTGTATTAATATTTATTAAGCAGTTCCACACTGATTTTTTTTAAATACTATTTTTGGTTAAGTAAAGTGTATAATATCTCCTAGTAGCCTGGACAAAAGCATAAAAATGTATTGTTTTATGTTATGTGTACTGGTTTGGAAATAAAGATTGTATTTGCTGAATAAGACAACTAACTTATATAATAAAATTGTAAAATGGTTTTAAGAAAGATACAACAATATATTAGATAATAATATCGGTAAATTATAGATAGTAGATTAAAAAAAATAATTATTGTAAATAAATATTTTATTATTAATTAAATATGTTTTTGATTCATTACCATTATAATATCATTGCATAAACACATCTATTTATGTGAAAATCTACTTTAATAAGATTCACATTAATAATTATTTTTAGGAGCACAGAGCGATTACAGTAACTTAGAAGAAATAATAATTATGGTAAATAAATATTTTATTATCTGGATTATTACATGTTGTAAATAAATATTTTATTATTAATTAAATATGTTCATTGCCATTATAATAACAATGTATAAACACATCTATTTATCAGAAAATCTATTTTAATAAGATTTGCATTAATAATTAAATTATATTTAAGAATACATAATGTTTAAACACTCATTTTGCTTAACAATTACTTAATTATCTTTCAAAAGGAAAATTTATTCACAAACCATAAGAATCATTTACAAAAAAAAAAAAAAGACATTTACATATCAATCTCAATGGAGACCAGTTAACAAAATCAGAGGTTACACTTGTATACATAGAAAAACCAATTAATTTAATATCGATTACATTAAGACATTAGTTATCACCAGAAATTGAAGACATATAACTTCCCATTCCAGAAATCATGGTTGTGGCTCATTTACATTAATCTGATCATATATATTTATGTGCATTCTTAGAAGATAAATGTTATATTATTTACCTCATTTCAAATGCACTTGCTGTGTTGTTAGCAGTATAAAACATGTCCTTACTGCCTTCTACATTATTTTGATATTGCTTGTTCAAATTTACATAAGAAAATATAAGATATCTGTATTTTACGATTAGTAGAAGTGAAATTATTCTATTTAAATAATTGTAAGTATTTTAAAATGATTTTCAGGTTATCAATTATATATTACTTAAGTATTTGAATATTCTATCATTATGTAATTTCATTTCTGCTTTCTTAACATACTAACATTCTAAAATAAATTTAAAGAAATGCCAAAAGTACCATACCTAGGTTAAATAATAATCATCACATTTTGTTAAGAAGTTAGAGTATTACCATTAACATTTTGTTCCAAGTGCAATTTATTCTGAATTTGAACCCTGAGATCAAGATATCATAAATTTGTAAAAGAACTTATATTTGAGATAAATATATTTTAAAACCTGAGATCAAGATATCATAAATTTGTAAAAAAAAAAAAAAACCTATATTTGAAATAAGTGATTAAAAATCTGAGATCAAGATATCCTAAACTAGAACATAAGATAAGATATTTAAGATTGAAATAACTTATATTTGAGATCAAGATATCTTAAAAATTAAAATAAAATATTTTGAATTATAAAAAAAAAAACTTTTTATTTTAATAATCATATTTAGCCATGGTACTGTCTACAAGAGAACTCATATCCTGGGGTTTGTTTTGAAATCCATGGCATGTGGTGACTGTGAGTGTAACTTCGGATCACTAGCCATTGTGAGATCTTCGTAGATTGTTCCTTGGATTACAGTATATATATATTAATAAGATTTAGAAATAAATTGGGAATTAAATTACAATTTTTTTCTAAAAAATAATAGACACAAATAAACCTAGTGTGTCTAATGCATATAATTCTGCTAATCATACAACAAGAGTCATGATGAATATATTGTTATGTAAATCACATTACAATAAAGAAATCAAAGGACACATATGTTATTTCAAGGTTCTCTTTCATATTTATCACTACCAAGCTCTAGAAAAATGTTTTACCACTCTTGTCCAATATTCTCAAATCAGAAATTCAATGATCAAATATCAGATAGCCCTCTTTGTTGTACCACTGTCAAAGTGAATGAGAAACACAGCTTTGAAATATATGAAAGTTTTCAATGGTGGAAAGACTTAAATAAAAAAACTAGAGTCAATGCAATAGATTCTTGCATGATATAATATCACTTTCCAATACTGCAGTAGTACTTCTATCTAATTTCTAGTTCATTTTCAGTTTCATTTATGATTAAAAATATATAAATTAAATTGTAATCTCTGTTATTTCTACATATGTTATTTCTACATTTTGTAGAAATGTACATTAAAATCTTTTATTCCTTATATCTTTCACATTGTAACTGACATTGTTACTAATTTTAACTTTTTTCTCCAACAAACTATCATAAGCAAAGCCTGTATTGTTTTTTTATCTTGCTTCTATTTTGTTCTTCATTCATTTATTTTGCTTACTTTTTATCATATCATTGTGAAGATCTATATTGGATAGCAGAATGTAGAATGTTTTAGGTGGCAAATGATTTCAGTTATGCCTACAGCAAAGCATCATTTCGAAGTGTGTGGGAGAAAGTAATCATAAACTATTTCCATATTCCATGGTAAAAAATTTTATAAAGGAGCATAAAAATTCATTCATAAATCACTGCTTTTTTGACAGCTGCCAAAATAATAGCAATAATAAGATGAAATCTTAGTTGTCATCAGCACAGAATGACTGTTTATAGCAGGAAGAACACCAAATATAACTTTTTATTTGAACTCTAAACTAAAATTAAAAAATAAACCTATCATATGACATCAAGAATAAAAATCTCAAAAATGTTTTAAAAACTACTAAAAATAATGTCATTAGAACATAACTTTCTGGTTTTGAACTTCAAGATTGATTTCAGTCAATGTTTGGAAGGATTCAGGTTAAAATTAGGTGCGTGTGTGTGTATATATGTAGGTTGAAGTATAACATTTCTGTCAAGACATAAATGCTCAATATCAAATGTAAATTAGCAACTAGATGTTCATTAAGTAGTAGAATTTCAAACAGGTTTATTTTTATAAACATATTTACTAAGATTTAATTAAATTTTAAAAAAAAAAAATTAAAATTTCAGTATTGTTGTAATAATTTTGATTTTAAAAATTTGATATTCATTAATTATACGCTACATTTTGCTTTTAAATTTAAATAAATAAATTTGAATATTAAAAAAAAAAACTAAATGTTTTAAAAAACAAAAAATATTAAAAATAAATTTCATTTTTTTTGTACTACATGTTTTGATGAAAATATATAATCAAACTCTGTAGACATATTTTAGTTCAGATTTATAATCTATAGAACATAATTATGTAGAATTCTTGATTATATAGATATAAGTTTTCTGAAATAAATGCAAAAAGATACATTTTATAGAGTAAATATAATTTACATTTTAATAATTTTAACAACTATAAATAAACAATAATTAATAAATAAGTAACCCTGAAAATATAGAATAATATTCAAGAGGAAATAATCTTCCAATGTACATGCCATAAGACTAAATTATAAACCAGATTTCTTTGAGTTGTTTTGATAAACCTATAAATAATGATGTCTCTCTCTTAAATCAAAGTAAGTTCAACAATAAGACAAACTAAAAGTTCATTTTTCTTTAACTCTGATAAAACTATTTTTATAGTATAGCAAAAGATTATTACTTCAAAAATATTAATAATTTATTTGTACATAATCATTATTGAGACTTTGCTTTCAATAATTGTGGCAAATTTCTTTAAATTTAAAGGTGTATATTTGTCAAACATTAACTTAAATCATATTTTTTTAAACAGCTCTTAATTTATAAATTTTAAATGGCATATAAAGTTAATTCAACATGTGTTGGATTCAAGAGCAACAGATTTCTAATCTAGGAGTTGCTGTGCTTATCTTATCATATGAATACTTAAATACTGCATGGTCTCCTGAGTAACTAACTCTATGACTGTTATAATTATTTTAACATCTGATGCAATGATCTTTATTTGAATTCATGAACCAAGACCATAAAATGTTAGAATCAAACTTGATTATTGACATTTGTCATCAAAATTCTTTTAGTAAACTATTATAGGAACACCCACTTAAAAATAAATTCTTATTGCATGAATATTTTTCACAGAATGCTAAAAATATTAATCACTGTCATCAAACTTATTTAACATTCTGTGTATTTTCCAATTCCCATTTGATTTGTTTTTACATAATGTTTTAATTATTTATATTACCCAAATGCCAATTCTTAGTATACATTTTTTCATTGTTGTCCTTTTAATTAAAAAAACAAGTCCTAATCAAATTCTTGAAACTAAGGCAATTTTAAAGTAATAGGTATTTATTAATAATGTGCAGAATATGGATACATATATATAAATCCACAGATCTGCACGTGTGTCAAAAATGTTACACTATCTTATTAAAATTTATGATGTAGCTCTGAAATTGATGTTATTTAATAAATTGTCTTAAAAGATTGGCAAATAAGAACAAATTACAATAAACAATGACAACTTATTATTGGCTTGGTCATACTACTTTATTTCCTAAATTACTCAACTTCTCTGTGGCAAGAAAACATATGCACATATAAACATAACATCATTATTATCATTCTCTCCCTATAGTTTGAAATTGAGTCCTGTTTCTTCTTCTCCATAAAAACTTGAAAGTTTAATTTTATCTACTAATGTTTCAACATTTTCTAAAGTTGTCTTTCAAATCATGAAATCTAATTCAAAAATATTGACACTCTCTTACTGGTATGTACTATTGCCTAATTTACACATGATAACTTACTTTTGATTCATTCTTAGGATTATATTACATATTATTATTATTTTATTATATGAGTTTCACTTTTGCTCAACTATTTTATTTATAATTATTGCCATTGAATAATCTTTGACTTTTTTGTAACACTAATATATACATATGTGGGTGCGTATACTTATAAGCATGGGTATGCAATCTACAATTGTTAGAGCACATTCTAATTACAATGTGTATATAAAAACATATAAAGAGTAATACATTTTCTTTAAAAAATGATTTGTTGAAGAAATAAAATATTGATTGCTATTGGATATTAAATAACAGAATATTATACAAGGGAGAACTCTAATTAAGCAAAACTTTAAAATCTTTCAAAAAAGAAAATTTATAGAAGTTAAGCAAAAATAGAAACATTGTCAAAATACACAATACATTTTATTCTTAAAAGATATGAATGCTATTACAATAATTTTGCTTAGAACAGGCCCACAAATATATAATTACAAAATAAGTAATTATAGATGATAAAATAGTCTTTAAATAGTTTTTGCATGACAAAGAATTCCTCATCATCCCTCCAAATAAAAATGGTGGAGAAAATTTCATTAGTTTTCCTTTTCTAATTCATCTACTAACATTAGTTTGATTCACATTTACAGACCAGTAATTGGATGGCTTATTGACTTTGAGCATACTTGGAGTTTGAAAAATTTCATAGTATCAATTAGCCACAACTAGAATCCTATAGAATGAACATGGCAAGCAAAGATGCTAACCATTATTCCACAAAAACTTTTGCTCAAAATAGTGTTTGTGACATATTTGATGGAATTCATTGAGAAGTTAGAAATCAATGTTCATTTATATGGATGATTAAAAGCCATTTTTGTTACAATAAAGTATATGATTTAATGTTGTCTTTTTTGTTCTTAATTTTAAAAATAAGTTATAATTTTAAAACATTTTCTATATAGAAATTACAATTTCTAAAAGGAATAACTTCTAAGTTTATTATTAACTCTAAAATTTTATGACTAATGATTTGAAGTGCTAAAATTATTAAAATATTTATAATCACTTTATTTTAAAAATTAAATTTCATTATTTTATTTTTTATGTATTAACTTTAATTAGTCTTGAAGAGAATTAGATGGTATCTGTCTAAAAATTTCTACTGGAATATAACGTTCATAGTAGAATGAATGTAAATCAACAATTTGTTTAGATCAAAATATAAATAAATTTCCTCCAATATTTAATTATCATTAAGTTTACAGTTTTAAACCTGAACTGCCTGCTTTAGCTGTATATAAATTATGAAATGGATATATTTTACTTTCAAATTTATAGTACTATATATTTAATTAAATAATAATCTTATACTAAACATTTACTAATGTGCTAAGTAGTAGTAATAATAATAATAATAATAATAATAATAATAATAATAATAATAATAATAATAATAATAATAATAATAATAATAATAATAATAATAATAATAATAATAATAATAATATCATCATCATCAGTTGTAGTCATTGATGAAGTTTCTCTTTATTAATGATCTAGTAAATTTCTAAATTTCATCATTCTTTCTTAAATTTGATTTTTCTCTGAAATTTTTTTTTTTTTTAAATCAAGTTAGCCTAGTATTTTAAACAAGACTATCTATCTTTTCTTATTGCTTTATGTCTACCATCATTTTCTATCTATTCTCAACACACATTTTTTTCATATCTCTTTGTGTCAATTTTATAATCCAAAATTCATGCTTCACAACAATAAGTATATAAGGCAGTATATATTTTCATTTTTTATTTTTAAACACAATGGCAAAATTTCTCTAAATACAATATTTAAAAATGCACTCTATGGCATTTTAAATGTTTATTTATTTATCTATTTTCCATTTTATTTGTTTTAGATAAGATTGACAGTTTAACATTTTCTATTTTAAAAATGATTTCATTAATTAAAGAATAACTTTTTAAAAAAAATCAATTTAGCTATCAAATTTAAGTTCAGTTAATTTTTTAAAAACTACAATCTATATCTATCTTCAGAGAGTTTCTTACCAATAGTAAATTTCATATATATATACGTAGGTATAATCCATCTGTAAATAATCCATTACATAATCTTTTCCTTATTTTTTTTTTAAACTGCATTTTAAACAAAATAAAACTACTCTAAAACATATACTTTCTATTTTCCTTTTTATTAATAATTTAATCATTTATTTCTAAATGAAAAATATGTAATGTGAGCTGTTTATGTGTGCCTGACACATATATTTCTTGCTAGCTTTACATCACACACCCTTCTGTTTGAGACGTAAAATGAGTCAATCTGACCCATTTTAGCTTTTACACTAATTTTTTTTTATTAGCTTTACCATTGATTTTTCATATTTATTTTTATTTATTTATTTTGCAGGTCTGTCCAATTTTGATTTGTTTATGTTTTGTTTCATTTAAATCAATTTCAGTGAATGAGCAGTATAAGTTCCTTTCTCTTCCTGATCCTTTGTCACAAAAAACACATTGTTGTCATATTTACATATAT
Source organism: Epiperipatus broadwayi (assembly GCA_028023455.1). Lineage (NCBI taxonomy): Eukaryota > Metazoa > Onychophora > Udeonychophora > Euonychophora > Peripatidae > Epiperipatus > Epiperipatus broadwayi. The sequence continues at coordinate 4,529,498 of JAQFVV010006222.1, forward strand.
CACATAAGGATCCTTATAGATTTGTTCAAACTTTTTATACATATGTTTTTCTGGGTGAGTTACAGGGGATTAATTCTTATCATAACATTGTTGCCTATCATAATATATCCTATGCCTTCCCTTGCCTTCTCTGCCTCAACTCTCCCATTTTCCTTAGTTTAAATCAATCTTGCATAGCATCCCTCTCTTTATCTATAGTGCCTATCTCCAATGGCAGTTTAGTTTCAAATGAATAGGTTCAAACCCTGTACATTCATTTTTGACCAAATCATCATATTGATGATCCATGGAATTTCCTTAACCCACTCTCAATGATTGTTGTGTATTTACACTCTGAATAATTGCCCTAATTCCTGCATGACATATTCACATAGATTAAACTATGTGTTACATATTGATGTGACTATGTGTTTTATTTTGTGCCTCTCAGCCCATTTCTTCCACTCCTGAGAAATGAAGGGCATTCTGTGATCACATATAATCTTATCAGGAACTCCTACAGTTTCAAAATGCCACTGTTCCAACATTCTTATAGTTTGCTTGGCATTTGGCTGTGACACTGGATGTGCAGCCACCAGTTTCAAAAATACATTGTAGACCACTACCAGATATCTCATCCTGTTAAAGAGAGGCAATGGTCTATAATAATCTATAGTCACAAAGCTATTACATTGTCAAGAGGAAATAAGCATAAGTGGACCTAGTCGGGATGCATTAAGTGATTTCATTTTCAATCATACTTAACACTCATTTATAATATCCAGAATGCTGGCATACATTCCTGGTCAGTAAACCTAGTGACTTAACCAACCCTCAATTTTATTTGCTCCATAATGGCCATACTTTTGATGAATACGATCCACTCTCTGCCTCCGCAGATCGACTGGAATATCTATACACCTTTGTTTGTTTCTTTTCTTTTAAAAAAACTCCCCTTTTAAGCAATAGCACTTTCTAGCTCTCCACTCTGCTTCCATCTACTTCCATTGCAGCAATATATATGTCATTACAACTTAAACGCTGTTGGTCCTGTGATGCCAGGTCATAGCTTAAGGTGTCTGCTCCTATATTTTCTTTCCCTTAGCAATATTTTACACTATAGTTAAATTCTTGGAGGAATAAACTCACCTTATCAGCTGACTGTTTGTTAAGAAGTTATGGTTTAAGAATTTGAAGTCAAAGATTATAATTGCCTCAGACCCTATTAGAAACTGACGGAATTTTTAAAAATTCCAAACAAATTGCTAAAGCTTCCTTTTCCATCACTGTGTAATTTAATTCAAGACCCTTCAATAAATGGCTTATAAAAAAAGAACACCTTCCAGCCCCCCTCTTAGATTTAAAAAAGTGTAGCCCCTAATCTGACCCCACTACTGTCAGTTTGTACAAAAAATGGCTTACAAAAGTTGAGTTATGATAGCATGACCCTTTTTGAAAACTGCTATTGGCTGTTCTGTCCACATCCAAGGCCTGTCCTTTCTTGGCAGTTGCAATAGTGTTTTCATGTAAAAAAAAAATTTTTTATAAAATCAGTTATAAAAATTACATAACCCTAGGAAGAATCTTTTGTGTCTTATTTCTTGGCACCAGAAAATCCTGAATTGCTTGAATTTTTTCAGGGTGCAATCGAATTCTCTTCCTACTTATTACGTAACCTAAAAATTTGACCTTGGCTGTCATGAAATTGCTTTTTTTTAAAGTTTATTTTGATTACCTTTTGTTTACATTCTTGCAACAGCTGCTTTAATTGAGTAAAATGGTCTTCTAAACTTTCTAATGCTAATACAATGTCATCGACATACATTACCATTAAATTTTTGACATCATCTGATAATACCTGGTCCAAACACTATATCAGCCCTGCCCCTTTATTTTTTAAACCAAACAGTAGCCAGTTAAAATTGTAAGCACACTCATTATACTAAAACATGGTGTATTTCCAATTGTTGGGATGTAACTTTATCTGCCACAAATTGACAGTTAGATCAAACATGGAAAATACCTTTTTATTATAAAATTTTGTCAATAATTTGTGTATGGGCAGAGAAGCATTTGTGTCAGGTATAGTTATTTTGTTTAATTGGCTTGCATCCATACATAATTGAATGGACCCATCCTGTTTCTTTATGGTAACATTAGGGTTGTTAAAAGATGGTAAGCATTTGGATATGATTCCCCACCTTAGCATTTTATCTATTTGATCTTCTACCTCCTTCCTGTATTGATATTGAATTTCCATTTTTACTTCTGCAGTTTGTATGCAATTTGGCCTAGTGGATTTATATTTTTGTCTGATAAATGTTAATACTTTATTGTGTAATTTTATTTGGTTTAGTTACTCCAAGTTATTTTTTTTCTACTCCAACACACATCCGGCCCTATGCATGAAGTCAGATCCCAGTTTGACTTCATGGATTAGTCCCTCCAAAATAAGCAATGCATGTTTGTATGCTTTCTCAACTATAGACATGTTTACCCATACCTGCTTTAACACCAATTTTGCCTTTTTACTATTGATCACAATAACATACAGTTTTTAACTGCAAAATTTTAATGTTAGGGTTGATATGGCTCATTCTCTTAAACAAATTCTATGACATTACTGTCACTTGACTGCCTAAGGCCAGCAGTGCTTCTGTTATAACACCCTCTAATACCATTTTTATTTTCATGCAATGTTGAGGTGCTAATATTGATCCTTTCATCCCAGATGCACACTAAGTTTGTTTAACTGAGGGTGGCTATGCCTTTTGTTACATTTATTCTGTTTTGCTTTTTGCCCATAGCTCTTTATGCTGTAAAATTTTCTATTTTTATTTCTATTCCAGTTCCTTTATGTGGATTGCACTTCATGCTATTTTATGTCTCCCCATTCCTAGAGGTTTGAATTCCCTTTCCCTATTTTCATACTTTGGCCTTGTGCTACCAATTTCACTAAGCAACTCGGCTATCTGCTCTACTGTTTTACATTTCATTCCAATCAACATTTGTTCTATATTGTGTGAGAAATTACACTTTATTATTCATATAATTTTATGTTTTGACCGTTGGTTATCTGTTAACAATCTTAACTTCACTACTTACTGGCAAAAAAATGAAGTGAATGGTTCACCAGGTCACCATTTATCCTATGATACCTGGTGTTTAATGTTTTTTGCTCTCTCTCCAATAGCTTTCTAATAAAGACTGTCTACATTCTCTGAATATAACTGGTTTTGTAAATAAGGAATCCCACCAGAATTTGGCATCATCATGAATATTGCCTCCTCACTCAGTAGATTCCAGGTGAAATAGCATTCCAAGTTGCCAAGATGTTTAATTGGAGTTTCCCCTATGTACCCTGAGAATATTTTTATTTTTCAAAAGTGATTCACAATATTTGAGTCATTTAAATGTGTATATATACCTATGTTTTTCTCTTCCTGTTTATTTTTAGTTTCATTTATTTTATCTGTTAACTGTTTTATATTTGTGTCCATTATTTTTTTTCTATTTTCTATTATTTTCTTTTTTTCTAGTCAGGCTATCCTCATTTCATCTATTAACTGATCTATTTGTATATGGAATATTTCGGTGTATTTCTCTATGTTACTTTTTTCTTTATTTTCAGCCTCCATTTTTGTTTCTGCCTAGTATACATTGAATTTGGTTTTATAATTATTACCAACTCTCAGGCAAATTTTATTTTATTTGGTTTATGCATTTCTCTCCTCACACTGCTCACGGATTTCATTTTGAAAATTACACAATTTAGTGCTTATTTTAAATTTTAGTTTCGATTTTTTTTTTTCAATTTTAATTAAGGTTTTACTTTTTTAACTTTGATTATGCTGGTACAATTTACAGCACTTTGGCACACATGTAGGATGGCATTTGAACTGGGTCCATTTAAATGAGCTTACTCTTGCTGGACTTAACTGGGTTTAAAAACCTTCTATAATAATTTTAAAAACACAGGAACAGACCAGCCCTTCAAGCAGAGAAGTAGAAAACCATTGATAGATGAACCATTAATGGTACTTATAATCAGATCAAGCTATGCAAATCATAATCTATGATCACATTTCCAGGTTATATTACTTCTCGACTGCTAGATTCAAACCCTATCACCCAAAGCATTTTATTTGTGTTAAGGATCAACCTCAGATGCCAGCCAACCATAAGTTACATATTCAGAATGCTTTAGATGACAGGCATGCAACCCAGCACTTGAAATACCCCATGACTAGCTCACACTTGGTCTCAGGGTCCAACACATTTACTTAACACATAAAAACAACTACACTCTTAAATCAATAGTGATACAGTGACAAGAGAGAGAGAGAGAAAATAGACAAACTAATATTTAAACAAGCATTAATATTTATTCATGCACAAATATATCTAATATAATATAAAATAACACAATAATATTGAAATTTACATATAAAAACATACAAATAGTTAAAGATTATGTTTGGTTATAATTATGAGAGTTCATTAAAATTCATTTCAATTACTATATGTGGAGATATTTATAATGGGAGAAAAATTATATTTACCTAGGATTTAGAGTAGTGTGCCACACTTTCATTGATTCAGTTCGTTATTTGTTTCTTTCACTTTTTGACTACCAACTGGTTGGCTTTTTGATTTCCACCGATGATTTCTAACCCCCCATCTATTCTTCAACTTGACAATGAGAGAGATTATTGGCAGTTTACAGATCATAGGGCAAGCATTGTTTCCAGGTGGAGAATATCTGATGATACTGAGGACTCAGCTCAAAGACCAGCTGAACACTTCTAATGTTCTTTAGCACAGCATGTTGCTGGATCAGCCTTCAGTGAAGATAGGTCAATGAACATGCATACTGGAAACATGGACAGTTTTTCTGATGGTCTTCCCTTCTTTATTTTTAATAGTAAATATAACAGAGCATTAATAATTATAATCTGCCTGAGTAATAATTTGACTGAGGCTGAATAACAATCTGACTGGAATCTTAATTTCTTTTCTCTTCTGTCTTTTATACTTCTCCCTCTCATTGTTTTATTTTTATTGTCACTTAGATCTGCCTTTTAATTAATTTAACATTTCCTTTAATTAATTGATTTTTACATTCCATGTTAACCTAATTTTTTGTTTAGATTAATTTAATACTTTGGTAAGATAGTGTACATTGCCTTTTTTAATTAATTCAATTGTGAATTATAATTTTCTTTTATCAGCCAACTAATCTTTAAAATAATTACATTTTGAAAATTTTACTAACATTTATTTTTACACACTAGTATTTAGTCTGATTTCACATTGGCTTATTTTATACATTATAAAAGAAGTTTTCTTTACAAAGAAAGAGAGAGAGAGAAAAGTTTTTAAAATCCTTATCTAATTCTATTTGAGATTCTCCCCCACCCGATTCTCTTAAAATATATATATATAATGCAATCTTTTCCTTATTTTTTAAAAAAAAAATGGCATTTTAAACAAAAGAAAACTACTCTAAAGTATATTGTACTTTCTATTTTCATTTCTATTAATAATTTATTTTTAAGTGAAAAATATGTAACGTGAGCTATTTATGTGCACCTGGCAACATATATTTCTCGCTAGTGTTACTATATATATATTGTAAATCAGTCTATTAATTAAATATTTTTAAATTTAAAATACAGTCTAGCTCTTTATTTTTAATTTAATATTTTTTTATACGTGTGTTCTATGAATAAATGATGTTTTAAATCTGACTTTTCTTAAGATGAAAGAAGTTAGCTTTTTAGATTAAGTCTCATTGAAAGGAATATGTATATATATATATATATTCTCTTTAGGGATATTTGTATAATTAAAATACTAAGATTTGTTTTACTGTATACATATTCATACACAAACTTAATGTCATTGGATTGATATTTTTATAGATTATATTTTTGGAAGTCCAGTATGAAACTACATGTATATAAATATTAAAACCATATAAATATATTTTCTGCAGACATTATAATATATATAGAGATTTAACAACAAACATACATTTAAAAAAAACAGATCAGAAAATGAAAAATAGAAAAAGGAAGTTAGAAAACCAAAGATAAAAAAAATCAGAAAACTTTAAAAACAAAATAATTAAAAGAACTAAACCAATCAAGAAAAATAAGATATCTGCTTAAAAAAATAAAATGAATGACAAAGAGAATGAAAAAATATATAAAATAAAAATCTAAATAGAAGTAATACAAATAAAAGATGCGTATAAATATATAACTTTTCTTAATAAAAGCACTTATAATGTTAGGAGTTAATAAAGAATCTTCATCAAAACTGTTCAATTAAAAATCTTCTAATAATAAATTACTTTATAATAACAAACAAATAATGTCAGTACTTGTTTACTAAAATATTTTTTGTTTATTTATTAATCAACATGTAAACTACAGGACTAAAAATTTGTTTTTAGGAATAAAGGATTGGGCACTCTAAAAATTTGCAACTTTATTTTTAATTCATGGTAAGTTTTGCATTTAAACATAAAATTATAAAATAAAAAATCATTTAAAATTAGAAAATTAGCTAGTATTCTAATGTATGATTTTCTATTTTATTTTTTATCATGATTATGAATATAGCATTAGGCAATATTTAATTATCAAATTATATTATATACAGAAACAAGTTAAAACTCTTTGATTGTGTCATAATTTACTCATTACTAATAAAATTATGATTGATAAAAGCAACTATTTTTTAATTATTTATATTTAAATATAGAATTCTTTATTAATGATATATTTGTTAATATAATAGATATTTACAACTTAATTTAGTGGATTAAAATTTTATTTTCTTTGATTAGATAACTAAAATATCTTAAAAAGAGAGAGAGAAAAAATACTTAAAAGAATTTGATTCATCTTTATTTATATTGTATTAAAGTCTTTGATTTCATTCTAAATTGTAATGAACAAATAAATGTTTCTACTTACAAACCATTGTTCAATCATAAAAATAGCCAAAAACTATTTACATATTAACAAAATTTTGACCATTATGATAAAAACTCTTTTATAATAAATTGTTTATAAAAAAATAATATGACTATTTAATCATTTTTTCTAATAAATGTTAAATACTAATATTTTGGCAATTAATAAACTGACATCCCTTTAATCTAAATGTAATTATAGCACCTGCCAAATAATATGCGCTATAATGAATGATATTATTCTCACTGTTTACATGTTTATTTTTTATACTTTGTACTCATTTTTCTAGAAATAGCTTTTAAGACAAATGTAGATAAAAAATTGTAATTGCTGAAGATGACAATGATGATGATAAAGTGGATAGAATTAAAAGCTTCAATATTGTTAAATGATTTAATCAAAAATAAAAGAAGAAAAGCTAGGAAATAAAAATAAACTGAGATAAATTAAACCACTGTAAAATAGCTTCACTTGGATGAAATGTTTAAAAAAAAACAAAAAGGCAAAATTCAATCTGAACACAGTAAAGAATGTATAACATTTAATAATTAATTATTTTTAAATTTCTATAATTAATTTAGGCAATTACTGTTGAGTGACTTTATTTAATTGAGAAAAATCATTAAACCAGCAATGGTCAGGATCCAAAAATATTTGAATACAAGAGCATGAGTTCATGGATCAATTCTCGGTGAAAAAAAAATAGAATAGAATTATAGTTCTAAATTTACCAATTGGATACTCAAATGTCACATAACCTAATGAGCACCTAACCATGTGTTTATTATTATTATTATTATTATTATTATTATTATTATTATTATTATTATTAATTTCTACACAGATTTTGGTTTTGTTTTGACTTTATATGTATGAAACTTAAGTTATTATATTTATCTACATAGTTTTATACTGTCTATTTCAATTAAATAACCGATGTTTTAAAAAAAATGTGAATAAAAAATTTTTTTTAAAGTTTCCTTAAATCAATATCTACGTACAATTAGCATAGTGGTAGCAATAAAGCTAAAAAAAATTACATCAAAGCTAAAGCTGTTATTTTGGTACTTGAATATCAGATGACTTCCTGAGTAAAATAACTCTTCAATAATATAATTCACCTAGTAGAGTCAAAAAATATTCAATACAAAAATACTCAGATTAATAATAATAAAATATTATTACATATATATTATTAATAAATAAATGTTATTACTTTTTTTTTCATTTCTAAATAAACAGAATTAAACTGAATCATGTCTATCAGTATAAAACCTTTATTTTTTTTATTGCATATATATATTGACGTCAATAAATACTGCAGATTTAATTAAAATATCTCCCTCACTGCTCTTTTTTTTAAAAAACTTATATATCTTAATGATGTAAATACTTATTAAAGTTTATGATGTAGCTCTAAAATTGAGATGCTATAAAAAAAAATGTGATGACAGCAATAGTATGTTGATCAAAAGTTATAGCTCCGTCACAGTTCTCTATTGCCTAGTTGCTCTACCTGCGTCAGAATCTTTAATGTAGTCTTTGAAAACTATTGATAGTTTATATACATAAAATGGCAATATCCAAAAAAATAGTAATTTAACAAAATTAATAGATAAAAATTATGAAATAAAAATCTTACAAATGGGCATTATATATGACAAATTGCTGTCATGTTTCACTTTAATGTCTAAAATATGGGGGGGGGGGTTCGTACAAATTTCACATAAACTACCCAATAAGTAAAGTAATCTAGTTCTAATATTAACCCTTTATTTACGCTGTCTAGTATCATGATTAATATTTATGTATTTTAAAAACTAAAATTTAATAATCACCATTGCATTTAATAACTTACAGCAAGTAAAAGATCATTTTTCTATCACACACAATCTTATCTCGAATTATTTAACAGTCCAAACATTTATAAAAATTACATCTAATATTTTTTATATATACCAACATTAATATCTTACGAATAAAAATGATCATAATTTCCAATTATAAAACCTATTGTACTCCATTTTAACACCAATATGAATGATTTCCATTACTAATTTCGGTATTCTAGATGCACATATATTGAAAATTACTTGCTTATACTTGGATGACTCCCCCTTCCTGTTCAATGTATAAACACATTATAATTACATGCTACATGGTTTGGTGCAGTTGGTAAAGCATCTGACTTGGTACCAGGAGATCCTAGAATCAATTCCGCCACTCAAATTTCTTATAAAATCCTAAGCAATAAAGTCATTAGCATTTTTTTTTATGATTTTGCATTTTGAAGAAATCTTTAAGATATGATTCTGACCATTTTCTATGCACATTATTTTTTCCTTCAAGTGATTATTTTTATAGAAATGCCTGGTGTGAATTTCTTATGAGATTTTTCATTGCAGATTTTCAAATCCCTAACAAATGATTTTAAAAGTTATTTAATAGATAGCAACCGTGTTTAATATTTTATTCTCTACACTTACCTTAATTGATTAGTTGCACCAGTTTCGTTTCAAAGTTTTTACATATTCTTTTAATTGCATTTCATATTTAGTTAATTCATTTTTCTAACTGTAAGCACTCCATATTACAACAATCCTTCTAGTATCAATGCTCATTCCATACTTAACAAAACAACATCCATTCATAGCTTGGTAGTTTCACACTGAAAATTTCATTGCAATATAAAAATGCAAGAATTTTAAAAACCACTTTTCTCTCTGCGTAAAAAATTTCATTTCTTATCATCTATTATAAAAATGGCATAAATGTATTTTTCTTTTTGAAATAAAATAATAGTTTTTACTTTACCTTTGATTAGTAATTAAGTGAGATTGAGCTTTATGCAAAAAAGTGAAGCTTGTCTAAATCTTATTACAAAGTTATATGGCTTAGTGCTTTCAGGAACTTTGAGTCTCCATAATCCTAGCCTACTTTTAACTGAAGTTTAGCTGTGGTTTATGTAAAATTTTATGCAAATTTTATAACGGCCATTTTCTGGAGATTGTAAAGCACGATTCCTTCCAGTTTATTGCATAATTGTCATTTGCAATAAAACACGCCTCTAATTTTTCATTTCACATCATTGCGTTCAGTGCATAAGATTTAGACAAGCTTCACTTTTTTGCGTAAAGCGCAATCTCACTTAATTTTCTTTTTGTAAATATTTCAATTTAATTTTCGTCAATATCTATTTGTTTAAAAAATTAAATAATTCAATTAATTAAAACTAAAATTACCTAAATATTTATTTGTAATTACTTGATAATATATTTATTTGAGTATCCATATAAAAGTTCATATAAAAAAAGAAAATTAATTTCTAAACTACAATTTAAACATAAGTGTATAATAATAATTACTCTTGTGTTGTGTACATATATATGAATGCTTGGACATTTTCATTCAGAAAGAAAATTAAATTCTACTATGTAAATAGAATAGGTTTGTATGAAATTTAATTAAATATAGATTAAAAAACTGACAAAATTCACTGTAAAATTTAAAAACCAAATCAAAAACTAAGTTTATATAACAACAGAGCCCAAAGACAGAATGGTATCGTTCTATCTTATTATTGGTTTTTGATGTTACATAACTCAGTGGAAAGTAATTACTTCAGCTTTACAAATAAATATAGATTAGTAACCTGTGTATACATATTATCAATCAAATCAATCTCATGTCACATATTCTTCATATTATCTTGTCTTTCTTTTCTTTTCAAATTTTTTCTCTTAACACATACTATTCCAATTTTTCATCCATTTTTAAATGACTCTATGATTAACTGTTTCCATAAACTCTTTTAAATTTATTAGATTTTTAATCATATCTTTTCAATTTATCATATTCATTTTCCACCAAATATTTCTAAAGCTCTCACTCTTTTCTTCTTCAATTTTTTGTCTTATGTAAAGTAACACTTCAAACAAAATACTTAAACTCTTGTAAGTAAGATCATTGAATGCCAGAGTAAATTCTTAAACTTTGTAAATTCTGTAATATTACTTTTCAAGTAATACCTGTTTAACAATCACTTTTAATTTTTTCTCTAAATATCTTAATTATATGTTTTATAAATTTTAATTAACATTTCTTAAATTCACCCATATTATTTGCAAGCATTGTCCTCTCTCACCATCAAAAACAATGCAATAAAACTCCATCTCCAATACTACTTCCATATTTATCAAAACAACATTCCTTTATTAATTCACATCTGAATAAATATTAAACTAATAGATAAAACACAAATATCTCTGTATTATGCCTTTTCCTATACCTAATTTTATTTAAAATAAAATATATAAACCTAAAATAATATTTTTTTAATTGTATGCAAATTTTTTAGAAGCTTCTTTTCATTAAATCTTGGCATTTTCTTTTTAGAACAAGTATTAACTCCATTATGTTTTCTACATATTTTTCAATAATTATCATCATTGTTCTAATTACATCTTTTCCTTTTATTATTTTCTAAATCTAAATATTACTATTTAGATAAAAACATTAATAGATTTGTTTCTAACAAATCACACATTTTAATTGAAGAAGGGCTTGAATTTGAAAAAGTTAAAATCATAACTATATTAATAGTATTGAATTTAAAATGAATTAACCAATGCACATTAATGCTATAGTCAAAAAAAGATCTATTTGAATCAGTAATCAACTTGTCACTTTGGTTATTTAAATTGACAGGATCTTTTTCCCATACAACTAACCACATGGTTATTTATGCAATGGATTAACTATGATTCTCAATAATATCATAAAGTATGTAAACTCAAAGAGCTTTACATTTTATTTCATTACAGCATTTTTTTTAATTGTGGAAAAAAAAGCTGTTTTTTGACATAAAGTACTTATCTCAATCTCTGTTCATATTACTTTGGCTAACAGTATTTGATTAGAATGTTACTATTTCTTGGATATATGTGTGATTTCTTCCAGTTTAAAAAAACTTGTATATCTATACATTGGGGGCCTCTTCAGTGAACACAATTGGTTCTAGAAGCACAATCATTAAGTAAAATGTTTGTTCTGCAATATACTGAAAAGCTTGTTAGGAAAACCCATTCAGATCCACACCCAAGTATAAAGTTACTACCCTCCATAACTACTTAAATAGTAAAAAATAATAATACAAAATCAAAACTAAATGTTCTGTTATACAAAAAAGTAGTCTATATATTTCAACTTTAGCTTTTATTCATGCGTTCAATAAATGTTATACACCTGGGTCTCATTTTATGCGGTAGATAGTTTCCTCAGAAAACGTGCACAAAAATAAATGTAACTTACCTTGAAATATGGGGGATATGTTCCAGTAATTTTCAGAAGTCACATAAAAGCAAAGCAACAAGGAAAATTACTTTAAAATTTGCATTAAAAAAATAAGGAAATAAAGTATGACTAATAACAAATTTCAAATATTTGAAAAAAATTAATACAAGATAAACTTTTTTTACTTTTTTTTATTAACTACAATATTTAATTTTACATTTTTTTATACATATTTTAATCATTATTGCTGTTTGAAAATATGCGTTCATTTGTGAACTAGTAAGAAATCAGATTCGTGATGTGATGTATAACTAGCGCCACTTTCAGTCTTGAGCTATTTCTATATTAAAAATTGAAATCGCAATCAAAACAAAAAAATTATACATTATCATTAGAAAGATTATTTTCAGTTTATAAAATAAATAAAATCTTCGTTATTATTTATTTTAAAAATCTACAAAAATATTTATTTCTGTTAATATGTACAAAATAAGTTTTAAAAGTTTAAAATTTTTGAATATTTATTGTGATATTTTTATACGTACATATAAATCTATTACTATTATTTACTCACTAGTATAAGTAGGTTATTTACATAGAAGCTAAGTTCTAAATACAAGGCCATATTCACATTAGCTACTAATATAACATTATATTTTTGAAAAAAAAAAAAAAAAGTATTTCAAGTCAAAATAAGTTATTAATAATTTAAATTTCTTGATATCTAATAAATATAGTAAAATATGAAAGATATTAAGAAGAAACATGAATTGCATAACTTCAAAATCGCATTAAAATAATCCGCATAAAACGAGACCCGGGTGATATATAATAACTAATATAAATGTAAAAAAAACACTCAAGATTAATTTACTTTATCCAATATTTCTGAGAACTAAATTGATGACAAGATACTTACAAAATATTAAAAAATATTCACACATCAATGTCAATAATATTCATCATAACATTTATATTCACTGACTTAGTCATTTTCATATTTAGCATTATAGCAGATTTATTTACATAATATTATTAAAATGTAATAGTAGTATTTTTTTTAGCTTTGAAAATTATTTTAATATATTTTCATTATTTCTCATGTGCTTTTAATAATAACTAAAAATAAATGTTATTTTCCACAAATTTTATTTAAGCCATTATATGAATAGTTTAAGCCTCAATTTATTTGAAATACATGTCTTTGTAGAAAATACAGAAAAATATGTCATGTTTTAATTTAGCACATTCTAAAAATCTAACTTATGAAGTTTTATGATATATTTTATTTTTAATTTTAATTAAAAGATATGTCATTGAAAAAATAAATGTAATATCTTCAATACTAAATGTTCCATATATGTGAGTAGAGGGGATTGAACTCAGTATTTTTCAGTCTATCCTCCAATCCATCTCAAGCAACTGATACACATGATCATACATATGCACAAAGAGATGCATGATCCCCAATATACATATTTTATGCAGAATCAGCACTCACCAGTTGGGTCAGATTATCTTAATATAAGCCAAACATTGATTGCATATATATATATATATATGGGAGATTATGATATGGCCCAAGTGATGAGTGCTGGTTCTGCATGAAATATGTATACTAGGGCTGATGGATCTTTTTCACATGTGTGTGGTCATGTGTATTGGTTGCTTGAGATGAAGTAAAGAATAAATAAACTCCTTCTACATACTTATATGAAACATTCAGTATAAGCAAGTTTTATACTGCTTTAGAATTATATATTAAATACTGTATAAAACTAAATATCTGATGTTTGATAACATAATTAATATCTAAAGATCAGAGAACTTTAAAAATGGAGTCAGTAATTTGAATTAGATAAATTAATTTGATAACTAAGTCATAATATTCATGTTTATTGCATGGAGTAGCAGTTGTAATTCAAACCTTAATTTAGTGAGAAAAAGTATACATTACACAATGTGTATCTTGTGTGAACTGTATGTTCTAAAAGAACTCATAGTATATATTTCATCATTGCAAAATTAAATAAATTGGCTATGTGATATTGTTTATAAAAACAACTCATTATCTTTCTGACTATTAGCCAATATATTTCTTAGTAAGCTTCATTTTTTAAAAGACTGATTAAAAGATTTAATGTTTAATAAATATATATTAAAAAATCACGTATACAGGCAAATTAAACTACAGACAGTTTAACATATGAGATACAATTTAAAAAAAGACAGGAAAAAAAATTAAAGTCGTAAAAAGAATTCATATTAAACAGATAAAAAATTCTAGTTTATATTAGTCTAATATATACATATATATCATCATTAAATGCCATAATTTTCAACCATCATTAATCTACTGCAAAAAGAACCCTTCAAATTTAATCTAGTTTCTTCCATACATAATCTCTCTTTTTCACTTCATACCAGCAAACATGATTATTTTATACACTTCATATGTGGCCTTTTTCTAGGTCTTTTACAATTTCTTGAGATCCCATTTAAGACTTCAATTGTCCATCTATTATCATATTTTCTAGAAATACGTCCATATTTACTCCATTTCAATTTCTTGATTCTTTCAGTGAAGTTCGTGATAACTTTTTGTTCTCTCACCCAAGTATTTACTTCCAACATACATCTTTCTATATATCATTGAATGGTCTGAAATTTCTGTACATTCTTCTGTTAAGTGTCAAACATAGGCATATTTCCTTTTAATATTTTATTTCTACAAAAAGCAAGCACTCCATCTAAACTAAAGTCTATGATAATTTCCTATATGCGATTTCCATAACGGTGGTTTCAGTTAACTGCTAATCAAATAATAATAATAATAATTAAATAAACAAAAATCCAATTAGAAATTACTAAAATAATAATAACTTCCTATATTTAAAATTTTTAATATACTAGCCCTTGTGTATGCGTGTATTATACAAGTTTTCACCATTTAAAGTCTTTTTTTTATATACAAATACATATACTTATGAATAGGACATATGCTAAAAATGTATTTAATATGCAAGTTTACTATCCATAATTTATGCTATCCCGACAAAGCTCGGCATAAAAAATCGTGGATAAGGTGTGGTAAGATTATTGAAGAATTCAATGAAAAAATTTTATAATAGATAGATAAATGAAATCTGTGTACATTGTTTGACCAAAAAATAATCCAAGAACTGCAATGCCCAAACTGATATATTTATATAATGGATCAAGAATGAGAATATTAAATCGAGCGTTGGTGGTCGAGAGATCAACACAGCTGCCTTAAAAGCAGTTGTCCCGGGTTAGCGGGTTCGCTTCCCGGCCGATGCTATGACACATGAGAAAAAAAAAATGAGAATATTAATATATACACATACAATTATTTGTGACTTTTTATAAAATTAAAGATTTAAAAAAATCGAAAATAAATTAGTACAAAGAAAAAAACCACTTTTAAATGTTTTTTTTTTTTAAACTCAAATTACGATTTTAAACACCTAAGCTGAAGATTCAATTTGAAAAAAAAAAAGATAATGATGTTTAAATGTTTAGTAGAGTGTTTTTATATTAAATTTTAATCAAGTAATGAAATAGCAGTTCATAAAAAAGAAAAACAGTAATCCCTTTCTACTTAACTTTATATAGAAGTTAGTCTAGTTATTCTTTTTTTTTTTAAAAAAAATAAGGTTAATAATCTACTGTGAATTCTTCTTTAAGTTATTAATTTTTAAGCATTGCTCATTAATTTTATAATCTATATTCTTAGACTTCAAAAAAAAAAAAATCTAATAAAACAAAATCTAATTCCTGTATATTATAATAAGGCTACTTTCATCTTTGCAAGTAATTGAACTTTGATCTAAAAAGCAAATTAAACTGACATTAAATTTGGCTTGCTTTTTAAAAATTGAAGTATACACAGGGTGAATGATTACTGAATGTCCATAGCCATTTATATGGTAGAATATTTAAAACTGATGTTTGAGGAAGTATTTATTTCTAAAAAAAAAAAAAATTAATAGTTTATTATTGAAGTACAAAACTGAAATGTCAGGAAATAAAAAATCACATGTTAATTAGAGAAAAATAATGAATGGAAGATTTTCTACTCTTTCCGTCGCTCTCTTTTGCAAAATATATATATAAAAGAAAATGCTTACGTTAAAGTAAGCCAAACTAAGCACTGAAATAATACATCGTTTCACCACTTAATCTCAAGTTAAATTCTCGTTTCTGAAAGCTCATTTAAAAAACGGTTTATACTAAACTTAAGAGTAATGTTAAATATGTAATTAGAGTTAATATAATTAAAGAAATGTAATCAAAAACTATTAATGGAATAAGGAATTAATTAACGCTAGTAATACTAACAGGTTGAACGAATTTTTTCACACCAAAAACGGCAGAATAAGTTTTCAATAATATAATTCGACTATAAAGACTTTGAAATGCAGAATAATTGGATTATATGAGATGAACAATCATGCTTCAAATAAGCGACTGTACATAACGTCAGCCACAATGCAGAATTGATATTTTAGTGGCAAAAAATAATCCATTGCTGATATAGTAAATATACTTGATATGTTAGCCTACTAATTCCCAGGCGATACATCATTGAAGTTGAAAATGGATCTAGGTAAATTAAGCAGGTCGCATCGATTATAATTGATATAAACCTATGGGTGAATCTATATATAAATATTTAACTGTTATGGTATATATATTGACAATGCATTAAAATTATTATCTAAAATATTTGCAATATTTTGTTATTGTTTATATATCACTTGACTACCACATGATAAACTGTAAAAATATTAAATGACATAACTATTTATAATTGAAATACAAAATTGAAATGTCAGACAATAAAAATGTACATATTAAATAAAGAAAAAATAATGGATGGAAAACTTTCAAACTCTTTCTCTCTTAATTAATAATAAGAAGTGGTCATATTAAAATAAACCATAGTCACTAAAAACATATGTCACAGTTTCATCACTTAATCTCAAGTTAAAATCTTCTTCCCGAAACTTCAAACAAGAAACTTTTCATATTACATTAAAAATAATATGCAAAAAAAAAAAAAAAAGGCTTAACATGGGTCCTAACAAATTAAAGCTTGCTTATTTACTTCAAGAAAAAGAATTTAATACTCTTACACGTATATAAATGTAAAAAAGTAAAACTGTGTTTACATAATAAACAATGAGATAAAGGCTTCTTTAGCATCCTCACAATAGGAATAAATCAAATGCCAGGTGTGAGAGTCTACATTTTTTCTTCCTTATTTTTCCCTATAGGCTAAAATTTGCTAGATATACACTTTGAGGTCAATAATTAAATGAACATGTGAATTGAACAAAAACTGATTACCAGAAAAATCTAAAAAAATTACTGGTCATACACAAATTCAAACTCAGGATTGGTGGAATGATAGATGTGTAGTTAACCATGAGTCTCCCCAATTTATATAGACCATAGATGCCATAGTTAGTGACTTCCAATTTATGCAGAGTTGAATGATTAAATGAATTCAGAAGGAATTCCATTTCCTTAATGAAATTTCTACATATATCTTTATAATTATTTGAGAACAGTTGTGAAAAAATTCATATCCTAAATAAATAATATTAAAAAATATTAAAAAAAATTTAATATTATTCATGGTCAAATAAGTAATGAGATATACAATATTTAAAATATTTTAAATACAAATATACTTCAAATACTTTGAGCTTAGATGAAATTTAGGGGTTTGAAAACAAGACTTTCAAGCTCCCTTCAGCTACCCACTCTATCTCATATAATCAATACATATGACCACACACATGTGAAAAAGATAAATGACTTTCAATATAGGTATTTCATGTTGAATCAGTACACATCAGTTGGTCCAGACCATCATCTCCCATATATATATAATCAGGGTTTGGTAAAGCAAATCTTCACACTTTAATAGACAGGCTACAATCTACTCCATCTCTTCAACCATCCATACCATTGAAAATCTGAAAATAGTTACTTAATTTGTACATAATCAGATTTATATGTATAAAAAAAAATGATCTTAACATTTAAGCATTTATTAACAGTCAAAAATGAAGAAATAGTAACTTGATTTTAAAGATAAATCAAGTACTTAATGGCATGTAATGTGTTACTTTTAGGCCTTCTCTATGACTTGCAGTTGAATAAACATCAAAAATATTTTATCCAAATATTTTCTTTTTTGATCAGGAGCCTATCCAATATCATTTAATAATAGCCTCCGTCTGTTACTATTAAAATGAATTTAATTTAAATGATTATCTGATAATATATATGCAACACTAAATATCCTTGATTTTAGGAGATAGAAATAAATAAATAAGATATATAGGAAAATAATAGTATTAAGTATCTGATATAATTATTAATAAGAAAATTTAAATATCAAATATATATTTCTCCTGTTCCAGTTTTATTAATTTTGTGTAAGCTGGAGTAATCAAGACACAGATAGTAGAGCTGTATACATCTTTATTTGGAATCTATTTATTACTCTAATTTATAGAGTAGGAGAAATAGACTTTTAGAGATCTGTTTTTGTTGGTATTATGACAATCCTAGATTATGAACATAAAGTATTTACAATTATTAAAAAAATATGGACAGCGTAATATATTCTGAACTGGTGTCAAATTTATATAATTTGTCAAGCAAGTGGATTTGATGAAAAAAAAATATTAACTTTTAATTTCAGCGACTAGCTATGATTTTTGATAAAATGGTTCATTAGATCTAAAAAATTCAGTGATACTAGATCCAAAATAAAAACTCCACAATGATGAAAGCTGTAAGTTATATACAAGTTTAGGGATATGGATGAAACTGTGATGGATAGGGATATAGCACTATCATAATAGCAGCTATTGTTCATTTAATTTCATGCCAGATGGCATAATTGGAAAAGGATATAGGCAGAGATCCTGATGTTTTATTGATGTTGAAAACAATGTAATGATTATTTATTAAAATTAGAAAATATTGAGATTTTTAAGTTCAAAACATTTCACTCCTATTTTTTTTTTGTGAAATGTGTATATTCATTTATATAATTTTAAATATCACAATAATTACATATATATTATTTAAAAACTTATTATTTTAAAAAATTGTTATTAATATAAATTACTGTATAGTGATCAGATATTTATAAATTTTTAATATTTATATTGTACAACAATCTAGAATTTAATTTTGCAGATAACAAAACATAAATAAAAAGATATTTAAAGTCATGGTTAAAGATTTTATAAAATTTAAACAAAATTTAAAGACATTATTCACAGAAAAAAATATTTTCTTATTTCTTTGGTGCAAATTTTAGATTGATTTTGAAAATATGATTTTTCTATCATTAAAAAAATTCCCATTACTACTATCATCATGTTGTCCATGAAATGTATTTACTCCTTGAAAGCACCTGAATCTTGGGAAAGTTTAGTATCACTTCAAATTCACCTTTTTTTTCTTCTTCTTTCAATTTAAAAAGTAAATATAGAAGCGAAACAGGAATAAAATATAATAAATCAGGTCAATGTATGAAAGTGATATTCATGAATATGTGCAAAGTACTTGTGATAAATTACAACTTTAAAGTGAATACCCATAATATATCCTTGATAAAGCATTAGTCTTGATAACAAGGTCTCTATATATTCACTTAATCCACAAAAATATGGCAGTAAAAATTTATATACATCATTTCAATTTTTTAAAAAAATGAAATTGGAAAATATATCAAAACCATAACTAGTTAAGAACAGGTACAGTAAACTGACATTTCAAGGAATGACGAAGTCAGAAAAAAAAAACAAGTACATATTCTAATACAACAGCAATAATATTAACCTTTTTATTGCTGATTTGTTTATTGGCCAAGTGAGGAAAAAGTCTAAACTTTTAATTGGTCAATTCATAAACTCAATTGTCAAAATATATTCATCTTTTAATATTATATTCACTTTAGTTTCGTTTGTAAAAAGTATATTAATAATTTGTCATGTTATGAAAGTTTTTTTCAAAAATAAATAGTTATTTATAATTTTAGAAATATTCAATAATGCAAATCTTAAAACAAACGTTATTCACCAATTAAAAAGTGTTGCTGACATTTTGTGACATCAGTTATTTTTTTACAGTTCTTAAAAATAAAATTTTTTTGTTAAACTCTTAACTATTTTTCTAAAATAATTTTATTTTTAGCATATTTTATCAAAATAATTTATAATTTGTCAAAAAATATGTTTAAAATGGTCTAAAACATTCGTTTATCATTTTCAAAATGAAACAAAAAGAAATCAGAGCGATTTCATTATTGACAGGAGATTTTCTTTGTCCATGATTACTAAGAGACAATCAGCAAAAAGGATACAACCTCTTTTTGTATTGTTAGATCTTTGACATCAGTTTTATTGATTTTTTACTTGTAAAAAAATTCAAGAGAGGGCAGCATCTTACGGAAATTTTTATAAACTTTCAAATGAGGGTAAAAACTTTATCGTAGCTTTAAAATTGCCAGGATTTGAACGATGGAAAGTCCGTCAAAGTTCATCACGTTTTTAACCATCACTGTTGAAAAATAGGTTAAACCATTACACTCCACACAATGTAATATAATGTTTATTAAATTTTCCAATCCATATAACAGTTTCAAATATATAACAGTCTTCTTCAGACTTATAAATACACAATAAATATAAGCATGGATATTTAATAACTATAGCACTTAAACACATTGCATACTTACCTCTGAAGAAGATTATTAGATAGTCAAAATATCAAATAGATTAAAACATTTAATAAAAAATATTGCACTATAATGAATGAATAAAAGAATGCTTTCATATTATTTATATTAGAATTAATATAACCCATGCAAGACAATTAATGAAAGTAAGGGAGAAATATAATAAGTATTTTTATATAGTACTGATTACAGAAATAAATTAAAAAAATCAGATAAAAGATATGGAAAAATGATATACACATTAACAATGGATAAAAGCTTCATATTGGATATAAATTTTAAAACTCAACTAGTTCTATTCTTGATAAGTTTCATTTAAATGTTATGATGATACTGTTATTATGGCTAGAACTTAATATTGGTATTATTTCACAAGCTGGAAATTTGAAATAGATATAAAATGTAAATGACTGCAGAATAGTCAGAGATAATGGATCTTCATATTCTGAAGCTGCAATTAGATTTAGCTACATACAAATTAAGTAATGATTTGTTAAAATAATTCCAATAACTTATATGGATTTTAAGTTGATAATTATATGTCTGTGGTACTGAAAAAATTGCTTTTAGAAAAAATTTTAAAAAAATAATATTAATGCTTTTATAAGAATATATAATAAATTTTAAAACTGTTTTCAGAAAGCAAAAGATATTCAATTCCAGTTAATTTAAATTGAAATTAGAAACATTATCTTTGCACAAGAATATTTAGATTAATTATAATGGGGAAAAAATAAATGCAAATATTTCAATAATGTTATTGGTTAGTTTTATTAATTTTGATATATTATAAAATAATGATCAACTACTTAAAACTATGACATTATTTTAATATAATCTGGAAATATCTCTATGGATACTATAGCAATGCAGTTTCATTTTAAATGGCCAAATTGTTATTGCTTCTATTTAAATCTTTTTTATTTAACTGTGCTGTTAAGTATACTAATAGACTGAAGAGCTATTGGTTCCTGGATCAACGTACATGTAACTGGTGTTCAAATATCACATAACCTCTGAAGTATATAATTATTTTGTAGTATAGTGTGATAACTCAAAAGCTAAGGTTCCTGGACTAACTATCAATCACGCACTTCAGTACTTTAATATCATATGCTTCTCTCACCTTCAAACAACAATCATTAAATTGAGTATAATCTTTTTTTTATCATTTTCCTTATTTAAAAATTGAATAACATCTTAAGCTAACAGCACTAATGTGATGTCAATTTTTGATAGCCCTCAATATAAACAAATGGAGACTCAATCAAATTATACCTTTTTTTTAAGTACAAATAACCCCCTTGTGTTAATTGTTATTACTATTCATAGAATCAATCATTACATATGATTGGAAAAAATCCTTATTCATCAATTGCCTGAATTTTTATAAATACTTGTTAATAATATAAGTAAATAAAATAAAATTTAATTCATTTAACATATTAGCTCCCAGACACAGCTTTTGATGGGTGAGTAATTGCACAGACATTGAATGTATCAGGAAAGCATCTGTAAATATGTTAATTAATGAGTGGATATTTTAGGAGTCTTCTTGTAGGGGAAAATGTTAAAATTTTGAAAAATTATTGCTGATGTTTGATGCTTAAAAATATCCAAGATCATTTATACAAATTTGTTTATACCATCATAAAGTTTTTTCAAGATGCACAAAAAGAAAATAAAATAAGATAGTAATTACTTGTCTACCTTTTTACAAAATGTAATGAGATAAATTTTCAATTACAAAAAAGAAAATGTCTTTTATTAAAGTTTAATGCAATTATTATATTTAATTCCAAATTATTGCTTTTTAAAGAAGAGAAAAACTATATCAGTTTCCAAAACAATGTTTCATATAAAAAAAAAATCATAATATACAACAAATGTTTTGCAATTATTTGAAAATGCGTTCAACAGAGGTCTGGATTTAGATAATGAACCTATTTTTAAAGATGCTAAATTATTTTTTAAAAAATAATAATTTTAAATAGAAACTCCGATATAAAAATTCTTATCAATATATCTTGTCCAAAAAGTTCCAAATTTGATGAGAATTGTTAAAAAGTTATTAATTTCATTTCTAACAAATCATATTTGATAGAATGAAATTTCAGTGTCTTTCTTCTTCACCTTTTCTCACAGCAAAAAAAAAATAATTTACAACTTCAGCTTACATATAGTTTATCAGTAAAACATTACTGTATTTTATTTGCATTTAAAAAACAATCCATGATGGTATGACAATTTATAAAATTATCTAAAACAGTTATCTTTCAATAGATAATATAATTATCAGCTCATATTTCTCAATCAATAACATTAAATATAAATGTCAATTATATATTTTTTAAGAACAATAAAGTTTACATTATACATGCTTCTCAAGAACAACTTTGTTCACTTTATTTCACTGTTATCATCTATTGTATGCTTCAGTAATTATCAGATTGTAATGGTAATGTTTATTAAATCCACATACATAGAACTACTTCTTAATTATATTTATTTTGCCATTAATTATTTTTAAATAAACAATCAAGGTTACATTAAAAACTAAGATATAATTTATTATTATTTACATGCAACTGAGGAAACTGCTTTTGATATTGCTGAGATCATGATTGATGATTGATGCTTTCAAACATATTTCCTTTAACAAACTGTCTTAATCTTTAGACTAATTGTGTATTCTGATTGGTGATGATTTGGGTTGCTATTAGTATTCATCACGTGCCTCGAAATATTATATTTATGTAGATAATTAAAGAAAATGCACTGTCAGTTGTTTGGGATTTCACGACATTTGAATACCAAAAACCCAAAGATTAAGCTTCAAAAATCCTTAGCTTTCAAATCCAACACTCTAACACAGATTTAAATTCCACATATTAAAAATAATTAAATGGTGAAATGCTTCAGAAACCAAATAACATTTGAACCCTGGAAGTCACATGTAGAATTTTGATACAGGAGTCTTTAGCTCTCTCATTCCATTGTATGATTATATGCTAAACTCAATGGGAGTGCATCATTGGTTATTAATATCTTTTCAAATATGAAAGAACATTATAGATGGTAGTTTAATGATTTACTAATTATAAAAGTGGGCAAAAGCAAAAATAGTATACATTCTTAGTAGATAGTAATGACATCTATATGTTCCACAAGTTTATAAGAATGACATAGTATTTTATTTTGATATAAAAATAATTAATGTATTAAAAAAACATAATTGAACATTGTACAACTATTACTACAAATCTGCTTTATTTAATATATGGATAAAGAATGGGCAAATACTTTGGAAGTCATAAATATTTAACTCTCAAACTCACTACTTTACACTACACTAAACCAGACAGAACATACATTTAAGCTTTTATAAAATAATTGTTTTTAAAAATGAAATTTTCCTTATCATTATTTTATTTTTAATTGTAGTTTTATTACTCAAAGAAGGTAAAAAAACATGTAGACCGTTTGTATAAGAATTAGCAAAAATACTTATCATCAGACAAATAGTTTCTTAAAGGGCATTTTGAGAATTCAAAATTCACTGAACTAAAAAGCCCTCCGTGCTTTTTAAACTTAATGTAATATTTAAAAAAAAAAAAAAACGACATAGAGTTTCTGACCAATACTTGAAATTTTATTTTACTTACTAATGTTCTTCTAATTGGTGTAAAGTATCTGTTCCACTCTTAATTTAATAAATTTACACAAACTTCCTGATTAGACTAATGTTGTGTCCTTTCATTTCCTATCGAATCATCATTAAAACTGCTGATTTTTGACCTTTCTACCTATCTATCAAATCATTGTTATTCTGAAGTTACTTTATTAATTAGTCTCGCTTCTAAAAATAATGGCTTGACATTGCTTTAACCATGAACTAGCATTGTCTTTTGAATGAATTAACTGTCTGTGTAATTGTTAGCAGACACAATTCTGTCTGGGAAAAGACAATAAATGCTTCAAATACTTTTATTTTTTAAAAAAAAAAAAACCGTGATAGCCTTTCAGTTCACAAAAGAAAGTTAAGTGAAAAGTTATCTGAGATTTAATAAATATTCTAAATATTGTATTCAATATTCGCAAACGTAATAAATGTACGAATGAAATATTTCTGTTCAAATAAAAAGTAAACAAAAAATGATATTGGAAGAAAAATCAAAATTGAGCAGAAAGTAGATACAAAAAATTGGCATGATATAGCTATAAATCTTCACAATAACTTGCTGACATAACATTAAAAAAAAAAAACAGAAAGTAATAGCAAAAAAAAAAGTTATTTTATTTCTATTAAAATTGAAAAATTTTTAAAGTTCACAATAAAATTAATTTTATCTAAAAGTTGTATAAAAAATGTAGAACAAAACTGCATCAGACAGATGTTTTACAATATAGTATATATTTATAAATAACATGTTTTATGGGAAAAAAAACTTTTCATTACATATATGTAGGCTCAGCACTGCAAGACAAAGATCTTTATAGCATATTAATAATTTTTATTAGTCATTAGATCTTTTTCACTTCTTTGGTCATATGTTTATGATTACATCCTTCTGCAGGGTGTTAAGAGCATATGGAATCCACACCCTATCTTACATGAGAGTGATGCAGTGAAAATTACACTACAAAAATATTATTCACTATCTTTCCAGTATCAGTCTAAGGAATGATAATGATGAAGAAAATAATAAATTATCAAGTTAGTCAAATGCCTGGAAATAAAACTTTATAATCTTCCTTTTTTTGTTTTATTCCCTAGCAAAGACTAACTAAATACTCATTTATTGATCAATAACTGGGTGTTTAGCAGATTGGTGGTCAAATATCATATTAATTTTTTGGTCTAAATAATCACTTTAATGTTGATGAATATCTTTAATTATCACAATGTCTAGTAATAATTTTTGCCAATATCATAAATATAATGTCAATATATATATCATCAAAAAATTTATGTCTCCACTTGAGGACAGCATCTTAGAGAGCTAATATGAATTACACTGTCTTGAAAAGTCTAAAATTTTTGTGCAATATGATCAAGCTGACATCATCATCATTCTAGAATGGGAAAAACAAAACAATTATTTTGATAGTCTGGCTCCCAATTGTTTTACTCTTTTTCAGATTCATATAGGACATTTGACTTTTATAGCCAATCTAATTATTAGATAATGACAATTTTCAAGATAGACTTAATACAAAAATTATAAAGTATTTTAACGTGAAGAATTAACTAACCAGAAATTTATCCTTATTCCTTTATAGATATCTCTGGAAGTTTTTGAAGCTGTTAGATCATTTCAAAACAATACTATTCTCACTTGTTAAACTCACAATTCCCATATTGGTATCATCATCTTCATTATCAACCATTATCAATCCACTGCAGGATGAAGGTCTCTCCAAGTTTAATCCATCTTCTCTGATCTTCAGCTTCTCTTCTCCACATCACCCCTGCACCCTTTCTTATTTCATCCATCCATCTCACATGTGGTCTCTTTCTGGGTCTTTTACAATCTCTTGGAATCCAGTTTAAAATTTCAATTGTCCATCTATTATCATCTCTTCTAGAAATATGACCAGCCCAACTCCACTTCAATCTTTTAATTTTTTCAATGAGGTCAGTAACACCTGTTTGTTCTCTTACCCATACATTATGTTTTCGATCTCTTCGTGTTACTCCCAACATACATCTCTCCATACTTCTTTGAGTGGCCTGAAGTCTCTGTATTGCTCTTCTATTAAGTGTCCAAGTCTCAGATCCATAAGTAAAAACTGGTAAAACACATTTGTTAAAAACCTTCCTTTTCAAAAACATAGGCATATTTCCTTTTAGTATCAAGTTATTTCTACCAAAAGCACTCCAACCAAGTTTAATTCTATGATTAATTTCTTCCATTATGTTTCCATCTGTATTAATAATCTGACCAAGGTATTTGTAACTGTTAACTTCTTCTAATTCATCATAATCAATCTTTATTTTCATATTTTGAACAAATCGATTAAACATTACTTTAGTCTTTTGAACATTTATCTTTAGTCCTACTTTCCTACTTTCATCTGATAATTCCTGCAACATATCCTGCAGCTCTGAAGCATTATTTGCAAAAACAACTACATCATCTGCGAAATCTAAATGACTTAAATAATCTCCATTTACTTTCACTCCTTTAGTTTCCCATTTTAATCCACAAAATACTTCTTGCAGCACTGCTGTAAAAAGTTTTGGAGATATGGAGTCACCTTGTCTTACACCTTTCTCAATGTTGACTTTCCCAGTATCATTACGTAATCTAATTGTTGCTGTTGCATTTTTATAAATATTCTTCAAAATATGACAATATCCTGGATCTATACCTTGATGATCCAATGCTTTAATCACTGAAGAAATGTTTATAGAATCAAATGCCTTTTCATAACCTACAAATCCAAAACATAATGACAACTCATATTCATTTGTCCTTTCTATAACTTCTCTCAACACCTGGATATGATCTACTATACTAAAACCACTTTTAAATCCATCTTGTTCTCTTGGTTGGTGGAAATCCAATGTTCTCTGTAGACGAGTTGTAATTATCTTGGTAAAAATTTTATATAAAACTGATAAAAGGCTGATAGGTCTGTAATTTCTAATATCTTCTTTATCACCTTTTTTAAATTTTAATATTATTACTGCATTCTTCCAATCATCGGGTACATCTTTATCATTTAGACATTTGGTATATAACCTTGCTAAAAAAATTTCTATTTCTTCACCTGCTTCTTTTAATATATCAATTATAATTCCATCATTACCTGGAGCCTTTCCCTTCTTAATACATTTAATTGCATGTCTCACTTCTTCATTTAAAATTCTGGGCAATTTGGAAGATGTAATAGATATAGGAGGTACTTGTTCTTTATTACTATATAATTCTTGATAAAAATCTTCTACCAATTTCATGATGCCATCTCTCTTTTTAGTAACAATTCCATCTTTTTTTCTTATTGCAGATATAAATTTCCTACCAATACCAAAATGTTGTTTTACATTCTTAAGACTTTTATTTTCTTCTACAGCTTTCCTTGCTAGTTCACAATTATACTTTCTTATATCATTTTCAACTCTTTTCCGCACCATTTTATAAAATTCGAGATATTCAATTCTTTTTAATGCATCATTTTTGTATATCTTCATATTCCTTCTTTTCTTCATAAATTCTCTAGTCTCAGTAGAAATTTTATTGGTCAATTGCTGCTTTTTTTCTACCAGCTATCTTTGTTGCAGTTTTTAAAAGTGTATCAGCTATTTTCATATTAATTTCATTCAAATCTGAATCATGCTCAAAATCTACTAATACTTGAAACCGATTTCTAAGTTCTAATTTAAATTCATTAGAATGTTTCTGAAGATTAGGAATATCAACTGTAAATATTGTTTTTCTTGGTAATTTTTGTCTCTCTAGTTTTACATTATCACATATCTTACACCTTACTAATCGATGATCACTTCCTGTGTTAAATTTATTAAGAACATTACAATCTTGAAATATGTATTTCCTATTAGTCAAAATATAATCCAATTCTGCTGTACCTTCATTTGGATGCTTCCATGTCCATTTCCTTTTAACATTTTTCTCAAAAAAAGAATTCATAATATAAAGTTTTTCTTTTTCTGCAAACTCCACAAGTCTATGTCCTCTCTCATTTCTATTACCATAACCAAAATTACCTACAGCACTTTCATCTTTCATTTGTTTACCAATTCTAGCATTAAAGTCTCCCATAACGATTTTAAAATGTTGTTTATTCTATCAAAAGCCTTTTTGTACATCCATATAAAAATCTTCTACTACTTCATCACTATGAGAACTTGTTGGGGCATAAACCTGAATTATCTGCATTTGATATCTGCTATTAAGTTGTATAACTAATCTTGCCACTCTGTCTGATACACCATCAATCTCCACAATATTGTTCTTCCACTTTTTATTTATAATGAACCCTACTCCACTTGTATTTCCAATATTTGTGCCTTTATAATAGAGTATATGTCCACTTTTTAAATCAATTGTCTCTTCGCCTTTTCTTCTAACTTCACAAAGTCCAATAATGTCCCATTTAATATAAGAGAGTTCTTCTAACTCTTGCAATCTTCCTTCACTTGAAAGTGATCTGCAGTTGTAAGTACCTAAATAAAAAGTCATCATCAAATGGCAGTGTGGGTCCACAATCAGGGGATTCTTAGCACCCTCTGCCTTTGGCCACCAACCACTGCCTTGGTTGGTGACTTTACAGCCTCCTGGGAATAAGGGCCATCCATATTGGTATATTACCAAGTATATTACTATACAACACATGAAATGGAACTTCAAGCAAAGTATAACCCCTGCCAACAAATATCTATTCAACAGAACTCCAAGTGGAAAAATGCACTCAACATAAGTGGATTAAAAAAAAAAGATTTAAGATTGATCATTAAATTTATTTAATTACCTAAAAAATAATCATGTTTCAAGTATTCATGTAAAATGCTAAAACTACATGTATTAGTAACATCACAGTTTATTTTCCAGGTAGAAATATGATTTATGATAAATCAGAAATATCACATTTCTAAACATATTAATAATTCTTAATTTAAAACTTTCAGTAACAATTCAAAATATTTATCATCAGACAAAAGTAAAATATATTTAAATTAAAAATGTATTTATCACAAAAGTTCCTATTTTTATTATTGAGCTACACTTTAATGAAAATGGTAGGTGTGATTAATGAATCATAACCCCCTCTTCAATTATTTCTAAATTAAAATTGATTTGTAGTTACATATACTGTAGTGTTTTCTACTGGCCATATGTCTTCACTTTTAGTTAGATTTTTCTGTTTATGGAATAGCTTCTTTGCTTTCAGTTACTTAAAATATAATAAAAATAATTTCCTGCTAACAATTTTCAGTTTATTCTAATAAAACTTTTTGTTCACTTTGCAAAATTTTTATTAAAAAAATAATAATTAAACGATGATATAATTCTTCACATCTATTTTAAATAATTTGCATACTCATAGACAAAACAATTTTCTTTCTTTTAAAAATAATAAAATAATCAAACTGCTACCTATTTGGGAAATATCATATCTGAGCATTAGAAGTAATAGAGTTGACCTTTGATCCAGAAAACTTTATTTCAGACTATCACTGTCCTAAATGATGCAAAGCAAGCTTTTGCTTTGCACATTTCTTTAGAATTTGATATGGGCTAATATTAAATCCATTAATCCTAATATTGAGTAAAATATTTTACACCAATTCTGTAACACAATAACTTTTGTAGAATTTTTAACACTTCATTCTAAAATAATGATTGATAAAATTATGAAATATATTACTAGAGAGTGAATTTGCAAATTATAAAGAACAAGATCATATTAAAAATTATCAATATTACTTGTACAAATAAAAAAAATACATAAATGGTTAGTTGTTCCAAAATGTATTAAACACCAAAAATGATAAATTGAGACTTTGAACCAAAAACCTGGTTCTCAAATCAGTGCACTCTTTATATGACAAACTATACAGAACATATATAAAACTTGTACTAGTAAGTAGTATACTAAATTAGACAATTCTTAACAATAAATAATATATTTATAAAACTATTCATATTTATTCATCTGGATTAAAGTTTCTTATTTGATGCCATTACAATGTATGCCATCTTTTCCCTCTCACTGTTGAAAATGTTATAGTCTTTTTAATATATATGTATTCACATCTAGCATATTAGTATAAAACTAAATCATTCCAAGAATAGTTTGAAAAGAAAATTTATTGTGTTCTACAGACAGATTACAAATCAAAAGATAAAGTTGACTCTCTTATTTATATAACTTCTGTCTATCCATACTTATGAAAAATTCTGATAGGAAATGACTTCTCTCGTGTGATTAGAATATGATAATGTGATCTTCTGTTAAAGAATGTTTTTTCCCCAAACTACTTTTTGTTACTGTATATACAATCACAAATTGTCATGAGGAATTAATGAAACAAAATGAAAATGAAGTTTATAATCTATTTTCAATAAGCAATTACTATATGTACTAGAGGTAACAGTAATATCACAAAAGTAAATGTAATGATAATAACATAACTAAAACCTGTGAATTGATCAGCACATTAATGTTCATGGTATGATCAGCTGCTGGCCTGAGGTCCAGATAAACCTGAAAAACTTCTATTTTATCACAAGCAAGACTAAGATTTACTTGCTCATAATTGAAATAACTACATATCCAATTATTGACCATTAAATAGGTATATAGCTATTATTAACTGGAGAATAAAGATCACAGCTTAATCTGGACTGGCCAGAAGAATGTTAATACATTGATTATAAAAAGAAAAATAACTTTATAATATGAATTTCCCACCATCACTAATGTGGGAAGTCAAATTCTTACAGACATTGAACCTATAGTTTATCTTTATTCTCTCAGTAGCCAATTCTCCATCAATTTTAATTATAATATAACAAGAATTATTTATGATTAAATATGTAAAATATGGAGGGGAAAAACAGCATAATTTCGCATATTAAAAAAATGAAATTTGGTAAACTGTTTTGACTATTAAAAATATAATTAGTGTTAATAACAATTTTAAAATTCAAACTATCACGTAATATGTTAATTAATTAAAAAAAGAATGATAGTTTCTGTTATATAATATGATAAATGATAACAGTTATTTTTCAATGCCTATTAATTATTGAGTTAATTGCAAGGTCAGTAAAAAGCATCAGACCAACTAACCATTTTGGAATCTGACATTGAAAAATTATGATAAATAAACCATGAAAGCAGTAAAGTGATTCCTTAATTTATGTCTTAGTAAGAAGTCATTAATTTTATATTATTATAATAAAATTTCTTTACTAAATTATTTCAATTATAAAACACAACAAATATATCTGTATGATAATAATAACAACACCGACAATTAATAATATTTATCTTGAGTAATAATAATGATAACACAGCATTAAGAATGATTAAACATTATATAGAAAATCAGTATGATTCAAAAATGAGATCACTTATTAAATCAAGATTAATAATTAGCCTCATCACATTCAAAGCCATATAAAAAAACAAGCAACAAAATTGTATTTATGAATTAAGGTAGGTGCCCATCTTACTACTAGAAATGAATACTTATCTTTCTTTTCTACTCTAATTCTATATTATCAAGATAAGTTATAAAATTTTGTTTTTTAAAAAATATACATTATTAGAAAACATTACATTCAATTAAGGTAAATTAATACAGACAAAAATATATGTCACTTAAATTACTAAACAATCTATTATGCATTGCAATTGTAGTCTTGTAAAAGTATTACATTCTATCTAATGATGAATAAACAAATTCTGAAACAGTTAATCTTTAAGGATTAAGTCAAATTTCAATGGTAAAAATAAAGCCTTATATTAATAATTTGAATAAATTGATCATATAATAAAAATAAAATGGTGGATGAGTGGTTATTTGCTGAACCACATTATTTGTTGAATCATATTCTTATTTGACAGTAAAGATAATTATTTATATATTTATTTTCTTTTATTAAAAAAAGAACATATTTATTATTTTTTATAATTGGTTGTATTAGATATTGTTTGTTACTTTCAAAGACACAAGATGTTTTGAACACCTATGGTTACAAGATGGGTGGTGCACTTAATTGAATAGTGTGATAAAATAAAATGAAACTTTTTATTTACATGAACCGCTCAACTTGCCACTAGAAATGTTTGAACATTATATAATCTCTTGAACAATTAGCCATATAATAATACTTTGTATATATAAAAAAAATCACTCACAATTTATCTTTATTTATAATATGCTCAGTTTGTTTAGGTAGTCATGTGACATTTAAACATAGACAGAGAACAACAGTTACATTCATTTGACTTCGTTGAAAAAAATTATGGCTAAGTTGATAACAATTCAAAAGCATTTAGTGCATGAGTCCACCACTCTCAAAAATATTGTAATGTCTTGTAATATACTGTAATTTTAGTTCAAGATTCTGATATTTAATTTAAAAGTTTAAACTTCAATAAAAGCAGAAGTCAGAATCCACAAGAGTTATGTGTAATCCCACTTATCATAATATCCATATAGTAATATATTTTACAAAATTTAAATGCTCAATGTGTAGAAAGTAAAAGAGATATCAAGTTTCAATAATTTTTTATAATGTATCTTTTAAGTGAAAATGCATAAACTTTTTTATGTAATTGTCTCTCCTCATTAATACTATTTAAAACCTATGATCTTGGATCATTTTTTCTTGTTAAGAAAATGTACCCTTAGTCCACTATTCTAAAATTGGTTTATCGGGAAATTAAAACTATTTAATAAAAACTTAGATGCATGTTTATATAAGTAATTGAGAATCCTTCTATTTCCTCAAATATAAAAGGCAATCCTTGATCACTTTATATTGATAATAGAATACATATTGGCTCTTTCATTCTTTGAAAAAAACTGGCTTATCAGAAAGCCTTATTTCTTAAAAATAAATTGCATATTTAAATAGCTAATTGTAAATATTTTTTAACCAAATTATAATTCTGATTCTAAAGATCAAGCATGTATCCCCCCCTCCCCCCCCCCCAAAAAAAAACACATATTTATTAAATGTTTGTAGCAAAGTCTTAATATCTGCAAAATATATCTAAAAAGAATTTATTAAGACTTTTACGTATGTATTTAAACATCCGTACTCTAGTGCAAAAATTCTCATCAATCCACATATAGATTATATTTACTATAAAATGTGATCTTATTAAAAAAAACTATTCTATTCTGTTAAATAATGGAATATTAATATTATCTATTAAAGAGATAATGAATCCTTTGTAAGTAAAGTATTTTAAATAATAAATTTCGAAACCACAACAACTTATAGTAAAGAACGAGGTGTAGTTTTTTAAATACATAATCTAATATAAATTATAAAACAGTAGAGCAAAAACATTTTGATAGGACATGGATAAAAATTTCAAGCATGCTTCTGCTTATTCTACAAATGATTGTAAATTAATTTATTTAAATTATCACAGACAAGGATAGTAATTGATTTCATAAGTGTGTGGAGTATAACTATCTTTTGAATAATTGCATAGCTAATCCATATTTTTGTATGTAGATATATTTTTTGTTAAAATAAATTTAAAATTTTACTTAAGTTATAAGACAGTAGATTGATGATATTTCATAATTTTGATTGGCAATATGTTTGTCATCAATTAAAATTGATAAAAAAAATATCAATATAAGAGAGGGCGTCCTGTTATACTTACCAAATTATTAACTTATTAAATTGCTATAGAAAAACTGTTAATAACTCAAACATCAAAAATATTTGTCTGGAAAACTATACAATTTTCTGACAAAGAAATATAAATCATTGACATAAGCAATGGCATGTATCACTTCATTGAGGCAATAATATTAAAATGTTCAAAATAGGAGATAAATTGTATATTTCTCATAACAAATTGATCGATATTGTCATACAATTTATTCAAATCATAAACAACAAAGATACCATGCTATATTTTAATAGAAGAGGCATTGAACCTTTTCAGTGGCAAAAAAATGATTTGAAAATTTATGTTAGAATCATGCATAACACTTTCACACAAATAATAAAGCAAGCCAATTATTCACAAATAAATATGATGATTCTAACTATAAAAAAAAAAAAGAGAAGGCAAAAAAAAGTTTTTGTAATAGCTATATAAAATGATCCATGAAACACATGTGTCCACACACATTGCATAATGATTCTTTAATTTGTTTATCTGATACTTTGTTATATTGTCTTTTAATTTCTTTTGTACTAACCTAAAAGACGTTTAGCACCTTATCTAATTGTAGTTCTTCATTCAATTCTATATTAGCAGTTAAGTAATCATTATACAATCATGTACTATTATCCAGCTTTATCAAATTTATTGCTATTCATTATTCCCTTACTGGGTTCATAATCATGACATGCAAAAAAAGTTAAGCCAATTCAGTTTCTTCTTTAAAAATTTTTTAATTTACATTTCAAAACACAGATAATCTCATCCAACTTTAATCTACATTTCTATTGGGCACTACTGAAAGCATGCAATTCATATGCATAAAAAAACTTTACAGTTAATAGTTTAACTTTTGTGAAAAGATTTACATTATAAAATACCTACCCCCCCCCCTTTAAATATTCATATATATTCCTATAGAGTGCAAATAATTTGTCAGTGAGATGTCTGGCTGCAACTTCATAGATATTAATTCAAGGTGTTTAATATTTCAGTGACATATTTAACAAAAATTGAAAAAATAAAAAAGTCTCAAATTGTTTATATTTGGTTTAGCATAATGAAACAACAATGGCCTTCAGAAAAAATGGTTCCTGGATCAAAGTCAGTTCTGGTGCTTGAGTATCACATTAATCTCCTAGCAATTCACCATTTAATCACTTTTGTTTTGTGTAGTTTAAAACAATTGTGAACTTGAGAGCTGAAGACCCTTGAATCAAAGCTCAGTGTGTCATGTTTGGTGCTTGAATGCCATATGACCTCGCAAAGAACTCAACACTGACTTTTTAATAATGAAAATGTTAAACTCTGATGACTTTTCAAACAAAATTCTAAAATAGGCATCTCAATAGTTCTTCCAAACAATTGCAGATAAATTCAAAATCTTCTTCCTCAACATTGCCACAGAAAACTAAACAAAAATGTGGATCTTAATTCTACATAATCTGTATAACTCTTATAATCCCTGATAGTCAAAAATTAGAAAGAAAAAAAGATAATATTTGTGTTTTCAAAAGAGAAAACAAAAATAATTACAAACCTAACATAAGTTATTAATTAAACATTCATTTTAACATGTATATTTTCTATATTGATCATATTTGGATGGTATTACTCCTATTAGCAATAACTACTATGCAGGCAATGGCGGATATAACAGAAATATCAGTGCTAATAATGAACAGTCACATAGACGAAAATGAAAAATGTTTATATATGTAATGAAAATTATTTTAATATGCACAAAAATATAATTTTAAATTATACAAACTTATGCATACTTGTATCCTTATCAATTAAAATCTAATAGTCATATACAGTATCTATAAAACATGATAAATTAATTAAATTAGTTCATCTAAACTGCCAAAACTACAACTGGGGAATCAAATTTAAAATATTTCCAAGTTAACAGAGAGCTTTTAAGTCATTGTATAATAAATTTAACTAATCAACCAATTATTGGAAGTAAATAAGTGTCTAATTTTCTTTTTTTTTAAACTGGAAGACAAAGCAAAAAAAATTTTTTTTACCAACCATAAAAAGACTAGCCTGCTGACTAAGATATTATCTTACATTATTTCTACAGAATGGATTTCTTGAGAAGTTTTGCCCAGAAGCAGATTACTAAATATTCTTTTCTTATTCATGCTTATTTAAATATACAAGAATATATGCTTGGTCTGTTACTTTAGAGACATCTTTCTTTTTTTTTTTTGCTCTTTTAATCATTTTCTGGTGGGGAACAGCTAGTTTAGTTGATATATCTCCTTCCACATTCACATGCTATTTTATATGCAGTTTTGTTTTTCAGCATTCCAAGTTTAGACTTTGTAAAAGTTAGTATTTCTCATGACTTGGTCTGTTATTCTATTTTAAATATAGATACACTATAATATTTATCATTATTTTCTTGTTCCTTTTGTATTACTCATTTGAATTTTCTTAATGATAGCTGATGGACAATCAATCTTCATGAGAATTAGTTTTACTATAAACTTTTCTTTTGCTTAAACAATGACTTCTTAAATATCTTTTTCATCTCTGCTCCATAGTGATAGTACAATTCCATTGTTTGCATTCTTGACATCATTACATTCTATGCTAAATATTTTGTCTTTATATGGTTTCCAATGAAAATATAATTTTGCCACAACAAATGTATCATTGATATAATGAGGATAGATTTTTGATGGAGATGAAATAGTTAGTATTTATGGTTATAATCTCAAACTATTCCATGTAAATATTACTAATCAAAGATAAAAATAGCAAATCAATAACTATACTTTGATTTTGTTGGAAGACTCAAGATATGTCTGTGGATTCTTCACTGTCATTCTTGAGTAGTAATATTTATATAAAAAAATATAAAGTCACAACCGTAAAAATTACATTATCTTCAAAACTCTACTTCACTACATTAATGATAGTATCACTGTATGTCTCTTAAATTCATAAAAAATTAAAATAAGACAAAAAGTGACATTTTTAGAAGTTCTTGTGATAAGACTGCTTTATTGCAAAATTAAAACTAGTTTACAGAAAATTCACATACAGAGGAAAATATTCTTCATATACATTTATGAAATTATGGTATAATTTACAAACAGAAGAACTTTCCATTATGCTGATTTTACAATATACAAACAAACAATAAATTATTTAAAATCAGCTAATTTGACAGTTTTACCAAAAATTTGAACTGCATTTTTCTATTGTTCTTTTCCCCATAATCCCCTTCATAAGTACCAAAAAAACTATTTCCGATAAATTTTATTAAAAAATAGCTGAAAACTACAGTTCAACTAAGTTTATGTAGATATTAATTAATTATTTAGTATATGTATATACAATCAGTCATGATATGAATATAAAAAGTAAAATTATATAATTACTACAAATAAAGTAAAATAAGTTTTTCAGAAACAAGTGATTTTGAAAAATAAAAGTATAGTATAAACAAATTCTCATAATAAACAATTATCCATCAGATATTATTGTGAAAATTTCAAAGAGACAACAACAATAAAAAAAAAAAGTTGACAGGTATTGTAGTATATGTATCAAAAATGGCAGACACATTAAACAAAATCTTCACTCAATATAATATCAGAATACTTTCCAAAAGCAAAGGACACTGTGAAGAATTTTAATTTCGAAAGCAAAGTTGAAATGCTGAAAACAAAAAATGCACCTATAATATATATATATTTGAGGTAGTAAAGGGGTCCCCAACCCTACCCACTGGTACCATGGTGCCCACAGACCATTTTATATGTGCCCGCCACTATCCGAACACAATAAAAAATTAATTATCTGATACAAATAAATTTAATTTTTAAAATTTCTTATAAATTATTGTATTATATTATAATCAAATTGTAGGGCATACTATACTTTTACAGCGTAAAAATATAAACATTAATTATATGTTTAAATTTTATTTTTGAAATATTTTTTTGTACATTATGTGTATTATTAACAATATCCAACCATAAATTTACATTGAAAAAATAAATGGTGCCCGTCAAATGGCCGATATTATAGAATGTGCTCTTAAGTGCAAAAAGGTTGGGGACTCCTGAGGTAGTATATATGGCAATGAATCTATCCACCATATCAAAAGATGACTAAATAAACATAAAGCAATTACTAGAGAAAAGATACATGTGATTAAAATAGTAGACTTTATGTATCAATGAACATGTTTAAATGAAAAAACATAAAAATATTACATAAAGAGAAAAAAAAAGTTTAAAATATCTGTCACATGACAATAAAAAAAAATAACATCAACAATCAATTTAGTGTGATAATCAATTGAAGAAAAAAATTGTCTTAAAAATAAACAATGGAAAATGAGGAGAACCCTTAGTATACAAAATTGATTTTGATGTTATAGCCTAATTGATTAAAGTATTATTTGAAAGATTAACAAACTTTATTATATCATTGTAAATTCAAAATGTATGCATTTAGGTACTATCATAAGAGAACCTAATAATAACTGCTTATTTATTGAAGCTAATCCCTTTTGAAGACTATGAATATGAGGTCACACATAACCCTTGAAAGTGCTAAGCTTCAATAAATATGCCGTTATTAATAGCTTTTCTTATGATAGTGCCTAAGTGCAACATTTGAATTTGGATTTAAATTCAGTATGCATAAATCTAAAGTATTTCCATTCTCGATATTTGTTTGTCAAGCCAATGATATCTTTAGCAGAGAAGAAAAATAATATTTAAAACATTGTTACATACTAACCTGACTATTATTATAATAGTTAAATGATTTTAGAAAAGTATTAATAAAGTTTGACTTTTCTAAAAACATTCAACAAATCAGCTACATGATGGAAATAGTCCAACATACAACTATGTATGGAAGCAGCTCACACCTATACAATGCCAAGAATCTCAATCTGCTGTCATGGAAAACTTACATAATCTACAGTCCAAGATGTTTATATAGATACTAAAGATTGACACTTGACTAAAAAGATTGAGATTTTTAATTCATAGAAGTTTAAATAAATTTCATTAAACAGTAAAATGTAAGTTTTTTTTAAAAAAAAAAAATAGAATGACATATAGTCACTTTAAATTCTTAAACCGCACTGGAACTATGTATTAATTACAGAATAAAGTTGATTATGCTTAAAGTTAGATGGGTTTATAAATGTAAATATATGAAAACAATCAAATTTCTATACAATACCAAAAATCTCAATCTACTAACAAAGCAATTTTTTTATAATAAAAGTGGATACCTTCATTATCTATGGCCTAAGATATTAAAGATTGATATTTGACTATATATATATATTCAAAAAAAAATTCTTAGAAAATGCTAATAATAAAAATATTACAAGATATTCAGATAAGATAATGCTATTATTTGTCATAGATTTACAAAAAAAAGTGTCACAATGTCATGATTAATTAAATGATATTTAATGATTAGAATGTTTATACATTATATAAATAAATGACTAGAATAAATTTTCAATATTGAGCATAGATTAAAATATTATAGATATCTAAAGATGGAGATTAGACAAAAAATTACTAATTATAAAATGTTTGCAAAATTGATGGAAGCTCAAGGCTTTATTGATTCATTCTCACATATGGCTTTGACATAAAAATGGGTAAGTTTTAGAGCATTTTATTTAATATTTTGGTTGTTTTATCTAATATTTATTCATATATAGAAAATATTCCAAAAAATTAATGAAATTGATGTGAAATTAAATATATATTTAAAGATGTTAAATTATTTTTAAATATTATAGCACAAAAAAAATGTGTATAATGTGCTCCAAATACTAATTCCTCATTAAAAGTACATAAAATAAGTTATATAAACTTGATTAATGAAATGTTATATATAGCTGATTACGGGTATACATTTGTGTGATAGTATATGAGTGAGCTGGATTTTATGTGAAAACAAAGTTTGAAGTGATTAAACCATTAAGCATCGCATGATCACATTTCCTATACTAGCACATTAATTGTTGATAAACAGAGCTTCTGGCATCCATTGATTACTCTATTTAGCACAGGTGGCAATACTGTATGGAGAGTTTTGCTCTGTTTAAGTGAATTATTATATAACAGAAATATGATCTACATGAAGTGAACAATCAGTTCAAATCTGTGCTAACTAAACATAATTGTAATTGTAATGGAATTCTGACTTTGTGAAGATTTTTTTTCATGCTGAAGATGACTTCAAATAAAAAAATATGTTTATTTTTTAAATATATTGAAAAATGTTCATAATAAACATGTATGCTGAATTAATATTACAAATTGTGAATAGTATATTTAAATTGGGTATTTGTACAAATTTATGTTTGTTACTGTTTTAATAGTACATATTGAAGATGGCAATATAGAGAAGGCTATTAATAGCTAAAACTTTGGTTGAAGTATATTTATTGTATACTGGATAAATTACAACAAAATTTCAATCTATCATTCTCATATATTTTGTCAATATTTTGGCCAAGAAATACTCTTATATCAATTATTGCAATTTGCATAAAAACAGATGACAAAAATATTTTTTTGTTTTATAAAATATGATACTGAATCTAATCACTACAATTAATATTAACACAATTTTTTAATAGATCATATTAAAATTATCTTTATATAGATGTTTTGAATTATAATCTGAATTGTACTTAACGATAATAGTTAAATTTACTTCAGAGAATAATAAATAAAGTATTCTTAAATAAATTTTAATGACTTTGTGTATCTATTATTTATAATCTCTATTCCCTTGAAAAATAATAGATCAGGGTTTCATTTTATATAATTGACACTAGTTATATAATTCAATTATTTTAAATTATCTTATAAATAAAACTAATAGAAAAACATAATAAACATTATTCATATTATTAAGATTGTAAGTGAAAATTATTTTTAAGCAGCTCTCTACTCTAGTGTCATATATAGTAAACTCCAATCATCGTGATCTTCACATGGTAGTGCATTTAAATCTTCTTTCCCCAAACTGATTTCTGTATTTTGTCTTTACTAATGAGGACTTAGGATTCAGAGTTGGAAGTAATGCAGTTACGCATCTAGCAAACACCTTAATTTAATTATTCTAACTTACTATAGATAATACTAGAATAGAAATCTGCTGTTGTTGTTTTTGTTTTTTTTCATATATTGTTTGAGCTGAAGAATCAAATGATAGATTATTGTTATTATTATTACTTTTAATATTCATATAAAATAATGATTGTAAATGATAAATTTCACTGTATTTAATATTTATAAATTTAAAAGCGTATATTAAGTTTATATTTCTATTAAAGAAAATTAATTTTATGTTTTAAATTAAGTATATCAACTATAGCGTCAGTTATTCCTTAATTTAATTTTAATACAGTTAGTTATAATTTTAGTGTCAAAATTCACTTTGGTGCATATAAATGGTGACCTTTCAAGCAATAATTTTTTGATTATTTTTCTAATCTGTCAATTTGTAGTAATATATTTTTATTCTATTTACGTTCAGTTTTCCTTATCTATTATATGTATGTGTGCATAAGCATTATATGTGTGTGCGTGCACATTTTTATATTAATAACGATTTTTAATCAATAGTTTTTAGTATTACTTAAATACACGTTGTACAGATTAATTAAATTAAATTAAATTTTTCCTATTTTTCTCCCTACTTGTCATTTTTTTTGGAACATTATATTTATTTAAGCAACTTTTTTTTTCTAAATTACTCTTTTTACATAAACTTCTAAAATCAATTTCTCAAATAACACGGTTAAAATTTTGTTTGTTTGTTTGTTTTTAATTTAACACTAATAAAAATTGGTGTATTTTTTTTATAAAAGAATTGTTCCTTTTATTAAATAGTAAAATACTGCGTAATAAAATCATTCTGAAATATTTTGATATATATAAGTAAAC
This sequence comes from Epiperipatus broadwayi, assembly GCA_028023455.1. Taxonomy (NCBI): domain Eukaryota; kingdom Metazoa; phylum Onychophora; class Udeonychophora; order Euonychophora; family Peripatidae; genus Epiperipatus; species Epiperipatus broadwayi. The sequence goes on from JAQFVV010006222.1 coordinate 4,571,899, forward strand.
CATATTTTTGAAATATATTTATTGATGCCAGGCCAAAATTGCTTTTATTCTTTATCAGAACTTAATTAACCACACAGTTGTGCTAGTAAGTCATTAGGAGAGGGCTCATTATGTTGGTCCAAACTGGTTATTCAGAAAATGAATAAAGACTCGAATATTAGACTAATACAATTATTGTCAGACCAAATTTAGAAATAAAGTAATCAAACAATTATCTTATATAATAAATATGATCGGCATCTTGTACACAGGGTAGTGTATATTTTTAACAATAATACCGTATTTACATGTGTCTGTGTACTTATCTGATTTCTTAAATGGTACATTTGTCAGAATGTATACACATAGTTGTATTGAATTAAAAACCCTAGCTATTTTCTTGCCAATGACCAGATGTCCTGACAAGAGATCAATGTCTAGCAAGCCTCCAGTAATAAGTTTCCTTTGATAATGGCAATTGTGACATAGTAACAATAATAAAATTATTCTATAGATAAGCAGATGTCAACTAAAACAAGCTTTCTTTATGCTGACTAATAGTTTGTGTGATTATATGTCACCTAAGAAAGAATGGAACTAATTAGTTAATAGAATTGGTCATCATTAGATATTTTACTAGTCAGAAAAAGAATAGTCATAAAGAAATTAAGATGTTTTATTTAAGAATATATATACGTTTTTTTTTCTTTTGAAATTTCATTATTAGATGTAAATTTTTTTATTTGAATTTTATCTTAAAAGTATATAAACATTTAAATATAACATCAAAAATCTATTAAAACCAACATTAGACATAAATATATGTACTAAATGATGCACCCCAGAGCTGATCACAAGCAATAGACACTTGATTATCATCATTATTAGTCAATCATTGCCCTAAACAAGCCTTGACAAAACTTATCACAGCGTTCTGTGTTCAAAATTCATTATTGCAGTAATGTTTAATACTACTAAATGTACAGATGTAATATGATGTATAATAGCTTCACCTTAAATGAAATCAGAATTTTCTGTGTATGGATCATATATCCAGAATTTTTGTTAACTATAAAAGAATGATTTTAAGCAGCTTATATTGAGCTCCAATTGTAAAAAAAGGATTACATAATACTATTTCGTAAAAAAAAAAAAAAACTTGTAGACTCCTTAACTGCATCATTCATAAAACTTATTAAGAGTGGATAAAAATTGCAAGTAAGTGTTTATTTAGAACTAATAGGATTAACAAGCAAAATAGTGAGAAAAATGATTTTGAAAGTTAAAAAAAAAAGTTTTGAAATGTAAAAAAAAGTATTGGAAAAAAATAACTAAAACATAATTAATTTCCTCTGTTTCTCATTAAATTCATCTCATTTTCATCTTCATAGTATGGCAAAAAAGGACTGTAAAATAGCTTGAGATAAATGAAGTAAAAATTAGAAGAAAAAAACATCTATTACAGTGTTAAATGCAAAAAGAAAAAAATTCAAGAATAGGAATTAATATGATCCATTAGAGGATTTGATTCACAAAAAGATGAATAGAAAGATGGACTCAGAATTGATCGGAACATTAGAAAAAAACCAAGAAGATTAGATAGTCTGGCAGGCGAAATGATAATAAAGTAATGGGAAGGTAGACAAAGATTAGTTTTGGAGAAAGCTTTAATAAAATTATAAATGATTATAAGATTTCATATAAATGAAAGAGTATAAGAATTAAATTATTACATAAAAAGAAAATGAACTTCTATAATTTATAATATATACATATACCTAAATAGAAAAATAGATAATCTTAGAAGAGATCCAAAATAATTTCATTCAAAAAACAAATAGGGGATAATTATTATTCATATAACTAAAATATCTTTATAAAGAATATAAAAAATCATTAATCATTGTATTTTTTAATATAGATAAGGTCTATAAACAAATAGATAAGAACAAATTGTGAGGAAATGTTGACAATATAGAAATAGGCTTTTGTCTGACTGAGAATAATTAAGAATCATTACAGAAATAATTTTAATAAATACCAATTAAAAAATATAGAATCACAGAAATGAGATATAAATTCAATGTAAAACAAGGATGATTACTGTCAGTTTTATAATTTAATTTGTTTCTAGTAGTCTGGAAGCTGAGATGAAAAAATTGGAATATGGGTGAGATTTCCCATAAAGAAAACAAAAAAAAAAAATACTCAATACTGGGAGTATAATAAGGTGTGGGTTTTTTTTTTTTTTTGCTTTACCAATGAAATAGCTTTTCTTTTTTTCTTTTTTTTGCAAATTATGATAAAAAAAAATACAAAACTCTTATTAGAAAGGTATGCAGAGATAAAATACATAAAAATTAAGTTCAGTAAAAAGAATCTAAGATATAGAATTTAATTGGAAAAGTAATACAAAAAAATTAAAAATGAGAGATATTTGTTTTAAAAAAAAAAGGGGGGGGGGGATTTAGACACTTTATTGAATAAGAAAAAAAAATTATAAAGACAGTTGGAAATTAAAGTTTGGACAAAATAACTTTCTGATTAAAAAATCTGGAACATGTATCATATATCAAATATGAAATATGTAGAATAATTTGAAAAGAGATGGCGGTACATATTTAAATACTTTAGAAATGCTTTACATTTGCCAGAAGATTCAGAAACTTTAAGATGCAGTGTACAAAAAAAAAAATAGATGTGAAATTGAATGTGAAATGTGAATAGCAAATAAGGCTATTCAAACAAATGGAGTGGACCTATTTTTTAATGAAAAAATTTAAAAATAAGTTAAAAATAGATTGTTGCTTGTGAGATCACATGACATTTGCCAGAAATGAGGTATGATCGATGAAGTTTTTAGCTACCAAGTCTGCCACTCCATCTCAGTACTAAATCACGCAGGTTGAATATGAATAAGAAAACAAGCATTGTTTAGTGAAGAGGTCAACAAATATGTTAAACATAAAAACTTTACAATGTGCAAAGTTAATGGACCAAAATTTATTCTTATGCATATTACAGGTATATAGTGTGAAAGATGGGGGGAGGGGCAGATAAGTTGGTTAGAGAAAAAAAACAAGTTATGAATATAAATACAAAAATTATCTTGAAATTATATAAAAGTAAATACATATATTAAAGAATGTATTATAATATTAGAGAGGACTTATTATTACATGATGCAAGGATAAGATCATCAAATATTAGAGAAATAGGGCAAAAATAGCATAAGAATTTGAATTGCAAACATAATGTGAGAGAATATAACATGGAGAGCATTGAATATTTACTTTTAGAGTGTAGGATGCTGAAAGAAGCTCAGAATAAATTGGAAAAAGAGTTTTCAAAAAGATTTTTTTGATTTTCATTAATAAAAGAATAGGATATTGGAATTTTTAAAACAGCCTTTATTAAAATCTGAGCGGAGAAAAAGATGAGTCAATGCTGAAAGAAAAAGTTGGTAATATGAAATTTACTGTTGAATATAATAGTTTGAAATGGGATAGTTTTGTTTAAATAGCATTGTACATCATATTATAAGTTTAATATATTGAGTGTTGTATTAAAAATATAGTAATAAGTAAATAGACATATGTGTAAACTGATAACTCATAATCATTTTTAAATTATAAATAACTGATATAAATGTATAGTAAAAGCATTGAAGTTACTACTTTTGTTGTGTCATTTTAATTTACCCTTTCTTTTAAACTAGAGATGATTTTTCTTGTTATCATTAATTTCTTGTCATAAATTAATTAATAAGCATGACATTTAAAACAGAGTATTTTTAAAGTTATAAACAATTCTGATGTTTTCTGCACCAATAATTACTACATTTCTTTATTATGGTTCTTACAATCATACTCACAGTTTATTTTAAAGGCTAAAAATCACTCTGGCATACAACACAAGTATAGTGTTAAAAGTGGATGGAAGCTAATCACTTACTATTTTGTATGAGAATGATATAATGAAAGGGTATCACATTGTTAACATATTGTCTGTGAAATGCATTCACAATGGTAGAACCTTGGACTGAGTTTCATCACTGATGAATGATTGTGATATAGTGGAAATGAGATGTGTCATTATTCATCCTTCTACAAGTTATTAAAAATGAAGAGAAATCAATCTCTAACTTAAGTGAGAATGGGATAATGGAAAATTATCAAACTGTCTATATGGTTGTGGAGATTCAAGTGTTCAATTTCTCTAGCTCACCTGAAGAGTAAAGATTGTTTACATAATGCATGCATGAAGATCTGGACTTATGCATCAACAGTTATTTGCCCTGAAATGAAAGATGCAATAATAATAACAATAACTTGAAGAAACAGTGCACGTATTATACATGCAGAAATAAGTTAATAGGATTTATAAAAATTTAACTCCATTATTGATTTTTATATTTTCCTATAATTAAATTCATTATTATAATTTTACTTAATTTACATCATGGAATCAACTTGATACAAAAAAACGAGTAGGGAGGCATGAAAAAAAAGTGAAAGATGAGTTTTGTAATAAATTTTGGTCTTCTATTGTCTCTGTATATGTGAGTGCCTGTTTAAAATAATACTTTGTCTCTAAATAATTTAAAATTTTATTTAAAATGATTTCAAAACATAAAACTAGTAATCATAGCAATTCTGCCAAGCCTTAAAAAATTCATTATATGCTTGTTTTAAATGATAAAATTTAATTGTATAAGAATACCTTAAGAAACATGTGGGAAATAAATAAAAAAAACTAATTCTGGTCTTATTTCTTAAGTTTCCTGAAATAATTAATGGTTTCTCTCTTGTGTAGGAGAATTTTTTGATTAAAACTAAAAAAAAATCCAAATTTTATCTTGGCATATACACACTGCAAAAAAGTTTGAGTAGATGGCCTCATGCTACATGTTTGTTACTAAAAAAATTAGCCAAAGATCTATTAAAAGAAGTGCTGCAAAGTGAATGGTTATATAGATTCAGAAGAATCAAAAACAAAATTATTATAAAAACATTTTCTGTAAAAATTTTAAAAAATATTAAAGTAGATAATTCTTCTGACACATTAGCAGCATCAAAACATCAGTATCTGACACTTCATTATTATCCAGTTTCATAATAAAAAATTTAAAAATGTAAGTTGTTTTTATTTTTCAAAAACTGAAATGAACACATTTAGACACCAATACATACATATGTAAATATATATATTCCCAATTAAATATTTTACTATATTTTAATTTCATAATTACATTATTCTATTTTTTTTTAAATTATTTTTATTGGTAACCTTATATTGCATATGTATTATTATTTTTAAATTACATTGTATCATAGATTTGTCTGCATGCGCATTAAAAAAAACACCTATATTTTATAAATACAAGTATGGTGAAAAATACTAAACATGAGCAACACAGTTTACAGTAGTGTAAGGCTATTGTTATTAATATTTTCTATGAGCCTTGGAATCAAATATATTGCACAGTGACTTCACTGAATATATATTTTTTCATAGTTGAAATATATCTTCAGGCATTTTCATAAATTACATGATATCTCAACCAATCCATACTTATTTTAATCTACTTCTTAGTTATATTGGATTTGGTATTTTGGCAATAATAATTGAATGGCTTTATTGTTTGGGAGTTTATAAGAAGTTTGAGTGCCAGCAGTGCCAGAACTGAAATCAATTCAAGGACCTTATGCTCATTACCCTAAAGCTTGCAGAGCATTTTTTGTTGTTGTCATTGGCTTAATCTTGCATATTTTTTAGGTGCATTTAATTATTCTTTAGTATATCGAAGTTAGATACCCCAGAGATAATTCTTCTATGTTAATTGTAATCTTTATGTATGGAAATTTAAAGCATTTTTTAAATAATTGACCTTTCAAATATTAAGCTTCAACATAGTCAAAGTATAGTTAGAGATATAACTAATAATTTGCCTCCAAAAAAAGTTATACTGAATTCAAAATTAATGAAAAATAGAGAGAAGTTGAAATTTATATACATTAAGAAATCACATAACTAATAAAAATATCCAATGATTGAATGGTTAATTGAAAAAAATCTTAAATTTAATGTGATTGTCGACATAGAGATGACTGCATTAGCAACAATTCCATAGGGCTTCTTTGATGACTATAAGAGTTCTTGTCATTTCCTCATATTATCTAGTAAAATTCTGTAAATTTCCTGTAGCAATATTTTATACATGTACTATTTACTTCTATTTTTACTAGCGTAATGCAATGATGAGAATGATAGACTTAAAATCTACTACTTCATGGATAAATTCTCATTATATAATAATGAAAAATGGGAGTTAGATAAAATTAATGTAGCTGTTAAGTTCATTGTGTGATGATGGTTCATATGATTGTTTTATTCTGTCTACTTTGTTCTTTCATAATAATTTTCATTTTATTTAATTTAGTATATAATTTATTATCAATTCATTTTCTATTCCACATTTCCTATTTCATAGTTTATCATATATATTATCTCATAACTTTAAATTTTCAAAATGAATATTTCTACACCTATCACCTGAGTTTTCATAATTGTCACCATAAGTATTTCAGTTATATAAATATATTTTGTGTTTTTCCTTCTTCAGACATTTTTCTCATATGATATTCCAAAGGTTTATATTATCTTATTTTTCTTAATATTATTCCTTTTATTCCTTTTATATAATTTATTCTATCAAATCATATTATTACAGTCTTCATGTTCTCATTTTTTTTCATATGTCATAGCATCGGCCAGGAAGCGAACCCGCAACAACCTTCTACAACCAACTGCTTGCTTGCAAGGTAACTGCACTGACATCTCGGCTAACAACACTTGACATGTTCCCATTTTTTGCTCAACAATAACTATTATTTCCATTGTTTATTAAGTTACTTATTTTTAGCTCTTCAAATTTTCCCAGTCTTGTGGATTTTTTTTTATTAATCTGATTTTTCAGTCCATTTATTTATTTTACGAATTTTTTATTATTAGACAATGTAGCTATTAACAAAATGACATTAAAGAACTTGCAAAAATTACAATTAGAGGATAAAATTTCTAGTGATTTGATTAATTTCTTCAATTCTGCTATTGTAACCATAGATTTGCTAGTCACAATCTAAGGTAGATGGTTTGTGTTTGTCCACATTTACATAGATCAATATTTGTAAAATTTCATTTATGATGAAGATGAATACAATAATCATGGACTGATTAAATCTGTTGATATGATTTCAATAATGTCTAAAAAGATCAAATCCAGCTGATTTTATAGTTGAATTTGGATAAAGAATACACCTGGGTCTCGTTTTATGCGATAGATAGGTTCCTCAGAAAACACGTGCAAATGAAATCGCGCAAAAATAGATGTAACCTACCTTGAAAAAGGGGGGGATACAGACTGTGATTTTTCAAAAGTCGTGTAAAAGCAAACCGCCAATGTAAAATTATTTTAAAATTCGCGCAAAAAAAAAAATAAGAAAATAAAATATGACTAATAAAAAATTTCAAATTTGAAAAAAATTGATACAAGACAAACTTTTTTAAACTATAATATTTAATTTTATTCAAAATAATATATTTTTATGCATAATTTACAGTACAGTAATCTACATTTTTTTTTATACACGTTTTAATTATTATCGCTATTTGCCAATAAACAGGGGTTCATTTGCAAACTGGTAAAAAATCAGATTCTTCACAAGAGGAAATACAACTAGCACCAACTTCACACTCATGTTGTGTTAATGGTTTTCTGGTGACAATGTAATTAGTAATTAATCTTTGAGATGATGATTTTATTAATTGTTTATGAAACTAACAACTAAAAATTAAATTCTTATTTTTGTCTTTAATTTTTTAATTTTCAATTCCGTTTAAAAATCAAATTACGTTTCACATCACATTAATTTCAAGTCACCGTAAGTAATTTTTAAATTGTTAATTACAATTAAAAATCAGATTTTAATTGTCAAATTTAAGTGTACCCACTGCTATTACTCACCTTTTAAAAATAAACTTGCGGACACTAAATGATTAATAATTGATTACGTTCTTTTTTAAAAAGCAAAAACAGAATGTGATTTAAAATGCAAAATTAACACGCACAATGTTTGAACAAATTTACATTATAATCTTGTAAAATTTAATGTGTGTATACATAAAATGTGGAAATCATCATTTTAATTTCATTATTACATACAATCTTACTATTATAAAGCACAGAAAATATTGAAATTACTAAAATGAAAGTTGAATTCCATTAATGTGCTATTACTTTCAATATGACGTAAGTGTGCAAAATTTATTATTTAAAGTAATAGCGCATTATCGGAGTTCGACTTCCAAAGAAACATGAATCATGTAACTTCAAAATCGCATTAAATAAGTTCACGTAAAAAGAGACCCAGGTGTATTTAAAATCTAAGAAGTAAATTTATGCCAAATTCTTCACCTTAGATTGCTGGTTGAATATCCAAAAAGAGGCTCTTAAACTAAGACTAGTCTTAGATGATTTTCTTAAATTATTGGCAAATTCCATCTAAACCATTAAAACCATCATTTCCTTGCACAAGCAATTAAAATAATAGCAACTCTCTCCATATAAACCTTCTAGCATTTATTAATTACTATAGCTTGTAGTACATACTATTATTGTATGGAGACAATTGCTTTTTATATAATTTCCATAAAGTAACTTTTCAGTTTTTATTATACTGAATCTATTGATTTCCTTTAGCATTTCTAAATTTTTTATTTCTATTTTTAATATAACTTTTTTTCACAATATCTTCTATCTCCAGATTTATTATTTGCTTTAATTTCTTCCTCAAAATCAACTTTTTTTTATTTTAAAATCTCGTTTGTTTAAAATATACATTTCCATAAATAAAAAATTAAATATTTATAAATAACCAAGCTAGTGTAGACAGAAGTTGTATGATGTTTTGCTGTTGTTAAACTCATTATACATATGTTGTTGTTGTTTTTTCATATATTAAAGGTTTTTTTCCTCTGAATTATATCTTTGCTTCAATGGAGCTAACAATAAATGGCAATTTATTAATCCTTTTGATTCTAAACATGTCATAAAACTGATAGTTTTGTCTTTTCTAAATCCAAGTTATCCAAAAAGTATATATCAAGTAATAAAAATTATTTCATTTAAAACAACAAAACATTTCTTGTAAGTTTCAAAGAGAAAACTGTTTTCAGATATGACAATCTATAATCTGCAAAATTTCATTATTTGTATATATTTGTGATCAATCGTTTTTTAAAATGTTATTAAACATTTTATTATATATTATATCCATAATGCATTCAATTTGTATCAAAAGAATCTCAGTAGTAAATGTTGGCTTAATAAGTCAAAGACTTTATTTAATTCAGGAAGTACTGTGAATTTCTCAAAATAATTCTTGCTGAATTTTTAAAACATTTTCCACAATTACTCCAGTTTTCTAACATCATTTTTTTTAGTAAAAAAAAAATCTTGATTATAATAGATTTCTTTGAGATGTAATATTTTATGCTGATGAAGAACGAATCCTCTCAATGCTTTTACCTAGGAAGAACGCCCTCATGCGGCGTAAGGCAACTAATCGACGACAACCAAATTTTTTTTTTCATTATTTTGTAAAGGTAAATATTTTAAATAACTCACTGAATAATAAATATATAAAGAACTAGTTAAAAAAAGGCATTTCTCACCAGGCTTTCAAACTGCTGAATGATGAGAATTTCAAGTTTTTCTATCCTTGTTTTTATTTTCTAGGTAAAATTGAATAAATACTAATTTATCGATCAATATTGAATAATTAGTTGAATAGAATATGGACAACTTGTCAAAAAAAAAATTCTACCTTTGGGTTAAAATCAGAAATTTTTTTCAATTTTTATAGTTTTACTTGGATGGATTTAAACCCAAATCACAGTGATGGCAAACTGATTCATTATTACTTTCGTGAGACCCTTTTTTAAACTATCACTTATCATTGATTAAAAATATTTTTGTTTTCTCTACTCTCAAACATAGTTTAATTCTAAAAAAATTTGCAAATCCTCCTCTCATCTCCTTAATGTTAAAACAAAGTTTAAAAAACAACAACTTTTGAACTTAACATATATAAAATAAATGGTGATTAATTCTTGAATTGTAAATGAACATTAATACTAATACATCATCTATTATATATAAATTAACTTTCCAATACTTAATAATAATGAAAGTTTAATAATCTTAATGTGTTATTTTATAAATTGAAATATTCTACAAGGCAGATTTTGTGATTCCAAAAAGTCACTTCACAACCAGCAATGTGATCAAGCAATAAACCCCCTGATCATCATCAATGTTGTTGGCCATTCTTTTTCCACCAGATAGTAACATATATATTACTTCATATATAACTCGCATTATAGGTAAACAAAAGGCTTGTCTATTTTTCTTTTTTTTTTTTTGAAAATGAAAGAGGAAAGAAACATTATTGAAACTAATCAGGAAGAAAAATTATTTCCTAATTCCTGATTAGAACAGTTTCAATATAATTAAAAGTAGGTTAGTTTTCGATAACGTTTTTAATTATTTTACTAGTTAGTGCACAAAATTAAACCAAATATTAGATTAGTCAAACCTAAAGTTTAAAGTAGTAAAGATAATAATCCATGAAAAACATAGTAATGTAAATAACTTTTTAAGATGTCGGATTATTTCACTAAATTCTTTCCAAGCAATTAACCTTAACATGTTACGTTTGATGAAGTAAATTCAGGTTACATTTGATGAGTTAAGTAAAAATCTATAAATTACATAAATTACAATTGTCAAGCACAATTCTTTAAATAATCTATTACACAATTTCTATTTACTGTTCTTTTATTATTCTGTAAGTAATACTGAATTAATGTGAACCTCTTTTGTATAAAATATGTAAAATATTTTAATAAAAGGAAAATAAATTACTTCACATATCCTATATATGTGTAAGTATTTGTGGATTATGTAGAGAGAATGTTTCACTATTAATATATAATAAGCTACATAGCAAATATTGAAAATAAAAATTTACTAATTTAACTAAAGTTTAAAGCCTGATAAATATTTTATAATTATATCTATAAAAGATATTGCAACAAACACTACTAACATGTTTTATTCCCAACATGGATATTCACTAATGAGAATCAATTCAATAAAGCATCATTTATAATAAATAAATCTAACTTTGGGATATGCTTATAATACTGGGCAGCAGCTTTTCAATCATATGCATAATAGTATTTTGTTTCAAATTTATTTTATTATTACCTAATCATGACATTTATGTGTGCTAAGAATGGCGATAAGGCTTACTATTTTGCATTATATTTTATTGCTGTGGAATAAAAATGTAAAGCTTTGTCTACAGAAATGTTTGTTTTAAAACCAAAGCTATACTTTTTATTTACTTTGTTTACAGCTTATTTACTAATATTATCAAATCATTGCCTTAATTTAAACAATATTATAATGTTCAATTAAATGCTACAGTGATAGATTTGAAAGCTAAAAATTCCTGAATTAAAAATCAATCTGTCACTTCATCCATTTAAACAGTGTATGGCATTCTGATCAATTGGCCATTCATTTATTTTTCAACACCTTTAATGATTATTATTAGTAGTACTTCATGTTTCCTATATCATAAAAAAGTGTTTTTCCCCTTTAAAGCAAGTATCCTCGAAGGTTAAAGTTATTCTAGTAATATGTTATTTATGACATTTGTCATAACACAAAAGATTTGCAACAAATTTGATTTTATATTTTTATTTACCAAAATTTGTTAATTGTTGTACAGATATATACTTCTATACTTTCTGTGAAATATTATAGCTCACATTTATTCCCATATAAATGTTTTCATATTTGTATATTTCCATTGACCAGCTAATCAAAAAAATCCAAAACAAATTAATTGCTATCTACTGAACTTAGTGATTGTACTATCTTTTGATAGATTGAAAAAAATAGATATCTATGTTGGAGTTTGAAGATAATATAATAGTTGAATATAAAAATTCTAATCGTAATAATAATATTTCAAAATCATAATAGTTATGGTCAAAATTAGATAAAAAGAAATTATATGAAATTATAAAAGAATGTAGAAGTAATGTAAGTTCAGGTATAGATAATATAAGAATGACAGATATCAAAAATAATACTAATATACTATCAAATATATACATGGTCAACAAAATAATAGTCAGTAGTGAATTTTCCTACATTGTGACCAGTTTTTAAGTGTGGGGATAAATGTATATTTATTTTTCCTTCAATTGCTAAAATAATGAAAATTTATATTCATAAAATTATCAAAAAAATTTTGAATAAATATATTCTTTTAATAAAAATCAATATGGATTCATAGAAGACAGAAACACCAATATGCTATTGAAGAATTTTGCAGAGACTAAATTCTCCATATAGTAGTGCAACTAAGTGTAAGCCAGAATAATCAATGGATGCAAGAAAGATTGTGCATAAAATCCCCATCGAGTGACTACTCATCCAATATCCTTAGACTAGCTTCCAGCTTGTGGCTGTCATCAGTGTAGGCACTAGATGGAGATTTTATGCACAAACCTTCTTGCATCCATTGATTACTCTGGCTTGTGTAAGCAGAAAGAATGGTAATTATGTGATGTTTAGAATTTTGCAGATAAAATAAATAATTCATTATATGAAAAAATATATATAGGAAAATATATTTTTTTAGATTTTTTGTAAGGCATTTAATACAATTTAATATAAGCAATTATTTCACAGTTTAAAAAATTGTGAAATTAGAGGGAAATTGCTTAAATTATTCAAAAATTAGTTCAATAACAAATAAGTTATAATAAAAATATATTGAGTAATGAGCATATATATATATATGCATTTTCTCAAGATTCTACAATTATGTGTTATTGTTTTCTATCGTTATAAATGACTTACAAAATAATAATATTGATAGAGTAATATATTAATATACAAATGATAACATTATAAATGTAAATAACAATATTGCTATTGCAATTACAAAGTGTCAAAACAGCTTAAACAAAAATGTATTTTGGTATTGTGACAAAGAAATTTATATAAATAGAGAAAAACAAAATGTATATAGGTATATTCTCATTATATGAAATATAAAAATAGTAATATATATTTTTATCCACTGGATTATATATATAATACTTCAATATGTAATTGTAATAAATGTATAAAAGTATAATAAGTTTTATATATATATATATATATATATATATATATATATATATATATATATAGCTTTAAAGTATAAGAAGAGTGAAATGTTGTTATTAAGTAAATTATATTAGATATATTGGAATAATAAAAGATAAAACTGAATTTAGATATAAATCTTTGTGTGAATTGTTACTGAGACATGGAGTAACACTTTATGGTCTTGCTTGCTATTCTAATAGTAATATATTAACATTATTACAAAAAAGAATAATTAATATAATAGATGAAAATTATATTTAAAAAATTAGCAACAAAAATAATATATTATTTTTTAAAGAACTTTTTGATTATATATAATTATAGAAAGAAATGTCTTTGATAATACTTTCAAAAAACCTCATATAAAACAATTTGAAATCAGTCCAAGAAAAAAAGTTTCATATATAGTTGCAAAATATTGCAATTAATATGCAACTAGAATAAGAAATCACTATGTTCCTAAATTATTCAATAATTTAGCTAAAATCAAAAACAAACAAAACTCTCCATACAGTACTGCCACTCAATGCAAGTCAGAGTAATCAATGGATGCAGGAAGGTTTGTGCATAAAATCCCAATCTAATGCCTGTTCATCCAGCATCCCCACACTAGTTTCTAGCATGTGGCTTTCATCAGTGAGGAGCCTTGGATCTGAGAGCACTGCACTTAGATCTTGGGATCTAATGCAACCTTCCAGCAGCCACCTTTTATCTCTACTTAACTATAAAACTATGAGTCTAAAATTGAAAACATATTTTCAGCCTAAGCTCACTAGCTTGTATAATCATATAAGTCTGAACTCAGTTCAGTACCCATATATTTTGGTGTCTTTGCTTCTTTAATAACCATAGCCACTACTATCCTATTAAACAGGATTGGTATTAAACCACTAAACATCACGATCACAATTTCTTATGTTTGAGCAAGCATAAGAAATTGTGATGATGTGATGGTTAGTGATTTAATTAAAAAATCAAATTTAAAAGCATATTAAAGAAACAGAAAATATAGTAACATGTATAGGTAAATAATATGATGGAATTAACATTCTATTAAGTACAAGTGATATATTATTGAAATGAAATTGTTTTAATACTTTGATTTGTATGTTTAAATTATATTTAAAATAAAAAAAAAAAAAAAGTAAATGTATAAAATATTTACGAAAATTTCTCTACATAAAAATGCAATTACAGCTTCGTAGAAGAATGCTATTTTGTATAAATAAATTTAATCTGTATAATTCTATGATTCTTTACTTCTTTTCTAATTTAAATGTAATTCTATATTTAAACAATGTTTTGCACATATAACAACAAAAGATTACAAATTTATAAAGCTTTTAACTTGCTGAGCATGCTTTCCACATTTACATTCAGATTCATAACCCCATAATTCTGTTGTCATTATTGGGGCAATGAATATGACTATAAATGTCGAAAGCATGCTTAGCAGGTTAAACACTTCATGAATTTCTAATCTTTTGTTGTTAAATGTGCAAAATGCTGTTTAAATACAGAATTAATCTATATAAATAAATAAAACAATTAGAATAATTTAAGTAATATCAGAGCATTAGAAACGACAAGTTATGCTTTGATTCAGGAACATTTATCTTTCCAGTTCAATAATCTACAATTGTATTAAACTGCATGGAATATTTGAAGACTAAAAATAGCTGATTTTGTTGATACTAATAATCTTAAAAAATATTTAATCCATTTTGACAAATTTACTCCGAAAAGAAAATAAAGTTAACCAACTATTTTAAAATGAATTTATGTAAACTATATGGTTGGAATTTGCAAAGAAATATTTATTATTAATATATAATTAATACTAAATTTAAAATGGATAGAATAAGTGTGATCACTTTAATTTTTAAAAATATATTTTATAAAAAGAATTAGTTATAATTTTATTTCTTCATGTTGTGATGTATGCTTTTACATTATTTATACAAAGTCTTTGTTTTGTCAATACTGAGTATAAGTAATTGGTCATGAAAACATGAAACTTAGATTCAACAATAACAAACATTATAATAATCTTATATGATAAATCTTTTTAAAAAAAAAAAAAATACACATTTTGTTTTAGCTAATAATTTTTTTTTTCCAAGAATTTTTATTATTATTATCTAAAGACTTTAGTTAAAATACATCTACTTAATAATAAAATTATCCTCCACAATTAAACACAATGATAGAAAGAAAAATTCACAAAGTAAAGTCTTCAGCATCAAAGCTCAATATTAGACTTCTAGTGCCTGAATGTCATATGACCTGAATAAATAATAATTTGATTATATATATATATAATCATATTTTAAGCTAATATTAACAATATCAATAATAGTTCAGTAATTCTTATAGATATAGAGAAATGTCTAGCAAATAAGCTGCATAAAGGCAACTTTAGTTTTCCATAAAGTTATGATAATTATAGATTACTTTTTAAAATAAAATCCAACATTAGATACAATTAGAAAATTAATAAATGTATAAACTGGTTTGTAAAAAAATTGTGTATTAGTTTTTTTTTTTACTAATGTTTGTGTGCATATAATCATATATATATATATAAATACTCATTGATTGATTGTACACAAACGACTTTTAATTATGAAACTTTATATATAATAATGGAATTTCAAACTGAAATTCTAAACAAACAGTAATCAATTGCACTGTACTGTCTTATTAAATATCTTAGTTAATTACATTAATTCTAATATCTCTTAATATTAACATGCAGTAAATGTTAAAATTTCGCAAGAGTTAATACATGTAATAAAAAAAAATTAGAAGTAAAGTGAATAATATAAAATTTTTCACACTCTCAATAGAAGATACTTTTAACTAGCCTATATAATTGCATTTAGGTATAAAGATAAGATGGCCAATTTTATCTTTTCAAAGTCTCTATCATGTGGCTTGGATCAAGAGTTTCCTAATACTCAACAAATACAATGTTGGTTTAATAAAACAGTACAGCTCATGTATAGCAGTTGATTACAATCTGTTTAAAAAATTCACTTAGTAGATTAAAAATTAATTTGTCAAGTAGTGCTGTCAGTATTCAAATTATCTTAAAAGAGAAGTTCATCTAACCTATTTTTCAAAGTATGTTGTATTTTAAATTAGCACAGCAATTCATTCAAATCCCAATGGTGATGTTAAAAGTAAACTGAAGATTATATCCTGCTTTGTTTTGTAAATTTTAAAATACACAGTTCATAAATGTAGCTGATAAAAGTAACTATATCTATAAGTCCTCCTAAAATAATACAAAAATAGCTAAAGTTACAATATGTCTAAACACATTTACCTTTGGGTTTAGGTTAAAGAGATTTGGAAAGCTTTCTTCATTTTCACAACTTGTACCAATATATATATATATATATATGATGTTCTATGTGATTATTTTTTCTTCTCTTCATCTTTAAAAATAAGTGACTGAAGAAAATTATTAAAATCATATAATTATTAGTTGACTAGTTAAATGCCCAGTAGGCCATGAGATGTTTGAGCAGAGAAAGTGACAAGTTGAAATGCGATTTAGAAACTCTTAGTATTTTAACTTACACTACATCATTGTTCAAAACAGAATAGATCTTACTAACCTCTGATCATATTCTTCAATTATTGTTAGAAAAAAAACTGCATCAAAACTAATAATCTATTAATTTGATGTATAAAAAAATAGATAACATATTTGATCCCTTGTTAACAATAAAAATGTATTTATGTATTTTGATAATGATTATATTTTATCTGTGGGGTATGAAAATACTTCTCTCTCTTTTTTTTTTTTTAAATTAAAAAAAAAAAAAAGTTTTATTTTTCCATTGTATCTTTTTATAAGTATTAATATGTTGTTATTTTTTAAATAAAATAAACTGCTAATGGAAATGCTTTTCATTATGAAGCTTTTTGTTTTTATTTAAAAAAGCTTATATACTAAAAATATTTAAGTTGAACACTAATAAAAATTATACATATCTTCTGTTTGGGAACATGTGTAGAGAAACATTCAACAAATTACTTAACATAAACAAATAATTCCACTTAATTTTAAAAAATACAGGCTGTCTTAAGCCTTTTCAAAAACTGAACTCATGATATACTAAATGAAAGTATAGTAAAATCTCAAAAATGAAGATATTATAAATAAATGTTAATGTTGAAAAAAGAGACACAAACATTGAAATATTTTAAATATGGCATAACCTTCAAAAGTGATTTATCTTTGGAAAAAAAAGATTAATTGTATTTAATAAAATGATAAATATTTAATGTTGTTTCAGATAATAAATCCAAGAGTACAGTGATTTTTATCAGAATCAATTATTATAATAAAATATGCAGACGAATAAAGAAAAACTTCTACCACAAAATTTTCTAACAATCAGCTTTTATGTCAAAAAAAAAAAAAAGTATAAAATTATTTTTTTATTAGGAAAAATAAAGAAAGTAAAATCCATCTTTCACCAAAAAAAAAATTATTACATATCAGGATTCCTGACATATTCAGTCATAAAAGAACTCCTGATGTGTAATAATTTTTTTCCTTGGTGAAATATGGATCTTTTTTTATTTTCATTAATAAAAAAAATAGAGCTTTAATCTTTTTTAGACAGGAAAACTGATTCCTGGAAAATGTTATAGTAAAAGTTTTCCTCTATTAGTCTGTCCTATTAGGTCATTTTTTAATTTCATTTTTACAGCAACTCTTAGCATAACATTAACATTATGAATCATTTTTTTAAAATGGGTAAATTAAAAAAAATATTGAAAAGTTCCATTTTGCTGAGTTTGTTATCTCACTTTTACATGAATGCAGTAAATAATGTCACTGGAATTTTGAAAATACTTACAAATTGCTGTATTTGTCGGATAATAAACAATGTATTTATCAAATATATTTTTGATTCTTTAATAATCACATATACAGCAGACATTTATTGTTGCTATGTATTCGTCAATTTATGTAGAAAAACATAAAAACAGTCATATTTAATTCAATATCTGGTATAAATAAACTAAGTTTTGTTATGTAATTAATCACAACATAGAAATCTGAATCTTAAGGACTTTATCGCAAAAATATCAAATTGTTAGTGAAAACAAACAGTAATCAATTTTTTCTAAATGTATTAATTAAAACAAAATAAAAATGCTTCATTATCACACACACCAATATACATCAATACTTTTCTTCTCATCGGCATCCATTTTAATTATTATTTGTAATTATAACTATTTTAAATTGAATTAAAAAACTTGTATTTTTATATTGGACTATTTCCATCATCTAAAATGAGTATTGAATGTCTTTAAAAAAATTTAACTTTACTTAAATATTCCAAATTCATTCAACTGTTAGTAACAGCACATCAAAACTAACAGTTGAATGTATTTGGAATATTGAAATAAAGTTAAATTTTTCTAAAGACACTCAATATTCATATTAAATGATGGAAATGGTCCACTATAAAAATACAGATAACACACTATCATCACAAACCTTCAGAAGAATTAAAAAACGTTTCCAGAAAAAAAATCACTTCTATCATTAGTTTACTATCTCATTAAACATACTATTTGTTTAATATCCTGATTCAAAATTGTACTAATAGAATGACAGGCAAATGTTTATGAAGCAGACTGTGTAGGAAGAATGAAACAATATGTCTGTATTATGTCGATGTAAATTTATTTCAATATATTTTGAATTTATTTGATATTTACTTTATTACAGTGCATATAAAATTTCAAACATTCATTCACCTATCCAGTGATAATGGTAGAAAGAAACTATCACATATTTAACTTATTGATATACCAAAAAAGTTCACTACAGCTTCGGCTTAGTTATAAAATTATTAATAGAACTATGTCATGCAGCAAAGCTAAAGATTTTAATAATTAATAAAAGTTGTCCTGCAATGGGTTATTGGAGGCTGTTTTAACTTTTATATCATCTAAACAATAACTGTTTGAAATCATAAAATTAGCACCAGAAATGATGTTTGAGTTTTCATCCAGGAGTTTTTAACTCTTAACTTTGTCAAACTACTACAATGATACACTGCATAGGGCAGTCACAATACTAGCAGTGGGATCAATTTTAACAATGAGCATCATTGGCAATAATGTTAAAACCAATAATTACACTATTTACATTAAATCAGAAAAACAAGTGAATTTAAATTATTTTGCTTTCAAAATATGATAGATGTAATTAAATATGTTATTTTAATATATATATATATTATTCTATGTAGATCAGAAATCGCCTTGGAAAACTAACATTAGGTTGTTCTGATGCCAATTACATGCATCTTGAACTTGCAACCAAGGACTTTCCTTGGCCTGGACTACACACCCTTTCCACATTCCTTTCCCTTTCATATATATCCCTTCCCTTTCACCATGCTGCTCCTGAATTTCATTTTACCATGTAATCACTTCTTTGTAAACCTTTTATCTTAACTGTTGTGTTTTTTGATGAATTAACATTCATCACTGAGAAAAAAATATGATTTAAAAAAAGCTTTTAAAAATAAAATCATAAAATATTTGTATTCTCATCGTTTTTATGCAAGTGAAAAATTATACAAGTAAAAAATAATGATACTAGTTTTTCCCTAAGAAAAAGGATTTTTTTATTATTAAATATATTTAATTAATTCATTGATAGTCATATACACCCGTTATGTAAATATATATACAATAAAATAAAAAAATTCCATCACCCTGAAAACATTTATAAAGAAATTATTTCAACTTGCTTTTATAGTGACAAACTTTCTGCATTTACATTTTGGTATCATTTACTTCAAGTAAATACATTAATGATTATTATTATACTAGAGATTATTACAACATTCCTAACCCAGGAATAAATTTTATAATTGCTTTTTAATTAGACATAAACATGTGGAATAATTAGCCCAACTTCATCTCTTTTTTCCCATGTGTAATTTTATCTTTATAGATTGTGACCTGGGCCAAATGAAGAATGATAGTCCAGCATGAAATGCATCTTGGTGCCACTTTTTTTTTTAGATGCATTGCTCATAGGTTATAAAAATATATGGGGGAGCAGATATTTTAAATACATCTTATATATATTACAATCTCTCTGTTATTATGTTTTTAAAAACTTTTTTTAAAGGTTTAATTTTAAAAAAGAAAAAAAAGCAAAAGCTAATTGTAATGTGTTAACAAACCAAGAAAAAAAATATATTTGTAAAATATAGAAAATTGTATTTCTTTGTTTACTCTTAAAATTTGATTTGAAAATAAAATTAATTATTAACAATAATATTAAATGTTAATAATAATAAAAATAGATTAATTTTCATAAGATAGAAGAGTATTTTATTGTTGCTATGGGAATTTGGACTGTTGCTAGACAACAAGAAAAAAAAGTTCCTGTCAACCATACATGTTTGTTTACCAGTTTTGTTCTGCTCACCAATCAGTAAAATGATTTTTTATATACTCTTCTATTGTCTATCTTAATATATATCTGAGCACTTATAATATATATGTGTGGGAGATGATAATCTGGACCAACTGATGATTGCTGGTTTAGCATGAAATACGTATATTAGTGATTATTTATCTTTTCGCATATATGTGCTTGAGTGTTTCAGGGTTATTAGATAGAGTGGAGAGTAGTGGGCAGGGCCGGCGGAAGCGGGCATGCAACGCATGCTAGGCATGCGGGCGCTGGCAGAAGGAGGCGCCATCACTGAGAGATTAGCATCTGAAAAAGAAGGCGCCATCCCTGAGAAATTAAAACTCTACTAACAAAAATACTCACATTTGAAGAATATTATTCTCAAATGTTTATTTACAAAAATTATTGAGAGTAGATTATTGAAAATCATATGAAGTCATATTATATCTTATTAAATGACACACACAAGCAGGCCTGCACACAAGCTCTGCTTAATATTAAAAATATAAAACAATCAAATCTATTATTTATCATGAACAATAAACTAAACATAAAGTTTATTATATTACAAATTTCATATTGTAATGTTTATATATATATATATAGTACTGCTTATAGTAAACTATAAGTAACTTTCTGCTAGCAAATATATAAATAAACACACACTAAAAGTATTATAAATTAGAACTTATGTATGTATATGCGTATATATATATTAGATCATGTACATAATTTTGAAATCGTAAGAAACGATTATAATATTGCAAAATAAAACATTTTCTAATTTTTTATTTAAATAATAATTTGATATAAATATTCGAACGTGTATGTAATATATATTATAGGTATAATTCCAGTAAACTTAATATAATTTTCAGTTTACTTTTTATTTTATATATTTTAATCGTTGTCAAAAGTCTATTTTTTCTGCATACTAATTAGGTTTGCAAATTAATTACATACGTTTGCTTATGATGTTTATCGCAAATTTTAAAATCTTAGTAAGAACTTGTAAACAATAATTATAATCCCAGGAAATTTTCTATTGAAATTGCAAATCAGGCCTGGCAGGCCACCTGTGTTAATTAGAAAAATATATGATAACAAAAGAAAATCTTGCCAATGGTAAAACTAAAATGTTCAATCAAGCGTAAAAAACTGGACACTTGAGTTATTTTAAAACCTGACCATTTTTAATGTCAATGGCTGAATATTTCCAATTTATTAGCTGCCTTTTTTAGGTAAACAAGTTAAACAACTTCTTCCCCTCCGCGTATAGAGTTTTGTATTTTGGCGCAAGAAGTAATTTGTGTTGGACATCTAAATTAGCGATATATAATCTTAAGTATTAAGATACATGATGTAAATATATAAATTAGAGTCCGTATTTATTTATTTATTACATTTGAAAATTATTTTAAAGTGGCGTTCATGAGTAAAAGTAATATGGAATCAAAAACTAAGAAAAAACTATCCGGTGCACAAAATCGTAAACGCCAAGCTGAAAAAATAGCAAACATTAAAAAACAAAGTGGATCACTTAATAAATATCTTAAAATATCAACTGCTTCTGAAATAGCTTATACTCAACAAGAACCAGAACCGTGCACATCATCTAGATCACAGGGAACTGTTGAAAATATTGAACAAGATTTTAGTAAGAAACAGTTAAGTGACAACAAAGTCATTGTGCCAATATCATATCAAATGTGTACAAATTTAGAAGATCCAGCTGAATGGAATAAAATCGATGACAAACTACGTGTTATTTTAGTAGAAATGGGGCCTGTTCAAAAGAAAGATATTATATATCCGAACGATGTACATGGCCGTAAATTTTCTGATGTATATTATAATAGAAAAATGGAAAACGGAGAAGTAGTTTTTCGAAAATGGCTTATTTATTCCGAAATTTTGAACTCTGTGTTTTGCTTTTGTTGCAAAGTTTTTGGATCTACTGAATCTAGCCTCATAGAAGGATACAATAATTGGAGAAATTTAAGTACAACTTTACACAGACATGAAACTAGTATGGCTCACATGAAAAGTTTATTGAATTGGAATGAACTTGAGAAAAGATTAAAAAACAAAATTACTATTGATTGTCAATCTCAAAATTTATATGAAATGGAAAAGAAACATTGGAGGAGTGTTTTGGAACGGCTGATTGAAATTATCAAATTCCTTGGTAGTCAAAATTTAGCATTTTGCGGATCATCTGATAAATTATACGAAAAAAATAACGGAAATTTTTTAAAATTAATTGAATTATTTGCGAAGTTTGATCCCGTTATGGAAAATCATGTTGAGAGGGCCCTAGATCAAAACAATAGAGTACATTATTTGAGCAAAGATAGCCAAAATGAATTATTGGAAATTTTAAGTACAGCAATTAGGGAAACAATTTTATTATCGATAAAGAAATCCAAATATTATTCTATTATTTTAGATTGTACACCAGATGCAAGTAAAACTGAACAAATGACCATAATTATTCGCTTCGTTTTTTGTAATAATGGAACGGTTAAAATTAGAGAAAACTTTTTAGGTTTCATAGATATAACAGATTCCACTGGACGAGGTTTATGTACAACAATAATTGAACAACTGGAAAAATGGAAGATTCCCATTGAAGACATGCGTGGTCAAGGGTATGATAATGGGGCCAATATGAAATTTTAAAAAAAAAAAATATTTGAGATTAAAATATGTAAATGTTTTTCGAAAATTATTTTAAACATTTAAATATTTTAATCTCAAACATTATTTTTTTTTAATTTATTATATATATATATTTGAATCACTCTGTCTATTTTTAACAAACACATTATTTTTAAAATTTCTGCAAATTTTTCTAACATCTAAATTTGCCATGTTAAATTATATATTATTTCATACAAACCATTTGTATGAAATAATATATAATTTAACAATCAATTTTATGCTATTTTTGATATCAAAAATAGCATTACATCGTGCATTCTTTCTAAAAATCATGACTTTTTTAAAACGCCACGGGACACGGTCGGGTCACCTTAGTAAACATACATATTGACAGGGGCGCCAAAATCAAATTTGCATGCGGGCGCCTAGTACCCAGCGCCGGCCCTGGTAGTGGGTCATGTGAAAGTCTGTGCTCATATACCCTATATTACATATATAGACACAAGTATATAATAAGCCTGTGTTCCAGTTATTCATGTACTATGTTGGGTAAAAATCCAGTTGGGATGTTTATTTGGTATTTTGAAATGTAATATTTTTGGAAATATGATTCCCATGTACCAAAAATAAATGCCTAGTTACCCCTACCATTTGCGAGGTTATAACAAAAGCACAATAATTAGTAATATAAAAAATCAAAGAAAGGATAGGTAATTGTTTACAAGAGCGATATACTAAGGAAGAAGAATCTGCACATAAAACGAACATTTACTAAGCATAATTAAAGAAAATTATATAAGAAAAATCTGCTAACTTCAACTATGTGTACTTGAAGCCAATGCGTGAAATTTATCAGAAAATTAAAATTTAATAATACTACCTCTACCCCCCAAAGAAAGCTTTTACAGTATTTTCTAACGAAACATTCGGAATTAGAAAGAAAAAAAACCCAATGAAATATTTTGAACTTAAGAATAGTTTTAGTTAAAGATTGCTCTAAATTTTAATCATGATTATTTATTTATTATTTTATATTGTAATTAACAAGTTTATTTATTATATGATATAGAAACTAAAAAAACATATGCGATACATATCCTTGTACTAAGTTCAATTTAATTATTACTGAGCGTGAAAATTTCAGTTTACGAAAAAAATATTTTAAAACATGCACTAAAGGACATTTATTGTGACATTAATGTATACAATACAGATTGTCAATTAATTTTATGAAAACTGATAGTAAATTATTTTAATTCAGATAAAATTACAGAAAGAGAAAAGTTATTCATACGTCGTTTGCTTTTTCAAAAAGTGCTATAGAACCTGCAATTTGAAATAGAGTAATACTAATCGAGAAAATTTGCATGACTGCGTGAGAGATGATGATGATATATCCTATAGACTTAAAAATTATTAGTGTTTTAAAGACTGTTGATAACGACACTGAAGTAATAAAGATAACAATAATTAATGACAAAATACATGAAACAGAAAAATTTATTACTATCAGGTAAGTCCACACCTTTGTGATTGAATAAGAATTAATGAATTATTATTTGATGCAAAAAAAGTACATAGAAAAAGATTTGATGCAGTTTTTATTCAATAAGTACATAGGAAAAGATCAAATTACATGAAATAATTTGCCTTGAAAAAGATAACCAAAAGCAAGATTTTTTCCCAAGTAGTAATGAATATATAGAGGGAGATTAAGTAATTCAGTTTATATTTCACTTTTTCCATTATTACTCAATTCTGTCTATATTTCACTTTTCCAATTATTACTGAAATGCCTCCCCCCCCCCTTTAATTTAGAAAAACTTTAGAACTAATAGAATCAAAAAAATCAGTGGAAGAATAACATAAAAATATTTCTAGAGGTTAGAGGGATACAAAATAATAAAAATTATTAATATATTTGTGCTATTCTTTAAAATAAAAGCAACGATGTAAAACTTTCAGATTAAACTTCACACATTAACAAATACTCATGTATAACATATATGTATATAGCAGTGCCTGTTTATAAAAGATAAATGATTTAACAAATAATAAACAATGTTTAGTATAATAAATAATTGAATGATTAATCACTAGAGAGATTATGAAACATTGTAGCACTGGAAATGGGCAGGTCGAGCTTTAATTCTTAAGTCCGCCAGTCTACCACAGCATTAAACCACACAGGGTTTGTATTTCTAATAAAATATAACAATGAAATATTTATGCAATTAAGAGGATAGAGATAAACGTCAAAACTACTCCCAACAATGCTAGAGTTATTCGTCTGTTTGTAATACTCAGGTATTTGAATCTATTTTCTAGCAGAAAATATAATTATTTTATTTTAGATGTAAGAATCCCATCCAGAAAGCTTTATTTCCATTTTATGCTTTTATAACAATTTTGTTATACAATATTTATAAAAAAGAAAATCTGGTTAATGTGACAGATTTTTAAATGTCAAGTATAATTATCGAAATCATTTATTTATCTTATCTGTTTATGACAATTTTTATATTTACTTTATGAGCTTGCAATATAAACTGTAGCCAATATTTCAATTATTTTTATTATGTTACTGCATTACACTAATCTAGTCTTAATCTAATTCTTTGTAGGAATAAAAATCTTATGTAAATAAACTACACAGCTTTCCAAAGGGTCGTTTGTATTGTGACATATAAAGTTAAACCAAAGCAATATATAATTTAAATGTTACTAACTGCAATATTAATTTAAGATAGCAATGTCAAAGTCTATCATATGTCAAAAAATAGATATATATTTATTGAGGTAATTTTGTAAAATTTATTTATTGCAAGAGTTATATGGTAGCTGCAAAATTAAGACCAATTAAAAAGTACTCCAAACAAAGAAGCATAACATTAAGGGTGGGATTCTAGCTTTAAGATAATTTTTTTTTTATTAACATTAAAAATATTACATAAGTTGAATAATTTAACATATATTCCAACCTAAAACATTTTTGGTCACATGATATACATAAATGGATAGTTACATTTAAAAAAATTATATCAGTAATGATGAAATCATGTCAAATTATCATAGTTTTTAAGGACACAGAAACTGGTAATTCAAATATGATGAGCTACTGAGTAACTATTGGTACTCATCTCAAGTGTTTAAATCTATTGCAATAAATACAGCTAAGTAATTTAGTTTGTATAGCTTTAAATGATAAGAAATAAATTCTTAAATCTCACCATGATTTTTCTGCCTCTTTGGCACATAGATGTCCAGGTTTACAAAGATATTAGTATTTTTATATCATAACACTACTATCTTATGAACCTTATAAAATGCAAAACATAAGGGTGTCTCTTACTTTCTTAATTGGTAAAGATGAAAAATATTGGCAGAGTAAAGATAGTTTATGTTTTTTGGTTTAATTCACTAATAAGTGAATTGCTTTTCAAACAGACTTGTTTATGCTGCAGCTACAATTTTAATCATTTTTCTAGAAAATAGAAATGCTTCAACTATTAATGAATCAATAATCACCTCAAGAAAATTTAGAACATGAATAACAATTATAACTGACTAGTTTTTATCATCCAAAAAAATCCAGAAATGTAAAATGTAGTCAATCAACACTAGAGAAACATAAGCACTAACCTTCTGCCTCCAAAGCATTTATGTAAGTTATGTTCAAGTAGAAAATATGGTAAAGAAAACCTCTAAGGAAAATGGTAGATAACTAGCAAAATTATAAAGATAATATTCAGCTGAAAAAGAAGAGTTACAATGAGTGGAAACACTAGTCTACTTTTTTTTGGTAGGGTTCCCTATTTCTTCACAACAGAAATCAACATTAATCTAAGTTAATAAAGAGATAAAATTTTAGATTTATCATATGGTGTTCAATAAAATGAATATGGCAAGTGTAATACATTTCCATTAAATTTGAATCTTTAGCCAAAAAAGTTGACTTGATAAATTTAATTTAAACAGAAGTTGTAGACTGGATTTAATTAGTATGAGCTAATATATTTTCTTTTTTGCATCTGGAATCTATCTTTTAATGTGTTCATCTTCTTCATTCAAAACTTTGTAAAAACACACCAGAAACAAAGTATTTCTTTTACTAATTTACTGGACATTGAGTTGAAAATGAGCAAAGTAGGCAGGAGTATAATCAATATTTTTTTTCTTAATTTACAAAGTATAAAATATTTCTTTCTCAATATTAATTTTTAAAAAAATCAAATCAACAGGATTCTTTCAAATATTAAAATTACAAAATTTTTTGAATTAATTTTTTTTAGTTTAAAAAATTATCAAAATTTGCAAAGCATCTTCTATAAAATAATGTTTAGAAATCACATACTAATTGATATATCTTCTATCCTTGGGGGAATTTTTTTTTTTTTACTCTTTTGTAGAATAATAAATTATCTTAATGAAAAATATTAGCTTTTCATTTACTCACTTCATTACTTTATCTTTGCAAATCCTATGTTGTAACTTATCTTTTCCGTTTCTCTCTACATCCACACCCAAATACAACATTTTAAAATCCTTGACCAATAACTCTATTCACGCAGAAGCACATTTCAAACAAAGCATTTAATTAGATCTTGATTCTTAACTCCAACTTCAACAGGTCAAAAAGTAAATTTCTACTCTGGCTAAATGTCATTTATGATAACTAAATCACAAGTCCAAAATTTTTGTAATGGCATCCAATTATGAAATAAAATTAAAATCTGCATAATTTTTAATATTAACGCTTTCTTTAATGACAGTTTAATTTTTTAAACAAAAGTCATTTATACGGAGTACAAAAAAGTTTTATTTTATGCAAATACATTTGATAAAATTACTTAATTTATTATAATAATAATAGTTTTGATATTAAATTTCCCAATTGCTCTCATTCGTCTTGCATTGGTGGTCGAGAGGTCAGTGCGACTGCCTTGCACTTGCAGGCAGTTGCCCGGGTTGCGGGTTCGCGTCCCGGCCGATGCTACGACACTTAAAAAAAAAAAAATCAAAAGTTACTTCAATTAATTGCCAAATGCGTTAAAAAGCAACCCATTTATTTTTATTATATATATAACATCCTTATTTACATATCAGTGAGTCATCTATAAATATTCATTAAGAAATAAAGCACAAGTGAAAAATTATCATCTTTGTTATAGTACTATTTAAATGAACATATACTAATCATCTCAAAAAATAAAAAAAATTATCAACTGTGCAGAAACTGATGAACTGTCAATATATTATTAGCATGACAAACAATGTTACATTTCATTAAAACATTGACTACTGTCTGTTCAATCAATGAAAAAAGTTATCTAATACTTATTTTTCTTAATGATAATTTTACATCAAATTTCATAATCAGTAAAGAGCCTCTTGGCTTAGTCGTTAGCCCATCCATATATGATGCAAATGAGCTGTCTTTGCATTTATTTTTTGTCACAACCAGATTTAGAATTTTTATTTCAAGCAGCTAACTGCCAGTTTGGGAGTAAATGAATACCCATAATTAATATGGGTTTTGGCCCAAAAAATGTTGGCACACTGATTATAAAACCAAAATACAACTGTATTATGTTGCCTTTGCTATTTTATGGAAAAGCTGTCTAATACCTATGCATGCTGAGTCCATAGTATACTAATACCTTCACCATTATTCTAATTAGTAGCTCCATTTTAAATTATTTTTTCCTCAAAAATGCTTTTTATCTAAGAAAATACATATTTGATAAGACTTAATTCTTACTAAATCTTTAAATTTTATTAGGAGAAAAATGAAAATATAACTATATTATTATTATATAATTTACACAAAGGCAAAACTCTCAATACAGTAGCTCCACTCAGTGCAAGCCTAAGTAATCAAATGATGCAAGGTTTGTGCATAAAATCTCTATTCACTACCTACTCATTCTATATCCCCAGAGTAGTTTTTAGCTTGTGGCATTTATTAGTGAGAAGCTTTGGATAACTAATAAAATAAAAGGTGGCTGTTAGAGAATTGCACTACAGCCTACGATCTAGGTGCAGTGCTCTCAGATCCAAAGCTCCTCAGTGATGAAGTCCATAAGCTGGAAACTGTCTGGAGATATTGAATGAATAGGACTATATAGGTATTTTATGCACAAACCTTCCTGCATCCATTGATTACTCTGGCTTGCACTGAATGGTCCCATTGTATGGAGAGTTTTGCCTCTGTGTAAACAGCTTATGTAAGCATAATGAATGGTGATCATGTGATTTTTGTAGTTTAACTATGTAATTTGTTTGTTGTTGTTTTTTTTGTGTGTGTGTGTGCTGTATTACAAAATAACAACAATAATAATCTCATTTCACATTCATAATATATGTTTAACAAAAATATAAAACGTGGGGTTGATTTCACTGTTTAATGTTGTTTTTTTTTACAACATATAATATAATCTCTAAAAGAGATTACTGAACAGTCAAAACTGTTATCCTACGTCTGTATAATAATCAAATTGCATTTACAATGTGCATATACAATTATTATTATTAATTATTGTTGTTGTTGTTGTTGTTGTTGTTATTATTACTTATAGTTATATTCATGGAAATTACTATGCTCAGGCTACTGATAAGCTAATGGTGGCAGATAATAAAGTAGCCTTTAGTTATTGTGTAGACCAACTGCAAAGTACAAAATCACACTGCCTGTCCAAAATCTCCTCCTGCCTTGTATGACTAGGCAATGTTTCCAACAACACCAGATTGTGCAGTCTGATTATTGTGAGCTTTTCATGCCATCAAACACCTCCTTACATTAATTGTGTTGATATGATCATGAAGCAACATTTCCATACTTTAACCACACATACAGTATTACTGCCTACAGAGACAGGCTGAGGAGGTAAAGGTCTTTAGTTGAGATATTTTCTTGAGGCAGTACAAACACTTTGGAGATAGACATAGCTCAGAACTTTTGGCTGGTAAAATTCAGGCAGCCCTACCTAAGTTATCTCAAAAGTGAAAAAGCTAAGAAAATGTGGTCAAAAAATAGCCTTTCTCAAACAATCTGGCTAGGCTGTAACACCTAATTGATTAATCATGATAGCATTAAAAATACTAATAATAATGATAATGTCAGTAGTATTGTTGAAGCTAAAGGTAGTGGTAGATAAAATCTTTTTTTTCTTCCTCAATATAAGTACATAGAATGTGCTAATATAAATAAACTGTCATAAGCAAATGAATAATTTATATATTGCTTTGGTCACGGCATTTGATTTATATTATACAACAGGTCTATCACATTGTTCGAAAGTAGTTGGTTATCCATCAAAATTTATTTGTAATATACAGTTTCTACATGTTTAAGAGAAAGCATTATTACCATAGATGAAAAATCTGGGGCATTGGAAATGAAAACTGGTGTTAAAACTAGGGTGTGTACTTGCACCAACATTGTTTTCAATTTTTTGTCAATAGTTTTTAGCATTGTTTATAGGCAATTTAATCAAACAGGGAACAAAATACAATACATATTTAATAATGGAACTTTTCATTTGAATTGATTAAAACCAAAACCAAGAATTTCTTGGATTTTGGATTTACATTATGCTGATGATTGTGCTATTTTTGCCAATTCAAAAGAGAATTTACTTAATGTACTTAATTAATATTTTGAATGAACAATGTTCAAAAAACTCAAAATTTTTATCAGTCAGAAATGAAAGAAAAAAATTCTCAATAAATTTTTACTTTGAAGTTTTTTTTTTTTCATATGTCATAGCATCGGCCGGGACGCGAACCCACAACCGTCTGTAACCAACTACTTGCTTGCATGGCGGCTGCGATACCTCTCGGCTAACAACGCAAGACTACTTTGAAGTTTTGTCAACCTGAGAATGTAATTTTATAAAAAAAAATGGACTCAGATGTTAAGGTCCAATGTGCTGTTGGTACTTTTATAAAGTTAAAAGACAGTATTTCATTAAAAAAAAAGCTATTACAACTAAATTAACTAAATATACAGATGTTACTTTATCTAATTTTTTGGACCAAAATAAGATTTGGCCAATCTATCAATGCAATATAAAAGCAGTAAAACAATTTGACCTAAAAATGCTCCATAAAATTTTAAAAATACAATAGTAAAAGCATTAATCAATAAATATGTTCTTCAACTTATTGGATGTAATAAATTCAATATTGTAAAATAGCACTTTCATGGATACATGAAACAAATGAACAATCAAAGATTTTCTAAAAGGGTGTTTGATGGTAAACTTGAGCATGGTTTTTATGAGAGAGGTATGTTATAAAGATTATTTCAAAGACAATCTGTCAATTATTTTCATTGGAAAGATGTGACCAATACCCTTCCCATTCTTCTTCTGGGTGACTTCAACATGGGATACCTTTACACACAAATATCTATATCTCTTCTCCAGAGAGTTAATGTGTGGCCAGGGCTTTTTCCCAGACCAAGCCTACACCCATAAGCATCAGACTCTCATTGATTTAACATTCTACTCTCCTGATATCCATTTCATGATTGAATTGACCCAACTTCACACCATACCTTTCTCGGATCACAAAGCATTACACCCTTCTCTTGACTCCAGCCCTCCAGCAATTTTTTGCCTCAGAAGAACAATATGATTTCTCAACAAACAAAATACACCAATAGCACTGCTTTCAAAAATTTACATATACCTTCATAAAATCAATATCATTCAAATGGAGCCCATCTCTGCATGGATGACATTTGTGGAAATCCTACAAGCTGCCATTCACAAATATATCTGGAATTTCTGAGAACTGCTCAAGTTGCTTGCTGCAATGGACAAAATTGCAGAGCAACTAAATTTGATCATAAGAGTGGAACATTAGACCTTAGCACGATTCATCCAACTGATCCTTCAATACCATGATGCTCAAAGGGCCTTGTCCAAGTACATCTTGGTTAAACATAGTCAGAGGTATGTGGGGAATCAGCAATGTTGGACCATGGTCAGCAGCAAATCTTACATAGGTCAGGAATTGCTCCTTCTTTTCAGAAATCATTACAAGAACATGCTTCTCAAGGCTGACATCCCTCCTTTCACTACACCATCAACCTCAAAGGTCAACTCTGACCCTGGTATCACTCAGGCCATGCTATTTAACAAACTAAAAAGCTTCCCTGATGGCATCCATCCTGGTCCTCATGCTATCCCCAAGTTCTTCTTCTACACCTCAGTCAGTTCACCATCCTCGTCACCCTCAACATGATTAACAAGCTGGCCTCATGCATTTACATTATCGAGGGTCTCTATCTGGTTGCATTAGTCACTTTCCTTAAGAAAGATCTGCCACCCACTGAGCTCAAGAGTCTTAGGCCTACTTCTATGACCCCTTTGCTCATAAAATTTATTGAGTCTACTATCAAAAAGTCATTAGAACAATTCATACACCCTGCCCTTTCAGCATCACAGTTTGCTTGTAAGAAGCACTCTACTCTTGGGGTTGCCACTCCCTTTAAGATGATCACTGAGCATGTAAGGCAGTCTCAAAGTGGCAGGCCCATCGCTGTCCAGCTGAACATTCAGGCAGCTTCAACTCTGTCAGGGTCAACCTGCACCTTGGCATCCTCAGGGCCCTTAACATTGCAGATGACCCCCTCCTATCTATCCTCCACAATCTCCTGTCCAACAGAGAAATCCTAGTTACCCTAGATGGGAAAGTTGCCCCTGGCATCACACCTAACATATTCATTCCTCAGGGCTCTCTGCTGAGCACATTGCTTTTCACAGCATTTCTGAATCCCCTCTTTCTCAGGCTAGAACATGACCTCCCTGGAATCCTCATTAAGCATCAAATGCCTTGCTTACATAGACAAACTGGTCATCTTCCTTCCCTCAATCGATCTCCTCCACAAGATTCAAAAGTCCTCACTTGGTACACCAAAACACACAGGCTGGAATTTAGCAGTGACAAATCAGAAGCCTGGCAACTTTCTTCAGGTAAACAAATCCCTTCCACCTTCAGCACCAAGCCACATGGATTCTCCCTCATGTTATCTCCCAAGAAAATAGAAGATATCATCCATGCTCAGTGCTATCACAAGCATCTACCTCTCCCTTTATGGAAAAGTCATCCTCCTCAATCTTCTATTGTTTCCCAAGATAGCACATTACCATGCCATCATTCTATCTACACACTCCTCCATATCCAAAATCAATGCCCTTTGCACCTGTTTCTCTGGGGTGGAAAGGTGGTGCCATCATCGTAAAAAGAACTTGGATTTTCCTAAAAACCTCAATGGTCTAGACCTGCACTCAATTGACACTCTTCTGATCCAGAGAACTCACAATATTATTCTCACACTCAATAAGTCACTTTCCTGCCAATATAGTGCATATCATAATCACTTCCACTGACAGTCCTCCTCCCTGGCAAGCCCAGATCATGGACCTCACTCATCACCAACTTCCTACAAAAGGCTGGCTTTGCTATACCTTCCATCCATTGCAAATAAAAGTACTGGGAGGTTTTCAACCTGACCATAGAATCCTCCATTGTCTCCCCTACATTCCTCAGACTTACCAATGCTCAATTAATCCTCAAATTCAAAAGGTGGTTCCTCAAGGTAAAATCCCTTGATTTCCTCCTCAAAATCAACCTTCACTCCCTTCCCACCAATCAATTTTTGATCAACTGTAGGGGTTTCACCAAGACCTTCCCCCATGCCAACTCTGTAATACTGACAGTGAAACCATCCAGCACTCCTACTCAAATGTCCCTTTTTGCATGGAGTGAGATGTGTCATCAACTCCTGCCTTTCCTCACACAGGAACACAATCTTAATCTCTGAGGATACATTGAAACAGGGGCCCTCCTACTCAAATGTCCCTTTTTGCATGGAGTGAGATGTGTCATCAACTCCTGCCTTTCCTCACACAGGAACACAATCTTAATCTCTGAGGATACATTGAAACAGGGGCCTTTGCAACTATCAGACTATGTTTTCCTTATCTATGCACTCTGGCTGCTCCGATGTGCTATTATTTTTTACCAGAGAATACACTCAGCGAATCAAAAACTATTGGACCTAACTCACTCTCTCAAAACCGGAGATACCAAACTAGCCCCATCTCCAATCCTCACAGACACATGGGCAATCCTCCAACTCCCATCCTCTCAGCCTCTGTCATAGGACTCTTCCAATTAAATGTTTGCGACCCATGCGAAATGTTTGCAATGCATACAATCACTTGCTCAACATGGATGTGCAACTCGGACTTGCATTGACCTGGTCTAGACACCCTTTCCACATCACTTTCTCTTTTCATGTGTATCCTTACCTTTTCACCATGTTGTTCCGAATTTTCATTTTATCATGTAATCACTTCTTTGTAAATCTTTTTTAACTGTATTTGTATCTGTTTCCTTTTGATAAATAAACTTTCATCATTGAGAAAAAAAGATATAGACAATCAGGCATTCTATGGAGCATTTCAGAAAGAGTTTTGCTGAAGAAATTTCATTGATTCATGTATATTTTAATTTTCCTGTAAAATATACATAATTCTTGCTTGTTGTCTTCTATTAATAAAAGAAAACCAATTAAAGTAATTGCAGTGACAAATATTTCTTATTATAGTCAATCACTTGAGATATTTTTAGTGGCAAATGTTAATGATCAAAATAGGTTTCTTTAAGTAAAATAAAAATAATACTAACAAATTTTGCAATATCTATTTCTTTTTTTAAAAAATAACTTAAAAGCTTTCATTTTATTTTGATGGGTCACACATAATATATAAATAGCTCATAAAAATTATTAAATTTTGCATATATGTTGTGTAAGCAACATAATTAAAAATACAGCTACCTATCTTCACTTCTACCACATTTTTCACAGTGATTCCATTGCATTTGCAATCTAATTATATAATTTTATACTTAATATCATCTGGTCAATGCCAATATCTAATTATCTTAATTCAAGGAAACACTGATTTCTGAAAACATAGACAAAGAAAAAAAACCAACAATATTATTTATTAAAAAAACCAAGCCTTCATTTTTGAAATTGGCATTCAGAAACAACAAACAATTTTTATAAGATTCAGATTTCTCTTTTAATACTATTAAAAATATATCACTTCTCTACGATTTTACAAAAAGAAAATTCTTTCCTAATACTATGAAGGAAAAGACTGCTACAGTTATAGAAGTTATTTCAAAAAAATAATGCCAAAATTGAACTGACTTTATCTGGTCCATCATTATCACCAATTTGTCAACAACAAAAAAAAACAACTAATAAATGTGTAAATTGTCCTGCCCAATTCATACAAATATAGACTCCAATATTATTAACTTGTTGCTACAGAAATTGAAAAAAGATAATTAAATAGTCATAAAGGTAATAAAACTTGCAGGGTATAAGTTTCCCTTCCCTCCACCATCAACAAACAAATTATTTTGCCTTTGACAGTGACTAAAAATGTAGAAACTATTATTTGGCACCACACTTAAAAGTGCAATAAAATAATTGTTTTTTGCATTCTTAACAATTATCACTAGCCCAGACCAATAAATATGCGATAAATTGTGCCTAAAAAATAAAATAGAATAGAATAGTGAGCCTTATCATTACACAAAATTCTTCTATCAAGAATTTCATACAAATCTGCATAAAAAAATGAAAATATCTAATCATAACCTTTCAAGTTCAATTGGCAAAAAAGCAAAAGACTATAAAGATAATTTTACATAAATTCCAACAACAACAAAAAATTACCTTTTCATAATAACAAACAGTATATCCATAAAGATTTTTTTTTAAAAAATCTGAATTAAAATATAGCAGCATGTGTTAATTCATGGAAAATCTATAAATTAGTAGCTTACTTTCCATTTTCATTTTGCCATTTGATGTAACTTTTAGAAAGCAATGATAGTTGCCAGATGGCAATACTTAGTAAATCCTTATTCTATGCTGATCTATCCAAAATCCCCAGTCTAATTTCAAGCTTATGGCTTTTATAATGAAGAGCTTTGGATCTTGGAGCACTTTTGTTCCAGCTTTTATTATTTACTTCTATGTTATACTATCAAGCTATTAGCCCAAGTTGAAAAACATGTGTTCAATCTAAGTCAACTTGCTTATATAATCATACAGATCTGACCAATTCTGTGGCTATATGTTATGGTGTCCTTAGTTTTTAAATAATATAAGTCACCTCTACACCATGAACAGGATTTAATATTACCATTAAAATATCACGTCTTTAGTTTATATATTGCTGATTTAATAGCATATTTTCTACTTTCTTTTTCTTTTGGCATTTAAAGTAAGTTATAGAAAGTTGTGATAGTTTCCAGATGAGAGTATTAATAAATCCCTATCCTGTACTTTCCTATACAAAATTTCTAAAATAGTTTTCAGCTTATAGCTTACATTAGCAAGGTGCTGTGGATCTTGAAACAGAGCCACTGGACTAAGAAGATTTAATGCACTTTCTTTCGAGTTATTATTATTTGCTTCTTTGTTATGCTATCAAGCTGTCAGTCTGTACTAGAAAACAGAAGTGGAAAGTATGCTACTAAAACAGCAGTATGTAAACTGAAGACATGTGAATGGGTCATGTGATGTTTTATTGATTTATATCAAATTCTGGCTATGGGATATAAGTGTCTTTAGTTGTTAAAAAATCAAAGACACCATATTATATGGAAACTGAACTGGATTCAGATCTATATGACTATATAAGCAAATTGGTTTAGATTGAACACATTTCTATGTTTTTCAGTTTGGCCTGATAGCTTAATAGAATAACTTAGAGGTAAATGGTAGCTGGAAAAAAAGTGCATTAGATCCTAAGATCCAACTGTCTTGTTCTAAGATCCAAAATGTCTCAAGAATAAAAGTCATAAGGATGAAACTAGTTTTGAAAATTTGGATAAACACATGACAGGGATTTATTATTGTTTTTTTGTTTTTTTAAAGTTTATATTAAGTGGAGAAAAGAAGATGGAAAATATGCTACTAAAACCACAATATGTGAGAAATCATATTATGTTTTGTTGGTTATATCTAAAAATTGTTTAAAAACAAAATGAAAGCATTTTATTTATTTTTATTTTTGATAAAAGAGTATGGAAAAAGGGTACTTGTTTATACATGCTGGTCATGTGGATATGTTTGTTCTCTGAGCTAATTGTTATTTTGATTTTTACTCAGCATTAGAGTAATCTAATTAGTTGTTAATATATTATAATCTAATTCATAATTTACAACATATTAATGTATATACATGTTCCTGTTATAATTGTATTTTTTTTATTAAATTAAAATACAATTATTTAAATAAATAATAAAACAAATTATTAAATAATAGATAACATTTGCAATGAATGCACAATATTAAAAACTTTAAATTAAGACTTGCTATAAATGCTCTTTGATATTAATCACAGAAAAGCAAAAAAGAATAAATATGTCTGAAAAAACTTAATATTTTTACTGATGCCCAACATAGAAATTAAAAAGATCTTCACAAGTATTAAATGAGACAAACAGTCATCCTTATTTAAAATATTAAAAAATAGCTGGAGCAACTCAGTACTGATTTCAATATAAGATGAAAAGTATAATTAAAAGTTTAAAAAGTTACTATTAGCTATGGCATCTCAGATGTTTTACAGTAGTAATCATTAGATATCAGTCCATGAGAAGAAATTGTATGTTAAAAAACATTCAGTAAGATGCCTTATGTAATAGATAAGATCTATCAGGTTTGACAGACAAACTATTTTGAATTTGAAAATGACTTAATTGATAAGTGAACAACCAAAGAATGGAATATAACAATTATTGTCCATCAATCATTGAATGATACATACTCCTTTATATATAAACTTTTTAAAATACTATGAAGTAAATCAACTAAATAAATCGTTTACCTTTCTGATTTAAATTATCCAACTAATCCTCATCCTTTGTCATGATTTCTTTTTAACATTAAAAAAAAAAAAAAATTAAAAAATAATAATAAAAACTAAAAAGCCCATACATTAATTTTTTTGTCTTCAAAGATTAGTATAATAAATGAAATTATATTGAGTAGTAAGCAATGATTCAGAAGTATCACTCTGTTATTTAACAGCCTTAATTTATTTTCAAACAGATAACACTATATGTTAATAATTCACATTTAATATACTTTTTAAAAATTAAAAAAAAGTGAGATTTATTTTCTACATCATGAAATATCTTCAATGCAGAATTCTATAAAAATCACATTTACAGTTAACAAACTATTTAAAAAAGGGTATCAACTCTTAGAGTACTTTAATAGAATTTAATAATCAGATTTCAATTAAATTTGAAGTTAATAAGCAAATGAAAAACAAAAATAACACTTGTACTGTAATTACAAAAAAAAAAAAAGTTTAACTAGCTACCAAAATCTGTAAAATGAAACCTCATTATTAAAAAAACAAAAGAATCTAAAATGCTTAACATAGAGAAAAAGAGATCTAACTTTTTTCCAGTCTAGATATTACCATTCAATGCAGATCATGACAAATCCGCATTTAACGCAAATTTTATTATTAAACAAGAGAAGCTTCTTACTTTTTTGACATCTAGAACCAAGCTTAAGTAATTGTTAGCTTATAAAGCAAAACAAAAAAATGGAGAACTGATATTGTTTTATCTTTTCTGTGTAAGCTAAATAACACAGTATTTATTAATAATTTTATTATTGCAAATAGTTTGTTTTAAAAACTGATCAAATTATAAAAAATATTTTAATAAAATTCTCAAAACAAATTTACGTTATTTTCTAGTCAATTTTTAAATATTTTGCTTTCACATTAGAAATAAACATAAAACACCATCATATAATTAATGTATAGAAAAAAGGATGCCAGCTGAAAAAAAAAGCAAAAAACTTTATTGCATAACATTCTATTTACAAAAATTCTATTATATAATATCTAAAAAACAAATTTAAATTATTAATCAGACAATTTTTAAATATTTTGCTTTCACATTAGAAGTACAGAATAAAAACACCACCATACAATTAACGTGTAGAAAGAAGAACGCCAACTGAAAAACATAATATTAAAATTACAAAAATCCTACTAATATAATTTCTCAAATATAAATTTAAACTATTTACTAAACAAATTTTAAATATTTTGCTTTTACCGTCAGTAAAAAAAACACATCAACATAGATTTAACATGTATGAAGAAGATTACCACTATGAAAAGCAAAAACCAAACAAACTGGTCCTCACTAGGATATAAATTAAACAAAAATGTCAATTGCTTATTCATATGTTATTTGTATAGAAAAGAAAAAGTTCCATCTTTCACATAATACTTTTTTTACAAATAAATAAATTTAAAAGTCAGACAATGAGGTATTATTGTCAGACAAAAAAATAAGGGAGAAGAAATATAAAAAGTATTACTAATTACCAAATAATTTGTTGAAAATATGATATCTATGCAAATCAGTAGTCCCCAAAATATCACATCATTGTCAAATCTAACTGCAGAATCAAGAGTTCTCCAAATTTGTTTATCTCACCTAAAGATTTCTCTTATATATATATATAATCCTAGCAAATTTCATATCTCATTCATCCATCTAACATATTGTATTTTTCAATGACTTTTATCATTTCTTGAGTCTACTTTTAAGATTTTAATTCTCCATTTATTGTTTTCACATCTAGTGACATGTCCACTCCAGCTCCATATCAGTCTCTTAATTCTTTCAATGATGTCAAACAATTTGTTTTTCCACCTATGTATTTTACTTTTGATATTTCCTTGTTATCTCAACAAACATTTCTTCATGATTTATGTATAATTTGAAATCTTTGCATTGTTCAGATAAATCATAAAGTTTTTAGATTCATACCTATTAAAAGGAATTGTTTTCAAAAACATATACATAATTTCATTTTAAGTTATTTCTACCAAGAGGACTCATTAATTTCATCCATTGCATCTTCACCTATATTAATAATCTTACCAAATGATTTTTTTGGTAACTGCTAATTCATTAATATCAATATTTTCTTCAAAGCCATTGAACAACTCTTTAATTCTTTTATAGGATTTATTTACAGTTCTATTTTTTTAGTTTAACTTGACTGTTCTTATTTCCTAAAGGTCTAAGACATTATTTGCAAAAGCAATTACATCAGTTACAAAATCTACATGACTTAAATAGAATCCATTTACTTTTATTCCCTAAGATTCCTTTTTATGCATGAAAAAGTTTACATAAATTCTGATAAAAGTTTGGGATATATTTAATCATCCTGTTTTATATCTATATCAATGTTAAGCTTCTTAAAATTACTATGTAATATTAATTACTGCTCCTTTCATAATTTTTTTTTTTTAATTTGACAAAGACTGGGGTTTATATCTTAAAAATGTTTTTCAAAATTTGTTAATAACTGATGTTCAGATCCGGAGGTACAACAGCTTTAATCTCCAGATGAAAGCTTATAGAGTTAAATGCTTTTTTCATAATCTAAAAACCTAAAACATAATGGTAACTCATACTTATTGATTCTTTCTATATTTTCTCTGTAAATATGTGAATATGATTCATTGTGCTAAAGTCAGCTTCAAATCTAGTTTATTCTTCCAAGTTGAACTGAATTCAAAGTTCTTTGCAGAAAAGTAATAATGGTCTTAGTAAAGATTTTGCATAAAACTAATAGTACCCTTATAGACTGAAATGTTTACTATTTTCTTTCTCAATTACTGCATACTTCCAATCACTTAGCACATTTTTATAATTTACACATGATATATAACTTTGCCAAAAATTTATTTATTTCTTCATCTGCTTTTTTTATGTTGATAATAATTTGTCATGTCCTGCAACTTTTACATTTCTCATAGCTTAATTGTATGTCTCATTTCTTTAAATAAGATACTTCAAAAAATTATAGGAAAGTTTTTTTTATTGTTGTTGTTGTTGTTGCTGCATTATTATCGTTGTTATTATTAAACAATATATTTTGTTGACCAAAAAATGTGTTGCATAGGTCTTATAAATGTTTTACAAGGATTTTTCCAGCATTATAAAAACATGTCTAGTATCATGATTGTTTGTAATTATATAAAGTTGATTAACATTGCTGCTTACTTTATAATTATATGGACCTTGTTGTATATCACAATATTGGATGTATAAAAAAGCAAATGTTTATAACTTTTGAATGAAAGTTCATTTGCCTTGAACTTGACTAATCTACTTAGATAGTTTTCTGTGGTGGTGAACTATTGTAATGAGTGTCTAGAACAGTTTTACATGTAGCTAGTATGAAGCAGATGAATTGGCCAAAAAAATTGTTAGTATTGCTTACTGTGATTGTGGCCACTCATAGGTTGAACTGCTATCTAATGAGTGACCAGGTTGCAGCAAATATTTCTGAGGGGCTATGTTATTACCCCTTGCTTTTAGCTGGTGTAATGGATGCCTCCTGATGTTGTTGCCTAACAAGAAGGTGCAATGGGTACACCAGAAGGCAAACAGGGTAAATATGGCTACACATGCTGCAGGAATTTTTAATCTTTGGAAGAACCGAGTTATGTGGTGAATGAAAGTAAAGGGCTGCCTGTACACATTTAACATAATTTGCTGTGTGGAGTTTAGTGCTCAGCAGTCATTGAGATGTTGTTGAATCTTCTCAGTTTCGTGCATAGCCAGAGAACGAGTTGATATTTTTGTGCAGATGACAATACTACAGCAAAAAGAATATAGGAAGTATGTTCAGGTTGAATCTAATTAGGAAGTCAAAACCCTTTGGTTCTAGCACCCATTTTTTAAAGTGATGGAGAAGGCAACAGTTATTTACCCCAATTATAAAAAGGTGTAATCATTGATAGGATTTTGATAAAGCAAGTTGTCTGTTTTCTAAGAATACTTGGAATTATGGGAGAGGAAATCTGGTTGCTGGTAGCTAGGATTGGATGAATAATATCTGTGAGATACGGTATTGAAGGAGGGAGTTTATCTGTAGGTCATCAGCCATTGGAGATTTTGGAACTGGTTGGTAATAGCTGCTATTAAGTTAATGTATTTTTGTGTATAATACACCCGAATGCAGTGCAGGCCTAGACAATTGTACAAGGATTGGCACTTGAGCTATTTTATGACATTGATATGGTCTTTTGGTCCCAAAGCAATTTATTGCATATAGAGTTGATAGCAGAATGTTAATTCAGCAAGAGTATTGGACAAATGTAACTTGGAATAAATTGACAGGTATGCTTTAGAAAGTGAGTTGATAATTTGTATTACAGAATCTTGTAACTAATTCATATTGTGAGTCTCATACCAAGAAATCCTTGCACTACAGAATCTTGTAACTTATTTGTATTGTGAGTCAAAAGGGAAAAATCGTGAATGTAATTCCTTTGTTATTAGAGTCCATGCAGATTTTTGGGGAATTAAAGTGTAATTTGTAGGCTGCTGTGTATTTATTAAGAATAGTTTGTAATATGAGTTGTTTCTGAGAAGGCAGAAAGATAGTGATGCCATCTGCATTTGTTTTAAAAGCAGATTTATATAGAATGTAAAGTAAAAGCAGATTTATACAGAATGTAAAAGTAATGGCTTAAAAATGACACTTGTGAGTTTCATTTGTGGACTGAAGGATGGGGAATTTCTACCATTAAGAATGATGTAAAACTCAAGATTCAGAAGTTGGTTGGTGATTAGGTATAACAGAGTAGATGGGATGGTGGTGTTAATGAGCATTTGAATAAATAGATTAACTGAGATGGAATCAAAACTTAGTTGCCTCTCAAGCTGGACTGCAAGAAGACTGTGTTTTTGTTTTTTTTTTTAACTAAGATTAGAATTGTCATAAATATAAGTGCTGCTTGGCTGATGGAAGAGCCATTTTTGGGAAACTGTAGATGTGATAATAATGGGATTATGTGTGGCTCAATTTGGTCCTTGATTAATTTTTTCAAGTATTTTTATGATTAGTGGGCCCATAAAGATAGGCCTGAGGTTGGTGTAGCCTAGGACATTAGCCAGATCATGAATATATAGTGTAGCATAATAACTAAAATGGCTTGAGATGAATGCAGGAAATCCTTAAGGCCCAGGGTGACAAAAGTTTTCAATAATGGCAAGTTTGGGAGCAAATGGCTGGTTTGGAAAGTCATAATAGTTTCCAGTTATCCAAGGCAGTATATTGATGGAGTGAATACATCATTGA
The DNA here is from genome assembly GCA_028023455.1 of Epiperipatus broadwayi. NCBI lineage: Eukaryota > Metazoa > Onychophora > Udeonychophora > Euonychophora > Peripatidae > Epiperipatus > Epiperipatus broadwayi. Next base: position 4,615,559 of record JAQFVV010006222.1, read on the forward strand.
TCTGAAGTTTATTTTTAAAGTGTAGGTATATAGGGTAGATCATATTATGTCCAGTACATATACCTATGTCAGTTTAAAGTGCCATAGAGACATTTGATGAGGATGGTTGATCCTACGCCCAGTATATGTATTCTATTGTCCACATGTTTTGCTGGGTCAAGCAGATTTCTTTTTTCTTGACTGCAAAGAAGTCCTTTAACTGTTTGAATATGGTGGTAAGTTTGAATGAGCCTAATTAACTATTGGTGTTACGTTTGCTTAGTAGTGGCAATTTGCTTGTGTAATTCATCAGTCAATGTTAGAAGCTACAAAGATGAGAGGGACCATCATGTTAAGTGTTGTATATTAAATGATAACATATGTATGAAGGCAAAATACTTCTGAATTGAGTCTATAGCCATTTGGAATAACTTGCTTAACATAATGTAGGATTTAGAAAACACGAACTCAGAAGTAAAGGGGGAAGAATCACATGGCTTGTTTTTAGTAAATGAATGGATGTTACCTGAAGTTCATTAAGGTTACGTGTAATTGTTTGGGCAGAGTAGTCTGAGAGTGGAGTAGCATTAAGGTTAAGGTCTATTAGATGACACAACATTGGAAAATAACAACCAAGATTGATAAGTGTGGCATGCAGGTTGTTGTGAAAAGTGATTGAACCAATTTCTAGAAAACCCTGGGCACTTATTATTGGGAAAATTTAAAAAATGAAGCCATTTATTAAAGTTGGGTAATCCAGATTGAAATCACCCTATAATATGGTTGAGATTGAAATCACCCTATAATATGATTGAGCATTGGCAATTTGTAAGAAGTGAATTGTGATTTGGATAATATATGTAATTACTGCAGGGCTGGGGGAAATATAGATGAATACTAAGTTTAGTGCTACTGATGGTAGTATAAAGTGGTAATTAGTAAGTGCCCATCCATATACAGAATTTGAAATGAATGGACAATCGAATGTGATGAGAAATATTAGTGCCTGCTGATGGCAAGGAAGGATCTTTGAAGCACATAGCCATGTCTACAGAGATAGTCAATGAGATCAATTCAAGATCCTCTGTATATTTTAGTTTCTAATAATCTGAGAAGATAAGGTTGAATGATAGTAATCCACCACTGTAATTGGCATAGCTTAGAGGATGAATTGGGATCATGGACATTGAGCCCTATTATTTTTAATTTCACAAAGTATATAGAGTTAATGGTGCCAGAGAGGGTTTGAAAGCAAGAGACTTTATAATGGTGTTTGATCCTTCTTATATGGACTATCAGTGGATGCAATTGTTTGTTGATCAGTTTGGTTGAAGGCACAGAGAGGCAGTGGTTTGCATGGTCATGTAGTGTTTGTCAGTAATCTCATTGATGAGTGATAGGTGATCTGAATTATTAGTTTATTTATGTTGATGATTTTTTAGGCCTTCCAGGTTTTCTCACTTCATTAGGAGTTGGGTATGGAGAGGGAAGTTGTATGGGTATATTTCATATGATGTGTTGATTCTGAGCTGTGTTTTAATGTGGATTCATTTTAAGAGGAGGTTGGCATTTGTGCTATAGCCTGACATTCCTGTTGTATCAGGAGAGGAGGGTAGCAGGTTGTTTACATTGTGGATGTGAGGTTGATTGTGAAAACACTATGAGGATAGACTGAGATATTTGTTTTGGTATGACTATGGAATCTACTGACATGAATTGTACATCAGGGTAGGATGGAAGCTAGCCAGGAGATTATTGAGCCATCAGACTGGCTGTTGTTGCAGGTCCCAGCTGATGAGTGGCCAGATTCTAATTGGTGACTATTTGCTTGCAGAATTTGTTTTAGGGATAGTTGTTGAAGGTGAGCTGGTAGATTGAAGTACTGAGTTAAAAATATGACCCCTCTTTCCACAGAGATGGGATTGAGGTTTTAGACTGTAAATGTATAAAGATTTGTCTCTTGTCAAGGATTTGGGTAGAAATTATATTCAAGTCAATCTCTAGATGCAGTTGAAGTTTGAATTTGTAACTGTCTAGAATACGTGCATGGGTATACTTGAGAAGAACTGAATGAAAAAAGGTGATCTGACAAAGGGCTTCATCTTCTGAGGTGTATGTGAAATAAGTATCCTAGAACACCCGAGTGATGCAGTTGTTCCAATTTGGAATGACTGTTATCAATGCATAATTTCCAAATGTTTTGATTTGACTTTGGAAGCATTCCCTTTGGCTAACTTGGAAAAATTTAATCACTAGGTACCTAAGATTTGGATAATCAGCTATCCAATTGATCGAATCCCACATCTAATGCATTGTAATGGCTTCATAGAGAAGTTGCCAAGGTAACTTGAAGAGAGATACCTTCATGTCAGTAACTGATATCACCATGACTAAGATAAAAAAATATCTTAAATGTTGTATAAAGATCCCAGAGGAAAGTTCTGATGTCCAATCAATAGTTGGAAGGGATGGAGTTGTTGTATATTTAAATCTAATTATGTGATATCATTGAGGATAGTTTTGAAAAAACATAGAACTGACCTTGAAGTGTTTGGTATTACATTATTACTATGGGATGTTGGTACATTATTGCTGATGCCATTCACATATCTTTTTTTACAACTTATATTTTGATCTTTGGAGCCAATAATACCATTTGAACCTATATCCTGGTTAACATGAAAAATTTGTGATCACTGCTGTCATTTCCATCTGTCTGATTAGGATTTGGACTCTGGTTTCTTAAGCTGTTGATATTATTTGAACTTATATCTTTGTTGCTAAGGGATTTTTAAAATTTGTAGTTCGACCTTTGGAGAAAGTAATGTTATCTGAATCTATACTTGGGTTACCATGGAGAATTTGTTCATTACTGCTGATGACATTTCTGTATGTTTTGTTTAAGATTCAGATTTTTTTTCTCTGAAGCTGTTGATTTTATTAGAAATTATGTCCTTGTTGCTATGAAGAATTTCCCCATTGTTGCTAATAAAGTTTTGATATGTTGAATCAGACATTGATCTTAATTCATAATATTAGTGGGAAATATCTGGTCATGTGATATTTCCATCATCATATTTGACAAAATGGTTAAATTTAATAATTTTTGTCAAATTTGTAATAATAAAAAATTCACAGAAGTGCAAAAAAAAGTAATTAGATGATTAAAAAATTATAAGAACTGTATATAGATAAGAATTTTACCTTGTCAGCTTGGTATTTAAAGTAATTTGAGGTTATATAAAATAGAGCAGAAAACTGTGTTCTATGCAGGTAAACTGGTTTCTGCTAACTGAGTTGCATACAAAACTCTTCCATATATTTTATGTCATCTGACTTATTAAACATTATTTATGTCATCTGACTTATTAAACATTATTTTTTCTTCTTATTGATAAAATAATGTTTCTTTCCATACTCATATATTATAGTATTCTTTTAATATTTATATCTTTTTCTGTAGCTTTCTTTGCCAAATTTACAGTTATACTTTCACATATCATCATAAATTATTTTTCTTACCATTTTACAAATTTCAACTGCTTTTTCTAAATTAATTATTTTTAAACCTTTTCACATTCTTTCTTTTCTTCAGATATTCAAGTACATTAAATAGAAATTTGACAATGATTGGTCTTTTTTTTTATGTGTTATCTATAATATCAATTTTTAGTCGAATATCAGTAATATTATTTATTTGGTTCATAAGGGGATATCATCAAGTTCTAATAATATAAAATGATCTGCAAATTCCAGCTTAAATTTCTGAATCTAGGAATATCAACAGTTGGTATTGTTTTCTTAATAATTTTTGTCTCTAATTTATTAATAACATTTATTATCTTCACTAATAATATTACGGTCTTAAAATATATACTTTCACTTAGTCAAATATAACCCACTCTGATGCTTCTTCATTTGGATGATTTTCATTTTAGATTATTCTTAATTATGTGGAGACTTTCTTTTTGAGCAAATTTTGCAAGTCTATTTCTCTTCTCACTTCTGCTTCTCTATCCAAATTTCCCAGAGTACTTTTGTCTTTCAATTGCTTTCCAATTTTAGTATAAAAGACTCCTATAACAATTTTAAAATATTTGGTCTGATCAAAAGTATTCTGTAAATTTAAATAAAAATCCTGTTCATTCAACAGAATAAAAATACACTCATGCATAAACTTTAAATATCTGCATTTAATATAATTCCCTTTGATTGTTCCTCCATTTCTTCTTCATAATAAATACCATTCTACTTGTATTTCTAATATTTATACCTTTATAGTAAAATACATGTCCAGTTTTTAAATCTATTGTCTCTTCATCTCCTTCACTTGAACATGATTTATAGTTGTAGATAATTAAATGAAAGGTCATCACTGGGGAGAAGCCTAGTTTAGCCACTGCAATTTTATAAAATCTAATGGTTGTTTGTAAGTAATTACTAAATATATAAAACACCCAATCTTCTAAATATATTATTCCTATATTTTTTATTAAAATTTTATATGCTGTTTTATAATAAAACTATCTCTTTTTCCTCTATTACAATAATAAGCAGCTGTAAAGAGCCATAAGTTGTTAAATATATTATTGCTGTCTTTCATTAAATTGATATACATTGTCATCATATACCTCTCTCTCTCCTTATTTTCACCCTTTTTCCATCTATCTATCTCAGACAAATAAAAATAAATTCAGGCATAAAAATAAGTTAAGACAAATTACTATTAATAATAACAAATAACATTTAATGGATGTTCCTAGTTACCAAAATAATCTCTACCTTCTTTTAGCCAAAGGACTTATGCATGTATATACTATACATAGGTCTCATTTAATCTTCATATAAATATGTTTTAATCCATTCTTATTGTTTAAAACTTGGTATATCAAATACTAAAATATTCTTAAAAAAGTTCATCTGCTGCGTGTCACATGAAGTTCCCACAAATTTTAAAAATGCAAGATTCGTCATAAATATAATTTTAAGTTAAACTGTTCTGTCAATAGATGAAAACAATTAAGAATTCCATCTATACAGAAATAAATGTGAGTGAGTGATCATAATAAAAGCTGCATATTTAATAATGTGTATATTTTTCATATTTTCAAGAATGTTATTCTTTAAATTGTAGTTGATAATACTGAAGGTGTCTGTTAACTGAAGAAGACATATCTTTAAAAGTATAGTGAGACCTTATACTTTATTGATTATTTTTCAACAATTAGTAATTATACGATTTTTTAAAATCTTATATAACTTTTACAAACAATAAAACACAAAATTCCACCATTAAAACTTTTGATTTCAGAGAAATCTCTTCTTCGGCAAACACCCCTCCCCCACCACACACACACTCACACGCTTCCATAATCTATGATTCAAAAAGTATCAGATTTTTGAAAGTGTAAAAAAGAATCACCTTTTTTTTATTTGACTAAAACATGAATTTTATTAGTTTCAGTCAACCTGTGCACAGATGTATATATTAGTTTACAATTATATATTAACATATTTGTTATAAGAAGACAAAATTATAAAATAACTATTTTCCTCTTTGAACAGTAAGTTTATCAAGCATTTCACATCAGGCAAATTTAATTATATACAAATAAAAATAATATGTGTGCAAAAGAGATTGTTAATAAGAAATTTTGCATTTTAAAGTAAGATAAGTTATACCTATTTTATTAAAATAAGACTCTACTAGTTTCTAAAATGTGAGTGAGATCTTGAGAGAAACTAAAGACCTCAATATATAGCCCTTGCCTTTCATTTCTTATTCTCAGTCAATGATAATTATGTAATATTTAGAAGAATTTTTTATGTTATTTCTCTCACAATAAAAAGTATGTTACAGCTTTATATTGAACCCTCCTAATGCCTAACTTATGTTTATCAATTATCTAAATTTAGATCAAATCTAATTTCTAGGGAATAGCTAACTTGGAAACATGTTGACATTATTTAGGAATATGGGGCAAGTAACTTTATGGAAAGCTATCCTAGCATTAAATATATTCTGCTTAGGAATACTGTTTTCCTGTTTAAAAAAAAAGTTTCCAGAGTAAACTTCTGATTGCTTAATTAGATATTACCATCAGAAGTACAAGTCTACTCTTTTGCAGTGGCTTTCTATTCTTTTACACATTTCTCTGCCATATATTGAAAAAGAAGTTGCCTCATGAAAAATATATAAAAAACTATTAAGCAGATTGGATTTTCCAATAACTCAAGATATAGTTTCATCAATTAAGACTTGATTCATATCAATATCCTTTTTATTTTTTGGATGTTCAACTAAGAATCTATAATTGAAGAATAATAGCATTTAAAAATGGAATTCTTACGAGATTCCAAATATCTTTTTTTTTGTAGATCCAGCAATAAAGTCCAGTGCATTTGATTTTCTTAGATGGAACTCATCTGCTTTATAAATAACATTTAACAGTCACTATTCCATTTAAATGTAGACAAACAAACTATGTATCACATATTTAATGACAGTTAAATCGCCCATAATGACAGAAGTGATTGACTTAATAAAGCCACTAATAAATTTATTTCCTGTTTGGAATCCCCCAAGTTTCTTTATTTTTATTAATCAATTAAGCTGTTAAAAAAAATTTTTTTTTTACATTGCATAGATATATAATTTTAACAATAATTAATGTCAATTTTAGTAAATCTAAGCATTAAAACAGTTATATAAATAAATACAAGTGCTGTTGCAAATTAATGTGTGTGTATATATATGAGAAGTATATTTTTTGAAAAAAATATTCTTATTATTGTGAATACTTTTTAAAAGAAAAATGTAATAATTGAGTCAAAAAATTCTTTTATCATAATATAATAAGGTATAGCTGAATAGTATTATCATTTGGTCTTTACTCAATTAGTGATTAACAGATGATAACATACAGAAAAAAATTAATGCACTTGTTTCCTGTAAAAAAAACTGAAATAATCATGTGGTATATATTAGTATTATTTATTGGTTTGTCAGACATACTTCATCATCCCACAATTTATTATACATTTTTTTATTTTAAATAACTCTGAATAGAGACTGAAAACCTTATAACTGTAGACAATAAAAATGTGATCTTGATGCATAAATGTTTGTATAAAAACCAATGTGTTTTTTTTTTATTCAATTGAGATGAAAGTACAGGTTCTACAATATAATAGTTCTACATTAACACTTGAAAATTGTTAAGTGATTTTTAAATGATGTTAGTACTATAGCAAATATGGCATTTTATGAAAAAAAAGAATAGCAATCAAGCATTGGTGGTCGAGAGGTCAGCGACGGTTGCTTCACGGGTTGCTTCCCGGCTGATGCTATGACACATGAGAAAAAAAAAAAGAATAGCAAAACAATTCACCAGAGTCACTGCAAAAGTTTCAAAATGCAAATATTCAGTCTAAGTGAAAAGTCTGTGTAGATACAACTAGTCACATCAACAGATTCTTGACAATGATGGACTTATCTGTCTAATAAATGAAATGTAATAGTCATTGACTTTTGTAGATGCAGTCCAATACAAATTATGAACTATGTAATTAAAGACAGTCAAATTGATGAATGCAATAGCTGAATTGGATTTGGTAAATTCACTAGCAAATCTAACTTCTAATGGGAATCTTCATATATTATTTTGTATTGTTTTGGTAATAGTTAATAAACTGTCTAAAAAAAGAAAGCTATACACTATAAAAAAATAAATACTGAAAAATTTAAGTCATATATATATATATTCTGAAATGACATTACAGTAATTTTACATCCTTCAATTTGATAACTATTATTTAATAGCAAATTATTTTTAAAAAATCTTTTTTTAAAAGAAAAACACATAAAATTCATCGATATATATATCCATAACAGTTTATTCAATTTCTGTGTAAAACTTGAAGGAAAAATTAAAATACTTATAATTCCTAGAAAGTGCAGGAATACATAGAAGTCATGAAATAAAGTTGCTTATTGTAAACCTATCTGATCAATTCGATCTCAAAGCCAGAGAAGAAGAAAAATATGATTAAAAAAAAAAAAGTTTGCAATGTAAATTTATCATTTTAATACAATAATTAAATAATTATCTACATTACATCTATAGATCACATGTACTCATAAATACACTTAAAATATTTTGCTGGTTAATTTACTAAATCAATTTTCGAGATAGCAGAAATACACGCTTATATATAAAACATGAAATAAACTCAGATATTCTACGGTAATATCCCACACAAACTCAAATATATATTATTATTCTATTTATTTATTTCTAAAGCGCTTTTCGAAGGAGCCATGCCTTCATTTTCAAAGCTATAGATAGATAGCGATGTTCAATTTATTTATTTATTTAAACCAACAGATGCAAATTATTTAAATTAGGTCTGCCATTTCTTCGAGATTGCGTAAAACGTGTCTCTTTTATTTAACGAGTTATCATCTAAGTTAATGAAATAGGCCTCCTTGATTTTCCTTCTTATCTCATGTCGCTCACCGCATATTACTTGCGGATTATCTGGTATACACGAGTGGCCCGTAGTGATTTTATGCTGCGCAAAAATAGAAAAGTTGGAAGGATCCGTTAGCGCCTTATTGTATGCATATTTATGCTGCAGCAACCTCGTATGAACAGAAGCTTTGGTCTCCCCATAATATTCTGCATGACAATTATTTTCTGGGCAAATAATTTTATATACGGCCTGCTGGATGTTAATTGGAGGTAGTTTATCTTTGAAATTGTTAATGCATCTAACAAAGTTAAGAGGGGATCTGTAACACACACTAAAGTCTTTGCAAAAAAATTGTTTGTAAATCTGTATATATGTTTTTAATATATGGTAATAAAATCCTGGTTTTGTTCAGCCTATCCCCTAGATTAGGAGGGTCTTTAAATCGTCTAATAATCTTGTCTATTGTTCTCCTGTTATATTTGGCATTTATCAAATCGTCCCTAAAAATTTGAATATTCTTATTCTTGTCAGCCTCAAAACTACACAATCTAGCATTTCTCTTCAAAAATATTTTTAAACCTGAAAGCTTATACAGATTAGGCGTATTTGATTGATGATGAATATGGCCTCTTATATTAATAGGTTTAATCAACATTTTATACTGGAAGCGTTGCTCCTCAATTACCACTTGCAAATAAATAAATAGAATAATAATATATATTTGAGTTTGTGTGGGATATTACCGTAGAATATCTGAGTTTATTACACATATAAACCACACATTTCGTTATTTAACACTTATAAAACATGAACTAAAAAAAAACAACTAAAATATGTATTCTTATTTAAATTCTACACCCGTTTTCATTTCCATAAAACCAATGATAGTAAAACTAAAGAATTTTACTAACTTAACCTATTTTTTGACAATAACTCTTTCTTATCTATCTAATGATTTATTTAAAAAAATCACTGATCAGATTAAGCTGAAGTTTAGCAGAAAAAAGAAAAGCATAAAAAATAGCTTGACTGATTTATAAGTTTTTAATGACTATCTAAGATCTTTGTATTTTCAACTTGGTCAAAAACTCAGGATAATCAATTACAACTTGATTTTTAAAATATTGATTTATATATAAGTAGCATGTAAAAGATTCATGATATAGAGATTAATGCATTCAAACGTCTCAATCATGACCTGAATTCAAATCCAGAGCATTAAAATCAACTTTATTATATATCAATAATTTCCAACCTGAAGTGCCCATGAATCAGGACATTTAGGGGTGAATGAAAAAAACTGACTAAAGATATATATGGGTCATTTTTATGCTATGTAGTAAGGATTTGACTGAATTCATTCCATCTTTTAAATTTTGGAATGTAAATAAACAATCATTATTTATTCAATCATAATATTTATTCTATTTATTTATAGTTACAGCATATAATTTAAAATATTTTGCTAGTATGAAGATAACATTTATGAAAATGAGTCATTACGAAATATACAATTGAAAACTATTGATCTAAATCATAAATTTAAGATTAATGAAGGATTAAGCACTCTTATAAACATGATACACCTCACTTGCAACAAAATTCTATCATATTTCAATTGACTTTTTTACGTTTATTGTCAGTATGACAAATCTAAGTTAATCTGGGTTTAATCATCCAATTAAGAAATATTTAGAAAACCATTTACTGATTGCTGCTGAATGATTTCCTGCGTTGGCTGTAATTTCTACATAAAAGAAAAATCCTAGCTGTTTTTTCATATATCAAATGCGTTGACTGGGAAATGAACCAGGGTCAGCTGCTTGGAAGGCAGCTATGCTAACCACTAGGCCACCAACACTTGACAAAAAAATCCTAGCAAAAATCCTAGCTTTGTGTCTGAAAATACTTCAATATTCACCTAGCCCAAACTAAAATGCAGGTCATGCCCTATAATGGATGATCAAACACGTGGTTATAAAAGTATCATAATTTTCAAAATATTAAATTTTTTTATGATAATCATTAAAAAAGTGACATATGTGTGCATTTTTCTTGTCTCAAATGAGTTAAGTAGTTATTTAATTAATATGAAGAAAAATGCAAATGATTGAGGAAATACTGCAGAGCTAACCCATCTTTACACACCATACATATTTGTTTAATGTTCTTTTTATTTTAACCCTAAAACATTCAAGGACTTAAAAGTTATGAAAGCAAGTTACTAAATTAACAACCCACATATATTTAAACTAGTCCACAATTTTATATATTTTAATAATCTGAGTTTCCAACTAAAATTAGAATAAGTAGCAATTTTATAGTCTAACTAATTGCAGTAGTAAATGTTCATACACACCGTGTACTACAAAAGATAAAATAATGTATACGCAATATCAGTAACATTTCCATATGTGCTGAAGATTTTTCTATTTTTTTTTTTAATTTACCCTTCATCTAAGCACATCTAAATATCCATTTTAGTAACAAATAATGGAACTAGTTAATCCCTTGAATCTTAATAAAAAATAATATATTGGCATTGCAAAGGAAGCATTCTATAATAAAGAGAGATGTGGGGGATATAATTCAATAAAATTCTTATCAGACTTGGTACCTCATCTCCCAGATTGGACTTTTTTTATATGAGACTCAGCCTTCTTAAATAATTTAATATGTATAACTTTCAACAACTGAATATATATATATACTTTTGCATTCCTACTGCATTTTAGCAATGTAATTTTAGCAATGTAAAGAGGTTCATTTTATAATACAACTTCAAAAAATCAGTTCTCATTGAAGTTTGTAAGTAGCTCTGAATAAGAAATGCTAAAATAGCAGTTGTTCTCTGAGAATTGTAAAACAGTGACACTGACTGAGAATGTGTTGTGTGTATATATATATATATATATATATATATATATATATATATATATATATATATATATATATATATATACATATATATAAAGAAGTTGTGAGTTAGTGGTTGTATCCACTTACCATATCCATGACTAGGGGATTTAAATACAGATTTAGCATAAAAAACTACTTCAGGTTACTGGAAATTTATTTCCATATGGTGCTTCAGAATTTTTCCTGATACATGGCTATAGTTCAGCTAGCCTAAATGTTCAATTATTGAATGATAAATAAGCTTTCAAAACCTTATATCATATTGTTTTCTTCTAAATTTGGCATCTCATAATAACATTCAGCCTTTCTCTGATTATATACTGTCTCATACCCACCTTACAAAAATCTTAACTAACAAACAGTTAAGCTTATTTTCTCCTTCACTGTTCTTAATTTAGAAAAGAACAGTTAGAGATGGCTATGCCACATAATATAGCTATTATTTATACTTCATAAAGGTGTATGCTTACATCTAAAACTGTGACATAATATATCCAATTACTACATATTAAAACAAAAATTTCGCAGATTTTTATCAATCCAAAAAATGGTTCACTTACAGTAATGAAAAGGGAAATGTTGTGGTGTAACCTGTTTATATATGTGTAATAATGCTTAAGGCTAAATGAGTTTGCAAGTACCAATCAATACTTAGACAATCCCAATATCAATAACAGTCAACAATTTCAAACTATTGTCAAGACAACCTCCTCTTAACAATAGTATAATACAATTAAATGAATTTATTTTTAAAGATAATAAGTTGAGGCTTCTAATATTTAAGATAGCATTCACAAATAGAGAAAATTTTATAATTCTAATGATAGAATTCTGAAGTTGGTCTTGCCTTTCTGGTTCTTTTTCTTTTTTCAGGTTTTATTATGTTTTCAATAGATTGTTGAGAATTTTTAGATATATGTGGAATTCAAAACTCAACTTTTGGAAGAGTAGATGTGGAAGATTGATCATCAGAATTATGAAGATTATTTTTATCTTGCCTGGTTTTCAAATACTTAGACTGTATAATAGATGCAACAAGATTAAAGAAAAATTATAATTTGTTGAAATATTAAAAGTTTTTCACACAGCAATAAGATTAAGATTAAGCAAAAAAAAAAAAAATTAAGAGACTAAAATATCTAAGATCAAATGATAAACGAAGAGATATCTGTTTGATGCAAATCAATATCTTGATGCATTTTTTGTGATCTTATAAGTTCCTAGTTTTTTAATATCCTTGTCTGTGATGTTTGAATCTGTTTTGTTTATCACAATAGTCAAAAATAACATTTAGATAGGCAAAATGAGCAAAATACACAACAAGATGGTCAATTGTATCTTAATTGTAAATATAAAGTAATAAAAAAATACATTTAATGCAAAATCATAAAGATCCTACATCAGTATAATATGAATATTATTTCTCCAAGTGCATTCAACTTTTAGAATTTGATATGTTATGACATATTGATAAAAACAATTGGGGTTAAGAATTCTCATTGAATACCTGAATGCAATTACATTTAAATTATTTGAAAATTTTAGTCTTTTCTGAATTTACAATTCTCTTTTGTAAAATTAAATACATGTATTTCATATTCCAGTATTAATGTACTATCATCAATCATTATTGATCCACTGCAGGATGAAGATATCCCCAAGTTTAATCCATCTTCTTGGATCTCTAGCCTCTTTTTTCTCATCACTCCAGTGCACTTACCTACTCTATCCATTTTATATATAGTCTATTTCTAGGACTTTTACAATAACAATCCAGTTTAAGATTTCACCTGTCCATCTATTATCATCTCTTCTATCAATATACCCAACTTAAATCTACTTCAATCTCTTAATTTCTTCAATGATAACATCTGCTTGTTTTCTCACCTGTTTCACTTTCAATCTCTTCTTGTTACTGCTAATATAAATCTCTCCATATTTCATTGAATGGTCTGAAGTCTTGAATTGTTCTTGTGGCTTAAATTCATAAGTGAAAACTGGTAAAACACATTTATTAGAAACCCTACCTATACAAAAACATCAGACTTTTTTTATATTAAGTTATTTTACCAAAAGCACTCTAACCGAGTTTATTTAAGAGTTTAATTTCATCCCTTATGCTTCCATGTGTGGTAATAATCTGACCAAGATATTGTGAGTTAAATTCTAACTCAATATTATCAATCTTTATTTTCCTCTTTTGAGACAATCTCTAATTTGGTCTTTATAATATTTATCTTTAATCCTACTTTTTGATTTTTATCTAATAATGCTTGCAATATTTCCTGAAGCTCTAAATCATTATTTGCAAAAATCAATTATATCATCTTCAAAATCTAAATGGCTTAAACAATCTCCATTTACTTTTACTCCCTTAGCTTCCCATTTTAATTCACAATATACTTCTGCAAAACTACTTGAAAAAGGTTTTGTAGATATAGAGTTATCATTTCATACACTTTCTCAATATTAATTTTCCTAGTATCATTATGTAATCTAAGAGTCACTGTTGCATTTTATCAACATTTTTCAGAATATGACAATATTGTAGATTTTTATCTTGATCCAATGCTTTAATCACTGAAGAAATGCTTTTAGAATCTAATACCTAATCATAATCTACAAATTCAAAGCATAATGGCAACTTATATTCATTGGTCCTTTCTATAATCTCTTAATATTTGGATAAGATCCGCTATATTGAAGCTATTTTTAAAATGAGCTTGTTTTTTTTTTTTGGTTGGTTAAAATCCAAAGTTCACTGTAGACAAATTGTAATTATTTTGGAAAAAAAATTGTATAGAACTGATAAAAGAATGACCGATTTGTAATTTCTAATATCTTCTTTATCAACTTTTCTTAATATTATTAATAATACTGTATTTTCCAATCATCATTTAGACATTTGGTATATAACTTTCTCAAAACTGTTTCTATCTCTTCACCTGCTTATTTGTCTGAAATTTTTCCCTTCTTCATGCATTTAATTGCCTCACTTCTTTATGTAAAATTCTGGGCATTCACAAGATATAGTAGTTGTAGAAAATAATTTTCCTTGTTTTTATTGCTATATAATTCTTGATAGAATTCTTATACACATTTCATGATGTTATCTCTCTTTTTAATAATAGTTCCATCTTTTTTTCTTATTGTGGAAATAACACTCCAACCAATATCAAAATGTTGTTTTCTACTCTTGAGACTTTTATTCACTTCTGCGGGTTTCTTTGCTAATTCACAATTATAGTTTCTTATATCATTATCAACTCTTTTTCATATCATTTTACAAAATTCTAGATATTCAAACCTTTTTAATATATCATTTTTATATATTTTCATATTCCTTCTTTTCTTCATAAATTGTCTTGTGTCAGTAAAAATTTTACTGGTCAATAGCTGCCTTTTATTACCAGATATTTTTCCTGCAGTTTTTAAAAGTGTATCAGTTATCTCATTCAAATTTGAAACATGTTCAAAATCTGTTAATATTTAAAAATAATGTGCAAGTTCTAATTTAAATTCACTGGAATGTTTCTGAAGATTAGGAATATTGACTACTGAGAATATTGTTTTCTTAATAATTTTTGTCTCTCTAATTTTACATTAACACATATCTTACATTTCACTAATCATTAATTACTTCCTGTGTTGAATTTAGTAAGAATGTTACAATCTTGAAATAAATATTTTCTATCAGTCAAAATATAACCTAATTCTGCTGTACTTTCATTTGGATGCTTCTATGCTTATGTAGCATTTTTCTTAAAAAAAAAAGAATTCATCACGTTTCTTTTTCTGCAAATTCCACAAGTCTATGTCCTCTTTCATTTCTATTACCATAACCAAATTTACGTTCACCACTTTTATCTCTCAATTGCTTACCAATTCTAGCATTAAAGTCCTTCATAACAATTTTAAAATGTTATTTGGTCTGATCAAAAGCCTTTTGTATATCCATATAAAAATATCTACTACTTCATCATTATGAGAACTTATTGGGGCATAAATCTGAATTATTTGCATTTGATATTAAATTGATTAACTAATCTTGCCACTCTGTCCAATACACCATCAATCCATCATGCTGTTCATCCATTTTTTATTTATAATGAATCTTATTCCAGTTGTACTTCCAATATTTATGCCTTTGTAGTAGAATACATGTCCTCTTTTTAAATCAATTATCTCTTCATCTTTTCTTCTAACTTCATTAAGTTCAATAATGTCCGATTAAAACTTCCTTCCCTTGAAAGTGATTTGCATTTGTAAGTACCTAAATAAAAGGTTGTCATCATTTGGCACTCTGGATCTGCAATCAGAAAATTCATACCACCTCTGCCTTCTGCCACCAATAGTTGCTTTAGCTAGAAACTTTACAGCCTGTACTTTTATCAGTAATTTTTTTAAATGAATATTCAGAGTTAATATAAATTACTTCATAGTGATCAAGGGTATGCTAGCATGAAAACATTATATATATTATTTTATTTGATAGAGAAGAGGATGTTTTTTAAAAGTAAAAATATTTTCCTCCTTTGATATGTGTCATTTATTCATTTGAAGAATTGAGTTTAGAAATTGAAGTGTTCAAACAGTTTATTTTTCCATTGTTCAAAAAGTTTGTTATAATGTAGAGTTTGAATAGTTTTTCTAATAGCAGACTTAATAGTCTATTTTAACATAAAAGGCTTTTCTATCCATGTAATAAGATAAAATTGTACTTTTAAAGCACTTTTAAGTTTTGTTGAAAAGGCCTTAAAAAAGGATCACATAATTTTCCAATTCAAAAAATGTGACCATTGTTTATTATCTTCACTAACAAAAACAATTAATATATTTCCTATTTGAATAAATATTAATATTATGGATATCATAAAAAATTGCAAACAGCATTCTCTCAAATAACAAATCTAAATTTCATCAATTACATTAACATCTGAAATGTCATTTGAAATAATGAATCTTGTAATTTGTTGTGATAGGACTTTTTAAGTGTCTAAGATATTTTCGATAAAATAAGATAGGTTTGTAAAGTTATTATTATAATAATTTTATCAATTTTATTACTGATGTAAAAGTTAAAATATTATAAACATACCAAATAAAATGATCATTTTTGAATCTACATCCAAATGAGTGGTAAATATAGTTAATCTTTTTGTATGCACTACAAATTATGTTCTTTTTACGGTGAATAAAGAAAATGAAAATTAAGAATGTGTGCAAAAAAAAAAAAAAAAAAATCATTAAATGGGAAGATAATTGCAGATCAATACACCAATATCAGTTCAGCAATTCAAAAAGGTTTTTTTTTTTTTTTTTAATAGCATAATTATCATATTATCCTATCAATTAACATTAAAATTCTCACTAAAAAAATAAGATAATGATATTAAGAGCTAATATATAAAATAATTAATAAAAGAAATAACGTTATTAATTAAATCTGAGGCAATTAATGTTTTATGACCTGATACTTAAATCTAGACAGAAATAATTGTATTTATATATTGGGCTATTTCTATTATTTAATATAAGTATTAAATGTCTTTAGAAAAATTTAACTTTATTTAAATATTCCAAATACATTCATCTGTTAGTAATAGCACACAGGTTAGTATATGCACAATGTTTTGAGAGGTATTATTCTCCCCTCTTCTTCAGGTATTGCTGGCCTAACCAGTGACAGTACTACATGGGAATTGAACCTCGACCTTTAGATTCTTAAATATTGAATTTTAAGGTAAAACTCTAACCAACTGAGCCATCCTGCCAAAGATCAACTATCAGTAAAATTTTATATACTTATCTGTGAGGTTCCTCCTAATTTCTCCACTTTTTCCTAAAAGCAAAATTGATTAGTTGTTTGCATACATTATATATAGTCACACTATGTTGACTTATGGAGTTGTTCACAATTGTCATATGAGCAGCTTCTTTCAATTTTCTTCTTTTTTATATTTTCTTCTATCCAATATTTTTGTATTTTCCCCAATTGAACATATTTTTGCTGTTATATATATAATGTGACTATCTTAGACCCATCTGTTTTCTCTTTTCGAATCATCAGTTTATGTTCTTGCAAGTGCTTTTCAATGGGATGACATCTCACCATTATACGTTTTTCCACATTCACATGGTATTTCATTTTTCTTTTCAGCATTTCACATTCAATACTTATATTAGATGATGGAAATAGTTCAATATATAAATACAATTAAAATACCATCATCACAAACTTTCAGAAAAACACTAGGCAGGAAAAAAGTTGGATTTTTTTTTTTTCAGGTTCCAAACAGCTTGAAATTTTATTTTTAAATATAATCCAGTTATAGACCCAATTATTCGTCAATAAATGAGTATATAGCTATTCCTAACTATAAAATAAAACAAATATAAAAACTGTTAAAATCCTCCACAAATAGCAATTTACCAGCTTGGAGAATAAAACCATTTCCTTCAATATTCAGTTTTGGATGATATTGAAAAAAACTTTTATCTCTCTATATATACCGATTAATAATTTAATCTCCTAAACAAAATCTACAGATTAAATGTAAATAAGATGTCAAAAAAATGAAAATGGTAGATTTTATTTTTTTATCAATATACATTTTACATGCTAATTAGTTTAAAGATAAAAAACAAAATTACCAAAGTACAGATAAGTCAATAATTTAAGGATTTTGATAATATTTAATAAAAGAAAATTAATTACTTGATCTATGACATCATTAAGTTTGCTTATATCCAATCTTGTATATACTCTCACTGTGTATTATTTTTAATTAATTTAAAGCGTAATTAACTGTTTATTTGACGTAAATTAATTTAAAAATAAGCTTCAAAATTGTTTAAATATTATATGAAATTAAGTAATTTTTCACCTCCCCCTCCCCAACTAGAATAAGAAAAGTTAAACTAATTATAAAAATCTGAAAAATCAATTTCTCCTTTTCTTTAAGAAAAAAAGTGATGTTATCACTTAAATGTGAACTCACATTTATTAAATTAGAAAAGCGCTATTTAGATATATTTATACAAAACGAGGCATGTCTAAATGAATTCACATTTAAAAATAAAAATATTAGAAAGCCAAATTTCATCTGGTAATTACTTTAAAAAAAAAAAAGGATAATTATATGGTCAATTGCTCAGAAAGTCATTGGACACTGTGCATACAAATAGCAGATGGGAAAGCAAACTGAGATTTTTTTTTTACTCAGCTAAGAATTGAACCAGAAACCTTTATCCATCTCTTTAAATTTCGCAGTTTATTATTATAATATATCACAACATGGCTTTTTAAACAAATCATTATAAAAAACATAAATTATAAAATCAATGAACACTATTGTTTCAATATAATTTTATTAATGTTTTGTAACATCTAACGTTATCTATTTTTTTAAAATCACTTCTACACAAATACTTGAAACTTTTAATATACCTGCAGAACACTGTGCGTCTTTTATCAGTATAAAATATAATAAATAAAACCAACTAGGATTAGTTCATTATCTATATGAATATAATGAAATTTATTCCTAATCCATACTGAAAAAATATAATAATTTTCCAATAATCTTCCGAATTCACAAATTATTCAGTAACAGTATTAGTAGACTGTAATAAATTGAAAAAATGTATGCACTATATTAATCAAATATTGCTTCTTATAATGTTCTACTTATATAATCTGTGGATCATCCATCCACCTTCCTAATTATCAATAGCAAACTTAGTAGTATTAAGATTTTATAAGTATTGATTTTATCCAACTTTACTCTGGTAATGCTCTTCATTATTTCTAGATCAGTTTTGGCTTCAGACATGCTCTCTCTACCATTTCAGATATATTACTTAGCAACCACAAAATTCACATGATTTTAATTAAGGCAGTTAGGTTTTATTATATTTATCCAAAGTATATATTAAATAAAATTTTTAAATTTTGTTGCTAATTACTGTTAATTTGCTATTGTTTTACTGTAATAATCAATAATTTCTTATATAATTAATTTTGGCTATGTATAGAAATTAGCATCTCAATAATTACTCCTGAATATTTTTGCTTTTTTTATTATATAAATCCAAAAAGTTTTAAAGCAACATTAAAAAAATAATAATTAAAAATTAACATACTAACTACATTCATTAATGTGATTAATTAAATCATACAACATATATATATAGAGACTCAGTATAAATGTTTATATATCAATATTTCTTTCATGCACTTTCATTGTATTCTTATATATTACAGTTTCAATTTTCTAGCAATATTAATTTCAGAGCTTAACGAATATTGTAGTCTAAAAACTATTGTAAATGTAAGATTTATAATAATATTATAAAAATATTGCACAAATAAAATGTTTAATAATTAATAAAGATTTTTTAAAAAAAAAAGAATATTTAACGGAATACTACAAAAATATCAACAAAAATAATTATTATTTTGAAATGGCTTTGTGAAAATTATTAATTTCTTTCATTACAACAAACTAAATAAGACAATGCTTAGTGATATTCTGCACTACAAAATATTATTGGAATTGTATAAGCAATGAGAATATCTGTATTAAATTTGGTTTAATTTAATTTATTTTTCTAATAACAATTAATTTATCATTTATTTATTTCTGTAGCAATCAGTATAAGCAGAATGAAAACAAAGATTGATATTAGGGGAAATATGCAGGAAAAAAAAATAGAACAAATAAATAGTGGAATGTAGTAGTAAAATTTATAAATCAGACATGTAATGAATATAAATTAGCTGCTAAAACAGGAAAAGTAAATGTATATAAAGAATCACTAACAGAACATTTAAAAAGATTAGGAAAACACAGTAATATCCTTCAATATTTTTTTTTTGTATACATACAAAAAAATTAAAATAAAAAACTCAAAAATTTTGGTAACTAAACTCCATTTTACAAATGAAGTCAATAGAATTTAAATATATGTAAACATACATGTGTAAACTGATATATTTTTCAAATGGAAGAAGAATTTCTTTAACAATGAATAAAGAATAATTATCAGTACATGTCTAATATGGTTAAACCACAACTCATCGGCTCCAATGGTTTATGAAAAACCATTAAATTAATATGAAATTAATGATTTCTCTGAATTTTAGAGAAGTCACTCAATAACAATGGCAAAAATTGTAAATACTCAAAATATTTTCTCAGTATTTGCATTAATTGACAAAAAATTAAATTATTTATATACTAAGAAAATGATGTTTAAAAAGATTATTACTTAAAGAAAAATTAAATTAATTGCTTACTGTTGTTTTATGAAGAATGTTGCTTTTCTATCTTTTTTCTTTTAAACCATTCAAAGCAAAGTAACTTACTATGTTTGATCTTTTCTGATTTTTTTTTTCTATTTACATCATGCAAAATTAATTAATTGTTATTCAAATATAAAGGAATGTTTTTCAAATACTTTTATTGAATCACCTGACAATTTAACATCATTTATGTCAATACGAACTGGTGTTTAATTTCTTGTATCAAGTAAAAGAAATACATAGTAATATATATATACTTAAAATAGTTTAATAAAATAAATGTTTATTATAGATATTTAATAAATAAATGGACTTATAACTATTAAAGAAAAGCAAGAGAGAATTGAAAGATTTGAAAATACAAATGTGAAAAATATAATAGTATCTTTTTATTACAAAAAAAGTCATTTATTTTTATTTGACTCCGAAATAATACCTTTTTAATCCAGAAGCTGATGGTTACTATTATTAGCTTCTATATTGCCAATAAATATTGTGATTAATGCATAATTCTGTTGTGATAAGAGTAATATAAAGGCAATACAATTAAATTTATAAATTTACAATAAACACTAGAATAGCTGGAAATGGAAATCAGTTTTAGTTTCAGTAGAGCTGTTTGAAAAAAATCAAGTTATCACGGATAAAAAAAATAATCAAATGCCTTTATTGGTCAAAAGTTCATTCAAACATTTGAATATCAGAAATGATAAATCAGATGGCAATAAATGAAATTTAAGGTCCAGAATATATCAATCTACCACTGAACTAAAATATGCAGAGCAAATCAAATATCTTTGCCACTTGAGAGTTCATAAGATGATTAAGTGTTGGAAGTATAATAATTGGAATCAAGCCAAGGACCTTACACTCTAGAATCTGCCATTGTATCATTGCATTAAACAGTGCAAGACATGAATGTCTATTATTTTATAATCAATTAATGATGACATTGTTACCAAATTTGACTACAATGTAATTTTGATTGAAAAAACTGTAGTGTTTATTTAATATTTATCAAGAGTAGGGTATCATGTTTGTAGGCAAATTACAGGGTTTTTTGGCTACTATCACAAAATGCAGTTATAGCAGCTTTAAAAACCACATGATGATCAACTCAGTAGTACCTATTAGTGATGATCATCTATGTTGGCAATGCTTATTCTGAGCTTATTGCTTTTATTTAAATATACAGGATTAACCATAATGAGATTTTTTGAAAATAGCATTGTTTATTGTAATTTTCATCTGATAAAATTATATGCTAGTTTCAGTCTTCTTGTTTTTTAAAAATTACATTTCAGCCATCTTTCTTCCCAAAGAAACTGCTCAAGTTGTTATGTAGCTTTAAAAATCACAGTCTGGTTATGACTCTTGGACATTTTCCTCTAACAATGATTTCACTGCTAGTGTCTTAATTAGTTTCTTCAGTAAGGGAAGCACTGATGTGTTCAGGGTCAACTTCTCTGCTAAATGTGACCAAGATTTTCAACAGTCATAGGACTGCCATTTTTTAGTCAACTTTTTTGCTGAATTCTGGACTGGTTGGTTCTTCAGAACTGTAATTTAGCCTCAGTTTACTTGCATTGATAGTATAAAATATTTTTTATTGATTTGTACTAATTAAAGTCTCCTGGTCTTATTTATATGTTAAGAAAGCAGGAATCCACTCATTATTACAGCACCCATGTTATATAGAACTTTATTGTTAATGCAAAATACAAAAATATTTTATACTGATGTATTTTGCATTAATAATACAGTTCTATATAACATGTGTGCTGTAATAATAAGTAGATTCCTGCTTTCTTTACATATAAATAATACCAGGAGAGTTTAATTAGGACAAATCAATATCAGTTAATCACTGATTTGAAATTCTGAACTTTATTTCTTGGTCAGTTTGGAGAAAAGATATGTTCATTCTTAAAAATAATAAAGCTGGTTATTTACTCATGTCAGAATTTAAAGTCATCTGGTGGCCTAACAGTATTCTAGAAAAGTGAATAATCTAACTTTTAAGTTCTTTTTAAGTGTTTTTTAATGTTTCTTGCATCATTAGTTATAGGAAGAAATGGTGGGTTGAAAAGTGCTTATTGTGACACAACTCTGAATTTTGTTTATGTAAACAGCATTAGATAAAATACTTAAAAATAACATTTTAAGTTTTTTTAAGTTTTCAGTAGCTATGGTATGAAGTCATGGCATACTGATTGACATGAGTCATTTAAAGCAATGCACAGTCTAAACCAATGACCATCTAATTCTGGCAAATTACTGAATTAGTTTTACACTAATTTGTATTTCTTTTGCTATATGCATGGATGGATTTTCCCCAATCAAATTGACAGATCTATGGATATCAAATCTGAATTCACCTAACTTGCAGATGTTGTTGGTATCTCAAATTGCACCTTCTAATGTTTGGATGAGTTACGATCTATTACATTATTGTGTTCTTCACTTGAGATGACAAGAGAAGATGGAAAAAGTTATCATTCTCAATAATCGCCATGATTTCACCAATGTTAGTCATAATCTTTTAACATCATGCTATTTTAAGCAGATTATTAGTTTTCTTTTTATTTATTTTAATATGAATGTTAAAGTTGCATTCCTATTCTTTAAACTCTCAAACTTATGCATTTTGTGATATTCAACATAGTTTTCTTCTTATCATGATAATAAAAACTGGTTCAATATCAATATTGACAGATTGATTGCATATAAGAGTATTGATCCTAAAAGGATTAACAAGTTTTTTCATGCTTAGAATTTGATCTATACTAAAGTAAAAGTTTGAAGTGAGAAAAACTTGATCACTACTTGGTTAAACCAAGAATACTGGACTGCTGCAAAGACAAAAGTAGTGTTATGACTCTTCAATAGATTGGCCAGTGGTTTATGATCTTTCATATTATACATAAAATTATTCTTCAAACCATTATATAAAATTCAACATCACAGAATTGATGATAATCTGATTGCTCATGTTAAAATGGTACCCTTATAAAGAGTTAGGAGGAGCAGAAATAAATTATGAATAATTCAGCTGCCTGTTCAAATATCCAGTATTAATGAGTGCTTAACAGCTAAGCTACTTGTGAACTCAAATATTATAAACTGTAGAACCACACACATCTATTTACATTATTTGAAACATATTAATTACCTGATTAACTTTTAAATTTTTTTATCCTGTCCAAATATATAAGCTTCATTTAAATTATTGAATGACATAATTTAATTGAAATTAAATGCATTCAGACTGGAAAAAACGTATTGCTTAATTGATTTAAATATATAATTAAGAGTTTATAAAAGACAGAATTATTAAATAACAACAATGATAAAATTTGTTAATACAGTTGTAACACTTTAGCACTCACAAGTACAGACCATCAAAATAGAAAAGCATAATAACTATAACATTTACAAATAATGTAAAAGTGTACAGATAATATATATATAAGATTAAAGTTAAAAAGATTTCAATAATAAATAAAGCCTAGGAGAATTATACAAGATTAAAGTATAGCTTGATTAATCAGGGGCTATACAAATACTATTTTGACCCACAGAGCAAGATAACAGGAAAAGAAGAATAAGGCATAGTATATTGTGAACAACAATAACATCATTAACAAAAGAACAAACAGCATCCAACTAACAAATCATTGGAATTTGTAAGACAGGGTATTTTTCATAATAATAGTGATTATAAAATTGCCTTCAGATTAAACAAGAACAAGTATGGTTATGGTGCTCAGATACCAAAATGTATTAAGCTCAACTAAAAATTGAAAGCATTGTTTATTTTAAACATTATATATTTCATATATAGATATATACACATAAATTTCTCACATATAACTTAATGAAGATTACCATAAGTATTACATATTTAGCATGAATAACTAATGAGAATTCAGCACAGTGTTGAAAATGTTCAAAAACACAGTAAAACTGCAGGAACAAATTTCATCTCTAAGGAAATGTTGCTATATAAAATTAGATCACTCAATACATTAACATAAAAAGGCTATGACTTACATCAAAATTCATTTGCTTAAGTATATAATAAAAGGATTAAAAGAAGTCTAATTAATGTACTACATTAGTAAAAAAAAAAAAAGAAGTTTAATGCATTATTTTAACATGCTACAACAAATAATAATACATTGTAAAATACTATCATGAAATTTAAGCACTAAATATATTGAAAGATTGGAATTCCTAGCCACCATAAGCAATAAACAAACAAAAACATGGTTAATCTATCAAACACAATTTTATCCTTTAAAAAAATGCTTTCAGAGTATGGATCAAAATATATGCAAGGTTTACGAAAAAAACCTGTACTTATAAACTACTGTGAATTTCGAAGAAGCATATGAAAACATACCAAACAAAGAAGTAGTGTTCAAAGAAATGGCACAAATTCTCATAACAGGGCTCATCAAGTCTCTTTCAGCAACTGGGACAAAACTGTTAAAGCTTTAAATAATTAACAACAGAAAATAAAATAATATACATTTACAGCCTTTTTTTTTGGTATATGGTTTTATGCCCTTTTCATATGTTAAACATCTATTTTAACATTGAACTAATATTTCACATAGAACACTATCTATTATTATATAATAGAAGTAAAATAACAACAATAAAAAAATAAAATGTGAATTAAACAATATAAAATTATGATAGAGATTCAATAAAAATTAAAAGAATTAGTTATCTCAGACATTTATAAAGAAAAGATAGGCATTATTATAATACACAATGTATCGAAAACATACTCAACATGAATTAAACCAATTTTTAAAACAACATATATCTACTTTTCTTCAAGCTGAGCATGTTTTGATACATTATATATCATAATCATTTTTAAAACAACATATGTCTACCTTTCCTTTATAAATGTCTGAACATACACTGCATATCAAAAACAAGCTTAGCATGAATAAAACTTATCTTTAAAACAATATACATCTATCTTTTCTATTCACTTGCAAAGAAGAGAGATACTATATTGAATGAATTAAGTAAGAATTAGTTATATAACACAACAAAAAAGAATAAATAAAAACGTACTTTATACAACTTTATATACACCTGGGTCTCGTTTTATGCGGTAGATAGGTTCCACAGAAAACCCCGCATTAAAATTTTAATTTACCTTGAAAAATGGGGGATATGTGCTGTAAATTTCAGAATTCGCATAAAAGCAAAGCAAGAAAGAAAAATTACTTTAAAATTCGCAATAAAAAAATAAGCAAATAAAGTATGACTAATAAAAAATTTCAAATATTTGAAAAATATTAATACAAGACAAACTTTTTTTTACTTTTTTATTACTATAATATTTAATTTTACATCTTTCATACATATTTTAATCATTACTGCTAGCGTTCGTTTGTAAACTGGTAAGAAATCAGATTCGATGTGATGTGATGTATTGTGGCTTCTCCTTAAACGAAGTCAAGAATCTCTTAGAAATTATGCACAGAGAAACCTGTTACGCGACTTTATTTTTATTCGTGATGTGATGTGCAACTAGCGCCATTTTCAGTCTTCTGCCGTGTTAATGGTTTTCTGTTTCTATATTTAAAAAATGATATCGCATTCAAAACATTATCATTAGAAAGATTATTTTCAGTTTATAAAATCTTCGTTTTTTATTTTAAAAATCTAAAAGATTATTTATTTCTGGTATATATAATTTAAAACATTTTAAAAGTTTACATTTTTTGAATATTTATTGCGATATTTTTATATGTAAGTATAAATCTATTATTATTATTTACTCATTAGTATAAATAGGTTATTTACATAAAAGCTAAGTTCTAAATACAGCTTCAGGCCATATTCATGTTAGCTGCTATTAATATAACGTTATATTTTTGAAAAAAAAAAAAAGGATTTCAATTCAAAATAAGTTATTAATAATTTAAATTTCTTGATATCTAATAAATATAGTGAAACATGAAAGATATTAAGAAGAAATATGAATTGCATAACTTCAAAATCGCATTAAAATAATCCGCATAAAATGAGACCCGGGTGTATACTATCTTATTATACCGTTTTCAATTCATTTTTAATATTAAACTTTTATAAATATTCATACAATTATTTAAGTTACGTTTAATATAATATATTTCATATATTTGTGTTCGCAATTAACAATCTCAATAATCAATATGCATTCACTACTTAACATATGGTCATAGATGCTACAAAAAATACTAAATCTTTAAATTATATTAAAGATAATAATAAAAAAGAAACAACAAATATATGAAACATATCATTACCTAATTGTATAAATATTCATAAAACTTTAATAAATTTAGTTAATAACTGGTCAATTAAAAATATTGCTCTCTTCATATGTTAAACATCCACTTTAATATTAACTTATTATTGTACATAGAACTCTATTTTAGTGTTTTATAACAGAAATAAAATAATAAAATAAAAAATGAATAAAATAAAATAAAAGTTGAAAGAATTAACTATATAATACAATAATACACAGAATAAATAAAAAAACATAACCTATACAACTTTATATATATTACCTTATTATATAATGTAAACCATGCTAGTTACAATAGAGGGAGATAACATTTCACCATTTACTATTTGACTATATAGCAATTTTAAAACAATGCTAGAAACAATTATGCCTACAATAGGATATTTAAATATACTGTATATACAAAATAAACTAAAAATTATACAAAATATAATTTACTTCATATACATTCCATATACTCTAGCACAGTATTTTTCAGTTGACTACATGACGTGGACCAACAATTTTTTTTTTTGAAAACCAAATGAAGTATTGAGCAAAAAAGATGGGTGTTTTTATAATAAAATATTATTGTAGTGTCTAACAAATTTAATATATATATATTCAAAGAATGATAAAAAAAAACCATAGAATAATCAACAGAATTATACAAAAATAAATTAACTAACTAATAATAAACAAAATCTGAAACAAACGCAAAGACTAGTATTTAAATAACTGAGCAAAATATGATTATAATTATAAAACCAAAAACTAATGCAATTGTTGCTGATTCTTTTTAATAATTAGCTTATCAAGTCTTGAAAATATATTTATGATTGCTAAGACAAAACTGGATTTATTAATAAACTTTTTTATCTTTATTTTATGAGTGTCATTGCTGAAAATGTTAATTCACATAAGTATGTAGTCGAAAATGGCAATAACACTCTTAAGGTTTTTTTGTGTAATTCCAGATATTTAGTTTTACGTTTAACCCAAAATTGAGTTATAGTTGTTGAATTGAATAATAACTTTAATGTCCTATCACACTATAAGATTTAATTTTTCCTGTTCCAAATCAGTTAGGTTATTTTCTTGTCAATAAACAAATTTAAAATCCACGTATTTCCTTTCCATATGTCTTTTTCCTGTGAATAATATTGATCAAATGCACAACAAAGTCCTGTTAACACTATTTTTCAACATGCTTCTGGAGTGCCTCAATTTTATTCCATAAATTAAAAGTAGTACAATTTCCTTGCACGCTTAAATTTAGTTCATTTATTAATGAAAATAAGTCTGACAAGTAAGCCAGTTTAGCAAACCAATCGTTATATAAAAATACTTCTCAAATCTAAATTTTTTTGTTTCTAGAAATGTTTCAACTTTTCTTAATTGATAAAATCTTGTTAAAATTTTTCCTCTCGACAGCCATCATACTTCTGCATGAAATAATATTTCATCTCCAGATTCTATTTCATTGCATAAACTTGAAAATAGTTTTAAATTTAGTATTGAATTTAATATAATTTATTATTTTTATCAAGTAAGATCTTTAGTATTGAATTTAATATAATTTATTATTTTTATCAAGTAAGATCTCACAGCCCTTAAATCAATGACCATTCTCTGCTTTCTTAAGAAAATTAGACAGCGAATATTCTGGTTTGTCATACTATACCAAGATACATTGGCTATCCTTCTCCAATGTTGGGATTTGAAAGAAGAAATATGTCAGTTCTTAATAACTAAAAATGAAGACACAAGCCCATTTTTTGATACAGTATGGTTACAAGATTTATCATTCATGTTTGATATAACAAAATACTTATATGATTTAAATTTAAAACTGCAAGAAAAAGAGCAGACCATTACAAGTATATGTGACCAAGTTAAAGCATTCAAATATAAACTAGTTCTCTGAAAAAAAATAATTGAAAATTGAAAATTTAACACAATTTCTGACATGCAACATGAACAAATCAACTTCGGATAAAACTGTATTGTAGCAAAAATAAGCAGAAAATATGTTAAGCCTTAGAAGTGAATTTAGAAGTTTGCAGATTTAAATTTTTTGAAAAACAAGTTTTCTTTGTTTTCTTCCATTTTTTCAATAAATATAGAATCAATACTTAATCAAATGCAAATGAAAATAATTGAGATCCAGTATGATTCAGATTTGAAGGCAAAATGCAGTGAAGTTGGCATGCCTGGATTTTATAAATATTTACCTAACAGGTTTGAAAATTCTTGAAAATTCGCATGTGAAATTATTCCCATATTTGGAAATACTTATTAGTGTCAGAAGTTATTTACAATTATGAAAGAAAGTAAATCTTCTGAAGATCCAGAATTCATCTTGAG
Organism: Epiperipatus broadwayi; assembly: GCA_028023455.1. Classification (NCBI taxonomy): domain Eukaryota; kingdom Metazoa; phylum Onychophora; class Udeonychophora; order Euonychophora; family Peripatidae; genus Epiperipatus; species Epiperipatus broadwayi. The sequence continues at coordinate 4,644,910 of JAQFVV010006222.1, forward strand.
TCAGTTTTAAAAGTAATCACTGTGAACAAGATTCCCCCCAAAATAGGAAAGATAGTAGCAGAGAAGATATGACAATTGTCAGGAAGAAAATATTAATTTTATCGCTGTTCTTGTTTTGCTATTTTTGTTATAGTATACTTTTCGAAATAAAAACAACGTTTATATGAAAATCAACGGTTTTGTGTTTTTTGCGGCCCACATAAACTAAAACCTTGTTTATTTGGCCTATGTTAGTGTATGAGTTTGACATATTTGAGCTAGAAGACAAAGATATGCGAAAAACATTAATGATATAGAAAATACCCCTTGAATATATTGTTAAAAAATAATTTGTATTATATACAGTTATTCTGAAGAGATACTTTTCACCATTTTGTAAAAAAGTAGAAATATATATAAATGTGACTTGAAATTTGTTCTCTTTTACTTTGACTCCGAAATGTAACTTGGCATCAAAACCAACTGACTTTAGAAATAATATTTTTGTGACAAATAAAGAAGAAAACAAAGTATATTTATTTATGTATATAAATGAAATTAAAAAATATCAGATTATTATAACAATATCAAATAATATAACAGAAATATTGCGGTTACTATTATCGCAAATGATTGTATCAGTTTGAAAACTTCCCTACTTAGAGTTAAGAATCTCCCTTGATGATTTCTTGTGTTTTTTTTTCTCTCTCTCTTTTCATCCAGTCTGCTTCAGTAAATCATCTTGCCATTTTTCTTTCTGTTTGTTTATTTTTTTTCCCCGAGGCCTGTAAGGGATAAAATGGCCTAGAAATCAAATCACATTATTATCCATCACTTATTCTAAAAATAAACTAAGCAAAATAAATAATCATAAATATGACTTAATCACTAGTGTATTTAAAGTGCTTTACATTTTGCTATTAAATTATGAATTCCGGCATCTTAAGACCAACTTAATTTTTATTCAATTTAAGAGAAAAGTGATTTGAGAGATGAATCATTTAAAAATGCTGAAGATTAGCCCAGCAAATCGGGGGAATTAAAGACATTTGTTCACACTTTTCTTTTTCACTCTCTTTAATATTTTTCTTTTTTTTTTTTTTTCATATATATAAGTACAAAATTATTCTTTTTTTAAACTTTATAAACAGTCTGTAGTTCTAAATTTATATATTCGCAGAGAATTAACGAATACGCCGCGACTCTTACAATCTGGGATTCAAATCCCAAGTCGAAGTTGAAAATTTTTTCAGAAGCAAATTTGAATTATTTTACAAATAGCAGACCCATAAATTACACAACTAGTTATTTTACTGGTTAGTAAATGGGTATCTAGAAAATCTTATCTAGAAGAAGGGGGAGGGCATAAACCCACAAACTACCCTATTGAAAAATGTTTTCTCTATTGTTTCTCTGTAGACAAGTGAGTTATTTAAAATTTATTGTATTTTTACCAACTATGCTATGGATTAATTTAATAAGATTTATATCTTAATAAGTACTTAAATATTTATTATTCATCATTTACGAGATTAATTTGAACATCTTGTTAAACTCATAGGAGATAATAGAATTAATTTAATAAAATTAGATCGTGAGACAAAGACAACAAATAAGTTAAATAATTAAAAAAGCCATCTGAATTTTGATAAAGCTAATAAAGATATATCAATTTATAAGTGCAATAACAACACAAGGACTTAAAAGATCCTATTTTTTAAATTATTTTTATGTATATTATAATGACTTCATATTGATTGGCTGCTTAAAAAATTAATTAAAAAGAACAGCAACTATGTAACCAGTACATACTGCATTATTAGCATCTTTAATATTTATTTCAACACTAAAAAACTAGGTCTGATGATGATTTGAAATTAATATTTCTAAAGTTGATACTGATGTCTATTTATTTATCTGATGATCACTTGGTCAGCATGACAAATTATATTTAAATGACAATCAAAAGACAACATTCTATTCAGTTTTGGGCCGACAGATTTTTTTCTGTGTTTTTTTTTTTCAATTTTCCAACCACCCAGTTTAACTAAATAGTAAATGGTTCTCACACATCTATTTATTTATCTATTTAAATTCAAACTAGGTTAACTCGTAAATATAATTATTAGGTGATATGCTGATGATTCAATAAAATATATACATAATTTTAATAGTCTGTTTGTGAGGTAAAATCAAAATTCAGAAGTTAAAATAAACCATGGCATTTTAACACCAATCATTACCTCTAGATTTGTATATTTTGTTGCTAAATTATACACTCTGAAATTTAGCAATAAATTTTCTATAATTTGTTTTGGTAAAAATGCTATCTTGGAGGTTTTAATATTATTAGGTGTTAATTTAAGAGCAACCCTTTTGATGATTCATAAATGCCATTTCAGAACTATAGATTAATATTAATATCAGTTTAAATTATTTTTATTAAAATCGTTTGCTTGAAGTTACTCTGAAACTAAAACCTACATTAATCATACATTCAAGATACAGGAAAATAAGGATAAAATATCAGTATATTTCCCAATCTAGAATTTATAGCATTAGTTAAATACATAAATAAATTTTTCCAAATGATCAAAAAACAGTACAAAAATTATTAAAAAAAATTTCCATTATATTAGTCATCAACAAGCTAAAGGTTCCAGACATTTAAAAAAAAATTATATCTTATAATTTAAATTTAAAATATATTGGTAATCAATATGCTTTCTATTTAAACTTGAATCAGTTCAAATAATTAAAAAATAAAATACCAACAACCATTTTCTTAAAAAAAAAAAAAATCTTACTAAATCAAAAAATGAATATTATGAAAATGAAAGCATCAAAATTATTTTCAAAATTTCAATCATTTACTATGACCTTTCAGGGTTTAAATTAAATAAATAATACAATATACTGTAATATGCCTGGGGGAAAAAATGAATACTTCATTTTTGATAAATCTTATAAAGGCATTCTCAAACCATTACTTTATGATTGAGTTCAATTTCTAATATTGCACAATTTGGTTCAATGATTAAAAAAATATTACTTTAACATAACTTAAAAAAATTAAACATAACCAGAAACTTGTTAACCAAAGTATGACATCCATTATACAATTGCAATAAATTTAAAAACAACAACAACAATGAACTCTAGCACAATGTGGAAAAAAAGTACAAATTACATCAGTTTTTCAGAAGTTTACACTACAAAAGAAAAATTCTATTTTTGAAATTTCTAAGAGAATGAGTATTTCTTCAATGAAACCTATTTCTGTAAATTGGATTTTTGAAAAGCATCCGATAATCCAAATACTAAAAAAAAAAAAGTATAAAATTTAAAAAAATATTTTTAAATTTTAATAGTATTTTATTGCAAAAAAATTAATATTTTTGACAAATATAAAACTGAAAATGCAATATTAAAAAAAATAAAAGAAATACTTAAAATTCTTTACATGACATTTAAAAAAATCTCAAATAATAGTACTCATTTCTATACTTACAAAGAGCAAATATTACAATCTTTATATCCTAAAAATACCTTATAATTTCAATTTTGCTATACATATTGAAGAAATAAATATATTATATGCAAAACACACAAAAAATCTGGATTTTACTATCTTTTTTTTTAATTTAAAAAAAAAACTTTTTAAAATTCTACATACAACCAATTAATTATTTTGTAATCATTGTTGCTTTTTTACAAAAATATCTTAGTTTAATATCAGAAACTGTTAACTGTCTTCTGTGAGGTAATAAACAACAGTATAATGTTTTTGCTTGATACAATTTTATGATAAATCATTAATTTATAAATAAATTCTATATATATTCATAAAACGTATACATTTATCTCTATAAAAATACCAAATGTTAAAAGCCAAATTAATCAATATAAAAAAGAATTACACTAATTCAAAATAAAATATTAACCAACATCAAATTAAGATTTGCTAACATGGTTCCCATGCCTGGACAAATTTCTCAAGTTCAAAAATAATACAAAACAACACTCATATATACCTATTACTTTTCAACAACTAGAATTAACATTCTAATTACTTTTAATATTAAAGAAATTTTCAACTATTATTAAACTCATAAAATTTTATTAGAAGAAATCAATTCTCTTCTTTTCAATCTTCTCAAAAACATACTCTTGGCCTCCTTGAACAAAATCCTATGGTTTGTATTATTCTCGTGAATATATAATGCAGAATTAAAATATTAATTCTTTACTTTTATAGCATATACATATGCATTATTTGTATAGCAATGGTAAAAAATTTAAACTGGTACATATGAAGTTCTTATGTATTATTAACAAAAATGAGAAAATTATCTGCATAGTCTAAATGATTTAAATAATCATTTATTTTTATTCATTGAGAATTGAAAAATTGAAATTACTTTGTCATATACTTTATCAAAGGACAGCAGTGTCATCATGTAGTCTAATCACTTATCACATTTTGAAAAATATTCTTCAGAATTTAACAATATCCAAAATCTGTTTGAGATTTCAAACACAATGAAAATGCTTGCATAGTCAAAAGCATTTGCATAATCCATAAATCCAATGCAAATGGCAATTCATACTCATTGATCCTTTATATAATTCTTTTTTAATATATAGATGACTCTAAAGTATTAAAATCACATTTAAATTCAGCTTATTCTATTGATTAGTTTGAGTCTTGGAGTTTTTCATTCTTCTTAGATTTAATTGCAAATCTCACATTTTCATTTAAAATATTTGGCCTTTTGTGAAAATGGTTATTATAATTGTAAATGATATAATGTTTAATTGCTTTTCATTACAATAGAAACTGTTTCATCTGAAACCACTTTCCTTCCAATACCAAAATATTTTATATTTACAAATAATGTCATATGACTTCTCATATACTTCCCAAGAACAGTTCTTTTGCCTTTTACTAAAACCATCCTGCTGTAAGTTTGAGTAATCAATAGACACCAGTTACTATATAAATCCAAGATTTCCACATCAACAGTTTTTGGTTTTTGCCTTTATCAGTGAAGGCTATAATAATGCACTTATGTGGAATATTTACAGGATACTGTGTACAAAATAAAAAAAGGAAATATTCTTCAGAATTAAAAAAATACAATTATTTATATAAAGATAAGTGAATGATTAAATATTCCTGATTAAGCAATAATGTGCGTAACAACAGCAATTACAATAAAAGAGAGAGATTTTGTAGATACTATGGGAACAGCAGAAAATCAACATACATCAGAATACCTTAAATGTAAAGAAGAGTTCAAATATTTTGCATGAATAGTTTTGATAGATAATGCATTGAATGTTTCATGGATGTGTGACTTGCTAGATTCAAAGTGCATTAGTTGGATTCCAGCTTTACTGATAAAGCCAAAAGTCAGAAATTACTTGGATTGGAATATGAATATTTTCTATTGATTACTCAAGCTTTCAGTAGATGGTTCTAGAATAAGATAAAAATAACTCCTCTTAGAAACTGTTTCTAGAATAAGGTGAAATTAACTATTCATAAAAGCATATGAGAGGTCATATAATGATATTGTTAATAATCTTCCTAACCAAAAGATAAAGGGAGTTTATATAAAATTGAGGCCTCTAAAATATATAGAAACTGACTATGTGTCAGATTTCTACAGTGATACAAGTGAGTTAACCTATATTTAAACTGTAGCATTTTTTGTTTAAATTTCAGGTTATTATCTTAAATAGTGATAGCTGCTAGATGCATAACATTAGTTCTAACTTTGAATCTTAGGTTTCACTAGTGAAAATAAATAAATGGAGTTTATTTAGCAGTAATCCATCTAGTGTCCCTTAATTATTCAAACTTATAGAAAAAGGATGAAAATATTTTATATTTTTGAAACATTGCTATAGTTGATATTAACTGTTCTCAAAAGTAATTAACTATTTTTTTCATTTCTATTTTCATTATTTTTATTATCCCTTGAGAATAACAATTTATTAAAAATTGTTTTAGTTTTTATAAAAATTAGTCTACCTTCAAACTTTTACGTTTTATATATATATAACAAACATTACAAAAATATATATTTAATAAATATATTATTGATGGTACAATCCGAGCATTATAATGTTATATATAGCAAACCATCTAATAAAAACTGATTACTTAATTATACTAAATACAGCATTAATAAAGAGCAAAAAACAATATATGAAATTATTTGCTTTTGTGGATCATTACATTGAGGAATCTCAGAGTTCACTGAAAAAAGGATATAAAAAATATCAATTATTAAATAAGAAAATTAAAATACATAAAATAATAATCAATAATAATGCATGAACACATTTAATGATCATTAACTAAAATGAATTAGAGATTTTGGGTGAGGTAAAAACCTTACTATGAAACAAAGGAATAATATTTTTAGCTGACAAGACATTAATATAAAAATTCACAATAATAAATTGGAAAGAAAAGGGTGGCATGAAGAATTATAACAAAATAATTGGTAGCAAGCTTCTGCAGTTTATTTATCATTTAATGCTTAAAAGTTAAAGTGTATTTATTTATTTATCACATATATTATAAGAGCATGGGAATAATAGTTAATCAACATGTCCATCCAATTGTATAATCACTCTGAAATGGAAAAACTTTAACCTTCATACACTATATTTACTTGTAATGTTGGTCAGTAGCTAGATTCTCGTTAGAACCATCTACATTGAACATTGGTATTTGTTTACTACATATGTATAATTCAAAGATGTTATGATGAAGTGGATATATTTCCCTGGCAATAATATTTTCACTCAACTCCAATATTTGACTACTAAAGAAATGATTAGTAAAAATTTGCCTTCATTCCTTTCCTGAGATAAACACTAGTTTATTTCAAAGGTGCTTCCTTTTATCATTCTAATAGGGCTAACTTTGTATTCTTTAATATTCTTTAAACATTTTAATTATACAAATTTATCCTTAAGCAATAATTCAGTTTTCTCTTTCAAGATAATTTTATTTGACCTATAAGTGATTACAAAAAAAATAAAAATAAAAAATAACAAGAAATAACTAGACAAGGTTACAGGGTGGTATATACAAAGAAGAAATGATTCAAAAGTCAGTAGAATATAACCTGTGGATGCAAGGTGAATATTAATCATCTAGTCTATAACGAAATACCTTTGTTATTAAACCCTGTTTTGGCAAGTTATGGTTGGAGGGTTTTATCAAATCATAATAAGATATTAAATCATAATAAATATTTTCATATAAATTATTTAGGGGTTGGTTGGAGAGGTGCTGTTTAGACCAGTTGTGAATTCCCATGTTAGTATGGCCAGGTATAAATCGGCCTCTCTCTTGTCTGTTTCTTGGATATTTTTAATTATGCTGAGGAAGCAGTTATTGATTTCGTTAAGCGGTAATTTTTGAAAAATCACCTTGCATCTGGTCAACCAGATGGCAAAGTTTATGTAGGTGGCGAGCCTGATTTCAGTGAAAATGCCTCTATTTAAAACCCCTTCAAGAGATGTTAGATCTGGACCATTATTATCAATGTGTTTCTGGAAGTTTTGTCTTAGTCCTTGCCAGACCGGACAAAGGCGAAGGATATGGTCCATATCTTCTGGGCTGGAAAGACAGAGACAACATATGGGATCTATGCGGAAGCCTCTTCTATTAAGAAATATAGCAGTGGAGAGGCTACCAAGGTTAATTTTGAGAAGGAAGTCTGTGTGTTTAGGTGCTAGTTTCAATCTACGGGCTAGTTTGCGCAGTTTGTTTATGTTGATGGAAAGGTAAGTGTGTGCCTTCTGGGTATTTGAGTTGGATAGGTTGAAGGCTTCCCAATAGGTTATTTTTGAATTGAACATGGTCGCGGAAGGTACTATGTGCGTAAAAATGCATGATATCTGCATTTGAAGCCAGATGGGAGTGAACCTCTGAGGGGGTGGTCTATCAGTGGGAAGCACTTGCTCTTTGGGAAGCGGACATTGGAAGGTCCTGCAATCAGAATAAAGTTTATGGATCATATTGTAAGTTCTCTGTATTGCGAATACCTTTATTGAATGCAGTCCCAGTCCATTCATGTCTCTTGGCTTTTGAAGGGTGCACAGACTGATAAATGATCTGTGCCCACCTCTACAGAGTCGCAGACAATGGGATTCTACTTTTTTAATGAAAGCTTCTGTTGGTTTAAAACCCGCAAGATAATATATAATCTTGGGGAGTATGAGGGAGTTTAAGAGTGAAACCTTTCCAAATGTAGATATATATATTCTTGAGAGGCATGTTATGATGATGTCTATTTTGTTTAGTAGTCTTCGTTGTGTTTCCATCCTCATTGCTGTAGGGGATAGTGACATATTGAATCCCAAGAACAGCTGAGGCATAGCTTGTAATGAACCTGTTATCCTGTTAGCTGTTTTGATATTCAAATTGCTGATTTGTTCCTGTTAATGGTAAGCCCATGCTTCTGAGCATAGTGCTGTAATAGGCTTTCAAGAATGTTTATTTCTTCATGTGATTTAAGAAACACCACTACATCATCCATGTAGGAGATGTGGGAGATGTTTTCATTAAGAAGAGGGATGGAGATCCCAGGCAGTGCATCCTCAATGCTCAAAAGCAAGGGATTTATATAGATCATGAAGAGGAGAGCACTTAATGGGGAGCCCTGGGGAATGGAGATGCAGGGTTTGAACCCAGGGGCAATTCTCCCATTTAGAGAAAAAAAAATCTCTCGATTTGCTAGGAAATTCTCTATGATCTGAATGTATGCCAAAGGAACATGAAGAGCCTCTAGTTCACCAAGTAGTACATCTATTCGGACAGAGTCAAAAGCCCCGGCAAAGTCTAGTTGGACTGCGACTGGCCGGGATTGTTTTGTTCTACGGATATGATCAATGAGGAGTCGAAATCGGCTTACAGCATCGCCAGTCGATGAACCCCTCTTAGCATATTGATGCCTGGAAAGTTTTGATATGATTTTCTCTTGAATTTTATCTTTTATAATGCTTTCGATAATTTTGATTAGGAGAGGAACCATGGATATTGGCCTAATGTTATTTAAGTCTACAGGTAAATCTTTCGTTTTTATGAAAGGGACCACTCAAATATTCTAATTCTTTTTGAGATGATCAAGTATACAAGCAAATTATTAATGAATGCATATTATTAAAAAAAACAAACAAGAATTTCAAAATAAAGAATATTTATAATACAAGTAATATATTTATGAATCATATATTTAATAACAATAACAAAGTAAAAACAACAACATAAGGAACAAAAATCAAATGTGATCACATCAAAACATAATGGTAGAGACACAGACATTATAAATAGTGTTATAAACCAAATAAGAAATGTTCTTATGCATATATTTTTGTAATTAAACATTTGATTAATGAGCCTAATTACTATATTGTAACAGGATGGGTAAGTTGGAGTTAATCAGGGGTGATGGCAAATCATCATTATCCCTAAGTCAACAATATTTCAATTAAAATTAATTTAAATAATGAGCTAAAATATTAAAGTAATAAAGTAAGATATTAAAGAAAGATATTATTAATATATACATAATAAGTAATGATAAGATTTAATACATTAAAAAGAGCATGAGATCATGAGATCTCTGTGAGATCAGTTTAGTTAACTCACTAGAGTAACTATAAGTATAATTAACAATAAATTCACCAGCATTACAATTAAATATAAGTAATACTCATCATTATGAATGATTAACAATAAAAAAATCAATAGTCAATCTTGTGACTGGATTGAAAGTGGGTCTACTGTAGACCAGGCCAATTATTTATACCTTTGCTAGCTTGAGGAAATTATATAAACATAATTTGGATACACAAACTAAGTGCTCATCCATCAGAATACACAACCATAAAAGCAATAATGCTGGTATAGTAAAACATGATGATCATCATGAATGCTCTGGACACTTAGTATCATTATGTATTAGCCCACTATAAACTTAATTTCTAATAGGGACTAAACTAAATAAGATGTAATGCATGAGCTTTAAAGAATATTTTCTTTGCATCATCTGGGATGCTGATGATGATGATGGGAATATCACCACCATCACTGGATGCATATAAACACTAATATACATCCCATATATGTATATATCAGATGGTTATGCATGAATCTAGCTCAAAGAACATAAGCTTTATAACTGCTATTGTGATCAAGAGATAATGCAATATATAATATCCTAAAAATATTTAGAATTAAGTTCACTGGAATAATTTTAACAATGATATATAAATGTATTAATAACAACAAAAATGGTATCATAGTATTTAGAATATGGTTATACACATATAAATTAAGCTGTCTGATTTTGATTAATATATAAAATTTAAGTTATTACATTGTGGTTTAAATATATGTTCCAATATACAATACCTACATATATCTGCAAATAGACATGAGGTATAATTTTACAAATGAACATATTACAATTGACATTTAATATTTAAAAAAATGATTAAATTTTACATATATGTCTACATGACATGCATTAATATGTGCACAAAGACACAGCATAATATTGATGAATATATTTCAACCATCATATAAAATACAATAATGATTAAAATTTACCTATACATGTTTATTTGACACGCATTGGTATTTGCACATGAATATGCAGTACAAAAGATGAATATATTTTAATACATCAAAATAATAAAATTATTAACATCTTTCAAAATTAATTCTTTGTTGAATACACATAAATTCACAAATGTGTATAGTAACGATATATAAATATGCCATTACATTAATTTAAAATAAAATCTTAAAGTTTGCAAATAAAAATAAAATCTATTAAAAAACTAAAAGCTAAAATGTTTGTTAAACGTATATATATATTCGCACAGACGCAAAACTTTAAAAATATTTTTTTTATAAATAAAAAAAAGTATTTGAACGTACTTTTTTATAAAAAAATACAACATTTAAATATAAAAATATTTTAATAAAGAAATAACATAAGTAAAAATAAAAACAGGTGTTAATTAATTCCTATAATCTGTAAATGGAAATGATTGTTTATTAATTGAAAAGCAAGCTAGCCTTGGGGCTCTTGTGTAATTAAAAAGTCAGATGAAAATTAGATAAGAGAATAAAGAGAATTTAGCTTGACCAATGGAAGCACCAAATCTCTCGGACCTTAACGAAGATTTGGATTAGTGACGTCTTTGTTCGTTCAATCTGGAGATTTACTATAAAAAGAAAAATATTAAGTTCCAGTCAGTTTCCAGCTTGATTTTGTGAGAAGGGCAATGGGACACACATATCGTTCTCTCTCACTTATTTTAAAAATGAAAAGACTGTGATACCAGAATGAACCAGCTAAGGCTACCTCCAGAATATCAGACCGGTCTTCGATGAAAGTCTTCATGGGAATTGCCAACAGGAACCTGTAAGCAATTGAACTGAATGATTTTAAAATCTGAAATAATTAAGAACTTTAAAGATTTGATCAGTTAATCTAAATTTTTTAAAAAAGAACTTTTCTCTGACATATGTGTCTAATCAATTAATAATGTTTAATTTTATATGTTTTGCGTTTGATAAAAATCATTTCCATTTTTTTTCTTATTGTATAAATTATTTAAATGCTTGAAATTTAAGGTTGGATATGGACATTGCATAGATTCATTAGCAGTTGATTATGTTGTGGTTTTCACATTCAATTAGAATATATAGGACATTGATGTCAGTGCGGCATCTTATGATGAATGCTATAGGGTTTCTTGTATTCCCTCTGCAATTGACGTTATCAATGACTTTGTATTTTGATCGGTTGTGTTTATTTTGAAATGTTTTTAACCATGGAATCTATGCAGCTGATCTATACTCAACATTATAAAACAAATTGTATAAAATTCATCTGTGTGAACGTATCTAAACGTTAAATTTAAGTTGGGTGTGAATGGCTATATAGTTTGTAAAGTTATATTAAGGGAGGGTAATCTTAGGTTATTCATTTTGTAGTTGAATTAGGTCAATGGATTGGATATATTTGTGTAATTAGTAGATGTAGTATGAGTTTTGCTATGTGCAGAATCGTTGTATATGCTGCACAAACCCTTTGCCTATGGATGGGATTGTAAGTTGGCAAAAAGGACCGTGGTCCCTTCCTATGGAGTTTTATTTTATTGTTCTTCTTGCCATACAGATGTAACATCCCTGTATTGGACAAGAGTCAATGTCTTCTCTAACTATACTGTTCAGATGTCCATTCCTGACAGTATAGTATATATGTGCTGTTGTATTTTCATGCTACATTGAATACAATAAATGTATTAGATGGATTGATGCCAGTTTGACTGCGAACTTTTGGCCTAAGGTTAAATAAGGGAAAGAATATTTTCTTTTCAAATGCAGATCTATTAGTCTATTCATACTCAATCCTCTAAATAAAATATTAAACTCATTGCAATCTATTTAAATGTAAAATTAAAAGTTAATATAAAAATCTAAAATGTTAAATTTATTCCTCAAAATTTAAAATGATTCAAAATTTATATGTGCATAAATAAATATTTGTTTGTTATTTACTGGCAGTGGCTTTTATTTTTTTATATAGACAAACTAAACAAGTTATTTCTTATCTCTGCGTCTCCATGAACTAGTGACAGTGGGCTAACGGTCTGAATATTTAAATAAAGTGGAATCTTAACAGTGTGTATCTGCTTACTTTATAAATTTTTCTAGGCTCAAATGGCTACATGGCACCCTTGTAGTGCAGGTTGTGGTTAGATTCGATCTTCACTTTCTTTTGGATCGTTATAGTATATATATAAAAGAAGTAACATGAATCAGTTATTCAATTCTTGTTTGTTTTTGACAGGTTATTCTAAAAAGATTTGTTTTTAGATTTCTTCTTTTTTAAAAAATAGGATGGTCAATGAATTAATTATTGATCCCTAGTTTGTTTGTTTTTTAATTCAAGCGAAAATTATTTTACTTATTTCACTTTCAAAATGTCTTTTTTTTTTTCAATAAATAATTTAAAATAATATCATTCTCTCGATATATGTATCACTATCACAGGTTGCTCTTAATTAATTATAAAGTCTTTAAATTTAAAACTATAGATTTTTAAATATCTTTTTTTTTCTCTAAACAATTTAAAATAATACTGTTCTATATCTATATTAGTATCACAGGTTAATTAATTATAATGTCTTTCTTTAAAATATAGAATCATCTATTAATCCTTTACTTTTTTATTTTTAACCCAAGCAAAATTATTACTTGCACTTTAAGTTATATTTTTAAATGTCATTTTATGGAATTACTAAAATAACTTACCAGCTGTATTCATAAGTAATATTTACTGAGGCTATAACCTCAATAATATGCATATAAAATGTGATAGTAGGGACCTCTACAGGTGTTTTAACCACAAGCTTAAACACCTGTAGAGGTCCCTACTATCACATTTTATATGCATATTATCGAGGTTATAGCCTCAGTAAATATTACTTACATAATCAATGTGCATTTAATAAATTTATAATTACAGCTGTATTCATGTATATGCATTTATATGTGCTTCTCTGCAGATAGCTAAAACAGCATATGTATAACTAATTCTTCATCAACCTTTCTCTGTGGTGAACTGTCTTGATGAGATAGGTATAGTGCAGGATTGTCATCATGAATGTATTAACCAGGTGACTGTTGATCTTCATTTGGTTCCACTTAGACTTCAGTCAAGCATCCATTTTGTCCACATTTAAGCAGGCTAGTGAACACAGAAAGTGGATCTGCCTTCATGTGAATTAAAACTCTTCCATAGTGAACCATAGAGCAGTTGCAGATTTTGTGATCCTTTTTATCTGCCATTATAAATTCATGGTAACTATTTGTATAACTCTAGAAACTAACAAACCAACTTTTTCAACTCCTTTTCAAAAAAATTATTACTACAAGACTAATATTTTTATCAACCCTTTATATAATCAGCTAGGATGACAAAAATGCATTAATTAAAAACTGTTTTTTCTTATCTTTAGGACAATTTTAATCCTTTCAAAAGCAACTTTGAAATTTTATCAAAAGTGTGATCTACAAATATTTTTAAAAATAGATAATAGAAATGTTTACAATTATCAGTCTATTTTAACATAAAACACTTGTTTTTAATTTCAAAATTAGAATTCCATAAAAACATTATTTGGACCTTTTTAAGTGTTTATTTATAACTAAATTTTATTTTCAATTCAAAATCATTTAATCTTTTACTATGATTTTTATTTTATTCCAGGAACATGAAGAAAATATCTGCAAAATTTTTGACTGTTTATTCTACTTCTCCTTTCAACTTTTGTTATTGTGTGCCATGTAACACACCTGTTACAATATACATGAAATAAAAAATAATTACATTCCAAAGATGTTTATGTAATTCAAACTCATTATATATATATACTAAAGAGCTCAGCTACCTATTCACCATTGATCAAATTGGAATTCTTTTTTTTTTTTCAAAAAACAAAAAAAAATGCTCATTATGATTTTTTTAAAATTTAACATATGTAACACATACACACAATATTTTATTCCTTTACTAATTGAGCTACAGCAAATTTACAATTAAATAAATAATTATTAATAGTTTTTATTTTATTACAGATGCTATATTTATGCTTAGAAGTTGTATTTTCCCCAAACTTAATTCTGCAATTATATCTATTAAGAATATAATAAAAAGAGTTGCCAAAAATGTTCATAGTGAAGTATTGTTTTTCTATGAGGAGAAATTCATGTTCTATTTTTCCTGCATTAAATGATTCTATAGTTATTTTTTTCTTTAAGATATATTTTATTGCACCAGAATATGTTTAAATTTTAAAATTATATATATATTAGAATCTAATAAAGAGTTGCCAAAAATGTTCGCAGAAAATTATTGTTATCTATGAGAAGAAATTCAACTTCTATTTTTCCTGCATTAAATGACTTTATAACAATTTTTTTCTTTAACATATATTTTATTGCACCAGAATATGTTTATTGTTAAATAAATAATTATTAATACTTTTTCAGAATACTGTAATTTTTATTATAGACTCTTTTATGCCAGATTTTTAACAACAGGGGTTTTTTTTAATAAGAGTGGCCATTTTAGTTATTTATAAACAATTTACATCAGGATTTTTAGTGAACTATTGTATTTAGTACTCCTTCCATTTCATCTTATATATATATAATTATTCAAAACAATACAATAATTAATACAGTAAAACAATATTTAAAAAAAAAACAAATATATATCAATTTAATAGAAGTACTTTCAACTATCTATGTAGTCGTTGTCAACTAGATTCAAATTGTATTAGAAAAAAACCGTTACAAATGTAAACAAAAAATAATACGTCATACATCAATTTTCCCACAATTCATTAATTTTTATATTGGCGGCCTGTCTGTTTATCAACTGTTGCTTTTCACTTTTTATTAACATAGCTTCTTTAATTTTGCATTTATTATTATTTCTTTCAATACACAAAATCTTAACTTTATTAAAATTAAAATCAAAACCATAATTACATGTTACATTATGATCAAAAAATACTGATGGTGATACATCATCATTTCTAACATTCTCTTGTCTTGATTTTTGCACTCGTTTATATAACAACAAATGCTCCTTTGATCTTTTCTCCAATGTACATCGAGATTCCCCAATATATGCCTTTCCACAAACACATAGCCATTTATATATTTATATTTATATATTTATAGAATAGATAAACAAAGGTATCTTGACTTAGGCAAGGAAAAAAACTTGGAATTTATATAAAAATATAAATTTAAAAAAAATTGAATAAAAATATTATTATTATTGAAGCTCTTCATTTGCTAAATATCACATAATTTTAATAGACTTAAATTTTTTTTTTATATTTCTTATTGGCATAATTTTTAATAAATTGTGTATTTTGAATCTTTATCAGTATTTGAAAATGCCCTAACAAAACATGTCCCTTAGAGATAGTTTTCCCTTATGATAAATAGCCACCATTTAATAATCCAAAGCATATATATAGTATTATCCTTAATTCAGCAGTTTTTATGTTGATAATTATCACACAGAATGTATAATATCATTTTTCTTTCTCAAATATTTGGGTTCCATCTTTCTCTCTTCACTAGAAAGCAAACTTTAAGTTCAAATAAAATTTGCAATTAGCAATGCTTCTTCATAATGCTGACCTAAGTACACATAATATTCATAGTGGTTAGTAAAAATAAGACATGATTCCAAGCTCAATCCTATTTCACACATAAACTAATGGCAAAATATTTTGTATCATTCTTCTTGGCTCACACTATAGTTTAATTATTAAATATATACTCAACATTGATTCTTCAGGAAACAGACAGAGAATGGTCTCTAGCCCATACATAAAATTTCTTATTCTGTAACTCCAAGTCATACCATGTTGTTTTTAATATGATTTGGGAATTTTTTAATCTATTATTCAAAATAACTTAAATTTTGCAATTATATATTTTACCAAAATGTTAAATATCTCTATAAAAATTCAAACTTTATACTTTTCCAAACATATTCTACTGTTAGTAATAATTCATAGATCAGTAAGAAACACAACATCTCAAGTAACACAACTTTTAGATTCTGTCAGAGGCAACAATTTATTTGATCAATTCATCACTGTTAATCATGTGCACTAGTCAAGGTCATAATTAATTAATTTTAATTAGAAGAGTTTTAACAAAAATTGGGTGGTGGAGTATGTGTGAATATTTTATAAAATGCAATTAACTGTAATTATTTAAACTATCTACTTCAGAAAGACACTGCCCACAATTATCAAAAATTTCCTCATAAAGTTTAATTAACTACCAAAAATATAATTAATAGTCTTAAATTCATTATTATATTAATATAAACTAGGTTTTAAATATTTCGGGGGTGTATTGGTATTAGAAGTTCATGATTTATTTATAATTTTAAAAAATAACTCAACTGATTTTTTTCTATTTTTAGTCCATAAAAATATTTATTTCCTTTTATTTTAGCAACTAATATTATTTTAATTATATTTTCAAAGACATAAATATTAAAAATAAAAACAGTTTACTAAATAAAACCAAATTTATATAAACTGATAAACTATAGTAAAATAAATGATTTAAATATTATCATCCATGCACTTTACTAATGTTACACAATGTTTTATTTACCACCCTTTTTTAGTTTACAATTTTGATTGTCCCAGCAATCTTCTTCAGAACTACAACACAATATAAACATATAAATATAAATATACATGAACATATAATTTACATTCTATATATACATCTTATGTTCATCATCTATTTATTAATATTATATAATTTTTTACTCTTTTTTACATTCTATATTTATTAATTAAAACTTCCTATACATATATATTCTATTTTTATTCCTTTTTTATTTTATTCTTATTATTCTTTAAATACTTCATTCTACTTAATATCTTTTACATTATTAGTATTATTCATTTAACTAACAATCAATATTCATAATTTATTCATTCAATAATTTATAATTTATTTTAATTGATAATATTATTTTAAACACATTTTAACCCACCTTTTATATAAAAATTTAGATGATAAAAATTTAGATAATAAAATAAATGGCATATATGAGATTAATTGTAAAAAGTGTCACATTAATAATATAAAAATAAATTAGGTAGGAGAAACAAAGAATTCAATATAATAGAAAGCTATTAACAACATAAATATGATAAAAATTCACCAATATATTTACATAAAATAGAAACAAGGCATAAGTTTGAAAATGATTGTGTATGGATGCTACAATTTACAGATAATAAAAGCAATAGAAAAATAAGTCTATTTATATTAATAATATTAAGTCAGTTTTGAATAGAGATTTGGGCCTGAAAAAATGTTCACATAAACTAAAAAATAATTTTTTTAAAAAATGTAGTTATACAAAAAAATAGGAAGAGGGACATGCTAATAATATAAATGTAAAATTTAAATATGGAGCTACTAAAAGTATAATGGTAAATTTTTAAAATTTGAATTTTAGCAATTGAAGTTAGGAGATATAAAAGGTGGGTTAAAATGTGTTTAAAATAATATTATAAATTAAAATAAATTATAAATTATTGAATGAATAAATTATAAATATTGATTGTTAGTAAAATAAATAATAATAATGTAAAATATAAAAGATATTAAGTTAGAGTTAAGTATTTAAAAAATAATAAGAATAAAATAAAATAAAATAAATAATAAAAATAGAATATATATGTACAGAAAGTTTTAATTAATAAATATACAATGTAAAGAAGAGTAAAAAAAATTATGTAATATTTAAAAGGTAATAAATAGATGATGATTATAAGATGTATATATAGAATGTAAATTATATGTTCATGTATATTTATATTCATGTGTTTGTATTATGTTGTAGTTCTGAAGAAGATTGCTGGGGCAATCGAAACTGTAAACTGTAAAAGAGGGTGGTAAATAAAGCATTGTGTAACAGTAGTAAAGTGGATGGATGAGTTAGTATTATATGATATATATTTGACAATGCAATAAGAAAGATTAGTGATTTAAATATTAGGAATAAAGTCTATAAAATAAAATGAGGTAATAATTTACATATTGATAAATAGACTTTAACTAGGTCAATGTTGTAGCAATTCATTTTTATAAAATACTTACATATTTATATATTTACACTTCACCTTTTATTAATTTGAAGTTAAGAATAACAAATCTCAGTGTTAATTATGGTCTTTGACCATAATAATAGTGTCTCTTAATTTATTAATTTGATTTTTATCCTTCAATTTAAGTATCATATTCATTATTGAATGCAGTTTATCATATTAATTATTTTAACACATAATTTTGCATTGTCTTTATTAACCCTTTCTAAATTAGAAATATTTTATTACTACTCGTCCAAGAAATAGCTATTTCTATATATATATGTACATATTCTCTATGACTAGAAATATAATAAAAACTTGAGGAAATGAACAGATTCATCAAGATATTTATAATAAAAATTTATAACAATGCCACAATAAAAATAAAGATAAATAAAAATTACTATCAAATTCAAAATAGGGATGATGTGTATCATCATAATCAAATGACTAAAATTGCTTTTTATTATTTTAAAAAAAGATGTTTAGAAGTTAATTACTGAAATGCATATTAATTTTTTTATGCATTTGAATGTTGACAACACAATTTTCACAATAACAGTATATCATAAAACTAACATACCATTAAACAAATAAGGCTGAGAAAATGTAATAACTACAAAAAAAAAAAATTAAATACTGAAGTCATTAATTTAAAATTTATTCATATATTATAAATTTTGGTATGTAATTTTTACAATAGGATGGTTTTCTTAATAATTTTAAATTATTCTCCATAACATTTTAAATAAAATGACTTATAAGAGTATTTACCAATCATTATTAGTAATAGTTTTTTTGAGAAAAAAAAAAATCAAAACATATCCTGGTTTTATTCCAATCCAAGATTAAGGTAAAAGATATCTATTTAGGGGCTCTTTTTGTCTTAACAAAATAAATATTAAATTTGTTACCATATTTGTCATATATTTTTTATTCATAAGATAAAAGAGTGAATATATTTTACTATTTGAATTTGGTCAATTTACACACACATGAATATAAAATTTACATTGCATGCATTTACAAATTAGTATTTTAAAAGATAATTATTAATATTGTATTGATGGATTTAATTTTACTTAACTAAAAAAAGAATATTCTTTTGTATATATATGCATTGATGGAGCCATCACCCACAATGAAGAAGTTAAAGAAGATAAGAATTAATCAGTGTTGTTTTTTTTTATATATGAAAATAATAAAATAATAATATAAAAATCATATGTTCATCAAAAAATTGCAAAAAAATATTCTTATTAAATGTGATTAATTTAAATATTGTAAAAAAATAAATTATCAATGAGAGTGAAAAATTCCATAAATCAGAAAAAATCAATAAAATATACGCAAAAAATAACACTAACTGTATATTTATTTCAAATAGCAGGTACATCCATATTTTCATCACCCTAATAACTAATATGATTAATGTATATAGTCTGAAAGAAATTAAATTACTCTAGAGGTTAATGAATTTTCTACAAATCAGATAAAAAGATCAGTATAAAAGTCAAAAATTGCCACAAATGTGAATGCATTTCATTATATAACCAATATAAATATTGTGGATGATATTCAATTAATAATGAGGGCCAAGAATTCTACAAATACAAGAAATTGAATAATGTGTATTCCAAAAATTACAATAAATATATATATCAAATACCGGGTACACTACAAAGATTACTATTTTAACTGCATCAATAAACAATGGTGTAACAGAATTCAAAATAGTACTTGATATCTACTACATGCGGAATTTTGTTAACAGAGCTTGAATCAAGACTTCTTCATTGCAGGGCTAAATGACATTTGTGACATCAAACATGAGATTGCTAATAAGTTGCATTTACGGGACTATCCAATTTGTATTACATATTAAAATGTAAATAATACGTTTATTTTCTAAATAACTTTTGCTTATGTTATCATAAATATTATCACCAATACAGTATGGCATTTGTTTTCTAAGGAATATATATTATTTTCACTCTTTAAAAAAACTAATTGATTGTATCTTCTTGTCAACTTTCATTTGCCGATGGTAGTTCTTGCCAATGGATAATACGTACAAAAGAACGGCATCAAATAGCTTTACTTTCTAAAGACTAAATTTGAAATAATTTATTGAGACAATTCATGTCAATATAATGTAAAAAATATAATTATTATTATTATGCCCACAATAAAAATATCTATTAATTCATATTAAAATCTTTGTATATGAATTTTCTGGACATTTTAATGCCACTTTTTATTTTGCTAAATTTACTATTTTTTTAAAAAAAAAAAGTAAATATTTATAATTCACAATTTGTTAGTGACCAGGAATAGAATAGTTAGAAAAGATTTTCAAACATTTAATTTAAATAAAATATGTTCTCAATAATAGGTCATTGTTTAATTAAATTTTAGTTTACAAATAATATTATTATCACCAGCCTAAAAAACAACAATCCTAAATTTAGCAGTTTTAACAATAAGTTAAATTTAACAAAAGTAAAATATGATTAAGGATTTAGAAATATGACTATTACACTTCATGCCAATTAATATTAGTTACAGCAAGAGTTCCCAAAGTAGATGATATCGACTCTCTGGGGTCAATTTGAACTTTCTAGAAGTCAATAGTTTCAATAACAGCAAAAATAGACCATCTTACTACTGCTATTTGTTTGTTATTTCAAAATATCTATGATTCCAATAGGTAACTAATTAGAAAGTAAAATAATTCAAAAAACACTTTTTTGATAAAAATACATTGCATCCTAAATTTCAAATGAAAAGGTAAAATATGCCATTAAAAGAGTCACACATAAGAATGCATGAAAATACATGTAGCACAACATGTCTGTATTGTCTTATCAAACATGTATACTTATTTGTGATCTGAACTTTGAATATAATTATGAAAAAGAAAAATCAGAGGACACAGTTTGAGTTTGAACAAAAATCTTCTATTTCAAGTAAGTACATATTTTGTTTTTGTTTTTTCATCACAGAGCTGTCGAAATTGTTTGTTAATAAAAGTTTTTATTTCTTATGATAATAGTATGACTAAACCAAAGACAAAATGCAGACAGTACAATTTGGAATATTTGAAGCTAGAATTTATCCTATTATTATCAAACAAACATTTACTAATGTGCCTCATATGCAAAAAAGGTTTTAGCACCAAAGTTATGAACCTGTAAAAACTAGCAGATCACCGTGACAAAAACAAAAAAAGATTTCTCATATTTTCAATCATTTAAAAATAAAATTCTGAAGAGAACAACAATAGCTAATATGTTTGTTTCATCATCAAAGAAAAATAATGATGGATTAAGGGCATCATACAACATATTCCTACTCATCATGAAGTCTGGTAAGCCTCCCACCATAGAGGAGAAACTGATTCTACCGGCCATGCACAAGATGTTATAAAAAGGATTTCACAGTTCAAAGATGTATCTATGAAATGAGTCATGACATGAAAAACTATTTGTGTAATTATTTGCAAAAAAAAATTTCCCCTCCAATTAGATGATAATGAAGCATTGTTGCTGGCATATATTCACTTTAATAAAGACCAGGAAATGCATGAAAAGCTTTTTGCTAGAACTTTAGAAACTGACACCAGAGGCAAATCAATTTTTAATTTAATGGAGCTATTTTTCAGGGAAAAGGTCATTCCCTTGACAAATATAATATCTGTTGTGATGGAAGGAACACCAGCTATGGTTGGTTGTTATTCCAGTTTCATATGTTACCTGAAACAACATGTACCTGAAGTATTTACAGTTCACTATGTAATCCATAAGTATCATTTAGTAGCCAAGAACTTTAGCGATAAATTGCATCAATCAATTCAGTTTATTATAACAGCTGTGAACAAAATTCAAAGTAATGTTTTGAACACTAGACTGTTTGCTCAATCATGCAAGGAAAATGACAAAGATTTCTATTTATTGGTTCTCCATACTGGAATCCACTAGCTTTCAAAATGTTAATGTTTGATGAGATTTTTTGCATTTTTTCAATGTTTCAGAGTTTTTGGAAAACGAGGATTCCAGATGGAAAGAAAATTTGCTTAAGAGTAAAACAGATATTTTTTTTTTCCTCATGTGTCATAGCATCAGCCAGGAAGCGAAGCCGCTAACCCGGGACAACTGCTTGTAAAGCAGCTGTCACTGTTTAAGAGACTTATTTAGCAAATTTAATGATGTTAATTTACAACTGCAAAAAGACAATTTAAATTTCATCAAAGCAAAATCGGTCATATCAGCTTTTGTTGCCAGATTATTTTTTTAAGCAAAACATTGAAAGATTCGAGCTTTCCCAGTTTACCAACATATTTAAGATATGCACAATTCAATCACTTGCAGGCTCTTCACTTAGATTTCAAAACTAGGTTCTAAGATATTCTATTATTGAAAATACTGGATTGGATAATAAACCAATACACTATTAGTGCAGAACCAAATATAATTTTGCAAAAAGAACAGCTGATAACCATCAACACAGGTTTATCAAAAATTTTGGCTGCAACAAGATATTCCACTTCTGTACCAAGCTCTATGGACTGTACAAAAGTGTTTGCTGGCATTTCCTTTATCATATCTGGAAGAGAGAGGCTTCGATGTACTTTTAAACCTTCTTCAGAACAGACATTGATTGCATATCACTGAACATGGAGATTTGAGAATGCAACTCACTAATTTAAAACTGGATGTAGATAAACTGTTGACAGATTACCAAGTGCGCCCATGTCATTAAATTCAGTTTTCCAAGCTAATTTATTTGGTATTCTTATTTTTATAATTTTGATTAAAACCGTTCGATGTGGTAATTTTGTTGATGTTTAATTCTGTCTGAATATGTTGATTCTTTCACTTCGTTTTTATGTTTAATAAAGTGATTTCAATATTTGTACTTATTTTGAATTTATATATTTATTTCATAAATGTCAAAAATTAAAAAAAAACTTTGCTTGTATTTCTTTTTCTTTAATTTTCGTTAGTGCTGATTTCAATATTTACTGTTGCACAAAATAATGCCATATTCCATAGTCCTTTTATCTTTTTCAAGCATTAATTACAAGTGATTTAAATGAAAAGTTTGATATCTAGTGAAATATTTAATATCGAGTACTGTAGTAATTTATTAATTTGAGTAAATAAAGGTAAATGATTAGGGGTCGCCAATTTTAAAAATTTTTGATAAAGGGGTCTGGGGTCAAAAAAAGTTGGGAACTCTTGAGTTACAGTAACAAAAGAATAAGAGTAATTAATGAATTTAGTGTTTTGAAAAGCATTTGCTTATGTTTCAATAAGCTTTTAATCAATTTATCTTATTGGTCTTTATTTATGAAACATGGAACTTTGATTAAAAAAATAAAGATTTCAAGGGCAACGAGAGATTAGTAATATTGTTGTAAAAATCAGAGAACTTATATGAATATGGAATTCGTTACGAAAACAAAATAAAAATTGATAGATTAACATCAACAAACATTTTATTCAAGAGCAATTAATTATTTTCATCTAATTCAGAGTCACCTACTATTATGCCTGAGTAATCAATAGACATTTTGAATTTATGGAATTTTAACTTATATTAATTTGAAAGCATATTAGTTTACAAACTGTGTGTGGATTTGGGCATTGATTACTCAAGTATAATTATAGAAGATTGTTTAGGTGAAAAGAAGTTCTTGAAAGCAATTGCTGAATTACTGATAATTATAAATTGGATTTAAAAAAGACAAAAAGCATCTTTAAGGGGAAAATACCAAAAAAAATTTTTCCTGCAACAATTTCGGGTGGATAGGGGAAATCTAAAGACTTAAATACATATATTAATTAATGCCATATTAATGTGGGCCAATAATTAAAGTATTCTTCGTTTGTCAAATGAGAAATTTAAAAACTAGTTATTCTTTTTAAAAGAGGGCATTAAAAAAATAAAAATATTATTAAAATGTAGACAAAAATAACAAAAATCACATTCTGTATTTTATAAATTAGATATATAAAATGTGTCTTGCATTGGTGATCGAGAGGTTAGCGCGACTGCCTTGCACTTGCAGGCAGTTGCCCGGGTTGCGGGTTCGCGTCCCGGCCGATGCTATGACACTTAAAAAAAATAATGATATATTATTTCATAAAACAATACAAATTTCTCTAACAACTTTGAACAAAATCTTAAAAAGCGTAGACAGTTAAGAAACAAAAGACAACCTTTAAATTAAAACCTTTTTTTAAAAAAAACTTCAAAATATGAAAACTTCACAATAATTATTGAGGAATTCCAGTCTATTTTTATCGAACTTAAAACAATATAGTCTGGTACGCTGATTTATCTTCCATCTCTCAGACTTTATTATTAGTCTAATCAAAAGTTTTAAAAGTATTTTTAAAATGTAACAATAAAATGACTTTCACTTTTTAAAAAACGAAATATAATGAGGAAGTATTCAAAAGTAAATATTCTTTTAAAAGAAAAATGCTGATTAAATATATTTCTTACAAAAACAATAAAAACTCTAAAAGCCAACGACATCAATAAATTTTACAAAATGTTGAACTAAAGCTAAGAGACAATTATTAGAAAAAATAAAACAAAGAAATCTTAAAATAAATGTCTCAATATCCGTGCATAGTCGGTAAATTTCTTTCACTCGTCTTTTTTTCCATATCTGCGAGATCCGCCTATCTTCTTTTATTTATATCTCTTTTTATAGTGTTTTTATTTTTTCTAAAGACATGCATAGACAATAAATAATACTTTTCAGTTAAAAATAAAGAGACCAACCAGAAATGAGATGCGTAGACTCCGCCGTTATATTTTTAAAATAAGTCATTGAGAGAGAAGTCTAAAAATCAATCTTTTTTTCAAATGACCGCGCCATGACATCTATTAACAAATAATTGCAATCTATAGAATATATGATATATAAGTCAAGTTTTCTGCCTGAATATGAGTTGATTAATCATGAAAAAGATATTGAAATCAAATGATCATCTTCATTGATGTTACTATTACTTATCACCCTTCTTAAACAATTTATGAGTACAAATTGTTTAAACTGATGACCATAGGCTTGCGAAAAATTTTTTGTCTGTATTTAAATTAAACTCACATACAGTAAATAATCTTACAATTAGCTGAAAGAATATCACGTGATATTTTTTTTATTGTCATATTTTGAAGAATATTTATAAAAATGCAACAGCAATAATTAGATTACATAATGATACTAGGAAAGTCAACATTGAGATGGGTGTAAGATAGGATGACTCCATATCTCCAAAACTTTTTACAGCAGTGCTGCAAGAAGTATTTTGTGGATGAAAATGGGAAGCTAAAGGAGTAAAAGTAAATGGAGATTATTTAAGTCATTTACATTTTGCAGATGTAGTTGTTTTTACAAGTAATGTTTTAGAGCTGCAGGAAACGTGGCTGGAGTTATCAGATGAAAGTAGGACTAAAGATAAATGTTAAAAAGACTAAAGTAATGTTCAATGGATTTTTTCAAAATATGAAAAGAATGGTTGATTATATAATAAGTGAGAAGAAGTTAGCAGCTACAAATCCTTTGGTCAGATTATTAATACAGATGGAAACATAATGGATAAAACTAATCATAGAATTAAACTTGGTTGGAGTGGTTTTGATAGAAATAACTTGATACTAAAAGGAAATATGCCTATGTGATTGAAAAGGAATGTTTTTAATAAATGTGTTTTATCAGTTCTTATTTAAGGATCTGAGACTTGGACACTGAATAGAAAAGCAATACAAAGACTTCAGACCTCTCAAAGAAGTATGGAGAGATGCATGTTAGAAGTAACAAGAAGAGATCGAAAATGCAATATATGGGTAAGAGAATAAACAGATGTTACTGACCTCAATGAAAAAATTAAAAGACTAAAATGGAGTTGAACTGGATATATTTCTAGAAGAGATGATAATAGATGGATAATTGAAATCTTACACTGCATGTGAGATGGATGGATGAAATAAGAAAGTATGCAGGGCTGATGTGGAGAGGAAAAGCTAAAGATCAGAGAAGATGGATTGAACTTGGAGAGACCTTCATGCTGCAGTGGATTGATAATGGTTACTGATGATTTCAACAACTAAGTTGAAGAATGAGCACCTTTCTATTTAGTTTATCAATGTAAATAACTTACTCAACTAAGAATTGTCCCTTATTAAACTCACCACAATGCCAAATTACAAAGAACAACGAATATCTGATAAATCAAGTAGTCTTTCAATATCTAATAAGCAATACACATTATGTGTTTAGGTTTTAGTTTATAAATTTTGATTAAGATAGGGTTTTGTGAAAGTACTGAAATAACATTGATTAAAAATTATCCACTTAATAAATAATATTTATTCAGCAGAAATATTATTCATTACTGAAATAATAGATTCGAAGCAAATTAAAACAATTACTGAGATTTTATGGGGATTTTAAAAAATGTAAGTTTGACCAAGAAAAAATCTTTCTAGATTTGATATTTCTTTCAACATCTTTGTAAATTATGTTAAACATTGTATACAGAGTTGGGTCGTCCTCAAGATATTCAAAACTAATGAAAAATTTTATTTATGTTTAAGTTCTAAAAATTAATGTGATAATAAGTCTCTTGGATTGTTTGTTTTCAGCAACGGCTATATAAATTTTGGCTTTATAATAATAAAAAACTAAGTGTAGACTAGATTAAATCAATTTTACTATTTTTTTATTTACTATTAACCCACGATAAACAAAAAATTGCAAAAGACAAAAAAAAAAAGGGGGGGGAGGGTATATCTATTGAAGTAGAACATCATTAATCCAAAAATCCATTATTCAAAAACTTATATTATCAAAATAAATTTTCAGCCAACAATTAAATTAGTTGGCACATGCATTTACAAATAAAATATATATTTTTCAAACGCATTCCATAAATACATATAAATTAATAAGTCTCTAAGTAAAAGGCTTTAGGAACAGCCTTTCATAACAAAAAAAAAAAAATAGTGAAGAAGGTAAGATTCAAGAAGATTGTCAATTGCTAGATGATGAGGGTTTGAGAAGATAAACAAGTTAGCTGCAGGCCAATTCTTAAAACATCTTCCAATTCTGATAAAATATTAATATTATTTATCCTGAATTGAAATATAGATTATAGGCATGAGACCATCATTGCATCATATGTACATTTGTATAACTGATTTTTTTTAGCTTTGTATATAGCTAAGAATATCTTAACTAAACTGAAATGATATGATGTATGGATCTTAGTTTATATAATATATATTGTACCAGTCAAAATCGTATGTTCATTCAACAAGATCTAGAATCCAAGCAAAAGTACATCAATCTAGCATGTGCAAGATACATAAGTCAGGAATAATTAGTAAACATTAACCTATTTGCCTGGGCTCCGAGGCCTATGACTATATGAGCAACACTTTTGAGGATACTACAAGTTTTCCATTGACTCTGTTCCCAGCAATGAGAACAGGATCAGCACAAAGACTTGGAAATCAATAACGCATTCAAATGATTAATTAATAATTTCTATGGAATATAAAATGGTGCAGACTATTGCATAATATTAATTAGTATTCAGAGCTGTAATAATATTCAAGGCAACATTAAACAAAAGGGAATTTAATTAATAATATTAAATAAAATCTCATTCACTTATGGAACAATATAACTCAATTAAATAATTCAATACTAGAGATTCAGGTAATGAATGACGAATACTAGAGTACGGATAAATGATAGAATATAAATTTATTAAATGATTAGACACGGTAGTTTAATGATTATAAGTAAAACAAATATGTGTGTAGAATATCTATACAATTATTATTAAAAATTTGATAATGACTTAATTTGCAATTACGCACTTCTGTGGATTAATTAATTAAATAAGACATTTGGGAATTACATAAGTAAATAAAATACAGTATTTGGTTTAATATATAAAAGTGGTTGGCGTGGTTAATATATATATAAAATAAGATTGGTTTGTGTAGATAATATATCAAGGTTATAAAATAAATTGATTAGATGATCAATAATAAATTATATCTTAATCATTACCCCAAACATTACAAATTCATACTAATGGATTTGACCATAACGTTATATATATATAAGTAAGAGTTGATAATGTGTGATTTAAGAGCGAGATCACATTTGTCCTACATTTGGGAGATCACTCAAATGAGAGGGAGTAAGATGGTTCAGCCCAAAATAAACTGCAATTATATAATCTGACCTAAAGAATTAAATAGAATGGTAGCGAAAAACATACAGTTACCGCTTACAGATATTTGGTAAAATAATATAGGCGCTATTGCACCTGACCGCAAAGATCCTTTTTACTTAAAAACAAAATAAAATTATATTACTCTGCACTCATATTCATAGCTCTCAGTGAAGTAATTATACGCAAATTATGCAAAGTTCAAAGGTTAATTACTCCATTTCTTTGAGATCATGAAGCACATGTCTTTGCGGTTGATGGTGTTGCAATCCATTGCAATAAAGCAGGCTCCCACAACTTTTCTTTTTACATTGTGCCTTTCTTTGCAGACCAGGTTAACATCTTGTGTTTCACACTGGTGTCCTGTTAGAAGTGCAAAAATGAAATAACGTGATGGTTCTGACTGAGCTTTAATATATGCATATTTGTGTTGTAGTAATCTGGTTTCTATTGATGCCTTGGTTTCCCCATAATGAGTCTCTACAATTTGCATGAGTGCATGAAATATTATAAACGGCTTGAGGTGTTTGAGCCAGTGTTAGTTTATCTTTCATGTTGTTAAGTAATCTGTTAGAACTGAGGGGGGAGGGACAAAAATTTAGTTGAAACTGTCTGTTAAAAATTGCATAAAATTTATTATGTAAATTATGAATGTATGATGTCGAAGAAGTGCTGGCAAAAGAACCAATGTACGTTGGTGGCAAATGGAAGCATCCAAAGATTGAATTGGTCACTGATGTTGAGGCAGGATTGGCAGGTAATCCAGAGAGAGATAATTATGTTGCACAGGTGGCTAAATGCATAAACTACAAATCGTTTAAATTTTCATATGAATGACTGGGTTGCGAAAATATCAAACACCAAAGTATTTCTTAAGAATGAAAACATCACGTGCATGAGAAAAGATAAAGGCAACCAGTTTGTAATAATGAAGAATGAAGATTATATTCAGAAAGTAAACATGCAGATTGATAAACTAAAGTTTCAGAGAATGCAGAATTTTAACATCAAAGAAAATAGAGAAAGGTTTACACATTCAATTTTGCAGGCACACTGCAATAAAGCTTTCTCAAAATCTAAATATTATAGATTATATCCTTTGGCAACAATACTGCCATGAATTTTTGCTAATGCAAAGACGCATAAGCAACAAACCCCATTAAGATTAATGTTGGACCTTGGGGGAGCCCATTACTTTAGGGCAGCCAAGTTGGTGAACAGATGGCTGGTTGAAATGTTGGGTTTTGGAGGTTACACAATAAAGACTTCATTTGAGTTTGTGTCAAAAATCAAGAACATACAAATAGATGCAGACACAAGGCTAGCAGTTATGGACATAACAGAGTTGTGTGGTTCCATCAACAGAGCAAAATCGATAGATATCATAAAAAAGCATTTGCTCACAGGAATATAGACCAAGCCCAGATTACGTTAATTATATAATTGAGTTCTTAAGTTGGCTACATAATAATATAATGGCAATGTTTAATGGGGAGTGATACTATATGAAGGATGGATGGCCTATGGGCCTTCCAATTAGTGGGATTATTACCAGCATTATAATTGATCATCATGAACAACATATCTTGCCAAAATATGACAATTTATCAAATTTTAAAATCTACACTAGATATGCCGATGATCTGTTTATAGTTCCAACACTAATGTCATTAATGAAATCAAAAATGAATTCCAGAACAGCTCTCTCTTGATTTTAAACATGGAATGGGAAGATCTTAACAAGCAAGTAAAATATCTAGATGTGCTGGTTCAACATGAACACACACACTTGACATACAAAATGTTTATGAAGCCATTTGAAGAGATCATATCCAACCCAGTTCCATTACAGCCACCAGTCATAAATTGGCTGGGCTCACATTTTTTCTGCACAGGAACCAACAGCTGTGTAAGTTAGAAGCAGACAGAAAGACAAATCTAATATTATACAGGGGAGACTTACTGAAGATGGGGTTTAAACACAGGCTGATCAACAGAAGGATCATACATTTCAACAATAAAGTAACCAGCAATACACCCAATAGGGATATACACAAGCTGCTGCCATGCAATTTTTAACAGACAGTTTCAATTAACTTTTCATACCCTCCCCCCAGTTCTAACAGATTACATAACAACACAAAAGATAAACTAACACTAGCTCAAACACCTCAAGCTGTTTATAATATTGTATGCACTCATGCACATTTATAGAGCCTCATATTATGTGGAAACCAAGGCAGCAATAGAAACCAGATTACTACAACACAAATATGCACATATTAAAGCTCAGTCAGATCCATCATGTTATTCCATTTTTGCACTTCATCAGAAACTGGCATGTCTGCAAAGAAAGACATGACATAAAAAGAAAAGTTAAGGAGGCCTGCTTCATTGCAATGGATTGCAAGGCCATCAACCGCAAAGACACATGCTTCGCGATCTCAAAAAAATGGGAGTAATTAACCTTTGAACTTTGCATAATTTGCATATAATTACTTCACCCAGAGCTATGAAGATGGGCATGTCTCTTGAAAGCAATTGCAGAGTAATATAATTTTATTTTGTTTTTAAGTAAAAAGTAGCTTTGCAATCAGTGCAATAGCACCTATATTATTTTACAAATATATTTTCCCATGGAAAGTTTTCAATTTAGGTTTGAATTACAAGGCTTACAGATAGCATTGCAAGGGTATAAATAAATTAACAATAATAAAGGTGGTATTACATTATAATCATATATATATATGAATGAGGTCACTTAAGACACTCTGGGAGGCTTTATCATATTTGCACAAGAATGAGACTATGCCTGCATGATGGCCAAGTAAATAGCTCCCAAGAATAGTGGGACAAAAGTGAGAATATGTCAGCACAATGGCCAAGAACATATCTCTGAGAAATAGTGGTACAAACTAGTATGTTGGGGTGGTTTATCCATTTTTTCCATACTTGTACTCATTAGAAGTGTCTGAAAGTGATCCTTAGTAGGAAAAGGATCTATGTATGTTGTGAGGGATAATGAGGATTGGATCTGGGCATGTTGAAGATCCCATGGTACATGGCAATGCAAAAAAAGCAATGGATTAAACGATTGTAACAATACTCCAATAGCACTTCCAATATATAGATAGTTTGTACGACTAAGGTCTACAATAAACTAATTAATATTTGTTTAAAATAATATGCTTCCTAGCATAATGGAATGCCTAAACACAAACCATCCACAGGCAATTAACTAATGCCTAAAAAAATATAAAATGGGTCAGAAAATATAAACAAAGGGGAATAAATTGTTTCTCCAACCCCTCTAAAATATTTCCCTACATTTCTATAAGTGATCAATGCATGTATAATTTGACATAATTACAAAATAAAGTCATAGATCAACCATAGGCAAATGATACATTAAATATTAAATTCACTTCTGGTGAGATTTAATTAAGTAAATTGGTAAAACATTTCAATGATTAGATAAGGATTTACTTTATAATTAATGAGGATAGATAAGTAAAAGCATTAAAGCATTACTTGCCATTTAAAAGTAAACATCATTATATAAAATAATTGGTATCAAACCAAGCGAGTTTATAATAATTAATATTAAAGAAAATTTATGTCTCCAGCTATTTAACAGGAGAAACTATGAGCAGTGAAGTTTAAACTTACTCGCTGGGTGTGATACCAACTTGGTATATTAAAATAAATCAAAATAACAAATTAAAAGATTCAATCACAACCACAGATCGATGTACATGGCTTCAAGTCACTCGAAAATCATTAGTTTGAGTTTTTACTTATTTTAAAGCTTAAAAAGTAAAATAAATTGCTGCTCTCTCTAGAATTATTTTACAAGTAAAAAATCAATAATATTGACATAAGAAGTTACAACAATGGGAGAAGGCAGGTTTTCTTAGATGCTGATTGATTGGTTCTCAATCCGAATAAAAGAAGAGTGCCTATCAACAATTTTCATCACCCCGAGCTCTTTATTTGATTTTCAAATAAAAATGAATGTATTAGAGTATTTTGTTTGTATTTTTTTACATATTGTAATGTATTTTGATCAAATATACTGGAAATACAATTATTTTAGTAAAAAATTATTTATTTTTACATGAACCATAAATTGAAAAAGAAACCAGTGCTAACAATTTTGACACCTGTCAACAATTTTCATCCTCCCAAACTCTTTATTTGATTTTCAAACAAAAAGGAATGTTTTAGAGTATTTTGTTGGTGTTTTTTTTATATATTATAATGTATTTTGATAAAATATGCTGAAAATATAATTATTTTAGAAAAATAGCAAGATTTTAGTAAAAAATTATTTACTTTTACATGAATGTAAATTTAAATATATTAAATTTAAGCGTAAACAGATAATATTATAATAATGTGAAAGCTAAACACCTTCAAACAGATATGCTTTTAAAAATGTTTACATGACAGCCAATCAGATGGAATAATGACATCACATGGGACTCTAAATTCTAAAACACAATCCAGAACTATTAGAAAAAGATGGGACCCATCTTAATCTATGCCTCAATTATATTTAAATAAGCCAGACTCAAGCATTTTGAACTAAGAGTGTGAAGCTTAAATACCTTCACATTTAATCCACTAAATATTATATATATAAATTAACAACGTGAAATCATCCGATTTACAACGAAGCAATATTTTAAATCTAATGAAATGATATTAATAAATGTAAATATATTCCATCTGATTGGCTGTCATGTAAGCATTTTTTAAAGCGTATCTGTTTGAAGGTGTTTAGCTTTCACGTTATTATAATATTATCTGTTTACGCTTAAATTTAATATATTTACATTTATTAATATCATTTCATTAGATTTAAAATATTGCTTCATTGTAAATCGGATGATTTCACGTTGTTAATTTATATATATAATATTTAGTGGATTAAATGTGAAGGTATTTAAGCTTCACACTCTTAGTTCACAATGCTTGAGTCTAGCTTATTTAAATATAATTGAGGCATAGATTAAGATGGGTCCCATCTTTTTCTAATAGTTCTGGCTTGTGTTTTAGAATTTAGAGTCCCATGTGATGTCATTATTCCATCTGATTGGCTGTCACATAAGCATTTTTAAAAGCGTATCTGTTGAAGGTGTTTAGCTTTCACGTTATTATGAATATAATTTGAAAAAGAAGTAAATAATGTCAGCAGCACTTTCTAATTTATTACAAACTTTCTTTTTAGATCTTCCACTATCAAATATTTTTATAATTATAAATAGAAATCTGGAAAATTATTAATATGCTTTTTGAAATGAATATAATATTAAAAGATGAACATATTTTTACTGCTGATTTTGTAATTGACCAATCAAAAGTTGTAAAACTAATTCACTTGACCACTAAAAAAACTATTCAGTTAAAAAAGAAATTTTTTCAGTGAAAAAATTAACAACTTAATACAGTATTAGAATAAATTGTATAAACCTTATTTAACATTTTAAATAATAGAAAAGGCTTACAATATAGTCTTAATAGTGATATTAGTGATTAAGCCAATGCACATGCGCTTTAAAGATAAATTATAAATGAATACTCTCACTTTTCCAGACACAAGATATAGTTTTTTAGAAAAGATGAAATGAATCCACCCATCCCTATCTTTAAAACACATGTGCATTGGCTTAATCGTTAATATCACTATTACAGTATAAAAACATAGCACTATATAAAATATCTCAATATAGTTTTAAATAAAAGTTATATTAATTAAGAGTTCACTAGTTGGTGGCAATGTAGATGTTTTACTTTGGCCAACTTGTTGAGATGATGCAGGTAATCAGTGGATTATGATGAGACTGTTTTGAATGAAAAAAGGCATCAGTAAAGATTTGAAGTTCATTTACAGGCAAGCATCTTCTTTGAACAGTACATATATTTGGCCTAGATGATTCAAGTTTCAGTGTAGTCAGTGGGAGAAGAGATTACCAAAGATATGGGAAAGCAAATGGTTGTTTCTTTTTCCATAACATTAATTACTTCACCAATTTAACAGACATGAAGTATAATAGCCTTTCAAAGACTCAGAACAAGTACATTAGATGGCCAAAAATTTAGCTATTTATACTTAATGCTACTATTTAAAGAATGATGGCTTAAGGCAAGATATCTCTAGAAACAGGACATAATCTTTTGTTTCCATTACATTTTTGTTTAGATTTTAATCTGGTTAAATTCTCACCAGCCATTGTTTCAAACTAGTATACTTGGGTATATCTTAAATTGACCTACATTTCCATATATGGTATGGAGAGACAGATCAATTAGCAAAATAAAATTTAATTAAAGAATCTTTGGTATTTATAACATTTTCTACATTTTTTTAGAATGATACAATGACTTGCCAAAATATCAAGATCTACAGATTGCATTGTGTGACTCTTAAATGTAGATTTTATTTTATAGAAATTATAAAAAATCTTATTTCCAATATATAACATTATTTATTTATCCTACACATAGATACATACATACACGAACTAAATATGTAAAAAAACTTAAAATTTCTTGATAATTTATAAAAGAAAAATAAATGCGTTTTTTTTTTTCATAATTAATTTCCCATAAAATATTTAAATTTAGTAAAAATCCATTTAAATTTGTGTATCTATATATGTGTGTGTTATCATCAACTGCTAGATACTGGTGCTAATTACATATAAGTTGGGTTCAAACCAATGTTAGTAGTTATATAATTAGCAAGCGATGAAGCACAAATATATAAAACCATATTTACAGCTTCAATACATCAATTTATATTTTGTTTATAGTGTGAGATATTAATTTTTGTTATATAGAATGGAACACCTAATAAAGCACTAGAAAACAATCAATAAAGTATTTTATATCCAGAAATATTTCCACATAGATGGCTTTTTACAATCTAGAGAAGGTGCAGTTTCATTATGAATTCTTTCAAGATCTTTATGATAACAATGAGATTATATGCATTCTAATGAACTTCCATCCAACAGTCATCTTCTACTCTTTTATTTTGTTATTAGTATTAAGCTATCAACCAGAAATTCAAAAACATTTTAAAATTCTGAAGCCAACTTGTCTTCATTCTTCAGAAAATACATATTTCAATTTCTCCATTCTTTAGTAGGCATTTTAATTTTTTGATTAGGATTAGTAAAAAAAAAAAAAGAACCATAATCAAAAAAACATATATGATCCTATGAAGCATTACATAATTAAAGATCATGCAATTATTTTTTGTTTAAATTTATTGAAAGCTTATTTGATACTTCTTAAACATAGCATAGCTGCACGATTTAGTGCAGTGATGAAGTCACAGACTCTAGAACTCAAGATCCATGAATCGTGGTTGACCTCTTACATTTTGATTGATTGAAATTCTTATAAACTCCAAGTAATAAAACCTTTAATTATGCATGATTTGGTGTAGCAGAACTAGCATAACATTAGTAAGGAATCAAAAAATCTCAATGTCATTTTAAAAATAAGTTTAATATGTGAAATAGCTTAAAAGATAAGAGGTCATCTAAAGCAACTGCTTTAGAAAGGCTATCAGATAACAAATTGATAAAATTAAGTACATTAAAAATGAAAGTAATCATCATAATATCCTTAACTTTTTGTTGCATAAAGTATAACTTGTAGAATACTAAGAATGGTATGAACTGAGTTTGATGACATTATGAGGTATGGATTCCAAAAATATCATTTTAAAAAAAAGTTTCTAAAATATTATTTCTAAAAATAGTTTTTGATTTATTTTATGCATTTTGAGGACCTAAAATCATGTGACTTTTTTATTAACATAAAAAATGATCTATATGCCAAATGTCAGGCTCTTTAATTTTTATTATAATTTAAAATGTCCATGCTAGTCGTATTGCAGTACATAGTAATTATGTGTATATAAAAGATAGGATTAAATCAGAAATATTGATTGATAAATACTTACGATTTATCTAAAAGTAGTTAACTAAACTATATGTACATGTATATTTTAATGCTAAAATATTGTTAAATTCTGGTGAAAATGATCAATATCTGGTCAATAAGTAGAGATTATTATTTATTTCAGATATCATATTACAGAACTAACACATATAAACTATTATCTGGCAGTATATATTAAATAATAACATTCTGAAAATGTTACGAGATATATATAACTAAAGAAATATTCAGTGATTTTTAAAAAATAATAACAGCTATAAATGAATTTTAGTGGCCAAGTGGTCAGCACAGCCGCCTTGCAAAGCAGTTGTCGCGGGTTCGCCTCCCGGCCGATGCTTTGACACATGAAAAAAAAAAAAGATAGAACTATAAGTACCATATTCCAAATTTAATTTGACAACATTAGATTTCTATTCTTATTAACAATTTGCCTAACGGGACGGAAACCTGATATATAATTAATCAAAGAATTAAATTTTCAAATAGAATGTTATTGGTTTTTGATAGAATTATTGTAAAGAATTATGGTCAAGTAAAAAGCCTTTTCATAAATGTGTTTTACTTTAACAAGAAAGCAATTGCAAAACACAAATAAATATCACTGATACCAGTAAAATTATTAAATGTCAGAAATGAGACTGGTTTAAAAATATCAGATAAATATGTAGAATATTAAATTGGGATTTAGGAAATGAACTATTTATGAGCTGAAAATATGAAATAAAGAAATTTACAAAAATGCTATTGAGAAATAAATTGTGGATCTGAGAAAATGGATTAAACTCAGAAAGAAACCACATCTGCCAGTGGATTGATGACATTTGAAAATGATACATAAATAGAGAAGGTAATACAATTAAGAAATGCCGAATTTCACCAGTGATGATATATTTATGAGTAGTAACTAATCTTTACTGTTAATGATATGGGGGAAAATTACTCTTTTAGAATTGAATAAAATAACATGCAGAAAGTAATTAATAAAATTAAATTAAACATGAGAATCAATGACATAATCTCGACAAAAAGATTAATGCTATGTATTTTCTGTATGAAATAAATTAATTAAAAGAAAATTATAAAGTAAATAGTTAATATAGAATAAAATTAATAGTGTTAGTCAGGGAGGATGGGGGGGGGGGGCTATTGTGAAATTTACTATAGTTATATTTCAATTCATAAAGTAAACTAACTAAAACGTGGTAAATGAAACCAGTGTACAAAATAGAATGTATTTTTTTTATAAATTTGTATTGGGAATAGACATCTAATGATGAAAGTTTTCATTAATTGTGTATGTCTATTATTACATGTACTTCAGAGTAGTTTGAGTCCTTAAGTTAAATGAAATGGAAGAGTATATTTAATGATTAAAATTCATTATTGCTTAATTGCTTTGTGTGCCTGCACAGAATGTTGAGTTAATTATAAAATGTGTATAGAAAGAAGTGTCATTCTTTGGGTGAGAAACAGAGATTTATTGTGTAGTTTGTTTTATCAATAGTATAATTGTGAAAAATATAATTTAAAGAATTTGCTGTTAAAAGAAGATGTGATTTCTCTTGAAGGCCTTAAAGGAATGGAGCATGGCAAATTCCTAATGTTCATTCCATACTTTTTCATTGTTGCAGTTATTATTATGTGATTGATTATTCATAGAGTATATGAATGTAGATGGGCTGCTCTCCAATATGCATCAGCCAGTGTGATGAGTTTATTGGCTTTTTATCTATGGATTTAAAGTCAAGAAACACCATGGTCTTTCTTGTCAGTTGCCTGATAGCTCTTAACTGTAATCAGTTGAGTTTTCTTGAAGGCACAATGAATATGTGTGAGAATGATTTTTTTTCCAATAGATATTTACAATCATTACAAAAAAAAATAAATCATGGTTCTTAATCCCAGGAGGTTGTAAAGTCATCAGCCAATGTAGTAGTTGGTGGCTGAAGACTGAGAATAATAAGAACTTCCTGGTTGCAGACCCGGGCTACCATTTGATAATGACATTTTATTTAGGTACTTATAACTACAAATCACTTTCAAGTAAAGGAGATTGCAAAAATTGGAAAAAGAATTGTATTATACTGAATGAGACAATATTGGACATTGTGAAGTTAAAAGAAAAAGTGAAGAGACGACTGATTTCAAAAATGGTCATATACTGTACTACAAAGGCACATTGCAAGTACAAGTGGAATAGGATTCATTATAAATAAAAAGTGAAAGAACATTGTGGAGATTCATGGTGTATCAGGCAGAGTGGCAAGATTTATTTGAATTAATAGCAGATATCAAATGCAAATAATTCAGGTTTATGCCTGATTGAAATAATGAACTAATGGATTTTTATGTGGATGTACAAGAGGTTTTTTATCTAACAAAACACTTTTAAATTGTCATGGAAGAATTTAATATGAAAATTGGTAAACAATTGAATGGTGAAAGTATTGTAGGTAAA
This sequence comes from Epiperipatus broadwayi, assembly GCA_028023455.1. Classification (NCBI taxonomy): domain Eukaryota; kingdom Metazoa; phylum Onychophora; class Udeonychophora; order Euonychophora; family Peripatidae; genus Epiperipatus; species Epiperipatus broadwayi. The sequence continues at coordinate 4,684,360 of JAQFVV010006222.1, forward strand.
TTTTGTATGGTGATAGAAATGAGACAGGGACTTGTGGAATTTTCAGAAAAAAAAATCTTTATACTATGAATTCTTTTGTTTGTTTTTTTTTTTAGAAAAATGTTAAATGGTAATCAATATGGAGCATCCAAATAAAGGTACAGCAGAACTGGATTAAATTTTGACTGATAGAATATATGTATTTTAAGATTGTAATATTCTTAATAAATTCAACATGCGAAGTGATCATTGATTAATGAGAAATAATGCAAAACTAGAGAGACAAAAATTATTTAAAAAAATAAAATTTACAGTTGATATTCCTAATCTTTAGAAACATTCCAATGAATTTAAATTAGAACTAGCAAATCGTTTTCAAATATTAAAAGATTATGAATATGATTCAGATTTGAATGCCAACAATAGCTTGATAAGTAATACCCTTTCAAAAACTGCAACAAACATAACTAGTAAAAAAAAAAGCAGTAATTGATCAGTAAAATTACTACTGAGACAAGGCAATTTATGAAGAAAAGAAGGAATATGAAAATATATAAAAATGTATTAAGAAGAATTGAATAACTCAAATTTTGTAAAATGATGTGAAAAAGAGTTGGTAATGATATAATGAAGTATAATTGTGAACTAGCAAGGAAAATTATAAAAAAAGTCTCCAAGAGTGTAAAACAACATCTTGATATTAGTATAAAATTTATTTCTGCAATAAGAAAAAATATGGAACCATTACTAAAAAGAGAAATGACATCAAGAAACATGTAAAAGAATGCTATCAAAAATTATGCAGTAATAAAGAACAAAGAAAAGTATCTCCTTCAACTACTATATATTCTGAATTGCCCAGGATTTTAAATGAAGAAGTGAGACATGCAATTAAATTTATAAAGAAGATAATAATTCTAGTTAATGATGGAATTGTAATCAATATTTTAAAAGAAACAGAAAAAATAGGAAAGCCAATATATATAACCAATGTCTAAATGATAAAACGTACCAAATGACTGGGAAAATGCAATATTAATATTTTAAAAATATGATAAGGAAGATATTAGAAGTTAGAGACCTATCAGTCTTTTGTCAGTTTTATACAAAACTTTTAACAAATTAATTACAACTCTTCTACAGCTAACTTTGAATTCATGCTGAATTTAAAAGTGGTTCTAGTACAGGGGATCATATCCATGTATTGAGAAAAGTTATAGAAAAAGCAATGAATATGAGTTGCTATTATGCTTTGGACTTATAAATTATGAAAAAAACATTTGATTCTATAAGCATGTCTTCAGTAATTAAAGGATTGAATCATCAAGATATAGACATAGGATAGTGTCAAATTCTGAAGAATATTTATAAAAATATAACAGCAACAATTAGATTACATAATGATACAAAAAAATTTGATTAACATTGAGAAAGGGATATCACAGGATGACTTTATATCTCCAAAATTTTTACAGAAGTTTTGCAAGAAATAATTTGTGGATTATAAAGGAAAGTTAAATTATAAGTGACTTAAATACAGATTTTCAAATTCCCACTAATGCACATGATCACACATGTGTGAAAAAGATAAATGATCAATGTATGTATTTTGTGCTGAACCAGAACTCATCAGTTGATCCAGGTCATCATCCTCCACATATATATATAATCAGGATTTGGTTTACATTGAGATAGCAAATCCTTAAACTTTAATGGACAAGCGTGAAATAACTGTCATGCCCATATTGATTTTTAAGTCACTAGGACCCTCATGTATAGGTCCTTATCCATTTAATACACAGAAGTTGGCATCAACAAGGAATTTTGGTGTTCTATCAGATTTTCAATGATATAGATGGCTAAAGAGTTAGAGGGTAAAGTATATTGAAGCCTGTCCATTAAAGTTTGAAGAGTTTCTATCTTAATATAAACTAAGCACTGATTATATATGTGTGTGTTGGTGATGATGATCTGGACCAGTTGATGATCACTGGTTTGGCATAAAATACAGATACTGTAGATCATTTAGCTTTTTCACATGTGTGTGATCATGTGTATTGGTTGTATGAGATAGAGTGGATAGTTGAAAGGTACTTAAAAGTTTGTATTTAAATCCTTTATAATTTACATCTAAAACTTCCAAGTATATAAATTATACTTGCATTTAATCAAATGAGAAGCTAAATAAATAGAAGTAAATGGTGATTATTTAAATCATCTACATTTAGCTGATGATGTAGTTATTTTTGTAAATAATACTTTAGACTTCAGAAAGCTAGCATTAAAAGTAAATGTTAAAAGGATTAAAGTGATGTTCAGTGAATTTTCTGAAAAGAAGAAAATGAAGATTAATAATGATGAGTTAGAAGAAGTTAAAAACTACAAACAACCTTGGTCATATTACTACAGATGAAGACATAATACATTAAATTAATCATAGAATTACACTTATTTGGAGTATTATTAAAATAAAATATGCCTATGTGTTTGAAAGAAAAGTTTAAAATAAATGTGTGTTAACAGCTCTTACTTACGAATCTGAGACTTGGATACTTAATGAAAGATCAGTGCAAAGACGTCAAACCATTCATCGAAGTATAGAAAAATGTACATTAGAAGTAACAATAAAAAGATTGAAAATGAAATGCATGGGTGAGAGAACAAATGTGTGTTATTGACAACATTGAAAGAATTAAGAGACTGATGTGGAGTTGGGCTGGACATATTGTAAGAAGAGATAATAACAGTTGGTCAGTTGAAATCATACCAAGACATTACAAATGACCTAGAAAAAGTCAACATGTGAGATGAATGAATGAAATAAGTAAGTGTGCTGGAGTAATGTGAAGATAGGCTAGAGATCAGAGAAGATAGATTGAACTTGGAGAGATTTTCATCCTGCAGTGGATTGATAGTGGTTGAAAATAAGGTAATGAAATTGGAAAAGTAATTTTAGAAACAGAAAATCATGATTAGAATTAATTCATTAAAGCAGTACTGCATAATTAATTTTTTTTTAAACTTTGGTTTAATCTAATAAAGTAAGACTGTACAAAAATATAAAATAAAATGATGAAATATATTATAAAATTAACTCCTATAAATTTGAAAACAAGTAAATGAATCCTATAAAATTTTAAATAAAAAAAAAAAAAGAACAACTTAGAATCAAAAAAAAAAAAAACCTTCCTGACATTTGAGGCATTGAGATGAGAAAAATCAATAGTAAGCTTAAATAATTATTCGTCAATCATTAATCACTATTTCTAAAGATTCATTTACAAATAATTTCCTGCACTGCTATAGTAAAAGAAATACCAGTAAGAAAGAAGTCATGAAAAATATAATCATGTAAAATACCAGATAAGCATTAAGATGTGCTAATTTTTAATATACTTCTCCAACACATATAAATAAAATTATCTACAAGTAAATCTTTATCAAGATGGATTGTTGAACAAAAATTATTTGAATGAGGAAAATAATAAGTAATTAGTTTTAATAGCCAAAAGCTTTGTGTATGAGGAAATATATATGTTCTGTCTGATAAGTGAATCTTGACCTGATAGTCAAAAAATTAGGAAGAAAATATTGTAGAATAAAGCTACCAGATCATTGTATAGTGGACTTATAGCAATAAAAAGCAACCAACTGAAAAGATTAGTTTTCTAACTATAAAACAAATAAGATAAACATGTTAATGAATGACTGTGCGCATCAAAATGAGTGAAAAATGAAATGATAAAATTTTTTCAATAAAAACATAGACTTATAATTTGAATTGTGAATATATATATATATATCTTGATTAAACAAAGAATTCTATTTATTAATTTATCAATAATTATATATATAAATTTTAATGAAAACTTTTATAAAAGAAATTAATAATACAAATTAAATTTTTTAATATACATCGAATAATATATTATTTATTATTTCTGGTTTATTCATGCTTCTAAAATTCCATGCGATACTTTTAATACTAATTTTTAAATCCAAAGGATTTAGAACTAAACCAATTTAATGAACTTTTCATGTCCATAAAAGTTAATTTTCTAAAATGATGCTTATACAAGTTATAGGACTGCCCAGTTTAATTAACAAATTCTGCTTTCACACAATTTAGAGAACTGGATTTTTTTTTCTCAATCTGGGCTATATATTTCCTAGACTGATATATATTAAGAAAGAGAAATAGACCTCTTACAATATGGTTCCTAATGAGAACTACTGGCTATAAATTAACACAGTAATATAGGGTGAAAGTAAATATTAACAATTTGATGTCATTTATGATAACATTTCATTCATGATCCTATGTCTTGATGAAAACCTGAATATTAAAAAGGTTTTCAAAAAACAATGAATATTAGCTAAGTACAAACAATAATAATAATAATAATAATAATAATAATAATAATAATAATAATAATAATAATAATAATAATAATAATAATAATAATAATAATATTATTATTATTATTATTATTATTATTATTATTATTATTATTATTATTTAGTAATAATAATAATTGGACTTTAGAGTAAATAGATACTCCACCATCATCCACAACCACATCCAGTAAAATAGACATTAAATCTACACACAAATACACATACTGGCAAACCCATAACTTATTATATCCAGATGGTTTACAAAAAACACTAACAACAATGCTAGGAATTAACAACTGTCAATTACTTAGCAGGTTCAGGAAATGGTCATCGGAGCCTATTTGATTTCATCTTGAAAATAAATCTACATGCACTACTAACATCATATTTCCTTCACTACAGATGTCTATACGCCAGTATTAATCCATTCTGCAATCTTTGTAATACAGGAAAGAAAACACAACACATATTTTATACTTGCCCAGCTCTATCAAACACACGTAAAGTCTTGATAGATACCTATCAACACAAAAAACATCTCAATAATAAATATCATGCAATCATATAAGAAAGCTTCTACTCCTACAGTATGGGCAATTACATTTCTATTATATGCATACTGTGCACTCGTTGCACCTTCATATTCGGAAATAACACAAGAAGACATCTGGCTACCTTTACAAACAAACTGCAACAATTAAGGATGCGAGATTTTAAAATTACTCCTCCAGATATTGTAGCTGCAACATGGTCACTCATAAAACAACCCTCCAATCTATAATCAGAATACACTAGCTCAAATAGCCAACATACATTCACAGATCCATAACCGGAAACTATTTATTTTGCCTATTCATCAAGCCATCTTCCAAGCAAAAACTTATAAGGAACTATGAAAGTACAAGAGAATTCACAAATATAGAACTATACTAATATACAAACTTAACCCATGATTGCACTTGTAACACGACACAATCAAATTTGTAAAACTATTGTAACTTTTTTGAAATATCAATAAAGATGAATCTTTGAAACATCATCATCATCATCATAATAATAATAATAATCATAATAATAGTCTTGCATTGGTGGTCGAGAGGTCAGCATGACTGCCTTGCAATTGCAGGCAGTTGCCCAGGTTGCAGGTTCGCATCCCGGCCGATGCTATGACACTTAAAAGTAGTAGTAGTAGTAATAGTAGTAGCAGTAGCAGCAGCAGCAGCAGCAGCAGTAGTAGTAGTAGTAGCAGTAGTAATAATAATAATAATAATAATAATAATAATAATAATAATAATAATAATAATAATAATAATAATAATAATAATAATAATAATAATAATAATAATAATAATAATAATAATAATAATAATAATAATAATAATAATAATAATAATAATAATAATAATAATAATAATAATAATAATAATAATAATAATAATAATAATAATAATAATAATAATAATAATAATAATAATAATAATAATAATAATAAAATCCTTGTTTTTACATCACCTTTGAATGGCAAGTTTTAAATTGCACTTTACACAAAAAAGTGAAGCTTATTATTATTAGAAAAGAATTATATGGCTGAGCACTTTCAGAGAACTTAAATCTCAATATTCATAGCCTACTTTAAGCGAAGTTTAGCGGTAATTTAGGCAAATAATAACAATGAGGAGGAGAAGGAGGAGTAGAAGAAGCAGCAGCAGCAGAATAGAGAATAATCAAAATGTTATTGGCAAAAAAGGGTGACTAATGCTAAATAATTAAAATTATATAACAAACTGACATATAATAAAAAAATAGTAAGGTTGATGTAGCTTATGTACTGATGGTGTTTGTGGTATGATTGAATTAAGATAAAAAAATACACTGATAAAAACAAAAATATATGAAGAACTGACTATTAATATAAATACAATGGTTCATACAAAATTGTAATAATTAAAATGGAAGATTAGGCTGAATAATAGATTAAATTTTATTACTATTGAAGGATCTTTAGCAGAAATATAATTAGTCATTATGATCATACCCTTCATTAATGGGGATAGTTGTAGAGTATTTAAATTTACCCTTCAAACTTGTATGAATAAACAGGGCATTATAAGTAAACATAACATAGTGCTAATTATGATAAAGTGAGAGAACTAATATTTGACTAACCTATTATTTTTAAATATTTATTTAGTTAATAAATTAGTATAATCTACACAAATTTATATTCTTTTAAATAATGACTTCAATCATAATATGATGAGTATGCTCTTTAATATATAATATACTAATAATTTCTAATTAATTTTATCTAATCACTAGAAAAAAAATTTCCAGAATCTTATCCATAATGATTAAGAAAGATTCATAGCTTAAGTTTTTCTTGAATTTACAGATACTAAACTGTTTAATGTGCTATGAATAACAGTTGAATGTATTTGGAATATAAGTTAAATTTTTCTAAAGACATTCAATACTCGTTCATATTAGATGATGGAAATAGTTCAATATAAAAATACAACTAAAACCTGTTTATATACTTCTCAGAATAACAAGATCTAAAAACTGTATCCGAAAATCTCACTTAATCTCTTTAGATGGAATCCTTGAAGTATCAGTTTGACTTTATATTAGACATAATACAATGTTTATTCCCTAAATAATTATCAGTTGCATTATTCAATCAATAAAGTTATGGGAAATTGTTTATACATTAACCAATAAGATGATCTCACAATTAATAAAATGGTTGATAACTTTAAAATATCAATGCTTGATAGATTAAAAACAGCAGCCAATAGTTATTTATCATCCTCACTTAATCATCACAATTTATTGTACTATCATACAAACACAATGCATCTATGAAAGACAAATACTCATCATCATTTTCACATTATTGATCCACTGCAGAATAAAGGTCTCTCAAGTTCAATCCACCTTGTCTGATCTCTAGCCTCTCTTATCCACATTACCCCAGCACATTTCCTTGTTTCATCTATCCATTTCACTTGTGGTCAGTCACTTTCTAGATCTTTTTACAAATTTCTTGGAATCCCATTTAAGATTTCAACTGTCCATCTATTATCATCTCTTCAAGCAAAAACCCATAAACCTGTTTGTTCTCTCACTCATGTATCTCATTTTTGATTTCTTGTTTGTTCTAATATGCATCTCCCCATACTTCATTGGGTGGTCCGAAGCCTCTGTATTGTTCTTCTGTTATGTGTCCAAGTCTCAGATCCATAAGCAAAAACTGGTAAGATATTTATTAAAAACCTTTCTTTTCAAATACATAGGCATATTTCCTTTTAATGTTAGTTTATTTCTACCAAAAACACATAACCAAGATTAATTCTTGATTAATTTCATCATTAGCTTTCCATCTAACCAAGGTATTTGTAATTGTTAACTTATTCTAATTCATCATTATCAATCTTTATTTTCTTCTTTTGAAAAAATCCATTGAAGATTAGTTTAATCTTTTTAAAATTTATATATAATCCTATCTTCTTACTTTCATCCGATAACTCTTGCAACATTTTCTGAAGTTCTAAAACATTACTTGCAAAAACAACCATATCACTGGCAAAATCTAGATGAGTAAATAATCACCATTTAATTTAGTTCCCTTAACTTCCTTTTTTAATCTATAAAATACTTCTTGCAAACTGCTGTAAAAAGTTTTAAAGATATATTATGATTCTGACATATATCCTTGTCAACATTAATATTTTTAGTATCATTACATAATCTAATTGTGGCTGTTGCATTTTTAAAAATATTCTTTAGAATATGACAATAAAGTGGATCTATATCTTGGGTATCCATTGTTTCAATCACTGAAGAAATGCTTATAGAATCAAATGCCTTTTTAGAATTTACAAATCCAAATGATAATGACAAACTCATATTCATTGGATCCTCCTATAATTTCTCTTAATACTTGAATATGATCCACTGTTACTAAAACCACATTTAAATCCAGCTTGTTCTTTTGATTGTCAAAATCCAAAGTTGGCTATAAATGAATTTTATTATTTTGATAAAATTTTTATACAGAACTGATAAAAGACTGATAGGTCTGTAATTTCTAATATCTTCTTTATTACTTATTTAAATATTAATATTAAACCTGCATTCTTACAATTATCTAGTAAATCTTTATCATTTACACATTTGGTATATAACTTTTCTAAAAAAATTTCTATTTCTTCATCTGTTTCTTTTAAGAAATCGTATAATTCCATCATTAGCTATAGCTTTTTTCTTCATAAATTTAATTACAGTCTCATATCACCATTTAAAATCCTGGGCAATGCAGAAGATATAATAGTTGTAGAAGATACTTTTCCTTGTTCTTTATTACACATTTCATGATGTCATCAATTCTTTTTTCTTATTGCAGAAATAACTGTCCTACCAATATCAGGATATTGTTTCACACTCTTGAGACTTTACTCTCTTTATTCCTACCAATATCAGGATATTGTTTCACACTCTTGAGACTTTACTCTCTTTATAACTTTCCTATACTCTTTTACATCATTATCAACTCCTTTTTCACAACATTTTATAAAATTTGAGATATTCAATGTTCCTTAATGAATAATTTTTATATATTTTCAAATTATTTTTTTCCTTCGTAAATTGTCTTATCTTAGTAGAAATTTTACAGGCCAATTGTTGCTTTTTTGTACAAGCTACATTTGTTGCAGTTTCTAAAAGTATATCAGTTATCTTCCTATTGATTTCATTCAAATCTGAATCATGTTCAAAATCTGTTAATACACCCGGGTCTTGTTTTATGTGGATTTATTTAATGGATTTTGAAGTCATGCAATTCATGTTTCTTCTTAATATCTTTGTGTGCAGTTTTCTTTTATGCAATAAAAATTATTAGATCAGAAGTCGAGCTCCGATAATGTGCTATTACTTTAAATATTATAAATTTTGCGCACTCACATCATATTTAAAGTAATAGCGCATTATCAGAGTTTGACTTCCACCTAATAATTTCAATATTTTCAGTGCTTTATAATAAGACTGTAATAGATTTTATGCAATAAAGAAGTTCATAATTCACTTAAAATCAGAATTTCCCCATTTTATATACACACATTAAATTTTACAAGACTATAATAATAGTAATAATAAAAAGTCAGATGTCACATGACATATATAGCTTGCACTTACAAATATGTAAAATTAAGAGCATGCTAATTAGCTCTAAACAAGCTTTTTTTATATTTATGATAAATGCTACTACAAGAGAAGGCATTCAAATCATTTTTATCTTGGATTGTCTCCATTCCCAGACCAGTTTCGACCTATGGGTCTCTTCAGTGAGGAGTTGGGACATTAGATTCAAAAAACCAACTCAAGCAAAATATTTATCTAAAAGTTAATTGTTAGAAGAAGATCTGAAACTTTTAGACATCTACATGTCTTTAAAGTCAGCTCTCCAACTGAAATCTATTCAAACGTTATAGATGAAAAATACTATGTATGTTGTTGCTTTTGCATTTTAAATCACATTCTATTTTTGCTTTTTATAAAAAGAGTATGTAATCAATTAATCATTTAGTGTCAGCAAGTTTATTTTTAAAAGGTGAGTAACAGCAGTGGCACAATTAAATTTGACAATTAAAATCTGATTTTTAATTGTAATTAACAATTTAAAAATTACGTAATGTGATCTGAAATTAAGGTGATGTGAAACAATGAAATTTGATTTTTAAATGGAATTGAAAATTAAAAAATTAAAGACAAAAATAAGAATTTAATTTTTAATTTAGTTTTAATTAAATTTTGCCCAATAGTGGTAAGTTAGTGTCTTTTTATTATCTTAAGTCTAAGTTCTTATTTTTATTTTAAACTTTTAGTTTACTCTAATGAAGAGAAAAAAAACACCCAAGAAAATGAATTTCTTTGGAAACAAAAATTTCAATTTTAGATCGCTTAGCAAAATGGGAAGGATCAACAGCAATTGGAAAACATTTTAGTTGTATTTCCTCTTGACTTCGTTTAAGGAGAAGCCACAGTACCTCATATCACATCACAATATGATGAATCTGATGTCTTAAATAGTGATAATAATTAAAACACCGTACATGTATGAAAAAATGTAAATTACGCATAAAAATATATTGTTTTGAATAAAATTAAATGCTGTAATTAATAAAAAAAAGTAAAAAAAGTTTGTCTTGTATCAATTTTTTTCAAATTTGAAATTTTTTATTAGTCATATTTTATTTTATTATTTTTTTTATAAGAATTTTAAAATAATTTTACATTGTTGCTTTGCTTTTGTGTGATTTTTGGAAAATTACAGTATGTATCCCCCATTTTTCAAGGTAAGTTAAGTCTATTTTGGTGCGATTTCTTTTGTGCGCATTTTCTGAGGAACCTATCTACTGCACAAAACGAGACCCAGGTGTATTTAAAAATAATTTGCAAGTTATAATTTAAATTCATTGGAATGTTTCTGAAAATTAGGAATATCAACTGAGAATATTGTTTTTCTTAATAATTTTTTGTTTTTTAAATTTTGCATTAATATCTTACATCTTACTAACTGATGATCACTTCCTGTGTTGAATTTATTAAGCAATAATAATCTTGAAATATATATTTTCTCCTAAATAAAATATAATCCAATTCTGCTGTACTTTAATTTAGATGTTTCCATGCCCATTTTCATTTAATACCCCCCCCCCCAATCCATAACATAAAGTTTTTCTTTTTCCACAGACCCTACAAGTCTATGAACTCTCTGCCACTATAACTAAATTTATCTAAAGCATTTTCATCTTTCAGATGTTACCCAATTACAGCATAAAAGTCTCCTGTGACAATTTTAAAAGGTTTTTTGGTCTGATCAAAAGGCTTTTGTTTATCCATGTAAAATTCTTCTACTTCATTATAATGAGAACTTGTATAAACCTGAAATATCTGATGTTAAATTAAATAATTCTACATTGTTCTTCCACTTTTTATTCATGATGAATCATACTCCACTTGCACTTCCAACGTTTGTGCCTTTGTAGTATAGTGCATGCCCACTTTTTAAATCAATGCCCCAGTTCTTCCAATTCTTGCAATCTTCTTTCACTTGAAAGTGATCTGCAATTGTAAGTACCTAACTAAAAGATTGTCATCAAATGGCAACTTTGGATCCACAATCAGGAGATTCTTAGCACCCTTAGCCTTCATCTGTCAGCCACTGCTTTAGCTGATAACTTTACAGCCTCCTAAAAATAAGAGCAATTATTAATTTTTATTTATCACAATGGTAAATATTTATTAGAAGAAAAAAAAATCAATAACACACACATTTATTTTGCTTTCAAGAAAACTCAACTGAATACAGTTAATAGCTATTATGCAACTGAAAAAAGAGTCCATGGTCTTTCTAGATTTTAAACTCAGAAATGAAAAGCCATTAAATTCACTGGCTGATGTACGTTGGTGAGGAGTCCATCCATATTCATATACAGTATCAATAATCATATAACAATAACAGCTGCAATGACAAAAATGTAAGGAGTTGACCCTTAGCAATTTGCCCTGCTCTGTTCCTCTAAGGCCTCCACGAAAAATCAAAAGATCTTTCAGTCAACAGCAAATTCCTTCCTGCAGCCCAAAAGACAAACACTACTTATTAAAATGCTGAAGAAAATTAAATAAATAAACAACAGGATACTTTGAGAAAGCAATAACATCGCTGCCATTTGTAATTACTAATGTTTGCCCAACTGCAATCCAATAAGTTTATACAAAAATCTAAATATTTCAAGTTAAAGTGTTACATTATTAAGACAGTTACTATCCATTTAATAAATGTGTATATAAATGAGTGAAGAAGAGTATATTATATGTATATGACATTCAAAACTGGATACAAAAACTCTATAAAAAAGGTGTATTTTATTATTTCACCTTTTTTAACATTATCATTATTTTAAACCATTATTGATCCAGTCTAAGATGAAATTCTTTCCACGTTTGACCCAGTTTCTCCAACTATGGCTTTTATACACCACTCTAGAAAATTCTTAATTCATCCACATCTCATATGTTTTCTTCCTAGATCTTTCACAGTTGAAAAAGAAAGATCATGGTGTTTTTTGGTTTCGAACAGAGTTCACGTTAGTGAGCAACCCATCGTTTTCATTTATAAATGAATGCCAATAGGAGAATAACAGTTGCAACGATAAAACAATATATAGTGAACATTACACGTTTACACTAGTCGGTTGCTTTAAAGATTGAAAGAGAAAGCAAAGTATCCTTTTAGTTAAAAGTTGAGTCTTTTATTCATATATAATAGTAAATTGTGTCAAATTTTAATGTGAATACAATTATTCAAATAAATTATCGATAAAAGAATATATGGGTAGTATAAATCACTAGTCAACAGCTAACAAGATGGCTCTAATTAAAATTAATCATGCTATTTATATATATAAAGTGGTTTGTGAAAAATAATTAAAAGTTGCAGAGCAACAGGAATAAAAAAAATCTTACCATACAGTTTTTAAATAAAACTAATTACTTAATCATGCAGAAGTAGTAAAGAAAACTGATTTTTAATTTTTTAAGAAAACATGAGTAATGATATCAATTTAACTTATGATACCTATCATTTTATTACTAATCTCTTTAAATCACCAGATTGTACACGTTTAAATTATCTAGAACAACAACAATAAATAAATAAATGCATTAGAAATTAATCTCCATTAATTTTTAAAAAAGACTGTTTACAGAAATCAATCATCCACGGACCAAAATGTTAACTAAGGAAAATCTAAACTCCCACACATTACCAAAAAAAAAAAAGCCTGATTCTTCAAAAAGATTTTTGTAAAGCTGTAAAGTGAACGGAGTAACTGGAATATAAATAATAAATCCTTTCATGAATGAATTGTAAAATGGAATCAATATTTCATACTACATCAAAATTTCTGTAAATGTTTAAAAAAGTTTTAGAAAGATAGTATCTATTTTTAAAAAGTCTTACAACTGCATAATGTATGATGTGTGCATGTGTGTGTATATATGTGCATAACATTAAAACCAAAAAAAAAAAAAAATAAGTATTTTTATTTCTTACATGTCTCTTCTCACTAAACAATACTTTTTTATATTTTCCATGCACAAATTTATACTCAAAATTATTTCTGTTTTCTTTCATAATGATTTACTGGAATTACGAGCATATATTAGAAATGAGATACTAAAACTACGGTTCATATACTGAAGATGATTTGATAGAATTATAAACTAAATAAAGTAGATATATACTGAAGATGATTTGATAGAATTATAAACTAAATAAAGTAGATATTTTGAATTATGGTTTATATATTACAGATAATTTCCTAGAATTATGGTCCATATATTAAAAATTATTCTTTAGAATTTTAGTACTTATATCAAAGATGATCTGCTAGAACTATGCTCAGTAACAAAGATGATCTGATATAACAATGGTCATACTCTAAAGGTGATTTCTAAAATTATGATATATACATAAATATGATGTACTAAAACAACAACACATATGGTGAAGATGATTTTCTAAAACTGTGGGCCATACACCAAAGATAATCTACTAGAACTATGGTCCATTTACTAAAATAAACACCACTACAATTGTGGTTTATGTATTGCATATGATCTTCTAAAATTATAATCCATACACTGATAACAATCTGTTAGAATTATGGTTCATATACTAAAAATATCTTCTAGAGTTATCGTCATATATTTTTTTTAAAAAATCATTAAAATTATGACCCATAAACTTAAAATGATCTGCCAAAATTATAATTCACATTGTGAAGATGGTCTTTTGCAACTATGATCCATATATTGAAGATGATCTGCTATAACTATGGTCCATATACTAAAGACAATGTGCTACAACTATATAGAACATATACTGAAAATAATCTGATAGAACTATGATCCACATATTGAAGATAATGTATCTGAACCATGGTCAATATTCTGAAAATAATTTAGAACTATATCCATATACTGAAGATAATTATCTACAACTATGATCCATATAAATATAGCTTTACTTCTCACTATATGTAAAATATATAATTGTTAATTAAAAAAGATATAAATTAGTATTAAAGTTTATCGGCTTAACGTTTTCGAGGATCCATGCCTCATATTCATAGCCTTCATAAAATGTATAATAAAATATATGCAAATACAAATATTCAAATAAGCTAGTATTACGTAGCCCATTTCTTCAAGATCTCGAAGCAAGTGTCTTTTCTATTAATGGCATGGATGTTTCCATTGATGTAAAATGCCTCCTTTATTTTTCTTTTGTGATCATTTGATTCTGAGCACAATATTATGGGATTGGCAGGTGTGAAGTTATGTCCAGATTGTTTAGCATGCTCCAAAAATACAGAGGATGTGTTGCTGTTTTTCTGAGCTCTGCTAAATGTGTAAATATGTTGAGCCAGTCTAGTATTGATTTTAGCTTTCGTTTCACCATAATATATAGCGTGGCATCTGGCCTGAGGGCAGGCAATAGAGTACACCACGTTGTGCTCAGAATCAAATGATCACAAAAGAAAAATAAAGGAGGCACTTTATATCAATGGAAACATCCATGCCATTAATAGAAAAGACACTTGCTTCAAGATCTCGAAGAAATGGGCTACGTAATACTAGCTTATTTGAATATTTGTATTTGCATATATTTTATTATTTATTTTATGAAGGCTATGAATATGAGGCATGGATCCTCGAAAACGTTAAGCCGATAAACTTTAATACTAATTTATATCTTCTCTAATTAACAATTATATACGATCCATATACTAAGGTTATTTGCTATACTTATAAATCTATATACTGAAGATGATATAATAGGTCCAAATATTAAAGGTGATCTGGTAGATCAATAGAATAGGTAAAAAAATTCAAAATGATACACATTTTATATGCTTGCTTTTAAATATCAAGTGAGTTTATAATTGTAATATAATAATGAACAAATAACAGAAGAAACTTTTCTAATATTTTTTTTCCTGTCAAATGAGTTGACCAGGAAGCGAACCCAGGCCAGCTGCTTGGAAGGCAGCTACACTAACTGCTAAGCCACCAATGCTTGAAGAGAAACTTTTCTAATATTTAAGCATGTTACAAAGATTATTTGTATAATTTATTACTCATTCAAGCATCAAAATGATCAATTGAGTATTAGCTATACTCAAATATTTAATTATATACTAATTGATTTTCATTTTAAATATAAGGATAATATAATCTGCTCAATTGATGAAATAATAAATAGAATACAAAATAAACAATCTTTCCTAGTATTTAAGTTTGAAAATATTGTTTTTATTTTAACTCTAACTACTGTCAACATCACTTCCTAATTCCACTATTGATTCAAGGCACTAGTATCAGTTAATAGTTAATTGATTATTGTGATTGTTTCAAAGCCCTGTATATAAATGCTAGAAACTCTGGTTTATAAACTTTGTCAAATTTTCTAAAATAAATAATAATATAACTTAACCAAAATAGATTCAGAAGATTCATATTAAGAAACTTATCTTTTGAGATAAAATTAATAATTGCAAAACAGGCACCAATGCAATGAACAAATTGTCACTTTTCTTAGACATAAACATCAACAATGGCTAGGATAATAATAACAAATAACTGTTTGTGATAATCTAAAGAAGTTCTGCTTACCAAGGAATTTAAAAGCTAGACATAGAAGCATTAATATTATCCTCTTCTAGAATTTCCCTAATATTGTTTAAAATATCACAAAATTTAAATATAAGAGATTGTAAACTTTTCTAAAGAATTTTTTATTTATTTGCCAAAAGCCTACAATCACTGGAAAAATACTTTTTCTTTCAGAGGCACTAAAAATAATGCAGATAATACAATACACCTGTTAAAAATATTATTACAAATATGAAAGAAAAATATTTATTTATATTATGTGATAATTTTTCTCCATATGTTAATCAAAAGATCAGTTATTTGTTTGTCTTGTTAACTGTTAGATTTTGATTTAGCAAGAATGTGAGGGGGCATAAAAAGCTCACTTTACAAGATATTTCAGTAAAAATTGTGTGAGTATAAGTCAACATAAGATAGTGATGTTTAATTGAATGTTTAAAAAGAAACTACGTTTATTATAGCATATATTGACAAGCTTTTGCAAAAAAAAAAAGTTGGAATAAGAATTGCAAGTTCGTATAAGATATCATTAATGTAATAAATTTCATAATAAAAATGACTATTAAGAACATACTTTTTTACAATATGATATAAGAAGAATAGGAATTTGTGAGAGTGACACATATTTTCAGGCTTTTTCTGAGATGAAAAGTGGCTTTCATCAGAACACTATCTAGCAGACATTTAAAAGAAGCTTAATATATTAAATGTCTCTGAGTAAAGTAAGCAATAAAAAAACTTGCAACATGAAAAAAGTATATTAAATATGCTAGCTGCCAAATTTAAGTGATTTGCAGATCTGTAATCAATAGAAAATAATATACTTGAACAAATGGAATTTCAAAGCATAAATTTAAAGTCTGATTTTCAATAAAAATAGTAATTAATTTCAATTAAAAAATTGATATCATAATGTTGAAAATTTTATATTAAATGTATTTTTGTATTTAGAAAGATATATTATTACCAGATGTACACAGCCTATAAAAGCCATATGTTTTTTTAATTGGTTGCATCAATAATTTTTTTTAAATATCTAATATATAGGGTATATGAGCACAGACTTTCCACTCCATCTCATAACACTGATACACTCAAACACATATATGTTGAAAAGATAAATAATCATCAATAATGGTATTTCATGCTAAACCAGCAATCATCAGTTGGTCCAGATTATCATCTCCACACATATGTGCTATAAGTGTTCAGATATATATTAAGATAGTCAGTCTTCATACTTTAATGGACAGGCTTCAATCCACTACCACATTCCAACCGTCCACCAAATTGAAAATCTGATGATGGAATGCTCAAAGACCACCCTGAAGCCAAGATTCTTGTCATACCCATGTTGATCCAAGGTCAATCTGACCTCTCATGTATAGGACATAATGTAAATTAATCAAAACATTTTAATATTATGTAGATAAATGTAATAAATGTATCTGGTCATTTTTGTATTACACTTTATTAATGGCTGAATTATGTTTTTTTTAATTGATTGTTTTAACAAATTTTTGTAAGATTTAAGGTAAATTAAACAAAAGATTTTAATATTATATAAATAAATGTGAGAAATATATCCAGCCATTTTTGTATTATGCTTTATTAAGGATGGAATTACTTTGTAGCTAGCCTGAAAGGCTGTGGTTTTTGTAATATTTTTATTAATTAATTGCTTTAACAATTTTTTTTTTGCTTTATGGAATTACTTGCTTTGAATAAAATGTTTGTAATTAAGTTTCTAAATTAAAATTAAATTTTTTAACTATAGCCATTATATTTCATATACGAAAAACTGTTAATGGTGGAATTACTTCAAAAACACAAAATATTCTTCATAATATGGACAAACAGAATAGTTTTTTTTAATAAATAGGGATTTTATATATAAGATTTATATGAAATAATTTCTATCATTATTCATCATGGTTTAATGCAATTGAACAATGATAAGCACTGGAAATTAAAGTCCATGAACCATGTCTCAAAATCTGTCAGTTCAAGGGCTCAAATTTCTTACAAATTCTTAAGCAAAAAAACATTTGATGCAATGACAAAAAAGATGATGACTCATGACTTCAGCTCTGTCACTTCTAGTACTCACACTTCTTATAAACTTGCAAACAATAAATCAGTTAATTTATTTACATAAGAAAAACACCTTTAAAATAATCTGAAGTTCAGTCAGTTCTTACAAAAGCTAAATCATAGAAATATACACCCAAGATTAGAATATCATAGAATGATATGCCATAAACTCATTTTCATCAATGATATTGATGTTAAAAATTTTAAATAAAAAGTCATTATTTTGAATTTTTGTAGATATTTTTGCATTATTAAGCATAAATAATAAGCAAAATGACAATATTTTCAATTACTATGAAATAATTTATGCCCTTTTTAATGCATGGAATGTGTGCTATTTGGTCTAACACTGGCAAAATATTTATGGATTTATATAATAGAAGTATATGATTAATACTGATAATTATTATCATCTTTCAAAAGACTTTATTATTCTATATGGTTATATCACTTGACTTATCTATATGCAAAGATTACTTTAAAAGACAACTTGATATATGACTCATAGAAAGACCCAACAAGTAATATCATTTACATTGGCAGAATTTTACAATTAGATAAGGAATTATAATTAATTAATTTACTCAATGAAGCCTCTTAAAAGTTCATTGCCATAAGGATTTATCATATCAATGTACGCTCAACTATCACTAAATTAATCTCCATCAAGCAACTTCATTATCTCTCTGCTGCACCTGTTTTAACTTATGGCAAAATGTATTAGGGTTACTACAAGGATTATTGTTGCACATAAATTTGCAACTGGTGTACACAGTGCTCACAAAAAAAAGTAACAGCTTATATGTTAAGGAATTATCTCTGGAAAATGCTGCAAAAAACATTATTACTATTATTTTTGAATACCAAGAAAATCATAACATGATTATTGTCAAAGACATGACAAAATGTGGAATTATATCTCTTTCTCTTTGTGAAATATTTGACACTAGAAATTTATATTCAAACAATATATTTTGATTCTGAAAAAATGCATGTGGGGAATCACTCAAAGAAAATCAAAATACTTAAAGCTCAAGTGATTGGATTCTAAATTTACATTTAAGATTTTTGTTGGTAAAGTTCAGGATTAGATTTTCAACTTATAATGGAGAAAGACAGTATAACAAATAGATCTTCCAACAGTTGCATTTTTCTTTTAGGAGAGGAAAAGATAATTTTCTGAATAGATAATAACAGGGTTTCCCATAACCAGTTATTGGTGTTGATTTTGACCTTTCAACTGGAATGACTTTAGAAATTTACTTCCAAATTTGAGAAAATGTTGTCACATTAAAATTATGCTGTGTCCTTTGAATTCTGAAAATTTTCATAGTCCTGGATCATTTCAAACACAAGACATTGTAATTGTCCAAATGAGACTGCTATCTTTATTCAAATTATCTTCCTACATAATAAAAATATAGATAGAGATTCCTTTAGTATAGGTATTAAGGAAGACTAATATAGTTATGTCAAGGATATTGAATAAGTTTACTTTTGTACAGAGAAAGGTATATTTTTTGATAGTCAGTTGATAATATCAGTTTTATTTTTAAGTTTTTCATGTATTGATAAATGCTTTCAGAATATCTAATCTGAAGGTATAAACCCATAAAAAGATTACCTACTCTCTCAATGTGTTCATATGATCACCATTTCATATACTTATACATGCTGTTGATAAGAGTACTAAACTCTCCATACAGTAGTGCCACCAAGTACAAGCCATCATAACTAAGGGATGCAGGAAGGTTTGTGTATAATACCTATTTCGTGCCTATTTATCCAACATCCTCAGACTAGTTTCTAGTTTGTGGTCTTCATCAGTGAAGAGCCTTAGATTTAAAACACTTCACTTTGATCTTAAGAAATAATGTAGCCCTCCAACAGCATCTTTTATCTATTTGGTTAACTAAAAAGCTAGGATATATAATGTATCTAACCCTAGCTCATTTACATATAATCATATAGAGCTGAACTTAGTTCAGCATCTATACATTTTGGTATCCTTGGTTTAAAAAATCACAGTCATCATTAATCTACGGGCAGAATAGATATAAACCATAAAACATCACAGGTTTACTATTTCATATGCTTACACACACTGTTAATAAGAGTACCAAACTCTCCATACAGCAGTGCTACTGAGTTTAAGCAAAATCCTTATCTAGTACCTACTTACCCAAAATCCCCAGACTAGTATCTAACTTGTGATTTTCAACACTGAGGAGCCTTGGATTTGTGATCAGTGCACCTAGACTTAGCATCTAATGAAACCCTCCAGCAGCCACCTTTTACCTATTTGGTTAACTATAAAGCTAGGAACCCAAGACGAAAACATCATAATGTTTCCAATTCAAGCTCATTTGCTTGTATAGCCATACAGATCTGAGCTCAGTGCAGCATCTCTACATTTTGGTGTTTTTGGTTTTTCAAAAGCAATCCTATGGACAGGATAAGTATAAAATCATCAAAACATCACATGATCATCATCATTTAATCTGCTTAAACATGCTGTTAATAAGAGAACCAAACTCTGCATACAGTAGTGCCACCATGTGCAAGCCTTCATAATCAAAGTTTTGTGCATAAAATCCCTATGGATGAGTAGACACTAGAAAGTGATTTTATGCATGTGTAAGTATATGAAATGGTGATTTATATCTATGCTGCTCATATGATAAATGATGACTGGTTTTGGAAAAACTAAAGTCACCAAAATGTAGAGATGCTGACCTGAGTTGAGATCTATATGACTATACAAGTGAATGAGTTTGGTTGGAAACATTATGTTGTTTTCATCATGGGCTTCTAGGTTTATAGCTAACCAAATAAATAAAAGATGACAGCTGGAGGGTTTCATTAGATCCCACAATCTAGGAACAGATAAAAGCCACAAGCTAAAAACTAGTCTGGGGATATTGGATGAGTAGGCACTAGATATGGATTTTATGCACAAACCTTCCTGCATCCATTGATTATGAAGAATTGATTGGAGAGTTTGGTACTCTTCTTAACAGCATGTATAAGCATATAAAATGGTGACCATGTGATGTTTTGATGGTTTTATACCTATCCTACCCATAGAATAATAGTGATTGTGATTTTTGAAAAACCAAAGATACCATAATGTATAGATGCTGAACTGAATTGATATATATGACTATATAAGTGATTAAGCTTGGATTTGAAACCTTATGGAGTTTTCTTGGACTCCTAGCTTTATACTTATTCAAATAGATAAAAGATGGCATCCGGAGGGTTGCATTAGATCATAAACTCTAGGTGTATTGCTGTCAAATTCAACCCTCCTCACTGATGAAAGGCACAAGCTAAAGACTAGTCTGGGGATATCGGATGAGTAGGCAGTGGATAAGGATTTTATACACAAACCTTCCTGCACCCATTGATTTGCACTTATATGTAGAGTTTGGTAGTCTTATTATATTGCCATCTATGAATAAATAGGTTTCTGAGGCTTATTGTTAATTAAGCAATGTACATGATTGCTTACTTCCTGACTAGTTCTTGGGTCTTCTACTGTGGAATAATCAGGATCTGACACTCAGTGTTAATTAGTTTTCGTTTTCTGTCTGCAATAATTCATCACCTTCACTGTATCTGAGATCTGAAACCTATACCTTCTGATCATATATCCTATATGGAGACTAACCTGGTTTATACTTCACTGGAAGATTTTTTAATTTGATCCTTGATATACAAACAGTTAGCGCAACCATAATACCAGAAGTTTTAAATTAATGATGGATAATTTGTTTTTTGTTTATGTATATAAATAAATTTCACCTTGATTTTAAAATAAGAAATGATTCTTCGATCACTACTTTTTATATCATTTTTATTGTATAGCAAGAATCAGATGAACAGAAAATTCAATGTAGATGTCAGCACTAGCATTAGAATATACTCAGTATCAGTATATATTTTATTTGCTGTATAGATTCTGAACCTGAAATAATATCATATTATTCTTATTGGATTTTTACATCTGATCCAAGTTATTTTTAAATAGATTCCCTATTTTGATGGTCTTGCTTTATTTTTTAACATTAGTGGTTGGTATGGCAATCCTATGATTGTTTGTAATGAGAACATTGTAGTTTTAGTCAATGAATCACTAAAAAAAAGTGTTGCTTCATATGCCTATATCTTTGCATAATTGTTCTTTAAATCGATAGTTGTTTCCATACATTGGAACTTGTGTATTTTTAAGATTGGTTGAAAAGCAACTAACATCCCAAGTAGTTCCATTAGTTTATTAAAATTGTTAATATAATAGTTAAGATAAGCATTTTTATAGACTCATTATAAAATTGTTCTAACTGAATCTATCAATATGAGTGCATATTTATCCAATATTTTGATTTGCCTCTTAATAATATCTATCCTGCTGTTCTACATATTAAATTCCAAAATAAGATATCTGGGGCTAGGGTGGTCAGGTATCTGCATTCAAGAATTCCAAAAGTTTTTTGTGTTCAAATAACAGATCTTTAAGTTGTACAATGAGCAATACATATCTGCAACTGAATTAATGAAATCTTTAGAACAAAAGATCTATCATTATATATATTTTTTTTAAATACCTCCATCAATATAAGTATCAAAAAGAATGCAACTGGTTTATGAATGTTCATCAACACAATTAAATCTGCCATAACTGTCATTTCAAAATATATTTGGATTATTTCTTTAATTCACATCTTCTTTTATCTTCATTAACAGCAAAAATAAATTGTAGAATATAAAAAAGAATGCATTGACATATGAATTGTTAAATCATCTAAAGTTAAGTCTAATTTGATTTGCAATCTTCTTTCAGTTTGACAATGCTATTCTTAATCCTTCATAAGTATATATATATCCCCCTGTTTGCATGAGAATCACTACCATCCTTCTTTTGTCTGGCGCTATCATCACCAATAGCACTGGGTTCAAGACTGTCTTTAAAAATAGCAGTGTTAGTTTGCTTCTTGAATACTCAACAATATAATGTTTGATTTTACAATTTTTGTGGCATTTTCTTTCTTTTTTATATATATTAAATAAATTCACAGAATATTTTCAGTTATAAAGCATTCATGAAAAAACTTATTTCCATTAAAAGTTTCATTTTTAATCATGTTAATATTAGAAATAATAAAATTCAACCTATAAAATTTAATTTAACATAAACAATTATTCCTTCTTTTTCAATCTGTAAATCAAAAACATACATAAAGATAAATATATACCATTCATAACAAAGATAAACAGAATAAAACTAAACTGCAGGCTTATATGTTACAGGTTCAAATCATATTATAATAATATTTTTCTTTTTATAGTCATACAATGAATCTAGACTAACCTCATTTACCTTCTAGCTAATAATAGTAAATAAGACAGTAAATACATAAATAATTGTTTATGGTTTGGTTATCTAAAAAAATTAAAATCTCATGCCTACTTGCAAGCTGAAACATTTCCAAGATTCATCCACATTGATTCAAAAATCTAGTCATGAATTTTGTATTCAGATGAATTAACTGTTATTACAAATAGTCTAATATATAACAAAATAAAAATGTTAAACTGTTGTTTTTAAATTGTGGGAAAATTTGTGATATTGCCACTTTCCATATATATTGCTTATAACAGTTCTTTCATATACACTTCAATGCAAACAAATTTTCTTAAAACCTTCTTTATTTTCCTTACAGTTTCAACTATCCAGCCTTCATAAGAGTACCTCCATTCTTCTTCTCTGCTTTAATTAAACTGTAAGGAAAATAAAGAAGGTTTTAAAAAAATTTATTTGCATTGAAGTGTATATGAAAGAATTGTTATAAACAATATATATATATATATATGAATATATGAAGATATGCAAAGAAAGTGAAAGAGAAGAATAAGAGAATATACTTCACTTTACATATACATATGGACTGTTTCTATAATCTAGTTGAATTGTTAAAAGTTTTAAATATATATATATATTATTTATGTGTTTGCAATAACACATAGAACTTACTATTTTGAATAGTCTTATTTCTATTCTTCTTCAGGTATTAATGTTCAGATCAATGATAGCTATCACAGGAATTGAACCAATGATTTTTAGTTTCATGAATATTAAATTTTTAAGATGATTCTCTAATCAATTGGATTATTATATATTTTACTTTATTCATATTCATTTATTTTAATTATATTTGAAAAATAATAATTTTTATTAATTCAACATTTGTAACTCAAATTTCTATTAAATATGAGTGAAGCAATTGAAAACATATTAGAAAAGTAAATGTTTTTGCTGTATAACATCAACAGGAAAATAATATTTTAGATACAAAAATGAAAACTCAAACTTCAATATAGCTGGATATATATATATGTGTGTGTGTATATGATAAAAAACATAGCAAAGAGTAACTCAACTTGTACTGGAAAAACTATTGTTCTAAATATATTAAAAGTAACACTTTTATCTTTTTTTTTTTTTTTTCCATATTTCACTATACTTTAAAATTATCACAGCCTTAAAAAGCTATAGTTGAAAGATGATCAACAATTAGAGCTATTTCCACCTTATCCATATTGCTAAAAAAAAATTTACTCTGAAAGTCATAAATCTACAGTACTAATTAGACTGAAATGATAAACAATTATACTTTTAATGAGTAAAAATAATAATAACGTTTTAAAAGAAAAGAAGTTTCTAAATCAAATGTTGGAATTGAATGGAAAATGGTTTTTGATCCTAGTATCTGACAAATTATTATTAAAAAGATTGTATTAGAGAATTCATGTGTCATCAAACTGAAATTAATATGTTATGCTTAGTACAAATCAGTTTGCTTTCCATCTGTTGAAAACATTAATCCAGCAAATTCTATTGCCAAAGATTTTTTTGATTTATTTTTGGCTGACAAAGGTAAAAAAAAACAACACAAAAATCTGCTTAATCAAGTGAATAGGAATATTGTATTCAATATTTTATTTGAGTGTCCAAACAATATATGACATCCTAAGTGATTAATTATATGGTTATTGATTTTTTGCTTTTGCAGTGGCAAAATAGTCTGCTCTACCTAAAGGTTTGTGGATTGATATCCAATTGAAACAATATAAAATAAAGATTCTCAGTTTGGTAAATTAAAAAGTGGCTATTGAGCTCAGCCTGTCCTTTAACAACAACTTCACAATTAATGATTTTATTTATCTTTGGAAAAATTGCAATGTCATTTTGTGAACAGCATTGTGCTCTACTGAACAAGATAATCTTAAAACTTTCTCATGATTATGAATGAGCAGTGCACATATGTATGATGATCTTTACGTTTTTGCATGATCTATCAGTCCACTAAAAAGCAAAAGTTTGTTAATTTTGATAAATTGCATTCTCAAATATAATATTAATTCATCTTAATGACATGCATCCTTATTTAATTTAATTAAATTCCAACCAGTAACCACCTAAACATTAACAGTAATATCTAGTAATCAATATTTCTCATTGCTGTCAAGGCAACCTTCACACCTTTTAATAGCAAGAATGGAAATCCATTCTTACTAATGGTCCATTGAATATATATGGACACTTAAAACTTGCAACTTGACTACAGAGTATGAAATATTGATACAATGAAGTTTAAATAAACCTCTTTAAACATGAAATAAACATGTCACTGTAATGCAGACTAATAAATAGTCAATTATCATTACAAACTGCAATACTTTTAATTTAATATTAGCATTTGATGAAATTTTGTGTCAGTGCGAAATGCACCATTCAATAAACAAATAATTTTTTCTACATTAGAACCATAAACTGAGAGATATGATGAATAATAATGTCAATTTAAATCTCTCTTTTTTTTGTACTTATTTTATATATATATTAGTAGAAATTTTGTGCAAAAATATATCTGAATTTCATAAACTATCATATTAATCTTTTTCATGATATAAATCACTAGCTATTTATGTTTTAACAGTTATATAATAAATGTATGATTAACTGCTCAGGAGATCTGGTAATAATCAAACAACTCCAACGGAAAGTTAATGGTTTCATTCAATGGACCAAAAAGAGTTATTTTTTTAGATATTACTCAACTAAGAACTCACTTTAGAATTCTGAGTCCACTGCTTCATTAATCTTCATAAAAAAAAATAACGAAATGGATAGTTGCTCAAAAGATTATATATAATTTTTGAACACCAAAAGTGACAAAGCTTTGATCCAAAAATCTTTTGCTTCCAAGTCTGTTATTTTACTACTTTTATTATACCACATAGAGCAATATTAAATTGTGATATATTTTAAATTCTTTAACTATTACCCATATGCAAATCATAATAATATTATCTGACTATGAAAGAGCTTGACTTGTGTGTTGAATAAAACTTAAATATTTCTGAGAGATTAAAATGTTTCATAGTTAGAAATAAAAATAATAGTTGTTCTTAGGATATATATATTATGTATGTTCTTGTGTGTGCTAAATAACTATGGTTGCATGAAATTCTTTGACGCTATCACAACTGATAAAGAAGTAGGAATCTTATAAAATTGTAGCCTAAGTTTTATGTATCTTAATGTAATTTTTCATTGGTTAACTGTAATGCGAACAGCAACTTCCTTTGACATGAATAATAAATAATCAATTACTTTCTTATAGCTTGAAGTCAAGGTACTTACCACTAAAAATTTACTCAAGTTACAAATTTGTTTTATCGGTCAAAATTAATCCAATGGATTTGCCTTACAACATACATCATAGTAATTCTATGGTACCACCAAAATACTGCTTGAGATACTTTAGGATTTCCTGTTAACATTATACATAGTTGAAATTCCCAAATCTACTTCTTGCCTAGCAAAAAATATATTTGTGCAATAGCAAAAATTAATATAGAGAAAATACAATAACTTCAATTGACATCATTACTGGATATTATATGCAAAAGAAGTATTTTTATTATTATTTAAAACAGGGCTGGGCAATTGTTTTGGCTTAGGGGCCAGAAAGGTTAGCGAAGGGCCATATCAGGGGTCTCTTTATATATATTGCCGCACCACACAATAAACACACATTGCTTTATTCCCTGTATTAACAAAGACATATTTGTTTGTCCATTCTTCAACAAACGCACGACATTCATCACCTATTTTACATTTTTTCGGAGAGTTCATGGTTTCACTAAAGTTGGAAATATATATATATTTGCTAATGCAAAGACAAAATTGAAATTAACTAGATCAACTGGAAAAGCACTGAACATTGTATCTATACTGGGCATGTGTATTGATGTGGCCGTCCTAGTGGAAAATACAAACTGAATCTTCAGTCGCGCACTGAAAGAAAATCTCAATTCAAGACGGATTTTTCTGATTGTCTTGGTGGGCCGCATAAAAACTCTTAGAGGGCCGCTATTTGCCCACCCCTGATTTAAAATGATAATAAATAAACATCAAAATATCGCATGAAAAGTATGCAATCATGGCATTATTTTTATTCAGATATACATTTTTTAGTGAAAACTTGTATAGTATTAATCATTTTTTATTATAACATTTTTATAAAATTATTATTTTAATAATCACCTATTATTTCTGATGTTATATATAAATTCTTATAAGGTCTGCGCGGTTTAGCGCATTTGGCAGAGCATCGGTTGGGAGGTCACAGGATTGACTCTAGTTCTCAAGCTTTTTATAAACTCCGTAACAATAAAGTCATATATACCTTTTTTTTTAATTTTATAAAATACCCCCCCCCCTACAATATGCATAAACAGATTACTTTATTGAAAAGCATTTGAAAATGTATGAAGATAAATTTGCTTCTGATTCTTTCAATAAAATTAAAAACATTTCTATTCTCATTTCTTTTTCATTAATTGAAAGCTTTTACTTTGTTTGGTTGCCTTTTTTAAAAAATCTTATATAAATGATTTGTTAAAAAAAAAAAAATCATTATATATTTTTTCTAATATTACTGTATGTCACCATCGAATTATTACATCAAAGTATACATTATGAAAAGGTTTTTAAAATTTCAACCTGTATAAATCTTGACCGTCACATGATATTAATAGTACTGCCAACTATTGAAAATAATTTTACTATTTTTTATAGTCCAAAACTACTGGATAATCACATGGTTATTACGTCAAAAAACCACAAAAACATCTGATTTATTAATAATATTTGTGGGTTTAATTGCTTTAGGAATGATAAATAGAGCACAATAATTTATTTTAAGCGATCAAATCAAACTTTTGTTTTTACATTAGTCAGCTGTGAATCACACCATCGGGGTAAACCACACAAGGCATTAAAATTTAAAATTTAATAGATGTAAATGTTAGAAAGCGCTAAATATTGTCCAATAATAAATAATAAAAAAAATACTAATGATAATCAATTTTTTTTTTCCCCCATGTGTCAAAGCATCGGCTGGGAAACGAACCCACGAACCCGGGACAATTGCTTATAAAGCAGTTGCGCTGACCACTCGGCGACCAACGCTTGACATTATCAAATAATTTAATGCTATATAAATTCATTTTACACGAAAGATAATTTCTATAATTAATTATTTAATACTGTAATAAGATTTAAAATAATAATAGAAATTATAACGAATTTAAAAACTTGGTGTTATTCAAAAATAGTTTTTAGTCATATATATTGTCTAAATATTCAGCTTTTAGCTTTTGTTATTTGAGGATGCTTTTAAAAACATTTCAACTGATAAATATTATTAATATATATTTCCAAGTAAAATTTAAATAGCAAATTAGTCAGTTTTACATATGTTCAATAACAATGTAGCTCATTCATAACTTAAGCATTTTAAGAATTTAAAGAAATAAATAAATAAATAACAAATTGTGTTATCCTACTAAAATATCTTACCCAACCCTCTTAGAAAAATGTACCACGAACTGACGCTAAAAGTTATGATAGGTTTCATATTTCTTCCTTGTTTGATGACTAACTATGATTTAGCAATGTAGATATAATCATGAGTAAGGAATAGATACAAAAGATAGCTTAAAATTGTATTAAACATAGCTTGCATAGAAATGTAAAATTCCATTAATTGTAAATGTTCCAAAATGTAACTTAATTAAAACGAATTTGTTATAGTTTAATTAATAATGTGTGTGTGTAATGCACATATATCGCATATAATCTTAAGACAGCTTAGAACTGTGTTGTTCAACTTATGGGTCATGACCCATTAATATGTCATAAATTCGGTTATAGTAGATCACAATTAGTTGTTTTTTTTAAAAAAAAAATAGAAAAAAAAATTAGAAAATATCAGAGTGA
This sequence comes from Epiperipatus broadwayi, assembly GCA_028023455.1. Classification (NCBI taxonomy): domain Eukaryota; kingdom Metazoa; phylum Onychophora; class Udeonychophora; order Euonychophora; family Peripatidae; genus Epiperipatus; species Epiperipatus broadwayi. Next base: position 4,713,920 of record JAQFVV010006222.1, read on the forward strand.
ATCTTACAAACTTCTTAACTAAAAAATCATTTTATTCTAACAATTTACATATTATTAACTAACTAAAAAAATCATTTTGATTTGATTTTACACAAAAATCCAAATGATGAGTTTACAACAATGCATTTTATTCTCGAATTGTATGTTTCTTTTCTTTATTATAAATGATAATCATTGTTACATTTTCATTTACCATTGTCAAACTCCCTTCATTCATAACTATATGCCATCCATTTCAGATAAATACACTAATGATTATTACTAATCATTTTCGAAACTAGAGATTATCTCTAGCACAGATATAAACTTTAAACCTCAGTTAAAGGTTAATATGTCTGATTTTTTAATTTTATACACACGGAGTTATACACCTTTCTCTATCCGTATGTAATATCTTTATAGATATAATAAACAACTCCACACTTCCCCATTATTTTCAAATTCATATAAATAAATATATAATAAAAGACAAATGACCCCCAATATGCATTTTGTGCTAAACTAACGCTCATCAGTTGGCCCAGGTCACTATCTCTCATATATATCTCTATTATATGCAGAGTATTTATCTAGAGTAAATTGTTACATTTTCATTTACCATTGCCAAACTCACAACTTTGACGCCATCCATTTCAGATAAATACACTAATGATTATTGCTAATCATTTTCGAAACTTGAGATTATTTCTAGCACAGATATAAACTTTAAACCTCAGTTAAAGATTAATATATCTGATATTACATGCGGGACAGAGAAAAGTAAATAACTCCGTGTGTTTAAAATTTAAAAATCCTAAGTCTAATTAAAACGTTAAAAAAATGTATGTATGTTATTTGGCCCGTGTTTAAACATAAATTATAAGATGAATCATAAAATGAGCTATCATTGCTTTATCTATAGTTAAAATAATGCTCTTCATATTATGCATAGTAAAGGAGTATATTTCTGTCAGTGAATAGTAGTCAAACGAAGTTTTAAATTGCTGGCCTTTACACTTAATGCCATTTTTTATTATTAAAAGATTCATATTCTATTAAAAATGGTGCCCTGTACTTCAGACCAATACTAAAAAAAAAAACGTAAAATAATGTCACTTGAAAAGTCATATAATATTCATGCACTGGAAGTGACACTATTATGCTGTAATACTATGACTGATTTAAATGCCTATTCAGAATTATTATGAAAAAAAAATCCCACTATTGAAAACAATGTACTAATTTATATATTTTACAAATATTAAACCTGCATTACTATGCTCCAAACAAACATTTTTAGTGCAAAAATATAAAAAGTAAACTTGAGTGGTGAAACAGTCTTCTGAAATTTGTCTTACTCATCAAAGATGATCTATGATTTCTTTACAAATAATATCTCTAATTAAAGTTGATTGTATAAATCTACAGTTGGAGAATAAAAAAAAATCTTCAACTGGAAGATATGGGTATCTAGATTATATTAGTATGCATGCATTGAGAATGTTTTTGTCTTAATAACAGATCAATCTAGGTTTTTTAATGAATTTATGTAATGTCTACATATTATAAATACTTCAGAAATGAGCTTAGAATAAAACAAATTCTAGTGAAGATTAATTTAGATATCAAGCAAACCCCATGATTCCAATTAAATATTTATACCAGCTATGAAGTTAGTTTCTTTGTTTCCTATGACTGCAGTTTAAACCTAGTCTGAGTGAACAATAACTTTTTTTGTTTCACAAAAAGACTTAAGATTTTTTTGTTAAATAGACAATTCATAGCCAACCCAGATAGTTACCCTATAATAGTTAGCAAATGGGTATCTAACTAATCTTAATTAAAATAAAATAATTCTGAGATCAGTAAGCCCACAATTATCCTCATCTTCTTGATTATCAAAAGATGAATTATGATAACAAAAATATACCTTTCGTAAATATAAATAATTTGATTGTACTAGAAAGGTGTTTGTTTTGAAATGCAAACTAAGTGACTGCTACATTTTTTTAATTCAGAGGTGAATTACACTTTTCCAACATACCAAGAGTAAAACAGAAGAAATAAATGTGGCTGACAAATGGAATACGATGATTATAACTGAAAATTCAGCAGTGACATTTAAAACGTTATTGTAAGTATGGAGTTTTTTTTTTTTTTTAAAAAAAAGAGATCTCTAAAGTGAATAAATAACCAATAATAATAATAATAAAATAAGTTATATATACTAACAAAAAGTTTATAGTAACCATGTAATAAAAAATCTTAAAAGGGAAAAAGATATAATGAAGAATTCAAAAACTTTGATCTTCAGAGAAAGGTTATGTAGAGTCATATTTTTGAGCCTTTACAAAATTTAAAGTAGAATTAAAGATGATCAATTAGCCAGTCAGCCATTAATGAGTGTTTTCATTAGTATAACTTATAGGAAAAGGAATATCTTCACTATCTCTTTATTATTTAAATAAGTATATAATAAACCTTTTTTTTATGCTTTAAAAAAAAATTGTTTTAAATGAATAGCTTTTATCAGAAATATGTAAATAAAATTATATTTATTTTAAAACTATTATCATAAGGTTGTTACTTTAAAGTTATAGTCTTTCAAATAAACCTAATTTTATTTGCATAAATTTGAAGGCAGCACATTCGGCTGAAGCTGATAGGAAATAAAGTTGTTTTTTTTTTAAAAAAAATACAAAAAAGAGAAGTGATATGTTATATCATGTATAACCTGTATACTTATATGCAGGTTATACTTTTAATAATTATAAATGATTATTTTGCAGAGTATCAAAAATTAAATTTAAGAAAAGATTTTTTCAAATGTTTTATTTGAAATGCAGCATAATATAGAATAAAATCAATGACGATTAGAAAAAGAAAAAAGTTTGAATTTACATGTAGATTTAGAGCAATATGGGGAACAAAGATGAAAAAAACTATTTATTGATGACATTGCGAGAAAAAAAAAATTGATTTAACCTTGCACTATTAGGTAAACAAATTGGTAAGATCTCTTAAAAAATAAAGAAAAAAAAAGTATTTGATAAATATAAAAATGGAAAGAATCATGAGTATTTAAAGAGTAAAAAAATGATGAAAAGATATGAAAAAGAATCTCAACTTTCTTTTGATACATAGCTTAAATTGTTGGTGGTGGTTATGGTGGCATACCTGTTTGAAAGTTTGTTCTGATTATCAAAGAGGAAAACAGCTTTCTTTTATATTTCTAAAATATTTTAGTAAAACATTTCTTTTTTTTTTCAAAAACAGGATGATTTTGTTTTGTTTTTTAAATTTTCATATGTATTCACAACTTTCTTTTTTTCTTATATTCTTTTCAGAATATATTTCATTTTATAGACTCTGATTCAATTTTCTATTTAACTTAATTTGAATTATTAAATTATTGAAAAGTTATAAGATATATTTAACTAATGTCATCTACAATTTAATTTTAATAAAATATTAATTTATCATTAATTTCAGCTTTTTATTTTTAATAGGGTTTTTTTTAATTGATGTTTTTTTTTTTTTTTCAACATTTACATAGTGTTAAAAAATCTGCTAGTCAATTGAAAAACACATCGAATACAAAAGATATGAAATTGGTCATCATTTACCAATGTAATATTACAATGCTCAAAATAAATAGAAAAAGATAACAATAGTTTCAATTAACTCACTTCATCTGCATCATCTGTGTTATGCGATACCAACTACAAAATAAATTATCTTTTTACATTTACAATGACACTTTTATTTTAAAAAGAAGAACTCTGTGCTTGATATATTAAATTATTTAAACATTTGTTTAATATTTATTTGGTTTTATTTATTTGAACTTCTTCTCAAGCCTATTTTTGATTATACAATTTTTAAATATAAATTATTAAAAAAGTTACTATTCTTCATTTTAGATTTTTTTCAGATTAGTTAACAATTTTCAAAAAAATCACTTTTCAATAACAAACATAACGCTAAACTTCAATTAATGTAGACTATGAATATGGAGACTTAAGTTCTCCAAAAGCGCTTAGCCATATAACTTTTAATAATACTTTGCAAGCTTCACTTTTTTGTGTAAAGTGCAGGTAAATTACTTACTACTCAAGGGTGAAGTAGAAAACTAGTATTTTATAACATATTTACCTATATTAGATTGGCTAATTTTCATAACTTTACTGAGGAAAGTAATAGTATAATATTATAGTAAATTAAATGTAATTTGAATTTTGGAAATCTAGAGGATAATATACAAATACATTGGTACTATACAAGTGATATGCATGATAAGATTGTAGACAATAAGGAAATACATCTAAACAATAATTCTTAGTATTGTTGCTGATAGTTTTACTGGTAATATTTCATTTTAATGCTTTTTCATAAATTTTAACAATTTATAATATTTACATATATACACACAATAATGAAGGTGATGCAAAAAATAAAATAAAGTAAAACAAAAAAATTACAATTGTAAACTGTAAAAATAAATAGGCTTAAAAATTAGAACTGATTAAAATGAACTTTAATTTTATTTTAAAGTATTTATTTTAATTAACTAAGAAAATCTTTACATTGATAAAATAAAACTTGCATTTTTTGGAAAAAATATTTAATAGAAAAAAATGTCTTCATCGTGTTTTGAATAAGAATTAATTAATAATATTTTAAGATGTTTAATCTGAAAATGTTTTTTAATTTTAAAATAGGAATCTTATTATGATAAGAAAATAATTACAGGCAATTCTTTATAACATTAAAAATATATGAGAAAAGATACTTTAAAGATATGATTAAAATGAACTATATAAACAGGTTATTAAAAAAAAAAAAATTAACGTCTTTTAGTTGAATAATATTTTAAAGGATGGTATGATAAATAATTTTTAATTATTTTTTTTTAATTTTTGTGTGTTTATATTCATAATTTTGATAAGCTTTACTTAATTATATATATTCATATGAATACTTGACATATTTTTTAACCTTGAAAATGATTGTAATAAGTAATTGAAAAGTAAAAATATGCAATGTATTACAGTAATAATACAAAAACGTTTAGTGCAAAAGACTCCAGAATCATCTTTTACAGTGCATACATTTATACAATGAAGACTTTTTCTCACTAAATTAATATCAGGCAAAAAAATGTAAATATTATACTAAACACTAGAGCTATTGACATCTTTCTTATAATTTGTAAGACTTTACTTATAAATTTAGTTAATCTGATTAATTGTATTTTTAGTAATGAAAATATTGTGTTTAAAAAAAAAATAGTTATGTACTTATAATTAAAATTTTTAACTATGAACATAAAAAATAGTTAGGAAGCTGATCAATATTGCTATCAAAAAAGTGATACATCTATCAAAGAACTAATGTTGTAAGTTCAATACTATTGGCTGAAGTAGCACACATAATTGCAATACTATTTGGAGCTTTTCTTTTTTATGGAGAATATGAGATATTTTTGTCATGTTTTATAAATACTTATGTATTTCATCATTGCTATCAAAAAATAATAAATTCAAATGAAATAACAATGATTGTTGAATTTTTATGATTTTCATTAGTGCAAATTTGTTTCTGTTTTTAAAAATTCAATCTTCACTCACTTTGAGACAGAAAAACAGTGTTAGTAGAAAGATATCATTTTCAAGAAAGAAAGCAGAAATTATGAATATTGAATGGCTAAACCAATGATCTGTGAATTTTGATGATTTTTTTAATGGAATAAGTTGTTTTGGCTTTTTTTTTTTAATTTTCACTGTGAGCCAAAAAAAATAGAATAGGTAGCATCAACAAAGAAATAATTTCAAAGTGAAAAAGTAAAAATGCAGAATATTGAACAACTAAATCAAGAATCTGTGAATGAGCACTATAGTTTGTTATTTATTGCTTTTAAAAATTCAATTTTAATTTTCACTAAAATCAAACTGCACAGTAGAAAATTTACCCCCCCCCCCATAAAATACATATTTTTAAATTTATACTATACTTTTCCTCCGATGGAAGATAACTTTGATATAGACTAAAAGCTCAGACTGCATCATCTCTAAATACATCTATTTCAATGTGGTCTAGAATAAACAGGATGTATACTAAATGAGATTTTGGAACTAATTACATTCACTGTATGTGATCCTATTAAAAGTATATAAAGTGAATTAATTTAAGGGAGGGGGGGGGGCAAAAAATAAATTAAATACTGTATTTAAAAACTTAATTCAAGCTTCTTTTTCTCCAATTTTCATTAAACAATGTTTGCAAATATAACATACACAAAATATATAACATAAAGCATTCACTCATCAATAATAATGACCATTCCAACTCTAGGAAAAAAGAAAGATAAAAAACTGTAATAGAAATAACTTTTGCAGTGATGATACAAACCAATCACAGAACCTCTAATAAGTCCACATGTAAAATGTGCTAATTCATTTTCCTATTCACTTGATATTTTGTAATATTGTCTTTTATTTTTTTTTAAGCAGAAAACTTTTCTTTCTAAAATACTTCAACATCATGTTTAATTATTTGTCAAGTGTTGTTAGCCAAGAGGTCATCATACCCGCCTTGCAAGCAAGTAGTTGGTTGCAGACGGGTGTGGGATCGCGTCCCGGCCGATGCTATGACATATGAAAAAAAAAATTATAGTTCTCCAATATATTTTATCTCTGCCACATCTTTCCAATGGAAACAATCAACATTACATATCTTTGGAATGTCTTTGAGGTAATCCATGTAAAGTGAATGGAGTCTATCTTTACCATGAAAGCTATTCTCAATTTCACAATAAAACATCCTTTTAGGAAATCTTATATTATTCATTCACTTTGTGGTGGAATCTATAACATCATATCCAGCAAGTCAATGAATGTCTTTTTTTGTTTTTTTAACATTGTATTTTTAAAAATTTTTGAACATTCTTAAATAAAACTTTTCAATTCCCTTTACAGTGTATCAATCTAATTCCCTTCAATAAAAAGAGTAAAGTAATAATTCTATTCAGTTAACTTAGTTGCTGTAATTGTTTTCCCATGAAGGTAGCAGCAATATATTAGAACTCCCATCTCAGTATCTAAGCCCATCTTTCTACTTATAAAACTGTCAAGGTATTCAAGATGCCTTACATTTTCAGGATGATAACTGTCCAAGCTAAAAGTTACGGAGTATTTTTTCTTTCTTCACTGTCTGATATGTTGATGAATTCAGAACATTATGTAAATCATGTTTTGAACTGGCAAAAATTGCACAATAATTAATTCAAAAGCTAAAGTTCTTGTTTTTACTTTTAAGTGACTCAAGTCAAAAATTTCACTATCAAACCTGTATCAAATTTTGATCTGTTTCATTACGCTGCCCATAAACAATTCCAAACACCAACAATATTGTAACAAATTCAGATCCTTACTTAACACTTGTTTTCAGTTCAAATGTCTCAGATTTTCCACCTGTAATAATAACACCAGCTCTTATTACATCTTGTGGAAATTGTATAACCCAAATAAATTTTCATGAGAACCAACTAATTTCAAACGATGTCATAAACATATTTGAAAAATTGAATATATCTTGATCAATGAATCAATATATAAATTGTTCTTTTATTTCTAATAATTTATTAACATTTTCTTAGCAACAATAACCATGTCTATAATGCTTCCTAATTTTTTAAAATTATATTAGATCTTTGGTAACCATTCCTCTATAACTGGAAGCTACTTATTCAACAAAATCATTGAAAATATCTTTATAGTAGTTAATAATAATTATATCCATAATAATTATTGCAATTTTGTCATATTTTTATAAACTGAAACAATAGAAGGATGCTTAAGATCAAGTAGCACAATTTCATTGGTTCATATATTCCTAAAAATTTCAATATTTTTGAAGCTAATGTATCAACGCCATATTTTAAAAATTCTCCACATACTTGATCAGGACTGCAGACTTTCCATTTTTTATGATTATAAAAAGCTATTTTGACTTCACCATGCAGGATAACATTTTCCAGATCTAAATGAATAAATAAAATAACTATATCATTAAAAGTTGTCATCTCAATTCTTATACTTTTATTCAAAAAATTAGAAAAATATTCCTTCCACCTGTTCAAAACCATATCAGAGAGTGTCACTGCTGAATTTATTAGAATTGACGATATTATTTCTCAGATCCATATGTCATTTCCGATGCATTAAAAAAAAGATACAGAGTGACCATGATCAGTGATTGTTTGTATCTTTGCAGTTTTAATCCATCATTCATTTTTTAAGCTTTCTTTGTCAATCCTTGAGCTTCTGCTTTCAACTGTTTATATTTATTATAAGTTTCACATTTAATTATTTTTCTGCCTAGCAAAAAATGTCACACATTTCATTTTAATCAAGTCATAAATAATAAGATCATCATCAGAATATCAGTCATGATTCTTCTTATTAGTGAACCTAAGAATAGACTTAATTACATCTGTAATTCATTCTTAAGAGAATTACATGCTTCAGTAAATTGTTAAGATTTAGTATATATCATAGGTACTTCCAAAAAATGAACATCAATGTTCTTGTGAACATGACTGGAATAAGTTCTTTGATTTTTAATGCACTATCATTTTAATCTTGGGACATGCTAATCTATGATCTATTCAACAACCTACACTTACAAATGCTCATGTAATATAAACTTTCTCATCTTCTTATTCCTAATTATAATGTAATCTATTAAATGTAATTGTTTTGAGCATGGATATATCCAAGTTCCTTTATAGGTTTTTCTGCTTAAATAAAGTGTTAGTGACAATCATTCATATGAAAAAATTCAATATAAATAAATCATTTAAATTTATAACATTAGTAACATCATTAGCCAAAGCCTACTATTAGTACCAATATATGCATTAGTCTCCAAAAAAGTGATCTTTTAATGTTATTGCTTTAATAATGCTAACCAGCAAGGAATAAAATTTTTTTTCTAAATTCTCTGTTTCTAAGGTTGGAGCATAAGCATAATAAAATGAGCACTGTTACCAATATGCAAGACAAGTTTCAACACCTTTAGCTTTTCACTGATATGATAAAAAATTCTAAAAATAGAAGATATTAAATTAGACTTTGCCGCAAATCAAATATTATGAATTCTTTTCCACTTTTAGATCTGCCCTTCCAAAAATACTTTAGCCATCCACCTATTTTATTAAACTTCCATTCACTTGAAAATGAGTTTCACTAGAAACAGCTATGTCAATATTAATTTTTTTGTCAAACCTTAATTATCAATGCAGCTGTGTATTCTTATTTTGAAAAGTTTACATAAAGTAAAAATTGCACATTCTACATACCCTAGAAAAAAATTATTGTAATATTCATTTTTAGTAATACCGTTGCCTCCTGCTTTATTATTACTGCTAATATTATTTTTATTATTGTTTCTATCACTTGTAATGGGTAACCCACCAGAATCAATAACCTAGCCAGAATGAATCAGACAGATTATTTTTAGATCACATTTTTTAAAAACCTTCCACTTCTGTGATAGGCAAGAATCCCTAAATAGGGTTGCCTAAACATACAATCCTTATCAGCTGAAATTCCTATCTCACTGAAATCCAATTACAAACTGACTCATTAATGATTATATTGCCTCAAGCAAAGATCATGAGTAAAAATTTCCAGTCTACTAAGGCTGTCTCAGTCATTGCTTTCTTAATTCCCTAGGGTTCAGTTAATAAATATATTTACATTAAATTATACTTTGCCATTTAGGGCAGTAGTCAATTGCCAGACTCTGAGCTAAATGTTCGAGATCAATTTCAATTAAGTAAATCAAAAAACAGTTTGGAAAACTGATGGTTTTTTGCTAACCTTTCAACCAGGACGCTCAACCATATAATTTTTCTTTTTATTCTGAGTGAATTTTTTCCTATCTTTCTCTTAGCTATTTTTATTGATTAAAAAAGAAAAAAAACTGTTATATATTAGTTATTTAATAATTCTTAAATAATAAATTTAACTTTCTGTGACTTATTTTTATTAAGCAAATAAAAACTAAGTTAAACCAATATTTTTTTATTTTCAAGTAAAATATTTCTTATCAATACTGCTTCTTTTATTTTTTAAACAAGATAAAAACTATATTTTGATATTAAACAAGGCAAAACTCTCCATACAGTAGTGCCACCCTATGCCAACCAGAGTAATCAATAGATGCCAGAAGACTTGTGCATAAAATCCCTATCTAGTGCCTACTCATCTAATATCCCCAGACTAGTTTCTGGCTTGTGGACTTCATCAGTGAGGAGCCTTGGATCTGAGAGCACTGCACCTAGATCTTATGATCTAATGCAACCCTCCAGCAGCCACCTTTTATCTCTACTTAACTACAAAACTATGAGAACACAATATTTTCAATGTAAGCTCAATAGCTTTTATAGTCATATGGGTCTGAACTCAGTTCAGCACCCATACGTTTTGTGTCTTTGGCTCTTTAACAACCATGGCCATCACTATCCTATTAGGCAGGGTTGATGTTAAACCACTAAACATAACATGATCACCATCTCATATTATACTGGCACATAATTGTTATTAAACAAGGCAAAACTCTCCATACAGTAGTGCCACCCTGTGCCAACCAGAGTAATCAATGGGTGCCAGAAGACTTGGGCATAAAATCCCTATCTAGTGCCTACTCATCCAATTTCTCCAGACTAGTTTCTGGCTTGTGGCCTTCATCAGTGAAGAGCCTTGGATCTGAGAGTACTGCACCTAGATCTTAGGATCTAATGCAACCCTCCAGCAACTACCTTTTATCTCTACTTAACTACAAAACTATGAGCCAAAGACACCAAAATGTATGGATGATGAACTGAGTTCAGACCCATATGACTATATAAGCTATTTAGTTTAGATTGAAAATATTAATTGTGTTTTCCAATTTCATTCTTATAGTTTTGAAGTTCAGTAGAAATAAAAGGTGGCTGCTGGAGGGTTGCATTAGATCCTAAGATCTAGGTGCAGTGCTCTCAGATCCAAGGCTCCTCACTGATGAAGGCCACAAGCCAGAAACTAGTCTGGGATATTGGATGAGTAGGCACTAGATAGAGATTTTATGCACAAGCATTCTGGCATCCATTGATTACTCTGGTTGGCACAGGGTGGCACTACCGTAAGGAGAGTTTTGCCTTGTTTAATAACAATTATGTGCTAGTATAAGAGATGGTGATCATGTGTTGTTTAGTGGTTTAACACTAATCCTGCCTAATAGGATAGTGATGGCTGTAGTTGTTAAAGAACCAAAGACACCAAAATGTATGGGTGCTGAACTGAGTTCAGACCCATATGACTATATAAGCTATTGAGCTTAGATTGAAAATATTATTTTGTTTTCAATTTCATTCTCATTGTTTTGTAGTTAAGTAGAGATAAAAGGTGGCTGCTGGAGGGTTGCATTAGATCCTAAGATCTAGGTGCAATGCTCTCAGATCCAAGGCTCCTCACTGATGAAGGCCACGATCTGGGGATATTGGATGAGTAGGCACTAGATAGGGATTTTATGCACAAGCCTTCTGGCATCCATTAATTGTTCTGGTTGTCACAGGGTGGCACTACTGTATGGAGTTTTGCCTTCTGTGCTAGTATAAGAGATGGTGATCATCTGATATTTTGACATTAATTATTTGTTTAAAGAATGTCATTCCTTTTGTAAAATAATTTTGTTGATCAACAAAAATTACTAGGAACAAATTTAAAAGATACAATACATCTAAATATTATATATTGTAAAACACTGATAAAATAAATATTGTGTAAAAAAATTTAATACACTGAAGTGAAAGGACATTATTAAACTGATACCAATTAAATTAAGAATTGCACTACGCAAATTGACCACTACTAATCCATGTTATGGCTTCCAAGTCTTTCCAGATTAATGATTTTCCAAAATTCAAAAAGATCACTCAATTGTAATGGTAAAAAAAAAAAAAGGAATTATTGTATTATTTAAATAAAAATTTGTTGAAGAATACTACACTTCTTTAAAAAAAATTACAAATAAATTTATAGTCTCCTCACATTTGTAAAGAATATAGCTTTTCAGTAAACTTTTTATAAATCTTATTGAGCAAAGCTTTTGTGTATTTTAATTTTTTGAATACGAGTTTTCTTGCTTCAAGTAAAAATTAATTAATTTTTGGCCATTTACAAAGGAATATTTTGATCATATTTTCAAACAATTTAACTTTTTCTTACAATAAAAAATACTGGTATTTAAGTTTATTTTCTTGCTTAAATAAAAATTCATTAATTTTTATTTGACAAAAAGTAACAATTTTATAATATTCTCATAAACACCAAACAATTTAACTTTCTTTTAAACGAGATTGGTTTACACTACTATTAGTAAATGCAATCATGTCATAATTTCTAACTAGGGTTAAATGTATGTGCACAAAATCATGGGAATTTTATATATGACAAATATAACATAAGAACATTAATGAAAATACAGCACTTTTACCACAGCATATTCAAAATACAAATAAAATATATTTTATAAATAATGGCAGTTGCCATGATTTTTGGCTAGATTTAAAAAGACAGAATATCAGATTCTGTAATAAACATTGGTGTCTCAAGCACTTTCTATAACATATATTGATCATCAAAATCATAATAAAAATTTTATTTTACTAATATATATATATATAAATTTTAAATTAAACAAACCTCAATGTATGTGTAAATAAAGGGAATAAATCATTCTCTCCCCAAGCTATGAATTAAAAACACTCTAAAATGTTGAATAAAAGATCAAGAAAAGAGTGAATCCACCTATTCTTGGAGCTCTGATGTTTATAAGCATAGATGGAATATGGAATTTAAGAGTTATTAAACGCATAATTAATTATACAAGGTTGGAGGCAGAATCTCACTTTTAGCTAAACATCAAAAAAATAACAAGATAATTTATAAAACTTTATACTATCATTAAATCATGAGATGATTATATTAATTTCCATAATATAAGAAAAATACTTGGATCAAAACTTAATCTGGAACTTCTGGTATTTGAACATGACATTACTTCTTGAATAATAAATCATATGATTATTTGAATGAAAGTATTTTTATTCATTAATCACTCTGAATTATCTTTTTTTTTTCTATACTGATCTTACATTTTTATTTACATATATATATATATATATATATATATATTGCTTATAATAAAAATCTCATTTATTTACATATATATATATATATATATATATATATTGCTTATAATAACTTCTCTCATATACACTTTAATGCAAGTGTATATGAGAGAAGTTATTATAAGCAATATATGAAGAAATGCAAATAAAGTATTCTCTATTAAAAGAGAAAAGGAGAGATGAATATGAGGAACTGACAAAAATAATCAGGTACCAGTGTTGATATAATATCAATAGTATTTTATAATTCCTAAAGTCATAATGACTGAATTTGTAATGGCATCCAAATTTACAATCATATGTGTTGTTTTACTATTACTTTCTCTGTATTCATATTGAAATGACAGTGCTGCTTACTATATTGTCTAGAATGCTTAATAAACAGTATGAATAATGAAAAACATTGAAAACAAAAATAAGAAACTGTACTTTTAAACAATATTATAGGCAACTTACTGCAACACCTCTTGTAAAAAATTGAGTACTTTGAATTCACCTAAATAATACAAATATATCATGTTTTATGTGAGCATATTCACACATATATTTTCTATTTAATTGTATTTTTACTCAATAAAAGGAATTTATGGATTTATAAAATGCTGATTATGCTCATTCGATTATTATTTGAAAAGGCTCAAGAATGAAAGCCACAATATATATTATTATAAATAATTTGAAATTGTATACATGGAATAAATCACCTTTAACTAATCAGATTTTTTTTAAAGAAGTAAAGTTGTAAGAATATTTAACTGTAACATTTTAAATAATTTTATTTATTTTAAAATTACTAATATTCATATGCAAAAAATTAGCACAGGAAACATCAATTCAATGGACGATTAAGTATGAAAATTCTTCCAAGAGTCTGAATTTTTTAGACTTACATATTCAATGAAATATGAATAGTCTGGATTACAAAATGATCATGAAGCCTCTAGAAATTTGAGTGGCAATTCATCCACAGTCTAGTACTTCAAAAATGTATAAATTAGCTGGGGTTAGGGATTCCTAATCAGATATTTACATCATTACAAATATGAGACTGATCGAAAAGCCAATATTGATTCCTATATTAAGGACTTATACAGTTATAATGCACTTATTAATATTGTTAAAAAAAAATTATATAAAAAAATAAGCCAGCCACCCTCACAACAGGCTAACAATAAATGTAACATAAATCTGCCATTCATTCCAAGGCTTTCACAAAAAAAATGAAAAAAAACTGTGCTAACATGTACAACATCACTTGGGAATTCCCCACCCCCCTAATTTTGACAGACTATTAAACAGCTCAAAGAATAAGTTATTTCAAGAACAAATCCACCAAATAGTATATAAAATAAGATGCAGTAATGCTTCTTGTAAATTGGTATACTACGGAGAGACCCATGCAAATATTGATAAGAGAATTGCATAATAATTATATAGGCATGCAAAAAATGATTATGAGTTTACAATGTTTTTTCTGGAGCATGATCAGGAGACTGGCCACAACTTTGACTCAATAAAGATCACCACTGTATGTATTGAATGTGATGACAAAAAGCAAAAGGTAGAGGCATGGTTTATTTCTAATAATGTCCATGCAATCAACAAAAAATGTTTGAATTAAATTCCACAATGCTCCTAGCAGTTCATGAACCCTATGATTCTGCATTTACAAGACAAAAGTGTGTCAGCAAATCAACATAGAAAAATCTTTTCTTAAGCCAATGTTCAAAATGTTTGTATGATGTTATTTCTAATATCATATATATATATATATAAACTGATAGAAAATATTTTTAGTTTTCAAAAACCCAACACAAATAGATTACTTTATTCAAATGCTATGCAAGTCTAAAGAACCACATTTTTTATATAATTTTTTAACAGAATTGAAAAAAATAAAAAAAAGTCAAAGAACTACCACCATAGAAACTTATCTTTTGAGTAATTAATCTATACTGATGCCAGAAGCTTAATATTGTGCAGGGGAAAAAAGACTTCATATTTATAAATGATTAATTATTAATTTATAATAATTATATAAATAATTCTTATAAATGTTTATTTAGCCTATTAAATACAATTATAAAATGTTGAAAACTGACAATAAATAAATCAAGTGTTATGCTGGTAATACATAATTAAAAAAAAAAATTGTAAGTATTAAAACAGAATTCAACAACATTTCACATAATTTATGGAGTAATTTTTCTATTTCGCAAGTAAACTATACTAAAAATAAAAAGTACATTAATCTTCATCTAAATCAAATAACAGGTTTACCAAAGCAAAATTTATCCCAAAAATTATAAAATCTCAAGATTTTATTTTCTTATAAATAAAATATTTATTTATTTATTATTATTTATTTTTCTTTAATGAATAAATAATTATTAATTTTGCCACATACTATGTTGAAATAATCAAAGTGGTTTTTGAAACTCTTTTTTTTTTAGTAAAACAATTAATTATGTATGTGTGGTAAGGCCAATAAACCAATAAATGTTATGCAAATGTATTGATTAAATATCATAAATAATTACATATATATTTACAGAATGGTGATTTTTGTGAATAATTACTCACTTACTTCAATAATATATTTCAATAAATTCAAAATAGTGTCATGTGCTTTTTGAAAAGTTATTTGGGTTATGACTTATTGAAAGAGATCTGTTTATGATAAAATACATGTTAAAAACCATTAGCACATTTTTTCCAATATAAGAGAAACTTGTATAATATATTTCAATCAATGTAAAATGATGGTATGCACTGTTTGACGTGTTATGTGGGACTTGGCCTAATAAAAGAGGCCAAGTTATATCAAAATGAGATTAGTTGTAAGAATATATGCATTGACTGACTACTACATTGCTTATATAAGAAGTATTATAGTGCTGACCATAAAGTAAAAACATTATAGTAATATGATATATCTTCTTCAAAAATCATTGTGAGCCTATGAGCAGTCATAATGGTGGTTTTTTAAAATAATAATAATAATAATAATAATAATAATAATAATAATAATAATAATAATAATAATAATAATAATAATAATAATAATAATAATAATAATAATAATAATAATAATAATAATAATAAATAAAACTTTTATATTATTACTTTCAAAATTTAAGAAATAAATATTATATCAAATAAAATTGAATTGCCAAATATAGTAGACCCCCATGGTCGCGATATTTGGATCCTAGCCATATCATGATTATCGGAATTTATGGATAAGATGAAGCCATATTTTAATATGCATTTTTAATACACACATATATGTAAGTATGTATATAAGGCTAATATATGTATGCATGAGTGTATAAAATAAAATTTTATTTTCTATTAGTTTTTGTTTTAATATATATTTTATTCATTTTTTTTCTTTTTTGAATGGTGGGGGAGAGAGGTATTTTATGGATAATTTAAAAATTATTCCTAATGAATTTTTTAACAAGTATACATATTTTTTTACAGGATCTTTTGTCATGTTAAATTCATTATTTTTTTTTTTTACATTCTATTTTAATTAATACAAAAAATGCAACACTGAATAAAAAAATGTATACATTCACAATTTTAAAAATACTAATGAAATTTGTAAGAGCTTTATTAAACTCCTTATATACATTTAATTAAATTGAAGCCCTTTCATTATAGTTTTTATGACAGGCATGTTCATTACTATATATGAATTACATAAGTGTTAAGAAATACTTCCATTTAAAAAAAGATTAATTGTTAAATTAAGCTAATGATTTTTAAATGAAGACATTAAAAAATTTAATTATCATTTATTAAAAAAAATAAAATGACATATGCGTGAATTATTTTCAAACACATGCATGTATACACATCAATTATTCTCGGATTACAAATTATGGATTCAAATGCAATGCTTATTTACAATTATTTTTGGCAAATTAAAAATCATAAGGTATTTCCAATTATAAATGTTTCAAAACTATTAGATGATCATCATCATATTTAACAATTCATTATAGATCCACTGCAGGATAAAGGTCTTTCCAAGTTTAATCCAATTTTTCTGATCTATAACTTCTCTTCTCCACACTTCAATAAACTTCCTTATTTCATTTAATCATCTTTCATCTCCATTCATTTCATTAATTATTTCAATGATGTTAATGACTTTTGTTTCTTCTTCCACTTAAATATTATACTTTCGATACTTTGTTGCTATTTTCAACTTAATACCTTTCCATACAACACTGATTAGTCTGAAACCTCTGTATTATATTCTATTAAGTATCTAAGTTTCAAGTCCATAAGTAATACATGGTAAACACATTAAAAGATTTCCTTTTCAAACATGTAGACATATTTTCTTTTAATATTAAATTGTTTCTATCAAAGCCAAATTCAATTTTATGAACAATTTCATCCATTATATTACTATCTGTATTAATAATCTGATATTTGTGATAATTACTTATTCTAATTCTTAATTACCAATCTTAATCTTTTTCTGGGAAAACACTTTGAACATTATTCTTTTTAGCATTTGTCTTTAATCCTATCTTATTACTATCAACTGATTAACTTTTGTAACATTTCCAAAACCAATCAAATTATGACTTAAATAATCTTCATTTACTTTTTCTCCCTTAGCTTGCCATTTTAATCCACTGAATGGATACATGTTGTAAAACTTGTAAAAAGTTTTGAAGATAAGAAATCACACAGTCATATACACTTTTCAATGTTAATCTTTTTGATGTCACCATGCAATCAAATCATTTCTGTTGCATTTTAATAATATATTTTTATAAATAAACCATATCCTGAATCTATATCTTGACTATCCAAAGCTTTAATCACTGTGATATTGTTTATAGAATCAAATGCTTTTCAATATCTACAAATCAAAAGCATAATGGCAACTTATATTCAGTGCTTAATTTTTTGGGATTGATCCACCATCTTTACCATTTTTACATTCATCTTGTTTGTTTACTTGGTTTGAATCCAAAATTCCCTACTATATGCTAAATTTTCCATATTTAAAAACTTCAGTTTATGTCAATAAAAATGAAGTGCATATATATACATTTATCCATAAAGATTATTTTAATACGAAATGTTAAAGTAGAAGGAAGGGGAAAACTATTCTGTGTAAACAGATAATAAATTTAAATAGTTCGTGGAAATAATTGAAGGAAAAAAAATATAAATAAAAAATAAAATAAAAAATATAAGATAAAGTTGAAAAAAAATTATTAAAAGTTTTCTAATGAAACAACTATTGAATGAACTCAGTCATACTTAATGTAGCTCGACAATATGCTTGTAATATAAAAAAATATCATATATAAATAGTTTAATTCTATGCAATGACTGTATTCTCCAGAAACATAAAAAGTGAATAATGCAATGACAATTTGATGAATATAAACAATAAAGAATCAGGGATACAATTCTTGCAATAATTGAATGATATAATATCTTATTTGATCATATTTGGCTTCTTATGCTTTATATTCAATTTTCAGTAATACAAAATAAAAAATATTTCTGCAGTGTAATTTTCACTATACTACTATCACAAGTATTGATTCAGCATGAAATGTGCATCTTGGAGGTGATCTTTTCACATGTTTTTGGTTATATGCTTATGATAAGATAGTAAAAGTGGTTAAAAACCAGTTCCTAACTTGCTTAATGAATGTCTAATAAAAAATAATTTATTATATAGAAAATCTTTTCACATTAGACTTTTAATATCAGTAGTAGAAATATGCTACTCAGGCTTTACATAGCAAGATCATTTCATTTACTTGATCTCAATCTGTTGGATTTTTAGTTACGGAATACTGAAAGCCAGATAAACAATGATATAATTCCAATTTTGTTTAGCATGTGAAACAAATTAATTCATATTGTAAAAAAAATGTAACAAATACTGTTTTAAAACTCTGTGTCATGTTGAACACATCTAGCTATGCATTGAATTTTTAAAAAAATGACTCAAAATATTTTTTTATAAAGATTTTTTTTTTCCTTTGCTTTCTCTGGTGTAAAAGAACTAAATTATTATTATTTTTTTAGATTGTAAACGTATGTTCAAATAAGTGTTCATAATAAGCATAATTTAATTCACTTGATAAATATTTTCCATAATTGATCTCCCCATTAAAAGGGATCATACTATTAACCAAATTTTAGACAACTTAAACACAAATGAAAAAAATGAAAATCTTGAAAGATACTGAATAAAAACTAAAAGGAAAAAAAGAAAATAGATCAATATTTTTGTCCTTATAAGTGACAAATAAATCTGATGACATGATCTTTTAATTATTAAAAATGCCGGAAATATTAAATTTGTTGTTTACAAAAATTTGTAATTAGTCATCTACTTTTACTAAAGATCGCCTGCAAATAACATTATTATGTATCACTTTCTACTGCCACTCGATACATTATTAAATATCACATTCTACATTAATACATCATCGTAAGAAAGTTCCATATGCTAATGTGTGTGTGTGGATATACATAAATCTGATTTAAAATTCTTGAAATCAAATTATAAATATTATATTTATTTTAATAATTATTAAACTTATA
The DNA here is from genome assembly GCA_028023455.1 of Epiperipatus broadwayi. Classification (NCBI taxonomy): domain Eukaryota; kingdom Metazoa; phylum Onychophora; class Udeonychophora; order Euonychophora; family Peripatidae; genus Epiperipatus; species Epiperipatus broadwayi. The sequence goes on from JAQFVV010006222.1 coordinate 4,733,736, forward strand.
AAATATACTAAATAATTTGAAATGAATTTGAAATCGAATGTTATTAAATATTTTAAACTATGTATAAAATTTCTATCTCATATAACAAGTCACATACTAACCCAGAATGGACTTTAATTTTTGCACAACATCAAAAAGTATCCGGACATGAGTTCGAACCCGCCTCTGCAAAATTAGTTTGTACTGAGAGGCACGATGTTAGACGTAAGGTAAAGGAGGCTTACTTCATAGCAGAAGACTCCTTCACCATTAATCGTAAAGAGGCATGTTTTGCTATTTCAAAAAGATGGGCTAATTGACTCATTTGCATAGAGTTTGCATATTATACATATAGAATGATCCCAATGAATGAGTCATAACAGGCTATAATTATGAGAAATATATTTTCTCGAAAGCGTTAAGCCGTTTTAATTGATTAATTGCTATTAATTTATGTAGCTTTACGTTATAAGTGTGATAGCACTATTTAATATTATTATATCACTGAATATAAAACGAGTTATTTCAGCATTAAGTAAAAAATGAAACCCTTACTAAAAAGAGGGATAACATTTATAAAATATTTGGAAGAATTCTATGAAGAATCACTAAACTCACTATATCTTCTGAATTGCCAAATAAATTAAAGGAAAAAGTAAGACATACAATTATATCTATAAAAATTAAAAAAAGTTTCAGGAAATGATAGAATAATTGCTGACATCTTGAAAAAAAAAAACAAATGAACAAATGGAAAAATTGTTGGCAAAACTACATACCAAATATTTAAATAATAAAGATTTACCAGATGATTAGAAGAATAAAAATATTGATATTTTAAAAAGTTAATAAAAAAAAAAAAATAAGAAATTACAGATTTATCACTATTCTAGTAGTTGTATATTTAGAAAGATGTTTTCAACTTGTATGTAGTGAACTTTGGATTAAAATCAACTAAAAGAATAAGCAAGATTTAAACATTTTAGCACAGCAGATTATATCTAAGTATTGAAATAAGTTACAGAAAAAACCAATAATAATATGAATTATGTTTTTAGATTTGTAGATTATGAAAAAACATTCGATTCTATAAGTATTTCCATAATGATTAAAGCTTTGAAACATTAAAGTATAGATAAAGGATAGTGGTTCAAAAAAATATCAAATTCCAACATCAGTGATTAGATGACATTGCAACACTGAGAAGATTAACTTTGGTAAGAATATATAACAGATTAATTCTATATCTCCAAAGCTTTTTACAGCATTTTTATAAGAAGTATTTTGTGGAGAAAAATGGAAAACTAATAAAAAAAAAAAATTATGGAGATTATTTAAGTTATCTAGAATTTGCAGATGATGTGATTGCTTTTACAGGTACTGCCGCAGACCCTTAAAAGAAGTGACAAAAGTTATTACATAAAAATAAAAATAAAATGACTAAAAATAAATAAAATTTAAAAAAATGTTCAATGAATTTTCTCAGAATAGAATAAAAAATTGATAATCGTAAATTAGAAAAAGTTAAAAATTTAAATACCTTGGTCAAATTATTAACACAGATGGAAACATAATAGATGTATCTAATTATAGAATTCAACTTGAATCGAGTACTTGCAATAGAAAATTAATATTAAATTGAAATATAAATATGTATTTGAAAATAGAAGCTTTTAATGGATATATTTTATCAATTCTTACTAGATCTGAGACTGCAGCTACTTAAGAGAAAAGCAATACAGAGATTTCAGATCACTCAATGAAGTATGGAGAGATGTTAAAAATAACAAGAAGGGATTGAAAATAATATACTTGAGTGAAAAAATAAATAAGTATCAATGGCATTATTGAAAGACTTAAGAGAATGAAATGGATCTAGGCAGAATCAATTGCTAGAAGAGATGGTAATAGATGGACAAGGGCATCTTCTATTTTTTGAGGAAGACTTGGAAAAAGATCACATGTAATATGGATAGATAAAATAAGGAAGTTTGTTGGCATGATATGAAGAAGAAAGGCTATAAATTATAAAAATTGAATTAAATTTGAAAAGACCTTCATTAACAATAATGTTCATATGCAAAAAAAAAAAAAAAATTAAATTTTTAACATTAAATTGTTCTTTGAAAATGATTGGCAACAAAGTAAACATTCCTATTAATTATATATAAATTGTATCAAGTAACACAAAATTTGTATTTTCAATTACACATAAGCATAATATTTACTACTTACCCAAGTCCATCATGTAATAAATAATTTTGATTTAAGTTAACGTATCTATAGGAACATCAGGTTATATTGTGTCTATTTTCAATCTATTTTCTTTAAAAAATTAAATATAGAATTCAAATAATATTTATTTTAAAAATGTTCAACTTTAATTAAATTTATTTAAAAAATATAAGCAGCACATACGAGCATATATATTTACAGTCAAATTTATATTGTAATTGTATACGTGGGTATAAAAAGAAGGTTAATAATAAATAAATATATTGAATTTTTATTAACATTAAAACAGAAATATTAATAAAATAACGGATAGTTTTCATAATTAAATCCTATCATAAGTACTACCATGAAATCAACGTCCTATGACTATTATTTTTATTTTTAAATAACAAAACTTATTAAAATTACTATAATTTTTATATTTTTTAATACTGCTCTGATTAACATACACACCTATTTATACTTGAAACATGCCCCTTCAATATTAAAAATTAAAATTTTATATACATAGAAACAGATTTATGAATCAACATACTTAAAGATTTAAGTATCTAACCATATACATTTCCACATAAACATACAACATATGTATATAAATATATACAAATATGCAATATATATATATGCACATAAAATTCGCACACAATATATACATAATTGTCTGCATGGAATTGTATATATATAAGTAAACATTATAATATGATGTTTGTCTAAGGTTTGCAATAATGTCTTTTTTGTAGTAATTATGGTTGTAGTTTTTCCATCATCTAATATTAAATATTGATTGTCTTTAAAAAAAATTCATGCTTTATTTAAACTTTCCAAATATATTTAACTGTTAGTAATAGCACACAGTTTAGTATGTAACACAATTTTTTGAGTGGTATTACTCTCCTCTCGAATAACAGCTGAATTGGTTAGAGTGTTACCTTAAATTCAATATTCACAAACCTAATGATCCAGGTTCAATTCCCACTCTACTGTCACAGCTCAGGGCAACAACACCAGAAGAAGAGAGAAGAATAATACTACTCAAAACTTTGTGTTATACACTAACCTGTGTGCTATTACTAATAGCTGAATATATTTGGAAAGTTTAAACAAAGCCAATTTTTCTAAAGACAGTCAGTGTTTAATATTAGATGATGAAAATAGTTCAACATATAATTATTATAAGGTGATGTAAAATGGCTTTTTTTTAGATGGAGTCTGAGGTTTCTATATATAAGCCAATAAACATCACATAATCACCATTTCTTATGCTTGCTTATAACTGTTACTAAAACTAGCAAAACTCTCCATACAGTATTGCCACTCAGTGCAAGCCAGAGTAATCAATGGATGCCAGAAGACTTGTGCATAAAATCCCCATCTAGTGCCTACTCATCCAATAATCCCAGACTAGTTTCTGACTTGTGTCCTTCATCAGTGAGGAGCCTTGGATCTGAGAGCACTGCACCTAGATTTTAGGGCTCTGGCTTGCACTGAGTGACAATACTGTATGGAGAGTTTTTCCTGTTTCTATATATAAACTATAGATCCAGATACCTCATTAGAAAGATAAACTTTCCTTTTCTTATCAAATATTTATTTTAAATCTGATTTATTTCTTTTTCTTCTCTTAATCCACTTTAATGTAAGTTATTTTGTTAGTTCCACTATTTTATATTCATACTATTTAATTTTATTATAAAAATCTAAATAAAAAAATAATAAAATTTCTACCTCTTTAGTTTCCTTTATCTTTAAGTTTTTACCACTCTTCATATAATTTATACTGACCCTATTCATCATCCTATACTCCAAAAACAAATGTTCAATAATTGCTCTACCATTTCCACATAAACTATATCTAAATTCTAAACATTTATTCTATTTTTGCTTTATTTCCACATTATACAGAACTTTATTCAATGGCTAATAATAATAAGCATCCTCTAGATATTATACATCCTTTCATATTTTATATAATTTTTATTCATATATAATTTCAAACTATTTTAACTCATATTCACTTTCATATTTTTTAAACTAGTATATCTATTATCTTTTCTCATATACCTATAATACATATAGATACTTTATTAACTTTGCACAATGTAGAATTTTTCTTGACCAAAATATTTGTTGTGTCTTCCACATAATCTGATTAAATGCTATTTTTATTATCTATTTTCATTCACAATATTATAATTTTTCAATCATTTTTAATTTACATTTAATCTGCCTCATTAATAAAGAAGTACCTCCATTGCCTAACCAGAATTCACCAATCTATGTACATCTACCTATTTCCTTTTGTATTTTATCTAAAAACATCTGAATGCTTTAGCCCAGGGGTCCCCAACCCTATGCCCATGGGCAACATGGCACCCGCAGACCATTTTACGTGTGCCCACTGCTATCTGAATACGATAAAAAATTATTTATCTGATACAAATAAATTTAATTTTGAAAATTTCTTATAAATTATTGTATTATATTGTAATCAAATTGTAGGGCATACTATACTTTATTTTTGAATAAATATTTTTTTGTACATTATGTGTATTATTAACAATATCCAACTATAAATTTACAATGAAAAAATAAATGGTGCCCGCCACCTGGCCGGTATTATAGAATGTGCTCTTAAGTGCAAAAAGGTTGGGGACCCCTGCTTTAGCCAATACAAAATGCTTCATTTCCAAATATAAAAGCCAGTATCTCTTTCCAAATTATTCTACATATATTTCATATTTGATATATAAAAAACATGCCAGATTTTTAAGCATTCATATTCTATTTTTGCTTGTCTTCTCAGTTTTATTCCCAGCCATATATCTAATTCCTTTTTCCATTAATAAAGTAACTAAATTTGTCTTTCTTCAAAATAAATATTTATTCCATTCTTCCATTGTACCAATTCATTAAATAGTAATATTTTATATTTTTTTCTTACTGAATTTAATTTTTGTACTTTTTCCTACCTCTCTACATTTTTTTAAAAACAGCGTTACATTATTTGTTAAATACGCCATATCAAATGCAAAAAAAAAAAAAAGCTACATTATGTATTCTTCTGGTTTCAAGTTTGGGAATTGTCATCCCTACCACTAATATTTCTAAGTCATCATCCAATTGTCTTAGAAATAAAATAATAATGATTAGCATTCATTGTTTCCACCCAATTTCATACTTAGTTTACACTGATTATATAAACCCCAATTGGTATTTACAAAAATTATGCTTGTAAAAATTCTTAATCATTTTCAATACCCCAACTCTATTTCCTTATTTTCAAGACTTTTCCACAATCTATTTGTTATATATATATAATGATTCAAGTTGTTAATCAGTATATATTAATAATAACCAGTTAATATTAATAATAACTTAATGAGAAGATTAAATTAAATAATTTAAAAGAATTTATCACATGAACCAGCGACTATTAATAAGTCATAACTATTAATGATAAATTTAATAATTTTCAATACTTTCAAATCGAGGCTGGTTAAGAGAGAAAAATACCATATCCTAACTATAAATATTTGTTAACAAAAAAAAAAAAACAATAAAAGAACATCATCAACCTACACTTTGGAGGATAAATTAACTAAAAATAAAAAATTGCCACAAATATGAATTTAATTTTCATGGTAACTTTGATTATAATTTTAATAGGAATTGTCAGGTGTGTAAAAACCGCATCTAGTATTTTAATTCAAGTTCCATGTATTAAAGTAAGTTTTAAAAAATGTGCTCACAAGAGTTCTAATTTAGATTGTCAAGGAATCCAATTTTGCAAATTGTACAGGTGATTATAACTCAAGTCGCTACAAATGTAAAAAGTCAAAAATTTGCTTTCTAACTCCAAATGCCACAGAAGTTCTTCCTGCAAAAGTAAATAGTATTTGTTTATAACTATATGATAAGATATATGAATAAAAATTTGTTTGTGAAATAAATAATGTAGGTATGTTTTAATAATAAGTAATAAAGTAAGAAATATAAAATATATTTTTATTAAATTTACCACGTTTATTATTAATATTTATCAGTAAATAATAATAGATGTTGTTATTATTAATATTAGCTGATAATTATTAATACTAATTGAATTTATTACAAAAACTATAACATATATTTACAATAAACATTTATAACTGAAATACAGGCTTATTATATACCTGTATCAATATATGTAATATATAGGGTATATGAGCACAGATTTTCACATTTTCACTTGGGTGGACGGTTGAAGAGTTGGAGTGTGGAATGGATTGAAGCCTGTCCATTAAAGTATGAAGATTGGCTATCTTAATATATATCTGAGTACTTATTGCATATATGTGTAGAGAAGATAATCTCGACCAACTGACGATTGCTGGTTTAGCATGAAATTCGAATATTGGTGATTATTTATCTTTTTGACATATATGTGTTCAAGTGTATCAATGATATGAGATAGAGTGGTGAGTGGTGGGTCGTGTGAAAATCTCATACTCATATACCCTGTATATTAAACATGTATATACAGTATATATAAATATAAGCATCTATTTTCAAAATGCATATGAATTTATCTAAAATACATAGACAAATACATTAATACCACACAAAGTTTTATAGCTATTAATGGGGATTAGATAAATAATATATGTAAATTATAGATTTGCATAATTGCATTTGAAAAACATATGTTTATAAAAGATACTTGAATGAATATTTATGTAATTCTAGTATACACCCTAATTTGTACTGGGTATATATATTCATGTAAATATATATGTATATCTATTTACATTTTTGCATGACATATGTATATATTTAGCAATTATTTATATTTATAGTGTTTAGACTCTTCTATACATGAGTCCATGTGGATATGTTTAATCATATTTGTATTTATATATATGATCATATAATTATTATGTATACATATAAATATATTAATTTGTATATATTATACCAGTTAAGACATCTATTTGAAATGAAGCTGATCTGACCTTACAAACTTTTCCCACACACCCCAAAATAGGAATATAAAATAAGAAAGAAGGAAAAAATAATATAAACAAAAGTACTCAGGTTGGATTTTTTCCCCTGAAAGTCCACACACTATTTATTTATTTCATTCTTATTTATAAATAATAAAAGATTTTTTTTAACAAAAAAAAAGAATGAAATTTTGAGATTAATTTCTAATAAATAAAAGTTCCTAGATTTATTATGTATCATCTGGAATAGCATGTATAAAAAAAGTTGTGAGAGACACCAGTTTTTTTTTTTTTGTTCTTTTTTAGTTGTTGGGTTTTAAAAAAAGTTTTGGGAGAAAACTTTCTTGTTTTAAGAAAGATATAATATCATCATAATTAAAGACTATTGATCACATCCTCCAACAAAAACAAACTCTGTTTAACAGCATTCAAAGAAAATTAAACTGATTAAAATGATAGAAATAACTTATGAATTATTAACATAGCTAATATAGAAAACCATGCAATAGCTGAAAATCATATTATGACTGTGTGAAAAAATCTAATTGATGCACTAGTCAACTAAACCTGGAATTATGTAACTTCCTGCAGATACTAATTTGATCTCATTCCAATATGCAATACAGTTGAGGATCTACAACTAGCAATACTTTGTCAGCTTTCATATGTGTTCTGTCTCCTTATTTATGATGAATGTCTAATCCAGTTATGTCATAATTCTATCCAGAGAATAACTCAAGACAAATGTATCAAATGAACTCTTAAACCTTAAAAATAGTATTATGGAACAATTGTTAAAAAGAGTTTGAATCTATATTTTTAGTAAAGTGTAAAATCAAAATACCAATGCAATGGTAAGATAAATTTTTATTTAAAATAAAAAGCCTTTATAAAAAAATAATATTTATAGAAAATATTAATATTGTTATTAACCATCTGTATTCTGACAGATTTCTTTGTTCTTACTAGGTTTAAGCTTTCAACTTTCACTTTAATATTAAACCATTATTATTTATCCGAATATAATAAATTTGACCTTATTTGATAGATATTATTGTTTAGAAATTAAATAAAGTTTTAAAAATCACATTTGATTTTCAGAATTATTTTAAAAATTAGATTTTAATCAAAACAAAGTGCTGTTACATCATCAAATTTCAGGTGGAGCAGATTCAATTTGCAAAATGAATGAAATCTTTTTTGTTGGATGTTTGTTTTAAAAATCTGAACAAATTATGTTTAATATATCTATCAATTTATGCTTTAAAAGTTTAAATTTTTTTATAATTTTTACGATATCAGTAAATGTTATAAATGACTGTTAAATGACATCATTTCCAGACAGTTGTATTTCCCACAACCTTAATCTCTAAAATAACATTACACAGAAGAACATATCATTTTATATTTAAAAATAAAACAGTCCTGTAAAAAATAAATATGTAATAATATATATATTTGATTTCTAATAATTATTACACAATTATGATACAATAAACATTCAAAAAATCAAATTTTTAGACTATCGTAATATTTTCTCAAAGTAATCTCGCAAAGTTTGAGAGTGCCTAATATATAATGACTAGGCATCAACTTATGGTTTCAGATACTTTGAAGTTCCTGCTTATTCAATTATCCTGACATCTTTTGAATTTTTTTGAAATGAAAATGTTAGAAAAAATATATACATTAATTTTAAAAAGCTGTAAAAAAAATTGTAGCAAAATTTCTTGGTAGGGGGTGAAAATGCAAATTTAAATCTAAATTTCTCAGACATTGGTCCATCACTTCTTTAATATTCTCTAAATAAATTTAATATTTTGTTTCCCTTCAAATATGTATATCTTAATGTAATTTTCCTTTACAAATATTAAAGCAAATAGAATTTACAATTAATTTCTCACTCAGGTATTAATAATTAATATTCCTTAACTTATATATATATATGTATGTGTGTGTTATCAATTACTTTATATTTTGCCAATCTTCATTTATATTATTATAGTTAAATAATAATAATTATATGATTGTTTTACATTGAATATAAGCATGTCAGAGCACATAAGTTAAATATAATCTAATTAAATGAATTTTCTCTTATATGGATACATACTCGCCTAAAATAAATATGTATATTTTATTTTTTATGTTTTAAATTTATTCTTAATTATCATATAATGTATGTAAATAAAGTTTGTTTTACTATATTTATATTATTTTAAGTCTAGTTATTCATTTCTGTCTCTCATTTCAAACCTAGTTAAAAATAGTTATTACACATACACCCTGTGATGCATTGGTATGTTTGTTTGTTTTTTTCTTTTGATTTAATAGTCAGTAAATAGAAATATAATATTTAAGTTAAGAAGTTAGAGAGAAATTGGTAATCAACCTTCAAATGTTTCTAATTTTAGAGATGGCACCTTAATCTGCAGCATGGCAGATATATCTTAAATAAATAAGTGGCATCTATAGTGCCAAGTAATAGACCCTCTCTGTGCTAAACCATGTTTGTTGGAAATAATGGTCAAAAAATATGGTTGGATAACCATCTGATCATCATTAGTTAGAATATTAAATTTAAAAATATGTTGTTATTCCTAATACTCATCACTCATTAATCCCAGGGTTTAAACCCTCATATATTCTTATGAAAAATTACATATATTTAAATGGTGGGGGGGGGGTAAACCATAGGCCTGTTTCATTTAGGGTCATTAAGATTTTTAAGAAATATGATTTCTATTTGCATGTTTTCTCTCATGTTTCTTTTTAAACTGTTTCAATATAAATGTACTAAAGGGGAAATTTATAAATATATGTATATGGTTGTTTGTGCATACAATTATATAGACAATGATAGTGTATCAAAATGATTCTGTGCATTTAAAAAAAGAGAGAATGGGGTTAGAATAAAATACTAAAAAAATAATGTCTAATTAAATTGGCAAGATCAATGATTATAAATAAACAAAATAAGGTAATATAAATGTTAACAAATAATTTCTGTATAAAGTTAGTAATAATTAAATATATCCTAATAATGACTACTGAAAAGCAATATATAAATTAAGAGATTAAACTTAGTATAAACAGTATTATTATATTCATTCTCTTTTACAGCACATTTTGGAAAAATAGTTTTAAAATTGTACAAAATCATAAAAGAGACTACAGTATTACTTCAAATATAACATGCTTATTTCCAAATTTTGGAGATATAAAAGAGAGGTGTATTTTAAATTGAAACAAAATTATTTATCATCTTATTTCTGTGAATCTTTGCCTTACACCATGCATGCACATTATATTACAATCATTGACCTGTGCAGAATAGCATGTCAAATCTTTTTTAATCAAAATAAAAAAGATTTAATATTAAAAGTTAATATTTTTGGATTAATTTTGTAAATGGCTTTAACACTTTTCAAACCACTAATTTTAATATTATTTTGCCTATTATTTTATCAAGAAAAGTGTACTGAATAACCTTTACAAGTTTTTTTTAATTAATAAATCAATCCAACAATGAGATAAAAATTGCCTTCACTCCGACTTTTTGTTTCTTGTTCTCCATGCAAAAGAATGCCTGACAACAATTTTGATAGTTCAGATATCTTTATTTTGATTTCCAACTAAAAACATATGTTTTATAATTTTTTTTACACATTTATAATTTTTTTCAGGAAATATTTATAAAAATATAAATTATTTTAGAAGAATGATTCAGATTTTAATAGAAAAATTTACTTTTACACTGAAAGCACGTTGAGAAAGAAATTAATGATATATAACAATTTATAATTGGATGACAAAAATATGTTTTATATGTTGACCATTATAGATTATTTTTGCCAATTATAAAGACACATTTATTTTAAAAAACTGCATTTACTTTAATAATCTGACAAATTATTAATTTGCAATTTAGAAAAAGGTTTTAATCAAAAGAAGATTTTCCAGTAACAATAAATGTCAATATTGTATTTTAATTTTTTTTTTCTTTGAAAAAAAAAAGTTATGGTATTTACTCTAAAAAAAAAAATAAATGTTAATGCAAACACTATACATATAATTTTCAGAGGGTTTTGCATTCTTGAAAAAATATAGCTGAAGAAAATATCAAAAAAATATTTCTTAAAATGTTGTATTGCTATTGATTTAAATGGCCTGAAGATGATGTGCCCTGATGGAATAGTGAAGATGAGAATTCAAGTTCTGAAAGTGAAAATATAGAAAGTGAAAGTATGTTTGAAAAAGATTCACAATAAATTAGGCAAATTTATTGTATTTATATAAAATATTTCTTATTTTTCAATAAAATCATTTTAATTTTCTTTTATATAATTTCCCAAGCTTAAAATCCTACTGCATCTTAAAATTTGGGATGTCATATATTTGAAGTAATAAGATATTGAAAAACATAATAAACCTTATTTATGAACACCTATATAAATTGGGAAGAAAAAATGCTGGTATTGTTTAATATTTTTTCAATAAGTAAAAAACATTGATGTATAAACTTTTTCATTTATAGCCATTTACTGTAAGAGAATACCTGCCAAATTCAGCCAACTAGTTCAAGTCGTATCAAAGGTAACAAACTATCACCACATAAGTTTAAATATTCTGATTTCATCATTTAAAATTAAATAGCAAAGGAAAGAAAACTAAATCAATGCAGAGTATCATCATTTTGTCATGATAAAGAAAACTTAATTTTGTGCCAGGAAAGAACTGGTTTGAGCTACAAAAAATATTATATTTTTGTGCTGAAAGAAAAAATTATAAACTCAATTTTGTCCACAAATATGTTTTAAAAGCAAAGAAAATTTTACTAGGATTTTATAAATGAATAATTTCAATACTCAAGTAATACCTGCCAGTAGTTAAAATTTAGTATTTAAATGATATAGGCATTATTAGTAATAGATGAATCTTGTAAGATATTTTGTACTATTACTTGATATGTATTATCAGAATACATGAGCATATAGTCAAAAATTAGTAGAAGTTCTACAGGACAAATTTATTTCATAATTTTACCATTAGATATCTGTATCATATTCAATTTCACATAAATATATAAATGATTTTCACATGTATGTTGAGTTCATATAAATTAAAAAATATGATATCCAAATTAGTTAAAAATAAAAATGAGAAAGCAATGTAAAACAGAGGCTTAAAAATTGAAAGAAACTCTAGTAATTTATATTGATCTTGTAGGCATTAATTAGGATTGTTTCATGTATTATAACTGGTATTAAATATTACCTATCTAATAATAAGATTTAACATATAGGCTATTGAATATGCAATATTGATTTTTTTATGCATTTGCTTAAGATGCAAGATTATCTAAAAAATTAAATAAAATATTACAAACTCCTTAAAGCTACCATACCATAAAAAACACTAAAGCTAAAAATATAAAATAATTATCTAAAATGTAAAAAATGAGAAAATTAAACATTTTTGATGTTATTAATTTTAAATTTATTTATAAATTGTATATTCTGATATGTTAGTTTAAAATTGGAACATTTTTAATGTTTTAATATTATTCTACATAAAATTAATAAAAGAATAAGATATGTCCGTTTAATATATATATATATATATATCAAAGTGCTTTAAATGCTTAAAGAAACCCATGATCTAGATAACAATACTTGCATTTAGGGTATCTTTTTTCTAACAAAATAAATATTAATTCATGTAATAATTTGTTTGCGAGTATTTATTTTAATAACAACATTGATAAAGAAAAAAAACAAAATAAAATAGTAATTAACTTTGAGGTTTGAGGGATAATATTAATCACATATGTGTAAACATATATATATGTAAATGATATACTTTGCAGATTTATCCATGAAAATTTTTGTATCAACATATTTATATATTCTAAAAGTAAAAATATATACATGGTAAATATTATTTGACCAATTTCTTTTATAAACTAATATTTTCTTTTTATAATGAAAAGTAATTTTACAACAAAATAATTTATTTTTATATAACATAAAATATAATTTTCAAAATTGTACATACCTAAAATTATCTATCAATTTATTGATTTTTTTTAAATATAACTTTTACAAAAATGATTAAAAAACAACAACTATAAATTATATCTACTGTTAGAAAAAGTCTAAAATTATCTACAAAATAGCAAATGATAAGCATGCATAGTGGATGCAATTTTTGCCCTACAGTTCTGCAAAGCTAAATATATTAGATTTTTACTTCTAGATGCTACTAAAATGATTAATGTATTAAAAATTATTAATTACTATCAATATATTAATCAAATTTTGTGTGTACAATTAATAATTTTCTCTTTAATAGCCCTCATTAAAATTATATATTTAAATTATTCTGTGTCACTGGGATATGTATACAGAAATAAATAGGATTGATATGATTCACTATTTATTATAAGTAAAAGAGAAATAGATATTCTGCTAACAACCTGAATGATGAAAAGGTATCTAATATATTAATAAAATATATTTAAAACTCTTAAATGTATAGAATTGTTTATAAACCACAAGATTAGAACGGTCATCTTTTGATTTTTATTATTATAAATAGTAACCACATATACACATGTATTGTTCATTAAAGGAAACTGATATACTATCTTCCTCTTTGCTCTTTAACCAATATCATTACCAACTATCACCATACACATACATAAAGTTTTTTGATTTTCTTCAGCTCATTCTATCATATCATAATTATTAATCAGTACAGATATTAAAATAACCTTCTCTCACTATGCATGCATGCATTTTGGGACTAATTTACTTTTCAGATAAATTAAATATAGATACATGGAATCCATCTCACATTCCTGAAACATATAAACAAAAATATTTGAAAAAGACAAATGACCATGAAGAGGCATATTTCATGCTAAACTAGCACTCATGAAAGAGCCCAAGTCACAATATTTTACATATGTCTCCATTCTTGGTTCAGTATTTATGAATACTATATTAAATTATTACAGTTTTAATTTATGTGTTAATCTTTCTGCATTTCAAAACTTTAACACCAGCCAATCATTTATTGTAGAGTGTACCCCAAGCTCAGCATGTAAAAAATAATGTCTATATTTTTATAAAAGTATCAAAACCTGAATCTCCATGCTGATGTTAAATAATTTGATAACTTTCATTATACCAACTCTCATGGTAAAGCATGGATTGATTTTTATCCATTTTTAAGACCTATAAATATATAATAGTAAAAATTCTAAATTCTACATATATTTAAAAGCAAATGCTCTAAAAAGCACTTCAGTCTAATATAGCCATTTTCAGTTAGTTCATGTAATTCCTTTCACACTTTCATCATCATAATTCATTATTTACCCATAACAAATTAATAAGTTCTATGTTTATTGAATTCACTTGTTTGTATATCATATACAATAATAGTTATTATTAATCATTTATATGGCTAAATTATATTCTTTTTATCCCAGAAATAAAATTTAAATGTAATTAAAGATTAATATATCTATTATTAAATAAAGGCATGGTATCAACTTAATTTAATTGCTGATATGCATATATCTGTCTGCAATAAAGTATAAGATGTATTTATACACATATCATTTTGGTATAAATATATATATATTTTTTCAAAAGAAGGAAATAAAGATTGATAATGATATTAGAAGAAGTTAACAATTACAAATACCATGATTAGATTATTACTACATATGGAAACATAATAAATGAAACTAATTGTAGAATTAAACTTGGTTGAAGTGCTTTTAGTAGAAGTAACTCAATATTAAAAGAAAATATGCCTCTTTGTTTGAAAACAAAACAAAGATTTTTAACAAATATGTTTTATCAGTTCTTAATTGTGGATATGAGACATGGATTCTTAACAGAAGAGCAATACAGAGGCTTTAGACCACTCAACAAAGTAAGGAAAGATGCATTTTAGGAGTAACAAGAAAAGATCAAAAATGAAATACATGAATGATAGAACAAACAGATGTTAATGACATCATTGAAAGAATTAAAAGGCTGAAGTGGAGTTGGACATATTGCTAGAACAGATGATAATAGATGGACAGTTGAAATCTTAAAATGGATTCCAAAAGATTGTAAAAGAGCTAGAAAATGAATATATGAAATGGATGGATGAAATAATGTATGCTGAGGTGATGTAGAGAAGATAGGCTAGAAATTGGAGAAGATGGATTAAACTTGGAGAGAACTTCATCCTGCAGCAGTTCAATAATGATTGAAAATGAGATATTTTTTCTAAATAAATAATACATCATTACATAACTATGATTAACATATATATATAATACTATATAAAAAAAATTTGGCAAATAATTTATGCTCTTTCCAATATTATATAAACTGTTTGTACTCTTAACATACCATTAAGAATTCAAATAGATTATCCTACATTGAAAAGAACATAAATTATTTGTTGAAAAAAGCTTTTATATATTATTAAAATATATACATCTGTTAGTCACTATTATATAAACATGTTTTATATTATTTATTTATAAATTATATGAAAAAAACACAGTATAATTAATGGAGTTAAATTTCATTTTTGATTATATATGTTTTTTCATTTAAAATTTAAATAATTTAAATGATCAAATTTCAATGTTAAAATTTTGTTTTAAAAATTTTAAAGATGAGACATTTTTTTTATTAATATTTATTGTTAGCATAACATATTTATAATTTTATACTTGTTCTTAATGTATTGCTTATTGTTATTTTAAGCAATGACGTTACTTGTAAATACAGTAATAATAGATATCGAAAGTGACTAATGGGAAACTATGTTTAATTCTTATTTTTCTGAAGAGTTGATATTTATTTCATTTAACATATATATATACGTTTTAGAGAGAGAGTGTATGTGAGAGAGAGAGCGAGAGAGAGATTCTTTACAAAAGAAAAAATATAAGTAAAAAAATTGATATATTTTACCTATAAAAAAAAAAGGGTCATTGTTTTAAAAATAGATTTAAAAGGGTCATTACATTAAGACACTACGATTATATTTTATTAATTTTATATTTAATTCACAGTTATTATTATATATATTTAAGCTTCTATTATCTTGTGGTTTCAGTTCTAAAATTTCAGTAGTCAAGCGTTGGTGGCCTTGTGGTTAGCATAGCTGCCTTCCAAGCAGCTGGTCCGGGTTCGCTTCCCGGCAACGCTTTGACATGTGAAAAATAAATTGAGTAATAATGTCTTAAATACTGTTGCACTTACAAAAATATTTTTTTACCAAAATTTAGTCACTCAGAGTGAAAGAGTGCTTTCCTTATATTGGAAAGAAAGAGTTAATCTTTGAATGGTTTTAGTAGAAATTTGATCTATATTATAAGATACGATAAAACATTTTGGCTTTTCTAAACAGTTATCTTTAGCCTCAAAAAAAAAAAAAAAAATTAATAGAATGATTTCTCATAAAAAACATTTATAAATCAATAAACATATTTAAAAAATGCATATATATATATACTGTAACAAAAACAATGAATCAAACATATATAACTGAAATTGTTTGAGTTGAATATAATATTAAAACATCTAGGTCCCAAGCTGAATTGCCATACACAACAGAATGCACTATATTTATGTGTATATAAATATTTATATAAAAAAAAACACTTATTTTAGAACACTGTCCTTCTTCCACTTCTTCCATAAAGGTACATCAGTTTACACCATTCAAACTCAAAAAAGATATATGAGCTTAGATCATTCTGTCAGAATAAACAATTTAAAAATACAAAGCAAGCAAGATATAAAATCCAAAATTTAACAAAATAACAAATTTACTATTACAAATACATGTGTTCATTATTTGTATGATAAATAAAAAAATTACATTAAAAATTAATTAATTTTGATCCTCAGAATATTGCAATACAAGCTGGTCTATTTTTCAAATATTATAAACATAATTATCCTAACTATTTGCAAATGTTAATTAATTTCCAACATCATATCCACTTTTAAAGCAATACCTAACTAAAGACATGTGGCAAATCATCATCATGTAATCACAAATGAATATTCTAATATTAATAGATTAAAATAATTTGAACATATGAAATGATTGTTTCCAAATGCTTTAAATATATCAGACAACTATAAGTCATATCCAGTTATAATATACCCTACAGAAGTTTAATTAGTGTGATAAAAAATTCCCCTATTAATAATCTTAATTAAAAGTCAAAACTTTAATGATTTTAGGACTTCCTTCAGCTTATATATGCATTCTTAATACTAATTAAAATGTATTTCCAAGTAGAAATATTAATAATTTCCAAGACCAATTTAAGATATTCAAGATCACCTTCCATCCATAATTAATCCTTCAAATCTAAACCCTCATAGTTTAATGTTCATAAATATCTTCATGAATATTTGACTGGTGATGTTTTATTATATGTATGCATTAGCTGCACAGACTCAAGGTTGCTAGAGAAGATCAGAGGTAAATTTTCAGCAGTTTATTGAAATAGAGTAAATCAAAAAATTGCATAGTTCTTTTAGTACTCTCTGACCTCAATTAGAGTTCATAACTGACTTGAGGTAGCTTGGTATCACTATAACTAATTTACTATTTGTTACAGCTTATATAACTAATTTACTATTTGTTACAGCTTATATACATTATAATCTCGTGATTAGTTCTCTGCTTTGCAAAAAATATTTTTAATCTTGTTTTTACAGTAATATGTTTTTATAACTTACTTTGATATAAAACATAAAAAGAAATGTATTTTTATTTCATATATATAAAATAGAAAATACAAATTTTAATTCACTTACATAAGACAAGGTAAAATAAGGTTTTCTTTTAAACACCAATAGTATAATTTATACGTCTGGGTGTCATTCCATATATGAATCCTCAATGTCTCAAATACATACTTTTAAATAATTACCATATAAGGCTGTGCAATTATTGATGATTATTTTTAAAAAAATATAACTGCATGCTTCCAGAAAGATAATGGATATACAATACCATTTTTTATATATGTTTAATATACAGAATGTTCAAAAATTTAAGTGACACTCCAATATCCTTTTCAAATTTTTAATTTTATTTCCCCATGCTTTGAAGACATATTTTTTATTATTGATATACAAAATCATTAGAGCAATTGTTGACAACTGTTTTATTATATCTTCAATTATTGTGAGTTGTTTTTATACTGCCTAAGGCAACAGAGAAATGTTATTAGGGCTAAACTTTACTTGAAGTATGTGATATATTAGATATTGCTATATTAAATGAATCATAAATTTATAATTAGATCTAATTCATCTTCATTTTTTCAAGTATAACAGTAGATATGTCAATATTTTTATATCTTATTCTGCATCTTTCACATTTGTTTTTCTTCATGTAATGCTGTGACCACTAAATTACCATTCAATCATTTACTTATAATGGTCCATCATATTGAAACCTATCCAAAAGTAAACAAAATGATTTCATAATCTCATATTTATATCCAATAGACAGGAAGTTATAATAGATATGGATATACAATCATCATGATTGAGAACCCTGAATAAAATTGGTCAATCTAAGTTCAGCAGAAAAAACCCAATGATTACACAAACTAATCTTTAAACCACAACTGTATCAATATATATTTCATATGGTCCTTGATCTGACTGTTTGACATTGTGATATTCTAGCTTTTAATTCCGAAGTAAAATTTTGATACATTGTTTAGTAGTAAGTCTCCATTACATTTTTTCTTAAGAAAAGTAATTTATATTGTATCACTTTAGACTGTATTAAAAAATATTTGTAACATAAATGAGATGTGCTTCTAACATAAATATCATCCTCAAATTCACAATAAAATACACTTTGGAGAGTCTCTTAATACTTATTTACTTAATATGCTTAATCCAATGAAGTTGCTGTTATATTTTCAGAATTAAACAGGCAAAACTCTCCATACAGTAGTGACATCCTGTGCTAACCAGAGTAATCAATGGATGCCAGAAGAATTGTGCATAAAATCCCCATCTAGTGCCTACTCATACAATATCCCCAGACTAGTTTCTGGCTTGTGGTCTTCGTCAGTGAGGAACCTTGGATTTCCTAATAGAATAATGATGGCTATGGTTGTTAAAGAGCCAAAGACACCAAAATGTATGGGTTCTGAACTGAGTTCAGATCCATATGATGCTATTGAGCTTAGATTTAAAATGTTATTGTGTTTTCAATTTCATTCTCATTGTTTTATAGCTAAATAGAGATAAAAGGTGGCTGCCGGAGGGTTGTATTAGATCCTAAGATCTAGGTGCAGTGCTCTCAGATCATCCTGTGCTAACCAGAGTAATCAATGGATGCCAGAAGTATTGTGCATAAAATCCCCATCTAGTGCCTACTCATGCAATATCCCCAGACTAGTTTCTGGCTTGTGGTCTTAGTCAGTGAGGAGCCTTGGATCTCCTAATAGGATAGTGATGGCTATGGTTGTTAAAGAGCCAAAGACACCAAAATGTATGGATGCTGAACTGAGTTCAGATCCATATGATGCTACTGAGCTTAGATTTAAAATATTATTGTGTTTTCAATTTCATTCTCATAGTTTTGTAGCTAAATAGAGATAAAAGGTGGCTGCTGGAGGGTTGTATTAGATCCTAAAATCTAGGTGCAGTGCTCTCAGATCCAAGGCTACTCACTGATGAAGGCCACAAGCCAGAAACTAGTCTGGGGATATTGGATGAGTAGGCACTAGATGGGGATTTTACGAACATGCCTTCTGGCATCCATTGATTACTCTGGCTGGCACAGGGTGGCATTACTATATGGAGAGTTTTGCCTGTTTAATAATAGTTATGTGCTAGCACAAGAGATGGTGATCATGTGATGCTTAGTGGTTTAGCACTAATCCTGCCTAATAGGATAGTAGTGACTATGGTTGTTAAAGAGCCAAAGACATCAAAATGTTGGGTGCTGAACTGAGTTCAGACCCATATGAATATATAAGATATTGAGCTTAGATTGAAAATACGGTGTTTTCAATTTCATTCTCATAGTTTTGTAGTTAAATAGAGATAAAAGGTGGCTGAGGGAGGGTTGCATTAGATCCTAAGATCTAGATGCAATGCTCTCGGATCCAAGACTCCTTACTGACAAAGGCCATAAGCCAAAAACTAGTCTGGGGATATTGGATGAGGAGGCATTAGGTGGGGATTTTATGCACAAGTCTTCTGGCATCCAATGATTACTCTGGTTGGCACAGGGTGGCACTACTGTATGGACAGCTTTGCCTGTTTAATAACAGTTATGTGCTAGCATAAGAGATGGTGATCATGTGATATTTTCAGAATCATATAGTACATCCTGAAACTAAAATTTTTTGCTGCATTGTAAGCGCATGCCTGTCTTACTTTCATATATTAAACTTTGCAGAAAAATAGCCATGTGTATAATTCATTTAGTCAAAATAGTTATATCATTGTGATGAAATAGCATACTTTCAACTTAAAAGATGTTGCAGCACATGAGAATTTATGATTGCATATCAATATTCAGGTCTATATTTCTATAGAAGAAAAAAGTAAGATTTTCAAATTGATTCATATTCTCAAACTGATAACTATTTAAGCTAAAAGTTGCAAAATATTGCCTATTAATAGTAGCACCCCAATTAATACCTTTTCATATGTTAATTATAAATTCTAAATAATTACATGCCCATTCAAAATATCAAGAATCTTCTGTGTCACTATTTGGATTGGCAAGAATAATACCATAACTAATGTATTATAAATCTAGGAAATAATTTACTTATTTCTGCTTTTAATTACTTCAAATTAAAAACACTTCTATCAAATATATATTCTAATTTAATAACTGCCAGATGTCTAAAAAGCCATAAAAATCAAAAACAATAGTAGTCTTGTTTTTAAATGTTCCAAATTTTCCAACAACAGTAATAACACTTCTTTTATTATTATTATGTAGAAGTCATATAATAAGAATAAGCTTAAGTGAATCAGCACTGTTAAAAAACTAATAGTGAAAAAATCAAATTTCTTGATTAGATTGATAATAATATCCTAACTTTGCTCACTACAATGAAATTTTCCTAGAGATAAAAGCTATACTTCTAGAGATTATTGATTCTTTATGATTGAATCAGTTTATTCAAGAAAATTTTTAGATATGTTTTACTGTGGTTGATAAAATTGATACTTCATAATACTTAATACAATCTTTTCTAACTCCATTGTTTTTATAAATTGAGATAATAGAATTATCCTTAAAAGCAGCTGTCACAACTTCATAGATCTATATATTTCTTTAAAAAAATCTAATGGATTTGTAGCTAACATGTCAATACCATACAGCCTTTCCATTTTTAAGTTTACAAAGAACTGGACATTTCTATCTAAGTTTAAATAATTTGATATGATGTATATACCATTAAAAGTAACATTATTATTCATAGGTACTTTCACCACTGTTCAAAATGACATCAAACAGAATAGTGACACTCACTGATCCCATTGACTTATAGTGTTTTGTATATTTACATATAATTTAAAATGCATCAAAAAAAGATATGAAGTGGCCACATTGCTTATGAAATTTCTATATTTATTCTGCTACTCTGCCAATCTGAGAATGTTATTAATAAATATAAACATATTCAAAATTTAAACTGCCAACTTTAGTGTTAGATCTATTTTTATTGCAATTATCATTTTAATCTAGATGTGGTACGATCTATTATCTCTTTAACAATCTGTGCATATAAGTGATCATTTAATAGCGTGATTATTTAGAATGCCTTAGTTCTACCAAAATGTTAATAAATTCATGAGATGTACAAAAATTGAATAATAAAAAATAACAATAGACTATTCTAGATTGCAGAGACAATATTATTGCTTCATTAATTGGGATGATAGTTTATGGTTCTGATTAACATGTGCAATAAAATTTTTAAAAAAAAAATTTGGTGTTTTAATAATATTAATGTAATTATATTATCCTATAAATAATAAAATCTTTTTTCTCTGTACTTTCTGAATTTAACATTCGAACATAATATTGACAGAATGAGTACATGTTCCACTAAGTAAAACCACATTTAGCATCATTAGTCTTTTTTTTATGCATCAAATATTCCAAAAATATAAGTTATCAAATTCAGAATAAAATCTCTAACACACAATTAAAATGTCCTTTTATTCTACGATTTGCTTTTCCCCCAGCATGATAAATTCCCTAAAAACAGCTACAAAAATCTTGAAACTATCTTAGCTAGAATCATTGCCCTATGTTCAAGTTTTGAAAACTCTACATTAATAAAAGTTCAAATATTCCATATATCTATATTTTTAAACAAATTAAATTGTATTCATGCTTCACTGCTATTACTACTGTGTTTCCTCTAAAATAAGACCTGAATTATATTAATTTTTGCTCCAAAGACACTGTAGGGCTTATTTTCAGGAGATGTCTAATTTTTGCATGTGTAAAACCTACATTTCAAGTATAAAAATATACATTTATTTAAATACCAGAAAATTGTAAGATTCTTACCCTGAAAGCCTCCCACAATTCCTTTCTTGTACTCACCTGAATAGTCCTTTTTTTTTGCATCTGGCGATCAGAAATATTATCCTATTTAAATTTGCCATTAAATCAAGTATTAATTGAAGACTTCTGAGTCAGAAGTGATAACAAAAATGATTACAGTTAAGAATAGTTTGTCCACACAAAATCAATAAAAAATGCATAAAAATTCAGAAAATGTTTTTCTATTTCACACATGCACATTAAGTACATCCATCACAACATACAGCATATTGAATTATGAAGTTTCATATATGACACAATCACATCCATATGTTATCAAGTACGCAAATTGTAAACACTTTCCAGCGCTGCTTGGGTATTCTTTTTAAAAACTTTTCTTTAGGAGAAAAAGTATCTGATTTAACGTAAGCTAAACTTTGAATTTTAAAATCACTTCCATAATTTTAATAAAATCTTTCAGAAGAAAAAAAAAGTTTTAAAAAATCAAACTAATTTTTATTTTTATCTTGAATATTTAAAAGCCACTATACTGAAACTAAAACTAAATCTAAGTATTAAATATAAATAAAATAAGTATCTAAAAATATATAAATGAAATTATGCATGTGGTAGATAAATTATTTCTCTATATAGGTAGAATTACGTTTGTCAAACATAGTCGATGAAAAATATAAAAGAACCGTATAAATAATATTACCGTTTATTTAAAACATTAATGTCAATAATATTGTTTATTTATATATTCATTACTTTATAATTCAATATGCCTATCATATGTTTCAATGGATAAACAAAAGCCAATTTATCTTTGAACAAAACATCCTCAGTGCCCCGAATGCCTACATTGGAGTAATAAAAAAAATTAAAAGACAGACAAAATGCTCACGCCTTCAAATTTATTTCAGGACACGTGGAATAAGGTGCTGTTTTTATAAACAATTTTTCAAAATACCCCGAAATTACAAGGAAAGAACTTGTTTGGGACTAGAATCAGAGTAGTTTCTTTGAAACAAAAGACATTTTAATTTAAAGTCATGTAAATTTAATTTAATAATTGTAACAATTTTTTTTCTTGTTTAATAAATTATTTGTTTTAAATAAAAATAAAGAGCTGTCTTTCAGGCTGCTGATCTTAACAAGGGCTTATATTTGGAGTAGGGCTTATAAATAAGATACCAAAAAAATGCTAGAGCTTATTTTTTGGTTAGGTCTTATTTTCAGGGAAACATGGTATTACTGATGTAGACTTGGCCAGATTTTGTGATACTAATCATTTTAGATCATTCATCTGATTTATTATTAATTATACTGTCTTGCAGAAATTATAATTGAGAACTCCCAGTTTCTTAAATCTTTCTTCAATACTGTTTTCTCAATATCTTGTCATAATTAGTGCAGAAAGTCCTGAGATGTTTAGACTATAGCTGGATTTATGTAACAATTTAAGTGAAGAGATAAAAGGCAAAAGAAATGATATACCAAGAGAAATGAGAAAAAGCAGCATCACACATTCTAAATAGGATGGTAAATGGTTATTTAGTTGACTCTAATATCTAAAGGTCTTTTCACTATCAAATATCTATAACACTGCATACATCATAGTCCAATACTTAAATATATAAATGAGTAAAATGAAAGTCAGATCAAATGATAGATTGATTTGCCAAGAGACTGATATAACAAAATGATCAGCAAAATAGAAAATGAGATTCTTGAACATCTAAAAAAGAAAGAAGAGTATAACGATGGAACAAACAATTCATCAATAACCAAAAGATTGTGGATTCCTTTGTCCAAAAACAATAGTTGCTGTGATGTTGAAAAGCACATTAATGATGTAAGATAAAATAGTCTTTAAATACTTCACTGCCAGGGTGAAAGTCTTTCAAAAACCAGATAATAAATGAATAACATCATACCAGCTTAGTCAATTTTCATGTAAAGGAGCCTGAAGTTTTTATAATCTTTATTAAAAACCAGCTTAATACCTATGTACCAATCTAATATTGGCTACGAAATGATTACCTTAAAAAAATCCTAGGACTGTTGAAAAACTGTTTACTCAAGCTGTATTCAAATCCAGACGTTAAATTTATCTTTAGACAGAAAATTGGTTATTTGGCTTAATTATTCATTATTGTGATTTAACAATTAATAATATTTAGTTTTTGCAATAAGAGATAAAAATATCAATGAATTTATTTGTAATATATACAAATCATTCATATATCTCGTCCACATTAGACATTTAAAACTTAACGCTTAAAAACAATGGCTAATCTGTCTGCAGTTATAATAAATACGTCTGGCATTAATGCATTATTTGCTTCGGAAAAAAAAATATTAAAAAAAAAAAGTTAAAAGCTAATCATATTTAATAGTCATCTTATTAGGTAAATAAAAAACAACAAATAAATTATAGCTATTTACTAAAATGTAAGACTGAAAATATAAATAAACTAATAAAAAATTCAATATCAAAATAATAAATAATATAAGCAAAATATAAACGAAATAAACTAATAAAAAAATTCAATATCAAAATAATAAATAATATAAGCAAAATATAAACGAAAGACTATAAATCGGTAAAATATAAATATCAAAACAATTGAATTACATTATTGTTATTAGATATACACTTAATTTGAAAACACTGACATCCAATATTAAACATTCATTAACAAAAACATTTAATAAAGAGAATTCTAAATTTCTTATCTATAATTCCTAGATTTATGAATTTCCTTGGCTTCTATCTTCCTTGTCTATAGAACTCTAAATTTAGATGGAGATGAGGAAGTAGATATCATGAAAATTCACGAGTCCAGAGATATAGATAAGAAATTTTGAATACTTTACATTTTATCGAGTACAAATGCTAATGTATATTTAATACCCGTATATTGAGTTCAAATTTAGTGTATGTTTAATATTTAGAAATTTTATCACTTATTTCGACTGATTTACTACGACGCATGTTTTTATTTTATTGTTTGATTGTTTTTATTACAATGTTTTAAAACATTTATATAAAAAACAGTTTTGTTTAGACATTTTAGTTATTGTTACTATGTATATATACTAATTTTTATTTTATTTTTTACATTAATTATCCTCGCGCTTGTTTGGATGTGTGCTTTACTTATTTTCAATCTAATCGCAGGTTATTCTTTTTCTTACTATATATATATATAATGCTATTATCATCTGAATATACTTTCTGAATATATCAGTATTTAAGTGTTTTGATATGAGTGACTGAATACAGCAGTGAAATCGACAAACTCAACAGCTAAAAAAAGTTCCCGAGGTTGATTTCCAGCTGAGAAAAGGAAATACAATCTCATTTTGCTCAAATACATGTGTTTGTTCAACCTGCTTTTTTAATTACTTCAAATCAATATATTATGGATTATAAATTAACAACAGAAGAAAAAATTCATACTGTTAATGGTTCACTACTATGTCATTATCATCAACCATTATCAATCCACTGCAGGATGAAGGTCTCTCCAAGTTCAATACATCTTCTCCGATCTTTAGATTCTCTTCTCCACATCACCCCTGTACACTATCTCATCTCATGCATCCATCTCACATGTGGTCTCTTTCTGGGTCTTTTACAATCTCTTAAAATCCCGTTTAAGACTCCAATTGTCCATATATTATCATCTCTTCTAGCAATATATCCATTCCAATTCCACTTCAATCTTTTAAATTTTTTCAATGAGGTCAGTAACACCTGTTTGTTCTCTTACCCATACATTGCATTTTCGATCTCTTCTTGTTCCCATACTTCTTTGAGTGGTCTGAAGTCTCTGTATTTTTCTTCTATTAAGTGTCCAAGACTCAGACCCATAAGTAAAAACTGGTAAAACACATTTGATAAAAACCTTTTTCAAAGACATAAGTATATTTTCTTTTAGTATCAAGTCATTTCTACCAAAAGCACTCCAACCAAGTTTAATTCTATGATTAATTTCATCCATTATGTTTCCATCTGTATTAATAATCTGCCCAAGGTATTTGTAACTGTTAACTTCTTCTAATTCATCATAATCAATTTTTATTTTCATATTTTGAGCAAATCGACTAAACATTACTTTAGTCTTTTTAACATTTATCTTTAGTCCTATTTTCCTACTGTCATCTGATAACTCCTGCAACAATTCCTGTAGCTCTGAAGCAATATTTACAAAAACAAATACATTATCTGCAAAATCTAAATGACTTAAATAATCTCCATTTACTTTCACTCCTTTAGTTTCTCATCTTAATTCACAAAATATTTCTTGCAGCACTGCTGTAAAAAGTTTTGGAGATATGAAGTCACCTTGTCTTAAACCCTTCTCAATGTTGACTTTCCCAGTATCATTATGTAATCTAATTGTTGCTGTTGCATTTTTATAAATATTCTTTAAAATATGACAATATCCTGGATCTATACCTTGATGATCCAATGCTTTAATTACTGAAGAATTGTTTATAGAATCAAATGCCTTTTCGTAATCTACAAATCCAAAACATAATGGCAACTCATATTCATTTGTCCTTTCTATAACTTCTGTCAATACTTGGATATGATCTACTGTACTAAAACCACTTTTAAATCCAGCTTGTTCTCTTGGTTGGTGGAAATCCAATGTTCTCTGTAGACGAGTTGTAATTATCTTGGTAAAAAATTTGAATAAAACTGATAAAAGGCTGATAGGTCTGTCATTTCTAATATCTTCCTTATCACCTTTTTTAAATATTAATATTATTACTGCATTCTTCCAATCACCTAGTACATCTTTATCATTTAGACATTTGCAATATAACTTTGCTAAAAAAAATTATATTTCTTCACTTGCTTCTTTTAATACATCAATTATAATTTCATCATTACCTGGAGCCTTTCCTTTCTTCATACATTTAATTGTACATCTCATTTCTCCATTTAAAATTCTGGGCAATTTGGAAAATGTAATAGATATAGGAGGTACTTGTATTTTATTATTATATAATTCTTGATAAAAGTCTTCTACCATTTCATGATGTCATCTTTCTTTTTAGTAATAATTCCTTCTTTTTTTCTTATTGCAGATATAAATTTCCTACCATTACCAAAATGTTGTTTTACATTCTTGAGACTTATTTTTTTCTACAGCTTTCCTTGCTAGTTCACAGTTATATTTTCGTATATCATTTTCAACTCTTTTCTGTACCATTTTACAAAATTGAAATATTCAATCATTTTTAATGCATCATTTTTGTATATCTTCATATCCCTTCTTTTCTTCATAAATTCTCTAGTCTCAGTAGAAATTTTATTGGTCAATTGCTGCTTTTTTCTACCAGCTATCTTTATTGCAGTTTTTAAAAGTGTATCAGTTATTTTCATATTAATTTCATTCAAATCTGAATCATGTTCAAAGTCTACTAATACTTGAAATATTGTTTTTCTTAATAATTTTTGTCTCTCTAGTTTTGCATTAACATGTATCTTACATCTTACTAATTGATGATCACTTGCTGTATTAAATTTATTAAGAACATTACAATCTTGAAATGTGTACTTTCTGTTAGTCAAAATATAATCCAATTCTGCTGTAACTTCATTTGGATGCTTCCATGTCCATTTCCTTTTAACATTTTTCTCAAAAAAAGAATTCATAATATAAAGTTTTTCTTTTTCTGCAAACTCCACAGGTATATATTCTCTCTCATTTCTATTGCCATTACCAAAATTACCTACAGCACTTTCAACTTTCATTTGTTTACCAATTCTAGCATTAAAGTCTCCCATATCAATTTTAAATTGTTTACTGTGATCATAAGCCTTTTGTACATCCATATAAAAAGCTTCTACTACTTCATCACTATGAGAACTTGTTGGGGCATAACCTGAATTATATACATTTGGTATTTGCTATTAAGTAATATAACTAATCTTGATCACTCTGTCCAACACCCCATCAATCTCCACAATGTTGTTCTTCCACTTTTTATTTATAATGAATCCTACTCCACTTTTATTTCCAACATTTGTGCCTTTGTAATAGAGTACATGTCAACTTTTTAAATCAATTGTCTCTTCACCTTTTCTTCTAACTTCACAAAGTCCAATAATGTCCTGTTTAATATAAGACAGTTTTTCTTCTAATTCTTGCAATCTTCCTTCACTTGAAAGTGATCTGCAGTTGTAAGTACCTAAATAAAAAGCATCATCAAATGGCAGCCTGGGTCTGCAATCAGGGTATTCTTAGCACCCTCTGCCTTCGGCCACCAACCACTGCCTTGTTTGGTGACTTTACAGACTCCTGGGAATAAGGGCCATAATTTATTTTTGTCTGTCATAATTATATATATATATATGTATTGGAAAAATATCATTTACACAAACATTCATTCTGCCTTATCAGGCAACTGAGAAGAAAAACCATGATGTTTCTTGATCTTAAATTCAGAGATAAAAAGCCAATAAACTCGCCACGCTGACTAATGTGTGTTGGTGAGCAGCCCATCCATGTTCGTATACTATATGAATAATCACATAGTAATAACAGCTGCAACGACGTATGGAGTGGACATTAGGAAATTTGCCCTGCTCGGTTCCTTTAAGGCTTCCAAGAGGAATCAAAGGGTCTCCTTTCAGTTAATAGCAAACTCCCTTTCTGCAAATAATTGAATAATTTGTCACTCTGGAGGTATCATGACAAATTCTCAATTGTTCAAAATATATAAAACATTAATGATTGCTAGCACAACTGCCAAATTCAACCAGTATATGGATCTATACACATCTAACAAATAACCAGCATAACTGCTGAGATTCGGGTGAGCTCCTTTATAATAATATCAACAACCAATACAATTTTCTTGATTTAAATTGTTTAATGGAGATTATGTTTAATGGAAAATAGTTGTTGGATAAAATATTCTGAATATATGAGATTTTTAAAATTCCATACCTCTAATCCCCCCCCCCCCAAAAAAAAAAACATTATATAATACAAAAGATAAATAAAAACACACTAGATCATTGTTGTTATAGGTGCTTATATGTTATTTATTACATGAAAAATAATATTATTGAAATATATACATATGAATAGATACCTGATGTAATAGTTGCTTAGCCCTATTAACACATCATGATCTGGGTACAAATCCCAAAAAAAAGTGGACTCAAAATTTTTTCAGATTCTAATCAGACTTAGGATTTTTATTTTAAATAGTTGGCCCATTTCCATCCAATTTTTGCTTAAATGTTACTTTTAATGTGACAGTAAAACAAGGGTTGAAAACCTTTAAATACTCACTATCCAACATATAACTAGTCTGATAAAGTAAATATTCTCTAGAGTTAATGGAAAGATTGTTGTTTTGCATTGTTTTATTTTTAATATATATATAATAACCCCACACTCAGGATATATATATAATGGTTTCTAAGTTATTTGTTTTATCAGTGTATCTGAACACTCACTGCACCACTCCCAGGCAAGATAGTGACATGTTTCTATTGACTCTTAATAAGTGTATTTTCATTGCATGATGTGCATTGTAAATTTTGTTTTATCAGTGCTTCACTAAATGGGAATGATACACTAATAAAAATGAAACATATAAATTGGTTTAGGTCCATAATATATATTTGTTTTTTAATGAATATTTTCATATTTAACAGATTATGGCTGATACTGTCTTCCATGCAGAATGTTTCCCTCTTCTTACTAATACTTATCTAATTTCTGATAAGAGCGACCTTCTTTCTGTTAACAGTTTCTAGCAGTTTTTATTAAAAAAAATTTCTGGTCAGAAGATTCTGTAGACAAGTATTTTTTTTCTAATCATGAGTGAATATATTACATGATAAGTGTTACTTTGCTGTATGCTATTTGCAGCATGTCCTGCCCAGTTATTTATCCTTCATTTTTAAGATGTAATTGAGTAATCCTGGCATCTGTTCATAAGAAAGTGTGCCTTTTTTTCAATTATCAGACAACAGTTTATAAAATGATGGCAGCCACCATTCCTAAAATGAAATAACCATATGGTTAATTGCTCAATAGAGAGATCATGCAAGGTTTGAAAACACACAACATTTATATTTATTTGGCTTGGTGAATTAAGATCTTCCACCCTCCCTTTATTTAGAAGAGAATCGATTCCAAAATAACACCACAAAAACAAAAGAAAGTTGAGCAACCATTTGGAGATTTGAGTCATTTAGATGTGCATGAAAAAAATGTATATTAATTATTATGGGTTCTTTGTCTCTTTTTAGATTTTTTAATTAAAAAATACATATATATGATAGTTTGTTATTTTTATTTTCAAAAATAATCGTGCAATGTTAAATGTTAATATTTCTCGTGAAAAGTTAGACCATAATAAGTGTATACAAAAAGAATATTAGTTTTTTTTCTTTTATATACAAAACAAAATAAATGAAAATTAATGATGTTCATTTACTAACCTTAATATGGTTTTTAAAACACCAACTTGACAATAAAAAAAAAACTACTAAAAAATATGACTGTTAAATATGATAACGCATTTGTGGTGTGTAGATTATTAAGACTACAATATCATGAACTATAATTAACTCATTTCATTTCCAAATGGCATAATTTTGACTTAGACATTAAATAAAGTTAATATGATTTATTTAAAATATTTTTTTTATTAATTCTCTTTTACATCTCTACATTTTAGTTTATATATTAAAGATTAAAAGTCAATAAAATTTAGTTTTAAAAGAATTTTATTAAGGGAGAATATTGGTTTTTTAATACATTAATTTTTTAAAGTACATTGACAAAAAAAGAGTCTATAATGTCACTACTGGGTTGGTAGTCGATGATTTATGAAAATATTAATCCAGGGTATGGAATAAATCCTGTGGTTTATAGATTGTTGTCATAAGCTATTTGGAAATGTATTGGGCTTTGGAATTTGGAATAGATTCCAGGTTTCTTCAAATAAAAATTTGGAGGAAAGGATCATGTCTTTATTTTTGATTTTGTTTAAGAGAGAAATGAATAGACTGTTTGGGTCTAGTGGAGGATTTGTGAATACTAATTTGCATCTTACATTCCAGATAGAGTGGGTGAGAAATACTGACATTCTTATAATTGGAAATTGTTTACTTTGTAGAGAATCTTTTAGCGAGAGGATTCTGTAAATATCAGTTTTACTGTTTTGGAAAATTAAAAATTTGATACTACTAAGTCCGGTACATGAGAGAATTATGTGGTCAAATGTCTCATCATGCCTCTTGCAGATTGGGCAGATAGGATCAATGTTGTTAAGAAATATCTTGTGGTGGAGGAACTAGTTGGTATGCATGGCTCCCAGATTTACTTTTACTAGGTAGTTTAAAAATTTAGGCTCTAATGCTAAGAACTTGAATATTGAAGTAATTCTATGATTAGTGATGCCAAGCATTGGCAACATTGAGTTGATTTCAGGGTTGATTTTATGGTGGGCTTCCCAGATGGTGATTTTTGTATTATATGGATTTTGTAAATTAGATGTAAATTGATTGAGAAGCTGGAGAACCTGGTCTAGCCAGCATTTTTGAGGAGGAGGTCTGTCCGTCGGTTGAACGGCCTCTGAAATATTGAAGGAATCATGTTTTTGTAAGAGGTTATGAATTAATGTGTGAGATTTTTGAAAGATAATTGAGGGGATGGAGTGAAAGGACATCCCATTAGATTTGCGATGGTATTGCATCCTTGTCATGCTTATAGACGTTGTACTGTTTTTCCAAAAGAGTTTAGCACATAGACTATTGATTTTTTTGGTAAAGGCTTTTGTTGCTGTCATGATGGGGAGGTAGTATGCAATCTTGGACATGACTTTCATGTTCAGTAGCGCTACTTTTCCCTGTATGGAGAGATACACCCTGGAAAGGGATTGAATAATCTGGGATGTGGAGTTGATTAAGGAGTTCTGTAGTTTTTTTGACATGGCTATTTGAGACATGGAGATAGGGAAGCCAAGAAAGTCCTGGGGCTCAGCTAGAAATCTAGATGAGACTTTCTTTCCCGATAGAATTTTCCAAGATGAAGATTTGTTGGAGTTAAATTTGAGTTGTGAATCACGGGCAAATTTATCCAAAATCTTGTAGAGTGTTGGGAGATGTTTTTGAGATGGTAGTATTACGAGGACATCATCCATATATGCAAACAACTTGAAGGATTTTTTGATGCGAGGAATGAATACTCCGGTGAATGAGATTTCTATATCTCTCAATAGGGGGTTGAGATAGTATATAAAAAGGATGGCACTCAATGGAGATCCTTGAGGAATAGACAGGTTGGGGGAGAACCCATCTGTGTAGAATCCATCTAAGGAGATGTGAATTAGCCTATTGTAGAGAAGATTCTCCAGAATCTGTATAATATGAGAAGGAATGTTGAGATCTTTTAGAAGAGTAAGAAGTGTGTGAATATTAATCGAGTCAAAAGCCTCTGTTATGTCTAGCTGGACTGCAATGGGTTTTGATAAGCGATTAGATCTAATATGATCAAGGAGAATCTTGACTTCACCCATTGCTGTTAGGGCTGAAGATCCTTTTCTTGCATATTGTGACTGAACAATATTGTCTAAAATTTTTTGCTGGGTTTTCTTTTTAATTACACCTTCGATAACTTTGATTAAAATTGGTGTCATGGAGATAGGCCTTCTGTTATGGATGTTGGTTGGATCTTTGTTCTTCTTGATGAATGGCACTAAGGCAATCGGGTAGAGATTATTTATTTCCCTTCTTTTAGTGGATAGATGATTGATCATGTTCATCATGATTGGGATAGCAAAGTTATTAAGGTGGGAAATTAGAAATCTTGGTATAGCATGCATCCCAGGATGAACACTGTCAGAAAGTGCTGACAGATGGTTTTTAAGATCAGCTGCTGTTATGCCATGGTTTATAGCAGATGGGTGATCCAGCCATTCACTGATAGTCTTTGGAATATTATTTTGAAGTCGGTTTTTGAAGTGAAGACCAATGTGTTCAATCATGTGATGACCAGTGATATAGTTTCCATTGACAGTAAGTGAGGTTGGAGTGTTGTTTTTTCCTAGCTCCCAATGCCCATCGCAAATATCCCCGAGTCCAGCAGTGTTGGGTCGTAAGAAAGTTTTGTGATCTTTTAATAGAAATATACTCCGCAATAGCCATCTGTTTTTCCTTATACTGATGTTTTAGTGATAGAAGGTGTTTGATATGATCTGGTTCAGTTGAGCATGCTTTATTTTATTATTGATTTGGTCAAGCTCATTCATAAGCGTAGATGGCCCTTTGTTGTTTCTAGTATAGTGAGCAATCAAGGAATGGATTATCCCAATGAAGGCGAACCATGCCTCTTCTGGGGGCCTTTTTAGTATGTTGATTTTGTGGAAGAGGATGTATGCTTCAGATACAATGGCTTCAGTCATGGAAGCTTTAGTTAACATTCTGATTGACCGGTTGAGAAAGGATGAGGAGTAGTTGGTTAGTTGCAGTGTGGTGATAATAGCATGATGGTCAGAGAAGGGAACAGGTTGAAGAGTAACTTCCAGACAATGATGGAGTTCAGAGGTGTAAAACATCAGATCAATTAATGTATGATACTTTTTGGTGTAGTAAGAATAGGCGTTATGAGGAAAGAAGCCCCTGCCATTAATAAAATGTCTGTTGAGCAAGTGAAGATACTTGTTTGTAAAGTGATCATAGGAGACGTTGAAGTCCCCAAAGAGGAGTGCTGGGGAGTTATTGTTGGCTGTTATCATATATATAGTGTTTATGATCCGAAGGAATATTGCATGGCTATTGGGGGTGTAGACATAAAATGCATTGATTATATTATTGCCATAGGTTAGGTTGGCACAGATAAGGTTCTTATCTTGGTAGGTGATCTTAAACTTGTTAGGGGGTATTTGTTATTTATTAAGATACCTACGCCTTCAGTAGCTGTATTGTTGACTGTTAGATATGTATAGCCAAGCTTATTAAGCTCAGTTAAAATGAGGCTATTGGACTTTTGGTGATATTTGGTTTCGCCCATAAACATAATGTGGGGGGTAAACGAATTAAACCAATGTCTTATGGCATGTACTCGTGTAAGCGAATTAATGCCTCTGACATTAACTCCAGCTATCTGGCAAAAGACCTTAGTCATAAGCTGGGGATTGGTCAGAGTCTACCGCCAGAGAAATTTTGAGTTGAGCGCTGTTTTGGTTATTAAATCTCAAAGGCTCGGTCAGGATTTCATCTTTAGAAAACTCATCCTTCGAATAGATTTGAGAGTTAGGCAAAATAGAATTAGCAATTTTCCATTTTTTTATTGAAGTATGGGACTTAGAGGTTTCCTTGGACTTAATGTTATGGTAATGATTGGATGACAGTGTTAATGAATACTCATCCTCTGAGCTGGATCCATTCAAGCGAGTGGATTTTTTCCTAGTGGAAGTTGTATAGCTAGTTAGGTCCATCTCAGTTTCAGTGTCTGATGAGTTGATCGAAGGAGAAGGTGAAATTTTAATGGGAATATGGTGATCTTTATTATTCCTGTGGTTAGCAGGATGATGCGTCTGAGATGTGTCTGCATGGCTGGATGTGTTTTTGGAGCCCTTGGGATGGTTGGATGTAGTGTGATCCTGATTCAATCTGCCATGTTGGTTTTGTAGCAATGAATCATCCCTAGAATTATCTTTAGACCTGTATAACTTAGGGTTGATAAAAGGTGTTTGTGTTCTTGGAGATTATGAGGTTTCTGTGACTTCGGGATTGTAGGTGTGGGCCTTAAGAGAAGATAAGTATTGTGGACTGTCTGACACTTCAGCGGTTTGAGTATGTTTTGGCAGAGATTTGGCTGATAAACCATTTGTTGGGGTGGGCTAACTTTTGATTCTGTATGATTTTCTTTCAGTTGTTTTAGATTGATCTGATTCTATATTATGTGTAAAGGTTTGAGGTGACAGTACAGAGGTTTTTTTTATTTTGAAGATTTCTTATATCTGTTGAGTTGTTGGGGCTTTTCTTGCATCTATGTAGTCGAGGTTTTTTTTGTGCCACATGTGTCACAGATCTTGTCTAGACAATCTTTTATTAGGTGTGTTCTTTGACTACAGGAGAAGCACTGTGGTTTTACACCCAGAAAAGATATAATCATGGCAGAGTTTCTAAGTCTTATTACGGTGGGAATATCTGTGGGATTTGTTTCTTTCTTCAAGTGAAGTTCAAATGTGGCTGTGTTAGAGAGAAAGTGGAGACCGGATCTTTCATCCGGTAAGTACTTGAATTTGTGAATTCTACCAAAATGAAGAAGGATTTCTTGAAGTTGATGCTCCCCAAGTCCCATGACACAGTTTTTGATTTTGCCATAGAGGGTGGAAGCTCGGTTAATATCCACGTAACACAAGAATTTGTTATCTAAGGTTTTAAAAGCACTTTTGAAGTTATTGTGACTAGCCCAGTTTTTAAATTCTAGAGCAATGTATCGATCATTTGGATGGTAAAGAATGCGGTGAATTTCTTCTCCCATATTGTTTAGTTTGATTGTGTTGCATAAGGAATCAATTGGGAATTTGAAAAGCGAGCAATTGGGATCGGTAGTCGCTAATATTAGACTTTTATCGCTACTATAGTCAGCAAGCAATTTGAGTAGCTTTAGCGGGATGGTTTGATTGAAACGAATCGTAAGATCTGTATATTGATTATCATTAAAGTTAGATACTGAGAATGTATCTGAAATTGGGGTTAAATGTGTGTCAGAAAAGGTGTCTGTGGATTGCTCCATTAAATCTATTATCATCGACTCAGGTGTTTCATTATTAGTTAAGGAAGCTTCGTGCAGTTGATTACCGAGTGCGTGCGGTAAATTATTCGCCATAGTTGTGTTTGGGTTAAGCTGGTGTAAGATGCCTGTTTTAGTAATGTTGGCGTAAGATGGCTTAACATATTGATTTATAATGTGATTTGGATCAGTAGGGGGGATTTTGAATTTACTATGTGCATTATTAGACGTAGAAATCATTACGGTCGATGATTTAACATTATTTTTTGTTTGTAGGGTATTAGGGGGCCTTGTATCGAGCGCCTCTATCGGGGAGTTGTGAAGTTCGGGAACATCTTCGTTATCTCCTGGGATTTGACGACAAATATTATTTTGAGGAGTTTTAATTGGTTGTGGTATTGAGTGGTTAATGTTTGTTTCTGAGTCTGATTGAAGATATATGTCTAGTTCCGGAAAATCATTTTTAGCGCTAAAGAAAACGTCGTCAGCTGGCTTAGCGTTATACGTTAGGCTCCGGTCTTTTGTCACTTCTGAATTGATGTTACTTTTCAATTTATCTAAATTCATGTTATTATTTTGGATTATTTTTCTAATAAATGGGGGTTTAATGATTGTAAATTAATATTAGAATCTTTTGGTAGATCTAAAGTCAGATTAAAGGAGGAGTCGGCTGAAATCTCCGTCTCGAATTCTGATGATGCAACACTTGCTTCGCTGTCAGAGGTAGGATTTTTATTTCTATTTTTTTTTTTATTCTGGGGATAAATGATTGAGAAGTAGGCATGCTAGGTATATTATGAGTTATTGAATTTGAGTAGGAATCTCCAAGTTGCTCAGAGGGAAGGACATTAGTATCTTGTATATGTTTTTCATATTTATTAGCATTGTTAACGTGATCAGGAGCCTCTTTAGCGTTATGTTTAGGGCTTCGCATTATTGTACTATGGTTTTGGTCAATACACGTGATATTTGGTTTATTGATTGTGTGTAATTCTTGGTTATAATTGTTATCTTGATTTGGTAAATAATCATTAGGATCATCATTTAGGGGGTCTTGAGAATTTCCAAGTATGCATTCATTAGACTTTTCGTTATTAGTGTTTGTAGTTAGGCTCTGGTTTACGTTGTTTGCGGAAATTTCTACTTCATACATCGTATTCGGAGTATTATTAACGCTTTTAGTAGAATTTTAATTATTCCTTTTAGATTTGGGGGACTTGAGTTGCGATTTATTTATTATGGCTGAGGGATTTGATTTTGGCCGAATTTGGCAAATTTTTAACTTCGCGATTGTCTATAATGGCCGAGTTTTTATTCTGCTCATTTTTTTTTGAACTTTTTGAAATCAAGGACTTTTTCCTTAAATCCACGTAATATAAAAGAAAAAAAAGGGAAGGCTTACCTTAGTTGGCCTGTATGTCTCCTTCTTTCTTTTCAAAACGTCTAACTTTTAAGTTATATATAATATAATAAAATATAAAATTCATAAAAAGTTAAAAGGATCAGAATATACCACCCTGTAACATTCAGAATCGTATGATTAGCCAACAAGATTCAGAGACCTAGAAAAAGTAATTCAAACCCAGTATGTTCGGGATATGGTAGTCGCGGAACAGTACTAAGCTTTAACCTATTTGCCAGTGCTCCAAAATCTCCACCATCCAACCAACGCTCCTGATGCTACTAATGGTTATCGTTTTTCTTCGGTCCCGGTGGTCAGGGTAGAAACAAGGACTCTCAATTCAAACCTAGCCTATTATGCACTAGACTTTATTAATTTAATCTCAGATATTCACTAAATACTATGATATAGCTTAAACTATTATTATTAATATTTCATAGGTTTTGGATACATACATATGATTTAATCAAGTGTGGATATAGATGAGTGGATATGATGAACCAGGGAATGACATGACAATGGTATAGATATATACAATTTATTAATACAATTAGAAAATATAATTAATAACCATCATGTTTGGATCTAATCACGATCCATGTATGGGATTACATTTTTTTAAACCAAAAATAAATAACAATTACATTTGATGATCAATAGTGATAATAGTACATAATTTCAATATCCCCAGAATAAATATATGGTTTTACAAGAGGTCACCTGACAATGACAATTAAGGTTGTGAAATATATAAAAATAATAATTACAATAATGAACCTCAGTATTAGATGTATGTGTGTACATTACAATGAAATCATACTGGATTCCATGACAATAACAATTGTGATTCAATACAAAAAAAAAAATTAATTAACTAGAAAATGATAGTTACACGCACAGTAAATAATCAGTATTATACTGTGTGCCAGCATAAAACGAAATTTTATATTGAGAGTGATAATATTTTATCAAGAAATATGCCACTATAAAATTAATATGCCAATTTTTGGAGAGCAAACACAATACCTGGTTATATTAAGTTAGAGGCCAAATGAATATATATAATAAATTTATGCATGTGTTTACATACATAGGGGAAGTAGAGTATATATGTATTTGTCATTACAATATTTTATTGTTAGTCTTCTCAGCAGGAGTTATGGACAAAAGCATAATGTTATTACCCTTTATTATTAATAATTATATGAAAAATATGGCTTATCTATTTCCCACAGAATTAACAACAGGTATGATTAAGAAATCTAATTACAGCGTTCAGTAGCGTCGGGGTTTGAATCCTGTGCTGGCTATATTATTAGCATTGGCAAACGTGGGCCAATCTTCTTTGTCGAGCAGTAATGTATATTCCTATAGTAACACATCCGCATTCAGCTTGGCTTGTGTAGGAAATAATAGAGCGTGGGTTTTGAATCACTATCTTTATAGAGTATACCCATTCATCGGCTCAAAGAAAGGCATGTCTATCTCGTATCGCCAAGATCGGTAAAATATCCGCGTGGCAGACCGCATAGCAATACTCGACATATTTTTATTATTAAAAGCCATATAGGCACAGATCAATGTATTAAGCTACTGATATATTTGCCCATTAAAAGCATTAATTTATATCTGCATAGATGTTTTTCCTAAACCTGTCTTTAATAAGTAATAATGGAGAAATCCGACAACCATATCTTATAGGCTATAAAATGCCCAAGTATTTCAAATATGAATCTAAATTATAAAATGCTAAGGAGGCAAAAAAAAAAAATACTACTGCTGAGATATTTCTTTCCCCAAATGCATGCCTCACTAAATATACATATAGAGTGAGATGAACTCATATCTTTGCAATAAGTAATATTGCCTATTTTAAATTTTAAAGAACTAGCATTATTATCATTATTATTTTTACATTTAGATAAACGCATACACACTTATATATATATACCATTCTACCTTCTTTAATTGTCACAAAGAATCTTAATTTAAATCAAATAAAATAATTTGAACACATTTATATTTTAAATTTCTTTACCAAGATACTGTGATTATGCATATATGGGAAGAGGGCGGATTTTTTTATTATATATATTTGATTTCTTTTCTATCTCTTTTTTTTTATTATTATTAAATAAATGACATTTTTCACTAAGTCAGAATTAGACGGATTTAAGAAATTTAACTTTGACTGATTCTTATTTTATCATTCAAAATGAATTGTTACCCCTTTCCCACTTTAGATTCAGGATAAAATAAACAATTTTTTATATAAATTAGTTTCATAGTGTAATATCATTTATACCCATATTTAACTAAATTGGCACAAAGAAATTAATCAATCAAATATATATTATATTTAAAAGAACATAATGAAATTAAATGTTCGCGTTTTTTTTTTTTATAGAAGGTATTTTTAAGATATAAATAATTTTTTCTTTTTTAAAGATAGAAAGTTTATACTTGCGATTGATTAGGGTGTCACTTTGCTTGATGCAGATTTTTTTACCGATTCATTCATTGACAGGGTCGGCCTTGGGCTTCACTGAACTCAGAATAGACTGGCTTCAGGTTGCTTCTCCATTTTTCTTCGATAGATCATTGTGTCACTTTGATTGAGGCAGATATTTTTTTCAGGTTCATTCATTATTAGGATCGACCTTTGGCTCTGTCGAACTCAGGATAGGCTGGCTTCAGGTTGCTTCTCTTTTTCTTTCATAGCAGCAGCATGGGATTTGTCTCTCCTTCTCTTCTGTAGATGCATTTTTCTGGAGACTTTCCAGAGAAAGGAAAAGTAGTTTGTACTACTCAAAAGTCATATCGTGGATCTTTTCTCTAACTGCTTGACTTTTAATTAATTAACTGCTTGACTTTGAATTAATTAACTGCTTCTAACTGCTTGACTTTGCATTAATTCTCCAACTGCTTAACTTTGAAGTTAATAATTTGAATCAATTACTCTCCCTGCTTGACTTTGAAGAATTTGAATTGAATTCCCTGGTTCTTTTTCTTTGCTCTATATATAATATTTTTTTCTAAGCAAGGCTTTGTTTTCTATATATATATATATTTTTAACACCTATAATATATTTTCCTTGGTTAGAAACGAAAACAGACCGCATGATTGATTTTTCCTTTTTTTAATTACATCAGTTTAAAGATTTTTAGGATTTACATCAGTTTGAAGATAAGAAAACAATTCAACACTCCCATGCAACTAGCTGCGTTGATCTTTTACCAAAAATAAGTGACACAATCAAGATAAGATTACACAAAGTTATAAAATCTTACTTGCCTTTTAATCGCCTCAAGGATGAGGAAAAAATGAATTCACACTTACATGCAACTATATTTTTCAGAATATTTATGAAAAAAAAGCAGAGTCATCAAAATGTTATTCGCAAGGAACAAACTGCCTTTAGGATAAAGATATACGACAATGGAAATATATTTTTCTTTCCAAAAATATATACATAAAAAAATGCACTTCAATAGAACAATTTACACATACATAAGTCCACTCATTCTTAAAGTCATACACCTGCACCTGCATATATCCCCTTTAGCAAACAAGCAAAAATAAAAAAAAATGAAAAATTAAATATGAGTTTTAAAATATATATATGTATACTAATTTTACCAACTAACATGAAGCTCTGTGTGTTCATACACACTGAAGGCTTCATATCCCTCAAGTTACGAAAAAAAAAAAAAAAGCTATATTCAGTTAAAATGCTAAAATCATGTAATTTTATTTTTTACATTATTTTGTTAATATGAAAAATAATGATAATTTGCATAAAATCTATAATATAATATGCATGTATAATAGTCTCTAAGTTGTACTTTTTATCTGCATATACGTCAACTTAGACAAGAAAAAAAAACAAAGCATATATTATGTAGTACATTTTCCCTGTGTTCAGGCTATTGACAGGTTTCATAGATAACAGATAGTGAGATAATATTTATATATGAAAGCAAACTATGAAAAACAAATAAACAATGCCCAATCAAAAACTCTTGCTGCCTTTTGAGATAGAATGACCTCTGCCTCCATCTTTTCCTTCAATGTCACTTAAGTTAATGTAGGGTAGGTTATCATGATACTCGAATTGTGCATTTATGCAACAACATTTCCATTCTTTGACTACATACAGCATTTCTCAATCCAATTTCCCATTTTTTTAGCCAAGCCATAGAGAATTAACAGAGCAATGACTGGGATTCTTAATTGTGGTGTTTATTCAGGCAACACGATCACTAATGAGTTGGTTTGGAATAGGCTGAGTGAAACAGCGTTTTGGCTAGCAAAGATTTTTGTTTATGTGAGCATTAGTTAGGGATCCTTTTGCCTATCATAGAAGAGGAAGGTCCCAGAATCACACAATCAGACTAGGTTGTCACATCTAGAAGATTACTCATTATAATTATGAACATAATAACAATAATAATATTAGTAGTAATAGTAAAACAGAAGACAGTGGTAGTAATAAATCTAAGTATTTCTAAACAGTATAACATTTTAGCTATATGTAATTTATATGGAAGAAACTACCCTTCTACTAATGTATTATGAAAAGCATGGCATAAGTGGAAGAATAAAATGCTATGTTATTTAATATTGACGTCTACATGAATTAATATGGTTTATTGTCACAAGACACTAAAAATAGCATGATTTCTCTGCACTGAAATATATAGTTCAAACATTTTCAAACAATAAACTGATTTTAAAAATCTAGCTCTTAAATAAGATCTTCCTCCATTTCCAGCACTGTCAATGAATGCTGATTTGTTTAAAAATAGGCTTTAATAATGGGTAGCCATTCATTCTTTTAAAATGTTAATTGATGTAAAGTGCCATCTTTTCATAGTGCATGCATATAAAATTAGTTTTCTTCCAACTAAATATAAGTTTTATATATCTATTTTTTTTTGAACAAAGGTATATAAAATGTGTGAACTTTACATGATACAAACTCTTCAACAGAGAACTGCACTGGTAGTTAATTTCTAACAAGATTTAATATCAATATAGTTATTCTTAATAAAACTTATTTCCCGAAGGAAGTTTAATGGATATATGGATACAAGTTTTTATGGAAAGGTAGATCAGACAGTGAAAGGAGAATACATAGTATTAGATTTGCAGTAGGGTCTAATTTAGTTATGTCTATTGTTGGAATTTCTGGTCATATCAATGAAACGGTAATGATGTAAAAATCACCTCTAACAATGATGCTAATGTTCATTTTATTAATGTTTATGCTCCAATCATATATTCAAAGAAATTGTGAAGAAAAGCTTTGATTCCTTGTTGAACAGCATTATTAGAGCAATATCATTAAAAAATTGACTTTTTCTGCCAGAAAACAAAAGTAATGCATACAAATAGCAAACATTATTCATAGTTATTGAAAATAATGGTATTGATGCTACAAATTTAAATGATTTGTTATTATTACATTTTTGTACAGCACATAGATTGAATGTCACAAACATTTTGTTTAGGCAAAAAAACTGCTGTACAGGAACATGGATATTGACATTTAAAACAATGGCATTTAACAATTACATTAGTTAGGAGTATGTGCATACTTACAAGCACAGATGGTTGTACAGATCTTAAAATGGTATGATCCAAGATTAAAATGATAATTGTATTAAAAAAATAGGCATTGTTCCAATCATAAAAAAAAATTGATTCTCATTCTTTAGAAGAATTTATTATAGACACTAAATTTCAACAGCTATTAAACACTAAAATTGCTAATTTGGACTTTCAAGACTTTAATATTATTCAACTATGGAAGCTTCTTGAGTGCATTGTGGATAGAAGTAAATCTATTTTTGATTTCACTAAAAATAAGTGTCATGTCTGGATTTCTGACAATGATCTTATTATTAATGATTTGATTAAAAGGAAACCCTGTGGCATTTTCTGTTTGGTTGAATAATACAATAAATGAGAAACTTCATAATAACAAAAAGACTTAGAATGATTGATTTATCAAAAACAGCAGAGAGGCAGAGAGAGAGAGAGAGGCAGAGAGAGAGAGAGAGAGAGAGAGAGAAGACATTTGATGACTGTGGTTACTTTAGATCTTTTATTCATACAACGAAAGCAACATATGGATCTGAAAAATAGTATCACATTAGCATTCTTACATATAAGATAATGATATTTTGACTACGCAGAAGAAATATTTTGATCATCTTTTGAATAAAAATACCAGAATTGAGATGATTACTTTTAATGATATATCCATTTTGTCTACTTATTTTGATTTGGACAAAGATATTCATCATAGTGAAATCAAAATATCTCTTTGTAATTTTAAAAATAAAAAGCTGCAGACCCTGAGAAAATACTTGGAGACATTTTAAAATATTGGAACTTTTTAGGAATATCTGGATCCATGAAGTTGTGCCACTCAATCTTAAGGATACTTTTATTGTTTTAATTTTAGACAAGATTGCAGTAATTGCTATGAAATATCATATTATACCCTCTAAGTTCCTTTCAAGAATTGTGGTTTTACTGAATCAATAAACATTAAGGTTTTTATTGCCAGACAAAATGTTGTAAATAAAGAAGTGATTTGTATATAGCTTTTATTAATTTGGTTATTGCATTCAATTCAGTTAATAGAACAGACCTGTGGTATTGTTTGAAATTAGTCAATTATACCCC
This sequence comes from Epiperipatus broadwayi, assembly GCA_028023455.1. NCBI lineage: Eukaryota > Metazoa > Onychophora > Udeonychophora > Euonychophora > Peripatidae > Epiperipatus > Epiperipatus broadwayi. Next base: position 4,778,418 of record JAQFVV010006222.1, read on the forward strand.
AAAATATATTTACATTATACAGGTTCTATATTATGGAATGAGAATTGTTATTACTATAAGTGATAAATTGGAGATTTTAGAAATCAAAACTGGTGTTAAACAATGGTATATATTTGCTTCAACAACATGTCAATTTTTATGACAATGGACTTTGGGAATGTTTATAAGTGATTTAATGTAAAAAAAAGGTCAAGATGCAATACAAACTTGATGATGGAAATTTTTAATTTGAAAAAAAAAAAAACAACCACAAGAATGTCTTCTTAGATTCTGGATTGCTATAAATCAAAATTTTTATATAGTAATTACATGTTGAATTATTTCCATCATCTAATATTAAATATTAACTGTATTTAGAAAAATTCAAACTTTATTTAAACTTTCCAAATATATTTATTTACTAGTACCAGCACACAAGTTAGTATATAACAAATGTTTTGAAGGCTATTATTCTTCTCTCTTCTTCAGGTGGCTGGTCTGACCAGTGATAATACCAGCATGGAATCAAACCTGGACTTTTAAATTCATGAATATTCAAGGTAGCACTCTAATTGACTGAGCTAATAAAAATGTCATATACTTATTTGGAAGTCACTAATTAAACTTGCAGTTCTGTATTTAAAGAGTGTTTCATTTTTGCCTCTAGCTTAGGCATGATATAAATTTTAATCCTGATAATATATTTACTACAAGAATGCTTACTTTTAGAATTATAGATTATGTCAGAAAAACAAAGATGAATAAATTCAAATAATTTTACTCATAAGAAACACAATAGAAATGATTGCTACATTTATCAAGTAATAATCACATTATTAACAAATAATAAAAAATTGTTTAGCAGATTAGCTGCAAAATTTTAAAAATCTGGATCTAAAGAGAATAAACCAGACAGTGGAGCTTCAAAAGATATAACTATAATGAGTGCTATTCTTACTCACAATAGCAGAAGTCCACAAAATATTTTGTTTTACCTCCTCCTCCCAATATTTCTGAGTTTATAGATAAATCTGTTATGTAAGTCATCATATCTAAAAATGTCTGTGTATGATTACCATCATTTTCAATCATTATCAGTACAATTTAAGATAAGTGTTTCTCTCTCAGTTTATTTAAATATTATAATATACATACCTTCAATTATTCACATCACTCTATCAAACTTTTTTAAATTGTTACATTTTTATTTACAACTGTCAAACTCACTCCACTCACAACTTTGACACCATACACTCAGATAAATACAACAAAGATTATTACCAATCATTTACTAAACTAGAGAACATAGATATAAACTTTAAACCTCAGTTAAAGATTAATATATCTGATTTTTTTTTATATTTTAAACATACAGACACATGGAGTTATTCACCTTTCTCTTTCCCATGTGTAATATTTTTATAGATATAAAAAAACCCATACAATAAAGATACAATAAAAGACAAACGATTCCCAAGATCCATTTCATGCTGAACCAGCACTCATCAGTTGGCCCATGTCACTATCTCTCATATATATCTATTATATACAGAGTATTTATCTATAGTAAATTGTTACATTTTTATTTACAACTGTCAAACTCACTCCACTCACAACTTTGCCACCATCCACCTCAGATAAATATAATAATGATTATTACTAATCATTTATTAAACTAGAGTTTATCTCTAGCACAGATATAAACTTTAAACCTCCATTAAAGATTAATATATCTATTTTTTTGATTTTTTTTAAATATACAGACACATGGAGTTATTCACATTTCTCTTTTTGGTGTGTAATATCATCTCACACTGACTTTTTTCAAAATCTCATAAAATCTTGTAATCAAATTTAAGACTTTGGCTGTTTATCTATTTTCATTTGATCTAGAAAGATGTCCAGACATATCTATTTTAATTATTTAATATATATTTTACTGAGATCCATGACTTGTTTAGATACATGAGTCATATATTTTGCTTTTGATTCTTTCTTTTTAATCCTAATATATTTATAAGTTGATGTATGGTCTAAAATATCTATATTGATCTTCTATTAAATGTACAAATATTGTATCCATAAATAAATAGTGGTGAAATATTGTACAAAAACAAAACAAAAAAATTATTTATAAACATATTTCTTTTAATATTAACTTACTTTTTTTAAAATGTATTAATTTCATTCCTTATGCTTTATCCATATAAATATTTTTGCTAAAGTATTTGTTAATTTTTATACTTTATATGTTTATTATTATTAATTTAATTGACATGATCATTTTTAATATTTATAATTAGTTTCACCTTTCTGTTATCATCTGAAAATATTTACAACATTTCTTGTATTTCTGAAGCATTATTTTTATGTTTATTATTATTAATTTAATTGACATGATCATTTTTAATATTTATAATTAGTTTCACCTTTCTGTTATCATCTGAAAGTATTTACAACATTTCTTGTATTTCTAAAGCATTATTTTTGAAAACAATTATATATTAGAAAAATCCAGTTGACTTATAACTGATGTCTATAGGTCAAAATTCTAAATATGGCCTTATATACAAATACTGAATAATTATATTAAAACGAATTTTGATTGGCTTAAAAAAATTATGCAATCAAAAACTAACTTTTTAATAAATAATTTCAAATTTAACCAATTTCTCAAAATTTAAATTCATTAATATGGACTCAAGAGTTAGAGGTAATCTGGATTAACATTTGGATTGCCACCCTATCTGTCACTTCTGATATCTTTGAATCTCATGATCACTTAAGCAACTCAACTATTAGATTAAAAGTTCTCATTAACATTACATGTGATTATATATTAAATATAGACTGAAAGTGTTTTTGTTAATTATTTATTTTATACCAGAAAAAATAATAAAATTAAGCAAGTTTACAAACTAATATTGGGATATTCTTTAAAATGGATTTTTTAAATATTGTTCTATATATTTTTATATATCTTTTAATTCCAAGTAATGTTAATTATTACTCATTTTTTGATTAAACAATTACTCTTATTCTAATTAATAAAATATTTACCTTAAAACTATTGCAAAATGTTTTGAAAAAATAGGATGCCTGATATTTTTGTCAATGTTCAGTTTTTAACTTCACTAATTAATCAATAACAATTGCAGCATTTTGATAAATGTAACTTAGAATATAACAATATTCCTGTTCTAAGTCTTCATCACTGTGGAAATATTTTTGAATCAAATGGGTTTTCATGTAAATTTAAAACAAAATAGCAATGCATATTCATTGATGTTTACTAGGAACTCTATTAATAATTGGATGTAATTGATTGCAATCTAACTTATAATACTCTATGGCTTAGACTATTCAAAGCTAGAAGTTCTTGGATCAAAAGCTTAGTTTAGTCAACAGAATGCAAGCGTGAACAATTGACCCTTAAATGTCCCTCAGAACAACTAAACATATAATTATTTATTTATTTCATTCAGCATACTTTACTTGATTTGAATCGGAAGTTTTCTATAGTTGATTGTAATGATATTAACAAAATGTTATACTTATAACTAATATATATGGATACGGTCAACAAAATAAATTGAGGCCTTCATAAATGACCCTAGGAATGGATGAAATATAGACATGGGCTACCACTTAATAAAAACTTATTTAATAGCCTACATCTGTAAATTCCTTTCAAATGAAAGAAGACTGCTTGAACTGTAAAAAGAAATGTTAAATAAAACACTGTTGCACATTATGGAGCTAAAAGATTTAAAAAAAAACTGATTTAAAAATAGACACATCTTACTAAAAAAAAATGCAAAAATTAGAAGCAACAATTGAAATAGGTTTCATTAAAATAATAATAATAATTTTTAATAATAATAATAATAATAATAATAATAATAATAATAATAATAATAATAATAACAACAACAACAACAACATTATGGAAATAAATGATATGCCAGACATAATGGTAATATTAGTTATTCAATTGAATAGAAGATATCAAATTCACAAAATTCAGTTATATTTCCCAGTGAATTCTCATTTTGATTAAAAAAGAGAACAGTTTTTACAAATACAGAATGCTTTTTGAAAAAAAAAAAAAAAAAACAATCTTTTAAATGCCATAGGAGATACTAATGCTAAATGTGGAATGTGTCTGATGAAAGTGTTGTAGTTAAATCCAGATATAGAAGAAGAAATAAATGAATGCATAGATTATAATACAAAAAATAAAAAATGATGATAGCATTTAAATAATAGCAGAGTAGGATTAGATTAATTTTTGATTAACACTAAATATTATTTCAAGGCATAAATGTACTTAATAAATTCAATACAAAAAACACCCCCAGATAATGAGATGTAAGATATATATTAAAGAATTTAAAGATGCAAAACCTATTAAAAAACAATAAGCTAGAATTTACAAATTGTAGTTAAATATTAAGACTTTGAAGATGTCTCAGCCTTGAATGAAATCAATAAGATTAATAACAGCTCCACATTTAAAATGAACAACAACAACAATAAGTAGTAATTGAGCAATAAATTTTATTCTGAAACAGAATGATGTATACAAAAGTAAGTATGAAAATTTTTATGTAATTCATTTAGAAAAAGTGATTAATATAAAATTATGTAAAATGGCACAGAAGAATTGATAATGAAATGGCAAGTAAGCCTATAAAAGTATAATAAATTTCAAAGATATAAAATGAGGCATTGGAATTGGAAAACAGTTATTTCAGCAATAAAAAAAGTAACAACCATTAAAAAAAGAAATAATATCACAAAGTATATAGAATTTTTTTAGAAAGAACTATAAAATAATTTTAAAAAACAACAAAAGAAAATGGCCCAAATAATTATAACAATATTTTTTGAAATATGTGTTTTAAATGAAAACATAAAATGTGAATTGAATTTGTGAAGAATGAAAAAACTTCAAGGAATAATGGAATCCATTTAAAAAAAAAAAAAAGAAATTGCAAAAATAGATCTTTATTAAGACATTATATCTTCAGAGAACTTTGATTCTAGACAAATAAAAGCTGGATTTAAAAAAAATTATAATATTGTAGATCATATCCAAGTAGTAAAAAAAGTTAGAGAAAAGATCAATGTCATTATTCTGTATTATTTGTAGACTATAAAAAAGAATTTAATTCTATAAGCAATTTTGTTGTGATTAAATATGAAGAATATTTATCAAAATACAAAAGCAATGATTAGAATACATAATGGTGCTAAAATTAACAAGCAAAAGGACATATGATAGGATAATTTTACCTCTCCTGAGCTTTCTATAGCAACATATGGGAAGTATTTTATAGACTAAAATAAAACGCAAAACATTTTCAAATGAAAATAAGAAACTAAGATAAAAATAATAATATTCAATTTTAAAATAATAATAACAATAATGAGTGCTAGTAGTGCATTAGAAAAATTAACAATTATAAATATCTTGGTAAAATTATTAATGCAGATGAAAATATAATGAATAAATTAATTATAGAATTAAATTTAAAGATGTGCTTGAAAAGGTTTTTAACAAAGGTGATCTGCTAATGCTTACTTATGAGTCTAAGACTTTGTCATTTAATAAAGAAGCAATGCAACATTTTCAGACCACAAAACAAAGCATAGAGAACTCTATGTTGGTATTAAAAATGAAATGAATAAAATATAGTACATAAGGAGGAGAACAAAAAATTATTATTGCTATCATGAAAAATTAAAAAAACTAAAATAAATTTGGAAAAAAATGTTGCTAAAAGATATGGCAAAAACGACCAACTATAGTCCTAAATATAATATCAAGAGATTGCAAGAGACTTACAAAAATGTATGTGCAATATAAATGAATAAGATGTGAACATTTTCTGAGGTGACGTAGATCAAATTTTGATAAGGTATCCTACAATGAATTAAAAGTGGTGTAAAACTGACAATGATAATGCATAATATATATATTTTAAAAGTTAGTTTTTTCACACGTTTGTACTTTCTTAATAATCACAATATTCTAGCATTATTATTTAAAACTTTTATAGTAAATTATAGTGTTTTTTTTACTACACAGTTATTATTACAATCCTAATTATCCCTCAATTCATAATTAATGGGTTGTTGTGATATATTCTGATATTAATTTCATTATGAATTATTAACACATTCTCTTTATGATAATATCAACTCTTAATCATAATATAATGGTTTAGATAATATTTCTGTCTATCCATTGTTTAAAACAAGATTCACACATAATTTACACAAAATGATTAAACAATTATATAATATTTTTAAACATGCGCTACATATATTTACATTATATAAATAAATCTATAATACATATCATTTATTTAATTATTTTACATTTATATGCTATTTATTATATACTTTGGTTCTTTTATAACTCTAATGTAAATAATAAAAAAAAAAAAAAGAACTGCCATAAAGATCCATTATCGTAGAAATTTTTTTTTGGTGCTCATATTATAGATAAAGACGCTGTAGGATGGCGTCGTTTTCATGCTAAAACTATAAAATATGAATATTCATGGGCCTTTGATTTTAATAATTTTTCTGTGCTTTTTTGTAATGCAAAAATAAAAACAAAACAAAATCGTCTTTTTTAAATATTATTTTTTATTAACGTATACAATTTAAATGATAATAATAAATGTAAAATAAAATCAACAAATTACAATTTCATTCGTGTTTTTTATATCGTATACTTTTTAAATTGTGTTACGGATTTTTTTTATTAATTTTCTATCGGATATTTTTTTACTTGTGTTAGTTATTTTTTTACTTGTGTTACGGCTTTTTTTTTTATCAATTTTCTATCGGTTATTTTTTTACTTGTGTTACGACTTTTTTTGTTGTTGTTTAACTAAAAAATTATAATCGTAATAAAAGTAAAAGTTGTTACGGTTAGATTTAGTGTTAGTTTTAGGGTTAGGTTTAGGGTTAGTTTTAGGTTTAGGATTAGTTTTAGGGTTAGTTTAGGGTTAGTTTAGGGTTAGTGTTCTGTTTGTTTGTAATGCTAAAATAAAAAAATTCAAAATTGTAAGCATACTCGGACAGAAGAAAGAAACTCAAACTTTTTTAAACAACAAACAAATGTCTTCTTTACTTATTAAACATGTTTATAATATCTGCTTTTTATTAAATTTACAAAAAAACCTGTACATTTGGACTTTTCTTACTGGATATTTTTCTTGTACCACTCTTTTTTACTTCAAAAATATACAGATGGTAGAATCTTCTTTGTCTCGTGAATGTTACTAACTGTACGTTACTTGACACGTTATCTAATTGCAACTCAATAAAAACATAGATATTTAACATTTACCCAAATAAAAGTTCAATACAGTACATTGTAAAAAGTCTTATAATTATTGTTTTAGAACATCTGAACATTTCAATAGTTTAAAATTAAAAAAAATCCAATGAAAACAACATTTCAATACAATTCAAATACAAACTCTCTCATCAAGCCGTAATTATTTTATAAATTGTGCGAATTCGTAAAATGTAATTGCTGCTTAGCAACATACATGCTGTACTGCGACGCGACATAGTGGCCTGCATTCTGTAGCACAACAAAAAAGTTGTATTGTAGAAAACGCGGGTTCGAACGTGTCGGCCACGTAAACAGCATTTTAATGTGCTTTCACGTGAAAACCGCACCATAGCATGGCGTCTTTAGCTATAAGATGAGTACTTTTTTTTTTTTAAAAAAAAAAAAACTAATTCATAATACACAAATTTTGATAGTTTGTTTAGTCAAAAACATATGATCAATAATTTTCAAAGTAATGACATGGCATGCTTAGATGTTTGAATTTCATTAACAGGCAGATGATTACTCATAATCACATTACTTACATCATTTATAAGTGAAAATTAAAAGCTTCTTATTTATATTGTTGTTGCTACATGCAAACTATGAACTTCAAAACATCAAAATTGAAAGATTTAGTAAAGTCCCCAGAAAATCTATCAACTAATTGAAATCTCTCCAGATTTATTTATAATATTTGTGCATACTTAGCTATCTAAAAAAAAAAAAATCCATATGCTAAACAAATATCTTGATAATGCAACAACATATCTGTTTTCCGAGACAATCAGCAAACACATTTTTTAGGATTACTATTACAATGACCCTAACTAATATTCACTATATCACCATCAGTTAATCTTAATGAAGATTTACTGTGTATTTGTCATACACAGATTCTATTTTCGTACAGATTTCAACAAGTTTTGTTAAAGTGCCTCTGTGTTGGTTTGTTAAATTCTGGTACTTTACATTGATTTTAATTTACTATAAATAAAATTAAATTTTCCTTGTTCTCCTACATCATGAATTTTAAACAAATATATTACCGTTACGATAATGTACTTACAGGACCCCTTGTAAAATATATACACATACACATTACCATTCTTACATTTGTGCTAAAAAGGCAAGAACTTACACCTATAACAATTACTTATAAGCCTTTTCATTCTAGGCACTAATCTTCAGGCCCTTATAATTAATTCCTTCTTTTGTACTTATATTCTTTATATCCTGAAATAGTTCTCTAACTCTAAATAAACTGTGTATCCCAAAACAATTTCACATCTGTTTCATTATCATCCCTCTTTAATACCTCAATTTTACTAATTCTATCCTAATCTACTGGAACATTAATCCATATCATTTCTTTTATTTTATTCATTTTCCTAATAACAGTTTTAAATAGCTATGCAGATTAGAAATCAATCTAAGAAACTAAAATAAAATAAAAATTGAACAATTAAATAATTAAAGATTATATTCTCTTCTAATACTGCTTTAATTAAAATGAAAAACAGACTGTAATCATACAAAAATATGTTAAGTCCAAATTCAGATTTTTTTATAATATTTGTGTATATTTAGCTAACTACAAAAAAAAAAAAAATCCATATATTGTATTTACAGTGAGTTTATATATGTGACTTTAATTTTCAATTAGATTTAGTTATACCAAGAGGTTTTTAGAAAATATATATTCCACGCATGATTTGGTACAATAGAAAAGTAATGGATTCTAGAATTCAAGGCCATGGATTGTAGCTCAATTCTGATCACTTTAGATGCTTGAATTTCATTTGAATTCTTGAACAACAAAACATTCATTTTTTTTTTTTAAATCTCTTTTCACCAGATATAATTATTTTCAGAATATCTATCTAATAAAACTTCAGAATGATTTCATTTCTCTATCAAATTAAGAAGACATAAACTAAAAGTTTCACACAAGAGAGACATGATGCGAATGGGAATAGGAGAACAGTTTATGAAAGGTGATGACATTCTGTGGTCTCCTTATTCACACAATTATTAAAAAATAATTTAATGATATCCAGAAAAGTGATAAAAAGAAAATTTGTATGAAAGAAAACCTAAATATATAAACATTGTTTAAAAAGCATGCACATATATTTTGCAATCACACTCCATCATTATCATTAATTCCAAATATAACTCCAAAAACTGTATGGGGCTTCAAGCCTCCTATAGTTCTCCATTTTATCAGTAATATAACACTACAGGTTTTAAGCCTTCCTATGAATAACTGAAATCATGCGTAATACTAAATCCTACATAATATACCTATTAAATATATATAACCTATGACAACAATCTAATATTAAGAATGTACACATTAATACATCAATATAAATAATAACAATAACATAGAATATTGCAATCATGACTGATAAAATGAATACTGAGTGTGTAATGCAAGAAAATGGGTGAGAGGTGATTCATGATAGCAATCATGCAAACTGTATATAATTTATAAATTCAAATTTACAATGTTTTTTAATTTAATATTTTTTCAATTCAACTATAGGTCAGTAGAACATACATACATACATAGGTGATTTGTATTTTTTAAAATGCCAATTAAATATATATGAGTGTGTGCATGCATCAATCTGTAAGTTTAAGTATAAAACAAATATTAAACTACAATTTCAAATATCACTTAATAAAACCAAATTTAAAATAATAACGAAAAATATGATAAATTGATGATAACTTTCAAAAACGGCACAAAGAATTTCTTTTTCAAAAATTCCTTTTCCAATTTTTACTCTCTTTTTTTTCTTCCACTAGTTCATTGAAAATTTCATTATACTTTTAAAACATTTTCTGTTTTTATAATTAAATTTGTGAATATTAAATAGATTTATTTAACAATATAAAATATTAATTTTAAATTTCCTATACAAACAATAAAGATAAAATTTTAAAAAGAAAAAAATTGTATCAACTAAATGTAGTCTAATGTGTGTGGGTACATGTTTCCTACTTGTGGTCCTTCATAAAATAAACTAATTTAAAAAATTTATTAATTGAAATAATAACTGGCAGAATTACATAACAGGATACTACTGCAAAAAGTTGGAATAAGGAGACAATAGATTAGATCATCGTTCTCCTTTGCTTGAATCATCAAATCAACTATGGCCACAGAACTTAATGTCTATAAGAATATATCACTTTTTAGATCTATATATTATTTTCAGAGTACCAAAAATACATCTAAATGATCAGGAACAGTAAATGCCTTGTAGCTCTGCAATTTTAATTCATTAATATTTTTAAAGTTTTTTATTAATCCCGACTTCCTGGTTTTAAATCCTTATATTGCTTATAAAGTTTTATTTAATTATAATGAAGTCATTAATAACAATCATTGTTTAAAAAACAGTACTTTTCTTTATGGAGAGCCCAAGAATGATCTTATTCATACCATGCTTCAGTAGTATGGCAAACTTGAAAATCCAAACTGGAAATAGGAGTTATTTTAATACCACTCTCTCTTTAATTTCAAAGCACACTAATCTATGATATCTGACAATATGCATCTATAAGTGTTCATATAATATAGATTTCTGTCATATTCTGACATCTAACTACAGCATAATTTACAAATACTATTGTTTAAAACGTAGAGGCATTCAAATTTCTTTATAGCATTTTTTCTGCCTAAACAAAATTTTCCAAATTGTCAAACCATAAACACTGTGAAAAATTCAATATCAAATTATTTGTATTTCAACAATTTGTGACAAGTTTATATATCGGCACATAAATAAAAAACTTATTTGAACTTTCTAACATAAGCATTTATAAAATGGGCACAGGTACCATTTTACAAATGAAATTTTAATATCATTAGTCTTTCACTGATATCTAGATATGCTAAAAATAAAAGACACTAAATTATTTCTCATAACAAGTTCAATATCGTACACTGTCTTCCAAAAATATTTTTAGTCATTTGCAGTTCAATTAAACTTTGTTCTTCTACAACTAAGATTGTCAATAATATTGGCATAGATCTCTAGAATCTAGGTAAATTTGGAAAAAAATCTATGGAACTTGACAATTAATTGGAAGTCAATAGGCAAGTCAAATACTTGCTTAACTTTTTTAATATCATACAAATTTTAAATAATACAAATGATAACATCTCCTATCCATCAGTCTGAAAGCAAAGCTATCGTACTTTGTAATATTTACCTCCAATCTCTGCAAAATATTTTTTCTTTCCTCAATTTTAGTTTCATCACTGTGCTTTTTTTTTTGTTTCCTTGATGAGATGCTCAAGTGCACCCTGATTTGGGAGACAAAATCATGATCAGATCTTTTATAATAATAATAACTCTCAGCATTGAATGGTGATCTACTTCTGGTTCATCTAATTGTCTATGTTCTGTCAGGCGATAAAGGACTACATTCCTGATGAGTATTTCCTTGATGAAGGTTTTCCATTTCTGGATCTAGGTTTTGCTGATCTTCCATGGTAACACTTGATCTCTTCTATCCTGATACCATGGTGGTAGCTTGATTTTTCATTGCCCATACTGGATGGAATTCATGTGTCGATTATTGTCTCCTCTGAATGCTGATTTAGTTGGAGGTTTAAACCCTACTTCTTTTTCAGTATATCCATGTTTACTACCATCAACTGCATTTAATAGTTTAGCCACCTGCTCATTTATATGCCATCTGTGCCAATTAAAATCCTTTTAATATTGCTTGGAAAGCTGTGTTGTAATATTATTTGAAACTCAGAGAATATCTGCAATAAGCACTCTCAATGTTGCCACTTGCTTTCTAAAAAATGATGTATAGCACTCACTAGGCTAACACCTCTTGGAATACTTTATGTTTAATCCCTTCCTGGTAATCCCCACTCCAGTAGCATGAGTGCTTGCTTAAACTCAAAATTATGAGAGCAGATGAATAATGGGTCCCACCATGTCTGGGATGCAATCTGAAGATGGCTATGAGCTATTGGTAACTTTGCTTCTTCAGTCCTAGCATTATTATCTTTCCTGACTGCTGAGAAATTCAAAGGATGCCTCACCAACATTCTCTGAAAAAGTCCTTATTTTTAAGGACTGGTTTACAATTCCAGGCATTTGGTTTATATATTGTATATCTATCATTGCCTTTTCTATTTTCTTCTTTTCAAATTCTTCACTTTTTAATATAGACATGGCTATTTTTTTTTTCAGTTTGACCATCTTGTCTAAGGTCACCATCCAAACATTTTTTTTATGATTCTATCACCATCTCTGATCTGAAGAAATTTGATTTGATTAGTTAGGTCCCCTATTTGCTCTTGAACAGATTCCAGACTTCTTTGACTTTCATAATTCACAGATTCTATTCCATTCTGCACAAGCTTATTTTATCATCAATTACTTCTTGTATCTGTTTTATTTTCATATCCTGATCTTCTTTGTTTTATTAGAGCTTTATTAGAGCTTTTTTAAATTTGTTTGATTCCATCTGCTATTTCATTAGCCATTTTTTTACTGTTTTGATCCATTTTCTGTAGCATATATACTTTCATTTCTTTAACATTTCTTCTATTAGTTTTTTACTTTCCACTTCTCTTTATTGATTTGTTTTATTATTTTCCTCCTTTTGTTTATTATCTTCTTCCTTTTGTTTATCCCTCTTTTTATTATCTTCTTTTTGCTGGTCTCTCTTTTTATTATCTTCTTCTCTTTGTTTACCTTTTGTTGATCTCTCTTTTTATTATCTTCTTTAAATAATTGGGTTAATATTGCCATGTTTTTTGTTCTGTGGACAACATCATTTGAGTGACAATTTTTTTCTTGATTATACTTTCTTCACTTTTTAAGTTTGACTTTTGTCAGCATATACGTTTCTATTGTAAACTTTTAATCTTAAAAAAAAAACTGTGTGAAATTATTTTTACACAAGAAATACAAATATAAACTTTTAAAAATATCTCATAAAATAAGCTTAACATCATCTCCTCTTCCATGCAATGATTCACCTTCTAGTACTGCTAATAATATTATTATAAATACCACTAATCTGCTTTTTTAAACCTTATTGCCTCAATACCTGGCTTTATTTCATTAATTTATTTCCCATGCTTTATTCTCCAATTCTATCCTGTTCATGGGTGTGTGACTGTTTTCATTTCCCTTGTATTTTTATTATAAGTACACATGCATGTACAAAAATAAGTTCACTTCAAGAACCATTTATCAAACCTTTCTTAGAGATCTGATGAGAATCTGACAGGTAAAGGATGCATAGTGACCTGCATTCCTGGGATAGACATAGAATCCAGTCACAGGACTGTAAGTATACAATGCAGCATGAACACCCAAATCTATCTCAATTTAGATACTATAAACTACTACAATACAAAATAATTATTAAAAAAAATCTTTGTAAAGTCCTGCTCCTTTGAGTCTTAGGGGCTGGAAAATATAGAACTATGCCTTGCTCCTTTACTTGGAAACTTAAGAGACTGGAGATCATGGCAGGACTATATTAACTGGAACATGATAAATTATAAAAAATATGAAATCCTGAAAGCAGGTTGGAGCAATGACTGAGAAAAAACACTCCAAGAAGTTGCATCACCTTGCATCCTCAAGCTAACAACAAAACTCTCCTTGATCATCAAAACTAAAAATATAAACAAAATTTCAGCAGTCAAAAACTCAATTCAATCTCCAAAGTCATCCTTTGATTTTTTGTTTAACTTTAAATGTGAACACCTTAAATAAATATTAATATTTGCATTTTATAATTTATAATCAAATTACAACAATCATCTCCTACACTCTTGTCACATTTCACAGTAATATGTTTTAAATTAATTTTGCATCAAAATACAGAATTTTGCTTTCCAGGTATATTTCTGAGATTCAAATAATGTGGTCACTGACCACCAGAACCTGATCATCACTGAGTCACATGTTGAGCACCAATGGTAACAAAATCTGAAGTTACAATATCCCACAATTGGGTAACCATTTGTAACAGTACACCATATTAGGGCTGAATTATGAGATAGGAAAAGATCATCACTCCCAAATAAACAAAATATGAAATTAAACATAAAAGAAATGGGCATGAAAAATCAGTACAGAAATAACAATAAGTTCACTAGCTTTACACAAAAATAATAATCATTCATCATCATGAATGATCAACAATAAAAATAAATCAATAGTCAATCTTGTGACTATTTGAAAGTGGTCCACTATTGACCAGGTAATTTATCCACCCCACCCAGGTAAGAAATACAAACAATAATGATCTGGATCCACATGCTTAGGTGCTACTCCTTCAAAATACAACAATAAGTCAAATAATACTGAAATACTAAAAACATTCTGACCATCATCAATGCTCTGGCCACTTAGTACCATTAAGATACTGGACAACTATAAACTAAATTTCTAAAGAAGTAATAAATAAAATTAAATGTAGTGCATGGAGTTTAAAGGATATCCCTTTGTACCAACCAAGATCATCATCATCTGGATATACATACACTAAACATAAACCTACTCCTTATAATTGTCATACAGAAATCTAGTTCAGGAAGTAAAAACTCTATAAAACTATTATTGTGCACAAAAAATAAATAAATAAATAAAGCAGCTTATTATAAATCACTTCAAATAATTCCTAGATTTATTCTATTATAAGTAAATAGTTTTATTGGGATCATTTAAAAAAATCCTAGAACATTAAGCTGTCATGAAATAAAGTCGCACACACAGCAATTTATGAAACAGGAATTAGATAGAATAAATAAATTAAGACTAAAAATATTTTAAAAACAATTATTTAATAACTAACTGATTAACAGTAAACAAAAAAATGATATGATAGTATGAAATTTTAAACATTCATTTCATCAAAAAATATATTTTCATAAAAATTATCATCAATTAGTTAATTTCTATTCATAAATTAACTTTTAATTAATTATGTTATTTCTTTAAAATAATTAAAATTTGGAAAAATAATATTTTCAAAATCAAAGATAACAATCTTTGATTTGGCCTTAATTAACATTTTGTTAAGTTTTTAGGAGGCATGTTTCCCAAAAAAAATTTCAATTTACAAAAACTTAAGTTTTCTAAAAACGATTTCATAATTTTGAAAAAAACATTGACTGTATTTAAAAATAACATTTCACAATGTAAAAATATTAACTTAATGAAAATATTTAAAATTATCAATTCATACAACAAAAATTTTTTTTCCAGAAATGAAAATTTAGTATACACACAAAAAATACCTTTGACCATGGTTTGATTCTTCTTTGGATTCCCTCTTTCCAATTATAATTTCCAGTTAAATTTTGAGCCTGAGTAATTTGTTCTTTTCCTGCAGTAATTCCAGGTTAAAAAGAGGAAAATTTCATCCATTTGTATCCATTAAAATTTCCAGATAAGAATAACAGACAGAAATTCATGCTCTTACTTCTCTACATTTTTAGCCCAATGAAGTCAGCTTACATGGATAAATCTAATGTCTAGCTTTTAGCTGAATTTAGCACATGGCTTTCAATGTAGAAACCATTTTATGACTTAACTCATAAAATGATAAATGCTTGGTTAAAACTTTTGTTACTCTATGCAATAGCTTGATTAAGATTTCTGCTTCTTTCTTCTTTATCAGATAGATTAAGATTTGACTGCTCTCTCTTCAATAGCTAAGCTAGAAGTCTATCTTCTTATCAGACACTTAGGTCTTCTGATATATTCACACCATTATTATTTTTTCTAGAATAATCTTCACTACAAACCAATCACAATCTGTCTCTTACATGATAATTTTTATGACAACCAATTAGATATTTTTTATAAATACAATTGTTCAGTTATTTCCCTCCTTAATTATAGATATTGAAAAACAAGTCAAGAACTTAAATTAATATCATAAAATTTTTGGCATTCCTTTGTAATTATAAAAATGTTCTTGCAAAAAAGAAAACATGATAATCAGTTAATTGCACTGATTTGATTTTTTGTAATAAGAGATAAAAAGAAAAGAAAAACAATAACTCAAATTAAAGGTAAAATTTAACAAAAGTATTCAAATCTTATTTTGTTTCTTTTTAAAAAACATACTCTTAAACATAAAAAGGTTAAAAGTAAATATTAAACAATTTACTGAAAAGATAGGTTTTTTTTTCTCTTGGTACATTAAAAAAAAAACAATTAAAAGCAATTGATCTTTAAATAAAATTATTGAAGAGAGAAAACAAAAAGAATTATTTATATGATTGTATACTTTTCTCTCTCTCCTACCAACATTTACAATTTACAACACATAAAAAATGTGCATATTATAATTTTTAAAAAAAGTTTGGCAATTATTAAAAAAATTGTCTAGAAAGTTCTTACTATCATATGAGAAGGAAAATATATTTAACTAATTTCAGCTCATTTATTATTATAAAAATATGTATGGAAAAATTAAGTACTACTTTCCATATTAATTAAATAACCCTAAACTTAACCATAAGAACATACTGACAACTTATCTAATTATTTTTAATGCAGCTATAGGCCAACTGATTACAATATATATATATATATTAGTAATAAAATCAAGTCATACATCACGTGACTTATTTTATTAAGCTTGTACTACAAATGTAATATAATGAGTGCTAATAGCTCTAAACAAACATTTATCAAAAAAGATTATTTAGAGCTATTTGCATGCTCATTATATATATAGTAGCCATAACAAATCTGATGTATTCAGAACTGGTTATACTATGACAATGTAGAGAAAAAAATATGTGTTTAATATAAACTCACATAAACTGTCTATAAATATACCAAATGCCATTTACATGTCACTTCGGAAATAAACATGTTAAGTGCCTAATGGTTAAAAAAATAATGGTACTGATACATATGACAACCCATCCCGCTTGATGGCGTTGTTGCTAGCTAAAAGTAGTTGAAAATACCATTTATCAGAAGCAACTTCTCAATTGCTATCAGTCATTGGGTGAATATAAATTGAGTCTTTTGTCTAACAGCAGCCTGCAGCGTGTTTTACAACCAATTATTCCTGCAATTCACACTTAGCCTACTGTATCAGTTAGCTCTGATATGTGCTGTTTACTCTCTATGTGAATGCTAACACTTAACATATCGCTAACTTATCATGATAGGGTGTGAATAATTTTAAAGATGGAAAGTGAACCAATATGCGGTCAGAAGTAATTATTTTCAAACTTAAATAAATTACTAGAAGGTCCTTCAAATTGTCACACTGTACCCAATGTCACCCCACTATAAATATGTTAAAATTAGGAAATGTGGTAATTCAGCATACTTAAATCTAAAGTCTCATACCTTGTGAAAGTTTGTATTGGTGAAAAAATGGATATTTGTGAAAAAAAGTATTAATTCAAGCGGTCTCTATTGCCTAATATAGAGGCATCCACTGTGGCCTTCCTGCAAGAGAAACAAATTCTGCCATCAGAAAAGACATGTATGTGTGTGTGTGGAAAGATGGTTCTGAGGAAATGTAAGACCTATGTGATGGAATATAGAATGAGTTCTTACCGTCGAAGGTGTTCTGTTCATAACAGGACCTGGTTCGATGGCTACCCAAAAATCAAACTCTGAAGTAATAAAATAAACGTTATTCCTAAAAAAGTTAAGAAACTAACATTTTGAAAATATATTAAATTATGGTTCCCAAAAAAAAAAGATAAAATAAAAAGACATTTATTACCAAACAAAAGTAAATTTGTTATTGAGACATTGTTTATCAACCAAAAATAAAACTATGTTTGAAGTGATCAAATCAACGTTAGTGCAAAAAGAAGTTAACAAACAAACAATTTCAAATATATTAAATTTACTTTCCAAAAAAAAAAAAAACCTAACATTCTTACAAAAGAAAAAATATTGGTTATTTTTTAAAAAAGCTAAAATAAAGGAACATTTATTACAAAACAAAAAAAAATTAATTAGTTCCAAAAATAATAAAATAATGTAATTTTAAAGAGTAGTCTGTGTACTGTTTATTTGTTAAAATATTAAAGAAAATGTAATGGCCTGGTAACGTTATATCAATGTGTTTTGTTAGAGGAACAACACCATCAAGTGGGATGGATTGTCATATGTATCAGTACCAAAATAATTAATTTATGCACATTATTAAAGATTATTAAGTATTACTTCATAATGTGTGTGAAACAAGGGAATGATAATAATACTATAAAGAAAGAAGGAAAAATGTTTTTGATACATGAAAGAATTTGAAGTGCGTAGTTTTTTTTTAAAAAATAAATAAATCTAAATTTGAACTTCGTTTAGTTTGCCTTTCAAATGGAAGTTTTAATTAAATAACTTATCTATTTTTATAGAAAATCTGACAGTGGATTTGAAAATAATTGATAATATTTTAGAAATTATAATTTTAAAAATCGGCAATGAATTTTACTTCTTGCTATGTTATGAAATGTAAATAAAAAGAGAAAGAAGAGAAAAACTTTTTTCCTCTTATTTTATTTGTAAAAAAACATGATATAATGTACATAAAATTTGTATCCACAATATGTGTTGAAGAGAGTAAACAAGGTATTTAAAAAAATATATATCGTTATAATGATGCAAAGGTCGTATATTCCCTAGCTAATGATGTATATGTTAAAACCATGGTGTTTGATCAACATCAATTAGGTATAGTTTGGAAACAAGCAACAAGATTATTATTACTATCATTCTAATTATACCAAGTCCAGCAATTAATTCCATATTGCTTTCCATTAGAGTGCAGTCTACTACTGAAGCTGTGATGGCATGATCCATACTGAAGAGAGAAACAACCGCTGATTAAAATTCTTTTTCCATCATAAGCCATATTTTACAAACTATTTTTAAAATATTTTTCAATACTCCAGTTACAACAGTAAGTATGTAACAAACTATAGAAAGTAATCACCCTTTCCTCACAAGAGCCATAATGGATTAATGTTCAATCTGCAAGAATACTCTTGCCCCAACCACAAGATAGAGACTTTAAGAAATCTTATTTCTAAACTCAAGTGTCTATTAGCACTTCTGAAATTTTAAATTTATTTTGTGTGAATATTAAACAATGTTAAATTATATAATATTTGATAAATTTTGCAAGTGCTGTGCTTTATATTGTAACAAACTATAGAAAATAATTATATTTTCCTCTTAAGCACCATTAACCATTGGTATTCAATCTGCAATGATATTCTCACCCCAGCCACCAGATAGACTTTATAAATCCATCTACTATTTGCGACTAGATAACAAAAAAACACACCAGTCAAAATGACCTAAAAAAATGCAGTCGGATTCAGAATTTGGTGCTAAAGTTTGAAAAACCTATGAAGGAAAAAATGGATAGTGCCATATAAATTTTTCAAGATCTACAGATATTACACCTCATATAACATCATCAATACTGCTATATTTACTCTCTGTAACATCATCAGTGTTCAAGGAGAAACATCATATGAAAAACTAAGAAAGACAACTGTAAAATATTAAAAGAACAGTACCTGAAAAGACCATGATTAGTGACTGTTTTAATATTTAACATGGTAAAATCTTGTCATTATAAATACTATAAGACCTTAAAATTATCTCAACCTTAAAATATCTTTTGTTACTTTAGTAATTAATATTTTTATGTATGCTGTTAATAGTTGTGAGTATATATGCAAGTTTTATTTAATCATTATTAATAAATTGTTACATTTTTTTTAATTAATCCATTTAGTTTGTGTTTGTAACTCAATCCAAATATATGCTTTTTACACACTTTTTCTACTTAATATTCACAACCCTGAGAAATCACACAATCTATTGGAGGATATGCTGGGATGATGGTAATAATTGATGATCAAAAACTTCCAAAAGTAATCTCTTGACACCTTTAAGTTTATTTTTATTGAAACGGAACAACAAATAAAACAGTTTAGGGAGTACTTGTATTTTTAAATTATAAAAAATATCATCATCACATTGGTTAATATTATATATTTGAATTAAAATTTTTATTTGAATTTTATTAATCATTCAACGTATTATTTATTTGGACCAAAGTTTATGGTACACATCTTGAAGTTATTATTATATATGTATATCTCTGATTGTGTATTTCCAGATTCAAACCCATTTACTGTTATATAAAAACCCATATGTGAAAATTTATCATTATAATATATATATACTTTACAAACTTGTTTGATATTTAAAATTTCTTGAGTGGCTCATTTTAAAAAAATTTTCTAGATCATTTTAAAAACTTTCCTATTCTTCTTTTCTTCGTATATTCTCTTGTCTCAGTAAAAAAAATTTATTAGTAAATGGTTGCTTTTTTATACCATCTATGTTTCTTGCATTTCTTAATAATGTATCAATTATTTTCCTATTGATTTCCTTCAAACCTGAACCATCTTAAAAATCTATTAACATTTTAAAATGATTTATATCAAGTGATAATAATGTATTTTTTAACAGCTTCTGTCTCTAGATTTGCATTATCATGTATATCTCACTAAGTTGTGTTGAATCAATTAAAAACATATCTTGAAATATACATTTTCAATTAGTCAAAAATAATCCAATTCTGCAGAATCTTCATTTGGATAGTTCCAAGTTCATTTCCCTTTAGCATTTTTTTCAAAAAAGAATTCTTAGTATACAGTTTTGTTTTTTTGTTTTTTGTAAACTACAAAAGCTTGTGTTCTTCCTTATTTCTGTCTTAATAATCATATTTATCCACAGCATTTCCTTCTTTCAAATATTTATCCAAACTAGCATTAAAATCTCTCATAAGTTTAAAATGTTGTTTGTTCTAATGAAAACTATTTTGTACATCCATATAAAAATCCTCTATTTCTTCATCACAATGAGAACTTGTTGGAGCATAAACCCGAATTATTTGCTTTTGGTATCTTTCATTAAGTTGAATAACTATTTTTGCCACTCTGTTTTAAAAATCATCAATCTCCACAATGTTATTTTTTCACATTTTATTTATAATAAATCCCACTCTTCTTGTACTATGCCCAATCAACTGTCTGTTTATTTTTTCCTCTAACTTTGCAAAGGCTAACTACAATTTAATATTAGACAGCTCTTCCAGTTCATACAAACTTCCTTCACATGGAAGAAATCAATGGTTATATGTCATCAAATAAAAAATCTTCATTGAATGTCAGTTTGAGTCCACCCCCAATTAATTGTTAACATGCTCTGCCTTTAGCCATAAACTACTTCCTTGGTTAGTAATATTACAGCCTCCTGGATTAAGGACCATAATTTAGTTTTGTTTGCCATTGTAATTATGTATCAAAAAAAAAAAAAAAAGAAGAAGAAATCATTCACATGCACATTAATCTTGCTTTAAAAAAAACTCAATTCATAATTCAGTTAAATTGAAAAAAAAAAAAAAAGACCACAATGTTTATTGATATTCACACACTGCCTGATATATGTTGGTAAGCAGCCCACCCATGTTCCTTTACTATATGAGTAATTAGATAGTAATAATAGCTGCAATGATAAAACATATGGAATGGACATTAAAAAATTTCCCTTTTTTCTTCCTTTAAGATCTCAAAGAGAAATCAAAGAGTCTCCTTTCAGTTAACAACAAACTCCTTTCTGTGACTAATATTTAGAAGAATGGATATTTTAATGATTTATGATTGTTATTGCAGCTTGAAACAATAATAGAAGGAAAATTTTTGGATAGAATAATGAAGACTTACACAACAAAAAAAATTATATTTAATTATTTTTTAAAAAAATAATAAAATGAAATTTCTACTTATAATATAATTTCTGCTTCTTATCATCGTATTTCTGCATTGAAGAGTAACATGTCAGAATATTCTATCTTTTCTTAATAAAAAATTTATAAAATTTGAACTGTCCATTGAGTTTTACACAAACATTTAATTGTGAAGAATATCTATGATATTCTGTAATTATGTATTAAAATAATAAATGTCATTAAAACTTTGAATGATTATATCTTTGCACAATTATATGCCAAAAATATATCTACAATAATTTGCTTACATACCGCAACTGGCTACTGCCTTCGACAAGGAAACTGTTGCAACTATCATTGAGGTTTTTAATTTCTAAGTGAATTTGGTTTTGAAATTAACAAATTTATAACAATATAATCAATGGATTTTAAAACACATTCTTAATTTACAATATCCATATTAAATTACAAAGAAAAAATACCGATCAATCATGCTCAAACAATTATTCTCAAGTTTCATCAGAAATAATCTTGTATAACCACTATTCCAATACACAGATTAATAATAGGATAGTGACAAAAAAAATAAACAAAACAAAAATAAGGATTTACTTGTAATGCTGTTACAGAATTAAAAAAAGTCATTACAACTGTATAGATTTCAGTACGAGATATAAGATATAGTAAATGCATGATAAAGATTACATTAAGAATTCTGCATTCAATAGTTATGGACTCATGAGAAAAGTAAATTTTCAGCATAATTTAAACATTAATAAATTTATATTAATTATACTTGATATAAATATGTTAACACAATTTTTTAATTATTTAAAATGTAGCCACTTTTAGATGTGTCAAAATTAGACATTTGTATAAGTGTACATGTGATGTGATGTATTATGGCTTCTCCTTAAACGAAGTCAATAATATCTCAGCAATTATGCCTAGATAAACCTGTTAGCCACTTTATTTTACATTCCCCACTCTAAATTTACCCATAATCTGCTCTATCCCATTTCCACAACTTAATCTTTGTCAACTCTATAACCTTTATATCTAAACCCCCCTTATCTTTTCCCAAACCCAGCATAAAAACCAATAATTCACTTTCTGTATAATCACTCTTTTCATATTTATTTTTCCACAACTTCATTATATGTACCCTTTCTGTATCCAAACATTTACATTCAATTAACAAATGCCTAATATTTTTTATTCCTTCCTTACATAATTTACAAAATAAATCACCCATATTTTTCCATTTACATGTATATTATTTTGTAGCTAAAGATCCCGTTCGAGTCTTAAACAATAAACTACTTTCCTTACTATTTTCATATATTAACTCACACCTAATATTCTGTTTATTTTTATATGTATTTAAACTCTTTTTACTCTCCATACTATTTCTCCATCTCTCTAACTCCCTAGTCTTTATTAATAAATTTATTCTTTTATCCCATTCCTTACTACTATAACACTCAATAATCCTCTTAACACAATCATCCCATCTTTTGTACAAATATACTGATATAAATTCTTTATCCAAATCTTTTGCATACCGCATTACCTTTCTCACCCATCTTGTTAATTTGATGGGTGACATTTGGTCATCAAAACTCAGCTGAATTAAATAGAATGTACGAACTTCTGTAAAAAAAAAAATTGCAAAGCAGATCACTTAACTTGTGAAGGAAAAAAAATTTAAATGTACTATTTCTATTTTTTTAGCATCAAAATTAGTATTTCAAATATACTTGTTAATGGATTCAATTTTATGCTGAATCTGATGTATAATCTTAAAATAACAGAAAAAAATTGCTTTGAAATAATGTTCCATGTACAAGATTATCAAATAAAAAGTTTTAATAAATCATATTTTTGGAGTACCCACAATGAAATATTCAGGTTAATAAAGTTTTTGTGTTTGTAAAAATGATGAAATTATATCCAAGTACTCCTATCGCACAACAAAACTGTCTAAAATTGTTAAATACTTTTAAAAAGCAGGTTTAGTTTACCAAACTTCATATAAAATGTAGAAAATTCTACATCAAATAGTAATTTTTCATGTGTGTAAACATATGATAGAATATATAATATTTTCTGTAGTTGAAATATAGAAATTGATATTTGTAGTTTCAAAATAGACTAGCTTCTAACATATATCTTCCCTAGTTAAATTATTAATCAATTCTGTTTGAGCAAAAAATCCCAAATCAAAATTACTGTGTATTGAGCAGAATTTTCACTTTACTATGTGTGGACTATTAACAAGTATGACAAACTACATTATAGTAGCAACATCTTTTATTTACAATAATATTTTTTCTGTACTCATTTCAAGATTTCCAATATTCTTGAATCAAACAATCATTTGTTTGATATGATATCAATGAAGCAATAGCTACATTTTTCAAAAATTCTAGAAGCATTCCAGAAACATACTATTATTTTGGTATTACAATTTCACAAACAAAGCATCAGCAAGAAAGATGGCAGCTATCCAGTTCTATTATCTTCAAGAATGATTTGAAACATGTTTCTTTTGGCTTATTCATTTCCATATTTCTTATCAATGTTTTTTGAATTTTCTGATTAGATATCTCTTCAAATGGTATTAAACAAAAAAATATATTTCTAAAAAAACGTTGGAAATATTTTAAAAAAATATTCCCAACAACCATTTCAACAGACCTATTTTATTTTAACAATTTGTCGAAGTCTTATAGATCCCAATATCCATTAGCTACAAAAATGTGTTCTTAAAGTCGTACTTGTAAACTAAAGCAATAAAAAAACACTGCAACTGAGTCCCAGTATCTATATATACTATATGTTTGCATTTTTGTTTATTTGCTATTAAGCTATGTACACAACTGTTATAAAATTTTAATGCTATAAACATGCGTTTTTGGACAATTTAAGTTAAACAATACGGTTATGGTTTTAATTTGTATTTTTTCTTTGTTTAGATACTTCTCTTGTGAGTAAATATATTCTTTCCATCTTTTTTTATCCACCCAATTTTTTTTGCATTAAGACTATTCTTCATCTTTGAATTTATTTATTTATTTTTGAAAAATTAAAATAATGCTTTTATAGCTTTCAATCTTTAAAAATCAAAATCTGTTTTAAAATGAAATAAAAAATGCTTTTATTTTGTTGTTATCAAATTCTGTTTGTTTGTTTGGCAAATTTATTTTCGCAGTGTAAATTAAGCAAAGTTGATCATCTTTTACATTTTTTTTTTAAATCAAAAATTATTAAAAGCTAAAAAAAAAAGAAAATCAAAAATAATAACAAACACATATACGATAATATTATTTTGTAAAATATATATACGTTAAGCTAAAAAATAGGTTTCATAACTTATGTAGTCTCCAGGAAATGGTATTGCAATCAAACAATAAAAGATTGCTTCATAATAACAAGTGATGATTACCACAAAAACTCTTCCTTAAGTCATCTAAATAAAATTCTAAATTTTATTATTTAGATTAACCCAAAATAATACTAATATAAAATTTAAATGAGCATTTCAACTCCTAAAATAAGCATATTATGTAAAATTTGAAATCTG
Organism: Epiperipatus broadwayi; assembly: GCA_028023455.1. Classification (NCBI taxonomy): domain Eukaryota; kingdom Metazoa; phylum Onychophora; class Udeonychophora; order Euonychophora; family Peripatidae; genus Epiperipatus; species Epiperipatus broadwayi. The sequence continues at coordinate 4,804,142 of JAQFVV010006222.1, forward strand.
GATAAAATTTGCATGCCTGCCCCCCCCCCTTCCAAGCAATTGAGAATTTCTAATTAGGTCTAGAATTTTTTTTTCTATTAGGCAAATCATAGCCAAGTTAGCTAGCTATTCAATTATTGTTTAGAAAATGGATAGCTACCAAACATTTCAGATTAATCTGAGTTGGTCAGATGATTACAATTTGACAGTTTTCAGCAATAGTGTTAAACTTATGATTTATCTCTATAATGATTCAGCATTTTCTTCTATTATCAATGCTATACTCCCTAGTTTTCATACTTTTTATTTCTTACACAATTGATTATATCTTGTAATCTTGTTTTATTTATTAATAAAGAAATGTAATGGTAATGATATTTCATGTTTCAATCATGTTTTATTGATTATCAGTATAGTGTTGGTAGATTTAGCTATGAATAGCTATATACTTTATTATTCAATTACATATAGAACTCATCTATTATTAATTAATATTGAATGTCTATTTAAATTTTTTTATGGATTAAAGAACTAACAAAACTCTGAACTTGATTCCAGATGCAACTGAAACCTTACATCATGGGTGCAATGCATTTCCACCTGATTATTAGGCTCTCACTAAACAATAAATTCAACTAAATATATATATAGCATGTAAGAAAATGATAAAAAATTGTTTTAAAACCCCTTCAAATAATACATTAAATGTAAATAAAAGAATACATATAGGTAATTCCTTATTATATGTATACATAGATTAATGAAGAATGAATTTGATTATAATTTCAAAAATGCATAAATTTCCTTTACTAAAATAATCACTAATTTTCCATTTAGATACTTAATAATAAGTTGAGAGCTTTTTCAACATTTTCATATCATTTTTAAAACTTTATACGTCCATTTTTTGCAGAACATCAGCATGAATCATATATTACTAACCAGCATATTATACTCTAAAGCAAACTCCAAAACTGTTTGATTGATGTCTATTGATCAAAATTATATTCTCTTATAATGTGCTTTCTCCTACACTATCATTTCAATTTTTAATATTCTAATAAAGGTTCCAATGATAATTATTTCTTTAAAACATATTATCAAATGTTAGTTTCAGATGCCATGATTATTTAATATACAAGAGTATATGTGAACTATAATAACTATTCTTTCTTATTGCATTGCCAAATGTATACCATATAATACTAAATTGTCCACACACTTTACTATTGTTAAACAATGCTTTATTTATCACCCTTTCTTTTAGTTTACAGTTTCGATTATCCCAGCAATCTTCTTCAGAACTTTATATCTCCTAACCTCAACTGTTACAATCAAATGTTTTGTGTAACAGTAGTAAAGTGCTTGGACAATTTAGTATTGTATGGTATATGTGAACTACTATGCTATTAATAGAATTTATTTTGCTTTAGGCATTTATCTTATCAATGCATTTTTTCTTTTTTTATCTACTAAAAATTCTATATTAACTTCTTGTTTTAAACCATTTTTGAACCAGATAACTTGGAAACTATTTAATTCTCCAAAATATGCCCAGCACTCTTGGCCTAATAATGATATATCTGTGGTTGCAAGATTTGAAATAAATCTATTTTCTTTCAATGAATAGAAATTCTAGAAATTATGGAATAGATGGAAAAATAAAATTTGTGGAGATAGTTTATAAACTTTATAATCTGATTCTGTTTATCAAATTTTGATTAAGTAATTAAAATAATTCAAATAATTCATTATATTTTTTCTTAACTGTGATTTAAATCAACTTATTTTTACAAACAAGTAACCAAAAGAAATTTGTGAAATTACAAAATAAAATAAAACAAGATAAATAAATAAAGGCTGAGAATTAAATGTGCTGTGGTAAGACCGATCAATTGGATTTAAATTTAATTGACTGTTTTATTTATTTGTCTAAAGAATTTTGTCCAAATGGGTGGTAGTTGGATTATTTCATTGTTACTATGACAGAATAACTTAGTTGGTTAAGTAGTTATCTTAAACGCAATATTCATGAATCTAAAGATTCCTGTTTTGATTCCTATCCTAGCATTATTGGTTAATCCAGCAGTACCTAAAGAAGAGAAAATAATACCACTCAAAATATTGTGTTAAATACTAATCAATATACTCTTATGAAGTACTTGAAAAGTTTAGAAAAAGTATGAAACTTTCTAAAACATTTAACAATGAAAAAGTAGATGATGGAAATAGTTCAACATATAATTACAAAAACCATCAGAAAAGAATGTTGTTTTAGTTTTTTTTTTTGTATGTGTCAAAGCATCGGCAGGAAGCGAACACGGAACAAGTGCTTGTAAGGCAGCTTGTTTTTTTAATAGTGATTTTAAAAATTGTTAATTTATGCATAGTTTAATTATGATTAGAAAAATATTTAGTCTGTAAAACAAAATTAAAGTACATAATTTAAGAATTTCAATAATTTCAAGTTTAAATAATAATTAATTGTTTGATGTTAGTATGAAATAATATAATTATTTTAGTACCTAAATATTTGGGAATTTTAGAAGTAAATCTTATCATTTAAATTGGAACTTTTTATTATTAATTACAAACATCTAACATTTTTAATCATTAATTGTAAAACCTTGCAATATGTTAACTGGAAGAATCAAATGGAATTTGTTGGTCTCTTAAAAATGCAATTTTAAATTTCTAAATCAGCCAAATGATGCATATACATTCTGATAACACAGTATATATATATATTTACTTTTTCTACTAACATTACTTGTTATCTTGTTTATATCTCTATAATTTGAATATTGAGTGAAATTTCCAATGTTATATTTTTGCATATACGTGTTTTATACATTAAATATAAATATGACACAAAAAATGCATGATCAAGCAAACAAAATAGATGAGTGAATTTCATATCTCCATCAAATAAAAACACCTTGCAATAAAATGTAAAATAAGGAAAATTTAATAAATACTTTGTTGATTCATGAATCAAATTTTAATTACTTATTAAATATGCAAACTCTTATCAAATTTGTTGTACATAATAATATTCTTAAGAGAAAAATTCATAGTAATTTTATAAAGGGCCTTCTGAAGTAATTATTAGTGTTCTGCCTGTAATACTCATGAACTGGATTCTGGAGAAAGTAATTTTTGCAGATTACAATCAGGCTTACAATTACTTTTCAGGTAAATAATCATAACCTATTCAATTAGTTGTTAAAATGTATTTTGCTATTTTTAATCAAAAAAATAAAACAAAGTTGAAAAAGCATTCAAACTGTCATTGTCTGGTAAAAGACAAGTTTGATGAATAATACCTTTAAGGGAGATTCTTGAATGTTTCTTTGTCCAGATATAAGCTGCTTAAGAGCTCTTTTTATTTTTTGTTAAAACCATTATATATATATATATATATATATATATATATATATATATATATATATATATATATATATATATAGAGAGAGAGAGAGAGAGAGAGAGAGAGAGAGAGAGAGAGAGAGAGAGAGAAAGAGATAGATAGCTAGATGGATGAGATGGGTAGATTGGTAGGAAGGAAAGTAGGGAGATAAGTAGGTAGGAAGAAATATAGGTAGATAAATAAATAGGTAGGTAGATAGACAGACATAGACCATCAAATAGATGGGTAGGTAGGCAGGAGATAAATAGATGGATAAATAGATATATCGACAGATAGATAAGCAGATAGATTGACAGACATACAGGTAGGTAGGTGTATAGATAGATAGGTGGTCAAGGATAAATGGGTAGGTATGTAGGTAGGTGGAGAGGTAAAAAAATGGGTGGGTAAGTAGGTAGGTTTTAGATAGGTGAGTGAGTAGAGAGGTGGGTGGGTAGTTAGGTAAGTAGGTTGGTAGGTAGGTAGGTGAATAGCAAAGTAGGGGATAGGGAGGTAGAGAATGAATAGGTAGGGGAAAGGGACTAGGCAAATAAGGGTAGGTGGCTAAATAGTAGATGGTAGGAGATAGGTGGGTGGATAGATAAGTAAATAGGAAGTAGGTAGATGGGTAGGTAGGTATTGTAGGCATACTTTTACCTACATCAACAATCCACTCTACATCACTCTACTCTATAGCTATCTGTGTAAATAAGAATAAACAATAGACACCTGATTGTGTTAAAAGATCACATTGATATTAAAAGCAAGCTTTAGAAATCATGTGATACATAGAAAATCAGAATGATCAGATTGATTATATACACTTAAACAAGATTTATTCTAATTAATATATGTACTAAAGAGAGAAATGTTACTTATTGCTTTCTTATGAAAATAACACTTCTGACAAGATTATATTTAGCCTGTACTTAAATCCAAAAAGTGGTAAATAACTGGACTTTTCCACTTTTGCTACCACAAATACATTCCTGCTGTTAATAAGTAAAGCAACAAAGACATTTTAAGCCCAAATTCGTATAAATGCCCCAAAAAACTCATAAAATTTAATAAGTGAAAATGATGTGATTGTAACAAACATTAAGATTGTCATTGATGTTTTCTAGTTAGTATTATTGTAATTTACTATTTTACATAAATATCATACCGTTTCTAACTTTCTTATATGTTTCAATAATACTATTTTTTATATATCAAAACTTTATAAGAAAGTTTAAAATGATATGATATGTAAATAAAAAAATCAATACATAAGATAAGGAAGATGAAGAAGAAAATTGTATTACATAAATATGTCAGTGACATTTGTTTGATAAGAGGTAAAAATCAATTTAAAAAGATATGTATTGACAATACAAGGCTGAGTTGATACAGTTTCAGATATATTATATTGTGCCATTTGAATTTTAAATTTGTCATTATGCATAATTTATAATTGTACTTTTTTTCAATAATTATTGTTACCCACGATGTGTTTCATTGGTAATATTATAAGCATTGTTCACTGTAGAATCAGTCCCTATGTATAATAGTGGTAATTATATAAAAATACATACAAAATATTGATTTATTTTCTGAATAAGCTTCCAAAATACTTAAACTACTTTTTAGTTTTTCACTTCATCAATGTTAGTTATCAATTTGATTTATAAAAATTGCATGCAAACCAACCTTCCAGTCACATTTTTCACTTTTTGGGGGGCACTTAATAGATACCATGAATTGTTTATATAAATGGATTTATGTAAATCATGTTTACAAATATTGAGAACTGTCTGTGCATAAGAATACTATTTCTCAGTTATGTTTAGCAAAAAAAAAAAAAAAGGGACCTAACATCTAGTTTTAGTAAATAGTTTAATTCATTATAGTTTAAGTATATAATAAAAATTAGAATCCCAAATATTAAACTGCTTTTTAAATACCTTGACAATGATATATGGTTGATTCAAAATTTTAAAATATCACTACATGTGAAGTTCAAATTAAAAGTAAATATGAGAATGAAAGCTATCTTTAAATATTATTAAAAACAATTTACAAAACAATATTCCAACTAATAATTCCTATTTACTACACAAGGTTATATTAAAAATAAACAATCATATGATAGGTATATTCAAGTAACCATATCACAGGTTGACAACAATTTCATTCAGCTGATCAATCAACTTTTTTTTACCTTACTCAATTGATAATTGATCATATCTTTAAGAAGGGTCATAAACAATTACAAATCAATATTCCAACAGATAATTTCTAATACATAATAAACTACACAAGGCTATATTAAAAATAAAATAATCATATGATGTTATTCATATGATATTCCAGTAACCATGTGGCAGGTTGAGGACAATTTCATTCAGCTGCTCAACCAAATATTTTTTTTATCTTACTCAGTTGATAACTGATCCTAAAATTTCTAATTCTGAGTCAGTTATTCAACTACTACATAAGATGATATTATTATTATTATTATTATTATTATTATTATTATTATTATTAATAATAATAATAATAATAATAATAATAATAATAATAATAATAATAATAATAATAATAATAATAATAATAATAATAATAATAATAATAATAATAATAATAATAATAATAATAATAATAATAATAATAATAATAATAATAATAATAATAATAATAATAATAATAATAATAATAATAATAATAATAATAGAAGAAGAAGAAAGTGGGTGGTGAATAGCTACAATAATATTAAAAAGCAAATAGCTAGAAAGGTTATAAATCCACAATCTTTTTTATAAAAAAGCTATATTAGAGAGAAATACTTCTATGTGTTTTGTAATTAAACTGAGCATAGTTAAAATTTGACATTAATGACAAATTACTTGTAAATCTATTTGAACCAATCTGTGTGAATAACAAGAACATCCAGAATTTCCATTATTTGCAGTTCAAAAAACATAAAAAAAATTTAAATTATTATTAAAAAAAAATAATTGCATATATTTTAATTTCTTAATTCCCATTGAATATGCCATATGTATAGACATGTATACTTATATATGTTAAAAACACTTTACAATACTATTTGACATATGTTTAGAAATAAATGTTATGAAACAGAGGAACTATTGTATATATATAAGAAAATTTCTTAATCACATCTACACAAATAAATTTAATGGTGACAGCTGAAACAAGCTCAAACAAAAATACCAAATAATACGATCAAATATTTAAGAGAACAGAAATTAACTATTTTAATTCTTACAAAATTTTAACAATTTGGTTGCTGAGTGACAACAGGATAGGGAAAATATTATGAATTTTTGGTTCTACCAGACATTTAACATTTGTTCTCTGATTAAATGCTAGATGCAACTCAATATTTCAAATAAATACAGTTGTTGATATATACTTTCAAAGTTTAAACATTCACTTCATTACTTAATTCGCTGTCCCCAAAAAATGTCAATTTTTGCATAAATTTTTTTGATTTTAAAATATTTAAAATATTTAGCTCAAGAGCTAAATATTCTTGGATTGAAGCTGGGTCTTGTCACTTCTAGTGCTTGAATATCATATGACCTTAATAACAACTAACCATTCTAACTTCCTTTTTTCCTGCTATGTGAAGATTAGTGCATTGATAGAGCTATAGCTTTAACAACTATAATTTCCTGGATAACTCAATCTGTCACTTCTCATACTTGAATATCATGAAACTTCTTTAACAAAACTAACTACTCCATTTTTTGTTTGATATGCGCAAATTAATACATAGGTGAAGTTATGGATTCAAAAACTATAACTTCCTGGGTAGAAGCTCAATCGGTCATTTCTAGTGCTGAAATGTCATGTGATTTCCAAACAGCTAATCTTTTACTTATATTTGATTACTGACATTTTGACTATTTTATTTTACTTCCCCAGTTAAAAAATTATTATTACATTTATATATTGAAGTATTTCCATAATTTAATATTAAGTATTGAATGTCTTTAGAAAATGTAACTTTACTTAAATTTTCCAATTACATTCATCTGTTAGTAATAGCACACAGGTTAGTATATGCACAACATATTCTCCTCTCTTCTTCAGGTGTTGATGATCTGATCAACCTGGATCTTTAGATTCTTGAATATTAAATTTCAAGGTAATGCTCTAACCAACTGAGACATCCTGCCAAAGACAATAGTCAATCAGAAATTTCATATACTTATCTATAAGGTTTCTCCTGATTTTTCCACTTTTTCCTAAGAGCAAAGTTGATTAGTAGTTTCCATACATTATTTATAATCACACTAGGTTGACTTATTGGGTTATTCATGTGAGTAGCTTCTTTAAATTTTCTTCTTTGAACCTTTTACTCTTTACCCAATATTTTTCTATTTTCCCAATTGAGCATACGTTCACTCATATATACATGGCCTGCTATCTTAGACACATCTGTTTCCCCCCTTCTAATCATCAGTTTATGATCTTGCACTGCTTCTTCCACATTCATATGGTATTTCACAGATACAGTTTTTGCTTATCAGCATTTCATGTCTAGGCTTTGTAGATGCTAGAATTCCTCATAGTTTGGAATGGCTTTGGAAACCTGTTCTGATGTTATACTGATTTCAGTTTTTCCTTAATTTGTTTATTTTTGGTAAGTATGGGTGCACTGTAGCATCAATAATTGTTTTTTTCTGTGGATGGTTCTTTTTGTTGTCTATTTAAGGTTTTCTTAATAACAGCTGATGAATAATTATTTTTCATAAGAGATTATTCTATATAGATCTTTTCTTGTTTTCAAATTTCTGATTTTCTGAACAAAATCCTTTGTTCTGTTTCATAGTGATAGTATAATTCCATGATTTGTGTTTGTGGTGTGAATGGCGGTATATCCTAAGTATTTTCCTGCATGTGTAGGTTTTTTGTAAACTATAGTTTGATTTTTCCATGTGGGAGTCTTGTCATAAGAACATCTAAAAATAATAAGAGTTCTGACTTTATTAAAAAATTATATATATTATTGATGTGATTCCATACAGTTTGTAGTACTGCTTCATATGTAGCCAAATAACAAATGTATTATCAAAATAGTGAAGCCAAACTTTAGGGTTTCAAGTTCTTCCATGTAAATATTGCTAATCAGGGGTCACAATGGTGAGCTCGTAGCCATTTCTTGATTTTGTTGAAAGAATTTTTTATTGTATTGAAAGTATCTTTTGTTATGCAGAATGTTAATAGTTCCATTATATTATCTATACGAAGAGCTGTTATGGTTTGTAAGCTATTATTATCATTTAATCTTTTTTCTTGCAATAGACAATACTTCTTTGCATGTTACATTTGTGAATAAACTTTCCATATCAAAGTTTACTAGTATATCAGTTCTTTCAATTTTCATATTCTTGTTAATTCTACAGTGTCTAGAATCTATGACAAAGAACTTGTATGCTAAAGAACTAAGAACTTTGAGAAGAAATCTTGACAAATTTTGGCAGATTAATTTTTACAACTAATAATAGATCTTAATAAAACATGATCCTTATAGATAATAGTTAGACTACAAAGATGAGGAAATTTTCTGAAATATAATGTTAATTTATTTTTTTGTGAATCCCTGAAGTGCCTGTGATGCTTTCTGAGTAATGCTTGTGACTTTGTTTCTGTACCCGCCATCGGATGTTTTGCCACTTTTCTGTATTGGCCTGCTGTGAGGAATTCTTGTCTTTTGTTTGTCACAATCAATCGTATCCATTACAACTGTTGCATTGCCTTAGTCAGCAGAGAGATTATAGATTTATCAACTCTGAGAGATTTAATCCCTTTCCTCTCATCATAGGATATATTTGACTTCAATTTTTGTTGTCTCTCAATTGTTCTTTTTATTCTCCAGCATAATTCTGTTGCTTCTTCTAAAGGTAATTTTTGAGTGACTTCCTCTATGGCTGCCATTATATCTAATAAAGGAATATTAGATGGTGTTTTGCCAAAGTTTAATCATTTTCCAAGAATAGAAAATTCAGCATCTGTTAAATGTTTAGAACTAAGATTTTTAACAGATGAAACTGGTACTCTGCTTGGTACATTATAATTCTTGATATGCCCATGTAGGTTTGCAAGTTTTTTCTTTTGGCATTCTTTTATTTTTCATATAATGTAGAATATGATTTTCTTACTGTTACTTTTAATTAATTTTCAATTAAGCAATCTGATTTCTTAATTCTTGTATTGTGTAGTAAATTTCATTTTATTCACTATAAATTTTTGAACATTTTTAAAGGTCATTTGATTGTTCTCTCTGTGTGTATATATAAATATTATTATTATATTTGTAGCGATATTCATAAACTAATATTTAATAAATAAAATAATTAGAGTAAATAGTGATTCTTCCGATAGACAATCACATTTACGTATAAATATTTGTGTTGTGTAAATTTATTTTATAAATCTTTTTTTTTTTTTGGACTTGCAATCAATGATTTAAAATGCTGTAAAATTAATAAAAAAATCACACTCGCACAAATTAAAATGATTGACTAAATGATTTCAAATAGTTGCTTCAAACAGCAAACATTCCCGAAATAAATAATAAAAATTAACAATCTATAAATTCTCATTTCTTTTAATAGCAACATCTTTTCTTATAGATTTTTTTTTAATTAAATCAGAATTTTTGCGCAATAGAAAAGTATTGGAATAATGTTTTTATCTTCAAAAATATTTCCTGTACAAATGATTAAAAAAAAGATTTGAATTTTAAAAAATAATTTCATTAATCAAATATAAATAAATAACTGAACGATTTTATAATACAATTTTCTAACCTTTTTTTTTTATTATTATCCAATAAATATTGTATAGAGTATTAAAACAACAAGTTGAAATTGCAGTTGTGAACAAATATTATCTATCAAAGCCGAATATAATATATATTCCCTAAATAGTAATAAAATTGTACAATCTTTATTAATTAATTAATAAAAATTGTTCATTCAATTTCTTCATTTCAAAATCATCCATCCCCTAATAAATGCCATATAAAAACTTTTATTTTGCACTTTAAAAAAAGCTTGTTTTCATTTTAGGAGAATCACATAATTTTAATATGTAATTCTTGATAATGGCCATATAAATGTCAGGTAAATTTTATAAAAAACGAAACTAAGGTTTAAAAATATTCTACAATGATTGCATCAATTATTAGAACAATGGTAGATTTAACAGAGAATATTACTACATATTAATCTATATTTTACTATGAACAAAGACCCTACTTATTTTAAATACTATCCAAAGATCTGCAGATATAGCCTCCCCCACTCATCCACACACACATCATCCAAATGTTTAAGATTTTATTAATTTTACTCTCACCAGGTCTTTGTAATATCAGCTCATTTAATTATGTGATTCTCTGGCTGCAAGATATCATGGGGTATTTAATAGTGCTTCTGGCATTTTTAGCTTTTTTTCACTTTCTCATTACTATCTATATCTTTATTTTATTAAGGATGCATTCATTTGATATAGAAATTAACATAAATGATTTACTAGTTCAAAGAAAAAAATCTGAAAATGTCAATATACCACAGAAAAAGTACTATGAATGAAATGGCAATGCTGGTAAATTTTTTAATCCTAGTCTTAGGAGACTTCTTGTGCATTCCCCTTTTATCTAATGATTTCAAGATTTTCAGCACTTTATAATAATAAATTTACATTTATAAGTCATATTTGTCTGGTCGTGTATAGTTAAAAATGAGACACTGTGTTTGCCCTGCGATAGGTTAAATAGATTTGTACAATTCAAAATTTGATTATAACATCAAGCACACAATAGATTTAAGCTCTGATTTAGCATGGTCAGTGAAAGTTGCTGTATTTATAGAAATACACTCTAAACTTAAAATGATTCACTTAAATTTTTAAAACACTTACTGACATGTGAGTGCACAGAGATTTATAATATTTAAAAATAATAGCGCATTATCGGAGTTCGACTTCCGATCTAATGATTATTAGCAATGTATAAAAAAAAAGTGCATATTTTCTGTATATTTATGATTATTTTTATAAAATATTTGCATAGAAATTATTTAAAAGAAACATTTACATGATTACTTTTAGATTTTAGTTGAACACGTTTTATTTTTAAAAATACAAGTCAAGAAATTCATAGTAATGGTAAAAAGGAAACTACAATCAGTAATGTTTTGCCAAACACCATAGTAAAAAACTTTTGTGATATTTTAACAATTATAAATGCCGTTTAATTTTAGAAATGAAATTCAATCAACAAAGATTTCATTAATTCATTTATTTTTTACCAGCTTTGTTATAATCATCCAATAAGAGAAAACTTAATATTCTCATTACATATTTCACATTATTTCACTTAATTATTATTATTATTTTATATCTGTGAAATTCAAATATGATTTTTTAAAAGGTTTTTTCATTTGTAAACTTGTATTTCTAGTAAATCAAATACAATTTATTAATTCATAATAGAGAAGAGAGGTTTTAATGTTAAAATTAAAATGAACTATAAACTCAAATTGTCACTAATGCAAAAAATGTTGGAATGCAGAAATATTAATATATAAATTTTTTGTTAATCTCAATATGTAATCTCCAATACAAAAAAATTATCTATTTAATATATTATAATATTATTATCATTGCTATCAATCATCATCATCATCATTATTATTTGTGATGTGATATGGCTATTCCTTTATCAAAGTCAAAAATCTTTCAGCCACTTTGCCCAGAGAAACCTGTTAACCACCTTACTTTCCCTTTCCATTCTCCTTCCTAAGTTTTTCCCATATTCTCCTCTAATCATGTTCTATCCCATTTCCACAACATCATCTCTGTCCACTCTATGACATTTATATCTAGATCCCCTTATCTTTTCCCAAACCAACATAAAAACCAGGAACCCATTTCCTGTATAATCACTTTTGGTTATATTTATTATTACATGCTTATAAGTTGACATCTCCTCCTGGAAATTAGGTGAATAACATTTCTTTAAATTTAATGATTATCTATTTGGGTTTAACAATAGAGTTTATCATATTGTTGAAGATTTTTCCCTTATTCATATTATTACGCTTTAATAATCTAATAATGTATTGGTTGACACATTATGCCGTAACTTTCATGACATGAGTTGAAATCTAGAATTGGGACTGCAAAATGATTTTCTTTTTTTTTTTTAAAGACAACCAAAAATTTTCCAAATAAGCATACTTTAAATTATAAATCATATCTCTCCCTCTTACCTTTTGCATTCTTTTTGAAATTTCACATTTCAAAAGCTTTCAATATTTTTACTTCCTTTTGCTAACAAATAAGTCTTCGACCTGTGCAATAACTCATTACAAATAAAATATTTAATAAGACTGGTAATTTTGTTGTTACTTTTTGGTTTTAATTTATTTCCACTAGATGTATTCATGTCTATATATTCATTTAAGCTTTGACATTTTTTCTTTTGTGACATACACAGTTACAAACTCAGACTTACACATAGCTAGCTAAAACTTATAATTGTATTTATAAATTGTATTTATATATACACTAAAATTTCCATTTCATCACATACCCACTTTAAACACATGAATAAAGGCACGTGAAAGAGGCTAATATTCTCCAAGATGCATTTTTAGTTTAGTCAAAACTCTTCATAACTTCTTACGTCTTCATCAACTTTGTTCAGTATTTGTCAAAATCATATTACTACTATTTCTCAAATTTCTTGCACTCACACATTTTTTTAACAACTCTAGCTTAATAAATGATTAATAATAACCATTAATGCATTTAACTAAAGAGGATATTGTTAAATTTGGGAATGCAAGAAATTTAACACTAATAGATTAAGTTGTAATAAGGTATACACAATATATGATTAAAACATTTTGTGGAACATCATGTGAGAAGCCTCAAATTTCTCATAATCAAAACAAAATAAATTTGTTTATTGCAAGTTTTTAAAAACATTGATCATCAAATATAAAAAAAAAAATTCTACATCAGTGGATCAACACTTTTAAAAACTTGAAATGATCTAATATATTTGGTTCTGACTTTGAAGAATTTTTCACATTATTGAGGACTCATGAAAATTTTTTATTTAAGACATATACCCATGTATACATAATACAATTTTCTTATTGTTCCTCCTTTCTTTATGTATTAATTTCTATATTTACACATGATACCATTTCCAACTTTATTATACACTTAACAATACTATTTTTTACACCAAAACTTTACTCTTACAGTTTCGACTGTCCTGCAATCATCATCAGAGCTACAATATCCAAATATATAATCATACAATTAATACATTATATTTATATACAATCAAAACTGTAAGAGTAAAGTTTTGGTGCAAAAAATAGTATTGTTAAGTGTATAAGAAAGTTGGAAATGGTATCATGTATATATAACATATTTTTTTAATTACTCAAAATAAAATCAAAATATTACCTTAACTTTTACTCTTCCACCTTGAAATGATAATATTCAGCCATAAAACTATAAAAAGAATAAAAATAAATAAATAAACAATAATCGACATATTCTGAAATGCTATAAAATTAGAATATATATGCAAGACTAATCAAAAAATTGAAAATCTACTACTGAAACCTAAGGACTCAATCCCTCCTGAGGACTAGAGAATTTATGAAATCCTATATAAAGTTGTGGAGTCTAAGACGTGGATATGAATAGTCATCACATAATTGCATTCAACACCGGCATTCTCTCTTTCTCTCTCTATGCTACAGATGCTGATCACAGTACAGATGCCAGAGTCTTATTGTGATATGACTTTCATTATAAAAAAAAAATCAGAAAAATCATTAAAATTCTTAAGAAATCAAATTGTATTAATAAATGTGATAATATATGCAAATTACTTCCCATTTAGAAAAAACTTTTTAATGTTCATTAATCAAAACACTTGTTAATTTTATATTGGAGTATTCATCTATTATCTCTGTCATTTTCATATTTTAAAATTTTCTACTTTTCTTTTTAATTGGATGAACTTTTAATCTGCTCAACATGTTGTTGCTTCAATATCTTGACAAGTTTTTAAAAATAATGTTACAAATGATGGCAGATGCAACCCAGCTGTAACAACAATATATCTTTTAAATCTGTTATGCATAAAACCTTCATTTTAATGCAATATATGAATATAACACTACCTAATATTTTGCTAATAAAAATAAATTAATGTAAAATTAAATAGCAATAAGAATAATAGCAAAACCCAAGTTTACAAAATTTTCTTCAATACAGAACCTTGATTTCATCTATTCGCAAAGAGATCATCTCGAGTGAAAGCTATAAGCAAAAACAACAAATATATACATGCATGTAACTACCCATAATTCAAAGGTGATTGTCAATTACATCTAATATTAAAAATTCTTATAAGATTGATGATCTCAGAAACAAATTTTTTTAAAAAGGCTTAATTCTCTTTCAGTTAAACATTTTGGATGTGGAATCATTAATATTTTGACAATTTTAGGATTAACTGGCAGAAGCCTTTGAATTATGGATAGTTAAATGTGAGTGTATATTTGTTTTGTTTGAGTTTCTCTTCGGAAGTTCCGTTAATCTAATAGGTGAAACCATGATTATGAGAAGAAAAACTTTTTTTTTATAAATTTTGATTTTCCTAATATTTGTATTGCTTTTGATTTTACTTATTTAATATCCACACATTTCAAACTATATTAAATAAACTTTATTATTAGATGATAGCATGATTTCAACTGGCAAAATCAGTACATTATAGTTGATATTTATTTATAAAAATAAATGAAGAATTCATGTTAAACTTATTAATGCTTATATCAAAAAGTTTATAGAATCTTCTGATTTTGTGTGTGTGTGTGTATATATATATTAAAATAGACACTCACTTGACAGTAATTACCATATGTCAAAATCAAGTATAGAAAAGAATAGGGAGGAGTATAAAGTAAGTCAGAGAGAAATCTATAATAACTTTTTGATCATAAGTAGAGTTTTAATTAAACTTAATTGATAGTCTACATGAGCAGCTACACACAGATACATTACATTATTTGTTTATGCATTGTTTGAATGCCAAATCTAAGTTCACTAGTCAAGCATTGGTGGTCGAGAGGCCAGCGACAGCTGCTTTACAAGAAGTTATCCCGGGTTAGCGGGTTTGCTTCCCGCTGATGCTATGACACATGAGAATAAATCTAAGTTCACTAAATAAATTCTAAATAGATTGTTTTTGTAATTAAGTTTTTTTTTTTTTTTTTTTTGTAAACAGATTTAATTAAGGTTCATTACCAAGAATTCCAAATAAAAGTTTTACTTAAGTAATTTTAGTTAATATGCTTTTGGTAAAATAACCCAGACTTGTTTATCTATTGCACACAAAATTCATACATGCTAAAAAATAGAATAATTATCATGAAGTTATATAAAAATCAAAAGAATTTTGTGTTACTCATTCACACTGCTTTCAACTAGAAGACAGTATGACTGTTATTTTTACTTGACTACAATAAATAGTTTGGAAAAACATCATTGTGAAGTACTAACAAAATTTCAGGGCTAGTTAAAATATCTGTTAAATGGTAAAAAAAAACTATGAATAAATAAATAATCCCTATGATCTCTCTGTCTCAGATTGACTGCCTTAGCCAATGTGCTATGCTCAGCATTGCCTTCTACGCTTACTGTTAATCATGTACAAACAACAAGTATCACTCAAGATAGGAAAATTTATAAGATTGTGATATTTATTGAATATAATGTCTTGCACAAGAAATATAAAATTGTCTATAATACTTTAAATATTGTGTAATTACGAACAATTTAAGTGAGTACTCAAAGTTAGTCTGGAAATCTAAGATATTTATCCAAGCTGTAGGTTATTTATGCATAAATCTTTTTACTCAGACTTTTTCTTGAAAGGTTAGAAAGGATAAGGAATCAATCACTTAAAGATTTATTAATATATTATAGAAGTAATTTATTTTTTTTCTTGCACATAGTACATTGTGAAGAAAAAAGTTTCTTTATATATAACACCTTTGGTTTAATTATTTGAGACAATAATCTTTTTATTATGTATTTCATTTTGCTGAAATACATTTCAAAAAATTAAAAAAGACTTACTAAAAAAGACTGGATCTGGAATTATACTGCTAATAATATTATATGATTTAACCCACAACAGCTGCAACCAGTATGTGATACCAATAATAATTTTCAAATGCCTTAATTTTTAAAATAGAATAAGGGTCTCTTTCACTATTTTCCTAAGTATTTCTCTATTTTTCAAAAATCAAATTTGTTTCAATTTAGCCCAAATAGTTTTAATTTTATATCCCTCCCCTTTCTGTTTAGTGGTTATTTCATACTGTATAGTTTAGACTAGGCTATATTTTTTTTTCTATTTTTTCAAATAGCAATTCTTTTGTCACTTTTTTTAAAAAAATAATAAAATTTGTAACTAATGGCAACAATAATAAGAAACAAATTTATTTCATTAAAATTATTTATTATAAAAAAGCAACAATTAATTATAAAAAAAAGTAGTCATTTTCTGGGTATGTTTTTAAATTTATTATACAAATAATTTAAAATTTACTGCAAATAATGCCTTTAAAAAAATTGAATTTGTAACTATCTACATAAAAGAAATGCATATCTTAAGAGCTTAGATACCAGTTATAGTGTAAATGTTACAAAATACATTGTAATTATTATCAGTTGATTCTGGTTGGAGAAAAAAAAGAATGAAATAGAAAAAGAAAGATTTTGAAAGATATTTCTTTAGAATAGGCACATTACATTGTACACTATCAAATATGTTTCTTTATGCACCTTCAAGTAAAATATAGTACTTTATTGGCATGCATGAGGAGGATGCTATAAGTAAAAGAAATAGAATGGATTTAAGCAAACGCGTATTTACTGAATAGATTACAAATAATAGATTTGCATTTCTCTATACATTGAACACCAATTAGGATTAAATAACAGTAATAATTATTAAAATTGAAGTCATTTAGCATTAGTGCATATAAAATGTGTGTAAATGTACACTTTCAATGCAAATTTCAATTCATTAAGTGGCTGCTTTTAAACGTAAAGTGAATTATTATTTTTGAAAATTTATATCAACTTTGGATTTTTGTTCATGACCTCAATTTATCGAAATAAAATCAAGCTAAAATATAGAGACCATCTTGAATAGTTTGAAATTATTTTATAACAATAATCATTTATAAAATTATTATCGGTACTGTAAATGATTTGGATTAATCATAATGGAATTTTAGCATAGTAATTTAAAGAATTAATTCAGACTTGTTTCATTGTGGAATAACACTGATTATAATATAATCATCTATTGTTTATTTGTCAATGAAACACTTCCTGTTGGTTATGTCTATTCAAATCAAGAGAAGAGTTCACCAAAATGTTATTTTTATTTGGTTTAGTTTATGTATCCCTGTACCATGAGCTCTATAGATGTGTGAGTTAATGAAGTTAAATATTGTTTTAATAATTACTTTATATTTTCCCTCATGTAATTAAAATAGTCCTGCTATACATGTCTTTATGAAGATATTTTAAGCTGTTATTTCACATGGTTTGTATTTTTGATCAAGGATCTAGAATTATTTTAAATATTTGATTGGTATTGTTTGATAACGTGAGCCTATGTTCTTAATAATTTTATTGTTTAATTATACTTATAAAATATTTCAACTCTAATATCTTTTAATTGTGTTATGCAATATAGTTAATAATCTGAAATGATTAGACAATATATAATATATCAGATATAAAATTATTTTCCAAAGCAATATTGATCAAAATCATGTACATATATACACGCTAAATTTACAATAGTATGTGTAATGTGTTCACAATATTGTTAGTTACAATAGAGCTAGCTATATAATGAGTGGTGAAGTAAACAAACTTAATATTTAAAAGTGAAAATCAATTAATTAAATAAATTAATTGGAATGTCTGATTAGATTTTAGCATGCTAATATGTCAATGTTAATTTAGCAATTGGTCTCTTCTATTGCGGGGAAGTGCGCTGAATTACTCTAAAATTAGTATGTTAGAGAGCGTTGCAAATAGACTCTCTTTTGCATATCTATAAAAGTAAGAAAGCTTAGTGAAGATGTAGAAGTAGAGAGAAAGTAGAAGTCTCTTCCAGGAAGCTGTTGTCGTAGTAGTCAATGAATAATGGAAAGGGGAACAGTTATTTGCTAAATTGTGCTGACCACAACAAGACATAAATGCTTTAGTATTGCATTATTCCCTTAGAAAGATACACACTCTGTCAAGTAATGTGTGTATTCAGCCAGTTGTTTTTCACGTTACTGTTATTCAGACTAAGAATTAAATATTTCAATATATATTCTTTGTTATTGTTATTACTTTATTAATAAATAAATAAAAGTAACTAAAAAAGTTGTACTTGTATTAATTTTATTTCCAGTCTGAGTGGTTATAAATACATAACTCTCAGATACAGCAGAGTGGCACAGTTGACAATTCAGATATGGTGGAAATTTGAAAATAGTGTTAGTAAATGCTTTAATTCAATAGTTTGACATGGATACTGCAGACTCATGGAAAAGCTATGCATTATATGCTGAGTATTATATGTTGATCAATAATATAGATGAAGATCATCATAAGGTTTTCATCATTCTCTGTTTTTCAGGACAGGAAGTAACATAATTGGCTAACAGACTTACAGACAGAAAGGAGAACTTATACAAATTTTTAAGTGTGTATTTTGCCCTAAAACTCTCAAAATGGGTAGCATGTTTAAACTATGAAATAGAAAACAGTTGCCACAGGAGAAATTAAGTTATGATTTAGCTTTATGTAGACTGATCAGAGGTTGTGAGTTTGGCCCAGAGATAAATGATTCCCTGCTAGAACATTTTTTATATGGTATATCTGATGATAATTTCAAAAAAGTGCTATAAAGTAATCTGTATTTAACCTACAACATCGATAAGAGCATAGTTCAGGAGACTGTGTTGAATAATGCTTCAGAATTTACAGTATCTCAGCCTTTGGAAAAAATTTTGTTCACCAAAATAAGTGTTCAAATAAAAGTTAAGCTCATTTAAAATACCTCTTAATATTAGATAATATCTTTGTAAACCTGATAAATGAAAAGTAACCCCTACAGAAAGTTAACATATTTGTTATATTAAATTGAAATAGAAGATTTTGGCTCATCAATTAATGGAAACATTGAAATAGTATTGCATATATATAAATTTATTGTGAACTTTGTTTGTTTTCTTATGTATGTTTCATTTATTGATATTTCATTCAATATATCAGAGAGAATTATGATCTAACCTATGCTGTAAATAATTATGCTATGTGATAGTTACAGACTGAAAAGAAAAAAAGATAAGAAGCTTTCAAAGGTAAAAGTTTAATTTGTATTTTATTACAAAATTTTATAGTGTTGAAAAAGAATGTATTGGCTCTAATGTCATTTATTACATCAAGGAAGTACAAAATAAAAGAGTAACATCTTCAAGTTTCTGGAAGAACCTGGTGGTATCCAATTGAACTATAAAGAATTGCTGAAAATAGTAATTAAAAATAATTAGTATCTGTCTTCTTCAGCCTTTCAATCATCTAATACTATGATAGAATGTTTAAATACAAGTGTATCGTCTATACTGAACTTAATATAATTAGAAGGGATTTTAACTCAGACTTTCAAACCCCCTACATGTGTATTGGTTGTATAAATGGATTGAATAGCTGTAAGGAGCTGGAAAGTCTGAATTAAAACCTCTTATTATAATAGAGTATATAATTTATTTTTTTGTTTTAGAAAATTGAGTATATTTTTAATGTGTTAGCATCCTACTTATGCTATCATATTCTAACACTTCAGTTTTTAAGTTATTTAAAATTGGAGTGTTATAATTTAATAATCATGAGTAGGTTGTTAACACATTGAAAATATACTTTATTTACTAGTAAAGATTAAATTATATGACCTGTTTAGTGTTTTATATTACATATTTATATATAATGGCTCCCTTATGTTTCAAACACTTGGTTGAAAATACTAATAAAAACCATATTAATAACTTCAAAAATGCATTTAAACCAACACTCTTTTCATTAGGCTAGAATCACAAGGTTCTTTAAATGCCACAACACATTAATTTGTAATTATTGATTTACGTGTCACAAGTACATTTGTGTAATATACTTACTTTTCTTTATAATGCTAAACTTTAAATAAACCCAGAATGCTGCCAATGGCTAAAATACAATAGCGTAGCTATGAATAACTTTTTTTTTTCTCATGCGTCACGGCATCAGCCGGGAAGCAAATCCACTAACCCAGGATAACTGCTTGTAGAACAGCTGTCGCTGACCTCTCGACCACCAATGCTTGACAGCTATGTAACTTTCAATCTTGATTTAATGTTTACCTCCATAAAAAATTGTTAGCAAATCACCAATGTTTGTTATATTCTTATAGTGGGTTAGCAAATTTACAACATGCAATCACGCCTCAAGGTAAATACACTAATCTCTCTGTACCATGAATATTTAGACTGCCTTAATAATAATAGTCTGGAATTAAGTTTGAAGTTAAACTGGAAATTTTTTGATAATAAAAGAATTTTCATAATATTTTCAAGTAAATATACAATTATTCTAATAATAATTTGATAAGTTAGTAGATATTTTACTTAAGTGTGCAACTATGTCTGTTTTCAAATACCATGACCGTTTATTTTTAAAATGAAATTTGACAGTGCATCAAACAAGTGCAATCAGAATTAATATTATCATATCACTAGTAAATTATAAATCATAAAAACTACGCTCCAAAATGTAATAAAATTTCCAGTTTTGAAATGCACTGTTATATTATTTGTTAATATTCTTTGTGTAATTAATTAAATTTATGTAAATGTGCATGCATGTGACTACCCTGTCTTTCTAAAACATAATTATATGTGCTTGTTACTTATAAAAACCATCACATTTAATAAATATCTATATTTCATCTTTCATATCTTAAAATAAAACAATAGAATCTGCTTAACCTAAATGAGGTTCTAGCTTGTTTTTATTTGTTATTAATATAATATTAGTAATTGGCATAGCTGATGAATAAAGTTTTATTGAAATTGATCTTGTCAGCCTTATTATAATTTTTACAATTCCAAATTTTGTTACTACATCTTAGATGTATAATGTGCTAATAGAGATTTAAAATATTATAAAGCATATATGAATTATATAACTGATTATGTATGTGTATAAATAGTATAAAAAGCTATGATGCCTATTTCTATAAGCTATATTAATAATATGCAAAAAGTATAAAAAAATTATGTAAACGTTTGGAATAAAATTTCTAAGATTCAGTTGACTCAGAAATAACAAATCTCTAAAAAAATAAATGATGAAAAATCATTTTGAAACTAGAATGATTGGCTACTGCTATCATACTTTCTCAAATATAATTATTTTCTAATAGATGAAATAATAAAGATACCTGTGAGATAGATAGATTTATATTCAATAAATGTTTGTATTTTGCAAAGAATGAGATTATGTAATATGCCAATGGTATATAAAAACTATTATGGGATGATAGTTAAGGCTTTAAATTGGTTTAGAAAATAGTAGTGTTGTCTGAAAACAATGTTTTCTCTATGAATCTGGTCCCTTAAAATGTTCAAAAAGTTTTCAGATGACTTTATAATTATACAGATTGATTGGAACTAAGAAATTTCATGATACTGTTGTCCAAAAAGTAACTGATATACTACTATAATCATTAGTGAGAAAATACATGCTTGCTTATTACCAAATAATTAGGTGAAAAAAAGGGTAAGAAAGTGATTCATTAGATTATACCCTTCCAATCTCCCACATTCTAATTTTTAAACTATATAATACAATAGCATCTGCAGTGAAGTGTTCATGTAAAAAAACAGTCATTACAAAACAGCAACTAAGACATCTGATGCTACTGTAAAACTTCAAGTATGTGTTGTAGGTGTTCATTACATAACTAGATATGCATTGATTTCTGTGATCATTAGTTCCACTGCAATGCTGTTTACAATCTTTTGTAATATCTATCACTTTCTTGCAAAAAAATTTGACCTCCAACTGTAGTTGATTCAATCAGATTTATGTTGCCTTTTTTTTTTTATTGAATATAGACATCATTCTTACTTAATGATTTGCCAAAACTATTCATCATAAATTTTAAAAAAGCAACATTTATGTTGAATTACTTTTTCAAAATTATCATTGTAATACAACACTCCACCTAATTATCTCTGCAGTTCAGATAACAAAAATATAATGTCCCTGTGTATGTGCTGCAACATACAGCAGCAACTCACAAATATCCATACCTATAACATTTAAGAAAATATCATGTTTAAATAAACTAGGCTTTTTCATTTAACTTATGCATATTTATAGAGGCAAAATACTATTACCAAAAATTATTTTACCATTATATCTTTCAACAGGACTTTATTGCATATAACAAGAAAAAGGCTACATTTATAACTATTTTACCACATGCAGATAAATTAAAGTTAATATAAACAAATTGAAAATTGTAATTTGGGAGGGGGGGACTTCAAAAATAAAGGGCATGCATGTGGTTTACAAATTTGAGTTTACATTTTTCTATTTACACATCCAATCAGTTTTATGCACTGACAAGGCTCTTAGTTCTGTTTTTATTAGTCTTTTTTCATCTATAATTTTGAGTACTGTTGCAATATGGACCAAGTGGCTGTGTATATCTCTTGGGATACAATTTTTTCATCCCTTAAGTGAAGTAGTTACATTTTGTTCCAGAATGTATTTGGATGTCTTCTTGGATTAGTTGTATATGAAGGAGCATCTTGTACACCATAGTGAAAATAATGTCAAAATACTTGCTTGAATATGTGGCTAGCTACCTTTAACAAATGACTGTAAAAGTGTTTGAATTATATTATTTTATTAACTCAAGTTATATTTTTATTTATTATTAATTATCTTATTAACATGATTAACTAAACACAAAATTAATACATTTTTTTAAATGAACATTGTCATAGCAATTACAGGCAGAACTATTTTCCATAACTTTTTACATAATCTAATTTATGAAATAAAATATAAATTTTTATTAGTGATATATTACAAATGATTTTTCTTTAAATGATCATATAAAATGACTTTTTGCCTACTATACTGAAAATGTTTTTGTAAAATCTAAATTAATTTTAAATTTTAAAAAAAGCTTACACTATTTGATATTATATAAAATTACTGGAGCTCTCAATTGTCAATTTAAATAATAATAATAATAATAATTTAGTTAAATTATTATACATTTGGTTTGTAAAAAAACTCAAACAAGATTATTTCCCTCACTTTTTTACTTTTAAATTATAGGGCAGAATAATATATTATAATGGCAACCCAGGTCACTATAAGTAGAAATAGCAAAGTGTACAAATAAAATAATAGTAGTAGTTATTCTTCATACAACATCCATTGCTACCATACCCTCCAAATGTAACACATAGCGGAGCATATTCTCAGAGTTATGGGGGATATTCTGTGGATTGTGTGCATGTGTGTTAACTAAATGTATTTTATCAATAAGTATCAATATGAAATAATAAATTGATAAATAAAAACATAATTTATGAAGGACAAAATAAAATAAATATAATGATAAATAGCTAATAAAATAAATAACTAGAATCTTTTTTGGGAGATTTTCTTTATTGAGTGCTTTTCAAGTTAAAAATTATAATATAAGTTCAAATGTTTTATCACTTTAGAACTTTATGTGATAACTTCTCACATAAAAAATGATTCTTTATTGCTTGATAGTTTTGTGAAAATAATTTCACTTAATTTATTATTAAAGATTACAATACACTTTGTGCTAACAATAATTCAAATTCAAATATTATATCCTTATAGTTCCTTCATGAATAAAACATAATAATGTCATTTTGACAAATTCCAAAACAGTTTTCATGCTTTTTTTTAAGTTTATAAATATTCTTTACCTTTATTTATCTTGATAATTCACAAATAACAAACAATATCAAAGCATTAAATGCTCTGGCTTTAAAATATCTTATTGCTATCTTCAAAGACTTTCTTTTTTTTCTTTAGATATTTTTCTATTTTTCAGTATCATTAAGTAAAGCATTAAAAGTGGTCACACAAAATGTCGGTATTCATATTTCTTCTCTGACAATCTCCTTGCATAGTTTTATTTTTTAAATTAGTTGATAAGAAAAATAAATTGGCCAGTTGCACTAGGATCCAAACAAATGAACTATTTACTTTAATTATCACTTACATCTTTCATATAAATCTTAGTATAAAAAGTATCTCCATCATTTTAAGTAACACTAAAACAATAATTATCAATTTTCAATCCTTGTATATATATAAAAAGGATTATTTGATAGATATTTTATTTTGCTTTTTTTACTCTTCAAAAAAAGTGGGAGAGACAAAAAAAATCTATCTCAGTTTAATATTTTTCAACTTCATTTACATATCAACACTTTAATTATTTTTATAACTTTTTGGAGTCAACTCCACAATAAATTTAGAATATCTTATTTTTAACAAAGGGAAAATTAATTAAATGAATATATCATGTAATATTCTAAAAATATAATAATGTAACTTTGGCATGACCAAGATAACTATTACACATTCCCTCTCACCAGGAAAAGACAATAAGATTGTGAAATATTCCATTTCTCTGCTTCTATCATAATCCCATTAATAATTTTTTATATAATTATTTCTTGACATTTTTGTCAAATAATTTTTTTAAATGAAAGATATTCCTTTATTAAAAAATCATTATATTTTCTTTTATCCATACTTATTAATTCTTTAACAAATCTAAAGTCAACAGGGAGCAAGCCATCATTTATCTTTCTTTAATATCAGTTTTCACATCTTCTGAAATAGGCCCTAAATAGAGATAGGATTGGTAACCTTGTATTTCACTTGGTTTTTCATTCAACTTGGATATTATTAGCAGCTTTATGCTGATATGAAATCCCCTCTCTTTTCTGTCTGGTACTATCTCTTTCTGTTATCTGTTATCTATTTTTGTAGATGTCTCATTTGCACATTGAATGGGAAATAAAGATGGTGATTGCTTCACTGTTTCTATTCATGACCCAGACTGACTCCCTCAGTGTGGTCTCATTCCAGTTCTATTAGTTTCATAATTTCTTTTATTTCTATGCTGACTTCTATATGGTTGGTATCTTGGATTATAATCAACCTTTATGCTACCAATGGATGCACCATCTCTCTTATATGATGGTTGGGCTACTGAAGGAAGTTTGCTTTCTTCACTCAGATTGTGGTAACTCATATTTTTAGCATTTAAAAAAATCCACCATCTCTTAAATAGTCTTTCTATCAATGCCATTTGCTCAATTCTGAAAGGGAAGTTGTACCTTATTATCCTTATTTAACTTTCAGTGCCCCAACATGCAGACAATGTTTATAAGCTGGCAATCTGTCTTTGGAAGAATTGTGTAATCTGAAATTTCTTTTTTATAATCTGGTACTGCATTGCTTCTTATCTTTCTTCAGACCAAAAATTGTTTAAATCTAATTTCAATATTTCATATAAGTAGTTGGTTTGCTTATCAGTGAATTGCACCATTCTTTAGCCAGTCCATTGAGATTGTTATATGTGATGGCTATTTTCTCTTTTTTAATTAGTGGATCAGCTCAAAAAAGCTTTCTAGACTATCTAGATGCTCAGTTGGCACCTCTCCTGCATTGCCTCTAAGTGTTTCTATCACCAAAAATTAATACTTTTTAGATTTTCACCAAGACAATGCTGGCTTTCAACTAATGTATCATCTTGCTTTTCTTGTACCATTATATCCATAGTGTTACATTTGCTTTATTCTGTATACCAACTCCTTCATTTTAATATAATCTGTTTTTATGACATTTATAGTGACAAACATTTCTTTTAATGAAGAATCCTCTATTTGAAGTGTCATTCTCTTTTCCTAATTTTTCACTTCCAGCCTCTGTAACCCCCATCCCAAGTTTAAAACTGTTTCATGCACATTATCTTAGTAGGTTACAACAGCTTCATGGACCATATTCCTGACACCTATTTCTCCACAAATTCCATCTTTTCCTGGACTTGTTCATCTATTTGCTTTATCATCTCTTCCTTCAGAATGATTATATTGTCTTCTACCCCCTGTAATTTTTCTTTCATTTCTTCTTTGATTTATATACTTCTTTCATTTCATTACGCATTTTTTATCTCTTCTATCATTATTTTCTTTCATTTGATAATCTCTTGTACTATTATTTTCATTCATTTATTTATCTCTTCTATCATTATCTTCTTTCATTTGATTCATTACTGCTAGAAAGATTTCCAATGTGAGTATGATGGCTGCTAGTTTTTGGTCATTTCCTATTTGCAGTCAAGCTATCTTCTTCAATCACTGTCTCTGCCTCAATTAGTTGATCATTTCAGTATCAAGTGACTCCATACTTATTTGTTGTTCACTGTTTTTCTTCTTTAATTATGTTAACAGAATTTCTCTGTATCACTAGTTAATAATTTTCCAATTCATTATTTTTTCATTTTATTCTATCAATTAATAACAACATCAGTTCCATTCCAGTACAATGCTATTCATATCTTCCCTCCTTCAACTTTAATCTTGTTGTTTTTTTTTTACTTTTCTTTATTTAATCCAAAAAAAATCTCCTTTCATTTTATGTATATATATATATATCACATATTCTTCTATAACCAAATAATATATCCTGGCCCTTCAACACTGTTGGGCCAATTTATGAACCACACCATCATCTCCAAAATAGAATTGTTGGTGCTAATTTATGTAATGGTAACCTTGGTTAATATAAGTAAAAATGAACAGAATGTACAAATAAAATATGACAGTAGTAGTTAATTAACTATTCTTCATACAAACATTCATTTGCTTTAGTTACCATATGGTCCAAACATAACTCATAGGAGAGAATGTTCTCAGAGCTATGAAGTAATTTTGAAACGTTTTACCTAAAAATTTTTATCATCAATAGAATTTTTTATGCATATACTCTTGAACAATGTTTCTTAACTAGGTAATATAAAAACAAAGACTACAAATGTTAAATGAGGTAATGTGAGTGTTTTTGTCAAAACTAAAGTATTTATATAGAATATGATATAAATCTCAAATTTTGCATTAATACACATTTGTTATTATCTCATTTTAAAATATATATAACACTAGATTGTTATATAAGTCAAAATAATTGTAAACATTGGAGTAGAATAGGCTGTGATAATTCTCACATATTTTTGAAATTATAAAAATTTCCCATTGTTTTTTCTTAATTTTCACTTTCCTCATATCTGTTTTTTTTTTAATTTTCATCCCTCTGAGTTCTAATTCCTTCTTCTCATTGATATTTTTTAGATATTTGCTTTTTTTGCCAATGTTTTCTTTCTGTCTATTTTTTCCTTCTATTTATCCATTCTTAATCTCTCTTTATCCAATTCACCATTACTTTTCTTCATTCTCTTTATTATTTCATTCCTTTCCCTTTAATCAAACTCTATTTCTTACTCTTAATCTTTTCTTATACTGCCATCATTTTAATTCTTTATCACCACTCTCTTTATCTTACTATGATTCCTCTATCTTTCCCATCTCTCTTTTTTATTAAAACTCTCTTCTTTTAATATTCATCTATTTTTTTCTCTCTTCGGTCACTATCCACTCTTTTTTCTTTCCTTTTTTTCTTTCTATCTCTTCATTCATCTTTTTATCATTCATTGTTTAATTGATTTCTTTTAAAAATTAAGAATGTCAAAATTTACTTATTTAAATACAAAATTTAGCTAACAAAAAGCTTTCTAATATAAATACTTATCTATAGCTTAACGATTTCTAAAAAGATAATTGTTTAATAAATTTGAATGACTACTTTTAAATAATATAAAAATAAAAAAATAAAAGATCTTTTGAGGTGAATATTTTCCAAGATAAAAAAAAAAAAAGAATTTCAATGAATATTATTCTTTGAAATTCAAATATATCCACTGATATTTGTTTGAGGCATAAATGTTTGCACCAGTTTGATCTTTTTAATACCAATGATAATAACAATTTATGGCTTTGTGCAATAAAAAAATACTATAAGTTAATGTCAAACTGGTAACTTTTATTCCTAAGAAATAAAGAAAGCAAAACAAATTATTAATTCACTGGATTACTTTAACAATAGTAGAAGAATCTTCATTTCCACGATCAAATAATTCAGCCAGATAAGAGCATGTTTAGAGTAGCCATAGTTCATTCGAGATTTATGTGTATACCATAATGTAAAGCTATTATGCAAAGTAGATACATCTCTGTAACAACAATCTCGTATTTCTAGTGAAATTCTTTCAAAAGAATCTCCACTTCTTGCTCCTCATTTACTAACTAAAAGTCTATTCTCAGTAATATTTTTGCCTTTTCAAGTGCTATAAGATTTTGTAAAATACAGCTTAACATCTACATTCAAATTAAAAAATAAATAATAACCACTATCATTTGACTGTAAAAAACTAATACATAAATAAAAATTGCATCTAATACATTAGGTAAAGTAGGGAAAAATACCAATAGTAGCTACTTCATTGAAACCTCGGAATATATTAATACAATTATGCCTTGCTAGACAATAACCAAATTCTCCCAATTAACAATTAAAATAATCGACAAAGCGTCATTTAAGTATTTTCTTAAAGCTTTATAATGATGCCATTTTAATATTTTTATCATCTAATATTAGTAGACCAATAAGTAACAAATATGGCTGAGAAGAGTTTAAAATAAATTTGTTTATTAATCTGCTGAGTTAACTTTCGATACCAAAGGTCTGTTTCAAAGCATAACTGGTAGATGATTAGTAGATTGTGGCAGTAATTTCTGATTATAAAGGATTAGCCTTGGTGGTGTTTAGAAAATTTACATAATGCATGTTTAATAATAGGTAATTGCAAATCACTGCCTACACTGTCAGATTGAACAACTGATGTCTATTGAGAGAAATACTATTGGCTCACATATTTATGTGTGCATAGAATTGATTATGTGCCAAGCCTCCTTAATCTTGTGCTTTTTGTGGTTACTCTCAAGGCAACTAATCCTCCAATCTGATAATTATCTACCAGTTATGCTTTGAAATAGATATACCGTGTTGAAAGTTAACTCAGCAGATTAATAAACAAATTTATTTTAGACTCTCTTTAATCGTATTTATTATTTATTGGTCTAGTACATATTCTTTATGGCTTCAATCTTTTGTTTTACATCTAATATTAAGTATTGAATGTCTTTAGAAAAATTTAACATTATTTAAATATTACATTCAACTATAAGTAATAGCACACAGGTTAGTACATGCACAATATTTTGAGAAATATTACTCTCCTCTCTTCTTCAACTGTTGCTGGCCTGACCAGTGATAGTATGCTAGAGCTGTCACTGGTCAAACCAGCAACAAAAGAGAATATCTTGAAACTTTGTGCATATACTAACCTGTACTGTTACTAGTCAGGCCAGTAAACATCTGACAAGAAAGGAGAATAATACCTCTCAAAACGTTGTACATATATTAACCTATGTGTTATTACAAACAGTTGAATGTAATTTGAATATTTAAATAAAGTTAGATTTTTCTAAAGACATTCTATATTTAATATTAGATGATGGTGAAATAGTCCTATATATAAATACAACTGCCATTTAAGTATACTGTAAAATTACATCCACAAAGATATATTCAAAGTGTGGTTTTAAATACGGGAATCACCAATTGAATATGATTCAAAAACAAGTAGAATTATGTAATTTGCATGATTGGTATTATAAATGGATATGTACATAAGTAAAATATATTAATTATTATAACACCAAAACTGTCTAACACTATACTAGCAAAAAATAAAATGCAAAACCATAAAACAATACAGTACTAGATTAAATTCAAAATTGTTGATAAAATATCAAAATTTATTATAAGATATTTTAAGGATTACATAAAACTGGGTCAATTTTGTGTTTCTTCTTCCTTTGAAGCTTTTAAGAAAATAAATAGTTTTGTTTTGGATGATGATTGTGTTTTTGGTAGTTTAGACATTGAAAATATGTACCAATCGGTTAATAGATTAAAAAGTATTGATGTTTTTCTTTCAATTTTAAAAAAATTAGAATGTTTTTCTGCAGATAAGATTAAGGTTTTTCATGATTTGCTTTTGCTGTTAGAGGATTCAATGTATTTTATGTCTAATGATGTGTTTTATAAGATTAGAGAAGGTTGGGTTATTGGTTATGTCATTTCTCCATTGATGTGTGGTGTCTATATTGATTATTTGGAGTGTAGTATTATTAATATGTTTTCAGGTTCTATTAAATTATTTGTTAGGTATGTTGATGATTGTTTGTTTGTTATTCAGAAAGAGAAATTAGAAGAGTTTTTATGTGGATTGAATGGTTTTGATTCTAATTTTAAGTTTACAATTGAGGGGGGTGGTTTTGATTTTGTAAAATTAAAGTTTTAGATTTAAATGTTGAGAAGGTTAATGATGTTTTGTTTTGTAGTCATTTTATAAAACCTAAAAATTTGAGAAATATGATTAGGCCTGATAGTTATCAGCCTTTTATACATAAAAAAATGTCTTTGTTGAATTTTTGTTGTCGGAATAGAAGGCTTAATAATTTTAATAATGATGCTGATATTCAAAAAATCAATTTGCTGCTGAATATGTAGAATTGGGTTATAGTCATGATTTTATTAAAAAAGTGGTATTTAATAATAATGTTTATAGTCGTGATTTGGATGATAAGAATTTTGTTGGTAAGGATGATGATTATATGTCTTTACCATTTAAAGCATCAATTTATAATTTGGTTTATAGGAATAGTCATTTGTTAGGTGGAAAGAAGGTTGCATGGAGGAAAGGTTCTGATTTGAATTCATTACTTAATGGTTCAAAGCAGTCTATTGATAGTAGGTCTATTCCTGGTATTGTTTATAAAATTCCATGTAGTTGTGGTAAATTTTATGTAGGCCAGAGTAAATTTTAGCCTTAAGGAAAGGGTTAAGGTTCATATAAGTAGAGTTAAACATAGGTATCTTAACTCAGCTTTATATATTCATGAATTGAATACAGGTCATAGAATATTGTTTGACAATGCTTCGGTTATTTTTTATGAAAAGAATGAGTTAAAAAGAAGAATAAAGGAGACTTTGATGATAAAACTCCTTGATTCTGAGGCTATCAATCTTATGAAGACTTCTTTTGATATTAAGGGAAGGTGGAGTTTGAAATGAATTATGGGAAGGTTTGTTTGTTTGTATATATATATGTTTTCCTTTAGGTTGATTTTCACTTGAGAAGGTCTATTTGTAGTAGATGAAACCATGGTTGTGTAAGGATTTTGGTAAAAATTTTGAATTTAATCTAGTACTGTATTGTTTTATGGTTTTGCATTAATTATTATGTATAAACACTTGCCTATGCTCCTTTATTAAAGCACAACTATGCTCTCTCATAATTCAAAAGAAAAATACACTGATAAATTTATTGCTTGTGTAAACAGTTCTTTTCATTCTATTCTAGAACTATATTTAAATCCTGGGTAATCACTGGAAAATAAAATGGCATAGCATTATAATATCTGCATCCCAAACCAGTTTCTGCATTTGCCTTCATCAATAAACATGTGGGACTCAAAGTTGGAACTAATAAATTTATGCATCAAGCAGCTATCTTTTATATTAAGTAAGCTAATAACTCCATATTTAAAAAGTTTCATAATCTACTATAAGCTGACTCATGCTTATAGAAAAACTTTTCTTGAAAGTATATGAGTAAGTATGTGAAAAATTCATGTGATATTGTTGTTGGCATTAAATTCCCAGCCAAAAGGTAATCAGAGCCTAGTGTTAGAATTAAAAGTGGACTACCTAAAATATAAAAAATTATCTGACACCTGTTCTATATAACTGTGAGGAGAACTGCATTTGAAAGCATATGAGTAGGCATATAAAAAAATCAAGAGATATGTAAAGCTTCCATAACCAATATAGATTTAAAATTAAAAGTTCAACAGATGACAAAAAAAAATTATAATTATCAAAGGATTAAAACTCTAAGTAACACAGATGTGTTCCAGTACCTAATATTAGTTGTTAAATGTTTTTAGAATAATTCAAATTTTATTTAAACTTTTGAAATGCATTCAACTGTTAAAAATAGAACACAGGTTATTATATAACTCAATATTTCAAGTAATATTATTATCCTATCTTCTTCAGATATTGTTGGCCTGATTAGTGACAGTATTAGCATGGCAATCAAACCAGGTTCCTTTAAATTCAAGAATACTGAATTTAAGATGACTCTCTAACCAACTAGACTATTCTGTTAAAATCAACTATGAACAGAAATTTCATATATTTATCTGTGACAGTCCTCCTCATTTCTCCACTTTATTCTTAATGCAAGATAAGTTTATGATATTTCTATTGACTGTTGCCATTAAAAATCTGTGGATAAATTCCCATTCTAGTACTATTATTGATCAGGATAGTAAGACCTGAAGGAGAGTAATATCACATTGAAACCTGGGATTATATACTAACATGTGTAGTAGTACTAATAGTTAGATGTGTTTAAAAAGTTTAAATAGAGTTTAAATTTTTCCAAAGAATAATTAATATTAGATGATGGAAATAGTCCAATACAACTAAAATACTACCCCCACATATTTTCATATGAATACAATAGAAAGAAGATATGATTATTTGTTAATTATCATCATTTGTTAGACAATTGAAACTGTCAGATAATTTAAGTAAACTATGTTGTGAAAAGTGCAAAGAAGTGAATTTTTTAGAGATTTGTGTTAAAAACTAAAAACAAAATCAAAACTAATACATATTCTTGTCTAACACCATTTCATTTTAAATGACTCCAGTTTTACGATATTAATGACAATTTTCTTCTCCTGCCATCATTAGGGTGAGCAGACCGATTCAATCAAAAATTGGGACATAACAACCCCATTTTTTTTATTTATAAAACTCCATTCCTATGTATACTCATTGCTACACTTCCTTTTTGGCATGTTGTCTAGGGTTATTAATATTCCTATTAATTTTATCACTATAGAAAATTAATATCAACAAAGAACTAGTAAAATTACATTGTCAATCAAAGCAAGTGAAAGCGCAGTTCAAATTTTAGCCTACAAAAATCCAACTGTGCATGCTCCAAGGCAAGATTGGATGCAAGAATGAGTCTAACTTGAGAACCTGCCATATAATGTAATAGTGATCTTTGTTTTAGTGTTGGAATTTGTCTGAAGTTCTTGGAATATTGCTGTTAAAACTGAAATGGACAGAGAGGGCCAAGAAACTATCATTTTTGCAATGAATTATTTATATAAGACAAATAATAATTATGAGTATTTGAAAATCCTAACATACAATGGTCCCAAAAAGACATTTCAGGGACACTGGGACATCTAATCAAAAATAGGGACAAATCCCCAAAAATTGGTATGTCTGGTTGCCCATCATGCAAAACTTGCATAACATTAATAAACTTTGATGGACAAACTATTTTTTGCACTGCAGGACGTTTTCTTAATAAACTGAATGAAATACCTTCAAAACACATAAGTGATATATAAATCATAATTTATCTATAAGTGAAAGTCATTTTATTGGTTTGGATTATAATGATAGTCCATAACAAGTACAGCAATCTTTTTCATCCCTTTTTTATTGGTATAACATGGAAAAATAAAAGTACTTATAAGATCAGGAGACACGAGTTTATGGGCCTACATCATTTTTATATTTTAAAACTTCATTATGTTTTTCATTTAGACTGTAAATTACAAATAGGTGTTATAATCTTTTCAAGCTGGATCTTTCTGTTCAGATCATTAGAAGTTAATAAAATAGCTATATCACTAAATTTAAACATGTGAAGTTTTTATCATTACTACAAAAATGACTAACATATGCCATCTACCTGTTCACAATATGATCATTATCATATAAAAAATTATTTTGCACATTGATTTAGGATTATCTTTTCTTTCTTTTTTTTTTCAAAAGTATA
Organism: Epiperipatus broadwayi; assembly: GCA_028023455.1. Classification (NCBI taxonomy): domain Eukaryota; kingdom Metazoa; phylum Onychophora; class Udeonychophora; order Euonychophora; family Peripatidae; genus Epiperipatus; species Epiperipatus broadwayi. The sequence continues at coordinate 4,838,836 of JAQFVV010006222.1, forward strand.
TTTTATCTTCAGAATAATAATAAATATCTAAAACAATCACAATTGATAAATGACTGAACCACTTTTGCAGTTACAACCTATCACTCATTCTTAAATTGTTTTGTTGCTTGGTGAACATCCGCCTTAAGTTATGTTGCTTATAAAGTTCCTCATTCATTTTATAATTATGCCAAACAGAGAATGTCGCACATATATATATATTCAGATGATTAATAATACAATCCATGTCAAATAACCAGTTATGAGTTTTCTTTTTAATGAACCCAGTAATAAACATTTATATTTTCATCACACTCTAAAAAAATGCAAATTTCAGTAATATGACCAAATTAAAAAATAAAAAACGGCAATTTTAGTATATAATAGTTTTTAAACTTAGCATTTGCTTCTTATGAATAAACATAAAATATCTTATAATGCATTTCAGATAGACATATTTTCAATGCCATTATCATTTTAACTCTATATAAATACTAAGATCATGTCATACTGCCTTCTTTTACATTCAGACACTTAATTATAATATAATCCATAAATATCACTATATGAAGCATAGAAGTGTTTTTTTAATCATTTTTATCCTAAATATGGATGTAATCATCATATCCAAATGTTGTGTAAAAAGTCAATCACAAGTAACACATGCACTTAAAGTTTCCAAGATGCAAAAATTTGATCCGTTGATAGTGATGCAATTTCTTAATTTTCTCAATCAAACTTTGGAATGTATATATTAATAATGATCAGATTTCTTCAACGCTATCTATATGCTTAGGCAAAATAAACAATGACTTGTAGTTAAGAGTTAAAAGAATGCTATAAAAAATAATAACTTTTGTATAAACTATAATTTTTGATGATGTTAAACAAACATTTATCATTGTTTTATTTTCTGGGTCAAAAATAAACTGAATAAAGGCAAATTTTTCTGATGACTTTTTTTTTTCTTTTGGACATTAAAAAATTGAAAAAACTCTTCTTTTTTTTTTTTTTGGTCTTTGGATCAGCTTCAGAATATGCTATAAACAAAAATGCTTAGAATATTGACCATTCTTGAACCAGCATGAATGTATCATTAGCCAGATAAAAATTTCAAGAATAGATGATACTATGTTAAACCTCACAATGAATCCAAGCAATCTTCTTTTGACCCATGAACTGACTTTCCAAAAAAACTTATAACCATATGCAAGATGCTCAAAGTTCATATAAATCAAAATTCAAAACACTCTACATATCCATATATAAATAAAATATAAATATATTTATTATCACTACTACTTTGTACTTTATCATTATTAACATAAATGGCCAATCACCAAGCAAAGTGACTTGTTCATTTTTGTGAATGAGGTTATTTATACATGTTTTATGGATCCTTCAGTTGGGAAAACAAAAATACTTAAATTGGATTGGCCAAACATAAAATCATTTGATGACTGAAAGTTGTGTCCAAGTTAGTACTAAGAGATTGTATTATCTAATGCAAAATAATAAGTTTTTTAAATGTGAAAGCATTGCATATTTTTATATAATTGCTTAGGTTGAAATTGTTGTGTCTTAATAAAGATTAAAATAAGGTTGCATAAATACACAATCTGATTATCATAGATACTGTAGAGAAATGACCACTGTCATGAGCATCTCATGAAATCAAGATTTTATATCAATCTCATTAATTAAGAGTAAGTGCAAAAACGAGGGAATGTGAGAATGACTGCAAAATGGAGATAAAAAGATTACTTTCTTAAAAGTTTGTGATGATGGTATTTAGGTTGTATTTATATATAGGACTATTTCTATCATTTAATATTAAGTATTGAATGTCTTTAGAAAAAGTTAACTTCTATTTAAATTTTCCAATTATTCAACTGATAACAATAGTATACAAGTTAGTATATACACAACATTTTGAGAAGCATTATTCTCTTTCCTTCAGGTGTTGCTTGCCTGACTAGTGATAATATTAGCATAGAAATCGAACCTGGATTCTTAGATTCTTGAATATTAAATTTTTAAGGTAATGCTCTAACCAACTGAGCCATCCTGTCAAAAGCAATAATCAGTATAAATTTCAAATACTTATCTATGAGTTTCCTTCTGATTCCTCTATTTTTCCTAAAACGAAAATTGATTAGTGGTTTCCATACACTATATATAGTCACTCACACTAGTTGACTTATCAGGTTATTGCCATTGTCATGTAAGCAGTTTCCTTGAATTTTCTGTTTAAAAAAAATCTAGCCTTTTATCAATAAATAATGTAATCCCATCATGGACTTTATTAGACACTGTGTGATGGTTATTCACAGTTAAATCTTTTATCAGAAGATCATACCATTATCTGCTACTGTGAGACATTGTCAATGGTCTGAGTTCAGTAATTGATATTATATATTTTAGAAAAGAAAAAATTACACTTTTTATATTACTTTAATTTCCATTTTATGTACTTCTGTAAATGCCCTTAACTTTTGAATAAACTTATATTTATTGTTATATAACACTTTGCTTCATGTTTTGTGATTAAAAAGAGTTTTATTAATTCAAAAATGTCCTTCTGAAAATAATATAGTAAGAGTATTAGAGTAGTTTGTCAATGGATTTCTATTTATTTATTTTTTTCATCAAAAAGTTAACATTAGCAACTTAATCTTATTAAATATTTATAAGATCATGAGACCTATTATAAAATCTCATTATTTTAATTTTCAGACACATGTAAAAAAAAAACAACTGGGTTTCACTAAAATGTTATTTGTAAGAAAAAACTAAAAACACAAATATATTTAAAGAACGATATGGCATTTTAGTTCCTCAACTTCATTACAATTCAAAAGTACGTCATATCAATTAACATTTACTTTATAATTCATATTTCAATATAAGCATTAATTTAGTTGTTGTTGTTTTTTTTTTAATGTAAATATTTTTTTTTTTTTTTGCATCAGATGCAACAACAAATAACTTTCAATATGTTATTTTTAGTCTATTGATTTAATTATCTAAAAGATCCATGTTCACTCATAAGAGAAACACTTATAAATTAAATTGTTATAAAATACATAGACAAATAATAAACAATGATGAAGACATTTGAAAGGTTTTGATTATCTGTGTAATTGATGAAGCGAATTCCATAAGATATGCAATATGGGGTTCATTTGCCCTTTTTTTTTTATGTCTTTATTGAATTATTTAAAGGAAAGTAATATTTAAAATTTTTTTAAATATATATAATCAGAATAAATATTATTTTTTAATGAAAGGCTAATTTGCTCTTGATCTGCTATTCAAAGTAATACTTTGAAATTTTTTCTCAAATTAGGCTATATAACTGTCTACTTGTATAGATCTGAAATCTGAGAGCATATTTTACTAATATTAATTATAAACATAGCATGATCTTTGAAAAATGCTTTGCAAAATTTTTTTAAATGATTTAAACAATATTTAATTACATTTTTTTCTATATGCATAATATGGTATCCCATAAATCTAGCATAAGATGGAATACTACCATACTATTAGAAATGTTACTATTGTCTCTTTAGATCATCATTCCTATAAAAAAAAAAAAACAAGTGCTCTGCTGATTTACTTCATTACAATAATAACCAGAATAATATTTATTTTCATTTCATTATCAATCTGAGCACAATACTTGAGTATCTCTCATAAAATTCCATTCTTTATCAAAATCATCTTTACTCAATTTCAATAGATATTAAGTTTGTAAAGATTATTATTAATAAATTATAAAACACTTTTTGAGAATTCTATTTCAAGGAATAATCATCAAAAAAGAACAACTACAAAATTCCTGCTATAATGAGAAAATTAAATTTTACTGGATTTAAAGAACATGATGAGAAACAACAGAAGAAACATCAAAACACATTGAACCAGAAAACCTGCCTTATGGTTAACCTAGCATGTTAGAATAATTCATAATATATCACAGTAATCTTCTATTATAATTTGATTTAAACACAAGTATATTGCATATACTTTTAAACTAGATTGTAATTAAAAGGAATTTGAACCAGACTTTCAAATTTCCTTATGGTAATTTATATATATATATATATATATATATATATATATATAAAGTTATTTATAATCATAACTTATAGAATCATGTTAAGATAAATATTATTCTCAATATGATTTATTGAATATATATATAAAATGAATGAATAGAATGGCCATTCTATCTTTTCCAAAGACTTTATCATGTGTTTGAAGTGTTTGTATTCATTCATTTTATAGTTAAAATCCAAAGTGCATGTGCAACAGTTTAATGCTGTTTAAAATATTACAGTTTGTAAAAAACATCGAGCTATATAAAATAATTCACTTATTTACATACATTGAATGTATATATAGTAAAATTTTAACTGTGTAGAAGATCAAACGTTTACTTATTTACATACTTATCATTAATAATTCCAATGCATACGCTTCCTGAAATAAATATCATATCACCTCAAACATTAAGAAATTTTTAAATGAGCTGTTTTGAAATGCAGACTCTAATACATTTATTCACAGAAGATGTAGCTGAAAATTTTTTAACATCTGAGATGATTTGATATTTGATATACTCGTTGTATTATTAAAAATAATTATCTTTTTCATTTATTTAGTTTATCCTTGCATTTATATAATTTCTTATTTATATTATAAACTAGTTTTATTTCTGAAAATAAAAAATTGATAATATCTGAATACAAGTAAATGAGATTTAAGACATTCAATCATCACCCATTAAATGACCTCCTTGAATGACCACTGCATAGTTTATCATTCATAGATTCTTAAGCAGTGCTATAAATTGATTAATATAACTATATTACTGGTTCATTATTTGTTTATTTCTTTGGAATATATATTAAGTTCTCTACTTGAAGGCAGATTGAGTAATTAAACATCAAGGTACAAGTGATAACATTTGATCACTGCCATTTAACCTGATAAATTTTATAATAGCTGCTCTTATCTTCCACTTTCTAAGGTAAAATTATTGTATTTATGAATCCTTATACAAAGACAGTGAGCACTCTAGAAATAAAAATGGATCTAATTGACAATACTTGGACTTATTGTACATCTTATGTATATAATCAAAATAAACATAAAAGCATAAATAAGAATAGATTTGTAAATATAAACATTAATCTTTAAATCAATAACTGGCTTTTGCCTATTAAATACAATCACTTTCAAATTTATAACCTATAATATTACTTCTACAATAACTAATAATTTTTCAATAACCTAAAACAACTTTTAAAGCTTTTAATTGATCCAGCAAATTTTGTAATCCTTTTCAAAACAACTGCTTTGACTTTTAATAACTTTGAATAATTAAGTTTCTTTCAAAAGTTAGTAACATCTGCTTGAAAAGGTTTTAGCCTCTTTTTTAATAATTATCAAGTGAACTTTCATTAGATATTTATTGCAACTATTCAGAAAGGAAAGTATTTGTCTTTAAATTAATTTTCATTTGTAAAACATTTAATTGCATAAACAAATTCTGCATAATATATTTATGAAGCCTATATTATACTATTTAGTATTTACTTAAGGCTAATTCCAGGTCAAAAAAATAAAACATATTGGTAAGTATAATTATAGATCAAAGAATAATCAATACTCTGTTAATGTAAAAAATTATAAAAACATTCATAAGCAGTATTTCAGATGAAAATATTATAAAAAAAATTCCTACATATGTTTTTCTTTAGACAAATGATTTTATAATAAATGGAAAAATATTTGCACAGTAGCATAGTACAAAATTGGTCGGTAAAAAACTAGACTACCATCATTAAGCAAATGTTATCATTATATGAATTGATTTCTTTTTTTCATTAACAAAAGTGTGTAATAACATGGTAACATATTAAAATAGTTACATATTAAATGAGTAATAATGCTGAACCTATAAAAATAGTATAAAGAAAAATAAATGCATTGTTATATTTACAAGATATGGCCATGTACTATAAAAAACTTCAAAATTAATAAGTAATATTTTATATGCAATTGTAAAAAAGCTTTCTAAATTGGAAAAAATATAAACAATATTAAACCTAATTGTAATGCATTCTCAGAGCAGAGAACTCTTTTCAAAGCCAAATATTACACTGTCAAATACACTTTTTTTTTATAATTGCATATAGAGTATCCTTTACGTATGATAACATAAAAAATGTAAATGTAAAAATAAATATAGTTGTTACCTTGCTCATTTAGTTTAATCATTTTTAATTTCTCTGGAAAGTAAAAACATTCTTTTTATAGCAAACACTAGATATAGATTTTACATAGCTAACACAAAATTTTACTTATTCACTATGTAAATAAATAAGCAGTAAGACATCCCAAAGTCAAAATGTTGCTCAGCATATAGCTGAAATACTATCAAAATAGTATGTGTGAATAATTTAAAAGTGTTCCAATTAAAGCAAATCACAATTAAGCAAATATCCATTACTTGTATTTTTCATTAAACTTTTCAAATATTTTGATTATTTGATCTAAATCTACACTCATTCTAATGCCCCTGAATGAAGATAGAAATTATCACTATCAATGAACAGAAACAACTAGAAAAAACAGTAATGTGTTGTATTAGTGTTGGCACAATTATTTAGAAATTGTACAATGGAAGAAACAATAGGGAGTGAAAGAGTTAGGTAGGTGTGCAATGGCTATCAAAGATTATAGAAGGAAAGAAGGTTTAATTTAGATAACAGCATCTCTGGGCATATAACATAAGTACCAAAAGTGAATTCATCTAAAGAAAAGCCATTTTATATCACATCAACTTGAAAGAATTATAATACTCCTTTATTGCCAAAAATACTATTCCCGTCATCATTCTTTTCAAAATCGGATTTTCCAGTAAGTAATCAATATATATACAGTATATATTAATTTTGAAAGTAAACTTTTCAATTTGAAATATATTTTTAGTGAGTGAGCAAAAAATAAAATAAAATATAGTTTCTGCTCATTTTCTGTTAATTCATATATCAAGAAAAATATCTGTATCTTATTTTCCCCATTCTTTATAATAGTGTTTATTGAAATCTCATTCAATAAGACTGTTTTACTCAAAAGATGATTAAAAATAGCAAATTTTCTTTACATAACTTTGACAAATAAATATCGAGTACATTTATTTCTAATTCAGACTTATATAATCACCTTCTTCCATTTTAAAAACATTCATCGATTCATTTCAAATTTTATTGATTCCATTATAAAGCAATAAGTCAATTACTGACATAAATTACATTTTACAGACAAGGGAATTTAATCAGATTTAAAACATAAAGCTTTAATCTGTATATAATTGATCTTAACGAAGAACAATAGTATGAATATTTATTACCGTGTACCATCTCCTTTTTTTGTTAATATTACAGACAGCTATTAGACAGATGTTTATTTAATACAAAACAATCATTTTTTTTTCATCATATAGATAATAATAACTACAGTTCATTAGAAATCTCTAATAGTCTAATACAGCGTTTCCCAACCTTTTTTGGTTCGCATACCACTTGGTAGTACATCACGCTAAATTGTACCACTTCATAAAAATGATTGTATTTCGTGAAATTTGTTATTGCGAGTGTGTTATTTTATTTGCATTATAAATATTATAAGGTGACCATGTATGTATTCACATCTCATAATGAGACAAATTACACTGAAACACGTCTAAACGCCAGATTATAAACTCACTGAAATTATAAAGTCACTGTAACATATTTATATGTATGTGTTTGTTCAAAGTTTCATATTTTTTCCAAAATAATTTATTAAAGATTACATTATTACATTAAAGGTTATTTGGTACATATTTTGTTCAAAGTGTTTTCTCATTCCTTCATTTGGTTTTCCCGAATTTGAGTCTGTTTTCTCTTTTTTGGAGCATCTTGCTATTGGTTGGGCCATGTAGAGGATAAATCCAGCATGTCCCAAGTCATGGTAAATATAACCTCAGGGGTTATCAGGCTATCTCTTGTTCTTGTTTTCTTTATATTGTTCAGCATGAAGTTAATAGGATTAAAATTTTGATGATTAAATACTAGCTTACATCTAGTAATCCACAATAGATGATCAAGAATTAATGAGAGTCTAATTTCTGGGTATGATCCTTTTCTGATACATTCTTTCAAATTAAATAATTTAGATTGATTTGCCTTGATCCGACTCATTATTTATCTACTATTTTGTCATATTTCGTTTACTAATAAATGGTTTTAATAAAAACACAAAATTATAAAAAACCAATTAGAATATTATCTTATCATAATCAAATATTTTTATAAAATAAATTTAATGAGATCTTTGTGCTTGTTTTGAACAACATAATTTTTTGAAATTTGGTTCAAAAGAAGCGAGGTATACCCTTAAGTCTACAGCTGCGTTCAATCTGTTTCGATACTTATTTTTTTAAAAATATATGAAGAAAAAGCTCTTCCTACTAATTCCGTACAACGGTAATAATAATTTAAAAGCTTTCTCAGAAATTTGTTCATATTCTTAAGTAATGTTTAACCAAAAATTAATTACATTGTGTCATTTGAATTCTACTTGTAAAGTTCTGTCACATGATAAATCTATTAAATTTTCTTTATCCTTTATTGATAATGATGTAGCTTTTTCTAAATTTTCTGCATAGAAGGGGTTTGAAATCCAATTATCATTTGTGTTTTCGGGTTTTGGAAAATATTCCATGAAAGACAATTTTAATCCTGTTAAATGTGCTATTATATTTTCTTGTATATCTTGAGACAGACTAACCTTATTTTCAAACAAAAAAATATGTAGAGTTTCGAATATTTCCAGTTGATTGTTTTCGATACTTATATATATATTACTGTTTCCAAAAATCTAATTTCTTAATCATACTTTCAATTTTATCATTACCATTAAAGATCGTTATAGATTGTACATATTAACAACTTTACTGTATAATATTATTAATTAAAATAATTTTTATGAATTATAGGAAAAAACGTTTCTATATTTTTATGATTTAATTTTTTTTATGTCCGCCATTATTATTTTTCGTGTACCACCAACCAGCAACTCACATACCACCAGTGGTACGCGTACCACAGGTTGGGCAACACTGGTCTAATAGACAATGTATAATAATAAAATAAACCAGGAAGTTTTCCTTAATAAGGGTGGGCAATGAGCAGAAGATTGCCGAATATGATCATGGCTGATAGTAATAATAAGATTAATTCTTCAAAAAGTCAGGTGATGTTGGAACACTATGTGACAAGTTAATTATAGCATATTAATATAATTAGTCAGCTGAATCTTTAGCTATTTAGTCCACTATACAAAACCACAAAAGAGCAATCTTGATTAATAAAAGAAAGAAACAAAAAAGTTATTTGCTAATTCAATGAAACCATTGAACTTCTTGCCACATTGAAACTATCTTAATTTCCTATACAGTTTTCCTATAATAAAGATACAAAATAAATCATTATTAAAATAAAAATTAAAAATATAAATCTATCATTGTTTACGTAATTAATTTATCATTATTAGTTATCTGACCTGTACAATAAATCAAATAACTTTCACACTGAAGATATCATTTCTTGCTCTATACCTATCTATTCTTTTCCTTAAGGTCATTGATTAACTTCTTTTTTTTTCTACTTCTTTTTTATTTTGTTCCCTGCAGTCCTTTCAACATACTTCTAATATTCTTTTGACTTTGGGTAAATGTCTAATCAAATTAATCTTCTTCTTCATAATTTCCTAAAAAAAAAGTTTCCAAACACTTTTCAGCATTTCTATATTTCTAATCTTATCCTTCCAACTTAACCCTTTTATTTTCTTCAAATTTTACAATATGTCATTCTGGATTAGATGAAATAGAGTCAATTGTTAAAAGTAAAGAAAGTTATCAAGCAAAGTCATTTGATGTTTTCTTCAGTAAGTAAAATCTCATAAAACTTAAGTCAATTAATGTATATAGTTTCTGAATGTGTGCAAATCTATATAACTATATAAGAAAATTAGCCTACATTCAAAATATTCAGTCATTTTCTTAGCAAAAACAGTATAAAAATATTTGGTTACTAACTTGAACAATATTAGAAAATACAGATGGTTTCTGAATATATGAACTAAATTCAATGCTCTCAAATGAAGAGGCTTAATAGCCAGAAACAATTTTATATGCTCCCAAATGAAGGGGCTTAATAGCCAGAAACAATTTTATGAACATTTATATTGAATTTCTGGTCATTTTTGTCTAACATTCATGATTTATAATTTTACATTCTATTTTATATTACTGATTTGCAATTTTTTGAATTGCCTCTTCTACTCTCAGCATTTGCCATTTCTATTGCAGTTTCACCATCTGAGTGATTCACATTTTCCCTAAACTTTTATTCTACTGATATAATTTCCTTAACATATTCCTCCAGAATCTTATTAAGATTTCTTATCTTCATTATCCATATTTATATTTGATCTCTGATATTTTTGCATTAATTCTATATTTTGGTTAGAACTTTTCATATTAGAAAATGAAGTTTTATTTAATTTCTCAAATTTTATTTAATTTCTTAAGTCTATGCTTAATATTTATGCCAATTCTTAGCTATGATCTAAATTTATGATGTCTCTGAAAATCACTACATTCACTTCTTTCTTTAAAGTTGTATTTGTTATTAATTTGCTCACATCCTTCATTATTATTTAATCTTAGTATATGGAACTTGTTTTTTCATGAGACATCCAAATAGGCATGAGATTCTTTATGAAAATTATATCAAATTTCATTCAGTTATTCTTTATGATCAATACAATGATTTCTGATAGCGAAAATAGATGCATATAGCAATTAAATTATAGAGAATAAACACTGCAAGATTGTTATTGCTCTTTTCTATAAATGAAGATTAAACTAATGGATCACAATCAACCGGTTGACCTTATTGTTCAAATTTTAAATTTTATACCCAGAAATATATAGTAAACTAGAAAAAAAAAGTAAAAAACAAAACAACAATTTATAGAATCGATTTTTTTATTTATTTATTTTCATATTTTAAGATATGGTGATATATCTGTTTTTGATTTTATGATTTGATTGACTAAAATAATAATACTTTAGGATTATTTTTGAGCAACAAAAATATGATCAAACAAACTTATGACTCAAATTCATTTCTTGATAATTGGATTTCTAAAAAAAAAAAAAAAAAGATTTTAATAATGTGTTTAATACCATTCATTCATGATCAGACTTACTTATGACTTCACTGACATTGTCATCTTATTATTGAATGTGGGTAGGTCAAAATTGAACTCAGTTATCTGTATCCTAGCATTAAATATAAATAAACTTTTAATAGCTTTGATAAAGCAGGGAATCAAATTAAATTTTGGTTTCAATAAAAAATGCAAAATGTTTATTTTTAATTTCAATATAAATCATGAGTAGTGCAAAGAAATCAAGGATCTTTCATTTTCTTCCGAAATATGAGATGGATTACGTTTTACAGACATTAATAGAAAATATTACTGCTTAATTTATAGTTCATCCATAGCAATTCTAAAGAGGTAATATTAAAAAATACTTTTGATCACTAGATGAAAAATATGAAGATTTTTCTAAAAATTTAGAAGTGCAGCAAATCTAAAATCCGAATTTAAAAAAACAATATTTCTGTGCACAAAATACAAAAGCAAAAAACATATCGAATTAAGTTACTGGTGCTTCTTTAAAAGTATGCCATTTATTATCCAAAGCAAAAGGGATATTTATGATAATGGAAGGTGGTAAAGGAATATTTTTTTGCAGCAGCAAAATCATTATTTTCTATATTTAAAAAATGAAAAATTAAATAATTTCTAATGTTGAAGATTTGCAATTTTTCAAAACAGACAGTGAAGATGAAATTTTAAGTGCCATGTAAATATAGTCAATTAATGTCAGACAGGCTGCAGAAAGGAGTTTGCTATCAACTGAAAGGAGATCTTTTTATTCCTCTTGGAGATCTTAAAAGAACCGTGCAGGGCAAATTCCTAATGTCCACTCCATGCATTCTTGTCATTGCAGCTGATATTACTATGTGATTATTCATATAGTATACGAACATGGATGGTCTGCTCATTAACACGCATTAGCCAGTGTGGTGAGTTTATTGGCTTTTTACCTCTGAGTTTAAAATCAAGAAACACCATGGTCTTTCTTCTCAGTTGCCTGATAAGGCAGAATGAATGTATGTGTAAATGATAAATATTTTTCCAATAGATATATACAATCATGACAGACAAAAATAAATCATGACCCTTATTCCCAGGAGGCTGTAAAATCACCAACCAAGGCAGCAGATGATGGCCAAAGGTGGAGGTGCTAAGAATCCCCTGATTGTGAACCCAGGCTGCCATATGATGATGACTTTTTACTTAGGTACTTACAACTTCAGATCACTTTCAAGTGAAGAAAAATTGCAAGAATTAGAAGAACTGTCTTATATTAAATGGAGCATTAGTGGACTTTGTGAAGTTAGAAGAAAAGGTGAAGAGACAATTGATATAAAAAGTGGACATATACTCTACTATAAAGGTACAAATATCGGAAATACAAATGGAGTAGGATTCATTATAAATAAAAAGTGGAAGAAGAACATTGTGAAGATTGATGGTGTATCAGGCAGAGTAGCAAGATTAGTTATACAACTTAATACCAGATACCAAATGCAGATGATTCCGGTTTATGCCCAACAAGTTTTCATAGTGATGAAGTAGAAGATTTTTATATTGAAACAGACAGATCGGAGAACCGATCTTCGTTTCAGGTGTTTTCATGTACGGTAATTCAAACTACTGTTCGCCCGCAGTGAGGTTTTGTCTATTTCAAATTATAATAAAATTTAGTTATGTATTTTATAGTTATAAATAAATATGTAAAGATCCCGTATATAAATGTCACAAACCATGAAATAATATTTGTGTGTGCGTGGTTTGTGAATTTGTATCATTTAATTTAAAGTTTCAGTGCGGGCGTATTTGTTTAAATTATAGTTTTTTAAAATTGTATAAAGTCGTTTAAAAATACTGATCAAAAGTCACATTCCTTTGATCAGTGTTTTAATTAAAATCTAATTGCACAAATGTACAAAGCAATTAAGTTGTATTCAAAATTAGTAAGGAATTTTTATATGTAATTACTATGTCAATTTGAAAATAACGTATTAAATTAAAAGATTGCTAAAAACAGATAAATTGATTGTTGGTCAAGCTGGAAAGGAGGCGGAGCCTAAAATAAAACAAGTCGGAAAGGTCAGCAGTGGCTATTTTACAGAAAAACTTTCATTCTAACTTTTGTCGTGTTTGAGAGAGGTAGTCTCGAGACAACACAGCAGTTAATAATAATTCAAATATCTTATTAAGAAGTTCACCGGTAAGCCACAATGTTGATGGGCTAAGTGCCAGGAGCTGGTCTCTGCCCCGCCAATATGGATCTTTGTGCCGCTGTCTGATCATGTTTCACGTAACTCACAATTTCCAACTTCCAATCTCAAATTTAACTATGCCTTGCAAATAACTTTCAAAATGCGCGCCTACGTTTCGTCACAAGCCAAGCAGGATGAAGAAAGAAGAGTAACTGTGTTACACGAACTTTAACTTTCTTCCGTGCTTAATGTTATCAATCAAGTAAATCATATGTAAGTTTTTATATCATTTATCATGCTATTGTTTAACCTGTCAGTAAATTTTCTTTTCTTTTAATCCTCCGCTCTAGTCTTTAGAAATAATTTATAAAAATTGTAATTAGTAGTAATAATAATTCAAGTTAATGCTTTTATATTTTTTTATGTTGTTTATTCCCTAAACAAACGATGCCAATAGTAACATTTCCCAACTCTGTGTAAACTAGTGTTCAATAATGATCAAGATTTTAAAAGTAATTTCGTTTTTATTAAAGTAAATATTCTTTCATATTCCGAGTTGGTAAATGTTAAGTCTCTTTATTAATCTATGTTAAATTGTCATATCATTGCAATCTAAGGTTTAATCTCAAATATATAAAATGGTTTTAAAGTGTTATATTAATGTCACGTATGATCTGAGAAATAACTCTCTGTATTAAAATGATACTATCGCTACCGTCTGTCAACCTGAAGGGTCAGGAGTTTCAGAGTAAAATTAACTAATTATTGTTTTCACGGTCAGTTTACTCCCGCTATGTTTTATTGGGATATGGATCTCAGCTTGGCGTAGAAAAGAAATAGTTTTCAGGTTTTGTATAATGTCTTTTAAAAATCACTTCAAGTTCTCGTCCGTGATTGTCTTGGCAATGCCTTCCCTTCGCTGAAGTTAGCGTCTGCCATTCTACCATTGGGGAATGAAAGCAGTTTCTTTCCGTAATCTCTTGATCAGGGGTTAAAATGACCCCTGTTGTCGTGTCCCGGAACTACTTGGGGGCATTAAGCCTTGTCAAAGTACAAGCGCCCGGTATTCCGTTAATGCACGTAATTGATTACTGTAGGGCTCTTGAATCCAGGCAACCACCAGTACATCTATCCTTTATGTCGTATTTATATAAAACCACCTCCAACTGTTCGTCTACGTAACGGCTCGAGCCTATTCAAATAAAATAAGTTAATAAAAATTCTTTAGATAAATATGTTTTCAATGCTAAAATACTCTGATTCTCTTAACCATCTAATATTTTATTAGAGCTATTGGCATGAGTTTGTTCACAACTAAATGAAAGTTTACTAAAGACTAGTAGCAATACAAGGATTTATGAAGTCTTAGTACTGTATAACACTATATTTATATGCTGTCTATTTTATTATATAACACTATATTTATATGCTTTCTATTTGTCTCATTTAACCTATATTTATATGCTTTATATTTTGCTTATTAAACACTTTATTTAATCTAAATTTTTGTGTCCTCCACCTTATTACTCTCTAAGTCTATTTAGCCACTTACTGTCTGTATTGGCAACTTAAATATATACGTCACATAAATGACCGTCCCAGTATCTATAGTCTAATAAATCTATTTATCATTAACTGTAAGAATTTAGTCTATGTTCTGAGCTGAGCTAGAAAAGGGATAACCCCGTGCTGTTATAAAGTCATCATCGGTTAGTCATACCGGGGTTTGGGTTTGAATTCAGTTGGCGTTTTGGAACTAATTCCTAAACGTGGGCTGGGTTTGAACTCGGGTACTGTGTATGAGTAAGCGTGGTGGATTTATACCGGTACAGTTATTAAATTTTTGTTTCTTGTCACTTTATAAAAAAAAAAAAAAAAATGATTATACATAATTTCTGGTTAACATTTTTCTTTCTCTTTTTTCACATAATTGATTGACCTTGGAGAACAGTCTGGGTGAGGGTTTGAACTTAACATTTACAAAGGTGGGTGCATTGCCGTAATTCCTTTATCATCATCATATGTATGTCACAATGGTCATTTTCCAGGTTATCATTTATTGTATATCTCTACCTTCTCCCTGGGTCGGGAGGTATATAAGGTTTTAAAGGCCTGGTCTTAAAACTATACTGCTCCCATTCCTCTTTTGTTGGATACAAGTCCCCATAGTCTCTTGCGGTCATTAATTCTATGGCCTTTTTTCGACCGAATGCGCAAACAAACAATTCTTTAATATTATCTCGATGAGCGATGGGATTCTCTCCTGGGTCATCCTTGAAAATTTGAATCTGTATGAAGGATCCAGGCATTGGCGTCTGTAACTTCTTCATACTAATTTGAGGACTCATCATCTGTCCCATTTCCACTTTTAGTTTCATTGGACTAGTGGTCTCCACATCTTTTCCTTTTTCTGTCTCTATATCCGCTTCTTCCACTGCCTCGTAACTGGATTCATCCTCACCACTGTTACTTTCCTTGCTGTCCCCAACTTCTTTTGGGGTGGCCTGGTCATCTTCATTTTCTATTTCTTTACTTTTCATATGATTTAAACAACAAGAATGAACTCGCAAAAAAAAAATTATGGAATAACTCATTTATTTGAATTAATTACACGCACAAATCGCTTCCGCTCTCTTTTCAAAAAAAAAATCTTCACTCTGTTTCTTAACAATATTTGGGAGTACTATACTGAACCTTTGTGTGAGGGAAAAAAAATTTTATACATTTGTTTTCTTACTATAGTTTTCACTTGCGCATTTTAATACGCCAGATACATTTCAATATTATGACACGACACAAAAAAAATTGAATATTTTTATCATTTAACTGTTTACTCTCGTTCACTCTGCAGGGTGTGGGAGATTTCTTCCATCGGAGCACCACGGAGGGCGACCAAAAATTTAATAACTGTACCGGTATAAATCCACCACGCTTACTCATACACAGTACCCGAGTTCAAACCCAGCCCACGTTTAGGAATTAGTTCCAAAACGCCAACTGAATTCAAACCCAAACCCCGGTATGACTAACCGATGATGACTTTATAACAGCACGGGGTTATCCCTTTTCTAGCTCAGCTCAGAACATAGACTAAATTCTTACAGTTAATGATAAATAGATTTATTAGACTATAGATACTGGGACGGTCATTTATGTGACGTATATATTTAAGTTGCCAATACAGACAGTAAGTGGCTAAATAGACTTAGAGAGTAATAAGGTGGAGGACACAAAAATTTAGATTAAATAAAGTGTTTAATAAGCAAAATATAAAGCATATAAATATAGTGTTAAATGAGACAAATAGAAAGCATATAAATATAGTGTTATATAATAAAATAGACAGCATATAAATATAGTGTTATACAGTACGGTAAGACTTCATAAATCCTCTTGTATTTGGCTACTAGTCTTTAGTAAACGTTTCATTTAGTTGGTGAACAAACTCATGCCAATAGCTCTGTAATAAAATATTTGACGGATGGTTAAGAGAATCAGAGTATTTTAGCATTGAAAACATATTTATCTAAAGAATTTTTATTAACTTATTTTATTTGAATAGGCTCGAGCCGTTACGTAGACGAACAGATGGAGGTGGTTTTATATAAATACGAAATAAAAGGTAGATGTACTGGTGGTTGCCTGGATTCAAGAGCCCTACAGTAATCAATTGCGGTGCATTAACGGAATACCGGGCGGCTTGTACTTTGACAAGGCTTAATGCCCCCAAGTAGTTCCGGGACACGACAACCAGCCGGGGTCATTTTGAACCCCGGTGATCCAAGAGATTACCGGGAAAGAAACTGCTTTCATTCCCCAATGGTAGAATGGCGAGACGCTAACTTCAGCGAAGGGAAGGCATTGCCACAGACAATCACGGACGAGAACTTGAAGTGGATTTTTAAAAGACATTATACAAAACCTGAAAACTATTTGTCTGTTTCTACGCCACAAGCTGAGATCCATATCCCAATAAAACATAGCGGGAGTAAACTGACCGTGAAAACAATAATTAGTTAATTTTACTCTGAAACTCCTGACCCTTCAGGTTGACAGACGGTAGCGATAGTATCATTTTAATACAGGGAGTTATTTCTCAGATCATACGTGACATTAATATAACACTTTAAAACCATTTTATATATTTGAGATTAAACCTTAGATTGCAATGATATGACAATTTAACATAGATTAATAAAGAGACTTAACATTTACCAACTCGGAATATGAAAGAATATTTACTTTAATAAAACGAAATTACTTTTAAAATCTTGATCATTATTGAACACTAGTTTACACAGAGTTGGGAAATGTTACTATTGGCATCGTTTGTTTAGGGAATAAACAACATAAAAAAATATAAAAGCATTAACTTGAATTATTATTACTACTAATTACAATTTTTATAAATTATTTCTAAAGACTAGAGCGGAGGATTAAAAGAAAAGAAAATTTACTGACAGGTTAAACAATAGCATTATAAATGATATAAAAACTTACATATGATTCACTTGATTGATAACATTAAGCACGGAAAAAAAAGTTAAAGTTCGTGTAACACAGTTACTCTTCTTTCTTCATCCTGCTTGGCTTGTGACGAAACGTAGGCGCGCATTTTGAAAGTTATTTGCAAGGCATAGTTAAATTTGAGATTGGAAGTTGGAAATTGTGAGTTACGTGAAACATGATCAGACAGCGGCACAAAGATCCATATTGGCGGGGCAGAGACCAGCTCCTGGCACTTAGCCCATCAACATTGTGGCTTACCGGTGAACTTCTTAATAAGATATTTGAATTATTATTAACTGCTGTGTTGTCTCGAGACTACCTCTCTCAAACACGACAAAAGTTAGAATGAAAGTTTTTCTGTAAAATAGCCACTGCTGACCTTTCCGACTTGTTTTTATTTTAGGCTCCGCCTCCTTTCCAGCTTGACCAACAATCAATTTATCTGTTTTTAGCAATCTTTTAATTTAATACGTTATTTTCAAATTGACATAGTAATTACATATAAAAATTCCTTACTAATTTTGAATACAACTTAATTGCTTTGTACATTTGTGCAATTAGATTTTAATTAAAACACTGATCAAAGGAATGTGACTTTTGATCAGTATTTTTAAACGACTTTATACAATTTTAAAAAAACTATAATTTAAACAAATACGCACGCACTGAAACTTTAAATTAAATGATACAAATTCACAAACCACGCACACACAAATATTATTTCATGGTTTGTGACATTTATATACGGGATCTTTACATATTTATTTATAACTATAAAATACATAACTAAATTTTATTATAATTTGAAATAGACAAAACCTCACTGCGGGCGAACAGTAGTTTGAATTACCGTACATACGCCCGCACTGAAACTTTAAATTAAATGATACAAATTCACAAACCACGCACACACAAATATTATTTCATGGTTTGTGACATTTATATACGGGATCTTTACATATTTATTTATAACTATAAAATACATAACTAAATTTTATTATAATTTGAAATAGACAAAACCTCACTGCGGGCGAACAGTAGTTTGAATTACCGTACATGAAAACACCTGAAACGAAGATCGGTTCTCCGATCTGTCTGTTTCAATATGGATGTATAAAACGCTTTTGATCAGAATAAACACCATTTTAAAATTGTTATGGAAGTCTTTAATGCTAGAATTGGTAAACAAATGAAAGATGAAAACACTGTAAGTAATTTTGGTTATGGCAATAGAAATGAGAGAGATCATAGACTTTGGGAGTTTTCTGAAAAAGAAAAACTTTATATTATAAATTCTTTTTTTGTGAAAAATGTTAAAAGGAAATGGACATGGAAGCATTCAAATGAAGGTACAGCAGAATTGGATTATATTTTGACTAACAGAAAATACATACTTCAAGACTGTAATGTTCTTAATAAATTTAACACGGAAAGTGATCATCAATTAGTAAGATGTAAGATAAGTGTTAATGTAAAACTAGAGAGACAAAAATTATTAAGAAAAACAATATTTACAGTTGATATTCCTAATCTTCAGAAACACTCTAATGAATTTAAATTAACTTGACAAATCAGTTTCAAGTATTAGTAGATTTTGAACATGATTCAGTTTTGAATGAAATTAATAAGAAAATAACTGATACATTTTTAAAAACTGCAACAAAGATAGCTGGTAAAAAAAAGCAGCAATTGACCAATAAAATTTCTACTGAGATTAGAGAATTTATGAAAAAAAGAAGGAATATGAAGATATACAAAAATGATGTATTAAAAAGGATTGAATACCTCAAATTCTATAAAATGATGTGGAAAAGAGTTGAAAATGATATAAGAAAGTATAACTGTGAACTATCAAGGAAAGCTGTAGAAGAAAATAAAAGTCTCAAGAGTGTAAAATAACATTTTGGTATTGATAGGAAATTTATCTCTAAAATAAGGAAAAAAGATGGAACTATTACTAAAAAGAGAGATGACATCATGAAATGTGTAGAAGACTCCTATCAAAAATTATATAATAATAGAGAACAAGTACTTCCTAAATCTGTTATATCTTCCAAACGGCCCAGAATTTTAAATGAAGAAGTGAGATATGCAATTAAATTTATGAAAAAAGGAAAGGCTCCAGGTAATGATGGAATTATAATTGATATATTAAAAGAAGCAGATGAAGAAATAGAAAAAAAATTAGCAAAGTTATATACCAAATGTCTAAATGATAAAGGTGTATCATATGATTGGAAGAATGCAGTATTAATATTAATATTTTAAAAAGGTGATAAAAAAGAAATTACAAACCTATCAGCCTTTTATCGGTTTTATAGAAAAATTTTACCAAGATAATTACAACTCCCCTACAGAGAACATTGGATTTCCACCAATCAAGAGAACAAGCTGGATTTAAAAGTAGTTTTAGTACAGTAGATCATATCCAGGTATTCAGAGAAATTATAAAAAGGACAAATGAATATGAGTTGCCATTATGCTTTGGATTTGTAGATTATGAAAAGGCATTTGATTCTATAAACATTTCTTCAGTGATTAAAGCATTATTGGATCATCAAGGTATAGATCCAGGATATTGTCATATTTTGAAAATAATATTTATAAAAATGCAACAGCAACACTTAGATTACATAATGATACTAGGAAAATCAACATTAAGAAGGGAGTAAGCCAGGGTGACCCTATATCTCCAAAACTTTTTACAGCAGTACTGCAAGAAGTATTTTGTGAATTAAAATGAGAATCTAAAGGAGTGAAAGTAAATGGAGATTATTTAAGCCATTTAGATATTGCAGATGATGTAGTTGATTTTTGCAAATAATGCTTTAGAACTGTAGGAAATGTTGCAGGAGTTATCAGATGAAAGTAGGAAAATAGGACTAAAGATAAATATTAAAAAGACTAAAGTAATGTTCAATGGATTTTCTCAAAATATGAAAATAAAGATTGATTATGATGAGTTAGAAAAAATTAACAGCTACAAATATTTTGATCAAATTATTAATACAGATGGAAACATAGTGGATGAAAAAAATCGTAGAATTAAACTTGGTTGGGGTGTTTTTGGTAAAAATAACTTGATACTAAAAGGAAATATGCCTATATTTTTGAAAAGAAAAGTTTTTAATACATGTATTTTACCAGTTCTTACTTATGGATCTGAGACTTGGACACTTAATAGAAAAGCAGTACAGAGACTTCAGACCACTCAAAGAAGTATGGAGAGATGCATGTTAGGTGTAACAAGAAGAGATCAAAAATGCAATATATGGATAAGAGAACAAACAGGTGTTATTGACCTCATTGAAAAAAGTAAAAGACTGAAGTGGAGTTAGGCTGAACATATTGCTAGAAGAGATGATAATAGATGGAAAATTTAAATATTAAACTGGATTCCAAGAGATTGTAAAAGACCCAGAAAGAGACCACATGTGAGATGGATGGATGAAATAAGAAAGTGTGCAAGGATGGTGTGGAGAAGAAAAGCTAAAGATTGGAAAAGATGGTTTGAACTTGGAGAGACATTCATCCTGCAGTGAACTGATAATGGTTGATGATGATGATGAATGTCAGACATTCATTTGTGTTACATTTTCATTATAATTTAATAAATTAAACAATTTCATCAATAGCTCAGTTAATGGTATTTATTTGTATGGTATTACAAGATTACTCAGATAAAAAGAAACTTGAAAATAACAGCATTATTAGGGAGGACAAGGGAAAATATTTTTGTGACATTTTGATGAATCTGTAAATCAATATCAACTTACTCTTTTAAAAATAACTTCTATTCTACTGCTAGGATTGGTGAAATGATAGGAGGTGCTAAATCAAGCTTCATTTCTTTCTGTAAAATCGATGTCAAATATGTAAATTTATGTAAATATCACTGTATAATCCATCAATAAACCTTGTATAGTAAAAATTCAATACAAAAGATATTTTGGCTATCATATTTAAAATTAATCAGCTATACTCAAATTGTAAATTGAAAATGCCTGCAAAAAACTTCTGTTGTACATTAAGTGGCTCAGCAGAAATAAATTTCTACAAAAATTTCTTGTATTAATTAATGATATAAATATATCAAATCATAAGTGTCGATTAAATTTATCATTTTTAATAGATTTTGGCACAAAACTAAGGAATTTAAATTTATAGTTGCAAAAGTTTAAAAATAAAAACATAATTGATATGTTAAATTCAATAAGAACTACCCAACAATACTTACTCATATTGAAAAATATAGGTGGCAGTGAATTTAGACATTTCCCACACTTACTGATGTATATCAATGAAAATCCAGATATAGTTCATTCTAATTTCAAATAATTTTTAAGTAAAATAGAAATAATTGAGAAAAAAATCAATTCAAGTTTTAAAAATTTATAAACTGAATTAAGTGTTTCTTTTAGCAATAATCCAGTTCAAAATAGAAATTTAAATAAAATTGCTCAAATATATGATATGAATCAAATTAAAGTTATCAAAATATTTTACATTTGAAATCAATAAATAAATAAAAAATCTGCAAGCATATAAAGGAGAAATGTCCTGACATGTTGCCCCAAAAGTGCTTCTTTCAGATTGACTTATTTCTTAAAAGCTGTTTGAATATTATTTTTTAATAAATCAAAATCAAATACCAAATAAATATTTGGAATACTATTTGTGATTGGCCACATTTTATCAACTTGATTACAAATGAATTGTAAAGTCTGAGCAATGTCAAATTTTTGATCTATGATTGAGAATTTTTTATTTCTTTATTATTAAAAAAATATTTTGAATTGATTTACTAATATTTTTGTTTTGTTATACTCAAAATATTTGAGATTTTCCGTAGCTATTGTAATTAAATAATTAATAAATATTTTGTTTCAATTTATGTTTTACTTGATTAGAATTCATTAAAAAATATATATTTTAAGAGAAAATATTATTGAGTAATTTGATATGAAAAAATAGCTCATATATGAAAAAGTTTAATGACTGTCTCAGAAATATATTTATTTTTTCTTCCACTACTAGGATTATAGATCCTCTTATATCTTCCAAAACAATAATCATCTTTCATCATAATCTTTTTCATGCCTGACAAGATACAAAACAAATATAAAAAAACAAATCAAATAGGCTCCATCACAGAAATGTAATGCATTAAAGGCAATATTAACACCATATATTTAGAGAAAACTTTACACTGCTAAATACAACTTTAATATAACTGAAAATGCAATACAATAATATTTTTTCTACGTCACCCCCCCCCCTCAATATAAAGCACCTCAAACTAAAGGATAATAAAAATAGCCAAAATAATTAAAATTTATGAAAGATAATGCTATCCTTCTGAAAGATTGTTGGAGTATGGAAGACAAAATGCAGAGTAGATATGAGCATATGAAAAAAATAAACATAATCAGCAGCGGAATAAAAATGCACATAATTATAGCATTTCCAATTTCACCAATTTAATACTCATTAAGCAACTGAAATTTTATTTTATAAATCCTGACAGTTAATAATAAAATAAGTGTACTTCTTAATTCAGAGGCATAATAAGTTAAATGTCAAATTTTAACAAATACTTTCAAATGACATCCAGTTTTCCTCATGAAGAAGTAAACCAAAAACTAATATTTATTTTATTTTTCCTTTAAACATAGCAGATTGTTTTTTTTAATTTCGTTCTTCTAATAAATAATGTTCAGGAATAAAACTTTAATTTTTTTTTTTTTTTGTTTTGTTTAAAAAAATCATAATAAAAAATAATTGGATAGTTTACTATTCATGAAGTTTGTAAAAAGTTCAAGCACTGGAACTAATGAAACTGGGCCACAAGAGGTGTACCCTGAATTCCAAAGTCAGCTAATCTATAATTTCAACAAATTTTCATATGAAATTTTAAAGTATTGTCAATAAAAACTTTGTCACATAAAAATATTCTTCAATATATTTTGTTTTTAATATTTTATTATTAACAATAAGAGGCTGCTTTCAAATTTTAATATTTACAATATATTTAAAAAAAGTAATTTTTTTTTATAAAAATATATATATATATATTCATATTATCATATAAATGTGCACATATTCTTGTTAATTTATTGTTTAATATTTTTTTGACTAATCTAGATTATTTAGTATAGAAATGTGGACAGCATGCTTATCGATGATTACCAATATCCCAATACAATGTGTTTATTTTTCATTAATCCTTTAGCTCTAATGTAATTCTTCTCCTGTTCTTAATTTCTTCAATATAAAGCATTTTCTAATTTACTGCTTGTACAATTTTGATATTACTGATACAAATGCCTTCCATTTTCTGATCCAAGTAATCTCTTCCATTTTCTTCCAAATATGTATTTCCCATTTGTCACTAATGTGACATTTTAATAATATGCATAATTATTTTTAAGTAAAATATCTCAATTTAAATTTTAGTATAAATAACACTCAAAGTTCAAGCAGATATCTGGATATTATAATATTTGGACTAAAATATACCTTTGGAAATTGATTTTGGAAATGGAAATTATGATTCTAAAAAGTTATATACAAAATAAGACCAGAATTGTTATGTTCTTTTTCTTTATTGGATTAGCATAAAATATAATTTAGCAAATACCAGAAATTTTATATCTTTATTTATATTTAGACTCCACTAAAAAAGTTTTTTTAAAAATTTGATGATCATACAATAACAGTTTTTAGAAAAACAAATTAAAAACATATTTTTTTAATAACTGTTATTCTTCCTAATTTATAATTAGTCAAATATATATGATATTTTATTGCATGAGGGGGGGGACAATAAAATATCTTTTAAAAAGTTAAATAATATGAATTTTCTATACAGTTGAAGAAAAGAATTAGACAATCTCAGCGCTTTCAAAAAAAAATTCATGGTAGAATGTTAGTACATCTATCACTATGTTCATACCTTAAAGTTCAAGCCTAAATTGAGGGAATCTTAGATTTGTAAGTCTAAATAGGTTATAGCCCATCCAACTAGTCAGTAAACAATCATCAGTAAATGAGTGTTTAACAATTCATATTTAAAAAAGCAGATCTCAAATTAATCTGGACTATCTGAAAAGTGTTGCCACAACTGACCATAAAAAAAAGGATCATAACATGATGTAGCCTTCACTGCTGATTGGGGAGGTATCATATACTTAGGAATTCCAAATCCAGGAAAACCTTTGTTCCTAAACATTTGGGGAAAATTTTTCAAATAAAAACAACCAAACATTTTAGACTGAATACTAACAAAAAATTTGGATAGTTTTTATTTGAAATAACTTAAAATCATCTTTTGAAACTTTAGAAATGAATGTAATGGTTTTGGCAAAGCATTAATGATTATTTCTTTTAGTAATAATTATTTTAACTAAGCAGCTTTACACCATGTCAAATATTATTTGTACTATTAATTTTGAAAAAATTATATGTATATTTAAATATAATTCACAACAGTACTGGTTATATTCAAGATCTGTCATGAATAAACAAAACATATATTTATGTATGGGTTTCTATTGTAATTTAATGATGAGGCTATAAATAAAAAATGATTGATATATATTAAAAGATATAGTATACTTGAACTTTATTCAAGTCTGTAGGTGAGATTAAATTAAAACTGTATAATAATTTCTAACATAATAAAGAATGATAAATGATTACATTTTCTTTAATCTTATGATATATATATATATAGGTTATATTCATCAGCTAATATTATATTCATATTAGAAACAATTACATGATTTAAGATTATTTTAAATCAGTAAAAGAAATTTTTTACAAAATTTAAATTTTAATCATTATGTTTATTTTTTTAAAAAAAAAAAAAAACTAAAATACATAAACAAAAACAAAATAAAATCGGAGCTTTTTAGTGGAATTATTTTATTTTGGAATGAAATTATAAATTTAATCCTAAATAAATACATATGCTAATAAACATAATAATAAATGATAAATTTGATTAAAATGTTAATTAAAATATTTAATGCACTAAAATTAAAAAAAAATTCTTCCACTCATTTTTTATTCAGTGACTTTTATTACTCAAATAATAATTTATATAAAATTGCACAATATGTAATATTAAGAATAAGAACTAAATAAAAAAAACCAATCTTTTATTTTAATATTAACTCAAGTTTTTCAAATGTCATCTTTTTTCATTAATTTCATACTCATTTTATATTTAACATTGGTTTAAAAATTTTATCATCATATACTTTACTCATTATTTTAAATATTTCTAAAACTGCACAATACAACCTCATTAACTAAAAATACAATCTTTTTTTTTAAAAAAAAAAAAACATTTAAAAATTAATACTAAATGTATGGATCATTTCAAACAAATGACAATCTTATAAATGCTTCCCAATGTCAGAGTATAATTAAATATTTGATGTCAATGTTTAAAGTGAACAAACATGTTCTTAAAAAAATAATAATAAGTGTAATTATCATAGTTTCCAAAGGTTCTTAAATAGTTCTTCATTTATTTTGTAAATAATTTATTTTGAGACAACTCTTTCATAAGAACTGGAAATTGATAGAAAAAAAAAAAATTCAATAAATTACGTTCTGCAAAGCTTTCGTTGAATAATATTTTTATATCCTACAAACAAACTATTAGTTTTCCATCTTCTTTAACTTATGACATAGATATTAATTCTACATAGTTCTTTAATTTTTATTCTCGTTTATTTTAATATATATTACAATAGTTTTCTGTTTGGAGATGTACAAAATTAAAATTGGAATTTTAGTGCTATAGTTAGCATAAAAAATATATGCTTCCATAATAAATTTACACAATGAACTGATAAATATGCTTCAATAAAAAATCAGTATGAATATATTTACCAAATTAGAATTCTTAATTAAAAAGATTAGTATATCCTTGTTTGCCAAAGTGAAATACTTCCAAAAGATTGTTTACAATTTAATATGCTACCTTTAAGAATATTAAAATACAATTCAGCAAATCAACATATTTGCAAATAATAAATAAATATATTCTAGAAAAGCAGATATAAAATATTATTGGTTAAATAAAAAGACAAAGTATTTATTATATATGAATATAGAAAAAGTGAATGACAAACTTCATTATCTGAACTACATTACAGTGCATTCATAATGGAAGATTCTTAACAAGCAGCTATAATAATAATAAGTAGAAATGATAAATCTGCAAGCAAGGAAAGATGCTTTGAATAAATCTTCTGTTAACAGCAAATTCAAAATGAATGAAGCATTCAATGTACAAATTTAATATTACAACTGATGTTCTCTTATTTCAAGTTAATACTATCATTACTACAATAATTACAACTAAAAATAAAAATAATAATCAGATATTTATTAATCTAATTAAATGGAATCATAATGATGTTGATTCTGCAGGATAACTCTTCAATTAAGCATTTTGTCATTAAAGCACACTGTACAAAACAAAATTCACTTAAAGGTAGTAAACAATTTAGATATAGCTTTAATTTAAATTTCTAATTATTGTTGCTTTAAACAGAATGATATTTCTTAGATAAACAATTTAGAATATTTCAAAGTATAATTTAATCAAATATAGATTTTTTTTTTTAAGTTTTGATACAAAACAGTTAAAAAATTAATACTACATTTTTTAATCAGAGAAGAAATAAAATATACATTCCATTTTTTAAAAAAAATCCCCCTTCCTTTTTTAAAAATTTATTAATTCATATTTATATTAATTAAACTAAATGTAAATGATAAAAAACATTAAATTAAAAAAATAATAATTGCATGATTAATATTATTATTTATACAAGTATTAATAAAGTTTTTATGTGAAAGCTTAAATACTATTATTGTAAGATCCTCATTTATTATAATTTTAATCAAAAATAATCTAAACAAACAATGATAGTAAAAAAATATACACCATAAATTTGATTATAATATATGTATATAAGCTGAGACATTTTGAATTAGAATTTTCTGCCTAATTAGATTACACATTTATTTTACAAATACTAAATAAAACAATTTAAAATTTATGCAACAAAATAAGAAGTTATAGATTTAAATTTGGGTAAATATTTTGATAAAATAGAATAATTCATACAATAGAGAGAGAATAGTCATATAGTAAGCAGTTATATATTTGAAATATGAAGATTTTTGATTATAATTGAATTATATTAAATGGTGTTATACATTTATTTAAATTATTAAAGAATGAAAAGAATTCTATAAAAATAATATTTATTTGTTCTTTATGATTCAATTTTAAATTACTTGAAACAAATAGGCATAAATGGTAAAATTTATAGTACAGATATACACGAAGCTATAGATTTATTAAGTGCAGAATATATACAATATCATATTTACTTATAATAAAAATAGCATGTTTTACATAATTTTCATAATAAAAATTTTAATACCATTGCACAAAATTTGGAGTACTGAAAAATAATGACATATTAGAAATGGATAAAGAATTTATTGGTCTGTTTTTTATTTATGTTCCATCAAGTCAACATTGTCTCTTAGCAACTCTTTTGTTTTGCCTATGAATCCCTTGTTTTTGTTTTGTTTGTTTTTTTGGCTTTCAGTTTTATAAACAGCAATATTTATTCAGTGAAATATCAACATCCATTACTTGGAATTTTGGCTACTAATGAGGATTATTCACTAATTAATACATTATCAATATAAAATTTAACTAATGCTAAAATGCATTGGCAAATCTTCTTTCAAAAAAAAATGAAAACAACTAAATGGTTTTTAGATTCTACTGAATATATTCATTCTTTCACCATAAAATAAACTTAATCATCCTTTGTCTCACTCACAAAAGTTTATTTTCATTTTCTAGAAATTCAAACTTCCACTCTTTTTTTATTTAAAATGGCCAAAAAAAATATACTATAAGTTATAAGTGCATATGGTTTTTACACAATTTTACTTACACATGTACTAAAGATTTGCTCTGTGTGGTTTAATATAATAGTAGAGAGACGGACTCAAGCTCAATGACCATGGATCAATTGCCTAGTTTGTTATTTCTATAACTTGGACTTCTTAAGAACCCTCTCCAAGCAATAAAAATGTTGAATTATTTATTTATTTTTACTTAAAGAATTTAAAAATAAATAAATAGTAGGTTTTTTAAAAAGTTTTTTAAAAACTAAAATAGGTGATCAAATCAAATGTACATTTGTTTTAAAATACTGAATTCTAATAAAGAAATAGATTCAGAATACCAGTTGATTTCAAAAACATACTGACCTGAGTTTAATAAATTATCTTGAAATTATTTTAACTTCAAAAATAAAATAATAGTAGCAGCATTCAATGTAAAGGCAGATAATATTCTGTTTTCTTGCAAGTACAGGTATTATTTCATATGTAGTACCTTCACTTGAATTGCATGAAGCACATTTGATTGTGAATAAAATAATTATAGAGTTTCCAATTAAGCAATAGCATTCAATTTTATGTTTATTTTTATCTCATTTATTTTTTGCCAAAAAAAAAAACATATATAATAATTGTTTGGCTAAAAGTTCTGATGTTATCTGATATGTTACCATAAACCTCAAGCTACTAATGATAATTAAACTGAACACTCTATTCTGTTTAATAATCAAATACTAGTTTGGAAAATCCAGTGACATTCTAGCACCAAAAGTAACATATTGTTTCAAGTCAGCAACTTCAGCTGTCAATCCAATAAACTACAATTGAATATTACTTTTTTGTATGTATACTTTTTACATTTTATAACCCAAGTGATTGCTGATATGACCAAAATCTTATTGCAATTTAAGAATAATAAAATGTGGTGGTTTAAAATATATTTTTAAAAAATATATAATTACATATATACATATATCAGATTAAACAATTTAATTCCCAGAATGCACCTTTATAAAATTTACATGTAAATTCATACACTAGTGGCTACTGTTGCCTTCAAAGTAGTCTCCTTGGGCATCTATTTATATAATGATTAAAATGACATTTCCATTTTTAGAAACACACTTGGAATTCATTTTCAGGAATAAGTGTTGAGCAGCTGTTTTAATTTTAAAATAACTAAAAATCATAGAGAGCTAAGTGAGATGAATAGGCAGGATGGTTTAGTTGTGTAATTGATTTTTTGACCAAAAAGTATGTTATCAAACAATATTGTTTCAATTCATCCATCAAGATCAGAGATACAAACTTCGCAGAAATCTTTCTCCTGCCCAATTCTTTATTTAAAATTAGTCTAACTGTTTCTCAATTAATCAGAAATTCTTCAGCTATCAATCACACACTTGATCATCTGTCAGATTGTATTGCATCTTGCACTTTGTTAATATTAATGTTAGTCATTGTTTTTGCTGTCTACTTCTGGGATCATCTTCTCGCCCATCTTTGAACTTTTTATGCCACTCCAAATACACTTGATTTTTTCAGAGCATCTTCACTGTATGCCACTTGCAACAGTCATAATGTTTTAGCAGCACATTTTCCAATTTTCACACAAAATTTGATATTAATACATTGCTCAAAATTTCGATCCTTCATTATTGAGCTATGCATGGATATTTATTATCTTCCAATAGCTAACAAACCATTAGCTCTATCAGCTTAAAACTTACACATGTTAGCTTAAACATGTTCCAACTTGAATACTCATATGATTTTGATACAATTAGGTCATGGGTGATATCACATGGCCATTCCAGAAATTAAATTTTCACATTTGTATATTTATATATATCTGCACATGGTAAGTGGTCTCTCCACCAATTGGCATCACATAAGACATACCAATAGCCAATGAAAATATTTATTGATAAGATTATTAAATAAATGCATGACAATAATTTATTTAGCAAAGAAATAATAGCAAGAAATGTATTAAATAAAATCATGAAAATAATATATTTGGTATAACCAAGCCAATATAAAATGAATAGGACTTGCTTTATATTTTACAGTGAAAATAATTTATGATAAATGAAAGCAGGAAAATAAAAAACTTATCAAGAATACTAATACAAAAAATAATCCATAAGAAAGTAATTGTTGGCAATATGTGTTAAATAAAAGCAATCCATAAAAAATGGCCCTTCAAAAAGCAATCCATTTAGAAAAAATCTAGATAACTGTAAGTTTATAATCCATTATTTTCACACTATATTACTAGATAGCTTATAACATGACAGTTTTCCATGTTTTCATTTAACTTTTCATCATAAATTAGTTTCAGTATAAAATATTTAACAAAATCTATTCATTTTGTAATATTTTAATTGGTAAAATATTATTTTCATACTTTTATTGAATATAGTTTTTGTTTTTGCTAGAATATTACTTATTTTCATGTTTTCATTTAACTTGTCCTAAATTAGTTTCAATATAAAATATGACGTTCGTTATTAAATATATTATTTTCATGATTCTGTTTAACACATTTCTTGCTATAAATTCTATAACATATAGAAACATTTTATTTTTTATCACTTAGTTTTTTCTTTGGTCATTGTTATGTCCTTCTTGAGAGTTAATCACAAACTCTATGAGCAGCCTTATTTTATATACTTATGTATAAAACAATTTTGGTGTAATTTATTAGCATCAATATATACTGTAAAGGAGTTAAGGACTTTACAATTACTGATCCTTGTGATGTTATTACTAGCAAGTAATACTAGTAGCGTATACTCATTTTGGATCTTAACATAAGGGACCTTAAAGAAAAATTTCAACAGAATCTCAAACTACTGATGATAATAAACTGAATATTCTATTCTGTTTACAATTATTCCAACAAAACCTCATTTTAAAATGTGAATTCATACTTACCTACACTTAAATACTTGGCAAGAATAATAATTTATTAGACATAACTTTTCATTTGCACTTAACACTGATAAATGTTATACAGGGCATTAATTACCTACAAAATAAAGGGTTACCATATACAGATTAGTGTATACATTCTGCCTTTCTATTGATTGTTACCTATTATTATTCTGACTTTCATTAAGACAAAACATAGACAATGAAGATGATGATAATGCATATTTAAGTACTCTTAACTATTCAACTATGCATCATATAGGAAAAACATCCATATTTGAAAATAATAATAAAAATTTATAGTAGGTTTGACTAATAATTTAATAATGAAAAAAAAAAAAACGGAGAAATCAATGTGTTAGATCTAAGAATGAAGTAAATACATTTGCTGAATATTACTTGTTCTTTAGGTAAACAATAGTTCTGTAATTCTATATGTCTTTTACAAACCACCAATATCTGTGGAATTATTATTCTGTAAATTATAGATCATGATATCTAGTACAAAGGCTTTACATTTCCCAAGCTACAACTTATCTTCTAACATAAAAAAAAAAATATGGAAAAAGATATTATACTTTCCTCCCTTTTTCTCTCAACTTATTATCTTAATTAAAATCTCTTACTCTTTTTGCACAAAGTGATAAAAATACCTAACCCCTAAAGTCTCAAAGTATAAGAACACTTTTTAAAAAGTACATTATACCTTTAATAAATAAAAATTACTTACACAAATGAAAATTGTCTTACTATGCACAATCATTAATAAGTATTTTGTCAAGCGTTGGTGGCCTAGTGGTTAGCATAGCTGCCTTCCAAGCAGGTGTCCTGGGTTCGCTTCCCGGTCAACGAATTTGACATATAAAAAAAAAAAGTACTTTATTTACTTATTGACCTCTCATGTAATCTCTTCAGTACTTTTGCAAGTTAAATTCTCTCTTAAAATCATAAAATCCACTTTTATTTAAAAATATACTTTATTTTAAAATATCGTTCATTTTCTTATCACAATTATTTATAGATTCATGTACTGTCTATCTATCAATGTATAGATTGGTTTCACAAATTCATTCATACTACATGGCCTCAATTATGGTAAGAAAGAAAAATTGTATAAAAAGAACATCACTCTGATCAAGATTAGTATCTACTTGGTATAATAGGAAAAAAGTTATTCTTAGCAGATCATCAGTTTCTCTTTAGTTAATACATATCTGGAAAAACAATGGATAAATGCATTTCTAGTGATCCTTAGTCAGACATTCTGAGAAAACTCTAAATATAAATTATCGTCATTGCAATTGAGGAATATATTGCAAACTACTTTTCTAAGTTGCTATATTGTTTCTTATTACTCTCAACTAATGTATAAAAGACTTTACTGTTGATGTTAGTATGTATGGTTTATTGTGAGAATCTCCTGAAAAATATTACTGATATTCTCTTACTTAACTAAAAACCCTATTTGTTGCATATAGACTGAATAGAATATAAATTAAGTTATCCACTTAAAATTGCTTTTTATAGAGCTTTTATGTCATTATTCATTTGTTGACTAAGAAATATATTTTTCAAAACTGAAATGAAAACAAAATAAAGTAACTATAACACTTTTCATCATTTTGCTTCTTTTTAGCTGATTTTGTTTATTTTTTTATCCCCAACATTTAAAGTACACTAATTATATATTTTTTTCTGGCTGTACAAACTTGAATTCATTTTGTTGTATTATTCTCATCTTTTCTGCATATTTATGTAAGTAAAAACTGCATTCCATTCATGATTTGTTAGTCTTGCATTTTGTACTATGCGTAAAGAGATAAAAACAGGTTCCATCTCATGTGGTATATTTTCTATACGTATCAAATAAAAAAATATTGTTCTAGTTATTTTAGCAGTTAGCAAATGATTTGATACTTTAAAAAACATCTCATCCACCATATTTTCCATGATGATAGGAATCTCAAATGAATGCATTTATCTGAATAATCATTAGTTACCTTCATGCCAAATAATATCAATATGTGTATTGTTCAGCAATAGACTAGTATTTCTGAATTATGAATTGATATTACAACCCTAACATGTTTTCCTGATCCTAACTGCAGACATTTATATTTAAAATCTCAATGTGCATCAGAAGGAGTTGAGTGACATCACCAAAAAAAAATTATATTTCATTGTAAATAAACTATGGATTGTTGGTCTGGCAAAATGCAGTAAGCCCAGGAATCTCTTCTATTGCTTTAGCTTCAAAGAAGTACATTATTCTTTAGTATGTGGTAGATAGGTTCCACACAAAACCTGCATTAAAGAAATCACACAAAAATAGACTTAACTTACCTTGAAAAATGGGGGATACGTTCTGTAATTTTCAGAAATTGTGCAAAAGCAAAGCAACTAGAAAAAATTACTTTAAAATTTGCATAAAAAAAATAAGGAAATAAAATATGACTAATAAAAAATTTCAAATATTTGAAAAAAATTGATACAAGACAAACTTTTTTTACTTTTTTTATTAACTACAGTAATTAATTTTACATTTTTTCATACATATTTTAATCATTATCACTATTTGATAATATGCAGTTCATTTTCAAACTGGTAAGAAATCAGATTCTTCACAAGTGGAAGTACAACTAGTGCCACCTTCAGTCATGTGCTGTGCTAATGTTTTTCGGCAATGTAATCAGTGATTAAACTTTGAGAAGATGATTTTACTAATTGTTTATAAAGCTTATGATATTCAGACATATAACTATTTAGCTCTCATTGGAATTTAAGAGATTGTTCATTGCAGCAAACTCTCTCAAATTTCAACATTTTCTGATGTTTTCCTTTGTCTCACACATCAATGTAAAATCTATGATTAAATGATTATTACTTGTCAGAAAATAAATTTGTCTTCATTTGATAGATATTTTTGTTTACTACTGAAATAAATTTTAAATGTTCACATTTTGTTTCTATATCAAAAAAATGAGATCGCAATCAAAACGAAAAGATTATATATTATCATTAGAAAGATTATTTTCAGTTTACAAAATCTTCATTATTTCTGATTATTTTTAAAAATCTAAAAGAATATATATTTCTGTTATATCTAACAAAATATGTTTTAAAAGTTTAAAATGTTTGAATATTTATTGTGATATTTTTATACTCATAAGTATCAATCTATTATTATTTACTCAGGCCATATTCACATTAGTTGCTAATATAACATTATATTTTTTTTAAAAAAGTATTTCAAGTCAAATAAGTTATTAATAATTTAAATTTCTTGACATTTAATATATATATAGTGAAATATGAACTTCTTTATCACATAAAAGAAAACCCGCATAAAAAGATATTAAGAAGAAACATGAATCGCATAACTTCAAAATCGCATTAAAAAATCCACATAAAATGAGACTCAGATATATATATATATTATTAAAAAACAATATGACAAACATGCACATATAATTTCACAATCTTCAAAATATTAAATGCTTCAGAAACATTGATTAATATAACACTGCAATTGCTTTCTCAACAATCTTTGGGAACTCAGAATATATTACTTTCTTTTGCACTTCTAGTACCATCAATAATAACATTTTCTTTCTTTCATTTATCAATGTTATTTTAAATCCATGTTATTTGTTCAAATCTGTGGACCATTTCAAAATAGATCTATCTGCATGAGTAAAACTTCAAGATCTATAATATCTTTTATAATATCTACTTGGTTCAAATTAGCAATCTGCTCATTAATTCCATTAAATGTTTTTACTATTGTAGAATTACTACCTGTCATGTTGATCTAGATTGATTCATATAATTTTCCAGCCATTCTCTCTATTTGTTATTCAAGCTAGTCTCTTTCTCTTTTATTTCTTTTTCTGTGCTATCTATATCACTTCTTTTCTTCATCATTCATTCATGGTGATAGAGCTGATTTTCCTTTATTTATATCTGTAGCATTGATGTAAAACTGCCAAGTTGAATTCCCATCTTAGACTTTCAGATGACTATTTCCTTATATTAAAGACATGTAGTAGCTCTGCTACCTGCTCAATTGTTCCTTGCCAAAGAAAAATTGTCTATTATTATTACTTGACTTTCTGACAGTGGAGTAATAATTAGCCTGTGAAATTTTGACTATTGTTAATAGCATGTTTCCCTTGATCTGCACTTTTTTATACAACTGATGTTAGTCACTTTCTTAGTGATTATCAAGTCCAATAACAATTGAGGTTTTTTAAATTTCTAAAAATTGCATGCCGTAGTTAGCAATGAGACTCATTAAGTCTGGGATGCACCTTGTAAATTACTACAAGCTGCAGCTGACTTGGCTTCTTCAGCCATTGAATTCAAACTTATCCAAGCTATTTAGATATTCAATAAAATCTCTTGTGTGGTTTGCAAAGGTTAGGATATGCATTTAACTTATCTTTTCCCAATTTCATTATATGTTATTCATTACCATTTTAAAGAGTATTGCATGGTGGTTTTTCATCTGTTTATTCTCTTTAGTCAGTCTTGATCTTGTTTACTCTGGCCATCATTTCCTCTTGATTTTCTTTCAAATTATTGTTTCATGTCTCTAATCCTCAACTTGGACTCATTTCAGAAATCTTCCATCAGTGCATATTTCTTTTTCTCTGCTTCAATTTTATCTCAAGATACTAGATAAAGTCCATATATTTCCTTTTGTACTTCATACAAACTGTTTTATGATAGATTCTTGAATCCTTAATTCAAGATTTCTTAGCTTATCTTCTTGTCATT
This sequence comes from Epiperipatus broadwayi, assembly GCA_028023455.1. Lineage (NCBI taxonomy): Eukaryota > Metazoa > Onychophora > Udeonychophora > Euonychophora > Peripatidae > Epiperipatus > Epiperipatus broadwayi. Next base: position 4,875,474 of record JAQFVV010006222.1, read on the forward strand.
CTTTGAATTAATTATTCATCTTTTTGGTCAATTTCTTTTGAACTTACCCCTACTTCTTTTCTTAAATTGTCCATATTACTAACACTTCTTTTATTTCATTCTTAATTTTTTTAACATGTTATCCATTTGATTCTGGCTATTTTCTATTTGTTGGTTCATTTTCCATTTGCTTCTGGCTGTCTTATATTAGTATATTTTTTTCAATTTGGTCCTGACATTTATTTTATTTTGGTTTTCATCATCATAAATTTATTATTTGCCATTGGAGATTATAATTTCTCTTTGGTCTATACTACTTGGGTATTATTATTTCATATCATAATTTGGTAATTTTCTCATCCCTGGTGTTCGCCGCAGGATGGCATTGATGCTAATCAAAAACATATACATATAACGATTCTGGGCCGGACCTGTGATTGATTTGATATAAAAAGATCTGATTTATTAGATATGTAATAAAATATTCTAATCACTAATACTATTATATGATGTTAGTCTTTCATTTTTGTAAATGTTTATTAATCTTATATTGTTTTTTAGTTTGTGTGCGTGTCTTTAAAGTTATGGTGTTTTTCTAATTTTTTTTTTTTACTTTATGTGTGTCTTTTTAAAGTTACAGTATTTTTTTCAATAGTAAATAAATCATTTTATTAAAAAGCAATACGTAATAAGTAAATGTTTATTAATCTTATATTGTTTTTTAGTTTGTGTGTGTGTCTTTCAAGTTACGGTGTTTTTCTAAATTTTTTTTGACTTTATGTGTGTCTTTTTAAAGTTACAGTATTTTTTTCAAGAGTAAATCAATAATTTTATTAAAAAGCAATACGTAATTATAAATCTATAAAAAGTAATGTAATTTAGACAACATTTACTCTTATGATTTTGTGTGTGTTTTAATGATACACATACATCACTACAAATGGAAAATAATTCACAGCAACAACTCAAAAGGAAAATAAACCCTTCCAAATATTTAATTAAATGATTCTATGTTAAGTTCGAAGACTAACAAATAATCTTTGAACTTGGGGGAAGTATTGTTATGTAGGTGTATAATTAAAATACACACAAAATAATAATAGTAAATGTTGTAAATGGGGATTTAATATTGAATCGTACGTACGTGTATAAATTGTGGCATATACATACGCAAGTTATATATATATATACGTGAAGATTAAAAAAATACTTTAATTTAAAATCATCTTAGACTTTAATAGCTGTGTTATTTTGTAAAACAGCAAAAAAAAAAAACAAATCCTTTGAGATAGGAAGGTTAATTAACGAAGGAACTGCAGATCAACAAGATGAATAATTAAAAAAGTAATCGTGCTGCAAAAGGGGTAATCAATCAAAGTAAAAGGTAAGTCTAAATCTGCTTCTGCAAGTAAACTGGGAGGGATTGATCAGACCCGGATGGACGGACGGACAAGATTTGACCCATTAAATCCAGAAAAAATCAGAACTGGCGAAATGAGTGCAAGTGTAAAGCATCAGCAAACTGGGAGTTCTACCCGATGCAGATGAACTGTGAAAGGCGCTGAATGTCACTTATTTAGCATGGTAGAGCGGACTGCTGGCCCCCGAACATCCAAGAGTCAGCATATAGGGACTATAAAGTAGGTCGCATAGATCTTTATTCTTATTTTGGTATACCTTCTGGTTTTGTTGATCTAAATGTATAATGATTGTTTTAATGTATTCGTGTAAATATGTAGATATTAGTGTATTGTAATTAAATCTGCTTTTCTTATTCTACCAGCGTTAGTCTCAGGGATTATGATTCTTGTATGCATATATAGGCAGGGCAAGGTTGGCTTACTGCATAGATTGTTCACCAGCGAGTATTATATAGAACTGGTGGAGATAACAGATCTTTATTAGCGTGAATTCGCATTTCCTCACCACAAAGACACTTTTGCTGTTTCAACAGGATATTTTCATTTTTGCAAATATGCCACAGCACTGGCTTCAGTTGATGGCAATTCCAACAGCTTCAAATACTCCTGACTTAGAGGCGGTGGTGGCCATCTTACTTGTTATTGAACAAATTCTCGTGAGAACATTATTTGTCATGTGATTGTCAAATAAATGCTGTCATGTACCCTTTCCAATAACTTTTTGAGAGTTACACATTCCTCATGGAAGCTTCACATCATTATTAATAAACTTACAACACTAAAGTAAGTTACAGCACATTAAAAAAAAAATATGTCTAATCAAATTTTTAAAAAACTACCGACTGGCTCAAATACACACACTCTCACATGAAACTACAGAGATAATAGATATTCGAATATTACGATAAAATGAATAACAAAATCAACTATGGTAGCCAATAAAGGCATTTCTCTTTACTTTTAGCATAGAAAAAAAAGCCATAACCGGCAGCCGTCGTCGGGAATTCTTTCAGTGTTTTATCATAGAAAGAAGTCACTTTGTATTGGCTTCTGTCACCGCCCAACATAATGTGAGGACTCTTTTTCTGCATTTATAGCATAGAAAATTTCCTCTTTTGTTAGGTGAATGCCAGTGAAATGATATACTTCTAGGAATTGACCTAGAAATAGTGACATCTCAAGGCAAACACCAGGGATGAGAAAACAACCTTAAATTTTTATAGTTTCAGTCTCCTTTGTCATTTGGGTGTCCACAGTTCCTATTCTTTTAGCTTGCATCTTTACTTTTGCTCTAACAACAGGTGCTTTACTAAAAACTATTTTTGTTTTATTTATTCTTTATTTATTTAAAGTGCATTCCCCAACATCTTCATCATGTAGCTCTTATTGGTACTCCTTTGATGACATTGCCCTTTTTTCTTTCAGTCTGTTCTATTCTAATTTTATTTTATATAATTTGTCCCATTATGATTTTTACTTTAACTAAACAATTACCTATTTTTCCATTCTCACATTTCTTTCCATGTAAACTGAGTATATAACACCTTTCTATACTTATTTGTGTGTGTGTCATCATCATCTTAGTTTTGTAATCTCCTTCAAATCTTATATTTAGGATATTTTATAGTGAGACTCTTACAGGACTAATACTGAAAGAATTCCAAAAATGAGTAAAATGGCTTAATCTTCCAAATGTGATTTATCATGCAGATGATTAAAATACAAGAATTAGATTGGAGTATAATATTAAGATTATATTCTTCAATGTCAATTTTACAATTCCCAAAATAAATATTTAAATCAATGTATAACATTTATAATTAAATGTTTTTAGAAAAATTCAAACTTTATTTATACATTTTCAAATGCATTCAGTTAATATAGAACACTATATTTCATAGAGTATTATTTTTCCCACATTTTCAAATATTGCTGGTCTGACCAGTGGCAGCTAGAATGAGAAATAAGGTGATCTTTCGATTCATGAATAAAGAATTTAAATTAATATACTAACCAATTACACTATCCTGCTACGGGTAGAGATTATTAGAAATGTTATAAACTTATCTATGAGAATCTTTCTGACTTCTTCATTAAGAGTAGGTATTTAATTAGTGTTTCCCAAACATTATGGCTATCATAATGGCTTGATTTATGAGATTATTTGCATAACACAAAAAATTTCTTTGAATTTTCTTTTACTTTTTTCATCCTTGCCCAGTTTTCTTGAGCTTTCTCAATAGAACATATGTGCATTGGTGCCTGCATGCTCTGCTAGGTAGACATCTGTCTTTTTCTGTCTAATCAATGTTTTATATTCTAAACATTTTTCAAAGGGATGGCTATTTCAATGATATATTACCTTCACATATGTTTTTGATCTCAAACATAGATTAAAAAGAAAATGTAATATTGCAACTATTTATTGCTAAATAATATATAATACTTTGAATACTAAGCTTTCTAAGTTAAACTATACAAAATTCAATTCATATTATCAAAGACTATCTGCAAAACAGTAAAAAATTATCACACATTGAAAGCAAATTTAAATAATCTCAATTATCAAAGAATACATTCATACTAAATAGTTTTTTAAAAAGACTTATTCCTATCAGCCATAATTTATATTTACAAGGCAGAAAAATTAAGTAGTTATTTTATTAAGCTTATAAACAATTGATTAATCATAGATATACAATATTAGAATTATATTATCTAGTGCCATATAATTTCAATATTATTTATTTATGATGTCAATTGTTTATACGGTTATAAAAATGTGTACTTAGTGAGCCTACCTTGCGAATATAAACTGTATTTGATTTGTAAGACTATGAAAACATGCAGATTGAATATTCTCTCTTTCGTCATATTTGTGTCTAAATCTGCATTCCAAATAAGATCTATAGACCACAAACAAAACAAAAAAAAGATTCCTTTTTCATCTGCTTGATAGATTACAGACATTGAATTGTAATTTGATACAGACAGCACTCAGAAAGTTTATCACTCCAAAATATTATATATATAGTGTATGTGTGGATTTATTTTTAAAGAATAAATTTAAATGTTATAAAAATTTTATTAAGAATTTTAATTCCCTCTCACTGACTAATCAAGGTATTTGATCATAGGGCCTATGTGGGTTAATAAACCTGCTCTTCAGCATATCTTTTAAACAACAGATGTATATGCAGAACTACACTTAATTCTATATTAATAATTAATTAATAGTTTTTAGCATAAAGTTCAAAAATTTATACAGGAACTTGTTTTCATCCTTCAAGTGCGTGAAGTCCTGTGTACAGATAGCCTGAAAACTTTAAAAAATATTTATATTCAGATTGCACTAGTGCTCATATATAATATAAATATGCCTACCACCAATGCACTACAAGCTAGTTTTTTTTTTTTACTTATTTAGATCAAAATATAATTATTAAAATAAAAATCTAAAATATGAGACTATAAAATACAGAATTAATTTTCATTAATAGTTTGAGGAATATATATTCTATTATGCATTAATTAAATCTTCACAGATATAATTACAGGATACAATTTCCATTTAAAATTTCTAGCATACTCTAATAATCATGTTATGTTTACAAATTTCCAATTATAAATGATAATAACATTAACTAAACAGCTTATTATAAAACAATGCAACACTGTCACACTTTCTGATAAAAAGATAAATTACAATAAGTTAATATTTTCAAATTTTAAAACTATTTTATATGTATGTGTGTTTGTTGCTGTGTGTACATTAATAAAATTTCCACCATACCAGTTCTAGAACAAAATATTTTTTCATTTCTGCATTTGAATAAAAACTTCATTTAATATCTAATTATAAGCATTTTTAAATATATTTACAATACATAGTAATAACTTCACAGTACTCATTTTTTAATTTGTCTGATGGTTTTGTGATGATGGTATATTAGCTATGATAATATGTTGGACTATTTTCATCATCTATTAGTAACATTTGAAGAAGAATGGAAAATAATACTACTTGAAACATTGTACAATTATTATTTTTTTAATAATAAAAAACTTTATTAACAAAATAAATATTTACAATTTGTACAAATAATTAAACAAAAGTTAACTTTAAATTACAGATTTATATATCAAAACCCAGAGAGTTTGAAATATTCCATTGTTAAGATGAGAAGATTCCAGGATATTAAATAGTTATTTTCAACTCAAGGGGGTTGACTTGTATCAATAACCTAGGAGAAGTATTCATACACATCTATCAAATACTGAATGAGCCGCAATTACTCAAATCAGCGAAACACATGACAAAATGTTTGGTTAGCCTGGTACAAAAGGCGATCAAAGGAATTGACCATTTTACTCAAGGCAAACATTTATCTGGAAACTTCACAGAATCAATCCAGGACCACCCCAGATTTGATCCATTGTCTTCCTTGGCAAGTATCTCAAATATTGATTGAAATGGGTTTCCCAATCACTATCCAGTTTTCTTAGTCTGTTGAATTTCTTGTCATCGAATATCATCATACATTTTACTGTCCATATAGTCATTGTGGGGTTAAATATTAACCTGTGTTGTCTATTTGTGTGTTATTATTTACAAGTTGTTTGTATTTGATAAGTTTAAATAAAGCTTAAAATTTTCTATACATTCAACATTTACTAATAGATGATGGAAATACTCCAACATATTATTTTTTTTATAGTCTCATTAAAAATCTCCTGTATTTTTTTGAATATCCAAGGACTGTCACAATTTTAAATAAATATTAATTGTAATGCTTACAGTGTTGAATATATGTACAAAAATATGAAACTGTTTAAAGTATATACATAGATGTGAAATGTGTAAAATGTGTATATTTTTATATAAAAGTGGAAATTTTAAGTTTAGTAACTAAAAATAAATTAGTTTTTACTGCTGCAATCTAAAAATATGAATATATTTAACATTTTGATTTCCTCCATTTTATTAAATATATTAAATTTCAGTACTGTACTATTAATTTTCAATTTAGTTTAGTGTCCATATTTCCACAGGGCCTAATAGGAACATCCAATACAAAAAAAAAAAACGTCATTGTAGATTAGTGTATATTTTAAAAGCACAATCTGAATTCCTGAATAATTGGTGATGTTTTATTAAACGAAATGAATGATTTTTTTTATGTTATCTTCTTTGATTAAAAAGTTATTAATTTTGGAGGACAAAGACAATGCTGACAATTATTAAAATGCTTTTTTAAATTTATGTGATCTTTTGTCTGATTGGTTGTGACTAATATTTTTTTTAAAAATAACATTTTGCATTCTGCTTCATGTTCATATCTACCTTTTTAATAAATAAAAAAAACATTTATTTTAAAATTCTTCACGAAATAAACAGTTCCTTTTTGGCATTTTTAAGGGATGATTGTTTACTAAAATTTTAATTATTTATAAACCAATAATTTGTTATACTTATAATGACAAAAAACAAATTTACCAAATTTAACAATGCATATATATCTTTTTTACAGGTGTATACTATATACTCCATCACAATTATTATTAAGTTATGTTATTGCTATTAGAAACAAAAGCAATAACATGGCAGAGGCAAAAATGACTTACAAAACAATATGCATGCTCTACATCCACTTCCATCCCCCACCCTTGATCCTTATCATGCTTCTTGCCATTGAAATGAAAAATTGCATATCTACAAAGTGCTGATAATGAGTGATTAATAAATCCAGGACAATTAACTTTCCCAAAAGAGTATGTCTGGACACTGGGACAAATCTGGGAAACCAGGCACATATGGATACTATCTTCTGCATATTATAAACTTGACTAATAAAAAGACAGCAAATAGTATAATATCACCATCTCCAGACCAATTTCTTTTGGCTTTTGCCTTAGTCAATAAAGATTATGATTCAAAAGCTGGAATTAATGCACTTATGCTATTATCAATTTGTATTCCATTACATTATTACAGTTAATATCCTGATATGTAAAAAAAAACTACTAGGCTAATTTATATGGTTATAATTCAAATTTGCATAAGGTGGTTCACCTGCATAATAAAGTAGTTAGTTTTAGGTTAAAAAGAAAGAAACCATTCCATTAAGCTCATGAATAAACACATGTAAATTTGAATTACAAATACAAATGAAAAAAATCAATATTACATAGTTATATAAAATTGACCTCAGATTTATGATATTTATAAGCCCTTTTTACCCTTTGGGTAGGAAGATTAATATGAACATTATCATATGGCTTTTTGACATTTACAAGTCCTTTTTACCTTTTGGCTATGAAGGTTTCAGATCTCTTAAAAAATATATAGAAACTGATCTGGTAGCAGATCTAAAGAATTGTGCAAATTAGCCTGCGTTTAAAATGTTAAAAAAAAAAAGAGATGATTGCTAAAAATATAAGGGCATCAGTTCCAGTTTTAAATGCTATTCTTCATTGATGAAGACAGAATTTAGAAATCAGTTTGGGGATAGATATATCATTACATTATACTATCTAATGCCTATTGATTACTCAAGCTTATAATATGTAATTTTGAGTAGGGTGAAGATAACAATTCTTGAAAGCAGATAAATAAGCACAAGTCATGAGATATTGTTATTGATATTAACTATATCTTATTAATGATTTTGCTATAATAGCAATCAAAATTAATGAATGATTCATATATATTTTTATATTTCAATTTTTCTTTAAAATACAGATCAGTTTGTTTAGTGAGTATCCTTTTTCTTTTCTCTACTTGATTTTTGAAAGTTCTGTAAGATATAACAATAAGCTTTAATCTTTTTTAAAAATATTTTAAATACTGCAACTTTTTTAAAAAAAGTTAGTACTAAAGTTATTCATTTGCTATTTTCCAACGCGGGGGATTAATTTGATTTTAATAAAGTTGTTGGTCTAACAATTTACAATAATTATACTTATATGCTTTAATAGTATTCACCGAACAATGTTTTCATCTTCAATTTTTTTACAAAATTAAATAAAAAAAATGTTTCTTAGGTAAATTATAATTAAAAAATTCAATGTTATTTTTGTAATTTGCCCAAGTAGCAGAAAATGCCCACCACAGAGAACTGATTTAATAATATGCTACCAGAGATGACGTGTGGTTAGTTAGTTAATCATTATTACTATTATAGCATGCGATTTTGCCTTTTTATATATGTTTGTGCATTTTATAAAAAAAAATTAAAAAAATATTTTTAAAAAAACCACCATTAAAAAAAACAATATAAATTATAATTTAAATGTTAAAGTTTAGATTATTTGAAATTCTTGGTTCCAGAGCTTTTTGTTTTGATTTGTAAATTTATTTGAACTTCAACAATACCCCCCCGAACTCTGCTGAAATAATAAACAGACATTGGATATCTTAACTTGATAAATAGAGACATTTAAAGCATTATTTAATGATCAATATTATAAGATGGACTAAGCTTAGCCAATTGTGGTTGTGGAGTAATTTGAAGCTTAGCAGTGAATTGAAGAGAAAATGGTGAAACCAATGATCAATAATAATAATAATAATAATAATAGTATGTGAAAATGAATTGTGTAGACACTGTTTTTCATTTATCCTCAATATAATGTAATAACAAATATAATTATTTTTACTTAAAAGTAAATAAAGAGCATGAAAATCATAAATAAATTAAAATACATGGATATATTAATTAGATGAAACAGTAAGTAGTACATTAGATTATTTTATGATAACAAAGCCCATTAACTTGCTGGTTTATTTTAATTGGTTAATAACTAACAGAATAGCATCTATCAAAAATAATGTCTGCTTAAGGTGTACAAGATTAAATGTAAAATATGGAGAATCAAAAGCCAAAGTCATTGTGAGAGTGAAGCAGTGTATATAACTATATATCAAAGCCAAAAAAAAAAAAAGATCCCATAACATTATCCATGTTTTTGAATCATTAAAAAACATATAGTCATGTTTCTTTTTTTATCACAAGAATGTAAAGATAGTTTGCAGTGAGTAGGATGATGGAAAATGAAAAATAAAATTCATGGTTTATTAACAGGCACACTTGGTGATGAACATTTCAATCAAGAACTGTTTGAAATCTGTGGAAGCAAATTTGAATTATTTTCTGCAGTAAATTAAACAAATTAATGTAATGTTATTCTAACATTTACCTTTCAAAAAAAATTTTCTGCACAGAAAATGCAATTAATAATTTAATTAATAAATATTTTGAAGTTTTCATTCAGTGCAGGATGCATTTATAGTAAATATTTTTACATGATGTATAAAATTATTTTAATAATAATAATAATAATACAAATTTTAAAATTCAGAATATGCTTAGGTATTTACATGAGAAGAAAATTTTTATGTAAAAATAATAAAAACAATAAAATCAAAATATTTTGTAATTGTATCTGAATAATAGAAGTTTACAAAGTGAAGATGTTCAGATTAATGATGTCGAATTCAGTGGTTCTCAACCTTTTTTTGCTATGACCCATCTCTAATATCCTGACACACACACCTCATGACATATAATTCTTATTATTCAAAAAGCGAAATATCCACATAAAGAAATCCTAGAAAGCCATTAAGAAAAGGACAGTTGAAGTACAATGGAGTTTCAAGCCACTTAACTCGCTCCAAGTAACAATGAAGAGGTAAAGAGTAAAGGTTCTAACAGAAAAGACATTGAGAAGATGGCACAGAAAGAGGGAAATTTAAAACATTCTTAGCTTAATTTATAAATAATAAGATATAAGACTTTCAAATTCACTATTACTAACTCATTCTTGAATTACTCCCCTTAAAAATCAAATTGTTCCTCTATGGGTAAGTGCCCCACAATGGGAATCACTAATCTAATTAGATTTAATTTTTTAATAGAAAAATAACTTTTAAATAATTCGTATCTTGATCAAAGATTATCAGGATTCATAATTATGCATTGTAAATACCATTTAATTTAGTCCTGCATGTTTCAATATAATAGTAGCATATAATAAATAGCTAAAAGTATTTTATCAGTACCTGCTTACAGATCTGAGGCTTGAATACATAATAAAAGAGCAATACAGAGATTTTAGAATATATAGAAAAGTATAATTAAAAATATGTTGGTACTCATAAAACATCACAATTGCCATTTCCTATGGAGAAAGTTGCTGGTGTTTTAATATGGTGCTAGCATATTGTTCAAATGCAATAATCATTCAATTATTATTATTTTCTTTAACATGCTTGCAATTTAATTTAAAAGTGAACAATTTAAAATGAATGCACTGTACAGTGATGGTAATGATGTGACTTAAAAAAATTTCATGATTCACATAACATAATGTTTAGAAACCAAATGCATCTTGAAATACAAAAATAATTATTTTATAATAGATCTTGCCAATAGTAAATTTATAATAATTCTGTTAGTGTTAGAATGAAAATTAACATAAAATGACAGGTAATGATCAAGTGGTAACATTATTAATCTCAGTTTCCTAAAGGGAATCAAAAAAACTTATGTTTCTATATCATCAAATTAAAAGCATTATCTTATGTATATAGATTGTCAATTATTTTATAGCTTCAAAATTAGAATATTTTACTTAAACATTATATTTCTATTATTACTTATGAAGAAAAGATTATAGCAGAAGTTAAAAGTCAGCAGTCAAATAAATATACTATAGGCTGCGTATAATATATGTGAATTTGATGTTTTACAATGTTCTGGCATATTCATAACAAAAAAAACATCTTAAACTTTTAGCATTTTTTTTCCATTCCATTCTTTTACTAATGATTGTCGATGATGATAATTATTGTTTAAGCTCTGTGTGATTTATGGTTGTAGTAAAGTGGAAAATCTGTCAATCGTTCACAGATCTGTGGCTTCCAGGTCTCAACCTTTTTAAGAATCATTGGATTATTTTTTCATTATTTTAAAAAAAAAAAAAGTTGTTAGAAATACTCAAATTTTAACAAATTATCCAAAAAATTTGCAATATTTTATTAATTTATAATTAAACTAAACAAAAAAAAAAAGTAGGTTCAATATTTTTTTTAAAAAAGGAATTTTATTTCACAAATATAAGAATCAATGTAAAACATGTTTATATACCTAATTTATTTGCAGAAATGTAAAAATAAAATAAAATTTGACATTTAGATAGATTGTAAATTTTATTACATGTGAATTTCCCATTTACAATAGTTTCAAATTACAGCCAAGTCAAGCTAAAAACATTTACAATAAAAGTTACAGATAGTAAACATTAAATGCATATATATAAATTATTGCAATTATAATACTATAATACTAAGTTCTAAAACCTATACACAAATGTTTTTTTAACACTTTTCCATATATAAAAACGCACAAATATAAAACATTATTTATAAAATTTGTATATATACATACCAATTAATTCCAGTGATAATTTCTTTTCTTAGGCATGACAATTATGCATAAATTATAATATATAATAATAATAAAAAAACAGTTAAATATTAAGTTTAACATAAATGACAATATATTGAATTACAATTATTAATCCAAAATGATATTATTACAAAACTCATTCTATATAATATCTTAAATAAAAAACATTATTTATTGCACACTGGCTGATGATAATATTATGATTATAGAGTTCTAAATAAAATTCTCAATTTAATAGGTAAAATATTCATTATATAGTAGTACACGAATATTTTGGTCTTCATTATTCACAGGATTTTAGGTATTTGAGAGTTTCCCAGGAAACCAATACGGCAGTCTGTATTTTTGATAAATCTAGTTTCTGGGACCCCCAAAAAAAATGTCCACAAAAAAAACAAATACCAGCTAGGAAACGCATTTTAAAAATTTACATTTTATTTTTTATTACTGTTCTTTAAAAAAAAAAAAATCATTGCAAAAAAATTCATAATAATATTTACAGTTTATTTTATTTTATTTTTGTCAGCAGTTTTTTTTTTTAATAAATTATTATAATGATAAAAATTTAGGACCTTCTTGTCATAGATACATTTCAAAGGTAAAGGATCCTGCCCTCCTGAAAAGTGTGCATTAATGGTTATGATATGATTGCATGCTGCCAACATGTATAAAGTGTAAATATTGTATTTATATATATATTTTCTTTTTTTTTTTGTTAATAAGTTAATGGGAAAAAAGAAAAAAAACCTATAAATTATATATGTATATAACTATTCTACATGAATAAAGTGTGATAAACAGAGCACAAAAACATTAATTATAAACAACAATTGGCCAAGCATTTTCACTACTGTTACCAGAATCATGGCGACATACTGGAACTGAACGGTTAATATTCCAGTGCATGCTCAGTTGAACACTAGCGTTACGTTGATTAATAACATTTTTAGACTTCACAATAAACCAAGCCTCTTTCAACTTCCTTTTCCGATCATTTGACTCATTGCACACAGTAGTAATAATATTTTGAGGATAAAACTCATGACCACAATTATTTTCATGATTTGAAAAAACAGAATTAACCTAGAAATCACTTTTAGATTTTTTGTACTGATAAATACGCTGTTGCAATCGCGTTAAAACATTCGCCTTCGTTTCCCCAAAATAAATAGCATTACAATCATTTTTGCAAGTAATAGAATAAACCACTTCATACTTATCCATTATTTCTACATTATCCTTTGACTTGTTTATTAATCTATTCAAACACAAAGGGGAACGGAATCCTACATTATAATCTTCACTGACAATATTTTTTAATTTCTTACTTATAGATGGCACATAAGCTATAGAAAACCACTTTTTGACCACTTTATTATTTATATCCACTTTATATTTAAACTTTAAATTCTGATAAAACAAATACAATTGTCTGTGTAATATAATCTTTTTGTATCCCACCCCTATCAAATCATCCATATATTTATCAATATTATCTTTCATATCTGCTTCAAATTTACAAAGATGCAAATTACGAAGTAATGAATAAATATGAAGTGGCTTATTCTATTACTTGCAAAAAAAATTGACTGTAATGGTATTTATTTTGGGAAAACAAATGTGAATGTTTTAACACGATTGCAACAGCATATTTATCAGTACAAAAAATCTAGAAGTGATTTGCAGGTTAATTCTGTTTTTTCAAATCATGAAAGTAATTGTGGTCATGAGTTTTATCCTCAAAATATTACTACTGTTTGCAATGAATCAAATGATCAGAAAAGGAAGTTGAAAGAGGCTTGGTTTATTGCAAAGTCTAAAAATGTTATTAATCAAAGTAACACTAGGGTTCCACTGAGCATGCATTAGAATATTAACCATTCAGTTCCAGTATGTCACCATGATTCTGGTATACAGTACCAAAAGTGCTTGGCTAATTGTTGTTTATAATTAATGTTTTTGTGCTCTGTTTATCACGCTTTATTCATGTAGAATAATTTTCATTATCTGACAGACTTTTTATATTATTTAGTTATATGTATATAACACAGATGCTTTTTATGTGTAAAGTAGAAATACAAAAATTAAGATTATAGGATAAACAAAATTTTAAAAATAATAAGTATTAATAATAAATTGAAGCACATATGTATACTATATGTGTTCTTTGATTCACATTTACTCAAAAATTAAAAATAATAAAGCAACTTATTCTACACATTTTTAAAAAAATAAAATGAATAGCAACATGTTATCTTTTTATCGCTACTAAATACATTCTAAATGATGTCTTTTTGATTCAATAACTTTTTCCCTCTATAGAAACATTATAGTAGTCTTATTATCAGCAACAGTGGTTTCTCTAGTTGTTTTGATGTTTGTAAGTTAATATTGACTTCAAAATCTATGCAGTATCTTTTTGCCAATACTCATTTTAAATTCAAAGTTAATCTCTTCAAATTTTAAGGTTTCTGGTACAATTCAAAAACATTTTACAATTTTTTTTTTTGTGATTAACTAAAATGTTAGCTTTGATTTTACTGTTTGTGAAAGTTACTTTTTTTTTTAATTTTGAAAAACTTTTAGCTTTACTTTATTACATAAGATATTGTGCTACTTAGAAATTTGGAAAGGACTAAAAAAAAAAAGAAGCAAATAGTAAAATTATGTGCTTTTACTGTAGCATATGGCATTCTGAGATAATAAAAAAAAAAAATAGTTGCCGACATATTGTAAAATTTACTTTATTTATGAATTTTAGTTTAATGTTTTTATTTACATTTATTTCTTTTTATTTTTGTTTCAGTAGCATATAATTGAATAATATATATTGATACAGCTTTCTCTGCAATCTATTTTTAATAGTAAAAATGCAAATGCATAGATTAATTAAATGGATAATTAAGTTTTATAAAATATGACAAAGATGTCTAATATTCTAATTAAATTAAAAGAGCTCTGAAATATTTAACTCATGCACATATGTCAACTAATATCATTTCTTGTAGCAATAATGTCCTTTCTAAAAATCTTCATTTAGTGAGAAAAGGAATTCATTCTACAATTTAATTTAATCAATAAGGTTTATCTAAAATGGATCTAATTAAGCTCATGCATGACTAGAATATATATATATGTATATGCTATTTAATTATCTAAAAGCCAATCCATTAATAATTGTGAATTTCATAAAGTAAAAACAACGAACGTTCTTACTAGATATATAAACCAATATATAAAAATATAGTAAGTACAAATATTAAAAATTGAGAATCACTATGAAAATTGTAAAAATTTGAATTAAAAACTATATTTAAAATTAAGGCGATCATCAAAATTCTATTAATTCTTATAAATTTAGATGTTGGTTACACCTTATATGTAGGCATATTAAATCTATTTTGAGAGTAAATCATCTGACATTTCACAAAATGTTTTAATTCTTGTATTAAATCCTGTTGGAACAATATAATTGAACTTAATATATATAAAAAAAAGTCATATCTTTTTTGATACCTGAACAAAACTGTTTCAAGATATACTATATACACGAATTGAGGAAACATTTATTTTTGATAATTATTTCAATTTTTCATTATTATTTTCTTATAATCAACTAATCATCAAAACAAAAAAAACATATATTTATTACATTTTAAGTTATAACCAACTTAGATACTTTTAAATCATGTCTTTAACCTTATAACATCATATATTTATTTATCCATTAATTAAATCATACTTTGCTGTCTAAACATTTGATAATTAAAGGAAAAATTTAAGCACAAACAAACAATGCAATTCTCAATAAATAATGAAAATAACTGAAAGATTAGTAATTCAGTAAGACATGTGACAAGGGAGCACAGAAAGTCATAAATTGAGTTTCGATCTAGTAACTTTTAGCTCTCACTTCCATTCTTTGGTGTCCTGTGATAAAAGACCATTAGAAGTGACAGACTAAGCTTCGATCCAGAAATCAATAAATTAAATTTGCTGCTTTATGATTTGCACTAAATTGTAGACAGCATAAAATAATAAAATGGTAATTGTTTGGCGATTAAACATCAAAGTGATAAAAGCAGCCTTATCCATAAATGTTTAGCTCCCAAATCCATTAAACTATCATTATATCAAACTTACAAAGCAAGTCAGCAATGATTATAATGTTGACTTCATTTTTTGGAGAAAAAAAAAAGGATAAGAATTAATTACAACAGCTAAATAAATCTGTAAATTGTAAATATAATTATTGTAATTATTATTATTTTATTTTTAATCATTAAATTCTTATTCTAATATAATTAATTATAGAAATATAAATGTATATATATATATATTATTTATGTAGTTTCTTTTTTTTTTTTTTTTGAACAATTACTTTTTTTTTTAATGCCAATTTTATATAATAAAGCAGACCAATTAGTTCTATAATTCTTTCCTAACCAATTTCGATTGTTTTCTCTATTTATAATCACTATTTTCACCTGATCAATCCAACTGAGGCTTGTACTGCTCTCTAGTTAAAAAATATCTACTAAAAATGTCTAAATTTACCTGAGAATTTTTCAGCTACATGAAGAAATGAAAACCAGCATCACTCTGAAGATGAAACCCTCTACTGAATTACAAAGAACTACTTTTTTTATATATCCTGTGTGTGTGTCATTTAATTAGTGGTCTTTATCTTTTTTTTTTTTTTTTTGAAATTTCAACTAGTATTAACTAATATATATTAAATACTGATTCTATATTTTGATTTACCAATAAATAAGACTAAAGTTAAAAATAATTTGTAGGATCTCTCATTTTTATTTTACTATTTTGAAAAATTAAAGAAGAAACCCCAATGCATAAATTCATTTTAGTTTAATATAATCATTCAATTATTAGATTTGAGAATATAGATAGAAAAGAATTGTAAGAGTCATATGATATTGTGTTTACCATATATATATAATGAATTAAATATTTTCATGGATTATTATAATAAAGATTAGAAATAAGAAGATTAGATCCAAATAAACAGAGATAACTTCTTGCCTTTGGTTGTTGCCAGAATAGCTCTTTTGTTGGGGTTATATATATATTACATTCATTGCATTACTTATAATCAACTAATAATTTAAATTAAAAAAATATATATAAATTTCCAAAAATGTTTTAAGTCCATATAAAGCCTGATATAATGATATTCTGAGTTCAAACCTTAAATTCTTTAAATCATTTTAAATAGCATTATATCGTTTAAATATAGTTGTATATTTTCTTTCTGGAATAAAAATAAATTGTCAAAAATCTGTCAGATATATCTGCAGCACTGATTATCAATCTAGTATCCATTATTATCTTTAACTGAAATACAGGCTTATTCTATACTTGTATCAATATATGTAATATATAGGGTATATGAGCACAGACTTTCACACAACCCATTACTCTCCACTCTATCTCATAACACTCATATCCTTGAACACATATATGTCGAAAAGATCAATAATCACCATATACCCTATATATTATTTTTATCAAATCACAGACATTCAAAAAATACATCTGCCACTGACATACATAAATAAACCAATTTTTCCATAAGCTACACATAAACAACACTCACATCCCAAATGATAAAGAATGGATTAATCCAGCAAGATCAGAAAACAAAAATTTATAAAGATTGAGAGCTTAAATGTTAGGTAGATTCACTCTATTTTTTTTATCATTTAGTAACATATGAGTGTTATTTATACATAGCTTATGGAGGAATTTGGTTTAATTTCACTCAAATTTCATATGCATTAAGCTATACTATTTAATATAATGTAATAATACAATTTGTTTGAAAAAAAAAAAATTTACAAAGTGAACTAAACTATCCTGAATAATCCGAATATTTGTAAATGCTCCATAATGCAGCAATTGCTATATCAAATTTCCAGGCAATTATCTAAATTCAAATCTAGAAAGCTAAAAAAATTCACAATTACATCAAAATTTTTACATGATCCAGTACTCTTACTGCCATTTCATATTACTGACCCATCTGATCACACACATGTTGAAAAGATAAATAATCACCAATATACGTATTTCATGCTAAACCAGCAATCATCAATTGGTCTAGATTACTATCTCCACACACATATACAATCAGTACTCAGCTTTATATTAAAATAGCCAATCTTTATACTTTAATGGACAGGCTTCAAACTACTCCAACCCTCAAAGGCTGAAGAATTGTGGGTTGGAGTAGTTTGAAGCCTGTCCATTAAAATATGAAGATTGGCTGGCTATCTTAATATAAAGCTGAGCACTGATTGGATATATGTGTGAGGATAGTAATCTGGACCAACTGATGATTTCTGGTTTAGCATGAAATATATATACTGGTGATTATTTATCTTTTCAACATGTGTGTGATCAGGTAGGTCAGCAATATGAGATGGCACTGAGGGTGGGTCATGTGAAAGTCTGAGTTCAAATCCCGCATATATATAAAAGCAGGTTTAAGCCTGTACAATGTATTAATTTATCAAAATTTTTAATTATATCAAGCTTATAGGCAATCAAATATCCATCAAATATTAATTGGTAAAGAGATATCTTGGTATTTTTAACTACAAAAGTGCCCAGGATAATGTGAATTAGTCATATGCATATTGACTAATAACAAATGGCATATAACTCTTGATATTGTTTTTTTTTTAATTTTATAAATTAGAATCTTAACTGTTATAATTATAATATTATTTTCCATTTTGTTTTGTGTTCAATTTAAATACTTCACAGTTTTATATTATTGTACATAAGAACACTTTACTAAAGTTTATAATGCCATATAAATATAAAATACTAAGTATCAGATATGCAGTAACAAACTACTAAGATGTCTTAAATGGTGCACTTATTTATAGCTCCACTCTTGTTTAACTTAATTTAATGAATAATAAATGTCCAGTCTTGCTGCCATTAAATCTATTATACAAAATCACAACAAAAAAACTTTATCTTCATAATTAAGTATATCAAATCCAAAATTTTTTATAAGGTGATTTCTGTACAAAAAAAAAAAAGAATTCAATCAAAACATTGCAGAAAAGAGAAGTTTAAAAAGTACTTCTTATTAAATCAAAAAAAGTTCTTTTTCATTTTTTAAATTGACAAAGTTTACCAAAATCTTACAAACTTCACTCTGGTTGATGGTCCCATAATTTAATAATGTTATGGATCTCTAAAACTATAAATATAATCCTATATATATATAGGTATATGATCAGCTAGAAAAACTTGTTGAGTGTGTAAGTGCTGAAAGTTGTCTCTATAATCAAAGTTACAGAAAATACTTGCTCATCTGAGATGCTAAATTCTATGTCTAAAAAAATTAAAGCTATTAGAATCAAACAATTTTATTATTAAGTGATAACAACTGCTCACTCTTAGTGGTGGCTTGTTATCTAATACCTACCAAAAAATAAAAAATAATATTATTATTAAAAAGCCATGCATAAACAAGTATGACTATTCTAACTCCCGACCCCCAAGAAACCAATCTGTGAATCACAAATACATTCATATATAGAACGTGCCAATCCATTTTTCTGTTCACTTAATATTTTACTATGTTGTCTTTTAATTTCTCCAATAAAAAACTTTTTTTCTGAAATGTTTCAACACTCTCTAATCGTAGATCTCTAATGTATTTAGTTTCTGCCATATTTTCCCAATGGAAACAATTGGCATTGCACTTCTTTAGAATGTCTTTGAGATAATATTTGTAACATTGGCAGGATCTAGCTCTCCCAAGAAAACCATGCTCTATTTTGCTATAAAATATCCTTTTAGTAAGCCTTACATTATATAAAAGATATAATGTAAATAAATGAGGGGTGGGTATTTAAAATATTATGATTAAGGCAAGACTTATTAAAGTTTAAGATCTAATATTGAGTTTTAAAATAAATTGCATTAAATGAATGGCAAATAAAAGCAAATTACCGATAGCAGTGACTATCATTACTTAGTCAAATTTGTCTTTAGGCAGAGAACTTAACATAGATCTCCTAAAACAGAACATTATACAGTTTTACAATCAAATGATACAAATAATTGTTAATGATAACTTGTTAACCCCACCCACCAAACTTTTTTATATTATCTATTTCTTTCACTACCATTATCAATTATGGCGAAGGCATGTATAAATATATAGTCATTGTTATTAAATGGCACATATATGTCAAGTCGACTTAAAGCAAATATTGAACAATCTGATGAGATCGTGCGCATTTGGCAAATCATCTTTCCGACTTGCATTTGGTTAATATTAACAGAAGACTTTATTCCCACCCAGCATTATCTTCGAAACGGCATATATACATATATTGTATATGAAGAATAGTTTTAAAATCAAAATTAATTCAGGACTGTTTAACATTAAAATTCAGTTTTTAAGGAAGATAAATAAAGAATATCCGGAAATACCTCTTTAAAAATTTAAAACATAAACAATTGATGGTAATTTTCCATTAACAAAAGTTTAATGAAATGCTTCCACTTAAAAAAAAAAAAAAAATACTACAGACCTATGTTATAAATGATAAATAAATAGTAAATCATTCAATAATGACTTTTTTTTCTATTCATTATATTCGAAATAAATATGAATAAATGATTTTCGAAAAGACTATTCACAATTACTACTTTTTTATTCTAAGGTCGCAATAATCTCCAGCCAAGCATGTGATTTAATATAAAAGTTCAAACAAATGTCTTTTATTATTATTTAAATATCTAATTTTGCTATGAATTTAAATCTCAGAACAGCTGCAGAATATATAATACTTCTCAATTGGTAATAGGTATGTCTGTGTACAACATATATGCCATACTATATTCTAAATGTAAAAAAACATACGTCACACTGTACATATTGTGTTTCTTTGTTTATTTTTCACTTAAATATATTTTTTCACTCTTAGCTAAAGAAGAATTTAACTTGGGTCCTCCTACTTCAATGTTTCTTTCGTTAGAACATTTGTAATCAATTAAATGGGGAAGGGGGGCGCGTAAAAAATTAAATATGATTTTCAATTTTTATTTCTTAAATTTTAGATTTCTTCAATCCTGCTACTACTGACAAATTTAAAATAAAACAAATTTTCTTTTGAAAGCAAAATTATTTTCTTATTGACAAATCACTTATAAAATTCCAAATGTCCATGAAAAGTTACTTGGAAACGTAAGGAGAAAAAATTATTTTTAAAACAAAATGTAATAAAAACAAAAATATAAATGAAATGAACTTAAATGTACATGGTATAACTCTTAAAATTGAGATGTTAGAATGATTTATTTTACAAGATTGCAAGCCATGGCAAACTGCCACCCAATGATAATCAAATGTTAAACCTTGCACAGTTGAATGCAGTAGTAAAATAATGAATTCAAGAACCAAACGACCTTAAATCAAAGCTCAACTCTGCAACTTTCATATTAGTCACATGACTTTTAGAGTGATGAATCATTTGAGTATATCAAGAATTATCATTTGGTTATAATATTCAATTGCATACTCATTTTACATACCTTCTGACATACAACCATTTGTTGATATAAAAATAAAAACAGGTTAAGAATATTTTTAATACCATTTGCAAATCCTACACTTAAAAGTACTGGAAAAATATCCGGAATATAACTGAGAAATGAAGGGTCCATTGTTGATGCACTTAAGTATGTATGGCATTAATAATACAAGAAATGTTTGAGATTGATAATGAAAATCCCATTCTTTTGTTTACTAGACTATTTGAAAAAAGCGCCATAGCATGTTAGTTGTATTAAATCCCATCATGGTTATCAATTTTAAAACTTTGTACCTAAAGTTATGTTTACAAAGAGGTAAAGTTAAAATCTGAGAGAAATGATTATAATAACTGACATTTGTTTACCTGATTAAATAAATATTAATAACCTAAATCAAAAATGTTATAATAGTATTGATACATTGATAATTCAATTGAATGAAGAGTTTTAGATTAAGAGATTATACTGACGACTAATCAGGCAATATGCAAAGAAGAAGAAATGTACATAATCCTGTAAATAAGTATTATGAATCTGATATCCTGTGCAGTTTGGTACAGCAGTAGAGCATCAAACTTGGGATCAGGAGGTGGCGCTCGCAGATCTGCCAATTGAACTTTTTATAAACTCCTGAGCAACAAAACCATATGCCTTTTTTTTTTATTTATCAGTGTCACTATCTATTCTATACCACTACATTTCAACTGTTTCAATAATTGAAATAAAATAAAAAGTTTATAAAAGGGATTTAAGCAAATATTAGTAAAAGTGATAGATAAGATATGATTAGTAATAAAATACTTATGGTTGGAAATATAAAAAATAAATTCAGTTGAACATTGGAAGCAGAAATGAAGCAAAACAATGGACTCTAAGTTTTGTGAAATCAATGGCTTTTTTATTGACAAGATGATTCAACAACTATACACACAAAAAAAATTTAAACAAAAATTAAGGTGAACACAATTTTCAATTTACTCATGTCTAAATCCTTTTCCTATTAACATAATCATCATCATTTTCAACCATTATCAATCTACTGCAAGACAAGGGTCTTTCCAATTTAAATTCATTTGCTTTTTCTAGTCTCCCTTCTCCACATCACTCCAGCATACTTCCTTATTTTATCTATTCATCTCACATCCATCTGTTATAGAAATATGCCCACATAACTTCTATATCAGTATCACCAGTTTGTTCTCTCACCTATGTATTTCATTTTCAATCTCTTCTTGTCATTCCTAACATATATCTATCCATACTTTGTTGAGTGATCTGAAGTCTCTGAACTGTTCTTCAACTTTCAAAAACACTCTAAATATATTTGAAGTACATTTTGTACTTAAAAAAATCTTCACCCCATATTTCATTTCATTAAGTCTTTTCTCTAACAAAATCATAACTATTGAAAAAAAAAAATTGAATTTTAACTTCATTACATTTTACAATGATTCTTACAAATTAATAAAATCTCAATTTCCTTAGATTTAATTTTAAATATACCAGTAATCATCTGAAATACGGGTGCATCCGCTTGATTGTATTGTTTCTGAGCAAAAGCACAGAAATATGCCATTTACGTGGTCAAATTTATGGTGTATAGAACAATTCTGTTCATATTAGCCATTAGCAGGAGTAGATGACATTTCACACCAATATTATGGCCTGCTAATGTGCTTCGTGGCACAATGAAAATAGTAAACACTCCAAAGATCACTACCATATGATGTGAGGGTGTATGGAATTCAACTGGCCATAACTGTTTTAATGTGCATTCGAAGTAACAATGTTGCACCCTACCTGATGTACTATTACATAGTAATAATTGTAAGGCCATTGCCTTGCTTCCCTCCATATTGTAGAAGATGGAAAAAAATTGCAAAAAGGTATGTCCCAGCACCATTTCACATAAGTCATGTGTTGTACATTGTTTTGGAAATCATAATGTTGGTTGTATCAGAGTAATGCATCTTTTGATGTATTGTTTGTATTTGGATCCTTTGGATCTGGAAACCATCAGGCACTGTGCCTTGTATTCGGATCCTTCGGATCTAGCAAACATCGGGCCCCATGCCTGCTGTTTCCAGCACTATGTGCTGAAATATATAATGTAATTTAAATAATTTTTTGCTAACATTTTAAAAATATAATTTGTAACATATTATTTTAAATCAAGTAATTATAAAAAGAATGTATAATGTAATAAAAACATGGAATTGAGAAAATAATGTTGTTTTGTAAATTTTTTAAATAAAAAAAATATTGTCCCGGTAATGTTACATTTCATTATTTTTGCACAGAAACAATGCCATCAAGTGGCCGTGCCTGGATTTCAGATTATTACCAATATAACTTATCCTTTTTTTTTTCATTAAAATATATATGCCTATGTGAAAATATATTTTGGATTTCTAATATTAGCATTATTTAAATATTTCCAAAAGATCATACCATATGAAATTGATTTTTCCAGCTATTTTTGTAACATTCTTAAATAAATGATCTTGTATTTGAATGATGAATAGCAGTGACCCATACAAAGTGATATGCCAATATTAGCAACAGGTAAATATATATATATATATGGATGAATCTAAAATATATTTTTGTATCTTTTACCTGAGAAAATCTTTGTTTTGATGGGCCATAGTTTTCTGACTTTTTCAAATATCCTAGCATTATCTTTAAATGACTTCTATTGTCCAGTTGATAGCTGGCATGATCCAGTTGAAATGTCAATATAATGCTAATAGTATTAAGAACAGGCATAGATAAGTTGTATTTTATATTGGGCCATTTCCATCATCTAATATGATTATTGAATGTCTTCAGAAAAATTTAACCTTTATTTTAATATTTCAAATTCACATCAGAGAGATTAGTATATTCACAACATTTCGAAAAGTATTATTCTCCCCTCTTCTTTAGGTGTTGCTGGCCTGACCATGACAGTACTAACATTGGATTTGAACCTAGACCCTTAGATTCTTGAGTATTGAATTTTAAGATAACCCTCTAACCAACTGAGCCTCAATTAGTTAGAGCATTATCTTAAAATTCAATACTCAAGAATCTAAGGATCCAGGTTCGAACCCCATGCTAGTACTTTCACTGGTCAGACCAGAATAATATCTCTTGAAACATTGTGCATATACTAACCTGTTTGATGTGCTATTACTAACAGTTGAATGTATTTGGAAAATTTAAATAAAGGTCAAATTTTTCTAAAGACATTCAATACTCATATTAGATGATGGAAATAGTCCAATATAAAAATACAACTAGAACACCATCATCACAAAACTTCAGGCATGGACAAATCTGTAATATATATCATAACTTTTAAACATAAAAACTAATAGTTTCCTTATTTTGGGGAGCATCTCTGCAATAGTCCTGAATCATTTCTACTGCAAGAATAATGACATGTGTGATCTAGTGGAAATACATACATAGATAAATCTGAAATATACATTGGCATCTTTTACCCATGAAATTCTGCTTTAATATATATATAATTGATTTTATGTTATATATATATATATATTTGCGGAATATCCCGCAAATAGTAATAATAATATGACATCTTTTATCCGTTAAAATATTAGAATTAACATTATTCATCTTTACGGGAAAGATAGGTTTACAGAATGGAGGTGTTTTGAAAGAATGTGTGTGAAGAAAATTATTTTTCTAAGATTTGAGAAAGAAGACGCTCTGAAGAAGGTACTTGATATTGTACTGAAACGTCAGCATTTAGCTTTTTCACTACACGGAATATCCCGCAAATAGTAATAATAATATGACATATATATATATATCCTATCTTTTCAATATATATATTATTTCTATATTTTCAATAAATTATTAAAAAGATAATGGAAATTATTCAAACAGAAGTCAATCTCCAATAATGCGCTATTTCTTAAATATTATAAATCTCTGTGCACTCTCCCACCAGTAAGAATTTTAAAAACTTAAGTGACCATGCTTAAATCAAGGCTTGAGCCTATTGTGTGCCTGATATTATAATCAAATATTCAATTGTACAAATCTATTTAACCCATCGCATGAGAAAGTGTCTCATTTTTAAACACCTATGATTAGACAAAAATTACGATTAGGTGGTTAAAAATAAGACACTGACTTTCTCCTACGATTGGTTAAATAGATTTGTATAATTGATTATTTGATTAAAACCTCAGATACACAATAGGCTCAAGCCCCGCTTTAAGCATGGTCTGTAAGAGGTGGTGTATATAAAATGTATGCTCTAAACTTAAGTGATTCACATATTTTTTTAAATTCTTACTGGCAGGAGAGTGTGCGGAGATTTATAATATTTAAGAAATAGCGCATTATCAGAGATTGTCTTTCATTTGAATAATTTCAAAATTTTCAGTGCTTTATAATAATAGGTTTGTGTTTAAAAAGATAATGGGTAAATCTTGGGCTCAGCACCTATAAATTAGGCTACTTCATTAATAGGAAAGGTAACAAATTACATTATTTTGACCAAACCAAATTAAGAAGAAAGATTTACCTTTTAAAAAACTAATAATAATTAGATATTAATTTACAATTCAATGCCAATTGTCTACCTGAATTGGTTCTAGGCAGATAATCAGGCGGTGAGAGAAATCTCATGATTTGAAAAAACTTTTCAAGGTTTACCTTGCTTGACTTAACATCCACCTTAGCATGAGAGACAGATCCACCAATACCTTATCTACATATACTAAACAGTGATAAAGACATGTGAGGGATTATGATCTGGACCAAATGGTAAGTGCTGGTTTAGCATGAAATGTGATTTTTGAGTATCATACAACATTTTCATATATTTGGGTTCTTTAAATAAATTGCTAGTAAACATTGAATAAAACTTCTTTATCATTCCTTATTTCATGCTGCTAAATGTTTCTATTTTATTAGGTATTAAACCATATGTCTTTTTTGTATATATTGAAATTGCTCTACTTGTCTACATTCTCTTTTCAAATAACATTACATAACTTTATCTTCTCAATTTATTATTAAGCTTTATATAAATTTTGTTTCTATTATTACTCTTCCAATTTCAAAATCCATTATAATAGTCTTATTAACTGCACTTCGTAATTTATTGCACTGGTAAAGTATAGAACTCATGAGATAAAGATACTCAGATTGATGTTCAGTCTATTACTTCTGGTATGCAAGCTATATAAGTAATATTTTGAGTAATAAACCATCAATTATTTATTTTGTGCAGTTTAGTGCAGTGTTAGAATAACGGATCAAAAAAATTAAGATACTGGAATTAAATATCAATTTGTCACTTGTGCTTCTTAAATCTCACGATTTCCAAACATTGATCAAATATATTACGAAAGCCTTTAAGTTTCTATAAACCTATATTTTTCCAAAACACTTCCATTAAATTCTTAAATATTAATCATGTATTAATTTTACTATTTAATAATAAAATAAAATCTCACATTTGAATAAGCACTAATATATATATAATGGACTTAAATGCTTATTTTGTTTGCAATTTCATATGTTTTGGCTGTGATTATAGATATCATCAGCATTGATCTGAAACAGATTAAAGTCACTAAACTGTGATAACATTTGCTTAGATCTGTGATAGCTTGCCATTGCTTAGTATCTCTTATTATAATTTATTTTAATATGTCAAATTAAGAATATTATAAAATAATTTAACTCTTTGAAATAAATAAATACAATTTACTGGATGTATACATAATCCTACATAACCTGATTTGTTTCTAAAAAGTATGTAATAATTAATAAATAGTCTTTTAAAGGAGGAATTGTAAATTGATAATAAAAAGATACCACAAAAAAAACTAGGTGGTGATTGTCACAAACAGTTCACTTCATTTAAGCTCCAAAAAATCATCAAAGTTTATAAAGAGGGAGGGGAGTGGAAAGAGGAATTTGAGCATCAGAGTTAAGGTAATTATCTTTATTTACTTTTTAATTGATGAGAAGTGAAGAAGAAGTTGAATCTGCAGCTTGCAAGAATAACTCTAATTACAATATCATATCCAATATGCCCACTAGCAAGCCTTCCACGAAGATGCAATGGGTGTATCTATAGGATTAAAAGTAGATGGCCTGAAATTAACTAGCAAAGAAAACAATAAATCTGCAGATCAGAATGACAAGTACTTAGAAGCAAATAATAAAACTAATGAAAATTCAAGCAAGATAAATACAGCAGGCTTAGACAGTGGAAAGTATGATGAGGCAAACCAAGATTCAGACGCAACACTCATGGGAGAAATACTTGAAGAAATACAAGAAAATAGTGACGTGAACTCAAGTACTAATGCGGAAGAAAAGGAAAAAAACATCCAAAAGAAGGAAGCAGGCCCTCCCTCTCTCAAAGATGGGAATAAATGGGGGGAAAGAGGGTCAAGGGGAAGCAAGAATGATAAACTGACACCTGAAAAAGTGAGTGAGATGGAAATAGAAATCCAGAAAAAAGTGGAGATAAGAAAACAAAATAAATCAAAGTATAAACAGCAGAAGAAGAGAAAAAACTCAGAGAACTTTGAGAAATCAGGCAAATCTAGCTCTGATGATGATGAAATACAGGAGCAGAACACTATTTACAGTAAAACAGGTATTCAAGACATGAAATCAACCTGAAACAGAACAGGAAAAAAGATGGACAAAAAAAAAAACCCTGGAAATATCTGAAGGTAAATCAAAAGGAAGTACAAAAGAAAAGGATCAAGCAAGTCTAAAATTTGATCAGGAACTTTTAGACGAAATTGCACCTACAAAAGATTTATATCAAAATAAACCAGATGACCCACCTGATGGACCTACAAGACCCGGAAAAACAGCCCAGGAAAACAAAAGGCTAGACGTTAAAAGAGATACTGGAGGGCATCTTTCTAAAAAGGAAATAACGATTTTCAATCTTCGAGAATTAGAAATAAATGAGAATAAATGTTTTTGAAAATTGCGGGAATCAACGTAATAGGACTTAATTCACTAAATAGAGTTTATGCAATTAATGACTGGATTAAGAAAAATTCACCCAATGTTCTTTTAATGGGAGAAATGAAATTCCACTGGGGTTCCAATCACAAAATTTGAAGAAATGCTGGGGAACATGGGTTATTACGTATTCTTTTCTACATAAAGAAAGCTCTAAGAAAAAATAATTTAATAATTCAATAAATGCTTTTTTTAAAAATTCCAAAATTGACTTGTAGGTTTAAAAAACTATTCTACCACATTCAATACTTTTTATATATAAGTTCATATTTCCAAACAATAAAAAAAATAATGAAAAAAAAAAAAAACGGTTACTATTTTTAAAACTAACACGAGTGAAACGAAACATTAAAAAAAAAAAAAAAACAGTTTTTATTCCATACCGTTAACTGATTTAAAAATCTAAATGTAATTAATGAAAAAGCGCTTAAACAAGTTACATATAAAAAATAATAATAAACAGTAATTTAACATTGTTGAATATTAACTGCGTATCAGCTGGTCTAATATTTTATTTATATAAAGATAGTACCCTCACAGCAACCTTACATTGACCCAAGACAACAATTTATGGCATGTTTAAATAGCTTTAACTTTTTAAAAAACTTTTTTTTTTCAATAGACAAATAAATAATAAAAAAGAAGTAATACAATGTATCAATGTATATTTATGCTAGTTTTTAAACTGAACGTGATTTGCTGAAGAAGATTGATTATGAACCTTGACAGCACTAACTCTCAATTTATAAGTAGACATCCAAGATAAAAATTTAAAGATGTTTTATTTTCAATTGCCTTCAATAGCCAAAAAAAAAATTTTAATGTAAAAAAAAAAATTTTGAATAAAAAAGTCAAATGAATAAAAAATAATTATTTTAAAAAGACAGATAATCATTCAAAGAAAATGTTAGATAGATGTATCTACCTATCATTTTATGCAAATAAAAAATGAATTTAATTGTTAATGTGTTTGTCTATCTATATGGTGTATATAAACAAATGAACGCAGTTTGGTGTGGTTCAGTGCAGCAAGGAAGAGAGATAGACGAATTCAAAAGATTAGGGTACTTGTTCTCCCCAAAAGCTGATTATAATTATTTATTTTTTAAAAAAAGCTAACTATATTACCCCTCCCCCTTCCCGGTTGGTTGTCGAGCAAACAGACTGCAGAATCAATATGTGATTTATATAGACATAACATGGCCTAGTTAATATTATGTTCAATCATTACAAAATTCTCCTTTAACAATTTTAATTCTTTGTATTCTATCTTGTTTTTATTTTAATGATATCATAATGGCCATAATCATCTAGAAGTGATAGCTAATGATGATAAAAGATATATTATTTGATTTAATTATCAGCAAAATATACAGAATTATACGTGAACATATGACATTTATGATACATTATACATTTGAACATCAATTAAACGATTAAATTTTATACAAAAATGTACTTTTAAAGCAAATTTTATGATTAATATCGAGTAAATATATGAATAAGTAGTTATTACTATACTTCTTATATTATATTCTATTGCTCAGGAGTTTATAAGAAGTTTAAACATCGGATGTGACAGACGTGGGCACAAGCTTCAGAATCTTATTTTATTACTACATCACACTGAACAGGACAATATTATTTACAAACTATATAAATAAAAAAAGATATTGCAAATATTGTTTATGAGGTACATAATGACGATGCAATATTGAGTTACAAATAAATAACATTACCCTTGAATAAAATAATATATAGCTGGGAAGATGGCAAATGATTTGAAGTCATTATAAATAGCATCTAAGTTTTAAACATAGCATCACCAGCAATAATCATCAAGAGTTAACAGTTAATCCTGAGACTGGATTTAAAAATGACAATGTAAAATCTTTTAGGCTAATCATCATCTAGTCAATGCCAAACTTAAGCCTTATTATATATTATTTCTCTTTTAATCAATTTGGATTTTACTAAATAAATCTATTCTGGCTTTATCAAAATATATTTCACTTATCATAGATTCACAGAAACATGGTTATAAAACATTGTCTATCTGGATTCATTCAAAAATTTTGATTGATATCAAAGAGTAAAATTTTTAAGAAACTTTGTGACATGGCTATTAAAGATTACTCGAATGATTAGCTGGCATCTTATTTATATCAAAGAAATTAATAATTTGTGTCTTAAGTGACTATTATATTATTAAATTTGGTGAATCATAAAATTCAGTTTTAGATACATTACTTTTTATTATTTACATTAATGATTTGCTGAATCTTCCTCTGCAGTCAAATGTTGCATGTTTTACAGATGACATAGCATTAGCAATATCAGCTTTAACATAGGATTACTTGAAAAAATGGTAAATGAGGATTTAAATATAATTATGCATTGGTTTTTCTATTACAATGGTCAATTATGGTGAATTTAGATATATGCCATTATAAAAATTATAATTTTTAAGATATTTCTGTTGAATTAGCAATCAAAAAACTCATAAAAGTTGAAGCAACATTTTATTTGGGATCAATGCTGGATTCATATCTTAGATAGTATAAAGTTTAATAGACTTAATAATTACAATGGCAAAGCCAAAAAAAAATTGTAATGTGTATACTTAAAAAATGTAGAAATAAATTATATAATAAATTATATATTATATAATTATATAATAGGCAATATTCATGGATAGTTGAACACTTAATAGAAGAGCAATACGGAGACTGCAGACTACTCAAAGAAGTATGGTGAGATGCATGTTGGGAGTAACAAGAAGAGATCAAAAACGCAATGTATGGATAAGAGAACAAACAAGTGTTACTGACCTCATTGGAAAAATTAAGATTGAAGTGGAATTGGGCTGGACATATTGCTAGAAGAGATGATAATAGATGGACAATTGAAATCTTAAAATGGATTCCAAGAGATTGTAAAAGACCCAGAAAGAGACCCCATGTGAGATGGATGGATGAAATAAGAAAGTGTGCGGGGGTGATGTAGAAAAGAGAAGTTAAAGATTGGAGAAGATGGATTGAACTTGGAGTGGATTGATAATGGTTGATGATGATTCATGGATATGAAAATACACAAGAGAACATCATTTGCTTAGGTTAATGATCGGCTTTGGTGGAGCATACTGTCATGAAACTTCCAAATTTGAAACACAATTACTAAAAAAAGAATTACATCTTGGAAAATATACCATAAAATTATCATTCAAATTTGTGGATATTATTAAAAGGGCTACTATTGTGGACATTATTAAAAGGGCTACTATTTCTAAGGAACATAGAATGGCCTCATTTGATGTAGTAGAACTCTATAGGTTAGTTAACCATAAAGAGTCAATAAAAATTATCAATGAATTATTAAGAAACAAAAATAAAAATATATAGAATGGAATTTATCATCATGGTTACATACAAAGGGCAAGAATATGAGATGGCAGTCTTGGTCAATGAGCTTATTCATTAGTGCAATCACATGTAGTCAGACACTGGCTTACAAAGAAATATAATTGACCTGATATTAAATGCACATGAAAATTATATATATACATTATGTGGACGATGACTTTATAAGTACACCTCAAATATAGTTAATCACATGTTCATATATTTTAACACAAATTCAGACATAAATTGAACAGTTGAACTGGAAGATAATCTAATTCAATAACTGGATTTAAAATTTACAAGGACACAATGTACTCTAATATAAAATAGTTATAGCCCCACTTTCTGTATTAGAGAATAGATAGATGTAAAATCTATCTACATCTCATAAATTTGCAGGGGTAAAAAACTATACCACAATAATTATTTGTGTCAATATGAATTTGATACAACTGAGAACATTCAATGTTACATCACTGACTTGATAAAAACAGGCTATTACAGAATGCACATACATAGATATTTAGAGCAATTTAAAACCAAAATAATAAAATGGTCATAGAAATAATAAAAGCTGAATTGCTCTACCATATTTATCATGTATAGATAATAAAATAGCACAGATATGTTCTGACAAATTTAAAGTCAAATTCAGAACCCCTATAAATTTAAACAAGCTTGTTAACAACACAAAGGACAAAATTTTAACATTTGACTGGTCCAATGTGGTCAATGCTGTAAACTGCAGCCAAAAAGACTGCCTTTATGCATATTATGGTGAGACCAGAACAAATCATAGACATGTAATGACTCAACATTCATTAATGTATTTAAAAAATCTAAGATTAAGCCCAAAGCTACAAAGTCATCTGTTTTTCATAATCATAAAAGAGAGCATGGCCATTGTTGTGATCCAAGTGCTGTCAAAATTATGTGAGAAAAAAGAAGTGCTCCCAAATATAAGATAAAAGAGACATGGATCATTACACAAAATGAATATGTAATGATCCAAAAATCAGCAAAAAAATAATGTTCTCAGCAGATTAACTATGAATATGATGCAAAAGTGTTGAAAGTATACTTAGTATAATAAATCTTTCTAAATTTTATATTTAAATCCTGTTTTAGTATTCTTTACGTTAATATTTAGAATGGCAGAATATCAAAACGTAATTATAAATGTATAATATATTTGCAAAAAAGTTTAAGACCTTGAAATTTTATATATATAAAATTAGAGACAGGCAAAAAACGATATTATTTGTGGTCTTTACACTATATCAGAAATTTTATCTCTTATACAATTGTTTATTGTAAATAAGTCAATTATTAAATTTAATTTTTCAGACTTGAAATCTTTCCTCAGGAGTGTGTCTTAGTATTAAATAATTATTTTTCCTTAATATTACTTTGTTTAGCTGATTGTAGATTATTTATATTGTTGTTAGATTATAGAATTATAAATATTTTTAATATAAAGATTAAATATATGATTTTTAAATGTTTTTTGGCCATATTATTACTTTAAAATATATATATATTATTATTTGTAAGATCAAAATATCTATACCTAAATTATGATTCATCTTTACTTAGAAGTTTTTATTTTGGATCATTAATAAAATAAAATTATTTAATTGTCAACAACAAAGTAAATATCTGAAACAAGTTTGTCATTTGCTTCTTTTTACATATGGCAGTTATTGATATTCAGTTGTCTTACATGATTGATTATTTAAACTGTTCATTCAGCTGGATTAGATAGTTTAATACCAAAAATTCTTAATTAAATATATTTTTATATCTATTGTTACTTATTTAAACTTTACTTAAAAGCTGGAGTGTTTCCATCATGGTTGAAAGTTTGTACTAGTATGCCTATTTTTAAAAAGTCGTCCCTCACTTTTTGATAATTATGGATCAATTTCTATTTATTCCAGTGATTTTAATCTGTTGGAAATGGTGATTAAAGAGACAACGATGCCATTTTTACTTAATAATACATATGGCTTTGTTTCTGGTAGAATTACATTGGATGCTTTCTATAATCATGTACACAATCTGACATCATCCAAAGATAATAATCTCAATGTTGTTGCTATATACTTATCTAAAAAGTTTTACTTAAATATTTATATTCATACTTCTTGGCTTGCAAATTCTGGTGCTAATATTTCTCTTACAATAGTAATTCATGATATACCACAAGGTTTTGCCCTGGGTCTTATACATTTGGAATCAAAAATTTATAGTTTTGCAAATATTGCTTTATCTTGTGCTATGGTTTCATATACTTACCTTAAAATAATAATTAATGATGATTTACTTTTAATTAGCAAATGGTTAGGTTTTAATTATTAAGCAATTAATCTGAATAAAACAAATGTGATACATTTTTCTTATAAATTTGTATCATATTCTCTTGCCATCACTATTTATAATAATTATTTTTCCCCATTGCAATAATATTTGTTTTTGTCAAAATATTTCATTTGTTAATAATTACTGTCATCTAGGTGTATTTACTGATTCTAGATTATCCTCATCAAATCATATTGACAAATTATGTCAGGATATATATATATACTGCCCACAAAAGGAATTAATACAATGAAAACTGAAGGTAAATCAGTATCAGGTATAATGGTTCATGACAAAATGCTGGAAATGATCAAACTAAAATTTGGTGAAAAAAAAAAAAAAACAATATAAAGGAATATAACAGAATAGCCCTAGAAGAACCCAACCAATATATAACAAAGCAAAAAATCCAGAGATAGATAAACTAAAAATGAACATAACATTGGTGAATGACAAAATATCAGCCACAATTTATAAAATGTTAAGTTACATATTAATACATGCAATGTGGAAATATCAACCAAATATGTAACAAAAGAATAAACTGGTCGTACATAAATAAGTGGTGTTTATCCTAAAAAAATATAAACTGATACAAATACCTAAAATAGAAAAAACGAGACATATATTAATAGAAGATATAGACTCTAAAATTCTTGTGAGGATATTATTAAAGAGATTGCACAAGTAGGTGAGTCCAAAAGCTCAGCAGTCCACCATGCAATAAAATGAAAAAGAGAAGTTAATGCAGTTATTGGGATCCAAGAAGCAATAAAATGTGAAGGAACAAAAACTAACACAATATTATGCTATCAAAGTTGATTATAAGTCAGCTTTTGATCTAATAAAGCAATAAATGAACTAATACCCGAACACAGATACATGGTAAATGCAATAAAAAATTACCTAAGTAATGGCAGTATATCCTTAAAAAATTATATGAGAAAATCTAACTCCTTTATTCCCAAAAAGGGAATCCCACAAGGATTGCCACTAGCAGCTCTCTTGTTTGCAATCTATTTGGACCCAATGATTAAAGAAATACAAAACAAAGTTCCAGGCATATATCTACCACACTTGAGGGCAAAAATTCAAACAATTGCATTCACTGATGACATGTTAATAATATTCCAAGATATTTACAACATGCAAATTATTATCAACATACTTGAAAAGTTTCACAAACAAACAGGATCAATAATACAATCATCCAAATCAGCCGCAAGGCAATCTAGCAACTGGAAAAAAAATTCCCAGTGATTTCCAGGTAAATCGATCAATGTTCCCAGGAATATCTTTATACCAATTGAAAACAAAGATGAACAGATATCTAAACAAGCTAATCATTCATAAAATAGCTGAAAAAATAAATAACCTTTCATCCATAAAACTATATCAAGTAACTAGAGCCAAAATATTTAATGAAATAGCCACAGGAATATTAAGTTACTATGGCCCTTGGATAAACCTATACAACAATACAATAAATGAAATAAACAGAATACCAAAAAGTACATTTGAGCAATATCAATGGCAATGTTACAATTACCAATTAGTAAAGGAGGGCTCAACATAATAGATCTAAGAAAATATTTGTCATTTATTAAAGCAAAAACTCTAATAAATGTAATAAAGAGTAAAACTTTCAATCCATCAGAATGCGACATAAAGCTGTATAATAATGATGGAAAAAGAAACAAGACCCTTTGTGGTTGACTTACTTATAGCATATAAGGACTTACAATATGAACTAAATATGCCTAATTTAGAAGGACTAAAATACAGTATCCTTAAAAAAAAGTAATAAGTATCGGGAAAAATCATGGCTAAACATATCCATAAATACAGTTCTAAGAAACTTTCAATCAATCTATACACCCCAAAAATACATGAAAACCATCTATAAATTGATGAATGGGATACACCCACAACAACGCTTTTAAATAATAATAAAAAACTATGTATGAATCTAGACCCAGGATACACAATCTGCAAAAACTGCAATGAAACATTTGCATACCTGGTCAAAGAATGTAGAGCATATAAATAAATAGGGATAAAAGTATTCAAAACCTCAATCACTAAACTAAAAAATGTGATTAACAAACAACATCAAGAGATTCAATCCACACAATGCTATGGTACTTATCCACACAATTAGAACAATGTGGGAAATAAGATGTTCACTAATATTCGATAATAAAAAATATAATTGGATTAATAGTAATAATAATAAGTCAGATATCACATGACTTATATATAGCTTGCACTTACAAATATGTAAAATTAAGAGCGTGCTAATAGCTCTAAACAAGCTTTTTTTTTTTTTTATTTATGATAAATGTTACTACAAGAGAAGACATTCAAATCATTTTTATTTTGGATTGTCCCCATCCCCAGGCCCATATGATTTTTTCAGTTGGAGAGCTGACTTTAAAGACATGTAGATGTCTAAAAGTTTCAGATCTTCTTCTAACAATTAACTTTTAGATAAATGCTTTGCTTGAGTTGTTTTTTAAATCTAATGTCCCAACTCCTCACTGAAGAGACCCATAAGTCGAAACCGGTCTGGGGATGGGGACAATCCAAGATAAAAATGATTTGAATGTCTTCTCTTGTAGTAGCATTTATCATAAATAAAAAAAAAAGCTTGTTTAGAGCTATTAGCACGCTTTTAATTTTACATAATTGGATTAAAAAACTTGATAAAGGATGGGGAAAATACTTTGAGCAATGTTTAAAATACCAAGAAAACAAATGGTTAAAATCTGGGAAGGAGCAGCACCTATATCATATGAAATATGGCAATAAATAAATTATGAAAAGAAGATATACAATGGACAAAGGCATAATAGCAATTAGCCAAAGAAAAAATTAAGACAGACTAATGAGCAACAAAGTGTGACACCCAATTACTAACACCCACTTATTAAGCTTAATATAAAGAC
This sequence comes from Epiperipatus broadwayi, assembly GCA_028023455.1. NCBI lineage: Eukaryota > Metazoa > Onychophora > Udeonychophora > Euonychophora > Peripatidae > Epiperipatus > Epiperipatus broadwayi. The sequence goes on from JAQFVV010006222.1 coordinate 4,912,658, forward strand.
ATATAATTTATTAAAGTAATGTATAAAAAATTGTAAGTAACCAAAAACAAAAAAAAAGATTGGAAAACAACAAAACCTTGTAAATATGTATATATAATGTCTTTTTATAAAGGTAAATATTAAAAATATATATATATTGACTTTCTTTGTTCTCACTTATGTAAATTAAATTGTTTCCCCATTATCTTAATTTTTCTCTCTATCAGCTTTAATTACTATTTACATTTCTTATTATCAAAGTATATTGTGTTATAATACCTCTGTTTGGAGGATTTATCCTACTTTTACAATGCCCACTTTACCTGTTTTACAGTTATACAATAGTTATTAGTTTTGGTAGATCCCATACCACATCTGTCAGAAATGTTTATGGAATTCATAATATATTGGAAAAGTTATTTATTTATATGCAATTCTTGATATATATTATACAAAATCATGCTTCAATCTTCTAATATTTAAATAAACAGATGATTATGTATTAAATGTCAATTAACTACATCAATTTTTTTCAAGACTTCCAGTCGGAAGCAGTTTAATTGTAAGTTACAAATTATTTATAGTTTAGGCAAGAATGTTCTTTGGATTTAACTGGCAGCAGTTATTTGACTTTTAAAGTATGTTTACATCATTGGTTATATTATGCTAAATATTTGTTTATATATATACATATATAGTGTTATATTTTATTTGTTATAGTATTTTTATATATTTCTTTTATATTTTATCTCATACCGAATAAATTATTATATATCAAACAAAATATCTCATGGTCTTTTTTCGGTTTAGTTTCAACACTTGCAACGGCAGTGGTCATTCATTCAATTTATTTTATTTTAGAGTCATCTATCTTAACTTTGAATGAATTACTTGTTTTAAAAGATGCTATACATAGTCTCAAATTCTGGGAAAAAAGATTAATTCTACATAAGATAAAAACAAAATAGTACACTAGATATAAAATGAATTTTAATTTTAAAAAAATGACATTTTAACATAAAATTATTTTTAGTATATGATGCCATGCCTACAGTTTGAGATTCAAATCCATGTTGAAAAATTAGTCATTCCATAACCAGTCAGTAATGAAACAAAGATGAAAAACTGCTCAAAACTTCAATCAATTGGCAAGCCCAGTGAGTGACTTCTCTTTTATTGCTCGTGTATAAAGAGTTGTTAGAGGCTTATACTCTCTAGTGGGTTATTAAAAGACTGCTTTAATTTTTAGATTATCATGACATAAAATAGAATATCTCTAGAAAAATATATATTTATTAAAAATATAACTACTTTTTATCAATGAAATACTATACTCTTAAATTGAAATGAAAAATATAGATGAACCATACCCCCCTATCATTTCTAAAATAAAAATTGTTCACTAAAAATGTATTGATCATAGAGTGTCTTGCTTTCTGTTATTATCAGATTATATCAATTATATATATTGTGCATATTTTTTTATTTACTTAAAAAACTTTGACATACAAAAACTATTTTTAAAGTGTGATGAAATTAATGACTGAGTCATAAAAAGTGCATTTAAAAAGATGTCCAAAGTAATCTAAAAGTAGTTTTGCTGATTCGCATATTATCATCAGTAGCCAACATGAGCAGCATTAATAATTAAATATATCTGAAATGTGTGAATGCAACACATAAGCATTTTGCTTTAATAACTAATATTCAAAAAAACTCAAATTCTTTATCATCTTTGTTAATTTTTCGTTTAGATGTTTATCAACTTGAGAATGTAAATCAATTTAAATATCTTGGTAGTTTTTTAAATAGAAAGGTGGAATTAAATGTTGAAATGCAGCACTGCTATTGCTTTTAATATGTTAAGAAAATACAATATTACATTGCAGGGAAATGAGTATAGCAACTAAATTAATTGTATAGACAGCTACTATTTTATCTACTTCATTCTATGAAAGTGAGACTCCAACATCTTAAGAATACATCATACAGGCAGTAAAAAAATTTCATTTAAGAATGCTCCAGAAAATCTTTAATTAAAAAATACAATGGCAAATCATCAAACTGATCAATATTTTCTTCAATTTTCTAAGTGTGATACTTAAAGAGTCCATTATTGTAAAATCATATCTTTATTGAATTAAACACATGAAATGAATAAATAATAAATACTTCTTAAAAGAGTATTTTATAGTGAACTTAAGCATGGTTTTCATGGAAAATTGTAGCCCCCATTTATGTTACAAGGATTATCTCAAAGACATTCTTAAAAAATATAATGTTTATTGTTTCCATTAGGAAGACATGACAGAGGATAGAAAACTTTAGAGAGCTACAATTAGACATAGTGATGTAGTCTTTCAGAAAGAAGGATATCACAAAATAACAAATAAACAGAAAAATGGATTAGCATGTTCAATATCAGAATATATTTATTGTATATAGATTCATTTGTATAATCATCATAAAACATCTCTAGAGTAGTTTTCTTTTGGAATGGAATGACCATATTAATTTGCAAATGGTTAATACTGATACTGAAATCTAATCATACTACTTAATTAATAAATGATTATACTTCAAGATCAAAAATAATTTTTGCTGATACCAAATACTTTCTCTTATTTTAGGGAATCATGATTGTAACTTATTTGTAGATGATGATGAAATTTTCCCAATAAAATATAGAATTTTCCAATTACTTAACTTCCCAGTTAGATGGATTAGATAAAAGAACAATATTCTCCAAATATAGATAATGGAATTTTTGTAGATCACTTAAAAGATAAAGTTATGTCATCATGTCTGAATATGAATGAAGAACAATTTGAAAAATTTTGTTAATGCATATTTTAAAGACATCTTTTATAATAAATTAATAAAAATAAACATAGGAGATATTAAAAATCAAAATGTATATATGCTTTGACTTTTACAAGTGTATACATGAAATCTATGATTCATAAATAGCATTTATATAAAATAAATGTGTATTTAATTTACACAGATATACTAGCAAATATCTGATCTATTTTATATAAATATGTATAAACTATCCAAAGTGTTAGTGAACCTTCAAGATAATATATTCATTTGTTTAAATTTAAATAGTTATCACAGTTTTGAGTTCAGTACTATTAAATTACAGGAAATTTAGAATTAATCTCAATTACTTGAAATTATTTGCTATAAAATACAGTGAGATATATTTTGTAGCAGACAGATACAAATACACCTATACAGAGGTGTGTACATATATGCATATTTTATCCATATGTATACTTATATCAATGCTAGTCATTAATTAAAGTTAACTAACATTAAATTTCTAATGATATTTTTAAAATAATGTGCTTCAATACTAGAAATAAGATTCTGTGCCACAAAAATACTAAGAATTATGCCAGTGATAGCTTAGTTCTTAGAAAGATTTTCAAAATTAGACAAATCTCAGATATACTTGTAAAAATAAAAAAATTAACCATAAAAATGTCTAAAAGAAAATATTATAAATATAAAAGAAATCTAACAAACAACATAAAATATATATATATTGTAAGTTAAAATTATATATATGTACTTATTATACATGTATAATTTATTAATATTATTTATTTTTATCTTCTATAGAAACTTATAGAAATTTGTAATCTTATATATGTCAATGCTTGATGAAAAATCAATTAAACATCTTGTGGAAGACATATTTCTATCAATGAAATGTATTTCACTGCATGGGATATTAATGCAGGGGAGATCATTTAATATAAAGTTAATATAAACAGATTAAAAATAATTTTGGGAAATCCATGTCTTTTTAATTAAAGACAGTGTTCAGAAGTTATTAGGGAATAATAATGTTTTAAATTAATAATCTAAGTTAGAATATATAAGCACAACTTATCTGTACTTTTCAAGGAAATTCACATTATTTTTAGATTATAGATCTTATTTGTACCAAAAGTACAGACAATAATATTTACAAACTTGAGACCAAGAAACATTACAGTTTTTCAAAAATCTCACAATCAATAATAAACTTTCCATAAGAATATATAAATAATACAATTAATATTTTATTACAAGTACACATTTAATTAGTATTGAAAATGCAGCTTGAGAATTTGACTTTTATTTTCTTAAAAAGTACTAATAAGATATCCTAGCATGATCCAGCTTAGGGTTAGTATTGCTGTCATTGAAAACATTTTCTAGACACTTTTAATTCAAATTTCCCAAAGTTATTTTTAATGCTTACAACACAATCCATCCATGAAAAATATTAAATCTATCATTGATGTTAATTGGCAGATATTTCCATAAAGTCCTAAACTGGATTCTTCATGAATATAAGAAAATTTTCTAGCACTGTGATTGATGAGTTAAATCCAAATAATATACAATCATAATGTGTACCTAAAATATCTTTTTATTTTATTAGCTAAATATTATTGGTAGATTCATCCACAATGTCTTATTATAATAATAAACAGAGTATATAATAAAAAGTTATTGATGTCCATTTGCTTAACATGCTTACAGAAATAACAAAATAGATAAAACAATATCGAATTTAAAACTACTACTGTGGATTGAAGCAATTATAAATAGAGGCAAAATGCAGTACCGTAAGTAAATAAATTAGAATATCTTTAAAACCATTTTATTATAGTGAATATAAAACTTCTACACAATTCATCCTAGGAAGATGTTGTATTAAAAATTATAATTCAATTATTAACAATCAAAATATTAAATCTTTCTTGAATATCTTATTAATGATGTCACAGTTCTAATAATATATGACTATATCAGAAATATTGAAATAAAAGTTTTTTCCAAAAAATTATATTTAGTTAAACAATCTCCCCATAAGAAAATGTGAATGTATATAATTTTATTGAAATGACTGATTAAAACTAGAGATTGTGATAACATAGAATTGGGAGACTAAGGAAACTAGCCATACATACTCAGAAGCAAGTGTAGATTAGATATCCAATTACATAATTAGTCAACTTTAAAACTACAGTTTTAATAAAACTGAATAAGTTTGATTAATACATTTACACCAAATTAAATCTTTGTGGCATAATCAATGACAAAATATGAAAAATAAAATTAGTATCACTTTATATATATATATAAGCAAACTGTTTATTGCCCAAGAGTTCATAAAAAGTTCAATGGCTGAATCTGCCATTCTATCATTGAAGTAAACTTATACATGACAGTATAATTTTATAATAAAATGGAATATATCATTGTATTTGAAAAAATAAAACTTACTTACTGCTTGTTAGATTTGATATGGAAGTATAAAGAAGCATAATACTTAGAAAGTAAACAAAAGATATATATAGACTTGAAAATGAGAACAGTCAAGTGTTAGTGGCCTAGCAATTAGCATAACTGCCTTCTGAGCAGCTGGCCCGGGTTCGCTTCCCGGTCAACACATTTGACATATGGAAAAAAAAAGAGAGAATAAATATTTGATATTTATATGTCACATTTAATGCTATTTTAAGAAATACAAAATACAATTATGGTGATTATACTAATTTCAAAAATAATTTTGTCATGACTACTCATTGAATCTTGTCGTAAAAAGAAAGCTTAATATAGAAAATCATTTTTAAAAAATCTCAGAAATGGCTTACATACACACGCATATATATAAATATATGTTGGACTATTTCCATCATATAGAAATAATAAACACTTCCATACTTCCCCATTCTTTTTAAATTCATATAAATAAAGATAAATGACCCCCAAGATGCATTTCGTGCTGAACCAGCACTCATCAGTTGGCCCAGATCACTATCTTCCATCATCTATCAGTAAATGTTAAATGTATAGAAAATTTTTAACTTTATTCTAACTTTGCAAATACAAACGACTTATTAGTAATAACACACAAATACACAACACAGGTTATTACTAGCAAGTTGTTTGTATTTGAAAAATTTAAATAGTTTAAAATTTCCTATACATTCAACATTTACTGATAGATTATGGAAATAATCCAGCATATTATCAAATTGCCAACTCTAAATTACTGGAAAAAAAACCACACAATTATTATATACAATGTATATAGTCAAAATACTGATTAAAGTGAATCGTACATAAGAGGGTGGACCCAAAAATAACAATTGTTCTCTGATAAGTATACCTGTTGTTGTACATCTGCTGTTACATACTTCTTGCCAAGACCCTTTTACATCAATCTGCCAAATTACATTAACATGTGAAATCATAGTATGATTTAGCACATTTTTTTTGCAAAGTGCATATCATGAATTTGGCAATTTTTTGTAATAGCTGATAAGTTGAAATAATGTAAATTTTTTTTAGGAAAAATGGCTGTTGCAGTGTTTGAAACAAATTACAAAAAAAGCTGTTCTGGGGAAAATGCAAGTTTACAAATAATTTAATGAAATTGTCAAATTCATCATGTTTCAAAAAAGCATGGAGATTGAAATCCAATGTCAAGATAATGCCATTTTTTTTATTGATGTAAATGGCATTTTTTTTCAAAATTAGTTCTTAATGGTCAGATGTTGTAAATACAAGTTGTGAAGCATTTGCTTGATGTGTTAAAATGTAAATGTCATATTTTGTGGCAAAGTGAGGAGTTCAAACTTCACTACGACAATTTACATGTGAGCAGTCTTGAGTCTGAAATACTTTTTTAATTAAATTCAAAATGATCCAGCTTATACATCAGTCATATTCACTCGATGTCTAACCGTGTGACTTTTTTTCATTCTCTTAAATGATAAAATGTCTCTTTTTTGCTTGTTAATTTAGAAATGTAAAAAAAAACCAACACATCATCATCATCAACCATTATCAATCCACTGCAGGATGAAGGTCTCTCCAAGTTCAATCCATCTTTTTCTATCTTTAGCTTCTCTTTTCCACATCACCCCTGCGCACTTTCTTATTTCATCCATCCATCTCACATGTGATCTCTTTCTGGGTCTTTTACAATCTCTTAGAATCCAGTTTAAAATTTCAATTGTCCATCTATTATCATCTCTTCTAACAATATGTCCATCCCAACTCCACTTCAGTCTTTTAATTTTTTCAATGAGGTCAGTAACACCTGTTTGTTCTCTTACCCATACATTGCGTTTTCGATACCTTCTTGTTACTCCCAACATGCATCTCTCCATACTTCTTTGAGTGGTCTGAAGTCTCTATATTGCTCTTCTATTGAGTGTCCAAGTCTCAGATCCATAAGTAAGAACTGGCAAAACACATTTATTAAAAACCTTCCTTTTCGAACACATAGGCATATTTCCTTTTAGTATCAAGTTATTTCTACCAAAAGTACACCAACCAAGTTTAATTCTATGATTAATTTCATCCATTATATTTCCATCTGTATTATTAATCTGACCAAAGTATTTGTAACTGTTAACTTCTTCTAACTCATCATAATCAATCTTTATTCTCATATTTTGAGAAAATCTATTAAACATTACTTTAGTCTTTTTAAAATTTATCTTTAGTCCTACTTTCCTTTCATCTGATAATTCCTGCAACATTTCCTGTAGCTCGAAAGCATTATTTGCAAAAACAACTACGTCATCTGCAAAATCTAAATGACTTAAATAATCTCCATTTACTTTCACTCCTTTAACTTCCCTTTTTTTTTAAGTGTCATAGCATCGGCCGGGACGCGAACCCGCAACCCGGGCAACTGCCTGCAAGTGCAAGGCAGTCGTGCTGACCTCTTGATCTACTTCTTGCAGCACTGCTGCAAAAAGTTTTGGTGATATGGAGTCACTCTGTCTTACACCCTTTTCAAAGTTGATTTTCCTACTATCATTATGTAATCTAATTGTTGCTGTTGCATTTTTATAAATATTCTTTAAAATATGACAATATCCTGGAACTACACCTTGATGATTCAATGCTTTAATCACTGAAGAAATGTTTATAGAATCAAATGCCTTTTCATAGAATACAAACCCTAAGCATAATGGCAACTCATATTCATTTGTCCTTTCTATAATTTCCCTCAATACCTGGATATGATCTACTGTACTAAAACCACTTTTAAATCCAGCTTGATCTCTTGATTGGTGAAAATCCAGTGTTTTCTGTAGACGAGTTGTAATTATCTTAGTAAAAATTTTGTATAAAACTGATAAAAGACTGATATGCCAGGCTTCCTTTACTTTAAGCTTTGCATCATTTCTTTCTAAACATATGATTATTGCTAGTGTGTGTTTGAATGCATGGCCCAGATGTGGTCTAGAAATATGAATTTTTAGTTGGGATGGTTTTTGGCTCTTTTATATAGATATTGGTGTTGGGAGAGCTTGATTGCATGAAATTTTGAATACAGTTTGGGGTTTAATTCAGAGAGCAGTTTTAGAGTTGTTGACAAATCGACTCAATGTGGGTGGAGTGCAAAGACTAATTATATAAGTATAAGAACATGCACTGTCTTTTGGAAATATTGGGAATGTAGAGTAGAGATAACCATGGCTTGGCATCAGCTGGGGTAAGGGTAGAGTTGATGTCGGTATAAAATCTATTGATAATGTTGATGAGCATTTTGCATTTGTATCCAAAGTAACATAAATCTTTAATATAATTATCGATGTTAGATTTGTGTCAGGTTCAAGCTTGCAAAAATTAAAGGTTCTATGTAGAGATGCTTTCAGACGAGCAAATTTATGTGCATTAGGGGTTATGAATTCTGGGAGTATTATGCCTCTGACTTGTATAGATTTTATTATTTTATAATTGAGTTGGTCAGTCTCTTTGAATATATTATTGCCATCTTGCATGTTCTCCAATGGATTACATAATTTCTCAGTACTATAGATATTAATTAACAAAGCATAATATTTGTATTGGGTTACAAACACAAACTAAATGGATTAATAGTAATAAAAAATTTAACAATTTATTGATAATGAATAAATAAAACCATTGCATATATACTAACAACTATTAACACATACACAAAATAGAAGTAAAAGCCGTATAATGACAAAATATTACGTTAAATATTAAAATAGTTATAAACTATGGTTTTTGTAAATATCATTCTTTTAATATTTTATTTGCTGTTTTCATTAGTTCCTCTAACAATGGTAGTTCTTCTCCTTGAACACTGGTGATGTAAGAATAAACAAATACAGCAGCACTAAAGATGTTATATGATGTATAATATCAGTAAGTCTTGGATAATTTATGCAGCACTATTTCTTCCTTCACAGTATTATAGGGGCATTGCATAGGCTAATTTTGCAAACTTCAGCATCAGTTTCTGGATATGATTGCATTTTTCCCAATTGTTTTGACTGCAGTATTTTTTTTTTTTTGCCTAGCCACACATTGTAACTATAACAAATCTGATGCAGTTCAGATTGATTATACTACAATGCTGCAAAGAGATAAAAAAAATTGTTTAATAAATACTAATATGAACTGACATATAAAAAAAATGCCGTTTGAGTTTGCATGTCACTTAAGAAATAAAAATGTAAAATGTCTAATGGCTAAAAAAAAAAAATTAATTCATGCACATTATTAAAAATTATTAGTGTTATTTTGTAATATGTGAGAAACCGAATGATAATAATATTGTAAAGGAAGAAAAAAAAAAGCAGTCTCAATAAGCGTACTTGTAGTTTCTAAAAAATATATATTTAAATTTGAGCCTTTTCTAGTTTGCCTTTCCTTAACTAAGTTTTAAATAAAATTTCTCACATTTCATAGTAAAACTGGAAAGCAAAACTAAAAATAAGATTAAAATGTTGGAATTGACAATATTTTAGAAGTTGTAATTAAAAATTTAAAAGTTGGCAGTGAATTTTTCTTCTTCCTATGTTGTGAAAGAGAGAAAAAGACAAACTATTTTTCTCTTTGTTTATTTCATTTATTTATGTATAAAATCAGAATATAATGTACAAAATGTTTTTAAGAGAAAACACAGGATGTTTTTTTCAAAAAAAATACATTGTTGTAATGACACAAATGTCAGTTTCCCCTAGGGTGGTGATGTATGTTATTTGAACACTAGAAATTAGGTATAAATAGATCAGAAACACAGGCAAATAAGTATTATTATTATCATTGTAATTCTAGTAGCCCAGCAGTCCATTCCAAATTGCCTTGCATTAGAAGTAGTCTGCTAATGAAGCTGTGATCCATATTAATGAGAAATTGCTGATTAAAACTCCTTTTTTCACCGTAAATTGTATTTTACTGACTATTTTTAAAATATTTTTCACTACTACAGTTACAACAGTTGATATGATGATTTTGAACAAATTCATTTATAATGTGTGGCTAGATAACCAAAAACCACATCAGTCAAAATGCTTGAAAAATGCAGTCAGATCCAGAAACTGATGTTGAAGTTTGCAAAACCAGCTTGTCCACTGCCTCTATAATAATGTGAAAAAAGAAATGGACAATGCTGTATAAATTACCCAAAAAATAACTGATATTATATCTCATATAATGTCACCAATGCTGCTATATTTGCTCTCTAACAACACCAGTGCCAAAAAAGAACTACCATTTTTGGAGGAATTAATGAACACCACTGGAAATTTATTCAAAAAATGATATCACCAAAAACCATGGTTTGGGATTGTTTAATATTTAATGTGGTAAGAACATTATAAATATTACAAAACCTTAAATTTAAAATATCTTTTACTACTATCATAATTAGTATTTTGTGTGTTAATAGTTGTGATGTGCAACAGTTTTATTTATTCATTACTAATAAAAAAATATATATTATTAATCTAGTTAGTTTGGGTTTTTAACAATCCAAATATATGCTTTTTACACACATATAATATCCACAGCCCTGAGAAATCATGCAATCCCTTGGAGTATTTGCTGGGATGGCAGTAATACTTAATGATGATCATTCCTTCAAAAGTTTTCCAATAGTAAACTTCCTCTTTAGAAAGTTTGGCATCTTTGAATTTCTTTTTTTTATTGAAACTGAAAAACAAATAAAATACTTTTAGGAGTACTTATATACTGGTTAATATTATTATATATCTTAATTGAATCTTTTTTTTTATTTGAATTTTATTAACCATTCAATTTTCATATTTATTTGAACCAAAATTTATGATATCTTTGAATATATTATTATTATATATATATATATCCAAGTTCAAATCCATTTTCATGTAATATAAATAACAAACTCATCTACTGCTATATAAAAAAACTCGTGTTTAGTGAAAGTTATCATTACAATATATTCTTCTGCTAGACAAAGGTATCATACTGGCTGTTACAATGAGTATTGAAAAATACTAATAAAAAAAGTCAATAACAATATGGCTATTTAAATTACGATGGAAAATGAGTTTTAATCAGCGGTTGTTTCTCTCCTCAGCACTGATCCCTGCGATATACCTTCAAAAGTAGACAAGATTGAAATGCAAACCAATACAAAATGAAATATTGGATTCCTGTGCTTGTTTCAGACCGATTTATATCTATTTGATGTTGTTCAAATGTTTTCAAATAATATACGTTTCCCAGGTAAAGAAAATGTTACCTTTGCGCCAAAACACAATATATTTTTTGAAAAATATCCTCTTTACTCTCTTCAAATCATGTTGCGGAAATAAATTTTATGTAAATTATATCATGATTTTATACATAAATAAGTGAAATAAACGAAGGGGAAAAAGTTTTTCTTTTCTCTATTTATATTTCATAACATAGGAAAAAGAAACATTCATTGCCAATCTTTAAATATAGCTCAACAATTTATTATTAATTCTAATATTTTAATATTAGATTCAAATTTTCCATTTACTATAAAAAATGTAAGAGATTTTACCCTAAATTAAATTTAAAATAGGCAAACTAAAAATGCTTCACAAATGCTTTGGATTTCTATAAATTATGCAATTCACAGTTCTTTCGCATATCAAAAGCATTTTCCTCTCTTCATTTATAATGCAATTCATTATTATTATTTCACATATCACAGAGTAAATTTATAAAAAATGACCAAATGCATAAACTAATCCTTCTTTCAATTTTTTAGGCATTTTACTTAAGTGATAAGCATATATGAGCACACACGCAAATGGCAGTTTGTATATTTATTAGTCCTATGAGTTTTTATTAAACACTTTTTTTTTTTCTACAGCTTTGTAGTTTAACCAATGTGAGCTGCATTGGATTTGTTATAGTTACACTGTATATAATAAATATTTTCTTGCTATGTTTGAAATAAGTTATACAAATTGTATTTATATTTCTGACACTTCCATAATTCAACCTTCCTGTGAACTCCCCAGTAATAAACCATTTGATTATTTTATTTATTTTTAAAACATTTAATAAAAACTAAGTAGGTCTTCATCAAAACATGCAAGAAAAATGTAGCTACATAAAAAGTCTCACAGACTGCTTGGTGTCAACATTGTTAGTTGAAAATGAATCAACAACAGGTTCATTAGAGGTAAAAATGATGTAATATCGCTCCCACAATGTTTGCATGATTGGTATATTTTTGAAAAAAAAAAAAACAGGATTGCCCAGAAACAATGTTTGCTCCATAAAATTAAGCCTTCCCTCCTCAAATGCTCAAAAATTCTGTGTTCAGTGATGTATCTACGATGATAATTAAAATGACTATATAAAGAAAATATCATGATTCCCCCTCATCATAATAATTTTGTCGCCATATTTCAAAATTTCTAGGAAGCAGTCTGCTTGATAGATTTATTTTGATGACTATAAGAATCCATCTAGCTGTTGTAAATCCATGCTTCCATTCATATTTTAACTGTTTTTGTATTATAATACAATTGCCACTAGATGTACATGAAAAATATTTATGCTTTTCATTGCAAACCATTATTATGCAGATGAATCCTTTAGAAAACATTAACTTTTAACCATAATTGCAGATTTCATTCTCCTATTTTTTGTGAATGCAAACTTTATCCTTATGACAGTCATGAAATGATTAAACATGTTACAATTCTGGATATCATGTTCCAGGTAATATCAGTATTGCTTTTAAACATTTATACATATCTAATGTCTTCTCAAATATTCTTACCACTTTCTTTTTAGGATTATAACTACAAAAAAAAAAAAAAATACTTTGGTATATATTAACACATGTATATTTTAAAGTGAACACACAAGCTTCAATATAAAATTATATACACTCTTTAAATTTAATTACTTAAAACATATTATTTAAATATTAGATACCCAAACATATTTAGGATAGAAATATGAAATAAAATATTTTTGAAATAAATGTAAACTCATAAGAACACTGAATTTATCACAAAACCCTTTTATATCAATAAGGTTCCAGATTAATAACTGCTGATGTATCAATTTAATAAAAACAATTTATTTGATAAGATATAATGATCTGATTAAAAAGAAAAAAAAATATTTCCAATAAAGTTAATCAGTTAATATTATATAAAAGTTCTGTAAGTTAAATTATTTTATTGAATAAAAGTTATTAATTTTCTTTTCTCAGAAATATGTATATGTACATTTCTTTTTTTCCATCAATCAAGCTATCTTGAGATATTATCAGCAAATTATATTAATTTTAAAGGAAATTGCACTGATAGAGTTTCTATGAATAATACTAGATAGCAATCTATTTTTGAGAAATCTCCAGTTAATTTGGAAACAATTTTTATCAAAATTGTTAAGTACTTTATAATTATTGAGTACTTTTGTTTTTATTAAAATAAATGAGATTGAGCCTAAACAGATATAATTGCAATAAACAAACACAGTTATCAATAAATCTTCAATATATTAGTCTAAATAATGAATATATGCTGTACACTTCCCAATTAGTATGTAGGAAGTAAATTTCAAATTTGAAATACTTCACGCATATTATATATATATGCAAAATATAAAATCATCAATCAGGAGATAGCCAAAATGGCAAACTAGATACAGCAGTTCCATTCAATGGATCATATTCTTTTTTTTCCTTAACTTTATCTGGGAAATGATTGAATTTTTTCTTTGAGAATATGCTGCTTTCACTGCTATACTTGATTATAGAATATATATGTGAAGTGATATATTTCACAGTGATCAGTGCATGCATCTTCCAAGATCATATCACAGACTCAAACCTAGAAAGGTAAAATTGGAAAAAAAATATTTGAAGGTTCCAAATAAATTAAGAACTTTTTTTTTTTTCAGATAATCAGTTATTAGAGCGATTTGATTAGCCATTTGCCATCCAATATCATTTATTTAAATAAGGATTTGCTATTTTTAGCTAGTATTAAGTAAGAATAAAAAAATACTGGGAAAAAAAACATCACTTCAAAAATGGTAAGCTTAAGTAATAATATCTTCTTTATTGCTCCTCTATAGAAACCTGACAGAGACCTATGTCCTGAAGTGAACTATTTTAAAACTGTTTTATATGTTATTGCATGTATATATAAATTAATAGCATCATAACCAAGTCAAAAGACTCAATCCTTCTTGAAGCACATGGAATTTATGAAATTCCATGTAAAATGTGTAAACTTTCCTATATGGGCATGAGTAATCATCACGCCAATGCTAGAAAATATGAACATATTAATACAATTAAAAAATGCTCATCAGCAGCACAATCTCTTCATGTATAGATATTGTAAGAATCCTACCCAGATATGACACTCTCTAAGAATGTCAGATCAGAGAAGCCATTGAGATCTTTAAAAGACCAGAATATATCATCAAACAAGATGATACATGCAAATTACCTTCTATTTGAATTTTTTTTTTTTAAGTCATTAATTTAAAATAATTTCTCATAATAATTATTATTTCTATTTTCTATTAATAGAACATACATTATTATTATACATCAATGCTTACAGCACCTCTGCAATTATTTTATATTTGTTACCCAGTTGATGACCAGTGTGACCTGGCTGAAATGTTGTTTTATATATATTTTTTAATAAATTACATACGAATGTACCTGGATATTTCATTTATATATATTAAGGATAAATTATTATAAGTTCAAATAAAATTAAATACTTGCCTATAATATTATAGTTTTTAAAAATCAATAACATGTGGGCATTAAGTTTTTAATATTTGTTCTTTTGTTTTAACATGATTTAGATATTAATCTTACATTATGATTCTAGAAACAAAAAAAGTGGAAAAATAAGAAAAATCTTGGTATCTATTTTTTTTAACAGAAAATGCTTCTCATAATAATACCACATTTACTGCTTTAATATGATATAAAAATACACAAATTTCAAAAAATTTTCAACTATAACCTCAATATAAATACTGTTCAATATGCTTAAATGGTCAGAGGTTGAAGAAAATGCTACTAAATAAATTTTAAGTACAATATAGACTATATCATATTTTAAAAATAAATTAAGTTTTAATTCATGTTTATAGTTAACATTAAAATAAGTATATTCCTTTTTAAAAAATGTCATTTGTTTATAAAGTTCTGCATAACAAATCACAAAAATTACCTTTATTAAATAATTTAACTTCAACTTATGATTGTTTTGAAAAATGATCTAAAAATATCTATTTTACTTTACAAAATACTCTCCAATAGGAAAATGGAAGTGACACTAAATGATAGTAATAGTAAATATCAAATTTTACAAAAAGATTTACCCCACTCATCTACTTTATTAATATATTCATGAGTAATCTTTGAATTAAAGAATTCAGAGAATGTGTGTATGATGATGACATTGTGTTGGCATCATAAAAAAAATTATTTCCAGATTTAGATAAGTTCTCAATGAGAATATGAAAATTTTGGACATCTTTTACCAAATCTGGATCTTATTTCTAGTCCAAAATAATGCTCAACTTTCCATCTCATCAACAGGAATAATCTCGATATAAACTTTTGTAATAATACATTGAAACAATTTTTACACCATACTATTTAAGAAAACGCTTGGATTCTAGCCCAACTTATTAAATCTAAAATATTTTTTAAAAATATCTCCTTAGCACTAGCATAATCTACAAATGAATACTGTCCCTGTTTGGAAAAAGTTTGCACATTAAACTTCTGAATAATCAATTAAATATTACCTTAATAAAAATTACTCGTATATTCAAGACTACTTCTTTGCAGAAACTTCCTATTCTTTCATATATTCCTCCACCAGATATCAGAAAAAAAGTTAGCATCTCTTAGAAAATATATAAAAAGTCATTAAGTAAATCTAATGTGTCAACTCAAAATATAATTTTACCACCTACGATTCATCTCAAATCAGGATCCTTTTTTCTAAATGTTCAATCAAGAATCTACAACTAAAAATTAAGTATAAAAATAGTCTTCTTATGAAGATCCAAACTTCTTTTCCCATATCCAACAGTAAATCAATGAATTTGATCTTCATTATTGAGTCTCATCAACAGATTCAGAATAATCTTTGCATTTATCTACATCACAAATGAAATTTAATAGCCATCAACATGTAGATGTTCTTATATACAAACCATGGATGGCGTAGTTTAACTACCAACTCTATTGCTACAGTGGCAGAAATGAAGGACTTAATATTGTGATTATATCTTCCTTTATATTGTTAATAATTAAGCTATCTTTTAAAAAACTTTGCACACTAAATAAGTAAATAATTAGATCACATTATTATTATAATTGATAGATTCAATCATAATGATATGGTGAGGTTGTATTAAAAGCAAACAATTGTGAACTAGCACTAAAGATAATCAAGCATTGTCACTAACCTTTACCAATTCTATTACATGGTGATTAAAACTACTTACATGCAGAAATATACGTTTATGGAAAGGGGAAGGGGGTTAAATCACCATCTTTTTGAGAAAAGTCCTAGATTGACAAATGCTTTCCAATGTTTTTTTAATTGTATTTGTGTATACTATTATTGTATGTAATAGGACTATTTATAAATTATCAATATGTTAAAACACCTTCAATCAAGCTAGGACCAATTTCTAAAATGATACATCAAAAGTAAAAAAAAAAAAAAGTAATGCCATTAAAAACTATCCTCCATTTTTGAAACCCTAATTTTAAAAATTGAGAATCTTTCAAAAAAATGGAATTTTAATAAATAATCTTAAAAATAGATCACTTGCAAAGTAACTTTTTTCTGAATAATGATAAAAAAGAAAAAGACTAACCAATTATAAAATTTACATTCAAAAATTGCCTTTGTCACTAATACTGGCACAAATCTTCCTGCCAATGATAATGAATTTGAAGCTAATTATAACAAAATTATTTCATTTCTATGTATACATACATACATGTTTATTGATATATACATGAGGTGAACATAATGAATTTGGTCTGGTCAATTGTTTCAAGATTCAATCAAAACTCCTTTCTAAGCTAGCTTCTTTTTTTCCCAGTAATGGATGTAAAAACATTATTTTCATGGGTTGTAGGAAGTCAGCATTATAATAACTACTGCCAATTTTGTTTTTCTATTTTCATACATAGAGTTCCTTGCAATAAAATATAATCTCAAAAGAATTTTGCTTATGAAAAATAATGTGTTTTACATCATTTAAACAGACAAAAAATTTGTATACTGATTATCTTCTGATTGATAATAATGTACTGACGTAGCTTTTTTAGCCACCTATTAGGGTTGATGCATAATGAATCTATTAAACATCTTTTGCTTAGTATATCTACTAAAGCTTCGATGGATCTGGTATATTAAGTAAATTCCATGTTTTATTGTATGAGTTTTGATGCTATGATGAAATCTGTTTTTTTACTTTCTTTATAATGTTCATGAATAGACCTACTGGTTCAGGGACAGGCACACTGAACACTACCTTACATCTGACACTCCATATAGCATGTATACTAAGCTCTGAAATGATGGTGGGATTGAAGTTCACATGAAATTTAGTTTCTCCAAAGAAAATGATGTGAAGAGATGAACCAATGTTTAATTGCCTGAACTCTAAGCAAAGAATTGATTTCCCTGACATTAATCCCAATAATAATGCAAGATAAATTAGACCTTAACAGATAGTGAACTGGGTTCTACTGCTAGATGAAGTATTTCCGGGTGAACAAAGACAGGGTGCAGATGAAGCGTGTTTTCAGCAGGGATTCGATTGTCATCTCCAGCATGCTCAACAGGAAGAAGCGTGTTAAATGAGGATGCTATCTTTCTCTTCTTTTTTGAAGCTTGTGATATTGAGATTGTTTTCAAAAGGAATTCGTGATTTGAGATACTGATGGACAGAGCATCCTCATCTTCTGAGCCCGACTTCTTCATTTGTGTAGACTCTCTCCCTTCGAGTGGATGTGCCAACCATCAGCTCTATATCAGACTCAATTTCAGATGAAACATCTTGGGTGATGGGAATAGGATGAGATGGAATAGGTTACAACTTATTATTCTTTATAAAGGTATTAACTTCATCCGGATGAGCATTGTTTGTGCTGTGACGAGGGTATTTATGGAGGTTATATGTTGGTTGTATATGTGATATGTTTTTGTGTTGTTTTTATTGAAGAGGGATGCTGGTAAAATTTTCTTTTGATTTGTACCAGATGGAATTGGTATCCCTTATATTATTTAAGGATGCATCAGTTGTTTCATTGTTTTTAAAGCTTCTGGAAAATGAATTTTAATTCTGGGGATATCCTTTGTTTGCCCTTACTCAGTGCCAGATTATTCTTATGTGCAGAACTCTTGAACAGTATATTTGCAATGTTTAACAGGTCAATTTCGGTCTATTAATGATTTCTTCATCAGGGATTGAAGCTGATTTTTTATTTTAGACTATGCTAGTATTGGACTGGTTGATTAACACTTCCTTGCATTTATGTTGTCAGTTTTTCTTCTCCCCACAATGATTGCATATCCTAGCCAAGCATTCATTAATCAAGTGTGTTCTAAGACCACAATAGAAGCACTGGGGTCTTATCCCTAGGAACGACAATATCATGGGTGAATTACAGTGATTTATAACTGTTGGTATGTCTGCTGGGTTTGAACCTTTCTTTAATTGAAGTTCAAACCCACTTGTATTTGAGAGGATGCTGGTACCAGTTCTTTCTTCTGTTAGGTATCTAAATCGAATAACTTTTCCAAAAGGTAGAAGCATCTCCTGAAGGTGTGACTCCTCAAATCCAAAAATATATATCAGAAAAATTTACTACATTTCAATAAATTACAATCCTATCTTATCTGTTGAATTAAGTATAAGTTATATCTTAATTTTTCCAATTGTAAAATATATGTATATACTGAATGAAAGATAATCTTAATTCCATTAATAAATATTACTAACATTTATATCTAAATTAATCAGATTATTATTATTCTTGTTTTCTGAAATTTTTTATGCCATTAGATACTATAACGATCGAAATGAAAGTGAAGATCGAATCTAACCGCAAAAACAATATCTGCAACTACCAGGGCGCCATCTAGGCATTTGAGCCTAGAAAAATTTATAAAGTAGGCAGATACGCGCTGTTAAGATTCCACTTTATTTAAATATTCCGATCGTTAGCCCAAGTCACTAGCTCAGCGGAGACGCAGAGATAAAAATCTATAAATTTTATATCTTAAATATAAAAGAATAAAAGCCACTGCCAGAAATTAACACATAAAAATATTTATTTACGCACATATAAAATAATATTTAAATTTTGAGGAATAAATTTAACGTTTATAATTTTATATTGATCTTTAATTCTAAATTTAAGTAGATTTCAAATAATGAGTTTACTATTTATTTAGAGGGTTGAGTATGAATGGACTACATAGGTCTGCATTTAAAAGGAAAATATTCTTCCCTGATTTAACCTTAGGCAACAAATTTCGCAATCAACTGGTGCCAATCCATCTGATACATTCATGTATTCAATGTAGCATGATATTACAACACAAAATACTATATTGTCAGGAATGTAAATCTGAACAATAAGTAGAAATAGAGAAGATATTGACTCTCCACCAACAGGAATGTGACATCTGTTGGCAAGTAGATCAATAAACTAAAAACTCCATAGGAATGAACTGCGGTCTTCTGCCGACTTACAAACCCATCCATAGGCAAACAGAGGGTGTGTGGCGTATATCTATAATCCTGCCCGTAGCGGACCTCATACTACATCTACTAATTACACAAATATATCCAATCCATTGAACCAATTCAACTACGAAATGAATAACCTAAGATTACCCTACCTTAATACAACTTTACAAAACTATATAGCCATTCACGCCCGACTTAATTTTTAACATTTAGATACGTTCGCACAGATTTGTTTAAAAATGTTGGGTATAGATCGATTACATAGATTCCACGGTCAAAAACATTTCAAAATAAACATAAACGATCAAAATACAAAATTATTGATACCGACAATCGCAGAGGGAAACTTATAAGTAACCCAATAGTATTCACCATAAGATACTTGCGTTGTCACCAATAACTTAAAAGACATCCGAATAAATACATTTTAGATACTCACCGTAAGGTATCAGTATTTATCGAATGTCTATATATTTTGATCAAATATGAAAACCAAAATATAATTAACCGCAAACGAATCCATGCAAGCGTCTATAAACAACTTAAATTTCATACATTTAAATAATCTTTACAATATAAAAAAAAAAAAAATAGAAATGATGTTTATCAATCGGGAAACATATAATTTTAAACATTATTAATTTGTTTTAAAAACTTAAAAGTCAGATAGAAGTTCTTATTTTCAGTTATTAATTACTTGCAATTTTAGGAAAGTTCTTATTAGATAGACACAATAGTTCATACTTTACGAATTTAATAGACTGAGAAGTCCATCTTCGTGATCACTTTCGTAGATTTTGTCCTTTGAAATGAAACTGCGACTTGCCATGCATTTGGTCAGGAACTGTCATCCAGAGGCCTCAACTGGTTGTCCGGAAAATTAAATTTATTGCAGACTTCCACATCGTGAAAATCTGCAATATAGCTAGTTATAACGATCTATTCATAGTCAGCTCTCAGATAACAATTTTAATAATCATTTGGCTTTTATATTTTTCTTAGCCTCTTATCATTTGATCATAGGATTCAATCGGCAATGCGTCACTAATCCTCTGGTGTTTCAGTTACGGTCTGTGCTGAATTTCTGGTGTTTGCATTGGTCATTTAATTTCTTTGTACTCTCTTATCTAATGTTTCATCTGACTTTTTAATTAAACAGCTTTTAGATAATTAATAAACAATCATTTCCATTTATAGATTACAGGAATTAATTAATACCTGTTTTTATTTTAACTTACGTTATTTTTTTATTAAAATATTTTTATATTTCAATCTTGTATTTTTTTATTTAAAAAAATACGTTCAAATATTTTTTTTTTTTATGAAAAAAAATATTTTTAAAGTTTAGCATCTGTGCGAATGTATACGTTTAACAATATTTTAATTTTAGCGTTTAGTTTTTTCCTTTTATTTGCGAACTTTTAAGTTTTTATTTTAAATTAATGTAACAACATATTTATATATCGTTACATATCAGTAAACTTCCTCAAAAAACAAAAAACATTTAAAAAAAAAAAAAAAAGACTTTACTTAGTGTTAGTAATTACGTTATACAAATTTGTTATATATGAAATTTCAAAAGGACACAACTTTTTTTTTTTAAAAAAGACAAAACAGTAATTACAAATATAATGATAAAAAAAAAAGTTGACTGATGATTCCTTACTACCAGCTAAATTTCTGCCCCCTCCCTTCCAAGTTTCATTTCTTCTACCTTTAACTATTACTTAGGCAAGTTGAACGATTAGATTTTAATTTAACAAGACTTTTTTTTTAAAAAAAAAATTATGATTTATAATTATTATTACGTTTTATTTATTAGTTTTTATTCCTCGAATTTATCTTTACATGTGCGCAATTTTTCTTACTGGCAGCACTTTTTAAACAAAACTTCAAACTGCAACTCCACGTTAATACAAACAAATATATTTATACAATTTCAGAAAAAAAATTTACGGGCATGATTTATTTTTAAAATTCTCAGGGCACTCGTGATTTATTAAAGATAGAAAATTTCATCAACATCAATTCCCCTTCTCAGGGTCAATCTCTGAGGTAAGGCCACACTTGGGATGCCAATTATAACGATCGAAATGAAAGTGAAGATCGAATCTAACCGCAAAAACAATATCTGCAACTACCAGGGCGCCATCTAGGCATTTGAGCCTAGAAAAATTTATAAAGTAGGCAGATACGCGCTGTTAAGATTCCACTTTATTTAAATATTCCGATCATTAGCCCAAGTCACTAGCTCAGCGGAGATGCAGAGATAAAAATCTATAAATTTTATATCTTAAATATAAAAGAATAAAAGCCACTGCCAGAAATTAACACATAAAAATATTTATTTACGCACATATAAAATAATATTTAAATTTTGAGGAATAAATTTAACGTTTATAATTTTATATTGATCTTTAATTCTAAATTTAAGTAGATTTCAAATAATGAGTTTACTATTTATTTAGAGGGTTGAGTATAAATGGACTACATAGGTCTGCATTTGAAAGGAAAATATTCTTCCCTGATTTAACCTTAGGCAACAAATTTCGCAATCAACTGGCGCCAATCCATCTGACACATTCATGTATTCAATGTAGCATGATACGACAACACAAAATACTATATTGTCAGGAATGTACATCTGAACAATAAGTAGAAATAGAGAAGATATTGACTCTCCACCAACAGGAATGTGACATCTGTTGGCAAGTAGATCAATAAACTAAAAACTCCATAGGAATGGACTGCGGTCTTCTGCCGACTTACAAACCCATCCATAGGCAAACAGAGGGTGTGTGGCGTATATCTATAATCCTGCCCGTAGCGGACCTCATACTACATCTACTAATTACACAAATATATCCAATCCATTGAACCAATTCAACTACGAAATGAATAACCTAAGATTACCCTACCTTAATACAACTTTACAAAACTATATAGCCATTCACGCCCGACTTAATTTTTAACATTTAGATACGTTCGCACAGATTTGTTTAAAAATGTTGGGTATAGATCGATTACATAGATTCCACGGTCAAAAACATTTCAAAATAAACATAAACGATCAAAATACAAAATTATTGATACCGACAATCGCAGAGGGAAACTTATAAGTAACCCAATAGTATTCACCATAAGATACTTGCGTTGTCACCAATAACTTAAAAGACATCCGAATAAATACATTTTAGATACTCACCGTAAGGTATTAAGTATTTATCGAATGTCTATATATTTTGATCAAATATGAAAACCAAAATATAATTAACCACAAACGAATCCATGCAAGCGTCTATAAACAACTTAAATTTCATACATTTAAATAATCTTTACAATATAAAAAAAAAAAAAAATAGAAATGATGTTTATCAATCGGGAAACATATAATTTTAAACATTATTAATTTGTTTTAAAAACTTAAAAGTCAGATAGAAGTTCTTATTTTCAGTTATTAATTACTTGCAATTTTAGGAAAGTTCTTATTAGATAGACACAATAGTTCATACTTTACGAATTTAATAGATTGAGAAGTCCATCTTCGTGATCACTTTCGTAGATTTTGTCCTTTGAGATGAAACTGCGACTTGCCATGCATTTGGTCAGGAACTGTCATCCAGAGGCCTCAACTGGTTGTCCGGAAAATTAAATTTATTGCAGACTTCCACATCGTGAAAATCTGCAATATAGCTAGTTATAATGATCTATTCATAGTAAGCTCTCAGATAACAATTTCAATAATCATTTGGCTTTTATATTTTTCTTAGCCTCTTATCATTTGATCATAGGATTCAATCGGCAATGCGTCACTAATCCTCTGGTGTTTCAGTTACGGTCCGTGCTGAATTTCTGGTGTTTGCATTGGTCATTTAATTTCTTTGTACTCTCTTATCTAACGTTTCATCTGACTTTTTAATTAAACAGCTTTTAGATAATTAATAAACAATCATTTCCATTTATAGATTACAGGAATTAATTAATACCTGTTTTTATTTTAACTTACGTTATTTTTTTATTTTTTTAAATAAAAAAATACAAGATTGAAATATAAAAATATTTTAATAAAAAAATAACGTAAGTTAAAATAAAAACAGGTATTAATTAATTCCTGTAATCTATAAATGGAAATGATTGTTTATTAATTATCTAAAAGCTGTTTAATTAAAAAGTCAGATGAAAAGTTAGATAAGAGAGTACAAAGAAATTAAATGACCAATGCAAACACCAGAAATTCAGCATGGACCGTAACTGAAACACCAGAGGATTAGTGACGCATTGCCGATTGAATCCTATGATCAAATGATAAGAGGCTAAGAAAAATATAAAAGCCAAATGATTATTAAAATTGTTATCTGAGAGCTGACTATGAATAGATCGTTATAACTAGCTATATTGCAGATTTTCACGATGTGGAAGTCTGCAATAAATTTAATTTTCCAGACAACCAGTTGAGGCCTCTGGATGACAGTTCCTGACCAAATGCATGGCAAGTCGCAGTTTCATTTCAAAGGACAAAATCTACGAAAGTGATCACGAAAATGGACTTCTCAATCTATTAAATTCGTAAAGTATGAACTATTGTGTCTATCTACTAAGAACTTTCCTAATATTGCAAGTAATTAATAACTGAAAATAAGAACTTCTATCTGACTTTTAAGTTTTTAAAACAAATTAATAATGTTTAAAATTATATGTTTCCCGATTGATAAACATCATTTCTATTTTTTTTTTTTTTATATTGTAAAGATTATTTAAATGTATGAAATTTAAGTTGTTTATAGATGCTTGCATGGATTCGTTTGCGGTTAATTATATTTTGGTTTTCATATTTGATCAAAATATATAGACATTCGATAAATACTGATACCTTACGGTGAGTATCTAAAATGTATTTATTCGGATGTCTTTTAAGTTATTGGTGACAACGCAAGTATCTTATGGTGAATACTATTGGGTTACTTATAAGTTTCCCTCTGCGATTGTCGGTATCAATAATTTTGTATTTTGATCGTTTATGTTTATTTTGAAATGTTTTTGACCGTGGAATCTATGTAATCGATCTATACCCAACATTTTTAAACAAGGTTTCATAAATTTATCTGTGCGAACTTAATTAAAATGTAAAATTAGAATATAATAGTAATTAAATGTAAATTAAAGTCAAAAATCAAAGTTAAAAATAATGTTAAATTTTGAAATGTAAAACTAATACTAAAGTAATTTTAAATCTTATATATATGTGCATAAATAAATGTTTGTATGTTAATTACTGGCAGTGGCTTATTTTATTTATTTTTTTAATATTGAAATATAATTAGATAAGATATTATATTATTTAATCTCTGCTATTCCACTGAGCTAGTGACATGGGCTATCGACCGGAATCAAAATAAAAATTTTTTTTTTTTTACTTACGTATCTGCCTACTTTATAAATTTTTCTAGGTTCAAATGCCTAGATGGTGCCCTGTAGTGCAGATTACGTGAAGTCTCCTTCTCTGGATCGTTACAATGGCGAACCAACTCGGGCCGATCTTTAATAAACCACAAATACCCTGAGCAAATTTTATCAAAATGAAATATTTTTATCTGTTTACATATAGTCGTATACTTTAAATCTTATAAAAGCTCTGCCAGTAAAAGAAATTGCGCATATATATTAAACACAAGAAAGTGAAAAAAAATTTTTAAAAACTAATTTTTGTTAAAAAAAAAAAAAAAGTCAAAAGGTTGCAATAAATGTTTTTTTTTGTTGATATATATTATGCTTTAATGTGTGTAGGCGCGCACAGCCACGTAAGTTTATGATCGAAATGTGGTACCTTACGATGAGTACTGTTGGGAATTTACTTCAGTGTAACCCTATGTATGCATTTCAATCAGTCATAAATAAGTTGGTGGTGTTTATAATTGTGCTGCAAATATACACGTTTAAACCCATTATTTCTTAAAACATATTTATCTCAATGCAACCTTATTTAAATAAATAATTTATAAAATTTGCTTGTCATGCCGTGTGTAAAAATAAAATGGATAAAAAAAAAAAAGTTAGAACTCTGGTCGGGAGGAGGTGAACGTAAATGGTCCTTGGAAAACGATAGTAAACATTTTTCTTTTTGTATATAGTCTTTTTGTAAAATTATTAACCGGATGTTTTGTAAATGTCTTCGTCAATCGTGTACCGTAATTACTAACCCTAAGTAAATTTTTTTTTTTTGATCATTTTTTTTTAAGTAACTTTACTGATATGTAACGAGCACAGACGTTCGTTACATTGTTGTTGTTTTTTTATTTATTAAACATGAAAGTAAATTAAAAAGTTCGCATTTAAAAATTTTCTTTTAGAATTAAAAATTGAAATTAAATATCATCTTAAACTCGTATATATTAAATCGCACAGATAAAAAAAAATTATTAAAATAAAACTGTATTAAAAATAGAAAAGGTATTTTAAAAACAAAAACTTAAAAAGATTTAGAGATAAAAATATATCTTTGATTTGGAAAACAGGTTAATTAATCAGAAATGGAAATGATTGTTAATTAGTTAAATGTAAACCAGCCTTGGGCATTTAAATGTAAAAACATCGGTCAGATAGGGAAACAATAGAAACTTTTAGCAAATGAAATAAATCCATTGGGAAATCGGACCTCAACGAAAAGGATCATCACATCGATGACGTAATGTTAAGTCAATCTTTCAAAGTAATATAAAAGGACAAGTTTGGAAATTATTAGTTAGTGAGTTATTGATGATTATTACGATGTAACAGCTAGGTGTTAGTGCTGAGGGGATTGAAAAAGACGCACAGCTTCAATCCCTTCAGTTCTGCTAAGAAAGGAAGAAAAATGAACCATCGTTTCTACATTGAGGACCAACTACACTAAAAAATCTCCGGATGGATAAATAAATCGGCCAACAGGATACCAATCTTCGGACGATGTGGGAATTCACGTTCAAACGGCAAGGAATATATGAAGATGAACTATTTAAATAACCGTAAGAACTTTAAAATTTATGAACAGTAAATTAAAAACTTTTCCAGATTTAAATGATTGCAATATTATTCTATCTGACCAACATTATTTATTAATTAGTTATAATTTTATTTAATGTATTTATTTTGTAAAATCATTTCCATTTATTTATTTTTTGTTCTTTAAGTTTTATTATGATTTTTGTTTTCCGTTAAATTAATTATAAAAATGTTAAACTTAAGTCGGGCGTGAATGGCTGTATAGATTTGTAAAGTTATATTAGGGGAGGGTAATCTTAGGTTATTTATGTCGTTGTTAGATTGGGTCAATGGATTGGATATATTGATGTAGTTAGTAGATGTGATCGGAGATTCGCTACTGGCAGAATCGTTTATATATACGCCGCACTCACCCGTTTGCCTATGGAAGGAATTATAAGACGGAGAACGCAGTTCCTTTCTATGGAGTTTTTTTTTTATTGTTCTTCTCGTTAGATAGATGTAATATTCCTATCTGATTGAGAGTCAATGTCTTTTCTTAATTCTTTTGGTGCTGCCGTATTTCGTATTACATTGAATACATCGATGTATCAGATGGATTGATGCCAGTTTGACTGCGAATTTTAGCCTAAGGTTAAATAGGGATAGAATATTTTAATTTCAATGCAAATCTATGTAGTATTCATACTCGATTCTAAATAAAAATGCATTAAATTTAAGTTGTTTATAGACACTTGCATGGATTGTTTATCGGTTAACTATGTTTTGCGTTTTCATATTTGATCAAAATATATAGACATTCGATAAATAATGATACCTTACGGTGAGTATCTAAAATGTATTTATTCGGATGTCTTTTAAGTTATTGGTGACAATGCAAGTATCTTATGGTGAATACTATTGGGTTACATATAAATTTCCCTCCACAATTGTCAGTAATCAATAATTTTGTATTTTGATCGTTTATGTTTACTTTGAAATGTTTTTGACCGTGAAATCTATGTAACCGATCTATATTCAACATTATAAACAAGGTTTCATAAATTTATCTGTGCGAACTTAATTAAAATGTAAAATTAGAATATAATAGTAATTAAATGTAAATTAAAGTCAAAAATCAAAGTTAAAAATAATGTTAAATTTTGAAATGTAAAACTAATACTAAAGTAATTTTAAATCTTATATATATGTGCATAAATAAATGTTTGTATGTTAATTACTGGCAGTGGCTTATTTTATTTATTTTTTTAATATTGAAATATAATTAGATAAGATATTATATTATTTAATCTCTGCTATTCCACTGAGCTAGTGACATGGGCTATCGACCGGAATCAAAATAAAATTTTTTTTTTTTTTTTACTTACGTATCTGCCTACTTTATAAATTTTTCTAGGTTCAAATGCCTAGATGGCGCCCTGTAGTGCAGATTATGTGAAGTCTCCTTCTCCGGATCGTTACAATACTAAACATAATAAAAGGTAGTTTAAATCTCTCATATCTATAGTTATCTTTCTGTATTAACTAAGAATTTATGGAATTGTGTGTTTGTGCTACCATATTACTGAGAAACTCAATGATGTTAATTTCTTTTTTTCCCTTTTTTTATTTTTTCTTCTTAGCCTTGCAGGAAGAGGGAAATCTTCTTCCAAAGTTTGAATGACTATATTCATTTATAAGTGGTTACTAATATTAAAATGAAATACATGACCTGTGCTATTCAATTTATTATATCTGTATGCTAATACTAAAAACATTTCAAATATTTAATCACTTTGTGATCTTATGTAAAAACAAATGATCAACAAATAGTACTGACAGGTAGTTAAAGTTAGTCCAAATCAGACTATTAATTATAAATCATGTAAATAATCAATCCTTTTTATGTAAATTGCATTTGAAAGATAAACCAATTTGGTTATTTTGTGTTGGATGTTGCAATATGGCAACTACATGCTCTGTTGGTAAATGCTTAACACAAAGTAATTTCAATCTATCTTTTAAGAGGAAACATATTGATATATTTATAGATGAAATTAATAAATATGAGCAAAAAAAAACTACAACATAATACAATAAAGAGTGAAATTAAAAAATTATTTTCTTAAAGTCAATGAAGTGAGACTCCTCTAATTCAGCAGTAGTAATTATTCAAACATCATCAAACAAAATATATTTTATTCATTGCAGACCAAAATTGCAAATCAAATAAATCAAAGCCTTACAAAAAATTGTATTTATATATTGGATTATTCCCATCATCTAAAATGAGTATTGAATGTCTTAAAAAAAAAATTAACTTTTACTTAAATATTCCAAATACTTTCATCTATTAGTAATAGCACATCAAACAGGTTAGTATATGGACAATGTTTTGAAAGGTATTATTCTCCCCTCATCTTCAAGTGTTGCTGGCCTGACCAATGACAGTATTAGCATAGCAATCGAACATGGATCCTTAGATTACTATTGAATTTTAAAATAATGCCCTAACCAAAGAGCCATCCTGCCAAAGGCAATGGTGAGTAGAAATTCAACATACTTAACTATGAGGCAATGGTGAGTAGAAATTCAACATACTTATCTATGAGGTTTCTCCTGATTTCTCTACTTTTTCTTCTTAAGAGCAAAGTTAATAAGTGGTTTCCATATATTATGTATAGTCATACTAGGCTGACTTATAAAATTGTTTGCCATTGTCATGTGGACAGCTTCTTTAAATTTCATTGTTTGTACTTTCTCCTCTAATATCCAATATTTTTGTATTTTCCCAATTGAACATATATTCACTGGGACATACATGGTCTGCTATCTTAAAAATATTTTTTCTCTCTTCTAATCATCAGCTTGTGTTCTTGCAAGAGCTTTTCAATGGGAATACGGTCTCATCAATATACATTCTGCCACATTCACAAGGTATTTCATAAATGTGTTTTTTTTCTTTTCAGCATTTCAAGTTTAGGCTTTGTAGATTTTAGAATTCCTCAAAATGTTACGGCTCTGGAAAGCTGTTCTGATGTTATATTCATTGCCAATTTTGCTTAATTTGTCACTACTTTTGTAAGTATAGGTACACTACACTACCAATAATTGTTTTTTCTTTTGGTTCTTTTTGTTGCTTATTTAAGGTTTTCTTAATAACAGCTGATGGATAAATATTTTTCATAATAATTTGTTCTATATAGATCTTTTCTTTTTCCAAATCACTGGTATCTGAACAAACTTTTTTTGCTCTGTTCCATAGTGACAGAATATTTATTTTAATATTTTTATAAGTTATTCAGTCAGCTTATATTTTATTTTTTAATAATATTTTAATACCGCCAAAGCCTTTGCAAAAATAATTCCTATATATGGAATAGCAGAGCCAAGATAATGTACTCCATATTCATCAATTACTTTTCTTCTGAAAATTATAATGGAATGTGATTTTGATTTTATTCCAGTAATATTTGCATTATAATGTTTAGTTTACGATTAGTCCAAAATTTGATTAATCATTTTTAAAAAGTTAGCTATATTTTTTCATAGAAAATGTTTTTTAGAAATTTTCATAAAAATATCATCCTATCTTAATTAAAGGTCCTGCAATTGTTAATCTTTGACAAGTAATTGATAAACATATAACAAAAAGAGTTTGTAAAAAAAAAAAAAAATGTCCATCACTGACAGATTGACAGAGAAAAAAATGTTTGCATTGCATATCTAATATCTTGGGTTTTTTTTTTTTTACAGATACAATCATGTATTTCAAAAACATAGTTGTCTTAGTGACACTGTAAAAAATAAGTCAGTATATGCTTTAAAATAAAAAGTACAATATAAACAAATTAGATAATATATATAAGTAAAAGATAAAATAGCTTTTAAATAGCCTACAGAAAGACAATGATTTCTCTAACAGTCACTTATAAAACAAATAATGAAAAAAAGATTATACTTACCAACAATAACATAACTGAGTATTTTGAGATTCTTAAAGCAAATCTTTTTGATCCCATAATAGTGCAAATGTTTCTCGGCTTTTGTGGAATACTATCTCTAGTCTGACTACTTTTGATACCTATAGCTGTAGTGTTAGGTAAAAGTTATATTACCAGTACTTTGTATAGAGCACAACAGAAAGAAGCTATTCATAAAATCAAATGGAACAAATGTTCATGTGTCATGAACTACACTTTACCAAAATCATTCTTATTTTTAATAATCAGAAATCTATTAGCCAAACATCAAATTTTTAATCAAAATTTGGAATTTTTACTAATCATAACTTTTAATTAAAAAATTTCATTTAGAATGCAAATAATTTTAACTTTTGGATTAGCTACTATGATTTCACTATTTCAAAATTATTAATTAATACTTGTTAAAAATATATATTTCCAACAAATCATAGAAGATCTGCAAGTTTTTATTTAAAGTTTTGAAAATATGTCCTGTAATCTTAAAAAAAATTATATTTTATATAAATATTTAATATTTACATTAAACTTATTTTTAAGTCATGTGGAGATGACAATTACAATATTTAAAAAAACAACAAAAATAAACAATAACATATATAAAGTAATATATTTCTGAGAAATTGTACCATTTCCAATTATTTCAGAATTGGAAGGAAGTAGCTAAACATGATAGAAAATTAAAAAGAAATGAAATCCCAAGAAAATGTTTGTTATCAATTACTTTCGTAAAGTATTAAAAACAAATGATAGTTTATCATACATATACAATCAAATACATTTGTCATACAACTAGCTCTGTTCTTGAAATCAAGAACTTCTGATTTATATCGTTTTAGTGCTCAAATATTGTATTATCACACATACCTCACCCCAAACAACTAACCATTTGATTGCAAAGATAATTTTGCTGATAAAATATTTCAAATAAAGGATTTTCGTAAGATAAACATAACTATTGCAATAATATAGCAATCCCAATTAGCAGTTGAGATTTAATAATATTAGACTTTCACTTTTTAATTACATATCTAAGGATTAACAAATATTATTGCTTGGTAGTGCCAGTATTCTATTATCTATTTATTCGACCTGTTTTTGAACAGCTTCTGTCATTAATTAAAAATTTATATTTATAAGCACTAATTTGTTTAATAATTCAACTTTTAAGCATGTTTATAAAATTAACCAAATTGGATCACAAATGTAAATAAATAAATACAAGCAATATTTTCATAAAACACTCATCACACTTTAAGAGTTTTTTTTTTACTTGTATGAGTTTTAAATATATATTTTACACATTTTAAAAAGGCAATTATTATTGTTATTAGTTGAGATTGACAATCATATGAATGGCATTTCTTCAAAGGGTTATAACATTTAACTTTTTAGTTTCAATGATATATAATTATGTGTACACATTCTGTAACCAATAGTAATTTCAATAACTAAAATAATATTATTCTACAATAAAGCAGCAACACTTGATTGTCAACAATAGTACTTTCTCACTGATTGCTACTCTCTTATCACAATTTAATCTATCTCAATTTTATGACTATATCAGTAAAAAAAACTTATAAAATACCAAAGCTAATGCTTATAAAATATACATGTAAATTGCATAATAGTACTAATGAATAAATTGGAATAATATTGTTTACTGCTAAGTACTCACAATAATAATTAATTATTATACCATAGCCAGATTAAATAATTATTATAAATCAGTTTCACTAAGCTCACCTATCTCTTGCTTTTTTTAAATCTTAATTTGCTTATCTTTAAAACTGTTTGTACATAATATTCTTTATTTCATCTCTTAGACTTCTCTCTCTGCATATATATCTCATTATTTTTTAAATATCAAAAAACATATTTGTAATTTTTTTTTTCTTTTACAGATTCTCTTCAATATTATTTTATTTCGAATATTTTCAATCAATTAATATTCATTCATTCCTCTAAATGATTATCACACTTTACATTATTTTTCTCTCTTAATTTTGTTTGTTTGCATTCCAAATTCAAAGAATCATAAAATAGCTTACATTCAAATATCAGCTTTTCAAGCTAATTGAGCACGTGCCTTTTGGGAGTGTTAAATAAATGAATACTTTCCTCTTCAATCCAAGATATAGTATTTATGCAGGAATAAAAAAGATCCTCTTATTGCTTAGTAAAAAAAAAAAAGGATTAAATCTTTGGGAAGTAACAGGATAATCAAGCACCCAAAATGATAGTTTGAACTATAATCCAGAAATTTTTTGCTCTCAAATCTTTTGTTCTATCAATCTGACAAACATCATAATACAATAACCTAATTATTAAAAACTTTCTTATTTCCATTTATTTTTCCATTATTTATTTAAGTTTTTAAATATTTAAAAGTGTCAATATCTTTATACTCATCTCCCTAATAAATAACTAAATTTTGTATATTTAAACCCATTATACTTATTTTCATGCCTAATGTTTTACAAATTATATTATTGCAAAACTAATGCAACAATCAGTTGATTCTATCATATTAATGTTATTTTATAAAATAACAAAACACAATGTACAATTAGAGTTTACACACTGTAATTATTTAAGTACTTTGGTATTAGAGCTGCACTGTAGGGAAGATAGGTGGTCTTTTTGCTCCCACAATAAATGTGTAATGTCACGATGATGTCAAATTGAAAGGAAATAATCTCTGCGTGCCAAAATGTGTTTTTCTTTATCAACATGATCTTTTTTTTTATGATACTTTGGCATTTTCAATTATTGACCAATTTCTTTCTGACAACAGCTATCCAGATTCATATACAGTTGTATATTTTCAGTTTTTGTTTCAATTTGTTTCAAACGGAAAATTTGTAGTAGAGATCACCATTTTCTGTGGTAATATTACATGTGAAATATTTTGTTTCAATGTGACAATTCCTAATATATATTACACAATAAGTGTAGTATAAATATAATTAATGTATTTTTATAAATATTATTTAAAAACCAAAATTATTTACTGTATGTTTAGTGACAATTGTTTAGTAACAATTTTTTTATATAATGGTATCATTTCATTAAGATCGCAAATCACTTTTTTTTTTGACGGGGAATGTTATCCTTAAAAGTTGTTAGTATAAAAGTGTACATATAGTTAATGTCTTTTTATAAATATTATTTAAAAACACAAATCAGTTGCTGTTTAAACTAACAATTTTTTTGTGTAATACTGTCATTTCATTAAGATCGCAAATCTTTTTTTTTTTTTTGATTTCAAATGTCATTCTTAAAAGTTATTGTCAAAGTCTTATATATCTGAATGTCTTGTTACTTAAAAACCAAAATCATTTACCGTTTGTTTGGTGCGTATTTAAACATACAATTTTTTTGTGTAATGCCATCATTTCATTAAGATCTCAAATCACTTTTTTTTATTTCAAATGTCATTATTAAAAGTTGTTAGTGTCCAAGTCATACATATTTGAATGTCTTGTTCAAAATCATACATTTCTTATTGAAAATGATAAATATGTTTATTATATTTCTACTTTGTTGTTTTTAGTCCTGCAACATGTATTAGACCTACTGCACACTTTCTCATATCACCCCCCCCCCAATGACTTTGTAAATCTTGCAAAAATATCATGTACAAGATCCGTTTACACATATTTTTTTTTTTGCCGCATGTACAAGATACGTACGTGTACACGTTATTCTGGTCAGATCTCAAGATTACAAAATTATCAGTGGGTTGATACAAATGTGAACAGGCATAGTAGATCTAATACATGCTCTATGCTGCAGCTCTAATACCAAAGTACCATTATGGATATACTGGCCATATTTAATTAATATTTAAATAAATCATTTTATCTTTAAAATATTTTTAATTTAAAGAAAGTTTTTTCCCTCTCCAAAATATAATTTACTTTTCCAAAACAACAACATTTATTTTTTGAAAGATTTTTTTAAAAATATTAACTGTTTTTAACTTTTCATGTATATTTTATAATAAAAATGCTTCCAACTGAACTCAATCTTTGTATATTCCTAATATTTCTAAATCCAAAATATTCAAACTTTTTTAAATGTAATATTTCTTTAATGATGAAGAAAAGTAAATGACAAAAATATTTATTCTAAATTACAGTGTTTTAAATGGTCTAATGACTGCAGAGCTCAGTCATATATTATGAGCCAGTAGAAGTTTGTAATAAAACTATTAATCTTTTGCTGGCAACTTTGCAGACTGACATGGATAGTTCAGAACAGTAAAATGCTTCTGATTTTATGATAAAAACCATAACCTCCTTACATATTTTAGTGATAGTCTTCCATTTTATTCGATAAGCTTAGTATAATTAATTTAAATGGCTTAAAATGTACTTTTAATTTGATACATTAAAACAAAGCAACATATAACTCTTCTAACCTGCTTTTAATCTGATCTTATCAGTAACAATTCATTTCACAGCCCTCTATTTACAAGCAATGCAAACAAAGATAATCAATGGATACCAGATTATAATGTCAAAAATATATATTCCAATTAGTTTTAGTTATTTGTTGTTCTTAATAGAGCAGTTTTTCACTATTGTAACCAGTTGGGTTACATAAAACACACTAATATAGTATATGTGCATATATATTCTAACCTAATGGAAATGATTATGACTATAACTATATAACATTTCCACCCTTCTAATATTAGGTAACTATAATATAGTTTAAGCTAAGTACATCAATCGCCCCTATAATTAGGCATCCCATTTTTTTAATCTAATAAAGTATATTCTCGGTGACATACAAATTCACCAATGTGCATACTCGGCCTAGCTCAGTGGTGGGTTAGTTATAAAACAATTTAGCTGCAGAGATATGCAGTTAAGATAAAGAAAGAAATTAAAATCATAAAATAAATTATCATAAGTAAAATAAATATCTTGGGAAGATAGAAAAAAAAAGTCATCATTCCCTAATTAATAATTTAGGATAAAATAACCTCTCTTTATCAAAAACACATTCTCTGAGCTATAATATGTGCACTTTTCAACAATGATGATAACTTCTCATGTTCTTGTTAATGTTACCCAAAAAAAATATCCATTATGTAAATCATCTGCCAATATCATCTGAAAATAAATTTCTTATAGCACAATTGTAAGTTAAACTCTTTTAAGCCACACCACAATTGTAATATCAATAATAATCGGTCACTTCTTAAATAAAGAATAATTATAACAATAATAATAATCTCAGGGTTTCTTTGTCTACTTTATTAAAAAAAACTCTACAGTACTGTGCTGTCACATATGACTGGTATTCTGGTAAGCTATAGGAAACATTCACTTTACTTCAAAGCTAATGTGACCTCATATATCATAACAACTATTATAACTATTTAAAGGGTTGATAAATATGATCAACAATGACATGAATAATCACATAAAATTTCGAATAATATAGCCTTTTTATCCAGAATCTCAGTCAGAATAATAAAAAGACAAGGGTGCTTTTTGTGTCCTTCCATCATCCATGACAACGCAATAAATTAACTAAGACTAATTCATTCAACAATTTAAATAAATATAACTGGAATAATGTGCAGTCAGGGTTAATAACTTGGGAATAAATTCATTGTTACAATTAAATGATGTTTAGTCTGAAGTTTGCAACTCTATAAATAATTATTATTAAAATAAAATATTCAAATCTGCGTAAAGTTTGTCTATCTGGTATATTAAGCTTTTGAGAGTTTAAAATGATTTCGGACTCAAGAAAATGTTTTGTAAATATTGTGCAAACACACATATATTTAGCATACAAAAAACAAAATGAATTCACAACGAATATTGACAAGACTATAATTTATTACTATCACAGAAAAAAATATATACAAATTTATTAAATAATATCACATTGATACGAAACATAAATCAATATTAATCTGTCTATTGTTTAGGTATAAATTAAAATTATAAATTTGCATGTTGCAATCATGCTATAGCATTGGATTGACTAGCTAGAAAGTGCATCTTATTTACTAATACACTAATCTATAATTTCGGTGAACATTCTATAAAGCTTTTACTTAACTACTACAATTTTTGTTTTTTATTGATTAATACTATGATATGAAGTACACAAATTATTAAATTTATTTCTAATAAAGTTAATCAAGTTATGGTTTATAATTGAACAACCTATTACTAATTATGAATCATTTATCAGAAGTCGCACTCACTATCCCACATTCAACTTAATGTACACCTAAGTTATGATAAATATTTTACTTATAAGTGTAATTCAAACTATGAATATTTCTTAATTATTAACTAACACTAAATATTGTGTTTGAATATTCCTCCAATAAATAAGGGTTTTAAAATACACAATTTTAACTTAACTTTCTCCATTGGTTTGCTTGTCAACTATTAGCAAGATTCAGTAGCACAATACAGATATTGATCTCAATTACTATAGCACTATTGATACTAAAGTGCACCTTGATGAACTAACACCTCAAACCTAACATTTATCCTTGCCATAACTTTTAAAAAAAACACACAATAATCAACACTTTCTATGGTGGAAGTATCTTTATATTCACATGAGGAATGCAGAATAACAATGAAGGTCTACAGAGTAAAATACTACACTGAAGTATTTTGGTGGTTTCTTGCCTATTACTCAGGCATAAAGCGAACATGCACCAAGTATAATCATCTCTTGGGATTTAAAATACCTTAAGTATCTAAATATTAGATCAACTATGGATCGTTCTATTCATGAGAATCTATCACATGGACTAGCCAACATACCATCACCTTATATCAAAAACTATTACTCTCATGGAAAAATAAAAAGCATTTTGGGGAGCTCAGTTTCCTCCTATAAAATAAAATACATTACGAAGATTAAAATATGCTGAGATTAGGCATATACCAACGCTACACTTAGGCAAGATAAGAAAACACTAATCATAATAAACCTATGTTACAATGTATACTTCGATCAATATCTGAAACCAATGGACATGACAGCATAAAGAATAAGAATTTTAATTTTAATGAAGGAACATTCAAAAGCAATGGGTAGCATATCAGCTTAAACTAAATAAAGTGGATGTGTTATTAAAGAATAACTGTTACTAAATTACTTAATTAATATAATATAAATTCTGTTCAAACTTTAAACAAGAAATATTTTGTTATAGCATTTTTTTTTTTTAGAGTTACTTCTGGTAAATTTAAATATTTATTTTACCCGTTAAATAAATATAAAACATTTTTCTTTTAAGTACCTAACATGCAAAGTTTATATCTCCAATTGCATTTAATAAATCAGATGCATTTCATAGGTATTACTTCATATTAAATACAAACTGAATCCGGGGTAATGATAGTAAGACATATACGTATCATTACAAGATCATAAAAATATTACGTGACAGACATAAACCTTAGCATACATCAATATTATAACACAAAATAAATTTTACAAATTAGTTTTTCTAAAAAAAAAAAAAAAACATTAAATAAACAAATGCATATTATCTCATTAGCAGAACTATTTTTCTGTGAGCGGTTTGTCCAGGTGAAGAGTTTTCATCCCATCAAATTTTACAAAGCACGGAAAGTAATAAACACATTTTTTTAATAAAAAGTTTTCTTTTATTTAGCAATTCTAATAATAATCCTGTAAAGAAAATTATAATAGAACTGAAGATTAATTCTCACTTGAATTATACTAATAAAATTTGGATCCAAGAAAAGAAAAACGAATATTCTAACATAGACGATAAACACACACATTATTTATTGACTACACGTATAATTAGCTAGCTTATGTATTGAGAAAAATGCGCAATTTTTTTTTCTGTAGATTAGGATGATAATAACTGCAGTGGACTTATAGCATATATGAAGTTTTAAAAATCCCCCTTTGCGTACAGTATAATATATAATTTGATTTTATTATTAAGTCACTAAAGATATTTAATTCTCGTTCATAATCTTAGAATTCTACTTTCCAATAGTAATTTTTCCCTTAAGAATGAACGTAAATAATTTCACATTTATTTCAAAAAAGTGGTTCTTTTTCTATTAAAAAAAACATGCAGATGTATGTATAACTTAGTATTATTATGATTATTAATTTTTTTTTTAGACAACTCTTGCTGAATAAAATATATTTTTGGATAAAATGGCATTATTTCAAAATGCAGACGATATACTTAGAATGAGCGTTAAAAAATGTTTCTGGTACTCCTTTCTTTTCTTTTTAATATTTCTTTTAATTATTTTTCTCCTACACCAAGAAAATATTAATAAATAATAATAAGTCACTAAATAATTATTTCCCACTTGGAAAATATTTGTTTTCCTTAATTTAGATAAAATAATAAATTGCTTAGTATTCTTAGCTAATTGCTTCATTTTTCTTGGTTTTGTTAAAAAAAAAGTCAAACTTTTAAGACACGACAATTACTTAATGTAGAAAGTTTTGAAATAGATAGATGGCATAGAAATTCAGGATATCTTACCAAAGGATTCAGCAATACATTATGAATAGAACTTTCATTTGATTATCCATTTATTCCTGCAAAATTTTAAAAAATTGGGTTACCAAATTTGAGCACTGTTATTTCTTTTAAATACAGAAGGCAGATGATTTCTTTTTTAAAAAATGATTTTGAGTATGAAATTGGTCATTCTTTTAAATCTAGTGACCTCTTCCAAGAAAAAATAATCACTTGGTTATGACATAAACAAAAGAAAGGAAAAACTTATTACAATCATATAGTTTTCAGTATTATTTAAAATATATTACAAAGTAGTTTAATAATGAAAATAATAAATACATTTAAAACCAACAATCATTCTCAGTGATCTTAATTATACATAAATTATTTTCCACAAATGAATTTACCAGAAGTTACTGTTCCTTAGAATAAGACATCTTAAAATTATTTAATTGACATTTATGGGTTTTTTTTTCTTTCTATAATGATCTAAGAATTAACTACAGTTTATTATATTTGTTTGACATTATATTAATTTGCTCTAATAAACAATATTTTAATTAAATTATTCATGTTCTTTTAAAAACATGATATTGCATTAGAAAATATATATTCTATTCCCACAAACCATGTCTGGGTAAATGAATAGCATACCTTACTAACCAATTATTACTATTTTTTATTTTTATTTTTCTTAAAGAATAGCATTGATTTCATGCAGAAATAATGCTAAATAAATCCAAGTGCCAAAAGCTCTGGGTTACAATATATATGTAAAATAAAGGAAAAGTAGAAATAAACACAAAATAAATTTTTGTAGATATTTTTCTATATTTTCTAAAATAAAATAATAATAAGTAGAGTTAAATAACTCTGGATTTAAAATAAAATTTCATTATGAAATTAATATTTTAAAAAAGGTCTGAATAAATATAAATATTGTATTATTATTATTCTGATTGTGAAATGTAAAAACACAATACTTGTTTTTGAAATTTTTTTAATTAATTAAAACATATATGTTTTCAAAGGGATTAGAGAGTTAAAATAAAAACTCTATTTTCAATTAAGGTGTTGTTATCACCTCAGATAATTCTATAAAAGGGCTGATAACAAAATTAGCTCCTGTCTAGATAATAGTTTTCTGTAAGAAGGGTCAGGTGAAAAGTTGGTTATAATATTTTGTTGCAGCTTCTTGAAGCAGTTGGTTTTAGCTGACCATAGATCTGGAAGAATAGCTGAATGCAGGACATTAGATTCAGAAGCTGCTAATATTTCCTTCTCAGGAGTTTAAATTCACATGGAGAAAA
Organism: Epiperipatus broadwayi; assembly: GCA_028023455.1. Lineage (NCBI taxonomy): Eukaryota > Metazoa > Onychophora > Udeonychophora > Euonychophora > Peripatidae > Epiperipatus > Epiperipatus broadwayi. Next base: position 4,953,493 of record JAQFVV010006222.1, read on the forward strand.
TGACCCACTTCTTTGTGCTGAAATTCATAGCTTAAACATGGAGAAGACAGCTGCTCATGTGGAAGTTCTAGACAGAGGGGAGACCAACTATGGACCAACATTATACATGGATTACATTTTTACTGATTATGACAGTCACTAAAAACCAAATTCACCAAGAAAAATCTTTCAGCTTGCTGAAATATTAATTACACATATGCTGCATAAGATATATGCAGAGAAACACTCCTAAACGTGTATATATAACTGGTAAATTATTTTTAAAGAATTCATTTAAAAAGACATATATAGAACAATATTATTTTAAAAATTTATATATTTTAAAATATAAAGTAATTTTGCTTGAATTATAATTAAGAGTCAAAAAAAATTCATTGATCATTAAAGACAAAAGAGATGTTTTTGAACAATAATCCTCTTGGACATTATTTTGAAAAATTTATAAAAAAAATTTAAAAAAAAGGTAAAGAATCGATGATTCAATAATTTAATTTAAAAACGTTGATAACTAATCAACAAATACCTGTCAAAAAATTGACTATACTTTTGAAAACTTATAAATTGAAACTAATTTTAAATTATATCTATATTTTGTTTGTACACGCACATATATGTATGCAATTTGTGAATATTTTCCAAAGAATTTAATAATGAAAATATAATATTGCTGTTAAGTTAAAATGTGATGTAAATGTCAGTGTGCGTACATACACGCACACTCATATATATAAAATTATAATCATTTTTTTGTTAGTGAATATTAATTGTAAAATTATAAATCACGCGTCTGTGCACATATATCATCATCATCATCAACAATTATCAATCCACTGCAGGATGAAGGTCTCGCCAAGTTTAATCCATCTTCTCCGATCTTTAGCTTCTCTTCTCCACATCACCCCTGCACACTTTATTTCATCCATCCATCTCACATGTGGTCCCTTTCTGGGTCTTTTACAATCTCTTGGAATCCAGTTTAAAATTTCAATTGTCCATCTATTATCATCCCTTCTAGCGATATGTCCAGCCCAACTACACTTCAATCTTTTTAATTTTTTCAATGAGGTCAGTAACACCCGTTTGTTCTCTTACCTATACATTGCATTTTCAATCTCTTCTTGTTACTCCCAACATACATCTCTCCATACTTCTTTGAGTTGTCTGAAGTCTCTGTATTGCTTTTCTATTAAGTGTCCAAGTCTCAGATCCATATCCATAAGTAAGAACTGGTAAAACACATTTGTTAAAAACATTCCTTTTCAAACACATAGGCATATTTCCTTTTAGTATCAAGTTATTTTCATATTTTGAGCAAATCGATTAAACATTACTTTAGACTTTTTAACATTTATCTTTAGTCCTACTTTCATTTGATAATTCCTGCAACATATCCTGCAGCTCTGAAGCATTATTTGCAAAAACTACATGATCTGCGAAATCTAAATGACTTAAATAATCTCCATTTACTTTCACTCCTTTAGTTTGCCGTTTTAATCCACAAAATACTTCTTGCAGCACTGCTGTAAAAAGTTTTGGAGATATAGAGACACCTTGTCTTACACCCTTTCTCAATGTTGACTTTCCCAGCATTATGTAATCTAATTGTTGCTGTTGCATTTTTATAAATATTCTTTAAAATATGACAATATCCTGGATCTATACCTTGATGATCCAATGCTTTAATCACTGAAGAAATGTTTATAGAATCAAATGCCTTTTCATAATCTACAAATCCAAAACATAATGACAACTCATATTCATTTGTCCTTTCTATAACTTCTCTCAACACCTGGATGTGATCTACTGTACTAAAACCATTTTAAATCCAGCTTGTCCTCTTAGTTGGTGGAAATCCAATGTTCTCTGTAGACGAGTTGTAATTATCTTGGTAAAAATTTTATATAAAACTGATAAAAGGCTGATAGGTCTGTAATTTCTAATATCTTCTTTATCGCCTTTTTTAAATATTAATATTATTACTGCATTCTTCCAATCATCCGGTACATCTTTATTATTTAGACATTTGATATATAACTTTGCTAAAAAAAATTCTATTTCTTCACCTGCTTCTTTTAATATATCAATTATAATTCCATCATTACCTGGAGCCTTTCCTTTCTTCATACATTTAATTGTGTGTCTCACTTCTTCATTTAAAATTCTGGGCAATTTGGAAGATGTAATAGATATAGGAGATACTTGTTCTTTATTGCTATATAATTCTTGATAAAGATCTTCTACCAATTTCATGATGTCATCTCTTTTTAGTCTTATTGCAGATAGACATTTCCTACCAATACCAAAATGTTGTTTTACATTCTTAGGACTTTTATTTTCTTCTACAGCTTTCCTTGCTAGTTCACAGTTATACTTTCTTATATCATTTTCAACTCTTTTCCGCACCATTTTACAAAATTCGAGATATTCAATTCTTTTTAATGCATCATTTTTGTATATCTTCATATTCCTTCTTTTCTTCATAAATTCTTTAGTCTCAATAGAAATTTTATTGGTCAATTGCTGCTTTTTTCTACCAGCTACCTTTGTTGCAGTTTTTAAAAGTGTATCAGTTATTTTCATATTAATTTCATTCAAATCTGAATCATGTTCAAAATCTACTAATACTTGAAACTGATTTGTAAGTTCTAATTTAAATTCATTAGAATGTTTCTGAAGATTAGGAATATCAACTGTAAATATTGTTTTTCTTAATAATTTTTGTCTCTCTAGTTTCACATTAACACGTATCTTACACCTTACTAATCAATGATCACTTCCTGTGTTAAATTTATTAAGAACATTACAATCTTGAAATATGTATTTCCTGTTAGTCAAAATATAATCCAATTCTGCTGTATCTTCATTTGGATGTTTCCATGTCCATTTCCTTTTAACATTTTTCTCAAAAAAAGAATTCATAATATAGTTTTTCTTTTTTTGCAAACTCCACAAGTCTATGTCCTCTCTCATTTCTATTATCATAACCAAAATTACCTACAGCACTTTCATTTGTTTACCAATTCTAGCATTAAAGTCTCCCATAACAATTTTAAAATGTTGTTTACTCTAATCAAAAGCCTTTTGTACATCCATATAAAAATCTACTACTTCATCACTATGAGAACTTGTTGGGGCATAAACCTGAATTATCTGCATTTGGTATCTGCTATTAAGTTGTATAACTAATCTTGCCACTCTGTCCGATACACCATCAATCTCCACAATATTGTTCTTCCAATTTTTATTTATAATGAATCCTAATCCACTTGTATTTCCAATATTTGTGCCTTTATAATAGAGTATATGTCCACTTTTTAAATCAATTGTCTCTTCACCTTTTCTTCTAACTTCACAAAGTCCAATAATGTCCCATTTAATATAAGAGAGTTCTTCTAATTATTGCAATCTTCCTTCACTTGAAAGTGATCTGCAGTTGTAAGTACCTAAATAAAAAGTCATCATCAAATGGCAGCCTGGGTCCACAATCAGGGGATTCTTAGCACCCTCTGCCTTTGGCCATCAACCGCTGCCTTGGTTGGTGACTTTACAGCCTCCTGGGAATAAGGGCCATGCTTTATTTTTGTCTGTCATAATTGTATATATGTATTGGAAAAATATCATTTACACAAACATCCATTCTGCCTTATCACGCACTGAGAAGAAAGACCATATATATGTAAACCATAGTAATAACATGAATTGTAACTTGTAATTTTGTAAATTAATGTAATAATTTGAATTTGGAATAGCAATTATGTAATTCGCAATGTGATTATTTGAAATTTTGTATTGTAATCAAAATCAGAAAGTTTATATGTGTTTAATCTTATAAGACCTTAAATTTTTTTTGTTAATAATAAACTTATTTAATTGTTAAAATCATTTCCATCATCTCTTGGTCACATACAGTAATAGAGCTTGTGTTCTCTGAGCTAGATTCGTGCATGGGATGAATATATAAATGGGGATGTGTATTTAGTGCTTTGGGGCAACCAGAGATGATCAATCATCATCCTGGTTGGTGCAAAAGAGGATACTCTTTAAAGCCCATGCACTATATTTTATTTTAGTTCAGTCTTGTTAAAAATTAAGGTTTATAGTTGGCCACTACAAATGGTCTGAGCATTGATGATGATCAGCATGTTTTTATATCCCAGCATTGTTTTGATTTCTGATTATTGTGTATTTTAATGGATGGGCACTAAGCTGGTGCATCCAAGTTAAGTTTAAATAATTGCCCAAGGTGGCAAAGGCTCAATAGTTATCCTGGTCTACAGCTGACCCATTCAATCCAGTCACAAGATTGACTGTGGATTTATATTTTTTTATGGTTCAAATCCAGTCACAAGATGTTCGGTTGATCTATTGTACCGATTTGTTTATTCACATTAATGATGATGAATGGTATTTTACTTATACTGATATTTACTTTATAATGCTGTTTGATGGTTAATGGTGGATTTTTGGTTGCTCTTCTGAGTTAGCTGTCTGATCTCTCTCAGAGATTCTCTAATATCATTTTATTATTAAATATCTCATTATTTAAATATACTTTTTGTAAATATTTCATTTTAAATGGACTGGGAAATTGATGATTTTGCCACCACTCAGTTTCAACCCATTTTCCATTACCCCATCCCGTTACACTATAAATACCCAGCATCCATATTCTTATTTATGGTATTACAGAATGTACAAACTAATGCCTTGAAAATTACAAATATATCTTAATAAGTTATAAGTTATGTAACTGAACCTAAGAACAGTAATTATATTTCAATGAACTTACTTATATGCTAACCACATGCACCTTTGACTGTTTGGCAAAATGACAATATATAGCAAAATAAAATAACACATTAGGCAAGCATTTCTTGATGATTTCAGAAATAGGATATGCAATAAATTTACTTCTATTAAGTAAAGCCCAAGTAAAAATCCTATCAGTATGTTTTTGTATTTACTATTCTGTTACAAAACTAAAGTAAAATTATGTTACTTAAATATATAACTGATACAGTATCCAATCTTTATAAGTAAAAGGCTTCTAAAGCTTGGAGTATCAAAAACCTTCAAGCCATGATGCTAAGTAACAATAGTAAAACTACACTGTAATGCTTTCTATAGAGAAAAGTCATTAGTCAGAAATTAGCATTGTAATTAAAACATTCACCTTTTATGCATATGAGCTGAAATTTAAATTCAGGCCAAAAGAACAAAAAAATTTCAGGTCACAAGCAGCTCAGCATTTTTCTACCAGGAAGACAATCTATAGACAGTCTGACTAGCAATTTCACAATGGTTAATGACTTTCTATTTTTAACTGGAGGATGAAGATTCCATGTAACTGTGATTTGATCAAAACAGTGTGCTTGAACTGACTATAAAAATAAAAATATAATTATAATCACTGGAGATGTTCCAGTCTTATGAGTGCTGAGCCCACAATAACTTTTATCTTAATATTAACTTAGCCTGCAAAATAATGAAGTATCTTACAACTTTGTCAGATAAATTATTAAAAACATATATATATATTTGATGTTTTCTTGAATAAATTTTATTACAAAAAATTGGCCCATTGATACATTTTAAAATTCAGATGTAAAAAAAAAAAAAAAAATTAATGATCTAAAAAAAAAAAAAGCAATTTTTCATTCTGCATAAAACATTCTACTGAATGATGGCTGAACAAACCACCTATTATTTCTTAACAATTTAAAAAATGTTTCTTTTTTGCAAAGAAAATATATATATAATTGTATGCTTATTCCTTTTTTATTATAATTCAAAGAACTATTTAAATATATTGGTAACATTAAAAAATATTTTTGTTTGAAATATTATCCAATAAACACATTTACAGGTTATGCATATAGAACACTCACTATTAGACAATAATGCATGCTATTTTTTTTAGGCAATCTGTAATTAGTTTAGTCGATAAAATAATTTGCTTGTTAGCAAAATTTTCTGTATGATTCATGGTAAAATCTGTCAGGGTATTTGAGGCAAAACTTCAATAATTAGGAGAAGTAGATAGGCAATAATCTAGCAGTTGATATATATATATTTTGATATTTTATTTGCGAACGTATACAACAAGTCTGAACCATAATACATGACATATCTTAATACAATTGCAAGTTTACATTTAAGAAATGATTGGTTCTGTTTAGATCAGTATTAAAAGACTTAATTAAACATAGCATATTATAGGCTAAATTAATACACACTAGTAAACCAAATTTTTTTCATTGTCATTAAAATGTTATTTTAAATGGTTAATTGGTATAAACTGTTATTCTTTATTGATGCAATGGGTTTCAAGTCACAATAAATTGACCATCATAGCCTATATTGTTTAAGAAGAGACCTAAGTGTTATAACATTACGAACAAATTTGACAGATCTTAGATGACCACTTTCAGAAAACTGAGATTACAGTCCTCTGTGCTTAATTCATTAACTAAAGCATTAAGATAAATTTATCCATACAAAGTTTGATGCACTGATAGAGTAACAGACTAGAATTTAAGATTCATGACTCATGTCCATTTCAATTATTTTTGACACTGGAATTTCTTTTGAATCCTAAGCAATAAAGCTATTTGATTGCTGTATCTATCAGTTAATTAACTTTCTTTGTTTAGATGATACTTGAGGTTAATGATGTAAGAATTGAAGCTCTACAATTGTAGTTTCATAAAACATCTGGCTTTTATGATCTTCTAATCCAGGGATCCCCAACTTTTTTGCACTTAAGAGCATATTCTATAATACCAGCCAGGTGGCGGGCACCATTTATTTTTTCAATGTAAATTTATAGTTGGATATTGTTAATAATACACATAATGTACAAAAAAATATTTATTTCAAAAATAAAATTTTAACATATAATTAACGTTTATATTTTTACGCTGTAAAAGTATAGTATGCCCTACAATTTGATTACAATATAATACAATAATTTATAAGAAATTTTAAAAATTAAATTTATTTATATCAGATAAATATTTTTTTATCGTGTTCGGATAGCAGCGTGCACACATAAAATGGTCTGCGGGCATCATGGTGCCCGCAGGCAAAGGGTTGGGGACCCCTGTTCTAATCTAATAGATCTTCAGTCATAAATGGTTATGCAATAGTAATGGGTAGCATCACTACTATTAATAGATCGGAGAAAATAATGAACAATAGTGAGACCTAGTATTGTAGAGAATGAACGTGGATACAATATATTTACTGTTCATTCTATCACTACATGAAGACTTGGGTATTGGATAGCTTCTCAGTGGCTGGGCCATGTAGATTCATGTATTCATGTTCAGATACACAATAATCAACATTATAGCAACCCTTTTATGGATATAATTGTTATCAAGCATATGTACTTTATATAATCAATAATTGTTTTACCTTATTTGTTACATTGAACACTTTGTAATTCTCAATGGGTAAGTGTACCCAAAAATTTTTGTAATCTTTTTACTAATAAAGGTTACTTTTGAAAGTAAGATAGAAGACTTATACCATTACTCTCCCATAACTAGACCATGGTAAAACAATAAGTTAAAACTCATAAAAACACATGACTATAAATTTTTTGGCACAATTATTTTCATCAACAAACTGTCAGGAAATATTTAATCATAGACATTATTCAGTAAAGACTGTGTTTGTTTTTGGAATTTCTCTACATAATCATAAGTACACACTATGCTTTATCAATATTGCAATAATTATTTTCATTTTCTGATAGCATTTGGAACAGATGTGCCCCACAGTCACACTTTCATCAGGTGCATCAACATTTATTCTGTATCTATATTCAACAGACACTTCTACAATGAACTAATTGGCTCCAGAAGATCATTTGTTATATTACCTGTTTATTTAGGTGTAATCCATTAGATTTACAGCTTAATACAAATTATCATCCAAAACAATTATTTAAGCAGAAAAAATACAAATCAAAAATATAAAAATACAAATACATAAAAAAGTAATTGGTGGACATAACTATACAATTCATTCTAAAAACATAAATCATGAAATACATATATTGGTGATTATTTATCTTTTCAACATGTGTGTGATCAGGTGGGTCAGCAATATGAGATGGCATGGAGAGTTGAAGATCATGTGAAAGTCTGAGTTTGAATCCCTTATATACTACATTATATATGTGCAGGTGCGTGCAAGCCTGTAAAGTATATTAAATTATAAACTTAAATAAAAATTCACTCATCATTAATTTAGTTATATTTGCTAAACTTCTGTTTTTTTATTTGGAAATTATTTATTTCTTGATTCTATGTTCTAATTCTACTTTCTGCCACATAGTTAAAATTAATCTTGTAAGAGCTAAAACAAAATTAACACTAATAAGTCACTTCCATTTTCTAGCTTGAAATTTTTTTTTTGGTAACTTTAATAAGTTTTTTAATTGCTTTTCAAAAAGACCCTGAAATTTCTTACAAAGTTATATCCTATGCCAACCAAAGGTGTTTATTTATAGCATTTCTGCCGACTGGTTTACAACTTTTTCATTAGGAAGCTTTTTTTCTATTGATGCCCCATACAAACTTTGTCGGTTTCATAGCGAAAATTTAAAAAATCGAACTTCAAACACATACAAATTTGTGCTAATAAAAATTCACTCTTTTTAAAACTCATGATGTTGTAACATTTACATTCACTGACAGTTTTACAATCTTTTACCCCACAACTTTAGTTTTTTAACCCAAACATTCAAGCTTATGATCAATATATATATAGCAGTATAATAATGAAAAAGTAATAACTACAATATATTTCATTACAAAAGATACAAATGAACTAAAGTGATAACTTAGGATTTAGGCTTTAGAATACATGATAAAGATATCTTTACTGTGACATTTTCTTTCTTTGTATGTTAATTTAGAGAGGAAAAAAATCTTGCTTTTAGTAGTGTGCAAAAAAATATAATTATTAAATATGTTGAATATATTTAAATATAACTGAAAAATATCTCATAAGCCAGTTCATATTTTGCAAAGTAAATAACCTCCATCTGATCTTACTTCTGCATGGTTTCTTTATTACCTGTTTATTAATTGTTGACAAGTGCATATCAAAAGTTTGTCTATTTATAGATAATGTTAAAATAGGTGATATATTTCATCAACAGCAACAAAAAATCTAATTTGGTATTAATCATAATTTTATTTATATTATTTTATTTAGCAGCAAATTTTTATTATTTATAAATAATTATTACTCTATTCCACACTATTTTTAAAATTTCCAAAACTTGAAAGTTTTCATGAAAAAAAATAGAATTCCATATTTCTGTTATATTCATAAAAATAAAATTAATCTGAAATAAAATAGTCGTCCTAACTACACTATTTATTTCCAATCCTCCATGCAGACAGATGTCTGAAACTACAAATAATACTGAATCATATATAATATACATTGGACTAAGATACTTATGATACACATAATGCCACAAAATATCAAGTTAATTTTCTGATCTTTTTTTGATTTCAACTAAAACAGGCCTAAAATTATTATGACTTTTCCCCCCATTTAAGTATATTATATACTCAAATATGTATTATTCTCTTTTGAAGCTAATACAATTTTTTTTCCTCTTGTAAAAATTTTGAGGGAGGTTTATATACTTCTTTTCCTATCATCATACAAGGAGAGAGAGAAAAGAGATATTTTCAAATGAAAAATGCTAAGTTTTTTATTGTTGTTGTTGTTTCCTTTTTAGCAAAATGAAATTATTTTTTCTTTTTTTTTTACTGTATTGTACGAATAATAAAATACATTTGTCAGCATTGATGGTCGAGAGGTCAGCAACCGCTGCTTTACAAGCAATTGTCCCAGGTTAGCGGGTTCGCTTCCCGGCTGATGCTATGACGCATGAGAAAAAAAAAATACATTTAACATATATGTAAATATTTGTAAATTATTAGAGTAATAATTCTTAAAACAAGTTAATGAATATTCAAAAATTGATATTGAGATCTTTTATGAAAAATGAAGATATGCCTAGAAAATGTCATCTGTTCAAACATTATTATTACAATTGTTATTATTATTGTATTCATGGGAAAATAATATTTAGTTTATTATTTAATAAAATTGTTATCATTATTTAAAAAACTATTCTCATTAATTACCATTGGTCTATATATATTATATGTTTCTTATCTCAACAGTATACATTAGTTTAGTTAAAGATAATTACATTTACATATGTGCAATTATTGTTTTAAGTGTCTATGCTTAGCTTAACTACAACTGGAAATGCTAATAAGAAAAAATGTTCAATGCAATCTAGAAAGATTAAATAGATTTCCAGTAAGAATGGGCTTCAAACTTTGTAAAGTGAAGTCTGTTATCAATGGGTCTTACTCTATTAAAATACAAATAAAGCTACTTTACAAGATGACCACTTAGCCAACAAAATGGAATTGAATTACAGATAGAACATGAATCTCAACATGTAATTATTACTATCAGAGAAATTAATTGTAATTAGCTTATCATAATTATTTTGACTAGCTTTTTAAAATATATAAAATGAAATATCAATGTGTGACATTCTTATTTTGGGAATGGCTATTCTTCCCTTTGTATGGATATCAGTCTAACATAAGAACCATCATCAATCACTAGCCATCACTTTTCCCCCATTATAATATATTTCAAATATGTTATATCATCATTGCTCATAACTATTTATTAAACTTTTTTTTTATAAAATTAATAACATCAAAAATTTATATTAAGTTGTTTTAATTATTCATAGCAAATATGAATAATATACTTTTCCATCTCAATTGCTGTAAATCTGTTAGCATTAATGAAAAAAAAATTATTAAATGTACAATATTATTTAAAAATTAAATTTGATAATTACTTTGAAAATAAAGTGAAAATATTACTTCTAAATATTAATTACCTTATAACAGCCATACAAAAAAATCATGTTTAAAAAAAGTTGCAATTTGCAAAATACTAATGTTTTTAAATATCTAAAAATATTAAAATTAGCAAACTAATGATAGAATATATTACATGTGTAATATATATATATATACATTTATGTATACTGCTATCCAATAAATATATAAAAACATCTGTAATAAACAACAGTGATCACCAATAACCATAGTTAACCAACTTTAGTGTGGACGGGGAAAATGGTTACATAACTCATTCAAAAATGAATTATAACATTTTTTTTATAAAGTTATATTATTACTTATTAGTAGTATTTTAAAAAATATTGTAAGTCATATTTCAACTTTTTACTTTTGTAATAAATATATTGAAAAAAAAATTTTTCATTTTCATTTTGTAATTAAATTAATATAAAAAATGATTATATAGTATATAAAATACCCGATTATTTCATATAAATGATACACACAATAAATGCTATATGCATAACAAAACAGGTATTAATAAATACTCTGTTGTAAAAAATTTTATTAAAGAAACTATCATTGTAATCAATAACACTAGGTTCTTTATGCAATTTCCATTTGCAAATGTCTAATTGACTATAAGATTTTCATTTGACAAAATGGTATTAATGAAAAAGAATCTTCAAATAGTCAAGCAATCTAATTATAATTAGTCACACATAGTTACCATCATTAATTGTGAGTCTCACACTTTGGTACAAATCAACTTCTCTCTCTCTCTTCCTTAATGTCTTTCTTCTGCCTATTTGTCATACTCTCTACAGTTTCTTTTAGGTTTGACAGAATAGCTAAGTTGGTTAGAGCATCGCCTTAAAATTCTATATTCAAGAATTTAAAGGTGTAAGTTAGAATCCTATGCTAGCATTATCACTGGCCATGCCAGCAACACTGGAAGAGAGGAGAATAATCCTACTCAAAACATATAATCTACTAATCTAGATTGATTTTGTGTGTTATTACAGTTGTTTGAATTTGGAAAAGTTTAAATAAAGTTTAAAATTTTCTAGACATTAAAAATATTTAATGACAGATGATGGAAATAACCCAACATCTTTTTGCATATCTTTCATAATTCCACTGGGTCTTCAGAACACGCCCAAAATCATTTTTACAATTAGGTGTACTAAATCAGACATTTTATTTCCTGTTTTAAATAAAAGTGAATGCAGTTAAATTAGAAGATATAGAAAGTTAGTATTGTTCCAATTGTATGCTCTAAACTTGGTGGAATAATGTAATGGTAAAGTCCAAGAATTAAAGATGTTCTGAAGAAAATTAATAAATATACATATATAGTTAAATGGATAATTGTGCTCTGCCTCACTCTGGTGTTCGAATAATAGGGTTCTACTAAGCAACATATTATACGATTGTCAATTATATATGATTCTAAAAAATCTCTAATGCATTTAAATGCCCAGACCAATTTCTGACTTTGGTCTTTATCAATGGAAGTTGTGAATCAAAGCAAAAAAAATGCAAATATACATTTAACAATTAATTTTAAAACTATTTTACTCCTCAAGCTAAATCTTGAAATTCAAAAGCACTATGGTTTTGGACCCAAATACATAACTTTTAGAATTAAATGTCAAAACCCATTGACAAAGGGAAAATTCCAAAAAACAGTCTGGAGATTTAATGTAATAAACATCACATGTTCACTATTTCTTATGCTTGCTCTTAATTGTTATTAAAACAGGCAAAATTCTCTACACGTATTGCCACTCAGTGCAAGTCAGAGTAATCAATGGATGCCAGAAGGCTTGGGCATAAAATCCCCATCTAGTGCCTACTCATCCAATATCCCCAGACTAGTTTCTGGCCTGTGGCCTTCGTCAGTGAGGAGCCCTGCAGATTATCTTAGGATCTGATGCAATCCTCCAGCAGTCACCTTTTATCTCTACTTAACTACAAAACCATGAGACTTAAATTGAAAACATTATATTTCCAATCCAAGATCATAGGCACTAGATGAGGATTTTATGCACAAGCTTTCTGGCATCCATTGATTACTCTGGCCTGCACTGAGTTCAATACATATAGAGAATTTTGCCTGTTTTAATAATAGTTAAGAACAAGCATAAAAAATAGTGATAATGTGATGTTTATTGGCTTAAAACCAATCCTGCCTAATAGGATAGTGGTGGCTATGGTTATTAAAGAACCAAAGACACCAAAATGTATGGGTACTGAACTGAGTTCAGAGCTATATGACTATATAAGTTGATAAGCTTGGATTGGAAATATTAGTGTTTTCAATTTAAGACTCATAGTTTTGTAGTTAAGTAGAGATAAAAGGTGGCTGCAGGAGGGTTGCATTAGATCCTAAGATCTAGCTGCAGTGCTCTCAGATCCAAGGCACCTCACTGACGAAGGCCACAAAAACTAGTCTGGGGATATTGGATGAGTAGGCACTAGATGGGGATTTTATGCACAAGCCTTCTGACCTCCATTAATTGCTCTGGCTTGCACTGAGTGGCAATATGTATAGAGATTTAATGTACCAAGAAAATTTAATAATTGTGCATTTAATGGTATTTCATTTCTCAGCAATTGAATATTAAATGAGCAGAGGAACTTTACTCTGTTTACACACTTTTGATGAAAAAATTTTGGAGACGAAGATATTCTCTTAAAATTTATACATATATATTGCAACTTGAATATGTTATTATTACATTTGAAGCCAATTGTCAAATCTAATTCATCAGGATGGCATTTTTATTTTTGAAGTTATAAAAATTTGGTAATCATTGATTACTCAATCTTAATTACTATAGATGGCGATAGAGTATCAAAATATTGTGAATTTAAAAATTAACATTCCTAACCAGGGGAAAAGATGTCAAAAATATATATTAAAAAACTAATTGTTCCAAGAAGATTACTCAGAATTCAAAACCTTAAGGCGTTTTGAATTTCAGATTTTTAATTTGAGTAGTAAAGTTTACTAGATGCATGCATTACTTCCATCTTAAAAAATTCTCATTGCTAAAACCAAAAACCAATTTGAGGATGGAAATTTAAATGCATTAGCATCTGTATTTAAATAGTATCCAAGGTTTCTATAGCGGGTACCAGAATAGAAAACTATTATTTTATCATAAACAATTAATCAAATTGATTTTAGTCTGGAAACATGAAATACTTTTAAAGAAATCAATTGCAATTTGTGGTGGTATAATATTTAGTAAACTACTGAATTAAAAAATGGAATAAAAAATCCAAAAAAAGGCTGCAATTTTTCTTTCAGGGAGAAAAAAAAGTTTCATTTCAATTATAGACTACATTATTTTAGATAAATTAAAAATAATAAGCTAAAATATTTGTACAATTTAATGTCAAATTTATTTGAGTGAAATATTTTTTGATTCGTTGAAAGAGAACCTTAAGAACAATGTCACTTTGTATTGTTTGGGATTTTATAAATACTAGTATTTGTAAAAGAAATAGATGCTTAATTAGAAAATCATTTTAATATATTATGTAGAATAAATTTTAATTCTATAATCAACAGCCTTTAAAAATCTTTTCATGTAGATGTTAATTTGTCCCTAATAACATAAAGCTCAATGAATAATATCTGGATTTCAAATTTTCTGTTAGGATATCTCTTATTAAAAAATATGGTTGTTTTTAAACACTATTCAATATAGCATTAACATTTTTTAAGAAAATAAAAATATTATACATTTTTTGATTATTTAACGAGATATTAGTTTTTCCAATGAAATAATTCCTCCAACAAAACAGTTAATGTTTTAACATTATATAATTTCCCCATGAGTATTAATATTTTTTCTTAGTAATGCCTTCATAAAATGGTAAATTTATATTATCTTTCACTTGACTTAATGAAACATACTAAACAAAGCACTACATAATTCTCTTTAATTGCATTCAATATATTTATAATCAACAATAGTCCACTTTATCCTAGACTTCTATGTAAATTTAAATAAGCAGTAGACATAATAAGGTGACTAAATCCCTATCATTATTAACTTAATGCCTCGATTACTATTTATGTAGATTGGCTTGAGTTCATAAACAATCTTAAAGTATTGAACTTTCAAATCATTATCTTGTATAGAAAAAAAAAGTTATAAAGAATTACTGTTGTTAATTTAACTAGATAAAGAGATTACAATATATGATGAGGTCTATTCCAGTCATATTGCAATATGTCCATAATTTTTAGATAAGTTTTCTATACGCAAATATAAATTACAAATGTAAATTGATCATGACTGATGTTCATAACTAATCTTTTAATTTGATATTTTTTTCTCAGATACATGGAGATATCTCAATGGATAGAATGTATTTACAGATTTCAGATTTTTATTTAAACACATTTCAACAAACAAGACATTTTTAAATATTTGATATTTAGAAATTGCATTTTTCAATGTTATAATTTATTATTATGCTCTATATAGTTTGATGCAGTCATACAGAGGTTTACTGACTATGGAACTTAAAAGTCCATGGATTGTGACCTAGCCCTGTCATTTCCAATGTTTAACTTTTTATGACTTCAATATTTAGATATATATTTAGCAATAACTTTAATAAAATGAGCAATAACTGACCCTTCAAGATTAGATTAGTTTTAAGTGCAAGACTTTACTAAAAGAAATAATTAGTTTATATTTTAATATGTAAAAAAAAAAACCTTGAAAATTTACATTATGTTTAGATTAACTAGGCAATTTTTAGCTATATTTTCAAGTACAATATAACACAGCAGTTCATATATAATTTATAATAGATATTGGTAGGAATCTCAAACTGTTTAAGTGAAGTAAAAACATTCTTAAGCCAATAAAATATACACATTATTCTTTCTATTTTCTAATAGAGGTGACATTTAATTATTAATACAATCTTTAATAGATATTTTGGTTAGTTTAAAATTTATATATATATATACTTCATAGAATGATTTGCCTTATATGACTTGCTGCAGCTGAAGTGAATTTGGGAGCTAAGTATTCTAGGATCAAACCTCAACCTATTACTGCTATTGTATAAATATCAATTTGATAATCAATAAACCATTCAATTTTTTTTAAAAAAATTGTTATAATATTGATGAAAATAATCAGTCTAAGAAGTTGAAATGCTAAAGCTCAGATAGAAGTCAATAAACATCACATAATCACCATTTCTTATGCCTGCTTATAACCGTTATTCAAACAGGCAAAACTCACTATATGTATTGCCACACACAGCAAGCTAGAGTAATCAATGGATGCCAGAAGGCTTGTGCATAAATCCCTATCTAGTGACTACTCATCCAATATCCCCAAACTAGTTTCTGGCTAGTGGCCTTCATCAGTGAGGAGCCTTGGATCTGAGAGCACTGCACCTAGATCTTAGGATCTAACAGAACCCTCTAGAAGGCACCTTTTATCTCCACTTAACTACAAAACTATAAGTCTTAAATTGAAAACACCTTAATATTTTCAATCCAAGCTAATTAGCTTATATAGTCATATAAGTCTGATGTCAGTTCAGTACCCATACATTTTGATGTCTTTGGTTCTTTAATAACCATAGCCACCATTATCCTATTAGGTAGGACTGATTTTAAGCCAATAAACATCACATGATCACCATTTATTCGGCTTGCTTATAACTGTTATCCAAACAGGCAAAACTCACTATATGTATTGCCACACACAGCAAGCTAGAATAATCAATGGACGCCACAAGGCTTGTGCATAAAATCCTCATCTAGTGCCTACTCATCCAATATCATCAGACTAGTTTCTGGCTTGTGGCCTTAAAGACACCAAAATGTATGTGTACTGAACTGAGTTCAGACCTATATGACTATATAAGCTAATGAGCTTGGATTGAAAATATTAAGGTGTTTTCAATTTAAGACTCATGGTTTTGTAGTTAAGTGGAGATAAAAGGTGGCTGCTAGAGGATTGCATTAGATCCTAAGATCTAGGTGCAGTGCTCTCAGATCGAAGGCTCCTCACTGATGAAGGCTATAAGCCAGAAACTAATCTGGGATATTGGATGAGTAGGCACTAGATAGAGATTTTATGCACAAACCTTCTGGCATTCACTGATTACTCTATCTTGCTGTGTGTGGCAATACGTATAGTGAGTTTTGCCTGTTTGAATGATTTAGGTATAAGTAATAAACAATTAATTAAAAGCGAATCATAAGAAGTGGCTTCCCAAACAGATATTAATTAATAGTAGTAACATCATTTTTCTAATTTGGTTTCCATTTCAATCAATTTCTTGTAGTTTTATTGTTTATATTACCATTTATTGATTGTAGAGATGTCACCACTATCCAATTAATGTAAGTTCAGAACATCAGTGATATTTATTTTTTTCACCATTCTTGTGTCATAAAGTCAAAAGAGCTTGCTGCTGAGTTATTGTCATTCCCAATAATTCTCGAAGCAAATTGGCTTGAATTTAAAACTATATGATGTTACTGTAGAAATTTTGTAAAATTTCAAGCTTTTCATCTGAATAGTAAAATATAGTAGAATGTAGTCACTAGATAAAATAACGTAAAAATGAGTATTGTCTACAATGACAAGAATGAAAAACTCCAAAACATCAGAAATATTAACATTTTGCAAAACAACACTGATTTAATTGCTGAAGAGGTTATGTGACATTTGGGCAACAGAAGCAACAGACATCAAGTTTAATTCTACCATTACAATAACTACACAGAATAATTAGTTAAAATGATTTTAAAATAATTACTATGATGACATTATTTTATTAAAGAAAAAAGACTTCACATAAATAATAAGATTATGCTCATGACAGAATTGAAAAATTGCCCAAATTTTTCTAGGTAAAAATAATAGGCAATTTTCCTTAGCAACATAAGCACAGCAAGCAATAGTAAGTTAACACCAAGTATGATTATATATCATCACTTGATCATTATACTTCTGTTGCCTGGTTACTTCTATCTGCTATCTGGCAGATAATATACAAATGTTACAAAAGAAATATTTATGTACACCAGTTTCCATAAGATATTTTGCTATCTCAGAAAAACAGATACTAACATTTAGATATTATAATGCAGAATATTTTATGGGTGGGAGGCAATATAAGACACATACAGAGATATGTAAAATCAAAACACTGCTACATGAACAATATTGACTTTATTCAAAATTTACATTGTTATAGAATATGTTCTACCTAAATTTATATGATTTATCCATCAATTGGTGACTCACAGAAGAAATCAATGAAAAAACGAATCCGTATATATAAAAAGACACAAAATAATAATTAAATATACTATTTCATGCGCCCTCACTCCCAAAGGCAAAATAATAAAAAAGTAATACACACCAAATTATAACAATTAAGATCTGGTAAATGTAATTTATTATATTATGGCAATAATTTAATTATTGCTAACTTCAAAATAAAGAACTGATTCTTAACATTTTAAAAATAGCAATGATTTTTTTTCCATTTACAATTTCAACAAAAATTAGCCCAACCTTACTTGTGAAATAACACTAAACATCAAAATAGTCATTGCATTTACTTTAGGATAAAACAAAAATATGCACTTCACAAACTATAGGAAGACAAATGTTTTATTTAATTTATTTACCATAAATATAAAATTAACAAATTATTGTTTCTAACTAATTTCAAAAATCACTTTTCTAAAGTCTTTAACAAATTATTTTCATGCCTCTTGTGCCATAAATGTGTTTCTTATTAAAATGTTTTAATACATTTTTGATCATAAATTAGTTTTAACATAAAATATGAAACAAAATCTCTTTTTTTTTTTTTTGCATTTGGTCTCAAATCCGCAATCCATTCACATAGACTGATTTCATTTAACATGTGCTCAATTATTATAATTAATTTCTTTTTTGTTCTTTGCTTTCTAAATTATTGCCAAACTAGATCTACATCAAACAATAAATACACCCACTTGATTTTCTGAATTGAATTTTATTTCTTTTATTTAACAATAGTAGTTAAATATTTTATGGACTACTTATTGTTTTGCATTGGTTGTAAAAGCGGATGAGCAAGGAAACGACTGCTGTAGTAGTGTTTCAAAGTCCATCAGAGAACCTTTCGGTCCCCAATCTCCCACTTACTGCTTACTAAATTCAATAACAAATATTATAATTTTATTTTTTATGGATTTTTACCATTGGTTTTTCTTAAGTGGTGCCACCCCATGTGTAGATCATTCAAATTCATATAGAATAGGTTTGCTTACTAATGACGCCAATAGCAGAAACCAGTCTAAGGTTGGGGATATTCACAAAGCTTGTTAAAAGCTTATTTTGTGAGCTCTTTATATAACATTTGTAAATACAAGCTTATTAAATTAGATCATGTGACATCTGACTTGATTTTTTTTTTGGTAATTTTATTTTTTGTTATTAAGGCTTTAGTGATTTTATATTGCTAAAGTTATTAATATATGATGTATCTGAACTTAGTTCAGTCCCATATGGCTACTTAAGTTAAATAGCTGGATTGGAAGACATATGGATGTCTGAAAATTTCAGATATTTCTACTTAATCGTTATACATTAGATAAAGTGCTGGGCTTGTCCTGGTATTGTTAATCTAATGCTTGAATATCCTAGCACCTCACTGACGATGCCAGTAGCGGAAACCGATCTGGGGTTGGGGATATTCCCACAGCTTGTTAAGAGCTTATTTTGTGAGCTCTATATATAATATAGAATATGTTTGCTACAACAATAACATAAATATGTAACTGCATCTATAAGTAGATGAATAGACAAACAATTAACCAGAAAACAAAAATCCTTCTTTTATTGGTCTAGTAAGATATCTATTTTTCATTCAGTAATTGGATAACTAAATGGGTTAACTAGAAGACAACTATCTGGGGGGGGGGTCACGTTTTGGTTGAAAATTCTCAGCTACCTAAATAAAATGGCCCAACTTCCACTCAAAACTGAACTAAATATGACTTGGTCACTTTTAAAAGAACAATCAAGACTATAAGAAACACAAGACAAAAAAAATTGAGACACTAAATTTACTGCATTATTTGTAAACTATACAACAAAGAACATTTTCAAAATTATCACAAGCAAAATTTTTATGTAAAGGAATGGTAAACTGGAACTGTAATCTTTACTCAATCAAATGTAAACGCAATGTAATGAAAACTATGTAAACCAAAAGACGTAATAAAGTATCTTTTGAAACATATATATACAAAATAAAAAAATAACCATATAATCATTTAAAAATAAAATATAATCATTAAGCAAAATGGAATTAAAACAATGAAAAATTAAAAAAGGTGCTAATTATTTCTATATTTGAAATGGCAGTTCTTTGTTCCAGGAATTAGTTTTTTGTCTTTATTTTCTTTAACTCATTTATATATAAAAATATGATTTCAATTTAAAGTTAATTTAAAAAGAGACAAAAATAAGGAAGAAATGGATTACCAATAAGTTAAACTATAGTACTGTGGATCTCTAATTAAATAACAAGGTTTAACTGTAGTGAATATTTTAACAAGTTAACTATAGTTTACATTTTATATGTATTTAGAAGTTTATATAAAGCAAATTCAAGTTTCAAACAAATGTAGTAAAAAAATTATATGTACTATACATGCATATGATATATCATCTAAGAGATAACTTTTTTTTCTTTAAAATGACAATAAGTCTTAAAATTTGATGTTTTGTAAAAAAAAAAAAAAAAATTTGGTAAAGGATATTTTAAACCACTAAACATCACATGATCACCATCTCTTATGCTAGCACATAACTATTATTAAACAGGAAAAACTCTCCATACAGTAGTGCCTACTCATCCAATATCCCCAGACTATTTTCTGACTTGTGGCCTTCAACAGTGAGGAGCCTTGGATCTGAGAGCACTGATCTAGATCTTAGGATCTAATGCAACCCCCCAGCAGCCACCTTTTATCTCTACTTAACTACAAAACCATGAGAATGAAATTGAAAACACAATAATATATTCAATCTAAGCTCAATAGCTTATATAATGATATGGTCAGAACTCAGTTCAGCACCCATACATTTTGGTGTCTTTGGCTCTTTAACAACCATAGCCACCACTATCCTATTAGGCAAGATTGGTTTTAAACCACTAAAATCACATGAACACCATCTCAATACTGTATGGAGAGTTTTGCTTGTTTAATAACAGTTATGTGCTAGCATAAGAGATGGTGATCATGTGATGTTTAGTCATTTAATACCAAACCTGCCTAATAGGATAGTAGTGGCTATGGTTGTTAACGAGCCAGACATCAAAATGTATGGGTGCTGAACTGAGTTCAGACCCATATGATTATATAAGCTATTGAGCTTAGATTGAAAATATTATTGTGTTTTCAATTTCATTCTCATACTTTTGTAGTTAAGTAGAGATAAAAGGTGACTGCTGGAGGGTTGCATTAGATCCTAAGATCTAGGTGCAATGCTCTCATATCCAAGGCTCTCCACTGATGAAAGCCACAAGCCAGAAACTAGTCTGGGGATCCAGGGTGGCACTACTGTATGGAGAGTTTTGCCTGTTTAAAGAATATTTAAAAAAAAAAATCACTTTTTTATAATCATAAAAAAATCATGGAGCATTTACATAGAGACATTTTAAAATGAAAGATATTTTCAGGTTAAGTACAATATTGTTACATTTAAATTATAAAAAAAATAGCATTATAGTGAATTGAATTGTTTCAATAAATGATTTCAATTTATTCACAAGGAAGTAAAATTATTTTTTATTATAGAAATAAAATCAGTTTAAGGAAAAAATTGGCCATGTATATTTCTGTAGTCATGTTGCAACTTTTAGTGTCAATACATTTATTTTGGACCATAAATAAAGGTGGGATTCCACTTTTATTTTTAAAGGTTCCCTTGACAACAGGTTGAGATTGTTGATTATTATTGATACTGGAATTGTGTTAAGTGTTGACTGATTTTAATTAAAATATATACATATATAAATTGCCAAATGCAATTATTAATATATATTTTTGCACTCTCAAAATTTATCAATCTTATTATTAAATAAATATTTAAAAACAAATTATTACAAAATCTAATATTTTTTTAGAAAACAAACCCGTCAATATAAATTTTCAGATAGATTAAAATAAAATAAATGTTCTGACCTGACTTTTACAAAAGCAGTTGCTAAAAATATGATACATAAGTATATTATTTTAAATATAATTTCACATAGAATAATTTAAATCTACTAACAAAATTCTTATTTTAAAATTTAATACCAAAATTTTAAAATATTTAAAATCTTTATGCTAATGATTATATTTTTGCAGATTTGTTTTTATATGTTAGCTTTATGGAACATATATTTTATATTATCCTCAACCAAATAAACAAAAATTCACTACAGTATATATGGCACAACAAATTATTTTTTTTTAAAAAAAAAAACATTTGAAAAAAACAACAACAAATAACTGGATAGTTAAGAAGCAAAAAAAAAAAAGATATAGAAGCAATAACATCAAGAAAAACTATTAAACAATTTAAGTTGGAAGACAATATAAAAAAAATTAATTGCAAAATATATATGTGATTAAAAATAAAAGTATAAATCAAGACAGTGTACAAGTAAATATTGAACTTGAAACAAAGCTTGAAGACTAATAAAAACAACAAACCTTCAGCCAGTTTTAATTTAAAATGAGTTTTCTTTCAAACATCACAATTCTAATAACAAAAAAACTATGCACTAAAATAGGTTTTGCGTATTTTCTAAAACCCTAAACAGACATATTGATTTATAATGATTCAAATTTATGTTGAAAACAATTTGGGTTTAAAATTTTTTAAAAGAGGGAAAGATAAGTATACTTTAAATTACAATTTATTGAATCACATTTTTAAAGATGTTACAATTTCTTTTCCTTTTTGCAATTAAAAATAAATTATATTATGGAGAGTATTTCTATAGAATATATATATAATAAAAAAGATAAAATGTAAGTTTAAAATAGCCTGTTATGTAGCAGCAGTCTCTCAAATAGCCCCTTATAAAAAAACAATGGAGAATAAAATGTATCATTCACTATGCCTTCCAATTGTTACTTGTGAGGGTTTGAACTATTAACAAAATATTTGATAAACCTGTGAATGATTGAAAACTGAAAAGAAATTTGTCTAACCCAGATTCAAGGCATAAATCATGAGACTCCCATAGAAAAACAATGGAGAATAAAAATATTGTTCACTGTGCCTTCTAGTTGCTGCTACTTGTAAGGATTTGAGCTACTGGCCAAATATTGAAAAAAAAAACTCCGAGAATAATTGAAAACTGAAAAGGATTTTGTCTAGCCCAGATTCAAGGCATAAATTATGAATTCTTTATGCTTCATGTATATAAAATGGCATGCATTACTTCATATAAATTTCATTGGGATTAAGAGTTTAAGATCTCCATTAAAATGTTAATATTATGATATTGATCAAAGGTTGAAGAAAGCAGACACATGAAGCAGTTCTGTTCAAATTGATACTCTATGAAAATGATAACAGAAAATTAAAAATCTTAGTCCTTCCATAATTCTGTATTCTAATGTATTAAGATTAAAGATGAACATTCTCAGATTTATAAAATATTCCACATTCATTAATTTTAATAATTTCTTTGCTTTCAGTGAAAGTATTTGATTAAGCCCTTAATTCATTGTGATTCTCAATACTCTACAAGGAATACTAATTGTTTTTGAATTTACCATGGTTTTAATGCTGTGTAGTTTGGCATAGTAGTGGAAAGGCTTCCTGGATTGATTCTCAATGAAATAATATAAATAAAAAAAGTTTGGACAAATTTAATGGCAATGTTCAATTCTTCATCTGTTATTACAATGATCAAAAATCAAGACTTCTTGAACAATTAATCATAAAGTTATTATTATACTTCTAATGAAAAAAGTTCCAGTAGTGAAAATTAGTCACTACCAATATTGTATTTTGCAAAATATAAGAGATAATTTGGTACTTATGGAGAAGCCCTGAATCCAAGGTTGGCAGCCATGCTTTTTTTTTAATTATACATTTTCAGGAGCATAATTATCCTATAATCCTAACTAATGTTTTACTTATTAATATTAAAAAATACCCAATAAATTGATTATATTCAGAGTAAACATGTTACTTGATCTTCAACCAAACAAGAAGCAACAGAGAACTATGCAGTGATTATTAAGTGGAATTTATGTGGTGATGCATGCACAATAAATTAGTGACAATTTTTCAGGGCATTAGGGATTTCAATCTGCCAATATGAAATAAACAATGTTAGTCATTTTTGTTTTAAAAAAAAATCCTGTAAAAATTATATTTCTTGCAATATGAAATATTAAATTTATTTTATTTAAAAATTATTGTAGTTTTGCTATTTCTGTGAATGGAATTTATAAAGCATTTATTGCTATTTTTTAAAGTTAAAAAAAATTTATAACTGATTTATTAATATTTTTGAATGTTAACAAGTACAACATTCATTAAGGTTATGTGATATCTATGCCCCTGAAAATGTATAAACAAAAAACATGGCTGCCAACCTTGAGTTCAGAGATTCTCTGTAAGTACCGATAATTCATAATCTGTTCATTTTAATATTGATTACAGAAGTCAAATTTGTATGTGTGTATTTTTAAATTTTTTCATGTATTGATTATATAGCTGGTTTTATGCTGAAGTTCTATAATGAATTTCACTAATTTACCATCTAATAATCAATTCATCTAAAAAATGGTATTTTCTTACTGTTATTGCTTTTCTTCTATTTTTCTTTTTTTTTTTTTTAATGTGTTATTAATAATTTTTACAATTGGAAAGCAGTGATACAGGATGTTAGGTACAAATGAAAGTAGCAATTTTAAGTTAAGCATCATTTCAAAATCATAATTACTACATTGAAATTTTATGACAATTCTATTCACAAAATCGTTTAGATGGCACTACATATTTTGTTAATTCTTTCCAAACTGAAATATTTAAAAAATCCTTTTGAAAATGAATTGCGAGAATAAAAATTCTTCAAATGTTTCCATAGCCATGGTTTCAACTATCCACAATTTTGAAAAGAAATAGAAAATTTTAAAAATTAGAAATTAAAAAAAAAAAATTTATATTTTAATTTTTTTATTTACAATGCACAGTATACATATATGTGTGTGTCGTATATGTCATCAACTCTATTAACTGTTTTTCGATAATCATGACACGATTTGATATCAAATACTGCAGATACAAATAGACTCATATAATAAATAAAGGAACATCAGAAACATTAACAAATAATTTTCAAAAAAAAATTGTTTAATCAAGTTAACAAGTAAGTTCATACATGCAATAAATAGATGATAGAATAAAAATTGCCTGACTTTTTTTTCTTTGAATCTAAAATTGAGATACTATTATAAACTAGTTAATAAAGTTATAAATAATGACAAACTACTATGCAGAATAATTAAATGTTATGCTTTGGTCATAATACTCTACTATCTAGTTATTTGATCTGCATTCGAGCAGAGATCTTAGTATGTTCCAAATAATCACACTTAGACAAAAATAATCAAAAAACATAAAATAATAAACTATATATATATACTACTACAAGTAATATAACAATAATGTTAATTTACAATTATCTTTTTTCTCATGCCTTCTGAAGATCATCTTTTTTTCACAATTTGTCTACCCATTATGATGAAATAGAATGAAATAGTTGACTATAAGGTACAAACCTGTCCATTATCCCTTCAGCTAGTTATCTGTGTTAGCTAAAGGTGACTATCTAAAAAAAAAAAAAAAAAATCCAAAGCTTGATAGAAAATTCAACTACCCAATGAGAAGCATGGGAAATAAGTAGTAATTAAACAATTATAATCAAAAAGTCTAATATATATATATATGGTGATTATTTATCTTTTCGACATATATGTAGTTCAAGTGTATCAGTGATA
Source organism: Epiperipatus broadwayi (assembly GCA_028023455.1). Taxonomy (NCBI): domain Eukaryota; kingdom Metazoa; phylum Onychophora; class Udeonychophora; order Euonychophora; family Peripatidae; genus Epiperipatus; species Epiperipatus broadwayi. Next base: position 4,979,503 of record JAQFVV010006222.1, read on the forward strand.
TGAGATAGAGTGGTGAGCGGTGGGTTGTGTGTCTGTGCTCATATATCCTATATATTACACCTATTGATACAGGTATATAGTAAGCCTATATTTCAGTTATAGTACAAAATAATATTACTGTACAATTTTTAAATATGAGACAAAAATAATCATTTAATGAAATAGATTAAAATAAGGAAAATAAAGAGCTACAAATCTCTGCACAGTATTTCAAATAGCAGTCTATTGTTCAGGGTAGTTAATTTTCATTCAAAACAGATGCTCTGTTATTTTTTTAAATTAATTTATTAACAGATTTTTAAAATATATTTTAAAGTTAATTTTAAAACAAAAAAGAAAGAAAAAGACTCCTTAACAAATTAAAATGTGTGAAGTGGAAAATAAATAATAAGGGGGTTAAAACAATAGGAAATAGTTTATTTTTCCAACGAAAGAACCACATTTTTAAAAAAGTTAAAAAAATAGTTTTAGACCAAAGCATTAGATACTAAAGTAAGAAAAACTAAGACACAAATTTGACTGGAAGGAGAATTTTAAAAAGACCGAAGAATTATAAAGAATGATAGGATCTGATTAAAAGAAGATAAAGTGGAAACCCAAGAGATTGTAGAAGGGGAAAAAACGGTTTATTTAAAAAGATAACTCTTTTTAAACAAAAGGGAAGAATTTGTTTTTTTCTTAATAAGAACAAGATTACGACTATTTTAATTGAAACTAACCTGGAACCAAATTCAAATCTTATATAATAATGAATGCTATACTTAAAATAAAATGAAAAACTGTAAATGAAATTCCCCTGAATGCATGGATAATGAATTTTATTTCATTCATTAGGATCGGAATAGGAAAAAAAGACTAGGCAATAATTCAATTTATTAATTAAAATTACTACAAAGGACAGAGAAGAGATCGAAAAACAAACAAAAACAGAAAACATTTTTAATTATTTGCTGAGGATTTAAACCAATCATATTAATCACTAGCATGAATTATTTCCAGTACCTGCTTATCTTTTTTTTCTTCAAAAAAATCCCACTCATTTCCATATAAAAGTTTTCATTTATATATAATAAAATATAGAAAAAAATAAGTCATCGAAATATTTTATCAGCATAATTGATCTATCTCTCGTCTTTTCTTATCAAGTAAACCGGGTCAAAACGTCAAACCGGCCGAACTTTTCGAACAAGCTTTAAAATTGGGACAATCCTGATCAAATCGGCGCGTATAATAAGACTAATTCTTACTGGAGGGAGGGTGTGTGTGTGCAATGGACTAAACTCGAAGGAAAATTTTAAAAATGTAAAGATTTTAAACATAAAAATTGATTGGGATTAATTTAGATAAAACTTTACATTAAAAACAATTTGAGTTTAAAGGAAAGAAAAACCATCGTAGCTTAAAAAAAAATCTTTCTTTGTCTTTAAAAAATTAAATAAATAGGATTTTTTTTTTTAAAAAAATCAAATGGTGCGGCCCGCAGATATTTATCTCTCAAGTCAGCCTTTTTATCTAGCAGGACAGTCATTTTATTAATCAGTTTAAAAAGAATATGAAATACAAAATATAAACAGTAAAAAACAACCTTTGAATAGACCATTGCAGGGCAAAGGTTTTTCCAATAGACCCTCCATAAAGAAACAATGAGGTTGCATCAATTACAAAGTTTAACAATTATTGATAATGGTTTATGCGATTTTTCATTCTTGTTTCCCCCTGTAGTTAAGAATAGCTAGAAATCCATTTATTAGCAAATATCGGAAAAGTTAGTTGGACTGTTTACAATCACTTTCTAAAAAAAAAAAAAAATTAAGTTTGTCCTAAATTTGATTAGAAGCTGAAAAAAAAATTAAACTTTTATTCAACCTGGATTCGAACACAGATCATAGGCACAGTTGCATAAGACCCACCCTATATATAAAATAAAACTTATTTAAATATATAGGCTATATGAGCACAGACTTTCACACAACCCACCACTCTTCAGTCTATCTAATAACACCGATACACTTAAGCATATATATGCTGAAAAGATAAATAATCACCAATATACACGTATTTCATGCTAAACCAGCAATCATCAGTTGGTCCAGATTATCATCTCCCACACATATATACTATAAGTGCTCAGATATATATTAAGATAGACAATCTTCGTACTTTCAATTGGATGGACGGATGAAAAGTTGGAATGTGTAGTAGATTGGAGCCTGTCCATTAATTACGAAGATTGTCTATCTTAATAAATATCTGAGCACTTATAGTATATATGTGTGGGAGATGATTATCTGGACCAACTGATGATTGCTGGTTTAGCATGAAATACGTATATGGGTGATTATTTATCTTTTCAGCATATATGTGCTTAAGTGTATCGATATTATTAGATAGACTGGAGAAAGGTGGGTTGTGTTGCTCATATACCCTATATATTATATATATATAGTCACAGGTGTATAAGCCTGTATTTCAGTTTTTAAATATATTTTTCGAAAATATACTGAAAAAGTTTTTTTTTTTTAAAAAAAAATTGTATAGTCAGTTGCTCAGAAAATCATGATATTCAAGTGGAGAAGCAGTAGATCAACATAGTCGAGTGGTTACTTCGTATTTCAGCTTCAGAAGCAGTAGATTGAGATCTACCACTATTCATTACATACCAATATAAGAGAGGGGTATAATCATTAGTTTTTTAATAATTTGTTTACATTAAGATAAATCAAAACTAGCAAAGTTTGTTATTATAAGAAGCCTCCATTGATTCCTCTTAACAGTCTTAAAAAGAGTCAGATCAAATTTCTAAAATCTGCTCAATATAGTCATTGCGTGTGCATGGATGGGCTACTGCTCTAACATGAGCCACCAAAATAGGCTTTTATTCTGAATTCCAAACCCAAAAAAACTAGTGTCTTTTCAGATCCTCAAGACTTTCCAATAAATCGGTTATATTACAGAATAGATGTATCTGCTCATTTTTGTTTCAATATTTCAGTAAAATCATCAAGAAAGAAAAGTTATTAGCAATCAAACACAAAAATTATCAGGTTACTAATATTGACTGCTATTCTGACTAAATTTATAGTCTTTTATTTGGCTATCTGTAACCATAAATCATTTTCCAGTAAAGAAAGATTATAATAACTGTCTAATGTTAAATGAGACATTAAAGTCGAATGTTGGAAAATTGAAAGTAGATATATGACTCGCAAAGCACACATATAATTCACTATGATGGTACAAATATTCAAAGCACAAGTGGAGAGAATTCATTACAAATAAAAGATTGAAAAGCATTGTGGAAATGGATGACATATCTGCATAATTATTTAACTTAATGGAAAATACCAAATGTAGATAGATATCAGGTTTTTGCACCATCAAATTATCATTCTAAGAAATAAAAGACTCTTATAGATAATGTATTTTTGAACATACCACTTTAAAAATTATATATTTTAATGTACAATTTGACCAAAAATGGAATGTAATATGGTATATGTGAAAATGAGTAGGTACAAAGAAAGATGTTACAGAATTTTGGAATTAACAAAAAATGTACATTATTTTTTGGAAACAAAAATATCTGAAGAGAAACTGAATATATGGCAGGCTGAGCACAAGAACTCCATTCAATTTCACTGAGTTTTATGTTTTACTTTACCCAGCTAACAATAAATTTAAAAGCATTTAGTTTACTAATAATGAATAATACTTCTATAATGTAATTTTCATTACACCATGCTACACAAGGTAAGGACTGATTTCTATCCATTTTTTAACAACTTGTGGAGAAATGTAATTAAAAACATATGACCAAAGATATGTGGAAAAGGTCTACGATCCCCAAGTTTCACATTTTGTGCTGAATCAGCACTCATCATTTGGCCCAGAACTGTCAAATGTGCTACTCTCATAACTTTAACACAAATCACTTAATGAAAGTACATTAATAATTTTTATTAGTCATTCATTAGACTAGAGATTATCTGATAATGAATATTTCTGTAGTGTAATTTTTATTACACCACAATCCCTTCCTTGTGTGAGTGGTGTAGTGAAAATTACACTACAGCAATATTATTCACTATTGGATAATCTCTAGTCTAGCGAATGACTAATAAAAAATAATATATCTTTAGTTTACTAATCTCATTACTATGCTATATCATAATTTGTAAAAGTGTAAAAAAAGCACAAAAAATAACCATAGTTTAATGAAATAAAATGTAATTCATATATAAATCTGACTGCTATATGATATAGCAAGAGACTAACAATAAAGTTCTATCTAGATTGTAAGAGATCTATAACAAAACAAAAAAAATTGTCTGTAATGCAAATTTTTTGAAGAGACATGAGAAGTTATGTAATTGATAAAGTTATTTGAACTTAAATATTCATCTTCCAATATTATTTGATAATAGTTTTTTTTTTTTATTCAATGATGAACTTAATTCATCCAATAAAAAAATTTAGTACCTTATAATTTGCAACTTAGGTAACAAGATATGACCAATACAATTGGTATTAAGGACATCTGAAAGACAAATTAATAAAATAAAAATATAATTGTTATGTATTGATGATTTTACAAATTTGCTGTGGATAGTTGAGATATAGGAATATTTAGTAGCTTCCATATATTATCATTGATTTTAGCAAAGGAAACTTTGCAGTCCCTTGCTTTTAATATTTTAATAATACCTAACAAATCATTAAGTAGATTCCCAGAATTTTTGCCAAACATGACATTGCACCTCAGGATACACAGTGAATAGTTCAGAATGACTGAGTCTTATTGCTGTCTGATTACAGTCTTGAATATTGAAAATTCTGTTCTTATATGATGTCATCCAGCAGTTGACTAATGATCTATACTGTTGTAGAATTTTGCACCCATATAGGAAGTGCTGCAGTGTTTCACTTTCAACACTGCACATTTGACATTCAGTAGGTATTTTGTCAACACCTCTTTTATTCACCAAGATATCATTAATTGGTAAGGAATGTACATTTATTTTTAAAATAAAGTCTAAATATTTAGCCTCAACCTTCCATAATTTAAGTTGTTTGATAATGTATTCATTGTTAACCTTGAGAAAAGTTGGGTTTATCAGGAAGGATTGACAGAAGAGTTGATGAGTGTCCCAATATTTGAGCTTATCCCCATTTACTCCCACATTAATTCCAGCATGTGCAACCAAATTGACAACTATGGGACTGACCATGAGGTGGTGGGGTATCGGTGGGAGCGACTAGGGATTGATGAGTCCTCCAAGATTATTCTTCTAATTGCGATAAGCATAGTATATGCTCTCTGAACTAAAAAAGAAGAGATAGTATGTAGTCCTAGTCCATTGAGTTTATTAGGTAAGCATGCCTTCCTAAAGCTAATTGTGACAGTTTTCTTTCTCCACAGGAATCCAGAACATAGGGAATTAATTTTTGCTATGAAGGTCTTGGTAGGAAAGATGAATGGAAGGAAATAATTTATTTTCAGAAATATTAACGAGTTGAGTAGTGTGATTTTTCCACAGAGAGACAGGTAAACACCAAGAGTAACTTAATTGTATCTGTTGTGCCCTTTGGAAAGCATGTTTTGTAATTGGATTCTCATATCCAAAGAAGAAAGCATGAAGAGAACCCTTGATAATAGTTTAAATTAATTATGAGTATAAAATAAAATGGTTCAATGCTTTAGGTTTGGTATGACATAAATGATAAACTTAAGATGCAAAATAACTTAATAAATTTGGGATAAAAATAAAAATTATATAAATAGGCAATAAAATATCACATGGATTAATTAAAAAGATATGCAGTGGAGAATAATGTTTTTATCCATTTGGGAATTATCCAAACAATGATATGAAGAAAAATATGAATTGTAATGATTAAAAATATTATTTATCATGTCATTGAATTTGCAACATTAAAAAAGGGGGCTTGTAAAATGAATGTGTTTTTTTTTTATGTGTGGCTTTATATAAATTAGATACTAGGGACTACTAAAAAAAAAAATCAATTGACTGTATTAGAAATACAAAATTATAAAAAATAGTTAAGATGTTTAATAAAAAATAAAAAGAGAAATAGTATTGCAACTCTCTTAAGACAAATAAATACATAATAGTTTAAAAACAAGAGAGAGATGACAATTTTTTAAAAAGATGACTTGGAGATAACCTGGAATATATACAAAATCTACTTTTGTGATTATCATCTTTGGGTGTTCCATACATATCACTTGATTCTTGGGTCATGGGATGCCAATTTGTGAAAAACTATTACTGATTAAATTTTGCAAAAAATAACATTTGTTTAAAAAAAAAAAAGGTTTCCTCTTATCTTAAATTAAAAAAAAAAGATTATAGTAATGAATAAAACTAACAACTTTAAATAGCAAATTTTTTGCTATTCCTTTTCTGGGATTTTTACTCGTGCTAACATTTACAATTAAGTACTAGCTTCTTAAGTGCTATATGACAAATTTTTTGAATATTTAAATGATATATATATATAGTCACATGTATTCCTGTTACTGACTTGAAGGCATATAGAGTAACTAAAAAGTCAATACTTCAACCAAGCAATAACACTGGATCAGCAATAGTAAAGTTTGCAATTGTTTGTGACTATTATCCAAAGAATAATGCGCCTGCTTCTAGTATAGATTCTATAATAAATCTAAACACTATTTCTCAGAAATAATTTTGTAGGTCATTTTAATTTAAAGTTGTCATAATTTTTTTAAAGAAAAAACAACAATTAAAATATATTTTAGATGCCTTCTGCTTCATTGTTTAGAGGCCTTTGTAGTGCAGTGGATTATTTCAGTCATTTTTATCTGCATCAAATTGTCAATTGCTTCAGAAGTCGTGTGATATTCAAACACTAAAGTAACAGGTTTGATATAATGTTCTATTCAATTTTAAGCAGAGAGTAACGAGATATTATTGCTCACCATAAATTGTGCCACATCACTAAAATAAAACTTTTGCTAACATTGAATTTAGCTATATAAAATTATTTTTGGAAAAAAAAAAACATATTTGCTGATATTATCATAAATTAATTAATTATACAATGCAGAAACTAATAATAAGCAGCAGAATAAACATGCATGTTTTAAAGTAAATCAAGTTGTGAAAATAACATAAATACATCTTTTGAGTAATATTTTAAAAAAATCAAAATTTTTATATTATTTGGCTAAAATAAGTCATGGGACAACATTAGTGTTATATACAACCTAGATTTAAATCCTAATCAGGAAAACTTAAAATGTTTTTCAGTTTCTAATTATAAGATTTTTCTTTCAGTAACTGGCCCATAGTTAACTTTCTAATATTGGTAAATGTAAAACAATGGTGAACTGCTCCCCCTTCTCCCTAAGCAATGACTAGCCCTTTACTATTCCCCTATAAAAGGCCTTTGTAATATAATGAATTAATTTGTCATTTTATTATTTGTCACATCATATCGTTAGTTGCTAAAGAAGATATGTATTCCAAATATCCACGTGGTAGATTAAACACAATACTTTTTTTTTCATATGTCATAGCATCGCCGGGACGCGAACTCACAACAGTCTGCAACCAACTACTTGCTTGCAAGGTGACTGCGATGACCTCTCGGCTAACAACGCTTGAAAGCACAATACTTTTATTTGATTCATTGCAACTGAGATTTTTTTTCCTCAGCTGAGAATCAATAGAAGAACTTTTGCTCTTGAGTCTTCTATTCACTCATGGTAAGTAAATTTTAAAGCAATCTTGCATATTATATATAATTTGTAAAAAATTATCACAAAATTAATACTGGTTTTTTTTAACTTATATTTATTTTTAAAAAAATTTCAATGAAGGTTATATTTACCTTCAATTTATTATTTTTGAAACGAGAACATGAATCATATTTAAATTATTACCTAAATTATCTACTTTACTCAATAAAAAATAATTAAAAAGGGAAGTTTATATATGTATAATTACTAAGAAATACTTTGCACCTGTAATATACGATAAAAAATTTGAATTATATAATCTCAAAAAAAAAAAAAGTTTCCTTTGAGAAATAAACGAAGATAAATAAATATCTACGGAATAAAATCAATTGTTTTTTTTTTAATTTATAGAAAATAATTTATACCTATAATGTGATATGCAAAATGTAAATTACATAATATTAAAAAAAAATTCCTTTTGAGAAATTAAGAAAAAAAAGTATACTTAATAAAATCTAATTCATCAAACACAAAAAAAAATAATAATAATAAAACACTTATTTCAATATAGTAGCACTCTTTATTTATATTAAAAAAGTATGTAAAGTTTTGAGATTACTAGGTAACACGACACTACAATTAAGATAACAATAATCTTCATTAGTAGTAGCCTTATCTACTTAACATTAGGTAGCATCTTCTCAACAGAAGATTAAAAATCTAATTTTCACATTTCAGAAAGGTATTCATTATCATGATACTACATTTTTCTGATTGTTGTAGGACATTGCTTTCCCTACTACTTTCCTGGCATAAAATACTTTCCTAATAAATTAGATGCTTCATAATATGATCAAAGTAAGACCATTTCAATCTTGCTATAAGTTAAAAGATTGAAGTGGAGTTGGGCTGGACATAGCAAGAAGAGATAATAGATGGAAAATTGAAATCTTAAACTGGATTCCAAGAGATTGTAAGACCCAGAAAGAGACCACATGTGAGATGGATGGATGAAATAAGAAAGTGTGCAGGGGTCATGTGGAGTAGAGAAGCTAAAGATCGGAGATGGATTGAACTTGAAAAGACCTTCATCCTGCAGTGGATTGATAATGGTTGATGATGATTTGTTATTTCAAGTAAAATTTAAATGTAATTTGGCTGAAATCCACTTATTTTATAAGATATCCATTTTTTTCAGCAAGATTATTTGGTAGCATTATCGTTCAAAAACTTCTTCAGTTTCAACAATGTATTTTTATGAAATATACATTATATTTCCATATGTATAGCCATCATTTTCATGCTCTTCACTATAACTCTACTTTGCTACTGCTGTGCAGCATCACTTGATTGCTGATTTTTTTTATAATGAATAATCCACTGAGTCAAAAAATGTCACCAGCTTCCAATTTTGATGACAATTGTTGCCCTTATTGATATAATTTTCATTTTATAAGATTAATATATATATATATATATTTAGAAAAAGCAATATATACTTATGCATCTTACTTCTTTAGAATTTGTGCCATAATATACATTAAGTGTAAAAATGCTCAAGGCTAAATGGGTTCCTAAATAATCATTAGTCAGTCAATACTTAACAATCAACAATCTCAATCTGTTGTCAAGGCAATCCCCTTTTAACAATAAAGATGAAATAAAGATTGTTATTGATATTGGGATGGTCTAAGTGTTGATTGATTTTAATGATAATATATATAAACTTCATTAATACTCCTTTAACACTTTAAGCAAACAATCGTTATTTATTTGTAATAGTTTTGACTGTCTTAGCAGTCTTCTTCAGATCTTAAACTTTTTCTACTACCTCTACCTTTCCTCAAATGGAGGAAAAGTGGAGGTAGTAGAAAAAGTTTAAGATCTGAAGAAAACTGCTAGGATAGTCAAAATTGTTATAAATAAATAAAGATTGTTTGCTTAAACTGTTAAAGGTGTGTTATTGAAGTTTATTGTGAAATATGAAAAAAAAAATATAGAGAGGAACAAGAAAAACTAGATAATAGTATATATATATATATATACAAACACTATATATATATACATAAATTTAAAAAATATATATAAATTGGAGGAAAAAGTAATAGTTCAAATCACAAGTCATATTGCTTTTTATTTATCATGTGAAACTTAAATAGTAACAATTACAGCAATAATATAAAAAGTTTATTAAATAAAATATAAATATCTTTATTAGATATCTGAATTCAGTATGATTAGATTAATAGATGAAAGAACTCTGTTACAATTCATCTTTAATTGTTATAATCTCTTCTGGTGGAACAAAAGAAAAAAACAACTTCCATAATGGCTTTCAATTTGTTTTTTAAAAATATACTTGTATTTAAATATTGATTAAGTTCTTCTAAATCTCATTCTAGAATTTTTACAAAAACTTAACACAAATTACTTCACAATATATATTTCCTTTTGAAATATTCCAAATTTCACTTAAATGAAAGTTGAGCTGTCCTATATAGTTACTTCTATATTACTTCATTTTGGGAGTAAGAAAATTAATTACCAAATATGAAAAATTATTTCGCTATGACTAAGTTACTAACTAAAAAAAGGTAATTTTTATGATCATAATAATTAATATAAATTATATTAGGTATTTCAACAAATCACATTGAAATAATTTATATAGATTTTTTAAATATCAAATTATTATAAAACAACACACTTTTAGTGAACCATGAATCTATTTTTTCTTCTGAAATTTGTCCTAATGAAATATACATATAATTAAATACCATTTATTACAATGCACCAATTAAATGCAAATTTAATTATACAATGATTAATATTCTGAAATTTCACTAGACACTAACTATAAAACTTTGGTTTATCTTAGGCTGCCTTTTGCAAAGTTAAGCACTACAGTTAATCTTTGTTTCTTAATAATTTAAAAAAAAAAACTGATATGCTAAAAGCTAAAAGCATTATTTTCAAATGTCTATATTGTTCTCATTACTTTCTCAACAGTTACCCATAAATAACTATGCCATTCCGACTCCAGAAAAAAAAAAAAGATATGAACAAAAAAAAAAACAAGATAAAGGAGTTTATGATAATACAAACCAATCTATAAACCAATAAATATATCCACATATATTAATATGCAAGTTTATTTTGGTATGTGTATGTGTAGGGAAGTGAGATAACTTTTGTAATAACAATAACAACAAAAGGTGATGTACTATTAACTTTATTATATAAATGTTCTCAAATATTATATTATAAACATAGCATTGGACCTCTCTTTGGGCCAAAAAACTTAAAACAATTTTTTCTATAGTATAAAATTTATAGTCACATGTTAAATATAAGATAATTTCCTTCTAAACAGAAGTATGTTTAGAGGATTTTGTTTTCCAATCATTAAGACTTTTTTCTTTTATTATTATTAATGCACGAGATAAAAAAATAATATCAAATATTCGTAATGTTAATAATTTACTGGTGACCAAAATGCAAATTTATTAATTATTATAAAAATTTTATGTTTTTCTCCCTCCTTCAGATTATTTATTACAATTTATAAATAACGTTTTAACTATCCAAATTATATTTAGAAAATGAGGTACTGCCAAGGTTTTTGAAGTTGCCGCATCTCATGCTTCAAAAGATAAAAAACATTCTTTTATTAAATGACTCATTGCAAATCCATAAGTCTACTTTTTTATATATCTAAAATCATTAAATATATGATGATTTATCATATTATAATAAAAAAAAGCATTTTCAATAGTTTTTATTAAAGCCAATCAGAAGTACATAAATATATTAGCTTCTTATTTTCAGGATAAAATATATTTAATATATGTACACAGTGTTAACTTTCTATTCCCAATGCTCACAATTTTTATGTACTCCAGAGCAATAAACCATTCAATTACTATAAATATAAAAAATATCAATTTTTATTGCATTTTTGTCTAATTTAAAAATCAAAATTAAATAAACAAAACAATCTAAAATTACAAAATATATATATTATTTATGCAGTATTATTTTAAAGTACATTACTAGAAATCAAAATTTCAAGTTTATTTTCATTAATTTAAATGAATTTTAGTTTTAAAAGTGACAGTAGCCTATTAGTCAGACTGAGAGATTCAAAATTATATGTATTTTAAATGCTCAAAAATAAAAACACATATCTTTGAAAAAAATCTAAAAATATTTCATAGTCATACAAGAGCCTAAATAATTTGCTTTTCTTTCTTTTGGAGATATTACAATGAACAAATTGAATCATTCATTTCTCATTACATAATTATAAACAACAAAATGAATTAATACATAATTTTTGCTTCAGCAATTATATTTAAATTTATTGTTATTTATAGACATTATACTCTGCATGTTGCAGTTCAGTAGTAGATGAGCATACTTTGGAGCTGAGTCAAGGTTCATGAATCACAAACCAGCACTCCTGGTATTCAAACTTCTTATGAAGAACTCCCAAACTATGGTTTTATATATATATAATTTATAATAAAATTAAAGAATCCTATGGCTGATTGCATGGAGATCTTGATATTTAAGCATACAAATGGCAGATTGAACCCAACAATCCCATTCACTTAATTTTTTTTTTTACTTTATGCAATTAAATCCACTGCTACCATTCCACTAAATAGCATAGAGAAAAAATAATTGAGAGATTAGTTGCTACTTTCAATTTAATTTAAATATATATATAATTCCAGTAAAAATTATTGAATACTTAAAAAAAATCACAATTTTCTTACAAAAAGTAAACTGACGCACACAATTTATAACAGCACAAAACATGCTAATAAAAGTCAATTGATTTTAAGATCACAAATTGAAAAATATGAACAATTTTGACTAATTTAAGTTCAAACTTTTTTTTTTTTGGCTACTCATATGAAATGCCTTTAATAGAAAGAGGATGATCAGGAAACAACTTTGGTAATTACAAATAGATTTAATTTTACACTTACATTATAAGTTAAATGGATCAATTACTCATTACAAACAAATATTATTTATTCTAATTTTTTGAAGTGCAAGAACAAAAGCCTAGTAAATCTCTGGAAATGATACACCTTCTATAAATTATTTTTTACAATACAAAATCTTAACATAAACGTTTAATACATGCTTTTTCTACATCTGATTCCACAATAATATGAGCAATATTTTAGATGTAATATTATTTATAGAATACTTTTTATGAAATAACTGGTATAGCGTATAAATGAATATACAGATTTATTGTTTCAATTTTTTAAAACCAAAATATTACGTAACTTACATCATTACAATCTAAAAATGCATTGTCTTGGCAGTTATTAGATTTTTATAACTAAAAAATGTAAAATGTCCAAAAACAATGATCAATCACTAACATTAGTATTAAACTTTCTTGTCAAGACCATTCCAAATTCATTTTAAATTAAGATTATTCTGCTTGAATATTATATATATTGTGTCCTTTTTATTGGTACACCCTATCAGAAAACCAAATTGTGAATAAAATTTGTTTTGGCATAATTTTAAATTTTATTAAATCAAAAAGATATGTACTTGTCAAGCATTGGTGGTCGAGAGGTCAGCACAGCTGCCTTACAAGCAGTTGTCCTGGGTTAGCGGGTTCGCTTACCAGCAGATGCTATGACACATGGGAAAAAAATAAAAGAAAAGATATGTACTTGTTAATAGGGTTTGAACTTAAGTTTAGTTAATTTAAAATCTTATAAAGGATATAAATGCTGGGTAAAATAGTTGGTTACAAATGTATATAAAAGATAAAATAATAAAGTATAAATGTATCATAATTACAAATAAGTAAATATTTGATAGCATTTATAATTATAGTAATGTTCAAACCTAATCTTCTAAACAAAAATGTGTTATATTGATAGATAATTATTGCCTGTGTTCATCTAATATTATAAGAGCAATTATTATTTCCAGTTAAATCTTAAGTTATGTTTAAAAACAAAGGATTAAGATTTATTTTGTAAAGTTTGTAATTAAAATTTCGTAAAATATCAAATCTAGTTGGTATAAAAATAAAATCAAAATGATTTAAATCAATGGTAGTTTGTTTCTAAAAATGTTATTTTTTATTGAGAAATATTTTAAAACCGAAAATATTTGTTTTCAAAATAGATCAAACACTCGCAACTAAGTAAATATACTAAAAACAGAGAGGGGGGGGGGAATTAACCAATAAATGGCAAGTGGACAATCGTTTCAATAAAAATTGAGGGAAAACGAAATTGAAAAAAAAAAAAATTACAGATCGAGGAACATGTAACTGCTCTTAATTTTTTTTTATCCTAAAAAGTTTGCTTAAAATTATTTAAATATTATTTTTTTTAAAAAAAGTAATGAATTTTACCTGTGTAATAATTTAAAAAATATAGGTTATAAAATGTAGTTAAAATGAATGAGTAAATTAAATTGATCTCTAAGGGCAAATCAGCAATTAATGGTTCTTGGAAAATTTCTTGAAATCATTATATGGAGAAAAATAATATAAAAATGAAGAAAATTCCTGTATACATATCAAAGTGTTACAAAGAAATACACCCACTTAAGACAAACCGTGAGAGTACTGTATCAATACCAGATTTAATTGCTAAACTAGATGAAGTCTTCATGTGTCGTATTAGTCAAAATAATTGGACATGATTAAGTTACCAATCAGGGATAAATAAAAAACATATTCCTGACAGAGCTAATTATGCATTTTTAAAATATTTATAACTAAATTAATAATAAATAATAACAGAACTAGGTGTGAATGGAAAAGCACACATTGTATTCAAAGATAAATCTTAAAGCATGTTGAAATAAAATTTTAATTGAATGATTGAAACTGAGCAATACTAGATTTAATATCACTTTTATGTAGAGTTAAGAGTATAATGAGTGATATATGTCAAATGAAGATATTTATACGTGTGTAGAATAGGTGTCTGATAGCATGAATGAATGTATTATCTATCATCTAAAATTGAGAAAAAATATAAAACAAGTGTAAGGAAGTAAAACCATCCCAGAAAATATTTAATAAAAAATAAGTATGCATGGAGAATAAATTGTTGAAGAAAAGATCAATTGAGAGAGGAGCAAAAAAATTAGTTTGATAAAATCAAATTGGAGAATTAAATACTTGATAGTAATCTTAAAATTGAGGAAATTCAAGTAAGCAATCATGACAAATCAAAATGATCCGAAGATTTAGGAAAGAAAAGTTCTAGTGAAATTTTAGGAAATAAATCTATTGATGAAAATTGTAGTAAGATAAAACAAACAGAAGATATTACTAATAATAATAAAGAAAAAATAATTATGCATGAAGAAATAGAATCTGGTAGAGGTCACCAATCAGTAAAAATTGGGATAAGTACAAATAATTCCATAGCTATAAGATTTATGAGAATATAACCTTTTAAAGGAGATTATATGGAGAATCCTTCGGAATTTCTAAATAATTTGGAGGAAATTTTTTCTTTGTGCCCTATATCAGAAAGGGGAAAATTACCCATTTCAAGTAACCATTTATATGCTGCTGCAAAAGATTGATGGGAATCATTATTTGAAAAACCCATGGTGTATGGAGATTTTAAATACTTAATTTTATCTAGTTTTGGGGGATCTGACAAGCAAGATTGTTAGATATGATGATTTAAGAAAAATATAATATTAACAAAGATGGTTATGCAAAGTTTTTCCATAATAAGGCTGTTAGACTAAAAACCCTTACTTCTTTCCCTTTGTCGGAAACACAAATTGTAAGATTAATTCAACGTAATTTACCACATCATGTTAAACAAATATCTCATTGGAGCAGATAGGTATACCATTGAAGAGGTTACTGAGATTCTAGATACCTTAGAATTGAGTGAAGATAACTTCGAAAAGAGAAGTAGAGAGCTTAACGAAAGAATAATTATCCAGTAGCTGCAATGGAAGTTAGACTCAACATGTCTTGGAGAGTTGTTAGGAGAGAACCATATTTTGATGTCAAAGGTGGAATTGTTTCCAAGGTAAAAAATTCTAATATAATGAATAGTTAGGAGTAAGCCTCTAATTCAGGATAGTCAGCCCTCAACCAGTGGAGTTACCACTATTTTGAAGAAAACAGAGATAAAGCTTTGACAAGTCCATGTTAAACTAGAGGTCTTTGTTTATGTATTCTTTTATGCAAGGGCCTTCGGCAAATAAAAGGGGAAACAACACAAGGCTTTTAAATACATTAATCTGGATAGACTACTTGGAACCATTCAATATTGGTGAACCGCCTATCTTGTATCAATGTCTAGTAATAACATTATATATTGGTAAGTTAAAAATTGAAGCTTTAATAGACTCTGGAAGTCAAACCTCTATACTATGAGAATATATGTAAGTGAAAATTATAACAGTACAGGGGAGTATCCCATCCCTTCTAGTACAACAAATTCAAGTCAGTCTAGCAAATGGAAAGAGGACTAGGCTTTTTAATAAGCAAGGCCTAATTACTTTTGTTGTTAATGGTACTGAATTTGAACATATGTTTGTCTTCATGCTTGGATTAATACATGAAGCCATGATAGGATCTGACTTCATGATGATCCATAAAAATATTGACTCAAAATAAAAAAATTTCTTGAGAAGGCTCATTTGAATATGGATCACATAACCTGTCTAGTCAATTATT
The DNA here is from genome assembly GCA_028023455.1 of Epiperipatus broadwayi. NCBI lineage: Eukaryota > Metazoa > Onychophora > Udeonychophora > Euonychophora > Peripatidae > Epiperipatus > Epiperipatus broadwayi. The sequence goes on from JAQFVV010006222.1 coordinate 4,995,939, forward strand.
GTGTATCTATGATACATCACTTGATGTTCACAATCAAGCTAAAATAGGAAATGTTTGTGAAGTTAATTCCAAATTTAAGGAAAATTTATTCCAATTGATGTATAATTATAAATGTATTTTTTTCTAAAATTCCTGGTATTATAGGATATGATCATCGAGTACAGTTAAAGAATAATGACCCTTTCCAACAAAAGATGTACCTTATTCCATATCAATATTAGGATGAGGTACAAAATCAAATAGAATACTAGAATGGAAAATAGATTTAAAATGTCCTCATGTTAATCCAATAGTGATTATAAAAATAAAAAAATTCAGTCTGTTTAGATGCTCATATGTTAAACCAAATGACAATTCCTGAGCTTCACATTCCTCCACCTGTACATGAACTTATTAAATTTCAAAATAAGTCAATTTTTTCTACATTTGATCTTATGGCTAGTTACTGGCAGATACCACTACGAGGATGATCAGCAGTTTACAGCATTTCGTTTTAAGGGACAATTGTAGGTTTTCAGACATATGTTCTTTGGCCTCATTAATAGTGAAGCTGGTTTCATTAGATGTTTGGATATGGTTTTTTCAAGACAAGTGAAAAAAAAATCATCATGTATGTGGATTAGGATAGAGCATCTGGAATGAAGTTTTTTCAAGGGTTTCTCCAAAAATATTGAGATAAATTTAGAGAAATGTATTATAGAAGAAAAAGAAATTACTTTTCTGGGACATTTAGTCAATCAGCATCCAGAAATGGTAGCTCTTATACAGCATTTCCCTATACCCAAAACTGTGAAACAGTTAAAATATTTCTTCGGTCTATGCAACTACTACCATAAGTTTCATGATAACTTTGCTGGAGACACTTTATATCTTTTTAAATTTATTTAAAAAAGGTGAAAAATAGCCTGGACCATTGAACATATTAATGAATTTAGCAAGATTAAAACAAATTTTCTAAAATCCATCATTTTAGCATATCCTGACTTTAGTAAAACATTTTATTTACAGATAGATAGTAGTTGCTACGGTCTGAGTAATATTGTATCAACTTGATGATAATCAGATGCCCCGTGTATTAAATTTCTTAAATAGGCACTTAAAAGGGACAAGGTTTAACTACTCTATCATGGAAATACTTTAGCTGTTGCCTGGGCATTTCAGAAATTGTGCCAGTTTTTTCTAGACACTGAAGTGGTTGTGTTATCAGACCATAGAAGTTTAGAAATTCCTAAATCGCAATTATTTAAATAATGAAAGGCTTATTAGGTGGAGCTTATAACTCCAACAATTTAAGTATAAAATTGTTTATATTGAAGGGAGAAAGAATATTCCTGCAGATATTCTGTCACCACTCTAACTGTCTCGTAGCTAAAGACCTTTATACTCAGAACATTTGTATTAATAATCTGAATATTATAAGGAATGAATCTATAGTGAAAGATTATAAAAATCTCTCTACGATTCAAAGCAGGACATGAAATTAAATAGAATTATAAATATCTTAGTCATGGAAATAAAATCCAAATTAATATGTCAAAGATATAAGGCATATCAAAATATTTTAATGTTTAAGATGAATGTCAATGATGAGGAATCATGGAGAATTGTAGTTCCACAATCCTTAATTGATAAATTAATAGTATATACCCATAATAAATATGGACATTATGAGGCTCCCAAAATTTTGTATTATATCTTTCATTATAGAAATAGGTATAGGATTATACAAAGAATTAAATCATGACATTTGTCTTAAATCAAAATACTGTAATAGGTGTACTGGAACCTATTGTCCCTGATCAGCTTAATGAATTGTTAGCCATCGATTTTTATAGACCTTTCACCTTTTAACAGGCAAAAGTTTATCTTAGTTGCATATGACATATTTAGTAAATTGGTAGTGGAATATCCTGTACCAAAAGCAGAAGCAAAGAATATTATTAAATGTTTAATGAAAAAATCAATTTCCTATTGTTGGTAAACCTGATAGTATCTTCAATGATCATGCAACCACATTCATGTCTCACCAATGGAATCATTGGATTTAAATTCAAGGACTAGTTTAGTTAATTTAAAATCACATAAAAGATATAAATGCTGGATAAAAGTTGGTTACAAATGTACATAAAATAAATTATAAAGGTATTATAGTTACAAATGAGTTAACATTTGATAGCATTTCTAATCAGAGCAATGTTCAAATCTAATCTAAACAAAAAAATGTGATATATTGATAATTATTGTCTGTGTGCATCTAATATTATAAAAGCAATTATTTCCAGTTAAATCTTAAGTTATGTTTAAAAACAAAGGATTAATATTTATTTTGTGAAGTTTGTAATTAAAATCTTATAAAAGTAATACTGAATCTAGTTGGTATAAAAATAAAATCAAACTGATTTGAATCAATGGTAGTTTATTTCAATTTCTAAAAGGTATTATTTTTTATTGATAAATATTTTAAAACTGAAAATATTTGTTTTCGAAATAGATCAAACTCGCAACTAAATAAATACTTTAAAACTAAAGAAAGGAGGAGGGAATTAACCAATAAACAGTAGGCAGACAATTGTTTCAATAAAAATTGAGGGAAACAAAAAGGTGATGAATTTTTCCTACATAATAATTTAAAGAATATAGATTATAAAATTTAGTTAAAAGGAACGAGTAAATTAAATTGATCTCTACTGGAAAATCTGCAATTAATGGTTCTTGGAAAATTTCTTGAAATTGTTATATGGAGAAAAATAATAGAAAAATGAAGAAGAAAATTTGTATATACATATCAAAGTGTTACCAAGAAATACACCCACTGAAGGAAAACCTTGGGAGTACTGTATCAACACCAGATTTAACTAATAAACTAGATGAAGTCTTCATGTGTCATATTAGTCAAAATAATTGGACATGATTAACTTACCAACCAGGGATAAATAAAAAAAGGTAATAATTCCTGACACAGCTAAGTATTCATTTTTTAAATATCTAACTAAATTAGTAATAAAAAATAACAGAACTAGGTGTGAATGAAAAAGCATACATTGTATTCAAAGATAAATCTTAAAGCATGTTGGAATAAACTTTTATTTGAAGAAATGATAGAAACTGAGCAATACAAGTTTTAATATCACTTTTATGTAAATTAAAAGATTATAATGAGTGATATATATGTTAAATGAAGATTATATTTATACATGTACAGAATGTCTTCTAGCATGAATGAAAGCATTATCTATCTTCTGGAATTGAGAAAAAATATATAACAAGTGGAATGAAGTAAAACCATCCCTGAAAATATTTAATAAAAAATATGCATGAAGAATAAATTGTTGAAGCAAAGATGGAATAAACATTAGGCATTGGAAAGATAATATTATTCTATTTTTTTTTAAAAAAAAAAAGAGAGAAATGTTTTTTTCTTAATAATAGTAGCCAAAAATAAGCAAGGAATCAGTCGAATGCTGAAAAGAGCATTTAAATCGAATGAATATGGCAAGTTGCGGATAATCAATCTTTAATTACTAAAGAAAAAAAACATATCTTGTCAATAACCCAATGTCACGTGAATTTTATAATTGTAATAATCTTCGGATAACAAATGGAGCAGAAGAGATCATAATATTGATGGGCAATTAGACTGAATTATGTGGAACATTTGGAATATCAGTACAAGTTTAGGAACTTGTATTTAAAAAAAGAGCTTGAAACAGAATATTTGTATATATATTAATTCTGTGCTTAAGCATAGTTGTTATTACAATAGGGGGGATAGATCATTAGATAATGAAATTAATAATTGAGTTAATTTGGTTATGTATGTCATTAATTATTTTAAGTTGTTTTATCAAATATTGTTAGATAATTAAAATCAATAGATATGATTAATGAGTTAATGAAATAAATCATATAAGTAGTTAACAATATGTTATGAAGAGATACAGATTTGTGTTTAAATATACAATATTGAAAAGGAGAAACGATATTTTAAATTTGATCTTATCTTTATGATAAACAATTTAATATAGTTAAACAGAATTATAAGACATTTTAATTTGTATAAGCAAATAGTTATAAAAAAGATATTAAATAAATATAAGATAGAAATATGAAGGTAATAATTAAGTTGTTAAAGAAAGCAAAAATAAGTATGTTATTTAGGATACACCAAAGAGTGATCTCTTAACACTTAGCTCAAACTCATCAATTGTAGATGAAAATTATTGCAGGAATATATAGGATTCAGATTTAATAGTAGGCAGCATAAAATTCTTATTGATTGTATTTTAGCCTATAGGTTGAGAATGAAACCATAGGAAGATGGAGTTTTTAGATCTCAAATTGATGATTTTATAATTATAGTAATATTTTCTTAGAAAAAAAATAAAATAAATAAATGAAGATCAAAGGATGAATATCATGGAATCTAAAAATAAACAAAAAGTGACATTTCACTATATTATAAGATTATTGTATTGAAGGAAGAATTAATATTTTCTATCTTGTCTTTATTATTTAAAGCCTATCTTATAATGGTATAATTATTGTAAAAAAAAAAAAAAGGGTGTGTGTGTGTGTGTGTGATTATCTAATGTAGATACCTGATTTGTGATAAAAGAAAAAAAATCTAAAGGTAACTAACATAACAGCAGGATATTATATGAAAAAGTATTACTTTGGTTTTATTTTAAATATCCAAAGAGGGGGGGGGTGAAATTTTTTCAATTCTTTATAGTGTTGCTATATTGTGTGGGTATATAACTTTATTACTATTGTTATCTTTAAATTACCTGTTAATTAAAATGTTTATTATATTTTGTAAATAATATGATTAAAGTTATTCTATTGTTTTGAAAGTTAACTTGAGTGTTAAAAGTTGCATTTCTTTTATGAGAATCATAGTCACTACAGCATCTAAACCCTTAATCCAGTATAGAACAATACAACCATCATTTAATTAAGCCCACACTTTTTAAAAGAGCTTTTAATTTAATATAAACTGCCTTGATCACATAAGTCATTGGTAATATTGCAAATTATTAAAGTATGCTTATTTATAAAAAATTAAATTATGAATTATTTATTGTTAAAAGTATCAAATATAATTACATTTAGATAACAATATTGATTTAATAGTAAGTGTTAGAGAACATAAATATAAAATAGTAGTACAATTTTAATTAGATTTAGGTGATGTCTTTTCTTCACTGAAGAATATTTTATAGGTGGATCAAATAACTAATTGAAATCAATGATAATCCTGAGATCTCCTTAAAATAATATTGTTATTATGGTTATTCTTAATGATAGTGTCATAAAAGTAAAATAATAAAAGATTACTATACAATAAAATAACAATACAACTTATTGAGTAATTAATTTAAATATCATCATAAATATTTTATTCTATTAATTTAAGTGTTGTCGTCAAGAGAGTATTTAGATATTGAATACGAGGAGTGTCTAAGTATTCTTATGACATTGGATAAATGCTTTAGTATTTATTTAATGTTAAAGGGTATGTAATCTTGTTGATAGGATATATGAGTCTCACAATTGTTATGATTGATTAAACCTAGCTAAAAATGGTAAGTCTATTAAATGGTACCTAAAGAAAGTCCTAGTATAGCCAAATGTAGGGACTTGCCATATCTGTTAAGGGTCATCATCGTATTGACAAGGCACAATATATATATATATATATATGTAACACAAAATGTGTACAGTACAACCATTATTAAAGATAAGCTTTATATTGTATAAGTAGCAAGTACATTGTTTTTCAGAAGTGGTTACCTTTACATGTACACCTATGCTACCTTCTATGATTTTTGCATATATCTTCAACTCAAAAACTGAATTCAATTATTCGACATTTCAAAACTACTTATGTATAATTTTACTATTTGGCTTTATATCTCAATAAGTAAAACGATTACTCACTCAATTAACCAGTTACATTATCTTTTTGTGGAATATTCCAATGTACATATTTTATCTATGTCATAGTAATACTTATTGTAATGGTAAATTAAAAAATCAGCAGTATAATTATGAACCCACAACCAATGATACACAATAGATATGTATATTAAATGAGATCGACCTGCATATATTGGAAATCTTCTAGATGTATACATATTGTCAATAAGAACTGGAATACAATTCCAATAATATCAGTTTTCATAATATTAACTAATATGATGATGATGATTGGGATTTAAAACCATAAGTACTCTTAACAGTATTTTGTTTTGGGTTTCAATCAAAAAAAAACAAAAACTCTAAGCACCAAACCTCAACACATAAAGTTTACTGAGAATACTAATGAAATAATGAGCGACATCACTACCAATTATTACCATGATACCCCAGCATATTTCCCAGTGATTTGCATATTATCTCAGAGTTGTGGATGATTCACATCTAGCTTATGTGATGATGTTATAATATTTTAGCAGAGTTATAAACAAACAATAGGAATGACAAAACAAACAATTTATTAACAAAACCATATGTTAGTTCCATCATAGTGATTCTCAAATGCAGATATAAAATGAAAAGTGTTGCAACAATTAATATATTTTCAGTTTTTAAATCTATACTGTGATTCCAAATGCAGATATAAAATGAAACATATTGCTACAGTTAATATATTTTTAATTTAAGTCAATTCTAGCAATTCCAACTGCAGATATAAAATATAACATATCACAACAATATATTTTCAGTTTTTTTTTAAGTCTATGGCCTTTTTAATGTAATAACGTGAATATCAAAAATATTTTAAAGTCATAAATCATGGGGATTCAAATAATTGTTTTTTTTTCTGTAATTTAATTTGTTCTCACATGCTGGAGATTAAAATTGTAGTTACAGCAGAATGGTGACATATAGTATGTAGAATATCAAGAAGACCTCGGAAATTTAGCAGCATAGTACATTTGCTTTCCTTTACCGGCATCTTGGAGCCTGTAACGATCTTGTTCCACAAACTTGGGCATTATTTACTGGATTGGATTGCAATTTTCTGACTGATGTACTACTTGTTGCTTGGCCTTTCATGGTAGATAATTCACTACTGGAGAAAAACATCATAGCTTCTGCTATAGGCATTATAATTGTAATTAGCTGTAAAATGTCTTCTCTCAGACTTATTTCAATATGTATAACTTGCAATCTGGAATCAAAATAGCATTCTTCATATCAAAAATGAATGACTGCCTGGTGAGTGAATTTTGATTGACCTCGTTTTACAACTTTTATCTTTCTATCCCTTATCTATATCACTTGCCTTCAATCAAACTATAATGTAGACCATTCACATGCTTTCATCACTTTATCAGCACTTGACCCATGATGTAGACCATTCTAAAATCTCAGACCCCAGAGTAAAATATTCAATTGTTCTCTTTGGCTACACGTGAGGGGAAAACAAACTTATATACAAAATTTCAATATTATATAATGAAAGAAGAAATAGCAGTTTCTTTTATTTATCTACCGTCGTTCCAATCCATGAAGATATAACATTCTTGCTAACATTTTTTTATTTCTAATTACAGATATTATTAATTCATAATTTTTGATTTTAGATTTGAATTAACCATTCTATTTAGTATAAGAATCAATAAAATTTATTTACAAATCGTTTCTGAATAGGTAAAACTAAAGATCTCAAAAATGCTTTAAAATTTATAAACTACATATTTTAAACTTGATTCACGATCAACAGCATTTTGTTTTTCTCTCTTTTAGTCTCATTTATTATTTTTCTACCCACATATTGTAGGATAAGTGATAGATACATTCTGCATAAATTGCTACAACATTTAATATGATTAAAAAGTAATTAGTAATCTTTTTTATAAGTCTCATGGGCAATTTCTGTAATTTATTGTGTATGCATGCATAGACACACATTGTTCAAATCGGTATCAATTAATTAATTCATTGCCTTTCATATTATACCAGAAATATTTAGTAATATTGTCAAATACATAAATCAGCTTTCTTTCACTTTTTTATGTAGTTTATTACATTGGCATATAATAAAAGCTGTTTGTATCTTTTTAATATTTTTTAAAATTTATTTTTATGCAGCATTTCATTCGGACTAATGCAGGCTGCATTTGGGTTGATGTGGTTATAATATATTGAAAATAATTATATCTTCTTATGTTTTTTTCTTCTTCAGAATACCAATTATTTAAATAGAAGTTGTTAAGATTTTACTTCATTAACGCGTGTTTAATTTTTCCTACAAACATGAAAGATGATTTGCTGGTACCATCAAATCATCTTTTATGTTTGTAGGAAAAATTAAACATGCGTGTACCATCAAATCATCTTTCATGTTTGTAGGAAAAATTAAACACGCGTTTATACCAGCTAATTTTAAAATTACATCATTTGATGTGGCTGAGCTATACGGCTCCGTTGACCGTAAACAATCTATTAAAATAGTCAACGATACATTAATTGCAAGAAACTGCTCACCTACACGAGCCAAATTTCATCATTGATTTTTCAAAATGGCTTGATTTAAATATAATTGCTGTTTTCAGGGATAAGTGGTTTAGTATGAACAACGTATGGCCAATGGGCCTCCCACTGAGTGGTATAATGACAAGTGTTGTACTTGACCATTATGAGAAACTAATACTACCCGCATTCTTCATGTCAACCCCACATATGAAATACACACGCTACATTGATGATACATTTATTGCAGCCCCAGAAGACATCATCACTAACCTTCACAATAGCCTCCAGAATAAAACTAAGCTTACTTTTACTACAATTTGGAAAAACCAAGACAAACAGGTCAAATACCTTAACATATGTGTTAGTAAAAATAAAGATAAGCTGGACTACCAAATGGTAGTCAAACCTTTGGAAGTACGGGGTTAGACAAACCCTAATTCTTACGTGTGTCACTCTCATAAACTTGCAGCCCTCTCTTCATTCATGTTTAGGAACCATAACTTGTGCAAATACGAGGTAGGCAAAAGAAAAAAATCTTATCAATTATATAACCGATCTAAGAAAAATAGGACACACTTATTCATCCATCAACAGAAAAGTTAACAAATTTTTCTATAAAATAAACCACAACTACAAGAAAGAAAACAAACCAAGAATCTTAATCCCATACATTCACTCTACAGCTAAAAATCAACTATCACGTGACTTTGAAGTTGCTTTCCATTCACCTCCCAACACCAAGACTGATAAATAATACCAAAGGCAAGATCAAACCTGAACTCACCCCTCAAGTTGTGTACAAAATCACCTGCCCCCAATGAAATTGTATGGCAACATATTATGCAGACCAAAACTAACATTGCCACCAGAGTAGCTCAACATCGATACCTTTATAATAGAACCAAAACAAAGTTTGAAGGTAATTTGATTTTTGTTGAGCATGATAAACACTGGACGCGTTTTTCTACCTACCACAGCCAGTGTCATTTGCTTTGAAACAAATGACACCAAACGTAAAGTTAGGGAAGCTTACTTCATTGCGGGTGACCCATCGGCAATCAACAGAAAAGAGGCCTGCTATTCCCTATCTCGTAAATGGTCCACATAACATCTGCCCATAAATTTGCATAATTTTACAGTTAATAATAGAATAAGTCACCATGAATATGGGACTGTAACTGTCCCGAAAGCGCTTGGCATTAAATTTTAATAATTCACTGACAATTAATAGCTTCATCATCTGTGCACAGAGCACATATATATATATTAAATAGAAGTTATATTCCTTAAATGATAACATGGGGATTCCAAACATTTCAAATAGAAATACAGATAACAAATGTTTGTTGAGTAGTTGTAAATGAGAAAAGTATAAGGAAATATTTTTTTCTCTCACCTTCCTTAACTTTATCTATTGTAATAGCATAGAAATAGTGATCCCACAAATTAGGCGACAATTGTGGGTAACCATTTGTAACAATACACCACATAAAGGCTGAGTTATGAGATGGGAAATCATTAACATTCCCAAATAAACAATAGAAAAATAAATATAGAAGGAATCAGCATGAGATCTGCACAAAATTAACTATAAGTTCACCAGCATTACACACAAGTAATAATCATTCATCATCATGAATGATCACCAATCAAATAATCAAGTCACTCTTGTGACTGTATTTGAAAGTGATCGACTATAGACCAGACTAATTATTTAACCTCTTCCAAACCTAGGGCAGGAATACAAACAATTATTTCAATGCACATACTTAAATGTTACTCCATCAAACTACAACAATAAGTCAAAAAATGCAGAGACCCTAAAACACATCCTAACCATCATATCATCATGCTCTGGCCACTTAGCACCCTAATGTACTGGCCAACTATAAACTAAATGTCTAAGAAATAATAAATGAAATGTCTTTAAAAGATATCCCTTTTGTGCCAACCAGGATCATCACCTGGATGTCCATAACACTAAACATAACCCCTACTCCATACAACTGTTATGCATTCATCTAGCTCAGGAAGCAAGAACTCTATAAAGTATTACTGTGAGCAAGATAAATAAATAAAGCAGCTTACTATAAATCTCTTTAAATAATTCTTAGATTTACTCTAATATAAGTAGTTTTATTGAGTTCATTTAAAAAATAGTCACTCACACACTGCAATTAATGAAACAGAAAGTGGAAATAATAAAGACCACAAAATGTATATATTTAAAACAATTATTTAATAACTAATTCACTAACAATATGAAAATTTAAACATTCATCAAAAAATATATTTTCATAAAAATTATAATCAATCAGTTGATTTCTAATCACAAATTAACTTTTAATTATTTCTTTAAAATAATTAAGGATTGAAAAAACATTTTCAAAATAAAAGATAACAATCTTTGATTTAGCTTAGTTAACTTTTGTTAAGTTTTTAGGAGGAAAAGATGTTTCATAAAAAAAAGTTTTAAGTGTAAAATAAAATTAAATTTTCTAAAAAAAAAAAAGTTTCACAAATTAAAAACATTAACTTAATGCAATTATTTAAAATTATCAATTCTAACAACAAAAGATACTACTTTTAAGAAAAAAAAATCCATTTATCTATTAATAAAAACACAGTGAGCACACATACAAAAAATATCTTCAATCATGGTTTTACTTTTTTTCTGTGGAGTCCATATTCCTAATTATAATTGCCAGATTTTCCAGTTGAGTTTTCTCCTTGAAGGCTTCTACACATGAGCATAATTAATTTGTCCTGTTTCTGGTGTACAATATTTCCAGGTTATTCCTGCTGTACTATATAACAGAGTGGTAAAGACTTCTGCTTTTCTTCATAAGCTGGATTAAAACTCGACTTCTCTCTCTTCAACAGCTAAATTAGGAATATAAATATATATACTTTCTTACTCAGACACTCAGGTCTTCTGACTTATTAACACCCTCGTTAATTTTTTATAGAACAATCTTGCCTACAAGCCAATCACAATCTGCTTCCAACATGATAGTTTTTATAACCAATAATTTTTATAAATATAATTGTTCAGTTATTAATCATAGATTTTGAAAAACAAGTCCAGAACTTAAATTAACATCATAAAATTATTAACATTACTTTCTAATTAAAAAAAATTATTGCAAAAGAAAAACAAAAAAATCAGATAATTGCACTGATTTGATTGACAAGATGAAAAAAACTGATTAATTAAAAATAAAATTTGTCAAAACTATTAACAACTTATTTTCTTTTTAAAAATATTATTAACAATACAACTACTAAGTAATTTACAAAAACAAGAAAATTATTTTTTCTCTTAATACATTTTCATAATTAAAATTAATGTTAATTATTAGTTCTAGTTACTGAAAAGTTAAAAACTTGTTTACATTCTTTTACAATTTTCTCTCCCTTCTACAATCATTTATAACTCCTATTAAAATATTTACATTTAATAAATTTAATTTTTGAGAACTCATACAATCATTTTGGGATTTTAAATATTTAGTTAATTGAAGACCCAGTATTATAAAAAATATGCACGAGAAAATTAAATATTTTCCACATTAATTATCTTAAACTAAAACTGAGGAACATGCTTCTTAACTACCTAATTATTTTTAATGCAGCTATATAGCCAAATAGTTATATTACCCAGGTCTTATATGGAAAATAAAATTAAGTTGAACAGTTTTCATATTTTAGTTTGATGCAACCAATTTCATTTCACAACAAAAATTTATTTTATCCTACTTAGCTGGTCATTATCCCAATGATCAACTGAGATGAATTATTTTGTCTTTTGACCAATTCGCCCCTGGCGAAATTTTTTGTAAGTAGTATACATTAAAATGCATGTAAAATGGTATGTTTTATTACAATAAATTTTTTTGACAAAAATTTTGCGCTAAAAAGTGCAAAATTCAAAATTCCCGCTCTAACAATAGACATAAACCCCACTCTGACATGTTCAGCCATTGTCTGTTGCCAAAGCTGTAAAACGGTCAGCGTTTTATGACCTTGAAGTTTCCAATAATGCAAAAATGTGTTTACTTGCAAATGTATAACAGTTTTAGATATTTTTTTAAAAATAATTTACACTATATTTATTACACATCAAGAAATATAAATTATTAATAACTTATTTCAACTTGAAATACTTTATTTTCAAAAATATAACGTTATATTAGCAGCTAACGTAATATATAGCCTGAAGCAAATTAGAAGACTAGCTTTGATGTAAACAATCTACTTTATATTTACGAATAAAAAAATATCGCAGTTTGCAATAAATATTCAAAAAATTTAAACTTTTAAAGCATAATTTGTTAGATATAAGAGAAATAAATGATTATTCATTTTGATGTTTAAAAATAATAAGAATTGAAAAATATTTTATTTTATAAACTGAAAATCTTTCTAGAAATGACATGTAGTCTTTGTTTTGATTGCAATCTCATTTTTTTAAAATATTTATAGAAACAAAATGTGAACATTTAAAATTTATTTCAGTAGTAAACAAAAATATCTATCACGTGAAGTCAAATTTGTAATTTTCTGATAAGTAATAATCATTTTATATTATATTTTATATTGATGTGTGAGACAAAGAAAATGTCAGAAAATGCTGAAAAGTGAGGTTAGGCTGCATATAAAAAAGGTTAACATTTTCACAGACTTACAAACTGGGATATAATTTATTAAGCGATATTGGGCAATTTGGTCAAAAGTATTTTTTTTATGTATTGTCATTTCTGGAGATGGGGTGGCTAATGGCATATTTGCATACTTGCTTCCCAGAATGATGATGGTCAGAAAACTTTATCACAGAACACAAGTTTGCAATGCAGCATGAGCACCATAAGATATTTCAATGCAAGTTACTACCCAGGAAGCCCATTGAAAAAAAACTTATCAAAGAAAAGTTTGACCAAGTGGGATACCTTGCTCATTTACTGTCCTATAGGTTCCATACCCATGAGTTTTGTACCTGGTAAACAACTCAATATACTACTGATACAAAGCCCTGATCTCCTGTGAGGTGTATTTGAAAAAAAATTTAAACCTTAGGTATGTGCAGTGCCAAGATAAAACTTTGGAGACACGTTGGGGGGCTGAGAATCATAAGATCTCATAATAATTCTGTGTTAAGAGGTGATATACTTCTGGTTTGACTAATTTTGTGTAGTCAGGAAATTTAGAATCATATTCCTGATGAGTATTTCGTTGGTGTAAGTTTGGGCCACTTTCAGATCTAATTATTCAGGTTTTGATAGTACTGATGCTACAGGCTTACCTTCACTACTTTCTTTTCCATAGTGACACCTTATCTTGTGTCTTAGTACAAAGGTGGTAGCTTAAATTTTTCACATTCCATATTGGATGGCATTCATATGTAGATGTTTCCTCTATACGCAAATCCCTTCTTTTTCAACATGTGCAGTTTGCTGCTGTCAAATGAATTTAAAAGCACAGCAATCAGCTCACTTATAAGCCTGTCCGTGGCTTGAAAAACCATGTCCTAATATTATTTGTAATGCTGAGGATCTGCAATGAGCAGCCTCAATTTCATGACTTGCCTTCTAAAAAATAGTGTAGGACTCAGCAGGAAAATATTTCTCTTGGAATGTTTTATGTTACTCCAGTAGCAATTCGTGTGTGATTGCTTAAACTCAAGAAAAGTATAAGAATCAATTAATAATAAATCTGCCTTGCTTGCGATCCACCTTGAGAATGGCTACAAGCTATTGCTAGCTTTGTCTGTTCAATCTTGGTATATATATTTCCAAACTGTTAATAAATTCAGTAGGTGCCTCACCAGCATTTCATGAAAAAAAAACCTTATTTTAAGGAACTGGTTTACAATTCCAGGCATTTGGTTTATATATTGACTGTCTTCTTTTCAAGTTATTCTCTTTTTAATGTAGACATGGCTTTTTTTTCAGTTTGACCATCTTGTCTATGGTCATCCTCCAACTTTTTTCCTTTCTCTTATTTTATCAACAGCTCTGACCAGCAGGAATTTAATTTGCTCTTGTACAGATTCCAGGCTTCTTTGACTTAACATTATTCAAGATTCTATTGCTACCTGCTCTTGGCTTATTTTATTATCTATTAATTCTTATCTGATTTATTTCATCTGTTTTTGTCTCACATCATTCAAAACCTCTTCTCTAATTTTTTGATTTGGTGTATTTCATTAGCCATCTTTTTACTGTTTGATCCATTTTCTATAGCATATCTTTTATTTATTTCAACATTTTTTTTCTTTCTGCTTCTCTTTGTTCATCCTTTTTATTATCACCTTCTCTTTATTATCTCCTCATAGTTGGTGTCTCTTTTTATTATTTGTCCTTTGTTTATTCTTTTCTTTATTTGCCTTTCTTATTGTTTCTCTTTGTTTATTATCTTCTCTTTGTTGTCTTATTATTCACTTCTTTGTTCATCTCTCTTTTTATTATCCTCTTCCTTTGTTCTATTTGTTTAAACATTTTTAACAGTTGGGATAACATGGAAGCATGATCTACTCTCTGGATTCTTTGCACTGGTTACTGATCTCTTTCTGAGAAAGTTGTCCCTCTACTTCTGTAATTTTCTTCTTGGCTGCATATATATTTATATAAATCACTTTTAATCTTCTGAAAAATGTGTTAAATTACTTTTATGCAGTAAATACAAATATGAATTTTTAAAACTATTTCATAAAATAGGCTTAACATCACATCCTCTTCCATGCAACCATATTTCACTTTATCTAACACTACTATATTATTATTACCCCTAATCTGCTTTTCCTTAAACCTTACTGCCCCAATATCTGGTTTTATTTTATTAATTTATTTTGCCTGCTTTATTCTCCAATTCTATACTCTTCATGTGTGTATGGTCGATTTCCATTTCCTTTATATTTTTATTATAAGAATATATATATACATACATGTACAAAAACAAATTCATGTCAAAAAACATTTATCAAAACCTTTTTAAAGAACTGATGAAAATCTGACAGCAAAATGTAGTGACCTGCAATCCTGGAAGAGATACAGAAACTAGTCACTGGACTATAAGCATACAATGCAATATGAACAGACAAAGGTCTATCTCAATTTAAACACTATAAGCTACTACAACCCAAAATAATGCAAAGCACTTTGAATCTTAAGGACTGGAAAATACAAAACTATGTCTTGCTCCTTTTCTTGGAGAGTTAAGAGGCTGAGAATCATGGTAGAGATATGTTAACTGGGCTATGATAAATGATAAAAAATATGAAATTATTGAAGTTGGTCAGAGCAATGCCTAAGAAAGAACACTCCAAGAAGTTGCATGAAAACATTGCATCCTCAAGCGAACAAACTCACAAGTAATAATCATTCATCATGAATGATCAACAATAAATATAAATCATCAATCTGGTGACTATTTGAAAGTTATCCAGTATAGGTCAGGCTAATTATTTAGTGATTACCAAAACTAAGGCAGAAATACAAACAATAATCATCTGGATGCACATAATTAGGTACTGCTCCATCAAAATACTAGCCGCATAGTATCATTACTTTACTGGCCAACTATAACCAAATTTCTAAAGTAATAAATGAAATGTAGTGCATGGATTTTAAAGGATATCCATTGTGTCAACCAGGATTATCGTCATTTGGATGTCCATAACACTAAATATAAATCCCTACTCCATATAACTTATGCACAAACCCAGTTCAAAAAAAACCTCTATAAACTATCACTGTGATCAAGAGATAAATACATAAATAAAACAGATTATAAATAATGCTAAATAATCCCTAGATTTACACTATTATCAATAGTTTTAAAAAATCCTAGAACATTCTATCATGAAATAAAGTTTTTTAAAACAATTATTTAACAATAATTAACTGACTAACAAACAAAAAATATATGATAGTATGAAATTTTAAACATTCACTTCATCAAAATATAAATTTTCATAAAAATTTTAATCAATCAATTTACATTCATAGCTTTTAATTAATAAAGATATTTCTTTAAAAAATCTAAGAGTTAAAAAAATAATCTTTCATTAAGGTTTTAGGAGTGAAAAATAATGTTTCACAAAAAAAACTTTCATAACTTTTAAGAAAAATTGAATGCTTTAAACAAACTTTCACAATTTGAAAACATTAACTTAATTAAAATTATCCAATTCTTACAAAAAAATATTACTTTTGTATTAAAAAATCCTTTCAACCATGTTTTTTATTGTTTTGTTGAGACCTTTGTAATTATAATTTCAAGTTTTTAGCTTCTATACATGAACATGATTAATGTCCTTATCCTGGTGTACTTCTTTTCAGGTCAAAAATAGCAAGTTTTATCTATTTCTTTTTACTAAAATTTCCAGGTAACACTAATACATACAAAGACTCATGCTCTTGGTTGAAGCCAAGGTTTCAGATTATTTTAAAGAATAGTTCTCTACATTTTATTCCAGTGAAGGTAGGTTATATGGAGGAAGATAATGTCTAGCTTTTAGCTGAATTTAACACATGCATTTCATTGTAGAAACCAATTTCATGATTAAACTCATAGTATGCTAAAAGCTTGATTAAAACATTCTATGCAACAGATTTGTTAGGTGATGTACTATATAACAGCTTGGTAAAGACTTCTGCTTCTTTCTTCATCAGCTGGATTGACTTGACTGCTCTCTCTTCAACAGCTAAGTTAGAAATATACTTCCTATCAGACATTGGTTTTCTGACTTATTCACCCTCATTTTTTTCTAGAACAATCTTGCCTACAGGCCAATCACAATCTGCCTCCAACATGATAGTTTTTATAACCAATTACATACTTTGCTATAAATACAATTGTTCAGCTATTTACATCCTTGATCAGACATTGAAAAACAACCCAAGAACTTAAATTAGCATTATAAAATTCTTGACATTAATTTCTAATCTAAAAAATTTGTCTTGCAAAAGAAAAACAAGATAATCAGATAATGGCACTGATTGGCCTTTTGCATTGAAGAGATAAAAAGAAAAGAAAAAAACCCTCACTAATTAAAAATAAAATTTACCAAAAAATTAACATCTTTTTTTTTCTTTTTAAAAATACTATTAAAAATAAATCTATACATCTCTTTTAAGGTTATAATTATTATCTATTTCATAATTTACAAAAAAAAGAGAAAGGTACTTTTTCTTAATACATTTTCATAATTTAAATTAAAACTACTAATTCATTGTAATTACTGAAGAGTTAAAAAATTTGTTTAAATTTTTTTTACAATTTTCACTCTCTTCTACAATCAATTATAACTCTTATTAAAATATTTAAATATATATTATTATTTAACAAATTTAATGTTTGAGAACTCTCATTAAAATATTTAAATACATATTATTATTTAACAAATGTAATGTTTGAGGACTCTCACACTATTATTTTGGGACTTAAAATATTTAGATAATTGAAGATCCACTACTATTATAAAAAATATGCAAGGGAAAATCAAATATTATTTTCCTTTAAACTAAACCTGAGGAACATGCCTGCCTACACGGTAATTATTTTTAATGTAGCTATATAGCCAATTTGTTACATTAACTATAGTTATTAATATCTAAAAAAACATATATATATATATATTAACTTTCTTTTAAATAATACTGTTTTTAATTAGTTGATTTTTTTTATTTTCACCTCTCTAAGAAATTAAAGATGTTTTGCAAAATTAAAGCATTATTATCCTGTTTCAAATAATAAAGGAAAAATAATTACAGGATTTTTTTTTAATAATGAAGGATATGATTGAAATTTTCAATTTGAAAAGGGAATAAGAAATAACCCTTTTGTAACAAAGAATCAATTGCTTCAAGATTAATGGTCATCTCTAAGGTAGTATGCTTGGATGAATAACATGTTTGTTCCAAAAACCAAGTTAGGGGCAAATGAAGTCAGTAGGGTTGTATCTAATCAGTCAGTTTTGTTCAGCTGTTGAGAAGAGAATATCAGTAGCAATCTTAGTCCAATTGCAGACAAAGAACAGCAATAGCCATCAGTTGTAAAAAGAAAAGTAAAATGTTAAACTTATATTGTCAGGTAAAAGTAATCTCATTTGTAGTTTGGTGGATTTTTTTTTAATTTAGCAGAAAAAACCATATGCTAAACTTTAAAGCTGTGCATCACCACCCTATATAACTATTTTATTAAAAGAAAATGTAAAAATACCTCTCAAAAAACTAGGAACAAGTCTTCTGTCCACTCAAAATCATGACTGCCTCAACTTGTGCTAATCTACACTAGAAATCTGTTAATATAAAACTTATCATTTTAAACTAAAATCTTGAAGATACAAAAGATATTAAAGAATTTTTACTAAAAATAGTGGATAAATTCAATTAATGCTAACCTACCCTGGATATTATAATTTTAAATTGAACATCCAAAGAAACAAAAAAAACCTGAAAAAACGTGTTATAATTCCAAAAGGATTCAAATAAAATCCATGATAAACTAAGATATATTTGATGTACACATCAATATTTATACATTTTCATTTACATATCTATATTTCAAAATACTTTTTTTAATATCAGAATAAGCAATAGGAAAGATTAATTTTGATTTTTTTTTGTTGAAACATGTTTTTATATTCCCCCTCACAGTTAAATATATAACTAAAATATTACTTTTGTAACTGACAAATGGTGCTTTTTTTCTTTAACTATGTAATTCTATAATTAACATTAATACCTACACCATACACAATTCAAATTAGTTTTCACTGATTGCAAAGTAATGGTTATTACAAAACCTCACTGATTTTAACAATCAGTTAAAAAGTAAATACCATGAATATTTTAATTATTTATTATAGTAATTTCTAGTCTTTCATTTATCATAATCTTTTGTAATCTTAAGTCCTATGCACTTAGTCATTATACAAATCACACTGTATTACTGCATAGATCAACTATTAATTTTTTTATTATTCTTTCTTCTTGTATGTGGTATGGGGCAAATTTATAAATTACTATAACCCATTTCTTAATAAGATATACTCAAATATAAATTAGAATCTCTATTCAAGTATTATTTTGAGTGTGTATTCTTTCTCTTTATATATATATATATATACTGTTATTGTTTGCCTTCATATTTTCCCAAGAGTTAATTTTAGCTAATGCTACCTTTCAAAAGCTATCCTTCGAAAGGTTGCTTATAACAAACTGCAAGAACTAAATAGAATGTAACAAACAACCTATTATCTTTCAATTCACATGTATAATCAGAATGAATTTAATCACTTCCAAATTAATAATAAAGTAAAATTTTAAAATGTTTTTAGTGTTCAAAGTGATTTTAATTTTTTTATTTGGCCTTTTATAGTTTTAACATTTCAAACTATAACTATGCATATTCTATTTTGAAAATATAAAAATTGATCTAATGGCTGCGATATAATTTTATCTAGCTCCTCTAATTATTTTATCCATACATATTAACATTAGAGTGTATATTTTTATCTTTTTCATAATTTCATTCAATGTTTGTAAAAAACGTATACAGATAAATAGTTTTTTTTTTTTGAGGGACGGAAAGAGTCAGACTTCAAAAATAGTAGATTGAGCTTCAATTTAGGAACCATTAGTTCTCAAATTCACAAAGCAAGCAAGAATGAGAAATGAAAATAAAATAGCACTCTTTAAACATAAAATAGAAATTTTAATTCTGATAATGACAAAATTGTTTTGCACAAAATATCAACTTAAAAATACATTTTTCCGAGTAAAAATAGAATTTACGCTAATGAAGTAAGTACACTAGACATGTCTTTTGTATGCCAGTAATTTAAAAATATATTTAAAATTTACTTTTACTTTGCATTAGAAACTTCATAGTTTATTTTATAAATAAAAAAAAAAGTATTGAGATAACATATCAAAGAAGTACATTCAAATGAGTGATATTAATTTTGGGAAAACCTAGATACTGAAGTTGTTTTTTTTAGGAAAAACCTAGATACTTAAGTTCGAGTGTAGAAAATGTAATTATAATATTTAATTGCAATAGTTTATTACGAATAATCATATAATTTAATAATACAGTGAAGCAGTAATATTTGCTCTATCTTGTTCCACCCCGACCCCCTGCCACATTCATAGAAGTAAATCAAATTTTATGGATAAGCTCTGGTTATACTAGAATATATATTATTTATTGAATTGCACATATACTATACTTTTCAATATGCAGATATGTATAACACAGATGCTTTATATGTATATAGTAAACATTTTAAAAAATAGTGCAGTTATCAATAATAAATTGAGAAAACATATATATATATTGTATAATCACTTATTCACATTCATTCAAAAAATAATTTTCGGTTGTATTCTATCAAAAACATATACATATAACGATTCCGGCCTGGACCTAAATGATCGATTTGATCTAAAAAGATCTGATTTCTTAGATTTGTGATAAAATATTCTACTAACTAATACTATTATACGATGTTAGTTTTTTTCATTTTTGTAAATGTTTATTAATCTTATCTTGTTTTTGACTTTGTGTGTGTGTGTCTTTAAAGTTATGGTGTTTTTTCTAATTGTTTTGTTTTTTTCTTTGACTTTACATGTGTCTTTTTAAAGTTATTGCAAGAGTAAATCAATAATTTTATTCAAAAGCAAGACATAATAAGTAAATATTTATTAATCTTATCTTGTTTTTGAGTTTGTGTGTGTCTTTAAAGTTACGGGGCTTTTGCGAATTTTTTTTTTTTTGGACTTAAGGTGTGTCTTTTTAAAGTTACGGTATTTTTTTTTGCAAGAGTAAATCAATAATTTGATTCAAAAGCAAGAAATAATAAGTCAGTGTTTATTAATCTTAGATTGTTTTTGAGTTTGTGTGTGTCTTTAAAGTTACGGGGCTTTTTCTCAATTTATTTTTGGACTTTATGTGTGTCTTTTTTTTTAAAGTTACGGTATTTTTGGTCAAGAGTAAATCAATCATTTTATTAAAAAAGCAAGACGTAATTCTAAATCTATCAAAAGTAACGTAATTTATATACTACAATTTAGAATTGATACCCGACTACTATTAGTAAGTACCGTCATTAAAAGACTTGATTGAAAAATGATACCAAACTAATTTCCATTTTCTTTTTTTTTTGGGGGGGGGGACAGCAATGAATCAGAAAGTGGGTTGTTTTTTGTTAAGTCTGTCTATATAAAAAGGGTACCATTATTGAAATACTAAATTTAAAAATGATAGTCGACTAATTTGCGTTTCTTTTGACAGTAATTAATCAAAAAGTGGGTTTCTTTTTTTTTTTGGTAAATCTTGTGTATATATAAAAACAAACAAACCGTAATTCAAAGACTCCATTGAAAAAAATCAAACCCCGTTGAATTTGCTTTTTTTTTTTTTTTAAAGACAGTAATTAATCAGAAACTGGGTTGTTTTTGTTAGTGTGTAAATATAAAAACTAATCTTATTTTGAAATAATAAATGTAACAAAACAAAAAAAATAATAATACCCGACTAATTTTATTTTTCAGCTTCCTAATAATTAGACAGTGGGTTGTTTTTGTTTGTGCGTATATATATAGCGAAAGTAACTGGTCACGGATGAATTCTCGCGAAAATGGTACTTTTCACGTGATCCTTTATTTTTTTTTCCTTTTCGCACCCTTAAAAGCAATTTTTGAGGGTTACCCCTTCGTAATGGAATCTTCAGGACATTATTACTGCACTTACAATAGTAAAGTAAGTTACAACACATTAAAAGAATAGATGTCATCAAATTTTAAAAAACTACGACTGCTTCAAATACACACACTCTCACCCGAAACTACAGAGAGAATAGATATTCTATTACGAGAAAATGATGAACAAAATCGACAACTACGGCAGCCGATCAAGGCATTTCTTTCTCTTTGCTTTTAGCATAGAAAAAAGCCATAACTGGCAGCCGTCAGGGAACTCTTTCTGTGTTTTATCATAGAAAGAAGTCTCTTTGTGTTGGCTTCTGTCGCCGCCGCCTCCGTCCAACATAACGTGAGGACTTTTCTGCATTTATAACGTAGAAAAATTCCTCTTTGGTTGGGTGAAGGCCGGTGAAACGGTATATTTCTAGGAATTTACCTAGAAGTAGCGACATCTTAAGGCGAACACCAAGGATGAGAAAACAACCTAATAAACTTGCTCTTGTATATCTTTATGGTTTTAAATAAAATGAATAGTAAAATGTCAGATTTTCAATGCAATTAAATAAGATCTGGGTGATATCCCTTTCTTCAAAAACTTTTATCTCTATGAAAATGAAATAGTGATTTCATTATCAAAAGATTAGTAATAATTGAAAGGTTGCTAGTCTTTCATATGCGCCTACAGTTGTTTCTCAGATAGCCAATCAGATTTTTAAACAGCTGTCTTAAAAACGATCAGGCCTTGATGCATGACAGAGATTTTGATAAAAGAATGATACCAACCTTTTCTCTACTTAACTTTTATATATATAAGCCAGTATTAAGCATCTTGGCCTGAAAACTTGAAGATATAAACATATTCATTTATTGCTAACTGAGTTTTTAATTTACAATATTACAGCGCGAAATCTTAGATTTACTACACGGCAATTTTCTAGATGTTAATATAATTTATCAGCAACGTATGTAAATAACATTTGTCTAAATCGCATGTTGTTATTAAATTAGAGGTTGCTAGCCTTTCACATGCGCCTACAGTTGTTTCTCAGACAGCCAGTCAGATTTTTAAACAGCTGTCCTAAAAACGATCAGGCCTGGATGCTTAAGACTGGCTTATATATATATATAAGTTAAGTAGAGAAAAAGTTGGTATCATCCCTTTCTTATCAAAATCTCTGTTGTGCGTCAAGGCCTGATCGTTTTCAAGACAGCTGTTTAAAAATTTGATTGGCTGTCTGAAAAACAACTGTAGGCACATGTGAAAGACTAGCAACCTTTCAATTATTACTAATTTAATAACAACATGTGATTTAGACAAATGCTATCAAAAGATTGTAGTCTCTCTAATTGTTTTGATATTTTAAGTCCATATCAACCCCTATTTGCAGTTACCAATTTCTGATTCTCATTTATACTCTTTAAATTTTAAACTTTCTGATGCAAAATATGAATGACTTGCAGCTCTTTTTTCCTGCCATTATTATAACTTTTATTTTATCATTAAGAAAGATACTTCACAAATTTTATTAAATTTTGTAAAACTTTTAGCTTTAAGCTCAGAAAACATTTAATAATTTAAAATATTCTACATATCAAATTTAGAAAGGATAATAAAGCAAATAATTAACTATATGCAGTTTTAATGTAAACCTGAAAAAAAAAAAACCAATAATTAACATGATCGTATATGTTGCAAAAATGGATGCAAGCCATATCATAAAATTTATTTGAATTTTGTTTTTATTTTTTGTTTATATATATATTTGCATAGTGTATAAATGAAAAAGTGTATATTGACACAGCATATATTGCAGCTTCACTATAATCTTAATATTTACAAAAAAATATATATAATTAAAATACCTTATTTTAAAAAATTCATGTCTTTAAAATTTCCCTCCCTTTCCTGCGATTAGCAATACATTTAAGAACAATTCACAATGTTTCAAAAACTTAAAATACATACACAGTTTTTAAAAAAATCACTTTGGATAATAAATAAAAACTGAATATACAAAAATTTTGACACAATAGCATGTGAAATCCATGTCAGTAACCCCCCCCCCCCACTAACTTGAAATTATTATACCAATAACTTTTCACAATTATAAAAAAATTTATTCTATTCTTTTGATATTAAACAGATTTTAAGTCCAAGTCCAAACCCTTTAAATTTTAAAGAATGAGATTAAAATTGATATATAAAATGTTCGAACATTTAAAAAATTAGAAAAAGAAGACTTAGATAAAAAATTAGAAAATAATAATAGTTTAAAAAATGTGTTTATAAACCAGAATTTAGATCAGGGAGTTATAATTATACCGTTTTCAAACCTACTTATATCTAAAATAATAATAAGTACATTTAGTGTTGGAAAACAACTAATTAAAAGAAAATCTAGAAAATTTTCATATTAATAGACTTTCATTATACACCTATTTCCAGCCACATATCAAGATTTTGTTACATCTTATAATTGTTCAATGCTAAGTTTCCTTTTTGGCTGATTTCATAAAAGAATTACATTTTTGAATTAAATAGAAAATCCTATTAATATAGTAAGATTATTAATTAAATATCAACATCTATCATCTTTTACATGAGAAGAATACATGCTATGAATCACATTTAAATAAGTGTGGGAATTAATTTCTTAACTGAATGGTTGTTGTGAAGCTGAAAGTTGTTCCAATAAAACTAATTATTATATAGATAAAAATTATAATCAATTAACAAGAAATCCTTTGAAAAAAAATATATAGAATTTAAAATATATGCAAAAAAATCTTATAATAATAATAATAATAGATTAAATTGTTTGTGGAAAATCAAAAAGTAAAGCCTATCCAAGATTACTGCCTAGAGATAAAATAAATAATAAGTGAAAGAAACAAGATGGATAATATTCTTCAAGAAACAAAACATTCTAACAAAAAAAAAATACAGTTTAAAATCACAAGAAGATTTTACAAAAAAAATGTGATAGTATATTTCATTTAAGTATATATAAAAATAATAAACGAATATGTAGATGGTGATTGCATACTCAGACCAAAATTTAAAATTGTAAAAATTGAATTATATTTTAATAGCTTTAATGAATTCTAGAAGTAATACAAGAAATGTGTTTTTAATAAATTTAAAATTATATGGAAATAAATTTCAAACTTGGATAATAAAGTATGGATAATGTAAAATTATATTGTAAATTTTTTTTTTTTAAAAAAATTGTATTAAAAGCAATAAGTTATAAGAAAAGAAAAAGAGCAATAAAAAGTCTTGGATTAAAAATTACATGATTAATAAAATGATAGAAAGAATAAAATACAAGAAAATAAACTATAAACATATAACAGATAAATTTAGGCAAGTACACTTTAAAAAGAATATATAATATAAAAATCACAGAAAAAAATGTTGATTTATTACATTGTATAATAAAGTAGTTAGAACAAGAAATGCAATCATAAGAATGAAATCACACTGGAAATAATCAAAAAAAAAATTGTTAAAACTAGCCAATGCATCAAAAAATTGTACAGACTCCAACATAACTAACATATTATAATCTAATAAAAAAGAAGTGAGAGAATCAAGATAAGTTGCATATTAATGGAGAATTAGATTGGAAAATATTATTAGGATGAAAATGATTGAGTACAAAAAATAAGAAATTATAGTTGAACTACTGAAAGATATAGCAGATAAATGGTATCATTTAAAAGAATTTTGTTTAGTCACTAATTACTTTTTCTTCAAGTACAATTCCAATATGAAAACTATTAACTACTTGACTGGATAGTACTTGAGTAGTTCTATTTCTACTTAAGAGCAGATTATTTGTCGATAAATTTTTGATTTTTTTCCAACCATGTGTAAATAATATTTAATAGTATGTTGATGTCAAAAGCCAAAAGTTTCGATATTTTCTTGTGGGAGGGATGGGAGCAATTTTATAAAAAAGTGTTCCAGATAAAAAAAAATTTAAATTTTCAAAATGTGGAGCCTCCACTTCTGAAAACCATAAGAATGATAATATTATCAGATGCCTAAAATAAGATGAAAAGCTTTTATGTTTTGCCAAAATTTGGATTAAGTTTAGAAAAAGGAGATACGATTGGCAGAAAAAAAAATGTATGCTGATAATAAGTATGAGAGTACTATAATCATTTTAAGATTAGAGAAAGGGACAAAAAGATCTGCAGAAAATTGTCTACTTTGTAATAATTGATTTTGATGTTTGAGAATTCATATAAAATTCAAGCACTAGTTATCATTGTGCAGTAATTGTTAATAGTATCTTTTTTCTTTTTCATGTCAAAGCGTTGACCGGGAAGTGAACCTGGGCCAGCTGTTTGGAAGGCAGCTATGCTAACCACAAGGCCACCAATGCTTGACTGTTAATAGTATCTTGTTATTAATCATATGTAAGATTGAGCAATTTACAAAAATCTTGATATTTTAAAATGATTTGCAAGTTTCTTTGTTAATAGTTTTTGTTTCCAGTTTTCAATAATCATTTTCTATACCGAATTTATTAAATATACTACAGATTTAAACTAAGTGAGATCTGGATTCAACATGGTCTGTAGAGTAAACAAATTCTACAATGAATACTTTTCCTCACTAAATTAATATTAAACAATAAATACAAATATATACAATGAACAATATTATTATTATTATTTTTTTTTATAAAGTGCAGACGGAATTGAAATTAAACTGAGAGAGTGCAAACTTCTCAAGCGCTTATGACTACCAACAGCCAATCAGATCTTAAGCACTGTGACAGAGATAGTCATAAGCGCTTGAGAAGTTTGCACTCTCTCAGTTTAATACAATGAACACTAAAACAGTAGAGAATTATTAGTGATCATGATGAGTAGATTTTAATATTTAATTAACTATAAACTAAATGGTATTGGCTTTAAGTTTATATCAATAGTAGCTCAAGAATGGCCATTATAACTCCAGAGGAAAAGGAAAAATAAAAAGTTAAAAGATAAATTGCAAGTTCTTACATATAATTTTTAGAGTGCTAAAAATTAGCAATTTAACAATTAATATTGTCATTCTTAATGGTTTTTGTTTCCAGCTTTGCACTGTCATGTAAATATCCCATAAATCAATTATCACTTTCTGTATTGAATCTATTAACTATATTATACATTTAAAATAAATGCAATCTGGATTCAACAAGGCTTATGGAATGAACATATTGTACAATGAATGCTTTTCCCTCATTAAATTAAAATTAGAAAATAAAGACAATATATATATAATGAACAGTAAAATGGCACAGAATTATTAGTGATGATGATGAGTAGATTTTAATATTTAATTAACTATAGACTAAATGGTATTGACTTTAATTTTATATTTCTACTATCTGTTTTAAGAATGGCCATTGTAACTCAGGGGGGGGGGGGGCAAAAATTAAAGGCAATATCATGATAACTATGCTAACTAATCGGTGAATACAAATACATCAAAAAATAGCAAAAAACTAAATGGATGTTGTTTTTTTAAATTTCTTCTGCAGCAAATTTCTTTCTTGTTTAATTTCAATTATCAATTTCATTGTACTATATTCTCAGATCACAACTATTTTTTTTAGTATGTCAGGAATAAAATTTACAGTACAAAATAGGTTCTGCCTTTTTTATTAAAGCAATACTGAAGTTCTACCATAACATACTTTTTTAAAAAGTCCATTACCACACATTCACTTTACAAGTTCAATCCAATGAAAATCATTAAATAGTACATTTAATGTCATTACTTTCACAAAATTAAAAAACCAAAAGATTATTTTTAGAATCTTATGGGCATCCTTAAACGTAAAAAACTTTATAGTATGTTGTGTCATTAGATTATTCATTGCATCACTTCTATGCTAAAAATTAGGTAAAATTAATTTATATACAATTAATTTAGTTGGAATAATTGTATCCATATGATAAAACATATCTTTTAAGTTATTAAATGCAATACCTGTATAATAAAATTTAAGGTTTGCCTCAACAACAAAGTCCATCTTTCTACATTTAATTTCTTTAATAAAAAAAAGTTCAAATGTTTCCCATACTATTTGAAAAAGAAATCACAATTTTAAAAATCTTTTTTTAATATGTATTTACTCACAATGTATTATTTTAAAGGTATAGAAAGTTATCAAAAATATAAAATTAAATAAAATATTCAGTGTTAAGCTCTAATGTGGTAATATTTAAAAATATAATTCATTCAAAAAAAAAAAAAAGTGAAATAAAATAAAACATTTTTTTTACAAATACATTTTTAAAAAATAAAACTTACTTTTTTTTTTTTTGACAGGGGGACAACAAAGAAAACTAAATAATACAATATATATATTTCCTAATTAACATCTAAAATGAGAGAATAAAAAATTTACTAAACTATAAAATTTAATGATTAAATATTAAAATATGATCAACAGTAAATACTAATTAAACACTTAATTTTCTACATTTGTTTTTTTTTCTTCCTTCATTTGAAATATTTTAATCCACAATACAAACAAAAAAAAATTATAATTTTAGTATCACTTCTTGAAGTAAGTGATATTTGTTTATAAATTATGTAGTCAACATTTTTTTAAAAAAATTCACTTCTTTATCTGTAAAACTATTCAATTCAAAGCTGCATTCTTCAGGTCTGGAGAATATATATACTAAAAAAAAAAAAAGAGAGAGAAAATTAAATAATCTTTCAGTATAAATGTAAATTTAAAGTCACAAAAACAATATATTTATAAAAACAAAATTAAACCACTGTCTTATAAATATTTATAACTAACAATAATATTCTATAACATCAAAAACAAAATATTCTATAGTCATCAATTACTTTATGCTTATATATTAGAGTGACATAAAGAGCATTAATGTTTTTACTACAATTACATTTTGATAAAACTATAAATAAAGGAAGCTATTTTTGTAGATGTTCTTTATGAATAAAACAAATATTTAATTCTATAGCCTACAAAATTACATAAGCAAACACATTTTTCAAAAGCACAATCACCCATCTAAAATGACCTTACATAAAACAAACTGTTAATTTGAAATTAGATATATAACTTTAGATTATAAGACAGGTATTGTTTATATTTGACAATCTGTGACTGCTTTTTTTAAAAAAATAATAAAATGAATGTGAATAAATAACTTGAAACATAATATAGAAATATATATATATATGATAATTGAAAAATTAATTATAAATTTATTAGGCAATTAGAACTGAATAAAAATATAATCATGGTGAATTAGAAATGATTGCATAAAAATAATTACAAAAATATACAATTTCTAATATTAAATAATTTTATCCCTTAATATTTATTTACTTTTCATTGTAACCATAAATCTTTCTGGGATTCTTCCATAATTTTTCACTGTATATCTATTTTATTTTTAATAGAAACTTTCTACCTTTCCCTAAAATTTCTTTCATAGTATATTGTTCTTCTGCAAAAAAAAAAAAAATTTTTTTTAAACCCATTAAATGAGTTGATAAAGGGATAAAACAAATCAAAATTCTTAAATTTTATTAAAATTGGCCCTAATGTAGAATGCCAAAAGTTATTTAAAAAAAAAAAAAATCATAATGATAATTTTACAAACTAATTAAGTGATAAAGAATTTAAAACCAGCAATATAATGAAATTACTTTGGGAATAAAATGATTAATAATTATTTAAAAATAATTTTAGTTATTTTTTTAAAAAAAAAAATTAATTTCTTACTTACTAGTCAATCATAAAGTGGATAATTTTTGTGTGTTTCTTATGACAAATAATAACTTTCAAAAACAAAGTTAGATTTAAATAAAGGGTATTTTGATTTCCCAAACCACTTACCACAGATAGTGTATATCACAGATTCCTATAAATTGTAGTCCTAGCATTAGGTATGTATATATAAAATACAAGCAAGAGTTTGTGCAAAAAGAAGTCCCATTTATATATAATTTACCTAGTTGTCTTCAGATGTGTATGTGTATAAATCTCTGTGCTGCTTATAATTATGTGAACTTAATTTTATTGTTACATTCTAATAAATTATATTAATTAGAATAAAGTATATTTTATCTTTCTTTATTTTTTTAATGTCATCTTTTTATTGACAATAAACAGAAAAGTTTAACAAAATATGTATTCAATGTCTTCTTCCAGTAACTTATAATTATGCATATATTAATATTAGCATTCTATTATAATTAATTGCTTTAATAAGATTGTAAATATTATAGCATTTAGTCTTAACAAGTCAATGAGTGGTTAAAAAATATGAAAGTGAAAACTTGCAAAATCATTAGAAAATGCAAAACTGAGTTAAACTTAAATCAGTGACTAATGAAATATTAATGACTAAAGATGCTGAATGGGTGAAATATGCTGTTTTGTTCAATAATGGTGTTATTGATTTTTTTTTTTAAAAAAATGCACCCACACCACACATTTATAACATCTAGAATTTTAAATTTTAGCCAAACAAAAAAAAAAAACTCTGTAAAGTTACATAAATCAAATTAATTAATTATTACTGCTATTGTTATAAAATACATCATGACATGTGATTGATTTTTGAATGAAAATAAGTTTGCTTAAGAATCTACTTAATAAAAAATTACTACATTTACATTTATATTAATAAATGATGTTGAAAATGGAAACTGGTCAAATTGTGAGAAACTTAAATGCTTGTTTTATTTAATATTTGCCACAATATATTAAAACAAATTGGAAAAAACAAGATAATGAATTTTATTGTTGTTTGACTTTTTTAACAAATGAAATCAAAGTGAAATTTATATGAATTTCTTAATATACAAGAGGTGGATAAAGTAATGATGCTTTTTAGAAACATACCGGTGATGTCTTTATAAACATAGTATAGGTCACCACTCAACAATTGCTTGTATTTTATATAGAATAAAACTGTATAACATTCAAACAATGTTTAGAAGAAAATTAAATCATCCATTAAGGAGAAAAACATTGAAATGGAAAAGAACATTAATTGTTCAATCACTATTTAAAAAATGTCCACAAAAGATCAATATTTAAATCGCATGATAAAAACAAAAGCATCACATGCATGATATCACAGTCAATGTTTGCATCATAGGATCGACAACAATCTAATCAATAAATTTAACAGTAAAAAACTATTAAAAACAGTCTACATCTGCAGAAGTACATTCAGTTAATTTCTTAAACCTGCCTCAACTGTCATTAAATTAAAAAAAAAAAAACACAGTGGAAGCAAACATCATCAATTCAAATCCCATGAATCCCGTATTTTAATGTTAGCAGCTTGTCTATTTATTAAATGCATTTTATTCCTATTTATAAAATTGCCTTCTTAATTTTTCTTTTATCATGATTTCTCTCTTCATAAAGAATTTTCATACTTTCAAAATCAAATTTAAATTTACATGTTTTTTCATGATCAAAAAAACTGAAGCAGTCAATAAATCACCATTATTCTTACTTTTTACATGCTTATATAACAATTCATGCTCTTTTAATCTCTTCTCAATACTGTATCTCGATTCACCTATATATGATATTAGTTTTCTGCATGACAGGTTTGACATCCTTAGAATTATTCACTAATATATTAACATTGTTTGGAACATAGAATCATACATTAAACACATTCTTATATATACATATCCTTAAAAAATTTCATTTGTGGATTTGAAATAAATGGAATAAATATCCATTGTTTACTATCAATCTTAATTTCTTTTAAACCATTATAACTCTTTTTAAATTGACATAAAGTATTGTTTATTTGTTCCATTTTATGACCAACAACAAGCAATTCCTTGGTAAATATCTCAATATTTTTCAATTTATCTCTTTGGTAATGACATAATTTTTCGTTATGAAACAAAAAAGATCTAAAACTTGCCATCTTATGCATAATTGGTACTTTTGATTCGACCGTTTTTTTGCAACAGCTTGATTATTAATTTATAATTTAATATACTGTTATCTCTTGTAATAATTAAATCCAAATATTTAATATTTTTGTCCAGTTCCTTTTCAATAATCCATTTCAAGCCATTCAAATTATTTAATTCTGCTAAAAGCAAATTTATAGTATTTCCACAAACAAAAACATCATCCACATACCTTTTATAAATTTGAATATCTTTAAAAGAGCACATATTTAAAATACCACTCTCATATGTAGATAACACAAAATTGCAAACTTGTGCAACTACACCCAGACCCATAGGCCCACCTTCAAACATTTTATAATATTGACCTTCAAAGGATGCAACAATGTTATCAATAAAAAATTTTAAAGAATCAACAATAAACTTTATCATATATTTACAAATACCTTTACTTTTTAATGTATGTTCAATTATTTTTATAGAATTCATTCTATCAATAGAACCATACATTTCTGTTACATCCAATGAAGCAATAACATCATTCTCATTAATTACCAAATTTTCAATACTATTTACAAAGTCAAAAAAGATAAAGCAATAGTATTTTCCCCAAATCCTAAAAACTCTTGTAAAAGCTTACAAATATATTTAGAAGTCTGATACATGAATGAACCATCAAAATCTATCATAATTTGCAAAGAATTATCTTTTTTATGTAACTTTATATTTACAAAAATACGAGGATATACAGCACAGGAAGGATATATCATATAGTATGCTTTATACTTAAAGCTTTATTTTTAGCACTTTTTAAAATATTGTTAATAAATTTTATTCTTTGACCATCTATACTATATTCTTCAATCAAAAACCAAGCTTCTCCATTTGCACTTTAACTTTATCAATATATTGACATTTTGTCATTAAACACATTCGCAGCCCTTTCAAACAAATCATATTATCACTCTTCAACCTGTTTAAAATCCGAAATAGCCAAATCCCATGATCTATCATAAGGCATTGCATTAAATTTATTACAATTAATTTTCTTAATAATATCATCAGCAAAATGGTTATCACCAGGAATCATTTCAAATGAATTTTGAACAGCTAGTTCGAAATTATAATCATTCCAATTACCATCAACGTATTTAGCTATGTGATTTAAATGTATTTCTGAATCAAATGTATCTTATTATTTGATTCAGAAATATGTTTTAAGTCACGGAGAGAATTGCGTCGGTGGTAATTGGAATGATTATAATTTGGAACTAATTGCAGCTGTTCAAAATTCATTTGAAATGATTCCTGGTGATAATCATTTTGCTGATGATACTATTAAGAAAATTAATTGTAATAAATTTAATGTGATGCCTTATGATAAATCATGGGAATTGGCTATTTTGAAATTTAAACAGAGGTTGAACAGTGATAATATGATTTGTTTGAAAGAAGATAAAGGGATGCAAATGTGTTTAATGATGAAATGTCAATATATTGATAAAGTTAAAGTGCAAATGGAGAAACTTGGTTTCTTTTTGATTGAAGAATATAATATGGATGGTCAAAGAATAAAATTTATTAACAATATTTTAAAAGTACTAAAAATAAAGCTTTAAGTAATAAAGCATACGATATGATATATCCTTCCTAATGTCCTCATATTTTTGCAAATATAATTACATAAAGAAGGTAATTGTTTGCAAATTATGATAGATTTTGGTGGTTCATTCATGTATCAAACTTCTAAATATATTGGTAAGCTTTTATAAGAGTTTTTAGGATTTGGTGAAAATACTATTGCTTCATCTTTTGACTTTGTAAATAGTATTAAAAATTTGGTGATTAATGAGCATGATGTTATTGCTTCACGGATATAGCAGAAATGTATGATTCTATTGATAGAATGAATTCTATAAGAATAATTCAATGTACATTAAAAAGTAAAGGTATTTGTAAATATATGATACAGTTTATTGTTGATTCTTTATAAAAATTTAATGATAATATTGTTGCATCTTTTGAAGGTCAATATTATAAAATGTCTGAAGGTGGGTCTATGGGTCTGCATGCAGTTACACAAGTTTGCAATTTTGTGTTGTCTACATATGAGAGTGGTATTTTAAATATGTGATCTTTTAAAGATATTAAAATTTACAAAAGGTATGTGGATAATGTTTTTGTTTATGGAAATACTAATATTATAAATTTGCTTGTAGAGGAATTAAATAATTTGAATGGCTTGAAATGGACTATTGAAAAGGAACAGGACAAAAATATTAAATGTTTGAATTTAATTATTACAAGAGATAACAATATATTAAATTATAAATTAATAATCAACCCATTGCAAAAAAGGGGATATACAAATGGTAAATCAAAAGTAGCAATTATGCATAAGATGGCAAGTTTTAGATCTTTTTTGTTTCGTAATGAAAAATTATGTTGTTACCAAACTGAAAAATATTGAGATATTTGCCAAGGAATTGCTTGATGTTGGTTATAAAATGTAACAAATAAACAATACTTTATATCAATTTAAAAAGTTATAATGGTTTAAAGGAAATGAAGATTGATAGAAAACAAAGGATATCTATTCCATTTATTTCAAATCCATAAGTGACATTTTTTAAGGAAATATATAAGAACGTGTTTAATGTATCATGCTATGTTCTAAACAATGTTAATAAATTAGTCAATAATTCTAAAAATGTCATACCTATCAAGCAGAAAACTTATATATAAAAAAATTTGTGACTGTATGTTATCATATATAGGTGAATCGAGATGCAATATTAAGAAGATTAAAGGAGCATGAATTATTACATAAGCATGTAAAAAGTAAGAATAATGGTGATTTAATGCTGCTTGTTTTTTTTTTGATCATGAAAAACCATGTAAATATAAATTTAAATTTGATTTTGAAAGTGTGAAAATTCTTCATGAAGAGAGAAGCCATAATAAAAGAAAAATTAAGGAGGCAATTTTAATAAACAGGAATAAAATGCATTTAATAAATAGACAAGCTATTAACATTAAAATACAGGATTCATGGTATTTGAATTGATGAAATTTGCTTCCGCTGTGGGTTTTTGTTTGTTTTTCTTTTTTTGGGGGGGGGGGGTAATTTAATGGCAGTTGAAACAGGTTTAAGAAATTAACCGAAAGTACTTCTGCAGGTTTAATAGTTTATTAGTGTTAAATTTATTATTTTTATTACAATTTTCTTTTAATTAACAGGCATTTTATTTATATTACATAAGGTTATATAGATATTAATAAAATTTGGTGACAATGAATAAATCAGCTCTCAAATGTTTAGATAGTCAATGGTTGCAATGCATCAAAAAAAAACATGTAATATTCAAATCATGATACTCTCATCTTCATATTCCACAACAGTCATTAAACACATCAATTTTCTTATTATTTCTGGCACTATAAATGATTAAATGAATAAATAATTATCATTTTTCAACTCGGACTAAAGAAAATCTCAATCAAGGTTATTATAGTTCCATGATGTGATATTTATCTCATTCACAATTTCTTCAAATAATCTTTTGACTTTTAATAACAAAACCATGATCTGGAACAGATTACAGAGCAGATCATTATGTCAGAAATTGATTTCAAGTTTTAAATGTAATTTACTGTGAACCACATAAACTGAATGAAAATGAAAGAAATAATTCAAGCATTTTGAAGAAAAACTGAAGATGAGAAAACCAAAAAAAAAAAAAAACACCAGAAAGATATGATTGTAATTGCAAAGAAATAAAAATTAAAAAAAGATCTTTTAATTGAACAGTATTGCTGATGAAGACTTCGGAGAATATTGTGGATGGCAGTACAATGAACAAATAGATACCTGATCAAATTAAATCTGAACTCTCATTTGAAGTATAAATGATGAAAGTGAAATTGTTCTATTACATTTACATCATGAGACAATCTCTTCGTGAGAAAATTTTGTCCTCAGAAAGATTGTTGGTAGGAAAAAATGAGGATAATTAACACTGATGTGGATAGGCTTTTTCATCACAATTATGAATATTTCTTTGAGCAGGTCAAAAAAACAAGTTTGAGAGGTGATTCTGGAGAGATAACTTGACCTCAGTTTTAATCAGAATATTAATATTTGCATATTTTCAAAAAATTGTTTAGTACATAATCATCTATAATTTAATTACATAAATATATAAGCAAATAATTTTTAAAAATCTTTAGGTAGCAATCTTGCATAATAATTATTGCAGCTTTATTTTTAAAAAGTAATAAAATTTATTCAACTTTTTATTATAAATTTTTAAAAATATTTTATAGTTTTACAGTGATTATTTTACAGTACTTTTTTTTAAAGAAAATTTTATTCTAATTTATTTAAATATATCCCATCATTCCTTTAGACAATATTCATCTTAACTACTCAACAGAATTTTTAATAAATTTATAATTTAACAGACACACAAGAAAAATCACACAGAAAAAAAAAGTATATATATATTACTTTTCCAAGTGAATCAAAAAGACACAAAGCCTTAAAATTTAGAAATGAAATAAAAATAAATTTTGGAATTTTAAAAAAGAATATTTTTGTAGCATGAAAGGCATATTTATAGGTATAAGTACTGATAAAAAAAAAATATGTGTACAATTTCTCACAATAAAATTAAAAAAAAAAAAAGGGTCCAAACAAAAATTAGCTAATCTGATTATTGTAATTTTGAAAAATATAGAACACCTCTAATGTCTTCTGATAAATCACTTTAATTTTACTCATTATAACATCATAAAAATTAACACAAAAGACCAAACTCTAATTTACAACTTTTTAAATTTGACTACTAACTGTCAGTTATTTAGTTCAATTTCATTCATACTCTTTTGCACATGCTTTGCTAAATAGCAACTACATTGATAGTATTATCATATCAAATAAATCTTAAGGTAAGGATGAATTAAAAATAACATTTATGATATGGTTTAATAAAATAGACTAAAGTCAGAATTCATTGACAGATAAGTATCAACTGTAATAATTAATAATATGACTGCATAGCATATTCAG
Source organism: Epiperipatus broadwayi (assembly GCA_028023455.1). Lineage (NCBI taxonomy): Eukaryota > Metazoa > Onychophora > Udeonychophora > Euonychophora > Peripatidae > Epiperipatus > Epiperipatus broadwayi. The sequence goes on from JAQFVV010006222.1 coordinate 5,033,146, forward strand.
GTCATAATAGCTTTGATTATATATGGCAATTCTCCAAAAATGATTAACATTTTATATCATATGACCATAAATCCATTTACATGAAAAATATATTGATTAAACTTCAATAGATTTATACTTTTTCAATATAAAATGTAATTCTTATCTTTGAAATCAGTCAAGGTAATACTGCAATAAACAATGAGGATTGCCAATTCCTCAACAAGCTTTATGATAAATGCTTAGCCAGAGCCAGACTTTAAAATATCTCTGTCAGGAACCCCACCCCCAAACCCCTGACCATGGTTTCATGCTTTGGCACCTCTCTGAGAAGTACCAAAGCACAAAACCATGGTCAGGGGTTGGGGGGAGGGGGTCCTGACAGAGTTATTTTAAGTGCTGGCTCTGGCTAAGAATTTATCATAAAGATTGTTGAGGAATTAGCAATCCTCATTGTTTATAACTTACAAGGCTTAAGAAAATATGGTCATGTGATCTATGACTCTATTTTAATATTGCAATGTTTGTTAATAGTTTACTGGTCTGTTCACACACTTTATATGTACACATATATATATTAAGACACTTCAGTTTCATTCCATGAATAATATATATATATATGAGTTGTACTACTATCATTAAACTTTTCTTGAATATTTTTTTTAATTAAATAAATCCTGTATTTCTGAAATTTAATTAAATAGATAGTTTTATATATTTAAAGACAGGTTTAATTTTGCTTCCTCTCAAATACTTTAATTACAATTCTTTTTTACATTATTATTAGTCATATATATATAATCTTTATTTTGATTGAAAATAGACTAAATTATTTACTGCAAGCAAGAGTAATCTTTTAAGAATGTACAAACCTACTAACAATTATCAAAATATTTATTTTAAAACAAAGGATTGAAAAACAGATCTGAATCTATATAAATTGTGATAGATAAGAAGTCATTACAGAATTACAGAAATAAATAATAATGGTATGAATAGATTGAATAACTGTTAAAGATAATCTAAAATGAATGAACAGAAAGTAAAACACCTTTAAATCAAGTGTTTGAATGTTTCTAAAGTTCTCAAGCAACCCTGAATATAAATATATATAGTTAACACAGCTAAAATTATATAAAGATTTATAAAAACCTATAAGTAAATAATTACATATTGAAGTAACCATGAAAACCTTAATTCTCTATTTAAAACTGCTTTGGATAACATTTAATATTTCAATGGGAAAATAAATATTAAATTTATCTTCAAAACCATGAAAAAATATTGCTACAAATATGTATGCAGCAAGATTGCCAAGATGATAAACTTTTATAATGCTAACTAAAATCATGAAGGTATTATAATTTAATAAGGTATTATCTATTCAAAACTAGCTTCCTCAAATATTTTAAAGCATTCATAAATAATTATTTCTAATGTTCAAATATTTTTAATATATTCTTATTATAACATTATCATTATGTGGTGAGATTATTGCCTTAAATTTCCAGGTATTTGTAATAATAACTGAAAGACATGCATTTATTCTAAGAAATGAAATTAATTTATTTTTAATATAATTTCATATTTTTCATATAAATAACAATTTCTTTTTTTTTTTTTTTACTTTGTCACATTTTTGGCTTTCTTTCTTTCTTACTCCATATTTATTATTTGGTCATTTTGATTGAAACTTATGCATCAATACTGAGTTTGACAGGAAATAAATGGAAAGCTTTTACAAAAAGATGAAATCCCAAGATTTTTTTCTTCTTAACATTGCCATAGATATGGATATTTACATGCACCCATTCTATAAAATAAGAAAACCTGACTTGCAGCATAAATTAGTCAATATCATATTTAAGTCAAATACCATCACTTTTTTTTTTTATATTTTCAACTGCCTGCAGTATAACTTTCCAATAAGTTAATATATGTGCTATATTTATTATTTTAGATGAGATCCTTAGATATTTTTTTTTTAATAAAGCCCTTGGATTATTTAAAGTTGGATAGCCTTGATTTAGCTTAACAAAAATAAAATGTTATATATATCTAGGGTTGATGTAGATCTATATATGTATATGTATGAAGGGAAGATATGTGTATATTTTGATATATATGTGTGTATTATTTATATATATGTAAAATGATGGTTATGTATTTATATTATTCAAATATTGTAGCTCTGATGAAGACTGCTGGACAGTCGAAACTGTAAGGAAAATAAAGAAGTTTTTAAGAAAATTTGTTTGCATTGAAGTGTATGTGAAAGAACTGTTATAAGCAATATATATATTAATATAAAATGTTGCAATATAAAACTGATCTTTTCTAAGCCACTCTGAAATATGACACACTACTTCATATAGCATATAAATTATGAATGAGTTCCTCTATATATATATACTTGCACATTAAATCTTTTCAGGATAAAAACATTAATACAACATAATTTAAAAGTGCAAAATTTATGACTTTATTGATTCAAAGAGATTATATTAACATGAAAAATAATTAAATTTAGTACAAATTACTTATCTTTAAATATATATTTATTCTGAATATTGTCAACTTCCATGATTTAATCTTGTTAAAAAACTTTGGTAAATTAATTTCATATAATTCAAAAGATCAACCTTAATAGTATGCACAAACATGATCTTCCATATCAAAAATATATCTCCAGTAGGTAGATAATTGAAGTTCAACCTATGATTCTGTTGTAACTTGAAAAGGATTTTGATAAAAATAATCGAAGTAGGATATCATGAAATTATACAGCATTTAGTTTTTTTATTTCTTGGAATATAAATTTTAAAACTCCGATATATTTATTACTTCAATAAGAAATCTGATAAAGAAGAATTCTATTATTCCATCCATAGTCAAAAGAAGGAAGTCTATTATTCCGTAGTCATATAATCTAAAATTCCTTTGTATCTGCTTCAAAAAAAAAAAAAGATGTTCTTGTCTGATATTTGCTTTTGACCAATAATAAACAATTCTAATGTCAGTCTAAAAATGAATCATGTGTTCCTAATAAATGATCAAGATGATCATTATATACATTTGATGTTTGTATACTTGCTTTTACCATCAAATAAACGTAGTTCAAAAATTTCAGATTTTGTTTTTTAATAAATGAAAAAAATATCAAATATATTTTTATAAAAGTACAACTTGCTATGATGATACATAATACTTTATTAATAATTTGGCTTATTTTTTGTTTAGTACTACCCCCCCCCCATTTCTACTATGTATAGAATAGAAATCTACATACTTATATAAATATCAAACTTTTTACATTTTAATAATATAAAATGTTGATAAGCATCATGTTGGGAATTTTATCTAAAATCATATTAAATATATTTAAAATTTACACTCTACCACAAATTTTTGAAATATGAAGATATCTGAAAACGTTTTGTAAATCAAAGTTTATTAATTTATCTAAAATCCCAAAACTCCTTTTAAAAAAAGCTCCTTTTCTGCTTTAAAAAAAAAATAGCATGTAGATAAATATCTTCTTACATGTTATCACATAGCAGGATGTTCGGGGGAAGGGAATTATTTAAATAGGTCAAAAATACAAAGTAATTGCTTCTGCAGATTTATTTATGAATGAATAAATATTTGTTTAAAAATAAATGGTAGTTGTATACTTGGGGTAATGTGGCTGCTTGATGGAGTTGTTGTTTGCAAAAGCACAGAAATATGCAGTTTACGCAGCCCAACTTACCACCTATACAACAGTTCGGTTCATATTAGGTGTTAGCAGGTGTAGATCCCATTGCACACTATGCCTTGTGTCACTATGGAAATACACAGTTCATAGATCATTACCATAGGATGTGAGGGTATATAAAATTCAGCAGGCCATACGAGTTTTTATGTGCATTTGAATTAAGGAACTTATACATTACCTGATGTACTATTACATACTAATAATTGTAAGTCCATCGCCGCATTTCCCTACACAGCTTGGAAGGTGAAAAGAATTGCAAAACAGTAGGTCGTTGAAGCATTTCACATAAGTCACACGAAAAGGCATGTTTACGGGAGAACAGCTATGAGAGTAATAGAATGGCTACTGTTGTCCATGGTTTTGAAAATCATAATCTTGGTTTGCTCAGACTAGAGCATGTGTTGGCCGATCCTTCAGATTGGCAAAACCATTGGACTCCCTGCACACCAGCACTAAGTGCTGAAATGTATAATGTAATTTTAAAATATAATTTCTAAAATGTTTGTTCGGAAATTTTTAATACTTTGAAAAATTGGCAGAGAGCAGAAAACAAATCATTATTTTTGCAAGCAACAATGCCTAACCCCAAGTATATAACTACCTAAAAAATTTGCAAGAATATTATCACTAGAACCGCTCATATGAACAATTAACATAAATTTCTTAACTCTTCCTAGATCTCATGAGAATCCTGAGACTAACTGTGGTATTTCCAAATTGTGCTGCATGAGAAATCTGGAGTATATATTCATTTTCACTATAGCTAGTTATTGTTCAAGGATTTACTTTAATTTTTGTCAATACATAAATTTTTAAAAAATGAATTTAAATAGGATATTAACTTCAATTAATGTAAAGTATACTATTACTGCCTATTATGTAATAAAAAAAGCTAAAAAGGTAAATAATTTTTGTTTTTTATTTAAAGTTTTTAGTATTTATAAATTTTATAAATAAATATTAACTTTATTATTTCTGAATGTATGTATATATTACATATATGATCCACAAATACAAAAAACCAAAACAAATCACATCACATACATAAAATAAATTTATTACATAAGTCACAAAAAATGGATATAAAGTAATAGTTTAAAAACAGAATAATTTCAATTCCTAAATATAGTTATAATAACAATATATTGAAAATATATATATATTTTACAAAAAATATACACAAATAAAGAATTAATAAGAGACAAAAAATGTTTATTAATTAAATGCTTTAATTGACTATGCACTAAAAAAAAACTGCTTGTTCAACCACAGTTGAGGTTTTTTAGATTTAACTTGAATTAATTTTCTGCACCCTCTATGCTTTTCTTTCAAATCAAGTCTAAAAACTCCAAATAAATAAACTTTTTTTTTCTTTTTAGTGTATCATCAATAAAAATATTTGAAAAACAAATTTTATCTATATTATTTTTAAGTTTTTATTATTGGTGCAATAAATAAAAATGTAAAACTATGACATACTTTAAATTGACTGGACTTTTATAGTTGATATATAATGTAACAGATAAATAGTTCAAGATGTAACGTTACTAGAAGGCACCACTATATAATACATCTAGACATTTTTCCAATAACAAATTGTAATTTAATATTGAAAATTAATATAAGAAAATACCAAAGAAAGAAGTTAAGTTTACTAGAAAAGTTACCATTATACAAATATGTTGAGAAGCTATAAATTATAAACTGAAACTTTTCTAAAGACAAGTTTACCCAGCATGATTTATATTTGGACACTTATTAACTTGAATATCAATATTTTATATTTTATAATTTGAGTAAAAGCAAGTAATAAAAAAAAAAAAATTATTTTTAAAAATTCAAATAACAATGACATTGTAATAGTTACCAATCAACAAATGCATGTATGATTAACAATCTGAGACAATGCCACAACAAATCAAGCTTTAATCTCAATACCTAGTAACACAGTAACCTATACACAGAGGGTTATAAAAATAAGCAATGGGTGAAAGGTCTGTTATATATAAGATTAACTCCATATTATACTATTGTAGGTAACAGGATAGAAACAACAACTATTCTTACAACTTCATGTTAAATATTTAAATATTAATTCATCATTATAGCCATGTTATTTATAGATATAAACATTATCCATGCTTAAGAAAATATTCAATACAAAACTAGATCATTATAAAATAAAGCCATAGGAAATTTATGATTACAACTAATGAACAAATATCAAGCTACATATATCAATAGTATCTCAGTTGCCAATACATACAATATCAGTCAAATCTCATGTATATAAAATAAATATTTATTACTATTTAAACAATCATTATTTAAAATTACAATTATTAAATAACACAGATTATATATTTCATAATTTGTATTGAAATATGTTATCTATAAAATAAAATAAACCATCATTTAATACACCTGTATTCTTTTGAACATTATATTTAAAACATTTTGAAAATATTACTTGTATATAGCTTTGATAATTACATATATAGTGATCAATCTAATATTTACGAATTGACAATTTATAAATAACTAATATCAGCATAATATTTATGTGAAAAACAATTTATTATAAATTAAAAATATCGAATAAAGATTTATAAACTGTTTTGTAATTTTGCTCTTCAAATTTAATTAAGAACAGACAACATCTTCATTCATTATAGTGCTTCATTTGAAATATAGAAGATAGACTTTAATGAAGATGTAAATAAAATCATGATTTTTCAGCAATTCATGATTATGAAGTAATACTATTTATGATATATGAAAATATGAAAAAGTACATTAGCAATTTGAGTCTTAGTTCCCAAATTCTTAGGATGAAAACTTTGTATTTAGAAGTTCATTTTGATAGTTTTAAAATCCAAATCTTCTTCCTTTTAAATTCAATAGCTGATGATCCCGTTCACATGATTAAAACAGTTTTCTTGATAACAAATAATTTTTGGCTACTTGTCAATAGAACAGTAAATAAATATACAGTCAATGTTATAATTATTTTTAAAAAATAATTGACAATTCTTTAAAATTAATATTTTTAAATCAAACACTTGAATTTCTTTCGAAATTATAGTTTAATAAAATCAATTTTTATTTACAAAAATATATAATACCTTTAAATTAATATTTTAAAATATTGATGACATCACACTTCTAAATTAATAAAAAATTTCTATACATTTACCTAATCTACATGCCAGTGAAATATACTATTTCAATATATACATCACTAGATATTTTACTATGAATTAAAATACATAACCCTTATGTATATATCATATTTAGTATGTGCATGAATATGAAATATTCTTTTAAATATAGTGACATTTTTCTCAAAACATTTATTAAACTAATTAATATGGATGATATATTACAAATATGGATAATGAACAATTATAATATTAGATGAGTTATGGAACTAACATTATTGAGTTAAACAGGGTTAGGTATTTAGTGGTTAAGTTCTTTGTTAACTTTATCAGAGAGTCTGACATTTTTTTTAAAAAAAGCTAAACAAAACTGTATTATAAACAACTTAATTATCAGTTAAATGAAGCTTGCAATCAGTAACAAATAAAATCAATAGCCATTCCTTCTTTACTAGATATTTTTGAAGTAAGTTAATAAATATACTCTTTATGTATATGTATTTAGTATGTTTACATAATTATATTTTATAATTATATATATAATAAATCTTTACTAACTTTTCTATTTAAAATTGTTTTAAAAAACAAAAAAAAGCTAAATAAAACTATATTATAAACAACTTTCTTATCACTTAAATTAAGCTTGCAATTGTAACAAATAAAATCAAGTGAGCATTATTTAAAAAATTCCCCCCATTCTTCCTATTTAAGAAACTGATTCGCCTATTTAAAAAATTGTGGCCTATCACTTTCATAGATATTTTAAACAAATGTATAAAATTTCAAGAAGTTATATTGAACTTAAATCTGTTAAGTATCTCTTGCAAACATTACTTTTAAAAAAATGAAAGTTGTAATAAGAATTTTTATTAAATATTTTTAATGTTTTCCCACTCTCTGGTCCATATCTAAGAAATTAGGTGACCCACTGAAAAAATGGGCATATCGATTAGCCTGGTATTACTTAGTTATATACTAGATTTCAAGCATTTCTATTGAATTTAAATATATTAAACCTCAATTTTAAAATTTCATTCTAATTGAAAAAAGATCTAACAAACAAACTGATTTTTCAACTTCAGTAAAAGTATTTAAAAAATGATAAACCTGCAATTAGTAGCCTTTTAAAAATTTAGTTGCAGTATTTGTATTATCATCATGCTTTTTTTCAAAGTAAACTCTCACAATTATTATCTTTACATAAGATGTGATATGTTGGACTATTTCCATCATTTATGAGTGAATGTTGAATGTACAGAAAATTTTAACTTTATTTAAACTTTCCAAATACAAACATACCATCATTACAAACCTTCAGACAAATTATCTTTACATAGTTTATTATTAAACAATAAAGTATAAAATTCAATTATCAGTATTCTCAATTAATACATTACTGATAGAATATTAATAAGTGCTTATGATTTGTCTATTTACTACTTATCGTAAGATTAGAATTATAAAGTTTTAGTGTTTTTTTGCTAATAAATAGTTTATATCATTTTAAGAAATTTTCTAACTGAAAGATGAGATGACTACCATCAATAACTTAAGTAACTATTAATTATCTTCTAAATATATATTCATATAGCCAGACCGCAGAAGTTCCTTGGGTTCCCATTCATGCTTTCTCCTCAGGATATGAGAATCCAGTTACAAAACATGCTTTCCAAGGGCATAACAAACACTATTAAATTACTCTCTAGTATTTAACTGTCTCTCTATGGCAAAATCATACTACTCAACTTGTTAATATTCCTGAAAATAAATTCATTTCCTTCCAATCATCCTTCCTACCAAGACCTTCATAGCAAAAATTAATTCCCTATGTTCTGGATTCTTGTGGAGAAAGAAAACTGTCACAATCAGCCTTAAGAAAGGCATGCCTACCTAAAAAACTCAATGGACTAGGACTACATACCAACTCTTCTTTTCTAGTTCAGAGAGCACATAATATGCTTGTCACAATTAAAAAAATAATCTCGGAAGACTTATCAATCCCTAGTCACTCCCACTGATACCCCACCATCTCATTGTTGGTCCCCACCCTGGACCAAAATGGTTGTTAATTTGGTTGAGAGTGCTGGAATTAATGTGGGGGCAATTGGGAATAAGCTCAAATATTGAGACATTCATCAATTCTTCTGTCAATCCGTGATGAACCCAACTGTTCTCAAGGTTAACAATGAATACATCAAATAATTCAAACTATGGAAGCTTGAGACTAAATATTTAGACTTTATTTTAAAAATAAATATACATTCCTTACCAACTAATGATTTCTTACTGAATAAAAGAGGCTTTGACAAAATATACACTGAATGTCAAATGTGCAGTGGTGAAAGTGAAACACTGCAGCACTTCCTACATGGGTGCAAAACTCTACAATAGTAATCAATAGCTGGATATCATATGATAAAATTTTTCAATATTCAAGACTATTCAGCTGATGTTTTCTCAGCAATGACTCTCCGTTATGCTGAACCATTCACTGTGAATCCTTAAGTGCAATATCACGTTTGGTAGAAATTCAGGGAATCTACTTAATAACTTATTGGGTACTATTAAAACATTAAAAGCAAGGGACTGCACAGTTTCCTTTACTAAAATCCAGTATACATGGAAGCAATTAAATATTCCTGTATCACAACCATCCAGAGCAAATTTGTAAAATCATTATTATATAACAATTATGTTGTTGTTTTTTCATTATTTTGTCTGTCAAATATCCCTAACACCAATTATATTGGTCATATATTGTCATCTAAGTTGCAAATTATAATGTACCTATTTTTTTTATTAGATGAATAAAGTTCATCATTGAATAAAAAAACTATTTTATAAGCTTTTAACAGCTTTAAATATATAGATTTATTTACAAGTAAACATTAAATATATTATTTAACAAGCATGACTCTTCAATGTGGACAAATAAAATCATATATCGCATGGTCAATGATTGTCATATGTATAGCTGCAATGGCAGAATTAGAAACACTTCATAAAACCATGTGAATTTATCTCCTAGAAATCTTTCCAGATTCCTTGATATTTTATTGATAGTTAAACTGGCATTTAAAAAAAACATATGCTAAATAAATAAATAATAAAAACATTTCTAACTCCTAGATACTCTATTAATTGTAAACTCCAAATTAAAAAAAACGATACAAAAATATATAAATTCTTTTGATAACAAAGTACTCAAAATCTTTAAAAGTTAATAAATAAATAGTTGATATTCAGAATGAGACAACAAAAAGATAAAAACCAACAACATACATTTATAAATATAATGAAACCATGATTTATGTTCTATCATATATCACTTTAATTATATGTTATCAAAATATATATATATAAATAAAATATATATAAACAAAAAATATTAAAATTCCTAAATTTAATAAATTTTATATGGCAGCAGTCTTTTTTTCCCTTTTGGAGCACTGCATACAATCATGTTCATTAATATATCTTCAGGTTAAGTTGAAAGCATATATATTTTATTCATCGCTTTGAGGGGCTATATTATCTGCAAAATATTTTTTAAGCGTAAACTGAAATTTAAAATTTATTATTTTTCCGAAGTGATAAAATAGTTACTCTTGCATCAAAAAGCTTAATGCTTGAATAATTTAATCCAGAATCTGAAATAAATAACACAGAAAAGAGATGATAGTGTAAACTCCACAGTATCAAATTGGAAAAGTGATTGTCTGCTAATAACAAGACTGCCATTAATGCTTCCTTAAAGAAAAAAGTTACTAAAAAATGGGTACTACAACATTAGATAATCCACACCGCTCGATGGCATTGTTGCTAGTCAAAAACAAAGATATAATAACATTATCGGGTGCAGGTTGCCTGGATTTGATTTTTCACCATTTTTTTTTTTATATTTACATTATTATATTAGTATGTAATAAGCTCTATTAGCGAGTATGTATGTGTATTTATATTGCATACATTTCGCTGGTTTTTTTTTAATTTTATTTATATTAGTATGTAATAAGTTCTGTTAATGAGTATGTGCATGTATTTATATTGTGTACATTAATTAATTAATCAAATATGTATGCATATAATGAGTATACGTAGTTATATTTTAAAATGATTAAACTAAAGTAAGATGTAAACATTGCTGTATGTGTAGAAACGCACCTATGTATATCTGCGAAGCAAACTGTAATGGGATAGATTTTGTGAACACTACAACTTTTCTAAATTATCTCTATAAAGTTATTAAATTTATAAATTTGTTTGCATTAGCATATAAATCTTAAATCCAGGAGCGACTGTTTTATACATATAGTAGAATGTTGACAACTTAAATCTCTTTTTTAAAAAAAGAGAATCAAGGTCATCAGTTTCTCAGAAATACCTCTCATTAAATAGTAAACTGAGAACTGAAATTTCAAAGATGATTTAAAAATAAAGTTAAAAAAACAAATTATTGAACTGGCAGCTGTATCTTTTATCTTTGCTAAAATTTATTACAGTTATTAAAACTTAAGAATTTAAAACTAAAAATTGCAAACAACTTAATGGCTTGGGAGGAGGTGAGAAAGATTTGCTATAAAACCCCCAGCTTGAATTCAAAAGAAGTTGACTCCCATCATTATACAAATCAAATACAGCCAGGCGCTATGCCGAAATTTACGATGTCGGCAACTGGTCTAGGAAATTGGCCTAGGAGATGGAGGAAGTCCAGAACAGCAAACCAAGCCACCAAGAATGAAGCAGCCCACCAGTGAATGTTAGTGCCTAGGTCATGCAAGCCACCTCAGCAAGAAGATGATTGTTAATTAAATCTTCTGCAGAGCTCTTATAACTAAATCGCTAATAATTCTTATAAGCTAACTATACTATAAATGTGCACAAACTGTTAAACTAAAGTCTACTCTTGATAATTAAACAGCTTCTTAATGTGATATTTAAAAATAATAATATTGTAAAATCTTGCCTAATTAAGGGTTAAACTAGTAATATTTCTGTTAAACATGATAACTATCTTGTTATTCTTCATAATTTATTCAATCTGCAGATATGCCTTCATTACTTTGCTTATTGATATTTTATTAATTGTGCTATGCTATCCTTCAGAGCGAAGATTGCTAATATTATAACAGTAGAGAGACAAACGCTCTCATATAATCTTATATTGCTTTTTATCACGCATATGAATTTCTGATCTGGAAAGTTACTTTTGTATATGTTGAGCTACTACTATCTTTTAGCTTAGTATAATTCAGATTTGCATATTTAATAATTATACACCTCTACTCCGCTTAGCGATGGCAATTGGTCCTACAAAACTCATTGTTAAGCAAGAATATCGTATACAGAATACGTATTTATAATGGAGGTCTACGGGAAAAATTTGATCGATTCCAGTCGACGTAAAATAGCCACATTGGTTTCCAAGCTCAAAGATTTTCTTGATTTTTTGATGGCAATAATGACTAAATATAGTATCTAAAAGAAAAGTTTTATATCATTAGGAAAAAAAATGCATATTTTCATTATTTAAAAAGTACAGTACAGAAAAGAAAGAGAAAGTGAAACTAAATTTGAATTTAAGAGTTTTTATATTCTTCCACAGAAGTTTTTCATTGTAATAAAAAAAAAATCCATACTGAAGTGCAATGTTTAATTATAAATTATTTAATTAAACATAAAGACTGCAGAGTAACAAAAGGCTTAATGCTATCGTAAATCAGTCAACTTTAGAAAAAAAAATCAACTTATTTAAAAAAAAAAAAAAAACCAACTGTTCTAATTTTCTAAATCATACGCTAAGTCTATTTTTCTTACTGTATATTTTTACTAATGTAATAGTGCCTCCCTGCCCCCTGCTCGTGTAGAAAAATTATTCATTAAGACTTATTTTAAATGCAATCTGTTTTTCTTTTTAAATTTTTTTCTAATTCAACATTCTCATTTTAAAATGTTGTTTTTCTTTTGATTTGAAGCCACTTGGGTGTATGTAATGAAGGAACACACACACACACACAATTTAATATTAGTATTTAGTGTTTTCCTGAAAGTTTGTGATGATGGTATTTTAGTTGTACTGTTTGTGTTGAATGTCTAGAAAAATTAAACTTTATTTAAATAATCCAAGTACTGTACATTATATTTAAATAAAGTTTAATTTTTCTAAAGACATTCAACACTTATATGTATACAGTATTATAGATTCAGCAACGATATATATTTTAAGTTTATACGTTTTATATTCTAAATACTGAATGCAGCACTAACATTGTGAATAAAACATTGTATGTGCTATACAATTAGCAGCAAAGTCATTACCTGTATACGTATTACAGTAATGTACTTTAGCTTTTAAGTAAAATGTATTTAAAATACATATTCTTTGATGTCATCAGTGGCGCAAAATTCAAGATGGCTGCCAAAAAAAATTTCAATTTTTCCCGATTGTTAAATCGAAGTAATGGGTACAAATTGATGATGATCACTATTATGAAATATCGCTAAGTAGCCAACTGCTAAGCAGGGTAAAGATGTATTAGCTAACGATCAAACCGGGACTGCTGATCATTACGTACAGAAGACCCATAGCATTTATGCGATTGACATTCCATTTAGTATTTCTTACAGCACCTCAATATCATTTCCCCACCACAAACACAGTTCTCTGTCGACAAAATTTTTTTCTGCTTTAGGAAGGCCATCACAGCACACTTCTGTAGCAGGCAATTCCAACAACTTGAAAGCAGACTCTTTCTGCCATTTTATTTTTTGGTCTTGCAAGTTCTCGCAAAGTGCGTGACTTTCATGTGAGCTCTGCCGAATCATGCTTTACCCTCATTTTTAAGATTGGGCCAGCTCTCAAGGGGCATAGGGAAATTTGTGAAATAGAATTTGTAGCACCTCATACTTAACACTAACTATTTCAGACTGCATATTGGTAGTTTTCATAATTACAACTACAGACACCCTAATATGATATGCTGTTGAATGTTCAATAATAACGTGTGCAGAAAGTGTCTTAACACATTGCAGATAATGTTCATATACTATCTATGTGGGGATAGTGTTGACTGCTTCACCATCAAGTGTTTCAACAGTTTACAGGCCATAAGATGTATGAGCAGCCTTGTAAATGTCATATTTCTGTGCTTTTGCATGGAAACAACGCCATCAGGTGGTGTGGATTATCCAAGGTTATAGTACCAAAAAAAATATATCATCCAGAATGTGTTTAATTTCAATGAAACTTTGATACTTTGCTAGTCATTTTATTTAAAAAAAAAAAAAAGATGTAGAAAGTTTTTTATTTTTTAAATGAATGTGAATGAATAAATGTACATGAGCTCTCTCAATTTCTCACTAATAATTATATTGTTGTTTTTTACCTTTTGTTTATACTATGATTTTAATTTATATGTATTCTAAGTAAAAATGGTTTGTGTTATATATTGTAATAAACAAAAAGTAGTGAGGTGCAAATAAACATCAACAAATAAATATGTGCACAGTAAATGACTAAAGAATCACCATTAGAAGTGACATAAATAACAATCATCCTATGTGACTGGATTTAATGAATACAAAATCTAAATTTTTAGGCTAATCATCAACTAGTCAATACCATATATGGGGCATGGTATTATCAAAATAATCATCAATATTTATGCTGCATAACCATACCCAAGTGCTAATGTAACTATAATTAATAATATTGGGATCATTGTACCAATGCTGATCACCATCAATGCTTAGCCATCTAGTACCATGAATATATAAAGTGAGTGAATTTTTACGGTAACTTTCATTACCTCAACATTTTCTCAATAATTCTAAGAATCATGTAGGTTTTCAGATATTCTGTATATCATTCACCTAGAGAGAGCTTTGAAATTGCATAGACCTTGATGATTGCAAACAAGCGCAGACACAATTTGAATTAGTATTAAATAACATTAGGAGAATAATTGATTAAAAAAATAATAAAAATAATTTAAAAATAAATTCTGATAAATATTCTACATTACAAATAAATCATTCTGATTTTGATTATTTACAAATATCAGAAAATATTCCCATAAATTGAAAAATAAAACTATACTTGTAACATTGATTAAATTGTAGTTTATAGAAATATCAAAGTTGTATATGCTAATAAAGATCATGTGTGTGTGTGTGCACATATGCATGTGAGACAATACATTTATCATTATTTTCATTAAGACTATACAGTTCAATATAAATAATTATGTGTATATAAAATGCATGAACACATATGTACCACATATAAATATAAAATATTTCAATGATTAATTACAAACTAAGTTGATATTTTTATTATTTTCTGACCAAGCTTAAATTAACAACAAAAATTTTGTGATAAAGAAACATTACTTATTTTCTTTGAAAGCTGTTTGTTTTTAGTTTTTATCTACTTGCAAAATTTAACAAATATTTTCCAAAAACATTTCTACACATCAAGTAATTTCTTAGCCATGTTTTAATTTTATTCAAAAGTTGTTTTGTGAAAAAAAAAAAGTTGAAATTTTGATGGAAGATTTTTTTTTCTTCCTTCTTTAGTACTCTATTTAACTGATAAATACTATATATATATGCATTTTCCCAATATTTGATTTTTTTGATGTTACCATAAGTTTGTAAAATAGGTCTCATACCATGAACAATATATATAACTAGCAGATTTCTCTTGTCTGTGCCTAAATGCATACATAAAGCAGCATATATAAATTGTATAGCACTGGAGTCTCAAGACTAGGTTGGTTCTCATTTAGATTAGTGGTATGACATATCCTGAATGCTGGGTGTCCTCAACTCATTTCAGATTTTATAATTTAAGTTTAGATGAGCAAGAAAAGTTTCATACATACTGAGTTATAAAATCATAAAGTTCTCCCATTTCAGATCAAACTGAAGCAATATAGATTAGCTTTAACTGCCCTTACTTTGATGCTGATACTGTAACTCTCAGTTAAAATGAACCCATTATTTATAGATGTAATAGAATCTATACACAAGAGAATCAATAAGAAAACTTTTCCTTTTTTATTAGTAAAAACAAGATAATAACTAAATTACCGTTGTTCTGGGATTTTTAAATTTACATTTATCAAAAAATAAGTTTTAATTAAAAAATTTTTATAATCTTTTTAGTAAAAATAGATTATAGAATTAAATCTATGTTAATAGGTATTACAAAAAAAGGATGTTTTAGATCAGAGGTGGGCAAATAGCGGCCCAAGGGCCACATGCGGCCCTCTAAGAGTTTTTATGCGGCCCTCCAAGACAATCAGGAAAATCCATCTTGAACTGAGATTTCCTTCCTGTGCATGACTGAAGATTCATCTCTTATTTTCCACTAGGATGGCCACATCAATACATATGCACAGTGTAGATACTATGTGCAGGGCTTTTCCAGTTGATCTACTTAATTTCAATTTTGTCTTTGCATTAGCAAACATATACATTTCCAACTTTAGTGAAACCATGAACCCTCCAAAAAAATCGGTGATGAATGTCATGTGTTTAATGAAAAATGGACAAACAAATATTTTTTTGGTAATACAGGGAATAAAGCAGTGTGTTTATTGCATCATGAAAAAAAGGTGCGGCCCTCCTCTAACCTTCACTTTTACAAAGTGGCCCCCGATGTGGCCCTCCACCAACCTCTGTGGCCCTTGAGCCAAAACAATTGCCCACCCCTGTTTTAGATAGAAGTATTTTTCTTTCTTTGTTATATTGCAAATTTAGATGTTTGCCAAAATCAGAAATAAGTCAAATACAATATTTTTATAAAATAGTGGCCTTTTATATAATTTCAAATAATTTGTAGAATTTCAAAAATATCAAGAAATAATATTACTTAATATTTCACTTATTCCCGAACTTCTTTTAAATAATTATATACCTAAATTTTCTGAATTAATTACTATTTTTTCTTTTAAGTTTGATATATACATGCATACACATTACATTGTGTGCTATGAGACCAGTCTCTCAATATGTAAGTGTATGTTTAAAAATACTATACATATAAAATTATGATATATATGAAAAGAGCTTGAAACAAAATACAATGACTTCACTATACATCTAACAATTTAATTTTAAAAAATATAGAATTCATTAAGATATTGAGAAAATTTAGTTATCTTCTTGATTAAGTTCCCTCTAATTACTAGTAATACACTATTAATAAATTATATAATAAAAGCAAACATGTTATTTTAAGCACAAATTTTAATATCATCATACTAATTAATTCGATAAATATATGCAATTTCTAATAATCCTATCAGAAAAAAAAAAAAAATACTATTGAAAAAAGTTAGTTCATTTTAATTTTTTCTCTCACCAAGATTTCTTCTTTGCAAAAATTCAATATTTTATTTTTTAAATACATTAAAAAATAATAATATTATTACAAAATAATAAAATAAACTGGTTACAGTTTATAAAGCTCTTAACTTTACTGCTATAAAATAATATAAATGAACAAAATTTTAAATTTTAATAATTCTGTATGACATAAATTTTAACTGAAAGTGTTTTAAATAAGCATATAAATATTTTATTATTCTTAGTATTCAATTATAAAAATTATTCCTGTTATTTTAAATTAAAGAAAAATGTGACTGTTCTCATTTTAACCTTTTTTTTTTTTTTTGTGACTGTTACTTTGTTTTTAACAAGCAAATATCAAAAGTTATTTATAAATTTAAAAATAAATACATTTAAGTAATAACAATTATACTTTAGTTATGTACAAAATAATTATCTGCTTGCAAGATATGGAACATTAGTTAATTCTGATTATTAAGCAATTTTCTTAGAATTATTATTATAATTTATTATTTTTAATTTTCGAATTTTCCTAGTAATATAAAAATATTGTTCACTTTATAAATATTTGCTTTACATTGACATTTTTAAATACTACTGTAAAATTCCAAAATAATATAATTCATTTAACCTCGCTCGGACCCACTTATTTTATCTTTAAAAAAAAAAAACATCTATTTACAAACATTTTTTACTATGAATAAATAAATTACAGTACTATGTAAAAAGCATTTGTCAATCTTCTATGTGATATGAACCTCTTTTCTATATGCAGTTCCTCTTTTAGTTGGTTTAGAATAGTAAACTCAAATTCCTTTTAAAATAAATTAGACATATACAGTGAAACTGTGTATTACACTGTATCTAATTTTATGGTTTAAATTATAGACTATCCAAAGTAAAATGTAAACCAGTGATCTTCAACCCTTGGTCCACGGAATGGTGCCGGCCGCAGGAAAGTTTGTAATAACAAAATAATAAAAGAGTTTTAACTTTTAATTAATATAAACAATGTTTATTTATTTTTTCATCTCATTTTTACCCAATTAAAAAAAAAAGAAACAGAACGAAAACACAATCTAATCAATCATACATAAATTAATTTGTTTTTTTAGTTGTCACAGATGTTTATGGGGGGAGGGGGTAGAATTAAATTTTTTATTACTTTTCTAAAAAAATTCAAAATTAAAAAAAAAAGTTTATTATACAACTCCATATATATATAATTTCATCTTCTATATTTAACGTTGTTTTGATCAGTTATAACAATTATGCTCATCTAAAGCTAAGCTTACAGTTTACATCTTTAAAAAAATGTATCTATAGACTTCTGCTGGTCCGCGAAACCTTATTCGTATTTTTTTCAGGCCGCGAAATCTTATCCTTAATCTTATCCTTATTTTACCGGTCCGAAGGTGTGAAAAGATTGAAAACCACTGATGTAAACAAACAACAAAATAAAAAACATTAAAATTTGCAAATTTAAATATTCAAGTAGTCATTTTTCCTTATCTGAATTTGATGTGCAGTATTCTGCTTAATCAAATATTTCTAAAACTTTTTACATTTCAGAATAATCATTAAACATTAACATAATTGGAAAAATAATAATTTCTTGAAAAAGAAACGAGTCTAATAATGTTCTATAAGAGAAAAAAGTTATTAAAAAAAAAAAGAATATTGTCCAATGCTTATTTCACTATTTACTTTATGTTAAAGATAAAAATAAAATAGTTTGTTTTTTCCCTTATTCTTATTGTTTCAATAGGTGCATGAGTGAAATCACATTCTGTAAAATAAATATTCCCTCCATTTATTATTAATAATTATATTCCTATTTTAAAATTGTTTTTAGACTATAGTTTTGACTTATTTATACATATAAAAAACATCTGTGCTATATATATGTATGTGTGTGTTTTGAAATGTGCTATACCCTTGCAGTTCAATAAACACTACATATACTATTCTAATCATTGTTTATAAACAAAAGGTGATTTGTTATATGCTATTTCCTTTGCACATTTCATGGCTCCATTGTATATGGAGTTATTTTAACTTTATATAATACTGAGACTATAATAGTGTACTTAGATATCATTTTAGTAAATGCTCAGGAACATTTTCACAGATGGGGGAGCTATCAAATAGCAACTGACATACTAAGCAATAAACCAAACTTAAAAGTAAATGTGTGAGTAAAGTATATAAAAATAAAAGCTAAAAAAAAAATTTGTTTTTCATTAACAAATAATATAACTTTATTATATTGCAGCTATAAAGAACAAATGATTGTTTGATCAATAAATAAATATAACATTAACAATAAATAACTGAAAACAGTCAGAAAAAGTTTTGTCCAAACTAGTTTTCTTGATCTGCCTTACAAGCAATTGTCCCAGGTTAGCAGGTTTGCTTCCCGGCCAATGCTACACACAAGCAATTGTCCCAGGTTAGCGGGTTCACTTCCCGGCCAATGCTATGACACGTGGGGGAAAAAAAAGTGGAAAAAATAAAAAAATTTATCCAAACATTTGTCATCATAATATAAAATCTGTAACAAAAAAAATAACAAGAAAAAAGTTTTGTCTAAACAATTGCCATTGTGATCTGAAAAAGATAAAAATTAATGGGGAAAAAGTTATCCAAATCCATGCTATCATAATGTGAAAGTGACAAAACAACAACATAAATGTTTGTTAAACACTTGCCCTGAAAGCAGGAAATAATGAAATCAAAAGAAATTTTGTCCAAATGCTTGACTTCATGACCTGAGAGTGGGTATAAATAAAATATTTTCTCTAAATATTTGAAAAAAAAAAAATCATTTTGTAAATTACATTTGTGTGTTGTCAATGTTAGTGAAGAAATTTTAGGGATGGGTAGTCATTAGTGATACAAAATAAAAATTTCTATAGCAGCACAATCTTCTTTATGAAATAAACTATGGAAATACAGATCACTTATACTGCATAAGACAGAAGAATGCCAGGTGGAGGCATTGGCTGCAGTAGTGAAGCTGCAAAATCACCTGCTCCATCCAAAATAGAAAACCCTTTTGGTACTACATTAATATCAGTGGCCAAGTAAACAACAGATTAAGCCTGTGAAAATTTGAAGATGGTTTTCTTCATGATGGATCTGCCAATAAACCCAGTTATCAAGTTGAGTATCAAATCTATAGCAGTGGTGGATTAGCTTGATTTCTGCAGAGATTTGCTCATGCATCACTTCTGTCCAAGCCAGAGGACAAATAATCTATCCAACCAAGTTCACTAGTCCTCAGAAATACAACTGCGACAGGATGCTGCAAGAGCAACAACCATCCATGTCACACAACTCAAAAATTGCAGGCCTCAAATAAATGGGTCCTAGGTGTTAAGATTGAAAAAGAGGCTACCAAGCCAGGATAGATCAACTAATTCCCATCATCAAAACAATGTGGCTGTCTCAGACAATCACTCCAATGGGTGGCCAGCATACATAGACCTCAGTTCCAGGGGTTCACGGTCTACTTACAACCGTCTTACATAGATCCAGTAATGGACATTCAAACCTAGGTCATCAAAAGTTCCTAAGCTGAAGCAAAAGTCAAAATTCTCATCAGTACTATTGCAATCCCATCTTGATTTTATCTATTAGAAACTATGATAGAAGTATAATACCAATGTGGATCTTAGTGCTCTGTTTTTTTTGTTTGTTTGTTTGTTTGTTTCACGTTTAAAAATTGTTAATTAAAAAGTTGTTTTTTTTTTTACTCTGTATAGTTCTGTTTTATTCATGATAATAAATAGCAGCAATCTGGCTTCTATTTTCCAATGCTAATGTATATTTAACTTAATATTATATGTATTTATTATTCAAACAATTGCATAATAAAATATAAAAAATATTACTTTTTTTTCTTGTTTGGTTGCACTATTTGAATTATGCACTTATTTTCTGTTATTATGCATATTTATTGTTCAAACAATAGAAAGATAAAAAATATAAAAACTTTCTTACATTTACTGTTTGTACTATTTTACTGTAAAAACAAAATAACTAAAAGTAAAAAAGCTTGGACAAGTCAGAAATCTTCCTAATATTTTATGGATTTTATTAACATACCATTTGTTAAAATCTTTTTTGGTAAGATAAAATATAAATTATGTTAGTCAAGCGTTATTAGCCGAGAGGTCATCGCAACCGCATTGCAAGCAAATAGTTGTTTGCAGACGGTTGTGGGTTCTCGTCCCGGCCGATGCTATGACATATGGAAAAAATATATATATATAAATTATGTTAATCAAGTAAATTTGCTCATAATAATTCTATTATATAGCCTTTATTTTCATAGTATTCCTTATTTATAGTTGTAGTGTAATAAAGATGTGCAATTTGTTAATTAAAGTTTTTTTTTTTACTTTGTAGCCATTTATTTTCATATTGACAATTTCTAATCTTAATATTATACAAATTTTATTCATATTATTTACTATTAGGTTTATCATTTAGTAAGTCAATATTGTTGGAGGCTGTGAGCAGGCTATCTATAAGTAGCAGATAGTGGAATGGCCTTAGTTATGAAGGCATACTGTGATTAACAAATTAATAGTGCTGATAAAACTCCTGCTGCCTTGTAGGATAAAATACTGGTTCATCAAAGGCTAGATACTGGTTCCGATCTTTTCTGACTCTCCCTTTTTCTTCAGTCTCTTAAATTATTGTAGGGTCCAGCCATAACTAATCTCTCATGCCATCTTATACTAACTGCAACAAAGAAATTATGTATGTCAAACAACATTTCCATCATTCAACTACATACACAGCAATGGGGTCAGACTTAGCAGAATGGCAGTCCTTAGTTGTGATGTTTGCTCAAGGCAGAACAATCACTAAAAAGTTGATTAGGAAATAGATTTCAGTTACACAGGAAGTTTGGCTGGCAAATATTTCTATTTAGGCAGGCCTGTTTAGGGATGCGGCAAGAAAATATCTAAAATGACTCCTCTCACACAGAGGGGTAACATTGTCATATCTGGCAGGTTACTTTTTTTAGCAATAGAAAGAATAATAGTAATAATATCAGTAGTGGAACTGTGGTAGCAATAATAAGAATCATAAAAATAAAGTCAGTAGTCGTGGTAAACTAAAACTATTATAAATCTTTTTTTTATTTTAATTTTAGTACATGGAATATGCGAGCTTTGCTTGGTACAAATCCTTCAAGATCACACCAGAGGCTGCATTGAAGAATAAGAAACTGATAATATTTAAGATCGATATAATTACTCTTAGGATTCATCTGTTTTTGGAATGGCAAGTCAATATGTGAGAGTGCATGAAAATAGATTTGCTGTAAAGCCTAATTTAGTATCTTTTATTGTTGGAATTCCTTGTTCTATCGATGAAAAGCTAGTAATATTGAAATTAATTATGCACAATAGTAAGCTCCAATTTTAAATTCAGAGACGGAAAACTTATTTTTTGTTGGCTAACATTACAGCAATACCATATATATGTTGAATTTTTCTTGTTGGAAATTTTTATGTATGTACTGGACAAAAAGTAGAACTTGGGCAAAAGTTATTGGAAAGTTGCTGGCACTAACAAATATGTTTATAAAGACCAAATTAAACACATTTATAATATTCTAAAAAGGAAATGAAGTGAATTTTTTACGTGAATATTAGCCAATGAGGAGGAAGTTATTAGTCAAAATATTGTTTTTGCTTCCAATGTTATGACCAAACAATGATGGTATTTCATTCAAAATTGTCAGAAGAGAGTAGCCATTCATAATGGAACATAGCTTGAAGTAAGAAAGTTCAGTCCACAGTAGTGATGATAAGAAACATTTTGCAAATGGACAGAAATGCACAGTTAAATATATGTAAATTATTGTTTTTTGGTTTGGTTACCACTTGTAATAAATTTAGATTGTTATGCATTTAGTTCTTGGAAGATCATTTCTCACAAAAAACATAAATGTGTGTTTGTTTCATTTCCACTAAATAAAGTTGTAGATGGCCATTTTTCAAAATAAAAAATATTTATAAGTTTAGATGGTGAAAGATACTTTTTCACAAAAAACATAAATTCATGTTAGTAGACCTTTGTGTCATTTTCAATAAATAAAGTTATAGGCCACCTTTTAAAATAAATATTGTCAGACTAATATGCATGTGAAATGTCACTGCTGGATTAAAACATAAGTACCAAAAAAAGAATATGGATGCCGCAAATTCAAATAGCTTATTATTCAACTTATGCACAACATATAAATTGACTATCACAAATACTATGTTTAGGCAGAAAACCTGTTATTTTAAGAACATGATAAATCCATGCTCAAAATAATGACACTTAATAAGATCACATCATAGTTAAGAATCAAAATACAAAAGAAGTTCACATTACAAGAGAACTTACAAGCAGATATTGGACAGATTAGTATACTCCAAAATTAAAATGGTAGCTGCATTAAAAAGATATTATTCTAATCATATTGAGAAGAAAATTGATGTTCATTCTTTAGGACAATCTACTATATGTACTAAATTTCAACAGCTATTAAACCCTAAATCTGTTAATAATACTGAAACAGAAATTTTCTTAAAAAATATGTTGTGGATACAAGTAAATCTATTATTGGATTAATTAAGAAGAAGAATCATGACTCGTTTTCCAAGAATGATTTTACTATTACTATTGAGCGTTCCATCATCGGATTTTCAATTGGATGGAAGGTTGAAGAGTTGGAGTGTGGAATGCATTGAAGCCTGTCCATTAAAGTAGGAGGATTTGCTATCTTAATATATATCTGAGCACTTGTAGCATATATGTGTAGAGATGGTAATCTGGACCAACTGATGATTGCTGGTTTAGCATGAAATACGTATATTGGTGATTATTTATCTTTTCGACATATGTGTTTTCAGATATATCAGTGTTATGAGATGGTGCGGAGAGTGGGTCATGTGAAAGTCTGTGCTCATACCCTGTCTATTATTAGTGATTTAATAAAAAAGAAACCTGTGATATTTTTATTTTGGCTTAATAATAGATTAAATGTTGAATTTTATAATAAATATAAAGATATGAAAACAGAACTTCAACAATTGACAAAAAAAAATAAAAAATAATTAGTGGATTAAAATGACAAAGTAAGATGCAGACATTTGTTGATTGTGGTCATTCTAAACTTTTTTTGATGCATTGAAAGCAACCATACAAACCTGAGAGCAGTATCATAATCCTATTAAATCCAGGAATGGCACTCCTATATAAGATTATAATATTTTGAACAAGTGGAAAAAGTATTTCGGTCAATTTTTGGATGATGATACCAAGAACTTGAGATGATAACTTTTAATGATATATCCATTTTATCTATTTATTTAGATTTGTATAGATCAAAACAGGTTTTTATACTTTTGAAAATGGAATGGCTGCAGGATAGCAGAAGTCCTAAAATATGGTAATGAGTTACCAGCAAATATATTAGAATTTTTCAGGAATATATGGACTAAACATCACATGATCACCATTTCTTATGCTTGATCATAACTGTTATTAAAACAAGCAAAAGTCTTCATACAGTAGTGCGAGTGGACACATGAAGTTATCCACCCAATCTTAAAGATGCTTTTATTGTTTCAATTTAAAAAACAAAGAGAATACATAACTGCAGTAATTATTGCGGGAAACCATTATTAACCACTACAATAAAATATCTTTAAGAATGTTGTTGAATAGATTGTTTTTAATTATACTCAATTTGTTTTACAGAAAATGGTTATTGTTACCAGGAAAATGCAAAAAGAAAAAAAGTGTCCGGAACATTTATATATTGGTTTGTTTTTTGATTTGGTCAAGATATTTGATTCAGTTAATAAGAGAGATGTGTGGCATTGTTTGCAATTAGTTTATTGCCCATCAAAATTTACTCATATTATACAACTTATACATGGTAAAATAATAAAAAATGTTAATACTACAGGTATAATATTTGAGACATTTGAAATAAAAACTAGTGTTAAACAAAAATATATATTTGTGCCAATATTTTTTTCAAATGGTCTTTGAAATAATTAATAGTGACTAAATGAAACGGATCAAGATACATTATTGGTTTAATGGTGGAATTTTTAATTTAAAATCATTTAAAGTGAAAATAAGAACTTCAGTTTCTTGGATTCTGGATTTACAATATGTTGATAATAGTACCATTTTTGTAGTTCAAAAAATGATTTACATAATGTTATTAATGTTTTAAATGCAACATATAAAGATTTTGATTTATTAATTAATATTCAAAAAACTAGAGTTCTTTATTCGCCAGTGACAGAAGAAGAATCCTTAGGAATTTTTAGCTTGAATGGTTGTGAGCTTGAGAAACTGAACTAGTTTGAATATTTTAGTACTTTTATAAGTAGAAAGATAATTTAGATGAAGTGCAACACAGATTCCAAAGTGATGGGGCTGCTTTTAACAAGTTGAAAGATGGGGTATTTTACCACAGAGAAATAATTACTGCAACTTATTTAGCTGTATATAGAACTGTTATTTTATCTAATTTGTTGTATGGAAATGAAAGTTGGCAACCTATTGGTACAATATAAAGGTATTAGAAAGGTTTCATTTAAAGATGCACCATAAAATTTTAAAAATACAATGGCAAGATTATAAAACTAATCAATGTTCTTCCTCAGGCTGGATATGATGCTATAGAGATCACTATTTTAAAAGCACATCTTCGTTGGATTGGACATATAAAATGAATAAAAAATAGAAGATTCCCTAAAGGATTTTTTTCTGGTAAACTTGATCATGGTTTTCATGGATGAGGTACACCCAGTTACATTATTAGGATTATTTCAAAGACATTCTCAAGAAGTGCAAAGCCAATTATTTCCAATAAGAAGATGTGGCAGAGAATAGATTACATTGGAGGCCTGCAATTAGACATGGTGTTGAAATATTTCAGAAAGAAAACTTTCTTGCTGAATAATTAAGACAAAATCATAAAATATCAAGTAACAGAAAAATGAATTAGAATGATCTATATGTGGACATATTTGTGTTTCACAGATTGGTTGCACAGTTACAGCAAAACTCATTTTTAGAATCTCTACCCCCCCTCCCCTTCTTTCTGGAGTTGGAATGGTCATACTCATTTTCAAGTGTCCATTTATTAATATTATCTATGTCAGTAGAGGTTTGATGGTTCCCCATATAGTGTATACCAAACGGTACTATACGCCTAAGTGAGAAAAAATATTAAGATACAATCTTAACCCCTAAAGTGCAAAATATATTTTATGCATTAAAAGAGTTATTTTCATAATCAGTTTTTGCTTTGTTTGTTTTTAATGGAGGTAACAAATTAGAAAAATTAACTTTTAGACAAACAAGTGGGAGGAATTTAAAACTTCATCCTTTCTTTTTCTTTTCTTTATTTTTACTTTTTATTTTAATAGACTGGTGATAAAGAACTACTACTCCAGAATATGATTTGAATCTATTGGAAAATATTATTAATGCAACTTTGCTATATCTAGGATTTTCTCTGATAATATTTATTAATATGGAATTTTAAGAAAAATTTGATATTAGTCAGGAAAAAATCATTCAACACAACTTTTAAAAAATCTAAAAAAAGAATTTATACTATTACCGAATTTTTATTCAAAAAAAAATAAATCTATTTTTATTCATTTCATTATGAATAACTGCCAAGATTCTTTGATGCCAATTGTATTATCAATGATAATGCTTTATTTTTCAGATTAATTCACTGATAAAGAGGGCAAACTCAAAAGATGAAGATTCCACTACTGATTCTCAAACTAAGTAAAAAAATGCCAATTTAGTTAATGACACTTGTGTATTCAACCTGCAATTTAAGTGCTCTAACAACATATAGCTGAATTAATCACATGACTATATGATGATACCTGAATTAATTAATATACAATGAAAAATATTGAGATATGTTTACATAAATGAACATTAATCCAAAACTATATCACTAGTCATATATAATTTTTATGGGTTTATATAATTACACAGCTACTAAAAATAGCAATGTCATGTCAAGAGCATGATGTTTCTAAGAAAACAACAATAAATATATATTCTGAACTAATTCTGATTTTGTTCTTTTTAATATTCTACTATGAATAATTTCCATCTTTTCTGAGCTAATGTAATACCTGACTGTTAATGAAAACATTCACAGAAAAGTAGTAGGTTTTTTTTTTAATATTTAGCTTCATTACAGCTTAGCATTCTTTTGATATAACATGTATATCATATTCATGGCTTATAATAATGAAAACATCTACAGAAAAGGTTTTTTTAAAAAATATTCAGTTTTATTACTGCCATGCATGCTTCAATATAACAATATACATGGATTAATATTCAGCTTTATTCCTGCTGAGTATACTTTCAATATAACATGTATATCATATTGGTGGCTTATAGTACTTAGCATATTTTCATTATAACAGGTATATCATTCTCATCGTTTAATATTATGCTTTATTACTGGCTAGCATGCTTTTGATATACCATATATGTCATATTCATGACTTATAAGCCATAAATATGATATATGTATTATATCGAAAACATGCTAGGCGATAATAAAGCTGAATATTAAGCCATGAATATGACGTACATGTAACATTGAAAGCATGTTAGGAAGTAATAAAGCTGAATATATTAAAAAAACTTCATTTTTGGGGGGATGCTATAAGCCATGAATATGATATACATGATATATCAAAGGCATGCTAGGCAGTAATAAAGCTGAATATTTTTTAAAAAGCTACTTTTTCTGTGGATATTTTATTAATAGGTATGTATTACTTTTTCATATATATATATATATTTAAAAAATCAGAGTAATTATACTGAGATGAAAAAGGAAAAACAGAAGTATTTAAACAGACTAAAATAGTTAACATGTTTGTATAACAATGAGATTGGATGAATATAGATATAATAGATGATAAAATATGTATAGTATTTAAATAAATGTAAGGATTCTCTGCATATTTATTGCCAAGGCCACATACAGAATCAAGATTTTATAAGCAAAAAAAAAAACAATTATATTATTCAAAATATTTTGGAATTTGAATAGTTTTAACTATCTGGGAATGACATCAAAAAAATACATCAATAATAAATTACTTGTTTGTAGTTTTTTTTTTGCATTATTATAAGAGACAATTCCAAATAATCCAATATTTATCTAATCAATTTTATCAACATACTCAAGAGTATGGTTTATAAAATAAGTTTTCCAGCAAATAGAATGCACTTGAAAAACTAACTGGAGTCAATGTAACCTTAAAGGAATAGATTAATATAGCAATATTACATATTGATTCTTATAATAAAAAAATCTTCACAACAGAATAAATTCAAAATGTCTCTACAAATAGAAAAAATTAGTTGTATTGATAGACAAAAAAACTTAATGCAGGACTAGATAGATAATTTGATTAAGCACCTGTTTTTAAAACAAAAAAAAATAAGAATTGTCTTCTAGTCTAAATGTTGTTGTTTTTTCCCATTACTTTTTCTACACATTTAACATTAACTAAATTAGGAGCAATGATGAAAATATTAATAATTCCTCCCAAAACAACATACCAGTATCATTCTTTTTTTTTTTTTTTATAATATCAAACTATAGTCGTTTTTAAAAAAAAAAAAAGTTTATTCCAAATTTAGAAATTGTTTTTTTCTTCTTCATACCAACCAATTTTAACAAATTTGCCTTTTTAAAAAAACAAAGATTGTTTTTATAGCACACATGTACATACATTCTCCCAATTGCTACGGCTATCTTTAGTTTGCCAGTTTTGTATTTATTTCTTGGTAAAAATTGGAAATAAATTATTGTTTTATTAATAATAAATAAAAATCATAAGATATCAGTATCATGCAATTGACTTTTTTATAAAGTCATTGACAAATAGGGATAACTGGCCACAATGTTGTTGACTGGTAGTTTGTTTGCACAAGTTTTAGAGAATATTCATCCTTTTATTAGATTTCAAAAATGAAAACATATAATTTCCATATTCTGTTATATATTTATAACCATTTAACAAAAAAAAAAAGATTAATATTTATCTTTTTAAAAGAATAATGTGATTAGATCATATTTTATTCGAAAATATTTACTTCTAGAAAAAGACAAGAGAAATAAATAACTCAAGGCCAGCATTTGTATTTGACTAATTTTATTAATTTAATGTTTTTTTACCATACCCATCCAATAAGAAAAAAATAATTGCTCTTTATAAACACTATATATTTCCATTTATGATTTTGTATATTTCTACTGAATAATCTGAAATTTCTGAAAATGTAATAAAGAATAAAGATAAATTTGATTAAATAAAAAATTAGAAATTTAATCCACTAAGGGATTGTTTTTTTTTTTTAAAAAAAAAAAAAAAAAGAAAAGAAAATGAATAGTTGAAGGGTTAAAAATGTAAATACTTTGAGGATTTTATAGCATTTCATTAATTTGAATATACATCTGTTTTGAGAGAAAAAAATGATAAAATGAAACCAAAATAAGATTAACTGCTAATTCTTAAACTGGTCAAAAGTACCTTGGATTCAAAATTAAGCAATAAAAATCAAAATGGAACAACTGTAATCTAGTAAATTTTTAAATCTAAGTATTAAGAATAATGTATATAACAATTATTAATTAAATTCTAGTCTTATAATTTGTAAGCTAATTTCCTATTCATGAATTTATCATATATATCAGGGGTGATCAAACTTTGAAACATTAGGGATGACTTTTTAGTGAAAGTGTATCTGAAGGCAACTATGTTTTTTTTTTAGGACCTTGAATCAGAAACCAGGAAAAATTTGTGCCATTTATTGGCCATTTTTGATCACATTTTTGCTATTTTATGCTTATTTTATCATACATTCATAGCTTTATCAGTATTTAAATTTTAATCTCCAAAAAATCCGCCATTGGCAGTACTTTTTGCAAAAAAATGATTTCTGATTGCAGTCTATTGTATATAGGCCCATTCTTTTCCCTTATAAAGTACCTCAAAGCACTGAGTGTCAACTTCAGCTATAGTTCTTCAGGAGTTTCTAATTGTCAAAGTCAGAAATCAAACCAAAATGTTTTATGTTTTCATAATAGATTTTGAATGTAAATAAATATATTTCTCGTAATTTTTTACATTCATAATTAAGTTTTCATATTAATTTATCTAAATATAAATTTTGATTTGAAAAATTTTAAATTTTACAAGAATAATAATCAAGGAAACGTGAATAGCGCTGGACTGCTAGTCAAGACCAGTGAATAATGTTGACCACTATTTGCATATCAATGACATTCGGTGATAGCTAAAACACAACTATTTTTCATGAATATTTAAAGATTTTATGACTACTTTTTACACTATATTGACTAATAATATGGCTAGATTTAGATTTTTATTTAAAATATTTAATTTTAGATGAAAAAAGACAATACAAGTGAATAATCAGATATCATAATTTCTAAGACACAAGAAATCAACGGAGTTTTCACATAATGATTGATTGAAATATAATTCCTTTGTTTTACTGTAGGCCATATATGTTTTTCTTCAGTTATTAACATTATTTTAAATTCTTTTTTGCATTTAACCAATTTGAATGTAAAAGAATTTAATTTTTAGAAGCTAAATTACAATTTTAATTATTGTACATTAATATATTTCAGAACACAACTGGCTAAATCCGTAATTAACAAATCAAATCACTCAAATTTTTACTCAATCCGACAATAAGAAAATTCATCAGACAAAAGTTTAAATAACCTCAGCTACCTCTAGTATTATAATTTGTCCATGTCACTTTATAAAATAGTTAGTAAATTATAATTTTAAATTACTTATAAATAATTATTTTCTAAAGCTGGTTCTGAATTTCAAGAAAAATTGAAAAAAAAAAGTTATTGTTTTAGAGTTATATTAAAATAAATTAGATGCAAATTTTACAAACAAAAAAAAATGTGATTGATGATATCCCTGATGTATATATTGTTAAAAGAATATCAATATTAATAATACATATCAAAAATATTGACAGAAAGAATTGTTTTAAATATAGTATTAACTAATATTAATATTTATTATTTTAATTTTTCCATAGGTAATTAAAAGTAACATAATGGAGCTAAATGAGAGCTTTTAAGACAACTATTGTCAATAAATTACAGTATATATCATTACAAAATTATCAAGCTACTTTCAAAGCAATATCAATTCCTCAGCACATCCCAAATCATTTTCATCATCACATTATGAGTGAAAAGTAGCCATTTTTGATCCAATATTTCAAAACAAAAGACAATCTAGGTTTTAAACTTTACAAAATTTGTTTTAGTAGTTATAATAAAATATTTGACATTTATATATTCTAAATTCTATGTACATATTAGCTTAATTTATAAAATAAATGCTTACCTTATGTATATGTCCAGTTGTTTTGCTGAAGGAAGTGTTCCCAGCATGAATAAGCTGCATATTTTCTTCAACTACATTTTCTATTTGTTTGAACAAAACCCCCAATTCCAGAGATTAATTAACAAACAATACCTACTTAACTGCTGCTCAAAAATTTATCCTGGTGATTACAAAATCATTCAATTTTACATAACTTTACAGTTTAACATAGGTATGAGTATGAATGTATATTATGTATCCCAAGTGGAAAAAATGTAGTTTTCTACTTTTACTTCATTCACTATTTCCAGATTATTTTATTTTTATATTTGACTTGAAAATGGTTAAAATATTCTTGGATATATATACATGCATAACCAAACATATATAAAAAAAATCTGCATAAACTAAGTGATACATAAAATAATGTACTTGCAAAAGCATCTAGCATGATAAAATTCTTTCACTTTATTTTACTCAAATAAATTTCATACATTTAAAAATATTATAACACTAAATTAAATAGTACAGAAAATTAATCTGCTATATGAATAATAATGATAATATTTTTAAAACACAATTACATTTTGTTTAAAAAAAAAGAGGAAGGGATAATAAGAGCAATGTAATTTTTTTATCCAATAATTAAAATGCAAGTGAGCATTATTTTTTCACAGATGTTTTTTTTTTTTTACTTCAAATTGTAATTATCATCTTTCTTAATTAATGCAAAAAAACTAATTAAAATTTATAATGTAACTCTCAATACAAAGATACTAGGACAATTGTGTTAATGGGGTGTTAAGCAATGGTAATTTACCACCAAGGAAGATATTTGTTATCACTTGATCGTGATAGGCTATTGCCAGTTATTCCACTTACCTTTAAACAGAGAACTTAAAATATCTAAAACATGCAAGCTTCATAAACAATTATAAATAGATTTCATAATTACCTTTTTAGAAAAAACATTAGAAATAATTAGCAACTCAATGAAACTTTGGGAGGGAAGTTAAAATTCATCTTGATAAGATATTGAGTCTTGCAACAACCCACATCGATCATCAGTGTTTTGATATTCTTTGTAAACACAATTTCTTATTTAGTAACAGTTTCAAAGGAGCGTTGACTGAATTTAAATCTCAAAATTTTGAGAGAAAAATTAATAATTGGTTGTTTAACACATACTTCTAAATGAAACTGTTTCCTTTCTACTCAGCATAATCATCCAATTTCCATAAAATTAAAATAATTCTTACTCTTCATCACATTTAAAGTATCTTTTAATTCTTTTGAGCTTTTAAGATCTGGAAGATTTTACCATATCTAAAGTAAAAACAAAAAATACTTAATTGTAATTATTAATTAGAGAAAATATAACTTACTATTAAAAATTTATCGGCTGAACGTTTTTATCGAGGAACCATGCCTCATACTCATAGCCTTCATGAAAAGTGTAATAAATATATGCAAATGTAAATATTCAAATAAGCTACTGTTACGTAGCCCATTTTTTCGAGATCTCGAAGCATGTGTCCTTTCTGTTAATGGCATGGATGTCTCTATTAATATAGAATGCCTCCTTTATTTTTCTCCTGTAATCATTTGGCTCTGAACATAAAATAATGGGGTTGGCAGAAAGGACACATGCTTCGAGATCTCGAAAAAATGGGCTACGTAACAGTAGCTTATTTGAATATTTACATTTGCATATATTTATTACACTTTTCATGAAGGCTATGATTATGAGGCATGGTTCCTCGAAAACGTTCAGCCGATAAATTTTTAATAGTAAGTTATATTTTCTCTAATTAATAATTACAATTAAGTATTTTTTGTTTTTACATATAAGGAGAAATTAAAACCATATTTATTACATATCTAAAGTAGTTTTCATAGCTAATGTGAGATCACACTTCTATTTTAAGTAACAAACTTAATTTATACTTTTTTTCTTTTTTTATTATTATTATTTAGGAGTTAAAGCAGGTACTTGTGCTAATAACTAAGTCAAATACTTATTGCTGATTTTTATTTTACAATCTTATGTCACTTTCATAACCAAATTTTAGGGACAGAAAATGGTTAGTTTTATGTTTGCTTCATTTTTCACAAACAAATTAAATGACTAATTAATGACTGCATTAGATCCACTAGTTCTATGATTATTACATTGTTAATTCCTAATGTTGCAACCTTCCTATCCATTTTATAAATATTTGAATTAATATAAAAACTAATGCACCGAGATACAATATTAATAACCAATGTACTTAAAAATAAAGCTAAAGATCAAATGGATATCATTATCATGCATGAAATAAAAACCTATTATTCCAAAATGTGTAAAATTAAAACATATCATATCTGTATAAAGTTAAATTACTACTATATGTATATATAATTTAAATCAAAATAAATGAATTTATAAATTGAACTATCACATCACAGTAACAATTTATAAAATTGCATACAAATCTATAATACTGTTTTAAATCAAAATGTGCATTGAAGTATAACCCTTTTAATAAAGTCCTAGGACCAAGTGATAATATCTTGAACATTGTCACTCATAGCTTGACACTTGCCATCATATTTTTTATTTGCATCTCAATATTTTAAATAGTCCTGCATATAGTTGATTGCATTAACAAATAAAATCTATTTTTAAAAAAATATTTAAATAACTGAAGCAAAAAATCCTTCCAAATTATAAAAATAATTATTAACTACTAACCATATTCATGCAGATTACAAAGAAAATAAATGTTATCTGAAAGCATTGTCAGTACAAATAATCAAAATAAAATGAAACATTGTGATACAAAGATAAAAGATTGCTAGAATGATCATTAATTTTACAATTTAATTTTAAAAATGAAATTATAAGAACAAATATTTTTCTGTTAAAACATAGTGAAAATACATATATATAAATGTTACAATATATTGAACCTGATTGAAATCCGGTTCAATGGTGTTGTTATTAAACAAAAAAAAGAAATTTATTAAGCTTTTAATTTTAATTAAACGTAGAGTTTAAATTTGCAATATTATTTAAAAAGAATGTGTGTATCCAAGTATACACGCGTTTATATGTAAAACGGATTTTTTAAAAATATTTATCGATTTATTTTAAAATAGTTTTCATATACCGCCTGTTTTTAAATCCATTTGATTTAAAAACAAGCTGGCTAGCTAATTGCATTCCTGTGGCTTTTATTTTAATTATTGTAAACAATTTTGATAGCGGAGATTTGATTTTTATGTTGTTGTTTTCATTTCAATAAACCCTGGGTAGAATTCTTAGATAGATTGAGCGGGAGATTAATATTTGCCCTGCCTAAGGCATAGAAATTGGACAACAAGTAAAGTGTTTCGTGGGAAAATGGAGCAACGTATAAATAGCCCCGAAAATTTGGAGTGTCAGTTAATTCATTGTTCATTGATAGACAAGCTGTTTATCAAGTGAGAATTTATATCAGCGCGGACATTTAATTTCTTAAAGGACATCAGCTATGATTAAATACTTTTGCCTACAACAAAATGAAAAATTCTATACTTGTTACCACCACCCGAATGGCTTGCTAACTCCACAAAAGACGGATCCCTGACTTCCAAGTTTGCTCCAGTAATGCCTTGAACACCTAAAAGAAGCCGGAACTCTCTACATCTACCTTGCTGCCTAAAGAACCTGAAAATGAACTTAAGTAAAAGTGTGCACTCTACGTGAACTTTGTTTTACCAAAAGGTAACTATTTTCGTTTTTATTCTTCCCAGGGTAAATTAATTCTCATTAAATCTCCGCTCAATCTAATCATAAATATGTCTTCATAAATCAATATAGCCTCATATCTAATACTTGCTGTGTTTTCCAATATTTTATAGTGTGTCCTGGAATCTTAGTTTTAAGCTTCCAATTTGCTTTCAGTTTTGTTTATTGGAGAGTGACGAATGAGTTTTATATTTTATGCCTCGCTTTTGTAAATGCTTTGGCAGTCTTGTATATATATTTTTTTATGCTTACCTGTAATTATTTAGTATTCAATAATTAATTTTATACTCTATGTTTGCCCTCTTGCTAAACCTCCAAAACTCTTTTGGCTGATGACTTTATTGTCTGATTTTCGCAGGTGGAGATTTCGATTCTAAAATCTCTAAAGGCGGAAATTAGAATTGTGTTTTTCTTTGTAATTTTATAAGTCGTCAGCAGGAAGATAAAATTTATCCTTTCTTAAATTACAGGTGAGCGATACTTTCGTTCTGCTAAAGTGTTTCCAACTTTTAATATTCTCGTACTCATGTGCACTCTCCGATAGATTTATTTTTGTATTTATTACGTATGCTTTAAATTTATTAGAGCGTGTACTCAGAATTTGTTTGTAATTCATTCTTTTCTTTAATTGCTGGGGCAGACGGAACTGTTTTTCTAATTATTTGCTTGTCTCCTAGTGAGACTTTTTCTTATTAATTTTAAAATAACTTTCACCAATCGTTTGGCTGGGATTCACCAGTTTTTTTTATTGTTTTCTTCCTTTCAGTCAAGTTTGTCGGTTGTTCTTGAGATGGATCAATCACCGTTATTTTAAACGTAGTAATTGGTGCAGTTCATATCGATATAAGGACATTCGAGATCTGACCATGCTTAGATCTCGGAAAGCTCATCGGCACTGGGTTCTTTGATCTATTTCAGGGGTATATGGTTTAAATATCTGAAAGTGAAAACCAATGTTTAGGTGAATCCTCTGCTGAATGAAATTTGCTTCCTCCCTTTTAAATTTGTTTATTAGAAGATCAGTCAGTCTGTCATAGCTTTGCCTTTAGTATGTCTGCTACACGCCTGAGTTAACCCCCATCTATTGTATCATAAACTTATATTTAATAATTTATTTTCTCATAATACAATTTATGAAATATGTTTAAACTTAATTTGGCTGACGTTTGTCTTTGTGCTTTTTTGTCTCAATTGTCTAAACAATTTAAGATCTCTTGTTTCTCCTTGAGTCTAGTCGGCGCAAACCATCATCATCATTCTGATCACAGTAAACAAATTTTCCAGACACGTAGTGGTCTGGTGGCGCCCTCTGTTTCAAAATAGATTGAGTATCCGGTATAATATTAACATTTATATCAAATATAAGTTTATCAGTGAAAAGTATTTGAGCTAGTTTGTCAAAAAATGCTAATTAAGATAACTTACAAGTATGTTATTCCATATAATATATAACTTTAATTTAAAAAATATATGAATTTTCTTCCAACAAGAACATTAATTACATATGCATAGCCTAACTATGCAAAATTCTGCAAATATGTTATCAAAAAATAGAGAAATCGAGTTTTTAAATAAGTTAAATATATTTTAGGTCATAAACAATTATTTTTAAAAATAAGCTTTTGAAACAAGTTTAAGCAATTTCCTTTAAAATGAATGAAAAGTAATTATCATATTTACCTGAAAATATATTAACAATTAACATATATTTTTATTTAATGTGTTCACATTCATAGGACATATCAAAATACAATTTCAATAATTTTGATCAATCACAGTTTCATTTAAATCAAGTTAATGCAGAATTGGTAAAATGTATGATGGGACACTACACTTTTTCCATTATTTAATCATCTTTCTAATGATGTATTTATTCTCTACAATACAAATTTATGTTTTCTATTAATTTTTTCTAAAAAGATATCTTTATTTTTTTACTTTTTTAGATTTTATGAAAAAAAAATTAATGTGGATTTATTTGGCTGCATACATGGATTATAAATCCAATTTGTCTGAATAAATGTGACTTGGAGTGCATAAACAATTAGAAACTTTGAGTCTCCAGGACTGAAATTTCTTATTACCAGTGAGTATAACATCTTTTTCATCTTTTTTTAAAATATAAAATTATATGAAAAAATAATTTATGAAAACAGTTATAGTTTTTTTTTTTGGAAGGGGGGGGATCATATCACCGTAGTTTAAATATAAATAATTTTATTACTCTATTTTTTATGATCTATAGCTATTTTGCTTTCTATTCTTTCATATGCTTATACTAAAAAAAGTCAAATTTCTTTTATTACAATAACCGATCCTGAATGTGCTATCTCATACTAGTCTATTTTATGTGTAATTGTATCTCATAAATAAATGTAAGCAATTTTTGTGATTATGGTTATTTTTTCTACTTTTTTATATAAATATTATATATTTTTGTAACTAATGTTTATAATAAAATATAAATCAAATTTATTTCATTATAACTTTTAAAACCCACAAATATAATTGTGCAACTGTATATCAACAAAATAAATTCTCATTTTAAAAATAAAATGTATTTAAAGAGATATAAAGCTGGGTCTAAAAAAAAAAAAAAAAAATCAAATAAAAAATATCAACAACTAAAGCCTTGTCTTGCATTGGTGGTCAAGAGGTCAGTGCGACTGCCTTGCACTTGCAGGCAGTTGCCCGGGTTGCGGGTTCGCGTCCCAGCCGATGCTATAACACTTTAAAAAAAAACAACTAAAGCTTCCATGCATTTGTATATGATTCATTTCATACAGTGATAACATGCCGAATGTAAAAAAAATGTTTATATAAATACATGTGGTGTGCATGATAAAGAATAATCGAGATATATAGACAGAAAAATAAGAGTATTAGAAAATAGCAACCTAATCTTGATATAATTTCAAAAATCCATGAGATTTAAATATAAGTATGGCAACATTGGAGTTTTGAGATGCATAAACAGAAAAGTCTCAGAAAATAGCATTCTATCCTTGATATAATTTCAAAAACTCAAAAGCAAAAATAATGAATTCATTTGTCTTTTTGTTTGTTTGTTTGTTTTTTTAAAAGGAAAACTTATTATATTTCATAAAAAAAAAAAAATTGAAAATACTTTCAATAACCAATTTGCATTGTTAGTTTTTCACAGAAATGCTGAAATCCAAATGGAAAATTATGAAGAACATACATAAGATCATATTAATTTTTCTAATGGCAGATAAGTTATTATATTTTGCATAAATCTGCATTCTTTTTTGATAGTTTTTCACAACATGATTTATTGAATAATGAACTATTTTATTATAAACAAACTGTAATATATTGAAATGATATTACATGTGAATATATGCAATGTCTATTTCATGTATGTATGTAAATACATATAATTGTAAAAGGAATTTTATTTAAGAAATTGATTAATAAACATTCAAATACCAAATATCAATAATAGCCTTAAACTATTTTGTTTTAAAAGTAATTTTAAACATAATCTTAGGGATAAATCTCAAGAAAGATAAAATAAGTCATTAAGTGTACTCTGATTCAAATCATGGTTTTGAAATTTTATACACATCTGCTCTCTTTTATTAAGTAAAAATCAATTTTGTAAAATTTTATAATTCATGGTTGATCTATTATGATTTTATCAATATAAATATTGAAAAGGGTTGTTAGTCGGGAGGTCATTGCAGCTGCCTTGCA
This sequence comes from Epiperipatus broadwayi, assembly GCA_028023455.1. Classification (NCBI taxonomy): domain Eukaryota; kingdom Metazoa; phylum Onychophora; class Udeonychophora; order Euonychophora; family Peripatidae; genus Epiperipatus; species Epiperipatus broadwayi. The sequence continues at coordinate 5,072,368 of JAQFVV010006222.1, forward strand.
AGCAAATAGTTGTTTGCAGATGGTTGTGGGTTCGCGTCGCGGCCGATGCTATGACATATGAAAAATATATATATTGAAAAAGGTTGATTTATAAAACTGATATTGATAATTATATAATTATATGCTTAAATTAAAAACTTTAGAATAACTCACATTGTCTTCATTGGAATTTTATGTTAAATGATTTTTGGATTATTGAATGGAGAACTTTCCAGCAATTATTTTATCTGAGTATAAATAGTGTGCAAACTGATTATAATGCTTTCTCTCTACTTTTATTAGAACAAAAGCCTCATGTATGTTCTTCACATTTAAGAAAATGTTCATGAATTTTCTGATGCTGGCCAAAGAACAGCTGGTCGGCATTAAAAGAATCATTTCAACATGCCCAATCCCTTTTAAGGTTTTCGATTTAAAATTTCTTCAAACTTATCAACAATTATTTATTGCTGCTATAAATGGATCACCAAATTATATGATTATATAATCACAAATTAATATAGGTCTGAAAACGGACATCATCTTAAATCAATTGATATAAAAATATCTCATTGATTCCTATAACTATTATCATTCTTCAAAGATTGAGCTAAACCAAATTGCCTGCAGAAGGGTGTCACCCAGATTAAACAATAAAATAAAGATTATTTGTTTAAATATGAACTTTAGTTTTAAAATATTAGAACTTTTATTGGTATAGACTTTCTATGTATTTGTTGTCTATTTCATTTATAATTAATATTAGTTTATGAAGAAATAGATTTTAAAGGTTTATTAGTATATTTATGTATTGTATTATAAATCTTCTCTATTAGAAAATTAATTTATATTTTGTTCTCTATCAGTTTGAAATAGAAAAAGGAATGCAATTAAATTAGCTATTTAATTTATTCTACTGGACAATTTAAAACAAAAGTAAATCTTTATTTTATTGTCATTCTCCATTGCAAACTAAGGGCATATACCTGAACTTTTACATGAACTAATATTATTGAATAAAGTATATAATTTGAAAATTAGATTCTATGATCAAAGTATTGAAATGATTTTCTCGTGGCAATTGAATGACATCCACATATATTGCTAAATTAGGGATTAATGAAAAGTTAAAGGTTTTGTTTATTGTGTAGTTATTTATCCTGAGTGTAACCTGTACATTTTAATATATCTTATTTTGTTATCATGTTTATGCTATGCATAAGATATATAAAGAATAAATGGAGGCATAATAATAATATATTACTGCCACTACTTTGCTTAATCTGGATTATTGGTTGAATTATTTATATATGTGTGATTTATATGTAGCCTGCTGTATCAATCACTATGTATTTATTGTGAAGATTATCCTCATATGAATTTTTAAACAATGAAAATATTGTGGTTTAATTCATATTAATTAGGAAAACTTATCAAAACAGTTTGTTGATCTCTATTAGTGAATCTGTGATTATCATAAATCATAAGGTAGTGTCATTCTTAAGAAATATTAAAATAATGTTCATTTATTAATAGTAACTGAAAATGTATGTATTAATTGATCAAGAAGAAAAAGCACTTGGCACCTGTAAGTTATTTATTATTAATAATTAATCATTTTATTTTCTTATTTAATAAATTAATTATAATTATAAGTTATTGCGTTTCATATAAGTACATATGTATCTCTTCCTATATTTCAATAGTGTCTATAATTAGCCTAAATATGATGCTTAGTACTGCAAGTGCACTTAAAAAAATATTAGACTAAAGAAGAATAATCTAAGTCATAGGCATATTAAAAAACATATGAAAAATTATTAGATTTGTACATTTATATAAATAGTATGTTGTTGATCCCATCATGACTACAACCATAGAGTTTCTATCTCCGTGAATGAGTGGACTATTAAAGAATAAATATCTTATAATTATTATTGTCATCTTGCAAATAAATTTAACTTTCTTATAGAAGAGTATCTCCCCATTATTATTTGACATTTCAAGATAGTTTAGAATAAAAAGGAAAGTTCTAGACTTTTCATCCATGCATCCATTACAATAAAAATATTCTGAATATTCTGGCCAAGTGAATAAACATATTCATATATCTTCATATATAGTATACATTCCTAAAGTTTGAAAGGAATATACTTCACTTGGGTGTTTTAATGTGAAAAGCAATTGTCTTCAAATCATTGAAATGTCTGTAATTTAATGCTATATATATATATATATATTTGATTAATGATTATGTTCAAACAATACCAACTGGAACACGATTTTGGTATTTATAACAAAATTTTGGCTATTGTTTCTAGTAAGAGAATTCAGAGCTTGATCCCTGAATCATTTGAAAAATGGAAGTTGTCTGCAATATATATAGAAAAATCAATCATCTTTTTCAGTGGTTCAATAACTTACAAAAGTATTGAATGCAGTTTCAAAAGTATTGTTGATTAGATAATAATTTTTAAAATTATATATATATTCCTGATATTCCAGGACTAACATCAACTATCATTATTCAATAAAATAACAAGTTGGTTACAATATATTATTAATCATAAATTTTGGCAAAATAGGTTTCAAAGAATAAAAATATACTTTGGTCAAAAATAGTTCTTGATGTGAGATAAAAAAAAAAGTCCTTTTGGTCTAGCATACATAAGCTTACTTTGCAAGAGTTCAATATTTTATGACAAAAATCAAAGCACTTACATACAAATTCATACATTATGACTATTTTAAAATATAATGACTAATGATAATAAAATATTCTCAGGATTCGTGTGCATGTGTATTTATATACAGGTATAAATACAAATAACTCAAAATGTTAGTGTAATAGTTATAAGCAAAATCATACCATAATATAACATAAATGTATGAGTTAATTTTGTTTTAAATATTATTTATATATTTTTGTTTAATTACTGAGTTTCCCTGAAAATAAAACCTAACCAAAAAATAAGGCCTAGCATGACTTTTGAAGATGCTTATAATATAAGTCCTACTCCAAATATAAGCTTCAGTTAAAATCAGCAGTCAACAGGCAGTTGAACCTGCTGCCATTGAAACATACAATGAATTTATTCAATTATAAAGTAATGAATGCATAAATAAACAATATTATTGACATTAATCCTTTAAATGAATGGTAATATAAATTATATAGGTTATTTTGTATTTTTCCAATAACTATTTTCGACAAACATAATTCTGAGATATAGAGAAACAATTTGCCTACCATAAGTCACTATGTCAGACAATTTATAATTTCATTTATATATATTTAGGTATGGTAGTTTTGAAATATTCAATATAAAAGAAAAATTAGTTTGATTTCTTAAAAAAAAATTCCCTTCTGAAAGACTTTAATAATGGAAGTTATTTTAATAATCAAAGTTAAAACTTAAATTAATTCAATCTTTCATCTAAAAAAATGTTTTTAAAAAGAATACAGAAGCAGGGCTATTACAAATAATTTGGAAAGTATTCACAATTTGCATACTTAATAATGGATGAACATGGTTGTATCATATATAAGTCTATTTAATTCAATATATTGCGAGTTGTAATTGACATATTTAATATGCACGTGTGGATAAACTATTCTTAACTGTAATCATTTTTGTTACCACTGCTGTCTCCATGTCTTTAATTAATACTTGATTTAGTGATAAATTTAAAAGGAATAATCTTCTGATCACCAGATAAGATGAATGCAAAAAAAAAAAAGAGATTCCAGGGTAAGAATATCACAGCTTTCTATAAAGAGAATAAGTACTTGAATAAATATGCATTTTTATACTTGAAAAATGCAGATTTTTGTACATGAAAAAAATAAGACATCTCTTGAAAATAATCCCTGCACTGTCTTTTGGAGAAAAAATTAATATAAAACAGTCTTATTTTAGGGAAACATCGTAATAATGGTTAGAAAACAAAAGGGGGAAACATAGTAATAGTGTTAGAAAACAAAAATTAATAATTCTCAATGTTTTCAAATTTACTGCACACAATTGTTCATTTATAACAAAAAGTGTTAAATATATAGCTAGGAAATGCAGAGAATAAACAAAATTTTACAATCAATATACTATACCAGTTATCATATAATAATGTGGCAAGATAATACTTTTGCTATAATTAGGAGGTGCAGACTTTTTATAGCAATGTTCAATTAATCCATAAAAAATCCAGAATTTAATAATAATTTATTTATTTATTATGTACATACCAGGTTTGTGTTATTATTCATTTTTGACGTATATCAATTATAGCTCACCATCCATCACAAAACTAATCCAATAATGGCTTATTAAATTTAAAAGAAAAAGATTATTAATGTCAAAGTAATTTTCTTTTGCACCTAAAGAAATACATTTTTATTACAAACATTAACATTTTCCAACTTTCAAGTATCCATTTATATATATAAATAACATTATACCTATTTCATTATGCTTATTTATATATGTAAAGAAAAAACAAGTGATATAGAAAATAAAACCATTTATAGGACCATCATCATAAACCAACTATTTCATGTTATTCTTCAGATTCATCATCATCATCATCATCAACAACAACAACTATTATCAATCCACTGCAGGATGAAGGTCTCTCCAAGTTCAATCCATCTTCTCCGATCTTTAGCTTCTCCACATTACCTCTGCACATTTTCTTATTTCATCCATCCATCTCACATGTAGTCTCTTTCTGGGCCTTTTACAATCTCTTGGAATCCAGTTTAAGATTTCAATTGTTCATCTATTATCATCTCTTCTAGCAATATATCCAGCCCAACTCCACTTGTTTCAATTAGGTCAGTAACACCTGTTCGTTCTCTTACCCATATATTATGTTTTCGTTCTCTTCTTGCTACTCCCAACATGCATCTCTCCATACTTTTTCGAGTGGTCTGAAGTCTCTGTGTTGCTCTACTATTAAGTGTCCAAATCTCAGATCCATAAGTAAAAACTGATAAAACACATTTATTAAAAACCTTCCTTTTCAAACACATAAGCATATTTCCTTTTAATATCAAGTTACTTTTACCAAAAGCATTGCAACCAAGTTTCATTCTATGATTATGTTTCCTTGTGTATTAATAATTTGACCAAGGTATTTGTAGCTGTTAACTTCCTCTAACTCATCATAGTCAATCTTTATTTTCATACATTGAGAAAATCCATTAAACATTACTTTAGTCTTTTTAACATTTATCTTTAGTCCTACTTTCATCTGATAATTCCTGCAACATTTCCTGCAGCTCTAAAGCATTATTTGCAAAAACAGCCATATCATCTGCAAAATCTAAATTACTTAAATAATCTCCATTTACTTTCACTTCTTTAGCTTCCCATTTTAATCCACAAAATACTTCTTGCTGCATTGCTGTAAAAAGTTTTGGAGATATGGAGTCATCCTGACTTACACCATTCTCAATGTTGACTTTCCTAGTATCATTATGTAATCCAATTATGCTGTTGCATTTTTATATATATTCTTTAAAATATGACAATATCCTGGATCTATACCTTGATGATCCAATGCTTTAATCATTGAAAAAATGTTTATAGAATGAAATGCCTTTTCATAATCTACAAATCCAAAGCATAATGGCACTATTCATTTGTCCCGTTCTATAACTTCTCTCAATACCTGGATATGATCTACTGTACTAAAACCACTTTTAAATCCAGCTTGTTCTCTTGGTTGATGGAAATCCAATGTTCTCTGTAGATGAGTTTGTAATTAATTATCTTGGTAAAAATTTTCTATAAAACTGATAAAAGGCTGATAGGGTCGGTAATTACTAATATCTTCTTTATTACCTTTTTAAAATATTAATATTAATACTGCATTCTTCTAATCATTTGGTACATCTTTATCATTTAGACATTTGGTATATAACTTTGCTAAAAAAAATTCAATTATAAGTCCATCATTACCTGGAGCCTTTCCTTTCTTAATAAATTCAATTGCATGTCTCACATTTTCAGTTATTACTAGATTAAAAATTAAATTTCATTTTCAAGATCATTTGTTCAGAAAATTAATTTAATTCAAATTCTGTATGCAGACTTTTATATATAAAGTATATAGTAAATTTTTTTTTTTTTTTTTACTAGTTCAATAATATAAAGTCATCCAATCAAATTGGGACTCTTGTCCAAGTTTTATATCAATTTTCTGTTGATTTTTCATTTACAAAAGTAATAAAGCCATATAGAAGTTTTATATAAATGTTAACACTAATACTTTGTAAAATAAACATTTATTTTTTCTTTGCTAAACTATAAACTATCAAGATTGTTTTTGAAAATAAAGAGAAAAAATAAATAGTCTTCTTCAAAAATGAAATATTTGAAAACAAAATAAGACTAACTTGTATAAGGATTTGAATCTACGATTTTTCAGTCTATATTTATTCTCCATTCCATCTTTAACAATCGACAATGACTACATAGATGTGAAAAGATAAATGATTCCCAATACATGAGTATTTCATGCAGAACCAGCACTCATTAGTTGGGCCAGATCATAATCTCTCACACATATACAATCACTGTTTGACTTATATTAAGATAACAATTCCTTAATGGACAAGCTTCAATCTTCTCATCCTTCCAACTATTCAACCTTCATTTCAGTGAAAAACTGATGATGGAAAGCTCAAAGACTTTGATGGATTTTATATTATAGTCATATTCATGTAGACATTACATCAACCTAACTCCTCATATTATCAGACCATTACTTATCCATATATTAATAGGGAAAGGAATGGGTTGAACTTACAGATGTAATCTATTTCCAAGGCAATATGTAATTAGCCTATTCATTCAGTATACTGAATGTTTCTTATATAAGTAAATAGATGGATTTGAACTTAGGGTTCTTCATAACATAGACCGAGTACTGATTGTATATGTATGAGAATTATGATCTGGCCCAAATAATGAGTGCTGGTTCTGCACAAAATATGGATATTGGAGATCATCTATCTTTTTTGCATTATGTGGTCATGTGTGTCGGTTGTTTGAAATGGAGTGGAAGGCCAATACAAACAAAAAAAATCCTAAATTCAAATTCTTCTATTTACTTATATAAGAAACATTCAGTACATTGAATGAGTAGGTTAATTACATATTGCCTTGGAAATAGGTTACATTTATAGGTTCAGTTCATCCATCTCCTATTAATATATAGATACATAATGTTCTGAAAACATGAGAGGTTAAATTGACTTAATGCCTACATGGATACAACTACAATATCAAATCCACATAGGGCTTTGAGCATTCCATCATTGGTTTTTTCAATGAAATGGACTGTTGAATAGTTGGAGGATGAGAAGATTGAAGTCAGTATATTAAAGGTTAATGAATTGCTATCTTAATGTAAGCTAAGCACTGATTGTATATAAGAGTGGAAGATTATGATCTAGCCCAAGTGATGAGTGCTGGTTCTGTTCAAAATACATATATTGGGGATTGTCTATCTTTTTCACAAGTAGGTGGCCATGTGTGCTGGCTGTTTGAGATGAATTGGAGGATAAATATAGACTTTGGTTTTTTATTTTTGAAAGACCATAAAAAATTTAATAATGAAATTTCACAAAGATCAGATAATTCTTCCACAACTTCCAATTTTTTTTTTGTTTTCCAAAAGTAGCCAGTCAAGTATTTAGGACAATTTTTACTAGAAAATAAAAAATAAAAAAACAGAAATATGTAATTGTATTTTTATATTGGACTATTTCCATCATCTAATATGTGTGTTGAATGTCTTTAGAAAAGTTTAATTTTAGTTAAATATTCCAAATGCATTCAACTGTTAGTAATATCACAGCAAACAGGCTAGTATATGCATCAACTGTTAGTAATATCACAGCAAACAAATGTATGGCCACATGGTGAAGCATTGTTACAAACTTTCTGGACACACATCAACAACATATCTCCCCTTCAATTAAATTCACAATAGAACCAGAACAAGAACAAAAATTGGCATTCTTAGATGTTCTGGTAACAAGACTCCCTCATGGCAAAATCAAAACTACAATTTACCGAAAACCCACACATACAGGAAAATACTTAGCCTATACATCTATTCACACCAGAAACACAAAACATGGAGTTATACTATCACTGTGGAACAGAGCAAAAGAAGTTTGTTCAGAAACTGGCAATTTGGAAAAAGAAAAGATCTATATGGAACAAACTCTTAAGAAAAATGGTTATCCATCAGCTGTTATTAAGAAAACATTAAATAGACAACAAAAAAAACCATCAAGAGAAAAGACAATTATTGGTACTGTAATTTATCCATACATTCCAAAAATAGCAGACAAATTAAGGAAAATCTGCAATCAGTATAACATCAGAACAGCTTTCCAGAGCCATACCACACTACGAGGAATTCTAACATCTACAAAGCCTAAACTTGAAATGCTGCAAAGAAAAAACTGCATCATAAAATACCATGTGAATGTAGAAGAACATATATTGGTGAGACCAGCCATCCCATTCAAAAGTGCTTGCAAGAACATAAACTGATGATTAGAAGAAAGAAAACAAATGTGTCTAAGATAGCAGACCATGTATGGACCAATGAATATACGTTCGATTGGGAAAATATAAAAATATTGGATAAAGAAGAAAAGGTACAAAGAAGAAAATTTAAAGAAGCTGCTCACATGACAATGGCAAAAAATCCCATAAGCCAACCTAGTGTGACTATACATAATGTATGGAAACCACTAATCAACTTTGCTCTGAGGAAAAAGTGGAGAAATCAGGAGGAACCTCATAGATAAGTATCTGAAATGACTACATATTGTTGCCTTTGGCAGGATGACTCAGTTGGTTAGAGCGTTACCTTAAATTTCAATAATCAAAAATCTAAGGACCCACGTTCGAATCCCATGCTAGTACTGTCACTGATCAGGCCAGCAACACCTGAAGAAGAGGGGAGAAAAATACTCTCAAAACGTTGTGCATATACTAACCTGTTTGCTGTGATATTACTAACAGTTAGTGCATATACTAATCTGTTTGCTGTGATATTATTAACATTTGTTTGCTGTGATATTACTAACAGTTGGTGCATATACTAACCTGTTTGCTGTGATATTACTAACAGTTGAATGCATTTGGAATATTTAACTAAAATTAAACTTTTCTAAAGACATTTAACACACATATTAGATGATGGAAATAGTCCAATATAAAAATACAGCTAGAACACCATCATCATAAACCTTCAGAAAAACAACAAGAAATATGTAATGTCTCAAAACATGTCTCAAAACATTTTTTTTTGCCTTCAAGTTTAATATAAAATTTAATATAAATGTACTTCTCATACACTAAATTTTCAATTCTAATAATTTAAAGAACAATTAGTCAAAAAATAAATGTATGAATTTTGTTTTTCATAAAATGTTTAAATAGATTGCAAAAAAAAAAAAAATTTACATAAAAAATATATATACCAATTGATATATTTTAATCAAATATAAAAATATATTTTGGAGTTCATCTGTGTAAGATTTTAATTAAATATTCCTTTTCGACTTGATCATACAAGCCCTCAATACAGATAAACCCACAAAATATGTATTTTATATATGTAACCAAGAAAACATTCATATGAACATTTTAATCAAATATATATATAAACAAAATTATGCTGAAGTATATTTGGAATTTTGTGATAATAATTTTCCATTTTTATTGGTTCACAAAGGACTTTATTACAATATAAGTTTTACTTCAAACCATTTAATTCTATTATATATTAAAATAAATCTACCTTATTTTATTTTCTATCTCTTCATACAGTACTTGCAAGTTTTCAAGTAAACCAAGATGACAATCTATATTTTTGATAAATATACTGTTTGAAGGCTTACCAAGAAGGCAACAGTATTTTTGATAAAGACACAAAATTAATGTTAAATTTTAAAAAAATAAAATAAATTTCACTAACAATCTCTATTTCAATTTTTTTTTTTCCTTCCCCAAAAACATTTATAAAATTAATGTTAAATTTAAAAAAATGAATAAATTGTGATAAATTTAAGTGGCAGTCTTTATTGCAATTCTTTTTTTTTATTTACTTCCCATAGATGTGCTAATTATGTTTACAAAAAGTGGCAATCCCACAATCTTCCAAAGATGTGTTAGTTATGTTCACAAAAAGTGAGTGGAGAGCCTATATCTCTTGAAGATGTGTAATTAGGTTTACAAAAAATGAGTGAAGGGCCTACAATCTCCTGAAGATGTGTTAGTTATGTTTAGAAAAAATAAACCAATATATAAATAAAATATTTATTTTATTCACATTGGTGGTATGCAATCACTAATGGCTTCCAAAATCACTACAAATGAATTTTGTTGTTGCAATTGATGCCACATAAATTCTACTAAATAGAAATCCAAGTGTTGTGCAGTTCCCGGTGTTTTTTATTTTGCCATTTGCCCAGTCCCCAAAGTCTTACAATGTTTTGCATAGGTGTGCCAGTAGTTTGATCAACAAAATTATACCAATGATTTACTTAGAAATCCTACATGCCTTAATTCATCACTTTTATATGCTTCCCAGCTGTCCAAATAAATTGTAGATCCATCTGCAACATATTGTTTTTTCACGTCCATAAGAATAGCTCCTGTTCTATCGGGAACTGTTACTATAAAGCATCCATTGGTTTCTCTGTACAGGCAATGAATAACCACTGTTGTGGAAGTATTCTCATTGCTGATTTTTGTGCTTAGTAAAAAGTTTCATTGATTTCAACAATTCTGTTAGACCCTCTAATTTTGCACTACGGTCAAGATAAGACTAGATGTACAGATTTTTCTCAGTATTGTTCCAATCTATGATGGTGTGGTTACATAAATCCAGTTGATCTCTTCCCCATTCAACTGAAATTACATTTCTACTCCAGAGAAGTAAATAAATCAAAGTACAGTCAAAATTGGAATTTTAGAGCCCTCAAACATTCCTTTATAAAGGGATATTCTGTTCAAACATGTTTTCCCATTGCATCTTGTCACTTCCACGTTGTAATATAAGTAAAAAAAAAAAACATTTTGAAATTAATATTAATATTTATGGGAATTTATGTGAAATTTATCAAAATTTACAACTTTTTTTGAAATTTAACATTATTTTTTTTTGTTTTAATTTAATAATCAAGATCTTTGGGAGATTATAGGCCCTCCCTCAGAACATTTATAGTGATTTAGGAAGCATTATGTAAAACATGGAAAGACTTTGAGGGCTGGTCAAATGGAGAAATAAAAAACACCAGGGAACCATGTGACAAACCTGGATTCTTATTTAGCAGAATTTATGTAATATTCCATTCCATCAACATGAATAAACAGTAAATATTGTGTATTCCTGAAGGTTTATGATGATGGTGTTTTAGTTGTATTCTTATATTGGACTATTTCCATTATCTAATATGAGTATTGAATGTCTTTAGAAAAAATTAACTTTATTTAAATATTCCAACTACATTCATCAACTGTTAGTAATAGCACCAGTTGTATGTATTTGGAATATTTAAATAAAGTTAAATTTTTCTAAAGACATTCTATACTCATATTAGATGATGGAAATAGTCCAATATAAAAATACAAGTAAATATCATGTTTATATTTGGAGGGGGAGGGTCATGTTTTGTAAACATAACTAACACATCTCCAGGAGATAATAGGCCCTCCATTCATTTTCTGTAAATGTAACTAACATCATCTTCGGGAAGAACATAAAAAAAATTGAAATAAAAACTGTCACTTAAATTTAACAGAATTTTTTTTTTTAATTTAACATTAATTTTGTAAATATTTTTGATGGAAATAAAAAAAAACATTGAAATAAAGATTATTAATGAAATTTGTTGTTTATTTGTTGTTTTTTAATTAAACATTAATTTTGTATATTTACCAAAAATACAGGCTACCATCTTCGAAGCTGTATATTTATCAAAATACGGACTGCCACCTTGGTTTAGCTGAAAACTCACAAGTGCCCTTCATACTCTTTTTGTCAACAAAATTTAACTGTACTTTTTCAATATTTATTTTTCAATATTTACCATATCAGTCTTAAAACTTAATGATTCATCAAGACACTATCCTCCTCCTCAAACAGTAAAATAAATAAATAAAAATTTAAAAAAAATAAAATTGCAATTGATAATAAAATATCACATTTTTTTGCAAATGACATCTGGTTTCTCAAAAAAAAAAAAAGCACACTCAGCTAAAATTACACATATTTTAATATTACTTAATTATTGTATTCTTTGCACTTTATCAAGATCAATTTTCAATAAAAGCAAGAACAAACTAGAACAAGATCAACAATTTTATTTTTGTTTTGTTCTTAATATAGTTACATACACCTTTATAAACCCTGGTTAGTGATAACAATTGCTCCACAATATGCCTTGTAGAATAAAATCTTGCATAATAAAAAAGCAATTATAATGAGTTCTTATCTGCTTACGCGCGCTGTCAGCACCGTGGGTGCTCTTTGAGTGCTCATCGGATGACGTGTTGTTTTCTTTCTTTACTGACATAAAAAATATAAGCATGAATGTCAACCAAATATGGGCATTTGATAGCTCAATGGGCTAGCTTTCCAATGATCTCTACCTCAAAAAATTGTTTGAAATTTGGATTTTTGGCAGTAGTTTTAATCGACCACAGTATTTAATTTTTTTGTTTTTTGATAATTTTTGTAATTATCACGAAGCAATAAAAGACAAAAAATGGTTTACAGCCTGCAAGTGAAAATTTCTCCGGTGTTATTCACAAACAAGGTCTACAATAGAACTTCAATGTAATGGCTTGTAAGTATAAAATTTTAATTTTTTTAATATTTAAATTTTTTTTTTAATTTTTTGGAAAAATTGTCTTTTTTATTAATTTTAGTTTGTAATTAGTGTATGTTAGTTTGTAGTTATATATTTATTTATGCTTATATAGAATTCATATCTGCCATAATTTTTTAAAGTTCTATCTAATTTTCTAAAGTTCTAATCAACTTATTTTATAAAATAATGATTTTCAAAAAGCTTAATAATTTATTATTTATAATTATATACATTCAAAGATCAGCCTTTCAAGCTAATTGTGCATGCGTCTTCTGCGAGTGTTAAATAATAAATGAATACTTCACTCTACAGTACAAGATATAGTATTTATGCAGGAATACTATATCTTGTACTGTAGAGTGAAGTATTCATTTATTATTTAACACTCGCAGAAGACGCATGCACAATTAGCTTGAAAGGCTGATCTTTGAATGTATACAATTGTATGCATAGCGTTATATAAAAATAATTGCTTATTTACTTATATTTATAATTATGTTTATATAATATATTTGTGTTTACAAGTAATGAGTTATAAAACTAATAATCAAATGTATAAAAAGATTGCATATGCAGGCATATAATCAAATTCTGTTATTGTTTATGTTTTTGTTTATTCTTATTCATGCTTTGGAGTCACTCTGGTTTTGCTATATGTTTCATAACATTATTTTCAAGTCTACAGCTAACAAATGGACTATATCCAAATAAATTATATCTATGTGATACAATAAATATAACAAGACAGCATCACTTCTGTGCATAAAGAATATAAACATCACTTGTGTGCATAAAGAATACAAACATCACTGGTGTCCATAAAGAATATAAACATCACTGATGTACACAAAAAAATATAAAATGAAGAGACGAAACTCATTTATCAGTGATAGACAGTAGCCTACAATTTCTAGTTTTAGATAGACAAGAAGCCAATTGCTATGATGATTTCTTTTGTATCTTTTATTAGGATGAATCTTTGTCTTTATAGATGCCTTTGATATTTGGAACTGTTGGGGTACAAGATAAAATTGAACCATTCATAACCAACTTATTTTGAAAACTGTGAAGCTATGGATTATCTCAGGTAAGACATGTTATACATGTTTAGAAAGATAATTTTGTGTGGAATACAAAGAAATTCTCACTGAAGATGTAATTTGAATTTTAGTTAATGTTAATTTCCAAATTATGAACAAACAATAAAATAATAATTATTTTGGATGTGAAAATTTCTTTTTTCCTTATTTTTTATATAGTTATCACCATTTATTTTATGCTTCTTGTATTCCTTAGTTTTTCTTGTTTCTAGCAATGTAATTGTTTTTGCTCTAACATAATTAAAACTGAAGTTATTGTGAAAATTGTGTCTTAGGCCAGTATTTTAAAAAATTCAATATGGCGGCTTAGTCCCAAGCAGTTATACAAATAAAAATTAATGTGTTAGTTTAAATTCAAAAAGTTAATTAATGAATAAACATTTTACTAAGCATACCTTGTGCATAAATATATTGTATATAATTATTTCATTAATTATAACTTTTAAAAAAATACCTTGAGTCTTCATTTTTCTTCCTATATAATTGCAAAATATTTTCTGAATCATGATTCATTTAATTAAAATAAAACATGAAAAAAAAATGAACCAACCATAATACATATTTTAAAAAAAATTTTTTTTTTTTTTAAATTAACACAATGTACTCTTAAAAATTTATTTTTGATACACTTTATATAGGTCTTTAAACTTTTATTCGCAAGGCTATTTTTTTTATTGCAAATTTTTTATTTTACATAAATACAGTGAAATTAAATAAAATGTAAAGAAACATAATGTACAATTGATGGTTATAGTTTTAATAATGTACATAAATGATTTTTTTTTCTTCTGCCGATCTAGGTTTACAATAAAACTGGCTATTATCTTGAATAAGTCACAAATAAATTATGAGATGATTTAAAATTGAAAAAATAAATGGTATTTTAAATGTAACTGTAGTAATCTTTGATTACATAAAATTGATTATTAGCTGCATTGTGCATGAAATTTTTTTCCCATAAAAATAATTTACAAATTATGATAACTATTATTTATTATCATACTTTTACTCTAGGCAGAATAATATACATAAAAATTTTAATCCATAAAATTGGATCAGTGAATAGTTTAGCCAATATACATATTTAACAATTAAATATTAATACATATACATAATCAAAGTATGTTTTTGACTACTAACTGTACTAAATGAAAATGTTTTTTTTTTAAATTATTATAGATATAAATCTTTATTTTCTTTATGACATAAATGAAAGCACTGATTATCTTGCAAAAACAATAGACGAAAATGAAATAAAATACACTAATCTTATTTTAATTCTATAATCAAAACGTATTATACACTATATAGTGAATAAGCTCTACTGTACATTTTTAATGTGGATGTCACAATTTTATTTTCAGAAGACAGCTTTAATGAAGTTACTATCCTATAATGTCATCAATTTTACAAAATGGCGGGTTTTTAAAAAAAAGTTTCAACTTCTTTTTTAAAGATCATAATAGGAATAATCAATTGTAAATCAAAATAATGGGTACAAACTTATGATGATCATTATAGTGAATGTTTGTATAAAGATCCATTATTAACTAGGATATAGATGTATTATTTTTTTAAAAATACAGATAAACCCCTGTATAACACAGCATTCCTATAACATGATTTCATTCTAGCAGTTTGAGAATTTTAAAAAAAAAAACCCTACATTACAGAATTCCTACAGCACTTTTTCACTCTATCATGGTTCAAGAGTTGAAGAAACACTTCTTATAATACAGCATTTGTACAAGTTTTAACAATTAGGGAAATTCCTGTATAACGAGACATGATGAGAGTATTTAATATAAAGAAATGCAATCTCTGACAATATTTGTCATTCGAGCATTGTATCGTATGAGATTTCATACAGACCCTATAGCATTTAAAATCAATTCTGTTCATTTAATGGTGAAAGGAGACCCTTTGATTCCTCTTGGAGGCTTTAAAGGAACCGAGCAGGGCAAATTCCTAATGTCCAATCCATACGTTCTTGTTGTTGCAGCTGTTATTACTATGTGATTATTCATATAGTATACGAACATGGATGGACTGCTCACCAACACGCATTAGCCAGCGTGGTGAGTTTATTGGCTCTTTACCTCTGAGTTTAAGATCAAAAAACACCATGGTCTTTCTTCTCAGTGCCTGATAAGGCAGAATGAATGTTTGTGTAAATGATAAATATTTTTCCAATACATATATACAATTATGACAGACAAAAATAAAGCATGGCCCTTATTCCCAGGAGGCTGTAAAGTCACCAGCCAAGGCAGCGGTTGGTGGCCGAAGGCGGAGGGTACTAAGAATCCCCTGATTGCGGACCCAGGCTGCCATTTGATGACGACTTTTTATTTAGGTACTTACAACTGCAGATCACTTTCAAATGAAGGAAGATTGCAAGAATTAGAAGAACTGTCTTATATTAAATGGGACATTATTGGACTTTATGAAGTTAGAAGAAAAGGAGAAGAAACAATTGATTTAAAAAGTGGACATATACTCTATTATAAAGGCACACATATTGGAAATACAAGTGGAGTAGGATTCATTATAAATAAAAAGTGGAAGAACAATATTGTGGAGATTGATGGTGTATCGGACAGAGTGGCAAGATTAGTTATACAACTTAATAGCAGATACCAAATGCAGATAATTCAGGTTTATGCCCCAACTAGTTCTCATAGTGATGAAGTAGTAGAAGATTTTTATATGGATGTATAAAAGGCTTTTGATCAGAGTAAACAACATTTTAAAATTGTTATGGGAGACTTTAATGCTAGAATTGGTAGATAAATGAAAGATGAAATTGCTGTAGGTAAATTTGGTTATGGTAATAGAAATGAGAGAGGACATAGACTTGGGGAGTTTTCAGAAAAAAAAAAAACTTTATATTATGAATTCATTTTTTGAGAAAAATGTTAAAAGGAAATGGACATGGAAGCATCCAAATGAAGGTACAGCAGAATTGGATTATATTTTGACTAACAGAAAATAAATATTTCAAGATTGTATAATGTTCTTAATAAATTTAACACAGGAAGTGATCATAGATTAGTAAGGTGTAAGTTACGTGTTAATGTAAAACTAGAAAGACAAAAATTATTAAGTAAAACAATATTTACAGTTGATATTCCTAATTTTCAGAAACATTCTAATGAATTTAAATTAGAACTTACAAATAGGTTTCAAGTGTTAGGAGATTTTGAACATGATTCAGATTTGAATGAAATTAATATGAAAATAACTGATACACTTTTAAAAACTGCAACAAACATAGCTGGTAGAAAGAAGCAGCAATTGACTAATAAAATTTCTACTGAGACTAGAGAATTTATGAAGAAAAGAAGGAATACGAAGATATACAAAAATGATGTATTAAAAAGAATTGAATATCTCGAATTTTGTAAAATGGTACGGAAAAGAGTTGAAAATGATATAAGAAAGTATAACTGTGAAATAGCAAGGAAAGCTGTAGAAGAAAATAAAAGTCTCAAAAATGTTAAACAACA
The DNA here is from genome assembly GCA_028023455.1 of Epiperipatus broadwayi. NCBI lineage: Eukaryota > Metazoa > Onychophora > Udeonychophora > Euonychophora > Peripatidae > Epiperipatus > Epiperipatus broadwayi. Next base: position 5,089,860 of record JAQFVV010006222.1, read on the forward strand.
TTTTGGTATTGGTAGGAAATTTATATCTGCAATAAGAAAAAAAGATGGAATTATTACTAAAAAGAGAGATGACATCATGAAATTGGTAGAAGATTTTTATCAAGAATTATATAGTAATAAAGAACAAGTACCTCCTATATTTATTACATCTTCCGAATTGCCTAGAATTTTAAATGAAGAAGTGAGACATGCAATTAAGTGTATGAAGAAAGGAAAGGCTCCAGGAAATGATGGAATTATAATTGATATATTAAAAGAAGCAGGTGAAGATTGGAAGAATGCAGTAATAATATTAATATTTAAAAAAGGTGATAAAGAAGATATTAGAAATTACAGACCTATCAGCCTTTTATCAGTTTTATATAAAATTTTTACCAAGATAATTACAACTCGTCTACAGAGAACTTTGGATTTCCACCAACCAAGAGAACAAGCTGGATTTAAAAGTGGTTTTAGTACAATAGATCATATCCAGGTATTGAGAGAAGTCATAGAAAGGACAAATGAATATGAGTTGTCATTATGTTTTGGATTTGTAGATTATAAAAAGGCATTCGATTCTATACACATTTCTTCAGTGATTAAAGCATTGGATCATCAAGGTATAGATCCAGGATATTGTCATATTTTAAAGAATATTTATAAAAATGCAACAGCAACAATTAGATTACATAATGATACTGGAAAAATCAACATTGAGAAAGGTGTAAGACAAGGTGACTCCATATCTCCAAAACTCTTTACAGCAGTGCTGCAAGAAGTATTTTGTGGATTAAAATGGGAAACTAAAGGAGTGAAAGTAAATGGAGAGTATTTAAGTCATTTAGATTTCGCAGATGATATAGTTGTTTTTGCAAATAATGCTTCAGAGCTGCAGGAAATGTTGCAGGAGTTAGCAGATGGAAGTAGAAAAGTAGGACTAAAGATAAATGTTAAAAAGACTAAAGTAATGTTTAATCGATTTGCTCAAAATATGAAAATAAAGATTGATTATGAAGAATTAGAAGAAGTTAACAGTTACAAATACCTTGGTCAGATTATTAATACAGATGGAAACATAATGGAGGAAATTAATCATAGAATTAAACTTGGTTGGAGTGCTTTTGGTAGAAATAACTTGATACTAAAAGGAAATATGCCTATGTGTTTGAAAAGGATGGTTTTTAACAAATGTGTTTTACCAGTTCTTACTTATGGATCTGAGACTTGGACACTTAATAGAAGAGCAATACAGAGACTTCAGACCACTCAAAGGAGTATGGAGAGATGTATGTTGGGAGTAACAAGAAGAGATCGAAAACGCAATGTATGGGTAAGACAACAAACAGGTGTTACTGACCTTATTGAAAAAATTAAAAGATTGAAATGGAGTTGGGCTGGACATATTGCTAGAAGAGATGATAATAGATGGACAATTGAAATTTTAAACTGGATTCCAAGAGATTGTAAAAGACCCAGAAAGAGACCACATGTGAGATGGATGGATGAAATAAGAAAATGCGCAGGGGTGTTGTGGAGGAGAGAAGCTAAAGTTCGGAGAAGATGGATTAAACTTGGAGAGACCTTCATCCTGCAGTGGATTGATAATGGTTGATGATGATGATGATGATGATTGACGGTGAAGAAAACACTATATACTTTTGTTCAATTAACTGTAAAAATCCCTATTGGTCAATGGAATATAAGTTTTAAATTTTTGATTAGTCAATTATAAAATCATTAGTAAAAATAAATTTGACTTTTAAAATTATATTTATTTTAGTTTAGTTTCTAAAATGCAAATTAATAATTCATCAGATTATTAAAGTAAATAAAAGTTTTATTTAAAAATAAATTTCTTTTTATAATTGATGAAAATAACTTGTAGCAATCAATATAAAATATTTTTGTCGTCTGATTATAAATTGCAGTCATATGTCACAACTGGTTTCTTTGTCAATATGTCTTCTTGTAAAAGTAAATTTTTTCTATTAAAATCAGAATTATTCTAAAATAATTAATATTTCACAACTATTTTGTCACAAAAATTGATACAAAAAAGGATAGAAAAAGCATGTTTTCATTTTCAAAATCAAAATGAAGAAATAGAATAATCAAAATCATTGGCAGGTACTTTTCTGTGATCAGAACAAGAAACTATCAAGTTGTATACTTGTTATTATAAGTGTTAATAGAGGATAGCGAGTTAAATCTGCATATGAAAGTACTCAATCCATGCTGTTTAATAAACATATTTCTCTTAGTTATAAAATGCAATAGTATAATTTTTTTTAACTTCTGGAATCTATATTTTTAGTTCTTTTATATAACACCAATTCCCATAATACAGCCTTTTTTACAACCTTTTTTATGAATCTATGAACCTTTGAAGAGAGAATTAAGAAATAGATTAGTTAAATGCTATGTGTAGAGTGTACTAATGTATGATTATAAAACATGGGCAATGAGTGATAAAATTAGGACCAGATTGGAAGCCTTTCAGATGAGGGCATGGAGAACAATGGGAAAAATTAGTTAGATGAATAAGATAAGAAATGAAATTTTGAAAAGAATATATGAAAAAAGAAGATTGAGGAAATCAGAAAGAAACTGGATTGGACATATATTACGAAGAAATTAGTTTAATGCAAAACAATTTGGAGGGAATGGTGAGGGGAAGTAAGAAGAAAAGACTGAGGAGATTGACATTATTAGATGACATAAGACATGGGAAGAATTACATGAAAATTGAAGAGCTGGACAATGAAGAGAATAGAAAGGTAAAAATAGATGAATCAATGATGTGACTACTCTATGAACCTGTCCATATGACAATACTGTTGATGTTAATATCCACTATGAGACTTAGAATTAAATATTGATTAGAGCAGGCTCATCATAATGTTATTTTTTGTACAATGATCTTTTATTTTTATAGTTCTAAAAGTCTAGCAGCTTTGTTCAGAACTATAAATAATATTATCTATATCATGTGCTTAGAAGTACAAATAAAATTTGTTTTATAATCAAATTGTAGTCACAATTAATTGTGTATTAATCTGCCACAGCTAGAACATGGTATAAAAACATTCAGACTACAATAAGTATCTCATACTGGTACTAATAAAAGTATTTGTTTTAGATAAATAAAATTTCAAATTTATTTTTTATTATAAGCATTATTTACATATGTCATGTCAATGTTTCCTATATCATGTGCTTAGAAATACATATATAATTTATTTCAAAACTAAATTATAGTCATAATTAATTAATTGTGTGTTAATCTGCAACAGCTACAATGTGGCATAAAAACATTCAGATTACAAGCAGTATCTCATACTGGTCCTAAGAAGAGTATTTGTTTTAGATAACTATAATTTCAAATTTGTTTTTTTATTATTATAAGCATTATTTACAATATATATTAAAATATTTGTATAAAAAATTTAAAAATTAGTCATAAAATCATAAAAATGAAACAAAATTATTTTTATTTAATTGGATTCAGTTGACTGCTTTCTTATAATCAGTTATTAAAATGAAATAGTTGCTTTTTATTGTTGTTGCCATTAGTTACAATAACTTTTATAACATTTGTCTAAAAAGTAAAAAAAACAACAACTTTCATTTGAAAAGATAAAAAACAGTTATAGCTATTTAGACTACAAGCAGTATGAGATATTACTCAATCAGAAAAGGGGACATCCATTTTAAACTATACAAACTAAATTCAAACTAATTTGATTTTTGCAAATAGATATACTTAGAAATGTACTGAGATGAACACCTGTTCAACATATAAAAATGTGAAATTAGGGTATTTAAAAATTGACAGTGATATCACATACCAATTGTAGCCATTGCTGCTTAATACATAGACTAACCAAAATTGATTTCAATATCTAAATCCATAATAAGTTCTCTTGCGATTTATCACACTTTCTTTGCAAAAGTACATATTTCTTTCATTTTTATTTTTAATTAATGCTTTCCTGTTTTGTTTTGTTTTTTGCATGTAAAGAGAAAAGAATATACAGAGAGAACATTAATACATAAATAAAAAAAAGTTAAGTATATAATTAATATATTTGTAAATAACAACTATGAAGATGTTTGCAAACCAGTTAAAGCTATAATGTTCAATAATAATGTAAATGTAATTATAAATTTTAAAATACAAAAAAAAATATATTTAATAGAAATGCAATATATATATAGTATTCCATTTTCTTCTTTTCATCATTTTACAAATCATTTGTAAAAACTTCTGTTGTTTTAGCATTCTTGTAACCCATTCTATTTAAATTTGCTTTATTTAAATTTTCTTTAATAATTCTATTTTAATTTTTACAATTTCTGTTTAACTTTTCATTAAGTATTTTTAGATTTGTAATAGCTGTTAAAATTTTCTAACATTTTTGCTCCAATTTACCAATGGTCATTTCAGTATTATTTGTGGCTTTTCTAATTTTCATTTAAAAGAGGGAGACATGCTTAATTCTATAATTAAATTATGATCATAGCCAATATTAAAACTTCATACATCCTGGGCCAAGTCACAACACAATATAACTAAATATCTTTTCTTCATTCTGACCAATGATATATTCTCTTATGATTTTAAAACATGTATGCATTACTAATATACTGTTTTCCTTAAAATTGTTCTTTCATCATTAATTATCAGCCTTATTTTCCTATAATTTTTCCCCTCCATATCTTATTAATACTTTTCAATCTTCCAATTATTTTATTTCTCCTCCCCCTTAACACAATTATTCAAATGCAACTTCTATTCTTATGTGAACATTTATACCTGAAAAGTACTTTGTCCCTGAAAAGTTACATACAAAAAATCTTAAGTTGTTACTGATTCTACAACTATATATTTACTCCATTGCTACCTCCTAAATAGAAAACTTTCACATATTATTTCAGTCTTTCCATCATTTTAGTCAATCATATGTCAAATGATATTTTTCTTATTTTTCCTAACATTAAATTTTTAATTTTTTTGCAACCCCCCTCCCCCCCCCACTTCTCCCAGAGTTCTGTCATTCAACGTAGCTACTTTTATTTCCTTTAAATTCGATATATACTATGATTTGAACAAAGCTAGCGTAAATGCATATATATATAAACACATTTTAACTAACAGTACATACTTTTACAAATATTACATAATGTAATTCTTTTCTTCTCCCTTCCTCCGATATAAATACTCAAAAATTGGCTGTCAAAGATTCATTTAAGAAATATTAGAAATGCTATCAAAGACATTTTTTTTTTGTCGCTTAAAAAATGTGTTCTCTGAGAAGGTAGTCGTTGAATCACTTCCAACCTGTTGATAGCCCTAGTCTGAGGCAGACTGCTGGCCAACCCTTGATCCTGCTGAGATGTTTCCTGCTTGGAGTTTCCTGCCATCAGTCACATTCAGATCAGATTACAATTTTTATGAGAACGAGAGAATTTAATTAGTGCATGTAAATTTTTACACTTTCCCTTTAACCTAAAAATTATACTAGTAATAATTTCCCATTATTAATTCAATGGGAGAATTGTTTTTTTTTCTTTTTAAAATTATACAGAATAAATTAGGAAAAGATTTTAATAAAATATGAAAAGTTTAACTATTATAAAGTATTGCAATAATTTAAAAAATCAATAATAATTTATAATTTCTAGTTGTACTTGCAAGTTGTTTGTGTGAATATATACCATCAGCAAGTAGTTCAGATCAATTCACATCATTTTTTCCAAGTTTTTATAAGATTTTCTCAATACTCATAAAAATACTTCTTACGGTTTCATCTTTTGCTACTTCAATTTTTCAGTAATTATACATTTCTTCATTCATTCCATACTTTTTTACATTTTTCTCCAAGCCCATATAAAAAAGCCCCTGCTAACTTTTCTTAATAAACAAAGTTTGGCTACCATGCAAAATTACATTTTCACAAAAACAATGTGCTAGAAACTTTCCTAATTTCAAATTCACTGGCCCACAAAATAATCTTTATTATTATTAAAAATCTTTTTAGATACTGCATTTTTTCCCCCTTTATATTCATCAAACTTTATAAATATCTAAAGTGGTGCAAATATATACATGTAAATTCAAAATTATTCAGAGTATTTTGTCAATATTCAATACACATTTTGAGTCAGGAACTCAACTCTGTGATTATATTCATTCAAAAAAAAAAAAAACTGTCCACAAATAATATATTGAACTTTAAAAAAAAAAAAATCAGGTTTTTTTTTTCCAATAACTATTTTTTTTCCTTTCAATCAAACAATTATTCATACATTTGAAAAACTTCAAAACATAGTCTTTGCCAGCCAAAACTCATGCCTCACTGAAATCCAGTTGCAAATCAATTCATTAGTGATTACGACCCCCCCCCCCAATAATATTACAACAAAAAATTGACAGCCTACAAAGCCCATCCAGTTATTGCTTTCTTAATTTTCAAGGCCTTTGAGAGGAGAAGGTGGAATTAGAAGTGCTGTGTGAATAGTTAAAAAGTGAAAATGATGTTGCACACACAATCACACTGTCACAATTAGTATATAAAAAAATTCCAATAAAATGAAACACTAGTGATGTCAGAAGAGGACAGAACAATATCTTAAAAAGGAAAATAGAGTAATAAAAAAAATTATATCAGAAACAGCTGTAGTTCTTGGTCATGCACTGTATATTATGCATTATTCATGGTTGGCCTTCATATTTAAAGCTATTCTACTATCTGTCATCTGTTAAACCTGTCAGTAATCTGAACACAGCACCCATCTCTGCCTACCATTGAAGTGGAAGAGCCTAGTAAATTTGGTCTAAAAATGGCCTGTATCACCCAATCTGGCTAGAATGTGGCATTTGGTACATTACTCATTTCAACTGTAAAAAAACAAGAATTGTAATAATATCAGTAGAAGTGGTATAGCATAAGACAATAGTAATACTAAAAGTGTAATATAAAATATACAAACTTTATTTCTCAAATCCAGAATAAATATTTGCACTGGTGGCTAAGAAACAAGGAAAATTTAAGAACAATATAGTTGCTTGTAGTAAAACTAATCTTCCAGAGAAAAGAAGTTTAACAGAATAGAGATACACAAATACAAATTCTTGTGGAGGCAGGTCATAGTCTAATATTCATTTTATTAGTGCATTTTCTCTAACCATATACTCAGAGAATTTTGAGAAAAGATTTCATTCTTTGTTGGGTAGCACTGTTACAGGAATGTTATTAAAAGATCAAATTTTTCTCTTTATAAATTTTTGTGCATGTGATGGTATAAATAATAAATTTTAGCCAAATATTTTGGGAAATAATAGCACTGGTACTACAAAATCAAAGGATTTGTTATTAAATTTACACTTTGTTTAGAAAATAATCCTGTTATAAAAGAATGTAAATGTATCTACGTTTAAAACAATAGCATTTAATACATTACATTATAACTTAGAGACAGAATACAAAAAGATTTCACATTACATGAGCATTTACAAGAGCAGATTATTGAACAGATCACATATTAGCACACTTCAAGATTAAAAATCATATTCTCAGAAAGCTGGTTTATTCCTTAGACGAAGCTACTATATGTATTAAATTTCAACAGATATTTAACACTAAAATTGATAATTTGGATCTTCAGGATTGTCATATTACTAAAATATGGAAATCACTTAAGAAGTGTGCTATTGGGTGCAAGTAAATCTATTCTTTCTTGCTTTCATGAAAAAAAAAAAACAGATTGTGACTGAATTTTGACAATGATTGTATTATTAGTGATTTGATTAAAAGGAAATGTGACATTTTCTGTATGATAAAATAATAGATTCTATGTGGAACTTCATAATAAAGATATGAAAACAAAAGTCCAATAAGTGACAAAAAGGCTTAAAACTAATTTGGTGGATAAAAACTGCAAAGTAACACTGATAGTTGTTGATTGTGATCTTTCTATATCTTTTTAATGCATAGAAAATAACACATGAACCTGAAAAATAGCATCACAATCCCATTAAATTCAGTAATGGCACTCTAATATGATGGCAAAGATATTTTGAACCAGTGGAAGGTATATTTTAATCATTTTTTAAATAATGATATAAGAATTGAAGTGATAATATATATATATTTTATTCATTTAGATTTGGACAAAGATATCCAGTTTAGTGAAGTCAAAACAGTTTTTTTTTTTTTTTTTTTAAAGATGAAATATCTGGAAAAGTTTTAAAATATTGTGTATGTTAGCTTCAAAAATATAAATTACTCATTTAGTTTGGATAAAGATATGCAGCTTAGTGAAGTCAAAAGTTTTTTTTTTTTCATTTTAAAAATGAAAAAGTTGTAAGCCCTGATGAAATACCTGGAGATGTTTTTAAATATTGCATGATATGTTAGCCTCAAAAATATTGAAATTGTTTAGAAATATATGGATCCATGAAGTTGTGACATCTGATCTTAAAAACACTTTTATTGCTCCAATTTTTAAAAACAATGGGAATAGGCAAGATTTTTAGCAATTATCATGGAATATCATTATTATCCACTAAAATAAAACTATTTTCAGGAATTTTAATTCATAGTTCCTTCCAGTTATATATAAATAGAAACAAGACACCTGATGTAGTTTTAAAAATCAAAAGTAGTGTTTTTATTGGTTAGACCAAAACATTTTATTAACTTAATTAAAGCAGATCTATAACACTGAAATTAATTGCTTGCCCATTAAAATTTATTCATATTGTACAGCTTATACATGATAGAATAGGAGGAGTGTTATTACTACTTGTGGAAAATCCGAGGCATTTGAAATGAAAATAAGTGTTAAATAAGAATGTATTCTTTCATCAATATTGTTTTCGATGTTTATGATAGTATTGTTTTCGATGTTTATGATAGTGTCTTTGGAATTATTTATAAGCAGCTAATCAAACAAGGATCAAGATAAGATATAGGTTTGATGATGGAATTTTTAATGAAACAATTAAAAGTGAATACAAGAATTTGTGCTTCTTGGATTCTAGGTTAATAGTGTATTGATGATAATATTTTTGCCAGTTCAAAAGATGATTACAGAATATTCTTAAATGTTTTTAATGCAATATATAAAAGATGTTGGTTTAGTAATTGATGTTCAATGTATTCAAATTCTTTCTCAGTCAATGCACAAAAATTTTTTTTAGCAACTTTTAACTTGGATATTATCAACTTTAGAATGTAAATCAGTTTAAATGCATAGATAGTTTTATAAATAGAAAGATGAACTTAGATAATATCCAACAAAGACTCCGATGTGCTCTTGTTGCTTTTAACAAGTTAAAGGATGGAGTACCACAGGGAATAACTATTGCAACTAAGTTAACCATATATACAGTTGTTTTACCTTACTATATGGAAATAAAACTTGGACATTCCCTCACCTCAATATAAAGGCAGTAGAAAGATTTCATTTAAGAATCCTCCATAAAATTTTCAAAATACATTGGCAAGATCATAACACTAATCAATATTTTCTTCAGCTTGCTAGATGTGATATTTGAGTCGATTATTATAAAAAGACACATCTTCATTGGATTGGACATATAAAACAAATGAAAAATATAAGACTTCCTAAAGATTATTTTATGGTGAACATTATCATAGTTTTTATGGGACAAATAGACATTTATACTATTAGGATTATCTCAAAGACATTCTAAAGAAGTGCAATAACAATTGTTTCCATTAGAAAAATATGTCAGAGAACACAATACATTAAAAAAGTATAATTAGACATGGTGTTGAAGTATTTCAGAAAAAAATGGTGTTTTTTTTTTCTGAAGAAATTAAAAGACAACATTGTAAAATATCAAATAAATAGGAAAATGGATCAGCATGTTCTACATGTTGAAGTAAATATGGATCAGAGATTGATTTGTAAGATCATTGCTAAACTCATTTCTAGAGTAACATCTCATTCCGCCTCCTGTTCTTTCCTTCTCTCCCTCCCATTCTCTTTTTTTTCTTTGGAGTTAGGATCTATGTTGATCACTAGGCACCTAAATCCTAATTGTGCCTACAAATAGTAATCCAAAAACATGTGGAGTCATAATAATCACTTATCTCAAAAGTATGCAGTATTGGTATTTTGTAAATTGAAATTATTACATTTTAGGCACATTTTATGGTCTAGCAGTATACTGCATAAAATTTAAAGATTTTTAAAAAATGTCCCCATAAATATGCACATTTGCTTCATAAACAACTTTCAACATTTTCAAGAATTATTTTTGACTAGAACATAAAACATTATATATGATCCAAACTTTAACTTTCAAAATACTACAAACCTATAATGTTCATATTAATTCTCTTATTTCTCATAAATAAAATTAACTTCAGAGATATAGAACAGAATAGTTCCTAGTATAATCTGGCCTATTTTAATATTTTTTGTAGTCCTTGACCTTCAACAGATTATAACCCAACTCTCTTTAATTATAATATAAAAAATTTATATATAAATATACAATAAAAAGTATATTGTGTTCTAAAAAAAGAATCTCTATATAATTCATCTAATTAAATACACCTGGGTCTCTTTTTACACGGACTTATTTAACACGATTTTGAAGTTACGCGATTCATGTTTCACAGGAAGTCAAACTCCGATAATGCGCTATTATTTTAATTAATAAATTTCGCGCACTTACGTTATATTGAAAGTAATAGCACATTATTGGAATTCAACTTTAATCTTAGTAATTTCAATATTTTCAGTGCTTTAGTAATGGTAAGATTTTATGCAATAATAAAATTAAAATCATGATTTCCACATTTTATGTATACACACATTAAATTTTACAAGATTATAATGTAAATTTGTTCAAACATTGTGCATGTTAATTTTGCATTTTAAATCACATTGTTTTTGCTTTTTAAAAAAGAATGTAATCAATTATTAATCATTTAGTGTCCAAAAGTTTATTTTTAAAAGGTCAGTAATAGCAGTGGGCACAATTAAATTTGACAATTAAAAATTAAAATCTGATTTTTAATTGTAATTAACAATTTAAAAATTACTTGAAATTAATGTGATGTGACATTTGATTTTTAAACGGAATTGAAAATTAAAGACAAAAATAAGAATTTAATTTTTAGTTGTCAGTTTCATAAACAATTAATAAAATCATCGTCTCAAAGATTAATTACTAATTACGTTGTCACCAGAAAACCATTGACACAACATGAGTGTGAAGTTGGCGCTAGTTGTTTGCAAACGAACATGTTTTTCGGCAAATAGCTATAATAATTAAAACGTGTATAAAAAATGTAAATTACTACTGTAAATTATGCATAAAAATATATTATTTTGAATAAAATTAAATATAGTTAAAAAAAGTTTGTCTTGTATCAATTTTTTTTAAATTTGTAATTTTTTATTAGTCATATTTTATTTCCTTATTTTTTTTGCACGCGAATTTTAAAGTAATTTTACGTTGGTGCTTTGCTTTTATGTGAATTTTGAAAAATCACAGACCGCGTCCCCCCTTTTTCAATGTAAGTTATGTCTATTTTTGCGCGATTTTGTTTGCGCGTGTTTTCTGAGGAACCTATCTATAGCGTAAAACGAGACCCAGGTGTAATGTTAAATATTATTGATAACATAGTTGGGCATCAATAATCTTTAATGCTGAGACTGAGAATGTTTTGGATTTTGAAATATATGACATGATGGAAATGGAGAGAAATGATAAAAATTCTGATTTTTTGGAAATTCATATGATGAAATTGGAGAGATAATGAGAAAAATTTCCGATTTGTAAAAATTTATTTACCATATGGGGGGAGGAGGGCATTAAGTAGGCTTAAAATAATAAAAAATGAATCCTCCAAAATCATTATTTTTCTTTTCAGACTTTCATATATTGACATTATTTCTTAATCTGTAATGAATTCACACCATTTATTCTGGTCCTAATCATGTCCTTTTCAAAAAATTTTATATAGTTTTAATCATTTAATTTTCATTCACTATCAGACATTGAATAAATAAATAAGCATTACTATAGACATTAAAGATTTATGCAATAATTACCATTTCTAGCTTATTAATAAACTCTGAAGAAAATATTTTTTGTGTATGAGATTTGACAAATCATGCTACTGACAAAATTCTCTGACATCGCTGAAAATAATCCCAAAACACAAGATATATCCCACATGTATAATTTTAAGCCAATAAACATCATATGATCACCATTCCTTAAGCTTGCTCTTATGCTGGCATCCATTGATTATTCTGGCTTGTACTGAGTGGCAATATGTATAGAGAGTTTTGCCTGTTCACATGTATAATTGTGATTAATGACCAAGTTCCAAATATAAAAATGATTATAAACAGTTTTCTTTGGAACCATAAAACCTTATGCATCTGTTGAGTATTGTCAGCATGTTTTTCAAAAAGTTCTTAAATTTTACATTTCATAAACCTAAGAATGCCTTGGTTTTACAAAAATAAATTAATCCAAGTCATATTTGAAGGAATGATAGGGAGTAAGCATTATTTTTGATGAGCAATTCAATTTTAAGTTATATCATAACTTTATTGATTTTTTAATTGATAAATGACATCTTTTTATTGGATAACTACAGAAATGTTTTGATATTAGATATGTATATTACAAACAACTATCATTTAAAATAATAAAAATACTCAAATGAAAATATTCTATGTAGCATTCTACAAAATCATGTGCATAGACTAATTTTAACTAGTGCGTTATTATGCGCGAACGCAGCTCTACAGAAATTTCTAATTTGCAATATCCAGTTTCAGTTTAGAATTGTGGGAAAACTACGTGATCTACACACGCGCATTTTACATCGTCATAAAAATTGACAATTTTATGTTAATTTTTGTGATCAAGTAAATTGAATTTTTTTTGTCTTTCTCTCATTTTTGTGCTAGTTAATGGAAGAATATTTGCCGTTAGACGTTATGAGGGATCGATGGTAATTATTTTTATATTTTTTTTTACTTAATATTTTATCTTTATATACTTTTTACTTATTATTTTATTTTTATGTATTTTTTAATTATTATTTGAATTTATATTTGATAAAAAATAACTCGTGACTATGTAAATTTATATCATGAATTATCTGCATTTTTTGATATGATGTGGGTTTGGGTCCAGTATTTGAATTAGGTGATAGAAGATAAAGATAAACATATTTTGCAAATATTATGACCCGATTTAGATTTTTCTATAATGACTTGTCTGCATTTTAATAATAATAAAAATATGCAAATGCTAAAAAAGTAAAGAATTTGACAGTATATAAACTTAAGCTGATTATACACACTATTGCAATGAGAATTTCAAAGCTGCATATCAAATGCAAAAAGAGGTAGCAGTTGATGAAGATATGAGCTCTCAAAATCTATAAAGATAGGATAAATAATACTACATTGCATTGACTCTAACCTACTAACTTATGTATCTCAAGCTTAACTCTATATATTTAATATTTCATTCACATTTTATTTTATTGTTTTATTTTGAATATAGTGACTATTTTAGTATTACTTTTAATAAATTACAAACTGTATTGAAGTTCTTTATTATAATATTCAAATTATACTAATTAATTGATCAATATTAGGATGACATATTCATTGCAAACCCCTGTATGGAAATATATTTTGAAGGGCTACTAAGAAAAATAAAAGGTACTAATGTCTTTATTCTACAAAGTTTTCAAGTGATGGATTACCTTAGGTAAGTGCTATTATATACTAATTTTTAATAAATTTTATGATGAATCCAACTAACCTACTAACAAAAATATAATTTTGAGCTGTATGCGTGATAATTTTGAATTTATGAAATAATATGAAAATAATTATTAGAAATATTAACTTTTATTCTTTTTTTTTATTACTTTGAATATCAATGACTATATTTTTTTCAGCTTAATTACATTCTTTGGTGTTCTGTGTATAAAACAATATATATTGTCATATTTTAATAATACGAACTTAAATTATGATAAAATTTGTGGCATATTTTGTTAAATATTCAATATGACCATTTTGCCGCGAAAAAAATTAAATAAAATGCGCTTTATACAGGTAAAATTCCCATGCTTGCAGTGTATTGAAATAAAATTTGTAAATTAAAACAAAATGAATTCTATGCAATATTATTTAATAAAAACACTGAAATAACAGACCATTAAAAATTATAGTAATATGTTTACCTTTTTATTTACATATTAACTCTCCCGATTTTGGTGATCACAAAATAATTTCTAGAAATTTTTTATGTGATAAATAATCATTAACTTTAACTAGTTCGATGATATCTAGCATGTTAATCAATTTGTTAAAAATAATTGTTGTTTGCTACTTTTAATTTCATTCAGAATCTCTCATATATAATTTGTTCAGATTTTTTATTAATAAAGTTACATCCTCAAATATTTGTTCAATAATACAATATTTAAACTACATATTTTAATTTCTTATACACTTGTTATTTCAGTATAATAACTTAGCCATATTATACATATAGAGACACTTATAATCCGATATTTAGGAGTTAAGGATTTTAAGGATTTATATTGCTTTTACTTAAAGGAAGAAATGTATGCAATAATATTAGGGATCAATTATGAGTTTTTACTTAAGTAATAAAGCCCATGACAGTCTGAGACAAAAGCAGATTAGTAAAAAATATTAAAAAATATATATGGTATTAAAAAATTGAAAAGATAACATTGGTATTAAAATAGTAAATATCAGCATTAAAAAAATAAAATTTGATAGCACCAGAAGGAAACTCATATTTCAGATCTAACACTCTATTATTATGCTATACTGAACCCATTACACTAATATTTATAAAATCATTAAGCATCACATGATCACCATCTCATACTAGCACATAATTGTTTATAAACAAGGCAAAACTCTCCATAAATACTGAGTTCAGACCCATATGACTATATAAGCTATTGAGCTTAGATTGAAAATATTCTTGTGTTTTTAACTTCATTCTCATAGTTTTATAGTTAAGTAGAGATAAAAGGTAGTTGCTGGAAGGTTGCATTATATCCTAAGATCTAGGTGCAGTGCTCTCAGATCCAAAGCTCCTCACTGACGAAGGCCACAAGCCAGAAACTAGTCTGGGGATATTGGATGAGTAGGCATTAGATAGGGATTTTATGCACAAGCCTTCTGGCACCATTGATTACTCTGGTTGGCACAGGATGGCACTACTGTATGGAGAGTTTTGCCTTGTTTATAAACAATTGTGCTAGTATGAGATGGTGATCATGTGATGCTTAATGGTTTAACACCAATCCTGCCTGATAGGATAGTGGTGGCCATGGTTGTTAAAGAGCCAAAAAACCCAAAATGTATGGGTGCTGAACTGAGTTCAGACCCATATGATTATATAAGCCATTGAGCTTAGATTGAAAATATTTTTGTGTTTTCAAATATCATTCTCATAGTTTTATAGTTAAGTAGAGATAAAAGGTGTTTGCTGGAGGGTTGCATTAGATCCTAAAATCTAGGTGCAGTGCTCTCAAATCCAAAACTCCTCACTGATGAAGGCCACAAGCCAGAAACTAGTCTGGGGATATTGGATGAGTAGGCATTATAGGGATTTTATGCACAAGCCTTCTGGCATCCATTGATTACTCTGGTTGGCACAGGGTGGCATTACTGTATGGAGAGTTTTGCCTTGTTTAATATTTATAAAATATGATTGATACATGTAATTACTTATTATACTATTGCTGCCTGCCTGCCTGCCTGCCTGCCTGCCAGAAACTAGTCTGGGGATATTGGATGAGTAGGCATTATGGGGATTTTATTAATAATAATGTAAAACTTTTTAGATGAATTAGGGTATTTAAATAAAAGTAATTCAGAAATTTAAACATTTTCATTTAGATATAAATATGTGGAGGTTAGTCTGTTCGATTTAGCACAACAATAAAGTATATATGAAGTATATTTTAAGCAATTGTCACAAAATTAAGTAAAAAGTAATCCTCTTATAGTTAAATAAAAAATATTTACAATCATAATGTGTTTCTGCCACTGAAGTGCTTCAGAAATAAACATTTTCATTTACACATAATGGTGACATGGTATATCCCTATTGAAGAAATGTCTTTGTGTCTTACACATTTGCATGTGCCCTAGTACAATTACATATCAGATCACTAGTAGTTCATATCAAGATTGTTTTTTATCATGTAATGAAAGATAATTGGAGCATTTTCTTTCTCTTTTTTTTTTTAAATTGTAGATTATTTATAATACTCATACTCTGATGTGAAAATACACTTCTACAACTATCCTTGAAAAATATATTATTTAGCAATTAAATTAAAGGTTCCTAAGATTATGACATAATTTTAATTATTGAGACTACAATAAATTGTGTTGTGATGTGATGCACTGTGACTTCTTATACTGAGTCAGGAATCGCTCAGCAACTATGCCCAGAGAAACCTGTTAACCACTTTACCTTCCCTTTCCATTCCCCACCCTAACTTTCCCCATATCCTGCTCCATCCCATTTCCACAACAACCACTCCATGGCCTTCATATCTAAATCCCCCTTATCTGTTCCCAAACCTAGCATAAAAACCAATAACCCACTTTCTGTATAATCACTATTTATATTTAGCCTTCCATAACTTCATTACTTGTATCCTTTTCTGCTTTCAAGCATTTACATTGAATCAACAGGTGCCTAATATTTTCTATGACTTCCTCACAGCAGCCGTAAGTAAACTGGTACCACCAATCAAATGCTATCATTTATTTGCCACACTGGTGCCAGTATTTCAACATGTCTTTGAGCAGAAAAATTAACATACATACATAAATATTTGAAATAAATTAAAAACATTTTATTTTAAAATGGACAATGGAAAAACCAAATTTCAAAAAGAAAAAAAAATAACTATATATACATTATATAAGCCTTTGTGTGTGTGTGTGTGTGTGTGTGTGTGTGTGTGTGTGTGTGTGTGTGTGTGTGTGTGTGTGTGTGTGTGTGTGTGTGTGTGTGTGTGTGTGTGTGTGTGTGTGTGTGTGTGTGTGTGTGTACGTACAAGATGTTTAACTTAAAACTGAAAAAGTGAGAGTATACTATTTTAATACGAATTCAATGTCCATTTAGGATTTTTTTTTTTAGAAATATCTATCTAGCTGTGGCAAACCAGAAATGGTAGGGAAAAACCTATCTTATCTTGATATCCAAGAAATATGAATGCAGCCCACATACAATAAAAGGCTGCCAATCCTTGAGTCTAAAAATAATTTTTACATCCACATCCATGAGCCTATCTGATTATACTAAATTTAGTAATTGATAATTAATATTACAAACTGACTACTAATTACAGAAAAGGTTTTACCAAGAAAGTTATAAAGGCTCAGGAAATTGTTTTATCATTTATTCAAAAAAAAAGACATTTAGCAAAGATTTATTTCTTTTGTTTCCATTTTAAAAGCCTATCTACCCGTCTCAATAAGTGTGAGCATATGTTAATCTGTATGTAATATATTTTAGATTTAATTTTAAAAATCTGTTTTACATTAATAATAGTAATAAAAAAATTTTTTTCATCATTATTAAAGAAAAATAAATTAAACCCAAAAAATTCAAATAAATTCTGAGGATTACTAATAAATAATAATGAAACTTTTTATATAAAATTTTAAAAAAATACAAAGGCAAACTATCACTGAAAAATAACAAGTATTTTCTTTATAGATTGACCATGACATTAAACTGCCAGGAAATTCTTTAGCCAGCAAAAAACATTTACAAAAACAACAACAAAAATAATATATAGAAGTTATATACTGCTAATTTTTAAAGTGATATTCATTGCCCAATAATGATTACCATGTGAAGAGGTATGAAAATTAAATTGATGAGAATGTTGGAAATGCATAACAGATCACTCTGTTTTAGTAAATTAAGAATGAGATTAAATATTTATTTTAAAAAGTATTTTCTTAAAAGTTGGTTATAAAGTTAATATTTTAACAACAATTAACAAGAATTTTATTTAAATTCCTTCTATATTAGCAAATATAAAAACTAATCAAGATTATGAAGAATACAGGAGTTGGAAAAAAAAAAAACTAAAATAACCATGATACATTTTGGTTGATATAATATAGAACCAACACTATCAACTTCAATAATTATTACATTTTGAAAAGAAAAATTTAAGTATCCTGAGCAGGCATGGCCAATCCTGGTCCTATGGGCTGCATTTTTTTTTTTCTGACTTTTTATTCAGCACGGTTAATGTTAAGAATAATTTAAAATGATTTCTATACTCTGTGAATTAAAATCAACTTATTTGTACTAAGGCATTTATTTACAATAGATACAATCAATTTGCATATCTGTGTACAAATAAATATAATTTCTGATTTATCTACAGTCATATATACACATTCATTTTTGTGTTAAAAAGTGAAATTGCATGACTTTCTATAAATAACACAAATTATTAAAATAAAAACATGTATATTATAATATATATAAAATAGAGAATAATGGTAAAAAAAGTAATATTTCTACAGCAAAATTTTGTGGGAAGGCTTGTAAGTGAATATTTGATTGTGTGAATTGTATAAATTTAAATATTATGTTGGGAAAATGATTGTTGTCTGGAAACAATATCTATATTATGGTATGGAAAATGTTCAACAAGTCTCCAGTTGGGATGTGTTATCTATGGAAAGTAATGAATGGACCAAAAGAATATCAGAATATACATGTCTAAATTGTCAGTTCCATTATCAGGTTCTAGATTAGGAAAACAGCAATCTGGATTTGGAAATAACTAAATGTAGCCTCCTTCAAAATGTTTAAACAATGATTAGTTCAATTCAACAATACAACATGTTTTCAGTTATTTAATCCAATTCTTAAACCTATAGCATATTAATTGTATAAAAAGGCATTCAAATGAGAAAATGGGATCTTCAAAACAACAGCTTTATTATCATTGAAAAAATTGGTCTTGAAACATTAAATAAGTCAGCAATTTCAATAGTAATGCTCCCCCCCCCCCTTGATTTTAAACTCAAATAAATCTAACTTTTCCTTTTCATATGCTTATAAGACTAATGTCAACTATATTCTGATCATATTTTTTGCATTTTGATGTCAAAAATATAAATACTGTGTCTAAACCTTGTATATATTAAAGTTGTGCTAGAAATGAAAGAAATAAAATACTAAAGTAAAATGTTTCTTAACACAGAAAAAAAATTATTATTTAAATATTTAATGTATATGAATGTACAAATAAAAATGAACTGGGCAATATAAAATTTTAGAAAACCTACGCATTTCAGTATAATGGCAGAATTGTGAAATGAAAAAGATCTGGGATTAATTCTGAGCTGAGTTGAAAAAAAAACTGTTTGCTCAATCTATCACAAAAAACATATATTTCCCAAACAATCACATAATGCTAAAAAAAATTTAGTATTGTTTCCATTTTATCAAAATTAACATTTTGATCCTTAATAATATTTAAAAATAATCAGAATGATTCAAATAAAATGAGAGCGAATAAGTGAATAAAAAAATATAGTAAATGTGAGCATTTTATTAAAAATTATACATTTTAATTCATTTGAAAACTTCCAAATAATTCAGTAACATAAAACATTAAATACAATTATACTTTTTGTTACACATATATAAAACTGTTCATTTATTTAAAATGATAAATTATGGAACATTAAAATTTGACCTAAGTATTTGCTAATACATAAATGACACATGGTGTCTTGTGAATTTATACACATACATATATATATACAGCAATATCCTAGATAAAGAGCTCAATCAATTGCCAAAGTGGCTTATAAATCAAGACACTTATATAAAAAAAACTATAATACTTTTCTGTGTGAAAAAAAAAAAAAAACTAGTTATCCCAGATTCCAAATAAATATGAATATTTTTTGTTGTTATCATTACCCAAATAAATTTATTTTTTAATTTTTTTGCATTACATAACATTTTTAAAAAATGGCATATGGCTTTATTGCTCGGGAATTCATAAGATGTTCAAGTGCCAGATCTACAAGCTAGAATCGATCCTGGGACCTCCCGATCCCAAGTCAGACGCAATACCAACAAACAGCACAGGACTTTTAACACTATCATTCCTAGCAACATCATATTGAATTTTTATGCATCTGTTAAAGATGAAGTTTTTACAATAACTTAATAATCTTATAGATACATATTAAATGTTTCTTAAAATTATTAACATTAAAAACAATAAACCTAATAAAATATAATAATTTAAAAATAAAATAAAACATTCAAATATTCTTAAATTTATTAACTTTAAATTTATTCATAAATTGTATATTTTGATCAGTTTTAAAATTTGAATATTTTTAATGTTTTAAAATTAATATCAACTATTCTGTTTATTTTTTAAAAAATCCTATGTAGTTGGATTAAATTTCTAACTTTTTATGTAAACAAATTTACCATTATTCTTTATTATATTTTCATAATTTTTTAATTATTCATTAGATATCTACATTTACAAATAAAAATTATTCTTATAATATTATTTTAATTTTTCATATATATAAAAAAAAATCATAAAATGAAATACGTAGTATGATTTATAAAGAATAGTTGTTTTTTTTAATGGTAAAAACATTAGTTTGTAAAACCAAAACATTTTTTTTTTTCAGATTTACTTAAAGCTAACAAAATTTTATTTAAATTAACAAAAAGAAATATGCTGTGGTCAATACAAAAACATTCTTTTTCAGACAGTTGTAAGTTGTAGCTAATTCTCCTGATTTGTATTCTAAAAGTAAATATTTTCTAATAAATTCTGATCTAATCACATTATTTGGTAATAGTATGAATACTGAACCCTGCCATCTGATGGCGCTCTTTTTCACCCAATTCACATCAATATATTCACGGGCCATCTATTTGTTTACATAATATTACGATAAAAGATTTTTTTTTTTTCAACCAGTTTTTATTATTTTTCGGCGGCAATGGTAAACCACCAAAGTTTTTTTTTTATTACAGTAAAAGATTTTTTTTTCCAACAGGTTTTTAATTTTTTTCCGTCAGCGACGGTCAACCACCAAAGTTTTTTTATTATTATTCCACCCGGATTTTTTTTCTTTTAATAAACAAATACTTTATTTTTAGATAGTCTAAGGGTGTTGGTTTGTTTGTAAATTAACGACTAACTGTCCGTAGGTTTCTTTATAAAATATTACTTACGGTAAACCAATTTTTTCACATGATTTTTTATTTTTTTTGGTTCATTTTTTAAGAAACAAACACTTTGTTTTTAGATGGTGTAGGGGTGTTTGTTTCCTTTTAAATTATTGATTAATGCTCCATTGGTTTGTTTACACAAAAATACGGTAACATGTTGTTTTAGATGGTGGAGAGTGGATTGATTGTTTACTTTGATCTTCTTTTTTTTTTTTGTTGATGTTTTGATTTGCTGAAAGACTTTTACAATTCGGTACTTTTGAATAAACCAGCATTTGGTTTTTTAGAGGGAAGAGGGGGTTGTTTTGATTTTGAATTGTCGACTTTTTTTTTTATTAATTTATTACGAGGTTTCTTTTTTTTTTTCAAATCTTTACGCTACAGAAAGCTTTATATGGTAGTGAAAAGTTCTTCCTTAATTTTTTGGGACTTTAATTTTAAAAAAAGACAATTCGTTTTTAAAGAACACTTTTTTTTAAGCCGGGGGAGGTGGGGTGACAGAGGAGGTTTGTTTTGATTTTTAATTACCGACTTCTTTTTGGATTTTCTTTTTGAACATTTTATTATGTTACTGCACAGTTCTTTATTATTATTTTTTTTTTGTCTTAAACACTTTTTTTTTATATATATAATAAAATATTACCTAGTTTTCTTATGTCTCTATTACAGAAGGAATAGATGAATATATATTTTACATATAATAAAAAACCACAGAAAAATAAACTGATGTACAACTAAAAGCATTTTAACTTTTGCAATATTTAAAAAATTAAAAATATCCCAAATTAAAAATATTTTTTTTAGCAATATCAAAACCTGATTAAACTATGCATAATTTTTATGCAAACAAAATAATACTTTTCCTTGAATATTTTACAAAATCAATTAATTCAATTCAATTTATTCTAGGAAATAAAACAAAGTACATAATTATTTAAAAACTCCAAACAAAAAAAATCTTGTGCATAGAATTTACATGTAAAAATAAATTAAATAAAAATAATAAGCATTAATAATAAATAAAATAAAAATATAATCAAAAACTCAAATAGCAAAAAAAAAAACAGTTTTGAAAATAAATTATTTAATTAAATAAATAAAATAAATATAAATAAATGCCAAAATTAATATATACTTCACAACCAATGATATAAATACTTTTTGAAAGATACATAAGAAATATTATTCAAATCAACTGAACACTCATATATAAATTTATTAAATAACATTGAACCAGAATAGACATATTGTCTTCTACTAGATTCTTTAAAAGAAATTGGTAAAAGTAATTAATCACTATTTATTGTTAATAAAATTTTTGTTGAAATGAAGACAAGTATTTAGAACAGAAACTCTAGAATTCAGAAAAAGTTTAACACAAAAAAATATCAAAAATAACTCCATATTGGTGTAAGTGACTTACATCAAATAAACCAAAAATAATATAAATATCTCAAATAGAAGAGGAAAGACATCTACCAAAAATAATGTGCAATATATAATTTTGTAAAATGCACAAAGTAGAATATAATGATATTATAAGATAAAATACTCTGATAACAGGCAATGTAAATAAAAATAAGAACTTAGGAAAAAATTTAACTAAATAATAAAACACATAATTTAAATTACATAACCGCTGACAAAGATAGTAATATGATTTGTGCAGGACAATCTGGAGTCAATATTGTAATGGTCATATTTGTACATTCATGCAACAAAATCCAGAATTTCGGCAAATTATATCAAGGCTGGTTTAGATGAGGGTTGAGACCTAGAATCAGATCGCACCTCAGCTCCTACACCAACCTTCCATAATTTACTAACCTATGAATGACATATGAGGTTAACACTCGGAATTTCTTAGTTTGCATGCCGGCAGTAGCAAAGAGTGGAGCAAGAGACTCGGGGAATATTAACTAAATTACTAATACTTTAGTAAACACACATACCTATGGCTGGCTAGATAATGCATATATTAATAATTAATACTATTATAGAGTAGATCTGGATAAGATTGGATAGTGAATTGCGAAAAACACACTAAACATTTATGAGTTTTAAAAATTGAATTATAAAATATATGATAAACAATATAAATATAAGAGTGCATTGGGATTTACACACACGGGTGTCTTACAGTGATGAGGATTTCAAAACAAATTTTCATCTTTTATGCATTTTAAAAGTTTATTACAATTTACATCTTTATTACAAGTTTATTCTACGGTCTATTCGTGCCTTAACTATGGTATGCCATCCCCTACAAAGTTTGCTAATAGTTAAATCATATGAGAATGATAACTAATATAATTAATACCTTATTATTACTTAACGAGCAATAAATGTGCTCTTTAGCAGATTGCATAATATAAGCTAGGTCTGAGGTTCAGATCAATGCTGAACAAATAATATTATGGAGGGCGAACTGGTGATTTGTAGGTGTGGCTCGAATGTGCAGTTACTTATGGGATTCAGTACCAATTACTCGGTTCCCATGTACTGTATGACTTGCTATCTTAACATATGTGAACATCTAGTTTAGGAGATTGGAGCAGCTTTTAAAACAATCTGGACCCTCATGTTCTAGTTCTAAAATAAGATAATGGGGTGGACCTTAAAACCAAAGCCCATTTAAATTAAAGTACAATAGCAAAGTATATTCTGCAATTTGTGCTTTATAAAAACACATTTGTAACGCTTTTTAAAATATAAACATTAAAATTAATCAAGTGCGAAATCTAGTTTCATTCTGTGAAACTACTATACGCCTGTTTGTAAATTCGCATACCTAAATCATGCTAAAAGAGGTAATTATGAGTGACCTAGTTTACCCAGTAATCTGTATAGTTTGTGAAAATAACTAAGGGGGAGTAAAGCATATTTGGGACTTGAAATTAACTAATTATTTATAATATGCTTTAAAATATCATTGTCTCATACTTAACTAAACAGACATTTTAATAAACAAACCTAAATTAAACAATAAGCTAAAACATAGTAGTTTTAATTAATATATATGAGTAGGTTTTCAGATCGGAGATTTATAGGTGTGCTAATCAGCAACATAAATTAGCTAAGTGAGAGCGTCTAATCAACTCTCAAAAATTATTATTATCATCAATCTCCGCACTGAATGGCATAACATAAATAGATAAATTAACAAATATATAAAATAGATAATAGGTATGACTGCTGATCAGAAAGATAGATAAATAATAATAACTGATTACAGTTGTTATCTAAAGACAATTATGCTAAGAAATTATCAAATATAATATTTATTGAGCAGGCAGGATCCTTACAAAGATTATTATTAGAATAAAGTTACATAGTTTACTTTAAAAGTTACTACAAATTATGAACTTTCATCATTTAGTTAGCTTTAGGAATTAATTTAAAAGTTTAGTTTAATATTTTTATAGAGCTCTGCAGAAAGAAATTTACTGATCTAGCTGAGGCATCCACATTCTCCATTAGGCTTGCTTGTCCTATGTCTTCTTGGCAGGCTGTGGTCTTGAACTCCGTCTCCATCATGGACCAATTCTCCGTGAGGGAAGGGCAGTGGTTTCTCTAGCCCACAGTTCTCATGGGAGAAAAGTTAACAAGTGAACATGATAACTGAATTTTGGGTTTTTTATCAACCCTTTCTCATCACCCCCTCATAAGCCGTTAAGGTATTTACAATCTTTAGTTTCCAATTCTTAAATTTTAATGATGCATATTAATTTTAGCAAAGACAAAAGATCCGGATGTAGTTATTGACAAGCAGGACCGAGTTAATGATTTTGTCTTTGTTTTTAACATTATTTTTAAAACACCTTTAAAATTTTGGTTCTCAGATTACCATTTCAAGAAAAGTAATTCTGAAAATTCTATAACCTTTGATTCTTTTTTTAAAAAGAGATTTAAGCTGTCAACATTCTAGCATATACATGAGACAGACATCCCTGAATTTAAGAATTATATGCGAATACCAACAATTCTGTAAATTAAATAATTTAAAAAGAATTTAGAAAAAATTTTAAAAATTTGTAATGTTACTAAGTCTATTACATTACTGTCCCTTTGTATATATATATAGATGTGCTCTCACACATACAATGATGTTCACAACTTAAATTAATTTTATTAATTTTAAAATTATAAATGCATATATATTATACGCCTACAAACATTAACATAACTATTATTTCAATGAAATAAAATAAATTAGATGCTTATATATGTGGCCTGGGATGGGTTTGAACAAGGGAAAAGATACTACTATGGGACATGTAAGTGAAACAAGATGCTATACAAAGAATACTGTTTCAATATATATTCCCAAATAACAATAATTATCTACCAAAGAAATATTCTTACAAGTACACATAATTAAAGTGCAAAATATGCTTACAGCAAATTTTAAGAGAGAAAAAAATATGCTTATAAAATAAAAGAATACTTTTGTTTTATTCAAATTTACCAACAACGAATTATATGACAGCCATTTGCCAACTGAGTCCAAATCCTCATTCACAACTTTTTTCAAGACAACTATAAGAAACAGCATTACAAGATAAAGCAATATCATTAGTAAAACTAAAAATCTTAGAATGTAATTCCAGTGAAAATAATCATTAATATAAATTAAAAACAAAAATTTTATCATGGAAAAATATATATATAAATTAAAAATAATAGAGGACAAAGTACTGAACCCCAAGGAAATCCACAACTAATTAAGACTACTTTGCTGACAATACCATAAATATTAATAAATTGTTTTCTATCTTTTAAATAACTCTCCAGCCAATTCCCAATAGAATCACAAAAACCATACAAATAGCAATGCTTAATCAAAATATTGTGATAAACAGAATCAAATGCTTTAGATAAATCAAATGAAGATGTTAAATAATGAACATGATGCTTTAAAGCATCTAATGTACTTCTATCAGAAAGAAAATCATATTGATTGTCAGATGATGATATGTGCGGTCCTGCTCCGCAATTACTAACAAGACTAAGTTCAAGCGTCTAACTTCAAAATAAAAAAATATTAATAAATACCCTCAAGATACACAATAAAAATGGCATAAAACAAAACCGGAATCGAATCTCAAAATACAAAAGTGAGTATTAATTCATATTACATGATAAGTAGAAACAATTCATCAAAAAACAAATAGGTTTTAAAATTAAACATGGCGACCAGACAAACAGATGACGAGATAATTGGCGCAAACAAGTTAATATAAAATCAAAAAAATCACAACTTAGCAAAAACCTATGTCAATGCTACCAAGCTCAATATCAAAACAATAGACACAGAATTTAACCCAAATTTAATAGAAACAGCTAGATTTAAAAAAATAGAACATAAAGACAAACATTGAAGAACAGACTCTCTCCTACAAAGAGGAGCACAGATGAGATACAGAAAGCAAATGACGATTTTAATAACACAATTCCTAAAAAATTATTTAATTCATTTCAAAAAAATTTTCAAATAAATCAATTGTCTAATCAATTATGTAATTAAATCAATTGTCTAATCGACCACTGACAAAAATCTCTACCTATACAAATTTCCCAAAGCATTGTTGTATGAGGCACTAACAGCATACGCAATGTGGGATACAGTGAGACACTTAGGAGAACACCCCAACTCAAGATACATAGCAATAGAATTTTTCAATGAGCACCAAAGAACACATTTCCAAACTCAAATCAAAGCAGTGGTGGTGGTGGACAAAAACGCAAAAAAACTATATCACTGGCATATTAAAAAATGCATATTTTGAATACAATATAAGACTTTCAACAAATGATGAAACCATTTGGCAAAATCATGAATTTTAATCCTATATATTTAAAAGATACGCCAATTCCCGTATACAGTAAGTTCAAAGTAAAGATAAATAGCAATGTAAACCCTGAAGACATACCCATGCAAATCATAGATAAAGAAGCCATGCTTAACCCCTATATATGAGGGTTGAGACTGCAATGCTACTCATGTAAACAGCGTGGACATCTAGCAATACAATGCAATCTAAACCAAGATGCACAAAATAAAATACACAGCCTTTGCAAGAACAAACAAGTAATCTATACCATAATGACCATGACTTAAATAAAAACATCAAAACCAGGTGATATCAACAAATAAAAATCCTACAAACAAAAAATCACAAATATGGACACAGAAACACTTGACATACAAATCGAAAAAAACAAATGTATATAATTAAAATGACAACAAACCACTCACAGCAAATGCCTGAAAAACAAGCAACATGGAAGACAAAAACAATGATAAACCACAAGCATATACCAACACCACAAAAAGCGGAAAGCAACGTCCCAGACCAGGACACACACCCACAGCAATGGAAAAAATATCAACACAAACAAGAGACAAACAATCCATGTCTCACCCATATAGAAGCATAAATGCTTCAAGCAAGAAGATGCCCAGGCCGAGCACAAAAGAAAAAGCAACAATTAAAGAAAGCCAGAACCGAAGAATTTAACTACTAAGACGATATGAGTTATCTCAATAGAATTTTTCATCCAATCATAGAAAATATAGAACCATATGATTGCAATCAAGAAATAGCACAAACAACATACCGTCACATACAACAACCATCTCCGATTTAATTAAGGTATATGAAAGTCAACATAACCACATTTAATGTGAGAGGACTAAATTCAATTAACAAAATCTATCAACTAAAGCAATGGTTAAAAATCACACAACCTCAAGTACTTGGATTAATTGAAACAAAAATTTATGCTGGCTCCCAAACTGACCCAACAAAATATCTCATTGCCCCAAATTGCCCATTTACATCATTTCAAATAACATTTATGGATTCTCATTTGTTAACAGCAACATTTCAATATCAGATCATAACAATTAAGGTAATGTTTGTATACATATCTTCATGACTAAATATAATATCCAACATAATAATCAACATTAATTCATGACTCGCAAACACAACAAATCCAACCACATTAATAGGAAATTAGAACATGGCATATAAAAAATTTACTACACAATGAATACACCAAATATCAATACCACTGATGAATGCAGAAGGTTTTCTGCCAAGTAATGCAGTGACATTTCATAACGGCCGATATACATCACTGATTCTTTTGTTTCTATTCGCCGATGTTACATCACCTAATTACGACAAAACTTACCCCTCTCCTTTCTCAGATCATTCAGCACAAATGATAATCATAGATCTTGGAGAAATTCAAACATCTCTAACTCCAACAAATAAAACAACAAGATTACCATTACCAGTGACCACTCCAGAATTTCTATTTTCGGAAACTTACATCAATGCTCAATAAAATACAAAACATGCAACTTAAACCCATACAAAAATATCTAGCTTTCATCAACATACTATCTTTCAATATTGATCACATCACAAAAAAACCACTCCACCCTCCAAATTACTAGTGCATGCAGATGAATTGCATAGGCGAATTGTAATGGCAGAGCCATCACAAGATACACAATAATATATAAACAAACTCACAAGAACATATAACTTATGTATTATTCTAAAAAACTACGTAAAAATTTAAAAAAGCAAAATATGTCTTATACAACCATATACCTAGACAAGAAGATACATAAAATGAGCACTAGGCTATACACCAACAATCAGAGTCCCAATGGCCATATTGACAGAAGAAACCACATATATGGGTCATAACATGATACTATCAATATACTCATACTTTAAATAAAAACTATAGAAAGAACAACCACTAAAATTTACAACCGATTTGGATCACCAGAAGCAACAACACTATTTAATATAACTGAATTCATATCAAAACTGGAAACAATCCCAAATACATGCCATCCAAGTAATCCTGGAATCCCTCAGTTAATTTTAATGCATCTTAGCCAATTCATGACACAATGCCTCTGTGACCTGGAAAATCATATATCAAAAAAATCCAGCCTACCGGAGGAAACAGAAGCCATTTCCACATTAAACAACCTTTGACCAATATCCAAGGGACCACTGCCAATTAAAATCATCGAAAAAATCGTTAAAGATAAAATAGAACTGCATCTATTGCCAATTAACTCTGATATGCAATTTACAAAAAAAAATTGTCAACAATCCAGGGAGCATTAATTTTTAAGGCAGTACTAAATTCAGTATGGGGGGGGGACACACCAATAGCAGTCCAATTAGGCATTGAGAGAGCATTCGATTCAACTGATATCCTAGTACTTTTAAATATGCTTGAATCTACAACAATAGCAAAAACTCAACTATATCTGCTCACAAACTTACTATTGAGACAGGAAATTCACATTACACTTAATGGTAGAAATCCCATCATTTGTGCCTATGCAATCCATTTCACAAGGATTGCCACTCAATTCACCAATTTTTATATTGTACATTAACCCTCTTTTACAAAAAATCCAGCAAACATTTACAGGTCTCACAATCCCAAATACTTCGCAAAACAATGCTTGCATAGTGTACATGGAACATAACTGTGTTTCCACCATCAAAAAATCATCTGCCAAAACTACAAAAAATACTACAAGAATATACAAAACAAACATAAATTAAAATTTAATACAAAATCACAGCATGGGCCATATTCACTGATAAACCATGCATAAGCATATACCAAGCAAAACCAAATGCTTTCCTTGGTTTCCCATTTCATTTAGAAGCACAGCAATAAGATGCCACATATAAAACAAATTAATAGGTAAAACTCAGTGAATCACCAACTCATAATGACCAAAATTATATATTACCTACCAATCACATCTTTCTCCAAAAGCATTCAAAACAAAAATCAAATCCATATGCAACAAATTATTATGGCAGAGGAAAACGGCCGCAATCTCAGTAAAATGCTTAAACAAACCACTCATAAGTAATGGACTAGGTTTACATGACATTAACATATTCCACATCCAGAAATCAGACTTATTAACCGGTATATTCAAACAGTTCCCACAACTAGAATGTCTACAACAGATTACACCAACAGATAAACCACCCCCACAATATTTATACATATCAACAATCATCTACCAACTAAGAATAATCAAACAAATACCCATTCAATTTACAAGTAAATATACTTATTGGCAAATTTACATACCCATACACCAGGAACAGACTAATAATGACTCTCTCACAATGCTAGGAATTAACAACAAAAACTAATTCATAACTGCAAAAAATGGGCACTTGAACCCAAATTATTTGACTTCATTGTCAAAGTAAACCTATATACCCTGCCTATGACCAACTTCCTATACTACAAACCAATGTACATTACAAATCGATCCATTCTGCAGCTTAAGCTACCAAGCAGAAGAGACCCAACAACACATGATTTTCCAATGCGGATCATTTGCAAAAATCAGAAAAATAATGGACAATACATATGAACAGCAAAGTGACTCAATACAAAGCATTGTTAAAGCATATCAGAGAAACTCAATCCCAAAAATAAGAGCAGCAACATTCATACTGTACGCACTCTGGTGCACACGATGCAAGTTTATTATGCTCAACAATACATCATCCCTCTACCTTTCACAAGCTACCAGAACAAGACATATATAATGTCACTTGGTTACTAATCAGACAACCATTGACCTATTCATTGAATAAATTAACACTAACCTAAAAATGCAATAATACAGATCAAAGAAAATGCAAAGTTATATTACGCAAATGGGTGGAATTCCATCAATCCTAAATTCATTGTAAATATCATGATTAGGAAATAACAAAGAATCACAATGAAACAAAGAACTAATGAACTATATCAGAAAGATTTAGAACTTGTACAAATAGAGAACTAGTGATATCATCATCATCATTATAATAATAATAATAACAACAACGTTCTAGAAAAAAAATTATATGCAAGTCATATATAGTGTGACATTGCTTTTATAAGCTTGTATTTACAAATATGTAATACAGAGAGCATACCAATAGCTCAAACAAGCTCTTAATTCACGAGTGCAGTAAGAAAAATATTTAAAATCTCTATCCAGAACATTCCTAATCCCAGACCAATTGTTTCCAAGTTTATGGCTCATCTCAGTGAGGAGCTAGAATATCCAGACACTAGATCTAAAATATCAACTCAAAACCAGCATTTATTTAATACGTAATATTAAAGTAGAAACTGAAATTTTCAGACATGAAAATGTCTTTAATTCCAGCTATCTAACTTAAATAGCTATATGGGAACTGAATTAAATTCAGATCTATCATATATTAATAACCTTATCATGGCAAGACATTAACGGTAGATCTGAATTTAGTTCAGTCAATTATATAGCTATTTAAATTAAATAGCTGAGTTAAAGACATTTTCATTTCTGAAAATTTTAAAGTTTCTACTTAAATATTACATATTAAGTGCTGTTTTTGAGTTGATATTTTAGATCTAGTGTATGGATGTTCCAGCTCCTCAATGAGGTGAGCTATAAGCTCGGAAACAATTGGTCTGGGGATAGGAACGTTCAGGATAGAGATTTTAAATATTTTCTCTTACCATACTTGTGAATTTAAAAAAAATTGTAAGTAACTATATTTACCCAAACTACTGCAAATAACTAATATATTGGAGTTACCATTTACATTTCTTAAACACTTTATCAAAACTCTTTATTTATATCAAAACTAACAGTTTCGACTGTCCTGCAGTCATCATCAGAATTCTTTACAATCCTATTTCTATTCTCCATATCATATATTATACACTATTACTGCTTCTTTATAATCTTTATCTTCAGTGTTTTCACTTCTTATGGAAGTAATATAATTTTCCTCTTCTTTCTTTTCCTATGTATTGATTTCTACTTTAACATGTCATACCATTTACACTTTCTTAAACACTTTATCAATACTCTTTATTTATATCAAAACTAACAGTTTTGACTGTCCTGCAGTCATCATCAGATAAAGATTATAAAGAAGCAGTATTTGAGTGTATAATATATGATTATGGAGAATAGAAATAGAATTGTAAAGAGCTTTGATGATGTCTGCAGGACAGTCGAAACTTAGTTTTGATATAAATAAAGAGTATCGATAAAGTGTTTAAGAAAGTGTAAATGCTATATGTTAAAGTAGAAATCAATACATATATAGGAAAAGGAAAAAGAAGAGGAAAATAATATTACTTCCATAAGAAGTGAAAACACGGAAGACAAAGATTCTAAAGCAGTATTTTAATATATGATTATGGAGAATAGGAAAAGGATTATAAAGACCTCTGATGCAGGACAATCGAAACTGTTAGTTTTGATATAAATAAAGAGTATTGATAGTGTTTAAGAAAGTGTAAATGGTATATGTTAAAGTAGAAATCAATACATAGGAAAAGGAAGAATGAAGAGGAAAATTATATTGGAGTTGTGTGTATATATATATATATAAAGTATCTGTTTATAATAATAATGTAAGTATTAATATAGCAGCAGTCTCAGTTTAATAGCTAGAAAGGGGAGTAAGTCCTACTCTGTATAAACTAATATATCAGGTCCAAGTGATAACATAACTTATCAGTCTGATCTAACTTATGCGTCAACAATCTCTTCGCCATCAAATAAAGCTGAAAGTAGTAATGAAAAGGATATGGTTATTGCAAATAAAAATAGCAAAATGACTAATGCTGGCAGATTTCATTAATCTATGATCAGTGTTATAATTAAAATTGATCTTTTAACACAAATGTCTACACCAATGAACAATGATAATGGCCTACTTACAGGGACATATAAAAGCCTCAATTATACAATAGAACAATTCAATAACAAATCTCTTTGATTCTTTTAAACATTTTTGCTCAGACTAATCAATTATAATCGTGGTTACTGATATTTATTGCAAAAGAAATTATTATACTAAGCCTTAAGCAGTTACAATATGTGGAATTCTGTTTAGTGGACCGTTGAGCATTCAAACTCTATATATATTGCTCTTGAATTTCATAATGAAGAGCAAAAGGATAGATTTAAAAGAACAGTTAAAACTCTCGGTACATTCATGTAAATCAACATTGTATAAACTATATTACTGCAGTTTTAAAAAATAAACTATAATATTAACAATTTCCAAAAGATTAATGCAGCCCTTCGGAATCATAATTGGATTTCAGTCTATATACCTAAAGGATACACCGGTACCAATTTATAGCAATAGTTTTCAATTTAAAGTCAAGCTTCACAAAGGAATTGATCCTAATAACATACCAATGCAAATATCACACTAGGAGGTAATACTGCTTAATAATTCGGGAGTTGAGACTACAATGTTTTCATTGTAAGCAGAGGGGGTATATTGTGAATTCTTGTCCAAGTCTCATATTTTCACAGTGAGCTTGATTGCAATTACTTCTCATCAATGCTCTAAGACAAAAGCAAATGCACATGACATACAAAATGTAACAGATAAGACTTTAATAGGCACTGTATCCAATGTTGATAATAATTTAGCAAAACAAGATAAACTTGATGCACACTCTAATAAAAATAACTTGCATCATAACCTACAAATATAGATACCAATGTTACCATCAATTAATCGAACATTAACAGACACTATAAGCCTCTCCACTCCTCACAATATTCCAACTAATAAAACCTCTACAGATATTCTGTACACATTAATCATGCTAGAATTACAGATATCAGGTTCCCCTAGCGATGACACCATCTTCAAAAGAAAGCCAGGCCATCCACCACATAAAAAGCGAGGGCAGAAAAAGCCAAACAATATAATAACAAGAGAAGATGAAGATTTTCCATCTGTTGATCTAAATAAGAAAATTAAAACTATGACCAATACTACCCAGGAATCTGATTATGATCTCACACTTGAAAATGAAGAAGTTGTTAATATGGATACGACCACATCTAGCTTAAACTCCGATCATGAAGTAGAAGCTGGAGGTCATGAGCTCATGACTCTTTAACTATAATGATGCAAAGTCAAATCTACATATAAAATAACCAATTATTCATTTTAGTTTGACATATATATGCCAGTTTTTATATTATTCTTTATGATTTTTAAGTTTGGAGCATTTAATGTTAGGGGTCTTAATCACCTCAGTAAAATCTTTCAGCTATCAAAATGGATTGATATAGTTCAGCCACATCTACTTGGACTTATAGAAACAAAAATATACAATGTGTCACAGATAGACTCATCCAATCACCTTGATAATAGAGGTTTCTCCATCTTCTCCAGATTATCCAACTCTCCATCAACTGGCACAAGTGTCTTTATTTCCAAGATATGCCCTTTTAAAGCATTTAAAATACTTTATTTGGATCCTAATATTTTTAATTATCACAATGCAATACCCATCCATAACAATCAACATAGCCAATGTCTATATACCACCTGGTCCACATGTAATTAATAAATTTATTTTAACTATAAACCCTTTTTTGTTTCCGCATCGCATCGAGGTGTGATATTGGTAGACTTCAATATGAGCTATGACACATTCATATCAAAATGGATTCATAAACTTTCCTTCCCTCTAATGAATGAAGAATGCTTCCTTCCTAAAAACTAAGTATCTTTTGATAATGGTCAACATAAATCATTAATAGACCTATGTTTCTACACACTAATACTACATCACATGAAATCATCTTTAATAATTCATCATTTTCTGATCATCTAGCATTGATGGTCACACTTCAACATGATCTGTCCCAAAAAATAATTTTTAACGCTGATAAAACCATTCGTTTACAACTACCTAACCATACATCTGTATTTCGTTTTTTCACAATTTATATTGAACTTTTCAAACTTAATAAAATGAGATGACCCAATACATACCTGAGTTGCTTATGTAAATAATTTATCATTCACAATTAACCATATCACAAGAACTTCTCCATTGCCAACCAGATTTATCAGACTAGCAGATGAGATCCACAAAAAGATTATACAATCTACTTCCACTACTGACAAAATAAAATTCTTTATATATATAATCATTAAAACCAATTAACACTTAGACAATTCCAATATCAATAACAATCAATAATCTCAATCTGTTGCCAAGGCAACGTCCTTTTAACAATAAAATCATATACATTAATTAACAGAGGTTTAAAGATTATATCTGTGCTAGAGATAATCTCTAGTTTAGAAAATGATTATTAATAATCATTACTGTATTTATCTGAGGTAGATGGTGTCAAAGTTGTGAGTGGAGTGAGTTTGACAATGATAAATAAAAATGTAACAATTTACTATAGATAAATACTCTTCATATAATAGATATATATGACATAGTGACTTGGGCCAATGGATGAGTGCTGGTTCATCATGAAATGCATCTTGGGAGTCATTTGTATTTTATTGTATCTTTATTTATATGAATTTAAAAAAAATGGGGAAGTATGAAGGTTATTTAAAATATCTATAAAGACTATAACTTGACCACAGAACCTGAAATTATTGATACAAAGTTTAAATAAACCTCCTTAAATAGGTAAATATAACCTATCCTGAACATTCAAACTGCAATTACAATCTTCAAATTGCATCCAAAATATTACTAAAATAATAAGTGCAATAATGCTCAAGGCCAAATGACTTACCAGTCACAATTACACAATTGCAATATCAATAATAATTAATAATATCAATCTGTTTTCAAGGTAATCTTTTAATCTTTAAATTGAAACATTAATTACAGGAGAGGGGGCTATTTTTAAAAATATGAAAGGAATTAAATTGAACAGAACATTAATTTTATAAAATGCTAAAAAAACTATAATGCACTGTAAGTAAAAAGTTTATCCATATACTTTAGCCATTGTGAAAGGAAAAAAAATAGTTTAAGAACTATTTAAGACTAACACAAATAACTACAAAAAAAATATTTTTTTACCCAAATTTGCTTATAAAAATGAACTACAAAGAAAAAATATAAATTTTTGAACAAATTGATTAACACTTTTATATATATATATAAATAAATTTAAAAACCTTTTTAATTAAAAAAAAACTTTTTAATTAAAACATTAACAGAAGATAAAATATATCATTTTGGAATTATAGACATTTTAGTCAATATAAAAAGAATTAAATATAAAAGCACATGAATTTTAGAATTATTTTAATAATAATAAAATTATTTTGTAAAGAGAAAGTTCATACATTGAATCTCACTTCTTGTTAGGCTTCATATAAATTTCTTCTTCAAATCTAACAGTAAAATCAACTGTATTAATTTTTCTTGATGGTATCTTAACAAATCCAAGACTAGCCATGGTCACTGCATTTCACTTCAGAAATAGAATTTACATTCTGATCTAGTTTTATTGAATTTTTTGCTTCTTTTATGTATATATACATATATTTAATTTAATTCAAAATACTCTTGCAAATGTACTTATTTTCTAATATTATTATCAAATTTTTTTTTTATATATATTTATTTTAAACTTTGCCCTTATTACTAATATTATATTTATACAGATTATATTATTTAAACTAATAATTATAAATTTTATACATTAA
The DNA here is from genome assembly GCA_028023455.1 of Epiperipatus broadwayi. Lineage (NCBI taxonomy): Eukaryota > Metazoa > Onychophora > Udeonychophora > Euonychophora > Peripatidae > Epiperipatus > Epiperipatus broadwayi. Next base: position 5,126,760 of record JAQFVV010006222.1, read on the forward strand.
AATTATTTAAAATGTTATTTTTATTTCAAATTTTATATTATCATTTCTTATCTTTCAAATGACTTAATACAAAGTAAAAAAAGGTTAAATTATTTATTTTGCCTACATATTATTAGTAATTATTAGCAATACAAATAACACATTTTGAAAGCTAGAAAAAGTTTACAATTGGATGAGCTGTTTTCCACCCAAAGTATTGCAATGGTGGTAAGTGGTACCTTTGTCAATTGAGATTTATTCATCTTTAGTATTAATTTTTTTTTTCTTATAGGCTGAAAAGTAACTGCAATTGAGACCAGGTATCAGAGAAAGTTTTTTGGTTTGTTATTCTTTTGTCTCTTTGATATATACTATCCAGTTTATTATTAACATGTTAGAGTGCCTTTTTGGGTTATTGTTATATATGAATTTATACCTTGTACACTATAAGACATAGAGAATGAATGGTACTTATATATTAGACCTGCGACATGTATTAGACATATTATGCCTTTTTACATTCGTATCAATCTGTTGGTAACTTTCTAATCTTGTGACCTGACCAAATAACGTGTACACTTGAATCTTATACAAACTTAAGATGAAAAATTTGTCAAAACGGACCATGTTTATAAAGTTATCGGCAGTCTGAATAATATGTGAAAAGGGATAGCAGTTCTAATATGTGACAGAAATTTCATCAGATTAAATTTAACAATACTTAAATATTAATTTCTAACAATACTAAAAATATGAATCTCACATTATAAAATATGAATCAAACAATACTAAAAATATGAATTTCACACAAAAATCAATCTTAAAAAGTACATTTTTAACAATAGTAAAAATATTGATTTGACATTAAAATGTAAAATATGATGTGCCATTATGCAATTCCTAAATGTAACTTTAAATACGAACAAAACAATCACTAAATTACAAAATACCCTAAAATATTACAAAAACCGTAAAATATACACATATGGTACTTACTATGTAATATATACCAGGAATTGTCACAATGAAACAATCAATTTGTCGGTTCTACTTTATTTTAAGTGGATAAACTTTTTTTCAAAAATGGAAACTAAAAGTAAAATTTTCATTTCCCCCAAAATGCTTACTTACTTAACATGTGATTGTATTTGTGGTTCACATAAACATGATTTTCATAATTCAGAACTTCTATAGGCCTTCCAACAGTTGGACTAAATCATCAATCCCTCTTCCACACTTTGATATTTTCATAAGAGTTGCCACTGTTCTATCATTAATTGTCATGATAAAACATTTATCAGACTCTCTTGCACAAACCTCCAAACATCCACTGTTCAGGAAGAATTTGTCCTGTTTGGTTTTCGTCAATTTTATTAGAGTCTCCAAGTTTACATTTTCTTGAAAATATAAAGCAGCATTAATTTCAATAGAGGGTAAAAATCATTGAATCAAAACTACAAATACAAATGAAAGTAAAAATCATTGAATCAAAACTATGAATACATATGAAGTAAAGAAAATAATTAAAAAATAAAATTGACAGCACTAAAGATCTTGCCAGAATGAAATCTGGATAATAACTGAGAGTATAAAATTATCACAAAAAAAAAAAAACACATTATAGGACAAGAACAGATCAGATTGCAGGGTTTATTTGACATGATTGCAAGATTACACATTTATCGCAAATGTTAAAAGGCGTATAATCTCCTCTATGTTGCAGGACTAATACGTTAAGTACAAAATCAATATACTGATCCTGATTTCAGCAAAGACTACTTTTTTGAATGAGTCAAATAGGCAATTTATGTTTATTTTATTTTTGAAGAGTATATTTATTATTGAACAAATGTTATTATGTCCATAACATATAAAAAAAAGATGATGATTTTGTGTTTCTGAATCTTGATGACAAAGGGTGCATAGGTAGTCTACATTTTGGAAGTTTCTTTTATATTTTAGTAAGTGTTGTGTGGGTAGTGAGTCTAGGATAATTTTAAATAAATCAAAATATTTTTGTTTAAGTGTCCAGAATTTGAATTTATGGCAAAGTTGTTTGTGATGTTGAATAGTTTTTTCATTGTTTTGTATAAGGTGTAAAAGTGGATGAATCCCCAGTAATTGAATTTATTTTGAGGTGGTTTGAAAACCAAATTTTTTAGTCAATAATGATATGAGTAGTGTCTCAGATATGCTTGAAAAATTATAGTGGATATTCATTTTATATATATATTAATTAATTCTTTATTATAAAATTCATTGCTTCATTTTGTTGTCTATGTTATTTTCTATTTTATATATTGACCATTATTGTATATGCAAAAAGCAATTTGCCCTATTTATTTCTTTGCATATATTTTTCTATTACAATCTTACTTGACTTTTGTATTTCTTTTTATACATTTTATGTTTAAAATGTTAATCTTTATATAAAAGCATCTTATATGAAGAGATAGATATATATAATAGCTTTACAAATAAATTAAAAATTTTAGATATAAAAATCATGATAATAATAATAATAATGTAGTTATTATTTATAAAATTGATCCTTTTTGCATACACTTACATAGATGTTGATAAAACAATGAAATATACCAAAAATAACAAATTTATAATGTTACTATATGTATACTTTTAATATCCAATTAAATTAAAATGTCGTAGTAGAAGACATTAGAAATTACAGACCTATCAGTCTTTTATCAGTTTTATACAAAAATTTTACTAAGATAATTACAACTCGTCTACAGAAAACACTGGATTTCCACCAACCAAGAGAACAAGCTGGATTTAAAAGTGGTTTTAGTACAGTAGATCATATCCAGGTATTGAGAGAAATTATAGAAAGGACAAATGAATATGAGTTGCCATTATGCTTAGGATTTGAAGACTATGAAAAGGCATTTGATTCTATAAACATTTCTTCAGTGATTAAAGCATTGTATCATCAAGGTGTAGATCCAGGTTATTGTCATATTTTGAAGAATATTTATAAAAATGCAACAGCAACAATTAGATTACATAATGATAGTAAGAAAATCAACATTGAAAAGGATGTAAGACAGAATGACTCCATATCTCCAAAACTTTTTACAGCAGTGCTGCAAAAAGTATTTTGTGGATTAAAATGGAAAGCTAAAGGAGTGAAAGTAAATGGAGATTATTTAAATCATTTAGATTTTGCAGATGATGTAGTTGTTTTGCAAATAATGCTTTAGAGCTACAGGAAATGTTGCAGGAGTTATCAGATGAAAGCAGGAAAGTAGGACTAAAGATAAATATTAAAAAGACTAAAGTAAGGTTTAATAGATTTTCTTAAAATATGAAAATAAAGATTGATTATGATGAGTTAGAAGAAGTTAACAGTTACAAATACCTTGGACAGATTATTAATACAGATGGAAATATAATGGATGAAATTAATCATAGAATTAAACTTGGTTGGAGTGCTTTTGGTAGAAATAACTTGATACTAAAAGGAAATATGCCTATGTGTTTGAAAAGGAAGGTTTTTAATAAATGTGTTTTGCCAGTTCTTACTTATGGATCTGAGACTTGGACACTTAATAGAAGAGCAATACAAAGATTTCAAACCATTCAAAGAAGTATGGAGAGATGCATGTTGGGAATAAGAAGAAGGGATTGAAAACGCAATGTATGGGTAAGAGAACAAACAGATGATACTGACATCATTGAAAAAAATTAAAAGACTGAAGTGGAGTTGGGCTGGACATATTGTTAGAAGGGATGATAACAGATGGACAATTGAAATTTTAAATTGGATTCCAAGAGATTGTAAAAGGCCCAGAAAGAGACCACATGTTAGATGGGTGGATGAAATAAGAAAGTGTGCAGGGGTGATGTGGAGAAGAGAAGCTAAAGATAGGAAAAGATGAATTGAACTTGGAGAGACCTTCATCCTGCAGTGGATTGATAATGGTTGATGATGATGATGATTAAGATGATGATGAGTAATGCATTTGAATTTAATAATTACTTTATTAAAAAAAAAAAAGATCTAATGGAAGATATTGGTAACATGGATAAAATCAAAGCCCATATTTAGTAAAAAATACATGAGTAGATTTTTTTTTTTAAAGTTTTCAATAAAATATATAGTTTATTAAATATTCATAAAAAGATAATATAAAATTTACAACAGAAAAAGAAATAAACTGTCTACTTAGAGAATTTTAAAAAATTCAAAAAACAATGTGATTAAAATGGAACAGTTGTATTTAGAATTTCCTATAGACAATTAAAAAAAAGGATAAAATGTATTATGCCCAAACAATTAAACAAGTCCTATCATTGGGTTGCCCAATAAAAATATGGAAGATAGATATCAAATAATTTAATGCTTGTAAACTATTGTTTAGTTTGCATTGCAAGACAGTACAACTAAAAATACAAAAAATACAATTAAAATATAAAACATAGATGACCTAAATAAGGGATAATTTAATATAGCTTTTAAAATATATATACTAAAATAAATATATATGTTTTTAGTTAATATTAAAGAAAGTATAATTTATTTATTGTTTTATACTTAATATGATGAATAAGAAATATAGAATTGGGTTAGTACCCAACAACTGATAAACAATTTTATTTTCAATACATATACATAGTTTTTTGCTTTTTTTACAACAAAAAAAAGCAAACAGTATGATTAAACATTTTTTTTTTTTTTATTTTTTTTTTTTTTTACTGATCTTCCACCAAACTAATAATTATTGTTATTATAATTTATTAAGAATATTTATACAATTAATTGCATCTTTCGGTTATTTAGATGTGCTTCTTTTGGTTTCTAACAATAATATTTATGCAGTCATAATTATACTTTTAAAGATCAAGTTATTCTACACATTTATTTCTCTATGTAAATACCAATTACACTGATTAATAAATTAAGAAGTTTTAGTTTGTTTTGGGGGGTTTTGTTTTGTTTTTAGTTTTATACTCTGCAAAAAAAAAAAAAAGTGAAATGCAACTTTAAAAAAAGCCATTTTAAAAAAAATACTATGGATTTAAAAATCAAACTTGTTAACCTACTTTATATATAAAATATAAATTATATGATATTTATACATGGATTTTTTTTAAATAGCATTAATAAAAACTAATGAAATAGATTCATAAAGTAACATTATAAATTTTTCAATTCCACTAGTGCAGGCATAGCTCTAATTATTATTAACTATATGCTTTGTGTTCACAACTATATATAAGTCAGAATCTGTTAAAATTTCATTTCTGAAGTAGATAAAACAAATGTCACTAATCTATCACATTGTTTTCTGATATTTTATAAAATATTATTTATACAACTTACTTCAAACACTTTATAGCAAAAAAATTTATGCATACACAATCTGATATTTCAATTGATCTCAATCTTCCTCAGAACTATGATGTAATGATAAATAAAATAAATATGTAAATAAAAGTATAAACAAATGTAATTAAAATAAATAAATATAAATAAATAGCACAAAATATAATTAAAATAAAATATGTGATAAATTAAACAAATAAAATATAATAATCAGGATAATTTAAAATAAAACACACAATACTAAACTGAAATATAAAATATAGATTATATATTCCTCTCTTTATGAACAATCATTAATTTAAATATATTATCTCTTTTATTGTTATTATTAATATCCATTAATTATTACTATTCGTTATGAATTAAATCAATGTAAAATGGTAATTTTATTATTCTCAAATTAATAAAATACTTATGATTTTATCTTTATATAATTCTTTGTTCTAATTGATGCATTTATTAAAAATATATTCTTTTTATTTTTAAACAATATATAAAATTTATTATTCTGTTATTAATAATTTTCCTCTATACTTAATCATAAAGCTTATAAATATTTTTTAACTTAACAAATACTATTTCAGTTCCTTAAAAATTTCCAAAAAAAAAACACTTTTCTTTTTGTTTTTAAATTTAATTATATTATATCCTAGCTCCTTGGTATTATATATTATTTACATCAACTATATCTATAATCACTTCAACTCTTTCTTTATATATGTTCCCTACCAATACCAAAATATTGTTTTGTACAATTGAGACTTTTATTCTCTTCTACAGCTTTACTTGCTAGTTCACAATTATACTTTCTTATATCATTTTACAAAATTTGAGATATTCAATCCTTCTTAATGCATCACTTTTCTATATTTTCATATTCAATTTCTTCATTAATTCTCTCTCTAGTCTCAATAGAAATTTTATTGGTCAATTGCTGCTTTTTTCTACCAGCTCTCGTTGTCATAGTGTTTAAAGGTGTATCAGTTATTTTCCTTTTGATTTCATTCAAATCTGAATCATGTTCAAAATCTGCTAATATTTGAAAATGATTTGCAAGTTCTAATTTAAATTCATTAGAATGTTTCTGAAGATTAGAATGTCAACTGTGAATATTGTTTTTTTTAATAATTTTTATTTCTAGTTTTACATTAACCTGTATTTTACATCTCACTAATTAATAATCATGTCCTGTCTTGAATTTATTAAGAACATTACAATCTTGAAATATGTATTTTCTGTTAGTCAAAATATAATCCGATTCTGTTGTACTTTCATTTGGAGCTCACATGAGCATTTCCTTTTAACATTTTTATCAAAAAAAGAATTCATAATATAAAGTTTTTCTTTTTCTGCAAACTCCACAAGTCTATGACCTCTCTCATTTCTATTACCATAACCAAATTTAGCTCAAGGACTTTCATCTTTCAATTGTTTACCAATTCTAGCATCAAAGTCTCCTATAACAATTTTAAAATGTTGTTTGGCCTGATCAAAACCCTTTTATACATCCATAAAAAATCTTCTACAACTACATCACTATGAGAACTTGTTGAGGCATAAACCTGAATTATCTGCATTTAATATCTGCTGTTAAGTTGAATAACTAATCCTGTCACTCTGTCCAATGCACCACTAATCTCCATAATGTTGTTCTTCCACTTTTTTATTTATAATGTATCCTAGGTCATTTGTACTTCCAATATTTATATCTTTATAATAGACTACATGTCCACTTTTTAAATCAATCATCTCTTCACCTTTACTTTTAATTTTATGAAATCCAATAATATCCCATTTAGTATGAGAGTTCTTCCAATTCTTGCAATCTTCCTTCCTTGAAAGTAATCTGGCAGCCTGGGTTCGTAATCAGGGAATTATTAGCACCCTCCACCTTTGCGCTGGTGACTTTACAGCCTCCTGGAAATAAGGACCATGATTTACTTTTATCTGTCAGGATTTTAGTTATTTAATAGAAAAAATTTTTCATTCACAGGCATATTCATTGTCTTATCAGACAATTGAGAAGAAAAATCATGGTGTTTATTGATCTTAAAACTCAGAAGTAAAAAGCCAATAAACTCACCATGCTGGCTAATCCATGTTGGTGAACAGCCCATCCATCTTCTTATATTATATGAATAATCACATAGTAATAACAACTGCAATAACAAAAACATATGAAGTGGACATTAGGAATTTGCCCTGCTCGGTTCGTTTAAGGCCTCCAAGAGGAATCAAAGAATCTCTTTTCAGTTAACAGCAGTTTAAAATATTTTTTTTAAAAAGATTTTTTTTTAAATTTTTAAGCAACTAAAATAGTATTAGGTAGATTAAAAAAGATTTATAATATTTATGATTTATAGTTCAAAATAAAAATTATTAATAACAAAAGATTAAATAAGACAATAGTAGATATTATGTATGATTCTAAAAATAAATTATGTATGATTCTAAAAATAAGATATTAAAAATAAGATATTTTTAATAAATGGATCATTGTTGAACAAAGAAATATGAAAAGATAAAATCATAAGTATTTTAATAATTTGAGGATAAAAAATATATAATTTTATATTGATTTAATTCATAAGGAATAGTAATAATTAAGAAATATTAAAAAATAATGAGATAATATATTTAAATGGTTGTTTCATGATACCTAATAAAGACAGGAATATACATGTATAATCTAGATTTTATATTTCAATATAATGTATTTTATTTTATATTATCTTGATTATTTTATTTTGTTTTAATTTATTATATTTAATTTAGTTTAATTTAGATTTTGTATTATTTATTTATTTTTTAAGTACATTTATTATATTATTTATATATTTTATTCATCATTATATCATAGCTCAGAGGAAGATGGCAAGACATTTGAAACATCGGGTTGTGTATACATACATATATAATTTTTGCTATAAATTGTTTGAAATAAGGTGTAAACAGATTATATTTTATAAAGTATTAGATAAAATGACCATGAATGATAATAGATCTGTTGATGAGATTCCAATAACGTTTAGAAAAAAAAATCAGCTGGCTCTGTTGTTGTATTTGAAAAAAAAAAAAATACATTTACTTCGAAAATCCAAAGTTCATTTTTTACTCCATAATTATACAGAAGTTGGAAGGATTCTTGACTGAGCAATCAAAAAAAGAATCTTGATTTGAGGAATATCTTAAAATTAAATTATATCTTAAGAAATAGTTATAATAATAATTATTAACTTATATAATACTGCATACATAACAATTTTTTTAGTGTAAAGATGAGCAATCAGTTTTTAATGTGTGAAGAAGTTAATAAACAAGGTGAACATTTGTGGTAATGTTCTTTAAATAGGAGTATTAAAATATTTTAAGCTATCATGTAATGCTACAGAAGTTTTAAATATTTTTAGAAGAAAAAATAGAAATGAAAATGCTAACACATATTTATTTTAATTTCCAAAAGACCTACCCCATGAAGCTTTAAAATTGAGGCAATATGATAAATTGTGTTAAATGGGTGACAAGAAATAATAAATTACTTCTGATCATGAACTAGAATTATTGTTAAATAAGTATTCTGTTGTCTAGTTGCTTAACTTGCTTTGGAAACAGAAATTAATGTATATATAAAAATAAATCCTTAAAATTGAGAACAAAAAAAAGTGAAAACTATTTTTGTTCTAAAGCATAAGTAAATATTTATTTGACTTTTTTTTTTTTATGGATGGAAATTCTTAAGTGTTACCATGGAAAGATTATCTGAAAAATTTAGGTAAAAAAAAAATCTGTGAATAAGTAATTTAGTAATTAATGTTAACCACTCGTTGCCAAAATTGTGGATAAATAATAAATCTAATAGGCATTCTGCCATATTTGATGAGGTAAATAAATTATATATCTCCACTTGTTATACAAACGCCCACCATGCATGTATAGTAGAATCATATACATAAGCTAAAATTTATTTATTTTTTATTTACAAAAATTATTAAATTTAATTAAAATTTAAATTCATCAATAAAAAAAAAAGTTTGTTATTAAGAAAAAAAATGTTCTCAAAAATAGAAATATAAAATTAAAAAAGGGCAAATTTCAAAAACATTTAAAACATTTTAAAACATTAAATCTATTAGTATATATACAAATTTAAATGTGTACACATGCATGTTATCTGCAGCAATATATACTAATTAATAAATATAACAATAAGTAAACTATTACTAATGTTAATGTTTATTAATTTAATTGTAGTCTATCTTAAAATAACTTACTAACATAAAAAAAAAAGTGAACTATTATCTAAAAGTAATTAATAATGTCAAAGATAGTAAAATAGGAAAAACACTTCTATCTAAAAAACTAAATAAATAAATAAAGGAAGTGAAGCAGTCTAAAAACCATTACAATTTTCAGTTTGGATATATGTAAAGATAAAATAATGTCAATACAAGATTGATACATGCATTCTCATTAATATATATATATTACCATATAGGTAATCCTGACTTTTAGCGTCCTGAACAATTCGCCCTCTATTTTTAAAAAAATGAACTAACTATTTTTTCACACCTAAAAAAAAAAGTGTATGTAACTATATCCAAGTGTAAATGCTAATAAAAAAAGATTAAAAAAAATACTTACATTTACATGCGTATTTTTCACTTATAGCGGTCTTTGCTGCATGTAGAACTGTAAACAAATGACGTATATTAACTGTAAATGTTTTTCCGTAAAGAAGAATAAATAACAAGAAAAGAAACTTACATTTTTAGGAGTAATTGGAAGCCACACAAGCGAGGAAATGCACGAAAAGGTCGTCGCTGCGGCAGATTTCTGAAAGAAAATTCCTGCAGGTAGGATGAGAACAAAGGTGTGCTCATCCCAAATTGGTATTTTAGCTTATGCTTTGCGACAGAGTGGACATAGGTAGAATTCACGCGGTCAAGCAAAAGTAGTTCAGAATTTGTCACGTGTCAAAAAACCAATTCACATTTAGGATCCGGGTGTCGAACTCTGTCTTTCTATATATGTAATTTCAGAGTATATGTAACTATAAATTTATTTTTGTACACAACATCAATAAATCAAATGGATGTAATTGAGAGTATATGTAACTATAAATGTCTTTTTACATGAAGATGAATAAATAAAATGGATGTAACAAAACTTAATTTTTAGGCTCTATTTAGTCTCACGAAAGTTGCTATAAAAATTATGAACTACTGTATTTGGTCATTTGTGACATGTGACAAATTCTGAACTACTTTTGCTTGACCGCGTGGAATTCTGTCGTTATAAAAAATGGACAGATCCTAAATATGAGTTTGTTTTTTTGTTATTGAGTGTTCTTTATGTAAAAACATTTAGAGTTAATATACGTCATTTGTTTACAGTTCTACATGCAGCAAAGACTGCTATAAGTGAAAAATACGCATGTAAATGTAAGTATTTTTTTTAACCTTTTTTTTTATTAGCATTTACACTTGGATATAGTTACATACACTTTTTTTTTTAGGTGTGAAAAAGTAGTTAGTTCATTTTTTTAAAAATAGAGGGCGAATTGTTCGGGACGCTAAAAGTCAGGATTACCACCATATATGTGTAATAATATATTTTGATGTATAATTGCACCATACCCTACCCTCATTTCTTTTTTTTCTCCTCTCTTTAATTCATCAAAATTTATCATAAACAACCGACATAATATAGTTAGTTAATTACAAAAAAATGTATTTTCAATGGCTAGTAGTTTAGATATAATAAATAGTTTATTTGTCAAATATAAATGATTTTAAATTTTTGTTAAATATTTTTTTATTGCTTTTATTTACTGGCCTCTTACAAAAACTTCATTGTAAATCTCAAGAAAAGTTTTTTTACTGACAAAAAAAAAAAAAAAATAGATAAAATTGTAAATAGGTAACATATCTTGATACAAGGACTCATTTAAATTTTATGTTGTAACTCTAGAATTGAAATGCTAGAATAAATTATTATACTGAGGGATGACAAACTACCACAAACGATTAAGTATTATCATTTGATCTTGTACTGGGCTATTATACCTGTTTTTAAGACAGATAATATACACATCATTGATCAGCAAATGTAATTTTATAATACTAATTTTTTTTTGAAATGTAGTTAATTCTATGATTCAACAAGAACTGACTGGAAAGTAGTACACTATTTATAAATTTTGGAGTAAAAATCAATGAACATCTTATTAATCATAAAGATCTCTACAATAAGTTTCATACTAAAATGTCCTTAATAAACTTTATATTTATATCACTGATAGATTAAAAAATATGTATCAAAATATAAGTACAATAAGTATGTAACGATTGAACACCTCTCATCTTTAAAGTTCCATAACCTAGAATCTTAAATATAATATACAAAAATCAATTTTGATATTTATTGAATACACAGTTACAATATGTTTTGTATACTATATTTAATTTTTATATCTATATTACATCTTTATAATCAAAAATGTGAAGCTTGAATGATTAAAAAGTTTTTTTTACTTCTTTTCCGATAATAAAATTTGTATATATATTTATTTGGTAATTGAGTATTAACTAAGCTATGACGTACTACATAATCCACCGGTAGATATGACCGACGATGAACCAAAGCAATGGCATGACAACTGAAACATTGGCATGACTAATCAATAGGAGTGGTGAAGGTAAGTTTGTGGTCACCTTCGAGATTTTGGAATACTGCGGTGAATTGTGGTAAATATCTGTCATTTTATCTGCTGTCGTCTTTCAAGCAAGAGGTTTTTTTTTTATTGTGTGTCATCCACCATTTTATGAAATTTTTAATCTGTTGTTTGCTAATTTTACATTTTGATTTTGCGGAATTATTGCTAACTAATTACTATTTATTGTTGATTTTGCAAAAACATCCGCGAATTCAGTCCACCACAATGACTTTTATTTGTAAGTACAATTTATTTCATAGATTTTTTACTTATTATTTCTTTTGTTTATCGATTACTTAAATATGAATATGGTTTATAACTATATTCTGATTTTTTCCATTTTTTTTTTATTAAATGTAATCAATTTCGCTTTGTTAAATACCATCCCAAACCAAAAAAAAAAAAAATTTTTTTACCTATTATTTCTTTTGTTCGATTACTTAAATATGAATATGGTTTATAATTATATTCTGGAAACAGTACGGGAACAAAATTGGTTGTAAAATCGGCCATTTTACCTTTTTCAGTATCGCAGCATTTACTAAAGGCAATTATTTGTAGTAAATATTTGAGAACAATTTTTTTCATTTTTTTTTTTATTTATTAAATGTAAGCGATTTGTTAAATGCCATCCCAAAAAAAAAAAAATTTTTTTTTTACTTATTATTTCTTTTGTTTTTCAATTACTTAAATATGAATATGGTTTATAATTAGATTCTGGAAACAGTACGGGAAAAAAATTGGTTGTAAAATCGTCCATTTTACCTTTTTGAGTATTGCAGAAGTAAATATTTGAGAACAATTTTTTTCATTTTTATTTCTTATTAAATGTAATCGATTTGGGTTTAGCTATTATTATTTATTTTGTTGGATTATTAAAATATCTTTAAAAGTTGTACTGATTTTTGATATTTACATTTTCATAATTATTTTTACCGTAGCACTTATTTCTTTGGTTTGTCGATTACTTAAATATCGTTTACCATAATTTTTTTCATTTTCTTGTACTAAATTATTACTTAGTATTGCATTTTTCTTGCTTTCAGGGCCAAATAATTATTCAAATATCATTAATAATTGTAATGATATTGCAGGATTTATTAATTTTTTTCATTTTTTTTCCTTATTAAATGTAATCGATTTGGGTTTAGCTATTATTATTTATTTTCTTTGATTATTAAAATAATTGTTAAAAGTCGTACTGATTTTTTGATATTTACATTTTCATAATTATTTTTACCGTAGCTATTATTTCTTTGGTTTGTCGATTACTTAAATATCGTTCACTATAATTTTTTTCATTTTCTCGTACTAAATTATTACTTAGTATTGCATTTTTCTTGCTTTCAGGGTAAAATAATTATTCAAATATTGTTAATAATTGTATGATTTTTGATTCTTTATATTTTCATAATTATTTATATTTACATTTTCATAATTTTTTTACCATAGTCAATTATTAGTTATTGTTCCATTTCTTTGTTTCAGAGTTTGGCCAACATGGGGGGGGGTGGCCTCTTCCTTTTTTTTTTTTATTAACACATCTGAAGTAGTACCCAATTAATCTTGCAATCTTCAAGGTGACTTCTCCATGTGATTTGCAGGCAAACTTCATCGATTAAGTTTGTTCGCAAATCACTAGGAGACTTTATCTTAAAGATCATAAGATTAGAATAGTATGCCTTCGGTGTACTACGTCATAGCTTAGTTAATACCCAAGTACCATATTTTTAAACTTTTTGTAAAAATGTTCCACTTTTTTAAATAAAATGTTCATAGATTGCCCAACCTTTGATAATAGGAGGGCCACATAAAAAAAAGATTTATCCAAAGGCCATATCCAGAATATAGTGTATATATTGTGACAGTACAAATTGATGCATACAAATATGTATGATCGTTGAGGGAGCCACCAGGTTGGAACTTGAAACAGATATGAGTAGGAGTGCAGGTAAACAGTTATATATGAGTTTAATAGATATAGAGAAGGCATATGATAGAGTAAATAGAAATAGATTATGGGTAAGTTTAGCAAATTTGGGAATGGATGAAACTTTAATAGATATTATTAAGAAATTATATGAAAATAATTATTATATATATATCAATTAGAGAATATAGAATCAATTAAAGTTAGGACTAAGGTAAGGATGCCCTATGTCACCTATTTTGTTTGTGTTGTATTTGAGTGAAATGGAAAGAGCAACAGAAAGATTAGGAAGAGGGATAGAGATACCGTTAATAGGTAGTAAGGGAGTATATATTTTGTCAGGTCTTTTTTTTGCGGATGATATATTTTTGTGTGCAGAAAAAAGAGAAGATATGGAAGTTATGTTGAGGACATGTGCAAGGGTGGGTAAAGAGATGGGGATTAAATTTAGTGAAGAAAAATCAAATATAATGATGGTTAATACTGGGGGAAAAGTTGTAGAATTTTTATTGGGAGATATTAAGTTAAGTGTGGTGAATAGATATAGTTATTTGGGAATTATTTTAAGTAATCAGAAAAATTATTTGGATGAATGGGAGAAAAAAATGATAAATGAAGCAAAGAAAAGAAAGGGATTGATAAAGAAATTAACAGTGTTTTCCTATAATAAATATGATGTAGCTAGAATTATATGGAAAGGAGTTGCAGTAGCAGGGTTAACATATGGTAATGATGCATTACATGTTAGTAAAAAGATATTAGATTACTTAGAAAAAGCTCACAAAGGGAAGTAGGAAGACATATATTGTGTGCAAAAGTAAGGACAGCAAGAGAGGCAATTCAAGGAAAAATGGGATGGTCAAGTTTTCATATGAGAGATGCAAAAAGTAAAATGAAAATGTTTGGTAGATTGCAGTTTATGGATAATAAAAGAATAGCTAAAATAGTATTTAATTGGGCAGGTAACAAGATGGGTGAGAAAGGTAATGCGGTATGCAAAAAATTTGGATAAAGAATTTATTTCAGTATATTTGTACAAAAGATGGGATGATTGTGTTAAGAGGATTATTGAGTGTTATAGTAGTAAGGAATGGGATAAAAGAATAAATTTATTAATAAAGACTAGGGAGTTAGAAAGATGGAGAAATAGTATGGAGAGTAAAAAGAGTTTAAATATATATAGAAATAAACAGAATATTAGGTGTGAGTTAATATATGATAATAGTAAGAAAAATAGTTTAATGTTTAAGGCTCGAACAGGATCTTTAGCTACAAAAAAATATACATGTAAATGGGAAAATATG
Source organism: Epiperipatus broadwayi (assembly GCA_028023455.1). Lineage (NCBI taxonomy): Eukaryota > Metazoa > Onychophora > Udeonychophora > Euonychophora > Peripatidae > Epiperipatus > Epiperipatus broadwayi. The sequence goes on from JAQFVV010006222.1 coordinate 5,142,035, forward strand.
GGTGATTTATTTTGTAAATTATGTAAGGAAGGAATAGAAAATATTAGGCATTTGTTAATTGAATGTAAATGTTTGAAAGGGTACATATAATGAAGTTGTGGAAAAATAAATATGAAAAGAGTGATTATACAGAAAGTAAATTATTGGTTTTTATGCTGGGTTTGAAAAAAGATAAGGGGGATTTAGATATAAAGGTTATAGAGTTGACAAAGATTATGTTGTGGAAATGGGACAGAGCAGATTATGGGTAAATTTAGAGTGGGGAATGTAAAATAAAGTGGCTAACAGGTTTATCTGGGCATAATTGCTGAGATATTCTTGACTCGTTTAAGGAGAAGCCATAATACATCACATCACATCACATCAACGGAGAGTAAGAATCATAGAAAGTTAAGTAACTGTAGACCAACAGTGGTAACATCAGTGTTATATAAAGTTTCCGCAAATATGATGGCTGGAAGAGTCACAAAATGGATGGAAGAAAATAATAGTGGGAGAAATGCAAGGTGGTTTTCGATTGGACAGGCATATAGGAGATAGTTTATTTGTAGTTATACAACTTATATATATGTATAGAAATACAGAGACAATTTATATAAGGTTTTTATAGATATAAAGAAGAAATAGATTATGGCTAAATTTAGTAAATTTGGGAATGGATGGAACTTTAATGGATCTTAATAAGAGATTGTAAAAAAATAATTACTATACATATCAGTTAGGGAGTATAGAATCACTTAAAATTAAGAATGAGGTGCGACTAAGGCAAGAATGCCCTATGTTACTTATTTTGTTTTGTTGTATTTGAGAGAAATGGAGAGAGTAACAGAAAGACTAGGAAGAGGAGTAGGGATACCATTGATAGGTAGCAAAGGAGTGTACACATTATCGGATCTTTTATTTCCGGATGATGTCTTCTTGTGTACAGAAAGAAGGGAAGATATAAAAGTTATGCTGAGGATATGTGCAAAGGTGAGTAAAGAGATGAGGATTAAATTTAGCGAAGAAAAATCAAAAGTAATGATGATTAATATGGGGGAAAGAGAAGACAATTTTTATTGGGGGATGTAAAGTTACGTGTGGTGAATAAGTATAACTATTTGGGAATTATCTTAATTAATTGGAAAAATTGCTTGGATAAATAGGAGAAAAAAGTGATATATGAAGCAAAGAAAAGAAAGGGACTGATAAAGAAATTAACCATATTTTTATATAATAAATAATATAGCTAGAATTGTATGGAAGGGAGTAGCTGTAGCAGAGTTAACATATCGCAATGATGCATTATGTGTTAGTAAAGGGGTATTAGATTACTTAGAAAAAGTATAAAGAGAAATAGGAAGACATGCACTAGATGCAGATGTGTGGAAAAAGGAGGCAATTCAAGTTTTTATATAATAAGTGCAAAAAGTAAAATGAAAATGTTCGGTAGATTGCAGTTTATGGATAATACAAGAATAGTCAAAATAGTATTTATTTGGGTTATGAGTAAAGGGCAGGCAACAAGATGGGTGATAAAGATGGTACGGTATGCAGAAGATTTGGATAAAGAATTTATGTCAGTATAGCTATAGAAAAAGTGGGATGATTGTTAGCAAAATTGTTGAGGGTAATAGTTGCAAGGAATGGGATAGAAGAATAGATGCATTAATAAAAAAGAGGAAGTTGGAGAAATGGAGAACTAGTATGGAGAATAAAATAGTTTGAATATATATAGAAATAAACAGAATATAGAGTGCAAGTTAATTGATGATAATAGCAAACAAAGTAGCTTACTGTTTAAGGCTCAAACAAGATCTTTAAAAATAAGGGAATATGTTCATGAATGGAAAAGTATCAGTGATTCAGTCTGCAAGTTGTGTAAGAAAGGCATAGAAAATATTAGGCATCAATTGAATGTAAATGTTTACAAGTAGAAAGGGCACAAATAATGAAGTTGTGGGAAAATAAATATACACAAAGTGATTATATAGAAGGTGGGTTCTTGGTTTTTATGCTATGTTTGGGAAAAGATAAGGGGGGTTTAGATATAAAGGCTATAGAGTTAACAAAGATTATGTTGTGGAAATGGGATGGAGGATAGAGAATAGTGGCTAATAGGTTTCCCTGAGTAGCTGAGAGATTTCTGACTCTGCAAAAGGAGAAACCATAATGCATTTCATCATCTCATCTCATCACGGACTTGACAAAGATTATGATGTGGAAATGGAATGAAACAGGATAAAAAAGAATATGCAAAAAACATAGGGAGGGGGGGTGAAGAAAAGTAAAGTGGCTAACAGTTTCTCTGGGCATAGTGGCAGAGAGATTCCTGACACCAAATATAAAAAAAGTCACAATGCATCATATTGCACCCAACTATGCATAACTAACTTCAAATCGCTGGTCATAATTTATTTTTACTAACTACTATATATGCCATAATAAACAGTTTAATAGATGGATAATACTATGTATTTAATAATTTTATTAATTCTACACTGTATAAAGTGAAGTAAAGTGATTTGATCTATTTTAAAAATCCCTACTATATCAACTTTTTCCCCCTTGTAAGATCAATTATTATCAAAAGCAAAAACCAATCTCTAAATAAACAATATATATAAAGTGAAAAGTAATTGTCCTGAAAAGTATATGTGAAATGTACAATTAATCTTGGATGGGTATTATAAAAGGAAATGGGAAAGACCAGAAAGCAAAAGCGAGCAAATTTACTAACCTAAATGTAGAGATTAAAATCACTCGAATTTGATAACTATACAACCCCTATTGTGATAAGAAGGTAGCTTGGACACATGTAACAAGATAGTATTATATAATAATACTAAATCTCCTCAAACTTCAATTTATTTAGAAGAAATTCTAAGCAATAAAAGACATTTATCCCCAACACATATAAACAACCAATAACTTATTCAGCCCTAAGGGATAGGTCGAATCTAACTTCACCTGTGTGCACAATCAATAAATTAACATTTAAAAAATGGATATAAAGAATTACATAATAAATACATGTTGAAATAATTCTGTATGTGATATGTTCCCTTTCTTTTCTTTCTTTAGCAAATCTACTTTCACTGAACTAATTTGAACAAAATTACTTTAATAATTACTATCGCAATGAATCTAATTACACACATACAGCATTGTTCATATTTACCCGTCTGTAAATTATGTACTGTCCAGCTGGCAAAGTCCATAGCACTAAACAATTGTTTGAAGACAAGAGCTCGTATAGTATGGAGTTGGCAGGATTACAGTTTATTCAACTGGAATACAGATTCTGCTTTTAACTTCAAGTTGTTGTTTATCATGACACCAATTTTCAAATGTCTGCATGTAAAGTTTTTTTCAATCTCACCTAATTCACTCTCAGGCACAAGTCCTTTGGGCATAGTATATAGTTTCACAGTCATTCAGTTGTAGAGTCAGCCATGGGAAAAGTTCCCAGGAGGAATCACTTTTGTACTTGCCGGACATCATAAAGTATCTTCTTTTATAATGCAAAATGTCTCTCTTGAAAACAAAACTCTCTTTTATACAATTTATAGTTTATACCTCCCCCCCCCTTCTTCCATTAACATTTTCTTATTAAAACTTTAACATCTTTATTTCTAAATTTAATTTTATTAATAATGGTCAGGAAGCAAGCAAATATGTTTCTTTTATTAATTTGACTCTAGATCTAATGTTCTTATCTGGTTTACAAAATTATTGATAATTTATTTTATGTGCAATTAGGACTCATTTGATTTACAAAATCTGGTAATGTTCTATTAGTGTGTTGAAACCGCTTGATGGCATTGTTTCTATGAAAATGCACATAAATATATGTTACCAGGCCCGACATCTTATTTGTGAAATAATAAGAATAATCATATGGGTTAATATAATTAATTTATTTTCCTTAATAAATTAGTGTAATTCTTTTTACAATTTCTTTTTATCTCTGGATATAATTATGAGATATTTTTTACACTCAAGACATTTTATCATACAAATTAATGTAATTCATTGATTGATTTCCTTAATAAATTACTGTCAAACTTATTCGATTAACAATTTTACGATGATAAATTTAAACCTGTAACAAGTGTCTACAAATTTCATCTAAGTTCTGCAATGTAGGGGGGGAGGGAGATGGTATGCCTCTTCACATCTGCAAGAATTAAAGCTTATCAATTAACAGATATTATTGCAAATATTCTATTCTAGTAGAATTTCCTGTGTACGCCAGCGGCTTACGCTGAGAACCCCCCCCCCCAAACTTTAAAAAGTCTACTATCATTGCTTGACAGATAACTAACTACATTGTGGTGGAAGAAATGAGAATGCTTTAATTACTGAACTGTATCTGACTTTTTTTTTGGTCATTTTTGAAAAGGAAAATTAATGTTTATTTATTCCAATAGCTATCTTTGAAAGAATATGTGACTAAGGTATAGTGGATAACATTAATGGTACCCCTATTAATAACTATTAATAATTTTCCAACTAGATTGTTTGTTTTTTACAATTAAGAAATGTATTCTTTTTACAATTTCTTTTTGTCTCTGGATATAACTCTGAGAAATTTTAATTCTCATAAGTGTTCTTAAGATCCGTGACTTTTTTCGGGAGAACAGTTAAATAGTGGTTTCCCCTAACGTTTTCTAATTATTTACACCTTATGTGTTGGGTTCGGAAGCAGGGTAATGGCCTTATAATTATTACTTTTTAATACTATATTAGATAAGTCATACTGCGAACTTTAAATCCACCCACCCTGAAATGGTACTGTAGCGAAGTGTTAACATTGCTAAAAGAGAGTATTGTGTGAACTCGCACAAACTGTGCAAGAACAAAGCAAGCCGTTAGTTACAACAGAAAAAAAAGTTGTGGCTATTTGGTATGACTGTGGCCCACTAAACAGCATATTTATACGCGTTTGGATGGGATCAATGCCATCAAGCAGTTTCAACACGCTAATAGAACAGTACCCAAAATTTAAATTGAACTCTTTTCTTTAGCTTATTTCTTTAACGAGACATACTCCCCCTGCCATTAACATACCAAGGTATAATTAAAAAAATTTCAAATAAACTTTGACCACCCTATAATTAGTATTATCAATCTACTTACATCAAACTATTTATTAATTATATAGGTTTGATTTATAAATATGTAATATATGTGAAATTGTGATAATATGTAGGACTATTTCCATCATCTGCCAGTATATGTTGAATGGATAGAAAACTATAAACATTATTTAAACTTTTCAAATATAAACAAGTTGTTAGTAATAACACACACAAATAGACAACACAGGTTAGTAATTATATGTTTCGAGTAGTACTATTCTCCACTCTTCTACAAGTGTTACTGACCTGACCAGTGACAGTACTCACATAGGAGCCGAACTTGCACCTTTATATTCTCAAATATCGAACTTAAGGCAAATTCTCTAACCAATTGAGCTATCCTGTCAAAGACAACAGATGGTAGAAATTTCATATATTGATAAATGAGGGTTGATTCAAATCCTCCTGACCCCTTCAATTTTTTTCACCCTAAAAGCAAGATTAGTAAGAAGTTTCCATACATTGGATATTGCCATACTGGATTGACTTATAGGATTATTTGCCATTGTCATATGAGCAGCTTTCTTGAATTTTCTTCTTTGCACCTTTTCCTCACTTTCCAATATTTTTGTATTTTCCCAATTAAACATAAGGTCATTAGAATATACATGATCTGCTACTGGAGACATCTGTTTTTTCCTCTTTTAACTATGTTTAGTTTGTGTTCTTTTAATCGCTGTTCAAAAGGGCAACAGGTCTCATCAATATATTTCCTCCCATATTCACATGGTATTTTCATAGATGGTTTTTGTTCTTCAGTATTTCCAGTTGAGGCTTAATAAAAGTAAGAGTTCCTTGAAGTGTGATATGACTTTGGAAAGTTTTGTCTGCCATTCCTGGTGTATATAGATACACTACAGTATTAGTAGTTGTTTTTTTTAATTTTGGTGTCTTTTCATAGTCTATTAAAGGTTTCCTTGATGATAGCTGAAGGATAACCATTCTTCATGAAAGTTTGTTCTACGTGAATCTTTTCATTTTCATATCACTGGTTTCCGAACAAACTTCCTTTGCTCTGCTCCATAGTGATAGTATAATTCCATGTTTATAGCTTCTAGTATGATTGAATGTATATGTCAAGTACTTTCCAGTGTGTGTTGATTTCCCATACAATGTTTTTTTTTTATTTTGCCCTGAGGGAGCAATACATACAGACAATCTTCCAATAAGGCCTATTGTTAGTTTTATGAATTCACCATGCCAAAATTTGTCAAGATTTATTCTCGTAGTTCTAAGTCCATTGACATACAGGATATAATCCTTCATCGGGGATTCTAAGCACTTTGTTTAATTAGTCAGTAAAGAATTGACATATTGGTAAGCTTTCACATAGAAAGTCTATTTACAAATGTACTATGTGATGAGGCATTGTCCACTGTAAGAAAAAGGTTATATGATGATAATAGTCTACAAACTAGAACAACTCTACCTATTGATAGTACAATGGAATTATTAATGTTTTGCACAATAACAACATACTTTCAATATAACTTAAAAATTCTTCCAATAAAATCAAGAGATGACCATTGCTGATAAACATTTACATGGAAGAACTTATGTCCGCTACAATATGTTACAATTTGTGGTATGGTCGCATGGTGAGAAGCAATTACAGTCATTCTGGATGCATATCAACATGTCTCCTTCAATTAAATTCACAATGGAATCGGAACGAGAAAAAAAATTGCCATTCTTGTAACAAGCCTACCTTCAGAGCAAAGTAAAAACAAGTGTATAGAAACCAACACACACTGGAACATACTTAACATATATATACAATCATATCAGAAGTACTCACTATGGAACAGAGCAAAGGAAGTTTACTCGGAAACCACTAATTTGAAAATGAAATCACATAAACAAACTCTTGTGAAGAGTGGTTATCAATCAACAATTATCAAGAAAACCTTTAATAAATAAAATGAGACACCAAAAAAAAAAATTATTGGTACTCTAGCTCATCCATACTGAGCTGGTATTTTTCTGCCAGCTCATAATCATACATATATATACACACATATTTCGTAAAAATAAAATATATACATTGTAATAAACTTATTTTATTCAAAATAAATAAACACACACATATATATTTTGTTAAAATATAAATATCGTTTTATAATACATAATTTTAAAAAAATAAATTAACACTTAAGTTTTAAAATGGGGATTTAAGAAGTTAAAATAAATTAGATCAAGATCTTGCTTATTGATAAAAGTTTGTCTTTTGTTTAGTCTTTAAAAAAAAAATTCTTAAAGATAGAAAGTAAGAGAAAGCAATTAGTTCTATTGTTGGGACTTCGACAGTGAAGGTATTTTTATGCTATCTATTATGCTGATCAATTGAAATGTTTCTTTGGAAGTTGAAAATAAAATATGAAATAAAAGAAGAGAATATTAAAGGTGTGAACTGAGACTTTGGAACAAAAAACTATAATTACAGACTTTCCTTTTGTTTAAAAATTAATTAGATTTCTGCCGAGGTCAATATCTAATCTATAAAATTCAATTCGGCTCAGACTGTTGAACAGTAAAGATCTATTTAAAAAATTAATTAGATTTCTGCCGAGGTCAATATCTAATCTACAAAATTCAATTCGGCTCAGACTGTTGAATAGTAAAGATCTAAAAAGTGCAAGGAGAAAATGTTGAACGGCTAGAGCTAACAGAACTTTCCCTTTTGGGAACCTCTTGCTATTGCCACCTGGAACTGCCTTGTAAATGCCGGACATAGAGAGCTAGCCGAGGAGAAAGGACAGGAAGACATGGACAAACCACGAAGAATATAGAGTGAAATATTCCACCCACACAGGATCTACACTGATCGATCAGGGTAAATAGACTTTTTTTGTTGTTGTAATTTCAAGAGACATTTGCGTAATAGATTTAAAAAAGAAAAAAATAAAGAAAAGCCTTCACTTAAAATATCTCAACGTTTCAGCAATAGAAAGGGAGGGATATAGTCTTTAAGTAGATGTACTTACTAATTTAAATTAACCCACATTATATTGTTTTTTTTTTATTATTTAATTTTTTGTTACGGCCTATTAATTAAACTTACCTTTAGTTTCTATGATTGTTGTTCTTAAAATGTATAGATAGGGATAAGAAAAATTGTATACTTGATCTAAGGACAAGTAAAAGATTTAGCATTAGAAAGAGGCGGTTTGAGTGCGTTTATTTTTAACAAACGCACTCTTATAGTAAGTCACCCTTGAGTTCACTCATAGATATATACCATGATATTTGATGAAATATTGTATAATTGGTAAAGTGACGGTGCATGATTCTTCGAGAATGATACATGCTAAATCTTGATTAGAAAGAAAAAGGATCGGGAGGGTTTGATTTGACAAATGCGAGGGAAGGGAATAACCAACAAATAGAATAAAGGTTAATAAATATTTCAACAATATTTAAGCGTCGATCTGTTTTGTTTCTTTTTTAGTTATTATAATTAATTCTTATCTTTCATTTTGTAGTCTTTTGGTCCGTTAAAAAGAAAATAATTTTAAGGTTTGCAATTGGTGATTGCCGTTCGTAAATAAATTAACTGTTATTACAGAAAATTTTATAATACGGTCTAGGCAGAAATGTTTAGTGGTGCCCTCGAACGGCCACCGTATGTTGCAATCTCGTAAAATTTAAGAGTGTAACAAAATGTTTTGTTACAATACATACCAAGAATGGGGACAAATTTTTAAAAATCTGCAGTCAATATAACATTAGAATAGCTTTCCAAAGCCATACCACACTTCAAAGAATTCTTACTTCTACCAAGCCTAAACTGTAATACTGAAGAACAAAAACTGTATCTATGAAATACCATGTGAATGTGGAAGGAAATATACTGGTGAGACTTGTTGCCCCATTGAACAGCTATTGAAAGAATACAAACCAAACATGTTTAAAGAAGAAAAAAACAGATGTGCCTACAATAGAAGACCATGTATGTTCTAATCACCATATGTTTAATTATGAAAATACAAAAACATTGGATAGAGAAGAAAATGTGCAAAAGAAAATCCAAGAAAGCTGCTCATATGACAATGGCAAATAATTCTAATTAACCTTACTCTTAGAAAAAAAAAATTTAAAAAAGCCTCTAATTAATCTTGCTATTGAAAAAAAAAAAAATAAAGGACTCAGCAGAAGGATTTGAACCAATCCTCATATATAAATATATAAAATTTCTATAGGTCAGTTGGCTAGAGTGTTTGTCTTAAATTCAATATTCAAAAATCTAAAAGTGTGATTGTGACTCCTATGTAAATACTCTCACTAGTCAACTCAGCAATACCTGAAGAGTAGAAAACAATACAATTCGATATTCGAGAATCTAAAAGTGTGATTTTGACTCCTATGTGAATACTGTCACTAGTCAAGTCAGCAACACCTGAAGAGTGGAGAATAATACCACTCGAAATGTTGTGTAATTACTAACCTGTGATGTCTATTTGTGTGTTATTAGTAAAGTAACAAGTTGTCTTTGAAAAGTTTAAATAAAAGTTTAAAATTTTGCATACATTCAGCATTTATTATTAAAAAAAATAATAATAATAATGCGAGGTGGAAAAATTCCATCTCAATATTGTTATTTGGTGAATCTTATCATTCATTAGATTTTAACAAACACACTAAAATTTCACAAATAAAATCACAATGTTTTACACAGTAATGTGAAAATTATTTCATTTTAATGAGAACACTGTGGTAGTTCAGCCTCATTTATAATATATAATAAGTATATCAATGTCTATGCTTGTAGTTGCTAATCATAGTAAATTTTAAAAATATTTATCTGTTATTGAATAGCTATACTCTGATTTAATCATTTTCAATGTTGAAAAAGTGCTTTTGCAAACATGTGTTTCTGAGCAATTTTAGAAATCTTCCTCTTGATAGTAACTTTTAAAAAATCTTTTTCACTTTTAAAAATATAAGAATCTGATTTGATAGTCAAGGGTTGAGTAAAAATTGATATTTCTTCAGTTTCCTTAGAATCACAAATCGATTCTCAAAATCGTCAATGACTTCTTCAATATATTTTAAATAAGCTGTAAATATTCTTTACAGTTTGAAAAAAAAAAAAAAAGTTTAAATATTATTATTAGTCAATGTTGATTTAAAAAAACATAGCATTAAAAATTTTATTTCGTACATCCAAACCATCATATAGGTATGATCAGCAATGGGACATTGTTTTTAAAGTAAACAATTTTAAAACTTTTTAAATTAATTTTTACAAATGAACCAATTATAAACCAACAATGAACCATAAATATACTTTTTTATACCATTAATTTTAACATCACATTTTTGCAACCTTTTTTTGCACAGTCTTTGTTTTTATTTGACTATTACATTTTAACATGTTATAAATTTACATTATCCATTTGGATTGTTTTTGTTCCTATTAGTTTAGATTATACAAAAAAAATTTAATTATATTTCCTTCTTTTTTTGTTAGTTGTATTTTTTTTATAAATATCATTAATTTTATTTAATTTTATCAATTAATATCTTCAGAATAGATGACCCTTGTTGCATAGAAATGAAATTTAAGTTATAACAGTAAAGAATAAGCACAAAATATTAACAAATCATTAAATGTGTGCTAATTTTTAAATTCAATTCTTTTCGATTATTTTTTTTTTTTTAGCATGAGTTAAATTTTATTTTGTTCAAAAATAAATTAAGATTTTATTCAAAATATTTGTTAACTAGCTTTTTTTTTTGGCACATGGAATTGCAAAAATAAAATTCAAAAAATGAGAGAAAATTTTCAGAATTTCTGCAAATTTATTTTGAAATACTATTAAGGTTTTGTTCATACAATTACCATTTAAAAAATATTTTAAAATAAAGTCTATAATAATATGAAAACATCAAATAAAATTATCAACATTGAAGTTATTGATTAGTGATAAAATTAAAATATGTAACATGCATTTGATCTAAATTATTTTTCTTTTTCAATGTAAAAAATAAATCCACAAGCAAGCTATACAGGATCGTACTGTGGATCACATATAGCCTGGGGACCACTGGTAATCTGGACAACCCCGAGTTACCCAAATCAAAAAAAAAATGTATTTTAAAAAAGTTTATATCCATTTTTAAATTTAACTTTTTTCATTTACTACTTAGAGAAAAAATAAAATCCATGATTACTAGTTCTTTTTATTTCAAAATAACTAACTAAGGAAGGTAAATATTCATATCAATCAGGCATATTAGTTTATTTCTTCTTGTTGAGGTTGCAATCCAGAAAATTGTTCTGGGAAACACAAATATCTGTGAAAGATATACTCCTTAACGATATGTGCTGAAGTGTAAAAAAAAATAAAAAATAAAAACTGCAAATTTATTTTTTTATTATATTATATAAAGGTTTTTTTTTCTTGATTTTTCAATTACAATCTAAAAATTATTAATCAAAGAAATATAAATATATGTCATAGTCATAAAAATCTGCAGCTGAAGTTGTGTGTATCCGAAATACATTCATTAATTATCTGTGATGAAATGTGAGAAAAAAAATTAAAGACATCGTAAATCACTTTATTATATATACAATAAAATATAAGATTTTTTACATTTATTTTCAGATACAATTGAGAAATTATTTTAAAAAAATATAAAAGTAGCTGTCTAAAAAGTGCAGTTGCATATATCTGACATAATCATTAGGAATATATGCTGAAATGCAAAAAAAAAAAAAACTAAAAATTTGCCTTAACTATACTTGTACATCTTTTAAAATTATTTTCCAAACCAGATCAATTCTTTAGAGTGTACTATATTTCCATTCAAATTTGAATTTTTTATTCAGTCGAAAATGCATGACCTATATCAGTGATGGCAAACCTATGGAACACGTGCCAATGATGGCACATTTGAATGTTTTATTGGCATGTGAAGTATTTACATATATATTTTTTATGCTTTAAATTATTCAACATTTTTTGTTGCTAAAATCTATATTAATAAAAATTTACTGTAAACTAAATACAAAATAAATAAATATAAAATTATAATAGAATTCAATTTACAATTGAACACTGATTAGAAGCAATAAATTTAAAAAATTGGAAAAATTATACATATGAAGGTGAGAATATTTTAAGTCAAATAAAGGGATATTGGTATATTGTGGTATTATATTCTATAAACCTGTCAAATGATTCCAACAAAACTAGAAAATAAACTCAGTAAAATATTTTATAACTCTTTGAAGTAAATTTTTTAAAATCTAAAGTAAAAATAATAAAATGGTTGATTTAAATGCATTGACACCATTCATTTTTTTAACTTAATCAAAATCACGAACAAAGAAACGAAATGCATAATCAACCCCATCAAATGCTTTTTTTTTTTTTTTTGCTTGAAGTTTTGCTGTAAAAGTGAAATGTAAGGATAATAATATATTTTAAGATATAATAAATCTTTGATTTAGAAAATTATTAAAGTTCATTTAAATTTACCTTTAAATAAATTTGTTACCATTATGTTAATATGACTAGTGAAAATAAAAATCAAAAATTGTCAAGCAGTAGAGAATTTCAAAATTGATGGATTGATGAGTATGGAATAACTAACAAAGACACCAAGGCAATATGTGTTTTATGTTTTGGAACAATTGTATTGAGAACATCATTAGTAAAACGGCATTATGAGACCAATCATAAATCCTTCTGGAAAAAAAGTAAAGATGAACAAAAAGAATATATTGCCCAGGCATTTAAAAATATAAATATTCAATCAACATCTATAATGAAATTTATCAAAAACAGTTCATATATGCTGTTAGTTTTTTTTATTTCAATGGTAATTACCAAACATGGGAAACCTTTTAATGATGGAAAATATATGAAAGAAGCTTGGATGAAATATGCACCAGTTCTTTTTGAAGAGTTTGAAAGTAAAGCAAAATTATTCAGAAACTAAAAAATTTACCATTGCCTACAAGTACAGTTAAAGAAAGAATCCTGAAAATGTTTAACAACATAACTTACCAACAAAAAAGAGATATAAAATCTTCTAGTTTAATTTCTCTCTGCCTTGATGCAGACATAAATGGATCCGTTCATTTGACTAATTTTATTTGCCTTTGTGCTGGGAATAATATCAAAGAAGAATTGATTAGTTTAACCTCATTAGTAATAACAACAAAAGGAATAGATATTTGCAATAAAGTTTCAACTTGCTAAAAAAGAAATAAATGTTGCCAAAATAACTACAGATAGTGCTCAAAATATGACTAGAAAAGAAAATGTTTTTTCTCACTTTATTTACCAACTGTATTGGACATTCAATTTTGGGTTTTCATTGCATTATACATAGCATGTTTTTATGCATGAAGGCCAGCTTTAAATCACAGTATGATGTTATGAATGTTGTGACTAAGTTAGCCAATTTTATATCTACGCAAGTTCTAAATAAATGAAAATTTTTAAATTTTTTGAGTGAGGTGAACTCAGGATACAATGGTTCACTTATGTACAATAATGTCTGATGGTTAAGTTGAGCAAAAATTCTTCAAAGATTTGTTGAGTGATTGATTAGATGAAACTGTTTTTATATCATAAGAAAATCATTGAAAAATATAATGAATTAATAGATGTTGAATGGCTTTCAAAAATAATGTTTTTTTACTGATATGTGTTCATATCTAAATGAATTAAATGTGAAACTGCAAGGGTATAATAAGACAATTGTTGTCATGTTTGATTTGATCAAAGCATTTGAAATTAAATTACAAATTTTCAACTGTGATGTTATTTCTTACATCTTCAAACATTTTCCAAATATAAAAAAGTTCTTGACTGATTTAGAATCTCATGAGAAGCTAGATCAAGTAAAATTATTGCAAGAGTTTTTTGTGCCATTATTCAATTGGTAATTGATGGATTTTCTTTAAAATTACACAGTTCAAACAATTTTCAGAAACATCAAAATTTATTTTATACCCAGGCATAATATCAATGGATAGTCTCAAGTTAGAAATTTTTGAGTGACTTAATTTGGAAGATATGGAAATACAATCAGTCAATTTTCAACCCAATTCTATATGAAAACAGAAATTTGTTGATTTGAGAAATGAGTTAGAAACAATGGAAAATTATGATTATTGGGCATAAGTAAATTGACTGCCTGGAATATTATTCCTAATTGTTTAAAAAAATTAGTGATCACTATATTATCAATTTTCTCCTCTGCATATACATGTGAATCATTGTTTTCAGAAATAAATTTAATTAAAGACAGTTTGAGAAATAGAATGTCAGATGAATCTAGTTCAACATGTACATTATTAAAAATGACAAAATATGAACCAGGTATAAAACATTTGGCATCTAATGTACAACAGCAAAAATCTCATTAAATAATATCTACGTTGATTTTATATGTTTATTTACAAAATTTTGTTTTAATTACTATTAATTTTTTACTATTACATTTTAGTCAACTGATGCTCTTCTAAATAAATATCATTCACTTGTATTTAGCTTATTTAGAAATGTTGTTTAATTGTTATTGTTATTATTATTATTTTTTATAAACTTTTAAAAAACTGGAAAAGTTGTTTACATTTTGATTTAATAATTGTATGGCACGCCAATCATTCAATAAATATTTTTTGGAAATTTTTGGCATGCACCCTAAAAAGGTTCACCACCACTGATATACCTATATCATAGAATAGTTTAAGAAAAAAACTGGCGAAATCAATATTAAATTCATATTGAAATATATAATTTGTCTAATTAAAAATATAAGTTAATTTCATGTATCTCTTAATGAAAGTCTTTACTATGTTAACAAAAGATTTCACAATTGTTGATTTAAAATTGATCATTTTTATTTTCACGATATATATATCAAAAATAACACAGGCATATAACCCGAGAAATAACTAATTTCTGTAGGATAAAAGTAGAACAGGAGAAAATCTTTTAATTTTTTTTTTTTTTAAAATGCTTACTAGCAAAATACAATTGCCACTTCAGTGGAAAAAAAAAAAAAAATCCATACCTCTAATTCATGAAGAGCATATTAATTAGAGTTCATTTTTAAAAAATGGGAAGAATTCCAATGACACAATATTAAATATTTATTTAAAACCTTTTTATTATTTTCTTTCCTCTATGTCAAACATCCATATTAAAATGCCAACATATTTTTTAATGCTAATATATATATATTTAAAATAATGAAATATCTCTAATATATATAAACACATATTTACATGGTTCATTGAAAAGAATTTTATTTACTTTTGTAAGCTGTTTAATAAAACACCAATACAATAGATGTTTACTTAAATATGTGTGGGCATATTTAACATTTTATTTACTTATAAAAGACATATTTACATTAATACTTCTTAAATGAACTTTTTAAAAAAATATGGTACATAATAGCAAATTCACATCAAATAGCTCTTAGTTACAGCAATGTTTATCACCTGGCAAAAATTTAACATACATATAAAATAAATTTTGACTAAATTTAAAGCAGAAAGAACTCTATAGTTTAGTCACTATAAATGAAAGTTAATTATTGCCAAAGAGATCTCATTCAATGAATATTTCTGTAATGAAATTTTCACTACACCAATCCCACACAAGGCAGGGACTGGTTTCTATCCACTTTCTAGGAAATTATTTTCACAATGTTTAAAATAATATCTCTTTACTGGCTTGAGATTGATTACATAACAACAGTCTATTTTATGCATATGTGCTCAGCTACCTGTCAAAAATATGTTCAACAAACAAACTAACATAAAGGACTTTGATTAAAAAAGTAATATAAATACATGGTCATTTGTGATTAAAATAAATACCTCAACTTTTACATATTGGCAGTGAATAATTTGCTGCTTTGATTATTAACCGATATTGATATTTTCTGAAATTAATCATCAACTATTTAAAATTCACAAATATATATATATAATGCATTATGGAGATCTGGTGCAGTTTTAAATTTATATACCTTTAATACTATATGTAATGAAATCAATCTATAGAAAGAATAAGTTAAGAATGTATTACAGTTTTACAAAATTTATTCTTGGAACTATTATTTCTCAGCATATTTGCCATCATTATATATACTAATTGAAATACAATTCTGAAGTTCTGCAAATTTTACAATTAGTTTTCAGTAAGATCTTAAATCACATTAGTTATTCTAATCACATTTACTACATAGTAATCATTAAATTACAATTTTTAATACTTTTCATAGATTGATTTTATCATGTATAGAAGGAAGTTATTAAAAAATTAAAAATTTTCACAGATTTCATAATGACTCATATCACATATAAAGGTTTTAATATGGAAGTAATACAATTTTCTTCTTCTTCCTCCTTTCTTAAGTGTATAAGAAAGTTGGAAATGGTATATATAACGGTTTTGTTATTAATATTTACTATAGAATATGCACACATCATTTATTAATTATATACTTTCAAAATATCAGTTTTATTTACATGTCACTTAAAAAAATTCTTTACTATGAAGACAGCAGATTAATAAAAAATATTGATATTAGAAAATAATTTATTTTCAATTATAACTAAACCAAGTTTAAAACACACCAAACATTTGTATTTAATAAATTAGAAAATTACTAAGCATGCGAGTTAACCAAACATATTAATAAGTATTAAAGTTTGAAACTACATTTTAAAGTAATGACAGTTCATGAATGGACAAACCAATCCTCCCAGGAATCATGTAAAAATTATGAGGGAGTCCCCAAAATTTTCAAAAAATGTTTTTATTTTTTTTTATTTTTAAAATTAAAATAAAATGTAATTGAATTAATAAAAATTACATACTATATTTTTACACCAATAGAAAGTGCAAGTAAATGTATTCTTAAAAATTATTTTTTTAATGGCAGTTCTATTCTGACGGAGATATAATATCTATAACTTCAATAAACTGGGCTTTAATTTATACACAGTACTCAGCAGGCACTGGAATCATATTTCGTAACTTTATTAATTGTTTTGCAATATATGTACATATTCTAACTCAACACATATAGTTTTCAATCACATCCTACTTAATAGATTTATGGTTATCAAATAATACTATATTTGTTATAAATATTGAACAACTACACTTTCTTTTTATAGAAGCAATGAACTATTTTCATATTAAATATATTTCCATTGATATTTTAAAATTGAATATTCCCACCAATGGAAAAAAAAACAACAACAAATAATTAACATTTTGATGGAAAAAAATATTTGAAGATTCAATATGGTTGTTGATTAAATGAGAGTATTTTGAATTTTTTTAAAAAAGCAATAGTAAGAATACAATTTGCATCAATATACATATATGAAACAGGTTTCTAAATTTTATTATGCAATCAAAATATTAATTATGTTTAGATTTCAAAAACAATTTATTGTTTATGTCCAATATTATCCCAAACGTACAGATAGTTAGGAACTACATGGAAGCATATTCTTCCATTGCATTAGTTTTTTATATTGTTTATGTCCAATATTATCCCAAACGTACAGATAGTTATGAACTACATGGAAGCATATTCTTCCATTGCATTAGTTTTTTATTACTGTACAATTTATATAAGTATGAATAAATTATATATATATTAATGATAAAATAAAATGAATCTATGTATTAAAACAATTTAGAGATCACATAGCATTATGAAAATCCAATAGCAAACATCATTAATTTACAGGGGAAAAAAAATATATAGCAATCATAAAGTCAGCCTTATTCTCTGCCACTGAACTAATAATATTAAAAACAGCATAATAATAATATTCGAGGAGTTTTCAGAATGGGGAATTTTTGCCAATAAAGAAATTTAACCAATATGTATTACTTTAACATACATGATTTGAAACATAATGATGCCACTATACAGTAGTAGATGACTGATTCAAAATATATTTAATAAAATTACAACAATGCATATTTACTTTAGTATACACTGTCTTAATATTTGTTGATTTGCTTAGCTATGGTTTGAAAAAAATATATTAAATGAAAAATTAAAAAAAAAAATTAGAAATTAATAAAAATAAAAAATTCTAATCTCCTAATTTACATTGCAACTATTCGGCAAGAAAATATAACAAACTATTACAAGAAACTGGTTGCTGCTATTTTTATAGCTTATGCTTAAATTTTCAATTTAAAATCATATAAGAATTGCACCTTTCGCATTTCATTAGCATCAATTTTCATCAAGAAAATAAAAATAAAAAAATATTAAATTTTATTTTTGTTGATGTCTTAAAGTATACAATTTTTTAATAATAGTGTCATAGATAAATATATATATATATATCACTAAAAAATGTCTGTACTATATATTGTACCAGTTTCCGGTAGATTAGATCTTATTTTAAGCACTATAATGGGTTAGTTAATCAAACTATTAAAAGAAAAATATTCCGTTCAGGTATGAATTCAGATATTTCAAAAATAGTTGTATTTCCTGATGAACTAACTTAATATTATATTAAGATTCAAATTGCCAGCAGAATCAGTTTTTTATTTATTTAAGAGGGCACCAGGGTCTATAGATCTGCTGATCCCGTCGCATTGCATCATTGATTTGAAACAAATAACTAAAATGCAATATTTGAGAAAGTTCGCTTTCTAAAGAAATATTTTGTTATTTTCCCATGGCTTTGAATTATTAAATAAGTATATAGGCATAGATAATTTATACATCTCTTAAATAATTATTTAATAGTAAAATCTAACAAATGAAAATTAAGAGCGTGCAATGAAAGGTTTATATTAATGAAACAAGTGTTAAGACATTTTAAATATTTAAACGATTATTACAAATTATTTATAAAACTGGAAAAAACATACAGACACATAATCAGATAACAATATTAATAAATTCAAATAGTTCACTTTGAAGTCTAAAACAGCAAATGTCTCCTTTTTTCATTTTATTAGAATTAATCATTTAAGTGTATTTGCAAACATATTGAGTCAGACATGAGTTATGATACGGCTAATAACTTATCGGTAATTTCCTCGAGTTTATGTAGATTATTGTACTAAGCATGGTCCTTTTATGACGGGCTCCATAGGAATTAACTTTGCCTGCATTCTGGTAACATTTTCACGTTTCTGATCCATACTAAGGTAAAGCTAGACTTGAAGCTCTTGATGAATTTTGCTAGAGGTGTCGATGAACAATTTCTAGTCACACATGATGACTGGATTCAGCATAGTAGTTCTGGATGGAAGCATTTTATTACAGCTTTGGAAAAAAAACACAACTGTAATTAGCTGCTCTTGTCCTTTTGCTCTATGCAGCACATAAGAAATAGACAGAAAAACAAAGAAAAGACCTCTAAAATTATCCACTTCTTTTATACCTACGACCACTTTGAAATCTGTACATATTATCTTCTTATATTTTGT
Source organism: Epiperipatus broadwayi (assembly GCA_028023455.1). Classification (NCBI taxonomy): domain Eukaryota; kingdom Metazoa; phylum Onychophora; class Udeonychophora; order Euonychophora; family Peripatidae; genus Epiperipatus; species Epiperipatus broadwayi. The sequence goes on from JAQFVV010006222.1 coordinate 5,161,617, forward strand.
TTTCATACAAGTTGATAATCTTGTACATTCCTTGTTTCTTTCTAGTTACAAAGTTATCTTTCCATAAATTCCCTTTGATCCATATTTAATTATCATTATAAGAACATTATTTTGATTTTAATCACATTTTTTTGCTTATCTGGATCAGCAATCTGTATGTGTTTCTATTCCTTTCAATTTTAACTTTACTTTGAAATAGATACTATCAAACACAAATAACTTTCATTGTACATATCTAAAAAATAATAATTTATACTAACTAAAAAAAAACTAAATTGCATCTTAGCTTTGAAATATCACCAAATTCCAACACACTTGTATCATGTACATATATATGGTATAATATATATATCATTAATTAAAATGGGGTGATGTTATTTTTGATATCTTAATTGGCAAATGTAATTTTTAAACACATCATAGATGTGCATATTATATATATATTGAATATGTCTGCACCATATAAAATTCAATATTATCAAGTTTACATGTGAGACTTGAAACTAAATGGTGTAAATAAGAAAGTCCTATTTTATTAAAAATTAATCTGAAGTAGAATTACAAAGTTGACATAAAAATAATATATTAAAGAAATAGAAATTTAACTGAAATATTTAGAAATATATATTTTCATTAGTTTTATTTGTTAAAAGATAATGGCTCCTTAATGTTTACTGCTGCATATTTAATTTATTATAGTCTTTATATATAAAGTAGAATTATTAGTCTAATGTGACACTTCTAGATCAGTAAATAAAACCCCTTTTAAAATACTATTAATTTAAATACTTGGTAACCAAATACTTAACTACAAGAAATCTTCACTTCATAACAAATGATCATTCAAAGTAAAACATTATGAATTTATCATGAATTGGGGAACAAATTTCATAGGAATAATGTTTAAATGATACATACTGCAATTGTAACAGTAATATATTTACAAAATAGTATGAATACAAATTTAGCTTGGGCACTCTCAAAATGCATTGTAGCTCAAAAATTTCACAAAAAAAAAAAAGCAATTATGATTCCCTATGGCAAAAAATTTAATGTGATATCCTAAATTCAAAATATATAAAATATTAAACTCTCAAAAAAATAATAATAAACCTTAAAATTGGAAAAATAATTAATGAATATACATTTTATTATTAATATTTAAAAAAGTATTAAATTTCAAATATACTTTATAACAAAAACGTGTTAATTGTGATAAATTTTTTGGATCAATTCTCAATTTATGGTCTTCCATTTTGAGTATTATTTATATTGAAAATATTTTCTGAATCACAATTTGTTAAATTATATGGATGTAAAAAAAGAAATAAAAACTTAATTTTAGCACAATATACATTTTAAAATTTTTGGTATATTTTGTTTTATTATCAATTTTTACATTTTTGTAATTAAATAAAATCTTTGATTTTTTTTTTGTATAGCTCTGTTAATTTGTTTTTACGTAACAGTTCATGATTTATTTTGCATAAACAGTAGTAATTACATAACAATTAGATCAAGAAATATAATGGATAATTGATATTGTTGTAATTTTAATAATATAAATAAATGAATAAATCTTTTTTTGTTTGTTTTTTTGCTTATAGTGTTTTAAATGAAGAGTAATTCATTTTTCCTGGGAGAAATTAAGATTTCTATAGATATATAGATATGAAAATATTAATTAAAAATTAACTAAGTAAAAATTGTTTTTGAATTAATGAATACATTTTAAAACTTAGATTCTTATGACTTATGCCCAATGTGGCCGCTTGATGGCATTGTTGCTTGCAAAAATAATGAAATATAACATTTAACGGACTGATAATTTTACGCTTTCTGTTCTCTGACAATTTTTAAAAGTATTTTTAAAACATTTACGAACCAACATTATTTTCTATATTACATTTTTTAATTACATTATACATTTCAGTTTGTAGCACAAATCAAGCTTTCAACGTGTAGTGCTGGAATGTGCAGGGGATCTTCCAATGGTTTTGACGATCTAAAGGATCAGCCAATACATGCACTAGTCTGGTCAAACCAAACTTTCATAGTGCTGGAATGTGTGGAAGGGTGTGACTGAAGGTTTTGCTGATCCAAAGGATTGGCCAATACATGCAACAATCTGAGCAAACAAGGTCTCAGTGCTTAGCGCTGGAATGTGGGGGGAACGATAGCTTTGACGATCCAAAGGGTTGGCCAATACATGCACTAGTCTGAGAAAACAAAGATTATGATTTCCAAAACAATGTACAATGATGTCCATTTCATTAGTCTCGTAGCTATTCTCCCACAAACATGTCTTTTCGTGTGACTTATGGTTCTGGGACATACCCTTTTGCAATTGTTTTCACCTTCCAAGATATGTAGGGAAATGCACGACACTTACAATTATTAGTATGTAATAGTACGTCAGATAAGGTTTAAGATCATTACTTCCAATGCACATAAAAACACTTGTGGCCAGTTGAATTCCAAACAACCTGACATCCTATGGTAGCAATCTGTGAAATGTGCACTATTTCCATAGTGACACAAAGCATAATGTGCAATGCCATCTAGCCCTGCTAATGTCTAACATGAACCGAACTGTTCTATAGGCTGTTAGTTGGGCCAAACAGCATATTTCTGTGCTTTAACAGAGAACAATGCCATCAAGCATAACTCACAACTACCAAAATTTATTACTAATACATTTTGTTGAACATGACGAAAGTTTTTATTAAATAAATTTGTGTGTATTTGCTAATATTCATTTATATTCACAATAAAAGTCACCAACATCTTGGATAATGCGTAAAATAATTTTAATCCCTCTTTTTTTTTGCAACAATAATTTAAGATTATAATAACAGCATTTATGCCTTGGGCAGAAATAATGTTTAAAAAAATTTTAGGCAAAAATTGATTGAGTGAATATATTTTAGTTAATGTACAATTTAAAATTTATTATTAATGCACATAATTACTCTGCATCTCAAAATAAGTATTTTATTTGTCATTGTAGTAAATGTAGCTTCTATTTGATGATTGTGGGGGGGGGGTCTGAAATTTATAATGAAGATTTTATTTACCCTGGATATTCATAAATTAAAGTGCAAATTGTTCAAGGATACTGGATGAAAATGAGGTTGAGTGTAATAATTATACTTCAACTCAAAAATCAAAATATAATTATTGTATAGGATGAATAAATGTTGTACAATACTTTTACTTTTTAGCATGAATATTATCATTTAACATCCAATAATATTCCCTTTATGAAGAGTGCTATTCTGTGATGTCATCAGTCATATAAAATGCCCACCAAAAAAATGAAAGATGATTTAAAAAATAAAAAAAAGTTTTATTTTTTTTTAATTACTATAGAGGATAATTGACTATTAACCAAAATAGTGAATATAAATTGATGATCACTATAACAAATCCTTAAATACAGATCCATCATACTTGACACATAGTTTTTTCAAAACATGAATTAAAATAAATATAAAAAGTTTAGCATTAAAAATAATAATTTTTTTAAAAAATAATAATCTTGGGGTTTTTTTTTTTTCACAACTATAATTTTACTACTAGTAATTTTGTTTTCATATTTAAAAGCATACTTCTAAAATGGATCATCATTTTGCATTAATTTTCGAAAAATTTGTAGTGAAAATTTGATATTTTTCAAGATTTTAACTTTTAAGAATCTCCTTTTTTTTTCATGTCTGTACCCAAGGAAAATTATATAATCTTTTAATGCTTTAAAAAGGAAACTTTTTTAGTGTACATCTCATATCATTAAAATAAAAAACTTTCATTTAAAAATAGATATTTCATCCCAAAAAAAAATCATTAAATTCTTATTTGCACTATGATTCTTCTTGAATATTTACAGAAACTATACTATAAAAACTATGTAAATATCTAACATAAAGCTCAAAATAGGCTTCATAAATTTAAATCACTTTTTTTTATTGAGATGACACATTGTGGGTTTTATTTTGTGAACAGAACAATATTTTTTTTTACAAAATTTTTTTTAATAATTCAAATGTGATAATGCACATGCATACATAAAAAAATCATGGTCACAAATATGCACACATAAAAAAATAAATGTAGCAATCTTCAAGATTACTTGATTATATAAGTTTATGTTAAGTGAATTTAGCATTACTTAATCCCAAAAACATATACCTGTGTGAGTTAATAAGTGAAATCACAGTCTAGATATAGTGATATGGATACTTACATATAATGTGAAATGATATAAGTTAATAAATTCTATGTATAAAAATAATATACTTTATGAGAGATAGAGCAATTAGGCAATACAATACTATAATGAAGCAATAAAACTTGATCATCCTCAATGGTAGTTTGCCATAGCTTGCTAATATATTAAAGTTATTGTAACATCTCAATTGCATACTTTAAATTGCATAAAAAAATTTAACAAGCCTTTATATCATTAAAATGCATTCATATATTACATGAGTGATGAATAAGTATTTTTATTTTATAATTGTATTTAAAGTGTGTTTGAAATTTCCTTAATATCTACTCTCTTTTAAAAAAGCCATTTGGTGACTGTCTATCAAATTTATCTTTGCATAGATATATTTTGATACTTGAGAAATTTTTGTTAAATTTAAAAAATAGTAATTAGATCTCTCAATATAAATTCTTTAAAATTTAGAAATCTAATGCATAAAATGTCAAATTTGATATTTATTTCCAATAGAAAGCAAATGATAAATTCACTTTAAGCATTCTAGAATAAGAATTATTTAGAATAACAAGTTAATTTAACCCTCATATTAGGAATAAATAAAATGGAGATATGCAAAACAGTAGATGAAATAAAAAAACTGAAAAGATTTTAAATATTATCAAAAGTAATAATGAATGTACTAGGAGCAGTAATTAACTTTATTCTAGAGTCAACTATTGTGAAAGTTAATAATTATCATTAGATAGTAGTGATATATCCAAATCAATGAACTAGTTTCTTGCTATTAGACTTCAGAGAAAAGCATTAATTTCCATTTACAGTTTTAATAGAAATTTTATTATTAAGCTTACATAAGATTCAAAAACACTCTGGAGACTTTAATCATTTTTATTTGACAGTTATGTAGATCTGAAACTAAGCTGACAACTTAATATTTTAAAAACTTTTTGATATGATAATATTTAAGCAAGTAGTTTCTTATTTTCAATATCTACAATAGAAGCAGTAATTCAGTCTACTCCAATCATATATTAGAAACCTGAATAATCAATATGGAAACTAGACAGAAAGTGCTTCACAAGATTGTCAGCAAATTATATGACAAAAATAAATTAAGAATACAGGTTGAGTCATTATTTTTTAAAAAATCATCTATAATATCTCAACAATGTTATCTTTAATGAAAACATTTGACATTAAAAGTGTAAAATTTCATTACCTTAAATACTGGAATTTTTTCAAGTTTATATTTTTTTGATATTAACTTATGACTTATTCATATAAAGACTACAGAATCATCAGCAACAAACGTTATTTAATCTGAATTTCCTGACTTCTGTTAAACTTCAAAACTGCTACATATTCAACTTAACAATACTCAAATTTAATAAATATATGAATATAACTTTTTTAATCAAATATAAATATCTCAAATCAGCACCTATTTTATACATAAATAAACAAATTTTTGAATACTGGATAAGTTATACTATTCCCAAATTGTTACTTATGTTAAGAATATTTGAGAAGTAATCATAAAAAGTGATAACATTTTTTTAAGAAATTCATTTTTTATATATAATATCAATAACTACAACAAAACAAGATTTTATATTATGTAATAAATAATTGTAGAAAAATAATGCTTGTGAAAAAAATATTTGCAATATCTTTATTAATTATATTAAAAATATATAAATACATTTTAAATAATCTTGACTTATTTTGACAAGCAAATTTTTCATAACATATCCCAATAAAGAAATACTGAAATCCCAGGTTAAAAAATTAAAGAACTATTTCTATAATGAATGGGACATTCAGATTATTTAGCTTTAGGATAAAAACTTATTGTCTAAGAGTTTTCCAATTAGATTTAGCATTGTTAGGATAAAAACTTACTAAGAGTTTTCCAATTTCAACTTACAAATATGTACATAAAAAAATAAAAACAAAGAAAATTATAAAGATGACAATTGAGAAGTCTTAGCTTGTTTTATGGATCTTTTATATTTTTTTTATGATGAATAAGCTATAAAAAATAAAATCACATACACTAATAGAAAATATATATTTTAAAGTTTGATAACATTACTAAAAAGTACTACATAAGCTGTAAATAGTAGTTTTTTATGTTCATATTAATTAGATATTTTTAGTTAACACTTAATAAAATGGTTGCTAAATAATGTTTTGACACTAATGGATAGTATAGTACAAAGAGTAATATAAAGAGAACCAATAAAAGTAGGTTTATCCTAAGAAATATATTATTTAAGAATATCTATTAAAAAGGTGAACCCATTTGATATCCAAAAATCAATAATCAAAACACAATAAATTGTTAAATAATAAAATAAATGAATATATTTATGAATTAATAGTATTATTTCTGGGAGCTTTCACGTAATAAAAATATAGTATCTAAATAGCTGACATTTCAGTATAATAACAATATGACCAGAGATTGCTAAGGGAAGCTGTAGAGATTTTTAAAAGGCTTAAGAGCATACGTGAAAAATATGAATTAAAGAATATTAACAATATTTAGAAAAGCTATTGGAGGATAAAATATTTTTTAAAACTTCTCAACCAATAGAATTTGCAAATCAGAAGAAAATAAAGGAAAAAATAATGATTTTAAGTCTCATTACATACATTCTTATGATGTGAGAAAGAAGAAGTTCTGAGGAAAGTAGTTCTTATTGTACTGAAATGTCAGCTATTTAGCTACTATATTTTTATTACATGGAAGCTCCCGGAAATAATACTACGAATTTATTATTTATCCATGAGAATATTAGAATTAATATATATATATAAAGAGAAATACAAAAAAACTATAGATACTGTATTGGCGTAGGCAATGTCATTAAAATCGCACCTTATCCTGAAATTATAAAGTACTAGTGTTTCATGCTACTCTAACATTTCATGATATACTCACAAATTAACACAGCTCTCAGTTCTAGTGTAATTCCTTCTACTCTAGCATTTCATGATATACTGTAGAGCTCACTTTTATATTCTGTACTATAGCTACCTGTAAATATATACCTGAAGAGAAAATCCCACTTAGTAAAAATCAATTAAGCATCTTTCTTTATTAAAAAATATTAATGTAAATGCTTAACATAAAATTCAATCCTTTTTGAGGAATAATAAACAGTATCAAATATATATTTAATAATAATTTTTAAAAATTTTATATATTCATCGCTATAAAAGATTTGGAGGGTTATATATGGCATAATAAATTCAGATATAATGTAATTACAATTTATATAAGTTAATTTGTTATTTTAAATAAGTTAAACCAACTACTCAAAAAAGAATAAATTGCATAACATAAAGTGCAGTAATTATTGCTGTTAAATAAATAATACATATATAACACACAAAGGATAGATATGCAAGTATTACTTATATATATATAAATAGGAATATATATATAATTACTTCCTTAGCAAAAAAGCTTTAACAAGTTACGAAATAATTTTATAAAAGTGAAATAAGAAAAATAATTAACATAGCAAACTAACTTCAATGGTCAATTACATACTGGTTAGAAAAAAGACTATGTAACAAGGGGGGAAAAAAACGTTTTTTTTTTTTAAAAAAAAAAAACCCAAACAAGAACAAGTGCCAAGAAAATGTTAACAAGGTCACTGAAATTAATGCATCATCACAGCTAAAGTGTTTCAAAAGTTATCCCAGGAACAAAGAATTTATTTTGGCATCAGTTCATTATTGAAGTTACACTATTTTAGTTTGCATCACAATTTTTTTTTATAATTTTTTTTTTTATTAATTATAAATTGCTACATTATATCCATTATGTAATAAAGCTATAGAATGTTGATACAACCTTTACATAATAAAGCAATAATGTTGATTTTTATACAAATTAGGGGGGGAAAGCAGGTAAAAACAGGTATTGTTTTAAAAAGTCAGTATTTTTAAATATATATATATATTATGAATAATCGATAATATCATATGAAAAATTACTAGTTCTTGGCAAAATAATAATTGGAGGACATTGTAACAATTTTAAAAAAAAAAAAAGTAATAAAAATTATATACAAAGATATTCTGAAACATATTATAATACTTCAAATGAATGAATTTTAAATCATTGTTATGCAAAATGTTTGTGATTTAACTTATAATTTTTGTATACACATCCATGTATAAAATCAAATATGTGATATCTTACAATAGTTGTCTCCAAGAGAACCAGGAAGTTTACTATGATTTAACGATTGTGAATGAAATGAATTTATTATATGTTTATAGCAGATTTGCTAATAAAATGTTATATCTAAACTGGATAGACTTAAAAAGTACAAAGTTAACAAGATCTTGATAGCACTAACAACTGTATCTTATATGTTGAACATCCAACAAACTCAAGACATTTAAGGTCTATTCCTTTGTAAAATGATGTTTTTCTAATTAAACAGTCTAAAAGTTTGTAAAAATAGATTCATTAACATGTAGCAATCCCCATGACATAATTAATGTATTTACACAGTGAGGGTACTTTTAACTTATGTAAATTAATGTGCTGAAAGATAAAGTAAGTGATAGTCTAGCAAATTTCTGAGATAAAGTAATTTACTACATGCAATTTTTTTTTTTTTCATGTGTCATAGCATTAGCCGGGAAGCGAACCCGCTAATCCAGGACAACTGCTTGTAAGGCAGCTGTGCTGACCTCTTGATCACCAAAGCTTGACATGCAATTTTAAATTTTCACCAATGTTAAGTTATAATCTACAGAGATAAAAACTGAATCATAAGATATCAAATACATAATAAAGGAATTGACTGTAATAGATCTGGATGTATTTGTATTTCATGTATTGATTTGGATAATCAATATAAAATTAACCTTATTTTTTTTGTCCTTTTTTTTTTCTGAAATTAGAATGATCACACTTGTTTAGGAATGGCTGCTTGAATGGATGAACAGAAAAAAAAAATTTAAGATGGGAATAAGTTTAAAACTTGACTTTTAAGACATAAATGTTTTAGATTTATATTCCAGAGTCCAATGTGCATATCTTCTCAATTTATTTGTAAGCTTTTTAATTGACAGATATTATATTAACATCTGCTGCCCTCTATGTGATGCATTTGTTTTACTCAATGTTCAATTATTTTGCAAAGAACTTTAAGACATGTTTATAAGTTTATCATGAATATCAGTTTTCAGTAGGCCAGTTGGTGATTTGTTTTTTTGCTTATGTATTCTGGTTGATAATAAGTAAATGAAAACCAGACTGAATCAGGTGACAAAATATCTCCTTTTAGCAAGAACATTTTATTTGTTTCATACATGGATGAGTTTGTCATTCTTTTTCCTTCTAAAGCAGTTTACCATTCTCAATACTATAAACAGATCCTCTGTTTAAAGAATTTGTCTGGAGAAAATTTTGTCTAAATTTACAGGCACAAGTCAACATTTTTTTTACTTCCCCAATTACTTTGTTCCAGTTTCCACTTATAAATATTCAAAACCAACTTCTAATACTCATCAAAAAGCAATATTTTTCTTTCCAAATTTATCTTTCCATTCATATGAAAGTTTCATTTTAATAATATTTTTTATCTTCTAAAATAATTCAGTTAGAACCAATAATTAAATATATCATCACTTTCATTAATTCATTTTATATTAGACTGATTTGGAACAGAAAAACTGTTCCCATCTTAATTTTAAAAATACAAAAGTGTACTAGATTCAATGACTTGTCTTTGCATTCAATTTTTATATTCCCCTTGTATATATCAGTTAATATTATGTTTACATATCAAAATTATTTTCAGAAATTCTGAATTAACAATGATGTATGACTAGTTGATAGTAAACATAATAAATTCATAGCCAAACATACTAAATTAATATCTCTTTAACTCTTAAAATTAAATATTAACATGCATATATAAAAATCATATATCCTCCAATCCCAGAAACTGCTCTGAACTTTATGCTACATATTATACCTGCAATTAGTTCATTATTAAACAATTCAAGCATTGATTAGAACTTAAATATTTTGATTTTCTAATTAAGATTAACCTTGATTCTCTATCTATCAATACCTTCTTATCAGTTAAAATGTATTTCTATCATTTTAATACCTCATGTTCTCTTTGTGACAAAGATTAAAAAACTATTCTCTATTTCAATATATTTTTCTACTCAAATACAGAAATGTTGTCATTATTACATATTCTAACACATCTCCACTAAATTACATTGACAACACAATGAGAAAGAGCTCATTCCAAACATTAGAGCCACAATATTTATATTTATACTATAGTTTCTAAGATATCACTTTATTTTTAATCCCAACTCCCCAAAACTTCAATTGTTTTTCTTTAATTAATAAAATTAACCTCAGAGATCAAGAGCCTATCCTATCCTGATATTTACGCAGCCATACAAAGCCTTGTCTGATTGTCTTAAAATTTGTAAACAAAGATTAACCTCTAATCTATTTCTTTATACATTCTTACATTGATATAATTTGGAAATATTGCATAGTTATTATCTATACTTTTTTTTTTAAAAAAAAAGGAAGTGCAGGACAAATTAATACCTTTTTCTCCACATAATATAATTATGTAAATTTTTTTAATATTATAAAATAAATATCTTTTATTTGGTAGCAGACTAAACATTATTTATTTGCTTTAATATCATTTCTTATGACACAATACAATATTATTTGAGTTCTAATTATCCATAGAAACCAATTATTTCAATTTTTAAAATTAATTTGATACTTTTTCAATCCAACTTATGCTAACACATTTTTTATTAAATGTACCAAATTACATAATAAAGAAAAATATTTTTCTCAATATTTCAACCCCAATTTTTGACTTATTTACTTTGTGCTTTATAATGTGCTATTTCAGTTTAATTTCATCTCATTCAAGTTTCAATTTTTTTAATTATTTTGGTATTTGAGTATTAACTAAGCTATGACGTACTACCCAAGCCGCCTGTAGATAAGATCGACGATCAAGCAAAACAATGTCATGGCAACTGAAACATTGGCATGACTAATCGATAGAAGTGATCAAGGTATTTTCGTGGTCAACTTCGAGATTATGTAATATTGCGGTGAATTGTGGTAAATATCTGTCTTTTACCTGCTGTCGTATTGCAAGCAAGAGGTGTTATTTTCTATTGTCTGTTATACGCCATTTTGTGAGATTTTCATTTTGCTAATTGTGAAATTATTGCTTGATTTACATTTTCATTGCTGTGATTTGGATTACTAATTTTTGTGATTTTTATTAATTATTGCTATTTATTTAACATTTTTATTGCTGACTAATTACCATTTTTGTGATTTTTATTACTAATTTACATTTTGATTGCCGTGTTATTTTTATTACTAATTTTTTTAACTTATTACTAATCAAAAACTTACACAAGAAAATGTCGGATATAAAATTGTGGGACTTACCATCTTCTGAAGATGAAGCAGTTGAATTTTTCCAAACATATGGAATTATCCCGAGTGGGAAATTTTGTGTTAATGGCCATACTATGACTATATATATTAAGAACTATGAGAAGCAATGGCACTGCAATGTTAAAGACTGTTGTAAAAGGATCGCTATCAGAAAAGGGACTTGGTTTGAAGGATCTAGAATTATTTTGGTCACTGCGATCAGATTTATATATAGTTGGTGTAGAGAATTGACATCGGTACGATTTTGTGAGGAGCAGTTGGAAATCGCCAGTAAAACAGCAATCGACTGGAACAATTATCTCCGTGATATCTGCACATGGAGACTATTGTGTAAAGAAAAAGTGAAAATTGGAGGCCCTAACAGGGTTGTTGAAATTGACGATAGTCTTTTTTCAAGACGAAAAAATAATGCCGGCAGAGTACTCCCCCAGCAGTGGATATTCGGTGGTGTTTGCAGGGAGACGGATGAATGTTTTGTGGTAACCATTCAAGACAGAACCGCGTCCACTCTCATGCAAGCCATCAGAGACAATGTGCAGGAAGGATCTACGATTTACAGCGACTGCTGGAAAGGTTATAAAACCGATGAATTAAAGGAGGCCGGATACGATCATCTTCAGGTCAATCACACCTATAATTTTGTGGACCCATCGACTGGAGTCCACACTCAAAATATAGAAAGGTTGTGGGGGCTACTAAAATGGCGGAACAAGAAGCACAGAGATACAGCTAGACAACACTTGGATTCGTATTTAACGGAATTAATGTGGAGGCGATGCTTCAAAGATGACCCTTTTACTGCTATTTTGCAACATATCCATGAATTCAGTCCACCACAGTGATTTTTATTTGTAAGTACAATTTATTTAATATACCAAAATCAGCCATTTTATGTTGTTCAGTATCGCAGCATTTATGAAAGGCAGTTACTTGTAGTAAATATTTGACAGCAATTTTTCCCACTTTTTCTTTTAATATAATCAATTTGGATTTATTAAATACCATGGGAAAAAAATATATATTTTTTTACCTATTATTGCCTTTTGTTTGTCGATTACTTAAATATTGCTTATAATTACATTCTGGAAACAGTACGGGAAAAAATTAGTTGTAAAATCCGCCATTTCACCCTTTTTGCGTATCGCAATATTTACGAAAGGCAGCTACTTGTAAGTAATGAATTTGGGTTTAGCTATTACTTCTTTTGTTTGAATATTAAAATATTATTGAAAATACTGATTTTTGATTAAAGATTTTTGATTATTTATATTTACATTTTCATAATTATTTTACCGTAGCAAATTATTGTTAATAATTTTTGGTTTATCCCATTTTTCATATTTACATTTGATTAATTTTTTTGTTTGAATATTAAAATATTATTGAAAAATACTGATTTTTGATTAAAATATAATTGAAAATACTGATTTTTAATTATTTATATTTACATTTTCATAATTATTTTACTGTAACAAATTATTGTTAAATATCGTTAATAAATTTTTGGTTTATCCCATTTTTCATATTTACATTTTCATAATTAAGAGTTTGCATTTTCAGGCATTTTATTGTTTACAGGGCCAAATGATTATTAAATATCGTTAATAATTCTAATGATTTTTGATTGTTCATATTTACATTTTCTTAATTATTTTAATTAACATTTTAGTCAATTTTACTTATTATTCCATTTGTTTGTTTCAGGGTTTGGCCAAGATGGTGGACATCTCCCTCTCCTTCTTTGATATTAACTATGATATGACGTACTGCCCCGAAGGCATATTAATCTAATCTTGAGATCTTCACGGTGATTTCTCCACATGATCTGTGGGCAAACTTTATCGATTAAGTGTGTTCAGAGATCACTAGGAGACGTTATCTTAAAAATCGTAAGATTAGAGTAGTATGCCCTCAGGTATAGTACGTCATAGCTTAGTTAATACGCAAGTACCATTATTTTTTATAAAATTAAAACTAAAGATCAGGCCTGGCTACTTTTGAGTTTTGCAACCATTTGGAGCTTTCTGGGTGTGGATTTGTTTCTTTGATGCTGTTTCTATAATTTTTATCATTAAAAATTATTTATATTATAGCTTTGTTGAATAAATTTTTAAATGCTTTTTTTTTTATCACTTTGTAAAAATAACAAGACTTAACTTTTAATTTTATTTTTTTTTTAATTTATTTATACTACACCACAATTTTTTTACAGTAGTTTTTTTTTTTTAGATATAATTACATTTTTTTTTTTCAAATGTAACAATTTTTTATTGTAATTCCATATTGCATTTTAATTACATATTACCATGAATATAAGACACAGTAGGCTTTTAGACCCGAAAAATTGGAAAAAATTTTTACCCCCAAATTTAAGATTCATATATGTAGTTAAATAGGAACTAATATAAATACAATAAGCTCACCTAATTTGTTGTGAATCTTCTTCAGATATATGATACTTCCACTTTCTACATCTTTACTTTCAGATTTTGAATTCTCATCTTCACAATTCCACCAGAATATGTCATCTTTGGGCCATTTAAATTGCAACCGAACATTATAATTTCTTTGTCGATTTGCTTTCATGTAAAATTTTCTATTAAAATCTGAATTCTTCTTCTAAAATATTTTCTTTAAAAAAAGTTATAAAGATATAAAAAAAAATGTAAAACATATGTTTTCACTTAGAAAATAAAAAAGATGATATCTGAACTGTCAAAATAGGCAAAATAATATTAAAAAATTTTAAAACATAAGTTTTCATTTTGAAAATCAAAACAAAAATATCATAATGGTCAAAATTTTGACAGGTACAGTCTTATGGAGAGAAGAGGAAACGATCAGCATATTGGAAGACAGACTCTTAACATTGTTATATTGATTTATTAGTTGTAAAAAAAATTTAAAAAGTTATTACTAGAGTTTTCTCAAAAAAATAATGGCAAAATCAACAAAAATAATGTTTTCATTTTGAAAATTAAAATGGCAATATTGTAACTGTCAAAATTGGAAAAATGTTAAAAGATTCTAAAACATGTGTTTTCACTTTGAAAATCAAAACAGATATCAGAAGTGTCAAAATTTTGATAGATTCTCTCGTGTAGAGAAAAAGAAAATAATCGATCAGTACCTTGGAAGGCAGGCTCTTATCTCATTGTTATATTGATTTATTAGTTGTAAAAAAATTATAACAGTTATTTGGTAGAGGTTTCTCAATAAAATAATGGTAAAATCAGCAAAATACATTAAAAGTAACAGTTTGGAAGAGAGTTAAAGTCATTTACAAAATGAATCCCAAAAATATTGATTAAAAAAGATTTAACATGCTACTCTACATAGGTAACAAAAAGAAAGATCCACAGAAATAAAATCTTAAAAAAATTTATTTCCAGTTTAAGATGCATCCCTCTTTTAAGGGTCCGAAATTTGAAGAAAAAAAGTGATTCTTATATTCAACTTAATATGGTATGTACCTCATAAATAATCCATGTGATACCATACATTGTTATTTACACACCTCATATGTAAAATATCTATAACAATTATATATTTATCTATTTTGTAAACATTATGTAATTTATATATTTTTGTATCAATAAAGTATACTTAAAGATTAAAAAACATAAGATGTAGAAGGTATTTATTAAAAAATTATGAATTCATCACTTTGTAATTCTTTCAATAAAATAAAACATTTTGTAAATACAATTTTAGTTAAAGCAATGAATTCAAAATCATTTTGATTTAGAAATTCTTATGAAGGAAACATTTAGAATAAAAATTCTAAACTAGATTCAACAATACGGTCTCTTGTAAGTTACCTAACAAAACTAACAGATGACGAAACACTGACAAATAAACAAAAATATTCTAAATTATATGATGTGAAAGTTTAGAATTATTATCATAATATACAGCATTTGCTGATTTTTATAATGAAAAAATCTTATTTCAATATAATAAAAGAATATCATGAAATTATAATGTGAGTCACTAAGTAATTTCCAAAAAAAAAAATTACTAAATTCCCCCCCCCCCAATGTACAACAAAGATTATAACAATAGCGCCAATAGATAAAATGAAATCACAGAAGCAGTTGAGTTTTTTCTTTCTTATATCACTTGTCAACAACAAAGGCTCCAAAAGTCAAAAGATTCATATACAATTTAAAACTGGACAAAGTTGAAATAAAAAGATCATTGAACAGAGAAATTATCAGAATTGTTCACGCTTTGGCATTTCCCTAATTATATGGATATAAAAATTGGACATTGAAAGACTAATTAAAAAATATTGTTGCTTTTAAGTTATGATACTAGAGGGAGATATGAAATACCATGGACAATAACAACAACAAAAAAAATCACCAGAGTAAATTGTATATTTTTTAGTTACATCATGGGATAAATTTAATAAAAAAGTATATGATGGCAGAGGAATACCAATATAAGGTAAATGGACTTTATTATCACAATAATGCATGTATCAGAGCATTCTGAATATGATGTTCTGAATAAGTACTATTCACTTGATAATTTAACACATCAACTTTTGTTATATCTAATAGTAATAATTACTGTCAGATTTGTCAAAAAATAAAACTATTGATAAACTTAAAATATATCTTATAATATTGTTTTTTTTTCCTAATATCTCATGATATATAAAAGTAGTGAAATAAATAAACACCTTCAAGGAGAGAAAATAACTGGAAATACTTGAAGCAGTAAAATTTCAGAGAAAAATGACTGATCTGATTCAATTCCAACTTCTCAACAGATCCACTATAAAATTAAATTCTGAAACAAAGTCTCAAACATGTTTATACATATATGTGTGTGTGAATAGAAATTGATTTAAAAGTATATATATATATATTAGTGCCAAATCAAAGTCAAAATCATTGTTTCTAAATATAAGCAGTTTGCAATTCAGTCCAGTATTATAAAGGGGAAAGGCTTTACTCAATTTACTCAAAATAAATTAGTAAATTTGTGTGTGGTCTAAAGATATTTACTGTTTCATTAAGTAGGTTCACAATAATTTTCTATAATCTTGCTCTATATGATAGGTTGATGAAATAAGAGTTAAAAATTCCTAATTCAAATGTCAGCTGAGTAAAAAAAACTCAGTTTAGTCATTTGAATGGACTCCTTATGAACAAGCTGCTATTTTGGATGCCAAACATATCCATACAATTCTATGATTATTTTTAAAAGATTTCCTTATTAATTAGACTTCCTATTTTCTAAAGTGAAATAAATAACATATGAAAGCAAGTCATAATTTCTATTTGGAGATGAACAGAAATATACTGAGGAAATGAAAAAAAAAATTTAAAAAATCTGTTACATAGTGTTTGTTCAAAAGGGCTATATTAACTGTATTAAAACTGTTTAAAACGTCCTCTATGCAAAATGATGGATATATAAGTGGTAGATTTAAAAAAGGCTACATTTATAGATTTCTATCAAATCAATCTAAAAATAAACTTTGATCATCTATAGCTATTCACAACCCTTTAAATAATCAATGCTCATTCTTCAACACTGATGACATAATTTTTCAGGTGGCACTATTCAATTCAAAAAAGATTTAGCTCCACTTTTCTATATATCTAATGAAAAATTTTCAAGAAATTCTTTCACAACATGGAGTGGAGAGAGGTGGGTGGTGTGAAAGTCTGTGCTCATATACCCTATATTACATATATATAGCCACAGGTATATAACAAGCCTGTGTTTCAGTTATAACATATGTATAAAGTAAACTATTGTGATTTCAAGATTGATGAGTAAGCAGTGTTATTTAATGTGTTCAACATTATATAAAAGAACTCTATTGTAATTTCAGTTACATCAAGATTTCCAAATTTATTCCATCTTTGATATATTACTTCTATTAAATCTTTACAAAAAAAAAAACCCTCATAATATATTTTTTCACAATTATTTATTTACAAGTTTTGATTGGCTAATAGTCTTCTTCAGATTTAAAAAATAATTATATTCTAATCATCCACGCATAACATAATAATATCATTTAAACTAATTAGTTTCACTGCCAAAGCAGACTTTTGGCAGTGAAATCAATTAGTTGTGACATTTTAGTTTTAACATTTTGGCAAGTTTTATTAATTCTGAATTTTGGTGTAATTTGTTTCATTTAATGATTAGTTTAGTTTTTAGATTTTATTATTTAATGTTTTCAACCTTTCACACTAATTAATGTTTTCTAAACATTTTTTAGGTAAAGAGAAATCAGGAATCAATTTTAAGCAGCACATAATCATTTAGTCCACTACTTAACATGAAATAAGCTTATACCATTAAGCCAAGTATATCTGTCAAACTAGAAAAAAATCAGATTATTCAGACCATATGATATTGATATATTATGTTAAATTAATATTTATTATGTACAAGCTTACAGACAATCTTACATCTAAGTCCTTAAATAGGGCAACATTTTTCAACTTCATTTAATGCTATTTTAAAGATATTTCATGCTTCTCTATTTATTTATTTTATAGAAAGCACAAAATGATTTTAAAAAATAAATTAAAAAATACAAATTTTCAATGACCAAATAATATGTACATGTAAAACATATTAGATTAAATTTGAGGTTTCAGAATCAATTTCTGGTAATCATATAATGGCATTTTATTTAATCTGGACAATCTTCAGGTTTTAAAAATATATCATTAACTGTTTTGGGACTAAGATCTTATGGTAATATTTATATGGGTCTGTATAAAAATTTACATGCAATATATATACAGTATATTAGAGAACAATATAACATAAAAATATTAGGCAGATAATTTTTTTCATTCAGTACCTAAATCTGAATGCAATTGTGAATTAAGATTCTTACTATTAAATCAAAAGTTAGAAAGCTTATTAGAGATTAGCTAGCATGAAAGGTCAAGTTGTCTCTAAGTAGATACTTAATGATGAAATAAAAGCAAACTATGGCCTCAGCACCCATTGGAATATGCCTCTAACTAAATGCAGTGAAAGCTGTGTTATATTAGTCAAAATCAATACTCATTTTTCCAAACTGCATTAAATGGAAGATTTATTTCATCATTTACCAACTCATAAATGAAAAAAAAAACTTAGTGACCAAACAGATCAATACATGAATCAAAATATACTCACATATACATGTTGATCTTATGGTTTGCTTATTTGCTATTTTATGGTGCAATCTTTTAACATCAAAATCTTATTTTTTTTAAAACTTTGACTTTTCAAAAGAATCATTCATTGAACTTCTTCATAGTACTAAAATAGAATATTTATAAACCAGTTTACTTTTCTCATTAAAAAGTCTGAAATCCAATCAAAAAAGTATGCCTACCAATAAAATATTTGCCAATCTAAAGAATATACCAATTATTCTTATGATGTTGCTATTTTAATTCTTTATTACATTTTCATTTACTAGCTATCTGGAAAAAAATTTACTAAACTTGCTTGTGAACTGAAGAAATCCAAGATTAAGGTCTCCTGACTTAGAAATCTAGATTGTGGGAATATCAATAAATGTACTAATAGCTCCACTATTAAGTTTTTAATACTGAAATAATTCAACACAGTAAATAAATTTCTTAACATTTTTCCTAGAAAAATATGAATTGATAAATATTGTATAGAATACTTTTTTATAAATAAAAACTAAAAAAAAATAATTGAAAAATCAATAATTTATTTATAAAAAAACTATAATTTCAGTGCATATGTAAATGTGCTTATATATATATAGGAAAAGAAATGTTATCCTTATGTTTAGTATTCCATCTCTTTAAATCATAAATACAATGTAATTTCATTTAGAATATTTAATAATACGTACAGGAGCAAATCATTTTATTCAGGATGTCTGACAGGAAATCATTTAGGGATGTGGAAGAGAAATTTCACTCTAGTTATTAACCAAATTTAAAATGTACAAAACAAATAGCAAAAGAAAAATTATGATAATCCCAACTGAATGATAGAGAAAAAATATGCAAAAGGACTATGATAAAAATCATAAAGAATACTTTAAAGTTAATGATGCTAAAATATATACAAGTATAATGAACAGCAAATTTAATTGCTCCAGTCAATTTTAAAATATTAAGTACAAAAACTGTTAATGTATAAAAAATCAAATGCAACAGCAATTGTAACAGATATGAATAATTATCTATAAATTATTATAGAGATATGTGTGTGAATATATATATAAAGCAAAAGCAGAAAAGAGCACAGACAAAAGTTAAAATATATGGTCTGGAATGGCTTGAATAGTGATTAAATAATTTTGATGTCTGTAAAGTGCTGTAAATTATTTAAAATCAAATACAAAATGGGAGAGGTTTACTGAACACAAATTTATTGCATTTATTAGAATTATCTGATTTTGACAAAAATATAAAATATTTCACTAAAACAAAGTAAGAAAGATATTTTTTAGATAAAATAAACTTCCCTTTTCTTCTTTATAATGTACCTTGATTATAATTTCCTATAATCTGTTTTAATTAAAGGATTAAGAACATAGAACACTTTTTAACAAAATTAGTTTTAATGAATGTAAATTAAAAAATGAGACAATATAATGATCATCTTTTTTAATTAATCAAGATAGTAAATAACTTACTATAATTCACATGTTTTTAGATTTCTTTGCTTAGATTGGAGAGTGCAGAAAGGTAGCTGTTGGTTCCACACTTTGATCTAGTTGAAGTTACAGAGAAGTAGAAAAAATGGCTTTTCTTTCTGTGATTCAGTGCTCAATATGTGAAAAGTAGATTACTTGCAGTCCCAAATTACAGCCACCAATGTTTATTTCTATCTTGGACATTAAAAGCCATGGAAGCAATGTTTTATATACATATGCTACATTATATATGTGTTGAGACAAAAAATCTCCTGTCAGTCATGTTTACTAAGATATTAGTAAATATGGTGTTGAAAAATGAAAGAAAATCTTTTACAGAATTATATCATCATGAGTTATGTTTTGTTTTAAAAAATGAAAACTTCTGTTAATGACTAAAAATTATTAAAACTAGCTAAGAAAATCTTAAAAGTTTGCAAAAAGGACAAAAATTAAAAAAACAAAAGCATTTTCATGAGAACTTTCAAAGAAGTAATGCTTCTTTATTTTAAAAACTTTTACTAGCAATTTAAGAATAAAAATAATTTTAAAAGGTAATGGTAATAAAATTAATGGATGAAATATTTTTATATTATAAAGTGTACAGTATATGTGCACACAGCAAATTCAGCCTCAAAAATGTAGTGTTAAAATAAAATATTGTCATAAAATTTATGATATTATTAACAAATGAAATTTTATTTGGATATTATAACATGCAGTGCACACAATTATCTATATGTGTACATGTATGGTCTAGAATTATTATTCATTATTTATATTAATAAAAGACATTATTGAAATATTTGGTTTTACTATATATGGATATCTGTGTGCTTATATATATTGTAACGGGATGGGGGTAATGAAGAAGTATAATATTTTATAAGAGCACAAGATTAAGAAAATCTGTGAGAACATTGTGAGATCAGCCAGCTACCTCATAAGAGCAACCATAATAATTCTAAATTCAACCAGCATTATAATAAGTCAAAGTAAGTATAAGTAAATATTAAGAGAATCATCCATCATCATCATCGATGGGAATAAACAAATCAGTACAATAAATCAAAATAAAATCAACAGACCATCTTGTGGCTGGATTTGAACCATAAAAAATATAAATCAACAGTCAACCTTGTGACTGGATTGGAAATGGGTCTTCTGTAGACCAGGTTAACTATTGAACCTTTGCCAGCTTGGGCAATTATATAAACCTATCTTGGATGCACCAGTTTAGCGCCCATCCATTAAAAATACACAATAATTAGAAATCAAAACAATAATGCTGGGACATTAGAACATGCTGATCATCATCAATGCTCAGGCCACTTGTACTGGCCAACTATAAACTTAAATTTTTAATAAGACTAAAGTAAAATAAAATATAGTGCATGAGCTTTAAAGAGCATCCTCTTTTGCGCCAACCAGGATGATGTTGATCATCTCTGGATGCCCAAAGCACTAAACACATCCCCATTTAACCGTGTCCGAAATCTAGCTCAGAGAACATGGGCTCTATTACTGTATGTGAACAAGAGATGATGGAATACAATTTTTAACAATTAAATACATTTATTAATAACAATAAAAAAAATGATATTTAAGATCTGATTTTGAATAATATACAATAATAAGTCATTATGCTGCAATTTACAATCTTGCTACAAAATTCAAGTTATTACATTAATTGACAATATTTACCATTCAAAATTCAAATTGTTACATTAATTTACAAAATCACAATTCATATTATTACTATGGTTTACATATAACACGCACAGACACGCGATTTATAATATACAATTAATATTCAATAAATGAACTGATATTTAATATTAAAAAAAGTATTAAAAATGTACATATATGAGTGTGCGTGTATGTACGCCCACTGACTTTTATCTATTCCAATTTGTTATAATAATATTTTATATTTTTTCATAATCAATTCATTTGGAAAACATATACATTTCACACGTAATTTTTTTATTAAACTAAATAAAGTCAACTTTTGTTTTTCGATCAATTTAAAAGATTTGCTTTTACGATTTTAATTCAAACAAAATTATGCTTGCATTTATATATTCTTCTTTTAATACCAATTTTTTTAAGGAATTACCAAAACACTTTCTTCAAAAATATACATCAAATCGTCTTTCTTTTAGACATTTGACTTAAGCAAATTATTTACGTGTTTTGTTTTAAGTTATTAATTCATAATCTTATAAGTCATTTTAAGAATTATTAAAATAAAATAACTTACTGTATATACACGCGATGTATTTATCTTGATTCCTTGCGTGTATAGATAAACAGTAGCATAAGTATAATTACATCTTGATTCAGCTGATATTCCTCTTGGGCAAGCTGGTTTATTGTCAATCCAGGAAAATGTCATCATCAGGTAAAAGTACATAATTCCGATAATTTGTTGGCATACCATGAGATTTCTTTTGTAGTCCAAGCAATTGTCAAGCTGTCTTCTAGAACATATTTAAGTAGTTAGTTGATGCATTTGACCCTGGTTTCATGAATCAAAACTGCAGTAAACTATAAGGCAGCTAGCTACTGGACTGTCCTTAGATCATAGGAGCTTTATATAACTCTGCTAGCTATTTTGTCCTCATTTTTTTTTTTTAGGCTATTGATTCAGAAGTGACCCAACTTCAAAACCAAAACTCCTGTGAAGGAAAATAGTAGCAGCTCCTGCCTTCAGCAACATTAGTTCATAGTAGCTTTTTCTGCAAATTCTCTGGTCAGCTAAAACCAACTGCTGCAAACTTCATCAAGTTGCAATAAAATATAAAACCAACTCTTCAGCTGGCCCTTCTTACAAAAAACTATTATCCAGACTTTGCAGTGGCCCAATTGGCCATTGCTTAAAATACTACAACCAGACTCCTCTGGTCAACTCTTACAAACTACAAGCAAAAAACTAACTGATATTTTTTTTATCAGTCTTTTAGAACCTTGGGTAGGTCAGGTGACAAAAACACAGTGGCTGTTTTCAATTTACTTTAATCCATTTGAAAACAAGCTGGAAATTTCTATCTAAGTGTGATTTTCATGTTTTTACATTAATCTTTGGAATTTGACCAAAGGTATGATAATCCTTTAGAATTTTTAATCTACAAAGATTTTTAACTACATAGTAGAAATGAAAACAAGCATTAATTAAAAAAGATATTTTTTATAAGTATTAATTAAAAGATTTTAAAAATAGATATTGTTTTCAAAATTATCAAAAAAACAAGCTTATATTTAAATTTCAAAATCAGAATTACAAATAATATTTATCAGACCTTTTTAAAATATTAATTTCATAATACAATTTTTATTTTAAATCGGAGTTATTATTTAACCCTTTACTTAGTATTATTTTATTTTAGAAAATATAGAAAAATATCTACAAAAATTTATTCTATGTTTATTTCTACTTTTCCTTTATTTTACATATATATATATTCACATACACTATATTAGTGTGTGTGATGTAACCCAACTGGTTATAATATATATGCATTATGTAAACAATTTATGGAAATAATATCTATTTTTTGTTTTTTAAAATAATATCTATTTGTAAGTCAAAAATCAGAATGATGTATTTATATTATAAAATGCTTAGTTTTCGCTTTTATTTTTTATTACTTCTAATTACTAAATCTATTAATGATTATTCTGAGTTATTCCAGTGAAGTTATTTAATGCTAGAATATTTAGTTTTATGTATATATATTTAGGATCCTTGTAATCTCAAACTAGATCAGACAATAATGGTATTTGCTATTTATGTGTGGGTACAACTGTGCATAGTCATCCACATGATTATCTGTAAAATTATTTCAAAAATAAAGATTTCCTTTAAAAGCCATCTATTTCACTTTACCTTATAGATTAAATAATTAGTATATTATTAGCTAATACACTAATAATACCTGGTAACCCAAAGCATTGATGAAAATCACAATTGATATAAGAATACTAGCATTTTTTTGGCTTATTATACATATTTTAACACTTATATATATATGTGCAGATGAAATTTGATTATTATTTTATAATATGCTCTAACTTTGGCATTAGCTTGACAATGATTGACCTAAGATTTTATATTATATATTTTTTTAAAATCCAATTAGAAAAGATGATTGTTGGCTCTTGAGGATTAATATTTGTAGTGCTAGGTTTATCATTTATTTATTACTAATGTTTCTTCCAATGCTGACTTCTTGCTCATTTTCTATATTCAGTAAACAAGAGATACTTAATATGATGTTTCCCATCTTTCCATGTTATTCCTATACTCCATGCTTATTACAAATGTTTTTTTTTTCTTTATGCATCCCTGGATTCCAAGTTGTTGGGCATTCTCATAACTTTTTAATATGAACCCAGTCTCTGGAAAACGAATGGCAAATTTATGGTTTTATATGAACTTTATGTATATGGAGTAAAATAGAAAAGAAGGGGTGGGGGTATGCAAAAAAAAGTGAAAATAAAATATAAATGTGGAAAAAGACTTAGAGATTTACATCACATGATGATCATTTCTTATGCTTGCTCAAGCACTAGGTAGAGATTTTATGCACAAATCCTCTTGCATCCATTGATTACCCTGGCTTGCATTGAGTGGCATTACTGTATGGAGAGTTTTGCCTGTTTTAATTTAGAGACTTACACATGAAACTTTGAATATGAATATGTAATATTTTTAGATATCAGAATGAGAAATGAAAACAAATGTAATTCCATTATCTCTTCGTTTAGAGAGTTGTAATGGATCAACAAGCTTAAAATTGTGTCATTCTACGGGCTATTCCAATGACTAATAAAACCAAAAAAAAAATAATAATAATAACATAATATTCTTAATCAACTAATTTCTAGTGGCAATGGTTACAATAGTTGTACATATTTGTATTTATCACATAAACCTTAATTTAGTGTGAAAAAAAGATTTCTTTTAGATTGTCCATTCTATAAATTTTCATTGTTGCAGATGTTACTGCATTAATAAATCTAAATAATAGATTTATTATTTCTCATGAAATAATGCTATTATGATTATTGACAAATTTTTAGATATAAATATAATTGTACATATATCATATATAACATTATGTATTTACATGTATATACATTAATATAAATGTATTATGAAAATGTGGCTATTTTATTTTAATGATTATTGAATTAAACAAATTATTTAAAAAACGAAAAGAAAAAAAAACCAACAAAACTATATTTGGGGGTACAATTACACCAGTAATCTCTTAATACTTTATGGTCTGTTATATAAAAAACCTTTACTAAATAAAAAAAATTCATTAATAATTTAATGATATAAAGTTACAGTAACTAAGATTATGATTGGAAAAAAGGACATAGTATTCTTATGAGAAAGGATATATATATGTAGGCAGATAACAAGTATCAAAATCATTTTGTTCCATATTTCTTGATACAGGACAGAAACATTAACAAAGCCTGAGAAAAACCATTAGATTGTAACTGACTGTATCAACAAAATAGTTAAAGGACACAAGCATTTGTCAATACTTGTTGATGATGGATTGTTCCTTGTGTCTTAAATAGCCATTACTTTAAAATGATGATTGAAATCATTATTGAAAGGGAGATTGAATATATTGTTAAAAAAAAAAATAGCATGCATTCTGAATCATGTAATCTTGCTCTTTAATATTAATATTTAAAAAAGATGACAAAGAAGACATTAAAAAATTAAAGACAATACTATCAGTATTTTATCAGTTTTATACAAATTTTTTACCAGTATAATTACAACTCATTTATAAAGAACCTTGGATTTCAACCAACCAAAAGAACAAGCTGGATTTACAAGTGGTTTTAGTACAGTAGATCATAATATTGTAAGTTATAGAAAGGATTAATGACTGTGAATTGCCATTATGCTTTGGATTTATACAGTATGAAAAGACATTTGATTCTATCATCATCATCATCATCATCATCATCAACGATTATCAATCCACTGCAGGATGAAGGTCTCTCCAAGTTTAATCCATCTTCTCCGATCTTTAGCTTCTCTTTTCCACAACACCCCTGCACATTTGCTTATTTCATCCATCCATCTCATATGTGGTCTCTTTCTGGGTCTTTTACAATCTCTTGGAATCCAGTTTAAAATTTCAATTGTCCATCTATTATCATTTCTTCTAGCAATATGTCCAGCCCAACTCCATTTCAATCTTTTAATTTTTTCAATAAGGTCAGTAACACCTGTTTGTTGTCTTACCCATACATTGCGTTTTCGATCTCTTCTTGTTGCTCCCAACATACATCTCTCCATACTCCTTTGGGTGGTCTGAAGTCTCTGTATTGCTCTTCTATTAAGTGTCCAAATCTCAGATCCATAAGTAAGAACTGGTAAAACACATTTGTTAAAAACCATTCTTTTCAAACACATAGGCATATTTCCTTTTAGTACCAAGTTATTTCTACCAAAAGCACTCCAACCAAGTTTAATTCTATGATTAATTTCCTCCATTATGTTTCCATCTGTATTAATAATCTGATCTAGGTATTTGTAACTGTTAACTTCTTCTAATTCTTCATAATCAATCTTTATTTTCATATTTTGAGCAAATCGATTAAACATTACTTTAGTCTTTTTAACATTTACCTTTAGTCCTACTTTTCTACTTTCATCTGCTAACTCTTGCAACATTTCCTGCAGCTCTGAAGCATTATTTGCAAAAACAACTACATCATCTGCAAAATCTAAATGACTTAAATACTCTCCATTTACTTTCATTCCTTTAGTTTCCCATTTTAATCCACAAAATACTTCTTGCAGCACTGCTGTAAAAAGTTTTGGAGATATGGAGTCACCTTGCCTTACACCTTTACTTCAGTGATTAAAGCATTGGATTATCAAGGTATTGTAACTGTTGATTTTATATGTTCATATAACAAGATCTAGACAAAAATACATCAAGTCCAATCATGTGTGAGATACACAGATCAGGAACACTCATGAACTTTGCCATATTTACCTATCTTCCATATCTATTAACTTATGAGCAACAATCCCAATGATATCCGATCTATTTTTATCCTTCTCGGCCGGCATCGCAAAGCGGAGAAACAAAGAGACTCTATTTGGAAATGGACCCTGCAATAAAGCTCTTATCATAATAATAGTCACAAGTTTTAATATCTTTAAAAGATTATGACTTTCATGTTATTTACATGTTATATTGGCGGGATCTCATCATCTAGTCAGTGAATATCGTTTGTTTAATCAAAATATAATACTTATTAAATAAAGAAAACAATGATTCCACAGATATATTGTGCATTTTTTATTAGCCCAGTCTATTCTAAAATAAAATTTTGTTGTATAATTTTAAATTTTGTTAAACCCAGTGATATTTACTTAGTAAACTAGGAAAAACAACAATGACATATTAGATTATAGGATTTGAACTTGGGTTGAGCTAATGGAAATTTATAAAGGATCTGACAAATAAAACAACTCAAGATACATATAAATAATAACCTATAGAGTCGTATATATGCAGATGGATGGACAATTAATATCATTTAGTATTTAAAACCAGTGAAGTTTAAATTGTATTTTGTAAACATGATGCATTATAGAGACCAAAACTTATTGTTTATGCACAATTGATTTTAAAAATAGAAATCATTTATATTCAAATCTTGTTATATTTAAAAGTAGATAAATAAGGTTCAATTTTACAAAATACTGATCTAAAAGTAAAACAATAAATTGTATCTTTATTCAATTTCTAAAAAATATTATATTTCAATATTTTATTTTTTTTAAAAACGAAAATTGTCATTTTAAAATGATAAACCAAAAACTTGCAAATAGATGTTTGTTTCATAGAAAAAGTGGGAAATATCAACCAATCACAAAATGTCAAGCAATCTTTTACTATAAAATCCAAGAAAGAAAAGAAACTTCTTGATCGTAAAAATAAGCAACTAGGCTTTTTCTTTTCTTGTGATATATTTTAAAAAAGTTGGATTAAAAATGTCTAAAATCTTATTATTTGCAAGCAAAAAAAGTAATGAATTGTAACTCTGCATCGATATATTGGAAATTATAAGCTTTGTGTTTGAAATAAGTTAATCGTTTTCTACTGGGCAGGTCAATGGTTAATAATTCCCAATAATCTCTTGGAAATTAATATATATTGAGGAAATAATCGGAGATGAATAAAATGTACATATCAAAAAAGTATCAACAAATATACTCACTGGAAGAGGACAATAATTGTGCCGTGGTGAAAATGAATTTCAGTGATAAACAAAAGAAAATAAGTAAACACTGTCAATATTCAGTAAGGATAAATAAAAGAACGGTAAATCTCTGGGAAACAGCTAAGTATATATATTGAAGAGTCAATACAACTAAATTAGTAATAGCTGAAAATTGTTCATTATCATTCCGGTTACATATTAAATCCTAATTACAATAAGGTATAGGAGAAGTACCAGCGGGAATGTCAGTTTCTATAAAGTTTTAGCTGAAAAATGTTGCATGACCCATATATTTTTAATTGAAATCATAAGTGTACCGTAAACCATAGATGGAAATATATGTTATCTAGAATAAATAAGGCAAGCCATAAATAAATTTTTTTTCGCATTACTAAACAAATAACAAAAGGAAGGATTATTGTCGCAATAACCCAAATACCTCGCAAATCTTAGGAGAAGCAGAATCTTCAGAGAAAGAAGAAAAAAATAAAAACGTTATAATAAGTTTATGCAATAAGAACAACCAGAAATTTTAAAGTTGTTATTATACTTTTAGCTGAGAGTTTAAAAGAGAAGTTATTCCTAATGTTGGTATTTATAAGTTTTTAATCTATGAGTTGTTAGTACAATGGGGTGGATTAAATCAATTAATAAGGAATTAATTCAAGTGTTATATTAATAGTTATTTAATAATTAGGTTGAGATTAAAGATTATTAATCATTTAAATAAACAAATATGCTCAATATCCCAGTATGAAAGGTATAATAAGGTATTTAACATGATATATACGCAATCCAGAGAGCAGGGTGTATTTACTTGTGCAAATGGATGAACAAAAAACGATATTTTCTTATGTGAAATATAAAAGTATTAATTTTGTTTTGCTTATCAACCTCCAGAATTATAACAATCTTTTCTCAATTGTTTTTGTATTGTTACTTATTCACCAAGTATATAACCTTAGTACTATTATTATTTTAGAGGTTGAAATAACAGACCATGAATTGAAAAAAAAAAACGAGAGTGATTGTTTAATAAACTGGATGTGTGATATGTAGGCACATACATAGGGGTAAATATCTTAACATACAATGGAAGATTGTTAGTTTTGTTTAATTATAACACTCCGAAGATTAATTTTCTATTGTTATTGTTATTATAATATATGTGTATATCATTTTGTTATAAATTATTTTAAATTAGATGTTAATGGGAATGTTTATTGTAATCATTTGTAATGAATATTATTAAAATTATTGTTTTGAAAGTTTTATCAAATTCTAAATGTTGCATTTCTTTTCTGGGCTCATTTTCACCACATCACATGAACTCAAAATGTACAGTTGAACTTAAAATGAAAAGTCAATTCAGTTTAGAGCAATCTAACAGTTTAATAAGCACACATCTCTTAGTAGAGATTTTTACTTGCTACATGCTGCCTTGATCCCATAGATCATTGATGACATTGCCAATTATTAAGGTGTGTTTATTAATATGAAATTAAACGATATATTAGTAATTAGTGAAAGTATTAGTGTTAATTACAGTTTAGTTAATAATATTATTTTAATAATAAGTATTAAAAAAATATAAATATAAAGCTTGATTATAGATTTAAATTATAAGCCTTTCTTAATTTGTGCACTACCCATGGAAATCCGTAAAATCCCTCTTGATATTCCATAGGTAGTATGAAGAATTAATAAATCAAAGATTATCCTGAGATCTTATTGTAAAGTTATTCTTATGATTATTGCCAATCTTAATTATTAAAAATAATAGGAATCACAGTTTATCTGTAATTATCTAACAGATTAATTTACTGAGTGATTGAATTAAACTTAATAGTTATAGATATGATATATTGGATATTATTGGTAGCCTTGAGAATATGTAGATGCTTAATAAGGAGGAATATCTGGGTATTCTCATGCCATTGAACAAATATTTTGTATTTGTTTAATGTTAAGGGGATGTGATCTGTGTTTATAGGTAAATGAGTCTCATATTGATTATATTTAAAATACGTCTTATGTTAGAAATGTTTAATCATGTAAAAGTAACTTGGGATAAATACTAACTTTATCTAAATTCAATTGTTATAGTTAAAGAAAATAGTTGGGAAATAGTAAGTCTGTTAATAGTACCTAGCCAGATTCCAAGTAGGACTTAATGTAGGGGCATGGCTCCTCTGCTTAGGGTCGCACCTATAGACAGGCTACAATATATATCTACTTTAATAATGTAATTAAATAAAGCATTAATAAGTTGATTACAATAATTTTCCATTGATTAGCATTAGCCTTTTTACATTTTATTTTATGAACAGAAAACTTTCTTTTGTGCAGTTAAAGAAATAATAGATATATTCATTAGTTTGTAATTTTAGTGCAGGCCGATTTATATGCCAATAACTGACTGATTACATTATGAAAATATGGTTTGAATAGGGCTACAATATAAGTATATTTTAGATTCTTTGGTCCACCTCTAGTTAGAAAAGTAGCACTTGATCGAATTTAATTAACAAGTATTATTTAGTTTTATTACAACTTTACGTAATTAATACTAACATTAATAAATGGAATAATTAATCTCAGCTTATGTTGAGCAAAAAATGTGTGTGGTAAAGTTCATTTGAAATCTATAATTGTATCACAAAATGATGCACACATGAGAATATTAATAAATTACAAAGAAATCTGTTTAATAAAATCATAACATTATGATTGATTGATATTCATATGTTTTTATTTGAAGCGAGAAATAAGAGTGGTGCAAACATGATGGCATATTTATCTGTGATCCAGCCTTGGATCCTAAAAGGTGCTTCATGTTTTATATTGAAAAAATAGAGAGCGATTTCTTTCTGCGTCTTTAGCAGAATAGGCTCACTGAACAAAGAATGATTCAATGGGAGATGCTATGAGCCGGCTATCCCGGAATGACTCCATGCAGAGCTACCTCACACGCTGAAGAAAGTCCCAAGGGGAGTTCATAGCCTTGTTCTCAAACCTGGATATGATGAAACGGGATTTGACTTTCCAATACACCCAGTGGAATGAAGCACAAATATATAAAAGTAAATGAAGGTGCCTGTATGCACGCAATGCTTAGAACATATATAAAACTTTTAAGAAAATTATTTAATTAATACCTATGTATTTGGAATATCCGGTGTAATGGTATGATGGAATTACTAAACAGTGTTAGATAACTTAACTAAAATGATAGAAATATTAATCTACTTTGACTTGAGAATCCCCTTCCCTTATTATATTAACTTATACATAAATTTCCCACATATGTTAAAACAAAAGGTGAATATTTGATTATAAGTGCTTTTAGAACATACTACAAATAATCATAGATAATGTTATAATGTTAGGTGGTGGTTCTTGAAATTTATTTCATAGAATAAAATATTTAATTTTAAATAAACGCATTTTATCATTTTAGAACTAGCGCTATTATTTTTAAATTAGGAAAAATATTTCTTACAATTATTTAATTAGAAAGGCAGATTCTGCTCTGCTATTTGATTATAACATTAAAACACAACTTGTTTTCTCCCAAGCTGAAGTATCCGCAGTCATGAAAATAAAATGTTTTTGACTAAGAATTAATTAATCACCCTACGAAAAGAGGGTGTTTTAAGAGAGAGAGAGTGAACTTGCTTGGGAGTTTAGGAGATTATTGGCATATTAGTTTCAAAAGATAAAATATAGTAATAAAGTTATCATAAGATATTGCTGCCGCACGAAAGTGAAATAAAAAAAATATTATTATATCATCGAGGTTTAATGACAGGAGAGATATTAATAAAGATTTATAGAGAGTTGAATACATGTGAGAATCAGGTAAGAAAATTACAAGTAATGTTAATTAATATTTGATTTCTGATCTCAAGATCAGCTAGAATTACATTATCTTACATTACAGAAGTGTATATATGAAACATTTAGATTAAGGTTTAACTTAAAGATTTTATGGATATTAGGCAGCAGCATGAATTTGTTACCTTAATCATCAGTAGCAGTCCTCGGTGATTGCAACATCCATTAGGTTTCATAAACCAGATCTAGTTTATCATTCTTGTTTGTCAGGTAGGTAGCAGTTCCACTATTTAACTTTCAAGTACATTATTATAGTTCATGGGTAGATAGGTTCAGGGCGATACCTTTGCGGAAGATAGTATGGGAACGGCTAGGAAAAGTGGATTTTCCCTCTACTCGTGGCACATTGATTTGAAAATACAACCAGCGTGAAGTAAGTTAGCCATTACTCTTTAAAAGTAGATGTTCTCTTTTCTCTAAATTCAAATTTAGCCCTATTTATATGTTTGTTAAATATGTTATAGAATGCCTTTAGTTATAGCACCTAAGGCAGTTTACATACTTAGACCAGTGGTCTTCAACCTTTTCACACCTGTGGCCCAGCAAAGATAAGGATAAGTTTTCGCGGACTGGCAGAAGTTTACAGATAAATTTTCATAAAGATGTAACCTGCTTAGACTTGGATAAGCATAATTGTTATAACTGACCAAAACAGCACACTAGTTATTGTGTATTGTAATGGTGTTGCTTACCTTCACATGCTGAACACAGAAAACAGTATAATAACAATCGTTCTCATTAATGTGCTTGCATTTCTATGTTTATTATTTCATTGTTAAAACATTCAAGAATAAAATGTTATTCACCTGAATGTTGGAAAATATCATAGCTAGTGTAATTATATGGCAATGATTATGATAAATGTAATATCTGTAATGTAATATCTGTATTTAATGTTAAATATACAATATGGTTATATATATATATGGAGGTTGTCTTGATAGTAGTAAGGGCAAAATAGAAATCGCGTAATTAATCACTATACAGTCAAAAAAAAATTCACCGTATTTTAAATCTGAAAAAATAAAACGAAATGTGTAAAAGTCTGAAGTTTTGATGTTATTGTAATTTTTTTTTTTTTTGCTGGTGTGTTGAAAGGATCAAAAAATGTAATTAATAAGAAAATTTTTTTTTAAAAAATGGTAAAATAGATATCGCGTAATAGAAATAAAGCCAAAAAAAAAAAATTGCAAAGTTATTTTTTGTTTGTTTTGATTTTTAAAAAAAGGTTAACAGAAATTGGTTTTAAAAATAAAAGTTTTAGTATATTAGCAGTATACAAATAAAACCAAAAAATATCACCTTATAGGCCAAAAAAAAAAAGTGGGCATATTTTTAAACAAAATTTGAAAAAGTCAAAAGTTTTGATCTTGTTTTAACACATAAACAATGCCGACAAGCAACCGTGATTGGCTATCAAAAGACAACTGGTGTTTGTTTAATAAAAACCTTTTTTTTTTTTTTAAATTTTGAATTTGTTTAGAAAAATAATAAATTTAATTCTATCTCTCCATAAACATCTGTGATAAATAGAAAAACAAATTAATTTATGTATTATTGATTAGATTTCGTTTTTGTTGTTTCTTATTTTTTAACAGGGTAAAAATGCGATGAAAAAATAAATAAAAACTGTTTATATTAATTAAAAGTTTAAAATCTTATTATTTTGTTATTACTAACTTTCTTGCCAGTCTAGCGTGACCCGGCAAAAAACTTCCGCGGCCCGGTGGTTGAAGACCACTGACCTAGACCATCTGAAATTTGCAGACCGGATGCACGACTTTTAATGTCAGAAAACAATGCAATCTGGTCGAACATTTCTCGGATTGTTTTAACATCTAACCTTAGATTTTAATACAAACTTAAAATGGACAATTTTCCACTAAAGGTTATTATATTATATTTCTAAAATTATAATATTTCTAACTTTGCTAATGGGTTTTATGCTAATTACTTTAATTGCATTCGAGAACATTCAGCATGATTGCATCAGCTTTTCTGACTGCCATTACTGAAAATAAATAATATATATATTTTTTAAATATACGATATAATATAACATACATGAATATAATTCTTATTTTATAAGCAATTCCCCATCACGTGTTATATATATATATCTATTCTTTATGCACATGTACGACTTTAAATTGTATAAAATATTATTATTCATTTATTCATTTATTTATAAGATATTTGTAAATATCTTCGTCACAGTTATTTTTGAAAGAGCAAAAAAATTGGGCTAGATAAGTGCATATATTGGTGTAGAGATAAGAGTTTGAATTTGGTTTGGTGGTGGGAGATTGGGTAAGGTTGTGAAGCGCACTGACTCTCAGATCGACCGCTTCAATATAGACTCAGTATTGTCATATTCTGAAGAATATTTATAAGAATGCAACAGCAGCAGTTAGATTAGATAATGATACTAGGAAGATTAACACTGAAAAAGATGTAAGATCGGGTGAGTCCATGTCTCCAAAACTTTTTATAGCAATGCTGCAAGAAATGAGATGCTAAAGGAGTAAAAATAAATGGAGATTATTTAAGTCATTTAGATTTTGCAGATGAGCTTCAGGAAATATTGCTAGAGTTATTAGATGAAAGTAATAAAGTAGAACAAAGGTAAATGTTAAAAAGACTAAAATAATGTTCAATGAATTTTCTCAAACGATGAAAATAAAGATTAAGTATGAAGAATTAGAAGTTAGCAACTGTAAATACCTTATTCAGATTATTACTGCAGATGGAAACATAATAGATAAAATTAATCATAGAATTAAATTTGATTGGAGTGCTTTTGATAGAAATAACTTAAATTAAAAAGAAATGGCTTATAATAAATGTGTTTTACCAGTCCTTTCTTATGGAACTGAGACTAGACACTTAATAGAAGAGCAATACAGAAACTTCAGACCACTCAAAGAAGTATGGAGAGATGCATGTTAGGAATAACAAGAAGAGATCAAAAATGCAATACATGGGTAAGAGAACAAGCAGGTGTTACTGACATTGTAGAAAGAATTAAAAGATTGAAGTGAAGTTGGGTTAGACATATTGCTAGAAGAGATGATAATAGATAGACAATTGAAATCATAAACTGGATTCATAGATTTAAAAGATCTAGAAAAAGATCACATATGAGATGAATGGATGAAATAAGAAAGTGTGTAGGGGTAATGTGGAGAAGAAAGAGTAGAGATTGGAGAAGATGGATTGAATTTGGAGACACCTTCATCCTACAGTAGATTGATGATGAAATGAAATAATCTAAAAAGGGTAGGGGTAAATAAAATAGTCTTCACTCTGAGGGCATCCTTTTTTAATGAAAAATGGCATGTAAAAATGAATTAATTCATTGCTTATAAAGCGATAATAGTAGTTTAGGTTCATTGAAGAAATGTAATCATCATCAGTGATGTTGTTAAAATAACCTAAATAAAAGTCATATATGATATAAAATTTGTAGTAATATAAAAATGTATATGGGATAGATCAATGAAACTACTATTATTTATCTAATAGAAGTTAATTTTTACATTAAGATATATATGATAGCTGGATCTTAGATGAGACTAAAAAACCAAGAGATCTAGGTTGATGCAGTGTGTATCATAGGCCAGGGTTATATGATAATGATCAAACCTGATTGTCACAAAAAAAATTAATGATAAATAAAACCAAGTATCATTCCTCATAACCACTAGATGACTGATGTATTCATAGTGAGTCCCCTCCTTTTTGATAATTATGTACTCTTACATATATTTATATATGCACTATACATGCATGCTTCTCAAAAAATATTTCTGCATTTAAGTAATAGTTTTCCTATTAACCGTTATTAATAGTTATGTTTCATTTGTCGGTGTCAGAGCTCTAGCATGTTTTTTTACAACAATTTATGTGTATGTGTTTAAAACATATTTTACCTCCCATATGTAGAAATATATAACTATATAACAAATTACATAAAGTTTCTTATCTAAAAATAATTTACCAATCAAGAAACAAAATAATGACATCCTTAATCTTCATTGGTGTAGTTAGACATTGAATAAATATAGTTATATAGTTAAATGACTGGGATATTCCAGAATTCAACAGGCTGGTTGAACGCGTTAAATTAGAACTGATCCATGAGTATTTAGTTCAATTTATTATTCTGCCATGTGCTAAACTGCATAAAGTAATAATCACAATTTAATCTATTCTGCACGGCTAATTTAAGATATATCTAAGAGTATATTATAATCTTTAGTAAGCTTTGAGAGTGGAGTTTCATCATAAAATAATGAATCTTGTTAACCTTTAAAAAAAATATTTACCACATGCTTAATAGTAGTTTATGTGTATTTTCTGCTTGATAGTAGTCAAAATAATTAAATAATAATAGCCTTTATTTTGTTTATAGTATAATGTAAACACAAAAATGAATATATATATATTTACAAATGCTAATTTAAAAAATTTCAAAAAAAAAAAAATCTATGATAGAGAAAATTAAGAATCAATAAGATTGGTTATATATTTAAAGGAAAATGAGATGTTTTAGAGATGGCAAAAATTGTTTAAAAAAAAAAAAATTACAAATAATCCTAAGGTAAAAAAGTAAAAAAACAGGCAATATAATAATGAAAATAATTTTGTTTATTATTTTAAATAAAGATGCATGAAATTGTTTTTATATAAAAAAAAACTAGTAATAAATACAATATAGCTACTCTCCAGAATTCTAATAGAAAACATTATGTAGGACAATATCTCTTACATTTATTAATTTGATAAAATGACATTAAATTTTCAAGAAATTTTATATTAAGTGAAATATTTTTTTTAAAAAAAGGCATAGAGAAAAGATGAGTATTTCAGATGTCAAACATTATAAAAATGTATAATTTACTAAAATATTAATACTAATTTAAGAATCAAATTATATATGGCATTTATGTAAACAATAATTATTTCCAAGACTAAAAAATTTTTTAATTAAACGTTATCAATTATTTTAATTTGTTCTGTAAAATATTTATTTGAGCTAAATCTAAATACTAAGTCTAAATATTAAATCAGTTTCTATAATTAACATTCAATATTTTTTTTAATAATTGTTGTTTTTTTTTTATTAATATTAATACTTTACATTGAGATAACAAAATAAAATATGTTAAGAGAATATCAAGATGGCAAACAATTATATATTGCCAACAAGAATCAGATTAAAGCTTTGCTGTATACTAGTTAGATTAACACCTCTTAAACAGACAATGACACATACATATAATGAACTAAATTTGGGTCAGTTCCATAGGGAATATAATTCAAGCATAAAATAAAAGTTATTCCAAAGAGAAAACAATGTTTTCAAGTTGCACTTGTCTCCTAAGCACATGAAGTACTAATGAAGGATTTTTTAAAGTAATAATACTTTACTTCATATATTTATAATCCTTTTTTTTTTTAAATAAAAAAAAACAAAACAAATATATATCTATATTTTATTTTTTCCACTATTTGTGTTTTAAAGTTTGTCTTACATATTACAGTTAAATTTTTAATCACAAGAATTACATAATAAAAGAATTATTCATAGATGGTTTAAATAAAACATTCAAAAAGCTAATTTAGAGTTTGATTATAAATTAGATATTAAAAAAAAAAACATAGGCATAGCACTACAGAACATCTTCCTCAATAATCGTGAGAGTTTCATTATTTTAGTATATGTTTGTGTTTTATAATCAATGCATCTCAACGATTTAAATTCTGAGCTTTATTTTAGAATTAAAAATAACTAAACAACAATTTACCAACTAATATTTGAATAGGATCTTCAGCTATCTGAAAGATATCCAAGTTCGATTTGGATTGAAATAACAAGTCATAGCTTGTAGATGACCTAACTACTATACCAATGCTGATGGGACTTAGTGATGATAAAACTAATAGCATATTTTGGAAGAATAAAATATATCAAAAAGGAATTGAGTAATTAATAAAATGAAGAAAAATATTAGAAAAACAATGTGAAATTTGAATATAATAATATATGTAAATATTAATGGCTGACTTATAAAATTGAAAAAAAAAAAAACAAATACGAATTTAAAAAATTGAAGTAATTTAAAAAGCAGGATTAAAATATACCAAACCTGTATAGCTATAAAAGTTTATCACTAAGCTAACCAACCATTTATATTTTAGTGATCTCACTTTAAAAATAATTTCAAACATCTTTGATCTATTTACAAAAAAAAAAATATGGGGTGTTTTTGAGCTCAGACTTTCACATGACCCTCAACTCTCCACACTATCTCACATCACTAATACACTTGGCCACATATATGTCTAAAAGATAAATAATCACCAATACATGTATTTTGTGATAAACCAGCATTCATCAGCTGCTTCAGATTATTGTCTCTACACATATATACAATAAGTGCTCAGCTTTATATTAAGATAGCCAAAGCTTCAATCCACTCCACCCTCCAACTCTTCAGCCATCCATCCTATTGAAAATCTGATGATGGAATGCTCAAAGCCCACAATGATGCTGAAAGTTTCATCACACCCAGGTTGACCATAAGTCACTCTGACTCCTCATGTACAGGACATAATCCATTTAAGTACATATATGAGGTCTGGTTCAGATATGGAAATTACTATTTAATATCCAACATACATATATGTGGTCAAGTGTGTCAGTGGTATGAGATAGTGTGGAGAGTTGAGACACGTGAAAGTCTGAGCTCAAAAATACCTAATATATTAGATTGTTTGTACAGGTATATACTGTACCGGTTTATCCAAACCCTGCGCATATACTGAACATGAAAAAAAAATATGGTGACATGCCAGGATAAGGAGCAATTTTAAACTTTTACGATCGCACTCATAGAGTCACAAAGAGTTATTAAAGTACTGACTCTTGCATACCTTTGAAGGATTCACTGTAAATACAACCCTTCACCCCACTTCCAGAAAGAAAAAAAAATTATTCCCCTCCTGAAAGGATATGCAAGGTCAATAATTATGTGAAATACAGGGGGAAAAAATCTAATAAAAATAAATATCCTAATGATCAAAGATTTAAATCCTGATAAATTGGTATCTCATATGCTAGCTCAGCATTCTCTTTATCCCAGTTAAAAAAAAAAAAAATGTGGATCAAAAGACTCGCTTAATTACCTAATTATTGTGTTGTTAGAGAAAGCAAACAAATAAAATATCAAAGCAGTAAGGCAACTCTAAAATTCATTAAATAAATATTTATTAAACCCAATATCCCTCACCACTTACAATCAAAGATTATTATTATTATTATTATTATTATTATTATTATTATTATTATTATTATTATTATTATTATTATTATTATTATTATTATTATTATTATTATTATTTATTAATAATAACAACAACAACAACCCTTAATGCAAAAGAAACATTATCATATTCTAAAGTCATTTCGATAAAAAAAAAAGTTTCAAAGCAAAAAAAAAAAAGGATCAATTAGTGAGAGAGAGTGGTCAGAGAACTTACAATTCTGCACACAAATACATTACACAATCAATAAATAATGCATTTAATATGATTAAATTAATAAAAATAGTGTACCCTATAAAGTCTTTAATCTTCATATGTTTCTGGGCTCTGAGTAGGGAATGCAGCACTCACTTGGCAGTCTTCATCATCATTTGGCAGTTGGATTTGGAAGACTACATTTTCGATGGCAGAAGTGAAGCTGGACATGCCCGCTGAATAGGGTTCCTACCCTATGAACATTTCATAGACGGGAATATAAATATATTGCATCTTCGAGTTTATTCTAATTTATTCTCAGGTGATCGGCAATCATCCACTATTTACTGCGAGATGGCTATGGCATCATTAACTTCCTGCCACATGGTTTCTTCCACTCTAGTCACCATACTAATAGTAGGATTTTCTTGACTCATTTCTTGACTCATGAATTCCCAGGTACGAAACGTTTATGCAGCACTAGTACTGATTCTTTTACTTTTCTTTTTTAAATACTATGAACTCTCGAAGTAAGAACAGTTCTGAACAGCACTAGTAATAATTTTCTAGTCCGAAATCATCTCAAAACTTGCTCTTCACCAGTGTTATAATATATATATATAACTCACTGAATGGCTGACTATTAGCCTCTCCATCTCTTCTCTCTTTTTTCCACTCTGAGTTCAAGAGCCTCAAGCACCTGGTGAATAGCTTATATAGCCCACTCACTATATTCCCAATCCAGATATCCCTCTAAGAAAAATTTAATTAGCTAATTTTGATTTTTTTTTCTTAATTGAGACAATGCATAAAACATTCCCAAGCAATCGCCTAATTAATCTGTCAGAAATTTTTACTTTTAATTAAATTTCTGTATCCACTCAGACCACTATCTGATTCAACACAAAAAGAATAAAATTTTAATATATAAGACATTTTTTCATAATCCGATTATACCAAATTGAAGTTAAAAATAAATTTTGGTGATTGAGATTTCTCTCCACCTGCATTAGCATAAGTTTCAACGAATTCTTTCATTTATCTAAAATAACTTAGGATTTAAAAAGAAAACAAAATAGCTTATTTAGTTAAAAAAAAAAAAAATGCTTTTAGGCTTTTCTTAAATCTAATAAAACAATGATCCCCCCCCCTGCTTAATGCGCTTGTAGAGAAAAATAACTAATAACACTTCAACTTCAAAATTACAAACATGTTGGAAACATTTAATCATTTCCATTTTTCATTTTTTTTACAATCTCATTAAGTAAACACTTTCTTTTTAACAAAAAAGTACACCTGGGTCTCGTTTTACGCGATAGATAGGTTTCTCAGAAAACACGCGCAAACGAAATCGCGCAAAAATAGACGTAAACTTACCTTAAAAAAGGGGGGGATACGGACTGTGATTTTTCAAAGATCGCGTAAAA
The DNA here is from genome assembly GCA_028023455.1 of Epiperipatus broadwayi. Classification (NCBI taxonomy): domain Eukaryota; kingdom Metazoa; phylum Onychophora; class Udeonychophora; order Euonychophora; family Peripatidae; genus Epiperipatus; species Epiperipatus broadwayi. The sequence goes on from JAQFVV010006222.1 coordinate 5,203,124, forward strand.
GCAAAGCACCAATGTAAAATTACTTTAAAATTCGCGCAAAAAAAATAAGGAAATAAAATATGACTAATAAAAAATTTCAAATTTGAAAAAAATTGATACAAGCCAAACTTTTTTTAACTATAATATTTAATTTTATTCAAAACAATATATTTTTATGCATAATTTACATTTTTTTACACACGTTTTAATTATTATCGCTATTTGCCGTTAAACAGGTTCGTTTGCAAACTGGTAAAAATCAGATTCTTAACAAGAGGAAATACAAGTAGCGCCAACGTCACTCTCATGTTATGTTAATGGTTTTCTGGTGACAACGTAATTAGTAATTAATCTAACAACTAAAAATTAAATTCTTATTTTTGTCTTTAATTTTTTAATTTTCAATTTTAATTGTGCCCACTGCAATTACTCACCTTTTAAAAATAAACTTGCGGATACTAAATGATTAATAATTGATTACATTCTTTTTTAAAAAGCAAAAACAGAATGTGATTTAAAATGCAAAATTAATTAACACGCACAATGTTTGAACAAATTTACATTATAATCTTGTAAAAAACACGCACAATGTTTGAACAAATTTACATTATAATCTTGTAAAATTTAATGTGTGTATACATAAAATGTGGAAATCATGATTTTAATTTCATTATTGCATAAAATCTTACTATTTTATAAAGCACTGAAAATATTGAAATTACTAAGATGAAAGTCGAATTCCAATAATGTGCTATTACTTTCAATATGATGTAAGTGCTCGAAATTTATTATTTAAAGTAATAGCGCATTATCGAACTTCCGGAGAAACGTGAATCGCGTAACTTCAAAATCGTGTTAAATAAATCCACGTAAAAAGAGACCCCGGTGTATAGATAAAAATTACAAATAAACATCTTTACATTTATTTCTAAAAACAAAATGAAATAATAATAATAATAATAATAATAATAATAATAATAATAATAATAATAATAATAATAATAATAATAATAATAAAAGTAAAACAAAATTATAAGATTATAGCTATTATGCCTACATATCGAATTCTAATGCGTATCCTTAACTATTGGCTTTATTCTTGTGTGTGCATGTATGTGATATATCCCCAGATCCCTCTCACTTATTTTATAACGTCTAATTTTCAAGTTATGTAGATAGTATATAACCCCCCTTAATGACTCCATTACATATTTTAAGCCATAGCTTCTTTAATGCCATTTTATGCTTGGCCACATAAAGGGTGCCCAGCACAATATCCCCCTTCCAAATAGGATGTTTAAATGGGATTATCATTTAATGTATTTTACTCATTAATTACATTTTTATTACCCAAAATTTCCCCCCTTTTTATAACCTAAAATAGTAAACATATAAAAAAAACATTTACATTTGACTCCCTCCTTTTATCCGCATAAATCTTTAGCGAGCAGAAGACATGATGTCCAAAAGCTCGAGGTGTGGAACCCCATTTCCAAAGCATCAACATACCAGGCCAAGATTGCATCAATCTCCTACACCTCCCCAGGCCAGAAACACTATGAGACATAGAACCACAACATAAAGATCCCTGCTTCATTTAGAACTCTATGACACCCAAGCAAAGTTAAGATATGAGAGTCAAATGATTACATCTTACAAAAAAGGGCACCAAAAGCCCTATTAAAATATATTTAGGGTAAATGCACCCATGCTCATTCCTTATTGAGACTTACAGGGTCTTTTGCATTATCAAAGAATTTGTCCCAGAGGAATTTTCATCTCTGCTCAGCCACTGCACCCATGCTCGTAACTTATTGAGGCTTACAGGGTCTTTTGCAACAAAAGAATAGATTCCAGAGGAATTTTCACCTCTGCATACCCTGTCATAGTGTCATAGAATTTCCAATCCACACAAAGACCTCCAGCCATTCCTCTGCACTCTAACTACATCTCTAACCCCAGGGCACAGACACAGACTGACCTAATAAACATCACATGATCACCATTTCCATTTAATAACAGACTGATCTACATACACAATACCTGCAAGACTGAAGTCCACACACTCGACCCTCAAATGGCACAACCAATCTACTCCACTTATTGTCAAAGTTTAATTTTCATCTTTGCTACACCTTAGCCTACGCAAAGATGGCCTGTGCCTTTTTCCTTTTCCTTTATACACAAGTTTCTTGATTCTTTTTATGATGGGATCATAGTCTGGCATTGGCTTGAGGTTACTGGAATGTGCCCTGTTATACCAAAGATGGCGTTCATATGTATACTTGTTTTCTCCCCAGCCCGTAGCATTGAGGCCTATATTTTCACAGGTTCTATCAGGTGGACAACCCTGCTGGCTCATATCCACACACTTAGCAGTTCAGCCACTGACTTTATTGAAATTTGTGTTGGTTGTGAGAAGGTTATGGTATATTATCCTTATAATCTAGCCCTCTGATATGTGGCATGCATTCAACATCCTTAACTTGGCTACTTGCCTCCCGAAAAATCTCTAGTTCTCTCCCCCATTTATCCTATATTTCTCCTGCAAATGGTTTCCTGGTGCTCTTCACTCAAAAAATTTCTTAGCAGCACTTCTTTATAGCCATCAAAGGTCACTGGTTGGTGAAACAAAAATTCCCACCATGACTGAGTGTTGCCCTGCAGGTGGTTATATGCAATGGCCAGTTTACTTGTCTCGATCATTTGGTTCACACTGAAGTATTTTTCTAAGCTATTAATATGCTCCAACAGAGCTTCCCCTGTTTGCCCTTCAAATGTAATCTTTAAGAATTGGTTCACATTAGATTGATGCAACTGATCTCTCTCTCCTATCTTAGCCTCTCCAACCTCTTGCTGCCTGTCTTACTTTTCCATCCTTACAACTATCTTGTTCCCGACCTACTTTGGACAAAGCACACCTATCCTCATATCCCTTAAGTATTTTTACATATATTGCATCATCCTGTCGTTTTCTCTTGCCTAGTTGTACTAAGTTCTTCCACCTTTCATTTTCTCCACCCTTCATTCCATATCCCTTATTCTAATCTCCATCTTATCAACTATCATCTTCTGTTCTCCAATAGTAGTAATACCCCATGGTTCCACCATCTGTTGTTCAATCCAGCTAACCATCTGGCACAGATCCCCTATTTTATCATCGCTCCTCACTATGCATGTTTCTAATTTCTCTATCTCATCGCTACAACTTTTTACAGTATCTTCAACCCTTTTGTCTATTTCTCATCATATTCCCTCACAATCTTCTTCTATTACCTGCTGCTTTGTCTCGATCTCTTCTAACCTATCACTGTTACTCTGATGAAGGTCCCTACATTTTTCCTCTTATGTCTAAGTGTCTCATTTCCATCCCTAGTGACACTTTTTTCCTTAGGTCATCAAACCTTTAGATATGCCTTGTACCATTTCCCCTGACTTTTCTTTTATTTGATTAGACATCTCATTTTCTTATGTCTTTTATTTACTTTGGCATCTGGCTGAGGTAGAGTTTTACAGTGCGTAAGAACCTTTCCATCATCATCACTGTTTTCTCTTTTCTCGGTTCTCTTTGCTTTGTGGCTGCATTACTGCCACTTTTACATTTTCAGGCCTTTCAGGCTGGTTTCCTTCCGCCCTTGCTCCATTCATTTTGTTACACTTCTCATTCTTGTTTTCCTGCTCCAGTTTTCTGTAATGTAATCTTGTCCACACAAGTACAGTATTGTTTTCAATTATACTTTTTTCTTGTTTTGCTACAAATTTGGGCTATTATATATATATATATATTGTAACAGTATACATATGCTGTTACATTACTTTAAAACTAAAATAAAGGAGAAAAATGTAAATAAAATTGATTTTTTTTTAAAGTGTAAAAGAAAATTAAAATAGTTATTTTAACATATATAATCACACAGATATTAACAAAAATATTATTTAAAAAAAAGTAAAAAACTAAAAATTAGTATTTTTGTTAAAAAGTAATATAAAAGAAAATAAAAACAAATGTTGATTAGTTTCTATTTAAAAGAATCATGTTTAAATCTCAGTGAATAGAGATCATTGTTCTATTAATTGAATCTAAAGCAAATGAGCCTTGGGCACTTTGTAACGTAATGGTCAGAGAAGATATAAAAATTAAGGATTGTTTCCTGCTCTGAAGCAGATCAACCCCAATTCAAGCACCAAGCCACGCACGGGCCAGAAAGGAAAACATCCAAACCTGTAAGATCAAATGACATCATGTGCGATCGATCCGTAGGATTTGTGATAAAAGAGGTCAAAAATTATAAAAGATGGAAATATCAAATTATTACAGCCTTTTATTCACTTAGAAAATGAAGTAACCGTTGATTCATGAACTGCATTGCAGACCCCGAAACATAAGGGTCTCACAATGAATTAATTTCCTGTTATGTATCGGCTGAGGTGGCCTCCCAAATTGATGATTACTGAAAGGAAGCAAACAACGAATCACTTTTCCCAGAAATGATAGAACTATTAAATGGACTTCGAGTGGATGGGTGTGACGCATCATGGACAAGATGGATTTCAAATCTACCATCTACGTATGAACTTTTATCAATTGAATCTTTTAAATATTCGTTAAAAAAAATACAAATAAGAGAACTCTTATCTGACCAGCACAATAGGACCCTAAATCAGTTAATCTTTTTATTTATATATTAAGTTTGCTAATCAACCATTTCCGTTTTTCACTTTCCTGTTATAATTTATTTTATGGTTTTGTGTTTTGTTTAATAACCAAATTATCAAGTTTCTTTTAAACTAATATTTTAAAAATGGGTGTAAATGGCTGTGTAGATTCGTAAGATTATGTTAGCTTAAGTCGGTTAATTTCAGACTATTTGTCTCGTAATTGAATCGGAGCTGGTGGATGATACGGGTGTTTTATGTCCATGTGATGTGGGGAGGAGCATTGGATTCTCATTACCTTGTACCAAGTTAGCATCAGGGCACTATATCCAATTGAATGCATGTCAAAAGTGTAGCCATCGAGTTGCTAATGAACGTAGACTAACCCTGCCCCATTGATATCCTTACGCTCTCGGTGGTGATAAGATGGCCAAGACCGCAATCCCCCATTGTAGAGCATGCCTAATATATATTTTCCAAATGATAACCTCGCCAGACAGATGCACATTCCTGTCAGCATGGTTTTTTTGTATGCTAACATCCTCATTTTGCATTGATCACATCGGTATATCAATAAGCTGGTGTTGGTTTGGACGCGAACTTGTAGCCTGGAGTTAAAAGAAAGTGAGTATATAAATGCGTAATCTATATAGCATATTATATGCATAATCTATGTAGCATATTTACATTTATCAAAATATTAAAGTGAATAAAATATCCATCTGTGCGACTTACCAAGATATTAAAACTTAATGTTTAAAATAATATAATAAAAACAAAACTAAAGCAATATTAAATATTTATTCCTCAAATTTATATATGTGCGTAAATAAATGTTTGTGTGATTATAACTGTCAGTGGCTTCTTTTTCTTTATTAAAAATGTGTTTAAAAGTTTACATCATTAAATCTCAGCTACTCCTTGAGCTTAGTGACTAGGGCATATCAGTCGAATAAAAATGGAAACTTACAAAGAAGGATCTGCTTACTATATAAATTTTCCAGATTTAAATAGCTGGTGGCGCCCTGTATGGCAGTTAGAGTAAGTGTTCCTCTTCCCCGATCGTTATAATACATAGCCTGTATGTTGGATATTAAATAATACTTTCAATGTCTGGCCAGCCCTTGTATATGTACTTAAATAAATTGTCCTATACATGAGGAGTCAGAGTGACTTATGGTCAACCTGAGTGTGGCGAGAATTTCAACAACAGTATGGGCTTTGAGCATTCCATCATCAGATTTTCAATAAGATGGATGGCTGAGGAGTTGGAGGGTGGAGTGGAATGAAGCTTGTCCATTAAAGTTTGAAGATTGGCTATCTTAATATAAAGCTGAGCACTTATTGTATATATGTGTAGAGATAATCTAAACTAACTGAGTGCTGGTTTAGCACAAAATATGATATTGGTGATTATCTTTTAGACATATATGTGATCAAGTGTATCAGTGATATGAGATAGTATGGAGAGTTGAGGATCATGTTAAAGTCTTGAGTTCAAAAATACCCAACATATTACATTATTTGTACAGATATATACATAGTCTGTATGTTGGTTATAAAAATAAAAAAAGTAAAAATCAATAATCACAGAGTGATTTTCTTTGCAAATTACTTCAATCAAATTTTAAACTTGGATAAGGGCAATTTGCCTGAAAATGATTGGAATCCAAATTGCACTATCACATATACTCCCAGTTTATGTTAAAGTGGTAGGGAAATAGTATATATACAGAGAAAAATAGTATATATACAGAGAAGTATGAAAAATGCAGTATAATTTCAAAGATCATGTTTTTATTATTCAATTTGCTTTTGTTTAGCGTAATCAGCCATTATACTAATTTCTTTAAAAAACATATTTTCTTTTTACTTATGCTGAATATTTAAAAATAAAAACACACAAATTAATACTAATAAAGACATTTAAAAAAAAAAAAACTCTTCTTTAACAATAGACAATAAAAATAAGGGTAATAGTATGAAAACTGAACCCTACCGTCTGATGGCACTCTTTTTCACAAAACGCACATCAATATACCGTTTTAGCGGCCTTAACTTACGGCTGCCAGTACAAAGGTGTTTTTTGAGCCGTGAAAGGCCACCTGAGGGCGATGTGCTCTATGATTTCGTAACAAAATACTATGCCCATTGCATTGTGACAGTTTTCATCAAGTGAGCGCTCTTGAACTCTCGCTACAGTCTGATTTGATGGTGGCCGTATTTGAAAGAGACAAAACTCTGCAAAAATTCATTGTCGGAAATTTTTAGAAAGCGTAGTGGAATTACTATTCCATATTAAGAATTATCATGTCGTCAACCAAGCTTCCCTATGCTTTTGAACTGCACACAACTTGAAAAGGTTCTTTCCAACAGTTTTTTCCGATTTCACGCGCAAATGCCCTTTTACATGCGAATCCGTGCGAGACTGTCAAATGTCGTCTGCAAGTTGTCTGAATTGATCAAAGCTGAGTGAATTGCCGGCCGGCCACATAAGTGGACGCACAATATTGTTTCCCCACAAAGAGAAACTCCTGCAAGCATACCTATATAGGTCTGCATAAGGCTAGTTGTTGGTTCGAAGGGTCCAAAATTACGTTACAGCTTTAAGGCTTCCCTATTATTTTATTTGCGTGTTACTTTTGGCTGCTGTTTTTATGACCCCGTAAATGGTGGTCTCGTTTCTTTTTACTTGTTTTGCTTCACAACTTGTCCAAAGTTTTGTTTCTTTTTGATTCAATAAATTATTTTATGGTGAAACTTGTTGTTGTTTTTGTTGTTCACATTATAAAGTCGGTAGGTAATATTTGATAAGTTTCATTAACAGTTAATGTAGATTATATTTTATTGTACCAAAAAAAAAAAGAAGTGTTCAAAATGCCCCACCAAAAAAAATAATAATAATAAAGAACTGTGTGGTAACATAATAAAATGTTCAAAAAGAAAATCCAAAACAAGTCAATAATTAAAAATCAAAACAAACCTTCCCCGCCACCCCACCTCCCCTGGCTTAAAAAAAAATGTTCTTTAAAAACGAACTGTTTGTCTTTTTTTTTAAAATTAAAGGCCCAAAAAAATTAAGGAAGAACTAACTTTTCGCTATCATATAAAGCTTTCTGTAGCGTAAAGATTTGAAACAAACAAACAAAAAAGCCTCATAATAAATTAACCAAAAAAAAAAAAAAGACGACAATTCAAAATCAAAATAATCCCTCTCCCCTCCACCCTCTAAAAAAACCAAGTGTTGGTTTATTCAAAAATACTGAATTGTTGATCTTTCAGCAAATCAAAACATCAACCAAAAAAAAAAAAGAAGTTAAAAGCAAACAACCAACCCCCCCCCCCACCATCTAAAAACAACAAAGTGTTTGTTACCATATTTTTGTGTAAACAAGAAGCATTAATCGATAATTTCAAAGCAAACCAACACCCCTAACACCATCTAAAAATAAAGTGTTTGTTTCTTTGAAAAAAATGAACTAAAAAAAAATAAAAAACCGGGTGAAAAAAAACTTTGGTTTACCATAAGTAATATTATGTAAAGAAACCTATGTACAGTTGGTCATTAATTTACAAACAAACCAACACCCCTAAACCATCTAAAAACAAAGTATTTGTTTATTAAAAAAAAAAAACTCGGGTGGAATAAAAAAAAAAACTTTGGTGGTTTACAGTCACCGAAGAAAAAAATTAAAAACCGCTTGAAAAAAAAAAAAAAATCTTTTACTGTAATATTATGTAAACAAACAGACGGCCCGTGAATCAGTATATTGATGTGAATTGGTCAAAAAAAAGTGCCATCAGACAGTAGGGTTCAGTATTCATACTATTACCAAAATAACAATACATTTTAACTTTTAAAATTTTATTATTAAAATAATATATAATAAATAAATGAGATATAACTTTAGAATAATAAATAAAAATGTAGAAGTAATATTATTTTCAAACAATAACGATTGCACCAATAATATTTTTAAATGGCTAAAAGACTATGATTGTCTGCTATATAATAGTAAGCCCTGTTTTTAAAATCAAAATATTTATATTAAAATAATTCATATTTCTCATCTGCAATGTGGGAATTAGTAAATGAGTAAGTATATTGATGTGAATTGGTCAAAAAAGAGCGCCATCAGACAGTAGGGTTCAGTATTCATACTATTACCAAAATAACAATACATTTTAACTTTTATTAAAATTTTATTATTAAAATAATATATAATAAATAAATGAGATATAACTTTAGAATAATAAATAAAAATGTAGAAGTAATATTATTTTCAAACAATAACAATTGCACCAATAATATTTTTAAATGGCTAAAAGACTATGATTGTCTGCTATATAATAGTAAGCCCTGTTTTTAAAATCAAAATATTTATATTAAAATAATTCATATTTCTCATCTGCAATGTGGGAATTAGTAAATGAGTAAGGTAAGCATGTGGCCTGGGTGAGCGGGTTGATGTCTCAAAAATGGAAGAGCAGTAGTAGCAGTGCAAGCCCTAATTAAGGATCCAACTTAACAATAAAAGCAATTATTTATATGCATTTGAATATTCTAAATTAAATGTTCTTTAAGGAAGATATCAAAAATATGTTACTCCAAAATAAAATTCTAATGTTATATATGTTGTTTCATTTTAATCCCAAATATGAATGAAAAACTAGAATAATTTAAACTTAAATTCTGTAAATCATAATAGTTAGGGAAAGCTGATAATTTAACAATGTAAACTCTTTATATAATTCAAGTTATCAGCCACAAAATGTCTGGGATTAAAGCCAACTTTCATGACCATCATGAAACTGTACAATATCAAATGTTTGGTTTGTTAGAATATAATTTTTAAAAAAAGATATTATGAAAATAGTTTTCGAAACAAAAGTGATTAGCAAGGAATTAGTAATTCCTTAAAGTAGATGCCAGATTGATGTAATGATAAGATGTAACAATAGTTAAAAAAATTAAATAGCAAATTGATTGAAATTGAAATAAATTTAACAAATATTTATAAAAGATGAATCATCACTATAAAGTTGGATAATTTTAATGATTTTTTTAATAAAATTTTATAAACTAAATAATGTTTAAAAAGTCAGATGGCAATTCTGCAAGTTAAATAACTCATTTCACCAGAAAAGAAATTTTAGGTCCCATTGACACTGATTCTATTAAAGATTATAAAAGAAATTAAGTAAACATTAAATGCTATTTTAAAACCAACTGAAAATGATAACACTATAAGAATTCAATAAAATAAAAAAAAATTCAGCACCTCAATTCTTATCAGTAAAACATAAAAAAGATAGGCATCAAAATACTAGTGATATTAAAGATAATTTAAGTATATGAAAGAAGCAAACAAATAAGTCATTTATGTAGATTATAGTTTCAGTGACAGAAGCACTAAATTAGCATGACTCATAATAAAGGGATTCCTAAAATAATCAAGATAAAACAATCACAAGATACTTTCTGCAAATATTTGTTTAAAAAGAGATGTAGCTATAATAGATCTAGTATAACATCATAACTAGAAGGTAAAATAATGTGCTTATGTCTGATAATATCCAACATATGACATGAAATCTATTTAAAAGGCAACAATGTAAGAGTAGTCTCCTTTGCAAAAGAAAAAAGATAAAGATAAACTACCAATAAAGCCAGTAACCACTAGTGGTAGCAACTGCATCATTCATTTTTATATTCAGCATATTGATACCTGATCAACTCATATTAAAATGAAAGCCCATTTACTAACTATTAATGGGTGGAAGCCTTTAAGACGTGGACATAGAGAAAAATAAAAAAAATCAGTTGAATGAATAAAATAACAAATGAAGCAAGTTTTGAAAAGAGTAAATAAAAAAAGATTGATTGAGAAAATTAGAAAAAGGAAGACTGTATTGGTCATATATCAAGAAGTATAATTTAATGAAAGATGTTTTAGAGGGAATGGTGAGTGGAAGCAAGAAGAAAGGACGAAAAAGATTGGCATTGTTGGATGATATAAGAGATGTGATGAGTTATGTGGAATTAAGAAGTTGGGCAATGAAGAAAATGTGACAGGAAAACGCATGAATTGATGAGGTGACTATTCTCTGGACCTATTCGTGGAACAGAATACTATTGACTGAGTAAAGTGGGTGGATATGTCAAATGGCTATGAGCCAGCTACTAGAAAAATCAAGTTCTATGACCTGAAAACCTGCCCCAGACTGTATATTGAAATTCCAATATAGTTAATTATAGGTGTCTAATGAAGCAAAATAAACAGATTCAGGAGTGGGTAGATTTTTGTAGGGCAAAGGATACATGTAATTTTCTCCGTGCCTCAATCCACCATCTATATATATACATATATATATTAATAATTACAAATATAAAAAATTATTACAATTAATATTTATTATCAAAAACTCCATTATACAATAAAAGTTCAATGTAAAATATAGATTCCAAGTCTGCCAATCTTGAATATCTGGATATATAATTACTAATTGCTATTCTTTTAACGATTCAAATTGATCTATGAGATGGAAATAAGTCTGAGAGTTCTAAGGTAAAGTTATACATCTTTAATTGCAGTAATAATTCCATTTTTGTTCTTGAATGAATCAAATAATAATCGTTTTCTAGAAATGCTTCTTTGATCATTTTTCAATCTGTGAAAGATTTTTTATATTTTACAAAAAATGTACCTATCGAGGTTTTAGATTTAATAATAATGATTGTTGGCTGCTTAGTTTGTCTTTAAAAGATTTTAACTTTCATTTGAGTAATTTGCTTTTTATTAGAAAATCTTTATCAGAATATACAGCATGGTTTTAAAAGTCTTTTGACTTTTCTTTTTGTTGGAAGTGACACACTTGCATGACATATATAAGATACATTTTGCATTTGTCATTGTGAAGAAAAACTGTTCTTATTCTATGTTAAAATTGTATATCTTCCTTTTCTTTGAACTTATTTAGGCATTATATCCATCTTTTAAAATATGACAATATACTGTTTTTATGATAAACTACTCAAATCTATGTAAGTAGCATAAGAAAAAAATACTTATCGGCCTTACTTTGTTCAATGCATCACAGTGCACCTTTGCATTGTGCAATGAATCTATTTTGAGCTGATCAATATAGTATTATCATGCATTTTGAATACACTTGTAACATACACATTCACTGTCAGCTTGCTTAACTATACATGGTAGCCTCAATTGTGAAGAGCAGATTCTCGCCTGTAATAGCCGTACTCATATAAAAAATATATTTCATGGATAGCTCTCTAAATTAGCATAATATAGCATTGTTTATTATTATTTTCTCTTAATTCAGGTAAACACTCCAAAATTTCTTGGCTGTCCACTAAACAACTGTAATTGACATTTCTCACTCTCAATCTAAATCAATCATTTGTAAATTTTTTTGAAAACATATTATGCTAATGTCATATGTATGTCTTCAAATACAATGGATCTTTAATATTGATGAGGTGTATAACCGTATGCAGATATACTTGCTTCATGTTCATTTTAATTCACCTATCTTCCATCGTATCTATATAATTTATTATTAAATATCGACCCACATTAGTAATAGGTGCATGTGTGTGTGTGTGTGTACAACTTGGCATTATTCTGACATCATCTTAAAAAGCTAGTTGTTTGCTCAGATCAGGCGATATTAGCTATTGTTAACAAAAAAAAATATTTAGTAAAAGTAAAAATCAATTGTAAAAAGATGTTCGAATAATTTTATACAATGGGAGAAAGGAATTAGCTATTAGGGAAGGGAGCTTAAATGTCACAAATCTTTATCAGTACATTCTATCTACAGAAATAGTTGCAGTTAAACACCTTTAGACACGATAAAGTGTTAAATAAAAAAAACAAGTCAGGAAAACAACTGGGTGACACAGGAGAATGAGGAAGTGAAGAGCGGATGGGTAGCAATTAAAGTCAAAATCCATTAAAGAAACTTACTAAATGCTACATGAGCCAGAGAGCTCAAATATATAAGCATACGATTCGGCATTGTCCAGTGAATAATAATTCTTACCAAATTTATGAAAGATTACAAGTTTTCATGATAATTAAGATTATCAACTAAATTTGTATCATCGACGAGAAGTATCAGCCAAATTTCGTCTTATCGTTCAACCAAAGATTTCCGAGAATAATAGTCAAATTAAAACTGTACCTGCAAGAAGAAATATATAGAATGATTGCTGTACCTGCAATGAGTGAGTAGCTGAGTATTAGCTTCTCCATGGTCACTGGGGAGAGGGGATGGCATCGTAGCTATTCCATCAAAATGTGAAGTCAAAACCATATCCTCCATATAAGCCGCAAGATCACCAGTTTACCTACATGTCCCTGAAACCCCAAGAGCATTAATTTTGCTGGTAAATATGTTCCACTATTTTAGAAACTAACTCTCTAACTTTATATATATATATATTAGCACACTTTAACTAGTCCTAACCACTCAAATTATTTAACCTTTATTTTATGTTAAAATCCACTGGCTTAATTATTTTACCTTTAAAATAGGCTTTGACCTGTATCAAATGCACCTTAAAATTTATAATAGTCAAGCAATATCTTTATTTTGCCATTAGAGGGACTTCTCAAACCACGACACAAGATAGAAACTTTTATAAAGGTAAGAGTGGCCATCTTATCTTTAACCTAACTTTCCATTTATATAGGCCAATCTGAAGCATCTTGATTTGGGAGTGTGAAGCTGTTATTCTCTCCACTGTTTAAGTCCACTATTTCCTATACAAATTAAGATTCGCGAAATCTTGCGATTTACAAGTTAATATTATATTTATACTGGAAATATATAAACTATTGTAGAGTTATAATTATTTATTAAGCGCACAGGAAATATATGTAAGTATTTTTAAGACAGGCTGAGCCTTGAAATTTATAATAGTCAAGCAATATCTTTATTTTGCCGATAGAGGGACATCTCAAACCACAACACAAGATAGTGACTTTTATAAAGATAAGAGCAGTCATCTTAAATTGCAAGATTTCATGAATGTTAATTTGTATAGGAAAAACCATAACACAAGATAGTGACTTTTATAAAGATAAGAGCGGCCATCTTAAATAGCAAGATTTCATGAATGTTAATTTGTATAGGAAATAGTGGACTTAAATAGTGGAGAGAACAACAGCTTCACATTTCCAAATCAAGATGCTTCAGATTGGCCTATATAAGTGGAAAGTTAAGCTAAAGATAAGATAGGCACTCTTATCTTTATAAAAGTCACTATCATATGTCATGGTTTGAGAGATCCCTCTATCGGCAGAAAAAAAGATATTGCTTGACTATTATAAATTTCAAGGCACATTCAATACAGGTTAAAGACTGTCTTAAAAGTATTTACATATACTTCCTGTGTGCGTAATAAATAAATATAACTCTTAATTATTTCATAAAATGAGAATTAGATTTTCTATTTTATTTATGTTAATTCCTTGAAAGATAAAGGGAACTTGTTTATTAAGTAATGTAGTTATGCTAGTTTGCTTGCAAAGTCCCAGGAGACAGAGTGGAATAAAGAAGACAGCTAATTTAGATAATTTTAAAAACAACAATAACTAAAGGATTTAACTGATTTTCATAGTACGCCTTACTCCCCCCATCATGTCAAGAAAGTTACCTTTTAATTCTCAGAATTTGTATACAAAAATAATTAGAGTGGTGAGTGTACTTTTCTAAACCTTTTCTAAGTTATTTGTTTCAAGTATGCTTTTATATATGTGTGACCTAACTGGAGTATAAAAAAAAATAAAAATTTGTTATAAACCAGTAATAGAGTAATGTATTGATTTACTTTAAATTATTCTTTATGTACTCTCAAACTAATAATGCAAGAAATAATAAAATATCCCATAATAACAAAATAATGAGTTATAATACAATTCATAACCAAGGACTGTAATTATTATGGGTCAATACGGACATTAATCGCTTATTAAAAATGTATTTAACTGCAATACTACCTCTATATAGCTTAAACCGCAATCCACACCTAATCTATATAATGAACCTAGGATTGCGCTATCAATTTGTTTCAGGAATAATCCACGTCCCAAAATCTAAATAAAAAAATGACATAGGTCGTTAAATTTGAAATATTAAAGCATCAATAATTATTGTGTGCTGGTCTTAATTAACAGAATGATTTATTGGTTAGCTAGGGATGCTCATGGTTTATCCCTATATATATATATAATGTGTTTTACCAAATTATTATTCTAGACAGTAGGCCAATGATAGATTCTTAGTTATTGATATTTAATATTTATGTTCCTGCCTATATATGTTGGGTATGGCTGTTATTTTATTATATGTCAACTATGCATGTTCTCGCAATGGTCCATACGTAATATTTATGTTCTTGCCTATATATGTTGGGTTTGGTTGTTATTTTATTATATGTCAACTATGCACGTTCTCGCAATGCTCAATGCGTCTTAGGTCAAACGGTGTAAAGCAGACCAAACACCGTATTCCCAGGTTCCTAATCAATTGATTAGCACCGGTCTAGGTTCAGCAAAAGCCAGAGACTCTCTGCGATCCCAAATTCTAGATTTAGCACACCACGCTCTCTCCACCTGGTACGTGCCCTTAGTCAGAAGCAGACCCACCTCTGTAGCTAGAGATGTCCAGTTTGTAGCGGTGAACCATCTATTCGGATCAATCAGCTGATCATCATCATTCCTATGCCATTGCCCACCCTAAGATAGATCAGTTTGTAGCAGTGAACCATCTATTCGGATCAACCAGCTAATCATCATCATTCCATGCCATTGCCCACACTAAGATAGGTAGTACCACAATTCCTTTGCAATGCTCATTTCAATCTCTGCTCACATCTATTAGTGACCCTAAGTGACCTAACTTTGTATCCATACACAAGTGCCCCCTTTAATAATTAATGTATTCATTGTTGTATTAAAACCTGAAATGAGCTAGTAGACTATGTATGTATTCATTAACCCTTTATAAATAGCATATAACATCCTAGTAAGCTGCCATGACATTCAAATAAGCCTTGTAAAAGCCAGTGGATAATTTTAGTTAACTGTTGTAAACCAATTTAAATACATTGATAATTTGTAATAAACTATATGCCTTGTATTCATTAAATGCGTGTCTTTATTGTGGATTGGACAATTTACTATTAATCTTTAATCATTATTTCTTAGCCGTTAGTCATGCTTTAAGTATTTAAAACATATATAATACAATTCACACATCCGTGGGTTTGTAAACAAATATAATAGCAGTCACCTGAGAGTAGTGGTAATCAAACCTTGGTGATGGTAGTATTAATACATCCATATAGGGTGTAGGAGGTGTACAGTGATGTAGGAAGTGTGGAAAATCCAGAGAAAGAGGCTATTCTTGGTCCCTGAGTTATGTCACACTGTATGAAGAGGGAAGGCTATGTGACATTAAGGGTGTTAATTAGATGTTTGAGACAGGAAAGTTTAGCTAAGGGTTTAAACTGGAGATGTGGGCATTCCCACGCCAACTAGTTGACAGTCTCTATTTGGTCTTTGGGTCATGTTGATTAATTATACAATCTTGACCTTTACAACATGTTGAATATTTAATGATTTTATGCTTTAGAGAAGTATATATCAGAAGCTTCATTCTACTTTTTTTGAAAGAGAAGATGTTCAACTATGTTTTCCCTAATTAGAATTAAATTAATTTAGCTGATCTATTAGATATAAACTTCCTTACTGAGAGCAATATATAAATCACTTTAGGATAGGGTATTGGTAACAAACTCAAAAAAAATCTCTTTGTCGATAGTGGTTCTCAAAATTCACTATATTTATTAGTCCTAAATCTTCAAAAACATTCATATAGTTGGAAACAAAAGACTTTATAAAAAAAAAAAATCATTAGATTCTATATGAATTACATAGATTACAAAATATAAAGCTAATAATTATCCAATTTGGTTTTATTATTATTGCACTTTAGTGATTAGCTGCAACAAAGAAGAAATCCTTTAAGGAAGAGAATACTTAGACTATACAAATTATTCATATCATATAAAATTGAATACAAAATCTGCAAAATTTAAATTAACAAAAATATTAATATTACCATCTTGAAAATTCAACTTTTTCAAAACTCTTAAAAATTCTTCAATTTTGCCATAACTTGAAACATGATATATTTTGGTATTTACACTTTTTTCTTTTTTTACGATATTGATACATAGCCATTTAATAAATCAGAATTTTGTAGCCAAGACAGTGAAGAAGAATCTTTGACAAGATTATACAAACTAATATCCGAAAATACAAACAAATCTATACACTACATGTTGTTTCTTAGTTTGCTTAGTTTTATTTTTTTCAAAACCATTACTAGTTGGGAAAAGCAATCTGAAGATATAAAAAAAAAAAATTAAAACTTATCCCAAACACTAACATGTTGGAGATATTGTAAATAACTATTTCATAAGTCAGAAATTTTAAGAATGAATGTATGGTGAAACATTCTTTACAATTTCCTGTTTTCTTCAATCTCAGAAATAACAAATAAATATAATTTAATTACATTAAATGTCTGGACAATCCTTTTAAATTATTAGTTGTATAAGTGAACATAAATTATCAAAAAATCCTGTGATTCCACTTAAATATATTCTCAGAAAAGTTCAAATTTATCATAACAAAAAGCTAACATTGGCAAGTAATAACATATTTGAATTCTCTTCTATCTATCTAAAAGACATCTATGGTAAATTTGAATAATCAATGGATAGCAGATGTTGCCAGATTTATATAACTAAGCAAGTGAGTTAGCTTGGATTCAAAACATTATGTTTTGTTTTGTTTTTTTAATTTCAAATTATTAGTTTGAATAGTATATAAGAGTAAAAAATGGCTGCTAGATGCACAAGTTCATTAATTCCAATTTTGAATCCTGGTCATCAGTAATGAAGACAAATCAGAAACCAATCAAGGGTACTATGATATTGTACTATATCATCTGGTGTTCAGTGATTACTCAAGCTTACAGTATGTATCTCCAGAATGAATAGAAGTACTATAAAAAATAAGACTATACATGGAACATTGATACCATGTTCTCCCAAATGTAAGACAGTATCTTATATTAATTTTTGCTCTGAACAATACCTTAGGGCTTATTTTTAGGAGTCTTATGTTTCCATATACAAAAATCTATATTTACTCAAGTACAAAAATATGCATTTATTCAAGTACAAATATTTAAACACTTTTTCAAGAACTTCTCTTTACAGAAAGTCATAAGATTCTTGTCCTGGGAGATCTCCACGACCTCTCTTTTACTTGATGGAATAGTTTTCTTTTTGAAAATATCTTGTCTGGGGGGATGAGTCAAAATAATAACCCATTTAAATCTACCATTAAATCAAGTCTTAATTGAAGACTTATGAAACAGGAGTGGTAACAAAAAATAATTAGTTAAAAATGATTTTCTACATAAAAGTGATGAAAAAATGCAGGCACAAACATTCAAAAAACATTTCTGTATTTCACACAAGTGCATTAAGTATGTTTGTTACAACACTTAGCCTATTGAATTACAAAGATTCACACAAGATATAAACACATCTAACTTTTATAAAGTGTGTACATTGTTAATAATTTCCAAATTACTTGTAATAGGGACGTTCTTTTTAAAACTTTTCTTTAGGAGAAAGATTGATTTAATTTAAATTAAACTTTGATTATTGAAATCACTTCCATTATTTAAAGACTTTTAGAAGGAAAAAATAGATTTAAGAAACCAAATTGATTTTTCTTTTATTTTTTAGCTATATCTTCCCAAATAGGTAATCAATGCTCAACATCTTTAGAATATTATAAATAAAACAGAATCCGTTTTTTCACAAAAATTATACTCAAGTTTAATATAAAATATTTTTACAGGGTCTTTTATTTTAATTTGCTTCACTTAGCTATCCAATGAATTATGAATTCTTATAATGATATATTTAATGTGCTGTAATATACCGAAAGTCTGCATCTCACTTTCATATAATGTTTGGCAAAATAATAGCCTACATATAAATAATTTAGTTGTAATAATTATATTATTATGATAAAATATTCTTTTAATATGTTAAATGTAGCAGTAATCAATCTCAATATTCAAAAATGTCTTTCAATTTAAAAAACTATTGCTGATAATCCCAAGCCTACAGTTATGGTCAATAAAGCATTTGGGTTTTTTTGGATATAAATTACACTTAATCCAAAACATTAACAACATTCTATGTGTTACACTTTAAATTGGGAAGAATAGCACAATCATCAAAATATTGTAAATCTAGAAATCAAAAAAAAAAATTATTTTTTGCTTTTAATTGGTTCAACTAAAAACAGTACTATATCAAATGTATATAATAAATATCTTATATAATACTCTTCATAAAGTTACCTATAAACTGTTCCAAAGATGCCTGTTTTAAAAATAAAACACAAAATTACTTTTAGTATACATACATTTCCATTTCAAATGTTTCAAATTTTTCACAACCAGTAATAATGTTTTTTCTCATACTATCATAAAACAGCTATACAATATGAATAAGCACTTGTGGACAAACAGCTATTTTCAAACACACCAAAACCTTTCTAATGAAAACAATTAAATATCTTGAACAAATTGATAAAAACAACATAGAAATCCAATCTTTGCTTACAACACTTCCTTTGTATTTTCTTGGCCATAAACTATCACCATCAACATTGCTTTTGATTTAAAAATTTAGTTAAAGTAAAAATGAAATTGTAATTTAAAATATAATTAGGTTTATAAAATTCTGTAAAAATTCAATATAAGCTTGCAATTATCCACCCACAACTCTCTCAACAAAAAGATATAATTATTTCATTGAAACAATCAATTGACAACAGCAGATTTATTTATTTATTTTACAATTTCATATATTTTATTAATACTAAGATAACCCGTATATCTCTAATTTAGTTCTTAATATATCATTACTCTAATATCAAATTGTACTTAGTTAAAAGCTATTTGAATCGTTGCTGAAAAGAAGTGGATTATGAAAAAAATATATGAAATTAGTTTGTAAAGTTTTATTATTATTATATTTATTTGAAGATAATATGGATTAACACAAAAATGTTATTTACATTATATTATTAATTTTTTCAAATTATGGCAATTCTATAAATATATGAAAGAATTTTCTTTTCTTCAAAATGAATTTACTTAAAATTCAAATCATTTTGAGTGACTATAATAATCACTAAACAAAAATATTACCAAAAATAAAGCACTCTGTTCAAATACTCCTTGCTTATTGTTTCCCGTTTGTAAAATTATTCACATAGTCCGGGGATGGGCAAATAGCGGCCTGAGGGCCACATATGGCCCGCCAAGCCAATCAGAAAAATCCATCTTGAACTGAGATTTCCTTCCCGTGCATGACTGAAGATTTGTCTTGTATTTTCCACTAGGATGTCCATGTCAATACACATGCGCAGTGTAGATATGATGTGCATTGCTTTTCAGTTGATCTGATTAATTTCAATTTTGTCTTTTTTTCATTAGCAAATATATATTGTACCGGGTTCGATCCGATGTCGATCTTACTTACTCTTCTGCCAATGGTTTAACTATGTTGAACCTTAATTTATAATACATTTATAAACTTATTTAATTATAAATATTACATGAACGAACTGGCATATTCGAGCAAAGTGGAAAATACTATTGATAGCAAAGCTGTCAATACTACCCACGATCAGACCGAGCTATGCAACGCATAACACGATCACATTTCCAGATCGTGGTCCACCTCGGCTGCTAGATTCAAACCCCTACTATCCAAACACTTTATTTGTTTCGGAGTAAACCCCGGGCGCCAGCTCATCTAAAACTAACATGTTTGGACAGTAGACCCATAATCCAGCACTCGAAAAATCCCTTAACTAGCTCAGTCTATTTTTTAATTCAATAACCAAATATGGTTTCAATTAGTGGTGAAAAGAATTAACTGACAAATAAAGTTTTAAGTTTAAAGACAATTTATTTTAATTAACATTTATTAAACTAATTTTAAATATTTTATCAATCTTATTTAACTAACAACACATGCACATTTTAAATTCACACACTATCATATCTTATGAGAAAGCATTAAATAATATTTGAAATTTAAAATACAATGAGATCAATATACTAACACATGAATACACACAACATTTTAAACACACATATTAATAGTTCGTCTATGTATGCAATAGAGTTCTTAAACTTGACTCGTGAGGTTTTACGACTGCAATGGCTACTTTAGAAAGAAGAAAAATGTTATTACCTAGGATTTTAAACGTGGATACTTCTTGCTGTTTGCTGCTTCGAATGAAGTATTTCTAACCGATTAGATTTGAAGTTTTCTTGTGGAGATTTGATGCTGATTATTCCGAGGCATTTTCCTTAAGACAATAGATATTGAGCGGCTTCAGGTTATTATGCAGGCATCACTTTTATCGGGTAGATTGGCTGTTTTCATCGGACTTCAGGCTGGAGAAAATCATATGTTTACTGAGGTTTTAACACGGCATTCTTGATTCTGGGTCCATAATAAACTGACTGATATAACTCTCTCAAACTCGACCAACTGTCCGATAAAAAATTGACTATTTATACATACGACGTGTTTTCATTTTGATATCCTCCAGCAATATCTGTTATCGAAATTCCTTTGATAATCTTTTAATTGTGTGTTTTTGAAGATCGTTTAATTAGTAGCCATGCAAACATGTTGTTTTTATATTTTTAATTAGTAGCCACCACTGAGTGTTTTTTAATTTTTTTAACTATATTTTTCCTTTATTTCATTTTAATATTTAATACGCATACATTATATTTACAGTCGCACCCACATATATAATTTGAGATCCATTCACTATTTAGTTTTAAGATGAACCTTTTTTTCCCTTTCTTTAACTTAAATAAAAGAGATTTATGTTTTTAAACTTTTAACTTATATTCAATTAATAATAAGAAGAAAAAAATTCTTTACTTCTTTTATGAAACTTTAAGTTGACACTTCTAAGCGAACCCCCCTCCCCTCTTTTAATTAAATAACTGTAACTTTTATTTCAAAACTCTTAAACTTTTACTTTTACATTTTCTTTTACGAAAGATTTTCATTTTAATAATTTTTTAAACAAAATTATTATGTGCCAACACAATGTTGATACAATATATTTTCCAACTTTAGTGAAACCATGAAACCTCCGAAAAAATATAAAATCAGTGATGAATGTCATGTGTTTAATGAAGAATGGGCAAACAAATGTCTTTCGTAATACAGAGAATAAAGCAGTGTGTTTATTGTATCATGAAAAAAAGGTGTGGCCCTCCACTAACCTTCGCTTCCACAAAGTGGCCCCCGATGCAGCCCCCGAGCCAAAACAATTGCCCACCCCTGACATAGTAAATTATAAAAATAATTACTGTTTAACAAAATGTCTAGAATTACTTTTATCCAAAGAATAATATTAATTCATTGCCAATAGAAACTTAATTATATCAAAAGGAATTTGCACTGTAAGTGAACTACATTTTGATAAAATACAAAAAAAAAAGGAATATATAACTTATTATAAAATACTATAGATATCAACTCCTGACAATTTTAATTCTGCCTATTCAAACATTTTTCATAATCATATATAAAAGAAGTTCCCATAAATGCTGCTGCACAATACAGATATTAGGATTATCATATTATGTAACTGAACAATATGAGACTCATTAAAGTTTTAAATTGAAATGCTAAAAGAAATTATGCTAAAAGAGTGGGAAGCAATGATAAACTATCATTGATAATGGTCAAGTATTATTTCACCATAAGTGTGTATTGCTTAGTTAACTCAACCTACCTTTGGGCAGACAATCTAAAATACTTAATATATATTAAGGGGAAAAAATAGATATTATAAAGTATATGTGGACACTGAAAAATTGTTTGTGCTGGCAACAGATAGAGAAAATTTATCACAACCAGAATTACAATGTACACAAATATTAATTACTAAATTAGGCTTCTTGAAAACTAATTATTTTCCCAAATTTGGTCAATCAACGAGATTTAACTAAAAATCATGCAATACTATAATTTGTTACTCTTAATTTATTTCTCCCAAATCAATTTAACAATACCTAAGATATATAAAACGAATATACACAGAAAGAAAAAGAGAAAAAAAAAGATTTTTTTTGCCACAGCAACAATTGATCAATTTTTTGCCAATGGTAATAAGTGAATAATAGATAACATTTAATTTATGCATAAAATTATTTTGACATATAAAATTTTGTTATATATATTAACTCACAGACTCCGGCACAAATATTCATTTTTATTTTTTATTTTAAAAATATATTCCAAATTGAATGTTTAGAGATCTGACAATATTATTGTTATGATAACAGCAGATAAAATTACAAGACAAACTAGTGCATTGCTTAATTCAATAAAACGTTCTGCTTTCTAAAATTATCAGCCTTTTTTTTTAAATGGGGGAGGGGGGAATTCCTGGAGATGCCATTCCAAACTTAAAGAGCAGCAGCAGGCTTTTTAAACTCTTACAAAAATAAATGTTGGCTGGCCATGGACTGTTTTGGATACATAGTTTTAGTAAGATGGCAGGAACTTGACATACTTCCAATACTCATATCCAATTACAAAATTATACTTTAAAAGAAGCACCTCTCAGTTTTAAGGTAAAATATTTGTTTTTTAAAAAAAGGCAAATTTTGAATTTACAAACTTTCATTTATATATTTAATTACAGATAAAAGATAAAAGTTTCATTTAAAATTATGTTTGTACATTTACATATCTTACACCAGATATTGATGCTTATTTTAATCTGTTATATATATTCAATTTAGTCCTATGTAAATGTATTAGACAGAATTAGCCTGCATTTAAAAAAGAGAATCAGTATTCAAAAAAAGAGACCCAGTGTTGAATTTCCCCAAATTTATTTTCATTCCTAACAATAAAAGATTTTTGAATTAATTTGTTTTCTCTTTATATTGAATTGATGATCAAAAAAAAAACACCACAAAATTAATAAACAAGAAGATACATGACATTCAAACTATGATTACCAAGCCTGATTTTAGATTAGATTAACAAAGGAATCTATTTTGTAGTGCATATTAAGATAGTCATTATCTTTGATACCTTTTAAGTATTTTACTGGATTAAAAAGATATGCTGTAATAATTCAGAAATATACCTTTACCCCCCCCCCATCCCTATTACAAATCTCCATGCCTTTAAAGTATCCAAAAGCTATCAACAACTTCAATGATTGGATATATTATATATTATTACAATTAAAAATAATTTTTTTAAAATACTTTTTATTTTTGGTTCTTTTGTTAGTTTGTTCAAAATTAGTTGCTAATGATGTAGTATGTAATTCAATATTTGGTATGTGATCTACTAAAGGTTTCACACTAAACCAATTATCAATACTGACCTACATTTTTTCTGTTCACTTTATTAGTTGATAAAGCTTTCAATACATTGCTTATTAGTTTTCACATCTATTAATTTTGTTATTAGTTACAATAAAATGTTGACCAAGGAATTTTATTGTGAGAGGATATATAATAAAGAAAGTGTTCACATTTAAAATCTATAGAAAAAGTTCAGCAGTATAGATACATAAGATCATAGCAGATTCCCTATACAGGAGGGGAAAAATCAAAGAGAGAATTTATTCCAATTTTATGGTGTTTATGCGAAGGATGTGAACCGACTAATTCAGTCACAAGAAGTGATTTTTTTCATTACACCGATTTGAAATTAGTGTATCAAAATACTGATCAAAGTAGCTACAAGTCTGATAGGAAAGTCTTTTTAAAACTGCTGTGGACTAATTCAATACATGCTAAGAAATTTCCATCGCCATAATCTTGATCCAAGCAAGACCTCAGATGATGGGAAGGGATCAACTTTCTATTGAAATAGATGAAGCCAGATTTCCCAACTATCAAAAATAAAATTGTGGACTTTAATGGGTGCTATTGTTTCATCAGAAAACAATAATGGATAAATAATCAGTAGAAACCATGGAGCTAATATAAATAGACTGGGAGTATTTAATTTAAAGTAGAGATCTGATTGCAACTACTTCTATATATGCATAATGGGACATAACTACTCACATTTTTATTAATGAAAAAAAAAGTGCAGACACAGCTCAGTGACTCATGCTGATGAATGCAATTTATGGATATTTAAATACAAAAAAATTGTTATTCCACTTTAAATTACTATGTTATTCCACTTTAAATTACTAAGAATATTACTAATTGAATCCAATGAAAAAATCTACACATAATACAATAAATATTTTTGATTTAAGGCCAATTTCAAAATTATGAAAAAAATTACAGGTATATGTCAATAATTTTTGGAAACACATCTGGATCATTTCAGATTTAAAATTTCAAAGTAAAATGTGAATCACAACTTATTCATCACTTTCTTAAAAAATATTAGAATACTTTTTTATAAATGAAATTATTAATTTAAAATTATATTTGCAAACTTTTTTGGACAAATATATAAATAATTTCTTGTGGTTTAAATTTTTTCAGTGCTTTTATTAAATTCATTTATGGATTTCTTTTTTTATTAGCTTGCTTACTAAATCTTGACTTCTGCTGCTGTAACACCATCTGGTAATAGATCAAATTTAAGATAGATCCCATATACTATATTAATAAAAAAAAAAAATTAATTTTCCTTTCAGTTGTTAATTTATATGTCAGCCAATTTAGACCCTATTCTAACTCTTCCTTCCTCTGATTTTTGCTAAGAAAAAAATGAAAATTATCAATTAAAATAAGACAGATATAGTGGAAATGTGGATCTTGTTACAATTAACTTATTAATTTTCAACTACACCTGGGTCTCATTTTATGCGGTAGACAGGTTCCTCAGATAACGCGCACAAAAAAAAATCACATAAAAATAGACTTAACTTACCTTGAAAAATGGGGGGATATGTACTGTAATTTTCGAGAATCACATAGAAGCAAAGCAACAACGTAAAATTACTTTAAAATTCACATTAAAAAAAATAAGGATATAAAATATCACTAATAAAAAATTTCAAATTTGAAAAAAATTGATACAAGACAAACTTTTTTTACTTTTTACAATATTTTACAATTTTTCACACATGTACAGTATTTTAATCATTATCGCTATTTGATGATATGCAAGTTCGTTTGTGAACTAGTAAGACATCAGATTCCTCCCAAGAGGAAATACAACTAGCGCCAACCTCATTTTTTAAAATTGCTCTTATAGTACACTCGCCCAAACTAAACTGTTTTCCAATCGCTGTTGATCCTTCCCATTTCACTAAGCAATCTAAAATTGAAATTTTTGTTTCCAAAGAAATTCATTTTCTTGTGTGTTTTTTCCTCTCCATTAGGGTAAACTAAAAGTTTAAAATAAAAATAAGAACTTAGACTTATGATAATAAAAAGACACCTACCTTCTCACCGCTGTTGGGCAAAATTTAATTAAAACTAACAATTAAAAATTAAATTCTTATTTTTGTCTTTAATTTTTTAATTTTCAATTCCGTTTAAAAATCAAATTTCATTGATTCACATCACATTAATTTCACATCACATTGCATAATTTTTAAATTGTGAATTACAATTAAAAATCAGATTTTAATTTTTAATTGTCAAATTTAATTGTGCCCAACTCTGTTACTCACCTTTTAAAAATAAACTTGCAGACCCTAAATGATTAATTGATTACATACTTTTTTTTAAAAAAAGCAAAAATAGAATGTGATTTAAAATGCAAAAACAACAACATGCATAGTATACGTATCTATAACATTTGAACATATTTACATTATAATCTTGTAAAGTTTATTACTTGTGGACACTAAATGATTAATTGATTATGTACTCTTTTTTTAAAAAAGCAAAAATAGAATGTGATTTAAAATGCAAAAACAAAAGCATGCATATTATAGGCATCTATAACATTTGAACAGATTTACATTATAATCTTGTAAAATTTAATGTGCGTGTATAAAATGGGGAAATCCTGATTTTAAGTGAATTATGAACTTCTTTATTGCACAAAATCTATTACAGTACTATTATAAAGCGCTGAAAATATTGAAATTATTAGATGGAAGTCGAACTCCGATAATGTGCTATTATATGTAAGTGCGCGAAATTTATAATATTTAAATAATAGCGTATTATCGGAGCTCGACTTCTGATCTAATAATTTTTATCACATAAAAGAAAATTGCATACAAAATATTAAGAAGAAACATAAATCGCATAACTTCAAAATCGCATTTAAAAAATCCGCATAAAACGAGACCCGGATGTATTTATTTAAATGATTTTTTTCTTTAATTGTAATTTAAAATATGTGCATATTAATACATTTATTTATTTATTTAATGTGTACTCAAGATTAAATAAAAAATATTGTTTAAATAAAACCTAATTCCTACTAAAACAATAAAATATGGTAGTTAATAAAAATGTAAACTGCAAGATGTTAGAGGTTGATGAATTTTAAGAAATTGGCTGTGCAGTCATGCACCCTCACTGATAATAAAACTTTCAAAATGTAATTCAGTTCTATTCAAATCAGTATTTATTATCCATGATGCAATTCACAAAACTCTAAAACATACATAATTAAATATAATTTCTGAATATAATATAAACTTTCAATCAATGATATAGTATTTATAATTGTCAAATAGATCAAAATTATTAAGATATTTGCTATCAGTCACTAAAATTAAATTATCTTTTAGCTTTTATTTTTAGTTAATGAAACACTAATGTCACATAATAATGAACAATTCAATAACTTTTTTTTTTCGCAGACTCCAGTGATGTCTATATTCATTAAAGTTTTCAGTAAAAACAAAATCTGCTAAACTAACTCCATTTGAAAATTAATGCTTACTAAGAATGACAAACTAAAAACACAAAATCACTGAACACATTATTGCAGATATAAACACACACCTTAATACTGTATGTCAAAACAAGCTCTGTAAACTCCACAGGCAAACAAGCAGTTATTATAATTAAATGACTTATTAATTACTCTTTTCCCAATCAGTGAAAGTTTTTATGCTGAAAATCAAAAGAAAACTAGCAAAATGTCACAATTTGGATATTCAAATTATGATGATCCATATACCAAATTATGATATTCTCATAGTGCAATAATTATTCACTGTATAAATATATTATATTTTCTGAACATTTTGGAGAACAAAATTCATCTTATAGTGCAAATACCACATACTGCTGTCTTCCAAAATAACACTGATTTGATCAATCAGATTGGTTTGAGAGTCATGAAAATGATGTTACATAATCCTTATAAAAACTACAACTATTCATTTCGATTATTATTGAGCTTTGTATTATTTTTGACCAATGAGCAACAAGGTGATATTTTTTTCAAAAATTTTAAAGAACTAGAGATTATATTGCTCTAGACACTTAAAATAAGATACCTATATATTTAACTTTATCCTGAATAATGAGGGTAATTGATTCCTCAAAATTTATAAATCAAAAAATCTTGTATAAATATAAAATTAAAACTGCTTCATAAACTTAAAAATATACCTTATTACCAGTTTTATATTTTTAAACAAAGAAGATTAAAATTGAGAATAAGTGATTATAAATAATCATTTTACCAAGCAGAAATAATCAAAACACTATCTTGTGTCCAAACAGTATTACAAACTTTTCATTAATAATCAAAATATAATTGCCTTTTTTTTAAATGAATAAAGTCAAGACCTCATACAATCTGATTCATTAAAATAAAGCAAACAAATGTTAAAAAGAATTAATAACAATGCATGTTTACTCATTTATTTTAGTACACTTTATGCACACATTATTGTACTGGGTAGTAGCTTTCCAGTTATTAAAACGTTTTGAATCATTTATATTATACATACAAATATAACAGATTAATATTTGTGATATGACCAAATTGCTCCCTCCTTTTTAATTTACCAAATAAATATCAGAGAAAATGTGACTATATTTTCTGGTCAATCTAACCCAGAGTCCTATTATATGATATGATATAAAAGAGAACTATAATTTGTGACTGTTTTCATTTATTTGTTTCAGGCACCAGTGTTCAGTGGACCATATTAGCTGAACACACCATCATAAGGTTAATTAATAGGTGGAATTTCCTTTCTAATTACAAGTTTTTGTTATCTGGTTTCTATTTATGTACATTTAACAAATTAGTTTATTAACATTGACAGGAGTAATCTAAATAGTGAAGATTGCTGAAATTACATTACTACATAAATTTAATAAACAAATAAGTACACTATAAATACAAAATTTTTTATTACTACCCTACAAAAGATTATTTAATGTTAACACATAGATATAACATTACATAAAATCAATGTAGAATGCACATTTTTAATTATAAATTTAATTCAATATTCTAGTTCATCTGACTTTTTACTTCATTAAAAGTTTATATTACTAATTCAGATAAACATTAAAGTTAAGTATACAACTCTCATTAATCTTACCCATTATTTCTTTGATTGGATTTAATGATTGGTAAAATAGGTGCTTATCATGGTCATGGGTTTCTTATTTCGGTGAATTATGGGAACAATAATGTCCGGTTAAAGTGTATTTCTTATTAGTTTGGTAGGGTTCTGGTCTTATATAGGCATGGCATTTTGAAACAAGGCATTGTCTCGATTTTAGATTATGAAGAAGACATTAGTGACTGTATCTGCTTAGCAGAGCATCTGGCTTGAATTATCCCTGCAGGTAAAAACAAACATGCGGCAAAACATTTTTATATAGCTTTCTGGATATTTCTCTGCTTATATGCAGCTCAATGAAGAATACAGTATCCTAATTTAAAAAACATATGAGTAATAGTTCTCGGGGTCGCCTTTTTATATGGTCTGATTCTATCGCCCAAGTACCTATTCACACTTTACTTTATCTCTTCAGGAATTTAATTCCCCCGCAAAACTTATTTTTATTATAATTAATTTACAATATTAATCATAACGTACATACAATACATGGTTTTATATTATCTTTAAAATAGTATTCATTTTTGGTTTGTGGATTAACATAATTTCATCAACCAAAATAAATAAATATTTTATATATTATCTTTAATATAGCAATCATTTTTGGTTTGTGGACTCGCATAACTTCAACAACCAAAATAAATGAATACTTCACAAAATTTAAATAAGGTTTGATTTTATACAATCTCTAACTTTTTTTTCCTTTTTTCATTTGGCAAGTTCATATTGGCAGATGGATCGACATTCTGATCCAGCCATATATTAGGGAGAGAAGTAATATCACACCTCCTTTCTCTCTAATTACAGCTAATTACATTTTTTCCTTATCTTAAAAAAAAAAGCTACAAGTACATTTTCTTTGATTATCATGGTAGTTACAATAAAAATAACAAATGTTTATTAAATAAAAAAAAATCTATATTTTTTATATATTATTATATTTTATAAAATATATTTTTCTCTCAGCAATCTTTTTTCATGGTAGAATGCCAAACATGTACCAATATTATCTTTTATATTATATATTATCTTTTATATATATATAATTATGCTTTTTTTGTTTTGTTTTTCTTACAAAACAAAATTTTCCACAAATAATATATAAAAAAAATATTTTCTAAAAAAATGCTTATATTTAATGATATGTAATCACTAAAAAACACAAAAATGTTTTTTCTTGAAGTACAATTTTGCTTGTTATATGTGTTTTTAAATAAGCGCATGGGATATCCATGATTAATTAATGCAAGCAATAATAGAACATTTAAGTTGATCACAAACTATTGCTTAAATTAAAAGGTCATATAAATTTGAATGTTATAGATAAAGACTGTTAGTTGACAATGTAAAGAAATATCAAGAAATAAATAAAATTTACCAAATATAAAAGTGAATTAAAAAAAATATGAATGCTCCATACTTTCATTTAAAGTTACATATAACAACTAAAATTATGATTTAGGAAAGATTTTTTTGTTGTTGCTTTTAGTGCATTATTTACCAAATTAAATAAAGTTTTTTTAGAAAATATTTTTTATATATTTTTCATTTTTTAGACAAGTCTATATCACTTCAATTTTTTAAAATTATTTATCAAAGGCAATAAAGATATTCATATTCAATTTTAAAAACTGAAATTGTAAGCAATGTTATATTTCCAGTATTTGAGATTAAATTTCCACATGATAAAATTTGTCAAAGAATTTTGAATTTATGAAAGCTGCAGAGCTTTTAGGTAAACAATTAAGTTTTAAGCTTTCATTTCTTTATTTTTTAATTAACTGTAAACATTTTTAGTCCAATAGTCACAAATTAAATAAAAGCATATTTTAAAAAAATATAGCAAGGTTTATTGCTATCATTAGAAGCTTACTGAACCTATTTCAATGCAGTTTAAAATGCAGCCTACCAGCATGCATTGTTATATTATATCACATCAATTTTTCAAAATCTTTTCTAATTTATTTTTATCCATCAAGATATTCCTACTCATGCATTAAAAAAAAAAAAAAATGTGAATTTAAAAAAATGTTCATTTGTTAGAAATAGTTTAAAAATTAGTTACAAATATTTTTTTGTTAAAACAGCAATTTAAAAAACGTAGTATTATGTAAACAAACCAAATGAAAATTAGGAATTCATCCTCAATTTATTTTTTCTTTCATTTTAGTTAAGTATAAACACCCCTAAATTTTTTTCTCAAGCTAAATGAAATCATTTGCTACAAAAATACCATTTATTGCATGACTCAAAACTTATGAAACCAATCTGAATGCAGTTTAAAATATGCTGACCAACATTGTTGGCCAGACAACTCTGAAATATTGCAGTGTCATCAAAACCAAACACATTTTACAAAATTTGAAGAAAATTTGCTCAGTAGAAGAAAAATAAAAATCAGTTATAATGATCCAAATAAACAGAAGTCTTAAGTTAAATAAAACTATTTAAAAATATAAAGCTTCCTATTATTATAATGAATATATTTAAATAAAAGTAAATTTAAAAAGAAAAAAAAAAACATTTTAACTATCAATATGCATATTCTATTTTGTTAACCACACTTTATTATGAGGTTAGTTTTTTTTTGTTCTTTTGGCAAAACATATTCACATTTATGATGAAAAAATATGCTGCTTTTATTTTTTTATAATGATATTAAATAAAAATTAGATATATAAAATTAAATTTTAGCTAATAAAATGTAAAATTATTAGTGTAGTTTATTATATTATGATAATGGAGCTGAGACTAATCTACTTTTTTTTATGAAAATTTTAAAAAAAATGTTTGTTAGGAATTTTATTTTGATGAAAATATTAAATAAAAATTAGATAAGTAAACATTTATTTTAAATGACATAAAATATACATTTTCAATTTATTTTTGGTGCAGTTTTTTAAAGTATGTAATCAAAGTTTTTTTTAAACTACAGAATAAAAAATTATTTATTTATTTGGTAAGAACGCATACATTTCATGATGAAATTATTTTATTTCTATCATTATAAAATTATTTAATAAAAATTAAATAATTCACATTTTAGATAAAACAATGAATACAATATTATGCAGTTTATTATTATGAATGAGCAATGTATTTTTAATTACATAATAAATTTTAAAAATGGTGAATCTTGCCATTGACATATTTTATTACATCAGAATTACAAAATTGTTGCCATCTAAAAAAAATTGATAAATTTTGAAAGATAGTCTTAAAACAAATAGTTGCTTGTTTTGAAGTACTAGTAATTAAAAACTGATAGGTGTGAAGAATCATTGCATAAACAGTTGCATATAAAAGGATACAAGTGTAATTTCCATTTTGCATAAAATACAAGGTATTCTTGGTAGTAATTTTAGCTTTATGTAATATTTAAAACAATATATATTCCTGTTTCATTTATATACAATATAGCTCAATATCAATTTGAATAAAGACAATAAATAAATAAGTTGCAGTTGGAAGAAACTGAAAGTAAGAATTCTAAAGGATTTATTTTAAAAAAAGCTACTTTATATAAACTCATAAAAAAGCATACTGAAATCTACAAAATGATTGAATCTTGTAACACATAAGTCACTTAATTAGAATTATTGCATAATACTTAAAATACATTGTTTAAAGTAAATAATTTCAAATATTTACCAGTTTCAAAATTAACAATTTGTGCATTATCTGCAATAGGATGATGATTTCTAGAGACATTACTGTTGAAATATTTTTAATAGTACTTCCTATTATAATGAAATATAAAATAATTTTGCATTGTAAAATAACAGAAGTTTAATATTGAAGAAAAAAAATTGATTGCAGCTATGGGGTTTAAACATATGTGCTAGTGTGTTAGCCTTTTTCAAAGCCTGCATGATGAAAGAAAATTGTATTGAATTACATCAAAATATTTTTCCTGGTTACTAAGAACAATTGGTTCATCAAAATGCATTGTAAAATCTTGCATTAAAAATAAAGATTTATGATATGCTTCTATTGGGAAAAAATACATTACTTTAAATTCAAAATATATAATTTGTTTAAAAAAATAAAAATTTTAAATTGAAAAAATAAATATTTTACTAAGCATATTATTTAAAAACAGTTACTAACCTGTGGATAAAGATATTGTATAAAAACATTTTGGTAATTATAATATTTAAGCAAAAATATAATTTTTAGTGAGAGTTTATCATTTTGTTTCATATATATAGGTTAGAGTATATTTCCTGAATCATGATTCGATAAAATAAAGCATGAAAAAAAATAATAACTAACAACAATGTACATTTTAAAATTTATTTTTGATGCATTTTCTTTTATTAACAAAGTTTTTTATTTCGGCAATATCTAATCAAAACAACTTTGAATTTCTTTTTGGACTGCTGTTATTTTTTTTAAAAAGTAATATTTCTAAAATTTACTTATTTTATATAAATGTAGTGAAAATATGATTAATGTAAATAAAAAAAATGCTGAAATTTTAAAAATGTCAATGATTAAATCTTTTTTTTTTTTTTTTGCCAATATTATGAAGATATATTTTTTTATATTAATGATAAAAGCCATCTTTAACAGAAGCAAATTATGAGATTATTCATTTCTCTTTTTTTTTTCTCAAAATAATTTGCAAATTATAATTTCCATATTTACAATTACAATTAACATCATTTTGCTGAAAGTAAAATAATGTTCATAAAAATTTTAACCCAAATATTGATTAAGTGAATATATTTTATCTAATGTACACATTTTAAAATTTAATATTAATAGTCTTTGTTGTTGTATGTAATCAATGTATATTTTTGATTAGTTATTGTAATGAAACTGGTATTTATTTGTTTTTGTTGACATTAATGATAAAAAGTGATAAATGAAAGCACTGATTATCTTACAATGACATTGGATGAAAATCTGATAAAATGCATTAATATTTTAATTCTACAGTCAAAATATAACATTGGAAACTATACACTGAATAAAATTTGTACTATTTCTTTTTAGGAATATT
The DNA here is from genome assembly GCA_028023455.1 of Epiperipatus broadwayi. Taxonomy (NCBI): domain Eukaryota; kingdom Metazoa; phylum Onychophora; class Udeonychophora; order Euonychophora; family Peripatidae; genus Epiperipatus; species Epiperipatus broadwayi. The sequence goes on from JAQFVV010006222.1 coordinate 5,237,492, forward strand.
GCCATTTCATTTTTGGCTGATGCAGTGTTAATGAAATCACTATCCTGTGATGTCATCAATCTTATAAAATGGCTTCTATTTTGAAATTTTTTTTTTTAAAAAAACTTTAAATCTTTTTTTAATATTATTGTAACAAATAATCAATTATAAATCAAAGCAGCAGGTAAAAATTGACAATCGCTATGATGAATCTTCACACAAAAGTCTTTCGCTAAGCAAGGTAAAAATGCAAATCCATTTTAAAAAAATATGGGGGGAAAATATGTATGTAGATTTTGTAAATATATTGTACAAAAAATATTCACTCTATTTTAAGCATCATATAAACCCATTGATTACATTTCTTATTGATTTTTTCTTATTGCATAGGTATAAACACCTAATTTTGTTTTTTCACTAATTTTTTTTTACGATTTTGATTTAACATGATTAAAAAATAATTTTCTTTTTACATGAATTGTTTTGAGATAACATGATCAATCAAAAATCTAAGAAAAACAATTTGTGTGCTATTATTATCTCATTTGATTTTTTAAAAAAATGTTTTCATGTCTTTATTTTCCATTATTTTTCAAAAAATTCCCTTTCTCAGTAATATTTCTGCAAATGGGAAAATATGCTTGTCTGCATTTTAACGTTTTTGATGTTTTGTTTTAAAAGGTGAAGTATCTTGTTGATGTTCTGTTTGCAATTTGATATTTTTGACATTAAGTTTTTTTAAAAAAGTGTACCTTGTTGGTGTTAATGTTAAAAAAATTTAATAAAAATTAAAGCAAGATTAAATTTATTAATTTTATTGAAATTTAATAGATGGTAAGTTATACATTAATTCATATTTTCAAATCTATATTTTTTTAATTAAATCTGAAATATTTTTTGGTAACCCTCATACAATGTCAAATAATCTACCAACAAAAAGAGGAATGATTTCTTTGGATATTAAAATTCAAATGTTAAATCATCTTGCAATTGGAGAATGCAGGAAAGCACTGATTTACATGATATTCTGCTCAATTTTTATATTAATTAATCCTTTGTTTTTGTTTTTCAAATGAAATTTATGTTCCTATAATTCATTTTTATTTACGTGCAATGTTTATTAAATAAAATTTAATAGCATGCAATATAAACTAAGACCCCCAAGATTAAATTTATTAATTTTATTGAAATTTAATAGATGGTAAGTTATACATTACATTCATATTTTCAAATCTATATTTTTTTAATTAAATCTGAAATATTTTTTGGTAACCCTCATACAATGTCAAATAATCTACCAACAAAAAGAGGAATGATTTCTTTGGATATTAAAATTCAAATGTTAAATCATCTTGCAATTGGAGAATGCAGGAAAGCACTGATTTACATGATATTCTGCCCAATTTTTATATTCATTAATCCTTTGTTTTTGTTTTTCAAATGAAATTTATGTTCCTATAATTCATTTTTATTTACGTGCAGTGTTTATTAAATAAAATTTAATAGCATGCAATATAAAATAAGACCCCAACAAGATTTTTCATGTGGTTTATTTCATTATTTTCATTTATTTCATTGAAACAATCAATATTACATGTATAAATTTTTATATATTTAAATATATGACATAAAATAAAATATGGATTTCGTATCTTGTAGCAATTTATAAACAAAAGTAAAATATACTTAGAATCACCAATATTTTGCTAAGCCAGATAGATAAGCATTAATGCAAAGACAATATCAACAATTAATATAAAATGTTTAATGAATTTAAACTAGAAGCTTACAAATGATTTTAAAATATTAACAATTTTAAAGATAGTTTTTACATGAATAAGATCAATAAAAATATAGCAGATATAAACAAAGAAAAAGTAATTCAATAAATTTTCTATTGAGACAAAGCAGTGTATATATAAAAGAAAAAAATATTAAAATATTTTAAAATGAATAATAAATCATAAAAGAAATAATGATATAAAAAAATACTAAAAAAAAAAAGGTAGCTTTATAATAAGGAAAAAAATAGATAAGACATCATGAAATGTTGGAAAAATTCTTCAAAGAATTATATATATATATGTTTCCACCAAGTTATCACTAATTAAAGTTCTATAGAGCCTTCAACTGTTTAAAGATAATGAAGTATTTTGAAGACTTACAAATATCATTTATTATCCCCTTTCATACAATTTTTGACACTTGAATTTTACATTAACATTTATCTCAGTAATCGATTATCATTTCCTATACTATATACTACATACATTACAGTCTTAAGATACCAATTTGCTAAATCTTTATTATGATTCTTCTATGTCTAATTATTTTCCAAATCTAGCACACACAAAAAAAATTTCATAATATAAATTTATTCTTTCTTTTCAAAATTCCACAAGTTTATGTTCCTTATAAGCATATTCAAAATTATATCTTGATAATGAAAAGACTAATTAAAATAGCACTAGAATTGAAATGCCAGCTATTGCTACACACAATAATGATTGTTGTAGTATTCTATTGATTAATTACTTCATCTATGTTTGAGATATACATCCAAAAATGTATTTTCATTTCTCTATCTCCCAAATATTTAAAATGTTGTTTAGTCAATTCAAAAGTATTTTTCTCTGCATCTTTTTAAAACCTTCCATTAAAACCTTCCAGGTTTTCATGAGAATAAGAACTTGATAATACAGAAACTTAATTATAGGCATCTAGATTCTTTTCAATAAACTAAATAAATGATTATGCTTCATTGTTTGAAATGATTAATCTATCATAATGCTATTTTATTTTTACTAGTAAAATAAATATTTTCTACTTGTATTTTCCATATTTGTGCTTTTATAATAAAATTCATTTTCATTTTTCAAATCAATAATCACTTCCAACTTTTTCTCCACAATCTCAAAGTTTAATGATATCTCATATATGTAATTCTTTCAATTTATAACATTTTCAATCAATTAAAAAGTCATAAAGACCTAAGTCTAAATTCTAAATCATCTCCTATTGATAGTATTTAAAAAAATGTACAGAAAGCTACAATTTTCTGTCAGTTAAGCACCAAGCAAATATTTACACACACACTGATAATTATATACAAATATTCTGCCTTCAAAAAAACAATCAATGGCTTGATTAAAATTATGAAGCTTCTAAAATGGAAATATGTCCATAAGGTTCTTTTAAGTCCCAAATTTTTAGACAAAACCCAATAAATATTACTTATGTAAGAAGCTTAATCCCGTGGTTTATTCTGTAATCATGTGAAAATAAAAACTGAAATTTCAAGAATGTAGGCCTTCTTTTCAGTTACAGCGAATCTGTTTTAGCTACTTTAAGACTACTATATATATATAGATGTACAGTGAAATGTATCATATGTATACATTACATAAAAGTCTGTGCTCATATAATACTCTATATATTATAAATTCACTCTGTAAATATTTAAAATATTATACTTAAAATAATTCAAAATGCAATGGGATTTAGTTTTAAACAAGAAAAAATTTAATAATGTAAAAAGAAAGACAAATAAAAAAAAACTAAAACAATGATGATGTCTGCATGTTTGTTCAAAGTTTCTTATTATTTTAAATAGACTTTATGACAAAAAATGTACTACATATACAAATAAATTTAAAATGAATGCATATGCACATTATTTTATAAGCCTTTACTTTAATAAATGTAACCAATAAATGGCTATTTTTCATCTTTCCAATAGTTATTAACAAACAAAATAAGTCATTGGAAAATAATTTTTTAATATATATAAACAACACAAAATTGTAGCACTTGTAGCTAAATGAAAAAATGTATTCATTAAGTTGTTTAATTAAGATGAAATATAAGTAAATAAATAATTTACTTACATTTTTATTTTCTACTTAAAGCTCAATATGACCACCCTGATGTTATTGCTTTTTTGTCAATAGAAAAACAAAAGGCAACTAAAAATCAATTAATGCACATATATGTTAAATTCCTTCTCTGAAACCAGATTAAATAATTAGCAAGTATTATGACCAAAGACTAACACTTCATCATTGTTGGTATTAATTTTCTAAACAAATAATTGTTTGACTATATAAATCTGTAGAAATAGGATTATTATAAATTGTAATGGTCAAGATTGTGTAATCAGTTAATAAGACTGAAAGATTATGCAGGAAATCTCAACCAGTATACACAGGGATACCCCATAAAACTACTTTAAACCCCTACCTAGGCTTCATAGTCTCTCCCACATAATTAACACCCTTGACATCACACAGCTTTCCTTCTTCACACAGCATGACATAGCTCAGGGTTGGAACATAGACTCTTTCTCAGGGTTCTTTCATTGACCCGTAGCTTATCTACACTAGCACTCATAAATATACTTCAATTACTTTATTACATAAAGGTTTACTTATGGATTCAATTAATCTATACTTTAATAATTTCACAGAGCATGATCTTACATACAACTCTATCGGTCACGTACAAAGCTGGGTATGCATTAATTTGATAATAATATACTTAAATCTGCAAAATTATACTATGGTTCCAATTCACAAATAACATACTCGTAATTAATGGTTATAACAAAAGTTTATTATAGGAAAGGATCTAGCAAATAGGTAGCTTACAGATTTGTTAAGTAAAAGATTCTACTGGCTTTTTACATTATATGAATGAAGAGAATGGCAGTTTACATATTATAGCATAAGGCCTATTAATTCTTAATTAATATTTATAGTTACGAGTTTGAATCGCTAATTTATTGTTATATCATACAAAAGGAATTATTGTGGATGGGTTTGATTTTAAGGTTACCCAGGGTTACTTATGTATAGGTGAAGGTTAAACAAATAAATCATTTACCCCCATCAACATGTTATCAATGGTAAGAACGAATAATAATAAAAATAAAGATCAACCTAGTGATCAGATGACATGGTTCACGATGAATGATGGATGTCTCTGGCTGCAGAGATGCATCTATTTTTAACTAAGGGTGCATACCAATGGAGAAAATGAAGATGTGCTAAAATCTAGGATTTGAGGACTGCGGCGAGTATGGCTACATGCAGAACCTAGATCGGCGCTAATATTTGGATTATGAACTGGGCATGCAAGATGTCTGGTCTACCATTATGCAGTTTTACCATATATGATGAGTGAAACATGCAGAAAGAGCAGGGGTAATGAAGTTGATAATAATAATAAACCATGACAACGAAGTATGAAGAGCAGGAATGCAAATTATAAAAACAATAAGTAATATAACTTTATAAACCTTCCACCCACACTAAAAAACATAAAATTCATTTTAATAAATAATAAGTATAACTAGTTAATCATATATATATTGAATAGAAATTAAAAATCCATTCACAATACATTTATTAATAAAGCTTAACTTACAATTTCAATGTTATGGTATCTAATTTATGGGGAGAATTAATTACACACAATAAAACTGATAGCTTAATCGGTTCTTTATTACAGTACCAATATACCAATGGCACTTAACTTTGCAGACACATTATATAACATCGGCACTTAACTTTGCAGACACATTATATAACATATATCGGTAATGTGCACACATATTTATATAAATTACAAATATTATCTTCACGCGATAAATCCTTGATTATAATAACAAGGAATCATTAAAACTATTTTCCTCTCATAAAATAAACTTTAACAATAAATAGGATTATCATTATTACATTATGTGAGGTAGGATGTTGGATATGACACAACTTATATATATATTTTCAATCATATAATTTCAGATATAAAGTGATCTTTTATATCTAGGGGTTGAGTTAAATCTTAATAGGCAACACAGTCCATAAAATTTTACATATATATTAGATTATTAAAAAGCACTCTCAATTTTTTAATAATTTGAAATAATTCTGAGGAATTTAACTAAAACTTCTATTTGACATAATGGGGGTATACAGTAATATAAAGAAAACAGTTTAAATATTTTATTTTGATATTTTACAGTTTTAAACTTAGGGTGTCTTCCCAACTCATGCTATACTAGGGGAATATTGAGAGCAGAGCAGAGTAAACAACTTTAATAATTTGAATTTAATTCCTTCCATCATTCAAATAAACATGAATAAAATTTAAATCCTCAAGAAAATTAAAATTTACTTTATTAAATATCAAAACCCGTAGAATTATGAAGTACAAAATATATAAAATTTTATAAGTTAAGACTAAATTAAAAATATGCTAATTGAGTTACAGTGCTTTTAAGAGTTAGTTAAACATATTATCAGCTAGATGATGGATGTTTTCGGAATTCTTTTTTTGCAGATTAGCTAAATGATTCTTGGCTTTGTAGACTAGCAAGAGATGGCTAGATCTTGATGACAAAATGGAACTTCTTGTGGGATGCCCACTCCACCTGATGGCCATGGAGAAATGGACGGCTGACTACTTACACATGATGGCAGGTATCAGTTTCTTTTTTTTTTTCATATAATAAAATAAGAGTTCACAGGTAGAATAAAGAATCTTCCAGTTGCCATGGTGAATAGTCAACTATTTAAAGCTTGGCCAGAGATAGTCTGTTCACACTAAAAGAAGGAAAGTGAAAGTTGAAAAACATTGGAGAATTAATAGTGAGTATTTCCTTTTGTTGTAATGGTAATTATTTAAGAAATTAATTGTGAATAATTGATCGAAATTATAAAATTGGGCATCGCTACGTTTAACACTAATGGCTGCCATGGAAAAGGCTAAAACCAGCCGTAGTAGTTCAGGAGAATCCATAAACTTAGATGAAAACAGAGAAATAGAATTTGAGAATAGGAAAATAAATTCATTTAAAGTAAATTACCTAAAATCACTAAATCTTATTCTGGGGAAAAAGTAGAAAAATCCTGTAAAACTAATAGTGAAAATGTAGGGGAAAGAACATTAGGAATACAAAAGGAAAACATGAATGCAAAGCTGTAAACCAGTCAGGGAAGATAGATAATGGTAAAAAGTACTTACCAAAAAAAAAGCAAGTCCTGAAACCCCATTTGAAGAAAGTTACAACCTTCAAACTTTTATAGAAAATCAGCTACCATACGAACGTGTCGATCCTGAAGTTATTGAACGCGAGAAAACATGGCAGACTGAAAAATTACCTCAGAAAGTTAATTCGAACTCATATTCTGAATCTGATAAAATAGATTTTGACATGAACTACTTTACTGAGCAAAAAGTATGTAGTTCTGATGATCAGAACGAAAGCCATAAGCCCACTTCCGGTGGAACAAGGGCACTACCCAGAAATAAAAAATTTAAAAACCAACAACAAAATCACAACGATCTAATTCATGAGTCAGAAAATAAGAATACAAAGCCAAAAACAAACACAATACACTCTGGGGACCTAAGTCCAAACCCTGGATACCCAAAGTCCTCAGTAACATTGAACATTTTGCAGTATGAAAATAACTCCACCGTTAAATTTAGGTAAAAATCTGGCCAATATAGATGAAACACAGCCTAACATACAAGAACAAAGCTATCTTATTTCTCATAACCAATATGTGATGCCAAAAACCACAAGGGCGACTTACAACACCAGAAGCAAGAAAAGTTTGAGAAATGACCTAATCGCTGCAGACAACAGCTATAATTCGGAGTTTCCAACACTGTTGATAAAAATAAAAGCCAAGAGCCAATGTCATATGCTCAAAAGGCTGCTGTAGGATCTCATACAGTTGGACCAATTAAAAATAGTAGTCAAGACAAAAGCCTTATTAATAAGGACAGCCATAGACATTTGAAAGCCTTAGAAATAATAGGCTTAGACAATGCTGCAGTTGCCATAGACTCCATGATGGACAACTCATCCATAATTACCGAAGGAGGTAGATGGGACCCAAACTAACATAAAATTATAAATGATAAATTCAATCAGTCGATTCCTGCCCTTCTGATGAAATCCTTCCAGGCATATAAGCATGAGAATGCACTGATCTTATCTACAACAGACAACAGGATTAGCCACTTCAAATTCCCAGTGGCAACACTACTTGAACTGCTCAAATCACAAGACCTTTGTAAATCGGTATACAAAATACTATTTTACCCAAATGACCGATACCTAGTTGTTCAGTTTACCAATGCTATAGCCAAGGAGGGCTTTCGAAACCTGTATAAAACCCTTGGAAGTAGATATCTTGTCATAGTCAATCTTGAAGGCCCGACAAACCTAAGTGGAACTGCCCGAAATTGTGGCATAAATTTTGGAATGACCGACTTGCAAAAGTTACTTGCTCCGTATGGAAAGATAGTCTCATTCGGCTATAAACCAATAGACGATGATGAAACTCAAATGCTCTCGAACATAGCGGAATTCAAAATCATGCTGGGGAAAGGTACTTCTCCTCTAGTGATCCCGAGTATTGTGGAAGGCTATGAAGTCCCCATCATTATTAACATTAGAGGGATAGCCCCACAATGCTTTCATTGTCTACAAAGAGGACACCTTATGAGAGAATGTCCAGCTTGAAAATGTGTCCACTGAGGGATGACATGGGAAAAATACCACAAATGCACCAACAAAAGAATGATATCAGCTGAGACATCACTTAAGCTGGAACAAATGTCAAAAACCCATCCACACATGGAATCAAGCTTATCTCAACCAAAAGTAGTTGCTTCAGAGTATCGTCCATTGTCCCTTGGTCCCTCAAGACACCTTAGAATGCAGATCAGTCATCCATCCTCGGATGATGAAGAACCCATGTCGGAGGGAATGGGAATTGGGGGCGAAGTCACAATGGCCACTGCTTGCAGGATCAATTTGCCTCATCAGGACACCCCTTTTTAGCGAAAGAGAAATTACAAATCCAGGAGGGGTGGATCATCCTCAACTGCATCTATGTCTTGTGAAGAGGTTGCAGTTGTAAGGGACCTTCTTGATCTAGAAGAGCAGAGACCAACCATCACTACTCCCAAAGAGAAGAAACTAGATTTTCCCTGAACCTCATGGATCTTCCTAATAATGTAGTACAAGATGAATTCGTCGGCAGTAAAATAAAGTTGCCTCAACATCGAAGTGACAGTAATAAAGTTGCCTCAACATCGAAGAGGAAGTTATGACAAATTATTATTATTAAACAATTTGAGAGTAACTCCACCCAGGCAAGTACCTTAGGATGTCCTCTACCGGAGTCTGCATCAAAAAAGACCGATCAAGGCAACCCAGACCAAGTGGTGAAGGACTCAGCAACATAATCTAATATCAAGTTGATAATGTTCAACATTATTCCCAGACCAAGTGGTGAAGGACTCAGCAACATAATCTAATATCAAGTTGATAATGTTCAACATTATTCCTGTGAACATCATGGGCCTGAATTCTCGTGAGAGCTTATGCCCTGTCACATTGGTTTAGCAACCCAGACCAAGTGGTGAAGGACTCAGCAACATAATCCAATATCAAGTTGATAATATTCAACATCATTTCTGTGAACATCAGGGGCCTGAATTCTCGTGATAGAGCTTATGCCCTGTCACATTGGTTTAGGCACCAGATGTTTTGTTTGTGTGAGACAAAATTGCACCTCTGATGCAAGAATTATCAAATTAATGAAGTCATTGAGTCATTTTCATTATTCATTTTCCAATACTGCTGCAGGAGGAATAGCAATAATGATTAACAATAAATCACCGATTACCTTTTTTAAAATTCTATACATAAACACAAATAGCCTGATTGCAGTGATACAGTATAGAGGTTGGACATTCAACCTTGTGGACCTATATTTATCCAAAAACTCAGAAGTTGTATTCAACACTATTCACTCAATAAACATAGCGCTGAAAACCAGTCCATTCCTGACCATAATCATTGGTGATTTCAACCATAATTACGAAACATTTCAAGCAAAATTTGTCAACAGCTTCAATCAGCCCCTAGTAAGTGGCAGAGATTTGTTCCTAGAAGGTACCTTTTCGTTTTACACAAGATATACACGGACACTTATAGACCTGGTGTACATGTCACCATCCTTATTTCCAGTGATTGAGGCTCATCTATGGCCAGTGGCTTTTTCCAATCACTTCTCATTAGAGGTCAAAATAGAACCAGTGTTTGTACAGAAACCCATAATTAACTTACCATGTACAATTCGAATGCTAACCATATCAAATGCCACAACCCAATTAATCTCTGAAATCTATATTAAATTTAATACAGTCAAATTATCAATGCTCCCAATTGAAAAACATGATTGACATTTATAAGCTCACTTAGTGAACTAATAAGCTGCTGTACCAAAAAAACAAGGGGTCCATTCCACCTGATTAGTGAACTGGATAGAATTGCCAACGAATTGGAGACCCTGCCTTATGAAAGTCAAAACATTCATGGTATCATTGACCTTAAAAAATAGATATAGAGTCAAACAAAAAGCCATTGCAGAATACCTCTCAATAAAGAGGGCTAGGCAAATGATCAACATTGTGGACAAGGGGCTACCTTAAATGGGCCCTTGGGTCTGGCAGAAACTCCAGAGCCCCAAAATCAATTGAGATAAAAGAGAGAAAATATGTAGGTGAATCTATGCTGCTCAGGATCAGGAACTATTATGAGAAAAGGCTTCAACCATTAGGTATAACAGGAACCCGCAGAAATTTTAAGAAGATGGACAAAGAACCACATAAAATGACCGAAGCCAGAATATTGGCAAAACTTAAAGCACTCCCTGATGGAACACATCCTGGGCTGCATGGAATCCCAAAATTCCTGCCGGTACACCTAAGATCATTTACCATCCCAATCATTAAAAGGATGGTGGACCTCCTGGCAGATAACAGTTGGGATATTCAAGGGTTCTATCCCATTACTATGGTGCCTTTGCTTAAAAAACCAGAGCCCTAGTGACTTTGAAAATCTCAGGCCAATCTCAATGAGCCCTCTTCTCATAAAGACCATTGAGGGTCTGATAAAAGATGACATCCAGGAGAACATCATCAGTCAACTGTCTGCCTGCCAGTTTGCAAAAAAGGGTAGCTCTACAGCAGATGCCATCAGCCGATTTCGCCTCATTGTCGATCATGTTTGCAGGGAAAAAATGTCCCGGCCAGTTGCAGTTCAATTAGACTTTGCCAGTGCCTTTGACTGCGTCAAGATAGATGTGCTCCTTAGTGTACTGGAAGAGCTTCAAGTGCCCAAGGCATATCTCCAAATGATTGAGAACCTTCTACAAAATAGAAAAGTGTTTCTCTCATTGGATGGTGGAGTTGCTCCAGGATTTCAGCCAAGTGTTTCCATCCTGCAGGGCTCGCCACTAAGTGCACTTGTCTTTGCAGTCTATATAAACCCATTGCTGTTGCGCATCGAGACAACACTCTCGGGTGTTGCCATACCTTTGCTGAGAGAGAGCATTCATCAAGTTTCCTATATGGATGATGTGGTGTTTCTCTCATCTCAGGTTGCTGGGCTAGAGGATATCTTGGATCACTTTGCTAATGAATTTGGTCTAAGAGTCAATGAGGCCAAGTCGGCTATGTGGTCAATCAAATCAGGAAAGCAAATCCCGGGGAGATTCAGAGCAACTCCACAAAAGTTTCTAGGATTCATGTTGGCCTCCCCCCCTTACATCATGAGGAAGGAGCTTGAAGAGTCCCTGTTAAAGAAAGTTGTAAACTCAGTTACCTTGCAATCAAAGGTCAGGTTGTCATTGTTGGCAAAGTCACCCTTCTCAATGCCATAGTATTGCCAATTGTTGGGAAAGGTCACCCTACTCAATGCCATAGTATTGCCAAAAATAACATATTTCCTGGCTGGGTTTTCCCCTACAAATGCATTCATTCGCAAGGTGGAAACTCAATGCAGAAGACTATGTTGGAGCGGAAAAGCCCCAGTCATAAGTCTCAGCCTTCTCCAAAAACCGAAGGCTCATAATGGGCTTGGACTACATTCAATCTCCACATTCCTATTTCAAAGGACATATAATATACTAGTAAAATTATTTAGCCAAAACCCGTGTATGGAAAGCCCCTTGCCATTGGTGAAAGTAGAACCTACGGATCGCCCTCCGCCCAAACAAACAAGCATTTGGTTGCAACAACAAGTGTCAATGATTGTAGGGAAAGCTAAGACATCAGTGACTATGTTTGGCTTCAAGCTTAACTATTGGGAAGCATTTAGTATGACCCAAAACAATGAGTCCACAGTGGAGTCTTCTCTCAATCAGCATTCCCAGGTTTGCTAGTTTGGCAAAAAGGATAAGATTCGAACCTAAGCTGGTGGATTTGCTGATAAAAGTCAACCTTGGAGTCCTCCCAACATGCACCTTTCTGTGTTACAGGTGGGGATATAGAATAGATTCAATTTGCCCAATGTGTAATAAAAATGAAGAGACAATGAGCCATATTCTAGATCAATGTGAAATATGGAATAATCTACGTTATTGTGCCCTTAAAAGATTCAGGGAAGCAGACATTACAAATATCGCAAAGGCGGTAAAGAGTGGCCTTTATGGTAAAATTAGACTGGCCACCTTTATAAATTTTGCTATATGGATAGTGCGAAATAAGAGAATCTTTGACAATGGATTGAATAATAGTCCAGAAGAGCTTTTTCTCAAGTTACTTGGTGAGGCCAAAGAATACGATTGGAAAGTATGCCAGCACTGGTTAGCCAGTCAGGCATGGGACCAACTGGAGATATGTAGGATCAAAACACTTAGGTGCTTATTGTACTGTCATGGCAAAATTAACTAACTGGATATAATGACTCCTATGCAGAGTCTAAAATTGTCACATTAATATAATCCAGTCCTTTCCATTTAATTATTTATTGTTAAAACTCTGAATTTGGTGGTCAACTAATTGACCCAAATAATTCCTAAGTAGCTTATTTTTATGTAATTTTTTTTTTTACCATTAGTTTTCTTATTTAATTGTAGAGCCACTGCACATTGTAAGCATGTAACATATAATAAGAAAGATGTTAAAGGATATCCATATGTATCTTCTTAAGGTGTGAATAAAGTTGTTATTTGAAACTAATCTGAACTCTCAAAATATAAGCTGATATAAATAATAATGCCCCCATTCCACATTTATATATTATTATTCTCTGCCTGGGGATATACCTCATCAGTTTTTTGATGGATTTACTTTATTTTTTCCCTAATTGATGTTCCATCCGAATTTTATTTCCTCAATTCTCATGCAGCCATATGGATTTCTTTGTCTTTGTTTTAACTCTGCAGTTTACACCTTAAAATGTATGTAGATGTTAAAAGGTGTTTGATCATAATCTTTCCCTCTGATTGTCTCTCTAGATTAAAAAATAAGATATTTACATATTTTTTAGTAATGGCTTGTTTCCATTACCTGCCCTACCTCGCATTGTATGAAATACATTACTTGTACATTGCTTAATTAATCACGCCTTTTAAAATAAAATACTTTTTTTATAAAACTTAAAATGTGGCATGATTCAGAGAATAACTTTTAAAATATATAAATTGTACACACACCCATATGTGCATATAGTAATGTGTGCGGATATATAGAAATATATTATATACGCTAGGAAAACATGAAACAAGCATATGTGCATATAGATATACACTGCTTCAATATGTCAAAATCCATGCTATGGTTACCGTTATTTTTTGCATGGAAATAAGTGACAAATTTAAATATGAATTAAGAATTTTGCTTATTTAATTTTTAACACTATCTACAAATAGGAAACTGTTGTATTTTAAAATTGAGATACCAGAATCAATTACGTTAATATGATGGCCAAAAAGGACAAATTGTCACTGTTAACAACTATAGTATTGTTGTCTAGTTAGCTCAATCTGTCTTTGCACAAAAAGATTTGCATATACATACATTACTAGCTCATCTGTAAATATGCTTTACGTCTGTATAAATCTCTTTTTCTAATAATCATTTTTAAAAAAATATATTGAAATATATAAGTTAAAAAACCAATAGGTATATTTACAAATGTATGCCTTTTTTAATTCAATTTTCTTTTTTATAATTTTCATATTTTCATAGTAATTACAGATTCAAATATACACCTGGGTCTCGTTTTACGCAATAGATAGGTTCCTCAGAAAACACGTGCAAATGAAATCACGCAAAAATAGACGTAACTTACATTGAAAAAGGGGGGATGCAGTCTGTGATTTTTCAAAATTCGTGTAAAAGCAAAGCACCAACGTAAAATTACTTTAAAATTCGCGCAAAAAAAAAATAAGGAAATAAAATATGACTAATAAAAAATTTTAAATTTAAAAAAAATTGATACAAGACAAACTTTTTTTAACTATAATATTTAATTTTATTCAAAATAATATATTTTTATAATATATGTTTTTATACGTTTTAATTATTATGATTTTCTGGTGACAACGTAATTAGTAATTAATCTTTGAGACGATGATTTTATTAATTATTTACGAAGCTCGCGATATCCAGACATACAACCATTTAGCTCTCGTTGGAATTTAAGAGCACGTTAATGATTAGTGTCATTAATAAGAAAATAATAATTGATTATGTTCTTTTTTAAAAAGCAAAAACAGAATGTGATTTAAAATGCAAAATTAACATGCACAATGTTTGAACAAATTTACATTATAATCTTGTAAAATTTAATATGTGTATACATAAAATGTGGAAATCATGATTTTAATTTCATTATTGCATAAAATCTTACTATTATAAAGCACTGAAAATATTGAAATTACTAAGATGAAAGTCGAATTCCAATAATGTGCTATTACTTTCAATATAACTTAAGTGCGCTAAATTTATTATTTAAAGTAATAGCGCATTATCGGAAATCGACTTCCGGTGAAACACGAATCGCGTAACTTCAAAAGCGTGTTAAATAAGTCCGCGTAAAAAGAGACCCAGGTGTACACACAACTGCTAATGAATCTATCTATTTCAATGAAATGTTATCTGCTTGTCAAGGTAATGTGCTTAAATTTCCTATTGCTATTATATACAAAATTAACAAAGCGTATGCACACTTGAATGTGAAGCTATCAAGATACACAGAAATTATTACACGCTAAGCGCTTTCGAGGCATTTTGCCTCTTATTCATAGCAGTACTGTGAGCTGCAGAACGAAGAAATAGGGCAAGGAAACAAAACAGTATGCAAAGCGTATGCAAATGAACTAGATAGTCCAACGTTTGGAGATGTCAAAGCAGGTATCTCGTCTATTGATGGAGTTATTATTGCCATTAATAAAATATGCTTCTCTGATTTTCCGCTTGATGTCATTTTTCTCAATACAGACTATTTTAGGGCAGGAGGGTTCAAACACATGTCCTGTCTTCTTGGAATGCTCTAAAAATGTTGATGAATTATCATTGTTTTTGATAGCTCTATTGTATGTATATCTGTGTTGTGCTGTCCTGTTGATTATGCCTGCTTTGGTTTCTCCAAAATAAATGGCCCGGCAACCAGGTTGTGGGCATGATATGCTGTAAACGACATGGGGAGTCTGAGAAGGTTCAATTTTGTCCTTAGAGTTATTGATAAGACGATTAGTGCATGGGGGTGTATGAAAGCTAATTTTAAATTTATTGGACAAAACCTTGATTAATTGATGAGATTTTGGGTATGTGGGGAAGAGTAATATATGGAAGTTTAATATTGTTTTAATTGTCTGTGATTTTCCTATAAAATTGTTTGATTTTATTGTTAATAGTGTTGAGATTATAGCCTGCTTGTAGTAGGTCTTTGGTGTAAAGATGTATATTATGCTTTCTATCTGCTTCAAACTTGCACAGCTGCATATTTCTATATAAAAATGCTTGCAGGCCTGCCAATTTGTGAGAGCTTGGAGAGTTAGTGTGGGTGTATAAAGCCTCTGATTTCAAAGGGCTTTATTATCATTGAATAATTTATAGTTCTCACATCGCGTGTTAACCGAAGTTCGAGGTAATCTAGACTTTGGAATGCGTCTTCTGCTGTGGAATTGATAGTTAGATTAGTGTTATGTGCTAAATCTTGTGTAATACTATTTATAGTGTGCTGGTTGGCTAAAATAAATATATCATCCATGTACCATATGTATATAGTGTGAGGGCTGTCAGCTTGATATTTGGACACGATTAGTCTTTCGTAGTGATTAAGGAAAATGCTGGTAACGATTCCACTGAGGGGAAGGCCCATAGGCCAACCACTTTTCATGTTATAAATATTTGAATTTTATATAAGAATATTTCAAAATATTTTCAAACTAATATCCATCCATCTCAAACTTTAGTTATTTGGTTTAGATTATATTAATGAGGTATAAAAAAAACTTTCTACTGTAAATTTGCAGAAACCTCTTAATTTATTATATGATTGTAAATTGTAGTCAGGGATGCAATTACAAAGTACTCTAACTAATTACAAAAATATTCCAATCAGCAAATGTTCCTATTAGGTTTAAAATTTTTCTTTCAAATAGTCACCTAAAAGACAATTTAGTTACTATCCAACATTCATTGGTAAATGATGTCTAAATATTCTTAACCAGATGCTAAAACAAAAAAAAAGTGTTAAAATGCTCAATACTCAAAAATTAATATCTGGTAATATCTGCTTTTTCTTGTTTTTCTATGAGGCTATTTTCCCTTTTGCTTTATAGCAATACCATTATTAAAGTTATATATATCATTTTTTTAGCACTATTATATACCACTATTATAGTTATGTTTGGTAATATTATCAGTTTTCAAACTATTTATGCAAAACCTTTTTTCTAAATACTAAAAAAGGCTTTCTCATAGAAAAAAAAATTGCTCTTCAAAAATTAAAACCTATATTCACAGCAATTTCTGTAGTAGTCACAAATGTAATTTTAACTTTTTCTACTGGTCACATTACAAAAATGATTAAATAAATTCTGTATATAAGTGTAATTTTGAATCTTTTTTTTTTTCCATTTTAATAAATGGTATATACTGTTAGCATAAAATCTGTAGAAAACTATAAGGAAGTTTAAAACACAACAATCAGTTTACACTTTTTATTATCACCTCCCCCCTCTCACAATGACATTATTAAAAATTAATTAGTATGCTCAACTTTGCAACAAGATCCAATGGCCACAGTTGTCTGACATATCTATCTTCTTTATAAAGGGACTTTAAAACATGAGTTTTGATGAACATATGACTTCATAAAAAACAGCTGATATGTTAATTTTTTATCAGTTTTAAATGATAGTTATATCACAATGAACTGTGTATTTTTATTTATTTTTTTTTTAAATTAAATAAGATAGTCATGAATGAAACTTGGTCTTGAAACTTTTTTTTTGTAAGTTTAATTTTTTTTTTTTTTTACAAACAGAAAAGTTTGCAAAGATTATCTTTCACACTTTTTTTTTTTTAAACATCTGGCATCTTTCCAGGTATTATTTTTAAATTGTGCATTTTATTTTTAAAATGAAACAAATCTTGCATATTTTCATTTAAAAACACACAGACAAATATTAAATTAACTGTGATAACTAGGATATTAGATTATATAACTTCTATTTATTTACTAAATGAAGACTTTTTCATTATCATGTATTTTAAGAATGACAATTTAAAAATCGTTAATAAAACAAGTTATATATGATTACTGCCAAATGATTTAATTGACAGCAAGTTTATTGACATCGAAATGTCTCTTGGCAGCATATAAGTACAAAGCATGTAGAATGAAAAAGAAAAAACAAAAGATATTAAAAATGGCAGAATATGAAGATTGTAATGAAGAATCTAATACGTTTTGAAATTGAAGTAAAAAGCAAACTTTTTATGTTTTAAAGTTTAAACATATTTTTTGCTAACTCTTCATCATCTGAAATACCAGTTTATAAGTTTGAAACTTACAAATATAAATATGCCATGTTTATTAAAAGTTATCTTCCAGAATTTAAATACAGTAACTAGATAACAGAGTATTATGACTAATTTAATAATATTTGGTTATTATTTTGTGGTAGTTTGTCAATGCTTTATATCCTTTTAAAAGCAAGATATGCTGGCATCTCAATTTTAAAGCAATATCATTAAGATACACAATATAACATTATAAATTCACCATACAAAATTCTAGAGCTGGAGTCATTTAATTTGAGAAAGAATAACATTTCTGTTTTCTACACAAATTACTGACTAAGTTTTCAACTTTGACAGCCAACTCAAACACAATTTATACAATTTTTTTTTTAATCAATCAAATAAATTTAACAACAGAAAACCACATTACAATTTATAAATAAATAGATACAATCATCTTGAATGAAACATATAAAATTATACAATTTGCATTACTCTTTAAGAGATAAAAGTTGTATGAAATTTAAAACTTGGTACATTTATACAAACAAAAAATTAAAGAATCATTATAAAACAATTGGAGAAGAATAGAGAATAGAACATATTCTGAGTAAAAAAGAAAATAAGCAACATGAATTATATTAATAAATTATAAAAAATAATTCAAAATGCCTATTTTTTAAGGTTTATATATATATCCCAGATAAACACAATATTTTGTACCAATTTAGTTTGCTCTCACAGTCATTTTGAAATCTAAAGACCAGCCAAAATCACTGCTGACACATCCAACTAATAAATGATATTGAATAATCCACATGTAGTCATGATATAACCATTTGTTACAAAATCGTAATCAACATCCATAATTAAAATAATAAAAGCGCAAATTTCATAACTATACTTGATTAAATCATATGACTAAAATATACAAAATATAAAAAATGGAAGTAACAAATAACCACATGTTGAAATAAATAAATATTGAATAAATGTAGAAACAACTCCAAAAACATATTCTATAATTAGTAATAAATCACACTTTTATCTTAACATTAGTTGAAATAATAATTGTCTAAAGTAATGAATATTAAGTTTACAATTAATAAAAAATGAATAAATCAGAAGCGAGTAAGATTGTGTGCTTAATTTCTCATATATCATTATTAGCTGTCGGTTGGATAAAAAGAACGTAAATGAAAGATTTATTTATTAAATTTCTTAAAGATTATAACGCTACTAGTGTTTATCTTATTTAAAATCCAATACCTGTTTTAAATAATCAATGAATTTCTATTAAAATTAATTTGTTGATTATTTCAAATGTAAAATAGATATTATAAACACTAGTCTTTTCACCATCAGTGGGCAGCATTATCACCTTTGAAAAATTTAATGAATAAACCTTCCTCATTTAGATTCTTTTTATCCATCTGCCATCTCATAACGAGATGAGAGAAATTAAGCACACAACTTTACTCACTTTGCTAAAAAAAAAAATCTGATTTTTTTTTTTTAATTGTAAAATTAATATTCTTTACTTTAGACAATTATTCTTTCGACTAATGTTAAGATAAAATGCGATTTATTATTAATTATAGAATTAATATGCTTTGGCAGTTGTTTCTATGTTTATTGAACATTTACATTATTCCAACATGTGGTTTGATCAATTTTACGTTTATTGAACATGTGACTTTTTTATTAATATATGTGTCCATTATTTTTTTGCCTTTAGTTTTTCTGTTTAAGTACTTTAAATTCATATTTTAGAAGTTATAAGCTAGTAAAAATAATATGCATTTTTTGGATGATACTTCATATCGTCCAAGCCATCCTTCTCTCTCCCTGCATACTCTGGCACTTTGCGCCATCATTAAAAACATTCGTATTTTAGAAGTTATAAACATTTAGTATTTAAAGTTTGTTCCCCATTATTTTGAATTTTAAGGACTGTCCAAAAACCACTGCTGACCCATCCGAACAACCCCGTGTAGATTATTCAATGTCATTTATCACTTGGAAGTGTCAGTGGTGTTTTTGGGTGGTCCTTAAAATTCAAAACAGCAGTAAGCACATACTAAATCAGGACCCAATACTTATAAACTTTATATTTAATAATCTGCAAAAAAATTTTTTTAGCAAGTTCTAAAAAAATATGATTAAAAAATTTACTACAATGTTACTCCAATTATAATGCTTATCACATTTTTTTTTCCTAATTAGAATCCTATCTCACAATGATTTTTATTAACTGGAATTAATGCATATGCCATCTAGTTGATATAGATATATATATATTAGGAAACTTAAAAGAGAACATGAATATAGATTTGTTTGATAAACTATGCCAAACAATGACAGAATCTCAAATATAATTTTAACAATGGAAATTAGTCTTAAAATTAAATTATATTCTGATTATGAACATTGAATATGGTTTATTCTTAATAATAAAGTGAATCCAAGTTTTTCTTCTGATAACCACAGATTCTGAACTTGAGATGTAAACATCAAATGATATTTCATGGTTTAATTATGGTGCTATTTAATAACAGAAATACATTTAATGCTATAAGTGAGAGGGCACATTATTTGCCCAAATTTGAGAAACAAATTGTTAATTACTGTTGATTAGTGCATTAAATGAATTTTCATAATATATTGTAATGGTCAAGATTGTGTAATTCAATCAACAAGACTGAAAGACCAAGCAGGAGCTATCAACCAGCAGACATAGGGCTACGCCATGCTCCTAGTTTAAACCCCTACCAAGGCTTCCTGATCTCAGCTACATAATTAACATCATTGACATCACCCAGCTTCCCTTCATACAGTGCGATGTAGCTCAGGGTTCGAATATGGACTCTTCTCAGGATTTTTCATCAACTTGCAACCTTATCATTCACTAGCACATGTTAAGATCCTATATTAATTTATTTATCTTACGCTTATTGACATGATTTTTGGAATGATTATTTCTAATGCTACAAAGTGAAATACTATATCAGTCATGTATAAAACCATGGATGTTTTTGTTTTGGCAGTTGAATAACTTTACTGAATTATATATATATAGTTCCAATCCACAATGATGACACAAGTTTACTTAACAATGATAATATAAGTTTTATTACAAAAACTAAAACAATGAATAGAGTAGCTTATAAATTATTGGATTAAGATAATCTTCTGGCTTTTACATAGTATTATGGAAGGTGGTGGCAGCTTACAGCAATAATGTGTGCCCTATCTAATTTGTACTGGTGTATGAGAAGCTATCAGCCCATTATAGCTTTGAATATAACAATCTATTATATATTTTATTTTGTTTAAGAGGACACTTGTGGACAAGTTTGATTTAAGGCTACCCAGGGTTGCTGATGAACGCAGGCGAAGGCTACACATAAACATTACTTAGATATTGCGGTATTACTCTATGTGAGAGCGGTCAATAGTAAACAAATGTAAGGCTGATCGGCTTAGTGATCTGATGGCTCAGTTCACAACTAAGGATGGATGTCCCTGACTACATGGGTACTCCTGCTTCTAACCGTGGTCGCATGCCAATGAAGATGTTATGCTAATTCTAGGATTTGGGGTGGCGATAAGTCAGCTCCATCGCACAACCTAGACTGGCACCAATACTTGATTAGGAAACCAGGCATGCAAGGAGTATAGCCTGCACTTATCGCAGTGACTATACGAAGATGAGTGAATCATGCAGTGAGTAGAGGTAACGAATTCAATAATAATACAACCATTGCAACCCATATGAAGGGATAGTAGTGCAATATATAGAAAGATAAACGATAAATTATTAAACCTTTCACTTATACTAATAATAAAATTATGAAACTTAATTTTATACGATAAATAAGCATCCCTAGTTTGCCTTATTACTAGAACCCTTCGCAATAACTATTTTTAAATCTTAAACTTGGAAATCTAATAATATAACATTTAAAGTACAGGGAAGATTGATTACCCATAATATAGACTGGTAGCATGCTGCATTACTTCTTACATTGCCTGTACATGAATTGCAGTTTAACTTACATATATATTCTACTGCGCCGAAAAGCAAAGCAATACATACATCTTGATAACTTTATTATTACTTTCATGTCATAATGGAATCTTGAATTATAAATATGACAACCTTAATATTAATTTTCATTACATAGGATCATTTTAACAAAATAGAATTATTAACTCTAATGGCACTTGAAGTAAAACGTAAACAGAATATATTGTTTTTATTACAGATATCTTCAATTATAAATTAATTACTAACATATGGATTAAGTTATATTTATAGAGCAGCACAATAAACAAAAAATGACAATTTGAATGAAAATATGCTTGCCATCCTTCACTAATTCTTTACATAATTCTAAGAAATTGAAAAAATAATCTTACTTAACATGATGAGAGGGGGGGGAACTAAAAGTAAGAAAAGAAACCAAAAAAAAAATAAATAAACTTAGATGTGTATTGTTATTACTTTAAAATTTTATAGTTTTAAATTTAGCATCTCGACTCGCTCCATCCCTTGGGACATTAAGAGCAGAGACATGTAAACACATTTAATGATTTAAAATTTAACTCCCTCCATCATTCAAGGTAACATAAATAAAAATGCAAAACATATTTCTAATTTCCTAAACAATTAAGACCAATAGATTTAACTTCAATGATAAATATATACTATTTACTAAGTTAAGACTAGCTGAAGAAAATAATGTTAAAAAAAATTGAGTTACAGTCAAAAACCTTTGAATAAAATTAAAGCATTTTTCCAGCAAGATGATAATGACTTTCGGGATTTCTATGCAGTTGGATATATGAATTCATGGTCTTCAGACTTGCATGGAAATGGTGGGACATAGATGGATCTTAATCACATTGATGGAACTTCTGGATGCCAAACTTCACAATGACCATGGAGAACCAGACCCCCATCTACTTGCTCATAATGGCAGAACTTTTTTCTTCTTCATGAATAGCAAAAGTGTAATAAGCATGTCTTCAAATCCAGCTATCCAATTCAAATAGCTATATGGGGCTGAGAGATTGTCAGCCAAACCATATATTAGTCGTCTTAGCACATTGCTAAGACTACTAATATATGGTTTGGCTGAAGATCTCTCAGACCCATATAGCTATTTGAGTTGGATAGTTGAGTTTGGAGACATGTAAGTGTCTGAAAATTTCAGATTTTCCACTCAATAGATAACTTTTAGATAAATGCTGGCCTTGGATTGGTATTTTTAGATCTAGTGTCTGAAGCTACCCTAGCACCTTTCTGAGGAGTGCCAATGCACGAAACCATTGGTCAGAGGTTGGGGTGTCCTAACAGATTTTTTAAATGCTTTCTCTGGCTTAGCATTTAGCACAAAGCTTGTTGAGCAATTAGCAATGCTCATTGTTTATATCTTACAAGCTTAAAAGAATGGGGTCATGTGATCTATGACTTTTTTATTAGTAACTTTACTCTCTAAAAAATCAGTATAGACAGCACATTAAAAAAGAAATAATATAATCAATAACCCATACCTCTTTCATTTTACAAAACACATCATTACACACAAAATACACAGAATCTTCTAATAGCAATAGCAAATCATGAACAACCTTAATCTTATCTGCAGAAAAATATTCAAATTTCTTTAAAACATCAAGAAACACATTAGTACTTCTTATCCTATCAACTGATTGATATGTTTTCAATATCTAAACTACCAAAAACAATCATTTTCTAAAATAAATCCATTAATTTTATCATATGCTTCAAAAGAAAAACACAAAATTGATCTAAATTTATATAATTCTTAAAAAAACATAAGATATTTTGAAATTTTATCAACAATCCCGCTTGTAAAATCAAAAATACACCTTTAAGGAAAATTGTTTTTATGAGATTTCAAATTTAAAGCGCCAAATAATCACTAGGATAACAATTTAGGATAACAATTTAAATATGTAGATCTAAAAAAAATTTACCATAATTTTCATAATTTAAATTAACTTAGATTTTATTTTTTTACCAAAATCATAATTTAAATTAACTTAGATTTTATTTCCTTACCAAAATCAGAAGTTAAAATAGAATATGTCCTATTATTTAATTCTAAAGAAACTTTATTTTTAAAATCATTATTATATAATAATGCAAAATGGTCATCATTGACCTTCAATCTTTTTTAAGATCTATTTGCTTCGAGGCAAAAACAATTTCTCTCTTAAGTAATTTTGAATAGACAGTTACTTGAGAGAGAAAATTTTATTTTAGCCCCAAAGCAAATAGATCTTTAAAAAAATTGAATGCCAATGATGTTACCCCTATTAAAACAGGTAAAACTCATTATACGTATTGCCATACACAGCAAGCTAGAGTAATCAATGGATGCCAGAAGGCTTGTGCATAAAATCCCAATCTAGTGCCTACTCATCCAATACACCCAGACTAGTTTCTGGCTTGTGGCCTTCATCGATGAGGAGCCTTGGATCAGAGAGCACTGCACCTAGATCTTAGGATCTAATGCAACCCTCTAGCAGCCACCTTTTATCTTCACTTAACTACAAAATTATGAGTCTTAAATTGAAAACATCTGGGGATATTGGATGAGTAGGCACTAGATGGGAATTTTATGCACAAGCATTCTGGCATCCATTGATTACCTAGCTTGCTGTGTGTGGCAATACTTATAGTGAGTTTCGCCTATTTTAAAAGTTATAAGCAAGCATAAAAAGTGGTGGTCATGTGATGTTTATTCGCTTACCCTATTAAAAAAAGACAAAATTGGCCATTTTGTATTGTTAAATAATAATGATTTTAAAAATAAAGTTTCTTTAGAATTATGTAATGAAAAGTATTCTATTTTAAATTCTGATCCTAGTAAGAAAATAAAATCTAAGTTAAATCAAAGTATGGTAAATATATATATATTTTCTTAGATAGATCTACTTACTTAAATTGATATCCTAGTGATTTTTTGGCCGATTTTCTTTAATTTGAAATCTCATAAAGATAATTTTCCTTTAAGGCAGTCATACTCAACCTTTTTCTTTCCTGGGCCACATATATTTATGTGCTACATCAGCCACAACATGCTATATAAGCGATTGG
The DNA here is from genome assembly GCA_028023455.1 of Epiperipatus broadwayi. Lineage (NCBI taxonomy): Eukaryota > Metazoa > Onychophora > Udeonychophora > Euonychophora > Peripatidae > Epiperipatus > Epiperipatus broadwayi. Next base: position 5,262,447 of record JAQFVV010006222.1, read on the forward strand.
CAACCAATTGGTGTCACATGAAAAAATGTCTGACTTCTCAATTCATGCATGCCACAAGTTGTAGATCACTTTATTATATCTTAGAATTAACACGTTAATAAAATATAAGTATTTTTATTTGAGATAAACATTTATTTAAATATCAATGTGACTACTGATATTGAGATAAACTTTTAACAATTTTAGATAAATCTGGTTTATAAATACTATATGCTTCTCTTAATATATCAAGGTGTGAATCAGTAACTGTTTCTATATACATTCTTCACATATTTCATTTTTGAATAAGATGATTCACTAAGATATATCAATGTGAGCAACATTTGTGCACTTTTTTTATACTTTTCAAGCACTAATTTCCAAAATTCAATATATTCCTTTCCTTCCCTTTTTTCTTTAAAAATAGCTTCCAAATTTGTGTTCTTTTTAAATTCAATAAATTCGTCAAATAGCTTAATGTAATCATGTCCAAATGCAGCTAATTGTGTAATAGTTGCTACTTCTAAGTGCCAGGGATTTTCTATAAATAAGAGACATTTAATATTTCTTAAATTTTGAAATCTACTTTTAAATTCTTTCAATAAGGTAGCTAAATAATTTGAAATAATTACATAGATTTCTGAAGAAATATCAATACCATTTCATTAGCATTTGTCAATGTTGAAAAATGGTGTACTATTTGGTTTTATATCACTTGGTAGTAAATATTTTGTTTTTCTTCAAATGCAAATACTTTATTTGCCATTTGTAGAATAATTTTATTTCATCTTGCAAACTAATATCAAGATCACAAAGTTTTTCTTTGATGTCACATTAAAAAGCTATCAAGCTCATTATAAACTTTATTTTCTGATAAGAATGAAATAATTTCATGACTTTATAAATAAAAAAAAGTGATCCAAATACTTTACTCTGCTTAGCCATCGCACTGAAATACGCAAAAGTGCATCATCATAATTACTATTTATTTCTTGCAAAAGATTTTTAAATTTTCTATGGTTCAATCCCCGGACTCAAATATAATTCACAATGTTTATGATGGTTTTCATCACAGCATCTACTCCTTTAACGGATATATGTGCCCTCAAGTTTTCTTGGTAAATTAATGAAATGATAAAAATTTGTTTACTATGTGATTATCGGTTGTGATGGCTTCTAGAACAGTTTCCTTCAGCTAGGTTTCAGAATTCAATAGACAAGATGTGACTATCTCTAGTAATGCATTATTTTGATTCAAAGCAATAAATTCTCAATTATAAAAATAATGAAGGAACTGCATTTAAATTCCATTAGTTTACTATGTGATTGTCAGTTGCGATGGCTTCTAGAATAGTTTACTTCAGCTGGGTTTCAGAATTCAATAGACAAGATGTGACTATCTAGAAGGTCTTATAAAAAGTATTTTTAGAATTCCTCCAACTGGTACTACAATATAGAATATAGACCCATACTCCATGGATGTTTTCTTTTTTTGCACTCCTTTTAAATAACCAAAATTATTACTTTATTTTCTAATTTTTCTAACATCTTCTTGTCCTTTTTTTCTTTTTTGCATTCTCATGATTACTTATCTCAAATATAAATGTACACTTTTAACTGAAATAATTGGTTCTGCAAAAACAAATCATAACTTTTGCATAAAAAAATAAGCTAATAGTTACCTATAATTAAAAAAAGTTATAAATTCAAATATATCATAAACTTTGAATATTTTATTTAAAAAAAAAATGTTTAAAATTCAGATATCAGTAATAATAAATGTAATAAAAATTTTACTAAATACATTATAAATCAAAATACTAATCTGGGTACAAATATAATGTGTAATTTTACTAATATGTGCGATACAAGTGTGTTTTTTAACTAATAATTTTGAGCACACTCAATTTTAATTTATGAAATAGAGCAAGTAAAAAATAATTTAATATAATGTATATTTTTTAATATATTTTTTGTATACTATATGTGATTATTTTATCAGTTTTTTTTTTATGATAACATGCTGATTTTTTTTTTATGATTTTGATGCAAAACTGAAATTTCATCAAAAAAATATGAAAATTGATTATACGTTCAAATAAAAATTAACATGGAAAAAAAAAGTTGTTTAATTAACATGATATACATTTCCTAATTTTTGGCACTGTTTATTATATGATCAAAGTCATTATAATATTTTAATAAAAATTAAGCATATTTTAGAAATATATTGTAGGCACTTTTCAATTTACATTTATGATAAAGGCATTTTATTTCATATGACTGACCAATTCTATTATTATGAAGTTAAACTTTAAATTACGTATAGCTCAATGTATATGTAAACAATGTTGAATAAACGAACAAGAAACTCATAATTAATTATACCAGGCTGGAGAAAGCATCTTACTTTTAACTTCTTGATTGTAATAATTAACAAGATTTAATATGTAAACTTTAAAAGACGTAACTCATTGTATATGTAAACAAAGGGAGTAAATCATCCTTCCTCCACCCTATTCTTAGTAACTCTGATGTTTATAAGCATATCTTTGTCAACAGTGTTGATAATTCAGAATGAAATTAATTTATCAACCAGATGGAATATGGCAACAGTCAGCAACGTCCGCGGACTATTGGTGGTCTGTGACATAATTTTAATTGTCTGCAAAGAAATTCAGATAGTATTTAAATTTACTAAGCTCATTTAATAAAATTTTTAAATAAAAAATATTTTTTGTTTAAGTCGTATTTATTATATGTAAAATATAACAAGAACTTTGTACTGCTAATTGATTTATTACAAAATACTATTGTGACTTGCAAAACATCTACCTCAAAGGTGTGTAATTAACTCTATTCAGTCAGCAGCACAGAAAAAGTAACAAAATAAGAATACAGAATTCTGTACAATTGACTAGGCATCAAATTTGACTATGGCACACCCTTGTGTTAAAATTATTAATATATATATATATATCATACTCAATGCTCGTATTAATTCATACCTTTAAAAATTATGTTAATGGTCCGCAATATCTAAAATGTTACCAATCACTGGAATATGGCACTTAAGAGTTATTAAATTCATAATTAATTATACAAGGCTACAGACAGCATTTCACTTTTAACTTTTTACCCTTTAACAGCTTGCATAGTTATTTATGACTTTAATAGCTCTTAAGTGCCATATTCCATCTAGTTGATAAATTAATTTCACTCTGAATTACCAACAATGTTGACAAAGGTATGCTTATAAACATCAGCGTTATTGAAAATAGATGGATTCATTCTATTCTTGAGCCTTTAGCCATAGTCTGGGGGTGGGTGATTTGTTTACATATGAAGTTATTAAATATAAATTTGATAAAATGACTTTTTGCTAATGTAATGTACATATTTTTCAATTAAAAATAAATCCTAGATATGATATAGAATATATGACAATAGCTGTAATATAATCATATAATCATAATATAAAAAAAGCTCTTTTCGGCAATTTTTAATTTTTGCCCTTTTCAATATCTTGGTTCACTACAAAAAAAAAAAAAACTATATTGCATACATAGTGATATTTACTGGTTCTATATAAAATTAACGCAAGCCTATAATTATGCTTTTGTACTTTTATAATAACACACATTATATAACCCTCCATTCGTTTTTCATTATCCAATTATTAGTTAAATTAATTGACATTTTATAAATGTTCATACAATTATTTGTTATAATTAATGTAATTAGTTTCATATATCTTCCTTCTATTAATTTCTTTAATATAATTTAATGGGCTTATTTATATTCTTGACACAATTTATGTCCATATTTTAAATAGTGAACATATAATGCAGATCTGTCATTTCTCATATTAATAGCATGCATTATTATGTTCTTTAGCCCTTTTTTTTTAAATTGTTTTGCTGTATGTCCATAATAAAACACACTATACCTTTTTTATATTTATATCGTCCATAATAAAACACACTATACCTTTTTTATATTTATATCATCTTTTATTTTATAATTCCCTACTTTACTATTAACCATCTTATTTTAATATTTTTATCTATATAATTTTTATTTTTTAAAAATGTATGATAAATTTTAGGAACATAAATATTTTAACCATTTTATATTGTCTGATTCATTATTATTACCCAAATTATATTGTTTATAATTAAATAATATATTTCTAATAGTTCTAGAGTTTTATCCGTAACTAGTATACAATTTTATAAATTGCTCTATTTGTAAAGTAGCTATCTTATTTATATATTTGTCATTTTTATTTTTAAAATTTTTAATAACTGCTATTTTTTGTAACTATGCCTGTTGTGAATCTATAGAAATAATTTTTCTTAATATATCTTCTTTAATAATATAATCATATTATTATCAACTACCTCTATAACTAAATACTTTCTTTTAACATCAATTTCTATAATTGTAAATTTTATATTATTCATATTATTATTAAGTTCATTATAAGTCTTTTATAACTCTTTTATTACCAATTATTAATATATCATCAATGTATCTAAATCAACGTATTATATTCTTGATTTTCTATTCTATTATTAACAATTTTCATTTCCATTTCATTGATAAATATTGACGACATTAATCCGCTAATTGCATACACCATTACGCATCCCTTATGTATACTCCAATATTCACTATTATACATAAAATATAAACTATTATGTATTAAAATTAAACCTTCTATAATATTTATTACCTCTGTATCATTAATATGCATACATAATTTCTGTATTAATATTTCTATACTTTTTATTAATTTAACTAATAATTGAATCAAGAAAAACATAATTATAGGCTAGTGTTAATTTTATATAGAACTAGTAGATGTCACTATTTTTGCAATATAGGTTGTTTTTTGTTTTTTTTTGTAGTTAACCAAGACATATTATTGTATCAATATACACAAATTCAATTATATGTTATCTTCCGATTCTGCAAAATGTAAACAAAAAAAATGAAATAAACAAAAAAACAAAAAATTTTATAATTTAATCATTTTAAGATAACTCAAGCAGCCATTTTTCATCTTCCATCATCATATGCAATCATGTTTTTTTCATTTCAGAGCTTCATACTCGATTTATTAATAAAATTTCTTTAACTTATATCAAAAGTACACAAAAATGTTATTCTTTCTTTATTATCCTTTCTGAATTTGATGTGCAATATGTGTAATAAAATATTTTCAAAGTGTAATGCTAAGTTTTACAAAATTTTAAAACATAAATAAAGATGATACTGAATTAAAACCATCAAAACATTTAAAGATTGTAGTTTATTAATAACATGACTACTATTACGTTTTTAAGATTGTAATGATGGTATATTAGATGTGATATCTTGGACTATTTCTATTATCTATCATTAAAATGTTGAATGCATAGAAAATTTTAAATTTTATTTAAACTTTTCAAATAAAAACAACTTGTTAGTAATAAAACATGAATAGAGAACAGAGGTTAGTAATTACACAATGTTTCAAGTAGTATTATTTTCCATTCTTTTTCATGTGTTGCTAGCATGACCAGTGATAATTTAGCATAGAAATCGAACTTGATGAAATAGCTGTTAGTTAGATAGTTGCATTAATAATTCGATATTCGAGAACCAAAGGTATAAGCTAGACACCTAAGCTAAATTGTCACTTGTCAGGCCAACAACACGTGAAAAAGTGTACAATAATAATACTCGAAACAGGTAATTACTAACCTGTCTTGTCTATTTGTGTATTATTATTAACAAGTTGTTTGTATTCGAAAAGTTTAAATAAAGTTTAAAATTTTCTATATATTTAACATTTTAATGATAGGTGATGCAAATAGTCCAACATATTATCACATATTATTAAGTTTCTATATGAGAAAAAATTATTGAAAAAAATATATCACCCAGATAATATTTAACTGTGATGAGTTAGATATTTCACTATATATTTTATTTTGAAAATACGGTTAACTTTTTTTCCCTACTCTTTTTCTGTGAAAGATTGAGGGGAACACATTAAAAAAAATAAAAATTTCCCCCCAAATTTTTTTAAAAGTTTTTTTTTTTTTTTATATTTTTTTTAAATTTTTTTAATAGATGATAAAAATAAAATGAGTTTGGGATTAGATAAAAAAAAAAAAAAAAAAGAAGGGGGGGGGCTATGAACAAAATGTAGTGAATATCCTGGCGATATTGAATAAAACATACTTTTTTTTTGCCATTTATCTTACAATTACTTTTACAATGCCATAATCCTATTAAGTTTTTTACAAAATGATCACTTTTTTTAAAAATGGTGAACATTTTTTAAAGATCACTACAATGAGTATGTTTTTTGTTAAAAATAATGGGTACAAATTGATGATAGTTATAATAAATCCATACACATAAGAGTTCTTGTATAGAATGTCTTTTTTCACTTCAAAATCTGTTTTATTTTAAATAAAACTGTTTGACCATTAGTAGTAGTTTATAATTATTTCTATATAAGCTTTAATATATATTTCATCTTGTAAGCAAATTTTATTATAAGTTTAAAAAATCCAATGTCTTGATTTATTCACAAATTTATTCTTTATCCTATGAATAATGCAAATCTGTAATTTTCACAAATATTTAAACTACAATATCTTAATGCCACAATATTATTCAAATACAATATTTTGAATTGAAATTTATTGTCAGTTAGCTGCCCCCCCCCCCACACACACACACATACACTCCCAAAATAATTTTTTTAAACTAACAATATTTGACTAAAGAAAGCTGGTAGTTATATGTTTAACTATTTATATCTAGTCAAATTGCTAAATATTTTGAGAAAAATTCAAACATTATATATCCTTTCCCAAATATATTTAACTATTAGTAATAACATATACTTTTACTGATACACTTTCAAAAACTGCAACAAAGATAGCTGGTAGAAAAAAGCAGCAATTGACCAATAAAATTTCTACTGGACCTAGAGAATTTATGATGAAAAGAAATATGAAGAAATATAAAAATGATGCATTAAGAAGGATTGAATATCTCAAATTTTATAAAATGGTGCGAAAAAGAATCAATAATGGTATAAGAAAGTATAATTGTGAACTAGCAACAAAAAAAAAACACATTTTGATATTGGTAGGAAACATACACCTGTAATAAAAAATAAAAAAAGAAAGAACTATTACTAAAAAGAGAGCTGACATCATGAAATGGGTAGAAGGGTTATATCAAAAATTATATAGTAATAAAGAACAAGTACCTCCTACAACTATTACATCTGATTTCCCAAAATTTTAAATGAAAAAGTGACATATGCAATTAAATTTATGAAGAAAGGAAAAACTCAATATAATGATGGAATTATAATCGATATATTAAAAAAAGCAAGTGAAGAAAGAAAAAATTTTGGCTAAGTTATATACCAAATGTCTAAATGATAAAGATGTACCAGATGATTGGAAGAATAAAGTATTAATATTAATATTTTTAAAAGGTGATAAAGAAGATATTAGAAATTACAGACCTATCAGTCTTTTACCAGTTTGATACAAAATTTCTACCAATATAATTACAACTCGTCTATAGAGAACATTGGATTTCAATCAACAAAAAGAACAACCTGAATTTAAAAATGGTTTTAGTACAATAGATCACATCCAAGTATTGAGAGAAGTTTTAGAAAGGACCACTGAACATGAGTTGCCATTATGCTTTGGGTTTGCAGATTATGAAATGTTTGATTCTATATGCATTTCTTCAGTGATTACAGCATTGGATCATCAAGGTATAGACCAAGGATATTGTCATATTCTTAAGAATATTTATAAAAATGCAACAGAAATGATAATAGATGGGCAATTGAAATCTTAAACTGGATTCCAAGAGATTGTAAAAGACCCAGGAAGAGACTACATGTGAGATAAATGGATGAAATAAATAAGTGTGCAGGAAGAGATGTGAAGAAGAGAAGCTAGCGATCGGAGAATATGGATTGAACTTGGAGACTTTCATCCTGCAGTGAATTGATAATAGTTCATAATGATGATGAATAACACACATGTTAAAATAGTTTTTTTCTTTTTTTCTTTAGATGCTGCTGGCCAGTAACCTTAATTTGATTCATAAATACTGAACTTAAGATGATATTCTAACAGTATTAAATTTCTATTGGCTACTACTGTCTTTGATAGATTAGTCTAGGTGCTGACAGCTTCTTGTTAAATTCAGTATTCATGCATCTAAACATTGTTCATTCAATCTCAAGTAAGGTTATTTCAGGTTAGTTCAACAAAACCTAAAGGTGAAGAAAATTACCATTCAAAACATTTTGTTCTACTCTAACCTGTGTGTTAATATAATAGTTAAATAAATTTGGAAAAATATGAATAAAGTTTTATTTTTAAAAAAAAAACAACCATTTAACTAGATTACAGAAAAGTCTAACATAACTACAATCAATACAAAACATCCCTGTTTTTCAAAACCAAAATAATTATAAATTAAAAAATTCCACACAATTTCACTTTCTTTTTGAAAAACATCATCCAATAAGTAACAATTCTAAATATTTACTAGAAGCTCACCACTGCAAATTGACAAGAAAGAAATATTGCCAATTTCCTATCATTCTATTAACTCTGTTTACATCAATTATATAATTTAGAGACAATACCAATGATTATTATGAATTACTTGCCATGGATGAAGAACCTAGATCAAGAATTATCAAATTCGGGCAAATGGCTGAGAGCTTTTAGTTGACATATTTAGTATTGTCTGAAAATGCCTTATATGCCTCATTTGTTGATATCATTTTAGATAATAGAAATGAAGATAGAAATATGTTTATTATTTTTTTCTCTAGGCTTTTATCAATACAGAAAAAAAATATGCTCAGATTGATTTAAAAAAAATATTAGCTGTAGTTTAGTATCAGGAATTTAAAAATTTCATTATTCATATAACTGAACATTTATTCTTCAAATCAATCATTATTCTACATATTAATTCAATATGAGAATATACACTTGGCTATCATCTATGTATGAATGAGCCAATCTTTTTATCTTGACTATCTAACATTTGAAATATGACTTCCAGGAATAATAACTCAAATTACTTTTGCATGACTTAGCATGCCTAATGCAATTCATTAGGTTTTCATTAAATCAGCCTACACAAATCAAGTACAATTTTTGGAATTTGGGTTTAGCAATGGTCCAGTGATGAGATTTTTTTATTAATGTATGGGCTACTTTTTAAGTCTATCATATTTATAGATATATAAGTATCAGATTTGGATTATTGCAAGTTATTCACTGACAATTAAGTCAAGGCATCAACTTCCAAAATGTTCTTTCAACTAGTATGATTCTCAATACATTATATAGTTAAAATCATAGGTTAATGCTAATTCTATGAGTTCTATAGCATAATTAGTGTCCATATTTTCACAGGGTCTAATTGTGTTACGACAACAACAAAAAAAACTTCATTGCAGATTACTGTACATTTCAATACGAAATGAAAAAATCACAATACATAATCACATTTACAATAAACACATTTTGTAATATAAACAAAAGCAAAAAACAACTGTTTGTATACATACATTATCTATCAAAACAAAATTACAAATTGAAATAATTTATTTTTAATGTACCAAAATATTGGGAACCACTTCAATTTTGAAAAAATTATCGATTAACCAATCAAAAAATTAATTGTAAAATATTAAATGAATAAATATTAATTTAAAATAATTATATAAATTAAATATAAAGTTAAAATTAAAAAATAAAAATAAAAGTAAAAATAAAAACAAGTAGTCAACAAAACTTAGGACAATTAACTGTCCTGAAAGAATATGTCCAAACACCAGGACAAATCTAGGATAATCAGAACATATGGACACCCTAAGCATAATCTACAGTCTTATCATTTCCCTGAATGTTCACATTAAAGTGCAACTTTTGCAAGATTTATAGAAGTATAAAGTTATCTATAAATCACTTACTTATTTAAACACCTGCTCCAATGGGTATTTAGGAGTTGTTTGAGATAGCAAAACCTCACAAGTTACTGATTCACACATACTTACAAAGCTATAGTGTGTATATTATCCTATCCACATAAATAAGACAATTTGAATCAAATTCTGTATCAATTCATATTTTAAAAGCAATTGATATTTTTTCCTTTAAAAAAAATTTTTTTTGGAATGGACATCATTGATTGTAAACTTAAATTTTTTATTTTCCACTCTGTAATCAACACATTTTATATCCTGTTGTGACTGCTAAATATTACATACAACAATACAAATTCAAAGTAAAACATGTTAAGTGGAAGTACAGGTTTAATATGAATACAACTCTATTATAAAATAGCAGCAATCAACATGTAATCAAGTTACAAGAGAATGAGTAGTACATTGTATTTAATTAATGATGACAAATATATTGTGTGTATCATGAAATAGCTTACCATGGTTGTAAATGTATCAATGGAGTTACCAATTGTTATATAATCAATTGTGGCAATATATGTTAAGGATGATATTCATGTTGGTAGTGATTATTTTGAGCTTGTGTTTCTATTTAAATCAGATACTACATTCATTTCTTAATAACAATGATAATTTCTAGAAATATGACTCTTAAAACATCTACTAACATATTAACCGTGTTTAATTAGTAAAAAAGTAAAATTGTAATGTAGCTAAACAAAAACCTTTGCTAATTGCTCAACAAGCTTTGTACAAAATGTTTAGCAAGAGAAAGCATTTAAAATATCTCTATCATCAGAAACCAAACCCCAGACTAATGGTTTCATGCTTTGGCACTCCTCAGTGAGACACTAGGGTAGTTTCAGACACTATATCTAAAAATACCAATCCAAAGCTAGCATTTATCTAAGAGTTAACCATTAAGTAGAAAATCTGAAATTTTCAGACACTTAAATGTCTTCAAACCCAGCTATCTAACTCAAATAGCTATATGAGGCTGAAATATCTTCAGCCAAACCATATATAGTAGTTTTAGCAATATAACATCACTTAAGACTTAAAGCAAAGACTATAAATAGTCAATAAAAAATAGTCATAAATCACATGATTCCATTTCTTTTTTTAAGCTTGTTAAATGTAAACAAAGAACTTTGCTAATTGCTTAACAATCTTTGTGATAAATGCTTAGCAAGAGAAAGCATTTTATTTTTTATTGACCATTTAATATTTGCTTTAAGTCTTAAGTGATGTTATACTGCTAAGACTACTAATATATATTTTGGCTGAAGATCTCTGCCCCAAATAGCTATTTGAGTTAGATAGCTAAGTTTGAAGACATTTAAGTATCTGAAAATTTCAGCTTTTCTATTCAATGATTAATTCTTAGATAAATGCTGGCTTTGGGTTGGTATTTTTAGATGTAGCGTCTGAAATTATCCTAGCACCTCACTGAGGAGTGCCAAAGCACGAAACCATTGTTCTAGTGTTTTGGGTATGGTTTCTGATAGATATTTTAAATGCTTTCTCTTGCTAAGCATTTATCACAAAGCTTGTTGAGCAATTAACAAAGCTTTGTTTATATTTTACAAGCTTAAAAAAAAAATGGGGCCATGTGATATGACTTTTTTTTTTTATTGACTATTTGTAATATAGCTATTCATTTTTTGTTTTGCTTAATATTTATTTTAAAATAGTACCAAGACAAGGACAGAACTATCAGTAAATGAAGCAGTTTTGATAGTGAAAATGAATTAACAGAATGAGTGAAATTTCTAGATGCTCTAATAGTTAAAATAGGAAAAAGAAAATTAATTGAATTTGACTATTGTTCTGTTTTTTTTTTTTTTCAACCCCCCGCGGGGAGAACCCCCCCCCCCTCTCAACAAACTCTTTTAGGGGGGTCCCTCCCCCCGCAAAAAAAAAAAAAATTTTTTCTTTTTAAACAGTTATAAATGTAAAGAGCAACCGATATTTTTTGACATACAAATAATGGAAATTTAAATACTTGTTAAATATTTGTCCAGAATACAGCTTTAAAAAATTGAACAAGTGTTTGAAAAGAACAAAAAAATTACAGATTTTTTGAGATATGGATTTAGAAGTAAATGAAAAGAATAAAATGGATAGATAAAATTATTGATAAGAAATTAAAAGCTTTTTGTGATCACTTCTCTGTACTTGTATACCCTGCCTATTGTTTGTTGAAATAAATAATCTCTTTCAGAATCACCTGTGGTTCAATTTATCGATTGTCGAGACTATAAACCATTTTCAAATAATTTAACTAAAATATGTGAAAATTCTTTTAAGAATGACTGATTTCAAATCAAGTGCAGAAAGAAAATATTTTACTGGTGCTCTTTTTCTTCATATAAAACAAACTTTTTTTGTCAAGCGTTGTTAGCCGAGAGGTCATCGCATCCGCCTTGCAAGCAAGTAGTTGGTTGCAGACGGGTGTGGGTTCGCGTCCCGTTCAGATGCTATGACATATGAAAAAACAAACTTTTTGGTAATTTTTCCAATTTTTTTTTTTTTTTAAATATCCAATGAATTATTCTAAACAAATTTTTTAAAGATTAATTAAAAACATTAAAATGTCCTTTATATATTTTTTAAAAACAAATTTTAATCACTCAAGGTGCATCTAGTCTCTTGGCCTTTTCTAAATCCAAACTGCTCTTCAGAGGAAAACATGTCTAACTGCTTATTAAAGATCTTTGGGAATATATTAACAGCATGTTGTAACAAATGCTCACATTTACTTGCATTATCTTTTTTTTTTCCTCCTGAAATCCTGAAATTGTAACTAATGGCCATTTTCCTGAATTATATTACATAACAAATTCTTTTTGAACTTTTTTCCTCGTGTTTTTTTATTTCAACAAAATTATGTAAATTCTTTGTGCTTTCCCATTTTTCATTTCAATTAAAGTCATTACAACAATGTATTCCTTATTATATAATCTATCACCTACCTAAACACCTAAATTTCTCTTTTCAATTAGAAGACATGAAAGCTTGTGCTTTATCATGCAAACAATCTATTATCCCCATTTTATAATTTCCACATCACTTATTGGTTGTTTTGTAAAACTACTTTTGCCATCCAAATAACTTTACTCAACTTTATATTGGAGAAATCAGGTTCTTTAAAATTTATAATTCATTTTCTAATCCCTATCCTCATTTTATATGTTTCACATCTTAATTTATTGTTAAGATTTTTTCCATAAAATTTGTATTTTATATTTTTTCTTTAATATTTTATTCACCTCATTGTTCAGCCTCTCTTATTTAATTTATAATCTAATCACTTTAATGCAGAATTTTTCAAATTTTCCTTAAATAATTCCCACTTTTATTTGAATTTATTTTATCAAACAATCATACTACTATAAAATACAATCATTTTCTTATCCAATTAATCTTAAAAAAATTATAAATTATTCCCTTTTTATTTCATCAAAAGCCTTTTCTATATCTTGTTTTCAGTTTTTCTTATTATTTTAAAAAATAATCTCAATAATCCAATTAAAATACATTCATATCATCTAGTGTTATTATATCTGAAGTCTTCATTTATGATTTTTAAACATGTTCATTATCACTTTCTTCTATTTACAGAATATCAACTTTTCAAACATTCATTATCTTATTGATTCAAACTTTCCCATATTACTTTTCTCATATTTTTCAATTTCTTCACACAACTTTTATCTTTTTATTAATGATTTCCATCATATCATCATCTTAATTACTAGTAAACATGCTTACTGAAATAGCTTCCAAAACCTTTAGAACTGTTTTAAGATCAACCATCAACAATCCATCAGTAGCAAAAAACATATTCGTTAAATCCCCCATTTTTAAACCTGTAATAACATAGCACTTATTTTAAATACTATCTCCAAAATAAACTTTTTTTCTCTATATAAAATGCATTCATTTTATCACACAGTTCTAATCTTTTCATCTATGATAACTAGGTATTCCTAATCCTGATATAAATTGCAAATAAATTGATGTGCTCAATCCAGACTCTGTAGTCTCTGATATGAATCTTGCAAACTATACCCTTTATGCAATATTCTTTTATGATGCTTGTTCAATGTTGGGAATTTTTGTCCCATTTTCACTGATACAGTAGCTATCAATAAATTATAGTAAACTAAAAATAAATGGCCATTATGTAGAAAAAACTAAAAATCATTCTAGACATAGAACATTTTTTAAAAAAGAACCATCAGAAATGCTCAATTTATAGTACTTTCTGTAACTCTCTATGCATGTGAAAGTTGAACACAGAAGAAAGACAAAAAAAAGATTAGTGCTTTTGAATCCTGGTGCTAATAAATATTTAAAATTACCATAGAAACTTGCACAATATTCTAGATATAATAACTGAAATAATTTACTTAAATGAATGGTTAAATAAATAGTTTATACCAACACAATTTTGGATTAACTAAATATATAACCATGAAAGCAAGAATAAGAGAAAAAGAATGTCATAAAGAAATTCAATGCAAGCAAAATACTATCTAAAAATAAATAAATTTTATAAATAAATATGTGTAATTTTGCGAAAAAGGTAGAAGAAAAAATAATTTTTTGAATCAAACTAATGTAAGCAAAACAAATTATTTATAAAAATAAATGATATATCTTTATAAATGAATAAACAAATATCTTATTTTTATACTACATGCATAATTTTAAAATCTTTAGGTCTAACATTAAAACAAACATTCATAAAGCAGAATAAATATAGAAATTTGGATCACAGATAACCAATCAACTAAATCTCTAACAAAGACAAATTGTTAAAAAAAATTCTCAATCTGAAAAAATATTACATGAAAAACTGAACACATGAATTATTGTAGTGTACAATGTATAAGTAAATTGATGAGAATGCCCATATTTACAAAAAGCTCATATGTTAATTAAAAATGGATTACTTTGAAAACACTAAACAACTGTAATTATAATTAGTTGACTTCTTTAAAATTCACAATATTACAATAAATACATAATTCATTATTTGAATTTAAAAAAGAAATGTTCTAAATGGCAAAATTTAGCAAATATTCCAAAATGACAGCAGTTATAAGACAACTTAGAAGTGACTTATATGGTATATGATGGCTAATCGTTACAATAGATCTACTTCACAAGTGTAACTGAAGAAGATTATGAATGGCAAAGGCAATTATATCAATGTAAAAAAAAAAAAAAATGTAACTTGAATGGCCAATATTAAAGATAGTGAATCAAATGTAGTCATTTCAATGAATATTCTCTAGAAATTTCAGTTATCATTTTGATATTCATGCTGTTTTAGCACTTCAATTAAACTAGTCTCTAAACAATTATTTCATCAAATAATCTGTTTTGTCATCTCACCCAGCATAGACTCTACATAATCTTTTGGACATACCTTGATATTACTATGCATATATATACATAATAAAAAAAGATCTATTGAAATAAATTCTTAAGTACTTAAATTTTTAAAAAATATGAATTAGTTTATCTATGACAATAGCAATCATTTATTAAATCTTAAAAATAGTTTAATAAAAGATCACAGAATGAGTCAAATATATATAACTAATTACAGTATATGGATTAATACTATCTTAGTTAAGCTAAAAGTTCTACATAAATTAATCCAGACAATTGTCTACTTGTAACACAAATGTAAAATATCAATCCAGCATTCTTAAGTTTCTAGTTTTTGATGAATTAAGTAAACATTTATAGAGAAATAATTCAACAATATATCTCATTTTCTTATTATAAATTTCCTATTTTTAAAGCATGCATAGGCTAATAAAAAAATATGAAATAATTATTAATTTTAATATCAATAGCATTGAACATACATTAGAATTCATTTTTCATATAAATCCATTTAAAAAGTAATAATTTTATACCTATCCAGTATCTTTATTAATAGCAAAAAAAAAAATTATTTCCTTTGCTTTAAGTATTAAATGTAAAATATTAAGTAATAATAATATAACTAGGATTTTTAATATTTTATGAAGTATTTTTATAATAATACAAAAATAAAACAAAAACATGAATATTACTGAAGGTTATTTTTATATGGTTTTTAGCATTTGATATATAGTACATCTTCATAGACTATCATATGTCTATGTTCATCAAAATACATTGTGTATAGTTGAGGCAAATACTTTATACAGTCCAATAAAGAGCAAGATTTCTCCAATAACTATTCATAAAGAAACACAAACGAATGAGAAATTATTTATCAGCTATGGCATTTACTAAGTGTAAGGGTTTTAATGATTTTCCATCCTTGTTTTATTGTCTAATTAATT
Source organism: Epiperipatus broadwayi (assembly GCA_028023455.1). Lineage (NCBI taxonomy): Eukaryota > Metazoa > Onychophora > Udeonychophora > Euonychophora > Peripatidae > Epiperipatus > Epiperipatus broadwayi. The sequence goes on from JAQFVV010006222.1 coordinate 5,278,806, forward strand.
AGTAGTTAGCTATCCATTTACTAATTAAATAGTTAACTGCTAATTGAAAAAAAAAAAAAATCAGATTGTATAGAAACTAATAATATTTCCAAGTTTTGTCCAAACTTGACTTGAACTCCTTATCATGGAAATGAAAACTGGATGTGCTAACCAGCACACTTTAAATCTTTCACAAAGTAGATATATGTACATACAAATATTAATATTAATTAAAAAAGGCATAAGATCCCCTGTAAATAAAAAATAGAAAAACAACAGTGTGGAAATTACTGGTACATCAATCTTCGTTTATATACTTGAGATACTAAATACAAGTCTGTCTTATTAGCATTCATTCTGATTAGGTACAGCAGTTTTATATCAATGAACAGAATGTTTTAGAATGGTACTTCCAAAAATTAAACATTATTAAGAGAAATTTTATTTTAGAATTGGAAAATATCTGAAATATAAAAATGCATTATAAATTCACACATGAAAAGACAGAAATATTTACACACAGAATATTGATATTATGATTGCCATATATAAACAAATTTTATTCAGTCTTTGCACATATTGAAAATCATGCAATTTGTTTTTAAAATATATATGTACATAGCGCAATCATTTTTAACATATATATTTATGATTTTAAAAACTATATATAATGTCAAAAAAAAAAAAAACTTAAGGACAATGAAGTAATAAACTGAGAAAGATTACAGATACATATGCACAGTGTTCTACAAGTGAATGTGTGTGAATGTGTTCACTAGATCATTCAAAATATAAAATTATCCATTATTCTTGTAATAAAAATTGGCAATGATAAAATCAAAAGCTAGAATACCTATGTGATGTTAAATTATTCAATTTCTTGTGTAGCAACTATTTTCTTGTGACTTTGTGATCATAAACAGCATTTGCACTGTGAACAAAAGAATTAAAATTTCATTTAAAATGGCACCAAAATACAAAATTAATAATAACAAACCAAGCCTTAAAAAATCTACGAAAATCTTCATTTTTAAATTTATTATGATTTCAAAATCTATAAAAATCATTCTTTATTTGCAGTAAATAGTTTGATGTCATTCCTTTCAGTGAATTATTACAACTCATCTACAGAGAGCATTGGATTTCCACAAACCAAGAGAACAAGCTGGATTTAAAAGTGGTTTTAGTACAATCGATCATATCCAGGTATTGAGAGAAGTTATAGAAAGGATAAATGAATATGAGTTGCCATTATGCTTTCGATTTGTAAATTATGAAAGGCATTTGATTCTATAAACATTTCTTCATTAATTAAAGCATTGGATCATCAATGTATAGATGCAGGATATTGTCATATTTTAAAGAATATTGATAAAAATGCAACAGCAACAGTTAAATTACATAATGATACTAGGAAAGTTAACACTGAGAATGGTGTAAGACAGAGTGATTCCATATCTCCAAAATTTTTTATAGCTGTGCTGCAAGAAATATTTTGTGAATCAAAATGGGAAGCTAAAGGGGTGAAAGTAAATGGAGATTATTTAAGTCATTTAGATTATGCAGATAATGTAGTTCTTTTAGCAAATAATGCTTTAGAGCTGCAAGAAATGTTGCAGGAATTATCAGATGAAAGTAGGGAAATAGGATTAAAAATAAATGTTAGAAAAACTAAAGTAAAGTTTAATAGATGTTCTCAAAATATGAAAATAAAGATTGATTATGATGAGTTCGAAGAAGTTAACAGCTACAAATACCTTGGTCAGATTATTAATACAGGAGGAAACACAATGGATGAAATTAATCATAGAATTAAACTTGGTTGGAGTGTTTTTGGTAGAAATAACTTGATACTAAAAGGAAATATGCCTATGTGTTGAAAAGGAAAGTTTTTAATAAATGTGTTTTACCAGTTACCAGTTCTTACTGATGGATCTGAGACTTGGACACTTAACAGAAAAGCAATACAGAGACTTCAGAACACTCAAAGAAGTATGGAGAGATGCATGTTGGGAGTAACAAGAAGAGATCGAAAAAATATGTGTAAGAGAACAAACAGGTGCTACTGACCTCATTGAAAAAATTAGAAGACTGAAGTGGAGTTGGGATGGACATATTACTAGAAGAGATGATAATAGATGGACAATTGAAATCTTAAACTGGATTCCAAGAGATTGTAAAAGACCCAGAAAGAGACCACATGTGAAATGGATGGATGAAATAAAAAAGTATGCAGGGTGATGTGGAAAAGAAAAGCTAAAGATCGAAGAAAATGGATTAAATTTGGAGAGACCTTCATTCTGCAGTGGATTGATAATGGTTAATGATGGTGATGATGACATTACACACTGTAGGATTATTCTTTTTGTTCATAAGCTCCAAAACCACTAAATTAATGCCTTTTCAGTTTTCTTTAAACTATGAACGTTTCAGGATTTGTTCGTTTGAATATTTGCCAACTTCAACATATAACTTTTTTCTTTCAAAACTAAATCAACCATTTTGTCACATAAAAAAAAAATTCCAACTTCTTTTGGGTTTAAAATTGCTATCCCATTAACTTAGCACTTTGGAACTCTTTTAATTAAATGCTAATATTCATATTATTCTATCATGAATGTAAATGCTAGCATTGCAATTGTAAAAAAATGACTACTGTTACGCAGACAAATATTATATGCATTAAATTCATAAATTTCTAATTTCTTTGTTTTTTTTTTTAAAACATTACAGGTTTCAAGACAGCACTTAATATGAGCAATGTGCTTATCATGCTAAATACAGGAATTAATCATGGATGGCATGCAAACAGCTATGGAAGATAATAATAAGAATTGATATTACTTTATTTCAGAAATAATTCCAATGCATTTACATGAGAGCTTAAAAATTATACTGAGAAGATTCAGAATTTATAGAGATCAATAAGAACATATCAATTAATTTATTATAAATACCTATTCAGATAGGAACAAAAATGAAGAAAATACCTATTCAACAGTAAATTTTCTATTAAAACAACTTAAGCAAAAAAGAATAAATATAAAAATAATTAAAAAAACGATGAATTTACAAGAGTTAAGATAAAACGGCAAGGAAATCTATTAAATATATATATGTTTCAAAAATATAAAACATTTTGCTATTGAAAGGATAGTTATTTCAAATTAAAGTAACAGTTATTAAAAAAAACAATAAGTATATAGATGAATGTTATGCTCGAAGTCAGAGAATCAAGTAAAACAATAAACTGTTGGTAAACATATATACAACATATCTAACATAAAAAAATATTAGCTAAATAAAAATTTGCAATAGAAATAATGATATTAAATAAATAATTCTTTTTTAAATTTCAAAATTGGCCCTTTGTTTCCAATGAATAAAAAATATAATCCATATATGCCTTTTCTTTATAAATCTTATTTATTCCATGAACTAAATTTCTGTTAGATATATATCTTCCCATAATTCTGTCTATATTTTGAATTTGAAAATGGCTATGGAATAGGGCTGAAATGTAGATAGAATTTTACAACGACATATATTTACATATGATAACCAGTTTAGCAATTGGCTCTCATGGTTTATTATATCTAAAGTATTGAGATATAGTACATTTGAAAAATTAAAAAAATAGTATTATTTAAATTCAAACAGTTTAAAATTGTCTGGCGAAAAGAGTTTATTTAAACTTCTGGGAAGATTTAATCTCAATATGTTTCAGTCATGTATTTTCATTCATTGTCTATTTAAAGATTTTAAACTAGAATAAAAAATGGAATCTATTGAAGTAGTGCTGATATTCTATTGATTTATTTAACCTTTGATTGTTGTGATATGATTTACATATGATAATTAGTTAGTTACTGGCATTTGTAGTTTATTACATCTAAAATATTGACTAGTAGTTTGTACAAAAAGTTGAAAAAAAATGATTATTTATTAATTGATCTTCAAGCAGTTTATATTTTCTTCATATTATTAATGTACTTACAACTTGCTCATGTGTTTTCACTCATTTACTTTAAAATCTTAAAATTAAGATAAGTGCAATCCATTAATTATCAATTGAAGTTCTTTTGTCAACTGATTGTTGATATTCTTTTGGTTTATTTAAAGTTTGATTGTTATGATGTGATTTATATATATATAGATGTGGAAAAATATGATTCATAAAATGAGTATGTGAATATTTTATATGCCTTAATTCTGATATATATTAGATAACTTTAGACTGAAACCAAACAAAACAACAAGCTGGGTTTAAAAAGTAAAGCATAGAAGACCATATTAAATTACTAAGAGAAATTAGAAGCAATCAATAAACATGAAATTGCCATCCTGCATGAATTTATTAATTAATAAAAAAAGAAAATAAAACTATAAAAAAACATACTGTGATTAAAAATTTGGATCATCATACAAATAAAACAAACATATTGGAATATTTATTTATCCTAATTTGGAAAATCAAAGTTAGAAAAAAACAGATTGATTATAAACTTATGCATTTTGCAATATTTTCAGTCAGGATGATATAAAAAAGTGACCACTTGCAAACAATCATCCAAATGACCATTTGTAATTTGATTTCTTAATTGACTTTTTATGACATTCATATTTGAAAAAGAGGATTCTGACAAGTATATCGATCTGAAACACAACAGAAATTTTCTTATATCAGTTAATATTGGAATTTTTTCATGGGTATACTTCCAAATGACTTCATTGTTTATTGATTTAAATGTAAATTATTCTGAATGTTTATTATCTCAAGTTCTACACCAGCTTAATTTATATCAAACAGTCCACTAATTTTATTTCGAATTTCTGTGATGATCAAGTTTTTTTGCAATGGATTATTGGTAAAATATATAATCATTTCAGTTGTATTAATATCTTTAAATCGTAAATTCATTTCTTCCCAACTAATTCTATTTCATGAATAAATTCTTTTAAACTACATGAAGCATTTCTTGATTTTGTTCAAAAAATTTTAATAAATATGGGAGATGTGTAAATTCATAGTCATTTATATTTTTCACATGATCACCATCTCTTATACTAGCACATAATTGTTGTATGGAGAGTTTTGCCTCATTTATATTTTTCTTTAATAAAAGTAAGTATTATTGGAAAGTTTTTATTGAACTTAACATGACAATTAAATTCTTATCTCTATCTTGTAACTCTAAATTTAAATTGCTTTATTTCTTATAGAAATCTATTTAAAATGATAAGTGTAACCATCTTTTATCACTCAATTGTGGATAAATAACTCCTTTTTCATCATAAAAATTTTTTTATATCATTAATTAATGCAAGAAATCTTTCTAAAAATTTATTTATGCTGTGCAAGCAAACATTACTGTACAACAGAACTGCCCTATCATTTGCCTATAATTTTAATAACCGCTGTTACAAAACTTTTCCTCGAACAGAATTTACAATTTTAAATATAATAGCCAAAACATCTTTTGTTTTTAATCTTTTATTACATAGTACTTGTTGGTGGATAATACAGTGATACGTTAAAAAGTCTGAATATTAGTCATCATTTTTATATGATGAAATGAAGCCTGATTTATTACCTATCATTGCAGGAACATCATTAGTAGTAATAATAGACACAAGTTTAAAAAGTGGAAGTTTGTGGTTGTTTCACAAATGCTGATAAAATGACTTATCCCCTAGTTCTCTCCAATAACGATATAATTTTCAAAAATCTTTCTTTACTTGAAAAATCTTAAAATATCATTAACTGAGCAGTATCAATTAAGTCATTTGATTCATCAAATTGAAATGAAAACAAAACACATTGAAGAACTGAATATTCAGTTCAGCATTTAAATTTTCAATTCATTTCATAACTTGTTTTGGAAAGTTGTAAATCTTTTATATTCAAAATGATTTCATTTTTACTTTTAAAATTAGAAAATAAAGATTTTGCTACTGCAAGAAATGATTCTTTTATTAACTATCCATTAGTAAAAGAGTTTTTTGCTTTTGCTAATAAATGACACACTTTCAAAAATGCAATAGTGGCTGATATTGGTTTATTTATTACTTTCAAAATCATATTGTTGTCCAGAAAGTTCTTTTAAATTTATAATTTTTTATTTACATATTTCAGAATTTTGGAGGAAATCTTATATTTTGCATGTAGTCATAGAAAAAAGTCTCTCAATATTACCCTTTTCTGGAATTGTTATAGATGAATTACAAATCAAATGTTTTCCATTTACCATTGTAAAGAAGTAATCCATTTTCCATTCCTCGTGAAAATGATACATCATCGATTTCTTTGATAGATTCATAATTATCCTTAAATAAAAAGAAAATATTTTATGGAAGTAAAAAATGTTTATAATTTATCAATTAGCGAGCAAAAAATAATGGTAAATCCAATGATAAATTTAGAACAAATGAAACTCAATTGAAATTCTAACAGTGAGTAGTGGAAAGTATGTAATATAGTTACAAATAAACATAATTATAAATGAAACGTATACTATGTGCTCTGCTTATAATTGTATTCACTCAGCTCGCTGTTTAACTTCCAATGATCCAAATTAATTCATTAACCCGGACTTATAAGAAAACTACTGACTTGACAATTTTAACAAAAAATAAACAATAGCAATATATATTTAAAGAGATAAAATAATGTTAAATAAAATATTGTTTTCAGTTTCAATTAAATTTATAAGTAAGGAAGATGAATAAAAGTTTCAACCAAAAATCTCTCCATGATTGACCTGTCGATCACAATGTACATGTTGGCCACCATTATCACAGACTAAGCATTATACCAAATTCTAAAGAATATTAAAATGCAATAGAAATTATTAAATTATGTAATAAGTTTGACTTTGGCAAAGGCAAGATTATTCCATTTCTCTAAAATATTTTACAACATTTTGTGAGAATTCAGAGAAATTAAAATGAAAAGCAATATGAATAAAAGTAGATTATATTACATTGGGTCATAAATTTTTGCAAATGATGTGGTTTTTCAACTAATGATTCAGAGCTAATGGTTGTCTGATGAAAATAAAAAAGTAAAAGTACATATAAATACTCAAAAAAAAGAAAAACAAAATAAAAATTTTTAAAACATAATACCATAAAAAAACCATGTCTATTTCTTTTAAAACTTATATTTGTTTTATATATATATCGGGGGGGGGGGGTTAATTGTAATCCACTTTTAACCATGCTTTACAGTCATTATCAAGCAATATAAATCCTTAATTATCAAATGTATTTTTAATGAAGTAATCTGTACATAGCATTTTCTCTTTAAACAATCAATACAATCATTGTGTAAGGATATTTTCATTAAAAATATATTTCACCACAAAATTTAGTTGAAATATAATGCAAAATTTGTAAAAAAATTAATTATAAGATTCCTATAAAATAAATAAATATAAGTTTCAATAAAAAAAATTATGTGTATGATATTTGTCAAAGGATAGATCATTTTGAAAATCAATAGACAATTGTTCATTAATTATTCAATAAAGATTGTATAATTTTAACAATACAATATTTATTTTCATTTACTTGAATACAATGGTAATTATTAAAAAAGTTACTAATCAATTATAAATTGCATGATTCAAATTATTCATATAGATGCAAATAAAATGGATGAAATTGTTTATAGAATTGAACTTAGCTAAAGAAATTTCAGTACAAAATAAAATGTTCTAATAGTGCCTATGTAAAATTAAAAAAAATACAAAAACTGAAGATCGCAGACTAAAGTTTGAAAATATATTTTAAGAACACAGGAACAAGAGAAAGTGAAATCGAAAGGCATGGGAACAAATAAATAAAAGTATTATAATGATGAAAATAATGAAATGAACTTTGACCGAATGTCTAGCTAGAAAAGTTGATAACAGATGAATACCAGAAATCCTAAATTGAATTTCAAAAAATTTTAAAAGATCTAGAGGAAGAAAGTGAGTTGAATGGTTAAAAAAAAAATTCACCGCAATGATGTGAAGTTATGAATTACAACAGGAATAATTTCGGATATCGATAATTAAAAAATGATACTGACATATATACACATCATATTAACAAAATCCTATATAATTTTCCTTTCTTCCCATAAAGTAATAAATATTTATAAAATAAAAATAAAATGTAATACTGTATTATGATTGAGATCGAACATTTACTAAAAGTTTATGAGAGCTCTAAATACGAAAAAAAAATAATAATAATGTAATATGGACAATCATGCAAAGACAAATTGCTATTCATAAGAGTAGTTTATTACATGTTTGGTCCTGTCAATGGCAAAAAATTTAATATATAGACAAATTATAATAAAGGCTTATAAAACAACGTTCATAATCAATAAACATAAGCAAAAAATTTAGTGTTTCTTACCTTTCCACTTTTTTACGCAGTCATTCACTCACAAAATTAAAATTATTAATAGATATAAACATCACAAGATTGCAATACAGAAAATAAAACAAAGGTGATAAAATATTTATAAAAATACATATTTTTAACAATGTTTTCTAATCTGAAGTGAAACAGCATGGAGACTTAACTAATGAGCATGCGCGACCCCCCACGTGCCAAATAAAATATCACATGTTTTTAAAGTTTTCAAGATGGCGCGAAACAAATACCGCGCATCATCCTCCCAATTATTTTTTTAAAATTATCTATTTTTGAAGATACTTTGTACAAGGATATATATATTTAAAAAAAAATCGGTTTGTATATCTGCAATATTTTTAATTTCATCATTAATTTTGTTTCATTTTGATTGTTTGAAATTAATATGTAAACATAAAAAATTGACTACTACAATATACTTTACTTTTATACTTATAAAATTATGACTTTTATATTCAATTTCTACTTTCACGATTTATTATTGCAATTTTGCGTAATCTGTTTTGTGCATCACGCAAATGGATAACTAATCTTAGCGCGGGAAAAATTTCCCGGCAGCCATCTAAAATAATGAATTGCATACGCCTATTTTGTTTGACCAATCTTTAAATAGAGCCTATGTCATCTGATCATTGCCTACATCATTCGATAGTGATTGACAAGCTGTAAAATATAATGTCATTTTCCATTGGATAGTCTGCATTCCAGACATTTTCATCAGTTTGGAAGAAAATAGGACGACGGGATTAAATTTTCCTGTACCCTTGTTAAAATGACTTTTTTCACCTCAAATTAAAAAAAAAAAATTGATATATTTACAAATTTGCGTAATTAGTAGCTACAACGACGTGAAAGTGATAAGAAATTTTGTAAAATTGTATCTTGCAGTTGATAATTAGGATTAAATTCTCCTTACTGTACGATACGTAAAATTGGGTGCAGCTGTTGATTGTTTATTTTTACTTTCCCGCGCCTTGCCAACATGACAGCTGATAAACTGTTTACATATACGTACATCGGCGCCAAGTAAAATAGTTCCACTACCACGACGGAAAAATATTTTTATGGATCAAGATTCTCTTTACCACTGAATAAATAAATATTTAAGTATTACAAATTTCATTAAAATTTAGTTTTCAATCCTATATTTTTACGCAGGATATTGGAGATATTCAGGTATTGAATGACCTTTGTAAGAAAATACTACGCACGATGAAATAGCCCACTGTTTCCCGCCAAACCATCCTATTCGGTGAATTGAGGTACTCCGAGGCCGTAAAATCTTGAAGTAATTGTAGAGTAATATTTCGTCGCAGTCGTTTTTATCCTCCGAACACGGCGAAAAAGCACTGGATTATGGCTTACTATCATAGGAATAGTGAAAAGCGGCGTATTTTGCAGGATTTTCGCAGACATGACGAAGAAGTAATCGGCAGTCTGTTCAGGTCTGTTTTGTAATGAGTAAGGCATGCTTTGTTGTTGTAGTAGTAATTTACATGTCATTCCTTTTTTTTACATTTAAAAATATTATTGTAGTCATTAATAGATTATGCTGCTTTATGTTATCAAACTTCTTTTAAATTTATTATATTTCTTATAAAAGTATTTTGATGTAGGTTTTAAATGTCACATGTTTGAGCGGTAGCTTGTACTACAGTAGATTAATTATGTTAACAATTATAGCTCGAAATTCGCCTCTAATATTTAGTTTTAAAACTTTTATTTTTTTTGGTTTATTGTTGTAATTTTATTATTAAATGTTATATATTAATACATAGTTGTCAAATATAATAATTTTTTATTATAATTGTTCAAAGTAGACGAACGCTTTGACCCATCTAATCGTCCTTTTAAGCCTATTTTTTTCATTTACTGAATTAATAGGCATATGTGCTCGGGTTGTTTACTTCATTGATGTTTATATTATGGGAATGCTTATTAAAAAGAACGTATTTTTTAATTTTCGAGATTATTACATACCTAGATTTATTAAAAGTACTAAATCGCCACATATTTTAACTACCTTATTTATAAGATAAATATTGTTTGCCTTTTTCTCATGGTTAACGATTTTTGTTTTCAAATTATTTAAATAGTAGTATTCCATACATGACTGGACCAAGGAAGTGTAATTTGACACAAATTGGAATAGGAGTGAGTCAGATGTAGCTATAAATAAGTCTGGAGAAGGTTAACGTAAACTGTTATCCAGCTGCTCACCACGGAATTCTTTATACTATTTTGTTCATTTTGGTCTATTTATAATTTAAACTATTTATTACTTTGTATTTTATATGCGTGTATTTATTACTTTTATGTAATCGATGTTGACATTTTTTTTCACAAATATGCCGTGATTTTCACCGGTTAACGTTATTAGACAGTTCTATGTAAGCAATGTATTGTCTGGAATGGTAATTGCGTACGTAGGCAGACTTGGCAAGCTGCCAAAATCCAGTCATTCCCGGCAGCTGCTTGCATTTCTGTTGGAGGGGGATGAAACAAATTGAGAATTTTTAATAGATAAGTTAATATAACGCATTTCATAATATTATAATAAATTAGATTTTTAACATTAGTTCGATTTTTTAAATAACATTATTATTATTACACCCACCCCACCCCCTGATCCCTACATCACTTCCTATTTCGGAACTGGGTGCCTAGACCGAGCTCCCAACTATCCCATGATGCTCTTGGGTTGGCATCTTGCCAAGACGGCGTGTGCAGACGATTAGCATATGTCAATATTTCATTTGAGTGGGAGACATGCCGCTTTATTATTTTGCATCTTTGAAATATCGAAATTTGACGAATTGCAATATTTAAATTGTGGATATTTTCACTTCCGAGTTGTTTCTTCTCATCACAACCCCCCCCTCCACGGTCATTTCATTACTATGTTTTATGTTAAATAAATAAATTTGGTGATGCGAAAAAATGAGTACACTTTCCTTACAGTGCAACATATTCTTAAACTGCTGCTTGACTAAAGGGTGCTCAAATCACATGATGTGATGAAACTGAAATTGAAAGTGAATTATGGCACGAAGTCTAGACTTACGAACACATGACTATTGAAAAATTTGTAAATGTGAAAAACTTACATTTGAATTTCGAAAATTATAAGAATGGGTAATATTTTTATATGTTTATTTTATATTTCTGAAATACTTAATATAAAATCAAAATGACATTAATTTTTATTGTTTTTATAGGTTAGGCAATCGCCCAGCCTCTCCCAAAACTCAAATGGAGCAAGAAAAGCGAATTCGTCGAGAAATCGCCAATAGTAATGAAAGACGACGAATGCAAAGCATCAATGCCGGTTTCCAGTCTTTGAAATCTTTGCTTCCACATCACGGAGGAGAAAAATTGAGCAAGGTAAGCAATTATAGGATAATGCCGTCGTTTGCTATTGCGTGGTAGCTTTTTAAAAAAAATTGAATCAAAAACCGACTTAATATGGGGGGGGGGTGCAGACAAGTGTATGCAGCACGGCATTGGCAATTGGCCAAGTCACAAGTGTTCAGCTGTTAATATTGCCCTGTATGTTTGTAAAAAAAAAAAAATATCTAAAATAATCGCATAAAATATAAAAAATTTTAAGTTCAAGATGATAAATAGTTTTTTTAAATGTTTATAAATTCTGCTTGATTTTTAATCGATTTTTAAAAGAATGAAAAGAATTTGAATTCTAATATTAGTTCACAATAGATTGTAATATATTGTTTTGCATTATGGGAAGGCTTCTGGGAGGTCGCTGCTGCATGTATTCGATTGAAATTCTAGTTTTTCTAAAGAAGTTTCGGCAGTTTTTGTTCGTATGTGGATCGGTAGTCAAAACCTACATTCTTTGCATTCCTTAGATTCGTCTTGTGAGCGAAAATCTCCGTAGGGAGAAAAAAAATGTGTCAAGGGGAGAAAAAAAAGGGAAAAGAAGACTAACTAGTTGGCTGGTTGATAAATTACCCGCCAGAATGAGAATTGTGGGATTGTTTACCTGTTTGTTACTCCATATCAGATTATGATGATCATCTGTAACTAAAGTAATTTAAATAAAAACCTTTGGATAATTATGAAGCGCTGTAACCGTAATTTGAGTAGTTGTATTTTTTTTTTTTGCATATCACTCACAGTTTTATTTTTTTTTAAAGTTATTTTTTAATTCCATTAATGTTCACAATTCAAATACTATTACATAGTTATTTAAGTTTCCGCCGAAAATTTTTTTAAATGTAAATTATTTTAAATATTGATACATTTTGCTATAGTGCACACATTATGACCTTCACTTTTGAAAAGAAACCATCCAACGTCCACGATTACTTTATAAATCACGTGAGATGTTTTCCGTGGGAAAATTTTAGAATTTGAGAAATTCTATTGATAAGTAAAATGTTCGAGATGTTATCTTCATTGAACTGCTGGCAGTCTTAGTGGGTGTGTGCGAAATGCAGGCGGAGATAGTTATACAGACTGACAATCGGAAAATATTTTTATTGCTAAATAAACCGAAATTCAGCAAAATTGTGTAGTTACATATTTTAATAAGTCATTTGTATTTTAAAACAAAATATTTTTATATTTAATGTGTTTATGAATATAATTTAAAATTTTGATGATTATAATTTTATTTCCCCATTTGCCTTTCTTGGGAAATATACCCCCACCATTGTTTGCTAGCCGTAGTACTTACTAGTAGTAGTTCCGTAAAAAAAAAATTATTTGTAGGAAATGGGCGTTTGAGATTATTCAAATCCTTGATATTTAATTAACATTTGGATTTTATATATATTTACATTTGTAAAATATTAAAAGTTTTCTGTTTTACTTGCTGCAGCTTAACATTTTGTCATTTCCTTTATTGAACAATTTTAGTTATGTTAATTACCATGTTTATATTTTAAATTTGTATGCTCAAATATTCTACTGAATATTTATATTTAAAAGTGAAATTAAATGTACAGTATTATGTGTGTATATTGATATATATAACTTGACCTGAAGAAAATTTGTTTTTGAAAAGGCTAAACGGCATCAATATGCCTATGCATTCTTGACAGTCAATTGTTGCATATATTAATTGTAGTTTATGGATGAAGTCTCCTGGAAGTATCAATTAAAAGTATTTGCTGTTAACGTTTACAAAAGGCACTAAAGAAAAGACTGTTCTTATGCTTTCTCTTCCATAAAAGTGTACAAGATTATGAATGAAGGGCTTGGTTTGTCATGTGATCAGTTTGATCTCCACCTCTTCCTTCTCATCTACCCTGCTGACCCAGTAGTGAGAATTTTTATTCTGTAAACTGATAATGAAAGGAAGTGGAAAAACTCCGGGGTCACCAGGGCAGGGCATGTCTGATCCATGTGTGGAAGAGAGGCCAACAGTTAGAAGAAGTTGCTAAGAAGAAAGCTGTTTTTGATTATCAAATTTCAAGGTCAACCATGTGGAAGTGCTCTGGGCTTCTTTCCCAAGGCTTTTTCTAATGTTAGAAACTATGTAAATCAAAGATTTTGAGATTTGGAAGTATGCGCGCACACATGTTTATTATGAAGGGTTATGTATAAATAAATCGTGTTATTAGTGCAAAAGTAGAATATTATTGTTAGATATGAATTGATAAAAAAAATTAAATGTTTTTTTTTTTTATCTTTTATTTTATGTATATCACTTTTATATTTTGCAGGCTGCCATTCTTCAGCAAACTGCTGAATTTATTTGTCATTTACAGCAAGAGAAAACACGACTTGCAAATCAGAATTCTCAACTCAAACGTACTCTCAATAATCAAAATACACACGACAGTGATGCCACAAGTTTAGATTCTCCACCACCGAAACGGAAAAAAAGAGATGCAGGTAAAAGAAATAATCGGGTTTTTTTTTTTTTTTGGTTGATTTTTTTTTTTTAACTTCCATTGTTCATTAAAATAACGAATAGGCGTATATCTGTTGTTTTATTACTATGTATGTATATATTAGATACTATGACATTAAGTGACATCTAGTGGTTTGTTTAAATACTTCAATTGCTTAATAACTCTTCAACGTGTAAGTTTAAAAGGAAGCCAGGTGATTGATTGCTCACAAATTTTTCCGAGTTAAATTATCACTTTTCTCCAATTTTAATATTTTTTATAGTTTACTAATCTGAAATCTTATTTGTGTTATATAGCGTATATAATTTAACATTACAAAAACAATTATTTTTACTTAAAATTTTTTTTTTTTTTTAAATTGATTATCAAGTAATGTATATATTAGTTTTGAGCCAATAAACATCACACTTGACTACCTACCACCTCTTATGCTTGTGTATAACTGTTGTTAAAACAGGCAAAACTCACTATATGTATTGCCACACACAGCAAGTTAGAGTAATCAATGGATGCCAGAAGGCTTGTGCATAAAATCCCCATCTAGTGCCTACTCATCCAATATCCCCAAACTAGTTTCTGGCTTGTGACCTTTGTCAGTGAAGAGTTTGTATGTATATATTTTTTCTTAGAAAACAAGTTTAACGAGATAATTGTATACAACTAATTAGTATTGTTTGATCATTGTCATTGCTTATTCCTCAAACTTTTCAATATTTAGTTATATCATTAAAGGTGAAATTTGTTATCTCCCCTGCTTAATTTTTCACAAATCATGGACTGCAATTGGAGAATTGATTCCTTTGAAAATAATTATGAATGACTGTCTTACAAAAGTCTTGATGAATATTTTAAATGAAAGATTCATATCTTATAGAAAAAACCATTTGGCAAATGAACAAACTGGATTTTTATAATAGTGCTATACAATATATACACAGGATCATACTATTGAAAATGCTAATTTAGTAAGGAAAAATCTGGCCATGCCAGTGATGCTGGAGAAAGAGAAAAATCCAAATTGGCAGAACTGAATTAGGAACAGAATATGTTGGTATATTCTAGAAGTTAACTTCCGTGGTATATTCTAGAAGTTAACTTCCGTACTGCTATACAGATTGCCCAAAAAATAATAACTGTCAGAGCACAAATATGTTGCAAGCCATGGACACAATGATTAATTGGTTCCAATATCACATTAGATGGCTTGACACTTATTTATTTGGTGATGTATTATACAAGTATGTAATATGGATAGTGACAAAAAGATTTACAGAAATGTTGGCATTGGAAAGAATTTGCTACAGGTAGTTATTGGAAATTTTATGGATGTTAAAGGATTCCAATAAAATATAGAGCAGTAATGTAGTTCAAATTAATGGTTTTTGAAGGGTAAATTCTGTCTTGGTTATTACACAAGACCCAAACTAGAGTATAAAGAGGGGAATAGACTAACTCTTGCTTGCAGTAACTTATCTGCTTGTAAAAAATGTTTAAGATTAATTAATAAGTATATTTGTATTTGGGGGGGGGGGGGCATCTTATGTAAAAAGTTAATTTTTTATCTGTAAGAATATTGTCATGTGCTGAACATAAGTAATTTCTAAAATAGAAGTCAATTTAAATGAGTTGTTAATAAATAACTTAATAACAATGAGGATTTTGTTTTTCATTATTATTTGGGAGTGTCCCATCCCCCATCTCATCTTTCTTGATGTTGACTATGCTTATGCAGGATTATTGATAATTGGAATTAGTACAATCATTTTGTGATCCAAGAAATTTTGCAATGTACATGTATCCCCCCCCCCCCCCGCTATATTTTAGCCAATATAATATTATTGGTGGATACCAAAGACTGTTATCAATCATATTAATCTTAGTGTATAAATTATAATTTGTATTCTATAATTCAAAGTATTTCATGTCTGAAACAATTGATTTAAAATTTATGTATTTTTTGAGAATAGTTTGGTCCTATTGCAAATTCGAAGAAAAAGCACTTGAACCTGAAAGCATTGCCAAGATCTTCTATTTATTTAAAAAATATGGTTTGGACTAATTTAAAATGATTATGAATGAAATTTTAATTTCTAATGTAGGAATTATTTATGTTATGTTATTGGTATTTTTTTTTTAATGGAATCTCTTAAGTGTATGTCAGTTTTATTCAAAACTTCTTTGTCTTTTTAAATTTTGAGAAGCCAGCTATGTACCAAAATTAATACACCTTTGCTGGCTGTCACTTTAGTTTTTGCCAAAAAGAGTTTATAATTGCCTTTTTTTTTTTTGTTCTTAGTCCAAAGAAAAGTTTTTATGCATACTTGTATTCTAATGCTTGTTATCATTATTTTATTTTAGTTAATATTTTTATTAGATATTATAAAAGGTATAATTCTTTTCTTTAAATCTATAGATAAAGTCACTATCATTGTATTACATTTGTTAATTGCTTTGGAGGGGGGGGGATCTTGCATATTATGTAGTATTATAATTAAATCCATGATTTGAATGCTTATTTCAGAGTCTTCTGATGAAGGTATTGGCAGTACATGCTCTGATTTGGAGGATCCTACAACAGAAGATTTAAAGAGAGAAACAATTGAACTTAGGGTTCAACTAGATCGTGAACGACGATTACGATTAATGTTAGAAGAACAGACCAGAACACTAGAGGCTCAGCTTTATCCTGAAAGAAGTCGTGATATAGAAAATGAAGAACTTTCTACAGTAAATTATCATAAAACAGAGGTTAGTATTTGTAAAATAAAGTGTATTTGAGTTTTATATTTATATGTTTGTTTATTTATTTATTTATTTATTTTGCAGCAAAAATTTGTAGATACAAAAAATTATATAATGGACCAAGAGGATATTAAAAGGCCTGATGTTGTTGCAAGTCCGGTACCTAACTTTAAACCTATACAGACTCATACATATAATTCTACAAGACAAAATTTAGAAGCTATTGTAGAGGCAATTCGGCATCTTGAAGGTGATCATATGTTTAGGGACGATATACAAAAACAACCTTCTCGACAAATAAGTGAATCGGACTCTAATAACTCTTTAGAAACTGAAGACTGTAAATCAGAAAGGAGTTCTCCTATGTCTGTTAGCAGCGAAACATCAACAAGAGAATCAATACACCGTCCCGCTCACACACAATATCAAAGACCAGCCGTCATTGTGGCTACCAATTGTTTATAATATCTTATTTTTCTCAAATATGTATATTGTAGTCATTGCTAGATCCAAGATAGTTGTAGTTCACAGTTCTCTGGAGCTTGAGAGTATTTGTTCTTCATTTCACCATTGTATGTTGAATTCATTTATAAAATTGAAGAACAGTACTTCTCTCTGGACCAGCATTTCAACAACAAAAAAAAAAATTTCAAGAGACAAAAATCTACAGAAAAGACTTTTATATGAAGAGAAAATAATCTTTGTTGAATATTTGTTTGTTGTAAAAAATGTATTATAGTTTTGTCAGTTACAAACATTCTTTAAAGATGTGTGTAGAATTTATGTTCCGAGTGGGTAGTACACTGTAGATGCCACTTGGTTATGTGAATTTTTACTTTGCTTTCTCTTATGTAAAAATGTAATTATTGTATACTTTGTCAAATATTGTATCCATTTTGCTCAGGTGCTACCATATGGTGGATATTTTTTTTTTTTTTTTTGCACTTAAATCATCATTCTATTAAATTTATGTATGAGGAAATATTTTGCCTCTTCAACATAATTTTCAGCACATATCAAACTATTTATTTTATATTAGCCTTCCTGAGTTTTTATTTAATGTTTTCTATAGTTTCCCCTTCAATATTTTTTTTTATTTTTGTATGTGCTTGCTATTCAACATTGTTAACTTTTCAAATTGCAGTAAATTTCTTATTCCCGGTGTCTTTTTTATTTTTTTATTCTCGTGTTACTTATTTTTTTGTTGAAATCCTTTTTTATTCTAGGTTGCACCCTTTTTTTTTTTTAATTTGTTCATTTCTTGTTTTTTATTATATGTTGAATTCATTTCATTATTCATTTGTTTTTATTCATTTTAATTTGTTATATCCTTAGAGTGAAGGAATACTTGTTAACCAAAGTTCAAAATTGAACATATGTATTTTTTACTTCCATGGATTTTTTTTTAAAGGTATGTGTGTATATATATGATGTTTATGTGTATAAAGTATATACATGTCTATATATATATATGCACTATATTTATTATCTTGACTTCATGTAGTATATATATATGATGGAGAAAAATTTGAAGTTAAAATATTTTCAAATAATTTTAAGATTACTATTTGTTATTAAATAATAAATTTATTAATTTGTAATATATTTTAAAAGCAAAATATTTTAACAATTAAGACTAGATATTTTGCATATAAATTGTTTTGTGTATTATATATTGTGCTTATATATTTCTATATAAACACATACATGTCATAAAGAATAGATATCAAAAAAAATGGGGATATCTTTACCCTAGGATATAACTAGCTTATTTATTTTCGAGTAAGTGGAATTCTTTATTTTCTTATTCATTCAAATTTTTTGATGTACAGTCTATGTTTAGCCTCATGAGTGATGCTATAGATAGCAAAAATAATAAATACTTAGAGAAATCAATATATCTACATATATATATCGTTTTTATTTATTAAAAGATTTGTAGTTGTTTTTACTGTTATCGCTATTTTAATTTGGATCAAATGTTTATGATATATGTTGTAACTTTATGTTTGTGGACTGAGATGTCCACACACACAAAAAGCAATTTTGCTATTGCAAACAGGTTTGTTTTCAATTATAACCAAAATGAAACCTTAATTCAATGGTAATTATCATTTTGCTGGGGATGGGAGGGGGGGGATAGTGTAACTTTGGCAAAGAATTGTACATTACTTGAAAATCTTTATACATCCCCCCCCCCCCCAAGGTTTAATGATCAGATTTGATAAATAAATTAAAGTGAGCCAATTTGGATATATTGTTTAATGAAAAGGAAATTTGTTCAAGTTGAGATTTTAAGGACATTTCTTTTCAATATTTTTTCATATATACAACAAAATTGTCTTTATTTAATTGTAAGTCTATTACGAAAATACAAATTGGTATGGATTAATATAATTACTTAGTTCAACTATAATTTATTATAAAAGGAAAATTACATAAATTTAATGGGCTTATTTTATTTTATTTTTTGTCTCTTCTGTTCATTACAGATATAGTTAGCTTGTGTTTTACCTTCCTTCAAAGAAAAACAAAGGCTTTTATTATAAAAATTAATACATAAAAAAGGGAGAGATGCAAGTAAGAAAAAATTTAGCTTTTTTTTTATTTATCTAGAATTCTCATGATAATTAAAAATTTTAACATTTATAGTATAACATATCCTAAAAACATGCATTTTAATTTGCTTTATTATGATTTGGATGCAGTTCTGTATTGTTTATTAGAAAAGAAATGTATATACTTATAATTTTGATTATCCAGAGATGTTCTCTCCTGAAGTAAGATGCAATTTTATTTAATATTCTTCAAATAATTTTTACTTTTCAAAACTCATCTAAAAGCTAGTTAAATAAATGTAAAAAGCGTTCTCCATTTTGTTTTTAGGAATAATTTCATAATATCTTGAATGTAATTTTTGCATCATACTCTCTAAAGAAGTTAAATTAAGGTGTAAATGTTGAGATAGGATACTTAATAATTATTTCTGATTGAAAACCAAGTGCAATCCTACCTATATAGTTCAATATTTCATAATATCCAATTTGACAGATATCATCTACAAGTTCTAGTTTTGATTTAAATAACAACAATCAATTGAAGTTATGGATATAGTTTAGAATCAGTAGAATAATACTATTCACTTGGTAATTCATCACTTAGAAAAGGAAAGAACATATTGATATTCATGTTGATTTTTTAATATTTTTACTCCCGGAAAAAAAATAAATTATTTATTTTTTTAAGTAAAAAGTATTAACCATTATTTATTTTATTGATAACAAAAGATTAATGAAATCATAGATTCTAATCAGAAATCTGCAGAGGCCATTCTTGACATAAAAATACTTTATAATATAAAAAAACTAAAATTGTAGACAATTTGTAATTTATGATTCTGCCTGGAAAGAACAATCAGTGGGTTTTAAGAATATTAACTAGTCTTTAAAATGTAGATCATAATACAGTTTGATTTTTAAAAAAGAAATTTGCATGCTTAGTATATGGATGCTAATTCTGCTGTTTGTTATAAGCAGTACACCAAGTATAATATTCTGAGTTTATAATATTGATTGCCTTTTTTTTTTTTTGATTGGTCGACTTTTTAAGATTTTATATTCATTAAAAAAAAATTATTGCGGATTTATATCAAAAATTATTTTTATAAAAAGTTAAATTTTAATCTTCAATAATTGGTGTCAATAAATTGATGTTAACACTTGTCTTCTAAAGAACATAAACTGAGAATCAGTTTCAACTAATTAAAAAGTAAAGCTCTTAGTAACTAATTGTTTTAGAGATGTAAGATACAGTCCTGCAAGTGATTGACAGATTCAAGAGTTAAAAGCTTTTTTAGATTCTTCATGAGGGAAAAAAATTAGTTGCATTAAGAAATAGACTACCATTGCAAAACGTTAGTATCAGCTTATACTGAAAATAAGCACTTTGTACAGAAGTGAATAGCAGTACTTTAAACAAAGATTTTTTAAATGTCAATTACAAAATAATTAATTGAACCATTAAGGAAATGTATACTTTATGCTCTAATACTGACTCTATACTTGGTAGAAAATGATAGAAACTAATAACACTTCATTGTCTGGTTGCTTGTTACTCTAAAATTTATTCTTGTCTCAGTACTAATTAAGTCTATACCATAAACTAATAATGGACTGTTTTTTTATATTTGCAGAATTAAATAAAAATTGAATAGCTCTATCTAGTTTTAATGTGGTGGTAGTGATGGATTGTAAAATGAAGGTCTCCGAATCGTACTTCCAGTGTCAAACACCATGATTTCCTTTGCAACAAATAATTATTTAAAAAAGTGAATGAAAATCCAATCTGAAAAAAACATTAATAACTATTTTGAAATATATTTTTAAAAGCTAAAAAAATACTTCATTCCAACTTTGAATTTAAAATCATAGTGTTGTGTTTTAAGCCTAATTATTTCTAATATTTAATGTATAAATACTGAGACCATCAAATGTGAAGTTATTTTGTAGTTAAGATAATGAAAAAGCAGTTGTACATATTTTAAGAATTGGTGAATTACCTTTTTAAAAAAAATCTCTAAAAATATTTTTTTAGTTTATAATTTTAATAATACAAATAATTATTTTTAATTACAAAAAGAAATTTAACTTATATATACATTATAATTACGTTAATGATATTAATATATGAATTTTCTGGAATTATTACGAAATGTAATACTTATATGTGTTGATATATATATTTTTTACAGGAAAATTTTCATTACTGAATCTTTATACAAATATTCCAATGAAAAGTGGCTGCTTCTCTCCTAGCTGCTTTCAACACTTCCTTGTGTTACACAACTACCATGTAGCTATGAAAAATTTTTAAAGTTATAGCATGTTTCTGAATAACAAATTTTGAAATGTGACTTTCATTTCCCTGGCATGAAATGTATTTGAAAACTTTCTTTCAATTCATGACTTCATTGCCATAGCCAATTTGAATCATTTTAAAACAATTTAATATTAACGCATTATTCCATCATGAGTTAAGGTGCAAACATTGTCAAAACTCTTAATCCAGACATTACCATTGTAACGTTTATTTATATATGTTGCAAATATATTGGCATTTGGTAAAAGCTAAAAAATAAAAGTAAATTTAGATATATTTTTTTTGACTATAATTTTTTTTTAAAAAAAAATAATGTACAATGAAAATTAAATTTTTCTTTCTTATTTTTTTTTACTTAACTGGAAATAAAAGTAGAATTAGAGAGAACAAAAGAATTCCAAAAGCAAGTAAAAAGATAAGCTAAAAGAAAAATATTTTAGCTTATTAAACATGGCCGAAAAACTTGATAAAAAAAAATGAGAACTTAGTAATTGAAAAATGATAAAGACTGTATAAGATTATAAACACAAAACGCCATGATATTAGCATGCGCAGAAGTCCGACAACGGGACCTCTAGTATAAAAAGGAGGGATTCGGTTGGAGGAACGTCTTTGTTTAGCTGATATTCTTTTGGTTGGTTTTGGATTAGAGAATCCAGACCACTCTACGATGAAAAAGTTATTCATACGAGAGTAGACCAGAGCTTTAGCTGACATCATTACCGATGGACACCAGAGAAGCTTACGTGACTAGCCTATGGAACCAGCACCAAGATCAACTAATAATCAAAGGCCGGGAGCTCAATTCAACCCCGAAAAACTATGCATAGTTATCTACAACCTTCATGAATTCACAAAACTTACCGGTAAGTTAAGACTACTTATTCCTGATTGTGACAAAATTAAGCGTTTGCAAACAAGTCTTGAAATAATCCTGATAGAGACTTTCATTTTTTCTGTGCAAGAGACTTTTGTTTATACCAGAACTTTTTAATTAATTATTTTATTTTATTGATTGCGTCATATTTGAATTAATGTGTTCTCTCTGATTTACTTGATAAGTAATTTATTTCAAATATTTTTTTAGTCTATTAGAATAAAAATATTTCTAATACCAATTTTCATTTGTGCGTTATTAATAAGTTATTATTTTTTTTATTATTAAATCTATTAGTAGTTTAATAAGATTTAAAAATGTAATTTACCTTTGCCAATATGTTTGAATAAGCCCAGGAATAATAATCTTAAAAAAATAATTCTCGTTACGGTATGATGTAATACCGATTAGTTTAAAAGTATTTTTTTTTATTTGTGAGACGTTATATGACGATTTCAGCGAATTCTTAGGAATTGTGGCGCCCAGATTAAATAAATTAAAAGCTGATTTCGTCAGTAGCACAATTCTCAACAATTAATAGGTCGAGTTGATCAGGAAATATAGCTATGTTTTTAGAATAGAAATATAACTTCTTTTTTGACATAGCTTGATCAACTCACGCGCAGTTTATATTAGCGTGTAGAGGCCTAGCAAAACGGAAAACGTTATACCATATAATGTTTGGGGTAAATATCTTGTATTCCTGTGTAACATGCTACAAGCAGTTTGGAGAGAAGAACCAGTCATCTTTTCATTAAACTCGTATGATTTTTACAAGAAATCTTACAAATTTGTTAATTTGGCAATTAGCAGTTACAAGAAACTTAATTATTTTTATTATTTTTTTCTGAAGGGATTAATTATTAGTTATGCTTGCATAATTAAGTGAATTTTATTTAATTTGAGATTTGTAAATACAATTGTAGTTAATTTTTTAAAATTTAAGCCAGATAATTGTGCTGTCTTATAGATAATTAATTTGCTATTGAATGCAAGATATTTTTAAGAAAATATATTGACTGGTGGAAGTGTTTGAGAGGATTTAAGTAAAAGCAATTGGTTTAGCTATCTTTATTTTCATCAAATTTTTACATACGAATTTCCATACTATTGTTATAAAAATAATTTTAGCATATAAAATTTCCTTCAACTTTTGTTTGATAGAATTTGCTAGCTTACATATGCCATCTTATTTTACACTTATGCATGCTATGTTGTGTATAATTTGGTCTTTTAGGTTTCTTTTATAGTGAAGGTGTGCAGGTGATAGGGCAAAGAATAGAGTAACTTATGTTTATTGAATGTTGAATCATTTTTCATCTACATGGGCTAAAATTAATCGTGTATTTTATTCATTATCACAATAAAAATCAGTGAATAATATGATGACATACTGCACTTACAATTTTTTTTTAATATGATGAAGGCTATTATTTGTATCAATAATTATATATAGAGAGAATGGAATTATATGACATTTAAACATAGTCCACAATAGTCTCAAATTGTTTGAAAAAAGTCTGGAGGATGTCTGTTGCTGACTTTTGACAATCTCAAAATTTATGTAAAGAAATTTGGGAAGCCATGAAAAATATGCTTCTCAAATCAGCACGTAAATTAGATTCATTATCATCTCTGAATGTGATAGTTTTATCTGTAAATACAATGAGATGAACCTGTAACTCATCTACGCAGAATAATAATTGGACCAAATACAATAATTTGGATGCTCAAGTCAACAACAGTTCTATACAATATTTTGAGATTCCGATACTTGGTGATTATTAGATGAGCATAATAGTTTTAAAAGTTATAACCAATGTTTCACCCAACTTTATACTTTTTTTAGATATTGCATTGTAATCGGAACGCACTCGTTTTGAAGCTTTACCATGAATATTTTGATTGTCAAAGTATGTGGATCTTTTGATTACATTTTTTTTTTTTTTTTGGAATGTCCATTTCTCCTTTTTTTAACATATGCTAAATGTATAAGAATTGTTTTTGGTTTCTTGTCCTATCATTAACATCTACTCCAAAAAAGTTTATGCTCTCATTGACAAAAGTAAATTTGAATATTGAAAAGTTAAAAAAAGACACTAGATTTATCTTAGAATCGTCATATAGGAATCTTTAAAGTTAGGGATATTTAGTACAAGTAGTTTAGTTTTAAGCATTATATTAGTTGTTTTTTCTATTTGTCATACAGTTGGTTACTATTTTATATTTATTAAGTCACATCACTAAAAATAGTTCCATTAATTAAGTTGAGAATAATAATGTTCAATTTTTTAAATACATCTTGTCAAATTTTAAAACAAAATTATTTCTAAGAATATCAAATGCTTTCAAACAGCCATTAGAAATGAATAAATTATTGCTTTTTTTTTTTTTTTTTGGACATTTTATTACTGAATTCATTCAAATTTAGAATAGATTGAAACACTTCTTACCCTATGCCAGGGGTCCCCAACCTTTTTGCACTTAAGAGCACATTCTATAATACCAGCTAGGTGGCGGGCACCAGTTATTTTTTTCAACCAGATTGCGGGCACTATTTATTTTTTCAATGTAAATTTATAGTTGGATATTGTTAATAAATACACATAATGTACAAAAAAAATATTTATTTTAAAAACAAAATTTTAACAGATAATTAACGTTTATATTTTTACGCTGTAAAAATATAGTGTGCCCTACAATTTGATTACAATATAATACAATAATTTATAAGAAATTTTAAAAATTAAATTTATTTGTATCAGATAAATAATTTTTTATCATGTTAGAATAGCGGTGGGCACACATAAAATGGTCTGCGGGCGCCATGGTGCCCGCGGGCATAGGGTTGGGGACCCCTGCCCTATGCTATTTAGGAATAACCTTAGATCATAGCTTAACTTATTTTACTAATTTATCTAAGCTTAAATTTATAATAATTGCTATTAATGAATGTGCTATTCTTTGGGATTAATGATTCGAGTACTTTTTGGTTGGAGAAAATGTACCCACACTAATGATATTCAAATATTAGCATGTTCAAATCTATTTTCCACTGCTTCCTATTCTTTCACATATTTCTCTTATCAAATTACCAAAAAAAGAAGCTTCCACACAAAATGTATAAATGGCTGTTAAATAGATTGGATTTGTCAATAACTCAACATACAAGTTTTGTTACCTAAGATTTGTTCAAATCAAGATTGTTGTGGATTTTCAACCAAGAATCTACAATTGAATTATGGCAAAAAAATAAACATTTTTTTTTTTCTGGATCCAACACAAAGCTAATTGAATTGATTACTGGAGTCGCACCAACAGTTTTAGGACTATCCACAATTGTGCTCTAATAGTCATTGATTTGATTAATTTTAACCAAAACAGTCACTTTGGTAATGACCACCAATGTATTGCTAGTGACAGAATTTAAGGTATTTAATAACGCTGTAGTCAATCTCTCTTGGTTGGAATCTAGTACCTTTGTGATGGTTTATTAATAGTTAACCTAATCAAAAAAATCCATACAGTGAATAAATAAGTTAATTTTTCTCCAGGCATATAAGAGAGTTTGCAGTACAAAGTACCGTTTCCATAAATGTTTTATTTTTATCCAAAATATTCTTGACTATTGTAATTATCAGTAGTAGTGGAGATTATTTTTAATAATCTTACAGAAGTTGTGATATATATATATGATAGAATTCTCCCTTTAATATTAAATTCATCTCTTGTGAATTTACTTGATTTTAACTTAAATAAATTGCTTCAGCATCTCATCTATTCTGCAAGTAGTATTTATGCTTAATGGCAATCATTTGTAGCAGAATCATTTTGAAAGATATTCCTGGTATAATTAAATACCTAATTATGGATTGATTTTGCCATAATTAAATGTCTTTATTAACTTTAACGTTATGGTTAGTGATAGCCAAAAATAATGAATGATTTCCTTTTTCATGATTTAAATGCAATATTACTCTTACTTTTGACATAACTATTTTGTTTTCAAATGCAATTCAAGGTGGCCAAATAGTTAAACAATATTGTCATCTTTCCTTAATGCATAGAAGAGATGGAACTAAAAAGATGTTTCTGAATACTAACCTCTGCTTGTGTTACATTTTTGATAAAAAAAAATATATATATGTAAAGAATCAATATAGGAGAATAAGTTGTTTTTGAGTGATAAAAATATATATTTCTCAAAGCACAATTTGACAAATTCTTTTCATTATCATATAATAAATCGAGCATTTAATTCTAAAATTAAAAGTATACTTCCCATTATTTTATCAAAGAAACATATTAAGACTGATTTTTTGAAATTTAGGCAGCCATTCATAAACTATTACAGTTATTCTAACTCAATGAAAAAAGTTTTAAAAAAAAAAATAGAAATGAGTTTTGCAAAGATTATACAAACTAATCTATGAACAATAAATATAGAACGTTCTACTTTTCTACCAACTTAATATTTTTTAATTTCTTCAACAATCTTTTCTAATTGTAACTTTTCATGGACTTTTTGAATAGCTTCCTTGTAAATATAGTCCAAATGAGTTTCCAATTAACTGTTTTTAGATAATATAAATATGCAAAAATGTTTAAGAATCACTTGTTTTATTGTTGCTTTAGGATTGTATTCATAAAACGGGGGGAGGGGGTAATATGTATTTCAAAATATTTGAACTACATCAGGTCAAAAATATATTTATGCCAAACGTTGTGAATAAATAAATGATTCAATTTTGTAATTACAAACAAATTAAAATTTGTCCTATTTTTGGCCTCATTTATTACTTATAATTTGCCAACAATTTTTTTTCTTTTGACACCAGCTTCTTTTAAAATAACTATTCCATCATTTAGTGGAGCTTTTCCCTTCTTTTAATTGCTTATCGTCTTACCTCTCATTTAAAATGGTTAGCAATCCAGAAAAATAGAAGTCAACCGATTTACAAATATATTTGGATTTATATGATCTTTTAGCTCTATGTAACAAATTTAATACATTTAGATATGAAAATTCCCAAAGAACTTTATAATCTTACATAATTCAAATCATCTCTTATTTCTCGTAAATCTGTCTTACTAAAGCACCCATTTGCTGATGAAATCTTTGAACAAATGTTAACTTTATCCTTTTTAAGAATTGGATATATATTTACAAATACATTTTATATATTTAAGTATTAAAATATAAATTTATATTGGTACAGCATTTAGTAATCAAAAAAGTTATTTTTCAGCCTGCATTACTAAATCCAAATATTAAATAATAATACCCAATTTCATTTTAATAGATTTAGATGTTTTTATGTTTAGAAAAATGAGGGAGGCCCCATTTAAAGTGCAAATCAACTTTTTGTTTTTTCCTTTTGCTTACATCTACAGTGCTCTGTAAGATTTATCAACAAATCAAAGATCAACTCGGTAAGCAGTTGAGACATTGAACTAAGGGGAAATACGAGCACTTCACAGTAAACTATAACATTGATTCACCTTATCTTTATATTATTTTTCCTCAGTTTTTATTTACAGCATGATTTTCATTAGTGGATTTGAATCCAGTCTTTAAAGCTTTCTTTAGTCATCCATTCCATCTTATACAATCGATATACATGACCATATGAAGTAGATAAATGATCTCCATTATACGTATTTTGTGCTGAACTAGTAATCATCAGTTGGTCCAGATCATCATCTCCCACACATACAATCAGTACTCAGTTTGTAGTAAGATAGCAAATCTTCAAACTTTAGTAGACATGCTTCTATCTTCACCTTCCAACTTTTCTGTTCAAATCATTGAAAATCTGACTGCATGTTAAGCCCTTGTTTGCCAATTTTTTGTTATACCCATGTTGATTATAAATCATTCTGACCACTTAAATGTATAAAGACCATTTAAATTGTCTACAAAATAAAATGTTATGTGTAATGTATTTTTTCCATTTATTTCTTCAATTATTGCTGTTCCAAAAATTGCACTTATCATAAAAGATAGATATATTTGTGAGTCTTAGTGTAATACTATAACTCCAGCATCGCTGGTGAAGATTGTATCATATTCCAATTTTATTATTTTTACAGTCAGCACATTGACTTTCTACTGATAGACTCAAATTATCCTGGAAACTTAATCTTCATTTACCAGCCATCAAAAGATGGTTATATCGAACTGTTTATAGATTGTTTAACTGGAAAGATTCTGTTGCAACTTATTTCAAACCTCATTTGGGTCTGAACTCAAATTCTGGACATGGCATGAATGCAATCATTCTATGTAGTTCTGTAATGTTGTTCACAGAAGAATTACAAAGTTTGCACTGACTTTAAAAGCTTATGGTCATTAGTGTAATTGGTGATATGAAATTTAGTATCAATAATTGTTTTCTACTTGATTTGTTTTAAATAAGTTACTATTTATAAATTTGGCATTTTCTAATATTAGTTGTATAAGTATTTCAAAGAAAATTATTAAATAAAATCAATATCTCATTCATTAATATATTGAAAAATGAGAATTTGTGCATTTAATTTATTGGAATTCAATTAAGAACTTTGAATACCCAACAACCATTTTTTTTTTTAAATATGTCCTAGCTGCATTAAAAGTTTGTTCTTTCGTCCATTCATTTTGCTTTTAATGCCTTCTTGTTAGTCTAACAAATCTGCAAGTTATTATTTTACCTTCAACAGATTCACATTTTACTATGTTATTTGAAAAATCTAAATTACTTTTATTTGCTTTGCTGGCTACTTATTTGCAAAATGCTTTATTAAAATAATCCATCCATATATTAATTAATCTTAGTGTCACAATATCTAATTTTTTTTTTTTCAGAATTTAACATCTTAGATCAGTGTCAAGAAGGTACAAGTTTGAAAAAAAAATTATTGATTTGATTTTTTCCCATAATCTACATATCTAATGCAAAAAAGGAATTCATTGGTTCTTTTTAAATTTTATGTATCCCCCCCCCCTTTTATTAGTTCAGATCCAATCAATGTTCTTTGAAGGCATTTGTAATGATCTTAAATATAATTCTGAAAAAAAAAAATTGTAATCCAAATGTACACATGGTTTATATTCATTTTTATATAATAATGCTGGTTATATTGTAGATTAACTGATTTTGCTTTGTCAATTTAATTGGATTACTGTATTAAACTGCCTTTATGGACCTTTTACCAGAGGCCTTTTTTGATATATATTTTAGGTGAATGGGATTTATGAAACTAGATTTATTAGTTGTAAATACACTAGTGCTAGTGTGATTTGAATTTGATAATTATATATAGTATTTAAAAACAATTTTGGTTATTGCATGTAATTTAAAATAAGTGTGGGATGTTTATAAATTAATTCAATCACTAGTTTTAAAAATAGTGATTGAATTAATTTATGGATTTCCCACCTTTATTTCAAATTACATGTAACAACTAAAATCATGGTTGAAGAAAAAAATATTTTTTTGTTTTTATGCACAAGTAATTTTATGGGGAAATAAAACTTACAATCAGTTTTATTTTTTAAAAACCTTACCATGAATTTATTTGATAAAGAATGCATTGATTGATTCATATATATTTCACTAAACATCACATGATCACCATCTCTTATACTAGCGCATACTTGTTATTGAATGAGGCAAAACTCTCCATATAGTAGTGCCAACCAGAGTAATCAATGGATGCCAAAAGGCTTGTGCATAAAATCCCTATCTAGTGCTTACTCATCTAATATCCCCAGACTAGTTTCTAGCTTGTGGTCTTAGTCAGTGAGTAGCCTTGGATCTGAGAGCACTGCACCTAGATCTTAGGATCTAATGCAACCCTCCAGCAGCCACCTTTTATCTCTACTACAAAACTATGAGAATGAAATTAAAAACACAATATTTTCAATCTAAGCTCAATGGATTATACAGTCATATAGGCTTCTCACTGACGAAAGCCACAAGCCAAGAACTAGTCTGGGGATAGGCTCTAGATAGAGATTTTATGCACAAGCCTTCTGGCATCCATTGATTAGTCTGTTGGCACTACTGTATGGTGAGAGTTTTGCCTTGTTTCATATATATTTCATCTGTTAATATAATGTATAAAATAATTTGATTTTTAAAAAAATAATGTTTTGACACATTTTCTAAAACAAAATTTTCATATTTATACCGAACACAATATAGTATATGCAAACTAAAATAAAAACTATTTGTAAGTATTTTTATTTGAACTAAATGCACATGTTATATGTATTTGTAAAGTATGATTATTATAGCATCAGATTTTATATGAAATCATTGGGAAATTTTGTTTGTATACTCTAAATGGGATGAATAAAGCTTACAGGAAATGACTGCTAGAGAAATAATGGAACGTAGTGATTAGCATGTGTGAACATTCTCATATCTGCATTAACAGTTTGTTATAAGCTTCACAAACAACATTTCTAGCTATACTTCCATTTTAATGCTATATTGTGTCTAATATGAATGTCATGATATAAAAAAGTACTATTATGAGTTATGGATACATTGATTTACTCTTTTCCCACTCATTGAAAAGATATATGATTATCATAAAAAAAGGCATTAATCAGATAACTCATGTATTTGTGACACTTGATAATACAATTGTCATGATTTGAAAAACTATTTGCAATAACACAGCTGTAAAAAACAGAGCAAAACTCTCCATACAGTATTGCCACCTGTGCTAAACAGAGTAATCAATGGATGCCAGAAGGCTTGTGCATAAAATCCCTATCTAATGCCTACTCATCCAATATCCCCAGACTAGTTTCTGGCTTGTGGCCATCAATGAGGAGCTTTGGATCTGAGAGCAACCCTCTCAGATCCAAAGCTCCTTTCTGACTAGTGGCCGATATTGGATGAGTAGGCATTAGATCTCAGATCCAAAGCTCCTCACTGACGAAGGCCACAAGCCAGAAACTAGTCTGGGGATATTGGATGAGTAGGCATTAGATAGGGATTTTATGCACAAACCTTCTGGCATCCATTGATTACTCTGTTTAGCACAGGTGGCAATATTGTATGGAGAGTTTTGCTCTGTTTATCAACAATTAATGTGCTAGTATAGGAAATGTGATTATGTGAACACAGCTGTACAC
The DNA here is from genome assembly GCA_028023455.1 of Epiperipatus broadwayi. Taxonomy (NCBI): domain Eukaryota; kingdom Metazoa; phylum Onychophora; class Udeonychophora; order Euonychophora; family Peripatidae; genus Epiperipatus; species Epiperipatus broadwayi. The sequence continues at coordinate 5,310,730 of JAQFVV010006222.1, forward strand.
TAAATATTTCACTGGAAGAGATTCATTTCCTGAATCAAAGCTTGGCTACCATTTCTAATGCTGCAACATCACATCTCTCAAGAGACCATTCTATTCTACATTAATCTTGTTTCATCTTTCAAAAGAAAATAGTGTAAATTCATACAATAAAATTTTTATAGAAACACGATAATCATTTTCAACCATTACCACCAATTCGCAGTGGAATGAAAATCCAAGCTTAATCTAGGTTCTGTGATACAAGCTCCTCTTCCTGTCATAATTATTATTTTATTTGTTTCTGAATCTCTTGGAATCTATTTAAAGATTTCAAATGTCTATTTATTATCGTTTCTTCTAGCAATTTGTCCAGTCCAGCTCTATTTTAGTCTCTTAATTCTTTCAAGGATCTACTTGTTTCTTATCTCACCCAAATATTTTGCTTTCAATTCCTTCTAGTTATTCCCAACTTAGATTTCTCCATATGTTGTTGAGTGATCTGATTATGCTCTTCTGTTAAGTATTTTAAGTTTCAGCCCAATAAATAACATAAAACCCAATGATTTAAAACTTTAATTTTTAAACATATAGGTATAGTTTACTATATTTTTTTTACAACCAAAAGCACTCCATCCAAAATTAATGCTACATTAATTCCATCCATTATATTTTTATCTGATATAATATTTATCTATGTTCTTTATTACTTTTTACAATGTTTTTTTACAACTTAATATGATAGTTTTGATTGCCCCAGCAATTTTCTTCAGAACTTCTACTTATATCCCCAAATCTTAATTCTATCTGATGATTAAAATTGTTAACTTTTAATTCATAATTATTATTTGTTATCTTATGCAAAAACATATACAACATATCTTCAAAACATAGATGACTTTAATAATCTACATGTATTTTTATTTCATTAGTTTTCCATTTTAATCCATAAAATATTTCTAAAATTGCTGTAAAAAGTTTTGGAGATTACTCTATTTTATACTTTATCAATGTTTATCTTAGTGTCATTATGTAATTTACTTCCTACTGTTGTATGTTGATAAATATATTCTTCAAAATATAATTATCCTGGATTTATAACTTGTTTTCCAAATCTTTAATAACCATGGAAATATGTATAGAATCAAATGCCTTTTAATAATCTACAAATCTAAAGTATGGTGGAAACTAATTTTCATTAGTTCTTTCTAATGAAATAATATTTTATATAGCGCTTTGAAGATTTAAATTATAAATATTCTCAATTCCAAACTCAAGATAAAATATGTTCATTCAGTCAGTTTTTTTGGCTGGTTTGTGTCTAAAGTTTGCATTAAATGAGTTGTAATTATCTTTTTTTTTTCTCAGTGATGAGATGTTTATTCATCAAAAAAAACAGATACAGTGAAACAAATGAAATTTCAGGAACAAAATGGTAAGAGGGGAAGGATACATGTAAAAAGGGAATGAGAGGGGAAATGGTGTGTAGTCCAGGCTGGTTAGAAAAGCATGTTTTTGTGATTGTGTTCTAATTATCTTGGTTAAGATTTTGTATAGAACTGACAGATCTTCAATTTCTAATATTTTCTTTATCTTTTTAAAAATATCAGTATTATTATTACATTCTTGCAATCATCTGGTACAACTTTATCATTTAAACATTATAATTTTGTCAATAATTTCTCTATTTCTTCACTTATATTGAGATATCACTAATAGTTTCTTTTATTTCCTAGACTTTTCTCTTCAATAAAATTCTTGGCATTTCAGATATAATAATTATAGTGATTATTTTATTTTTATTCCTATATAATTATTTGTAAAACATTTTAACATATTTCATGATAATATCTCTCTTTACTTTTTTTTTTTATATCCAGGGTATTGTTTAATACTTTTGAAATTTATTTTCGTATATTATTAACTTTTTCATACATTTCACAGAATTCCAGATATTCAATTCTTAATGGATGGACCATTTTTAAATATTTTCATATTTCTTCTTTTCATCATGCATTATCTTGCCTCAAGTAAAAATTTATTGCTCCAATTACGGTTTTTTTTATGCCAACTATTATTGCTGATTTTACTTGACTATTAGTTATCTTTTTATTGATGTCAGTTAAGTTTGAATCATCTTCAAAGTCTGTCAATACTTTAAAATGATTAGCTAGTTTCTAGTTTAAATTCATTGGAATGTTTCTGAAGTTTATGGATATCAACTGATAATATTATCTTTTTCAATAACTTTTATCTCTAGTTTTGTATTGACGTGTATCTTACATCTCACTAATCAATGTTTCCTGTGTTGAATCTATTAAGAATATTACAATTTGAAATAAATATTTTCTGATAATTAAAATATTCAATTTTGCTATAACTTTCATTTGAATGCCCATTTCCATTTAGTGTTTTTCTTAAAGAATTAATAAATATACACTTTTTCTGCAAATTCCACACGTCTTCTCTCATTTCTGTCACTCCCATTTTAATTTTAAAATGTTTAGTCAACATAATGAATAATGTAAAATATTTTGCCCATAGTCTCGGGGATCACTATAATTATTATTGATTTTCTGGAAACCATTCTTGAATTATTTTCACTACCATTTATCAAAGAACTTAAGATTTTCTCCATAACAGTGTTCAAATTTTAAATAATTTATTCCCACTTAGAATTCAAACATTTCTTGATGTAAAGTAGTGGCCCTATCATCTGTATATCCATGTTCCAAATATTTTGTCTCATCATAATATATATATTTATTTAGAATGGTCATACTTGATTATAAATAAAATCAATAGAAATTATATTTTAAAAAATATATTTTCTTTTTTGTTACATATTAATGTAACAAATATATATATAGTTTACTATTTGATACATTGTTCGCATTAAAAATACATCTTCAATCATTATGTGTCAAGTTAACCCATTTACAATAGTTAATTGTGCTAAGTGAGTGGCAAGCTTTGATAAACTACCATTGACTATGAACAAGTACGTGTGTCCTATCATTTGGTGGTTATGTTTTAGTGCCTACTTATTATACCTACCTTCGGGAAGATAACTATCGTAGCTACATAATAAGTTCTAATGGTACAGTGTAATATTCAACCACAGTTAAAAGTATTTACAAAAATGTACGTTTTCTTAAGTAAAAAAAAAAATAAAAGACTAATTTTAAACTATTATATTTAAAACACTTTTTTAAAAAAATATTTGTAAGTTAGTATATTTCTGCTTTTTTTTTTCCTAATACAAATACCACTTTATATTTAATGTCAGAAAAATTATATTTTAAATAATAAATTTATTAATATTTTAAGTCATTATTTACTGGGTATATTTTGGTAGAATGCCAATTTTTAAAAGCATTTATTTAGAAGTTGTTTGTAGTTTTAAAACGCATGTGAGACGCGCAAACAAGTTGTTAATGGTTACTGTCCACAAGATTTTTTCAAAAAACTTCCCTTACAGGCATAACTTTATTTTTAGGAACATTCATTCACAAATTACTACCGTTAAGTTTAAGTACTAACCCTAGTAAAAAAGAAATAAGTGACTTGTTGAGATTTTAGTATTAAAAACAGGGTCACCGTAGTTTAAAAATAATCCCACTGTTAATGCTAGTACGATTTAAAACTTTTTTTTTTTTTTTTACCGATTATAAAAGCATTTTCACAAACTTTTTATTATTAGCGCAAAAAAAAAGTTACTTTTTTTTTTTGCAACAACTTAACAGTAAAATATCTACATATATTTTGAAAAAGTTAATATTATAGTATATACAAAAAAATACCGTAAAACGTTGAAAAAATATTTTTAAAAAATAAGATTTAGTTTAGTTAGGTTAAAATTAATTACATTACAAATACAGTTCTTGCGAGAAATATATAAATGGGATTAATAGTAAAGGATGGGGTAACAAATTAAATTTATAATAATTTATTAACTAGTTTTACAATAAGTATTCTTAAGAAACGTGCATTTGAAAACTAAGTAGAACTATAATCTCAGTAACTAAAGATTCGTGAATCAATTCTCAGATGGGGAAAGTAAAAAAAAAAAACGGTTGTAATCAAATAATAGTTGATCTTCTAAGCAACCGACCATACGATTATTATTTTAGGATAGAATTATGTAATAATTTAATAGGTATTAACTATGTTTTACAAAAATTATAAGATTCATAGTAACATTTAATCCTTTACTCAGACCAAATTCATTGCGTGAGAATATTAATTGGCGAAGTCTTATGGCTTGACGAGCTCTCTAATTACAATGTCTTAGTTGTCTAGTTTAAAATTTCAATTTATAATGGCCGAGAAAACTTGATTTAATTTATTCTTGTAGCTTTTTCTTCACTATCATTTACAAATGCATTGCACATGAAATCCTAAAGCAATCAGTCTCTTATACTAATATTTAAAGTGTCATTATGTTATGACGTAAAAAGGATAGAAAACAGCGTCTATATATGACTGCTATTTTTTAAACTTTCTTTTAAGATGTTTTGCCAGCCTCATTACTTTTTGTGTATTCAAAATTTGTGGATAGTAGCAAACTATATATGAACTTTTAATATATATACATGATACAATTTAATTTGAAAATTGTACTAACTACATTAAGCCATCAATAATAATAATAATAAAAAAAGAAATCATGCTGGGCAAATTCCTAATGTCCACTCCATATGTTCTTGTCATTGCAGCTGTTATTACTATGTGATTATTCATATAGTATACGAACATGGATGGGCTGCTTACCAACGTGCATTAGCCAGCATGGTGAGTTTATTGGCTTTTTACCTCAGGTTAAGATCAAGAAACACCATGGTCTTTCTTCTCAGTTGCCTGATAAGGCAGAATGAATGTGTAAATGATAAATATTTTTCCAATACACATATATACAATTATGACAGACAAAAATAAATCATGGCTCTTATTCCCAGAAGACTGTAAAGTCACCAACCAAGGCAGCGGTTGATGGCCGAAGGTGGAGGGTGCTAAGAATCCCCTGATTGCGGACCCAGGCTGCCATTTGATGAGAACTTTTTATTTAGGTACTTACAACTGCAGATCTTTGAAGTGAAGGAAGATTGCAAGAATTAGAAGAAGAACTGTCTTATATTAAATGGGACATTATTGGAATTGGTGAAGTTAGAAAAAAGGTGAAGAAACAATTGATTTAAAAAGTGCACGAATATTGGAAATATAAGTGGAGTAGGATTCATTATAAATAAAAAGTGGAAAAACAACAATGTGGAGATTGATGGTGTATCGGACAGAGTGGCAAGATTAGTTATACAACTTAATAGCAGATAATTCAGGTTTATGCCCCAACAAGTTCTCATAGTGATGAAGTAGTAGAAGATTTTTATATGGATGTGCAAAAGGCTTTTGATCAGAGTAAACATTTTAAAATTGTTATGGAAGACTTTAATGCTAGAAATTGGTAAACAAATGAAAGTGCTGTAGGTAATTTTGGTTATGGTAATAGAAATGAGAGAGGATATATATTTGTGGAGTTTGCAGAAAAAGAAAAACTTTATATTACAAATTCTTTTTTTGAGAAAAATGTTAAAAGGAAATGGACATGGAAGCATCCAAATGAAGGTACAGCAGAATTGGATTATATTTTGACTAACAGGAAATACATATTTCAAGGTTGTAATGTTCTTAATAAATTTAACACAGGAAGTGATCATCGATTAGTAAGATGTAAGGTATGTGTTAATGCAAAACTAGAGAGCAAAAATTATTAAGAACAACAATATTTACAGTTGATATTCCTAATCTTCAGGAACATTATAATGAATTTAAATTAGAACTTACAAATTGGTTTCAAGTATTAGTAGATTTTGAACATGATTCAGATTTGAATGAAATTAATATGAAAATAACTGATACACTTTTAAAAACTGCAACAAAGATAGCTGGTAGAAAAAAGCAGCAATTGACCAATAAAATTTCTACTGAGACTAGAGAATTTATGAAGAAAAGGAAGAATATGAAGATATACAAAAATGATGCCTTAAAAAGGATTGAATATCTCGAATTTTGTAAAATGGTGTGGAAAAGAGTTGAAAATGATATAAGAAAGTATAAGTGTAAACTAGCAAGGAAAGCTGGAGAAGAAAATAAAAGTCTCAACGTAAAACAACATTTTGGTATTGGTAGGAAATTTATATCTGTAATAAGAAAAAAAGATGGAATTATTAAACTAAAAAGAGAGATGACATCATGAAATGGGTAGAAGACTTTTATCAAGAATTATATAGTAATAAAGAACAAGTTCCTCCTATATCTATTACATCTTCCAAATTGCCCAAAATTTTAAATGAAGTGAGACATGCAATTAAATATATGAAGAACGGAAAGGCTCCAAGTAATGATGAATTTATAATTGATATATTAAAAGAAGCAGGTGAAAAAAATAGAAAACCAATTTTAGCAATGTTATATACCAAATTTCTAAATGATAAAGATGTACCAGATGATTGGAAGAATGCAGTATTAATATTTAAAAAAGGGGATAAAGAAGATATTAGAAATTACAGACCTATCAGCCTTTCATCAGTTTTATACAAAATTTTTACAAAGATAATTACAACTCGTCTACAGGAAACATTGGATTTCCACCAACCAAAAGAACAAGCTGGATTTAAAAGTGGTTTTACTACAGTAAATCATATCCAGCTATTGAGAAGTTATAGGAAGGACAAATGAATATGAGGTGCCATTATGTTTTGAATTTGTAGATTATGAAAAGGCATTTGGTTCTATAAACATTTTTTCAGAGATTAAAGCATTGGATCATCAAGGTATAGATCCAGAATATTATCATATTTTAAAGAATATTTATAAAAATACAATAGCATAGATTACATAATGATACTGGAAAAGTCAATATTGAGAAGGGTGTAAGACAGGGTGACTTCATATCTCCAAAACTTTTTACAGCAGTACTGCAAGAAGTATTTTGTGGATTAAAATGGAAAGCTAAAGGAGTGAAAGTAAATGGAGATTATTTAAGTCATTTCGATTTTTAGATGATGTAGTTGTTTTTGCAAATAATGCTTTAGAGCTGCAGGAAATGTTGCAGGAGTCATCAGATGAAAGTAGGACTAAAGATAAATGCTAAAAAGACTAAAGTAATGTTTAATAGATTTTCTCAAAATATGAAAATAATGCTTGATTATGATGAATTAGAACTTAACAGTTACCAATATCTTGGTCAGATTATTAATACATATGGAAACATAATGGATGAAATTAATCATAGAATTAAACTTGTTTGGAGTGCTTTTGGTAGAAATAACTTGATATTAAAAGGAAATATGCCTATGTGTTTGTAAAGGAAGGTTTTTAGCAAATGTGTTTTACCAGTTTTTACTTATGGATCTGAGACTTGGACACTTAATAGAAGAACAATACAGAGACTTCAGACCATTCAAAGAAGTATGGAAAGATGCATGTTGGGAGTAACAAGAAGAGATCGAAAACGCAATGTATGGGTAAGAGAACAAACAGATGTTACTGATCTCATTGAAAAAATTAAAAGATTGAAGTGGAGTTGGGCTGGACATATTTCTAGAAAAGATGATAATAGATGAACAATTGAAATCTTAAACTGGATTCCTAGAGATTGTAAAAGACCCAGAAAGAGATCACGTGTTAGATGGTTGGATGAAATAAGAAAGTGTGCAGTGGTGATGCGGAGAAGAGAAGCTAAAGATCAGAGAAGATGGATTGAACTTGGAGATATCTTCATCCTGCAGTGGATTGATAATGGTTGATGATGATAATGATAAATTGAGAAAAATAGCACATAATTATGTGCAAATTTTGATGTACATATGTTTATGTGAATATGTCTATTAGATCACACTCTACTTATAATTATAATAATAAACTTACTATCCTCCATCATTCTTTTTGTGATTACAGTTGAAGAAGAAATATATGTAATGTTGTATTAGAAAAATTTCAAGTATTTTCCCGAACAAAGGATAGCAATCATTATCTTATGTCATGATTACAGCAATTGTATTTGCATTGTGAATTGGAAAACTGGTATCTAAAATGTTAACATTTCTATCAAGATTAAAGAAATCATGAAGTGATTTCACTTTTAAATTCATGCCAATTTCTGAATCTATATAATCATTCTTTTATCACAGTTAAATGACTTGTTATACAGTTTTCAATGAATCTTTTGCTACATTTATATCAATTTAATATTTGCTGATACAAAGCATTACTAACTATCCCAATATACTTTTTGTTAATACCCTCTTGCATTTTCTAATCTTCACTAAATACTTATTATGTAATCTGTCACATGACTTCTCAAGCAATAAACATTATTTTACTATCGGTCAACTACTGTATATAATTTTTTTTCATAACTAAAACAATTGTTTTCAGTTTATCATATAAATAAGCACTTCATATCATTTCATATTTTCTTTTAGACTTAAAAGAATTGGTACTATAATTAAATTTGCATTTGAGATCACTCAAAATAATGTGTGAGATGCTTTTACAGAGATTAAATGAGTATGTGAAACTAAGTGTGAGAGTGAATCTAAATTTAGTGTTGCTAAGTAAAAGAATGGCTGATGCTATATAGATAAGTATTATACATACTTGGAATTTATAAATTTCTTTTTATGTATATATATCTTTCTGCACTAAATCAACTTGATTTAAGATAATGGGATATGCATATTTAATTATTTTTAATAGTTTGTATAAAAAGTTTAGCAAAATTATGATTTTGGGTGATTTGTTTAATTTTTCAGGATTATCTTTAATTGTTTTACAGTACTCATAATTCATTTTATGGTTGGTCAGTTCAACTTATTGCTTTATTAAATATTTTATTACTTTTTCATTTTGTACATATAGTTAAAAAATAAAACATTCTTCAAATAATTTACTCTAAAGTAAAAGCCTCTCCAATAAGCTCCTGATAAAGCAATCGAATATTTATTGTGATGGTAGGAATCACACTGGCAACTTGTAGGGTATTGTAACGTTACTAAATTTCTAAACTACTGGCCACATTTTGGGCTATTGACCATGACAGAAATTGACCTGGGTAAGTTATATTTTCAGTCCCCATTTATATTTAAAACTCAATACAACAAATGTCTTCTGATGCTCACATGATATTTAGATTAAATAGTGAATAGAAAGTGATATCTTATTTTTTGATAATTCACTAATTATAAACAGTTAAAACAAGCATAATTAACTTTTTTGCTAATTTCACAATATATAATTATGATGTGTGATACCACAACTAACCTTTAATCTATTGATGATGATCAAACTGAATTCTCTCTAATTATTCTGACTACTTTATCATGAAGTTCTTTCAAGTATTATTTCCAGATGCCATCTAATTCTAAAATGTTAAGAAAAGTATAATCTATGAAAGATATTTTAGTTTTGTATTAAGGTCATAATACTTAGTACTATCTCAGAATTTCCCCATTATTTAACTCTGGTTCTACTTTAGATAAAGCATAGGCATTGATGATCCCATACTAACTACTCTGCTCTAACTAAATATGAAATAAAAAGCCTATATGTAAAAATGAGACTAGGTAAGATTAAATAAACAATATGTTTATTAAAATAAATATCAGTAATATCAAAGAATATGGATCTATATACATGATGGTTATGGATATATATATGTATGATTTTATTAAGTACATATGATAGATTTTTTTTTTGGTCATATCACTATATCTTAGTTTAATTTTAATTAATTTTATTATTGTCCACCAATAGCTTGGCAGCATCCGACAAATCATCCAAATTCTCCCCCAGTACAGCTTAAAAATCAATATCAATGAAAGTCAAAAGTTTCTCCCATGTAACTTGATGATATACTCCCGCAAAAAAATGAGAAAATCCTTTTATAATTCCCAACATGTAGAGGCAATCAAAAGAATAGAAAATATATAAATAAGCATTTACATTTTATCTATAATCTACTAAAATTTACAAATAATTAATGTTTCATACTGATGATTTTTTTAATCAAAATATTTAATTGTCAAATATCTTGAATGTATGTTCTGTTTGAAGTTGATTTCACCACACTTTGGCTAGTAAGCTTTTTCGATTGATTCTAAAGGCCCATTACGGATTTCCCAATTCCATTGGGTTTTCTATGACAGTTACTTTAATTACATAGTTATTAAGACATTGTTCAAATTGTAGATTGGTTTAAGATTGCAGGCAAACATCTAGACAATAAAGCAAATTATCTCTAAGTCAGATCAAGTCATTTTTGCTACAGACTATTATTCTTCCCTAGAAATTGTATGGTGGGAAGATGATGGGGTTTTAATGTTCAATGATCCTTAGCCAGTCATTATGAAAAATCTATATGCATAAACGTAGCTTCTAATTGTTACAATAGAGATTTATTGACAGTATTTTCTTTATTGGAGTACTATCTTTCTTATTTCTTTACACTTAGAGTTTACGATTAGGAATAGAATTTGTTCCTTATATGACTAAAAGCTGAAGACTAATATGATGAGTAATATGTCACTTCTAATTTGATAGTTATTAATATCTATCCTGCTCTAATTTGATTCCATGAAATAATTTCTTTGCACTGTCTTTATAACTTCTTATTACGCTGCATATGTTTTACCAAAGGCTATAGCTTAAGAGTCATGTGATCTATGACTCTTATTTTGACTATATTTTGTAGTAGTTTTAAATCCTTACACAAATTTAAAAATCTATAGTCGCAAGTATTTTAACATTTTCATATTATGTGCCGAGATAATTGGATTTCTATAATTAATTTGAATACAAGTTACAGTTTTCACCATCACTTCCATATCTTTAAAAAATAAATATCTGCCAACTAGTTTCTAACTGACCAAATTTACCATCTGTGTAATTAAAATGTACACTTTTTTTTTTTGACTTACTAAGATCTGGTCATCCTAACGTTTTTCTAGTATAAATTTTAATTGCACCACCATTAATCAATGGTTAGCCAAATAAGTGTAAATAAGTCAGATGCGCTTCTTGCAGACTCTCTTTATATTCCACAGCCTTTTCATTTTTTCCTACTTCTCTAAACCAGAATCTTGCTTTAAGTCTATTATGTTTACCATGAATACACAAATTTGGGAGGGAGAAGTTATTGTTTCATTATTTCTGTTTTATTTTTAAGTTCAACTATAAAGAAAAGTCATTTGATTCATGGTTATACTTTCACCTACTCAATCATAGTGTGTGTTTAGCTGTTACTCTTGGGACAATAGTTAAAGCAGTTTTAATTGTTTTGTTTTTTTTCTGTTCGAGCTTGAATCTAAATTATGTTTATATTATCTTTGCTTGTCACAATTTGTTTTTAAATTTTCACCAATCAATTATAGTGTTTTTTTCAGCTGCTACTTTTGGGACAATAGTTAAAACAATTTTTTTTTTTCCTGTTTGAGCTTAATTAAATCTAAATTCTGTTTTTATTATCTGCTTTTGACACAGCTTATTTTTAAATTAGTAAATTGAGAAACTTTCTCATTTTTTGTATGATAGTACTGTAAATATTAGTTGTCAGAATTTTGCCCTTTTTTCTTTTCAAATAAAAGTCACAGCTCATTTGTTTCAGTGATTGACCAAAATATTAAAATGTATCTATAGGTAAACATCTCTCAAACATTTCTGTCCAATTGTTTATTATATGCTTTTCTTTTACATAATGATTAAGCAAATTCTTTCACTACTATTGTTGATCAAATTAAGTTTTTTCTTAGGTTAAATCTTATATTGTGTGAAACTTCTCCAGATGATATTCACTTTATTTAAATTTACACTGACATTTGCTTTGTCATCTATTTGATTTTTCAGGCTTCTCAAACACATATTAATTCTTGTTTAACACTTCTAAAAATTATGTTTCTAATCAGCTCTTAATCTGACCAAAATAAACAAATTTTTATCTCAGTCATTTAAGTTTCAAAATTAAGAGCTAATCTGACCAAGAATTTGCTTTTTCTTTCCTTGTTAACCAACTTAAAGTTCAAAAGTAGCACTACTTTTCGGACCTTTCCTTTTTTATTCTTGAAGACCAACTTTTACATCCTTAAATAGTCATGGGAAATATATCTTGAGCAATTGTGATCTTCGTTTTTTAAATAAATCTCTATCTCTAAAAATATTTTTTTCAGACCCTCCCATGCAATTCTAACAATTGCTAGTCTGCAATGAATTTGTTAATTACTACTGTTAATGATCCAAGTAGACACCCCTGCCAATGATTTCAACGTCTGAGATCCCTGGCATCAGAAACTTTTTAAATTTACTTAAATGTTTTGCTTTTAAAAACATAAAATCATAATTTTTTAAATCTAATTTCAATTTATCAATTGCATCTTTAACTTTTTATATTGTTTTTATTTAGTCTATTTGTATGTTTAGCCACTAATATCTGACTTAAATAAACCTAATTACCTTTATTTTTATCCCAATTTCCTTCCATTTATTGCAATGTCTGTAGGCAATTGATTACTGATAAATGATAGCAGTTAATTGGGAATTGTTGCAAAAATAACTTCATCCATTGAAGATCAAAGACACACTTAAGACAGTAACTCTTTATCTTGAGACTTGGCTTATCTTAATCTAAATGGTTAAAAAACTTAATTTTGGAAACGTCATCAATATACATTTTTATGTATTTTTTATATAAGTTTATTTAAAATATATATATTTATAAAAATGATATTAACACAAGTATTTTAATTACAGTTTTATCAACTTCAACAGTAATCAAAAGTCTCTTATAATCATGAGGTCTTGACACAATGGTTCATATTCTTTACATTTTTTAATTACTCATTAATTATTTTATAAATAATATTTAACTGAAATCTAAATTAAATTTTCTTTGGACTTGTGCAGAAAAGTTTGTAGAAAGTATATGTATCTAATTTTTTATATAATTAGGTTGATATTTGAACTTAATATCCCTTTTTTTTTTTCAAAATAATTTTATTATATACAATAATAAGCATAAAATATTAGTGTACACATATTGAAATCATTTGTTGTAAAAAAACTGAAAAACTTAGAAGCTAGATGAGTAATGTGACAATTATTAGTCTGTGAGAATGGTGTAATGCATGTTGTAATCATTTAACTCCTATCAAAAAACACCACTCGATTGACAACAAAGGTACCAAAGTCTTCCTTATGATGACTGTTACCATATGTCAATATCAAATACTCCTAGGGTCTGGTTAATTTAAGCAGATAGTTGATAATGTCCACAACATAATCTGGGAGGTTAATATGAACCTAGTTTTGAACCATTCCTGATTTAACCTGGGATATGACCTATCACAATAAATGGTAAGCTAATGACTATCTTCTTGAGGCCAAGGGTAGCCCGGAGAATACTGGGGGTTTGAATTAAATGTTCATTTGATGTGAAACTGTCAGAACTATTAATCAAGAACTATGTTCATCTGACAGGGGTAGACATGAGCCTTACTCTACATCTTCTAATTTATTGATTAATGTTTGGTATTGCAAGTTAAGCTATGATATTGATTGTTGATCAGGGATGATCAAACCAATCAGATGACATCTTGGAGAGGTAAACATGAGCCTGATTCTACATCTTCTAATTTATTGATTAATGCTTGTTCAATCCCTTATATTTATATCTCATAGCTTGGAGAGCCTAATTTTCCAGCTACCACAAGGTAAGCTTGCTGGGAAGTTTAAATATGGTGTAGGGTTTCAAATTATATTATATATTAGTTTTGGCTTATGCTTTGGAATCAGAAAACTCTGATTCTCTGTCAGCGCTCATTGATTTGAGCTGAGATATGCTGATCTGTGTGTTTTCCTTTGAGCTCCTCAACCTTATTCTAGAGGAATTGTTTGTAGATGCTGGGGTGTCTTGTTTCTTTATTTTTAGACTAGTTTTAGCTTTTTTCTCTAAGGTTTTTTTATTATTAGTTACTTTATCTTCTTGTTTTAGATATTTGTTATTTGAACCTCTATTTTTTGATCCTTGTAATAATTCCTCTTCAGAACTGGATTTGTCAGTTTTGGCAGGTTTTCTTTTCTTGGTAATCACAACTTCATCCACTTAGGCCATGGTGCCTTCATCATCTGAACTTGATTTATTTTTAGCTTTGTTTTCCTCGATTATGTTGTCTTTTAGAAGTTTTACTTTGTTTTTAGAACTTTTTCTTAGTTGTTGATTAGCACTCATTTGAAGGGAGGGTATGCTTTCTGAGACTGGTTAATCTTCATCATTTTCTGAGGAGATAGAGTTAGTTTTGCTGTTATTGGAAGTGATTGTTTTCTTTATCTTGAGAGAAGTATCTTCATTATTTTGGCTGTCTACTTTAGATGTGTTCAGTTGAGATTGTTTTGCTTTGTCTGGGATGGATCTTAGATTGGTTGTACTAAAGTTTTCTGTTAAGGCTTCATGACTGCTCTTCTTGTTTTTTGTACTCAATTCTGTTCTTGTTGGTTGAGAACAGATGAGTTAGAAGATGTTTGAGCAGTTTTCCTTTTTATATTATTATTTGTATTCTGAATTATAAATTCATCATTGAAGTGAGAAGTAGATGGAGTTGGAGTGTATCTAATGTATTTTAGTCTTGAGGTGCAGGCTTGTGGCACCTGTGGAAGTGGCTTCTCTTTGTGCCACATTTAGGGCAGATTCTAGCTACACAGTCCTTGACCAGATGTGTCATTTCAGAAGAAGCATTGTGGTCTGACACCACGAAAGGATAGTAACATTGAGAAGCTTTGTAATAAACCACAGTTACGATTTATCTTTTTGCATATTTAATAATTACTTCTCTGGAATTTATTTATGCCCTTAACATAAGATTTTTTATGCTAACTACATTTATAAAACTGATCACATGTAAAAAAGTAAAACACTTTAATGCAGCACAAAAACTAATTATTGGTTGATGAGAATTTGAGGGTTATTGCATCTTTTTTTAATTCTTTGAATAAGAGCAGTTTGATTCTCATTTACTGGCAATGTTGAATGATTAGTTTAGTTAGTTATTGTCTGATTACTTAGAAACAGAATTGTTAACCTAAACAAGTTTTATACCCAATCAGATTTTAAACTCACTTTGTAAACACACTATCATTAAACTACAAGGTCTTTACTCTTCTTCTCTTGCACAATGAGATATATTTTGGTCACATCTACTCTTTACATCCAAAATATGATTTGTTGTTATTTTTAAGATTCTGGTATTAAGAATAAGATCAAAACAACATTTGTGCGATAAATATAATTTCTTTTAAGTTCACATGTGGCAAAATACCTGGGTGCAAAATTAATTGCTGTTTTTTGTATATGGACTCATACATCTTAACTCTTATATTGAGCAACAGAAGGTTATGTGAAAGTCTGAGTTCGAATCCCTTATATATTACATTATATATGTGAAGGTGTTTGTAAGCCAGTACAATGTATTAATTTATACAGTATTATGATTTTTAATCAGGAAGAAATACTTCATTAAACAGAAGTTGTTTGTTGTTGTTGTTATTTTACATAAAGTAATTTAATATATTTTATCAGTGGAAATAAGTAGGCAATATGATACTACATCCAAGCTGCAACATTTGATCATTATGGCAATAGTTGGTGACTCTTGGTGTTTCATAATATCATATTAGAATATGCCTCATAATATTTTAAGAATTGTTGATATAAATAATTCACATGTATTTGTAACCTACCTCATGCTTTAATAATTTCAGCCATCTCATTTGCTTTTGACTTTATTTTAGTTTAACTATTTATAATTAGAAGGGATTTGAACCCAAACTTTCAGATTCCCTTTAGTCATCTACTCTATCTTATATGACTGATACACATGTCCATTTTATACAACCGATACACATGACTATGACATGGTCATGTGTATCAGTTGTGTAAGATGGAATAGATGACTGAAGGGAACTTGAAAGTCTGGGTTCAAATCACCTTTAATTACATCTAACTTAAATGTATATTCTATACATGTATTTAAAAATGTAACTATTTATATTTATTACATTCTAATTATTTATTGAGCATACAGATTGTATGTAATTAGAGTGAGAAAAGCTTTAACCTTTTTCCACATGTACCTTAAATGTTTGTATAATAGCCAAATGATGCAGTTTTTTACTATAGAGGGACCTCTCGAACTTCGTTATAAATTGAAAAGATTTTATGTAAGTTAATTTATGAAAGGAAATAGTGGATAAAATGTGATGAGAGTAATATCTTCAAATTTTTAAATCAAGATGCTGTGTTAAAGATAAGATGGCCTTTCCTATCTTTATAAAGTCCCTATCTTGTATTGAGATTTGAGAGACTTCTCTATTGTCAAAAACTACATCATTTGGCTATTATACAAATGTTTAAGGTGCAAGCGGAAAAAGATTAAAACCTTTCTCTTTCTAACTTTATTTATTAAATGAGGAGATGTGGCTAAACAGTGTTGATTATAAAGATTTTTTATTTTGAGATATTCTTCTTTTCAATTACTTCATTTAATTACAAATTTCATATTTTTTTTCGTTGTTACTGTGGTTTAACACAAACAAGCAGAAGGGATTTCCTGGATGAAAAGAATGATTATTTCCTTAAGATCTATAAAGAAATCAGGAAATTTCGTAAAATTCTTTCTGATGGTTTTCATTTTTATACAGTCAATTAAAAAAAGAGAAAAATATATATAGTGATCATATTAGAGGGTTAATTAACTTGACAACTATTCACAATTTTATTAAAACTGAATACTAATTCAAGCTATGTCAGTAATTTTAAAGTATACTCGTACATTTTTTTAAAAAATACTGCTGTTACATGCTAGTCTAGGGGAATGTAACTTTTGAATTGCATTCCTACATACATATTTAATTTGCTCAACTTGGTTGTATTACTAACTGAAATGTGAATTATATAAACTGTCCAAAAACTCATGTTATAAATAAATTTATAATTACAACTTTAAATTATCGTAATAGATTTCTCACTATAAAATCTTTCCATTGACTCGCTGTAAATCAAAAGATTTCAGGAGTATTAATGTGTAATAAGAAATGTGGACTTAATTAGTGAAGTATTGAATAGCTTCACACTCTCAGATCGAACCGCTTCAGCTTCACCTATTTAAATAGAAAGTAGGTTGAAATAAGGAGGGGTTCCCCTCTTTACTTCCAAAGAGTAAGCTTGTGGTTTAAGACCTGTAGAGGTTCCTACTATCGCATTTTTATACGCATGTGCTTGAGGCTGCAGCCTTAATGAATATTACTCAAGTTATTATTGTAAAAACAAAAATTCTGAGACATTTCTTAGAATACCATTTAATATTTATGCACTGAAAATGACCAAATTGAGCTATAATTCAAAAATCTTTAGCTTTTAAATGCATTATTCTACAAACTATTCTAAACTTCACAGGGCAAATCATTATTAATCTGTTGTTTGTAAATCACAAATCATATAACTTTGTATTATTTTAATAAAAATTAATTGAAAAACATATATTTAAGTAGTGATCAAATAAATAACTTAAAACATTTTTTATGGTACTCATATATTATATATAACAATAAAAATGTTCATATAATAATCTGTTACGTAATTAATATGCTACAGAACTTAAATTTATAATATTATGAATAATCGCTAATGGAAGCATTTAAATACTTTCGCTCATAATAATAGTATGTTTCATCACATAGGTATTATACATAATTATCACTAAAAGACCTTATGTGATTCTAGTAAGTTACATGTTATAAACTAAACTTTTTTAACATTTGAAGTATTTATCAGAAGAAAAAAAGAGAGTTCTGTCTGATTTAGTGTGAATTAAAATTACAATTCAGCAGTTAAAGGTGTCTGATTTAATATTCAATCTGTAATTTTTTCTAATATCACAATATTCTGAACAACCAACTATTTGATCATTTTATTCAATAAAGCAAATATTAAAGTCTAAAAAAATAATGGATTTATTTTGGTGTAATTAAATACAATTTTTTTTTATTGGTACTTGTGTGTTATCCTGTCTACAAAACATGATAGATGATTTTTTTTTTTTTAATATACGCTTTCAGGAACATACAATAAATGTTACAAAACAAAATGGCTGACAAATAGTAATCATATTTAACATTTACATTTTTTTTACATTAATACAGAAAAAAAATAAAGCAAAAATATTATAATTAACAATAATGAATAAAAGGTAAATATAATATGTAAATGCTGATGTCTATATTAAAACAGTAATCAAGTATCTTCATTTATCCTTCTTTATAAAGAATGCATATAAAGACATTTCAGGTATATATATAACTCATAAATGCTGATATCTATATATATTAAAACAGGAAATATCCTCACTTTTATAAATAATGCATATAAAGATGTTTCATTATTTATATAAAAGGGTGAGGATATTTGACTATTGTTTTAATATACAGAGACATCAGCATTTTCACATTATAATATTTACCTTGTATTTGTTATTGTTAATTATAATATTTCCACTTTATTATTATTTTTTGTATTAATATAAAAATTTAAAAAAAAAGAAGAAATAACATAATATTAAAAATAAAAATTGAGATAAACCTTCTGAATAGAATTTGTATGCCCCTGAAAATATATATTTAAACAAAAATTATCTGCCAATCTTGATTGACAGGAAAACACAGAAGTATCATTTTTTTAAAATGATGGTTCAATTTTATATGTGAACAAGCACTCTATTAAAAAGATCTCATGTACAGAACTTATTGTAAGTTGAATTGGTTTTTCTCTTTTATTTTTACAAACCTACACCTAAAATAAATTAGTTCGTGATGAAAATGATGATAATTATTGTCATTATCATCAAACTATAGATTGCTTTGCAATCCAATTCAATTAACTATAGTTTGTTTAACTAAGTGTATTTAAATTAAGCTATGTCCGGTGATATTCTAAATATTAGGAATTTTAGAGCATAAGAATTTCATTTTATTAGACATTAAATAAACGGCTTTGTTAGTTTTCCTCTTCCTAATGTTACTCTATCAATTTAATATGAAAGTTGTTAAATTTAAGTTTGTTTTGTGAATAAAAAATGTCACTTTAAATTACCAATTTCTTTTGCCCTTGAATTTAAATTTGATCATTTTCATATTTTGCCCTAAGAAAGTAATACCAGAAGAAAAAATGAAATTAATAAAATACTGTTAATTATCAGTTGTTCTGCTTTAGCTTCATATTTATGCAAACTGATACTTAATAATTGAAGAAGGCTAACTAATAGAATTTCAAACTGAAAGCTTATTATGAAAATAAGCTTTGATTTGAATTACCATCTTCACTAATAAGATATAAAGTATTAATTTGCATAAATTAAATGTTAAATTATTTATTGTATTATTAAATAATTGATAACATATTTTTATAATAGTTATATGTTATTATATTCATCATTATCATTAAAATAAATTTCTGAGTGAATGTAGATTTAACTCATGAAAAAACAAAAAGAAAGCAACAAACAAACAAAAAGTTAAAATAGTTTAGGGATGATTATATTAAACTAATCTGTGAATTTCAAATATGTCTGCATATATCACATTTTAATTAATCTACATCGAACTTCATTTCCAAAAAAAGTTTTACTGCTTCGCCTAATTATTGTCCTCCATTAAATTTTATCACATGTTTTATCTTCCCAATGAAAATGCCCTCTGTGGAATAATTTTAAAATAATCATAATGCCAACTGGGTCTGTATCTTCTATAAATAATTATGATCAATCTTACTATAAAATACTTTTTAGATTACCAGCTCCATGCCTAAATCTTACAATTATAATGTTTAGTATTACCAAATATTTTAGTTGATTTTATCAAAAAATATTATACTTCATTTCAACATCTAAGGTCTGCCTTTCTACATAAAATACTATAAGAATAATTCATTGGTACCAATTTTCAAGATGATATTTATTCAAGCCAAAGTCATTCTTTTATTAATTAGAAAAACTCCTGAGTTTTTGATTATTAAATACTAAAATTAAAATTTTTATATGCATTCTAAGATTAAAAACATTCTATACATCATTGTTAGAGTTGACAAGAATATCATAATTATCAGCATACTATAAATCTAGAAATCAGAATAGAATTCAGTTCATGTTTTAAATTTTAATAATTAAAATTAGACTGCTTCATCAAAGCTATCTCATTCTTCATGAAACTGTTTCTAAACTAATACAAAGATTATTGTTATAAAAATGGCGAACCAAATTGGGAGCTGGCCTACATTCCTGTTTAACTGCTGTTTTTATTTCGAGAGCTTTATCACTACCATCAATGCTTCTTGTACTACATAATACAAATGAACATCTATGGAAAAACAACTGTTTTCGAACATTTTAGTTAATTGAATTCTTGATCAAGTTAATAAAAGCAATATATAAATAACATCTTTGTTAATGATATTTTTTGTCATATGAAATATATCCACATTTGGTACTCTTCTTAGTTAGAGAATATATATGACTCGTTATACTTGTTTAAGAAAAATACTAAAAAAATAAATGTGTTAAAAGAATCTGAACTGTTAGCTTATTTTGTGTTAAAAAAAATTTTCATATACTAATTAATGTCTTTACACTTTATTTAACTTGTTCTGTTTTTTTTTTTTTTGTCTGAGAAATCTTGTAAGTCAATTTTTATCCACTCCTCAATTTCCAATTTAGTTAAAGCTTTGCATTCGTATATATTACCGATGATTGTTTTTTGTTTTTTTTGTGTGGGGTTTTTTTTTTCAGAGTTTCAACCAATTTTACAGAAAAATTAAACTTTCAATCTTATATTGATGATGTGATATACTGTGATTTCTCCTTATACAGAGTCAGGAATCTCTCAGCAACTATGTCCAGAGAAACCTGTTAGCCACTTTATCTTCTCTATTCCCCATCCTAAGTTTCCCCATATCATGCTCCATCCCATTTCCACAACATAATCTTTGTCAACTATGTGGAATTCAGCACTTTTATGACACTGCCATCTAGCAATATTAAATTGTATCTGAATATTTTTCATCCATAATTTCTGTAACTATATAAAATTAAAAAGTAGAATTTTTTTTTAAAGAAATACTTTTATTCATATAAATGCAATAAAAAGTTTTTAAAAAAATTGTTTTCTGCTTTCACAAATAAAAAAGCATGAGGTGATCATGTTTAGAAATTATATAATTGCCAATCTATTTGTCAGATTACCTGCAGCTAATACCTATTTCTTGTATTAATGTCCAGTGGGCATTAGTTGTAATTCAGTCATTAGATTAGCATTGATACATTAATAATTTTATTAATCATTTATTAGATTAGAGATTATCCAATGAATGAATAATATTTCTATAGTGTAATTTTCACTTGTATAGAAACCAGTTCCTACCTTGCATGACAGTTGACTACAGAAATATTATTCATTAAGTGGGTAATCTCTAATCTAATGAATGACTAATAAAAATGATTAATATACTTCTATCATGTGGTTTGTGTCAAAGTTATGAGAGTAATAAGTTTGACACTTATCAATTAAATTATAGTAATTGGCTATCTATATATAAACAATGATAAAGGTATGTGTAAGAGATTGTGATCTGGGCCAATTGATTAGTGCTCATTCATCAGGAAATGTGCATCTTGGTAATTATACATCTTTTCCACTTATCTTTGATCATGGGTTTATGAATACACTCTTCCACAAGGTGTTGAAAGCAGATAGAAAAAAGTCCCTACCTTATGTGAGAGTAGTGTACTAAAATTACACTACTGACATAATATTCATTAAATTGGCAGTGATATAATGTTTTAATATGATCATCCCATAATTTCATTTGTGGAAATTGAAGAAAATTATTTTTTTTACTTATTAGTGGGTTTTTTAGTCTTTGGCACATTTATATGAATCAAAGTGTTTCTTTAAACATATTTTATTGCTTATCATTTGCTAAATGTCCATATCTTTATTTAACACATTTGTAATAAAGAGAATATATTACATGGTTGTTTATCAGTATACCATACAAATGGTTTCTCCCCACTTATAGTATCACATTCAAAATAAATTATTTTGGAATCCTGCGAGAATCTAGTTAACCATATATTTTAAAGAAGATATTGAAAGTGGTAATATTTTGAATTTGGGATTACCCAGAGCTGAAATCAATATAGCAAATTATTCAGTTTCATCTAGTTTACACAACATTTGTTTCACTTTCAAAACTAGAAAAATCTATTGACTAAGTTCATATAAGATAAAAATAGGCAAATCTCCATGTACATATTGCCACACACAGCAAGCTAGAGTAATCAATGGATGCCAGAAGGCTTGTGCATAAAATCCCCATCTAGTGCCTACTCATCCAATATCCACAGACTAGTTTCTGGCCTTTGTCAATGAGGAGCCTTGAATCTGAGAGCACGGCATCTAGATCTTAGGATCTAATGCAACCCGCCAGTACCCACCTTTTATCTCCACTTAACTACAAAACTATGAGTCTTAAACTAAAAACACCTTAATGTTTTCAATCCCAGCCTATTAGCTTATATAGTAATCTAGGTCTGAACTCAGTTCAGTATCCATACATTTTGGTGTCTGGTTTTTTAATAACCATAGCCACCAATATCCTATTAGACAGGATTGGTTTTAAGCCAATAAACATGACATGACCACCACCTCTGCTTGTGCATAACTGTTGTTAAAACAGGCAAAACTCACTATACGTAATGCCACACACAGCAAGCTAGAGTAATCAATGGATGCCAGAAGGCTTGTGCACAAAATCCCCATCTAGTGCCTACTCATCCAATATCCCTAGACTAGCTTTTGTCTCGTGGCCTTCGTCAGTGAGGAGTCTTGGATCTGAGAGCACTGCACCTAGATTTTAGGATCTAATGCAACTCTCCAGTACCCACCTTTTATCGCCACTTAACTACAAAACTATAAGTCTTAAACTAAAAACACCTTAATGTTTTCAATCCAGGCCCATTAGCTTATATAGTCCTATGGTTCTGAATTCAGTTCAGTATCATTATATTTTGGTGACTTTGGTTCTTTAATAACCATAGCCATCACTATCCTATTAGTCATGATTGATTTTAAGCCAATAAACATCATATGACTACCACTTCTTATGCTTGTGTTTAACTGTTGTTAACACAAGAAAAACTCACTATACATATTGCCATACACAGCAAGCTAAAGTAATCAATGGATGCCAGAAGGCTTGTGCATAAAATCCCCATCTGAAAACATTAAGGTGTTTTCAGTTTAAGACTCATAGTTTTGTAGTTAAGTGGAGATAAAAGGTGACTGCTGGGGGGTTGCATTAGATCCCAAGATCTAGGTGCAGTGCTCTCAGATCCAAGGCTCCTCACTGATGAAGGCCACAGCCAGGAACTAGTCTGTGGTAATGGATGATTAGGCATATGCACAAGCCTTCTGGCATCCATTGATTACTCTAGCTTGCTGTGTGAGTTTTTCCTGTTTAAACAACAGTTATACACAAGCATAAGAGGTGGTGGTCATGTGATGTTCATATAAGATGTCATATAACTTCTTGAATGAATTTATTTTTAGAGGTTAAGTATCGCTCAAATTCTACCAAAGTATGATTACACAGAAGTAGATTGGGCTCTGATATTTGTTCCTAATAATTTTCCTAACAATGTTTTTAAGCTTTTATTAAAAATTGGCAGGTTTTTATTTAGAAATAATAGTTGTTATTGGTTAATTTAATAAAATGAGTATTGAGTCTGACCTCACATCTCAAACTCACTGACTACACTCACAAAGTTTATATAAATGTCACTAACAATTTTTGTCACAGTTCCTTCTAAAATTGTAACATGCAACATAATAGCACTTCAATAAATACTCTCACAGTTACACTGTTTGTAGATTATATGTATATTTTCCAGCAACATATGTTAATGCTGATAAGCTGCACCCTATTTACATCATTCTAACATATCTCCAATGATCTTCTAAATTATACAAAGTTATCAATTATCCTATATAATATTTTTTTAACATTTTATATTAATTAAATGGCATTTATGTCTAATGTTGTGATCAAAAGAAAAGTCATAACAAGATTGATGCTAAACATTCCTGTAAAATAACTGTGATTTCACTTTCAGAAATGAAAGTTTTTAAAAATATATATTGAACATAACATGAATAGAATAAATAAATATGAAATTTTATTTTAAATAATTTTTTTAATTTTATTTCATATTTTCAAAAGTATAATTTTTTTTTTTTTAATATCTAATATAGCACCACATCACGTTTGCTTGCTACTGGTGCAGCATTTATTGCTCTTGTGAAATACATTTGTAAATATGTCTCAGGTTTAATTTATTTTTGTCAGCAGAATAATTCTGTTTGTAGACTGAGTGTTAGCTGCTACTAATTGTTTCTCAGTCTATGAATAATCAAATGTTTCTAGGTGCTCAAAAATGACCTGATATGGTTGAACATTTTAGAAGCTTATTTCTTGCTTGGTATAATAATCTTATATTAAATAAAAAATTAAACATGATTTAACTAAATGAGTAAGGCATACTACACCCAATCAATAGTATTTGTCCCAATGGACAAGTCCAGAGAGCTGTCACATCACAAGTTCATCAATTTCTCCACTCTGCTCTCTTCATTACCCAGCTCTTCAATTCTTTCTTTTTTTTCTTGTTTTCATCACTATTCCATTCATTTAACTATACCTTCATCTTAATATATGTCCAAGCCAGTTTCTCTTGTTATCTCTAATTTCCTCAATCTCATCTTTTTTTTTTCATTTACTGATTTTAAAACTTTTTCATTTATTATTTTATTCATCCAACTGATTTTTTTACATCCTTCACCATGACCATATCTTAAAGGCTTTCAATCTATTCCTAATTGTATTACTCATTATTCACAATCATATAGTATCTTATATAGCATCACATGATCACTATCTTCCATGCTTGCTCATAACTGTTGTTATAATAGGCAAAACTCTCTCCATACAGTAGTGCCACTCTAAGCAAGACAGAGTAATCAATGGGTGCCAGAAGGCTTGTGCATAAAATCCCTATCTAGTGCCTACTCATCCAATATCCCCAAACTAGTTTCTGGCTTATGGCCTTCATCAGTGAGGAGCCTTGGATCTGAGAGCACTGCACTTATATCTTAGGATCTAATGCAACCCTCCAGCAGCCACCTTTTAACTCTACATAACTACTAAACTATGAAAATAAAATTGAAAACACACAGGGATTATTGGTTGAGTATGCACTAGATAGGTATTTTATGCACAAGCCTTCTGGAATCCATTGATTATTCTGTCTTGCTTAGAGTGGCACTACTGTATGGAGAGTTTTGCCTATTATAACAACAGTTATGAGCAAGCATGAAAGATAGTGATCATGTGATGTTTTAAGGTTTAATACCAATCCTGCCTTATAGGAAGGTGGTGGCTATGGTTGTAAAAGAGCCAAAGACACCAAAATGTATGGGTGCTGAACTGAGTTTCAGACCCATATGACTATTTGAGCTATTGAGCTTAGATTGAAAATATCTGTGTGTTTACAATTTTATTCTCATAGTTTAACAGTTATGTAGAGTTAAAAGGTGGCTGCTGGAGGGTTGCATTAGATCCTAAGATCTAGGTGCAGTGCTCTCAGATCCAAGGCTCCTCACTGACAAAGACCATAAGCCAGAAACTAGTTTGAGGATATTGGATGAGTATGCACTAGATAGGGATTTTATGCACAAGCCTTCTGGCATCCATTGATTACTCTGTCTTGCTTAGAGTGGCACTACTGTATGGAGAGAGTTTTGCCTATTATCTTACATAGCATTTAATTAATCTTTTCTTAATTCTCTTTTCAAAGGTTCACAAAATATTTTCCTTTTAGAAAATGCCTCCTTTGCCAATGCTACTCTTTTAACTTCTTCACTACTTCCATCCTCATTCAATCAACAATCCAAATATCTAAATCCTTCTACCTGCTGAACTATATTATCACTATACCATAAAAATGGAAGGAAAATTAAAGGAAATAATTAAAGTTCAAATTGGATTATTTTTAAAAATCAAATCATTATTCAGTGTAAGGATTTAAACTATGATTTCATACAGCAGTAGGGTAGCAGTCTCTGAATCTTAATATTCATGGGTCACAGTCCAGCTTTGTCATTTCTGTTGCTATTTAAAGTTGACAAAATGAAGAAAGCTGTTGACATGAGTTTCACAACTAATCAGTACTGGTTCATTATATATCAAATAAATCCAAATTTTGTAACATGCTAATCTATACACAGACCTGTTAGCAAAAGTTAATTTTTTTTTTTTTTTAAGACAAAGAATACTATTGAAAAGAAAAAAATATTATTAACATAAAGAAATTGAATTAAACATTTTAGTTATTATATTATTTCTTTTTAAATTATTTTTAGTTTATGTTATTGTAATATTGTTGTTTTTAAATTTCTTTTTAATTTTATATTTAAATGTTGATGAAATATAATTGTATTGTTGAAATAATAGTTATTAAAAAACTTCTGGTTTATCCCATATAATAGAATTATTATGACAGTTTATCAGTATACAAGTGTATTCCAGTGAAAAATGGCTGATTCTGTTTCTCTCTAAGCTGCTTGCTGCACCATCTTTCAATCAATGCTCATGTTATGCAGTAATGTAGTTTGGATATTAACTACAAAAACTTTGTTATTAGTATATATTATTATGAGTTGTGACATGAACTATGACAGCGTGTTTCGTACTTTGTAGATTGTCTTAAATGCTCTCCCTGCTATCACAAAGTTTTGAAAACCACTTGAAATCATTATTTTGATTTATGACTTTACTGCCATACATAATTTAAATTATTTGAAATGTTTCAGTAGCAATTTTTCCCAATTTAAACAAAATTTAATATTGCTTCATCATGGATAATATGAAATGCAACATCACATTTTATATTATAAATATACATTCTGACATGCTATCATAAGAAAAACTATAATTGCATGAAAATTATTATTGAGGGCAATCTGATTTACATACATTTTGAATAATCTATTGTCTATATATGCACCCCCCATACAATTATACACTTTCCAAGGCTATAATTATGAGGATATTTAATGCACTTGAAAGCGCTTAACTTCAATAATAATTTTCACACAATTATGGCTTTTCTTACAAGAGCATGTCAGCACATATATTTATAATTTGCAGTTGTCTAAGAAAAGTTTCTTAATTTTATAAATTGCAACATATTTTATATTGTAACATGATCCAGATATGCTAATATTTTACAATTTTTGTGTGAAATAACTAAACTATGCCATTGGAATTCATGAACTGATTCAGAAATGGTAGCTATAAGCAACTTGAAGAGAGAATCAAACACCCATCCAAACTTTTTACTGGGACATAATGTGCAATCCTTCATAAATAAATAAAAAATTGACATACTTCATAATGAATTTTATTTATTTAAAAGTCCAAATCTGCTTTTATCATCAAGTATTGTTATATTTATTTATTCTTTTTAATCTTTCTATTCAAGTTTTGCCTATTTATATTTTTAAAAAAAGATTTAGAAGACTTCTAAGATATAATAATCATCATTTTGTCCATAATATCATAAGAATGATGTGGAAGAAGAGCAAATTTTGGTAATTATAATAAGGCAATGCATGGTCTCCTTAGACTCTTTTATCTAGATACTAATCGTCTCAAATAGCTTCTTGAAAATTTCACAACCTATAAAATAGAACAATCTACACAACTTTTTTGCAAAATTTTTATACTGTTCATTTCAATGAACTGTACTTCCCAATTTTGTTCAATCTTCTCTTCCATGGTTTCATATATATATAATTCTTTGCTTAACAATATTTTTTTTCTTTATTATAACTTTTTTCCTAAGAAATCTGATTTTTTAACTATATAACACTTTTCTCAACATTATTTTTATTATTATTTAGCATTTGTTATTTAGTAATTAATAGATCATCTCTCTGCAAGATGCTTTTAATATATGTAAACTTTTTTCTGATAATTTCTTCATTTGTAATAACCATGCTGATTTTTATCATTTTACATCTTATCTAGTATTGTGTCAATAATTTAATGGTGCACATCTTAATAAAAATGGTAATCTGCAGCAAATTGAAAAAACAATTTCACCTTGTCTATCTATATCATCTGAGTAAAATTATGCATTTTGTCATCATATTTAGATATTGTGAACCAATTACAGTTGACAATAATTGGATATAGCTTCAATCTTACTGAGCTTTTTAAGTGTGAACATGTGGTTTGATACATCCTCCAATTTGTAAATTTTATAAATTGCCATCTGGTGATGACTGTCAAAATAATGAACTATTAATATTCTGAAAAAATAACTCTGAATCTGTGAATATTCTAAATTAACTCTCAAGATAGTATGTGGCTTTCATGTTCTACACAGGATTTTAAAGACAAGATAGCTTAAACTTATATGAGTCTTTTTAAAATTAAAAATCTGCTTTTCAGGATACACTTTTTAGAATCTATTGGTTTTAAATGATGCCACAAAAATTAAAAAATGAATTGGCTTAGTATAAATTTTGTATTTTTAAAACAATAACATGCAAAAGAAAATTGCTACCAATCATCTACTCTTTGATTGACTTTACTTTAAGAATTAACTATAAACTTTATAATTAACAAATTCCCAAATATCTCAGTAATGAGAAATTAGGTTCAATAATATATTTTAGATCTCTAATGGAAATGAGAAGTTATGCACTTAGTAGTTATTATCAAATAAATTAATATTTAACCAAACTTATTAGCTGCTTTAAATAAACCTGTAAAAGAAATAATAAAAGTATTTCCTAAGTTTCTTTTGACATATTTGGAGAGAGAAACTCTACTAAAAAAAGATTATGCTCTTCTTTTAAGTTATTTTCCCAATTCTTGAATAATTAGGCTCCTTTTGCATAGGAAATATTGATATTATGTTTGCAAGAAATAATTCCATTGGCCATGTTAACTAGATTTACTAACCAATCAAAACCTGAAGTAGCATGATAGCTTGTTCAGCATATCCTACCATCTGCATTATAACTAAATACATCTTAATTATACTTATTATACATAAATTTTATGCTAAAATGATTATAGCACCATTGTAAATAAGACTTTTTGAATATTATATAGGATTTTACAAATATGGTGTCAAACACATCTTGTTGTTGCTGTAGAAATTTATATTATAGATTAAATAGAAATCAATGTCAAACTATCCAGATGATATCAAGAACTTTCTTGTTATTGTCTTTATTGTAAATAAATTCTTCAAAATCAGTAAACTTGCTTTCTCAATGAAATATTTGGTGCATTCTTCAATGATTTTACAGCTTTTTGTATAAAAAAATACTTTCATTATATTAGTATAAATTGTTTAGTGTTTCATTCTTAGATTATCAAAAATGGAGATTGGATTGTTATATAGCATTTAAAGTTTTATAAATTGGTAAAAATGTTTATATTATTGTGAAAAGGAGCACTTAGTTCATAGATGTGCTCATTAACAAACAAAATGTAATGATATGCTATTTTTTGCAATCAATTTAATCTTAAGATGAGTGATGAACTGAGGAAATAAAAGTTTTCTGAATTGATTTCCAGCCAACAAAAAAAAAGATATTTTGTCAATTACCAATGGAGGATTGTGGTCTCTCTGTTAGTTTAATGTTCTCTTGACCTTCAGAGAGACTGACTGTCACAATTTTAAAAATTGTCTTCTCTGTATTCAGGTAAGAGAAATATGATATCTAAAGTTAATATTTTCATTGAAAAGGCAGTTGAAGAACTGAATGTTTTGATATGAAAAATTTACAATTTAAGAGAAGGAATGAAATTCTTTTTTTTTTTTAATTTTGAAATAGACAAATGGATCCGACTTTAATCACTTTTATATACTTCATACTGATATATTAATTAATTTGATTAGAAAATACTTGATGAATCTATTAACCTTTAGTAAATGATAAATATGATATTTGTACATATATACTCACGCACAAACTACCATTTTGACAATTATATTAAATAGTGTGGGAAAATGAATAAGCCAGCTAACGTATTGTAATTCGAAATTCCACAATCTTGTCTTGAATGAAAGTCTGTTTTCTTCAAAAGTTGTAGAGTGAGTAATAACGAATTGTCAATTCATTTTTGTATAAAAGTATAATAACGGCAATTGAAAGATGTTTTAGAAATTAGCTCATAATACAAGTTAATAAAAGTAAAAAAAAAAAATAAGAGAGAATGTATAAGAGCAAAAATTTATTGAAAATATACAGTCAAGTTGACAATGGATTTGAAACTTTTTATTTTTAAATAACTAGGAAATACACACATAATAAAACTAATCTGTAGATTTTTTTTATTTAATATATACATTGTATATATACGTGGGTAACCAAACATGTATAATAAATTATTTTAAATATATGTGTATACGCTGAGTGTTGTATGCTAATTATTTAAAAAAACTCCGTTTTCTATTGTGACCCGAAAACTAAATATTTAAAATAGGGTACTCACTTGAAGTAATACAAAAGGCAAAACGTGGGCGTAACATAGTTAAGGCTGCATCATATTATAAGCGCGTTTTTAGTTTATGGTCAATGCATTTCATTCTATTGACCAGTTTAGATTATTTCTAACTAAGACTAGCTAGATAGCTATGGGCCAGCTAACTAAAATATTTCTAAACTCAATAACTTAAAAAAAAAAAAATCAAGCTCTAAACAAAATTGTACACTGTTATGGTGTGATGTGTGATAGATGAATCACTGAATCATTACATACTGAGGTTATTCTAGTGAGCTATCATAAATATAATGAATTTATCATCTATAGCAAATTTATTGGTGTTATTAGAGATAATAACAAACAATTTATGTTGGAGGAATGATTGAATAGCATAATATTTGAAATGACAATTACTAACAATTTTAAAAAGGATGTTATGATGCCAGTAGTGAGTGTAAATAATCTGTTACCAAAAATATTAACACACAAATTTTCTTATTTCTTAGTGGTTAAAAAATAAATGCAACTAGAGTTATTACACATTTTCTTGATCTTCATACAAAAAAAAAAAATCTTTAAAAAAACCAAAACCTAATTAAGAGAATGAAATCATAAGATTTTTATGAGTTTTTTTTTTAAAAAACAAAACAAAACAGAAGACAGTTTGTTAAAGAATTAAATAAGAGAGGTCTTCATAAGCAGTAAACTAAAGCATTCTATAAACAAAGGTAAAATGATCTATAAGTCATCCACTGTAGGCAAAAAACAAATCTCCATAGTGAAACAGCAAAGAAGAAAGTAGTAGTTCATCAGATTCACTATGGGCTAGTCAGGATTTCAGCATTTTTTCTCTTCTCCTTTAGCTAGGAATAACTAAGTACTTACTTATCACCCAATATTGGAAGAACTATATGTTCACTGTAGAGTAAAGCATATATATAAAGAATATATTCAAGATAATAATTTATAGATTTTTAATAATTTATGGTTTAATTAATGACCTAAATACACAAAACTGATTATTTTTATAAAGGCATTACTCTAGCTTTAGTTGAATAGGAGTTCATAAGAAGTGTGCATGCAGAAAGAACCAGAATTACATTTAGGCAATTTATTACTATATTAAATCAGCATGACATCAAGGCAGTAAACTGATCGATGATGTTCTTATAATCTAACTACTGGATTATGTCATTTTCAATACACATTATCAAAATATTGTTTAAGTAGATATAGCCAAGGCTATTCTTAAATAACTTTTATCCTATTGAAAATGGAAATGGACCATTCCCTCTCCCTTTTTGATTGGCAGTTAGTTACCTAAAATATTTTCAAAATTGCCTCCTCATTAGGAAATCTATACTGTGAGCCATCTCAAAATGGAAAAAATAATATTTTATTCTTTGACATACTTTAAAAAAATAATTGATTTCATCTTAAAAATAGCTATTTCAATATCATTTTTATATTTGTTCGTCACATATTTATCTGTGAAGGAAAAATTATAACAATTTATTATAGCATTGTAAAGAGCGGGATTACATTTCTTCTTATTGTTGAAGCACATATCATTTCCCCAATAGTTAGTGTGAATAAAATTTATAATATTTTTGTTGACTTGGGGAGAGGAGGTATTGGTCTAGGCCTGAAGCATATGATTTTCAAAACTTAGCAGAAATCTAATACTGGGTGGATACATTAATTTTATACTATGAAATCTTTTACATACATATATATACATACAATTTTTTCCTAGGATATGGCAGCCACAATGGATATATTATGCACAACAATTGATGTCAACATCCTTAGATTTATATACATACAGGACCTACATACCTAGCATTAACAAGCAAAAAAATTGTATTTCAAAAGGAAATATTGAACATTTGCACATATTAAATCAAAGTATTAGTTGTTTGTTTTTTTTAAATCAAACTTTATATGAATTCCTCAGCAATAAAGTCATTCAATTATTATTATTATTATTATTATTATTATTATTATTATCATCATCATCATCATCATCATCATTATTATTATTATTATTTAAAGTTAATAGTAATGCTCTAAGCTAAAATCGAAATCTATATTATAACAATAAAAGAATTTTTTTTTTTCAAATTAAATATAGTTCAATAGAGAAAAATTTAAAGACTCTTAATGCAGAAAAACATTCAGTTTAACTTTTTTCTTTTTTAATAAAATTAATTACTTTTTTTTTTAAATTGGGGCTAATTTTTATTATATATTCCATATATCATGTTCACAGCTGCCTTTAATGATTTCCTTGCTCAACCACTTCAATCACCAACAAACATACTCATCCAAATGGTTTTTTTAAATTGCTTCTACCAACATGACTTTGCTTTATTCTATTATGAATTTTTAGATTTTTTTCCCCTCATCTTATACCATATCAAAAGACTGAAATATAAAAACTACATAGTAGCCTTTTTTATTAATATACAAAACTCACCAAAGAGGACCATGGAAGTACATGTTCTTGAAGTATCTTAAATTCATATTTTATCTACTGAATTTTGGTCCTTGTTTCTTTTTTGTTTCATACTTTCACCTGAATATTGATTGTTAAATCCAACTGTGTCATTGCAAATGTGAATACTTCTTTTTTTTTTTTTAAATAGGTAACTTCTTCAAGAAAGTTAAAATTCAAGTTTTTGGGTCACAAGAGCCTTACTTAAATCACTACTTACTCAAAACAATATCCTTAATAAGATAGCTCATTTTCATGTGCTAAAACAATGTGGTTGACCAAATGCATTTTTACTTTGAAAATAAGGAATACAAATGATTTTGAAATGGATAGTAATGTCATAAAATAATTACCAGATACAAATTATTTGCAAAGAATATTTGCCTATGTTTTTCCATAATTACATCTGATAAACTTTCCTGCACTAGAGATTTAATATTTTATGGTAAAAGCATCTTTTTGATTTATCACTTTTTTTCCATATGTCAAAGCATTGGCAGGGAAGTGAACCCGCAACAACTGTCTGCAAGCAATTGCTTGCAAGGCAGCTAAAAGTCAAAAAATAAATATGAAATCTGTGAATGATCAATACAACAAATCAATTTAATATTTGATGATCACAAAAAAAAAAACAACAACTCTGAAATATATTTATAATTAGAAGAATTTTGTTATTGTTATTTAATTTTGTTTTATCATTCCATATAAAATAATCAACATCCATTCCAAATATTTCTGTTGATTTCTTTGGAATAATACTAGTCTATTACTTGTGAATTTGTTCTAAAATTATTTATACACGTAATGTAATTTATACAAAATAACCTTAAATATAATTATTTATATACACTATGATATTACATAATGCAATATATAAATAATATATATTTAAATCTAAAACAAATTGTCACTCAATCAAAATCATTAGTTCTTATCTGTCATGATATAGAACTGATTATTAGAAATCCGTTAAAATTTATTTGCTATATTAATTTTAGAAGATTTATTATTTATTTTTTGACCTTTTTAAAAATCATATTATAACAGGCTATCGAAATGTTAAATTATGCACTCTTCTTTCCTAACTTATCCAAATTTTATTTTTATTTTAGATATATTTGGTAAATAATCTGGGTATATATATATTTGAGTGATTACTGAAAATAATTACTATAGTGTTTGAGGAAACATTTATTATTTTTAATTAAAATATGAAAATGCAAAGTTTTTATTATTGTAATTAAAATTTTTTGTAATATCAGTTACGCAGCTTAAGTAAGTGGATACTGCATTTTCCTAATAATTTTCGCAACTTAACCTTTGCAGAATTTTATTTATCTCTTTAAAATAAAAAAGGTAGGCCGATGATTTTTGAAATCCTCTAGTGAATTTAACGGAATTCATGACATTTTGCTTTTCTACCTTTTAAAAATGCATATATAAATAAGTCATGAAAATAAGATTTCCTATTATTGAAACAAACACGATTTCTCAAATATATGTATGTTTGTTAGATAGAGTTTGATAGATATTTCCATTTTTAACTCTAAATTTTTATTGATCGATGCAAAGATTTTATTTTATTGCTGACGGGAAAATTTCTATATACATTATCCGCTACTGATATTGTTTTCTCGTTTTATATTTAAAAATTTTAAGTATTTTATATTAAATGAAAACACCTTCTTCATAAACTAGGAGGGGGGGGATCATATGAAACCATATCTTATTTAGCTACGAGGACTGTAGATATTGAAAAATGGAAATATTTTTGTTCTCATTAAATATTGTGTTAGATCCATAACAAATGACTGAATTCATATTAGTTCAAGCATTTATATGTAAGGAACAACAAATATAAATTTGCCGAGTTCTAAAATTAAGTAAACTCGTCCTACTTGAAATGGTGGGTTCTACTTTTACAAGTAAATTTTAATAAGTAATTAAAAAATTCGTGGATTGATTCAATCATGAAAGCAGTATTATATCTGTAGTTCATGTTCACAGAATAAAATCCCTAACCAATAGGAGATTTAATAATCTCTGCTAACTGAATTCAGCTTTGAGTCATAAAAGATAGGAAAATATTTAAGATAGTCTGCTAACTTGTACAATGAGCGTGTGTTTCATTCAGGATCTGGAAAATGCATTCAGTGAATAAATAAATGAGCAATGGTTATTGCACACAAGCAGAATCTAACTCCTTAGAGAGAAAACAGCAGTAGAACGTTTATTATTCTATCAATAATTGAGTTAATTTTCAATCATTTGTTAACATTATGAATTGTAACAAACAGCATTGTCTGTGTTAAATTATTGTTATATTTAATAAACATATTACAATTGCTTAATAAATAAACTGTGTCTATAAATTGATATGTTAAATTTATTTCTATTGTCATTTAATTTTTACCTACATTTATAATCAGCATATGGTTTGAGAAATTTTTTTATATATTATGTTTCAACACTATCCACAGAGAGCTTTAAACATTTTTATAAATGTTTTAATTTCTTTCATTTATTATTTTTGCAGAAAAATAAACACTATAGTTGTTTACAAAGTTAGATAATCATTTAAAATAAATAGTACAAATAATAGATAGCAGTAATACTTTTTACTCAAACAACGACAAAGAAAATAACATGACACTACTTTTTGAAACAAATAATTATATCCACGAACTCCATCATCTTTCATTAATTTTAGCTTAAAGTATTCTTTATTTAAATGGGGATGTGTGGCTGAAACAATATAACTATTGGACATTTTAAATATATATATTAATATTAATTATACATAAAGAGCTTTTTACGACACATGATTTTCTGTCATTTTCAAATGTTAAGCATTTATTTTAATATTAACCAATTATTTATTGCAGATAGAACACAATCTAATTGCTTTACATTCAAATAGTTGCTTAACATTTGAACAGGCCATAAAACCATGAGCCAAAAACACTTTTTATGTATAAATATTATTAATATTATACATATAGCTAATGAATATGATTTTTTTATTATAATTTATGTGAAAAAAAAAAGCATAACAAACTTCATTAATTTTCATTTTTGATATAAAACTTTATAACTTAAAATACATTATTATATAAATTCAGAACTAAAATCAAGTAATGAAATAAAATTCTTATATTTTATTTATAATAGATTTTTGACACTTGTTTTTAAGAATGATTCCTTTTAAATTTTCATTTCAATATTTTATTTATTTTTGTCTTCAAATCACTGACTTGTCGATATAGTGAAACAAAAAATGATTATTTTCAATCTTTGATATGAGTATCTGCATTTTCAGAAGTTAATGATATGTAGTATGCATATATAATACATATGTTTTCACCATGTATATACAGAATGTGTATTAAAACTGATACACTTTCATTCATAAATAAAGTAGTACATTTACTTAAAGAATATCAGTAAATAGCTATAAACTAATATGCCTAAGGGTGATGATTTTTTTTTAAAAATCTTAATCCAATAGGCTATATCAGTGATCACTGTTATAATTAATCCAACAACTAATTGGCTGGGAGGGAAAAAACCATAGAAGAAAGAACAGTTTTCAACACAATTTTTTAAAAAAATTACATTCAACCTCTAAGTGGAAGAGGTAAAAAAATAACCAAAGAAAGAACAGTTTTTTCTAGTCTTGGACATTGTTGCAAAAGATTGCATTGAAGTGGTAAGTAAAAAATTAATACTTTATGTGAGTATTTAGAGTGTCTTTTTGAACAAGTTCTCTTTTTTTATTCTCAACTAAGTTTTTTTTAAAAAAACAATAACTTTATATATATATATAATTAAAATTTACATATAATAGCAATGAAACAATTACAAGTTCATAAAAACTTCTAACAAAGAAACTGTAAAGTGAATTGTTAGTAAAGAGCATGCTATGTATTCTCTTTATCCTCAAATCTTATACAAATTGTTAGAGATCTCCACACTCAAATTACAATTTAAAAATTATCACTCTGGACATGACAGTATAGTTCTTTTAAATACTTTATTAACTGATTTATTTATATAGACTTAATCAACATTGTGTATCAAGAATACTGGAGTATATATATATTCATGAGTAAAATAACAAGAATATTGTTGTAAATAGCTTCCAATATGTTATCTAGGAGACATGTGCCAAATTTTATGATAAATGAAGACAATTTAACAGGATTATTATTTTTATAGTAATTTTTACAAAGTCATCACACATACACACAATACTGAAAAATAACTTATTTTTCACTAAATATCTTGAAAATAATCTATCTCCAAGACTAATAAAAATTTTTATCAGCTAAATAAGGTTTCAAAATAGAAGCTTGATATTTAATAGTTTTTATTACTGTTTCTCTTTGCTTCAAGTTTTGAGATTTCATTTTTTTTTTTTTTCGCAATTTTACAGGCTTTAGATATTGATGTTTTCATGTAGTATATTTAAATGTTTGTGATGATGACACTTTATTAGTAATTTAAAATTGGATATTCCATAATCTCGTATTAATTTTTAAATGTCTGTTACACAAATTTAATCTTTATTTAATTCAGTAGATAGAGAAGATCCACTATGCAGGAAAGATTATAAAATTAAAACTATTTTACAGATTTACAGCTTAACTTAGTACTGCTTTTGACCAGGCAGGTCATATTCATAGTTTGTGAATTTGTATATACCTCTTGAATGGTAATGCAACATATGAGTCTTTTTTATTTATCACATGGGTTGTTGTTTATGATAAACCATACCTCTTTGTATTTTTTCTTTTGATCATTGAACTCAGCACAAACCACTTTGATGTCAAGTGGATCAAAATTGTGTTCCATGTCAATCTCACTCTCATGCGACATTATGCTGGGATTTTTATTCAAATTTTTTAAATACATTTAGATTAGTATATAACATATTTTAAGAGGTATTTTTCTCTCTTCTTTGGATATTACTGGCTTGACTATCTACAATACTGGCACAGGAATCGAACTTTTAGATTTTTGAAATATTGAATTTAAGATGTTGCTTTAATCAACTAGACTATTCTGACAAAGGCAATAATCAGTAGAACTATTATATACTTATATATGAGAGTCTAGCTGATTTTTCTATTATTTGAAATACTATTAATTATCTTATTAAGTTGACTTGTCATTACATTCTTTAATGCTTTTACTTAACTGAGAAACTGTATGTTTGTTTAGAATAAATTTTGTTATTGAGATTTAACAGGCTTCTATCAAATGGAATTTCTTCAAATTTTATATAATGTTAGAAATTGATGACAATGAAATATTTCAAATTGGTCTCCTGGATTGTTTACAATAGAGGGGTTAATAAACTGAATTTTGAAAATGTTGATATCACTTCATTTCAAGTTAAATGTAAATATACCATTGTGGTTGAAGAAAACTTTTTTTGTTTGCTTTTTAGTGCATAGTAAATAAAGTATTTATTATAAAATATTTTTTTTGTATATATTATTTCATTCTATAAAATATGATTATTTGTTATTGCCATCTGAGCAGTTTATTTTTTCCTCTCTAGCTAATATTTTTGTCTTTAGTCAATAAGATACATATTCATTGATATATTCATAATGCTTGGAAATCAATCATCAACCTTGCTCTTAAAAATGGAGATATCGACTTATTGATGTCTTTCACTGTCATAGCACAACTTATATTCAAGTAATGGACTTATTTAGATTCCATCTTATCTTAACTAGATTGAGCCTTTATCACTACAGACCAATGAATATATAAATAAATAATATATTCAATAGCAAAATCAAGCCAATAGGTGATGAAGCTTGCTAAATTCAATTGTTCTCAATTTGGAAGGAAATCTGATTATAAATAGGCAATCCCTTTAGAGGTGATGTCAGATAACAAATTACTGTCAGAGTTGAATGACATTAAGCACACCCACTATATGACTAAAGTAGTGAGGCAAATTGATTATAGGACTGGAAGTTTTCTAGATATAAACCTAACCCAAGATAAACTGTCATGGTAAATCTGAAAATATTGGGTAAACTTATAAGGATGTCCAAAGTCTTTTCCTTAAATAAATACACAACAAACGCGCATTATAATGACCCAATGTATAAAGGTTAAGAGACAGCAAACTATATTGTATGTATTTATAAATATAGTTAAGCTGAATAAAATATTTAATTGTATTTATATGAGTCTATATTTATTACATTCATATACAAACACAACAGATTTGACATGTCAAACAGTTTGGCTCTCATGAGGTCAACAGCTTCATCTTTTTCTTCCCATAGCTGGAAAATGTTTTGAAGCAATTAAAATCTTACCTCCATGGGTTGTTTACATCTTTGTCATTAATTACAAAAAAGACCAGTTCTCATATTACTGTGCCAAATCAAAATGATCACTCATTTACTTTTTTGCTATATAAAAGACTTTTTCTCTCAAGCAGGAAAAAAATGCTAAAATTGTCTTATTAGAGGAGTAAAATATGACCTCCTACAAAAATTATCCAATCTACATGGATTGAATATTTTTGTATATGTAAGCTAATCAAATTAGAAAGCCTCACTTTAAAATCACATTTGTGATTATCTGTGGTTCATAGAATTATGAGTTTGAGCAATTCCTATGCTTCTAACAGCTTGATTTTGACAAAGCACTATCTTTACTGTCAAACCTTTTCTACCTACAATCCTTAATGATAATGTAGATATAACTTTAATCTCTCTACATAAGAGAAGTGAAAAAGGGGGGAGGTGAGAAATTTTACTATTAAACTCAGGAAACTTTTATTTAGCTGTGAATTTCAGAACTTTTTAAGTGAAGTTCCAAGGAATTGTATCATTTGCAGATAAAAGACCACAACCATAGCTGTTGATGGACTCTCATATCATGATTGATTTAGCTGCTTATCAGGTAACTTTAGTTGACAGTGAGTCAAGTGAGTCCACTGAAAAAAATGGACTATTGTATTAAATTTGTTAATCAGAAAACTGTGTCAAATACATACCCAGCTGATGATATTAAAAACTATCTGAATAAATCAGCAAAAACAAAACTTTGCTATTAGATGTGACAAACCAAAACATGCATACACTGAACCCCAAAACTAGGATGCAGTGTGTAAATATTGTAAATGTTGGTCACACATAAGCTGCTTGTTTTAAAAAGAAAAAAACAAGTCAATCAAAAAAGAAAGAGTTCATTCTGAAGGACTTGGAAGTCAATGCAAAATCACTGCCTGTACATATAATAAAAAAGGCAGTAATTTTGCTTTCAAATGCAAAGTTTTATTAGTGATAAGCATTTATTGCAACCTAGCAGTGATTATTGATTATCAAGGCAATTATCTATCACTCATAGGTCAAACAAGAGTTACAGTATCTAATAAAGCAATTCATTTGCTTTTTATTGTGTTTTCTGGTAAGCATATCAACTTTTTAGACCATGACTAGTTCATTCACTTGAGTTTTACAGTGATTAAAGTGAACCAGTTTATTAAAATAAAATCAAAAAGGTTCTTTCCAGCTATTGTTGATAATAAACTGAGTTTAAAACCTAGCACAAATATGTCATTCTGCATGCCTAGTCAACATTATCATAAAAACAAAGATACTATAGTGCATATAGGTAACCAAGTTCTATGTTACATGTATAGTGGAATCATCAAATGAGTTCCAGTAGTTGTAATCAAATAAAAGGATTGCAAATAGAGGTGGTTTAAATAGCAGGTGGACAACAATATCACAGACACAGAACAGCTAAAATTGATTTATAGTTCAACAGGGAAAAGTTATCAGCCAGGAATGAAGAGTTTAGTTTACAAGATTCAAAGATACACTAGACCTGTTAATGAAGACACTAGAGTTGTGGATAAAAATATCAGATCTGCTAATGAAGATAGAACTTGCTGATAAAGACACCAGGCCCACAAATAAAGATATAATATTGCAAATAAAGACATAGACCAGCTGATGAAGTCACTGAACCTGATGAAGCCAGTAAGTGACAAAGACATTCACCAAAAATGTTTCAGTGACTACATTCTCCAGGGCTAAATTTAGCCAGTGGTAGAGAAGATCATAGCTCAGTTTTACTTCAGCTAATAAACTTGTCCAGATTCTACCTTATCTTGTTTGGATTGAGCAACAGACTGATGGATATATGAATAAATAAGAATCCAATGGCAGAAACAGACTAATAATGTGATGTTTCTCAGTAAATCCGATTGTTCTCATTATGTTGTAAACCTAATATGAGACTAGATTTCAAAGTACAACAGGAAGTATTATCATACCGCACATGAAGCAAGTTTTAACTGTACAACTGGAAGTGTTAGGTAAACCTAGGAGGCATCTGAAGATTCTTTCTTCAATAGTTGCATGGCAAACAAACACTATACTGAACATATGAGGGGTATGGTATATATCAAACATTATTGTATATATTTGTAAACATATTGTATAGAAAACTTAATAAAATATTTAATTGTAAATATGAGTCTCTGTTTATTATATTTATGTATAAACACAACATTCACAGAATGGCCTAATTGATTAGAATATCTTTAAATTTAATAATCATAAATTTTAAGATCTCTGGTTCAATTCCCACGTTACTACTGTCACTGGTCAGGCCAGCAAGATCTGAAGAAGAATTGGGAGTAATACAACTTGGAAATATTGAGTTATATATCTTATCTTGTGTGATATTATTGATAGTCAAATGTATTTGAAAAATTAGGATGGAAATAATTCAACAAAATAAGATTTAGTAAAATATCATCACTTGAAACTTTCAGAACTTTGTATTGACACATTACTATATCAAACATTAGACATTATAAAAAATTGTCTTAAACTGGCCAGAAATAGGAAATCTAAATTTGAACACACTCCCAGAAAACTGAAAAATTATTTGGAGAGCAAGTGAAGCTTATTGTGAGAAAAAAAAAAATGTTCAAAAGTTGCAATATAGAATGTTTTCTAAAAAATAAATATATTGATGAGGATTTCATAAGAATTTTTAATCACTCAGAAAAATCAATGAAAAATGAAAGTGCATAAAAAAACAACAAATAAATTTGTAAACCTACATGGGCACATCAAAATATCATATAGCACCAAACAATCTAGCATCTGCATCAGTTTAAAATCTTAATTCTAAATATCTAAGAGATTCTAAAATTTCTATTGTAAAAAAAGGATTAAAGTGTCATAACACTATTAAATATCTCTTGATTAATATAATGGCAGAAACTGATGTAGTCATTCAAAAATTGTTTTTAGAAAAAGCAGCAGAATTACACTGAAAGAATACTTACAAGACACCAACATTCTAAATCAAATCAATATTATTTATGCTGAGAGGGAAGCTAATAAATCTTTCAAATTAGACAA
Source organism: Epiperipatus broadwayi (assembly GCA_028023455.1). NCBI lineage: Eukaryota > Metazoa > Onychophora > Udeonychophora > Euonychophora > Peripatidae > Epiperipatus > Epiperipatus broadwayi. Next base: position 5,353,337 of record JAQFVV010006222.1, read on the forward strand.
ATCTATAATCATTCTCTTTTTAGTCAAAGACCAATGCAACAATTGCCTTGGATACTACTGATTATTATAACAATACAAAAATTTTGTAAACACTTTTATTCAAACTACAGAAACAAAGTTATAAGCATCACCTAAAGAAGATCGGAGTTATTCCATTGATGCAAAAAAGGGTAAACTAATATTGTATTTCAGCAAAATTACATGTCTTTCTAGATATTTGCCATGGTAAAACTTGTCAAGATTTTTTTTTAAGTTCTTAGCCTTTTGGCATACAAGGTTCAATCCTTTTCTTAAGATTCTAATCATTTTGTGGAGTTAATCAAGAATATGATAATCAAATAACTAAGATATTAATAAACTTTGATATGGCAAGTTTATTCACAAAAAAACCCTGTGATGAAGCATTATTTATTGTAAGAAAAATGTTAAATGAGGATTCAAAAACCAGATAATATATTAAAACTTTTAATATTCTGTAAAACAACAACAACAACAGTTCTTCCAACAAAATCAAAAGATGGCCAAGATCTCACCACTATACATCCTTGACAACATTTATTTGGATATACTTAAAAACCACATCAATAAATACTGCTTTATTGCCATCTAAAATCTGGTTCCACTATGTCAATGCTTCATTAATATATCACTTTCAATTAAATTAATGATAGATTAGAACAAAATTAAAAATTGGCATTCTTAGATGGCTTTTTTTGACAAGTATCTACCATGACAAAATTAAAACAGACTATAGAAAAACTAGGTACATAGAAAAACATTTAGAATATACATCCAATCATGATAGTAACACAAAAATTAGAGTTATATTATCACTATGAAACAAATCAAAAGTAGTTTGTTCAGAAACCATGATTAGGAAAAAGAAAAGATTAACATAGAACAAACTTAAAAAAAAAAGTTATCTCTCATGTATCTAAAAAAACCTAAATAGAAACAAGCATTAAAATAAAAAGTTATAGATATTATAGTGTATCTATACATACCAGGAATAACAGAAAAATTAAAAAAAAAATCTATAACCAGTATATTACTGTTACAGTTTTCTAAAGTCACAATACACTGCAAGGAATTCTAATCTTTACTTAACCCAAAATTTGCATCTATGAAATATCATGTGAATTTAAAAAGACATGGATCATGAAGCCCATTTGATCCTTTGAAAAACCATTAAAAAACATAAAATATTAAATAAAGAGAGAGAGAAAAAAAAAAACAAATGTATCTTAAGTATCAGGCCATGCATGTACCAATAAAAATATGTTCAATTGGGAAAGATAAAAAATTTAAACAGAGAGGAAAAATAAAGATGAAAATTTATAAAGCTACTTATGTGGTAATGACAATAAGCTACAAGTCAATCTAGTGTGATAATTGATATTTGAAAATTCACTAACCTCACTCTTAAAAAAAAATTGAAGAAATCAGAAGGATGTCATAAATAAGTAAATACAGTTCCTACTAATGTTGTCTTTGACAGAATAACCTAATTAGTTAGAACATCATCAAATTCAGTATTCACTAATCTAAAAATCACAGGTCAGTTCACAGCTGAACAAGATTGACAAATTATATTATATAATAACCTGTATACTATTACTAAAAGTTGAATATATTTGAAAAGTTTCAATAAAGTTTGAATTTTTTTGAAAGATATTTGCCAATTAATTCTAGATGATGGAAATAATTCAATATATAATTACAAATAAGCATTAGTTTTATCACTGCTAATACCATTAACAAATACTAATTGTCTTGCATTGGTGGTCGAGAGGTCAGCGCGACTGCCTTGCACTAGCAGGAAGTTGCCCGGGTTGCGGGTTCGCATCCTGGCCGATGCTATGGCACTTAAAAAAAAAATACTAATTTATTATAAAAATCTATTTCCAATAAACAGACTTTTTTTTTTTTAATAACGGTAGTCATTGTTTTAATCTATTGTTAAAGTAGTCAGTTATTATTTATTCCCAAGAATGAAAAAAATGTTGCAACATAATTAAGTATTCACTCCTGAAGCTAGTTTCTTACTCTTACACTCTCTCTATATATGGCTTGAACTAATCTTTCATTAAATTTTATGCTTTTTAATGAAGCATTTATTAAAGCCAACAAAGCACCTTTAAATATGGAGATGGTAAAATAAGATATGGGTCTTACTATCTTAGAGTACATCCTCTATTTAGAATTGTTGTATAAATATATGAACATCTTTCATTTCAGTATGTAACTCTTATTGGAAATGATCCATAAATTTATTAATCTATTAATTGATTCAAAACTATTTTTTGGTGATTCATGCAATTTCGAGTACTTAAATCCATAATTATCTACATTTTAAATGCAGGAATGAATTCTCATATACATCTCCTACCTATTTTATTCTAAGATACGTCCACACTTATCATTCACATTTTTGATTTATGTTATTGTCAATTAATGTCTATATATACGTATCTCGTGTGATTGATTTAAGAAGAACAGAGTTTGAAGTGAAAATATGGCTGACAAATACGATTCACTAAGAAAATTATGATGAGGACGAATGAAAATTTATGCAGTCGTAGTTCTAATCAAAACTTTTATCATCTATGACAAGTTCATCATTGCTAAATGAGATAATTTTGATAACATCTCTATATTTTTGTTTTAAAATCTCATATATGTAAAGTAGTATTTATTCGTCTTATAAATATCTTTATAACAATTTGGAATTTATCATTAACTAAATATCTTTATATCAACATATAATCTTGAAAAATTAATAGTTATTTTTGATAAGCGCAAAAAGTGTAAACATGATATTAATTTATATTTGATTTTGCTTCTACATTTAAAAATAATATACGTTGTTTTTGCATTTAATTGCTAATATCTTAAGCTTTTAAGTTTTGAGTTCAGTCATTTGTTGATCCTTTAGATCTTATTTATATTAAAAATATTTTAAGAATGACTTACAATTTCCTCTATCTTTTTTGTCGGATGTATTGACCGTATCTGCATGTCATTTCATTTATAAATAACAACATTTAATATGATATTGCAAACATCAAATAACTCAAAATCACTTTGAATGGAGACAAAATCAATTACCATATAAAAATGGAATTGATTGTTAAATTTATCTTAGAAATGGCTAGACAAATAGTATTTTTCTAGTTTATAATAGGTGATAATAACACCATTTAGAAATAACGATTCATTAATGATTAAAGATTTTAAATGATTTTAAAAAATAAGTAGGATAACCGTGTGCAAATACAAATATGTACCTACATAATATATATATGAAAATATTAAGCGATTAATAGAAACTATACTTCGTAAATCAGTCATATGGTAGTGGATTCTTTAAGCGTACCAAGCGATGCGTAAACATCAGCGTGAATAAGTTGAGTAATAAAAAAAAAAAACCCAATGTTATTTAAGACAGTCTTACTATGCGATGTCCTTGGAGATAATGTAGAAGGTAGTTATTTTTTTCATAATACAGTTTTATCTTGCATGTTTAAAAAGACATATAGTTGCTATGGCATCTTCTATAGCAGAGTTTTTCAAACTTTATTGATTTACATTCACAATAAAAACATTTTATATCATAGCAAAGAACACACGACACGCGTTTATATATATACTCACTCAGCAGAAACAGGTTTCACGCACAATATAGAGTTTTACTACATATAATAAAGTGAGGGAAAAAAACCCACAACAGCTTACATTACTTAATATAATATTCAAAATGCTTGCTTAATTACAACTTGTGAAATCCATTCTATTATATATATTTTTTAATTTATATTTCCTTTTTTTTTTAAAAAAAAAAAAAAAAGCTTATTCATGAGTCACTAAATTGATTTTATAAAAGGATTCAGCATTCAGAAAGGGATTTAAAGTTGAAATAAACTAGATTAGTTTATGTATAGAAGATGCTAGATCAAGTACAAGTTGACACAATCCAGGCATAAAACCTATGTACTGATTTTATGAAGACTTGTTGTTTTCAAGGCACACTGCAATATTTTACTTTGCCAACATCTTTTATCCGTTTGATCACAGAGGAATAATTAATTGATCTCTCATTAATGGGTAACATAGAAAATCATAATTTGTTTTATTTGAAATTAAAATGCTGCCATATTTCAATTAGATTGGGTTAGAACCCTAACTATAAATAATTTAGTAAACATAACATAACAAATCCTTCAGAAATTTTTATTTCTGTTTAAATAACACATTTTCTTCTTGTTAATCATAGTTCAAATTTGTTCTGCACTTTAAGAATATCAAAATATGAGTACACCTTCATGAGAGATGTATAAAGTATTGGAATCATGAAGTAACCATTTTTCATGTCCATCATATTATTTTATGTCTTCTTCATATTTTTGGGATATGATCACTATGGAAATCATATGTAAGTGGCAATAGGAACACAATGTAATCCAATCATTCATTTTAAAATGTTGCATACAACAAAATATTTTCCCATTCAGCATTTGCATTAGGAGCTCATAAAATTGTTTGAGTGGAATTCATTATAACTGGAAAGTAGAAGAACACCATTGCTCAGATTGATGTTAAATCATCAAACATGATTGATCACCATTCTTTATGCTTACACAAGCTGTTTTCACAGAGGCAAAACTCTCCATACAATAGCAGATTAATGGTATATCAGACAGTGATAACATTAGTTACTCAACTTAATGAAAGATATCAGATGCAGATAATTCTGATTTATATCCAAACACATTTTCATTGTGATGAAGAAGGATTTTTATATTGATGTACAAAATGCTTTTGATCACACCAAATAACATTTTTAAGTTATCATGGGAGATTTTAATGCTAGAGTTGATAAATGATTGAAAGATGAAAGTATTGTGGGAAAATGATATTAGAAATGAGAAAGGACACAGATTTATGAAGTTCATAGAAAAAGAAACATTAGTATATTATAAATTATTTTTTGAAGAAAAACACTAACTGGAAATGGACATGGAAGCATTCAAATGAAGGTACAGCAGAATTGGATTATATTTAACTAATTTCAATATTAAGCATCACATGATCACATTTCCTATACTAGCACATTAATTGTTGATAAACAGAGCAAAACTCTCCATACAGTATTGCCACCTGTGCTAAACAGAGTAATCAATGGATGCCAGAAGACTTGTGCATAAAATCCCTATCTAATGCCTACTCATCCAATATCCCCAGACAAGTTTCTAGCTTGTGGCCTTCGTCAGTGAGGATCCTAAGATCTAGATGCAGTGCTCTCAGATCCAAAGCTCCTCACTGACAGGGGCCACAAGCCAGAAACTAGTCTGGGGATATTGGATGAGTAGGCATTAGATAGGGATTTTATGCACAAGCCTTCTGGCATCCATTGATTTCTCTGTTTAGCACAAGTGGCAATACTGTATGGAGAGTTTTGCTCTGTTTATTAATTTCAATATTGTAAGGTTCTTAATAAATTCAACATAAGAAGTGATCTTTAATTAGTGAGGTGCAAGACAGTGTTAATGGGAAAATAAAGAGATAAAAATTATTACAGAAAACAATATTCATAGTTGATATTTCTAAGTTTCAAAAATATTCCAATAAATTTAAAATAGACCTTGCAAATTGTTTCAAAATATTAACAGATTTTAAAAATGATTCAGATTTGAATGAAATCAATGGAAAAAGAAGTGACACACTATTAAGAACTGCAACAAAGATAGCTGGTACAAGAAAGCAGCAATTTTCCAGTAAATTTTCTACTGAGACAAAACAATATAGGAAGAAAAGAAGGAATATGAAAATATATAAAAATGTTCAATTAAAAAAAATTAAATATCTAGAGTTTTGTAAAATGTACAAAAAAGAGTTAATAATGATGTAAAATATATATAATAATATAAAAATATATATAATTGTGAATTATCAAGAAAAGCTATAGAAGAGAATAAAAGTCTTAAAAGTATATAACAACATCTTGAAAAAATGGAACTATTACTAAAAAAAAAGATGACATCATGAAATGTGTAGAAGAGTTCTATAAATAATTATGTAGCAATAAAGAACCAGAAAACAATGCATCCCTACAATGACATTTGAATTGTTTAGCATTTCGAATAAAGAAATGAAACATGCAATTATATCTGTGAATTATAATAGATATTTTTAAAAAAATAAGTAAAGAAATAGAAAAGTTGTTATCAAAATTATATATTAAATGACTAAAATGATAAAGATGTATCAGATGATTGGAAGAATGCAGTAATAATATTGCTGTTTAAAAAAGCTAACAAGGAAGAGATTAGAAATTCAAAACTTATTTGTCTTTCATCAGTTCTACATAAAAAATTTATTAAAATAATTACAACTTATCTACAGTGAATTAACCAACCAAAAGAACAAGCTAAATTTAAAAGTGGTATTAATACAGTGGATTATATCCAAATATTGAGAAACGTTATAGAAAAGACCAATAAATATGAATTGCCATAATACTTTGGATATGTAGACATTTTATTCTAAAAGTACTTCTACAGTGATTAAAGCATTGGAACATCAAGATAAAGATCCAGAAAATTCTGAACAATATTTACCAAAATGTACCAGCAATGATTAGATTACATATTTATACTAGGAATATTGAGAAGAGTCTACAATAAGGTGATTCCATATCTTCAAAACTTTTTACATTAGTTTTAAAAGTATTTTAAAGATTAAAATGAGAGGCTACGAGAGTAAAAGTAAATGGAGATTATTTAAGTCATCTAAATTTTGTTGCTGATGTGGTTGTTTTTCACAAATAATGTTTTGAAGTTTCAGGAAATATTGATTATCAGAGGAAAGAAAATAGGATTAAAGATAAATGTTAAAAAGATTAAAAATGTAGCAAAATGGAAAAAGTTATAAATATACATGGATTTAAAATGAACAAAATTTCTACAAGAAAAATGGAGAGAAAAAAAGAAAAGAAAAATATATTATTAATATTTTGTGAGATCTATTTTAAATGCCTTTGAATATATTCTCATATAAAATGGATATGTATGTAAAGAAGTTTAATATTTGAAAATTAGGAAATAGAAATTAAAGAATGTAATATTGAAAATATTATTTATATTGGATGAACTAATCCCAACAGTAATATTTTATAATAATCTAAGTGATATTTTCTAATATTAACACAAACAAATATAAAAATGAAGAAATTAATCTTTATAATATTATATATTCTAAAAAAAAAAAGAAAAGGTGGAGATATATTGATTTTTATTCGAGAAAATATTTTTTGTTGAAAAACTAGAAGTCAATTTTAACAGCATTGAAGCAATTCATATAACTTTTGAATAAAGAAGCAATAAAATTATGTTACTAATAATATGCACACTACCAGATAATGATTATGAAATGTTAATACATGAATTAAAATCATGATTAAAATGTCTTAGACAAACTAACAATGAAATAATATTAATAGATGATATGAATATTGATATATGTAAAAATTTTAAAACTGTTGAAGATTATATAGATGCATTATTTATTTATGGATCCTTTGTCGTGTTAAAACATACACAATAATCAAAATAAAAATTAACAGGCTTAACAACAAATAAAAAGAAATTTAAAGTGAAAATTATTTTCTTTGATTAAGTATACATTTCAAAGAAATACCAGAAAAAGGTTTGGCTTTTCACTGTTTTGATAAGATTTTTCCTGGCATGTATGATCTAAATGAAACTGCAAAATAGTTTATGGTATGTCTTTTCTTCTTGGGAACTGATTTTGATACAATGTGGTTTGCCTTTGCTGAGATCATTGTGGCCAAAATTCCAATGCACTTTCTTCCTTGGAAATTATTTTTCAATAGAAATCATTGAAACATTTCTCTCAAACAATGGTGTACAAGTCAATAATTTAACAACTTTCTTCAGATAAGAATGTCTAGTGTTCTGAGATCATAAAGGAAATCAGGTTTATTGTCACCTTTTTTTAAAAAAGTGAACTAAAAATAAAATAATACTAAAACAATATAGTTTACATATTTAAATTATGCTGAATCTTAAATTTCTCAATTACTTATCCCAATATTCTTGACTTATTGTTTTAAAAAATCAATTGAAGATAAAATGGGATGTAAGTACCTGACTCTATTGGTACCATATTTTGCATATTTTTTAAAACTTAAATCTGAGTTAGAACAGCAATAATCTCACAGATTGAGCATTATAATGCTGCCATGATCATTATATCTTCTCTACATTGTTTTAAGCATATCTATAATGTTACACTGTAGTCTGCATTTGCATGTTTACATAGCTTCAGTTTTAAAAGTATTAATTGAAAAAAATCTGAAGATGTCATTATTAATGTATAATACTGACATCTTCAGATTTTTTTAGACAAATGATAATAGGCTTTGTCATGATTGACAATGAATGATAATGTCATGAGGAAGGTGTCTTATATGACAATAGAAACACATTTCTGATTGGCTGAGTGTTTTAGTCCAAAAATAAATACCCAAAAATTGTAATTATCAATAATTTGGTTACAAATTAAAGATTATTTATGCAATATTTTCATAGGAGATTTTAAACCAAAAAAATGACATCACCACAAAAAGATTTTTGTTGAAAACATTACTTTTAGAAAGGCAACTATTAAAATGTTCACTGAAAAGCAGTTTAAGATGAAATTGCCTTTGTTAAATGGTGATGTAATAATTTTTTAAAATTTTAATAATAATGAATACAATTTTTAATTTTAATATTGTTTCTTTCTTTGACAATAATTAACTCTAAATTTATCACTGTTATTAATCATAAAATTAAAATATCTAATACTTTATTTTGCTAACATTTTGAATAAAAAATTTGTCCAATGACTATCAAATATTTCATTCCAGGAACTTTTTGAATATATACATTTATCCAATGATGGCCAAGCTCCATTGTTGAAAATATGAACATTTAAACATTTATTTTCATATTTTAGAATATTAACTTTTACAATGTATATTGCTTAAAAGCTTACATTTGTAATAAATACTGTTAAGATTATCAATATATTATATAGAAAAAAAGGTTTAATTGTAAAAATAAAATGTTTAAATATGAAGAAATATTAACAAAAGACCTAATTTTAAAAAAAGTTAAAGATAAAATTTTTACAAAATTTAATAAAATTTGTAAAATATATATTTTTAAGTAATAAAATGAAAATTGTTGTTTTAGTAATGAAAGTAAAAGAGAATTTAAAATGTGTAATAAAGATTAGGGATGGTGCTGTATAGATTCTGATACAAAACAATTAAAAAGATCATAGTTTGTTGATAATGAAACTATATTTTAGTTCCACGTGAAAAAAAAATCCATTTATTTTAAAAAATAAAATTATGAGAGTTTATTATTTTTATTTTTTGAATGAATGTAAATGAATGAGCATGTATACTATAAATATATATGTAAACATGCTCTCTTTCATTTTATTATTTAACAATTACATATTTTTAATGTGTATATTATAATCTTATTTTATATGTGCATATTATATATATATAAGAATGTTTTATATAATATGTGTTCAAAAGTTGTTTACTCATGCCATTCAGTAAACAATATGTATTTTATTGTAATCAAAGCTTATCAATGAAATATGAACTGTTATATGGTATGTATGGTATAGATGAAGTGGGTTTGGAGCAAAATAATGGATATTGTAACTCCATTATATTTTGATCTTTTATTTATTTATCCACAAATGGTCTAGAATCCCAATTAAGTTAAAAATAAAGTTATGTATCAGAGAATAATTAAAATTCAAATAGCAATATTTTGCTACAAGCTTGAATATTCACTTTGAACTAAGACTTTCTATTGGTAAATAGACCTACAAAAATGTATTTAACAGATTGTGAAATACACATCTTTTTTTTTTGTATGAAACAAGAACACATTACTTAACAATACGGAGAAAAATCTAAAAAAAAAAAAAATGAGAAAATTTCATCATTTTATCATTTATGAAGAAATTTTGGATCTCAACAATCAATCAAAGAAGTCGGTGTATATACATCAAATAAAACTCTTAATTAAAAGACACTATGTTGAAGTGATATAATCCTACAGACTATCTGTTTCATCTTCTCTATCTCATCATAATACCTGTATTAACTTTACACCCCATCAAGTACATGTATATTCGTCTACCTGTATATCTGTTTATATGTATATCTGTTTAAACATGTCTTTTTAAACATATATCTATCTGTTGAACATCATTATATATGTATCAGCACACTTATATATTTGCTAGTGCAAACTGTAATAAGAAGTAGATTTGGATATGTTGCAGCATATTTATATTTAAATGTATAAATCTTTAATTATTATAAATTTAAGCATATAAGTTTATTTCATTATTTTTCTTAAGGATTGCATATATATGTACAATTTCACCTGTAACCAGCATACATATATAACAGAATGTTTATGTAACAATTTATTAATTTCTAAATTTAAAAATCAATCTTCTTAACCAAAATCATACCACATGCACCTGTTTTAAAATTGTGTGGTGGCTACATATAAAATTTACAGGAACAAATTTTAATGTACAACTTAATGAAAACAAACTCGATCAAGCAGCACTATTTTCTATTCCATTGGGGATCGAGTTAGCTAAACTAAGATAAATTTGTGTGATTAGAAAATTTAAACAATAGAAAAGCTAAATTTTGTAACTTTAAGGGAAACTTGTAAACAAGCTAATTGATTTTCATGCTGCAAACATAGTTTGTGGCAAATGTAATATGGAGGTAGAAATTAGTATATAAACACTATATTTTGGCACTGTAATATATATATAATTTGGAGGTAGAAATTAGTATATAAACACTATATTTTGGCACTGTAATATATATATAATTTAAGGGTGTTGCTACATGAAGTTACGACAGTCAGAATTTTAGAATGAGTGCTAGAAAGGTCATCAATTTGTCATTTTGTCCTATGGAAGGATGGGTCACCTGCAAACCCATCCTACATGCTGCCACAGTGTAATTCTCATCATCACTTGGATGGAAAATTCCAGATATCACCTGCTGCAAAGGAAAGACATTGCTAACAAGCAACCTATCAAAGCGAAAAGTGCCAGATGACTCAGCTGCTGCAAAGAAAATTGGTAATACTTCTCAAACCACAGAGACTTATAATTCATTTATTAAGCTAACTACTATGAACATTCATTTTCTCTGTAAATTCTCATTAAATTAAAACTTTTTAAAGTAAAGCTGTCTAAAGTGTAACCATAAACTTGCCTAAAAATAATATAACTTATTTCTTAGACTGTAATCAGTTATTATTTAAAATCTCTTATAATCTGTAGCCATGCCTATTTTTCTGTTCTGATTATTTTATTTCATTTGTTGATTTTATATGTTATGATATGCCAAGGTTTTAAGGCAATGAGTGATTAATGTAATAAATTTTTAGGAGAGACAATTAGAAGCTTTCCAGCAGAAGATTATCATTGCTCTTTGGCTGATATGGATCGCTGCTTCTAAATCCTATTCTATGACATAAAAACAGATCACTATCTGCTCTTTGTTATCTATCTTTATTCATTTTAATATTTATAGTATGTTTATTGTTTTCTGAATTAGTTTAAACCATGATTATATCTATTAGTTAGATAGCAACCAAGGATGGTATTAAAAGTATATTTGTAAATTTTCTAAGACCTGAAATATGCTTTCTTCCCCCCTAACTTGATTATAACTAATTGTACACAGATTCAATATATACAAACTAGATTCATATTTAGTTAGCCCTTTCTTAGCATAATTACTAGATGCTATCTTAAGAGTTGGGTCAAGTTACTTTCCACAGAAAGAAACTATATGTATATTTAGGCACAGTACTTAGCTATTTTGTATATTTATTAGTACTATTATTAAGCATTGCAAGTGTGTCTTTATTAAGCACCAAGCATTCCTAATGTCTTGCTATGCCATGTGAAATGAGTTTCCAGTCAAGCCAACCTATTCCTTAGTTTGGATGGCTATTTTTTAGAACTGGAACATGAAGGTCCAGAACAGTATTTAAAGCCTATCCAACTTCCTGAAGTAGAAAGATTCTTTATTATGCTAGCAAGCCATCTGGTTCAAGTCATTAAGTACTAGGTACTGAAACCTGTGATTAATTATGCTTTTGCACCATGATCTTTAATTTTAATATTTTAGTGCCATAGTTTTCAGATGCCATATCTAAGTACAACCAGCTCTTCTCTCTCCATATTAATAAACACTCAGTATTAGCTTGAACTTGGAATCTGGTTTTACCTAATGAATCTATATTTAGTGTATTTAATTGCTTGCTGGTAATATATTAAAATTAGTATCTTATTTCTCTTTATCTGTCTCATGCTGGTAAATGTTTAACTTACCATTAGCAAATCTAAGAATAGCTTGGCATATCACAATAGTAAGCATGTTCCATAGATCACAGATAACTATAAATTGAATTGCATATCAAGATGAGACCATTGTATCATTATCTATCTCATCATTACTATAATGCCTGAATGTGTAACTGATTCACGCAATGCTCAATAATTATGTTCTTTTTATTTTAATTAACTTATTTAATCATTATTTTATTAAACATATTTAAAATTACCATTAGTTAAGATTCTTTCTCACAATCCACTCCAAATCATCCAAACTCTATTATTCTTAATATATTCTGCATTTCCTTAGTTAAGTAGTTAATTTAATTGTTAATTATAGTTAAGTTATTAATTTTTTTCCTGCATCTCATGTTTCTACCTTTGCTTAGCCAGCTTACTGAAGAAATTGAGACCAAGTGTAACCTCATAAATGTCAATCATGGTGTGTTAAATCATGGAGTGGTGGTTAATGAGTTGAAGTATGGTCAGATTCGAGGTCTCACCATCTCATCTAGATCAGGTTTGGTGTAATTTGCCTGGTCTCTGGATTTTTTTGTATAAATGTGCAAATATGACTATATATATATATATTGAAACAGAAATGCTGTTTTACATGTGTATGTATTCTAAGAGCTATTTTACCCTCCCACCTAAAAAAATAGCAGATATATAAAAAAGAAGTTGATCTTATAATTTTTTTAAAAAAATAAAGCAAAAAGGTTTATGAATTTACAAAAAAAATCATTATTTTCTATAACTGAGAAAAATAAACATAAACCTTCAGTATTGATTTTATAATTTTAGATTATGATATAAATATGTCACTCGTATTTATTTAAAGCTGGCATTTTTTAAAATATTACATTTTTGATTTTTGAAATGATGTTGTCGTACAAAGTGTAATAATCGCTTGAGGCAGTCTTATCAAATTGAAAAACATGGCTCAATTCTCATGAATACTTATCTGTCCCACTAAAAGTAGTGTCCAATTCTTAAGAAGAGAAAAGCACTCAGGCTTAAATAAAAGCTGTGTAACAAATCAGATACAGTGGGCAGTGTGACTTAATCAATCCAGAGATCAGAGTATAAATAATTGAGTTTGAAGTTCAGAGAGATTTTTAAAAGATTTTATTTTAGATTTTAAAAGGAGTTAAAAAAGTAAAAAAAGTGAAGAGTTAAAAAGTTAAAATTTTTATCTAAGTGTTACTTAACTGTTTAGTTGACAGCTGATTTTTGTCACCTTGGAATATAATATTTACAGCCACTGTTAATGATGAAAAAAAATCTTAATAAGGAAATCATAATGATGGAAGGCTAATTGGTAACGGCTTCCTCTCTTCATCCAAAGCCATGATTCTCCAAGATTTGCCTGGGTGAACATCATGGAAAGTAAATAATGCCATTCAGCTTAAATACAATGACTCCTTTTTGAATGCAGCAGCATCTGAAGTGAAGGAACAATCTGGATAAAATGAAGATAACAATTTCATAAAATATTCAATTCTTATATATGTTTATAAAAACAAAACAAAATGTCTTTCTTAAAAAAAAAATTTATGAATAAATATAGCTATGTAAAATTACATTTTATTAGTGATAAATTATAAATACTAAATGTCTTAAATATCTATAATCAAAAGGCATTTTTAATAAGGTAAATCATAAATTATTGACTTCTTACATGTAGAAACATATGACTGTGGCAGACCCAACAACAATATTTATGCTATATATTAGAATAACTAAATAAAAATTACAAATGCTTACATGCATATTGATTGTATATGAGTATTACATATAACTATTAAATTATAAAAGAAACTGCTGATCAACTTATATGTAGAAACATACGTCTGTGGCAGACCAAACAGCAATATTTATCCTATATATTAGAATAACTAAATAAAAATTACAAATGCTTACATGCATATTGATTGTATATAAATATTACATATAACTATAACTGACTAAATTATAAAAGAAACTGCTGATCAACTTATATGTAGAAACATACGTCTGTGGCAGACCAAACAACATTTATGCTATATATTAGAATAACTAAATCATGAATTACAAATACTTACATGCATATTGATTGTATATAAATAAAATAATGAAACTTATGCACATAAATGCACATTTATACTAGATTAGATTATGAATAATCCACAAACCCAGAATTGCTTACATTACCTATTTACCTACCCATGATAAATTTAAAAATAATAAAGTACTATATGAATTACAAATGCTTACATGCATATTGATTGTATATGAATAAAATAATGAAACTTATGAACATAAATGTCCATTTATACTTGACTGAATTATAAAAGCTTCACAAATCTGGAATTGCTCAGCTTACCTATTTACCTACCTAAAAGGGATATACAGATATGGAACAAATAGTTAAAAATATTCATGCAGTATTGGTAGACACCTACTTGATAAAAGACCCTTTGAATTCTTTACCAATTGTTGCTAAATAAAATTGTTGTTACTTAAAATTAATTTTAGTTATCCAGTTGTTCAGTTCTATTTTTTTTGCATCACTTATCATTCATTGCACTTGTTCATGAGAATTCCATGCCTCCTGAGCTATGTCTGGTGTAACTAGACCTCAGTAAGGCAGGTTGTAGTGAGATGGAACTCTAGTGGCACAGTTTGGAAAACCAAACACAGAAATGTCTAGATGCTTCCAGTCTCTATGGTGCTACATTCTCTGATGAGCAGGAAATATTGTTGTAGGGGGGGGGATAACATCTGCATTGGGGAATGCCAATCAATAGTTCCTTCCTGCAACATGCTCATCAGGAAATTGTTACAACCGAGGTAATAAAGAAGTTGTATGGGTCTGGTTACAATATATATATATATATATATATGTGTGTGTGTGTAAGAAAATCAAGTCATATATCAAGTGACTTAATTTAATAAACTTGTATTACAAATATTATATAATGATTTGTACTACAAATGTTACATAATGAGCCACCAGCTAGAAAACAGTCTAGGGATTGGGATATTTGGAAAGGCTTGCTAAGAGCTATTTGTCCTCATTATATATATATAATGAGTGAGATAAAACATTTTGCATGAACATTTTTGTTGATATCATTTTAAGATTAATATATTCTTATTAAATACTAACATGAATACTCTTCATGTAATTCCTTTTTTTACTCAAGTGTGTACTTCACTGCACATTGTCAGCAAAGCTAGATTACCTTTACATACAGAATTTATTCTTCAGGGTCAAAGTCTAATATCTCTCTGAAGAAGATTTCTGTTACTATCTGGAAATCCCAACGTGATACCATATTGTCAAATCTGCCAAAGCAGTGTTAAATTTATGGCAAAAATTTTATGCCATCAATAAATACCTTTATTCTATATTCTTTGTCTTTTCACCTCCAAAATGGTGTAATAAAAAAGGAATCCCCTTTACTTAAGATACCAAGATGGTGGCCTTAATCTCTTACTGATGGTTCTATGTGTGGACATTTGTCATGTTGTCTATGGACTTAAGCTGCTGATTGTTCCTTTTGCACTAAATACTATGAAAATGGCTGTCCACAAGAGTTTGGGGCATCTTCCTTATCAACAGACCTAATGGATATCAAATGGTTCTACAGAAAGTAACTTTAACTCAGAATCACCAAATTTTTCAAATTTTTGGTCCAGGTTACATAAGGTCACAAGATTTTTAAAAGAATAGAAACAAACTCTTTGAGCAGATCAGACATGAAATTAAACGAAGCCATATTTACTTAAGAAATGCTGAAGATAAAATGTAGTCTGCTTTATGTGTACACTATAAGAAGCTTTTGTTAAATACACCTGACCAAGGCAAAGTGTTTGAGGTCACAAATAAAGTTGATGCATTCAATCATTTTTTGCATTGAGGTGACATCACTACATTCTATGATTGATTCTTCATTCACAAAGTTTGGTTGGATTGTATCTCACTGAAATATTAAATCACAGATTTGTGATCATGAGAGATGTAGATGGTGGAATTTTGTGAATGAATCACTACCTCGTGCACTTTGTCATTGCAAGACACACCTATCTACAGTGATTCTTTATCATAATGCTATACTGAACTGTAACAAGGACATTAGACATGAATCTGGTCTGGTCAGGATTAACCATTTTGGTAATAGCCTTTCTCATGACATTGTTGTCATTAATGAGTCTTAAAAACACTTAAAATTGTAGACAACATGGTTTCTTTTAAGAACCACCATAAAGCTTTCACCAATGCAAGATATGAAAAACAATCTAAATACAAAAATATTTCACATTGATACAGACATTCTATGAGATCTTTTTGGATGTCATCACTGTAAATGCTCTCAATGCATGAGATTCTCATAATGAGGAAGATCTGCCTGCTTTAAGTATTGTCAAGTGCTATCAAAATTTAATGTGGAAACTGATTGTCTCTGATACCATCTGCTGGAGTCAAACATATTATAGATATCTATCAATATGTTGAAACTGGTTAAAAGCAAGATGCTTTTGTTTCCTTGCTTATCTATTTGAGCAAATTCAAATAATATTACACATAAATTGAATTGTAGTAATTTGCTATATATAGATATAAAATCTAATGATGAAGACATGTAAGTAATGGGGGTATAAGCCGATGATTGGTGGCTGGTTCAAGAAAAAATGTATCTTGGAGATTATGTGCCTTGTTTGTATGGCTTTATTCATATATTTTAAATATGCAAAGAGATTGGTGTTATGTATCTAAGATATCAGAGATGAGTAGAAAAAGTGGAAGTTAAATGAATAATATTCATTCTTTTATTTACTAATGTTATATAACTTAATAGCAGATACCAAATGCAGATAATTCAGGTTTATACCTCAACAAGTTCTCATAGTGATGAAGTAGTAGAAAATTTTTATATGGATGTACAAAAGGTTTTTGATCAGAGTAAACAACAATTTAAAATTGTTATGGGAGACTTTAATGCTAGAATTGGTAAACAAATGAAAGATGAGAAGTGCTGTAGATAATTTTGGTTATGGTAATAGAAATGAGAGAGGACACAAATTTGTGGAATTAGCAGGAAAATAAAAACTTTATATTATGAATTCTTTTTCTGAGAAAAATGTTAAAAGGAGATGGACAAAAAGAATTGGATTATATTTTGACTAACAGAAAATACATATTTCAAGATTATAATGTTCTTAATAAATTTAACACTGGAAGTAATCATCATTTAGGAAGATGTAAGATACGTGTTAATGCAAAACTAGAGAGACAAAAATTATTAAGAAAAACAATATTTACAGTTGATATTCCTAATCTTCACAAACATTATAATGAATTTAAATTAGAACTTACAAATCGGTTTCAGCTATTAGTAGATTTTGAACATGATTCAGATTTGAATGAAATTAATATGAAAATAATTGTCTTGCATTGGTGGTCGAGAGGTCAGCGCGACAGCCTTACAGGCAGTTGCCTGGGTTGCGGGTTTGCATCCCGGCCGATGCTATGACACTTGAAAAAAAAAATAACTGTTACACTTTTAAAAATGGCAACTAAGATAGCTGGTAGAAAAAAGCAGCAATTGACCAATAAAATTTCTACTGAGACTAGAGAATTTATGAAAAAAAGAAAGAATATGAAGATATACAAAAATGATGCATTAAAAAGGATTGAATATTTCAAATTTTGTAAAATGGTGCAGAAAAGAGTTGAAAATATATAAGAAAGGATAATTGTAAACTAGCAAGGAAAGTTGTAGAAGAGAATAAAAGTCTCAAGAGTATAAAACAACATTTTGGTATTGGTAGGAAATTTATATCTGCAATAAGAAAAAAAGATGGGAATTATTACTAAAAAGAGAGCTGACATCATGAAATGGGTAGAAGACTTTTATCAAAAATTATATAGTAATAAAGAACAAATACCTCATACATCTGTTATATCTTCCAAATGGCCCAGAATTTTAAATGAAGAAGTAAGACATGCAATTAAATAAAGGAAAGGTTCCAGGTAATGATGGAATTATAGTTGATATATTAAAAAAAGCAGGTGAAAAAATAGAATTTTTTTTAGCAAAGTTATATATCAAATGTCTAAATGATAAAGATGTAACAGATGATTGGAAGAATGCAGTATTAATATTAATATTTTAAAAAGGTGATAAAGAAGATATTAGAAATTACAGACCTATCAGCTTTTATCAGTTTTATATAAAAATGTTATCAAAATAATTACAACTCATCTACAGAGAACATTGGATTTTCACCAACCAAGAGAACAAAGTGGTTTTAGCACAGTAGATTATATCCAGGTATTGAGAGATGTTATAGAAAGGACAAATGAATATGAGTTACCATTATGCTTTGGATTTGTAGATTATGAAAAGGCATTTGATTCTATAAACATTTCTTCTGTGATTAAAGCATTGGATCATCAAGGTATAGATTCAAGATATCGTCATATTTTAAAGAATATTTATAAAAATGTAACAGCAACAATTAGATTACATAATGATACTGGGAAAGTCAACATTGAGAAGGGTGTAAGACAGGGTGATTCCATATCTCCAAATCTTTTTATAGCAGTACTGCAAGAAGTATTTTGTGGATTAAAATGGGAAGCTAAAGGAGTGAAAGTAAATGGAGATTATTAAGTCATTTAGATTTTGCAGATGAAGTAGTTATTTTTGCAAATAATGTTGCAGGAGTTATCAGATGAAAGTAGGGCTAAAGATTAATGTTAAAAAGACTAAAGTAATGTTTAATGAATTTTCTCAAAATATGAAAATAAAGATTGATTATGATGAATTATAAGAAGTTAATGGTTACAAATACCTTGGTCAGATTATTAATACAGGTGGAAACCCAATGGATAAAATTAATCATAGAATTAAAACTTAGTTGGTGTGCTTTTGGTAGAAATAACTTGATACTAAAAGGAAATATGCCTATGTGTTTGAAAAGAAAGGTTTTTAATAAATGTGTTTTACCAGTTCTTACTTATGGATCTGAGACTAGGACACTTAATAGAAGAGCAATACAGAGACTTCAGACCACTCAAAGAAGTATGGAGAGATGCATATTGGGAGTAACAAAAAGAGATCAGAAATGCAATATATGGGTAAGAGAACAAACAGGTGTTACGGACCTCATTGAAAAAATTAAAAAACTGAAGTAGAGTTGGGCTGGATATTTTGTTAGAATAAATGATAATAGATGGGCAATTGAAATCTTAAACTGGATTCCAAGAGATTGTAAAAGACCCAGAAAGATACCCACATGTGATATGGATGGATGAAATAAGAAAGTGTGCAGGGGTGATGTGGAGAAGAGAAGCTAAAAATTGGAGATGGATTGAACTTGGAGATCTGCAGAGGATTGATAATGGTTGATGATGATGATAATTTACTAATTTATATATTACATTTTAATTTTGAAGTTTTAAAAGAACTAAAAATTAAAGAGTATATCTAGACTAATAAATGACTAATAATAATCATTACTAGTCTTGCGTTGTTAGCGGGGGGGTGCCGCCACCGCCAAGCAAGGAAGTGGGTGGGGGGGGGGGGGGGGGGGGGGGGGGGGCGGGGGGAGGTGAAAAAAAAAAAAAAAAAAAAATAATAATCATTACTATATTTATATAAAAACAATATCGTTAAATGAGAATGAGCAAGAAAAACTTAAAAGTTAATAATAGTAATTTACTTCTGACATATATTGAACTATGATTATAAAAACATGTTAAGGATAAAGTTCTGACTAATTAATGACTGCTAGTTTAGCCAGAAATGCATCTTAGAAATCATTTGATTTTTTTATGTACTTTTAGACATATTTTTAAGAGTGTGTGGCTTTGAAAATTTTATCAAAAAACATTTTTTACTTTTCAAACAAAACGTGCTCTGCTCAAGATTTTGTTATAATAATAAGCACTTGCTTATTTATTCAAATTTTTAAATACTAGATAAAATAATTAATTCAATTAGAATTCTATTTTTTATTGTTTTTTAGAAATTGTCACCATAAATTACACATGAAAGCTAAAAAATAACATTGCAGGTTTCCATGAAGCTCATTATCATTTTTAGATAGAATGTCATTGCAGTTTAACTAGTTCTTTAATTTTTATAATATTGCATCTTATAATGATGTTATTTTTACTAATAACTGTTCACATTTCATCATACTCACATAATGTTAGCACAAAGTTATTTTAAGGCATTCTCATTATTATAAAAAATAACCATTTAATCTTTAACTCGTGCTTAATAATTTATCAAAACTTTTCGTTACCACACTTCTTCATTTTGACTTCAACATTTACATTCTATTGGATTACATTTTAAAAAATATTTAACACAAGTGTCAAAACCTTGCATAATTAAAAATCATCATCATCATCGATCATTTATAAATGAGTATAACCATCCCAATTCGTATAACCATCCCAATTCCAAAAAAAAAAAGAACAATTCTATAGATGAGTTTTGTGATGGTTATGCAAATCAATCTGTAAAACACCAATATGTCCCATATAGAACATGCTGGTTTATTTTTCTGTTTGATATTTTATAAAGTTGTCTTTTAATTTCTTCCACCGAAAACTTTCATTGTTTGAAATACTTCAACACAATGACTAATTGTAGCTCTCCCATGTATTCTGTTTTCCTAACAGAAACAATTGACATTGCCTATCTTTAGAATGTCTTTGAGATAACACTTATAAATGATGTCTACCCCTGCTATGAAAACCACCTTCAAGTTCACCAGAAAACAGCCTTTGAGAAAGTCTTATATTGTTCATTTGTTTCATATGACTAATCCAACAAAGTTGTGAGTTTACTACAGTGAATTCTCTAGTATCATATCCAGAATTTTGAAAAACATATTAATTATATTTTTAATTATAAATTTATTCAAATGCACATTGATTACATAAGTAATATTTATTAAGGCTGTAGCCTCAAGCACATGATATTGCCATTGTATTTTTAAAATTTTATGTAGCATCATTAAATTAAACATTTATAATGTTTTTACATTGCTTTGATAGGTTGTCCAAATCTCACTTCCATGCAACAATTAGATAAAATAAATCTCTCTATATAACTAATTTAGTTGCAGTAATTATTTGTTTATTATAAAATATTCTTCCTTTTAACTAGCAGCAGAACATGGGAATCTATGTTGCACCATAATATCTAAGTCAACCTTTCTACTTATAAAATTATTATGATATTTAAATTTTAATAAATATGGATCTAGAAAATTTAAGCTTTTTACAATATTCATAATAATTTGAAACTAAACGGTTATTCTGAAAAAAATAAATTTCAGATTATGAACCCCATTCATAAGGCTTAATATTATCTTTCTCTGTGACTATGCCACATAACCCAATGATATTATGGATAACCTAAATTTAAACTTTAATTTTCCATACCTGAAGATTACTGCTCAACATTTTGAGCTTAATCTGAATGTCGCCTGTGATTGAACAACTATCATAATAAACAATTTTACAAAGATGTCATTTATCAATCAATCTGTAATCACAAAAGTAACATCTGATTAATTGCACTATTCTTTAATTGTAACACATATATTGAAAACTTTATGATCTATCAGAGTTCCTTTATCATCCAAATACAGAAATATAACATTCCAAAAAAGATTTTAAAATGTAAAATTGTCTGGTCTGATGTGATGAAAAATAAATTCTTTTTAAATAGAAATGTCTGTGCATATGTCATATGCTTAAAACTTGTATTAGCAATGTAGAACATCCTCCTTTTGTTTAAATCTACCTTTTTATATCATAGAAACTATAAATCTTTTATTTCATTTTAATAATAAAAGCTGCTTAGCTAATTCTAATATCCTATCTTTTGTTCTTTTATATTTTTACATTTCTTTTATACCCACACATTTTAACATGATGTTTTTAATGTCCTAAACTTTTAAGTTTTTATTTCATTTTCACTTCATTTCCTTAGTAATATATGGTTTCTATCTTTGCCCTAAATAGTAATAAATATTACCTAGCATCTTTATATGTGCTTTTTACATTTTTTTTTTACTTCTTGAGTAATTTTATTTTACATAATACAACTTCTTATCTATTCTCTTTTCCCATTCCTAATTATGATTATACTTTTAACTAGCTGCACCCACATCTTTGACCATAGTATTAGAATAAAAGAATATAACTCAATCTGTAGCTGTTATTGGGGCTTACATATTTAAATATTATTTATATAAAACAATAATATATTAGTTATCAATAGCAGTATATACACAAAAATATAACTTTTTATCATCAGTAAATTTTATCAATTTTTAAGATTTTAATTTAAATATATTTCTTACATGATAAACTAATTTTTAAAAAAGGCTATAAAATTTTAACATCATTGTATTTTTTTCACATTCCACTTGCAATTGAGAAATTAAATATGTGATACAAACAAAATTTGATTAATTAAAAATATATTTATGAAATAAAATTTTATCTTGTATTTCAGTAGTATATATTTCAATATGGAGGCCATAATATACTTTGTAAATGTATTAATAGAATAAAAGAATGCAACACAATATGGAGCTGTTCCAAGATCTATATTTACATGTATTATTTACAATGAAATAATAATACATGAGTTATCAACAGTAATATCACTAAAAAATATAACTTTATGATCAACTTTTAGGATTTTTGTTAAATATATTTCTTATCTGATAAAATAATTTTTAAAAATGGCTATAAAATTTTACTGTTATAGTATTTTGTTCCCACTCCACTTGCAAGTAAGAAATACATGGTACTAATAAAATTTAATTAATTTTAAATATATTTGTGAAATCAAATTATATCTCACATCATCAAAATGTATAATTTTCTTCATTTCTATAATATGTATTTCAATAAGCAGGCCATGATGTGATGTGATGTGATGTACTGTAGCTACTCCTTAAACGAAGTCAAGAATCTCTCAGCAATTATACCAAGAAAAACTTGTTAGCTACTTAATTTTACATTCCCCAGTCTAATTTTTCCCATATTCTGCTCCATCCCATTTCCACAACATAATCTTTGTCAACTCTACAGCCTTTAAATCTAAATCCCCCTTATCTTTTTTCAAACCCAGCATAAAAACCAATAATATACTTTTTGTATAATCACTTTTTTCATATTTATTTTCCCATAACTTCATTATATGTGCCCTTTCTGTTTTCAAGCACTTACATTCAATTAAAAAATGCTAATATTTTCTATTCCTTCTTTACATAATTTACAAAATAAATCACCCATTTTTTTTCCATTTACATGTATATTCTCTTGTAGCTAAAGATCCCATTTGAGCCTTAAATAATAAACTATTTTTCTTACTATTATCATATATTAACTCACACCTAGTATTCTGTTTATTTCTATAAATATTTAAACTCTTTTTACTCTCCATACTATTTCTCCATCTCTCTAACTCCCTATTCTTTATTAATAAATCTATTCTTTTATCCCATTCCTTACTACTACAACACTCAACAATTCTCTTAATACAATCATCCCATCTTTTGTACAAATATATACTTTATCCAAATCTTTTGCATATCGCATTACCTTTCTCACCTATCTTGTTACCTGCCCCTTACTCATAACCCAATTAAATACTATTTTAGCTATTCTTTTATTATCCATAAACTGCAATCTACCAAACATTTTCATTTTACTTTTTGCATCTCTCATATGAAATCTTGACCATACCATTTCTCTTTGAATTGCCTCTCTTGCTGTCCATACATCTGCATCCAATGCATGTCTTCTTACTTCCCTTTGAACTTTTTCTAAGTAATTTAATACCTCTTTACTAACATATAATGCATCATAACATACTTTGTATCAGTGCTGCCCTCTTTTTGAATACATTCTAAAATGGTTATGATGCATATTGCAAATTACCAAATTTTTTAAAACAATTAAGTACCATCAAGGAAAAATTCACAGTTCTCTGGAAAAAATATATATGCAAGATTAATCAAGATTGGTGCAATATTTGTTGGGTTAGAAAAATAAACAAACAAATTTCACATTTATATAGTAATAAAGATACATTTATTAAATTTTTTATACAGTATAAATAAATACATTGAAATAAATTATTTATTAATTTTGCATTGTAAAATTTGTCTAGCTCACTGAGTTTGTTATACTCCCACACAATATGATTAAATTGTTTTACTATTTTTTTTTTAATACAAGGTACACATTAATTAAAACTAACCAAATATTTTTAATTTGCTTTATTAATTTCCCTCATTAAAAAGATTACTCTATTCCCTTCTTATTAGTCTATTTGATGTCTACAGTTTTGGAATCTTCTGACCAAAAAGTGCATTTACACATGTTAAAGTGGAAAACACTATACCAAATACTTCATATGGGAAACATGTCAGATTTTTAATAAACTTCTATTTTTTTTTAAATTCTATTTCACCACTGTTCATTTAATTTATTTCCCCAATGAATTAAGCACTTATATTTCTCTCTTTCCTCAGAACAAATATCCATTATCTTTAAGTTTTATTTATCTGGTTAAATTCTAATATGATAGTTTTTTCCTCATAGAATTTACTTTCATAATAGCTCATCTTTTTTTTTTTTGCAAAAAAAAGTGTCACATCAAAGTTAAAAAAAATCTTATTATGTATACAGTCTCTTAATTTCTGCTACATAAATCCCTATCTTTGTCTTGCATTGGTGGTCGAGAGGTCAGTGTGACTGCCTTGCACTAGCAGGCAGTTGCCCGGGTTGCGGGTTCGCGTCCCGGCCGATGCTATGACACTTAAAAAAAATCCCTATCTTTGTCTCCAATCTCATACTTCAATCTCTTAGAAACAGCTCAAATAATAAAGATAACAAGAGACATTCTTATTTCAACCTAGTTTCACTTTTTGCTTTCACTAATTTTTATATTTTTCAACTAATACACCTTTATTTCACTTATCAAGAACAAGTGGTTTTTTAAAATTCATCATAAATCAAGAAAATTATATAAAAAACAAGGGATTATAATGTGAAAGTTTACCCTTATTTCAGTGAATTAAAAATTTATCATAAATTGCATATTAACAAACAATTTAACTTAATATTTATAGTAATTAAAAAAAACCTAATGTACAATATAAGAATGGGCAACCTGTGTTACGTGTGTATTATGCAATTATGCACTTAAAATATGTATGTATGTAAGATAAAACAATTTAAATCTATATAAAAAGAAAAAACTCCACTTAGTTTAAAATTGTTCTTTCAGTTTCTCATTGTAAGGGTTTATTATTGTCTTTTAAATCTTTTGTGATTTCGAATTTTTTGGAGGAGATACACTACGTGTTAATGGCTGAGAATTTCTAGAGAAAAAGTTTCACATTTTTCAAAAATGCTGTGTTATGGCCCCATATGAATTCAGTTCCTTCAGGCTTTATCCAAAGTATCAAAACATGCTGCATTAGTTGTTGAAGTTACTACATTTTGAAGATTGCAGTGATTCTTTGATCCACTCGTTGAAGTAGTTATGTGGTATTAAGTGGTATTAATTGCTGATATGATTTCAGTTGAAAATGTATGTAACTGTCAACATTAAAAAAAATTCAATATTGTTAGAAAAAAGTGTGTTATTCCACTGTGTAAATGTACAGAAAAATAGATTGAGAAAATAAAGTCACACTTGAAAATATTTTCTGTTCTACAAAATTGTTAATCATTGCACTGAAAAAAACCATACAGAAGTTTTGCTTTTTTTAAATTCATGGTTTTATATATTATGTGAAATTATTTAGAAGTAAAAAAATCAATGCTTAAAATTATCTCATTTAATTGTACTGTTGATATATAAAGATTTTTTATTTATCAACAATGTAGCCTGATTTTAGAACTATACATTATCAAAATCTAATTATACAGTTAACTTCAAAAAAATTGACATATGAAATGTCTCTAATGCATCTGAGCTTCCATATTGTAATCAATATTTAAGACTTTTTTTACAGCATTTACTATGCAGTTCTAAGTAAACAGCATTATACATACAAATATGCTAAATGTGGTCTTTTTTTATAACATTAGGTGTCACATTTTATTACATGTGGTAATCATTTTTTTAAAAATTACCTAGCAAGTTTCAAATAATACAGTATGTTATAATGGTGGATATACATGCCCTTTAAATATAAATTAAAGCCATGATACTTCTTCAATTTATTTGTATTGCATTTTCATTATACAATATTTATTATCAAATGTATAATATATGAAATCATCTCTCTCCTTCTTTTTTTACCGATCATATGTTTATGATAATAGCAGTTTTGATTTGACTAAAATTAGTTCTCATAAAGGATTTAATTTAAAATTGATTGAATGAATATTTTAGCTAATAGATAGATGATATACTTTTTAAAAATAATTATTAATAGTATACAACCAAAATTTATTTTTATGCTGAATGAAATCTGCACTTTTTTCAGTGCTATAATTTTCCTATTTGTGATAGTGTCTTCATTGTCTTGGATATGTCTGAAATAAATTACAATATTATTATTTAAAATCTAGCAAGTAAATATTATTTTTCACTTATCTTTAATAACTTTTGAACATATAAAGTTGGTTATTAATTGCATAATTCATGAAATTATTTCCTCCTCCCCCCCCCCTTTTAATTATGGAAAATACTTTAGATTTACAATATAGCAATTTTAATTTAACTGAGAAGTTTTAATCAAAATTAGTTGACTGAATATTTTAGCCAATATAGTCCACAATTTAAAATTAATTATTAATAGTATAGTGTATGACCAAAATTTATTTTTAGTTTTATGCTGAATGAAATTTATATTTCATTTTATAGCATTATATCCTTTTACATTTCCAATAATGTCTGCTTTTGGTTGTATATGTCTGAAATAAGTTGCAATATTATAAAATAAAATTAAGCAAATATTGTACAGTAAATATTTTATACATATTTGGTAAATTTGATCATGTAAAGTTGAATACTTATTGCTTAATGCCTGAAATCATTTTTTCCTCAGTTTACCTTCCAATTATAGCAACTAAAATTTACAATTATGATGATCATTACTTATATAGCAAGAAAAATAGTTAATAAGAATTTTAATCCATAAAGTGAATGAATATAGTTTTTAGGCTAATATACCCACTTTAAATATAATGTTAATATATTTTGTTGTGGCATGTCATCTAAATAGGCTTTTTCTAATGTATTACATTGAGGCACTTTTTTTTACTTTTATAGTCATTAAACTTTTTTGGGATGTGCCATCAAAGAATGTATTGATTTTCTTGAAAGTATAATGGATGAAAATAAAAATAAATTATGTATTAATCATATTTTAATTTTATAATCAAAATACTGTAATATTACTAATGAATAAACTTTGTATGTACATTTTTAGCATAATCTATTTTTTCTTTCAGATGGCATAAAGTCTTTATCCTATGATATCATCAATTTTATAAAATTTGCATATTTTGAAAATGACATTTAAAAAACAATTGATTTTTTTATGAGTGTTATAACAAATAATCTTTTATAAATCAAAATAGTAGATACACATTGATGATGATTGCTATAATGAATCTCACATAAAGGTCTGGCACTAAGAGAGTGTAAGTATACTTATAAAGTTATCATTATAAATATCATTTAATCATTTATAACAATTCCAAATGTATTATATTTTCAAAATTTTTATACAAATCTATATTTATTCATTATAAGTCACTAAACATTACATGAGCACCATTTCTTATGCTGACACAAGCTGTTTACACAGAGGCGAAACTCTCCCTACAATAGCACCACATGTGCCAGTCAGAGTAATCAATGAAAGCAAAAAGGTTTGTGCATAAAATCTTTATCTAGTGCCTACTCATACAATATCCCCAGAGTAGTTTTCATCTTGTGGCTTTCATCAGTGAGGAGTCTTGGACCTGAAAGCACTGCACCTAGATCTTAGTAGTTTGGGATATTGGGTGAGTAGGCACTAGATAGTGATTTTATGCATAAATATTCTTGCATCCATTGATTGTTCTGGCGTGCATTGGTGGTGCTACTGTATGGAGAGTTTAGTCTCTGTGTAAACAGCTTTATAAGCATAAGAAATGGTGATCTTGTGATGTTTGGTAGTTTAAAATCAATCCTGACCAATAGGATTATGGTGACTTTTGTTATTAAAGAACCAAAAACACCAAAAAGTATGGATGCTGAACTGGGTTCAGCTCTATACAACTATATAGACTAAGGAGCTTGAAAATTGAAAACATTATTGTGTTTTCATTTTGGACTCAAAGCTTTATAGTTAGCTAATAAGATAAAAGATGGCTACTGGAGGGTTGCATTATATTCTAAGATCTAGATGCAGTGCTCTCAGATTCAAGGCTCCTCACAGATGAAAGCCACAAGCTGAAAACTAGTCTGGGGATATTGGATGAATAGGCACTAGATAGGGATTTTATGCATAAATCTTCTTGCATCCAATGATTAGTCTGGCATGCACTGGTTGTACTACTATATTGAGAGTTTAGTCTCTGTATTATTCATTATATTATAAGACTTTTTTATATTTAAAATTATTATAATAGTTCTCCATAAATAATTTTAATTAAATCAATAATAATAAATAAATCATCTGCTATTCATCCCCTTGAAAAAAATCTATTCTGAATCTTCTGCAAGATATATTTTTACATTCTATTCCTAACCTATTCATTATATAAATAAACATTTTATATGGTTATCACTATCTGTCTATAACTAAATAATAGTTCAAGCTCTTTTCTAAAACATAATTTAATTCCACAATTTTTTAGAATTTCATTATTATCTATTATGCTCCAGAATCTGTATATCTTCTTATTCCTATCCATATTTCAGATGCCAAATTATTCTTTATGCTTTGTATTTTTTCAATTCTGAATTAATGGCTCTATTCATGTTCTCATGAAATAATTTATCTAAAATGCTATTCACTTCATCCATCCATTATTTCTTTAAAAATTATTGTGTATTTTTAAAACAAAGTAATGATTATTTTTATCTTATTTCTCCTCCTGTTACATTTTCAAAATCTTTTACTATCTCTCATTCCTGCAGTACTATATAAAATGACATTGCTGAAAATTGATCACTTATATTTATATAAATGCTATCACAGTGATGTAAAGTGTTCTTCTAGATGTTAAATGTAAGTTAGAAAAGATATGTGGTGCTTTAGAAAATATCCATTACTTATAAAGTATGGCAGAACTCACTACTGTTTCTAAGTGGAACTCTTATCAATTGTTAATGTAATGTATAATAACTTTATGCATTGCTAAGAAGAATCTCCATCACTTATTACCGAGATTTCTAAGTCAAGTCTTTATATTTAATGTAATGTATAAAAGCCTCATATATTTGGCTATGAATTGATCATTATCACACAATGTAATCTATGAAACCTATTAGGTTATCTAAAAATATCACTCATTGTAAATAGCCTATATCAGTTATTACATTTATACAGCCAAACATTTATTTAATTATTTTTTTTTTACTTAAAAGCAAAATTTTGCCCTTTTAGTAAGACTTTCTTCATTAATTGCCAAAATGTGTCTTATGCTGCCCATTCCCTTTTTTGTCTTTAGTTCAATTTTTTTAAAATCCAACTTTGAATGTGTAAATATTATGACATGCAATTGGCAGTTGTCTAAAATCACATAGGGCATATTTATGATTATGTAATACCCAAAATTTCTGGATACTTACTGACAATCAAAAAGATATGCTACGAGTGAATGAAACAATGTAGATTTTTTTAAAATTTCCTTCTGGAAGTATATATTATTTGTGATTCCACATTTTCTTTTTTAAATAATCCATTGTAATTGTTGGATATATAATCAAACACATATAACAAGCATTTATGATATGTTCATTAATAAATACAAATGATTTAAAACAACAGGCTAGGCAATGAATTATCATTAATATAAATGTTTGGTAATGATTATGACAGTAGAAACCAGAAAGAAAAAAATCATTCATAATATTAAACCAATTTTTTTTTTCGGAGTTGATGCTAAATTTATTATAGATTATTTGTTGTCAGAGCAATTCAAATAGCTAGCTGTTCGCTTATATATAGAGTGTTATTTTTCATGTTGATACAGCTCTAGTGACATATTTTCAGATCTTACTGGTCCATTAATAATGCAATAATAATGCATTTAGTCTAATAATTATTTATTTATCATATTATGTATTTTTGCTTATAAAATATTTTAAATTGGCTTTTCTAAAACATACTAATTTGCCAATTAAATACCTGTTGATCAATTAAATGACATTTTAATCTTCTTAATAAATTATGTTAATGTGGTAAACAAGCATATATTAATCTTAATGATACGTATTAATGTAGTAAAAAGGCTTATACTTAACTATTTAATAAAATATGTTAATTTAATAAATATTTTATTATTTAAATTTTATGTTTTTTTCAGTTCAGTTCACATTTCTTCCTTTTGAACAATATCAAAATAAATTTCATCTTGAAAGCAGTTGAATATCTATTTCTTCAGCTTCTTATCAGAAATATGTGATAGTATCATTCTGAATAATATTTATCAGTATAAACCAATCACTTTGATGAGCTTGATATTTGGCCTGAGAATTTTAGTTTAGACTAATAGCTGATTCTAATTCTAGATACCATATTTTGCCTTGCTTCTGGACTGCCTGTAGAACAAAGTATTTTAATATTATTTAAATTCAATAATCATAATGTTCCTTGACAATCTATGGGAATTCCTAAAGATATTCATGTTTCTGCTTTAAATCGTATAATTTAAAACCTCATTATACTTAAATATCATGTCATCTAAAGATTTGAATGCTATAGCACATTAGATTGTTGAGTTTTCTAGATATATAATTAAAGAAAACATTATTATTATTATTATTATTATTATTATTATTATTATTATTATTATTATTATTATTATTATTATTATTATCATCATCATCATCATCATCATCACCATCATCTTTATTTGGATTTTATGAATCTTCATTACATCAAAATATTTTAGCAAGGATATTCAAACTAACTAAAATAAAAATTTAAAACACTAATTACATAGTATTTGCCAATAAAATTTGTTAATATTTTTTTAAATCTCTAATAAAATTGATTTAAATTTGATTATTTAATTACCATATTAAATATATGATTAGAACCAGATTTTGTATATTCATTCATGCAATTTATTTATTTTTACTAAAGATAGAATTATGGACCATGAAACTCATATAGAAAGGTTGTTAAAAAATATAAGTGGTTTTTGGACTTTTGCTGCTTTGAAAATAATAGCATTGATTTTTAATATTTTGAAGTATTCTCTAATGGAGGAATTATATATATATATATTTGCAGCACCACCAAGAGGGTAAGAAGCACCTTTGTGCAAGGCAAATTTTAGTATCACCCTCCCTCCATGTTCTATGAAATAAAATTTGTAAATTAACATGTTCAGAAATAACTTACATGTTTTATTCCTGTATATCTATAAAATAAACTTGGAGAATAAAACACATGCTACAATAAAACAAATTAATGTTTAAAAAATAATTTTTGAAACAATAATTAAATAATGCTTAAAACAAAAATATTAATAAGTTGGAAATTTTTAATTTTTTTTTTTTCAACTTTTCATATTTTTTTTGGACAGTTCTATAAAATTGCTAGTAGAGATGGGAAATATCTTCAAATAAGATATTTTTTAAATATCTAAGTGTTTTTGTCATATTTAAAAGAACCACCACATGCACACATGTCTATGAAAACATTGTACTGCTCTCCCTTCCTTCTTGGACTGGGTTATGTATATCCAGAATATGATTCTTTGGAATGCTTCACTTCTGAGCTTTATCCTGCATAGCAAAGACAGCTTGAACTGTCTCCATTATTCTTTCTGAATCAACTGTTAGATCAACTTTAAACAGCAGTTCAGTATTTCATTGAAAATAATTCTTGTTGCTTGAAAGCCCATTGAAAATTTCTCATGCATAAACTTATTCACATTTTTTATTATCAAAGTTATATTCCTTCATTGATAAAATATTTACACTATTATTTAATTTTTATGTGGTGTTATTACATTATTAATAACTATAATTTCTTATATGTATAGTCCAATATTTTAAATTTTCATACTAACATTGTTTTTTGATATGTTTTATATTTTATTAGGACTACTAAACTAAGTCACTTTTAAACAGAGCTGATATAACTCTTATATCCCATTAACACCTTCTTATTAAAAAGTTCCTTGTTTAAAAAAATCCATTTATTATTTTTAATTCAGAACCTCTCAGATACAAAACTTGTTTACATTTTCTATTAACAAAAATAGTTTCATTTGTTATTGGTTAAAAATTAAATATTTATATATATTAATGCTTATTAATAAGTCCTATTATTTATATTATACTTTATTATATAGTTTGACAATTAGGGATTTAGTCAGGATTTATTTAAGGGAAGAAATATTACAATATCATACTTAAATTGTTTATTTTATATATTTTTAGATGCAATTAAAATGTTTAGCACTTTATTTTCTTTATTCATAGATTATGTTGGATAACCATAATAAAAAAATCAAAGACTTGGTTTGATTTACTAGATAAAATTTTTTAGACTTTGTCAATAGTGCAACCATGTAGGAGTTTGCATTAAATAATATTATCATAAAATTTGATGAGTTAAATATTTTGGCATTCAACAATCTTTTCTAAAAATTATATATTTTTTGCTCTTTCTGTTTTCCTTAAATTTAGAACATAGTGTGGATTATGGATAAATTATGAGTTTTTTTAAACTAAAGGATGCATCCAAGGAAAAACTGTTTAGTAAAATGTATAAAAAGATAATAAAAGAAAAAAATAATATCATTATTAAAAGTAGAAAAAATTATTTAGTGAATGGTGTAAAAAATATTACAGCATAATAAAAAAAAAAGAGAGAAAAATGATATTATTAAAAAAAATTAGCATAACATAGCATCGAAATTGATCTCAAATATCATATTTCAGAGTTGGTCACTCTATCAGTACTCTAAAATAAACAATGTAATTAAACTCTGGAATACATTATTGATAAAGACAATTTCATCATACATAGAATTACTGTAATTATGAGGCAGTATTTTTAAATAAATTTTATTTGTAAATAAATTATTAATAATAATATGTTACTTTTTATATACATTACGATATTTAAATACAAATTATTGGTAAATGTAAACATTTTCATTTACATATAAATTTTATTAATTATTGTGATGAAAGGGCATCAGCCTATTCGGTTTTGTGCAATGAAATGTATTTTAATGCTTGAGAAATTGTCATAATAAGTAAAGAAATATTTCTCTTATATTTAAATAATAAATATTTACAATCAGAATGTGTTTCTAAGAATAAAGTGATTCAGAAATCTAAACATTTACATATAAGTTTTATTATCATGACAAAATGGTGTCACCCTACTCGGTTTAGCTTAATGATAAGAGTATATATGTAGTACATTTAGAACTTGTGCCTCGAAATTAGAGGCTCAGATAATTGTCACAAATAAGTTTAAGTAAAGAAGTTTCTGCTTATATTTAAGTAAATTATTTACTCACAGAATGTATTTTTAATGATGAAATAATTTTAAAATGTAACATTTATTACATACATATTTTATTAATTATCTTAGTGTCTTGATGCTCCCATGATGAAATACCATTGTTCCCTGCACAATTTGTACACCCACATGCAGCAACCCTGTATATTTGGAGAGTTTAACAAGTTTATAACAATAACATAAAAACATTAGTGAGTTTGATATCCATAGATTTGATTAATTTCTTGAAGAGTTTGTACATGACAATTGTTAATATGCTATTGAATAAATGAGAAAACATACCAAAGAATGTAGACAGAGAATGTTAAAAAATGGCATGGAGCTCATTTGGGTTCACTCAACTTTTTGCAAAGAATGAACAAAAAAAAGGTAAAGTTTATGGTTTAGGGATAGAATGACAAATTAAATAAATTATTTGAGGCAAAATTGTGATTAAACGAGATATTCAAATATGTTGCTATTGAAAAGTTATAAGAAATGTTAAAGAAGACGCATATTCAATTTAAGTCAAATGGAAATAAATATAGCAGCAAAATGAGGAAAAGATAATGCTATGTGTCATGGTTTTTAAATGATATATACAAAATGGATGACATGGAGACAAATTTTAATCTTCAATCTTTTAATACAATAGATGTTAGCTTAAGATATGTAGGGTTAGAGTTGATTAACCTAAAAAAATTGTACTCTGGACACAGTAAAGAAAGATATAATACTTTTAAACTAAAATTTTGAATAATGCTTACGATTATAAATAACTAAATTAATTACCTGAGAAAAGTGACCAAAGCTTTTCTTTTTTAAACATTTGACTTTATATAAGACCTTTTCAAATATTTTCTGATGGTTTAAAAAATAAAAGTTTATATATAAACTGGCATTATTGTTTCAATGTTTTTATAAAATGATATCTTTGATAAATTTTAATATGAATATTTAGACCCTTAATATTAAGAATCTTTTTTTTTTTGTTTTTCCTTTTTGTTTTTTTAAAGACATGTTCTAATTTCGGGGTATCTGATGACTCCATTGCCTTTAATAAAAGTTTGATACATTTTGATGTGGCCATTTGCCGTTCAAACTACTGGACATGATTGTGATATGGGTAAAATTATATATTAAATAATAAAACAGAAATAAGTGATTAATATGGTTTCTTCATAGTTCATGAATTAATGTTTACATGTCCTAAATGGTAAATAATTTCACACAATACATGTTGCAAAGATAGTTCATTCTTCTGGATAATCAATGTTGCAAGCTATTATTCTTGTTATGTGATTAGTTAATGTATGTTAAATAATCCTTTCATTATTGGATATATTGTAACTGTTTAGCATCATTAAAAATAGTCTTACTTGAATTTGCTTTGATTATGAGAAAGAGAAATTAAAACTTTACTACAAATTGTTAAATTCCATAGGTATGCATTTCGCCCAATATATTTCTTAGACAAATTAAAGGGAAGTGGGGGATAGGGTGGTGGTGGTAGGTATGAAAGTCATTTCAATTTAAAAATATCTAATATATATAATTATTATAAGCAGAATATAAGTAAAAATATTTAATGGACTACTGTATTATAAAACAATATGCAAATCAAATTGACAAGAAACACTCTTTTAAACAAAAATACACTTATTATTAACACATTAAGATAGGTTAATTTTTTCTTAGATCTTAAAACTGTGGAATTGGATTTTCAAACTAATCTTGTTCCTGAAATATATAATCTTTTTAAGGAGTAAGTTATGGATATAAGTAAGTTTGTTTTTGAATTCACTACACACACACAAAAAAAGAAATTTGATTTTTTCTGACAATAAGTAAGTTTGTTTTTGGATTCACTGCACACACACACACAAAGAAATTTGATTTTTTCTGACAATAATTTATTACTAAAGACTTTTTTGTTTGTTTGTTTTATTTTAAAATATCACATAAACACAAAATACATGATTTATGGCATGATCAGTTGATTGAAGATTAAATGATGTTTAAGCACCAAAATTTAAGATCAAGCAATGCTAATCCATTCAGTTGATGAAATTTTTTTATATATATTAATTTTCTCAGAAATAAAAATAGAAATATTTAACTACTGAATCTCTAATTCTAATACTGGGCTAACTGTTCAGGGCAAGTGACAAATTTTATGAGTATACAATTTTTTTAAATACTTTTGTATAAAAAAAATAAGTTCAATTAAAAATATAACCCACAACACATGATTACATTTCCTATGCTTACACTAACTGTTAAAATTGTAGCAAACTCTCCATATAGTAGTCAAGCATTGGTGGCCGAGAGGTCAGCGACAGCTGCTTTACAAGCAGTTGTCCCGGGTTAGCGGGTTCGCTTCCCAGCTGATACTATGACACATGGGGGGGGACTCTCCATATAGTAATGCCAACCAGTACAAGCCTTAGTAACCAATGGATGCAGGAAGGTGTGTGCATAAAATCTCTATATATCATCAGGTTAGTTTTTAGATTATGGTTTACATCAGTGAGGAGCCCTGGATGAAACTCATAAGCTAGAAACTAATCTGAAGATATTGGATCGATAGGTATCGATAGGGATTTTATGCACAAATCTGCTTGCATCCATTGATTATTAAGGCTTGCACTGGTTTACATTACTGTATGGAGATTTTGCTACTGTTTTTATCCCCAACAACTTACGAATATCTAAACTTATTTAATCTCACAATATAATCACTGTTTGAATTTGCAAACTACAGAAATCAGAATGTTAAATAAGACTTAAAAACTTTTTTACCCCCCAAAATAATTATAATAATGATATAGAAAAGATCAAGTTGACTGTTGTAACTCTTCATGTGCTAGATAAAATAGGTAGCAGTAAAAAGAATTTCTTTTGTCTTATTGATTAAACTGAATGTTTTGATGATACAAAATTACAATGACATGATGAATTATTAAATTAAAATAATTTTAAACATTTCTTTACAATTTTATTTGTGACTGAATCAATAATTTAAATGTAAGATTTTGGTTAATAAAAAGTAGAGAAAGAATAATGAAAAATAAAAAGTTAGAATAATTTGTGCATTTAAGAGTGAAATATGATGGTCCAAAAATATATCCCCAATGTCACAGTTATTGGCCAGAAATGATTGATGATAAAATTCATAGGGATCAAGCCCTATACAAACCCAAGTGATTGAAGATTTAAAAATTAAAAAATGAAGAGAGATAGATGTCTTAATTAAAATTACATTACAGTTTAAATAATTTGTTTATATTAATTAAATAATATCATTTAGTAATAATAATAAACATATTCCTTCACGCTTTTATAAAAGATTATCATATTGTCTATAAATATATAAATTAAAAATACTTAATCCTATGTATCTTAAAGTTTTTAATTATCATATCCGGAGATTCTGTTATTTAAGAATACTATTTCATTTTCCCATTGTTTTCTAAGATAGACTTTAGCAAGCATTAGTAATTGATGTACGGATATCATATTTTCATCGCACTTGTATTTCCATAGTGCATTATAAAAATGTTAAGTAAGAATAGGAATGGTTCAGATCTATATCGTATGCGTTTTTGTAGCCAGTAGCCATGGTAGAGCTAAATTTAAAACCATAAACTTTTAAAAACGATGATGGCACTTTTTAGTTTAAAAGATTCCGTGATAAAATATCATAGGCGTTAAATATTATTACTCAGTAACTACTCCAACTTTATAACACGCCTCTCAAACTTTTTAATCATATAATTTTAGTAAATTAAAAATTTATATAAACACACAATATTTTACTTTTCCATTGTCATACGGTTCGATTGTATATAGAGATGGTCTGCAAACAATCCAGCCTGGTTTTTATTTTAAAAATGATTAATGATAGCTTACCATTAATTACTATCACCGTAACACAGTTTATACGCACACTCGAATAAAATGATATAACAGTAGTTTTATATCAATAGCATATTGTTGTTCGGGGGAGATAACAAAATAATAAATCAAATAAAGATGCCATCGAATAACTTTTGCGAAGTTTTACAAAACAGAAATATGTTCAGCTTAAAAGATAATATAAATTGACGATTAATTGAATTAACATATATAAATACAGTAGTTGTTTGTACAAAAAAGGAGACAA
Source organism: Epiperipatus broadwayi (assembly GCA_028023455.1). Classification (NCBI taxonomy): domain Eukaryota; kingdom Metazoa; phylum Onychophora; class Udeonychophora; order Euonychophora; family Peripatidae; genus Epiperipatus; species Epiperipatus broadwayi. The sequence continues at coordinate 5,391,708 of JAQFVV010006222.1, forward strand.
TTCTTTGCGTCTATCATCTCTACTTTGTTATAATTGTGGAAATAAGTTTCAGATTATGAAACTATTTTCTCATCACAGCATGAATTGTAATAGTAATTTAATAATAATTATTTATAAGGAATATTTATTTTAAATGAATCTACCTTTATTAATAAAGAAGATCGATTAAACTCTGGTCGAATTTAATCAATTACCATTTTTTCATTCTCGTAAAAATGTGCGTTTATGATACGGATCAATAAACATTTGTTTTTCATTTTTGCCGAGTCGATGCAATCGAATAATTGTGCCGGATGTTCACGGCGTTGCATCATTGGAAAAATATTTTGTTGACGGAAGTCTGTTAAAATCAAGTTTTAAAATTTTTATGACGTCAGGAAATAAATATGAAAATATGCTGAGAATTAACTGAAACTCGTATGGATGTATTCAATTACAAATGCGTAAGAAATAACTAATTTTACAAGGTCAACATTTCGAGAGAAAGTGTGGAAATGATATTAAAACAATAATTATTAAATGGGTTAAAAAAAAAAAAACAACCTTGAAGTTAAATAGTTTAATAAGTAACAATAAAATTTTTTGTATTTATCTAATAAGTAAACGGAATAAAAATAAAATTCATTAGTTTCGCAATATAGTATAAGCCTGTGAGTTGAGTTCTAATCCAGAATTTTTGCAAGCCCGATTTATATTCTTCATAGCAAGTCAACCAATATTGGTTGGAAATGGGCATCTAGATATTTTTAGCTAGATAATATTATAAATTAGTTTGGACTGCTCAGATGAGTATTTATATATATAACAGCCATTTATAAATGAGTATGATCATTACAACTTCAAGAGAAAAAAACTGCTCTAGAAATGAGTTTCACAAATTAAATTGTGCTTCAAATATGTTCTCATATAAAATATGTTGGTCCGTTTTTATTTGATATTTTGCTATAGTCTCTTTTAATTTCTTCAGCAGAAAATCTTTCTTTCAGAAGTACTTCAACACCATATCTAATAATAGTTCTATATATTCTATTCTCTATTATATCTTACCAATTAATATGTACTTGTTAAGATGAAGACAGAGCCTATCTCTTCCATAAAAATTGTACTCATCATAAACACTTCTTTAAAATGACTTGTATCCAATCCACTGAACCTGCAATTTTACAATAGTAAATTTATTAAGTGCAAGCAGATGATATAATAATAACGTGAAAGGCTAAAATCTTTGACAGATGAGCCTTAAAAATGCTTATGTGACAGCCAATCAAGTGTAATAATGATTGTACGTGAAACTCTCAATTCAAAAACACAAGCCAGAAATACGAGAAAAAGATGAAACCACATTCTTCTCTATTTAAATGTATATATAAATAAACCAGACTCAAGCATTTTGAAATAAGAGCATGAAGCTTAAAACATCTTCACATTTAATTCAATAAATATTATATATAAATAAATGTGAAATCTTTCAAATTACTATGAAACAATTTTCAAATCTAATGAAATGATAGTAACAAATGTAAATATATTAAATTTATTGAGTGTAAGCAGATGATATAATAATAATGTGAAAAGCTAAAACCTTCGACAGATGCATCTTATTTAGTGAACTAAATGTGAAGGTGTTTTAAGCTTCGCGCTCTTAGTTTGAAGTGTTTGAGTCTGGCTTATTTATATATAAATGTAAGTAGAGAAGGAGGTGGTTCCATCTTTTTCTTGTATTTCTGGCTTGTGTTTTTGAATTGAGAGTTCCATGTGCAGTCATTATTACACCTGAATGGCTGTCACATGAGCATTTTTAAGACACATCTGTCAAAGGTTTTAGCCTTTCATGATATTATTATATCATTTGCTTGTGCTTAATAAATTTAATATATTTACATTTGTTACTATCATTTCATTAGATTTGAAAATTGTTTCATAGTAAATCGAAAGATTTCATGTTGTTTATTTATATATAATATTTAGTGAATTAAATGTGAGGGTTTTTTAAGCTTCACCCTTTTAGTTCGAAATGCTTGAGTCTGGCTTATTTATATATAAATTTAAGTAGGGAAGAAGGTGGTTCCATTTTTTTCTCGTATTTCTGACTTGTGTTTTTGAATTGAGAGTTCCATGTGCAGTCATTATTACATCTGACTGGCTGTCACATAAGCATTTTTAAGGTGCATCTGTCAAAGGTTTTAGCCTTTCATGTTATTATTAATAGTAAATTTTGAAATATGATTTTTTTTTCTCTACAGTACAGGCTTTTTTTATTCCTGCCCTTATATATGTAATATATAGGAGGTTTGAACTCAGACTTTTACACAACCCTCAACCATCCATGCTATCTCATACCACTGATACACTTGATTACGTACATGTTAAAAAGATAAATAATCACTAATATACTTATTTTATGCTAAATCAATAGTAAATTTTATAGTATCACATTTAGCAAGTTTAAGAACATATTGATTGGTTTTTATGACCTTGCCATTGATTATTTAAAATTTTTTATGGAGCATCCTTAAATGAAACTTTTCTAATGCTTTTATATTGTCCTGTTATGGTGTCCAACGTTCACATCCATACAATATATTATGTAAAATAACAGCTCTATATATAGCTAACTTAGTTACAGCAATTATTTGCCTGTGATGAAATATTCTTTCTCTTAACTTGATAAAAGAAGCACCAGCACATTGGAGTGCAGTGCCTCAACATCTAAATCCACTTTTCTATTTCTATATTATTTAACTTAGTTTACATTCTTATGTTGATAATTATTCAAACTGGGATATTTTTTTTCATCGATGGGTGAAGTTTTTGAATATTATTTATTAAACCAACATCTTTAAATGTTACATTCAAAACACTAAGAACGTTCTGTAAATAGTCTTTTGAATTGTCAAAAATAGCATAATCATTAGCATACTGTAAATTAAGAATATATATTAAAAAAATTTTTTTGTTTACTTTAAACTGATTCAAATTAAAATTTTCAGCATTAAACCTGTACCACATTTTGATTCTTGTTTCATTAAGCCACTTATAAACAGGTCGAAAAACAATTGTCATAAAACTGAAATAATGTTAGAGTAAGTACACCCTTGTTTAACACCAATTTTTATTTCTAATGCCTTATATTTTTCACTTATGTTAATAATACATCCTTTAATTTCATCATGTAGAAGCCATATAATACAAATAAAATTTGGACAACCAACTAATTTGAATAATGCCATAAATCTTGTTGATTAACTGTATCAAATTACTGTGACCAAATCAATAAAAATAATATATATATCATTCTTTATTCCCAATCTTGTTCTTGCATTGGCCTGACAACAAAAAATGACTATGGTGGTTCTTGATTCTCTAAAATCATAATCTCTGATAACCATTCAGCTATGATTGGAAACAACCTATTCAACAAAATCATTGAAAGTACGTTTGCAATAACAATGACTGCAATTTTGTCTATTTTTTTTTATTTTTAAAAATTGAAACAATAGAAACAGACAGTACAACTTCATGAATCCATATTGTACCAGTCAAAATTGTATGTCCATCCAACAAGATCTAAAATCAGAGCAAAAGTACCTCAAATCCATACATGCCTGAGATACACAGGTCAGGTGCAATCATGAATTATAACCTATTTCCCCATTCCCAAGATCTATAACATTATGAACAATATTGCTGATGATACAGATGAATTATTCAATTCCTGGCTTGGAGACACAGTGGAGAAACATGAGAACTCTAAAAGATTGATGATGTAATGGCATGAATTAAGTAAATGGTCATAAGAACTACTAGTACATATGACTACAAAAGACTAATTAACCAGTACTAAATTTATCATTGTTTTGAAACATGGGTTTAAAACCCCTTCAACAATGCTGGAAATTACAATCAGTAAGTGGAGAACATAATGATTCGAATGAAAAGGATAAGTAATAAAAAAATGCAATTTAATAATATAAATGGTTGCATATATACATAAATTATGTTTGTGGGTTAAGCATATATTTGCAATCAAAACTTTTAACTTCACAGTTTTGTGTCACAGGCTCTTAAGGTTATGATACATTCTGTTTTGAGCTAACATATATATATATTGGGATGTGCAGTAACTCTGGTGCAGTTAATATGCCAATGCTTGTTTATAAACCCTTCACATTATAACCGTATTAATGCTATTTGTACAAATATACATAGAAGTAGTTAATGACTGACTTAAATACATTGATATAACATCCCTCAATTAGTTATAATTTGTTATTATTGCTTTCCCACCTATATCGTCATGAAAGCTATCATTGTGATTTATCACATTTACATTGACAACTATTAGTACTATAATGATACACATTTTATAAAAGAGGTGAGTTAATTTAATATGATCTCCAATGAGTCTAAATTGATCTCCTGGTTACAATGTTTATTGAAGACAATTATTACGAATTATTCACGAATGTCAGATTCATTTATAAGTAGAAAATGAGGCTCGAAAATGCAAGTGAACGCCTTTAGGATCTTGAGATTTTCATATATACCGACAGAGCACACATTTAGATTTATCACAGCATTAGGCATACATTTAAAATTTAAAGAAATGGCAGTACTGTCATGATGGCAGCTAGGAGTTCGATACTCTTCTTTTATCTGAGAACCCTTCTACATTGTAGAGAAAACATGAAACAAAACCATTATTCATTTCAGAGTGGTTTTAAATAAGAAGACATTGTGAAGGGCCGATCACTCTGGCATCATCCCAATGCAGAGCATGCCATGCACTAACTGAGATTTCAGGGTAGCATGACTACTCATTTGTGGAAATGAGACATATGTAAAATGGGTTTGAACTTCCGAATATCCCATCTGAGAAGCACCCAAACTTTTGGAAGTCAAACCCATGCCAGTAACACAAAAGAAAAGAGGATACCACTAATGACATTAATATAATTACCACCTGTAACAATTTGATATTTAGTGCAATGATATGATTTAGTTTCTAAATCTGCATTAAGCTCGGATTACATATTTATTAATTGATAAATAATATAAAACAATTCATATTTTAAACATCCTCCTTCATAATATCTGACAAAACAACAAATACCACATTCGTTTATTAGATTGGGGGTATATTCGACCAAGGACACTTTACGAAAGTGTGACCTTAACTACTTATAAAACCATTTGGATGGTAGTCATGCAATCATTGAAATAACAACAATAATATAAAAAAATCATTTTCTAGTATTAATAGACACTGTTAAACTCACCCTATTGAGTGAGCTGGTAGATTAATTACACTCTACCAATAAATAAATCAAATATTCTATAAGCATATACATATTTTTTAAATGACCCTCAACCTTGTGAGCATATGCATTTATAATCAATAAAAATGACTTGGAAGCTGCCAACTTCAACAAAGAAAGGAGTTTTATTTTATGGAGAATGATGGATGGATTCGCAAGGTTGAATTTGATAGGCATATTAATTCAAATTAGAAACAAAATATTAAACATGAAATACTAACAATAATTAATTATTTTACCGCACCAAAGTATGAAAATGAAATAAAGCATAAAGAAAGATATGAAATGGTTTTAATTAGTTTATAGAGAGTCATTAACATAGGTTAGGTTATATGACAGGTCAATGGCTTCACACCATTTCTGATTAGATCAGATCATATAAGTTAAGGTAGAGTATAAATTTAAATATTAAATTTATGAACAAGTTTAATGAGTTACAAAGTCTTTAGTGGTGGCAGTTATTGATTACCTTTCAATGCTTTGGGGATCTGATAAATTGACGGGTCCGTGTTTGTATGCAGTAGTCTCTGGAATCCATGGCAATTAATCAATTTATCTGGTGGCAGGCAGCTTTTCTTCAGGGCTCATTATTTCTCCTATAATTTGGAGCAGTTCATCAGTTGGTAATAACTGAATGACATTTTAGCAAGGAAACAATCTTGGAAAGATTGGGAAATGGGTGTTTTGATTCCCTCTACTCAAGCATCATATTGAAATTCTGGGTCGCATGGAGTAACTTAGCTATTCATTTTTAAAAGAAAACTTTTTTTCTATATTAATTTTGGTCCTATTTATATTCTCCCAAATTACTCCAGGAATGCTTTTATGAGTTTTATCTGAGACAATGTCTGTAGAGGCTTATCTCACATAATTGAATTAAATAAAACCATGCCTTTGTCCTTCATTAAGAGAAGATGCAAGTAGTTGATAAGGTTTGAAAATATATTTAAATCTATTTTTAATTTTTGACATAGATCTGATTAGATAACTGGAACAAATAAAGTTTCCATTAGCAATTTTAAATCTAAAATTAAATGATTTTAATTAAAAAAAGCAATTATTATCAAATTTGAATAATGGATTGCTTCCACCTAATTGTACTATATTTTCTAAGTGCTTTCTCAAATCTTCTCTATATGTTGCATCATCTTTCCCACCTTTTATACACAAAATGAAATTTATTATACAAAATATTTATGATATTAATATACAGTACTATGCATTCACTCCTGTTGTATATATATATATATATCAACGTACATACATGATTTAGTTAAAAATATTAAACAAGAATTAATTCGATTAACTTAGCATTTGTAAGTACCTAATATACATATAATAATCAAAGAAATGGAGTAGGACGAGATGTTTGCACCCTGTTGGGTGGTTGGTTCATATGTTGGTCCATGAAGCTCAATCTGAATTACATATTGGCTGCTTCAATATATTCCTAAAAATTTTAATATTTTTGAAACTGACATACCACTATATTTTCAAACTTCTGATATCTCATCATGTGCTTCAGTGTTCCATTTTTAAGATTGCAAAAGGCTGTTTTGACTTCAATAGCTGTATATCTTTGTCCAAATTTAGATAAAATGAATATATCATTAAAAGTTGTCACCCCAATTTTTATATCATTATTCAAAAGATATTGTTGCTCAAGTACATACATTGCTTTCTGCTTATAAAAAAAAAGATCTGAAGTGATTACAATCAATTAATATTGGTATCTTCTTAGCAGTTTTAATTCATCAATTATTTTTAAACCTTTCTGTCAGTCACTAAATTTCTGCCTTCAGATTTCTATATTTTCTTTTAATGAAATTATTACTAATAAAATCATTTCCAGAAAACCAGTCATGAATCTTCTTTTTAATGAATCCCCAAATAGATTTATTTGTACCATAACATATTCCTTAAGATGATTCCATGTTTTAATAATATGACAATAGATCTATTTGTCAATAAACTATCATTTTAATATTGGAGTATCACATGATCACTATCTCATACTAGCACAATAATTGTTATTAAACAATCCAAAACAAAGCAACTACTATATGGAGAGTTTTGCTTTGTTTTGGATTGTTTAATATTGGAGTATACTAACTAATTTGCCTAACAATCTGCACTTATAAGTACTCACATAATATGTACTTATATTCTCACTCATAACTGTAATATAATCTATTTAATATCATTATTTGAGTGTGAATGCAGCCATTTTTCTTATAATAGTTTTTCTATGTAAGCAAAGTGTTTGTGATAGTCAATCTATATGATGTGCAAAAATTGAATAACAACAGGTCATTTTATTTTATAATATAAATACAATTATTTCCAACAACTTTTGGTGAAAGCCTACTATTTGTATAAACAACATGCATTAAAGCCTTATTACAGGAATAATACAATCTAGAAAGGAATAAAAGTTTCCCTTTTCTGAATCTAAATTTGCAGCATAGACACTATTAAAATGAGCATCAAAACAGCATGGAGATTTTTATTTTGTTTTGAATTGTTTAATAGCATCTAATTATGGTTGTAAAATATGGTGCTGTAACATAATATATTTAGTAACTGGAGATAAGAAACTTGTCAAATGATGGACTGAGAGTATTTGGACATTTTTACATATTGACATAGATGATTATAAAATAATGATTGTATATGATGTTAATGACCATGTTACTATAATTAATGAGTTGGAGAATATGAATGGCATTATTAAAAAGATGTGTAAGAAAGACAGAATGAAAAATGGAAATCTAAGTAAAGTATATGATTGGTAGTTTATATTGTCAGGAGGAATTTGAAGTACATTCTTGATTGTATTCTGGTAGATAAAGAGAAATTAAGAAATATAAAAGGAATTAAAAGCGTTTAGTTTAATGAAAAAGGAAAAGTCTATAGTAGTATACCCAATTTTATGTTGATAGGATAAGGGCTATTTGAAAGTATAGTTTGAAAACTTTATAAAAAGCCTGATGTGAAATAACACAAATCTAAGTTCAATAATATTTGTAAAAAAAAAAAAGAAAGATAAAAGGGAAATTTAAAACTTATTAAGGAGGATTGATGTGGTGAAGAAGCTAGCAAATATTTATTTAGTATTAGTAGGTCTAATAAAAAAATTGGGAAAGAGTACTTCAAAAGTTTAAAAGTAAAACAATCATGTAGGAAGTATAAAAGGCTATTAGAGAAAAATGGAAGAAATAGTAACTATTAAATGGAGATGAAAAGGTGATATCAAACATTTATTTTGGAATGTAAGCTATTGAAAGAGGATAAATTGTATATAAGAAATATGAATATAAAGTAGAAAATTAATAAAGCAACTTTAAAAAATGGAATATTGAAGGAAAAAATAAATAATGAGTAGTGGAGAAAAAGTGATGGTTTCAGTGGAATGAATTATTTAATTTGGCTAAACATAGTCTCTGAGCAAATGGCTTAAATATTGAGAATCTTACTTTGTTTAAGGAAGCACCATTTTCACTGAGCTTATAATTAATCTTTATTTTAAAATAAAAATATAATTGGCTAAACAAGTAATTAAAAATGTTGTTAAACAAAATTAAAAATAATAATCTCATAATTAGATTTTCCTATGTGAATGTGTTTCCATTTTTTTGCTTACAGTTACATTTTTTAATGAACATTATAAATATCTATCATTTATGTAATATATGAAGAGTGTTATAGTATAGGGTAGTACATGATAAGTATTTAATATTTAAATCAATAAATTATTCTTATAATATTTAGCTGAATTTTTTTAATGATATTTCAAAAAATTATTTGGGAGACAAGGGTAAATCATCCATTTAATTGCCAGAGTTAATTTAAACAAATTTAAAGCCATGAAGTTTACTTTTTAACATATTATCTTGCATGCATTTTTTTAAAGATAATTTTCACAAATCTCATTTGTTTTCTACCTGAATAAATCTTGAAATAACTGAATTAATTTAAAATCTTTTACATCTCTTCTATTGTCAAAGTAATTTCCTAGAAAATTGATTTTTTTTTATTTGGAGCAAAAACTTTTCTCCTTAAAGCCTTTTTTTTTTTTTTTTTATAAAATCGAAATTGTCTTTTCTTGAATCGTAAACTAAACAATAATACTTTTTTTATTCTCACATAATCTTTTCTCTCAGTGTCATTTATTATTATTGTGTTATCAATCTGTGTTTTGTCTTATCAATCATGGTTACTTCTTTACTAGTCGTTCATATTCTTAAAAAATACACTCACTGCTTTTTCTCATTCTCCATATATTCCTCATTTTTCAGACACACTATACATCCACATTTTATTCATTCTCTTTTGTAGTTAAGTTCACACAATCATCTTTCACTATTTTATAGCAAAAATGATTAACACATAGAACAAACTAAGAAGATCTTGTCAAGCGTTGGTGGCCTAGTGGTTAGCATAGCTGCTTCCCGCTCAACGCGTTTGACATAAAAATAAAAAGTAAGGTCTGGAAATGTATCTTTCATTTTCTTTTGCCTTTAAACGTTCAGTATTTTTTTTTTTTTGGTAATATAGTAATAGGTCGTCTTCTTACAAGTTTTTTTTTTTTAAAAAAAGATTGTTATTAGTAGCAATTTATCATTGCTTTCCATAAACTACACAATAATAAATAAAAAAAGATTATTTTCATCAAAATGTTAGAAACTATTTTAGCAATCTAATTAGAAAAAAAAAAAATCTATAAACAGTAACATATAGATAAAAAAAAAATGAAATGGAATTAATCTTATCCTTTCAGGAAATAGTAAAGTCTGGGTTCAAGGTTGTCACATAATAAGTTTAATTATAACTTCTTTTTTTTTTTTAAAAAAAAAAAATACAAATGATTGTTAATTATCTCTGTTAAAATTGCTTCTTGAGTAACAAAATTTTGAATTTAAGGAAGATTGAGTGAAATTCTCTCATTTTAAAGGTTAATAAATAATTACAAACACAATATATAAATAGTTTGATGTTAAAATAACCACTTAAATGTCAGGAAGAGGTATAAAAGCATATTCTTATTAATAAGCATTGCAAAAAGTATTAGAGAGTAAAATAATGCAAATTGGTAGGTTGATATTATAAGTGCTATAAAATATATTAGAACAAAGATAATTGTAAGATGAGAAGTAAGCAGTATGATACGTATTGGAGAAAAGGACAAGTTGATAGGTTAATAATGCAAGCCCTGTTAATGGTATTGGATAAGAGATAGATGAAATTTGACAAAGAAATTGGTCTAAAAAGTACCTAAAGATTTCATCAGTTGGTTAATTGAGTGTGGTAATTTTTTTTTAAAAGAAGGAAAGGGTCTCTAATAAAAAAATAATAAATAAAAGTAAATTTCGCAGAGGTTGAAAAAATAATATTCAAGACTAATTTTATTTTGACTTTGAATATGTATCAGAATTAGCGTTTTGATTTGAAGGTCAAAATGTTTCTTTTTTATTATTTAACAATGTCATTTGCTGCCCTCATCCTATTGTTTAAGCTTTGAATTGGTGGAGAAATAAGTATCTTGAATTAACATTTTCCCAGTTCAGTTGCTAGTCAAACATTTATTCTAAATACATTGGTTAACTTTTCCAGCACAATTGTAATTGATATAAGAGCTAGAAATGCTGAGTAAGAAAAGCTTAAAATAAAAGTCTTGTTATATTATGTTCAGCAGCTTTGCTATGAGTATGATATCAAGATTAAGATATCGAAAGCTGATCAGTATTATATAATAAAACTTCTATTTTAAGTTTTGCTTATTCAGCATGGATCCTAGCATTTATATCAATTACAAACATTTATTGTAATTAAAGATATTTAATCTAATTAAATAATGTTAAACATTTTGTGGCAAATATCAAAACTACAACATATTATCAGTGATATGAGATAAAGTGGTGAGTGGTGGGTCATGTGAAAGTCTGGTTCATATACCCTATATATTACATATATTAATACTGGTATGTAATAAGCCAGTATTTCAGTTATTACATAGAGATGTCTGCCCATCTCTTGTGTTATGTATTAAATAGATTATGTCCTATACATGAGGGGTCAGATTGACTTTAGGTCAACATGGGTGTGACAAGAATCTCAGCCTCAGGGTGGCTTTTGGGCATTCCATCATCAGATTTTCAATTGGATAGATGGTTGAAGAGTTGGAGTGTAGAATGGATTGAAGCTTGTCCATTAAAGTATGAAGATTGGCTATCTTAATATATATCTGAGCACTTATTGCATATATGTTTAGAGATGATAATTCGGACCAACTGATGATTGGTGATTTAGCATGAAATATATATATTGGTGATTATTTATCTTTTCAGCATACATGTGTTCAAGTGTATCAGTGATATGAGATAGAGTGGTGAGTGGTGGGTCATGTGAAAGTCTGTGTTAATATACCCTATATATAACATATTATTATGTATAATTTTTATAAATTTATAGATAAGTAGAAGTTATATAAATAAATATTTATAGGTATTCACGTGATAATTGACATTCAGTGCAAGTTAAGCACAATAATTTTGCTTAATTAACTGAACTGAAGTTATTTGTTTGTTTTTTATTTTTTTACTATATTCAGGTGAAAATATCGGAATTTTTAATTGAGAGTTTGCCACTCTCTCACTACACTTGATTGAACAGATCATCAGAAGTTTTTGCCTCCAAATGATATATCATTTGCAAAATATTCATTCAAAAAGTTTTTATTTGAAAAACATGGTCAGGTGGAAAAGCTGTTCAACAGTTTTAAAATTGAGTCATATTAGTTTAAAGATTTGAAATAGAAGCTGGAAAATGTATGATTTTGAAGCATCACAGTGCATTTCATAAAAATCTCATTAAATTTGCAAAAAAAAACCTTCAACATGTAAATGAGAAGAAATAAATAATACATTTTACAAACAAATAAAGGTTATGAATATATTACACATCCATTCGTTTATAGATCTTAAAGTCATTACTTCAAACAGGCTGTCAATCACAATCTACCAATGATTATCATCAAAATATATTCTTTTAAAAATATCATTAAATGAGATGCTCATAGAAGAGACTTGGTTACCACATATTGAAAATTAATGATTTTTGTCTTGAAACTCAATTTTATCAATTTTTCTGCTTGAATCTACTAAACATCAAAACATTATATTATCTTTTGTTTATTACAATTTTAGCTACTAAGAGTGCCTTTTCTTGTATGTGGAAAAAAATAAGATAAAAAGGTGACATAGAATTGAATCAAAATATTACTTTAAGACTAAACTTGATTCAGTCAGTCAGTTTAGTCTGAAGATTTTGTGAACATACATTCAAATTATAATAAATTTCCAATGCATGAATATTGATTTATATTTATTGAAGTTCTTACAGAACAATGATGATACTAACAATAGCATAGATAGATTCAGCACAACTTAATTATTGCCCAACAGACAAAAATATGTGCTAATATAGTTTGTTAAAGAGAGACCTATGGACTAATTTTAATTTATAAGTGCACAAATTATATTTATTTGTTAAAAGTATAAAATCATGCAAATAGAATAATGAAACCAATTATATATTGTAACCCACTCACACATCACCGCTCATGTACATTATATGAGCAAATGCCCCAGGCGCCAGTTCTATTAATGAATAGAACGATTTATCACTTTATCTGATTCATAATTAATGCTGAGACTCTTTTACTTATGTTTATCTTACAGCTTCACTCAGTGGGAGGTTACAGAAAGTTCATAACATATAGAGAATATAAATAAATGAAGGAAGAAATACTATAAGCTATCAAATAAAATATAAACCTTATTTATTAATTAACCAAATGATACAGGCTAGCAGAGTTTTATTTATTCCATCTAACAAAATATAATTTCAATTTGATCTCTTCCATCATCCAGTTACACTCTATAATAGCTCAATATAACTCTGGCAGAATAGAAAAGCACAACACTAAATAACTCTATTGTTCAGCACATCTTAATCTAAATAGCTGAATCAATGTTGATCTAGGAACACAAAATCAGATTTCAGGGAATCTATAACCCAGTTAGACTAAGAACTATATTAGCCAGTAATTTATAACTCTAAATTATAATAAGATATAATACGATTAAGTCAAATGAAATAAATTGAATAATGTTTACTGGGCTAGCGATTAGATAGTGAAGGAGACAGGGTATCTTTTAATCTCAAATCAATATCCAAATAATACTTTAACTAGGTAACACTTTTATAAGTTTATCACATGGTAAAATATTTCATGTAATGTTTGGATCTAGGAAACAATATTATCATATCTTAGCATATTTAATATCAAAGCCATAAAATAATATATTTAATTTTGTAATAGATGTATGAAATATGGAGATGTGGAAATCAGAATTTGAATGCATATAAGAACAACTTGAGACACAGTTTTAAATAATAAACAAAGCTTTTATTTACACTTAGGGTTAAGTTAAAAGTAATTAATATCAGAATAAGACTTTTTATCTCAATCTTAAAATTTACGAGCAAATTTATTAATTGAAATTTAGGATTATCCCCATTACATATTACACAATTTATTATTGACATCTTTATAAACGTAAATTAGCTAACAAATTATACCTTAATATTCGGACTTTGAATATCCAGGCTATATAAATAATTGTTATCAAAATACAACACTGAATTATATTATTGGGCACAATATACACTTTTGGAGAGGATATACTATCAACCGTTGGAATAAAACAAATTAATACATTTGTCTATCAAGAGAGCAACTTTAAATAATCTTAATTAAACAATTACTTTAAATACCTACAATTTCAGGCATACAAAATAAAATATAAACAAATACTAATCATATGGATGATTTGATGATTTCTAACTTATGGAAAATTCAACATGATATACTGTATGATGTTTATTTTCAGATATATAAACTTACCAATATTATACCTTTATATCCGTGATATTATTTACATTATGCGTGTGTGTTACATCCCATGCAATAATAACAGAAAATAATATTTTCTGCACATTATCAATTTATTCAGGAATTATTAAATAATTATTTAATTTCGGACAATGTCATAAGCCTACCAGCAAATAGAACACTATATCTATTCTAATATTCAATAAAGAATTTAAATTAACTATTTATCCTATCACTGACTGAATTACACAGAGCTATATTTTATGATAATACAAACTATACATTCAAGAGGAGTCCAGAACATGAGGAGCAAACAAACTCTTTAACTAATATATCAGCAATAACTTATTTGAATCTGAAATACACTATTGGTGGAATTTTTTTCATCACCAAACAAACAATGGGAAAATGTCACTTGACTTCATAAATATCATTTCATAATATATACTATGCAATCTAAAATAGGCTCCACTCATGGCAAAATACTTAAAATATACTAAGGGAAAAAATCTTTCATCCCTACAAACATAGAACATATCAAGAATAATTTCCTTTTTCACAGCACTTCTACATATCTAGCATTATATGCTGGCAGATAAATACACATAGATAAAACAGTCATTCCTTCAACTCTTTAGGATATGACAACATCTGAAATTTATATTGAGAAATAGCCATAAAACTAAATGTTTATTAAGTAAATATAATAATTGCACAAAATAAACACACACATGCATAAATACGAGTATGAAAAACAATTCTAAGCTATAT
Organism: Epiperipatus broadwayi; assembly: GCA_028023455.1. Taxonomy (NCBI): domain Eukaryota; kingdom Metazoa; phylum Onychophora; class Udeonychophora; order Euonychophora; family Peripatidae; genus Epiperipatus; species Epiperipatus broadwayi. The sequence continues at coordinate 5,406,753 of JAQFVV010006222.1, forward strand.
AATATGCAAAAGTTATGACCGATAAATAACATATTAAAATATAAATGTTTATCTTAAATGAGACATTCAGTTGCTTCAAATTTAAATAATATTAATTATTATGAATGGGTTTTTATACTTTAAACAGCAATAATCTAATAAATTAAGTTTATTACCTCTAACACAATATTCTTTCTTTCTTTTTTTTTTTTAGCTACTCTCGAAATTAATTCTCACTTCGAGATAAAAGAGATATATAAGATTAAATAATTTTTAATAATATACCCAAACTATATATGTTTCATTTTCAAATAAAAGAAAAAAAACAAATCATATTTAAGCAATAAGATTTTACTAGCATATTCCTCATTTCGTGGATATGTTATCCTGAGAAGTTCTCAAAGCTCGCAAATTAAATAAACATATAATAGTAAATACATACAACACTAAATCTGTCTAACTATCTATGATATATACACTATTAACAATAAATGAAAAAAATAGAGTCATTCTTCTTTTAAACTTGAGAGAAAAAAAATATTCACTTGCAAAGTTCCTTTTCAAGCTTAATAAATGATCTGGAGATGAATCCCAAAATGAGTGCTTGTTTAAATATGAATATGAAACATAGATTAAGTTATTGTAGGACAAAACAGTTATAATTCACAATTAATTTAGTAAACATCCAATGTCCTTTAGCCATAAGCTAATAGAGTTTACTTATATAACACACATAACAATAAATATTTATAATAATAAAATATGTGGAAAGACAGTTTCAGCTATTAATTGGTATATTCTGTTATTTATTTTTAAGCACATCTAGGGTATTTAATTCAATGATAACTTAACATATTTTTCTGCAGAAAATATTCACTTTCATAATTTATAGATTGGTATTTGTATTATTAACTTTAATAAGTTGCTGATAATTGTCTACATGCAATTGGTATTTCCTTAAACATTAACACATATATCCATATATCGAAGAGAACAAAAATATGTAATATTAAAGTCCTTCTATTCGATTTAGACATCTATATTTGGTAAGTTGTAGTAATTAATTATTCTGGGTAATTCATATCTATATTTTTTTAATAAAACACATATTATTTTATAAGCATAAAATAGGATATAAAGTTAGCATTCCACAATAATTATTAAATATCAAACATATAATCAAGTACACATATCCTTTTAAATTTTAACTTCACTTTTGTATATGTAAAATATAAGTTAAACAGAGAGCTTATCAAGTTAAATTTTGTTTAAACGTCTGCATATACTTCCATGACGACAAAACATTATAAACATCATACATGGGACTTAAAAAATTATAAAGTTCTTGCATTTTGATATTCTTTTTAACGGAGATAAATAAAAGTAAATGAAATAAAGTAAGTTTAACATTATAAAAGCACATCTTTAAACAAAATGAAAGTTTAATTTAAATGTTTTAATTAGACAAAAGAGGCAAGACCGATACCTTTATATTTCTATTCAGCCATTCCTCCCTATAAAGCTTAAATGTCTGGAGTTTCAATAATGAGCTTCATGAAAAGGCTGCTTTAAAGTTTCACTTTAAACTGTTTTGGAAGAGATATAGAATTGATAGCAGCAAAAAATAAAAAGTACACTTGTTGAAATTACAAAAGATAATGTTTTTTTCTTTATTATTATTATTAACTATCAGTTTAAAAAAATTCTCCCCCACCAATCAAAAAAAAGTCACCTGATCATCCAAAGCTTAACTCCCACATTCTTTTTTACATTTAATCAATTAATTAATATTCAAAAAATCTTTTCTAAAAAAAAATATTTTGACCTTCACAATGAAGTTAAATCAAATAAAAAAAATGAACCTTTTTCTCTCTTTTTTTTATAACTTTGAAACAAATGAACATCAAACAACTATTAAATAAATGGTTTATAATATTATTTAGATTAGTCAAATAATTTACTAATTCAAATATTCATTAATCACTAAAAATATATATATATATTTTTGCAAAATTATTAAAGATAATTACTGTAATTTAAATGTTTTATTGTAAGTTGATATTGTTTGTTGTAATTAGGTTATAAAATGGAAATGAGATAATGATACATTCATACATATATGCTGCTATGTGAATATTAAATTATTCTAACTAAAACATGCCTAATATGTCTATGGGTTACAACTGACTATAATATTAGTAAATAAATGGGTGTCAATGAACAATAAATCAGAAAACCATTCAACAAACACCAACACTATCTTATAAATAAATAAAACAAACTTTGCATCAATCTAACTACTATCATAACACTTTCTGTAATAATCCACCCCCTTCCCTGTATTAAACACTATCAAAATATAATAATAACAATAAATGCTTGAAAAATTGCTAACCAAAATGCACAGTTGGCCCACATATGAGTTTTTGAACCATTAATAGAAAAATTTTAAAATTTTAAGGCGATTTCATCCTTTTTTTAGCACAATGCAGTTATTCATTACTGATGTAACACAGCTTAGTTACTTGTGCCCATTCAGAAGGTCACTATATATAATACTGTTATGAATGAGAGCATTTAAGCATTCTCTATTTACTCATTATTAACTAAGATATGTTAGATATAATAGCAAATTCTGAAATGTAAATTATAACAATACAAGATTTACAAGACTAGTTTCAGGGAAATACTTTTCATCAGCTTATAAAAGGAAAATAGATAGAATTATAAACTATATATATTAAAATTATTTGTAGTCAATCTAAAAATAAAATTATTAGGCAGATCAACAAGATTAAGGGAGGGGCTATTGAATAGATATATTGGTTTTTAAAAAAGCAATAAATTAATTGGTAAACAACAATTTGAAACTGTCCAATAGCAAATTCATCCTGATAAAAACATTCCAAAGCTTAAGGATTTATAATCTTTGGTTTATAATTTATCAAAGGTATGGTTATGATTCCACACTTTCTGCAAAATTCAAGTGATTTGATAAACAGAGATCTTTTGGAGAGAAACTCTATAGTGAATATAAAGAGTAATTTAATAGTTAAGTGTTCCACATATTTTTTTGTTTGTAAAAAAGAGATAAAGCATAATAACACAATAATACTAACAATTATGTAATTATAATATTGTTACAAAGAAGAGTATTAAAGCATTATTTAACTAAGCTACATAAATATCCAAATTCTAAATTGTAAATTATTATCCATTATTTGTTCAGTCAAGATGATAGTGTTTATTGTCTACTATGAGAAAACATTCACAAGTTTATAGAATTTGGAAGAGCTCTGAAGATGAAGACTTAAATCTCATATATACTTCAAAGATATTATCTCACTATAAGTTTAACTAAGAGATAAATTTGGGACTATGACAATATTTTGACTTCATTATTAAGAAATTTTAGATCATGATAGTTTAACTTCCATCACCAATTGTAGAACTTTATAAGGTAACAAGTCTTACATGAAAATCAAGGAATGTCAGCTTAACTATATAAATTTGAAGAATACTAAAGTATATAATTTGCTTCACGTCATTTATGAAAAATGTGAAAATTAGAATTTATGAGTGTTTTTATGAATGAAAGTTGTTTACTGGTCAGTATAGACTACAGATTTTTGTCTCATTTTGGTTTATCACATCCAGTCTGATGAGTGTGATGGGATATTATAAGTTTCCAAATAAGAATATAATCGGAAATATCAAAAATATGATGAAATGAACTTCCTTTAACACTGTGTCATCATGAGTGTTAATTTCACATTACAGGACATAAACAAACAAGGCTACCTTGATGTTTATCTTAATAATTATACCCACAAATGAAGAAGTTTTTATATGTTTATAGAATTGAAATTTGCTAAAATTTCCTAAAGTTCATATGCTTAGGAAAAAGAAATTTCTAAAAATATTAATGTAAAAAAAGCCCAATGGAAGTAATTTTTTTTGTAAAATTTACCAAGCATATTATTTATTCAATAAGAAATTGCAAAAAAGTAGTACAATTATAATTATACATTTATAAGGATTTTCAAGAAGAAATTGATGTAAATTGATACAAATGAGCAGAAGTTGAAGGCTCGTAAAAAAAAAAGGTTTGGAAATTTTAAATAAATGAGAAATTTTAAAAAAGTTTTTGTTAATAGCAGTCCAATATTTAACTTTTGACCAAATGGAATATGTAAAATTCTAATTTAAATAATCATGTATACATAATTATTTCTCAATATTATTAGAGCAGTACATGTAGCCAGTCAATGAGAGTTATGATTCTAGTGAACTACACTGAAAGAGCACAGTTGTATCTAAGAAGAAGTAACTATTTCATACATATAAAGAAAATAAATATTTCAGTCATGGATGGTAAAAATGTTTTGTTAAGTAAAAATATTTGATAATTTATTCATGATCATCCAATAGACAAAAATCAATATCATCAAAGATATTGAAGTGTATCAGAATAATAATAATGTTTATCATGCTGGCATTTTTGCCTATCTGGGTATTTTTTGAAAAGCCACAATGGCATATTGGATGGAGGGATTAGGTTAAAAAAAGTCTTGACAAAGGTTTAAGAATGTGATCAATTTTTTTTAGAAGAATCATGGCAACATGTTAGCATAAATATGTCTAATCACAATGTTCCAGTTATTTAGAGGATATACTATTAAACTTTTTAAAAAATATTTACATTATATATCTATCAAATTAACAGATTTAAATTTTGTGTCTTGGGTTGGCATATTTTCCATAAATATACCTTAGAAGTATATTGAACTATGAAGGTGTTTGTTTACAAGACCATGATGTATATATTCATTTTAAAATGACTAATTGCATGATATTGTACAGGAATAAATTTATACAATTAACTGGATTGCTAAACCTTAATGGAAAGCTATATAATATATGTAAAGGTACATAGATCTCCATAATATTCTATGTATATCTGACTATGCATTACAATTAATATATTTGATAATATGTTTGGATATGTGGGAGGTGTATAAATAATGGTTAATTCTGAGAGTGGTCAGTGGACTTTTGATAAAATATTAATTGTTATTATAAATAAATATTTCCTTCAAAAGAAAATAGGAATACAGTAGTTTGTCTTTATAATTTATGATTACTGTAAATGGTAAAACATAACAGGAAGTTCTACAGATGAAAATAATTTTGCAGCAGTTTTAAAAGAGAAATGAATATATTTTCTTATAAATAAATCTACATTACTGATAAAAAATAAAATATATTATAGTAGTTGAAACGTCATTATTTACAAATTATCAGTTTATATCATTACATAACATATAATAGTAAAAAAATTATAATTCAAAAACTAAAATCTAAATATCCTTGTATATTTATATTCTATTATTAATGTTCTTATACATTTAGAATGAAGAGGATAGCAAATCATTATTAAAATAAGCTTTTCTATATTAAAATAATTGTTTTGAATAATCTATTTAGGTATTATTTATTTAAAAATAAATTCTATGTCTATTATGTTTTTGGAAAAGTAAGCTCATAAATTTTATATTAATGGAAATAAAAGTTGTAAAGCAACTAAACAAATTGCTTTATAAAACCATTTAAACATATGTTATTAGTTCACTATAGAAATAAAATATTAGATGCTATATATAATAGACAATTCTGAATTATAAATTATGACAATACATTTAGTCTGTATTCACATCTGGTTATATTTACCTGTTTAAAGAGGTTTTTTTAAACTTCTTTGTATCAATAATTTCAAACTCTGTGATCAAGTTGCAATCTTTAGTGTCTGTATAGGTATATTGCACCATTAATAAAAGTTGTTAAAAGGAGGTCGCCTTGACAACAGTTTAAAATTGTTGATTGTTAATGATATTGGGATTATCTAAGCGTCATATTGCTTTATAAATAAACAAAACATTTAAAACATTAAACATAAACTTAATACATTTTGGATACTAAGCACCTTTAATTTATTACATTTTAGTGATGGAGTTATTGTTGTTTTTATGATAATACACAGTATATAATTATAAGCTTATTTATCGATTATTATAAAAAGCATTACAGCATCACTAGTCTTTGTGTGTGTGTGAGTTTGTTTGTTTCTGTTTTATTTACTTTAAATGAAATCTGCTTAATATATACATTTACTTATCATAATTAAAATTCGCATCTATTTCTATTGGTGGCTTATTAATCTTTAAAAGAATAGCTGATAAAAGGATTCCACTGAAACTGTTCAGTAAACTTTGTACTTTCATAATTTCCAATTCAAGTGTGGTTATTATATATAATACTTTATTTTTATAATGAGATAATAAAGAGCACTTATATCCTCTCATTCTCAATATATGTTGTTAATATAGATCTATTTTTTTAAGGAAGTTATTATGTTTATGAACATTATATCACTCAAGTATAACATGTTTTCTAGCACAGCAATTGAAACAAATAATGATATACAAATTATAGCTATAAATCAATAAGAAAAGCAGACAATCAAGTGAGCTGTCAAAGATATAAAAATGAAGTCATTTATTGAACATATGTTTTATGTTAAAAAGAGGTGGTTATGAACTTTTTTTAAACAGTTCTTTTCTAAACTTCATCACCATCATCAACCATTATCAATCCACTGCAGGATGAAGGTCTCTCTAAGTTTAATCCATCTTCTCTGATCTTTAGCTTCTCTTCTCCACATCACCCCTGCATATTTTCTTATTTCATCCATCCATCTCACATGTGGTCTCTTTCTAGGTCTTTTACAATCTCTTGGAATCCAGATTAAGATTTCAATTGTCCATCTACTATCATTTTTTCTAGCAACATATCCATCCCAACTCCACTTCAATCTTTTAATTTTTTTGATAAAATCAGTAACACATTTGTTCTCTTACCCATACATTGCGTTTTCGATCTCTTCTTGTTACTCCCAACATGCATCTCTCCCTACTTCTTTGAGTGGTCTGAAGTCTCTGTATTGCTCTTCTATTAAGTGTCCAAGTCTCAGATCCATAAGCAAGAACTGGTAAAACACATTTGTTAAAAATCTTTTTCAAACACATAGGCATATTTCCTTTTAGTATCAAGTTATTTCTACCAAAAGCACTCCAACCAAGTTTAATTCTATGGTTAATTTCCCCCATTATGTTTCCATCTGTATTAAAAAATCTGACCAAGGTATTTATAACTGTTAAATTCTTCTAATTCATCATAATCAATCTTTATTTTTACATTTTGAGCAAATCGATTAAACATTACTTTAGTCTTTTTTAATATTTATTTTTAGTCCTACTTTTCTACTTTCATCTGATAACTCCTGCAACATTTTTTGCAGCTCTGAAGCATTATTTGCAAAAACAACTACATCATCTGCAAAATCTCAATGACTTAAATAATCTCCATTTACTTTCACTCCTTTAGCTTTCCATTTTAATCCACAAAATACTTCTTGCAGCACTGCTGTAAAAAGTTTTGGAGATATAGAATTACCTTGTCTTACAATGTTGACTTTCCCAGTATCATTATGTAATCTAATTGTTGCTGTTGCATTTTTATAAATATTCTTTAAAATATGCCAATATTCTGGATTTATACCTTGATAATCCAATGCTTTAATCACTGAAAAAATGTTTATAGAATCAAATGCCTTTTCATAATCAACAAATCCAAAACATAATGACAACTCATATTCATTTGCTCTTTTTATAACTTCTCTCAATACCTGGATATGATCTACAGTACTAAGACCACTTTTAAATCCATCTTGTTCTCTTGATTGGTGGAAACCCAATGTTCTCTGTAGACAAGTTGTAATTATCTTGGTAAAAATTTTGTATAAAACTGATAAAAGGCTGATAGGTCTGTAATTTTTAATATCTTCCTTATCACCTTTTTTAAATATTAACATTATTACTGCATTCTTCCAATCATCTGGTACATCTTTATCATTTAGACATTTGGTATATAACTTTGCTAAAAAAAATTCTATTTCTTCACCTGCTTCTTTTAATATATCAATTATAATTCCATCATTACCTGGAGCCTTTTCTTTCTTCATACATTTAATTCTTTCTTCATACATTTAATTGCATGTCTCACTTCTTCATTTAAAATTCTGGGCAATTCGGAAGATGTAATAGATATAGGAGATACTTGTTCTTTTTTACTATATAATTTTTGATAAAAGTCTTCTACCCATTTCATGATGTCATCTCTCTTTTTAATAATAATTCCATCTTTTTTCCTTATTGCAGATATAAATTCTCTAACAATACCAAAATGTTGTTTTACATTCTTGAGACTTTTATTTTCTTCTCCAGCTTTCCTTGCTAGTTCACAGTTATACTTTCTTATATCATTTTCAACTCTTTTCTGCACCATTTTACAAAATTTGAGATATTCATTTCTTTTTAATGTATCATTTTTGTATATCTTCATATTCCTTCTTTTCTTCATAAATTCTCTAGTCTCAGTAGAAATTTTATTAGTCAATTGCTGCTTTTTTCTACCAGTTATCTTTGTTGCAGTTTTTAAAAGTGTATCAGTTATTTTCATATTAATTTCATTCAAATCTGAATCATGTTCAAAATTTTCTAATACTTGAAACCGATTTGTAAGTTCTAATATAAATTCATTATAATGTTTCTGAAGATTAGGAATATCAACTGTAAATATTGTTTTTTTTAATAATTTTTGTCTCTCTAGTTTTGCATTAACACATATTTTACACCTTACTAAATGATGATCACTTCCTGTGTTAAATTTATTAAGAACATTACAATCTTGAAATATGTATTTTCTGTTAGTCAAAATATAATCCAATTCTGCTGTACCTTCATTTGGATGCTTCCATGTCCATTTCCTTTTAACATTTTTTTTCAAAAAAAGAATTCATAATATAAAGTTTTTCTTTTTCTGAAAACTCCACAAGTCTATGTCCTCTCTCATTTCTATTACCATAACCAAAATTACCTGCAGCACTTTCATCTTTTATTTGTTTACCAATTCTAGCATTAAAGTCTCCCATAACAATTTTAAAATGGTCTTTTTTCTCAGTTGCCTGATAAGGCAGAATGAATGTTTGTGTAAATGATAAATATTTTTCCAATACATATATACAATTATGACAGATAAAAATAAATCATGGCAATTATTCCCTGGAGGCTGTAAATCATCAACCAAGGCAGCGGTTGGTGGCCAAGGGGCGGAGGGTGCTAAGAATCTCCTGATTGTGAACCCAGGCTGCCATTTTATGACAACTTTTTATTTAAGTACTTACAACTGCAGATCACTTTCAAGTGAAGGAAAATTGCAAGAATTAGCAAAACTATCTTATATTAAATGGGACATTATTGGATTTTGTGAAGTTAGAAGAAAAGGTGAAGAGACAATTAATTTAAAATGTGGACATGTACTCTATTATAAAGGCACAAATATTAGAAATACAAGTGGAATAGGATTCATTATAAATAAAAAGTGAAAGAACAACATTGTAGAGATTGATGGTGTATTGGACAGAGTGGCAAGATTAATTATACAATTTAATGGCAGATACCAAAGGCAGATAATTCAGGTTTATGCCCCAACAAGTTCTCATAGTGATAAAGTAGTAGAAGATTTTTATATGGATGTAAATAAGACTTTTGATCAGAGTAAGTGACATTTTTCTAAACTTAGGCAAACATATATATATAGCATAATTTTTGATTTTCTATTAAGTCCTCTCCACAATTCTATTTTTCGAGCCATTCTGCATATATGTTCTCCACTGTCCTTTCTCTATATTGGGTTCTGACTAATATATATTATTTCCAATTTCCACTTTCTATAAATCCAACTTAATCAAAACTTTGTTATTTTTTTGTTTGTAGCTATATTTACACTTTTATACTAGTTAATCCTAAGCCTGTATCTTATTAACTTTTCTCTATTGACACTCAAATTCATCATTGCCACTAAGTTATTACTTTAGTGACAAGTAAAAAAAAAGTATATTATCTATTTTCTGTTTTGCTTATATTTGTTAGAAAAAAAAATTAGCACATTTTCTTACCATGGTCATGACAAGAACCTGGGATGCTGGGAAAGTTGGAATTTTTTTAGCCAATTGATAATTTCCATGCAAGTTTAAGATTTTTTTAAAGTAGCTAGTCTACAACCCACCTAGATATTCAACTATTGGTTGAAAAATAGGTACTTAGAAATGCTTAAAGAATAAAAACATGAAAAGAAAAAAAATAATAGCACTGAACTATTACCATTTGCCCCCTTTTGATTAATCTTGTTCAATACTTTAGTTTGGAGGGATCTGAAGAGACTTTTATCCTACAATAAATTATTTCAAATTATTTAGAGTTTAAAGTTTAAGCTATTAACCTATAAAAAATCAGGAATGGTGGAAAGGGAGATAATCTGCAGTATTTTAACTATGTTCAGATACTATCTAATCATAAAATAGTTGCAGGGCATAAATATATCATTAAATAAATAATCAAATGGTTTATTTCTTGTGAGTTCATAAGGAATTTGAGTACTGGAAGATTGGAACTATAATTCATGAATATCAAGAGCATACTATTCTACCTATTATTATACTAAGCCATATAAGACAATATATTGTGATTATGTAAGAAATGCATAAGAACTATTGTACATTTCATTTTTATATTTATACAAAGTAATAGTCATTATTCAAATAGGCCTTATTATGTTCCTCTAAGAGTTATGAAAAATAAAAGTTTTCAGATTATCCAGAATATGTGTATATACACATATATAAAATTTTGATACAACCACTATTAATTTATGAATGCAAAACTTGGGCAATGTCTAAATGAAATGCACAGAAATTAAGGATATTTGAAATAACAATATTACATAGATTTTTTTTTCCATGTGTCATAGCATCGGCCAGGAAGCGAACCTGCGAACCCGGGACAACTGCTTGTAAGGCAGCGGCGCTGACCTCTCGACCACCAACGCTTGACAATATTACATAGAATTTTTGATGCTGATAAAAATGATATTAACAAGTTCTGGAGAATCTTAAAAAAAAAAGCATGATTTAAAATAATTTATATTTTTATATATATATGATTTATAAGAAACCATATAATGTGACTAAAATTAAGACTAAAAGAATTAAAAGAATAAACCATGAATCATGTCATAAGTCCATCAGAAGAAAAAATGGTAAAGATAGTTATGAAAAAAAATCTTGCAAAAAGACCAGTAGGAAATCCAGAGATGCAATTTTCTGATTATAATGAAAAACATCTAAATATAATGGAAGTGCACAACTGTAGAAATATACTAATTAATGCAATGACGTATTTCTGGTATTATAAAGTCAGTCAATTGTAATGAGACTACATATTTTATGTTTGCTTAATAATAATAGAAATAGTTTATATTGCATATAGATTTTTTTTTGTATATTTTTTAGTTTGACAGGTTTCGAAAAGTATTTCAAAATAAAGCATATAAAAACAGAATTTTTAAAATCAATTTGATTTAAACATACACTGCATTCAAAGGTAAAACAAAAATGGAAAAACACACACAAGTGCCCTCTCTGGTAGTATTTCTCTACGGAGATTAATCGGAGAAGCTTTCGTCCTGAAAAACTGATTTTACCATATATTTATAAACACACACGTATATCACGAACAACGTATTTAAAATGTTTATTATAGTAGATTTTAAATTCTACGATAAAAACATACATTTTCTAAATAATTCCTGTGGCATACCTGGATATTATTTATTTTGAAATTCTATGTTTTATGCGCTACATATTTAATAAGAGCAGCTCAACTAAACCATAGCTATTAATTACCTCTGGGTTTTTGTATTTTTATATGTGTCATGATGTAAAATTGAAGATAAACTTGAAATAAATTTTCAATTTTAATTTTTTCTCCAAGTTTTTTTATATTTTACATAAATGTCAAAAACGAAAAAATTATATAAATATAATTGTCTCTAATGAATTAAAGCCTTTTTAGAAACCTTACACGCACAAAGGCATCGCTTTAAGAAATTTATAATAATGATTTCTTTGCCCAAAATATTTCGTTGAAAATTTTTGTTATCTTGGCTCAACCCAATGGTCTGTAAGCAGTGCCATAGTTTTTATCTCAAACTGAAATGTTTATATTATAATCAGAAGTAAATAAAGGCCAATTAAAATTATGCGACAATTATAGACAAAATACAAAAAAGGCAAAATAATCTCATTGGCAAAGCAAGGCTTCTTCAACAAATCTTTAAAGAAAAACAATAAAGAGAAGGCATTACTCATCAAGTTTGTGAATTGCTGAAAGTGGGGTGGGGGTAAAAAATTTAATATTTTTCATTTTTATTCGACATTTTAATTAGATCCACCTTTACTCCAATTTTGTATGGTTAGTTAGATTGACTAATAGCAGTTACATAGAAAAGAAGTCTGTTGAGAAACTGAAAAAAAAATACATATTTTTATCTAGTCCAGATTTTAAATCTCAGATCATGGATATGGTAGATAGAAGTCTATTACTATTGCAGGATATCTGACCATTGATAAATAAAAACAAAACATTACTCTAATTCTATTTATTATAGTTCATTGTTATTGATTAGGATTTTTTCACTACATTTTATATGAGTTTTTGTAATATGAGTTCAGTATATATAGACACATATAAATCTGTTCTGTGATGCTGACTACATTGATAAAGTAAAACAAGAAAGTTGGTGCTAAAAGTCACATGACCTCTGAGTAACTAAATAGTACATTATTTATTATACATATATATTTGAAGAAAAAAAATGTCACTTTGTAAAAATTATGTGCTTTTACATTTATAAAAATTATATTTAAATATAACCTTTTACCAGCTTGAATATAAATGAAATAATGCAGATATCCTGAAAAACCCAATGATCTACATGTAAACTAAATGTCAGTAAACATAAAATGTAGAATGAGCCCACCTACAGTTTAACTTTGGGTGTATATACGCATACCATTTATTGACATACTTGCATGCAGAGCATAATTCATATATATTAATGTCATTTCAAGACAACTATAAGCTATTCTGAAATTTCTATAAGGAAAGACTAAACTTTACACAACCTTTTACCAGCTCTGCATAAGTATGTCAGTAAATGATATGCTTATAAACTATCAAAACTAAAATGTAGATGGGTTCATTTTACATTTTATGTTTACTGACAGTTAACTTACATATAAAAAATTATAGTTATAAAATTATCAAGAATGATGCCAGTAAGTATGTAGAAAAACTAATAAAATTAGGTATAATGACCAAAATTTATAGTAAAAGTTGACTTGTAAAATTTTAGATATCTAGTCGGCCGTGACTAATGAAGTAGCATAAATAACTTGTGCATGGGCGCATTCATATAATATTATCAATCCTATCTCACATTTAGCTAGTAATAAATTGAGAAAAAATAAATTTATCACTTATTGCAATGAAGTATAAATTGATAAACTTTTTTAAGTAATTCTGCATTGAAATAATTATTTGTCAAATTGTTTTATAATAATATTTTTTCTCTTTTTCAAGTACACTCAATACGAATTTACTATTTAATAGAATATGTTAAATTTTATATTATCTTGGATGTCGAATTATTACCCAGTAATATGTTTTAATTAATGCATGATAATAATACATTTCACCAGTTACTGTTTTTTATTTTTCAGATTTTTTTCTTGGCTGTGTTGTCGAATAAAATATTATTTTTTACTTACACTCTCCAATTTTTACATTTTTCATTGAAAACATAAATGAAATTAATTAAAATAATAAAATATTAACTTTGCAAATGAAAAGAAAAAAGATTAATGAACAGAATGATCAAAAATAAATAATTGCATGCTATAAAGATGTTTGTGAATGAATAAATAATGATTCTTTCAAAACTTAATATTTTTCATAAATATCATTATAAAGCATAATTTTAAATAATTTATCCTCACGCTTTCATTTCCAGTACTTAAGATTTGCCCATATATAAGCATTTGGGTTGGAAAGAACGAGTGGATTCATTTTGTTCTTTCATAAATACTATATCTTGTGTTGGGAATGAAAGTATTCATTTATTATTAACACTCGTAAAAAGCGCATGCACAATAGCTTGAAAGGCTGATCTTTAATGTATTACAATTATAAACATAGCGCTATATAAAATAAATGCTTATTTAAAACTCTTTTTGTAATATTAAAATTGAACTATAATTATAAAAAAAAATCAAACAAAATATTAAAAGAACAGTTTTGACAGGAAGCATTTCCACTTTTTCCCCCCTCTCTAATCTTACCAATGTTTTATTTCACTAATTTGTTGCTAAAGAGTCACAAATTCAATAAAATAAAAATTTAAATGCCATCTACTTATTTAAAAATGAAAATAACAATTTTATAAAAAAATAAATAATAATAAAAAAACAAATAGATTATTTACAAATTTATTATATCATTTTCATATTATAAACAAAAGACAATACAGACCAACCCTAGATTCTGCCTTCTTAATTTTTATTGGCTCCAAATAACTTTATATAACTTTAATTTTTTGGCCCCTGGTAGTTCTTGACATCTAGATATTATAATAGGAATTAAAAATTTATATAAAAAAGTCATTTTTAAAGTAAACTGTATACCACTAGAAATTCAAAATGAGTTCTAAGCATTAAAAGCAGACATTGAAGATCTCACCGCCATGTGTAGCCTGCAAAAACAATCATGCAAAAGTTTACAATTAATTTTATAAAAAGTTATTGAAAAGTGGGATAATATTTAGGATTTTTGGTTCTGTTGTTTTTGCATGCTCATGAGTGTCCATAACCAGAAAACTCTTAATATATAATAAACCTTTTTCTTCTTTGAAAAAAATTTATAAAGAAATAATTTTGGTTATCATGTGATAATTTATGAATAAAACTTTAAAAATAGTTTATTATTACTGTGTGACTAAAGCAATGATGAACTTGATAGCAAAAAGCTTCTGAATCGATGTTCGATCTATCATTTCTATTACTTGAATGTATTTTCCAAGTAAATCATCCAATTATTATTATTATTATTTCATTATTATTGTTATAGCTTTGTTGAATTGGTTTAATATACATGCATAATTAATATATTCATTGCATGAACAGTTATATAATAACACAAAAAACATGATCAAGAATATATATATAATTATGTGTGGTTGTCATACTATACTTCCTAAATGGTAGGAAAGTTAATAATAATACAAAAAACATATGTATTTAAGTACATATATCCTATTTAAAAATCATTATCTAAAAATAATAATGTAAGTGCCTTATGACTTAATGATTATATAATCTGCCTGTCATGTTTATTATGACTTGGGATTTGAATCTTGGCTAGATAAACTTTGAAATTTTTACTGGTCACCATTAAGCATCTAATCTTATTTCAAAGAGACAATCATAATTCATCCAGTTAGAAATTTAATACTGGTTAATAAATAAATATCTAGCTATTCTTAAGTAAAAAATATACATCCTATATTAATGTGAATTGGACAAATATGTTTAATACAAAAAATGTAACAATAAAGTATACTTATAATACACTACAAGTGAGGAAGTGTTATATTTTTAAAACTACTGGCTAGGAAAATAATATCTCCTGCTGAGATCCCATGGTTAAACTTTATGTTTTAATAATCTATATCCATAATAGAATATTCAGTATATCATTAATACTTAGTATAGCAATATATATATATATAATTCTGTTTCAAAAGATATATTAATTTTGTATACATTATTAGGGTTACACTATTATTATAAACAACTCATTAAAACAAATATAAACTTAATTATACACCTTGGATTATAAACTTTGCAAATAAGTCCAAGTGATTACATATGACTTGCAATAATAAACATTCATATACTTGTGAGATTATTTTTATAATTTAGAATAAAGTTTAAACTATTATTTGATGAGGAAATTAAATAGCAGCGCTATATTCAAGATAGAAGTAATATTTTGAAAACCTTAATGAGATACCTTTTATTTAAAAAATGGAAGAAAAAGTGATAATTTAATGATAGTTTTTTCTATATTATAAATATAAAATTAAAATTTTAAATCTGAATATAGTATACAGAGATCTAACAAAGACTTAGTTCTATAAGCATGTGCACAGCTAACAAAACCATTAGTCTCCTTGAAAACAGAGCTTAATAGAGGAGGAGGGGTACAATACTGATTTTTAAATATTATTATTTCCAAAACCACTTACAATGTGAGAATTGCCATAATATTATACAAATTAGTTGTTTTTGTAAAAGATAATCAGTTTTATGATTTTTATTTTTACTACAAAATCATATAAAAATGAAAGATGGCAACATTTTTCGAAGAGAGGTCTTAGTGCAAATAGATGACCTTGCCTGAGATATAATATATATATATATTGGTGGTAGCCTTGATGATATGACATTCTAATATCAAAGTAAAAACCTGACCACAATTGATCCATTCATTTCATCAAATAAAGAGTTTTTTCTACCTTAGTTAGAGTCAATTTTAGATTTCTAGCTTTTAATTTTGCCTCTGTTATCACTAAGTTGTTTGATGTTGTTTAGCTCAGTAGTAGTATTATTAATTCAAGAGCAAACATTTTTGCACTGCTCAAGCAAAAATTAAGCATATGGTCAGTTGGTTAAGAAGATCAAGTAATGTTTGAACACCAAACTACCTTACATTGATTAATGCAGTGTTAAAATAGTCTATAAACAAAGCAAAACTCTCCATACAGTTGTGCCATCCTGTGCCAAACAGAGTAATCAATGGATGCCAGAAGGCTTGTGCATAAAATCCTTATCTAATGCCTACCCATCCAATATTCCCAGACTAGTTTCTGGCTTGTGGCCTTCATCAGTGAGAAGCTTTGGATCTGAGAGCAGTGCACCTAGATCTTAGGATCTAATGCAACCCTCCAGCAAACACCTTTTATCTCTACTTAATTATAAAACCATGATAATGAAATTGAAAACAAAAATATTTTCAATCTAAGCTCAATATCTTATATAGTCAGATCCAAAGGTTCTCACTGACAAAGGCCACAAGCCAGAACTAGTCTGGGGATATTGGATGAGTATGAATTAGATAGGAATTTTATGCACAAGCCTTCTGGCATCCATTGATTACTTTGGTTGGAACAGGTGGCACTACTGTATGGAGAGTTTTTCCTTGTTTATAAACAATTATGTGCTAATATAAGAGTTGTGATTATGTGATGCTTAATGGTTTAAAATAGAGTCTCAAGAACTAAAAAGAGTTTATGGAATACAGTTCAACTCTGTCATTTCCAGTACTCGAACATTATAAGATCACCTGAACACTGAATAACATACTGATTTGGACTATTTTTCAATGACTTTCTATTAGTATTCTCTTAAAAATATATATATATATAAGCAAATTTTATTGCTATCAAGAACAAAACAACGATTATTTACAATGAAATGAATAATAATTGTATTGTAATTTGATTTTTTACAGAAACAATGTTTTCTTCATGAAGGTTCATTGAATCATCAGTTAGAAATTATAATGGGCATTTTTCAAAAATTTGTTTTGGAAATATTTACATTTTGACATATTGCCAAAATTCATTTCAATATTGGCTTAACTTTTAAAAAAAAAACTGCAATTAATTAATTTACGATTGTAGTTAGCTTTAAACAATTTTATCAAAATCATCTTGAAATTTATAATCAAACTTTATAACTGAAATGCTGTGATAGATATTTTTATTCAATATTAAAGGACAGCAACTGCTCTTAACAGCTGTAAGGATTAGGAAAAAAACAAATTCTACATTGTATCATTAGCATTAATATAAAAAGTAATAATCATTATTATACATGAATACAAATAATTGAAGGGTTTATTATTTTCAAAATTATATGACATTTGTGTACCAAAATAAGAGTAAAGTTTTTTTTCTGGACCCTTTTATCTTTTGTGTTTGAACTGCTATCCTATACTAAACAATACAGAGCAGAAAATAATAATTGATTGGAAGATCTTGTGATATTCAAGCAGCACAAAGTAACAGAATCATTATATTGAACAGAGCAATTGAATAGTTAGTTGCTTGGGAGACCATGTGACATTTGAACAATAAACTGGCTTCAATTCAGAAACCTTTAGTTCTCAATTTCATCATTGCCCTAAAACACACAGGCATTTAAATTAATATATTTTGAAAGGTTATTTTTATTTTTGAAAGATATCAGTCAATTTTTAAAAATAATAGAAGTGAAACTCATTTGTATTAGTTTTCAATTATACAGAACATATGATATCATACTTTGCACAGTTGTTTAGTGGAAAACTTAGTTGAATAGTAAAAGAAATATTATTGAGGTTGAGCATTAACATTACATTTTTTTTTATAATAAATTAGGAATTTTAAAATCATTCTTTATAAAAGATTTATTCTATCTAATAATAAAATCCTTAATAAATTTAATAAATTTGATTTAAGACCATTGTAAAGACAGTCCAATGAAAGCTGACAAAGATAAAAGCCAAAAAACAATCTTGGAATTAAATTGCACTGATTAATAAAAATTAAAATAAATGGCACTTCTTAGGAGAAATAATTTAAGCTATCAAAAATATTATTTCTATGCTTATATATTTTGATGTATTCTAGACAACAATTTTCAGGCTGTGAAGATTAAAAAAAATACAATATTTTAAAATACAAATAGACATATTCTAAGATGCATATAATTGGCATTATGTTAACATACAACATTTTTATAATCATTTTCAATTCTTTATTGATTCATTATGATGTAAAGATGTCTAGGAGTTTGATTCACTTTTTATATCCATTTGTACTATCATCCATTTCATATATAATTAGTTTAGAAATCCAATTAGGTTTTTATTGTCATTTTATGTAGCGACATGTTTAGTTTCATTTTATTTTCTTCATTGACTGAATGTTACTATGATACTTATTGGTAATTTCACTATAGATTTCATATTTGATGTTAGACCCAAAAAATTCAATATGCCATCACTTTCTTTTTTAACTTTTGATCATTTCTTGTTAGTCCTAACATGGATTTCATTATACTTCACTGTGTATTCTGAGATCTCTGTATTGTTCTTATATTAAATATTCAAATCATAAAACTATAAGTAATTATTTCTATATCATATTCATTTACAAAAATTTTGCATAGTTTGGTGCAGTGGAGAAAAGGCAGATCCCAAAGCTCAAGGTTCATGGAACATAACCTAGTCTGTTCCTTTTGATGCTTGAATTTTTAAAGCTCTGAGCAGTAAACCACTCAGTAATTTTTTATTTTATTTAATAGAAAATCTTTAGATGTATAATCACATTTCTCTTAAATATAATAATAATTCTACTGTAAGCCTATTATCAAACTATCAGTCTGTGTTTAATTCCATCTATTATATTATTAACTATTATATTATTAATCAAGGCAAAATTATCCATACAGTAGTACCACCCTGTTGCAACCAGAGTAATCAATGTATGCCAGAAGGCTTGTGCATAAAATCCCTATCTAATGCTTACTCATCCAATATCCTCTCAGACTAGTTTCTGGCTTGTGGCCATCATCAGTGAGGAGCCTTAGATCTGAGAGCACTGCACCTATATCTTATGATCTAATGCAATCCTCCAGCAACCACCTTTTATCTCTACTTAACTACAAAACTATGAGAATGAAATTGAAAACACAATAATATTTTCAATATAAGCTCAATAGCTTATATAGTCATATGGGTCTGAACTCAGTTCAGCACCCATACATTTTGGTGTCTTTGGCTCTTTAACAACCATAGCCACCACTATCCTATTAGGCAGAATTGGTGTTAAACCACTACTGTATGGAGAGTTTTGCCTTGTTTAATAACAAATAGTGCTAGTATAAGAGATGGTGATCACGTGATTATTATATTATTATTTATACTAAGAATTTGACCAAATATTTTGAATCTTAACTTATTCAAAGTGATTACTACTAATGTGTAATTACATGTTGAATCATATCTATCATTTAATTGAATTACTAACTGCTTTCAAAAAATTAAAAAATTTCCAAATACATTTAACTATTAGTAATAACAAACAGGTGAGGATAGAACTCAATATTTTGAATAGTATTTTCCTCCTTCTTCTGCAAGTATTGATAGCCTGAGAAACTAAAAGTTTATCATAGGAATGAACAAATAAACTTTAAATTTATCTAATGCAGGAGCTTGTAATGATGCTATAATTATTCCACCATACACAATAATCTATACAAATGTAATATATAAAAGAAATCTGATTTCTCCATTTTTTTTTTCTTTTAAGGACAAGATTTTCAAATGATTTCCAAACATTATAAATTATCACATTAGATTTACTTGTGAATTAATTGACATTGTCATATGAGAAACTTTTTTAAAATTTTCTTTTACTATCTGCCAATATTTGTGCAATTTTTAAAACAAACTTATAGACATTGATACATGCATGGTTTGCTACCCTAGATTTATCTATTGTTTTTTATTTTAATATTTGTTTTGTATTCTTTTAAATATTTTTTATAGAAAAGTTAGTTTAACCAAAATGCAGATCTTGTTTATTACTGTTTCAAGTGTAAGATTTATAAAAGAATTCTGACCTCTAAAAAACTTAAACTCGAATTACAAAATACAAAAATTTCATGTGCATAATTCTATATAAATGTGGAAAAACATACATTGATAAAACTAGCTTTCTACTGAAATTGGTTTAAAAACACAAACTAATGATAAGCAAGGAAAAGGCAAATGCATTTAAAGTAGTAGCCCATGCATGCAACAATGATCATGCTTTTACACAAGAATATTGAGCAGAATGTTAAAAATAAAAAAATTTAGAGGTGCGCTGGTGAACAATTCCATGTGAAAATTGTGATAGCCCATAATATTTAATAATTAATCATTTACTTTATCCTTAAAATAAACTATATTTTCCATTTCTTACACTAAGATACTATTTATATGCTATTAGTTTGTTCAACAATATTAATACATCCATATAAATGTTCACTGATTTCCTTTGAATGAGTATTTGTTGGGGCACAATCCACTTATATTTGATATATTCCATTATAATAAAATACTGAAAAAGCATTATCAACTGATATACCAGCAGTCTTGAAAATTATGTCCTTCTAACTTCTAATTTATAAAGAATCTTGCTTAATTTAATTTTCATTCTTTACACCATTATGATAAAATATCGATCTATTCTTTGAATCATTTTTTTTTCATTTGTCATAATGTTTAATAATAACTTGTTTAAAATGTGGTACTTTCTCCCCACTTCATGGGATCCTAGATCTAAAACCCAGAGGGATTTTGCACTTTTTGCTTTTAGTCATCAACTGCTACCCTGATTAAGTAAGTTACAGCTTCTGAGGAATAAAGACTTTAATTTTTTTTAATGTTCATTACAATAAAAATTAAGTATTCACTCACACAGTTTTGCATTTGATAAATTTCTTTCAACAGTTCAGCAAGAATTATTAATCTTGTGAAAAGGAAAAAAGAGTACTAGTTTTTTAAATAGCAAGTCACTCTATTAATTCCATTTTAGAGTCATCTATTGTGAGCCTAAGTAACCAGTGAATATTATATAGTGTTTGTTTTGTTGGTAAAGAATGTAATTCTAGTAATAACATTGATATGTTTCAGAAATAAAATTTTTGAATAATCATTGGTCCATCCAGTTTTGCATCTTGCTGATCTATGAACATTTTCGTGTTGAATCTATTAACTATTTAGTATACCAGTTAAGTGACAGGTTCAAGAACTAAAGATTCCTAGATCAAGACTCAGCCTGTCATTTCTGATGCTTAAACATCATAGAACTTCCCAAGGAATTATGTATTTTGCAATTAGATAATTAAAATTCAATACAATTTTGCTATAGTAAATTTTATAAAACAATAAATAGATATATAATGAGCAATTAGAAGAAAGTATATTTTTATACAAGAAGAATAAAAGACTATTATCTGTAGCTAGAGAGTTAAAATTTAGTCATTTTGCTCCAATGTTTCTAACATATCTATATTTTGTATAGTAAAAATATTTAGTTCCAGAGAGAATAAATCAACATCATTTTTAAATATAAAAAAGCTATTATAAAGTACTGCTGCATTTTTTTTAATATTTCACTTTAATTTAATTTATAACAAATAAAGTTTACTTCTAGTAGGAATAAATTAAGTTATTTTAATAATCAAATTAGTATCGGAGGTAACTTGAATGTCGCTATGTAGAGTTTCATCATAAACTTTAATTAATTTTTCCCATTATTAAGATTTTGCAGCGACTGTGCTATAATTTTTCCGCGTACACACAGACATATTTATAAAGCCTTATAGCATAATCGTTAATGCTTATGTCCTAAACCTCGAATCCAAGTGTGGTGAAACTTGAAAATAGAATTTGGATTATTCTTTCAGCTAGCTGATTCATAGCAAATCTATTTTTGATAGTAAATAATTATTTAAGTAGAGTAAAATAAAGATGAAAAAATACTAAAATATTCACCACCTGGCAACTGTTAAATCATACTAGTAAATTGGAAATATCTCTACCCTACAAGTTGTTGTCTGAAGGCTGTTTCTTATGGATACCTACAGGTAAACAGCTTTTATAAGGCATATGAGAATTAAAAGGCTTCTCTATTATTTTTCTATACAAAACAGTTAAAAAGAAAGCAATGTTAATAGATTGATCAACTGTTGGATGAAGAAGATAGCTAGCTATCTTTTCTTACTCTTTAAGTAACCAATAATTGGTGGTTAGCTAATTTGATTATGGTCTGCCATGGAGTAAAACATTTAGCTGCTTAGATATATTTAGCTGCTCTCCTATTCTTTCCAAAAAAAGGTCAGGATTTATTCAAATTTAAACACAAGATATCGCTATGAAATGCTGGTATTCTAATTCTTATACAGTGAAGTTATTTCATATTTCTATAAATAAAATTGATTATTGTACTTTGAAAGTTTATATAGATAATCAAGTCTCAGATTTTACAGGGTATTCCTTAATTGATATATATTTTAATATAAATTATTTCTCAGTATAAAAATTTCAGACGATCCTCTTACTATATAAATATTTTACATATGAGCCTATAGACTTGAAACATTTAAATTTCACACTAGAAAGACAATTACATTTTATATTTAAATGTCATGATTGTGACTCGTCTAATTTTAAAATAGCAATGCAATCACAATCAATCAATCAATATATATATATATGTATATATATATATATATATGTTAAACTGCAAAGAAATCAAGTCATACATTATGTAGGGCTATTCGGAAAACTTGTTAAGAGCTATTCATCTATCAACTATTATCAATCCACTGCAGGATGAAGGTATTACCAAGTTCAAAACATCTTCTCTGATCTTTAGCTTTTCTTCTTCACATCACCCCTGCACACTTTCTTATTTCATCCATCCATCTCACATGTGGTCTCTTTCGGGTCTTTTACAATCTCATGGAATGAAGTTTAAGATTTCAATTGCCAATCTATTATCATCTCTTCTAGCAATATGTCCACATCAGTCTTTTAATTTTTTCAATGAGGTCAATAACACCTGTTTATTTTCTTACCAATATATTGCATTTTCGATCTCTTCATTACTTCTAACATGCATCTCTATACTTCTTTGAATGGTCTGAAGTCTCTGTATTGCTCTTCTGTTAAATGTCCAAATCTCAGATCCATAAGTAAGAACCGGTAAAACACATTTATTAAAAACCTTTATTTTCAAATACATAGGCATATTTCCTTTTAGTATCAAGTTATTTCTACCAAAAGCACTCCAACCAAGTTTAATTCTATGGTTAATTTCATCCATTATGTTTCCATCTGTATTAATAATCTGACCAAGATATTTATAGCTGTTAACTTCTTCTAACTCATCATAATCTATCTTTATTTTCATATTTTGAGAAAATCCATTGAACATTACTTTAATCTATTTAACATTTATCTTTAGTCCTACTTTCCTACTTTCATCTGTAAATAAGCATTTATTTTATATAGCGTATGTTTACAATTGTATCCATTCAAATATCAGCCTTTTAAGCTAATTGTGCATATACTTTGCGAGTGTTAATAATAAATGAATACTTTCTCACCAATACAAGATATAGTATTTATGCAGGAATAAAAGAAATCTCTTATTCCTATGACTCAAATGCTTACATATGAGCAAATCTGAAGTACTGGCAAGTAAAGCGTGAGGATGGAACTGTCACTTTAAATTACTATATACGATGTCTGAATGAATGATGTGGGTGAAATTGTCTAGAATCTACTAAACGTCATTCCAACTGAAACTTAATCATATGTAAATAAGCATTTATTTTATATAGCATATATATCCTCACACTTTACTTGCCAGTACTTCAGATTTGTTCATATATAAGCATTTGAGTTGTAGGAATAAGAGATTCATTTTATTCCTGCATAAATACTATATCTTATATTGGTGAGAAAGTATTCATTTATTATTAACACTCGCAAAGTGTATGCACAATTAGCTTAAAAGGCTACTTTCATCTGATAACTCCTAAAACATTTCCTGTAGCTCTAAAGCATTATTTGTAAAAACAACTACATCATCTGCAAAATCTAAATGATTTAAATAATTCCCATTTACTTTCACTCCTTTAGCTTCCCATTTTAATCCACAAAATACTTTTTGCAGCACTGCTGTAAATGGTTTTGGAGATGTGGAGTCACCCTATCTTACACTCTTCGCAATGTTGACTTTCCTAGTATCGTTATGAAATCTAATTGTTGCTGTTGCATTTTTATAAATATTATTTAAAATATGACAATATCTTGGATCTATACTTTGATAATCCAATGCTTTAATCACTGCACTAAAACCACTTTTAAATCCAGCTTGTTCTCTTGGTTGGTGGAAATCCAATGTTCTCTAGAAATGAGTTGCAATTATCTTGGTAAAAATTTTGTACAAAACTGATAAAAGGCTGATAGATCTGTAATTTCTAATATCTTCTTTATCACCTTTTTTAAATATTAGTATTAATACTGCATTCTTCCAATCATCTGGTACATCTTTATCATTTAGACATTTGATATATAACTTTGCTAAAAAAAAAATCTATTTCTTCACCTGCTTCTTTTAATATATCAATTATAATTCTATCATTACCTGGACTTTCCATTCTTCATAAATTTAATTGCATATCTCACTCTTTATTTAAAATTCTGGGCAATTCAGAAGATATAATAGATATAAAAGGTACTTGTTCTTTACTACTATATAACTCTTAATAGAAGTCTTCTACCCATTTCATGATGTCATCTCACTTTTTACTAATAGTTCCATCTTTTTTTCTTATTGCAGATATAAATTTCCTACCAATACCAAATGTTGTTTTGCACTCTTGAGACTTTTATTCTCTTAAACAGCTTTCCTT
Source organism: Epiperipatus broadwayi (assembly GCA_028023455.1). Lineage (NCBI taxonomy): Eukaryota > Metazoa > Onychophora > Udeonychophora > Euonychophora > Peripatidae > Epiperipatus > Epiperipatus broadwayi. The sequence goes on from JAQFVV010006222.1 coordinate 5,432,326, forward strand.
GCTAGTTCACAGTTACACTTTCTTATATCATTTTTAACTCTTTTCTGCACCATTTTACAGAATTCAAGGTATTCAATTCTTTTTGATGCATCATTTTTGTATATTTTCATATTCCTTATTTTCTTCATAAATTCTCTAGTCTCAGTAAAAATTTTATTGGTCAATTGCTGCTTTTTTCTACCAGCTATCTTTCTTGCAGTTTTTAAAAGTGTATCAGTTATTTTTTTGTTAATTTAATTCAAATCTGAATCATGTTCAAAATCTACTAATACTTGAAACCCATTTGTAAGTTCTAATTTAAATTCATTAAAGTGTTTCTGAAGATTAGGAATATCAACTGTAAATATTGTTTTCCTTAATAATTTTTGTCTATGTAGTTTTGCATTAACACATATCTTACATCTTATTAATCGATGGTCACTTCCTGTGTTAAATTTATTAAGAACATTACAATCTTGAAATGTGTATTTCCTGTTAGCCAAAATATAATCCAATTCTGCTGTACTTTCATTTGAATGCTTCCATATCCATTTCCTTTTAACATTTTTTTCAAAAAAAGAATTCATAATATAAAGTTTTTTTTCTGCAAACTCCACAAGTCTATGATCTCTCTCATTTCTATTACCATAACCAAAATTACTTACAACACTTTCATCTTTCATTTGTTTACTAATTCTAGCATTAAAATCTCCCATAACAATTTTAAAATGTTGTTTACTCTGATCAAAAGCTTTTTGTATATCCATATAAAAATCTTCTACTACTTCATCACTATGAGAACTTGTTGGGGCATAAACCTGAATTATTTGCATTTGGTATCTGCTATTAAGTTGTAGAACTAATCTTGCCACTCTGTCCGATACACCATCAATCTTCACAATGTTGTTCTTCCACTCCATATGTTCTTGTTGTTGCAACTGTTATTACCATGTGATTATTCATATAATATACGAACATGGATAGGTTGCTTACTAACATGCATTAACCAGCGTGGTGAGTTTACTGGCTTTTTACCTCTGAATTTAAGATCAAGAAATACGATGGTCTTTCTTCTCAATTGCCTGATAAGGCAGAATGAATGTTTATGTAAATGATAAATATTTTTCCAATAGGTATATACAATTATAACAAACATGGCCCTTATTCCCAGGAGACTGTAAAGTCATCAACCAAGGCAGTGGTTGGTGGCCGAAGATGGAGGTTGCTAAAAATTTCCTGATTGTGGACTCAGGCTGCCATTTGATGACAACTTTTTATTTAGGTACTTACAGCTGCAGATCACTTTCAAGTGAAGGAAGAATGCAAGAATTTGAAGAACTGTCTTATATTTAATGGTACATTATTGGACTTTGTGAAGTTAGAAGAAAAGGTGAAGAGACAATTGATTTAAAAAGTGGACAGGTACTCTATTATAAAGGCACAAAAGTGGAGTAGGATTCATTATAAATAAAAAGTTAAGAACTATTAAAGCTCATTATATAATTTATGTTAAATTATATATTTCAAGAATTAATTATGATATAAACAGAGAAAATAGTGAAGATATTTTTATTTAATGTTAGAGGAAATATCTTAACAATGAATATTGCTAGATAACTAACAATTGCAATGTCCATTTTTTAGTTAAACTATTTTCTTTTGTTTCTAAAGTAAGCTCAAAACAAGAAAGCTGTTATAGGTGACTAGAACAAATAGTTGACTTAAAAATAACTGATAGTAATTAATAGTTATTTATCATTTCTAACACATTTTCTCTAGTCATTATATAGAAATTATTCCCATTTATTCCTTTATTTATATTATAATTAATCTTTGCAGGATATAAAAAAAATATTCTTCTAAATCATAATTTTTTGAGAAATATATATCTGGGTTTAAATTTATATAAAACTTTGAATTAGAAATGAAAAAATAATCTCTTGGAATCTTTTGTTTCTAGGTAATCCTAAGAAAAATGAGTTATTATGAAATAGTAATGCAAAAAGTTTTGCTTAAAAAGTATCAGTAGTAATAGATATTTATCTAGTAATATCATTGCAAACATATTTTCTCTAATAATTACATGAAAATATTACCACTTATTCCTTTGCATATAATATATGGTGTTTAATAAGCTATTATAGCATCCCACACAAATCTCGCAGCATAGAAGCAATTTAGATCTACGTTATGACACCTAGTAAAACAATAAATATTGCACAGATATTTATAATAGTTGACTCTTGTTTTGAGAAATACAATCAATCAAATTTTAGATTTTACAACCACTCATCATTTGTATTATAATGTAAATATAAATTATTCTTAATTTGTGAGATGAGGGTTATGATGTTGAATTAATGGTTAAATAGTACAGTGTATATGTTGTAAGTGTATTCAAACTCTAAAATTAAGCAAGTTGTAATCATGACTATATTAAGCCAGACTGTTTTTTTAGCATAGAACTCAAATATTTCAAGCCTCAAATTCATCTAATGAGACTAGATTCATATCTGAAATGTGTATACTAAGAGAAAATAATCTGATTTTTTTTTCTCTGCATGCAGTTTACAATTTTTAGATCTCACTTGAAATGTGAGCTATAAAATCTGAAATTTGTTATATATATATATATTTTCTATGGATTTTTATTATAATCTGAAATTTGTTATATATATATATATTTTCTATGGATTTTTATTATAATAATTAATAGAAATGAGGGGTAATATCCATTAAATAGAGAAAGTTTAACATTTCTTGTTATCAAGAAATTCTCAAATTCTCAATTAATACTAATTGACAATTCCTGAGGTAAGCAAATTTTACTCATAAACCAATAACAGCTCTTTTGTTGGGAGTCTAAGTTTATGAGTAAAACTTACTTAACCTCAGGGATTGTCAATTAGTAGTAATTAAGAATTTCTTGGTGACAATAAAGGTTAATATATATATAATCAAAATTATTCCAAATTAACAACTCAAACAGAAGTTGATATAAAATTAATGAGCTAAAAATTATTAGATAAATTCAAGATGGTTAACTATTTATTGCCCATATAATTATGAAATCTAAAATAATGCTAGTAATGTGTGCAAAAAAATATTCCAAGTTCAAATCAAAATAAAAAAAACAGTAGTACATAGGTAATGCTTGTTTTATTAGTGATTAATAGTTTATGCAGTAGTAGAAAGCTTCTTGTATGATATTGTTTTAATATTTAATCATTTTACATACTCTTTGAAATCATACTACAAAGATGAAAGTTGTCAAGTGTTGGTAGCCAAGAGGTCAGCGCAGCCACCTTGCAAGCAAGCAGTTGCTTGCAGATAGTTGTCGCAGGTTCGCTTCCCAGTCGATGCTTTGACATATGGGAAAAAAAAGATGAATAAGATACCCTCAGCATTTTAAATTAATAACGATAACAAAAGATCTCTTGCATGTTAGTTAGTATTTCATAATGTTATGCGAAAAATAAAACTCAAAGAGAATTCATGAAGCAGTAATTTGAGTAAGCAAACAAAATCTTTATTTAAAGACTGCAGACAAATAAAAAATTAAAGAGATATGCATAAAGCACTTAATTAATTTCTGCAGAGTTGTGAAAATACATAATATATTTCTAGTTTGTCTATATTTATTTAAGCCAGAAATACATTCTATAAAAAATTAAAATAGAATTCGACGTGGTTTACTGTAACAATGTAGGAAATAGTCTCTGATGAACACTAGAGATAACAGAATTCAAATTTTCTTTTATTTATATTTTTTTGACATTGTAAATGTTTTACTCACGAAATTAATAAAATGATGTGCAGTTTCTTACATATCTGCAGATTTTTTTTTGGCAATTTAATTCTATCGAAAAATGAAAAATTAAAAGCCAGGGAATTAATCAGATTGAAAAAAAAAATCACTCAACAAAATAAAAAAGATGGCATTGAAATTGATAAAACTCAAGTAAATATTAAACTTGATAGAAGTTTTAATGTTATTTATCGATAATCAATCAGTGAAAAAATATAATTTTAAAATTTTTTAAAAATTAAAATCTATATAGCCAAGATTTCTTTTCTTCTTTGTCTATTTAATGACTTTTCCTACATTACACTTAGTTGATAAAATATATAATGATAAATTTTAATCTAAATATACATACTGTTAAATTAGATTAATTAAGTAAAATAATTGACTTACTTAAACGATTTTTAGCTTACTAGCCAATCAAATCACCGTCTATATATTCTTGACAGCTAAAAAGCGGTCTTAAGACTTAATATTTATATGAAAAGGATTTGCACATTAAATTGAAGAAAGTTAGCAATCTATTATCAACTAATAAGTTATATTGAGATCACAAAACAATTGTCTTCAGAGAGCTAGCTGTTGATTTCTTATTTTAAGATAATGTCAAAGACTGTAAATTAATATCATTAGTGTTTTGATTAGTTAAGCATGGCTTAAGTAAGAATTTACATATCATTTATGATATACTATTGATAAAAATTGTAGAATTCATGGTATTAATTCTAAAATGATAGTATAATTGGTTACATGCTAACTTTCTGAATCAGAACCCTGGTTCAAATCCTAAACTATTGATTCTTGAATATTTCAGATATTTTTCACATTAATTTTACAGCAAAAAGAAAATAATCTTAAAAAATCATAAAAATTATTAAACTATCTTTATGTTATGAGATTTATGAAAAAAAGTTTAGATTAAATAAACATGTAAAAAAAAAGTTTAACAATGTATTTGCATTAAACTTCACAATATTTTTTATTAGTATTAATACTAACTTTTCAAATGTCCATATCACTGAAAATCTGATGATAGCATATTCAAAGTTATTTGCCAACTTTCTTGTCATATTCAGATTGACCATAGGTCATTTTGACTCTTCATATGGTAAGTCCATTTAAATGCACAGAAAAGGGATGGGCAGAATACAGGCTGAATATGTAATATTTAAATACAAATATATATATATATATACTTTTAAGCTAGATGTAATTAGAGGGGATTTTAACCCAGACTTTCAAGCTCCCTTTAGTCAGCCATTCTATCTTATGCAACCAATACACATGACTAAAAGGAGCTTAAAAGTCTGGGTTCAAATCCCCTCTAATTCCATCTAGCTTAAAGTATATATAATATATTTGTATTTAAATATTACATATTCAGCCTGTATTCTGCCCATCCCTCTTCTGTGTATTTAAATGGAGTTAAGGTTCTGCATATAAGGAATCAGAGTGACTTAAGGTCAACATGGGTATGACAACAAAATCAGCAAATAAGAGCTTTGATCATGCCATCATCAGATTTCTAATGATATGGATGGCTGAAGAGTTGGAGAGTGGAGAAGATTAAAGGTTGTCCATTAAAGTTTGAAGATCTGATATCTTAATATAAACCAAGAACTGATTATACGTATATATGTATGGGAGTTGATGATCTGGAGCAACTGATGAGAGTTAGTTCAGCATGAATATATATACTGGAGATCATTTATCTTTTTCACATGTATGTGGTCATGTGTATTGGTTATATAAGATATAGTGATGACTAAAGAGAGCTTGAAAGTCTGGGTTTAAATCCCTCTAATTGTGTCTAGCTTAAAAGTATATATAATATACTTGTATTTAAATATTATAAAAGTCTTTTTATAAATCTTTTTTTTATTATATTGTTTTATAATTTTTTTATGGTTTGAGTGCTAATCTAGTTTTATTGTTAGTTCTTATATAACTTTGTTTGATTATATTACATTACCGTTTGTTAAACTTTGCTAACATTTTTTGGAGAGATTTAAGTTATTTTAATTTATCATATTTTAAATATAATTTTTTAAATTGAAATGAAAAATGAAACAGTATGTTAAATACCATATTATCATAATAAGTGATTAGGATCTGTGAAATATTTAAAATAATAATAATAATAATAATAATAATAATAATAATAATAATAATAATAATAATAATAATGATGATGATGATGATGATGATGATGATGATGATGATGATGATGATATAGAACTCATTAAAGTTTATGGATAGTTGAAGGGAGATTGAAAGTCTGTGTTCAAATCCCTTATATTATATCTAAACTCTAAATATATAAAGTATTCTTGTATTCAAATCTTATAGTTTACGATATAACTCTAAAATTGAAATGCTGAGAGTATCAAGCAATGGCAAACTACTTATTGATTATGATCAAGTATACTTTGCTACATAAATAACTCAACCAGCCTTTGAGCAACAGAACTTAGCATATATATTAACCAGTTGAATGTTTTTATTTTTTACTTTCCTCATCATGAAATTGCTTTAAAAATATTTGGCCTAGAACCTACCACAATTCCTATTACACTAAAACTATGTTTAGCATGCAAAATAATATGTATATAGTATTATTTCTCATCACCATCCAATAGAATTATTTTCAGTCACAAAGACATTGTTGGAAAGAACTAGAGCCTTTCTGATGACAGCCATTTTTACCAAGATATCTGCTATTAAAAATGTTTCTTCATAATGGTTTTGATCACAGGATTATTATTAGAGATTTTTTATATAATAATAAAAAATATTTTGATACTTCAGAAATTAAAACAGTTTTTTCATTTATAAAAGGAATAACTGATAAAATATGTAATGTTTTTTTTAAAAAAATATCCACACAGTTTATATTATATTAAAAAAATTATGTATTTTCACATCTTAAAGATAAAATTTCTTTGGAGTGTCATGGTGTATATAAAATTCCATGTGGAGTTTGCTCACATTCATACATTGGATAGACAAATTATAAAATAAACATATGAAAGGAGCAGTTCCAGAAAAATCCAATTCATCATTCATTTATTCACACATTAAATTAACTAACCATGACATTAATTTTACTAAAATACATACTCTGTCAAAATAATAAATAACAAAAATAAGGAAATATTGATTTCAAATATAAAAGGGTTACAATAGTAAAATTATTTAATAGTTAATAGAAAGCAATTTAAATAGGAAAAAATATTAAGAAAGAATTAAAACCACTACAATAACTACCAATTGTAATTTTTATAAATGTAACTGCAGTCATACCAAGGATATAGAGAGAAGAAACCAGAACAGTTGTATATCATGTCTTTAAACTATTAAAAATAACTATGCATATAAATAGGAAAAGGAGCCTTAAATAGCTCATTTTAGAACAAAGTTTTTTCCAGTATCCCTCTATAAAAAACAAATTCAGAAAAAGACATCAATTACCAGATAGTTAACTGCTGATCAGTAACATAGCTATAATTTTAAGTTACTATGAAAAAAATGAACATTTTAATATTTATAACATATGTCTTCAATCAATACTATTCTGCCCTATGGACAAGTCAGAGAGCAGACACATCACAAATTCACCCATTTCTCCAATATCTTCTTTGTCCAGCTCTTTGATTCTATATATCTTTTCCCATGTCTTATATCATCCACCAAGGTCAATATTTTTCATCCTTTTTTTTGTTTCCACTCAACATTCTCTCCAAAACATCTTTCACTAAACTACTCTTTCTTCTTAACATATGACCAATTTAGTTTTTTTTTTAGCTCTAATTTCCTCAATCAATCTTCTTTTTTCATGTACTATTTTCAAAACTTCATTTGTTATTTTCTTCAACTAAATGATATTTTCCATCCTTCTCCATGATCACATCTCAAAGGCTTTCAATTTATTTTTCATTTTTTTACTCATTGTCCATGTTTTACAACTATAGTGCACTTCTCACATAAGACTTAATCAATATTTTCCATAATTCTTTTTTTAAAGGTCCTAAAATGTTTTCTTTCTCTTAGTAAATGCTTCCTTTACCAATGCTATTTTTTTAAACTGCATTTCTATTTATTCCATCTTTACTCAACAACTACCCAAATATCTAAATCTATTTACCTGTTGAATTATATTAACACAGATTTCAACTTGCAGTATTTTTGTACTCTTATCTATTCATAAACACTTGGGCTTCTTAATATTAATGTTTATTATATTCTGTATATTCTTTCTCCAATTAATGAACATATTGTGAAGATTCTTTTCATTTTCAGCTATATGAGCTATATCATCTGCAAATCTCATACATTTTATTACTACATCTTAGAGAAATACTTATTAATATGACGTATAAATAAATATTAAAAAGCATAGGTGACATTCTGCATAATGGTCTAACTCCTTTTTCTATATTCACTTAGTAAAAAACTTTTATAGTCTAAAAACAATATATAATCTGTAAAGGTTTTTTTAAATCAATTTTAATCAGTTCATTTTAATTAAGAGTTTAACAAAAATATAGTTTTATTTATATTAAGTATTGTGATCTGGAAAATTTTAATTAATGTAATTAATTTGGAATTTAATTTATTTGAGTAAAAATATTTTAATTACTGGTTTGCTGATTAGGGAGATTCTTTAGATTCCTGAGTGGGTTGAACAATGAATAATGGGTCTATATAAGATCAACTAAAATTCATTTAATTATTTTCTACTTCTATTTAATTTGGCTTACTTCATTAGATTAATGTTATTCAGTTTGTATGTTTGATCCTGCCATATTTACATGTGCTCATCTTGAAAATGAATTCAGAACTCACTCCAATTGCCATATCTGAAGCAATGTGTTTCTAAGCCACCCAAAAGACAAACTCCACTATCCAGCATGAACATATAGTCAGAATATGCTAATTTTACTTAACTTGACTTCCTAAATCAGTCAAATTCTGACATTTTAGATCTTGTCATAACAAAGGATCTCATGAACCAAGAAACAATCAGAAGATTCCTTAAATTGTAATGGCATGATAAACATACATACTTATTTATATATAATCTGTACTGAAAGTAATAGTCCTATATCTATATCACTATGAACTGAAGGTAAAATATTTACACGAACTTTCTGCAAATATATAGTAAGCCAATGAGTGATAGACATAAAAATGTAAAGTTTTTTTATATATTTCAATTTATTGATGTCATTTTATATTTGTTTTATTGAGTTTATTATATTATCAATGTGTTATATGCTATATTATAATCATTTGAATATGTTAATTTAAACCTTTTAATTTCTTTGACAGTTGAAGATAAAGTTTAATAAAACACAATAGTTTTTTAAATTATTTAATTTCCCTTTTAAAATTATTTTAAAAAAATCTCAGTGCCAGTTTGTAATTGTTTTTAAAATCTAGATTTTCATTAGCAAAAGTAAAAAAAAAAATTTTTGTAAGTTGTAAAAAGAAAATCTGGATTAATATTTTTTAAGCACTGTTTTAATTAATAATGCTTTAGAACTTGACATTTAGATTGATATACATAATTGTGCATAAAATAATTTTATATAAACATTAATTGTTTAAAGTATTGGTAGTTTTTTTCTTGTGATTTATATTATGCATGACTGAAAAAACAGAAATTTTTGGTGTCTGTGTGCATGCATATCAAACAATCTTTATATCTACCATGGAGACATTTATTTATATATTCAGTCTTCTATTTATTTCTATGCTTAGCACTCTACAAAGGTGAATTTTGATTTAGCATTGGTTTCAGAAAAGTTTCTGCCTATGATGTAAAATTAGTGGTCATATGCATTTATATATATGTTTTACTTTTATTTAACACAGGTTACTTATGGGCCTATTTATTATTGTTCATGACATGATTCCTTTCATGGCCCTGGGTCTTGCATCACATATGAGCTTTGTTAATAAAATCAGCTTATGTGATCTAATCTAATTATAAAGTCTGCTGCTGTGTTAATTGTAAATTAATGTTATTGCAAATATATGTGTATATAGAGTATATATTAAAGATTTATTATAGTAACCCTCAATTATTTTAATGAATAAAATTAATTTGAGATGAAGAATAAAGGGTATAATAAAATCAATCAACTGTCAAATACATTAATTATTTCTTTTAGAAGGATTATACTCAATTTTAATGTATGATTGAGCTAACTATAGTTCAAAATCATCCATTAATGTAAGCTATTTATATTGTTGTTGATTTGTTTGGCTCTTTGTTACTGCTGTCTATCTTGTCAATTGTTTATTTTAACAAGAATCATTGCTTTCCATGATCTATCAGCAATTATTTATCTGTATATGATGGAACAGCTGGAGTAGGAATTTGTAATTAATATCCATATCAACCAACTATAAATATTCTAGGCTAGAAAGCTAGTGGCACTCTCTATTAAAGAATATTAAGTGCAGGCTGTCTGGTATAATATGCATCACTAGATAATTCTGCTATAAATCAAAATGTGCAATCCTTATGTATATATTATTTTTAATATGTATAACATGAAAATACATGTCCATATAATTTTACTTTCAACCATTATCACACATATATTGTGTGTAAATCATTAAATATTTCTGTAGTAAGTTAATATATATACTCTTAAGATATATATTATATTTAGTATGTACACATAATTATATATGTATAATAAATAAGTAATTAAGTTTTGTATTTAAAATTGTTTGATAGATTTATTTTTATTTTAAAAGTTGTTTACAAAAATGCTAAAGGAAAAACTTTGTATTTTTTTTTAACTTTCATGATTGCTTTAAATAATGTGTTTTTTAATTTACTTTAAAAAAACAATTGTTTTAAAATTACAATTTAAATATAAAATGTAGTTACTGATTTGTTATACATTTATAATTACATACACATACTAAATATGACATATACATTAAGACTTTAATATGGTTAATAAAATGCTATTAAATTTAAATAAAAACAAATAATACTGCTCTCATGATCTTTATTTAAAACTAATGAAATTTCTAAAAATAATTGTTAACTGTGATGTGTAAAGTTTTTGAATATTTTTTATATTTTACTTACCTTCTGTTCCACATCTATCAAACTAGTTGACATACTAAAAAGGTAAGTGTTTCAAATGGATTAGGGTGATATAATGTAGTTATATTTGAGTTTTTATGCAATTCTATTGAATTTAAATATTTTAAATCTCGATTTTAAAATTTTATTTTAACTTGAAAAATATCAAAAGTTAACCAACAACCAAACCAATTTTCCAAAATCAATAAAATCATTTAAAAAGGAATAAAATCTGGTAAATCCTTATTTTAATTCTTTTTTTACTTATATTATAACATGGAAAGAGATGATATACTCTTAACATTGTCATACTTTGATTTAATTCAGCATGCTTTTTTTTGTCAGCAGTTTTTTTTTGGTAAATTACCATAATAATAAAAAATTGGGACTTCCTCTCACAGAACATGATAGAGTAAACTATTTTCAAAAATATGAGATCCTGTCTTCCAGTAAATTCTGCATTAATGGTTATGATATGATTGCATACTACTGACATGAGTAAAGTGTAAATATTGTATATTTTTTTCATTTTTCTGTTTATAAATTAATCCAAAAAGAGTAAACTCTAAATATTGTAATTAATATTTCCATAATGATTTCTTTTTTAAAAATAACAGTAATAAAAAATAAAAAATAATTATTGTATATTTTCTAGCATCACATTTTTTGTAAACATTTGTGGGGGTCCCAAAAACTGTAGATTTATCAAAAATATGAGCTGCCATCTTGATTAACTTGAAAACTCATAAGTGATCATTTTTCTTATAAATAAGTAGCCCAGCTAATTATTTAATAATAATGGGTATCTAGCTATTCTCAGTAAGAAGACAAAGATAAATGTTGAATGCAATCTTCTGATTTATTAATTTTTGATTTTTGAACATTACTTAATGAATCAAAACATTATTGATCAATAATAGAAAACATCTTCAGCAACTTTTGGCTTGCAATATAATTATCATAAGAGTGTAGATCAATTTAAATATATTGGATTATGATATTAAAATAAGGTTAGATTTCAATGTGTCACACTATAACATATTAAAAAATAATATACTTTATTATAGTGATATAAGTACTTTAATTATATATTAAGAATGTTTTTATATCAAATTTATTGCATGGAAGTGAAGTATGGATTGTTATTAATATAGCATGAGAATAATAAGAAAAAAACGATTTTTCATTATTTTATTTTGAAGATCAGAATAGCCTTACTCTGAAGAAGACTGCAGGTCAGTCGAAACGTAGGTGTATGTACAAATAAAGTTTGCTAAAAGTGTTTGAAGTTTGGATAAATTATATTTATATGATATTATGGCAAACATAAAGAAAAGTGTGATTTTGGTAATATTTAAGGATGCACTGTAATGTTATAAAATATAATTGCAAAATCATAAGATCAACTGATATATAATATTGGCTTTATAGTCATAATAACTCATCTTTATTGGGTTGGGCATATAAAGAAAGTAAATAAAAATCAAATGATCTAAAACAATTATAATAAATTTGGGAATTTTATTTTTTAATAATTTATTATTGAAACATATTGTTATAACATTATTTATTCTATTTTATACATATTTGTGTATATTAACAATATCTTATTTCTACTTAGTTAAAAATTTATAAATATTTTTTCCTAATATAGTATATTCTCTTATGTTTTAATTTTTTATTAATCTTTATATCTATAAAATTAATTAATGGTTTATTTATTTTTCATTTAAATTCATACTTTTTATTTTATTATCCTTTAAAATTAAAAAAATAGTCATATATCATCATCATTATCAACCATTATCAATCCATTGCAGGATGAAGGTATTTCCTAGTACAATCTAAGTTCCCTGCTCTCTAACCTCTTTCTCCACATCACCTCTATACACTTTTTTATTTCATTCATCCATCTCACATGGGGTCTCTTTTTGCCTCTTTTACAATCTCTTGGAATTGAGTTTAATATTTCAATTTTCCATCTATTATCATCTCTTCTAGAAATATGCCCAGCTCACCTTCATTTCAATCTCCCAATTCTTTCAATGACATCAGTAACACTTGTTTGTTCTCCTACCCATGTATTACATTTTTGATCACTACTAACATACATCTCTCCATACTTTTTTGAGTGGTCTGAAACTTCTGTATTTCTCTTAAGTATCAAGTCTAAGATCCATAAGTAAGAACTGGTAAAACCCTTATTAAGTTATTTCTTCCAAAAGCAATCCAACCAAGTTTAATTCTATAATTAATGTCATCCATTATGTTTTCATCTCTAATAATAATATGACCAAGGTATTTGTAGTTGTTAACTTCTTCTAACTCATCATTATCATTCTTTATTTTCATTTTTTAAGAAAATCCATTGAAAATTACTTTAGTCTTTTTAACATTTATTTTTAGTCCTACTTTCTTATTTCCATCTGATAACTCTTGTAACATTTCTTGAAGCTCTGAAGCATTATTGGAAAAAACAACTACATCATCTGCAAAATCTAAATGACTTAAATAATCTCCATTTGCTTTTATTCATTTTGCTTCCTATTTTAATCCATAAAATATTTCTTGCAGCACTGCTGTAAAAAGTTTTGAAGATATGGAGTCGCTCTGTCTTACATCTTTCTCAATGTTAACGTTTCTAGTATTATTATGTAGTCTAATTGTTGCTGTTGCATTTTTACGAATATTCTTCAGAATATGACAATATCCTGGTTCTATACCTTGATAATCCAATGCTTTAATCATTGAAGAAATTCTTATAGAATCAAATGCCTTTTTATAATCTACAAATCTAAAGCATAATGGCAACCCATTTTTTTTGATCCTGTCTATAACTTCTCTCAATACTTGGATATGATCCATTGTGCTACAACCACTTTTAAATCCAGCTTGTTCTTTTGGTTGGTTGAAATCCAAAGTTTTCTGTAGGCGAGTTGTAATTATCTTGGTAAAAAATTTGTATAAAACTGATAAAAAACTGATAGGTCTGTAATTTCTAATACCTTCTTTATCATCTTTTTTAAATATTAATATTAATACTGCATTCTTTTAATCATCTGGTACATCTTTATCATTTAGATATTTGATATATAACTTTGCCTAAATTTTTATATTTCTTCACCTGCTTCTTTTAAGATATTGATTATTATTCCATCATTACCTGAAGATTTTTCCCTTCTTCATAAATTTAACTGCATGTCTCACTTCTTCATTTAAAATCCTGGGCAATTCAGAAGATATAATAGTTGTAGGAGATACTTTTCCTTATTCTTTATTGCTATATAATTTTCAGTAGACCTTTTCTACCCATTTCATGATGTCATCACTCTTTCTAGTAATAGTTCATCTTTTTTTCTTATTGCAGCTATATGTTTTCTACCAATTGTTGTTTTACACTCTTGAGACTTTTCTTCTCTTCTACAGCTTTCCTTGCTAGTTCACAGTTATACTTTCTTATATCATTTTCAACTCTTTTCCACACTATTTTACAAAATTTAAGATATTCAAACCTTTTTAATGTATCATTTTTATATATTTTTATATTCCTTCTTTTATTCATAAATTCTCAAGTTTCAGTAGAAATGTTATTGGTAAATTGCTGCTTTTCTCTCTTTGTTGCAGTTTTTAAAAGTGTATCAGTTATTTTTTTATTAATTTTATTTAAATCTGAATCATGTTCAAAATCTGTTAATATTTGAAAATGATTTGCAAATTCTAATTTAAATTCATTAGAATGTTTCTTAAAATTAGGAATATCACCTGTGAATATTGTTTATCTTAATAATTTTTGTTTCTTTAGTTTTGCATTAACATGTATCTCACATCTCACTAATCAATGATCACTGTATTGAATTTATTAAGAACATTACAATCTTGAAATATGTATTTTCTATTAATCAAAATGTAATCCAATTTTGCTGTAGCTTCATGTGGATGCTTCTATGTCATTTCCTTTTAACATTTTTCTCAAAAAAAGAATTCATAATATATAAAGTTTTTCCTTTTCTTTAAACTTTGCAAGTCTATGTCCTCTTTTATTTCTGTTAACATAACCAAATTTACCTATGGCACTTTCATCTTTCGATTGTTTACCAATCCTAGCATTAAAGTCTCCTATAACAATTTTGAAATGTTGTTTGGTCTGATCAAAAGGTTTTTATATACCCATATAAAATTCCTCTACTACTTTATCACTATGACAAATTGTTGGGCATAAATCTAAATTATTGGCATTTAGTATCTGCTATTAAGTTGAATAACTAACCTATATTTAAAATAATTTAACTAATTAGAAATCTGATATTGATAATATACATAAAGAGAATATGATAGAAATAAATAAGATAGAGTTATAAAAAATTATTCAAGTAAATAAATTATTAAAAAATTAAATTAGAATTATAAAAAGAAGCAATATATAGTAATTATTCTTTATATATTATTAATAAATTTATTAATAAAAAGCATGTAAATAAATAAAAATGAAAAACAGATATTTATATATGAAATAAATAAAATTACATGTACAAAAATATTAAAAATGAAATAAAAGATATCTGTTTTAAAGATAATTTTGTATTATATATATATATAATTATAATAGTAATAAAGTAAATAATTTAGAGCATTTAAATAGTCCTTATAAAATAATTAAATAGAGAAAAAAAAAGGAAAATCCAGTAACATAGAAAACATAAAACAAATTGAAACTAGAGTAAAACAACATTTAAAAAATTAAAAATTCAGTTGTACATAAATTTTTTTAAACAAAACATGAAGATTATGAAATTAAAATTCTGGAAAATATTAAAAGTTCCAAAAAGATTTATCACTCAGACTTTATATATATAATCCATTTCTTATTTTTTATTAGAAAATTTCATGTTATCTTAGAGTGACATTTCCAGTGAAATTTGTTGATCATAATTTTACTTAAATCACATTTGAACAGTATATTGTACTTGAACAGTATTTGAACAGTATATTTGAATAGTATATTGTAATCTTGCAATAAATACTTCCAAATAAATACTTCCCAATAAATGGTGAAATTTATTTATTTTAGTTTTTATTTTTATTAATAGAGCGCAGAAATTATCAGCAAAAATCTTCAAAGTTAAACTGCAAAACTCAAATTGCACAAAATGCAGCTTATTTACATTTTATTTGTTAAGTAAAAATGATTATAGAAAAACTTTTTTTAGATTATTTTCTATAATTTAAAAATGGTTATTATTTTATAAGTATAGAATGCACATATTTTTATAATTATATGATGTTCTTAAAGGGATGTAAACTTATGCCATAGAATATATATATATTGGTAACATAAAAGATAACATTTGTTTTTTATATTTTTAAATAAACTTATAACTTTTATAACCTTTTCAATCTTATAATTATATTTAAAATTAATTTTAATAATAATTTTGTTTAAAAATATTTTTACTTTGATAAAACATTTAAGACACACATATGATAAATTTAATTTTGTGAAATTAGCTTCAATTTATTTATGTTGCTTAGCAACTTGGGTTAATATAAAAAGAATGGAGGGATTTAGTTTTTATTATATAGCAAGATAAATAAATAAATAACTAATTCTCCTTTAAAAGAGATTTAATTAGAAATTAATAATATAAATAGAAACTAAAAATATGCTACATTTATTTTATTTTATAAAAGGTTATAATATATTTATTTTATAAAAGGTTATAATATATTCATTTATAGTGTAGGCAATATCAGTTGTAGCATTCATATTTATGTTTACCTTTGGAGAGTCAAAATAAAGTCTGCTTTTCTTTACAAGTTTCAAAAAAAAAGAATCAATGTCCATATAAAATAATATTAGTATTTTGTAAGTGTAAATAGTTTAATTTTAATGCCATAAAATAAACATCTTTTCTGATGTCTAACAGCTTTAATTGGAGCTGGATGATGATTTTTAATCTTTTTTAAAATCTTATGTTTCAGGGTGTTTTTTGTGTGTGTGTTTTGCATTTGTATATTTAAATTCTAAAGTTGTTTGTAATTTGACTTTTTATTTTTAGTTATAAGATATGTACAATAAAAACACTATATAAAATGGATGCTATGTTGTTCTTATATTCAGAATACACAATCATAAAAATAAATTACTGTGTAATATTTTGTTTTATTTTGGTTTAAACAAGTCTACTGAAATATTGAAAAGACTAGATCATTTAAAAACCAATTTGATGAAGCACAATTGCCAATTATTTATTTTATTTTTTTCTAAAATCGATTTGGGAATCAATTAATTGTAAAACTTAAGGAAGCCATTTTTTTTGTTAATACATCTATTCTGAATGGTCATCCATCAAATACTTACACACACATATATATATAAGAATGCTTGTTTTTTACTTCATACTCAATCTCATTATTACTTAAGATGGAACTGTTCTTTATTAAGACCTTAACCTCCATAAGGATGAATGTTATTTTATTGAAATGTTTGATATTAAGACAAAATAATACACAATACAATTGAAACAAGTTCTTATTTTCATCATATAATTGTGAAAATATATATTTTTTGGATTAAACCATTCATTGGAAATATCTTTTTTGCAATAATTTTTTTTTTTTAAAAAAAGTATTATTTTGTTTAAATTCCCCGATGTTTCACTGAAATATCATTCATCATTATCAAAATTAAGGTCTTAATGAAGAATTGTTAGATCTTAAGTAATAATGAGATTGAGCACTATTAGCAATACCAAGAATTTAAATAAAATAATATATGGTCTAATCTAAAAAATACTTTATTTACCTCATATAAACTATGAAATACTAAATATAATATTTAAATACATATATTGTTCATATTAAACTTAATGTAATTAGAAGGGATTTGAATTTAGACTTTCAAGCTCCCTACAGCTATCCACTCTATCTTACTCAATTGATACACATTACCACATACATGTGAACAACATAAATGATCTCCAGTATATTATTTTGTGTTAAACCAGCATTAATCAGTTGGTCCAGGTTATCATCTTCCACACACACACACACATATATATATAATCAATACTCAGTTTATATTAAGATAGCAAATCTTCAAACTTTAATAAACAGACTTCAATCTTCTCCACCCTCCTATTATTGAAAATCGTTTATATATGTATGTGATCATGTGTATCGATTGTATAAGATAGATTGGATAGCAGTAGGGAGCTTAAAAATCTGAGTTCAAATTCTTTCTATATAACAATCTTAATTAGTTAACTATGGACACTCCAATTTTTTATAAAAAAAAAAAAATGAAAAAGAAAACAATTGTTACAAGTCTAATCAATTATCAAATGGTGAGACATTGTACAGTTTTTTTCCCCCCTCTAATCATAGATATATCCTTAGTTTTAAAGCAATAATTTAATGTTTGATCTCTGACAATTATTTGAAAAATAGAATAATGAATTTAAAGAGCTAAATGATTCCCGGATGTAAACCCAACCTACCACTGACTATTCAATAACACTTTGGTGAGATAAACTGATATTTAATAAAAGAAAATATATAAAAAAAAAATATAAATTACCTAAAAATAATTCATATAGATTTGAACTTCAAATAATGGAAACAGCTAATAGATTCTCTATATCATATTATTCTTTCTTATAACAGGTACTAAACTTAAGCTGCTAATGGAGTCCACAACTGGGGGATATGTAATGATCTTTATATATAAGTTTTGATCCATTAATAATCAGTAAGAAATACCATTCATGATGAGTGTAAATGTACTGTTTGAAAAAAAAAAACATTTGTAAAATCTTATGAGTTTGTAGATGAAGATGTTGCCTCATAAAAGATTAGATTTTGTTACTAATATGAACACAATACCTGTTTCATTATAACTGATGTTGATTTATTAAAGATTAATCTGTTCACTATAGAAACACTTTTTTCTGTCTTTTTTTTTGTTCCCTTTTATTCTCTCTCTTTTCCTTATTTTCCATTATTGTCTTCATAAGCTAATAGTACTAAATAGTTATAAAAATCAAACATTTTAAATTCTTTTTTAATGAATGAAATAATCATATGGCCATTTGCTCAGAAAATCATGTGACATTCAGATACCAAAGTCATTGCATGAGCAAACTATTTCATTCAGTTTATCAAACTGAGATTTTTTTTTTCATATTTTTTTGGGGATGTCAATACAGACTTACTATACAATTTATTTATTTCATGTGTGAGACATTAAAAATATTGGATAATACAAAAGTGAAAAATACATATAAAATACCATTAATCTGAAATTTCTGGTTTCAGTTTTTTATTACAGAGGCAAAATTCTCCATAGAGCATTGCCACCCAGTGTAAGTCAGAGTAGCCAATGGATGCAATAAGGTTTATACATAAAATCTCTATCTAGTATCTACTCATTCAATACCTCCAGACTAATTTCTAGCTTGTGGCTTTCTTCATTGAGAAGCCTTGAATCTGAAAGCACAACGACTAGAACTTAGGGTCAAATGCAACCCTCTAGCAGCCAGTGCACTCAGATTCAAAGCTCTTCACTGATGAAAGACACAGACTAGAAACTAGAATGAGGATATTAGTTGAGTAAGGACTAGATAGGAATTTTATGTGTAAACCTTCTTGCATCCATTGATTACTCTGGCTTGCACTGGGTGGCAATGCAGTATAGAGAGTTTGCCTGTGTTTTAAAAGCTTGTGTAAGCATAGAAAATGGTGATCATATGAAGGCTTTTAGTCCCTCATAAACATAAACTTTGCTAAATAGACAAAAACAAACAACTTATAGTAAATAGGCATATTAATTTATAGATATATGTTTTTTATTTTGTTTATGAAGGTGTGTACAAACTAATTTATATATTGTAAAAAGTTAAGATCACTTTTAAAATTGTATCTGGATAATAGCTTTTGAATAAATATTTTGCAATAATGATAAAGATTTGTACCTCTTTATTTAAAACTGTAAATTTGGTGTTAACTATTTTATATATTCAAAAATTATGAATGAAAATTTTATATGATTTAACATATTTTGGTTTAAAAATCACAGTGCATAATACTGCATGAAAAATTTGTGTACTTCCTCATTTAGTAAAATGGTTATATTGAACATAGTGTTAAATTTTTATTACGTAATGAGATTAATTTAGTTTATTTAAATTGTATTTTAAATTTTGTTTTGATACAGTTATTGTATTTTGGCTATCTAAGCAGAATTATTTGGATTTGGTTAATCAAATTCTCTTAGTTATTTTGTAAATCTTTGTCTTTATTGTAATCTGATATATTTAAAGATTTTAGCTGTCAAATCACTATGAGCATTCTTTAGCAATAAATCTTTTGTTATATTTTTAAAATAGAAGAAAGTCCAAAATAAAAGCAGTAAATATAGAATTGATATACTAATACTGCATAGTAAATATTACATATATTTTTCTTATTATTTTATTTTGATAAAGTAAATATGAGTAATCGATATTAAATAATAATCAGTAGAAATTTATAAATTGAACATCTAAATGCTCAAAAATTGAAAATCCATCTTCCATTCTTATGCTTGAACATCATATTGACATTATGAGCAATTAACCACTTGATTGGTTTTTAGTAAAGATCTCTGGATTGTAAATACACATTTAATAAAGAAATAACTGGCTTGGAAATGATAAAACACTCAGGTTTTAAATCAAACTCAATTGCTTTCCATCTATATAAGTCTGATACTAATTAATAATTATAAACTTCAGTGACTTCAATTTTTGATCAAAATTAGTATATATCAAACAAAACTTTAAATGGCTCTAGTAATTTATTTTTAAAATCTATATAGATAGCAATAATTTACTGTTTATCATTCTAGAGATGGTAGAATTAATCAGATTTAGAATCAAATAAATAATTGCAACAGGCTTTGAAAATATGGGCACCATGTTGCCTTTTATGACTTTCTGTTTAACAAGTTTAATCCATATTTATAATAGCTTTAAAATGTTACATTAAAATTTTGTTTGTTTTAACTAACAGTTTTTTTTAAAGATATTTTTATTTTTGCATATTTGAGACTAAATATGTTTTCAAAATTTTTATTTTAGAGGTATGTCCCATTTTGCAATTGCAATGTTTCTTGAAGCTTTCCACTCAAAAACAATTGTCCACACCTGCTTAAGTCTATTTAAATACATTTAAAATTTATAATTTTATTTGTGAACCAACTAAGCCCAAATATATTATTATGATCCTTAAATCTGATTCTTAAAGAATTATTTTTAACTAACTTGCAGAAATTCCATTTTCTCTCTTAATATTTGAAAGTTTGATGAAATTCTTATATTGGCAAAAATTTTTGCCATTGTTAATCAAGCTAACTTATAGTTTCAAATAACAAAGCAAATAAACTTTAATAATTTATGAAGTGACATTAATAAGAGAAAATGGGCATTGTTTAGAAAGTTGTAAAAAATGATTTTTTAGAAATCTAATTTGTGAATTATTGTAATGTATTTAGACGTAATTGTTTTGTGAATAAGTTTATATATTCTCAATGTTATATATATATAATAGTCATGATTTATTTATGGTCTTATTAAAATTACTAAAAAAAAAACTGATACAAAGTAGTAATTCAATGATCCTCATTAATGAAAGTCAATAACCTAACTAGTCTGTAAATATGATTGTCACACCATATGGTGTTGATTTCACTTATTGATTTAATTTTAATATAATTTTATTGATTAAAGCTAAAGAACATTAGATACAATAATAGATTACATATTAGAAGAGGAAAAATAAAGGATTACGTGATATCAACATTATATTTATACAAAACAAGTCAAAAGTATTTTATGTTTGATATATTTTCACATTTTAAACAAATTTAAATAATTGCATGGTGTGAATAATTATTTAGATTGAATATGTGCATACATCCTTTTTACATTTGTATTTGACGCTCAAATAAAATGATGTAAAGGGTATTGATGTTAATTCATGTTTAAAAAAGAAACATTATCATGCTTTATTTAGATATATCAATGATAGTGTTTACCTGTTTTTCTCAATAACACTCGTATGTATATATACACACATATATAAATAGAGAGTAAATTATATTTAAAATGTTTTAAAATTATATTTTATTTTTAAAATAATACCAAATATTTTTTTACGGCTTGAATCATAGCGTCAAAAGACGATTTTGAGTAATAAAAAGTAAATAGATTTCTTTCTGATCCTACTAAAACTCTGCTGCGATAAACATCTGCCTTAGTATTATTTTGTATTAATTTAAAATTTGTAATATTAATCGGATGTTTAATCCGGAAACTTTTGTCCAAACTAAGTGACACTGCTAATTTATAAAATGGAAAGTCATGCCAATTTTATTTAATGACTACTGGATTTTATGTTCACCTGTTTCTTTTTATATTCAAATAAACACACTCAGATATATATATATAAGATAAACCAATTTCTAAATTTCCTATTTTAGGATAAAAGCCTTGCAAGCAGTCATCTAAAAGAAACTATAAAGAAGAAGACACTATTGACCAGGATAGCCAGCTGGTTTTAAAATTGTCCAACTTTGTTTTAAATCTTTATCTAAAATTAGCTCAATATTTATTTATTAACAATATTGGATGAAACTGAGTAGGCTATTGATAAATTACCTGAAAAAGAAAATCTAAGACTGTTTGAAATTTAAAACACTATAGATTTTACATGACTTGGATTTGAATCCCAGACTGTGAACTAGATAATAAATGTATTAATCAGAGACACTTAATTCTTTAGCAGTTTAGGCATAGTACTAAAGACACACATAAACAGGATTAATAAAAAGTTGAAAAGGAAAAAAAAAATTAGAGTAAAGACATTTTGTAATTTTATAACAAAAATTATAAAAATAAATCTTTAAAAAAGTAGAAAATTATTGAAAACATAAACTATCATAAATAATATTTGTTATATAAAAGTCACATTCAACATATAGTGTGGATTGATATTTGGTTATTATTCAGCTGTGAAATGCTCTGTTGTACCAATTGAAAATTAAATTGTATATGTAGAAAGTATTATAGAGATGAAGAGAACTATTTTAGAATCAAGCTCTGGTAATATAATGAGTCTAATACAAATGTACTATGGATCTATAAAAAATCATAAATATGACCTGCCACTAACCAATATTCTTTGTAAATTACACAGTATTAAATTATATTTATATTCTCACACTGATGGCAATGTAATCTCTAATAACTAAATTCTGGATATTATGTTTTTATTTGGTCAGAAAACTGCATGAATGAAAAATGCTTTCATCTACTGACATTTTATTTTCAGTATCTTTAATATGACCATTTTAACTAAATTAAAAAAAAGAGAGAGGGGCAAACAACCTCAAAAAGTTAATAATGAGTATCATGATGCTGATAAAAAATAGTCAATCTACATATTTGACACATTCTTTTTTAATATGGTTACTTTAAATTTTGTGGAGCTGTTTTTTAAATTTTTTAATAGCAATTTTTTTTCATCTAAAAGACATCAATCATTTTGTCCAATCACAGCTCTTTATTGTATTCTATGCTCTATATGATTTAGTGCAGTGGCAGAGTGTTAGACTCTGGAATGTAAGTTTCTTAGATTCATTCCAGTACAGGCACTTCCAGTGCTCAAATTTCTTATGAACTCCTTAGAAATAAAACCATTAGATTATATATATATGGTTGAAATATTTTAATATGTTGAAATATCTTTTATATTTTCATATTAGGAAAATTACCATCTGCTCTTAATAGGCTGCACTTTGTAATATGAACATGTAACAGATATTTCCACATATTAAAATATTTTATTAATTGCATCTGTTAAAAATTGTTAACTATAATATATATTACAAATAAAATATCTGTTAATTAAAAACTATTGTACTAACAATAAAAATAATACATATAATGGTAATTAATTTCTATATACAATCTTTCAATCCACAGAAGTACTCTGTGGATTGAAAGACTATATAATACTTAATTATCATTATTTTTGTTATATTTATTGTTATATATATATATATATATTCAGCAGTATCTTCTCAATGAAAGGATTAACACTGTATATCTTTAGTCTTTCTGAAGTAATTTTTATTACAGATATAGACTTTTTTGTAAAAATATTATTTAACATAAATGTTCTTTTAAAAAAAGTCTATTTCTTTTTTATTCAGTTCTTATACTGATATGATTGATGTTCAGGAACTAAAGAATATACTAATTGGTTTTATGATCTTTATCATATTTTCAGAATATTACAGAAATATTAAATAATGTGAGATCTCCATAATTTAAAGTTGCTATATTATTATAACAAAATATTCTTATCTTTTTATTTGTTAAATGCAGCAGCTTGACATTAGAGTGTATGCTGCACCTCACTATATGAGACTCTTTCTGCATAAAAAGTTTTCAAAATATTCAAAATGACAATGTTCACAAACATTCAAGATAAAAGTAAAAAAATGCATTTGAGTTTTGAATATTAATTATTTTATGGCATGTATTCAAAACTTTAAAACATTAGATTTTCTTTTTAATTGGAAAGAATAGCACTATTATTAGCATATTGTAAATCTAGAGGCCAAAAACAATGAAGTTTTTGAATTTGCTTTTAATCAAGTCTTATTAAAAAGCTCTACCATTAAACTATATCACATCTTGCTATCTACTTTTGAAGTCAGCATTAAACTATTTTTACAATTATGGCCATCAAAATTGAAAATCTTACTGAAGCTTGCACCAATCCCTGTTTGAACATATGTTTTTCATTGAAATGCTACTGATTTTTATTACTCAGCCCCTATTTTATTGAGTAAAAGATGTATAATATAAATAAACTTCAATGAACAAACAGTTAATTTTATACAGTGCCACAAGCCTCTTTGATGAGTTCTAATTTATTGATGATATTTATTAAGCTATCTAAGCCAATGATTTAAAAATTCAAATATTCTTAAAACATATACAGTTAAAAGCTATAAAACTATATTAAAACACTATATACTAATGATCTCACTTGTAAGCTATTTTGACCTTTTACAGTATCACATAATTTTTGTTCTATTGTCTTTTTATGCAACTAACATTAGAAGCATCCGTTTTTATTATGTGAATTCAATATGGTTAGTAAACTACAAGAATATACAAAATGATTAAAGTGTCACATGATAATATTAATAAATTAAAAAGCATGTCCTTTTTATTAACAGTAATATTATTGTAAGAGATTTTCTGGATCTTAATCTATTGTCACAGTAAATCATAATTGTGAGAAGACTTAATATTACCAACAAACTATCTTCTGTTATTTAGATGCATATTCTAATTACTATATATTTATTAAAACTTAAAGAAAGAATGAAATATCTATATATCTTTTCACTTGACAAAGATTTTATTTCAAACAAAGTTAAATATATCATCCATTCAGAGACAAGTTGGAACATACTAGCATTAGGATATTATAGGTGATGGTAATATTTGATGCAATTGTAATAATGCATTTTTTACACAGTATTTTAGCATTTCAATATTTAAAATTATAATACAACTTCAAAAAGTCTAAACTGCATAAAATAAAAGTACTGAAGAATAAATAGAAAAAAATTGGAAGAATGAACTTGTAACATTTATACTTAAGATGGTGGATGTAGTTCAAATATGTGAGAGGTAATAGCAAATACTTATTGATGATGATCAACTGTTTTCTGTAATAGAATCCTGTCATCTACTTATTCCACTTTCCTTAAGATAAGCAGAATAACATACACAAAAATATACATATGGCTTATTGAGTTTGAATTGTTTAATGGATGATAATTTAGGCTCTATCTATCCAAACCTTCTGGAAAGCAGATTTAATGACTCTAAATAGTATCTTAATAATAATTTCTTTGACTATGCATAGAGGAAAAAGAAGCCTGTTGTCAATAACAGTATATTACATCTAAAAATCATTGTAATCACTAGAATTCAACATTTAATTACAAATTAATATTTCATGGAGTATTCATTGTTTTAATATGAATTTCAGAGATGTTTTGTACTAATTTAGAATTTGAATATTATTATAATTAAATAAACATTTTACTCATTAGAGTCTTAACAATTTGAAGTACTTTCAACATGATTATATTTCTGCAGGTATTTTTTATTAGAAATATACTATGTTTCTTACATGTTTTTTACACTTGTTTTTTTTATATTAAAACTGTTTTTAATTAATTATGACAATAAACAAGGCAAAACTCTCCACACAGTAGTGCCACCCTGTGCCAACCAGAGTAATCAATGAATGGCAGAAGGCTTGTGCATAAAATCCCTATCTAATGCCTACTCATCCAATATCCCCAGACTAATTTCTGGCTTGGGGCCTTCATCAGTGAGGAGCTTGGATCTGAGAACACTGCACCTAGATCTTAGGATCTAATGCAATCCTCCAGCAGCCTTCTTTATTCTGGTTGGCACAGGGTGACACTACTGTATGGAGAGTTTTGCCTTGTTTAATAACAATTATGTGCTAGTATGAGATAGTGATCATGTGATGTTTAGTGGTTTAATTATGACAATTTTACCACAGAACTTCAATAAATCAAATATTATAATAATATTGCCTCTTACATGGAAGAAAACATTAAGAACAGTAAATAATGCCTTTTGGGTGCCATGCATCTTTTCAAAGGCAAACATTTTTTTTTTCGGATGAGAAGTATTAATTCAGTTTTTGCTATCACAAAATAAAATCATATGGACATTTGTTGAGGAATTATAATAATCAAGCATTAAAGTAATAGATTAGGAATAACAGTTGTATTCGATTCATAGAATATATATTTTTTCAACATTTTTCAGCTGGATATTAACGTAAAAACTTTTAGCATCTGAATCTACCATGATCATCACTATTATTGTTGAATAAGAATTTTAATTTTAATAAAAATCAGGCATTAAGATTCTCCCACACAATTATATATAATGTGCATGTTATTATTAATTGCACACATATAATTTCTCCATTTATAAAGCTTGACAGATGCATGATATTATAAATAGAATTTAATTGTCATTAACTTTTATTATATATGCATATAATGTTAAACACGATCGTTTTTAAATGCTTCTACAGTAAATAATACACACACATACACATCTCAATAAGTATTGTAGACAATCTCCTTTCTATACAAAAAAGACGAATGGAAAGTGATTTAATTTTCCTATTACAGTATTGTGATACACTGAGGTGGGAGTATGTATTATTTACTATAGCAGCATTTAAAGTATACTTTTTAAACAATATATATATTTATGTTGTGAATTATTTTTACATATAAAGCAGGTTTGAGTATGATATGTAATAAAGATTATGTGTTTATAAAATTAACATTATAAAATATATACTAATTTAAAAATATATATTGTTAGTTTAACATAGTTACACTATACTAATATAAGAAGATATATTGTTATTTTAACATAGTTAAAGATGTTTATGTCTCTAAAATGCCCTAATGACATTTCATTTATTTTCTTAAATATAATTATACATTTTAAAAAAATCTGTATTTTTGCAATGAATAGCATTTATTAATTTAAGTCATGCTCATATTGGTCATATATATACATATGTATATAATCATTAAAATCAATCAATATTTAGACAATCCCAATATCAATAACAATCAACAATCTTAACTTGTTTACACCTACTTTTAACAATAAAGATGTAATCCTATCTTTATTTATGGTATAATATATTTATATCGACACTAAAGATTGCAACTTGACCACTGAGAATGAAATTATTGATACAAAGTTTAAATATATATATATTAAATCAAAGATTTCATAGGCTATAGATTATCTGGGTACATCCATGTATAATTTATTTAAAATATATGGATATATAAAATGAATATAAACCAACATTTTAGACATGTCACATTGGTCATCAACTGAGTAACAAATATTATAAAATAATTGTAGAGCTGCTGTAAATACTGATGTATAACAATAATGAATGTTCTATTAATAAAAAATAGAAATAGTAATTATAAGAAATTATTTAGATTAATGAGTTTTTTTTAAAACATTTTCTAAATAAGAAGGCAATTTGCATGTATCATCCTGCTTGTTGATACCATCTGGAATTTTAAAGATCTCAATAGCTTCTCTGATCTGACATTATTGGAGAGTCTCACATCTGAATAGTATTCCCATATTAGAAAATTCAATACTATGACCTGTATCTATAACATGAAGAGATTGTGCTGATGATAAAAAAACAAAAAGAAGAAACAACTATTAGATTTTGTATTGTGCAAGTAAATCTGGCTTGATTTCAAGACTACATGAATTAAATGTTGTACTGGTGGGTGTGAGTTTGCACTCCTTTTCCTCAAGTGTGGTGATAGTGGTCATAGGGGTCTTGGTTCATTTGAGGGATGATTGACGATCATTGTCTAGCCCGGGAATATCTTCTGGGAGGGTGAAAGTCACTACTTTCACATGGACTTCACCGTGAAGGGCTACTACACCCCTTGATGGATTATTTGATAGGTCAGTATTGATTTGAACTCACTATCATTAGGTTTCATTTGTTAGCTTTAAATTTAGTGCATTTGTAAAGCGGTTGATCTGTTTTGAGCCACCGCCTTTTTTTTTTGTAACATTGATGGAGTTCTGTTTTGTGGGCATGGGTCTGCACTCCCCTTTTTTTCCTCAGGGGTGGCTGGTTGTAGATGTTAGGTGTCTGGTTTATGGTGCAGGCTGTTGACAATTTTGCCACTGCCCAGAGGCTACATGGTATAAGTCTCAATGCTGTTCCTGCTATGGTCAGCTGCTGTGTCCCCTGATAGGCTGATTTTGGGCAGTGTCAATCTGGCTCATTACTTATCACATTTTAGTTTTTACCCAAGTTGGCTTTCCAATTTTGGGCAGGTAGACCGATTGTGGTCTCTGCTCATTTGGACTGCTAATTGGGAGGCAGAGATATTCAGAATGGTCTTGACATGGCTTGGCTATGGTTCGAGAGTTTATTGCTTGGTGAACTTGGGCCTTGGACCTTGCTGCCAGATGTGGTGGTTGGTGCAATGCTGGACTTCAGCTATTCAGCTGAAGCATTTGAGTCTTCACTTCAGGGGCCCAGGGATGGGACCATTGGGTGATGGTTAACTTCTTGACAGCCAGGCTGTGTGGATCCATATACAGATACACATTAATCACATTACAGCAATTTTTATGGATGTAATTGTTTTTGAACATATGTACATTTTACCTTGTTACATTGAATCACTGTGTAATCCTCAATGAGTAAGTGTACCCAAAAATTTTTGTAATCTTTTATTAATAAAGGTTACTTTGAGAAAAAGAAACCAATCATATTCTAAGACATTATAATATAAAAATAACATATATCATTTATAAAAAATTAATAGTATTATAACTAAGCTTAAAGATTCAACCCCTTTTGCACCCCATGGAGTTTGCGAAATTCCATGTAGTATTTGTAAAGCTTCCTATATAGGTATGAGTAATTTTGCATCAATGCTAAAGATGACCATAATAATGTAGTTAAAAATATTCATCATCATCAACACTATCTTTCCATGTTATAGATACAAGTCATAATATTGATTTTTCTAATATGAGAATACTATCAGATGTGACATTTTCCAATAATGTCAGATCAGAGAAGCTATTAAGATCTTTAAAAGGCTAGAATATATCAACAAACCATCAAACATCACATGATCACCATCTCTATACTAGCACAAGCCAGAAACTAGTCTGGGGATATTGGATGAGTAGGCACTAGAAGGGATTTTATGCACAAGCCTTCTGGCATCCATTGATTACTCTGTTTGGCACAGGGTGGCACTACTGTATGGGGAGTTTTGCCTTTGTTAAGATATCAACAAGCAGAATGATACATGCAAATTGCCTTCTATTTGGAATTTTTTTTAAAAAACTCATTAATCTAAATAATTTCTTATAATTATTATTTCTATTTTCTATTAATAGAACATACATTATTGTTATACATTAGTGTTTACAATACCACTACAATTATTTATATTTGTTACTCAGTTAATGACCATTGTGACTTGGTTGAAATGTTGGTTTATATATATACATATTTTCAATAAATTATACTCATATCTACCCAGATAATATTTCATTTATATATATATGTGTGTGTTAAGTACTAAACTCAACTTATTAGAACATAGTTCATAGTTATATGGTTATTAAAATAGCCTTCAGATATAAGTATTAATTTTAAATAATCAATAAACTGAACTGACTTTAAATATGACATTTAATATATGATGATCTGCCAAAAGCTATCTCTAATTTCTAATTCAATCGGTCTTTTTGTTTTCTTCCTGCACTATTTCTCTTATTCTCTCTTATTTCTCTTCTTGTTTTACTATTTTTAGTACTTTAAGTTGTTATATAGTGTAGTCATTATGGTTTTCATATGATATTTAACATCTCCATAATTAAATGTGACAATGAAATTGTGTGTACTATGTTTCAGTCCATTAATTTACCTATACAGAAATTGTGGTTTTAATATGTATGCATGTATGTATAAGGATGTAAATATGCAAAACTTTTGAAACATTGTTAGAGAATGATTTAACACAGTAAAAGTTCTTACTTATGATTTTAGAGTTCAATTAATAAACTGTCTGGGTATAAGTTTCAGTCAACAAATGATTGTATGATTGCCATTCCTATTTAGGAATTCATTAATCCTCAAAATGTAAAAGGGGCAAAAAAAAAAAAGTTGATATTGAAAAAATATGGTGAGGTCAATAATAAAAATATCAAAAATTGCTGTGACAAAATAGAAGTGATGGTAATAAAGAAAGACAAGTGTACTTTTAAAATGGATTTTCGAATTTTGAATATAGTACACCATTTAAAAATAATGTCAAAATTAAGATTGATTAGTGGTAATGGAAGCAGTATATTAGAATTATCTATTCTTGGAAATCCTAAGTGTATTAATAAAAGGTTAATGATAATAAAAGTTGGTTATGCACAATAATATTATCCATGCCTATTTTATAATCATTTTACTCTAGCATTAGTTTAGAATAAATATAAAAAAAAAACATGTTCTTCATCAATACAAATCTGTTCTTTTTTTCCCCGTTAGGTATAATGAAATATAGCTCAAAATTATTCGAAGAAATGATATTTATGAAATTGATTGTCTATCACTGAATTTTTGCAACATATATAGATTATCATGAACATATTGTTTATGAAGAAAAATTATTGATAATAATCTTAGATATCTCCATATTCCAAATAATAGCACTTTTATGAATTATATTGGAAGTCAGAATGTAAAATTAAATCAATAGTACACATACACTTTTATGTGAAGATTATTCATCAGATCACACATTAGTAAGATTCCAGATTAAAATGATAGAAGCATTAAAAATTAAGTCTCTGAGTATGTCCTCTTCTTTAGTAGAAATTGCTAATCATGTTAAATTTTGAAAGTTGTTAAATAATCATAATGCTAATTTGGATTTTTCAAATATTAAAAAATGAAATTCTTTTAAAAATGGTATTACTTCAGATATATAAATAAATACAGTGGAATCTGCTTAAAATATTAGTTTCAAAAATCATTTCTTCTAATATACATGAAAATGTGTGTTTGGTAATCAATTTTATGCCCACAGTTTAGAACAAAGTTACTATCTAGTACAACTATTTAATCAGGAAAGTATATAATACAAAATCAAAAATATAAGTGTAAAAATACATGTGGATTTAATTTACTGCACTTCACTTTTACTCACTGTATTACCCAGTTAATATAATTTTATGAGAAAACTAAAATAAAACTTTTAAAAATATAAACATGTTATATAAAAAGTATAAACAAATAAAATAATTTCACATTTACATTTCTGACACTTTTACCATTTCTCACTTCAGTTTTTTTTTCTTCATATTATTAAATTTACCACCTCTGTTTTTCTGGCTTATAATAAATGAATTGTATGATTGTAGTGCAATTTCATTAAGTAAAATAAATACAATACTGTGTATTCATTGCTAAAGATGTAAATAAAACAATATGTGAACTGAATTAAATAACCGAGCCTTATAAAATGTGATAGAGATGTCTGACACCCAAAGTGAAAAGATTTTTAAATATCTTAGATGTTTTATGTCACCAAGTACATTCATTGCATCAATTTCATTTGTTATACAAATCTTAATTTAATGAAAGGAG
The DNA here is from genome assembly GCA_028023455.1 of Epiperipatus broadwayi. Lineage (NCBI taxonomy): Eukaryota > Metazoa > Onychophora > Udeonychophora > Euonychophora > Peripatidae > Epiperipatus > Epiperipatus broadwayi. The sequence continues at coordinate 5,464,569 of JAQFVV010006222.1, forward strand.
TTCATTGCATATTGCATATTTATTTTAAAAGCATTTGCTGTAAAAAGTTCCAATGAATGTTTTTAGGTTAACTCAAAACAAAGATTTCTACATGGTTCTCTGCTTCTGATTGTATATATTTTAGTGGCCTGATTAAAATAAATCATAAGCAATCTTGACTTGATTTAATAATAAAAGAAATGTAGATTTTTAAAAGCAATATAGATATTTAAAAGCAGAAATTGAAAGATTGATAAAAAGATATATTAATAAAAATATCATTTGATTGTCTCAGCTTACACTTGTAATCTGTTTTAAAAGCAGTAACCCAGTTTATCACTGTATACTAGATTTATCTATTGTAAATATGAGTAGTCAATGCTCCTTTATGCAGAAGACAAATAAGTTATTATGCTCAACCTGTCACTATAGATATTCAAATATCATATAATTTACAAAGTAACAAACAATATTTGTATTTTTATATTGGCATATTTCCTTAATCTAATATGTGTATTAAATGTCTATAGAAAAAATTAATTTTTTTTAAATATTCCAAATTCATTCTACTGTTAGTAATAGCACATCAAACAGGTTAGTATATGCACAATGTTTTGAGAACTATTATTCTCCCCTCTTCTTCAGGTGTTGCTGGCATGACCAGTGACAGTACTAGCATGGGATTCGAATCTGGATCCTCAGATTCTTGAGAAATGAATTTTAAGGTAACACTGACAAACTGAGCCTTAAAATTCAATACTCAAGAATGTAAGGGTCCAGGTTCGAATCCTATGCTAACTGTCACTGGTCAGGCCAACAACACCTGAAGAAGAGGGGAGAATAATACCTCTCGAAATGTTGTGCATATACTATCCTGTTTCATATACTATTACTAACAGTAGAATGTATTTGGAATATTTAAATAAAAGTTACATTTTTCTAAAGACATTCAATACACATATTAGATGATGGAAATAATCTAATATAAAAATACAATTAGAACACTATCATCACAAACCTTCAGGTAAACAACAAACAATATGGTTATCATTTTTATTAAAAATACAATTTAAGAATGAGAGAGCTACAATTAGATAATATATAATAAAAACTTTTTATCTGTAGAATAACTTAAAAAATAGCATCACAAGCAATCAAAATAAGCATTAAAAATTTGTTATAATGAACATTATTGTTTTATTGTTTAAATTGTATAGTTATATCTTTTAATCATTCATCTTCTATTCTCTCTCTAACCTATCAGCATACTTTTTATGAATGACTGCTAATAATAAGTTAATAATTAGGATTAGCTGCCTATGGAACTAAAATATCCACATATTTTATATTAAGCTGCATTATTAAAATTTTAAAATAACTTTGATAATTTAAATTTCAGTTAAAAAATAAGCTTAAAAAAGAAATGTTATAACTATAAAATGTATGTGAGTTTTTACAAAAATAAATACAAATTCACAAAAGATGTCTTGATGTTTTATTTGCTTTCCCAAAACCAGAATATTTGTAAGATATGTTTGACATTATTGACTTAAATTAATAGTATATAACTGAAAGATGGTTGCTTGAGAAATCATATAATAGTAATCTCAGGAAATAGTACATTGAGCTTTAATCCAGAAATTTTTAACTTTCATATTTATTATTTTTTTACTGAGATAAACTGCACAGGAAAACCTGAAATAAAATAAAAAGCTAATAATGCTCAAACGTCACATGATCTACTATGAATTCTCAATCAATTAGAAATTGAATTATTTTTAATTAATATTATAAAATCAACTAACGCATGATGGCTAACCATGAGAGAAGCTGATAAATCTATGAGAAAGAATAATAAATATATAGAGAAAACACACAACGTCTATATTAAAGTAAAATCTTCTCCATCTGAAAAAATCTGGCACACCATGTCTATAGCTTATAAACTTAAATGTTTACAATTAGCATAATAATATACATAATTATAAAAAGGTTCTTTTAAAAATATATATATAGAAATATAAAGTTCTAATTTATATCAACAGTGGAAGCATTCAATAGGAACAAATAGAATTGTAATAAGATAAAATTACGTCACTTTAAGTCACAATTCTTCACTATAAAAAAATTATAAATCCATTAATCCAAGGAGATTTACAAGATAAGAGTTTGTTTCTGCTCTTTACAAAATATGATTAATTAAAATGTTCAACACAAAATTTTGCAAAATACATATTCATTATATTTTAAATCAAAATTAGTTTTAAAATAAAATAAATGTTTTATAGTATAAAATTTTAACGATACGATTTATTCTTATTATTTGAATGTTACCAACTAGTTTTTATAAAGGTAAACAATCGGGATAAATTTTGAGAGATTTTAAGATTTGGTCTTAAGTCAAAAAATAACTGCCGCAAAACTTCTTTATGATTCGGATTCTTAAAATAGAAAGAAGTTGTTTTTTGCTTTTATTCCTAGAAATGAATCTCAGGAGGTTAATTAACTTCATTAGATATTCAACAGAGGCTGTATTTAAAATGTAAGGCCATTATTGCTATTACGAAAAATAGGTTTAAGTATTTGCTTCCTTATTTTCTGCGAAGTTTAGCTAATCTATATCTTCCATTAATGCAAATTAAAGTTTATTTAAAAAGGAATATTAAATCAATAAAACTGAATTAAATCATTAATAATGTTATAAGTTTTGAAATCAAAATGACTTGGCTATTTTAACAGAGAAAATTATTAATAACAAAAAGCTGAGTCTAGATTCATATTTTTCTTCAGCCATCTACTTTCTACTTGAATTATATTATATAATACAATGTTTACATCAAGCAATGGATTGTTTTAATAAAATATCACATGACTCTGTCACATGACTTTAGCTTACACATTGCTGTTATAGCAGCATAATTTTTTTTACCATCTCTATGCTACTTAAATTTAATCTTTAGTGAGTAATAATAGATTTATATGTTTATGCAAGTAAGTTTGGCTTAGAATGAAAACATTATAATTTTTAATTTGGGATGAACTTGATAGTATAATAGGGAATTGAAAGATTGGTGCTGGAAGGAGGGACATTAGGTCCTAAAGGTCTAGGTGCAAAGCCATACTTCACAAGATAAAGATTTCATAAGCACTACTATTAGGCATCTATTATAGTTTCTTATTATATATTTACAATTTGCTATATATTTTTTTAATATTTAATAATAATAATTTATCTTAGCATATAGTTATTAAATTATGTTAGTTTTTTTTAAACTTAAATTTAAACTATTATATATACAAATATTTAAATAATTAGTCATTATATTTAGGGAAAATTTATTTTTAAAGAAAATTATGAATTGAAAGCAAAAAAAAAAAGAAAAATTATAAAAATATTTTAAAAAGATATGTGGTAAGTAGAAGAAGGAAAAAAGAAAAAAAAGATTATTTATAATTTGAAAAAAGAGAACAGTTATGAGTATTTGAAAAATAGAACAAATAAGAAAAAAACAAAATTAAATTATCAAATTGATATGGATATCAATCATGTCTTTTGTAGATAATTAATGATAATAACTATTTTTAATTAATATAGGGTATATGAGCACAGACTTTCACACCACCCACCTCTCTCCACTCTATCTAATAACACTGATACACCTAAACACATATATGCCGAAAAGATAAATAATCACCAATATACGTATTTCATGCTAAACCAGCAATCATCAGTTGGTCCAGACTATCATCTTTACACACATATATAATATAAGTGCTCAGATATATATTAAGATAAACTATCCTCATAGTTTAATGGACAGGCTTCAATCCACTCCACACTCCAATTCTTCAACCGTTCATCCAATTGAAAATCTAATGATGGAATGCTCAAAGGCCACCCTGAGGCCGAGATTATTGTCACACCCATGTTGACCTAAGGTCAATCTGAACCCCACATGTACAGGACATAATCCATTTAATACATATGCAAGGATGGGCAGACATCTCTATATAATGTAATAACTGAAACACAGGCTTGTTATATACCTGTAGCTATATATATGTAATATAGGGTATATGAGCACAGACTTTCACACCACCCACCTCTCTCCACTCTATCTAATAACACTGATACACCTAAACACATATATGCCGAAAAGATAAATAATCACCAATATATGTATTTCATGCTAAACCAGCAATCATCAGTTGGTCTAGACTATCATCTTTACACACATATATAGTATAAGTGCTCAGATATATATTAAGATAAACTATCCTCATAGTTTAATGGACAGGCTTTTTATTGATTTAATGATGGAAATAAAAAATTATAAAAATACTAAAATTCATGTTTATGTTAAATTGACTACACTATTTTTATGGCAATGTTTTATGGATTTCTGCTAGTGTTGTAAAAATGGTGTTTTCTACATAAATTGTTCAATATTAAAATTAGCAAGTGATCCTGTATTATAATTTAGTTATCAACAATAAGTTTAGTACCATTATGAATTAAAACTTATTTAAGTATATGGAACATAGTTAAATTTTTTGAGCTTTTAATGAATGAAAAACCAGTTAAATCCTGTGATGCATTTTCAAATAAATGCCCTAGTAAAATGTAACTCTAGGATTTGTCTACTTTGTTATATAATAGCTGTGACCATGTTTATGTTCTAAATTTTATCATAAAAAACTTTATGTCAGAAGTTAAGATATGGCTATAAAATAAAAAGTATTTCTAAGATTTTTCAATTGTGACAAAACTTTGAAAAATAATTGAGAATACTTCTAAACTAAGTTTGTATTATTTTTACATTACTTTTGAAAACTAGAAATAATGTTTATAATTGTGATTATATTAATATTCAAAATAGCTATTTTTTTATTATTTAGAATTAGATTGAGAAAATAAAATCTAAGAAGGGATAATTCTTAATCTTTTACATTTATAAAAGGTTATTCTTTTTTCTTTTAAAGAAAATGCAAATAAAAAGATGTCAGCTCATCCAAATACCTTGAAGGCTTATTTAAAGGAAAAAATAAAAGTAACACTCAGTAATAGTTAGTTAATGCTTCAATATAAATTTTATTAAAATGATACTTGTTTTATTTCTAAAATCTGTTATAAAACTTAAATAAAAAATTATATTATTTACAATTATTCCAAAAAATATGTAGAAAAATAATAAATAAAAAACCAAATAACAATAAAAAAGCAACTTTTAATATAAGAGATTCTTATTTAATAGCAAATTGACATAGTATTGGATATTAATATAAAAAATTATCATTGGTAAGTTTAATTAGTTTATGTAATAAGATAAAGTAAAATAGTGTTCAATAAGACCATTGCAAGGCTAAATTCCCTGAAAGGGTTCTTCAAATTAGAGAAGCAAAAACATTAAAAAATAATAGAGATAATCTTTTTATATATTAAATGCTTTTATTGACTGTACACTAAAAAGAAATAAAATTATTGTTTCTTCATGTCAATTCCTAATTTTTTATAACAAGGGATTGACTTAATTGATTTCTGAATGCCCCATGCTTTTATTTCAAGTTAAATCTAAAAATCCCAATTGTGATTGAAAAAACATTTTATTTCTTTTTACTTGCACAATCAATAAAAGCATTTAACATTTAAAAAAATTATCTCTATTATTTTAAGTTTTTAGTATTGGCTCAGTAAATGAAAATGTAAAAAATATATTGTATTTTAAGCTGACTGGACACTTATAATTGATATATATATCACTAGATATTTCTGCTATAAGTTAATATATATATATATTTAGCATGTGTACACAATAATACATATGTATATATTGTAAATGAACTTCACTTAATACATATAATTATATTTTAAATCAATATCATACATATAGTATATGTAAGTTATTAGATATTTCTGCAATAAGTTTATATATATATATATATATGCTCTTAATGTTATATGAATTTTTATTTTATTCTCTTAAATGTATATATTATATTTAGTATTTGCACACAATTTATATGTATAATAAATCAGTAAATAAGTTTTTTTTATTTAAACTGATACATTTATTTCCATTTTAAAACAGTACCTTTTAAAAAAAAATGCTAAAGAAAAAAATTCACAATTTTAATTTTTCACAATTGTTTTACATAATGCAAAAATGCAAGTTTTCTAGTTTACTTTTTAAAAAAAAAAAACAATTGTTTAAAATAAAAATAGGAACACTTTTAAATAGAAAATGTAGTCATTAATTTATTATGGATATATAATTGTGTACATATACTAAATATAATATATATAATAAGAGTTTTAAATGGTTTTAAAAATGTTATTAAATTGAAAGAAAAAACATTTAAACTGCCCTCTCATGACCATTATTTAAAACAAATAAATATTCTATGAATAATTGTTAATTGCAATACATGAAATTATTGGAATTTTTAATATTTTTGCCATCATTGGCTCCATATCTATCAAACTAGGTGACACCTGAAATGATAAGTGTTTCAAATGGAATAGGGTGACATAACTTAGTTATATATCAGTTTTCAGGCAATTTGATTGAATTTAAATACATTAAACTTTAACTTTAAAATTTCATTCTAACTTGAAAAATATCAAAAGTTAACAAACATATTTCCAAAATCAATAAAAGCATTTAAAAAAAGATATTATCAATCTTGTCAAATGCTAGTTAAAAGTATCTATATAGTTCTTCATAATTAATATTAGATGTGTAACTGGTTTGGCTATCCTAAGTCTAATAAGAACCTGAAAAAAAATCCAAGTCTATCTAGACCAGATTTGAAGATCAGCTGCAGAAAACCTCTGGGCTACGATTGCAATGCATTTTTATTTTAATTAATCATAAACTTATGGCAGTTATTTCTACAATTATATGACATCTAAAAAGTGCTGGTAGATAGTGATAAGTACAATCTAATAGTAATAAAAAAATTCTGAAAGAAATCTAACATTTTTTACTATTGTATTTATTAACTTGAGAACTATTGAAGTTTTTATAAAATGATAATTACCTTTTCATATATCTAAGAACATTAATTTTTTGTGTGTTTGTATATAGATATGTTATAATGTTTTACCAAAGCCAAAAATGTATTAAATGTTATTGTAATATTTGAAATATAGGCTTACATCATATACCTGGAATTTAATTGTAATTATGTAGGATTTGAAGACAGAGTTTCAAGCTCCCTTCAGTTATTTATTCTATCATACAACTGACACACATGTGAAAAAGATCATGATACACCAGTATACATATTTCTTGCTGAAACAGTACTTATCAGTTAATTGGAATAGACCATCATCTCTCACACTATATATAATCAGTGCTTGGCTTATATTAGGATAGCAAGTTTTAAAACTTTAATGCTACTCCACCCTCCAACTCTTCAGTCATCCATATCATTGAAAATCTGATGTTGGAATGCCCAAATCCCATGCTGATAATATTGACATCAGTATGAGATTTGGTATTCCATCATCAGACTTTCAATGGTATGGATAGCTGAAGAGCTGGAGTGTAAATTAGATTGAAGGCTGTTTCATTAAAGTTTAAAGATTTGCTATCTTAATATAAGCCAAGCACTGATTATCTGGACCAAGTGATGAGTGCTTGTTTAACACAAAATATGTTTATTGGTGGTCATTTATCTTTTTTTTACATGTAAATTGTCATGTGTACTGGTTGTATGGAGAGTATTACCTCTGTGAAAAACATTTATTAAACATATTTTTTTATGTAATTGTTTTTGTTATAGTTTAAGTACAGATTTTTTTAAATTACAAGAGATCATATCTATTGATGTAGATCATAATTAATGTTTTTAAAAATTACCTGAATATATTTATAATGAATAACTGATTATAATGATATCAAGAAATCCAAAGTATTGCAAGGCATGTACCATGCCATAATATTTTTCATTTTTTCTGATTGTCAATGATTGATAATATTATGGATAGTAGCTAAAAATTAAATAAATATTAAATGATTAAAATTGTTGAAACTACATAAAAATTACAGAATCAACTGAAATATCAATGCTGTTACTACTGCAGGCATTAATAGAGTAACCATAAACATTTTTTTTGAATAATTATAAGATTATTCTGCATTAATAATAGTATTTATAATTAGAATTTATAAAAAAATTATTAAAATATTGTATGTATATTCTGTATATACATGTATATCATATTAGTCCATCATTAAAATATCATATGATCTCTGCATTAAATCCAAAGGTTAGGTACAGTGCTCTCAGATCCAAGAATTCTCACTGATGAAGGCCACAAATGAGAAACTAGCCTGTGGATATTGGATGAGTAGGTACTATATAGAGATTTTGATGTCCAAATCTTCTAGCATCCATTGATTACTATGGTTTGCACTGGGTGGCACTACTGTATGGAAAGAATTGCTACTGATTTAAGGTATGGGTTTGTCATTTAAATTTTTTTAAAAAAAAAAGCTATCCAAGCAGAAAAATATTACATCAGGATTATGATTTATTAAATATAGATTTTAAAAAAAAGATGGTTTGAATAACGTATATTTATGGTGCTTATTTTAGGATTAAAGAAAACAGACAGTGGATGAAAAAAAAAAAAGATGGACATATAAAAATGGATTGAGAGTTCACTGCATATAAAATATATATTTGCTATAATATTTAAAAATATATAATATTTCAAAAATTATCAATTTTTTTTATACTAATATTTAGTAAAACTTATGTAATTTTTGCAGTGCATTTAAAATGAGAAATCTATTTTTTAGTACCGAATATATTGACAAGAAAATATATCATCATAATTTTGTAATGGGTAGTTTCAGTACACACTATTTGCTTGAGTTTTCTAAAAATATGTTTACAATTAGCAATAAAATGAAATATATATAGCTGAATATATATACCTCATGGAATATCATAAAATAAATCTTATATAATGATTGTTTTATCGGTGGTAATACCAGTTTAATTGCTTAAATAGTATTTTTTTCTGGAATATATATTCGAGTCTGCAGATATATGTCTTTGCAATTATATAACTATGTGAGCAGAATTATGATTAACTTATAATATTTGACTCCCCCCCCCCTTAATTCAATATAATAAACGGAACTGCATATAAATACTTTATTAATTGTTTGCACTTTATTGTGATGAATTGTCTGATTGTATCAAAACACTTTGTTGTTACAGTTTAAACATTTAGAAAAAATTTCATTTTTTACGTGTGAGTGAGTAAATATATATAATGCATATATTTATATTGTTTCATTACTTTCAATTTGCTTTGAAGCAATAATGAGAGCATTTTTTAATAGTTATTCCTGTCAAAATGATAAGTTGCAGCTAGCTAAGTCCACTTCTTTTAAGTTACTTTTACTAATTTTTTTTCAATAAAAAAGAAGTAAACACTTTCAAATTGATAACAAATAAGTTAAATTAACCCCCCCTTTTTTTTAACATTCCTAATTTCTGAATTATAAAAAAATTAATTTTACCATTGAATAATCTTTAATACAATATACATATACAAAATTAATGAGTAAGTAATAATAATAATCGGATGGTTAGTTGCCCGTGAAATCATGTGACGTTTTAGCACCGGATATGCTAAGTGGAACTTCGACCTTTAGTTTGTAAGTCTACACTAAAACACTCAGACCAAAAAAGTACTATTTGGTAAATTTCTCAGTAGATCATATGGTGTACAAGCACGATAGTGGTAGAATGAATATTTAATAATTCATTAAATCAATCTAATTTGAGTTTTTTTTTAAATGCTATTCGAGTGAAAATCGATCCTGGAATCTTTGACTCCATAGCAAAACAACTTTTCTCTCTCCTTCCCATCCCTTTCTATATATATATTTGTTTAACAATAAATTGTTATAAATGTACTAAGATTTTTAATTGTAAGTATAGGGGATTTGAACTCAGATTTTCAAGCACCCTTCAACTATCCGCACTATCTCATACAACTGATACACATGACCACACACATGTAGAAAAAATAAATAATCACCAATATATGTATTTCATGCTAAACCAGCACTCATCAGTTGGTCCAGATTATCATCTCTCACACATGTATATAATCGGTGCTCATTTTATATTAAGATAGGAAATCTTCATACTTTAATGGAAAGGCTTTAATCTACTCCAACCTCCAACTTTTCAGCCATCCATATCATTGAAAATCTGATGATGAAAACCCAAATCCCATACTGATGCCAATATTATTGCCATGCCCATGTTCAAATCCCCTATACTTACAATTAAGTCCCAGGTTTGTGAAGAGTGCCTGGTTTTCAAATATTTAAGATTTTTAATATATATATTTTAAAAAAATATTAAACATTGTGCATTATAATGTTGTGAGACTCATTAATTCTTACAACTTTGCTCTAAAATTTAATATCTTTTAAGATAAGATGGTAATAAATTAAGATGATAACAGGCTTGCATGTTTTAGTAGCACTCAAACTTCTTATGAACGCTTAAGCAAAAAACCCCAAACCATTCGATTATTTATTTATAAGCTGTTAGTAAGCAATGAGAATCTATCATTGATGATAATTTAGCATTTGGTCATAATTACCATTGCCTAGTGAAATTAATCAGTCTTCTGGCATAGGTTAACACACACATTAATTCATTACACACATAGATAATTAATTTTCTTATTTCTCTCATGCTTAATACTTTGGTTTCAAATCTCTATTTTTTTTAAAGGTAGTTAAAGATTTTCTAAACAAATATGGGCTATATGTACTGCAGCTAACTATTCAACATTCATTTACAAATGGATATCTTCTTTCCTTTATCTGAAGAGCAAATGTCTTGTAATAAGTTGGATTTTCAGATGAATGTTTAAACACTGATTACTGTACAAAATAAACACAACTCTGAATGGGACTATTCCTGCTTTATGTGGTGTGGTTAACTAGAAATTATTTTGTTTTTAAGCAAGGAAGTAAGGAACCATGGGAGATATATAAAAAGTTTATTCAAAGGACTATGATCAGGGATTGCTTGTTAATGCCAGAAAGCTCTTTGGGAACCCTTGGGGGCAACTTAGGCCACTGGATGAAGATCCTATTCTCAGGCATACTAATTAAATATCAATTCAAGGTTCCAGTCAGATGGCGAATAACAAAGAATTGCTGTCAATTAAAATACAGACTACATAATGATCACCGGCTAAGTCACTAAATGAAGAGCCTGTTGCTCTGATATAAAACTAGTTACATAATAATTACAGACGAAGTTTGAACGATGAGCTTCTCGCTCTGATTATGAAATTAATTTGTCATAATAATTGTAACTAATGTATCAAACGGGTATATTTTGGTAATTTGGAAAATTATTTACTGATGATTGTTGTAATAAGTATAACAAACCTAAACAAATGTAAAACAAAAAAATTTATACTGTAATTGTATGCATATTTCCCTTAATAAAAAACAACAACTGTGATATAATGAACTTTCCATAAATGATGGAAACAGTTTTATATATTTATTAACATTAAATCAATATATATATATATGTTTAAGGCAGATAAAGGCCTCATTTTTATATTTCTAAAGTAGATTAGAGAGGGTTTATAATTTTTTCTTCTTTATTTTGTCCTCTAGTACTAAATTATTATTAATGCAGTATGAAAAACTAAAAATTCTAAGCTTTGTGGAACATTTTAAAGTTTTATTTGCATTTAAACCCCAGATCACAGACATTGCAAATGAATAAAACTAACAACTACATCTCAGAAATCTTTATATGTTACTTGAAAGCTGGTCTGTCGATAACCTTACTAGTTATACAATTATTTTTGGATATCAATTTATTTTTAGTTAGAGGTTATAAACAAGTTAAAAATATCTAAAAAGTCTTCACCTGGTAGTCAATTGAATAAAAGATTAATAACTTCTCATATTTTGCCCTGAAATGGACTATTTAAAGCTTTTTTTTTTTTTTTACCACATAAATAGAAAAATGAATGTCAATTAAAATGTCAATGATAGTGTTATTTTATAATAACTTATCTAGATATTAAAGTTGTTGAAGCTTTAAGTGTAATTGAAATTTAAAATTTATATATATAATCAGATTTATTTATCCTCAAAATGTTTTAAAAATATATATATTTACACAAAATTAGATTTAACAAAGACTTTTTGCTACTGTTGAACAATATTTCAAATAATTTAAGTTTCAATTTTCAAATGATTATATTAATACATACATTAAGCCTATTTATTATCATATTCATACATATTTTTTATATTAGATACAATAATTTAAAATATTATTATTGATAAATAAAATATCAGAGTATTATTATTAATATTTTATCAGAATTAGAGATTTTTTATTATTATTTTTATTTTGGAAAAACAAGTAATAATTTGAAGGGAAATCCTACTTAATATGATAAATAATACTTAAGATTTGTATTGAAAAAAATAGATAAAGAAATTTTATGATTACTATTAATCCCTACAGTTTTGACTGTCTAGTAATCTTCTTCAATGTTGCAATTGATAAATGTATTACATTAGTTATATCATATACCACACAATATACATGTTTTCATCTTGGAGGTCTTAAAGGAACTGAGCAGGGCAAAATCCTAATGTTCACTCCATACATTCTTGTTGTTGCAGCTGTTATTACTATGTGATTATTCATATAGTATACGAACATGAATGGGCTGCTCACCAACATGCATTACATGGTGAGTTTGTTGGATTTTTACCTGCAAGTTTAAGAATATTTTTTCCAATATATACAATCATGACAGACAAAAATAAATCATGGCCCTTATTCCCAGGAGGCTGTAAAGTCACTAACCAAGGCAGTGGTTGGTGGCTGAAGGCGGAGAGTGCTAAGATTTCCCTGATTGTGGACTCAGGCTGCCATTTGATGATGACTTTTTATTTAGGTACTTACAACTGCAGATCACTTTCAAGAAAAGGAAGATTGCAAGAGTTAGAAGAAGAATTGTCTTATATTAAATGGGACATTATTGGACTTTGTGAAGTTAGAAGAAAAGGTGAAGAAACAATTGATTTAAAGGCACAAATATTGGAAATATAAGTGGAGAAGAATTCATTATAAATAAAAAATGGGAGAATAACATTGTGGAGATTGATGGTGTATCGGACAGAGGGGTAAGATTAGTTTTATGACTTAATAGCAGATACCAAATGCAGATAATTCAGGTTTATGCCCCAACAAGTTTTCATAGTGATGAAGTAGCAGAAGATTTTTATATGGATGTACAAAAGGCTTTTGAGCAGAGTAAACATTTTAAAATTGTTATGGGAGACTTTAATGCTAGAATTGATAAACAAATGAAAGATGAAAATGCTATAGGTAATTTTGGTTATAGTAATAGAAATGAGAGCGGACATAGACTTATGGAGTTTGCAGAAAAAGAAAAACTTTATATTATGAATTCTTTTTTTGAGAAAAATGTTAAAAGGAAATGGACATGGAAGCATCCAAATGAAACTACTGAAGAATTGGATTATATTTTGACTAACAGAAAATACATATTTCAAGATTGTAATGTTCTTAATAAATTAAACACAGGAAGTGATCATCGATTAGTAAAATGTAAGATACATGTTAATGCAAAACTAGAGAGACAAAAATTATTAAGAAAAACAATATTTATAGTTGATATTTCTAATCTTCAGAAACATTCTAATGATTTTAAATTAGAACTTACAAATTGGTTTCAAGTATTAGTAGATTTTGAACACGATTCAGATTTGAATGAAATTAATAGAAAAATAACTGATACACTTTTAACAACTGCAACAAAGATAGCTGGTAGAAAAAAGCAGCAATTGACCAATAAAATTTCTACTGAGACTAGAGAATTTATGAAAAAAAGAAGGAATATGAAAATATACAACAATGATACATTAAAAAAGATTGAATATCTCGAATTTTGTAAAATGGTACAGAAAAGAGTTGAAAATGATATGAGAAAGTATAATTGTGAATTAGCAAGGAAAGCTGTAGAAGAGAATAAAAGTCTAAAGAGTGTAAACCAACATTTTGGTATTGATAGGAAATTTAGATCTGCAATAAAAAAAAATGGTATTATTATTAAAAATAGAGATGACATCATAAAATGTGTAGAAGACTTCTATCAAGAATTATATAGTAATAAGAAACAAGTGCCTCCTATACCTATTATATCTTCCAAATTGCCCAGAATTTTGAATGAGGAAGTGAGACATGCAATTAAATTTATAAAGAAAGAGAAGGCTCCAGGTAATGATAAAATTATAATTGATATATTAAAAGAAGCAGGTGAAGAAATATAATTTTTTTTAGCAAAGTTATATACCAAATGTCTAAATGATAAAGATGTACCAGATAATTGGAAGAATGCAGTATTAATATTAATATTTTAAAAAGGTGATAAAAAAGATATTAGAAATTACAGACCTATCAGTCTTTTATCAGTTTTATACAAAAATTTTACTAAGATAATTACAACTCATCTACAGAAAACACTGGATTTCCACCAACCAAGAGAACAAGCTAGATTTAAAAGTGGTTTTAGTACAGTAGATCATATCCAGGGGATTGAGAGAAGTTGTAGAAAGAACAAATGAATATGAGTTGCCATTATGCTTAGGATTTTTAGATTCTGAAAAGGCATTTGATTCTATAAACATTTCTTCAGTGATTAAAGCATTGGATCATCAAGGTATAGATCCAGGATATTGTCATATTTTAAAGAATATTTATAAAAATGCAATAACAACAATTAGATTACATAATGATAATAGGAAAATCAACATTGAAAAGGGTGTAAGACAGGGTGACTCCATATCTCCAAAACTTTTAACAGCAGTGCTACAAGAAGTATTTTGTGGATTAAAATGGGAAGCTAAAGGAGTGAAAGTAAATGGAGATTATTTAAGTCATTTAGATTTTGTAGATGATGTAGTTGTTTTTGCAAATAATACTTTAGAGCTACAGGAAATGTTGCAGGAGTTATCAGATGAAAGTAGGACTAAAGATAAATGTTAAAAAGACTAAAGTAATGTTTAATAGATTTTCTCAAAATATGAAAATAAAGATTGATTATGATGAGTTAGAAGAAGTTAACACTTACAAATATCTTGTTCAGATTATTAACACAGATGAAAACATAATGGATGAAATTAATCATAGAATTAAACTTGGTTGGAGTGCTTTTGGTAGAAATAACTTGGTACTAAAAGGAAATATGCCTATGTGTTTGAAAAGGAAGGTTTTTAATAAATGTGTTTTGCCAGTTCTTACTTAGGGATCTGAGACTTGGACACTTAATAGACAAGCAATACAGAGACTTCAGACCACTCAAAGAAGTATGGAGAGATGCATGTTGGGTGTAACAAGAAGAGATCGAAAACACAATGTATGGGTAAGAGAACAAACAGGTGTTACTGACTTCATTGAAAAAATTAAAAGACTGAAGTGGAGTTGGGCTGGACATATTGCTAGAAGAGATGATAATAGATGGACAATTGAAATTTTGAACTAAATTCCAAAAGATTGTAAAAGACCCAGAAAGAGACCTCATGTGAGATGGATGAATGAAATAAGAAAGTGTGCAGGGGTGATGTGGAGAAGAGAAGCTAAAGATAGGAAAAGATGGATTGAACTTGGAGAGACCTTCATCCTGCAGTGGATTGATAATGATTGTTGATGATAATGATATATGTACTTTCTATTATATACAAAAATGTAAATTTTTTTTTTTTTACTATTATCTAAATCCAAATATACTTATATATTTGTGCATGCACACACTCATGTATATATATTATTGTCTAGTTATTACATTATATTTTAATATTAGCTTCAAGAGTCTCTACAAAATTTATTTGCTTATTAAATATTAGCTAGCCAAATATTGAATAAATACCTACATATTTTAATAATTTGTTTTATTATTGTAACATTTCATCATAAGTAACTAGTAAAAGTTAAAGGAATATTTTATTAAACATCATTTGATTAAGTTAATATATTTATTTTAGTTTAAACTGATATAAATTAGAGTTCAACTTTGTTTAAACTTTTATAACTTATATTTATTTAATCAGTAGTTGATAGATACTTTATGAAATACAATTTATTAACAGATATTCACTTATAATATCTTTATACAATTGCAGAAATTGGCATCCTAATATGTGTGCTCAAATAGAAACCAATTACCTGAGATTATTGTCATATATTTAATATTGGAACATGTAAAATAATTTTTAAAATTTTTCTTTGGTATTACCTGGAATAGAAAGTTTAATCATAATTATAATTTTATCATTCTTTCTTAAAACAATATAATTTTATACCAATGGGCAAGACATTTTCATAGTTTAATTTATTTATTTTTAACAATTATATAACATATTTTGTCAATAAATATTATAGTCTTATTATAAAATGAATATAGAAATTGTAAGCATTTTGCAAAATGATAATTGTGGTTGAATACTTTTTTTTAGTACTTTGAGTTGATATTTTATTTGTAGATTCTCAACTGACTATAGTTATCTGTTGAGCAAATGTTAGTAAAAAATATTATTTATTAAGTATAGGTACTTTCTTATTTTCTGTCCTGCCACTGCTAGAGATGTCATTTCCGCAAAAATTGCAGAAATATTCAGAGTAGGGGGCCAAAAGCAGACGACGCAACTTCTGGCCACTAGATGGCGCTGTTCACCATGTGTATGCACAGCAACAGTATGCCATGTGGCCAAAAGCAGATGACGCAAAGTTCCAGCCGCTAGATGGCGCTGTTTACCATGCGTATGCCCAGGAACATTATGCCAAGTAGCAACCAGCACTACTGTCCGCTAGGTGGCGCTGTTAGCCATAGGTAAACCGATCCAGTTCACATCGTCTGCTAAACAGCGACTACCCAGCATTCTAGCCCACCAGGTGGCGCTGTTTCTCCACGCCATGCGCGGAAAAAACGGTACCATTTAGAAGCGATATTTACATTCGCTTGCTAGCTCCGGTTTGCCTCCATGTTCTTAAAATAAATACAGCATGTACAGCGCCATCTAGTGGCCAGAAGTTGCGTCATCTGCTTTTGGCCCCCTACTCTGAATATTTCTGTAATTTTTGCGGAAATGACGTCTCTAGCAGTGGCAGGACAGAAAATAAGAAAGAACCTACAATATTTACTTACTATTTATTTAATGCACCATATATAGGAATACCTGAAGTTATCATTTACGACATTCTAAAGATTATTCTCACTAAATTTAACAAGAAATTTAAAGAATTAAAAGCTAATTTAAAGGAATCTAAAAATAATTCAAATAACAAATTTGATCAATTGAGATCTGATTTTAATAACAAATTTGATCAATTTAATGTAGAATTTAATGCTTTCAAATGCTAAATTTAAATAATTTATAGTATGAATTAGACATTAAAGTGAAAAAGTTGGATGAAAAATGGGATATGAGGTTTGATGAATTAAAAGCTGAAACAGAAAAACTTTAGAATAAACTGGATACATTACAAAAAAGATTTATTAATGAAGCTAAAGAATATATGAGTTTAAGAAAACTAAGACAAATTTAGATGTTAAAATTAACTTTAGATGATAAAATAAAAGAAATAAAGATCAAATTCAAAGTTGAATTTGAAGAATTTATGCAGACTAGTCAATGCAGCAGTACTTACATTGAAAATAATATATTGAATAATAATAATAGTAAAGAAAATATTATTAGAAGTGACAAAAAGTATATAGACAAGACTAATAAAATTGATAAATAATCTCTTCAAACAGAGATGAATATATATGAGAAATTTATTAATGATAAGTACTCACAGACATTTAATAATTATGAAAAGAAATTACTTTCATTTAATATTCATTCAAAAAGAGACCAGTATTATGGACTTCATGAGAATGATGAAAGCTATAATAAAATGAATTTATATATATTATTAAAAAATAGTTTGAAATATCATAAAGCTATTAATGATAATAGAGGTTATTGCAGTAAAAAATGTGATAGGTGGGAAACTTTTGAAAATAAGCTGAATGTAACTAATAATGCTTCTTTAATATATGGTTATAATAATTTGGAAAGCAAGTCATTTTGTAAAGATAAATATGCATTTGATTTTATTGACTTGGATAATACTAATAATTAGTGTAGGTATAGATTCAAGATGAAAATTACAAACATAAATTACAAATTAAATAATAATTATAATAATAATAATAATGAATGTGACACTAACAACAACAACAACAACAACAATAATAATAATGTTAATGATGATGATGATGATGAAACACTGGAGAGTAAAAACAAAGATCAATTAATGTTGAAAATCGACCATTATGAAATGAAACAGCATCTTCAGATAAGAAACAAAACCCCTTGCATTCATCAATGGAACTGATAATTTATGTATCCACTTATTTACAAACTCATCATATGTTTCATTGCAGTCTCCAAATAAAATTGTTGGATTAGCTGTAGATCCCAGTGTTGAATTAATTGTGGCAATTATTGTATTTATTTTATATTTTTGCAATGGCATATAAGCAAAGATTACATTTATTTTAATTATTTTGTAAAATAAAGTAATGATTAATAGATTTGCATCAATGTATATGATTTGAAAATTGGTAAACTGGCAAGCAGTAGCTATCAAAAGACCTGTCCCGGCTGATGGAGAGGTAGAGTCTCTTGAACATGCAACAAAGCCCTCACTATTTAGGAATTTTGCTGGATCAATTTGTGACTCTGCATAAATTTTGGTTTCAAGCAGCCCCATTATATGAGGTTTTGTTTCCCTGATCCATTGTTTCAACTTAAATATTTTTTCTATTGAATTCAAACCCTGTACATTAAAAGAAGCAATTTTAATTTTCATTTATAAAGTTTTACTTTTTATTTTGAATTGGTTTGAATTTACTTTATCATTAATTATACTTATCTTTGGCTGTCTATCAATTGTAAATCTTAGGCATCTTCAAACTCAATTTTAGTTTCAACAGCAGTATATCTGTCCATTCGATACCATTCTCCTGTGTCATCAAACATAAGATCTCCTAATTTTAGCTTTTTTCCTGTTTTCCTGTTTTTTGAGGGCCTTCCTGGCTTTCTCTTCTGTTCAATATTACCCTGAGGAACTTGCTGCATATTTGGCATTATTGTCTGAGTAATCTCAATATTTGTATTGTTCCTAGTTCTTTGTTTTTTAGTTAATTGCAGTTCTTTGTCCAAATTCATATTCTCTTCATAATATTGCTTCCCATCAACATTTTTTCGGTGTGTGTTTGTTTATATTTTTTTCTAAAGCTTTAATCACATGCATTTTTATATCATTTCCTTTTTTTCTTTTACTTTTGTATTATTTATCTTAAGGCACTCTTTTTCCTCCAGACTTAATGAAGAATCTAGAATCTCACCAATATTGCTATCATCATTATTTACATTTGCAGTTTCACTTTCTTGATTATTTGTATTCATATGTGATTGTATAAATTTTTTTTCCTTTTCACTTCCCTGAGTTCACACATCCAATATCAGTATTTGCTTTATATCCCTTTGTTTACAGCTTGTTTTCCTTTCTAGTCTTTCTTCTGATATATCAAATTCTTTATTATTTTCATTCTTTGGACAGTCTATAATTAAATGGCTTCTTTCTCCACAGCCAAAACATTGTGGCCTTAGCCCTTTAATGTTTAGGTATAACACTGCTCCCTGATCCATAATTTGCCTTGGAATTTCTTCTGGCTTAATATGATGGTGCAGCTTTATCTTAAAATGATAACTGTTGGTGTATATAAGTATGGGTGTATCATTGCACAAGATTTGTTTAATGTATATGGTTTTTCCAAATGGTCAGGCCATACTTTTGAAATCACGAAAGCTAAACCCAAAATATGCATTTTTAATGATTCCTGAACAATAATTTTGCAGATTTTCATCTACAACAATCATTACATATCTATCCATTGTTTTTATTTGTGATTTGAATTTTATTTTTTGATTTTCATTGAAGAATTGTATAGCTATATATCACGAGTTTGTATGTTACCTATCTCTGAGACTGAGTCCCATAAGTTTTCTTCTGTTAGTTTTTGATATAATAACTCTTTGTGAAATTTATATAAAGTTTGATTTCTGTTTGTAATTGTGAGCACTAATGATCTATCAGAAAAGAATTTACTGGATGTTGATTTCTTGAATTTTTTCTTCTGTCCAGTTATCTTCAGTTTGTTCTGTTAAATGATTAGGTGTCTCATCTTTATTTTCTACACTTAGTTCAAAGATGTCTATTGAATTAGCTCTCCTGAATCTGCCTATTTGTTTTTCCCCTCCGTTTTTTTTTTGTGTTCTCTTGCTGTATAATATTTTCTAATATTGCTTTTTGTGGTTTCTTTGTAGCAATATGCCTAATGCATCAACACACATGGACTCGGCAATACATTAGATGGACATTAGGGAGGGGACCTGAAATCAAAGTGCCATTAGCAATTAAAATCAACAATGAAACATTTACTGGAAATAATATGGTTTTACAAATTCTTAACTATTTTAAAGATAAGCTGGTACCAGGGAAATTGATACAATATCAGACAAATGTATTTGGAATGGCAGAGATTGAATCACCATATGCAATAGATGATTTTATAATGAAAATGAATGAAATTCCCAACAACTGTCATCCAGGAAGCCCTGGAATTCCGCTGTTCATATTAAAACACCTTGACAATGCCTGTGCCAGGTGCAAATTATTTATCACAGAGAGTAATAACAATGGAGGGAGTTAATATGATCGCGATGGTGCTGTTTAATAAAAAAAAAGCCCATCCCTTTGTTAATCAAGATAAGGCCACTATCAATGGGTCCATTGTTTATAAAGATTTTAGAGAAAGTAATTAAAGATAAAATAGAACCATTTATTTTGCCGATGATTTCTCCAGTTCAATTTGCAAAAAAACATTCATCTACCACACAAGCTTGTTATTTAAGGATATTTTGACATCAGTTAGAGAAAAGATATGGCCCAGCTGGATATTGCTTCAGCTTTTGACAATGTTAATATATCTGTACTGTTGAGATTATTGAATGACACTGAAATTGCCAAAATCACTTATATATGTTATAACAAATTTACTCTTAAATCATGAGTGTCACATCACCCTGAATGGCAGAAATTCACCAGCTTTCACACCAACTAATTCACTTTCACAGGGGTCCCCACCTAGTGCCATCTTATTCATTTTATATATAAATCCCCTTCTTGTTCAACTACAACAGGCATTTGAGGGAATGGAGATCCTAGGAACAGGTCAAAAATTGACCTGCATTGCATACATGAATGATATTACAGTTTTCCTGACATCGATGATTTTAGAAAAATACACAAAGGAATTTAAACTAGGTTTCAATCCAGAAAAAACAGCAGCATAAACCATATTCATGGGAAGGCCATGTACATCCATTTCCCAGGCAAACTAGGCTCATTTCTTGGGTTTCCATTCCATCTGGGGACTACTGGCATGAGATGTTTTTTGCAGAACAAATTGAAAAGACTCATTAGCCAAAACCTATATGTCAGTATATTCTAAGATTCAATTAATTAACAATTTGATGATGATTAAGATAGTTTGCTTTATGCCAATAGTTGCTTTCTCAAAAGCTTTTATCTCTAAAATTAAGATCATTTGCAATCAGCTACTATGATCAAGGAAAGTCATGGTGATATCAATGGAAAAACTATGTCAACCACCGAATAAAAATGGTTTGAGGTTACATGATATTGGTATTTTTGAATAACAGAGAATGAGAAACAATATAATTGATATTGTTAAACAATTTCCAAAATTAAGCAGCTCATAGAGATAATTCCAACTGATAAACCACCGCCAAAAAAATTATTATATTTTGAACAATTAATATATCATTGTAAAACAGAATCAAAAATCCCAGAGCAATTTATTAATAAGTACAAATACTGGGAAATTTATGAACTAATAAATGAAGATAATAATACAATTGCTTTGGAACCGATACTAGAAATTAATAATAAACAACTGGTTAAAAGGTATAAACTATGGGCCTTAGAGCCAAAGTTTTTCAATTTTCTGATAAAACTTAACTTATCTGCATTACCCACCACATATTTTCTTTGCCATAAAAGATTGTATATATCACTTGATCCCTTTTGTGGGTTATGCCATTGAGCTGAGGAAACCCTATCAAATATGATATATCACTGTGAGGGACTTAAGCAGATAAGAAATCTGATAACTAGCATTTACAGGAAGTCTAATGTAACAATGCATCAATTAATTTCTGCATTTAGAGAGGGATTAGCACCAAGTGTCAAGGCAGCAACCTTTGTGCTCTATGCATACTAGTATACTATATGCACCTTCCTAATTGGTAACAATTCTAGGAGGTATCCAGCTACTTTTTCAAATGAACTTGCAATGATACAGAAAAGGGGTAAGACACTGGACAGACCTGACATTTATGCAGCCACCGGTCATTACTTAAGATTAAATCAATGTTATAGTGAAAAAAATGTTAAAACTCTTAGGAACCGGTATAGTGTTGTGTTTTTTTTTGAAAACTTGAAATCTTGCAACATCAGTGAATTTTGAGAATAGGACACATTTAAAAGAAACATAGGATCAAAACTTGGGAGTTAGATCTAATAAGATCTTTGTAACACCAGTTTAAACATTGTAAGTTGGAAAAATTAAAACATTATAAAGAAACTTAGAAGGATACACATGTCAAATTAGCAACAAGGACAGTTTGGCAACAATTTTCCCCTTCTGTTATAAGTGATTGATTTGCTAATGGGGTTCAAATGATAAATTGTATTTACTCATTTGGGACATAAAATAAAATAAAAATTGTGTTATAACATTTGGACTGTTGACCTAGGCAGAATGAACAATCCAGGATATTATATGTAGGCAAGAACTATGATTTAAGCTTATGTAAATCCAGAAAGAATTCTAACAAAAATGACAATGTAAATGTTAAAATTTGTAATCAACTTGTAGCAGTTAATTTACTATGTAACCACTAATGTTGTATTTTTTTGAGACAATAAAGGCCTTTTGAAACATCATCATCATCATCATCAGCATTATCATTACTATCATCATCATCATCATCATCATCATCATCATCATCATCATCATCATCATCATAATAATAATAATAATAATAATAATAATAATAATAATAATAATAATAATAATAATAATAATCATCATTATCATTACTATCATCATCATCATCATCATCATAATAATAACAATAATAATAATAATAATAATAATAATAATAATAATAATAATTGGTTTGAGGATGTGATATTGCTAATAACCCCCATGTGAAAAACAAAAAAGACTTCCGCATAGCCTTGTCACAGAAGTGGAATATATAAATTACATATATATTTATATATTGACCAGTAACTTATGTATTTACATATTAACCAGCAAATATCAAGATCATGTTTTCTTCAATATTAATACCAGTTGGAGTGACAAGCTGAAGTTCTATGATTATGACCCATTCTCCTGGATCAAAAGCAACGCTTAGAAAATTATTTATTTAATTGTCCAGTAGAATGTAATCTTTTCTCATATTAGTGTATTAATGTTATTCATAGAATTACACATTTAAAGAAAAGAAAGAAAATTATAGAGTTACAGAGTATAAAAATTTCTTATAATCTGATAATAGATTTATTTTTTAGAATCACCTTAAATTGAAAAAGGATTTAAATAAGTATTATTTCTATATATATTAGAATTTTTTTATAGGCTGCAGAAAGGAGTTTGCTGTTAACTGAAAAGAGATCCTTTGATTCATCTTGGAGGTCTTAAAGGAACTGAGCAAGCAAGGTCCTAATGTCCATTCCATACGTTCTTGTCATTGCAGCTATTATTATTATTATTATTATTATTATTATTATTATTATTATTATTATTATTATTATTATTATTATTATTATTATTATTATTATTATTATTATTATTATTATTATTATTATTATTATTATTATTATTATTATTATTATTATTATTATTATTATTATTATTATCATCATCATTATCATTATTATTATTATGATGATGATGATGATAATGATGTGATTATTCATATAGTATACAAATATAAATGGGCTGTGCACCAATATGCATTTGACAGCATGGTCAGTTTATTAGCTTTTTACTTCGAAGTTTAAGATCAAGAAGCACCATGGTCTTTCTTCTCAGTTGCCTGATAGCTCTTAACTGATATATCAGTTGAATTTTCTTGAAGGCAGAATGAATATATGAATAAATGAGAGGACTTTTTTTCTTCTAATAGATATTTACTATCATGTCAGACAAAAATAAAGCATGGCCATTATTATCAGGAAGTTGTAAAGTCACCAGCCAAGGCAAGCAGTTGGTGGCTGAAGGTGGAGGATGCTAAGAATTCCCTGATCACAGAGCCAGGCTGCCATTTGATGATGACCTTTTATTTAGGAACTTACAATTATATATCACTTTCAAATGAAGGAATATTGCAAGAATTGTAAGGAGAAGGTCTCATATTAAATGAAACATTATTGGACTTTGTGAGATTAAAAGAAAAGGTGAAGAGACAATTGATTTAAAAAGTGGACTTGTACTCTATTACAAAGGTACAAATATTGTAAGTACAAGTAGGATTTATTATAAATAAAAATATGAAGAACAACATTGTGAAGATTGATAGTGCATCAGACAGAGTGGCAAAGTTAGTTTTTCAATTTAAAAATAAATACCAAATGCAGATAGTTCAGATGTATGCCCATCGAGTTCTCATAGTGAAGAAGTAGTAGAGGATTTTTATATGGATGTACAAAAGGTTTTTGATTAGGTAAAACAACATTTTAAAATTGTTATGGGAGTCTTTAATGCTAGAATTGCAACCAATTCAAAGATAAAAGTGCTGTATGTAAATTTGACGAGGACATACATTTGTGAGTTTGCAGAAAAACAGAAACTTTATATTATGAATTCTTTTTTTTTTTTTGAGAACAATGTTAAAACAAAATGGACATTGAAGCATCCAAATGAAGGTAAAGAGAATTGGATTATATTTTGACTAACAGAAAATACATATTTTAAGATTGTACACAGGAAGTGACAATTGATTAGTGAGATGTAAGATACGAGTTAATGCTAAACTAGAGAGGCAACACTTATTAAGAAAAACTACATTCATAGTTGATATTGCTAATCTTCCAAAACATTTTAATGAATTTAAATTGGAACTTACAAATCATTTCAGATATTAACAGATGTTGAATATAATTCAGATTTGAATGAAATCAATAGAAACATAACTGATACACTTTTAAAAACTGCAGCAAAGATAGTTGGTAAAAAAAAAGCAGCAATGGATAATTAAAATTTTTACTGAGACTACAGAATTTATATAAAAAAAAGTAATATAAAAATAATGCATTAAGAAGGATTGAATATCTCAAATTTTGTAAAATGATGTAACAAGAGTTGATAATGATATAACAAAATATAATTGTGAACTAGAGTGTAAAATAACATTTTGGTGGTAGGAAACTTTTATGTATAATGAGAAAAAAAAGGTAGAATTATTATTAAAAAGAGATATGACATCATAAAATGTGTAGAAGAGTTCTATCAAGAATTTTATAATTATAAAGAACAAGTACCTCCTACAGCTATTATATCTTCTTAATTGCCCAAGTGAGACATGCAATTAAATTGATGAAGAAGAGAAAAGCTCCAGGTAATGATGGAATTATAATTGATATCTTAAAAGAAGCAGGTGAAGAAGTTTTTTTTTTTTTTAGCAAAGTTATATACCAAATGTCTAAATAATAAAGATGTACTAGATGATTAAAACAATATAGTATTAATATTAATATTTGAAAAAGGTGATAAATTTAAGATATTAGAAATTACAGACCTATCAGTCTTTTATCAATTTTGTACAAAATTTTTACCAAGATAATTACAACTTGTCTACCAAGATCTTTGGATCTTAACCAACCAAAAGAACAAACTGGATTTAAAGTGGTTTTAGTGCATTGAATTATATTCAAATATTGAGAGAAGTTATAGAAAGGATTAGTGAATATGAGTTGCCGTTGTGCTTTGGATTTGTAGATTATGAAAAGGCATTTTCTATAAGCATTTTTTTAAAGATTAAAGCATTGGATCATCAAGGTATAAACCCAGGATATTGTCATATTCTAAAGAATATTATAAAAGTGCAACACAACAATTAGATTACATAATAACATTAGGAATGTTAACATTGAGAAGGGTGTAAGACAGGATGACTATATTTCCAAAACTTTTTACAGCTGTACTGCAAGCATTATTTTGTGGTTTAAAATGAGAAGTTAAACGAATAAAAATAAATAGAGATTATTTAAGTCATTTAATTTTGCAGATGATGTAGTTGTTTTTGTAGATAATGCTGCAGAGCTTCAGGAAATGTTGCAGGAGTTATCAAATAAATGTAAGAAAGTAGGACTAAAAATAAACATTAAAAAGATGAAAAAAAAATTGATAATAATGTATTAAAAGTTAAAAACTACAAATAACTTTGTCAGATTATTATTATTATAAATCATAGGTTCTCAAACTTTTTGAGGCCACTGCCCCCTTTGTAAGACATAAATTTTGTAATGCCCCCCATGTGTAACAGTTTTCCATGTTCAATCTGTTTGATATTTTTGATGTAAATAACAACTAATGATACTGCATCAGATGATACCTACTCCATAATTCATACAAAGCACCAAAGATATAACATGGTGTCAATGTTATGCATTGGAATAAGGCATCAACATAAACTCAATATTAATAACAAGAAAAAACAAACAAAATTTAAAGTTATTAAATTTAAGTTCAAATGAGTGAAATCAAATCAAAATTAATTATATTTTCTGATTTCTCCCTATCCAAAACTCTAATACCCTGATAATTGGTACCATGAAGTTTTAGGTGATATATATTTGAAAGGCTGAACCTAAA
This sequence comes from Epiperipatus broadwayi, assembly GCA_028023455.1. Taxonomy (NCBI): domain Eukaryota; kingdom Metazoa; phylum Onychophora; class Udeonychophora; order Euonychophora; family Peripatidae; genus Epiperipatus; species Epiperipatus broadwayi. The sequence continues at coordinate 5,491,684 of JAQFVV010006222.1, forward strand.
CCTCATATTCATGTGCCACTTTCATGAAGAAAAAAACACTTTCAAAAAGGAAATAGCACTGCCAACAAAGCAACAACAACAAAATAAAACCAAATCAGCATGCCAATAAATTTTCAATATTCACATACAGAGATTACAAAAATAATAATAATAATTTCACACAAAGTAAGTTTCTTTTTTCTCAAATAGAACAATATATTAAAAGCAAACAACAACAACAAACAAATATATATGTATCTATGCCTTGGCATTCACACAAGCATTCCAGAAATTAATTTGGTAGAACTGTTTTAAAGTAAGAAAATCAAATAATAATTTATGGAGAAACAAAACAAAAAATACAATATAATTTATAGCAACAAGACATAATAATGATAATAAATAATTAAAAAAATTATACCGTCCAGTTTCCTTCTGGTTTCTTTCCATTAACCATCTCTGGACTTAGTAACTTTTAAGTGCACTATAAACCATGACAACAAGATGATGAGGGCTTCCCTTCTTTATGGTAAAATGTAGCCATTAATATGTTCATCATTATAATCTAGCATCTGTGGCTACATGACAGCAGCATAGGAGTCTGGCTGGTGCAGTAATATTGGGAGTTTACTTCATTAGCATTTTAATGATAAAATTTTGGCATTTTTATATTTCTCAGCTTTCTCTAGAAATGGACAGACTATAATTTGAAGCTAGGCTCAGTTCTGCCTTCTTTCATAAAGTTCTTCACTACTTTACAACTAGAATATTTCTCTTAGTTCAGCAAACTCTTAACCACACAGCAAACAAAGCATAGCAAGGAAAACAATGAACTCAGAAGAGACCCACCCCAATCACCTACTGAAAACCTTTTATAGCACACCTATAGCAATACAAATTGAGTACCCCTCTTTCACTACTACAGCCTTTATCTCCAATTTCTTGGATAATTGATCATAACACAATTGATATAGCTTTTTACATCTTTTTATCTTTCACTTTTTTCATATCTTTCACTTTTTTCATTTTCCACTCAGACTTTTTTAATTCCTCAAGGAGTTCTGTTCTACATATATTTTCTAATTTTAATACAATAGAAATAGTTTTTCCATCTTTACAAAAGATTCAAAACAACAACGAAAAAACAAATCTGAGATATGACAAATTTTTAGATTCTCTCAGCTGATATTGGCCTTAAATTTCTTTATTTTTAATCAAAAATTTGCAAAACATTTACAATTACTCTGACTATCCCTCTTTTTTATATATTTTTGCATATAAACAATTTATAAAATAACCATAAAATAGGCAAAATAATGTAAAAATTTAGTGGTTTGAGAGTGAGTTAAAGCCGATGATTGTTGCATTCAGAAAAAGGGCTAGACCACCTGAATGCTCCCCAAGTGCTTCTGAACCCATTATAGCCCCCTAGATGTCTTCACTGCCCACTGGGAGAGAGTGGTATCATTCACTTTGGAAAACACTGCTATAGATAGAAACATAATGGATGAAAGTAAGCATAGAATTAAACTTAGTTGGAGTGCTTTTGATAGAAATAATATTAAAAGGAAATATGCCTGTGTTTGAAAAGGAAAATTGTTAATAAATTTGTTTTACTAGTTCTTACTTGAATCACTCAAAGAAGCATAAAAAGATATGTTATAAGTAAGAAGAGATTGAAAGTAAGAGAACAAACAGCTGTCATTGATATCATTAAAAGAATTAAGAGACTGAAGTGCAGTTGGGCTGGACATATTGCTAGAAGAGAGAATAATAGATGCACAGTTAAAATTGTAAATGGAATTCTAAGAAATTAATAAAGATCCAGAAACAGACCACATGTGAGGTGGATGGATGAACTAAGAAAATATGCAGAAGTGACATGGGGAAGAAAGGCTAGAGATCAGAAAAAATGAATTGAACTTGAAGAGATTTTCATTCTGAAGTGGATGAATAATGGTTGACAATGATATATATATATATATATGTGTGTGTGTGTGTAGTTTTATATATCTTTATATCATTACAAAATTTGGTATCTCAAAGTCTTAAGCTATTTATTACATTGCAAAATTGGTATCCTAACTTGATAGGCTATTATTTACCTGACAATAGTTGGTTATTATTCTTATTTAATACTGTCACAAATTAACATGCCTAATTCATGAGGTATGATAATCCATAATGATAATTTATGCCAATGCATAAATTGGCATCCAATTCATTTATAATAATTTATACTCTTACAATATATATCCTTGTCAGTAATAACTATACATTCTGAGTAAGTCAATGGCCTGTAAATGGTAATATAATCTGATTCCTTTGACTGATTTCTAGCTAATTTCTCTTCTTCATAATAAAAATACTATCATGCAGAGCTAACACAAGAGCACATTTTGATTATATTATTAGTCTTATGTCATTTGTATTAGTACATTAACATAGTCAACAACATAATTTGGAGTTCAAAATTAAAAATTTCTCATCTAGTCATACATTTTAAAGCAAGATTAAAAATAATATTACACATCTAAATTTTATATTACCATTCAAAAGGTAGTCATTTTTAAAGTATTAACTTTATCATATAAAATAATACCATCTGCAAATTTAATACAGTCAGCAATTATTATCTATATAGTAACTTCTTTGAAACTTAAATCTACCAATTACCTGTCAGTGTAGAATTTTTCTTTTAAATTCTTATAATGCTTATTAAAACTGATATTCATTTCGATACTCATAAATAAAAAGAATCCCACATATTTCCTTTTAATCAAATCACTACTAATACAATCATTTTAAGCCAACAAATATCACATGACCACCAGCTCTTATGCTTGTGTATAACTGTTGTTAAAACAGGCAAAACTCACTAGCTTGCTGTATGTGGCAATATATATAGTGAATTTTGCCTGTTTTAATACAATCATTGTCAGACAAAGTCTCTATATTCTTTTTAATTAATAAAGAACAGATTTTCTAAGAAAATTTCATGGTAATTTGACTTACTTGAAATTTTTAAATTGACAATTTAATTTTTGTGCTTATTGTGAATATCAATTGCTTCTAGAGAATAAATTTCAATTTTTTTTTATAAATATCTTTGGAATAAGATGACTTTTTAATGCCATTATAACATTAATCTTTGAATATAATCTACATCTATAAGCATTCACGTAATGTTGAAATCCTTTAGATTATGTCTCCTACACTTATCAAAAAGTATGGACATATCTATATATAACAAAGTATTCATGACAATTCATATATTTTGCAAAGATTTACTAAGTTTATAAAGTCAAAATCAATATTATCAATAATTTTGGATCATGTTTTATTATTTCTACCAATATTGGCATTAAAAGTTTTGAAAAAAAAAACCCTCATTAATCTTTTGTTAATATTTATGTCTTAACGTTATCCAATAAGAAATAAATATTTTCTATCAACTTTTTGCAACTAATAATTTAAGCATAAGCACTGATAAAATGACCAAGATATTATTACCATAAAATAAAAGTCATATCTTTTATTTATAGATTTAGAAATTCCATGTACAAAATATATACCTAATTATACTTTATGAACACAATACTATGCATTCTTTTTTTATTTGATAAATAGATTATTTAATGGAAGCTTATATTTCCTACTGATTCAATCATACTTTGAAAGCTAATTAAAAATAAGAGCTGGTTTACATTTAGTTCTGGTAGAATTCTTCTCAAGCACAATTCTCATATTTCATTATCTATATTAAAAAAAATTGAAAAACTTATCTTTATTATCATCACTACTTCATATACTGCCATTAATTTAACCAAATTTTAAAAGTAAAGCCAAATTTGATCCATTGTTTTTTTTCACATTAATGGAATCACATGGTTAACTAAATAAGGTTATCGAGTTTTAGAATCATTTTCTGGATGAATTTTCTCAAATCACTTCCATAGGCTTTAGTATTGATTATTTTGCTTCCTGCTAGATTGCAATTATTAATTCCCAATCTGCTAATTTTATCTCTGTCACTGATTTTTTTAAGGCTAACAACTTTTTATACCTTACATAATTAACATATTTGCATGCAAATCATTAGAATAACCAAACATTTAATTAAAATATGGAATTTGATTGTATAAATACACAATTTAAGAATTATAGTCAGTGCAGAGAGATGTTTCATGTTGTGAAAAATATATAATAACCAGAAATGCCGAGATAAAAATAGACAGAATGAGGAAAAATTATAGAGAAGATTACTTGTAGGTAAAAGGTTATCTGCATTAGAAATAGGAGTCATCCACAATAAGCAGTACTATATCTTAAAAAAATAGTAGCAGGCACTCTTGATTAGGCATAATTATTATCTTATTGTGTGAATAATCAAGTACTTATTGATTATTCCTTAATTCTGAAAATCATTTTATTATATATATATATATATGATCTGAGGGTGGAGCAAAATGAAAGAGACAGTGAATATTGACTCTGACGTTTATGTAAACAAATACGCTTGTTTGGAGGTCTTGGTAAAGCTCCATCTATTGATCATTAATACAAGCGATAGCAGGTTTTTACGTATATAAAACTTGTTTTGTTTTTCATATATATATAAAATCAACAAAAGAAAGTTATTACACTCTTGCTTTTGGTTTAAAAGCCATTATAGTAGCTCTCAGAGGCACATTAGCATTGGTGAAAGTGAATGCTATTAAAATATCAGCTAAACACTTTTGTGAATACTTTTTCTAAGTTTGTAGATTGTAGTTCTTTAAAGACTTACAATAACCTGAGTTCTGATCATGAAAGTTGTCTCCCATGGTGGAAGGCTTTTATACAAACTTCTCCAAAGACTGTTTTAATTTCACGTATATACAATGTCTGATACTCGGATTGTGCGTGCAATGTTTTATTTAACAAATTAGAAAAAAACCATCTATGATGAACTGTTAAAGCATACAATTATTCCATTGTTCAAACTAACATTGCAAAATATTAACTGCAGACTAATGAAAGGTGCCATTAATTGTTATTTTATATCTTGTAAGTAAACAAATATGAGCCTTAGAATAATATTTGGGTGAAAAAAGTGCTAATGGATTTATTGCTCAGGAGTCTATAAAAACAAGCCAAACTTTCCATACAGTAGTGCCACTCAGTGCAAACCAGAGTAATCAATGGAAGCCAGAAGGCCTGCACATAAAATTCCTATCTAGTCCCTACTTATTCTTCCTCAGACTAGTTTCTAGCTTGTGGCTTTCATCAGTGAGGAGCCTTGGATCTGAGACCACCGCACCTAGGTCTTAGGATCTAGTATTCATTCAATATCCCTAGACTAGTGTAGGGCTCTCAGATCCAAGGCTTCTCACTAATGAAAGCTGCAAGCTAGAAGCTAGTCTGGGGATAGTGGATGAGTAGGTGCTAGTCAGGAATTTTATGCACAAGCCTTTTAGCATTCATTGGTTACTCTGGCTTGCACTGAGTGGCACTACTGTGTGTAGAGTTTTGCCTGTTTTAACAACAATTATGAGCAAGCATAAGAAGTGGTGATTTGAGTTCATAAGAAGTTTGAGCATCATTTCTGGGAGCATCAAAATCGATTTTGGGGCCTTCCGATCCCAAGTCAGACACTACCAACTATACCAAAATGCACAGAATATATTTGGGAAAAAATAGAAGTTGCATAATTGGTGAATAAGGTGGCAACTCAAAATGCAGAAATGATTTTTTTTAAGTTGAAAATTGTTTCACAACCAAAGCACTTGTGCAAAACAAAACAGAGAAGGATAAAATCATTCTACACTTAAATATGCATTCAAATACAATAAATAAACTAAACAAGCTGTAATTTGTACAATAACACATAAATATCTTTTTAAATAAGTGGCATTGGCCTCTCTCACTGCATTTTGACTCATAAATTAAGGCTGTCTAATTTGTTTGTGTCAAATGTCATATATATATTATAACGATCGAAATGGAAGTGATCGATCCAATCTAACCGCAAACTATGATATCTGCTCTACAATGCGCCATCTAGGCATTTAAACCTAGGAAAATTTATAGAGTAGGCAGATACGCACTGTTAAGATTCCACTTTATTTAAATATTCAGATCATTAGCCCAAGTCACTAGCTCAGTGGAGACGCAGAGATAAAAATCTATATCTTAATTTATATCTTAAATATAAATAAATAAAAGCCACTGCCAGAAATTAACACATAAAAATATTTATTTATGCACATATAAAATAATATTTATATTTTGAGGAATAAATTCAACATTTTAGATTTTTCTATTAATCTTTAGTTTTACATTTAAGTAAATTACAACCATGAGTTTAATATTTATTTAGTGAGTCGATTATGAATACTACATAGATCTGCATTTGAAAAGAAAATATTCTTCCCTGATTTAACCTTAGGCAACAAATTTCGCAATCAAACCGGCGCCAATCCATCTGATATATTTATGTATTCAATGTAGCATGAAAATACGACAACACAAAATACTATACTGTCAGGAATGTACATCTGAACAGAAAGTAGAATTAGAGAAAAAATTGTCTCTCTACCAACCAGGAATGCAACATCTGTTGGCGAGTAGAACAATAAACATAAAACTCCATAGGACAGGACTGCGGTCCTTTGCTGTCTTACAAACCCATCCATAGGCAAACAGAAGGTGTGTGGCATATATATATAATCCTTTCCATAGCGGATCTCATACTACAGCTACAATTACACAAATATATCCAATCCATTGAACCAATTCAACTACGAAATGAATAACCTAAGATTACCCTCCCTTAATATAACTTTACAAAACTATATAGCCATTCACGCCCGACTTAAATTTAACATTTAAATATGTTCGCACAGATTATTTTTATACAATTTGCTTTATAATGTCGAGTATAGATTGGCTACACAGATTCCACAGTCAAAAACATTCCAAATTAAACACAACCGATCAAAATACAAAGTCAATCGATAACGTCAATTGCTGAGGAAATACAGGAGACCCTTTGGTGTTCATCATAAGACACCGCAGTGGCATCGTTGACATATATTCTAATCGACTGTGAAAACCACAACATAATCAACCACTAACGAATCTCTGCAACATCTATACCCAACTTAAATGTAATGCATTTAATAATTTCTACAATAAATATTACTACAAATAATAATAATAAAATGGAAATGATCTTAGCAAAACTTAACTATATAAATTTAAACAATCAATTATTAATTTGAAAATCAAATAAGAGTTCATTTTAAAATTTAAATTAGCTGAATCTTTAAAAAAAAATTGACGAAAGTTCTTAATTACTTTTTTTGTTGTTGTTGTTAATTTGTAAAGTTCATAGCCCACGGTAGAAGAGTCCAGGTTTCTGCTTTTAATTCCCATGATGCCTCCATTGGAAGATAATATTCTGGAGATGGCAATAGCTGGTTCAAGGTATCACAGTCTTTTCATTTTTTTTTATAGAGAGTGTGATATGTGCGTCCTACCACATCTCTCAAACACAAAACGCTGGAACTGTCTGAAAAAACTGTATTTCCCTTTTTATATTATCCACATGGATTCAATCAACAAAACGTCACTAATCCATCACTTTCGTTAGGGTCCGAGCCAAGGCTTAGTGCTTCCACCGGTCAAGCTAATTTCTCTTTATTTTCTTATCTATCTTTCATCAGATCATTTTAATTATACAAGAGCCCAAGGCTAGCTTGCTTTTCAAACAATTTATAAACCATCATTTCCATTTACAGATTACAAGAATTAATTAATACCTGTTTTTATTTTTAAATCCTGTACTTTTTTTTTTATAAAAAAGTACATTCAAATACTTATCTATTTGTTTTTTTAAAAAAATATTTTTAAAGTTTGGCATCTGTGTGAATGTATATACGTTTAACAAACATTTTAACTCCAGCGTCTAGTTTTTTACTTTTATTTGTGAACTTTTAAGTCTTTATTTTAAATTAATGTAATGACATATTTATATATCGTTACAATATATATCATTAAAAACCAGTCAACACTTTGACAATCCTAATATCAATAACAATCAACAATTTCAAACTGTTGTCAAGGCAATCTCCTTTTAACAATAAAAATATATAAACACAGTAATGTATAAATAAAAGTAATGTATACTGATATTTTTAAATAAATATTTTTTTATTAGTTAATTTTTTTTTAATGATATTTTTTAGAATATGCACTTTAAAAAAAAAACAAAAAAAACAACAAGATTTCTTTGTATATATAAGTAAGCACTGATAATGTAAAGTTTAAGTCCAGTCTGAATAAAACTAATAGTTTTACCCAATCAGTAATTAAATCTTAGATTATTAGCATGCTTAGGATTTTTTAGTAGCCTGCAGTCAACCAATCAGCTTTCTAATTATTAGTTAAACTAATAATAACAATCGAATAGCTTTATTACTGAAAGATTAATGAGAAATTCAAGTGCTGGAAGTGACTTTAAGCTTCAAGTTTTTCCTTTCCTACTGCATTAATTATGTAGAATGTTAATTATATATCTATCATTTGTTAGAGCAATATTTTTCAACCTTTTTCTAATAGTACTTCATCCAATTTAGTAATTTTTATAGTATTCTCATATATTTTATATGGTATGCAGATGTATAAATAATTATTTTATATAATTTGTAATACTGTATTATTAACTAGTTTAAATTGCATATAATTTTTTTAATAAAAACATTGCACATGTATTAAATGTCTGCAAGATTTAGTACAGTGGATGCTAGTCCTCAAAATCTTTGGAAATGCTTTCTTGGATTGAAGTTCCAATTCTCTCATTCTAACATTTATATTGTCTGTAGTTTGTAATGATGATATATTATAAGATGTGATATGTTGGATTATTTCCATCATTTATGAGTGAATGTTGAATGTATAGAAAATTTTAAACTTTATTCAAACTTTCCAAATACAACTTGTTAGTAATAACACACAAATAGACAATACAGGTTAGTAATTACACAATGTTTCGAGTAGTATTATTCTCTACTCTTCTTCAGGTGTTGCTGGTCTATATGCATAGTGATAATATTCGCTTAGAAGTTGAACTCGCAATACTTAAAAATCTAAAGGTGCGAGTTCAACTTCTAAGCGAATATTGTCACTGTGCATATAGGCCAGCAATACCTGAAGAAGAGTAGAGAATAATACTACTCGAAACGTTATGTAATTACTAACCTGTATTGTCTATTTGTGTGTTATTACTAACAGGTTGTTTGTATTTGGAAAGTTTAAATAAAGTTTAAAATTTTCTATACATTCAACATTCACTCATAAATGATGGAAATAGTCCAACATATCACATCTTAACGTTTATATCTCTTATAAACTCCAAGCAATAAATCACTCATTTTTTTTTTTTTTCACAGTGTAGTTTAGTGCAATAGTAGATAGGTTAATTTTAGAGCTCAAAATCCGTGGATCAAGACTTATTCTCTGTCATTTGCCGGTGTTCCAATTTTATGTGAACTCTCAAACAATAAACCATTCGATTATTATTATTTTTTTTTAACTGTAAAGATTATTAAATAATTTATAATTTTAGTTATATAATTTCAAAAAATATATAAGAAGATAATATAATTAATAGGATGTTTAAATCTCATGCAACTTGCAAGAATTTTTAAATATTGAGTCAATTATTTAGAAAAATATTTTCTAAAAAACCATATTTTCTTTTTTTCAACTGATTTCACCGAGAGAAAATAAAAAGCCCACAATGTCAACTCTCGTAAAGGTTATCTTTTTCTTCTTTATTTCATATTAGGGGGTAGTTAGACAAAATTTTGTCTATAGTGATTTATTTAAAATTAATTCTATCGATGATGATGATTGATTTTTTTTTTGTACTTGGGAGTGTGTTAATCGTACGAATAGTAATAAATCTACTTTCTATTATATTACATCACGTTAGAAAGTATATGTATTATATGTGATAATATATATCAAATGATCTGTTGAAAAGATTTATTCACTTGAAAGAGCAATTTGATTTAATAGACCTTTATGGTCAAAATATTTGGAAATACTTTATTATTAACCTCGCAAAGGTACTGGATTTTTTCATCGTAGAGTATTATATTTAAAGATTTAAAAATACTAAAAAAAATGCTGTATTGTCAACAAAATCTTTTTAGAAAATTAATTACTTGTATAAAACAGAACTAACAATATGATGTTAAACGCCTTTAATGAGGTATAATTAATTGCAATATTTAAAATAAAAGCTGATAAAAATATATTCATAGTACATTATCTACCTTATAATTTTAATTGTGATTTTTTTTATATTCCAGATGTCAAAACCATGCAAAAAAAGAAAAAAGAGACGGAAGTAAGATAGATGATGTATTTGATATCATTGGTCTTTTAACACCGTTATAGTTTTTTTTAAAAAAAATCTCCTCCAGTTATTTCTTTTAATCTGTTAAATTGTTAAGAACCTTTATCTTACAAATGTGATAATTTTGAAATAAACCTATGATCTTGTAATCATTTTATTGAACATCTGGAGAGCAGGTTTTCGATGACAACTCAGCTACTTTCTAAAAATCAAAACTTATTTTACCTTTTTTGACTTTTTATTTATTGCATTAAATATGAAAAAAACACACAATATTTTCGATTTATTTGCAATATTTTTATTGTGGAGCGATCATTATATGTAGAACATAAAATGCGTATAGTAGTGCTGGTTTACGACTTTTATTAATAGATATGTACACATACAGTAAATAAATAATCGAAGATTTATTGCAAAGGGAGTTTACAAAATCCATAGACCATGAGCTCTAGAGTTTGCCACTCATCACTAAATAAATCGAGTAGAGAAGGATAAATAAAAATAATTCAGGGTGAAAATTGAATTTTTTTTGGTTTAAAAACTTTATTTAGAAAGATTTATATATATGTAAACGTTTACATATATATATAATGTGTATGTATAAATATATAAGCAAACTAGCATAAAACCATATGGATGTAAGCTTATTCTGAAAATTATGCATAGATTAAAATTTTATTTACATAAGACCTGGCTCTCATGTGTCATAGCATCAGCCGGAAAGCGAACCCCCCAACCCGGGACAACTGTTTGTAAAGCAGCCGTCGCTGACCTTTCGACCACCAATGCTTGACATAAGACCTGGCTGCGTCAAAAACATTTTTAGAAAGTCTTTAATTAAAATACTCTACTGAACAAAGCAATGAATGAAATGAGATTGTCTAAGTGTTGACTGATTTTAATGAATATTTACGATATATGTGTATATGTTGATCTGTCCAACTGGTTCAACACGACATGCATTTTTGAGGATAATTTGTCTTTTGATAAGTCTTCATTTATATGTTTTTAAAAAGAATGTGGTAGTGTGAAGGTTATTAAGTACATCTATTAAAGATACTACACATGGGAAAAGAGAAATGAAATTGAACTACTTCATGTGTGTTCTTAATTGAAAAAAGAAGAAATATTAATCTTTAACTAAGATTTAGAATTTATATCTAGCCTAGAGATAATCTCTAGTTTAATAAATTATTATCGATAATCATTATCGTATTTATCTAGAGTGGATCATGTGAAAGTTGTGGATGGAGTAAGTTTGACATTTGTAATTCAAAATGTAACAAGCTATTACTGGTAAATACTGTACATATGATGGAGAGATGTGAGAGATGGTGGCCTGGGCCAACTGATGAGTGCTAATGATTCTACACTTCAATTATGACAAGACAACAATCATCAATAATCTTATTAACAAAGTTAAAAAAAAAAAATGTGAGTGTATAAATAAGAGTGAAAATATGAAAGATTGTTATGATAGTTGACTTCAAAATGTATGAAGATAAAGTCATTGACAATTTTTATCTTTTTGGATTATTCACAATGCAAGAATGTAACTGCAAAGAGCCTAGGAAAAGTTATAATAAAAAGTCTAAAAATGATTTTGTAGATAGAGAGATATACCTTTACAAATAAAAATCAAAATTGTTCAAGCTATAGAAAAAATACTGATGCATTTAAACAATAGTATATTTTTTAACTTTGAGAAACATCTACATTTCAAAAAAAAATTAATAAGTAGATACTTGACCTGAATTCTTCTTGAAACAGAACTTTCAAGGATTGAAATTACCCTATTTTGTTTATACAATAGAACTGTAATAGCTGCTACATTTTGTTTCAAGCTTTTCCTCAATGAATATCATATATTACATAAAATGACACATTTTGTTGATAAGCTTTGGTTACAATAGAATACCTATTGTTTACTGAACTTAATGTATATGGAAATTTTCAATATGCATATATACATAACATAGATACTTTTTATGTGTATCATCATCATCATCATCATTGTCAACTATTATCAATCCACTGCAGGATGAAAGTCCCTCCAAGTTCAATTGATCTTTTCTGATGTCTAACCTCTCTTCTCCACATCATTCCTGCACCCTTTCTTATTTCAAGCATCCATCTTACATGTGGGCTTGTTCTGGGTCTTTTACAAACTCCTGGAATCCAGTTTAAGATTTCAATTGTCCATCTATTATCATCTCTTCTAGAAACATGTCCATCCCAACAGCACTTCAGTCTTTTAATTCTTTCAATAATGTCAGTACCATATGTTCATTTTCTTACCCATATATTGCATTTTCGATCTCTTCTTGTTACTCCTAACATGCATCTCTCCATATTTCTTTGAGTGGTTGCAAGTCTTTGTATTGCTCTGCTATTAAGTGCCCAAGTCTCAGATCCATAAGTAAAAACTGATAAAATACTTTTATTAAAAACATTCATTTTCAAACACATAGGTGTATTTCCTTTTAATATTAAGTTATTTCTATCAAAAGGACTCCAGCCAAGTTTAATTCTATGATTAATTTCATTCATTATGTTTCCATCTGTAGTAATAATATGATCAAGGTATTTGCAGTTGTTAACTTTTTCTAACTCATCATTATCAATCTTTATTTTCATCTTTTGAGCAAGTCCATTGGATATTACTTTAGTGTTTTTAACGTTTAGCTTTAGTCCTATTTTTTTACTTTCATCTGATAACTCTTGCAACATTTCCTGAAGCTCTAAAGCATTATTTGCAAAAACAACTACATCATCTGAAAAATCTAAATGACTGAAATAATTTATTTATTTAATTTTCCATTTTAAACCACAAAATATTTCTTGCAGAACTGCTATAAAAAGTTTTGGAAATATGGAGTCATGCTGTCTTACACACTTTTCAATGTCCTAGTATCATTACGTCATCTAATTGTTGCTGCTGCATTTTTTGTAAATATTTTTCAGAATATGACAGTGTACTGGGTCTTTACTTTGATGATCCAACATGTTAATCACTGAAGAAATGCTTATAGAATCAAAGGCCTTTTCATAATCTACAAATTCCAAAGCATAATGGTAACTCATATGCATTGGTCATTTCTACAACTTCTCTTAATACTTGTATATGATATACTGTACTATAACCTAGCTTGTTTTTTTGGTTGATTGAAATCCAATGTTCTCTATAGACAAGTTATACTTATCTTGGTAAAAACTTTGTATAAAACTGATAAAAGGCTGATAGCTCTGTAATTTATAATGTCTTCTTTATAACCTTTTTAAAATATTAATATTAATGCTGCATTCTTCCAATCATCTGGTACATCTTTATCATTTAGACATTTGATATATAATGTTGCCAACATTTTTTCTATTTCTTCACCTGCTTCTTTTAATATATTAATTATAATTTCAACATTACCTGGATTTTTTCCTTCTTCATAAATTTAATTCTGTTTCTCACTTTTTCATTTAAAATCCTGGGCAATTCAGAAGATATAATATATGTAGGAGGTACTTATTCCTTATTACTATATAATTTTTGATAGAACTTTTCTACCTATTTCATGATGCCATCTCTCCTTTTAGTAATATTTTCCATCTTTTTTCCTTACTGCAGATGTAAGTTTCCTATTAATACCAAAATGTTGTTTTATTTACATTCTTGAGACTTTTATTCTCTTCTACAGCTTTCCTCACTAATTAACAATTATACTTTCTTATATCATTATCAACTCTTTTTCATATCATTTTACAAAATTCAAGATACTCAATCCTTCTTAATGCGTCATTTTTATATATTATCATATTCCTCTTTTCTTCATAAAATTCTCTAGTCTCAATAGAAATTTTATTGGTCAATTGCTGCTTTTTTCTGCTAGATATCTTTATTGTAATTTTTAAAAGTGTATCAGTTATTTTTTTTTTCAATTTCATTCTAATCTGAATCATGTTTAAAATCTACTAGTACTTAAAACCAATTTGAAAATTCTAATTTAAATTCATTAGAATGTTTCTGAAAATTAGGAATATCAACTGTAAATATTGTTTTTTTAAATATTTTTTTTCTCTCTAGTTTTGGATTAACACATACCTTATATCATACTAATCAATGATCACTTCCTGTGTTGAATTTTAAGAACATTACAATCTTGAAATATGTATTTTCTGTTAGTCAAAATATAATTCAATTCTGCTGCACCTTCATTTGGACGCTTCCATGTCTAACCTTTTAACATTTTTATCAAAAAAAAAGAATTCATAATATAAAGTTTTTATTTTTTTTTACAAAAATCTATGACCTCTCTAATTTCTATTACCATTACCAAATTTACCAACAGCACTTTCATTTTTTATTTGTTTACTAATTGTACCATTAAAGTCTCATATAACAAAATTATATAAGATAATATATAAAGTTATATAATTTATTCTGTATATTGTTGTTATATAGTCAATTCTTTGATGTTGTACAGAATTTTTATATGAAAAAATGTATTCTATTTTACTCCTGTTTATTGTTGCTATTTTATTTCTATTATAGATCACTAGATAATACTCTATCTACAAGAATTGGTTAACATTAAAATAGATGTTTAATGGTTGGGATATAAAAAAATTGAGACAAGGTCACACTTATAAAAACGACAAAAATAATCTTTATGAGTTTTTGTTTCTTTGCTTAGCATATGTTTTATTTTATTTTCAGTTTGTCTTTATTTTTAAAAAAAAAAGTAACAAAACTATGTGCCAAAATACTTTTTATGTGTAATTATTATTAATATATATAAAATCCACTAAAATAATATTACAAAAATTTAAAATGCCTATATAAAATTGAAAATTAATAGCCTATGCTATAGCTAGCTTACAGCATATTCAGTCATCTTAAGCAGCAATATAGTAATATTTAAACCTTATAAAATTCACACAACAGTAATGTTTCCATGTGAATGACCTACCTTCCATAAATTGTAGATATTAATCTTCAATTTCATGTAGGTATTTTAAATTTTTGTACTATTATTCTCATGGATTTTTTAATTATACTTATAATATATATACATAGCTGTTGTATATGATTTTTAAAATTATTTATTATAATTATAAAAATTATGAATAACTTTAAAAAATCTATCTTTCTTTATCATAGTATAATGCTTATTTTATTTAAGTTAATTCAGTCAAACAATATCGATTGACCACCAGTCTTGTTCAGAGCTTCATGTAGTTGTATGGCAGTTTCAACTGACCAACGGTCTTCTTCAGAGATTCTTATTCTTATCCAGAAAAATTGCATAACCAGATAAAAAGAATAAAGCTCTGAATAATACTGGGTCAGTCAAAACTATCAGATTGATAAATAAAACAAGCATTGTTACAATATCAAATAAAGACTTGGTTTAATTATTAAAAAATATTTTTGCAAAATAAAAGTTTTGTGCTTTTTATTATTTCCATAAAATATCTGTTCTTAAAAATACAAAATGACAGTTGGGGGGGGGGGCAAGTAATTAACCTTGTTAAGCACAAAAAAGTTTGGTGCTGAGACAACCTGTAATAGTTCGAATCGTTTGCTGAAACACACTTATTTTTAATATATATATTAAATGAGTTTTCTCTCTTCATTCTTTTTTTTTATTGAGATATTTTTCAACTATATTTAGACATCATCAGACTATATAAAGAAAAAAAAATTCAGATTCACAAAATGAAAAAAAAAATGTTTAATAAAGTATAGGAACTTAAAAAAAAAAGAAGAGTGAAATTGATTTACTAAAAATATTTTGAAAAGTTGTTCAAATATGTTGAAAAGGTTTTATATGCTAAAAATAGTTTTACATCTAGAAAAGTTTTTTTTTTTTTGTTTAAATACTGTAACCTTAAAATAGCAAAAATTGTGCATCTATTTTGATAAAAAGCAAGCAGATAATAAAAGAGATCTTTATAGTTATGATGTTTTTCTGAAAGTTTTTACTTATAAATCTCTTAATTTACTTCTTGTTTTGGATAAATTCTCTTAAAAATCTATATGAAGATTAAAAGATTGTGATGCTAATGCATAATTCTAGTTAATTTAACTTTATTGCAAAAAGATTAACCAGTCTTTCTAAATTAATATAAATGATTTTGTTATTTATTTAGATTAGTGGCATGCTATTCTGCGAGCCACAGGCAATCTTGGTTAATATTCTTGCAAGAACTCTCTGATAAATAATTATAACAATAATAAATAAATAATGTTGTATAAACTTAAATTCTTTAACAAGTATAAACTTATCATAATTACAAAAATTATGGTTTAAACAAATTAAATAATTTTGATTGTAAGTTTTTAACATATTTTTATAGTATAGTGTGGAGAATGGTGGTCATGTGTTCATATACCCTATATATTACATTCATAGACACAGGTATATAATAAGCCTGTGTGTTTCAGCTATTACGTAGTAGAAATGTCTGCCCATCCCTTACATATGTATTAAATAGATATGTCCTGTACATGAGGGGTCATATTGACCTTAGATCAACATGGGTGTGACAGGAATCTTAGCCTTAGGGTGGCCTTTGAGTGTTCCATCATCAGATTTTTAATTGGATGGATGGTTGAAGAGTTGGCATGTGAAGTAGATTGAAGCCTGTCCATTAAAGTATGAGGATTGGCTATCTTAATATATATCTGAGCACTTATAGCATATATGTGTAAAGGTGGTAATCTGGACCAACTGATGATTGCTGGTTTAGCATGAAATACGTATATTGGTGATTATTTATTTTTTCAGCATATGTGTGTTCAAGTGAATCAGTATTATGTGATAGTGTGGAGAATGGTGTCATGTGAAAGTCTGTGCTCATATAACCTATATAGTATATAATTCTTAAAACAAACTATTCCGTCTAAAAACGGTACAACATAATAAATGCACACACAATATATATATATATATATTTTACAGTAATAGTTAAAAATTCAAATTAAATATAGTCTTAACATGCATATATTAGTAGGAATTTTAAAACTCAAAAGTGCAAAACGTACAATGAAAATACTAATTAGAATCATCATATTACATACGGGACAGAGAAAGGTGAATAACTCCGTGTGTGTAAATTAAAAAAAAAAAATTAATAACAATAATAAAAAAAAATCAGATATATTAATCTTTAACTGAGGTTTAAAGTTCATATCTGTGCTAGAGATAATCTCTATTTTCGAAAATGATTAGTAATAATCATTAGTGTATTTATCTGAAATGAATGGCGTCAGAGTTGTGAGTGGAGGGAGTTTGACAATGGTAAATGAAAATGTAACAATAGAATCATCATTTGTTTTCAAAAAAGTTTTTTTTTCTAACTGAACTTTTTATGAATTGCATATAGTTTGTTAATAGTTTTTATTAGTCATTCATTAGACTAGATTTTATCCATTAGTAAATAGTATTTCTGTAGTGTAATTTTCACTACACCAATCTCATGCAAGATAGGGACTAGTTTCTATCCACTTCTTGTGGAGGGATGTATTCATAAACTATGATCCCCAATATTCACATTTTATGCTGAAACAGCACTCATTAATTGACCCAAACCAAAATTTCTTGTACATATCTTTATAACTGTTTAATTGATAAGTATCAAAAGCATCAATAATTTATTCTATATCTCTTTTTATCATCATCCAACCCAAGAATTACTGGAAATACTCTAGCCTAAACAATTTTTCATATTTAAAGATATATTTAACAGAAATATAATTCCATATTTTCATACTGTTATTGAATTTTCTTAGTAACACTTTTTCCTAGTATTAACAGATGACAGTATTGATAGTTTACTAATTTTTTTACTATTTTGTCCTCAAAATGAATCCAAATTAAATCTTCATGTAAATTACTGCAAGTCTTCTGTTTGGAAAATGTTCAATGGCACACCCATACAATCTCAATTTACTTCAGAACCCCAAAATTTTTTAGGCTTTCCATTGCACAAATCTTACACACAAATGAGAAAAGATATTCAACAAAACATTCTTGAAAAACCATAAAAACAGTGAATTCATTGACTCAAATTTTGCTCTCCCTACCTGGCAAAACTTTGCTACTAAACATGCTAATATGGACAAGAATAAACTACTTCCTACCTATAATTAAACCAATCAAAGTCTTTGTCAACAAGATTAATTCCATCTGCTCCAGACTTTTTTGGAAGGGCAAAGTGGTTGCTATTAGTATAGCCAAAATGCATATGCCTAAAGAATTAAATGGGATTGGACTACATTCAGTCTCCACATGATATGCCCACAAAGTATTTGGTGCCTTATGAGCAATGTACAAGGAACAAGAAAATTCAAATTTTTCTCTTCCAATAGAACTCACAGATACCCCCCTCCCATTGAAATTAAGTGGATTGTGGGAATTTTAAACTTTGCAAAAGAACTCGTAGATGTAACACAGTCTTCCTTCCAAAGCAAAAGGACATACTGGGAAATTTATGGCCTGATTTATAAGGATCATGCTTTACTTCACAGTGAAATCGGTCTAAATAACAAACTATTAATCAAAAAACTCAAAAGTTGGTACATTGAATCAAAAGTTATCAACTTTATCATAAAGCTGAACCTACTAGCATTACCCACTAACCACTTTTTAGTATGGAAAAGAGGTTTTAATAACATTGATCCTCAATGTCAACTTTGCAAAATGACTAATGAAACTATTCAACATCTCCTTTACATGTGTCCCTACTTTAATACCATTAAAGCATTGATATCAACTAAAATCACAGTTGATATTAGAATTTTATTATCTATTAAGACAGCCATCAACAGTGGTGATTTTTCCATAATCAGATTGGCCATCTTCCTTTCCTATGCAGTCTGGATTATCAGATGCCAATTTATTTTTGAACAAAACACCCTCAGTGCTCCGAATGCCTACATTGGAGTAATAAAAAAAAAATTAAAGACAGAGACAAAATGCTCACACCTTCAAATTTATTTCAGAACATGTGGAATAAGGTTTTGTTTTTATAAACAATTTTTCAAAGCATACCTCAAAATTACAAGGAAACAACTTGTTTGGGACTAGAACCAGAGTGGCCAGAGTGGCTTCTTTGAAGCAAAAGACAGTTTAGTTTAGAGTTATGTATATTTAATTTAACAATTGTAAAAAAATTTTTCTTGTTTGATAAATTATTTGTTTTTTAAAAAAAGTGTAAAATGTACAATGGAAATACTAATTTGTCTTTTTAAGTTTTTTTCTACCTGACTTTTTATGAACTATATATAGTTTGTTAATAATTTTTTTTCATTAGTAAATAGTATTTCTGTAGTGTAATTTTCACTACACCAATCTCACACAAGGTAGGGACTGGTTTCTATCCACTTTTAACATGTTGTTGAGTGATGTAATCATAAACTTGTGACATAAGACATGTGAAAAGGATCTATAATCCCCCAAATGCACTTTTATTGCTATACCAGTACTCATCAATTGGCTCAGACCAACATTTTTTGCACATATCTTTATCATTGTTGAGTATATATAAATAGCAAATTACTACAGTTTAATTGATAAGTATTAAATGTGCTACCCTCACAACTTTGACAAAAACCACTTTGTAGAAGTATATTAATAACTTTTATTAGTCATTCATTAGATTAGAGATTATTCAATAATGGATAATATTTCTGTAGTGCAATTTTCACTATATCATTCTCATGCAAAGCAGGCACTCATTTCTATCCACTTTTAACATATTTTAGAGGATTGGAATCATAAATATATGACCAAAGACATATGAAAAATGTATGATCCCCAAGATTCCCCTTTCATGCTGAACTAGCATTCAACAGTCCACAAGATTAAAAGTAGGTAAAAACCTGTCCCTACCTTGTATGAAAATGGTATATTGAAAATTACACTACAGAAATATTATTCTGAATGTAATTTAGTTTTTTTTTATGTAAGTAATAATGAAAGTAATAATTTGCACACATTTATATTACTTATATGTTTTCAGTTATTATTATTATTATTATTAAGAGCCATTGTTTTTTTTTTGTACTTTTGAACAGTGTATTCATCGAGATGATGGATTTAAATTGATCATGAACTACTTTTAACTTGCATATTGCAAGCACAATACATAAACTTTTCTAATAAATAAGGTCTAATAATTTTAACTCAATCATTGTGCTTTAGGTAGAGATTAAGTCCAGAATCTGATTAATTCTTTCTTGATAGTTATTTTTAAATTTTCTGGTGACACAAAAGCATCAGTAATTTATTCTATCTCTTTTTATCATTGTCTAACCCCAAGAGTTACTGGAAATGCTATAGCTTCAATAATTTTTCATATTTAAAGATATTCTGTTCTTATATTTAACAAAACTAATTCAATATTTTTATACTGTTATTGAATTTTCTTAGTAACAGTTTTTGCTAGTATTAACTGGTAACACTATTGATGGCTTACTAAATTTGTAAAAATGTACTATTTTGTCCTTTAAAAAATACCACAGGTGAAACATCCATTTAGTAGTCCATTGCAAAGCAAAGACATCCTTTACTAGCTGTCCAAAAAGAAAGTGTGATTTAGAAGGTATAATCAGGTTTGCAACTATCAGGCAGTGATAACTTATTTATTCCCATTTACTGAGCAATAATTAGATAGTAGCTGAGTTGTCTATTTAAAAAAAAAAAATCTAACCAACAATTCTTAGATTTGAAATCATGAATTGGAATTCTGTGCTACAATAATGAAAAGTTGAGTATGAGTTTGTATTCTTGTCATATGCATACTGGTCAATGTTAATGCTATAGTGCTTGATAAAAATCTATAATTTAAACTAGGAACTGCGATATAAAGAATGGTGTTATCAACTATTATTGTCCCATAAATTAGAGTGTAACTGAGGGCAGAAAAAGGAATGCAATTATCATCATCTTAATCATTCAATTAGCACAAAAGAATCACCACACAAATCTGAGATAATTAAAACTGTAAGACTTCTTTTTAGATATATAACAAATTTTTAAACAGTTGTTAAGGGCTAGCTTTTGCATATTTGTGAGTTATCTGCATGGTGTTTGCAGCATAAGATTATGAACATTGATTAAGTAGTACATATAATATGAAAAACATCTTTGAAACATTTTTTTATTTAAAAACTATTTCATTACAATATATATATATATATATATGTATTATATATATATATTATAACGGAAATGGTTATTTGTATGGTTGATTAATTATTTGTTCTTTCAACTATATTTATTTCGATTATTTTGTTCTACATTATACTTATTTATTATACTTTAATTCCTTTTTCCGACTTTGATTCTTTATCCATTTATTGTTTCATTATTTTAACCAACGCCGTTACAATACAAGCAGAGAGCTAATACAGATACAAATTTAACTTCATATCTATACCCTTGACTGAACCCCAAGGCAATACGTACATATTATCTTGGTGTTATTTTTCCCAGCCAAGAACTCTCGGCTGCTGAACAGAGCAAACTATTTCAAAGAAACTTAGCGAATGTCCAGCGCTTGCTATTTATTTTTATATAATTGGGATTTCGCACGAACAAGCAGCACATGAATATCTTAAACAAATCAGTATGCCCCTTTAATCACTAATTACAGTTTCCCCCTTGTCGTAGCTTGGTGATAGGAGAATGAAGTAAGGATACGAAATTTAATGACAAATATGTTTAATAATAATATTCACACTTTATATAAAAAATTACATAATAATAATAAACACACACTTATAAATACATGGCTATAATAAATATATGAAAATAGATCAGATATAAAAGTTCTTAAAGTCCTGTTGATAGAGTTCTATTTTTATCAAATCATTAATTTTATATTTAGTTATGAATAGTAGACAAATGAAAATGCATGCATGCTTTTACCTAAGCTTTGTTGTAATTGTCCCATGGGTATTTCTTCCGAGCGCTCTTGATTAACTTCTTCAGTTTGTGGGGTTATTTTCGTTCCAGTTTTTGCTTGTTGATTCCTTAGGTTCTCCATTAACTTCCTCAGTTTGTGGGGTTATTTTCATCCAGTTTGCTGGTTGATTCTTTAGGTTGAGTTTCAATTGACAGCTACAGAAGCGGCGGTCCCTCTAGCAGGTCAGGCAAAGATCTTACATTGCAAGTCAGTGATGAGACGGCTTGAATCCAAACCCACGTCCCTTTTTATGCCACTAGCCACGCACTTCTTCCATTTTCTTTTAGCTGTTGCTTCTCTAAAGTCTCTACTAGCAATGACCGACAAAAAATTGTAATTTTCTTAATCTCATTCTTTTGTTCATTGTTTTTAAAATTTTTTAATTAAGACTTAGATTTCCAACCAATTCTTATCATTATGTTTCTTTATTTAATTAGTGGCCGGAATGTAAGTCCCCATTAATTTAACAGATCAGGCAAAGATCTTCCGTTGATAACATTTCTTTGTCCGTGGAATTTAATTTGTCCAACAGACTTTCACACCTACGGCCATATTGTTTCTTTTTATATATCACATATTACATTTATTTTATTTAAAGTTTACAATTCATTCATTTTTTTCTTTCACATTTACGTTTTACATTTATTTTAATTTGTTATAATATACTTTTTAAAAGAGAGAAGAAACACATTTTTTTTATGCATCCACTTCCCCTCTCCCACAATAAACAAAAATAATTTCTAGCATTTGACTTATAAGAGAGAAAGAGACGCATTTCTTTATTTATGCACCCCCCCTTCTCTTACTATTACAAAATCCACAGTAATTTTGACATTAGAATTTCAATTTTTCTTTTCCTTCCTTTCTTTTTTTAAAAAAAATTTATTAGCTAATTTATTTCACCTTTATTACTTTCTAATTTTATTAATAAATATATATGTGTGTCGATGACTTTACGTGGTCGTCACATTACACTCCGCCCATTTTTGAGAATTAAAATCGGGTCGAATCTTATTCTGAGATGAGAGCCTATTTTAATTCTTTGCTTTCAACTCTTACTTCTGCTTTTATTACATATTTTCCCACTTTGTCATGACGAGTGATAATGATGATGAGGATGACTGCAGAGAGACAGCTAGGTAAAGCTACACAATTCTTTCCCATAGATTTTGGCTGATCAACCAATTTAATCTCTATGCATGCAAGACCATGGCATAACTTAGCTCTATCAAAAAAAACATAACAGGGGTTTAAAGCGTGTGAACAGCAGGATATTTCTACTGCCTGTTCATCTTGCACAAACAACAAATTCTTATTCTTGATTTATTTATTTATTTTATTCGAGGCACTAATTCTTATTTCTTCATTTATTTATTTTGAGACACTAATTCTTATTATATTGGGACACTAATTCTTATTATATAATGAGTCCAGGATTCTTAATGGCGCTTCATTTCAAAGTTTAACCATCGAGAGCCATGAGAATCTAAAGTGCGAAGAGACGGCTGAATCAAGCTCAAAATACGACCCAACATAATGCATACACACACACATATATGCCTCAATCTGCAACCTCATACACCTATCAGTGATATCTATCATTTAAGCATTATCACTGTTGTTCATTTAGTTTATTTTATTAATTATTAAATGGCTCTTTAATGAACCTAAATGATTCTTATTTTTATTTCTACTTCTATTTAATTGTTAATTCTATCTGCATTTATACCTGATAGATTGTGATATGAATAAATTATTTATAGATTTCTTTTCTTTTTTTTTTATTACTTTTATTTACACTGGTCTTGCTGTGCTTGACTGCACATAAATACGCGTTAAGTTTATCATTGATTTTACTCTGTTAATATCATTATTATATATATATTTATTATAGCTCATTAAGTCTATCATACACACAAAAAAAAGGTCCATCATCAATTTCCCTCCGTGAAGACTACTCCTTTTTTTTTTGGTTTATCATAGTGACTTTAATTATTTGTCGTGAGACGATTTGCCCCACCTGTCATACGTTTTAAAAAAAACAATTTTATTTTTCATGATTCCAAGACGTTATCCGTTTCATCGAACCGACATAACCGTCCGTTTATTTTTTTTTTCGGCTTAGTTTTTGTCTGGAGGTTTCTTATGCTTTTCACCATACATATTTCCACCTTTGCTTGGAACTGGAGCAATGTTCCGATGTCCACTAGAGTCGGCTTGCTCACATGGATAATTGAAGTCTGAACTTCTTCCGGTCCGTTCGGACATTTCAGCCCTTTCGGATCTATCAGGAAATGCCTGGCTCCCTTCCCAATAATCGTGATGAGGATTGTATTGCATTCTCCCAATGTGCGGATTGTTGGGCTGGGGTTTAAATCCCTGATCCTCCGCCTTGTAATTAGGCCTAGTGCTGTCGAATGCATTCAGCAACTCGGCACTCAGCCATTTTACCGCAAAATACCTCTCTAGGCTGCCAAGATGCTCTATTGGGCTTTCCCCAATGTAACCAGAGAAGACCCAAATTTTTACAAACTGGTTCACTGTAGCAGGATTCACAGGGTTATTTCCACTGCCTGCATACATGCATTCGCTCACACCTCTCGGCTCTTTATTATCAGTCTTGGCTACTTCTGTTATATTTTCTATTTTATTTTCACCCCTCTCTACCCTCACTTCTATCCTCTCAACTGTGTTTGCTAACTGAGTTACCTCTAGTTGTATGTTTTCTAGAGCCTTTCCGTTTTCATTTTTTATTACTGGTTCAACCCTTTGGCTAAAATCCTTACTGTGTCATTTGCCCAACTCTTCTATCTTCCTACTATTTCTTTCACCTATTTCCCTCATTTCCATAAACAACCTTTGCTGGCCTTCCATTAATCCATTATATTATAGCTTTCTATTTTAATTTTATCATCAACCACTGTCTCCATTCCCTTTCTAATTTCTATATCTCCGTCACTAGCTATTTCTCCGGACGGTTCCATTAGTTCTTCGGAGGTTTTTCCTATTTCACCCACTAAAGCGTCCATTTCTATTTTTGCTCTGGTGTGCATCAAATTTATTTAACACACACACACTAATTAATCACTTATATTTTATTCTATAGCTTTACTATCTAACCTTATCCTTATAGGATTATATTACTTTACTAACTTTATATTTCACAGACACTAGGTATGTTTGTTTAGCTCTCCCCGTCTCACTCACTAATCATCACTCACCCATGCCTGCCTTCAAGACCCCTCTGCAACTGACTCCAATTTACAACCTAACTTCCCACGTTATATTACGTTCTCTTTCTCTCCTTTTACACTCTATTATTTATTTTGTTTTTTGCTTTTATCTACCACCAAGCTATTTTTTGATTTGTTTATTAATTATTGCATAAACTATTAATTTTGTTATACTCGAATTCAAATGGGCTGAACTTGTAAACGTGACAATATATCCCGGACTCTGGCCCCCAATTATAACGGAAATGGTTATTTGTACAGTTGATTAATTATTTGTTCTTTCAACTATATTTATTTCGATTATTTTGTTCTACATTATACTTATTTATTATACTTTAATTCCTTTTTCCGACTTTGATTCTTTATCCATTTATTATTTCATTATTTTAACCAGCACCATTACAATACAAGCAGAGAGCTAATACAGATACAAATTTAACTTCATATCTATATCCTTGACTGAACCCCAAGGCAATACGTACATATTATCTTGGCGTTATTTTTCCCAGCCAAGAACTCTCGGCTGCTGAACAGAGCAAACTATTTCAAAGAAACTTAGCGAATGTCCAGCGCTTGCTATTTATTTTTATATAATTGGGATTTCGCACGAACAAGCAGCACATGAATATCTTAAACTAATCAGTGCACCCCTTTAATCACTAATTACAGTTTCCCCCCTGTCGTAGCTTGGTGATAGGAGAATGAAGCAAGGATACGAAATTTAATGACAAATATGTTTAATAATAATATTCACACTTTATATAAAAAATTACATAATAATAATAAACACACACTTATAAAAACATGGCTATAATAAATACATGAAAATAGATCAGATATAAAAGTTCTTAAAGTCCTGTTGATAGAGTTCTATTTTTATCAAATCATTAATTTTATATTTAGTTATGAATAGTAGACAAATGAAAATGCATGCATGCTTTTACCTAGGCTTTGTTGTAATTGTCCCATGTGTATTTCTTCCGAGTGCTCTTGATTAACTTCCTCAGTTTGTGGGGCTATTTTCGTTCCAGTTTTTGCTTGTTGATTCCTTAGGTTCTCTATTAACTTCCCCAGTTTGTGGGGTTATTTTCATCCAGTTTGCTGGCTGATTCTTTAGGTTGAGTTTCAATTGACAGCTACAGAAGCGGCAGTACCTCTAGCAGGTCAGGCAAAGATCTTACATTGCGAATCAGTGATGAGATGGCTTGAATCCGAACCCACGTCCCTTTTTACGCCACTAGCCACACAATTCTTCCATTTTCTTTTAGCTGTTGCTTCTCTAAAGTCTCTACTAGCAATGACCGACAAAAAATTGTAATTTTCTTAATCTCATTCTTTTGTTCATTGTTTTTAAAATTTTTTTAATTAAGACTTAGATTTCCAACCAATTCTTATCATTATGTTTCTTTATTTAATTAGTGGCCGGAATGTAAGTCCCCATTAATTTAACAGATCAGGCAAAGATCTTCCGTTGATAACATTTCTTTGTCCATGGAATTTAATTTGTCCAACAGACTTTCACACCTATGGCCATATTGTTTCTTTTTATATATCACATATTACATTTATTTTATTTAAAGTTTACAATTCATTCATTTTTTTCTTTCACATTTACGTTTTACATTTATTTTAATTTGTTATAATATATTTTTTAAAAGAGAGAAGAAACGCATTTTTTTTATGCATCCACTTCCCCTCTCCTGCAATAAACAAAAATAATTTCTAGCATTTGACTTATAAGAGAGAAAGAGACGCATTTCTTTATTTATGCACCCCCCCCTTCTCTTACTATTACAAAATCCACAGTAATTTTGACATTAGAATTTCAATTTTTCTTTTCCTTCCTTTTTTTTTAAAAAAAAAATTTATTAGCTAATTTATTTCACTTTTATTACTTTCTAATTTTATTAATAAATATATATGTGTGTCGACGACTTTACGTGGTCGTCACAATATACAATTGGTGCCATAGTTTATAAAAGCTTGTATTTAAATATGAACATGTAAAACTATGTTTAAATTTATTTAAATTTAGATATATAGTAAATACACATCATATGATCACCATTTTTGTGCTTACTCATAACTGTTATTAAAACAGGTAAAACTCTCTATATGTATTGCCACTCAGTGCAATTCATAGTAATCAATGGATGCCAGAAGGCTTGTGCATAAAATCTCCATCTAGTGCCTACTCATCCAATATCCCCAGACTAGTTTCTGGTTTGTGGCCTTCATCAGTGAGAAGCCTTGGAGCTAGATGAGGATTTTATGCACAAGCCTTTTGGCATCCATTGATTACCCTGGCTTGCACTGAGTGGCAATACGTATAAAGAGTTTTGCCTGTTTTAGATATGTAATAGTCATACCATACTCATGGATTCATCTTTTGTAGCTTTAGTAATCAAAAAATTAAATATTCATATATTTTGACATACCTGCTTGTATGAGTAACATTATAAATCATCCCTCAAACAACCATTTCCTTATCTTAAGCATTCAGCAAAACATTTATTTGCTAGCTCAATAATGCATCATTTTATACTTGCAATATTGCTATATAACTTTTTTTTAAAAAAAAAATTGCTTAAAACAGTGGTTCTCAATGTGGGACACATGCCTCACAGAGGAGCAATTTGATTTTTAATGGGGCAATTTGAGAATGAGTTATTAATTGTAAATTTGTTGGACTTTTTTTTTTGTTATTAACAGCAAATTCGAAAGCCTCTAATTGTTCTTATATTTTATTACTCATAAATTAAGCTTAGAATGTTTTTTAATTTTCTCGCTTCCCACACAATCTTCTTCTCATTGTCTTTTCTGCTTAGATAACCTTTATTCCTTGTCTTTCCATTGTTACTTGTAGTTAAGTAGCTGAAAACTCCATTGTACTTCAGCTGTATTTTCCTTAATGGCCTTTTAGGTTTCCTTTACACTAATAATATACTTTTTGGATAATAAAAATTATATATATTATAGGAGGAAGAGAGATCAAGATTTTAAATATGCTTAGATAGAATGTGGCAAAACAAAAGTTGGAAACCATTGGTTTAAATATTAGCATAAAATTAATGATATTAACAATCAACATTTGTGATAATATAAAAATAATTGATTTAATAGAGAAGGAAAATAATAATCTGGTAAACAAATATTTTCATGCATATTATCATTCTTCTGCATTCAAGTTTGTATGTATGTTTTCATAATTATGCCGTTCTCTTTTTGTGTATTTTTGTAGATGTTTTAATGTGTACAATTTAAAAACTAAATTGTTATATATTGTAATGGTATACATATATGTTGTTACATCACTTTCAAATAAAAGTGAAAATATCTAAATAAAATCACCCTTAAATAGAAATTTATATATATAAAGTTAATAAATTTTTTATTTAAATTAATATATATAATGCACAGATGACAAAATAATTATAAAATTATTTAAAGTTAAAAATCTAAAAACAAAATTGTTTTACTATAAAAGAATTAAAAAAAAAAAGTGATTAATTAATTAAAGTTAAAAATTATTTTTAATTTTAGAATGGAAATGATTTTCTATAATGACGTAATAGCAAATGGGCCCTTGGGCATAAAGTCAGATAAGAGATAAATTAAAAAACATGCTAGTGATAAAATTTTGAGTTCCCACTCTAAAGTAAACTAGCCAATAACAATGAAAATGAACACATGGTCCACAGAGAAAAGTCATCATCACCAATAAGAACAGCACCAAGCCAGGTGAGATTGATTCTGGAATTTGATAAGAAATCAAAATGATATAAAAAGAAAACATTTAAGTGGAGATTTAGATTTGAGTTGCCCCTGCTGATTGTGTTATGTGAACATATTTTATATGTGTATTGTGGATCTCCAAAAGATAGGGGTTATACAATAAATTGTTTCCTGTACTTGCACCAGCTGAAGCAACCTTCAGAGTTATAATTCCTGAAAAGCAACAAACAATCAACTGGTCTTCTCACAAACAATATTGATACTAATTGGACTTTGATTGGAGTTGTCATAGAAAGTATAAACTTTATAATCTAAAAAAATAAAAACTTTTCAAATATTCTATCTAAACGGTATCTAACTCATTAATTCTCTTATCTGATTAAGCAGAAATTTAAATTATTTGTTCTATTTTCTTTTAATATGTTTGCTATTATTATTATTTTCAGTCTCGTAAATTTTTTTTAATAATTTAAAATAGGTGTAAATGGCTGTATAGATTTATTAGATTATGTTAGTTTAAGGTGTATCAATTTTGGGCTAGTTGTTTTATAGTTAAATCAGTGCTGGTGGGTAGATGTTTAGATGTTTTATGTCAATGTAATTTGGGTAGATGCACTGGATACTCATTCCTTTGTGGCATGTTAGCATACATGGCATAATACCCACCAGAACATATGGCCCAAAAGTACAGCCATCATGTTGTCAATAGTCATAGATGTATTTCCTATACATTGGTTTTCTCATGCTCTGATTGAGACAGTAAGCTGGCAAAGACCACTATCCCTGTTTATAGAGTCTCTCTTTAGATATATTTCAAATAATTTTGTTTTGTATCACCAATGAAATTGGGCAGTGGATAGTTCCTGTCTGTTGGTGAAATTTATTAATGATCATGGGGAAGATGCTCATTTTTTCCCATCATGATTCATTATTTTCTAATAATATCCTGTGACAGATATAAATTCCTGTCAGCATGATTGTGTTATGCTAATAATCCATTTTGCATTGGTCACATCGATATATCAGTAAGCTAGTGCTGGTTTAAATGTGAGATTTTAGCCTCAAGTTAAAAGGGACTAGGTTAGTTATATGCGTATTCTATGTAGCATATTTACGCTTAGCAAAATACTAAAATTGTATTAAATCTTTTAAAGTGTATCCATCTGTGCATATAATCTAAATCAAAAATATTTAATAGTTAATTTAATCTTCTGATGCTTGTATTAATTTGTAAGTGTGCATAATAATAAAATGTTTTGTTTAATTAAATTTTGGCAGTAACTTATTTTTATATTTTTATTAATAATATTTTAAAATTAAGAATTAGAAATTTTGGTATTAAATATACAGCATGATATTTTAAGCTCAGCTTCCCCCTGAGCTAGTGACTGGGGTTTTCAGTTTGATAAAAGTTGAACCTCACCCATATGTATTTGCCACCTTTGTAAATTTTCTAGGTTCAAATAACCTAGTGGTACCCTGGCATGGCAGATAGGTTTGGTAAGTTCCATCGACTGTTATAATATATATATATATGTATATATAATAAAATACTCAATGCTTTAATATATATATATCATGATTAAGACTTGTATCACTGTACAATAAATATCTTAAAATATTCTCTAATCTAGCATAAGACAATATTTTACAAGAATAGAGTAACCATCTATTCTTGTTAATTATTGCTTATATGGGGTTAGAGAATACTTTAAAATATTTATTTTACAGACATATGAGCCTTAATCTCAATTATCACATATATATTAAAAGTAAATAATAGTCTACATTACATAAAGTTTGGTATTATCAAAGGTTTCAAGCAAACACATAAAGACTTTCACCAAATGATTATGGATACAGTAAACTACTGTAAACATTTTTTAAATTAGTGAGTAATTATTAAATTCTAGCTACCCTTAGCATTAATTGACACACAGAAATAATAATGACCATTCAGATATGGTTTGGTGCAGTGGTTGACTGGAAGCCTCTGAAACTCACAGTCCACAGATTGTGATCTATGACACCTCTGATGCTCTAACTTCTTGTAAACTGCCAAGTAATAAACCATTTATTATTAGACCCATTCTAATTTCTGAAAAAAAAAGTGTTGAAGATTAGTTTTATAATGATCATATAAACCAAATATATAAAACATAAATGCATGCATATATCATACTGAATTTGAACTTTTTATTTGACATCTCATAGAGATATATTTTAATTTTTTCTGCAGACAACTTCTTTTTCTGAAAGTATTCAATATTTTGTCTAATTGAAGTTCTCCATTACATTCTGTCATGCCATATTTTTTAATTGAAAGGATTGGTATTATCCTTTGTAATGCTTTTCAGATTATTTTTATAAAATAATAATAATAATAATAATAATAATAATAATAATAATAATAATAATAATAATAATAATAATAATAATAATAATAATAATAATAATAATAATAATAATAATAATAATAATAATAACAACAACAACAACAACCACAACATTTATATCATAAAGATGATTCTCAAATTCATCAGAATATATACAATAAATCTTTTCCTATTTATTTAATCTACATGCTCAATCCAATCATCACACCTAAAGCTTATGGAACTTAAGGTTTTCCAATTATATTTCCAAACTTACAGGCCTTCCTTAAATTTTTTTTCAGTGCCTTCACATCATGAGGATGGGTCTGTATCTCACTTTTATTTAATAAGTTTGACAAATTCTATATACAACTAATTTAGTTGATACTGTGACATCACTATGATTAAATATTTTATCTTTTAATTTATTATATATATCAGCACATTGCAGTATATGTCTATCTCAATATTATTTTTCTATCTAAAACCTATCACAATTATGTAATTAATAATTCATATTCTCAAGCTAATATTCATTCAAGCTAAAAGTTGTTGAAGATTTTTTTTCCATTACTGGCTCATAAAACACTTGAGTTTTAAACATTACTTATTCTTTATCATCATGGTGAAGGTTTCTGAACCATTAAAATATCACACAACCACTGTTTCTTATGTTTACACAATTTGTTAAAGAAGTATCAACTTTGTCCATACAATAGTGCTACGTAGTGCAAGCCACAGTAATCAATGGATGCTAGAACATTTGTATAAAATATATATCTAATGCTTAA
Organism: Epiperipatus broadwayi; assembly: GCA_028023455.1. NCBI lineage: Eukaryota > Metazoa > Onychophora > Udeonychophora > Euonychophora > Peripatidae > Epiperipatus > Epiperipatus broadwayi. The sequence continues at coordinate 5,524,169 of JAQFVV010006222.1, forward strand.
CATCATCATCAGATAAGTTTCTAGTTTATGGCTTCTTAGATCAAAGATTCATTTGCTTAAGCTTACTGAGACTTGCTAATAATACTTGATAATAATTGAATTGATTTGTTCACCTGAAAATTGTATTAGAATCTATGCTATTGCTGTGTACTTTTCATAAATACATTAATCTATTGCTCACCAACAAACTGCATTATAGTGAGCCAATTACTTGTTTAGCTAACTTAAATCATAATGATAATAATTTAATATTATGGTTAATTTTTTGCCTTGAAGCAAGGTGGAGTAGCATAAGCAATATTCCTTGTAAAATTTCATTGTAAGATAACTAGTTGTATCTAATTGGGTCTGTGTTTGGGTAAATATTATTAAAGTTTGATATATTTTTCGCGTTTTGTACATTTGATTAAACTTGAAATGAAAACAACAGTTGTGTTTTATAGTTGTATCTTTTGTAAAATTATTACAGTTCAGAAGCAGTTAAAAAAAAAGAAGTTCAAATTTTCACAGAAGTATCAAATATCCTGAAAGTGTTTCATATTTACTCTTGCTTAACATGGCAAATAGATTATCTTCACTCGATTATTAACATATCCGCTTGCTTTTAATGATTAATAAAAAAAAGTACATACATGTTTATGCTAACATCCTAAACATAAGTAAGTATATTAATTTTCAAAGTTAATAACTAATTATAATCGCAAGGATCGCTTGCGAATAATGTATAGTTTATATAATTCAAATAAATGAATGCTTTACGTGGTTTAGTTGCAGAATCTGAAACTTAAAAATCCATGAATCGTGACTCCATCTCTATCATCGATTATATATATAATTCAAACAAATTTCATCAAACTGATTAGTTAAGTAAAATTTTAATTAATATTTCAGAATGAAGTAATTTAAAACAAAAAATTACTAATAATGCAATGTGGGAGCAACAATGATGAAGCTAAATTTGCAATTCCCTTTTTTATTGAAATAATGATTTGTTGAAGGAAGAATAAATAATTAGTTATCTTAAAGCTACAACATTTCCCATGTGTCATAGCATCAGCCGGGAAGCGAACCCGCTAACCCGGGACAACAGCCACCTCTCAACCACCAAGCTTAGTTTGATAAAAAAAAAGTATATATTTAAGAGACGTTTAAACACATCAATTTCTTTCAATTGGCAAACGGAAGGTTTTTTGTTACTTCTCTCAGTCAAAAATTGATTCAAAAAATTTTTGTTCTTCAATTATCTAATCTTATTATAATGTCATCTGTTCAGTGAAAATATGAAAAATGAGAGAATTGGTGTAGAGAATTTCAAGGTGCTAAAAGATTTAGCCTAAAGATATTGGTTATATAAAACCATTCTGGAATGACTGGTTAACAATAGATTGAAGATAGATGAAGGGTTATTATCAACTTTTGCGTGCCCACTTTAGAAATTTCAATGAACAGAAATGTTTTTGTCTATGAACTGATCTAGATATGGTATGTATAGAATGGAGAATTTATTGATCTTTTTTATAAATAAATGTAAAGATGGATGTAGAGCTTTTAAAAGTAAGTAAACGATAAAACCTTAATTTATATAAATAAATAAATAAAACAATTGTATCCTGCTTGGTAAATTGTGATGGTTGAGCACCAAAGCCGTGTGCAGATCATAGTAGTTCTATTTCAATTGATCAAAATATTTTTTACTTTCGAATCTGCTAATTAGCAAAGTTCTAAGGTGCAGAACAAAAAGTAATAAGTAATTTTATAGCCAGTTCTTAAAAAGTCATGTGATATTTAATCAAACAAAAATAAACAATTGAAGTTTCAGGGAAAACCATTTTGTTTTCAATTATTGCAATTGAATGTATTTTTTATAAGAAGGAATTTATTGTAAATGTTTTTAGTAATAGTTTCATTCACTGAATGCTATTGAAAATATTTGCTGTGGTATTCTTTGATTAGTTTTGTATTATTTTTTTTCTTTTAAATTGAAATATATATACCCCCCCCCTTTAAACTGAAATGTCTGTAAATATATTTTTCCTTGAATAAAGAAGTTCCTTCTAAAACTAAAAAAAAATACAAAATGAATGGTGTTAACTATTGTCTAAAAATGTACCATATTAAATTTTGTTAGTTATTAACTAACACATATTAATACCTAATGCATATCTGTGTGTCCATGACCTGACATTTGAACTAGGGTAGGTAAACTTTGGAGACTTTTTTTAAGATCAAGCACATTTAGAATTTTTTTTAATATGTACTCACTCATAATAAATCTAGCTAACTGTTTAGTATTCATCAGTAAATAAATATTTGATTATCATTAACTGGAGATTAAAGATCCAACCTAATCTAGAGGTTAGTGATATGATGGAGCCTTTGCCACTGATGGAGAAAATGTCATACTCACATGGGCACTGACCTACGAGTTATTTTTACCTTTTTTTTTTTTTAGATTTTATTGGTTAGGACTTTACCAGAAAATGTAATCTAATTCCTATATAGAAGCAATGGCACTGCATACAAGACACAGGAAGGCCGCCATATATTCTACATTGACAACATATTAATTAAACCTCAGTACCAGAGTATGTGCTCATTTCTTAGAATGAAATGTAAACTGTATAAACCCAGAATTATATATATAAAAAAATAGAATTATCAAAATATTAGAATCAATTTAAAAAATGCAATCAAAATTGAATTTTCTTTTTTTTTTTTTAGAGCAAAATTAATTAGTTACATTACTGGATCACATCAATACAAAAGTTTTTTTTAAATAGTTCGTTCATGTAAACTTGTACTTTTCCATTAAAAAAAAAAAAAAAATTACAATGCCAAGAAATGAAAAAAATGGAGAGATAGAAAGATCTACTAAATTTGGTTAATTTAAAGCAATTTATCGACTACATATTTTAAATTAAGATATTTTAATTTTTGCAAAACTTTATATAATATTTGCAATCAAGTCGTGTATGTGCACAGGTCTGCAGTGAGTTTTTTTTGGTAATATAGATAAGCCTAACTTTTGGTGTTCCTCCCTTTCTTCATCCTCAAATAAATATTAAATAATCAGTTTTTATTCCAATAAATGAATACATTTCACAGGACCACTAACAAAAAAAAAAATATTCAAAGTGATTGAAATAAACTCCCATTAATATTATCTTCCATTACTTAGTGTCTAAACATACCTCTTTACCTACTCAACCACTAAAGTATGGACTAGTATGGTTTGGTGCAGTATTAGTGTGAGACTCTAGAGTATAAGGTCATCTGATTGATTCCAGTGTGCTTACTGTGCTTGAAGTTTTTAGGAATCTTGTGCAATAAAATCATTCATTTTAAATTATTGCAGCTGCATCTTTAATATGAATAAAATGAGAAACTTAAAAAAAGTTTTTAGTTAACTTTAGTAGACTAAATAGTTGTTAAATTTAATGAAAGCTTATTTATTCTTCACAAATGATAAACCATATTTATTTTTTAAAGTTTCTATGAAAAGTTATTAAATATTTACAAAATGGGTTTTCTTTGATTAGACGTACATATTCATTTACATCAGAAATTTATCTAAGCTGAAAGCCTAAACTTATTTGAAGATAAATACACAATGATTTTTTTTTTTAATTACTGTGATAGCAGGGTTATAATTTGTTTTAAAAAAATCAGTGTATTAATAAATTTGATAAGAATCGCTGTGACTAATAGCAAGTATTTATTATGTTGAGAAACTAATTAATTCGAAGATTTGAATAGTTATTTGTTGTTGTTTTTTTGCAATAAGTTTAAGTTGAAATCATTCAGTTCATTTCGTGCTCATCAGTATTCATAAAGGTAGATTAAGTTAAAACAAATCACTACCATTGTTCTGAAGTGAGAAATGAAGCGAAAGGGTGTTGGGCAAGTCATCAACTTGACTGCTTCTGCTGAAAAGACAGAAGTGATTAGATGTAAAATAGATAGTCAATTTTAATAAGATTATAGTGATTTGTAGACAGCTTAATGATTTAACAAATAATCAATTGAAAAGTTTTAGTGCTATAAATGGAATCAGATATACCAGTGTTTTGATGTACGAACATATATATTTATTCAAGTATCCTAAAAAAGAAAATACACAGTCATAATTAACCATGTTTCTTTTATTTCATTAGCTAAACGAAATATTTGAATGTAATCTAAGTTGAAATTTTTTTTTTAAAAAAATTAATATTTCTTTTACTTCTAAAGCTATAATAAGATTTGAAAAGAACCACCTGTAATTGAAAGCAAATGAGTTTGTTATATTTCGAGAGCTAATTAATTACACATTCTAATTGAATAATTAATTTATGTTGTTGTTGTTATATTACTATGCAATATGTTTTGACTGAAAACATAGAACTTGTTTTGGTGCTTAATTGGTATCCACAAAAGGAGTAGATTAAGTTTTAAAAAAATATGATTAATATTCTAAAATGAGGAGTAAACTGTAAAATGGTAGGCAAGTGATCGATGACTATATAAAGTCAGTAGTCAATGTATAACAGACAGCATTATTATAGGCAGTTTAATGATTCAACAATAGCCTATTCAGAAATGTCACTATTATAGATGACATCAAATATACCAATGTTTTAGGTGGTATGAAATTTACCAGCATTTTAATGATGAATCAAGCACATTATTTCCAGTTTCCTGAAGAAGAATATATTAAGCCATATTTCACTGTGCTATGTTTCTTTTAATTAAAACTTTGTTTGATAAACAATATTTTAATGTAATCTAAGTGGGGAAAAAACGTTTTGAAATAATTTAATATTTCTTTGCAAATGAAGTTGTAATGAGAGAAAGGGAAGATAATCAAAAGGCTTAGCACTAATAGGAGTATGACATCTCTTTTTAATGATAGTAATCTATAAAACATAATTGCATTTACTTTTACAGTTAGTGTTGCTCATCTGATCATCCATATTAATCTAGAATCTTTACTCTCTGCCTAAGAATAACTAGATATCTATTTACTTATATATATTGTGCCATTACAATTTAGTCATTAGCTAAATTTATATTAATGTGCATGTAAGAAAATGTAAAACAAAAATCATCATCACATTTTTATATAAAAAGGAAGCTGTAGGGCATCCAAGTTTAAACCCTACAAGATCCAGTTTTAAAAGCTTAAGGCAGAAAGAGAGGGGGACAACAGTTATATTCTTTAATTGGTTGTGTGTTGATAGAAATCTCAAAAAGAGTAGTACACACATTTGGTTATTCAATGATTAAATTTTTTAAATCGAGTTATAACACATATATAGGCAGTGTGTGTTATGAAAGCTATTTAGTTAGTCACTTTTAAATCACACATATTAACTTTCTTTAAAACTAACCTACACTTGTTAAATTTTAATATCTTATTCTATACTTCTATTTTTGCTTTTCTATAATTGTAAGTCGGAATTAAAAGCTAAGGATTTAATTTTAAATATTAAGGTTAGAATTACTCAGCTAGCAATTAGATTATTTAATGTCAGTTTATACATGATTTGAATGATGGAGTGTGTGTGTTACATCACATAAATATATCTACATTTATTAAATATTGAGAGAAAAGGAAGAAAAATCTGTTATATTTTTTTTTTCTTACTCAACAATTTTTTTTGTATTATAAGGGTTGTTTTTCTGTTGAAAAACTTAGAGACAATGTGAGAAGTCTAATTTTAAAAATGTCTCATCTTAAGATCAAAAGAAAGAAGCTCAAATTTGAGATGTTACATAGGTGTAAAAAAGGATTAAGACTATTTTTTCCTTCAAAACAAAAGTTTGTCTTGAAACCAGGTGTGTGATTTTTTTTTAATGTTCCTAAAAAAAGATTGCACTCTCCAGCTAAAAACGAATTGGTCAAAAATAGAAATAAGAAATCGGATATAAAAGCAGTCTGGAAAATCAGTTGATAAGATAGAGAATTTTAAAATCTTGAAACTAAAAGGACAAGCGTTTTTAACTCTACAAAAATCTCAATCAAAAATCTTTTTTTTTTTGTTATTAAATTTTTTTTTTAGGATTGAAGATATAAGAATGGTGGGGTAAGAAAATTAATATAGGTCTCATCTGTTGATCAGACCATCCAGCCAGCACATCATATAGGAAAGAAAAGATGTCTTGTCTGAAAAATAATATTCTACACCTTTCAACTGACCGAGAGAAATAAGATGTTTTTAAATAGAAAGAAGAAAACACTCACCTGCATTGGAAGGCGATCAGGAAAAGAGTAATCTACTGATAAATATTAAATCATCAAGTCCAATTAATTGTTCCAGTAACTGAGTTTAAACCCAAAAAAAATTACAAATGTGAAAACAACTGCTGTACTTCATCCACTAAAAGAATCATGCTTGACAGGAAGAGAGGAAAAGTTCATATAATGATTTCCAAATTGTCCACTAAAGCAAAGAACCTCAATAGGATCATCATCATCAAATAATTATACACCTCAAGAAAGAAATTGTTCCAAAGAAAAATGGAAATGGTAACTGCAAAATATAGACATTGAACAAGATAAATTTGAATTATTAGAAGTCGCTACAAAGAATAGATCTGGTAATATAAATTTTTCTTTATATATTTTCTTTATAATATCAGAGATTTAGTAAAATTTTGGCAAGAGTGGTATATTTTGTTTAAAAAACTTTTAAAACAACCAAGATCAATTGAAATTCAGTATTTCTTAATAAAGATAAGCATAAGCATTAATGATTTCATATGTACTAAAATTATGATTGTCTTTTAACTTAAAGTTATGAAATGTTATTAATATGTAACACTTTTTTATTATTATTATTATTTTGTTTTGAATAATATTTTTGTTATTATGGGGATAAAACACGCACATACATAATAATATAATACTTGTTGCATATATGTAATTGTGTGTGAATGTAAAGAAAAAATAGGCGGTATTAAAAATATTAGATTTTGTTTCAAGTTAAAGTATAGCATTTCAGAGGGTAGAAGAGAGGGGGAGAAAATAATTTAAAACTTGTTTCTAAAACTTGCTCTTTCCAATTTTATAACTTTTATTTTTGTCATTCTACTTACATCTTAGATTTATAAAGGTATGTGTGCGAAAGAGAAAAAAAAGAGTGTTTATTTTTTTGAGACATTTTCTCATGGAGTGAAAATCATGGTCAATGAGACATCCAATTTAAAATACATTTATGGGAAAGGGGGAAGAATTTAAAATTAATGTTATGATTTTAAAACAGTCGATTATGATTACTGTTGTTATTGTTAATATCAATTTTCATGTAGATATAGAAATTTTTATGTATATGTTAGAAATGCAGTAATAAATATTAGTTTATTTTATTAAACGAGGCATATATATTTCATTAAGAGTAGTCTTTATTAAATGTGATCATTCATCATCAAGGTGAATATTAGCTATTTAAGTTCCAATTAGATATACTAAAATTAAGCAATAATTATGAATTTCTTTATAAAAAATTAGGTTTATGATTAGGCTTAGTCCTAAAGCTGTGGTTGAAACTATTATTGTTGTCATCATCATCATCATCATCATCACATTTTAATTAATGGGATAGATAAATGCTTAAAGGTCATAAATAAATATTGATTTCATAGTATTTAGTGATTTCTTAGTATTATTATATCCACTATCCCATCATCTATTTCATGCAAGGATGAGTGAATTGCCATCCTAAATTAATAATATAATCTGAGCTAGTAAAACTTATAAAAAAATATTGAAACACATTTGTTATGTTAAGATCTAAGAAATGATTTCTGTTTAATGAATTTTATATATTCCACTTTAGTTTAAAGATGTTTTATGTTACCTAGGTGTTTACTTAAATATTAGTACATACAGTGCTATGGGTCTAAAATCAAAATCATACATGTTGTAAGAAATAAGGTACCAAAATGATTCAAACCTGTTTACATGTGAAAAAGTTATAAATATAATTTTGTCTAGGTCCAGCTAACCTAGTGGCACCCAGATAGACCATATTCACTTGTTGTTCACTTAGACATGCACTTGAGATCCAACCAAGAAATGAAAGAGGATAAAATCTACTATCTGTATACTTGAGAAGTTATTTTATTGAGTTACTAGGGTACTCACGCACTTGATTTCCATATACCTGAGTTATAGTAGTCTGTTCTTAATAATTTGTTTATAATTATTGATATTGTGATATCTTGAGCAATCTAATTATAAAAGTATGTTTCATTTAATCCAATGACCCGTAATATGATTGATAACTCAGTCTGATCTTTTGTTTAATAGCCACTACTCAGGTTAAATAATTCTTTTTTTTTTTTTGATATAAAATAAAAGCTACAATTCTTTTTTGTTTATTAAGTTATAATATTATGATCTTCTATATTATAGACTACTCAGGTATGGTAATATTTATATTTGAATTTTAATTCTTTTGATCAACTTTAATTAAGTTACAATATATAATCTCAGTTTCCATTGTTTATCAAATTAAAAATCATAAAAAATATTTAACATATTTATATATAATATAAAATCATATAACCCTACAACATTAGCTCCCCCCCAAAAAAAAAATTACTAAAAGTTTTCCATGACTATGGTTTTATCTAATAACAAATATACCTTTTCAAGTGAAATTCAACAAAAATCATATACCACATATATATATACAAAACAAAATAGCCTTCCTACCATTCATTTCAAAATCCAACATTCTTTAACATCAAAGGATGTCTTCATGAGATTGATGGCTTCAGATTCAAGAAAATTTATTGTCAGAGTTTCTTTCACTCTTCTTTCAGAAAAGATAATTTCTGCATTGTCAAATAATTTTATGACATGTATTTAGTTCATGAATATACAAAGATAAGTTATATATCTATTTTTAACTCCACTCATATGAACTTTTAACTCTTCATTAAGACTTAATTTACTTTGACCTACATATATTTTATGATAACTGCAAAGAATCTTATAAACTACCACAAGAATAGATTTGCAATCAATTGACTGTTTTAAACTATTTAATAATGAATTTAAATCAAGGTCTTTCTTTCAGGATGCTTTCTATCACCCAATAAAAAACTATTCTTATAAATCAATTTATAAACTCTTTAGTCTCATTAATAACTAAATCTTTATTATTAACAGACTTATAAATATTTTATTAAATATAATATTTGTAATAAATTCATGATTATAATCTAAATCAGTATAGTCAGAAGCAAATTGACTTTATTTCTATAACAAAAATATAATTTAAAAAAATCCTTTTGAGTAAAAAAGATGAATAATTGTCTGGCTTTATCATATTTCTTAAATTTTTTTGTTTAATAAAAAGACTGCAAAATAAAATGTTGTCAATTTTCCCAACATTTAAATCTAGAAATTTTGACCTTAACAATTTCAAATGTACCCCCTCCTTCCTGAATAGTAAAATTAATATTAAAATCAAAAGCATTCAATCTATTAAAAAAATCCTTCTATTTATTTTCCTGAATAACAAAGAAACATTCATCAATATATCTAATAAATAATTTTAAAGAAACAGAAACTACTTTCTAAAAAAAATCAATACAAACAGCACATTAAAGGAGAAATAACATAATCAGTAACCCTTTCCTCTTTAATCATATAAAACACATCATTACACATAAAATATTTAGAATCTTTTGACAATAATGGCACTTCATGAATAATCTTAATCTTATCTTCAGAAAAATTAAAACAGAAAACAACATATTAATGTTTCTAATCATATCAACTGGTTAATACATATTTTCAATATCTAAACTACCAAAAATGCAATAATTCTCTAAAAAAAAATCCATTAATTTTATTAAATGCCTCAAACAAAGAAGATATACAAAATTGACTTAAATTAATATAATTCTTAAAAAACCTTATCAAAAATTTTGAAATTTTATCAACAATCTCATCTGAAAAAAACATAAATATACCTTAAAGGAAAATTGTTTTTATGAGAGTTTAAATTAAAGAAAACCTTAGAAGCCAAATAATCATTAGGATGTTTTTCTACTTTTTTAAAATTATTTGTTAGGTATTTTGATGATTGTTTGTTTGTTATTCAGGCAGATAAATTGAAGGTTTTTTTGATAGATTGAATGATTTTAATTCTAATATTAATTTTACTAGAGGTGATGGTACATTTGAATTTATTAAGATAAAATTTCTAGATTTAAGTATTGATAAAGTAGATAATGTTTTATTTTTCAATCATTTTATTAAACAAAAAAAAAATTAAAAAATATGAAAAGACCAGACAGTTATCAACCTTTTACTCATAAAAAATTTCTTTATTAAATTTTTGTATTCAGAGAAGCCAATTTGCTTTTGACTATATTGGTTGTAATCATGAATTTATTAGAAATATTATATTTAATAAAAATATCTATAAGTCATCGAATAATAAAAAAAATAATTGTTAGTGAAAATAAAGTTTATTTCTTTGCCATTTATGCATCAATTTATAACTTGATTTATAAGAATAGTTATTTATTGAGTGGTATGAAAGTGCCTGAAAGAAAAGTCTTAAATAGTTCAAAACAATCAGTTGATAACAAATCTATTTCTGGTGTAATTTATAAGATCTCCTGCAATTGTCATAAAACTTATGTAGGCTAAAATAAATTAAGTCTTAATAAAAGAGTTAAATTCCATCAGAGTTGAGTTAAAATAGATATCATAACCCAGATTTGTATATTCATTAACTTAATACAGGTCAAAAATATTATTTGACAATGCAGAGGTTAACTTTTATATAAAAAAAGTGAATTGAAAAGAAGAATAAAAAACTTTGACATAACAATCTCATAAAGATATCTTTTGATGTTAAAGGAAGTTGGTTTTTGAAGTGAATAATGGGAAGGCTATTTTGTTTTATATATATGTTGTATATTTCATGTTGAATTTTATTTGAAAATGTTTATTTATCAATAGATGAAATCATGGTCATGGGAGAATTGTAGTAAGTTTTTTTGCTAATATTGTAATACTGTATGATTTTCTATTTGATTTATTATTAGTAGTATAATGTGAGGCAGTATTTAATGAGCGCTTAAGAAAGGCCCCAAACGGAGAAAAAGGATCTTTTATAGATCTAAGAAAAAACATAGACTTTGTAACAAAAAGTTAACCAAGCCCCTAACTGTCAAAGAATGAAAAAAACAAACAATGCGACACTGCATCCAAAGAAGGAACAACTCACCCATTATACAACACGTAACGGGACCAACGTTAGGTTCAAATGAATGGACAATATATCATATAAACATATATACCTCAAATGTAATGGAACATCAAATAGAGAAGAAAATAAGCTTCAAACATTGTATTATAAAGAATGGAAATATATAACAAAGAATCAATTGTGGAAAGCCTAAATATAGTTGTATGATTTAAATGAGAAAGAAAATTATCCCAGTTATTTAAATAAATTGTTTATATGCCCTTCCAACTAGCATACATGAAATAAATTTAAAATCATACAGAGCAGAGATCTATCTTAAATTTATTTCAGGTTGATATGACTAATTAATCAAACATATATCAGAAATAAAGGGAATTCTATTAAATTAATATACACATCTATTATGTAAATTTATGATATCTAAACATATGAATGAATAATAATAGTGTAAGTGACCAAAGACTAAAATAAGTGAAATATGAAGTTATCTTCTATTAAATTGTGAATTCAATTAATTTCATAATGCTTGGCACTAAAAGAAAATAAGAATAATATATTATCGCTCTTTCAAATAAATTACAAAGATTCTATAAAAAAATAGTACTCCTTTATTTTATTATGGTTTAATTTTAGTAATATCAATTTTTAAATAAAACCCAAATAATAAATATAATATATACTGCAATAAGTATATATATTAAATAAATAAAGACATATCGTGCTAACAAGTAGATATAATATAAATACAAATCCATACTATATTTTTCAGATATTTAAAATAATAAAAAAAATATATTATATACAGCAAATACATATAAATTATTGTTTTGGTATGCTAAGAATCATTATATAAAGTTAAAAAAATAATAAATAAATTAATAATAAAAAATTTTTATAATAGACATTGCGAATATAAATTTACTTATTAAAATATACATAACAACCATGCTACCCAAACTTAGCCTATTTAAGATTTTAAATTACTTAGTGTTAATTTTGATACCTGTTAAATTTATTGCGTTAGAAAAAGAGGAATTGAATTTATAAAAGTTATATTTTTATAATGAAAAAAAAAGAAAAAAAATATCGATCTCAAAAATATATTTATATATCATTTATACTATAAATATTGCTCCTTCAATTCCTCTTTTCCTTCAAAGTTATATTCCCTTGTTTTATTCTTTATCCGTTTAATGTTAGAATGTCTAGTTAAGGGAGGAAACATCCGTTGAGAAAATTGTCAATTCTTGGATATATGTATATTTTTATCCTTCTAAAATTTCTTTCCTTGAAAAAAAAAAAAATTGAAAGTTAAATCCAATATATTAATTCTAGTTACCTCCAGATTATTATTAGATTGACATTATAGATTCCAGATAGCTATGTCAAATTTGCTTCAGCGCGATGAAATATATGTATTGAAATTTTCTTAGTTTTTTTTTAAACTGCCTTGGAATAAATGAAGAAAACGGTGCATCTTGGCTGCGATATATCCCTATTAATGTCATGATTTATGTATTTACATAGAAATCTATCTTATTCCAATATTCTGAAGAATGTAATTTCAAGAAACAAAGTAAAAAAATTTTATCCTTTAGTTGGTTTTATCACTATCTTAATAATAATAATAATGGTTCTTTTTATTGTTGTTGTTGTTGTTGTGTAGAAATGTGTTTTGAAAAATTGTTAAATGTTTTCTTTTAAAACAATTAACATTAAAAAAAATAAAATATCAAGCATATATATATAAAAATATTAAATTGAAAATTTATTTGAAGCTTTAAAATATAATAAATAATAATATTTTTTAATAATCACTGAAATAAAATATTTTTATATAATCAACAATTTATATTCCTTATCTATTTATAATAATTAAATATTCATAACGATTAATCAACATATAAATAAAATAATAACTTCAAACAATAACTATACCTAATAACTATAAACAATAATAATACTTCATATATAAACATCAATTCAAAGAGATTTTTTTTTAAATAACAAATGACAATTTTTAAAATATAGATAGACTTATCGATATTTACAATATATATATAAACTTCAATAAAAGAGCTAATGGGAAAATTTTGTTTAGACTCAAAGAAAATGTCAATTAGAAATAATTGATAATTTCCTGGCAACATCAAAAGGTAAAGTTATCTTTTTTTACATGGTTGTAATCTCTTAATTTTCATTCTTTATGAAAAATATACAATTCTGCATATATAATTAATGTTTTAGTGATCTATATAAGTAAATCATGTGAGAGAAAAACAATCTTTCAGACATGCACTATTGGTATTAATTTGTTTGCAGTCACCCTATTGTGAGGCTGATAATTCAAATGAAATATTATTTGTACAAATTTAATTCTATATATCATAAAGAAAAGACAGTATCTCATTTTAAACACCCACAATTTTGGAATTATATTAATTTTGAATATTTAAATAATATATTAGTGATTTGTATATATAAATAATGTGAGATCAAACCATGTGATTGCAAGAAAATTAATACCAGTAGTGCATGTCTGAATGATTGTTTCTTTTCATATGATTTATATATTTATAGATCACTAATACATTAATTATAGATATTCAAAATTAATATAATTCAAAACATTGGCAATAAAAATAATATACTGTCAAGATCCTATGATATATATAATTAAATATGTACAAATAATTTGTCATTCAAATTATCATGCTCACAATAGAGCAATAGGTGTTAGTTTATATAATAACAAGCTCAAAGCATAGGTGATTCACTTATGCTTTTAAAACACTTATTGATGGGTGAGTGCAATCAAATTCATATCAATAGCATAGGATGGTTTCCTCTCACATGATTTACATATATATGTAAATATATAAAAGCAGTTTATATGTAAATAATACCAATATCAATAACAATCTTAATCTGTTGTCAAGGAGACCATCCTTTTTATAATAAATGTGGATATCCACCTTTATAGTCCAATATGTTTATATAATCACTATACACCCATATATATAATGTAAACCTTTAAAGAAGACTATTAGATAATAAAACTAACAACTGTTTTTGACATTTTGAAATAATAAAACAGTATATTTGCATAGTGTAAGTGGCATAAAAGAATGTATTTGTATTTTTGTTGATAGTCGAATTATTGGATACAAACAAAAATATCCTAACTCTGTGAACTGAAGCAATTCTGAGGCTAACTCCATAGTAATCATATTCATAACTACTGCTAATACAACTGATTTTGTAATGAGAAGTCAAGTGTAAAAATATAAACCACTATAGTGTTTTATATTATTTTTTTTGTAATTTCTCCCCACTATCTTTATGTTATTTAAGTAAACATTCAAATATCAGCCTTTTAAGCTAATTGTGCATACGCTTTGCGAGTATTAATAATAAATGAATACTTTCTCACCAATACAAGATATAGTATTTATGCAGGAATAAAAGGAATCCTCTTATTCCTATGACTCAAATGCTTATATATGAGCAAATCTGAAGTACTGGCAAGTAAAGCGTGAGGATGGAACCGTCACTTGAAATTACTATATACGATGTCTAAATGAATGACGTGGGTGAAATTGTCTAGAATTTACTAAACATCGTTCCAACTGAAACTTAATCATATGTAAATAAGCATTTATTTATTCAAGTAAGTATTTTTTTAAATAGATAAAACCTGCATCATTTAAGTAACATTTAAAAAAAAAATGGAAATAGTTTATTTTAATTCAAATTTTGTAATTGATATCTATTAGACATTTTAAAATAAGACTTTGCTAATTAAAACTAAAGTGTATTACTGTTGTTAATTAAGTCAAGAGTTTTTTATATTTGCTTATGACTCATATGACAGAGGTAGAAGCTCACATAGATGATTAATGTTAATATAGATTGTACATTCATTAGACTTTGATGGTTTGCCAATGTTTGATGTGTTACATGCAACTTATAACCCAAAGTTGATAGTGTAGTTTTCACATCTATCTTCTGATTTATTTTGTTTGCATAACTTGTTTGTATTTTGAATAAGCAAGCAATATGAGAATCTTTAACAAAATAATATATGATGTGTCATAATAAGATGCATGAAGACAATAGTCACAATATTTTCAAATATTTTATGGGACTATAATATAAGTCTATCCATAAATAGCAGTAAACTCTGAATGGTTTGATGCATGGCACACTCTGGAGCACAAAGTTATGGATTGCACTTGTTTTATCAATTTTGATATTCAAACTTGGTTTGAATTCCTGATAATAAAGTGAAGCCATGGCTGCGATATAACTACATTATAAATACAATATGTAATTAAAATAAAAGCATGAGATATAAATTGTATGATATACTTACATGATTAAATCACTCTTTTATATATTAATAGAGTTTCACTTTAATTTTTTAAAGATCGTTTTTATTATATAAAGTTATGCATTAATAAGATCTTTAGTAAAAAAAATAAATGTTTAAAAATCACTTTTTATTCATTCTAAAACATTTTTATGGCCTTTAAAGATAAAACAAAACCTTTGTTTTTTTTTATAATTTACTTCTCTTTATTGGTAATTTTTGTTTGCAAATATTTTATTTTTTAGACTAATTTCATTTATTAATTAATGTTTATAACAAAAAATGTAAAAATTGGAGGATAATAATAGGAAGAAAGAATTAATTAATTTTAGCAATGCACCCCCCCACCACAATTTAAAAAATAAGAAAAAAAATGAAATGTGTGGAAGTTAAATATCATCTAAAGAATTAATGCTAACCCAGTCCATAGTGGAATAACTGGATTGGCACTGTGATTAATCACATTTTGTAGGATCCATATTACCACAAAGAAGCTTTGAATTGATATTAGTTTTCAATTTCCTCTTCAATATTGTGTAGCACTATTGCATTTTAATGATAATAAATCTATAATTTAATTTATATTTTTGTTTCCTAGATGGTAGGTTTAATCAGGAGATAAGAACACAATTAAAATGCGTATTTTAATAGGATTTCTTTTACATTATGTTTAACTCTTTGTATTTCTGAAACTTTCCATTGTTCCATCTGATGAGAGTTTTTGAAAATGTTCAACTTTTCTGTTTTTATAAAATCTTTATTTTTTACTAAAACTTAATAAATTGGATTTGATTTCCTTTTAATTGAACTTTAATTTTATAAGATCATATTTGACTTTGTTTTTATTTTAAGTTTATTTTTTTAATGTTAATGAAATGAAGGTAGATTTGTGATCACTCTATCAATCTGATGTTTGTTTGTTTTTTAAAAAAAATTACAATATTTTAAAAGTTTATACAATTCTGATAGCTAATGATGCAATAGACACTGTCATTTTTTAAATATTATGATCAAATTTATTAACTTCCATTTTTAAAAATAAAACATAAATAAATAAATTGAAAGTTAGCTGGGTATTTCTTAACCAATTAGTTTGTAAAAATAATTAAAAATACTTTAAAAACAAGCAAAAAATGATATTTCATTATACTTCAAAATCTTTGCATGAAAACAGAACCAGATGGAAGCAAAATGCCCTTTGGGCATTTTCTTCTGTCAAAGAGCAAAGAAGTGTTTTGATCTTAACCAAAGATGCTGAACTCTTCAGATCTTTTTTCAACTGTAATATCAATAAAAATATTTTATTAAAATCTATTTTAAAAAATCCCCGATATTATCATTTAGGATTATGTTAAGACTATGATCTAAAGTTCTGAAAGAGCAGCATCTTTTCTAAGAACACTTTCAACAATTTTCATCCTAGGTGAGGATTAATAAGTTAAATATGAAAGGTAAGTTATTTAATTTTTAAAGATTTTTTAAAAGATATTTTTCTTTTTTAAAATAAAATATATTTTATTTTTCTATGTAATATTTTTTAAAAATATTGTCAACTTATATGGTAGAAAAATAATTAATTCTGCTCAATCAGAAAGCTACAGATATGAAAAATTAATCATACATTTAATATCTTGTCTTAGTTATATTTAATCCTCTAGATAAGAGATAACATCATGTTTACATAATATTTTTCTTTTAAAAATATTTTTATTAAGCATATATTATTTGAAGCATCATATGTCTAATAAAAGAAATATATTTCATAAAGGCTTGCATAACCCTGTTTATGCATAAGTAAAAAAAAAAAAACTTTTATTCATGGGTTGTATTAAATTATAACTTTTTAAATAATTATATTTATATAATGTTTAAAATGTTTTTATAAAGTGTATACTATTGGCAAATCATATTTTTAATAGTATTAATGTATTGATTAAGTTGGTGTGTAATTTGTTTATGTATTAAATCAAAACAATTGTAAACTTTTATTGTTCTGACATATTAAAATGTATATATTCAACTAAGGTTTCATAGTCCCTGAAGGATGTATGGCTATCTAGCAAATGAAACTGCAAGGTGCCTTGTTATCATTATACTTATTTGAAAAATCAAGTAAAACCTGCTGTATGCTTATCTTGAAATAAAAGTCATATTTTCAGATTAAAAAAAGTGTATATAAACAAGATGTAATTTCAAAGGACTATTATCACTGGATATTATATACCAAAAAAGTAAATACTTTTTATATATTTAAAACGTTAGTATATATGCATAGATACAAAATGATAATAGATGGACAATTGAAATTTTAAACTGGATTCCAAGAAATTGTAAAAGACCCAGAAAGAGACCACATGTGAGATGGATGGATGAAATAAGAAAATGTGCAGGGGTGTTGTGGAGAAGAGAAGCTAAAGATCGGAGAAGATGGATTAAACTTGGAGAGACCTTCATCCTGCAGTGGATTGATAATGGTTGATGATGATGATGACAAAAAGATAGTGAAGAAAGACTTCAACATGCCCCATGAATTACAACATCCAAAATGGTAATAATATAAAATTAAAGAAATGCTTAAATTAAAACAATATAAAACTGGAATGATAGAGAGTAAGTTAGTCTCCTAAACCTCTAGATCATCATTATAGAAATAGCCTTTTACTTATATAATAAATAAATAGAGAACGGGAAACTTTCTCACTTATATGTTAAATTTAATAACAGTATAATAATGGGCTAGTTTTTGAAATAACACCTTATATTTACATAAACTGAACTCATAACATAAACAAAAAAACATATTCAACTTTAAAATCTCTCTCAATATTTAATTAATATATTCTCAAAGTTTAATATAACTAATGAGACTTGATTACATGCCAAAATCTAAAATAAAAACAAAGGGAATATTTTATTGAATCTAATTTATTTTTGCAAACGACTAACTATAAATAATTTATTAATATTTCTAAAATTCTTAATGTTAAACAATGTAGCAACTTGTTAGTGTTTATGCAAATAATCATTAGAATTTAAATGTTCTCAGGATAAAAAAAAAACCCAATTAAATTAACATGTGATGTGATGTATTTGGCTTCTCCTTAAACGAAATCAAGAATATCTAAGCAATTATGCCCAGATAAACCTGTTAGCCACTTTATTTTCCATTCCCCACTCTAAGTCTTCCCATATTCTGCCCCATCCCATTTCCACAACATAATCTTTGTCAACTCTATGGTCTTTATATCTAAATCCTAGCATAAAAACTAATAACCCAGCATAAAAACTAATAACTCTCTGTATATTCATTTTGTTCCTACCTATTCTCCCATAACTTCATTATCTGTACCCTTTCTGCTTTCAAGCATTTACATTCAATCAACAGATGCCTAATATTTTCTATACCTTCCTTACACAATTTGCACACTAAATCACCCATAGTTTTCCATTTACATGTATATTCTCTTGTTGGTAAAGATCCCATTCGAACCTAAAACAATAAATTAAATTAACTCGCATCCAATATTCTGTTTACTTCTATATATATTTAAACTCTTCTTACCCTCCATACTAGTTCTCCATCTCTCCAACTCCCTATTTTTTATTAATGCTTCTATTCTTTTATCCCATTCCTTACCACTATATCACTCAACAATCCTCCTAACACAATCATCCCACCTTTTATACAAGTATACTGATATAAATTCTTTATCCAAATCTTTTGCATACCGCATTACCTTTCTCACCCATCTTGTTACCTGCCCTTTATTCATAACCCAATTAAACACTATTTTGGCTATTCTTTTACTATCCATAAACTGCAACCTACCAAACATTTTCATTTTACTTTTTGCATCTGTCATATAAAAACTTGAAATCCCATTTCTCCTTGAATTGCCTACTTTGCTGTCCACATCTCTGCATCTAATGCATGTCTTCCTACTTCCCTTTGTACTTTCTCTAAATAATCTAAAACCCTTTTACTAACACATAATGCATCATTACCATATGTTAACCCTGCTACTGCAACTCCCTTCCATACAATTCTAGCTACATCATATTTATTATATGAAAATACTGTTAGTTTCTTTACCAAACCCTTTCTTTTATTTGCTTCATTTACCAATTTTTTCTCTCATTCATCTAAGCAACAGTAAGTATGCATGATGACACCATATACTAATAAGTGACAAAAAAAATAATTAAATAAACCACAAAGTCACTCTAAGTAAAACAAATGGTATATCTTTTATTATGATTTATATTACCTTTTTTAAAAATGGTAATAATAATAATAATAATAATAATAATAATAATAATAATAATAATAATAATAATAATAATAATAATAATAACAATAATAATAATAATAATAATAATGATGATGATGATGATGATGATGATGATGATAATGATCAAACAATAACATATATATTTCTTTTATAAGCTTTCACTTGACCTCAATATCATTCATATTCACAACATTTGTAACAATATCTACTGATTGATGTTTGTATCTGAGTGAAGACCACTTACTCTTTAAAAGAAAGAAAATGCAATTTTAGATAAATAATATTTTTATTAAAATAGTATGATTCCAAATCATAGATGCAATTGTGAAGGTAGGTTCAAGTTAACTTTTCAATAAAAAAAATCAATATTCTTCTCACACTGTGCTAAATATGAATACATCTTTTTTAAAACTACTTTTTTAAAAAAAAAAATGTAAATGCAAACTCCTCAATTAATTCTTTAGAAGAGATCTTCAATTATGACCAAAAGAATTAATATATTCAATTATGGCCAAAAGAATTAATATATTCAATTATGTTACCGCTAATTCTGATAATTTAATAAGAGTTTATCACTGAATTATACTATTCCTAATATATATTTTTATACTAAATTTTCATAAATAAATAAAAAATGGAACTCCTAGTCTAACATATAAAGAAATACACACATATGATATATAAAATACAGATATCTTATGATGAAACTATAAACTATTTACTGAAAGAAAAATAAATAAACTTTAATAATAATAATAACAATATGTTATGTGTATATATATCAGTGGTCCCCATGAAAACAAACGATAATAAATTTAATATAAAACATTTATTGGTACTATGTATATAGCATATATACATGTTGCATATAAATTAAAATAATAACAAAATAATAAATGATATCTAATATCTTATTATTTATCTTGATAATTCAAAAATTAAAATCAATTGTATACACTTTAATTCTAAAAAAAAAAAAAAAGAACAGATCAATTACCATTTAATATCTCTTTTTTTTTAAATATATACATTCTGCAGAAAGTCGACAGTTATCTGATTCACCATTATTCATCCTTGCATGGATTGAATCAATATGTCAGATGATCTCTAATGATGAACTTGTGAATTCTGAAACTAGTTGAAGTTGACTTTCTCAAAGTATCCTCTTGTCTTGGCGAAGCTGAGATGGACCAATAGAAGATGGCACAATTATTTCAGATGTTTTTGACAATTCTTAAATTGATTTCTGAGATAGGAATAGCCATTCATTTTCATTGTGACTTCTTTTCTTTTTGAATGCATGCCTGGTGATGAATTTCTTCTCTTTTATGGGGATAATTAATAGCAAAGGACCAAGCAGAAGGAATCAATTTCCTCAGCTAGCAATTTCTTCTCTATTCAGTTATTTTTTAATAGTACTAAATTCCAATAAAGTTTATATTTAATTTAAATAGTAAAAGGAATTGAATGGTAACTTAATTTATTATCCCTTTTTTTAACCAAAAGCCATTGTTAATAAAAAAAAATTATGATCTCTTACCTTTGTTACCCTTTGTTGTATAGCATCTAGTCTACAGTTTCATGAGTCCATTGTTAGCATAATTATAGATTTTCCATAAAAAAATTAATATTTTACAATGATTAAATATATATAAATACTTTATATAAATATAAGTTTGTGACATATAAAATAAACAAATATATTTATAAATCATAAGTCTTTTTTAACAAACATATACTTATTTATACACCATTATATATCACAATCATTAATATTTTTACAATGATTTATAGTTTCTTTCTCCACTCTTTATTACTGCCATTATTGCCAAATTTCAGAATCATGAATAAACATATATACCACAAAAGAAAGTGAATAAACAAACAAACAAAAAAATGATAATAGAAGAAAAAATTGTATCAAAATCAAATGAAGATCATAAAGAAAGGAGAAAGAAAAAAATCACCACACTTACTGCAATCCCTCCCAAAAATATCATGATGTTTTATGAAATCATGTGATCTATAATTAAAACACACGCACTTATATATATATATGCCTCAAAATAATAAAAAAAAACACTCATTATCCTTCACTAATAAACAACTCATATCTTATACAATAGAAAGAAAGAATATCTCTCTCTCTCTCTCTCTAGAAAGAAAGAATATATATATATATATATATATATATATGTAAAAGATACTATAATCAATGTTGAAGATGGATTCTTCCAACTTTTACAAATTCCTCCCCCTAACAAAAAAAATGTTTATATTCTTCTTACAAATATTTTGAAGCCACAATACAACTTCTCAATAAAACGATAATAGGAATCTCTCAAGTTAAACATAAATTTTTACATTTAACCTTATTATGGGCAACATTCCCAATTTAACTAAATTCATTTCCACAACAATAGCAACAAACAGCGAAAAAAAATAATTGAAAAACATAGTGTGGTGCCAACAGGCATACACAGTACAAACATTTGCAATCCTCTTGTGAAAAATAAACATCTGTTATAGGATAACATATAACCATCACCAGAGTTACATTAGTATCCTTCAAGATTTAAAAATATTGAGATAAAATCTACGAGGATAGAAAAATTGGTGGGGACAGATTTCAGTCAAACTAATGCTGTTTCTTCATGGCCCATTGGCCCGAGGCTTTGGGTATTGTAAGTTCCCTTTAGCCCATCTGATATAATCATATAGGCATTCACTCCAACCCTTTTCTCAACCTGTAAGATTTCTCATAGATATTAAAAAACTTTTTGTATTGATGTTCCTGCAGGTAACTAACATGGGGGTCAATTTAATTTCAATTAGAAACTAACTTACTAACTACCAAATTGCCTGTTAAGTCTGTAATCACTACTTTATTAATATAAAATAATGAACATTTTATTCTCTCAAATGTGTACAAAAAGAATCACACATGGTTTTTTTAACTACACGTACTGATACATATGTCAATCCATCCCACTTGAGGGCATTGTTACTAGCAAAAAGTACTTGAAAAATACCATTTATCAGGCACAACTTCTGAATTGCTATTAACAATTGAGTCTTTTGGCTAATGGCAGCTTATGGCATGTTTTGTGATCAATTGCTCTTGCAATTCACACTTAGCCTACTGTATCAGTTAGCTCTGATACATGTTGTTTACCCTCTACATAAATGCTGACACTTAACATATCACTAATGTATCATGATAGAGTATGAATAATTTTAGGGATGGAAAGTGAACCAATATGCAGTCAGAAGTAATTAGTTTCAAACCTAAATCAATTACTATAAGATCCTCCAAATTGTCATCCTGCACCCAATATCACCCCCCCCTGTAAACATGTTAAAATGAAAAAATGTGGCAATTTGGCATACCTGAATCTAAAGTCTTGTACTTTGCATGAGTTTTCATTGGTCAAAAAATGGCTACGTGTAAAAAAAAGTATTCATTCAAGCTGTCTCTATTGCCTAATACAGAAGTGTCCACTGTGGCTTTCCTGCAAGAGAAACTAATTCTATCAACAGAGAAGACAAGAATGTGTGGTGGAAAGATGGTTCTAAGAAAATATAAGATCTATGAGATGGAATGCAGAATGAGTTCTTGCCATTGAAGATGTTCTGTTCATAATGGACCTGGTTCAAATGGCTACCCAAAAATCAAACTCTGTTTGACATAATAAAACAAACATTATTCCTAAAAACTTTAACAAACTAACATTTTGCAAATATATTAAATTATGGTTCACACAAAAAAAAATTAAAATAAAGGAACGTTTATTACCAAACAAAAATTTGGTTATTGAGGCGTTGTTTATCAACCAAAAATAAAAGTATGTTTGAAGAAATGAAATCAACGTTAGTGGAAAAAAAGTTAACAAAGGAACATTTTGCAAATATATTAAATTAATTTCCAAAAAAAGAAACCCCTAACCTAAAGAAACATTTCTAACAAAAGAAAAAAATATTGGTTATTTTTTTTAAAAAGCTAAAATAAAGGAACATTTATTATAAAAACAAAAAAGAGTAATTAGTTTCAAAAATAATAAAATACCTTAAAGAATGGTCTGTGTATTGTTTATTTGTTAAAATATTAAAGAAAATGTAATGGTTCGGTAACATTATATCGATGTGTTTTGTTGGAGGAACAATGCCATCAAGTGGGATGGATTGTCTTATGTATCAGTACCCTATTTAATAAACAAAAGTTTACAGTAATAATAACATTCCTTTATAATAATACAGAACTTGAAAATATGGATTATTTCTTCAGAAAGACTGAAGATTATTAACATGAGGTTTATAATCCCAAATTTGATTTTAAGTGGATATTTGAAAAATAAGTCAGTAACACTACACCCTATAGATAACTGGTGAATAAATAAATTATTTATTTTTTTAAAATATGCAAAAATATGGATTCTACATAATTTTTTTTACTGTGAATAAAGCCTCTAATTCTCTGTTTCCTTTACACCATATTATCACCCCCCCCTCAATTTCCTCTTGGTAAGATATTTACAGAATAGTTATAACCATCACACTAATGGTATGAATTTCTACCATCTACTGGGATATTTATTCTTTAATTCGGTTAAAAAATATAGATTTTGCATACCATATGAAACTATACAGCCCTTTTCTTTATGTAGTAAAGACTTGTAGTTTGTATCTTTTATTACATTCAAACAATATACCCTATTTCTAATATTTGCATTATTATAAATCAAACATCTCACTTTTGCTCTATCATTGATGATTATAAAATAGCAGGAGCTAACCCTATTTATAATGTTTTGCTTTTCAAATACTTTATTATAATGACATATGCTCAGATAAAAAATATTTTGCATTTAAATCACATAAATACATACTATTTGTAAACTTCTTACAAAAACCTACTCCATTCAACAGTCGTGCATTTCCTTCATCTTTACAATTTCTTCTATCAAAATTAAGATTATTATATTTTTAATTTTATTATGGCACCATTCATTTGTGCTACTGAGTTTAATACTTTGATTTGAACACATAAACTCACATCATCTTTCCATAACTCATATTTATATTTCTCAAGAATATCTGTTTCATCAGGTTTTGTGTACTCATTAATCTGCCCTAATTTCAAATGAACATCTTCCAACTTGGGGTCTACTTCCTGAAAATGACTAGAGACTGTGCTAATAATAACATCCATCCTTTCATATATTTTGTGTACTTTATCATTATTATTCTTTTGGATTATTTCCTTTATTTTCTATTCAGTTGAAGAAATTCTTCCTTTTAAAGATCAATGTTGATTTTAATTTCAGCTTTCATCTTGACATGTACAGTCCACAAACAGCATGCCATCTTACCTTTAAGAGTATGGAATTTGTTTCATAACCCTCTATTATTTTCAGCGATCTGCTTCTGTAAATTCTAGCATTCTTTTCTAGATTACCCAAATTTCATCAATATCCTTTAAGAATCTTCCCTCATTTTCTCCTTAGATTCATCAAATTTTTCCCTCAGAGAAATACTTTTAATTCTGGATACTTCTCTAATGGCCATAATTTCTGCCTTTACATTCTTTGTATTAGCATCTAACCTAGCTTCAAAACCCCTAAAATTATTTTAAAAAGTGTCAAACTTGACATCTATCATGGCAGAATTAGCATCTATCTTTGCATTTAATTTGGTTTTTAATTCAGTGGAACTAATATCTATTTTGGCATCTATTGCATTTAACTCAGAAGAACTAACCTTCAACTCAGATAAACTAATATTAGGTCCTCCCAAAATTTCATTAGTATTACCCATAAGGTTATGCCAAAATTAGTCTTTGATAAATCTAGATATTTAAATATATATATAAAGAAAAAAAATCAACATAAATTTTGAACTATACTTACATAAACTACTTGAAGCTTGCCCACTGCTAATATCCAAAAAAAAAAAAAATCATCATACTGAGCATGTAAATAACTCTATCTTAAAATAAAATTTGTTTTGCATTGGTCTTGAAGAAAAAACTCTGCATTCATTATTTTAAAGCATTGTCCAAACATTATCGATCTTGACACATATCAAAAAAATAGTAATAATCATTTTATTGACAGAAAAAAATATTTTTTTTTGATACAAGATTAGAAAGCATCAAATTGTGATAGCAATATATAATAGAAATAAGCTCAAAAACATCGATATACTCTACATAAGCCCGTGTATAGGCAAGCCAATTTATATAACAATATATTTTATTTTCTCTATATAGAATGTTGATTATCTATTGACTTTATAATTCAAACATTAATTCTAGATCTAACATATATTAAATCACTGTTATCCAAATAAACCTTAGTACAAGTCATGAAAAGAAATACAATTCTATGCTCTCTTAAAAATTGGATGATCTTAATCTCAGTTAATTGCCCACTATTCATGCCCATAGTTGGTCATGCCAAAATGTAATGTTATGTATAAGTACAAAAGGGTGGTGAAGAAAGTTTTCAGCATGCCCCATGCATTACAACCAAAATGGTAATAATATAAAAATAAAGAAATCAATACTCCAAATTAAAACAATATTAAACTGGAATGAGAAAGAGTAAGTAAGTTAATTCTCTAAATCAGTGGTCTTCAATCTTTTCACACCTGCAGCCCGGCAAAAATAAGGATAAGATTTTGCGGACCGTCATAAGTTTACAGATAAATTTTCATAAAGATGTAACCTGCTTAGCCTTAGATAAACATAATTGTTATAACTGACCAAAACAGCACACTAGTTATTGTGTATTGTAATGGTGTTGCTTACCTTCACATGCTGAACACAGAAAACAGTACAATAACAATCGTTCTCATTAATGTGCTTGCATTTCTATGTTTATTATTTCATTGTTAAAACATTCAAGAATAAAATGTTATTCACTTGAATGTTGGGAAATATCATAGCTAGTGTAATTACATGGCAATGATTATGATAAATGTAATCTGTATTTAATGTTAAATATACAAGATGGTTATATATAGGTTGTCTTTTGATAGTAGTAAGGGCAAAATAGAAATCGCGTAATTAATCACTGTACAGTCAAAAAAAAATTCGCCGTATTTTAAATCTGAAAAAATAAAACGAAATGTGTAAAAGTCTGAAGTTTTGATGTTATTGTAATTTTTTTTTTTTTGTGCTGGTGTGTTGAAAGGATCAAAAAATGTAATTAATAGGAAAAGTTTTTTTTTAAAAATGGTAAAATAGATATCGCGTAATAGAAATAAAGCCAAAAAAATCGCAAAGTTATTTTTTGTTTGTTTTTATTTTTAAAAAAAGGTTAACAGAAATTAGTTTTAAAAATAAAAGTTTTAGTATATTAGCAGTATACAAATAAAACCAAAAAATATCACCTTATAGGCCAAAAAAAAAGTGGGCATATTTTAAACAAAAAAAAAAAAAAGAAAACAAACTTGAAAAAGTCAAAAGTTTTGATCTTGTTTTAACACATAAACAATGCCGACAAGCGACCGTGATTGGCTATCAAAAGACAACTGAAGTTTGTTTAATAAAAAAAAATTTTTTTTTTTAATTTTGAATTTTTTTAGAAAAATAATAAATTTAATTCTATCTCTCCATAAACATCTGTGATAAATGGAAAAACAAATTAATTTATATATGATTGATTAGATTTCATTTTTGTTCTGTTTCTTATTTTTTAACAGGGTAAAAATGCGATGAAAAAAATAAATAAAAACTGTTTATATTAATTAAAAGTTTAAAATCTTATTATTTTGTTATTACTAATTTTCTTGCCGGTCTAGCGCGACCCAGCAGAAAACTTCCGCGGCCCGGTGGTTGAAGACCACTGCTCTAAATCCTAAACCTCTAGATCATCCTTATAGAAAATGGCTTTATATTTACATAATAAATAAATAGAGAACAGCAAACTTTCTTAGCTATATATTCAAATTTATTAACAATATACTAATGGGCTTGCTTTTGAAATAACACCTTATAATTATATAAACCAACTTATAACATAAACAAAACAATGTATTTAACTTTACATTCTCACAACATTTAATTAACTTACTCTCAGGGTTTAATATAACTAATGAGACTTGATTACTTGCCAAAATATAAAATAGAAACAAAGGGAATGTTTTATTGAATCAAATGCATATTTGCAAACGACTAACTGTAAAAAATTTATTAATATTTTTAAAATTCTTAATGTTAAACAATATAACAACTTGTTACTGTTTATGCAAGTAATCATTAGAATTTAAGATAGTGTTCTGTTCTATTGTGTCAGCTGCTTGACGGGCTATTTCTAGCTAAATTGCTAGAAATATGCCATTTCTGCAGCCACAGCTAAACAGATAGCCTTCTTTCTATGATAAAACACAGAAAGAGTTCATTTAATTCACTGCTAGCTATCGCTGTGGCTTTTTTCTATACTAAAAGCACAGAAAATGCTTTCATTTGCTGCCATACTTGCTTGTGTTATGCACTTTATCGTAATGCTGGGTTGTCTATTTTCACTACAGTATCGTGAGAGGTGTGTTGACTGCATCATGTCTAAATAATTGTTTTTCAGATCCAACTTTCTTTTTTATGTGAACTGACCTGTTCCATCAGGACTGTATAACCCTCACAAAGATTCCGATGAAAGTAACATATCCATGAGAAATCGTCTGAGACAAGAAAGATGGCTGCTTCAAACTTTAAAAATTGGCAATTGCCAGAGACCAGAGTCAGCTTTTATTTTAATAGTTTGTTATAATTATTAACTTTAGTGGGTAAATTGTAATCTAATTTACTTTTTCCCCCCAAAATGCAGTGCCTGATTAATTACTGTCCAAAAAAGGGTAAAATTTACTTTTATTTTTTATTATAAAAAGTACCATAACTTTTCCGATCCATACGCACACACACCCAAAGAAGCCCGTCTCTGATTAATTATTGTCCAAATAAGTCTCCGCTATATTTACTATTATTTGTTATTAAAAAAGTAATGTAACTTTTTATATAAAAATACACCCACACACAAAAAAAT
This sequence comes from Epiperipatus broadwayi, assembly GCA_028023455.1. Taxonomy (NCBI): domain Eukaryota; kingdom Metazoa; phylum Onychophora; class Udeonychophora; order Euonychophora; family Peripatidae; genus Epiperipatus; species Epiperipatus broadwayi. Next base: position 5,553,090 of record JAQFVV010006222.1, read on the forward strand.
GCCACTCTCTAATTACTATCCCAAAAAAGTCAAAGTTGGCTTTCATTGTAAAATTTTGTTTGAATTTGTTAAATTTTGTCGAAGTTGTAATATAATTGACTTTGATTTCAAAACACAGTGTCTGATTAATTAAGGTCCCAATATCCACACACACCCAAAAAAACCCAATCTCTGATTAATTACTGTCCAAAAAGTCAGCTTACATTTTTATATTTTGTTTGAATTTTTTAATTTTATGGAAATCATAATATAATTTACTTTTATTTTCTATTCCAAAAATAAAGTCAATAATTCTATAGAAACGCTGGCCCAGGAACGTTATATCTATGTGTTTTTGCTTAGCATCAATGCCATCAAGTGGTTGACACAATAGAACAGAACACTATCGAATTTAATGTTCTCTGGATAAAAAAACAAGTAAATTAATATCAAGTATTGCATGATGAGCTCATGTGCAAATTAGTGATATCTTTTATTATGATTTATATTTACTCTTTTTAAAAATGGCAATAATAATAATCATGAATTTTTTTTTATTACATATATCACCATACATTGGATGCAGTGATCTGCATACCACACATTTCATCAACTAAAGTATTAGAATTTCATTATGATGAGAAATAAAAATATATTTATTATTTCTCAAGATAGACAATTTCCAGAGCTTAAATGAGTAATTAAGCAATTAGCAAACAAAGAGAAAATTCATTATATTTTGAAAAAATTAAAAGTAGAATACATGCACATTTACATTTTAATAAGAAGGACATCATACTGACATTGATAATACATACATTAGCCATACACATGTACTAAGTTCAAATCTTAGACAGAATTTCTTTTAGACAACCATCAAATGGCTAAAATCAACGATCCAATATCAGGTTGTAAATTCTATTCTTTCTAGCTAAAAAGTAGTAGAAAAAAAAAAAAAGCTCAATCTATTGTTAATTGAAAAGACTTGTTTTCTAAAGATCATTTAGCCTTTTATATTGCATCATAATATATTGAGTAAACAACCTTGTAACTGTTTTTATGTGTGTTTAAATTAAATGTGTTTAAAGTGTTGGCCAATAAAGGCAAATTACAATTAATGATTATCATGTGATTGTAGATTTTACTGCCACGTTAACTCATTTGTTTTCTAACGGAGATATACATACATGTATATGCTCAAACGTAAATTAAAAAATTTATAAATATAATTAGAAGATGGATTAAACTTGGAGAGACCTTCATCCTGCAGTGGATTGATAATGGTTGATAATGATGATGATGATGATGCTTTAAAAGATTGTTTTTAGAATTAATTTAAAAAAAAAAAAAACAATAATTAAAACCAAATATATATATAAACAAATTAAAAAGCATTCTAAGTGTAATTTCTCTAAAAATAGAATTTTTACTGCTGTAATTAAATTATAGTACTGTATATATTTTTTCACTTCAATTTAGTAAAATATTTCATTGAAATATAATTCAATTTATTATCGTCATTTTAGAGTTTAAAACATTTTTGAATTAATTTTATAAATTTAATAAAAAGCAAAAAGAGAAATACACATGCGCGTATTTATATTTAATAACTTATTCGTCTTTAGCATAATTTTATCGGAGTTAGCATATCTGCCTCTATATTCATAATCTAAAAAGTTCAAATATAATAAACTGGAGAATTTTTTTACCTAATCGAGATGTCTAAGTTAAGTTTTGAAATGCTTATTTAAGTAACCAGCTCATGACCAATCCAGATCACTATATCTAGCTAGGTCAAAATAAAGGAATTTTTTAAGACCCTTATTCTCTATCATTTGATTATCATGGACAATATTGTTTTCTCTTTTATGATTCCACTGTTTACAGATTGGAAAGGATCTTCATTCTAAAGCAAGTTATTCAAGCCAGTTTTAACTATATTTGTATTTTTTTGTTGGACTATTCCATCATCTTCCATCATCTCAAGTATTGAATGTCTTTAGAAAAATTTAACTTTATTTAAATTTCCAAATTATATTCAACTGTTAGTAATAGCACACAGGTTAGTAGTATATGCTCACAATATTTTGAGATGTATTATTCTCTTATCTTCTTCAGATGTTTCTGGCTTGACCAGTGACAGTACTAGCATGGAAATTGAATCTGGATCCTTGGATTCTTGAATATGGAATTGTAAAGTTATGGTCAGGGTTCAGCAACACCTGAAGAAAAAAGAATAATAATATTCTCTCAAAATGTTGTGCACCTATACTAACCTGTGTCATATTATTAACAGATTAATGTAATTTGAAAATTTAAATAAAGTTAAATTTTTCTAAGATATTCAATACTTAATATTAGATGATGGAAATAATCCAACAAATAAATATAACTAAAATACCGTTATCTCAAAACCTTCAGGAAAACTGCTTAAATTATATATTTATAATTTTCAAACAGTAACCCTATGTAGAATGAAACTTTACAAGAATAATAGTTTTTTATTCCATTTTTTTCTTCACATCAATACATCAAACATTATCTGATCCATTCACATCACATGTAATCTTTTTCTAAGTCTTTATTTTTGGAGGATTAAGTTTAAACATCCAGCTGTCTCAGTATTGTCATTTTTTTTTTCCAGAAATATAATTAGTCAAATCCATTTTTTTTTCAGAAATATAATTAGTCAAATCCATTTTTTTGCCCAGAAATATAATTAGTCAAATCCATTTTAATCTCTTAATTTTTTTTTTTAAAGTGTCATAGCATTGGCCGGGACGCAAACCCGCAACCTGAGCAACTGCCTGCAAGTGCAAGGCAGTCGCGCTGACTTCTCGACCACCAATGTAATTTTTTCTATGATATCAGCTGTATCCCTTTATTTTTTCATTTATGTATTTAACTTTAATACTTCTTTGTTACTTCTAATGTATATTGTCCATATTTTGTTACACAGAGTGAAATCTCACAAGTTTCCATAAATATATATGATCAAATATCCATATATATATATATATAATTTAACGCTAAACTGTGATAATCTCATTTACTATAAAATAGACTAATACTAATTATTCTCACAAATATACATAATTTATTTGCAAAGCTTACTAATCAATAATAAATACAAATTTATATTATTTGAAATTTTTCCAAGGAAGTAGAGTGGAATTAAAAAATAATTTTATTTTCTCAGTAAATTTTATATATATTATTTATATTATATAATAATTATTATTTATTAACCAAGCTAATAGAAGCCTATTCATATATAATTTATGTCACCTTTTGTCTAACCATTAATTAAACATGTATCTATGTCTAAGAATATGCATATGTGTCCTAATTAAACGAATGTTCCCAAACATAAATTCATTTTAATTAAACTATTCACTCAGTATTCTGAATGTTTACTATAGTAAATAAAGGGATTTGAACTTAGAATTTTCAGTCTATATTCATCCTCCACTCTATCTCAAACAACCAATACACATTACTTCACACATTAAAAAGATAAATGTCATGTAGAACCAGCACTCACCCGTTGGGCCAGATCGTAATCTCCCATACATATATACAATCAGTGTTTTGTTTATATTAAGATAGCAATTTTTTAAACTTTGGACAGTCTCCAATCTTCTCACTCTTCCCAACAACTCAACCATCCATTTTATTAAAAAATCAATGGCGAATGCTCAAATCTCTTGGTGGATTTGATATTGTAATCATGCCCATGTAGACATCCATCCCATCCCTCTCCTATTAATATAAATGAATACACAATGGTCTGATAATATGAATGTTTAGATTGATATAATATCTACATAGGTGTGACTATAATATTATATTCACCATGGGCTTTAAAGTATTCCATTGTTGGTTTTTCAATGAAATGGATTTGAATTGTTAGAACAGTGAAAAGATTGAATCCTGTCCAGTAAAGTTTAACGAATTGCTATCATAATATAAACCAAGAACTGATTATATATATGTGTGGCAATATTATGATCTAGACCAGCTAATGTATACTGGTTCTGCACAAAATACACATATTGGGGATCATTTCTTTTTCACATGTGTATGGTCATCTGTATTGGTTGTTTGAGATAGAATGGAGAATGAATATAAGACTGAAAATCCTAAGTCCAAATTCCTCTATTTAATAAATTTATTTTCTTATTAATTCCATTAGGCATACTTACTCTTTTTTCCTCATAGAGGTCATTAAAATTTCTATATGTAACTCCTATATTACAATGAAATAATGTTAAAAAATATGTTCAAGTGTTTTGCATAATTAATATAAAGTATTGTATAACGAATTTAGCATTCATAAATCTATTATATATATACATCAGCTCCTAAAATTATTATGTATTAAAAATGTCAGTATTTAATAGTTATATTACACACACTTATAAATAAATATATACATAAATCTTTTGCAATTTTTCAAATGGTAATAATATTTGATCAAAAAAAAAAATCTCTTCTGGATATAGTCAACATCATCAATAATCCGGAAAACAATCACCATTCCATCAAAACAGCAACACAATTTCTAGTCAAGCATTGGTGGTCGAGAGGTCAGTGATAGCTGCTTTGCAAGCAGTTGTCCCGGGTTTGCGAGTTCGCTTCCCACCCGGCTGATGCTATGACACATGAGAGAAAAAAAACAGCAACACAATTTCTATTTAAACTTTAACTTTTATTAGGTCTTAAACTAATTATAAGTTTAACATAATGGACAGTTTGAAAAAAAAATCAGTTAACAGTATACATGGGTAATACAATGTTTATGTTATTTACAATTTAATCATATTAAAAAGTCAAACAGAAAGGAAAAAGAATTGGATAGATGTTTGTAGCAATTATAAATATAATATCGAAAAAACATTCCCAATTCTACTATACCATGTGTGTCTATTGATATCTGTGATATATATTCATCAGTTAATAACCTAGTATTATAAAGGAGAGAGAAGAGTAATGAGGTTCCATGTGACATGATAGGTATCAGGGGGAGCAAACACCTTATCTCTGTTCTTGATTTTAGATATCTGATGGAAAAACAGGGACTGCAATTTCTTGGATCTAGAGTTAAAACAAAAATGACACCTCAAGACCCAAAGGGTAAAGTGTTGTGATTTTTTATATTATATTTCTTTAAAAAATAATTAGGCTGTTTTCTCATTATAAACATTTAAATGTATTTTTTATTAAATAAAAAAATTCATGTGAATTTTTATAAAAATTTTTTACTTTGCTTTATTTTTTAAAAACTGTGCTAAATTTTTTATATCGTACTCTTTATATACTTATAAATTCATCCTCCATTGATTTAGTAAACATGGTTTGAAAAAGAATATTGACTAACATATTTTTAAAAATTAGAATTTATAAATTTAAATTCATAAATTATATGTAAGCTCTTATCTACATGAGTACTTTTATGAATCATTTCTCAATTGGCGAGACAGTGTTAATAGTTGCCCTGTCAATTTCTTTTTATTTATTGCCATATTGTCTTTTTATCAGATGCATAATATTATTTTTTAGTTACTTATATTTGTTTGTGTCTTAATCTCTGCATTTTAAATGATATTGTTGTTATGTGTATATATGTCAATTATGTAAATATAATCATTTTGCTATTAATAATGGTTTCAGGTTTTTACAAAAAACTCTTGTAACTAAATGGAATACTATATGTTTGTAAACTATGCAATTATTTTTCAGATGTTACAATATTCTGGAATTTTCTTCTAAAAATAAAAGAGAAAAAAAGGAAGGCTTTTATGTGGGCTCTTGCTTACAATCTTCAGAATCATAATGAACTATTTAAAAAAACCCTCTTAATTATATCAAGAAACATCAATCAGAGCAAAACCATTATATTTAATTTAGCAAATTGGTATATTGTAACGTTTTCCGTTTTGCTAGGCCTCTTACACGCTAATATAAACTGCGCGTGAGTTGATCAAGCTGTATCAAAAGAAAAAAGAAAGTTGTATTTCTATTCTCAACACAGCTATTTTTCCTGATCAACTTCGGCCTAGAACTATTACCGAGTACAATCGTGAGCAGAACCAGTTTTTAATTTCTACTTGAGGGCGCCAGAGTCATTAGACCCACTGAGACTGCGTCAAACATATTGTAACTCGTAAACTAAACAGAAAAAAAAGTGCTTTTAAACTAATCGGTATTACATCATACCGTAACGAGAATTAATTTTTTAAGATTATTATTCCTGGGCTTATTCAAACATATTGGCAAAGGTAAATTACATTTTTAAATCTTATTAAACTACTAATAGATTTAATAATAAAAAATAATAACTATTATTAATAACGCACAAATGAAAATTGGTATTGGAAATAATTTTATTTTAATAGACTAAAAAAATATTTGAAATAAATTACTTAGAGAGAACACAACTCAGACGTGAATCAATTAATAAAAAAACAATTTTACAATTACTGTTCATATCTAAATTTCTTCTAGAAATTTCCTTAAAAAAATTGAATGTCTCTTGTACAAGAAAATTAATGTCGCTATCGGGATTGTTTAAACATACTTTTAGAAATTGTTTGAAAACGTTTAATTTGGTCACAATCAGGAGTAATGAAGTATAACTTACCGGTAAGTTTTGGGAATTCAGTAGTAGATAACTATGCATAGTTTTTTGGGTAGAATGAGCTCGGCCTTTTGGTTATTATTTGATCTTGTGGTCCATTCTCCTAGTCGGTCATGAAACCTTTTCTGGTATACATCTTCAGGCATGATGTCTTCAGAAGCTCCGGTTCACTCCGACATGCCGAATTACTTCAGTGTAGAGCGATCTTGGATATATTATTGTTATCCAAGACCAACTAGAGAAACCAACGAACAAGATGTCCTTCAAACTGATCTCTGCCTTTTATACTCTCTAGAGGCCCAGTTTTCCGACTTCTGCGCATATCTTTTGTTTGTCAAAATATCCATTGATAATCTTATATATTCTTTATAAAATTTATGTTACAAAGTCTCTATTTTTTTTCAGCATAATTCTGCCATCTTTAATTAGTTGAAATATTTTTACTTTCTCTTATCTAGATTGGTAATTTGTGTCTTTTGTTCTCTCCAATTCTAACTTTTATTTCTAATTACATAAAAAAAAAACCGAAAGAATAATTTAACTTTCATTGTACATTATTTTTTTAAAAAAAAATTAGTCAAAAAAAAATCTAAATTTACTTTTATTTTTTAGCTTCTACCAAATGCCAATATATTTGCAACGTATATAAATAAACGTTACAATACCACCAGTGCCAGGAGATGAGAATAAAATAGGGGTTTACACTAATTTTATTCTTAAGTTTTTTAAATGCATATTTGTGTTGTTGTTTTTTTTTTTGTAGTAGCGTGCTGATATATTCCGTAGACTCATTCAACAAGCGACGTTCGGCTTTAACGCCCACTTTTAGGTCTAACACGGCGGGAATGGAAAATATTTCAACATTCATCTGTGTCCTATCCACTTTAGTGTAATATTAACGATAAGAAGCCCAAGTTATAAGCACAAACGAGCGTTGCTCATTGTTCTGAGTCTTACAGGCTCGTGGCAACTTGGTCCAACTTGATCCGCCTTCCCCTTTATTGGGATCTCTGCTAGAAATAGTCTGACGAGCATTTAAAGACGGTCTTATGTTCATATACTGCAGATAAGGACTCGGGGCTATGTTATTCCCCTCTTCAGTAACCGCCTACCCGGTCAAATACTTGTGACTTATGTCTACATCAGCCACGATCGTGTTTTTAGACATATATAAAAAAATATACATATATATTTTTTCTTTCTGGAAGTCATATTAAAAAAATATCTTCTTTCATATTTTAATAATCAGGGTTTAATTAGTTAGTTTTTTTTTTTATAATTTTTTTCTTTTTTCAAAAAAAATCATAATTTATTTTCCGGCTGTGAGTTTCTTTGAGTCATCATTGTAATGTTCTTTATCATTACCACTCATCTCAGGTTGTAGTTGTTAAATCGAAGCCAGAGTTGGGTTGCCATTGTAACGTTTTCCGTTTTGCTAGGCCTCTTACACGCTAATATAAACTGCATGTGAGTTGATCAAGCTGTATCAAAAGAAAAAAGAAAGTTGTATTTCTATTCTCAACACAGCTATTTTTCCTGATCAACTTCGGCCTAGAACTATTACCGAGTACAATCGTGAGCAGAACCAGTTTTTAATTTCTACTTGAGGGCGCCAGAGTCATTAGACCCACTGAGACTGCATCAAACATATTGTAACTCGTAAACTAAACAGAAAAAAAAGTGCTTTTAAACTAATCGGTATTACATCATACCGTAACGAGAATTAATTTTTTAAGATTATTATTCCTGGGCTTATTCAAACATATTGGCAAAGGTAAATTACATTTTTAAATCTTATTAAACTACTAATAGATTTAATAATAAAAAATAATAACTATTATTAATAACGCACAAATGAAAATTGGTATTGGAAATAATTTTATTCTAATAGACTAAAAAAATATTTGAAATAAATTACTTAGAGAGAACACAACTCAGACGTGAATCAATTAATAAAAAACAATTTTACAATTACTGTTCATATCTAAATTTCTTCTAGAAATTTCCTTAAAAAAATTGAATGTCTCTTGTACAAGAAAATTAATGTCTCTATCGGGATTGTTTAAACATACTTTTAGAAATTGTTTGAAAACGTTTAATTTGGTCACAATCAGGAGTAATGAAGTATAACTTACCGGTAAGTTTTGGGAATTCAGTAGTAGATAACTATGCATAGTTTTTTGGGTAGAATGAGCTTGGCCTTTTGGTTATTATTTGATCTTGTGGTCCATTCTCCTAGTCGGTCACGAAACCTTTTCTGGTATACATCTTCAGGCATGATGTCTTCAGAAGCTCCGGTTCACTCCGACATGCCGAATTACTTCAGCGTAGAGCGATCTTGGATATATTATTGTTATCCAAGACCAACTAGAGAAACCAACGAACAAGATGTCCTTCAAACTGATCTCTGCCTTTTATACTCTCTAGAGGCCCAGTTTTCCGACTTCTGCGCATATCTTTTGTTTGTCAAAATATCCGTTGATAATCTTATATATTCTTTATAAAATTTATGTTAGAAAGTCTCTATTTTTTTCAGCATAATTCTGCCATCTTTAATTAGTTGAAATATTTTTACTTTCTCTTATCTAGATTGGTAATTTGTGTCTTTTGTTCTCTCCAATTCTAACTTTTATTTCTAATTACATAAAAAAAACCCGAAAGAATAATTTAACTTTCATTGTACGTTATTTTTTTAAAAAAAAATTAGTCAAAAAAAAATCTAAATTTACTTTTATTTTTTAGCTTCTACCAAATGCCAATATATTTGCAACGTATATAAATAAACGTTACAATATATTTACGTTACACACATATTTCTCAGTTGCTAATTAATTTAGAATCTTTAACTTTTGAGCCTACTCCTTCCGTTGCTGGATTAATTACTCAGAGTATCAAAAATTTATTTTTAAAAATTATTTTATATTTATGATGTAATATAATGTGAAGAAAAAGCTATGAAATACAAGTCTTTATTTTAAATTCTAGTCATCTGATTTACTTTCGATTTAAAATAAAAGAATAGCCAAAAAAAAAAAAAAAAATGCTGTTATCCTATTACTGGATTGATTTTAAGAGTTATATATAATTAGTCACTTAAGAGAGAAAGAATTTTTGAAAATCATAGTAAGTGACAGAGATGTTTTAAATGCTTTCTCTGGCTAAGCATTTATCACAAAGCCTGTTGAGGAATTGGCAATCCTCATTGTTTATAACTTACAAGCTTAAAAGAATAGGGTCATGTGATCTATGACTTTTATTTTGACGATTTATAGTCTCTGCCTTAAGTCTTATGTGATGTTATATTGCTAAGACTACTAATATATGATATGACTGAAGATCTATCAGCCCCATATAGCTATTTGAGTTGGATAGCTGGGTTTGAAGACATGTAGGTATCTGAAAATTTCAGATTTTCAACTCATCTACTTTTAGATAAATGCTGGCTTTGGATCGGTATTTATAGACCTAGTGTCTGAACTTACCATGGAATCTCTGTGAAGAGTGCCAAAGCACAAAACCATGGTCAGGAGTTTGGGGAGGGGGTTCCTGATACAGATATTTTAAATGCTTTCTCTGGCTTTTTATCACAAAGCTTGTTGAGGAATTGGCAATCCTCATTGTTTATGGCTACAATATCTTTTGTATTGCCCAGTTATAAACACACACACATATATATGTATATTTATTTTACAAATTGTCAATATACTGCACATTTCAAATGTCACAGATTTTGAAATAATAACATTTTCTCTCATTTCATAAGTGAATTCATTTTATTCTTGTTTCCTTTGTTCAACATTTAGAAATCTTTTAACTGGAGGGAAAAGTGACTTACTCATTTTGTTTACAAATACATGTATCTATGTTTAATTGAAAGTTTATATAGAAACTGTATAATACAATCAACTTTGGTTAGCAATAAACTAGACCTGTTCAAGTAATTGAGTCAAAGGCCTTGTGTAAATCAATAAAAGTAAGTTGTTAATCACTCTTTTAATCTTCACATATTTTATCATTATCTGGCAACAAACTAAATTTTTATAGTGTACTTGATTTTCTAAATCCACATTCTCTTGTAATCATTAATCTATGACAGGAAATAATCTACTCAATAAAATTCTTAAAAGTATTTTTACTAAAGTGGATAATAATAACATTCAATAATAATAACAGCCATGTTATTTTTTTTTTCTTTTAAAAAATTGGATCAATAAAAACATCCTTAAAATCAGACAACACAACTTCATGAGTCCATATATTTATAAAAAATGTCACTATTTTCGAAGCTAGCATATCTCCACCATATTTTAAACCTTCAATCAGTGAAAACATTTCCACTTTTTTGCCTGATGGCAAATTTTGTATATCATTCAACATTTAATTTTAGTACTAAACCATTAGTTCAGTGGTCCCCAACCTTTTTGCACTTAAGAACACATTCTATAATACTGGCCAGGTGGCGGGCACCATTTATTTTTTCAATGTAAATTTATAGTTCAATATTGTCAATAATACACATAATGTACAAAAAAATATTTATTTCAAAAATAAAATTTTAACATTTGATTATAATATAATAATTTATAAGAAATTTTAAAAATTAAATTTATTTGTATCAGATAAATAATTTTTTATCGTGTTCGAATAGTGGTGGGCACACATAAAATAGTCTGCGGGTGCCATGGTGCCTGTGGGCATAGGGTTGGGGACCCCTGCATTAGTCTGTATAGAATTTAATACATTGGACTTAATTTGTTAGCAGTATATGATTACAAACAAAAAAAATCCTAAGAAATTAAAATTAAACTTTTTAAATATAAAAAAAATAATAATGAAGATAATATTTAATGAGTACAATGAACTTTTTTTCTGATTGAATAATATATAAAAAAAGTTCTGCTAGTGAAAAAAAAAAAGGAAATTATCAAATATTTGCCAATTGAATATACTTTTTAAAATAAATTAATAAATGTGAAGCCAAGCAAAACTCACTATAGGTATTGCCACACACAGCAATCTAGAGTAATCAATGGATGCCGGAAGGCTTATGCATAAAGTCCCTATCTAGTACCTACTCATCCAATATCCCCAGACCAGTTTATGGCTTGTGGACTTCGTCAGTGAGGAGCCTTAGATCTGAGAGCACTGCACCTAGATCTTAGGATCTAATTCAACCCTCCAGCAGCCACCTTTTATTTCCACTTAACTATAAAACTATGAGTCTTAAACTGAAAACACCTTAATGTTTTCAATTCAAGCCCATTAGCTTATATAGTCATATGGATCTGAACTCAATTCAGCACCTATACATTTTGGTGTCTTTGGTTCTTTAATAACCATAACCACACTATCCTATTAGGAAGGATGCCAATAAACATCACATGACCACCACTTCTTATGCTTGTGTATAACTGTTTTAAAACAGGCAAAACTCACTATACATATTGCCACACACAGCAAGTTAGAGTAATTAATGGATGCCAGAAGGCTTGTGTATAAAATCCCTATCTAGTGCCTACTCATCCAAAATCTCCAGACTAGTTTCTGGCTTGTGGCCTTCATCAGTGAGGAGCCTTGGATCTGAGAGTACTCCACCTAGATCTTAGGATCTAATGTAACTCTCCAGCAGCCACCTTTTATCTCCATTTAACTACAAAACTAAGAATCTTAAGGATAGTGGTGGCTATGGTTATTAAAGAACCAAACACACCAAAATGTATGGATGCAGAACTGAGTTCAGACCATATGACTATATAAAATAATAGGCTTGAATTGATAGAAAGGTGCTGCTGTAGGGTTGCATTAGATCCCAAGATCTAGGTGCAGTGTTCTCAGATCCAAGCTCCTCACTGATGAAGGCCACAAGCCAAAAACTAGTCTGGGGATATTGGATGAGTAGGCACTATATAGGGATTTTATGCACAAGCCTTCTGGCATCCCTTGATTACTTTAGCTTGCTGTGTGTGGCAATACATATAGTGAGTTTTGCCTGTTTTAAAACAGTTATACACAAGCATAAAAATGATGCTCATGTGATATTTATTGGCTTAATATTTATTGTATTATAAACATTATGGAGGTGTTTTCCTGAAGATTTGTGGTGATGGTGTTTTAGTTATATTTTTATACTGAACTATTTCCATCATCTAATATGAGTGAATATAGACAGGGCTTGCTTTTAAAACTCATCACAATTTTATATGCACTGGTCTTTGGGATTATAAAAAAATATTAGTTATTTAGTTATTTTTAAGCAGCTCATCAAATATACATTTAGCCCCCCCCCCCTTCTTTTTGTCCACAATACTTATGTGTATGGATTGGAACAAGCAAACATGATTTATATAATTTTATGCCCCCTTTTAAAAGCTTAATTATTGAGCATTAATTAGAATTGGTTTCTAGTAGGGGACTGACAAGCTATCTATCTGGTATATATATGATATTTAATATGTTTTACTTTTCCTTTTGCTTGATGGATTAAATATCTATTCTTTAAAGTTTAATGTTTTGCTGCATCTTCTCCATAAGACGGGATCTTGGGCAAGGTCATCCCATCTTACCTTCCTTTGGGGCATGCACCAGTAAGACCCGATGTCGAATGCCAGGCAAACTTATTAGTCACCCAACCTTTTTCACAGCAGGATGCTTGGTCCTAAAGTACTGGTGTTAGTTATGAAAACCCTTGATTCTAATCTATCCTCAGGGCAGCTTCAGGATTGTTATTTGCTGGTACTATAGCTGATGGTAAACTAATGCAACCAATTCTACACCTTTAATTTATATAATGGAGCAAGTTTTTACGCTCCCAAATCTTTATTAAAATATGTATGTAATTTGAATGTAATAATGAATAATGTGCTAAAACTAGTACAGTATTTAGCACTGCAGCCATATTTCAATAAGAATTGGCATAATCTGATTGATTTATGCACAGCTTAATGAATATATTGTATTCGCCCGGTTTTGCGTGTGAGCGCGCTACCGCTCTCACTCAATAACGTCACTATTACGAATCTGCTGTGTTCTTGCATCCGGGGGATTACATAATGTTCTGTGAAGATAATTTCAAACACATATACACGTACGCTTTATTTATTTTAAATGTAAATTCGGATTGAATCCAAGTAATAGGCGCCAGGAGAACTTTTAGGAGAGTCCGCCACGTATGTGCATAAGCTCACTCAACTATATCACAAAACATGCCCGTGCATCACTCCAGTCGGAAGCAAGAAACGAACACAGCCAATATTACCCTTCAAATTACATCGTATCTGTGACCTTGCACTCACGATCAATTACTTATTATATGAGGGCCCGCCCTATATCCCCCAGAATAAATTAATCAAACTTAACTTAATCTAAGAGAACATAACAAACATAAGCATAAATAAAATAAAATCCCAACACCAAAAATATCAAATGCATTCATTCATATACAAACAAATTTGATCGCTCTAGCACTCATTCCTATTATATAAATTTATGTTGAAATTCCAAGCAATTAATAACAAAAATACTAGTTAAATAAATGTTTTATTTAATCTGTTTACTAACAATTAATGCAGGTATATGATCGGCAAGCCGAGATAATTAAATATAGATTTCAAGGTGACTTCGCACATATTTTAAAGAATGTTAATCTGTAGGCAAACTTATTTGGTTAGATTCTCGAATCGTTCATTAATGGTCAAGAGCAACTTTATCATTTTAGCTTAATATTTTTTAATAGTTCTGGTTATTAAAGTTATTTTATTTTGGTGCATAAGTGAATACGACAATTTAAAGATAGCTACCTGTGGAATGTAGAAAGACTGTAATGGGATCCTGAGTGATGGTTTCTTCTTTAACGAAGCATTCCGGCAATTTGCAAGGTCTCAAAAGCATGTGTGGTCCTTATGTGAAGTTTCTCTGGTGTTATGAGCATCCTATTAGCAATCAGCGGAGCTGGACGCGGAGGTCCGGTGGTCAAGCCGCGAATTTTATGTTCAGCAATGCATCTCTGTTAGATTTCAATAGTCTAATAATAATCAATAATAGTCTAATTCAATAATCCCCTGAAAAGTGCTGTCCAGCCTTTTTGATCTCTTCCTTTCCGCCCTCACACCTTGAATTTTTCTCACCCAATCACTCCCATGCACCTGTGAGTCCCTTCATCTTATAAGTCCATCGAGTGTTAACTCAATTCCGTGATTTCTGGGATCGTTTACACCACTTTGGAATTTAACTCAATTTGACCATTTTTTTCAGGTATTGTTTCGCTGGAGACAGAAGTCTGAGTTGTACAATAGCAGTGTACACTTTTTCTAACCTCTGTTTCTAAATTTGGCTTATTTTATCTAGGCGTACCAGCACATATCCTGCCTATTGTTTCAATTTCTCTAATTTTACATTTACTAATTACCCCTATTTAAAATAATTTTAGATCGCTTGAAATTTCAGAACATATTGCAAATTAATTTATTCATTTTTCCCCCTTTGTTCAAAATGATTCAAATGATTTAATAAAAGTTAAACTTGCGCTCAATCATTCCTCTCTCTTTAATTAATTAAAAATGAAAAAAAACTACAACTAATGATTAAAGATTTATTCTTAACAAACAAACACAAAATAATAAAAAAAACTCTTTTACTTTTTTATTTCAATAAATTTGACAGGTACTCTTATATAGCTGCGATCATGCTTTAGAAACGGCTGTTTCTCGTTTATTATTAAAGCAAGACCGCTTTTTTTTAAAAGTCTTGTTCCTGTCATTCATTTCGTCAATTGATTATAGTTTAACATAACCTCATATGCCTGGGTTCAAATCCCATGTAACGCTATTCCATTACAATATATATATATATATTAATAATTCAAACAAATTTATTTAACACAGTATTCAAAAGTAAATAATATATTCTTTATCAGAAGTACTTTCAATTGTTTCACTGACAATCTTTATCAACTGTTAATACAAATGTACAGAAAATAAAAACTTGCATTACCCATCATTCAATCCATTTAAATTTCCCACAATTCTGTTGTTCTTATATTAGCTGATTGTCTATTCATTAAACCACGTCCATTCCTAGATATCATCATTGCCTCCTTAATTTTACGTTTTTCATTACATCTTTCAATTTGAATAATTTTTACATCTCTATTATTAAATTTAAAACCATAATTACATGCTTTATTATGATTAAAAATAATATGAATACTCCATCAATTATTTTTGATCATAATAAAAATTATGGTTTTAAATTTAATAATAGAGATGTAAAAATTATTCAAATTGAAAGATATAATGAAAAACTTAAAATTAAGGAGGCAATGATGATCTCTAGGAATGCAGGTGGTTTAACAAATAGACAATCAGCTAATATAAGAACAACAGAATTGTGGAAAATTTAAATGGATTGAATGATGGGTAATGCAAGTTTTTATTTTCTGTACATTTGTATTAACAGTTGATAAAGATTGTCAGTGAAACAATTGAAAGTACTTCTGGTAAAGAATATATTATTTAATTTTGAATACTGTGTTAAATAAATTTGTTTGAATTATTATTATATGATTTATATATATATATATATATATATATATATATATGCAAACACTCATAATTAGAAATTAATGAGGAGACATGTTAAGTCCTCATTTTATAAAGCCTGCATGCTTTTTCACATCAATTGTTTCATTATATTTAATTTTTTTTATCATTTAATAAATATATATGTTAAATTTATTCTGGTTTTGTGATTTCTTATTCCTATTTCAATCCAATTCAATCTTAGTTAATTATATATGTGTGATACAACCATCTATGCATTAATTACAATTTATAAATGTTATGTTTAATATCCATACTGGTAGCATTTAACTTAGTTAATATATTTAAGTCCCTAAGTCTTATGTTTTCCTGACCTATGCCAGCCGCGAAAGATAGAAATAATATGTGTAACTTTTAAGTGTGGTCATTTTTTAGGGCTTGACTCTTGGATTTCTGGTAGATGAGTTGAGAGGGTGGTGCAATCCTCCTGGTCTGGTCAGCTTACATGAGAATACACATGTGGAAAAGGTACATGATGTCCAATATACATATTTTGTGCAGAACCAGCATTCATTTGTAGGCCAGATCATAATCTCACATAAATATATACAGTCAATGCTTATTTTATATTAAGGCAGTAATTTTTAATGGATGGGCTTTAATCTTTTCATCTTCCAACTATTCAATCATCCATTTCATTGATCCAAGAACTGACTGTATATGAATGGAAAATTATGATCTGACCCAACTGATGAGTGCTGGTTGTGCATGAAATATGTATATTGGGGATTATGTACCTTTTTTTCACATGTGTAAAGTCATGTATCATGATTTTTTAATATAGAATGGAGGATACATAGAGTGAAAAATCCTGAGTTCAAATTCCTCAATTTACATAAAAATAAATAAATATGGAGAAGGAAGATGGGCATTTAAATGGATAAGATCATAAGACTTAAAGTCACCATAGGCATGACAATAATAAAAGTAAATAAATAAATGCAGCTGCGTTATATAAAAAAAAGCAATACCTAGGTTTTTTTTATAAGTGAGTACATGCAAGAAGTCTTGGATTCTCTTATGTTTAGCTTAAGCCTAAATAATCTTTTTTGAGCGGTAGATTTTATGAGATATTGCTCATTATACAAGGAATTATAGAATTTTAAAATTCATGTGAAGTATTTATTACTTTTCTTTCTTTTCTTTTCAACAATATACTCTTTTTTTCGTATACTATAATGCATATAATTTGTTTTTTAAATTTTCATTTTAGTAAATTGTATTCACAATATTACTAAAATAACCTTTTCCTTTATTTTTGCTTTAATATCTTATATAAATCCAATTTATCCAAATCACGTTTTTTTTTTTTTTTTGCTAATAAAGTGTTCGAAGTGATTTGCATAAATTGTAATCACAATATTTAAACAATTACATATACTTTAAACTTTCAATTACAAAAATAAACAATATCATCAAACACTAAATGCAAATCGAAAACTGTATTTATTCATATGGATGACTACACTTACAATCTGATATAATAATTTATGGTCTACAGAATTCACTTTTATTTTTATCATTAAGCTTCCCATGCAGAAGTTTACGAAAGTGTCTTAGAACTATAGTTTTTCATGGTTATATGGCATTCGCAACATTCATGTATTCAAAGCATACCAATGAATGAATGCATTCAAAGGTAACATTGAATTATTATCATTATTTTCTCTATACATTGTTTTTAAAATAGATCAAAGTATTTATATATATATTTTAAAGAAAATCAAGCACTGTTCTAATAACAATGACATAAAAGAATATTTTAAAAATTATCAGATATAAATTCAAAATAATTTATTTATAAATGAATAAATAAAATACATTTCAATGATGAAGAGCTAATTAAAATATATATGGTTCTGAAATTGAGATACTAAAATAAATTATCTTAAGAGGATTGTAAATAACAGCAATCTACCATTTGTGATGATTAAACAATATCGTTTGTGATTTTCTTTTGGCTACCTGCTTTATACTAACATCAAATCAAGTACAATATTAATAAGAGCACATTGAAAACAATTCTAGAATAGGAGAAATAGAAAACTAAAATAATGACTTATTTTTCATGCTAATGAATAAATATTTTTATTTTGTGCCCATCTGATTTTATATGCTTTCTATCTCAAATTTATATCTGTATTATTGTTAAAGGATTAATGTAAAGACAAAATTTAATTTATGAGATAATTTTTAAGAGTGCTAATCTTGAGTTTTTAGAAAATATATTGGTAGTATATGTAATTGTAAACTAACATTATATGTCTTGTATTGGTGGTTGAGAGGTCAGCGCGACTGCCTTGCACTTGCAGGAAGTTACCTGGGTTGCGGGTTCACGTCCTGGCAATGCTATGACACTTAACAAAAAAAAAAACTAACATTATATTTTTTAAAACTCGATAATTAAAGCTTAAATATCAACCAATTTTTTTTTCATCATAAAATAAATGTCTGGTAAAATATAATCTTTTATTTTATTCTACCTTTGGGTATTGCAATAATGTAACAAAAGAATATTAGGATGGTCTGTTGTACACAATATTATTGCTCAATTGATAAAAGATTTTTCTTACTTTTTTCATCTGTAAACTAATCTATGACTTGAATTTTGAGTCTTTCACTCTACTATTGACCTAATCTGCATAGAAATATATAATAAGAATTTTTTATTCTACATGTTTTGGGGCAGTGATAGAATGGCAGACTCTGAAGATCAGAATCTATGGAGCATGCTCAATTCAATTTCTCATTGTGATAAATAGGTAGAAAATTTTTATATAGATATATAAAATGCTTTGAATCAGACCAAGCAATCTTTTAAATTTATCATGGTAGATTTCAATGCTAGAATTGATAAATGATTAAAGGATGGTTACTGTGTGTAAATTTAAATGTAGTGACAGGAATAAGAAAAGACAAAGATTTATTGAGTTTGCAGAGAGAAAGAAAAGCTGAATATTATGAATTCTTTCTTTGAGAAAACTACTAAATGGAAATGGGCATGGATACAGAAATTGATATTCTGACTAATAGCAAATATATAATCAAGATTGTATTATTGTTATAGATTTAACATGGAAATGATCATCAACTATTGAGAAACAAAAATTAATAATAAAGAAAGTAATAACAATTAATAAAAAGTAAATTGATATTTTATTAAGAATGACAACAAAGACAAATAATAATAATAAACGAAGCAATTTGTCAGTACGTTTTCTAACGAGAAAGGATAATGCATGAAAAAGAATTTAAAAAAATTATAAAAAAGAGTTAATAATGATATAAAAATAAACAATTGTTAATTACCAGAAAAAATATAGAAGAGAATAAATCTCAAAAATATAAAACTATCTTGATATTAAAAGGAAAGTTATTTCAGCTATTAGAAGAAAAAATAGAATTATTACTAAAAAAAAAAAAAGGGAATGTCATGAGAAAGTTATGAATGAGTTCTATGAATATTTTCATAATAATAAAGAATGGAAAAAATTTTTGTATTTACTACTTTCTTAATTGTCAAGTATTTTAAAAGAAGAAGTGAGACATGCAATTAGATCTATGAAGAAGGAAAAAACTCTATGAAGTTGAGGAATTAGTACTAATATTTTAAAATAAACTCATGAAGAAATAAAAAAATTGTTGCCAAAATTATATATCAAATGTCTAAATGATAAAGATATACCAGATGAATACAAGAATGTTGTAATAAACTTGATATTAAATAAAGGTGAAAAGGAAGGTATTAAAATTACAAAACTATCAATTGGATATAAATTTTTAATCAAGATAATTACAATTCAACTATATTAAAACAGGCAAAACTCTCTATATGTATTGCCACTCAGTGCAAGCCAGAGTAATCAATAGAATGCCAGAAGGCTCATGCATAAAATCCCATCTAATGCCTACTTATCCAATATTCCCAGACTAGTTTCTGGCTTGTGGTCTTCATCAATCCTCCAGCACCCACCTTTTAACTTTATTTAACTACAAAACTATGAGAATGAAATTGAAAACACAATTAACATTTTCAATCCAAGCTCATCAGCTTATATATTTGCTTTAATAACAGTTAAGAGCAAGCATAAGAAATAGTGATCATATGATGTTTATTTGCTTAAAATTCAACTATAGTGGGTTTGGGATTTTACCAACCAAAAGAACAAGCTATAAAAATGGTTTTAGCATAGTGGATCACGTCTAGGTATTGAGAAAAATTATAGAAATAATAAATACATGTGTGCAATTATGTCTTGGATTTTTTTAGATTATGAAAAGACATTGGATTATATAAACATTTTTATGTCTATATTAATTTTTTAAATTCTTAAAATACAGACTCAGGATATTGACATATTCTAAAGGATATTTATTAAAATGCAACAGCAGTGACTAGATTATATGGTGATACTATAAAGATTAACATTGAAAAAGGCACACCATAGGATGATTTCATATCTTCAAAATATTTTACAGCACTTTTTTTAAAAAATACCTCATGGATTAAAAGGGTAAATGGAAAATGTTTGAGTGATCTATATTATACAGATGATGTGATTATTTTTGCAAATAATGTTTTAGAGTTTCAGAATTGTTAAGAGATTCACCAGATAAAAGTAACAAAATAGAACAAAGATGAATGCTAAAAAAACTAAAATAATATTCAATGGATTTTTTCAGATGAAAATAAAGATTAGTGATCATGAATTAGAAGAAGTTAACAGCTATAAATACCATAGTCAGATTTTTAATATAAGTAGAAGCATAATATTTTTTTATGTTGAATGTTTGTTCAAAGTAGAAGCATAATGAATGCAATTAATCATAGAGTTAATATTGGATGAAATGGTATAAATTCATATTAAAAGATAATATGGCTTTGTATTTGAAAATTAAGATTTTTAATATATGTGTTTTACCAGATCTTAGTGATGGATCTGAGAAAATTTGATACTTAACAGAAGTCCAATTCAGAGACTTCAGATCATACAACCAAGTATGGAGAGATGTATGTTAAAAATATTAAGAAGAGTTCAAAAATGAAATACATGGGTGAAAGAGAAAAACATGTATCTCTGACATCATTGAAAGAAATTAAACTGACGTGAATCTGGGCTGAATATATCACTAAAAGCAGTGATTCTTGGTGATTAAGAGAAGTTTTAAATTGGATTCCAAAAGATTGTAAATGATCTAGAAAGAGGCAAGTGAAGTAATAATGTTTATTGTGTGATTTGGTGAAAAGAGGCTAGGGATCAGATAAAACTGGGTTAAACTTGGAGAGACCTTTATTTTGCAAAGGATCAATAATGATTGAAAATGGTGAAATCTTTATGAAATTATTAAAAATTCATAAAAAATAGAGTTAAGGTATCGCAGCCGCCATGCAAGCAAGTAGTTGGTTGCAGACGGTTGTGGGTTCGCGTCCCGGCCGATGCTATGACACATCATAAAAAAAAAAAAAAAACTGCTTTTTTAAGTCAGCATTATGCAAAAATTGTCGGATTGGATCTGAAGTCATCAATTTTATAAGAATTTATTTTAATACTAAGGTTGATTAAGGATGATTAGTATTTATACTATATTGTAGATAGTAACATATATATGTTTTTGTTGGACATAGGGGGGAAAACGATTGTTGCAATTTTAATTTAATATTTTTATTTCTAAATCTTTATTCTATCAATTATAATTCTTATTATAGAAGTAGGTATCCATATAGTGTATACACACACAAAAAGAGTATCAAAGCAGTGATGAATATTAATAGGTAAATCAGGAAAATTTGAATCACTCTCATTTGTTGTTACATTAAAAAGATATTCTTTCCTCAACCAATTTTATTGTGGTATATATATTAAGTCTCTGCTAAAGGTGGATTTGTACAACAATCCAGTAGAGTAGATTCTATAACTTTTGAGCATTCGTGGTCCATATTACCCTTAACAATTTTTATTAGTCATTTATTAGACTAATGATTATCTATCTAATGAATATTTCTGTGAATAATATACACTACATCACTCTCATGTAAACTAGGGACTGCGTTCTATTCGTTTTTAATTACATTATGACCACACACATGTGAAAAAGATGTGTAGTGAAAATGACACTAAAAGACATCTTACCATAGTTTGCCATTATGTAACAATTTTGTCTAGTGTTTCAATTTTTAGAGCTGCATCACATTATTATGATATTAATTTGAAGTAATAGTTCAATGGAAAATATTATAACGCCTTACTGACAATGATCGGCTTTTTCATCATGTTTTATTTAGAATTCAGAAAAAAAAATACTGCCTCATGTTTACAATATATAACGTGCGTGTGCTTCTATATACTATTTTGTCAAATTAGTAACATATGTATTAAAACCTAATGCTTATCATCTTACAGCCAAGGGGATAAAATACTTCGATGAAATTTTGCTGTCATTCTCTTCATGTAGAAACACAACACAATTTGTTAAAAATTAACGGAAACGGAAAATTATCTCTATCTTATTAGTGTAACTCCTTGAGGCTTCGGAAACAGTTTAAATAATATTAAATAAAATTCGTTTTACATATTTAATTTTACCATTGCTTTTAAAACTTTGATTATAAAGCCTAAATAATTATTAAAATACTTTAAAAAAAAGTTTGGGGTTTGCAATCTTTCAACTTTATTCCACAGTTTTGTAAACTAAGTTTCGCTTGGTTAATATTTGAACCTATTTGTTGCCAGAGGGCGATCTCGAATGGCAGGTGTACAGTCTGAGCATTATCGAATCTCATCTTTGAGAGCAGTCATCGTTAACAGGTGTTAAAATGAAAGGAAGCTTTCTCTGTTAATAGAGCGTAGAGATAATGTCTCCTGTTTTGGCTACAAGTTTTGAAAGTTGGAACGGTCCTCTCTTTAACTCCAGGGTTTGACCTACCGGCAGGACGGCATACGACCGGCGTGCTTCCAAGAAATCTCTCTACAGGTGGTAAACGAATGATAGAGAAGAATGTATCTGTGTGGAAATTTATGATGACCTAAAATAAACACAATATCATGTTAAAGAATGTAAAACTACCGAAACCGCTTTTTTTTTTTAACCTTATTAAAATTTAAATTCGATTATTTAAGAATCTTCATTTTTCTTTAGTACATATTAATTTAAAAAAAAATAAATTATTGTTATTAATAGTAATTATTATTTTACTTGGAATTGTTAATTATATTAATTTTAAATACGAAAGAAAAAATATTTTGAATTCTGTACATAAAAAAGAAAAGAAAATACCGGTGTTTTTTTTTTTTTTTAAAAAAGCCCTCGATCCAGTAATTTCAACTGAAGTTTTCTTCTATTTCTAGTATCTTTTTAAATTTTGCACGTGCATTCCTCCCATCTTGCCACTCCCAGTTTTTTTCCCCTCTCTAAGTTTAACTGCGGAAAATCCAGGTGTGCAGAAAAAGTATCCAATGGTGGTCTCTTTATTTGATCACTGGTGCTTAAAAAAAAACTCTAAAGCTTTTTAGCAATCTGTTTTTGTCAAATATTTTAAAACTAATACCGTATATTTAAAATTTAAATTCTTAGTTTTTTAAAATGCTTGGCAATAAAAAACTATTGTTTACATATAGTTGTTTATATTTCAAATGCAACTACTAATAAATTTTTTACTATATATAATCTTGAAAATCGTTTTATATCTAGATATGATATTTAAACTATTTTTTTTTAAAACCAATATAATAAAATATTCTTAAAAGATATTTAATTTCATTAACTTATAGGTTTAGTAATATTTACTTATATAAACTCGCCTATGTTCGAATCCAGGTATTCCAAGTAAACTCAAAAATTTTCTCTCTTTCAAATAGCTGGCTATAGTCAAACCTAACCTAACTATCAAATTATTAAATGGGTATCTAAATATTTTTAGAGGTTAAAGTTGTGAAGGAAAATTTTAAATACTCATTAAAGCATATGTTTAGCTTAATGATTATTGTGGGGTTTTTTTTGTAGGGATTTGTTAGAGAGCACTTTGACACACAATGAGTTATGTAAATGTATTTTTATTTTAAAAATAATAAATAATTATTCTGTTTGTTTTACGGTAGTAAAAAAAAATAATAATTCTAAAATAAAATAAAACTACAAATATCCAAATAAATATGAAAAAATATGCTGGGTATATCAAAACATAATAAAAAAATTAAAGAAGAAAAATAATTTTAAACTGGTAAAATAAAGACGAAAATTGCTAAAAGTTTTAACACTTTGCAATTGTCTCAACAGGTGTGCATTATCTACTTTATTCATTGAAGATGTTTCTGCCTTATACAATATATATATATAGTTCATTCATCGTGTTTTGATTATATATATACAGGAAAGCAATCATCACTTTAACAATATCAATAATACTCAACAATATATATATATAAAATAAAAGGCAAAAGTGCCTTTAAAAAGTGTATAGTAAGCAAAGATCTGTCCAACGGTTACTCTTAGAAAACAGTGCAGAAAAAAAAGCATTACGCACTAAGCTTGCCAATTGTAGCTGGGTAGTGAGATTTAAAATGTTTTACTTTTATTTTATCTAAGTTAGATGCTTTGGATATGAACCAACCTGGGGAGACGGGGGCGTAAATTATAATTCTCATTAATACCTGAAAAAGTTTCAAATTTACTTTAACTAGATTTGAACCCAGATTATAATGATGACAATCAGAAATGCTATTGTGCATCATTAGACTTCATCTATATAATAACCTACTACAAGGACAAAATCTCTTTTAATTAGAAATATTATCTCGTTAAAAATAATTAATGATGAGATATTACAGTACTCACAAGACCATTGTAAAATTTTATATAGTTTGCTTGTTTCATTTTTGTTTATCTTCTAACTAAAAATGTCCACCACTTAATTTAACAATCAATACTTATCTACAATAAATAAATAAATAAATATTTATTTAAATTAGAAAATTTCAGGCTTTCTGAACAAGTTTTACCTGCCTTCAAACTCTAGATCAAAAATAATATGAAGTGTATACTAATTAGTATATAGTAAGATTGTTCATGATTAACTGGTTTCCAGCAAAATATTAAGTTTTGAATTTATAAATATATAAAGTTCTTGTTAGGACTTGCATTACATAGCTAATAGAATGGTGAAATGGCAAAGTTTGGAACTCAAGCTTCTTAGATTGTAGCTTAACCCTGTCATTTCTGTTGCATCAACATCTTATGAACTCTTTAACAATAATCCACTTGATTATTTATTTAGTTTGGAACATCATCATAACAATCTGCAATATTTTATTTTATATATCAATATTATATTAATATAATTTTGATTGTGTATACTTTTTTATATTTTTATAATGTTTTTTTAAGTACAGATCATCATCATTTTCAACCATTATCAATCCACTGCAGAATGAAAGTCTCCCCAAGTTTAATCCATCTTCTTTGATTTCTAGCCTCTCTTCTCCACATTATCCCAGCATACTTCCATATTTCATCCATCCATCTCACATGTGGTCTCTTTCTAGGTCTTTTACAATTTCTAGAAATCCAGTTTAAAATTTCAATTGTTCATCTATTATTATCTCTTTTAAAAATATGTCAGTACAAATTGACTTCAGTTTCTAATTCTTTCAATGATACCAGTAACACCTGTTTGTTCTCTCATCCATGTATTTCATTTTCAATCTCTTTTTGTTACTTTTAACATACATCTCTCTATACTTTGTTGAGTGGTCTGAAGTTTCTATATTGCTCTTCTGTTAAGTGTTCAAGTCTCAGATATGTGAGTAAGAATGGGTAACACATTTATTAAAAACCTTTTTTTTAAACGCACAAACATATTTCCTTTTAACTTGAAGTTATTTCTACTAAAAGCACTCTGACCAAGTTTAATTCTGCAATTAATTTCATTCATTATTTTTCCATCAATATGACCAAGATATTTATAGTTGTTAACTTCTTCTAACTCATCTTTATCAATCTTTATTTTCTTATTTTGACAAAATCCATTAAACATTACTTTAATCTTTTTAATATTTATCTTTAATCTTACTTTTTTTATTTTCATCTGATAATTCTTGCAACATTTTCTGAAGCTCTAAAGCATTATTCGCAAAAACAACTACATCTGCAAAATCTAAATGACTTAAATAATCTCCATTTACTTTTATTCCTTTAGCTTGCCATTTTAATTCACAAAATACTTCTTGCAGCACTGCTGTAAAAAGTTTTGGAGATGTGGTGTCACCCTGTTGTACACTCTTTTCAATGTTAATCTTTTTAATATCATTATGTAAACTAATTATGGCTGTCGCATTTTTAGAAATATTCTTCAGAATATATCAATATCATGAATTTATACTTTGATAATCTAACGCAGCAGTTCCCAACCTTTTTGAATATTGGCCAGGTCACAGGCACCATTTATTTTTTCAATGTAAATTTACAGTTGGACATTGTTAATAATACCCATAATGTACAAAAAAATATTTATTTCAAAAATAAAAATTTAACATTTGATTACAATATAATACAATAATTTATAAGAAATTTTTAAAATTAAATTTATTTGTATCAGATAAATAATTTTTTATCATGTTCGGATAACTGCGGGCACACGTAAAATGGTCTGCTGGTGCCATGGTGTCTGTGGGCATAGGGTTATCTAACACTTTAATTACTGAAGAATTAATTATAGAATCAAATGCTTTTTCATAATTTACAAATCCAAAGCATAATGGCAACTCATATTCATTAGTCCTTTCTATAACTTCTCTCAATACTTGGATATGATCCACTGCAATAAAAACACTTTTAACTCCAGCTTTTTTTTGGTTGGTTAAAATCCAAAGTTTTCTGTAGATGAATTGCAATTATTTTGGTGAAAATTTTGTATAGAACTGATAAAAGACTAATATGTTTGTAATTTTTAATATCTTCTTTATCATCTTTTTAAAATATTAATATTATTACCACATTCTTCCAATCACATCTTTATCATTTAAACATTTGCTATATAACTTTGTCAAAATTATTTATATTTCTTCACCTGCTTCTTTTAAGATATCGATGAAAAAGTATCTCCTGCAATTACTACATCTTCTGAATTGTCCAAGTTTTTAAAATTTAAATGAAGAAGTGAGACATGCAAGTTAATAATTTATGAAGAAGGGGAAACTCCAGGTTTTGAAATTAAAATCAATATCTTAAGCATTATCATTAATTCAAAATCCTTTGTTCCAGAGCTTTTTTGGATTTGTAAATTACAACTATGAATATCCATCCCTTTTCATATTTGTAAATTACAACAGTAGATCTTTATCCCTTTATAAACTCAAAACCTATTAAACATTTAAGCAAAAATGAATTTTAGTGTTTATAAAATTATGTTATCTGTATAAATTAAAATACTTGTGTGTATTGTATAAATTTATTGTATAAATAACAATATAACACTTAAAAGTACATTGTGTTTAAATTAAATATTTTAGTTGATATACATATAAACTGTCCTTTTATATTGTAATTGGCAATGGGTGCCTTTAATAGCAGAAACCCATTTGAATGTTTAATGGTAAAAATTTTAACTAAAAAAAGCTTTGTTTGATTATTAGTTTTAAGTAAAGTATTTAGATATCAGGAGTTATCAAATGAATAAACAAAAAAGAGTGTTTAGCTACAATGACAGAATCTACTCATATTGTGCAGAAATGAAGGAAGCTATTGCATTTGTGCAATACATTCTTTTGTTTACATTATAAAAATAAAAATATTTATATTTAATCTATTTTTTTAATATTTATTTGTTGTAAAATTATTATTTGTTTTAAAATAAATTCATGACATTAAAATTTAGATTTTAATTCAAGATATTAGATTTTTAGAAGATAATTACTCAATTGAAAATTTACTGATGTCAAAAGAAAATTAATTGTAAATACTTTTGTCAGCAACATGGTTATTAATTTGTTGTTTTTCTTTCTTTTTATAATAGTAAAAAATTAATTAGTTTAATATTTTAAATAGAATTTTTATTATTTGAAGTCATGGTTTAATGAAATATGCCTTAAATATACATATTTTTCAGATTTTTTTTTCTATTAAAATATACTTTTTAGCCTGAAAGCTAAAATAATGTTTTGTTTAGAATATTTTATTTCTGTTTATTAGTCTTTCTTTAATTATTTTTTAGACTAATTTCATTTATTGAATTATTTAAAATAAAATTTGCAAAAGATAAAGTAGAAAATAAGTTTTTTTTTCATTAAAACATAAAACTAAAAAAAAACTGAAAATAAATAAGCAAAATGGACTCTGAGTTTTTTTGACAAAGCATTATTTAAAGGTTTTTAAGTAGCACAAAATGTTTATATAGCAGCAATTAAAATGTTAAAAACAAAATATTTTGTAATTTTATCTGGATAATTGAAGTATTTGATTTAATGGTGTTTGGATTAATGGTAGTGACCCTATATTTTAGTACTGTATTTTGTTAAAATTTACTATTTTAAATAGATTGCAATCTATTTTAAAAGACGCCATTTGATTATGGCTGATAAAGATCAATTTCTTTTTTTTAACTGTCACTTTAAAAGCAAAAGTTAATTGAACTTCAAAAAGAAGATTTACTTTTGGATATTTGGTTTTTTTTTTAAAAAATAAAATTCCAATATTATATATTAAATTATTTTCATATTTAAAATTACTATGGGGAAAAACATGAATGATTTTATTTTTTGTTTGAAATTTGTTCAATTTTTTTCTTATGTATAAGCAGTACTATCCTTATATTATTTGATAGTACAGGCTAAAAATAAAGTTTATAATGTGTATATAATATTACCATATTTTGTTGGGTGCTATTTTATTTCTCTATTGTGGAAATATAAAATAATTTTTCAATTTTATGATCAGGAAACATGCTTTTTGTGAGATTCAGAGAATATGAGAAACACTTTTTTAAAGATTTATTGTTAAAAGGAGGTTGCCATAACAACAAGTTGAAATTGTTGATTGTTATTGATATTGGAATTGTCTAAGTGTTGACTAGTTTTAATGACATATATAAAATCAAATAGTTTATTGCTTGAGATCATAATAAGTTTGTGGACTAGAAGTCACAGAATTGAATCATGATCCATGCATCATATATTCTATCATCATACTAAATCATGCAGGACAATTATTTGATCATTATAATGAATAAATAGTATTGTGGGTAGTTTAATTTAGTATTAATTGGGTCAGATTTAATAATTAAAAGTTTGTGAATTAATTTTCAGATGAGGAAAATGAAAACAAAAACACCTTGTTTTGATACTTGAATACAGTAGTTATGTTCAGCTCATTACTTTACTTAAACAATGCTTGCTCTTATGACAAATATTGAACACACACACACACACACACACATATATATATATATATATAAACTGCTTATATTTAAAAAAATTGTCTTTATGTATTGGTAATCTAGAAAGGGCTTCATGACATTAAGATAATACATTCTTCATCTGCCATACTTATGACATTAGGAATTAAATCAAGACTACAGAGTTTATAATATTTCTCTTACTTAGCTAATCAACAAATCTTGGTTTGTTAATGGGTACCTAGATATTCTTAACTAGAGGATATAACAAGAATGGAAAAAACTTAAACTACATCTGACATTTGAGAAACATGATGAGTACTATCTCCCCATTTACTGTTCCTTTATAATGAACTATTTGAGAGTTCTTCACCCTGCAATGGGCTAATATTAAAAAAAAACTGCTTTAAGTTTTTGAAAACTTATATTAGGAATTTATTTACTCTATACAGTACTATTTCATATAAAAAATTAAAAACATCTAATATTTTGCTCTATTAAATTGATGGTCAAACTAAATCTTTAAATGGAAAATAAGTCAAATAAAAGTGTACATAAGATGGATTTATTAAAAACAAGATCATACTGAAAATTTTATAAAAAGTATTTATAATTCACTAAATATCAGCCTTTTACAGCTACTGTACATGCGCTTTAATGAGTGTTAAATAATAAATGAATACTTTTCAGTGCCCATATATCTTGTATGGGCACTGAAAAGTATTCATTTATTATTTAACACTCATTAAAGCGCATGTACAGTAGCTGTAAAAGGCTGATATTTAGTGAATTACAATTATAAACATCGCGCTATAAAAATAGATGCTTGTTTAAAAAGTATTTATGTTACTCAGATATATATTTTTTATTTTGTATTTAAGTAATTTTCTATATTTAATAATGAATTGTACAATCAGTTACTGAATAATTCATGTGATGTTTGGGTACTAAAGTGATATTACCTTTGGTGAAAGATTATACAAAATACTTTAGTTCATGAAGTTGGCACTTTTATCGTTTTTCTAAATCACTTAAGCTAGCAAACTTTCTGCCTTTAATATACATGAAATACATTATGTATATTCTGGTGCAATTTTTAAAAAGGTCATGGTTATAAAGGCTAATCAAAAATTTGTATAGCCTTTCTAATTTCAGAAAAAAAAGCATTAAGAATAATACCCAATAGTTTTAGAAAAAATCACAAAAATTAATATTATAGGAAACAGCAGTAATAACAAAATCTATGTATTTATTCAATTATTAAAGAAAAATACCTGTAAATTGCATCACTTTGATCAGATAAAAAGAAATAACAGCAGTAACAACAAAGTCAATGTATTAATTCAATTAGTAAATAGAAATATAACTATAAATTGCAGAACTTTGATCAGATGGTTTTTCAACAAAGATTCAAAAAAAAGCAGAAGTCAATAAAAAAGTTGAATTGAAAAAAACACAAAAATAAAAAAAAATTTGGGTTTATTTAATGATCACAATATTACACCTTTATTGCATATGTGAAAAGTCATCCTATCTTTCCTAGGTTGCAGGAATAATACCTAAGTACAGTCATATGATTACCAAAAATTGAAATACAGAATCCCACAGTCAGAAACAGCAAGAATTATAACTAGTTTTTGTCAATTTATGATAACCAAAAATATTATCTCTTCATATATATAGGGAGTTTGAAACTCTGAGTTCAAGTCCCTTATAATTACATTAAGTTTAGTATAGAAAATATACATTATTTAAATATTATATATATATATAATATTTAATTTCAAGTATAAAATATACATTATTTAAATATTATATATATATATAATATTTAATTTCAAGTATATTGTTTATACTGAATTTAATGTGATTAATTTCAGTATAGACAATATACTTTTATTTAAATATTACATATTTAATCTGTATTCTGCCCACCCTCCTCTGTGTATTTAAATGGGCATATTAAAGTCCTAAACATGAGAGTTCAGAATAACATGAAGTCAACATGGGTATGATAATAATATTGGCATCACCAAGGGCTTTGAGGGTTTAGTCATCAATTTTTCAATGATATGGATGGCTGAAGAATTGGAGGGTGGAGAATATTGAAGCTTGTGCATTAAAAATTGAAGGTTTACTACCTTAACATAAGCTGAGCACTGAGATCTGGACCAACTGATGAATGCTGGTTCAGCATGAAATACAAATATTGGAGGTCATCTTTTTTACATGTATATGGTCATGGGTATCAATTGTATAAGATGGAGTGGCTAGATATAGGGAGCTTGAAAGTCTGACTTTAAAATCCTTTCTAATATATATATATATTATAATGGTCTGAAAGAAGTGGAACTTCAGTCTTACTGTATCTGCCATACAGGATGCCAATAGGCCATTTGAACCTAGAAAATTTATAGAGTAGGCAGATACATGCTGTTAAAGATCCAACTTTTATTTATTTAGACCATCAGCCCCAGTCACTCACTCAGTGGAGATGCAGAGATAATAATATATAATTTTGTTTAATTTGTATCTTAAATATAAAAAAATAAAAGCCACTGCCAGTAATTAACACACAAACAACATTTATTAACGCACATATATAATCATTTAAAATTTGAGGAATAACATTTATTATTTTAGATTTTAATATTAACTTTTAATTTAAATTATTATTTTAAAATTTTAAACCATCCGTACGGATGAATTTAATAATATTTTTTAAGAGTGTCGAGTATGAATAAACTATATAGATTGCATTTGAAAAGAAAATATTCTATCTCTGATTTAACCTTAGGCCAAAAGTTCGCAGCCAAACCAATGTCAATCCATCTGATATATCTTTGTATTCAATGCAGTATGAATACGACAGCACAAAATACCATACTGTCAGGAATGTACATCTGAACAGCATGGTTAAGAAGACATTGACTCTTGTCCAGACAGGAATGCTATATCTGTCTGGTAAGAAGAACAATAAAAAAACTCCATAGGAAGGGATGGCATTTTCTGTCGTACTATCCCCTTCCATAGGCAAAAAGAGTTGTGCAGCGTAATATGCGATCCTGCATGTAGTGAATCTCATACTACATCAACTAATTACACCAATATATCCAATCCATTGACCCAATATAACTACGAAACAAATAACCTAAGATTAAACGTCCCTTAATTAAGTAGTATAACTTTACAAATCTATATAGCCATTCATGCCCAACTTAAATTTTACATTTATATAATTTCATACAGATGAATTTTATAATAGTTTGTTTTATAATGTTGAGTATAGATCAGCTATATAGATTACACAGTCAAAAACATTTCAAAATAAACATAAACGATCAAAATATAAAATCATTGATGGAATTGCAGAGGGAAATTTACAAGAAACCCAATGGCATTCATCATAAGATGCCGCATTGACACCAATAACTTAAAAGATATCCGAATAAATACATTTTAGATACTCACTGTAAGGTATCATTATTTACCGAATGTCTATATATTTTAATCAAATATGAAAACAAAAACATAATTAAACATAAATTATTCTATGCAAGTGTATATACCCAACTTAAATTTAATGCATTTAAATAATTTATACAATAAATATTAATAGAAAAAAAATGGAAATGATTTAACAAACAAATAATACATTCAATCAAAATAATTAATAAATAATTTAGTTTGGTCAGATAGGCAATACTATTGCTATAATTTAAATACTGGGAAAGTTTTATATTTAGTGTTCATGAATTTTTAAAGTTCTTACAGTTTTAAAAGGTCCATATGTTGTAGTTGCTTGTAATTTTGAATGTGTATTCCCACGCCGTCCTGAAGAGATTGGTATCCAGTTAGCCATTTGTCCTTTATGGTAGATGGTATTCTTCTGGGCCCTGATGTCCTGTAGTCTGCAATATAGGAAAATGATGTTTCATTTTTCAAGAACAACTGAAGGAATTGAAAGTGCGTCTTTCAATCCCTTCTCCTCCATCTCTCTCCAACTCAACACATATCTAACCTTCTCTAATTCACATCTCTTTCTTTTTATAATAAACTTTCGGATCCAGTGGACATTATGTCATGACGATGATGATCTTTTGTTCTGGTCCGTTTCCTGAGGGATTTCCCCTATTAGTTTCTATTGTTTTTTTTCTCTCCTATCTAACCTTTTCTTATATATTTTGAAATGCCCAAGGGCTAGTTCACTTTGAATAATTAAAATAATCATTTCCATTTTACAATAACATTAATTAATTTATTGTACAAACTTAGATATATTTTTATCTTTAAATCTTTACTGAAAATTTAGTTTTAAAATACTTTTTTTTCTTCTTAATAAAGTTTTCGTTTAATAATTTTTCATCTGTGCGATTTTATATATTAGAGTTTAGATGATTTTTAATTTTCAATTTTTAATTTTTTTTAAAAAAGTTTTTATTTGCAAACTTTTCAATGTCTAATTTTTAGAAAATAAATAATGTAACGGCGTGTGTGCCCATTACAATATATATATATAATGAAAAGAAACACTGCAGAAGTAATAATTTTATTTGATGAGTTTCGAATCCTCTTTCATTTGTTTAAATTTTTACAATAACATCTCTAATGCTAATTTGAACTTGAATTAATTTATTTTCTAAATTTTGTTATTTTCAAAAGGCTTTTTTACTGTTGTTATAATGTTAATAACTGAAATACAGGCTTATTATATACCTGTATCAATATATGTAATATATAAGGTATATGAGCACAGACTTTAACACGACCCACCACTCTATCTCATATCACTGATACACTTGAACACATATATGTTGAAAAGATAAATAATCACCAATATACATATTCATGTTAAACTAGCAATCATCAATTGGTCCAGATTATCATCTCCACACATATATGCAATAAGTGATCAGATATATATTAAAATAACCAATCTTCATACTTTAATGGACAGGCTTCAATCCACTCCACACACCAACTCTTCAAACACCCATCCAATTGAAAATCTGATGATGGAACACTCAAAGGCCATCATAAGGCCAAGATTCTTGTCACACCCATGTTGACCTAAAGTCAATCTGACCCCTCATGTATAGGACATAATCCATTTAATAAATATACAAGGGATGGATTATATCCTATACATGATGGATCAGATTGTCTTTAGGTCAACATGAGTGTGACAAGAATCTCAGCCTCAGGGTGACTTTTGAGCATTCCATCATAAGATTTTCAATTGGATGGATGGTTAAAGAGTTGGTGCATAGAGTGGATTGAAGCCTGTACACTAAAGTATGAAGATTGGTTATCTTAATATATATCTGATCACTTATTGCATATATGTGTGGAGATGATAATCTGGACTAACTGATGATTGCTGGTTTAGCATGAAATACGTATGTTGGTGATTATTTATCTTTTCAACATATATGTGTTCAAGTGTATCAGTGATATGAGATAGAGTGGTGGATTGGGTGAAAGTCTGTGCTCATATACCCTATATATTACATATAATGTTAATTGAAATGTTTTCTTTGTAAATTACAGATTGTTTTGTTTCATTTAAAAAAAATACAATGAACTTTCTGAACCTGGTAAGTATGAGCTGAATATAGTTGAGTTATCAAAACTTAATGTTATTTTTTTCC
The DNA here is from genome assembly GCA_028023455.1 of Epiperipatus broadwayi. Classification (NCBI taxonomy): domain Eukaryota; kingdom Metazoa; phylum Onychophora; class Udeonychophora; order Euonychophora; family Peripatidae; genus Epiperipatus; species Epiperipatus broadwayi. The sequence continues at coordinate 5,588,340 of JAQFVV010006222.1, forward strand.
TCTATTGATTATATCTCATCCTAGACTAAATCATATGTATAATGAGTTTTATTTCCTCCTATTACGTTTATAATCTTTATTTTTAAATTCTCATTTGTATTATTTGCTTTCTTTTGTTTGTTTATGATTTCTTAATGACTTATATTCATATTATCTTTAGTGTTTAACAGTAAGACAATAATTTATCTTGATGACTTTACAATTATAAATAAATAAATAACCACATGCTAATTGTTTGAATAACCATGTTATCAAATATTGAAAGAACCAAGTCAATATATTATTGTCATTTATTTATTCAAAACATACATTTTTTTGTTGTTTTTGTTAGTTCATATTTAACCTAAAAATCATTAGTTATCCAATCCACCAAACACAATTACCTGACCTGCATACAATTATAGTTATATCAACAGCAAAACATCTTTCTAAACTGACTGGAATATAATCATAAATAAAGTTTACATACAAGTAGATATACTACTAATCTCAACATCTTTAATGAGGAAACATCTATTATCTGAACAAAATTATAAAATATTGTTTTGATCTCTACTATATTAATTATTTCCATATAAAAATGTATGTAGTGATATAAAATATAAATGTATTTTATATTTTGAAAAGTTATATAGGCTCTAATAAAATAAATTTTATATAATATTTTCTCCAGATAGCATTATGTGCTGAATACTTCTAAAAAAAATATTTATATATATATAGCTGATAATAAAATTAATTGTTATTTGAATTTTCAGCAGAGTTTGAATTTATATTGAAAGGAGAATTGGAAAAATTCATTATTACAAAACAGAAGTCTTGATAACAGGGGCTTCAAATTAATAGTAGTGTAATTTTAGGGAAATGCTGTTTATATGAATGTCATTAGCTAAACTCTCCCTAATGGCATAATAATGAAAGCCTGTTAAATGCATTGCAGACTATTTATTGTTCTAACCAATTACAATGAGTAATTTATAAAGTACTATTTATTACAATAGAAATATTCACATAACTGTGCTGGACTTTCATACAGAAAAGGTAGTCTATATAATCTAAATGTAGCTTTTATTAATGCTGAGCATGCATTTGACATATAACATATTATAATCATAGCAATCTCCTAATTTATGATAGCCTTGTATTACTGATCTCATTAAAACTTCTTTCACTTTTAGCAATATTTTTTTACATTAAAAAATTGCTTTACCAATGTATATATGACAGCAGGTTTAAAAAAAAGTTTAATTGTAAACATTTTTGCAAAAATGTGACATTTTTTTTTTTTAAATGTCATAGCATCGGCCGGGACGCGAACCCGCAACGCGAACCCGCAACCCGGGCAACTGCTTGCAAGTGCAAGGCAGTCGCGCTTTCTGCTAAGTTATTGCCAAATCTCCAAAAACAATTTATATTGCCTAAGCGATACATTCTCTTATGTAAATCAATACCAAAGATTGTTTTTTTTTTTTTTCGTTTTCTGGGTAAAGGTGGCACTATAAATCTGTCATTACTTCTTAATTTTTATTCTCAAGTTAATTCAAATAGCCTATATTTTTATTCATTACTAAAATCTATCTCCTAATTTCTTTTCATATTTTCATGACAGTAACTAACCTTATATTTGAGAGAATAGACTTTATTAATAAAACCATGAATCTCAAAAACATGATTAATTGATTTTAAATCACTAAACATCACATGATCACCATCTCTTATGCTAGCACATAATTACTGTATGGAGAGTTTTGTGTGATTAATTGATATTAATAATTTTTATTAGTCATTCATTAGACTAGAGATTATCAATAATAAATAATATTTCTATAGCGTAATTTTCACTATGCCAATCCCATAGAGATAGAGACTAGTTTCTATCCACTTTTAGCATTGTGGAGGCGTAATCATAAGCATATGACCAAAGATCATACGTCTTTTTCACATGTCTTTGATCATTTATTTATGATTATAACCATCAACAAGGTTTTAAAGTAGATAAAACCTACTCTTCCTTGCATGAGAGTGGTGCAGTGAAAATTACGCAACCAAAATATTATGGTCTTTATTAAATGATTAACAGATCTTTTATTATACTCTATACATCTAATCCATAAGTTATATAAATAATTACAAAACAGCAAAAAAAAAAACATTAAATAAGAGTTCCAAAATGTGAGATCCACCACATCACATGATTTGTTATTGCTATGCAACTAAATAGTTGTTTGGCCTGTAAGAGTCTCATATTGTAGTAGTTTTAGTCCTAGGTATTATAAAACTTGTAAATTGATTTCAGGTTGCAAGAAGTTTTAGATTTTTTTTTTTTTTTTTACAGATAAATGATTCATTGCTACTCTAGCTCGCTATCTAATTATTGGTTGGTATATGGGAAACTAACTATTATTATATTAATATTATAATGTACAGTTAAATAAATATCAGTTTTTAATGATAATATGGGTATCATTTCATTAAAGTGACTTATTGTATGAATAATTTTTCAAATTTCTTTAAATCCCATTCATTATTGTGATAGTGGTGTCCATACACCTCACTGATGTCCATTCTCTTTTTTTGTAATTTATCTTTCCAATTATTCTACTGCACACTTTTCTAGTGAATTTTTTTCCCCCCATATGTCATAGCATCGGCCGGGACGCGAACCCACAACCGCTTGCAAACAACTACTTGCTTGCAAGCGGCTGCGATGACCTCTCGGCTAACAACGCTTGACACTTTTCTAGTGAATTAAATCTAATGAAAACAGAATAATTTCAACAGGTTCATGTATGCATCAAGGAAGAGTTCAAGTTTAACGTAACCAAACATTCATTTATTTTGTTTTTCTTGTTTGAGAATTAAATTACACGAAACCTCGGTCGCAATAAGGTATAAGCTTCAACACTAGAGGAAGAGTTGTTAGATGCCTATGGTTTACATTTTATATATAAAGACATTCACTTTATTGCTCGGGAGCTCGAAAGAACTTTGAGTGTCAGAGTCGATCTGGGACTATCGATCCCAACCATCTGCGCCAAACCGCGCAGAGTGTTTGAATTATATATATTCTTGAAAATGTTTGTCATTGATTAGTTTACTATATACTGTTACGCGTAGATTAGTAATGAAGCAAATCTAAGTTATTTTTTAAAATATCAGGGAAGGGGGGGGGGATAATTCTGAGCATTATTTATAAATATCTTCTAGCATCAACTTCATCAAAATTTAAAAATGATAAAAGCTGTATATACTAAAGAAAAACTTTTTTTTGAATAATAAAAAATATTATTTTGACATAATTAATTTTCAAAAAATACATTAAACTTAACTAAATTAGTCTGTTTTTCACAGGTTATATAATACTTTCAAAAACTATTATCTGATGAAGTTGTTTGTCGCTAGACGGTACCAGCGGCAAACCATCTAGAGAAAAGTATCTTAGAGTGGCAGGTGCGTTTGTTTTTGTCTTCTTTTTTTCTTAATTAAGTTATAGTGGAAAATTAGTAAGGATCCTCTCTAAAATGCGAAAAATGAGTGGTTAACACGCAATCGTAAATCTTGTTTGATTGTGATGTTATAAAAAAGTCGTAAAATTGCCCAAACTTCGACCCCCCCCCCTTTTTTTTTGTCTAAAATACAAATGACGCAGAGAGCTAAAATGTGATAGATAAAATAGGTACTCTTGTTATTGCAAATTTAATTACTTTACTATAACATGCTTAATTACTGAAAGCTACTTTACTATAACATGCTTAATTACTGAAAGATATTTACGATTTATCTATAAAGTAAAAGAATGTACTTTAATAAAGGAATCTATTTCATCGGTGACTTGTAAATAAATATTTGTTATTTTCGCTTAATATCTTCATTAGTTTTTTAACTTAGGTAAAACAAAAATTATTTATCTTTTACAATAACATTAGTCTAAAAATAGATTATTTGATAAAGTATTCACAGTTATAATAACTGGAATACAGCCTTATTATATACCTGTATCAATATATGTAATGACTGGTTTAGCAAGAAAAACGTATATTGATGATTATTTATCTTTTCAATATATACGTGTTTAAGTGTATCAATAATATGAGATAGAGTGGTGAGCGGTGGGTCATGTGAAAGTCTGTGCTCATATACCCTATATATCACAGTTTTAATGTAAAATAACAACTGATCTATTATATATGTATGTACTTAGTTTTTTATTGCTTCTCTGATAGAAGCTGTTGGAGAGGTAGTTGGCTATTTAAAAGCTAGTTCACCTTTATATGCATTATTATATCTCTAAGAGGATGGTGAAAAGTGGGCTGCCTATTTGAAGTCTGTTTTACATACAATCTGCTGAAAAACAGGTATAACTGGCTAAGATAAAAAAAGTGTGACTGAGCAAAAATTATAGTCTTGACACCGGTAGATATATAACCGCTATTAGTAATGAGAGCTACATCATATAATATTTATATTTTTGCTTTATGGTTAGCACTTAGACACTCATCCGTTGATACATTTACTCTGCTGCTAAAAATAGCATTTTGATGGGTTACGATGACTATCTAAATAAAAGTCCCAAGCTCCGACAGAATTTTGTATCTTACATTCTTGAATATAGTAGGGAAAAACATTAATTATTACTTCATGAAACCTTTACCATATATATACAATGTTAAAGATTGGAGTTATTATAAATTCTGGTGCTTGCATATTAGTCCGGAGGTAATGAAAATCATAGACAGAACAAATGTTTATTTAAAGACCTATTTAAACATATTTATAATTTTCTAAAAAGGAAATGAATTAATTTTGTAAGTGAATATTAGATAATATTCCAATGAAGAGAAAGTTATTAATCAAAATGTTTTTTTTTTTTTTTTGATTTGATTAACTAGTAATAAATTTATATTGTTAAAAAGTTTATTTGTTGGAAGATCATTTCTTGCAAAAATATAAATGTATGTTTGTTTCATTTTCACTAAATAAAGTTATGGATGGCTATTTTTCAAAATAAAAAATCTTTATAAATTTAGATGGTGGAAGATAATTTCTCATAAAAAATGTAAATCTGTGTAGACATTTGTATCATTTCCAGAAAATAAAGCTATAGATCACAATTTTTCCAAATAAATATTGCTGGACAAATATGTATATGAAATCTCACTGCTGAATTAATATATAAGTATCTAAATTACTAAATAAGCAATGGTTAACAAAATCACACACACACACTCACACACAGATTAAGTAATCACTGCTACGATGGTGGTGTTCAAATTTCCAAATGTATTTTTTAATTTTTTTTTTAGATTCAATTTAAACTTCATATACAAAACTTTCTAGTAACTGAAACACACAGGCTTATTATATACCTGTGTCTATATATGTAATATATAGGGTATATGAGCACAGACTTTCACAGAACCACCACTCTAGACTGTTTGTTTCAGTTATTACATAGTAGAGATGTCTGCCCATCCCTTGTATATGTATTAAATGGATTATGTCCTGTATATGAGTCGTCAGATTGACCTTAGGTCAACATGGGTGTGACAAGAATCTCAGCCTCAGGGTGGCCTTTGCATATTCCATCATCAGATTTTCAATTGGATGGATGGTATCTGAGCACTTATAGCATATATGTGTAGAGATGGTAATCTGGACCAACTGATGATTGCTGGTTTATTTTTTCAACATATATGTGCTCAAGTGTATCAGTGTTATGAGATAGTGTGGAGAGTGGTGGGTCATGTGAAAATCTGTGCTCATATACCCTATATAAAACTTTCTAGGTAAAAAACTTACTTCTGGAAACATTGATACAGCTGATCATCATCATTTTAAGTTATTATCATTATCCCTGCAAATCCCCAGTGAATTGTGCGACTTCTCAGGGTTAGCGGGTATTAATTGCATGTGTTTGGAATAAGTTCATAATGCAGCAACAAAGTACTTTGATTAATAAAAAATATAATTTATTTACAATAAGTAAAAAAATTATGAAATCATTGCTTACATGCTAGCAATTTTCTCCCACATAAATACAAAATATTGAAAACAATTAAAAATATATATAAATATTAAAAAAACTTAAGACCTTATAGATAAATATAAAGATCAGATTTTACCATAATAAAAATGTTTTAAAGTTTTAAAACATGGTTTCTGCAGATATCATTTGTTTATTAGATATGCATAGATCTTTAATGATAGTTTTTATTTAGTCTTGATTGCAATTATCCTCTTCAGGCATTGGTAATGGTAAATATTGTGGATGAGCAACTAAAGATACACTATAGGGCTTGTGGAAGAGTCCACTTTTTTCCTTATAGCATGGTTTCTTCTCTAAAGTAGGCAATATCATAATCTATGCAACTTCAACATTAAATCTCTGGACATAACTGCATAATTCAGGTCTTTTAACTAGGGTGTTCATGGTTTTTTTAGTTACACAATGTAAATAGTCCTTTGCTAGATAATGATGTCATAATTGCTGAGAGAAATGGAGTACTGAAAAATACTTTGAAATAATCAGCATGGTATGGTTATCTGAAGCTATTCTGACAGAAACTGTTTTAATTAGTTATTTCTTCTATCTTTGCAGAATCATTCTACACTGCTTTCTTCTTGAGACAAAATTTAGACTAGACTACTATCATTTTTTTCTGACCTATCTATATCTAATGTTCTTACAACATGTTTTTTTTTTTTACACTTAAAATATAATTAAGTCTATATTTATTTATATCATGACATTTATTATAAACCATATTTATCAAGATCTAATTACAAAATTTAATGTGCATTTATTCACAAAAACATGTTTTTCAAAATTATTTTTACATTACATGATTATTTTACAAATGATTATATAATTAAAAAAAAGTTATTTATTTACATTATGATATAATGATTGAAAGAAAAAAAATATATGACTGAACTTTGAAAATGGTTTATGACTTTCTCAATTTCATTATTTTATAATTTTTAATAATGTATTCAGATTTCCCATTCAATTTACTATAAGAAAATGGTAAAATCTGAACAGTCACAAAATAAGGTAATTTTTCCTGAATTATACAATTCATTAGCAATAAAACTTAAACAACTTGCCCTTTATTACATGAGTAATTATTTTAGTAATTATAATTTTACAAAATACATTTATTTTGCCCAATATTTAATAGTATTATAAAATTTATTGACTAATTTTCTTTTACTAAATATTTAATAATATAATTAACTCTATAAATCTATTTTCCTTTAATTTCTTAAATCAGTATATTTAAGTTATGTGTATATTATATACACACAGAAATCTATAAATTTACTAATCAATCCATTAGTTTTTTATTAAACTTTTTTTGAATATGCAGTTTTGTAATACAACTAATTCAAGCTGCTATTAAATTTACTCCATTACAATTCCACTCCCTTTAAAAATGAACCAATAGAACAGGGTATATTTTGATTTCTATGTTTACTGCAAAATTTAACTTTAGTTTATTTCTCTGTTATTACATTTTTGTTTTAATAATTTTCATATATAGTGTTTTACCAACATAACAATACACAAATAAACATAGTATATATATCAAATGATTTGATTGGTTGTAAATTAACAAAAGATTTAATAGAATTTCAACTCTAGGATTCATAAAAAAAATTTAACAATAGGACATTACTTGTACAATGAAGCATGAAGATTAGAAGAATAATCTAAGTTTTAATGTTCAAGTACCCACAATGCACCCATAGTTAAATATAGTGGTAATACATGAAGTGTTGCTCTTATATGAGTTTTAGATGCTGATAAATACAAACATTTGACCCACATCTTGCTTCTTCTGAGCCTTACAGGTGTTTGAAAAAGTATTGTGGCAGCATCTGAGATATATATACTCCAAAAATTTACATTAATAGTGTTAATGTTCATAGCCATCCTTATCACTAGAAGTTGAACATGTCTAAACAAACTGACAAAAAATTTCTTTCAATCTCTACAAAAAGTAATATAATTACTCTGATCATAAGCTTTATATTTTTCTACTTTATTTTTTCTTATTGTTATCAATTTTATGTATCAATCTTGCTTTTTAGCAAACTGGTAATTTCTTATGTAATGAATTCATAATTAAATTTGATATTTTAAAAGTTACTTTAGTTATTGTTCTTCATTTTACATTTTATAATTTTATTTTAAAATTTGTTAGTTTTTTTCTTACATTATTTATTCTTTAGCCAGATGCAGATCATAAGAGAAGAGGTGTCCTTTATCCCATAAAATCAAATTTTCTTTCTCTCTAGGTATTTCTTTAGTGGTGGTGATGTCATTTGGGATGATCCCAAAAATCAGCATTCTCTTCATTTTGGAATGAACCTTTTATTTTCTCTCATTTTTTACTCTTCTACTTTTTTTCAGTTCTAGCACTGACATTGGAATGTAGTGATTCCTTAGATGATTTTTCAAGGGTAATCAGTTGATTGGTTACATTACTATTATTGCTTTATCTTTTTTGCTCTTCTTACATTATTTAGTCCTTGTCTTTTATAGATTTTACAATGTAAAGCACTTCTATATTTAATTTTTTTAGACATATTCTTTTTCACCATTTCTTTTTTTTTAACATTCACATTCTGGCTTGATTACTTTATTATTTTTGATCTCGTCTACATAATTGTTTGCAATATCTATTTTAATATTTAGACCAATAATGTATCCTCTCAATTCATCATCATCATGTTTTATGTCAATTTTCTTTTTTTAACAGTGTTTTTCATTTGTGTCTTCATCCAAATTATTGTCCATAATAAAAACATTAATATTATCACTATCCATAGTCAGCTCACATTGCTTGCTAAACTCAATATCAATCTTTGCTCTATTTTTCTTTTGTGTACTGAGGTCATGCTTATCACCACACTACATTTTCATCTGGATTAAGGGGTAAAGTTTCACAAATATCTTTATGAAATATACTCTGGTAATGAGCTACAATTTTATTAGTTCTTTTCCACATTCAAATTATCATCAACCTCCTTAGTTTCATCAGCCAGAATATTCTTCCTTCTATATTTTCAGCCAATATTTCTAATTTAGGTTCTTGATTTTGATCCTCCCTATTTATCTCATGTTTGCTTTCATCTATGGATTCCAAAAATGCTCTCAGGTTTAGGATATTCTATTATTTTATATTTAAGTTTCTTCTACACCAAGGCATGATTTCATGGGTATCTCAGTTTGAGTTTTTTTTTTATAGCATCATTATAAAATTTTACTTCTTTTAAATCATCCACTTTAGGTTCTTTAGATAAATTCAAACTCTCATTTGTTTCTTCTTTCGCCACACCTTGTTCAAAATGTGATGCTTCCATTATGCCTGTTTTATTATCTCCAACATTTTAAAGTCAATTTAGACATACATATTGTCCGTGACTTATAATATATATTTTATTACATGCTGAATTAATTAATACTTTAATATTTTATACAATATGTAGCTGTACAAAAGTGGAGGTTGAGTAGAAGTGAAGGGATGTTCATGCAACAACTATAACAGATTCATAATATATTCAATTAATATCCTTCCAATATAATGGTATGAATTAGGGAAAAATATAAATTCAAATAAAAAATTATTATATTGAAATATATAACCAACTATGATGATGATGATCAAAATAATCTTAGCACTAAGGGTTAAATATAATAATTTCAAAAGTATTTAATTTCTTCAATTAGATGTAATTTAAAGTTAATCTTCAGGTACCAAATTTTCTAAATAGAAAGTTTACTTATGGATTTGTTTAATATCATTGATTACCATGGATTAATTGTCATTCCCTTACCCTTCTTACTAATATATATATATATATATATATATATATATATATATATATATATATATATATATATAGAGAGAGAGAGAGAGAGAGAGAGAGAGAGGGAGAGAATAAAAACAATCCTTAAAGAATTCTAACAATTTTTATACATGGACAATTAAAGAGAGGGCATTAACTACTAGATTTATCAATTGTTGGGAGATGAATAATTGAGCAATTTCCATCTTTATTTTAATCAATTAGCTGAGTGTGACAAGATTCATATTCTTGAATCAATATTGGATAGTTAGGTGAGTTGACTAAAGTCTGGATAATTGATATCCAAGGAATAAATAACAGTTATTAATGTCTTCTGATTTGTTGTCTATATAGGCCCATGGTTAGTTTATAACCAAAGCCATATATAGAATCTTGGCTTAGGTTCAAACTTAGATTTGAAAATATCAAGGCAGTTTGAAATAATAATATGAGTAAAGGGTGATAAATGAAAGAATACAGTTCAAAAGTGCTTTTTGCAGAAATTGATTTGAAACTATGTCAAGAACCACAATTGTTATGTTATCAAAAAATCAATTTTAACTTTGGTTCACAAATATATTATTGGAATTATAATATTTAGAAAAGTAAAGAGTTAGTTTGGGAATTAATTCAACCTTTTCAAAGTAAAAAAGGACAAGATTTAATCTTATCATAAGTATTAAATATCATTATTAGAGGCCTCAAAAATCTGATTATAAATATATATTCTTCAGTCAGAATAGAGTTTGTAGCATAATTATTGTTTAAAATATTTTCAAAACTATTAAAAATGATGAAAGTATTTTAAAAATATTAACTTTTTCAAAAGCTGATCTTATATATTTTTTCACCTGGTGAGAGTTTTTGAAAATGCTCAATCTTTCACTTTTGAATAAAAATTTTATTTTATACTAAAAATCAATACATTGGATTTGATTTCTTTTCAATCTAATTTTATAAACAAATAATTTTCTAAAAAATCACATTTGAATTTTATAAATATTTAAAAATTGAGTTGTGTCTAATTCTTTATTTTAAAGTTTTTTAAAATTTGAATGAATGAATATTGATTTGTGATAAATTTATCAAAATCTGGTTTAAAAATCTGATATTTGCTTTATAATTATTGTAATATGTGAAATTTTTTTAAACATATCAATTCTGATAAGAGATGACATTATGTGATGAGTTTCACATATAGTATAGGCAAACTACACTGTAATTTTCATTGTTAATATTATTGTCACATTTATTAACTTCTATTTCTTAAAATAAACCACAAATGAATAAAATTAATTTGAATATGTGCATGGTATTATTTTAAATAATTATTAAATAATCAGTATATAAAAATAATTAGAAATATTTATATTTAATAAACAAGCAAAAATATCATATTCTTTTAATACCAAAAACTTGAGTAAAAACAAGACAAGAGAAAGAAATGTCATTATTCTGTCATTCCTTTGAGAAAATAAAGACTACTGATCTTTGCTGACTATCCATAAGATACTGATCTCTTCAGATTTTTAAAAAAAAGTCAATAAAAGTAATCCTTCAGATAAAAAAATCCTATGTTTAAATCAGTTATGATAACAGTATAGCAGCAGTGAAACCAGCATAATTTTTCTGAGAGAAACGCCCAATAATTCTCAATAAGTATGAAAGTTATTAAATTAAAAGTATCTTAAAAAAAAAAAAAAAAACACTTCTCTTTACTAATGTGAAGGTTTTTTTCTTTACTATAAATATTTAATCTTTGAAATCATTTATACTTATAAAATGTATTTTTTTATTTATAAGTAAAATTTATCCCATGATATTAATTTACATTGACATTAGATCCATGTTTTATTTTAATACATGCAAAGGGTAATTGCCAACTATGTAACTGAGTTGATATTAGTTACAATCACTATGAAGAAATAAATGCCTTATCTTGTAAAATGTAGTATGCTAAAGACTGTGGTGATTTAATTATTTTCAAACTTTCATCTCTGACAGTAACTTGTCTGGTGAATAATATATTTTCTTCCATTAATTACAATTAGAAAGTTGTTGGAATGGCCAGTGAATTATTCAATGGCTATTTAGCTTTTTTGTATGCTTGTAATTTAATAAACATGTCAGTGAGTTAAACCAATGAACTGAATCAATACCATTATTATCTAAAGAACAGTTTGCTGTAAAAAGGATAAAGGAAAGAAAACTGCAATCAGAATTGTTATTAATGATTTATAATATTTTAAGATAAAATTATGAATATCAGATAATTGAAGATTAGGTTAACATTGGTTTGATCACATGATTTCTAATGAACTTATCTTTGAACTGAGAATTTCATATAAATTACATAATATATACAAAAAATATTGTAAAATATCAAATTAACATTTGTTTTATTGACTTTGGAAGATAAACGATATTATAATATTGTCTATATATATAAATCATATATTGTAGTTACAAAAAAAGTTGATCCAAAGCCAAAATTTTGGGAATAAAAACAAACAAACAGAAATTTGTGTAAGATTGTGATTATTTCTAATAATAACATTGAGATGTATGCACCGCCAGATTAAAATCCGTCTGAAAAGTTTGGTAAAGGTGATATTCCTCTTTATCCAAGAAGACAAAATGTAAGCATGAGTGCAATAAATGGAAAATAGGTGGCAGTGCAAACAACTACAATTGCTTTTTCTCTGATTGCCATTTTTTTTTAGTTTCAAAGATGCTAGTTATGCTATAAGATATTTAATCTCTTAAATATTTTTATTTCAAAGAAAGTTGCTGTTTGAAAAAAAAAAGAGGGGCAGGGGAGTCATACTTTTATTTAATCTATGTTTCTAAAAGTAAATTATAAATGTCTTACATATATTATTTAAAAAACAAATAAATTATTTCTTTTAATGAAATAAGGATTTAGTGTATTAGATTTATCTGATATATGATCTTCCTTAAGACAGCAACATTGAACTGAATGAAGTGGTGTTCAGGATTCTTTAGCAGACTAAAGTGAAAATAAAGGATGTTCACATAAAAGTAAAATGCATGTGCAATATAAATATAATGCTGTCACCCGAAGAGGAACTTCTTTTTTTTTTATTCTTTATTAATATGAGTAAATTGATTTCCTGCCAATATTTTTAGAAAAGTGTATTTTTGTTTTTTCATTAATCAGATATGAATAATGTTTATATTTATACAACCAAATTTACAAATAAATAATCATAATATTTCAATGCAAATTTTTACTATATGTAAAATTGTGATATATCAAATTTAAGAACTAATATTTATTATTCAAATAATAATTTTATTAATCCATAATGTTTGGAAACCATTCATTAACATTGTGCTCTTAAGAAAATGAAAGAAGCAGGAGGTATTCTCACTGATAATTAAACAAAATTTTTACTGACTATTAGCTTTGACAAAGTAGCCTAGTTTTTTTATCATGTCACATTAAGCTCTGTATTCAGGACCACTGATTTGAAGCCCAAGCTAGAACTATCACTGGTCAGACTGGCAAAACTTGAAGAAGAGAAAAGAATAGCATTAAAAATGTGTTATTATTAACAGTTGAATGTATTTGAAAAGTTAAAGTAAAATTTGAATGTTTATAAAAATAGAATAACAATTAATAATAAATGATAGAAATAGTCCAACATCTATGTATACTTGTTTGAATACTCATTAACTTAAATATCTCATTGGTATTGCAATGAATTTAAATATTTAAAAACAAAAAAACAAAACTCAATAATATCTTTATTGTTATTAATTAACAATGTGAAATTATTTTGAACATCTTCAAATCAAAGCTACATCTTTAAATATTTGTCCTATATTTATAATATAATTTAATATGTGCCTGTAAAGGTGATTATTTCTAATATCAGTTTTTGGACACAAAATCAAACAATACATATTTCATCTGTAATCTTTGTTACTAGTGATTCATCTTATTTATAGTGACTACAGTGGTAGGCCTCTGTCAATACTTTACTAATTCAAAGACAGGTGAAAAAAATGTTGGATATTTTTTAGTGACATTATGCAATTAATAAAAATATATGTGCCAGGTGAATGTTTTTTTAGAAATAAGTATACCAATTGTCCCAATAGAAATATTATGATGTAAAAATCAAAAGCTAACTTAAGATCAATGATGATCTGATAAAAGTATCAACTGAATTATTGTTTGCATATTTAGTTACTCTGAATAGATGATTAAATGCTATTAATGTGTAATTTAAGATATTAAGCTGTTTATTTTTTAAGAAAGACTGAAGCTTCCCTGTTGAGGATACAGATATCTTAGCATAATTTGACACAACCTGCACAGATATTCTTAAAAAAAAAATTATTTTTATTTAGGACAATTATTATGTATACAGATGGGACAATGTTATATGGATAAACTATTATAAAGGTCAATAAGATATTAAATCAGTTTGTACTTTGCCTTGCATAGCTTACTGCAGCAGTAGAATATCAAAAAAGGTCAATTCTGATTCTGGTACCTCTAGTGCTTAAACTTATGAGCTCTTGAATAATAAAACCATTAATATGTACTTTACATTTATTTACCAATTAACTGCAAGATTAGAAAAACTAAAAATGCAATAAGCTGATCTTATAAATTTGGCAATATTTAAAAAACAAAAAATTATAAAAGAACTTAAACTTTCAAAGAATTATTCTGCCAAATTCATGGTGGATTTTGAGAAGCAATAAGTTTATCTTTAAAATATAACATAAAAGATAATATCTCAAAATGTGATAATTTTTGATCAACATGATGGTTAATAAAAATATAAATGTATAAAACAACATTCATTCTACCAAACATTCTTTTCAAATCATATAAATAAAGATACAATAAAAGACAAATGATTTCTAAGTTACATTTTGTGATGAATCAGCACTCATCAATTGACCCAGGCCACCAGTTCTCATGTTAATCTTTATTATATGTACAGTATTTATCAACAGTAAATTATTACATTTTGAATTACAATGTCAAACTTATTCCACCCACAACTTTGACACAACTCACTCTAGATATATACAGTAATGATTATTAATAATCATTTATTAAACTAGATATTGTCTCTAGTTCAGATATAAATTTTAAATCTAAGTTAAACATTAATATATCTGATTTTTAAAAAATTAAAAATATTGTATGATAATTAAATAATTTGAAATAATTCACCATAGTTCTTCAAAGAAGGCATACTAATATAAATATTTTTTAAATTCTTTAATGCTTAAAATTCTATGTGATATTTAAAAAATGAATTTATTATTTAATATATATAATAATTTTTATTTTATTCACAGAGCAGTATGAGCAGTACCTAACTTTGTTGCTATTTCCTTCGTAAGAGATTAATATGGAAAGCTGATACTATTCAATACACAGTTCTTTATGGGATTTTGTTGAGAAATTAAACTATGAAACAACCATGTCTGAATAAAATGTTACTGATGTATAGCTTTAAGCACAAAATCAAAAGTATTGAAACAAGATGATCTTCTGTACTAAGATACATATTAACTGCTATTTTTACTATTAGCGATTATAATTGGAGACATAATATTAAATCATGCTGTGGTCTGAGAAAAAAATAAGAGTTGTTTAAGTTTTAAGAAAATTCTGTGAGAAAACAATATGATCCATGGGAGATGTGATAGCATTAATCACACACGCACAAACTAGACATTAACAAAAACAAACTATTTTAAACCATCATTTAAAAACAGTTGCATAAATGTTATAGAAGATATTTCAATAAGATATTACAAAACTTAAAATTTATAACCTGTTATGGTTCAAGTGTTTCTTTATTTTCATCATAGTTAATGAATCATAGCTTTCCGACTAACGTGTGATGAAAAAAGAACGATAATAAAACCAGGGATAAAGGTAATTACTCTGTATTTTAGCATATTAAGGTTAGTATTTTGATTAGTTTTGTTTATTTTAGAGGTACTATTTTAAATTGTTATTTAATAAAAAATGTAATTTATACTCTCAATCTAGAGATTTAGTCTTCTAACATTTAAAATAGAAGAAATTAATTGCTGTTATGAACTTTTTTTTTAATGATATTTTTTCCTATGTTCTGAAAGTTTTTTTTTAAAAAAACCCACACTGAATTCTTAGCAACTGCTGAATTTTGATACAGACGACTACCATTAATTTGTAATCTCTGGTTCTAGATTAGTTTATTTTTTAGAGTTTAATTTGTTTTTTTCAGAATTTAATAATAAACTTTTTTCTTCTTTAATATATTATAAAAATTTAAATAAACTTTACATTTACTGTCTATAGCTTTATATATAATTACTTTTTAATTCATAGAAGGAAATTAACTTTAAAATCTGCACTGTTGTTTTAGTGTATAAATCTATGTGTGCTCTTACCATGGCTGAGTGTACATAGATTTATATACAGAAATGACCTTGCAGGTTTGAAGGTTAATTTCTTACTATGTAATTACACACACACACACATATATATATATATACAGTGCTATTTATTTATGACACTCTACTATATAGAATATGCTTATATTTATGCCAGTACAAATTTTTTACATAGCAACATTAAAACAAAAAAATAAAAATAACACTTTATAACTTTGTCTGAATAATTTAAGGTTTTGAATTAGAAATGTTTAGATTATTGAGTTTATCTGAACCAACCACATTTTTTAGTATTCAGTTTATAAAATCAGATATTAAAGATGAATTCTCATTATCAGAAGATATAAAATTTGTGCAAGAAACAAAATTAGTTTTATTGAAAAATTAAAGAAATACACTTCACCTTAAGTATCACAAATTTTAGCAAAAAAATCTATTACATAAAACTTATCCTAAGTTATTTTAAAGAATATAATATGCATATCATTGCCTTTGCTTCGAAGAGAATTAAAATCATTATGTACTAAATTTCATGGAAAATAAAATCAACTTATTGGGATAGGTAAAAAACAATTTGTGGTCAAAAATTTTTTTTGTGTATGAAATAATATTTTTTAGTTTATTAAGTGACCTTGTATAGACCAAGTGATGTAGTATAACTAGATTGAACAATTTATTTGCCATTATATGCAGAAATTAAAAAAAGGTAATAAATATAGATTATTGGCAGACTTGGCAGAAAGCAGATTTAGAATAATATTTATTCTAGTCAGTCTGTTTTAAGACCATATCAGATTGTTTGAATTAAAGTAAAACTTCCATTATTTTAAAATTTCCACAAACATATTTGGGGAAAATTTCATAGAGGGAAAATAATATGCTTGTTGGGTTTGACTTATTTGGCATGTAGTAAATTTTATGTCAAATAATATCAAAATAATATCAAATGATATCAAAATTATCCAATATGAAATCTAAGAGAAGATGATAGCAAATTCACAGAATCAGATAAACTATTTTATATTATTCTTCCTGGTATTTAGGATGAAATTCCATAGAGAGATTTATTAATCATATGATCAAGAGTAATAAATTCAATGAAGCTTTTAGAGATATGGAATAGAATGAAGATTTATGAATATGAAGAAATTAGAATTAAGCATTAGGTCTACAATATAGGTTTAGAACTTGATAAAGCATCATCTCTGGAATGGACTATTGAAAATGAAGTTAAGGATCAGGGAATAAATTTTCTGGACATGTATATCCAAAGACATCAGGATGAGCTGGACTTTAAAATAAAAGTGAAACCAATCCAAGTGAGAAAAGCCATTTATTTCAAGTCTAAAGTTCCATTTGAATACCCCTTGAATGCCTAAAAAGTTTTTCGCATAGAAATAAAAAGTTGTGCAAGTATGAGAGTGACAGAAAACTCAACATCAAGTCTTATATTAAGGATTTAATGGACATCAGATATAACTATAACATACTAATAAAAACAGTTGGAAATTTTTATAATAACATTAACAAAGTTTTTGACAATAATAATCCATATAAACCATGAAATGTCTTGCCTTACATCCCTCATATTGCAATGAACCTTTGAAAGATCTGTGCAAAGACAGCTTCAAATCATTCCTCTCATTCAACAATATTTTAAACAACACTAAGGATAGAATATCTTTTGAACATGCTCTCCAGGTCATATATAAAATTTTAATGTCCTGCTCCATCCTGTAGCTCTGGATACTATGGTGAATCTTATGCAATGGATCAACATGAGTATTCATACAATAAAACTAAATTAAATACTGAAAAGAGATGGATCTTTTTTGATCATGAGCTGGCTATCGAATACACCTTTCTTGTGCCAAGAGGGATGATAGAGAAAAATATATAGAGGCTTAGAATATTGAAAGGGATCCTCATTCCATTAATAAAAATGATTACTGTGTCCCACTATCAAAAAAATGGAACATCTAATTTACATACTGTGCCTGATTTATATATTGGTCTTCTTTATAAATAAACAACTTTCATATTTCTCCATTCTTTTTTATTTCATAAATAATTTCATATAAACAAAGATACAATAAGACAAATACCCCCCAGAATGCATTTTGTACTGAAACAGCACTCATCAGTTGGGCCGGGTCATCATCTCTCATATACATCCTTATTACATGAAGATTATTTATGTAGAGCAAATTGTTTCATTTTCAAGTGTCAATTTACTCAACTCCCAACTTTTACATTATCAACTTTTTGATAAGCATGTAATGATTATTACTAATCATTTATTAAACTAGAGATTTTCTCTAGCATTTTTTTAATAGTGGAGTTCTATTCAACACTATGATTCTATCAGTAATTTGCTGAAAGCTGTCTCAGTACATTTAAGACTTTCTTCTTAGTTTTATTTTACTTTTTCATATTAACTTGAACAGTATAAGTTTGATAGAATTAATCAAACAGGTCACGGGCAATAATAAAGTTAGAATAATTAAAATTATATTCAATGTTATAGCACATCTTTTTAATAATATTTGCTGTTATTATTGTGAGAAGTAATAACATTTGGAAAATCAGATAAACCATTTAGAGAATTGTTGGACCAAACTTACATTTAGAATACATACTATCAATAGAAGTATTAGAAGGCTGATTTTAGTGTTTATCATAATTTTATCCTTATACAATTATTCAAAATAAGCTTTATGTAGCCCACCTTGTCTTCTGGCAAAGACAATGGATTTTTTTCCCCACTGTATAATTGTTTCTGAGCAAAGTCATTACTGCCATTTCTAAAATGTTAAGAAATGGAAAACATCTTTAAAATTTGATAAACTTTAGGTAATTAACTTTATTCATTCAAAACATAATCTGCAAACTTGAAGACTTATCTGCTCAGGTAAAAAGCAATATGACCATAACTTTATTATTATTCATTTGTTTACTGACCTTATATAATATTTTACTAATTTTTTTATTATTTTATTTTTATAATTATAGTTATGCAAGATATGAAAAGAATCAACATTATGGAAAAGTTAAATCTGAGCATTAGATCTGTTTTTTGGTTGAAAAAGGTCCAGATGTTTAGCATCAGATCACCATATCAGTTGTTTATGAGATTGAACAGAACTGTAATATGATAATTGACTAGAAAATTCTTCTCAGTAAATCAAACCTGAAACTTCTTATTTGAAAGTTTAATTGTGAACTCTAATATCAAGAGCTACATAATTAACATTTAATTGGCAGAACAAATATTTTTAGCTTTTACAAACAATTTGTATTCTAAAACTGTTTTTGAAAGTTTAACTGCTGCATTTATTTACATATATAGAGATGAATAGATAGATGAATAGTATGGAAAATGAAAATTGAACATTCTGCTTTAGAACAAAGTTTTTTGCAAAACTTCTACAAAAAATAATGAAGCAGAAGGAATTACTTGGCTTTCTAATGACCAGATGGTGATAGTTTTAAAATTTTTTTATTCTTGCAGAAAGAAGTTTTCTATCAACTGAAAATATATTTTTGATTTCTCTTTGAGGCCTCAATTCATTCTATTAAAATAGTAATTGCATTAAAAATGCATTTCTTCATTAAAATCAACTACGATTGAAACTAATCTGATAATTACAACTTGGATTTTTCAAATTTGTAACGCTATTGAGGAATGGAATTCTCCTAAGGAATTTGTTTGGCTTGTACGTAAATCTATTGTTGAGTTCAGTAAAAAAGAAAAATCCTCATTATTACTCTGATAATGCATTATTAATAATTTGATTAAAGGTAATGTAAGTTTTCTAAGTTTCTGAATAATAAAATGAGGGTAGATATTTATAAGCAGAAATTTAAAGATTGACGAGACAACTTAAAAATAATTGGTGAATTGCATCTGCTAAAAAGATAGATATTTACTGATTTGATCAGTTTTGATCTTATTGATAAAGATTTTAAAAAAAGATATCCATTTGGTGAAATGAAAAAAAAACTTTTTTGTAATGCTTGCACTTGCAGGCAGTCGCCCGGGTTGCGGGTTCGCGTCCCGGCGATGCTATGACACTTAAAAAAAAAAAAAAAAAAACAGATTGTTGAAATTTAAAATATGATTGTGATGTATACATTTAAAACTATCATTTGTAAAAAAAAAAACATATAAAAAGTTGTAGGACCTAATCTTAAAATTGTTTTATTATTTCACTTTATAAAAATAAAGAAGAGGAAGTAGATAGCAATAAGAATATTGTTATTATTATGACAAAAGCATATAATTTATTTAATAGATTTCCACAGATCATAGTATGATTTTAGAAAATCAAAAAGCTCTATATCCAAGCAAATGTTAAAAAAATATAAATAAAGATGTGATTTATATATTGTTTTTAGGGTTTAACTAATTTGTTTTAGATGATTGAGAAGCTTATTATATTTGAAAATAACTTGTTGATCATAATATTTTATTCATATTATGCAGTTAAAAAAAAATCAGACAACTAAAACGAAAACTGGTATTGACAGATTCATATAATAGCTTAGATTTCTTTTACATTTTTATAATCATGTTTGAAATAATTGGTTTTGTGAAATGCAATATAGGTTTGATAGTAGAGTTTTAATTTGAACTATTGAAAAGCAAACAAAAATAATTTTAATGACTGCATAATTTTTTTCAATTCAAATAATATTGTTAAGTGTTTGCATCTTATAATGTTTGTTTTGAGAAATATAGTGGAAAAGTCGGTGCTAATTTAGTACGTGATCTCCGCCATTTTGAATTTGAAAAACAACCAAAAATATCATCTGACACATCTAAGTGATAAAAAAAATGCCAAAAGTGGAAAAAAAAATTAGAATTCAGATCATGTGACCAAAATTTTACATAAACACAATCAAAAGCCAAAAACATAAAAAATTTAGAACTCGGGTCACATGACTATAATATCAATTAAAAGCAACACTTTACAAAATATATCTGAGATCACATAATAAAAAAAAAGCTAAAATGTAAAAAATTTAGAAATGTGGTCAAGCAAAACTTTACAAAATAGATCTGAGATCACATAATAAATCTGAGATTGCAAAACAGAAAAAAATTTAAAACTCTGATCACATGACTATAATATCAATTAAAAGCAACACTTTACAAAATAGATATGACATTGCATAATAAAAAATAGTGTATTAAACCTCAAATTAAAAAAAAAGAGCATTTTTTAAAAAATATATTTTTTATTGCAACAATGTCCTGCATAATTTAATGCAGTCATTCTGGTTGACTCTAGAATACAAAATTCATGGATCACAATTCCAATTCTATCACTTGGTGCTCAAATTTTTTAACAGTCTTTAACAATAAACTATTTGATTTATTTTAAAATATATATTGGAAGATTATCTTACTAAAGGAATGACAAACAGTTTTTAAAACTATTAAATATGGCTATTTGGAAAGTGAATTTAATGAAATACATGTAATTTTTCTGCCATCTCTCATGCTTCCAGGGAATGAAGTGAATTAAAAAATAATAAAAAGATTTAAAAAAAATGAAAAGTTAATAAATATTAGATTTATATTTACTTGCTGATTAAATATGATAAGCGTGAGTGAAGACTCCTTTTTGCCATTCATTTTTTTGTTTTTACAATTATTTATCTCATGTTTTCATTGCAGTCATATTTTAGAAGAAAAAAGAAAAGATAGTTCCATGATAATCTGCTTATCATGAAATCAGTTTAATGAAAAATGGCTGACCTTCAATATTACCTATTATTTAAAAAAATCAAGCCATTATAAAACAAAATCTTCTCATTTTTATTACAAATTTAACTTGTTTAATAATACTTTGATTTGTTTCATATAAATGGCCAATGTTGTTTTCATTGTTTTCTTGATCACCAGTCCTGGTATTGTTTTTATTTATTATTCTAATATAACTATACCATCTTAATCTTTTTTATCAATGATTGTCATTACAATTTTTTTACTCACAATTATTTCTCTGATTTCTTAATTATTTTTTTTCATCTTAATCTTTTTACTGATTTTCAATAATCGCTTTCTGTTACTTACAATTCTTTATTATTATTCATATCTTCAACTTCTATAATAGTACACTCTGAACCAGGGTATTCCATACGACTGAGTAGAACATTCCTATTACCTACTTGTTTTATCAGTTCTTTTTGTTGATCTCTTTTGTAGTTTAGGTGTACAAAGATCTTGTAATGTATTTATAAATATTTCTGTTTAACACATCCTAATTTGAATCTCAAGTTCAACCCATGTAAAAACATGGACGTTTTAAAGATTTTAAATGCTAAAGATTTTTTTTTAGATAATGGAAAATTGTGAAGTCCTTATCAGCCTCAAAATTCAGTGATGACAAGTTTGGTAAGTGAGGCTAGATAAAATGGAAGGCACTGTTGGAAATGTCTTTGGCATGCAATGGAAATGTATTTGAAAGATTAAATCAGCTTTTATATAGGTTTAGTAGGCAAATATATATTCTGTAGCAAGTATTTATTTACAACTTCAATTTAGCAATACTTAATATTAATAGCTAATCACTCAATTTTTTAGTTCACACTATATATAACAAAGCACTGGCTTGAGGATTTAAATGCAATAACTTCTGATAATAATTGATTACTAAAGCTTATTAAAGATAGCATTGAAGTAGATGACTGCTTTCGTTTTATCATATATTTAAATAAGAGTGATGTGATGTACTGTAGCTTCTCCTTAAATGGAGTCAAGAATCTCTCAACAATTATGCCCAGAGAAACATGTTAGCCACTTTATTTTCCATTCCCCAGTCTAAGTTTTTCCATATTCTGCTCCATCACATTTCCACAACATAATCTTTGTCAACTCTATGGCCTTTATATTTAAATCTCTCTTATCTTTTTCCAAACCCAGCATAAAAACCAATAATCCACTTTCTGTATAATCACTTTTTTTATATTTATTCTTCCATAACTTATTATTTATTATTACAAACTTTTTACTGCCCGTCTAGCACACAGACCTGCAGAAAAGTTCCGTGGCCCGGTGCCAGGCCATGGACCAAGGGTTGAAGAACACTGATATAAATCACTCTCTTGTGACCATTTATACTTTTCATACACAATAATTAATCTTTAGTGATGCTCTCAAAAAATCAATCTCCCACTCAATCAACAAATAGCATAAAAAAAATAAAAAAATAAAAAAATTATAACTTAGCTTATCCCTTTGTCTTATTTGTAGTAGAGTGCTTTGTGCATGTGATGTGATGTATTGTGGCTTCTCCTATCACCTTTTTCTAGAGCTAGAATTTTCAATGTTAAAGAGAAATCACTCTGGCTGTGTATATTTGTCAGTATATTTTTGTCACCATACATAAATTCAATCTAATTCTCCAAGAAATAAATAATAGCCTTATCAATTGGGTGGTGAGGTAAATGTTTAGTGAATTGGGCATGTGAAAAATGGAAAATATTCAGACTGGGCAATAAACTATCAACACTATTATTAACCAGAAACTTTGATGAGAACATTTATTACTGAGATCTAAGTTCAACTGCAGTTTTTCAGTGCTAACTTCTATTTTTTCTTTTCTTATAAAAATAGCCTAATCATTCGAATTTTCAACGAGCATTAATGCACAACAATTTTCACAAATTTTGTGGCAACCAGCAAATATTCAAACAAATTATTGCAAATTCTACTGCCACAACCAGTTCATATTATTAAAGGGAAAGTTGCAGATCAACCTGGTTCAGCTTTATGACAGAAACTTTTCACAATTCTAAACATTGATTTGAAAATTACATGGAGGTGTGGTTTATCAAAAATGATCAATTATATTGCCTAAGTTGCTGCTAAATTCAATTAATGTAAAAAATTTGAAATGGTATACATTTTGGCAGAACAAATCTACACTGACTTAATAGACCTTATAGGAGAATATTTGGCATTCAATAAAAATGTTCTTATTCAATACCAATTTATATCAAATTGCTTCAACCAAGCTTAAATTTTATGGAAGTGTTACATGTTGATTTAGGAGATTGTAAATACAAGACTTCATATGAGTCAGGAGCTTGCATGACAATGTTTTCCTATGAGTGCAATCCATTTGAGATATCAAAAACAATTCTGTCAGAGATGCGTTATGATTTGCCAATCAAGAAAGTTTAAGCTTTTAAAATATCATAAACAAGAATATAGCACTAGAACCATCAAAAGACAATTCTGAGAATTATGACAAAAGTTTCATAAATGCGATCAACACCAGTCCATATATTTAATATAAATGTACAAAATCATAGTTCAAAGCAAATGCATTGACAGCAGAAGTCATTGAGATAATTGCATAAATATTGTGGCATTTTAGCATCAACTGTCTTTGCCTACACTTTGAAAGAAACAACCACCTTTTAAAACTGTTACATCAACATATCAAAACTAAAATACTTAAGTTGTTGCAAATATATGCACATAATGAAAAGTATGCATCATGCTTCAAGACATTTATCAAATCAAAGCAAGAGAATCAATCATCAACCTATTTTGTAAACAATGAGGACAATTTAAAATGCATATGATGTTTACTATATCATTGACATATATCAGAACCAATGCTTAGCTGCAAAAAACAATGAACATTATTTTTCTGTTAACAACATTGAGAGTAGCCCAATAAGATTGAAAGTGAACACTCGAGATCCACTTTTTGTAATGGAATCATGTACTAAGTAAAAATTCATTTTCAGTCATTCTCACATTTAGTGCAATCAATCAAGAAAACCATCAAGTATGCCAGTTTCATTGAGCAAAATCACTTTCAAGATATGGAGAAGAAACCAGGTAAGATCAGCAACTGACAAAAGTATCAAAGAGCTTCAATAATGCTATGATTCTGAAACCAACATTAACATTGACAATAACGTTTTTTGGGGTGAATATATTGCATGTTCATAAGTGCGACAATCTCTAATTCTTCAATAACTCCATGTAATTTGAATATCATATGCAGAATCAGATGAGGCAGACTCCAAAACCTCCATCAATATGCATAAAAACCATAACTATTTGATATATTTCATAGTTTAGACAGCAGTGTTGCCACTTATCATGTGTTTTTTAGAGAGAGTGCATCAAGTATAAAGAATATATCACATTAGCTGTATGTATTTATCAATTATTCAAAATCGATCTAATCCTCCAAAAAATAGATAATAGACACACAGAAATAAAATGAGCCCCAATAAATTTAAGCCGGCATTACCAGTTATCAAATAACCATAACGAAGAATCAAGGTATGACAAATATATAAATGTATTTAGATGTTTATCTTATAACTTATATGTAATGCAATATTTATTGTGTATTTTTTTTTTAGGATTTCTTTTTTTGCTCTACTAGTAGAATCGTCATTCCATTGTAAAATCTACTAATTATTAACATTAATGATATGAAACTCAATTACAAATAGTCTATGAAATGACCAAAGACAAACTATTTACTGCATAAAACAAAAAAGAAAGCTGTTGAATATATATGTATAATCGGTACTTGGGTATTATTCTTGCAACCAAGGAAAGACAGGAGAACCCCCCACATTCGCATCAATACACTGCTAACTTTTCAATGTTATGATTTTGGCAACATCAAACATTACAAAGTTAGCAATGCCTTGACAGGAATGTGAAAAGTCCTCCCCTTCCTCCCTAGTTGCATGAATAATACCCAATAGGTTTAGAAATATACACAAAAATTAATTTTATAGGAAATATACACGTACTTCTATGCAATGTAGACAGACGCAAACAATCAAATTTGACGACGCAAAGAACCAAATTTTGTAATTTTCTTTCATCAATTTAAAAAAAAAATTGTAGTAATGAACGCATACTGGATCCATTTTTCTGTACGAAATTAACACAACACAAATATATCTTTTTAAAAGTAAAAAAAAAAATCTATGAAAGAAACATAAGCAGACGATGCCAAGAAAAATACCGAAATTTGTACAGTTTTTAAAATCACATTACAAAACATTCAACAAAAGGCTACTTACTGTCTGAAATAGAGTATTGTAGTTTACAAAGTTTTTAATTTGTAAAGGAATTCTTACATGCAAAATGCGATTATCAGCCCCCTCCCCACCATTCCTACTTCTCCGAAATGTTTATAGAGCACGTGATTGCGCAGTACATGCAAAAAAAAATGGAATCTTACCAAGCAATGTAAACCAACGGCAATTTATTTTTTGAAACGAATGTTGTCCAAAAAATAATAACAAAGTCAACGTATTTATTCAATTAGTAAATGAAAAAAAAAACACAGTAAATTCCTGCAGCTCTTTGAGTAGAAAAGTCAACGTATTAATTGAATACGAAAAATAGAATAAGAACTCTAAATTGCAACACTACAATCTTTAGTTTTTCGACTGGAGAAATAACTGGAAATTGCTGCATTTTGATGAGTTGTTTTATAAACAGAATTAAAAATGTTTTTGATCTCAAAGCAAGTAAAAGAAAACAACAGTAATACCAAAGTCTACATATTAATTCAATAAGTAATTAGAAAAATAGGTAATTGTAAATTGCAACACTTTGAGTATATGCTTTTTAGACTGGAAAAGTAACTGGAAATTGTAAAAGCAGCAGCACTTTGAGCAAATCAAAAAGAAACAACAGTAGTAATAATAATCTAGTCACAGCAGTTAATATAAAGTGAACACATTAATTCCATTGATAATTCGAGAAATAACTGTACATTGTAGCACTCTGATGAGATAGTTGTTAGACTGGCGAAATAACTATAAATTAAAGCACTTTGAGCAGGTCAAAGGAAACAACAGTATTAATAAAGTCAACGTTTTAATTCAGTTATTAAATAAAAAAATAAGTATTAATTTCAGCACTTGGATCAGATGGTTTTTAGACAGGAGGAAAAACGGCCTTGATGTCATTCAACATGGAAAAGGTGTCGTCATGTCTGTGTAAGCAGGAGTAAAAACGTTTTTGTATAAAAGGAAAAAACAGAAATAACAAACTCAATGCTTTACTTCAATTCGTAATTAAAAAAAATTAGGGAGATTGTATTAATTTGATCAGATGGTTTTCAGACTTGAGAAATAACTATAAGTTGCAACATTTTGAACAGATAAAAGGAAGCAACAACAATATTAACAAAGTTAACGTATTAATTTAATTCTTAAATAAAGAAATATCTGTCAACGAATTATTTCAATTAGTACATCCAAAAATTACTTTAAAATGTAGCACTTTTAGCTGATAAAAGGAAACAACGGAGTATTAACAAAATCAACATCTTAATTTAGTTACTAAATCAAAAAATAAGTCTTATTTTCAGTATTTTGATCAGATTGAATAAAAACTCAGAAGATGAAATTAAAAATGATCAAACAAAATTACAATAGCAACCAAGAGGAACTTTAAAATGTAAAAAACAAAATTTTCAATCAGCAAATGCAATAATTTCCAAAAAAAAAAAAAGACACTAAAAAGTTTTGACACGTAAGAAATTGTGTTTTGTTGACACATTTTAAAACATGTTTTGTGCACGTTCAAAAACACGTTTTTCGAGAAGAAAAAAGCGCGTGTTTATTTCACGTTCGCAAGATCACACGTTTTATCGCGTATGTGAATAGTTAGTTGTCCTATCTATCCTAGTTTGCATGAATAATACCCAAGAGAAATCTTTTTAAAGAAATTTGAACCACTGTCTATTTTTAATTAAAACTATTAGTTGATATAATATCTTGACGTACAAATAACATTTTTTCTGTCAAAGCAAACATATATATATATTAATTATACTTAATTATTAATAATATATTAAAAAATTGTAAAAGTAATGCTTTATTTAAGACTATAAAAATATAGAATAAGTAAAATTGTAATTGTTTTATTAAATAATAAAGAGATATATATTATGACGTCATAGCTATTTTCTTAGCTCAACACAAAGCTGCAAATTTATTGAGCTCTCTTAAAGCTTGTCAGATGTGTTTGTTATGTTGTTTTGTTCTGTGTGCGGGTTTTCTGGCGCTTGTTTGGCTTTCCGATTGCCTTTTTCACTGTAGATTCCGGCACCGTTGATTCCGGACAACATCATTTGCGAAAGATAGATTTCTTTGCTGAAGATTACTCAGTTTTATTTTGTCTCTGATCCGGAGTTTGTGTTCGATATCGTGGACCCTCCGCTTGAGAGCATTGTACTCCTTAAGTAAACAGCAAAGTTATGAAGAGGATAATATTTTTCATTATGATATTTATGCCAATTAAGAAAAAACAGTTTATAAGTCAGCTGTATTTATATCAATATGGCGACTAAAGAAATTTGGTTTTATCACAAAAGAGAGACTTTTATATTACTTATCCTGAACCAAGTCACTTTTCCCTATTGATGCTAAAGGATTTAATTAATCCTATACCTAATTTGTAGACTTAAATATCAGAATTTGGACACTTCTTATTTTCAAGATGGATTTGAATGGTAGACAGAATGTGTATCATCATCACATAACTAAGCACGAGATTGTTTTAGAAGCACTATTGGAGTTTTTCTACCTTTTTATACTGACTAATAAAGCAATCACTAAAATTTGCTTTTCCTGGAATCCTTAAGCTTTGACCTAAGCGCTTTCTTTGAGCAGCACAGATTTGGCTTAGTTTCCTGATAACCCAGAATATTTATAAATCTGTACTTAAAAAAGAAAATCCATTAGATTTTCCTGCAGCGACAACCATTTAATATTTTGTATTAAAAGAAATTGTCTAATTTAGACTGAATAACCACAAATGTATTCAACATTCATTGATACTAGTTAGATTTCCAAATCTTTCATCTTGTTATTGTAAGAAGACAAATCCCTATTGAAAGAATTTATTTTAGATCATTAGTAGGATGTCACTTCTAAATAGTACAATATTTTAAATAGTTGTTTTAAGTTTTGAAATCTATTATTGTTTTATTTATTAAAAAATGTGTTTACACTTAACATTGTACTATTATTTTTTATTAAAATTTTTTAATTTTAATTCATGTATTGTGTGTATTTACAATTTATAACTGATTTTACACTATTTTGAACCTATTTATAAACTTAACAACATATCTCTCACACACAAGCTACCACGCACCTAATATGTCTCATACTTGAAAGTAAATGTTTACTTTGTTGCATTGCAATCATAAAACTTTTTTCAGTAGTCCACAAATCTATCCAACCACTTATTATTAGTAAATGTATGTAATTAATTATTGCTTTTT
Source organism: Epiperipatus broadwayi (assembly GCA_028023455.1). Classification (NCBI taxonomy): domain Eukaryota; kingdom Metazoa; phylum Onychophora; class Udeonychophora; order Euonychophora; family Peripatidae; genus Epiperipatus; species Epiperipatus broadwayi. The sequence goes on from JAQFVV010006222.1 coordinate 5,617,934, forward strand.
TTGCAGAAAAATGAAGGAAATCAAACTTTAAAATCTTACCTACTGACAGTCGATTAGTGGTGCTTGTCTTATAGCTAAAGATGCCATTAGATGGCACCGTTTTCATGCTAAAACTATAAAATATGAACATTCATGGGCCGTTGATTTTAATAATTTTTCTGTGCTTTTTTGTAATGCGAAAATAAAAACAAAACAAAATTGTCTTTTTTAAATATTATTTTTTATTAACGTATACAATTTAAATGATAATAATAAATGTAAAATAAAATAAACAAATTACTATTTGATACGTCTTTTCAATGTTTCTTTATTAGAAAAATAAATTTTCTATCGTATATTTTTTTACTTGTGTTACGGCTTTTTTTTATCAATTTTCTATCGGATATTTTTTTACTTGTGTTATGACTTTTTTTGTTGTTGTTGTTTAAAAAATAATAATCGTAATAAAAATTAAAATTTCTTAGTCTATTTTTTATTTTCTTAGTCTTCGTTTTACTTTTTTTTTTTTATTAACAGATAAACATATATTACGACTATTTTTTAATTCAAATAAAAAGTAACAGTTGTTAGTGTTAGTTTTAGGGTTAGGGTTAGTTTTAGAGTTAGTTTTAGGGTTAGTTTTAGGGTTAGGATAAGTTTTAGGGTTAGGTTTAGTAATATATAAGTCGTAAAGCTTGCAAATAGGACACAGCATTATATTCTGTTGTTGGTAAATCACCGAATCTAACAACATGTGTGATTTCCTGTGCCATATTGTTTATCTCTTGGAATGTTACGAATAGTACGTTACTTGATGTGTTACCGAATTGCAACTCACTAAAAACATAGATCTTTAACGTTTTCACAATTAAAACTTAAATACAGTATGTTTTAGAAAGTCTTAGAATTATTACTTTACAAAATCTGAACATTTTAATTCTTTAAAATTAAAAAAAAAACAATAAAACTACATTTCCATACAATTCAAATACACACTCTTTCATCAAGTCATAACTGTTTTATAAACTGTGCAAATTTGGGAAATATATTTGCTTCCATGCGACATAATGCTGTGCTGCGACGCAACATAGCGGCCTGCATTCTGTAGCACAACAAAAAAATTGTATTATAGAAAACGCGGGTTTGAATGTGTCGGCCGCGGAAACAGCATTTTTATTACTTTTAGCGTGAAAACGGCGCCATAGAATGGCGTCTTTAGCTATAAGATGAGTACCCGATTAGTTTAGGTGATTATTGCTTTTGTTTAACATTTCGTCCTAGATAAATCTTTGACAAGGTGAATCTCATGCAGATTAATTATTTAAATCATTATATTTACTTCAAACACAATCATATACACGATGGGGAAGTCATATAAATGGTTTCTAATACTATATTCAGACAGAATTAATATTTTCACATATTTTTGTGTAGATCAGCACTTTTCAAACTTTTTAATATGAGTGCCCCCTTTGCCACCAAGTGCAAGCTTTTGTAATCAATAAATTCAAGAAGGTTTGTGCATAAAATCCCTAACTAGTGCCTACTTATCAACAGCCATAGACTAATTTTTAGCTTGTGCCTTTCATAACTGAGGAGCCTTGGATCTGAGAGCACTGCACCTAGATTTCAGGATCTAATGCAACCCTTCAGCATCCACCTTTTACTTATTTGGTTAACTATAAAGCTAGGTGCCCAAGATGAAAACACCATAATATGTCCAAGTTGTATAGACAAATAGATCTGAACTCAGTTCAGCATCTATAAATTTTGCTGTCTTTGGCTTTCAAAAACCTTATCTTATGGGCAGGATAGGTATAAAACCATCAAAACATCATATGAGCACCATTTTCACTGTATGGAGTTTGGTACTCTTATTAACAGAATGTGAAAGCAAATGAAATGGTGATCATTTGATATACTTAAATACTTATTAATTATTATTTTTTCAGATTAAAAATTATATTTAATTCAACTTTAGAAATAGAATTAAAATTGAATTAATGTCAATTTTGTTTAATAGAGTTGCATAATAATCTTAATTTTAACAGTTCACCACACATCTATTGATATTCTTTGATCCTATACTTTTTGCAATTACAATTCATTGTATTCTGATTGTTTAAACAAGTGGATGTATACATTGCTACAAATAATAATGAATGATTAAAAGTATAGACTATCAAATGTATATATAAACTAAAAGTTTGCAACTAAGATTAAATAAAATTTCAAAATAAAATAAATAAATCCAATGCTCATGAGTTCTTAAGAAGTTTGAGTAACAAAAGTGTCAGAACTGACTATGATCCATAAACCTTTAGCTGCAGAATCTGCCATTCTACCGCCTATACTTAACCGTGCTGTGCAAATTGAAAAGTGATTGTTGTGAATAAGTGCACAAATCTACACAATGCATATCAGTAAATAGAAAAATAGTGGTATGTGGTATTTGTGGAGTTATGTGATCTTGGCCCAAGACAGTCTGATTGATTAAAATGTATCCTAAAAGCTATTATTAGGTTTATATGCAGGCAACATAAGATTGAAGTTAGTAGTAATTTTTAGAATATATATATTAACCTGGTCTTGTGCATCTTCACTTCCAGATAATATATGATATGAAATAAAATGAGTTTTAACTCAGTTAATAATTAATAAATAAAATATTCAGCATTAAAATAAAATGTTTCACTAGCACAAATTTAAAATATGAATAAGGTTCAGTTTATAAAAATAAATTAAATAAATATTTAATATTTTCATGAGACTTGAAGTGAAAATACAGGTGACAAGATAGATTACATTGAGCCAATATCCCACAGGATACTACCTCAATGGCATAAGAACACTATCCCCCCTTATTACTATTTTAAATAACAAACTCATAGTATTCTTATGACTTTAATAACTTCTACTCACTAAGATTAAGTTAATAATTACATCTTAATCTTCTATTTGTAAAAATCTAGCTCAATTAAAATAATCTCAGGTTCATAAAGTTTATTCTAAGTTAATTAAAAAATATGGTAGTAAAATATGAGAAGGGAATTTTATGTCATAATCTACTACACTGAAACTAATAATAATAAATAATAATAATAATAATAATATTCTTCATTGTTTAACTACTACTGGATATCTTTTCTTTTATTATAATTTTATTACCATAATAAAATAATACAATAATTTTATATAACCTTTTATCTTCATGTAATGATATAATAAATACGTGGTAGCATATGATAATCTTATAAACAAAGGATGTGTGGCAACTGATAGCATATAATTCAGTATACTATTGTAATAACTGATTTATGACCAATAAAACAATGTAAAATTATAATTATTTAATTAAAAGAATACCAATAAAATATTTAAATACTTAAATATAACTCTCTATTTATCTTTTTGTGCAAAATTATATTTTTGTTTCAATTGTTATGAATATATCATGATTTCATGCAGTGAAGTGGAGATATAAACAATCAAGACACAAAAATTTTGAAAAACAAATTTTAACAAAGTTTATTAACAACAACAAATAAAATAAACAATTTATGTACACTATTTACAATGGATATCCTTATTTTAATCGTACATTTTTATCTACTAAGTTATATAAAAAATAGTTTATAGTTTAGTTATATCTTTATTTATACTTAAGACAAAATAAAAAAAAAATGTTACCATTTGGTTTCTCATTATGGTTAACTTATTATAAATATATTTATTTATTAGCAGAATACTTCATCCTTAATATTATTAAACTATCTTCTTTTTAAAAGAAACATTCATAGGAAAACATTCTACAGAAAACAAAATTAATTTTATAATGAGTATGGATTTCTTAAAATATTAAAAATAATTTCATCTTGCAAAGTCAAAGATTCAAAACAAAACAACACTCTCCATATAGTAGTGCCATCTTGTGCTAACAAGAGCAATCAATGGATGCCAGAAGGCTTGTGCATAAAATCCCTATCTAGTGCTACTCATCCAATATCCCCAGACTAGTTTCTGGCTTGTGGCCTTCATCAGTGAGGAGCCTTGGATCTGAGAGCACTGCACCTAGATTTTAGGATCTAATGCAACCCTCCAGCACTCACCTTTTAACTCTATTTAACTACAAAACTATGAGAATGAAATTGAAAACACTATTAATATTTTCAACCCAAGCTCAATAGCTTATATAGTCATATGGGTCTGAACTCAATTCAGTACCCATACATTTTGGTGTCTTTGGTTCTTTAACAACCATAGCCACCACTATCCTATTAGGCAGGATTGGTGTTAAACCACTAAACATCACATGATCACTATCTCATACTAGCACAATAATTGTTATTAAACAATTCAAAACAAAACAACACTCTCCATATAGTAGTGCCATCTTGTGCTAACAAGAGCAATCAATGGATGCCAGAAGGCTTGTGCATAAAATTCCTATCTAGTGCCTACTCATCCAATATCCCCAGACTAGTTTCTGGCTTGTGGCCTTCTCATAGTTTTGTAGTTAAATAGAGTTAAAAGGTGAGTGCTGGAGGGTTGCATTAGATCCTAAGATCTAGGTGCAGTGCTCTCAGATCCAAGGCTCCTCACTGATGAAGGCCACAAGCCAGAAACTAGTCTGGGGATATTGGATGAGTAGGCACTAGATAGGGATTTTATGCACAAGCCTTCTGGCATCCATTGATTGCTCTTGTTAGCACAAGATGGCACTACTATATGGAGAGTGTTGTTTTGTTTTGAATTGTTTAATAACAATTATTGTGCTAGTATGAGATAGTGATCATGTGATGTTTAGTGGTTTAAAGTCAAAGATGTTACATAAAATATTCATCCAAACTTCAGTACTAAATTTTAGTGTTTTATCACACGATGTTTACTAATCATAATACATTCTTATTTAGCCTTACTTTAGTATGATATAAGTGTAATAATCAATATATTCCTGTTATTCAATGAACAAAAATATACTATGCATATTGTTTATATAATTTACTTTGTACTATTGTATTTTAAAAATATGCAATACTTATTTTTCTTCAAAAAAAATAAAGCATTCAAAAATAATCAACATTCTAAAGAAAATATCTTGTTTAGATACTCTATTTTAAAAAATTATATTTCATTTCCGAAAATAAATTCAAAATATATTCTATGATTCTTTCCTTTCCTTAGGATACTTTGGACCTTCAATTTCAAGTTATAAATTCTATTCCTTCTAAGCAAATAAACCAATCTTGTACAAAACGATAGCATAACCTAAGTTCTAAATTATTTATCATTTCTTTTCAAAATATCTTACTGAACGATGCAGTTACATGAAATAAAGATAGCGAAACAGATGTATAGGATTTAAGGAAGAAAGCTAGAGTATCACTCTTAATATATCTCAAAAAATCATGGCACAGTGCAAAGAGGTATGACCTTTACCTATCTAATAACCTCTAATACATGAACGATGTTAAAGCTACTTCTTCAACTTTATTTAAAACATCAAATATTTAAAGACATATAAAACACTGTCCAAATAAAATGTGTATCAGTCATAGGGCTTTGTTAAATATGCTGATAACCACATAAAGACTAAATATTATTTCTATTCCTTATCATATCCTATTTTTTAAAAAAATACATCATCTTGGTTTCCTGCTAACTATAGTACTTCCAAGCCACTATCTTAATATTATTTCTCAAGATTTTTCTACATCTTACATCGATAAATAACTATCTGCATTTACAAAACAATAAATAAAATTCATTGATAGTTTAAAACAATTTCACTGTTCCATAAGAAAAGTTTGCTTACTTCATTATTCTTTATGTCTAATCATATACAATCTACTTAGACAATATTTGAATATCCAATAACATGAAAGTTCTAAAAGAATCACATAATTATTTGTTATTATGTTGGATTATATCACTAATATATAAAAAAATAATTGTCGTATGCATATTTTCAAATCAATCCTATCTCATAATGTTTTTTTTAAAAATGTATGAAAATGCGTTACATATAATTAAAACTTTTACACTTCATTCTTAGATTCATAGATGATCTAAAGAAAACAAAAATATACATTATAAATTATTAATAGTTATTATTATTACCAAATAACCCTTTTTATCTGGTCATCATTTTTAGTAGGCTTCTTCCATCCACTGGATATAGAAAAACATTGCATACATAAACGAAAAGACACATCCATACGTTTTATTTAAAAATATTCTTATCTAAATTATTATATTATATTATAAATTTTATGTTATTAACAAATTAATGTTTTATGTTTTCCTAATCTTATAAATAGAAAAATTTACATTTAACTAAGTTAGTAAAATAAAAATTTAAAACTATAATTACGTCTTCACTTGACCATAGTTCATGATAAAATCCAAAAATGTTTATTATTTTCTCTAGAGTTTTAAAATGTTCTCCTCCAAGCGCGTTAAAGTTTAAAAATAAAAATAATTATTAATCCATTTAGTAAAATTTATAGAAAATAATCCTGGGTCTTTACTGTTCAGAATAAAAATTATTAAACTGTAATATTAAAGAATTATTCCCATGAAGTTTATTCAATATTCTCTGATGCATTATTCTGTTCAATTTAACTTAAGTTATCCGGTAAACTTTTACACAATATTTGTATTTTCATGGATCCATCCTTTATTTATCTACTATATATTCATTTTTTTTTATATATAGTTTTATTTCTTAATAAGTTCTTTTTAATTCTTGTAAAATATATATTTAAAAAATTTTTTTCCTTCAAAAAGGACTAAACATTCTATTTCTTTCATTATATTTTATGATAACTCATACGATATAAATATCTTATTCTTTTTTAAAAAAAAAACTCCTGGATAAGCTTATAAATAATGCGTCACAAATTTTTTTAGATGGCAAATAGTTTTCTGTTTAAGCTTCCAGCATAATGTCCGTATTATTTTTATATGAGTTAGAATAATCCTCCGGTTAAGCATAAATAAAGCTGTATTATAATTTAAACATATTTTATTTCGTAGTATATCCATTTTTCATTGCGAAGTTTAGGTCAAATTTCAGATAAAATAATCCTGGCAAGTAACTTTTAAAAATTAGAAAATCATTTTCACGAAGTTCCCAAATATATTATTTTTTTAAAACTCTCTTTTGCAAAATACTTCTAAAAATATCAATTAGTTTTTTGCAAATAAAACTATAAGAAAGTATTAAAAAAATTGACTAAAGTAAAAATTTTAATGTACTATCTCTTCGATAGCTACTAATATACCTTTCTCTGGTTTCAATACATTATTAATCTCCCCTTATACCCCCATGCAATTCATATTTATAGTCTGTAAGAATACCTCATTTGATTGGTTGATTCTTACTTTAACTTGAGAACAAATTTACATATTTTCAATTTATAGCAGAATTATATTTGAAAATAAAAAATTATGACGTAATGAACTTAAAATATTATTTAAAATATTACTTTTAAATCAATTATTACTTTATCAAAATTATTTAAACATTTAAAATAACTTTTAAAATAACTTTAATAACCTATTCCATTTTTAATATTCAATTTATCTAGTTTTATTTAAATAAAATATTAAATTTTTTTATTAACTGTATTTGTCTTCATTACATTATTTAAAACATGTTATACGATAGTTAACTTAATATTTATTATTATTTGCTTTTATGATAAGCAATAATTCCATCCAATTCTATAATATAACTTTTAAAATATTTTAAACTTTGTTACTTTAAATACAAACAAGCATGTGTGTGACAGTATGTAGTATACAAGTCACATGATTAATAACTTTGACAGACAATTTTTTAATCTATTTCTCTGCCCAGATTTATAAAATTGATACACTTTATTATACTAAATAATATAATTATAAAAATTTGGAAAAATAATTTAAAATATAGAATTAAATACAATTTTCACCATCATAAAGTTTATTTTAAAAATATACTATATTAATTTTGATTATTAAATATGACTTTATAAATTTAAAATATAACATTTATTAACTATAAGTTTTAAACTATTAAAATCGAATTTATTAAATATACTTTTAATATTTATAGCTGTGTTATTTAATATGGCCAGCTTTTACAACCATATGCAACAATATTTTAAACTTTACTTAACTACTTTTTAAATGATTCGCTATAATTTTATATACTACGTATTTGCTTTAGCCTCACATTGTACTTTAAAGATATAATCGACAAACTATAATTAATGTATTAAAAGAACATATTCTAAAATTTAAAATTTTTAGTAATTGACTGTTATGAACTATTACTGACCTATAGAAAAGGGCACAATATATATATATTACATTTTGATTTACAAGTATCAAATACGTTAAAAAATTACTTAAGCCAGTTGAGGAATAATAACTCAATATGGAGTCATTTTGTGGAAGGCATTTATCTTTTTCAGATGTTTTTATTCATATGTTTCAAGAGTGGGTAGTGGAGTAGATAATTTAAGTATATCTAAAACAGATATTGCACATAGAAAAAGAAATATGAAGTTGAATTAATTATGCCATGTGTTTATGTCTAATTAAAAAGCAATTATATTACTTTTTAACTGGATATAAAGTTTATTTCACGACTACAAATGATATAATAATCTCTACCTTAATAAATGATTAGTAGTAATCATTATTATATTTAGTTGAAGTGGATATTATCAAAGAGGTGAATGCAAAATCTTTGATACTTGTAAATCAAATTCTAATAATTTAATGTTAAAAAACACTAAACAAATGATAAAAGCATGTATCAAAGATTCTCATCTGGATCAACTAAAAAATGCTGGTTCAGCATGAGATGTATTTTGGAGATCATTTATGTTCTTCAGATGTTTTCTTTTATATGTTTTAAAACTTTATGGTAGAATGGACATTGCAAGTATATCTAATACATATGTGAAATAGTTTTTGGATTTTCCTATGCATATCATTGTTTATTATTATAGCATAGCAATAAGGTTCATCAGTAAGGTTCATTGGAAATCAACTGGATATTATAATAATTCCATAGGAATTTACAGTTTGTTTAATAATTAAAGAAATGAAAAATAAAGACAGAGTACAGATCACCTATCACATGGTTAAACTGCCATTTATTTTATACAAGCCTAAATTTAGAAAGGTATGGATTTTTAAAAAGTATAAATTTAGAAAGTATGCATAAAAAAGAACAGAACAGTATTAATAATAGAAGATAATTAACTTGATTGTGATTCTAATTTTTTAATCTTTTCTAAATTTTGGAGAGTGTGAAATAATTAATATTTAAAGTATATTGAAGAGTCATCTAAAGTCTGACATGTATTCTTTCTTTAGCAATGAGAATACACTGAGATATTTATATTACCCAAAAGATGACAGGTATGATCTAGCCAAAACATCTATTTCTTTATTTTATTTACTAAAATAAAATTTAGAAAGTGATTCTAAATATTATATATATATACTTTGTTAAAAATCAAATTTTGATTGTGATGTGACATGATTTTAGCAAAAATCTATTAAAAAAGCCTTTCATTTAAAGTCTTCACTGTTGGATCAATTCTGTTGCATGCTGGGAATATTTGTTACTCACAAAGTTAAACAATAAAATATTCATTAAAGGTGTGGTGCATTGAAATAAAAATCAATTAATAATCAATAATTGTTAAACCAATAAGACAATGAAAAAAAAAACTATTTTTAAACTATCAAAGTAATTGATTTTTAAAAAAAACAACAACATACAATTATTTATTAAAATAGACACCAATCTTGGATTTTAAGATCATAATAATTATAATTATAAAAATCATCTTACTATTTCCATTACTCAAATTCATTTCTTCTTTTGGAAATACTTAATTGTAAATTTCCATATCAAATGAGTAGTAATGTCTAGTAAGATATAACTAATATTGCAGTAGGTACATTTTTCTTGTCTGGAATCTGTTCTTTTCATTCTATTTTTTTATCATTATATGAGACAATAATATATCTTTGTAATTTGTAACATACCAAGGAATCTTCTAAAGTTGAGCTTGAATTCTTTTATCATGAAACTTTGGGCCAATTCATATTGAATCAATTGATTGCTACTTCATTTAAAAATGTTTCTATTTATACGCAGTAAAGCTAATTAATCTATTCTTAGTATTAGAATCTTGGCTATATATTATAATGGTAAAAACAAATGCATCAAATGTGGCATTGAAAGTGTATTATAATGTACAACAAATTTGTAAATTAATAATGATGAGCACCTATGCAAGCTAGATGATGGATGCCACATCTCCGACCATTACAATGACCTTACGACCTGTAGTAAATGTGCAAGTATATGATATGGATGCTTAAAGTTTTACATTAAAATCTTAAAATAAGAGTAACATAATGAACAGATGCAATAACCTCAATAAAATATTTATCACTGACAGATTTTATGCTAACTACAAAATAAAGTAGAGGCATAAATAAAATTTTGAGATCAATGAGATCATGACTGTTGATAACAATATTTACTAATTTTATTATACAAAATACAAAGAAATAATAATAAAAGTAATAAATTAATATTTATATACTATTTCTATATTTTCAATAAAGAACCTTAAAAAAATATTTTACTTATATTAAATTATAAACTTATATGATGTTATAAAATAATATTATTTCAAACCATTTTTATTATAGTTTATTATTATACAACAATTATAATAATCACATATATTAGTTTATCCTTTATAATTTAAATCATTTTTAATTTAGATATTAGACTCATGAAATGAAACAGAAGTATATTTCATGAAGTATTAACAATACTTAAATCTCCCATGTGTGCTAAAGATAAAAAAAAATCCAATTTTGCTCTGCTTCTACTTAAACATAGGCATGCACAAAAAAGATTAATATTTGTAATCATATTTATTTATTAAATAATTTATATGTCTATCATATAATAAATGTGCTTATGCATAACTATAGAGAAGCTTGATATTTCTATAAACTTATGGCGTTCTCATATTCATAGCAAAATGAAATAGAATAATATTGGAGAGATGAGAGTCTAATTGTATATATTTGAAGAGATTTAATAAAAATAAAAATTTAACTTAAGTAATATGTATCCCTCAATTGTATATTGGTTTACATATGTATTTATCAATCATTAATTAATATACATTTTTCTAAAATTAATATTTGTTAAAAAAAGTATTATTAACATTATATTTTTATATAGAATGCTTTGATAAATTATATATTTTTATAAAATAAAAATAAAATAATATTATCATTTTTAAAATTTATTTAACATGAATAGGGAAATATTGAATAATAACTGTATCAGTTGTCCAAGTTTCTATCCTTATGTGCCTTTTTGGGTCCATAAATATTCCATGTCGAAGCTTGCGAAATGATATTTGAATTAAACTATTATATCAGCCATCATCTTTGAATATCCTACTTGTTTTTGATCAATAATTTTTTTAATATCATTTTTTGCTTTTTAGTTGATTGATAAATATAACAAAATATAAGGTATCCATTAATTTTAAAGAGAGATATTCATTATATGTTAAGATCTTCATGTCATTTCTTAGAAAAATATAGTATCAAATGAGGGATAGACCTCTTCCCCCATTTTTATTATCTTAGGAATCCATATTTTTGATTTCTGAGTTATTAAAATATATAATTAATCCATAGTTAAGGTTTTAAATTATGAAATTTGTATATAACCTTTCTAGTTGTGTTTGCTAAGTTCAATATCTGTTTTTTTCCCAGTTTTTAATTAAAAAAATCATGATCTTTTTAAAAATCAGGTACTCATTTTAAATTTTTTTATTGAATACCCCACATTCTATTTTGTGCCCTTTTAAATAAATTCAGTTATATAAATAGATATATAAAGACCAATATTTTATACAAATCTTTTAAATAATAATAATAGAACTTTGTTTTGCTTTCTTTAGTTACATTTTCCCTTTGTTCCAAAAAACTATCCTAAAAATAAACAAAAAACAAACTGGTTTCTTTCAGTGTTTTCTTTTACTTACATGTTATATTGTCTGATTGTCCATTAATTTCTCTGTACTAAAAATTTTAAGTATCTTTCACTCTAAAAATATAGTTTTTATTTAGAAAATATTTATGAAATCATACTATTGGCATTCATCTATAACATTTTCATTTTTATATTTTAGATAAAAAATAATTTCAGTATAATATAGCATCCACTAAAATGCTTGTTATGTGACTCTTATATAACATTTTAACTAATTCTAAAATATAAACAATATACATCATTATACTAATAATATCTAAAAAAAAATTGTTTATCTGAAACAGTCTCATGTTTCTGGGGATATTTTAAAGAAATGATTGCCCTTAACAAAGAACAAAAAAAATATTATCCACTATATGGAAAGGTTTCTAGTTTTTGACATTTAAATTATCTGTAATTCCTTTATTGTTCTCTATCAGGGAAGCATTTTTTCAACATTCTATGTTAAATTGCTTCCTCTTTTTTCCCCATTTGAATTAAGTTATCCTTAGCTTTATTTTGATCTTGGATTGGATCATTTTTTTCTCTACTACAGATAAAGGAGTTCTCAAAAGAAGCAGACCATGTTGACCAAGGAGTAACTAAAATGGAGTGAAACTAGTTGACTCCTTTTGTATCCAATTTATATAACAAAGTTCTTCTTTCACCCAATTTTCCCATTTTCAATGATTTTCCATCACATAAATTTAGAATGCCTATTGAGCTTCCTCATTATCCTTTCACATGGGTTGGACTGAGGATTTCTTATGGATCATAATATATGTTTGATATTTGTATGTATTAACCAGACCTTCCATTTTGTAGAAAGGAAAGAAGTTCCACGGTCAGTGAAAATGTATAGACATTCCAATAATTTGAATTTGATGATTTTTAAACATGTTTATAGTCTTTTTGGCATCTGCTCTACTGATAAAGTATGTCATGATGTATTTTAAAAACACATCAAACATTATTATCAGCTAATGAAGTTGTTTATAAAAAGGCAGTGGCCTGTAAAATTCAAAGTCAGTAATTTATTAGGCCTTTTTTGGAATAATAGACTGCATAGTAGCTACAAAATTTCTATTAGTTTAGTTAGATATCTTGCATACATTACAAGATTTTAATACAGATAGAATACACAATACATTCCAGGAAAAACAAAACAAATAGTCCTAATAATTTGGGCTTCCGACAAATTAAATTTGGTCAAAGTTTTTAACTTTGATACATGACAATGGAAAAACTGAGACAATTTTTCTCTTACCTCATCTATATATTTTCTGTGACACTGGATATTAAAACCCATCTTGTCACTCTTTGCTCCAAAATGTTCTAAGTAAAGAGGTGTTATATTCATTAAATGTTTTAGGGTTGATAAATAATGAAACCCACCAATTCTTGATTGCTTCATACAAGTTATTACTAATGATCACAACCTCTCTGATTTTTTTTTTTTTAGTTAATGGATTTGGCTCTATAATCGATGACTCTCTTTGGTATTACTACTTCAAATTTCTCTTCTATAGCAGAGCTTACCTCTGATCCATACAAATGTATAAGGATTTTGATGACATCATGATAATAAGATTTTTCTTTACTATATAATTTTTTTTACTTCATCTATAATTTAATTTTTTGTATTCTGATTTGCTTTACTCACTTTTATAATCCATTGGACCACTTGATTTTTCAAAATGTCCAATTCTTTATGTGATTCTTCATTGGGTAATTGTGATTCGATCATTAACACCTTCATATCTTTTATGGCTTTATCTTTCTAATTAAACTGGCTACCCATCTTTAACATTAGCTTTTCTTCAAAAGTCTGTTGAAAAATGGATACATTTTCATTTGAGTTGTTACAAAATTTTCTTTTTGGATGGTCAATAAATTCTTTTCATTTTCTTTATGGTTTTTCTTTAGATATTCAGCCCATTTTCTTTTGGTTTTAGTTACTTGCTGAGAATTTTCCCATAACTTCTCCCAATTACATTTGAAGTCTTTTTGGACTTTTTGATAATCTATTAAACTCTTTTCTAGCTTAGTTTTTCCCTGAAGGTTTGTGATAATGGTGTTCTAGTTGTATTTTTATATTGGACTATTTCCATTATTTAATATGTGTATTATGTCTTTTAGAAAAAATTAACTTTATTTAAATATTCCAAATACATTCAACTGTTAGTAATAGCACATCAAACAGATTAGTATATGCACAACATTTTGAGAGGTATTATTCTCCCCTCTTCTTCAGGTGTTGCTGGCCTGACCAGTGATAGTATGGCATGGGATTCGAACCTGGATTCTTATATTCTTGATTTTTAAATTTTAAATTAACACTCTAACTAACTGTCAGTTAGAACATTACCTTAAAATTCAATAATCAAGAATCATGGCAGTTAGAGTGTTACCTTAAAATTCAAGAATCTAAAAATCCAGGTTTGAATCTCATGCTAGTACTGTCATTAGTCATGCCAGCAACACCTGAAGAAGAGGGGAGAATAATACCTCTTGAAATGTTGTGCATATACTAACCTGTTTGATGTGCTATTACTAACAATTGAATGTAATTAGAATATTTAAATAAAGTTACATTTTTCTAAAAGACATTCAATACATATATTAGATGATGGAAATAGTCTAATATAAAATACAACTTTTTCTAGATTGATTACATGTTTTCTTTCAACTTTTATTTTTTCTCCATCTCCACCACTTTTTATCAACTTTTGTTAATTCTCTGAATTAAACTTATAAATTCTGAAATATTTGTTTGAAATTTTGTTGAAGTCTTCCTTCTAAATCTACAATTTCTTTGTCCATTCTATTACTTATACTAGTAAAATTCACTTTACACTTCTTACTATTTTCTTTTATTTTAATTTCTAATTCCTCTAATTTTGAGTTCAAATTACCAAATTTAGAACTCATTTCTTCTAACTTGGAATCCATTTTTATGCTATTTGCTTTTATTTTCACACTATTTTCTCTCTATTTGAAATTTATCTCTTCTTTCATTTTTACACTATTTCCTTTCATATCTTCTTTCATTTTCACACTATTTTCTTCAAATTTGGAATCCATCTTTTGCAGAAAGAGCTCAAACATTTTTTTTTCATAGTCAATGGAGGTTTTGATTTTTCCTTCAATGTTATTATAATTTCTTCTTCCATTTTAATTAAGCTGCTTTTATAATCAATAACTTAACACAAGAAAGAAGTTGAAATCTATTTGTCATCATCTACAAATTCCACCAAGGAAGTGGATGAGTATATTTAAAAATAAACATATTGAAGCAGTTGAGCTTCATGGTCCTTCATATTCACCAAATTACTAACCATGTTTGAACCTTATGTTCCCTCCTGCTCCTATATTAATGTATATTTATTTTGTATATACGTTTGATATGTGTACCTAAAAGATTATAAAATTTAGCCCTTAATATTTTTTACTATTTATTATTAATTCTTTTATTAAAATCAAAATATGTTAGGTGCAGCTCAAATATATATATATAACGGGAGCAATTACTAACACTATATTAATTTTACCAATATTGTTTTTAAGTTTGTAAAAAAAAAAACCTTTTGTTTAAGTTTGTTAAAAACTATATTTTTCTTTTAAAAATCCAAGTTGGAGTATGCAACTATTAATTGTCCAAAAATATCTAAAAGGGTGTAAATTTTATATTATCTAATTTTACGAAAGGATGTTTAATTAAAATGGACTAAAAGTAAAAAGGGAAATTGAATTAAGAAGTTATACTTTTGCCATTAACATTTTTTCAGCAAATCTATTTCTACTCTGGAAATAGATTTGACTATATTTTGGACAAATTATCTAACGGTTGCATCTCCAAAACAATAGGTGAAGAAAATGAAATGAAAAAAAGGAACACTAAAAGCATTCCTCACATATCTGAGGGCTATATATAACGAGCTAATTTTTGACTACTGAGGAGAGAACTAATTTGTAGAAAAGCTATTGCCAGAGGACTCCACATTATTTTTTCCCTCAAAAATGTTGGACAAGTAGAAACAACTAACCACTTTCCTTGCCTTTGTTGGTCAATCTCGCCTCGAATAATCATCTCACTGATGTCCTAAAAATATGATCTAAGAATGGAGGAATACCTAATGGAAGCATGCTATTAAAATGATTTCAATCCTGTTAATTTTGCCATGCTGGAACCGAACTGTTAAAATGGACTCTTTAATATAGCATGGTAATTAACCTAAAAACCGCCTATGAACTTTACATCTTATTCCTTCTAAATTAATCTCCACCTCAGCTCTCCAGATTTTCATTTTAAATTGTTAAATTAAATATTTTTTTTAGTATTAATTATTAACTGTATTTGCTCTCATATTACTAATTTACTTTTATATTTAAAGTCTGCTCTTATTTCTTTAATCTTGGTGTGGTTCCTTTCTTCATTTTAAATTGTTGTATTTTATAATTTTTAAGTTGCCAATCTAAACACTCTTGCAAGCCTAATATATAAAGTTATTTTTCCCTATCTACTTAGCCCTCCATGAGTTGAGGTTAATAAAACCCCTCCCTTTTGAATTAGATTTACATATTTTCTGAATTAATACGCTCGCCAGATTGTTTCTCAGGTTAACGTAATTACATGATTTTCTTAAAAATATCCTTAAAAGAATTATATATATTCTTTATGTATAATTTTTAAATTACCCAAAAAAAATTAACGCTATCAAATTTTTTTTATGTCATGCATTTAATTCTGAAAAGGTGATTTTTTCTTCTTATTGTTTTTTATATCCTTTGTATTATAAAGCTATACTCTTAATATTTCAAAGACTTGATTATTCTCAAGTTATAAAATTCAAGAGGGTGGAATTTCAGTCTGTTAAATAACAGGGAAGGGAAGAGGGATAATTTTTAAAACATATTTGTATGAATTAAATCTTTCCCATATATATATTACATGGCATAGTGTTAATTGCCTTAATTATAGCAATCGAGTGAGGTTCATGCATTTTAAAATCATGATTTCCATTTCATGTCATTAAAGACAGTATTATGTTTCGTTGCTGATATAAGGTTTTGTTTATTAAATATTACATGCTTCTAACTTGGAGGGTTATGATGAATTTGAACCCATAAACTTTCTTTATGCCCTATCCTGCGGATAGTTGACTTTCCGGGGATCACTTTCATATAACAGGCCTCTCATGTCAGTCACCCAGAGAACCCTGGGGACCATGCCAAGCGTTTGGAAGCATGACATTACTTTGGATTCTTCTGCCTTTATATCAGCCCTGCTGCTTTTCCATTAGTATTAATTGATTTATTTAATGACTTCATTTCGATGCTGTAATCATAAACTTGCACTTTGCTTATATATATATGTCTTTCCAATAATCGTGATTAATTTAATTAATAATATTGTTTTTTCTTAATTGTTAAAAATTCCACCATCGCAAATCATCCCATTTATTTAGGAGTATACATATTTTAGAAAACAAAGCATTCTTTTCTTTTTAAAATCTGAATTCAAAGAATGGTTAAAATTATTATGTTTGCTAATAAAAGATACTTGATTTAAATGTATATTATTTTATGAAATCCTCACAAACATTGTACTCCATGATTAAACCATTTTAAAAATATATTTTTGATTTTCACGATCGAAACGGCGTGAAAGTAGTTTGTATAATATGTATAATGATTCCTAGAATGCTTCATAAATTTGTACATTCATCATCACCTTTCAGATCCACCGCTAAAGCGTTAATTTAAAAATGTGTAAGTTTGTTTTGCGATCAAATGAATGGCACCTTAATCTAACCCACCAAATATATTTATTGATGTATAATGTGTAATTTATTTATAAGAGCATTCAAATAAATATATAAGTAATTTACTGTTCATTAAATGTTTTATTAAATATTTTATTATTATTCAAGCCACTTATGTAGTTTAAATTATCTTCTCTCCACTTCCATACATTCCAACATATATGTGCATTTTCGTTAAATATGTCTCATTGTCTCTTCTACTTTTCTAGTGGGCCAGATTTAAGAATTAATTCTCATGTGCCATCATGTTATTAGGTGTTTGATCTGGGACTTGTGGAATAGGTTCGAATCTAGGTTAGTCCCTGATCTAAATCTCGGGCTTGACTGGGTTTGAAGTATGTTTCATTGAGTTCCAGCTCATGTTAGATGGATCAACATATTTTGGCTGGTACAATATATATCTCAAAAATTTCTTTATATATATATTTACTATTAACTTCTATTTATTTATTTATTTTTATCTTTATTTTCTTTTAAACCCTTTCAAAAATATCATTACATGGTATAGTCTCTGCCATTTTTTAATTTCTGGATTGGTTTCATCATGCCATTACTATTTCTTTCACATGTATATTATCTGTCTTTCATAAAATTTCATTCCTTCATTAGATCCAATAAATTGCACATCATATCCACTAATGGTGATGTCATCAATAAAAATATTGAAGTTTTTTGATAATCCCTTTATGTGCATATCCATATGTAACTCTTTTAATGACATAACAGGAATAACTAACCATCAGTTGAATTCAATGATACAATTTACTAAATAGCAACCATGAACATTCTATATTTAGTAAGTAAGAAATATAAATATAGACCACCAGGAATCACACCTGTGGTATAACCCATTAAATAGTAAAACTAGGTATTCTACTCCTAGTACATGAACAATTATAAATATAAAAATGCAGAAATTACACATCTGGTATCTACATTTTATTGAGAAATCCAGGCATTTATTACCTGCCAATCTATCAATATTGGGGAATATTCTCCTATGCACATAAAATCACAAGTTACCTATCTAAATATATCATTTTATTCTTACCATTCTTTCAAGTAAAATACACTAATATCAATTTACATATGATTTTATTTCACATACAATAAAGACTCTTCATGGGAACAGTTTTATTCCTAATTTAACAGTACATTTATTGTCACCATAAACAGATTAGATAATAACTTAGCAATACTAAATCCCCTATTGAATCATCAAATTTTTTTAATACCATTCACATACCACATCTACTACTAAAATATTTATTATAAAATATTTTATTAATATAAATTTTTCATAATATTTTTCCTTTCAAGAACATTATTTTATAAAAAATTATCATTCTCTTCAAAAGTTGAGATCAAAAATTATAATTATATGCTTCTATGATACACTCTTTTCACAATATAAGCTTATTGAAATCCCTAACTTTGGGAATGAAAAGTTGTCAGAATACTCTGTTCTCCAGGTGTCTATCTATTGAGATTTCTGTAGTTGAACTTGCCAAAATTGTAAAGATATAAAAATGTGGTAGGCCTCTCTCTTAAGGTATAAGTTTATCTAAATCCCCTTTTGGGTGCCAAAATTGTAATGGTAAGAATAATTAAACCAAATGTGGCATCAAAAGCATATTGTCACCATCAAAAAATCGTAACTTAATAATGATGAGGTTCATGCAAGCTAGTTGGTTTATTTACAACAATATGGATGCCATTTCCCTGACCAATAACATTGACCTTATGGCCTGTAGTAAGTGTGCAAATATATGATATGAATGTTCAATATGTAAAAAATAATAATTTAAATAATGCTTTTATAAAATAGCCTACTAAAAAGTAAAAAAAACAACAATTTTGATTAATTTGTCATTCTTGGCAAATATCAGAGATATTAAAAATCTAGACTTGTTATAAAACAATTGGAAATTGCAGGAATATTATTATTTAGTAAAAGCATTTGAGGTATTTTTGATTTTTATAATTTATTTGAACCTCAAATAATTTTATGAAATAACAATATTCCTGCAATTTCCAATTGTTTCATAACAAATCTAGATTTTTAATATCTTTGATATTTTCCAAGAATGTCAAATTAACCAAGAAATAGATTATTTTCTACTTTTTAGTCAGCTATTCAATAAAATCATTATTTACAAAAAAAAAAAAAAAATACATATTATTTTTTTCTTTTTAGTTATATTTACATATTATTTAAAAAAAAAAGATTAAAACTACAAAAAAAAAGTAAATTGTGTGAAAATAAAAATTACACCATCTAACAAACAAATTCTAAATTTAAATATCATGTGATCATCTACTATATATAAATATTTATGTATTGATTTTGTAGTTAATTTAATTAATTAACATTTTATTCTACAAGTGTAATGTTTCTGTTGGCTCAATTGTTAATGAGTTTTCTTGGGAAGCACAAAGATGTGAGTTTGAGTTCTAAACAGGAACATATTTTTTCGTTGTTAAAAATTTTTAAATGTGGTCATACAGACAAAAACATCCATGGACAGGAAAGTTAATATAAAAGCAGTTAATAAGGGTAACATAATGAATAGATGCAACAAATCCAATAACAACATCCATTACTGATAGATTTTGCATTAACTTCAAAGTAAAATAGAGGCATAAATAATATTTTGGTATCAAGGACACCATAGCAATTGATAACAATACTAACTTTATTATACATATACAATATGAATGTGATAATTACATCACCAAAGAAATAATAATAAAAATAATAAATTAATATAATACTTATACACTATTTTTTATTTCAATAAAGAAATTTTACAACCTTAAAAAATATTTCACTTATGTTAAAATATAAACTTATGTAATATTATAAAATAATATTATTTCAAACCATTTTTATTATAGTTTATTATTGTACAACAATTATAATAATTAAACATTTATTTACCTATTGTGATTTAAATTATTTATAAGTTAGATATTAGAACGATAAAATGGAACAGAAGTTTATTTCATCAAGTATTCACTATTCTTAAATCTTCCATGTGTAGTAAAGATAAAAAAAATGCATTTCTGCCCTACTTCGAGTTAAACAGAATTGATGCATAGAAAAAGTTAATATTTATAATCATATTCACTTATTAAATATTTTACATGTCTATCACATAAAAACTAATAAATATTTAATTAAAGTAATAATTCTTTAACTTTATAGGTTCATATATGCATATATCAGTCAATAATTAATACACATCGTTTTAAAATTAATATTTGTTAAATAAACTGTTATTAATATTATATTTTTATATAGAATGCTTTGAGAAATTATATTTTTTAATGAAATAAGATAAAATAATATTACCATTTTTTATTTATTTAACCTGAATGATGTGATATTGAATAATTATCTAAGTTTCAATTCTTATGAGTCTCTTTAGTCCATAAATAATTTATGTCAAAGCTTGTGATGTTATAGTTGAATGGAACAATTATGTTAGTCATTAGCTTTGAATATCCTATTTGTTTTTGATCAATAATTTTTTAATATCTTTTTTGTTTTATAGTTGACTATTAAATATAACAAAATATAAGGTATTCATTAATTTTAAAAAGAGATTTCCATTAATATAATTCCCTTATTTAACATGTTAAGCTTTCTATCTGATTTCTTGGAAAAATATAGTAGCAAATGAGAAGAAAATATCTCCCACTACTCTTATTATTTTAGAAATCCATGTTTTTAAATACTGGGCTACTAAAATATATATTTAATCCACACTTAAGTTTTAATATCATGAAATTTGGAGATAATCTCTCTAGTGGTGTTACTTTGTCAGTTTTTTTATTTAAAAAATCATGCTCTTTTTAAAAGTCAGGTGATCCTTTTAAATTTTTAAAATTTATTTCCCCAAATTCTATCTTGCAGTCTTTTAAATAAATTCATTTACATAAGTAGAAATATAAAGAACAATATTATATATAAATCTTTTAAATAATAATATTAATAGAGCTTTTGTTTTATTTTTAAAAATAATCCTTTTTGTAGCTTTCAAATGGCCCTACTACTTACAATATAAATATCACATACAAACATTTAACTGATATTATAAAGAAATCAAGTCATATGTCACATGACTTAGTTTAACAAGCTTGTATTACAAAGTTATATATATATATATATATATAGCTTACAAATAAGCTCTTAATAAGCTTTGCTGAATATCCCCACCCTCCAGATCAGTTTCTGCTACTGGCTTCATCAGTGAAGTGCTAGGATATTCAAGCATTAGATTAGCTTGGTATTTTTAATCTAATGCTCGAATATCCTAGTACCTCACTGAGGAAGCCAGTAGCAGAAACTGGTCTGGGGTTGGTGATATTTTGCAAAGCTTGTTAAGAGCTTATTTGCAAGCTCTATATATAATATTAATTGATATTATATATAAATGCCTAATTTTCATATTTAAAGTAATTTAATGATTTGAATTAAACAATTTTCTTTATAAATAAATAAATTATCTATATCAGTGGTTCTAAATATGGAATAGTCATATGTTCTTTCATAATATATATAGGCAGGCTTCTTCTTTCAGCTCTTAGCTTTTAATCATTAATTGATAAAATTAATTAATATTATTAGTTAATTAATAATATGAATCCTTTTAAAATTGTTTTTATTGTAAAATTATTAAATTTAGTTATAGTCATAATATTTAGAATAACAGTGTATCATAAAAAAATATTTATATTGTTATTTTTTTTTTTTAATATACTACTTCTGTTTAAATTACAATGAATTACAATTAATATTACAATCCTGACTGGATCTTTCTTGAGTTCAGACTCAAAACTCATCGAGACAAACATCGAAGATGACCATGGAATGGATAGTCACAATTTTGTATAATTTAATCACTTTGGATAATTTATATTAAGTTCAATATTCAAATATCAATAGCTAATTTAATATATAAAAAATCATGACATATAAATTTAAAAATAAATATAGATTTTGCTATAAGCAAATAGTTTATACTTTGTGGTTAATTATGAATCAAAATATATAAAATGCGCTAACACGCACAAGCACACAAAGCTAAAAACAAATAAAGAAAATATATATTATTTTAATATCTATTCATTAAATGGTTAAGCACTTTCAAGGTTCAAAGCCCTCATAATCATAGCTGTATTACGAAATATAATAAATTGACTTGGTGTGATGCAAATTTATGCAAATGAAATGATTATGCATTCCATTTCTTGGATATTTTGTAGCAAGAGTCTTTTCTATTGATGGCATTGCCATCTCTAGATATAAAGAAAGCTTCTTTTTTTATCTTTCTTTTTAGATCATGCCACTCTCTGCATACCACCACTGGATTTCCCGGTTGACAATTGTGCCCAGCTGAAGCATGGTGCTGCGCAAAAACTGAACTATGAGCAGTGTCCACCAAAGCTTTATTATAAGAATAAGTGTGTTGAGATAGCCTAGTGGACAGAGAGGCCCTAGTCTCACCATAATATGATGATCTACAAAATTTTTCAGGGCAAGCAATATTATAGACCACCTGAGGTGTCAGCGAGGATGGTAGGCAGTCCTTGGTATTATTAATTAGTTTGTTAGAGTTAGGAGGTGTGTGAAAACATAACTGGTATTTATTATTAAAAATATTATAAAAACATTTATGCATATTAGGCAGGTAAGGGAGTAGGAGTCTTTGCTTGTCAATGTTAGGGACTTGATCATTTATTTTAGCAAAAAACTGTTTTATCCTCCTGTTGATTACATTCATATCAAAACCAACTTTTATTAGGTCGTCCCTATATGATGTGAGGTTGACTTTTTTATCTGCCTCAAATTTACACAGGTTTATATTTCTATACAAAAATGAGATTAAACCAGAGAGTTTGTGGTTAGTTGGTGAATTGGAAAGAGGGTGGGAGTGTCCTCTAACATCAAGGGGTTTGAATAGCATCTTATAATTAATATGTGTGTTCTTGCTGCATATGTAAGTCCAGATATTTAACTTGTTTATGGGTATTCTAATTCTCCATGTTAAACATAAACCCTGTAGTGTTTTGAAGTTCATTTTTTATTTGTAGAATAATCGGAGAGGGAGCGGCTATGAAGATATCATCAACGTATCTAGTGTATATAGATAGCAAGTTAGATTCCTGGTATTTCGGCATTATTTGCTTTTCAAATTAATTTAAAACTACACTTGAGATGCTGCTGCTCATAGGCAGTCCCATTGGCCAACCGTCTTTCATATGAAACAACTGGTTGTGAAAGAATGCCATAATATTTTTATCAAGCCAAGATAAAAAGCCTATAATAAAGTCAATTAATGGCTGAGCTAAATTGTGGTTTATAAGCTCTTCTCTTACAATCTGAATAGATTTAGCCCTACAAATGGAGCCATATAATTCCGAAACATCAATAGTAGCCAATGCAGTGTCTGGGTTCAAAACTAGGTCTTTTATTTTTGCAACAAATTGAAATGACGAATTTATGCTATATGAACCGAATCCCAAAGCTTAAATGAGCTATCAGTTACAGAGAGACAAACTTTAAGAGCTTGCTTATCCATAATAAATCACTCACACAGTTGTTAGAAATTGAAATAAGCAAATAATTTATACTTTGTGGTTAATTATGAATCAAAATATATAAAATGCACTAACATGCACAAGCACACAAAGCTAAAAACAAATAAAGAAAATATATATTATTTTAATATCTATTCATTAAATGGCTAAGCGCTTTCAAGGTTCAAAGCCCTCATAATCATAGTCGTATTACAAAATATAATAAATTGACTCGGAGAGATGGCAACGCCATCAATAGAAAAGACTCTTGCTACAAAATATCCAAGAAATGGAATGCATAATCATTTCATTTGCATAAATTTGCATCACTCCGAGTCAATTTATTATATTTTGTAATACGGCTATGATTAAGAGGGCTTTGAACCTTGAAAGCGCTTAGCCATTTAATGAATAGATATTAAAATAATATATATTTTCTTTATTTGTTTTTAGCTTTGTGTGCTTGTGCATGTTAGTGCATTTTATATATTTTGATAGATTTTGCTAGTTGAAGAATGGATAAAACTACTAATTATTTGTCGTAAGATTTACAATATGAGGCTCAGTGTGTAATATACTGATTCGCAACTCATGCCCTACATTAAATCATTTAATTTCATTACAAGCTTTATATAATAAAATAGAGAAATCTGACTCACAAAAGTAAAATATACAAAAGGAAAGTATATATTTCAAGTTTTTTGGGATAATTCTGCATAATTTTTTTTGCTGACAATCAAAAACCAGTAAGAGTTCTGTTTGAAGACAATTCTTAACAAGTCATCCAAATGATAGCTCTGGGTGATTATTATCTTTCAAAATTATCAAATTTATTATTTTATGAACATATTTGCAAGCAAATTGGTCTTAATCCATTATTGTAAGATTTGAGATAAAAAAAGCAATGTCTGAAATTTTTTTTAAAACTTTTTAAATATATAGAAAATACTTCAATTATTGTTGTCTTTCACTTTTATTTCAGAGCTTTATACAAATTCAAATTGAAAATCCATTCATAATCAATATTTTCAAGCTACTTCCCCCAGAAATGTTTTTTGTTAAGTCATGGCTTCCATTTTATTTTTAACTTTACTTGTAAATTTAGTTATTTAAATAAGAAAAATATCTGTTAAATAGAAAACTTAACCAGTCAAGAAAAACACATTTATTTTTTGGTTTTTAAATAAAACTTTTTTGATTCAAGATCTTCCCATGAGACAACCAATGAACTTGAAGTTTATTTATAATGGTTTTTTATTTCATCACATAAAACTTTAAAAATTTGCTTATTTAGAGTGGCCTAGCGGTTAGCATAGCTGCCTTCCAAGCATCTGGCCCGGGTTCTCTTCCCGGTCAATGCTTTGACATATATAAAAAAAAAAAAAATCTAAAAAAAAAAATTACTACAGATATAATCAAATGTTTTTAAATCTATCAGCATTTTTGGACTGTGTTTTAAGATGAATACAAGTGTATTCAGATTGCCTTTAGTACTTCATTTTTTATAGAACTAATTGTTTTACTCACAACTCCAATCACAACTCAAATGTCATCCTTACTAACCAATAACCAGTTTTGATAAAATCATTTTAACCAGTGAAAAATACTTGCCCATTAGTAAAAATTTGAAGGAATAAAGAATCTCCACAAATTTTATCATGATATTTATACCAAATTCAAGCCACTAATTTATTCTTATTAAAAAAAAATTATGCTTGCATCAAGTTGTAATGATAAATACTTTTTTAAAAGCTGTTCTTTGTAATTTGATAATAGAATTAAATTAAAAATTTTCACATCTTTTCCCAATCATTCATATATCTATTCCTTTGCAGCAGATAGAATTAAATTCTCTGTAGTTGCTGAAGTTTTCCTTAATTAGTTATAAAGAGGGACATTTCATATGATGCAATAATGATTTGTTCATTATTGTTATAATTAGGGATTTACCTATTAATTTTTAATTTGTTTGTCTTTCTTTCAATTTCATTTGAAATATAATTGATTTATTTATATTTAGCTTTTGGCAGGATGGCTCAGTTGGTTAGAGCATTACCTTAAAATTCAATACTTAAAAATCTAAGGGCTTAGGTCTGATTTCCATGCTAGTACTGCCACTGGTCAGGCCAGAAACACCTGAAGAAGAGGGGAGAATAATACCTCTTGAAATATTGTGCATATACTAACCTGTTTGGTGTGCTATTACTAACAGTTAAATGTATTTGGAATATTTAAATAAAATTAATTTTTTTTAAATACATTTAATACTAATATTAGATAATGGAAATAACCCAATATATAAATACAACTAAAACATCATCATCACA
This sequence comes from Epiperipatus broadwayi, assembly GCA_028023455.1. Lineage (NCBI taxonomy): Eukaryota > Metazoa > Onychophora > Udeonychophora > Euonychophora > Peripatidae > Epiperipatus > Epiperipatus broadwayi. Next base: position 5,644,732 of record JAQFVV010006222.1, read on the forward strand.
AATCTTCAGGAAAACACATTTATTTACTAATTTATTGTTTTCATTTTATGTCCAGATAATTCTGGAGATTTTTTGGTTTCATGGCTTCATCTGATAATAACATGTTATGCATAAAAGTTCCTCAACTTTTTAAAACAAGAAGACTTCTAAATCAGTGTGATAAACTCTTAGAAATATGCATGTTTTTTCTTCAATGTATGTTTTTAAAGCTAACAAGACATTTAAATAATCATCAAATGACATTAAATTATTTTTGCCTTTATACTTTACTGATGAACTGCCAATCATTAACCAATGATCTGTTTTCTGGAATAATAATTTATATATATTAATAAAAAGTCATATAAAATATAAAATGTGCTAAAATGCATGAACACACAAAGCTGCAGACAAAGACATTAATACAGACTGATACAAACTAAATATCTGTATCTAGGTATATGTCTAAGCACTTTTGAGGGCCAGGGTCCTCACAGTTTGTATCAATCTGCATTAATATTTTTTTGTCTGCAACTTTGTGTGTTTTAGCACATTTTATATTTTATACTTTGAAATAATTAGCCACAAAGTCTAAACTTTTTGCTCATTTCAAAAAGTCATATACTCTTAAAAACAAAATTCTTTAATTTGCCTACCTCAGTTTTCAATAAAATTTTCATGGTGTAGGTGAAAATCATGACCAGAAAAAATGTGTGTGTGAGAGAGAGAAAGATCAAACTTAAAAAAGAAGACATGTCAGACAAACTTTCTCAGAATTAAAAATTGCATTTTAAAAATTAAAAATTTTGATAAATCTAAATAACATGAACATTTTTTTATTATTTATTTGTCTTGTTTCAGAGACTATATAGAAAAGAAAACACTATAAAAATAATAAATAATAATTAGTCAATGTTATATTATTCAAAATAATCATTAGATATTAGAGTGAAATTACTTTTATTCTAAATTTCTTATATTATTTTCTGCTGTTTTTTGATTGCATTAACTTGAAAAGTTGTGTTAAAATAATAGAATTAATCATCTACAAAATAAAATTTATATATTTTTTTTTAAAAATTAAAATGTAACATTTTAATATATAGAATGTAGACATTTATTTCATTTTATTAACAATTTTGCAAATTTCTTACATAATAAAGTAAAAGCATTTTTAAAGAATGGATTTATGGAATCTTGACAGTCATTTCATGGATTTTTTTAGAGGTTGGTCTGTCAATCATAGTTTCAGAAACACAATATATACATAAAAATATCTCTGCAATGAAATGATTCATTCTTCCATAACAAGATGTTAAAAGGAAATAGAACCCAGTTCTTACTTTATATGATGATGATGAACTATTATGACAGGTTTGGAAATTCAGGTATTTGATTTCTCTAGCTCACCTGGTAAGTACAGTTGATTTGCAAAATGTATGCATTATGAGAAAGGAGTTTGAGCTAGGGGATGCTCACACAATGATGGAATGAAAAGAAAGATAAATATCCATGCAATGCAATTATTAATCACTCTTTCGCAAAGTGTTAAAAATGAATAGAAATCAGTCCCTATTGTGTCAAGAATGGAGTAATAGAAGAGTATCAATCGAGTTTCAGGTACTTGATGCCATTAAATCACATGGCTATCAAAGTTTGTTTGAGAATTACATGCTTAGTGAGATAGAGTAGTGTGATATTTTGTGGCAATGAATGATTGAGATATAGTAGATTTGAAATGAGGGATGTACTCATAAAAATGAAAAAATTGATTTAGTATTAAATGTACTAAATCATATATATATTTTTTCCATATTCTTCCTTTCAAGTCTAGTTTATTTTATTGTATTTATAACAAATGTTTTACATAAATTACCAAAATTTTGATTATTCTATATTGCCATTGCAAGGTCATCTGTAAAATATACTTAATGAAAATAGGATTCTAATAAAAATTCCACCCTAAATCCATTTAAAATTAAAAAAAAAAATTTTGTGTTATTAAAAAAAAGAATTTTTTTTATATAAAAAATAATAAGAATGAAAGAAAATTAAATGTTTGGATTATTAATTATTTTTAGTTTTTTTCTTAAAGTGTACTATTAAATTCTCCACTAAGAAAATCATTTTATTTCTTATAGAACTCCAAATATGTTTTGATTATTTTAAAATTTACAAAATAATTTAATTTTTAAAAATTCAAATAGATGAGTATAGTTTTTATTATTATTATTATTATTATTATTATTATTATTATTATTATTATTATTATTATTATTATTATTATTATTATTATTATTATTATTATTATTATTATTATTATTATTATTATTATTATTATTATTATTATTATTATTATTATTATTATTATTATTATTATTATTATTATTATTATTATTATTATTATTATTATTATTATTATTATTATTATTATTATTATTATTATTATTATTATTATTATTATTATTATTATTATTATTATTATTATTATTATTATTATTATTATTATTATTATTATTATTATTATTATTATTATTATTATTATTATTATTATTATTATTATTATTATTATTATTATTATTATTATTATTATTATTATTATTATTATTATTATTATTATTATTATTATTATTATTATTATTATTATTATTATTATTATTATTATTATTATTATTATTATTATTATTATTATTATTATTATTATTATTATTATTATTATTATTATTATTATTATTATTATTATTATTATTATTATTATTATTATTATTATTATTATTATTATTATTATTATTATTATTATTATTATTATTATTATTATTATTATTATTATTATTATTATTATTATTATTATTATTATTATTATTATTATTATTATTATTATTATTATTATTATTATTATTATTATTATTATTATTATTATTATTATTATTATTATTATTATTATTATTATTATTATTATTATTATTATTATTATTATTATTATTATTATTATTATTATTATTATTATTATTATTATTATTATTATTATTATTATTATTATTATTATTATTATTATTATTATTATTATTATTATTATTATTATTATTATTATTATTATTATTATTATTATTATTATTATTATTATTATTATTATTATTATTATTATTATTATTATTATTATTATTATTATTATTATTATTATTATTATTATTATTATTATTATTATTATTATTATTATTATTATTATTATTATTATTATTATTATTATTATTATTATTATTATTATTATTATTATTATTATTATTATTATTATTATTATTATTATTCGTTTCAATAAAGGCTTTATTGATCTCAATGGTTTACATAAGTTTACATCTAGAAAATTTTGAAATTTAACATACAATGAATAATATTAGGGTAAACACATATAAATGAATTTAGTGGTTACACTTTGTGGTTAATGGACTATAACAATATAAAAATTAAACAAGCAAAAATAATCAGAGTTCTAAAGTTTGAGGAGCTTATTCAGTTTTGTCCGCATATCACTTTGAATGTTAGTTGTATGATAGTTTTTCTTTGTAGCATTTACAGCATTGATGGTTGTTTTAACAATGACCATGTTGCTGCATATAAGTGGGGGTTGGTTATTATTTTATCTCTATTTCGAATGTGTAGCAGTTTGTTGCTAAATGTAGCTGGGTGTCGTCTGGTGTTATTGCCAATTAAGAAAGTACATCGGGTGCACCAATACGCATATAGAACAAATGTGGCTGCCCTAATGCTAGGTATTGATCTTCCCTGAAAAGCAGCTATTATGTGATTAATGATTGTACCCGGTTTTCTGTAGGTGTTACATATCATCTGTCGTGTTTGGTTAAGTGCTACACATTGATAAATAAAGTGGTCCAGTGTCTCTTCTGCTCGATGGCAGAGTCCACAGAAGGGGTCAATAGATATATACATTCTTTTATGATAAAGAAAGTGGGTTGTTGGCAAGGCAATGAGATTGATTTTCATGATAAAATCAAAGTATTTGGGCTCTAGAGCCCATTTTTTATATTCCTTGAGTAGTCTCTTGTTGTTAATTCCTAGCATAGGTTGTATAACATTAGTATCTGCTTCTCTGTTTATTAAACCATAAATATCCCAGTATGAATACTTATACAAATACTGTTCTGGAATCTTGTCTGTGGTTTTGCATTGGTATATAATGTTGGTGAAAAAGGAACCTTTTGGAGGTGGTCTATCTGTTGGAGTAACTTCTAGCAAGTGGTTAATTTTGGGGTATTTGGCAAGTATTGTGATTATTGAGTTCCTTAACTTCTGTATATGAAAAACATTGATGTTGTGCAAGCCAAGTCCATTTTTTATTAGAGGTTGGCTAAGTTTTTTTGTGGAAATTGCTACTGTTTTTCTGGCCCAAAGTAGTTTATTATATATGGTTTTAATTTTTGAAATGAACCCCTTTGAGAATGAAATAACCGGTACATAGTAAGTTATTTTGGTTGTGATAAGCTGGTTAATTAACTGTACTTTGGAATATAGTGAAAGATATGCCTTGGACAAGGAGTTTATAATTTTTGTGGCTTCTTCTTTAAGTTTATTTTGGATATGACATCTCATTCCTGTAATTCCCATATGAAATGGGAACCCAAGGAAAGAGTTTGGTTTTGATTTGTAAATTGATGTACAGGGTTTACCAGTGTATAGAGACCAGGCTGTGGTTTTTGTTGGATTAAATGATAATTCATATTTTTGTGAATATTCTTGTAATATCTTTTGGAGTTGCGGTATTTGTTTTTTTGATGTTAGGAATATGGTAACATCATCCATATAGGCAATGCAAGTAGTGCGCTGTGTTGTGTCTGGTATCTCGATCCCAGTAAATGCATTTTGTATGCTTTTAATAAGGGGATTGATGTAAAATATAAACAATAGTGAACTAAGAGGGGATCCTTGGGATATAGATTTGGTGGGCGTGAAAGATGGTGAGTTTCTTCCATTTAAAGTTATATGGATCTCTCTGTTCAGAAGCAGGTTAGCAATTATATATAGATGTGTTCTAGGAATTTCTGTGTCTTTTAGCATTTTTAGAAGTGTGTATATATTGACTGAGTCAAATGCAGCTTCTATGTCAAGCTGCACAACAACGGGTCCGTATTTTTTCCGCTGTTTTACTGTTGCTAGAATTGCTTTGAAGAATAAAGCTGCTTCTGTTGTTGAAGAGTTTTTCTTTGCATATTGTGCTTCGGAGATAAGTGGCATTATATACGGTTCAATTTCATCTTTAATAATTTTCTCCAGAATTTTGATTGGCAAAGGTCCCATAGATATTGGTCTGAGGTCTGTAATAGGTGGAATAATTGCTTTCTTTTTATTATAGGGTACTATGGCTATTGGATAGACACCCTCCATGGGTTGAATTTGTTGTGCTAGATGGTTTGCTAATTGACATAAATATTCTGTTGTGAATTTACTTACATGCTTTAATACAAACAATGGAACTCCGGGACTACCTGGATGGCAAGCGTTTCGAATAGTATTTAGTTTTGTTGTGAAGAGATCTTTTGTGAATGGGGTTTTTGTCTCTGGTGGGCCAAACAGATTATGTGGTATTTTATATGGTTGTCTTTCTTGTAATTTTTCTTTAAAATATTCAAAAATTGGCATAATCATATTGTGTCCTGCATATATTCCACTATTTGTATATAGTGCCATTGGCACTTTTACATCTGGTTGGCTCCCCAGCGCCCATCTTATATAATCTCTTGTCCAAGTGTGTGGCCTGGTTAGGCATACCTTGCTTTTCTTTATCTTCAGATAGCTTTTGAGTTCTTCACATGCTTTATTGTATGCATGTGTAAGCTTGAATATATACTGCTGGGTGCAGTGTGATGGGTTAATCATGATTATTCTCTGGTGTAACTGATCTGCCAGAGACAAAAGTTTTGATGGTGGAGGTTGTTTTTTTGTTATATGGTTAATGTTAAAGGACAACATTCCCATAAATGCTAGATATTTCTGGACCGGGTTCAAAGTCATATCTTTGATTTTGTTTAGCATTATGTAGGTCTCAGAGAACAGAAATTCAGGGGTTGTTTCTGGGAGTAAAACTCTTATAGTTCTTGTAAGTGGAAAGGGTGATATTTGAATTTGGGTACAGTCAATTGTGACTATTTGAGCTGAGTGATCTGAAAAAGTTGAGGGAGTTAGTTTTATTTCAATAAGGTGGTGAAGCATTGGAGAATAAAAGCACAGATCAATAAGTGAAGAGAAGCGATTATTGTGGAAAGAGATGGCATTATCTGGCAAAAAACCTTGGCCACTCATTAGTGGTATGTTTATTCTGTGAAGCCAATGTTGGGTAAATTCCTGATATTTTAAATTAAAATCTCCAATTAAGATAGTTGGGTTTGAAGTTGTAGCTAACCTTGAATTAATGTTTGCAATTATGGTATCTATTTTTTTATCCTGTAAAGGCATATATACAAAAACCAGATTTATTGTTATGCTTTTCCGTTGAAGGTTGCAATTAATAAGTTCATGTCAATGTGAATTATTTTGAACGTTGTGAATGGGCAATTTCTAGCAATTATGAGTCCAGTTCCAGCTGAGGGAGAGGAAGAGTCTCTGGAGCATGCACAGAAACCTTCTGTATTTAAATGTTTGGCTGGGTCAGTTTGTGATCCAGCATAAATTTTTGTCTCAAGTATACCAAGCAAGTGTGGTTGTATATCCTTGATCCAATGTTTTAACTTATTAATTTTTGAGGTTGAGTTCAAACCCCTGACATTGATTGCCGTAATTTTTATTTTCATTATATGTTTTTTGGTTGAGATTTAAATATTAGGGTTGATCTGGTGTTTCTTCCCATTCATTCTCATATTCCATTTCCAGATCTTCATCTGTTTCCACTGTAGTTGTATTGTTGTGATCAGAAAGGCTAAGGTTGGATTCTGTTTTGATTTTTTTGGGCCCTCTATTTTTCTTTGGTGGGCGGCCTGGTCTTCTTCTTTGTTCTGTGTCAGCTTTGGTGATTTGAGGCATATTTGGGGTGATAGCTTCCATAATTTCCATTGTTGTATTATTTTTAATATTGGGTGTTTGGTGTGTATATATATTTTTTCTTGATCACTATTACTGTGTGAGTTTATTTGTTCTTTTATTATCTCTTTTTCGTCAGTATTTTTGGTAGGCTGACTTAGATTGTGTGCTATTTTTTCTATTGGAGCGTCTTGAGGTTGTTGACTTTCTGTTTTTTTATCAGTAGGGGGTTTGAATTCTATTGGTTGATTTTGTTGATAAATCCAGAATTTCAGGTGCTGGCAACGTGTGTGCAGTTTTTATTATTCAATTGCTGTTGATCTGTGGTTTTTTTATTAATTTTTTCTTGTTTATTAGTTGTTTTCGTTATCTGTTTTGTACTGTTTGATTCCGGTTGGTGAGCTTCTGTTGGTTGATCTTCAGAGCTCGGTTGGTTTTTCTGGTTGATTTTGGTGTTGCAATTGATTGCTAAGTGTCCGGTTTCACCGCACGCAAAACATCTCGGCCTTAATCCTTTTATGTGAATAGTCAGTATTGCATTCTGGTCAATTATTTGTGTTGGAATATCCTCCGGGTTTACATTGTCATTCAGCTTTATTTTGAACTGAAAGTTGTTGCTGAAAACCGGTATGGGGGTGTCGGATAAGTAGATTTGTTTTATATAAATAGCTTTGCCAAATGACTGTATTAATTTTTGAAAATCCTGAATGGTATATCCGAAGTAAGTGTTTTTAATTATTCCGTTACAATAGTTTTGCAAGCTTTGATCGACTATTATTAGCGCGTAGCTTCCTAAAGTTTTTACTTTAGTTTGGAATCTTGCACGCTGATGTTCATCGAAAAACTGAATTGCAACGTATCATGACTATGGGTGTTCTCCAATACTAGAGACTGTATCCCACAATGCTGTTGCTGTCAGCTCCTCGTAAAGAAGCTCTCTGGGGAATTTATAGAGTGTTAAATTCCTATCAGTGACAGCTAACACTAATGATCTCGGTGAAAAAAATTTCTGGAAAGTTGCGAATAATTTTTTTGGGATGGTACTGTTGAAATTAACGTTTATTTCTTGCAGTTCATCTTGATTCCATATCGTTGGGGAGGGCTCTTCATTATTGTTTTCCACGAGGTTTAAATTATTTATGTCGGCTTGATTTACCTTCCTAAATCTTGCTGTCTGTGTTAATGCTGGACTTTTTTTCGATCTGGAAGAGCACGTTTATTTTTGTTACGTTTGCGTATGTTTTTGCGATAGTCGCAGTTTTCATTTTATCGCCGTTTGTTTGAGTGCAATTTACGTCGTTTACTTCTTGACGCGACGCCATGTTTGTTTATGACGCTAGAATTATTTTTTGTTATGAACGACCGTATTACTTACTTTTTGCTAGAAAAACAACTGTTCAGTAATCAGCCATCGCTGTCTTTATCTATCACAGATATATATCACAGTTTTTAAGTGTGAAAACGATTAGAATTATTATTATTATTATTATTATTATTATTATTATTATTATTATTATTATTATTATTATTATTATTATTATTATTATTATTATTATTACTACTACTACTACTACTATTATTATTATTATTATTATTATTATTATTATTATTTATTTATTTATTTATTTATTTATTTACTTTGGTCTTCGGTTTCTTTTTTTATTTATGTTTCTGTATGTGAGCATTAAAACTAGTAATTTGATTTTTTTTTACAAATATACTTTCAAAATACATTACTGAGATGAATTTTATATAGATCTATGTTAAGATTTTTGTTCACAGGCAGGTTGGATTAATCAAGCAAAGGCATCAGTGGCAGCTGGTCATTGCTTTAATTTGATATCTCAATTTTAAAGCTATATCTTTAATTTTAATGAACCCTACACTGCTTAGATGTATTCTAATGACTTATAATATTTTTGATTGCATTCTAAGCGTATCAACCCTTTCACTAATAAAGACATAGAAATATTCCACTATCCTATACAATTATATTTATTTCATTATTAAGGATCATTAAAACTGTAGCAATAAATACATTTATATATATTTTTTCTACTAACAATGTACAGACACTTTTAAAATAAAGTATAATCGCTTGCCAAAAGAGTTCAGTAATCAGTTTTTAAAATTCACTAGTATTAATTTTAAATAAAAATAGCGTAGTCAAGAAAGTGTTTGCGGACGTGAAGATCTTTAGAATGAAAGTCAAATTTATGCTAATATAAAGACAGTTTTTTTCCTTCCAAAGAGCAATAATAGACAGTCTAATTAAAACTTTTTTTTTGCCAGAGATTAAAACCTTTTGCGTGTGAATGGTTAAAAACATTTTCTTCCAAAAGGATTAGTAAAATTTGCTGGTAGTTTTGCTTTAAATTGCATAATAAATTATACATCTATATTGCCTTAATATTCTATTTTCATTATTTTTATTATTATTATATTAAGAAAAATATTAATAAAACATTAAATCATCTTTCTTTGATTAACTTTTTTGTACTTTGAACATTGTCATTTAATTAAAACAAAATTATTCAATAATGTTTAATCCAGTATCAATAATGTTTCACCAAATATAATAGAAATCAAGCAAAAAACAAAAACGGCATCTCATTGATTATTTTATCTTGTAATAATTATTACAAAAGTATCCATAAACAAAATATTAATTTTTATTTATCATTTTATACAAAAAGTGAATTGGCATATAACAGTTATTAAAATATGCTAAGATTATATTTAAGAATCTATTTAACTGGGTTGGAGGGGGGGAAAGAAAATTAACTTCATTATGTTATAGTCTTAATTATCTTAAACAAACAATCAGGATAAATATATAATTTTCTTCACAATTTATTCTGCAAACTTTAAGAACTGTTATATATATATATAATTGTAGTGGCATGGGGGCATCATTTGGTGTCTTTTGTAACAGTATAAAAACAGGGAAATCATGGGAAGATGTGTCACCATCCTCATTGAACAACCAAAATATCAAAAACAATGAACAATGAATATGAGAGTCAGCATTGTGTAAGTATAAAATGATAAAATGAATGTGAACAGTGAGACAGCATGTTACTATCCCTATATAGTTGTTGTAGTTATCCTACTAATAAGTTATGAAGTACAAATCAGCAAAGAATATTATTATATAAAACTATAATTAGTTATCCTAATATTCTCTCTTAATACAATTTTCAAAATTAAGGTTAGTACTGGTAAACAGTTAAAATTAGTGAAAAGAGAGAATAAAAATTATTTATCGCATTCTATACTTTTCTCTTTTTATATATATATTAAAATATTCATATTATTATTAAAAATTTAATATTTGAGAATTATCATATTATCATGTGGTACACAAAATATTTAAATTAAATACTGATTATTATGATAAAAACACATAAAAATTATTTTCTTATTAATCAAATACATTCTAAATTTAAGATGCTTGTAATATTGGTTTGGCCAAAATTGGCCACTGCCTACAATATAGACATATATAATACTTTGGAAGCTAAGGTAACATGGGGGAGATGGTAAAATGACAGTCATCATTGTTCCCATTTATAAATATAAAATGAATTTAGAATATAAGAGTAGAAAATCAATGAGCAACTATAAAAAAAAAGAAAATGAGGAAAAAAACATGAGAGTCAGCATAAACTAACCATATAGTAAATAATTATACTAATCTTAAGTTATAGACTATAGATTATCCAGCATTAAGAAATAATAATAATCATTAACTCATAAACAATCAGCAAACAATCAATAGTCATGAAATCAACAATCAATCTTGTCAATGCATATAAAGGAGGTATACTATAAAACAGGCTATTTAGCTAACTACTTCCAAACACAGAGCAGAATATAACACAATTATTTGAATGCACATACTTAAGTGCTAATCCATTATTTATAATAAAAACATTATGCTGGGATACAGAAATGTGCTCATCATAAATTAATGCTCTGTCCACCTAGTGCTATGAATGTACTGGCCAACTATAAACTTAATCTCTAATGAAAAACAAAATGCAGTAAATAGACATTAAATATGATATCTTTGCACCATCTAGAGTTATCAGCTGATGTTTAAACAAGCATAAATCCCTACATCTGTATAACTAACTTATTCTAATTTACTTTAAAATAATTTTACTGGGATAATTTAAAAAAACAATTCCTCAAACTCTAAGGTATATTAAAATCAAGTCATACACAATGCCAATTTTTGTAGTAGATAACTGAATATTTTATTTAGTAAGTTATCCTATTATAATTTTGGTATAGGACATGTTATTCATGGCTTAAAACAAATTAATTTCATTATTAAATTTTTAATTGACATAAGATAATGTACAAATAGACAATATGAAGTAATTTACAAACCAACTCTTTAGAAGAAACAAATAAATGAAAATTTGAATGGTACAAAAAAATTAATGAAGAGGCAAAGAAGATATAGAAAAAAATAAACATTTAAAAAACATTTTGATTTTAGAAAGAAAAGTGTTTCAATAATAAAAAAAAAATTGTGGCACTATTATTGAAAAGATAAATATTATGTGTGCAGAAAAATTGCATAAAAAACTAGCTTGTAATAAACAATAAAAAATTGAATCAAAATAACTTATACAATTATAACTATATTTTTTGAAATGTCAATTATTTAAATTTATCAAACAGACGGAATTGTTATTGATAAATAAAAATAGAGGAAATATTGATTATGCTATATAACACGTATATACATGACCAAAGTGTACCAGTTGACTGGGAAAATGTAATAGTAATACGGATATCGAAAAGTAAAAAATAAAATATTGGAAATTATCTATCTATTAATTATGTAAGATCTATTATAATACTTTTAACAGAAAACACTAGGCTTATATTAACCAAAAGAACAAGCTGGATATAAATCACATTTATGTATTAAAATAAATTTTAGAAAGGAATGAATCTGATTTGCCACTTATATTGGCTTGTAAATTATAAAAAGATATCTGACTCTATAAGAATATCTGCAATGATTAAAGTTTTGAAACAGAAAGACATTGTCATAGGATATTATAAAATTTTAAAGAATATATATTCAAATGTAATAGCCAAGATTAGATTACATAGTAATATTAAGAAAATTAATACCAATAAGGTTATAAGATAATATTTCATATCTTCAAAACTTTCTACTGCTGTTTTAAAGGCATATATTTTGTAGATTAAAATGAAAAACTAAGAGAATAGAAATAAAAAAAGATAAATTGGATCATTTAGATTTATAAATAATGGGACTGATTTTAAAAATAATTCTTTGAGTTTCAAAAAATTACGCAAGGGATATTAGATAAATGCAAAAACATTTGACCCAAGACAAATGCTAAAAAGACTAAAATAATATTCAATAGCTTACAAAAAAAATTCAACATTGATAGCAATAAATTAGAAAAAGTTAGCAAGTACACATACCTTTGTTAAGTTATTAATACAGATTAAAATAATGGAAGAAATTGTTTGTGTTTGGGTTTACAGACACTTAGAAGTTGATTAACCAATAAAAGCCTAAGAGTAGTATGAAAATGATGATTTGAATTACTGTGAGTTTCAGTTACGACTTTAAAAGTATAGGATCATCATCATGAGACAAACAATCTACCACTACTATTTATATCCTCTCATAGTGTTATTTATTTTAGTTAACTATAATACATGTAACTAATAGATAGATATAGGATTATCACACATATGAAACAATGAAGTTTAATTTGATATATTAATATTAATACTGTATAGAAGAGAAAAAAGTCAATCAAACATTTTAAATTGTAACAAAATAAATTTATTTTAATATTAAAAAATAATACCAGATATTAAAAGGAGTTTGAATATGATATAAATTAATATTTTGCTATTCAAAAAAAAATTATATGAATGAAAAACGTTCAATAAGAAAATACATATGATAGTAATAATAACAACAATAACAGCAACAATAACAATAATAATAGTAATAATAATATATAAATATATATATAATTACAATATAATTTTTTACTTAAAACTACAGTTAAAAGAAAGTAATAATAATAAGAGCATCAACTCTCCAAACTGTAGTGTCACCAAATTTTAGATTATGTAATAGTAGTAGTAGTAGTAGTAATAATAATAATAATAACTAGTTGGCTTAAAAGCAGAATATAAGCCACTGGACAACATACAAGATAATAATAACCAAAGTAAGCTTAAAATGGCACAACAGGAAAGGCCAGCTCAGCTCTATGAGCAAGAGAGATTAAACAATGAAAAAGAGGATAAAAGAATTGCAGCAAATGTAAGCCATATGAAATGTGACCAACAAAGTCAATCAAAGAGTGCAAATAAAGATTACATGCAAATTATGGCACTTGAGACTGAAGCTGAAGATGTGATTAATGGAGATAGAAGATGCAAAATTTCGAACAAAGTCTTACTATGGCCAACAATTTTATAAAACATCTGCTGAAATGATGGAGGCTATTACTCCAGATCTGCTTACCCAAATAGAAATGCACACTGAATATAAGCACAAACCAGGGCGTTCACCAAAACAAGATAGAAGATATAAAAAGGTGAGAATTGAACAAGAGAATCCTCACAGTGATCAGGAAATATATAATTGGGCTGTAGCAATGGATGAAGAGAGTGGCCTGGTGTTTCAAGATGCAGTGGAAATTGAGGAAGAAAAATAGGAAGACATGAATTTCTAAACTCAAAAGGAAAAAAAACTACTAATGAAACTTAAAATTGCTGTTTTAAATGTCAGAGGACTTAATGCAATCAATAAAAATTTCAAAGTCAGAAATTGGATAAATCAAATACGAGCGCATATAACAGGATTATTAGAAACGAAGATATATGCAGGCTCAGCAATAGATCCAGCTATCTACCTGAGAGGCCAGGGCTTCTCTGCATGTTCCAGAGATTCTTCCTCCCCATCTTCAGGAACTGGAATAGTAATTGCTCAAGATTGTCCTTTTAAAAACTTCAAAATACTTTACATTGATTCAAACCTTTTAATAATAACACTGACTCAAAAAATAATTACAATGAATATAGTGCTTGTATATATGCCAGTAGAAAAGCAAAAGATAGAATCTATAATTTATAATATAAATTCAATTCTTGCCATGAATGCAAGCCCCACTGTTCTGCAACTCATCTTATGCAAGAATTTATACAGAAATCACTACATAAAATAGCCATACCATTGATTAGTGGACAAGGTTTTCTGCCAGAAGGGGCTATCTTCTTTCATAATGGTCAGTTTGCAACATTAATAGATCTTGTCTTTTACTCACCACCGCTGCATCACCTCATGGAAGTAAAAATTGGTCCCGACCACTTTTTCTAATCATTCTGCCCAGCTAATCATGATCAATCTAGGAAAACTGCAAGCAGTTAATCACAACCTAACAAAAACAATAAGAGTACTTATCCCAACAAATGCGACAGAATTTCTCTTCTCAGAGACATATATTCTGTTGCAGAAGGTTAAAGGGATGAGCCTCGATCCTATACAGCAATACCTGACTTTTATAAATATCTTGACTTTCAATGTTGATCATGAAACAAGAAATCAACCACCACCATCAAAGCTTCTGCAATATGCTGATCAGCTACATCAGAGACTAATGATGATGACTCCAACACACAACACCCAAATACACATAAGAAAGCTGACTGATGCTTATAACAAGGCCTGTGAATCACTGAAAGAATATCTGAAGATAAAGAAAAGTAGGCTTTGCATGGCACAACAGCACACATGGACCCGCAAGTTTATCAAGTGGGCTTTGGGTTATGTACCAGACATAAAAGTGCCAATGGCCATACAGACTGAGGATGGTATGTTCACTGGCCATAACATGATTATGCCATTGTTCAAATATTTTCAGGATAAGTTAAGTGCGGAGCCTCACCTTTTTTTCAGCCAAAAATGTTTGGAGAGGTTGAGGGTGAATTACCAGTTAGTGAAAATGATATAATAGAGAAAATGAGAACTATCAGCAATGCTTGTCACCCAGGTGGCCATGGGATACCACTGTTCATTTTGAAGCATTTAAGTTTTTTTACAGCTAAATACCTCAAGGATTTAGCAAACTATCTTGCTCAAGAAATTAAACCAACCACAGGGATATATCCCATGGCAATAGTGCCATATAATAAAAAAAAGAAAGGCATACCAATGCCAAATGAGCTTAGACCAATATCTATGGGCCCACTTCCTATTAAAATATTGGAAAAAATTATAAAAGATAAGATTGAGCCCTATATTTTACCAACTATCAGTGAATCACAATTTGCAAAGAAGACATCAACGGGGCAAGCAGCATTGTTATTCAAGACCATGATGATAGCCACCAGGGTTAGAAAGAAATACAGCACAGTAGTGGTGCAAATAGATATTGCTTCAGCTTTTGATTCAGTGAGAATCCTCGTGTTACTGGATATGCTCAAGCAGACTAAAATACTCAAAGGTCTTCTATATTTGACTGCAAACTTGATACTGAGCAGAAAACTGTATGTTACTATGAATGGCTGAAATTCACCTTCATTCATCCCAACACAATCACTATCACAAGGGTCTCCTCTGAGTGCATTAATGTTTATTTATTATATCAATCCTCTTATTGAAAAAATCAATAGCACATTCATTGGAGTTCAAATACCTGGTACAACACAGAAGATTGCATGTCTCGCATACATGGATGATATCACAGTCTTCTTGACATCAAAGAAGCAAATACCACAGCTTCAGGCAGTGCTTGAACAATTTTCAAAGCAATATGGATTGAGCATAAACCCAGAAAAGTCTGTGGCCTGGACTCTACTCACTGGAAAGCCATGTGGACCAATGTATCGAGCAAAACCAGCTCCATTCCTAGGCTTTCCTTTTTTTCTAGGAGCCACTGGAATGAGATGTCAGATCCAAGCCAAGCTCAAAGAGGAAGTCAAAAGCATAGCTGAATCACTCTCAAAGGCATATTTGTCCATATATGCAAAGGTGCAACTGATTAACAAACTTATAATAACCAAGATAACATATTACATGCCTGTAGTTGAATTTTCAAAAAAAAATTTATGGCATGCATTAATTCCATATGTTGCAAGCTCATCTGGGGGAAAAAGACGGTGGCAATTTCAATGGCAAAATTGAATCGCCCTCTTATAGAAAATGGACTGGGATTGCATAGCTTACAAACATTTCAAACATTCAAAACAAGGAATGCTATAATTGCTATACTCACTCAATTTCCTAAATTAAGACACCTAAAGCAGATAACACCTACAGATAGACCTCCTCCAAAAGATTGTTTTTTGGCAATCACTGTTTACCAATGCAGGAGAGAAAGAACAATTCCAGATCAATTGGACCAAAAATATAAATATTGGGAAAATATATAAGTTTATACATCAAAATAATTATAATGAGGAGATCCCATCAATACTAGAAATAGGAAACAAATATCTGATCAAGCAATACAAAAAATGGCAACTAGAACCTAAGTTCCTAGATTTTATAATCAAGATGAATTTGAACGCTTTACCTACCAAGTATTTTTTGCATCACAGAAGAATGTACAGGTCAGTTGATCCATTCTGTGGCCTTTTCCATATGTCTGAGGAGACTTTACAGCATATAGTTTTCAACTGCAAGGCCTTGGAGCAGACTAGATGCATTTTTCAGGCCAAATACAGGGAAAAAATACTACAATGATGCAAATTATATCAAATTACAAAGGTAGGTCTATACCAGCCATAAGGGCCTCAACGTTTGTTTTATATGCACTTTGGTGCACTAGGTGTGTATTCATATTGGGTAATAACCCCAGAAGGCATCCAGCCACATTTGAAAATAAGTTGAATAAAATTCAAGTTAGAGACAAGCAGATCACCAGCCCGGATATTTATGCAGCTACTTGGTCCCTGCTCAGGCAAATAGCAAAGCTATAAAAAAAAATTAAAGAAAGCATGGTCCTGATTATGTTCCTATTGGACAATAATATGATTAATTAACATTGATAAAGTGGATAGAATCATGTAAAATTATCCGTACAGATATATACTTTTAAAAAAATGAATATTGTAGACTTGAAATTGAACTAACAATAATAAGATTCAACATGTATCTTGCTACGGCATTATAATACTATGTAACTATTGGATCAATAAAGTTTACTATTGTTGAAACTTAATAATAATAATAATAATAATAATGATGATGATGGATGATGATGATGAGATGATGATGATGATGATGATGATATGATGATGATGATGATGATGATGATGTGTGTGTGTGTGTGTGTGTATAATAATAATAATAATAATAATAATAATAATAATAATAATAATAATAATAATAATAATAATAATAATAATAATAATAATAATAATAATAATAATAATAATAATAATAATAATAATAATAATAATAATAATAATAATAATAATAATAATAATAATAATAATAATAATAATAATAATAATAATAATAATAATAATAATAATAATAATAATAATAATAATAATAATAATAATAATAATAATAATAATAATAATAATAGAATGATTTAAAAATTTAATATTAGTTATAAAAAAAATTGATTAATGAATTAAGTAAAAATAAAATTCTCACTCAGGTATCTTTGGTTTTGAATCTTTTTTGAGTTCAAAAAACACAATACAACAAAATAATAATAATAAGTGTATGTACTGTTTTATCATACTTTTTTTATTACTTCTGTTTATTCATTTGAATATTCATTATGTTAAAATAGTCTTTTTCTAACAACGATTTTAATTTTATTCAGGGTATTTTTTTTTTTAGGAATACAAAATTAATTGAGGCTTTGAAAATTATTTAAATTCTAATTATCTAAAATAAAAGTTCAATTCACGCAATCCTCTTTTTTTATATTAAAAATAAAATTTATAATTAACAAGATAACATTGAATTTATATATACATTGGTAAAATAAATCTGAAAAGACTTTGAAATAGTCAATCAACATCTGTAAGATTATGAAGTAACCCCTGGAGCCAATAACTTGTCTCTAGATTTAATTTTGTTCATAATTTCCAAATAAACTTTCCAAGGGCTGATTTGTTTGATTAAACACACACAAAAAAATGGCCATTCTAATGATTGAAAAAACTCCACTTTTAAATGCATTCAAGAATGACAAAACATTAGTACTATTTGGAGGAACATTTGCAATTATATTTTTCCGAAGATGGTGAAAAAATGGGCAACAAAAGAAAAGATGTAAAGTTTCATCATTAGACTTACATAGATTACACAACGGATTAATTTTTTGAAAGCCTCTTTTCCAAACTAAAAAATGATTAGTGGGTAAAGAGGTAAGATTATATTTTAAAATAAAATCTATATATTTGGGTTCAAAAATCAAATGTCTAGATCTTTTAACAAATAACTTATTTAGAAATGTCTAATTGAATTGGTAGTTTTTCTTGACTATTAAATATAAGCTTATAGACATCTCAGTATTTTATTTTATTTTCTAAGATGTGTTTTGTAATAGAAAATAATTTGACTAAATATTTCCTTAAATTTTTGATTCAATTACTTGGAATTGGCAGAGGTATATTAGTAGGTTCAAAAGTAAAACAAGTTTGGTTTTCCAGCAGATTAAGATAAATAGCACTTAAAACACTCATTACTTTTTGGATATAAAAACATGTAATGCATGAAGTCTGAGACCATTGAGTTCTCTAGACATTTGTACTTTAGATAAACTTATGGCTACACATTTACCATTTCAAAGCAGTTTTGAGCAAATTGAATTAATTTTTTTTCTGAAAAAATATAGTAGGCTTAATAACTGGAAGATAATAATTAATTTGTGGAAAAATCATCATGTTCAATAATGGTCTTGCCAGGAAGTGAAATCATGGCCAAAGATTCAACAATATTTTTAGTTTTGTCCACAATATCCTGTTGTATTTGTTTTCTCATAGCCATTCTAGACAATGCTATTGGATAACCAAAAAAATTTTGTGGCTTGGCAGTATATATTGAAGGAACAACATTACCTTTATTGATATTCCAAACAGAAGATTTGGAGCAGTTTATATTAAGATTAAATTTAACAGAATATCTATCCAAAATTTTATAAAGTCTTGGTAAGTCCTTCTGAGATGGAAGAAATACTGTAATGTCATCAACATATTATATGTGATGAATCTTTTCCCTAAGTGCTGGAACAAATATCCCACTTAGTTCATTTTTAATTTCTTTAAGCAATGGATTTATGTACATGATAAAGAATAATGTACTAAGAGGTGACCCTTGTGGAATAGATATATATGGTTTAAATCCTGGTGTAGGACGACCATCTAATGATGTAATATAAACATTTGAAACCCCATAATATCTAAGAAGATAGAATAATTTAAATAGTACAACAGAATCAAATGCTGCAGCAAAATCTAATTGAACAGCAATAGACATTGTCTTTTTTTATATTTCTCACATGTTCAACCAGTAAAATAAAATGCTGCACAGCCTCAATTATAGAAGAGTCCTTGTGAGAAAATTGGTGTATAGTGATATGAGATAGTAATTGTGGCTGAATCTTATCCTTAATGATAGATTCAATAGTTTTTATTAGCAGTGGTATCATTGAAATTGGATGGATATTAGAGAGGCTTGATGGGTTTATATGTTTTTTCATAAAAGGTACAAGTGATATTGAGCAAAGATCAGGAATGATCTGAAAATCACCTGATAAGATATCTATTACTTTTCGAAGTATGGGTATTGTAAAATTACTAAGATGAAGTAACACAAACCTTGGAATGCCATGCAATCCAGGGGCAATACTCTTTGGGTATGATTGAAGTTTCTGCAAGATCTGCATATCAGAAGTATCATGATTTTTATGTTAATAAATATTATTCCATATATCACTTATTTCAAATCTATAACTCTAAAGTTTACTTTAAAAAAAACTATGAATTCTGTTAAACATATTGATCCCTCCAATATTATTACCATCTATCGAGATAATTGAGGGAGTTGGATGTTTTGTAGCACCAATTGCCCAATGAAGATAACTACGAGCCCAATTATGCTGCATAGGTAAATATATTTTTGTCCTTTTATAGCAATATAATTGGAAAACATTAACTGTTTATCACAATATTGTTTTTTAAGATGTATAATTTCACTAACATTAGCAGCCATTGATGATAATAAGCTAATCCTACTGCCAATATGATCAAGTTCTTTAAGCAGTCTATTTGGTCCCTTAGATTTCTTTGTAAAAGTATTAATCAAAGAGCTTAATATTCCCACAAAAGATGACCATGCATGTAATTATGACTATAAAAGCAATTGTATCTTCTGAAAAAAAAAAGCTTCTGAAAAGATCCATTCAGGAGGATTAACCTTATTTAGTAATCTAATAGTTATCATATGAGATGACAAAGTCAATAACCAGAATCAATATTTAAGGAGATCAAAAAAGCTAAATGATTTGAGAAAGGAATAATTTGAAGTTTAGATTAAATATCATGATATAATTCCGATGTGAAATATAATAAATCAAAATTAAATATCTGTGATGTTGTGTATGAAGAGAGCAACCTTTACCACATAGAAATAATTTTTTAAAAAGATGTAAATATTTAAGATTGAATTTTTTATAACTCATATTAAAGTTACCAAAAAAAATTACTGGTGATGCAACAGAAGACAGAATTAAATTAAATTTTAATAATTGATGATAAAACAATATTACAATCATTCTTTAAATAAATATATATTATAATTAAAGAAACAGTAGCAATTGTAATATCCAATATTAATAAATCACTGCTTAAAAAAGCATCTTAAATTTTCAAAGTTTAATTTTTTATTTATTAATAGCGCAACACCAAATGATGCTGAATTCGATGGATAATAATGAAAAACACCATATTGTGAAAGCAATTAATTAATTTTTGGATTAGATTGCCAATGTAATTTTGTTTCAGCAAGACAAACTATTTGTAGTTGATTAATATCAAACCATCTTTTTAAAGCATATACACTATTAAGAGGGTTTAAACCCCTGACATTAATACCCCCAATGTTTAATATCATATAAACGATAACAGTTATTAATAAAGAGACTTTAAAGATTAGTCAATGAATGAACCATCAACCAAAACAATCTGATTACTCAAATTTCGAGCTTCTTCAGACTGAAGGTCATTTGATTTATTTTGAGACTCATTTATATTTATTTCAGTTAAAGTATTATTAGCTATATCTTGATAATTCGCCATCAGAAATTGATCCATTTTTTTATTAGCTAGTCTAGTGCACTTCTTTTCTTTTCATTTCACTGTACTCCTAGAATTTATCACCGGATAAATATCATAAAGTCAGAATCTGATAAAGAATTGCTGGCCTCTTCTGTATATGAACTAGAATAAGTTTTCTTTTTATTATTATTAATTGATGCCTGTTCAATATTGTTTGGATAAGATTTTACTTGTTGTTTAAAATCTTGATCATTAGTGTTTATGCAGAATGAAGATGTTTTACATTCTTCTATAAGATTTTCTTTTATAATTTGAATTTGTAATTTATTATTAAATAAATCGTTAGACATATTATTATTTGATTTTCTTATTAATAATTCAATAGGCATATTATTTTCATCTATTTTAGATTTATTTAATCAAGATTTTTTCTTATCTTTTTTTCTAGAAGAATTATTCATCATTTGATGTTCAATATCATATGTCAAATCTGAATCAGTGGTTGAATTACTCATTTGTTTATGTTGAAAGTCAGAATAATTTTCAGTTTTCCTCTTCAAACTACTGATCAATAATTGATTACTAGTATTTGTACAAAAGGAATTATGTTTATTAATTAATTCATTAGAAATTTGATTATTATCTGTGATTTTATTTTGAAAAATACTTGTTGATTCAGTATTTTTTTGATGTGTAGCATTGATATTATGTTGTACATTCATTTTATTATCAGATATATTTTCTTGTTGACTTGATTGAATTTTATTAATATTTAATTTATCAGACTAAAATTGGGTAAAATCAGTTGCCTCAGTAAGAATGATGTTGTTGTTTTAAAGTCATTTTAGATAACATACATTTGTGATTTTTTGTTATTTTCATATTATATAATTGACAAAAATTTTTGGACATAATTTAACTAATTGATCTCTTTCACCACAAAAAAAAAAAAACATTGTGATTGGATACCTTTGATTGAAATAAATATTGGACAATTTTTTTCCTCAAGTGTAGAAGGAATATCTAATGGAGATATATCTTTATGTAATTTTAAAGTAAAGAAAACACTATTAGAGAGTAATTTGATATTAGATCTTTTTTCTGTAAGATATTTGAATTGTGTAATAATACCATATTTTGATAAAAGATTTTGAATATCTATTTGAGAGAAGTTAAAATAGCAATTTCTTGCAAGACCATAAACTAATCTGGGCCTATTCATGTCTACTAAAAACGCTGTTCTAAAATAAGTAGACTTCTTTTAAATGTTTCTTTTTGTAATATATTATAAAATTCAATTATAAGATAGCTTCTATTTGGATGATGATATATTTTTTTCTGATATCTTCAAATTGTAAATAGTTGGCAATTCTCATTTGTGGTTGATAAAATTAAAGTATTATCACTATAATAATTCAAAAAATAATTATATAATGTTACAGGTATTCTTGAATTAAACTCTTCACTGATATTTTGATAATTACCTAAATTAATAGATATATTCTCTTTATTTAATAAAAGTTCATTTGTTTTATCAGAGGAATCAATTTCTTCATTAACAAAATCTAATATATTAATTTGAGAGGTTTTTTGGTTTATATTTTTATTTTGCATATTCATTTCACTTTTTCCAAAAGTTGAAGCATAACTATGATGATTTATTTTATTAATAATATTATCTTTAACTTGTGGTTGAAAACTAGTAGAATTAATTATATTAGATGTAGATTTACTTGTTATTTGTAAATTTATTTTATTTGATATAGAATTTAATGTTGGAAAATCAGATAAATTTTCATTATCACATGATAATGTTTGAGTTTTGTTATAATCACATATATTTTTACGATTTTCATTAATTATCATAGAATCTAAATTTCCATTAGAAGATTTTGAGGAAGAACTATCAATAAAAGAATTAGACTGAATATCTGATTCATTACTTAATTGATTATTATCTTGCCTTAATATTTTATCTAAATTGAAATTTTCATCATTAAAAACATCGATACACTGAAGAGTAGTAACTTCTTTTTATTCTTTTTATTTTGCACAATTCCCACTTCTATACATACTTCTGAATTTGTTGTTGGTAACTGAGAAAAGAAATAGCTGTTAAAAATAGGCAGGCTCTAAAATATGTCCATCTAGGTAAGTTTTAAGACAAGCTCACCTCCCTACAGATTGTCTCCTGCTTCATTCTTAAATTTCCAATGATACAACATTTTTCACAATGCTATGATTTTCTTAATCAACAACTATTTTGAGCAGTAATATTGTTTGTTTTTTTCATTATTTCAATTTCCTTTGCTGGCTGCTTGTCATAGTATTTACTGGTGTGGATTCAATTGACATCTGACTTTTTCCAAAAATCAATTTCATCCGTTTTTTAAATAATGACTTTAGTATTTTTCTTAAGCCACACTAACATCAAACAGTTAATATTATTGTACCTATTTGTTTTTCAGGAGTTACTATATTTAATTATGATCTATTAAATTAATTATCATTGATTAACTTAGAAATCTAAAAATATTTTATAAACACATAACCTTATTATAAAGCAAAACACGACAGAATTTAGTAAAAATTCTTATTTATGTTACAAGACTAATCAAGTTTATTTAATCTTTGATTTTAAATAAGTTATAGCTTGTCAAACTATCGATTAATAATATTATTTAATCTTTATAAATTAAGCACTCAAGGCGCATGTACTAAGGTTATAGCCTTATTTAAGTATTAATCTTTATTTTCAAATAATTACATACTTGCATTTTGTCTGTATTCATGTCTTCTTTTCCTTTTTAAGTTTTAAATAAATATGCATGTACATTCCACATTATATGCCAGACTAATCTACCTCAATATATAATAAATAAGAATTTAATGGTATAAACTTTTAAATAGTACTAATAAAATATTATTAAAAAACAAACTATATTCCTATTAATAAATATAAAATTGTTTGATCTAATTTATTCTTGTAGAATTGTATTCATCTAATTAATACTGAAAGAAGTATTCAAAAGATTAAATAGAAACAAAAACCTTCAGTTCTATTTAAAATCTATGCATATAGTCCAAAATTGTTTTTCATTAAAAAAAAAATACTTGTTTTCTGTTTTGAAATTGTGCTTCACTAATTTTCTAAGAAGAGTCATTCCTGTTTATTAGAAGTGAAAGGAAGAAAAATAACATTGTGAAGATCACATGGTTTCAATTCATTAAATAAATTTTCTATGGTTATATGGATATTTTTTACTGTAATGTTTTTGTGTCAAAAGTCCATTTTTGATATTGCATTGCCCTCAAATAATAAACTGAAATTATTATAATATAAAATGTATTACAAAAAATAATATATTTTCATTGCCTTCTATAATTATTTTTAATACCAAAGTACATAAAATAAAATATAAAAAAATTATGTAGAATACATCATGATGAAAAAATTATTCTTTGTGATGAATATATTGTTTAACAGAAGTTTCCTTAATTAAATTTGTTGACTACCTATCAATAATGTTGTTTGTTCTAACTATATTGGAAATTGTTCATATAAAAGTTTATTATTATAACATTTTTAATGCTATATTGATTGCCAAGTTAAAAACCTGTTTGCAGTAATAAAAAAAAGCATAATTTGCTTAAAAATAACTTTTCTTTTTTTAAAACATTTCATGAGAGATTGGACTATTTCCACCATCAAATATGAGTATTGATGTCTTTAGAAAAATTTAACTTGTATTTAATTATTCCAAATACATTCAACCATTAGTAATAACACATCAAACAGGTTAATATATGCATTGTTTATTGTAAGGAAAAGATTAAATGGTGATAATAGTTTACAAACCAGAACAGTTTTTTCTTTTGATAGTATAATGGAACTATTAACATTTTGTATAAAAACAACTTACTTTCAATTTAACACAGAATTATTTTGCCAAAATCAAGGAATGGCTATGGGCTCACCATTGTCTCCCCTGATTAGCAATATTTACATGGAAGAACTTGAAATCTTAGCCATAAAATCTACTCAATATCCACCTAAAGTTTAGTTTCGGTATGTGAATGATATATTTGTTGTATGGCCACATGGTGAAGCACTGCTACAAACTTTCTGAAAACACATCAACAGCATATCCCCTTTAATTAAATTTACAATAGAATCAGAACAAGAACAAAAATTAACATTCTTGGATGTTCTTGTGATAAAACTCCCTCATGGCAAAATCAAAACTACAGTTTACTGAAAAGCTACACATGCATGACATTACCTAGTCTATACAACCAATAACACCAAAAACACAAAACATGGATTTATACTATCACTATGGAACAGAGCAAAAGGAGTTTGTTCAGAAATCATACATTTGGAAAAAAAAAGATTTATATAGAACAAGCTCTTATGAAAAATGGTTATCCATCAGCTGTTATTAAAAAAATGTTAAATCGACAACACAAAGAACCATCAAGAGAAAAAACAATTATTGGTACTGTAGTATACCCATACATTCCAAAAATAGCAGAGCAAATTAATGAAAGTCTGCAATGACTATAACATCAGAACAGCTTTTCAGAGCCATACCACTCTATAAGGAATTTTAACATCTACAAAGACTAAACTTAAAATGCTGAAAAGGAAAAAACTGCATTTACAAAATACCATGTGAATTTGGAAGATCAAATATTGGTGTAACCAGGCATCCCATTGAAAAGCACTTGCAAGAACACAAACTGATGATTAGAAGAGAGAAAACAGATGCATCTAAGGGAGCAGACCATGTACATGCCAATGAACATATGTTCAATTGGGAAAATACAAAAATATTGAATAGAGAAGGAAAGGTACAAAGAAAAAAATTTAAAGAAGTTGCTCACATGACAATGGCAAAAAATTCCACAAGCCACCTAATGTGACTATACATAATGTATGGAAAACACTAATCAACTTTGCTCTTAGGAAAAAGTGTAAAAATCAGAAGGAACTTCATAGATAAGTATATAAAATTTCCACTATCTGTTGCCTTTGGAAGGGTGGTCAGTTGGTTAGAGCATTACCTTAAAATTCACTACTGAAGAATCTAAGGGTCCAGGATTGAATCCCATGCTATTACTGTCACTGGTCAGTCCAGCAACACCTGAAGAAGAGGGGAGATAACACCTCTTGAAACATTGTGCATATATTAACCTGTTTGAAGTGCTATTACTAATAGTTGAATGTATTTGGAATATTTAAATAAAAGTTAATTTTTTTTAAAGACATTCAATACTCATATTAGATGATGAAAATTAGTTTAATATAAAAATACAACTAGAACACCATCATCACAAACCTTCAGGAAAACATTATCCTTTATATATTCATTGGCCATAACATATACCATTTAAAATAATGTGATGTTTTTTTTTATTTTATTAAATATATAGTCATCATAGTTTGGAACTTTATAAATAAAGCTCTCTCACATCAAGCAAGCTAAAAATACATTAATCATTTCAAAATATAATAACAAAAATCTTAGTACATTTTTATAGTTATGGTATGGTATCAGTACCTTCTAAATATAAATTATGCTATGTCCACAGCTTAAGTTTAAAATTAAGGCTTATGAAAAGTGAACAAAATACTAATAACATTGGCTATTGAAAAGTATAATATCATATACGACACTTACATTAGAACTTATAATGAAAAATGACAGTAATTAAATAAAAGTAAAACACTATGATTAAACCCATAAAATAAAAGGCATATTTATTGAAAATAAAAAAAATTATTTAAAACCTTTTTTTGATAAATTTTTAATTTTAACCTCATGTGCACATCTGTCAAATAATTCCCTCTTGAAAAATAAAAGCATTTTAAAATGCATTTGAAAATAGACATTCAAAACTAATTATTTATGTATTGTTTAAAGAAAGTGTTTTTTTTTCATACTGTATTTTTATGGACATTTTAAATTTAAAAAAAAGAAAAAAGTATTAAAAACATTTTCAAATAAAATAAAAGGTTTGAATATTTGCTTTTTTATATTGGTAATGTAATGAAACCTATATTTTTAAAAAATATATAATTCTAGGAGCTAATAAATTATTATTAAAAGTACTAAACTATAATTAATGTTTAAAAAATAGCTTACTTGTTTTTGTGAAATTGCATTAAAAAAATAAAAACAAAGTTTCTCTAACATAGCAATAATAAACAGTAGTTTGTTTTTAAATAGTCACATAAATTATATTGGCCCCATCTCTTGATGTAATTAAATTTAATTGTTTTCAAAAATAAATACATAAATTTAAAATTAAATGAGAGTGATAACAAAAATAAATGCTGTTAGAGCAAGATTTATTATAAATCTTTAATATATTTTTTGATTTGCATATCGTCCTTGATTTTAAGATTAATCACAATACAAGAAATTAAAATAAAACTCTTTCCAGTTTTAAAGCAAGAAAATACTAAAGGTAATGTAACACAATATAGGGATAAAAAAAACTTTATTTTTTAAAAAATATTATTTTACTAATTATCTGATATTATAAATGAAAAAACATCTTTCATTGTGCAAAATAAATTTTAACAATATTTTTAAATTTTAAGATAAATTACTATTGGGGAATGGAGTAATGAAGACAAAATAATATTTAGTTTTTTATTTATTTAAAGATTATTTTATGATAAAAAATAAATGTTAATACTGTACTTTTTGAATCATAATTTGTTCTGGTTGTTATTATTATTTATTATTTTTACATAAAACATTAATTTTTGTTGTAGAAAATAAAACATTAATTTTGCACTTTTCAAATTTATACCTTTATATTTATATAAATATATTAAGTTTTATAGTATTAGAGTACTTAATCATTATTCACATTATTCTTATGATAATTTGGCTTTCATTAATCACAAAATTGATTTTTATACTATTTTTATGGTAGTAGTTTAGCATGAAGAACAAAGGATCCCTAAATTATTTGGGTGTGCTTAAGTTTTGTTAAAAAGATTATGAAAGTTTCATGCCCTCTATGATAAAGAAAGTTATTGAATGAGATTTATCCATATAATAATAATTTGCATAATAATTACTCTTTTCTTTGTTTTAAAAATAAATATATTAAATGTAAAAATTAATAATGGGGCATTTTTACAAGAGTTGTTCTGAAAAATATGAATAAGTATATATAACTCACAATGGCTACAACTAGTATGTGATACCACCATCAATAGTTAATGTCTTAATTTCATATTATTTTTAAAATCAAACAGGTTTGCAAAAATCAAATTAGTGTTAATTTACCTAATGTAGTTTTAATTTTCTATTCCTCTCTTTCTGTTTTAATAGCATCTTAAATATGTAAATTGTTCCTTTTTGCAAAAAATTGCTATCTTTTTTCTACTTTTTAAGACAAATGTAAAAAACATAATGTAACTAATGGCAACAATAATAAGAAGCAAATTAATTTTATTATAATAACTGATTATAAAAAAGCAATCAACAGATTATAAAAAAGCTGACAACTTAAATCTAATTAAACAAAATTAATTTTATTTTATTTTCAGGGTAT
Organism: Epiperipatus broadwayi; assembly: GCA_028023455.1. Taxonomy (NCBI): domain Eukaryota; kingdom Metazoa; phylum Onychophora; class Udeonychophora; order Euonychophora; family Peripatidae; genus Epiperipatus; species Epiperipatus broadwayi. Next base: position 5,673,637 of record JAQFVV010006222.1, read on the forward strand.
ATTTTAAATTTTTTTTATATGTATAACCTAACATTTATTGTAAATAATAATTATAAAAAAATCAAATTTGAAAATTATATATATATATAAAATATACAAACCATTATACAATTATAAATATCCAGTAACACCTTCTGTTTAAAGATCTATATCTCAATAATAGCAAACCTTAAAATGATATCATTTTAAGGTTTGCTATTATTGAGATATAGATCTTTAAACAGAGGGCATTACTGGATATTTGTAATTGTATAATGGTTTGTATATTTTCTATAATTATTTCAGTTAGTGTTAACAGGAACTTTCTTTTCATATATATATAATAAATACATATCTTAAGAGAGGTATGAGATACCAGTTGTAGTTAGAGTATCACAAAATCACATTATAGCCATTGTCAGTTAAATGAAAAAAGAATTTAAAATAAAATAAATAAATAAATACCTAATATTAACACAAAAAGTACAAAACAGAATAGATAAATAAATTTAGATATCTGATTTTATGTTAAATGTAAATAATATTTATTTTTATAAAGCACAAACAGCATTGAAATTAAATTGAGAGACTGCAAACCTCTTGTGCTCATCACTATCTGTCTCTCAATTTAAGTTAAATGTAAAATAAGTACTAAAAATGAATAAACAAATGTATAATATTAAAAATAAATATATAAATATAAAATGAATTTGAATAATCACATAAATACTGTGAAAAATTTATTAAAGTCTATTATTTCTTCATATTATATATGTCAGGAGTGGTCAAACTTTTAGATGTTGGGGAATGACTTTTTCGATAAAAGTGTATCTGAGGGTGGCTACATTTTTTTGAGGTTTTCAAACCAGAAACCAGAAAAAAATTTCACCATCTGTTGGCTGTTTTGGGTCACACTTTTGCTATTTTATCATAAATTTGTAGCTTTATTGGTATTTAAATTTTAATTCCAAAAAAATCCATTATTTGCAGTATTTTTTGTAAAAAAATAGATTTCTGATTGTGGTCTGTTGTATATAGTCCCACCTCTTTTTCCTTATAAAGTGCCACAAAGCACTTACTGTCAACATTGGCTATTGTTCTCCAGGCATTTCTAATTGTCAAAGTCATAAATCATACCAAAATGTTTTATGCTTTCACAATAGATTTTGAATGTAAATAAATATATTTCTCATAATTTTTTACATTTATAACTATGTTTTTATATTAATTTACTTAAATATAAAGTTTGATTTAAAAATTTTTAAATTTTACAAGAAAAATAATTTTAAAAAAGTCAATAGTTGGACTGCTATTTAATACATGTGAATAATCAGTAAACATCACATGATCACCATCTCTATACTAGCACATAATTGTTGTAAACAAAGGCACTTTCCAAAAAGTAGTGCCATCCTGTGCCAAACAGAGTAATCAATGGATGCCAGAAGGCCTGTGCATAAAATCCCTATCTAGTGCCTACTCATCCAATATCCCCAGAATAGTTTCTGGCTTGTGGCCATCATCAGTGAGGAGTCTTGGATCTGAAAGCACTGCACCTAGGTCTTAGGATCTAATGCAACCCTCCAGCAGGCACCTTTTAACTCTATTTTACTACAAAACTATGAGAATGAAATTTAAAAACACAATAATATTTTCAATCTAAGCTCAATAACTTATATAGTCATATGGGTCTGAACTCAATTCAGCACCCATACATTTTGGAGTCTTTGGCTCTTAAACAACCATAGCCACTACTATCCTATTAGGCAGGATTGGTGTTAAAGCACTAAACATCACATGATCACCATCTCTATACTAGCACATAACTCTCCAAACAGTAGTGCCACCCTGTGCCAAACAGAGTAATCAATGGATGCCAGAAGGCTTGTGCATAAAATCCCTATCTAGTGCTTACTCATCCAATATCCCCAGACTAGTTTTTGGCTTGTGGCCATCATCAGTGATGAGCCTTGGATCTGAAAGCACTGCACCTAGATCTTAGGATCTAATACAACCCTCCAGCAGGCATCTTTTACCTCTACTTTACTACAAAACTATGAGAATAAAATTGAAAACACAATAATATTTTCAATCTAAGCTCAATAGCTTATATAGTCATATGGGTCTAAATTCAATTCAGCACCCATAAATTTTGGTATCTTTGGCTCTTAAACAACCATAGCCACCACTATCCTATTAGGAAGAATTGGTGTTAAACCACTAAACATCACATGATCACCATTTCTATACTAGCACATAATTGTTGTAAACAAAAGCAAAACTCTCCATACAGTAGTGCCACCCTGTTCCAAACAGAAAAAATCAATGGATGCCAGAAGGCTTGTGCATAAAATCCCTATCTAGTGCCTACTCATCCAATATCCCTAGACTAGTTTCTGGCTTGTGGCCATCATCAGTGAGGAGCCTTGGATCGGAGAGCACTGCACCTAGATTTTAGGATCTAATGCAACCCTCCAGCAGCCACCATCCTAAGATCTAGGTGTGGTGCTTTCAGATTTAAGGCTCCTCACTGATGACGGCCACAAGCCAGAAACTAGTCTGGGGATATTGGATGAGTAGGCACTAGATAGGGACTTTATGCACAAGCCTTCTGGCATCCATTGATTACTCTGTTTGGCACAGGGTGGCACTACTGTATGGAGATTTTTGCATTTGTTTACAACAATTATGTGCTAGTATAGAGATGGAGATCATGTGATGTTTAGTGGTTTAATACCAATCCTGCCTAATAGGATAGTGGTGGCCACAAGCCAGAAACTAGTCTGGGGATATTGGATGAGTAGGCATTAGATAGGGATTTTATGCACAAGCCTTCTGGCATCCATTGATTGCTCTTGTTAGCACAAGATGGCACTACTATATGGAGAGTGTTGTTTTGTGTGCTAGTATGAGATAGTGATCATGTGATGTTTAGTGAATAATGTTGGCTGCTATTGCTTCTGCAATATATTTTGAATATAAATATATTTCTCCTAATTTTTTACATTCATAATTAAGGGTTTACATTAATTTACTTAAATATAAACTTTGACTTGGAAATTTTTAAATTTTACAAGAAAAATCATCAAAAGAAAGTGAATAGTGCTTGACTGCTATTCAAGACAAGTGAATAATGTTAACAGCTATTTACATATCAATGACATTGGGTAATAGCTAAAATGCAACTATTTTTCATAAATATTTATGGATTTTATAATTACGTTTTATACTATATTGACTAATAATGTTGCTAGATTTAGATTTTTATTTAAAATATTTAATTTTAGACAAAGAAAAGACAACAGAAATGAATAATCAGTTATTGTCATTTCTAAAACCCAAGAAATCACCGGTGTTTTCACATAATGATTGGTTGAAATATAATTCCTTTGTTTTATTGCAGGCTATTTTTCATATATTTTCCTTCAGTTATTAACATTATTTTAAATTTTTTGTTACATTTAACCAATTTGAATGTAAAATAATCCAATTTTTAGAAGCTAAATTAAAAACAATCTGATTATTGTACATTAATATATTTCAGAAAGAAAATTGGCTAGATCTGTATTTAACAAATCAAATCACTCAAATTTTTACTCAATCTGGCCAATAAGAAAATTCATCAGACAAAAGGTTAAATTACCTCAGCCCCCTCTAGTATTATAATGAGTCCATGTTGCTTTATAAAATATTTAATAAATTACAATTTTAAATTACCTATAAGTAATTATTTTCTAAAGTTGGTCCTGAATTTTAAGAAAAATAAAAAAAAAAGAAACAAGGAAAAAAAATGGAAAATTATTGTTTTAGAATTATATTAAAATAAATTAGATACAAATTTTACCAAAAAAAAATAAAATATGTGGTTGACTTTCAGAGACCTTGCAGTTGATGTCTTGGACATCCCTGATATATGTGTGTATATATGCTCCATACTAAAAGTGATAAAGTAAAAAATAATTTGTTATAGTCTATTTATATAATTCTAAATATTTTAAAACAACAAGTAATTAATATGTTAACCAAACTGATAATCCTTAATAAAAGTAAATAGTGAATCTGAATAATTCTAGAAATACAATATTTATGTAAAATATCATAGCTATCTATAGTTTGGCTATTTAGTCAGCCATATGATAATAATTTTTATGTTTCACTACAAATAGTCCTTATTATCTTAGTATAAATTATGATTTATTCATTCTTGAATAAAAACATATTAAAAATATAAGCACAATACAGAAAATAAATTAAATCAATAAATTTAATTGATATAAAGCTATGTTTCTATTATTTTAACTAGTTTACATATTTCACTAAAAAAAAAAAGTGTTACTGAATGAAAATTTTAAAAAAGCAAATTGAGTGGGATAAAAAAGTTTTATCTCTAAAACAGATTTTATGCAAAGAAAAAAATTTCTTATATTTTTTACAAATAAGAATTTTAAAAATGTTATGTTGGGAGGAAAAATTATTTTTAAATCAACTTGTAAAATAAAATTTACAATTTCTTTTTTTTTTTTATTAAATTAAAAAAACAGCAACAATATGGTTATTAATCAGAACTTTCTTATTGTTTTTATTCATTATCATTTTTATCTAGTTTCTCCAGTTCATAGCTTCTAATTTATCATTTCAGAAAATTTCTTATTTCATTTATCTATTTCACATATGGTTTTTTTAAAGATTTTATACAGTTTTTTTGGGATTTAGTTTAAGATTTCAATAATTCAATTGTTGTCATTTTAATTTTACCTTTTTAACATTTTAAGTAAAATTAGAAACAACTATTTATTCTCTTATCATGTGAAGCAGTCAGATATAAGTTCAATCCTAGCTTCATGACATCTCGCCAGAAGCCCACTTCAAACCCTAGTACTAACCTTGAATTTCCGATGCAATGGGGCTTTATACGTTCAATCCATGCTAATTTCCTTAAAGAAAAACTATTACATAAATGTGTGTTAAAATTAACTTATTTGAGGTTTAAATTAATCAATTCTATTAATAAATTTATGATAGAATTATTCATGAATTTATATATATTATAACTGCGTGGATTGTGCATATATATTTATAAATAGTTAAATATATATATTCGTTTTAAAGTTTCATTGCATCGGGAATGTTTTATTTTACTTTTAAATACTTTGTTCAAATTTTAGTGATTAAAAGCTACATTCTTTCAATAATCTTTCAGATTGTCCCTTTCCAAAAACAATGGGTAAAGTTTTATTAATTAGAAAAAAGATAATTATTTAAAATGTAAAAATGGTTCCTAATTAAAATCATTTTTCTGATTTTAAAAATTCATTTTCTAATTAGAAAATGAATTCAAGTTAATGAGTTTGAAAGCCTTATCGAGGGAATGTATCTAAAATCAATTAGTAAAATTTTGTAACATTGATAATGAAAAAGCACTAGCCTGAAGGCATCAGAGGACAGTATAAATAGCCTGGAAAAGTTTGGAGAAGGAAGCCATCTTTGTTTAGAGAAGTACCATCAAACTCTGTGCATTTTTATATTATGAATTTAAATAGCGTTTCTATCATGGTGATGGGCCATACTTCAGGAATCTACTACTGTTCCTGAAGCCACCTGAAAATCTTTAATGAAGCTGCTAAATTTCTTTCTGGACCGATCGTGCTGGCCAAAAATCAGGAAAAGATCAATCAAAATGCTGTTCAGTAATTTCCCAAATGCGCGCCTACATTTTCCACCATCTCGGATGTGTAAACTAAGGAATCAGCCCTGGAAGAAATGGTAATATAATTCCATAATGAACCATAATTTTCTGGCCATTTCCGAACTTTACTTTACACTCCCTTTAAAAGCTCTCCTCATTCCTAAATGTAAAAATCTGTATAAAACTTTCTTTTTATTTATGCTATTTTAAATTATATAGTATTTCTCTTAATCTCTAGTCCTTAGATTTAACTTTCCTTTCTTACGATGGTGGTTCAATTATTGTACTCTATATATTTATTGAGTAATTTATTAATGTCATTTATTTTTAATTATATGCCAATAATCCTTCGACTCGATGATCTCCTTTGTTCCATTTGCCTTATACCAATAATAAAATATTAAGTCTGATAGTAATTTCCGCCCATTAGAACTAAATTTATACGGTTCTATTAATCATCGAGTCGAAAGAATTTATTCCATGTTTGCTATTTTTATAATTGGCTAATAATAAATCATTAGCTCTGTTTCTAACCTATGTCTCCGGCTCTTTTATTAGGTTTACAAATGTTTATCTATTTATAAATAATCTTAAAATATTTTTGCAAAAAGGGGTTGATAAAGGAATCAAATGAATACATTCTAATCCAATTTTTTTTTTACTATATATTAATATTCAGGAAGGGCATGATGTTTGGGGCATAATTAATATAATTTTATAACTGCTTTAAAATAATTTTAGTTAAAAGCTCGTTTGACTTTAATTAATTTGATTAAATCATCACGTAGAGCATTCTATAATAAATTGGTTTTTTATTATTCAAATGGTGACTATCAAGTCATCATCTTTGAACATTGCTGATGCAGGGCAATCTTCCACTGAATAGGCTTGTCATTGGTGATATTACTATTAGTTTAATTATAGAGAAAGAAAGCACTTCCTCCCCCGTTTATATTATATTGGAACACCAAAAGTTCATAGCTATGACTCGGCCTGGCTTTCCCCGTGTCCCACGTCTCCTTAAAGGGCATTTAAGACTTGTAAAATACAAGCTGCCATAATACTTAAATCACCAATAAGCTATTATCTTTCCTGTTCATTTTGTAGCTCATAATTTTCAGCACCGTTACCTCTCTGTTCCAGTAAAGCCTGCTCTAATGCTCATAATTCATGGTGAAGTAATTTCATTAAAGCCAAAAAAATTCTTAGTCATCTCTACTTAAATAAGTTTTCTAGTAAAAGTTAAAGTTAAGCCCTAAATACATATCTTGCTCTCCATGAATTGATTTGTGAATGTGAAAATAAATCTTACATTCTTTCATATAAAATTAAAATAAACTTCTGTCACCACTGAATACCTTTATCTGCCCTTCTTTTCTTTTTGGGGGCATAGACATATAGACTTCCATAATATTGCGTAATCATTGTTGGTATATAATAGGGACTGCCATTCTTATTGTAATTAGAAACTCTGTTTAAGGACTAGAGGTAATCAATATAGTCATCATTTAAAATTTGAACAAAAAACTATTACTATTTTATTAACACACTTGGTTTCTTAACTCTTTTATTCAATCATTATTTTAATGTTAATGCTCGCTGTATGTGTTGGCAACCTGAACATATACATATGATTCGACATAATATTATCTTAGTTAGTTTATTATCCATTATTAGTGTCAGTTCAGAGGTCTCAAATCATCATCAACCATTGAGCTAGTTTCTCGGCGCATAGTCATGTACCATTGATATAAGTCTCCATTGATTTGATCAGAGCTCGTGAGTTGGGTTTGAATTCAGTTTAGTTCGACTGAGTTTGAATCTGACTTGGAGTGAGGTTGTTGGTGGGTGGTTTTTCAACAGGTACACATGTTCACTTATGAACTCTTTTTTATTAATCTCATCTATGTCTTTCCAAGTTCAGGCATATATTTTTCAGTCTTTCTCTTGTTTCTGTATTAACTTTCCAAGTTTCAGATCCATAAAAAAGTGTAAAACATACTTTTTTTTCGAGCACATAAATAGATTTTATTTTATTTAGTTATTTTTATCTAATGTATTTTATCTATGCTTACTTTATTCATTATGTTTCAATCTAAATTATTAATCTGAACAAGCTATTTATAAGTGTTAACATGTTCTAATCTTCTAATGTAAATTTTTATTTTCTCCATTTGTGAAAAGCCAGTAGACATAACTTTAGTTTTTTAAAAAAAATTATCTTTAATCTTACTTTTTTGCTTTGTCTAATACATCTTGTAATATTTTTTTACATTTTGAAGCATTATTTGCAAAAATAACTACTTGATTTGCAAAATTCAGAAAACTTGAATAATATCCATATATTTAATTTTTCTTACATCCAATTTTAATCCAGAAAATGCTTTTAAATATAATTACTGTAAAAAATGTAAGGGAAGATATTATATTGGCACAGACTCCTATCAAAAATAATCATTTCAGGGTTAACAAGTATTCTAATTATTGCTGCTAGTTTTCAAAACTTGATTTTATATATCAAGTTTTAATCATTCCAGTAATGTGTTATAGAGTTAAAGGTCTTCTCATGATATATAAATTTAATACCAGATGGGAATTGGTTTTTTTCTATATTATTGCTAGTTCTTGGATATAATATACTGGACTAAACAACTTTTTCTTTTAGCTTGTTTTTTTGATTGTTGAATCCAAAGTCCGTCTGGATCAATTGGAATGATTTAATTAAATAGTGGACTTAATTAGTGAAGTATTGAATAGCTCCACACTTTCAGATCTAACCGCTTCAGCTTCACCTATTTAAATAGAAAGTAGGTTGAAGTAAAGAAGGGTTCCCCTATTTTCTTCCAATGAGTAAGCTTGTGGTTTTAAGACCTGTAGAGGTCCCTACTATAGCATTTTATACGCATGTGCTTGAGGCTACAGCCTTAATGAATATTATTAAATAATGTATGTAAAACTGATATTGAAAAATAAATCTACAATTTGTAATGTAGATGAAATATCATTATTTCAAAATTCTTGGTTTTTGACCCTTTTTGTAAATAACTATTATTATGATGGTATAAAGACAAAATGTTTAAAAATTAAATAATGAATTAATATAATTTAAATGTAACTGATTAATAAATGTTATTTTAAAAAATAAAATAAAAAGTTAAAAATATACATTTTTTTTATTAAGAAATTTTGCATTATATGTATTCAACATTTAAAATATAATTGGATCATTTTTATTTGTTTCACAAACGTAGCCTAAATAAGAGCTCAATAAAAAGGAAAAATCCTCAAAAAATATTTCAATACTTGATGCCTTATAAATATATATTTATTTAAGAAAAATTAAATTTAAACTATTATATGAACAAAATTAAATGTAATGTATTAATACAATTTATTACCAAATAGTGAACACTGCTTTAAAAAAATTCCATAAAAATTAAATGTATTTCTTATTATTTACTTCACTATACATTTTTTTCATTGCTTATGTATAGAATCTTCTTCATAAAATTTATACGTATATCATTAAAAACAATAAACAGTTACGCAATCTCAATATCACCAACAATCTCAAATTGTTGTCAAAACAACCTCATTTTAACAATAAAAATCAAATCCCCTCTTTGTTTATATATATATTATACTATATTTTAGAAATTGAAAATGATTATGTATCAGATTATTCACAGATATTGCAAACTTCTTTGTTTTATATAAACATAATTGAGAATCAGTTAAAAATAATCTGATATGATTTTTTTAATGAAAGAGAAAATATATTCCGAACAATATATTTTTCTATATGATGTTGGTTGACCATGCTTGGAACATTAGAAGTTGTCACTTTATGTTTTCTGCTCATTTGTTTTAGAAACTAACTTTAAATGTAAAATTCCAAATTATATATATTATAAGCAATTAAAAATCAACAATGGTTAGCTGACAGGAGTTTTTTATATATTTATATTTTGTAAAGATAAAAATCCATACGTGTTTGTTATTTACATAGCATATGAATAAATTAATCCTTTTTTATAAAAGTATGAAATGGATATTAAACTGTTTGAGCAGATATTTTTACTATATTTAGGTAGTCAGACTTTCACACAACCCTCAATTCTCCAAGCCTTCTCATATTGCTGACTCACCTGATCACACACATGTTGAAAAGATAAATAATCACCAATATAGATATTTCGTGCTAAACCAGCATTCGTCAGTTGGTCCAGATTACCATCTCCACACATATATACAATCAGCACTCAGCTTTATATTATTGATAGCAAATCTTTATACTTTAATGGACAGGCTTCAAACTACTTCAACTCGCAACTCTTCAGCCTTCCATTTCATTGAAAACAGTCCATTAAAGTATAAAGATTTGCTATCTTAATATAAAGCTGACACTGATTGTATATATGTGTGGAGATGGTAATCTGGACTAACTGGTGAGTGCTGGCTTAGTATGAAATACATATATTGGTGATTATTTATCTTTTCAGCATGTGTGTGTGATCAGGTGGTTCAGCAATACGATATGGCTTGGAGAGTTGAGGGTTGTGTGAAAGTCTGAGTTCAAATCCCTTATATATTACATATATATCTGTATATGCAGGTGTAAGCCTGTACAGTGCATTAATTTATATATTTAGGTAGATAAAGTAAATATGTTCTTTTTTTTTTTTTGCTTTTATATATAGTGTCAAAATGAGATTCAGTATATATAATATTGCTGAAATTATATAGCAAATGTATAAACACGTTTTGCTATCATTTTTTTTAACAATTTAATTTTTCCTCTCATATGTGCTCTATAGAAAAGTAATCTTTGTGTATATTTTTGAATATATAATGGATAAAGCAAAAGTGTTTGAAAAATTATTGCACCTGTATTTCTCTTTTTAACTTTCTTTCACATCATTAACACATTTTACCATTAACTGAAATATTTTTATCATTTAGATTAAAGTTTCCAAATTTTTATAGAGACAAGACTCATTTTCAAAAATAATGCATTTATTTCAACCCAATTATTTGTAATATATATTTTGAAAGGAGAGAAGAGGGTGGACTTGAATTAGAAATATAGCTTTACATAAACCCTGACACTTCTCTGAGGAGTGCCAAAGCATGAAACCATGGTCAGGGGTTTGGGGAGGGGTTCCTGACAAAGATATTTTAAGTGCTGGCTCTGGCTAAGCATTTATCACAAAGCTTGTGGAGGAATTGGCAATCCTCATTGTTTTATAACTTACAAGCTTAAAAGATAGGGTCATGTGATCTACGATTCTTATTTTGATAATTTATAGCTTTACATCTTTTGCATTTTTTTTTTTATTGAATGAACTTAATTAATATAGAAATAACTTAATCAGACATATAAGGAGGTGTATGTAAAGAATGTCTTTTTTTTATATGTGTTATTATCACATGCAGTGCCATTGATAATTGAGTTATTTCTGTTATGTGTAATTAGTTTGGAATTTACCTAAATTTATCTACATCTATTTAGTTTGGAATTCAATTAAACTTATCTATGTCTGATTAGTTTTGGATTTAATTAAACTTAACTGTAATTAACCCTCCCCTGCACTATGTTTAATGTTAACTACACAAAATAAAAAAAAAAACAAGAAGAGAGAAATAAAAGGTAGGGCAGAGACAGTATCTTCTGCCTATTACCTTGCTAACAGCTGTAGATGAACTTCAAGATCATATTTGGGAATTGTATCAGTGGTCCAAAAATGGACAGAATCTTGAGATTCCATCTCTGATGGTCTGAAAATGGTTCTAGGACTGTATAATGATCTCACTGGTCAATATTATAATTTGTTTAAGCAGTTGGAGACAGTGAACTGACAAATAACTTATTATAGCCATTATATTGTATCATATACTATTTATGTACTGTATATTCTTTCATTTATTTCAACTTATTTTATTAAAGTATGTGTTTCTTTAAGTGGCTAACTTGTTGGATTTACTTTGAAATTATCAAAAGTGTATGTCTGGCCTGTGATTGGTTGTTTACTACACTAGCTCAGGTCAGACAAAGCAATTTCACAATTGATTTTTGAATTCTATCATTGCCAAAAACTCAACTTCACTTATTTATGAAGTAATAAAAGAAAGCAGCAATGGGAAAGTTGGATACATGTTTTAAACTGAAAGACACACAGTATTAAATATTTTAAAAATAAAGATTAAATTAGGAAAAACAATAATTTAAACAGTTAATTATGATCCTGAAGGAGGAGCAGGAAACTTTATACAAATCTAATTAAAAGCATTTTACTTGTAATCCATAAAATTGTTGATGTAAACAAAATAAGAAGTATCATTATTGCATTAAGCAATTTAGTAAAAGAGGCTAGATATAGAAGAAAATGTAGCAAAATGTTTTTAGGCACATTTGTGATTGAAACTGATATATATATACAATATAAAAACAGACATTTAAAAAGAAAAGGAGTGGAGGAATGTAATACTATGGATATGCTTTAATTAATAAACTTTAATATATAAATTGGTACTTTGGGACTAGCGCTGCTAATGTGTAATCATTCAGCCATAATTATTCTAACTTTGTGCATATATTTTCATTGCTTGTGAAGTATCACTTTAGATTTAGCAAAATTATTATGAATAGGATATAAATATAATATTTGAATTAAATAAAATGAACATCGAAAATTGCTTTTGTCTACTATTTTTTTTAATCCAAAATGTTTTATTTATATTGTATTCATAATAATTTTTTAAAATTAACTTGAATTCAAATTTTTTAAGTATAAAGTTCGTATTCATAATAATTTTTTAATATTTAATTTGAATTCAAAAACTCACATTTTAAATATAAAGTTTGTTAATCTTTTAAAAAAACAAACCAAATCTAACGTGTTAGAATAAAACACAAAGTTAGAATAATTATGGCCAGATTATTATATCCCAGCAGCACTAATCCTAAACTACCTATAAATTATATTTTGCAAACTCTTTTTTTTTTTTTTTTTTACAAATCTTTATTATATAAAACCAATTATTTTTCAGTATATATATAATAGTATTTTAATTATATTTTCATTATATAATTATAAAAAAAGGAGTAGATCTTTAAAATTACTATAGGTTATAGTCAAAATATAAACAAAAATATATGATATAAATATTCTATGGTTTTTAATTTTTACTTAACTATATAAAAGAATGGAGCTTGAAAATGGTAATAGGACACGGCTGAGATGCAGGTGGAACTATATATATATATATGAAAATATTGTAACGCATAACACTCACACACACACACATATATAAAGATCTTAACCTTGATAATGATAAATGATATTTCATTAAAATATTGGGATTTTAATACATAAAATATAACATGGTTTAGCATAAAAAGGACTATATATTAAACACTATAAATATATAACATATTAATGTTATTTTACTATGCCCTCTATAAAAAATTATGGATCTTTATATGATTCCATTTTTTTAAAAATAAAAATTTCTTGCATGATAGCTAATGACATCAGGTTTACTAACAGAAATATTTGCCATAAAAGTTATTAGTTGATTTTTTAAAATCAAAAATTGTCACATAAAAATTCCACACTTCTATGTAGAATATAAGTGAAATAATATATGAATATCATCCTCAATAGTATTTAGTCCCATGGATAGGTTCAGAGAATAGTCACATCACCAATTCATCCATTTTTTTATTCCATACTCTTTATTGCACAGCTCTTCAATTCCATGCAACTCTTCCCATCTTGTACATAATCCAACAATGACAATCCTTTCCATTTTTGTGTTCACTCAGCATTCCCTCCAAAATATTTTTCATTAAACTATACTTTTTTCTTAATATATGTCCAATCCAGTTTCTCTTTCTATTTCTAATTTCCTTAATCAATTTTTTTTTTCATTTATTCTTTTCAACATTTGTCTCCTCCAATTTATTCAACATATTCTGAAGATACTTTTCCTCCTCAGCTATAAGAGTTAAATCATCTGCAAATCTTGTATATTTTATTATTTTACTTCCAACATTTGTTCCTTCACAGTCTACATTTTTATTTGGTATGTCTTCTAAATAAATATTAAAAAGAACAGGTGACATACTAAATCCATGTTGAATCCCTCTTTCTATATTCACTTCACCAGTCTCATTATTTTCCAGTGTAATTCTTATCCTTTGATTATTGACTAAGAAAGATTTACCTGCAAGTTAGCTTTTTTATGCTGGTTTATAAATAGATTCTCAACATGGTTTGAAACTGAATTTGGAAATGTAGTATATCTAAATAAATGAATCGTAAATCTTATGCATTTGTAGCAGTAAAAATAGTAGTTTACATATTTCTCTTTCTCTTTACATAATATAAATGACTATACATTATATTATATTATATATTTGTTATCCATTTCACTATTTTACATAATTTTTTTATGCATTTGATCATAAGTGTGACAATTGTAGTAAAATACTTCTTTATGTTATAAATGCTACACCAATGTATACCAAATATATTGAATATCTCCATTTTATATGTCATACTTTTCTCTATTACAATATTGATGTAGAAAAAACTTTAGTCCATATAATACACACGATTTGAAAATAAAAACATATGTGGAATGTAATTTATACAATGAAATAATGAGCCAATTGTAAAAGGAAAAAAGTGTTATTTATTTATTTACTGAAAAAATAAATTTTAATAAGAAAATAAACATTATTGCATCACATGATCACATTTCCCATACTAGCACATTAATTGTTGCCTAATAGGATAGTGGTGGCTATGGTTGTAAAAGAGCCAAAGACACCAAAATGTATGGGTGCTGAACTGAGTTCAGACCCATATGACTATATAAGCTATTGAGCTTAGATTGAAAATATTTTTGTGTTTTCAATTCATTCTCATAGTTTTGTAGTTAAGTAGAGATAAAAGGTGGTTGCTAGAGGGTTGCATTAGATCCTAAGATCTAGATGCAGTGCTCTCAGATCCAAAGTTCCTCACTGACAAAGGCCACAAGCCAGAAACTAGTCTGGGGATATTGGATGAGTAGGCATTAGATAGGGATTTTATGCACAAGCCTTCTGGCATCCATTGATTAATCTGTTTAGCACAGGTGGCAATACTGTATGGAGAGTTTTGCTCTGTTTATGAACATTATTGCAATTGCCAATATTAACTCGCTGTGAATTGAAAAATTTTGTGAATGTTGATTTCTAAATGAGATAGTGGACTTAATTAGTGAAGAACTTACTAGCTTCACACTCTCAAATCAAAATGCTTTAGATTTGCCTATATAGTTAGAAAATAGGATGAAGATAAGATGGCCACTTTTATCTTTATAAAGTTGTAATCTTGTGTTAAGATTTGTAGAGGTCCCTCTCATGGTACAATTAAGCACTCAAGGCACATAGCATTAAGATTAAAGTCTTATATGTATTTAATTGTCAACAAAGTAACTTCATTTAACTTAGGTTTATATAATTGTGTCTATCTGATTAATAAAAAATATTCAATAGATTAATAAAAAAGGGTTTTAATTACCTTAATACTTAAGATGAATGAATATAAATAGATCATCAGTATCAACAAATTAAATCTAATTAGGTTTATTTGTTCTACACATATACTTGGGAAAAAATAAACAGCATCAACAATGAAAATGATAATTCATATACTTTGTTCTAATATTAACAATTGCTGAATTGATTTTATAAGTAGCATAATTTTTATTTACTAGAAATGAGAGAAAGAAAATTAAAACAAAAATCATTTGTATTAACCATATTTTCCCGAGATATTATTTTTTTGGAAGTTTAAAATGCTAAACATTCAATTTTAACAGTGTATATAGTTTCAATAATGAAATTATTCAGCTATGAAAAAAGCATGAATTTAGTATAATTTAAAATGCTCAAATGATTAAAAAGAAAAAGACTTTTATATCAAATATGCTAGTCAGCCTGAAAGAAAAAATAAAGACACTGTGCAATGTTTTCATGTGGGGTCTTTTTTACTAATGATAAAAAAACACATAAAATATTAAAAAAAATTGTCTTATTTGCAGTTATAGTTATATTTCTTTACAATGCTTATAAATCAAATCAATAATGATTTTCTTCATTAAAAATTATATATATATATTGAAGCAGTTGATGTCTAATCATCATTGAGCTTCATGCTTCACCATCTACACTAATCTCCTGTGGGGCCTGCAATTTAGACCTCACTGTAAATATATGCCATTCACCCACACACTGTATGAATAATGATCAAAAAAATATTAATAAATTAAAAAAATATTTAGCAAAGAAAAACAGTAGTGTGCGTGATGCATATATATATATATGAACGAAGCAATAATTTTATTAATATTTATTGCTGAAAATTAGATGTTTTCTTTATATAATTGTAAATCTTTATATATATGTATTTCAATTAAAGTGTTGGAATGTAACAACAAAGAAAAATGGGGAAGGCTTGAAATACTGAAATTATCTTTATCTATAGTCAGACTGTTTTCATTAATTAAAATTCTTTTATTAGTTTTCAAATCTTTAAAAATATATCAAATGGTATTTCAGGCCTTATCTGTTTTAAAACTATTTTACTAATTAAAGGTGTTTTTTATTTAATCAAGAGATTACAGAGGTAGCTGTGGGCAACTGAGATTGCATTCTGGGCAGGATTAAAGGGTGTATAAAAGGAGCCAGAGAACAAAAGAAGTTTAGTTTTTAGTCAGTTGAGTTTTAGACTTTCTGTTAGTTACTTTCAAAGTGTTTCAAGACCTTAACATTTTGAGAAGTCAACAGAAGTTCAGTGCTATGAACTGTGAGTAGAAAAGAAGCACTTTCTCTGGGCCTCTCAGAAGACTGTCTACCTGATGCCATCAAGTTCCATCCATTTGACCAGTGATACAAGATGACTGCCTGCCGCTATGCTGCTTGCCTTAGGTAACCTCTAATGTGGAACTGCCTTTAGTATAAAGTCCTTAAATAATTTGTTTATCTAAGATATAATAAAAATCTTACGTTTTATTCATGTATTAATTTATGTTTCTCTTAATTATGCTCTGAAATTCTCTCTCTGTAATCCCTTAATAGTATTGTGTAATTCTAACTATGCTCTTTCATGCTTAAATTAGGTTATATAGCTTTGTGCGGCTCCATTCATATTTAACTTATTTTGTTTAATGTATATATATAATTTATTTTCTTTAATATGCCAATAATTCAGTCAAACTCGTGAATCTGAAAATGGGGAAAATAATTGTTTAATTTGGAAAGAAGCGGGGGGGCTTCATTTAAAACCTACCAATTCAGTGTTGTTTATAGTAAATAGAAATTGCTCGCAAGTTTGGTTTCATTTTAAATATGTTATTCTTGAAGTCAATTAAAAACTTTTACTGTGGATGAATTTGTTTTTGGATTTTCATTTTAAAAGATCGTGAACCTTAATATAATTTTCCACCTTTTCTTGCTGCTACCTGAAGGCTAATCCTGGCGATTAATGCGTATATGGGAGTCAAAATTAAATATAAATTTTGCTAGTTTAATATTATAAATAAAAGTTATTATTCCTCATGATTTTTTAAATGACTCAGACTTAAAAACATATTATTACGCAAGAGGTTAGACCATTTTCAAGCTTTAAAATAATATTATATGAAAATTATATTAAAAAATTATATTGATGTCCAATAACGTTTCTGGCATATATTTTCTTTTATCCTGATATTTTATCTTTTCCATTCCTTTATGTCTTTGACATTGGGGATGTCGGAAGTCTGAAGCTCCTGTCCTACTTTTCAAAATCGTTTGTAATCAGGGACACTACTCCTTGTGGAATGTGAGGCTTATGAGGTTATGTGCTGCGGATGACAGTACATCCGGCTCTGGGCCTTCAAACCCAGTCTCTCTATTGGTACCATTCACCAGAATGCACAGATGTACCACAAAGTTCGAATTGAGTATTGCCTTTTAAATGATAAAATATTTACAATCACCATGAATACCGTATTTCTTTATTGTATGCTAGTACCGTTACTCTGCTCCTTAATTTGATCACCGTCTGCCTAACCTTAGTAAGTCGCAATGATGTATTAAAGATAATGATTCATTTTGTAAAATACATTCAGTATGTTGATCTTAAAACTGCTTTCATTTAAAAGCATTATCGATTCCCATAGACATAAATCAATTTGTATAATTTATTCTCGTAAATGTAGCACATTGTTTGTTTCTTATGCAAAAGTTCCAAAGATGTCTTTTTCAAACAATGCCAATAAAAATATATATGTAATAATGTTCATAAGGTAGATAAATGATTAATATTATATATTGTTGCCTGTTTATAAAATCATTTACTACTAAATTGCAAACTATCCTTTATATCATTAATCATCTAAACCTGTCACGATCTTTTATATTGGTGTTATATATCCACAGCATTTTACTTGTAAACATTTGTACATTGGCATATTAACTCCGCACAAGTTATAATACACTCCATAAAATTATATTCGTTAAATAATTGATGTAAAGGGGATTTTATAAAACAAATCCCAAGTTTTCCAAATGTATAATATCACTCCACGCGTGAAATAATTTTATAATATACATATGCGTTTTCTCAATATTTTATTAAATATATATATTTCATGTAAATCCTGGTTTGTTTTTGAATTATTTCTAATTAGTATCTAGAATTATTTTCTTTAGCTAATAACTTAGCATTAATAAATATAACTTTAATAAATGTTATTCCTGGGCTACTCTGATCTCGATCATCATCATCAGTCTGATCTTATGCTCTACCGCTTTGATTCCAGGCCCGGAATTAAAATAATTGTACTGTATCATCGGGATTGTTGTTCATTGGGTCAAAGATTCAAACAATAGATAAATAGGTTAGAATTCAGGATTGCTCCTGACCTGTGTATCTCGAGCATGATCGGATTCGAGGTACTTTTGCTTAGGATTTGAATCTTGTTAAGTGAGCATACTATTTTGACCGATACAATATTTAATAAGAATTCTCACACACACTCAAGAAAATAGAATACATATTTTTACATTATATTTTATTTTGTTTACTCAAATATTGATTCAATAAAATTGCATAAGTTGGTACTTATAAAGTATAAGTAATTAGTTATTTATTACTATTTTTAAATTTTAAATACAAATTTACATCTACAATTGTATTATTTGCATGTGATAGTCATCACAGTGCCTAGAAATTACAGAATTTTGGAAAAACAACAACTTAGTTATATTTAGCAATTGATAAAATATATATATATATTTTACTTTCACAGAAGTGTAAATCATATATGCTTGTGACTTTGATGAATGTGGGTCTGTGTGCTGCTACACCATTCACATCCCCTTGAGTCAATTTTGAATTACTTATAGCCTAAAAACTTCAAATAATTTATTTCTGTGAGATGAATGTATTATTTAAGTTACTGTATGCTTGTAAATAATATCATTAAAATTAGTACTATTTCGAAATTCTCATATGAAAATTAAAATTATCTATAAATTTTCTTTATGTTATATTTGATTTTTAAGTCAAAGGAATATTTGAAATAATCAAAAGATATTATGATAGTTTATCAAAAATATATTTGGTCATTTATTAAAAAATATATTTGTTCATTTTTTTAATCTCTTCTTTATGTGTTTAATTTTATATTATTTACATGTGTTTAATTTGTTAAAGAATTCTTCCTAAGCTTACATGATAAAAAATGTTATTGGAGGAGGCCGATTAATTTTTTAATATCCTATACAATAATTATTCCCTTGTTAAAAAATATATTTCCAAATAAAAAAGTGAATTATAATATTAAAAGTAAAAAAACATAAAATAAATTATATAATTTATTGTAATACATTAAAGATCAGCCTTTTCAAGCTATTGTGCATGCGCTTTCTCCAAGTGTTAATAATAAATGAATACTTTCACTCCCAACACAAAATATAGTATTTAGGAAAAAATAAAATGAATCCACTTATTCAATCCAACCCAAATGCTTATATATGGGAAAATCTTAAGTACTGGAAGTGAAAGTGTGAGGATAGACCACTCTCTTTAAATTACTGTTTACGATGTCTGAATGAATGACGTTGACAAAATTATCTAGAATTTACTAAACGTCACTCTCAAATGAAACTTAAACATATGTAAATAAGCATTTATTTTTATTCTTTCCTAAATACTATATCTTGTGCTGGGAGTGAAAGTATTCATTTATTATTAACACTCGTAAAAAGCGCATGCACAATAGCTTGAAAAGGCTGATCTTTAATGTATTACAATTTATAACACAGCACTATAAAAATAAATGCTTATTTATATATAATTTATTATTATTTATTTAAAAGGCAATGCAACAAATATAGTGAATTACATTTTCAAATACTATTTAGTCAATGTTTAAGTATTCTTTTTGATTATAAAAAACATCACATTTAATAAATAAGTACATTTTATTTTTTAAACTTTCAATAAAACTAATAAAATCTGTTTTATATAAAATAAATTTTAACTTTTTATGTTTGTGGTTAATGATGTTTATGAGCTTGAGTCAACTGTTGTCAGTGTTCTTTGAAATCATTCTCTTAATCTTATATTGCCATACTTATAATGCAGAATTGATTATTATATCTGTAAAATAATATAGTATATTTTACAATGAGTTTCAATACTTTGATTTATATATAAATAACATATATAATAAAATAAGACAGAAGCTAACTGTATAAAGTTTAGGAATATATGAATAAATATTAACTCACAGTTAACTTACAAAAAATCTGTTAACCCTAATGGCATACTCTAAGTAGGTATCTACATATGCATATGCAAAGTACATTCTATGCTGGAGAAATAAATATAACTTATAAAAATTATTTTCCAACATTCCTGATATAAGCTGCATGATCTGATAAGTTATATTGAGCAGTGATATCAGACTGACTTTACTCATTTTATATGTGTTTCTTAGAACAAACCTCTAATCATCAGGATATCTAGCAGTTTAAGCATCTAAATCCTTTCATCAGAAAAGATAGCTTTAATATCTAAAACTGCACAATCACACAATTTAAATACAAAGTCAGATTATCATTTTTATAGAAAAATCAGTTGTTTAAATTTTAGCTCATTTTGATCAGATAGAGAGTCAAGTGTAATCTCTAACTCGTTGATTGCATATTTGTATGAAAAATTCATGTACATTGAACACTTTTTCTTTTCGCTAGGATGGTAGGCTACAAAAATATAAAACTCTTATTAAAAATATTATGAATAAGTTTAATATATTATATATATATATATTGTGCCAAGGCCAATTTGGCACATGTATATAAAATAATTTTGTCTAAAAAAATAATTAAAATAAAAAAAAAAAAATCTAAAATCTTTCGTAAAAGAGTTTGAAATAAAAGATTAAAAGTGGGAAGAGAGTTTTCTTACAGTCAAACTAAAAGGGTTATAAAAGAAAGTAAAGTTTTTCTAAATTAGTATTCATAAAAATAAGTAATTTAAAATTTAAAAAAAAATATAAATCTCTTTTCATTCAAGCTTATAATAAATTATATATGTGCGTGAGAGTGTAAATAAATGTATGTGTGTGAGAAGAATATTAAAAAATATAAAAGAAATTATATTTGGAAAACACAGCGATGACTATTAAGTTAAATAAAAATTTATTTAAAAATACAGCGGTGGACTACTAATTAAAGATATAAAAACAACACATTTTAAAATAGCTACTACTTATTAAACAATCGACAAAAACACTTTGTCATAGGATTAACTACTAATGGAATTTCGACAACACCTACTGCACCTTTTGCCAGAGGATATTAAAACGAAAACAATTCGGATACATAAATAGCCAGATTTTTTTATTGGAGAGCAGTTTTTCCAGTCTAGTTTGCAGTGACAGTCTTGTGTCAGTTGAGATAACAGTGTATTTCTATTATGTATCCAGAAACAAAAATGCATTGTTGAGCAGCTTTTGGAAATATACACTCATGCTTCAGCTTTTTTAGTCCAACAATATCATCAAAACCTGCCTGTGAAATAATGTCTGCATAACAACTCAGAAATCCTCCGTCAAGCGTTCAACTGTTTTCAAGAATAAAGCCAATGGATTCGCATAAAATCTCTCCAAGAAACATCCAAATCTAACTGGTTAGATATAATCCATCAGAAGCAGCAGAAGCAGTCAACAACAAGCAATATCCACGTTCCAAAAATCCTAGGTAAACATTTATTTATTATCATTTATACATAGTAGCCACTGCTGTAATTCGTCAATTCTACCGAGTAAAGTAATTTGAACTCTTAAGCATGCATAAAATGAACTATTGATATGCGTGTGTGGGTATGTGAGATAATTTAACGATGTCACATATTATTTATGTTTTTCACCAGATATATGTTATAATGTGTTACTTTAAAAATGTGCATGTGTTAAATCAGATTTATAAAGATGTTTAAATTTAGTCAATTAATGTTTGGTAATAAATTATCTTTAAACTTAATTAATGTTAATTAAAATAAAATGTCTTCAAACTTAAACTTTATTTGTCGGTCAATTCTTTTTACCAACCTTTTTATTAATTCTTTCCACCACTAATTTTGTATAATTTGTTATTGAATTAAAATTAGACTGAGCTAGTTTTAGGAAATGTTTCGAGCACTGGATTATGAGCCTACTGCCCGAATACATTAGTCATCAGACTAGCTGGTGCCCTGGGGTTTACCCCAAAACAAATAAAGTATTTGGATAGTAGGGGTTTGAATCTAGCAGCCAAGATGGGCCATTGTTGATAGTTAAAGCTATCAATAAGATCTCCCATTTTTCTTGAACGTGCCAGTTCGTCCCGTAACATTTATAAGATTATAAATGTATTAGGAAGGAGTTTGAAACTGGCTAAAACTTATATATACGTATAAGTAAGTGGTTTCAGTGGTTCGAGATGGTACATAAATGGCTTTCCCAACATTTGGGGCTGGACCTAAGAAACAATAGTAAATAAATACTTTGTTTCTTGTTTAAAAAAATTTTCTATACAAAAGCTAAATTACGTATGTTAAAGCGTTTTAATTTTTTTTAAAAAAAAAAAAGAATTGACTGAAAACTTTGTTTTCTTTAAATGAAAAGAGATTTACATTATCTAAAATAAATCATTATGTTAAATAAGAGACAGTTGGATGTTTGGGCAGAGTTAAAGCATTAAGATCGGGTGGAGAAAAATGGACAAAGGAGGGGCGGAGTCAGCGTATATTTCCATTTTAGTAAGAAAAATAAATAAACAGCTCGTATTTAAATTTAGTCAAAGAAATAAAATATTGTTTTGAAAATGGAAAAAGAGAAAGAAATGTCTGAGACGCAGATGATGAAGAAAATGATGATAGACATGATGAATCTGATGGAAGAAATCATGCAAGATCAAAAAAAATTCATTGCAGAAATTAGAGAAAGGAGACACGAGAGAACAAGAAAGGTAGAGAAGAACCAAGAAGTTATAGAGTTAGATTTAATTAAAGAAAGTCAGGAAGTTGAAAAGGAAGTTGACGTGATAAAAGATGTAAAAATTGAATTAGAACTAGATAGTGTTGAAACAGAGAAAACTGAAATAGAAATAGAAATTAAAGCAGAACATGATAGTGCTAAGACAGAGGAAAATATAGATCAAGAAATTGAAGACAGACATAAAGTTCAAGGTAGAAGATAGCGTTGAAAAGTTTTTACAAAAATTTAAAAAGGTTAAAGTAAAAGTTCGTGGTCATTTTAAACGAAGATTTAAAACTAAGAGAAAGAATAGGAAAAAATATTCACAGTTAACAAAAATACAGAGGTCTGTGAAGCTTAAAGGTTTTCTAATGTACAAGGTTGAAAATAGAATGGAAAGAGAGAGAGAGATAAAATAAATTTTAATCGAAAGAGAGATGTGAGAGTGTGGAGTATAATTTATATTAGTGAGTTAGTAGAAAGAAAGAAGGAACTGCCAGACATATTTAAAAGATAGTAAACAGGTGGAATAGTATAGCAAATAAACAAAAAGGACCGGAAATGGACAATGAGCAGGAATATAATTATTCTAATGTCAATAATTTGAGAAGTTTAAATCTGAAACTTCTATTTAAAACTAAAATAATAAAATTAAAAATAACTGAATAATAAATTAAATGTTTGAAAGCAATAATAATAATGAAGGCTTCGTAAAATAAAAGATTTATGTTTTTCTCCACGCACATATTAATTAAGGACATGCCAAATAAATAAAAAATCAATAAAATCAAGTTAAATAAATGGGTCAAATTAATGATGTAAAAGTAAAGTTGTAGATTTAAATAAATGAAAAGATAACGGAATTTCTAAAATAAAATTAAGTTAGTCAAATAGATATTTGTATAATAATGAATCATAATAAAGTCAAACTTTTTTTTCCTCTGAGTATGTACACATTAAAATAAAATAGTTTTTTGAATATATGCACGTTATTAGAAGAAAGTAAATAAATGGTTTAAAGTAATTAAGTCAAATCAAATGTCAGTATAATAATGAAGAGCAATAAAATAAAATAGTTTTCTGAATGCACGCACGTTAATAAAGAAATTAAGTAAATGATTTAAAATATGATTTTATAATATAAATAAATATGTAAACTGATGTCCGTGATGGTTTAAAAATAGTATCGTAAAACTAATATTTAAAATGTTCATAAGGGTTTGAAAATAATATTCGAGATTAGATTAATATAAATAAATATGAAAACTGATGTCTGTGGTAGTTTAGAATAATATTGTGAGATTAGATTAATACATATGTTAGAATAATGTTCATATGAATTTAAAAATAATGTTGTAAGATTAATAATAAAAATATAAAGTCAATCTAAGTGTATTAAGAGTGTATAAGTATACATGTGTATATACGCGCGCATACATTAGTAATATTCGAGTAAATATGATACCTCATGATGCGTATCTGAAATGTATTTATCCAGATATCCTTTTAGGTTATTTTCTTGGCACTGCTGCACCTCATGATGCATGCAAGAAGGGATTTATTTATTATAGATTCCTTGTAAGCAAGTTCAGTAATAACTCGATATTTAGAATATTAGTAGGTGTATAATTGTGCTGCATGTATACACATGTGTATGAATTTATCTATAGCAAAAGGGAATGAGGGTAGTATAGAAATAAGTTTAGTTAAGGATAAGTTTAAAGCTGCTGACTGGATAAGTTTTAGTACCTGTAACGGACTTGTCAGGGATCATTCCTCTTTCCAAAGCGTAAGTCGAAAATGGACAGTTGAAAATTCCTGCCATTTTGCAGCGACCCTTTCTTTTTCCAAGTCTGATCAAGAGAATCAGCAAATGAAGCTTCGATTTTATACATGTGTAAGTCGGTGTAAGTCAGCGAATCTGCTTCCATGTCGTTCCCAAAAGATCCCTGTGCCACAAAATTAGTTTGTCTTGGTGGTCATTATCCATGATTTAGATCATTGTGAGCAATGTATTTGGCATAGATAGAAGGAAAGGATAGTCAAAACAGATTGCTCTTTGTATGTTAAGTAAAAGATATTAAAAAGCTAACTTAGAAAAATAATAAATTAATAAATCTTTAGAGTCAAGAATTAAAATTGCAAGAGATAAAATGGTCCAAAATTGACGCATTTTACTTTAAAACAGAGGGGGGTGTAATGTGACAAGGCCAATTTGGCACATGTATATAAAATAATTTTGTCTAAAAAATTATTAAAAAAAAAAAAATCTAAAACCTTTCATAAAAGAGTTTGAAATAAAAGATTAAAAGAGGGAAGGGGTTTTTCTTACAGTCAAACTAAAAGGGTTATAAAAGAAAGTAAAGTTTTTCTAAATTAGTATTCATAAAAATAAGTAATTTAAAATTTTAAAAAAATATAAATCTCTTTTCATTCAAGCTTATTATAATAAATTATATATGTGCATGCGAGTGTAAATAAATGTACGCGTGTGAGAGGAATATTAAAATATATATATATGTAAATGAAAGTTAAAAAGAAATTATATTTGGAAAACACAGCGATGGCTATTAAGTTAAATAAAGATTTATTTAAAAACACAGCAGTGGACTACTAATTAAAGATATGAAAACAACACATTTTAAAATAGCTACTACTAATTAAACAATCGACAAAAACACGTTGTCATAGGATTAATTAATAATGGAATTTTGACAACATATTACACCTTTTGCCGGAGGATATTAAAACGAAAACAATTCGGATACATAAATAGCCAGATTTTTTTATCGGAGAGCAGTTTTTTCAGTCTAGTTTGCAATGACAGTCTTGTGTCAGTTGAAATAACAGTGCATTTCTATTATGTATTCGAAACAAAAATGCATTGTTGAGCAGCTTTTGGAAATATATGCTCATGCTTCAACCTTTTTAGTCCAACAAGATCATCAAAACCTGCCTGTGAAATAATGTCTGCATAACAACTCAGAAATCCTCCGTCAAGTGTTCAACTGTCTTCAAAATAAAGCCAATGGATTCGCATAAAATCTCTCCAAGAAACGTCCAAATCTAATCGGTTAGATATAATCCATTAGAAGCAGCAGAAGCAGTCAACAACAAGCAATATACACATTCCAAAAATCCTAGGTAAACATTTATTTATTATCATTTATACGTAGTAGCCACCGCTGTAATTTGTCAATCCTACCAAGTAAATTAATTTGAACTCTTAAGCATGCATAAAATGAACTATTGATATGCGTGTGTGTGTATGTGAGATAATTTAACGATGTCACATATTATTTATGTTTTTCACCAGATATATGTTATAATGTGTTACTTTAAAAATGTGTGTGTGTTAAATCAGATTTATAAAGATGTTTAAATTTAGTCAATTAATGTTTGGTAATAAATTATCTTTAAACTTAATTAATGTTAATTAAAATAAAATGTCTTCAAACTTAAACTTTATTTGTTGGTCAATTCTTTTTACCAACCTTTTTATTAATTCTTTCCACCACTAATTTTGTATAATTTGTTATTGAATTAAAATTAGACTGAGCTAGTTTTAGGAAATGTTTCGAGCACTGGATTATGAGCCTACTGCCCGAATACGTTAGTCATCAGACTAGGTGGCACCCCGGGGTTTACCCTGAAACAAATAAAGTATTTGGATAGTAGGGGTTTGAATCTAGCAGCCGAGATGAGCCATTGTTGATAGTTAAAGCTATCAATAAGATCTCCCATTTTGCTTGAACATGCCAGTTCGTCCCGTAACATTTATAAGAATATAAATGTATTAGGAAGGAGTTTGAAACTGGCTAAAACTTATATATACGTATAAGTAAGTGGTTTCAGTGGTTCTACCTGGTACAATATATATTCCATACAATGGACATAAATGGTTGCAGAAGCACAATCATTAAATAGGGTGTTCATTCACTAGTACAATGCAATATATATGTTAAAAATAATTCATTCCAGATTCATAGTCAAAAGCAATGTTGAAGTCTTATATAATAATCTAAACAGTAAAAATATAATAAGAACAAAAAATGTAAACATAAATATACAAAATTAATTTATTCTATTCAACTTTTATATATTGTGTTAACAACTAAAATAAATCCTCAAAAGCATAAAAATATCATCTGCAGTTTGCTTTACATTAAACCACATTAAGTTTCTATCTATTCCCTGATATTACAATATGATATAGTTAATATGAAAATTCCCTTCATTATTCTATCAATTTTTAATTTTTTTTTTAATTAAAAAAAAAACATTGTATATTTAGAATTTAAATCTCTATCTATCTTCATTTTTCTTTCTTTCTGGATATTCATGTTAGTTTTGTATTTCATTTTTCTGACTTATGGCTACAATTATTATGCAGTATGTTCATAGAATAATTTTTTTAAAAAAGCATTTTCACTGCAAAAGGATCTTCACTGCTGCAGATACAAGTAAAGATATAAAATATAGAAAGATCTAAAATATCTTGCAAATGTATATGATATCCAATGGTGTTTGCTATGCCATTTGTATTTGTTGATTTAGCCATTTTATTTTTAACCTTGCAGCAGAAATTCTTTACATACATTATTAAAGTATAAAGGTGTTTTTTTTTTAAAAAAAATTTCAAACTTATTTTGATACAAATTTTAATTGAATGAATGGAAGTCAATTTATATGAGAAGTTAAATTCATGGGTTTAACTTCAATTTAGTTATATTAAGTGTTTAATATTATTAATTTAAAATTGTTTATAGAGGGCTCATGAAAAAAGTGCATTTATTACAGTTTAATGAATTACAATATAATAATTTATAAAATTAAATATATTTCATATTTAAATTTAATTAAAAAATATATTATTGAAAATTATTATGAATAATAAAAATCATATGCAACAGCTATATATATATTAAAAATAATTATACATAAAGTCTTTCTCAACACATGGTTTCATGCTCTTTTCAAATGTTACTTATCTATTTTAACGTTAACCAGTTATTGCAGATAGAACACCATCTAGTGCTCTGCAATGGAAATAAAATAAAAACAATAACAAAATAAAACAGCAGTGAAATAGGATAAAGCCTTCATATAGAAAATCAATATAACCTCAAAGAATTGACTATATAATTTAAGAATATATGGAATAAATAATACATACACTCTACAACTCTATATATACTACATTATATAATTTTCCATTAATTTTTAATTGACCAATTATTCAATTTATTGAAGTTTTATTAATATTTGTACTATTATTTAAATTATGTTTAATATGAGACATGTATTTGTCTTTTTGGATCTTTAATAAAATTTAAAGATTTAATATATTTTATAGCATCAATTTTTCTTCCATATGTTAAGAAATGAATGTATAAAGTATATTTATCATTATGTCTATTAATTGCTTGTGTTCTTTGGCTCTTATCTCTGTTTTCTTGTATGACCATAGTAAATTATGTTGCAAAGTCACAGTTAATTTTATATACAATTCCATTACCTATTAATTTATCCCGACTTTTATTATTTGCTTTATCAATATAATTTTTGTGATATATAGATCTTTAGTTCTCAAGTTCACCATTCTAATACCACTGAAATCACACAAAGTTCTACACTTCTGATGATGAGCTTTTAATATAATTAAATATTTGCTAAAAAGTTTTAAATAAACAAATTATCCTTTTTTAAAAAAATCATTAGTAAACATTTCTAAAAAATATAAAAGATTTTTAATATTAGACTGAATTTACAATACCAAAAAAGAGTCTAATGGTTTTTTTTTCTCTATCTTCATATTATCACCATTAAACAATGATCGATTGAGTACCCATAATTATTTATATTAAGACTTTTATCAAATAAATACAAATAACCATAAAGTTGTTTTCTCAGAATATCATATAATATTGAAGCATCCAAATGACAGGTTGAACACATCTACTAAATTTTTGTTAATTATTTTATTCGATTGAAAATCAATCCTGAAAATCACTACCATTGAACTCAATGAACAGAGCAACTTTCTGTATTGAAAAAGAGCACTCAATAATAATGGCAAAAATGAAATGTACAAACTTTAAAAAAAAAAAAAAAAAAAAGAACTAATTAAACAAAAGTGCAATGTTTTAATTTTTTACTGTATTTATGAAATACCGGATTAAAAAAAAAAACATGTGTCATATAGTGAAATTGTTTTATGGGGTTTTTATTTTCTCCTTACAATTTATTTGGTATCAAGTAAATTTATTTATTTGCTTTTGTTTAATTATGACGGTGTTTTAATTTTTTGATTAAAAAACTTTATTTTTTTAAAATAGTCTTTTATTTTATCTATTATATAATTACCATCGTCATCATATTATCACCATTTCCTATAGTTCCACAAGCTCTCTAGTTAGTAGTGCCATCTAGTGCAACCAACAGTAATCAATGGATTCAGATCTGAATGATTATACAAGCTAATTAATGAAAAACATTATTGTGTTTTTAACGTGGGCTCATAGCTTTATACTTAACTAATAGGTAAAAGGTGACTGCTGGAGGATTGTATTAGAACCTAAGACATGAATACAATGTTCTCAGAGTCAAAGTATTTCACTGATGAATGCCACAAGTTAGAAACTAGTCTGGGGATATTGGATGAACACCCATTAGATAGGAATTTTATGCACAAATCTTATAGTATTCATTGATTACTATGACTTATAACACTACTGTCTGGAGAGTTTGCTACCATTTACTATCATCATCAATATTCTAGCTATTTATATCATTTTTAGTGTTGTTTTTAATATCTCTCTGGTAAAAATAAAAAATAATCATAGGCTTAGGTATGTGTTATTTCCTCTATTCATAAAAAAGTAAGGTTATGTAATGCAGTGGTAGTTTTTGATTTGCAATCAATGCATTGATATTCACCAGATCAATTTAGATCAATCTAATAATAGCAATAGCTAAATATCTATTTACCAACCACTACTGAATGATTATCTAACCATCAGAAAAAAATAATTTTCTTTGTATTCTGAAAAAACAAACAAACTACAGTTTATCTAGCATGGACTTAAACAACAGATCATGATCCTGGAAGTTGAATGTGTTGATCATTATCCACAAGGCTTATAAAAACTATATTTGGGTTGAAAGTACTTACAGTAATTACAACATTTTGGGACTACAGTACTACCAATACCCATAATTATAAGCAATGCAAATGATACACTTACCACAGTATGTGTAATTAAATGGGATGGAGGGGCTATAGTCCAACAATTGAAAAATATAATTAATTATATACTTTATCAAAAGTTCTGAAACTTGTCTGGCCTAATATCTCTTTTTCAAAAAAACATACTTACTACCCCCTGGATATCTACCTTTTTTAAGTAAACAAACTGAAAGATATAGTGATAAATTTGCACTCTTTTGTATAACTATATTTTTACCTATGTCCTACAACATAATAAAGAACAATATTGTTGAATGTGAGATAGCTTGAAACTTGAAATTATTTTTTAAAATCAATAACAGTATTATTCATATTATAAACAGAAAACTAAGATCCAATGAATGATTATATTAAAATAAAAATTATAATATTAAAAACAATTCTAATGAAAAGAATAAATCTGATATGATGCTATCATTTTATTAATGTTGGTTCTCTTTTTGTCAACAGTATTTTTAATTCATTGTAATTAATTATTTGGAATTACTTTTTTTTTTAATTGACAGATTTGTGACTTCATTGATGAATAATGTGAAGGTATCTGCTTTTGCAGCAGATCTATTGGCAGCTATTTTTGAATTTAAATTTTAATATGTTTTTTATTTTAGTCCTATCAGTTCTTTTTGTAATTTTGAAAGATTCTTCTATGTTTGTACTTGAAAAAGATTCTAAAATCCAAATGGGTATATTCATTTTAAAACTATCTTCAAATTTTTGATTTAAATCAGAACAAAAAGTTTGTAAGTTCTGATACTAATGAAGTAGGTCTTCCTCATGTTTTTTTACTATTGATAAATATGAAAATTGGCTGAGTTCTCTCATCCAATTATGCAGAAGTATTCTTTCACAAATATAGAAATAATAGTTTTGATTACTTACAGCTTATCACATTAATGTGCTATTGATTTAGAGTGTGCTCTTAGCCATTTTAAAATCTAAAGATTACCCAAAACAATTGCTAACACATCCAAGCAATAAATGACATCAAATAATCCACACATGGTCACAACATGACCATTCATTACAAAATTGCAATTAGCATTAATAATTAAATAAAGTGCAAAAAATATAGAAACAATTGCTGAAGCATATTAATTCTACAATTAATAATAAATCACATTTATCTTAACATTAGTCAAGGGAATAATTGTCTAAAGTAAAGAATAGTAATTAATTTTACAATTAATAAATCAGTTTTATTTCTTACTAAAGTGAATAATGTTGTGAGCTTAATTTCTCACATGTGGTTATTTGTTGGTGGATAGATAAAAAGAATCTAAATGAGAGAGATTTATTCATTTAATTTCTCAAAGATGATAACTCTACCTACAGACAGTAAAAAGGTTAGTGTTTATTTTATTTAAAATTCAATACATGTTTTATATCTGAAGCAATCAACAAATTTCTATTAAAATTAATTTGTTGCTTATTTCAAATGTAAAACAGGTATTATAAATAGTAACCTTTTCACTATCGGTAGGTAGCATTATCATTTTAAAGAAATTTAATGAATAAATCTCTCTTATTTAGATTTTTTTTATTGATCCACCAACTAATAACAACATGTGAGAAATTAAGCATACAATATTACTCACTTTGGTAAGAAAATATCTAATTTATTAATTGTAAAATTAATATTCTTTACTTCAGACAATTATTCTTTTGACTAATCTTAAGATAAAATGTAATTTATTATTAATTGTAGAATTAATATAATTCAGCAGTTATTTCTAAATTTATTTACATTATTTAAACATGTGGTTATAGGCCTATATTTTAATAAAATTTGTATCTTAGAAGCTTTTAGTCTTTTAAAATTATAAGGTATATTTATTCAACATTTATGCTATTTTAACATGGTTATTTTAAAAGCTTTTAGCTCTATTATTTTTTTTCCTTTACTTTTTCTGTTAAGTATTTTAAATTTGTATTTTAGAAATTATAAGCCAGTAAAATTAATATGCCTTATTTCATATGGTTATGGGCATATATTGTAATATAATTCATATTTTGGAAGTTGTATTCGTTTAGTATTTGGAAATTACAAGCTTGGTTTGATTAGAATTCTGCATCTTTTGGATGATAATGCATGTCATTGAAGCCATCCTTTCCCTTCCCTACATGCTTCAGTGCTTTGCACCATCATTATTTAATAACATTCATATTTTAGAATTTATAAATGTTTAGTATTTAAAAGTGTGCTGACCACCATTTTGAATTCTAAGGACTGCCCAAAAATTATCGCTGACACATCCAAGTGACCCTGTGGATTATTTGATGTCATTTATCACTTGGATGTGTCTGTGATGTTTTTGGGTGGTCCTTAGAATTCAAAATTGCAGTGAGAACACTCTAAATCAGCACCCATTTATTGAAACTGTATATTTGTTTTATTAAATTTACTAAACCATGTCTGTCAAATAAGCTATGCTATTTTTGAAATTAATCAAGTAGCCTTACAAAGCACTACTTTTGTTTTTAGGAACTCTAGCACTGAATCAAAACATTTATAAAATCAATCCAAACATGTCTCTTTTGATAACAAGTAATTGAATTTTTAATTGTTTTTAATATAACGTTGTCCAAACAATTTGTCCCTCAATAAATTGCTTCTGATTTTCTTAATTGTTTTAATGATGTAATATAATGACATATATATATATATATATATATGCATTCAACATATTTTTGGCATTTAAATATTGATGATGAATGACACAGTATACAAGTAATACATTTGAAACTGCTTTTTTAAATATGCAAGAAAACCTCTGTCCTATCTTATATTGACCATAGCACCATCAAAAACAGTGGGGTTTTTTCCCCTTTAAAAAAATTTGATCAGTGCATGAAATAATATCAGTGTGCAAATTTTTAGCAAATAATTGGCAGTTTTTTTTAAATTTTTTAGACTTCATTTTCTGTCAAATTTACACATACAAGGTATATAAAGAACAGAAATGAATTTAATGTACTCACACAATGGATCTTCGATATCTTGACTCACTCAATCAATTCTTTAAGCCAATAAACATCACATGACCACCACTTGCACAAGCCTTCTGGTTATCCATTGATTACTCTAGCTTGCTGTGTGTGTGGGATACGTATAGTGAGTTTTGCCTGTTTTAATCAATTATTTTTTGTAATGTATTATTATTCAAAAAAATTTACATAATAATATCAATACTGCCTAGTGTAGCTGGTGCATATTTCCTCAACAATAATATGTAGTTTACTTGATTTTGTAGTCAGTAATAAAATATTTAAAAAGCAGCAGCTCAGGTCATCTCATTTGATTGCTATTGAAAAGGATTTTGCCAATATTTATTGTCTTAAAAATTTTCTTTAAGTCTTTTAAAAATAAAATAAATCTTCTCAGTATAAACTTTTGTTAAATGTTTTTGTAGTCAAAGTCAAGCAAATTTATAATGTATTGTTTTTAGGCAGCTGAATAAAATAAATTGTTTACATTTTTTCATACTTTCAACCATGATCTTATCAGTAAAAAATAAAATCTCTTCTTTATTATAATAAGGTATAAAAGCATCAAAAAATATAGCAATTTATATAAATGACAAGTGTAATTTCTTTAACCTTGGATACCTTTTTTTTTTTGCAATAATTTGTTAGACTAGTGGCCACAACTTCAGATATACAATGGCTTTTATGTAAGAGAACAAAAGATAAAAAAAGTAAAGTACTAATTAAACTAATAAAATGTATTCGGCATTATATGTATTTAATATCAAACTACAAATTAAATTCTTTAAGAAATAATTAATTTAAAAATGCAACAAGATGCAATAAAAAAATCAGTTAATATTTTTTATTTATTTTTCACTTATTTAAATTATTTTTCCTCAATAACACATACTTTATTTACAAATTAAAGCTGATAATTTGTTAAACTTAAATAAATGTTAATGTTTAGCAGGTATTTTTTTTTATTCCTTTCCCCTACCTTTATTAATATTGTGATAAATATATGACAAATATATTGACTGAATACTGTTATATTACCCAAGCCTGCTATGATTTTATTATTAGAAAACAGTAAAAGATGCAGATAAAAAAACATGTATTGCTGTTTTATGGAAACAATAGTAATGTAATTTGCTCTATATATGATCCAAAATCCATAAAGATTGAAGATATGAATATGAATTAAAAATCACTAAACATCACATGATCATCATTTATTGCACATGCTCAAGCTGTTAAAACAGGCAAAACTCTCTATATAGTAGTGTCACTCATTGCAAGCCAGAGTAATCAATGAATGCAAGAAGGTTTGTGCATAAAATCCCTATCTAGTGCCTACTCATCCAATATCCCCGGACTAGTTTCTAGCTTGTATCTTTCATCAGTGAGGAGTCTTGGATCTGAGAGCACTGTACCTAGATCTTAGAATCTAATGCAACCCTCCAGAAGCCACCTTTTATCTCTACTTAACTACAAAATCATGATCTAAAATTAAAAACATAATATTTTCAATACAAGGTCATTAGATTATATAGTCATATAGGTCTGAACTCAGTTCAGTACCCATACATTTTGGTGTTTTTGGTTCTTTAATAACCATAACCACCACTAACCTATTAGGCAGGATTAGTATTAAACCACTAAAGATCACATTATCACCATTTCTTATGTTTGCACAATCTGTTAAAATAGGCAAAACTCTCCATACAGTAATGTCACTCAGTGCAAGCCAGAGTAATCAATGGAAACAAGGTTTGTGCATAAAATCCCTTGCCTACTCATCCAATATCCCCAGGCTAGATTCTAGATTGTATCTTTCATTAGTGAGGAGCCTTGGATCTGAGAGCACTGATCCTAGATCTTAGGATCTAATGCAAACCTACAGCAGCCACCTTTTATCTCTACTTAACTACAAAACCATGAGTCTGACATTGCAAACATAATATTTTCAATCAAAGCTCATTGGCTTATATAGTCACATAGATCTGAACTCAGTTTAATACCATTATAATTTGGTGTCTTTTGTTTTGTTTTGGTGTCATGCATGAATTAAAAATTTAAATGCTCATTAAACTTGCATTATTATTAATTGCTTATTACATAATTCAGAAAAACAATCTAAATTAGATTTCAAACATGTTTCCTATTCATAATATTATATTGTAGATAAATTATTTTATTCAGGTATTTCTGCTAATGGGTCATATTATACACTCACCTACTAACACTTGTTTGTTAAATTTAAGATTTGTCAGAATATTTGATTACTGATTGTTATATCTTGCATTTTGAATGTTTGTGTTGGAATTAAAATGATCACTGCAACTTTAATCCCCCCCCCCCTCCTTCCAAGATGATATATGTATGAAAGATCTTCCTAAATTTTTTTATCTTCTCTTTTTTTAATGTTTTTACCATTCCTTATTTTTATTCAATATTCCCAAATTAGGCCCAAGGTTACTACTACTGTCCCTAGATCACTCCAGCATCCACCAAGGATGGTGTTACCCATTTTAAAAGCACTATGCTTAAAACAGGTCCTTTATTATATATATAATTTTTAAATTTATACCTTAAATAATTAATAAAATTCTATATTATAGTTAAATTTTATTTTTTAAAGCTATTATTTTTTCTTTTTAATTTTCTGAAATTAACCACGCCAAATTATGGTCGCTTATTTACATAAGAGTTTCATTGTTTTATGAAGTAGCTTAAATATATGACGTTAAAATAAATAAATGCATTGTGGTGTGTTATGCATTGGCAAACTACGCGCAATGTCAATCTAGTCTTGCTATACTCTAAGGATTACTGTAATTAACTTATATAAGCATCAAAATTTATGTACTTCAACTTGTCCGCTTATTATAAGCCTAATGGATTGCACTTTTTAATTTTGATTTATAACTTTTACAAAAAAAAAAAAATGATTAAATTACTCATTCATTATTTCCTGGCATTGTTGGTGTTATTGTTTAAATGGTAGTATTTATAGATATTTTAATAAAATTTCTATAACATATTTATCTCTTCTTTTCTTTTCTTTTTTGCCATTATCCTTTTTGTATTGATTATATTAATTCTAATGTAAGTAGCAATAATATTTAAATATTCACTTACTGTTGAAACGATATGCTCGATAGGAGAAATTAATAAAGATGTTATTGTGTTGAATGTGTAAAGAAGTTTTTAAATATTTGCAATTTATATCTGAAAAAATAACTATAAATTTCATTATCTAAGATAATAAAATCTAAGTATCAATTTTTGATCACTATTGGAGGTAATTTGCTAACTTTTGCCACCCTCCTTGCGTGTTTTTTTTTTTTTTTTTGTAATTATCCAGTGTGGTCTTTGAAACAAATGTATCTTTGAATAAGACTTTCATGCAACAAAGATTTAACTGGTTTAAACAAAGTGTTTTTGTTTGACTGGCGATGCTTCACTGGGGAGAATCTGTAGAAAAATTATATAATTACAACATTTTTGAGAAATACTTTGAAATGTATAATCGTATTATATATAATACAAAAATGATGACTAAATTTTCTGTACGCACAGATATAGAAGCTGCTCACGTATATGTAAAAAAAAAAAAAACTATAAGAACATCAAGGTATTATTTTTGTTAAAGTATCAACTTTGTGTTAGTTTGAATATTATTTAAGCTGGCAGTTCATTTCTAATCAGAAAGAGAGATTATTTATTAATTGTGTAATAAACAGGAATTATAGACATAAAATTAATTAAAGTAATTAAAAACGTTATTTCAAGTTATATAATGTCCAAGAAATAATTGGCAGTGTTTGTTATAAGTAATAAAGCGTATAATAAATTGAACATCATGATTAGAATTATCTATGTATAGCTTTGAAAATGAAGGCATCGTTCCTTCGAAAGCGCTAAGTATAGAAATAAATAGAATAATATAAATATATTGTTTTAGTGTGGAGATATTACCGTAAAATATTTGATCTTATTACATATATAAACCACACACTTAGTTATTTAATAGTTAATAAAGCATATATAAAGAGAGCAAAACAATAAACTATGTCATTGCTGAGAAGAGCAAGCAAAATTTAAAAAATAAAACAAGCTCATATCAGTTACTTTTAAATTAAGATATGCAGTATAAACACACATTGAAATTTTTGGTACATCAACATTTTCTGAAGTCATTCTTGAGTAATTATAGTAGTATCGTTGCCCAGATGTTTTGCACTACATCTTTATTTTTGAAAAATATCAAGCCAAAAAAAGAGTCTAAGATGGAGGTATAATTGTAGATAAAAAATATCTGAAATAAAATTAACACTTAGTGTTTGTCTAAAAGTTTGTGATGAGGTATTGAAATTGTAATTATATGTTGGATTATTTTCTTCATTTAATATTAATGGTCAAATGTTTTTAGATAAAATTCCAAACTTTATTTAAACTTTTTAAATATAGGGGATTTGAGCTCAGACTATCAAGCACCTTTCAACTATCCACACTATCTCATATCATTGATACACATGACCCCACACATGTAGAAAAGATCAGTGATCACCAATATATGTATTTTGTGCTGAACCAGCACTCATCAGTTGGTCCGGATTATCATCTCTCACACATATATATAATCAGTGCTCAGTTTATATTAAGATAACAAATCTTCATACTTTAATGAACAGGCTTCAATCTACTCCAAACTCCAATTCTTCAGACATCCATACCATAGAAAATCTTTAAATACATTTCCATAAGTTAATATGTAGCTCATTTTGAGTGATATTATTTTATTCATTCAAATTGTTGTACTACATAGTAATATGAATTATTAAATGTATTTGAAAAGTTTAAATAAAGTTTGGATTTTTCTAAAAAGAATTAATTAACATTAGGTGATAAAAATACATCAAAATATGATTACAAAATTGACATTTGTGATCACCGTGTTTTAAGAAATATTTTCAAATGGCACATAACTTGGATATATCATCATGTTTGTTGATACAATTTGATCTCTCAAGAACCTTGTTGATCTTTCTGAATGTTTTTTTTTTGATGATAAATGTCACCTTTGATTAGGATTGTTGTGCCAAACAGTGTTAATTTTATGTCAGACTATTCATTTACTATCACCCTCTTCATGCATATTATTATTATTTTTCAATTGAATAGAATTTAAACTTGTTCCATAGTTGCTTATAATGTTTCTATAATATTTTTAAAAATTAAATTCATTAACCAAATTACTTTGGGTATCATCCAGCTATAATGATATAATATTCATTTTAATTGCACACAGGTAAACACATATAAGTTTTAACTGCATAGTTATAATTATTTCTAGATAAACAAGACTGACTACGATAGTAAATAATCACAAAGTTTTATTAAGTGGAAACTAAAACAAATAGAATTCACTATATTACTATCCTTTTTTATTTTAAAAGAAAAAAAAGAAAAACAAGGACTTTGGCAAAACCATAAGATTATTAGGATTTTTAGTTGTAATGTATTCTCAAAACTTGTCTAATAGTTTTTTTATTTTATTTGTAAATTGATATCAAACAATTTTGTTATTATATTTGTCTTCATAAATTTAAGTTAAAAGATTTATAATTTGTAAAAATATCTAAGTGAGTAAAAGTTAAAATTGGGGTGTGAATTGTTAAATCTGTACTTACCAATGAATTAAAGATAGTCAGCCTGTAAGTTCTGTTTACAAAAGACAAGCTGAGCATAGTTTTTGTGTAGATACCATTTCATAGTTTTGGATTGATAGTTTTAAAAAAATAACCTTATAGTTATTTTTAAAAATATATTATAACATAACTAAGCTAGTTCTTAACAAGACAATTACAAGATCATATGATGTTTAAGCAACATATGACAAGTTGAGTACAACTGTTTTATTGAATATACTAAAGTGATGGTTTTTGTTTACCCTTTTCATCTGGTAATTATTTATCTGCCATTG
Organism: Epiperipatus broadwayi; assembly: GCA_028023455.1. NCBI lineage: Eukaryota > Metazoa > Onychophora > Udeonychophora > Euonychophora > Peripatidae > Epiperipatus > Epiperipatus broadwayi. Next base: position 5,713,069 of record JAQFVV010006222.1, read on the forward strand.
AGTCAAACCACACAAAGCAGTTGCTATATAGTGCAATAATTTTCCATAACCATCATTTGGGTTTGAATCCAAGGCAAGTGAACCTTGGAAATGTTTTCATGCTATAAGAAGAGTTAGATTTCTTTTGACAGATAAGTTTTACAACCAATTCATCTGATATTGTTCAAAAATGGACATATAATTACTATTAACTAGATAGTAAAAATTCTCTCCTCAACTGACGCAAAATATAATTGTAATATGATGTATGCATCTTAAATAAAGCCCTATAGGTGCTGAAATCTTAGTTTGTTATAATTAAAAAAAAATTGAAATATATTCAAAAAGTTTGAACAAAAAACATTTTTAAGCAAAAATTTGTGCATTGGAGAAAGAATTTAAAAGACTTTTTCTGCATTTTAAATTATAATCTCACGTTTTATTGTTTTGCAATTGTTATCATTCAAAAGATGTATGAAAGATAATTGGGATAAATAAATAGTATAAAAATCATTCGATAGGATAATCAATTTAGATAATATTTGATGAATGGATTATGAAAAATCCTTTGTTTTTGTTTCTTTAAAAAAAGAATTATTGTGAATTAATGTTTTAATTTATTCATTTCATATAACATTTTGAGAAGATTTTTTTTAATGATGGTGAAGTGTTCATTTGTGTATGTGTCCGTGTTAGTTGCATTTAGACTTTAAGTAAAATAATTATTGGTTGCTTCTTTTGCACCGTGAGATATTTAAAAAAATGAAGATTTTAAACAACAGTAATATGTTACTTGAGTGTTGTAACTTCAAATTCTTCGCATTCACACATACACACACACACACACACACACATATATATATATATATTCATATTGGGACCAATATTAAGCTAATGTCTCAATACAAAGGTGTTAGAGTATATAATTAAAATATTTTGTTTGTCACAATATACAATGCTTTTCTAATCTAGAATTCTGACATAATGAATTTGATTAATTATCTATGTACTATAAATATATATTAAATGTTACATATTTCTAAAATTTAAATTTATATGATAACTTTTCTATCAGTAAAAAAAAAAAGAAAAATCTTGATATGGTGTAAAAACACAAGATATTCTTAAAATCTTCATCAAGTGACCAGTTTAATTGCTCCTGTGGTAATTGATGGTATCCAGTTAGAAAGAGAATTGCAAAAAAGATTCTCATTTTCTCTGGGTGTATAGTAAAATTATGATTATTTTCTTGATGAGAGTAAATTATAGTTTTTTTATAGATGTAAGTAATAATATCATCACAAAGAACTTTTTCAAATATGTTTTGGAGTGATAAATCTTTTAAATCATCGTTTACATTGTTTAGTTTGTCAATAAATTCATCTCTTTCTTATAATTCAAAATGGGGATATTCAGCATACTTTTTTTATTCACTCTGGTCTCTCAAATTCTGTGTATTCCTTTGCTGAAAATTCAAATGTTTGGTAATCAAGTCGCCTTTCATTTGCATCACCATTAGAATTAATAACAGTAGGTTCAACTGTGCCAAAAATTTCATTTGAATAAAATTTGGATCATCAATAATATCAAATTCTTCACACTCCATAAATTCATCTAAATTTGGAGGAAATCCATATAACTCCACATTTTCAGTTCCATCATATTCTTCAGCCATTGAGGTCATCTAAAGCTTGTTCCAATCATGGAATTTTTTTTATTCCATAATGCAAATTTAATTTTTTTAAATAAATTTAAATTATGGTTTAGCACTTTGTAGGGCATTAATGATGTCTTCAACATATTAAATCATATTTAGCCTTGAGCTTTATTACACTTATTATTTAAGTAATACTTTGAGTGCAATTTAAAAATTATAATTGAAGTTTGTAATGTTATAACTGACTATTATTAGTCTTCATTCAGGATAGGTTATAGTTATCTATTTAAAGAAGTTTATTTAAATTTCTTTATATCAATAATTTCAATCTTTGTGGTCAATTGCAATCTTTAAAAGTGTCTACTGACTAAATAACGAACATCATCAGATAAAATTTGCAGAAATCCAATAGATTGCATTCTTGACACCTGATGTTGACATATTTTACTTTAGGAGAAAAAGATGCAAAAGTTCAAGTGATTATAAAAGCTATAAATTCATCTAACATCTAAGATAAAAACTAAAGGATGTGTATGTTATCATTTAGAATAATTTCAAATTTTTAAATTAGCCCCCCCCCCCAAATAAGAAACTCAATTGGTGTTAAAAATATCTATTTGATTTCTATAAATTTCATCTGATGATAGGCATATATATAGTCAGTGCTTCAACTGTTTGAAAAATGCATTAGTAAAAAAAGGCTATTGAATTTAAAATAACTGCAAATTTATTACAAATGGAGATATGCTTAAATTATAAAAAATTTAAAAAAAATCCTGTCTAAAGGATTTTTTCTTAAAAAAAAATCATTGAAACTATTATAACTGAAATAACAGAAATAAAATTGAGATTAAAAAAATATCACAAAAGGTAGATCATAAATACATTAATAATATTTTTGATAACATAAAGGAATTTTCAATGATTGTTTAATGCAAAGGCTGTGAAAGACAGACTTTAGAACTCAAACACTTTGGATCATCCCCAGTTAAAACATTTTTGTTGCTTCAACTTTTTGTAAATTCCCAACCAATAAACCATCTGATTACTAGACTACTAGAAATTTGCTGAGATGTGGACTTAGGGTTCAAGGATTATGGATCACATCCAAGCTCTGGTACTTTCAGTGCTCAAACATCTTATAAATTTCTAAGGCATGAATTATTCAATTATAATTTTTTATTGTTATCAAAAGAGGGTGACACAGACATTTATGATATTGCATCAGAATTTTTACAGAAAACTGAAAATGTAATAAAAGTTCCAACCAAACTACTTTAATTAATCTGAAAACCACTCAATGGGCTATAGATTAGAAAAAAATCAATTTATATTAATGAAAATATTCTTGATATATTATACCAATGATGGCGAACCTATGGCACACGTGCCAGAGATGGCATGTTCGAATGTTTACTGGCACATAAACTATTTATACATCATAATTTTCTTCTATATTTTTTTTGGTTGCTAAAATCTATACTAATAAAAATTTACAGTAAATTAAAAATGAAATAAATAAATATAATATTATATTGGATTTCAATTTACAATTGAACTCTGATTAGAAGAAATAAATTATGATATTTTAAGTCAAATAAAGTGGTACTGGTATATTATGGTATCATATTCTATAAACCGGTCAAATGATTCCAATAAAACTAGAAAATAAACTCAGTAAAATATTTTATAACTCTATGAAATAAAATTTTTAAAATCTAGTGTTTTTCTTCTGTCCTAATCTTTCTGATCTAAACGTGTTGATACCATCATTTATTTAATGTAATCAAAATTGCGAACAAAGGAATGAAATGTGTAATTAAGCCATCAAACGATGTTTTTTTTTTTGCTTGAAGTTTTGCTGTAAAAGTGAAATATAAGAATAATAATATATTTTAACATATAATAAATCTTTGATTTATGAAATTATTAAAGCTCATTTAAATTTATTATCATTATATTAATATGACTAGTGAAAATAAAAAAACAAAAATGATCAAGCAGTAGAGAATTTCAAACTTGGTGGACTAATGAGTATGGAATGATTAGCAAAGATACCAGTGCAGTATGTGTTTTATATTCTGGAACAGTTGCATTGAGAACACCTACGGTAAAATGACATTATAAGACCAATCATAAATCGCTCTGCAAAAAAAGTAAAGATGAACAAAAAGAATATATTGCCCAAGCATTTAAAAATATAAATATTCAATCAACATCTATAATGAAATTTATTGAAAATCATTCAAATATAACTACTATTATTTTTTTTAATTTCAAATGTAATTGCCAAACATGGGAAACTTTTTAATGATGGAGAATATATAAAAGAAGCTCCGATGAAATGTGCACCAGTTCTTTTTGAAGATTTTGAAAACAACATAAAAATTATTCAGATCATAGAAGATTTATTATTGGCTAGAAATACAGCTAAAGAAAGAATCTTGCAAATGGCCAACAACATCACTTACCAGCAAAAAAAAAAAAATCTTCTAGTTTAATTTCACTCTGCCTTGATGAAAGTACAGACATAAACGTGTCAGTTTGTTTGGCTATTTTTATTTGCTATTGTGTTGGAAATAATATCAAAGAAGAATTGATCAGTTTAACCTAACAACAACAAAAGGAATAGATATTTGCAACATAGATATTGCCAAAATTGCATCAGCAATTACAGATAGTGATTATGACTGAAAAAGAAAATAATCTTCTCAATTTATTTACCAACCGTATTGGACATTCAATTTTGAATTTTCATTGCATTATACATCTGCAGGTTTTATGCATGAAGGCCAGTTGAATATTATTTTAATTTTGTACCTTTAATTCTACACCATCATTTTCCACTGATAACTCTTGCAACCTTTTAGAAAGCTCTGAAACATTATTTTCAAAAAAAATTTCATCATCTGCAAAATTTAGATGACTTAAATAATCTCTGTTTACTTTAACCTCTTTAGCATGTTATTTTAATCCTTAAAATACTTTTTGTAAAACTATAGCAAAAAGTTTTGGAAATATGGAACCATTCTTGTTTTATATTTTTCCCAATGTTAATCTTAAAACCAACCATGTTATCTGATCACTACTGCTGCATTTTGATAAATATTCTTCAGAATATGACAATATTCTGAGTCTGTATTTGATGATTCAAAGCTCTAATTATTGTAGAAATGCTTTTATAATCAAATGACTTTGCAATCCAAAGCATTAATCATTGTAAAAATGCTTATACAATTGAATACCTTTACAAAATCTACAAACCCAAAGTTTAATAGCAACTCATATTTATTGGTCTTTTCTATAACTTCTCTTAATGCTTGGATGCAATCCACTGTGCTAAGATCAATTGTAAATCCACCTTGTCTTTTGGTTGGTCAGAATTTAAAATTATGCAAATTGTAGTTATTTTGGTAAAGATTGTTAATATTTAATTGTACTTGATATGGATGAGTATTATCAATTTACCTATTATATATATAATAAAATTTCATTACAAAGTTTGAATTTACCTTTACATGTTTATCCATTATGATTATGTAACTTTTTTTTTTTCAAGATTTGATACTTAAAAATGCTAATTGTATTTTTAAGTAGATAGTTGCAATAATAAACTGAAAGCATTATGCAAAAAGGTATGTTACTGCAATAAAATTTTACAATACTCCATAGAAGATTTCTTTTTTTGGTTGCTTCACTTTATGTAAATGATAGTCAATTTTTTTACTGGCTTTGCCATGTGATTGTAGACAAAGATAACATTTTAAAACTAGTGAAAAAAATTATTACAAATTCATAAAATACAATAACATTGAGGGTATTCTATGTGTATGTGTAGATGTTAAACATTTTTCTTGATATCCGGAAACAGAAAAAATAAAAAAATAATATTACTTGAAAAATGCAAACATAAAAATTATGTTACTATATTTTTATTTAAACTATAGAAAGAATTATAATATCAATATTGTTTATGGTGGCAATTTAGAAGATTGTAGTAATAATGAAGGTAAATATTTATTTTTATTTTTTAAAAATATAAATACATTAAATGATACAGATTTTGCCTGGTATAGACTCTTCAAAAAGTTAATGGAGATCACTGCTTGTAGTTTAGTAAATTTTGATTGGGAGGAGGGGTGATTGAACTGGTAGAGATAGGATTGTAAATAAGGTTTTTCCCCTTCTAAAAGACAGTTACTATGGACAAAAACGAGATTGTATTGTGTATGGTATTGGATTTTCTATAAGTTATAATTTGATATCATTTATTTTCAGAAAATACAAGCTAATTAATAATATTTTATATAATAACATCTGTGACAAATAGTTTAATTTTAGATTAATTTTTTTTTATATTGTAACAAAATTAATAATAAAAAAAAATCAAATATTTTTTTTGTTTGGACACTTTGATGCCTATTTTAAAAAGAACAATGAACTTTAGGTCAAAGGTATTGAAAATAACAATATTGATTTGGGGAACTTGAAAGGTGTATTGTTACTGAATTTTTACACAACTCATGAATTTATTATCATATATTGTTTAGATTAAAACAAAAACGATAATAATTTAAATTCATATAGGCTTAAAACTAAAAATTTTGTTTAGAAAGAAAAATTCCTACAAAGGAATTTGAGAGAATTTACTCTTAAAATGATGATAGCTTATATTCTAGCTAGAAACAGAATATAAAAGGTAAATTGTTTCATAGATCTAAGTCTAGATTACTCCAAACATATAAATAATAAAGATATTAAAAATATGACCAATTCCAAATATATTAGTAGGAAATTTGGTGTGCACTCTTTAGAAATAACTGCTACTCATATTAAATTACAATAGCTATTAACTATTGAACTGCTAATTTTGATTTTCAAGCATATATATACAGTAACTGAGGAATGGACTTTTTTAAAACAATGTGTTATAAATACAACTAAATCTCTTTTGGATTTACTAAAAAAGATAATCTTGATTGTTTCTTTGGTAATGAATATATTATTAAAATTAAAAAACACAGGTAATCTTTATATGGATGAATAAAATAAATGCGATGCTTGATAAGTAATATAGGGTTTCATGGCAAAATCTCAAAACTAAATAACTTTAAAGTGATTGGTGGATTAAAACTACAAAGTAGATTATAATCACTTCAGATTTTTGTAATTGCACATTAAAAATAACTTTTGATCTTAAAAAAAAAATGTTTTAAAATTAATGAATGACTCATTTTTTATGATAATGATGATAACTTTAACAGATGGAATAAATATTTGGATTATCTTTTGAGTATTATTACCAATGTCATGTGTTTTTTTCATATGTTTATTCATTCATTTGTCATATCTTACTATAAGCTTAAGTAACCAAGAAACCCTAAATGGTATAGTACAGGGGTGTCCAACAAGTCGCTCGTGATCCACCGGTCGATCGCAAAGTCATTTTTGGTCGATCGCGAGGCCAATCTGGCAAGAGTTTTTGGGTAATGAGTGAAACAAATTAAGTCAAGATTTTCAAGTTTTTTTTATTATTTTTGTTCTTGTTCTAAATTTTTTTTAAATTCTAGATAGGGGAAGTTTACTAAGACGTATCATTATTAAAAATAATATTTTTAATCTTCATTTAATGTAGCTAATTAAAATTAATAAGTATTGTTAACAATTACTCATGTTGCTTTAATTCCTGACATGAGTTTTTTGGCCTGTTAAATAATTGTTATTTTTTATTAGGTAGATATATAAAAATGGTACCTATTTCACACCTCCCTCTACTTAGATTATGCCGATGACAAGTCAATCGCACTATGACAACAAGTCGATTGCAAAACATTTTTAAAATAAAAAGTAGATCTCATGAACACAAAAGTTGGCCACCCCTGGTATAGTACTCTAAAATTCCCATTACCAGAACAGTTTCTAGATTTTACCTTTATTAGAGAAGATTTTAGTTTTTTTTTTTGTTTTTGTTTTTAATTTCAGGAGGTAAGCTGAATAAAATAAAAGAGTCAAAGATGTCTGCTAAATGCACAGTAGGGTTTTGACATTGATTCTTATTCTCCATTGATGAAAGCAAATATTAAAATATGGATTTGGAGATAAGGATTTAATAACATTATGCTGTCAGGTATCCATTGATTACTCTAGAGAAGATTGAAGAGCATCTTTAGAAAAATATTACAAAAACTCAAATCATTGCATTTGAATAGTATATTCACTATATCCTCTCAATGATGTTTATTCGAGATATCTATGTTGATTAAGTTAAATAGTATTGGTGTTCTGAAAGGAATTTTTTAAGAAGTGCATAAGCCTCTAAAGTTACGACTTCTGATATAAAGTATGTCACTGTTGTTAAAATTTATAAAAACATTAATAAAAATAAAATATTATTGTTATTCACTGCAACAAAAATATTTTCAAAGGTTTTATTGAATAGATATTTATTAAAAATTCAATGTTGTTTTAAAAATACAAATGCATAAAAAACCTGTCTTACATATTGATTTTATCAATTTGCTTAAAATTTGTGACTCAAAGAATTGAGAAAGTTTATTACAATGTCTGAAAATACCTGCCATTCTACGATGCTTACCTGCATTATTTAGTTTCTACATAATGAAATGAGAGAAACCCCTAACAATAATCAATATTTTGAAACATTTGACGTGAAAATCTTAATTAAGCAGGTATGTCTTCTAGTATCAGATTTATTTTTGTCAACTCAAAAAAGCAATTACTTAAAATATTCTCAATTTTTAAATGCAACTTATATAGAATTTAGCTGGTAATTAGATTCAAATATTATCAGCCAGTGACAAAAAGAAATATTAAGCAGCTTTGGGTCTGAATGGTTATCAGTCTGTGAATATAGATTAGCAATATAGACTCCAATATGCTAGAGGATAGAATATATCTCCATAGAAATATATACAAAATTACTAAATTAATTTTATGTGAGCTGTTTGTTATTCTACAAAATTTATTGTATGAAAAAAATGGTTACATATCTACTATTAATTTTAACATGACAGGAGAAAAAAGAAATATTTAAACATAGTGTATAATTTGAATGTCTAGATTATAATTCCAATCATTATTTGCTGTACATAATGATGTTAAATATTCTGATGAATAAAACATAGTTGTTTATTTGTGAAGTGGATGGGAAATGACAAACTTTTAAAAAAATTCCAGTGAATTTAAAAATGTGAGAAGCAGACTCTGTTAACATTATTAAGATTATTTTACAAGTCACTTTTAAAAAGGGCATTATTGATTTCTCTCACTAGAAAGATAAAAATGAGGGTTTTTTTCTTCTACTGAAAATACAAAAAGAGCTGTAATTAGATAAAGCATTGATATTATTCAAAAGAAATGTTTACTAAAAAAAAAAAATTAAAAGATAGCATCACAAAATTTCTCCAGGAAATGATATATTGTGAACATAATTTGGGTTTATGGATTAGTTTATATAATCATAGCAAATTCATCTTTCATGTTTTGTTCTCTTTTGATTCTCTTTTCCTACTGCTGATGATTTGGACAAAATGTGAAGTAGCTTTTAAATCACCCACTGCAGGCAAAGTGCCTCTTTTAACTTCTCTCTACAGTAACTCTTATTAGAAAGACGATATTATTTGGCAATTGCTGAGTAATGATGGTCTCCTCTTAATTTTTTTTAATGATGACTAGCTAGGCATTAATTTATTCATCAATAATTGGTTATAACTTATCTATGTTGATAAGCCTAAGTTGTGGGTATGGCATGTAGATACATTAGCCACTATCCATGAGCTCGTTCATTGTAGTCATCATTAATAACAGCTACCATGCAAACAAGTATAGCTATTCTACTATATATATTGTAACAGAATAGGTATGTGAGCCAAGCTATATCGTGAATCATAGCCTAATTATTGATGACCATTTGTAAAGAATAAAATAACAAATTTAAGGAAAAACAATCCTAATTTAATAATGCCCACGAATTGTAACATGCTTGTAACGTAATGAAAATAATAAATTAAGTAAAATGAATAGCTCTCAATGAATAATAATCTAACATTTAAGCTACTAAAACAATGATAATAATGTTTATTATAACCTTCTAAATTCCAATAGCATTTGTAACGAATAGAAAACAAATAAAATATTACTCCAAACTACCCAAAAATATAAGCATTATTTGCAATAAATCAAAGATAAAGCAATAAAACTAAATATCACTGTCTTACAGATAACAGTATATGTCCATAATATAGATTCCTTATAATAGAATAAAAATATAACAAAAAAATTACAGATAAACTTTAATATTCCTTATGAATCAACACATTGTTTATAATAATACAAACTTGTACCAAATGTTAAATATTATTTCTATTTATATTTAAATAAAATGATTTCATAGATTGATGAAACAATAATCTTATTATGCCCTATAAGTTTACAATATCAATGATATCTAACAAAATATATAACTCAATAACTGATTTCCAATTATAACTAAATGCAATAAAAGTGCTGCTCTCAGCCTTGCTATCAATATATTATTATTAACCAAGTCAATTATAATAAGATTAAATACTTAATAATAATATAAAATCAATCAACCCAACATATCTTTCCATTTTCATCAACTTAATATATTATAAAATAAAATCATTCTATTAAATAACCTCAAGATTTCAATATCCAATCATAAACAATATATAACATAAATGACAGATTTCTATTTGATGCTTATTTAAATGCTATGGACAGATCACATACAATTACTCTTCAATTTATTAAAACTACGTTATTAAAACTGTAGACTATAACTGTTGAAGCAGGTGAAAGATTGTTAGAAAATATATTATCATTACCAGCTTTATAACTGAATAAGATTACAATCTTTGTGGCTGTATAGAGACACAATATACATTTATTTTTAATTATTAATAACTTAAAATAAAATACATGAATGTTTCATTGCAACTACATTTACTCATCTTCAATAATTATCATATTTGCACCTTTATCAATTATCAAATCAATTCATATATAATTTTTATTTTAGTATATCTATTATCTGTTACTAATAAAATAATTACAGTAAGGTTCCAATTACTTATTAAATATTTAAGAATGTCAAGCCAGTTAATTTATGGCTGAATAAAATCTATACCTGGTCAATTAATAATAAACAGTAAATTCAGTAAAAAAATGTAATTACACTTTCTTACCCATCCTGTGCTTTTGATCTCTGAATTATTCTTATAACTGCTTCTAATGAATTATATGGTGTAATCAATTAGTGAATATTGTCCCATCCAAATACAATTAACCAATAAATTTGCATTATAAAATTGAATAACAAACTGATATAAATTAAAATCATATATATATATTGTACCTACTTAGATTAGAGCTATACATTACAGTATATATAAAAAAGAAGTTTATTGATCTTAAATTAATTCAAAATTTATTAAGAAATTAATATAAATTAAAATCATATATATATATTGTATATTACAGTATATATAAAAAAGAAGTTTATTGATTTTTTAGATTTAGTTTTATTTGGCTTAATTTATGGATAATGGAGATGTTGAATTATAAATGTTAACTAGATAACTATGGAAACCTAATATTTTAAAATATTATTTATTATTAATATTAGCATCAAATTAAAAATTGGTTGTGATCAATTTTAGGAATATATATATATATATATATGTAAATAATAAATAAATACTAAAAAATAATTAAGTGAATTATAAAATTAATCACTTAAATAAAATCATTATTATTACTTATTACGTGTCCATTTTGTTACTACATTGACGATAACAACTTAATTATTACAAAATCAAATATTTCCTAGTTCATATATGCTTATTTATTTTGTTTATTGTAATGCATTATTTAAGATATATGTTAGAAATATATATTCATTAGAAGGTATAGAAAATGTCATGTAAATTCTTTGTTTTTGGTTGAAAATGAAAAATAATGTTGAAATTATAAAAAAATTTTTTTTTACTGTATCCATTATTTTTTTAAAATCTTTATTTTTATTTATTAAATGAAGGCACATTTTATTAGGCTGAAGTGAGTTACCATTGAGTTCAATTGAACAGTTGCCTTAGTAACATTATCATCAGCAAAGAGATGTTATAAATAGAACTGATGCACTTTAACTCTAGTTCATATGACTTTTGTCATTGACCAGACTGGATGCTTTTACATTTGTCTTTAAAATTTATCAATTTTATTTTAAAAGAGATTAATTTCTAAAATAATGGAAGAATAAGGAATTAAACTGTCTGTACATTCAATTTAGGGCAGTTTGTGATATAATTCCAAAAAAAAAAAAAAGCACAATGTATTATAAAAGAAAAAAGAAAAAAATGTCAAAATTCATTGTATTACACATAAGCTATAAAATATACCATTATTAAAATTTGGGATGTCATCTATATATTGGTGATGAATACAAAACCCATGATGTATATCTAAATATCATATTTTGGATCAAGGAATTTTACAGGATCAATTGATTTAAGTTATATGTATTATTAAGTAATTGAAATTTCATCTTATTGACTTGGAAAAACATTAGCACTTATTACTTGTTTAAAGTGTAACTGAATTTTATCAATGGAAGAAGGTCTCATTATATATCACTGCAAACAAAAGTAGAATACCAGTGGTATATAATGTTGCTCATCTAACTAACTACTCTTTATAAAATAATTTGGACATGTATTTGAGTAAAAAGGAAATGTATTGAAATAAAAGTTCCTCAATTATTATTATTATTCATGCTTGTCTTTTTCTCTATTTCAAGAAGAATTTGTTTTTCTGCATTGAAATCAGAAACAAGGAAACTGTGTGCATATCTTTCATTAAAAAAATGTATGTTTGTTCATATTTCTATTTTAAAATATAGGATCAAATAATATGTATACTTTATTATATGATAAGCTGTTCATACAATAAAAAGTTGGAGAGATTTTTTTTTAAATTTTTTTTATTGATGATATAAATTAATTAGTGACTCACTATTTTCAAATATTCATTTTCTTTTAATTTAAAATTTAACTTAAGGATATTGGTATAGAGGAGTTTAAATACAATCAATTTTATGTTAGTTTGATTATTTATAACTCATATCAATAGATAAATAAAGTCAATTGTATTTAGTCATATTTTGACTATATATTTTAGATACTAATCTGTTAGCCAGGCGCAGCCACTTGATGGCATTGTTGCTATGCAAAAACAATCAAATGTAACATTACTGGGCCACCCACCAGTGATTTTTTTTCTACACTACATCTTCAAATATTTTTTTCCTTGCCAGCAATTTTTTTTTCACTATGTCTTTAAATTTTTTTTTCCTTTTAGTTTTTTTCCTACTATGTCTTTAATTTTTTTTGCTTACACAAACACATCTTTACCACTGATATAGTCAAACTTTTATTATTTTTAAAACAAATTTTTATTACATTTTATTTGTATTATCTTTTTTTTTTAATAAAATCTTGTTCTATCTTTTTTTAAAAATAAAAACAACAAACTGAAAACAAGTTTTTCTAACTTTTGTCTCAGTGATGGCACACTTTTTCTCACCCCCCTCCCCAATAAAATAAGATCAAAACTTGTGACATTATCAACTTTCATTTTTTTTTTTTGGATTGATTTATGTCATAGAAGCACAACCTTTTGTTTTGGAAATGGCTTCTTTTCTACCTACTAACAATTTATGATAACAAAAACAACACACAAACACATCTTTACCACTGATCTAGAAAAACTTTGATTTTTAAAACCAATTTTGATTCCATTTTATTTGTATTTTTTTGAAATAAAATCTTGTTCTACCTTCTTTTTTTAAATAAAAACAACAAACCAAAAATAACTTTTATCTCTAACTTTTGTCTCAGTAATGACAAACTTGTTCTTGATCACCCCCTATCCCACCACAAAAAAAATAAGACTAAAATTTTGGACTTTTTCAACTTTTTTTTTTATTGATTTATGTCATAGAATCACAAGCTTTTGTTTTGGAAATGTGTGCAAATTGAATAGCTTCACTTGCAGGAGCATGCATGACAATGGAATTGCGAGGTTGTTTTGCAAATGTAGACTTTCGTGGACTTATCACACTACAATGTACCGACAATCAGTCAGACTGTAATTTAAAAAGAAATGAAATTAATCTGCTACAGAGATTTCAAAACTTGTGGCCATACTCAGAAAAGATATGGTGAATTGTGCAAATTTTCATAACCAGTGTCATGAAGTGCCAAATAGGCCATAATATTTATGTGTGCAATGCCATCGAGGCTAATACAACAGAAACTGTTGTATTAGCCATAAGTCCAGCTGTGTAAATGCCACCCCACTTCTGTTGTTGGCAACTGGCATAATTTGAAAATCTGTTTGCCACCATTTTATTTGTCTTGCACATTTTCTCATGAAAACATGAGTTTTTGTGTGAGCTTGGCCAAATCATGTTCGGCCCTATCCTTTGTCAATGTTTTGCACATTCCAAGTTTTGGGGAAAGTGTGACAATTGTTAGTGAGTCAGACTGTGTAATTTAAATAGAAATGGAAGTATTCTGCTGTGGAGATTTCAAAAGTTGTGGCCGCTTGAAATCCAGCCACTATCAGACGATACAGTGTGTGAATTCACATAAAGTGTTGTGAAGCACAAAACAGGCAATAATATTTCTGTGCAATGCCATTAAGCGACTTGAAATGGCTAATGCAATAGAACTGTAGTATTAGCCATAAGTCCAGCTGTGTAAATTGCATTTTTATGTGTTTTTGCACATAAACAACCCCATCAAGTGGCCACACCTGGCTAACAGACTAGTACCATATTTTATTTAGAGACTAGGGAAGCTATCTTAAAATTTCTCCAACAGTTTATATTGTCTACTGTCCTAAAACATATTTTACAATCCATAAATATTTATTTATCATTTCTATTAATTTTATAAAGTAATAGACAATCAAATTAATTATATATTAAAAAGAAAACAGTTTTTGTACTTCTTAACTGGCTATAATTTTAATCAATTTCATACATCATTTGTTTTTTATTTTTATTACTATCATTATTAATTCTTATTATAAATTACTAAATTTAAATTTAATAGAAATCTAATAAACCTGCCTAATTTTTTTTTAAGTGTGCAAGGTAATTTTTTGATAGTTAAATCTTAATCTAAGATCAAACCAAATATCAGTAAGTGAAGTTTGGTTATATATATATATGTATATTTTATTATATGATTATTGTTAAGCTTAATTATATATATATATTATATGATTATTGTTAAGCTTAATTAGATATAAATTTTATATTGCCATTACATTAAAATAGTTATTTGCTTTATAATAGTTAATATCAGTTGTATAAATAATTTCATTTGTTCATGGTTAATTATTAAAAGCTTATCTTGCCCAGTTTTAAAGATTTTGATAGATTTTATTCTATCATTAATCAAAATGATCTGCCTTAATTATCTTTAAACTTCTTTGAGGTGGATCATAAATTTAATTAATTATTAAGTTTTAATATCTATCTTTAACTTAAATAAAAGGCCAATAATTGTTTTATATAGTTTAATTGACAGGAAATTTAAATAGATGGATAGGATAAGTTGATTATGATTTGGTAAATATCCAATAGAAACCTATTATATATTTGATATAATGATATGATTGGATATTAAAAATGCAAGATTATTTAATAGATTTATTGGTGTGTTCTTGTAGAGTATTTCTTTTTAATATATAAATTAAGCAACAATTGTATATTGATATAAAATAGAGATAGTTAATATTATTTAACATTTTATTAAACTTAATATGAAACCGATTAATCGTTTTATTTTATTTAAATATTAGAGATATTGTAAGTTTATAAAACACTCTCTAAATATTATCATAACCATTTATAGACTAGTTTATTTAGGTAGGGAATATCATTAAATTTTAATGTAAACTTACATTACTATGTGTAATATTTGATTAGTAAAGTATATCAGAACTTAGCTGTTTATTGATTTAATTTTAGTTTTATTTATTACAAACTAAATGGATATCTTGGTGTATGTCATTATTTAGGACAGTGATATATGATTTCACTGCTTATTATAGTTTATTTTGGGGTAATGAGTTGATTTATGATATTTGAGATGATAATCTTGGTTGTTTTCTTTTGTCTTAAATACTATACGAATAAATTAGGTTTTAATAAAGATAGTCATCAGTTTTTTAATTTTGTGTAGTGGACAATCTAAATAATTATGTACTGGCAATATTGTTATTATGACCAGTGACTGAGCTAGATAATTTTATACAGGTTATATCAGAGTTACTATTTATTGGTACATGATTTTCTCTGTTATAAATAATATTTAAACCATAAGGGCATTTTTTATTATCTTTTATTTTTGTGATAGTAATAAATGGTTGTCTAAAACCTATAGAACAATTTTTTTTTGTTTCATGACAAATGCTGATGGAACCAGTAGAGAGATTAGGGGGTAGAAGATCAATTATTACCCTGTTACAATATATATATATATTGAAGCAGTGAATACCCTGTTACAATATATATATATATTGAAGCAGTGAATATCTGCTTGCAGATATGCTTGCTTCAGGGTTGTTCAAATTTAACACTATTCCCCAGTGTATGTTATATATTTCTATATATTTGCACACACTAGTACAGGCATATGTATGTGCATACAATTCAGAAATCTTTAAACTTAAAAATTATTTAAATCATGCCACATTTTAAGTTTAAGAAGAAAATATTTTATTAAAGAAAAGAGTGTGATGAATTAAGCAATGGGAGTGGAATGTATTTTCATACAATGGAGGATAGGCTAGGTAATGGAAACAAATCATTACCAAAGTTATGTAAGTGCCTTGTTTCCTAAGCTAGTGTAATAATCATAGGATAGAGTTACAATTTTGTACATTTGAATGATTACACATATTTTAAGGTGTGAAATAAGAAACAGAAACAAAGATCAGGAAATCTATATGGTGGCACAAAGGACTGCAGAAGCAAAATTAAGATGGTATAGCAATTAGAGAAATTAGATTGAAAACTCATAGGATACAATCCCAGGCAGAGAATGAAAATATATAAAAAGGAAATGGGGCATTGTTTTAAGAATATTAAATAAATAAATAAATAAATAAAGACTTATATTCTTGAAAAAAACATGCATATAATATCTACAATTATGAGTATGTATATGGGTGTCAGCTTCTCTGTAGTCATCTGGTGAAGTGGGCATCCAAGAAGAAGAAGTTCCATTCCAATATCAAGATCCAGTCACCATACACCACCACCATGTCAATCCCTACATCCAAGAAGTCATTCACTAGTTTACTAACAAGGAGTTATGAAGACATCCATCAGATAGTTGGTATTATATTTTAAGCCATTCTTTAAAATCATGTAATTGTAATTAATTTATATATATAATTTACATTTACACAATTTTAACTTATTAAATCTTATTATTTTATATGTCAAGGTTTTAAATAGCTTTAAATATTTGATACAGCAAAAATTAATTTTGCTTTTATATTTTATCTTATTATGTCAACTTGAATGATGGAGGGAGTTAAATTTAAATATAGGGTTGTTTATGCTTCCCAACTCTTAATGATCCTCTGGGACAATGTGAGTTTGGAAGAATCCCTTGTTTTTAAAACTTTAAAAACATTTAAATAAATCAGTAAATAGATTTCTTTCTTATCTCCCCATCATGTCAAGTAAAATTTCATTATTATAATTCTGAGAATTTATATTTGACTATCTTGGGAAAATCGCAAGTGTTTTTAAAAATTAATTATATATATATGTAAGATTTTGAAGTTGTGTTTGCCTATTATGATTAATCTAAAATCAGTTAATATTTAAACTTATCTGTTAAAAAAATATAAGTAAATGCTTTATATACAAACACCTTATCTCACATGATAGAATAACAATAATCTAATTTATATTCTCAATCTGTATTTATGAATAAAATAAATTTAATAATTTCCATTATTGTTATATTAATAGTCTATCACATGGAGGCAATATTGTAACCTTATACGAATGTTTATATAGCATTACCTACCTACTCTATTTATGTAAATGGAGACACTTATTGTATATTGGTAATGTAAGCACAAGTCACTATCTATCAGTGATATTATGAGCAATTAATACCCCCCATGCCAGTTATATTATAATATTAAAGATTGTTTAGTTAAGTTTATTAATGAATATTATTTCTGAGTAGGTGTGAATCGCATCTAAGCTTGTTATAGTTACCCAGGGAGAACTTTAACTGATAAAATAAATTGCTAATGTATAAGTGTGTGGATAGAAGGATTATACAATTATTATCATGTATATTTCCCATTTTGCATTCCTGCTTTCCAGTTTTGTTGTCTTGGGTTATTTTCATCTTATAACTTCATTTCCACTATATATCTAGTATGGTTCATGCATCACACATTCAAATTGTGTGAGGGCAGACCAGACATCACCTGCCCAGGTGCCTAATCCATAGATTGGCATCAGTCTAGGTTCTGCAAAAGTTAGAGACTCCTTGCAATCCCAAATCCTAGATTTAGCACATTCTTCACTCTCTAGAAGCAGATGCACCTCTGCAGACAGGGACATCCATTTTTCATTATGAACCATACCATTCAATCACTAATTCAATCCCAAACCTCATTTATACTTAATGTGACCATGAACAATGACCATATAGAGAGTAAAACTGCACTATCTTAAATAAATTCACTTGTTTAATCTTCACCTGCATGTAAATATCCTTGGATGACCATAGGATTAAGCTCATCCACAATAACCTCTATTATCATACATTTTAATTAATAAATACTTCAAAAGCCATGACTGATAGTTAGTTATAAAGATTAATCCATGACTAAATTAGGTATACACACTGATATGTAAGCCACCATTACTTCCACCAGTAATAAGGTAAGGGCCAGTGAAATCATTATTAAATTAACTTGTAAGCTACCTATTCATTATATTCAATCCTTTAATAAACTGTTATTTATTATGATTATATTTTGGAACCATGGTATAGTCATATAGTTTCTTAGATATTAAGTGTTCACTATGACATTCCTGGCTTTATCTGGCCCATAAAAGAGCACACTCAAAATAGACTCCATATAATCAACATGAGTATAGTTTAATAGCTTATCTAGATAGGTCTATGGTTAGTAATGTAATTCCACTTGTGTAACCTTAGGCAAGGCACACCAAAGCTGAGTTGTGAGAAGAACCCTGAGAGAGTTTAGGTTTGTTCCCTGAGCTAGGTTGTGCTGTAGTAAGAAGGGATATATATATGTCATATTATTATTACTATTTGCGGGATATTCCGTGTAGTGAAAAAGCTAAATGCTGACGTTTCAGTACAATATCAAGTACCTTCCTCAGAGCATCCTCTTTCACACTAATCTCCACTTATGAATACTAAATACAAACATATGTTTATGTAAGACAAAAAAAATGTTGTGGAACATTCATACTTTCAAGATATATCTTCTTTTTATTATTTCTATAAAAATATAGTTAAGAAAAACATAAAATATATATATGAATCTACTTATTTGTTAATATAAATTGAAGAGAACAAAATAAAAAAAATACATATTATAATATAATCTTTTTGAACTCCTAATATAAGTGACATATCTGATATTTATTTATAATCAATCAATCAATCAATAAAAAAAAAATAATGTTTTAAATTAAAATAAAAATTACTCTGCTGCAAGATAACGTGAAAGACTAAAACCTTCAAACTTGGGAAGACATAACTTTCTTATATTTAGATACATAAATAAGTTATTACTTAATCCACAATAATAAGACTATTCATATCAATAATACTATACATTTTAAATGAAGAGAAAAAAATAGCAATAATAATGATAAATATAAGCAAAAACCTGAGTAATAGTCTTTAAATATGGCATTTCTAAAATAGTACCATAGTTCTAGTGTTTATTTTTTAAACCACAATCCATGCTGTTTTATTATTCCAGAAAAAGTAGAAATATCATGAAAAACAAAGATTTGAAGTACATTTTGTCAATTCTAATATTTTCCAAATATCCTAATTATCTTTTCACTCAATAAATATTTGAACCATATAAGGTTATAAGTGTGCAAATACTAATTTATATACATGATGATGCAATGTAGATATCCTTTTACTTAGCAAGTAATTGATTCATAAAACATTACAATTGAATAGATGCTAGTTTCATCCAGTATGATGCTATGGAAATTAAACCAATTTTTATCCCATGTATAAATTATGCATCAAGTAAATAAAATTATATCAGTAGGTGAACACAATCTTTGTATACATTTTAATATTGTTAACATTTAGATCTCATCATTGAAAAGCAAGTAATATCCATTTTTTAAAGTGAAGAAACATTCCGATGGTTTTGAAATGCTAAGAATTAATTTCTGATTACTTTTTATTTATATAATAAATTGTCACCCCTCACAAATCCTCAATACAGTGTACAGTTTTAGGTGTATACTGCTGTTTTACACCCCATCATTTTATCCAGCTAACTATATACTTTTAAAATAAATTAAAAAAATAATGTAAAGAAATTTAGATGTGCTTCTGTTGAAGTTAAAACAAGAAAGAGTTTTTTCTCTTCAATTTTATTCCTAACTTATTCACTCTTTAATCAATTCTAGCCAGTGTTCCATAAATAAAAATCTTATTACACAATAATGGTAAATAATAAAAAAAAAATCACAATTATTACAGATAACAAACATTTACATTTTTTATAAGAATACCACTCATTATACTACACTGGAAATATATTTTCATATATATACATATCTTTCCAGTATAATATTATACAAATAAAATAACAAATATATTTGAGACATTAGACATTTAGTTATATTGTTTACAATTTATTATTGTGAATGCAGTAACAAAAATACATATAATAACAAAAGAACAATAATTTTATTCAAACCATCTTTTTTATTATTCATATATCTATTTTAAAATGAATAATCAATTCACAATCTTGGACACTACAATTAATAATAAACAATTTTTTTAAATATCAATATTATCAACGTCTTAGCAATAGAGTTCAATGCTTTGCAGGTTAAGATATCCACCATCAAAATCAAACAAGAAAGAAAAAAAATATGTCTGATATTTTAAAACATGTTAAAACTCATCTCAAACTTCAGTAGGTGCAATATATATATACATCACCAGCAAAATTTATCATTACATATATAAGTTAAGTTCTTTGGATACCAACTAATTTTCCAGACAAAGTGACAGATAAGGTAATATCATATCAAACGATTAGTTGAGCTTTAAAAACTTTGTTCAACCATTTATGCTTAGAAGCTATATATTCCTATATTTAATCAAACTATTCAGGTCAATATATACATTTATTATTTAAAGTTTAACTTAGCGAGAAAACAAAACACAGTATATAATTAAAAAAGAAATAATAAAAAGCAATACAATTATTAAAAAAAAACAGGTGTCCAATTACTAGGTAAGTCGATAAGAGTGGTTAGTCTCTTGTTCTAACATCAGCAGGTGTCATTGTCGAAAGATCAAAACAAATTGTAGAAAATTAATGGTTTAAATTTATGAAACAAAAGAATAAAAAATCCGTTACAATTTTTTTAATTGAAGTTTATCATGAATGCAAATCATGCTCTTGTATTAAAATAATTTGTTGATTGTAGCAAAATAACTGCAAATGAGGGCAAGCTATTAAAAAAAATCATTTGAGTTATTTATAGAGTCAATTCGCTTAGTTGAAGGATAAAAAACGTTTATGATAATTATACATCTATTAACAATTATTACAAGCATCATCTATGATGGAAAATTTGATTAATTAAAAGCATTGATTAAAACGTTACACTTTTAATTCTACAATGAATTCATTCGTGCAAATATTGTAGATAAATAGTTTAATAGTATTTCGAGTTATTATGCGACCCAAAATAATCAAAACTCCTAAAAAAATATTCATTCAGCCACACACAAGCATTTACGCGCAACTTGGATGTTTATATATATATAAACATCCAATAACTAATCAGTTGTCTAAATATTTGTTAAAGATGTGCAATAGATCAATATTATTTTAAAAACTTTATATACATATTTAAAACTTTAATTATGTAATTACGCAATGGAAAATCAAACCAACATTTAAATAACTTGGGAATAAAACAAAAATTAAAAATTACACAATTCAATGAAGATATTCTAAAGAATATATATTTCTGCAGAATACATTTTTGCTAAATCATGTAAGAATAAATAATGATAAAACAGCCTGTAATGGCCGATTGCGAAATTAGAACATCCTTAATAGTTCTCCCTAGAGAATTCATGAAGGATTAGTTATTAAGCTGAGTGACGAATATCTAAGTGTTTTCGCACTCCTGTTTGACTCGCGCTAAGGATAGCTAGATATCCATTTACCAACTGATAGTGTTGATAGCTTTTGATTATGGATTGGATATCTAAAAAAAATTCTAAGTTTAATTAAAATCTGAAAAAAACTTTTACCCAGCCTGAGTTCAAATCCAAAGCATGAGAATCAGAAATGCTGCCATCTTTTGCATATAATAAGAAAAAGAACAAAAAGAATAATAATAAGAAGATAAAAAGAAGAGAAAGAAAAAGAATATGACGAATTAGAAAAATAAGAACAATAATAATAATAAAAAGAAGAATAATAAGATGAAGAAGAAGAAGTAAGAGCACAAACTGGAAGATTTTTAATGATTTGTCTTCAGTAACATAGGTGTTGACTTTAGATCATAATAAAGGCAAAAATTAAAGAATGTTATAACTACATTTTGTATATCTTAATTGTGCTGGATTTAATTAAAATAAATTGGTATTATTAGAAACTTCTGAATATTATCCTTGTTAATGTGTTTACCACTAAAATTAATAATAGTGTCCTACCTGGTTGGTTGCAGTAATAAATTAGCAGATTCTGAAGTTTAAGGTTCATGAGTTTTGGCTCAGTTCTATTACTTCTGCTACTCAATCTTCTTATCAACTTCAAACCAATAGACATTTGATTATTTACTAATATACATTTTCATTGTTATTATTATTAAGCATTGGATTATCTATTACATTATAAATAACATCAAGTATACTAGTGATTGTATTTATCTATGAGAATACATTGCAAGAAATTATAGTTTATCTGGACTTGATTTGAAATTTTTTAATGTAAAGGATAACTACATGGCAATATATATATATATAATTAATGTAAAGGATAACTACATGGCAATATATATATATATAATTCTGGTAAATCTGCGATACTTGCTTGAACTGAAATCTATTAGAAAATTCTGAAGTAGAAAGTGTAGTCTCAGATTTAGCATTATATAATAGAGTTGGTATATTATTTGCATCAACATTTGATCATAGTTTGAGTTGCAGACCATTACCATTATGATGATTTGTACACAAGTGCCAGTACTTCACTATAAAGTCTGTTTATGCCTGGTATATTTAAAACAAATATGCCTATAACCATGAATTTTAATAATTATTGGAACAAAATACATAAAAATGCAGTAAAGTCATTCATTTGTCAAGTGACCTTATTTCATTTTAATTATAACTTTCTTCACACTATTGAAAAATTTGAAGGGCAAATGAAAGTTAGTTCTACAGAAATTGAGCAATGTTTATAATACTTTTTTAAAAGATAACACTGGTAAAGTCAAATAGATCACGTAAAGTGAGATTAGATCATGTAAAGTGAGATAAAATATTGCAAAATTTGAATTTTCTGTCATATAATAAATGTTTGTCAAGTTTTTGATTATGCTGTTGTCAAGTTCTCATTTGTGTATAGCAAAAAATATATAATTCTGAAAAAAATATAACTGTAAATATGGATGCTTGTTTAATATTCTTAAAAAAATAATTTCATGACATAATTAGCTGGAAACAGATGAGTAAATATAGTTGGCTGCTGATAAGATCATAATCCTCTAGTAAAATCAATGTTTAGCTATTTGCGAACTCCAGTAATCATTTTTGTTTTTAGATTGAATTGCTATTACCCCATTTAATAATTGAGATACTCTTACATAATTTAAGTTTATACAGTTTATTGATGTTATTCCTCCTCCAACTCTTTTTATATGAATAAATTATATTGATAAAATTCTCAGCTGTATGCCTGTCACTGATCTTTTATAATACAGCTAGACATTTTGATTTGACTATATTTTTGAGAATAAGTTTGAACAAGTTCTTGTTCAATTGAGGTTGGTCTATGCAAAGACTGGAAATCTGGGTATGACTTTTAGCTTTTTTTTAGAAAAAAAACACAAAGTAATCTACAGTGATCAACAAATATATTTTTAATTCCAGTGAAAGCCACTCAGAAACAATTTCATTAATATTATAAAACATATGGATTCAACATTTTAGACTTTTTGGGAAGACGATCTTTGTTTTAAAAGCTCACGTCAACCTTAAGACCAATTTAACTTTCTTTATTTTATACCATCAGAGGCATAACAAAATTTATGAGGGGGAGAAGCTTTTTTTTACTTTTAACATGCTTTTTATTTAATATATTTTTAGGACTCACCCAGCACACCAAACAAGTTAATGTAATTTATGAGCAGAAAAAAGTTTACCACTTATAGTTGAATTTCATTTTAAAAGCATGTTTTTAAAAATTTATATTTTGATAAAAGCCTACTTAAGCTTGCATTTAAAACTTTTTATAGTAACAATTCATTATTTTAGCAAAAAAAAAAGAAGTTATTTTACTTCATAATCATAAGGTATCAGTCAGTATAGTGCTATAATATCACCATCCCAGATTAATTTATGGTATTTGTCTTCATCAGTGAAAATTAGGATTCAAAACTGAAATTAAAGCATCTATGCATTTATAATGTTAGAATACAAGTATAATGTATATACTGAAATTTGTATGTAATTAGAGGGGATTTGAACCCAGACTCCTCTAATTATATCCAAAATTTATTATATACATTATACTTGTATTCAAATCTTACAGATTCAGCCTGAATTCTGCCCCATTCCTCCTCTGTATATTTAAATGAACATATCAAAGTAATATAGATGAAAAGTCAGAGTGATTTAAAGTCAACATATGCATGGCAATAAGATTGGCATCAACAAGAGCTTTAAGCATTCATCATCAGATTTTCAATAATATCAATGGCTGAAAAGTTTGAGGATGAAGAGGATTGAAGCCTGTCCATTAAAGTTTAAAGATTTGCTATCTTGATGTCACCTAGCACTGATTTTATTTATATGTGGGAGATGAAAATCTAGACCAAATGATGAGCTGCATTCATATGTATATTGGAGATCATTTATCTTTTTCACATGTATGTGGTCATGTATTTTGGTTATATAAGTTGGGGTAAACTTGAAAGTTTATGTGCAAATTCCCTCTAATTATATTTAAAGTTCAATATATACATTATATTTTTATTCAAATATTACAGATTCAGGCTGAATTCTGCCCATCTCTTTTTTGTGTATTCAAATGGACATATTAAAGTCCTATATATGAGAGATCAGAGTGACTTAAAGTCAACATAATTATGACGGATATTCTGTCTATTAACAGAATTTTCAATATAGCTTATGATAGTAGTTTATGGCCATTTTCTCCTACACCACTTTATATGTTTTGGTATTGACATGATTGTGGTTAATTACAACCAATACCTTGCTATTAATGTTTCCCAGTTATGTATCTTAATGATGTGAGATGTAGCATTAAAATTGCGATTCTGTAATAAAGTGTGTAAGTAGTATCAATCAATAGAAAACTACCAGTGATGATATATAAACATAATTCATTGATTCTAGCACTCTTTTGTATAGTTAACTCAAATAGATTTTGGAAAAAAACTTATCATACATACTTATCAATATAAATATTAATGAGATGCTAAAAAAAGTAAAGCAAGTGAAAACAAGACAAATACAAGAAAAAAATAATGAGAAAATATAAATTCTTATTATAATGATATTTTATTATAAGATAAAAGGTATAATCAGTAGATGAAAAATATTACAACGGTAGCTATGGTATTTCAGTTTTTATAAAAAAAAAAAAGATGTAGATGAGGATAAATGATGAGGATGAAGAGCACTATTAAGTTCATCAAATAATTTTACGTTTTTTTTATGATATCAGATTTAAATTGTTTAAAGTCAATAAAAAAGACTCTTAAATTTAACAAATTATATTTATTAACAAAAATTAAAATATGAATTAATACAAATCACTAAGACAATAAAATGAACATCAAGGCTCATAGTGATGTTGATAAACTAAAAAAAAAAGTCCAAATATTCGCGTGACTTTTCTAAATTAACTCATCTTAAATTTAATTGCATTTAGTAGCATAAAAAGAATGATAAAATTAATAATGATCAGAGAAATGAGTTAATTATTTATCATGCATTCTAGAAGTTCTTAATTAAATTAAAACTTTTTTGGATTTCATGAACACTGTTTTCTTGCTAATTTTAATACTTTTGAAGGATGATTTACGTTTGTAGTAAGATTTTTTTTTTTTTTTGTCTCTCTCTTTGCATTTTTTAAAATTCATTTAAATCTTTCTAACTATGCGGCTGAATGCCATCTAAAGAAAAAACAAAAAGAAAATATAACCGCAAAACATCTATTACTTATATATAAAAAATGAATACAAATATTGTACTGGTGCCAATTTCGCACAGCTAATTACATATAAGTTATACAGCGGTGGCCTTTGATTTATAATTTTTTTTTTTTTAAAAAAGAGCTGTCAGACATTTTATTACAAGATAAATTAAATTCTTAGGATAATTATAAAATTAAACAGCCAATATAGTAATACAGTACTGTTAAAAGTACAAAATTTTGCTTTAAATTTTTTGCCGAAATAATAGTATTTAGAATAATATTTTTGTTATAAATTATTATTATCATTTTTTTTTTCATCAATGGCGCAACATAAAGGCATTAGCAAAGTTTCATTCAGGAATGCTCAGTAAAATTTTAAAACTATTCAATATGTTTTTCAACTTTCTGGGTAGAATGTAAAATTACATCTTCAGTGAATTGATCATGTACAAATGAATGATCAATGCAAGATGTTCTAAAAAATGTTTTATGGTTAACTTGAGCGTTGTTTTCTGGGGAGATAGATCCTCATCTATGTTATAAGAATTATCTCAAGGACATTTAAAAAAAATACTAGCATACATTCAAATATCAGCCTTTTAAGCTAATTGTGCATACGCTTTGCGAGTGTTAATAATAAATGAATACTTTCTCACCAATACAAGATATAGTATTTATCCAGGAATAAAAGGAATCCTCTTATTCTTACAATTCAAATGCTTATATATGAGCAAATCTGAAGTACTGGAAAGTAAAGCGTGAGGATGGAACCATCACTTTAAATTACTATATACGATGTCTGAATGAATGATGTAGATGAAATTGTCTAGAACTTACTAAACATCATTCTAACTGAAACCTAATCATATGTAAATAAGCATTTATTTTATATAGGGTATGTTTACAATTGTATACATTCAAATATCAGCCCTTTATTCCTGCATAAATACTATATCTTGTATTGGTGAGAAAGTATTCATTTGTTATTAACACTCGCAAAGCAAAGCTTATGCACAATTAGCTTAAAAGGCTGATATTTGAATGTATACAATTGTAAACATATGCTATATAAAATAAATGCTTATTTAAAAATACTAGTATGTAAATTGAGAACAAACAATATAAAATTGTAGCATAGTTAATTAAAATATTATATATTAATATAATTACACAATGGAACAGAAAGCAATAATTAATTAGTGTATCTAGATAAGAAATGCAAGGTATTCGCTTGACTATTAAATATAAACAATGAGAATAGAAAGCTAATTAACAAATAGTAATTGTTAATTACTGTTGATTACTCTAAAGAACACTAACAGAGCAGTTAAAAGACTGAATAACACACAAATGGTAGAGGAAGGCCTAGCCTTGTAGATTACCCATCATCAAAAAGAATGCCACACCAAGTTAATCCTAGATGAAGATTTCCAAAGTGAGAATTAGATATTTAAAGGCCACTCTTTTGTTTATTATCATTTTAATAAGCCTGAGAGTTTTCGCCTTGTATTGTAATTTATTTGTAGTTATTGTGAGTAGTCAATTAATATTAATTATCTATATAATCTATGGTGCTTTGAGAATCTCTTATTTATATTAATAATGTGTACTCTTAATTATAACCATGATTATTTTGGAAATTTGGACTTAGTAATCAGTCAAGCTACTACATGCCACAATCATAGAGCACAAAGCACAAATAATCAATAGAGATGAAAAGTAGACAATAAACAGCATGCAAATAATATGAAAGAATTAAATAAGTAAACAGTAGTTGATACTATGGCAACAGCACAATTAATGATAGACTAATAAAAATCCCTTGGAGTGACCTTTTTATACAAAATGTACAGGCAAATAATTTATTGTTAACAAAATTAAAGATAATTATAACATTACTACTATTTGAAGGACTGAAAATAATAGGGATTGCAAACTCACTGTGTAAACTTGAAAATCTCAAAACATGATATTCTATTGATGTAATTGAGTGAATGAGTAATCACTTTAGCTCTAAGCCATTGATACATATAAATAACATTCATTTGTGCAATGGAGGCCAAGTGAAAATGGGGGAAATTGCAAAGATTATGATGCTTTGAAGAACTTGGCAAAACATTGTGTATATGGTAGTTATTTAGAGAAAGCACTGCTTAAACAGTTTTTGTGAAAATATTATTTCAACAACAGTTATTATTATCACCAATCTGTTATATCCTGAAAAGAGGCACTGTCTTTAAATTAGTACAAAGTAATGTTAAAGAATTTTAACAAACAAATGGAGAAGATTCTGATCAAACTACAATCTTAAAACAAGTAAAATGGAAGTGCTGCAAAGAAGAAAAATTGAAATGCTACTATTGTGATAAGTCGGGGCAAACAACATGTGAATACAACTGAAAAAAATCAAAGTGCAATTACTGTGTCAAGATCTGCTATTCAAAAATAAAAGTATAAATAAGAAAAGAAAACAACAAAAGGAACCAGACAACCAAAGTGCATTACCAAAATCAACAAGACCAACACTGGTGATTGTCAAAAATAATGCTAGCAGTACATATTTGTGATAGACCTATTGACATGTAAATAGACAGTGATATTGGAATCTTTATTATGCCTTTGAAGGATTGATATGAGTTAAAGAAAAAGATTAAAGTTTGTCCAAAAATTACAAAAGCAGAATTAAAGAGCTAAAGATGCAAATAAAAATTCTATTACTTTTGTAGGAGTGGTTAAAATAATGGCAGAGATAAATAGCCATTGGAAAAACTAAGCTTATATATAATTAAAGGTAGCCCACATAATGGAAAGAGAATGGTTTGCTTCATTAGGCATTATAGTATGCATGATTAATAAAGTTAACTTTGGAGAAGAAATTGCCGGTTAAATTCCTTAAATTATTCTGGGATGATGACAATAAAATAAAGGTTAAGATAGAGCTTTGGAAAGTTGTAAAGCCCATCTACTATAAGTTGAGAATGATTCCATTAGTTGAGAAAGTTTTGAATGTTTTAGTGAAAAAAAAAGGTCTTAACATTTGTTGAAGATGTTGAATGGGCTACTCCTATAATAGTTATAATATATCAGAATGATCAAATCCATGTATGTGGAGAATATATAGAATAACAATAATTAAGGGCATATCTACAAACCCATATGTTATTCCAAATGCAAGTGGAATACTAGCATGTCTGAATGGATCAAAATTTGTTGCAAAGCTTAACATAATTGCTGCATTCCATCAGGTACAGATGTTGAAAGAACAGCAATGTTTCTAACTATTACATCTCATAAAGGGTTGTTTAATTATAATCACCTTTCTTTTGGAGTAACCATCACCTCCAATATTTTCCAAGCAAATATCAAGTACTTTTAGAGGGATTGGATGGAATAACCCCATATTTGACATTAAACTTGTAATAAAAAATTTAGATAAAGAAATACAATAAATTAAATAGTGTAAATGACTTGAAAAAATTTGGAGCCAAGCTTACCCCCCCAATTCTGTGAGCGCTATAACAGAAATCAACTTTCTAGACTATGACATTTGCAGTATAGATAAATAAGTCTGATTCTGAAGACATTAAACCAACTATGAAAGCATAAACACACAAAAATATTAAATAACTGCAGACTTTTTAAGTCTTGGAAAACCTTTTGAAAATTTTCTGAGATAAAATTTGCATGGCTTCTCCCTTATATGATATGTTTAAAAAATAAATGCTTGAGTTGGAGGAAGCAATAGGAGATTGCTTTTCAGAAAACTAAAGCATTATAGACCTCAAGCAGCCTACTGATTCATTTTAATAATAATCTGGATGTACCTTTAACTATGAATGAAACAGAATATAGAGATTTATTACATAGAAATGGACATATTAAGGAATTTGCCAAAGCTGAAAAAACTACAGTTAATTAGACAAGAATGTTTTACCAATAATCATGGCTGCAGGAAATTCCACCAATATATTAATAACTGATCAATTGAAATAATAATTGATTGCTGCCCATTAGTGGGAATTTTTGCAAATAAAAATGCCACTCCAGATCATTTAAGTTCAAAATGGTGTTCTCATATAGTCTATTATCAGCATATGACTATAGAATTTTAATTTTAGAAAGGCAGTAAAATTAAACATGCAGAGGCTTTATCATGCATACCTGATCTAAAGGAACAAAAACACTGAAGTAGTAATAAATTATTTGGAATACTAAAAGCCTAAATTTGTAAATAATAAACTATTTCTATTTGGATTAAGGTAACTACTAGATACTAGATGCTTATGAAGTATATTAGGGAAGGTTATCCCAGTAAACAGTCAACATAGATACATAGATTCTTATGGAAAGTGTGTCATAATGATAAAGTATTAATCCCATCTAATAGATGCTTCAAATATTAGAAATTATATTAAAAACCACAAATCATATCAACTTGTGTTAACATGCATCGAAAGAAATGTATATTGTAAATAAAAACAGTCAATTCATGAAGCTGTGTAAACATGGATAATGATAGCCCATTCAAAGGTCTTTTTTTTTTGGTGCTAGTGTATGCTTGCTCCACATGAATGGAATATGAACTAGTGAAGAACACAAGTTACTCAGAAACCAGCTGCATATTAAATAAAATCTTCTATCATGGATTATTAAAAATCTTGGTGGCAGTTAATAGAACTGGTTTTATATTTACAGAATTCAAAATATTTTTAGATGAATGGAGTGTGTGTGTGATGCATGTTACTCCGAGAATCTAATGAGATCTAAAAAGGTTGTGCAAAACAGATAATAACTTATAAGAACCCATAAACATTGCAATATTACACCAACATATTATATCTTCTACTGCCACTGGGAAATTCTCATTGGCAGAAAGCTTTGAATTAAGCACTTCATTCTTGTTGCAATTAAAGAAAAACAAAAATTAAGAAAAATGCTTATGCCACTGGAGAAAATCTATGTGTGTGACAGACTATGTAAGATATGGATAGTGGAAAAAGTAGCTAAAGTAATTTCAGATCAAATAATAAAAGTGCAAACAAAATCTGGAATGTGATTCTTTGGCATATAAATCATATCTGGCAAAACTGGATGGATTTAAACATTGAGCATGAAAAATAAAACTCTTACCAATGTTTCACCCTAAATAGGGGCATTAGAAAACAAGAACTGTACAGATTCACACATAAATAAATTAGATGAGATTACTGCAAAAGTAGATGATCCAGGGAATTGCAAGAGGAATGGAGACTCCAGATGTCCAAAAAAAAAGTCATCAGCAAAATTGTTGTTCACCTGTATATCAAAAAGTTTATGTATGGGAATCCAGTAAAACACGTAGTTCTTAGATGTGAGAGGGATTAATAGTGTATACATTAAAGAAAATAGTATTAGAAAATTGCACCATGGATAATTAGAATATTATGTTATTAATATAATTAAATATTGGAACTGAAAGGAGTAATTAATTTATGTACATAGATAAAAAACACAAGCTTGTCTATTAAATATAAACAATGAGGAAATAATAGAAATTAATTAACAAATGAAATTCACATTGCATAACCAAAAATAGAAACTGTTGATTATTCAAAAACAATAGAGCATAGCAGTGAAAAAGAAAATTAACACAAGAAAGACAGAGGGAGGCCCAGAATCATGGATGAAGCATCAAGAAGAAGAAGAACCTGGTCTGCTCTTCATACTCAATCTCAGCTGAAAGTTCTAAAGTGGGAACTAGGGACACTTAAAGGCTGCCCTGGTCTTGATTATTATTTTGTAAGCCTGAGTAATTTTCACATTGTATTGTACTTAAATTGTACTTATTGTGAATAGTTAACTAATGTAGTTATTTTTATTGAAATTGATGTATTTAGTCTAGCATAGTAATCAAATGTGTAATCAAATCTATTGCACTTTTGGTTATAGCCACAATTATTTTGAGAGTTCAAATATAGAAATACAATAAATGTTATCATTGGAAAATATGGAAGGACATAGAATGCATGGGAGAGCTTCAATTAGCATCACAAAATATTAAACATTCAAACATCATACGATCATTATTTCCCATGCTTACACATGCTGTTACAACAGCAGCAAACTTTACTGTTATAAAAAATCAAACAAGCAGAAAACTGGTCCAGCATGTTCTATATATGAATTTATTGTGTGTGATTTATAGTTTGTTTTGTGTAGCCATTGCAAAATGTATTTCTAGATTATTTCATCCTATCAGTGATTGCTTTGTATCCACTCTAATGTGTAAATAAAGTTTTAATTTTGAAAGTAGATTAGTTTCTTTCTTCTTCTTCTTTTTTTTTTTAAGAGTGGCAGCTTAGTAGATTTTTTAATTGCAATTGCAGACAATGCTTGTTAACAGTAGCTCTAACTTTGTCTGTATACACAATTATATACCTTGCTCTATAAATGAATAAAATATCTTTTGAAATGAAGAACTGTTATTCTATTTTATCGCATTTGAAGTTTCATCTATTTTTGTTGACCTAGAGAGTAGATTAATGCATTACCTCAGATTGGGAAAGTAATTGGAGAGCAGCTTATAATTAAAGAGAGTAACATTCACATTAATTACTTATTTTCATATGCCACTGTCACTTGTAACATTGGTATTAAGAATTATTAAAAACACTAAACAAAAATACTCAGTCATTTATTTTTTATTATTATAAAGTTTATTATTTAAAAGTTTTCCACTCTTCCTATATACTTTATTAAAATAAATACATAGATAAGGATTTATATGGGGTCAAACAATATTAAAAAAGTAACATATCAGAAAGATTAACTGCAATAATTTCATTCAATTGATGCATTTTTAACTCTCAAATTTGCATAGGACAATATTTTGAAAAACCAAATGGAGTAGATTTCACTTAATTGATTTTACTTTTATTTAATGCAAAGTTTAATACAGTGACATTTTGGTATCTGGGTATTGGCAATAAAACAAAGAGATTAATATGGTAAACTTGTCTACTTATTATCACAAAATTATATATATATGTTAATAATGAAAAAATGCTCAAACAGAGTTTAAATATACATTTTTAATAATATTCACCATACCAATTATACTTTTGATGTTTTCATGTCATATTCATGGTCAGTCTACTGAGAACATTATATATATGTACATTACAGCTCAAAAGCAAACAAAAGTATTAATAAAGTCTGACTGACTGGCAATGGTTCTTAGGTTACTATTTGATCTTTGTAGAATAGTCACTCAAAGAAAGTTATCTCAAATCCGAATTCCACAAAAAAACAACAACAACAACAACTCATTAGATTCATGTATTTACAGATACTTGATTCACATTGGAGCATTATTTTTATATAAACCCATGATTGGTTTCAGAAGTAACAATTGTTCATCTATTGGATATTATCATTTGACTAATTGCACTGCATGGGTAATTCAGTGATAGTATGTGAATTCAAAAATTAAAGATCTATGGACTACAGCTTGGCTCTAGCATTTCTAGCACCTGACTTCCTGAGTAATAAATCATTCAATTACTTCTTTACCTGATTGAATGCTTGAGAATAAACTTGAAAGTATATACTTTAATTATGTTACTCTCTAATTTACATAAGATTGAATAAATCTAAAGACATGTTTATGTAGCATTTACAATAACTAAACAAATAGATATATTGCTTGTATGAGCATGGCATAGGCTATAGTAATTAAAAAGTGAAGCAAATTATTTAATCACAGTGAAAACATTTAAAAACAAAATGCACAAAGTATTATTAAAACTATTTGATTCATCAGTCTCTGTACAAATAAATGATGTTATAACCTGAATGGTTTGACATGCTTATGAGAATGGAGAACTCAAAAGCTACTATCAAGTAAATGACATACCAGTTTATTAACTTTAAAACTATCCCTATGCTCAGCCCATCTCTTTCAGTTTCAGATACAAATGATGCTTTCAAAAAACTGACAAATGTAATTTATTACTTGAAAACACGAAATTTATTACATCTGTTATATTTTGTTATTGATTGACAAATAGAGACACATATGATGTAGCAATACTATTTACATCAAAACGGTTAGTCTTCTGTAAATATTTTAGAAATAACCAAATTTTTTTTAAAACCATTAACAAGCAAAAAATATATATATAAAAAGAAGTTAATAAAGAGAACGGTAATGAGGTATAAACTTATGACATTTTGGTGAAATTTTGTTCCCATTATAATTGTCTCAAAATTTAGGATCGCTATCTATTTATTTGTTTAAATACAACTTAACTTTATATTTACATATTTTTTCTTTCTTCATGTGTCATAGTATCGGCCAGGAAGCGAACCCGCTAACCTGAAACAATTGCTTGTAAGGCAGCTGTGCTGCCCACTCGACCACCGACTCTTGACTAAATATTTTTAAAACAACATTTACAGCAGAAAACAAATATCAGAGATACATTAAAAAAGTCAAAAATAAATATTTAAGAACATTGGATAAATATGAATGCAAATTTTTCCAAATGAACTGGCAAAAAAATTCTACTCAATAATTCTTGAGTGCAATCTATTTATCTAATAAATGACAAAACTGATTAAAGATTTTATATAAAAAAGTTATAATTATAAGTGCAATATATTTAAGAAGTAAGAAATTGGTGCTAAAATATTTATAAAGAAATGATAGAAATAATAGAAGCAATAATAAGAAGCATTTTAATTAGTTACACATACTTTGAAAATAATACCAAATGAATAATTGTAAGCATAATTTTTAATCCATTCTGAATATGTACATATATATGTATGCACTCCATTGTGACTTATCCTTTATTGGAGTCAGAAATCTCTCAGTCACAATGCCCAGAGAAACCTGCTAGCCACCTTATTTTCCTTTTATATTCCCCTCCCTAAGTTTTTCCCATACTCTTCACTATCACACTTTATTCCATTTCCACAATATAATATTTATCAATTCTTTGGCCTTTATATCTAAATCTCCATTATTCTTCCCCAAACCTAGCATAAAGACCAAGAATCCACTTTCTGTATAATCACTTTGTTTATATTTATTCTCCCACAACTTCATTATTTGTATCTTTTCTGATTGCATGAATTTACATTCAATTAACAGATGCCTAGTATTTTCTATGCCTTTCTTACATAACTTGCAGACTAACTCACCCATATGTTTCCATTTATGCATATATTCTTTTATTGTTAAAGATCCTGTTCAAGCCTTAAATAGAAAATTACTTTTCTTGTTATTATCATAAATTAACCCACACCCAATATTCTGTTTACTTCTACATATTTAAACCCTTTTTATTCTCCAAACTAGTTCTCCATCTCTCCAGCTTCCTATTTTCTATTAATGCATCTATTCTTTTATCCCATTCCTTGCCACTGTAACACTCAACAATTCTCCTAACACTATCCCACTTTTTATTACATTCAAATATTAGCCTTTCAAGCTAATTGAGCATGCGCCTTTTGAGAGTGTTAAATAAATGAATACTTTCATCTTTAATCCAAAAAGTGAGAATTCTACTCACGCTCTCCTCAACAGTTCTTCAGATTT
The DNA here is from genome assembly GCA_028023455.1 of Epiperipatus broadwayi. NCBI lineage: Eukaryota > Metazoa > Onychophora > Udeonychophora > Euonychophora > Peripatidae > Epiperipatus > Epiperipatus broadwayi. The sequence continues at coordinate 5,749,092 of JAQFVV010006222.1, forward strand.
GCTCATATAAAAGAATTTGAGTCGTAGGAATAGAGGATCCTTTTTATTCCTGCATAAATACTATATCTTGGATCGAAGAGGAAAGCATTTATTTAACACTCTCAAAAGGTGCGTGCTCAATTAGCTTGAAAGGCTGATATTTGAATGTAATATAATTGTAAACACAGCGCTAGATAAAATAACTGCAAATTAAGTTTCAGTAAGAATGATGTTTAGTAAATTCTAAGTAATTTCACCTACGTCATTCAGTCAAAAAACATAGTAAATAGTAATTTAAAGTGAGAATTCTACTCATGCTCTCCTCAACAGTACTTCAGATTTGCTCATATAAAAGAATTTGAGTCATAGGAATAAGAGGATCCTTTTTATTCCTGCATAAATACTATATCTTGGATTGAAGAGGAAAGTATTCATTTATTTAACACTCTCAAAAGGCACATGCTCAATTAGCTTGAAAGGCTGATATTTGAATGTAATATAATTGTAAACACGGTGCTAGATAAGATAATTGCTTATCCCACTTTTTGTATAAGTATATTGACATAAATACTTTATCCAATTTTTTCTGCATACTGTACTATCTTACTCACTTATCTTGATGTCTGTCCTTTACTCATAACTCAGTTAAATACTATTTTGGCTATTCTATTATTATCCATAAATTGCAATTTACTGAACATTTGCTTTTTTGCATCTCCACATAAAAACTTGACTATCCAATTTCTTTTTGAATTGCCTCCTTTGCCATCCACACATCTACATCTAATGCATATCTTCCTACTTCTCTTTGTACTTTTTCTAAGTAATCAAACACCCCTTTACTAACACATAATGCATCACTACCATAATTTAACCCTGTTACTGTCACTTTTTTTCATACAATTACAGCTACATTATATTTATTATATGAAAACACTGTTAATTTCTTTATTAGTCCCTTTTTTTTTTTTGCTTCATTTAATTTTTTTTTTTTTCACATTCATCCAAACAATTTCTTTTGCTACTTAATATGATTCCCAAATAGTAGTAGCTATTCACCACATTTAATTTTATATGCCCAATAAAAATTCTTTGTTTTCTCTTTCCCTATTATTAATCATCATTACTTTTGATTTTTCTTTACTAAATTTAATCTCTATTTCTTTACTCACTCTTGTGCATGTCTTCAGCATAATGTCCATATCTTCCCTACATTCTGTGCACAAGAAGATATCATCTGCAAATAAAAAACCTGATAATATATTTATTTTCTTGCAACCTATTAATGATATCTCCACCCTTCTTCTTAGTCTTTCTATTGCTTTCTTCATTCCTCTCAAATATAACAAAAACAAAGTAGGTGACATAGGGTATTCTTGACTTAATCTCACTCCATTTTTAAGTTTAACTGATTCTATACTCCCTAATTGATACATATAGTAATTATTTTTATATAATCTCTTAATAATATCCACTAAGGCTCCATCTATTTCCCAAATTTTCTAAATTTATCCATAATCTATTTCTATTTACTCTATCGTATGCCTTCTCTATACCTATAAAAACCATATATAACTGTTTACCTGTATTTCTACTCATATTTATAAGTCATGTAACTACAAGTAAATGATCTCTTACACCCTTATCCGATCAAAAACCTCCTTGCATTTTTTTCACCATATTATTTTCTTTCATCCATTTTGTAATCCTTCCAGCTACCATATATCAATATACATCACATGATCATTACTTTATATGCTTGCTCTTAACTGTTATTAAAACAGTCAAAACTTACTATACATATTGCCACTCAGTGCAAGCCAGAGTAATCAATGGATGCCAGAAGGCTTGTGCATAAAATCCTCATCTAGTGCCTACTCATGGTTGGGAATTTTATGCACAAGCCTTTTGGAATCCATTGATTACTCTGGCTTGCACTAAGTGGCAGTATGTATAGAGAGTTTTGACACAAGCCTTCTGGCATTCATTGATTACTCTGGCTTGCACTGAATGGCAATATGTATAGAGTTTTAGCTGTTTTAATAACAGCTAGCATATGTGTGAAAACTTTGCATAACACTGATGATATCACTATAATTAACTTCAAATGATGAATGGCAATACATATAGAGTTTTGGTTGTTTTAATAACAGCTACCATATGTGTGAAAACTTTGTATCTTTACCCTTTTCTTTAAATAGCAGCCTTACCTTTATATTATTCCAACTATCTGAAAAATCTCTCTTCTGTGCCATCTTATTAAAACATGATAATACTTTTAATGTTGCCCTATATCCCAAATTTCATTACCATCTTCATCCAGATCTTTGCATTTTTCAAAGCTCTGGAAAATTGTAGTGTAGACTGTTCTGCATGAGAAATTCAAAATTATGCAAATCAAGTTTGCCATTTTTTGGAAATGGCATAGAACATATCTCTTTTATTTATGGAATTAATGTCCGCAACAATGAAATAAGCCTCCTTAATCTTCCTCCTTATCTCATGTCACTCTCTGCACACCACCCGAGGATTATCTGGAATACAGGGATGGCCTATTGTAGCTCTGTGCTGCGCAAAAATAGATGGATGGGAAGGGTCTGCTAGTGCTTTGTTTTATGCATACTTAGGTTGTGATAGTCTTGTATGAACCAAAGCCCTAGTCTCCCCATAATATGATGCATGGCAGTTATTTTCAGGGCAAGCTATATTATATACAGCCTGCAGTGTATATATCCTGCTGTACATATATATCAAGGGGAGCTGATCCTTGTTATTGTTAATGAGTCTGTTGAAGTTGGGAGGGGTTTGATAATATAATGAAAATCATTGTAAAAAATTGTTTGTGAGTTCATGTATATATTTCTTACATAAGGCAGCAGAATTCTGGTCAGTTCTGTATGTTTGTTGGGTTGGGTTGGTGTTTAAAATTTTTAATTACACTATCAATCGATTTTTTGTTATATTTTGCTTTAGTAACTCGGTTCTAAATCTTTCAATATTTGCTTTTTTATCAACTTTGAAGCAGCACAATTTAGAGTTTCTATACAGAAATACTCTTAGTCCAGCCAATTTATATATGTTGGGTGTGTTTGATAGGTGATGGTTATGGCCTCTTATGTTTATGGGTTTGATAAGCATTTTATGATGGAAGCATTGGGCTTCAATAGTCGAGATATTTGAAAAAGCTAAAGGATCTTCTGTTTTGCTACATTTATGATAAGCCATGTGGCAGTTTTTAAATCTGTGATTATATCCTCTATTGTTTCTTGTGATACTGCAATGAAGATATCATCCTCATAGTGAGTGTGTAGTATAAATTCCATATTTAAATATTTCGGAATAATAATTCGTTCAGATGCATTGAGAAATGGCAAACTTGGTTTGCATAATTTTGCATTTCTCGCGCAGAACAGTCTACACTACAATTTTCCAGAGCTTTGAAAATGAAGGCTTCACTCTTCAAATGTACTAAGGAACATAATAAAATAAAAATAGAATTATTGGCATAATGTGTGAAATATTAGAGTAAAATATTTAAGTATTATATATGCTTTCATGTTTGTTATCATTCTATTTTTCATATCTAACATCTTTTCTATATTCATTACATACTTATTTAAGATTGACTTTCTAATTATTCTCTAGAGCTACACTATATTCACCCATTATCTAGTAATACTATTTCTCTATCCCCTAAATTCTTCTTTTAATGTATTTTCAAAATTTTTTACAACCATCTCTTCCAATTTTATTAATATCCTCTAACAATTTATTATTCAACTTCATTCTCTCTATATAATTATTTATTTTAGCCAACTTTTTTAAAAATACTTTTCTCATTTAACATTAACATATTTTCACTTTTTTATTCTTAATAGTATACTTATATTCTCTGCATGCTTTTTCTCTCTCTTCTATACTTTTACTAACTCTCACTTTCCTATTACTTTTGTTCTTCTGAATATTCTCATCTAAATCCCAATTTGCCATTTTTCTACTTCACCACACTAGTCCTTATATTCACCCCCAAACAACTCTTCAATGATTTCTTCAACTTTTATTTTATATACTTTTAACCTATTCTTATCATTCATTTTCCATCAACATCTTTCACTATCCTTTCTACTTTTATTACTGTTTTCCATCACATTACTAACCATTTCTATTATAAAAAAATTATGATCACTATTACATACTCTCTCTTCATTATCAAACACTTTAATATATTTTATTCATTCCCTCTTTCTCTACTAATACATAATCAATTGTGTGAAATATATTATTTCTAGATCATGTGTATTGTCCATCATAAATATTTAATAAATTTCCAATGTTCAAATTCTTTAAAAGCTGTTCATTCTTGATATCTACATTATCAATTTTTTCAGTATGCCCATTCATATCCTCTATAACCATTATTTTCTTCCCCTTTTCTTTGAAATTCTGTATATCCTTATCTAGGCATTCATATATGTTACTGTTCCACTCCATTGTAGTTTGGCTATCTCCAGTGGCTATATATTCTATAGCCATCATTCATTCTGGTCTTCCTAACCTAATCTTAAACCATGAATGTTTTTGACATTTAACAGTATTTAAATATTTTTTGACATGACTCCTACACCACCATCCCTTTTTTCTTTTTCTTTTCTATTTATACCATGCCATACCAAGTTTTCCATTATATGTTCTTCTCTTAGATGTGTTTCAATTACTGCTAGTACCCCAAGCTTTTCAATTATAACTGCTTTGTTTAATTCCACCCACTTTTCTGGTCTCCTATCATCTTGCATATTCAAATACCCAATTTTAATAACTTCTTCTTTTTTAACTGCACTTTTATAAATTCTTTTGACTCTTTCTTCTCCATTACATTTATAAATAACTTGCTTTCCATTAATTTTATGAACCCATTGCCTCTCCACATGTACATTTATATCTAAAATAGATAAATACTCTTTTTTAATTCTTACATGCCACCCATTCTTCTTCTTTCTGGTAACACTGCAATTCAAAACCCCAACCCGTTTTATAAGTTTCCCAAACTATTTTCTTTATAATTCAAACTCCCTAGTACTTTATTTCCTTGTTTTGCTAGATGCAATCTATATTTACTATATAACTTCCTCTTACTAATAAAAAAATTCCACACATCTACGAACATAACATCTCTGTCACACAATTTTTTCAATCTCATATTTATATAACATGCCCTATTTAACATATATCTATTGTCAAATCTTGGTATTACTTTTCCTTAATCTTACTCAAATTTCTAATCAATTATATGTACTCATCCATTACTCTCTCCAATGGCTTTGAAAAATTATTTGTCCCTACCATGTCATACACATCTGTACTCCCTTATTTCTTCACCTTATTTGTAGCATCCTTAATTCTAATTCTAGGCAGAATACCTGTTTCTATTTTGCCATTGAAATTCATCACATTCTTTATTTGTGAATCTCCTATCAATACTGTCTCATAGTTGAAATTAAACTGAGAGACTGCAAACCTCTCGCGCTTATTAGCCAATCAGGTGTTATTAATAGCGATCAAATCATAAACACAAGTCAGAGAATTTAACAAGAAGATGGCATCCACTCTCCTCTTTACTTGTCTTTCTATATATCCAAACCAGTCTGAAGTATTTAGATTTGAAAGCATGAATCTTCAAACATATTCTCATTTAACTCACTGAGTTTAAATTACAAACATACAGCGTGAAATCCTACGATTTACTACTTAGCAGTTTTTAGATGTTATAACTTGCAATAATGTATGTAAATAATATTTAATTTATAAAGTGCAAACAATATTTGAAAATAGTTTACTTTCCCCACTTCATTTGTAACATTCTCTTCCAACTTCTGCACTTCCCTATCTACTTCTTTTTTATCATTCCTATTCAATAATTCCTTTATCTACTCACACTTCCCTTTCCAACAATTTTAATTTTGCTTCTACATTTATTACTTCTTTCTCTATCTTACTTATTCTTTGGCTAACCATCTAAACTGCACAAACAATTTTTCACCCATATTTCTTGTCACTTCACTAAAAACATTATCCTACCTCCCTCAACTACATTTTGCTACATTTCTCCTAACTTTGCTTTAAGCTATCTACACTTAGAAATCACTGTCATATCTTTTATCAATCTTCCATACTGTCTACATAACCATAAATTTGTAACTTCCTTCCTAGTCTTATTCAAGCATTTCAAATGAAAACCTTATAACATATGGTACACTCTACCACAGCATGCCTAATTTCTTTTTGACCATTATATATGCATTGTGGGATACAAATGCAATCCATATTTCTTATTTTTCCAAGTCCCTACTCTATATTTAACTTTATGCTTCCTCTTTTACTCTTCAAACCCCTATCTACAAGAGGAGACAAATTTTACTTTCTTTCAATGGCAATCAATAAACACATGTTTTTTTATCCTTAGGCCTCATAACATTATTTTCTTTCTTTAGTAGCAAATTACTAAAATGCAACTAATCTTATGTACACCTTAGTTATCAAACCTCCTTATAATAACACCCACACAATAAATTTTTTTTTACTATTATATTTAAAACGGCATAACAAACACTTTTCAACCATTATCAATATTATTATATCTTTCCAAATCCAATTAAAACTAGCTCTCTTGACTCCAATTTTCTCTCCACATCCAGACAGAAAGCACACAATTTTTGTAGAAAAAGACGTCTTTCAGGATAATCACACACAAAAAATAAACTTTAACTTATCTTGCAATCAAAAGAAGCACATCAGCACAGCAAGTTCAGCATATGATTCAAAGTGTAAAAGCACCATCTAGTAGGCTCTTTATGAAATAAAATATTAGACTATATTTAATAACTTTTGAGTTATAAACTATGATAATAACATAGAAATTTCAAGATTGATTTCAGAGAGCATTCTTTTATTAGCTGTGACAAGACCAACACAAACATAAATTAAATCAAATTTTATACTGATTTTATTTATTTTGTTAGACATATTAAAGATGTAACTCAAACAATTATTAAATGTGATGATTTTTTTATAATCAATAGGTACACTAATAATTATATTCTGTTTAGTTAGAAGTGACAATCAATTTCATTTTTTTATAAATCTATCTATCTATTACCTACCTACCTACCTACCTACCTACTTGCCTATCTATCTATCTATCTATCTATCTATCTATCTATCTATCTATCTATCTATCTATCTATCTATCTATCTATCTATCTATCTATCTATCTATCTATCTATCTATCTATCTATCTATCTGTCTGTCTGTCTGTCTGTCTGTCTGTCTGTCTACCTACCTACCTACCTACCTACCTACCTACCTACCTACCTACCTACCTACCTATCTATCTATCTATCTATCTATCTATCTATCTATCTATCTATCTATCTATCTATCTATCTATCTATCTATCTATCTATCTATCTATCTATCTATCTATCTATCTATCTATCTATCTATCTATCTATCTATCTATCTATCTATCTATCTATCTATCTATCTATCTATCTATCTATCTATCTATCTATCTATCTATCTATCTATATGTCTGTCTACCTGCTTATATGTATGTCTGACTGTTTATTTATGTTTCTATCTATGCATCTATATGTTTATCTATCAATCTATCTATCAAGAATCTATCTCTCAGTCAATCTATTAATCAATCTATCTATATGACTGTCTGTCAGTGTGTCAGTCTATCTATCTTCATCTTTCTTTCTATCTACTTATTTACCTAACTATATAGTTTTATATAATGTATAATAATTACATACTATATCAGAAATATATGGAGCCAATCAAATTTGCAGTTTTAAAGTGTATTTTTTTTTTAGTTTCAAACTGAATGAATTGTAAATTATTATCTAGCATAAAAATTTCATACTTTAATTATATTTTTATTTTGGGTAAAACCTATTTATGCCAGATTTCCACATATAAATAACAAAATTTGGTTAGCATTCTAGTGTAGAAATCAGCTGTTCAGACCTCTAGCTCATATGATGAAGATGACTTGTTGTCCAAAATTCATATACATTAAGAAAATTATTTTCCAGAAGGTTTGTGATGATGGTGTTCTAGTTGTATTTATATATTGGGATTATTTCCATCATCTAATATGTGTATTGAATGTCTTTAGAAAAAAATAACTTTTATTTAAATATTCCAAATACATTCAACTGTTAGTAATAGCATGCACAATGTTTTAAGAGGTATTATTATCCCCTCTTCTTCAGGTGTTGTTGATCTGACCAGTGACCATGCTAGCATAAAATTTAAACTTGGATCCTTAGATTCTTGAGTATTGAATTTTAAGGTAATGCTCTAACCAACTGAGTCATCCTGCCAAAGGCAACACTCAGTAGAAATTTTTATATTCTTATCTATGAGGTTCCTCCTGATTTCTCCACTTTTTCCTAAGGGCAAAGTTTATTAGTGGTTTCAATACATTATGTATAGTCATACTAGGTTGGCTTATGGGACTTTTTGCCATTGTCATGTAAGCAACTTCTTTAAATTTTCTTCTTTATATCTTTTCTTCCATATCCAATATTTTTGTATTTTCCCAGTTGAACATATGTTCATTGGCACATACATGGTCTGCTACCTTAGACACATGTTTTCCCTCTTCTAATCATCAGTTTGTGTTTTTGCAAGTGTTTTTCAATGGGATGGCTATTCTTGCCAATATATGACCTTCCACTTTTATATGGTATTTCGTAGATGCAGTTTTTTCTTTTCAGCATTTCAAGTTTAGGCTTTGTAGATATTAAAATTCCTTATAGAGTGGTATGGCTCTGGAAAGTTGTTCTGATGTCATACTGATTACAGATTTTTTTAAATTTGTCTGTTATTTTTAGAATGTATGGGTACCCTACAATACCAATAATTGTCTTTTCTCTTTATGGTTCTTTTTGTTGTCTATTTAACATTTTCCTAATAACAGCTGATGGACAACCATTTTTCATAAAAGTTTATTCTATATAGATTTTTTCTTTTTCCAAATCACTGAATTCTGAACAAACTTCTTTTTGATCTGTTCCATAGTGATAGTATAACTCCATGTTTTGTATTTCTGGTGTGATTGGATGTATAGGCTAGGTATTTTCCTGTATGTGTGGGTTTTCAATAAACTGTAATTTTGATTTTACTATGAGGGAATCTTGTCACAAAAACATCTTAGAATCCCAATTTTTGTTCTTGTTTTGATTCCACTGTGAATTTAATTGAAGGGGATATATTGTTGATGTGTTTCCAGAAAGTTTGTAACAGTGATTCACCATGTGGCCATACAATGAATGTATCATCCACATAGTGAATCCAATCTGTGGATCAATATGGAGAAGTTTTTATGGCTGACGTTTCAAGTTTTTCCATGTAAATATTGGTAATCAGGGGAGACAATGGTAAGCCCATAGCCATTCCTTGATTTTGGTGGAAGAATCCTGTATTATATTGAAAGTAGGTTGTTTTTATGCAGAATGTTAATAGTTCCATTATACCATCAACAGTAAACTATTATCACCATTTAATCTTTTCCTTACAATAGACAATGCTTCTTTACATGGTACATTAATCAATAAACTTTTCACATCAAAGCTTAACAGTAAGTTAGTTCTTTCAATTTTCATATTCTTGATTATTTCTACAAAGTGTCTAGTCCAGTATAAAAATACAATTAAGAAAGGTACTTTGAAATTTTGATACTGCAAGAGTTTTATTTTTAAAGATTTTTTTTTTCATGCTTTTTATTACAACTTTTCCATTATTATTTTTGACAATTTTCGACAATTGTATTCTTTGTTGTTCATGAATAACTTTTATGTCTTTATTATTAATTAAATCAGATTTTGATTCATCAGTATAATCATTGATTTTTCAGAATTAACCACAATCCTATTATTTACTTTTTATTTTATCTTTACTAATCAAGGTTTTAAATATTTATGTATTTTCCAAGTAGAAGTGTGGTGTTATTATAACATCTAAGATTGTTGATATTTTTCTCTATCAATCTTGAATTGATATTTCTTTATCTCAATCGTGCTTTTTTTAATACATATTTTCTATGAAAGTTGAATAAATAGGGTGACAATGTACAGTACTCCTGCTTGTTTTGACAATGTAAAACTAATATTTTTTATCATAAAGCAGTTTATCAAAAAGGATGGTAAAATAGTCCAGGGTATATATTTATTTAAAAGCATTTTTTTAATTGTACATGGTCAACTAAATCAAAGTATTTGTTTTAATCACTAAAACAGATATAAACCTCTTTCTCGTATTTTATTAAATAATTCAGATCAGCAACGGTGTGATAGTTTTTTTGGCTTTTTTTGAAATTATTTTTTCCAATAGTTTTTTTTTTAATTTAAGATTATAAATTATGATGAATAAATTTTTACTACTCATTCATTAAGTCACATAACTATACGTGAATCTACTCTTAAAAATTTGCAGGGAGTACTAAAAATTTTAAATTAAAAAAGCATTAAAGCAGAAAACATATCAAAATAATATTAAATAAATAAATAATAGTATATATGAAACATATAAACAATTTCTTTTAAGTAAAATAATTATATATATACTTCTAATTATTTTTTATATTAATAATATTTAAGAGCTTGAAACATCTGGTCCTGCAAGATTTGTTTATTTATAATTCTGAGTTTCAATTTTTTAATACTATAATTTGTTGATGTACACAGTGTATCCCAATGAAGAGGTGATCAGTTCTCTGACCACAGCTGTCTGTAGGCCCATTTTTGAATCAATGCTGTGTTACGTAATGGCATAGATTGGCTATTGACCACAAAAGTTTTAAGGCACAAATATATCTGGATTATGGATTATGACATGCAATGTAAACACGTGTTTCATACTTTAGTCCATGATAAAGCAACAGACTAACATAAAATTGTGTTTTAAATTTGGAGGAAAGCGTTCTTGAAATATTGGAAATGATTCAAATTGTGTGTCCCAGTCTTCCCATGAGTTGCAGGATTATTTCCAAAGTGTTTTTCAAAATTTTGTTATCGCAATGAAAGCATTGAAGATGATTGAAGAAAATGCCAAACTCACTGTGACATTTTGTCATAATTCATTATTAAGCATGCTAGCGCCATAAAATTTTATGGTGAATAATTAAACTATATTGCTACGTAACATTCGTATTTATTTGGGATAGAGCTTCAGACACATAGAGGAAAAAAAACAATCACTTTTTACTTGGTCACATTGGGTATATAAAGTTTCGTTAAAGAAAAGTTCATTTTATAGTTGTTGTTTTTTTTTTTTGCATTAGTTAAAAACTATCTTATCAACTAAAATTTTCCATTGTAGTAACTAATATTTATAAATTTACTGTCAATAATCTTTTAAATAATTAATATATTGAGCATACATTTAATTCACTGTTATTATAAATTCTTGTTATAAATAGATCAATTTATTTTATCAGATATATACATATATTGTGTACTTAGAATATCTATTTGAAAGAATTTATACTATATATGTTTATAGGTTTATTTATATATTTTATTGTAATATAATATTATCTGAAATTTTAAAGAATTGTAATGTTGTAAGATTTGAAGCAGATTAAAATATTTATTGATTTTTTCCTTTCAGTTAATCAATGCTTGACATAATTGAAGTTCTTTGACCTATATTTCTACAATGCAATCAACCAATTAAAATATTTGAAATATCTGTAAATTTTATACAATTAAACTTCTAGCTAATCCATTTCTTTTTAAATATATTGAATATTTTATTTGTATTTAAATTTAATTTCATAAATAATTTTAAATAAATCGTGCCTTATGAAGTGAGAATATTTTCAGTTAAAATCTAAGTTCTGTTCTGGTTTTTTTTTTTTTTTGCACAAAATTTAAAATTTAATAAAATTAATGTAAAGTTCTCTAGTATTTATTATTTTATTTTTTCATATTTTGAATGAATATTAAATAATAGTATTTAAAATTTTGGTATAATGATCTTATTTTGGCACGTAAATGTTCAGGATTTGTTTTTTATTATATTTATTTTTGTGTGTTTAAAAATAGGCTAACAATCCAAACATCGAATGGTCGCAATTTTAACAAAATTTATTTAATGTAGCATTTTACATTTTAGGAATAATTAAACAAATGTTAATTCACAAAATTAGTGGTATAAGATCCATACTTAATACAAAATGATATAAAAATAATAATCCTTCTTAAAAGCCATTTCTGGAGTCTACTACTCCATTATGCCAATCCAAAGAAAAGTTCCTATTACCCTGATCAATCAGTATTTAACTTTCTCCAGGTGGTCAAAGTTCTTATATGATTTTTCTTGAGATTACTGGCATGAATCCTCTGTTTGTTCCATTGGATTTTTGATCTCCTTGGCTAGCTTGATAAATTCTTTCTTTCCTTGTTAGATCATCACTCAGGTAGCTCCAGGTGTGGCTAAGGTAATGTAGCATTCTGCTGCTTCTCTTGCTTCCAACTGGTTGGTATTGATTCCTTGTAGGAATTGAATGATATGCATACGAACTATTCATAGATTTAGGCACATATACTCTGATGACTTCCCATATTTCAGACAAACATGGTTCTTGTGAACTAACTGTTGGTGTTACTGCAGTGAAGGTTCAAGCTGTCCACATGATCCGATGTATTCAGCAGCACATTTTATCTGCTGGTTTCAACTATTTCAATAAAAAAATTTTTGCAGAAAAGAATACTGACAGGACATCTTTTGAATAATAATAATTCTATCACTACTACTATAACAATGCAGATTTCTCCCTTATATATCCAGTGTTTCTTATCTTAGTATCGATCAAACATACTGCTTTAATTCTATTAGATTTCTATTTCTTTTCTTGAAAATCCATGCTTTGTCAGCTTCCTCCCATTGTCTTATATTTTAATTAAACAGGAGTACATAATCCCTTTTGTTTGTTACTTAGCAATAGCTATTGCAATTATATATTTTCTTTTGTTTTTTTTTTTTTTTTTTTAGACTTAAATTCTTGAATTTATCTTAGATGCCCTTTTGTTAGTTCTTTTATTTGAATTACATTAGCTTTCATTTTTAATATTTTATTTGTTTAAATTTTTTTCTTTTAAATTTTATTTATAGATGCACACATACTTGATTACTTCAACATTATAAGGCAAAAGAGAAAATCTTATGTTAGATTTGATGATTTAATAAAATTCTCCCCTGTTTGTCTTTTTTTTTGTTATACATTAATTTTAAAAATGTTAATCACCTTTTAATTATTAATCATTACCAACCAACCCCTTTCTCCCTCCATTTAATCATCTATTCTTTCAGTCTATATACTAAACCTTTCCTTTCATTTTTTTTTACTATATAATATTTCTTTATTTTATTTATTTGAATAAATTTTACTCTTGACAAGCATTATAAATGTAGCAACCTACATTGGTACAGTATATATATTTAAAAGGTTCTGAACTCAGATTTTAAACCTTCCTACAGCTATCTATTTCATCTTATATAATTGGCAAACATGACGACATACATGTAAAAAAGAAGATAAATGCTCTCCAATATTCATGTTTTGTGCTAAACCAGCATTCATCAATTGGTTTAGAACATCATCTTCCACACATATATACAATCAATGCTCAATTTATATAAAGATATCAAATCTTTAAACTTTAATGGACAAACTTCAGTCTTCTCCATTCTCCAATTCTTCATCTATCCATAACATTGAAAATCTGGTGATGGAATGCTCAAAGTCCTTGTTGAGGCCAATAGTGTCCTGAGACACATGATAACATTAAGTCATTCTGCCCTCTCATATATAGAACCTTAATATATCCATTTAAATACACAGAAAAGAGATGAACAGAATACAGGCTGAATGTGTAATATTTAAATACATGCATACTGTATTGACTATAGGGGGTACATAGCCCCCCCCATACATAAAAAGATTAAAATTCAGTTAAAACCTATGAAACAGTTCCACAGAAGATATCCAATTTAAATCAGTACCAGTCCAGGAATCTGGTTGCTATATTATAATGAGAGAATAAACGAAAATTAGAAAATATTTTTATTCCCCTTTTTCCTATTTATTCTGTGAGAGGTTCCTATATTTAAATGTATTCAATTATTGAATTCTATTCTATATTTATAATTTGAAATAAACCATATAGCCATTTAAAAATAAATTTAGAAAATAATTTTTTTTTTTATTGATTATATTTTAGTCTTTTATATATATTTTAAAAAACTATTAACTGTAGTTTATAGTGTGTAAATATAAACTTTTCCTAGCAGTTAATATTATAATAATTCTATAAACAACTCAATACTGCTTTATTGAGCACATGAAATACCCTCAATCCAAAGCACAAGATAAAATCTTTTGAAAAAATAAAAATGGACCATTTTATCCTTTTTAGCTATAGCTTTAAAAGAAGTTATATGACCAATTTAAGATTATTATGCTTTCATTTCAAAATGCTTTAGATTGACCTATTTAAATGAATATAGGTCCCATTATAAGACAGACAGTTCTTATCTTTTCAAAAGACTTTATCTTGTGCTTTGGATTGAGAGTATTTCACATGCTCAACAAACCAGCATTGAGTTGTTAATCTAATTATATATATATATATATATATATATATATATATATATATATATATATATATATATATATATATATATATATATAGTCACATAAAAACAGCTCAAGCTTAATTAAACCATGGTGTGATGGTCTGTAATACTTTGCTGAAAAATATGTGACCTAAGCACTCACTGTGTTCTTAAGGTTTGTACACATTGTATTAAGTATAGTTTTATTGGATGGATGTTTGGGTATTGTTTTTTTTTTTTTTTTTGTGAAAAAGCAAGTTCTTATTTATGTTATAAAGTTTAACTAGAAGACATTACAAAAAGATGCAACATGAATCTCATTAATTGTGAAACTTTAGATGATGGATAAAATAAAGTGGAAAACAAAAAGTTTTATTCACAAATAATTAATAGGCAGCGTCATAAAATGTCAAATGAATGTGATATCACCATCATGTATTTCATCTATTATTTTGACAATGGTGAATCATTTCCAGGCTATTCTGCTTGTTTTAAATATTGTTAGCCACATTCTATTTTTTGATATTACTCATCCATGATAGTCTTGCTTATTCTCTTTATTTTGACACATTCACAATTTTAATCATGATTACATTCTCCACTATGTCATTGGTCTCACCAAACTTCTGACATAATGTATTTTTCTTTGATTTACCATTTATAACAGTAGCTTTTATGTGTCTGTTCTCACCAGAATCTATTCATTAGTTTTTCTGAATATACAAGGAGCCTCAGCATCCTTCAATAACATTTCAAAAGTTCTCCCCCTCCCCCATTTTCTTAGTGTTTGGACTATGTAAAAGTCTTGGAATAATCTTCACTTTAACTGCATATCTATGCTTCTATTTTTATATGGGTACATAATGTTGTAAATGCTTTTAAGGTCAAAAATAGTCATAAATTTTTTCTCTGTGTGATATTTTCCAACTTGACTTAGGCTGAATCCCGAATAAACAATATCTGAAGTCTATATCAACTGAACGCCTTTCACTATTACTATTGTTTTGGATTTATTTATCTTTAGTTCATACTGCTTCTATTCTTAACAACCATTCTAACAGATTTAGTAGTTATTTCTCCACTATTGTCATTTGTATTTTGAAAATTGACTACTTATCTTTTTTCCATACAAAATTTCCTATACATCACACAAAGCCTACCTTATTGCCATTTCACTCCAACATTGAATAACAATTCAAGTTTGCATGCACTAATCTTTTTTTATTTTTTAGTTCTCCTATATAAGAAAGATAACAGCTGTATTAAATGTGGAAGAATTATCATAAGCAACATTGTTATTCAAAACTTGTCATGATATATAGAATTAAACATTTTTTTATTACACTAAAAACAAACATAGAATGGCTGTTGAAATATGAAAGCTTTATTGATGATGAGGTTTAGATTAGTTATCTAATTTTATGATCATTGTTATAGTTTAAAAACAATTGCTCCTGTACCCACCTCTGTTCTTTTTTTGCCTGTATTCTATCCATAACAATCCAACATTTTTTTTTGCCATGTGAGACCAAAGTTATTGTCCTATGATTATCACATTGACTAAGATCTCCCTTTTTTTGGTATCAACACAAATGTAGTTGTAATTCAATCATAAAACTATTTTCCATTCTCCCCCAAGCCAAAATCAACCTATGCAATCTTTTGATAAGTGAATTTTATATTTTTATAAATAATTTTGCTGGAATTTCATTTGACCTGGTGATTTCCACCCAAAATTCTGGATATAGTTCTTCCAACTTTTTAAATGTAACAATTATATTCTGTAATTGATATATCAAATATTTATTGTGCCATCTTTCTTTATCAACAGACTATTTTTTCTGAATCTCTCAACAGTTTACTAGTTTATTTTTTATTGTAAGTTATCTTAGAATAAACTTTTCTGTGTTTTTATAACCTGAAACATGATATTATTATTACCATATATATTCTCCCTTTAATGTTTTGCATATAAATTGTTTATAAATTATTGTTTGTCCATACTTATTCTACTTTCAATTCCATGATTTATGGTTTTTGATGTAATATATGTGTAAAGTATTTATGGTTCAAAGAATGATTTAACCATGCATGACAAATGCATTTTAAAACTTTTTGCTCACCATCTCTCTGAAATTTTCTTTTGAAATTACAATAGCAATGTTTGTTTCAGGTGACTACTCATAATGATGATGATGATGATAATAATAATAATGTTACTTTTATGATGACTCACATATACTGACTTTGTGGATGATGACGTTTGAAAAGTGCTAACAAAGGTGGACATACTTAATTCAATTCTGTCATTGTTTAGTTTTTAAATTATGTGTCTAAATATCTGCTGGTATTTTTAATAAACATATGTATGTAAAAGACTAAAATTTGTTAAATACTAAAATATACTGTGATTTTACAAACATATTTTGCTTAACTTTTCAAAAAGAATGTCTATGTGTCATTTTAAAGAATAAATAAAGTTCCAATTCTTTCTTAAAGTAAAAAAAAACAAAAACTCTTTACCATCACCCCCTCTTCTCACGTTTTCTAACAAGAACCTTTTCTGAACTTAAGACATTCAAACAATAATTTGCCCAACTTTTACACTCTAACGCCTTTTCCCTGAAGCTTTTATGAAAGCAAAAATGTTCACACTCAACTACTGGTGAACACAATATTTGAAATCTCAAAGTTCTGTGTATTTTTGGAATAAAAAAGTAATTATTTACCTCAAACGATATGTAAAATTAAAAAAAAAAATATAAAGCTTTATCATTTTCATTATGTTTTGAATTATTTTTAATTTGACTATTGTAAATTTGCTGTATATGCATAAAAAATTAAATAATAGAAAATAAATAACAAACCGCAGGAAGTTATTTTCATTATAACTTTATATTTTCAAAAAAAATAAATACATAACACTATTCAGTTTGCTCCTTTGTGCATGCATTCGGTTATGAAAGAGAAGAGAAAAGCATTGTATATATTGAAAATTGCTGTACACAATTAAAAAACCTTAGTTAAAACGTTATATATGTATGTAATACAGAACAAATACATACTCAAGCGTTATAAGTACATAGTATCGGTATAACTTTGGAAAATATGAATTATTATTTATACGAATATATACATATAAGCTAACTGCGTTACAAATTCTGCTCTTAAACAATTCTACATAAATATGTATGATATAGTTTACTAGGCGTGTGAATTAGGAAGACACAAAAAACAAATAACCCCTGATTCTTTTCATGAATTAATTTCTTCTTTGAATTATAAAATGTACTTACAAATATATAATCAGATTATCTTTAAAACCATTAAGTAACTATTCAACACACTATAAATAGGTAAATTACAAATATTTTATTTTAAGGATAATAAACTGGGTTTCTTCTATAAGAGTTGTACTAATTTAATCATTAAAGCTAGTTATTTAAACTCAAGCCTAAAATGTGAAGGCAAAATAATTTAATATAATAAATTGTAATTCATTAAGTTTTTTTGTTTTGTTTGTAAATTTAATAAATAGGGAAGGTCCACTATACAGGAAAGATTAAACAATTGTAATTATTTTACAGCTTAGCAGTACTTTTGACCATTAACTCTCTTTTCCTTCACAGTTATGGCTTTCAACATTCAAATAAATAAGTCATCCTTTATGAAAACAGTGCTAAGCTGTAGAATAGTTTCAAATAATTAAATTTTTCCTGTATAATGGACCTTCCTTATTTATTGAATTATAATAAGTTGTAAAATCTTTTTTACTCATGTAATGAATAGTATTTAAGTGTAAGATAGAAATTATTCTTTTATATCGTCATTTTTGTTCTATTTACCCAACACCAAATGTCCTTCTAAGTCTTGTGAATATTCATTAGTGCATAATGTGGATAGATCTTTTACAAGAAACATATAATATAAACAAGTTAACCATATATAAAATTTGCTGATATTTCATATGCATGGGTATAGAGAGACAAATATCTATATCAATATATATTAATTAAAATGCACACAAACAAATAAAACATTCAATTATAACTAGCATCAATCTGTAATATCTTTAATAATGTATAATTTACTTTGTTTTGAGGTATTTGCATACTGCCTTAGAGTTACATATTATTTGAGAAATAGCTTACATCTTAATATAAGATCAGTTCATTTCTCTCCCATTAATATATATGAATATGAAATGTCCGATAATATAAGGGTTACTTTGCCATAATTTTTACAAGGGTACAACTATAATATAAATCCAATAAGGACTTTGAGCATTCCATCATTGGATTTTCAATGAAATGGAAGGTTGAAAGTTTGGAAGGGTGAGAATATTGAAAACTGTCTGTTGAAGTTTGAGAAATTGCTATCTTAATATAAATTGAGCACTGAATGAATATACATGTGGGAGATTATGATCTGGCCCAACTGATGAATGCTGGTTCTGTATGAAATACATATATTGGGATCATGTATCTCTTATACATATGCTTGGTCATGTGTATTGGTTGTTTGGGATAGAGTGGAGAATAAATATACTGAAAACCCCTGAGTTTGAATCCCTCTATTTACATATATTCATATCAAAATCAATTTTCAAATATCACTTCTCCAAAAATAAGTACATATTTGTGTTTTTTTAAAATAATATTTGACTGTAAAACCACAGACTATATAAATTCAATTCATCTAGATTCAAAATATTACTAAGTAAACATATTTTTGTATTTTGCTTATGCAAACTTTAACTGTATATGCCATACATAAATATCTTTAGCTAAATATTTTTTTCTTAGAAAAAAACAACTTTAATTATAATTGAGATCTTCTAAATCTTTTTAAATTAAAAAAATGCTCAGGAAATCTCAAAAAAATTGAATGCTAGAAGTTCCAGAATGGTAACTGATATGAGGACCTTGTGCTCTAGGGTCTGACACTCAACCACTGCATTAAACCACACAGGACATTTTTTTAATATTTATATAGGCGTATTTACATGTTAGCATTATTTTTTCCATTTCAAAGTCAATCTTATCATGTTCATTAATATATGTTAACTGAAACATCTAATCTTGTAAATATGTACGGAAACAATATATATTTATATAAACTAACCAAATGAAATATCTGAAGAAAACCAGTCCTTTAGTTGATATATTAAAAAAAATTAGTTGTGTAGATTTATAAATGTATATGTATATGGAATAAACAGCATTTCCTTCCCTAATGCTTTACTAAAGCAAAATAAAAAATGAATAATAAATAATTATTTAATATGATTTATTCAGGTTAAATTAAAGTGTCTTAAAATAATTTTAGATGAATTTTTTTTTTATTAATCCGACTTAAGATAAGAAAAAAAAAGTTGCTAGTAGCATATAATATTTATTCAGCTTCCTTAAATTATTTTTTCATAGATATGTAGACTATTTTTTCTGCAGTCTATTTTGTTAGAATGTTAGTTTTGACATTATGTACATTCTCAAAAAGAGTGAACACATGATACTCAAAGGAAACATATAATAAAAATAAATACGATAATTGGAAAGGTGCTAAAGAAAAACTCTAAAAAGAGATTCATATAAGATGCATATATATATTATTTATAAAAAGTATTACATAATAGATTTACAGACTGCTTTATTACCATAACAACAAAACTGCTAATTACTATTACTACTACTACCTCTATTACTAATGCTAAAACTACAAATAATAATAATAATAATAATAATAATAATAATAATAATAATAATAATAATAATAATAATAATAATAATAATAATAATAATAATAATAATAATAATAATAATAATAATAATAATAATAATAATAATAATAATAATAATAATAATAATAATAATAATAATAATAATAATAATAATAATAATAATAATAATAATAATAATAATAATAATAATAATAATAATAATAATAATAATAATAATAATAATAATAATAATAATAATAATAATAATAATAATAATAATAAATATGGTGCACACAATTCATTTTTACTTTTACCAATAATCTTAGGAGACATCCCCAGTACATTTATATATAACTAAAAATAATCCAACAAAGAGACTATAAAATTATAAAACAAAACATCTATTTAAACACTTTATCTCTAAAATATTATCCTTGAGATTGTAATATTATGCTATTACCTCACAGAACCAATCAAGCATAAATAGCTATAATGTGTAATGTTATTTAACTGCATAAAAACTGTAAATCACACTGCAAATCTAACCAAACAATGACCCTATGTTATACTTTTTATTTATTACTTTCTATGTTATACTTATAAATAACTCAATTGCAGATGGGTAACAATTAAACTATATAATGTTTTAAAAAGTAAATAGAGTTTTTTGAAACATGATGAAGATGATGATAATAGTTTTGCAGAAAATCTTGGTAATGTCTGCATGATATCTCAGGGTTATCTGGATTCAAACCTTCAAATCTCACACAAAAACTTCACCAGAAGTGGTAAATTTTATAACTTTTTAATTAAAAAGAAAAAACTTAACAATACATTGTATATATAGAATACTCCCATCTGTGCATGTATAAAATCTATTATTTATATTATTTGTTGATTGTTAAAATTCAACAAAGATGGCTGCCAGCTATTCACATAAAAAAGAGGTCGGAAACAATACAAGGTCATTAATCAATTTCCCAACAGCTCAAAAAACATTTATGCTAACATTACAAAAAACCAACCTTAGTATTCCAGATTTGAAGCTAATCTCTAGATTTAGAAAATCTACATATATAATAATATTATTAAAAGCCTTGATTTAACTAATGAAGACAATGTAACACCCCCCCTCCCCATGGTCAATGGATATATTAAACAACATTAATAAAAGGTTGAACAATTGTATTCCCAGGGGCCTATACATTATATTCCACAGATTTTTTTGATTGCTCAATAGTTTTATTTTGCCACTGACTTTAATTGTTTACTATACTGATTCCCAAGGGAATTATTATAAGAGGCTCTCAGTTTATATAAACTCAGACCAACACAATCTAAGATATCTTGCTATTGAATTCCATGACCCAAATCAAATAAATTGATTCAAAATTATAGTCAAAAGATTAGGTAATACTGTTGATGAGCACTGCCAGAGTTACATAACAGGGATTTAAAAAATACATGGGATCAAAAAATTATTGGAGCCTTTTGGAGTGGTGGTCTCACTACAGTCAATCTACCTAAAAGAAACTCCCACCACAATCTATAGCAATAATTTTGTATGCAAAGTAAACCTAAAAAAAACATTGATCCTACCATCATACCTATTCATATTACTGACCAGATAGTCATCACTTCTATATAAGGGGCTTAAAGTCATAATGCTATTTATGTGGCCAGTGGTATCAATTGCCCCAAAGCTAACATTCTCAATGAAAAGAGATCTTTGCTAAAAACAACACATATTCATAAAGAAATGATGATCTCTCAAAACTTCCTACCACAACTGATAATACACAGTTGATAGATCTCAGTACCAATCAAACTGGCATATCTCCATTACAATTACTTACGACAACAGCCAAAATAAACACCAAAATATTAACCAAACACATCCTTCTTAGATGAAAAAAATACTGAAACTAACTTAATTGCATCAGACAATAAACAAACAGATCCTCAAGAATATATAATTAATAAAACAAATTCTGACATCATGAACACGCTGGATTCATGTTTTTGATCCATTAAGAACTGCCCTTCAGACTGTGGCGCCACAAGAGAAGCCTGGACATCCAGGAAAAAAAATGTGGAATTAAAAATGTAAAAACACTTAACTTTAAACTCAGCATCACCAATCACTCATCAGGTCACCCAAAATTTATGGACTACAGCCCAAATCATAGTTACTCTCAATAATCAACCTGCAACTTCAATATAGAAATGAATCTTAAAGTTGAAATATCTTCTAGTCATGCTGTTGCAGTTCTTCACAGAAAAAAAGTAATTCAAACACAAACCTGAGTCAACTATCATTAGTGACAGCTTTAAAAAGCTTTTATTTAAGCCATTGCAGTTACCCCTTCATAAAACATACAACTCAAAACTAACACTCTTTCTTACATCCTCTTTCAATAGTCATTTCCCCCTCTATATTATTAAAAATGAAGCTGGATATTATCATCTTTTAAAGTTCATGGTTCGAAATCAGTCCTAAAAAATCATCAGCAAACAAGTGGCTACAAATTGCACAAACACACATTCTAGGTCTTCTGGAGACAAAAAATATATATTGCCTCTCAAATTGATCCAACCACCTATCTATATGCCCAAGATTTTTGTGCTTGCTACAAAGATTCATCATCACCTTCATAACTCCTTTTCTTCATTCAAAATAGTTTACATCGATTCCAACCTGCTTATAGTTATATTACACTACTGGAAGATTATTCTTAATGTGATATTTGTATACATATCTTCTGGTCTTACAGTTATTATAAGATTAATACTTACCAGCAACTCATTACTGTCATCTACCTCACATCTTGTCATTCTTTTAGGTGACTTTATTATGAGCTATTCCACCTTTGTTTTCCAGATGGCTTCACCAACTTGTATTTTCAATAATGAGTGCTAAAGGGATTTCTTCCCATAGAGTCAATTTCATTCTATAATTGCTGCCATGACTCTCTCATATATTTATGCTTTTACTCTCCTATGCTTTATCATCTAAAATAGCTGACCCATAATGCCTCACCCTTCTCAGACCATTCAGCACAGATGTTTAGACTTGATTTAGATGCTGCACAAACAACAACTATTAATCTTTACAAAACAATTAGAATATTTCTCTCTACAAACACCACTGAATTCTTAAAATCATACACAATGCTATTTAAACTTAAAGATATGCCCCTCAATTCTATCCAGTGATATATTCCATTAAAAAAAATATTATCCTTTAACATTACCCATCATGCATGCTACTCCACATCCTCCAAACTACTAGCCTCAGCAAATGAACTACACAGAAGAATTACCATGTTCAATCTATCCTTGATATGCCTACACACATTTGAAAACTTCCATACTTATATAACAACACATACAACTCACTGAAAGAGTACTTAGCAACAAAAAAGAGAAAATCTTCTTAGCTCAGCAACACACATGGACTCGTGGATACATCCAGTGGGCTTTAGGTTACCCCTCCACAATTAGAGTTCCCCTAGTTCTGGAAGTTGATACCCAATGTAACATGATAAAGCCATTTTATAAGCATTTAAAACAGAAATTATAAACATACAGTGTCTTTAAACCCAAAGTAGACCACCTTGGAGTCCAATACACCCTTTAACACTGCTGAAGTTTCTCTCCAGCTTGCCTCAACACCAAACAATTGTTACTTTGGGCCCCATAGAATAACTAAATTTGTCTTCACACACCTTAGTCATTTCACCACTACATTTTTCTGTGATATCTAATTTCCTATCACAAAAGTTATGCAAGTTTATATTCCATCTCTCTAGTTTCATTCAATAAAAAAACCTGCTCAGATATCCAATATGTCCAATCTTTGACTTACCTCTATGGACCTCTTAGTATTAAAATTCTTGAGAAAGTACTGCAAAAGAAAATAGAACCACACCTATTTCCTCTAATATCATCTGTGCAATATGCCAAGAAATGCTCATCCACAGGCCAAGCAGCTCTTATATTTAATGCAACTTTTAACTGAGTTCAAGAGCAAAAAAAATATGCTTTAGTGGCTGTACAAACTGACATTGAAGTTGCCTTTGACTCAGTCCCAGTTGACATTCTAATTTACGTCCTCATAATACCAATGATACATCCTACCATTCCATGCACATTTATCAACCTATTACTAAGTCAAGAAATTCACATAACTCTCAATGGTAAAGCATCAACTTCTTTTGTCCTCAGAGTATCAGCAGTACATGGATTTCATGTAGCACCTCATTATTTAAGTTTTACCTTAATCTTCCCACAAACAAAATTCAACAAAAAATTCCAGGCATTCAAATTCAAAATACTGAATTACATATACCCTGAATTGCTTACATGGATGATATCACTGTTTTCCTTGCCTCCAAAAAGAAATTACCTATTCTACAGAAAATACTTGCTGACTATACCACAGGATTTAAAGTAGTTTAATTTAAACAAAACCTCTGCATAGTTTCTTTATAATGGCAAACCATAAGCATGAATTTATCATGACCAACCTTCTGAATTTCTTGGATTTCTTTTTTATCTTGAAACTATTGGTATGAGAATAAAAGTACAAACAAACTTAAAAATGATGCTGAAAGGATAACTACCCCACTCTCCAAAACCTGTCTTTCATTATACTCAAAAATTTTCCTTTTCATTTAATTAATTATTACAAAAATAGCCTACTACTTGCCTATTATCAAGTTTTCCAAATCTTTTAATTTCTATATTTCTTTATTGCAAATTGCTATGGCAAAAGAAGTCTGTTTCTATCTCTACCAAATGCCTTAATTTTACACCAGCACAAAATGGACTGGACATTCATTCCATATAAGTTTCCATATCCAAAAGGGTATAAATCTCCTAATTGCCATTATAAGATGATTTCCAGAAATAGAAAGTATCATATGCTTAACACCAACAGACAGACCACACCATTACGAGAATCCCTGCCATCACTTATATGCCAAATATAAAGTATCTTCAACTAAATATCACTACTTTATAGAGGTAAGTATATGTACAGAAGCATTGACAATCTACTATATCCAAATCCATCTGCTAACTATTCCTCTTTTATGCTAAGAATAAACAATAGACAGTTACTTCATAAATTCAAAAAATGGTCTCTAGAGCCACATTTTTTTACTTCCATCTGAAACATATCCCTATCCATATCTTACTTTTTATGATACCACAGACTGGACACAAGAATTGACTTTTCTTCCAGCTGTGTCACAAAGAAGAGAAAGCACAACATCAGTTATTTCATATCTGTCATACTAACACACATTCAGGAAATCATGTTAAACACATACAGGTGAAAAACTCCTCCAATAAACAGCATCATTAAAACATATATCAAAAAACACCTCCCTAGTCATTTGTGCAGCAGCATTCAGTTTGTATGCTTTTTGGTTCCCCCAATATACTTTTTGCCTTGGTAGTAACACCTGTCATAATCCACCCACTTTTACCAACAAGCTTGAATAACTGATAGCCAGGAATAGTAAACTTGCACACCAAGACATCTTTGCCACAATGTGGTCACTCCTGAAACAACAATAAAGTCTCTAACCACATTCCCAAATACTGATAAGTACATCAAAGACCAATGATTATCTTTCCAATTCATATATTATGAACAATATTAACCTTTTCAAAAACTGAACTAATGCTTATAATCACAAGCAATCAATATCCAAGACTATTTAACAGAAGAATATTAAATAAACTTTTGCAAAAACTGAACCAATGCATACAATCATGGTCTACCAATTCTCCACAGATAATTTAATAGAAGAATATTAAGTCATTCCTTATATTGACCATTCTTAAAACTATTGTAGCTAGTGATTCCACTCTGAGTTTCATAAGCAGTGTACTAGAAAAAAACTACATCTACATATTAATAAGCCAATAAGCTGATACACATGCGCTTTGCAGATGTCACTATATAAATGAATACTCCCACTCTTTCAAACCCAAGATAAAGTCTTTAAGAAAATATAGAATGAATCACCTATATTTTCGACCCAACCGTATATGTATGGGCAAATCTGAAGTGTTTGAAATGAAGAGCATGAAGTTATTAACTGATCACTTTAAATTACTTTTCTACATCGTAAATGAATGACGCCAATGAAATTTCTAGGATTTATGATACATCATTCTTATAATTAAACATATGTAAACAAGATATTTATTTTTTTATATAGCGCGATGTTTTTATTTATAATCTATAATATTAATAAGCCAATAAGCTGATACACATGCGCTTTGCAGATGTCACTATATAAATGAATACTCCCACTTTTTCAAACCCAAGATAAAGTCTTTAAGAAAATATAGAATGAATCACCTATATTTTCGTCCCAACCGTATATGTATGGGCAAATCTGAAGTGTTTGAAATGAAGAGTGTGAAGTTATTATATAGTGACATCTGCAAAGTGCATGTGTATCAGCTTATTGGCTTATTAATATTATAGATTATAGACAAAAACATCATGCTATATAAAAAAATAAATGTCTTATTTACATAAGTTTAATTATAAGAATGACGTATCGTAAATTCTAGAAATTTCATTGGCGTCATTCATTTATGATGTAGAAAAGTAATTTAAAGTGATCAATTAATAACTTCACGCTCTTCATTTCAAACACTTTAGATTTGCCCATACATATACAGTTGGGTCGAAAATATAGGTGATTCATTCTATATTTTCTTAAAGACTTTATCTTGGGTTTGAAAAAGTGGGAGTATTCATTTATATAGTGACATCTGTAAAGCACATGTGTATCAGCTTATTGATATTATAGATTATAAACAAAAATATCAGTATAAAAAATAAATGCTTGTTTACATCTACATGTAAATGCTACTACAACACATATATTTGGACAATGCTTTGTTCTTTGTAAAAGTAACTAGACTGGTGTAACCTTTGTTTGATGAATAAAGTTGTTTTTAAACATTACAATAACATAACAACAACAATAATAATAATGAGAAAGACTGAAACCTTTGACAGATGCATCTTAAAAATGCTTAAATAATAATAATAATAGTTATTATTATTATTAATAATAAATGTTTGAACATTTAAAAACAGAAAAGGCTTTTATTGGTTTAAATATATTTATTCTAGTTTAGCACTTTCGATATTTCTAGTGTCATAATCATAGCTTTATGAATTAATTTAGCTAAAAGCTAATATTATGTATTTGCTTATTGTCTGTTGGATTTGCATAAAATTGAATTTGTTTTTTTTTATATTCAAATTATGTAAAAGAAGTTAGACCATTTTTTGATAGAGGGATGTGAGGATTTTTTTTATTTAATGCATACTTGTCGTTAGTTACAGTACATGTCTTTTTAATTTTTCTCATTATATCATCTCACTCAATGCATATGATGTTTGCTTTTAAAGAGATCAAATTTGTACCTGACTGCAGCTCATATAAGAAATTTGAGGAGTATTCACTGCTTGTTTTTGATCTGTTGTATTAGTAATGGTGTTGAGCCAGTCTTGTGGATAGGTTCACTCTAGTTTCCACATAGTATGCATTTGAGCAATTATTATTTTTGCACATGATTTTATATATTACTTGATGTGCAGCCTTCCTAGTTAGCTTATTGTTAGAGTTGTTCAGCAGCTTATTTACTGAAAGAGGTGACCAGAAATTTGTGTTATATTTATCATCACATATGTTTCTTAATTTTTGCATGATCTTTGACATGTAAAGAAGTTTAATCCATTTTTTCTCATTTGAATGGGATTATACCAGGTTCTTAACTTTGCTGTAGCATTTTTATATTGTAGCATTCATTTTCTTGAAGTTATATTCCATATTTATTACATCTTTAGTGTATACATCTATACTGATCTCCAATCTGCTTTAAATTTGCATACTTTTAGGTTTCTGTAGAGAAAACCATTTAGCTTTGTGTGTTTAGGAGACATGGGGTTAACAAACTAGGGTGTATGATACCTTTTGCATTCATAGGTTTCAATTCCATTTTGTAGTTCAAAATATTATCCTGAATTTGAATATTTAAATCTAAAAAGTTAATATTTTGATTTTCATCTTCAATTGTCCAAATTAAAAAAGACACCTATTCTAGATCTTGCAGAATTTGTTCTATAATTTCTTCATCTGCACAGAGTAGAGTATCATTCACATATCTTGAATATAATATTTTTTTTTGGCAGTACTTTGAATTTTGGAATAATTAATTTTTCAATTTTAGAAAGAAATAAGCTGCAGACAACACCACTAAAAGATAGCTCTATTGGCCATCTGAGATGTTTTCCTGAAGGTTTATGATGATGGTATTTTAGTTGTATTTATATAATGAACTATTATCTTCAAAAAAAATTTAACTTTAGTATATGCACAATTATTCTATTAGCCATATTTATATAATGAACTAATACCTTTAGAAAAATTTAACTTTAGTATATGCACAATTATTTTATCTTTTTCATGTATTGCTAGCTTAACCAATGACAGTATTACCATGAGAATTGAACCTGGATCCTTAGATTATTGAATATTGAATTTTAAGGTAACTGAACCATCCTGTTAAAGGCAACAGTCAGTAGAAATTTCATAAACTTATCTATGAGTTTCCTTCTGATTTTTTCATTTATTCCTAAGAGAAAAGTTGATTAGTGGCTTCCATACATTACATAGAGTCTCACTAGATTGACATATGGGGTTGTTTACCATTGCCATATGAGCAGCTTTTTTACATTTTCTTCTTTGTATCTTTTTTCTCTATCCAATATTTTTGTATTTTCCCAATAAAATGTATATGTTCATTAGTAGACTGATGGTTAGCTACTTTAGACAGATGGTTTTTTCTTTCTAATCAGCAGTTTGTGTTCTTGCAATTGCTTTTCAATGGGATGACTGGTCTCACTAATATACATTCTTCCACATTCACATGATATTTCATAGACACGTTTTTGCTTTTCAGTATTTAAAGTTTAGGCTTTGTAGGTGTTAAAATTCATTGTAGTGTGATATGGCTCTGGAAAGCTATTCTGATGTTATACTAATTGCAGATTTGCCTTAATTTCTCTGTTATTTTTGATATATAAGGATACACTACAGTACCAATAATTGTTTTTTATTTTGATGGTTCTTTTTGTTGTCTATTTAAGATTTTCTTAATAACAGCTGATGGATAACCATTTTTCATAAAAAAATTTCTATATAGATCTTTTTTTTCAAATCACTGGTTCTGAACAAACTCCTTTTGCTCTGTTCCATAGTGATAGACTAATTCCATGTTTTGTATTTCTGGTGTGATCGGATGTATATGCTAGGTATTTTCCTGTATGTGTGGGTTTTCTGCAAACTGCAGTTTTGATTCTGTCTTGAGGGAGTCTTGCCATATGCTGGAGAATAAAAAGAACAAGTGAGAAGCAACAAAAATTGAAGTCAAACATATTCAATGATGAGAGAAAAGCAATTAAATTTTTCAAAATAGATAAATCTATAATTATTTTACCTGCTGAGAAAGGCAATACAACAGTTGTAATGGATACAAGTGATTATGACAACAAAGTACAAGATCTCTTCATAGCAGACCAATACATAAAAATGGCAAAAAAAAAAAAGATATCGAGTAGAGAAACAAAGTTACAAGTATTCCTCAGAAAGCATAGCCAATACTTTAGTGATTTAGAAAAAAAATAGACTTAATATTGTATTTCAGAAAAATTCATCATCTTTATGATCTATATAAAACCACAAGGATCATGTTCCATTAAGATCTATTATTAGTTCTAGAAATTTACTTTGCCAAAATTTGTCAAGATTTCTTTTCAAAATTCTTAATTCTTTGGCATACAAGACCCAGTTCTTTAGCATGGATTCTAGGCACTTTATGGAATTAATCAAGAACTGATATACTAACAAGATTTAATGTGGAAAGTTTATTCCCTAATGTACCATGTGAAAAAGCATTGTCTATTATATAAAAAAAAGATTAAATGGTGATAATAGCTTACTAACCAGAATAAATCTTCCAATTGATAATAACAATGGAACTATTAACATTCTGCATAATAACAACCTACTTTTAATACAACACAGGATTCTTCCAACAAAATTAAGAAATGGCTATGGGCTCACTATTGTCACCCCTGATTAGCAATATTTACACAGAAAGACTTGAAACACTGCCATAAAGACTATTTCATATCCACATAAAGTTTAGCTTTTCTATGCTGATGATACATTTGTTGCATGGCCACATGGTGGAGCACTATGACAAACTTTCTGCAACCACATAAACAACACATTCCCTTCAATTAAATTCACAATAGAATCAGAACAAGAAGAAAAATTGGCAGTCTTATATGTTCTGATAATACTCCCTCATGGCAAAATCAAAACAATAGATTAATAATAATCCAATTACAGTACACCTTTTACAAAACAATTACACTAACTTAAGTAATCATAAAAATTTACATTGAAAATATCAATATTTAAAATTAATTATTATTCAATATAAGAATGCTAATCATGATTGTAATTTTATAACAATTATTGTTTTACTTAAAATAAATTATTGCTTACAGTTATATTAAGAATTCTATAAAATACATTATGAATAAGTTGTGGTTTATTTATTTTATCTAAAAAAAAAATTCTTATAAACACTATGTCATTCAACACTCCCCCCCCCCCCCCCACTTACATAATAAGTTTCATTGTCCACAGGTATTTGTATATCTTTGTACCAAATTTTTTTCCCCATTACATTCTGTAATCTATCCTCACAATATTTTATATTAAAATTCCAAACAACAGATTATTGTTGGAGCAAGTACTATACAAAATAAATAAATACATCATTTTTTTATACAAGACCTTTTTGATCTAGCTATGATCTTAATAATTTTATTGCATATAATAATAATTTCATTGATGTGGTTAAAGATAGTGTAACGATATATAAATATGTCATTACATTAATTTAAAATAAAAACTAAGTTCGCAAATAAAAAATAAATTTATTAAAAATCTAAAAGCTAAAAAAAATTAAAGAGTTGTTAAACATATATATATTTGCACAGATGCAAAACTTTAAAAATATTTTTTTTTAATAAATAAAAGTATTTGAACGTACTTTGTTATAAAAAAGTACAAGATTTAAAGATAAAATATTTTTGTAAATGGAAATGATTGTTTTATAAATTAATTGAAAAGCAAGCTAGCCCTTGGGGCTCTTGTATAATTAAAAAGTCTGATGAAAGATAGATAAGAAAATAAAGAAATTAGCTTGACCAATGGAAGCACCAAGCCTCTCGGACCTTAATGAAAATGATTGGAACAGTGACATTTTGTTTTTTGAATCTGGAGGATTACTATAAAAAGAAAAATATTGAGTTCCAGACTGTTCCAGCACTTTTGTGTTTGAGAGGTGTGATAGGACACACATATCACACTCTCTATTTAAAAAAAATGAAATGACTGTAATACCGAAATGGAACCAGCTAATGCCACCTCCAGAACATCAGATTGGTCTTCCAATGGAGACGTCATGGTAATTAAAAACAGGAACCTGGACTCTTCTACCGTGAGCTATGAACTTTACAAATTAACAAAAAAAAAAGTAATTAAGAACTTTCATCATTTTTTTTTTTAAAGATTCAGCTAATCTAAATTTTAAAATGAACTCTTATTTGATTTTCAAATTGATAATTAATGTTTAAATTATATATATTTGAGTTTGCTAAAAAAAAAAAAATCATTTCCATTTTTTTTATTTCTATTAATATTTATTTGTATAAATTATTTAAATGCATGAAATTTAAGTTGGGTATGGACGTTGCATGGATTCGTTAGCAGTTAATTATGTTGTGATTTTCATATTCGATTAGAATATATAAGTCATCGATGTCAATGCGCATCTTATAATGAATGCCATTGGGTTTTTTGTATTCCCTCTGCAATTGACATTATCAATGACTTTGTATTTTGATTGGTTATGTTTATTTTGAAATGTTTTTAACCGTGGAATCTATGCAGCCGATCTATACTCAACATTATAAAACAAATTTTATAAAATTCATCTGTGCGAATGTATATAAATGTTAAATTTAAGTCGGGCATGAATGGCTATATAGATTTGTAAAGTTATATTAATTAATTAGGGGAGGGTAATCTTAGGTTATTTGTTTCATAGTTAAATTGGGTCAATGGATTGGATATATCGGTGTAATTAGTAGATGTAGTATGAGGTTCGCTACATGCAGAATCACTGTATATGCTGCACAAACCCTTTTGCCTATGGATGGGATTGTAAGTTGGCAAAAAGGACCGCAGTCCCTTCCTATGGAGTTTTTATTTTATTGTTCTTCTTGCCATACAGATGTAACATTCCTGTATTGGACAAGAGTCAATGTCTTCTCTAACTATACTGTTCAGATGTCCATTCCTGACAGTATAGTATATAGTGCTGTTGTATTTTCATGCTACATTGAATACATCAATGTATCAGATGGATTGACGCTGGTTTGACTGCGAACTTTTGGCCTAAGGTTAAATAAGGGATAGAATATTTTCTTTTCAAATGCAAATCTATGTAGTTTATTCATACACGACAATCTTAAAATAAATCTAAAATTCATCTGTGTGGATGATTTAAAATCTTAAAATAATAATTTAAATTAAAAATTAATATTAAAATCTAAATAATAAATGTTATTCCTCAAATTTAAAATGATTATATATGTGTGTAAATAAATATTGTTTGTGTGTTAATTACTGGCAGTGGCTTATTTTATTCTTTTTTTAGATATTAATATATTTTGAGAATATAAATCTTTATTAAAACTTATAAAAAAATGTTTTAAATCTCTGCTACTCCACTGAGCTAGTGACTTGGGCTAACGGTCTAAAATAAAATAAAGTGGGATCTTAACAGCACATATCTGCCTACTTTATAAATTTTTCTAGGTTCAAATGCCTATATAGTGCCCTTGTAGTGCAGATATGTTAAGTCCCTTATCCCCGATCATTATAATTGGCCACCCAACATGAGTCAATCTTTAAACCACCAGTACCCTGAGAATTTTAAAAATGAATCATGCCAGTGACATTTTTTCTGAAATAAATGTATGTTTTGTACTAACGTAAAGTTATAGCCAGATGTTTAATAAACCATAAGTACTTTTAAAAATAAATCATGCCCATAATATTTTTTCTGAAATGAGTATAAATATATTTGTTGTATTGACGTGGAGTTACAGTTTGAATTTTTGTTTAAAAAGTGCTGCCAGTAAGAAAAATTGCACATATGTAAAAATAAATGCGAGGAATAAAATGTAATAATTAATATAAATCATAATTTTTTTTAAAAAAAAGTCTTGTTCAAAATCCAACCGTTTTGACATGTCTAATTAATACTTAAAAGTAGAAGAAAAGAAACATGGAAGGGAGGGATCAGAAATTTAGCTGGTAGTAAAGAATAAACAGTCAACAATTTTTTTTATCATTATATTTGTATGTAATTACTGTGTTGTCTTTAAAAAAAAAAGTTTTGTCCTTTTGAAATTTTAATATATAATCAATTTGTGTAACGTAATTACTAACACTAAGTAAATCCTTTTTTTTTTTAATGTTTTTGTTTTTTGAGGAAGTTTACTGATATGTAACAATATATAAATATGCCATTACATTAATTTAAAATAAAAACTAAGTTCGCAAATAAAAATAAATTTATTAAAAATCTAAAAGCTAAAAAAAATTAAAGAGTTGTTAAACGTATATATATTCGCACAGATGCAAAACTTTAAAAATATTTTTTTTTAATAAATAAAAGTATTTGAACGTACTTTGTTATAAAAAAGTACAAGATTTAAAGATAAAATATTTTTGTAAATGGAAATGATTGTTTTATAAATTAATTGAAAAGCAAGCTAGCCCTTGGGGCTCTTGTATAATTAAAAAGTCTGATGAAAGATAGATAAGAAAATAAAGAAATTAGCTTGACCAATGGAAGCACCAAGCCTCTTGGACCTTAATGAAAATGATTGGAACAGTGACATTTTGTTTTTTAAATCTGGAGGATTACTATAAAAAAGAAAAATATTGAGTTTCAGACAGTTCCCCTTTTTTTGTGTTTGAGAGGTGTGATAGGATGCACATATCACACTCTCTATTTTAAAAAAATGAAATGACTGTAATACCAAAATGGAATCAGCTAATGCCACCTCCAGAACATCAGATTGGTCTTCCAATGGAGATGTCATGAGAATTAAAAACAGGAACCTGGACTCTTCTACTGTGAGCTATGAACTTTACAAATTAACAAAAAAAAAGTAATTAAGAACTTTCATCATTTTTTTTAAAGATTCAGCTAATCTAAATTTTAAAATGAACTCTTATTTGATTTTCAAATTGATAATTAATGTTTAAATATATATATATTTGAGTTTGCTAAAAAAAAAAATCATTTCCATTTTTTTTATTTCTATTAATATTTATTTGTATAAATTATTTAAATGCATGAAATTTAAGTTGGGTATGGACGTTGCATGGATTTGTTAGCGGTTAATTATGTTGTGGTTTTCATATTCGATTAGAATATATAAGTCATCGATGTCAATGTGGCATCTTATGATGAATGCCATTGGGTTTCTTGTATTCCCTCTGCAATTGATGTTATCAATGACTTTGTATTTTGATCGGTTATGTTTATTTTGAAATGTTTTTAACCGTGGAATCTATGCAGCCGATCTATACTCAACATTATAAAACAAATTTTATAAAATTCATCTGTGCAAATGTATATAAATGTTAAATTTAAGTTGGGCATGAATGGCTATATAGATTTGTAAAGTTATATTAATTAATTAGGGGAGGGTAATCTTAGGTTATTTGTTTCGTAGTTAAATTGGGTCAATGGATTGGATATATCAGTGTAATTAGTAGATGTAGTATGAGGTTCGCTACATGCAGAATTGCTGTATAAGCCACACAACCCCTTTTGCCTATGGATGGGATGGTAAGTTGGTAAAAGGGACCGCAGTCCCTTCCTATGGAGTTTTTATGTTATTGTTCTTCTTGCCATACAGATGTAACATTCCTGTATTGGGCAAGAGTCAATGTCTTCTCTAACTATACTGTTCAGATGTCCATTCCTGACAGTATAGTATATAGTGCTGTTGTATTTTCATGCTACATTGAATACATCAATGTATCAGATGGATTGACGCCGGTTTGACTGCGAACTTTTGGCCTAAGGTTAAATAAGGGATAGAATATTTTCTTTTTAAATGCAAATCTATGTAGTTTATTCATACACGACAATCTTAAAATAAATCTAAAATTCATCTGTGTGGATGATTTAAAATCTTAAAATAATAATTTAAATTAAAAATTAATATTAAAATCTAAATAATAAATGTTATTCCTCAAATTTAAAATGATTATATATGTGCATAAATAAATATTGTTTGTTTGTTAATTACTGGCAGTGGCTTATTTTATTCTTTTTTTAGATATTAATATATTTTGAGAATATAAATCTTTATTAAAACTTATAAAAAAAAATATTTTAAATCTCTGCTACTCCACTGAGCTAGTGACTTGGGCTAACGGTCTGAAATAAATATAGTGGGATCTTAACAGCACGTATCTGCCTATTTTATAAATTTTTCTAGGTTCAAATGCCTAGATGGCGCCCTTGTAGTGCAGATACGTTAAGTCCCTTATCCCCAATCGTTATAATAGATTTAAGACTTTTATCCCATTTTTATAGTAATAATAGTATCATTAACAGAGTAGTAAAAGTAACTGGCTAGTTTGAAGACCACATGACACAAATAATATTTTCTCAATATTAACAATAATCTGATTTGTTTTACACCAAATTATTTATTCTGCTTTGCAATCTTAGGTAGTCAGATAAATTATCAATCAAAAAAAAATCTTATAATATCAGCAAAATTATAACATATAAAAATTCTTATTAATTTGATCTACATCATAAGTATATAAAGAAAATAAAATAGATCCAAGAATATTTTCTTGTGGGTCTCCATTTTTATAATAATATATCTCATTTTTTGAAATCATAAAAAAAAAAAACATAATTTAGATATTCGACTAAGTAGCATTTAAACCATTGTAAAAGAGGGAAAAAATCTACAAAATCCAATTTAAATAATAAAATGATTAACCCTATCAAATGCTTTATTGAGATTAATATATGTTGTATCTAGACAATATTATTCATTTATAGAATTATCTATGTGATTGGTCTTCAAAAATAATACCTTATATATATATATATATATTGAAAACTGGATATACTATATGTGATTGGTCTTCAAAAATAATACCTTATATATATATATATATATTGAAAACTGGATATACTATCTTGATTTGAAATAATAGAAAATTATATACATACTTCAAACCTTTTTGAAATACTGCATATAAGTGATATCAGACTATATTTTTATGGAATGATTTTTCTAAATTTTCTTCCAAATCACGATGAATCTAGATCCTTTTTACATTTCAGGAAAAAGGGATATTTGTAAAGTGTAAATATACTGCTTAATATTGGAGCAATACACTTTGCACAACCTTTAATAATAAACATCATTAGCAGAAGCCAATTTATTATTTCATTTTTTAATATCATTGATTACATCTCTATTAGAAATTACATTTACTTCAAGAATAACTGCAAATCTATAATGGCTAATAACGGAAGAAGCTAGTAATTTCATCATTTATAAATAAAAAAATTATTAGTTTGTTTTTAAAAAAACTGATTTCTAAAGTTGTCTGCACTTAATAAATTTGAAGCATTATTCATTTGATTTAAATTTAGTGTTAGTAAATCCTCTAACATATGCCTAATATTTTTCTATAGGCCATTAATATGCAAATGATGATATATTCTTTCTTTACATCTAAATAAGTTTTTAAAATTATTCCCTTAAACATTTATTTTATTTATATTTTTTTAATACAATTTATGATACCTATTTTTCTTCTTTATAATTTGTATAACTTTGTCAGAAAATTTAATATAATTTATTTACTCATTTTTTGGTTGAAACAATGATATATATATATTCATAATATTTATCATAATATCATTAAAGAGTATTCCTGATTTATCAATATTATTTAGAGAACTAATGCATCTCCATCTAAAATTTGAGTCATTATAGTAAAGACTATCTCTACATGGTTGTTTGACTTGAACAGTTTTAATAAAATTTATATTTATAGAAAATTCTAAGCATAGATAACAAAATCCTTAGAGATTATTAAAAATCATATGTCTAAATAATTGAAATTAGTCGACTAAATCAAGTTTTTTACTGAAAAGACTGCATACACATTAAAAAACTCTATGACTCACTGACTTTTTTATCTATAATATTCTGAATAATCATTATCATCTGTTAAAAACATGGATGTAACATTAAAATTTCCCATTAATAATATATAATTATTATAAAAGACTAATTTATTTTCCAAAGTTTCTAGTATCTAATGCAATTAGCTTGACTCAATATATATATATATATATATATATATATATATATATATATATATATATATATATATATATATATATATATATATATATATATATATATATAAAAGACACTCAACACTTAGACAATCCCAGTATCAATAACAACCAACAACTTCAAATGGTTGTCAAGGCAATCTTGTTTTAACAATAAAGGTGGAATTCCCCTTTATTAATGTTCCAGTATATTTATATAAACACTAAATATTGCAACTTGACCACAGAAATTGAAATTATTGATGCAAAAAAGTTTCAGTACTCAGGTTATATTAAAATAGCAAATCTTCAAACTCTAACAGTCAGACTTTAATCTTCTCCACAGTCATTCATATCATTGAAAATCTGATGATGGAATGTTCAAATTCTTGTTAATATATTGCTGTCATAACCATGTTGACCTTAAATCTCTTTGACCTCTCATATATATGATCTTAATATGTCTATTTAAATACACAGAGAGATGGGTTGAACGTTTGCAATCTTAATATAATCTGAGCATAGATTACATATGTGTGTGGGAGATAAACTGTACCAATTGACGAGTGCTGGTTTAGCACAAAATATATATAATGGACATTATTTATCTTTTTCAAATGGGTGTGATCATGTATATCAGTTATATAAGATGAAATGATAGCTGAAGGAAGCTTGAACATCTGTGTTCAAATTTCCTTTAATTACATCTTAAAGTTTAATATTTATAATATACTAATATTCATATATATATATAAAATCAATAAAGCAAGTCATATATCACATGACTTGTTTTAAGCTTGTATTATAGACATGTAATATAGAGAGTGTACCAATAGCTCAACAAGTTTTTATTGATAAGTGCTGCAAAAGAAAACATTCAAAATTTTTAACTAGAATAATCCCTATTCTCAGACCAGCTTCAAGGTCTTGGTTCACATCAGTGAGGCACTAGAACATTCAAACACTAGATCTAAAATACCTAATTCAAAGCCAGCACTTATCTAATACATAACTATTATGTAAAAAATCTGAAATTTTCAGATGTAAATGTCTTTAAATCCAGCTCTTTAACTTAAATAGTTATATGGGTCTAAAAACACTTCAGCCTCACCATGTAATAACCTCAAAAATATAACATCTCCAAAGCATCAAGGGCAAAATTATAATAATCAATAAAACAAAACATATATTGCATGACTTGTTTTAAGCTTGTATTACAGATATGTAATAAGGAGCTTACCAATAACTCTAACAAGCTTTTATTGATCAGTGCCACAAGAGAAAGCATTCAAAATCTCTATCTAGAATAACCATATCCTCAGACTGATTTCAAGCTTTTGGCTCATCTCAGTGATTTAAAGATATATGCATGTCTAAAAATTACAGATTTTCTATTTAATATAGCTATTAGATAAATGCTGGATTTGAGTGTGGTATTTTAGATCTGGTCTGAATGTCTTAGCACTTCACTGAGGTGAAACAAAAGCTTGAAATCAGTTTGATAGGAATTATTTTAGATAGAGATTTTGAATGCTTTCTCTTGTGGCACTTATCAATAAAAGCTCATTAGAGTTATTGGTACACTCCCTATATATACATATATATTACCAATCAATTTATTTATGTTCATAGAGATGTAATACAAAAAGATTCAGTAATGTCTATCTGAACAATAATCTTATTCCAAAGCAATTTTTTTTTCAATATTATAAAAACAATCTCCATCCTTTGTTCGAGGATAAATTGAGCAACTTTTCTAAAAACCTGATGTTTACCATCAATATAAGTGCTCACCTTAATAAGAGCTATTAATCCATATTTCAGTTAGCAAAATCATAATTTGCAATTAATATTGCACGATAAAAATAATTAAATTTGGTACAAAATCTTCTGGTATTCAGAAGTACACGGATTATATAAGCTCTAGTTTTGTTTACCATTAGGAATGTTATCCAGAAGCTTTGTTTAATCAATAGTTGTTTTTCCATTAAAGTATAAGTCTTTATTAAGTTGTTCATAGTAAGTACCTTCATATCAATATTCACATTTCAATAAATCATCATCATAATCTTGTTTAATAAATATTTAAAATGATAAATATATATTTATTACTTTATTATCTTATATTTGTTTCAATATCGCTACCAAAATATCTATAGGCATTAGTGTCAAATTCTTTTTAGGTTATCTTTTGATTTAATAGCTTTTTTTTATATTTAATAGTTTTTAAATCATTATAAGAGTTGGCTCATGTTACTGGATTTTTAGATTTAAATATTTATTATTATGTAGTATTTTATGTATATATTTTAATTAACTTCATGTTTTTACAGATTTTAGTATTTTTAAATTTATATTAGTGCTACATTTAATGTGAAAAAATGTTAGATTTTTATTTCTATTAAGAAGCATATCATTTTCTTCGTCCATGTGTATCTTTTATTTACTTGCATCTAAAACAGAACAAGCTTTGATTATTATTATTTTTTTTTAAAGAGTTTTATTGATTAGGTTATCATTAATTATATCACTTTTGTAATATCTTCTTTAGTGATGTATCTATATCAGCCATTAAAGAATCACTTGTCTGAGATGCAGATATTTCTTTACCAATACATTGATTTTGAATTAGTTTGCATAGTGTTTAACAAAAAAATACTTTGTTTACATTAACAGTCAAGGATAATATATAATTTATTTTTTTAAATAAGGTTTCAATAATACTTTTTTAAGAATTAATTGTTTTAGTTTCTGTGTACGTTGATGAATTTTTAAAATTATAATATTTCGAATAGACATTTTACCACAACTAATCCAATAATTATTACTCTCTGAGGGGGGGGGCTTTTAAAACTAATGGGCGGTGTAAATTGCATAAATTTGCATACACCTAAATTATATATACGTTTAACCAGTACATCCATCATATGCTCTGAATATGGGAACCAGACATTGCTGAAAGCGCTTAGCATGTATATTTTTTTCCTTTATTGTAGCTTCACGTAGTCACAATATAGACATTGTTAAAGGTTAATTACATTTCTCTCAATTTATCTAATTTTATAAAATTACAAATACAGCAAGTAAAATAGTTATTTCTAACCAAAAATTGTAAATCTATTCTTTCATGTTTGACACATTCCATGTGAAAAATATTTTTACATAATCCATTGCAAACAATAACAAGTTGATTTCTATTAATTATTATTTTTGTACTTACCACAATGTTTCTAGTAAAGATGGTCTCCAATTTACACATTTAAGAGAGAATAGTAGCAAAAAAAAGTTCCACACAATATAAGTCCTGATAATCATTAGATACTAGAAGGTTGAGCATAGTAATCCCTATCAAGTGCCTTCCGATCCAATATTTCCAGAATAGTTCTTAACTTATTACTTTCATCAGTGAGGAGTTTTGAATCAGGGACCAGTGCAAGTGCAATTGAATCTTTAATGCATCCTCCAGCAGCTATATTTTAATTTTTTTGATTAACTATAAAGCTATCAGACCAAATTGAAAATGCAATAATGTTTTTAATCCAAGCTGATCAGGCTGTATAGACATATATATATCTGAATCTAGTTTAGTATTTATATATTTTGGTGTCTTTGAATTTTTAATAACCACACATTTGTCTAATATTTTTTTTTATATTTACACAAGTTGTTAAAACAGTAGCAATTTTTTTTTATCACATTAGTACTCTTTAGTATAAGTTCTAGTATACAATATTTCATTCAGAAATTTCTAGCATCTAATGATTACTAGAGTTTACACTAGGTGACACTATTGTGTAAAATTTTTTTTTACTCCTGTTATAATAGCATGTGCAATAAAGATATGATGATATGTAATATTTTAATGGTTTAATACCAATCCTAATCAATGTATAATAATAATTGTGTTATTAATAAACCCAAAACACCAAAATCTATAGATATTCGACTGGATTCAGATCTGTATGATATAAAGACATGTTTGTATTGAAAATATTAGTGTTTTCAGTTTTGGGCTCATAACTTTATAGTTAACTAAAATGTTTAAAAGTAGCTGTTATTGGGGTGCATTAGATATAACAATCTAGGTGCATTACATCATAATCATGAGCTCCTCACTGATGAAAACCATAACCTAGAAAGGATGGTGTTATTATGCATAACCTTCTAGCATCTATTAATTACTAAAGCTTACACAAGTGGCACTATTGTGTGGAAAAAACTGCTACTGTTTTAACCCAATATGTAAGCATTAAGAAATGGTGTCCAGATGACGTTTTAGTGATTTACAATTTAAGATACTTGACCTACTAAAATTTATAAGAAAAAATATTGCATTTTTCTATCTCAGTACAATCCAGACAAAATCTATTACTGCAACTTTCACCACTAGAAAAAACTGTTGTTTTCTAAGGAACTGCTTAGAGCAACAAAAATATGGATCTTTTTCTAGGTGTAGTTTTAATAGTAATTGAATGATATTTTGCTCAGGATTTCTATAAGAATTTGATCACTAAAAGGTAAAGTCATGATTCATGGAGTTTGAGCCATATCTGTCACTCTACCATTGCACTAAACAATACAGGACATAATCTCACTATGGATCTAGATATTTTGAAAGGTTTCACCCAAAAGCAACTATTATTTGAAGACTTATTCAAAATTTGATCACAAGTTAAAAGACCAATTGAAAC
This sequence comes from Epiperipatus broadwayi, assembly GCA_028023455.1. Classification (NCBI taxonomy): domain Eukaryota; kingdom Metazoa; phylum Onychophora; class Udeonychophora; order Euonychophora; family Peripatidae; genus Epiperipatus; species Epiperipatus broadwayi. Next base: position 5,791,756 of record JAQFVV010006222.1, read on the forward strand.
TGTTCTCACTGACTTCCAGTCTTCCCAAAAAACTTCTGCTGATTTAATAAAATGTTTATTATGCTTGTTTATTTTAAACATTTATTTATTATATTTTAACATTTATTAGTATGCATTTATTGTGGTTAAGTCATTAAAATGCTCATAAAGATATTTATACCATTCATGATTGGATGTTTGGTAAAAAAAAAAAATCCACTAACTATAAACTTTTGAATTTATTCTTATTATTTTGTTTCATGATATATATAAAATCCATATCTTCTCTGTGGTCTGACTGGTGAATGTATGTTTGTTCATAAGTCTGTTATGTGCCAAATTCACATTAAACAAATCACAATTATGCAAAAAAGTAATTCTGCGATTAATAAGAAATGCTTGAAAAAAGTCATTACATGTGCTTTTAACTAGTATTTAAATCATGCAGAAAATGTGAATACAGTACATAAATTCATGTTTGAAATGTAATATTTAGTGAGAGGAAAAAATAGATGCCATAGTATTGTATATACAATTAGTTTTGGTTAGCATATAAGTGCAGTCGAAATGACAGCTTTTCCGACCGATGTACAATTCTCGCATTTATTTATATAACATTAAAATATTTTGTTTAATTTACATTAAATCTTAAAAAAAATTGTTAAACCAATTAAAAAAACATGGCATATTTAGATTAGAACATCTGGTAATAATATATTATATGATTATTTTTATATATAATATTATTACTTAAAAAATTAAGAGTTTAGAGTTTGTATAGTTACCAAAATGTTTTCAGATATTACACACTAGACTTAAAAGATCAGTAAAATAAAATTGATTGAATGAAGAATCAATATCTACATAAAATAATAAAATAGAATGAGTCAATAAATAGATGATATCTGAATAATGCATATATACATAGTAAATAAATGAGTATTTAATATCAAAAATGAATATAAAATAGAATTGGTAAATGTGACCTATTCATATTTTGCAAAGTTTTACATGTTACTAACTATATTATAGGCTTTTATCATCATCGTCATCAGCACTATAATATAGTTAATAAAAGTGATGAAATGAAAAGGGGGAAAAGACCATCTGCTGGACCAATTTATTCACTTATAATGTTTTAAATGCAATGAATATAAAGAAGAGAAACTCATTATATTTCATTAAATGTTAATAATATTAAGCTTATATTTTCCCCCCAAAACACCAAATTATTCTAGAAAGTCATGACACTTATTCTATTATCTTAATATTTTACTCCAGCTTTTATTTGTAATATTTTATTAATAAACATTATGTAACAAAAATAAAATCTAAATCATTTAAATTTTATTACTGGGTCATACAGAAATACAATGTTTTTTTATAAACCTTGATAAATTCAAAAGCATAAATGTGTAACATTTTTGATAAACTCAAATTGCATAGAAAATGTTATGATAAACTCAGTATATATAAACTCAACAGGCATAGAAATACATTGTTTTTGATAAACTCGACATACATAAATCATTTGATTGAGAAAAGTTCCTGTATTCTTTCTCATTTTTACCATCATCATTATTTTTTCTTACTGCACAAATGATATCAATTATATATATATAATAAATCGTGCTTTCACACTTCCAACGTAAAGCTATAACAACAAATTGAAAACTAAATTAAATGGTTAAGCGCTTTCAAGAAGATGTACTTCTCATATTCATAGCCAATTATGATCCTTTCTTTGAAATCATTATATAAATAAATCTGATATGCAAATTATATGCAAATGAGTCACTAAGACCATCTTTTAGATATCGCAAAACATGCATCTTTACGATTAATGGTGAAAGAGTCCTCTACTATAAAGCATGCTTCTTTTACTTTTCGCCTAACATCATGTCGCTCAGTACAAACTAATTTTGCAGATGTGGGTTCGAACACATGTCCCGACAATTTTTGATGCTGAGCAAAAATTGAAGTGCATTCTGGATTCGTATGTGCCTTATTGTATTTATACCTATGTTGTGATATCCTAGTAGCTATGGTGGCTCTCGTTTCACCATAGTATGATGCCTTACATCCATTATGAGGGCATGCCACTCTGTACACAGCCTGTGGGGTCTGATCAGAAGCTATAGTGTCCTTAGTGTTATTAATAAGCCTATTAGTTGAGTTAGGTGTATGGAAACTCAAACGAAATTCCTTAGAAAAAGTCTTATAAAATGTTTTATGTAAAGAGTGCATCTGCAAAATTAGTTTGTACTGAGCGACATGATGTTAGGCGAAAAGTAAAAGAAGCATACTTTATAGCAAAGACTATTTCGCCATTAATCGTAAAGATGCATGTTTTGCGATATCTAAAAGATGGTCTTAGTGACTCATTTGCATATAATTTGCATATCAGATTTATTTATATAATGATTTCAAAGAAAAGATCATAACTGGCTATGAATATGAGAAGTACATCTTCTTGAAAGCGCTTAGCCATTTAATTTAGTTTTAATTTGTTGTTATAGCTTTACTTGCAAGTGTGAAAGCACGATTTATTATTATACGGGACAAACGTAAAGTATAAATATACAGGTTATTACTTAATATATATATATAGTAAAGGTTGGAGAAATCCAACCTTTCCATCAAAGTGTCATTATTGTTTAAAAAAATCTTTACTTTGGCTTTGGTATGAGAATTTACATATATGTTGTTGTTATTAGTTGCTGTTATCATTATTTATTTCAATTTTTTTTGGTATATGCATTTATTTATGATTGGGGATTTAAATGGCAGTGGTGATATAATATACATATATATGTATGTGTATATAGATTTTACAAAGATATTGGTTTGTGTTTAAAGTACTTGCCCTTTTGTAATATCAGTGAATAAAATATTGGCATATAAAATTACTAAATGTGTTTAGATCGTATTTTTGTTTTTAGAAATTGTTTGCGATGTAATTGCATTATTTGTTGTTTATTTATTTATTTATCTATTTTGTTTTTGTAAACTGTAAAGCTAATTTTATATGTAATTTTTTTATTTATTTTAATATTTAAAAATCGATGATTGTTGTAATAAAGATATTGATATTGGCAGTGCATGAAAGACTGAGCTAAACAATAGACATTAAAAAAATACTATAACAACAGGGATTGTCAATCGGCATTAAGGAAAGAAACCAAAACTTTACTATTGTCTCCTATACAATTTTCTTTGCATAATGACAATATTTATTGGGCTTGATATATCATTAGGAATGTCAGGCTAAATGATAAATTTGTAGTCCGAGGGATTAAACACCTCCATCTTGCCTTATTTTATGATCAAGATCTAATGAAAAATAAGCAAATTATTGATGAGCAGACATTTGGAGTAGAAAACAAACAAAAAAAAAGAATAGCTATTCCTATACAGCAAGCCAATATAAGCATTAGATAAATATTCAAAATCGATCTATCATTTCAACTGATTCATTATAACCTAGTAAAAAATACTATGAGACAATCGTTTAAAAAAAAAGGCTCATGAATTCACACTTTTGTCATATTAAACTATTTCACATGTTATCTTAACCCACGTTTGGACAAAGATGTATTAAATAGTTATTGAACATTAAAATGAAGAGAAAACAATATTAAATGGTAATTAATTTGGTCATTTTTTATTGATTTATTTTTTTGTATGATTGATCTTTAAATGTAATTATTTATCTATATGTAAACTAATTTTAAGTTTTAGTCAATCATTATAATTAACAATATATTAAGTTTCATTGAATATTAAAATTTTGTATTTTATTTTGATTCACATGCAATATATTCATGCATAATATAAGTAAATTGTTTAAATCTTTAATTTATCAAAATTAATAGTAAAAATGCTGGAGCTCACTTATTATTAAAAATTTTCTGTTGTAATTCAATTCTTATACCTCATATATGTACATTATATAAATAAACTGCTTTCAAATTTCAGTTTATTAACAAATGATTATATATTACATATTATTTGTCATTAAAACACTTGTTGTTTTAATTTAAATGCATTGTATACCCCTGCTACACATATGTGTTACACGGCAATGTATGCTGCAAATTAAATTGTCATTTGTTCTCATAAAAATCATTTATAAATATACTATGTAACAGTCAAGTTTGTACATTCGCGTAACAGAATTCAGAATCCAAGCAAAGAGCCGAGCGACCAGACAGGACTAACACCCGATCCGACCGCACTCAACTCGTAAGCCGTTCCAAGCTCAAGACCCTCGAATACCACCTTGAAATTACACGTAGTTACCTCTTTCCACACGCCGACATAGGTCACGGAGAAGCAATAAAACTCTGATGAATAAAAGAAGGTTCTTAATTGACTAAAATATCACTAAATTTAATTTAACTTAATGCATAGTTTTCACATATATAGGCTATAAATAGTAATTAGAATTGGATTGAATTAGATCAATAACGAAACAGAGAACGAAATACATTAAATTAATTATATATTTATTTACAATTGGCATGAAATTGATTAGTTTTACACATTTCAGCCGAATGTACAAACATTGGGTGGATAAGAGAACACATTCTCTTTTTATACAATTCAAAATAGTTTAGATAAATATTTCATTTAATTTTCATAAATGGGTTTAACATGTCCCATCTTATGAGTTGCTTTTCAATTAATACATAATTAATCCTACGTTATGTCTATAAATCTCGATGAACCAAATCCTATTAATTTGTGGTGGTATATAAATAATTATATTAAACTTTGATCATGAATTCTTTACTAAAATATGATTTAATGACACGCTAAACCACTAAGTAATGTCGATCAACATGGTTTCAGAGAAAATTTCAGAATGTGAAAGTTGTGTTAAGGTGGGAGAGTTGGCTGAAATAAGATTTTACCAATGCTATGGCAAGGTAAACAATAATAGGAAAAGTCGTCTGGGATGGATGAAATAACTTCAGGGTTCTTGTGACAAACGTACCTGTAACGATGCAATGTGTGTGAAAAGGAAATTGTGTTCAGGAATGGCGGGGGTCTTACATCTAACCTCCTTGGCTCAGGCTTCGCTACTCTCTACCCTATAAGAGAAGATGTGTGAATGGCTCCTCTTAAGATACTTATTAGTATAGCAAAAAGAATATTTTTATAAAATAATATATCACATCCGAACAAAGAATAGTATATTTCATACTATGAAATAGAGTTAATAGCATATTAGTTTATCAAATTGGGACAACTCTTACGTAGCTGATAATAAATGTCTATGCTACTAAAGGAATATTATTACATCTGTACTTTGAATGTTCGATCTATTAAGTTACTTATAGATAATAGATATTTAAAGAGGAAAAGTATATTTCTATGGACTTAAGAATTTAAATGTCAAATATATTATATGATCAAGGCTAAATTTAATTCTAAATAAAACTATAAGGTTAAGTTTTTAATGGTTGATTATAAAAAGAGACATTTCACATATTAAATCATTTAAATAATAAGAAAAATAGGATTTCGAAACAGGAGAAAGTTGATATAAATAAATTAGAAGATTTTTAAATATCTTCTAAAAGATGAAATTAAGTGACTGTTTGAAATATTGGCATATAATATATAATAAGATTTAAAATAAAAAAGAAATATAGACAGAACGAGTGATATAACTTTAAACTAAATAATTTATTTGAAGTGAATGGAAAATATAAATTACTCAGATTATTTAAACTTTAACAACATGAAATTTCGGATAGCAATTGACATATTTAAAATATTAATTAAATGGATTTAAGTTTTGGTTACATTTAGCTTTATCATTATTTTAAAAGAAAGTTAGCTAACTTATATAGATATTATTTAATTTAACAGAATTAACAAGTCTGGGTTTGAAAAATAAAAGGTAGGTATGATTTATCTGAAATTCTTGGCTGTTGGTTTGGTTTAGTTTGACTGGGCATCATCTTTCCCATTATGTTAGGCTCTCTCTTCTATCGGCATGATGGTGGTTTAGGCATTTCACAGAAAACCCCGTTTCCCACGGAGTAAAGCAACAAGATGGTTAGGGACATGTTCAAATTAACAATTGTGAATACTGGCTACAACTCTCACTAACAATATGGTGTTTTTTTGTTAAAAAATAAGAGTATTTATAGGTTTTCCTTATCGGAATCTCCCGCCTCAAGACTCATTAAACTCAGGAATTTAATTAAGTATTTTTCAATTTATAATCCAGATCTTAGATAACTTATGTTAGAAACATTCCATAAGCTATTATAATTAAGATTTTTCGTTGCAAACAATTGTCCAAATTAGATTTTAAAATAACTTAAATCTTATCTAAGGAGATTTTAATTAGTAAATTTTGAACTAGTTTTACTTTTTACGAATTCCAGGTGTGGTCGTTAATGACACTTGTTTACAACCAAAAATCTTTAATTATTGACGGCTTTTATTTTTAATCTTACATATAATAGAAACTCTTTCTATTTAAAAACAACTTTAACATTTTTTAAACAAAAATTTTATATATTTATTAAAAATAATTTACAAATATATTTTGATATAGCTTTAAATATATTTTCGAGAAACTTTTCTGAAATATATTTAAAAAAGAAATCTTTTAACAATTTTTAAACATATTCAATATTATTTTTAGATAATGGCTTTTACATATTTTAAATCATGTCCTTCTATATAGCACAGATTATATATCCACATACGAAATTACAATATTAAACAACAAAATTAATAATTTACTCTTAACTTAAATAATATAATAAACATTTTTAGAAATATTAAATAACTTTAGGACGCTATAATTTTACTAATCCTATCTAATTATAGCGTTGGTTCGCACGTAAATATATAATGCTGTTTAGACAGACATGAACTAATTTTAAATTTATTAACATTTAAATAGGTTCGAACTTAGCACAGATGAGAGTGTCATTAGGTTTGATGGTGAAACGGAAAGGGATTGGAGGTTTCCGTTTCAATACACATAATGTATTATATTTATGTTTACAATTTTATCATTATTTAATATTCCCCTTCAGAATTTAATTACAGTTTCATCATTAGTTATGTTTAAAAAGGTAAATCATGCTGTAGATATTTGATATTTGTGTTATATATGCATATTTTTCACATGTGAGATAGGTGTCGTTTATATATTTTATTTATAGAAGTTTTATATACTAAGGGTTATATAGTTAATGACAAATATTTATTGAAGTCTAAGAATTAATGAGGCTACAAAGGAAGATATTGAATTTAGAACTGCAGAAAGGATACCCTTTGATTCCTCTTAGATGCCTTAAAAAAACTGAGCAGGGCAAATTTCTAATGTCCAATTCATATATTCTTGTCATTGCAGCTGTTATAACTATGTGATTATTCATATAATATATGAACATGGATGAACTGCTCACCAACACGCATTAATCAGTGTGGTGAGTTTATTGGCTTTTTACGTCTGAGTTTAAGATAAAGAAACACCATAGTCTTTTTTCTTAGTTGCCTGATAAGGTAGAATGAATGTATGTGTAAATAATAAAAAATTTTCCAATAGATATATGCAATCATGACAGACAAAAATAAATCATGGCACTTATTCCCAGGAGGCTGTAAAGTCACAAACCAAGGCAGTGGGTGGTGGATAAAGGAAAGTGCTAAGAATCCTCTGGTTGTGGACCCAGGCTGCCATTTGATAATGACTTTTTATTTAGGTACTTACAATTGCAGCTCATTTTCAAGTGAAGGAAGATTGCAAGAATTAGAAGAAGAACTGACTTATATTAAATGGGACATTATTGAAAATTGTGAAGTTAGAAGAAAAGATGAAGAGACAATTGATTTAAAAAGTGGACATGTACTCTACTATAAAGGCACAAATATTGGAAATACAAATGGAGTAGGATTCATTATAAATAAAAAGTGGAAGAACAACATTGTGGAGATTGGTGGTGTATCAGACAGAATGGCAAGATTAGTTATACAACTTAATAACAGATACAAAATGCAGATAATTCAGGTCTATGCCCCAACAAGTTCTCATAGTGATGAAGTAATAGAAGATTTTTATATGGATACACAAAAGACTTTTGATCAGAGTAAACAACATTTTAAAATTGTTATGGGAGACTTTAATGCTAGAATTGGTAAACCAATGAAAGATGAAAGTGCTGTAGGTAATTTTGGATTTGGTAATAGAAATGAGAAAGGACATAGATTTGTGGAGTTTGCAGGAAAAGAAAAACTTTATATTATAAATTCTTTTTTTGGGAATAATGTTAAAAAGAAATGGACATGGAAGCAACAAATGAAGGTACAGCAGAATTAGATTATATTTTGACTAACAGAAAACACATATTTCAAGATTGCAATGTGCTTAATAAATTTAACAGAAGAAATGATCATCGATTAATAGGATGTAAGATATGTGTTAATGCAAAACTAGAGAAACAAAAAATATTAAGAAAAATAATATTTACAGTTGATATTCCTAATTTTCAGAAACATTCTTATGAATTTAAATTAGAACTTAAAATTCAGTTTCAAGTATTGGTAGATTTAAACATGATTCAAATTTGAATGGAATTAATAAGAAAATAACTGTTACACTTTTAAAAACTGCAACAAAGATAGCAGGTAGAAAAAAAAATAATTGACCAATAAAAATTTTATTGAGACTAGAGAATTTATGAAAAAAATAAGAAATATGATGATATACAAAAATGATACATTAAAAAGGTTCGAATACCTCAAATTTTGTAAAATGGTGCAGAAAAAAATTGAAAACGATATAAGAAAGTATAACTGTGAACTAGCAAGAAAAACTGTAGAAGAGAATAAAAGTCTCAAGAGTGTAAAACAACATTTTGGTATTGGTAGGAAATTTATATCTGCAGTAAGAAAAAAAGATGGAATTATTATTAAAAAAAGAGATAACATCATGAAATGAGTAGAAGACTTCTATCAAGAATTATATAGTAATAAAGAACAAGTACTTCCTATATCTATTGTATCTTCCAAATTACTCAGAATTTTAAATGAAGACATGAGACATGCAATTAAATTTATGAAGAAAGGAAAGGCTTCAGGTAATGATGGAATTATAATTGATGTATTAAAAGAAGCAGGTGAAGAAATAAATTTTTTTTTAGCAAAGGTATATACAAAATGTTTAAAGGATAAAGATGTACCAACTGATTGGAAGAATGCAGAATTAATATTTTAAAAAGATGAAAAAGAAGATATTAAAAATTACAGATCTATCAGCTATTTTTCAGTTGTATACAAAATTTTTACCAAGATAATTACAACTCGTCTACAGAGAACATTCGATTTTCACCAAACAAGAGAACAAGCTAGATTTAAAAGTGGTTTTATTTCAGTAGATAATATGCAGATAATGAGAGAAGTTGTAGAAAGGACAAATAAATATTAGTAGCCATTATGCTTTGGATTTGTAGATTATGAAAAGGCATTTGATTCTATAAACATTTCTTCAGTGATTAAAGCATTGGATCATCAAGGTATAGATCCAGAATATTATCATATATTAAAGAATATTTATAAAAACATGCAACAGCAGTAATTAGATTGCATAATGATACTAGAAAAGTTAACATTGAGAAGGGTGTAAGACAGGGTGATTCTATATTTCCAAAACTTTTTACAGCAGTGTTGCAAGAAGTATTTTGTGGATTAAAATGGGAAGCTAAAGGAGTGAAAGTAAATGGAGATTATTTAAGGCATTTAGATTTTACAGATGATGTAGTTGTTTTTAAAAACAATGCTTTAGAGCTGGAGGAAATGTTGTAGGAGTTATTGGCTGAAAGTAGGACTAAAGATAAATATTAAAAAGACTAAAGTAATGTTCAATGGATTTTTTCAAAATATGAAAATAAGGATTCATTATGATGAGTTAGAAGAAGTTAACAGCTACAAATACCTTTAACAGATTATTCATATAGATGGAAATATAATGGATGAACTTAATCATAGAATTAAACTTGGTTGGAGTGCTTTTGATAAAAATAACTTGATACTAAAAGAAAATATGCCTATGTGTTTGAAAAGGAATATTTTAATAAATATGTTTTACCAGTTCTTACTTATGGATCTGAGAATTGGACACTTAATAGAAGAGCAATACCAAGATTTCAGACCACTCAAAGAAGTAAGGAAAGATGCATGTTAGGAGTAACAAGATGAGATCGAAAATGCAACATATGGGTAAGAGAACAAATAGGTGTTACTGACCTCATTGAAAAAATTAAGACTCAAGTGGAGTTCGGATGGACGTATTGCAAAAAGAGATGATAATAGATGGACAATTGCAATCTTAAACTGGATTCCAAAAGATTGTAAAACACCCAGAAAGAGACCATATATGAGATAGATGGATGAAATAAGAAAGTGTGCCGGGGTGATAGGAGAAGAGAAACTAAATATCGGAGAAAATGGATTGAACTTGGAGAGACCTTCATCCTGCAGTGGATTGATAATGGTTGATGATGATGATTGAAATTAGAGGTCATAATAGAAGCTCTATTATAAATAATAAATCTAAAGAGTTCGTACTTATAGTCCAAAAGAAGAGTATATTTTAATCGAAAATGAAGCAAATAAATATCCAACACACTAGGAAAAGAATATTTATAATTTTTTTTTTTTAAGTTAAATGATCTAACCGTGAGGAACGTATCGATGATTCTAAATTATTATTTTAAAAAAGCTATTATAATTTTCATTATTTATTTTTTATTGCATCTTTTTGTGTGTTAAAAAATAATAGATGGTTCTTATATAGATACAAATGTCAAACCATGCCTATTGCTGGCAAATATTGTTAATTTAAATAATATTGAATTAAAATGAAAACTTGGAATGTAAACAAATATTGTATGTGTTTAATATAATTATTGATATCTGAAAAGAAAATCAAACCACAATTTATTTGAAATTTATTTATTTTTCTCTTTTCAGTACAAAGGTCAGTAGGTAATGTTTGAGACTTTCAATTACTTAAATGATAATTTTTGTGTTTTGCTAATATTCAATTTTATAATTATTTATCTAAGTTATCATTAATCATTATTTTGTTTTACGTATAATCCCCACCTGCAAATATAGCTTGGATTCAATAAAAAAATTTTTGTTACCATTTTATATTTTGGTGAATAATTAAGTCGTTGATCAAATTAACTCTGATAGTAAATCATTTGGTGTCTCTTATTATCGGTCTTTGGTATTCGGGCATATTTTATGTATAGCTAGTCGGTTAGGCAATATTGTAATTGTAATCAATGATTAAAACATCCAATGATTCAGCTAGTTTATTTTCTTTTATACATACAAATTTCCATTACAATTGATACCTTGCAATGTGCAATGGTGGTTGCAAGGTATATTATTACAACAAGTGAGCTCGATTGATTGGTTAATGGTTGTAAAGTTTTCCTTTTCAATTGGCTTCACAATTTGGCACTATGATTAACTTGGCTCCAATAAATTTATTTAAAATCTTAAAATGATATGCCCAGTTCATGATAATTGGCTTCCCAACTCAGGACTTTGATAAAAATAAGCCAAGACCTGAGATAAATTCAATGGAATATACTTTCCATTACAATAAAAAGCTCATGGTATGGCAAAAGCATTTCTACCTATTAGTGAAATAATTTGAACTTGATTAAGTGAAATAAGATTCTAAACAGGATTAAAAAAATTTTTAAGCAGCTGTCTTATAGCCATCACTGTTAACTATTTAAAACTGATCAGTGAGTTTCTAGCTATTGTAAGTACATCAAAATTAATCACTCTCTTACAACCTGGAAATAGTAAACCTAATGGGTAATAACTTCTTCACTATTTTCCTATGAGTGGCTTTTAAGGTTATGTTTATTTTTTATTTTTTGTTTATATGGTGCATCCTTTCCCTCTTCCACTAATTCTAGATTATCTGCATTTTTATTTATTTCATATTAATTACTGCACTTTCATAATCTGTGTCAGTTCTGTATAGTAATATATCCTCATTAGTTAGTACAATATCTGCCTTCCCTCTATCTTCATACCAGATTTACATTTATCCAGTTTTTTTGGATATGATTAATACAGCAATGAAAATAAATTTCCAATGCTATTTGGATTTTTAAAAGCTTATCAGAAAGTATTTTAGTCACTTTTCCTTTAAAACCTAATTTGTGAAGATTATCTCATACCCAGACTCTATTCTCAGTGTCATAAATATTTTGTTTTCTTTTTAGCTTTTTGAGCTTCTTATAGCACAAATATGAACTATTTACTTCATAGCCTTTTGTTTATAAACAATTCAGTGTGTTATTTCCTGCAACTGTAGAAGGGATAATGAGTTGATGAAGCACCACAACATTTTCTGTCCCTTGCATATAGTCACAATTCGTATTTTGTTTAAAATTTGTTTTAACCACTGGATTGCTTTTTCAGCGATTTGTTTAACTTAGGATGATACGGTGGCATACAAATAAGATTAAACCTAATTCATTTTAAAAGGTTTCAAATTTTACAGATATAAATCCTGTGCCATTATCCGACCCCAGAGTTTCTAGTGATCCATGTCATAAAAAATGTCCTTTAAGATTTGAATTGAAGTTTCAGTTAAATTAATACAAAAATGAGAACTTTTTTTCATTTTACTTTTTAATATAAATAGATACATACATAATCTATCACCAGTAATTGGATGTAAAAGTAAGTCATTTGAGGTCAATTACATGACTAAAATCCAAAACTTGTTTCGGAATCCTTAGATACTTGGGGAAAAAAATTTAAAATTCCATTTTATATAATAGAAAAGAGAAAAAGAGAGGTAAAGATTTTTAATTTAAAACTGGATATTATAGAAATTAATAAATACTAAAAAAGATGTAAAGTTGTCTTTAATTAGCTATGTATAAGTTCATTTTATAATAAATTAACCGTTAGCCATGATCAAAAAGTGTATAAAATAAAATAAAAATTATTGCCTATTTTTATAACTTTTTTTATTATTACCAATAGTTTATTATATCATCAAAATTAATTTGCGTTCTTAATTCTCGTTCTTTAGATAACATGGCAAATCTATCTAATCTTTCTGATTCATACTCAATCTCATTTTTTTTTTTTTTTATTAATTTTAATTTTATAAAACTAAGTTCCAGCAGAAGTAACAGTTACAGGAATGTTAGGACATATATTCTAGATGACCTTCATAAATTTAAATAATCAATACTATCATCTGACTCTAAACAGAATGCTATTTTTATAATTGATCGATGCTAGCCGTAAATTTGCAACAGAACTACACGTTACTTAAGCAAAGCACTACATCCGTTTCAAGAACTTTTTGAATGGCACTCAAATTTTCAGAAATCTTTTATCATTGCAGGTATCTGATACTGACAATGATTAAGGGACAATTAATCAATATAAGTTTAATTAAAATATTCCTTTTATCTGCATCTAAGAAATATCAAAAATTTTATTATCATTTTTTTTTTCAGAAATTTTAAAGTTTGAGGCTTCTCTAAGCTTCAGGTCTCAGTCTCAGGTCAAAAAGACCCCAACATTTCAGCCAACCCTATAGTAATTAGTCGAATTCTATGACGATATGTTCGTCAAAAACTGAGATATTAAAGTAAATTGTGTTAAGGATTGCCAGCATTACTGGTAATGTTATTGCTTGTTTATAGTACTTCTATTAATTAATTACTTTACCTATCTTTGAAAAAAAACAACCTTAATATACATACATGCAACTAATATTGAAATATTAATATATTGCTATGACGTTTTAATTTTGATTTGGTAAGACGTTGTAAATAATAAACGGAATTTATATAAAATTCACGTTTTTTCAAACTTTTCCTAATATTATTATGATTTTTGGCTCTTCTTTTTCCAAGTGAATTAATTTGATTAATGTTTTTTACAAAATTAAATAAATTAACAAGTATAAAATTTAAATTTAATTGTCTTAAGGGATTAATTAAAATATTTTGCATCAATAATTTTCTAATTATATAGTATAAAATCAATGCGATAATTTCTATATATATGGCGTATAAAGTAACTCTGATGCTAATTTTTTTTTGAAATATCACGCAAAGATTATTGGGCACGGAAATATAAATTCTTAACATAAAAAAAAAGTATAAAATAAACACTATGAATATATATATACTATGCATTATTGATATATTATCTAAAATAAAATCCTTTATTTGAATGTATATATATAAACAAATATATGTATCAGATTATATAATGATATCAAGAAGATTAACATTGAAAAGAGTTCAAGACAAGGTGACTTCATATCTCCAAACCTATTACAGTAGTGCTGCAAGAAGTATTTTATGGATTAAAACGGAAAGCTAAAGGAATAAAAGTAAATGGAGATTCTCTAAATCGCTTATATTTAGCATCTGATGTAGTTGTTTTTGCAAAAAAATGCTTCAGAAAATGTTGCAAGATTTATCAGATGCAAATAAAAAAGTAGGACTAAAGATAAACAATAAAAAGACTAAAGTAATGTTCAATGAATTTTCTCAAAAGATGAAAATAAAGATTATTATGAGTTAGAAGAAGTTAACAACTATAATACTTTGATCATTTTATTACTACAGATGGAAACATAATGGATGAAATTAATCACAGAATTAAATTTGGTTGGAGTGCTTTTGATAAAAATACCTTACTATTAAAAGGAAATATGCCCATGTGTTTGAAAAGGAAGATTTTTAATAAATATGTTTTTCCAGCTCCTACTTATGGATCTGAGACTTGAAGACAAAGAAGTATGGAGAGAGGCATGTTAGGAATAACTAGAAGAGATCGAAAATGCAACACATAGGTAAAAGAACACACAGGTGTTATTAACTTCATTGAAAGGATTAAATGACTAAAGTGGAGATTGGTCTGGACATATTTCTAGAAGAGTAGATAATAGATGGACAACTAAAATATTAAATTGGATTCCAAGAGATTGTAAAAGATTCAGAAAAGACCACATGTGAGATGGATAGATGAAATCAGAAAGTATGTAGTTTGATGTGGAGAAGAGAGGCTAGGGGTCAAAGATGGATTGAACTTGGAGAGATCTTCATCCTGTAATGGATTGATAATGGTTGACGATGACGTATCAAATATAAGATTTTACTTTATTTTTTTTTAAAACAAAATCTAAATTGATATTTATAAAAAAAATATTTTTACATTACTGTATTTACAAATACTTTGACGCTGATTTTATATTTCTAGCTTTAAAATTTAAAAGCCAATTAATTTTAGTTTGTTTTTTGTCCTTGTAAGACAAGTCAATTTTATAAAATGGTTCTTGATTTTAAAGCTAGAATTTTTTTTTTTTTTTTTAAAAAAGAGAGATTTTAAACATTTTTAATTATTTCATTATTATTTGCGATTGGAGATTATTTCTTCTTAAATTTGAATTATATACATGTTATCATTATTGTAAAATATAATAAAAATAGAATAACAATTATTGGTGCCCTGTGAAGTTTAGCTCAGTAGATTCAAAGGCAATAATTCCTAAAAAAAAAAAAACCAGATAAGAAAAGTTTAAAAAATTCAATTTAGTTATGTGAATGGAATTTATTGACGCTCGAATTTCACATGATTTCTTGATCAATAGATCACACGACTACATATTTATATAATTATTAGCGAATTAAAATATTCTTGATATATATATATATATATAGAGAGAGAGAGAGAGAGAGAGAGAGAGAGAAAGAAAGAGAGAGAGAGAGAGAGAGAGAGAGAGAGAGAGAAAACACCACATGACTCAAGTTTTATTTCAACAATTTGAGATAACAAATCTATTTTTCTACTCTAATTTTTCCACTTAGTGTAAATTTGAGTAATCAATAGAATCTAGATATTATTGTTTAATAAATTCCAATACAGTACTGATCTATTCATATTCTCAGAGTAATTTCTAACTTATAGTCTTCATCAATGAGGAATTTTGACTCTGGATTTAACGCATACAGATTTTTTGATTCTACCATACTTTTCATTCAGCAACCATCTTTTACTCCTTTTTAAATGCTTTTATTTAACTTAGAAATTCCATTTTTTTATTTGTTTGTTTGTTTAAATTATATTTTGTAATTGATTTTTAAAATACTTTTATCAAATGGATTTCCTTAAAATTTTGTACAAGTATTACCAATTGATGAAATACAATATGACCGTGAAATATTTTAGGGTTGTCCAAATATTTGTTGAATATAATTATGTTTGCAGGTTGAATTTCAAATACATTGATATTTATTAAGCAATGGTTCAGTGATGCATATGAAAAGACAATATATAGACTTTTACAAAAGCCATACTAAAAAGCATTTATGATTAATTAAAATAGAAATAAAATCTTAATTTCTCTTGATTGTAAAAGGATTAATATTTAAATAAAAAAAGATTATTTTTTTTTGTAAAAGCTTTCTTTCTAATTAAAATGTTGGAATTGATTTAAATGCAAGCAAATTTGCTTTAAATTTTACCAGAGACTGTGACATCATTTTTATTCTCCATTTAAAAAATAATCACATAAAAAATTCATATACTAAATAGTTGAAAATAATAAATATAAAAAATATTTTCTAAATAATGTTTTTATTTGGAATTTGAATATGAGTATTTCTAAAAAAATAACCAAATACTAAAAAGTTAAAAATAATAATTGTAAAAAATATTTTATAATACACACTTATTTATTGGTCATTGAAAAGCCAAAAATATTTGTTTTCTTTAGTCATAATTAAGCTATTTACATTTAACTTGAAATAAAGCATGATGTGATCAAAATTAATCCAATCATCACTTTTTACAACTAGTGATTGCATTAATTAAGTTCTATATGCTCCATGCTTTTAAGTTAAATATAAAAACTCCACTTAGGATTTGAAAAAAAAAACCATTTATTTTTGGCTTTTCAGTGCATAGTAAATAAAAATGTTTATTGAAAAATATTAGATATTGTAATGGAACAAATGACTAGGGGTAATGGGAGTAGATGACAAATCATCCCCACAGAATTAGTCATAATCTCAATTAACATTATCAATAAATAGCCACCAGCAAATATAAAAAAAGCATGAGAAAATCAGTTTGGAATAAAAAAAGGAATTACAATAAGTTTACATCACCAGAAATTGTACCTTGTGACTGGATTAAAAACAGAGCTTCAATATCAACATGTAGACTAATTACTTAACCAATGATAAACTTAAATTTGTAATATTAAATCAATACAAGATATAACTGCTACCGCATAACTTCAGCATTCAATATAGAGGCTATTATAATAAAAATATTAAAATCCTGATACATGCTGATCATCATCAGTGCATTGACCATATGGTTCCATAAATGTACAGACCATCTATAAACTAATTTGTAATATATATAAATAAAGTGCAGTGAATGGACTCTAAAAGTGATTTTTATCTTTGCCCCATTTTGAGAACTGTCTGGATACCAAACACAAACATATATCCCTACATCTATATAAACTAGCTATTATTGTCATGATTAGCTCAGGATCACAGAAATCCCAGGGACTCTGAATGCAAACAAGAAAAAATATAAATGTATATGCTTAATTTATTTAATTTTAAATAATTTTATTGGGATTATTTACAAAGTCTTTAAATCACAATGCTATGATAAAATCAAGTCATACATTAACATATACAAATATTTCAGAAGCTATTATTTTTTACCAATTACTTAAAAAACTTAACCATTAAAAATGATAATATAACAATTCCAAATCTAATACATTTCTAAATAAAATATAATTTTATATAACAAACATTTTCATTTTCTGTTATTTCTTATCACTTCATTAACATTCACTTTAACTCAATTATTCCCTTGTTACAATGATTAAATCTAAAAATAATAGGTTACAAAATTTACAGTTAGCCAAAACTTTCTTCCCCTCTTTTAAATAATTTAATCTTAAAACAAATTTTATAATAAAGTATAAAAAAATTTAAGAGTAGTTAAAACCTTTTTCAGGAAAATAAAATATATAAAAAATGTTTCAATAAAAAAAAAATTTTAAATTATTCATTACTATCAATTATTATTTGCATTATTTTTTTGGTAAATGATGTGCACAATACTATACCTTTTTATCATAGATTTTTTAGTCCTCTTTCATATCCCTTCATGTTAGTTTGTACTTTTTGTGGCTTCAAGTATTAAACTTAAATAAAGTTCTTCCATTAATTTTTTTCTTATATATCCCATTTTGATGCTAACAGTTATTTCACTTCAGATGAGCACAATATCAGTTTATCAATTTTCTTTCTGTTTAGCATTTCTTTCTAATAGCTTCTATTTTAAAGTACAATAATTTTCAGTCAGGTTAACATAGGCTGAAATAGTCATGCTTTTAATAAAATTATAAGGTTCATTGCAAATTTCTACCAGAAATATTCTTCTACATTTTTTTTGGTGAAAACAGGTTACATTGTTAAGTTATGCTCAGCTTTTAGCTAAAGCTTAGAACATGGATTTCTCAAATCCCATTTTAATAAATCCTTTTTAAACTAGTAGTAAGATTAATCTTACTTTAGATTGCAAGCTCAACTTCTCACTGTTTTTCTCTCAAGAGGTGAGCTGTCATTGCTGTTTTCTTTTTAATAACTGGACCAAAACTGATTGTTACTGACTAGACACTAAAGTTTAATGCTTTAACTAGCCTCCTATCTTATTTTCAACACAGTCATCCTTATTCATTTAATCACACACTATCTCAGAAATTACAGTATCAAACCTTAATCAACTGATTCTATTTTTACAAAAAAGATAATATTTAACTCTTTTTATTTAATTAATTACAAATTTCAAACATTCATATTATTGAAAAATTTATCTGTAGTTATTTTTTCTTTCTAATTATTAGAAGCAGGATAAATTTTTAATTTTGCTAAAGATCTTTAATTTCTTTAGAGAGATAAAAAAAAGAAAAAAAAATCAACATTAATTAATTATAAACAGCATTTAAAAAATGAAGTGACTATTTTAATTTTTCTTCTTTTTAAAAAATTGATAAATGTTATTCATACTTTTATTATTTCAAATGTTTAGAATTTGCCATATTATCATTTAATAAATGTAACTCTTTACTAAGTTTAATAATTGACATTATGAAAGGAAAAAACATGAAAAAAATTTCTTCACAAATAATTTTTTTTTTTTTTATTATATATATATATATATATATATATATATATATATATATATATATATATATATATATATATATATATATATATATTATTTATCAATCTTACAGGCTAAAACTTAAAAACAATATTTTGAATATAGGCTAATATACTTGCTTAGTTATATAATAGTTTTGTTGATTTTACATTGTGACCAAGGAATGATCCAAAATATTGAGGTGCTTTTGAATTTAGTTTGGTAGATTAATAGAAATAAAACAAAAAAGTAAAGATGATGTCCTGAGAAAAAAATCAGCCAAATTAGACTCATATCCAAAATTCATCATAGATGAAAGACTTAAACTAGCAACTAGCATGATAATGTGAATAAATCAGCCATGGATAATGACTTAATAAGCATTTATTAATTACATGCCTTTGCTTAAACTAAAATGTAGATGTACAATATAATAAATAGATTTGCTACTCTAAAGAGAAAAAGACAAAGTGAAAAAACAAAGATGGTGAGAAAGGAAGAGAGAAAAAAGAAAAAGATGAAGAGAAAGATAACTAGAAAATAGAGGATAGAAAAAATGAGAAAGCAGCAAAGAGAGAGAGAGAGAGTGAGAAAGCACAATAAACAGAAATAAATAGACTTAACCCAGATATAGATATAAAATTGTTTTAGTTTGATCTTGAAAAAAGGTTTTAGTGCATTATTAAATTTTTGTGAATACATTTTATTAATAAGAATCTAAATAAAACAAAATAGTAATGCTCATTAAATCCTTATTTAGTGTTTCTCTATCTAGTGATTACTAAAACTTACACAAGATGAAAAAAAGATGGGAGAATAAAAAAATTTCTAATGAATTGGAATATGTGTAAGCCAAGGTTATGTAATGTTTTTTTGATCACGTGATGTATTATTAGTTTGTAATAAGGCTGAGGAAAGAATAAAGGGGATGAAATATATAAAAAAATAACAATTGACATCACAATAGTATATAAAACCTCAGTTTGTTTTAGGTCTATATAACTATGCAAGCAAGTAGGTTTGGTCTGAAAAAATTTAAAAGTTTCTCAATTTGGATTGCTAGTTGAATAATATATATATAAAAGTCTATTTTGCAATAAATCAAATTAGTTTGAATTTAGCTCATGCAGTATACATTCTATGCCCCCCCTTTGGGTTTAGTACTATTTCATACTATTTATAATCTAAACAAAATAAATTTTTGTCATCATTTGCAAATTATTGCTATTTTTTCCTACTTTTTGTAGATGAATATTATAATACTTAATCTAACTAATGCTTACAAAAATAAAAAAAACACATTTATTTCATTATAGTAATTAATTGTAATAAAGCAATCAACTGATTCCCATTAGAAGCTATTTTAAACAAATGTAATTTTGTTTCTCCATTTTTGTGATTTTGTGTTTATATATTGTAAAATTTTTTATACAAATAATTTAATGTTTATTGTAAATAATGCTTTTAATTAAAAAGATCAAATTTGAAACAATAGTTATATAAAACAAATACTTTTCTTAGGAATGGTATGAGATACCTCTTGTAGCATTTATTATAAACTACACTGTAGCCATTGTGGGTTAGTAAGCACTACCATGTAGAATGTATTGATTACTAAAGTTTATGCAAGATGGCAAAAAAGTAAAGAGAATAAAAAATGCTACTGAGTAGCAATATGTATAAGCAAAGCTTATGTGAAGATTTGTTGATTATGTGAATATTTAATTTTGGAATATAAGATGTTGAACAGAATAAATTGCATAGAAAATAAGAGAAACTTAAAAGTAAATAGTGTGGAAGAGATAGAGATTATTATTATTTGTTTAGATTTGTATAATGAAATTGGAGAATACTAGATCAGGACGATATAGTTATCACTAAAATATAATAGATAAAATAAACGAAATGCACTAGAACTAGATAATAAGGAATAAAAGTAGTGTTTAGATATGACATTTTAAAGGGAGGGAATGTTTATCATGATTGAGAATTTCTGGGCATATACCTTTGCATAGAAACTTCTGTCTTTCTTTGAGAAGCCCTTTTACATCCTATCACATGATAGTACATGATCACTATTTATAGTAGTTTATCATGGCCTAATATTTTTTTAATATAATTCTAGTAATTCAGTAATTAGAACTATGTCATAACATTTAAAAAGCATTATATTTTAAAAATTCTTTTCTATCATACCCACTTTTTAGGGTCAAAGTTTTATCACTTTTTATTTTGTATTTTTGTTGATAATAACATTCATTTCAGATTGTGTTGTTTAATTATTTTATATTGTTTCTTTAACTAATAATAATCTATCTATTAATCTTATTTTATTATTAGGTGTAACTTCAGTATTCTTATTTAATTAAATAATGTTCCACATGAAGATTGAGTGATAGATTAATATAATAATTATTTCATTTCATAAGCAAAAGAAAACTGTTTAATAGTTCTATTGTGGAAATATAGCTCCATAAGTAAATAATATTTATTTTTATAAAGCACAAACAGTATTGGAATTAAGTTGAGAGACTGCAAAACCTCTCGCGCTCATTATTATAACAGCCAATCAGATCATAAATACAAGACAGAGAATTTAACAAGAATAGGGCGGTCCACCCTATTCTTTACTTGTCTTGTATTTACAATCTGATTGGCTGTTATAGTAATGAGCACGAGAGGTTTTGTAGTCTCTCAACTTAATTTCAATAGCTCCATAAGCTAAAAATATAAGATCGACTAGACTACAATTTTTTTTATATGGTTTCATATATCTAAAAATATATATTCTCGCATATCTAAAAATAAAAGCAGAATTCAAAGAAGAAAGACAAAATTCCAAAATATTTATATAAAAGTTTTCTAAAATGTTCCTGAATTACAGAATCAAGTTGTTATAAAACTCAGGCTGTGATTGTTTTATAAAAGTAGAAAATCAATGAAATCAGTTAAAATTGCACTATAAAATTGAAGTTACATTATTTATTTATTATGTTTTAAAGCGAAAAATTGTTATCGAATTTTTCAAATAGAAAAGCTATAGTTTATCTTAATATATAAAATACTGACTGCTACAGGACATTCAAATGGTCAACACCCAATTGAGTATGCCACACAACAAGTGTGTAATAGTTGTTAGCCGAGGGGTCATCACAACCGCCTTGCAAGCAAGTAGTTGGTTGCAGACGGTTGTGGGTTCAAGTCCCGGCTGATGCTATGACATATAAAAAAAAAGTGTTTAATAATTAAATAATTAAAAAACCAAAGAAAAAAAAAACCCTACACAAGAGTTTACTTTTCGTTTAGAAAAAAAAGTGACAATTAGAAAAAATTATAATTAACTTCAAAACTTTGATAAAAAAATAGCCAAAAAGAATAGGCTCAATAAAATACCAAAAACGAATATTCTTTAAATAGATTATTCCTATTGGATAATTTATTACCAAAATTTGCATATTACAAATCAAGTATATCACCAAAAATTTTGTAAAATGATGCATTGGTAGTTGTTCCGGGTTAGCAGGTTCCCTTCCTGGCTGATGCTATGACACATGAGAAAAAAAACCCCGAGATCTATGCCTTTGCATTACTGAGGTAGTTTTTTAGATGAAAAAAATAGAAGGTTATATATATTTTTTTACATATAATATATTTGGATATACTGAATGTTTCTTATATAGTTTCTTATATATGAGTAGAGGGATTTGAACTTAAAATTTTTCAATCTATATTCATCCTCCACTCCATCCTAAGGAATTGATACACACAACCACATACATGCAAGGAAGATAAATAATCCTCAATATATGCATTTTATGCAGAACAAGCATCCATCAGTTGGGCCAGACCATAATCTCTCACACACATATATGATCATTGCTTGATTTATATTAAAATAGCAATTCCTTAAACTTTACTGGACAGGCTTCAATCTTCTCACCCTTCCAATTATTTAACCATCCATTTCATGGAGTTGGAAGGGTAAGAAGATTGAAGCCTGTCCAGTAAAGTTTAAGGAATTGGTATCTTAATAAAAACTGAGCACTGATTGTGTGTGTGTGTATATATATATATATATATATATATATATATATATATATATATATATATATATATATATATATATATATATATATATGAAAGATTATGATCTGTCCAATTGATGAATGCTGATTCTACACAAAATACATATATTAGGGATCATTTTTCTTTTTCACATGTACATGGTCATATGTATTGGTTGCTTCAGATGAAGTGAAAAAAAAATATAGTTTGAAAAATCCTAAGTTTAAATCCCTCTACTTTTATCTAATATGATAATTATTACAGATATATTTAATAGCTTGCAGATTTTTTTAGATTGTACAGCATTAACAATTAACTGAATTAAAATATAGCACATAAATGACATAAAATGATTTACAATTCTTCAAATTATAAATATATTGAAGAAATAAGGTAAATATTACCATATTTACATTCAACTTTAGAAAGAATTTTTAAAGACATGACTCTAATATCTACTTGGATGAAATTCCAGAAGTACTATATTCACTTAATGTGTAATTGTCTAAAATTATTAGTGAGACTTGTTATCTAAATAATCATATAATTTATTGCTTGAATAGACGTGATGTTCACTTTAGTGGCAGATTGAGCATAGACAATTTCATTCAGATAATCTGAATGGAGCTTTTTATTTTATTTATGCCATTCAGTTAATAATTGATTCTGAAATCCTTGCTTTGAGTTCATAATTCTACTTCTAAGCTGAATCACACAGGGCAAAAACAATAAGCATTGCTTGAGGATTGAACTCAGTTGTCAAGAATGAAAATTTTACATGTTCCCTTAAGACCACTTATTATCTAGAAAGTATAATCACATTACTGGGTTCAGAGATATGGGCACAATGTTTATCACTTTCATGGTCTGATCAAAACATCTGATATTTTAAGTACAATTTGTTTTACATTCGAGTCTTTTATGATTAATTGACTTGAAAAGCAATCAGGTTATTATTTTATTTTAAACGTAATCATAAAGCTGCATTTTATAAAATCTTACAACAGCTTTCAAGGGCAAAAAATTCATTGAGATCATAATATTTTGTTGATGAGTGAAGGGCTGAAAACATATATAATTTTAATAAAGTTTTCATTGGTAATGCAATAATGGAAGACTATTAAAATATTTATTTTTTAACTGTGATGCAACCAACATTTGAACAATAAAAAAGAGAATTCTTTTGATATGAGCTGTCGAAAGGTTAGCCTCTAAATATCCATTAATTATGAAATAAGCTTTCTGATTCTAAGTACAGATTCATTTTGTTAGGCATATAAAAAAATTGAATTTTGAGAGTTTGTTCACTAAATGTTTTTCACATACAGTTTTATAAAAATATTAGTAATTATAAAAAAATAAGGAAAATATTATATATAACAGCTATTATAAAAATATATAATTATACATTAAAATCTTTTGTTGGTACATAATTTTATGCCTTTATCAAATGTTAAACATTTGTTTTAATTGATTAATATTTTGATAAGTCAAGCGTTGATGGCCTAGTGGTTAGCATAGCTGCCTTCCAAGCAGCTGGCCCGGGTTCGCTTCCCAGTCAACGCATTTGACATACGAAAAAAAAAAATTGATAAAGAGATAAAATCATGTGCAAAAAAGCATATACTTTTGTTATTTTTTATAATTTATATGCAAAAAAACAACAACAACAGCATTAATGGACTTTATTTATCTCCATTTTTGATGAAAAATTAATAGATAGTTGGAAAGCAATTTAACAAAATATTTTGATCCGAAATTTGTTTTGACAGAGGATTGCACAAAATATTTTGAATATTTATTTTAACAATTTTTACTTTTGTTAGCCCATTATCTTGAATTACTCTATTTATACATATATAAGAATATTTACCTGTAATAAAAGAGAAAAGATCTCATAATGTAGTCGTTAATGCATCTATGCATTACTTTGTCCATTTATATATGCAGTAAAATTAAAAGGATCTCACAGTTTAATGGTAAATGCACAGGCATGTTACTTTGACTTATTTATATACATTATATGTATATGTTATAAAATAGAAAGGACCTCATAGTATAGTGGTTATTGCAACTATCTTGATTTACCTTACTTATACACATGACTTAACATATTTATACACGCCTATTATATCCACATAATGAGATAGAAAGGGTCTCGCAGAATAGTGATATGTACAACTACTTTGATTTATTTTAATATATCTACCCAATACTTTTACTATTTATACACTTTTAGTATTATATGAACATGGTAAAATAGAAAAGGTAAACCTTTTCCAATTTTTTTTTTTTTTTGGATATAATAAACACCTCCGCACTTCCCTAATTCTTTTCAAATTCATATAAATAAAGATATAATAAAAGACAAACGACCCCCCAAGATACATTTCGTGCTGAACCAGCACTCATAAGTTGGCCCAGGTCACTATCTCTCATATATATCTCTATTATAAGCAAAGTATTTATCTAGAGTAAATTGTTACATTTTCATTTACCATTGTCAAACTCCCTCCTTTGACGCTATCCATTTCAGATAAATACAGTAATGATTATTACGAATCATTTTCGAAACTAGAGATTATCTCTAGCACAGATATAAACTTTAAAACTCAGTTAAAGATTAATATATCTGATTTTTTAAAATTTACACACACGGAGTTATTCACCTTTCTCTGTCCCGTATGTAATATCTTTATAGATATAATAAACACCTCCACACTTCCCCAATTGTTTTCAAATTCATATAAATAAAGATATAATAAAAGACAAACGATCCCAAATATGCATTTCGTGCTGAACCAGCACTCATCAGTTGTTTTTTTGGAGTGCTAGTAGAAATATTTGTTCTAGAATAGGCTCTTTTAAAAAGCTGATTTACTTTTTAGACTATAATTAGATAGGCAAATGCAATAATTTATTCACATAATTTTAACGCGATTTGATATTATATACGCCATATTTTGATATATAGTTTTTTTAAAAATTTAATTTGATAAAATATATATTATATGAAAACATAAAATCAATAAATCTTTATTAGAGAAGGAAAGAACAAAATCTAGTAAATAGTTATTTTTTTATATTTCAGTTAAGTTTAAAGAAAACAATAAAAAGATATCAAAATGGATTCAACAATAAACTATTAATAATTATAAAAAATTGTAAAAGTGTATTTAAATTTTATTATGCACCCACTCTATGGTCGTAGTCAATATATTGTTCTCATCCGACTCAATTAGTATTTGGTTCGGTAAACTCTTGGGAAGACTGAGTACGTCAGCCATTTTTTCACCTGCTGAAATTTAGCGCAGTAATAATGAACGGATTTAAGAATTAAATATTCTTGGATCAAAACTCAATTTTTTATTTCTGATACTCTAACGGTATATGATCTCCTAAGCAATGCAACATTTGTTTTTGTTTTCTAATGCACATACAAATATTTAAAATGTTAAAAAGTCAATGCATTTATTAATTAAAATTTTATATTTTGCTTTATTTAAAAATAAGAATCAACTCTCACACAATCAATAAATCTATATATATACATCAAAGATTATGAATATCTCCGCATTAATGCTTTTAATTTTTACCTAAGAAATTAAGTGATTTGAAGTTTAACTGGATTCGACTTGTCTATTTGTTAATTAACAAAAAGTCATCTACTATTTCAAAGTAATTAATATTTTTGTAGGAAAATCATTTAAATCATTTTTCATTATTTTTTAAATATAGCAATCAAGCTAATTTTAGAAATAACATTCACCATCAATATCGGATTTTTTTTTTTTCAAGCTTAATTTAATGCGGTATTGTTAAATAAATATTTGTATATAATATTTAAATCTCATATAATAATAAAAAAACTTTTTAATCAATGCATTTAATAATATATTAATTATATATTTAATAATAACAATGACTAGAATAGACAAACAAAAAAGAAAAAAATATATATACAGATTCAAAATATTCTGTTGGTGTTATTGACTTTTACATATACGTATAACACTGTCCGATTTGTCGTAGTTGGTGCTAAAGCGCCCGACTTGGGATTAGTAGGTCCCAAATTCTGGCGCTCGCAGGTCTGGCGCTCGATCTTCTTATGGACTCCCGAACAATAAAACCATTAGTATTTTTATATAGTATAGAATTTATAAGTAAATATAGAGATTTGAACTTAGGATTATCCTATGTTCATCCTCTACTTCATTTCAAACAACCAACACACATGACCACATAAATGCGAAAAAGATAGATGACCCCCAATATACATATTTCATGCAGAATCAGCACTCATTAGTTGGGCCACATTATAATCTCCCATACATGTATACATACAATCAGTGGTCAGCTTATATTAAGATAGCAATTCCTTAAACTTTAAGGAACAGACTTCAAACTTCTCACTCTTCCAACTATGCAACTTTCCATTTCAGTGAAAAATCAACAATAGAAAGCTCAAAGCCCTTGGTGGATTTGATATTGTAGTCATATCCATGTAGATATTATGACAATCTAACCCCTCATATTATCAGACCATTATATATCCATATATTAACAGGAATAATCTTTAAATTAATCCATTGTAAGGCAAAATCAGTTTCATATAATAATCTTTAAATTATCCCAGTATAAGGCAAAAATTGTTTCATCAGTCTTTCAAAAAAGAAAGAAAAAATAATTAGTGAAAAGTTCAAGATTATCCTTTCTTGTTTTATCTTTTAGCTAATAATAGTTGCATATTCATGTGCTATCCAAGAATTGGACAAAAAGTTGGGCTCCACACATTTGCCATCGGAAAAAAAAATCTAGCTGTTTTGAAATCTGAAAATTACAAAGTTTTAACTAATTTTGATCGGAATATGAGGTATTAGAAATAGTAGGTAGATATGCTAAAGGCTTCACTGAAAGACAGTAGATAATTATTTATCAAGACAGATGAGATCATTCCTTACTTATAGCAAATTCAAGTCAACAACTACAAAAAAGATGGTATTGCAGTAAAAATACAGCATGAAAATATATTATAATTTAATTGATTCCAGAGCAAACAACAATAAAAAGTCAGCATTAAACAACAAAACAACATATAATTTTTTATGCTCACATTCAGCTTATGCTTTTTAGGAAACAGTATTCACTCTATTTATTTTCTTCAGAGGTATCTGTTAGCATATTTATAAAATATTGTTTTCCAAATGATAATAATATATTTATATTCTATGACTAATTTTTCGTTATTGACTTTTATTTATGAGGAGCTATTTATATATTTTATTGCCTGAAATTTAAAATACTCTTAAGATTTTACATAATTATATAAAACTGACACTAGAATAGTAACTATACTTTAGTGAAGCCAGTTTTAATGTAGATGTAGACAGTTTTTATTTTTTATCTGAATCATTTATATCAATAAAGCATCAGACAAAAATCAATAATTGAAACCAATTTGCAGAAGCAACCTAACACTATTATCTACCTTTCAATGATTATCCAAATTTACAATAGATGATTATGCAATAGAATAAATTACTGCTTCTAAAGCCATATTCCGAATCTAATTATATCTTGTTGGTTATTATTTGTATCTTTAAGAGCAGAAATAATGTGTATGTGGTTAAAAGAAAAGTTTTCCCTAGTCCTTTCTTATGGACAAATACTTAGAAGCATTAATAAAATAGCAGTATAAAGATTTCAGATTGCACTACACATTATTAATTGATGTATGTTGAGATTAACAAGAGGATAAAGTGATTGACTTAGAAGAAAAACAACAACAAAGATTTCTGATATCAATAAAGGACAAGCAGAGTAGCATTGAACATTTCACTATAAGTCATGACCACAAGTAGACAATTAAATTTTAAATTCAGTATGAAAAGACTATAACCGTAAAATAAAATTACAGATGAGATAGAAGGATAGGTAAATTTTTTTGAATGATGTGGAGAAAAAAAACTATGGAGCAAAAAACTGGCTTCAATTCCATGAAATCATCACCTAAAATGGATTGATTATGGTTAAACTGATTAGAACTAGAAATTTAAAAGAAAAGGTTTATTTACAATTAATAAAAATGATCAAATGAATATATTTATTTTTAAACTCCAAATTATTAATCCAATCACTACTTTGTTTTCTCACATTATCCTAATAAATATTATCATTGGCTTAATACTTTTTTTTTCATGATTATTACTACAGTAGTTATTTTTTTTAAAATCTCTGGTAAGAATATCATTAAGTATTTATAATATCTGTTTATTTTCACAATTATCATCATTTTTCAATTCCTTTTTAATCTACTCTCTCTTATTCATAGCTTCTCTGTACATCTCTAAAACAATTTTTTATTTATTTCAGCCATCTATCTCACAGGGGATTATTTTTTAGGCAACTTACACTTTCTTGGAATCCAGATTACCTCCAATTATGTCTCTTAATTCTTACAATGTTTAGTTTCCAATATATATATATATATATATATATATATATATATAAACTAAATATTGTAAGAATATATATATATATATATATATATATATATATATATATATATATATATATAAAATTTTTGATCCATTCTTATTAATCCCAAAATGTGACATTTCATTTTTTTTACTGTATGGCCTGCAGTTTCTTTGTTTTTTATTATTATTAGTCATCCAAATCCCACATTTATGAATACACATTTGTGAACAATATTTTTTGTTGATCTCATTTGCATATGTGCTGTTTAACTGTAATCAATGAATATAGATGCCCTTTTACATTTTAAACCTTCATCTGCAGACCAGTTTCTGGCTTTTGCCTTTATCAATGAGTCTTGTGATTTACAATTGAAATAAATGCAATTAAGTATCAAATAATCACTTTTAAAACTTTATTTTATCATTCAAGTTCAAATCAACTTAAAATTTTGAATTCCAGCCAATCTGTTTAAATACTTATATAGATCTGACTCCAGTTCAGTTTTTATATATTTTAATACTTTTAATTTATTAACTGTAGGCATGTTTTTTTCTTTGGCAAGGAAATTTAATAATAACAAATCACTTGATTCTTCAGCTCGCCCAACACAAAAGCAATTCTCTAAACTCATGACATCTAGTGTAAGACTGAGTAACAATTTCTAGCCTTTCCCTTTTATCAATCTTTGGAATTCATAATTGGAAGTAATGCAGTTATGCATCAGATAGCATCTTTTATTCTAGAAGACAGTCTGAGAATGAAGATTTTAATTGCAATGAAGTATTTGACACTAATTTTTTGATTAAACTATTATTTATACCAAAAAGAGTCGACTAAAGTTTAATTCTATTTTAAACTATATATTTATCTTTTTATCTGTAGTATTAATCTGAATGATGTATTCACAATTGTTAACTTCTTCCATTTTACTACTGTCAATATTTTACCTTCTTTTTTGCTTTTTTAAATTAAAAAGTCATTAACCGTTACTTTAGATGTTTTTATTTTTAATATAATTTTTTTTTGTTTTTCTGTGACTAGACTTGTAACATATTTTAAAGCTATAATGCATTTTCTGCAAAGCAACATCATTTGTAAAATCTAAATGCCTTAAATAATGTCAATTTATTTTTATTCTTTTAGCTTCATAATTTAATCCACAATTTACTTTTGTGTAGTAAAAATTTTGGAGCAATGAAATCACTCTGATTAACACCCATATTAACATTAGTCTTCTAAGTAATATCATTTAATTTGATTACAGCTGTATTTTTATATTGGACTATTTCTGTTAGCTGTTGCATTTTGATAAATATTTTTTAGAAACTGACAATGCTTTACAATTTTAATTACACACTCACAAAAAATATTTATAGAAATGAAGACCTTTTTATAGATTGCAAATCTATTGGGAAATAAAAACACATGTTCATTGCACATTACCATAACTTCCCTTGAATATTGTACTATGACAACTTTCAAATACAGTTTGATCTTTTAGCTAACACGAATCTAATGTTCTCTAGTCTAGTGTAATCATTTTAGTAAAGACATATGGAAGTCATAGAAAACTGATAGGTCATAATTGCTAATATCTTCTATTTCACCATTTTTAAATATCAGTATTACTATGTTATCTTCTATCCATGTGAACTTTTGATATTTGCTTTCTAACACTGTTTCTAATTCTTCATCTGTTTTCTTTTAATTTCTAATTTAATTTTATCATTTTCTGGAGCTTTTCAGTTTTATTATAAGTTTAATTGTATGTCTCACTTATTCATTTAATATACTTTCCATCATAGCTAAATTGTTATTTATTACTGTTGTTCTTTATTATATAGTTCTTTGTAAAATTATTCTATATCTTTGATATTATGATTCTTTTTTAGTAATTATTGTCTTTTTTTCTTGGAAGTAATTTCACTTCCAACAAGTTTTTGTTTAAAGATTTTTGAAATTATTAAATTCTCTTCTACAACTTTTCTTGTCATTTTATTCTATGTTTTTAATAATTCTTTTTATGTACCATTTTACAGAATTTCAGATATTCAATTAATATCAATGTATTATTTTAAAATATTTTCCTTTTCCTTTTTTTCATAAATTGCTTTGTCCTCATTAAAAATTTATTGGAAAATTTCTTAATGTAATCAAGGAAATATGGGAACATTTGAAAACAATTTGCAAGTTCTAATTTTAAATTCATTATAATATTTCAGAAGATTAGAAATACTAGTTGTTAATAGACTTTTGGAATAGATTTTTTTTTGTTTTAACACATATTTACATCTTAATAATCAATGTTAGCTTTCTATATCACATTCTTTTATTTTTTTATTATAAAACTTGTGTTAATAACAAACTATATACAAATATTTATATATTTACAATAGACTAAATTTATAGGTAAAAGTTTGATAAAACTATAACCATAATGATACAATAAGTTGTTTAAGTTCAATGATTTGTAATCCAAAATTGAAGAGTATCATATTCTAATATAATCATGATAATTAAACTAAAAAAGAATCCAGATATTTATTTTCAGGAGTGAAATCTGATGGAGAGTATTAATGGAAGTAAAAGTTTAAGCTTTGAGAGAGCACAACTGAAATAGATTGTTGATTAAAAGTTTTGGTCATGATGTTCCTGTGTAAAAATTTGAGAGAGTATAGGTGTGAATTAAACCATTCCTTGTTATTTCTTTTGTCAAATATTATGGATTGCAAGTCACATGGTTCTTAGTGTCTGAGTAATAACTGATGCATAATAGAGGCTGTTAGTATTTTATATATTTTTTAAGTAATTGCTTAAAGGTGATTGTAGGCTTATGAAACATGAATAGGCATGAGATGAAAAGTATGGGCAGCTTTAAAAAGGTATTCTGGATAATTATTGCATAAAACACATGTAGGTTTAAGATTTAGCATGAATTGATCATTAAATATCATTTTGGTCAAAATTGCATCCTGTAATAAATTAAAAAGAAATTACAACCATGATTAAAATATATATTTGTAAAGATCACAACGTAATCAAATTATTTTGTACAGTTATTTGGATGTTTCTATGCTCATTCCACTTTGGATTTTTTTTTTTTAAAATTCATAAAGGATATTTTAACTTTTCTGCAAGTTTTACAAATTTATGACTTTTTTCATTTTTGTCTCCAAAATAAAATTCCCATGAAAATGTAACCTTTTAATTATTTTTCAATTCTAGTATTAAAGTCTACCATGTCAATTTTAAAATGATGTTGAGGCATAAATTTTAATTGTCTGCATTTGATATTTTTCATTAAGCTCAGTAATTAATTTTGTTATTCTTTCTGCTTCTCATCAATTTCTATTAACAATATTCACACTCCAATTATGCTTCAAATATTTAGTGTCTTAATAATATATACCATATTCTCTTTTTAAGTCAAGGATATCTTCACATTTTTTCCAAAGTCTGTTAATGTTCTATTTTTAATTCAAGAGGTTTTTCTTCAATCATGTAAAAATTTTATGGTAAAATGTACTATTAATCTTAATCCTGTTATTTTTCACAATTTTTGACTTCAATAAGCAGCTATTGGTCAAGCATTGGTGGGCTAATGGTTAGCATAGCTTCCTTCCAAGCAGCTGGCCTGGGTTTGCTTCCCAGTAAATGCATTTGACATATGAAAAAAAAAATCAGCAGCTAATTCTGGCAGATGTCTTTACAGCCTCAGACTTATGAAACCCATAATTTATTTTGTTTACCATGATTATAAATATAAAAAAGATAATGAGAATTCACTTATACTTATTTATGCTGACTAATGTTTCAGTTAAATAATATCAGATTTTTAAGCAATGAGACTGTAACATTTTCTATTTTAAATTCAGCATAAAAGCTAATAAAAACAACACAGCAACTGACTTATTTTGTGAATAGCCAATCAATTTTCATTTATTACACGACCAATCACATGTCCAAAACAATTGCAATAGTTTGCTTGTATGAAGTGGATCTTACAAATTTGTTCTGCTAAGATCAAAAACTTGAGTAGAAATGAAGATCTTTTTTAGTTAATGAAATGTGTTTTGTGTTCAATGTATATATTAAAAGGATAAGTGTGTACACTATGATGTTCAATTTTTCATTGTTTTTGCTTATTTAATGCTATTTTGCCCTAAAACTATTAATGATATAGTTATTTTATTTAATTTCATTTTTTATTACAGTAAACATTATGATCTAGTTTAAGTAAATTTATTTAATAACTTTAATGGAAGAATAAAATATATTATTTTTACTTGTTTGTTTTTTGTTTTGTGGAATGTCTATCTCTAAAAAAACGTTAACAATGATTTATGCTGAATTAAAAAAAAGTGTGAATTATATGTATTATTTGTTTAAATGAAAATTAAAATATGCTAAGACATTTATTGAAAAAAAGTTAGTGTATCTGGAGAAAGTGAAAGGAAGCAAATGAATACAATTTATCAATATCATGGTACATTCTCAACTAAATTAAATGAATTTCCGATTAACACAATTATTTTCTGCATATTAAACTTTATCATTGTGATTGTAAATGTTTACAAACATCCAGATAAGACTATCGTATTACAAAATAAAAATAAAAAGAAATTTGATATAGTTTTTTGTACTTGAATGTATAAAAATAAAAAAGTTTAATTTGGAATTTCAAGTTTAACATTATTTATCTCTTTAAAGAGGAACTCTTAATCTAGAAGTGAAATTTAGTATATTAATATGGATAAAATGAAATGGAACTCTAAGTACATATATATTTTACCTTGAATAAAATAGAAAAACCAATAAGTAATACAGTGTATTGTTTATTTATTATTCTGTTTAATTAAAATATTTATCACCTCTTCAATTGATGTCAATTTTTAAATCATTATAAAAGCATATATGGAAAAAAAAGTGTTTTAGATTTCTTTCACATTTATATTTGTTCTCTACGGTGTACTGTCCAAAAATCATCGTTATAATTAGGGAAAAGACAGACTGTCAATTCTGCCTTCAAATGTCGTACGTTGATTCAA
This sequence comes from Epiperipatus broadwayi, assembly GCA_028023455.1. NCBI lineage: Eukaryota > Metazoa > Onychophora > Udeonychophora > Euonychophora > Peripatidae > Epiperipatus > Epiperipatus broadwayi. The sequence continues at coordinate 5,826,609 of JAQFVV010006222.1, forward strand.
ACAACAAGCCATTTGATTATTCATTATATAATATTGGTTTATGCAATTTTAATTAGTTTGAAGATTAAACCTGATTATTTGATTTTTGTGATAGATTATATTACTGAAGAGAAATTTAACTATTTAGAGTTACTTTGTAAAAATATAATTCTTGTTTTTTATTAAAAAAAAAAATTATGAGAATTAAAAAGTTAATGTTGCAGTTTTGGAAATATTCCAGAATAGCTGTAATGCACATATAAAATATAAATAAGAATATAAAGGGTAATGGATGAAGGAAAACACAATAGCAAAAATAGGACAAATTTTAAAAAATGGGTGGATAAAGATTTAATTTTGAAGTTAAAATGAATAAATAATAAAAAGTATTGTGCATAAAATATGATTACCAATTATTAAATAAATATTAAAAAATATTGTTAAAGTTTATGATTTTATTTATTGTATGGATTTTTTTAGACATCTAAACTATTATTAAATAATCATAAAGAATCCTTAGAGATTCCAATTAAAAGTTAGATTTACTAGAAACTTTATTTAAGTCCTTTAATTCTGCCACTGTTGCTTGACAGTCATTAACTGTATGATTTGTAGGCAACCATATTTAAATAAACCAATGACAGTTGAATGATCATTTGTAAATCAAATGAGTGTGATGACTGTGGTTTATCCTAAATCTGTTGATGAGATTCCAATTTAAAAAAATCAAATCCAGTTATTTTTATTGTTGGATTTGGAAAAAAATATTTTTTTACAACATTATAACAATTCCACTTTTGCATCATTAATTCTTTGATTATAGATTCATGGTTGAACATCCCAAAAGGGAATCACATGATCACATTTCCTATACTAGCACATTAACTGTTGATAAACAGAGCAAAACTCTCCATACAGTATTGCCACCTGTGCTAAACAGAGTAATCAATGGATGCCAGAAGGCTTGTGCATAAAATCCCTATTTAATGCCTACTCATCCAATATCCCCAGACTAGTTTCTGGCTTGTGGCCTTTGTCAGTGAGGAGCTTTGGATCTGAGAGCACTGCATCTAGATCTTAGAATCTAATGCAACCCTCTAGCAACCATCTTTTATCTCTACTTAACTACAAAACTATGAGAATGAAATTGAAAACACAAAAAATATTTTCAATCTAAGCTCAATAGCTTATATAGTCATATGGGTCTGAACTCAGTTCAGCACCCATACATTTTGGTGTCTTTGGCTCTTTTACAACCATAGCCACCACTATCCTATTAGACAGGATTGGTGTTAAACCATTAAGCATCACATGATCACATTTCCTATACTAGCACATTAATTGTTGATAAAAAGAGCAAAACTCTCCATACAGTATTGCCACCTGTGCTAAACAGAGTAATCAATGGATTCCAGAAGGCTTGTGCATAAAATCCCTATCTAATGCCTACTCATACAATATCCCCAGACTAGTTTCTGGCTTGTGGCCTTCGTCAGTGAGGAGCTTTGGATCTGAGAGCACTGCATCTAGATCTTAGGATCTAATGCAACCCTCTAGCAACCACCTTTTATCTCTACTTAACTACAAAACTATGAGAATGAAATATAAGCTATTGAGCTTAGATTGAAAATATTTTTTGTGTTTTCAATTTCATTCTCATAGTTTTGTAGTTAAGTAGAGATAAAAGGTGGTTGCTAGAGGGTTGCATTAGATCCTAAAATCTAGATGCAGTGCTCTCAGATCCAAAGCTCCTCACTGACGAAGGCCACAAGTCAGAAACTAGTCTGGGGATATTGGATGAGTAGGCATTAGATAGGGATTTTATGCACAAGCCTTCTGGCATCCATTGATTACTCTGTTTAGCACAGGTGGCAATACTGTATGGAGAGTTTTGCTCTGTTTATCAACAATTAATGTGCTAGTATAGAAAATGTGATCATGTGATGCTTAATGGTTTAACACCAATCCTGCCTAATAGGATAGTGGTGGCTATGGTTGTAAAAGAGCCAAAGATACCAAAATGTATGAGTGCTGAACTGAGTTCAGACCCATATGACTATATAAGCTATTGAGCTTAGATTGAAAATATTTTTTGTGTTTTTAATTTCATTCTCATAGTTTTGTAGTTAAGTAGAGATAAAAGGTGGTTGCTAGAGGGTTGCATTAGATCCTAAGATCTAGATGCAGTGCTCTCAGATCCAAAGCTCCCACTGACGAAGGCCACAAGCCAGAAACTAGTCTGGGGATATTGGATGAGTTGGCATTAGATAGGGATTTTATGCACAAGCCTTCTGGCATCCATTGATTACTCTGTTTAGCACAGGTGGCAATACTGTATGGAGAGTTTTGCTCTGTTTACCAAAAGGGAATCTTGATTTGAAATTAATGTTATATAGTGAAACTATATTTTGACTTATTGACATGTTTATTCTGCTTAACAGCTTTTTCTACATTTTCTGTGAAGCAACTCCTCTTTTGATATCTGATTGAAAAACATGTGAAAGAACAAAGAAACCATTCTTAAGAAGTAGATTTGTGGATCAGTAATATTTTTCATAGTAATATTTGACTGAGCTTACAGTTTAGTATGGAAACTTTTTTTTCTAAACAGTGACACAATATTTACAAACAGAATATTCAAGCAGTAAGAAAGCTGTAGGTAAAGTATTATGCTATCCAGATTTCAAAGGAGCTTAGTGCTAGAAATTAATTGTGATATAATTTTAAATTAATAAGAAACATAAGTTATAATCCAAAGTTGCACTAAATAGTATGAGGTAGGATTGTGTTTCAGTCTATTGTTATAAAAGTTACATTGTAATAAAATGAGTTCTGTGTTTAGATGAAAAATTAAATATTCTGTCTTCATTGAATTAGAAATAAGAAGAAGTGACAACTTTTTTTGTTGCTACAGGGTTTCATGGGTTACATGTAATTATTGGCAGTAGATTTTTATTAATTTGTTTAATTCGACAATTAAATTTTCATTTTTCAAAAAATCATCATTTTGGTTTTGAAGCCTCTGCTTGATATTGACATTTTGTTGACGTGGTTTGATTATTTTTGTTTATTTCAATTTATTGGTGAGGGTCATAGTGTAATGTTAGTATTAGTAATTATATTTTTAGTTGTTTCATTAATTGTTTTGATTTTGTTAAGGTTAATGTTTCTTTTTTCTGAGAAAAGAAATAAGGATCGTGAAAAAAATTCACCTTTTGAGTGTGGGTTTGATCCTTTTAGATCTAGGCGACTTCCTTTTTCTTTACGGTTTTTTTAATTGCAATTATTTTTTTAATTTTTGATATTGAGATTGTTTTAATTTTACCTTATCATAGGATAAGGTTAATTCAGGTTAGTAGAATATTTTTTGTTGGACAAATATTTTTGTTTATCTTATTAATTGGACTCATTCATGAGTGAGTTCAAGGTGCTCTTGACTGAGCAATTTTTTATGTAAACATATGTGTTTAGTTTCGACCTTTAATGTGAATTGAACTTATATATTTTGTTTTCAAAACAAATTCTTCATAAGATTAATAGTAATTCAATAATTTTTTGGTAAAAAATTATTGAAAGTGGGATTAAGAAAAATGTAATAAAATATAATATTAATAAAAATTGACCAAATAGGATGAATGGAGGTTCTACAGGATTAACTCCAATTCATGTTAGTAGGATAATGATACTAATAAATGATCAGAAAAGAATTTGATTTAATTTATTAAATGATGATGATAGATGATTTTTTGAAATTATTGGGAGTGAGAATAGAATTATAATAGATATTAGAAGGGCAATTACTCCTCCTAATTTGTTTGGGATTGATCGTAAAATTGCGTATGCAAATAAAAAGTATCATTCAGGTTGAATATGAATTGGAGTCACTAATGGATTTGCTGGGATCCAGTTTTCTGGATCTCCTAATAAGTTAGGGTAAAAAAGAACTAAAAATGTTAGTGTTACAATGAATAATATCATTGAAATTATATCTTTAATAGAAAAATATTGGGGGAATGGGATTTTATCAGAATTTGATTTTAACCCTATTGGGTTATTTCTTCCTCTTTGGTGGAGAAATAATAAATGGATTATTACTAAGGCTGAAATAATGAAAGGTAATAGAAAATGTAGTGAGAAAAATCGAGTTAATGTTGCATTTCTTACTGCGAATCCTCCTCATAATCAATTAACACATATTATTCCAATATATGGAATTGCTGATAATAGGTTTGTAATTACGATTGCCCCTCAGAAAGATATTTGTCCTCATGGAAGGACGTAACCTAGGAATGCTGTTCCTATAGTTAAGAGTAGAAGAATGATGCCAATATTTCAGGTGTAGTAAAGTTTGTAAGAATTATAGTAGATTCCACGTCCTACATAAATGTATAGACAAATGAAGAAGAATGATGCTCCGTTTCTATGAAAAAATCGAATTATTCATCCAAAGTTTACATCTCGTGAGATATGGATTATGGATTTGAATGCTAGACCTATGTTATCTGAATAGTGTATAGCTAGTATAATTCCTGTAATGATTTGGAAAAGTAATAAGATACCAAGTAATGATCCAAAGTTTCATAAGTATGAAATATTGGATGGGGTTGGGAGGTCAATTAATCTATTATTAATAATTAATAATAATGGATGAGTTTTTCGTTCAGGTTTTATCATTTATCATAGTTGAATAATTTTATAATTTAAAATGATTATTAAAGCTCTTAATCTAATTGGTAAGAAAACTTTTCATGTTAAAAATATTAGTTTATCATATCGAAATCGTGGAATTCAAATAAATATGAATGAAATTAGTGTTGTTTTAATTATTATTAAGAATGTAAAATTTGCACTTCTTCCAAAAAAAATCATGGAAGTGATTATTCTTATTAAGAGAATACTTGAGTATTCTGCTATAAAAATTATAGCAAATCTTCCTCTTCTGTATTAAAACCTGAAACTAATTCACTTTCACTTTCTGCGAAATCAAAAGGGGCTCGATTTGTTTCAGCTAAGATTGAAGAGAATCAACAAATAAATAATGGGAAAAGGATGATTAGGTTTCAAATTAGTAATTGGGAATAATCAATTCTTATTAGATTAAATCCTTCTGAAAGAAAGATAACAGTTAATAAAATTAATGCTAATCTCACTTCATATGAGATAGTTTGAGCTACTGCTCGTATTGTTCCTAGTAATGAAAATTTAGAGTTTGATGATCCTTATTGAGAAACTTTTTTATTTTAGAAAAGGAGTTCTATTGAGAAGCAAAAGCAATATCATCAGCACAGATTAATTTTTTGCAAGCTACTAATAAATATATTAAATAAAAAGTTGATGAGAGAACTATGTGGAAAATAGTTTTGTAAAATATTGTGTTGACTATCATTATTATTTAATATCACTTCTATTTTTCTAGTGGAGATGATTTTAGTCAAATAAATTAATGGCTATCATGCATTTAAGAATTTTAGAAAATTTTAGAAGACCAATAAAGATAGATAAATAGATATCACATCACTTTCTAATTTAAAACTTTTTCACAGAAATTTTTTCCTGGCTTTAAACCTAGTTTACTCTATAGGTAAATGGCTCGCAACTTTTGTCAAATGTTTTTAAATGTGATTTTAAAAAAAATATTGTAGGTATCATGTAATAAAAATATTGAATGATAATTTTTTTGACAACTGCTGAGTTTATTTGGTTTTAAGCCTAATATAGTTTTGCCTTTATGCTAAACTTTGGAAATAGTTTCTGTGTATAATGAATTTGACCTCTAACTTTATACGTTTTGTTTTAGTTGGATATTAAAAGATTCATTTGATTTAAACATCAAAACCTAGATTTTTTTGATTACTATATAAATTTATTTTTGAGTTATTAATATAGGTCTTAAGTATTACCACTGCCAACAGTTTTGAATGGTTGGACTAATCATTTTTTAGCTTTAGATCAAATTTTTTTAAAAATTCTGGAATCTAATGGTATCTACTCTTAGAATCTTCAAAGGGAAAGTTCATCAACCTTCTACATATTTTTAAGATTAATATTAGAACAACTTTGTGAATAAGAAGCTTACAATTCTTCACTAATAAAGCTGTTTTAATTTTGATCAATCTTGGATTTAAAAGTTTTATATGTAAGATTGGTAACCTCATTAGCAGTGACAGTCATAATTCTCACAGAAATAAGGTTACATCTGACAAACTTTAACAAAAATCATCCAGCTTGATTACAAGAACTTTTATACAAATGACCAAGCCTTTTGGCTAAATCTTATAAAGTATTGCTTTTACAAAGTATCCTTCCATTTTTTTTTCTGACATCAACCATTAATTTTACAGATTTATGAATCCTTGATGGATAAAAATTGATTATAAAGAGCATAGTTTAATTCCAATCTGAAATGAATTTCTTTTAATGTCACAAAATTGACTTTCTAACAGCTGTTTTATAAATTTGTTAAACCTGGGAAGTGAAAAGATGCTACTAGAATATTTTGTTCAATATATCCAGCATATCAACTCCCATTAACTTTGCTTAAATTCCACCCTGAAACTGGATAATTCTCAAATATATGAATGTGGATTGAAAGAGTACTTAGACTTGGTTTATGTTGGCTAAGAGCCAATATTAGTAGCTCAGCAGGTAATGATAAAATATTTTTGTTAAAACAAACCATAAATTAGGAATTGATCATTTTCTGGCCACCTGAATATTTGATATCATAAAGTAAGCACATTTATTTAAATCCATCCATTCTAAAAGGTGATAATCTGCTTAATCCTCATTTATGTATTCACAGAATCTATGATGAGAATTGAAATTTCTTATAAATACAGATGAAGGATGTCGAAAGAGAGAGTGGGGCCAGTTTGTAGGAAAGATTTGTAAATACTGCATACAGAATTATTTAGTCTGAAGGGTGATTGCAAAATCATTTGAAATACCTTTAATAGAAGTTAGAGTTTTCACAAATTGTATTGGAAAAAAGAAACCACAGCATGTGTCAAATGCATTTTATTAATAATCAATTGTTGTATTCCTAATACAGATATCCTCCTCAATATCAGTTGAGTTCATTGTATATTTTTAAAATTTTCTATCTTTAATTAGAAATTTATAAATGTGTGATGACTTTCATATTGCCATGCATGTTACTGGGCATGATGGATCATGGAAAAACTGTGATCCTTCCACCCCATTTTATGATTTAGTTTTTGTCATGGAAATCATTATACAATTCTTTATATCAAATACATAAAATGGAAGAGTATTTTAATTTTAAAATTATATGTGTAAAAATTTGAGGGAGTGAATGATATCTATTTAATTTATTCATATAATAACTTTATTCAAATTAATCATTGTTTTGTATAAGTAGCTATAAATTAGTTTTTTAGAGAAGTTAAATTGAATTTTGTCAGTTGAGTATTGTAATGGAGAATTAAGTTTTTCATTTTCTTTTAAAATATAATAATTAATTCATGGTAATAATATTTTTGCCTTAATGATCTCTATATTAATTGTTATACTTTGATTATATTAATAAATATAATTCATTAGAATTATTGTTTTTATTATAAATGATTTACTGATTTTAACCAGTTGAAATATAAAACACTATTTGATGAACTTGACAATTCAAATTGAATTCATGAACATTGTTTTTCATTGTCTCATTATCATCATCATCATCATCATCTGCATTTCACTTTTATTTCAGTACCCTATGTATAATAATAACAAACCATTTAATTTTCCAGCTCACACAATATATGATAAAACAAGAACAACTCTTTGCTCTCACTATCTGCTACAAGCTTGAGTATTCAGTGACTATCAGACACCTTATTGATTATTGGGTGATTAACTTCTTTGCTTTAACTCTTGAATTCCTAAACTTTATTGGCTGAGGCAAAAACTAAAGGATAGTCTGAAGATAGGATTTAAAATGTAGATGGCGCTAGATTAGAAAGTCTGAAGATAGGATTTAAAATGTAGATGGCGCTAGATTAGAAAGTCTGAAGATAGGATTTAAAATGTAGATGGCGCTAGATTAGAAAGTCTGAAGATAGGATTTAAAATGTAGATGGCGCTAGATTAGAAAGTCTGAAGATAGGATTTAAAATGTAGATGGCGCTAGATTAGAAAGTCTGAAGATAGGATTTAAAATGTAGATGGCATTAGATTAGGAAGGTGCTTTTGTTTTATTTAGAATGTACTATAATATAGAAAATACTACAGCATATATTATCATATTAATTTCTTAATTTAAAATTAAAAGAAACAAACTCAAAAATTTTTAATGAAGAAGTGGTCCTAATACAACAAATTATTAGATAAAAAAGTTTTAAAACCAACTTAACCATTTACCTATGTAGGATTTAAAGCTAGTGATTCAGAAAATGTGATAAAAATACTAAAACTAAATTTTATGATTATTAAAAATAAAATTGTCTCTTTTTCATTTTTGGCTACAATTTCCAAGTTTCTACTACTGCCATAAAAATTGATATAGTTGATCATTTTTATGACAAAATAAAGTAAACCTAAATTTTTTTTTTTCTAAATTTATATATAAGTAAAATATAAAATTTAAAACCCAATCTTAAAGATATGATTTACAAACTATGAATAACAGAGTTAGTTTATTTATTTGTTAAATTGTTAAAGAGCAGTAAAAGATTTTTTCCTTTTAATTTAATAATATTTTTTTAAGGATTTTAAAATTGGATATTTAATATATTCAAGTTCAATATAACTTATTGAAATTTTGAATATCTGTTTAAATTTCCAATCAAAGTAAAAATATTAAAACACTTTTCACATAAAAAATATTTCATATTTTTAAACACTTATATACACATACAAGATTATATACACATAGTAAATATGATATATACATGAGAGTATACAGTTTAACTTATAGCAGAAATATCTAGCGATATATATATATATAAGTTTTCAGTCAATTTAAAGTATGATATAGTTTTACATTTTAATTTATTGTGCCAATACTAAAAGCATAAAAATAGTAGAGATAACAAAATTTTTTATATTAAATATTATTTACTATGCACTAAAAAGAAATAATTGTTTATTCAACAACAATTGGAGTTTTTAGATTTAATTTGAAATAAGAGCATTAGGCATCCAGAAATTAATTAAGTTAATCCCTATTTTTTATAACAAGGGGTTGAGTTAATTAATTTCTGGACCACCCATGCTTTTATTTCAAGTTAAATCTAAAAATTGCAATTGTGATTGAAATAACAATTATTATTTTTTTTATTTTAGTGCACTGTCAATAAAAGCATTTAATATAATTTTTTTATCTCTATTATTTTAAATGATTTTATTGAAGTTGAAAAATCAGTTTGTTTGTTGGCATATTAATTTATAAAGTTTTGATCTTTTTAAAATTAGAATGAAATTTTACATTTAAATTTAATAGAATTGTTTGAAATTCAATATACAACTAATTAATCCCAGGCTAATCCATATGGGACACTAATCTTTTCAATAGGTCACCTAATTTCTTAGATATGAAAAATATTGAATATTGAGATATTTAAAATTTAAAATTTTTCTTAGAACTTTTATTTGCTTTAAATAAGTCCTACAAGACAATGGTATAGAGATTTTTTTAAATAGTAAGAAAGTTTGTTTATAATATAATTTTATTAAGCCTTCTTTTTTTAAAAAAAAAAAAATCAAGTAAAAAGATGTTAACCAGTTTTAAACAGAAACTGATTTATTATACTGTAACAAAATAAAAATGTGCTTAGCTCTTATTTAATAACCTCACAGATTTGGGTGGAATTTGTAACTGAATAAAAATAAACTATGAAAGAATGGTCCTGGTTTAATAATATCTCATAAATTGCAATGACATTTGCAATAGAATAAAACTATAACCCAATTTTTTTAATTATCATTTGTAAACAAATTGGAAATGAAAACAACAATAACATAATACTGTTTTATAAATAATAATATATCTATTTTGAAAACCAATATGTAGTAGAATACATTTTAGTATTTCTCATGAATTGATACTATTTATAATGATATAAACTGAACCTAAACATTAAATGCTATTTATAACTGAGTAAAATAATTCATGAGTGAATGAAAATAATGACTTTAATATACTCTAGCAATCCAAAAGCTATTTGCAACAAATGAAAATAATAAGAATAAGAAATGCAAACTTTAATATAACTTGCAAACTTAAAACATTAATTATTATAATTAAGTAAAGTATAATCCAATAATTGATTGCTAATGATACTTGAATAAAATGAAAATAATGGTAATGTTATCTTTGCACCTTACTTAATCTTATGGTCAGGACTCTTATTGGGGAGTTTTACTGTTCTCTGATTGAATTCCAATAGTTTACCCAACAATGATTTAACACTACTTTGGTTAAATCCAGTGCATTTAATAAATTTATCTTACAATAATTTAATACATTAACTGACAATAATTAATTAGAGTAACTTTATATTATATATACACACATAAGCCCATAAGCCATTCCAACTTGTTTAGTCCCTAACTTTCTTTCTTATGTCTGGAGGCAAGTTCTCCACTTTAGAAGCTACTGGACAAAAGGTAATATCCAGCACTAAAATTTTGTCCATCTCTGCTTTGTTGTTCACCTCTAACTTGTATGACTTCTTTCAATGTTTTCTTTCTACAGCTGATTGACTGTTATTCCCACTCATCTAATAAGGTAGTTATTTTTCTAAATGCACACATGTTGTATTCCAGAATTTTTTTTACCTTTTGTTAACTTTAATTAATGAATTGTTATGAAACTCAAATTTTTGTTATCAATGATAGAAATCTGACTTTCATTCCTTTAATTATTATAAGTATATTTTAATTTCATTACCACTAAATTTTGTTTTTTCGTTATAACTAGAATATTATTTTTTTCTCATTTTGTAACTTCAATTATTTTTTAGTTTTATATTTAAAAGATAAATCTTTTAATTCCACATTTATTTTTTATTACCTTTATATGTATATGCACGTACTCACATACATACATATCATTACTTCCCCCAAGTTCATTGATTAGTTATTAATATTTGAACTTAATCTATAGTCTCTGAGATATTGTGGGGTCTTAATTTGTCTTTTAACATGGTGATGAGGGATAATTTCCATCTCACTTGTGTTTTTTCTTGATGTTCTCGATTGCAGTTCATTATCATGAGAATTGTTTGCTTTCATTTTATGTTCTCTTTGCATTTTCACGTCAATCTCTCTTATGACTAACATGTATTAGGTCTATGCTTTCGTCTTTCTGCAGTTGGTTTACATGCTTCATTAATATTTTCCCAATTTTCATGCACAATGTCATGACTTGTTTTGAATGATTCTGAATCGCAACTCGTTGCATCCAATGGTTCTTTATTTTGTTCATGAGCCATACTCTTTCTGCAATTTAAATTCATACAAACATCTCTGCTGCTTGTTTTGATTTGCTGTCAGTACTAGGTTTGCTAATTTTGTGTGCAGCTTTCTTCCTAAGTATAATTCATCTGGTGATTTTCCAGATTGGCAGCTGGGGTTGAATGTTAGTGAAGCAGAGTGTGCTTCCTGTATTTTAGTTTTACCAATTTTTTATAGATGATTTTAAATTTTGGACTGCTCTTTCACCCAGTCCATATGATTGGGAGTGGTATGGAGGGAGGGAGTAAGTGTTTTATTCTCCATTTTTGCATTGCTTCCCTGAACTTCTGTGATGTAAACAGCATTCCATTACCTGAAACTAATGTTTCAGGAAACCCATGATGGGTAGATATCTTATATAATCTGTTCAGTGTTTCATTTGTACTGGTGATTTTTACTATTTTGTATCTGGTTCATCCTGAATATGAGTCTGCCACTACTAAAAACAGTTGACCTTTCAATGAGCTGCAGTGGTCTATGTGAGTTTATTGGGATGGGTTGTCAGCTTTAGATCATGTTTCAAAATTGGACAGAGTTGATTTAGCATGTGACTGACAATTATTGCATTTCTTTATGTAATTTTATGTCAGATTTAATATTTGAACATCATATATAATTATAGGCTAGTTCTATTGCCATAACTATACCCAGATGACTCTCATGCCACAACTTTAATATCAGCTGTTTACTTATGACTGGTATTAGCACTTGGTTGCCCCTCAGGATGCATTCTTTAACAAATATCTGTGCATGTGCATTCCAGAATTTCTTGTAAAGGAAGCTGGGCATTGATTAGGCCAGCCCTCTCTTATTTGCTTTATAATCAATTGTAGCCATCATCTTCTTCTGTCTAACATACTATAATTTTGCTGTTAATGTTTTGATTTTTCAGCACATATTGTTGATTTCAGTTTCTTTGTTGACTTTTTTTCCCTGTGCAAATGGAACTTTTCACAGTTTTCATGCTTACTTTTATTTTAATTATTCCTGGTGCTTCCTTAAACAATCTAGGAAATTTATTTCCATTATTTTTTCAACTTTGACTTTTTTCATGAATGTAAGTTTAATTCTTAACTTTCTGAATCATACACAGCTGAAGAGAGGGTTGATGGGGGTGAATACTATCTGTAATTTTTCACAACTTTACCCTTAATTCTATATATTGGGTTTTTTAACTACACCCTTAATTTTGATACCATTACCATTTACATCTACTGCTTTCAGGTCCATGTTAGTTATTACAGGGATTTGTTTACAATTTGACATTATGGTGCACCAATCATAGACTGATATCAGTGATATACCATTCCTACTGTTGACCTCCATGGATATAGGCTGATTATACATTTTAATATTCAGCATTATTTTATCATCATCAGGTTTCAACATATTTTTGATGTTGGTAAACTGCATTACCTGACCATGAAATGTATAGTTATAATTAGTTATTTCATTACTGATTACATAACTTTTTTTCTTGCACATTATTTCTACATGCCCTCTTTTTCTGCAAATTTTACACTGCTCATGCCCGTGAAAGCAGTGACTGGCCTTGTGGCCATTTTTACCACAACAAAAACAAATAAATGCATTTTTGCTGTAATTAGTTTGACCATTACTGTTTGTAACTTCATGTTTTACAGATTTACATGTTTTCATACTTCCATTTTCTTTTTTCATTAGTATTGAACTTGGTGAACTTATGCAATTGCTCTACCATGAATAAATTCACAGCTATGTTATGCTTTATGGCTTCACTGTAGTCTAAATTGGTGATGGACAATAATTTTTGCTTTGTCACTATTAATTCACCTTTGCAAGAGGGCTTCATTTTTGCACAATTCAGCAGAGAACAATCATAATTTTAATGCTCTCCTGACTATCCTGGTAGTGGTCATGGAAATGCAGTCTGGTGACATGTCTAGATGGATGGGGATTGAAATAGTTTGACATCTGCAAGTCTGTTGCAAGCTTGTATGCAATCTCTATTACACCTTTTCCAACAAAGCATAATATTGTCACTATTTTGAACTTGTCATCTTTGATTTTATTTATGAAGAGATATTCTATATGTTGGATATACAGTGGCCAGTCATTTGCCTTGCTGACATCAAATTCTCCTATAGCAGATTGCATTTCAGCAAATCTCTCAATGCACATAACTCTAACTAATTACATTTGATTTTTAGTTTGAATCAAACTGATTGATGGTCAAATATTATATCTGCTAAGTGTTGGGGTTCATTTTGACTGTGACTGTGCCAATTGTTATGTCTGCACCTTACTTAATATTACAGCCCAGACCCTTATCAGGGAGTTTTACCAATGCCCAATTGAATTCCAATAGTTTAGAAAATAATGACTCAATGCTATTTCAAATTAAATCCAGTGCATTTAATAAATTTAACTCACAATAATTCAATATATTATCTGATAACAATTATTAGAGTAACTTAAACATATTTAGTCCCTAGCTTGTTTCCTCATGTATGCAGGCAAGCTTTTCACTCTAGAAGCTACTGAGAAAAAGGTGACATCCAGCACTGAAATTTTTGCTCATCTCCTAGTTGTCTACCCCATTAACAGCTTTGCTTTTCTCCAACTTGCATGTCTTCTTCATTGTTTTCTTCCTACAGCTGATAGGCTTGTATTCCCACTCATCAGATAAGGTAGTCATTTCTTTATGTGCACACATGTTGGATTCCAAAATGTTTTACCTTTTGTTAACTTTAATTAATGAGTTAGTATGAGACTCAAATTCTTATTATCAATGACAGGAATCTGACTCTCATTTCTTTAATTACTATAAGTACATTTTTATCTCATTATGATTAATTTTACTTTTTTACTATAATTAGAATATAATCTTTTTTCTAATCTTATAACTTCTAATTATTTTTTAGTTTTATATTTAAAAGATAAATCTTAATTTTACATTTATTTTTTATTAATTTATTTTAACCTCTATATGTATGTGTGTGTGTACCCCTACATGTACATATCAGGTAATAAAAATGAAATTAAAGAAAATACTAATGAAACAATAATATTTTTAAAATAGTAATAAGCCCTTATTAAATAAATCAATTGTAATGAAAGAACATAATAAAGAATGATAGAAGACACTCTAACTTAAAAATTTGGGTATATTAACCCTCTCACAGTACAGCAAACATTTCACACATTTCAGCATTTTCTGATGTTTTTTTTGTCCCACACATCAATGTAAAATATATGATAAAATTATTATTATTTATCAGAAAATAATATATTTGACTTCATTTGATAGATATTTTTGTTTACTACTGAAATAAATTTTAAATGTTTACATTTTATTTCTGTAAGACTTTACATGTCATCATTTCTAGAAAGATTATTTTTAGTTTATAAAATCAATGAAATATTTTTTAATTCTTATTATTTTAAAACATCCAAACAAATAATTATTTAGTTCTCTTATATCTAATGAATTATGCTTTAAAATTTTAAATTTTTTGAATATTTATTGCAAAATTGCAATATTTTCTTACTCATAAATATAAAGTAGATTGTTTATGAGAAGTTAATCTTGTAAATTGCTTCAAGCCATATTTATACTAGCTGTTAACATAATGTTATATTTTTGAAAATAAAGTATTTCAAGTCAAAATAAGTTATTAATAATTTATATTTTTGATATCTAATAAATATAGTGTAAATTATTTTTAAAAAATATCTAAAACCATAATAAATTCGCAAATAAACATGTTTTTACATTATTGGAACTACAATGTTGTAAAATACAAAATGTTTTACAGGCTCAGCAACAGATAATGGCTGAACATGTCAGGGCAGGGCTTTGGTCTATTGTAAGAGTGGACATTTTGAATTTCCCACCTTTTATCATAAAATTTTCAGCAAAAAACTTATTATAAAAAATATACCATTTTACACAAAGTTTAACGTATAGGACTTATAAAAAAATTCACCAGGGGGTGAATTGGTCAAAAAATAAAATAATTCACTAGAAAGAGATAATGGGTTAATCTATTCTTAAAAAAAATATATAAAACTTTCTTTTTTAAAACTTTGTAAATTCATAACCATAAATTGTAATAAAAATGAAATATCTCACTACTAAACTATAATAAAATACAACACATAAGATCAATTAATTTAGCATACATCACCTCTTTTGTCAATGTATAGTAATATAGAATTAAGTCAACCCTTTAAATAACCTTAAAGTTTATAATATCCAATCATAATAACATGAACTAAGTGAAGGATTCTTATTTGACAAATACTATTAACAAATCACAATGGATTATGATTCAAACCAATAAAGCTAAATTACCCAGCTTTAAATTATAATTACTTTAATATGTCTAATATTAATAATATTCTATTATAATCAAATGTCAATATCAAAACTTAATATTTAAATTAAATTTATGATCTATGCCAATGAGCTTTTAATTTAATCAAAATAAATCATTTTTTAATGAACTTCATATATCAATTTAGTTATATACTATTACTAGCCTTATAATGTAACAGGATTACCATCTTTATAATTAAATACTAATTTGATATAATATTCGGCCAGTAAATAATAATCTAAAGTAATATGCAAGCATCCAATTGTAATTGCCTTGTTTTGTCTTAAATAATTATTATATTTGTACTTTATAAATTATCAAATCAATTCAGATATAAATTTCTATCCTATCATAACTGTTACATGTAACTAATAAAATATAATGAACTTCTAATTACCTATTAAATATCAAATAATTCCAACTCATGTAATTTGTTACCACATACAAATGATAAAATATTAAATTTAATACAAAAAAAATAATATGTGATCGCATAAACATTTACCAATTGTATGGATTAATTTCAGGACTGTTTTATGATTACATAAAATGAATTATGTGGTATAAGTCAATGCAAAGATATTATCTTGTCAAAATATTATTAGCCAATAGATTTTCATTATAAAATTGAATGACAACTAAGTAATCTTATTTGCTTTAAATGAATTTAAAGTTTATTAACAATATATATATATATATTGAAGCAGTCAATCTTAGCTTAAGATTGAGTTTCATGTTTTCACCTAAGAACCTGTGTTCAAACCCTATACCCCATCCCACTCATTTTGTCATGTATATATATTTTATGTATATATCTGAGATGTGCACCTAAAAATTTATAAATTTTAACTTTCAATAACATTTTTTAAAAATTATTATTAATTCTTTTTATTAAAGTATTATAGGTGCAGCTCAAATATATATATAGGAGCAAAAACTTACAACAATATTGCTTTTTAAATATTTTATTATATGTCATTCTTTAAACTTCTTCTTTCAAAGTACTTTGTTTCCTATTAAACTATACTTTTCTTTTTAAATCCAAAATGGAAGATGCAATTGTAAATTGTCTAAAAATAATTAAAGGATTGGAAACACTATTGTTTTAATCTGGGGAAGGTATTTTTAATTAAAGTTTTTACTTAAAATGGGATTAAGATTAAAGATTTTCTTTGTTATAAACATTATTGTCAAATCTATTTCTAATCTGGAAATATATTTGAATTTATTTTTGGATGTTATCTAACAGTTGCATCTTTCAAAAACAATGAACTAAGTAATTAAAAGCATTCTTCAAATACCTGGACAGGAGTATAAAAGGGCCTGATAGAAAATCACCAAGAGATTAGCTACTATTGAAAGAACAACAGTAAACATAACCTATGCTGGTGTGAAAGTTAAAAAAATAATGTAGTAGTAATTCTAACACCCTTCTCAGCCCTGTTGGGTCATCATCTGCCATTGCCACTATATCATGCTCCTTAGAATGAAGTAAAGGCCTGATGGAGAACTTTTGAATGCTAAATAAGAGCTTGCTGTTATTTAAGAATCAATTGCCATGCATAAGCAGATTTTGAAATATGAACTCTTAAAATGGTGCAAGGTAAATTTAAAAGCTGCAAGTCAAGCTAGTCTAACTAATTTCAATCTCTATTATCAAGACTTCTTCTCCTAATGTATTATTTAACTTTCTTTCTAATATAGTCTGTAAATTGCTCTTAAATTATTTCTATAAATTTAATCTCTCTCATATGCTCTAACTTTCTTTAACCTTGGTGCAGTCATTTATTTATTACTTGATTTTATATGTGTACTTTTATTATTAATATGCCAACCTCAAGCAAACTGGTGAGCTTAATTTATAAAGATCTTTTCTGTCATTTTTTTAAGTAAACCTTCATGAAGCAAGGTTATTAACGTCCCTATTTAAAACATAACGCATTATTAATTAATACGTTCGCCAGATTTTTTTTTTTTACAAATCAATATTTCAGGTTCATTTTTAGTATAACTATTTGTTATTTGTTTAACTCTGGATTTTCTACCCAGGGTGAATCCAGAACTTAGGCTAATTAACACTGTGAAATTTTAAAATATTATTTATTCATTTCTGAAAAAATGACCTATTAGTTGTTTTCTATAACTACTAGCTTTCTTTTTTATCTACTCTTAAAATATCAAATACAGTACTTAAATATTCCAGTTATTATAAAATCCATGAAGGTAGGATTGAATTATTTTAAGTAGTAGAAAAGGGAAGGGGGTAAATCTTAATGTTTCTTTTACTAGAGAAAATCTTAACGTATATTTTATTTAGGAAAATCTCTCTCTATATAAATTCTAGTGGCATAGCAAATTAATTATATAAATTATGGAATTCAAACAGTGGTCATTTGTTTTAAAGCAGTAAACTTATTCAATGTCGTTAGTGTCATTTATCATTACTGTGTTACTGACATTTGGCCTTATCTTCGTGTTTATATATATTATGTGCTTTTAGTCTTCTAATCTGGGGGTTGTGACAAGTTTGAACCCATAGATTTATTTTTCAAGCCTTGTTCTGAGGATAGTTGTTGCTTCCCAGAACCATTTCTTTGTATAAAAAGGCCTCTGGTGGTGATTCCCTAAGTCTGGCACACGCTATGCCTGTCCACTTTCTTCGTATAAAAAGGCCTGTGTGTCAATGATGTCCATGGCATGCCTATCAACTTTGTCTTTCATCCAGAAGCATGACTTTTCCTGTTATTTCTTGGTTATAATGTCAGCACCGCAAACTTCTTTGTATATTTATTTCTTTTGCTTCATGATCCAGTTTTAATGCTCTAATATTAAAATTACGCTCTGTTTAAAATATATATAAATGCCAACTACTTCTAGTTTTATTAATAAAATTTATTTCAGTCTTATACAATCCTACCATCGTAACTTATTTCTGTATTTAAGAGTATCTATTTGCCTTGGGGAAAATAAAGCATTTTTCTTACCAGCGTTAATTAACAGAATTTTCATTAAGTATTTTATCATATAATCAAATATGTTTTTCAAATGTATTTTATGTATTTTCATGACCACAATGGCATGAAAATGGTTTATATTATATCTGTAATGAATCTCAGAATGCTCCCTGAAGTAATATGTTAGTCACCATGTTGCAGAACCGTAAATCAAAGCGTTAATGGCCATATTATGTAATTCCTTCTAATAGTTGATTGGCATCTTAATATTGGACCTACCAAAGATGTGTGATTATTTATCATATATTATTTAGCTAATAAAGAGCATATGAGAAACAATAGCATGAATGACTATGTAATCATCTACTGCTTGCTCATTCACACACATACTAATGTTTGCAATTAATTTATAAATGTATAATAATTTATCAGTATATTAAATCTATATTTTATTGTCTAACTTATTTGAGTAGTTCAAATTCCTCTTTTCTCCACTCCCAAACATACAGCCATGCTTATATATATTTTAGTTTAGTCATAGTAATAGATGTCTCATTGTCTTCTCCGATTTGCTAGTGGGCCAGATTAAGATTTAATTCTCATGGGCCATCACTATTATGTTATTCATTAGGTGTTAGATCTGGGACTTAGAGAGTGGGTTCGAATTCAGGATGGTCCTTGATCTAAATCTCAGGCTTGACTGGGTTTGAAGTACATTTTGTGAGTTCCAGTTCATGTTAGATGGATAAACATGTTTTATATATATATTGTAACACTGCAGGAAAATAAGGGGGTTACGGGCACTAGTACATCAACATCCACAGCCCAAGTTGGATAGGCATTTCTAACAATATAGAAAATCAGGGTTTAACCATCAGGGATGTGAGGAATTGTTCATTTATTCTCAAATATATATATATGAAATTTAATATCAAAAGGAATGAGCACGATAGATCACTCTGAGAGATCAGACCAGTTAACTTCTTAGGGCAACTAAAAGTATAATTAACCATAAATCCACCAGAATTATAAATAATTATAAGTAATACACAAATAATACTCAAAAGTAATAACCATTCATCTTCATGAATGATTAATAATTAAAATAAATCAATAGTTATCTTGTGACTGGATTTGAAATGGGTCTACTGTAAATAAGGCCAACTATTTAGAACTTTACCAGCTTGGGCATTTAGTTAAACATGATTTGGATGCACAAACTAAGTGCTCATCCATCAGAATACATAACAATCAAAAAAATAATGCTGGGATATTAAAACATGCTGATCATCATCAATGCTCTGGCCACATACTACCATTAGTGTACTGGCCAACTATAAATTTAAATTATAATAAATATTGACCTAAGATAAAATATAATGCATGAGCTTTAAAGCATATTCTCTCTGTGCCAACCAGAATGATGATGATCATCATCATCATTCTTATCACCTGGATGTCCATACACTAAATATATATGCCCTTTATTCTATATAGCTTTTATGCTCAAAGCTAGCTCAGGTAGAAAGAACTAATTTATTATTGTGAGCAAGAGGGAAATAAATATATAAATTAGTTTATTATAAATAACCTTAAGCAAATCATGAGCTTCCACTACTTATAAATAACTAGCTTTATTGGGATCATAAAAAACAAACTAAATTCTAAAATATAAGCTGTAATGATATAAGGTCATGCACATAACACTTCATGAAAAAGGAATTGGATAGAATAAAATAATTAAGACTAGAGAGAATATTTTTTTAAAACTATTATTTATTATCTGATTAATAACAACAAAAACAAAAATAACATGATATTATGACATTTCAAACACCCATTACATTAAAAAAATATACATTTTTACAAAATTTACATTAACCAACCAATTAAGTTTTATTCATGAATTAACTTTAAATTCACTATGTTCTTTTTTTAAAAATTTTAAGAGTTTGTTAAACATTTTCAAAAATCACAGATTAGAATCTATCCAGAGGGCAACTTGAGAAAAAAAACTTAGATTTATAGCAGATTATACATATATTTTTTTAAAAGTGATTTTATCTCTTGTAAGAGAAAATTGACTGGGTTTTACAAAAAATGGCTAATAATTTGGAATATTTTAACTTAATGAAGTATTTACTGTTATCAATTCTTATATAACACAAAAAACATTACATTTAGGAGACAAAAAAATTTCTATTACTAAAAAAAATGACATGCACACATTATAAAAAAATAATACCTCTTGTCATGGATTTAATATTGATGGAGTACTTTTCAATCGCAATTTTCAGTTTTCTATTAAATTGAGCTTCTCCTTGAAGACTTTTTAGACATGCATGATTAAGGTGTTTTTTCCTGGTGTGTAGTAATTCCAAGTAATTGGAAAGTGGCAAAATGTGTTCATTTGGTTCTCTTGAATTTTCAGGTGAGACAGAGGTCAATAGAGACTCATTGCTTTAGGTTGAAGGCTGGATTGCAGACTACTTTATGGGGGTACCTTCTCTACATTTTTTATTCCAGTAAAGGTATGTTACATGGAGAAAGTTAATGCCTAGCTTTTAGCTAAATTTAGCACATGGTTTTCATTGT
Source organism: Epiperipatus broadwayi (assembly GCA_028023455.1). Classification (NCBI taxonomy): domain Eukaryota; kingdom Metazoa; phylum Onychophora; class Udeonychophora; order Euonychophora; family Peripatidae; genus Epiperipatus; species Epiperipatus broadwayi. Next base: position 5,847,967 of record JAQFVV010006222.1, read on the forward strand.
ACAAACCATTTTTAGTGCTAAACTCGTAGAATGCTAAAAGCTTGACAAAAAAACTGCTATTTTATTCAATAGCTTAGTAACAGCTGGATTAGGTGTGGACAGTTCTCTCTTCAACAGCTAATGTTAGGAATAATTTTTATATTTTTCAGTGACAAGATTAAGATTTGACTGCTCTCTTCAACAGTTAAGTTAGCATTACCTCTCTCCAGACACTTGAATATTATCACTAATTTACACTCCCATATTTATATTTTTTCTAAAACAATCTTGCTCACAAGCCAATTACAATCTGTCTCTTACATGATAATCATCATGACAAACAACCAGATAAAATTTTATAAATACAATTGTTCAGAAAATTTCCTTCTTAGTCAAAGATATTGAAAAGAAGACAAGAACTTAAAATTAGCAATGTAAAATTTTTGACATTCCTTTTAAAATGAAATTTTCTTGCAAAAAAAAACAACAGCAATATAATCAGTTAATTGCATTGATTTGATTTTTCTTTTTCATTAAATAGATATTAAAAATCAACTCTGATTAATTAGAAATAAAATATATAAAGTTATTAAAATCTTATTTTGTTTTTCCTTCTCTTTTATTTTTTATTTTTATTTTTAAACTATACTCTTAAATATATTTAATGTTTGAGAAATTTTATACTATCATATGGGGATTTTACAAATATTAAGTTAAATAATTATCTTTTAAAAATAGGTCTAAGAAAATTTAAATATTATTTTCTCCTATTAATATTTCAAACCTGAGGAACATGCTGCCAACAATCTAATTATTTATTTTTTGCTAGTGCAGCTATATTACCAACAAGTTATATTACCCCAGTGTTATATAGGAAATAAAATTGTAGTTTCATCCAGCCAATTTCATTTCACTGCACCAAAATTTATGTTATTCATGCTTTGCTATGCATTAACACTTATACAGACTTAAATTTTGGGATATAATTTTTTAAGCATTGTTTGACTATTTGGTTAAAAGCAATTGTCTCATTTCTTAAAATCTATTTTTATTCATGCTTTGCTGTACCTTAATGTTTACACTAACTTACAAGCTGGGATATAATTTTTTTAATTAAGCCATTTTAAGCTATTTGATTACTGATAATAGTCTCATTTCTTTGATCTATTATTATTTTTGGAGATGGTGTAACTATTGACCTAACATATACAAGCCTATCTTTGGCTCTTTGATGGATAAAAAACCTCATCACAGAACACAAATTTGCAATGCAGCATGAGCACCATAAAAGTTATCTCAGTTTAAACACAAACACAACTTACAATCCAGAGGACACATTGAGATGAAAAAAATGACCCAAGGAATTTTTGTCCATGTGGAATATCTTGCTCATTTACTTTACAAATCTTATAGGCTCAATACCCATGACACAGTTTTGTGCCTGGTAGATAATTCAGTGTTCTACTGAAAGAAATCCCAGCTCTTCTGAGGGCCTTATTAAAAAAAAATTAAACATTAGGTAGGTGCAGTGCAGAGATAAAACATTGGAGCATCATGAATACACTGCATTCATATGTCTATAAGGCTATCACCACCCACCATCCTCCTTGAAGGCAATGCTACAATACTTCCTAATATTTACCCTCAATTTCTTCAAAGTATCTTCTGCTTTCCACAGTTTTAGTTTCATCATTTTGCTTTTCCTTGTTTTTTTGGTCAGAAGTGTAACAGTACCCTGCATTGGGAGACTGAACATCATAATAATTTTTCTGATAATAACTCTCTGTGTTGTGAAGTGATATACTTCTGGTTTGTCCAATTTTTGTGTTCTGTCATGGCATGAAGAACCACATTGCTGATGAGTATTTTTTTCATGAATTTTTGATCTGCTTCTGAAACTTCTAATTACTCGAGTTCAGGTAGGACTATAGATATGACCAGTTTATCTTTTCCACTTTCTCTTCCATGATGGTATTTCATTTCTTCTTTCCTGATACTATGGTGATGTTTTTATTTTCCACTTCCATATCGAATAGCATTCATATGTGGATTATTATCTTCTCTGTATGTTGGTTTAGTTGTAGGTTTAAATCCCCCTTCTTTTTCAGCATATGATTGCATGAAAGAGGATGTGCTGTTAAGCTTATTTTATGATATATTTTTAAAAAGTTCATATCTGTAGTTTCTTTGAATGTTTAAAAATCATTGGACAAAGCTAAAAATATTGAAATGTATTTGAATGTATTGTTAAATGTTGGCTACAATTATATATATTGATAAAAAATCAAGTCATATGACCTAATTTTAATAAAGCTCCTATTTACAAATGTTATATATAGAGTAAGTTAAAAACAAACTTTTATGAAGCTTCAAAAATACCCTCAACCTCAGACCGCGGTTTCTGCCTCTAGCGTCATCAGTGAGGTGCTAGGGAATAAAAATACTAGAACTAGTCCAGCATTTTATCAATGCCTAACTATTGAGAAGAAAATCTGAAACTTTCAGACATTTAAATGTCCAAAAATCCAGCTATCTAACTCAAATAGCCGTATGGGACTGAACTAAGTTCAGATACACCATATATTAATAGCTCTAGCAATATAAAATCGCCAAAGCATTAATAGCAAAAAACTAAAATTAAATTGATAAAAAATCAAGTCATATGACCTAATTTTAATAAAGCTCCTATTTACAAATGTTATATATAGAGTAAGTTAAAAACAAACTCTTATGAAGCTTCAAAAATACCCTCAACCTCAGACCGCGGTTTCTGCCTCTAGCATCATCAGTGAGGTGCTAGGGAATAAAAATACTAGAACTAGTCCAGCATTTTATCAATGCCTAACTATAGTTTTTTGCTATTAATGCTTTGGCGATTTTATATTGCTAGAGCTATTAATATATGGTGTATCTGAACTTAGTTCAGTCCCATATGGCTATTTGAGTTAGATAGCTGGATTTTTGGACATTTAAATGTCTGAAAGTTTCAGATTTTCTTCTCAATAGTTAGGCTTTGATAAAATGCTGGACTAGTTCTAGTATTTTTATTCCCTAGCACCTCACTGATGACGCTAGAGGCAGAAACCGCGGTCTGAGGTTGAGGGTATTTTTGAAGCTTCATAAGAGTTTGTTTTTAACTTACTCTATATATAACAATTATATATATATATAATGTTTTTAAAAATTTTAATATGAAATATAAAAATAAAAATATTAATAATAATATTGATTCTCTTGCTAATAAAAAAATATGGATATCAATGCCATATATTTCAAATGATCAAGTAAATTTTATAAGGAAAATCTATAAAGATATATGTCATATTGCATTTTATGCACCTCCTACATTAAACAAATTAATAAATAACTCTAAAGATAAAACCTCATTTATAAATAAAAATTGCATCATTTATAAATGGAGATGTAGGTGTGGTAGTTGATATATAATGGAATTGAGATGCACATTGGAAAAAAGAACTAAAGAGCACTTGCTGTTATTAAAAAGGGTTCAGAAAATGAAACAAAATTGCAAAGTAAATAATAATGTTTCAGCATCCATTTTCTACACCATAATAAGTCATGTATTTATGGTTTTAATTTCAATTATAATAATGTAAAAATATTGCAAATTGGAAAAAATAACAACAAAATGAAAATAAAGGAAGCTATTCTAATATACAAATACAAACAAGATTTAATTAACAGACAGGCAGCAAATGTTAAGATCATGGAATTGTGGGAAGATTAGCCCTTCAAAGTGCTAGTTGGCAAAGACTATGAGAATAGTCAAAAGTGCTCCTAAGTGAATAAAATTTTTAAAGTTATACTTTACACATATCTAATTACTGTATTTATAAATATTCAATTATAAGATTACATATATTGATTTGAAGAAATACACACATTGAATTATAATATTACATATATATATATATATCAACTATAAATGTCATGTCAATTTAAAGTATAATATAGTTTTACATTTTTATTTACTGTGTCAATACTAAAGAGTTAAAAATAATAGAGATAATTTTTTTTAATATTAATTGCTTTTATTTACAATGCACTAAAAATAATTATTTTATCCACAATGGGTTTAGATTTAACTTGAAATAAAATCATGGTGGTCCAGAAATTAATTAAATCAATCCCTTGTTATAAAAAAATAGGGATTGACTTAATTTCTGAACTTCCCATGCGTTTATTTCAAGTTGGATCTAAAAACCCCAATTGTGATTAAAGAAACTTTTTTTTTCTTTTTAGTGCATAGTAAATGAAAGCATTTAATATAATTTTTTTTATCTCTACTATTTTAAACTTTATTCTAACAAGGAACACTCTAAAACATTTAGTTGATGGTTCTTCTACTCTATCTATTAAATTACAAATGAATAAGGAAAGGAATAAAAGATGGATTCATTTTATTCCTGCATAAATACTATATCTTGTATTGGAAAGGAAAGTATTCATTTATTATTAACACTCACAAAGCGCATGCACAATTGGCTTGAAAGGCTGATATTTGAATGTAATCTTACTATTGATGTAAATATTAAAAACTGAATTTATAAAAGTTATGGAATAGGTGAAAAGATAAATGACAACAGCAAATTATCAAAGCAATATTCATATGTATGAATTAATAAATTAACACATTTTATGCTAATTTTGACTTTATTAGAAATTTGTAAGAGCCACACTGATTAGTCTTAAATTTTTTTTCAAATAGTTGATCCATAGGCAATACAGCTAATTACCATTCATTACCATCAGTGTATTTTCAGAATAAAGATCTCTTGAATTTAATCCAATTTTTCTGATCAGTCGACTATCTTCTCCACACCAGTCTATCAAACTTTCTTATCTCAATTATGAGATGCATGTGCTCTTTTTCTTTGCCTTTTATTATATCTTGAGATTCAGTTTAAGATTTCTGTTGTTATATATGAACAACTGATGTCTCTTTTTATTCATAGATTCTTTTCTTCACAATACTTATCACACCTTTTTATTTCATCAACACATCTCATATCTGGTCTATCTTCAGATTTTCTAAAATATCTTATAGCACTATATAATGTTTAGCTGTCCATTCATTATCAACTCAGCTAGCCACTTACCTATTCCATCTCCAATTGGCTGTTTAATTCATTTAATAATACTAGTAAGATCTCTTTGTTCTCTATTCTATAAAATTCATTTTTGATATATTCTTGTTGTTCTTAACACCTATTTCACCACTGAAGCTTAATTCTATGATTAATTTCATTCATCATCTTTTTATTGGCATTATTAATCTGAATGTTTGCAGCTATTAATCTTTTATAATTCATTAATTTTTATTATCTTCTTTTGGAAAAGCCATTGATCATTTCTTTAGTTTTTTTAGCATTTACCTTTAGTCCTATGTTATTTGGTTTCGTTTTATAGTTCTTGTAACATTTACTGAAATTCTAAAGTATTATAAATGTATAATAACCCAACAGTAAGGTTGCAGGCATGTGATTAATTCAAGGTCACATGCACAAGCATCATATGACATGGATTTTAAAACTACCCAAGAGTATGAGTTCTCTTGTAGACCATACCATGGCTAAATATATTTATTAAAATACAAGGTTCTTTTTATAATTCAAAATATTTTTTATCTTCACTCTTAAGATATCTTGATCTCAAATATAGGTTTTTTTCATTCTTAAACATCTTATATTATGTTCTAGGGATATTGTATTTATTTTAAATATAAGTTCTTTGCAAGCTTAAAATATCATATCTTATGCTTTAAAATATCTTAATCTCAAATATGAGTTCTTTTACAAGTTTAAAACATCTCAATCTCAGGTTTTAAAAACATATTTATCTCAAATATAGGTTATTTTACAAGTTTAGGATATCTTGATCTCAGCGTTCAAATTCAGAAATAAAATGCACTTGGAACAAAATGTTAATGGGAATGCTTTAAATTCTTAACAAAAATATATTGATTATTATTTAAACTAAACATGAAACATTTGACATTTTTTAAAATTTATTTTGGAATCTTAGTATTTTAAGAAAGTAAAAATGAAATGACATTATAACAAAATACTCAAATATTTATCTAATATAACTGATAACCTGAAAACATTTCTAAACACTTTACAATTACTAAATAGCAGGATTTCATTTCTACTAACCATCAAATACAGATATCTTATATTTTCTGATGAAAATTTGAATAAAAATATCAAAAGCATGTCGAAGGCAGTAAGAGCATCTTTTCTGCTCCAATTACACAGCAAGTGCACTTGAAATGAAATAAATATAACATTTATCTTCTAAGAATCCAGATAAAATAATTAAATAATCATTAAGAAAAATGAATGTATAAACACTATGTAACCATTGAAATGTATTCTTAAAATATGATTATTAATGCAAAATTTATTAAAGTAGATTTTATGATAAACAGATATGCTTATGCAAAGATATTATAATGGCAATGAGACAAAAACATATTTAATTAATAATAAAATATTTATTTACAATATATAATAATCCATATAATAAAAATATTTATTCACAGTAATTATTATTATTTCTTTTAATTTAATATCTATAATTTGCAGATATTATTAATTAATACATTGGTATAACTTTCTTCAAACCATTTCTATAATTTTATCGTATAAGTTATATTTTACACAGAGGCTAAACTCTCCAATAGTTCTCTTATTCACAAAATATAATCTTTATTTGCAAACCCAGTATCCATAGTGTAAAACAATATACTTCTATGCCTTTGTCCAAGCTATTAGAATATATTATATACTTTACTTAATCAAAAATAGTATTAAAAAAGCAGTGTGAAGATGCTTAATAAATATTAATATAATAGCAACAAGTATTATGCAATATGAAAATACTTATAACACGAACAATACCAATGTTGGGATGAAAGAGTAACTTTGCTTGACACTGATAATATACTTTAAATAAAAAATTATAGTGGAGCTAATATTAAATTATAAAGCTGAACATGCCTGTGGATATACACCAAAAGTATATTCTAATATTGGAATTGTAGGCAAATGGACAAGGGAAATATAAGCTACCAAAAATACAGTTGAGAACCTGGTACTATGTCAAGCAGTACAATGAATAAATGAGCTGTACTTTCTCTCATGGAGGGACTAAATACACATAAAAATAAAAGAATATCCACTTAAAATTGCCTCAAAAAAATAATAAAAAACATGGAGCTAATAATAATAATAAACATATCAATAATGATTCACCTCACATGCACATACAACAGGCACAAAATTCATTCACACAGTTAACATTATATGTATACCAACAAATCTATTATTGCATAATAGTGATAAGACTTTTTGCATAAATTATTTAAAATTCTTATACATATACTGATACCTATAATGTTCTTATTTATGAAATACTTTTCCTACTATACAAAAATGGCTAATATACTTCTGGGTACATTCATTTATAATTTTAAATACTCATTAAAAAAAACCTCTGGAATAATAAAACCAACACATAAATAAAACCCACTGTATATCTTAACAATTTCCACGCCTGAAACACTGTTCATAAAAACATATTTATAATATAATAACTAATAATAATCATGATATAATCCCTAAAAGCTATGGTTATAATCATTCTAAAGTATATAAAAAATCATACAAAATAATTATAATACCATTTTAGAGATTAACAGTTCATTTTTTTCTATAAGGAAAACAATCTCTTTTCAGTTCTTTTATTCTCTTCTTGAAATGATATATGAACACATTGTCCTTGACTAAAGTAAATCACACACACACACACACACATATATATATATATAAATGTTTTGGAGAAAAAATTTGCAATAATTTTACAAATATAAAATACCAGGAGCTGATGGCAAATAGAAAATGGTCTCTTTCAAGACACATTTTTTTATTTATATAATAGCAATAAAATCAGAAAAACAACAAACAGAATAATAATTCTTTATCTACAATTGCTCTTTATGAAGATTTATTATTACAAATTGACTGCAGTAAACTTAAATTATATTTATTCATTTTTAAATATAATCATAATATACTTGAAACAGTCAGTAATTTAAAAACAAAATATTCAAATAAATTGTTAAATAAATAAACTTGAGATGAATAGGTAACTATATTATTTGTTTTAATATGAAACAATCTGGATATAGCCTTTTCATTACTATAATTAAACATTTAATTTTCATAAATTTATCTCTTATGATAATTTTATAATTGTAAATGATTATCAATGCTTTCTTTTTTTAATAAAATGTATGATTTTATAGAAATTCATCATTTTATAACTGAGCTTGACATAAGTAGATTGATTATTTTAGTACCAAATAATTAGTATTAATAACTAATTAAAAGCTAGTTAAACATAATCTCATAGCAATTTAACTAATATTATATAGCAATGAACAATATATATTTTCCTTATATGACTTTTCCTTTGGCTTCCTTTAAAAATATTATAATTTTCTTTAGCATCTTTTAAAATTATTGTTAATAAATCAGTTGAACATATGCTTTTAGGAGAAACACTGTGTGGATAACTTACAAGTTCTTTACTCTATCATAAATATAATAAAAACTAAAACATTAAATGTTAACATTGACTTAAAAATAAAGTCAAATAAAAAACAAACAATTTACTTCAAAACTAAAGTTGAAGTGAAGATTAGATGAATTATGAAAAAAATAGAAATGTTTAAATTTTAAATGTTTCCATTTTTATACTAGTGTGTCTGTTTTCTTTTCTCTCCACCCATAAACCAAGATCAATACTGCATTTCATTATTATTAAAACAATGACTTACAGATCTGCATTATAATATTTAAATTAATAGTTGTTATTGACTTTTAATTGATCTAACCTTGACCTTGCCTTTTAAATCCAGTCAACCCAATCAAGTGATCAACTAGACAATAAAGGAATTTGTTAATTAATGATTTTTATCAATTCTAAATAATTATTAAAACAGAGGCAAAACTTTCCATTCAGCACTCAGTGCACAGCAGAGTAACCAATGGATGCAAGAAGGTTTGGACATAAAATACCTATCTAGTGTCTATTCATCCAATATCCCCAGACTAGTTTTTAGCTTGTGACTTTCATCAGTAAAGAACCTTGGATTTGGGAGCACTGCATCTAGAGCAGCTTGAACAAGCATAAGAAATTGTGATGATGTGATCTAAATAATTATCAAATTAATTATTTAATAAAATTATTAACAGATTTTCATATTAAACATTCTTTTTATTAAATATATCATTCTCAATTTATTTAATACTTTTTACTTTATCCTAATTAAAACCTTTTAACATTATAATAGATGTACCCAATTTTAAAATACACATTATTTTTAATAAAGCTTTCTTTAACTTTCAATACTTTACATACATGTTCTAACACTACATCACATGTCCACCAGCTCTTATGCTTGTGTATAACTGTTGTTAAAACAGGCAAAACTCACTATATGTATTGCCACACACAGCAAGATAGAGTAATCAATGTATGCCAGAAGGCTTGTGCATAAAATACCCATCTAGTGCCTACTCATCCAATATCCCTAGACTAGTTTCTGGCTTGTGGCCTTCATCAGTGAGTGCTCTCAGATTCAAGGCTCCTCATTGACAAAGGCCACAAGCCAGAAACTAGTCTGGGGATATTGGATGAGTAGGCACTAGATGGGGATTTTATGCACAAGCTTTCTGGCATCCATTGATTACTTTAGCTTGCTGTGTGTGGCAATACGTATAGTGAGTTTTGCCTGTTTTAATGTTCTAACACTCACACACATACATGTTATTTATTTTTAAAAATCAATAATTTAAATTCCTAATAAAGTTAACTAATGTATTTGAAACATATTAAGCTCTGGATTAACTCTTTTTTAGCTTAAATATTAATTTTATTTTTTCAAGTAAATATTCAACCTAAGATAATCTTTTAAATAATTGCTAACTAATAAGGCTAACTGAATTACTTTAACTCATACTATTGAAATATATAATTTAAGATTTTTTTTATAATAGTGCAGATAAAGAAATTTACTTATAATCTTATATATAAAAAAATAATACTTTAAAACATATATCTATCCCAAATGGTTAAATATATGGTTACAATATATAAATAATACAAATAAAAATTAAAAACTATTGTAATAACAATAAAAATAATAAATATAATATTTGCACATTCACACAACAAAATCCAGAGTTTTGGGAAATTATCCCAAAGCTGATTTAGATGAGAGGTTGAGACCTGGAATCAGATCGCACCACAGTTCCTTTACCAATGTTCCATAATTTACTATCCTATGAATGGCAACTATGAGGTTACACTCATTCTCTTTTAGTTCATGAGCTGGCAGTAGTACAGGGTGAAGTATGAGACTCAATGAATAATTAATAAATTAGCAATTAACCAATAGACACACACCCATATGGTCTACTGAGGTAATGCATATACTAATAATTAACACTAAATAGAATAGATTTGGATAAGATTTAGGAATGGATTGCGAGTAATACACTAAACACAAAACATTATTACAAATTTAATATCTTTATTTATTTAATTATAAATTAATATAAAATTAGAAGTGCATTGGGATTTACACTTGCAGGTGTCTTACAATAATGAGCTGAATGAGATACAAAGATCTCATCTTTTATAACGTACTTTAAATTATTTAACTTTAAATTTATTACAATTACTGTCTGCAGTCTATAATCATGCTTGAATATGGTATGCCATCTATTCTTGGTTTGCGATGAATTAAATCTTACAAGAATGATAACTGTCAAAATATAACTTATTATGGTTAACTTATATATAGTGAGCAATAAATATGCTCTCTATGCAGATTATTAAAATGAACTAGATCTGGTGTTCAGATCAATGCTGAACTGAATAATAATATGGAAGAATAAACTGGTAGATGTAGCAGAGATTCAGATACTAATGCCCTACATTAATTAAATAAAAGTTGCAGCCTGAATGTGTAATTAGTCATGGGATTCAGCACTAAGTATTTGGTTTTCATGGACCGTACAATTTGCTATCATAAAATATAAAGACCATTTAGTTTGGGAGATTGGAGCAACTTAAAATATGGTTCTGGACTCTCCAGTTCCAGTTCTAGAAGAGCTGTCTAAATTTATAATAATGGGATGGCATTTCACCAGAAGCTCATTTACAAAGACATATAGCAAGGCATATTGCACATGTGTGCTTTATAAAGAAACATTCATAACACTTACTAAAATATCAAATATTAAAATTACTAATGCGCTAAATCTATAGTTTAGTTCTGCCAAACTACCTTACTCCAGTTCACTAATTAGCATACATAAAACATGGTAAGAAGAATAATTAAAGTAATCTAGTTTAAACTAAACCTGGATAGTTATATAATAAACTAAGGAGGAAAAAAGCATATTTGGGGTTTAACTTATTTTAATAACATGCCTTTATAATATAATTCTTGTGATTATTAACTAGACATATTTATTAACATGCAAACCATAAAAATTAGTTATAACATAGTAGCTTACCTAAATATACATATATAGAATAGATATCAAAATGGAAATTTATGTTTGCTAACAGCAGCATAAATCAATTACAAGAGAGCTAATAATTTCTCTAAAATTACTAATCTTAATGGTCTCCATTTTGAATAATGGCATATCATAAGATCAATACAATAAACAAATAATGTAAAAGAGAATGGCATGACCACAGATCAGGATAGTACAGATATAATAACTGAACACAGTTATTATGTTTAGGAAAATTATTAAATTATAAATATTCATTTAATAAACAAGACTGTTACAATTATGAATATTAATTTAGAAGTTACATTAAATTTATTATAGTTTTAGTTTACTTCATTGAGAAAACATTTCAAAGTTATAATTTATGAATCTGATATAGATTCAGATCATAATTTGGTGATGGCTAAATTAAAGTTAAGTTTAAAAAGAATTAAAAGAGGGAAAAGATACACAAGATGGGACTTGGATAAATTGAGACAAATGGAAAAAGGAAAATTTGGTTTAATATGTGAAAATGAATTTAAAAGAATTGTTCAGGATGGGAACTATATTAATAGCTCTGATGAGTGTTGGAATAGAATTAAAGAGGGATTCTTGAAAATAGCAAAAAATGAAATAGGTATTATTCGGGTGAGAAAAGCTAAAAGACCTTGGATAACTGAAGGTATGTTGGAAAAGATGGAAGTGTGGAGATGGTGGAAGAATGTAAATACTGAGGAAGGGCAAAAGGAATATAGGAAATTTAATAATGAATTAAGAAGAGAAACAGATTTAGCAAAAGAAAAGTGGTTGGAGCAAGAATGTAAAGAGATAGAAAGGTTTCAACAGATGAAAAGATATGATCTAGCATTTGATAGAATACAAAGTATTTCTTGGGAGAAAAAGACATGGGTAGCAAGTGAGATTGTGGATAAGAATGGAAGAAGGTTAACCGATAGTAATGATATATTAAAAAGATGGGAAGAATATATTCGGTATCTGTTTAGTAGAGGAAATAATTTAATTAGTTATGAACTTGAAAATGAAGAAGATGTTGCAATGGATGATAGAGGTATGGACATACTTCCAGATGAAGTAAGAAAGGAAATCGCACAAATGAAGAATGGTAAGGCTATTGGATTTGATGCAATACCTATAGAATTTTTGAGAGAAATGGGAGAATTTACTATGAAGGAAATAGTTGGACTTTGCAATTTGATATATAATAGTGGAGTTTGGACTGAAGATTTTTTAAGAACTATAGTGATTCCAATTGCTAAAAAGAAGAAAGCTGTTAAATGTGAAGAGTATAGGACAATAAGTGTATTGTCTCATGTTTCTAAGGTGTTATTGAGGATTTTAACTCAAAGGATTTATGGGAAGGTTGACTATTATATTGCTGAAGAACAGTTTGGTTTTCAGAAAGGGAAAAGCACAAGAGATGCTATTGGTATTGTTAGGACAATTGCAGAAAGATATATTGAAAGAGATAAAGGAATTGGTATATGTTTTGTAGATTTAGAAAAGGCATTTGATAGAGTAAGCTGGAATAAACTGATGTCTATCTTAAGAGATAAAGGAGTATTCTGGAAAGAAAGACGATTGATATGGAATATGTATAATGGGCAAAGAATAAGAGTTAGATTTGGATGTAATGAGATGGATGAAGTGAATATAGAAAGTGGAGTTAGGCAAGGATGTAGTATGTCACCTGTTTTGTTTAATATTTATTTAGAAGATATGATAAATAATTATTTGGACTGTGGAGGAGCAAATGTTGGAAGGAGAGTAATAAAGTGTATAAGATTTGCAGATGATATGGCTCTTATTGCTGAGGAAGAAAAGGATCTTCCAGAATATGTTGAATGAATAAATTGGAAGAAGGATGTATGGCATATGGAATGAAGATTAATATTGAAAAGACTAAGTGTTTATGGATAGGGAGAGATGCAAAAAGACTGCAAATTGGAATCCATGATGACATGGTGCAGCAGGTGAAGGGATTTAGATATTTGGGTTGTTGGTTGAGTGAGGATGGAAGAAGTGAAGATGAAGTTAAAAGAAGAATAGCATTGGCAAAGGTGACATTTGTAAAAAGAAAGAAGATATTCTGTGGACCTATGGAAAGAGAATTAAGGAAAAGATTAATTAAATGTTATGTGTGGAGTGCATTAATGTATGGTTGTGAGACATGGACATTGAGTAATAGAATTAAGAAACGACTGGAAGCTTTTGAGATGTGGATATGGAGAAAAATGGAAAAAAATCAGTTGGGTGAATAAAATAACAAATGAAGAAGTTTTGAAAAGAGTTAATGAGGAAAGAAGATTGATTGAAAGTATCAAAGAGAGAAAGAGAAACTGGATTGGACATATACTAAGAAAAGATTATAGTTTAATGAAAGATGTTTTGGAAGGAATGGTGAGTGGAAATAAAAAGAAAGGACGGAAGAGATTGACATTATTGGATGATATACGAGATGGAAGGGGTTATGTGGAATTGAGGAAGTGGGCAAGGAAGAAAATGGAATGGAAGAATGGATGAACTGATGTAGTGACTACTCTCTGGACCTGTCTATTGGACAGACTACTATTGATGAATTTATGAATGTAAAACAATATAGCTAGCTTTAGAAATTTATTAGAATAATTTTAATTTTAGATTTATTTCAAAGAGCTCTGTTGGAAAAAATGTTACCAATAATCTTCTTCTTTGGGCTGAGCTTTCCACCATTGTAGTGGACTATTACTTTGGTAGGAGGGCTTTTCTCTAGTCTTCTTAGTGGGCTGTTGGTTTCAAACTCCTCCATTCCTTCCTTAGCCACTCATTTTCAATGTTCTTCATATAAATTTAGAGAATTAATATTTAGTGCTAAATTTTAGGGTTTTTATATTAACTCTTTGACCCTTCTACAAAATCTATTAAGTTGTTTACAGTTTTTAAATTTTTAATCTTAAGTTTTAACAGTTTTATTAATATTAGAGAAGAGAAAGGCAAAATCTAAGTGATTTATAAATAGTGCCAGTTAAATGATTTTGCTTTGTCTTAAAATTTATTTTACAATTATTTTAAAATCTGTTCTTGCTCTTCACACAAATTAAACCAGTGCATGTGGTATGAGAATTTTCAAGAAACGGGCAATCTTTTAAACACATTTAAAATTTCTAAACATCTTGTCACCTCTAGAATTGAAAATTTATATGTGAATTTTAAGTTAAATAAAAAGAAATTTGTACATTTCTATTTTAATAAATTAAAGATAAAATAATTTAATTGCAATGCAATGCTTATAAAATCTATTGTGTTGCAGCTTCATTTGCATAGATATGTAGGTGCTCTCCTACACATACAATAATGTTTATACCACTTACTTTTAATTTATTACATAATTTATTACTAAGTATGCACATTATATAACAATATGCATACAGCACATGATTACCATTTCTTATGCTTGCTTATAACTGTTGATTACTCTAGCTTGCTGTGTGTGGCAATATGTATAGTGAGTTTTGCCTGTTTTAATATGCATACAGACAATAATATAACTAGGTGTATGCAAATATACATATATATATATACATACACATACATAAATATATGAACACATACATAAATATACATTAATATATGTGGACTTGGAGGGGTTTAAACTGAGGATAAATACTATTATGGAACATAGTAGGTGAAATGGGATTATAGACTAAAAATACTGTTCCAATATATATATAAAATGTAACAATTTTACTCTAGATAAATACTTTGCATCTAATAGAGATATATATGAGAGATAGTGACAATGGCCAACTGATGAGTGTTGATTCAGCATGAAATGCATCTTGGAGGTTATTTGTCTTTTATTATATCTTTATTTATATAAATTTGAAAAGATTGGGATAGTGTGGAAGTGTTTATTTTATATATATGTGTGTGTGTGTTGAAACATTTTTAGATACATTGAAATTTATGTTAAATACAGCTCTAGTTCTTATCTAGAGATAAAATTATTATAATAAATATATTCATGTTTAAGGAAAGAAAACTCAAAACTTTTTTTACTTTTCTTGTTTTACAATAGACTTTTCAACTACAGTTGAATGTTACAATTTAATATTTTTTTAAGAGATACATTGTTAAAACATTTTTAAATATATGGAAATTTCTGTTATTTTTTAGAAAAAATATTGCAGATATTAAGAAACAATGATCAATGAAAATTTTATGTAATATATATATATATTGTTCCCTTTTTTATTGGTACACCCCCATCATAAAATAAATTCGAAATAAATTATTGTATAATTCAAAATTTTATAAAATCAAAAATATTTATTTATTACACTATGAAATATAACAGTCATTTTAGTTATCTTAGGATTTGAACTTGAATTAGTTCATTTGAGGTAGTATAAATGATATAAATCTTGGTTAAAATATCTATTTTCAAAGGTATATAAAAGATAAAATAATGAAATATAAATTAATAATATGTGATAATAAATAATCGTTTGATAATATTTAAAATTGTAGTTAAATTCAAATCTAATCTTATAAATAAAAATATGCATTATGTAAGTAGATAATATTCATTAAGGCTGTAGCCTCAATCACATGCGTATAAAATGTGATAGTCATGCCTGTGCACATGTAATATTATACAGCAATTAACTATTGCTGGTGAAATCTTAATTTTTTTTTTTTTTTAAATAAATAATTAATATTTAGGTTATGAATTTTATGATAAAAAGTTTATAAAATTGGGATTTAGTCTAAAAAAAGGAAAATGCTTAAATTGTAGTTTTATTAAGTTCAGGAAAGGTATTGTTTTTTTTATTACTAATAAATATTTTAAACAGATAGTATTTGTTTTAAAAATAGTTAAACTACATGTAACTAGCAAGTAAAAAAATTAACCAATTGGAGAGTGCAATTTGGAATAAATTAACAGCCAGCAGACAATGTTTTTTTAAAAAAAAATTGGAAAAAAAAATATGGATAGAAAAAAAAAGATTACAGATCGGAAAGAAAAGTAACTGATTTTTTTTCCAAAATTTGTCTAAATTTTGTTAAATCTTATTATTATTTTAAAAAAGTAATTGATTATGATCTACTTGAGCATTTAAAACTATATATTCTAAAGTTTTGTTAAAATGAAAGAGTGAAAAAAGTTAAATCTCTACTGGCGAAATACAACAATTTAGTAGTTTTCAGAAAATATCTTGGAGTCATTATATTGGAAATAAATATTGGAATAATGAAAAAAAAAGGTAAATTTATGCCAAAGAGTTGTAAAGTAATACATAAACTCAAGAAAAACACCATAAGAATTAGTTTAATATATAATTTAATTAATAAACAAGATGAAATATTTATGTGTCATGGCTATCATAGTAGTTGGACAAGATTAAGTTGGAATCAATGGATGAATAAAAAGAAAATTATTCCTGACAGAGTTAAGTACAAATTTTTAAAAATAATTAAAACTAAATTAGTAATGAATAATGAAGGAAATATTTGCCTATGGAAATGTATACTTAGTATTATAGGAGAACATATAAAAGAGTATCTGAATGAAAATTTCAATAGAATAAAAGTTAGGAACAAATCGTTATTAATTTTAATATAACTTTCATATATAATAAAATTTAATAATGAATTATATATGTGGTAAATAAAGGATTAAAAGTTAGAAGGATGTATGGATATAATACAAGGTAAAATGTAAAAGGAAAATTTTAAATGAAGATTATATTTGTACTTGTAATAAAATCATAGTGGTCTGCTTGGAAAATGAAAGAATTATTTATCAAAACTGTAAATGTAAAAATAAGATAAGTGTAAAAAATTAAATAATTACTGAAGACAACTAATAAAGAATAAATATGTATGGGAGGAGAAAAAGTTAACTAAATTAATAGAATAAACCATTAGCTCATTTGAGAATATAAAATGTATATTGAAGATAATGTCTGACTATATTTAAAGAGAAGGTGTAAAATGCTCTCTTTTAAATGATAACATTGACAAAGAGTATGTAAGTACTGAAGCATAGTAGTGGACCGGTGAATATGGATATAATAAATACCAGAAGTATCTGAATAAATACAGTATGAAAGTTAAAGATAATCTATGATTATCATGACCCCCCTCCCCCTGAGAAATTATCAATAATCTATTTACATTGAAATTATATAATTTTGTGATATTTTTATGAGAACAAAGGGAGAAGTGGGAGGAATATTGATGCATAACTAGTCTGAAGCATTTAAAACGATTGGAGTACCTTTAAAAATTAAAGATTTTTAAGATGAACTTATATTTTGCAAAACAACAACAACAACAACTTGTAACATAATATTTTTATATAGTTTAATTTTATAATTTAAAATAATCGTTATCAATATGGGAAATAAGTAAATGTAAAAAAAAAAGGATAATTAATTTGATTTATTTATCTATATATAGGGTATGTGAGCACAGACTTTCACATAACCCACCACTCTCCACTCTACGTAGTTAATTGTTTAAATTTTTGTTTTGTTTTGTTAAATAATTAAAATAAATAGATATAAACAATGAACTAGTGAAATATACACATAAAAGTAGTTACATACTTCTGTGTTCGAATATAATATTGAAATGATAAATTATGATATTTAAATTTTGATTGTACGTTTAATTATAAATAATTTACTATAATTATAGTGGAGTTATAATTAATCCTAGTTTGTAATTCTGTGTAGGCTATTATTTATAAAAAATGTCTGAAACAGGTATAGATTGGAAATAGGAAGTTAATATCTGAGTTGTTTTGATAAAATGAAGATAAAGATTTTTATTTTAGGATGCACCAAAAAGTCTTCTACTAACATTTAGCTTAATATCATAAATTGTAAATGAAAATTAGTTCGGGAGGAGATAAGTTGTCATATTTTTTTTTATGTAACAAAACATCGACCGAGAAGTGAACCCCGGGACAACTGCTTGTAAGGCAGCTGTGATAACCACTTGGCCACTAACGATTGACAAGTTATCATATTTGAGAGTATATAGTATAAAAGTTTCTTTTTTTTTGTATTGATTATAGAGTTTGATAATAAAGCCATAGGAAAATTGAGTGTGATATCAGAAAAGAAATTAATGATTTCATAATTGTAGTATTAATATCTTCTTAGTGCAAGCTAAAAAGAAAGATCAAATGGTGAATATAATAAAATATGAATACAGATTAGTATGTAATATTTTATAATAGTACAATAAGATTATTTTAATTAAGAAATAAAACAATAATCCATATGTTAGATTTTCATTTATTTTTTGAAATATAATCTATAAGGGGTAATGCGTGTAAATCAAATCCATAAAAAGGGACTGATTATTTAATAAATACATGTGATTTTGTTATATAAGAAATAAAGTTAAATATAACAACACCATATCTTATGAGAGAGGAGTATTTAATTTTAAATCTCTATAATTGTAATTAAGGGGAATATAAATGTTTAAATGTTTATAAATGTTACTGTATTATATTGTTATATAATGTTATTAATATTGTTATTTATTAAGCTATATAGTAGTTTAAAATCATTGCTGAAAGATCTTGTAAATAATATGATTAAGTTGATATCTAAATGTTAAATTAAGTATTGAGAGTTGCATTTCTTTTGTTAGAGTCATCATCACTACACCAACGTCAGAGATTATTAATTGTAATTTACACATTAACCAAAACATACAGTTTGAGATTTGAATAAGAGATTAAATCAGTAGAAGATAATGTATATCAATAATTTAAGAAAATATTTCTTAAAAGGGATTTTAAATTATTGCAAACTGCCTTGATCACATAAATCATTAATTAAATATATTGCAATTTTATTAAAGTATGTTTATTTATTTATAGAAAATCAGAGGATGAATTAGTTATGATTGCAATTTAGATAACAATAGTTATTTATTATTAAATATTAGAGAACAAATATAAACTAGTAATAGACTGAGATTGTAAGTCTTTTCTTAATTAAGACACTACCTATAGAATTAAGTAAAATCCCTCTTGATATCTTATAGGTCTAAGGAATACCTGATTAAAAGTCAATGATAATCCTGAGATCTCCTTAGTATAATATTATTATGGTTATTTTTAATTATAATCCTATAAAAGTAATATCAATAAGAGATAAATATACAATAGACTGATAGTTTAATCTTATTAATTAATTTAATGTAAGTTTAATGATTATAAATGTTTTATTATATTTATTGAAGTATTATTGTTAGTCATGGGAATATTTAGATATTTAATAAGGGGGAGTATCTTGGTATTCTTAAACCATTGAGCAAATCTTCTGGTATTTTTTAATGTTAAAGGGTATACGATCTTGTTAATAGGATAAGTGGGTCTCATAACTACTGATGTTAATTAAATAGAATTTAGAAATAATTAAGAGTACAAAATTGTACCAAGATAAAATAACAGTATAGCCTAATCTAGAGATTTGTCATGTTTTCTAGGGGTCATTGTCCTATTGGCAGGGCACAATATATATATATAATCTTTAATTCTAGATGACTTAAGCAATCTCCCACTTATTTTTATTCTCTTATTTTTTCCTAATAATCTCCAAAAAATATTTTCTTTAAAACTTATGTAAAAATAAAATTTTGAGATAAGGAACCACTTTAGCATATATTCTTACCAACATTAATCTTCTCAGTATCATCAAACAGTCTAATCTCCGCAATTGCATTTTAATAAATATTTTTCCTAAAAGCTTTAATCATCTCTAAAATACTGAAAGAGTCAAATGCCTTTTCATGATCCAAAAATATAGTGCAAAGTGATAACTCATATTCACTAGTTTTTTTCTAATAACTTCATTTAATACTTAGATAAGATCTACTCTGCTAAAATCACTTTTAAGACCAGCTGATTCTTTTGATTGGTTTGAATATAAAGTTCTTTGTAAATATGTTGTAATAATTTTAATAAAATGTTCATACAGATCTAAACAACAGATCCGTTCGTAATTTCTAAGACCTTCTTTTTCACCTTTCTTAAACATTAATATTACTGCAACATGTTTTGGCCAATCATCTGATATATCATTATCATTTAGATGATGAGGATATAGTTTTGCAATTAATTTTGTATTTTTTTGCCTTTTTTAAAAAATATCTCTAATGATTTTGTCATTTCATCTAGATCTCTCCTTTATCATAGATGTAAATGAAATCTTCATTTTTTTATTTGAAATGCTTACCATTTCAAAAGATGTCATAATTGTAAAATTTTATTATTATTATATAGTTAGTTGTAAAATTCTTCCACACATTTTAAGATAGTGTTCTCCTTTACTCTTTTTTATTACAAAAACAACTTTCGTTTTACTATCAATATGATGCTTTATACTTTTGAAACTTTTGTTCTCTTCCACAGCTTTTTTTAATCATTTCACC
Organism: Epiperipatus broadwayi; assembly: GCA_028023455.1. Lineage (NCBI taxonomy): Eukaryota > Metazoa > Onychophora > Udeonychophora > Euonychophora > Peripatidae > Epiperipatus > Epiperipatus broadwayi. Next base: position 5,869,005 of record JAQFVV010006222.1, read on the forward strand.
ATTATATTTTCTTATATCATTATTAATTTTTTTTTTTTTACCAATTAACTCAATTCCAAATATTTAATTCTTTTAAATGAATACTTATAAAAGATTTTCATGTTCCTTATTAGTAAATTGCTGCTCTTTTGCATTAAGTATGAGTTCAACTGTTGCTAATTGAGTATAGATATTTTTTTTCCTAATGAACTCATTTACTTCAGTGATCATTAAAATCTGTTAATATTTACAATGATTTTCCAAGTTTTAATTTAAATTCATTAGAGTATTTATGAAAATTAGAGGTATAAACTATTTAATTCTGTCCAAATTGCATATAAAACATTTAAAGTTGATTTTTTTAAACTTGAGTAATAAATCATATTTAATTTGTTATAAATATGTAAAAGAGGAGAATAAAACAGGTCGAATCAGATAAAAAAAAATGTAGTTTTAGTATATATAAAAATTTGTTTTGTATGTCTAATTTATTATATATATTGTATATATTGCAGCTCTGGGAAAGTCTTTTCAAATTGTCATCTATTTTGCATGTGAGATATATGAAGTGTTGTGTTGTATAAAGTGCATAAAAGAAGTATTCATCATCATCATTATCATCAACCATTATCAATCCACTGCAGGATGAAGGTCTCTCCAAGTTCAATCCATCTTCTCCAATCTTTAGCTTCTCTTCTCCACATCACCCTGCACACTTTCTTATTTCATCTATCCATCTCATGTGGTCTCTTTTTGGGTCTTTTACAATCTCTTGGATCCAGTTTAAGATTTTAATTGTCCATCTGTCCAGCCCAACTCCACTTCAGTCTTTTAATTTTTTCAATGAGTCAATAACACCTGTTTGTTCTCTTACCCATATATTGTGTTTTCGATCTCTTCTTGTTACTCCCAACATGCATATTTCCATACTTTTTTGAGTGGTCTTAAGTCTCTATATTACTCTTCTATTAAGTGTCCAAGTCTCACATCCATGAGTAACAACTGGTAAAACACATTTATTAAAAGGAAGGTTTTAAAAGAAGTATTATCACAGTACCATATTTTTAATAGCTTTTTTAATCTCTCGTTTTGTATCTCATTAACTGATTATAGTTTTAAAACTTATACTTTCTGCTAGTCAAAATATAATTCAACACTTTTCTTTGCATATTTTATATTCATTTCCATAATTCTATGAATCTATATCCTCATTCTATAAATAAAAAACAATCAAATGGCATTATTGCTAAGGAGTTTATAAGAAGTCTGAGTATCAAAGGTTCCAGAGCTGAAATTAATCCTAGGACATCATGATATAAAGTCTGACATTCTACCATTAAACTGAATCATGCAGGATTATATCTCATCAATTTCCATCTTCAAATTCATCTTATTTTCCAATTCTAGCATTAAAATTTCTCATGACAATTTTTAAACAATGTTTTTTTGATCAAATAATTTCTATACATATTTATAAAAAAATTCTTTATTTAATCGGAATGAGAAATTGTTTGGCATAAGCATGAATTATCTGCATTCATTCCAATAAATTGAAAATCTTATTTTGCCTCTCAGTCTAATGTACCATCATCAATATTTGCAATGGTGTTTTTCCATTTATTATTTATAATAAATCTGACATTACTTTTGGTTTCAGTATTTGTATCTTTATAGTAAAGCATATTTCCATTTTCAAACAGATTGTCTTTTCAACTTTTACTTCTTGAAAAGTTTAACAGTTTAATAATAAAGAGATGTTATCCCAGTTTAGATAATCATCCCTTATCTGGAAATGTTTTGCAGTTGCTAATATCCAAATCATCTTCTAAACTCAAGTAGTATCTTTGATGCACAATCAAGCATTTTTTATTATCCCGAGTCTTTAGTCACCAATTGTTCCTAGAGTTGATATTTATAAAACTTCACATTTATATCAGTTTATATTTATCTATTGGGACTGTAAATATAAAAATGCAATGAAAATTCATGCAGACATATTTATACATTTATCCTGCATTAATTCAATTAAGAACTAGAAATATTGAAAAGAAAGGACATGGTATTTTTTTGGTCTTAGATTTAAAAATAAAAGCCAGTAAATTCACTAAATTTGTTGGTGTATGTTGGTAAGCAACCCACCTGTGTTTGTTTCCATGTTAATAGTCATTAGTAATAACAGCTGCAATGAAAAGCCAAAAGCATATGAAGTGAACCACAGGAAATTGTCCTGCATAATTTCCTAAAACCTCAAAAAAAAAATCAAAAGTTTCCTTTCAATTAATAATGAATTTCTTTTTACATATTACCATTTATACAATGCTATAAATATTATTTTATTTAAGAATTTATATGCAATTATATCAATGTTTTATAAGGACAAAGCATCACAAACATTAAGTAAATTATGCATTTTTGCATGAGAGAGAGAGAAGATTTGAAAATAAATTCGCAAACTATTTAGCACTATATGCTTTGCAGAAGATCTGGGATTTTAATAGCATCTGTTGAAAAAAAGGCACAATGTAAAACATTATAGAAAAAGGACAGTGGTAGAATGTGGTTGGAAGGAGAAAGGTTATAATATGTCACAACTTTAAAATAAATTGGGAAGTTTAATAAGATCAGATGGGAGAAATAGAAGAGGCATAATTGCACAAGCCAAGAAAACTTTTAAGAAAAAATGAAGTTAATTAACATCTAAAAATATATACCCCCCATATTAAAAATCATTTTATCAAGAGCTTCATCTGCAGTATTGCTTTATATAGATCAGGGAAATAGATATTACTTGGGTATGGAAAAAACTTAACAAGTAAGAGCCTTTGAATAATGTTGTTGGTGCAGCATGATGAAGACACTATAGACATTCAAAATGAGAAATTATTGAGTCTGATTGGAAAATGTAGAAGTAGTTTAAAGGTCATCACTCAAATAAGAAATATTATAATCGACCCCTTGATAGGACATTCCGAATGGTATACATTATTGCTGAAGGGGATGATGTAGGAAAGATCAGCAACAAAAAGTCTTATGATGGAATATATGAATATAATTATAGGATATGGTTTTATAGTTTGGAAAAGATCTGGCAATAAAAAGACTAAAAAATTCTGTCGTCTAATAACCTACAGGCTGGATGATGGGGGGAGGGGTACATTATTGATGAAAGTATCCTTTTCAAAGGCAAAGGTTATATAAATATTTTAAACAATCAATTTAATATGTAAAATATTATATTTGTAAAATAGTAATTTAGAAACTTTTCTTTCCATTGAAGATAATACTTTGAAATTATTCAGACATGATTTACTTATTAAAGTTGTTAGACTGTTCTATTATGTAAAATCTACAAATATTTATTTAATAATAGTAACCAAAGATGACTGAATTTTAAGCAAAATAATCGACTGGTTTTGCTTAGAGATTTTTTTTTTTTTATCAAGTTAGTTTAATTGTTTAAAAAAAATCTCATAAACGCATAAAAAATGTTTGAATTATTATGCAAATAATTATTTATGTTGTAATTATTGTTTAATTTTGTGATGAATTGATCAATAATTTCTAGACATTTCTTTCAGTGTTAAATCAACATACTGTCTTTATATGCAGTATTGATAAAAGAAAGTAATTTAATATATCCCTTGCTTATGAAAGATTAAAAAAAATCGAAATATTTTGTAGGCTAGACACAAAACTGATAAGAAATTTAAATCTTAAAAAAATAATAATAATCCAATTTCAACAGAAATCACTAAATGCAAACAGCAAACAAAATATTATACGTCTTGTTTTTTTTCCTTTTTAATTGAATTACTTTTCTATGATAAAACTTTACTTATAAATGAGATGATAAACACGTACAAAATTACTGGAGTATTATATATATATATATTCATACACGCATATTTAATATCTTCCTCTGGTATTTAAATTGGTTATTAGTCCAATGGTGAGATTTCACATACGTAATTTGTCTAGCGATAGATAGTAAGAGAAAACATTTTGTATTTGGAGAAAATTATGCACTTATATTATAACGCCGCACAAACAAATGTATAAATAAAAACCGAATTAAACACATTTACAATCTTCTAAAAAGGAAAACAATTTTTGTAAGTGAATATTAGATAATAACCCATCATTTTGATTAACAACTTTCTCCTGATCGGGGATATTGTCTAATATTCACTTAAAAATTGTTTTTGTTTTTAGAAGATTGTAAATGTGTTTAATTCATCTTTTTTTTTTTTGCATATGTCAAAGCATCGGCAAGGAAGTGAACCCGCGACAACTGTCTGCAAACAACTGCTTGCTTGCAAGGCCGCTGCGCTGACCTCTTGGTTACCAACTAATTCATCTTTATTTACACATTTGTTTGTGCCGGGCGTGTTTATCATTGTCGGATTAATAAGCAAGTACCTTTAAATTTTGTAACAATGTGCTATAGAAAATAATAATGAGTAATATAATTAATATAATTTGTTTGTCTTGCCCAGGACTGTAGGTTCAAATCTGGAAAAACCTTGCAAGTTTATTTCAATGTTTCTTCTCTTATTTACATCATTTCAATCATCTTTTTTATTCATTCATTTGTAAGTATTTTTCATAGAATCAGAACATTTTTTAAGGATTTAATGTTAAATTTTCTTCATCTATCTAGCACAAGTGAAATAAAAATTGTTCTAAAATGCATTCATGTTGGATATAAAAAAAAAAAAGTTATAAATTTATAATTTCCATAACTATATAAAATTTTTTGATAAATGAGAATGGAAGTAGATATAATTTTGGCAAATATATACATAATACTAATATTATAGCATAATGAAATATTATTTAATCAGAATTACATAACTATCAATACAACTAGGCGTTTTTATTGTTTGAGTTTTATTAACGTAATCTTTTCAGATATATGCCTAAATAATTGTGGAACTACCCTTTCAAAATTTTACTTCCTTTTATGCTTTATAACATTTCAAATAAGACAAATTAGACTAAATAACTTTTAAAAACTAAAAATGCTTGTTTAAAATAATTTTTGAGCACTTATTTTTAATAATGATTATATCAAATCACTGGAATCTTAATACTGTAAAAGAATAGAATCTGTATACTACAAAAAAGCAAAAATTCTATAATAATAAAAATAATTTATATTCAGTTAATAACACATAATATAGTTAATGGAGTTAGTTTAGATAAGAATTTTAAATTCTTAAATAAACTATCAAAAGTTAGATAAAGTTTAAGACAAAAACAAATTTACAATTCAAAAATTTCTTTTTAGAAAAGCTATTTATTTTTTCCAAAATAATTAAAAATAAATTGTGCAAAAAAAAAAAGGTGTACCAAATAGTACAAAAAAAAAAGATACAATATTATCAATACTTTCAATCATTGTCAAAATGATGGCAGGATGTAGTATTTTGTTTTCCCATAGTTTCTCTTCACACCAACAAACTTCTATGTTTTTTTTCCATATGTCATAGCATCGGCCGGAAGGCAAACCCACAACAACCGTCTGCAACCAACTGCTTGCTTGCAAGGCGGCTGTGTGACCTCCTGGCTACCAATGCTTAACATCTTCTATGTTTTATTCATTTCATATATGATAGCTTGAATCCAGTGTAAGATTTTAATTACCCATCTATTGGTATACTTTCTAACAATATCTTTAGCTCTTCTCCATTTCAGACATTTAATTCTTTTAATAATACTAATATTAACTCTTTGTTCGCTCACTCATGTAATACACTTCTGATTCTTTTTTGTCATTCTGAATATAATTTGCATTACTCTTCTGGTAATTTTCCAAGTCTCAAATCCATATGTAAAAATGAGTTAAATATATCTCTTAACATTTTTTTTTTTAAACACTGATTTTTTTTTAAAATAGTAAATTATATCTATCAAAAGAACCCATAGATTTCTCTTGGAGGTCTTAAAAAAACTGAGCAGGGCAAATTCCTAATGACCACTCCATACATTCTTGTCATTGCAACTGTTATTACTATGTGATTATTCATATAGTATACGAACATGGATGGGCTGCTCACCAACATGCATTAACCAGTGTGGTGAGTTTATTGGCTTTGTACCTCTGAGTTTAAGATCAAGAAACATCATGGTCTTTCTTCTCAGTTGCCTGATAAGACAGAATGAATGTATGTAAAAATGATAAATATTTTTCCAATAGATATATATAATTATGACAAAAATAACTTATGGGTCTTATTGTCAGGAGGCTGTAAAGTCACCAACCAAGTCAGCAGTTGGTGGTCAAAGGTGTAGGGTGCTAATAACCCCCTGATTACAGACCCAGGCTGCCATTTTTATGACAACTTTTTATTTAGGTACTTACAACTTCAATTACTTTCAAGTAAAGAAAGATTGCAAAAATTAGAAGAAGAACTATCTTATATTAAATGGGACATTATTGGACTTTATGAAGTTAAAGAAAAGGTGGAGAGACAATTGATTTAAAAAGTGGACATATACTCTATTATAAAAGCACAAATATTGGAAATAAAAGTGTAGAAAGATTCATTATAAATAAAAAGTGGAAGAACAACATTGTGCAGATTGATGGTGTATTGAACAGAGTGGCAAGATTAGTTATACAACTTAATAGCAGATACCAAATGCAGATAATTCAGGTTTATGCCCCAACAAGTTCTCATAGTGATGAAGTAGTAGAAGATTTTTATATGGATGTACAAAAGGCTTTTGATCAGAGTAAACAACATTTTAAAATTGTTATGAGAGACTTTAATGCTAGAATTGGTAAGCAAATGAAAGATGAAAATGCTGTAGGTAAGTTTGTTTATGGTAATAGAAATGAGAGAAGACATAGACTTGTGAAGTTTACTGAAAAAGAAAAACCTTATATTATGAATTATTTTTTTGAGAAAAATGTTAAAAAAAAACGGACATGGAAGCATCCAAATGATGGTACAACAGAATTGGATTATATTTTGACTAACAAAAAATACATATTTCAAGATTGTAATGTTCTTAATAAATTTAACACAGAAAGTGATCATCAATTAGTAAAATGTAAGATACGTGTTAATGCAAAACTAGAGAAACAAAAATTATTAAAAAAAAAAATATTTACAGTTGATATTCTTAATCTTCAGAAACATTCTAATGAATTTAAATTAGAACTTACAAATCGGTTTCAAATATTAATAGATTTTGAACATGATTCAGATTTGAATAAAATTAATATGAAAATAACTGATACACTTTTTAAAAACTGCAACAAAGATATCTGGTAGAAAAAACCAATAAAATTTCTAGTAGATTAGAGAATTTATGAAGAAAAGAAGGAATATGATGATATACAAAAATGATGCATTAAAAAGGATTGAATATTTCAAATTTTGTAAAATGGTGTGGAAAAGAGTTGAAAATGATATAAGAAAGTTATAATTGTGAACTAGCAAGAAAACCTGTAAAAGAAAATAAAAATCTCAAGAGTGTAAAACAACATTTTGGTATTGGTAGAAAATTTATATCTACAATAAGAAGAAAAGATGGAATTATTACATCATGAAATGGGTAGAAGACTTCTATCAAGAATTATATAGTAATAAAAGACAAGTACCTCCTATATCCATTACATTTTCCAAACTGCCCAGAATTTTAAATGAAGAAGTGAGACATGCAATTAAATGTATGAAGAAAAAAAGGCTCCAGGTAATGATGGAATTATAATTGATATATTAAAAAGAGCAGGTGAAGATATAGAAAAAAATTACAAAAGTTGTATACCAAATGATTAAATGATGTACCAGAAGATTGGAAGAATGCAGTATTAATATTAATATTTAAAAAAGTTGATAAAGAAGATATTAGAAATTACAGACCTATCAGCTTTTTATCAGTTTTATACAAAATTTTTACCAAGATAATTACGACTCGTTTACAGAGAACATTGGATTTCCACCAACCAAAAAGACAAGCTGGATTTAAAAGTGTTTTTAGTATAGTAGATCATATCCAGATATTAAGAGAAGTTATAGAAAGGAAAAATGAATATGAGTTGCCATTATGCTTTGGATTTGTAGATTACAAAAAGGCATTTGATTCTATAAACATGTCTTCAGTGATTAAAGCATTGGATCATCAAGGTATAGATCCAGGATATTGTCATATTTTAATGAATATTTATAAAAATGCAACAGCAACAATTAGATTACATAATGATACTGGGAAAGTCAACATTGAGATGGGTGTAAGACAGGGTGATTCCATATCTCCAAAACATTTTACAGGAGTGCTGCAACAAGTATTTTGTGGATTAAAATGGGAAGCTAAAGGAATGAAAGTAAGTGGAGATTATCTAAGTCATTTAGATTTTGTGGGTGATGTGGTAGTTGTTTTTGCAAATAATGCTTTAGATCTGCAAGAAATGTTGCAGGAATTATCAGATGAAAGTAGGAAAGTAGGACTAAATATAAATGTTAAAGAGACTAAAGTAATGTTTAATGGATTTTTTCAAAATATGAAAATAAAGATTGATTATGATGGGTTAGAAGAAGTTAGCAGTTACAATTATCTTGGTCAAATTATTAATACAGATGGAAACATAATGGATGAAATTAATCATAGAATTAAACTTTGTCAGAGTGTTTTTGGTAGAAATAACTTGATGTTAAAAGAATATATGCCTATGTGTTTTAGAAGGAAGTTTTTTAATAAGCATGTTTTACCAATTCTTACTTATGGATCCGATACTTGGACACTTAATAGAAAAGGAATACAGGTACTTCAGACCAATCAAAGAAGCATGGAGAGATGCATATTGGGAGTAACAAGAAGAGATTGAAAACATTTTACGGGTAAGAGAACAAACAGGTGTTGCTTATCTCATTGAAAAAATTAAGACTGAAGTGGAGATGGATTGGACTTATTGCTAGAAGAGATTATAATAGATGGACAATTGAAATCTTAAACCAGATTTCAAGAAATTCTAAAAGATCCAGAAAGAGGCCACATGTGAGATGGATGGATGAAATAAAAAAGTGTGCAGGGATGATGTGGAGAAGTGAAGCTAAAGATCAGAGAAGATGAACTGAACTTGGACAGACCTTCATTCTGCAGTTGATTGATAATGGTTGATGATGATGATGATATATTGATAAAATATATTTTACAAGTATATTGATGGAAGTATATATTTTTTTACAAAAAACATTACATGACATAAAAATTTTTTAAATATTTTTGGAGATTATTTTCAATCCCTAGAAATATCCCATTCAACAAAGCTTTCTAAAGAGGATTAATGAATCAGGAACTAATAATATTATGCAATATAATTGGAGTAAGGCTCAATTTTATTTGAATTTTTTTGCAAAAACATGATAGCTAAATCATATTCATATATATGCATTCTGTGGGCATACTTGCATTTAAAGATTGATTTTACACTGATTTCAGAGTTAACTTTTAACTTTTTGTTTTTCTTTGTTTTTTTTTTTCTTATTTGTGAAATGATGCTAACAGTATGTAAACATAAACTCACAATATCATTGAATATATAGAACATGTTATAATTTTCTCTTTCCCAAACTTTTTTTTTATTAAATACTTATTTATGTTAGAAATTCCGCTTGCATCTTTGTTTACGATAAATTTCGCAATTGACATTTAATAAGCTTCTATCAAATGGACAGCCTTAAAATTTTGTATGTATGTTCAGGGGGTAATCTGGTTTGTTGGTTCTATTGAGATTGGTGTACCAAATTTTGAAAATGTGTTACCAGTTCAATAAGTTTTTAGTGGTGCTCAAGACAGTCTATTTTTTAAATATTTATATGTACAAAAATATTGCATTAAAAAGTATTAATTATCAATTAAAATGAAAACAAATCTTGCTTTCAATTCGTTGAAAACTGTGCTTCTTTTAAAATAAATGAAATTTTATTTTATTTTGACGGTAACATTTTTTTAAAAAAAATAAACACTTCTATTTATTGTCCAAATACTAAAAACCTAAAAATATTTATAAAAATATTTTATAATAAATGCTTTTATTTATAATCCACTATAAAGACAAAAAATAATTGTTATCTTCAACCATAGTTGGGATTTTTATATTTAACTTGAAATAAAAGCAAGGAGTGTCCAAAAATTAATTTAATAATTCACTCCTTTTTAAAACAAGAAATTAAATTAATTAATTTTTGGACACCTCTTGCTTTTATTTGAAGTTAAATATAAAAACTCCAAATATAGTTGAAGAAAACAATTATTATTTTCACTTTCTATTGCAGCATATATATATTCACATAATAAATAAAAATATTTATTATAAAATATTTTTTAGCTTTCAAAGGACTTCATTTAACAAAGCAATATAGTTTATATAATTTCCTTTGTCTACATGTTATTGGAGTGATTGTTAAGAATATAAAAATCATAATACAGAGGTTAGGATATGGCTCAGAAAGCTTAAAAAGTAAGAGAAAGTTCACAATTGGATAAGCTGGTTAACCTTTGAGTCATTGCCATGATGGCAAGTTGTACCTTTTAGTTTCCACTTTTTATTTCAGCTTTATTTCTCACATGTTGATTTCTTTTTCATAAACTTGAGGAATTGTAAACTTCTCTCTGGATATTAATATATAAAATTAAAAGCTTATGATGCACTTGAAAGAGAAGCTATACAGAGAGTAAAAATAGCTTCTCTTTCAAGCGCTTCATAAGCTTTTAATTTTATATATTATAAACTTGAGGGTAAATGCAGATGAGACCAGGTATCCGTGAAAGTTTTTTTTGGTTTATTATTCTTTTATTTGACATATACTATCCAGTTTGTTTTTTAATATGATTAGGATGCCAACCTGGGTTATTATTATATATGAATATACACCTTGTACACTATAAGATTTAGAGGATGAATACACTAATCCTGATATTGGTGAAGATTCCTTTTTAGAATGAGTCAAACAGGCTATATATATATAGTGATGGTATAGACTCTGGGCTGGAATGGCACTCATCATCATGAACCCCAGTTACTAACTCAAGCCAATGACTCAAAATTTAAAATGTTAAATATAAAATTTAAGAAAAAATGAATTAATTTAAAAGTAAGCATAAGATCATGAGAGATAACTTAATCAAGAGATCAGTCAGTGAGATCAGCACAACTAATTATATTAAGTATAAGCATAATTTTACCAGCATTACCCAAAAATAGTGACTATCCATCATCATGAATGATTAACAACAAAAAATAAGTCCAACAGTCAATCTTGACACTGAATTTGAGATGGGTCTACTATAGACCAGGCTAGTTATTTAGCCCTTGCCAGCTTGGGGCAGATTAAACAATCCAAAACAAAGCAAAACTCTCCATATAGTAGGGCCATCTTGTGCTAACAAGAGCAATCAATGGATTCCAGAAGGCTTGTGCATAAAATCACTATCTAGTGCCTTCTGGCATCCATTGATTGCTCTTGTTAGCACAAGATGGCACTACTATATGGAGAGTTTTGCTTTGTTTTGGATTGTTTAATAACAATTATTGTGCTAGTATGAGATAGTGATCATGTGAGGTTTTTGGGGCAGATTATTTAAACATTAATTTGGTTGCACAAACTTAAGTACTAATCCATCAGAATATATATCAATAAGCACAATAATGCTAGGATATCAAATCATCTATTCATCATCAATGTTCTGGCAACTTAGTAATCATTAATGTACTTGCCAACTATAAACTTAATTTGTAATAAATACTAAGTAAAAATGTAGTGCATAGATTTTAAAGGATATCCCTTTGTGCCAATCCAGGATTATCATCATCAACTGGATGTCCATAAACACTAATACAACTCTTTTTTATATAACAGACCATTATGCATGAATCTATCTTAGAGAACACAAGCCCAATAACTGTTACTGTGAGCAAGAGATGATGCAACTTGAATAAAGTTAACAATGAAATATCAGTTTATTAATGACAATAAAAAATAAAATTAAGGTATGCAGAATACAGCTATACCCACATAAATTAAGTCATCTGATTTTGATTAATATACAAAAAATATGTGATCATATTGTGATTTACATATATGTTCCATTAGGTTTATATAAAACATCTATGTATCAGCACACAGACATATAGTATAATAATTTAGGAATATATTTGAACTGCCATAAAATGATAAAAGTATATAATTAATTTTAAAATACAGGTGTCTACTTGGCATGCATCTACCTAAGCAAGTAGATGTGACATAACATATAGAAAATGTCATATAATAATATTAAAAAAAGATATTGCATTGTGATTTACAAATATATAATGAATTTACATAAAACATATATATATATCTGCACATAGGTGTGTAGTATAATAATTTATTAACATATCTGAATTTTCATAATCTATAAATAAAATTTATTTTTTATAATGCATAATTAATAACTGATTTAACATATGGGTGTGGACATGGAAATGTATGTGCACAGTGATGTTTATATATCATATATTTTAATTTGTCAAAGTAATAAAATTATTAAAATATATTTTTCACAATACATAAAATTCATAAAAGTTTTTTTTTTCATTTTTTTAAAAAAATATCACTCTTTGACAGATTATTGTTGATTAATTATAAGCATCTTTGAAAAATACTACAGCAAGTTTCATTGTTGTTTAATTTAGAAATGCTTTGGGAGTCTATTTTTTCTTTTTTAAAATCATATAAAAATTAATTCTTTATTTTTACATCTTTAACTTATTTTAGTCATTTCATGTTTAAATGCCATTTTAAAGGAATTATTTAAAGTAACTCTCCAGCTGCAGTTTATATACATATGATGCTTCACATTTATCTGCGATTCTCTGAATATAGATAAAACAGCATCATATAACTAATTCTTCAGCATGCTGATGACCTCTCTTGGTGAGCTTGTCCCTTTTAAAACAGTAGACTGGCTTAATGTCATTTTCAGGAAAGATATAATTCAGATAACTGTTGACATTGAAATCATCTCCATTGAGTCTAAGATTGGATAGACATGAGGCATACTATCTCATACCATATGGACTATAAATACACAGAAAATCTGGGTCTTGCTTGTATATGAATCTAAACACTGCCATAGTAAATGAGCAGCAGCCACTGAATAACTGTCTTGCATTCACTTATGTCTTCATGGTAGTTCTGTCACAATCTATCCAACACTAAGAACTCTTAAGAACTACTCAGAACCACACTCTAATCTTTTTTAAACTCTTTTGTAGTCAAGGTATAGAAGAAAAGTACATTAATTAATAATGTTTTTCCTATCTTGATTGAAAAATGTTAATGACTTTTTTCAATTCACTTTAATCCTTTAAAAACAACTTTGTGTAATTTTATCAAAATGTTATACAAGCATTACTTAAAAAGATTTATAAAATAGATAGTGGAATTTGATAATTATCAGGATATCTATTATAACATAAAAACATGCTTGTTTTAAGTTCAAAAATCAGAATTAATAAAATATTAATTACACTTTTTACATTTTTAATTTATAATAAAAAAACTTAAATTCAAAATTATTTAATCTTCATTGTTATTCCAGTGTAACGTAGAAAATATCTACAAAAAATTTGTCTGTTTATTTCTACTTTTCCTTTCAACTATATATATATTGTGCCATTACTTTTTATATCTAAAAGTTTGTAGGCAAAGTATATTTCTACTTTTCCTTTCAACTATATATATATTGTGCCATTACTTTTTATATCTAAAAGTTTGTAGGCTAAGAATCAAAAATTTTAATTACAGCTGGAATCGTATCATATGAGGGCACCACTAGGATGAACCTAGAGCCTTGGAATTAGAAGAATCTTTTATCGCAACTGTTAATTTTTATACGTATGCCAGATCCAGCTAACCTCCCTTGCAATCCCTTTTTGTTTTATATATATGCATATATACACTACAGTCACATGTTTTATTATCACATACAAACACTAAAGGAATAAACGCGAACAATTACATATGTTTCAAATAATAAAAAGTTTTATTATAAATTTTTTTTATACCTTTCTTTTATTCAAGACTATTCATAGAAACAAATCATTTATTATTACCCACTCTACTTTCCTCTTTTGTATAAACTTAACCCAACTAACATTATCATTCTTTTTCTTTTCTTTTATTTTATAAATAAAAAAAACAACACAGGTGAAAAGTAACATTTTTTGTTCTCGAAGGAACATGCGCTTTTACTTATATATATATAAGCATCCCAGACTGGTACAAATCTTGACCAGTACAAAGGCTAAGCAGTTTACTATTAGGAGACAGTAATTACTCTGAACCCTACCCTCTCTTTCAATATTTACTCCACCCTTAAACTTTTCATTTGCTTTCTTAAATCATTTCTATTTTTAATCTCCCCTATAGTGTTGAATTTTATCTACAGCTAGTTGAAAACCATCTTTAAAGAAAAATTCAAATACAAATATAAATAAATTACGAATTTTAAATAAAATTAATTGGACAAAGTAAACATAAGCATTATAAATATATGCATATTAAAAAAACTTTCTATTGTCGCAACTTATAGTTCATGGCTGATTAAATATAATCCCAATTAGAGGTGTTTTTAAATTTAGCAATCAATAGTTCAAGCAAAAAGCAAAGTTTATATTAACCTGATCGATCAGTGTCCATATGCGTTCCTTGGGATCTTTTGGGAGTTGATTCACTGTAATGAATTTTGTCCACCTGCTAGTTTCACTTTCTCTTTGGTGGTTTCTTGGTGATGAAATCCAGGAATCAGCTAGTGTCTCAGCTGGGGATGGATTTTAGTTGTTTAGCCTTCTAACATTTTATTTTCACTCTCAAAAAGTTCTCTTCTGTTATTAAAAAAAATTAATAATTAATTAAACAATAGATTTGTCTCTTATGTATAGTCCTATTTCCATTGTCCTTTTATCTGATCATGTTCCCAGCCAGTGATTGCATTTCTTTAATTTTTTTTTAGTTTTTTAACACCAACTAACTAAAAGCCATGACAATAGAATTAATTATAATTCTTTTCTCTCTTTCCCCCACCTTTTCAGATCAGAAAATTTAATTATGAAATTGTTTTAAAAAACAAAAATTTCTTTAATTGACATCACTTTCGATGTAATCTCAATCCAATTAAACAAAAAACTAATCTACCATTTTGTCCTTTTTTCTTCTTTCTATTCTGTTCTTTTAAAATTCCATTAAAAATAAAACAATAAATAATGCCAACAACCCACTATATATATATATAAAATAATATATAACCCACTATATATATATATAAAATAATAAATAATACCCCCAAAAAACTTTCTATATACACAGCATTTATTTATTATTCTATGCCTAATATATATGTGTATATACGTGATTTTTACATAAATAAAGAATATAACATGAGCCGCTTGAAATTATCAGCTCATTGCATCTCTTCCGGATAAAAAAAAAAAACGTTAATTACTCCGTGACAGCTTCTCTGTCAAATCCCTCTTTTACAAGGATTCAAACACCTTGCATTGTAAGTCCCTTTTCTTCCCCTTTTTCCTAACACTACAAATGCATTGGGTCCGCATTATTGAACAATTTTGTATGGACCTTCAAACAAAGAAAAAAAATTCTTATATTGCTTCTCACTAATCCAGCTCACTGGCTGAGTTTTGACATAAACCCATTGTCCTATCTCAAAATGCCCTGGATATACATTCCCTTTTTTTCTCTGTTCAGCTTTCTTTTTTAACTGTTCTATAGCATGACGTCAATCACTTTCCACATTAACTATTCCCTTTTCTGAAGGTACCGGATACTTGAGAAGAGACGGTTCGATCCGGTCGTAATGTAGTCTTTCAGGGGCCAGGCTGGTGGACTCGTGGTAAGTAAAATTTGTAATTTTGATCATTCATGGAAGTACATTAAACCACTGCTTATGGTTTCCTTTCAAATGAGCTCGAAATAAACACCCCAATTCTTTCATAACCCTTTCACAAGGGTTAGATTGAGGGTTTCTAATGGAGGTTAAAACATGCTGTATCTTCTCCTGCTGAAGCCAATTTTTCCATTCATTGGCCATAAAAGGAGTACCATGATCACTCAAAACTGTGCTAGGTTTGCCCACCTGTATAAACTGTTTGTCTCTCAGTGCAGCGATTGATTATTTCATGTAAGCTTTATGCAAAGGGTATGCTTGTACTAACTTTGAGAAAACATCATATGTCACTAAAATGTACCGGTATTGATGAAACGAAGGCAAAGGACCATAGAAATCGATGGCCAATAACTTATTTGGGTTTTTAGGTATAATAGGAGAAAGTATTCCACATAATTCTTATTCACGGGTTTATTTTGTTGACATTCATGGCATTTCTGTATCGTGTCCACA
The DNA here is from genome assembly GCA_028023455.1 of Epiperipatus broadwayi. Classification (NCBI taxonomy): domain Eukaryota; kingdom Metazoa; phylum Onychophora; class Udeonychophora; order Euonychophora; family Peripatidae; genus Epiperipatus; species Epiperipatus broadwayi. Next base: position 5,885,397 of record JAQFVV010006222.1, read on the forward strand.
ACAGACCGGTACATATTTGGCCAATAGTACCATCTTTGCATGAGTTTATTTATCTTAAGTGACCCATAATGTCCATAGGTCATATGTACATAATTTATCAAGCATTCCTTAATGTCTGAGGTATAATTATTTTCCAGCAATCTATTCTTTACTTGACATGAAACATCAGGATCCCATTCATCATTCTATATTGATGTAATTTATTATTATCCCATATGTGGTTTCCTGTCTGTTTTATATTACTCCAGCCTTGTATTAGTTTTTTGCATGTAAAATCGGAGGCCTGAAAAAACTTTATTCTTTTCATATCCCTTTCCATCACTTTATCGGAATCCATCATGAGTGGGGGCAGTCAGGCTCCCTCTAGTGTTAGGTTCTGACCTTTGTCTGGAGCCAGATTTCTACTCAGTATATCGGTCACTATATTTTCTTTTCCTGAGCAATGTTCTACCTGGTAATTGAACCTTTAAAGATATAGAGCCCACCTTATAAGTCTATCGTTTGTTAAATAACACTTGTTAATAAAATCCAAACTCTTATGATCTGTAATAATGATAATCTCTGATCCTAGTAGTAAATGTTTGAGTTTGTTTAATGCTCAAATTATGGACAGTGCCTCCCTTTCAGTAGCTGTATAATTTCTTTCTGTTTGATTTAGAGTTCTACTTAAAAAATATAGAACTTCCAGGGTTTTTTCTTCATTTTCTTGAAATAGAACGGCCCCCAACCCGACTTTGCTGCTGTCAGTTTGTAGCATAAAAGGTTTTTTAAAATCAGGATAAGTGAGTGTAACAACTTTTAAAAAGCATAAAAGGTTTTTTAAAATCAGGATAAGTGAGTGTAACAACTTTTAAAAACTTTTCTTTAATCATTTTGAACGCTTCACATTTTTTTTACACCACTCCCATCGACTTCTTTTTCTCAGCAGTTGTATAAGCACTTCCATGTCTCTGGAAAAATTCTCATAGAATCTCTGATAAAAGTTACAAATGCTGAGGTTGAGGAAAATTGTTTATTGCCTCAATTTTATCAGTATGTGGGTTTACACCTTGCGCACAAATTTTTTTTTATAAAATGTTACTTTTTTTAAAATTGATCATAATGTTTTTCTTTTGACACTCTTGTAAAAACACAGATAAATTTTCTAAATGCTCTTGAGATAAACGTGAAGCTATTACAACGTCACCCATATAATATACGATAAACTGTTTCACCCTGTCTGATAATACCTGATCTAAACAGCGTAACAAACCAAATCCACTATTTACCAGCCGAATGGCACACATTGAAACGCATATGTATATCCCTCATTTCTAAATGCGGTGTACTTTTGATCTTCTCTATGAAGTGGCAATATCCCTCATTTCTAAATGCGGTGTACTTTTGATCTTCTCTATGAAGTGGCATCTGCCAGTAACTCTAGGTTAAGTCGAAAGATGAGAAATATTTCTTTTCATGAAATTCCAACAATAAATCTGTTATATGAGGTGGTACATCTCTGTCTGGTATAGTAATAGCATTTAACTGCTGTGCGTCTAAACATACCCTCATGGAGCCATCTTTTTTTTTTACAATTACCAGAGGGTTTATATAAAGAGACTGCTGCTTTCTTATGATTCCCCACTGTTCCATCTGTTGTATTTGACTGTCTACTTTGGTTTTATATTTAACTGGAATTGGGTATGATCTCCCCTGAAACTGAGTCTCCTCTTTTACTCTTATCCAGTGTACATATCCCTTTATAATGCCAGGGTTCATAGCAAATACTCGTTCATGCTGCTGTAATATTTCTCTTTAGTCGTTTTTCCCAGTTGTTATTATTTTTCTCCAACTTGCTTACTTTGTTCTCTATTTCCTCATAAATGTCCTCTACTATCATATGTGCTACTTTATTACTTTGACAACTTCGTTCACTAAATGGAATTATTTCATTTTCTATTATTGCTATTTTTTTATAGTAATTAATTTTGGTGTGAGTTTGATGCATAAAGTATGATCCCAGTATCATATCTTCTATTAAATTTGTCATCGATACTAGCGTGTATTGTATCCTTTGTTTTCCCACCTGTATTTCTCCATATACCTGCATGAGGTCGAGCCTAACTCTTTTACTATTTGCCATCATTATTTCTGATTTTTTTAGAAGTAATAAGTGTAATTTCCCTTCCTGATTCTTAATTTGGTTTAGTATTTTGTTTGAGATTATAGAGACTTGGCTACCTGAATTCAACAATGCTTGCACTTGAATCCCCTGCACTTTTATTGTGATCACCAGGTACGTTTGGTCAGCCATTGTCTGTACTCTTTCTTCTTCTTCTATTACTACATTTAACACTTTGGGTTTAGTTTCTTCTCAATCACCTTGTTTCTCTATGCTTTCCTCTATTCGAAGTGCTTTTAATACCTCCTCCAATCCTTTATGAATACAGGTCGTTAGTCTATCCTGTATCTTTTTTGGCATGTTTCTCTTTACTATACTCATCATCTGATATTCCAAGATTGGGTATTCGATTACCATTTTTAACTTCATTATTTGTTTAAAAAAAACTGTCTATATGTCATCCCCTCCTCTTTCATATATTTTTCTCTTTATACATCCCTTCACAGTTTTTCTTGTCTTTCTGTGCTCCAAAATCTACCCATTAATGCTTTAACTTATTTGTTTAAATTATCCAGCCTCTTATATATAGCTTTCCACCATTCTTGTGCTACGCCTACTAAATGGTTACTTGCTATTATTATTTTTTCTTTCTCACCTACTTTGTATATTTTGAAACACTCTTCTAAACTCTCTATGTGTTCAAATAAAGTCTCCTCTTCTTTTCTTTGAAAATTTTTATTTCTATTCTATCTCGCATTTTTTTCTCCAGTTTCTCGGTGATGAAATCCAGGAATTGGCTAGTGTCCTGGCTGGGGATGGATTTTAGTTGTTTAGCCTTCTAACATTTTATTTTCACTCTCAAAAAGTTCTCTTTTGGTATTAAAAAAAAAATTAATTAAACAATAGGTTTGTCTCTTATTTATAGTCATTTTTCCATTGTCCTTTTATCTGATCATGTTCCCAGCCAGTAATTGCATTTTTTTAATTTTTTTTTTTTAGTTTTTTAACACCAACTAACTAGAAGCCACGACAATAGAATTAATTATAATTTTTTTCTCTCTTTCCCTCACCTTTTCAGATCAGAAAATTTAATTACAAAATTGTTTTAAAAAATAGAAATTTCTTTAATTAATATCACTTTCGATGTAATCTCAATCCAATTAAACAAAAAACTAATCTACCATTTTGTCCTTTATTCTTCTTTCTATTCTGTTCTTTTAAAATCCCATTAAAAATAAAACAATAAATAATGCCAACAACCCACTATATGTATATAAAAAAAACTAATAAATAATACCCCCAAAAAACTTTCTATATACAAAACATTTATTTATTATTCTATGCCTAATATATATGTGTATATATGTAATTTTTACACATATAAAGAATATAACATGAGCCGCTCAAAATTATTGGCTCAATATATATATATATATGCACACAAATTACTATGTTATTGTATACCATGAAACCCATAATGGTTCCATTACCCAGCTCTTGGAAAAAAGGAAAGTAGAAATAAAACACATACCTAACAATATTTTATATAATATACATATATATTCAAAATGAAGTTCATACCTCAAACATCATACTCTTCAATTTTTCTAGAGATTTTACAGACATCTGACAGTCAATAGAATGAATAGTGATCTGTAATTCTGAGATAGATAAAGAATTCAGCTACTAGTCTATAATTACACAATACACCATGATCATCAAGAGAGCTACTTCAATTTAGATACTATAGGCTACCACAACCCAAAATAAAAAAATTCAAAACTCTTTGCAAAACCCTGCTCCTTTGAGTCTTAGGGGTTGGAAAATGCAAAACAATACCCTGTTTATTTGAGTTTTAAGGGGCTAGAAAATATAAAACTATGCCTTGCTTTTATTCTTGGAGACTTAAAGGCTGGTTTTATGGCAGGACTATGTTAACTCCACCATGGTTAACAATAGGAAATCAGAAAATTGATTGCAGCAAATGCCTGAGATAGACCACATCACAGAGTTGCACGAAAACATTGTATTCTCAAGCCACTGTCAAATCTCTCTACCCATCATCCAAACTAAAAGTACAGTAAAAAAAACTCCAAATATCAATCACCCAATCCAATCTCCAAAATCACAGATTTTCTATTTAACTCTAAACATGAACTCTTTAAATATACATGAAAACTACTATTTTATAAATTGTAACCATCAATACTCTTGTCACATAATCCACAGTAATTTTCAAAATTAATTCTGCATAAAATGCATATTTATTAATTTCTCAGATGTTGGTTATTTGGGATCAAATTGAGAGGGAATTTTGTAGTGATGTCCATGAGTATGGAATCATCAGCCCCACATTGGACACCATTTATAACACTATGGACTCTGGGGATTACCTGGGGTGATGGCACTCATCATTAACAACCCCAGATATTAACTAAAGTCAATGAGTCAAAATTTAAAATGTTAAACATACAGTTAAATATAAAATGAATTAAATATAAAGATAAGCATGAGATCATGGGAGATGACTTAGTTGAGATATCAGTTAGAAAAATCAGCATAGCTAACTATATTAAGTATAAGCAGAAATTTACCAGCTTACCCAAAAGTAATGACCATTGAACATCATGAATGATCAACAATAAAAAAATAAATCAACAGTCAATCTTGTGATTGAATTTGAAATGAGTTTACTATAGACCAGATTAATTATTTAGAATTTGCAGCTTGGGCAGATTACTTAAACATTAATTTGGATGCACAAACTTAAGTGCTAATCCATCAGTATATATATATAAACAGTGCTGCGATATTAAAGCATGCTGTTCATTATCAATGCTCTGGAATGTAGTACCATTAATGTATCTGCCAACTATGAACGTAGTTTCTAATAAATATTAAATAAAATGTAGTGCATGGACTTTAAAGGATATCCCTTTGTGTTAATCCAGGATCAAGTGGATGCCCATAATCTTTAATATAACCCTTTTTATATAACAGATTGTTATTCACAAATCTACCTCTGAGAACACAAGCTCTATAACTGTTACTGTGAGTGAGAGATGACACAATAAATAATATTCTAATAACTATTTAGGATTGAGTAAGTTCACTGGAATAATTTTAGCAATGAAATATCAGTTTATTAATAACAATAAAAAATGAAATTAATATCTGGAGAATATGGTGATACACTTATAAATTAAGACATCTGATTTTGATTAATATAAAAAAATATGCTATCACATTGAAAGTTATATATATGTTCCAATAGGTTTACATAAAACACCTATATATCAGCACAAAGACATGTAGTATAATAATTTTGAAACATATTTGAATTGCCATAAAATGATAAGATCTTGACTAATTTTAATATATAGATGTCTATCTGACACACATCTACCTAAGCACACAGATGTGGCATAGCATATGGGAATTGTCAAATAATAATAAAAAAAGATATTGCATTGTGATTTACAAATATATCATAATGGGTTTATATATATTCACACACAGAGATGCAGTATAATAATTTATTACCATATTTGAATTGTCATAATCTATAAATGAAATTTATTTTATAATACATAATTAATGATTAATTTAACATATACGTGTGTGCACATAAAAATGTAAGTGCACACTGACATATATATCATATATTTTAATTTGTCAAAATAATAAATTATTAAAAATATTATATTTTTCACATTTAATTCCATGTTGAAATATATATAAAATTCATAAAAGCTTTTCTTTTATCTTCCCTTTTTTAAAAAAATATATTAATCTTTGACAGATTACTGTTGATTAATTATAGACATTTAAAAAAATACTCCAGCAAGTTCTTTTGCTTTAGAAGTCTATTTTTTGTTTTTTAAAATATTAAATCATCTATTAATTAATTTCACAATGTCATCTCCCTTTTTAGTAATAATTCCATCTTTTTTCTTCTTGCAGGTATATATTTTCTGCTAATACCAAAATGTTGTTTTACACTCTTGAGCTTTTATTTTCTTCTACACCTTTCATTGCTAGTTCACAGTTATACTTTCTTATATCACTTTCAATTCTTTTCTGCACCATTTTACAAAATTTGAGATATTCAATCCTTTTTAATGCAGTGCTGCAAGAAGTATTTTGTGGATTAAAATGGGAAGTTAAAGGAGTGAAAGTAAATGGAAATTATTTAAGTCATTTAGATTTTGCAGATGATGTAGTTGTTTTTGCAAATAATGCTTTAGAGCTGCAGGAAATATTGCAAAAATTATCAAATGAAAGTAGAAAAGTAGGACTAAAGATAAATGTTAAAAAGACTAAAGTAATATTTAATGGATTTTCTCAAAATATGAAAACAAAGATTGATTATGATGAGTTAAAAGTTAATAGTTACAAATACTTTGATCAGATTATTAATACAGATGAAAACATAATGAATGAAATTAATCATAGAATTAACTTGGTTGGAGTGCTTTTGATAGAAATATCTTGCTACTAAAAGAAATATGTGTTTGAAAAGGAAGGTTTTTAATAAATGCATTTTACCAGTTTCTATTTATAGATCTGAAACTTGGACACATAATAAAAGACCAATACAGAGACTATAGACCACTCAAAAAAGTATGGAAAGATTTATGTTGTGTGTAACAAGAATAGATCTAAAACACAATGCATAGGTAGAAGAACAAACAGGTGCTACTGACCTCATTAAAAAAATTAAAAGACTGAAGTGGAGTTGGGCTGGACATATTTCTAGATGAGATGATAATAGATGGACAATTGAAATCTTAAACTGGATTTCAAGAGATTATAAAAGATCCAGAAAGAGACCATGTGTGAGATGGTTGGTTGAAATAAGAAAGTATCCAAGTGTGATGTGGGGAAAAGAAATTAAAGATCGGAGAAGATGGATTGAACTTGGAGACACCTTCATCCTACAGTGGATTGATAATGGTTGATGATGATGAATTAATTCTTTATTTTATATCTGTATCTCAAACAAAAATTATTTTTCTTGGTTCACTTTTAAATATCATTTTAAGAAATTATTTAAAATAATTCACCAGCTTCACTTTATATACATATGACACTGCATATTTATCTGTGGTTCTCTGCATATAGACAAATAGCATATGTATAACTAATTCTTCAGCATGCTGGTAGTTTCTCTTAGTAAGTTGATCTTTTTTAAAACAATAGACTGGCTTATTTTCATTTTCAAAAAAAGTATAATTCAGATAACGGTTGACATTCAACTCAGCTCCATTTAGTCTAAGATTGAATAGACATCAGGCATACTATCTCATACCATATGGGTTTAAAACACAGAAAAGCAGGATCTTGCTTCTATGTGAATCTAAACTCTACTATAGTGAACTAGTACTAGCTGCTAGATCCTCTGCCTTGTCTTCAGTTATATCTTCATGGTAGTTCTGTCCTAATCTGACAATTCTAAAAACTCTTAAGAACCACACAGAAACACACTAATTTTTTTCAACCCTTTTAAAGTCAAGGTGTGGGGGAAAAGTATGTTAGTTTAAAATGTTTTTCCTATCTTGATTAAAAAAATTAATGACTCTTTCCAATTCAATTTAATCTTTTGAAAATAACTTTGTAGAATTTTATTAAAATATGTTATAAAAGCATTACTTTAAAAAAAGATTTCTAAAATAGATAGTGGAATTTTATAATTACCAGGGTGTCTATTGTGACATAAAAACATGCTTGTTTTAATTCCAAAATCAAAATTAATAAAATATTAATTAGACATTTTTAAATGTTTAATGTATAATAAAAAAAATTAAATTCAAAATTATTTAATCTTTAATTATGTAAATTTTACAAAAACATTGTCTACATTTATAAAATACAAGTTGAAGAAATCATGGAAGAGTAGGTTGGGGATGAGTAAAGAAGTAGAAAAAGTGGCAAATAAGGTTTTAGGTGAGAATATTAAGAAGATTAAAAGTAATAAAAAAATAAGAATTAGTAAAAGTGTAAAAGAGAGAAAAGAAACATGTAGAGAATACAAGTGTGCTATTAAGAATAAGGAAAGTGAAAGAGATATTAATGCTAAATGGGAAAAGTACTTAGAAAATAAGAAGTTGGCTAAAATAGATAATTATAGAGAGAGAATGAAATTGAATAGTAAATTGTTGGAGGATGTAGTAAAAAATTTTGGAATTACATTAAAGGGGGAAATGTAGGCAAGAAAGAGATAGTATTACTAGAAGATGAGGGAATAGAGTGTAGCTCTAGAGAAGATTTAGAGAGAATCTTAAATAGATTTGTAATGAATATAAAAAAGATGTTAGATGTGAATGATAGAGTGATAGAAAACATGAAAGCATATATTAATGGGAATATTAGGTTTTCAGAAAATGAACTGAATGAGGTAGAGAAGAAATTGAAAAGTGGAAAGGCAAGAGGTTTAGATGGATGGGCAGCAGAGATGGTAATGAATTTAGGATATAGGGCTAAAGTAAAGTTATTATCCTGTTTTGATAAAATGGTACAGAATAGAGTTTTCCCAAGTAGTTGGAGTAATACAAGAGTAAGATTATTATTTAAAGGAAAGGGTAAGGTTAATAGAAAGGTGAATAATTAGAGACCAATAGTGATAACACCAGTTTTATATAAAGTTTTCTCATATATGGTGGCTAGTATAGTTGTAAAATGAATGGAAGGGAATAATGTAGTGGGGGAAATTCAAGGAGGTTTTAGATTAGATAGGCATATAGGAGAGAGTTTATTTGTAGTTAAACAACTTATGGATATGAGTAGGCATTCAGATAAACAGTTATATATGAGTTTTATAGATATAGAGAAGGCATATGATAGAGTAAATAGAAATAGATTATAGATAAGTTTAGCAAATCTGGGAATGGATGAAGCTTTAAGAGATATTAAAAAATTATATGAAAATATATTATTTATATATATATATATATATATATATATATATATATATAAATAATTATATCATATAATTGATATATATATATATATATATATATATCAATTAGGGGATATAGAATCAGTTAAAGTTAAAAATGGGCTGGGTCTAAGGCAAGGATGCCCTATGTCACCTATTTTGTTTGTGTTGTATTTGAGTGAAATGGAAAGAGCAATAGAAAGATTAGGAAGAGGAATAGAAATACTGTTAATAAGTAGTAAGGGAGTATATATTTTGTCAGGTCTTTTTTGTGGATGATATATTTTTGAGTGCAGACAAAAGAGAAGATATGAAAGTTATGCTGAGCACATGTGCAAGGGTTGGTAAAGAGATGGTAATTAAATTTAGTGAAGAAAAATCAAATATAATGATGGTTAATACTGGGGAAAGAGAAGATGTAGAATTTTTATTGGGAGATATTAAGTTAAGTGTGGTAAATAGATATAGTTATTTGGGAATTATTTTAAGTAATCAGAAAAATTATTTGGATGAATGGGAGAAAAAATTGATAAATGAAGCAAAGAAAAGAAAGGGATTAATAAAGAAATTAACAGTGTTTTCATATAATAAATATGATATAGCTAGAATTATATGGAAAGGAGTTGCAGTAGTGGGGTTAACATATGGTAATGATGCATTATATGTTAGTAAAGAGATATTAAATTATTTAAAAAAAGTTCAAAGGGAAGTAAGAAGACATGCATTGTATGCAGAAGTACAGACAGCAAGGTAGGCAATTCAAGGAGAAATGGGATGGTCAAGTTTCATATGAGAGATGCAAAAAGTAATATGAAAATATTTGGTAGATTGCAGTTTATGGATAATAAAAGAATAGCCAAAATAGTATTCAATTGGGTTATGAGTAAAGGGCAGGTAACAAGATGGGTGAGAAAGGTAATACGGTATGCAAAAGATTTGGATAAAGAATTTATATCAGTATATTTGTACAAAAGATGGGATAATTGTGTTAAGAACATTGTTGAGTGTTATAGTAGTAAGGAATGGGATAAAAGAATAGATTTATTAATAAAGAATAGGGAGTTAGAGAGATGGAGAAATGGTATGAAAAGTAAAAAGAGTTTAAATATATATATATATATATATATATAGAAATAAACAGATATTAGGTGTGAGTTAATATATGATAATAGTAAGGAAAGTAGTTTATTGCTTAAAGCTCAAACAGGATCTTTAGCTACAAGAGAATATACATGTAAATGGAAAAATATGGGTGAGTTATTTTGTAAATTATGTAAGGAAGAAATAGAAAATATTAGGCATTTTTTAATTGAATGTAAATGCTTGAAAACAGAAAGGGTACATATAATGAAGTTATGGAAGAATAAATATGAAAAAAGTTGTTATACAGAAAGTGAATTATTGGTTTTTATGTTTGGTTTGGGAAAAGATAAGGAGGATTTAGATATAAAAGTCATAGAGTTGACAAAGATTATGTTGTGGAATTGGGATGGAGCAGAATATGGGAAAATTTAGAGTGGGGAATGAAAAATAAGGTGGCTAATAGGTTTATCCGTCATAATTGCTGAGATATTATTGACTTTGTTTAAGGAGAAGCCATAATACATCACATCACATCATATGAAAAATTTATTTACCATGATCAAAAATAGATGAGGATGATAGTTTGCACCAACTAAATTCAGGGAGAAGAAAGAAATCTTAAATATTTTTCAGACAATTGAGAAATAAAAGCATTAAGACAAACATCAGCCAAATTAAGTTTAAACAATTTTAAAGTTTTATTACAAGTAATATAAAATGTTAAATTATAGCTTTACACCCAATAAATATAGGTATATTAGGCATGTACTAGAAAGAATAAAAAGTCAACACTCTGGCTGACAGATTAACTTTCTAACAGTGAATTAAAAAAAGAGGAAAGATTTGATTTTAGCTCTGGTTTCCTTATTCCAAAATTCAAAAAGAAAAGCAATGGAAAGTTTTTTGCAGGAATCAATGAACCAATGTGGATGAGCATTTATTAGCTTATTGACTACTGACATCATATTGCCACAGGACTGTTGTATGGACAAATCACATTTAAATTTGCCAAGGTTGATTACAATGCAAGAACACTGAATAAATGCATACATCAGAGTATAAATTATAAAATGGGAGAAAACTTGCATCTCCAATTTAATGAAATAGTAAAATTAAAAAATACTCTGGCATAAATGATTTCAAATTAATAAAATATTAAAGTGAGGATTTAAAAAAAACAGACCTATAATACTGGTGAATCACCACCCAAACAATTGGCCAAAACTAAATTGAGTACAATAATTAAAGGTCTCAGTAGGATACAGGTAAGTAATTATAAAACTAGTTATATCTGCCCAAGAATTTCAAGAAAATTGGGATAATTAGAATTACAAAGTAAATTTACAAACAAAATTCCCAGTGCATGCTCAGACAAATAAATTTAAAGCAACACATAAAAGACAAAATAAATCTAGCAAGCAAAATAAAAATGTTGACCTAGATTTTTATAAGTTAATTTATCAGAGAATGTATATGAGTTGAAAATATTGAAATATTAAATACTTTACAGAAAAAAATGTTCTTTCCCTTATAATTTACAAGGGAATTAATATTATTTTCCTGCTGGAAATTTATAAAAGAACAACAATCCTAGTTTCCTGATTCGGAGATATATGAAAAATATATGGTTTTGCAGGAAACCAACAAAATGGCACCAGTGAACATTTCTTGCCCTGGAATAATGCACCGAGACAAGAACATTATATTTCCAGTAGGACAGACCTTTGATATACTGCATTTAAAGCAATTTGAGGCCATTTACATGCAAGATAAAAGAAAAAATATGATTACAATCTTAGGTAATCTAAAAAATAAGAAAAGAAATCATCTAACTACAGAAAACCAAAACAATAAACATGATAAACCACCAGCCAAAAGATTTTGTGGTTTGCAAAAAGTGCAAACACAGTAATTTAAATCAATTATTGGACAATAAAATACGTATAGGTGAGCAAATTAGAATTACTAAGAACTGCTAAAGGATTTAGAAATAGCTAATAATAAAGGAAGGCATATTAATCATACAAAAATATATATAATCTCACAAAACACTCTCTGATAAGTGAAATGGAAAGCAAACTTGGAATCTTAAAACTAAGATTCCAAGACACACTATAAAATACAATGTAAAACAAATAAGTTAATAAATAGGAGGTTAAATAATTATTAACACTATAGATTTATTTTTAGTTTGAGCAGAGATTTAACTAAAGAATATACCCTGGAAAGAATAAAAGAAAATATTAACATTATGGTAAAGCAAAGTTCATGTAGTTTCCAAGAGTGTGCATTTTTATTTATGTTCATATTTTAGGTGATCCATCCTTTTACAGTGGCAAGTGTAGAGGCATATTGGGGATCAGGTTTATTCTAGATTTTTATAGCATGACCAAAGAGCAGCTGGAAGGCATGGGTTCATCATTTGGTTAAGCTAGCAAGACATGTTGGAGTTTAGAATACATATGGCAGTGAGTTTTGACATCATGAAGAAACAAAACTTTTTACAACTGCAAATTATTCCTTTTTTTAAAGAAATTAACATCCGAACTGCTAACAATATGGTATGACTCTCAGCAGGCTATGATCAAAGTTTAAAATGAATATTGAATCTACCATTTTGAAGCAGCTTGTTAGCCAAGAATAATACAAAAACTCTTGTCCCAAAACTTGTGGTGTTATTTATACTTATGCTACATTGTCACATAAACTTTTCTTGTTTTCAAATTCTACATCTTAGGGCATGGCAAATCTCAATCTCCCGCTCAAACTAATTAGGAATTTTAACCAGGGATGATTTTAAACAAAAACAACAACCCAAAATTAAATCTCTACTTTTAGAATTAACTTAGAAATGATTAAAATAAAAAAGACAGGAACATAATTAACAAGTTTGCTTGTTTTTAATCAATTTGATAAAATAAAAAACAAGTGGAAAGAAAACTATTTTAAAATCTATTATATATATATATATATATATATAATAGATATTTATAAATAGTTTTCTCTTCCGATCTTTTAATATATATATATATATATTAAACATAAACAAGTATGTGTTTTAATACATGTACTCTTATAAACAAACTTTTAAATGATCTCTTGTTAAAAATTTAATAAAACCAAAAGTTAGTTTATTTTTGGTGAAGTGACTTTTGAGATGGATACTATCCAGTTCAATATATATGTGCATATACACTACTATGTTGGTTTATGCCATGTAACTAATAATAGTGTAACGGTCAGAAAACGTGTGACTCGTAAACATAGTGCAGAATTCGACCACCATACAGAACAGCAGCACCATCGAGTAGCGAAGCCACCCGTGGTACTGAGTTCGAACATAGTTTATTGGTTCCACAATACAATCCATGAAACAATGCATCTGATGCGACATTAGTAAATATTTCCTTAGGCACGGTGGTCAGGGATATGCAAGAGACTCATGATTTTATTCTCGAGTCAGCCAATAATCAAACTAATATTAATTAAACATCCATATTTACATAATCGAGGAAATAGTATATAGAATGGGTATCGAATAAATGAAACGTAACTGCAGACGTATAGTTTAAAATTATTTATTAATACATTTTAATAAAACAATCTAATAATATTTTATGGACTAACAGCTTCAGTAGCGGGATTTGCGACATTATTATATTTTAAAGAATACATTTATTTATTTAGACATGATTTTATATTGAGGATTTCAGTAGCGGTATTTCCGATACTGTAATGTTTACAAAAGGAATACATTTATTTGAAGGTGTAATCTAGCTACCTAAAATTCTCGAGTGAGTATTTCTAATGCATGCCTGGAGGGATTTATACCTTTGCAATGCATTGAATGCGTGTCAATTTATATGAAAGTTTAGTTATTTAAGAAAGTACATATTAATGAAAATGTGACACGCATTCACTATTTCATACGATCATAGATTTAAATTTTGAAATTTGAGACAATTATGAGCATGCAATAAGTAAATAATAACTATAGATAGAATGTAGATTTGAGAAATACGCACCCAAGAAAGACAGAGTGAGGTAAGCTAGATTATTAGAGAAATTTACATATTAAATTAATTATTCAGTTTTAGTTATACATATGGTAGTTTTACATTTTATAATTTAGATAAGTAGTATGAAGAAAAGCTATAGCATATTATTAGAGTACTCTAGAGTTTGAACACAGCCAGGTACCTGTTTTATAAGAAGTTTTCTGATTCCATTAATTTAGCAGCAAAAAGTTCATATTTAGATATTCATTTAATTTCATGGCAGCAGCAGCTTTCTCATTCATTTCAGGCAGCATATCTTCATGGTGAATTTATGACGGGCAATGAAAGTTCAGCATCCAATAGGCCACCTCCCGATGGAGAATAATCTAGGTGCTTTACTCGGTCATACCTTGGCAGGAACAAATTATTTTATATTTTTGGAGACTCTCAGTGATCGAGAGCAAAGCTAAAGTTTAAGTGAATGTCTCCAGCAAGTCTAAGATGGCCTTTTTTTTTTATCTTGATCTTTCACATTTTTGTTAAGATATTTTTAGGTTCTATTTAATCTGCCCTGAGGATAATCAATGCATTTAGTTGGTTTTTAATTAAAGAAAGCTGCCGTTCTATTGTTTACATTTTACATTTACTAATTAATTTTGGGGAATTTTTCTTTAATTAATCTATTATCTATCACTGACCGATGCTTTTAAATTTCAAAAACAAAAAGGGAACATAAGATTATTTTAACTTTTAATTAAATATTACATCAGATATTTTTAGAATTATTATTAAATGAAATTTAAACAAAGCAATAAATACAAACTTTATAATCCAAAATAAATGATTAAAATTATACAAAATTATATAACTAAAAGAAACCTAAATTATATTATTTTATTCCTATTTATTGCTTTTAATTTGAGATCGAAATGTGTGCGTGTTTATGCTGAATTCTACATATATTTATACATTTTTAATATTGTTACACACACAATTCGATATCAAAAAGTTTAAATTTGGGCGGGATAGACCGGTCACTGAGAGACGACAGAAAAAGGTGAAACTTAAGATTCGAATACGAATCTTACTGTTTCATTTCCTCGTACTTCCCGTGAACAATTAAGGAAGGACAAAAGGAGGCAAGAAAGAGAAAAAAAATTTTACATTACATAATTTAAATACGAAAAAAAAATTATTATTATTATTATTTTTTTACAGATATATTGAAATATAGAAAGCAGAGATTACATGAAGCAACGAACAATTTATATACCCGGATCTAGAATTTATAGTTTAATTAAAATGGCCTAATTTGGCCGTGTCTGGTTAAAATCATAGAAATAATTAGTTAAACTGAATATATATATATATAACAAAATTCTTAGAATAGGATTAGTTAGTATAAATATATAAAAAAATTTTTTTTAAGAGTAATAGTAATTAAAAGAACAATATATATAATAATAAGATTTTTATCTAAAACCCTATTTGACTAAAGTACAGTCCATTCAACCAAGTTCATTATATCAAGTTTATTTTATTATTTTCATATACGTTTAATCCGTCCTAATAGTCTAATATGTTTACAACCCCGGGTCAGGTGGATAATACCGATCTCTCGTCATCGATGACTGTGGCCTTGGGTTTTCTAATCGTTGCCTTTTATCGGGTGGTTCTGTGGCCCAATAGTTAAAATCCAATGTAGTGAGAAATTCAATCATTTCTTCTATGTCTTTGATCCGACTGCCTGCCATTAATTGTTCGATGGTTAGCGGCATACTAAGCTGGATGGTCCATATGATGTGTGAATCCGAAAAGGCGAACGCTGTAAGGGATTTAAACCGGTTCGCTTGGCGGAGGAAAAACTGTGTGTGCGTTTCTTGGAGTATCGTCCCATATTTTTCCTGGCAGAGCGTATAGTAGATACCGCTTTGACGCTCGTGGCTTCAGTAATGCTTCATTAACACATCTTTGTATTTTTCTATGGTTTTAGGCTTCCATCTCACCATATTCCACCAGTCCTTGGCAGATCCCTGAAGATGGTAACTGACTATCGCTATCTGCTCATCCGGCCCTGTCTTATGAACTTGGAGGAACTTTTGCAAGCTCTCTAAGTGGGCTTGAGGATTTTCTCCTCTCTCCCCTCTAAAGATTTTGATGTGGATCATTTTTGCTAAATAGCTTTGGTGTCCAGTGTCCATCTTCATCTCTTCTTTAATGCTGACTGCCTTCTCTGGTTCTTGTGGGCCTTCATTGGCTGGAATGAGGTTTCTTTGCTCATCACACTTTTTCATATTTACTACACTACCTGCTTGCCCTTCTACTATCATCGGTTCATCTGATCTCTCTGACTTCCTTTCCTTTTCCATATCTTTAATCTTTTCTTCCTTTTTACTAGCTGGGGATATTCCAAGATGTTCCTTTATGGCTTCTAACTCTCTCCACATAATGTCTTTAAATTCCTGATATTCTCTAACTCTTCTCTTTTCTTCTTCTTGTCTCTGTTTTGATTCATCTCTTCTTTTTCTCATTTCCTCCTCATACATTTTCTTCATTTCTTGCATATTCTGTCTGAGTATTTCCTCAATGAACTTGAAATTAATGTTCATTGATCCTCTGTATTGTTGCGGAGCTTCCCTTCGCTCGGGTGTCGACTCCAAAGCTTCAGATAAATCTTCTTGCTGTATATCAATATTTTCTGATTCCATTTTATTAATCTGATTTATTTATTTTATACCACTAGCATTTGACTACTCCCCACCGGTATATTGGCCCTATAACACTCTTCTGCTGCCCTCACCTACTCTACATTGCCCTATCTCTATATTGCTGTGTTTAACATATTTAACATATATATTATAGCGAACTACTGGTTACGCGTATAATAAGCTACTGCTGTCTATGATATATATATTTGTACTTTAACAAGATATTTACTACTAACATATATAACAAGCTTCTGCTGTCTATGCTATATATATAACGGTGTTTTAATAAAAAAAAATTCAATGCTACTTGCTTTCTCATTTAACGATTGATTACTTTTTTTTTTTTCTTGACTTCCTAATATATCTCGGTACAATATATAAAGCAAATATTTCATTAGATCCGAGTATTTTCGTTCCTTCTTAAATTACACACACAGTCCCTGCTTTCCTTAAATTTGTTATTACGCCTGCTGTCCTTTCATTCACTCGACCCACATTATTTCACTCGATTTATTTTTTTCATTATTTTTATCAAAACAAAATCGTATATATATAAAATAATTAGCTAACTCGAGTAACGAATGCTAAAAGAAATTTATATGCATTATATTTTGCTCAGGGTATATATGGGTTTTTTGTATCGAACGCTCCACGTTGGAAAGCGCCAAACGCTAAAAAAAAAATTTAACTATGTAACGGTCAGAAAATGTGTGACTCGTAAACATAGTGCAGAATTCGACCACCATACAGAACAGCAGCACCATCGAGTAGCGAAGCCGCCTGTGGTACTGAGTTCGAACATAGTTTATCGGTTCCACAATACAATCCACAAAACAATGCATCTGATGCGACATTAGTAAATATTTCCTTAGGCACGGTGGTCAGGGATATGCAAGAGACTCATGATTTTATTCTCGAGTTAGCCAATAATCAAACTAATATTAATTAAACATCCATATTTACATAATCGAGGAAATAGTATATAGAATGGGTATCGAATAAATGAAACGTAACTGCAGACGTATAGTTTAAAATTATTTATTAATACATTTTAATAAAACAATCTAATAATATTTTATGGACTAACAGCTTCAGTAGTGGGATTTGCGACATTATTATATTTTAAAGAATACATTTATTTATTTAGACATAATTTTATATTGAGGATTTCAGTAGCGGTATTTCCGATACTGTAATGTTTACAAAAGGAATACATTTATTTAAAGGCGTAATCTAGCTACCTAAAATTCTCGAGTGAGTATTTCTAATGCATGCCTGGAGGGATTTATACCTTTGCAATGCATTGAATGCGTGTCAATTTATATGAAAGTTTAGTTATTTAGGAAAGTACATATTAATGAAAATGTGACACGCATTCACTATTTCATACGATCATAGATTTAAACTTTGAAATTTGAGACGATTATGAGCATGCAATAAGTAAATAATAACTATAGATAGAATGTAGATTTAATAAATATGCACCCAAGAAAGACAGAGTGAGGTAAGCTAGATTATTAGAGAAATTTACGTATTAAATTAATTATTCAGTTTTAGTTATACATATGGTAGTTTTACATTTTATAATTTAGATAAGTAGTATGAAGAAAAGCTATAGCATATTATTAGAGTACTCTAGAGTTTGAACACAGCCAGGTACTTGTTTTATAAGAAGTTTTCTGATTCCATTAATTTAGCAGCAAAAAGTTCACGAGTGGCAAGTCTTTCTTGTATTTAGATATTCATTTAATTTCATGGCAGCAGCAGCTTTCTCATTCATTTCAGGCAGCAGATCTTCATGGTGAATTTATGACGGGCAATGAAAGTTCAGCATCCGATAGGCCACCTCCCGATGGAGAATAATCTAGGTGCTTTACTCGGTCATACCTTGGCAGGAACAAATTATTTTATATTTTTGGAGACTCTCAGTGATCGAGAGCAAAGCTAAAGTTTAAGTGAATGTCTCCAGCAAGTCTAAGATGGCCTCTTTTTTTATCTTGATCTTTCACATTTTTGTTAAGATATTTTTAGGTTCTATTTAATCTGCCCTGAGGATAATCAATGCATTTAGTTGGTTTTTAATTAAAGAAAGCTGCCGTTCTATTGTTTACATTTTACATTTACTAATTAATTTTGGGGAATTTTTCTTTAATTAATCTATTATCTATCACTGACCGATGCTTTTAAATTTCAAAAACAAAAAGGGAACATAAGATTATTTTAACTTTTAATTAAATATTACATCAGATATTTTTAGAATTATTATTAAACGAAATTTAAACAAAGTAATAAATACGAACTTTATAATCCAAAATAAATGATTAAAATTATACAAAATTATATAACTAAAAGAAACCTAAATTATATTATTTTATCCCTATTTATTGCTTTTAATTTGAGATCGAAATGTGTGCAATGTGTGCGTGTTTATGCTGAATTCTACATATATTTATACATTTTTAATATTGTTACACACACAATTCGATATCAAAAAGTTTAAATTTGGGCGGGATAGACCGGTCAGTGAGAGACGACAGAAAAAGGTGAAACTTAAGATTCAAATACGAATCTTACTGTTTCAATAGTGTCAATTACTATTATTGTATAAACAAAAATATAGGAAAAACTGTAGCAATTTTCATGAAATATTATTACTGGTACTTTCAACAATATTATTGAATAGGTTGATTTCAGTATAGGTTATTAAGTCTATTAGAGATTCTAGATAATTTGATTGAATTAATAAATACTATAAATATAATTTTAACTAACAAACAGATGCTTCATAAATGTATATGCAAATATGTGACTTATGTAATGTCTTTATCACTTTAGTCGAATCATTTGACTAAGCTATCAGAGAAAGTTTGGAGAAATGTTTGAAAAGTAGTTGGTTGCATATGGAGGTTTGTTTATATTATACAGCTTCTACGTGATGATATGAAAAACGTATTATTACAAGTAATTGAAAACCTGTGACTAAAACTTAGTGTTAAACAAATACGAATATTACTTACAATTTTGTTTTGCCTTTCTTTTTTGAAATATGGTCTGAGAAACAATTTATAGACAGTTTTCTGAATAGGATAAAGTTTTATTATACTTTAAGTGCATCTGATTAAAAGCAAAATAAAAGCACCATGTTGTTTGTTTCTAAATTTATACAGTATAGTGATGTTTTTGCTATTTTGTCAATTCAGAAAATAGTTGCGTAGATTATCTTAAATGTTTTCAATGTAATTGTAAAAAAAATGATTTAGTAAATAATATTCAGAAAACTGATAATTTATCAGAAAATAATGGAAGAAAAACTTTTAGCAACTTTAGACTAGGCTTGATCAACTTTATATTTATATATTTTTAATTAAAAAGGACTGCATCTAACAAATTAAAAAATATATGATAAAAACGTTTGTTTTATTCAAAAAAGATTAGTTGTACATAGAAGCTATTATTCTGTCAGAATGTTTGTAAGAATATAAGACATCAACTCTTTATCAGTTTAACATAAAAATTATATTTCTCTTATAATAGTTATACCATCTAGTGTAAGCTTGACCAATCATTAAATGTCAGATGGTAATGCTTAATTGATTTCTACCCAGTAATATCCTATCCATATTTCTGGACTAGTTTTTAACTTAAGGCTTTTCTCTAGTGATGCATTTTGGATCTAGATCTAGTATACATAGATTTTGCATTTAATGTAATTTTTCTCTAATAGCCAACTTTTACTCTTTTTTTTTAATTATTAAACTATCATTCTAAAGTGCAAAAATATTTTAATGTTTTGAATCTAAGCCAATTTACATGTGTAGTTATATAGATACAATACCAATTCAGTATCTATATGTTATGGTGTTCTTTGTTTTTTAATATATCTGTAAATACCATTATATGTAGCCAGGATTGGTATAAATCCAGAAAAAATATGTCATGACCCCAGTTTACACAATGCTTTTCAGTAACAAAATTTGACTTTTTTTACTCCAATTTTTATTTAGTGGAAGCCTGAGTAATGAATAGTTGTTAGATAGTAGTGCTTAATAAATCCCTATCTACTATATCCTCATTTCCCCCAAAGTATAAACATTTTTTATATTTGTATATAATTTATCTATATAAAATTTTTACTTAAAACACCCACATACACAAACATATATAAAACACAAATAATTACCATAAATTGTATACCTATATAATTTGTTTACAGTGTTAAACTGTAATTTTTCAATGTTTGCAAATTACAACTAGAGTGCCATTTTCTGACAATAAATGCAAAGCTGTCTAAATTGTCTATTGTTTAGTCAAACCTCTTAGTGACTTTCATGTTTTATTTAGTTTAATTTGAACCCCAAATAGATTATTATAAGTGATTTTATAATAAATAAAATAAAATATATATAGGTTTTTTAAAAAATATCTATTGTATTAAATAAAATAAAATTTTTAAAGTAAAAAAAAATTTACAAATAATCTTATTAGATGATGTGTAATGTAATATGATTTGCCTTAGTATCATATGTTAAAACTATTCAATTCAGTCAAAGATTTAAAAAGAGACTGTGTGACTTATTTTACTCATAAAAATATAGTTAATAAACATCACATGACATCTCCTCTTATGCTTGTGTATAACTGTTGTTAAAACAGGCAAAACTCACTATATATATTCACACACAGCAAGCTAGAATAATCAATGGATGTCAGAAGGCTTGTGCATAAATCCCCATCTAGTGCCTACTCATCCAATATCCATAGACTAGTTTCTGGCTTATGGTCTTCGTCAGTGAGGAGCCTTGGATCTGAGATCACTGCATCTAGATCTTAGGATCTAATGCAACCCTCCAGCATCCACTTTTTATCTCCATTTAACTACAAAACTATGAGTTTTAAATTGAAAACACCTTAATGTTTTCAATCCAAGCCCATTAGCTTATATAGTAAATCCTGCCTAATAGAATAGTGGTGGCTATGGTTATTAAAGAACCAAAGACACTAAAATATATGGGTACTGAACTGGGTTCAGACCCATATGACTATATAAGCTAATGGGCTTGGATTGAAAACATTAAGGTGTTTTCAATTTAAAACTCATAGTTTTGTAGTTAAATGGAGATAAAAGGTGGTTGCTGGAGGGTTGCACTAGATCCTAAGATCTAAATGCAGTGCTTTCAGATCCAAGGCTTCTCACTGACGAAGGCCATAAGCCAGAAACTAGTCTGGAGATATTGGATGATTAGTCACTAGATGGGGATTTTATGCACAAGCCTTCTGGAATCCATTGATTACTCTAGCTTGATATGTGTGGCAATATATATAGTGAGTTTTGACCGTTTTAAAAATATAATTGTATGATATAAATAACATATTATAACAACAAAGGCATATAATTACAAATAAATACTATTTTAAAAAGCAAAGTTTACCACAGTAGTTAAAAGAAAGTTGTCATGTCATGTAAGCATGCATAAAGACTGTGAATCCCTAATGTATTGACTTGAAGGAGTATGAAAGCAAATTACACTTTGGTCTTTAGAATATATGTCACGATCATTTTTAGTGATGCAAGATAAATATTTTTTCAAGTTTAAACCAGTTTCTCATATTTAAAGCATCTCTTCTCTGCATTATTTCAGCATCAACTTTATATTCTCCATCTATCTCATATATATTTCCTTCTAGAATTTTTACAATATATTGAGATTCATCTTGAAACTAATAATTCATTTTACTATCATTTCTATAACAACTATTAAATCTATTCAATCTCTATTTTGGCATCTTAATTCTTTCAAAGTTGTTAGTTATATCTTTTTATTCTCTTATCTCAATATTTAAATCTTTCCTTTTTAATTCCAGAATACATGTTATCACACTTTTTAACTATGTAGTCTGAAATCATTCTGTTAGGTACTCAAGTCTCAGATAAAGAAGGACTTGTCAAATATAATCATTTAAACTCTTTCCTTTCTACACATAGGCTTTTCCTTCTAATATTAAAATTTTCTACCAAAAACATTTTGTCCAAGTTACTTTTTTGCAATTAATTCTGTTCATTGTGTTTCTATCACCTTTAAAAATCTATTAATCTCTTCTATTTCTTGTTAGCAATCTTTACTTTAATTTTGGACAAGACATTGAAAATTACTTTAGTTTATTATTTTTTTAATATTTATCTTTAATTAATATTTAACATTTTTTGAATTTCTGAAACATTTTTAATAACAACTCATTATTTACAAAATCAAGTTGATTTATATAATTTTTATTTGTTTTAGTCTTTTAATTTTTAATTTATTTTACAATATCAGCAGAAAATGTTTTGCAAAAATGGAATCATCTTAATGTATGTTAATCTTACATATTAACTCCATGTAGTTAATTACTGCTGTTTTATTTTCATAAATATTCTTCAGAATTTGACAGTATATCTTGAAGTTCGAAAATTTAGCACACCAACAAAATGCTTATAGATTCAAATATGTTTTTTCATAATCTAAATATCTAAAGCAAAAATTGGAAACTCATATTCATTGCTCCTTTTTATAACCTCTCTTAATATTTGAATGTGATATATTGTGTTATAATTTTTTTTTAATTTGGCTTTTTGTTTATTTTTTGGTTTCTTGAATCCAAAATTCTATGTTGATAAATTAATAAAGATCTTGTATAGAAACGAAAAAAAGACTAATATGTCTAATTTCTAAGAATCTCTCTAATTTTTTTAAACACTACTATATTCTTATGAATGCCTTTAGAATTTAGATATTTAATATTATAATAGTTTTGTATGTGCTTGAACTGTGCCATAACTTGGCTGGAGAACAGATCTATTTGATTTATTTGAATGCTTTCTTCCAAAATCTGATCAAGATTAAATTTAAACCTGATATTATATAAAGTGTGTTATGAGTATGTAGGCCACACTCTAGAAAAGAATAACAATGAGGTTTCTGAACAAAGTTATAAGATTGATAATAAATAGCTTAATTTAACAAATATAACAACCCAATTTATTATATACGAGATTTATTGTTGCCATACCATTTATTCCATACTAATTTATATACAAAGATCTATTAATCTCCAAGGTGTTAATTTCATTTTTATTCCACTTTATTAACAAAGATTTTAAGTCCACAAAGTATATTATTTGTTTATGACAATTTTAAAATGAGTTTGATCCTCAGTCTATTTTGTTTATACATTTCTTGATTCTAATTTATTTACTTCTAGATCTGATTACTCTATATTTAATAATATTTAACCAGTTTATTACTTAGATATGATCCTATTAATCATTAAACCAACTACAACTTAGTAAATGCACAAGTATTTATTTATTATGATAATAATTATGTTTATCTTAATAGAATATTGATGATATGTTGATGATGAATCAACAAACATACTCTTTTAAACATTAACATGTATATGCTTTTATTCTGTGTTTGGATAAAATACTTTGGATATGAGGAACTAACTTCATAGTTCATGGTTTTTAATCTCCTTACTAATAGACATCAATCCTTAAAATCAACTCAAAATATTGTAACAAATCCTGCTATGACCAATTTAAATTGACATTTATACAACTGATTACTGTTTGATTTAATGTTTTAAACTTTAACAACAATACTTTCTATATATTTGAGATACTTTTATACAAGCAGAGGAGTTAAATTGGTTAATATTTTGTACACATTAACAATGAACCCATGGCCACCTTTTAGGATCATTTAACTCCTCCCTAACTGTAAAAAGTAAACACTTTTCCTGTGAATACTTTTATATATATTGAGGATAAATCCTTGGGTGTCATTCAGCTGAATTTGACTGGCACATCATCAAAGTTTTTAAATACTCTAAGTGCTTGATTCTCTTGACTAGCATGAAGAGCAAGAAACTGACATGACTCAAACTACCAGTCAATGTAAAGTAAAAACACATATATAAAACTGACACAATTTGATTTTAATATTGTAGTGGTAAGGTGTGAAGAGAAAGAATTACGCCAAATTAACAACTTAAAACATATTTATTTGCAAAAAAACAGTATATGAATCAAAATAAAACTTAAATTATGTTAATTATAAAATTCTTTACTATAGATTAGTCCTTTTATATATAGGGGTAAACCCAATTGCTTTTAGTTTTATAAAGCTTGTAAAGAGAATAAAATTTGTCTAGAGTTTGGCTTTAACATATATCTTTAAATTTAGCTAAGTTTTATTATAGATTTTGTTTTTGAAGTGCACTCCTATCCTCTTGAACATTGTTGGAGTTCATAATTGGCATTTCCAGCTTTTTCTAATAGCTTGTAACTTCTCCTTTCTGGGGTTACATATTTATTGGGTCTTATTTGGTAATACTTTTTTCTGATGATGGGTATGTATCTCAGTAATGGTGGTCAAAGATATTTATTACATTTCAGGTGGTAAAATGAAAGAACTGGGTGGTGAACATCAATCACTCCTCTGATAGTTTAGCAATGCATGATGTTAGGATACCTACATATTTAACTGTATATTTCTGATGGATAAACTAGGTGTTTCCAAAGAATAAAGCAGCAAACATTGTACAGCAAGTCAGCAGTAGAATGGGTATACCATATTACTAAACTGACATCAAACTAAATAACACACTCTTAACAGAAACCTCAGCTAAATCACAGACTCTGCAGACTTTTCACAGCAAAACTCATCAGAATCAATACAATAGAAGTTTTGTAGCTTTTATATTCTTGCCAATCATTGTCTGATACTATCCACATTATTAATTAGTTTTTCAAATTCCCTTTTTTATTTAATTAATTCTCTATTTCTTAATTATAACCTTGATTAATATTATTATCTAATCAGTTGGAAATATTACTAATTTTTAGTAAAACATAATTCTCTTTCTGATCAGATAATTTAGAAAATATTTTGATCTCTAATTAGATCTCTAAATAGTTTCAGTAATTATTTGTACAATAATTTACAATTAAATTCTTGTCACTAAATAACTTTATAGTCCTTATGTTATTTTTATATATTTAAAGTTATAATTTAGTTTCTTTGTTTTTATAATCCATTGGAATTTTCTTTTAGTCAAAATAATAGACGCGTTCTTTTAAAATAATAACTCTAAAATTTTCCACATTATAATAGGCTTTAATCAGACTTTTGATTTATTAAAAAAATTATTTGTACTTTTATTCATTAAACAGCCTTTTTTATTTATAAAAATATATATTATTATTATTATTATTATTATTATTATTATTATTATTATTATTATTATTATTATTATTATTATTATTATTATTATTATTATTATTATTATTATTATTATTATTATTATTATTATTATTATTATTATTATTATTATTATTATTATTATTATTATTATTATTATTATTATTATTATTATTATTATTATTATTATTATTATTATTATTTCTTGAATAAATATTTAAATGTTTTATAAACATATTAAAGTTATTAAGCGCTAGCAGATATAATAATAACGTGAAAAACTAAAACCTTCAACAGAAGCACCTTAAAAATGCTTATGTGACAGTCAATTAGATGTCATTATTACATCTGATTGGTTGTCACATAAGCATTTTTAAGGTACTTCTGTCGAAGGTTTTAGCCTTTCATGTTATTATTAAATGAAATTAAAATTATAAAAACAACTTTATTTAATTACAAAGAAATTATTTAGAAGAATTTTAAAAATTGAATTTATAAATTATCTATTTAAAAAAATTAAATGTATGAGTTTTTATTTAAAACAAACATTAAACAAATGTATATTCAATTTTAAAAAGGTTTCATCAATTTCAAACTATAGATATGCACTTTGAAGAAAATATGAAGATGTCCAAAAATGTTCATGAAATTGCATGCTTTGACTTTTAGAATATCTACCACTTCATAATTTGCAAGATATAGAAGTGGATTGTACAAAAATATAAAATGAACATAATTTGAAGTGAATTGTATTGCATATTAATCCAAAACTTTAATTAAAGAAAACTATAATATAGATACTAATAAAAGATGCTAACATTATTTTGCCTGCTTTGCATAATTTTAAATTAAACTTAATTCTTTGAAAGCATACGACACTTAAAAGTACTGCAATGGGACCTCCTACAGAACAAGAATACAAATATTTTTTTGTGACAATTTGATTCTAACATCATTCATTAGAAATTTTTTTGGCAATTTAAATTTTTTTACCAATTTTATTGTTAAATTTTTATAATTTTTAATTAAATTTAAAACATTTTTTTCTCTCATGAATATTAAATGTTTTAATTTTTAAAGCTGAGTAAAAAAAAAAAACTAGCTATTTGTAATCTTATAACAATTAATAATGCAGGGGTCTTTAGAGATCAAGAGTAAGGGGGAAAAATTACTGACAGATGTTGGTATTATGCTAAGATTATTTATTAAATTATTTTTTATTAATTTAAATTTTTTATTGATTCCACATAATTACATTTAAATATTTTTATCTTTTACAAATATTAATTATGTAATAGTATTAGTGATTAAGTCAATGCACATGCGCTTTAAAGAGATTATATAAATGAATACTCAATTTTCCAGACACAAGATATAGTATTTTAGAAAGAATGGAATGAATCCACCTATTCTTTCAGACCCAAACGTTTATGTATGGGCAAAACTTAAGTGTGTGGAAATAAGAGTGTGAGATGTTACACGATCAGTTTAAATTACATTTATTAAGTTTGAACGAATGACACTGCGAAATCTTTACAATTTACGAACCGTCATTCTTTAGTTGAAATTAAACATATATAATGAGATATTATTTTATATAGCGCTATGTTTATTTATGTAATAGTATTAGCGATTAAGCCAATGCACATGCACTTTAAAGAGATTATATAATGAATACTCAATTTTCCATTCTTTCTAAAATACTATATCTCGAGTCTGGAAAATTGAGTATTCATTTATATAATCTTTTTAAAGCGCATGTGCATTGACTTAATCACTAATACTATTACATAAATAAACATAGCGCTATATAAAATAATATCTCATTAAATATTAATTAATTAATTTTTTTTAAGGTGAGTAAAAAACATTTAGTTACTTGTAAGCCTACATTAATCAAAAATATTACATATGGATTCCTATAATGATTGAAATAATTTAAACTTTCACACACATTCATGCAAATAAAAATATTTTAATTTCTGTCTCATATTTAAACTTCCAACTTTGTATTAAGTTACTTTCTTGATTACTTTTCTTTAACTAATTTTAAATATGCTACTCCCCTCATTTTCTGTTTTATTTCTGCAAATTACCATAAATATCATAAAGTATCCACTCCAACATATATATATATATATATATATATATATATATATATATATATATATATATATATATATATATATATATATATATATATATATATATATATATATATATATGCTAATAATTTCTTTATGCAGTGTACAGCCACTCACTCGGCTTAACAATCAGGTAAAATAGACAAGCAAAAAACAAATGATTATACAAAATAGTTTAATTAGAATTATTAGTCAGATAGTTATTATTACATATATAAACTAGAATACAGTTATCTTTAACTTATGATCACTGGCCATGAAGGCATACAATAAACATAATATTGACCATGTGGACTGCAATGTTCCTAGGTCCATTTTTTCATCTTCAGTGGTGGAGTTCCCTGGGTTTTTTTCCATTGCTACATTTAAACACTCCCTGCTGTAAATGCTGCATACTTATTTTTTGTTTCCTTTTTATTCTTGGTAAGGAATGTTGCAGAAACCATTTAATTCTCAGCTATTGTCTACTTTTAGAAATGAGCACTTTCAATTTAGTTGCATTAATTAGTTTCTAATCTGGAGCACTTATCTTTAATACAACTGATCAGTAGTGTTCCAAAATTTAAATTACAAAATTCCTTTCTTATTGTCTATTTCATTTAATAAAACATTAATAAAACATATTAATTATTATATATGCATATAGCATCTCCACCATTTCAGAAATTATTGTTTCTGAAGTCTTACATAGTCTTTTAAGTAAGTGGGTTCTTTTCTTGTTCTTATAGATTTTCATGATGTTTTCTCTTCTACTGGCATTTTGTTGGCATCTTCAGTTTCTTGATTATCAGATTTCTTTTCTACTGGTGTCTTGTTGGCTTCTTCCATTTCTTGATCATCAAATTTTTCTTCACGTTTGGGAATGTGCGGTGCTGTAGTACTTTCAGTTTGCATTAATTCTTCTTCTCGATGTCTCACATGATTTATATGTTTGCACATTGTTTTTCCAGTTTCTATCTCTACAAGTATTATTTGTCTTGATATAATTTGTTTTATGAAGGCCTTCACCCAGTATTTCCTGATAATATCTCTAACCCAGACTTTTTCTCTCTTGGAGTAAATAGTATCTCCAGTGTTGCTTTTTTAGTGTGTAGAGTTTTGTTCTGGGTGGATTAATGATAGTTTTATGTGGAATTTCTGTCTAAAAATTAATTCTGCAGAGGATTTGCTTATAGCACATAAAGTACTATGTTGATATAATAAGGCAGAATGTAAGGTGTCTTGTATATTTGCAGTGCCTTGCTTCTGTAACATTTGCTGTAACATTTGTACTGCTTTTCTGCAAACCAATGGACTCAGGATAATATGGGGATGTGGTTAGATGTTTAATTCCCCATTCTGTCAGAAATTCTTCAAATTTAGTGGATGTGAAACTGGTACTGTTGTCAGACATGATTGTTTCTAGAATCCCATGGAAAGCAAAAATCTCCTTCAGTTTTGCGATTGTTTTTTTGGTACTGGTGTTTTTTATTACTCTACATTCCATCCACTTTGAATAAGCATCGATTACTACCAAAAATATGAAGTCATAAAATGGTTCAGCATGGTCAATGTAAATATGGCTCCATGCTCTTTTAGCTGCCGGCCAAGCAGCATATTTTTTTCTTGCATATTTGCATTTATTTGGTAACTTTCATGTGATTTCACATATTTCTCTATGTTAATATTGATTGTGAACCACCATATGTAACTACAATCCAGAGCTTTGGCCCGCATTATCCCAGGATGACCTTGATGAATTAAGTAAAGAATCTTACTCTGCCCACTGCTTGGTATCAACACTCTGTCATCCATTAATATACATTTTTTGTTTATGGAAAGTCTTTGTCTTACACCCCATAAAGTTTTATGCAGTCTCTTGGGCTGATTTTTGGGCCAGCCCTTGCTGATCCATTTATTTAAGTATTTATATCTGTAGTCTGCTTTAGTCCAACTAGCTACCTTTTCACTGGTTATTAACTCGTTCCAAGTATCGATGTAGTTAATGGTTTGGTCATCTTTTTTGTAGTTCAGATTTAATAGGCATTCTTAACAGTATATCTGCATGTTTAATGACCTTTCCTTTTTTGAAATTTAGGTCAAAATCATAGCCTGACAACATATTAACCCAACATAACATTCTATGGCTTAGAAAACCAGAGGCAGTTTTATTTTTGGCTAATAACCCCAACAGTGGTTTAAGGTCAGTAAAGATTTTAACCGATAAAAGGCTAAATTTGAGTTAACTTGAGATTTCACTTTTAATCATCCATTTTGGTCATTTTTAATGCTACCATTAAGTTTTGCGCTTTTTTTAAAGGTTAAAAAAAGTTCCGTAAGATGTTGCCCTCTCTTGAATTATTTTACATGTAAAAAAATCAATAAAAATGTCATTGAAGATTTAACAAAGGAAGAGCACTGCCCATTCTTGATTTTGATTGGCTGTTATCTTTCGACAACAAAGAAAATGGATTGTCAATAACTAAGCATTACAATTTTTTTTTTATTTTGAAAGTAATAAACAAATATTTTAGACCATTTTAAAAGTATTTTTTTGACATATTACAAATTATTTTGATAAAATATGCTAAAAATAAAATTATTTTAGAAAATTAGTTAAGAGTTTAGCAAAAATTATTTATTTTTTTGCAACTTAGAATTGGGAAAGAAATCACTGATATCACCAAACTTTTTGATTTGGTTACCTAACGTTCATTTAAATTTTACTGCTATCAAATATTTTATAATTATAAAAAAAAATTTACTTTTGAAAAAACTTTCGTTCACTTTCATAACCTGACAAATTATTAATATACTTTTTACAAATGAAACTAAAGTGAATATAATATTAAAAGATGAATATATTTTGATGCTTGAGTTTGTGAGTTGACCAATTAAAAGTGTAGAGTTTTATCTCACTCAGCCAATAAAATTAATTGTCAAAGAAAAAGTTAAACTGTTGACTATACAAATATTGGTGAAATTTTTTATCACAAATATGATAGCCAGCACCTCTTTATATAATTTTGCTCAGCTTTTGTTAACATTCTGGAAGTGTAGATGATTGGTTGCTTACAGTCAGCTACTGTGTGGCTTAAGACTGCCCCTATTTCAACTTTGGATGCATCTGTTGTCAAAATCAGTTCAAGGCAATTGTCGTAATGTACTAATAAGCTATTTGATGTTAATAATTCTTTCATGTCACAAAAAGCTTTTTCTTGGGGTTGATCCCAATGCTATTTTTGGCTTTTTTAAATAAATTGTATAATGGTTTTGCTATGTGAGCCTTTCCCTTAAAAATTTTTTAAAAAAATTAAGAAGTCCAAGGAAAGCTTGAAGTTCCTTAACATTTCTGGGTCTTCAGACTTCCTTTATGGCTGCATTTTTTTTAGAGTAGGGTCTGTTTCCCTTTTTTGAGATTACGTGTCCCAGGAATTTTATTTCAGTTGCCATCCAGATACATTTTTCTGTGTTTATTTTAGCTCCAAAACTGCATAACTTATCGCAAACTGTTAAAACTAGTTCACATAGTTCCTCTTCTGAATTGGGCACAACCAAAATGTCATCAAAATGTGGTGTTACACTATCCATTTGCTGGAACAGCATGTCTGTTTTAGGCCTGGAAAATGTTTGGTATGACTCTAATTTCATAAGGCAATATATTGTACTTAAACAATCCCTTATGCATAGTAATAGTTAGCAATTCCAAGGTGCATTCAGAAACTGGTATCTGATGAAATGTGGTCTTTAAATCAATTTTAGTGTAGTGACTTGCTCTTTGCATATTTGCTAATATTTCATTGAAATTTGGTACAGGATACTGGCTTTTAGTAAGTTTTTATTTATTGTGGTTCGATAATCTCTGCAAATGCAGATTTGCTCATCACCATGATTGGGGTGGTCCATTCCATTTTCTCAACTGGCATTAATACACCTTTACTAACCAGATTTATTAAGTCTTATTCCACCTTATTTTGCAGTGCAAACAGGACCTTTGTGGGTCTGCAAATAATGGGGGTCTCCCCACCTTGTAGCTCTGTTTATAGGCATCATCATAATTTTGCCCTCATCACTTTTAAGTAAGTCACTATATTTATTTCTCATTTCTTGCTCAATAGCAACCTTATTTATCACACATATCTCTATTCCCATAGCATTAAACTATTTCATACCTATAATAGGATTAAGACTGCCCCTATACTATATATAATGGTAGGGTTCAAACCTTACTATTTAATTTAATCTAAGCCATCACTTTCCCTAATATCTTTATACTGTTTCCGCTAGCGGCTTTTGCTCTTAACCTTGTTTTCATTAATAAAGAGGGATTTGTTTGATTCTCCCAGTCTTTGAGTGACATCATTGACATGCCTGCTCTGCTGTCTATTTCCATTTTCACTTGTGTCTGTAATAAGTTAACAGTCAGCATAAACTGATTTCTGTATCCAATCTGTGTATTGTAAATATCACACTTTTTTATTTTCAACTTTACAAGTTGGTGAGCTACCATGATCGTTTCCCCCTTTATTTCAACATACTTTCTGCAAATGTTCAACTTTACCACAGGTCCTACAATGCTCCTTGTTATATCTACACTTACATGCCATGTGGACTTTTTTTCCACAGCAATAACACACTATTTTATTTTTTTTGCTCTTAATAGGTTGGGACTTATTTTCAGTTTCCCATATTGAAACAGACAGATCGAAGGATCGATCTTAGTTTCATAGTTTTCATTTTGAAGTACGGTAATTCTAAATCACTATTTACCCGCAATGAGGCTTTTTCTATTCCAGGCCACATAAATTTTAAGATAGTTATTTTATGCTTTGTTTAAAAGAATTTAATGTAAATATTACAAGTATAAATATTACAAATCATGATAAATAATATTCATGTGTGTGGTTTGTAGGTTTATATTCTCTCAATTTAAAAGTTTCATTGCGTGTATATATTTTTTTAATTTTAAATCTTTCAAAATTATACAAAGTCATTTAAAAATGCTGATCAAAAGTCATATTCCTTTGATCGGTATTTTTAGTCAAATCTTACGTGTACAAAATGTATAGAATAATCAGTTTGTACTTTGAAAGTTGAGATAATGAATTTCAATTTTGTATTCACGAATTCCTATGTAATTATTTAGTTTGTCAATTTAGAATCATGTATTGAATTTAGAAATAAATGTAAATCAAACAATGGAAATGAGAAATGTAGGACTCTTATCAAGAAATGCGAATGCAATTGTATAGCCAAAATTAGATATTGCTGGAGGCCGGAAAATCAAAGGAGGCGGGGTCATGAACAAAAACTAGGCAGAGTGATCAACCGTAGCCATCTTATATTATAATATACTAAGGCACTCTACTTTTTGACTTTGCTGTGGGTAGACCATCTCGGGCTACAGCAAAGTAGTTGTGCCAGAGAAACCATCTCAACTGTGATTAAGAAGTTGCCCGGTAGATTGCAATAATGTTGGGCTAAGTCCAAGAAGCTGATCCCTGTTCTGCCGATTTAAATCTTTCGAGCCGCTGATCCATAATGTTTCCTGTGCTTCCAGTTTTCTCAATTCCAACCTTTAAATTAATCATGCTGTTCTAAGGAATCCAAAATGCGCACCTACGTTCTGCATAAACATTACCGCTAGGAGAAAAGCCGGACAAAGAAGAATGGTAACTCTTGTTACATGAACTTTTTAACTTTCCTCTAAGCTTAATAATTTTATTATTTAATCTGTTATGAATTAATCTGGGTAATTACATGTAAATTTCTTGCTTTCCTTCGTTAAAATGTTACACTAAAACCTGTCAGTAAATTTCTTCTCTAATATTTCTGTGCTCTAGTCTTTAGATGATAATTTACTAATATTTTGTGCCTAATAGTAATTCATTAGTGAATAGACTTATATTTTTATTATTACTTACATTTACAAACAAAGTGATGCCAATAATAATATTTTTCAACTCTAGTTAAAGCCATTAAGGTTTATTTCATGATATTATTAGTATATTCATTTTAAAAGTAATTTTCTTTTATCGAACTAAAAAAATTGGTTCGTTTATGTTGAGTTGGGAAGTATTCAAGTACCTGTATTGTTCCTTTTAATTTGTCAAAATGATATTTTAACCTTTGCTCCAAATAACAACTATAAAATAAAGTCTAAATTTTTATTATGTTATTTTTTATATATGAACGGAGTAATAATATAAAGTGAATATTTTTGTTGCTATTATTACCTTCCGAACAACCTGGGGAGTTATGGGTTTCAGAGTGAAATTAATTAATTGTCACTTTTGTGATCTTTTGATTTCGCTATGTTTTATTTTGAATAGTCAGATCAGATTGTTGCGTAGAAAATGTTATGGAGAGATAATCAAGGTTTTATATAGTTTCGCTTTAAGTCCACTTCCGATCACTCTTCCTCGATGTTACTGTGGCAGTGCCTTTTCCTTCACCTAAATCGGCATCTCGTTTTTACTACCAATTGGAAAGAAAGAAATTCTTCTCCAGATAATCTCTTGGATCACCGGGGTTCTAAAACGATCCCGGCTGGTTGTAGTGTCCCGGATCTACTTGGGGGCATTAAGACTTGTCGAAGTACAAGCCGCCCGGTCTTCCGTCAATGCACCGCAAGTTATTATTGTAGTATATCTTAAGCTCTGCAACCATCAGTAAATCATTATTATATTATATTTTAATTGTAAATTATTAGAGAAAAAATATAGTTAGTAATAAATTTGGCTGAACGTTTTCGAGGAACCGTGCCTCATACTCATAGCCTTAGTGAAAATGTACTTGATATATGTAAATGAGAATATTCAAATGAGTTACTGTTAAGTAGCCCATTTTTTCGAAATGTCGAAGCACGTGTCTCTTCTGTTGATTGCATGGATGTCTCTGTTAATGTAGAATGCCTCTTTTATCTTTCTCCTGTAGTCGTTTGGTTCTGAGCATAAAATAACGGGGTTAGCGGGTATGAAATTGTGCCCTGATTGTTTAGTATGTTCAAAAAATGCAGAAGATGTACTGCTGTTCGTTTGGGCTCTATTGAAGGTGTACCGATGTTGAGCCAACCTGGTGTTAATTGTGGCTTTCGTTTCCCCATAATATGTGGCGTGGCATCCGGCCTGGGGGCATGAAATGGAGTACACCACATGTGGGGTGAGCGCTGGATCAATGTAATCTTTGGAGTTATTGATCAACCTATTAGTGTTGGGTGGAGTTCTGAATATTATGCTGAATTTGTTGCTTAAGGTTTTCGTTAGTTTATTGGATATTTTAGGGATGTAGGGGACCGTTATTCTGGGTAGATTGATGCGAGGCAATTTATCATCTATTGTGCTGTTAAATTTCATGACTTTCCTCCTAATAGTTTTGTATTTGAATCCTGCTGCTAGTAGGTCTTTAATGTAATTGTTTACATTTTCCTTCCTATGTGCTTCATATTTACACAAATGATGGTTTCTAAATAGAAATGCTTTAAGACCTGCGAATTTGTGCGATGCGGGTGATTTAGAATTAGGATGGATGCAGCTTCGGATTTCAAATGGTTTAACAAGCATTTTGTAATCTATTGCGTGGCGGTCTCTTGACAAGGAAAGATCAAGATATTTGAGTTCGTTATTGCTTTCATATATGATAGAGAAAAATAGTTTAGTTGTGCTTTGTAATTCGCGTTGTATATTTAAAATATTATTTTTAGATGCTATAATGAAAATATCATCTACGTATCGTATATATATGAAGTCTGGGTTAGTGTTGAAATATTTTGGAATAATGGATTGTTCATATTTATTTAAGTATATACTGGATAAGACGCCACTGATAGGGAGGCCCATGGGCCAACCATCTTGCATTGTGTACCATTTATCTTCGAAAAGAGTGAAAATATGGGAGTCAAGCCATGTCAAGAAAGCCATAATGAATTTAATTCTCTCGTTAGGACAAGATATTCGCAGCAACTCTTCATGTATAATTTGGATGGATGCTTTTCTATTGATTGATCCATATAATTCTTTCACATCCATCGTGGCCATAACAGAGTTGTGAGAGATTTGAACGTTTTTAATTCTGGAAATGAATTGAAAAGATGAATTTATTGTGTATGAGCCAAAATTAAGGTAATCTATGATCAATTGATTAACCAATTTGGCTGTATTGAAATAGTGCACGCCAGCGAAATCCATCATTAATCTAAGCGGTTCGCCTGGTTTATGTTGTTTTGAATTGGCAAACATTCGGGGAGGTCTAGTGGCAGAAGGATAAATCCTGTAATACTCGGATTTAGTGATCCCTTTGTCCTTGAAAGTTCGAAGCACACCATTGATAAATTTATCCCGGTCGATTTTGATGTTAAAAGTGTTATCATGTACCAACTTTAATATTTTAATTTGGTCATGCATTTTATTTTTGTAATCGGTGTTGTTTAATAAAACAAAGCGATTGCCTTTGTCTTCTTTGAGACAAATGATGTTGTGTGTTTTAAAATATTGTTTAGTATTTAACACACTTTTATTCCATGCTTCGTCTTTTCTATCAACGAAATTGTTATTTAGTAATTTAGCTATGTCTGTGATAATAGCGTCTCTTTGTGTGTTATTAATGAGAGATGCTTCGATGTCTGCTACTAATTCGCGCTTAGGGGATGTCCAACTTCCTCCTACATATTTAGGTCCGAGCGATAATATTTTCTTGATTTCGTATGGCGGAGTAGTTGAAGTTTTATTAACGAACGCGTCTATGTTAATGCCGCGGTGGTTTTTATTTTGTTTAATAGATAAGAAATGTATTTTATTTTCAAATTTTAATATTAGAAATCTCTCAGTTTTACGCAATTTATCTTGCATCCACTGGGGGATTACGTAGTTCGTTGTCATTTTGTTCCATCTAATTGTTTGCTTTTTGAAAGCGTCACTGCATCCGTGAGTTATGTGTGCCAAAAGTTGTTTCTGCAAATCATTTCTAATTTTAACGTTATTGTAAATTGTTCTATTAATTTTCACCAAACAGGAGTTGGGTATGACGTTATAATCCTTGCATTTAGAGAAGCAAGAAAGTCTCTGTTCATATTTAATCTTCGAAATTCCGCAGTTTAAGATTTGTCTTTCTTGACCTCTATTCATTATGTAATAAATGTGGTTTTAATTTCTCCTTATTTGTAAAAATGAAAAATACTTAATTGTAAATTATTAGAGAAAAAATATAGTTAGTAATAAATTTGGCTGAACGTTTTCGAGGAACCGTGCCTCATACTCATAGCCTTAGTGAAAATGTACTTGATATATGTAAATGAGAATATTCAAATGAGTTACTGTTAAGTAGCCCATTTTTTCGAAATGTCGAAGCACGTGTCTCTTCTGTTGATTGCATGGATGTCTCTGTTAATGTAGAATGCCTCTTTTATCTTTCTCCTTTTTTTTTTTTTTTTCTCTAATAATTTACAATTAAGTATTTTTCATTTTTACAAATAAGGAGAAATTAAAACCACATTTATTACATAATGAATAGAGGTCAAGAAAGACAAATCTTAAACTGCGGAATTTCGAAGATTAAATATGAACAGAGACTTTCTTGCTTCTCTAAATGCAAGGATTATAACGTCATACCCAACTCCTGTTTGGTGAAAATTAATAGAACAATTTACAATAACATTAAAATTAGAAATGATTTGCAGAAACAACTTTTGGCACACATAACTCACGGATGCAGTGACGCTTTCAAAAAGCAAACAATTAGATGGAACAAAATGACAACGAACTACGTAATCCCCCAGTGGATGCAAGATAAATTGCGTAAAACTGAGAGATTTCTAATATTAAAATTTGAAAATAAAATACATTTCTTATCTATTAAACAAAATAAAAACCACCGCGGCATTAACATAGATGCGTTCGTTAATAAAACTTCAACTACTCCGCCATACGAAATCAAGAAAATATTATCGCTCGGACCTAAATATGTAGGAGGAAGTTGGACATCCCCTAAGTGCGAATTAGTAGCAGACATCGAAGCATCTCTCATTAATAACACACAAAGAGACGCTATTATCACAGACATAGCTAAATTACTAAATAACAATTTCGTTGATAGAAAAGACGAAGCATGGAATAAAAGTGTGTTAAATACTAAACAATATTTTAAAACACACAACATCATTTGTCTCAAAGAAGACAAAGGCAATCGCTTTGTTTTATTAAACAACACCGATTACAAAAATAAAATGCATGACCAAATTAAAATATTAAAGTTGGTACATGATAACACTTTTAACATCAAAATCGACCGGGATAAATTTATCAATGGTGTGCTTCGAACTTTCAAGGACAAAGGGATCACTAAATCCGAGTATTACAGGATTTATCCTTCTGCCACTAGACCTCCCCGAATGTTTGCCAATTCAAAACAACATAAACCAGGCGAACCGCTTAGATTAATGATGGATTTCACTGGCGTGCACTATTTCAATACAGCCAAATTGGTTAATCAATTGATCATAGATTACCTTAATTTTGGCTCATACACAATAAATTCATCTTTTCAATTCATTTCCAGAATTAAAAACATTCAAATCTCTCACAACTCTGTTATGGCCACGATGGATGTGAAAGAATTATATGGATCAATCAATAGAAAAGCATCCATCCAAATTATACATGAAGAGTTGCTGCGAATATCTTGTCCTAACGAGAGAATTAAATTCATTATGGCTTTCTTGACATGGCTTGACTCCCATATTTTCACTCTTTTCGAAGATAAATGGTACACAATGCAAGATGGTTGGCCCATGGGCCTCCCTATCAGTGGCGTCTTATCCAGTATATACTTAAATAAATATGAACAATCCATTATTCCAAAATATTTCAACACTAACCCAGACTTCATATATATACGATACGTAGATGATATTTTCATTATAGCATCTAAAAATAATATTTTAAATATACAACGCGAATTACAAAGCACAACTAAACTATTTTTCTCTATCATATATGAAAGCAATAATGAACTCAAATATCTTGATCTTTCCTTGTCAAGAGACCGCCACGCAATAGATTACAAAATGCTTGTTAAACCATTTGAAATCCGAAGCTGCATCCATCCTAATTCTAAATCACCCGCATCGCACAAATTCGCAGGTCTTAAAGCATTTCTATTTAGAAACCATCATTTGTGTAAATATGAAGCACATAGGAAGGAAAATGTAAACAATTACATTAAAGACCTACTAGCAGCAGGATTCAAATACAAAACTATTAGGAGGAAAGTCATGAAATTTAACAGCACAATAGATGATAAATTGCCTCGCATCAATCTACCCAGAATAACGGTCCCTACATCCCTAAAATATCCAATAAACTAACGAAAACCTTAAGCAACAAATTCAGCATAATATTCAGAACTCCACCCAACACTAATAGGTTGATCAATAACTCCAAAGATTACATTGATCCAGCGCTCACCCCACATGTGGTATACTCCATTTCATGCCCCCAGGCCGGATGCCACGCCACATATTATGGGGAAACAAAAGCCACAATTAACACCAGGTTGGCTCAACATCGGTACACCTTCAATAGAGCCCAAACGAACAGCAGTACATCTTCTGCATTTTTTGAACATACTAAACAATCAGGGCACAATTTCATACCCGCTAACCCCGTTATTTTATGCTCAGAACCAAACGACTACAGGAGAAAGATAAAAGAGGCATTCTACATTAACAGAGACATCCATGCAATCAACAGAAGAGACACGTGCTTCGACATTTCGAAAAAATGGGCTACTTAACAGTAACTCATTTGAATATTCTCATTTACATATATCAAGTACATTTTCACTAAGGCTATGAGTATGAGGCACGGTTCCTCGAAAACGTTCAGCCAAATTTATTACTAACTATATTTTTTCTCTAATAATTTACAATTAAGTATTTTTCATTTTTACAAATAAGGAGAAATTAAAACCACATTTATATTATATTTTATATAAAACCTCCTCCAATTATCCGTATACGTAATGGTTTGAATCTATTAAAATCAAACAACTTAATATAAAATAGTAATTGAATATTTTAAATGCTCAAATTACTTTGATTCTCATATCAACTCGTACGACCATTTAAAACATATAAATATTGGCATGCGTTTTGTCTATCAGTCTAAAATGATTATTGAGGACTAGTAGCAAATTATTAGAAATATACGTATGAAAATTTTACCGTATCTGTACATAGTATTCAATGATTTCAATAATTATTAAAAATTTATCTAATCTATTTTTATCTCTCTTGTCTTATTACTCTCGAAATCTAGTTAAACACCTGCTGTCTGTATTGACAACTTAAATATATATTGAATTATTAACCGTACCAATATCTCGAATATAAGATATATATGAATAACTGATTATAGGGTAATTTAGTCTGTGTTTCTCGACGAGCTAGTAAAGGGAAAACCACGTACTGTTGTTGCGTTGTTCATCAGTTGGTCATGCCAGATGTTTGGGTTTGAATTTGGTTTGCATTTTGGAATTTATTCCTAGACGTAGACTGGGTTTGAATTCGGATTACTGCGCGTGATTAAGCATGGTGATTTTACCGGTACAATATTATACACATTACTCTCATTTTTGTTAGCAAAATTTCTAAATTCTTCCTATTGGTCGAGTACAATTTTGTGGGCTACTCTTATTTTGGTTGCTTCCTCATATGTCAACTCTCTTGAGACCAGTAACTGCTGCCTAAGCCTATTGTATGACATGTCCCAAAGTAATTGTTCAAGCAGATTATCCTCTAAGGTGTCACCACAACTGCAACTCTTAGCAAGTTCTCTTAGTGCTTGATCATAGTCTTGTATACCCTCTATCTTATTTTGCCTTCAGTTTCTAAAGTGCAGTCTTGTGACATGCTTTGAAGGCTGGGAGCTGAAAAAATTATTTAATTTTCCTGTAAATATATTGTATGGCAAATTCTTCATGATCACAGAGCCTATTTGCTATTTTTATTACTTGCTGCCCAGCATAACACAGTAGCATAGTAACTTTAATGGGGTTGCTTGTTGTACCACTAATCAAAAACAGTTTCTCGATTCACTTAAGGTAAATTGACCAATCAAAAGGGTTATTAATGTTGAACTCATTAATTGTTACTTGAGGCACTGATGTCATCATTTTATATTTTACCTTTTTTTTTAAAAAAAAATAATTCTTTTTTATCTTACTACAAGATAAGTATTAAACATGCTTACTGAAACAAATTACTATTAATATGCTTACTAAAACATTTCTCTGACTACTAATTTAATATTCACCTGGAATTCGATCCTCAATTTCCTTGTCACTTTCTCTACCTAATAC
Organism: Epiperipatus broadwayi; assembly: GCA_028023455.1. NCBI lineage: Eukaryota > Metazoa > Onychophora > Udeonychophora > Euonychophora > Peripatidae > Epiperipatus > Epiperipatus broadwayi. The sequence goes on from JAQFVV010006222.1 coordinate 5,926,942, forward strand.
AATTCAATTTAAATGCACTACTGTTTCTAATTTGAACCAGATTTTTTTACTGGAACATATCCGCTCGACTGCGCCAGTTTTCTGCTGTGTACAACCACTCACTTGGATTGACAATCAGGTAAAATAAACAAGCAGAAAACAAAATGATTAGACAAAATAGTTTAATTAGAATTATTAGTTGGATAGTTAATATTACATATATAAACTAGAATACAGTTATCTTTAACTTACAATTGCTTGCCATGAAGGCATACAAAAACATAATATAGACCACTGTGACCTACAAAGTCCCTAGGTCCACTTTTCACCTTCAGTGGTGGAGTTCACTGGGTTTTTCCATTGCTACATTTAAACACACTTGACTTTCATGTGCAATCATTGAATAAGTTCCATGATGCAAGTGCTGCGTAGTTATTTTTTGTTCCCTTTTATTCTTGATAAAGAAGTTGCAGAAACCAACTAATTATTGGCTATTGTCTACTTTTAGACATCAGCACTTTCAATCTAGTTGCATTAATTAAATCTGGATTGCTTATCTTTAATACAACTGATCAGTAGCATTCCAAAATTTAAATTACAAAATTCCTTTCTTATTGTCTATGTCATTTAATAAAACTTATTAATAAAATTTATTAATTATTATATATGTATATTTCATTTGTCATGTTTAAAATATCTGTAATAATGTCACAATGTTCTGAAGCTTCATAGATTAAATCATACATGTCACCTCTTCAATTAAAATATTTGAAATTCAAAAGAAATAATCATAACTGTGGAAACTATTTTCGGTACTTGTGTATAATTCAACCGATGACGTTTTTGACTTACCGATTTCCCTTCTGGTAAACATCGACGTTTTTTGCATGACAATGTTGTCATGGTAACCAAGTGACTGGCGTGATTAATCCATCAGAGAGTCAATTTTTTTTTTTTCACCCGCGAGATTTAAAATTCTTAGAGAGGTTTGGGAAATTTTTTGATTTTTCTGTCTATTGTGATTTTGCTATCCACGGCATCACAGTTACTTTTTTGAGCTGTTAATTCGGGTAAAGTGTTTTATTTATCTGTTTATTTTGAATTTACAAATATTTTTTGTTAATATTTCTACAATTGAATTATGTTTTAATTTCATTTTTAATTTCTGAATTGTATCATACAGAAAATTATTTTTCGTAATTCATTCCGGTAAATTGTTTTTTATTTATCTGTTTATTTTAAATTTACAAAATCTTTTTGTTAATATTTCTACAATTCTCAAATTATTTTTCATAAATTCATCGTCAATTATAAAAACTTTTTGATAATATTTCTACAATTCTCAAATTATTTTTCGTAAATTCATCGGCAATTATAAAAATTACAGGGTGCAACACCATTAATACCAGATTTGCATTAAATGACGCCATTAATACCAGATTTGCATTAAATCATGTCTTTTTAATTTAGCTGTTTATTTAAAATTTACAAAATTTTTTTGTTAATATTTCTACAATTGAATTACGTTTTAATTTAATTTTTAATTTCTGAATTGTATCATACAGAAAATTATTTTTCGTAAATTCATCGGCAATTTTTAATTTCTGAATTATATCATACAGAAAATTATTTTTCGTAAATTCATGGGCAATTATAAAAATTACAGCTATGAGAGTAATACAAGGTATAGGTGTACGCCAAGCCTAATGGCTTGTCAAAAACACAAAGGGCCCCCCCGCCAACTCCAGCGCTACGTGCTGTTTTTTATAATTGAGCGTAATATAGGGTGGTTTTATAAATTAGAATATAGTTTTTTCTAAATTATTTTGACACATGCATGTACATTTTTATTATTTTTTTAATACTATTTGCCTGACCTGCGTCAGATTTTTTCCTTTTTTTTTTTTTGTTTTTTATCACGTGACCTGCGTCACATTTTTTTCTTTTTTTTATGTTTAATTTTTTTTTTAAATTTTTATATTTTTGCCATGTTTTTTTGTTTTTTACCACGTGATCAACTGATGACGTATTACCCTGAAGGCATATCAGTCTAATGTTGCGTTTTTTAACATGCCGTGTTCACGTTTTAGTGACTAAATGTGTCTGCAGATCACTTGGAGACGTTATCTTAAAAATCGCAACTTTAGACCGATGTGCCTTCAGGGTAATACGTCATCGGTTGAATTATACACAAGTACCCTATTTTGTTTTTCATGTTCTTCATTATCACTTAAGCTAATTTCCTGATATAATTCTTCCACAAATTTTATGTTGTTCTATTTTTTTTTTCTAATAATAGTATAACATATATAGTTAAAATAATCTTTTTTCAATATCAAGCTAGTGTTTTATAGTTTTGATGTGTATATTCTCTTCTATAGCTTTCTTTATCATTTCATAATTATATTTCTTTGTATGATTATTAAGTCTTTTCCATACCATTTACAAAATCACTGTTCTTTAAATAGTTTTGTATTTCTTATTTTCTTCATTGCATTGTTTTATTTAAACATAGTAATTAATTTTTATCTATCAAAGATAATAGTTCGTAATAATACGATCTGTCATTTTCTTATTAATAATTTTAGATAGCATGATAATTTTTACTGGATGGATGAAACTTTCTAGCTGATGTATTTCATTTTGCTTTATAAATTTTTAGAACTTCCACAGTACCATGAATTAAAAATAGTTATTGAAATTAATATTTTGAGCAATATTCAATGTATTGGGTAGACTTTATTGGACAACCCTTTCCATGATCAAGCAATCACCCTGAATCATTATCGATGATTCTGATCCATTGCTTGCCATTTTCTATACACAATTTATTAACCACATCAGTTTTAAAACCATATAAACTTTAACGAATATTCATTTTATTAAGAATTAGCAGGATTTTTTTATTTGCATATGGCTTTAGTAAAATAAATATATTAATGATAACAAAAACCTGAGTTTCGTTAAATAATTCTAAACAAAAGTTGTTAGATGTTTTCTGGTTTTGTGCATCTAACAATGTAATACCTCCATTTGTATTTCTAATTGATCAATAAATTCTATTTTAAAAACAAACAAACAATGTAAAACCTATATATGTATGTAAGCATATATGTATGTAAACATTTTACGTTGGGCGTAAATGTTTTTGTTAATTAATATGTCCTAATATTAAGCAAACAAAAAACTAACGACTTGATATTTATCTGAAGTAATGTGATAATGTTTTGATGTCGATTAAAAAAAAAACTTGTTAAAAATAGATATTAAATAGTTTATTCATTTATTTAGATTTAATGATTCTCTAACTGCTAGTGTGGAAGCCATCTTTAAGTTTTCCATTGAAGCTTCTTTTTTAAAAAAGCTTTGAAACTTATTTTTGTCGTAACATTAACATATTAATCAGTTTAGTATTCCAATTTAATATATTTTAAAAGTAAGTGATAAACTTGGTTTTAAGATTTTTAGGGTAAAAATTGCCACTCTAAAAACTACGAAATAAAATAAATTTAATGACGCCTGTATAAGTGAAAAAAATAAAAATATTGCATAGAGTTTTTAAATTAAAAATATTAAATAATAAATAAGCCATTATCATTAAAGAAGAATCATTTATTATTGTTTAAAATAAGTTAAAATTACTAAATTATTAAAAACTTATTTATACATTTTAACTAAAAGCTTTATTACATAAATATGTATAAAACTTGGGAAGAGGGGGATCGCTAAACATTCAATTATCATTTAATATTCGTCGATTTAATGCACGCGTTGTTTGTTTGTTTTGTTTTGTTTTTAAAAAAAACGAAAGTGAAACAATTAAAAAATAACTATACATTTTAGTATTTGCATTAGTTATTTATGACTTTAATTATTTTTTTCATTTTCATGCTTTTTAAGCAGTAAATTTTTTGATAGAAGTAAAAATTCTCATTCAGTTTATATCTGTACCCCAAAAATATCTATTTGCAAGTAAAATATAATGTATTTAATTATTTAATTCTTTGCCCGTTAGTTATCGTTTTTTGATGTTTTATTATAGTGAATATTGTTCCTATTATTGCCACTTTTTGTAACAAGTTCCTTTTTAGTTCATTTTCTGCCTTACATACAAATTATTCAGAAGTTCTTAAAACCATTTATCGTTTAAAGTTCTTAATAAATATTGCCTTTTGTCATTAAAAATAAACTAATATGTCACTGTGTAATAGATAAGCATATAGCAGAACATGTAATACAAGAAAGTTTAATAGATGATCAGAAGATCATGTGATAGTAGAATACTGGAATGATAAGTAGAGTTTCATTCCAGGGATCATTAGAACTTGAAGATATCACTCTACCACTATTCAAAACTGCATAGGATAGTTATATTGTTTTTTGCCATAACCACTTTAATAATTTATATTTTGATTAAATTTATTGGCCTTATTTATGCACCAATACAATCTTTTAAAAGAAATTTCTTATGCTTGTAAACATAGATCACAAAGTACTTACAAAAATAATATTTATATTGCCAAAACTTTTGTTAATATATTATGAATTCAGGGATAAATTATAGTGCAGACTGCTTTACAAAAGATATCTTTTTATGCAAAGCAATTGAGGCTCAGTTGCTCTTAAAGTGACTTTCAGTTTTGTAAATTGGGTTGTCTGTTATCTATGTTATAGTTTTTCCTATCAATAAAGAATTACCTGAATAAATGGTTAATAGAAAAATATGCATTTACATCAATTTCTTCCATAAAACACAAAGGCATTTTCTGAGATTTTAATTCAGAATTATTGTTTACATTTACAATCATAAAGCTTAAGTCGAGCATTAATGTAATCAACCTGCCATTTAGGTGCCATAATTTCAAGCAATTATTTTGTGGAGGATACTTTTTATTCTTTCTGTGGCATTTCTAATAACATACCTTCAACAATAAACATATTCAATGAGCTTTAAGTTAAGACTAAAGAAGCAATTTTTGTTTCAAAATCTTGTCGTTATTAGTAGAAAAATAACATTGCAGTTTACAGTCAAGATATATCTGTAAACTTCTTAAAAATCATTTTTTATCTTACAGAAGTCAAAAAATGCATTACTGATTTTATGTCTTATTGAATGATAAACTTTAATTCAAAATGAAACCCTTTTCTTTATTTTACTTGTACTAAATTGAAAATCTTTAACATTATTCTAAAATGAATTATTAACTTATTATAGTCCCTAGAAACATCTTCTCAACTATATTATCATACTTATTATTAATGACAACTTATCATTTACCTGTTGGGCATAAATAATTAAATTTGAGATTATAGTATTCTAAGATTTTTGAGTTTAGATCTCAAATCATTATCACTATCTGAAAAGCTATTGATTTAACTTCTATACTCCAATCATACTTATTTCAGTGTTTATACTATTGTGTAGAAAGGTCTAGATGATCTAATTCTAAGTTTCTTGATCAATACTTTATTCAGTATGTAAGAAGTGTTATATGTCAAAAAATTAAGTTAGAGTCTTTATGAAAATGTTTGAATTTCTTAACTTTTTATTTATATATATATCTCCCAAATTTGTCTAAATTTCTCTTTAAATTTTTACACTATTCCATTCCTATCAGTTTCTTTCTATCAATGATTAAATTTCATCTGAACATTATTTTCTAATTAGGCAGATATGTAAATGAATATCTAAATCATTTAAGCTGCTAAATCTTCATGAATTTAGTCATTTTATATTCAAATTAAATGTATAATAAAAAGTATAAACATGTTTAATTCACACAATGCATGAAATTTAACTAATGCTAAAGATAATATAATTTGCTAAGTGAGTCTTTATTTTTGATAATAAAAAATGTAATGTATAAAAATTAAAAAATAGTTAAATTCTATATGAAAAGGGTAAGATATAATATACAACTTTGTATGTTTTTATGTTGTAAATATCATACTTTTTTTTTTTTTTTAAAACAAATAATTTATTAGACAAGAAAAAAAAATTTGTTACAACTGTTAAATTAAATTTACATGACTTTGAACTATACTGTCTTTTGCTTCAAAGAAGCCACTCTGATTCTAGTCCCAAACAAATTGTTTCCTTATAATTTCGAGGTATGCTTTGAAGAATTGTTTATAAAAACAAAACCTTATTCCACGTGTCCCAAAATAAATTTTAAGGTGTAAGCATTTTGTCTCTGTCTTTAATTTTTTTAATTACTCCAATGTAGGCATTCTGGGCACTGAGGGTGTTTTGTTCAAAGACAAATTGGCATCTGATAATCCAGACCGCATAGGTAAAGAAGATGGCCAATCTGATTATGTAAATATCACTGCTGTTGATGGCTGTCTTAATAGATAATAGCATTTTAATATCAACTGTTACTTTAGTTGATATCAATGCTTTAATGTTATTAAAGTAGGGACACATGTAAAGGAGATGTTGAATAGTTTCATCAGTCATTTTACAAAGTTGACATTGATGATCAATTTTATTAAAACCTCTTTTCCACACTAGAAAGTGGTTAGTGGGTAATGCTAGTAGGTTCAGCTTTATGATAAAGTCGATAAATTTTGGTTCAATGTACCAACCTTTAAGTTTTTTGATTAATAGTTTGTTATTTAGACCAATTTCACTGTGAAGTAAAGCTTGATCCTTATAAATCAGGCCATAAATTTCCCAATATGTCTTTTTGCATTGGAAGGAAGACTGTGTTACATTTATGAGTCCTTTCGCAAAGTTTAAAATTCCCAAAATCCACTTACTCTCAATGGGGGGGGGGGGATATCTGTGGGTTCTATTGGAAGAGGAAAATTTGAATTTCTTTGTTCCCTGTACATTGCTTGTACGGCACTAAATACTTTGTGGGCATAGCATGTGGAGACTGAATGTAGTCCCATCCCATTTAATTCTTTAGGCATATGCATTTTGGCTATACTAATAGCAACCATTTTGCCCTTCCAAAAAAGTCTGGAGCAGATGGAATTGATCTTATTGATGAAGACTTTGGTTGGTTTGATTATAGGCAGGAAGTAGTTTATTTTTGGCAATATCAGCATATTTAGTAGTGAAGTTTTGCCAGGTAGGGAGATCGAAATTTGAGTCAGTGAATTTACTGTTTTCATGGTTTTGTCAAGAATGTTTTGTTGAATATTTTTTCTCATTTGCATGTAAGATTTGTACAATGGAAAGCCTAAAATTTTTTGAGGTTCTGAAGTAAATTGAGATTGAATGGGCTTTCCAGTGAGCATTTTCCAAACAGAAGACTTGAGTAATTTACATGAAGATTCAATTTGGATTCGTATTTTTTAATAATTTGGTGGATGATTGGAAGAAACTTTTTATTTGGAAAAAATATGCTTACATCATCCACATAGAAAATGTGATGTACCTCTTTTTTAAGTGTTGGCAGGTAAATTTCAGGCACTTTCCTTTCAATCTCATGCAGAAGAGGGTTGATGTATGCTATAAAACAAAGTGTGCTTAGTGGAGAACCCTGAGGAATTGACAGATGAGGCCTAAAGTCAGCAGAGATTCTTCCATCAAGTGATGTGAAAACTGATCTATTGTGAATAAGGTTCCCAATGATTCTGATATAAACACTCAGAACTCCATATTCTTGAAGGGTGTGTAATAAAACTGAAGGAATTACAGAATCAAAGGCAGAAAAAAAGTCAAGCTGAATGACAATCTGTGAAGATTTTCTATGCTTTCTAACATGTTCCAAAAGAAGTGAGAAAAGATGGACTGCATCACCCGTGGAAGAACCCCTTTGAGCAAATTGGTAAGGTGTGATGTGATTGTAGAGCTGATCCTGTATGCGATCTTTAACTATTGCTTCTATTGTTTTAATTAGCAAAGGGGCCTTGGATATTGGTCGGATGTTCTCTAATGGTGAAGGGTTTATTTTTTTTTTTAGGAAAGGGACTAGTGCTATAGGATATAATTAGCAATGCATTGAAAATCACCTGCCAGCACGTTAATCATTCCACAAGCTATTGGTGCAGTGAAAAAACTAAGATGTAAAAAAACAAACCAGGGAATGGCATGAAGGCCAGGGTGGGAACTCTCAGGATGTTCACTAAGTTTCTGTATTACTTCAGCTTTAGTGATATCATGCTCCAAAAGAGTCATCAGTGTTGTTCCAGATATTACCAATTTCAAAATCCTTACTTTGAAGTTTCGCCTGAAAATGTGAATGTATTTTCTGAAGCATTTCAGGTCCTCCATAATTTTCCATCTAATTTTAATCATTGAGGGGGTAGGTCGAGTGGCTGAACCCACAGCCCATCTTATGTAGCTCCTTGTCCAGTTGTGATGGCTTGCCAAAAATATTTTTGATCTTTTTGTGGCAATATATTGTGCCAAGGCCTTTTGGCTGTTTCTGTATTGCATTTTAAGTTGCAATATTTGCTCTATAGAGTGATTATAGCTGGTGTTACTTAATTTATTTGCGATTTGTTCTAGATCTTTGAGTAACCATCTCGGACCCTTAGACTTTCTGGTTTGATGTTCTATAAGCGAGCTGAGGATTCCAATAAAGGTGGACCATGCCTGAATCAATGGTAGAGATATTAATTGAATCTTGTTAAATAGGATATATGCTTCTGAGAAAAGCCATTCAGTAGTAGTTGCTTTATTGAGCATACGAGTGGTAGTTGAATGATTTATTTTTACTGGATCAGATGGATTAATCTGAAGGCTGATTATGAGTGCCAGATGATTGGAAAAAGGAACTAATTGCAACTCTGCATGTAGATCATGATGTAGTTCGGGAGAGTAGTACAAGAGGTCTATTAGTGATCTTTTGTGCAGTGTAGAAAGAGTAAGCATCCGATGGAAAAAAACCTCTTCCACACAGCAAAAGACTATTATGTAGATGTAGATACTTAAGATTATATTTATTGTAATCCATATTGAAGTCACCAAAGTAAATAGTAGGTGATGTATTGGTTGTAAGTACCAGGTTTATTGTGCTTACTATTGAAAACATTGCATTAGATGTGTTGGTAGCATATAGATAGACCAAGTTAATAGTGTTGTTTCTAATTGTGATTGTGAGAATCAATAAATCTTTGCTGAGATATAGTGTTCTACATTTGGTAAACGGAAGTTTTTTGTTGATTAAAAAGGCTACTCCAGAGGAAGCAGTGTTAGCAGGTATATATTGAAATAATCCATATTGATTTAGCAGTTGATTAATTTTAAAATTAGATTGTAAGTGTAGCTTTGTTTCTGAGAAGCAAATGATGTCTAGTTTCACTTTTTCCAACCATCTTCTGATGGCATATGCTCTGTCCAGTGAGTTAAGACCCCTGACATTTACACCTCCAATTTTGAGCTGCATATTTAAATTATGAGAAGTTAAGGTTAAACTTTATTGTATTTAATATTCTTTGCATTATTCTTCAGGAAGATGCATTTGGTTCAGTGAAATCTATTGTTTCATCTGAACTATAATCACTGGCTGTTAATATTTTGGTTATTTGTGTTGAGATTGGTAGTTTTATATTTTTATTGGAAGTTGACTTAGTAGTACTATTTCTCTGTTTGTTTTCTAATATTGAAGTTTTAATTGTGTGAGGGCTATCATACTCTAGTTGTTCACTTATTTTAGATCTCTTTTTTCCTTCTTGAGCTTGATATTTTGATTACTTTTCCATCATTTTGTGTGTTCTCAATATCAGAGTCTGCTGTAGAAAAACATTTTTCTTCCACCATGGAGCTGGAGGAGTCTTTGGTCTTATTCTTCAAGTGATTAATGTTTGTGTGTTTTTCATGCAAAAAATCTTGGATTAAATGGTGTTGTAGAAAGTCTTCCGAGTTTGAGTTATATGGAAGAGACGAGTTGATGTTATGTGGTGGTTTGGTTGAGGAGACCTTTATACTAATATCTTTGGATTGTGCATCAGCTTGCTGTATACTTGGAAGGTCTTCATTAAATTTTTGAGCTTCTGTTGATTTTTGTTTGAGCTTGTCATGTTCACTTACATCTTGAGCTTGTATGGCAGCCTTAGATGCTGAGTGTTGAGTGGTACTTGTTAATTTGTTGGAATGTGTCTGACATTTATGGAATTTTGTCTTTCTCAGATTACAGATTTCACAAAATTTTTTGGGACATGTTCTGAGTAGATGGGTTCTCTCACCACACTGAAAACACTGTGATTTGACACCTCTTATTGAGATGATGATTGGGCACTTTGGTTCTTCCAGAATAGATGGAATGTCCAAAAGAGAAATGTCCTTGCAGCTTAAGAATGAATGAAGCTGTATTTGAGGATAGTTCAATATAAGCTCTTTTTTCCATTAAATACTGAAACTGTGTGACTGTGCCTATTTTATTTAGTAGATTTTGCAAGTCAGCTCCTGAAAATTCATAATAACAGTTTCTAGTAAAACCATGAGCTATTCTGTTTTTGTTCATGTCTATTTTAATAAGATACTTGTTATCTAGCGTAAGCTGGTTTCTTTTAAAAAGTTCTTTTTGCATAATGTTATGGAATTCTAATACAAAATATCTACCATTTGGATGATGGTATACTTTTTTAATAGCATCAGTGAGATGGTTATCTTTGATGAATTGGAAAAGTTTATCTGTAGGAAAAGAAAAAAGGTGGCATTGGTCATTTGTAGTAGTTAGGATTAGAGTGTTATCACTGTGGTAATTAAAAAAGGAGTTAAATAGCACGAGAGGGATCCTAGCATTGAATTGTTCACTTACTGTTTGGTAATTATTTATATTGAGAGTTGGATTATGCCCATTTAAGTACAGGTCATTTAAATTGTCTGGGTTTTCATCATAGTTCTCATCATCAAAGTCTAAAATTGTAACTGCTTCTGTTTGTTTATTTTTGCTTTGCTGTTGTTCATTTGGTTTTGTGTTTGTAACTGCTGTAGCATAACTACCTAACCCTAACCCATTGTTTACCATTTTAAACATGTCTTTTTTGAAGTTTATTTGCATTTGTGCAAGGAAAGAGATGTTGGTTTGTTTACTCATAATATTTTGCCCTTTGTGACCACCCAGATCAGCGTCTAATTCAGGAAAATCAACAAGAAAGCTATTTTCTTCAGTCCAGAGATAATTGCCTGTTCTTGCTTGTTACGGTAATTACGAACTTTTATTTTTTCCATTTCACAATCAGAAACGGACTTTTGATTTTCTTTAAAAGCTTATTGTGGAAACATATTTATGTTAGTTTTGGTTTTAGAAACATCTTTTCTACTTGCTTTATCTTTAATTGGTGTTAAATAATGATCTAGAATTGTTTTTGGCTGTAAATTATTGTCATTAGTAAGGGGCGATTGTGTTTCTGGTATCACGCCATCTACGATTTTACAATTAGAAAATTTTTTTGAAATGGAATTTTGCCTTAACTTTTCTGTTTGTAAAGTGCTTATTTCAGATGAATTATCATACTTCAATCAGGATTCTCATACAAAGGAGTAAGTCAAATGAAAACATTCAATTTTTTTCCTAAGACATGTGCTAATGATTTTAAATAGAATAACAATATATCAATCACTCTTGTATGTTAACCTGATAAAGTCTGTTACATAAATACATTTCAGCTTTTTGCTGTCAAAATTCCAAAGTTTAAGTGCAAAAAAGGTTATGATCTATTGAAAATTATTTTATTGAATACAGATAGACTGCCTCTATTATGCAAATAAAATATCAAAATGGTTTTTAATATTTTACACTAAATAAATTAATTTGTGCACAAATTTGCAAACAAATTAAAGTAAAAAAATCTTTAGTAAATATCAATAAATTAATAAGTCCAATTGTAATGAGTTGTCTGTTTTTTAATATTAATACAATAATAACTAATATAAATATCAAATCTAGTTCTCCACTTTAATTTTACCACTTATATAAGCTTTAATAATCAATAGGTGACAGTGCTTAATAAATTCCTATCCAAAGTTCTCAAATTAGTTTCTTGCTTATGACTTCTATGAGCTTATACTAGGTTGCAAAACTTGAGTAGAATAAACACATTTACTGTTTAGGAGTATTCTACAAGCTGGAGTTATATATTTTGTTGATTATATTTTATTTATGATCAATGCTATAATTAATCTTTAAAAAAGATTCTATTGGATTTCTAAATAGAAAGCTGACCAGCATTTTAATAAATAAAGGATTAAAAATAAAAACCATTAACTAGTAAAAGAAAATTAATGTTTTAAAAACTGCATCATTAAATATAAATATATACATATATTGTATTTTAAAGTTTTAAACAGTAAGTTCTATCACAAAATTAAAACTAACTTTTGTTTTAATAAAGTTTTAAAAGAAATCTATTTGAAAGCTTTATCTGTTATAGCACACATACACAGCTATACTTTAAAATTTTGTGGTTTAATTTTGTCTTCAATAGATTTTACTTTTAGTTTGAAAATAAGTTTTTTTGACACTTTTTTTTAATCATATTGTAAAACGTAATTTGAAAACTTAATCTTTTGGAAAAAGCTTTCAATTTTGGAAAGTTTTAATCCTTTCTGATAAAGCTTTTAATTTTGGAAAGTTTTTAATTGCATTCTTGTTTTTGTTTGTAATCTAATTTTAATTTATTTGTAAAAAGAAAGGGAGGCTTAATTTTGCATTTACTTTTTTTAATTAATTTTGAATAAGAGCCCTGGTCAGATTTTAAATTAAAATTAAGCCTGAGATAGAGATTTGCTCTGGGGAAAAACTGCTAATTAAAGATGAATTTGGAGATAAGAGTGCATATAAATAATCCTGGGAGTTTGGACTAATTATTATTTAGCCATTCATTTTATTCGGCATGTTGAGTAGTTAGTTATTCAGCTATTCATTTTTATTCTGCTTGTACATGTTAATTCAATTTTTAGTTTGGTAATAGTGATACCTATTTAAATTTTCATGCTGCCATAAATTCTCAAGGGTGCTATCTGCATCTAGGTACAGCTATTGAGAATATTACCTTTTGCTGTCTGCCATTAGGAAATTCCACTGAAATTATATTCCTGACTTCCATTTGATAAATAGTCTTATCTCTGCATATCATCTCTGCAGAATGCCAGAACTAAAGACCATGATGAATCTTAAACCAACCACAGATGAACTGCGGATTCTGAATTGTTCCTGCAAAATCATGCCATAAAAGCTTAAACAAGAACTGATCCAGTGCTTGCCTCCAAACTCTTTACCAAAGAAATATAAATCAAAAGCCTTTGTGATGAACTCAAATTAGAAAGAACTATGAACACCCATTTAGCGGAAATCTGATGGACTTTATATTAGACCTCAAGGTAAAATGTTTTCATTTTCTAACCAAGGTTTAAATCTTTTATTCAAGTCTCAGCTTAATCTTAAAAGAAATCTCTCTTTATAATACATTTTGCTTATTCAATTTAAATATTTTTAAACATTTATTATGTATTTCATTTATAGTGTGTGCTGGACTCTTAGTTTTATGATTCCATATATTCATATTTTTATTTATTTATCCAAGAGGGTATTGTGAGTTTATATGCTTTGTAAACTATTCTCTTTTTATAGTACTAACTCTTAATAAATGCTTCAGCAGATATTAATAATTTTCTTTTATCTCACCTATCCCCTTTTTATTATAATTAAATTAGCTAAGTTTAGTTGTGTTTCCTGCAGACTGCAAATTTTTTGGCTGGCAGTTTATCAAGTGTATTATTCTGTTTTTCCTAAATCAGATATTTTATTTGTTCTATTCAAGATTCCACAAATCGTAATCTTTTCTTGTTATACATTCTTGCCTTGTATTGAACTAACCTTGATTACCTTAAAAGTGGTTTTATCATGAGCTGTTCTGTGGACATATAACATTCTTGGCCCCAATGCTTAATTCTGCACCAAGAAAAGCTTGCCCACACTGTTTCATTATGTTCCCTACAAGACTGCTTTATTTTTGAAATCTTCAGATAGGAAAACTGGAATTATTTCTTATAAATCACTAGCAGGAAGATATTACAAACCCCTCTTTTTAAATCATAGGTGAGAAAACAATCTTATCTGCCAGGGTATTTAATGTTTTCAATAATCTCATACACTCTCTGCGCAACAGTAAAATCTAGGTCAAACTTTCTTATTTTGTTTGCCTGAGATTTATTTATTGTCTTGAATTTAATAAATTTTAAAATGATTTAAAATTAGTTTGGCTGACATTTGTCTTTGTGTTATTTTCTCAATTGTCTGAATCACTTTTTTTCCCTGGGTCTAGCTAGTGGCATTCATCATCATCAACTCTTGATCACCATAAATTAAATTGTCTAGATCGTTAGTGACCTGGTGGTGCCCTCAGTGATCAAAAGAAGTATAGAAGTGACCAGTGCAATATATATATAAATAAAGTTACATATAATAAAATTAATGTTTATTTACATTTTTAACAAAGATTGAGTTTGTTATACAAAATAAATGATTTATTTTTGAAAGTTGAAAAAATTCACAAATTTGAAAAACCCTTGGTTTAATGGTGTTTATCTGTAAAGAAAAATAAAGATACTTGCTATTCTTAAGTGTTTGCATTTATGTATGTTAACATTAGCTTAATATTTAGCATTTAAATAAATTACTATGATTAACAGAAATGCACAATTTCGTGTTTTTATTTGTCATTGCATTAAATACACTTTTTATAATTATATATATATCTTGCAATAAAGTTGTTTTAGTAACTTCAATGATTTCTCCAAATATATTATAATGATAATTTATGGGTGTAATTATTTATGAATGCATCTGAAGTGCAGACAGATTTATTAAAAGACACATATCATTGTTGCAACCTACTAATGACAAAAATTCAAGTCACATTCACCTGAATATAATTTAAATATTGTGATTTATAAAACCTCTTTGTAGAGCACTGAATTGGTGATACAGGAGAATGATTTATACTATTCTTGTTGATAGCAAAGTTAATATTCTTGCATATAACATGTATAATATTACAAAATCCTCACTCTACTTGATTCACAACTCCCTGCATACTAAGACATTGATTTAAATCCTTGTCTAAGAATCTAATTCTTACTTAAATTTTCATGAAGTGATAAATAAATTATATAATATCATGTGCATTTGTTTTCATGTGACATAATTAAATAACAGTATTATAGAGATTAAGGAGTTAATAACAGTACTATCATGATTTAGAATAGACTCATCTATGACAATTCACCTAAATGATAGCAAAATATCTAAAGATAGTATCTCATAAAATATTACATTTTATAATTAAATAAAAATTTGGGATATTTGGTTTTGTAGTGTTTTTAGGGCACATCATAGGCACTTGTCCCATTTGCTAGTGTATTTTAACTTTGGTTCTAACAATCATACCATTCTTTTAGTTGTGGAACTATTAATAAATGCATTTATTTGACTTATTTATAATAAATATCAAGTCATTTAGTAGATTTTATTAATTTTGATGCTACCAATATTATGAAAGCTTAAATATAATTAGATAAGAATGAAACCTCTAATTTTATTCTGATTTAACTAGCACTAAATAATTATTCTCATAGTGATGGAAGGCACTATGAGGGACTAGAGTTAGTTTCTCTCCCTGATAAATATCATAAAAGTTTGTAGATAGAATATGTAATAGCCAATGAGCATAATGTCAAATAAAATTGCATTAGATTCATGTCTTTAATCCAGAAGTCTTATCTGGTAAGAGTTTGTGTATCCACTGCCATCTTGTAGACTGACCATTATAATAGTTATTATTAATATATTTGTCATTGACATTATTTTGTAATAATTTATTTTTTAATACAGTTTAATTGCTTTATTATTATATGAATTTTAAAAAGACTTTTATTTAATTTATTATTATTTAATATATTTTGATTAAAATATGATAAAATAATTTCAAATATAATAGGATTTAAAAATTCTTAAGGAAATGAATTAAATATGATAATAATTATGTGGTTAATTATTTAGTATGGCAAATGAGTTCAAGCACCAAATTGATTGGTTGATTTAGGAATAAAGTTCAGGAAACCTTCATTTTTAGTATACATGATTATCCCATGTAATTATGAGCACAGAGCAGTTCTTAATTTCTTCGATTAAAAATAAATTATTGTAAGATTAATTTAAAACTATAAATCACACAATTTATATAAGATATATTCATAATATATAATTAAATATTCTGAATAAGTGTGTGGGTGTATATATATATTGAACCGTTTTCGAATATGTACATTCAAATGAAACACCGGTCTCTTAGGCAGAGAAGAACATACTCGGAGAGTATGTATGCCCAAACGATAGCTATAAAGTATATAACTAGCATTACATTTCCAGGACATAGCTTCTTCTCGGCTGTTGAGTTCAACACCAAATTCAAAGCACTTTTTTTTGTTTGTGTATAAACACGGGCGCCAGCTATCTATTCAAGGATGAATAAATAACGCACTTTGAGCAATGGCCACTAACTCAATGACTAAATCCATGACTAGCTCAGCTGTTTGTAATCACTAATAGATTATACATAATTAGTGGTTAAAAGACTTGATAAAGAATTGTAAAAGGAATTTATAAAAAGAATTGATAAAAAGAATTGACCGACAAATAAAGTTTAATTTGAAAGATAATTTATTAACTAACATTTATTTACTAAATTTAAACATTTTATAATTCTAATAAAACACACGCATATTTTAAATTAACATTTCTAAATAGTTTAAATATTCCTATAGATTTAATAACAGAACTAATAAATATTGATATAGTGATCACACACATATTAACTCATGCACACACATAATAATGATACTAAAGGATTACATAGCATTTGAAATTTAATCACACACATCAATAGTTCATTTATGTATGATATAGAGTTCATATAATTAGACTCTTGGAAGATTCATACGAATTAATGCAATGCAATGGCTATTACAGTATAAACGAAATAAGCAAATGTTTTTACCTAGGCTTTTGAATGTAGACGTAGAATTTTGTTCTCTTTGGTGGCTGCTTTCGGTGAGGATATTCCATTATGAATGCTTACCAGCCAGCTGGGACGTTTCCTTGCTGAGTTTCCTGATTTTCACGATTATTACTATTGGAGACAAATAGATACTGATGGAGATTTTCTAAGATGTTAAGCTGACATTATTTCATGGGCAGATCTGCTGTTTTCTCGGACATCTGGGCTTGAGATAAACATGCATTCCCAAGATCTTCTCAACACTGCATTTTGTTTTTTAACTGCTCAATTAATTTCTGAACTGCACTACTCAATTACTTTGTGAACTGATCTCACTCAATTAATTTGTGGACTGAATTGTCCGATAAAAAAAAGGTCTATTTATACCTGCACCTTGTTGTCTTTCTCATATCTCCGGCAAAGATCTGTTGTCAAATTCCAATGATAATCATTTGATAAACATGTTTTGGAAGATTGCTTAATTAGTAATAGCCATGCAATAAAACATGTTGTTTTATTTTATTAATAGCCATTGCCATGTTTTTAATGATAATCTTTTTTTATTTCGCATACATTTTATTTATTTACAAATCGCACATATATATGCACATATATTTTTAATACAATTTACTATTTAGTTTTAACATTATTTTTCTTTAATTAAACTTGAATGAAAAGAGATTTGTATGTTTTAACTTTTTAAATTATATTTTTACGAATACTAATAAAAACTCTTTACTTCCTTTCATAACCCTTAGTTTCATTTCTCAAACCAAGTCTCCCCCTCCCCCCTTTTGATTAATTAATTGTAGCTTTTTTTATTTCAAAAACTAACGCTAGAAAACTATTTAATTCTTATCTTTTTTCTAAAACAAACTGCAATAAACTCTTCAACGTTTAATTTTATGTTTTTCTTTTATAAACGATTATTTTAATAATATAATTTTAGATAAAATTATATGTGCCTATATCAATATAGGTACATTACACTGCCCTTCCTTTTGAGAGTAAAATGCGTCATAAAATTAATTAAGAACTTTCGTCAAGAGTTGACAAATTAATAAACAAGCCAACCTAAATGTTAAAATGGACTCTTATCTGACTTTTGTAAGTTTTTAGATCAAATTAATAAGGTTTAAATTTATATGTTTTGTGTTGATAAACATCATTTCCATTATTTTTTTTCCTTATTGTATAAATTATTTAAATACATGAAATTTAAGTTGGGTATAGACATTGCATGGATTCGTTAACAGTTAATTGTGTTGCTGTTTCATATTCGATTGGAATATATATGTCATTGGTGTCATTGCAGCATCTTATGTTGAATGCTACTGGGCTTTTTGTATTCCCTCTGCAATTGACGTTATCGATGACTTTGTATTTTGATTGGTTATGTTTATTCTGGAACGTTTTAATCGTGGAATCTATGCAGTTGATCTATACTCGACATTATTTAAATGTTAAATTTAAGTTGGGCATGAATGGCTGTATAGATTTGTAAAGTTATATATATAGTTTAAGGGAGAGTAATCTTAGGTTATTCGTTTTGTAGTTGAATTAGCTCAATGGATTGGATATATTTGTGTAATTAGTAGATGTAGTATGAGATCCGCTATGGGCAGGATTGCATATATACATCACACACCTTCTGTTTGCCTATGGATGGGTTTGTAAGTTGGCAAAGGACCGCAGTCCATTCCTATGGAGTTTTTTGTTTATTGTTCTACTCGCCAACAGATGTAGCATTCCTGTTGGTGGAGAGACAATGTCTTCTCTAACTCTACTTACTGTTCAGATTTACATATCTGACAGTATAGTATTTTGTGTTGTCGTATTTTCATGCTACATTGAATACATAAATGTATCAGATGGATTGGTGCCAGTTTGACTGCAAACTTTTGGCCTAAGGTTAAATAAGGGAAATAATATTTTCTTTTCAAATGCAGATCTATGTAGTCTATTCATACTCGACTCACTAAATAAATATTAAACTGATTATTGCAATCTATTTAAATGTAAAATTAAAGATTAATATAAAAATCTAAAATGTTAAACTTATTCCTCAAATTAGAATGATTTTATATGTGCGTAAATAAATATTTTTATGTGTTAATTTCTGGCAGTGGCTTTTATTTTTTTTATATTTAAGATATAAAGTTATATTTTATTATCTCTGCTACTCCACGAGCTAGTGACTTGGGCTAATTATCTGAATATTTAAATAAAGTGGAATCTTAATAGCACGTATCTGCCTACTTTATAAATTTTTCTAGGCTCAAATGTTTAGATGGTGCCCGTGTAGAAAAGATATCATAGTTGCAGTTAGATTCAATCTTCACTTTCCCTTTGGATCATTATAATATGCTTTTATGCATTTGATATACATATATCTGCATTCTAGTTATTTATTAATCATTAACAGCCATTTAAATTAAGATGACTATTCTATCTCCAAGGAAAGAAAAATAAAAAAACAAACAAGAATTAGAGAAGTGATTTTATAAACCAATCAATAAAATATATCTTCGTCAATAAATATCACTTATTGATTTTTAGCCTGTTTACTTGATATGTTGTGGGTTGTTTTTTAACTTCACTTTTTGAAATATTTTAATATCTTCCATAACCTTAGTTCTTTGGTTCTATCTTCATGCACATCCTTGCAAGCAATTAATATTGCACTTTTTTAGGATATCCTAAAAATAATTTTGATGATGTAAATTTAATCAATCTCTCTCATAAAAATCATGTTCAAGTTTATTATAAAAACTTTTTAAGAAAGTCAATTACTATTGAAGCAATGGATCTGAAGTCCGATCCATGCTTCACAACCTTCTATAAACTTGGTTAGTATTATAGACCTGAATTAAGTTTATAGTCCAATATCAGCAGGGTTTTGCATTAAATCTAAAATTAATTACGTTTATATAATTTGTATTTGCATTTAACTATTTCATTTTAAATAAATTCCATTTCAAGATTAAATTTTTGTTAATAAAAATTACTTGTCAAACCTATTAGTCAAACATATATATACATCAAGCGTATATATATGAGTTAATGCAAAATTCTGCTGAAATAAAATGCTTATATTATTAAAAAAAATAATATATTTTTTTGTTAAAATCTTGTTAAAATATGGCGTATGATTTATTTTGAGATAAGCCCACCAACATTTTCTAAAAGAATGTATGCTTGTAATTAGTTATCCCATTCAAGGCAAATTAAAGATGGCTTTCTCTTTCTTTTTTAATCAATAAAATTCAAACTTTAAAGAAAGAAATTGAGAAGAAAAAAGTAAAAGTTATTTTAGAAAATATTACCTTGAAACAGAGGAGTGTGGGTGGGCTTATCAAGATCTAAAATCATACAAACAATAGAAGGTAGCTGACAAAGAGGGTATAAATAAAAGTGAGAACAAAAGACTTGATTATTCAGATTTTCCTTTTGGAAATAGCAGTCAGATTTCTCTTGGGAGAACTCTTGCAGATTTTGCTTTTGCTTGTGGAGATTTTATTCCAAAAAGTTATACAACTGTCGTCTTCAAAATCATGGAGAAGTTTGAACATGCTCAAGCTAAAAGTCATATGAATTTGCTGGATTCTACTATGCTTGGCTAGGCAAATAAATAGCTTTGCCTATCACCGAGGTTCCTAAATACCATCCAAAATGCCATAGTATCCATTCTTTGCCGTGTCTGTAGGACTTTTCATAAAAGCATGCTACTTATTTCTACTTTTCTTGTCCGGACAAATACCTATCGACAGTTGGATCAAGCCATGAACGCCGTAGGAAACATGACCAAGGAACCAGGATGGTAATCATATCTCTCCTCCATTGAACTATTTACTTTCTACCCTTTTGTTTATACCTTTCTTAATGAATTATATTTTGAATTGTTTTATTTAATGATATTTGTAATGTAACCATTTTTATTAGACTAGTCTTAAATATATATATGTGATCATCTATCTATATATTTAATCCTTTTTCCTTTGCTGTTCTTCATTACTAACATGTATAAATATTTCGTATTCCATTGTGATGTAAGTGAAAGGTTAAGTTTTCTTTTAAATCTCTTTTCAATTTTCAAATATATTTGTAAAATGCATTACGAGTAAGTTTCCTTTTGTTTGCCAACTTGATCTCCTTGATAATGCTTCCTTTGTCTGCCATTAGCTTGTTATGTATATCTGATTTAGCTATTAGCTATATACATCTTAAATAATTTTTAAACTGTCTGTTTTTAGTGCAAAGCAATTAGAAAATGCTTTGCGAAAGATTTTTATTATTGTACTTTATTGAGGAGATTCGAGTTGACAATTTTAATAAAATTGGGAAGAAAAGATTTAGACTGCAAAAATATTATATCATTTAATCTGTTTTTATTGTCTAATTAGTTTTTCATTAATTTAGGGGAAAGCGGAGGCCATTAAAAACATTCTTAATATTTTAAAGTCATTAATTAAACATATTATTTAACTATAAAAAGCTTGAGTTTCCTAATTTTATTATAATGCTTTATTTTACTTTTCCAATGATCCAGGCATGCAAAACACATTTTCATAGTACTTTTATGCACATTTAACTATTTAGCTCCGTAGGTGTTCCCATCCATGTCTCTACCACTGATGCTAAGTTTGGCCGGTTGAAAAATAATTTATGTATGGCTCAGATAATGTTGTTGGTTTGTAATTAGCCTCAAGAATAGGCAAATAGGGCAGAGGTCATAGTATTCTTGATTTAATATCTCGCATATGGGTAGCCTCGAGGTACTTTCGCTTAGTATTCAAACTGCATTAAACCAACATACATCATCTGACTGTCACAGTTAAATTTTTTTTTCTGCATTCTGGTGAACGTGGGCCGAATTTCATTTTTGTGGAAATATAGGTATATATAGATGTAAAAAAACGTTTTCTCCGAGTTTGTCGCAGTTGGACGAATGTCATTTGTTTTTTTTAAAAAAAGTAGTACCCTGAGAAGTTGTTTTAGTTTAATATATTTATATAAAAATATATGTATAATTTCTTTTTCCAAGTTTGTTTCCTAATGTGAGCCAAATTTCATTTTTTAAAATTAATTAACAAGTTAAATGTGTCATAAGGTAAACATTTTTTTTTTCGAGTTTAGTATATATGAAATGAATATTTTACATCTAGGAAAGTTAACACTCCATTAGAAAGTTTTTTTTTGGTGATTATAAAATGAGATTTTAGAGTTATAGCAAATTCCCCCCCTAATGAGTAGTTTTGTCGTATAAAGTATATAGCTTCGATGAGGCGGAAGGGTCACATATATACCCACCTGCCCTCCCTTAAAATAGCTTTCGTACTTTATGTTATTGCTTAAAGATGAGAAGTTTTGATGTAATAATGTTTTTCGAAGTATAACATATATTCGTAGTGTTAATATTTCAATAAAAAGTACAAATACATAATCAAATGTTTTTACATTTGTATAAATTTTGGTAAAGATCTAAGAGATAACATTTTTCTGTTAATAGAAATTTTTTTTAAGATCGAAAGGTTGATAAGTTCAAATTAACACTTGTCAACATACGGTGTCAGCAAATATTTTTTCACTTTCTCTGCGTTCATTTCTTTAAATCAATAATTATAATCATGCAAAAATTTTTTTCACTCTTAAATATTTAGCAGTTACGTTTCCAAGCAAATAATATATAAAAATAAGTTGCACTTCAATAATAGCAAACTTAATTTTCAACTTTATAAAAAGTAAATGTGTATGTTCGTTTTAATAAATATATATATTAAAGTATTTTCTGTATAACATATATGTCAGCCACCCTTTAGTTAAGATTTTTTTTCTCAGTTTGGATTATGCTATTGAATCATTTATTGAGTAACCATTAGGTGAAGACCCTTTGAAGTAACTGTTAGGTGAAGCCCCCCTTTTTTATGGTGAAGACCCTTTTAGTAACCGTTTAGGTGAAGACCCCTTACAGTTTTAGAGTTTAGAATTGCTGAGTAACCTGAAGAATAGGTCTATGTCTGCAATCATTGCTTCCTTGTCATAGTTGCGACCAGCGTTTACTAGCCTGAAATAATAGTAGGAGTATGCAGTTTGCAATATGACAAATCTTTCTAATAAAATCATGTACATGATAATAAAATAAATATTTGTATAGGTATATCTGTTTGTATATTTATATGTAGTCATATATATGCTTATTTAATGTTGTACATATTCATATATATAGGTGTATATGGTATACACTTTGTTATAGTTCGGTAAAACCCGTTTTTTATATAAATGTTTTTTAAACAGTTTTTGATCTCAATGCGTGATTCTGTAAAATTGCTTGATAATTGTTAATCTATTTTGGGTTGTGACCAAAATGGTAGTTGGTTTCGATCCCAGGTTCATAATTTGGAGTGGCGGTTATCATGGGATTTTATTTTTAATTTTTTTTGTATATTTTGTTTTGTTAATCGTACTTTAGGCTTTTTAAATTGATTTTTTTTTTATGTCTTGACCAAAACGGTAGCATGGTTTCAAACCCAGGTCAGGCATATTACCTTACTGAGTTGTATACATCTTAGACTTAATTAATATTGTCATTTAGAATACCATTTACTTATTCATGCAGAGATTTTTTTTTCGTTTAGCAGAATCATATTAAGAAATTTTTTTTTGAAAGTGAAGTCAAACTTAAAATAAATTTTAATCGCATTTAAACTTTTTAAATGTTATCAATGTGTGCTTGGATCATTATCCAGTAATATGTATATTTGATATGGCCATTGTCTTGTTGACTGGCACTCCCATCAAATAAATTTGTTGGCAAGTGCAATCTCTCATATCGGAATACAAATAAACAAACCATAGGAGGTAGATGATCAAAATAAAAATGTATGTGTAGTGAGCCAAAATAATTTTTAAACATGACTTAAGTATAAACAGTGAGGATTTCCAATTCCTCTACAAGCTTTATGATAAATGCTTAGCCAGAGCCAGCACTTAAAATATCTCTGTCAGAAAACCTTCCCCAAACCCCTGACCATGGTTTCGTGCTTTGGCACTCCTCAGAGAGGTGTCAGGGTAGGTTCAGACACCCTGACACCTCTCTGAGGAGTGCCAAAGCACAAAACCATGGTCAGGGGTTTGGGGAGGGTTTCCTGACAAAGATATTTTAAGTGCTGGCTCTGGCTAAGCATTTATCATAAAGCTTATAGAGGAATTGGCAATCCTCACTGTTTATAACTTACAAGCTTAAGAGATAGGGTCATGTGATCTATGAATTGATCTATGACTCTTATTTTGACTATTTATGACTTATGTATATTTTGCTCACATATTCCTTTATATATATATACTTGTATTAATGTAAATGCATTTTTTAGTTGTTTCAGGTGTCAGAGAAAGTCAGGCCAAGGCCAAGCTGTAAGTGTATTATTTTAATGATAGTGTGACAACATAGCAATGACATTTAAATGAAATATAAAAATAAATAAAGTGAGGAGAAAAATATGTAGTATAAATATTAAAGACAGACATGGCAGGATTTTATATGTTTTTTTTGTACAAACAGATACATATAGGCATAGGTTTAAGATAGGACCTCGTGAGGTAGGCAAAGTTAATTTCTGAAAAACATAAATAAAACAGATAGTTATATAAAATAAAGAACTTAGAATACTGACTTATTAAAGAAAGAAGTAAATTTTTTTTGATATACAGAAGGATATAGCTCCTAGATACATGTGATATAATATACTTATCTACATTGTTTATAAAAGACTAAAATACGTTTTACAAATAAGGTGGGATTGTTATATAACAAAATGGCCAATATTCGGCAAAAATGGAACAACAGAAGAAAGATGAAGATTATGTTAGCGATGAGGAGGTAGTGCTCAATTTTCCAAATACAGCAACATCTACTCATAGTGATCAAAAATACAATTTGGAAGATCTCATCACAGAAATGAGACAAAAAAGAAAAATGATGATGACCATGTTCCAAGAAGTTATGAAAATTACATCACAAAGTTTGATCCGCTTGGAGGAAAACATGGGTCTACATCAACAACCTACTACCAGAAAAAAGTATTGCCAGATGAGGATACTCAGTTAAAATGGCAACATCAACAGAAACAAGATGATACGCAACTTAAATCATTGATGGATAATGAATTAGGAAAGGATATGCATACCTTGGACATGTCAGTCAAGCATCAAATACAGGGTGGAGAAGAGAATGGACAGATGAATGAATATAGAAAGGAAATGAACAATCGTCAAACGCTGAACCCAATCCAGGCACAACAAGGCAACCAAATCCTTATGCTAATAATAATTAATCCGGTGACATCTCCTGTGGCAAAGTTTGTCCATATCCAATGTTTTAGAGGGGAACTGGGTGGAAACCCTAGACACCACCTAGACAGTCTCAAAATGTTTTTTCAATTACAGAATATGACTGAACAAGAAAAAGTGGTGATCTCCAGTCATCATTTAAAAGAATATGCCAGAGACTGGTGGAATACTCTGCCGATACAACCATGAACATTTATGGAATATGAGAATGCAGTGATGTTGATGTATTGGAGTGCAGAGCGGCAGGAAGGTTTGATGTATTCCATAATGCATGAAAGATATCCAGCTAACCATCAAGAGACTTATACTCAGTTTTTTGTTAGACAGGTAAATCCAATAAAAGCATTAAGTGCATTCAATTATCCAGAAATGCAGATAGTAAGAATGATTATGCACAACATGCCACCCTGGATAAGAGAAATATTGATAAGCAGTCAAGAGCAAGATATTGAAGGTACAACTCGTATACTAACAGCTATCGAATATGAAAATCTTGATGAAGACAGAAATGAAAAGGAGGTAAAATTTCAAAATAAATCTACCAGGCAAAAGAATACAAACCTGTCAAGAGTAGAAACCTGTCAAGAGTAGAAAATAGGGAAGCTGTTCCATCCCATACAGCAATTGTACAACAAAAGGATAACGAAGAAGACACACACGCAAATGCAAACCCAGTCATTCAAGTAAAGATAAATGACAATAAAATACAAGCATTAGTTGACTCAGGCAGTCAAGTATCTATTGTATCAAAAAAACTAGCCACAGAATATGAAAGCAACCCAAGATACTTAAAGTTTCCCATGCGCCCTATCCAGTTAACACTGGTGAATGAAAGAAAAATGAATAGTGAATGATACCAAATGTGGTTTGAGATTACAATTAGTGGAAAATGTTTTAATCATGCCTTCTTAGTAATGGAGGGGTTGTTGTATGACTTAGTATTAGGTTCAGATTTCCTTCAGCAGTATCAAGGGATCATACATTACCCAACAAGGAAATGTATGTTAGAAGACATACAAGTCCCATTTATAACAGTGATTCAAGACAATCACTCCATTGGCAGTTGTGTTGTACAAGTGATTGATGAGGAAATGATAAAACAAAAAGTTGGCATATCAATGATTAAGAATAAGGAGCATAGTCAGAAGTTACAACAAATTTTACAAAGATACACAGTGGTATTTTCTGGTGTACCAGGGAAAATTAGAGGGTATACTCACCGAATTAGGCTTAGAGAGGAATTGTACCATCAAACAAAAACTTACCCTATTCCATTCCAATACAAAGAGGAAGTGGATAAACAAATAAAGCAGATGCTGGAATGGGATATTATCGAACGGGCTCCTTCACCATACAATAATCCATTGATTGTAATCAAGAAAAAAATGGAAATGTGCGTTTGTGTTTGGATGCATGTCGCCTAAATAATGTGACCATTCAGGAATGTGATATGCCACCACCAATGCATGAAAAATTTGTGCAGCTTGCAGGGAAGACTGTATTCTCGACCATGGACATGACAGCGAGTTATTGGCAAATGGCGTTGGACCACCGCAATAGAAAGTATACGGCATTTCGTTACAATGGCCAGACTCATGTGTTCAAGAGGGTTCCATTCGGTTTAATTAACAGTGGAGCAGGCCTCATGAGATGTTTGAAGAATGTTTTATCTCCTCAAATACAGGAACACATGGTTTGTTACGTGGATGATATCGTAATTGCCTCAAATGATATTGATGAGCACTTGCGTCATTTGGAAAGCTTCTTTTGTGAATGCATATGAGAAAATATAACCATCAACATGGAAAAGAGTTTTTTCGCAGTGGATAAAATCGAATTTTTGGGCCATATTGTAAATAGTCAAGGTGTCAAACCTCATCCTGCAAAAATAGAAGCTATAAAGAATTTTCCAACTCCCACCAACCAGAAGCAGGTTCGAGCATTTCTGGGATTGTGTAATTTCTATCACTGATTCTATCCTAGATTTCCTTATGACACCACACACCTAATTGAATTAATAAAGAAGAGTAGTAAAAAATGGGAATGGAAAGAGAGGCATGAGCAAGAAATGTCTAAAGTAAAAGATAAGTTCTTGAAAACAGTAATGTTATACCATCCGGATTTTGCCCACCCCTTTTATCTTCAAACAGATAGCAGTAGGCAAGGCTTGGGCACTGTGTTGTTTCAAATTGGTGATAAAAATGAGCAGCAAGTGTTGTACTTTATTAGTCAGACATTGAGAGGGGCAGAAAAGCATTATACAACAACTGAGCAGGAGACATTAGCAATAGTATGGGAATGCCAGACACTAAAACAGTTTTTGTTGGGATCAGAAGTGGTAATCATAACTGATCACAAATGTTTGCAATTTTTGAACAAGAGCTTTCTAAACAATGACAGATTGATAAGATGGATCCTGATTCTTCAACAGTTTCAGTATAGTATCATTTATTGCCCAGGATCACAGAATATTGTGGCTGATATTTTAAGCCGCCACCCTGTGCCCATGGCTGCTCAGAATCCAGATTTAGGAAACCAGACAATGAAGATAATGACGACCACAGCAGGAAACACAGTGGAATCTCACCTCCAGAATTTAGCATATTGGCAGGCCCAGGATGCTCAATATAAAAAAATAATTAACATTATTACATCTAAGATGGCGGCCAGTAGGCACTATAATCAATACAGAATTGCAGATAGGATCCTTCAGATTAATACCAAAAGCCCTCACAGTCCATGGCAAGTCATAATACCTCACAAACTGAGAAACCAAATTATTACCCACATCCATCAGTCGGTGGGACATTATAAAAACTTTTTAAGAAAGTCAATTACTATTGAAGCAATGGATCTGAAGTCCGATCCATGCTTCACAACCTTCTATAAACTTGGTTAGTATTATAGACCTGAATTAAGTTTATAGTCCAATATCAGCAGGGTTTTGCATTAAATCTAAAATTAATTACGTTTATATAATTTGCATTTGCATTTAACTATTTCATTTTAAATAAATTCCATTTCAAGATTAAATTTTTGTTAATAAAAATTACTTGTCAAACCTATTAGTCAAACATATATATACATCAAGCGTATATATATGAGTTAATGCAAAATTCTGCTGAAATAAAATGCTTATATTATTAAAAAAAATAATATATTTTTTTGTTAAAATCTTGTTAAAATATGGCGTATGATTTATTTTGAGATAAGCCCACCAACATTTTCTAAAAGAATGTATGCTTGTAATTAGTTATCCCATTCAAGGCAAATTAAAGATGGCTTTCTCTTTCTTTTTTAATTAATAAAATTCAAACTTTAAAGAAAGAAATTGAGAAGAAAAAAGTAAAAGTTATTTTTAGAAAATATTACCTTGAAACAGACGAGTGTGGGTGGGCTTATCAAGATCTAAAATCATACAAACAATAGAAGGTAGCTGACAAAGAAGGTATAAATAAAAGTGAGAACAAAAGACTTGATTATTCAGATTTTCCTTTTGGAAATAGCAGTCAGATTTCTTTTGGGAGAACTCTTGCAGATTTTGCTTTAGCTTGTGGAGATTTTATTCCAAAAAGTTACACAACTGTCGTCTTCAAAATCATAGAAAAGTTTGAACATTCTCAAGCTAAAAGTCATATGAATTTGATGGATTCTACTATGCTTGGCTAGGCAAATAAATAGCTTTGCCTATCGCCGAGGTTCCTAAATACCATCCAAAATGCCATAGCATCCATTCTGTGCCATGTCTGTAGGACTTTTCATAAAAGCATGCTACTTATTTCCATTTTTCTTGTCTGGACAAATACCTATCGATGGTCGGATCAAGCCACGAATGCCATAGGAAACATGACCAAGGAACCAGGATGGTAATCATATCTCTCCTCCATTGAACTATTTACTTTCTACCCTTTTGTTCATACCTTTCTTAATGAATTATATTTTGAATTGTTTTATTTAATGATATTTGTAATGTAACCATTTTTATTAGACTAGTCTTAAATATATATATGTGTGATCATCTATCTATATATTTAACCCTTTTTCCTTCACTATTCTTCATTATTAACATGTATAAATATTTCGTATTCCATTGCGGTGTAAGTCAAAGGTTAAGTTTTCATTTAAATCTCTTTCCAATTTTCATTTATATTTGTAAAATTCAATATGAGTAAGTTTCCTTTTGTTTGCCAACTTGATCTCCTCGATAATGCTTCCTTTGTCCGCCATTAGCTTGTTATGTATATCTGATTTAACTATATATGTCTTAAATAATTTTTAAACTGTCTGTTTTTAGCACAAAGCAATTAAAAAATGCTTTGACAAAGATTTTTATTGTTGTACTTTTATCGAGGAGATTTGAGTTTACAATTTTATAAAATTGGGGAAAAAAGATTTAGACCACAAAAATATTATATCGTTTAATCTGTTTTTATTGTCTAATTAGTTTTTTATTAATTTAGGGGAATAGCGGAGGCCATTAAAAACATTCTTAATATTTTAAAGTCATTAATTAAACATATTATTTAACTATAAAAAGCTTGAGTTTCCTAATTTTATTATAATGCTTTATTTTACTTTTCCAATGATCCAGGCACACAAAACACATTTTTCATAGTACTTTTATGCACATTTAACTATTTAGCTCCGTAGGTGTTCCCGTCCATGTCTCTACCACTGATGCTAAGCTTGGATGGTTGAAAAATAATTTATGTATGGCTCAGATAATGTTGTTGGTTCATAATTAGCCTCGAGAATAGGCAAATAGGGCAGAGGTCATAGTATTCTTGATTTAATAACTCACATATGGGTGGCCTCAAGGTACTTTCGCTTAGTATTCGAACTGGGTTAAACCATCATACATCATCTGACTGTCACACTATTCATTCTCTTAACAATCTAATCAAGTTAAGACTTTATGAAAGTAATCTGTAATTCTACATTTATTAAGATCAAGAACATACTTATCAATCTTATGATTCTGGCATCATACTTCTAGAATCTTATGAGAACTCTCAAATTAAATTTTTTAATATCTTTATGTCATATTGATAAGAAGTTCACCTCTCACTTCTGTATAATAAATTGGGCGTATTAACAGCTCTACATACAATTGGTTCAGATGTGTTAGTTATAATTTCTGTAAAGAAGACATATCTTTAACTTATTAAATATACAGTGACAGAAATTTGAACCAATGTTGCACCACAATATTTAAGTCTGCCATTCTATTTAAAAAACTATCAAAATATTTAAATTCATTCACATTCAAGCTAATAATAGATTGTTGTTTTTCCTTTTATTATGTATTGTTTTCTATTTTTATATATCATACCATTTACAATTTTCTTAAACACTTTAACAATACTGTTTTTTATATCAAAACTTTATTCTAACAATTTTGACTATCTTGCAGTCATCATCAGAGCTATAATAACCAAATATATAATTATACAATTAATACATTTTATACACATATTCATATACATAATTAAATACATAAATAAATGATTACTTATAATGGTCAAGTTAAAATGTATATTTTATTTGTGTATTTAATTATGTATATGAATGTGTATAAAATGTATTAATTGTATAATTATATATTTGGATATTGTAGTTCTGATGATGACTGCAGAACAGTCAAAAGTGTTAGAATAAAGTTTTGATATAAAAACAGTATTGTTAAAGTGTTTCAGAAAGTTATAAATGGTATGATATATAAAAATAGATTGTTGATATATATAAAAAATAGTTTTTTGAACATTAATAGATTTTAATATTTTTAAACATTAATTTCTAAAACAAAATCTTCATAGATTACATTCAAAATATTATCAATATTCTATAGATCACCTTTTGAATTGACAAGACTAGCATAGTCATCAGCATAATATAAATCTAGAAGTCAAGAAAATAAAGTTTAGGTTTTTGCTTTTAGTTAATTCAAATTAAAAAAGTATCAAGACTCTAAATATATTTTGATTTGTTTTTTATGAAATCACCTGTAAACTATTAAAAAACCACTATTGTAAATATGGAAAACAAAGTTAAAGCTAATAAACCATCTTTTCTACAATAATTGCATCATTAATATCAGGTGATACTGCTTCATGGGTCCAATGGTTGTGTAATTTTTGATTGCAAATAACTGCTATGAAATGTCTCCACCAAAAAAAATCAATGAAAACAAACCTAATAAAAAAACATCAAGAGGGAAGATTGTTGTGAAAGTTTTTATTAGGTAATTAATCTACCCCCCCCATTGCAGAAGTTATTCAAATGAAATGATATACAGAATATAGAACTATGTAAAAATGCATATATTTAATCGAAATTATTTTCTTCTCTTTTTTTTCATTTATTTAAGATTTAAAACTGATTAGGGAAATATTGGAAATTTTATAACAACGATATCTTACTTATTAATTAATTAAATAAAAACGAAACATATTTTTAAAGTTTTTAGCTATGAACGGTTCATTTGATTTAAGTCTCAGCGTTCCCTAGCTTAAGTCAATAGACTAACATTTTTTGTGAATGTGCACCACTTTGATCAATAAGAATAAGACTTAAGTAAAGATTATTTTATTTTTTTTTTAAAAAAAAAGACAGTGCTAACCACTCAGCTATCAACGCTTGACAAATACATTTTTAATATGCGTAAATATAAAGAAATACAAAGAATTTATATTTTTTTTTTTTTTAAAAAAAGATAGAACTATAAAGACAAAAACATGCAGTAAAATAATAAAAAGAACAGAAATATGGCATCAGACATCATGGTTTGATTAAAATACATTTATAAATCTAATTTTCAAAATGTTATATTCATCTCAGAAATGTACGTACACACAATCATTGTCAATTTAGAGAGTAGTATTCTTATAAAAGATATTTTGTTTCTGACATAGTTGTTTGGAATAATTAATACACGATTGCTCATTCTCTGAAAGTCAATTATATAAAATAAAAAAACAGTTTTCACTACAACAATTCTAAAGAAAAACACGACCATCACCTACAACAAAAAACATTTAACAATATATGTAGGAAAGTGATTTATCAAGAAAATATTTTTTTAGTTTAAAACTGAACATATATAGAAAAATACATCAATTAAACAAAGAAACTCTAAAACAACATTCCTACCATTATCTCACTCTCCCCCTTCCGAAATGCGTAAATAATTAAAAACAATTGTGAGAAAATAGTTCTCATTTAAAATAATAAAATTATTTATATATGTCGTTGAAATATTGAATTATAATAAACAAAAGAAAATGGTACTCATGTTACATTAAGATAAAGAGTTGTTGGTTTAACATCTAATTAAAACAAGTTTCGATTTCAATTTATTATATTTGAAGGATGCTTCTAATAAAAAAATAAATAATGTCTAAAGTCGATGTAAATTCACTATTCCTTTAAATAAATAAAATGGTTACACATACATGTGCAAATTTTAAAAGTATAAACTAAAATAAAAAATGAACCCTTTAAATATTGGAAACACTTTTTAATTGTGACATTAGACTTTCAATTTTAAACTTTGATTTTAAAATTGATAGGCACAACAGAATTTCTATAGGAATTATTCAATGTTTTGTTCAATTTTCCAAAATAAACTGAATTTGCAATTTGTGAATGCTCAAATATTTTATAAATGAAAAAAAAAAAAGAATTTTAATATGTATATAATTTTGGTTTAAGAAAAAATTAGTTAATCATAAAAAAATAAAAACAATAATTTGTAAACATTATTAAAAAAGCAAAAACGTACAGGAGAGATATTTAGTGGAAAAATACTTTGAAAAACGAGAAAATATAAATCAGCTTTATATGATCCAGATGAAAAAATATATAGTATTTATTTTTAAGGATTTATTTTGTTCACTTGTTTATTTTTGTTTATTAATTTAAAATCATTTTAATTATTTATATCACAAGAGATCTACAATGATAAATTGACAAAATCAAAAACTAAAAGCTACTGTATATCTCAATTTAATCAATCGAACAAATCTCGAACAAATTGTTATGTTCAATTAGCTACTGGGAATCAAATGTCATGTGACTTCCTGGGCAACTAACCATGATTACTATTCATCATCATCATCAACCATTATCAATACACTGCAGGATCAAGGTCTCTCCAAGTTTAATCCATCTTCTCTGATCTTTAGCTTCTCTTCACCACATCACCCTTGCACACTTTCTTATTTCATCCATCCATCTCACATGTGGTCTCTTTCTGGGTCTTTTACAATCTCTTGGAATCCAGTTTAAAATTTCAATTGTCCATCTGTTATCATCTCTTTTAGCAATATGTCCAGCTCAACTCCATTTCAATCTTTTAATTTTTTCAATGAGGTCAGTAACACCTGTTTGTTCTCTTACCCATACATTGCATTTTTGATCTCTTCTTGTTACTCCCAACACACATCTCTCCATACTTCTTTGAGTGTTCTGAAGTCTCTGTATTGCTCTTCTATTAAGTGTCCAAGTCTCAGATCCATATTTAAAAACTGGTAAAACACATTTGTTAAAAACCTTCTTTTTCAAACACATAGGCATATTTCCTTTTAGTATCAAGTTATTTCTACCAAAAGCACTCCAACCAAGTTTAATTCTATGATTAATTTCCTCCATTATGTTTCCATTAACTTCTTCTAATTCATCATAATCAATCTTTATTTTCATATTTTGAGCAAATTGATTAAACATTCCTTTAGTCTTTTTAACATTTATCTTTAGTCCTACTTTCCTACTTTCATATGATAACTCCTGCAACATTTCCTGCAGCTCTGAAGCATTATTTTAAAAAATAACTACATCATCTGTGAAATCTAAATGACTTAAATAATCTCCATTTACTTTCACTCTTTTAGTTTCCCATTTTAATCCACAAAATACTTCTTGCATCACTGCTGTTGTCCATTTACTTTCACTCCTTTAGTTTCCCATTTTAATCCACAAAATACTTCTTGCATCACTGCTGTAAAACATTTTGGAGATATGGAGTCACCTTGTCTTACACCTTTCTCAATGTTGACTTTCCCAGTATCATTATATAATCTAATTGTTGCTGTTGCATTTTTATAAATATTTTTTAAAATATGACAATATCCTGGATCTATACCTTGATGATCCAATGCTTTAATCACTGAGGAAAGGTTTATAGAATCAAATGCCTTTTCATAATCTACAAATCCAAAACATAATGACAACTCATATTCATTTGTCCTTTCTACAACTTCTCTCAATACCTGGATATTATCTACTGTACTAAAATCACTTTTAAATCTAGCTTGTTCTCTTGGTTGGTGGAAATCTAATGTTCTCTGTAGACGAGTTGTAATTATTTTTGGTAAAATTTTTATATAAAACTGATAAAAGGCTGATAGGTCTGTAATTTTTAATGTCTTCTTTATCATCTTTTTAAAATATTAATATTATTACTGCATTCTTCCAATCATCTGGTACATCTTTATCATTTAGACATTTGGTATATAACTTTGCTAAAAAAATTTCTATTTCTTCACCTGCTTCTTTTAATATCTCAATTATAATTCAATCATTACCTGAAGCCTTTCCTTTTTTCATACATTTAATTGCATGTCTCACTTCTTCATTTAAAATTCTGGGGCAATTCGGAAGATGTAATAGATATAGGAGGTATTTGTTCTTTATTATTATATAATTCTTGATAAAAATCTTCTACCAATTTTATGATGTCATCTCTCTTTTTAGTAATAATTCCATCTTTTTTTCTTACTGCAGATATAAATTTCCTACCAATACCAAAATGTTGTTTTACATTCTCGAGTCTTTTATTTTCTTCTACAGCTTTCCTTGCTAGTTCACAGTTATACTTTCTTATATCATTTTCAACTTTTTTCCGCACCATTTTACAAAATTTGAGATATTCAATCCTTTTTAATGCATCATTTTGTATATCTTCATATTCCTTCTTTTCTTCATAAATTCTCTAGTCTTAGTAGAAATTTTATTTGTCAACTGCTGCTTTTTTCTACCAGCTATCTTTGTTGCAGTTTTTAAAAGTGTATCAGTTATTTTCAATATTAATTTCATTCAAATCTAAATCATGTTCAAAATCTAATACTTGAAACCAATTTGTAAGTTCTAATTTGAATTCATTAGAATGTTTCTGAAGATTAGGAATATCAACTGTAAATATTGTTTTTCTTAATAATTTTTGTCTCTCTAGTTTTACATTAACACGTATCTTACACCTTACTAATCGATGATCACTTTCAGTGTTAAATTTATTAAGAACATTACAATCTTGAAATATATATTTCCTGTTAGTAAAAATATAATCCAATTCTGCTGAATCTTCATTTGGATGCTTCCAGTCCATTTCCTTTTAACATTTTTCTCAAAAAAAGAATTCATAATATAAAGTTTTTCTTTTTCTGCAAACTCCACAAGTCTATGTCCTCTTCCATTTCTATTACCATTACCAAAATTACCTACAGCACTTTCATCTTTCATTTGTTTACCAATTCTAGTATTAAAGTCTCCCATAACAATTTTAAAATGTTGTTTACTCTGATCAAAAGCCTTTTGTACATCCATATAAAAATCTTCTACTACTTCATCACTATGAGAACTTGTTGGGGCATAAACCTGAATTATATGCATTTGGTATCTGCTATTAAGTTGTATAACTAATCTTGCCACTCTGTCCGATACACCATCAATCTCCACAATATTGTTCTTCCACTTTTTATTTATAATGACTCCTACTCCACTTGTATTTCCAATATTTGTGCCTTTATAATAGAGTATATGTCCACTTTTTAAATCAATTGTCCCTTCACCTTTTCTTCTAACTTCACAAAGTCCAATAATGTCCCATTTAATATAAGAAAGTTCTTCTAATTCTTGCAATCTTCCTTCACTTAAAAGTAATGTGCAGTTGTAAGTACCTAAATAAAAAGTCATCATCAAATGGCAGCCTGGGTCCGCAATCAGGGGATTCTTAGCACCCTCTGCCTTTGGCCACCAACTGCTGCCTTGGTTGGTGACTTTACAGCCTCCTGGGAATAAGGGCCGTGCTTTATTTTTGTCTGTCATAATTGTATATATGTATTGGAAAATTCTGCCTTATCAGGAACTGAGAAGAAAGACCATGGTGTTTCTTGATCTTAAACTCAGAGGTAAAAAGCCAATAAACTCACCATGCTGGCTAATGCATGTTGGTGAGCAGCCCATTCATGTTCATACACTATATGAATAATCACATAGTAATAGCAGCTGCAACGACAAGAATGTATGGTGTGGACATTAGGAATTTGCCCTGCTCGGTTCCTTTAAGGCCTCCAAGAGGAATCAAAGGGTCTCCTTTCAGTTAATAGCAAACTCCTTTCTATTATATTTACTTAAACAATGTGGAGTGGGGGTTGTTTAAATCTACAGATATATTTTAGTTTATCTCCACCATCCCAGTTCAATTAATTTTTTTAAAAAAAATTCAAACTATTTATATTTTACTAAATACTTTCACACAGTTTGAATATAGAACACAACATTTTGATACGGATTTTTTTTCTCACTTTTATACGTTGGTAGCCTGACCAAATACACAGACTAGCAAGGGGATTATATGAGTAATCTTTAGATTTGTTAATACTGAATTTAATGTGATATTATAGAATTTTTTGAATTTTTAATGTAATATTCTATCTAACTAATTATTCCCTATACTATACTATTGTTGGTCAGGTTAATAACATATGAAGAAGACAAAATAATAATTATCTTCAAAATGTTTTTTTTTTTTTAAATGTTATGTTTTATATTAACTGAAAAAGTTTTTTTTTTTTTTTTTAAAAAAAAAAGCTTAAAAATTCAACTACGTGAAAGAAAATATTCCAATATATAAGTATTAAAAGCCATATTTAATTCATTTATACTAACTATTCAGGCAATAGCCTGAAATTCAAAAATGCTTTAAAATTTAAATCTACTTACTCGTAAATATAAAAATCTATCGCTTGGCTAATAACTATATATTTTATTTTCCTAAGATTTTATAATTACTGCAAGCTACTAGAGCCCTCTATTTTATGCTTGTTGAAAAATATAAGCCAGAAACTAGTCACTTCATTTTATTGACTATCCTCCAAACTAAGAACAGATGGCTCTGGAATATAAATAACATGAAATATTGTTATTAAAAATATATATAGAAGTAGTAAAAATCATGGGATGTTTTGGCGGTATAATACAGCCAGGCACAGAATATTTCTGCTTATAAAACTAATTTTAAATTATGCATATTTTTCATTTTATCCCCACACCCCACCTATTTTTAAAATTAAAAGTAAAAAAAAACATTCTTTCAAAATGGTATAAGTAACATATTTTCTATTCTTGGATACGAGTATAAAAAAGAGTGGGGGGGGGGGGGTATTTTCAAAATACTTCTATTAAACATGATGTCCAAAATATTTAACTAAACAAAACAGTAAAAAAATATTGATAACAAAATAGATAAATAAAAACTAAAGTAATAAAAAATAATTTAGTTAAATTGTTATTTATTGGTACATATTGATGAATGCATTGTTTGATAAAAAAATATTTCGTGGCAAAATGGAATACTATTAATTTAAAAATTTTGATGGCATTTGTGTTAAGTTTATACTTTAGTAAAGTTTAATCTTAAACTCAAAGTTATTTCCATAAATTGGTAACAAAAGTGTCTTTTTTAGATTATTGATTGAAAAAAAAAGTCACTGTTTCAAATGGATCCATTAATTTCTAAAAATTATTAATGCTATAGGTAAGATAAATGTTCTTTACAAGATCTAAAGTAATTTCTAAAAATTATTAATGCTATAGGTAAGATAAATGTTCTTTACAAGATCTAAAGTAATATTTTCTCTTTTTTGATCAATCTTCACCAAAGCAAACATACTCACATTATGCATTGATCTATTAAATTTATCTTTGTTCTTCATTATAAAATTCTAAAAATTACATATCTTTGGATTGGATACTTCACTATTCTCAAAATTGCATCACACATATTCTGCTTTTGAAGCTCTTTGTATAGCAAATTTTGGACAACTATGAGTAATTTAAAGCTGTAATTGCAAGCATTGTATCTCATTTAATAAGGAATCTTTAAAGCTGTAATTGCAAGCATCGTAGATCATTTAATAAAGAATCTTTTAAATGAATGTAATAAATCATTTAGAATTATAGAATTAAGATCTTCCACTATATATCTCAGATGTTATTAGTCCATGCTTCTTGTGTGCCGTTATTTTGCTTTGATGTGAGTGTTAAAATGCCTAAGTTTAAGACATCATCCATCATAGGTCTATGGAATCTGAATCTTATTGTTATTTTTATGTAACTTTCATTTTTTTTTTGCTAACTTTTTGATCATTTTGATTGATTTTCTCTGTTCATCGCAGTTTGCTTGCATAGAATGTTTTGCAATTGCCACATGAGGCATTGGCTGCTGCCACTATCATGTCTTAAATTACTAGTGATTACCAATAGTTTTGATGGATTGCTTTAGGTTTCTTACTGAAACTATATATATGCACTTCATGTTTACATGTTAAAAATTACGCATAAAATTTAAAAGTAACTGTTATAATAAAATTTTATAAATAAAAATTAAATGTATATTGTAAGTGCACAGATAAATGTATACAGTATTATTAAATAAAAAGTTAATTTGTGTTAAAAACAAAATATTTTCTAAAGTTTGTAAAAATAAAACGATAATAGATTCTAAATTTTAGCTTAAAATAGTTTAAAAGTAAAAGGTGTTAAAAGGTGAAAATGATATTCTAGAAAAAGTAATTAAAATGCTTAAAAACAGCTTATTAGATTAAGTTCAAAAAGATAAATTGAAGAGTTGGAGTGTGGAGTACATTGAAGCCTGTCCATTAAAGTAGGAGGATTTGCTATCTTAATATATATCTGAGCACTTGTAGCATATATGTGTAGAGATGGTAATCTGGACCAACTGATGATTGCTGGTTTAGCATGAAATACGTATATTGGTGATTATTTATCTTTTTGACATATGTGTGTTCAGGTGTATCAGTGTTATGAGATGGTGTGGAGAGTGGTGGGTCATGTGAAAGTCTGTGCTCATACTCTGTCTATTACATATATAGACACAGGTATATATATAAGCCTGTGTATTTCATCTATTACATATTAGAGATGTCTTCCTATCCCTTGTACATGTATTTAATGGATTATGTCCTGTACATGAGGGGTCAGATTGACCTTTAGGTCAACATGGGTGTGACAACAATCTCAGCATAAGAGTGGTCTTTGAGCGTTCCATCATCAGATTTTCAATTGGATGGACAGTTGAAGAGTTGGAGTGTGGAGTACATTGAAGCCTGTCCATTAAAGTAGGAGGATTTGCTGTCTTAATATATATCTGAGCACTTGTAGCATATATGTGTAGAGATGGTAATCTGGACCAACTGATGATTGCTGGTTTAGCATGAAATACGTATATTGGTGATTATTTATCTTTTTGACATATGTGTGTTCAGGTGTATCAGTGTTATGAGATGGTGTGGAGAGTGGTGGGTCATGTGAAAGTCTGTGCTCATACTCTGTCTATTACATATATAGACACAGGTATATATATAAGCCTGTGTATTTCATCTATTAAATAATTAACATAATTTAATTAAAAAGGCTGTTATTCCCATTCAAAAATTAAAGCTTGCAAATAGGATATTGGACAAAGAAACTCAGACCTCAGTCAAAGTAATAGAGTTATCTATAGCCAATAAATCAAAAGATCCAAACAACAAGAGATCAATTCGAATTTTACTGATAAGATAGCTTGAAATCATACAAATAATGTTGAAAAGAATTCTGAAAAAAACAATTGCATCTTATAATTTTGAAGTGCTTAAGATTTAATTTGTTTTATGATTTTAAAGTGCTTACAATTATTATGCTTAAATTCTCGCCTGCTTCCATGAATTATTATATGCTGTTATTCTGTGAGTTGAATAATTAATCTACTAATTCCAATCACATCTACCATGCAAGGATAGAGCAACTATTACCTGCATTGCTCTGTCAAACTGGAGAAGAATAGGCTGAAAAATTCAACACAGAATCCTGAGGGAAAAAACATACAAAAGATGAAAACAATCAAATATGTGTCGACTATGAATCCATCTGAGATAAGTAAAAGTCCAATGACCAATGCTACCATAACAATCAGCTATTAAACCAAAAGAAAAACACTGCTGAATCTCTGTAATCATTCCTGAACTGTGACTTAAAACCTTTCATCATAGCTATGATAAAAAATCAACTCCACCATTGCCTAAGAAATGAACATGAACCATGACAATCAAAAGAATAAGTATAAACTTTAAACTCATATTCAGTTAATTATTGTCCTCACTTTAATGTAATATGTTTAATGAATAGTTATGTAATTAATCTGTTTATGAGTAGATATGACAAGAATTGATAGTTTGTTCTATTTTTATGCCACAATCTAGTTGGCAATAAATATATAAAAATTATTCTATAAAGACAATTAGCTTATAATCACAATCTCTTGCCATGCTACTAAATGTTGATATGTTAATCAGTTATTTCCACTTTATTTAGTTAATAGTAATATGTTAAATTAGTTAAATCTTCTAAGTATAAATGAGAGGCAATCCTTCTACATAGACAAACTAGATTAAGGTTCTATTAAGTAGATATCAGTTTTAGTTAACTAGTCTTGTATTTGAATTATTATGGTTGATAAGAATGTACAGTTGTATCTGTCAATACAGGTTATTCTAATTACATCTGATTCTCATTCTTATGTAATGCATTAGTATTAGATGATTATAACATCATTTGCAACTGCTGATTCTTTACAATAATTATCTTATTTAAATAGTGATGTGTGGTAGATGATCAATTTCTATCACGTCATCTATTTTACTTCATACTTGTCATAGTGTTACATTTGTGACTGCTAGTCAATGTATTCTATACATGAGGTAGATGGATAATTTCTTCAGTAGGTATACAATTATCACATGTATTTGCTCTTATATAGATACCACTGTAGTACAGATGTGATTTCCTATATTTTTTACAATTATTTTATTATTTATTGCATATTAATATCATGGCCTGGAATTGATTGCAACAGTCAATTTGTAAGATCATTCTTAGTTTATAAGCTTGTATTATAATTAAACACGGTCAGTTAGCCTATGTACAGCACATGTGAAAGTTGAGAGCAATTAGGTTTTATTAAACAATTCAAAACAAAACAACTCTCCTTATATTGGGCTTCTTTTTAACAAGAGAAATCAATGGTAAAGGGTAAAACTCCTTTCCCTCCCCCATTCCCCCAATTTTTTGGGGTTGGGGGTTTTTTTTGTGGGGGGTGGGGGTTGGGGGGGGCTCTTTTTGGTGTTAACCCCCCCCCACCCTTCTTTTATTTAATTAAAAAAAAAATTAAGAGAAAAAAATAAAAACAATTAATATTTTTTCCCACCAATATTTTATTTTAGGGGGGGGTGGGTGGGTGTTTTGGTTGGTTTTTTAAAAAAAATTTTGGGTGTGAGAGAGAGAGTGTGTGGGGGTGGGGGGGGTCTTTTAAAAGGAGGGGGGGGGGTTGGAAAGTAAAAATAATTTTTTTTTTTGAAAAAGGGGAAAGGGGGGGGGGGGGGGGGGGGGGGGGGGGGTGATGGAGAGTTGTTTTGTTTTGAATTGTTTAATAACAATTATTGTGCTAGTATGAGATAGTGATCATGTGATGTTTAGTGGTTTAGCAATTAGGTGCCTGTGCAGTAGACTGGAATCCATTCAAACAATTAACATTAATATTCTACATTAATAGTATCGAATAGAAATTTTTTTAAAACATTGATTTGTTACATCACCATATACTATATCTGTGCATAATTAAAATTAAATTAATCTTAGAAAATTAGGAAAGGCTTTTTTTACCTTAAATTAAATTTTGAATCAATTGACTGAAGTTATGCCAGTGTATGTTTGTGTTGTATATGTGTGAATAAATAGGACTGTCTCATTATTTTTGGCAGTTTGTTATCATTATTTGCAATCAGTAACTTAGGTAAATAGTTATGTGTTTCTTTGCTTTTCCTTGAAATTAGAGGACTGTAAAAAGAAAGGTGGTATTCTGTGATTTCAGAATTTGGATTGCACATTTGGATAGAGGTGATTTTCATGTAGGTTGTGCAATTCTGTCAGTTATATTTATCCAATACAATATCCCTTGTAAATAGTATACAGGCAGTCTCCTAGTTATAAACACTCAAGTTATAAACATTTCGCTATTACATAATCACTTTTGGACTTTAGATCTTTATCTACGCACATACTTTCATGTATAATTAGTGCTATATAGTGTAGAAAGAAATGGGTATTCAAAATTGTACAGTATTTCAGTACTTTAATAATTAAAAAATTTCTTTTAGTAATTGACACTACAAATTTACCGTATCTGATAAAAAAAACAACTATTTACATACATTTGTAATTGAATTTTTTCTAAAGAAAGATAAACTTTGGAATTTAGAAAATAATTAAAAGTATATTTTGGAGAACAATAAGATCTTATATAAAATACAATAAATCTTCACATCTCTCTGACATTAATTATTTTTATTTTTAGTATCACAACAAACTGTCTTGAACAGGATCGCCTTATTTTTAAAAGTAGTTTGTGCATGATTACATTATATATACACTGTACATATTTCTGTTTTGGTGAATTTTTTCATTCTTATTAATTAAAAACATGAGTGAGAAACAAAAAAACAGCAGAACTGATACAACCAAAAAGAAATCAAGGTCTCATAAACCCCAAGTGGTCGAGACAAAAATGGATATAATTAGACGTTCTGAAAATGGTGAATCTTTTGCTTCAATCGCCACGTTCATGTA
Source organism: Epiperipatus broadwayi (assembly GCA_028023455.1). Classification (NCBI taxonomy): domain Eukaryota; kingdom Metazoa; phylum Onychophora; class Udeonychophora; order Euonychophora; family Peripatidae; genus Epiperipatus; species Epiperipatus broadwayi. Next base: position 5,970,184 of record JAQFVV010006222.1, read on the forward strand.
ATTTAAACTGATCAACAATATATACAATTATGAAAAACAAGAAGAAAATTAGATAATATATTAAAAATTGTGGAAATATTTCTTCAAACATTGTTTCAAAAAGACATGCAGAGTAATGGATGAAATGGAGAAATCTTTGGCTTTATGGATTGAAGATCAACATCAAAAATGCATCTCAGATTATTCAACCTAAGAATCTTAGTTTGCATGAATATTGGAAGAATTGAAAGAAGACTCCTCTGATGTTGAATTTGTAGCAAGCAATGTCACTGATGAAGATATTGATGAGTTAATGCAGTCTCACTCAGAACCTCTGTCAAATGAAGACTTGATTAAACTATAAGAGATGAATAAAATACAAAATGAAAAAGAATCTGATAATAAACTTATTGTTAAGAGTTTGACAATCAAGAATATGAATGAAGCCTTCATGCATCTTGACAAATTTTTGACCATCATGGAAGAATGTGATCCCAATAACGAGCATATATCTCATGTACAAGATCATTAGAAAAAGACACAGAATCTTACAAAATTATTTATCAAGAGAAGAAAAAGAATACAATTCAATTAACTCTTGATAAATTTGTAAACAAAACTCCAGATACTAAAAAAATACATACTGTATTTTGAAAACCCTTTTTGATGTTTTTTTTTTTTTTTACATACCTCTACTTTCAAACAATTTCAACTTTTAAATACACACCAGGAACCAATTAAGTTCATATCTAGGAGACTGCTTGTACTTTACTTTTGAATATGAGAAAATAATTTAATCTTACTTGTAATTTATTTGCTTTTACGTGAATTTACAAAAGAGACTATAAAACTCGCCTTCAAATGGAAATTATTATTATTATTTCAGTGGTTAATGAATGACATGGATTATTAATTATAGTCTTTAATTACTATTATTTTTTAGATGTTATATTAGTTTTAAAGTTTATATAAGTAAATGAATGATGTGTTTAATGTTGGACCTTTAAAATTAAAAATTTGAAATGCTCTTGTGATTCTGAAAATATTTTAAATATTATTTTATTTTATAATTATGGGGGAGGGGGCGGTCAATATAATTTAATATAAAATATTTATAAATCTCTTGGCTGTTAAAGATTATATGTTGCTTTTTCAGAAGTTGCTATTACTGTCAAATTAGCTGGAATATTTTTATTCAGAAATAAAATAACAAGATAAATAAAAAGTAAATCAAATAATAAGTAACAATTAAATTTATTATTCTGTTAAGATTCCTAATTAACTTTTTTTGGTACTGTGCTCCATTTTATCCCCCCCCCCCCATTCGGGGAAAAAATTAAATTGAGTTTATGTATACCTTATAATGATACATACTTCATAATTAATGTTCAGAAGTAGTCAATGGCTCTTTTTTCTATTGTCATTCAGAGTGTCTGCACTTTATAATAAATAACATAAAACTGAACAAATTCATTAAAAATCAAAGTAACCAATAAAATATGATTTATAGCAGTGTGAAATGCGCATATCACAATAACTCAAACAAATAAAACTTTAATGCATTAAGGCAGATTTTAGCCTAGAGCATATTATGTGTGATTATTCCCCAACTTTCATCAGTCTGATTCAAACATCACACTGCAATATTGATTCTGTAATATTTTATATTAAAGTTAAAAGTTGTTTCTTATTGATCATATTTTTATAGATTGTTTATTTGACAACTTTCTGATAAACTTCAAATCTGTTTGCTTAATTATAGGTTTTCATTGGATTATAACTTGAGTTACATTCACCCAGTGGAAGTAATTATTAATATACTTTTTAGAGTGACCTTGAGTTAATTTTTAGGATATAAATAAGGCCAGACTGTTTCATTAAATACATAGTCCAGTTCACTATAAAATACTTTTTTTAAAAAAATCTGTTACTATTTTTTACTTTTATATATTATAATAAAGCTGTAGGCTTAACAATCAAGTACTGAATATTATCACAACCAGTAAGTTGAAAAACTATCAGGGATTTTTCAATCTCACTATAGTGTTTTTGAAATATTATGAAACATTTTTAAATTATATTTTTACTGTTTTTAAGTTTACATTTATAAATAATCCATGTTTCCCTTGCAATATACTTTCAAGAAGAATAGTCTTATATAAATTTAAATGAAGTATATCACACTGTTAAAATGTCATCATTTTTAACATTAGAATCTGTTATATATTCTGCATTCAACTATGACTTTTTAGTAAATCAAAAAATCTACTAAGATATTCAAATTAATCCATAGTATGAGAACAATATCTGGATAATGGACATGCCTGAGTTTTTTTTAAACATTAATTACAAAAATAAAGACTTTATATAAGTCACATTTAAAACACTAAAAAACTTTTCTAATTTAGAATAGGACAGTTATCACTATACTACACTCTAGAAGCCAAAAATTAAGTTATTCTGGTAATAAGTTCAAATTAAAAAACTCATCATAAAATCTTTACTACATTGTGATACATACTTTACAAAGCATTCTATGAACATGCATAAAGACCACTATTGAAATAAAATATTAGTTTTCTACTTCACCTTTGAGTAGTAAGTAATTTAGATTGCGCTTTACGCAAAAAAGTGAAGCTTATCTCAATCTTATTATAAAGTTATATGGCTAAGCACTTTCAAAGACCTTGAGTCTCCATAATCATAGCCTACTTTTAACTGAAGTTTAGCTGTGGTTTATGTAAAATTTATGCAAATTTTATAATGACCATTTTCTGGAGATTGCAAAGCATGATTCTTTCCAGTTTATTGTACAATTGTCATTTGCAATAAAGCACGCCTCTTTAATTTTTTGTTTCATATCATTCCATTCAGTGCATAGTGCCCTTGCCATAGTGGGTTCAAACACATGGCCTGTTGTCTGTTGTTTTTTGATGCTCGAAGAATATGGATCTGTTTTCATCATTATTTATAGCTCTTCTGTACAAATAATGATGTTGAGATGTTCTTCTTGTAATGTTGGCATGGGTCTCCCCATAATATGCTGCTCTGCATCCATTGGTTGGGCATGAAATTTTATAAACTGCTTGGGCTATTTGATCAGAAGGTATTTTGTCTTTGGTATTGTTTATCATTCTGGATATTCAAAAAGAGCTACAAACACAAACCTCTTTAACATCCACACCAACTTACATATGCTATGACAGTTAAGCCACTAGAAATTCAAGGATTTATACATCCAAACTCGAACTCACCCAACTCACATAAATTGGCTGGACTCTCTTCTTTCCTGCACAGAAATCACAGACTATGTAAATTTGAAGCTGACCAAAAAATGAACCTCACAAATTGTATTAAAAATTTAGAAAAGGTTGACTTTTCACACAACGTTATCTATAAAAAGATCAGGCAATTTCAAACTAAATTACAAACTGATGCAATCAGAAACATAAACCCAGAATAATGCTATCGTACATACCATCAATTGCTAGGAAATATTATAAAATATTTGCTGAGTCCTTCAAACTAGAATTTCACACCTCACCATCAACAAACAGAATGATAAACAATACCAAAGACAAAATACCTTCTGATCAAATAGCCCAAGCAGTTTATAAAATTTCATGCCCAACCAATGGATGTAGAGTGACATATTATGGAGAGACCCATGCCAACATTACAACAAGAACATCTCAACATCATTATTTGTACAGGAGAGCTATAAATAACGATGAAAACAGATCCATATTCTTCGAGCACCAAAAAACAACAGGCCATGTGTTTGAACCCACTATGGCAAGGGCACTATGCACTGAATGGATTGATATGAAATGGAAAAATTAAAGAGGTGTGCTTTATTGTGAATGACAATTGGGCAATAAACCAGAAAGAATCGTGCTTTGCAATCTCCAGAAAATGGTCATTATAAAATTTGCATAAATTTTTACATAAACCACAGCTAAACTTCAGTTAAAAGTAGGCTATGATTATGGAGACTCAAGGTCTCTGAAAGCGCTTAGCCATATAACTTTATAATAAGATTGAGACAAGTTTCACTTTTTTGCATAAAGTGCAATCTAAAAGACCAGCATTATAACATAAAAACAATAATTGGAAATAATACATATCCCTATTTAATACCAGATTCTACTTAAAATGCCCTAGAATGTTACACCATCAGTAATAACTACTTCTCAAACCATCATCAAGCAGTTGTGCAATATAAACACACTTCTAAAAAAATTCAGCCTTTTTTAAATACTGTAATGGAGAATTTTAATTAACTAAGTGAAACACATAGATCAAATCAATAAAACAATATTAGGGAGAGATCCAAAAATATTCAGAATAGTTCTCTGTTATGCATGGTTAGAAAATGCTTTTGCTGCTACATACCACTTGCAAGAACCCTTCTGCATCACTCTGCCAAATGATGTCATCATGTAAAATTGTAGTTGCCATGTAGCTTTTTTTTTTGTATAGTGGCATTTTTTATATATTTGTCAATTTTTGTAATGGCTGAAAAGTTGAAACAATGTAAAATTCTGGGGGTTTTCCTAGGGAAAACAGTTTTAATGTTTGAAACAGATAACAATCAAGCTGATCTAGAAAGATACAAGTTTATGAGTGGTTTAATGGAAGTGTCAAATTCAACACATTCCTAAAAAGCATAGCAAGTAAAATCCAATGTCAAGACAATGCTGATTTTTTTTATGCAAATGAAATTTTTCTTTCAGGATTAGTTTATATGCAACATGTTGCAGTAAAATGTAAATGTCTCATTTTGTAGCAAAGTGAGTAATGCAAGCTTCAGCACAACAAAGCATCAGAACCCCAAGCTTTGAGTGTGAAATAATTTGTACTTAAATTAGGTATAACCCTGATTATCTATCAGTTATATTCACTCGATCTAACTTCATACATCTTTTTTTTTACCTCTCTCGAATGAAAAAAATGCCTTAATTTTTTTTTTTTTTACAGATTGCAGACATTAAAAGGCAACACTTTGCAAGTGTTTCCAGTTTAATTTGAAAAGTGAAAAACACATTTAGACTAATAGGCAATAATTTGAAACAGATTACAATTTTAACACTTATAAATCACATATTAACTTTTGGCTGCAGTTTACAGCACAGACCATTTTCGGCTGGTACAATGTTAACAACTTTTGTTCTTTGTGCTGTTAATAAGCTTGTTTAAATTTACAGGGATACTGAATCTGACATTAAATTTGTTGGAGCATATTTGTGCTACTTAACACTTTTTATGAATTAACAAAATCTACTTATAAAAAGTTTTTTAAATACAAACTATGACAATATTTGATATTAATTATTGGAGTCTTTCCATTTTTTTTTTTATAAATTATAATAACAATAGCATTCTTAAGTAACAGATGATACAACTTTATCATACACATACTGCTAAAAAAATTTCTGACACGTTATTTCTATCAGAATTCAGTCTTTCTATTTTTAAGGATATAGAGAATATTTTAACTTCATTAATTTAAATATTTTTGTCTAAATATAGTAACATGATCTTTTTTTAAAAAATTCAAAATACAATCAAAATATTTTTTTCATGTGTCCAAAATATTACCAATATCATACATATAAAAGAGATTTAACAGAAAGATTACATTATTTTCAGTACCATATAGTAACCCCTCACTACGCTAGAAAAGATTATGATTAAAAAATTATTTTCTTAAAATATTATTCTATCACTCATTTTTAATTCTTTTAGTCAGTTGCCTCTTATTTTTTTATAAATTAAAAACCCACATATTCAGTTTATTATTCACTTACATTACTGAATGCTATTTTTTTTTCTTTAATCAAGGCACAAATAATACAATCATTTTTTAAAAAAAAATAGTCAAGATTTTTATACCAGTGAACTTATAAAAAGATTTACTTATAAACATAAGACACTTAGAAGAATTCAATACCTCAATGTGGCGATTTTAATGTAACAACAATCATTAAAATTTTGCAAGTAGATATTACTTTTAAAGAACCTTGAATGGGATCTACTTTTAATACACTTGCATTGCAATTAAGAGCATACTAATCAGTGATTAGATAAACAATTTGTACACAAAACACTAATATAATATCTGATTTCTTCTACATTCAAAACATCTAATTATAATATGATTGGTTAAATGCAATTGTTTAGAATATATTATAAAATGAATGGATTTTTTTTTTTTGGAATTTTATTATTATGGTATATCCCTTTAGCTTACACTGATTTTGATTTGTTATGAATTACTTTCATAGATTAAGTTTTGCTCTTTTATTTATTATGTATTTTGTACATGGACTATCTCCTGTTTTTTTTTAAATATTCATAACTTGCTGGCATGAACTATCTTACTTTTGGAATATCATTTTTTATACTTAGCATTTCTGCATACATTTTATTCCTTATTGGTAAATGAATTATTTTTATTTACAAAATATATTACATTCTTAATTTTATTTAATATGCATTTATAGACACAGTTTCAAAAATAAATGTGAGCCTTTTATTTTTCATTGATTAGTATTATTTTTTCTGTTTAAACAAAATGGTCAAGACAGAAAATTCCTGCACTGTTATTCAATCTAACATAGCACTGGAAGTCACAGAGCTAACATCATTTTTTTTAAGAAGTATGGGCCATAGTTTTATAAACTTTGTAAATCTAAAATTGATGTAGAAAATTATGATAAAATTGAAACAAGTATCATTGTTCAAAACAATTCTTAAATAACATTAGTCTGTTATTATTAAATAAATCTAGGATTTCTAAAAGTAGAATGTACAAGACTTCATAGAAACCAATATTATGCATTATCTTTACATTTGATAAACTATATTTTTAAAATACTTATAGATATCTACTTGTTCAATTATTCTGTGTTTCTTTGAAAAATGCATTTTATTGAAAGTACCATAACTATCTTAAAAATAAACCACAGCAACTTCTAATACAAATGCTATCATGTATTCAGATCTTGAGAAAATCCACTTTATGCAAAGCCTGCTGCTCCATGCACCTATATGTAAAAATAAAATAAAATATTTTTATTTCATTAGTCCATTACCGTACATACATATAAAATGAAAGGCCATATATAGAATTATAAGCAAACAAAAGTTTATTGAATTAAATTTTAATAAACAATTTAGTTCAAAGCATTTTAATAAATATTACAACAAACTAAATTCTCAAAAATGGTAGACATAAATATCGGTATGGAAATTTACTGTTTATAAAAATAAATAAACAATTAATTGCTGAGGAATTCCTAAGAAATTCAAGCCCTGAAAGTGACAGAATAAAGAGAACATAGGATTTTTGAACTTTATAGTCTATCACTTTATCGTTGTACAAAACAATGCAGGATAGTTTCAGAAGTAAATAACATAAGCATATTATTTTAATTTGTTCACAACATCTGTGGTTAGATGAATTATAATAAAAACAATCAATTCTAAGTAAATTTATAAAAAATGACAGAACTGAAACACACAGGCTTATTACAGACGTGTATTTATATATGTAATATATAGGGAATATGAACACAGACTTTTACACGACCCACCACTCTCCACACTATCTCATAACACTGATACACTTGAACACATATATGTTGAAAAGATAAATAATCACCAATATATGTATTTCATACTAAACCAGCAATCATCAGTTGGTCCAGATTACCATCTCCACACATATATGCTATAAGTGCTCAGATATATATTAAGATAGCCAATCTTCTTACTTTAATGGACAGGCTTCAATCTATTCCACACTCCAACTCTTCAACCGTCCATCCAATTGAAAATCTGATGATGGAATGCTCAAGGCTACCCTGAGGCTGAGATTCTTGTCACACCCATGTTGACTAAAATATTATCATTAAAATAAATTTCAATATTGTTTTTATTTTTATTTTTAGAAGCTGATATTCAGAGATTATATATAACATATCATTTCTGTATTTCTTCTAAAGCTGTTAAGACAACGTTAAGAATTACTTCTTTGTAATCACAAGTAAAATTTTACATCTAACATATATTAGTCTTATTTTCCATCACCATGACCAAGAGTTTGGTTTTATCTGGATAAATCTTGAAAATATTTTTCATTTTTTCAAATAATAAACAGGCTTATAGTTTTTTCACATCATTGGTATGTAGCTAACTTAGTTATCTTTTTAATTAGTAAATGGGTATCTAGGTAATTTTATCAGAAGTGCACAACAGTAAAGAAAAATTTTACACTATCTAGTAATTGGCAATATTGGTGAGTAATATCTTCTCCATCACTAGTTTTTTCCAGGTGGTAGAGAAAAGTATTGGAAGACCTTTGCCATTAATGATCTATGTAAATATTTTTTAATTATAAATAAAATCAAGATTTATCAAGCCTATATAATTTGCATTGTTTTATGTGACTCAATTCAGTAAAGGAATAATATATAAATAGATTTTATCTACAAAAAATAATGTTCACTATATGATTCCACAAAATAAATAATTTGCTGCATGTAGAAAAAAAAATTAAAGGAAAGTATGAAGCAAACCAAATGAATATAAAAAAGAAATGTAAAGATATATAGTGTGTAGAGAAATATTAAAGGAAAATATAGAGAAAGGTCAATAGTATTAAACAAAAATTTAAAAAGAATATGAGTGAAAATGAAATGAGATTTGAAAATATATAAAGAAATTGAGAGCAAAATAAAAGAGATTTAAAAATAAAATTAGAAGGAATTCAAAAATATATGAACAAAATAGAAAGCCTAAATAAAATCTCAAAATTAAATAAACTTGAATTTAAAAGATATCACAAAAGGAATCCAAATTATAGAGAAAGAGAGTCAACAAAATATCTAAATATGGAAAGCAGAAGTAAATGCCATAAAAAGGGTTTCAAAAATGCAAAAAAATAAAGTAACAGGAAACGAGAGAAGTGAATGCTATCATAAGTAAACTAAAATGAGATTGAAGATTAATTGAGGAAACAATCAAATGTGAGCAAACAATCAAGGAAGCTTCTAAAAATAGAAGTCAAATAGACCAGGAATTCATTACTTTAAAACAAATTCTTCATGCCTTAAATTTGAATGAAGACCATGTTAAATAAAGAAAAGCCTGGAACACTTTTACCAATCCATTAGTAGAAAGAAAAGTATCATACAAACAATATTAGGGAAAATGAAGAATAAAATTTAAAGGCAAATTACTATAGAAATACCAAAGAAAACTGAAACTTGCATTCAAAAAATAAAAGCTCAGTAAGATTTCATGTAAGATAAATGGAAGCCCTTTCTACTTATGCCAAGATTTACTTTATTATATAAACCAAAATAAACATTTATTTTGAAGCAATATAATGAAATTAGGAACAGAAGGAAATCCAAAATCTAAAATAATTCATAATAAAATAACTAAGGAATATTATCTCTGAGGAAAATATAAAGTTAACCATTAAATTTATTGAATTACAGAATTTCATAATGAGATGGGCATAAACGCCATGGAATACTACAAGGTTTAAAAGAATTTTTAAATGTCAGAAGCCAGAGAGAAGATCACTTTGGCTTGTAATCATCTACATGGGACTGCCAAAAAATTGGTAATACTCAAGGTTTAACAGATACAAACCATATATTGATTTTCATTTTATAATTCGGTAGAAATTTTGGAGAGAAAAGAAAACAATGCAATATGATAACAGGTATCTCAAGAAGCCTATTGCCTGATCAATGTTTTAAAAGCTACATGCATTTTTGTTATTCTTAGGTTTCAAACTTGAGAATCCTGATTTTACTTTTTTCTGAAGAACAAATAATATGAAAGTCATTCTACCCAAGTACTTGCAACATATATATATTGAAATAGTTAGATCTAAAGCTTGTTGTAACTTACACCCTATGTGGCCACAAAAGGCACTGTTTCCATGTCAACCACAGAAATATTCAGAATAGGGGGCCAAAAACAGTGATGCAAGTTCCAGCCACTAGGTGGTGCTGTTCACCATTCATATGCACAGAAACATTATGCAAAGTAGCTGCCAACACTACTGCTCACTTGGTGGCACTGATAGCCATAGGTAAACACATCTAGCTTACATCGACTGCTACCAGCAATCTAGCCCATTTCATGTGCTGTTTCTCCATGCTATGCATGGAAAAACTGCACCATTTATAAGTGATATTGATACTTACTTGGTAGGGTTGTTTTATATGCACGTTCTTAAAAGATCGATAGCGTATAATGTGAAGGTGTGATTAATCTAGAAACCACAACTATTTAAATCTGCTTTCAGACATAATACTATTACATTATATTTCCCTCTCTGATAAATCAATGTATTTTTAAATTATTTCCTTTTAAAAATCAATCTCTTTTTTTTCTCTAAAAATGTTTTTCTTTTTTTAAAAAGGTAATTTTTACGACTTCTTTTTTACTGCAATCTTTCTTTCAAAACTGCTAAAAGCAGATTTAAATAGTTGTGGTTTTTAAATTAATCATACCTTCACATTATATGCTATCGATCTTTTAAGAACATGCATATAAAACAACACTATCAAGTGAATATCAATATTGCTTGTAAATGGTGCAGTTTTTTTGTACATAGCTTGGAAAAACATGCCACATAGTGGGCTAGATTGCTGGTAGTAGACAATGTAAGCTAGATGTGTTTACCTATGGCTATCAGCACCACCAAGTGGGCAGTAGTGCTGGAAGCTACTTGGCATAAGATTTCTGTGTGTACCCATGGTAAACAGGGCCACCTAGTGGCTGGAACTTGCATCACTGCTTTTGGCCCCTCACTCTGATTTCTGTGGTTGACATGGAAACAGCGCCTCTTGCAGCCACATGGGGCATAAGTTACAACTACCCTATATTTTACAATTTAATCTTAAAATAGATTAACTTTTATTATTAGTAGTATGTTGAATTAAAAAATGGGTATTCAGAAAATAATTTTCAGAAAGTAATTTTCTGAATAAGGTAAATTACAATCATAATTGGTTTTTCTGAATAAATGGTCCAAGAAATGGATCACCATAAATAATCTTAATAATTGTTGAGATCATTGGTAATTTCTTTTATTTATATTACATTTTGCTTGATAATTTTGTTTTTTAAAAATGATACATCTTAATTATTCTTTTAAATTAGTATTTCATATTGCTTGAATTTAATATTAAAAATTAAATGAATTGTTCATAAAATTACCATCATGTGTATTTTTTATAAAAGAAGTGATGAATACAGATGAATGTCTTGAAACACCCAAGAATATTTTAAATATTTATTTAATGTGAATACTTGGTTAGGCGTATATTATATAACATCATTACATTATTATATTATTTTTTATGAATGTTATCTGTTAAACTATAAAGAAAGATCTAATACTGATCTCTAAATTATATAATAACAAATAAATAAATATATAATATGAATGTATGTTGTTGTTTTTTATCAAGAATATTTGTGCTTGAAAACTTAAAAAAAAACATCTTGAAATAAATTTCGATCTTTGTTATTTTTATAATATTGTTGTTTTGGAAATTATTTTAGAATGTAGTTTGTATATTTTGTGATATTAAATGAGTTATTCAGTGTTGAAAATATAGGATGGTGGTTGGGAGAATAATATTCATATGAAATCCTAGATGTTAGGGATATGTTGAAATCTGTTGTATGTGAACTACATTTCCACATTTAAAATTATTAAAATATACAGATAAAATAGGGCTGTATATCATTTCCATCCTTATTGTCAATAAGTGCTACAATAGAGCATGACTTGAATCTTAGGTGTCCAATGAATACGGATGTAATATGATTTTATACTATACCCATGATAATATTATCTTACTCATTTAAGTCATTTTTGTTATTAATTTATACTCTACACTATAATTGCTATCTATCACCACAGGAATCATTGTAGAGGATAGTTTTATAAGTTGGTAAAATAATAGCTAAACTGTTTGAAGTTAATAATTTTGTGAGAGGACAAGATGAAATATATAGAAATTTCTTTCACAAATCATGTTGAGATGTTTGATAATTGTCATAGTATATAATATAAGAGAGGAATGATTAATAATATTCCTACAAGTATTAGAGATCTCTTAGTTTAAATAGATGCATATTTAAAATAGAATGAAAGTGAAAATAGTGAAAATGATTTTGGATGATATGATGAATGTAAGAATGTAAAAACAAAAGAAATACAAATGTCAAGCAATATAATTTATGAATAATTCTTTAAATTTTATTATAAATAATTCAAACCCATTTAAGTTACAAAAATTTACGAAATTATCACTTAATTGCATAAATAGTTAGTTTTTTATAGAAGGAGATATTCATATTTTTATTTTAAAATTTTCTGATGTTCAAATATCAAGATGATACTTTGCTAAAGTGCAAAGAAAGTTATTTTATTTGTTGAATTTCAAGAAGTGTATTTTAAATATAAACTAATATTGATGCACTACATCATAAGAAATATATTTTATAATAGTATAAGTGTAATATTCTTAAAAATTGGGAAATTTATTGCAACTGTTCCCAACACCAAAATAATAGAATATTATTTTTACTGACTGAGGATAATATATTGTCATTACTGTTGTAAGTTTTTATTTTATTTGAAATGGCCAGAGTGAAGACTCTCTTGTTTTATTTATTCTAATTATTGGTAAGATTTAGTGTAAATATTTTTTTGATAAATAATGTTAACTCTTATATTACATTTGTAAATATTTTTTTACATTATGTTATAAACTTATTGTAATAGCATAATATTATTAATTTATAAATAAACTTGTTAATTGTTTTTGAAACTTATATTCTAGTTGAGTTTCAATTTATCTGCATGTTGTTTATTTGATTTTTCATTCTACTTGCATGATCCACAGAAATTAATAATTTGAAATATTATTTATTTGGCACATGATCCCTAAAGATTGCTTAGATATTATTTCTATTATATTTGATTGATTAACAAAGCATATTATTATTGTTATTATCATAGAAGATATAAGATATGATCATTGGTAATTATTTATAAACTGATACAACACAAATGAGAGATACTTGATATTGCTGCAAGATTAAAATACATTATATTTTATGAATTCACATTAAACAAAGAGAGATTGTACAATGTTTACTTAGAAAATTTTATTACATTATTTATGTTTTATTACTAAACTTTAATTATTAAATAGATTTAATGTTAAAAGTCATTAAGTTATTTTAGTTGATTATTGTTATTAATTTGTAAAAGTAGTTAGATATCATGTAAAATCTCTCATCCTATTTAACTACAGGGTATTAATTAATTAATTTATCTTGTTATCAGTTGGTTAGAAATAAACCGTAGACAATTATTTTGGAGAATTGAAATTTTTTTATTGAAAGATGATAAGTAAGAAATTATTAGTTAATGTTAAATGTCCAATTAGTATTTTTATTAATACTAAGTAATTTATTGTTTCTGTAATAATTTATAAAATATAAGATTATTATATGTGTGTGTTTAGAGATATTAGAGTATTGCATAGTAGTTAATTATGTGAATTTAGTGGGGTAATATTCTTATGTCATTGGGAATGTATCTTTAGGGATATATTCTCAATGTTTAAGCCTGTGTATCTCACTGAATGTCTCATGTTAAGAGTTTCATAATTATATTTCTCATTTTTGATAGAACCATATTTTATTTATAATATTGAGCTAGTCATAAATCAAATTTATTAGTAAAATGAATGGATTGAGTATTCTAATTATTTATTGTAAAAAGTTTTATTATATTTAATCTATTAAATTTGTTATATTTAATTATTGAAAGATATTATTTTATTAGATATTGTATCTTAATAATGTATCTTGAACTAGTCAGAATAATATTATTTTAATAGTCATTGTTTATGTAACCCAATTGCAGTTTAGTATAATTATATCCTAGTTATCCGGATTCTTTTGTTCAGAGTTTCTCTTTTGGTAAGGGTGCAATATATATTGTTAAAAGGAGGTTGCCTTGACAACAGTTTGAAATTGTTAATTGTTAATGATATTGGGATGGTCTAAGTGTTGACTGATTTTTAATGATATATATATGTGTGTGTGTGTGTGTGTAATTCTTCATTCATTTAAATAAAGATCAAAATATATTCACATAAATGCATGCACAAGAGATAACTGTACTTCTAAGCACAGTAGATATGAATGACTCTCAGGATTGATAAATATAAAAAAAAAACAAGTGAGATAATGCCATATAGTACCAAAATGTTTTATGTGCCAATGTATTGTGAATTTAGGGATCTTAGAGAGGGGAAGTAAAATGATTAATGATAAAGCAAATTTTTCCCCCAAATAAAAAGAAATAGTGCTATATAATCTATCTATGACCTCAATTAGTAATGTTCACAATAAAACCAAAAATGCTTATTAATGGATAATAGAAAAACACAAACCTGTAACATAGGGAAATGCAACAGCAAGTTACTCACTATGTGGGTTGACAAAGTCTTTTGAAAAAACATCAATACAACTGAAACAAAGTTAAGACATATACAAGATTGGAACAAGTCTCTAATAAAGAGGAATATGTTATCTCTTAAGTTCCCACATGTATTCAATTTATATATTTGGTATGATCATCAAAACCCAGGAATATATTTGTAAAAAAGTTTTATAATTTTTTAAAGAATCATTTTATAATGTCCAGGCATATGATAAAAATTATTTTGAGAACAAGATAATAGAGATGTAAATGCTTTCTAGAATGCAAGAAATTTAAAATTTTATCACACACAAAAAAACTATATTCATCCACAAAGTTAATGAAAGAGGAATTAATAAGAAATGGCTAGATGAATTATGAAGGTATCAAGAAAAGAAACTGTTTTTTATTCTTTTTGTGCAGCAGTAGAGTTTATAACAGGATATACCCATGACAAGGTGATAATTCTTAAAGAGAGAAAGTAAAGAAGAAAGTATCCAAGCAAAAATAATAATTATGCACACACATACATTGCAGCTATATTTATATTAACACTTTATAATAATGAAACTACAGTTGATTATTAAAATTAATAAATATTTTATTTTATAATCCTCTTCTGCTATATATTGCAATGATTTGGTACGTAACACTGGCATTTGTAATAATCCATTTTGAAAATGACTATTTAATAATATTTTTTAATGTTTATTATTATTTTATTATTTACTTATATGGCTGGCTTTATTATTATTTCTTTTCATATTTATTTAATACCTTTGGCATCGGATCACACATTTAAGCAGAGGGTAGAATATCATTAATAGATTAACCATCAATAATACCTATGGGTACATTGAGATGCATAGCCCAGACCATCTTTCCTGAACATAGCACCCCTCCATACTGCTGGGACAACACCCACCATCCAAAGCATTTTATTTGTTTTGAGAACAAGTCTCAGGCACCATCTGGCCATATATGTTATATATAGCCAATATGTCCAGATGACAGGCACACAAACCCAGCATATACCCAGACTAACTCAAACATTTTGATCAGGGGACCTAGTGCGATACTAACTAATACATGGAAATATTTCTAATCTTAAATTCCTGGTGATTCAGTGAAAAGAGAGAGAGTGTATAGGCCAAGCAACATTTAAATAAACACTTTTTATTCATATGCATACATAATCAAATAAATATAATAGTACAATTAAACAAAGAAAATAAATAGGTATACAATAATTATTAGTAAGTCAATATCACTAATTGTCTTTCATTATAGTTCATTCATTTTAAGAATGTATAGACACTTAATTTACAATTGAAAAGTTATATTTACCTAGATTTTTCATTATGGTGAGATGATGTCATCTTTCTGCAGTTGGAACATTTCCTTTGATTTTAATTTTCCAGATATCTAGCCTTTTGGTCTCCAGCAATGTTTCATGGGTTTCTTTCTATGCTTCTGATGGACAATGGTGAGAGAAGTTGGTGGAACCAAGGACTCAGGGTATGAAGCCCAAAATAAACATTCCTAAAGCTCTTTAGCAACATATGTTGCTATTTCTACAGCTTCTGCATTTAGGTTTGCTGCAGCAATTAAGAACTGACTCTCTGAGGATCTCATTGACTATGCTCTCAGTAATAACCCAATAATGCCTTGAATGAACTGATGAACCAATGAATTCAGCAACTTATGAACTTAAGAAACTGCTAGAACTGCTGGAACTGGATAACAATGGACAAGCTGCCACTTTTATATTTAACTCTCCATTGTCTAATTTTTATTATAATATTGATTTGGTTTTTAATTAATTTATGTTCATTTAATCTTTTTTTAGATTCATCTACTATCTTATCAGCTAGGAATTTTTCAAATTTAAATGCATTCCTGCTGATAAGATAATTTACAAGATTTTCTTTTACTAATTAATTCTATTGAAAATTTTATTTTAAAATTTTTTACATTTATTTATTTTTTATCATTTACTTTCTTTTTTCACTTATGAAAGAAAGAGAATGGGTTTTAAATCTTTATCTGTCATGATTCTCTTTCCCCACTCTTATTGTTAATAAAAACAATTTATTCTTGAAAAAATGATGCAATCTTTCATTTTTATTAATTTCATTTTTAAAAATTTACTTCTAAACTATTTTTGTTTCCTCTTTTGTTTCATAATTTATTTTTTAAATTAACATATGTAACACAAAAATATATATACAACATATATGTTGTGAATGTTACAATATATATATATAAAAGATAAAGCCATGGTCTTTATATACATGAAATTATGATATAATCTTCTGACAATGCAAATAAAATTTTATCTGAAGCTGAATTGGAATAAAACTTTTATACCAAGTTTATGAAAATTTCTGTCACTATAGAAAGTAATTTTTAATATTGATACTAGATAAAGAGTTGGTTATTTTTATTAGCAATAAAATTTATTATATATTTTTTAAAATTTGTATTTGCAAATGTTCTGAATATATGAATTATAAAGCAACTACTGTCTAGTTTTCAGTGATATTTTTTTCTCAAATATTTGCCGATAGATTTTTTTATTGAAAAATGCAAATATTAACATATATCATTTTTATCATCATTTTCAAAAATTATTGACACTGCAAAATGAAGATTTCTCCAATTTCAGTTAGTTCTTCTGATCTTTAACTCCTCTTTTTCATATCACACCAATAAAATTCCTTATTTCATCCATCTATCTCATATTTGATATCTTTCTTGATCTTTTATAATCTCCTGGGATCTATTTTAAGTTTCCAATTATCCATCTATATCATTTCTTTTAGAAATATTACTAGCTCAGCTCTACTTGTGTCTCTTAATTTTTTTAATGATGATAGTGATATCTGTTTGTTTTCTCATTTATGTATTTCATTTTTGATCCTTTCTTTTTCCTCCTAATATGTACATCTCCATACTTTGGTAAGTGGTCTGGAGTATCTGTATCATTTTTTTGGTAAGTGTCCAAGTCACAGATCTATAAATAAGAACTAGTAAAATACATTTATTAAAATCCTTTCTTTTCAAACCTATAGGTATATTTGCTTTTAATATTAAGATATTTCTACCAAAAACACTCAATCCAAATTCCATGGACAATCCTAACCATTATATTTTTATCTGCATTATTAATCTCACCAAAGTATTGTAGTTGTTAACTTCTTGAAATTCATCACTATCACCTTTTTATTTTCTTATTTTGAGAAAATCCAGTGAACATTTTAAAATCTTTTTAGCATTTATCTTTACTCCGATTTTCTTGTTTCATCTAACAACCCTTATAACAATTCTTAAAACTCTGAAACATTATTTGCAAAGAAACAAACTCATCATCTGAAAAATCAAAATGTTTTAAATAATCTCCATTTACTTTTGCTCTCTTAGTTTTCCATTTTAATTCATAAAATACTTTTCATAAAACTGCTGTAAAAAGTTTTTGAGATACCGGAATCACCCAGGTATATATCCTCGTCACTGTAATCTAATCATTGCTGTTGCATTTTGATAAATACTCTTCAGAATATGATACTATTTTATGTCTATATCTTGATGATCTAATGATTTAGTTACTGAAATGTCTTTTTCATAATTTGTAAATTCAAAATGTAGTGGCAACCATATTCACTGTTCTTTCTTTAATTTATCTCAATATTTGCATAGGATACACTAGGCTAAAACTACTTTTAAATTCATATTGGTTTTTTTGATTAGTTTAAATCCAGAGTTCACTATAGGTGAGTTGTAATTATCTTCTTAATGATTTTCTTTAGAATTGACAGAAAACTGATAGGGCTGTAATTTGTAGAATCTTCTTTATCATCTTTTATAAATGTCACTACTGCATTTTCCCAATCATCTTGTACAACTTTATCATTTAGATATTTAGTATATAGTTTCTTTAAAAAAAATTCTACTTTTTCATCTCCTTTTTTAAATATATCAATTATAATTAGGTCATTGCCTAGAAACTTTTTCTTCTTCACAGATTTAATTGAATGTCTTACCTTTTAATTTAAAATGCTGGGCAATTTGGAAGATGTGGTAATTGTATGAGATACTTTTTGTTTTTATTGCTATATGTCATCTCTATTTTAGCAATAATTCCATCTTTTCTTTTTATTGCAGAAATGTTTTTTGCCAATTACCAGGAAGTAGTTTTACACTTTTGAGGCTTTTATTTCCTTTTATAGCTTTCCTTGCTAATTCACAATTATATTTTTCATCTCATTGCTAATTCTTTTTTGTACCATTTTACATAATTCTAAACATTCTATTCTTCTTAATAGATCATTTTCATATATTTTCATATTTCTTTTTTTTATTTATTAATTGTCTTGTCTCAGTAGAAAATTTACTGATAAATTGCAGCTTTTTTTAACCAGTTATTTTTGTTGCAGTTCCTAATAGTATATTAGTTATTTTCCTATTGGTTTCATTTGAATCTTAACCATCTTCAACTCTGTTAATATTCTAAAATGATTTGAAAATTCTATTTTAAATTTATTAAATTGTGTCTAAAGGTTAAGAATATCAACTGTGAATACTGTTTTTTAAGAATTTTTTTATTTCTCTAGTTTTGCATCAACACATATATATATATGTTTCTTCTTATTAATCAATGATAATTTCCTGTGTTGAATTTATTAAGTGTATACCAATCATGAAATATTTATTTTCTTTAAATCAAAAGATAATCCAATTATTCTGTACCTTCATTTGAATGCTTCCATGTCTAATTTCTTTCAAAATTTTTTCAAAAAATGATTTCATAATATACAGTTTGTCATTTTCTTTAAATTTCACACATCTGCATTCTCTCTCATTTCTATCATCATAATCAAATTTACTCATATCACTTTTATCTTTCAATCATTTTTCAATTCTAGCATTAAAGACTTTCCTGATAATTTTAAAATGTTGTTTGGTCTGATCAAAAGTATTTTGTACATCCATATATCACAAGGAAAACTTGTTGGAGCATAAATCTAAGACTATCTGTATCTCATATCTTCCATTAAGTTGAATGACTAATCTTACTACTCTGTTCTGATATGCTATAAATCTCCATAATGTTTTCTTCCATTTTTTATTTATAACAACTTCCATTTCTCTTGTGCTTACAGTGTTTATGCCTTTGTTATAAAGTACATATAGACTTTTTAAATCATCTCTTCTTTTTTTCTTTTAACATCATAAAATAGAACAATATCACATTTAATATTTGACTTTTTTTTTTCAATTTCTGTAGGTATCTAAATAAAGTCATTATTGAATGACAGCCTCAGCTCACAAACAGAGGATTCTTATCACACTCTGCTTTCAACCACCAATCACTTCCTTGACTGTGACTTTAAAGTTTTCTGAAAATAAGAGCCATTATTTAATCAGCCATGATTCAGTTTATTCACAGACACATTCATTCTGACTTTAAGAAAGCTCAACTGATATCTCAGTTAAAAATTATCAGGCAATTGAAAAGCAAGACAATGAAGTTTTTTGATCTTAAACTCGGAAATAAAATGACAATAAACTCGCCATACTGGCTCATGTGTGTTGGTAAGCATTCCACTAATGTTCACATACTATATGAATAATCATGTAATAATAACAGTTGCAACAGGAAAGAATGTATAAAATGGACTTTTAGAAATTTACTCGCTTGATTTAAGATTTCAAAGACAAATCAAACGTTTTTCTTTTACTTAACGGCAAAAATAAATAGAAACAATAAAACAAACATTTTTAATTTTGCTTTTATGATAATAAAATAATGTGATTCCTTCCATAACAATAATAAATTAAGAAACTAATATTTACATTCATAGTCCTAATTTTTATGCACATAAGACCTGCCATGCTTGCAACATACACATATATTTTATGTCAAACATCATGAGTTAGCAAAAAATTAACTGATATAAATATGTGCATTTTAAGGAAATATATATATAAGTGCAAAAAATATAATTTATTTAAAAAATTTATTTCATCTTCAAATTTATTTAAGAAATAAACTTTAAATTGTAACCAAATCATTGACAACACATCTATCTATAAATTCTCCAACAATAGACGGTTGCAGAATTTATAGACATAGACGTAGATATATATTTACAGTGCCAACTAAATAAAATACATTAAGGCACACATTCAAGTGAAAAGCGTAACTAGAAATTTAGTCTTTACTTTTTTACACAAACTCATACTCATATTTTATACTCAAAGACGTTAATGTATACAACCTATTGTTTTGTTAACTTATTTTTGATTTGAAGCTATATTTGTAAACAGTAGACTACGACATTGTTATTCTCATCAAAGTGACAGATTGCAGTTATTTCGAAATAATTTTTCTAAAACATTTCTCTCTTTATATTTTTGCATTTTCAAATAAATTTTATTTAGACAAAAAATTATTTTTCGTATATAGACATTTAAAAAAACAAATGCATTTATGATAACATCATTTTTCATCTAAGGCGAATATATAAACATTGAATAAATAGACACCAAATGACAGTAAAAGCAAGCAACCCACAACCGTTTTTGACATTTGCCGAATTTTGACAGAGATGACGAATTTTTAAACCTTAAAACATCACATGATCACTATCTTCCATGCTTGCTCATAACTGTTGTTAACGTAGGTAAAACTCTCTCCATACAGTAGTGCTACTCTAAGCAAGAAAAAGTAACCAATGGATGCCAGAAGGCTTGTGCATAAAATCTCTATCTAGGGCCTACTCATCCAATATCCCCAAACTAGTTTCTGGCTTATGGCCTTCATCAGTGAGGAGCCTTGGATCTGAGAGCACTGCACCTTTTGACTATTTGAGCTTAGATTGAAAATATCTGTGTGTTTTCAATTTTATTCTGATAGTTTAGTAGTTATGTAGAGTTAAAAGGTGGCTGCTGGAGGGTTGCATTAGATCCTAAGATCTACATGCAGTGCTCTCAGATCCAAGGCTCCTCACTGACGAAGGCCATAAGCCAAAAACTAGTTTGGGGATATTGGATGAGTAGGCACTAGATAGGGATTTTATGCACAAGCCTTCTGGCATCCATTGGTTACTCTGTCTTGCTTAGAGTGGCACTTCTGTATGGAGAGAGTTTTGCCTATGTTAAGGCAAATTTTTATTGTATTCATTACATGAATATTGGAATGGAAGATTCTGAAGCAACAAACAAGCTCGATTTTCTTATTAACTCCTGAATAATAAATCATTTGATTATATATTTTTAGTATGGACACTTTTACTGCTATTTATTATTCAAGCTAATGACATTAAACTTTCAAACAGTCTGAGGTTTGAACCAAAACTAAATTCGTTGTATAGTATGCAGGTTCTGATAATAGTACAGCAGCTATGCATTTTAATAATTTCATTTATAAATTAATGTAAACATCTTTTGGCAAAATGATAGATTAACATTATAAAATTGACACCAGTATTTTATTCGCACAATTAACATTGCTATAGAAAATTTTATAATGTTAACTCTGATTTTGGTTAGATTTATATATAATCTCCCAAATTATCATTAATAATGTTTCTTCTAAATACATTTCAGAAGTAATTTAAAAATAGTAAACAAAATAAGTTAAGTGATTTATGATTTAATTCCACTTTCAATTTATTAGATATAGTTAGTTTGATTTTCTATCAAAAAGTAGAGCAATCATTTAAATAATCTACTTCAGGACAAAGGTCTCTCCAACGTTCTTCAATAGAGAATACTAAAGAAAAAAAAATCTCAACCAAGTCAAACCTAAAAGTTTATGGTATAAATGAACATGGTATAGATGATGTGGAACAACCGTCTAATAGAAAAATTTTAATAAAATTATAGATTTAACTCCGATTTGAGATCCAAGGAAAACAAATTTTAAATTAGGATGACTTTTTATTTTGAAAAATATTTATATGCTCTCTATCTCATTTATATAATAAGTCAGTCATCAAATGAAAATTTACTACCAATAGTTTTCTTGCCAAGTGAAAAAATAACAACACACACGTTTTTATTATACAATCTTTCCAATATTCTAACTAGCTTATAGTTATAGGAAGTAATATGTGCATATATAGTCTGTTATTTTGTTGATTATTTTTGTCCTTGAGAAGTCTAAATTGGCAAGGAAATCATTGTTAGTAAATTTTTAACTTGATGTTAGTTAGAAATTTGATTCTGAATTGAAAGATATTTAGATTATTATATTTGGCATTTGATATATATATATATTGCAGCACTGACAAAGATGTAACATTTGGAAAGTTGTTTCCCCAAGTGCTTCATGTAAAAAACTCATGGCATAATGCTTAATATATCTATTACCTGCAAATGAAGACAATTAGTTTCACAACCGTAAGCATGCTGTTTGAAGGGTGAGAGAATGAAAATATTGTCATAAAATCGTTTATATATTATTACCACCATTTTTATTTTTAACTATAATCCACTACCCAATAAAGGACTCTCCAAGCTTAATGCAGTTTGGCCAATCCACAATCTCTTTTCCATATCATGTAACATTTTTTTTTATTTTGTCCATCCATTCAAAATGTGATCTCTTTCTAGATCTTTTATAATCTCTTGGGATCCAGTTTATGACTTCAACTGCTAATCTATTATCATCTTCTCTAGCAATATGTTCAGACCAGATTTATTTCAGTTAAATTATCTTAATGATATCAATGATATTTATTGTTCTCTCACCAAAACCACAACATTCATCATTCCATAGTTTGTTGAGTTATCTGAAGTTTCTATCATTTCTCTTCTGTTAAGTGTACAAATCTCAAGGCATTTTTTTAATATTAAATTATTTTAATGAAAATCATTCTACACAAGTTTCCTTCTATGATTAATTTTATCCATTATATTTCTATCAGTATTAATAATTTGAACATCTTCAGATTCATGTTTGTCAATCTTTATTTTCTTCTTCTGATAAAAATATATTAAAACATTACTTCATTTAGTATTTACCTTTAGTTCATTTCTTACCTTCATCAAATAACTTTTGCAACATTTCCTGAAGATCTGAACCAACATGTGCAAAAATATGTTATCTTTAAAATCTAAATGATGTAAATAACTTCAATCCACTCCCTAGCTGCCTATTTTAATCCACAAAATGTTTCTTGTAGAATTTCTGTAAAAAGTTTTGAAGATATGGAATGACCCTGTAATATATCTTTTCCAATGTTAATCCTTTTAATATCATCATGTAATCTAATCATTGGTAGTGCATTTCAATGTATTTTCTTCTGAATATGATATTATCTTGATGATCCGAAGCTCCAATCATTGTGAAAATGATTATAGAATCAAATGACTTTTCATAATTTTTAAATACAAGAGACAATGTAATGGCAACTCATATTCATTGCTCTATTCTATAATATTTTTCAAAATATGGATATGAGCCACTATGATAAAACTTTTAAATCCAATTTGTTTTAACTGTTAGTTAAAATCCCAAGTTTTCTGTAGATAAGTTGCAATTATCTTGGTAAAGATTTTACATAAACAATAGATTATTGGTCTGTAATTTCTAATCATATTTCTTAAATATCAATATTACACTACATTCTTCAAATCGTGAGGTATATCTATACCATTTAGATACTTGATAATATAGTTTTTCCAATAACTTTTCTATTTCTTCATCTGCTTTCTTTAGGATTTCAGCAGTGAGTGTTTCCACAACTTCTTCATTCTTTTCCTTAGATTTAACTGCATGTCTTATTTCTTCATTTAAAATGCTTGTTAATTTAGAAGATGTAATAAGTGTAGGAGATACTTTTTGTTTGTTCTTTATTATTAAATAATTGCCATCTCTTTTTTTAGGAATATTTTCATTATTTTTAAAATGCTAAAACAGATTTTCTTCTAATTTCAACATTTTGCTTTATGCTTTTAAGAATTTTGTTCTTTTCTATAACTTCTCTTGCTAATTCATAATTATATTTGCTTATATCATTATTAATTTTTTTTGCACCATTATACAGAACTCCAAATATTCAATTCTTTTTAATAGATTGTTTTAAAATATTTTCATATTTATTTTTTCTTCATACATTGTCTCCTCTAAGTTAAAAATTTACTGGTCAATTGCTTCTTTTTTTATCTTTAATGCATTTCTTAGTAAAGTATCACTTATCTTCTTATTGATTTCAATTAAGTATGAACCATCTTCAATGTATGAACTATCTTCAAAATGGGTCAATATTTTAAAAATGTTAGCCAACTTCTAGTTTAAATTCATTGAAATGGTTCTGAAAGTTAAGAAGATCAACTGTTACTATTGTCTTTTTTAAATAGATTTTATCTCTCTAGTTTTGTATTAAACCACTAAACATCACATGATTACCATCTCTTATACTAGCACATAATTGTTATTAAATAAGGCAAAACTCTCCATACAGCAGTGCCACCCTGTGCCAACCAGAGTAATCAATGGATGCCAGAAAAAATCCCTATTTAGTACCTACTCATTCAATATCCCCATACAGTAGTGCCACCCTGTGCCAACCAGAATAGGCACTAGATAGGGATTTTATGCACAAGCCTTCTGGCATCCATTTGATTACTCTGGTTAACACAGGTGACACTACTGTATGGAGAGTTTTGCCATGTTTAATAGTTTTATATTACTAATGTTTTACATCTCATTAATTGATAATTATTTTTTTGTGCTGGATCATTACAATTTTGAAAGACATGTTTTCTGTTAATCAAAATATTATCTAATTAATTCTGCTGTACCTTCATTTGGATGGTTCCATGTCCAGTTTTATTTAGTATTTTTTCAAAGAAAAAATTCATAGTGCACATTTTTTATTTTTTTGTAAATTCCTTAAGTCTGAGTTCTCTATTATTTCTATCATCATAATCAAATGTACACATAAAACTTTCATTTTTCAGTCATTTATCAATTCTAGCATTAGTGTCTCCTATGATATTTTAAAATGTTGTGGTCTAATTAAAATCATTTTGTACATTGATATAAAAGTCATCTATTTCTTCATCAAAGTGAGAACTTATTTAGGCATAAATCAAAATTATCTGCATTTGGTATCTTTTATTAAATTAAATAACTAATCTTGTCATTAATCTGATATATTATTTATCTCCATAATTGATAATAATTCTCACTTCACTTATGCTTACAATGTTTAAGATTTTATAGTAAAGTATATGGCCACTTTTCAAATCAGTTGTTTCTTCATCTTCTTTTTTATAACTTCAATGTCCCATTTAATGTTAAACAGTTCTTTCAATTCCACCAAATTTTAGGTAACTAAATAAAAGATCATCACCTAATAGCAGCCTGAAATCGGCAATCAGAAAATTCTTGATACTCTCTACCTTCAGTCAGCAACTGGGTGTCTTGGCTGATAATTTTACAATCTCCTGGGAATAAGAACTGTAATTCAATTTATCTGTCATGATTATTCATATATACAATCATTATACTTTCTGAAAACTCACCTGATGTTTCAGTTAAAAATTATCATTCAATTATAAAGAAAAACTAAAGTGTTTTTTGATTTAAAATTTAATAGTAAAAAACCAATACAATCACTCTGCTGGATGATGCATGTAGATGACTTACCAATCCATGTTCATAGTAGTTATGCATAAAGTTAAAATTGGATATTTCTCTTTCTTAGTTATTTCAAGTCTTCAAAGAGGAATCAAAAGACTTCTTTTAGTTTTAATGCCATTATTATCATATTAGCAAGTTAATAAGTTTTTAAATCTTTTTTAATATTTAAATTCATATTTGTTTTTATTTATTAATATTTTCATTGTTATTAATCTTCTGAATACTTATTAATAAGATAAGAGTTCTGAATCAAAAATGAAATTAACCGGATCAATTCATAAGAATTATTCATTTCCAATGTAGTGCTCAAGCATCACTTGATTTCACCAATATTAAATGATTTTTTATTAAAGACTTTAAATTTATTAATATGCAGACCAATATATTATTACTAATTTTTCTGTTTTCTATTATAATAATTATATTGCTAATTTTAAATAAATATCAATTAAGATATTTAATTATTTAAACTAGACAAAAAGTGTACATTTTTTTGTACTATTTTCATCTCTATCAAATCATATGTTTTTATGTAAATTTTTTAGGCTATAATTATATATTAAATTATAACAGTAGGAATTGTTATTTTCTAACATTTGGTACCAAAAAAAGACATACGATTGTAAAAAAAAAAAAGACAACAGGAAATTGTTCCAAATTTTATAAAAAGTATTGTGATGACATCATGCTAAAGTGATAACTTATTGTTTATACTAATATATATTATCTCTGAAGATTCTGAATTGTTTATTTGTTGTTTATTTATTTTTCAATTTGTTCAATTTTATACATCTGTTTTTTCTAGTTGTGGAACTTTAATAATACTGCTTACAGCGCCCCCGACAACTATTTTTATAGACACTGTTTACAGCGCCTCTATAATTATATAATATTTATTTCCCAGTTGAAGTCCTGTGTGATCAAGTTGAAACGTTGGAATATCTAATTAAAATCTTACACAGATGACCACAAAATATGTCTTTTATATCTGTAATCCATCAAAACATTCATATAAACATAAATATATGTTATAATAGATACATAGTCATCTTTATTTATAGATAAATATTATTTATAAAAAAATCAATCAAAACTACACAATAAATAAATAAAAAAAATTACAAAAGTATATTCAATTTCTTGTTAGATAGCATCAAAATCCTTACAAATTATTTACTTCGCTTTTTTTTCTCCAAAGTATTAATTACTTAATTTTTTAATTTTAATATCCCATTGAATGCACAAACAATTGAATATTTTAAAAACAGTTGTTAATCAGAGATTAAGCTGTTGTTTTAACATTTTATCTTAAAAATAACTGTCTTTACAATTTAATGAAGTTTTTTGATATTATAACAATAATTTATAACTACTTTAAAAAAATGTTGACATAATTTTTGATAATACATTTTGCTTCACATTAAATGTTAAATTGTTTATATATATTTGTAAATTCACTGCAGAAAAATGAATTTAGCTTTTTTTTTCCTTTTATATTATTCTGTATATAGCTGTGCAACTTAAATAATAATTGCTTAAAATAAATGTTAAAAAAACAATTTGCAATTACTTTATTGTATATTTAATATACTAATGATAACGTTTATAATAAATAACAGATTAGTAAAATGGCAATCTCTGGAGCTTATGATATGTAAAACGTAAACTTCTTGTGAATTCCTAAACAATATAGCATTCAATTATTAATTTATCAATACTTCTGCAATTTGTAAATCTCTACTGTGTTATTTCATTTGGATTTTTTAATCACTTTCTACAAAATAATGAAAGTAGAAACGGATGTTTTATATTTATTATTGTCAAAAAGACTAAAAAATTGTTAAAAATAGCAATAATTAAATGCTTATTTATTAGAAAAACTAATGTAGTATTTAGACTTCAGAACTGAAAGATTAAGCTTAAATTCAGAAACTTTCCTTCTTGAATCTCCTCACAGTAAACCACAAGGGCAGAAACTAATAGATTCTCTGTGGTATATTGAAATAATAATAGCACTATCCCATGTTAAACTCACTTTTTAATAATTTATGGATTTTTAATTTAAAAATATATATATATTTATAATTATTACATGTTTTTCTCTCTCTTAAGATCACAAATCAAAGATTTTTTGTATTCTATGATTTAATAAACAGAATGAACAAGAATATTATATCACAAAGAGGATATTAATTCATTATTAACATAGAAAAAAATGTGTTAATTAAAATGAATCATTAGATATATTAAAGAGTGTTTTAAGTGCTTCAGTAAAAAAAAATATTAAAAGGAAATATATTTATCTGTTGAAAATAAATACAGTTTATAAATAATTATGTATGGATCAGAGACTTGAACATTTAGTAGAAGAGCAACACAGTGACTTCAAACAATATAGAAAAGTATTTATAAGATGAAGTTGTAAGTAATAAGGCTAGATAAAAAGCGAAATACAAGTGTAAAAAAATAAGATTAATCCCAAATGAAATAATTAACAGGCTAGAATAGAATTGAGCTGAACCTATCACTAGAAAATGTGCCAATGGATGAACCAGTGAAGTCTTAAATTGTATTTTAAAAGATTAAAGACAAAGAAAAAGACCATTTAGAAGAAAAATGAATGAGATTAGGAAAGTTCTCTGAAATAGTGTATAAAAGATTAATTAAGAATTGGAGAATATGAATTAAGCTTTAAAGATCTTTATTCTGCAATGGATTGAAAATCTGTACACATGGAGTTTTTTTAAGGTGTTGTGAATTTTAATAAGATACAAGAGCAAATGATATGATCAAACCATCACCAATGATAGATTGCTATTATTTATAGAATTTATAAATATATATAATCAATAATTCTAAATATGTCAGTAAAATATTCTCACTTTCATTAGAATTTAAACACATAATTTTATCTTCAGAGTTATTCCATAAATTAACAATTTTTTCTTAAGATTACATTTTTAACATTTAACCAGAAATATTTAATTTTTCTAGATGCTACTGCAGGTTTATTGACAAGTTCAGGATCAATCATAATCAATGTGCTTGTATACTTCAGCAATGAAATTTAATAGGATCTGATTTAAGTAAATGTGGATAAACACAAACATAAACTGCATATCTAATGACAGTTAATTCTATGTACAGTATACATTGGCAGAATTATAGGATATAAAAAAGTTACTAGAGAATCTATTCCCTGTTTGAAATATGACCAATTGTTTTTATAATGTTTACAAATATTTAATTGTCTAAAAACAAATTCCATTCATCACATCAGAAATGAACATTATTTTAATCAAAAAAATAGCAGTAAAATATATAAATATATTGAAAACTTAGTATTATATAAGCTTATATGTATTATGAAGAGAAGATAGTGAGATATAATAGAGAGTCCTTCATATAAAATGTTAGAATAAAATAGTTAAAAAAACAGATTTTTATTTTATAAGAGTTAAGGATATAAAAAATAATATACAAGAAGCACTCTATTAATTAATTGGATTCTAATGAATTATTATTGCAACATATACAAATAATTTCTACATTAATAAAAATAGGAATAAAAACTTGTTGATAATATTAATCATATTAATTGAAAGACTAATAAATATGATAGAGTAATAGAATAGCTAATCACTAAATATATATGTAAATATTGACAATAGATATGAAAAAAATAAAGACAAACGATGAACATTACAATGAAACATCTCTTACCATAGATGATAGCATTTGCTGTTTTATAGTCTGCATAACCTAAATAGAACTTGGTCTTTCACCTAAAAATATCTAGATATAACAAATGGAATTATCAAACAGCAATTTATAGATACATTTTTTTTACATAAATATAGAATTTCTAGATTCTCAGTTTATAATTGACAAGCAATAATAATGATACTTAAGAAAGTACTCAGAATAATAATAATAATAATAATAATAATAATAATAATAATAATAATATGCGCATATATGCCTAAGTCATCAAGAACGAAGGTCTTATTAATCATCTTTTTTTCTCCATATTCTAATCGTTTTCTCATTTAAAAACTGTGATATATAAGTGATAGATAAAGACAGCGATGGCTGATTACTGAACAGTTGTTTTCTAGTAAGAAAAAGTAAGTAATACGGTCGTTCATAACCAAAAATAAATTCTAACATCATAAACAAGCATGGCGTCGTGTCAAAAAGCGAGCGACGTAAATTGCGCTCAAACAAACGGCGATAAAATGAAAACTGCGACTAATGCAAAAACATACGCGAACATAACAAAAATAAACCAGCAGCCTCACAGCATTGAAAAAAGTCCAGCATCACCACAGACAGCAAGATTTAGGAAGGTAAATCAAGCTGACATAAATAATTTAAACCTCATAGAAAACAATAATGAAGAGCCCTCCCCAACGATATGGAATCAAGATGAACTGCAAGAAATAAACGTTAATTTCAACAGCACCATCCCAAAAACATTATTCACAACTTTCCAAAAAATTTTTTCACCAAGATCATTAGTGTTAGCTGTCACCGATAGGAATTTAACACTTTATAAATTCCCCAGAGAGCTGCTTTACGAAGAGCTGACAGTAACAGCAATGTGGGATACAGTCTCTAGTATCGGAGAGCATCCAAACTCGCGATACATTGCAATTCAGTTTTTCGATAAACATCAGTGTGCAAGATTTTAAACTAAAGTAAAAACTTTGGGAAGCTACGCGCTTATAATAGTCGATCAAAGCTTGCAAAACTATTGTAACGGAATAATTAAAAATACTTACTTCAGATATACCATTCATGATTTTCAAAAATTAATACAGTCATTTGGCAAAGCTATTTATATAAAACAGATCTACCTATCCGACACCCCCATCCCGGTTTTCAGCAACAACTTTCATTTCAAAATAAAGCTGAATGACAGTGTAAACCTCGAGGATATTCCAACACAAATAATTGACCAAAATGCAATACTGACCATTCACATAAAAGGATTAAGGCCAAGATGTTTTGCATGCAGTGAAACCGGACACTTAGCAATCGATTGCAACACCAAAATCAACCAGAAAAACCAACCGAGCTCTGAAGATCAACCAAGAGAAGCTCACCAACAGGAATCAAACAGTATGAAACAGATAATGAAAACAACTAATAAACAAAAAAGAATTAATAAAAAATCCACAGATCAACAGCAATTGAATAATAAAAAAACTGCACACACATTGCCAGCACCTGAAATTCTGGATTTATCAACAAAATCAAACAATAGAATTCAAACCCCCACTGATAAAAAAACAGAAAGTCAACAGCCTCAAGAGGCTGCAAGGGAAAAAACAGTGCACAATCTAAGTCAGCCTACTAAAGATACTGATGAAAAAGAGACAATAAAAGAACAAATAAACTCACACAGTAATAGTAATCAAGAAAATATATATATATATATATATATATATATATATATATATATATATATATATATATAAAAAAAATATATATATATATATATATAACACACCAAACACCCAATATTAAAAATAATACAACAATGGAAATTATGGAAGCTATCACCCCAAATATGCTTCAAATCACCAAAGCTGATGCAGAACAAAGAAGAAGACCAGGCCATCCACCAAAGAAATATAGAGGGCCCCAAAAAAATCAAAACAGAATCCAACCTTAGCTTTGCTGATCACAACAATACAACTACAGTGGAAAGTTGAAGACCTGGAAATGGAATATGAGAATGAATGGGAAGAAACACCAGATCAACCCTAATATTTAAATCTCAACCAAAAAACAACATATAATGAAAATAAAAATTGCAGCAATCAATGTCAGAGGTTTGAACTCAATCTCAAAAATTAATAAGTTAAAACATTGGATCAAGGATATACAACCACACTTGCTTGGTATACTAGAGACAAAAATTTATGCTGGATCACAAACTGACCCAGCCAAACATTTAAATATGGAAGGTTTCTGTGCATGCTCCAGAGACTCTTCCTCTCCCTCAGCTGGCACCGGAATCATAATTGCTAGAAATTGCCCATTCACAACATTCTAAATAATTCACATTGACATGAACTTATTAATTGCAACCTTCAACCAAAAAAGCATAACAATAAATCTGGTTTTTGCATATATGCCTTTACAGAATAAAAAAATAGATACCATAATTGCAAACATAAATTCAAGGTTATCTACAACTTCAAACCCAACCGTCTTAATTGGAGATTTTAATTTAAAATATCAGGAATTTACCCAATGTTGGCGTCACAGAATAAACATACCACTAATGAGTGGCCAAGGTTTTTTGCCAGATGATGCCATCTCTTTCCACAATAATCGCTTCTCTTCACTTATTGATCTGTGCTTTTATTCTCCAATGCTTCACCACCTTATTAAAATAAAACTAACTCCCTCAACTTTTTCCGATCACTCAGCTCAAATAGTCACAATTGACTGTGCCCAAATTCAAATATCACCCTTTCCACTTACAAGAACAATAAGAGTTTTACTCTTACAAACAACCCCTGAATTTCTGTTCTCTGAGACCTACATAATGCTAAACAAAATCAAAGATATGACTTTGAACCCGGTCCAGAAATATCTAGCATTTATGGGAATGTTGTCCTTTAACATCAACCATATAACAAAAAAACAACCTCCACCATCAAGAATTTTGTCTCTGGCAGATCAGTTGCACCAGAGAATAATCATGATTAACCCATCACACTGCACCCAGCAGTATATATTCAAGCTTACACATGCATACAATAAAGCATGTGATGAACTCAAAAGCTATCTGAAGATAAAGAAAAGCAAGGTATGCCTAACCAGGCCACACACTTGGACAAGAGATTATATAAGATGGGCACTGGGGAACCAACCAGATGTAAAAGCACCAATGGCACTATATACAAATAGTGGGACATATGCAGGACACAATATGATTATGCCAATTTTTGAATATTTTAAGAAAAATTTACAAGAAAAACAACCATATAAAATACCACATAATCTGTTTGGCCCACCAGAGACAAAAACCCCATTCACAAAAGATGTATTCACAACAAAACTGAATACTATTTGAAACGCTTGCCATCCAGGTAGTCCTGGAGTCCCATTGTTTGTAGTAAAGCATCTAAGTAAATTCACAACAGAATATTTGTGTCAGTTAGCAAACCATCTAGCTCAACAAATTCAACTCATGGAGGGTGTCTATCCAATAGCCATAGTACCCTATAATAAAAAGAAAGCAATTATCCCACCTATTACAGACCTCCGGCCAATATCTATGGGACCTTTGCCGATCAAAATTATAGAGAAAATTATTAAAGATGAAATTGAACCATATATAATGCCACTTATCTCCGAAGCACAATATGCAAAGAAAAACTCTTCAACAACAGAAGCAGCCTTATTCTTCAAAGCAATTCTAGCCACAGTAAAACAGTGGAAAAAATACGGACCCATTGTCATACAGCTTGACATAGAAGCTGCATTTGACTCAGTCAATATATACACACTTCTGAAAATGCTAAAAGACACAGAAATTCCTAGAACACACCTATATATAATTGCTAACCTGCTTCTGAACAGCGAGATCCATATAACTTTAAATGGAAGAAACTCACCATCTTTCACACCCACCAAATCTATATCCCAAGGATCCCCTCTTAGTTCACTATTGTTTATATTTTACATCAATCCCCTTATTAAAAGCATACAAAATGCATTTACTGGGATCGAAATACCAGACACAACACAGTGCACTACATGCATTGCCTATATGGATGATGTTACAATATTTCTCACATCAAAAAAACAAATACCGCAACTCCAAAAGATATTGCAAGAATATTCACAAAAATATGAATTAACATTTAATCCGGCAAAAACCACAGCCTGGTCACTATACACTGGTAAACCATGTACATCAATTTACAAATCAAAACCAAACTCTTTCCTTGGATTCCCATTTCATATGGGAATTACAGGAATGAGATGCCATATCCAAAATAAACTTAAAGAAGAAGCCACAAAAATTATAAACTCCTTGTCCGAGGCATATCTTTCACTATATTCCAAAGTACAGTTAATTAACCAGCTTATCACAACCAAAATAACATACTATGTACCGGTTATTTAATTTTCAAAGGGGTTCATTTCAAAAATTAAAACCATATATAATAAGCTACTTTGGGCCAGAAAAACAGTAGCAATTTCCACAAAAAAACTTAGCCAACCTCTAATAAAAAATGGACTTGGCTTGAACAACATCAATGTTTTTCATATACAGAAGTTAAGGAACTCAATAATCACAATACTTGCCAAATACCCAAAAATTAACCACTTGATAGAAGTTACTCCAGCAGATAGACCACCTCCAAAAGGTTCTTTTTTCACTAGCATTATATACCAATGCAAAACCACAGACAAGATTCCAGAATAGTATTTGCATAAGTATTCATACTGGGATATTTATGGTTTAATAAACAGAGAAGCAGATACTAATGTTATACAACCTATGCTAGGAATTAACAACAAGAGACTACTCAAGCAATATAAAAAATGGGCTCTAGAGCACAAATACTTTGATTTTATCATAAAAGTCAATCTCATTGCCTTGCCAACAACCCACTTTCTTTATCATAAAATAATGTATATATCTATTGACCCCTTCTGTGGACTCTGCCATCGAGCAGAAGAGACACTGGACCACTTTATTTATCAATGTGTAGCACTTAACCAAACATGACAGATAATGTGTAACACCTACAGAAAACCGGGTACAATCATTAATCACATAATAGCTGCTTTTCAGAGAAGATCAATACCTAGCATTAGGGCAGCCACATTTGTTCTATATGCATACTGGTGCACCCGATGTACTTTCTTAATTGGCAATAACACCAGATGACACCCAGCTACATTTAGCAACAAACTGCTACACATTCGAAATAGAGATAAAATAATAACCAACCCCCACTTATATGCAGCAATATGGTCATTGTTAAAACAACCATCAATGCTGTGAATGCTGCAAAGAAAACTATCATACAATTAACATTCAAAGTGACATGCGGACAAAACTAAATAAGCTCCTCAAACTTTAGAACTCTGATTATTTTTGCTTTTTTATTTTTTATATTGTTATAGTCCATTAACCACAAAGTGTAACCTCTAAATTCATTTATATGTGTTTACCCTAATATCATTCATTGTATGTTAAATTTGAAATTTTCTAGATGTAAGCTTATGTAAACCATTGAGAACAATAAAGCCTTTATTGAAACATCATAATAATAATAATAATAATAATAATAATAATAATAATAATAATAATAATAATAATAATAATAATAATAATAATAATAATAATAATAATAATAATAATAATAATAATAATAAATAGTAGTAGTAGTAGTAGAAGTAGAAGTAGTAGTAATAATCATTGCCATCCTAAAACAAAAGTCAAAAGAAATTCAAATATTTTTCTTATTTACTTTATTTTTTATTTTATTTGATGTATCTATTTAAGTTAATATTAATATAGCATTTGCACATATTTCTCATTTAAGATCTGCATTAGAAGTGATGATCACTTCTATGCAACTCTACTATAGAATCATTATGAAAGCATGAGTAATCAGTGCATACCAAAGAGTAGTATTAATCATCTTCCTAAAATAATATTCTGGCTATTGGATTTTATCCATGCAGGTTACTGTAGTGATAGAATGATGGTAACAAAAGCTAAAGATCATTGGATTACAGCTCAACCCTTTCCTATCTACTACATGGTTTCTGAGTAATGAACTATTTTATCATTGTTATTGCAATAAAGAATTACACATATTATTTACTTCTACATTTAAGTTTTATCATGCTGTTGAAACTAATAACTTGATATTTTAAACATCCTAAAGTGTTGAACCTGAGTAATAAATTGTAATCAGCTATATATTTTAGATATCTTATTTTTTTTGCCAACAGCAAGATTTTTGGCCATTTGGCAATATGGTAGCAATTACAAAACATTATCACATGATTCTCAAAGCTTATATTGTATTAAATATTTATTTTAACAAATCAGCACAAATTTTTTATTTTTATGTTATAATGAGCATAAATAAAAGACATGTAGATGATGATTTGTAAAAGCATGTGAAATATTTCAATATAAAATAAAAGATTTAAGAGTTCGTTTTTGACTTTTGATTTACTGCTTACATCAGTAACTAAAATAAACAGTATTCAAATCAAAATACTCCTAGCTATTACATTCTCATGCTATCAAATAATTTACATTCTTTCACTAGACATTAAAAAGATTTATTATTTTTATTTTACTCTATTTCGAATGTTTTATTGTTTAAAAATAGTTTAAAATGCAAAATGTTTAAAATAATTGATAAGAAATTTTAAAAATATTAAATTTGAAAAATGTATAATAATTTTTTTTAAAAATTGCTTTTAAGTTTAATTTTACAACTAATTTGAAAAAAGTGCTAATTTTGCACCATTTTATAAAACAGTAAATAAATAATTGCTGATCCAGTGTAATAATTTAAGGACAAGAGAAATATGGATAATGTATACAATGAAAAAATGAAAGCAGTAAATTATAATATTTTAAAAGATTTAATAGAATTAAAGGCATTAGTGTTAATAATATTTTGACGGATTCTGCAATAAATAGTAAAAGCCATGCTTAAAGGGTTTAAATTGACTTAAAAAATAGAAGCTATTTAAAAATAATGTGCAAAATTTCCATTTTTCATAAACTAATTTAAATGAAAATTGAAATGAAAAGCATTTAAATATTAGCAGGAATGAAGTCTAAGATTAAAATAAATATTGAAAAATTCTATAAATATAAAGCTGCTAAGATTGATCAGTGATGAGAGATAGTCAAGAACGAACAATTATAGATTAGTCATTAGGTTTCTAAAGGAGGGTGGGGTAAAATATTAAACAAAAAACTATAAATTTAAAATTAAAATAATAGACCTGTTAATAAAATATTTCGAAAAATATATTTAAATTAGACCTGAACCAACATCACATGAATCCAGCAGATGCTACCACTTACAGGTAAAATTTTGTGTCTATAAAAAATAACCTTCCACGTATATATCTAAAAAAGATAATATCCACGGAAAAATAAAGATGAAGTTGAGTGTTTATTTAATTAATAAATACATTAATTTTTAATTGAGATTTAAACCTTATATTTGGATTTGGATAATCTTTAGTTTAAGAAATGATTAGTAATAATGCTGCACAGGGAGAGTAGTGGAGTCTGGAACTTAGAGTCAATGGATCTTAGCTTCTCTCCATTACATCCAGTGCTTTAATTTCTTATAAACTTCTGAGCAATAAACCATTAGATTATTTTTATTTATTAGTAATAATCAATCATGTATTTATTTAAAATGGTGAATGTCATGAGTTATGAATGCACACAATTCGACCTTTGTAAATCAAAGAGTAATATATGTAAATATGGAGTTGATATTTGAAATCAAAAACCAAGACTACTATAAGAAAAGAATATGAAAAGGAAACCATGTTAATAC
This sequence comes from Epiperipatus broadwayi, assembly GCA_028023455.1. NCBI lineage: Eukaryota > Metazoa > Onychophora > Udeonychophora > Euonychophora > Peripatidae > Epiperipatus > Epiperipatus broadwayi. The sequence goes on from JAQFVV010006222.1 coordinate 6,007,943, forward strand.
ATAGGACAAATCAATAAAGCATAAAATATAATTTAATGATAACCACAAATATTTTCAAAGGTAAAATAATTTTTTCAGCATTTATCTAAAGAGAAATGGCAAAGGGAAAATCAGTACTTACCAAGCTATCTAAATGCAAGTAGGTAAGAATTTGTAGTCTTTTAGCATTTTCTACTTCTTAGTTTGATGTAGGCATTTCATTTTCCAATCAGTAATTAAAAGACTAATTAGTCACCTATGGACTGATAATTTGAAAAAAAAATCTATACTTATAGTTTATAAAATCAAGTTTTATCCATACTTAAATCATAACTATCTTCGGGGCAAAGGATTGTACTAAACATTATGACTCAAGAATTTTAAACCAAAAGTTTTGTATTGGGCACAATATTAAGAGGTAAATCACATTATCTATAATCTATTTTCTAATATCAGTAACTCTAGAAATGTCTACTGCATCAGATGATGATGGGACATCCAATTAGAGCATTGGTGTTGTAATACTAATAAAATAGTTCCTACAATATTGACTCTAAAATTATTTTCTTATCTTTTAATTATGAAAATCTTACCTTAATCAACTGCACATTTACACATGTGCAAACACACATGTATATTAAAAGATTTTATTACATTAAATAGCTTCTGGAAAATTGAAAATATTATGTTATGTAATTTGATATATGTTAAATTAAAAGTATAGATAAAGTGAAAGAGAAATATTTATTATCCAAACATTATTTATAATAATATTAAACTGTACTCAATCACAATATATTATCAACATAATATGTCATAGACACTTGCCTGTTTATTTCAATGAAGTATTATTATTTAAAGATTTTTATTCCAAAAATTCTTCCTATTTTTTGTTCTTTTTAAATTTAATTCATGTTTTTTTTTTTATATATCTATTGATTTGTTTATTTTGTTTTATTTTATATTTCAGATTCATTTTTAAATTATGCCCAGGCAAAGATTCTAAAAAATAATTGGAACATTGCTAAACAAATTAAAATTTAAATATTTTTTCTTTAATAATTTTTTTTTTTTAATATTGAAAGGAACTCTGGGGAAGTCTATTGAACAATCGAAATATTGGCTATTTTGAAAGTATGGTATAATAAAATATTGTATAGTATAGAGTGCAAATGAAAAGTTTTATTATTAATGTTTATTCATATTAGTTGTTTATTTTTTATGTTGCTGTTTTTTTATATGTCTAAAATTTAATTCAGTGAAAAAAAAACTAATTTTATTTAATAAAAAAAGTGATGAAATGTATATATAGAGAAAGATTTAAAAAGCGCCACATTTTATAATACATTAACCAATAACACAAGTTTCTTAAAATATTGAATATTATTATAAGAATTAACAAATCCTATTGACATGAAGAGAGAATGAATTCTTTTCTAAAAAATTTCATCCAAATCATGGACGATTATTATAAAAAAATAAAAATAATAATTATATATGTATCAAGTTAATTTAAATCAGATGTTAATTATTGTACAATTAAAAGGTATAAAAAATATTTTCACTTCAAACAAAAAAGATCACTTCAGCCTTTAATCAAATCAATAAAAATTTTAGACACAAATCCAGACTTAATATAATGATCTGAAAAAACTAACCCAACTTAATGACAATCAACACAAACAATGAATGAGAAAATAAGTTTTTAAAAAAGTAATAAAAACATCAATGGTCTATGTAATTAGTCTATTCATTCAGTGTACTGAATGTTTCTTATAAAAGTAAATAGAGGAATTTGAACTTAGGATTTTTAAGTCTCTATGTATCTTCCACTCCATCTTAAACAACTGAAGCACATGACCACATACATGTAAAAAAGTAAGATGATCCTTCAAGATACATATTTCATGCAGAACCAGCACTCATTATTTGGGCCAGATCATAATCTCCCACACATATACAATCAGTGTTCCATTATATTAAGATAGCAATTCCTTAAACTTTAATGGACAGGCTACAATATTTTTATCCTTCCAATTATTCAACCATCTATTTTATTGAAAAACCAATGATGGCATGCATATCTCAAAGCTTGGGAATTTGAGTATTTTGTGTTCCAGTCAGTCTTTCTTAATGAGTAATTTAATTTTAAAAAATGGGTATGAGGAAAAAATTGGTACTTGTATATTTCCTGATTGCTGAAGAATGGAAGTGGTTTTTTTGTTCAAATATAAACCGGGGGCGTACCTCCACAAGTATTTCTTTATGATTTTATTTTTACAATTTTATATTAAGGAGTATGTATTGTTAAGTTAAAAAAAAATAAAAAATCGATTATAAATTCCATTCAGAAGATTTATTTAAAGTTTTTTTTTTTATATATATATTATAACATTTAAATGTGACAGGCTTGAATCATTTTCATAGTTTATTAAAAGACAGTATTTTTCCTTTTGTTATTATAATTTTGGCAAAATGATCAAAATTTGGAATCTTCCTAAAACAGAAAAGCATGTCTTACAGTATTTACAAACATATGGGATTTTGTTTTCCTGAAAAATATGTAGTAATAGCCATGATATGACGCTTTATCTTCAACCATACAGATTGGTGATTTAACCTCAAAAGTTGTTTCACCAAAATATCCATTTGGAAAGAACATTGTGTTTGAGGACTATAAATTCCATTTCTTACTGCAGTGAGATTTATTTATAGCTGGTCTATTACATTAATATTTCGGGGTTGTTTTTTTTTTAATTTAAAAAAATATTAACAAATAAAATAAAAATATCCTAAAAAATGTTGCCCCAAAATTGTCTTTCTTTAAAATAACATCAATAAAAACAACAACACTGGAAATACTAAATACAATCACTTCTTTTCAGTCACTTTGTTGTAGACATTTATTGGATGTCCTTCAAAGTGTATAATTGAACAAAAACCACGTCCACCCTTCGGCTATCAGGAAATACATAAGGATCAATAATAAAAAAAAAAAATTGAAATTCCATTTTTTTCCTAACTTCAAATTTATAATACTTGAGTTTATTAGATAGAAGTTTAATTATTAAAATTACTAATCTTTATCTAAATTATATATAAAAACAAATGAAAGTAAAATCTTCCTTTTACAAAAAAAAAAAATCATTTCAAAGTATTCATTTTCCATTTATAAATAATTTCAATAAAATTTGGTTAGCCATGTAACATATTAGAAGTTCTTTTTAACAACATATGGCAATAATATTTTATTTATTTAGTCAATGAACAATTGTTCTTTATTTAAATCTAATCTGATCCTTTTTTTAATATCACCATAAATATTAAAAAATAAACATTATTGCATTGTTATATTTTAATTACATCTACTTAGCTTACTTGTCAAGGCAAATTTGATTTAAACTCTCATCCCTGTTTGTATAATTCATGGACTTAAAGGAATCAACTGGTTCATTGAATTGACAAATCTTTATAACTTTGCATACAGAATAATTTCTCATAAATGCACATATTTATTTAAATATCATATATGTGTAAATATAGAAGTTTTCATTTTATAATATTACATTTCATAATTTTGAATGGCTATTCAAAGTTAGTAACAACTTCTGAATGACAGCACCTTTCTAAATCAATTATGTTTATTTAATAAACTTCCAAATTGATGAGTTATTTGGTTGCTGAAATGTCCTACCATAGCACACACAATCTTTTCCTATTTTTTTTTTTTTTTTGTATTCTGTAATTTTGTTACTCCAATTTCTGTGACCATGTTGATTTGACTAAACTGCCTTTTTACATTCTTTCTAACCATCAACTTATATAACACCATTATTATAGTATATGTATTAGTGCTTGCATTATATTAACTTCAGCAACTTGTTTTAACAATACTACTAATATCAATACTGTTTATGTAATTTAAAAAGATGATAGAATGATGTGAAAGTTACTTGTTCTTGGATTGAAGCTCAACTCTTCACTCTGGTATTCAGTAATACACGATATTTAGAGCAATATTCATTAGATTATTTTAATATCAAAACTAATATTGCTTAATTTCAGTGTTTAAACAGTTATAAAAAATATTACCTTAGGAAACAATTTTTTTTTTTATTGTATAGCATATTTTTCGTACTGAAATGAAAGAGTTCTACTTAATTAAAGCAGACATTATAAAAAACAGCTGCTTTTTTTTTTTAATTAATTATTTATTTATTTTTTCCAAATGCTTTAATGTTGTTTTTACAAATATAATAGGATTTACTAATTTTAGATCAGACAGAATTAAAAATACAATATTTACGAATAATAAAAGTACCAATGTTTTTTTAATCAATAAAAACACGGTAAATAAAATAAATATAGAATTTGTATTACCGTTTCTTATATTATGGAATTATTTTACTGTTGAGTAAATAATAAAAAAAAAGAGTACTTGCCATTGATTTCTACGCATTTTAATGCTATAAAGATTTTATTTTTTTATAATGCAGCTATAAACACTAGATCTTTTTAACGTTCGTAATGATGCCTTAGAATACGATATTAAATTAACATTAATAAAAAGATAGCAAAAAATAGCAAACTCTATAGACTAATGATTACTTCCTACAGCAGCGCATATTACATTGTCTTTGGTAAAAAACTTGACATACTATCTATATACCATTTTTATTATAATACATATAATATTTAATAACAGGTGAAAATATAAATATCTAATTAATAAATGATTATTACCTTTATTATACTAATATAAAATTAAATCTACATTTCATGCCACACAAAACACGTTCTCAAAATTTTAAATGCCTGGATATAAATGTCTTTTTTACTATAAACATTTTCTTCGAGATTTGTAGCTTAATATCAATATATATATAAAACAAAAAAATAAATGAAAAATATACATATTTAAAAAGGAGATTTTTAAATCAGTTTATTACTTGTAATGTTTAGAATTATATATCCCACGCCAGAGAAACCATCTCATTTTTAATGACCTGCGATAATGAACTATATTAATTAATATAAATGGAATTATTAAATAACATATCGTTTTAAATATATACTTAATTTATTACACACACACATATATATAACTATATTATTCAATAATTAGATGTATACATATATACAAATAACTATCAAAGGCATGTAAACAAAAGATACATGCTCCATAAAATACATATTTTGTGCAGAATCAGCACCCATCAATTGACTCGGATCACAATCTTTTACACATACCATTACCATTTGTTTAATATATATATATAGATAACAAATTAATATAGTTTAATTGACAGGTTTCAAATTTTCTGCACTCACAACCTTGATATAAACCATTTTATGTTTAAATATAGTAATAACTTTTACTTGTCATTTATTAGGCTAGATATTATTCCTAGTCCGAATATTTATTGAATAGTATATCTGTGGTGTTATGGTGATGTCAGTTTTGATAGCGTTCACTACACCACCCTCTCACAAGGCAGGTACTAGATTTTGTTTCATTATATATATATTGCTTATTTTCATTATTGATATTCAATCTTTTATTATTTAAAACATATTGTCATATATTTTTTATTATCTGAGAAATTTAAAATAGAGAGTATTTTTTTTTCTCATGTGTCATAGCATCAGCCGGGAAGCGAACCTGCTAACGGCTGTCGCTGACTTCTCGACCACCAATGCTTGACAAATAGAGAGTATTTATGCTAAAATAGTAAGTCAGCAACCTATAGCCAATAATAATCAAAAGTTATTTTTTGATTGTATTAATATGCAATGTGACTGTTATAATTTTATTACCTCAGGTTTGGAGGGAAGGGGGGACGACGACAATAGTGATAGAAAAAATATAAATTGATAAAAAAATTTAATGTCCTAATCTATAATTCAAGTAAAGTACGCTATAATTGATCTTAAATCATTGTATCCTATTGTAAATAAAGGAATGCAGTTATTTGATAAAAAAAATAGGTGCTTAAAATTATGGTAATAATTTAATATTATTTATGTTGTATTATTTGCATTTTATTATTAATAATTTATATTTAAAAAAAAAGAAAAATATTAATAATGCATTTATTTTTTTTATAAAATTATTAGTGGTAATATTTTTTTTTTTCATTTGTGCTTGTAAGGCGGCTGTGCTGACTTCTCAACCACCAATGCTTGACAACGGGTAATATTAATATTAACTTGAATAGTTCCACTTCTTGTAAAATTTATTCCAGTTTTTATTAGATATAACTACTTTATTGTTGTCTACTGTGCAATGCAATATTATTTTTATTAATAATTATTTTTGTTTAAGTCCTAATATGCATATGTAATTTTTATTTACATATTTATATCATTAGTAATTTATATACATATGTCTGTATATATAAATATATATTAAAATATACATAGTACTGACAAAATTATCTTTTTTATTAATTATTTTTATGTTGTTTTAAGATGTATTCATAATTGTAAAACTAAATCATATTTTAATATTGTGTATATGTATAATTAATCAAATCTATTAGATTGCCACACTGCTCATAAAAATTTGTTACTAATTTAGTGTAAACTATCTCAGACCAATTCCTCTTTTTATATATACTATATTTCATCAATTGAGTTCTTATTGTTCGATGATCAAAGTTTTGACGTACCTGAACATTCACATATTAGATTCTGTCTTTTTATTTATATGTTTTAACTACAGTATTTTATAATGTAAAGCTTTAAGGTTTTAGTGATTGGTCATATAGATATATTGTTCAACTTGTTAATACATTAGCATTGATATATCACAGTGGATGGGAATCATTAACATCCACATTACCATACTTAATGAAACAGAAATATTACACTATATTTTCATAGTCATATGATATAGTCTTTTTTGTGTTAATCCATATATTATTATTATTATTATTATTATTATTATTATTATTATTATTATTATTATTATTATTATTATTATTATTATTATTATTATTATTATTATTATTATTATTATTATTATTATTATTATTATTATTATTATTATTATTATTATTATTATTATTATTATTATTATTATTATTATTATTATTATTATTATTATTATTATTGATAAACAGAGCAAAACTCTCCATACAGTATTGCCACCTGTGCTAAACAGAGTAATCAATGGATGCCAGAAGGCTTGTGCATAAAATCCCTATCTAATGCCTACTCATCCAATATCCCCAGACTAGTTTCTGGCTTGTGGCCTTCGTCAGTGAGGAGCTTTGGATCTGAGAGCACTGCATCTAGATCTTAGGATCTAATGCAACCCTCTAGCAACCACCTTTTATCTCTACTTAACTACAAAACTATGAGAATGAAATTGAAAACACAAAAAATCTTTTCAATCTAAGCTCAATAGCTTATATAGTCATATGGGTCTGAACTCAGTTCAGCACCCATACATTTTGGTGTCTTTGGCTCTTTTACAACCATAGCCACCACTATCCTATTAGGCAGGATTGGTGTTAAATCATTAAGCATCATGTGATCACATTTCCTATACTAGCACATTAATTGTTGATAAACAGAGCAAAACTCTCCATACAGTATTGCCACCTGTGCTAAACAGAGTAATCAATGGATGCCAGAAGCTCCTCACTGACGAAGGCCACAAGCCAGAAACTAGTCTGGGGATATTGGATGAGTAGGCATTAGATAGGGATTTTATGCACAAGCCTTCTGGTATCCATTGATTACTCTGTTTAGCACAGGTGGCAATACTGTATGGAGAGTTTTGCTCTGTTTATCAACAATTAATGTGCTAGTATAGGAAATGTGATCATGTGATTATTAATAATAATAATAATAATAATAATAATAATAATAATATTATTATTATTATTATTATTATCATCATCATCATCATCATCATCATCATCATTATTATTATTATTATTATTATAAAGAATTTTATTAGCAATAAAGTGGTACATAGATTTGTACTTGCATACATGTTTATATTTGTAGCTGTAAAATTTATATTAATTGTTTGATGCATATGCAAATTTATAAGTCAAAAGGGGGAAGACAGGATTACAACTTTCAAAGGGTCAAAGAATTATGACATTAAGCATACAGTATAATACTACAGTTGTTTAAATTTATGCAATGTGTAAGTGAATTCGGTTGAAAAAATCAGGCTAACTTTACAAGTTATTGCTTATTGATTACATATGTATGTGATGCATATAACTTTAGTTTTTATAGATATATTTAGGTTCACTTCCATGTTATGTCATTATTCACATTCTGAGTACTTGTTATGTTAGGCCTGTATATGGTGGCATTTTTATGTTATTGGTGTTTTGTTGGGCTGGTTAAGGTCTTCTAAGTATATCATAGGTAGACAACTGGTTTGTGAAGGGATGATCTCTGTTTGGATATGGGTGAACTTGATATAATGTTGCTAATTAATTAACCCTTTCTTTTCTTGTCTGGTGAAAAATGATCACAACTTCTAAGTCACTTGAATTCTGTCATTTTTAGTGCTACAGTAAAGAATTTACGATCATTTTAAAGCTTAAAACAACTGTAAGATGCTGGCCTGTCTCAAATTATTTTACTAGTAAAAAATCAATACATTTGACATTTAAACTTTAACAATGGTAGAAGGGCAGACTTTTCTAGATGGTGATTGGTTGATTATCATTTAAGACTTGTCAATAATTTTTCATCACTCCAACTTCTTTGTTTTGCATTTCAAAATGAAAATGAATGTTTTGGTTTTTTTTACATATTATAAATTATTTTCATAAAATATACTGAAAACATAATTATTTTGGAAAAAACAGTAAGATTTTAGTAAAAAATTGTATACTTTTACAGGAATGTAAATTAAAAAAGAAACCAGTGTTAACAACAATTTTGACACCTGTCAACAGTTTATATTGTCCCAAGCTCTTTATTTGATTTTCAAATAAAAATTAATGTTTTAGAATAATTTGCTGACATTTATTTACATATTATAATGTATTTTGGTAAAATATGCTGAAAATATAAATTATTTTAGGAAAATAGTAATATTTTAGCAAAAATTATTTATTTTTACTCAATGTAAAATTGAGAAAGAAATAAGTGATATCGGCAACACTTTTTAATTTGTTATTAACATTTTTTTTCCAGATCCATCACTATCGAATATTTTTATAATTATAAATAAAAATTTATTTTTGAAAAAACTTTTATTCACTTTCATAACCTGACAAATTATTAATATACTTTTTACAAACAAAACTAAAGTGAATATAATATTAAAAGATGAATATATATTTTACTGCTGATTCTGTAATTGACTAATCAAAAGTTTAGAGTTTTATCTCACTTCACCAATAAAATAAATTGTAACTGAATGGGTTAATGATATGGATAATCATATGCTTGTTGTTGTTATTATTATTATTATTGTTGTTGTTGTTATTATTATTATTATTATTATTATTATTATTATTATTATTATTATTATTATTATTATTATTATTATTATTATTATTATTATTATTATTATTATTATTATTATTATTATTATTATTATTATTATTATTATTATTATTATTATTATTATTATTATTATTATTATTATTATTATTATTATTATTATTATTATTATTATTATTATTATTAGCAGCTTTCAAAAAGGCATTTTATTGATTCTATAAAAGGTTACATCAAAAATGTTTTACATAATTTTGGTATATACATTAATTTATTCTGTAACATAAGAAAGAATATCTGAAAGATATAGTTCAATTTATGGCTTGTAGAGTTGTTTCAACTTTTGTGACTTGAAACAGTTCTTAAAAACATTCATAATAGTTGATGTACAACTTGCTTTTTTGATTATCTTTTTGCAGTTTATAGCTTGTATGCATATAATTTAAAGTCTAAGAAGCTATTGAATAAGTTTTTCTCTAGTAGTTTTTGTCAGATACTTAGTGTTGTATTATAGCATAGATTGTTCTTTTAATAGTGACCATGTTGCAGCATATAAGTGGGGGTTTGTTATGATTTTATCTAGGTTCCTTATTTGTGTTAATTTGTTGTGAAAGGTGGCTGGGTCTCACCTTGTGTTATTTCCTATTATAAAAGTGCATTTTGTACACCAAAATGCATATAGTATAAAAGTAGCAGCTCTAATTTTTGGTATTGATTTTGTTTTGTATGCAGCAATTATATTTTCAATTGATGTGTTAGGTTTTCTGTATGTGTCAAAAATTATTTTTCTTATGTGTTCGAGTGCTGTACATTGGTATAGCATATGTTGTAGGGTTTCTTCTGATTGATGGCACAGTCTGCAAAAAGGATCTATTGTAAAGTACATTCTCTTGTGATACAGAAAATAGGTTTTTGGTATGACAATGAGATTTAATTTCAAAATAAAGTCAAAAAATTTTGGTTCCAGAGCCCATTTTTTATATTCTTTTGGTAATCTTTTGTTGTTTATCTCTAACATTGGTGCTATATCATTAATGTTATTTATTTCATTTGTGAGATCATAGATATTCCAATATGAATATTTGTTTGTATATTGTTCCAGTATGTTTGCTGTGGTTTTAAATTCATAAATAATTGTTGATATGCATGATTGAGTTGAAAATGGGTGATCAGTTGGGATGATTTGCACAAGATGTTTTAGTTTTGTGAATTGCTGTAAAGTGGTAATTATGAGATTCCTTTGTTTTTGGATGTGAAATATATTGATAGTGTGTAAACCTAGTCCATTTTTAATGAGTGGTTGATTGAGCCTTCTTGTGGAAATTGCTACTGTTTTTTTGGACCATAGTAGTTGATTACAGATGGTTTTTATTTTTTATTTAAAAACTTTGAGAAGGATATAATTGGTAAATAATAAACTATTTTTGTTATGATGAGCTGGTTTATCAGCTGTACTTTGGAATATATGGATAAATATGTTTTTGATAATGAGTTTACTATTTGTTTGGTCTCCTCCTTTAGTTTATTTTGTATGTGGCATCTCATTCCTGTAAGTCCCATATGGAAAGGAAAACCAACAAAAAAAATTGGTTTTGATTGGTATGTGTTTGTGCACAGCTTTCCAGAAAATAGTGACCATGCTGATGTTTTTGTGGGGTTGAATTTCGATTTATATTGCTTGGTATAGTCTTTGAGAATGTGTTGCAGCTGGGTTAGTTGTTTTTTTGATGATAAAAAAATAGTAACATCATCCATATATGCTAATCATGGTATATGTTCTGTAGTGCCTGGTATCTATATTTCAGTAAAAGATTATTCTATTTTTTGAATGAGAGGGTTAATGTATAGTATGAATAGTAATGAGCTGAGAGATGATCCTTGAGATATTGATTGTGTAGGAGTAAATGATGGGTAGTTTCTTCCATTGATGGTTTTATGGATTTAACATAGAAGAAAGTTTGCTATTAGGTATAGTATTGAGCATTTCTAGAAGTATAGGTATATCTATTGAGTCAAATGCTGCCTCAATATCTAATGGTACAGCTATGGGGCTATATTTTTTGTTTTCTTATTGATGCTAGGATTGTTTTAATGAATAGTGCTGCTTGTGTTGTTGATGAATTTTTTTTTGCAAATTGGTATTTTGAAATAAGCATTGTTACGTGTGGCTCAATTTCTTGCTTTATGATTTTTTCTATGATTTTAATCGGTAATGGCACCATGGATATAAATTGTAAATTAGTTAGTGAGGGAGTAATGCATTTTGTTTTGCTGAAAGGAACAATTGCAATTGGGCACACTCCTTCCATGTACTGTATTTTTTGTGTTAGATGGTCTGCTAAATTGCATAAACATTTGGCAGTGAATTGACTAATGTGTTTTATAACAAAAGCTGGAATTCTGGGGCTATCTGGGTGGCATGCATTTAGTATACTGTTTAGTTTTTCTTTAAAGACATTTGTAGTAAAAGGTGCTTTTGTTTCTGTTGGGCCAAATAATTCTGGTTTAATTGTTTATAGTTGTCTTGTTTGAAGTTTTTTCTTGAAATATTGGTATATGGGCAAAATCATGTTGTGACCTGCAAATGTTCCTTGATTTGTATGTATTGCCATTGGTACCTTGATAGTTTGTGATCTTCCAAGCACCCATTTAATGTATTCTCTTGACCAAGTGTGTAGTTTTGTAAGACATAGTTTGCTTTTTTTAATTTTGAAGTAGCTTTTAAGGGTTTTACATGCATTATTGTATGCATGGGCAAGCTTATATATGTATTTTTGTGTTTGCTTTGAAGGGTTTATCATGGTTAATCATTTGTAAATTTTATCTGCTAGTGCTAGAACTTTTGATGGTGGTGGTTGCTTTATTACTATATGATTGATATTAAATGAAATAATGTTTATAAATGCTATATATTGTTGTATAGGTTTGAGTTTCATTTTTGTAAGCTTGTTTATCATGATGTAGGTTTCCAAAAAATAAATTTGGGGGTGTTTACTGGTAATAGAACTCTTGTAAATGGAAGTGTTGCTGTTTGGATATCATTGAAGCTAATTGTTATTATTTGATCTGAGAAAGCTGAGGGTGTAAGCTTTATTATTACTAGATGGTGAAGCATTGGTGAGTAGAAACATAAATCAATTAGTGAAGAGAATTGGCCATTGTGAAAAGAAATTGCATTTTCTGGTAGAAATCCTTGTGAATTCATGAGTGATATGGATATTTTATGAAGCCCTCATTCTATGAATTTCTTGTATGTTGTGTTAAAATTGCCTATTAGTATTGTTGGATTTGCTATGTTTGCTAGCATGGAATTGATGTTTCCTACTATGGTACTGATTTTCCTGTATTGTATTGGCATGTAGATAAATATTATATTAATAATTATAATTTTATGTTGAAAAGTTGTAATAAGCATATTAGAATCAATATATATTATTTTGAAGGTAGTGAAAAAACATTTTGTGGTAATTAGGATAGTGGTACCTGCTGAGGGAGATGATGAATCTCTTGAGCAGGCACAAAATCCTTCTTTACTTAGATATTTAGCTGGCTTTATTTTTGATCCAGTGTAAATTTTTGTTTCCAGTAACCCAAGTATGTGTGGTTGGGTATTACTAATCCATTGTTTAAGTTTCTGAATTTTTGTGGTTGACTTCAGGTCTCTTACATTAATTGCTCCAATTTTTAAATTCATTATGTTTAAGTATTGTTCGTGGTTGTGTGTTAGTTATTTGTGTAGTTATTTGTGGCTGATCTTGAGCATCTTGATAATTTAGTTATAAATCCTCATCTGATGTGCTGTTTGTGTCATCTAGCTGTGAGTAACTAGAATTGTGATATTGTTCTGTTTTGACTTTCTTGACCTTTTGTTTTTTTGGTGGTCTTCTTTTCTGCTCTTGGTTAGTTGGTGTACTTAGTGATGAATTTGTGCTGAAATCTTCCATTATTTCATGTATTATTTCTGATTGCAAGTCTTGTTAAGGCTATTTTTTCATTATTTATACACTTTTATTTGTTATCACTTGTTTATCTGGTATTTTATTTTTGCTTTTTTTTATTATTATTATTATTATTATTATTATTTTTTTTTTTTTTTTTTTTTTTTTTTTTTTTTTTATTATTATTATTATTATTATTTTTTTTTTTTTTTATTTTTTTTTTTTTTTTTTTTTTTTTTTTTTTTTTTTTTTTTTTTTTTTTTTTTTTTTTTTTTTTTTTTTTTTTTTTTTTTTTTTTTTTTTTTTTTATTATTATTATTATTATTATTATTATTATTATTATTATTATTATTATTATTATTATTATTATTATTATTATTATTATTATTATTATTATTATTATTATTATTATTATTATTATTATTATTATTATTATTATTATTATTATTATTATTATTATTATTATGTTTCAAAGCAAAACTTTATTGAGTCTAAAAAGTTACAGAGTCACATCTAGTAATATATTGATTTTTTACAAATGAAAAACAAATTACAACTTTCAGTATATAAGTCTTTATCTTTTCTGCATACTTTTTTTTTTTTCTTGTTTTTAAATTTGGTCTTCTATTTAGTTCAGTTTATGCTTGCATTTTTTTTAAAGTTGGAAAAAATGCTGATGTTCAAAATGTCATCATCTATCTTATTGGCCTTTATATTTCATAGACTGGATCTTTGTTTCAAGTGTGACCATGTGGCTGCAAATATATCTGGTTGAGCTAGGATGCTGTCTCTTTTTCTTAACAGTTCTAGTTTTATTGAATATGTTGCTGGGTGGCGTCGAGGGTTATTGGCAAGTGCAAAAGTGCATCTGGTGCACCAGTAGGCATAAAGGCTGTATGTTGCTGTACGAATAGCAGGGTTGTTGCCTTTTTTAAATGTATTTATTATTTCATCAATTGAAATGATAGCCTTTCTGTATGTGGTAAACATTGTGCGACGTATTGTTTCTAGGGCACTGCAGGAATGAAGAAAATGATCTTGTGTCTCTTCTTCTCTATGACATAGCCCACACATGGGGTCTATATTTGTATAGAATCTACGAAATCTAAGGAAATGGGTTGTGGGTAGAGCATTGAGATTAAGCTTAAGTAGAAAATCAAATAATTTTGGTTCTAATGACCATTTTCTGAATTGTTGCAGTAGTTGCCTGTTGTCTATTCCAAGAACTGATGGTTGTAGATTAGGTGTCTGGTTTGGATATAGTATATTATAAATGTCTCAGTATGTATACTTGTTGTCATTATTGAGTGATATTTTGTTGTATATTGGCTTCAGTTCTTCAATCAGTGTGGATAGATATCCATATGAAGGGGGTGGTCTGTCTGTGGGTATTATACTGATTACACACTCCAGGTCTGGAAATCTTTTTATGGTTGCTGTTATTAGATTTACTGATTTCTGCGTGTAAAAAACATTGATTGTATGGAGTCCAAGTCCATTGCTATGTGGTGGTCTGCTCAGATTTTTTAAAGATATTGCCACTGTCTTTCTCTTCCATATTAGTTTGTTACAGATTGATGAGATTTTAGATATGAATGTTTTTGCAAATTTGATTATAGGTGTATAGTATGTAATTTTTGTAATTATAAGTTGATTAAATAGTGCTACCTTTGCATATATTGACAGGTATGACTTTTCAAGTGAGGCTGTGATTTTTTCAGCATATTTTTTTAATTTATTTTGAATGTTTTGCCTCATTCCATTGGTTCCAAGGTAGAATGGGAAACCAAGGAAAGCAGATGGTTTACCATTAAACATCTCTGTACAGTGTTTGCCTGTGTATATTGACCATGCAGCAGTTTTATTTGTGTTAATTTTTAAATTAAAATTTGAGGTATAATTCTTGATTATCTCTTGTAATATAGGGAGGTTCTTTTTAGAGGGGAGGAAAACAGTTACATCGTCCATATAGGCTATGCATGATATATTTAAAGCAGTGTTTGGAATTTGAATGCCTTTTATTTTTTTCTGTATCTCTATTAATAGAGGATTTATATATATTGTAAAGAGCAAGGCACTTAGGGGGATCCTTGTGGGATGGATTGACTTGGTCTGAAGGTTGGTGATTTTTTTCCATTCAATGTGATGTGAATTTCACGGCTGAGTAGCAGATTGGCTATTATATATAGTAGGGATGGAGGTGTTGTTGTTTTTTTCAGCACGTCTAATAATTTGGCTATAGGCACTGAGTCAAAAGCTGCCTCAATGTCTAGTTGAACTATAATTGGTGCATATTTCTTTCTTTTTTTTACTACTTCGATAATTGTTTTGTACATTAAGGCACCCTGGCCAATGGATGATCCTTTTTTGGCATATTGTGCTGATGATAACACAGGGAGTATGTGTTGTTTTATTTTTTCCTTTATCACTCTTTCAAGAATTTTTGTTCCTAAAGGTCCCATTGAAATTGGTCATAGATTAGATAAAGATGATATTGCTGTTGGTTTTTTGTTAAATGGAACCATTGCAATTGGGTATAGACTTTGTATGTTGTAAATTTTTTGGGATATGTAATTGGCTAGATCGCACAGATATTTTGATGTGAAGTGACTAAGATGTTTGAACACAAATTTGGGGATTCCTTGTGGTCCTGGGTGACATGTGTTTGTTATTGTTGCAAGTTGAAATGCAATGTCAGTTGTTGTTATTGGTGTGTCTGTTTCAGGGTCTCCAAATATGTCTTCATTTGGTATGTACACTCTCTGTTTTTGCAGTTTTTTTTTAAAGTGTTGATATATTGGGTTTATAATGTTATGTCCAGCTGTTATAGAGCCATCTATTTCAAGTGCCATAGGCACTCTGACTGTGGATGGGTATCCCAATGCCCACCGTATGTATGCTCTGGTCCAAGTATGGGGTTGTGTAAGGCATATTTTTTTTCTTTTTTATTGCTACATATTGCTTTAGTGTATTGCATGTATTGTACATTTCTGTAAGTTTTTTAATTTGTGTTTGATTATCTGTAGTTGGTCTGGAAATGGTTATTCTTTTATGTAGTTCATCTGCCAATGCTAATAATCTGGTGGGGGGTGTTGAGTTGCAGGTAATATGATTGATGTTGAAAGAAAGTATATTGGTGAATGCTATATACTTTTGTACTGGATTGAGTGACATGTTTTGAAGTTTTTGGAGCATTATATATGTTTCTGAATATAAGAATTCAGTTGTTTGTGCTGGAAGAAGTATTCGCATAGTCTTTTGGAGGGCTATTGTTGTATTTTGTATTTTTGTTAGGTCGAGGGTGATGAACTGAGCAGCATGATCTGAGATTATAGATGGACACAGTTCAAGATTAAAATAATGATGTAACATTGGTGAGTAGAAACACAAATCAATAAGTGACTTATATCTATTGTTATTAAAAGATATTGAGTTTGATGGGAGAAAACCCTCAGCACTCATAAGTGGGATTGTTATTTGATGGATCCATTTGGTGACAAAAGTTTGATAGGTCATGCTGAAATCTCCCAGGAGTATTATGGGATTTGGTGTTGCTGTAAGCATTGAATTTATTGTTGCTATTATTCTGGAGATGATGACAGGGCCTGGTGGTATATATACAAATACTAGGTTAAGTGTGATATTTTTATGATGGAGTGTTAATATGATAAGATTAGAGTCAATATATATAATTTTAAAAGAATCGAAAGGGCAGTTGTGGGAAATAATTATGCCTGTGCCATCTGATGGTGATGATGATTGCCTTGAGCAGGCACAAAAACCTTGGCTGACTTATTATTATTATTATTATTATTATTGTTGTTGTTGTTGTTACTGTTGTTGTTGTTATTATTATTATTAATATTATTATTATTATGATGATGATGTTTCAAAGGACAAACTTTATTAGTATTCAAAAAGGTTACACAAATTACATTTGACAACATACATATAAATTGGTTCATAAATACATATGTAAAATTATTTCATCAATACATTGTATGCCTTAGCAAACAAGAAATATTTAAGAAAAAAAAATTCAACAAAGACAAAGATGATCACTCAATAATAAGATTGTAGACAATTAGATATATCCAAATTAAACTAAAGCAAGAATGTGTCCAATCAATTTGTGTTAGTTGACTTCAAAACTGGCACAAGGGTCTGTGCATTATTATTATTATTATTATTATTATTATTATTATTATTATTATTATTATTATTATTATTATTATTATTATTATTATTATTATTATTATTATTATTATTATTATTATTATTATTATTATTATTATTATTATTATTATTATTATTATTTTATCCCTTTCTTCTAAAATTAACTTGAAATAACTTAATTGTAAAACTGAAAAAAAAAATAATTTTTTGTTAATCCACCTATTCTGAATAATCAACCATCAAATGTATATAAGAAAGATTGTTGTTTACTTCATTCTCAATCTCATTATTACTTACGTTCATTAAAATCTTAACTTTGACCATGATGAATGATATTTCATTGAAACATCTGGGAATTAGTAAACAAAATAATACATTGTTTGACACAAAAAGATTATATATATATATATATATATATGTGTGTGTATATATATATATATATATATGTGTGTGTGTGTGTGTGTAAATTAACTAATATATTGAAGAATATAAATAATCAAATCTTTTTGATTTGAAATTTGAAATATCTTTACTATATATGTATGTTTAAAAATATACATTATTTAGAACTATTCATGAATTTAAGTTATCCACAAAGACATGGAATTGGATAATGGAAGTCCCCTTGTATTACATAAATAATTAAATATGAATTTTAACAAAAACTTAATGTACATTACTGTATGCTATATGGTTTATATTTTGAAATAGTAGTGCATATGCTTTACAAATCTATGATTTAAATTTAAATTCTGGCAAAGTAAAAACTCAATCTTTTTTCCTAGGTTTTAATTAAGCTCAGAATTTTTATTTCATGTAACCATTCCACAATCTATTATCACCAATATTAATCAGCAAATAATTATCTAAACCATTGTTTACTAAAGACAAGACAAAAATAAAAAACTATAAAATTGGTATGCAAGTATTTTTCATTGATTTCTTGAGAGGGGATTTTTGAGAGATCTTTGCCTTGATGTGGGGTATTTAAAGTCTGTTTGCTTTTTATCATATTGTATTAATAGTTTTTATTTTTATGTACTCACATTATTTTTGTATTAGATTCGTTTTATTTTTTTTATATAAGAATGCAGCAAAATGCTAGATAAAATTGGAATTTTATTAAATTATAAAAAATTTATTAAAATGACAAAAAAAGTTTAATTTTTAATTAAAATTTTTTACTTTTCTTTTAAAAGTTTATTTTTATATTTTAAAAAATAATTAATAAAATTTGTAATAAAACACATACTTATTAATAATAAAACAAATAAACAAAATATAAAAGATTTTAACTATTTTAGCAAATATAATTGTAATTATATGAAATAGTTTTTTTTATTATATGAATCAGTGATTAATTTAATAAACTGAAAAAATAAGCAAAATACTAGAAGTAAACTTGTTGCACATAAAATTCTAATAAATAAACAAAAATTCAAGAGAATTTAAATGTAATTGTTATTAATTAAAATTTTAAATTATATTAAAATTATTTTTTTTACTTGTTTTTTTTTTAATGTCATTTGTTTTCAATTGTTTAATAAGTGTAAACTGTTTCTAAATATAGACAAAACTTAAAATGTTACTTTAATCCGTTTTCATATAAATCATACAAATATTATTTTTAATATTTTTATTTCTATTAATGTTTTATTATTTTTTAAATATTTATTTCTTATGTATTAGAATTTAAGTTTTATTAAAATTATAAATACTAGGGGTTTTAAGTATAAATACTGAGTTAACTGATTTTTTTTTTGTTTTTGAATTTATTTATTTCCACTTATCGTAAAAAATGTTTGTCTTAACATTTAGTAATAAATAGTAAAATATTAAATTACAAATTATAACAGTCGCATGTTTTGTTAATTAAATAACTTTATAATTTACAGTGAATTATCCAATCTAAATTCAAATTTTAAAGACTTAACAAAACTTAACGCATTAAAAAGAATCCAAAGATCCATTGTAAGAGAAAGATTATTATATAATTTTTATATGAATTCTGTTTTCTTAGTATATGTCTTGTAATATTTTTATTATTAATTATTTTTATAAATTCAACCTATATATATAACTCATACTAAAAAATAAAATTATAATAATATATAGGTAATTAATAAATAATCAGGTGCTGATAAATGAAAAAAGTTGCTAAGTCAGGTTTTCAATGCAGAATGTCTTTATGAAAATTAGATTATAATTTATTTTAGCAAACCTAAATATAAGTATATAGTCATTATAAATTGAGCCACTAGTTTTTGTTAAAAAGAAAGCTCTTATTTTAGGGATTTTTCAGATTAATTACATGTCCATTACAAATTGGAATATAAACTCTTGTTTAAGAGGTATGCTATTGACTTTTTCGTTAATGACATTTTAAAATTAATTATATGCCAAGTTTCTTTTATTTTGCTTTTTAATGACATTTAAAAATTACTTATATGACGTTTTATTTTATTTTTATTTTTTAAATATTTTTCTCCAGACAAATAATTTTGGCATCTGCAGATGTAAAATAAATGACTATTTTCTGTTAATTTTGAAAAAATTCAGAATTATATACACTATTTTTTAAGAAAAGGTGAATGAATACACTGTGCAATTCTCAGCTTGATTTTTCATGTCTCCCAGTAATGTCTAGCATTACAAATTTGGTAACCCAAGACAAATCAATAATATTTTATCATCATTTTAAATCTTACTCTTAAAATTATTAATCTATTTAAAAAAATAGTGTTTAATTTATAATGGGAATGTATATATATAAATTAGCTAAAATCAGTTATTTTCTACCTTTAATAAGAATGTTTAGTATCAAAAGCCTGGATTTTTATTGTCATATATTCATTAATTGTTTACATATAAATATTAAATTAAACACAGCTCAATGTACATATGTAATCAAAGGGAGTAAATTAGCATCCCTCAAGCTATGAATTAAAAGCACTGTAAATGTTAAACCAAGGATCAAGAATAGAATGAATCTAGCTATTGTTAAAGCTCTGATGCCTATAATCAGCAGAATTTCAAGAGTAAGTAGATTCATTCTATTCTTGATCCTTGGTTCAACATTTACAGTGTTTTTGATTTATAACCTGATGAAGTTACTCCCTTTGTTTAGACACACACACACCTATTATACAAAGTCATTATGTGTTGACTGAGCACTTAAGTACAGTGTGGAGTGCTAAAATGTTTTTTCAATAGTATTTAGTATTTACACTGGAAAATACATATAACAGTTAAAATAATGCTATATTCATTATATTATGCATATAGGAAATTAGAACACCAATTCACAGTTAAATCACTAGCCAAAAATAAATTACAAATCCACTATCAGAAGTTTCCCTGCCATGACTGACTCCTATCTTTTTATAACATCATCTTACACTTCCAGTTATATAAAAAAAATCCTTTAAATAAATACCTTCAAAATCATAAATTATTATTAAAAAATACTCTTGAATATTTTTTTTCTATAAAATTTTTAGTACAATCTTAACTTTCTCAAAAATAATTTTGTAGCTTTTATATCTTTTATGAAATATATAATGCAAAATTAAGATTTATATAAATTTTTGGTAGTTTTCAGTTATGCATACAGTGGCCACTAGGTGACACTACAGAATCACCAAGAAGCCTGCAAATGATAAATTATTTAGATTAGCATATTTCTTCTATGCTATTTTCTTATTATCAAACACATTAAGATTCTTCCTTAAAACATTATAAAAATATAATCTAAAAGATAAAGAAATAAAATCATACTTTGTTTATATTAACAAATTTAAAATTATTATTAGTACTATTATAATTTCTATTAAACAAATATTTTAATTAGTTTATCATAATAGTTTATACTAATATAATCTTTATAAAATTCTTTTTTTTTTTGAAAAAAACTTGCATTGTATAACAAAATTTTTTTAAAGCAGCTATTTTAAAAATTACAGACTGATAATAGAAGTTCTAATAATAGGGTTTTAAATTCTTACTTTTAAAATAATGGCTTCATACCAAAAAATATTTTTAAAATCTCCTATATCTAAAAAATATAAACACTTTAACTAAACAAAATCCAAGTTTTTCGTTTCTGCAATATATTTTATAGAAGTATCAGAAGAATTAATATTTATTTAATAATTCTTTTATTTATTCTTTTTCATTATAAACATTCATCAACATACCTAACAAAATAATTTATATATTCACAATTAATAATTTTCTCTTCCAAATAAGTAACATAAATAAAACAAATTCTTATTTAATATTTTATAACCTATCATTAAAATTAAAATACATAGAATTTGCCACGATTAAAAGAAAATCATTATTTAATTTTATTTCAGATTAAGATCCATTGTTATTAATTATCACAGAAAAAAGAGGTCAATAAACAGTTTAACCTATTAATAGATTGATAAATATTTTCTAAATCAAAATTATCAATACCCATTTGTCTTTCATCTTATAATTATTAATCTTTTCAAAAGGCTTGAAAGAAGAAATAGTATAAGTAATAAAATTGACAAACTTTTAATAAATTATTTAGGAAAATAGAAATTCTTAAATTAATGTTACTAGGAAAATCATATAAATCTTAAAAAGTAACCATTTTTATGAGTTTTAATACTTATAAATATATTAGTTGAAATAAAATCATTTGGATAGCAGTGTAAATACTCCAACTTATTAAACAATTTAACTTTCCCCTTTTTCTCATAATATTATATTAATTTTTAAAAATCAGCTTTCAGAATCTTTTTCTAAACAAATGTATTTACTATTACTTATTTCTTTAACTTATTTTCTCTCTGAAACAATTCTTTTTATAATAACAAAATGGCTCCCTCTATCTTCTTGAGATATGATTTCATAATCAGTTATTAACTTCTTTTAAAGATATTTAACACTAGCAGGAATAATTAAGCATTTTTGTTTACTTTTTAAACTGTTAAAATTAACTGAATGCCTATGTTTTATTCATCATTTAAATTACTGAATTCAATTTTTAAAGATAATTAGAATGTAAATTAAAGGTTGAAAATATGGCTGCACAAACACATGATTTTAGTGTCCAGTTAATATAGAGAGATGATCAATGGCCTGAAAGGCTTAGATGACTAAAAAAGAAAGGAAACAGAAAATATTGTTTTCATTAGAAGTGATATCTAGGTTTTTATAAATTATCATATTTTATAAACTAGCAGAGGGTTTTCTTGGTATGACATTGTTGATTATTATTATTCACAGTTAATATTCATATCTAAAGATTATTCCATCATGACAACAGCTAAGTTATAATTAAATCATTAGTCTAAATTAAACTACAAATCATTTCTAATTATTTTCTTGATGTAGGCAGACATCAACATCAAACAAATAAATATTATCTTACTTTCTCATATTACCAACTCACATTTCAATTACTTTTAATATCAAAGAAATTTTTAAAAAATTTTTTGGTCCTTTTCCTTGATAAAAATGTAGTTGTTGATATAATTTTGTCTATTAAATTCAGCAATTAAAATGATGAACTAAAAATAGGCATTATGCTAGAATTTGTTAACTTCTATTTTTAAAAACAACACATACATATCAAATAAAAGTGAAATCAGATATACTTTTATTTTTTAATAATTGTTATAAAATTATTGTGTAAAAATAATTATGAATTTTTAATAAACTGCAAAAAAATCGAAAGTAATTTCACAAATAATATGGAAACTGATTCTAAAAAACTAAATTCATCAATCACATGAGGCAGGACTAAAATAGTTTGACCTTAATGTCTATTTGAAAATACTGACCTCTTCAGACTTTTTTAAATTAAAAATTTAATATCCATTAGTACCCAATTTTGCAGTTTCTAAAAAAATCAGCAAACAATCTTTACAGATGGTCATACAATTTGCAATCATAAATGAACATGAAACAATGATTTCGCTAACCAAAGACTACTGAATATTTGATCATTGCATTTACTATTTTACTTAATAGATAGATTATTTCTCCCAGTGTGAACATTTACTTCTTTCATTTTTTATTAAAAAAATAACATTTGTATTTTAGTACGTATGATGTTTTAATAAAATAATATGAGATTAAATGTTGCAGAAAAATAATAAAAAGGTACCACAATTTATATACATATAATAAAACAAAACACTGGAATTAAATCTATATTTTTCCATATATCGATGGATAAGTAAATAAATAACAGTTACAACTAATTTATAGTATGACTAACTCTTAAAAATTCAGTTATTTATAATAGAAGTTTTTGTTTGGCCATGTTTTATTTTGCAAAAATGACTTGAGGAAAATAAAAATCAAAATGGTAGTATTTTATAAATATTATAGATAATATTTTAAATCATTATTATAATTTTTTAAATAAGCACAAATTATTGAAATTTTGCCATTCATGTGGGAATGTTAATATTGTGACAAATTAATGAGATTTTGATTTTTAAATTTTAACTGTAAATATTTTTTAAGATGGAAGTCATGTTATAAAATAACTACAACTGTTTTTTATTTCTTTATATTTTGGTACATAAAAATTGTGGAGCTAATTTCAATGTTTTGCTTTATTGTATAATATACCTTTAGAAATAATGGAAAATAATTTTTAAAATACTATAAAGTTTTTAAAATGTTATAGAGAATTAAAAAATAATAACTACTATTACAATTTTACACTAAATATGTATATTTTACTACTAATGATAATCTATATTATTGCTATGGTTTCACATAAAAACAGTTTAAATATTAAACATATATGTTATTATTTACAATTTTAAATTAAAAAATAATAATAATTAGTCTCCGTTTAGCTTCTTTTACATCATTAGATCTATTAATGACATCCCTAAAATTTTCTTATTTGTCATATATATTCATCTTAGTTATTATTGCAGAAATGCAATTTTTTTAATACAAGTAATTTCATCTGTGTCAAGCATTTTTAGCCAAGAGGTCAGCACAGCAGCCTTGCAAGCATGCAGTTGGTTCCAGATGGTTGTTGCGGGTTTGCCTCCCAGCCGATGCTATGACATATGGAAAAAAAAGTAATTTCATCTGTTAACTAAAACTATAATTAAATTATATTGGTTTCATACAAATATATTCATGAACTACAAAAATTAGAAATAAAAATAAATGTTTTATATAGTGTACATGGGAAAATCAGTAAGACGACAGCAACATGATCATGAGATTTGTTAGGCAAATAAGAGGATTAATATTTCGTATGGAGTAATCAAATTTTTATCTTTTCTTTATTCATTTTATATTTAATAATATATATTCATTTAAGCAATATTTTTCATATACATTTTATATTTAATATTGTATATTCTTCTATTCTGTGACATTATTTTATAATCAATATCAAATATTGATTCACACACTCTGTTTTATACTTCTTTTATATTTAATGTCATATATTTTTTCATTATTTAAAACAACATTTTATTAATTTTTAAATATAAAGGAATAAAAAATTTAATTTTTAATAATATATGTCTCTCTTTCAGCTTGTGTTATTCATCATATAGGTATGAAGCCTTTTATAATTTTCTCAACAAAATGAGCATATACAAATCATAGTATATAATTAAATGCACAAATAAAACTATAAAATGAGCACATACACATATATAACAAATTGTTTACAAGTACATGTGTATATTGACATAAAAAAATAATCATTAAATATGTGTTATTATTTTAACTAAATGTATTTTTAATGTGGTATGCCATAAACATGGCTTTTAATTGTTCACATCAATTAAAAATCATGATTATGTTACAACACACCCAAAATGCATTTGGCTAAAATAATAACATTTACATTTAATGATTAATATTTTATTTGTCATTCATATTACAAACGTGTGTGATTTATTACTCATAAAGATAATGGAGTATTATCAATTATAAATATATATTTTTATAGTCTTAAGTCTCCAAACTGGTAGGTGAACCACATCATAAAAATTCTATGGACAATGATTTTTTAGTGACACATTTAAATACCCTGGGAAAATTTAAAGATGGATTGAAAACAAATTTAGTTAAACAAAGCTTTCAACAAATATTTAGCTTCCTAAAAATAATTTATAGTTGTTTTTTTTTTTTTTTGCCTCATAGTTATTTGCATAGATATTTATTTCATATAAAACAATTTTTATTTTGCATTTTCATATTAAAAACATTAAATTTCACACTAGCTATGTAATAAAGTAATAGCATACTGTTTGAAGATATATACAATATCAGAAAATGAACTATGCTAATATTACAGAATATATATATATATATATTTGAAAAACTCATTTTATGAAGTTAAGCAAAATAAGATAGTTTTGATAAAATTGTTTTTTTTTTCTTGTTTTTATTTTAGCAAGCAGAAAATAATTCTTATTGAAAAATTATTTTACTAATATTTTATTTTTAGTAGAAATACATGCTAGACATTTACCCTTTTTTTTTCAATATTTAGTTTAAAATAATTGATTTAAATTTCAAGCCAAAGTTAAAAAACAACTAGCTTAAAATTTTAAAATTAAGATACCCTATCCCATCCCATTCAACAATCTAATTTATTAAAATAATTTTTTTTATTAACTAAATGAAATATAGTCAGTCATACAAAGCCAAGTTAAATAAACCAATGTTAAATTATTATCATTTTAAACAATGTTTTTTTAAATAGTTTTATTAGCATTGTTAAAAATCATCAAATTATTAATCAATGATACTTAAAAATAAAAATGTTTATACATATATTACTTTTTTTTTTTACAGTTTTCCTCTTCCAATTTCATAAAAATGGCATTATAATTTTTTAATTTTCTTTAACAAAAATATAATTAGCCTTTTTTATTTAATATTGCATATAGCTTCTATAAACATTATAAAATTTAGACAGGGTAGCAATTTAATACCCTTTAAGATTTTAAATCATTAAACATCACACGATCACAATTTCTTATGTTTGATCATAACTGTTATTAAAACAGGCAAAGCTCTCCATACAGTAGTGCCATCAGTGCAGGCCAGAGTAATCAATGGATGCTAAAAGGTTTGTGCATAAAATCCCCAGTTAGTGCCTACTCATCCAATATCCCCAGACTAGGTACTAGCTTGTGGCTTTCATCCGTGAGGAGCTTTGGATCTGAGAGCACTAGATGTAGATTTTTTGCACAAGCCTTCTGGCATCCATTGATTACTCTGGTTTGCACTGAGTGGCACTACTGTATAGAGAGTTTTGCCTTTACGATTTTCTGACACTCTGCTTGGAATTTATAAAACTTCCATTTCTTTTATGCACAAATGACATTGAAAAAATTGTTGCAATACTTTTATCTTTCTGGTTTTGAATTAGTAATTTCAAAAAAACAAAAACAATTAAAATTGATTTTAATTAAGTTTGGAGCAGAAATTCCCGCTTTTTCGTTATCCCATGATTATATTTGATCCATTTTAAAGACCTCTAATTTAATGCTTAAGTAAGATAGATCTGTCAATACATTGGTTTCCAGATTTTAATATGAGTAAAAGTAATTTATACATTTATTCTAATTAGGATTTTACTTTGTTTTTGTTTATTTCTTACTGTTCTGAATTTTTTCTTCCGCTTACTGGAAAGTTTTGAATTATAGAACATCTTTAGGAATACATGGTAAATGATTTATATCTCCATCTAATCATTCAGACTTCATCCACGTATTGTAATAATTCTTTTAAGAATTATAAATTGCCATTTGATCTTCACTTATTTCTGAACATATATTTATAATATATGTGTTGGATATAAAGTAAAAAAATTTGAGCCTTGGGTAGTCTTTCGTCTTTTATTCTTCAATTTTTAAAATAAATAAGTTAATAAAAATTGTAAACAAATCTTTTATTAAAAAACAGGAAGTGTTTCATACCCTCACATATATATTCATAAAAATAAACAAAAAAATTGAATCTTCAACAATATTTAAGATTTTATTTGATAATACAAATATATACACACACATGCATATATTTTTATAATTGCGTTTGAATTTATTATTTCATTAATGATCCTTTCATTTACCTTAAGAATGATTCGAGAAAAATTCGAATGTAAGAGAAAAATTCGAATGTATTAGTAAAATATTAACCTTTTCAGAATAAATAAAAACAGTTAACTTCTAGTTTAAAAAAACAAAACAGATATACAATATATTAAAAATTAAAACACTGTAAAATGCAATTACTTGATATATCTGTTGTTGTTTGTTTTTTTTAAAAAAACTAACTACAATACTTGCTTAAATACCTTTTTATTTTTCATTTTTAAATTTTTCTTTGAAATAAATAGTTTTAATTTTCGATGCAATGTTTTATTTAATGCATATACTAAAGCAAATTTCTTCTTCAGTGGCAGATTCTTTTATCTAAAATAATTTTCTCATTTTAATTAATGCATACAAGATTTCCCTTCGCTATTAATCTTTCGAAGATGTTTTGCACCCTTCAAGGTGACTCTTATAATACCCTGATCCAGTTTTCCGGATATTCTCTGTTTTTATTCTAACAATTTTAATATATTTTTATTCAGTTTATAAAAATTTTCCCATTGTTAACCAAATAGCATATTCGGCCTACGTTTTTTATACCCCAGTTTTTTTGTTTGTTTCAGTCATTCATTATAGTTTTTATTTTTTACTAAAGCTTTCTTTGTTCCTCTTATTCTAAAGCTTAATCTTTTTCAATTAATATTTATGATATTATTATAACATTCAAACCATAAACAGATTTTGGGTTGTTCTAGTCTTTTTTTTATTTTTATTATCTATATAGTTATTTTCCTTTTTGTCTCTCTGGATATTTATTTAAAAACAATATATTACAGTTTTACTACTACCTCTACTACTACTACTACTATTTATATTACTACTACTATTACTACTCCTTTTAATATTTTCAAATATTCTTTCTCCCTCATTAAGAATATTGTCTATTATTATGAAAAAAATAGATTTTAGACTTACACGCATTATATGAAAAGTTATCGTATTAGAAACCAAAGCAAGGGAACTGCCCCAGTATTCTTAAAAAGAATCCAATTCAATTATCACGTCATATTCATATTTAAAGATAGAAACGCTATATGCATAAACTTTAACCTCTAATCTGTATCTCCACGATAAACCATTGTTATAAAAATAAAGTAGTTCAAGTTTAATTAAAAGTAACATTTTCACAAGAAATTTGATATTTAACTGTACCTTATTTTAGAACTAAAATATAAATTAAATATGTGTGTGTATATATATAAAGACATATACACTTTAATAATTGTAAGAACTTCAGCATTTACGTTGTAAATCAAAATTTTTTATAGTAAGGATTTATCAAGCATTGACAAACTATCACGACAAAGATCAAGCGTTATCACTCGATCTTAATACTTTATTTCCTAATTTTTTTTTCATCTGCCTTTGAGAAGAGAACACACATATATATATACACACATAAGCAATATGTATTGATATATAGATATATACAGACATTTATTTTCTTCTTTTAACTTACACGGATACAAAAACTGTACTAACAAATCTAAAATTAATTAAATAAAAAATAGCAGTTCTAAACAACATATAAATAAACATTTAAAATATGTAGTGTTAGTTTTGATTAAAATTTCTTTATTTGTGTATTCCAATATATTGGCTAAATTAAATTCCACGCTGAAAAAAAAAAATACATAAGCAAATAACTAAAGAGAATATAGTTTTTATAATTTTTTTGCGTTTGCATGATTTTACTCCTCCCTTTCTTAACTAATTACAGTATTTACAGAAGTATCCAATTAGAGATGATAAATGAATGGAATCTTTCTTAATGGGAGTTTCAACCAAACGAATAGTTACCAAACACCACCTTAGATTTTAAATATTCAAAATTCATTGGATATTATAAAGAATCAATAGTACAAAAGAATAAATCCACATATACAAAAGATTTTGATTCGATTTATAACTACGTTACAGAATATAAATTCGTTTTAACTGTTAAATCCAGGGAAATGTACACCTATAATAATTTTGGAAATAATACGTTTAAACTTGGAATTATTTTTTTTTATCTTTCGAGGAAAACTGACGCATTTTTGACATTCTAAACGGTCTAACAAGTTGATTGTACTAAAGCAGGATATTCACATATTTTAAACTCTACATGAGTTTTTCTAACGCTAACTCTGATTTAAATAAGTATAACTATCGCTATAATATTTATTTCATATACACATTTCAATCCTTTGCTTTTGGAAATATTTTTTGAATATTTTTTTGATTCACTCATTTCTACTAAATTATATATTTTATATTTTTCATCTATTTGTATCTCAACATTTTCAAATATATTATATAACATTACTTTCCAAACAGAGCATTTAATCAAATTTTTACAACTCTAAAATTGTTGGCCTCATTATACTAATAGTTTGTTATTAATAACAGAAATTATTAATAATTATCTTTTTCACCATATTACCATTTATTTTTATTTGCTAAGACTTTTATTAGTCATCTTTCTGAAATTAATTAATCTATAAGCACACGCATTATTTTTAAATATGATGTTCTAAATTCTTTTTTCATCTAGGATAATGTCCTTTTTTTTAGATAGATTTCATCTTTATTTTAAACACCTTTATCTCTTCTAAAATTCTCTGACTTTATTTATAATGTATATAAAGATTTCATATTAACCACATTTTTTCCAAATTATTTTTTTTTAAATGTTAATATCTCTATTTAGAGTATCATATTTTAATCTATCAAAAGTTTTGTTGGTCGTTCCAATTTAGTAAATTCCTTTTCATCAATAACGTTTTTTTTTTTTTTTACCATTTGTAAATCAAAACTACTTTTCAGATAAAAATTGAATTTACTTAAATTAGTTATTTAAAACATATATAGGAGTAATATTTTTTCTATGGAAGATATAAGACTTGTCTTAATGTATTCACCTACAATTGCATTATATGCACAATTTTTTTTCTGAGTATATATAATTTAAAGTGACTAATCGTTATTCAACTTATATTTTGGCTAGAAATAAAACCTCACTGGATATCTTAGGGGTTTTAAATATTTGCCAGATATAGAGAATGATTTCTGTAATTTCACATATAAATACTTTAAAGTGATTTTTTATTTTTAAAGTGAAAACTTACTAACATTTAATAACATATATACATAACATTTAAATTAGTAATGTAACACTTACATACATTATATAAGACAGTTTCAGTTATAATTTTATATAAAATGACAGATATCTTTCTCTTCTAGATTAAATGGGAAATAAAACTATTAAAATATTTCTAAATTGATAACAGATTTAACCTATTTTATTGGAAATATAAGTTTTACAACTGTTAAATGCTATCCAACATTAAATAGCAAAGTAGTTTACTCAACTCTACTTCTGTTTTTCTACTAGATATAGTCTTGTCACGTATTTGACCTTCTGTTCTAGTATGTCTGACAGGTTTCAAAACATTTAGAATATCTGAAGTAGAGATTTGTCTATTATTTTACATTAGTCAATGATTAACAATGAAGCATACTTTTGTAGATTTATTTATATTCTATTATATTTATTAGACAAATATTTTTCTGATAATTGTTGATATAAAAACCAGCCCGGGTTTTTAATATTTGATTTACCAAGCCCTTTTTTTTCTATAATTATTTTTTAAATTTTGCTTAATGCTTTAAAATTGATATCTTTGATTGTCATTTTATCAATTCCTTAGTGCTTTTACATTACTAATCTTAATTCTAAGAAAGAACGTATTTTTCATGTATTGTTTATTTATTAATGTTCATTCTTCCATTAAGTTTTTGCTTTTTGAAATGTATGTTTTAGATACTTTTACTTTATTTTTATTATATTTATATTTTTTTTAAGTTCTGCTTTTTTTTTTTTTAGAAAGTAATTTTGACATTAATGCTATTTTTAATAATTCTGTAAATATGTCCATCCACATTCAATTAAAAATAATAATTAAAAAATAATTTAAAAAACTACAGAAAAAATAGAGTTGATTATATAAGGTCTAGTATCACTATACACCGGCAATCAGTTGAAGCCATCCTTTTTATAAATTTTAATCTTAATTTTATTTAAATTATTAGCCATTAATCAGAGTGAAAAGATTTTAAAGATCACTGGCTTAGATTTTGATTTTATGGTCGTCTATGTCTTTGTTTACCTATTTAAAAAAATTAATTCTATGAATCAATTGGTTTATCTATAACTATATTATTTAGCACGAATTAAAAAATTTACTCTTTATATATTTTCATTCTGTATTGCACAAACACAACCATATAACAATCTTCTGTTCATAATATCTCTACTATATGACTTAAATTGACGACCGGATTTATCATATGACAAAACTTTAAATCATTGTATATCCAGGTTTTTAGCTCAAATAGTAATGTATAAGTAAATCGTGATTGGATCTAAGCAAATTTTAAAACCTTTTCTACTCTTCATATGAGGAATGACCAACAATCACAAGACATACTACTTGTCATGAGATTGAATTAACTTTTAATGGTTAGATTGACTATTAGCTTACATTCTCGTTTTCATGATAAAACTTAAGTTTTATATTTTACTTATATATAATTATGATATAGTATATATCAAAATCTCTGTGCTATATATATGTATATGATTTGCTATAGGTCATGTTATGTATGTATATATATGTTAACTGACATTACAATATGTACAAATGTCTTTTATATTATGTATGAATATATGTAAATATATATATATTAAATAACTGACTTTGTTACAATATTTAAACGATAATTTGCATATATTGTGGATGTATTATGTATATTAAATATTTTTGATTAAAATACATATATGTGTGTATGGAAAATAGACCGTGAATATGTTGATAAATGTGAGATATATGACGTGCATATTTATTTTTGATAAATAAATAAGTAAATTTATATGAATAATATATTATATAAATAAAATATGATTATTTTTAAGCTGTCTAACACGATTATATTAATACCTAATATAATATCCGTATGATTTCAATTTATTATATAAATACACACATAATAAAATATATAACCTAATTAGGAAAACAATTTCTGTATGTTACAATATTAGAGATTTTTATTATGTAATATGTTCATATATATATATACTTTAATAATTAAAATATGGTTATGTATAAAGTATATACATTGAAGAAAATAATAAACATTTAAAAACAATCTACTTATATCTTTTCAAATTTTTTGTTTTTATCAGTGTATTCTTCATCTCAGTTTCATAATTTTACAAACATTCACCATCAACGAATATCAGATCTATGCATACATTGGATAAACAATCTTTGCTCTTCAAATGAAATAGTGGTATTAAATATTGAAATTCTCCATGCATCTATGGGCATACATCATTCTCGTGCGAGATAAGAAATAGCTTCTGCCATTTTTAATATCTTGTGAAAGAGTGAATAATCATTGCATTGCAGGTAAATATTTTGAAGTTGTTTTACTTTTTATCAATACATCCATTTCTCAACTTCATCATTTCCCAGCACAGAAAGTCGGCATATACATTTTTAGTATAAATTAGCAAACAACATTCACTTTTAGGCGATATAAACAACATTTTTAATTATCATTTATCTGCTGTAGAAAATCATTTCTAAGTTTAATTTGGCTTCTTTGAATTAAAATTTTTCTTTCTCAATTTTTACACAATATCGATAATTCAATTACACATATTATTTAACTGTCCTCTTAAGAGCAACACTGATATTCATTCACTCATTCTTTCAGATATTCAATCGTTATTCTACTTTATATTCCTTTTATATTTATATATTATAGCTATATTTAGAAATATCTTTGCACCTGTACAATCAATATTCCATGTACTATTATTAATATTATTTGGCAGTTTAATTATAAATATTTTCAATAATATATATAATTTATTGTTTTATCCATATCTGTTCAATTAATTTTAATTTTTTATTTTCGGTTTTCCATATATTACTATTTTTGATCTGAATAAATTTATGTATAACTATTTTTTTGCTTCATTCGTTTCTTTCATATTGTATAATCAATTATATATTATACTACTTATTCACATTTCATCTATATATATATATGTTAAAACGAAGATTTGCACGGGTTAAATATATAAAATACATATTTTGCGGGTTCATCCGTGTTAAAAACTTTTAGTATCAATATACTGACGTTTCGACTTGGTCACACAAGCCATCCACAGAGTAAAATAATGGCTAATGTGTGACCAAGTCGAAACGTCAGTATATTGATATTAAAAGCTTGTGTGACCAAGTCGAAACGTCAGTATATTGATATTAAAAGTTTTTAACATGTTATATATTACTTTTCTTTGATTATATTTATTATTTTTTCTCAGTCTGTGATGAATATGATTAATGATTTTATAGTTTTGTACTTTTTTCACTTTTAAATCAGCTCTGATTTTTTCCTCATGTTTTTATGGCTGCTTTTGAAATATTCTGTATTTTCTTTAAAGATTAGTTGTTATATATTCTATATGATTTAACACTGTCA
Organism: Epiperipatus broadwayi; assembly: GCA_028023455.1. Classification (NCBI taxonomy): domain Eukaryota; kingdom Metazoa; phylum Onychophora; class Udeonychophora; order Euonychophora; family Peripatidae; genus Epiperipatus; species Epiperipatus broadwayi. The sequence goes on from JAQFVV010006222.1 coordinate 6,042,192, forward strand.
GATGCCTTTTGAAAATCAACAAAATACGGATATAAGTGATCCCTCCTATTTTTTTAGTTTTATTTGTAATTAAGTGAAATGATATATGTTGTATATATCCAACTAATTTCATCTTCAAAAAATATTCCTCTATTTGAGTCTTTACCCCTTCTTATTGATTTTAACAATCACATAATTAAATACTAGTTTCTAATTAAGTATGGAATGCTAAAAATATATAATATTTTTGAAACAAAACAATTATTCAAATGCCATTTCCTAAGAATCTTTCTCAAGTCAGATATTCTAACGACTACTTTCATTTGTCACAGATTCTAATTCCATGTGAACAATTAATTATTACTAAAGAAATATCATATTGTCTCAACTCTACATATTTAATAGATCTTATTTTTATATTCATGCTCGTAAATTTTATATCTGCATTATAATCAAAAATTATGGAGTGTGTAGAATAAGGCAGTGTTAAAATCATCTCTAAATAAACATTTCATTACTGTTGAAATATCAATGATTAAACAGATACCCATATAAGACTATAGCGACCAGATAAAAGTTGTCACTTTTAAAAGTCTGGTTAACAGATTAACATCAGAGAATATTATTTGAAAATTTATTAAAATCCTTTCTAGAAAGCCTGAATTGTTAAAGATTCTTGTAATAAAGAGGAGAGACATTTAAAGAATTATTTTTTGAGAAATATTATTAATCTTTTATTTAAGAAATCTATTAGTATTTTATTTATGTAACAGATCTGAAACTAAATTCGTCTATCTTGTTTTGAAATTTGCAGATTGGCAGTAAGAATTAAATTATCTATATTTTTAAAATATACCTTTATATAAACTTTTACACAACTTATACATTTATTACTGTCTTAACCATGTGCATCATTTCCCAGATATATTATTTCCAGGGCTTTTGCTCTTTTCTTTTTCAATTTATTACATAAAGCTTTTTTATTAATTTTTCAGAAATTGTTTATTATTCAAATTTGCTTCATATAATTTGAGAATAATAAACAACCATCTTTTTAAAATTTTATCCCTTAACAATAAGAATGTTTTCAGGTTATATTTTAGTGCCTTTTATTATATTCTGCTATTTTCTGTTATTAATTATTATATATGAATTTGTATTCAAAGTGATATTTGTTTACATTTCTACAATGATCTTGAAATCATTTTATCTAATTTTTTTACTTATATTCTTTTCTTCTTTGATTTTATTGTATAATGCTGTTCCAGTTTTTATATTGTCTTTTATGCATCTTTACATTCATTTTTAACCATTGTAATGTTTTATGTACTCCATTGTTTTCAAATTTTACTACGTTAATTAAAACTTTAATAATAACTCTTTCAAACTTTATTAACATTTACAACCCATTGGATTAAGTTAGTTTTTTTTAAATCATATTTTGATTTTTTTCTTAAATTCTGACTGATATTTTCCCATTAATTTTATTTCTGATATATTGGTTAGACCTCTTCATTTAAAAAAATAATTTTTATTTAATCTTTATATGTTTGAGTTTGATATTTGCAATTACTAAACTATTCTCAAAAAATTTATCTGTTCTCTAAAAAGTGTAGTAATATAGTTCTCTTATTGATTACTTCTAATTATTACTACTATTTTATAATATTTTTCATCTTTTATCTCCATTCTATTTATTTCAGTCCTAATATTAAATTTGGCTGTTTTAAATCATCATATCATATATCATAAAGCAAGATTTAAATTTTTTTTATTATATTAAATTTTTTCTTCAAAACTATTTTTATGTAATAAATCATCATTATTTATTTTGATTTCCAATATTAGCATTCAAATCTGCTTCAATAATAATAAAGTTTTTAAGAGGTATATCATCAACAATTAGGCTGAGATTTATAGTCGAGGAAATGTATTATTATTGTGTCATATGCAATATTTAATGTAGGATCATATATTTAGACTGGCTTAAAAGTTTTGCTTAAATCTAGAGGGTTATATTCTTTTCACCAATATAAATTTAGTAGCACTTTTACACTTTGAACTATTTTCAGGCTAAATGAATTTACCACAATTTTACTGTATGATTGTTTGATTTAATTGGTTAGTCCAAAAATTGCATATTTCTATTTTTTGTATTTTTTGGAATAATCACAGATTTTTACTTGTAGTCAAATCCTTATCATTTCAAGTTTTTATGAAAAATGTGATTAGCAGATGAAATTCGTTGCTTATCTTTCTCAAATAAGAGTGTAGATCAAATTTTTCTAGACAAATATCTAAGCTATGATAATATTCCATGTAAACATTGTGTTATCACTAATATGACTAAACTAATATATCTAGAAGATTTCAAAACAGCTCACTCTTGACATAAAGAATAGATTTTCTTTCTGAATACTCTTCTGATAAATGCTACTGTCACTTTCTATGACTAAAACATAATTATTGAAAGTAATTCAGTTTCATTTATACTGATGGCTATAAATTCTGCCTTCATAGATCTAACTTTTCTCCTTTGTTTGATATCTAGTGTAAAATCATCAATAAATATTAATAAAGCATTAAAAAAACAGAGAAACAAAAATAATCAAGGAAGAACACTAAAAATAATCAAAGAAGAACACTAAAAATAAGAAAAATGAAGATAAATAAAGATTAAAAAATACACATCTTTTCTACATAAAAGATATTACAGAAATGTAGGTAAATTACAACATAGATATTGCTATAAGATAAAAATGTTATCACTCAAATGTTTAATATTAAAATAATTATACCATTATTTATAAATAATAAATAATTATTTTTTAATTTAAATACAAAATTATTAATCTGTAATTATAATAATATTTACTATAATTTTAAATATAAATATATAATCATACTTTTTTAAAGTATGGCTTATATTTTTACTTTCTTTTTCCCCTAGAATTTTCAACCTAATGTCTTTTACATTAGATCGATGCTTTGACACATTAAAAAAAAAACAACTTTTAATTCTATAAATAATCTACTAAGGGTTTTAGAATAATTCAAATTATCTCCCTGCCCTTATACAGTATGTCTTGTTAAAATCAGTTTCATTTAGATGGCTTTATCTTTCTTTATAATATTCTAATGCTACAGTTGTTATATATCTAAACAAATTTATACTAATTTAAATCATCGACTTTACTTTCAAAGCATTCAAATGTTTACATATAAATGTAATTCTATTATTATTTATAAACTTCAAACTATTACTTCTTAAATAAAAAGATGTTTAATTTTTAAATTTATGATTCACATTATAATTTTAAGAAGTAAATATATCATTCAATCTCAAATTTTTTATATAAATATTATATTTTCATTTCCTTTTATTCGTAGAACTTTTGAACAACGATATTTAAAATTATATTTAACAAACTCACCATTATTTCCACAGACAATAAGCAAAGAAATTTTTTAAAAACGCAAATCTCGCCAAATTAAAATGAATTTAAAGAAATAAAAAAAAATGAAGATTATTTTAATCATCTAAAATTTGCCCATAATGTAGTTGTGTTTTTGCCAGTACTAATTTCAGAGATTCAAAAAAGGTTATAAGAGCTATTTGTTTAAATACAAGTATAGTATATATACTTAAGCTATATATAATTAGAGGGGATTCGAACCCAGAATTTCAAGTTTTCTTAAGTTATCCATTCCATCTTATACAACCGATACGCATCTTAATATAAACCTAACACTGACTATATATATATATGGATATGGAAGATGATCTGAACCAATTGATGAGTGCTGGTTCATATATATTGGAGATCATTTGTCTTTTTTTTTTTCAGCTGCAGAAAAGAGTTTGCTATTAATAGAAAAGAGACCCCTTTGATTCCTTTTGGAAGCCTTAAAGGAACTAAGCAGGACAAATTTCTAATGTTCACTTACTATGTGATTATTCATATAGTATATGAACATGAATAGGCTGCTCACCAACATGCATTTTCCAGCATGGTGAGTTTATGGGCTTTTTACTTCTGAGCTTAAGATCAAGGAACACCATGGTCTTTCTTCTCAGTTGCATGACAAGCCAAAATGAATGTATGTGTAAATGATAAATATTTTTCCCAATAGATATATACAATCATGACAGACAAAAATAAAGCATGTCCCTTATTCTCAGGAGTCTGTAACGTCACCAATCAAGGCAATGGTTGGTAGCCAAAGGCAGAGGATGCTAAGAATCCCTTGCCATTTTATGACAACTTTTTATTTAGGTACTTACAACTGCAGATCACTTTCAAGTGAAGGAAGATTGCAAGAATTAGAAGAACTGTCTTATATTAAATGGGACATTGTTGGACTTTGCAAAGTTAGAAAAAAAAGGTGAAGAGACAATTGATTTAAAAAGGGGACAGTACTCTGCTATAAAGGCACAAATATTGGAGATACAAGTGGAGTAGGATTCATTATGAATAAAAAGTGGAAAAACAGCATTGTGAAGATTGATGATGTATTGGACAGAGTGGCAAGATTAGTTATACAACTTAATAGCAGATACCAAATGCAGATAATTTAGGTTTATGCTCCAACAAGTGCTCATAGTGATGCAGTAGTAGAAGATTTTTATATGGATGTACAAAAGGCTTTGATCAGAGTAAGCAACATTTTAAAATTATTATGGGAGACTTTAATGCTAGAATTGGTGAACAAATGAAAGATGAAAATGCTGTAGGTAATTTTGGTTATAGTATTAGAAATGAGAGAGGTCATAGACTTGTGGAGTTGGCAGAAAAAGAAAAACTTTATATTATGAATTCTTTTTTTGAGAAAAATGTTAAAAGGAAATTGGCATGGAAGCATCCAAATGAAAATGCAGCAGAATTGGATTATATTTTGACTAACAGAAAATACATATTTCAAGATTGTAATGTTCTTAATAAATTTAACACAGGAAGTGATCATCAATTAATAAGATGTAAGATACATGTTAATGCAAAACTGGAGAGACAAAAATTATTAAGAAAAACAATATTTACAGTTGATATTCCTAATCTTCAGAAACACTCTAATGAATTTCAATTAGAACTTACAAATACATTTCAAGTACTAGTAGATTTTGAACATGATTCAGATTTGAATGAAATTAATAAGAAAATAACTGATACATTTTTTAAAAACTGCAACAAAGATAGCTGGCAGATAGAAGCAGCAATTGACCAATAAAATTTCTACTGAGAGTAGAGAATTTATGAAGAAAAGAAGGTATATGATGATATACAAAAATGATGCATTAAAAAGGATGGAACACCTTGAATTCTGTAAAATGGTGTGGAAAAGAGTTGAAAATGATATAAGAAAGTATAACTGTGAATTAGCAAGAAAAGTTGTAGAAGAGAATAAAAGTCTCAAGAATGTAAAACAACATTTTGGTATTGGTAAGAAATTTATATCTGCAATAAGGAAAAAAGATGGAATTATTACTAAAAAGAGAGATGGCATCATGAAATGGGAAGGCTTTTATCAAAAATTATATAATAATAAAGAACAAGTACCTCCTATATCTATTATATCTACAAAATTGCCCAGAATTTTAAATGAAGAAGTGAGACATGTAATTAAATTTATAAAAAAAGGAAAGGTTCCAGGTAATGATGGAATTATAATTGATATATTAAAAGAAGCAAGTGAAGAAATAGAATTTTTTTAACAAAGTTATAAACCAAATGTTTAAATGATAAAGATATACCAGATGATTGGAAGGATGCAGTATTAATATTAAATTCTCAAAAAGGTGATAAAGAAGATATTAGAAATTACAGACCTATCGGCCTTTTATCAGTTTTATACAAAGTTTTTACCAAGGTAATTACAACACATCTACCAAGAATTATTGGATTTCCACCAACCAAGAGAACAAGCTGGATTTAAAAGTGGTAGGTATTGAGAGAAGTTATAGAAAGGACAAATGAATAAGAGTTGCCATTATGCTTTGGATTTGTAGATTATGAAAAGGCATTTGATTCTACAAACATTTCTTCAGTGATTAAAGCATTAGATTATCAAGGTATAGATAGATCCAGGATATTGTTATATTTTAAAGAATATTTATAAAAATGCAACAGCAACAATTAGATTACATAATGATACTAGAAACATCAACATTGAGAAGGGTGTAAGACAGGATGACTCCATATCTCCAAAACTTTTTACAGCAGTGCTGCAAAAAATATTTTGTGGATTAAAATGGGAATCTAAAGAAATGAAAATAAATGGAGATAATTTAAGTCATTTAGATTTTGCAGATGATGTAGTTGTTTTTGCAAATAATGCTTTTAGAGCTGCAAGAAATGTTGCAGGAGTTATCAGATGAAAGTAGGAAAGTAGGACTAAAGATAAATGTTAAAAAGACTAAAGTAATGTTCAGTGGATTTTTTTGAAAGTTGAAAATAAAGATTGATTATGATGATTTAGAATAAGTTAACAACTACAAATACCTCGATCAGATTATTACTACAGATGGAAACATAATAAATGAAATTTATCATAGAATTCAACTTGGTTGGAGTGCTTTTGTTAGAAATAACTTGATACTAAAAGGAAACATACCTACGTGTTTGAAAAGAAAGGTTCTTTATAAATGTATTTTACTAGTTCTTACTTATGGATCTGAGATTTGGATACTTAATAGAAGAGCAATGCAGAGACTTCAGACCACTCAAAGAAATATGGAGAGATACATGTTAGGAGTAACAAGAAATGAAAAATGCAATATATGGGTAAAAGATCAAACAGATGTTATTGACCTCATTGAAAAAATTAAAGGAATATAAGTGGAATTGGGCTGGAATATTGCTAAAAGAGATGATAATAGATGGACAATAGAAATCTTAAACCGGATTTTAAGAGATTGTAAAAGACCCAGAAAAAGTCCACATGTGAGATGGATGGATGAAATAAAAAAATGTGCAGGGGTAATATGGAGAAGAGAAGATAAAAATCAGAGAAGATGGTTTGTACATGGAGAGACCTTCATCATGCAGTGGATTGATAATGGTCGATGATGATTTATCTTTTTTACATGTATGTGACCATGTGTATTGGTTGTATAAGATGGAGTGGATGGCCAAAGGGAGCTTGAAAGTCTGGGTTCAAATTCCTCTAGCAGCTATTTAAAAAAACACCAAAGTAGAAGTAAACGTAAATATGAAAATTACCAAAGTACTGTTCAAAGGCTTTTCAAAGAAGAAGAAAATAAAAACTGACAACCATGAATTAGATGTTAACAATTACAAATAACTTGGACAGATTCAAAATTTTGGACAGAGTGCTTTTGGTAATTTGATGCAGAGTTTGAGTGACAGATTCTGGAATTCAAGATTATGGACCAGCTAGATCACTTCCAATGCTTAAACTTCTTATGAATTTCTAAGCAACAAATCATTTCCATTCGTTTTCATTAAATATATATTTTACTAGTACTTTATATATGGATCTGAGACTTAAATACTTTAAAGACCAATATGTAAACATCAGACTGCACAGCAAAATATGAAGAGATATATGTGGGAAATAACAATTAGTAATAAAATGTGGAACACACGACTGAGAGAACAAGCAAGCATTATTGATACCACTGAATTAAAAGGTCTTTTAAAAAGGAGCTGGACTGGCCATGTTATTAGAAACGCAGATGAGAAATCCACTGAAGTTTTAAATTAAATCCTAAGTGATAGCAAAGAAAAAAAAAAGACTAGCTAAATATGGATGAATTAAGAAAGTTTTATAGAGTGAAGTAAAAAAAGAAAACTATGGATTAGAGAAACTGAATTAAATTTGAAGAGATCATCATTCTGCAATAAATTGATAATGATTAAAAATAATGATGATGATAACATATAAATAATTTATCATATTTTCAAATTATAATTTTGATATTTCCAAAATGCTACATCAAGTAGCCATAAGTTAAACAATACATTAAACTATTATTAAAAAAAATAGTCAAGGTTCCACAAACATCATCGAATAAAGATTGATTTTTAATCCTCTAATGATAATTAAAGCTAATTGTAAATAGACCTGTGATATTAAAAACTAAATTTTGAAAGATGTTAAAAAAAATTAACCCAGACATATAAAAACGTAGACTTCTATACAGATGAGTTATTTATTTATACATTCATAGTTTTTATGGTATATATTTAAATCAGTAATTTTACCTAATTATTTTGTTTATGTTACAATTTTTTAGTGCCCTGGATGTTTCACTGCAGTGATAAAGTGATAGAAGTTAGTGCTTAAACCTTAGATCAAAGCGCAATTTTTTATTTCCGGTATTTAAAACATCATAAGATCTTCCTTGCAAATAAGTTTTCAATATTTTTTTAAATCTTTTACGATGTGTAAACTAGATAGTAATTTTTCTATCATTTATTTATTGCCTGAAACTAATACCGTGATTATACACAATTATTACATAAATTAATTAATTATATATAAGATGTATAAATTGGAGTAATTAATTAAAATATTAATAATTAGTTTAATCTGCTATGTCTAACAATTAACAAGTCTATTTTAATGTACGATACAACATTTAATTATCCAAGAGATTCGTGAGCAATAAATCTGCTTGTTTTTTTTTTAGCACAAGTACATTGTGTGACTGCATGTATTAACACATTTAAAGGTTAGAGTTGTTAAATCAATTTAATATTTATCAATAATATAATGGATTTTTTTTCAGAAAATGTCTTCATAGAGATAATAAGTTTTTATATACTGCTGCATAAGCTATGTTTTTTAAAATATATATCTGCAATGGTTTTATTATATAATTTAAAGATTCAGTAGATTAAAAAAGTCTGCAAATTTTATATTGTTACATAAGAGGAAATTGTTTCAAATTCGTACATTTCCATTCATTTTGCTTCCTCTTTTATTTATTATTAGATATATCTAGTAAAATTTCTATTAATAAATAGTAGAGATGTTTATTAATATATATTTCGTGTTCAAGAATAGGAAATATATTTTAGAAAAATGTTTTATTGCATATAATGTCTGAAAGAAAATTATAGTTAAAGACACTGATATAATTTTTTGTTTATTTTATAGAATTCTACATTATAGCGAATAATGCCATGATGGTAGCATATACTCCTACCATAACTATGTACCTGGATTCGAATCTGCACCAGATTTCTACTGGAAAGTTTTGCAGACTTAGGATTTTTCTTCCAGATAGCCACTCATAATTAGGCCTGCTATCATTTTCATACAGATGGATAAATAGGAAATTAATAAGGAAATCATTATTGATTGATAATTAGAAAGTTGATGAGTTAGGTTTTTCCCCATCACTGTTGGAGAAGCCTTTATTCAGTGATGAATTGCTTAAGCCTATTTTACCTTTTTTTATTCCTAGTAAATAATAGTTTTATTTGTTTATACCATGATTTATTAGTTTTGGATGCAGTAAAATAAGGAAAACCTGTCTACTTTAATCATAGACAAATTAATAATAGTTTACCAAGAGTTTATGAAGTTCATAATTATTTTTTTTTAAAAATTATCATCTTTTCCCCTGATGAAAAGTTTTATTATTATATTTTTGTGTTCTAATATTTTAATGTTTGATGGTTAGTATTTTATTGTTTATATAAAATAATATAACTTTGAATTAATGAACATTTTTTAACAGTTTTAATTATTTTTTAAGTATTAAAATCTAATATTTATATTCTTTGTACTACTATATATCATTATCTGTTATACTGAAATCAAAAAATAAATAAAATCTGTATATGATATTAACGAAAATAATGTTGCAGAATTTTATTTAGTTCTAAGATTTTCTTATGAGAAAACCTAGTGATATTTTAATTTATTGGGTTTAAAATTGATATTTATAAAATGATTTCTTTTTTTTTTTAGGCATACTTAAAAAATATGCCAAGAATAATTTTTATTACTAACTTGTTGATATAAAATTGATTTCTAAAATAATGTATGGTATGATTCTTCTTAATTTGCACAAGTCAGCAAAGATTTATTACATATTAGAATAAAATACATTTAAGCTATGCATAATTAATAGCAGTGAGAATCAATTTATACTGTTTTACTATATAGTGTTTATTGATAGCATGAAAGTAGTTTGGAAAAAAAAGAAAAGCACTGCCATAATGTAATGTTCCGATCATGATGATTCTAACTTTGTAAATTATTCTAGCTCTTTAGGTTTTCATAATAATTTTGCTGCATCTGTTTGCAATGGTAGACTGCCATACTTTTCTCCAGTGTGTGTGTGTGTGTGTTTATGATGATAGAATGCTATAGTTGTGATTATTATGAATACCTAATATGCTAGAATAATTTGCAAAGTTAGAATAATTATGGCCGACGATTATGTCTTGACAGTGCTAATCCCAAAGTACAAAAGAAGAATATCCCTGCTCTTATTTGTTTATTTTTTATTTTGTAGACTGAATATTTTTTTCTCTTTCATAATTAAAAATAGACTTGTTAAATCTTGTCTAAGCTAGATTTTAAATACTTATCAACTTAATTTTTAAACGGGAAAAGTATGTATTATGATAGCTGTGTTATTAACATTTACAAACATGTTTATATATATAAAAATTAAAAAAGATACTTTTTCATATGTTTATCAAAAAACAACAACAGTGATCATGTGATGTTTGTTAGAATAAATATTCAAAAACAACAACAGTGATCATGTGATGTTTATTAGAATAAATATTCAAGTTTCTGGAATCTTGAATTTATAATTATTCAATATGTATATAAGACAATAATATAATGTGACTTACACAGATATTATGAACACTAAATATTATGATACCTAAGATTACTTAGAAAAATTAAAGAATTTGTTTCACCTTCTTTTCTAAGCAAACAGTAAAAGTGAATCAATACTGAAACATCAAAGAAAACATTATCATAGAATTTATCTTAGAAAATGACAAAATAAAGAAAGTATTGTGTCATTAAGAAATGTTTTATAGCATTCTACATGATTCAAAAGAAACTTAGCAGCAACACCCTATTTCTAAATAAATACATAAAATAATTATCTTTTTAAAAAAATTGAAAGTGTTGTATGTATGTTCTCTAAATAAAAATAAATTAAGGTAATTAGGTAAAAGATACAACTATGATCAAGTAATAATATTTGATTTTTATTGGGAATATCAGCAACAATATCATATAACTTTTTCATATACTTATCAAGAGCAGTTCTCTTCATTCTACTCAAGAGACATCTATTATAAACTATGTGATCAATGGACACCAAATGGCATCCTGCTATAATATTTCCAATTTCAGATCAGTTTTTGTCTTTGCCTTTGACAGGGAGATTTAGAATTCAAAGCTGAAATTAAAGTATTAATATACTTAGCAGCCATTTAACATATATATTATTCAAAATAATATAATAGTGATAGGTTTTTGACTTTCTGACTATTAGCTTGAATAATATAAAATGTAAAATGTGGCTTGTAGATGCAGAAATGCATAAGTTTCACTTTGAAGCCAGAAGACAATCTATAGATAGAAATATTATATCACTTACTCAAGTTTACATTAGATGATTCTAGAGTAAGGAAATTTATTGGCAGTAATTCTTTTTTGTTTGCCAATCCTCTATATAATTTTTCTTAATATCTCAAATTTAAAGATACATTATAAATGAAATGTATTAATCATTAGAACAAATCCTTCTAATATATATGTAATTCCAACTGGTTTACACAGATAAGTTGGCAAAATATATAAAGTATTGTTCTTTCAGATAAAATATAGTAAATACTTGAAAAATTATACTACCATTATAAGCTAATCTAAAATTTTGAATATAAAGTGTGTTATACATTTTACACTAAAAATCCAGATTGCCCAAATTTCACCTTGCAAAAATCACAATTAAAAACCTTACATTATGCAACAGCTATTTTGTATGCATGTTTTGATGTAAAATGACGCCATTTTATATTCAAGGTTCAGATCAATTTATACTCTTAGATCAATTATTTTTTCTGCGTCTAAGGAATAGCTAGCAGCCATAAAACAGCTCTATTGTGAAATATATTTTAATGATTAGATTGATCTTGTTTCATAGTCAGGCTTCCATGATAAACTTTATTGTTATACTTTATTCCTAAAATTAATGGTCTATTTTTAGTGAAAAATGTGCAAGCTATTTCTAAAATACATTTCCACCAAACTGGGTTCTTCAGTTAATCCAAATCTCCATACATGTTAATAAAATACAATTTCTAACAATAAATGGTTAATAATCCATTTTCTGTATTTTTTTAAAAAAAAATCCCACTTATGAAATAAATTTGTAAAACATTGATTATATAATAAGAAGCGTACTGATTTATTCTTAGTCTTCTTTTTTAATAGCTTTCTTGAATTCTCTTTTTGCACTCATTTGTTGTTGTTTTTTTTTTAAAAAAAAAGACGAATACAAAATTATATATATATTGTAGAAAAAATAGCTTCCTTATTGTCATCTTTTTATTTTTTTAATTTTATTTTATTTTACTTATTTATATAAAAAAAATTAAATATACAAATATCAGTGACATCTATCTTCATTTTCTACACAAACAATTATTGATTATATATTGAGACAAGCTTGGTAGTAAGACTATTCGTCTTAAAAGCATGACTAATTAGTTTAGGATCAGACATTTTAAAAATTATCTGATGAGAAACTAATTAGTCATGCCTTTGAAATGGTCATTATAAACAGAAAGTTTTTATCTAACAAAAAGTATTTGAAATAGAATTAAAAATATTGTTTCAAGGTAGGATAAAATTAAAAAATTGTGCGTGTGCTTTTTTGCTTTTAGCCAAGAAATTAATTTTTAATACTTAAACATTATTATTTATTGTTTTTACTATTTATTGATAAATATTAAAAAATATTTTTGTTAAAAATATAATTAAAATAATGGCCATTAAATGAACATTAAAAAAATAAAAGCGTTTATTATTATTTATATGTATGTAAATAGCTTTATGTAAATTCATTTATTAAAAGTTTTGTTTTCATTACGTTTTTATTTGAATTGTTTTCTATTTTTTCAAGTACTAAAATTATTCAACAAATTATTCTCAATTGTTGTCAATTGTCAGACAAATCATTATATCATTTAAAATTTTCTCTATTATTATATCTTTTAAATTCTCACAAATAAGTAAGTTTTTTTCTTTTATTATTTCCTTATCTACAATTATTTCTAACCTCACTTTTATAATTATGTTTATCTAGGAATATACTCAATTCAATATGATTTTTTTAATTTTTCCTTTAGAAAGTATTGGGAAACGATTCTAATAATGTTGATCATTAGTAATCTATTAGTAAATAATAATAACAACAACAATAATAAAAAATAAAATGATTGAATAATTTATTGCATAGAAATCAGAAGAAATTATAGCACCACAAATAAAAGAGTTGAGTTGCAATCTATGGACATTGAACTCCACAGCCTGCCAATCTACTATTGGCAACAATATCCTATAGTTTAATTTTCTCAACCTATTTTCAAAAGTTAATATTCATTCACTTCTTTTTTAATTTATATCTCTAAAATACTCCAATCTAACTCCCCCCCCCCTCCACCATTCAATAAATAGCTATGCCAGTTATTAAAAAGCAAAAATTAAATTTTATTTTGTTAATATAAATTAAATGATTGATCAAATATCCTTAGATGAATATCTAGTTTAACTTGTCATTTTGGTTATCAGGTATCAGCTGGTCTTACAAACAACTAACCATATGCATATTTATTAATTTAATTATTGGAATATCTTATATATGGTTACATCATTATCACCTCAAAAATGTGTTCTAAAAAAACTAACATTAAAGTTTGTATAATTTCCTGAGTCAAACTTTTAATTAAGTCTAGCATGCTTTTGACATTGGGTATGTAATCATTTAAATGTAATAGAAATTGTGCATATATATATACTTTCATTATATAATATCTATAAAAAATTCATGCTACACTTGTTTAATTAAAATGTAATTATGTAAATAATAACTTCAGTATTTGTTTATTATAAAAAATAATATATGTACGCAATACTGAAGTCTAAAAACATTACTGTGATAATTTACAAGATAGATTACTAACGAATCATTTAAATGAGCTTACAATTAACACCCACCTTTCTTATTGTAACTAACAGAATTTTACAACCCTCATGAAAATCACCTAGGGGCAATCTTCATGTATGTTCTACATTCTGACATATAGCATAAACAACCTTTTCTTTTTATAGCCTGTGAAAATCAATTAGATATATGAGACTATTATACACTAATTAACTTATTTATTGCAAAATAATGACTAATGCTAAACATAATGAGGCACTGCAATTTATTTATGTATATACATTATTATAACACACACAATAGCATAAAATGACTGACATGTCAATTGTTAAGCAAGTTAATAGGATTAGTTATTTATTGATTCTTTAATTGATTTTATGCACATATAATGTACAGTACGATACATTTTTAATTGTTTCTAAACAACTACACACTTTTTTTCTCATGTGTCATATAAACCAACAACCACAACTATTTATAATTCCAGTTTTAAGATTTAATAAACCTATAGTTTGAAGATATACTGAATTCATTAACTATTTTAAAAACCAGACTACTATAAATACTTTCAGGCTATAATGCAGGTAAGTAACTAAATTCTATATAAGCAAATGTAAGATGCAGGAAAACATCATCTGCATTACATTATTTATGCATAAATAAATACATGTGAGCTAGGAACACACCACAGAATAGGAATTTGCATCTATCATGTACTATTATAAAGGTTTTTTATGTAAAAGGAACTGGCAGTCACAAACAGTATTATCCAAGACATGTATAAAAACAAAGCAGATGATATACAATGGGAATGTCTGTCTACCATATGCCACTGCTCTAAGTAAGATAATGACTGCAAGTGACTGGCAATCGAACAGTATCCCAATCATTTATGAATAAATAAAACATACAAATGAATCTCATATATAAACAAAACAGACTGAATTAAAGTTAAAGTACATCAATTATATCAATACATCTAAATTATCCTTCCCCAAACCTGAAGGATAGTTTGTGTAAAATTATAAACTATTAAAAATAATAAAACAATCTTAATTTGTTCTGTCTATGCAGCCTGTTTTGTATCCGATCTAGAGTTCATCAAGCTACAAGTTAAATTATTATTTTGACAACTTTTTATATCTACAGGTGGTGGAAATGACTGGTTTTAAATACTAAGTCTTTAAAAGCATGGCCAGAGATTGCAATAATAGCTAATTGATTTACATAAAAAATACTTGTCTTTTAGATTTATGCTGATTGAATTGTGGCATGATTAAATAAAACGAAATAGCAATCCTCTGTCATACTAGTTTATAAACAGATTTACAAAATCAATAATACCAATAATTTATAAAATACTTTAAGGATAACGGAGATAAATACTTAATGTTATTAATAGACATTTATAATAAAATATTTTTAAAGTTTATACCCATTCTCTTTCATCACTAAGAGTTCAAGCTCCGACTTCATGTATTGGTATATTTAATGGATTTCATTTGTTTAACCATATCTATGGCAGCAGCAGCTTTTAATCATATTGTTTTTAATTCCACAGACAGCATTGGATGGTAGTTTGTTGATTTTCAGCTGGTTTTGTCCCAAATCAGTAAACATTTGAAGTTTAGGCATATAATGTACACAACACTCATTAAGATGTTTCTATATTAGCTGATGGCTTTTTTCAATACTTTTGGCCTGCACTTTGCCAGATGGCTAGAGTAAAGCAAATGGTGTCTTTTCGCCTCCTGCATGATATTTTAACACCAATCACAATAAATATAATGGGATCAAAATCAAGGATTAATAAGTAACATTAAATTTAATTAAACCACTTCTGCAATAGTAATTCAGCAATAATCAATAATAATTATAATGTTTTATAACCCTTATTTATAGTTCCATGAGTTGGCTTATGAGCAAAATTGAATCCATTGTCTATGGGATTTGCAGCTTATTTGTCCAATCATGACATTTACAAACTTTTATCTCTGAAAAGGATTACCAAACTAAATTACATAAGATATTTATCTCTATAATTAATTGATCTGTTTGTAAAAATTTTAATTACATTTTCTAAGATAATGCCATTTTCATCCACCTAATTGTAAAATACTTTTACAAATGTTAATAAAATAAATATTTTGCTTTACATTATTTTTAAAATAAACTTATAATTTGTAATACTGTATACTTTTATCTGTGCATATACCTATTTATATATAACTTTTATTTATTAACCCTGTTGAAAATCTTTACTTTTAGAAATTCCTTTAAATTTTTAAATTACAGATATTAAGCATATATAAATATCACTTTATTATATTAATGTTAATCTATTTGTCAGACAAAAAAACCTGATTAATTTTTATTTCAATAGATTTATATTATTAGGATTATACATTTTATAAACTGTAATTATTGCTAAAATTGTTAGAATATATATTTTTTCTTATGAGTCATAGCATCAGCCAGGAAGCAAACCTGCTAACCCAGGACAACTGCTTGTAAAGCAGCTGTCTCTGACCTCTCGACCACCAATGCTTGACAAATTGTTAGAATATTTGTATAAAGAATTTATAAAAGCAAATAAAAATGAATTCAAACTTTATTTGCAAAGTAAATTTGATAATAAAAAAGTACATTAATTCTTCTTCTGCATTGCTCATTTTTTTAAGAATGTGTAATAGTTTTTTGGATTACATCTTCAACTTTTTATTTTAATAAATTAACCTTTATTATTCATTAATTCTTCACAATTTTTAAATTATTTTTAAGAAACATAAGTTTAAAATAAAAAAAAATTATTCTTACAAGTAATATTTCAATTTTGTACATATAGAAAAAAAGTAATATAAAATATGTAATCAGAATTGTATATATTATTTCACTATTGGTGATAAAAGTGTATTTAGAATGAAATGAAATTCATTTAAACACCATTTCTAACACCAAAACAAATTTTCATAAAGAATAAATAAATAAAGGAATAAAATTATGTTTTAAAATATTATGTTCCATTTATAATTAATTTTAAAAAATGGCAAAAAACCTCCAGCTATAATGGTTGCATTCTTTTTTCAGCCAATCACAATTTTCTGCTTTATATTATCACATTTTGCTTGACTTGTAACCTTAAAAAATAAATATTTTCAAATAAAATCTTAATTAAACACCATATTCTATTCAAAAAATAAATATTTCATGAATATTTTCATAAATATATAATTATACTATGAAAAATATACAACATTCATTTTCAAGATTTGAATAAAAGATTAGCTTATGAGAACAAAAATCTATCATTCATCAGTCTTTTATATTAAGTTCTCTATATGATACTGATATTTAAAAATTTTAAAAATTAATAAATCAATATATACTTTAGTTTCAAATTTTATCATCAAATGAACACAAAGTCAGCAAGTGAATGTTATAGATATCAGCAAGTGAGTGGTTTTAGATTGAACTATATTATTAAAGCAGAATTGTTTTTATTAAAATAAAAGGTGATATAAACAGCATTGGAAAGTTTATCAGTTCAATGACAACTTGTGATTATTGTAATATTTTCTGTGTAATTTAATATGAAAAGTATAAATCTTTAATCAGTCAGTTGTGGAAAATATCTTTAATTTTTACTAAGTCAAGATTGAAAGAATCCTCACATGTATTTATGTTCAAGTTAGATCATATATAAAGATAGATTTCCACTTTTTATTTTTAAAGAAAGTTGTCTTGACAACCTATTGAGATTGTTTTTGATATTGTATTGTTTAACTGTTGACTGCTTTTATATATTTATATAAATACCTATATAGCCTTAAACATTATTATCTTTATTATGTAAGTAATACATAATTGGAGTACAGTTTGAAAATTATAATGGATTATTTATTAGTTTGATTTTGGAACAGGTTAAACTTATCTGTTTAATGAGGTTTATCTAAATTTCTTTGAATTAATGATTTCATTCTTTGTAGCAAATTGCAATCTTTAGTGTCCATTTAAACAAATTAGATCATATATAAATGTGGATATTAATCTTTAATGTTGATTGAACTTGCCAACAAGATTGAGTTGGTGATTATTACTGATATT
Organism: Epiperipatus broadwayi; assembly: GCA_028023455.1. Taxonomy (NCBI): domain Eukaryota; kingdom Metazoa; phylum Onychophora; class Udeonychophora; order Euonychophora; family Peripatidae; genus Epiperipatus; species Epiperipatus broadwayi. The sequence goes on from JAQFVV010006222.1 coordinate 6,060,445, forward strand.
GTTTAAATGATTGCTTTTGTGTGTGTGTATATATATATAAAATACATATTTTGCAGGTTCATCCATGTTAAAAACTTTTAATATTAATACACTGATGTTTCGACTTGGTCACACAAGCCATAACTCTGTGGATGGCTTGTGTGACCAAGTCGAAACGTCAGTATATTAATAAAAAGTTTTTAACATGGATGAACCCGCAAAATATGTATTTTATATATTTAACCCGTGCAAATCTTCATTTTAACATATATATATATATAGTTTTATAGACCACATCCATATCATGATGAGTAAAAAAAGGAAAAATAGTATCCAAGAAATAAAAGTTATTTTTATATATTTATGGATACTGTATCTATCCACACTACCATTTTATGACAACTGAATTAATAGTTGATTACCCAAAATTAATAATTATTTTCTTTACTTATAAACCATATTTACTAACCTATAGTCATCTTAAAATGAATGTGTATATAGGAAGTAAAAGGTTATGTATATCTGCACAGTATACTGGTTAATATGATGCTATTTTTGGTTTTATAAATAATTTTTGTATGTGCAAGAAATACATGGATTGTTCACATGTATTTATAAATGAAAATAATCATTTTAATTGCACTTTTGATAAAATCTAAATTTGAAAATAACAAATTTCTCGTTAAAGTGCAGCAAAAATTAACTTTTGATTATTTCATATCTAATTAGCTGAAAAATAAAAAATTATAATTGATCAATATGGATTATTCTAAAAAAGGGGAGATAATTCATTTTTCTTTTGGTAAAAACATGGCTGATAATTGTCTGAAAAACATAAAATTATACAGTAAAACTTTTTCTTTAATGATTCTATTCCCCACTCTATTTTGCCATTGTTTATAATTCAAAATCTAGCAAAGTTAACTTTGAAAATGTATTTAAAAATGGCATACACTATGTTTGCATATGACATGCCACATTATAGGCAATTTTTTTTCAAGAAGAGTCAAAATGGCAGCACAAAAAATTTATTAAAAGAAAAATTAAGTTTATTTATACAATATTAATTTATTTTTAAGAAATGGATTTTAAAAAAGTGATTATATAATAATATTTGTAATATATAAGCATTTGTATGAGCATTTGTAAGTTCAATTAATAATTTATTTTTGCTATTATGCAAAAAATACTTGAAAACAAATTGATAAACAATGAAATATTTATTTTATTAAAAAAGAAGACTCAAATATTCTTATCTTGGCAAAAATTCTTACCTTTACAAAAAGAAAAAAATTGTTATTAAGAATGACTGGTAAATAAACTTATATGCAATTTTATTAGAAATTTTATGTAGAATAATTTTAATAATTAAAATAATCATTTTATAATTAGCATACCAAAATTTATAATTTACAAATACATTTAAAATTAATAATTTTAAAAAGGTTTATGATAATCATTACAATAAATACTCTTTCTTATTACATTGCCAAATGTATACCATATAATACTAAATTGTCCAAGCACTTTATCACTGTTACACAGTCCTTTATTTGCCACCCTTTTCTTACAATTTACAGTTTCCATTGCCTCAGAAATCTTCTTCAGAACTTTATATCTCCCAACTTCAACTTTTCAACAGTTAAGATTGGAAAGTGCTGAAGAAGATTGCTGGGGCAATCAAAACTGTAAATTGTAAGAAAAGAGTGATAAATAAAGCATTGTGTGGTAAAGTGCTTGGACAATTTAGTATTATATGATAATCATTATATTTACTTAGCTTTATTCTTTTTATTATATGTTAGTTTTATGGAGCATTTAATATTTTATATTTTTTATTATGTGTTATGGCATGTTCAAACAAATGCATAAAAAAGTAAGTATAACATTTTTCATAATCGCCAAGTTAAAACTTTTCTCATTGTATAAATTGTTAATAGTATATAGGATAATTAACATGCTGTGCTAAATAATTTTAATCTCTCTTATAAGAAGAAAATGCATTATTGTTTTTATAAAATGAAATTACATAACACTTATAATGTGCACTAAAATGCATATTATCTATAAAACAAAGTAGGGTAATGCATGTACTCTATTGTAATTTTATAAAGGAAAGGAATGCTAATTAAAATCTATTTCTAGATTTATCTAAATAGAAAAAAAACAAGACACCTCATATTTAAAACAAAATGTCCAAATCAATGGTTTATTATTAGGAAATAAACAAAATGATATAAGACAATAAAACTTATATTACATTTACAATAACAGAATAGGTAATCCAGTATTTACCTTGCTGTGATGTAATTAGCCTGAAGGCACACAACTGTAATTATCTGATATTTGTGTCGTCGGAAGAACACATGAACGTTGTCATGGCAACGAAGAGACTGACATGACTAATTCTAGAGATTTGATTTTTTGTTACCTTGCTATGACATCATAAGCCTGAAGGCATACAGCTGTAATTATCCAATCTTTGCATCGCCGGAAGAACACATAAAACATTGTCATGGCAACGAAGACGCTGATATGACTAATTCGAGAGATTTGATTTTTTCATCCACGAGATTTTTTTCGACCCACGAGATTTACAAGTGGATTTCTTCCTATTTGTTGCATCGTTTTTTTCAGTGCAGCAGCGTTTTTTTCAGTGATTTCATTTTCAGTGTTTTAATAGTTCAGCAATTTTTTTACCATTTTTTAAAAAGAAATCATTATTTTCTCAACAATTGTAAGTAATTTACATGTTATTTCTTCTATGATATTAAGTGGATGTATTTTATATTTTATTAATTTTCCAGATTTTCTGGAAAAAAACTTCCATAAGAAAAGGCACGTGGTTTGAAGACTCCAGAATATCCTCCGTAACAGCTCTCCGTTTTATATATTGTTGGTCCAGAGAATTAATGTCTATCCTATTTTATGCTGACCAGTTAGAAATGGCGGACAAGACTGTGATTGACTGGAACAACTATCTCCACGAAGTATGTGCATGGAAGCTGTTACATAATGAAAGGCGGAAAATCGGAGGCCCTAACACAATTGTGGAAATAGATGAAACTCTATGTGGAGGCGTACCTACAAAGATGGTCATTTTGGTGTAATTCTACAACATATAAGCCAGTTCAGTCCACCACAGTAATCGTTATTTGGGTAAGTACGCATTTTGTTGTGATATTCATCTTTTATTTTCCTTATAAATTACAGTAGTTTTTATTCGTAGTAATTTCTACTAAAAAAAATTCATACATTTATATAGTACTTTTAAGATGACTGAATTATGATTAATTATGATTGTAGACTCACAGTTTTCACTTTATGATGTGTTTTTTTAAAAAAGACAAAATTATTTGAATACTTGCAGAATTATTACTTCTGGACTCGCACTTTATGACACATTTTTAAAGAAGACAAAATTAATATTTGTAGACTCGAGTTATTTGTAGATTCGCAGTTTCCTTTATGATAGGTTTTTAAATTTATATAGTACTTTTAAGATGACATTAATTTTGTAGTGATATTTATCTTCATTTCCTATTTTCTATTTTGCGTTTATTTATCTTACATTTTGCTATTTTCTATTTTGCGTTTTTAAAAAAACAAATTAATATTTGTAGACTCGCGTTTTCACTTTATGATAGGTTTTTTAAGGTGACAAAATTTTTATTTGAATACTTGCAGAATTATTACTTCTGGACTCGCACTTTATACATTTTTAAAAAAGACAAATTAATATTTGTAGATTCGCAGTTTTCACTTTATGATAGGTTTTTTAAGTGACAAAATTATTTGAATACTTGCAGAATTATTACTTCTGGACTTGCACTTTATACGTTTTTTAAAAAGACAAAATTAATATTTGTAGACTCGCAGTTTTCACTTTATGATAGGTTTTTTAAGGCGACAAAATTATTATTTGAATACTTGCAGAATTATTACTTCAGGACTCGCACTTTATGATACGTTTTTTAAAAAAGAAAATTTAATATTTGTAGACTCGCAGTTATTTGTAGATTCGCAGTTTTCACTTTATGATAAGTTTTTAAAATTTATATAGTACTTTTAAGATGACTTATTAATTTTGTAGTGATATTTATCTTACATTTTTTATTTTGCGTCCAATTTTAGTTAATTATTCATGATGTATATTACTTTTAACTTTTTCTTTTTGCTGCATATCTCTATTTTGTGTCCTATTTATTAATTTTTTTCAGGATTTGTGGACTCGCAGTTTTTACTTATTAATTCTGTAGTGATATTTATCTTACATTTTCATATTTTGCGTCCAATTTTAGTTAATTATTCATGAAGTATATATTACTTTTAATCTTTTTTTGCCACATATCACTATTTTGTGTCCTATTTATTAATTTTTTTTTTCAGGATTTGTGGACTCGCAGTTTTTACTTATTAATTTTGTAGTGATATTTATCTTACATTTTCATATTTTGCGTCCAATTTTAGTTAATTATTCATGAAGTATATATTACTTTTAACCTTTTTTTGCCACATATCACTATTTTGTGTCTTATTTATTAATTTTTTTTTTTCAGGATTTGTGGACTCTCAGTTTTTACTTATTAATTTTGTAGTGATATTTATCTTACATTTTCATATTTTGTGTCCAATTTTAGTTAATTATTCATGAAGTATATATTACTTTTAACTTTTTTTTGCTGCATATCACTATTTTGTGTCCTATTTATTAATTTCTTTTTTCAGGATTTGTGGACTCACAGTTTTTACTTATTAATTTTGTAGTGATATTTATCTTACATTTTCATATTTTGCCTCCAACTTTAGTTAATTATTCATGAAGTATATATTACTTTTAACCTTTTTTTGCCGCATATCACTATTTTGTGTCCTATTTATTAATTTCTTTTTTCAGGATTTGTGGACTCGCAGTTTTTACTTATTAATTTTGTAGTGATATTTATCTTACATTTTCATATTTTGTGTCCAATTTTAGTTAATTATTCATGAAGTATATATTACTTTTAACTTTTTTTGCTGCATATCACTATTTTGTGTCCTATTTATTAATTTCTTTTTCAGGATTTGTGGACTCACAGTTTTTACTTATTAATTTTGTAGTGATATTTATCTTACATTTTCATATTTTGCCTCCAACTTTAGTTAATTATTCATGAAGTATATATTACTTTTAACCTTTTTTTGGCATATCACTATTTTGTGTCCTATTTATTAATTTCTTTTTCAGGATTTGTGGACTCGCAGTTTTTACTTATTAATTTTGTAGTGATATTTATCTTACATTTTCATATTTTGTGTCCAATTTTAGTTAATTATTCATGATGTATATATTATTTTTAATCTTTTTTTGCCGCATATAACTCTATTTTGTGTCCTATTTATTAATTTTACCATTTTTTTTAGGATGGACGCCGCGGGCATTATTCTGTACCACGTGCCTTTTTCTCCGTTTTGACCTCATGACCCTGTACCACATGCCTTTCCCCCCGCTCTTCATTTCTATGATGACATTACCCTGAGGGCATCCTATTCTAATCTAGCGATCTTTGACGTAACGTCACCACATGATATGCTGAAAAATTTTAGCAATTACATTTGTCCGCAAATCACTAGGTGACATTATCTTAAAAATCGGGTGGTTAGAGTAGTATGCCTTCAGGCTAATGACATCATAGCCGGTATTTACCTTGCTATGACGTAATTAGCCTGAAGGCAAACAACTGTAATTATCCGATATTTGCGTCGTCAGAAGAACACATGAACATTGTCATGGCAACGAAGAGACTGACACGACTAATTCTAGAGATTTGATTTTTTGTTACCTTGCTATGACATCATAAGCCTGAAGGCATACAGCTGTAATTATCCAATCTTTGCATCGCCGGAAGAACACATGAAACATTGTCATGGCAACGAAGACGCTGATATGACTAATTCGAGAGATTTGATTTTTTCATCCACGAGATTTTTTTCAACCCGCGAGATTTAAAAGTGGATTTCTTCCTATTCGTTGCATCGTTTTTTTCAGTGCAGCAGCGGTTTTTTTCAGTGATTTCATTTTCAGTGTTTTAATAGTTCAGCAATTTTTTTACCATTTTTTAAAAAGAAATCATTACTTTCTCAACAATTGTATTAATTTTCCGGATTTTCTGGAAAAAACTCCCATAAGAAAAGGCACATGGTTTGAAGGCTCCAGAATATCCTTCGTAACGGCTCTCCGTTTTATATATTGTTGGTCCAGAGAATTAACGTCTATCCTATTTTGTGCTGACCAGTTAGAAATGGCAGACAAGACTGTGATTGACTGGAACAACTATCTCCGCGAAGTATGTGCATGGAAGCTGTTACATAATGAAAGGCGGAAAATCGGAGGTCCTAACACAATTATGGAAATAGACGAAACTCTATGTGGAGGCATACCTACAAAGATGGTCATTTTGGTGCAATTCTACAACATATAAGCCTGTTCAGTCCACCGCAGTAATCGTTATTTGGGTAAGTACGCATTTTGTTGTGATATTCATCTTTTATTTTCCTTATAAATTACAGTATTTTGTGTCCTATTTATTAATTTCTTTTTTCAGGATTTGTGGACTCGCAGTTTTTACTTATTAATTTTGTAGTGATATTTATCTTACATTTTCATATTTTGTGTCCAATTTTAGTTAATTATTCATGAAGTATATATTACTTTTAACCTTTTTTTGCCGCATATCACTATTTTGTGTCCTATTTATTAATTTCTTTTTTCAGGATTTGTGGACTCACAGTTTTTACTTATTAATTTTTTAGTGATATTTATCTTACATTTTCATATTTTTTGTCCAATTTTAGTTAATTATTCATGATGTATATATTATTTTTAATCTTTTTTTGCCGCATATAACTCTATTTTGTGTCCTATTTATTAATTTTACCATTTTTTTTTTCAGGATGGATGCCACCGGCATTATTCTGTACCACATGCCTTTTTCTCCGTTTTGACCTCATGACCCTGTACCACGTGCCTTTCCCCTGCTCTTCGTTTCTATGATGACATTACCCTGAGGGCATCCTATTCTAATCTAGCGATCTTTGATGTAACGTCACCACATGATATGCTGAAAAATTTTAGCAATTACATTTGTCCGCAAATCACTAGGTGACATTATCTTAAAAAATTGGGTGGTTAGAGTAGTATGCCTTCAGGCTAATGATGTCATAGCAAGGTAAATACTGGACTACCACAGAATATTATAAATATGAGCGATAAATGAGCTTTCCAATAGATTAATTAGATAATGCTTCAACATCAATACATAAATATAAAGGTACAAAAATAAACTTATTGGAATAAATATTTCAATGGTAGCAGTCTGCAATAGAAAACTTGGAATCCAATCAACATTTTAAAAACACACTGATTAATTAGGAAACAATACAAAAAATACTAGTGTTACCCTCACTTGAATTTCATTTACAATGTCGTTCTTTTATAAAATAATTCTACAATAATAATAATAATAACGACAACAACAATAATAATAATAATGTACAGAGGAAATTATTATTATTGATATTTATATTTCTTATTTTTTGTATATTTTTTTATAGAGGGAAAATTAGTATGAAAGGATTAGATATTAGAATATATGAGAGTGTATGTAATGTTTGAATTTTAACTAAAATAATATTTTAAAAAACACAAAACTACAAGTTTTTTTTAAATTTAATTTATCTATTTATACCTAGATAAGAAAAAAAGTATTTTTTCCCAGGTTATTATTATTGGAATGAAGTTGATTATTTATTATATGAGTAAAATCATTTTTATTTTTTTATTTAGTTTTTTTTTTTTCCAGATATCATAGCATCGGCCGGGACGCGAACCCGCAACACGGGCAACTGCTTGTAAGGCAGTCGCGCTGACCTCTCGACCACCAATGCAAGACAATCATTATTTAGTTTCTAAGTTCTGACCATTGTTTTACATTTATCAACATTTTGTGTTCTTTATTTAAAAAATTTCTTTAATTATCTATTAAATTAAACTTCCATTTAAAAAAGAGGTTTAGAGCTGGTTTTTAATTTTAATGTTCGCTTGTACATAAAAATGTTTTTCAAATTCTTATGCTTCAAATAACAAATCAGTATTTAGTTTTAAATTCAAATCCCATTAGTATATATTAGTTATTAATTGAATAAATCAAGGTTAGATCTCCAACTAGATAAATTTTAATCATCAACCTTTGATAGCACATGAAGAAAAGTAATACAACATCTATTTTTAAATGTACTGACATTAAATATTTTGCCAGTGGAAGTTAATGGCATCCTACTTTTAAATCATATTTTGATTTTTAAATAATACTACTAAATATGTTTGGTTTTACTTATGAGGGAAATGACATTAATAATTCATGATTAATTATTGAGATCTTAAATTTTATTTGAAAGTATATGATTTGTTCTTGGAGTAAATTCTATTTTATCATCATTGTTAATTTAAGAAGAGGATACCCACACGTCTTTCTCTTCCTTAATTACCTTTATTAAAACTATATTCACTAGTGGTTGCATTTTTATTATTCATTAATTACTGGTAATTTATAAAATTTATGATTATAAATAATTAAGTTGTTTATCTGATTATATGTCTAGAATGACCACATGGTTAATGCCATCTAGATTTAGTTGGAATATTTATTCATCTACCATTGTACCCAATAGTATGTGGATGGATTTGTAGCATATATGTTATATGAATCTTCCTCTGTGGCTGTGCCATAATATTTAGCTAATGGTAAAAGATAAAGATTAACTCACGTGCATTGCAAATGATGTAAAATAAAGAACCCGTCTATTACAAAAGGCAAAAGGTAAAATAATCTTTAAGTTGCACATTGTAGAGCAATGCCCTCTTCAAGAATCCTGTAGTGGCATGATGAATTAGAATGAAATTATTCACTAAACGTTTCATGCTGAATGGAGAGAGTTTAAATGATTTTTCACTTTGTTTTACACTTTAATTAAAAAAGGTCAAATATCTTCAATGGTTAACTGGGCTGTATATATATATGTGTGTGTGTGTGTGTGTGCGCGCGCGCATGTTTGAGTAAATCATCTCCAAATTTAAGTCTGTGAAATTTCTGTCTTCATAATAATATTTTTGCTTAACATGGTGTGCTTATGATACTAATGGACTCTAACTGTTAGATAGCTGAATGGTCTTTAAACATGAGGGCCAATCATGAATAGCAAATAAACAGCACTTGACTACGAGTTCTTTCTGCTTAGAAAGATATTATGTTGGTTCATAAAATGCTGAGTACTGCTTCCAGTACAAACATAATTTTCTATCTTTCTCTCATCTTTTTTCAGTCACTTAAGTTATAACAGGATCCAGTCATCATAAGCTTCTTATGACATCAGATCTTTTCTTACACTAACAGTGACAATGTGATTGTGTGCTATGTAACAAAATTTTGATTACTTAACTACCCACACCAAATTTCCAATTCTCTTTCTTTTTTTTCTTTTAACTCAAGACTTAGATAATTAAAAAGCAGTGATAGGGACAAGCTTAGTAGACTGCAATTATTAGTAGCAATGTTTGCTTAAAACAGTACAATTGCCAATAAATCAATTTGGAACTGAATGCGAGTGAAGGAGAATTTTAGACTGACAAAGATTGTATGTTATCTATCATAGAAAAAGAAGGGCTTGAGTTACACAATTAGGATAGGTTGTTCTTGATAAATTATTCATGACTGTAATAGAAATAATAACAATAGTAATAATAATATTAATAGTAGTAGTTCTAAATTATTTTTTAGAATATAGATACAGAGAAGGTTTAAACTTTATTTGGTACAAATTCTTCAAGACAGAATTGAGGACTACTTTGGTAGCTAAGAAGCTGTCAAGATTTAAGATCAATATAACTGCTCCTAGTAAAACTCATTTCCTCCAAAAAAAGAAGATTAATAGAACTGATGGATGGATACAAGTTTTTTGGAAGAGCAGCTTAATCAGTGAAAGAAGAATACATGATGTTGTATTTGCTGTAGAGTCTAATTTACTATCATTGAATTCCTCATTATATTAATAAAAGGCTAATGGTGTTAATACTCACCTTGCACAATGGTATTAGACCTCATTTTATTATCCCCCTATATTTCAATTTTAGATTCAGAGAATTCAGAGAAGAAAAGCTTTTATTCCTTATTGGATAACATTATTACAGCAATAACTTTAAAAGATGAAAATTTTTTTCCCCCAAGTGTCATAGCATCGGCTGGAATGTGAACCCGCAACCCAAGCAACTGCTTGTAAGGCAATCATGCTGACCTCTCAACCACCAATGCAAGACATGAAATTTTTTTTTACTTTAATGCACATGTTGGTACAAATAGAAGATTTTGTGAAAAGTTATTGGAAATAATTATATTGCTGCAGTAAATTCAAATAGTTGGTTACTAATAAATGTTTGCCCAAGAGAGTTGACTGTTTAGGCAGAAAAATCACTACAAAAGAACATGGATGCATCCATGTTCAAAAAAAAATTCTATTTAATAAATTAAATTATAGGTAGAAGTCAAAATACAAGAGTTCACATCATGTGAGCATATACAAACATAGATTATTGGACAAATTAAAGATTAGCAAGCTTCAAGATTAAAATTATAATTGCATTAAAAATAGATACTATTCCAATTATAACCACCAGAAAATTGAGGCTCTTTTTTAAAAGAATCTATTATATAAACAATTTTAACAGCTAACATTGCTATTTTGAATTTTCACTACTGCCATATTCTTGAATCATAGAATTTTTTATAGAGTGCTTTATAGATATAAGTAAATCTATTCTTTGATTTATTAAAAAGAGTTCTAAAAATGATCTTATTATTAGTGATTTGATTAAAAGAAAATGTGGCATTTATACTTGGGAGAATAAATTAGATGTAAAACTTCATATTAAATATAGAGATCTGAAGACATTCAATGACTAATAAGGTTTAAAAATGATTGGAGAATTAAAACTCACAAGATGATTTAGATATTTATGTGATCATTATAAATCTTTTTTGATGCACTGAAAGCAACATTTGAAGCCAAGAATTGCTATTATATCTTATTAAATCCACCAATGGCACTCTCCTATATGATAATGATTAAATTTTATCATGTGAAGAAATTAAACCACTAAACATCACATGCTCATCATTCTTTATGCTACACCAGTTGTTTGCACAGGCACAAAACTCTCCACACAGTAGCACTGAGTGGACCTACTGTATAAAGAGTTTTGTCAACTTTTGAATAATGATACAAGAATTGTGATGTTTACTTTTAATGATATATCTATTATATCTATTCATTTAGATTTGCATAAAAATATCTAGATTATTGAATCAAATCAGCTTGCTGCAATTTTAAATATAAAAAGGCTGCAGGCTTTGATGAAAGTTTAAAATATGATGACATGTTATACTGAATTTTTTAGGAACATATGGATTCAGTAAAAACAAAGGGAATAGACAAGATCGTAGTAATTATTATTGACTATAGCAAAGGTACTTTCAAAAATTTTATTGAATAGATTGATTTCAATTCTAGATGAATAGTTATTAGGAACTCAGTGTAGTTTTAGAGAATCCAAAGCACTATGGAGATAGTTTATGTTGCCAGGTAAAGGTAAAGAAAACTCAAGAACAAAAGAGATTTATATATTTCTTTTATTGATTTTATCAAGGTTTTTGATACATTTAATAAGATAGGTTTATGGTATTGTTTGAAATCAGTCAGTCACCCACAAACTTTATTATTTGTATTGATAGGAAGTACTATTGCTTCATGTGAAAAATCTGTTGTACTTGAAATAAAAACTTGTGTTTAAAGAAAAGATGTGTACTTGCTTTAACATTGTTTTCAGTTTTTATATCAGAAGTCTTTGGAATTGTTTAAAGAGGGCATTAATCAAACATGAATTCAGATGGATTAAAAGCAAAAGCAAGAAATTTTTCTTCTTGGATTCTGAATTTACTGGACACTAATTATTTTTGCCTTTCAGATGATGATTTACAGAGTATACTTAATATTTTGAATGAAACTTGTAAAGATTGTTTTATCACTTAATGTTTAAAAAACTTAAGTTCTTTATCACCAGTAATGGAAGAAGAATTCTCAGCAACTTTTAGCTTAAATGGTTATCAACTTGAGAATATAAACTAATTTAAATACTTTGGTAATTTTATAAATAAAATGGTAGACTTAGATGTTGAAGTGCATCATAAATTCCAATGTGTTCCAGATAACTTTTAATAAGTTAAAAGATAAAGTATTTTATCACAGAGAAATATTATTGCAGCCAAGGTGTATATAGAGTTATTTTACCTAATTTATAATATGGAAGTGAAACTCAAATACTTTTTGGTGCAATATAAAGGCAAAGGAAAGTTTCATTTAAGGTTGCTCTGTAAAATTTTAAAAATATAACAGCAAGGTCATAAACCTAATCAATATCAATCAATATATCTATCAAGTTTCTGGATGTGATACTATAGATTGTACTATTGTAAATTGTACTCCACTGGATTGGACATGTAAAGCAGATGAACAATGCAACACTTTCTGAAAAGGTGTTTTATGGAGAACTTGAACATGGTTTAATTGTTTCCATTGGGAAGACTTGGCAGAGAATATAATACATTGGAGAGCTGCTATTAGACATAATGATGAAATAGTATTTTTGGTTTTCTGCTGCAGAAATTAAAATTATTGTAAAATATCACATAAACAAAAAAATGAACCAATATGTTTTATATGTGGACATATTTTTGGTTCACAGATTGGTTTGTATGGTCATCACAAAACTCATTTCTAGGGCAGTCCCCCCCCCTTGCCTTTTTTGTTTTTTAGAGTTAGAATGACCATACTAACAATCAATATGTTTTCTCTACACCTTTTTTTTTTTTATAAAAGTGTTCATAAAATTCAAACAACTAGAATATGGATTTTTATCTATCTATAAGCATATATTTTGATCATTAAAGGTATTTAATGCCATATTTGAAAATCCAACATATGGTTAATTTTGATACCTATAAAATTTGGCTATCCTGGGCAAGTAGCAGAGAATCTGAATCTAACTGCAAATTTTTAGCATTAGTACAAATTGAAAATAAAGAAAGTAGTAATATATGATTTAGCACTCATTATACATATTTCTTAAGAATTAATAATGTCTAATAAAACTGATTTTTTAAGGTGATTTTGAATCCCAAAATAACCAGAATTTTACAATAAAAATTGTTTATTTATTTTTAAGTGTTATATAAATTTAATCTCATTCAAATTACTATTCATTTGATATAATATATTGATCTAAATGTGTTTTTCATTTTTTAAAATAGTCTGGAAATACTTGAAAAGTGCTGCTTTTTAATATCTCTATCATTTTCCTCCACTACTTCTAAATCCACAGGAAAAAAAATTGAGACATTTTTACATTTGAAAGATTAAAAAAAAAAATTGCATGAAGTGAAATTGAGAAAATATGGCTGATATATAAACTGGATCATTTAATTAAAAAGTGTTTCACACTCAAGGTCTTGAGAGATGGCATTGTTGGGGTAGAGTTGCACTCTTTTCTTTGCACAAACAGGATGTTAACATTATGCTGCATCACATAAATGTTTCAGAATTTTTTGATAAATGACTGACTGTTATGAACTAAATCTGAGAGAAACATGCCATTTATATAATTTTACATCATGTATAGACAAGAAAATATGGACTTAACTCTTTTTTATGCAGTGCCCCTAAGAGCCCTTGTTCAGAAGTTTAAAGTTTCAACCAAGTTTGCACAGAATCAGTAAAGCACACACATATAGATCTTAGACCATTCATTCCAACATTTTGTTATGTTTAAAAAGATATATGTATTTCTTTTTTTAATGGTGAATTGCATTCTCTTACTGCTTATTATGGATATGAAATTGCCGATCGAGGTTTGTAAGTCTTCTTTTTCTAGAAGCTCATTTCTGTACAGTTCAGATTTGGAAGCTGCAATGTCAAAAAAAAAGAAAGATTGGAATCAGTTTTTATCTGCAAAGACAACCATGGTAATCACATCTAATGCCATCATGACTGGATTCAAATTTGAAATGGACGATAATATTTAACCAGGCTTCAGTGCGTATTCAATTAGTTTATTACTTATTTTTTATCACTTATTTTTTTTATATAATTAAATATATGTAGAAAGCAATAAAATGCTATAGAATTTTAAACAATTTACAATTTCAATGATATAAAAACATATACATCCAGACTCATTCATATTCCTAAATATTGTGCCAGAGGCAAGATATATTATAATTTTATTTGAGTATTCAATTAGTTTTATTACCTATTTTTATTACTTATTTTTTATATAATTAAATATGTTTAGAAAGCAATAAATATGTTATAGAATTTTAGGCAATTTACATTTCAATGATATAAAAACATACACATTCAGACTCATTCATATAACTAAATATTTAGTGCAATAGGCAAGATATATAATGATTTTATTTATGTGATTGTTCATATGTTCATTTGATTATTGCATGATTACAGTAGTGTTGTATTCATTTGTTACAATTTTGCAATAATCTCTTGAACACAGACTTTCAATCACCCTCAGTCATTCATTCTCATACACCATAATCAGTGTTCATAATAAAAAAAAAATTTTTTTGTTGTTTATTATATTTTTTCATAAATTACAATTTACTCAAGTTCTCTTTGCGTAATATCTCATGCACTGTTCTTACTGTTATTTTTTTTTTGCCCTCACTAGAGCTAAATATTTCTAACAGATCTCCTCCATGGAAGGACTAGCAAATACTCTGCATGCAAGGACAAGATCTGAGTCTGCTGGTAAAAAAGAAAGTCACCAATCAATCGCATAGTTTTTATAATTTTTACTATAAAAAATTATCTCAGGTAAGACAAGTTATAAATCAATTTTTTCAGCATTTTATAACAAATGTGATAAAGCTATCTATGAAATTGTCATTTTAACATTTAACTTTCAAAATTTAGAATTTGTGAACCAATGTAAAAATTAACATGTTTAAAAGTATTAAAATTCTCTTTTTTCCTTAATTTTTTTTTAGGTAATGACTATTTTATCAGCTTATTACATTCTTTCATATTTTATGGTTTTAATAATGTATATACTTTTATATTTACTGCATTCAAACAGAAGATATGTTATAAATTATATTTGTTGTAATTTTTTTTTAAAGTTAATGATGGTGGCTTGGGATTTTAGGCGCTAGGCTAGAGCAGCATTAATTTCTAATCTACGACATTTTAGTAGCCATAGATTTTTTTTTTTGTGTGATGATATCGGCCAGAATTTAGAAGAATTCGTAACTCTTTTTCAATGACAACTGAAAAAAAACTCGAGTATTGAAATCTGTATTAATTATTTTGCCACTCACCAAATTAATTCTCAATTGAGTTGAACAAAGCCAAAAAAAAAGTTTTAAATTAAACTGTTGTGCTCAACGGCAATTTAGATACTTGAGTGTCACGTCACTTCTCAACCAATTAACATACTATTATTTATTTATTATGATCAGTCTAATCCATAAATTTATGTAAAATATAGAGGGAATTTATTATTGTCTAGTCACGTTTGAACTGACGTTATTACTGCATAGCATAAATATTAACGCAAAAATAAAGATAAAGTAAATAAAAAATTAATGAAAGAATAAAAATTCTTATAGATTATATGAAAGTGAACCGTGCAAGACGGATAATTATTTTATTTTATTCCTTCACGTAATGAATAGAATAATAAACAATATCAAATAATTGAAGTTTAAATTATTTAAAACGTTAAATATTAATAATAAAATATCAAGTTAACAAAAAAATAAGTAAGTAATCAATAGAAAAATCAAATTTTAAAGCGACTAAATTTTCTTTAAATAACTTTTTAAGTATTTGAAACATCGCCGAGAGAGAGAGAGAGAGAAAGTGCATTGAAATTGTAATAAATTCTTTAAGTTAAGTACTGGGAATTTTTTTTTAAATAAATTAAGTTTTTGTTTTAACATCTGGCAATTTTTTATTCCTATATATTTTTATCGAAACGTATAAATAATATTAGCAATATAAAAAAAGGAGCAGATAGAGAAAGTGAGAGAGAGAGAAGGAAAGTACTTGTGGATAAAATATAATAGTTTTTAAAAGATATGGATAAAAAATAAAATAACTTATAAATAGTCCATTGTCATCAAGAGTCTCTCCAATAGTCTTTCATAATGGAACAATGAAGAAGAAATTAAATGGATATACTGATTTAAAAATTATATTTCCATTGAAATAAAGATAGATATATACATATTTCCAATAACTAACAGTATTGTTACACTCAGTCAGATACTTTGGCACATGAACATCAGATAATATTCTGATTAAGTAGTAGAAGAAATAATAAAATGAAATAAATAATTTATAAAAGCCGAAAAACCATAAACCGAATAAAATACCATACTTAGCTGAGATTTCTTCTGAAGTATTTCAACAAATTGAATAGAAGATGCATTCACTTACAAAAATAAAGTTTATCAGCACTAAAATAAACATGCCTAAAAAAATTAAAAGTGTTTGGTAGTTTTAATAATGCACAGATTTATGAATACCATGACTCTTATTCTTTTTACTATCAAATTATTACTCTCACAAATATTTTTGCTGTAAACTGCTGTTATATCTGGGAGCCATGCATACCAACTGGTTCCTCCACCACAAGAGGTTTCTTAACAACATTGACCCTACTTGCCCAATCTGCAAGAGGCATGATGATACGTTTGTCCACATAGTTCACTCATATACCGGACTTGGAAATATCAAACTTTTAATTTTCCAAAATACAAAAATTGATATTTACAGAATCCTCTGTCTAAAAGAATCTCTACAAAGTAAGCAGTTTCCAATTATAAGAATGTCAGTATTCTCACCCACTCTATATGGAATGTAAGATGCAAATTAGTCTTCACAACTCCTCCACTGGACCCAGACCATCTATTCATATCTCTTTTAAAGAAAATCAAGCATAAAGACATGACACTTTCCTTCAAGTTTCTATTTGAAGAAACCTGGAATCTATTCCAAATTCCAAAGCCCAATACATTTCCAGATAGCTGATGACAACAATCTATAAACCACAGGATTAATTCCATACCCAGGATTAATATCTCTACAAATCATCCACTATCAACCCAGTAGTAACATTATAGACTCCTGTTTAGTCAATGTACTTTAAGTAGTTAATGTATAAAAAACCAAAATTCTCCCTAAATAAAATTCTTTTAAAACTAAAAGTCTTCACTAATTATCTGACAAATTGTTAATGATAATGGAAAACCTTTATTTGTAAAAAAAAAAAAAAAATCATTTAATTTTAGGATGGAACTTTTATAGCTCCTGTTTTATTCTTTTATTCTAATACTTTTATCCTGCCAATGATTCTATTATTATCATTCTGAAACTTGAAACATTAATTTTGCATCACTATTATCCTGGTATTCAATTATTGCAATTGTTTACATTTGTAATAATTATAAAATAATGCATTGTGGATATTTCTGTCAATATAATATAAATTACACGTCATTGCATGATTTTGTTTTAGTATATATTTTAAATTCAAGATAACTTTTAAAATAAATAGTTTGTAAACATGTAGTGTCAGTAATCTAATCATGATCTCTATTTAATCCAAAACTCACTTGAACAATTTTTATTTTTATATTACAATTTATATGTGACTATTATTTTAATTTATTTGTGATAACAATCTTTTATTAAGAATAATGAGAAGTCGATTTTTTTTTGTTATGTGATAAGGGGGATAAGGAGAAACTGGAATTTTTCCAGAATCACAATTTTAAAACTTAACATTAAAAAAAAAAATCATCCTTCACATTTACTGCTCAAATTTGATCAGGTTTCCCTTTTCTATTCAATGCATTTATGTGGTTTTAGTGGGTGGGACAGAGGCTTGTGTACCAAAGGGCTAAGGATTAGGTGAATTGCAGTCTGATTTTGTCATTTCAGAGGTTTGAAAAATCACAATCATTGATTATTTGTTTTTAATATTATTCAATATTTATAAAATAATATTAAAGAATATCTGTTATAGAGACAAATTTGCTCATAGAAGCAACTTAGTTTTGGTGAAAAATTTTATTACTGAAATCTAAAGAAGAAATGAAATGAGATAAATACAGAACCAATATTATCCAATATAGATTCACCAACCAATTTCTTTAAAAAACTTGTTCTTTATTTAACTATATAAAAATTTTACATTCAATAAGCAACGTTTCGACTATTTCTATCCTTATAGTCTTTTTCAAGCCACTAAGAAAAAATACAAACAATATTATCAATAATTAATAAATAAATAAATAAATACACAAATAAAACGAAAATAAAAAATTAAAATTACAAATATAAACAAAATAGAATAAAAAATAAAATAGAATAAAAAATAAAAAAATAAAATAAAAATATATATAAAAATATAAAAAATATTACCTTCCCCAAAAAATAAAAAATCCAACAAAAAAAATCTCTCAAAAAAATAAAAACCCTTTTTTTATTTATAACTAACAATTAAATTATTTAAATGGATAAAATTCCTCAAACTAGTCATTAATTGTTATCTTAATCTATCAGTTTTCTATTCATATATGGTTTAAATTCCTTAATGTAGAAATTTTCTTTTAAAAACCTTTCTTTATAATTATTTACAGTTTCCAAAAGTTCAATTTTGTAGTCAGTATGACCAAATTTACACCTATGAAAATAAATTGCAGATTTTTTATCAGATAAATGTTGTTTTAACCTTGTTTCTAATTTATTCTTAGTATTTCCAATATAAGAAATACTTTTACCCTCCTTCCAACAATCTAAACATTTAATAATATATACTCCTTTCATTGCCTCAAGCATGTTAAACTTATCATAATAATTAATCATCTTTTTTAAATCTTTCTTTTTCTTATATACAGGAAACAATTTAATATTAAATTATTTATTTATTTTTTTACAAATATTTTTAATTCTAATAAAAATACTTTGTGATACTTTAAAACCTATGTATACCTTATCTAATTTTTTATCCTTATTTTTAATTTTATTTTCTCCTTCAATTTTCCTTTTAATTAAATTTAAATTATATCTCGAAAAAAATTTTTCAATAATTTTATTAGGATATTCTTTCAAATAACATTCCTTTTTTATTAAAACTAGTTCCTTGTTCAATAATAACTCATTAGAACATATTAACATTGCTCTCCTAATTCTATTTTTTATAGTATTAATTTTACAATGCTTATCAATATCTGAATACCAATTTACAATTAGACCATGAAATGTTTTTTTTCTAACATTTCATGGTCTAATTGTAAATTGGTATTCAGATATTGATAAGCATTGTAAAATTAATACTATAAAAAATAGAATTAGGAGAGCAATGTTAATATGTTCTAATGAGTTATTATTGAACAAGGAACTAGTTTTAATAAAAAAGGAATGTTATTTGAATGAATATCCTAATAAAATTATTGAAAAATTTTTTTCGAGATATAATTTAAATTTAATTAAAAGGAAAATTGAAGGAGAAAATAAAATTAAAAATAAGGATAAAAAATTAGATAAGGTATACATAGGTTTTAAAGTATCACAAAATATTTTTATTAGAATTAAAAATATTTGTAAAAAAATAAATAAAAAATTTAATATTAAATTGTTTCCTGTATATAAGAAAAAGAAAGATTTAAAAAAGATGATTAATTATTATGATAAGTTTAACATGCTTGAGGCAATGAAAGGAGTATATATTATTAAATGTTTAGATTGTTGGAAGGACGGTAAAAGTAATTCTTATATTGGAAATACTAAGAATAAATTAGAAACAAGGTTAAAACAACATTTATCTGATAAAAAATCTGCAATTTATTTTCATAGGTGTAAATTTGGTCATACTGACTACAAAATTGAACTTTTGGAAACTGTAAATAATTATAAAGAAAGGTTTTTAAAAGAAAATTTCTACATTAACCATTTGAATGATGATTATATAATTGGCTGAATGAGTTAAAAATCAAAACTTGTAATTGGCCAACTCACAACTTTAACAAAATCTATTGTTAAAATAGATCACTTTTAATAATATAAATACGTTAGTTTCATTTGTAAAAAGTATATTACTGAATTGTCAGATTACGAAAGCAAACGAAAATCTTTTCAAAAATAAAATTTGATTTATAATTTAAAAAATATTCAATTGCAGTGAAATAAAAGTAACCGCTATTCAACCAACCAAAAAAGATTGCATCAGCAATCTTTTTTTTTCACTTTAACGTTACGATCAATATGTAGCAATAAATAAATAATTCTTGGTAATATCTTAACTATTTTTCTAAAATAATTTGATTTTTAGTATTATTTTATCAATAATAATTTGTAATTCAATTCAAATATTGTTTAAAATGTTGTAAACATTCGTTTATCATTTTCGTAATAAAATTCAAAACGAACGTAACTTTTTACTTTTTGGCAGCCATTTCCCTTTCTGACAGAAGTGGGACAGCCAATAAGATTCAAGAAAAGTTGGTGAGGAGGCGGTGCTTTGGTTTTGTTTGACATATATGGTCATTTTTATTGATTTTTTACTTGTAAATTAATTCTGAAGAGGGCACCATCTTACAGAACTTTTGATTTTCTTTCTAAGGACGTATCATATGTATACGTGGGATAAAAAGTAGCCGATTTAGAGTGATGTCAAATCATCTCGTTTTTAGATGAGTCATGCATTCAAAGAATTAAGGAATTTAAACCATATATGAATAGAAAACTGATAGATTAAGATAACAATTAATGACTAGTTTGAGGAATTTTATCCATTTAAATAATTTAATTGTTAGTTATAAATAAAAAAAGGGTTTTTATTTTTTTGAGAGATTTTTTTTGTTGGATTTTTTATTTTTTGGGGAAGGTAATATTTTTTATATTTTTATATATATTTTTATTTTATTTTTTATTTTTTATTCTATTTTATTTTTTATTCTATTTTGTTTATATTTGTAAATTTAATTTTTTATTTTCGTTTTATTTGTGTATTTATTTATTTATTATTGATAATATTGTTTGTATTTTTTCTTAGTGGCTTGAAAAAGACTATAAGGATAAAAATAGTCGAAACGTTGCTTATTGAATGTAAAATTTTTATATAGTTAAATAAAGAACAAGTTTTTTAAAGAAATTGGTTGGTGAATCTATATTGGATAATATTGGTTTTTTATGGACTATATTTTTTAAAGAAAAGAAGAAACATTTTTTCGGGTTTTAAATTTATAAATACAGAAATAATCGAAACTACAATTAATTCTACTGATAACAATATTATAAAATCGATCATATATAATTGATTAATAGAAGGCAAAAATAAAAATTAAAAAAAGATGGAGAAGAAAATAAATTAAATTCTAATGGCATATCTGCATCAGCAACTAAACCAAGCTAATATACTTTCTAAAATTAGTTGAAATTTGTTTTCAAAATTTTATAATGATTTTTTTGCATGTAAATAATAGTAAATATATTATAAAAATTGAAAACAATTCTTTATATACGTGTAGAAATGCTGAATGCAAAATAAAAATACTTAGTTATTCAATAGAGGACATGCTTATTTATTTCGAATTGAAGACATGTATGCTAAATACTATACCAAAAGATCTATTATATACATACACATACAAATATTGCAAGGAAATCAAATCATACATTACTGTGACTTGATTTAATAAGCTTGTACTACAAGTGTTATATAATGAGTGTGAATAGCTCTTAACAAGCTTTTCCAAATATCCCTATTGCCAGACCAGCTTCTAACGGTTGTCTGTCTTTAATGAGGTATTAGGATATTCAGACATTAGATTTAACAATACCAGCTTAAACCTAGTTTTATCTAATACTTAACTACTAAGTAGAAAATCTGAAAATTTCAGACATCTATATGTCTTCAAATTCAGCTATCTAATCTAAATAGTCACATGGGACTGAACTAAGTTCAAATACAAATTATATTAACAGCTTTAGCAATATAACACTGCCAAAGCCTCAAGAACAAAACTATAATTAGTTCAGTCCCATATGGCTATTTAGATTAGAAAGCTGGATTTGAAGACATATAGATGTCTGAATTTTTCAGATTTTCTATTTAATAGTTAAATATTAGGTAACCCGGGCTTAAGTTGATATTTTTAGATCTAATGTCTGAATATTCTAGCACCTCTCTGAAGACAGCCAACTGCTAGAAAAGTCTGAGGATAGAGATATTCAGAAAAGCTTGGTAAAAGCTATTCACATTCATTATATAACATACAATTATCTATAACGTTTTAGAATGTAGTTTAATTAAAATGTACGATTCTATGAAAACTTTTTTTTAAGTCTATGCCAAAAAATATATACATCAGCCTTCATTTTATAAAAAATATTCATATTTTTTAAAAAAATTATTATATATTTTTTAACAGTTAATATTTCTTATTAAAGCTTAAATATAATATGTATACTTTTCTAATCAAATGTTATTGTAATCATCAAAATCATTATGGTTCCATAACTAAATAAATATTGTTGTTGAAGATAGTATATATTTCCTTGTTATCTTCTTAAAGTTACTCTCCCCCCCCCCCAACATATTATATTTAGAACTTTATTATAAAATAAAAGACACCTGTATCTTCAAGATGCAAACTTAAATATTAAATACTTATAATTATTCATCTTTAAATTGACTTAAATATTATTTTGATATTTACGCAAAAATATTTAATTAAGCAAAATAAACAGGAAAAAAAAGTTTAATATATATAGTAAAATTATAATCTGCTTTGAAGTTTTTTTTATATAGGAAGAAAATATTCTTTAAATAGCTTACAGCAGAAGAAAGGTACTTCACAGAGAAATATTGAAAGAGAAGGCATTAAATGATAAGTGTGCCAATTGCAGGGTAATGGGTTTGAATGTTTTTCAGTTCTTGTTTTATTCAATACTTAAAAATAACTGGATATCTGGTTGATGTGGACTAGCTATTTGAAAAAATATCTTAAGCCTTTTTGAAACTTGAAATTTTTTTCTTTAAAAAGTCATGATTTGAATTCAAATCTTGAGTAATGCAAGCAAATGTCTTATTATTATACTATGAAATTGTTTATTTAAAATTTATATATATATATATAGTATTTACATTCGCCATCACTCTTTTCAACTGCTATTCAAATTTATTTTAGAACTTTTAATTTATAGCTTCACTTTTCCACAATACTCAAAATAACTTTCCTATCATAATTTGGATTCAAATCCAGGGCAAATAGTGGTTAATATGTTTTCCTACCATAATTGGTTTCAAACTCATGCCAAAAAAAATCTGACTTTTTTTTTTCAGGTTAATAATAGGCCCTTATATAGTTAATTTATTAACTACCCATATAATTATTGGTTATATATGCTAGAAAATAAAACAAGGAAGCAAGCTTTAAATGTTTACCACTAGAGGTTAGTTAGCCTGATAAGTGTTGTCTTCTTCTTCATTACATATTTTCAGAGAATTATCTGCAAGATTTATGGTGGGTTATTTAAAATATATTTTAGACTTTTATTTATAGCGCTCATATACCCTTTATCATTTTTATAAAGGTATTTAATTCAGATGTTGGAATCATAGTTAACATAACAGAAACTACTAAAGAAGTAAAGAAGTGTCTAAATAATAAACTTTAACAGATAACTAGAAAAATGCAAGATTTTATTTAAAAAAAAATAAAAAGAGAAATTTTAGAAACTTTTTTTTTTCTTACCTTTTTATAATATTAATAAAATTATTACTTTCTTCTAGTCATCTGATACAGGTATATTCCTATTATAAGGATTTGCTAATTCCCCTCCCCACCTTTCTTAAATATGAATATCACTGTTTCATTCTTCCCATCATTTTTTATATTCTTATCGTTTACACATTCTATTAAATTTTGCCACAATTTCACATTTTTTTTCACCTGCTTTTTTATATATATAAAAATGCTATTATTTTCTCGAGGAATTTTTCATAGATTTAATTACAGGTCTCATTTTTTATTTTGAATATGTGGCATTTTATTTCAGGATAAGTCTCAAGTCTTCCTATTCTCCATTCCCATGTAGTCCTTAGTAGAATTTTCACACACAATTCATGATAACATTCTTTTTAAAATTTAATAATTCTTTTATTAATATAAAGATAATATTTTATATACAGAACTTTTATTCCACTTTCATTTTTATATCAGCATTAACTTTTTTTTTTTTTTTACTATCAATTCACAGTATTTATTATACATATTTCTTTTAAGGGATTCTTTTAAATTTTTTTCACATTATTTTTTCTAATTCAATAGAAAATTTATTGATAAATTATCACATTTTTTGCTCATGCTATTTGAATAAATATTTTTAGAGTAGTATCAGACTATTTTTAGTCTTTTACAGTATAAGTTGTAGTATAAACTCAAGAGAATATTTTTATAAAGATTAAGAATAGCATTCTTGCTTAATGTATTTCTTAATAGTGTTAGTATTTCACTAATTGATGATGGTCCATGTATAAAATACATTAAACACTTTATAATCTTGCATTACTTATTCCGTGATAAGTCAATTCTACTGTGACTTTGTCTCGATATTTCAATAATCATTTATTCTACTAGTTTACTTTAATGGTGGCGTGACAAACTCAAAACCTAAAATTCCATTGACTATTGTTCCCCTTGATTATTTTTAGTACTTAAACATCTTGTAAAATGCATAATGGTAAACTTATTTGATTATTTTTAACAACCAATAGAAAAACTCATGCCATAAGAATATATTTTTGGTTGCCATAACAGATGCAGCAGACTTAAGAATTTTCTTTTAGATAGAAAGCCCAATTAGACATTCTCTATCAATAAAGGGGTCATCTAGCTATTCTTAGTTAAATAAATGATTACAAGTTACTCTGCATTGGTCAGATAAGTGTCAATATAAAAAGATAACAATTTTGACAAGTTGTATCTCCTGGTTTTATTTCTAAATTTATTTATTGCATCTTTATAATTAAAATGTTTTTCTATTCTTGCATTACCATCTCTAATGTCATTTTAAAATGTTGTTTGCCTTTAATTAAAAGTATTCTGATCATTAATGAAAACACAATATTTTCAATCCAAGCTAATTTACTTGTATAGTTATCATACAAATTCAAACCCCATTTAGTATTTATACATCTTTGTCTTTGGCTTTTTAAACAACCATAATTGTGTTTTATTTTGGGTTCATAGATTTTTGGTAAGCTAAAAAAAGAAAAAGGTGATTAATAAAGGTTTGCATTAGATCCAAATATTTGATTCAGTGCTCTCAGATCCAAGACTTCTCACTGCTGAAAGCTACAGGCTAAAAACTAGTATAGGAATATTGGATGAGTAGTCACTATATAGGGATTTGGATGCATAAACTTTCTAGCATCCACTGATTACTATAACTTGCACTGGATGACACTATTGTAGGACAAAGTTACTACTGTTTATAAGATTGTGATAGCATATAAAATGGTGATCAGGTGATGTTTTAGTGGCATAATTACAGTTGGTATTTTCTAGAAAGTTTATACTGTTTTTTTTCTAAAGACTCAAATATTGGTAATAAAAATAATTTCCAATATTTGGACCTTTATAGAAAGGAATATATTTATTTTTTAAATCAATTGTTCTTCATCTATCCTGCCAATTTCACAGAGTTCAACCCTGTTCCAACTATGATGTAGTACTTTTTCTAATTCATGTAAATTTCTTTCATTTGAATACAATCTATAGTTATAATCAAACAAATTTAAAGTATTTGTCAAGTGAACATTAAATCCAAAAATCTGGAAAATCTTAGCACAATCAAAATTTAGTTATTAATCATAATTTTGGATGCTTATATGACTAACCCAGGAAAGTGTGGGTATAATATTTTGTTACTTATCCTACATATAAGAAATGAATTCATTCTGCCTTCAAAAATCCAAACTATATCCTAATCGGAAACTTTTAGACTGCTGAGAAGAAAAAAGTTAATGCTTTTTTTTTTAACTACACTCAGAGATGTAAGTCAAGTCAATGACTATGTTGACTTATGTAAATTTATGAGAAATTTATCCATATTTATATACCTGCAAACAATTGCAGAAGCTAGAAAGTTTGTTGTCTTTATCAATTTCCTTGGGATTCAGTGACGAATCAAAATACTTCATTTAATAGTAATCTTTTTTTTTCAGTCTTATTTAGATTAGATGACGTGTTTATAGTTAAATATTTCTACCTGATTTTAAATTATATATATATATGTGTGTATATTATGTCTATTTATCAAAATATATTTACTAATTTTAAGTATTAGATCTTTTTAATCTTCTAATTATATTTCTACAAGATAGTAAATAGAAAATTCTTATTTAATTAACGGAATTCTTTAAAATGTTCATCTTTAAAAACTTTCAACTAGTTGACCTCATTATGCGGTTTCTATAGTAACAGGAAACAATAAAAGACATGGAAACGATATTACATTTCTTGCACTACCAATAGCGCTTGTCTAAAATAAAACCTTTATACTTGTGTAAACGACGTTTATTATTTAAAAAGAAGAATAAATAAAATAATTGATGCTTAAATTTGATGTTAGCATTTTATTTTTGTAAAAAAAATAATTTAGATTTTTTTTTTCTAGTAATTTTTTTTTGTACTAGACAAAGGTAAACAAAAGTTCACAAAAGCACTAGCTTTTGCAAAATAAAATGTTTTTTTAATGCGAATATTCTTTTAAAACTATTTTAACCATTAATATTTTACTTTACTAAAAATGGGTTATTCGAGTAAACAATAAAATATAAATTTTTTATAGAACATGTGTACGTGCATGCAACAATGCTAAGATTTTAAAAACACTTTATTAATAATAAACATTCCAATATTATTTTAACAATAATACGTGTAATCGTTTTAAAAGTTTTGATATATATAAAATTCTTATGCTCTCACCTATATTATTTGTTTTATTTACCTAAATATACTGAAAATTATAAATGGCTTTAATAATTTTATTTTTCTGAAAATAAATATAATATATCTATTAATTTTTGTAAATGTTGAAGTAATATAAACTTAACAAAAAAAAAAAAAAAGCATCGCGCAAAGGCAGCGTATTCGTCTGCTATGTCAACGATCTGGGGTTTGTATGGGCCTAAATGAAATTCTTTCTAAACAGTTTAGGATTTTTTCCTCGGGTGTTTGGCCCCTACAAATCATCCACCATTAATACTATCCTTAAAAGATAATATAAGATTTGAAAACCATTCAAACCTTTTTAATAAAAACGTGTCTTGAAATGGGATATATATTTTTTAAATGACAATTTTATTTAATATAAAACCATTACAAAAGAAATAAGTAATAAACAAACAAAAACTTTGTTATGTATGTTTTTTAATAAAGCATACCATTGAAAAATTACAACTAAAAATTATCCAGCTAACTTTCTACATATAATAGGAGTCTCAGGACAATGCATGTTCATTATGCACATCTGGTTCGTAAATAGAAATTAATCAGCCACTTATCTATGTAATGTTGTCAATCATAAATTATAAATCACACGATTAGTTATTCCCAAATGTATAGCTTCAGTAGAGATTTGCCTCTTTGTTGGAATCTCTATAGACTCTTCTATATTTTATTAATAGTTAAACTGTCACCCCAAGTTTGGATAACTATAGGAAATAAGTCAGTGCATACCCACTAAGTTAAGTTTGTATTTATAGACAAATAAGTAATAAAATTCTTGTGATGGAGTAATATCACATTTATTTGGCATACCTAGAGCTTGAGCTTCAATCTAATCTGCTTAATCCCCAACCTCTCCCAACATTGTAACATTCTTATAACTTTTTTAAATCTAGTTAGCAATCCAAAAACAGATATCTAGATATTTTTAGAGAATAACAGAAGAACAATCAGTCAGTGATCTTAGACTATGCAGCAAAGTATGCACAGAGATATATTGATTGTAACAACAACAAAAATATATGGGTGAAAAAACAATAGGAATCACTGACATCAATAAGAAATTTAAGAAGCTGAAATAAAATTTGATTAGGAATGTTTATAGAAAAGATGATAATAACATATTTTCAAGTCATAAATTAAATTTTAAGAGAACTGAAAAAAATCTAGAAAAAGATTAAATGCAAGGTAGATGGATGAAATAAAGAAGTTTGTTAGAGTAATGAGAATAAAATAAACTATGAATCAAAAAACTGCATCAAATTTATGGAGAACTGATTTTACTATAAATGATAATAGTTGAAAATGTGAATGAAGTTGTTTGTATATCTTATGATAAAAGAACCCGTTTACTGATTGACATAAAATTAGTAATCACATGTTTTGACGTCATCCAACTTTCACTTATTAACAATATTTATAGTTTTGTAATGCTAATAATGATATGACATATAATAATTGAAGCATTTTTAAATTCAGTGTTGTAATACGTTATTATATGATGGATTTAATTAATAAAGAGTTTCCAAAATTTGATATATATTTCTGCTTAGATAATTAAACGTGAAATAATTTAGACTGCGAATTAATATGATCGACCAACAGTTGGAAATCCAAACATAAATTGTGATAGTTAGATACTCCCAGTTAAAGGTTCACATTAAGAGTATAAAATAAAAATCGACAGAGGGGGTAGAGAGAGAAAGAATAGGAGATGGGAGAGATAGATGATAGAGTGTGAGGGGCGCATGATATATTTTATTTAGAAAAGAACTTTCCACTTTAAAAATATACAGAAAAATAATCTATTTCTTATTGTTTTTTTCTCTCTTTGCTAATATGCAAATCTATTAAACAATATATACACGCCTACTTATTAATAATTTAAAATTTAGAGGATTATAGGTATATAAATTTTAAATTCATTATTAAGTCTAATTTTGTCAAACTATTATTAGTTAAAACTTTTCTTATATAATCCTCAGATAACTAATTAATTTTTTATTTTAATAATAATTAAAAGCAAAAATTAATGTTTAATAATGAAAACAAAAACAGTTAAATATTTTAATAATCTTTTTTTAATTTTATAAATAATTGATTTTATATAAAATATAATTTATAATATATGTGTTTGTATATGTTATTGAATCTTCACTAACCGATCTTTGCAAGTTTACCTTCTCATTCATTATTTGTTTAAATTCTGCGTAGATTATTATTAAAAGCTGTTTTTCTTTTGTATGCAGTTGATTTAGTGGTAAACAAATTTAAGACTAAAAACCATTATCAAAATTTTTTAGATTAAGATAAACCCCCATTTGATCATCATTATAAAAACATTTGGATACATATATGATCAATGGAACCATATGGGTTATGTAAATGAAGTCAACTTACATGAGTATATATAGTCAAAAATTATTAGATAGACCGTAGTTTAATATATATACTAAGCTTAAAATGGTGATAGTAATTTCAAAAAACGATATTCTATCCTAGAGATATTGATATCAAATTTGGTGTTTAATTTTTGCAAATAATTATTATCCCTGTTGAATTTCAATAGTAATTTAACATAAAATGTCTTAAATTTTGTTCTATTACTGGGCATGTCATTTTCTTAAGGAGTATATTGTGAATATGATTAAAATTGTTCTTATATTCACTAAACAAAAAAAAAGAAAGAATACTAATTGTTTTTATAATAATGAATATGTAATATAGGGGATTTTGAACACAGACTTTCAAGTTCCCTTCAGCTATCCACTCTATCTTATACAATCGATACCCATGGCCATACACATGTGAAAAATATAGATGATCTCCCATATACATATTTTGTGCTGAATCAGCACTTATCATTTTGGTCCAGATCATCATTTTCCACACACATATATAATCAGTGACCAGTTTTATAATAGATAAAAAATTTCAAACTTTAATGGACATGCTTCAAACTACACTGTTGTCCAACTCTTCAGCCACCCATACCATTGAAAATCTGATTATGGAATTAATAAAAATGGGATTGAAAAGCATTCCATGATTTTCACTGATTCATTCAAAACAAAATGAATGTGAGGTTTTATAAGAAATATGTTAATTTAAAAGTAATAGTTGAATAACCGACAAGCAATGCATGGTTTGTTACATTGGTGAATGGCCAATTTTGGAACTCAAGATCCGAGGATTGTGGTCCAGCCTGTCACTAACAGTGCTGCATTTCTTTTGAACACTTGAGCAATAAACGATTCAATTATTTATTCATTACTGAATAACAAGAAGTCTTAAAATGATTGGTTGATTAAAACAGCAAAAATAATACAGTCAATTGCTGACTGACCAGTTTAGATGGTTTTTTTTTAAATATTAAAAGTTATACATGAATCTGGAAAAAAAAATCACACTACAATTCATAACAAAAATAATAATTTAAACAGATGGAAAGAATAATAATAATACAAGAATTTAGATGACTGCTTTGAATGATACATTCATGCATAACAACTCATTATTTAGATTTGCAAATAGATGTCCAGATCAATGAAGCTAAAACAATTTTTGAGTTATACCTGAAGTTTTAAAACATGATAAAGATATGTTAGCTTCAAAATTATTGAATTTTTTAAAAAAAAAATGTATAGATCATTTTGCCTTAAAAAAGTCATTTGTTATTTCAGTTTGCAAAAATAAAAAGGATAGAATATTTTGCAGTAGTTATCAATAAATATCACTAGAGCAAATATATTTTTAAGAATTATATTAAACATATTGTTTTTGTTTATACTAGAAATTCAGTGTAATTGAAAAACCAAAAAGCACTATAGAAAATGCAAAAGAGATGTCTTGAGGGATATTGTTTTTACATATTTGGTCAAAGCATCAAAAATTTATGGACAATGTTTGAGATATAGTTATTTATTTATGAAAGTTGATTTTTACTATAGCTTCTACATCAGGTGTGTCCAACAAGTCAATCGTGATCCACCATTTGATTGCAAAGCTATTTTTGGTCGATCGCAAGGCCAATCTGGCAAGAGCTGTTGGGTAACAAATGAAACAAATTAGGTCAAGATTTTCAAGTTTTTTTGTTATTTTTGTTTTTGTTCTAAAATTTTTTTCAATTCTAGATAGGTGAGTCCACTAAGCTGTATCATTATTGAAAATAATATTTTTAATCTTGATTTAATGTAGCTAATTTGAATTAATAAATATTGTTAATAATTACTCATGCTGCTTTAATTCCCCCAGACATGAGTTTTTTGTCTGGTTAAATAATTGTTATTTTTTACTAGGTAGATATAATATAGGGTATATGAGCACAGACTTTCACATGACCCACCTCTCTCCACTCTATTTAATAACACTGATACACCTAAACACATATATGCTGAAAAGATAAATAATCACCAATATACGTATTTCATGCTAAACCAGCAATCATCAGTTGGTCCAGACTATCATCTTTACACACATATAAAAAAAATAGTATGTATTTCACATTTCCCTCCACTTAGATTATGCCTATGACAACAAGTAGATCACAACACATTTTAAAAATAAAAAGTAGATCTTATGAACACAAAAGTTGGCCACCCCTGCTCTATATAATGGTATGACAGGAGCATTAGTTTTGGTAATGGCAAAATCTGAAGTATTTGAAATGAAAATCTTTGTTTAAAGATGATATGTAATAACATTAATATTTATCTGAAGGTTTGTGATGATAATATTTTAATACTAATTATATATTAGACTATTTTCATTTTTTAATATTACATGTCAAATGTCAGAAAAATTCAAACTTTATTTAACAACTTTTCCAAATACATTCAACTGTTAGTAACAGCATGCAGGTTAGTATATAACTTAATGTTTTGAATGGTAATATTTTCATCTCTTCTTTGGGTGTTACTGGGCTAACCACAGTGCTGGTATGGAAACCAAATCTAAACCTTTAGATTCATGAACATGGGATTTAAAGTGACACTTTAAGAAACTAGTTGATTCTGTCAAAGATAATATACTTATCTATAAGAGCCCAGATTTCTCCACTTTTTCCTAAGAACAAGATTAATTAATGGCATCCATACATTATGTATTATCATACTAGGGTGAATTAAGAAGTTATTTACTATTGTCATGTGGTCAGCTTCTTTGAATTTTTTCTTTGTACTTTTTTCTCCCTATCCAGTATTTTTGCATTTTCCCAGTTGAACATATGTTCATTGATACACACATATTCAGCTATAATAGATACATCTATTCCAATAAATTTGTACTACTTAAATCATTTTTCAATGGCACAACTGGTATCATTAATATCCATTTTTCCACATTCACATGGTATTTCACAAATGTTATTTTTGTTTTTCAATATTTTAAATTTAGATTTTGTAGACAGTAAGATTCCTTGTAGTGTGGTAAGGCTTTGGAAAGCTGATCTGATGTTATATTGATTATATATTTTCTTTAATTTTTCCACTATTTCTAGTATGTATGAATACACTACAATACTATAACTGTTTTTTGATGCTAATTTTTGTTGTCTAAGGTTTCCTTAATGCCAGTCAATGGATAATCATTCTTCATAGGACTTTTCTTTTTCTAAATCAGTTCTGTTTCAAATAATAGTATAATTCCATGTTTTATGTTTCTGATGTGATTGGATGTACACATTAAGTATTTTTGTGGGGGGGGGTTCTGTAAACTATAGTTTTGATTTTGTCACAAGATAGTTGTGTCACCACAAGAGCATTTAAAAATACCAATTTTTGTTCTTATTTTGATTCTGTTGTGAATTTAATTAAAAGAATACTCTTGTTGATGTATATTCAGAATGCTTATAATAATGCTTTACCATACAGTTATAAAACAAATGTATCATTGGCATAATGAAGTCAAACTTTAGATGGATATGGAAATGTATTTATCACAGTGATTCCAAGTTCTTTCATGTAAAGTTATTAATCAGGGGTCACAGTGGTAAGACCATAGTCATCCTTTAATTTTGTTGCAAGAATTGTGTGTTGTATTAAAAGTATGTTGTTGCTATGCAGTATGTTAATATTTCCATAATACTATTAATAGAAAGAGTTGCTCTGGTTTTTAAGCTATTATCATTATTTAAACTTTTCCTTACAATAGACAATGCTTCATCATAGGGTATATTTATGAATAAACATTGCATATTAAAATTTATAAATATGTCAGCTCTTTCAATTTTAATGTTTTTGAATAATTCTACTTTAGACTTACTGGCAAAGGACTGTGTCTTGTATGCCAAAGAACTAAGAACTTTGAGAAAAAAATCTTGAAAACTTTTGGCTGAACCATATGTTTTAATGAAATATGGTACTTATGGATTTATCATGGAGATTTTTCTGTAAATATATATATATTTCTGAATCAGTGTTTATATATTAGCCTATGTGATCTATTTAAAAAGTTAAAGTTTGAATTAGAATAGAAATAGTTCAAAATAGAGTTAGTACTAATTTTAATAGATATAATAAACACCTCCACACTTCCCCATTCTTTTCAAATTCATATAAATAAAGATATAATAAAAGACAAATGACTCCCAAGATGCATTTCGTACTTTACTAATTTTAATTTTGCTTTTTATATTTATGATGGTGACTTTTAGAACAGTTTATAAGTAATTTTATGAAATAAGTATAAAAATGTGATATAAATTTGAGATTCTAATTTGAAATTATTAAAAATAACTAAAAATTGTATCTCTTTGACTTTTATATTTACAATAAACTGATGCTTGGGCTGTTGTTGCCAATTCAAAGAATAATCTACTGTATGTTTATAACACTATGAATGCAATTTACAAATAATTTAGTTTAGTAATTAAAATTTATATATATATAGCGCCATCTTTTGGACATAAATAACAAGTGATAGCAGGTTACGTGATTAACTTGTTTTTGTTTTTTCATATATATATATGCTTCATTAATTAGTGATAGAAAAAAATATTCAGCAACTTCTGACTTGGATGATTATCTATTTCATAATGTAGAACAATTTAAATACATTGTTAATATTTTAGGTTGAAAGATGAAGTTGGATTTGAATGCAGCATAGAATCTAGTGTGCATCTAGAACATTTCATATGTTAAGGTGTAAAGTATTTTATAATGATGTTCCAACCACTTTAATTAAATTAATTGTATATAAAGATGTTCCTTCAAATTTATTGTATGGAACATAATTACAGACTTTCTATCAACATAAGATGTAGACATTGGAAAAACTATAATTAAAGACATTTTGAAAACATGATTGCATAATCATAAGGCAAATAATAATGTTTATCAGTTTATTAAATGAAATAATATCGAAATCACAACTGTAAGGATATATCTTCATTTCATCAGCCAGTGTATAAAGACTTAAAGGCTCTCTAAAAATATTTTATAATTGAATATAACCATAGTTTTTGGGGACACAATAAAATATATTTGCATTATAAAGAGTATCTTAAAATTATTCTAAATAGATAAAGTATTGATTACTTTTAATAAAAAGACATGACTAGAGACTGAACACAATAAAGAGCTATAATTAGGTAATATATATAGATATTTTGGAAAATTTGAAAGACTGCCTCCCAAGATGGTTAATGAACAATAATACATTAGCATATAAAATATGTAAACTCAGTTGCAGTTTATATCTGTTTACATAATAAAATACTATATATGCAACAAAATTTTTATTAAATTTGAGATTAAGCTTCTGTTATAAAAATTAGAATTATAATGAATATGAGCAGACTAATAGTTTCAAACTTATATTTATAAATATCTTCCTTCACACTCCAACGGCAATTATATGCATATATGTAATACCAAATTCCAAATGCTAAAATACTTAGTACAATTAAAAATTAAATCATTGCCTAAAATCAAATTAAAAACTTACTTTTCCCTACAAAGGCAGATTTCTCAAATGCAAAATAATACAAAGCAAAACATTTCCACTTCCACAATTGAGTGATTTGGTGCAGTGGTAGAGTGATATACACTCTGAAGTTTAAAATCCATGGATAAAACTTAGTTCTATCTATTTATGCTTGAACTTCTTTTGAATTCCTAAGCATTGAAACAATTTAATTATTATTATATCATCATCGTCATTAACTTACATTGTAATTACCTCACATTCAATTAATTTGTTTAAAACTTCTTTTAATATTAAAGATAATTGAAATAGAAGTTGGAATTGTGGGAAGAAAATATAATAATATATTATCTTGCACTTTCAAAGTCTGTTTTGATATTGTCTAGTGAGTTAATTTTTAATTGGTGTGCTTTCATGTATTTACAGTAATATCTATATAACTTTGAGCATTATTAACTTTATTATCTAAATAATACACAGTTGGAATGAGTTTGCAATTTATAATTGCAATTTGAAAGTTATAATTGAGTATATGTTAGTCTGCTTTCAGAACAGATGACATTTCTTTTTTCCTCTTCTGGAGTTGGAATGTCCTTCTCATTTATGAATACATCATGTTGATGAAACCATATATTAGTAATAGTAATACAATTCAGCTGCAAAAATAAGTTTGCTGTTAACTGAAAGAAGACCCTTTGATTCCTCTTGGAGATCTTAAAGAAACCATGCAGAGTAAATTCCTAATACTCAATCCACATGTTCTTGTCAGTATAGCTGTTATTGCCATGTGATTATTCAAACAGTATACAAACATGGATGGACTGCACACCAACATTCATTAGACAGAATAATGAGTTTATTGACCTCTGAGTTTATTAAGATGAAGAACATTATGGTCTTTCTTTTCAGTTGCCTCTTAATTGAAATATCAATTGAGTTTTTCTGAAAGCAGAAGGAATTGTGTGAATGAATTTTTTTTTAACTGATATTACAATCATGATAGACAAAAATAAATCGTGATTTTTGTTCCCATGAGAATGTAAGGTCACTAGTCAAAGCAACAGTTGGCAAGTGAAGATGAAGGGTACTAAGAATTCCTTGATTGTAGACCCAAGCTACCATTTGATGAAGATTATTTATTTAAGCATTCACAACTGCAGATAACTTTCAAGTGAATGGGACATAATTGGATTTTATGAAATTAAAATAAAAGGTGAAAAGACAATTGATTTAAAAAGTATACATGTACTGTATAACAAACTCACAAACATTAGAAGTACAAATGGAGTTAAATTCATTATAAATAAGACATGGAATAACAACATTGAGGAGATTGATGGCATATCAGTATTTCAGACAGAATGGCAAGATTGATTATAGCTAATGCAGATAATTGAGGTTTATGTGCCAACAAGTTTTTATAGTAATGAAAAAGTAGAAGAATTTAATCAGACCAAACAACATTTTTAAAATTGTCATGGGAGACTTTAATGCTAGAATTGTAACCAATTAAAAGATAAAATTGCTGTAGGTAAATTTGGTTATGGTGATAGAAATGAGACAGGATATAGATTTTGTGGAGTTTGCAGAAAAAGAAAAACTTTATATTATGAATTCTTTTTTTTTTTTGAGAAAAATGTTAAATGAAAATGGACATGAAAGCATCCAATTGAAGGTACAGCAAAATTGGATTATATTTTGACTAACACAAAATATGCATTTCATCATTGCAATGTTCTTCAACATAAGAAGTGATCATTGATTAGTGAGATGTAAAATATATGTTAATGTAAAACTAGAGAAACAAAAATTATTAAAAAAAAAACAATATTCACAATTGTTATTAGTAATCTACAGAAATATTCCAATGAATTTAAATTAAAACTTCCAAATTGTTTTCAAATTTTAACAGATTTTGAACATGATTCAGACTTGATCAAAATCAATAGGAAGATAACTGATATACTTTTAAAAACTAAAAAATAGTTCACACAAAAAGTAGCAATTAACCAGTAAAATTTCTATTGAGACAAGACAATTTATGAAGGAAAAAAAAGAATATAAAAGTATGTAAAAATGATGCATTAAGAGGGAATGAATATCTAGAATTTGTAAAATGATATGAAAAAGAGTTGATAATGATATAAGAAAATATAATTGTGAACTAGCAAGAAAAGCTATGGAAGAGAATAAAAGTTTCAAAAGTGTTAAACAACATTTTGGTATTGGTAAGAAATGTATTTTTGCAATAAGATAAAAAGATGGAATTATTACTAAAAAGAGAGATGACATCATGAAATGGGTAGAAGAGTTCTATCAAGAATTGTATAGCAATAAAGAACAAAAAAAAAGTACCTTGTACAATTACTACATTCTTTGAATTGCCCAGAATTTTAAATAAAAATGTGAGACATGCAATTAAATTTACGAAAAAGGGAAAAGATCTGTATAATCAATATCATAAAAGAAGCAAATAAAAAAATAAAAAAATTATTGGCCAAGTTATGTATCAATTGTCTAAAGGATAAAGTAATATTTACTAAGGCAATAAACCTAAAGCACGTGCGGTTAAAAATGCGAAGGTATGGACTTCTACAGGTCATTTCAACTGCATGCTTTAGGTTTATTGCTTTAGTAAATATTACTTACATAATCAATGTGAGTTAAATAAATTTATAATTACAACTCTAAATGATAAAGATGTTCCAGATGATTGGAAAAATACAGTATTAATATTTTAAAAATATAATAAAAAAGATATTAGAAATTACAAACCTACCAGTCTTTTATCAGTTCTATACAATTTTTTTACCCAAATATTTAAAACATGTCTATAGTGCACATTGAGTTTTAACTAACCAAAA
The DNA here is from genome assembly GCA_028023455.1 of Epiperipatus broadwayi. Taxonomy (NCBI): domain Eukaryota; kingdom Metazoa; phylum Onychophora; class Udeonychophora; order Euonychophora; family Peripatidae; genus Epiperipatus; species Epiperipatus broadwayi. The sequence continues at coordinate 6,098,399 of JAQFVV010006222.1, forward strand.
AAAAAAAGCTGAATTTAAAATGGTTTTAATACAATGGCTCATATACAAGTATCAAAAGAATTTATAAAAAAGACCAACAAACATAAGTTGTCATTATGTTTTGGATTTGTAAATTATGAAAAGAAAATTGATTCTATAAGCATTTCTTCAATGATTAATGTAGAGGATTATCAAGGTATTGACCTATGATATTGTCATATTTTGAAGAATATTTAAAAAATGCAACAGCAACAATTAGAATTACACAATGATACTAAAAAGATTAACATTGAGAAGGATGTATGACAGGGCTACTCTATATTTCTAAAGCTTTTTACAGAAGTTTTGCTAGAAGCATTTTGTAGATGAAAATGCAAGCTAAGGGAATAAAAGTAAATGGAGATTATTTAAGTCATCTCCATCTAGATTTTGTAGATTATATAGTTATTTTTGTAAGTAATGCTTTAGAACTTCAGGAAATGTTGGAAGAGTTATCAGATGAAACTAAAAATATAGGATTAAAAGTAAATGCTAAAAAGATTAAAATAATCTTCAATGAATTTTTCCAAAAGATGAAAATAATATTGCTAAGGACAAGTTAGAAGAGATAAAAACATAATGGATAAAATTGATCATAAAAAAATTAAACTTAATTGGAGTGCTTTTGGTGGAAATAACTTAATATTAAAAGGTAATATGCTTATATGTTGAAAAGAAAGGTTTTAATAAGTTTATTTTACCAGTTCTTACTTAGGAAGAAAATCATTACAGAGAGTTCAAACCACTCAAAGAAGTATAATGAGATGCATTTAAGAGTAACAAGGAGAGAATGTATATGAAATACATAAACAAGCAAGTATTACTGACACTGTTGAATCTTAAACTAAATTCGTAGAGATTGTAAAAGACCTAGAAAGAAATCACATGTGAGATGGATGGATGAAATAAAAAATTGTGCAGTGGTAATGTGGAGAAGAGAGATTAGAGATTGGAGAACATGGATTAAACTTGTACAGATCATTCTGAAGTGGATTAATTATGTTTGAAAATGATGATATTGGTCTTTATCCAACAGATTCTTTTTCTACTTTTCTCTGTTGAGAATTGACCCAAAACTCTTTAGTGGGCAAATCAACCTCTCTTGGAATTTGGTTAAACCAAAGGATTTTTCAAATGGAATAAATTTAAAAAAACAAAAAAAATAGTGATAGTGTTTTTTTTTTGTTTATAGCCATGACAGAGTTTATCACTTATTCTTATTAGTGGTAGCATATTTGCTTCCATCACCTATGACATGGGTTTGAATCTTGTGTAAAGTGTTAAAAAAAATTTCCAGTTTCATTTAGTTTTAGGATGAGAGTAGTCTGAAACTAACCTAGCTAACCATCTAAATCAGTAAACAGATATCTAGATATTTTTAGAATTTATTTTACAATTAATTTTAGTACTAAGTGTAAGTTAAAATAATTATTCTAGAGTAAGCAAAACAATGTCAGATGTTGGTAGTTTGTCTCATCTGGTGGTGATTCTTCGAAGGGTTATGCATTTATCTGTTTTGTATTTGTTAAACGGTAAACGTGTCTGTAAATTTATTGATCTTAGCCATTATTTTATATTGCTATACATAATGTTGTTATTTATATTAAATCAAAGTAATGATAAAACAATCAATGCTTTATTGGCTGAAAATTACGTGTTGCCAAAAAAAAAAAAAAAAAAAAAATTTTATTTATTCTTTGCTCTGCATTAGCTATTTAAGTATTCTAATTATTTAACATTGCTCATTAAAATAAATGTATAATTTGTTTAATTTTTTTTTTTTTAGAAATGATGATATATAATATAGAAAGTAAACAGCTCTAACGACCTACTATGGCTTCTAATATTTGTCTTGATGAAGGTTTTTAAAATACTGTTTTATCTATTAACTAAAACTAAATATCCATTTTCTGACCAAATATATTATCCAGGATCATTATTTGAACATACCAAGCTTATGGCAGACATGAGATCCTCCAAAAAATAATGGTCAAGAGAGAGGATTATAAGTTTAGAATGTAGCTGTCCATAGTTATTCCACCTAATTATTTAATATTGGTTAATAAATAGATACCTAAATATTCTTTACGAAAAACTATACTAAAACAATGCCTTTCAGTGAGATTAGAAAGAGGGAAAGCAGTTCAGTTTTTTTTTTTTTTGGTAATTAGTTAAATATTAATAACATAATAGTTCAACCCTTGGAAAATTTTCGATTTCTAGTTAAATGTTTTCGCGGGATTATTAAGTAAATTAATTAACAAAGACTTTTCCATTGACGTTAATGCTAATTTTAATAGATATTGTTGTTCAATAATATTTTGGGAATGATTTTTAGTTACATTCAATGCTGGAAAAGAATCTTTTTACATATATACGGATAGAAGATATAGTCATGATTAAGATGCAAAATAATACTATTTTCAGAGAAATAGAATTTAGATCTGTACAATTTATATATTCAATAATTTTAATAATGGCTTGATTTTTTAAAACATATGATATTATACACTTCTATTAATTAATTTCTCAACTTTGAAATATCAAAAGATTTGCCATAAACCAGTTTTATATTCCCATAAACATATTTCAAAAACTTTTATCTAATAAATTTGTGACATTTTTGGATTAATCTATTCGGAAAACTAACAAACTTTGCAAATCCTTCAACTTCTCTTTTATTCATATAAAAAAAATTAACCTAAATTTCATTTACATTTCCAATTGTATGGTTCTTTTTTTTTTATTTATGAAATATAGTAGACATTTCGTTTGCCTTAAAGAGATTGCATTTACAAGTAATTGTTTTTTAAACTCCTATTTTTTTTAATATAAACAATATTTAATATCAATAGTTTATCTTTGAAAAATATTTTATAGATTATCGCAACAAAAATATCAGCACTACTATTATGTAAAATATATGTGTGTCCTGTCAAGATTTTCTAAAATTATTTCTGTCCTTATTTTTAAATTTTTTCAGCATTCAAAAATCAAAATTAAAAAGCTTTTAATAATATTTTCTTTATTTGCCCTCTTTGTTCACTTATAGATAGAAAACTTTTAACTTCTTTAATTGGTTATTAGTGCTTTTATAAAACTACATATAAAAGAGCTGAACCACTAAATGTTTTAAAGATTTTACATTCTTTGATTTGTGATTTTTCAAAAGCTTGAAATAAAAAAAAGATTTAACCTATGTGCATACCAGTATTCTGATCATTGTTACTTTACCTTTGCTCAAAGCCCTGACAAATGTTGCTATATTGTATCTGCACTATCATAGAGTTTGGAAATTAGCTTACATTGATATTTTTTTTAAAAGTTGAAATATATATTCAGTCAAAGGAGATGATGTTTTGTCATGGTTAATATCTACACATTAATGAACTTTTTCATTTAAATAATAACTAAGCATTGATAACTGTGAAATATTCCAATAATCAGTAGTTTCTTCAATTAATATCGCAATAAATAAAGCACTTTGTATTTCATTATGAAAGTAATTAAAAAGAACAGCTTCTGACAGAATTTATTAAATCATTTTTTAAAGTTTACAAAATCTAAAGGTCAAAAAAATAGCTCATTATATCCTTACAAATACATAATATCACTATAATTGTATCTGCTGCAAAAACAAGTACCTTTTTCAAAACTATGAAATATCAATTTGTTTATTGATAAATGACACATTACCATATATATAATATACATTTTAAATTGGTAAATGAAAATAATAATATATAACATAAACAGGTACTTTCAATTATTATGTTGTAATCATTATCAACTGAAGTCATATAGACAAAAGAAAATCCATACAAATTTTAAATAATATTCAATTCAAATTTATTCAAGAAATATTTAATGATAAATACAATGTTTTATTTTATGTTATTCCAAATGTAATTCAATTGATTAATAATTTTAAAAAACATCATTCCTAAAATGCAAATTAATAATATTATCTATCAAATTATATGTAGATGCAAAAAATTATATGTTGAGGAATCATGATGTACTCTGAAAAAAAGATTTAAACAACATCGACTACTATACAATCATGTAAAAAAATGCTATATATAATCAGTCTAATACTGCCTCACTTTTCTTTGTCTATAAAAAGTTATATAAAAATACAATAAATGATTGAAGTTTCTCTATAGGTGTGGATTAATATAAAAACAAAATAGAATTTGTTACATTGTGGTTTTCAATACTTCTTAATGGATTAATTTACAGCACATATATAATCTGTGCACATACATGCATATTATCATAAACAATGAATCTATTTTAATTGGCATTTAATAAAATAAATAAAAAAAGATTGAATTTTACATATATGTTTTATTTGACACTCTATGATATATATATACACACAGAGTGCAGTATAGTTTAGAAATGGACATATTTGAATTGCATTTAATATAAAAAATTATTACATTTTACATATCTGTGTGTTCATGTATATACACACACTGATGTACTTATGTTATTTTGTTACAATAATAATAATATATTTTTCATAATTATTCAAAATATATTTTCCATAATAAATTTTTTATTAAAATATATTAATTTTACACATGCACATGTCTATCAATAAAAAGATCAGTCATCAAATTCTAACATAATAGTTTACAGTTTTTTTTTTTTAAAAAAAATATCAGTTTAAAAGTTAATCTTGATGGATTATTGTTTAGTGAATAATTTAAAAATATAGATTTTCAAAATAATACTCTTGCAAGTTTCTTTTAATTCAAGCAAAAATTTAGTTACTTGTTTTAAGTTATATCACTATCACAGGTTGCCATTAATCATAATGTCTTTAAATTTAAAAAAAAAATATGTTTAATAAAAATGTCTTTTTAAGGAATATTAAAATAATTTCTTTAGAAAATATATATAATTGTCTATGCCCCTTTTTTAGACATGTGACTCAAACAAATCATTCATTTGTTTTACTTAAAATTTATTAAGTTATAAATTTAAAAGTCATTTTAAGGATTTTAAGTGAACTCACCAGCCATATATATATATATGTTTATCTGTGCCTCTGTGTCTTTAGATAAATCAACATACATAGAATTTGGTAATCTTTAGTCCAGTAATACACACACAACTATGTTGCTGTGCACCATGTAACTCAACTAGTTACAATATATATATATATATATATATATATATATAATGCTTCTTAATTGCTGAAGACCACATTAAGTCTTTGATAAACATTTACTTGTATCTGAAACAATTTAGTTAATAAAAATCTATGACAATATTTTGGTTTTAATGTTTAATAGTGGTTTTCCATAACAATTACAGCAGTCTTTTCTATCCTTTTTATTTTTTATAAACTGAAAAAATTGAAATTATTAAGATCAGATGGCACAACTTAAAGAGGCCTTTTATCCCTAAATTATTCCAATAGTTTTTGAGCTAGTATATCTCAAAAATATTTTGACATTTCTGAAAATATCTTATTAAAGGGATAAAGTCTATCAAAGTTTAAGATGATCAAAAATCTCTCTTTAAATGTGAATGAGTCAATAGAATATATTTATTCATCTGAACTTTTGTGTCATTAAAAAGTTAATAAAAATGCTTTTTCTGTTTGTTCATATAAAATAAATTGTCTCTGTTGATTTAATAGAATTATGATGTCATTGTTAAGACCTATATTGTACTAAAAAAGATTCTTAAGAAATCAGAACTAAAAAAATAATCTGTCTCTTTTACAATTTTAATTCATTTACCACTTTTAAGTCAACTCATCAATTATTAAAATTAAATACCTATATTGCTGTCAAACTGTAAATTTCAAATAATTATTTATTTAAACAAAGAATGTCACATGTTACTTTTAATCAAATCTAGTGATATAATTCTTATCAGAAAACACTTCATGATTTTTTTTTATAATTATTAAAACCAAGCACAGACGTTCTAGGATAATTACATCTTTAAAAGAATTATATGCCCCACTAATACGGTAAACTTGAAACTTTAATTGGCAATTTTAGTGGTTAACTATTATTTATATTTTTCATGTATATAGAAGCTACTTTAAAAAATAAAGATCAAATTGTTTTATCAATAAGTCTGGGATGAGTCCTATTTTTAAATCCATTCTTATTTTAATTTGGCAGATAATATATGTCTCTAAATGCTCATGTAATATTGATTTCTTTTATATTATGATTCCTGATTAAGATGGCATTGTTTAGACTGTAAACACATCCAAATATTTTATTATGATTTTTTGTTCTAAACGGTCCATGTGCTATATAAAATTTTAACAATAATGTATAATTTGAGAAGCTGCCATTATTTCCAATAACTTTGTGCCATAGTTTGTTTTATTATTCCTTTTATTTTTTGTACTTTCTGAATATAATGCTGAAATATAAAAATTGATATGTTGATAGAACTACAACATGAAAAACAGTTTTTAATATTTTAACTCTTTTTTTTAAGGGTCATAGCATCGGCCGGGACGCGACTCTGCAACCCAGGCAATTGCCTACAAGGCAGTTGCGCTGACCTCTCGACCACCAATGCAAGACTATTTTAACACTTTCAATGATGCTTTTTAAAAATTTCAAGAGTAAAAATACTGGCTTAAACCTCATCATGAATATATTATGCAGTTATTTTGATGGTCTGCCCTTCTAAAACATTTATACTATCCATCTCTTCATTTAAACTTGTTTATGCTAGATCAGTTTCATTAAGAAAGGTTATATCTATTTTAAATCCTAATTATTTTTAATTATAACCATTTTTTAAATTAAGTTCTTGAATAGTCCACTCAAGTAAAGTTGCTCTTTTTTTTCTTCTCATGTGTCATAGCATTAGCCAGGAAGCAAAGCTGCTAACTCAAGACAACTGCTTGTAAAGCAGCTGTCGCTAACCTTTTGACCACCAATGCTTGACAGTTGCTCATTTTTTATAACTATATATTGCCATCATGTATTTATTGAAGGTTAAATAGATAAACAAGTAGATAGATAGATAGACAGATTGCTCATGTAATGATTCTTTGTGAGATTTTGTTTAAAAATCAATTTTAAACTAATCTTTTCTAGACATAATAAAAGGGGAACCTTTAAATAGGTTATTCAAATACACAATCAAACCCTCTATCAACTGAATTATCTAATCCTAGTCTAGGTATAAGGTGACTTATTACTGGTTGTACAGCTGCAATTAGGATTATAACCAACTAATTGTCTCCACCACTGATTTATATTGTTGAGGATTTTATTTATTTTATATATTCAAATATGCTTGTATTTAAAAGAAGGTTGAAAATTAAAGTTGAGACTTTTTTCCATGTAATTTAAAAGTGGAAATATGATTGCACAAATAGACAATTCAATTATTACAACCAATGCAAAGATATGATGAATATTTTGAAATAATCACAATGGATGAACACTATACTAATCTACAGGCTAAAATAATAAGATAAAAGAACGAATAAAAGAGCACAAAAATTTGCTACCATGAAAAGTTGAACCAATCACATATTCTTGTAGCCAACAGAAAATAGTTATGGTTGATGCTGCCAATCAGTAATTTGCAGGAAAGTAATATTTATATATTATTCATTTCTTTATGCCACTATGAACCTCATCTGCATCCTTGACTCAAGATCTGACATTACAAGCACACGTACACTTATAAATATTTATTACACTGGTACTGTGGTATTAGACCTGCAACATGGAGTATGTACTAGTCTTGCTGCACCTTTTCACATTCTGATAACTTTGTAATCTTGTGATGTGACCAAAATAATGTGTACACGAATCTTGTACATAATATTTTCCCAAGATTTACAAAGTTATCAGCAGGTTGATATGAATGTGAAAAGATGCAGCAAATCTAATACATGCTCCATGTTGCAGGACTAATAAAAATGACTAATAGTATAAAACATACTAAAACCAGCATTTTAAAACAAATTTTCAAAAACAAATGGTTATTAAAAAGATGATTTTAAAACAATTTTTAAGAAATAAATGGATATTAAAAATTACCATTTTTAAAATATGCAAAATAATATTAAAAACAGAATTTTAAAATAAATGTATATGACTTTCATACTAACAACTTTAAAATGTATAATGATATATAAATTGATATTAAAAATAACATTTTAAACCAAAAAAAATTGATTTGTGATCTTAAATAAATAACACCGTCACACAAAAAACTGTTAATTTAAATACACACAAAACAATCATTAAATTATAATTTTTTTAAATATTATTTACAAAAACACATAACATATACACAAATGCTTCTTACTGTGTAATATATAACAGGAATTGTTGCATTCAAGCCACAAATTTGATATTTATTTCTAACACACATAAAATGGAGATTTTAACTACCCCCCCCACCAAATGGAGTTTATATCAACATATCATTGCACAGTGTATGCTGGAATTCCCCACAGAAATGCTAATAAACATTTTTTAAAGAAAAAAAAATACACAAACAAGAAAGAAATATAAATATTATAAGACTTTTATTAAATATTTATTCTGTTGTCAGAAAGAAATCTGGACAATAACTGAAAATGTTGAAATATTACAAAAAAAAAGTCCCGTTGATAAAGATAAACATGATTTCACATGAGAATGAATAACATCGCAGGAATTATTTCCTTTCTATTTGATGTCAGTGCAAAATTAAATATTTACGGTGGATGTGAAAAGGCCTTCTATCTCACCTACATTGCAGGTTTAATACTAAAGTACCATTACACCTACTATGGGATATAAATATTAAAAAAATGATGAGCTGAATTCCATATAAGTACATGAAAGCAATCTACACTTAAACAATACTAATAACAATAACAAACAACAATCTCAATTTGTTGTCAAGGCAAACTCCTTTTTACAATAAAAATGGAAATCCACCTTTAGATATGGTCTAATATATTTATATAGAGACTAAAGATTGAAACTTTGATCCATCAGAGTTGCCACTGTTCTATCATGAATTCTCATGATGAAACGCTTATTGGTCTCCCTGAAAAATCCATCAAACACCCACTGTTCCAGAATAATTTATCTATTTTGTTTTTTGTCTTTTTGTGCAAAAGGCTGTCATCAACTTCAATGATTTTGTTAGGGCCTCTAATTTTATATTTTTTTGCCCTATACAGAAAAAGAATCAGAATCAGAACTAATTCCTTTTTTTATGTTGCACTTCAAGTATTTAATAGTCAATAATATATTAAAAAATACTTATCTACAAACAACAAAGATTGTACAAAGTATATAATTATCATAAAAAAGCCTTTTTCAGAAAATTATGTTTTTTCCCCTTTTCAATATGTCTCCAGAATACCATGATTTAAAGTACATACAGTGACATCTATATCAATACACAAAAGAAGACAGATAAACAAATGAATATCCAACTTGATCTATTATGTAATATTTATGCAATCATATTACAAATTAACCTATTATATGAGTGGATATATAACCACATATATTAATTAACTATCCATTCTTTATCCATTAACCATTTAATATTCAGCTTAATGGATGTTTTTTATATATTCATACAATTGTTTTTATTATACATGATATAGTTTGTTTCATATATTTTAAGCCTATTAACATTTTTAATATAATCTAGAACACTTATCAATGCAATTTATTTTATGTCCATCCTATAAATAATGAATGTATAATGCAGATCTATCATCCCTCCTAGCAATAGCATCATTGTGTTGGGAGTAATAGCTAAAGAATACAATGATGCTATTGATAGGAGAGATGATAGATCTGCATTATATGTTCATTATTTACAGTACAGACATAAAATAAATTGCATTGATAATATTAAGTATTTTAGATTATATTAAAAATATTAATAGATGTAAAATATATGAAACAAACTATATCATGTATAATAAAGATAATTGTATGAATATATACAAAACATCCATTTAGCTGAATAATAAGTGGTTAATGAATAAAGAACGGATAGTTAATTAATATATGTGGTTATATATCCACTCAATTTGTATAATAGGCTAATTTTGTCATATGATTGCATAAATATTACATAATAGATCATGTTGAATATCCATTTGTTTATCTGTCTTCTTTCATGTATTGATATAGATGTCACTGTATGTACTTTAAATCATGGTATTCTGGAGACATACTGAAAAGGGCAAAAAACACAATTTGCTGAAAAAGGCTTTTTTATGATAATTATATACTTTGTATAATCTTTGTTGTTTGTAGATTTATATTTTTAACATTCTTGCCCTACCATCGCAGTGACACAAACTTCCCACATATAGGTATTCCAGTCTATTACAGTTTTGTCTGCTAAACTAAGCTCTATTTTCCCTCATTCTATGGATGTTAATTTCTGATCCCAACTGTAAATAAATTGGATTGCCATCAAAAATAAATTCTAAAACCCTCCAACCATATTTCCTTACAAAGACCTAATTTATTATTACATCCTTGAACATTACAATGCCATTGCTTGTCTGAATTTTTGGATGTACTTGACTTTATTGATCACAGCAGCAGATAAACTCCAAATATTCATCATTTTATCCTTTTTAAAAAAATTGTAGTATTAATCAGAAAATGGAAAAGTAAATCAGCACTGAAATAAAAAACATTTTGAAAAGAACTAGTCTGAATAAAATCTGGACAATAAATCCAAAGTATAAATTTATAATATTATTGGATGAGATAAAATGAAATTGGAGGATTTATATGGCAGTATTGCAAGGTTAGTTATTTATCACAAAGGTGAAAAGGCATAACGTGTCTACTGCATTGCAGGGCTAATACATAAGTACCAAATGATTAAACTTATTACAATCCTTTTTTTCTTCCATAATATAAATATATTTACAAAATAATCAAATAATAATAATAATAATAATAATAATAATAATAATCATCATCATCTTTTATTTTAAAATTATAACTCTAAAGTTTTTATAAAAGGCAACATTATGGACAAATTTTAACATTGAAAATTTGATCATTTAAAGTATTAATTATAGATATATGTAAAATCAATTAAAATAATTATAATAAACAAAAAACCCTGGAATATAAAACATTTAATATTCAGAATATCAATATAAAATAATAAATAATGGCTATAGCTAGCTTATGGCATGTCTGCCAATCTGAGTAGCATCTTACCTTTAAATCTTTTTAAAAAAATCTTATTAAAGTCATACAACATTAACATTATCTATTATTATTTATTGGCATTTTGAATATTACAGTATTCCAGAGTTTTTTTTGTTTGTATATATATATATATATTGATTAAATTAATAATTTTCTAAATAGTTTAAAATAAATATAAATTTGCATTTTTATATGCAATTAAATATTATCATATCTAGTATGTTAATATTTTTAAAGCCATATTGACTAAAAAGAGTAGTATGTTTTAATTTCTGTATTTGTTTTAATTTAAATTAATAATTTATCAAAGCTTTTTGGGCTTCAATCACGCTCACAAATTACATGTATTTTAGACATGCATATTCATTTTTAAAAAGTCACTGTTTATTTCTCCGCACTTCTCACATAACAAAAGTTATGTGACTTTTATAAAACCCCTAATATTCATTCAAATAGTTTGTATCTTGTGATTTTATGCGGCTTCAGGAATAAACAAAAGCAGTGTGTGCCATGATCCTATTGATGAGTGCTACAAAAAAAAAGAATAGACACTTAAGACTAAAATTTATCTCTAACTGTAATCTAAAAAACTTGGAAACTATATACTATAAATCTTCTTCAAAAGAAAAAATATTATTTCTCTGTCTCCCTCCTTATAGAGTTTTTTGCAATCCAGGAATCTTTTTTCGACTAACAACGGCGTGAATAATAGGGAACTAAATCATGGTTTATATTTGTTAACACATATCTTTTATCTATATCTTTAAACATAGTTATACCCAATATATAAATATATGTAATATATTACATGTAATTACTTATATATATATTTAAAATATCAGATAAAAAATCATTTGCAAATTGCATTTTAATTATTTTAATAAAAAAAAATTGTTAATTTTTTATAACTTAAAAGATTATTTTTTATAAATTATAATTTTTACATTACAAAGCAAAATAAAATTAACTTCTGTCTCCTTTTATTATTATAAAAGTATTACAGGTTTTCACAGATAATTTAACACAATATTAATAAATTAAAAAACAAGCAACTGTAAAACTTATCTATTATTATTTTTAAAGGCTAATTAATAAGTTTAACAAGTTAATAAAAAATTGAATTATTTTTACATTGTTGTATTTATATTTCAACGTAGACTTGTTTTTATCATTGGAATTATATATTTATAATATACTTGTGCGAACATTGGACATTATAGTAAATCTAAATTATTTAATTTTCTTTAAAAAAATCTGTATTACAAACGATCGATTATAAAAGTTTTTTCAAAATATTCGTTTGATGTAGATTACTTTTGAATTTAAACATGGTTACATCTTTATTTTACCTACCATCAATCCATATATTGTTATTTCAAAGACAAATTAAATACGTTTTTTAAAAAAGAAAAATGACATAATTTCTGTAGGGTAATTTTCACTATACCACTCTCACTGCAAGGTAGAGATTCGTTTCTATCTGCTTTTAACTTCTTGTAGAGAGTTGTAATCATAAACATACGACTAAGATATATGAAAAAAAAAGTATAATCCTAAAGATTTTTGGTATATGAAAATAGATTGAGAATCTATAAATATATGTTTATTTATAAACATAAGTCATTAATTTTATTACTGCATCTGAACTTTCACTACCCCACTCTCAGGCAAGGTAAGGACAGATTTCTATCCATTTTTTAATACCTTGTACTTGTATTCTGTACTACTAACTTTGTTAATGTGCTAATATACAGATATGAGCTTATATTATATATAGAGCTCGCAAAATAAGCTCTTAACAAGTTTTGAGAATATTCTCAACCCCAGACTGTTTTCTGCTTCTGGCAACATCAGTGAGGTGCCAGGATATTTAGCATTAGATTAAAAATACTAGGACAAGCCCAGCACTTTATCTAATGTATAATTATTGAGTAGAAAACCTGAAATTGTAAGACATCCATATGTCTTCCAATCCAGCTATCTAACTCAAATAGCCATATGAAACTGAAACAAGTTCAGACACATCATATATTAATAGCTTTAGCAATATAAAATCGTCAAAGCCTTAATAGCAAAAAATAAAATGGTAAAAAAATCAAGTCAGCTGTCACATGACTTAATTTAATAAAGCTTGTATTTACAAATGTTATATATAGAACTGGCAAAATAAGCTCTTAACAAGCTTTGAGAATATCCTCAACCCCAGACCAGTTTCTGCTTCTGGCATCATCAGTGAGGTACCATGATATTCACAGTTTACTGTTGTTTGTTACGGATTTTATTTTATACAATAAATAAGCTGGGTTTTTTTTAAATCTTCTTTGATTGATTGCAGTGAATATTTAGATTTAATATTAAACAATATATTTTTATAATATTTAGGCTGCAGAAAAGTTGCTATTAATTCAAAAAAGATCCGATTATTTCTGTCTGAATTCTTAAAAAAAAAGAGCAAACTCCTAATGTTCACTCTATACATTGTTGTCATAATAGCTATTATTAAAATATTTTTCATACATTAAATGAACATATTGTTCTCACACGTTAAATGAACACCCAACAGTTTTGGTGTAATAAAGGCTTATAGAGTCAAAACATAATGCAATATACCTTTTTTTATATTATCACTAAATTAAGATTTATATAACAAACACATATAACAAATATTAAAATACAGACATTTTTGTAAAGCAGATATTTCATTTTTTTTTACATAATGTTTAATTCACTCTCTTTATTTGTATTTTTAGCAGTGAAATAATACTGTACTTTATATTATTTTTTACTTATTTTGCTGCAAATGTATAATAATTTTGGTCTTAATCCTAAAATTGGAGAAAGCTCTTTGATGCTATAGTAAAAATAAATCCAAATAAAAAGGCTGTGAAACAGTCAATGAACAAAAACGATAAAACAAATACTCTTCATCACATGTACACAAGATATTCCAGGCCCATTCTAAAACGCTGAATATGAAAACAAGCCAATTACTGCTACAAAAAAAAAGTTCCAAGCAAAATGGGGAGAGTAAAATGATTTTATCATTACTGTAAATCTATTTTTACTTTTAGAAAAGTGTAGTAAAAAATAAATGGCAGAAAAGAGAATTACAATGTTGCACCAAGAACCCCCCCCCCCAAAGTTGTAAAACTGTCTTTTAACAACAACAACAAAAAACTTGGCGAGCGTAATTGATGATATAGGATACATGTGCATTAAATGTTTCAGGGCCTTTTTAAAAAGCTGAATTTATAAGCTGATTGAAGGTATGAGAAACAAATTTCCAAGCAAAAAAAAAAAAGAAATTAATTTTATATTGCATAAATTTGTTTTTTTATTTTAGATTATTTTAATTTTTACTATGAGACAGAAAGCAGGATTAGAATATATTGTTAAGAACTTCCTTTTCCAAATAAAAAATCTGTAAAACAGTTTTTTAATAAAGATATATTGTGATAACTGTCATTATGTAATATAGGACTTATGCGAATATGTTTTAGGACTTTCTGAAAAGTTGAGTTACTTATCTGATTACCATCATAAAAAAATTTCCAAGTGAAATTAAAATGATTTTTTTTATTAGTATAAGTTTGTTTTAATTTTTAGAAGATGATTTTAATTTTCACTGTAATTCAAAACATTGACTTTGAATTAGAAGAAATAAAATTAATTCCAAGCAAGAAACTGTCTCTTGCTATTGAAATGGCTAAAATTTTGTGAATTTTTATTAGACTAAGTTTGTCTAGTTTTTATTTTATGTTTTTAAAAATTTTGTTTTAATTTGTATTAAAATAGGACTGTACATCATATAGAGCAATTAATTTTAAATGTATGTCTGCATTCAAATTTTTGATGTGTATCACATTTTCTTGTTTAAATAATTGTTTTGTGTCTTGGGTCTGGGTTGTTAGCCTGGAGTGAGACTGCTCATGAATACATGTATTTCATTGTGAAATATAATAAACATATAATATAATGAAACATCCTGGAATCAACTACCACTACCAGACCAGATCTCACTGCAGTTAGTCTGCCAACTAACATGTCTGAGCCAGCATGGTGATTTTTTTGACAGACCAAAAACATTACAATCTTCATTTGGACTGATAATTTGTCATAAAGATATGACTTTAGTTTTCTTGAGAACAGAATTGTGAAGACTGCAATTAGTTCATAAAATAAAGAATTCTAAAAATTATTGACTCATTGATTTAAACTGACAGTTGACTTCATTTTGCATTTGGCTAACTATAACTGTAGATCACTTTTCAGTGAAAGAAGTGTGCAAAAATGAGAAGAACTGATTAATATTGCATTGATTATTGATGGAATGTATGGAGTTTAAAAAAAGATGACTGAGCACTTGATTTTAAAAATGAATATGTACATTATTATAAAAATTTAAATATTAAAAGAAGTGGAGTGTCATTAAAAAATAATCGAGAAGTTAGTTACTCAGAAGGGAATGTGATGATTGTGCATCAGTAATGGCAAATTGAGATTTCATTCAGGATAGCTTTAGTTTTCATGTCTGTTACTCTATTGTCATTGCATTAAAATGCACAGGATAATGAAGTAGTATTTATTATAAATATAAGATGGAAAAACAAGGAGTGTGCATATTTATGGTATATTAGACCGTCATTTAGATTTATGTTCCAATAAGTTCCCATTCTTATGAAAACGTAGAGTTTATACAGATGTGTAGAATGCTTTTGAACAGCTCCAATAAGATTTTAAGACCAACTTAAGAAAATTTAATGTTAAAAAGCTAAACACATAAATAATGAAAGTGTTGCAGATAAACCTGCACACAAAGGTAGACATGAAAAGAAACATAAAATAGTAGGAATGTACAAACAAAACTAGTATTTAGATTTTTTTTTTTAAGAAAAACTTTAAAAAAAGAAATGACTCTATCTGTAAGCACTAGAATAAAGAATTGTATTGAATTTTGACCTTAAAAAAGTATATTTCGAGAATGTAACATATTAAATAATTTTAACATAGGATTTAAAATTAATCCAAAACTAAAGAGACAAAAGTAAAGATGAAAACAGTTATCAGCAATTGATATTCTCAACCTTCAGAGATATTTTAATAAATTTGAAATAAAACTTACAATCATTTTAAAATATCAACATATTTTGAATATATCTCAGTTTGAATGAGATCAATAACATCGCAATAGATACCTTATTAAAACTAAATACATTAATAGCAAGAAAAAATCTCAGTAAATTTTAAATGATACAAAGGAAAAATATACAGAAAGAAATAAAGTGAAAATTATTTCAAAACGATCCATTTAGAAAAAGTGAATAGTTGAAGTTTTGTAAAATAATAAGAAAAGAGTTAATGATCTCATAAAAAAAACATATAACTGGAAAAACATTAGTAAAACTATAAAAGAAAATAAAAGTTCCAAAGATGTAATATTATAGCTATAAATGAGAGTAAAAGTTTCAAAGATGTAATATCATATCTTGATATATGAGTTATTTCTGAAAAAAAAAAAGACCCAGTAACATCATGAATTACATGAAAATATTTTATAAAGATCTATATATAAATTTAATTTATAATTAAACTCTAATATTACTTTTATACCTTAATAGAAATACTTCTCTAATTGAGTGAAAATTCCCATAATATTCATTATTCAAAACCTTTAATTCATTTTCAATGCAGAGCATCTCTTCAAAAGGCAAACCATCAGTACTACAGAAAATAAGGAAATTTAAATTTGTGAATACTCAAAATCCTATTCATTTGAAGACTAGTGAGTTATTTTTTTATTACTGATTCTGCTTTTAATAAACCATGCTCCATTTTTTTTTTGTTTTCTATCTGATCACTTCAAACTAGTCTTATATTTTTAGAGCCAAACTACATAATTACACAATTTTTTGTGCTCAACGACACATTGTAGAATTCTTTTTAGCTCTATTATACAAAAATATATGCTAGTTTGCTATTGTATTAACGTTTGGCCTTGATTATTCATAATAAAATATAAGCACCTTGGATTTTGGCATTTAATCAAGAATCAGTTTGGTGTCATTCTTTAAGACAAATAAAAAATAAACAATTCACTATTGATAAATAATGTACATATATAAAGGATAAAAATGAGATGGTGACCTGGGCTAACTGATGAGTACTGGTTTGGCACAAAATGCATCTTGAAATTCATTTGTCTTTTATTGTAACTTTATTCATATGATTTGAAAAGAAGGTATGATAGTATCAAGCTTATTTTCACTTATAAAATATATTACACATGGAAAAGAAACATCAATAACTCTATGTATGTGTGTATTTAATAAAAAAAAAAAACAGATATATTAATCTTTAATTGAGGTTTAGAATTTATATCTGAGATAGAGACAATCTTTTGTTTAATAAATGATTATTCATAATCATTACTGGATATATTTAGAATGGATGGATTTGTAAAACTAAATGTAACAATTTACTATTGATAAATACTGTACATATGATAAAGATATATATATATATTGAAACAGTATTTATTGACAGTCATCCTGTTTCACTACTATGTTCCATAGTAATGTTTATCCTAGGTTTAAACCCATCCAAGTCCTCATATATCTATGTATATTAGAGTATATTAATGTATGTACATGTATATAGTGTATATTTATATATTTTAAATTAAATGTGTATCTATGTAGATATCATTATATATGTATGAACACATATGTTTTTGAGGAAAGTCTAATGCAAAACTTTGTTAGCATCGGAATCAAATTATTAGTAATAAATCTTTATTTTATTAAAATGTATAAATGTATTCATTATTTAGCTTAGAACTCACATGAAATTTCAATTCTAGAGATGGCTAGAATACATATATAACAGAATGTTTACACAATTTAAATCTTTTTTAAAAGATTGCCTGTTTCTTGTAAAGCCTCACACCACACACACCTGGTTTAATTTGTGTGGGGACCAAAGCAAAATTACTCCTGCACTATTTTTTTATTCATTAAATTTTGCTTTTGTCTTTTCTAGAATCTTAATGCTGAATTTTAAAAGTAATAAAGCTACGTTAAACTTCAAGATTAAAAATTAAAAATTGTAAACGAGTTAATAGATTTTACAGGGGGGAGTTTGAAGAGTTGATATAAAAAACCCAAATTTTAGCACTGAAAGTTCACTTTCTAAATAAACCAAGCACTTTCTGTCAGTAGCTATGCTCATTTTGATAATGAAAATAGTTAGCTAGAAGACCACTAAATTTGCCACCTTCCTTTGGAAGACTGATCTATAGAAATGGAGGAATTCAACAGCCTGTCAAGAAGACATTGGAGAACAAACCACCTAGAGAAGTAATAGTGCCACTACATGCCAGATGACTCAGATAGAAAATTATTGGTAATATTTTTTCCTGCAGAGTTCTTTAAAATAAATCTAAAGTTAATTTTTTTAATAAGTTTCTAAAGCTAGCTATATTGTCGAACATTCATGAATTATCTTCTAAATGATTTTTCAATAAATTAAGCTATGTAATATAAATTTAATGTAATTTTAAAATTAATAATAATAACTGTAACAATCTTGCTGACTAAATGAATAATTATAATTTAATAATTTTCCTAAACATAATAACTGTGTTCAGTTATTATATCTATACTTTCTAATCTGTGGTCATGCCTATTCTCTTTTATTATTTTGTTTACTTCATTAATATTTATAATATTCCATAATTCAAAATGGAGATTAATAATCTTAGTGATTTTAGAAAGATGATTAGAAACTCTCACATAATTTATTTATGCTGCTTCTTTAGCAAGCATAAATCTCCATTTTGATTTATACTCTATGCTTAGCTTATCATTAAGGTTTGCATGTTAATAAATATGTATAGTTAATAATCACAAGAATGATATTATAAAAGCATACTACACCTGGGTCTTGTTTTACGCGATAGATAGGTTCCTCAGAAAACATGCGCAAACGAAATCACGCAAAAATAGACATAACTTACATTGAAAAGGGGGGGGATGTGGTCTGTGATTTTTCAAAATTCGGGTAAAA
This sequence comes from Epiperipatus broadwayi, assembly GCA_028023455.1. NCBI lineage: Eukaryota > Metazoa > Onychophora > Udeonychophora > Euonychophora > Peripatidae > Epiperipatus > Epiperipatus broadwayi. Next base: position 6,117,688 of record JAQFVV010006222.1, read on the forward strand.
GCAAAGCACCAACGTAAAATTCTTTAAAATTTGTGCAAAAAAAAAAAATAAGGAAATAAAATATGACTAATAAAAAATTTCAAATTTGAAAAAAAATGATACAAGACAAACTTTTTTTAACTATAATATTTAATTTTATTCAAAATAATATATTTTTATGCATAATTTACAGTACAGTAATTTAAATTTTTTTATAAACGTTTCAATTATTATTGCTATTTGCCCAAAAAGACGTTCGTTTGCAAACTAGTAAAAAATCAGAATCTCATGTGATGTGATGTGATGTATTTGGCTTCTCCTTAAACGAAGTCAAGAATATCTCAGCAATTATTCTCACAAGAGAAAATACAACTAGCGCCAAGTTCACTCTCATGTTGTGTTAATGGTTTTCTGTTGAAGACAATGATGATTTTATTAATTGTTTATGAACTTAGACTTAAGATAATAAAAAGACATTTATTCACCACTTCTGGGAAAAATTTAATTAAAACAACTAAAAATTAAATTCTTATTTTTGTCTTTAATTTTCAATTCTGTTTAAAAATCAAATTTTGTTTTACATCACATTAATTTCAAGTCGCCCGTAAATAATTTTTAAATTGTTAATTACAATTAAAAATCAGATTTTATTTTTTAATTGTGCCCACTGCTACTGTCCTTTTAAAAATAAACTTGTGGACACTAAATGATTAATAATTGATTACGTTTTTTTTTAAAAAGCAAAAACAGAATGTGATTTAAAATGCAAAATTAACATGCACAATGTTTGAACAAATTTACATTATAATCTTGTAAAATTTAATGTGTGTATACATAAAATGTGGAAATCATGATTTTAATTTCATTATTGCATAAAATCTTACTATTATAAAGCACTGAAAATATTGAAATTACTAAGATGAAAGTCGAATTCCAATAACACGCTTTTACTTTCAATATAATGTAAGTGCGTGAAATTTATTATTTAAAGTAATAGCGCATTATTGGACTTCGACTTCCGGTGAAAGACAAATCGCATAACTTCAAAATCATGTTAAATAAGTCTGCGTAAGAAGAGACCCAGCTGTATTAATAAATTAATTAAATCCCTAATATGCTTTCTCCTCCTTAGTTTTTTTTATAAACTATCCAGATTCAATCATTAAACTAGATTACTGTAACGAAATCCTTCTTAGCATGTTTTAAGCATGATAATTAGTGAGCTGGGATAAGGTAGTTTCACAAAACAAAACCAAAGTATTTAGCACTCTAGTTTAATTTTAATATTAATATTATTTTAGTAAGCATTACAAATGTGTCTTTACAAAGCATGCATATGCAATATGACCTTGCTATATTTCTTTATAAATGGGCTTCTGGTGAAATGCCATCCCATTATTATTAGTTTGGACAGCTTCTTTAGAACTGGAATATAAGGGTCCAGAAACCAATTTGTAAAACTGCTCTTATCTCCCAAACTAAGGTTCATATTCTAATAGAAAGTCATACAGTCTAAGGGAACTGAGTACATGGTACTGAATCCTGTGAATAATCGCACATTCAGGCTGCAATCTTTATTTAGATAATGTAGCACCTTAATGTCTGATGCTTCGCTGCAAACACCAGTGTGTCCTCTATATTATTATTCAGTTCAGCATTGATCTGAACACCAGATCTAGTTTATATGATGATCTGCATAGGAAGCACATGTATTGCTCATTATGTATAATAAGTTATACTTTATCATTTGTCATTCTTGTAAAGTTTAACTGATTGCAAACCTAGAGTAGATGGCATAACATATTCAGGCATGATTATGAACCACATGTTATTAATTGAAATAAACTTAAAATTTAAATAATTTAAAGTGCATCCTACAGATGAGACCTTGTATTTAACTCAGCTCATCATTGTAAGACATCTGCGAGTGTAAAATCTCAATGCATTTTGTTTATATTAATCAATTATATTTTAATAATTAAAGATATTAACTTGTAATAAGGTTTAGTGTTTTATTCACAATCCATTCTTAAATTTTATCTAAATCTATTCTATTTTCATATTAATTATTAATATATGCGTTATCTCAGTAAGCCGTGTGTGTGTTCATTAGTTAGTTAATTGCTAATTTATTGATTATTCCCTGAGTCTTATACTCCATCCTGTGCTACTTCCAGCAAGTGTAGCATCATATATGCCATTGATAGAATAATAAATCACTGAGCATTGATAAAGGAACTGAGGTGCGATCTGTTTCGAGGTCTCAACTCCTCAGAGAGATGAGCTTTTGGGATAATTTGACAAAACTCTGGATTTTGTTGCATGAATGTGCAAATATGACTATTATAATATATATATATATATATATCCAACTGATAATTGCTGGTTCAGCATGAAATGCATCTTGGAGGGCATTTGTCTTTTATTGTGGTTTTATTCATATGATTTGAAAAGTAAGTATGATGGTGTGGAAGCTATTTAATACATTTATAATTTCTAACCGTATAGTTATTAATTAACTGATTCAAAGGCAAGTTAAAATTAATGTTTTGCATACTTTTATCATTTTTTATTGTAATTTTATTTTATTTTTTTGTCCATCATTAATTACCCTGTTTAAATAATGTATGTTTATTGTACCTATAAGCTGTCAAATTTGCAATATATTGAAATTTCAATATTTTTTTTAGTAATTATAAATTTACACAAATTGTGGTTATAATTAATTCATAATGGCTATATCATATTTTTAAAATTAAAAATTACAATTGGCATGGATACTGCTAAAGAAATGGGCAATTTAAAATAAATAAAATAACTAAAAATAATTTTAAAATGATTTATTTCATAGTGGAACATTTATTCTTTATGTGCTCTATACAAATTGGCTAACCACACAAAATTTTCGTATACTTTGTAATTGGGTTCAATTGGGAGCATTTTTATTTGTAAATTAGGATAAGTTATTATAATGAAATAAATGTGATTTTTTATATGTATTATTTACAAAAAAACAACACAACAACATTGTAATATTTGTATAAAAGGTAGAAAAATATAACCATGTATTACAAAAAAATAGAGAAATAAAAGTACTTATGTTTAGAATATAACCATTATGATATAACATTAATATAATAAAATAAATGATATAAATATTTAAGCTATATGAGCAAAATTCATACTTATTATTTTTTTGCAAAATACAAATACACTTACAAATGTACTGAGATGGTCATCCATTCAATTTATAAAATTCTAGAAGATGTAATTAGAAAGTATTTGAACACAGACTTCCAGGATCCCTTCAGTTATCCACTCCATCCTATGTAACTGATACAAATGCCCAGATACATGTGAATAATATAAATGATTTCCAATATAAGTGTTTTGTGCTGAACCAGCACTCTTTAGTTGATCAAGATTAATGCATATATGGTCATATGTATCAGTTCTACAGAGTGGAGTGGATATGTGTGAGAGATGATTATCTGAACCAACTGATGACTTCTGATTCAGAACAAAATACATATATTGGAGATAATTTATCTCTTTTACATATATTTGCTCATGTGTATCAGTTATTATAAGATGAAATGGATAGCTTCAGGGAGCTTGAAAACCTGTGTTCAGATCCCCTCTAATTACATCTAACATTCAGTATATACATTATACTTGTAGTTAAATACTACAAAATCAAAATATATAAAAATTTTGTATAATATAGCATATTGCTTGTAGCTATTGCAGATTAAGAATATTTTTAACCATGCCCACTTATGTAACCAAAATTTATAAATAACTTTAAATTGAAATAACTCATTATTACATTTTGATTTACAAATATCAAACTTTCTATATCTTCTAACATTAATGAAATTTACTTGCATAGAGTAATTCAGTGTACAATAATTATGACTAACTAATAAATCAGGTATTTAATGATTTAATATTCTTGTGTTCTATCATTCATATTAAATAAAGATCATTGTTTCATTTATAAAGGATGTTTGATCTCTATAGATAACAATTGAAAATACCCACTTACATCATTTATATATTTTTATTATCATTAATAAATGACTCAACACAGTAGCATGCAGGAAGATTAGAGAGAGAAAGCAATTCAATTTTTCATTGTAAATCAAAACACTAATCAATGTTTCATATTTTTTTCTGAACATTAAACAAATTATTTAAATCATTAAAACTATCTAAATTCTACATCCCCCCCCCCCATTAAAAATAAGACACAAACAACAAAATCTGCTTTTTTGTACTCTGTTATCCATTGTATTGTGTAGCATAGCTAGTATTGAAATGCCAAGTAGAGATTTTAATTTTTTAATTTAAATTTGTCATTTCTAATTTTGGTCTTTATATCTTAATTATTGTTTATCAATAAAATTCAGAAATTCAAATAATATTGTCAGTAAAAAATAATTATTCAACAAATATTGTTAGACTTTTTCCTATTGAAATTATAATGGTATTGATATACAGTAGAGCCACAAATTGTGCTATATTTTGTTCCAAGACCCCTTTATATTTAATATATATAATGTATAATAGCTCATGTTTTGCTAATAAACAGTGATTAGAATAGAATACTCAGTGTTTATTGAAATGTTTATTTTCAATGTGCACACATATATATAAAACAGGAATATTTTTTATATATAGTAGTAATATAAATCAAGATTATTGTATAAATAAAATTTTAAAATAATAATACATAATTTAAGATAATATGTAATTTGCCTACACTTAATGTTGCTTATATATGTAATCAGAGAGATTTGAACTCAGGAATTTTCAGCCCATTCAACCTTCACTTCATCCCAAGCACCCAATACACATGACCACACACATGTGAAAAAGATACATGATCTCCAGCATACATATTTTGTGCAGAACCAGCACTCATCAATTGGACAGATCACAATCTTCCCCTCCTATATATAATCAGTGCTTAGATTATATTAAGAGAGCCATTCATTGATGGTTGAATGATTGGAGGGGTGAAAAGATTGGTCTGGCAATTAAAATGAGCAATTGCTATCTTAACTGAGCACTGACTGTATATTTGTGTGGGAAATTATAATGCGGCCTAACTGATGAGTACTGGTTCTGAACAAAATGCATATATTGAGGATCATGGGTGTTGGTTGCTTGGAATGGAATAGAGAATAAATAGACTAAAAAATTATGAGTTCAAATCTCTCTAATTATATAATAATATAGTTTTTAATAATAAATTGAAGGATCACATATATATTTTATTAAGTGTATGTTCACTCATGCATTCACTGAAGCAATAAGAATAAGAGAAAAAAAAGTCCTGTGTATTTTTATTTTTAAAATAAAGTAACTAGCAAAATACCTGAGTTCTAAGCAATATTTTTTTTTTCAATAATTTTTTTCTCTTATATAAACATAATAGTGATCTGGTTTAAAACTTTGTAAAACTTTTAGCATTATATTCAGAAAATATTTTATAAAGCAAAATACAACATATTAAAATCAAAAAGAATAATAAAAGAATAAAATGTATGTGCTTATAATATAAACTAATTTTTTTTTATTAATATATGAAACCATGCATAGAACTCAGAGAAAGAAAAATGGCTGCCAAATATAAAATTTTATTAATTTTAATGTTTTTTTTGTTTGTTTGTTTAGTATTTTTGCTTGTTTATATTTTTTTTGGGGTAGTGTATAATTGAAATTGTTATTTAGATACAGCATAATTCGTGAAGCAAAAAAAAAAAACATATTGAAATAATATTCTTACCATACCAATATTATTTTGCTAAAATTATTTTTAATAATACTTGAATGACTGTAGAAAATTTACATATTGTATAAATTCATTCAGAATATGGTACAAAATATTGTTTAAATTATTACAAACATCTCTAATTACTGTCACATCATGCTTGGTATAACTTTATACTATATGGATTTAATTTAAAAATTGTTTCTAAAGGAAAAAAAAGCATATAGCAATATAAGCTATTATTAATATCTTTGAGCTACTATCATGCCATGATGACGATGTATAATTAAATTTGATTTTAAAAATGCCTCTGCCCCTTTTTATATGATATAAAATATAACGTGGGAAGAAAAAGCATTATCAGCATGATGTTTCGAAAAGCTACAATTATATATTATTAGGTGATAGTAAATATCTTCTTGAATTTTATTATTTTTATGATAAAAAGTTACTATACAAAAACTTGGTTTTGAAATTTTTTTATTAAAAAAATATATGAAAACTTATGAACATTAGAAATATGAAAATGTTGTATATATAAAAATGAAATTAAGGCAATCAATACTTCTTCTGATTCCACATTTTTATTTAGTGCTATGCATTGTTAAACTACACTACCAATCCAAAATTCTTATCACCATCAGTTCTGGTTTATCCAGTTTTGAACATTTATAATACATTTTTTCTTTTTACTATTTTTTTTAAATCTAATTACTGTTGAATAATTTTTTATAGACATATTTTTATCCATTCACCCATATGACTTATTAATATATACTATGAATTTTAGTCTACAGTTTTCACTAATACCAGTTTTTTTTTTTTAAAAAAAAAAATATCACATTTCAATATGGCAATTTTTCCAAACCTTGCTTCTTCCTGCATTTGTTTTGAAGATCTTTTCACAGCTCCTCCATAGTAAAATCCCCTTCCTTCCCAAGTCCACCATTCATTTTAAAGGATAAATAACTATATAGTAATAGATTTATAATAAATCAACCAGGCAGCACTTAATGGGTAATACCATCTGCAAATTTATATCTAATAAGTTTTTATTTTGACAAAAAAGTGGAAGTGTCTATATATAGAATGTCTTCAAACAACCCCAACAGTATTTCATAATTAACTTGAAAAATTTTAATGCTAAGATATTAAAATACTAGAAAGTTAAAAATGATGTGGATAAAAATGAATTGAAAATTATTTGAAAAGCTGTATACTAAATGTTTAATTGATAAGAATATATAGATGATTGTAAGAATGTAATAATGACATAAATATTTACTGAAAGTAAAAATGAAGATAGTAAAGCATGCATATTTATTTTTATAGCTGTTCAATATAAGATACTAAGCACACTATAAATCATCTAGAACGAATTAAAAAAGCAAGTTAGTTTTAAAAAAAAGTTTAGCCAGGAGATCATATTCAATTAATAAGAGAATATATAAAAGTCTATTGAGTAGGAATTACCATTTTGTATTGGTTGTACATTGTAAAGGGAATTGATTCTTTAAGCAATTTTATTGCAATTAAAGCTTTAGAATATTGTCATATAGATTAAATTTCTATGATTCTCAAGTTTATTTATAAACAACAATTACAATGGTTAATCTCCACAGTCACACCAATCATATTAATATTAATAAAACTGCATGACAAGGTGAGTACTTGTTTTCAAAATCATTTACAGTAATTTTATGGAAAGTATTTTGGAATCAAAAATTAAAGAGTAAAATAAATGAAAAATACTTCATCTAGATTTTAGGATGATGGGGGTTATTTTTTTTTTTTTTTACAAATAGTGCTTCAGAGTTTCAATAAACATCACAACAGTTATTAGATGAACCACAAATATGTGGTTCAATGTAAATATTGAAGAATCTTAAGTAGTGTGTCAGCAACTTTTCAAAGAAAGAGAAATTGAAGATTAATAGTAATTATTTAGAGCAAATAGCAACTAAAATTACTTGGTCAAATTATTAATGGAAGATGAAATATAATGGATAAATTAATCCTATAGTGATATTTGGATAAACTTTTAATGGGATTAATTTAATATTAAATGTATATATACCCACGTTCTTGAAATGTGTTTCTCAGTATTTTTTATGGAATTTGAAGTTTGGGCAATTATTAAAAAAGCAATACAAAGACTGCAGATCACATGGTCAATGAAATATAGAGGGATATATATATATATATATTAGGACTAATAAAGTATTGGAAATTAAATACATGAGTATGATAATAAACAGATATCGCTGTCATTAATGAAAGAATTAAAAAATTGTAATTGAACTGAGCTGGACAGATGGTGGTAAGAGGGTGAAATCAATAAGTAAATAGACAAAAACCACCATTATATTTCGCAAATTTAGGTACAAAAAATAGTGATGGTGACGGCTGAGGTGCATAATCCATTTTAATTCATTCAAAATTCAGTAGACATATTCAAATTATTTGTTTCACATATGTTTGTGCAGACATTTTTTTTAATGGATCAAGAAGAATATGTGTGAACTTGTTAACATTTAAATAATAAGTATATGAGCATTATTAAATTAGAAGTCAAATGCTTTAGGGACTTCGACTTTTTAAAAAAAATAAACAATATATGTATATATCGGCCTTAAGAATTATTTGATATATATGTGTATATTGTATCCTATTTGTATTCAGGTGTGCAGGGGATGGCTTATTATGACGGGGTATTACATATATATATTAACACAGATTAATATATGTATTGATTGTTACTTTAACTTATTATTACATTAATAATTTTAATGTTTAAATATAGGACGGATATTAAATTTTTATAATAATCATAAGACTACTTACCAACGAACTCAAATTCTTCATATTGTTTACTAAATAAAATTGAAGTTTTTTTCTTTGCATGTTATTAGCTTCAGTTCTTTCAATATTAGCAATGGTAGAAAAGATAAGGGGGAGGGATAGAAACTGTAATAATATTTATTCAATATTTTACAATTTGTCGGGTTTTTTGAAGTCTGTTATCTAAAAATTATGTAGCAGTTAACTATTGATTGTTAAAATTTAAAATTTGATAATTGCCACATAAGCAATTATTTTGCGACTTATAAAACTTATTTAATTAGCTCAATTATATTGTTTAGAAAATGAAAGACCTAAAAAATATTAATAATTATATGAAATTAGAATCTTTTTTTGCACTTAAAATTATATACTATGAATAAATAAGACACCTCAATTTCTATTATGATTATTTGGCAGCCAGTTTTATTATCTTTAATAATAATTTTATTAAAACTTTATCAAATATTAAATAAAATCCTATATATAAGTAAGCAATTGTATTTTTTCTATATGCATTTTAGTAATGGAAATATTTTTGTTTAATATGAGAAATTAGAATGTCTGTTATTAGAGAAAGACAAAGAATAACTAGTAACCAATTATGATCTCTGACTTAGATATAGCACCTGTTATTTTTGATTGCACAGCAGATCTGATATTTATTAAAAATCTTTTTATATATAAATATGTGTATACACAGCCATAGAATTATTATTGGTTGGTAAATGGATACTAGCTATTTTTAGCTACAATGTAAAATAATTGAACAACTGCTAAAATTTTGCTAATGAAGATTTGAAAATGCCTTCATTCTGTAGAGGGTTATTTAAGAGTTGTTTGATCGATCGATCGATCTATCTATCTATCTATCTATCTATCTATCTATCTATCTATCTATCTATCTATCTATCTATCTATCTATCTATCTATCTATCTATCTATCTATCTATCTATCTATCTATCTATCTATCTATCTATCTATCTATCTATCTATCTATCTATCTATCTATCTATCTATCTATCTATCTATCTATCTATCTATCTATCTATCTATCTATCTATCTATCTATCTATCTATCTATCTATCTATCTATCCTATCTAACTGTCTATCTGCCTTTTTATCTGTCTATTTGTCTTTCTCTCTGATAGTCTGTCTATCTATTACTATCTATTCATTCATCTATTTACTTATTTATCCATCCACTAATCCATTCATCTATCTATATATTTATCCTATGTCTATCTATCTATATAATCAATTTATCCATTTATTAATACAATCACTCATCTACTTACTGATCTACTTACATCTATATATAGCCACTTATATACCTATCTATTCTCTATCTATCTATTTATTTTTCATTATTTCTATCCATCTATCCATCATTTTATTATCTAATTAATTACCTATCTATTTGTCTATCCATTTATTTACCCATCCATTAACTAATCATCAATCCATTTACCTATCTATAAGTCTATCTATCTATCCATCCATCTATCTATGTAATATGGAGAGCATATCAATAGCTTAAACAAGCTCTTACTTAATAAGTGTGGTAAAGAAAATATTTAAAATCTCTACCTAGAATATTCTTATCCCCAGACCAATTGGTTTCGAGCTTATGGCCCACTTCAGTGAGGAGCTAACACTAAATCTAAAATATCAACTCAAAATCCAGCACTTATTTAATACCTAATTATTGAGAAGAAAATCTGAAATATTACATATTTATAAATACAAGCTTTTAAAAGCAATGTCACATTATATATGACTTGCTTTATTGATTATTACATCTATCTATTTATGTCTGTCTCTCTTTTCTACCTATCTATCCAATTACTTATCTATATAATTCATCTATCCATCTATATATCTAATCATCCATCTACCCACTGATCTACTTACATCCATATATAGCTGTCTATATATCTACCTACATATCCATCTATTTATCCATCTATCTATCATCCTATATATCTATCCATCTTATCTAATTAGTTTCCTATCTACTAGTCTATTCATTTATTTACTCAACTATCAACTAACCTATATCTATCCATCTGTCTACCCATTCATACATCTATCATTTATTTATCTATCTGATCTGTCCATTCATTCACCAATTTACCAAGTAACCACCGACCCAATCATTTATTTTCCATCTGTTTATCAATTTATAGGATATTGTTACTATTATTCATAGTAGTGTAAAAAGAATAAAATGACTGGTCTCTCAAGATATCAAGAAGTGTCAGACTTCAGTTGAATTCCATGGAATTTTACTCTTGAGTCTGCCTTTCTACCGTTGTATTATGTTATGTAGATCGTTATTATTATTGGTACTAGTACATATAATATATTGGTACTATATATATTCTATACATATAATAGTACATATAATCAAGAGGTGGAGTGTATTATATGTACTAGTACCTTATTATTAGATTAAATGCACACAATTCTTGGCATTCAAATAAGTAGCATTACTCCTGAATTTTTTTGCTTGATTTTTCAGGCTATTCAAAAAAAAAACATTCATTAGTGCGATAAATGAGCATTGCTTTTTAGCCTCTTTCTTTTTTACCCATTTCTTATTATTCTTCTAATGAATGAGATTATTTTCAGAAATAACTAATAGGAAAAATTCAATTTAGTCCTTTATGCTTTAAGCTGGATAGTCCAGATTTGATCAGATCAAGTATATTAAATATATTTTTAATTTTGAAAATTTTAAAATAATAGTAAAATCAGAAGAGCACGACTTAAATATTATGAGAAGAGTTGAACAAAAAAAGTGGAGAAAGTTTAAACAAAAATAAAGAAAGACTATACATTTTTATATTATAAAAACATTTATTCAGTCATTTAATAATAATTTTTTAAAATTATTTAGTCAGAAACAATTGGAGAAAGCAGAAAGTTTAAACAAAAATAAATGCTACACGTTTTTCTATTATGAAAACATTTATTCAGTCCTTAAACTATAATTTTATTAAAGTAGTTTACAGCTTTCTTTGATTAGTCAAAATTATGATAGCTAACAATGAATAAAAATTCTGTAAAGCAAACACCTTCATCATTATTTTAATAATCGTTATCACAATAGATTCATTAGCCCTGAGTAAGTTGAATGAGACTTCACTGAAATTTTTCTATATCTTTGGATGAAAGCTACAATTTGCTGATATTGTTCTAATCATGATAAATTCTCCCTGTGCTTCTACATAATATTTCCCAAAATATTTTAAAATAGCACTTACTTGATCATGTTGAAAATAAAATAAAATGGCCCAAACGGTAGAACACTATATTTTACATATGAATTTATAACACATTATTTTATTTTGTAACAATGCATATATTGTTAAATTGTTCTTCAAAATTTTATGCATTGATTAAAAAAAGACTTGATCTAAACCATCTCTGTCAATATTTTGAGACATTACTGGTTTATTGTAATATTACTGCATGATGATCTTTTCAAGGTTAATCTAGTTTGTCTAATTCATAATTTTTCATCTCACCACTGCAGCAAACTTCTTTACATACATGGTCTCTCTTTATGGCTTTTACAAACAACCTTGGGATATAATTTAAGACCAATTGTCTTCCTATTGTTATCTTTTTTGTCAATCTGGTCAGCTTATTTTCCTTCCACTTTTTTAACTCTTTCAGTGATGTTATTAACTTCTTGTTCTCTCAGTCATATATTTCACTTTTGACTTCTCTATGTTATTTTCATAATAATTTTCCTTAATTCAGCTAGATTATCAGAAATCTCTGCATTATTATATTAAACATTTAAATCTCAAATCCATATGAATATTCTGATAAAAGATATATAACAAAAATATTTCTTATTAAGAACATAGACATATTTCCATTTAATATCAAATTATTTCTATCAAAATCATTCCATCTAAGTTTAATTCTAGGATTAATTTCATTTTTATTAATAATCTTGCCAATATATTTATAACTATTAATTTTTTTTCCAAGTGTTTATTTTCAATTTTTATTTTTATATTTTGAAAATATGTCCTTGAACTTTAGTTTTTTTTTTTTTTTTTAGCATTTGTTTTTAGTTCTACTCTTTCCTCCTACCTGATGGCTACTGTGACATTTCAAGAAGCTCTAAATCACCATTTGAAAAAAATCTGAATTATGTAAAAAAATCTGAATCACTGAAATAATCTTTAACTTATTTATGTATTTGGTTTCCCATTTAAATCCACAAAACATTTCTCATAAAACTGCTCAATATGTTTTGGCAGTAGGGAATCAACCCTCATAAATCTTATCAATGTTAATCTTTGTGATACCCTGGAATTTAATCAATGCTATTGCATTTTGAGAATATAGGTAATATCTTGTGTTGATATCTTAAAATTCCAAAGCTTTAATCATCATGAAAATGCTTATGAAGTCAAATACTTTCATATAATCTACAAAGCCAAAGCAGAATGACAAATCATATTCTTTAGTCTGTCCTATAACTTCTTTTAATATTTGTATGTGAGTCCTTATGCTAAAATAACTTTTTAATGCAACTTTTTTTTAGTTGGTTTGAGTTCAAAGTTATATAAAAGTGAGTTTGTAATCTTTCAACCATCTAGTATATCTCAGTTATTTAGACATTTGCTAAATAGTGTTTTCCTGAAGATTTATGATGGTGGACACTTGACTGTTGACTTTGGAAAGATGGCTCAGTTGGTTAGAGCATTATCTTACTATTCAAGTATCTAAGGGTTTAGATTCGATTCCCATGAAATAATACTATTTGAAACCCTTTGCATATACTAACTTGGGTCTATGGAATATTTAAATAAAATAAATTTTTTTTAAAGACATTCAATACTTAATTTTAGATAATGGAGATAGTCCAATATATAAAGACAATTTGCTAAATAGTTTTGCTAACAATTTCCTTAATTTCTTCATCTTTTAATATATGATAATTTCATTATTTTCTGGAGCTTTTTCATTTTTCATAGATTTAATTGCATGTCTTATCTCTTTATTTCAAATACTTGGTATTTCAAAAACGGCAGTAATGTAAAATATACTTTTTTCTTGCATTTTATTATTATATTACTTTTTGTAAACCTTTTTAATATATTCAGTGTCCCTTTATTGTAAAAAGAAAAGTTATACCAGTATTATTATAAAAAGTTTCTATACAAAATAAGTAATTGTGCAACTTTTTATTTTTATTTTGCTGAAAGAATTTTTCATCAAATGTGAAGATAGTGGATTATATACTTTTGTTCTATAATTTTCATTTTCAATTACAATCATATTTTTACATATTATCATTAATTCTTCTTGTACCATATATAAAAGCCCAAATATTGGATTGCCTTAAATAAATTTTTAAATATTTCAGATTTCTTATTTCAACATACTTTGCCATTAAAGATGAAAATATTCTGGCTTATTGTTGTTGCTTTTTTATAATTTCTATTTGAGTAACGATCTGTTATATTTTTATTTCATTCATTTAAGTCTATTAAAATTTTAAAATAATTTGCAAGTTGATCCTTAAATTTATTGGAGACTTTTTGAAAATTAAAGATTGATTTTTTTTTAACAGCTTTTTTTTCTCTAGTTTGCAATAACACAGATTTTTTTTAGTTAATTAATTGATTATTACTTCCTGTGTCGGATCTATATATTGTCCAGTTATTTAAAATACAATCTAATTTTGCTATACCTTCTCTTGGATGCTTTGTATCCCTTTCTTATTGGAATTTCTTTTTTAAAAAGAATCCTCTGGTGTACAGATTTTACTTTTTCTTCAAATTTCGCAAATCTATTCCATATTTTCTTTCTGTCTCCATATCAAATTTTCCCACAAAATTTTCATCATCAAATTGTTTCTAATTCTAGCATTGAAATCTTTTAAAACAATTTTTAAATATTGTTTGGTTCTAATAAAAAGCATTCTGTATAGGTAAATAAAAAGTTCTCTATTTTTTCTTTAGAAGAAGAATTTGTTGATGCATATCTACATTTGTTATCTTCTGTTAAGTTGAATAAATAATCTAGCCACTTTATCTAATACATCAACAATCTCTAGATGTTGTTTTTCCTTATCTTATTTTATTTATAATTAATTTCACTCATCTTATGCTTTAATATTCATGCATTTATAGAAGAGTAGATGACTACTTTTCAAATTAAGTTTCTTCATTATTTCTTCAAATTTGATATATCACAAGCCAGTCAATGCCCCATTTAATATTAAACAGTTATTTTTCCAATTCATGAAATCTTCCTTCACTTGAAAGTTATCAACAATGATAGATATATAAATAAAAAGTCATTATCCTGAATAATATCTTAGCTGAGTAATCTAATATTTTTTATCATCTCTGCTTTTAATCACTAAGTCTTCATCATTGTCATAGATTTGTTTTCCCTTTTGATTTAGCAGTAATATATGTATGCATATTAATAAATGTATAAAAACTCATATTTGAACTTTCAAATATTGAAACAATAAGTTTGTAAAAACAATAGACACTGTTGTTACTGAATAGTTGGCAGAGCTCAGTGACTCTTGTAAAAAGAATAAAATCTTTTTTAATTAAAATTTGTAATCAAAATGGGAATGAATAAATTCTAATCTCTGATAAATCTATCCAATTCCTGTTTTAAAATATTAAAATAGATTTTTAATTTTTAAAATGTCTCAAATTATCCTAATCCAGTGTCTGCAATGAAGGATTAGCTCTTATTTTCATAAGGTGAAGTAAAAGAGTACTATAATATTTTGTTAACAGTATGCTGCAAGCTATTATCTTCTATTTTTAAAAATAGCGTATGCTTTCAATTTTTAATAATCATTACACAATTGTTATGTAAAAATAATCATGAATCTTAATAAACTTCACACACATGCAAACAATTTTTTAGTTTTTCCAAAATTTATCTCAAAGTAATCTTGCAAATAGTCTCAAAATTTAGAACTAATTGTTTAAGAGATTCTACATTATTTATATTACCAAGATTATTTAATGCCTATTATAGTCATGTTGATATTCATCATTTAACTGTAAATGAAATTAAAAAATATATGATCCATATATATAAACAATTTTAATATACTTCTGTATTCATATATATGGTATTTTTTTTTGTTTTTGTTTATTATTAATATTGTGTTCTGTAATTAGACATTTTTTATATATACTTGTAGAAAACATTGATTTAAATAAATTGATATTGAAATTGAAAATGGATTACAGAGGAAGAAATCAATGAAAGAGAACAAGGCAATACTAAAACTCTTTAATTTTATCACTATTCCATATGCTTATACTGGCCTCATTTGATTTTTTTAAAATTAAACAATCTATATTTTTAAAACTATACAAATTTATGAATAAAAAAATAATGAAATATCAATAGATGACTATTCAAATGCAATTTTTTAAAAAATATTACAGCATTTTTTTAAATATATCAAATTTATTAAGCGTAAACAGATAATATTGTAATAACGTGAAAGCTAAAACCTTCAACAGATATGCCTTAAACATGCTTACATGACAGCCAATAAGAACTCTTAGTTCAAAATTCTTGAGCCTGGCTTATTTATATATACATTGAGGCATAGATTAAGATGGTCCCATCTTTTTCTTATAGTTCTGACTTGTGTTTGAGAATTGAGAGGTCCATGTTATGTCATTATTCCATCTTATTGGCTGTCACATCAGCATGTTTAAGGCATATCTGTTGAAGATTTTAGCATTTTTTTCTGGATTTTTCTGACCAAAGATCTCAGAAGAAATGTTCTGTTTAGTTATTCACTGTTTTGGCAGATGAATTTTTTAGCCTGTATAAAATGTATAATTTGTTTTTGACTGACCATAATTTGTTCTTGATTGTTATGATCCACAATCATTTTCACATTAATTATATCATCAAGAATATTCAAATCATATTTCAATTAAAATTTATCATGTAACTGAGAAAGGAGACTATGAAGGTTATTGGTCACACTACTAAACTTATTGTGCTGAGTGATGTGTGTTGATCAGCAGCAGTCCATTTACATTCATTAACCATATGAATAAATTCCTAGTAATAACATCTGCTACAGCAAAAATGTATGTAGTAAATCATAGGAAATTGTCCTCAACTTTTATATTAAAGCCTCAAATAAGAGTAAAAGGTCTTCATAATTTATTTAATAGCAATCTTTTTTTTTGCATATTTGATTAAAATATAATAGCATAAAAATCTGCCATTCACACATTATAGTTTATACATTATAAGAAACAATGAAAAAGTATTGCATATAAAGTGATATTGCTTGAATTACTACTTTGTCTAATTATTCTACCTGCTTTTCTGCTAAAACTTAACATGCATACATATGAGAAAATAATCACTAATTTAAAACCTACAATTTTGTGTATTATCACTTGGAAAACTTGTTAAAGTAAACAAAAATTTAATTAAACTACTATTAATTATAATTCTTGGTTTTCTTTCAATGATATTCTTTATACATAAATAAAATATTTTGTTTAAATACAAGTATTTTATATACCTGGAGTCTAGATGTGTATACGGGATTTGAACACAGACTTTCAAGCTCCCTTCAACCATCCTCTCTATTTCATACAACTGATATATCTAACCACACACATGTGAAAAAGATAAATGACCTCCAATATATGTATTTCATGCTGAACTAGCACTCATCTGTTGGTCCAATCATTTCCCACACACATATATAATCAGTGCTCGTTTATATTAAGATAGCAAATCTTCACACTATAATGGACAATCTATTCCACCCTCCAACTCTTCAGCCATTCATACCACTAAAAATCTGATGATGCAATGGTCAATCTCTTGTTAATTCCAATATTATTATCATGCCCATGTTGACTTTAAGTCAATCTGACCTCTCATGTATAGGACATTGTTCATTTAAATAAACAAAAGATGGATGGTAGGATATAGGCTGAATTTGTAATATTTTTAAATACAAGTATTTTATATATCTGGAGTCTAGATGTAATACAGGGGATTTGAACATACACTTTCAAGCTTCCTTCAGCCATCCACTGTATTTCATATATCTGAGCATTGATTACATATATGTGTGGGAGATAGTGATATGGAACAACTGATGAATGCTGATTCTCTATGAAATACATATACTGGAGACCATTTATCTTTTTCATATATGTGTGGTCATGTACATTGGTTGTATGAGATAGACTGGATGGCTGAAGGGAAGGAGCTTAAAAGTCTGTTCAAATCTCCTATATTACATAACGGTAATAATTATAAACTGTTCAGTACAGTAGTTTGTTTTTGCCAATTGATTATTTCTGTCTTCTTTTTCTGATTCATATATGTATGTAAACAAAAAACTCAGGTAAAAACTCCACAATATTTAAAATACAAATATACAAAAATAAATAATAGCTATATCTAGTTTAGAGCATGTCTGCAATAATCTCATGTATACATAAAATAGAAAATCATATAACATTACAATATTAGCAAAAAAAAAATACTAAAATTCTTTTACAACCATGGTTGGTTCATCTATTAACAAATAAACATTTTCAAATGAAATTTAACACGATGCATGTAATATATATAATATAATACAAATATAACGGTAATTAACTATTATAATTATTAATTACCGTTATATTTACTATTTTTATTGTTATTACAATAGTTTTTTAATTAACGGACATTTTATTTGTATTATATGTATATTGTGACTTTTATTGCGGACCTGCAGGTTAAGTATTGTAGTGATATATATATTTAAAATTATAATTTATTTTTTATGCAAGAAGAGTTATTGCAATAGTAGTAGTTAAAATACATCTGTAATTTATTAGCCATGTCATAGTTGCTATTATAAGATAGTATTAACTAAAAAACAGTCTTGTATAAGTGTATTTTAATAATTTTTAAATTTATTAATTTAAATTCTTCGTGATTGTGCTTAACCATAAACTATTATTTATTTAAAACATAAATTAATTTTACATATGGTAGAATAAATTAATACATTGTACAGGCTTAAACCTGCATTTATATATGTAATATATGTGGATTCGAACTCCGACTTTTACACGACCCACCACTCTCAGTGAAATGGAAGGTTAAAGAGTTGTGAGTTGGAATAGTTTGAAGCCTGTCCATTAAAGTATAAAGATTGGCTATCTTAATATAAAGCTGAGTACTGATTATATATATGTGTGAGGATAGTAATCTAGACCAACTGATGATTGCTGGTTTAGCATGAAATACGTATATTGGTGATTATTTATTTTTTCAACATATGTGTGATCAGGTGGGTCAGCAATATGAGATGGCACTGAGAGTGGTGGGTCGTGTGAAAGTCTGAGTTCGAACCCTGCAAGAATAGTAAAGTTAAAATAATCCCAGTTTGATTGTTGTATCTTTTATATTAAATCAAAATATTATAGAAGAACTTTAAAATAGGTTTAAAATTCAGAAAAAGTCTTAAACATTTAAGTTAATTTTAAATAAAGTGGGTTATTTAATTTTTAGTGTTGTAACTAATCCATTTACAGTCTAGTTAAAAGTA
This sequence comes from Epiperipatus broadwayi, assembly GCA_028023455.1. NCBI lineage: Eukaryota > Metazoa > Onychophora > Udeonychophora > Euonychophora > Peripatidae > Epiperipatus > Epiperipatus broadwayi. Next base: position 6,136,895 of record JAQFVV010006222.1, read on the forward strand.
CAGTTATAAACGGTAATTTGGTAATGTTATAATCTAGTTTTTATTTTAGAAAATCTTAAAGTTTAATTAATTAAGAATCCTATTTTTTTAAAACTAATTGTTAAGTAATGTATTTAAATTATTTCTGGATAAAGAATTATATATTAGTAAATGTGGAGTGCGTGCATTAAATTTGTTGATTATTTAAAAATATTTCCTATTTGTAAAATTAATATTTAAAGTTAATTTAAGAAGATTACTTTGGTTATCTTAATTTAAAATGATAAGATCATTTTATACCCCTATTGCAAGATCACTTTATTCTATTTTATTTATTTTGATAAAACTATAAGATCACTTTATTGTATCTGTCTTGAGTTAAGATCATAAGACTGCTTTATTTTATTTTAATATAAGATTAGAAGAGCAAACCTATTTGTATGATATTTGGATAACAATAAAATCTCTTTCCTACTCATAATATCACAAATGTTATCATAGTGTGTCATAATTATTTTTAATAGAGTTTTTCATGTTTAATTTTAAGTCTAAATTTAATAATTATTTGATTCAATAAACTATCATGTTAAAGATAAGACCATGTCTTATTGTTATTATTTGCCACTAGGATCACATTCTTGATTGGTTTTAAGAAATAAAAAGAAGACTAAGATTATTGATTATTAAAGAATTCATTCTTAAAACAAAGATGGGATTTGTTTATAAAATTATTTTGAAGAAACAATAAATATACCTTAGATCTGATCATTTAGAAGAATATTTATGATTATAAGATTTAATGCTATTTTCTAAGATGTGTTAAGCATAGAGTATTGAAAGTAACCTAACCCTTTCTGTGCAATGTGCTGCATAAGATTTTAAAAGTTATATTATATTTTAAAGAGAGAATATGAAAACTCTTCTCCTAATTTGATATTTGCATTTGTCATGATGATATGCATCTTTCTCTTATAGCAGCATACATATGAGCCAGCCTACATAATTTGTGAGTGGATAATTCCATTAAACCTTTTTTATACTTTTAAGCTTATTATAATTAGGTGTATTGCACCACCTTCATCTTATTTATGGTTACAATATCTTTCTTACCATTCATTTCAAAAATCAACTTCCTTTAACATCAAAGGATGTCTTTATGAGATTGATGGCCTCGGATTCAAGAACATTTATTACCAAAATTTATTTTACTTTTTTTTAAAATTTACCTCTTTCATAAAATATAACCTTTTTATTGACAAATAATACTTTATAAATTGTATTCAGTTCATAAATATACAAAGCTGAATTATGATATATATTTTTAACTCTACTCTTATGAACTTTAATTCTTTCATTAAGACTTAATTTACTTTGACCTATATAAATTTTATATCAATTGCAAGGACTCTTATAAACTACACCAGGAATAGATTTGCTATCAATTGACTGTTTTGAGCTATTTAATAATGAATTTAAATCAAAGTCTTCCTTCCAGGCCACTTCCAGACCACTGTACAAATAACCATTCTCTTAAATTAATTTATAAATTGATGATTTAAATGGTAAAAAAATAAATTCATTATTTTCACTAACAATTCAATTTTTAAGCCAATAAACATCATATGACCTGTTTTAATTCAATTTTTATTAGTAGTAGACATAGATATTTTATTAAATATAATATTTCTAATAAATTCATGATTATAATCTAAATCAATATAGTCAAAAGCAATTGAGTCCTCTGAATATAACCATTATTTTTAAAATTATTAAGAATTTCTATTTTTATGCTGTCTATATTGATTTTTTAGAGAGTAGTAGAGTTATTAATTATTTTTCTGTTTCTTTAAAATTATTTATTAAGTATGTTGATGATTGTTTGTTTGTTATTCAGGAAAATAAATTGAAAGATTTTTTGGTAGAATTAATTCTTTTTATTCTAATATTAATTTTACTCGTGAAGAAGTGGGGGTTACTTTTGAATTTATTAAGTTAAAATTTCTAGATTTAAGTGTTGACAAAGTTGATAATGTTTTATGTTGTAGTCATTTTATTAAACAAAAAAAATTAAGAAATATAATAAGGCCAGACAGTTGTCATTCTTTTACTCATAAGAAAATTTCTTTATTGATAATGGAAAATATAGGGTATTTGAACTCAGACTTTCAAGCACCCACCAACAATCTACACTATCTCATACAACTGATACTTATGACCACACACACATGTAGAAAAGATAAATAATCACCAATATATGTATTCCATGCTAAACCAGCACTCATCAGTTGGTCCAGATTATCATTTCCCACACATATATATAATCAGTGCTCAGTTTATATTAAGATAGCAAATCTTCACACTTTAATAAACAGGCTCCACTCTACTTCAACCTCCAAATTTTCAACCATTAATGGAAGGCTTCAATCTACTTCAACCTCCAACTTTTCAGCCATTAATAGATAGGCTTCAATCTACTTCAACCTCCAACTTTTCAACCATTAATGGACAAGCTTCAATCTACTTCAACCTCCAACTTTTCAGACATCTATATGGATGGCTGAAAAGTTGGAGGTTGAAGTAGATTGAAGCCTGTCCATTAAATTGTGAAGATTTTCTATCTTAATATAAACTGAGCAATATGTGTGGGAGATGATAATCTGGACCAACTGATGAGGGCTGGTTTAGCATGAAATACGTATATTGGTGATTACTTATCTTTTCTACATGTTTGTGGTTATGTGTATCAGTTGTATGAGTTAGTGTAGATGGTTGGTGGGTGCTTGAAATTCTGAGTTCAAATTCCCTATATTTACAATAAAGCTTCAGGTTTGTGAAGAGTGTATGGTTTTCAAATATTTATTGATAATAGTTATATTCAGAGGAATCAAATTGCTTCTGACTATATTGATTTAGGTTGTAATCATGAATTTATTAAAAATATTCCATTTAATAAAAAATATTAGTGAGAAGAAATAATTTATTTCTTTACCATTTAAGTCTTTAATTTATAAATTGATTTATAAGAAGAATAGGGTAGTATGAAAATGGCCTGAAAGAAAGGCATGTTGACTTAAATTCATTATTAAATAGTTCAAAACAATCAATTGATAAAAAATCAAATTAAATCATAAGCATAGAGTAAAAAATAGATATCATAATTCAGTTTTGTATATTCATGAACTGAATACAAGTCACAAAATATTACTGGGAAATGCAGAGATTATTTTTTTATGAAAAAAGTAAATTTAAAAAAAAAAGTGTAAAAAACACTCTGATGATAAGATATCTTGAATCTAAGGCAATACATTTCATGAAGACATTGTTTGATGTTAAAGAAACTTCTATTTTGGAGTGAATGATGAAAAGGCTATTTTGTTTTGCTTATATATGTTATATGTTTAGCTGAATTTTACTTGAGAAGATCTATTTGATAATAAATGAAACCATGGTTGTTGAAGAATTTTAGTAAAATTTTGTTGTTGTTTTTTTTACTAATATTGAGATGTTATATTATTTTTCTATTTTATTTATCATTGCTAATGTAATGGTAGGCAGTATTTAATTATATATACTGTATATTATGAATTTCATTTTTTTTTCTAACAATTTTTTGTAACAGTAATGAATCTTTATTTTTATCTCTCAATTTTTTTCTTCAATCTGACTTTCTTTAATGTTTTTACTTCTTTAATACCAAAATCTATATTGGGAAGAATAAAAATGATGTTATTATATCTTGTTAAATAGTAAAACATTGTAAATACCATGAACCCAAGCAAATAATAATAATAATCTTAATGAAATTACTTCTAAATTATTCCTTTGTTAGAATATCGACCAAATCTTTTAAAAATTGAATTTATATGTAATTAAATTTAAAATTTTAGCTTTAAACTAAAAATATGAATTATTATTATTATTAATAGCAAATCACAAAAGACAAACTCATTTCATAACTAACAAATACACATTTAGCAAAAAGGTGCCATGGCTAAGTAGATATTTTTTTCATCTACTGATTAAACCTTTCTTTTTAAATATTGACATCTATACTAACTTTCACCATACTTATATATCATACAGTCTATCCACTCATTAGATTTACATCATATTTACCAATAACCTGAAAATAACTAATCAATAAAAATAAAGTGTAAGCATTTATTCTCGAATGACTGCAATTGAGTATTTAATAAAAAAAAATCAAGAAAGTAATATTTTTAGCACTTACTTATCAAAATAAAATAAAACGGAAATCCATAATAAATGAAATTCCAAAAATAAAATTAGCCACAAGAAATCAAAAAACAATGCACACAGGATGAAGCATACATCTTTACTATTATGGGAATTGCATTTACTATAAATTTGTATCTCTATTACCTTTTATTTCTTACCGATATATTTTTTGTTAAATATATTTATATTTATTGCAAAATAAAAAATTTTTATTACTAGATATTTAAGTAAAATAAATGTATATATTTTATTTATTCATTAGCTATTTTTTGAGTCATTAATAAAAACGATATAATTCTAACTAGTGATTGGATCTATAAATACGATTTATCCAAACCACACTCTTTATTTGTACATATATACATACACCTACGTTTCGACTGTCCTGCAGTCTTCTTCAGAGCTATGATATAATGAACAAAATGAAACAAAATACATAACTATATAATAATACCATAAAAATATCAACAATAAAAAACTAAAAACAACATAAAATATATTTAAAAAAAAAAAAACTTAAATAAAACAATTAATACAAAATAAAATGTGAAACATAGGTGTATGTATACATGTACAAATAAAGAGTTTTGCTAAAAGTGTTTGAAGTGCTTTGGATAAATCGTATTTATGGGATATTACAGCAAAATAAAGAAAAATGTGATTTTGATTAGATCTATGTTATAGTAATTATTTCCTTTATCTAACAATCCTTCTTAAAAAGAATCTGCATTTTTCAAAAATTATTTGTAGTATTTTTCATTTTGTCTATTCTTTTTTACCTGTTTGTTTTTCTTATTTTTTAGAATTTTATTACAGAAGAATATATTAGATAACAATGATATTAAGATGGTATGAGACAATTGACCACATCGATTGCAAAACAGCACATATTAAACGTTTTGTGATTAGGCAGTATGTCATTCACATAACTAGCAGAAATCAATGCTAACTAATAGTAGCAGTAGTAATAATAGTAATAATTGTTGAAAAATAGTGAGTGCAGTATTTAAAAATAAAAGTGAAAAAAAGAAGAAAAATAGCTAGGAGTTACTTTGAAGAATTGAATATTATATGGAAGAAAAAGACAGCTGCTTTACAAGCAGTTGTCCCGGGTTAACGGGTTCGCTTCCCGGCTGATGCTATGACACATGAGAAAACGACTTATATATAAGCAACATGGTTAAAGTTGAAAATTAAGGTGAAAAGTGTAAAAATGTTTAAAGAAAAAGAAAATTGTGTGAAGCCGTTGTATTAAAAAAAAAAAAGTATTGTTGAACAAGTAAGAAGAATGACCAGGATAAAATCATAGTATCTATTAGAAGAAACAGATCAACAAAATAATTAATATAATATATTGTAAAAGGTGCTATAATCAGAAAAAAATAAAATATGCACTTAGTCAAAAATAACTTTCCAGGATTTCGTTTTAAAAAAAGTATTTTATATTGGTGAAGAGGGGAAATTATTTGAGAAATATTTTTGTGCTACTAGTTTTTGATTCATGACGTCCAAAAGATTGCACAACGAAAATATTTCTAAAAAATACTTTTATGTAATAAATTTTAGATTTTATGCAATAAATTTTAGATTTTAATTCGCATGTCATAATTTTAATTCTCAAAAAAGCAATAAATTTAAAATAACATTATTATATTTAACAAATTAGTATTTTCGTCTTTTGGGAAGATTTTTTTTTTTTTTACAATATTAAATTTAACTTTTGAAAAATATTCTTTTGCAATACTTTGTGGATGTGTGTGTGATATGAATCTAAATTAATATTAACATAAAAAAACATAATAGAATTAAAAAAAATTTGTAATGTTATTTCTAAATTAAAAATTATTAATTGGAATATTTTAAATAAATAAATCATTTGCGAAGTAAGCTTTTTATGACATAAGTTTTTAACTTGCTGCAGTAGAAATATGATATTTATTAAATATTATTAGAAATTTGAGATTTTAATATAAGATTCATGTTTATTAATTAAATAACTGACCCAGCTATCAAATAGTGCATTAATAGCCGATTTGATGCTGCATTCCTGACGGAACTGTTAGAAAGCAATTAAAAAGGAACATAAAGGTAATCTGCTATTTATCTGTTCAATTAGTTATCGTCATTTGATTGTTGGTTATTTCCATTATGAAATTATTAGCTCTATTGTGTAATTTATTATATATTAAATCAGAAAGATTTTATATTATTTAAAGTTAATAGACAGAGAATTTACATAAGAAATAGAATAAATATGTAGTAAATGTGCCACCACTACTTAATTATGAGGAATAGAAAATTAAAATAGATAAAATGATTAGAGGAAAATAAATATGAATTAAAAAACGGAAATATCTAAGAATTAAAAAAAGGGAATAAAAAGATGTATAAATAATACTAGAGAGAAGTTTTTATTACATGTTGTAGTGACAGAAGTTTTAGCTGCTCAGGAAATAAGGCAGATATGAAATAAGGATTTGAACTGTAGTTATAGTTTATGTGAAGACAAAAGAAAGAATATTGAGCATTTGTATTTGGTGTGTCAAATGTTGATAGAAGATCAGGATAAATTCTTTGGAGAATGAGAGAAATTTAAGATATTTAAAGCTAAAAGTGGTAGAAGTTTTAGAATATTTTTTTTAGATCTTTATAACAAAAAATAAGAAAAATGAGACAAATGGGGTAAAGGAAAGAAAAAATGAACCAGGGATAAAGAAAACTATTTATTAATAAGTAATAAATTGTTGCTGAATTTATTGTATAACATGCTGAATTTAGAGGAAGATAAGGTTTAACTTGGTTAAAGTTTTTGGGCATATGCATAGAAACTTCTGATTTTAGCTAAAGAGAAGTGGTTCTTTGTTATATTGTGTAATATAACATATAAACATTTTATAAGAATAAAAAAAGTTTGATAAAAACTATTAACAGAATAATAATATGGTTTTAATTTCTCCTTATATGTAAAAACAAAAATGCTTAATTGTTACACTTTTCATGAAGGCTATGAGTATGAGGCATGGTTCCTCGAAAACGTTCAGCCGATAAATTTTTAATAGTAAGTTATATTTTCTCTAATTAATAATTACAATTAAGTATTAACAGAATAATAGTAATTTTTTTTTAATATTTCAAATCTTCAGTATACGTATGTGCTCTGGGTTTTTGGCATTTATCAGCACATTCCACCATATCACAATTATTCATCAGTGCAGAAAGTCAGACTATCTTCTCTCTTTATGCTTACATTTCAAAACAACCTTTTCTTTTTGGGTGACTTAGAAATAACAAATACCCGAATCTCTGCCCATGTGTATAAAATAGGATTAAGTTTTGATAAATATCAGCTAGAATTCCTTTCAAAAGTTCTCTTTATGTGAATTTTTTATTTGATCATAGCAAAATAGATCAGGTTGTTGTAAATCTTTACAAAAACATTTTTATGGCCAGCAATAAAATCTGATGCACCTGTTTTCAGGGCTAATTGAAAAAATGTTATGGCAGTTATAAAATAATAATGTAAAAATGTCATCTTTATAATCTTTTCACTTTTTTTGTTATTATAATTTGATCAAGCATAGGCATAACAAACTAAATGCAAATTTATCATTTATATTTGATTGTTTTTTGGGCTAACTAATTTAATAAAGTTATGGCTAATGAATGGAGATAAAGAATCTCTATAATACAGAAATACATCAAATTTCTTTACTCTTACATATCTTTTTTTAGAATTTCTACAGATTCCTTCATAGTAAGTAAATCTTATTTTTCAAATTTTTCTATTATTTTATTACTATCAATATTAGGGATATAGTTTGTACATATATAAAAAATATCCATTAATTAAAAACTATTGCAATAACAATACAATCTTTCAATCCAAAAGTACTTTGGAATGACAGACTGTATAAAATAGTTAATTACCATTGTTACATTTTTTATTTACCATTATATTTATTATTGCAATATATATATATATATATATATATATATATATATATATATATATATATATATATATATATATATATATATATATATATATATATATATATATATATATATATATATAAAACATTACAAGCATAAAGCTAAACTAATCAATATAAAATCAAAACTACCCCAAATCTAAAATTAAACCAGACCAGCATAAAAATAATATTAAAACACAACCTAAGGTTTCACTGCTACAAGCAGACTTCTCAAGTGTAAAACTACAAAAACCCACACATTATATATACTATTAAAAACTATCCACAAATCCATTCACTTCCCATCCACCCTTAATATTAAAAGAACTCTTAAATAAGTTAATTGCTTCAGAATAATAAATTTTCAATAATAAAGACTCTTTAATTCTTCTTTTGATTTCATTTCTCTCAAAGAAGACAACCTTAGCTTCATCAAAATCAATAGTGTGGCCTGTTTTGATGAAGCTAAGGTTGTCTTCTTTGAGAGAAATGAAATCAAAAGAAGAATTAAAGAGTCTTTATTATTGAAAATTTATTATTCTGAAGCAATTAACTTATTTAAGAGTTCTTTTAATATTAAGGGTGGATGGGAAGTGAATGGATTTGTGGGTAGTTTTTAATAGAATATATAATGTGTGGTTTTTTTGTAGTTCTTTACACTTGAGAAGTCTGCTTGTAGCAGTGAAACCTTAGGTTGTGTTTTAATATTATTTTTATGCTGGTCTGGTTTAATTTTAGATTTGGGGTAGTTTTGATTTGATATATATATAAGTGAAAGCAGATGTAATTAACCCTTGATGTATGCAAGTATATTTCCTAATACTTATATTGATTAATCTATTTGTTAACCCATGTAACTACTGTGATAAACAAAACATAGAATTTCACGAACTTATTCACATTTGGCATGCAGATGATTTTTGGAGTTTAAAAAACAAGTTGTTTACTTGTGGAAAACCATGATTTAGTATTAAATTTAGATGATATCTATTTAACTTATTAATGATCTACTCAAAGTATAAAAAAATTGCTAATTTTGGAAATTAAGTTTATATCACTTTCATTGTTTCCATACTAAAGCTTAATTAATTTAGAACTGTAATTATTTGCAATGCCCTCCATTGTTTTGTGCAGTCCTGCAGTGGCAGATATGGAGCTAAAAGTCTACAGATGGCAGCTCAATCTATCACTTTGGATGCCCAAACTTATACCCTCCCCAGCGGCAAAACCATTAAATGTTTATTTTATATATATATATATATATATATATATATATATATATATATATATATATATATATATATATATATATATATATATATATATATATATATATATATAGTAGACTATTTTTAACCAGTATATTTTCTAAGTTGATGACTAATTAAGAAGAAGCAATCAGAGAAAATTTACAAAGTTTTTTAGATAAAAACAGATGTTAGAACAGCTTGCAAAATTATTTTCAACTTTTTTCATTTATTCTGCTATAAAAAAAACAATGATTAAAAACAAAGTAGATATTCGATTAGACACGTATACTGAATGGACTCCAAATGAAAGAAATCAATATTGTATCTTTTCAGAATGTCATTGAGATTATAATTGTAAATGAATCAGAACTTCTCATGAAAACATACTACTATTCACCACAAAATACTTCTTTTAAAACAGTCTGTTGTCATTCATTTGCACTACATTTTAAGTCCAATGAAAATGTATTTTCACAATAGTAAATTCAATAACATCATATCCAGCAAACTGAATAATGTGTTGATTATTCTTATAATCTTGCTATCTGAATCTTATCATTAAAAGAATTTTTTCCTATGCTATAAGAAGGGAGTTCACATCTTATTTCCATATAACAAATATGGCTAATAACAGCTGTTTACAAAATTAATTTAATTGTGGTAAGATATATATCACTGTAATGAAATATTCATCTGTCAAATGCAATACATTAAGGGTTGTATAGCTTTCCAATCTTAGATTTTATCTTTTTTTAAAAGGTTACTGATGGTATATATGTGTGGGGGATTATGATCTGGCCTAACTGATGAGTTCTAGTTCTGCACAAAATATGAATATTGGAGATCATAAATCTTTTTCGGATGTGTGTGGTCATGTGTATCAGATAAATAGATTGGAAAATCCTGAGTTCAAATTTTTCTACTTACATATTTTATCTTCTTTGTAAAATCAAATTACTGCAGACAAATTTTTTTTATTTTATTAGTTTTGTTATTTTACTTATCTTGAGAATTGTCAATTGTTAAAATATGAATTAAATACCAGTTTATATATATTTATACTTAAAATAATTTAATTTACATTGTTGGCGTTAAATAGTTTGTCTTATGAAAGTTATTTATTCAAGAATACTACTTTCTTTTTATAATTTATAGATTTATATGGATATATTGTATGTATACACAAGCAATACACATGTATATAATGTAACCTAGTTCATTGTATGACAAATAACTCCCTGATCAGCTTCTTATAGGAATACAGCAAAGAAGAGCAGTGATAATTTGGCGATTTTTCATCCTTGCTTTACCTTTTGGATAATGATAGATAGATATTTATTTTCCAACCAATGTTGAATGATTTGATGGATTGACTATTAGTCAGTTATCTGGAAAAAAATATCTTAAGTCTCTTGAGAAATTTTTTTTTTATGAAATTTCATTTATATCTTTAACATCAAAAAGTCAGATTTTCAATTTAATCTCAAAATAAGCTACATGCTTTTTTTGTTCGCATCATCCTTAATTCAGCCATCAACACATTTAGCTCCTGTTATTTTTAAATAATTAATCTCACAGAAAAATTGCCGTTACTGAAATCTCAAGTAACCGGAAGCAAACTTTGATAGAAAAAATCTTATAAATTTAACATTTACATATTGCAATAAACAAAATATTCCATATTTGTACAAAGTTTCAGTTAGCGATAAGCCATTCGAAAATCCTGATGATTATACTATGCTTTACATAGTCTATTTACAATATCTTAAGCTATTCTTTCATGATTTATATCTATTTGATAAACTAAACATTCCTTAGATAAAATTCGCCCATTGTAATTATTTCCATTCATTACTAAAATTATATATTATTAGTTATAAAAATTATTAGTAAGATTTTTAAAACGAAAATCTTTCTTTGCTATTCCGTGATTATTTTGTCGTATGTGACACGATGCACAATGTAAATGCGTGTTTATAAGATCTTTCATGTTTTGAAATATACACTATGACGACTTAATGATCCAAATGCATAATTTATCTAATATTAAATATATATAACAGAAACATTAGAAAAATTAAGTGAATTTCCATAAGCTATAAATCCACTTTTTTAAAAATACTTCTCAGAAATTTTAAAAGTGCTACGCATAACTTACATTAATTTGGCTATAATGCTTTTACTCAATAAATACTTTAAACTTAACATTATCATTATTAGTTGTCTCTAAAAAGGCAGATTGTGCATATTAAACTAAGCTAGCTTTTCCAATCCTTTCTGATACTTACTCTGATTCTCAATTACTCATAATTGTTGTTTATTTAAGATCGATCAATTTTTCTTTTTGCTATCAATCTTATTCTCATATCTTTTATAGTCATTTTCAGAATATACTCCATAAATACTTGTTTAAGCTATCTCTTATAATTTCTTCAGTAACTAAGCTCTTTTCAACATTACAATTTATCTTTTTTTTTCTCTCTTCCAGATTTTATCTCTCCAATATTTTCTCTCTATTTTTACTAATTGATACAAGATTTTGCTAAGCATAAAGCTACATCCAAACAAAACGTTCATCTAATTGTAAAAAAGCATACAATTACATCCTATCCTTATAAAACTTATTTGATCATCACAATTTGTATTCTCACTTTTTTTATAGCTACTTTCATATCAGTCAATTTACTTTTCAAACATTTATGTAAGCATTGATCTGCTATATAGCTTCTTGTCCAATGATTATTATTATTATTTTTTTTTTTTAGCTATTTATTTTCATTGTTTAACTTCAATATGATTTTTTTATATATACACTTTTTCAATCTTACTTAACATTTTTTAAAGCTTATCTTATTATTTGCAAGTACTGTCATATTACCAGCAATTCTCACATAAAGAACAGTTCTAATACTAATATTCATTTTAATTTGATTAAAACATTTATTTAATAATTAATCTAATATATATTAAATAAGACATGATATAGATAACTTTTCCATTTTAAACTTTTTCCTTTATTTTATCTTTTTTATAAATAAAAAAACATTTAATGTTAGAAACATCTTCTAATTCAATTTTTATTCTTTTAATAAACATTTTTTTTCTATTTATTACATTTTTCTTTTAATAAAGCCAGCAAAGTACCACAATTCTCTTCATCCAATGACTTTTAATAAAACAAATATTATTTTCCTCTTTTTCTCTTCTTTCTCAGACATTTACAATGATAGTTATCTTTTACTTTTTAGATAAATTTCAGTCACGATGTAACCAAGCAAAGTACCAATTAAAAATCAGCATTGTCTACTAAAAGTATGTCGTTATATTTTTATTTAACATGTTTGATCCTTTTTTTATTTTGAGCTTATAAATCACCAACACAATATCTCTATCTTTTCAAAGCATTTGTCTTTTTTACTAAAAACTTACTACTTTTATCTTCAGTTTACTCAAATGATTCTGCTTTCCTCATCTAAATTGCTTTATTCTACGACAGCTTTATTTTTGCCTTTCATACATGCAAGGGTTACTCATGATTACTTCCTCCCTATTTCCCTTTTCTATGGCTATGTGGAGAAATGGAACCCAACTTTAGAAGCTCTAAGGTAATAAAAATATTAAAAACTTAACATAAAATAAATTTCAATCAAATATGAATTTTTTAAATGCAGGATTTATTAAATGTAATGTTGTATTTGAAAAACCGATGAGTAGTTGTACATGTTTTTACTTTCTCAAGTTTCAATGTTTTTATGTTGGTTTATAGTAGACGCTAGAAATATTTTTTTTTTTGGTCAAACTAATGTTTTTGAAGTGTTTATCTGAGGGTTTGCGATGATGGCATTTTAGTTGATTTAGATGTTGGACTATTTCCATCATCTAATATTAAATATTGAATGTCTTTAGAAAAAATTATCTTTAAATTTTTCTAATGACATTCTAATGTTAGTAATAGTATACAGATTAGTATATATACAATATTTTAAGTGTTATTATTTTCTTTTCTTCTTCAGATGTTGCTGACCTGACCAGTTACAGTACTAGCATAGGAATCAAACCTAGACCTTAATATTCTTGAATATTGAATTTTAAGGTAACCCTGTATTCAATGAAACTATTATGCCAAAGGCAACAATCAGTAGAAATTTTACATACTTATTATGAGGTTTTTCCTGATTTCTCCATTTGTTAATTAAAGATATCACACTAGGTTGACTTACGGGATTATTTGTCATTGTCATGTGAGCAGCTTTTTTGAATTTTTTCTTCATTGTTTTTCCTCTCTATTCAGTATTTTTATATTTTTTCAATTGAGTATATGTTCATTGGCACACACATGATCTGCTACTTTAGAAACATCTGTTTTCTCTTTTCTGATTATCACTTTGTGCTTTTTCAATCATTTTTCAGTCTGACATCTGATTTCACTAATATAGGTCCTTCCACATTCATATGGCATTTTATAGATGCAGTTTTTGCTTTACAGCATTTCAGTTTAGGCTTTTTAGGTGTTTTAAGAAGCTATTCTAATGTTATATTGATTAAATTTTTTTATTAATTTACTTGCTACTCCTGGTATGTCTGGATACGCTACAGTACTAATATTTTTGATGGTTCTTTTTGTTGTCTATTCTAAGACTTCTTAATGACAGCTGATGGATAACCATTCTACATGAGAATTTGTTCTATATAGATTTTTTTATGTTTCCAAATCACTGGTTTCTTAACAAACTTCTTTTTTCTGTTCCCTAATGATAATATAACTCCAAATTTTGTGTTTCTGGTGTGATTGGATGGATATGCTAAATATTGTCCTGTATGTGTGAGTTTTCCATAAACTATAAATTTGATTTTGCCATGAGGAAGATTTGTCACCAGAACATCTAAGAATAGTAATTTTTGTTCTGATTTTATTGAGAATTTAATTGAAGGTAATATTTTTGTTGATGTGTTTTCAGAAAGTTTGTAGTCGTGCCTCATCATGTGGCTATATTACAAATGCATCATTAACATAGTAATGCCAAACTTTAGGGGAATACAGAGTAGTTTTTATGGTTGTTATTTCAAGTTTTTCCATGTAAATATGCCTAAGCAGTGGTGTCAATGGTGAGCCAATTGCCATCCCTTGATTTTGTTGAAAGAATTCTGCATTATATTGAAAGTATGTTGTTGTTAAGTGCAATGTTAATAATTCCATTATTTTATCAATATGAAATGTTGTTCTAGTTTTGAAGCTATTATTACTGTTTAATATTTTCCTTACAATAGACAATGCTTCTTCACATGGTACATTTGCAAATAAATTTTCCACATCAAAGTTTATCTATGTCAGTTCTTTCAATTTGCATGCTCTTGATTAATTCTACAAAGTGCTTAGAATCTGTGACAATCTTATATGCTAAATGATTAAGAACTTTGAGAAGAAGTTTTGATCAGATGAATTTCTGGATCTAACAATAGATTTTAATGGAGCATGATCTTTATGAATTTTAGATAGACCATAAAGATGAGGAATTTTATTGAAATACAATGTTAATTTACTTTTTTTTAAATCAGTGAAGTACCCATATTGCTTTCTCAATAATGTTTGTAACTTTGTTTCTGCACTCAGTATAATACTTTTTGTCATTTTTTGTAATGGCCTACTGTGAGAAGCTCTTGTATTTCTGTTGTTATAATCAGTTGCATTGATTACAACTGTCATATTGTCTTTGTCAGCAGGGAGAATGATTCTAGATTGATCTATTTTGAGAGATTTAATCACTTTCCTCTCATCATAGGATATATTTGACTTCAATTTTTGTTGTCTCTTTTTATTCTCCAGCATAATTCTGCTGCTTCTTCTAAAGGTAATTTTTGAGTGACTTCCTCAGTGGCTGCCATTATATCTAATAAAGGAATATTAGATGATGCAATGGCAAAATTTCATCCTTTTTTAGAAATAAAAATTTTATCAATTGCTAGATATTTAGAACTAGAATTTTCAAGAGATGAATCTGGTAGATTGCTTGGTACATTATAACTTTTGATATATCCTTGTAGGCTAGCAAGTTTTTTCTTTTAACATTCTTTTATTTTTCTATGTAATTTAGAATATGATTTTCTTACTGCTTGAAAAACTCTCATGTAGTCTTCATCAATAAGTTTATTTTTAAAAAACATTCTACATTACTAATGAAATGCTAGGTTTGATACTTGGTAAACTTTGGAGCACTTATTTTTTATTTTAACAGAGCCTCATTTTCTCTCTAAACAATTTTCTTGGCTCTCTGGGTGTGAATTATTTGCAAATCCTTTTCTTCAGATTTTCATTTACGTAAAAAAGTTAAGTGATTTTCTACTTTGGCCAGTTTTAGGCATAATTTTTCAAAATGTCTTAAGTTTGATATAGTATTGGGTTCATACCAAATTATTAGTGTTCATCTGAAAGTTTGTGATGATGGCATTTTACTTGTATTTATATGTTGGGCTATTTCCATTATCCAATATTAAATATTGAATGTCTTTAGAAAAAAATTAACTTTATTGAAAATTTCAATTATATTTAACTGTTAGTAATACAACACAGAATTCTTCCCAACAAAATTAAGGGATGACCATGGGATCACTATTATTACCACTGGCTAGCAATATTTACAGGGAAGAATTTGAAACTATGGCCATAAAGACTATTTCATATCCCCCCTAAAGTTTGTCTTTGTTTTGTTGATAATACATTTGTAATATGGCTGTGTGATGAAGCAATATTACAGACTTTCTAAAAGCACATTAACAACATATTTTCTTCAATTAAATTCACAATAGAATGAAAACAAAAACAAATATTGACATTCTTAGATGTTCTTGTGACAAAGCTCTCTCGTGACAAAATCAAAACTACAGCTTACAAAAATTCACACATAAAAATACTTAGCATGTGCATTCATACCAAAAACATAAAACATGGATTTATACTATCACTATAGAGACTAAAGATGTTAGTTCAATAACTCATGATTTTAAAAAAAGAACAAACTCTCATGAAGAATGGTTATCCATCACTAACAATAAGAAAATGTTGATTATACAAAAAAGAATCGTCAAAGAAAAAAAAACAATTGTTGGTTCTGTAGTATCAAGAATAGCAGACAAATTAAAGAAAATCGGCAATGAATATAACATCAGAACAGATTTTCAGAGCCATACCACATTATAAGGAATTCTAATATCTACAATACCTAAACTTAAAATGCTGTAAAGCAAAAACTGCATTCTTGAAATAGCATGTGAATGTAGAGGGATTTATATTAGTGAGAACAGTCATGCCATTATAAAGCAATTGCAAAAGACAAACTTATAATTAGAAAAGAAAAACAGATATGACTAAAATAGAAACCATGTATGTGCCAATGAACATATGTTCAATTGGGAAAAAATAAAAAAAAATTGGATAGAGAAGAAAAGTTACAAAGAAAAAAATTCAAATAAGCTGTTCACATGACAATGGCAAATATCCCTTAAGTCAATCTAGTGTAATTATGCATAATGTCTGGAATCCATTAATTAACTTTTCTCTTATGGAAAAGTCAAGAAATCAGGAGAATCTCATAGATAAGCATATGATGTTTCAGCTGACTATTGCCTTTGGCAGGTTGGCTCAGTTTGGTTAGAGCATTAAAATATTCAAGAATCGAAATATACAGGTTCAATTCTCATGCTAGTACTGTCACTGGTCAGCCTAGCAACACGCGAAAAAGAGAGAAGAATAATACTGCTTGAAACATTGTGCATATACTAATGTGTGCTATTACTAACAGTTGAATATAACTGCGAATTTTAAATAAAGTTACATTTTCTAAAGACATTCAATATTAATATTAGATGATGGAAATAATCTAACATAAATAATGTATTTAAAGTTTTTATTTTTTTTAATAGCGTTTATAGTTCAGGTTTGTTAGTAGATGCTAGTAATTTGTATTTTTTTGGAGTTAAATGTTATTTGCTAAACGTTATTGCATTTGAAATTTTTCACCTTGCCTTTTTTTTTCATCATGCAAAAGTCTGATTTTTTTTTTTTGCATTTAACAAAATATCTGAAAGTTTTGATTTTTAATGTTTGATAATTGAAATTAATATATCAATTTATTGATGAATAACATAAAATAAATATGCACTTTTTTCTATATTCTGCCATCTTATCTTAGGATTTTAATATTTCTCTCATTGTTGAGCATTTGATAACATTTACAATGTGATACTTATTAATTGTAAAATTAAAATACTTTTAATTCAGCACATATTTTTTTTTAAATATTGTCTGTATTATGCTTCCATATTTTAGAATTTCAATATTTCTCTTATAATTGAACTTTCTACTTTTTCTGTATTTAACTGCCATGTTAGTAGTAGAATTAAAATACATTCATTTCACCATATATATATTTTAATTTAACATAGTAACTATAATTGTATTTTTATATTGGACTATTTCCATCATCTAATATGAGTATTGAATGTCTTTAGAAAAATTTAACTTTACTTAAATATTCCAAATACATTCAACTATTAGTAATAGCACATTGAACAGGTTAATATATGCACAGTGTTTCGAGAGGTATTATTTCCCCCTCTTCTTTAGGTATTGCTGGCTTGACCAGTGACAGTATTAACATGGGATTCAAACCTGGACTCTTAGATTTTTGAGTATTGAATTTTAAGGTAACACTCTGACAAACTGAGCCTTAAAATTTAATACTCAAAAATCTAAGGGTCTAAGTTCAAATCCCATGCTAGTACTGTCACTGGTCAGGCCAGCAACACCTGAAGAAGAGGGGAGAATAAAATAATACCTCTCGAAGCATTGTATATATATATTAACCTGTTTGATGTGCTATTACTAACAGTTGAATGTATTTGGAATATTTAAATAAAGTTAAATGTTTTTAAAGACATTCAATACTCATATTAGACGATGGAAATAGTCCAATATAAAAATACAATGAAAAGACCATCATCACAAACCTTCAGGAATGCACTAATAACCATAATATTTTGATTTTAGTAGTCACTACTATTTTTTTGTCATGGTTTTACTTTGATTTAGCAATTTATTTGAGCATACTTTTTATATTATTTTAGTTTGATTTTGGGGACAAAATAACAGAAATGGTCATAATTTATTTCTATGAAATTTTTGTTTTTGTTATTTTTGATGAATGTTGTAATTTTTCATGTAGACTGAAAAAAATATCTGGAATACTTTGTAATTAATTTTGGAGGTATTTATCTAAGATCCTTTATCATTTGATTGTGTCAGCGAGATTTTTGGGACTCTCCTAGTATCCAAAATGGCATTGAGTGACTCTCCTAGTATCCAAAATGGCATTGAGTGCATACTAAATCAATACCTTTATTTAACCATATTTTTTAAAAAATTTAGTTTTAATAATTATGTAGCTGATGATAATAAATAAATGATTAATTGCTCAGAATATCATGTAACATTTTAAGCTTCAGCTGTATCACATTGAACTTTGACATAGATCAAGAACATTGTTAAATTCTGAAAAAATATTTATCAAAATCCAACAACAGTGAAGAGGTCATCAAAATATTTTATAGCAGTTTTGTGGATTAAAATGAGATGGTAAAAAAATTAAAATAAAAAAATCTTGATTAGAAGGACAAGATAAGGCAAAAAAAGAAATAACTGGTGATTATTTAAGTCATCTAGGTTTCACATTTGATATGATTGTTTTTGTAAATAATGCTTCAAATAAAATCAAGAAAGTGGGACTAAACATAAATGCTAAATGAACTAAGATTATATTCAATGGTTTTTTTTATTTACATAAAAAAAAGGATTGATAATAATAAACTAAAAAAAGTTAGAAACTACAAATACATCAGTCATATTATAGAATTAAAGTGCGTGGAGTGATTTTGATAAAAAAGAAAAACTTAATCGATATGTATTTGAAAGCAGCTTTTAATGGATGTGTTTTACTACTTTTTACATTTGAATCTGAAATTATGAAGCTTCACAGAATGATAATACAAAGACTTCTGACAATACATTGAAGAATGTAGGAATAATGTATATAAGCAATGACAAGGAAGAATCAAAAGCAAAACATATGGATGGTAGAAAAAAACCAGAAATTGATATCCTTAAAAAAAATGGAGCTAGATTGGACATGATTCTGAAAGAGATGTTAATAGATTCCAGATAAAATCTTAAACTGGATCCTAAAAACTTGTAAAGAATCTAGAAAAAGCACATTCGTGAGATAGGGATGGGGATTAAAATTTAAAAAAATTACTGAAGTGAATTAGAGAAGAAAAAAAAAAAAGAAACTGTAATAATTATTAAAAAATATCCTTATTTAAAGCAAAAAACTTCTTAATCAGTTATCAAGTAATTATTGAACTACTTAATTATATATAAATTGATAAACTTTTCTTAAATGAATTGTAATTAAATTCTAAGAGCTAGAAATGCTAAATAAAAAAACTTCAGTGTAGACATATCTTAAAACTTGAGCTAAAGTGCTTTCAATATTTTGGTTATAATATCATATTCACAGTGGTAGATAGGAGAGTGGTGGGGATAAATAGGATGTAAATTTATGTAAATGCATTCAAATAAATTAAATAGCTCACTTTTTATAGAGTGGGAAGCAGGATTCCTTTTTTATTTATAAAGCTTGAGTTGTTGGTGATGTTCCATGCCTCCCTTATTTTGCATTTGGAGTCATTTCATTTGATGCACATGGAATGGCTGATGTGAGGTCAAATGTGTGACTGAGTGCGTTTAGGTGTGCCAGAAATATGTATTTGGGTTCTGGATTGTTTTTGACCCTTTTGTAGAGGTATTGATGTTGGGACAATCTTGTTGCAAGGTTGGTGTGTAATTCTTCATAGTAAATTGCTTTACAACTGGCTTGAGTGCAGATAATCCTGTAAATGGTGTGGAAGGTATGTTTAGTGGGGAGTTTATCTTTAGAGTTGTTGATCATCCTGTTTATAGAGAGTGGGCATGAAAGCTGACTCTGTATGATTCTGAGCATATTTTTTATATTCCTGGAGACCAATATCCATGGATTAGAATCTGACCAAGGAAGTAGTTCTGATTTTGTCATAGAATTTGTTGATAATGTTAGTTAGTGACCTGTATTTGAACCCAATGAGACACAATTGATTAATGTATTTATTGTTGTTGGACTTCCAGTCTGATTCTAGTTTGCATAGATTTAAATTCTATGTTGTCAATCTGCCATGTTTATGTAAGTTGGGGTGATGGAATCAGGATGTGCATGGGCTCTGATTTCGACTGGTTTAATTAATATTTTATAATTTAAGTGGGCACCCTCTCTTTGGATGTACATATCAAAATATTTTATTCCTTTGTGAGAGTCCTCATTTTCTAAACTCCACATTAATGCAGATTTCTCTGCAAGCTTGTATTTGATGTTATTAATTTGGAGCTCTGGAGTACAGATGAAGATGTATCATGTGTCTATTATACCTGGTGTGTTTTCAAAATATTTTGCAAGTATATTCATTTCAATGCTGTCCAAAACTATACAAATATAAATCCACTTGTTTGATAGTCCCATTGGGTAGCCATTTTCCATATTGTAGTGGTTGGCCATTAAAGAGGGCGGTGATGTTTTGGTCAATCCAATTTAATATAATTGATTGAAATTGTGCATAGTTTGCCATTGGTGCTTGAATGTCATATAACATCTAGAAAAAAATATTACATTATTATTATTATTATTGTTATAGTATTGTATTGATTATTTTTGTCAAGACTACATAGAAAATGTGAATAACTTTGGTTATCTGGATGTCTAGTTATGTCAAAAAATTTCAAGGCCTGGTCATTTGGCTTTTATAGACTCGTTTACATCTGAATAATTATTTGGTTTTCACACACACATATATATATACATAGTTTTAAATATTTATAAATTATGTTTTATTGATCGCATGATCGGTTTGGGAGAAATGTCCTTATTATATAATTTCAATCTGCAAATATTGATAAATTTGTTAGTAATATTTTTTATTAAGTATTTTTTATTTACTGTTCGTATTAGAAAATTTAATCGAATTAAAACTTTTTTATATGTTTTGAAATTACCAAATTGTTATAAAGTTATATGCAGAAGATAAAGAGAATATAGTAATTTAGATTAATAAGTTTAATTCTTTTTTTTTTTTTAAAGTTTAATTCTGATGCTAAAATATCTGTTAACGAAATTGATAATTCTTATTTAAAAAGATCTCATATGATTGGCTTTTAAAATTTCAATTAAATAATATTGTAGTTCGTGAAAATTAATATTTGCCTGAATATATATAGATTTTTTTGTGTATATTTAAAACTTGTGCATTATCTAGTTTCATATTTTATATATTATTATTCGTAAATTTTTATCTTTCAAATATTATTTATACGCATTGAAATATATATATATATATCTTTTTCGATTCACCATCATCACCGTTTCCAATCATTATCGGTACTGTACAGAGTGAAGGTCTCTCCAACTTTAATACAGATTTTCCGATCTCTAAATTTTCCACAACACACCTGCAAATTTCTTTATTTCATCCACTCATCTCATATGTGATCTTTTTTTACGTCTTTTATAATCTCTTAAAATCCAATTTAAAGCATCAATTGTCCATGTATGATTATCTTTTTTAGCAATGCTTCATTCAATCTCTTAATTCTTTCACTGATATCAATGAAACTTGTTTGACTCTCTCATCCATATATTTCATTTTTATTTTTTTATTATTATTCCACACATGTGTCTAGTTATCTTCATTGCATAGTCTGAAGTCTGTATTGTTCTTCTGTTAAATATCCAAGTCTTAAATCCATAAATAAAAACTACTAAAAACATTTATTAAAGCCTTTCTTTTCACAGACATAGGCATATTTCCTTTTAATACCCCAAGTTATTTCTCCAAAAAGCAATCCATTTAAATATAAATTTATGATTATTTTATCCAATATGTTTTGGTCTGTGTTAATAACCTAATCAAGGTATTTGTAATTATTAACTTGTTCAAATTCATTATTATTAATCTTTATTTATTTCTTTTAAGAAAATCCATTGAACATTACTATAGTCTTTTTAGCAATTATCTTTAGTCTCACTTTTTTTACTTTCACTTGAAAATTCTTGCAACATTTCTTGAAGCTCTGAAGCATTATTTACAAAAATAACCATATCATCTGCAAAATCTAAATTATTTGAATAATCTCCATTTGCTTTTTCTCCCCTTAGCTTTCTAATTTAATCTACCAAATGCTTTTTCTAAAACTGAAATAAAAGTTTTGAAGATATAAACATATATACACTTTTCTGAATGTTAATCATCTTACTATCACCATGGAATCTAATCAATATGGCACTACCTTAGGTCTATACTTTGATAATCCAGTGTTTTAATCATTGTAAAATGCTTATAGAATCAAATGCCTTTTCATAATTTACAAATCCAAAACATAATACAACTCATATTCATTGCAACTTCCTTTAAATTTTCCAATACTTGAATATGATTTATTGCACTAAAGTCACTTAAATTCAGCAAGTTGTTTTGATTGGTTAGAATTCAAAGTTCAATTTGTAATTATCTGGGTAAATATTTATATAGAACTGATAGAAGTGATAGATCTATACTTTCCAAATATCTTCTTTATCACATTTATTAAATATCAATATTACTACTGCATTCTTCCAATTCTTTGGTACATCTTTATCACTTAGATATTTGATATATAGATTTGCCAACAATTTTTGTCTTTTTTCATCTGTTTCTTTTAAGATTTCAATAATAATTTCATCATTTCTTGGACTTTTTTTTTCTTTATGCATTTGATTGTTTGTCTCACTTCTTCATTTAAAGTCTGGGCAATTTAAAAGGTGAATTACCATAAGAGGTACTTTGTTGTTGTTTTTTGTTATTGTTTATTACTATATAATTTTTTTTAAAAGAAATCTTTCACATATTTCATGGTGTTAATTCTTTTTTTAGTAATAGATCCATATATTTTTTAAAAAATTTCACATCCCTTCTTTTTTTCATATGTTCTATCCTCTTAAAAATTTACTGCTAAAATGTTGATTTTTTGTAGTAATTATCTTTGTTGAAATACTTTATAGACTATCAATTACCATCTTATTGATGTCATTCAAATCTGAATTATCTTAAATGCCTGTTAACATTTCAAAATAATTTAAAATAATATGCAAATTCTAATTTAAATTCATTACAGTGTTTCTGAAAATTGGAAATACCAACTGTTAATATTGACTTTCTTAATAGTTTTTGTCACTTTAATTTTACATTTATACATATCTTATATTTCATTTATATTATGGTTACTTCCTATACTGAATCTATTACAACATTTCACAATAACTTTATTTGGATGCATCCATGTTCATTTTCTTTTAGCATTTTTTTCAAAAAAAATCATAAAATACAGTTTTTATTTTTCTGTAAATTTCACAAAAGTGTGGTTCTCTTTCATTTTTATATTTACCAATAGCACCTTCATCTTTCAAATTGTTTACTGTTTCTAACATTAAAATCGTCCATAAAAATTTTAAAATGTTGTTTGGTCTGGTCAAATATATTTTGTACATCCACATCGATAAATCTTCTACTTTTTCATCTTAGTGAGAATTTATTGAGGCATTAACATGAATTATCTGCATTTGGCATCTTTCATTAATTAGAATAATCAATCTTGCCACTCTATCTGATATACCATTAATTTCCATAATGTTATAATTCTATAATTAAAACACTTCCTCTTTTTTTTTTTTTTTACAAAAACTTTATTTGTTGTATAAACCCCATAAAAATTAAAATAAATAAAATGCATTAAAATCAATTAAATTAAAACATAAAATATACACCACACTTACTTGTCTCCCTTCTCAAAAAAATTTTCCTTTTTACATTTTCTTTTATCCAAAATCCAATTGTTAACAATAAAACACTTATTTCCTTCTTCTTTCTTATATACTTCAAAATTATATTTATTTCCAAAAATAATTCTTTATGCATTACTTATGCAATTCTATTTAAAACAGGTTTATATCTTTTTATATATAAACTCTCTTTTACCATTCTTTCTTTATATAATCTAACCCCCTCCAACATTTTAATCTTAAAAATAAAAATAGTTGAAATGTTGGAACAAGTGGATATATATACAACAAATAAAGTTTTTGTAAAGAAAAGAGGAAGTTTTTTAATTAGAGAACTATATGGTTATATGTAATGTATATTTTGAAAAAAAAAAAGGATTGAGTGGTGATTAGAAACAGAAGTAAATGGATTTGTTTCATAATGTTGTTCTTCATTTTTTATTTATAATCAATTCTACTTCCCCTGTGCTTACAGTATGTGTCCTTTCAGTAAGTAAATGTCTACCTTTTAAATCCATAGTTTCTTCATCTTCTTTTAAAATTTTTACAAAGACCAACAATATCCCATTTAATATTAGATTACTCTCCCCAATTCATGTAATATTCCTTTTCTTGAAAATAGGTCCACAATCAAAGAATTCTTAGCATCCTCTGCTTTCAGCCATCATCCATCTCATTGGCTGGTGACTTCATTCATATACATATTCATTCTATTTTCAAGAAAACTTCAATTGATATTTCATTTAATAACTAACAAATAATTGAAAAGAAAATCACATTTTGATCTTAAACTCAGAACTAAAAAGCCAATGCACTTAGTGTACTAATTGATGTGTGTTGGTGAGCATCCATTCATGTATGTTTACTATATAAATAATTATATAATAATACTGTTACAAGGTCAAGAACACATAGAGAAGATTAGGAATTTTCTCTGCTTGGTTCCTTCAAGGCCTCAAAAAGGAATCAGAAAGTCTCCTTTCAGTCAATAGTAAATTCCTTTGTTTTTTATATATTTAAAATAATGTGTACTAATTTATTCTAATATATATATAATAAATAGATGGAGCTTTACCAAGAACTCCAAACAAGCGTATTTGTTTACATAAACGTCTGATGTCAATATTCACTGTCTCTTTCATTTTGCTCCACCCTCAGATCAGCTGATTTCAATCTGATTTGCTCTCATCAGTGAAGGGATAAGAGTTAGAAACTAAACCTAAATATTAACTCCAAGTGTTTATGCAAAACGTTTCTATCAGTTTGCAAGCATGAATTTTTTTAGACACCTAAATGTCTTCAAACTCAGCCTATCAAACTAGATAGCTATGTGGGTCTGATAACAGTTCAGTTTCTCCACATAATCAAAGCTTCTGCAATCTATATCATTGCAAGAAAACTTTAAAGGTATATTTATGAAAAACAAAACAAGTTTTATATACGTAAAAACCTGCTATCGCTTGTATTAATGATCAATAGATGGAGCTTTACCAAGACCTCCAAACAAGCATATTTGTTTACATAAATGTCAGAGTCAATATTCACTGTCTCTTTCATTTTGCTCCACCCTCAGATCAGTTGATTTCAAGTTGATTTGCTCTCATCAGTGAAGGGATAGGAGTTAGAAACTAAACCTAAATATTAACTCCAAGCATTTATGCAAAACGTTTCTATCAGTTTGCAACCATGAATTTTTTAGACGCCTAAATGTCTTCAAACTCAGCCTATCAAACTAGATAGCTATGTGGGTCTGATAACAGTTCAGTTTCTCCACATAATCAAAGCTTCTGCAATCTATATCATTGCAAGAAAACTTTAAAGGTACATTTATGAAAAACAAAACAAGTTTTATATACGTAAAAACATGCTATCGCTTGTTTGGAGGTCTTGGTAAAGCTCCATCTATTGATCATTAATACAAGCGATAGCAGGTTTTTACATATATAAAACTTGTTTTGTTTTTCATAAATGTACCTTTAAAGTTTTCTTGCAATGATATATATTGCAGAAGCTTTGATTATGTGGAGAAACTGAACTGTTATCAGACCCACATAGCTATCTAGTTTGATAGGCTGAGTTTGAAGACATTTAGGTGTCTAAAAAATTCATGCTTGCAAACTGATAGAAACATTTTGCATACATGCTTGGAGTTAATATTTAGGTTTAGTTTCTAACTCCTATTCCTTCACTGATGGGAGCAAATCAGCTTGATATCAGCTGATCTGAGGGTGGAGCAAAATGAAAGAAACAGTGAATATTGACTCTGACGTTTATGTAAACAAAT
This sequence comes from Epiperipatus broadwayi, assembly GCA_028023455.1. Lineage (NCBI taxonomy): Eukaryota > Metazoa > Onychophora > Udeonychophora > Euonychophora > Peripatidae > Epiperipatus > Epiperipatus broadwayi. The sequence goes on from JAQFVV010006222.1 coordinate 6,163,569, forward strand.
ACACTTGTTTGGAGGTCTTGGTAAAGCTCCATCTATTGATCATTAATACAAGCGATAGCAGGTTTTTATGTATATAAAACTTGTTTTGTTTTTCATATACAACAAACCACATGCAGACTTCTTTTTTATAAATCTTGATTTATTATAATGTACAATAATATACTCCAACATTTTGACTATATTATTTCATAGTCTTTATCGAGAAACAACTAAAAAAATGCATAAAAAACAATAAATACAAATATTCCATAACATATATATGTATAACAAATATCTCTTACCTTAAAAACTCTTCTAAACTTGTTTTTTTATACCTTTTTTGTTTGTTTCTTGATAAAGACTATAAAATATTATAGCCAAAATATTGGACTATGTTATTGTACATTATAATAGTTCATATAATAAATCAAGATTTATACAGAAGAAGTTTGGGTGTGGTTTGTTGTATATATATTGAAATTAATGGGCTATAAAAATAACTAATTATTAGAGAAAGTACTTCCAAACCAGTCATCTAGAAGTCATTATTAGAAATTCCTATGAAATATTAGTATATAATCATTGTTTTTATTAACAAGCAAATGTAAAAATTGTTACTTAGAAAAAATGTTATTTATATATTACTTTTAATAATTTGATTGGAGTTAATTATAAAAAATTATGGCATTGTTCGAAATTAATTGGCAATCTAAGTATTTATATTTTGCTAAGATGATTTGAGAGAAAACATTATTACCAAGAGTTGAAGTAAAATTGGTGTTAGAGAGAGATGAAAACTAACTCGAACTTTGTTTCCATTATTTTAATAGTGATCTTCATAGTGTTTTCAAGATGTGGGTTTGACAAATACTTATAAGTTTTATAAAGTTTTTTATTTGAACACAATGAAAGTAAAACCAAATACTTTATCTCATTTCTGAATTACAGTTTTTTGACCATTTTGCCAATTTAAAAAATTGCCTACAAAATATCCTTATTAATCTACATGCTTATAGAAAATTTGGTTTGGTAATTAATGTTCAAAAAACTCAAATGCAAAATTTATCACCTCTGATGGGACAACATCTTCGGCATTTTTACCTTGGATGGTTATTAGCTTGATAGATTTAAATCACTTTAAATATTTTGATGTTGTTTTGTGAGAAATAATTCTAAATCCAGATACAACAAATTGAAAATTAGATTATTTTATCATAGTGATATAATTACTTTCTTGAAGATTTGTGATGATGATAAAAATAGTGAACTATTTCCATAGAGTGTTAAATGTCTTTAGAAAATTTTAACTTTATTTAAATATTCCAACTACATTCAACTGTTGATAATAGTTCCCAGGTTAGTATATGCATGACATTTCAAGAAATATTATTCTCTCCTCTTCTTGGGGGGTTGCTGGCCTGACCAATGACAATACTAGCATGTGAATCGAACCTTGACCCTTAGATTCTTAAATACTAAATTGCTGGACTGACCAGTGACAGTATTAGCACGGGAATTGAACTCAGACCCTTAGATTATTGAATACTGAATTTTAATGTAATGTAGAGTGTTACCTTAAAATTCAGTATTCAAGAATCTAGGGGTCCAGATTCGATTTCCATGCTTGTACTGTCACTGGTCAGGCCAGCAATACCTGAAGAAGAGGAGAGAATAATATTTCTGAAAACATTGTGCATATATGTTACCTTAAAATTCAGTGATTCATGAATCTAAAGGTCCAAGTTCTTTACCCATGCTAGCAACATTTGAAGAAGAGGAAAGAATAATACCTCTCAAAACATTGGGCATATACTAACCTGTATCCTATTACTAATAGTTAAATGTATTTGGTATATTTAAATAAAGTTCAAATTTTCTAAAGACATTCAATACTTATATTAGATGATGCTGAATAATCCAATATATAAATAGAAATATAATTACTTTAACTAAGTTTGTCTATAAAGTTCTATTATTCAGCCAAATTTACTATAAGGTATGGATTCTCTATTAAGATGTAACATAAATCCATTGGAAAATTTTTATTTATATTTTTCAGCATACTGAATGTTGAACCTACTATTGTATAATCTCATCTTCATTAACCTTAATATGTGAAGTATATGAGTAACCACTTTTCAAACAAATATATGTTGAATTTTAGCATGGGTTTTCTGGAAGAGGCACAAACCTATATATTTACACAATTTTGAAGATATTCTGATTATGTCCAATAATGATGGTTTTTATTGTGATTATACAGTTGAAAAAAAATACGAGATCCATAAGAAAATTGAAGTCTTTCAGAAAAAAAATTGCTACAGAAGTTATAAGATAACAACATCATGAGATGTCAAATAAACAGAACGAAAGAACCAGGAGATAATATATGCTAAAGTGAATTTTTATACATTCCTTTCTTTTTCTGGTAACCATGATTCTTCTTAATCTCTTAGTTTTACTTTTCTTCATTGGCTAAAATTTATATCTGAAACTTTATGAATAAAAATACATAATTGATATAATAAATAAAGCAGATTAAAAAAAAATTAAAAAACCATAAAGATATTATATATATTAAACGAAAGTTTTCAGCAGGGAAGAATAATATATTCAAGTTTTTGAATTTTTTTTTTTTTTAAGTGTCATAGCATCGGCCGGGACGCGAACCCGTAACCCGGACAACTGCCTGCAAGTGCAAGACAGTCGCGCTGACCTCTCGACCACCAATGCAAGACAAGTTTTTGAATTTTTTTATTGGAAAACTCGGAAACTGAAATCATATATTTAATTATTGCTTCTTTATGTGTGTATGCAATTTCATTTTTTTTTTTTTTTACAATATTTTGGGATGTGCACGTGCGCGCAAATGTACTAAATGAAAAGGGACATGCTCCTAAAATATGTTAATGTATTTTATCATTAATGGAATATTTTTAATTCTGCGAATACCTATATATATATGTAATGAATCTAACTAAATTTTAAAATGTAGTATTAATGGAGGAATCAGAAATTTATTGCCAAAATTTGTAATAAATAACACTTGATGTTTATTAACAATAATATTTTTTTTTCCGAGAAAAATTATTTTATATAAGTTATATATAATCAGAGGAGAAAAAAAAGGTAGCGTCTGCATTTACTTCAACAGTTGAACTTAGCTTCCGGACTGCAACTTGATATGTCGAAAATAGGAATTGATTTATTTGTACATCTTAATTAAATTAGACTAAAAAAAAAAGCCCATAGGCATATTAAACAGTACATAATTTTAATCACGAAAACGGAGAGGGGGATTTAATATGGAATCTTGTTTTAAATATGTTTATATAATTTAGTTTTAAAATAAACAACAATCAAATTTAAAAGGGAGAAAAAATGTTAATGATATAATTAAATAATGTAAAAGTTAGTCAAATAAAATAATTTTAATATAAATTATTCAGAACTTAAATTAATTATCAAAAATAATTTTCTTAAAATTAATTACATATAGTATATGTATTAAAAATATGTGTGCATTATTTTTAACTATTATCTATTCACTGTAAGATAAATGTACTTTTGAGTTTATTCTAGTACTAATTCTTAGCTTCTCCACATTATTTTAACAAACTTTGTTATGGCATCCATTCATTTTCTCATCTTTTAAAAACCATTTCTCTTAAAATCTTTTCGAATTCTATTTAAGACTTCAGTTCTCCACTCATTGTTTTCAGAAACCGTATACCAGGCTTGTTCTATTTCATTTTCGTAATTTTTTCAGTGATAGCTGTTTGCTCTCTCCTCAAGCAGTTTCTAAAATTTTTTATTAATTGCCATATCTCTGATCATTAAGTATCTCCAGTAGAAGATATTTATTTAAAATATACTTCTCACGTATATAGTCATAGTTTCTTTCTGTTCTTTTATTAAATTGTTCTCCTTCATCAATTTGCGATTAATTTTATTTCTGATGTTTTCATGTATTAGTAATTTGATTACAGATATTTATAATTATTAATTTTTTATATTAACCTTTACCCTTTTTTTAAAAAAAAGTTAAATATGTATATTTATCTTCAGTCACATTACTTCCAAATATATATATATTATTTGCAAAGTTTAAATAATCAAATAATCTCTATTTACTTTTATTTTCTTTTTAGCTATTACAATTCACAATACAATTTCTTATAACTCTGCTGTCGTGGACAATTAGAATTTCTTGATTACATTCTTAAATATCACACTATAAATCATAATGTTAAATTTATAATAATCCAACTTTATGTCATGATATTGCATAGCTTTAATCACAATAGAAATTCTTCTGTAATTAAATGCTTTTATGAAATCTATAAATTCAATTCAAAATGGCAACTCATATATCTCAACTTATTTTATTACTTGAATAGAGTGTTGCTTTTTTTTGGTTAGACTAAATTCTCAATAGAAGATTTTTAATAAAGTTAATAAATATTTTATACAAAACTGATACAATACTGTTATGTCCTGTAATATTTTAACTGATGTTTTTAAATAAACCACTATTTCACTCTTCTAGTTATTCAACATATTCTTATGATTAAAAATTTAAATGAAGAAGTGAGACTCACAATTAAATTTATGAAAAAGGGAAAAACACCAGGTAATAATGAAATTATAATTGATATCTTAAAAGAAACAAATGAAAAAATAGAAAGATTTTTGGCAAAGTGACATATCAAATGTCTAAATGATATATATGTGTAAGATGACTGGAAGTTTGCAGTATTAATATTTAAAAATAGTGATAAAGAAGAAATTATAAATTACAGACCTATCAGTCTCTTGTCAATTCTATACAAAATTTTTACCAAGATAATTTCAACTGTTCTACAGTGAACTTTAGATTTTAACCAACCAAAAGGGCAAGCTGGATTTAAAAGTGGATCATATTCAAGTATTGAGAGAAGTTATAGAAAGAACCAATGAATATTGATTGCCATTACACTTTGGATTTGTAGGTTATGAAAAGGCATTTGATTGTATAAGCATTTCTTCAATGATTGAAGCATTGGATCATCAAGATATAGTCCCAGGATATTGTCATATGATAAAGAATATTTATAAAAATTCAACAACAACAATTAGATTACACAATAAAATACTAAAAAAAATTAACATTGAGAAGGATATAGACAATATATATCAATATCTCCAAAACTTTTACTGCAATTTTGTAAGAAGAATTTTTTGGATTAAAATGGAAAGCTAAGAAAGTAAATTGAGATTATTTTAGTCATCTAGATTTTGCATGTGATTTTTTTTTTTCAAACAATGCTTTAGAGCTTCAGGAAATGTTACAAAAGTTATCAAATGTAAGTAAGAAAGTAAGATTAAAGGTAAATGTTAAAAAGACTAGTGTTTAATGTGTTTTCTCAAAAGAAGAAAATATAGATTGATAATGTTGAATTAGAAGAAGTTAATAAGTACATATATCTTGGTCAGATTATTATTACAGATGGAAACATGATAGATGAAATTAATCATAGAATAAAATTTGATTGGAGTGTTTTTGTTAAAAATAATATTAAAAAGAAATATGCCTGTGACTGAAAAGGACAGATTTTAATAAGTGCATTTTACCAATTCTTACTTGTAGATCTGAGACTTGGACACTTAACAGAAAAGTCATATAGAGACAGATGCTAGAAGTAACAAAAAGAGATCACAAATGAAATACATGGATAAAAGAATAAACAGGTATTACTGAGATCATTGAAAGAATTAATAGACTGAAGTGAAAAAGGAATGGACATGTTGTTAAAAGAGATGATAATAGATGGTCAGTTGAAACTTTAAACTGGATTTCAAGAGACTTAGACAGAGCCTATTTGTAACATTGATGAATGAAATAAGAAAGTGTGCTGTTGATATGAAGAAGGGAGACTGGACATCAAAGAAGATGAATTGAACTTGAGAGCAATTTTCATCCTGCAGTGGATCAATAATAGTTGAAAATGATGATTTGAAGGCATTTTCTGTACAATTGCAACAGTTTTTCTGTTTTCATCTGCTTATATAAATATCTCTATGGATTTAATCTCAAGCTGAAGCTTTTTTTCTTATAGATTTAATTGGCATTTTTTTTTGCCTTTATTATTGTATATTTTTTTGCAGAATTTTTCCACACACATATAATGTTATCCCTGTTTTCGGTTATCTGTCATATTTCTATTAATATTTTTAATATATGTCTCTTTGACACTTTTTTCACATCTTTTCTATCACTTTATAAAATATCACATATTTAGTTCTTTAATTTTTTTTTTTTTTTAAAAACTATTTTACATATCTTATTTTTTTCATGCTTTTTTTGTTCTTTATATCTGTATATTAATTTTAGCAAAACATCTGCAGCTATCACTGATGTTGCTCAAGTCTGAGCAGTTTTGAAATATTTGTAACTTCTAGATTAAATTCTGCAGAGTAATACTAAAAATTAACAGTATAAACTAGTTATTATTGCCTTTTAAAATAGTCTTTGCTCCTTTAACTTTATATTAATCTGAATAATATATTCCACAAATACATTTTTACTTTCTGTGAGAAATCTATTAAGCAAATTACTATCTTAACATATGCAATAAATATATTAATGGACTTCAAATAGATATTAATAAGTATTGAAATATCAGCCCAGAATTGTATATATTTTGCTGTCTGGTTTATTGATCAAAGTTTATTAATCTTAATAATAATAATAAAAAGTCTTTAGTCTTAGCTTGATAATACTATTGCAATATTTATATAAGTTAGGCCTTGCCAATGTTTCAAGGCAGCTGAAAAAAGTTATTGTAAAATTAATGTATATTGTCTATTTTTTTTATATCGTATCTTAGCCATACAAGTTGAGATAAATAATTGGAATCAAGATTTCTCTATATTTAGTCAAAATATAACCACCTCTCATTTTTGCCTTTATATCCAAAATTTGCCATTTCACTTTTTTGTTTTCCAATTTTTGTATCAAAAATCTACTACAAAATTGTTTAATTCACACAAAAGCAGTCTAAAAATCTGTATAAAAGTTCTCTATTTCTTTATCAGAGCAAAAAAATTATAGAAATTTATTTTATAGAAGATATCAATGAATCAGATAAGTTGTAATACTACCATTCTCATCTTTCAAAGCTGTAACTAGATACATTTCAATATGCAGAATCCAATAACCGCAGCTTGCACCCATTAGTTTGCAAATAATAGAACAAGATTATATTGTTTTGATCATTTCCAGCATATTAAATAATAATTTTGTTATTTGTCTAATATATCCTTAATGTCTATTATGTTATTTTACTTTTTTATTTATAATAAATGTCTATTCCTTTATAAATCCAATATTTATAATCTTTATATTAAAGCACATTACATTTTTCCAATCAACTGTTTTACCTCTTCCCCTCTTATCTACAAATTTTATTCTGCCTTATTTAATATGGAATGTTTTTTGCAAATCAAGCACTTCTTTATTTTATCAGAAGGCCCTATATGGTTGTACAGTAGATGGTCCAATATAAGGACATGTGTTTTAATATAATGAATGTAAAAACTGGATTTATAAAAGAACATATTTATTATAAATAAACAGAAAAATAACGAATGTTGTTAGTGTATTAGACAAATAATAATAAGATTAGTTATTTAATATTCTGGAAGATATCAAAATATAATAAACTTTGTTCAAAATGGATTACACCCTTCAATGTAACAGTATATGGTAAATTCTTGTCATGGATTATTATGTGGTGGATATATTGTAAAAAAAATATTTTTCATCAATATATAAAGTTATAAAAACAAGTTTTTATAACTGAGAAATTAATAATAAAATTACTATTGGTTAACTAAGCTGGCTATGAAACATTAACTTTAAAAAGAGAACTAAGTCTGCAAGGAACATAAAAATGTTTTACAAATTTTACCTCAAAAGAAATCAAACTCCAAATCTTGAGCAGAATACACACACACACACATATATATATATATATAAGCACAACGTCATGATCATATGTATACACATATATATTGTGTGTGAATATGAGATGTGTTAAATGAAAATGGACATGAGAGCATTCAAATGAAGATACAACAGAATTGGATTTTATTTTGACTTATAGAAAATACGTATTTCAAGATTATAATATACTTAATACACTGAACACATGAAATGATAATCAATTAGTGAGATATAAGATACAAGTTAACACAAATCTGGAGAGACAAAAATTATTAAGAAAAACAATATTCACAATTGATACTCATAATCTTCAGAAATATCCTAATGAATTTAAATTAGAATTTGCAAATCGTTTTTAAATATTAACAGATTTGGAAAATGATTCAGATTTGAATGAAATCAATAGAAAATAACTAATTTGCTTTCAAAAACTGAACAAAGATAGCTGGTAAAAAAAGCAGCATGTGATCAGTAAAATTTCTACTGAGACTAGATAATTTATAAAGAAAAGAAGAAATATAAAAATAATGCATTAAGAGGAATTGAATATCTTGATTTTTGTAAAATGTTGTAAAAAGAGTTAATGATATAAGAAAGTATAATTGTTAACTTGCAAGAAAAATTATAGAAGAGGATAAAAGTCTCATTAGGAAACTTAAATCTGCAATAAGAACAAAAGATGGAAATATTACTAAAAAGAGAGATGTCTTCATGAAATGTTAGAAGAATTCTATCAAGAATTATGTAGTAATAAAGAACAATTAAGAGTGGATTTGAACACAGACTTTCAACCTTCCTTCAGCTATCCATTCTATCTTATATAACTGAGATATATGACCACATATATGTGAAAAGATAAATGATCTCATATATATGCATTTCATACTGAACCAGTATTCATTAGTTGGTCCAGATCATTATCTGGTGCAGCACAAAATATATTGGAGATCATTTATCTTTTTCATATGTATGTAGTCATGTGTATCTGTTATATAAGATGGAATGGATAGGTGAAAGGAGATTAATAGTCTTGTTCAAATCCCCTTTAATTACATCTAAAGTTCAGTATATACATTATACTTGTATTCAAATAATAAAAAACAAGAAAAAATATCCCCTACTATATCTTCAGAATTGCCCAGGATTTTAAATGGAGAAGTGAGATATGCAATTAAATTTATGAAGAAGGAAAAAACTCCAGTTAATGATGGAGTTATAATCGATATCTTAAAAGAAGCAGGAGAAAAAGCAGAAATTTTTTGGGCAAAGTTACATATCAAATGTCTAATTATCGGATAAACTGAAAATACAAAAAAGAGTTTTTTTAAAATTTAGCTTTATTACTGCCTAGCATACCTTCAATATATTTTTACTATGCTTTGCAGTAATAAAATTAAATATTAAAAAAATTATATTTTCTATGAATATTTTATAATATAGTAAAAATATATTGGAGGCATCCTAGGCAGTAATAAAGCTAAATATTTTCTGTGAGTATTTTCAGTTATGTTGGATCAGAAAAGAAGAAAATTATTAACAATTAAATGACTATATTTAAATGATAAAGATGTGTCAGATGATTGAATGTAGTATTAATATTAATATTTAAAAAAAGGTGATAAAGAAAATATTAGAAATTACAGATCTATCAATCTTTTATCAGTTTTATACAAAAATTTTACCAAGATAATTACAATTCGTCTATAGTGAACTTTGGATTTCAACCAACCAAAACTACAAGCTGGATTTAACTCTAGTTTTAGTACAGTGAATCACATGCAGTATTGAGAGATGTTATAGAAAGGTCCAATGAATATGAGCTCATTATATTTCGAATTTGTAGATTATGAAAAGCCATTTGATTCTATAAGCATTTCTTCAGTGATTAAAGCAGTGGATCATCAAGGTATAGATTCAGGATATTGCTATATTATAAAGAACATTTATAAAAATGCAACAGCAATAATTAGTTTATACAATGATACTAGGAAGTTTAATATTAAAAGAGTGTATGAAGGATAATTCCATATCTTCAAACTTTTATGGCAGTGCTACAAAAACTGTTTTGTGGATTAAAATGGAAAGCTAAAGAAATAAAAATAGATGGAGATTATTTAAGTTATCTTCATGTAAGTAATGATTTAGAGCTACAGGAAATGTTGCAAGAGTTATCAGAAGAAAGTAGGTAAATGTTAAAAAGACTAAAGTAATGTTCAATGGATTTTCTCATAATAAGAAAATAAATATTAATAATTATGACTTAGAAGAAGTTAACAATTACAAATAACTTGGTCAGATTATTACTACAGATGGAAACAGTGGATAAAATTAATTATAGAATTAAACTTGGTTGGAGTACTTGTGCTAGAAATAATTTAATATTAAAAGAAAACATTGCCAATGTGTTTGAAAAAGTTTTTAATAAATGTCTTTTACTAATCTTACTTATGGATTTGAGACATGGACACTTAACAGAAGAGGAATACAAAGACTTTAGACCACTCAAAGAAGTATAGAGAGATGCATGTTAAAAATAACAAGAAGAGATAAAAGACAAAATGGTAAGAAAACAAAGAAAGATTGAAGTGTAGTTGGGCTGGACATACTACTAGAAATGATAATAGATGAGTAGTTAAAATCTTAAACTAGATTTCAAAAGATAGTAAAAGATCTAGAAGGAGAGCACATGTGAGATGGATGGAGAAATAAAAAAGAGTGCGAAGGTGATGTGGAAAAGAGAGGCTAGAGATTGGAGAAGATGGATTGAATATGGAGAGAGCTTTATTCTGCAGTGGATTGATAGTGGGGGGAAATGATGATGTATAGAAACTATAAAAAGGGGGAAAACATACAGTCTAGTCTTTAGATAATATATATATATATATTAATTGATACTTCATTTTTTTCTATTCAGAGAGTGAAAAAACACAATAATAAAGAAAAAATACTTTTTGAATATGTGTATATATATATATTTGCATTATGAAACACATCGAATGATTGATTATTTTAATCATTTTTTGAATAATACTAAAAGAGTTGAGATGGCAACTTTTCTTAATATATTCATTTTATTTATTCATTTAGATTTGGACAAAGATATTTAGCTTAGTGAAGTTAAACAGTTTTTTGTGGTCTTAAAAATGAAAAGGCTCTGGATACTGATTAAATACCCAGAGAAGTTTTCAAAATATGATAATGATATATTAGTTTCAAAAATATTGATATTTATTAACTCATCTTGAGATTGATTTTATTATTCCAATTTTAAAAAATAAAAATAATAGACAAAATTGTACTATTATCATGGAATACTATTGTTATGTACTCAAAAAAGACTCCATTAAAATATTACTGAATAAATTCTTTCCAATCATAGATTAATGCTTATCAGAGATTTCATGTGATTTTAAAAGAATTGAAAAGCATTAAAACATGATTTTGTTGCCAGGTAAATACAAGTGAAATGTGAGGAATGAAGAAGTGATTTTTTATATTGTTTTTATTGATTTCACCAAGACAGTTAGTTGACTCAGTTAAACAAATAGATGTATTGTATTGTTTGAAATTAGTTGGTTGTCCATCAAATTTATTTATATTATATAGTTTATATACAATGAAGTGAGAGATAATGTTATTGCTACAGATGGAAAATCCGAGGGCTTTAAAATGAAAATTGGTGTTAAACAAGAATGTAATTAGTTTCAACCTTACTTTGTTTTCTTTTTAAACAGTGGTCTTTACAATTTTCATAGGTAGCTTAATGAAGCAGAGATTAAAATTCAATGCAGGCTTGATGGTGGAATCTGAATTTCCTGTATGCTATTCTTGATAATCCAAAGAAAATCTGCAGAATTTACTTATTGTTTTGAATGCAACAGATAAATACTTTGGGTTGGCAATTAATATTTTTAAGAAAAATCTTCAGAAATTAATTTAAACAGTTATCAATTTGAAAGTAAAAACTAATTTAAATATCTTGGTGGCTTATTAATTAAAAAAGTTGGCTAGGATATTAACATACACTACAGATTCCATTGTACTGTTGTTGGTTTTAACATGTTAAAAGATAGGGCATTTCATCAAAGTGAATTAATTATTGTAAAATTGTTATTTTACTTAATGTATTTTATCAAATGAAATTAATGAAATATAAAGCCATTAAAAATATTATTTAGAAATGTTATGTAAATTCTAAAAATATAATGACAAAATCATAAGGTAAATCAATATGTTGTTCAATTTGTTGGATGTTATGTTACGGAGTTCATAATTACAAAATCACACTTTCAATCGATTGAACATAAAAAACAAATGAATATAATATTTCCTACAAGAAATATACTGAAACTTGAGTTTTATAAAGACTATTTCAAAAGTTTTCTACAGAAATGCCCTATTGATTGTTTTAATTTAGAAGATATGGCTGAAAAGGGGAGCTATAGTCAGATAATATGTTGAAGTTTCTTAGAAATAAAGTCTGCTGCAAGTTAAAAGATAGCATCATAAAATATCAAAAAATGGAATATTGGACTAGTGTCTTTTATATGTGGTGATTTATAGATTAGTTAGTAATGTTGTAAAAATTATGTTTCAGAGACATTTCTTTTTCTACATTTATTTCTTATGGAATTAAAATATCCACACTCACTCATCAGGGACTGATGCTAATAAAGATTTATCAACTTTCAAAAATAATAATCTTTATGCAGGATTTGAATTTTCTAGATGAAGTCTGTCTATTATTATTTTAACAGATTTATTAATAATGTTTTTTGTATAAATGCAGCTGTTCAATTTAATTTATGATACTCCATCTTTATATGATAAGTATTGTTTGAAGATTGCATAAACATTAATAATATAATAGTCTGTTGTGATTTTTTTAATATTGTACATTAATATTATTTTAGACTTGAAAAAGTATAATAAATAAGACTTTAAGACAGTCATGCATGCCCTGCATTATGAAGCCTCATGCTTCCCTTTATGACTTTTTTAATTCATGGTTGTTTGAGAATAATAAATAAATTATAAAAAATTAATATACTTCTTTTAAAAATATTTTTATTTTGATATATTTTGTGCTTAATATAATATTATGAACATTTTCTAAAGTGAAATGGCCCAATTTATGATGAGTAATATGTCATAAGACATGCTGCTTGAAAAAGTTGTCCATATTTGGTCTAAAGTTATAATTTTTAATAATATTAGTAACTCCATTAATAAAATGTGACCACTAAAACATTACATGATCACCATATGCTGTGCTTACACAAGCTGTCAAAACAGAAGCAAACTTTCCATAAAATAATGCCACCCAATGCAAGTCATAGTAATCAATGGATGCTAGAAGGTTTGTACATAAAATCCATATCTAGTGCCTACTCATCCAATATTTCTGGACTAGGTGCAGTACTCTCAGATCCAAAACTTCTGACTGATGAAAGTCACAAGATAAAAACTAGTCTGGGATATCAGATAAATAAATGATAGGATTTTATGCACAAGCCTTCTAACATCCATTGATTATTATGACATGCATAGGGTAGCCCTACTGAATGAAGAGTTTTATACTGTTTAAAAAAATATTTGCTTGATCCTAATTCTTTTTGCTTATTAGGACTTACTAATAATGTAAATGTATTTAATAAATTTAGCATTATTGAAGGGGGAAAATCTATATAATAGGAAAGTTATGTTTTTTTAGCTACCAAAATAATTATCATAAAAAAATATTATTATTGTGTCATAGTAAACAAAGTTTAAAATATGTCTTTTATATATGTTATTATTTAATAAAAATTGAGATAAAACTAAATTATTTTAAGGAAGAAAAGTCATTCTATGTATTGATGACTGAAAGTTAGAAAAAAAAACTCCAATGCAATATTTAAGTTGCTCAACCTATTAAGACAAATTTATTATAGAAGCATATATTTTTCTGCAGTCTACATATTAAAATTCCAATTTTAATATTACAAATGTTTTCAAATGGAAAATAAAATTATTGTAAAGATAGAACTCCAATGATATCAATAACAAAAACAATTCTGCATACATAAGTGGTTATGGCATAATTTAAGCAATGGATAAATTAATAATTGATTCACTGAAGAATTGGGAACTTTGTTTAACCAAATTTAGTATCTGTATGCCATATCTAATATTTGCTTATCTACTTTTTTATTGTAAAAAAAAAAAATTCAAACATTTTCAGAAACTACTCATACCTCTGCTAAAGTTGTTCATGACAATTTTTTTTTCATAACTAAAGAAAACAATAAAAGTTTGGTCTGATTTTTATTATTCATATTGCCAAATGCTAAAACTGGAGAACATATCAAGTTCTATAACATTAAGTACTATTAAATAATAATCCCAAACATTATTCTATATTCATAATCACAAATTACTTATTTAAATATTTGTTTGAAAAGTTTCAAAATGGTTATTTTACTAATTAAAAAAAAATCATCTGGTTTAAAGATTATCATACAATATATATAAATCCAGAGATTAAAATTCACTTCTCTGGATAATATAACTCATGATAATCTTTTTTATAATCAGAGAATAATTAATAAAAGCTGGTCTATTTTTTTATTATACATATTGTTAAATGCTGAGCTAGAAGGCATCTCAATAGTATAATAACAATTACTAATAAATAATGATCCAACACATTTCACAGGTATTTAAACGGAATAGTGGTTGATTAAACTCCCTCTAACTGTAAAATAAATAAAGACACCAATTTGACATCAATAAACAATATAAAGAGTAATATCTGCTTTTTGTTTTGGAAGTGATATTAAACTTATAGAAATTTTGAGATGGAACTGATATTTAAGCCAGATCTAATAATCAATTAAGTAAAGACTAAAAATTTTAAACAACAATTTACATTGATCATCAATTATAAATCAAATTAATACATAAATATTAAATTCACTCAACAGTAAAGCATATAAATTTAACTGGTGTTGGAAAAGTAAGTTTATAACTACTACTAAAAACTCAAAAAATAAACAGCCTCTCTATTCTTCATATAGTTTGCTGATGTAAACTTTGTATGTTTATTTATTTTGCAGTTAGAGGGAATTGGAAAGACGAAAAACTAGTATGGAGAGTTAAAAAGAGTTTAAATATATATAGAAGTAAACAATATTGGGTGAGAGTTAATTTATGATAATAGCAAGGAAAGTAGTTTACTGTTTAAGGCTTGAAAAATATTGTTAGCAACAAGGGAATATACACACAATTAGAGGAATGTGGGTAATTTAGTCTTCAAATTATGTAAGGCATGGAAAATATTATGCATCTGTTAATTGAATGTAAATGCTTACAAGCAGAAAGAGTACAAATAATGAAGTTGTGAGAAAATAAATATAAACAAAGTGATTATACAAAAAGTGGTTTCTTGGTTTTTTATGCTGGGTTTGGAAAAAGATAAGGGGAATCTAAATATAAAGGCCATGGAGTGGACAAAGATGATGTTGTTGAAATGGTATGGAACAGGATAGAGAAAAATATGGAAAAACTTAGGGTTGGAAATGAAAAGGTAAGGTGGGTAACAGGTTTCTCTGGGTAAAGTGGCTGAGAGATTCCTGACTCAGATAAAGGAGAGGCCACAGTGCACCACATTGCACTGCATATCTTATTGCTGTGTTAATTTAATATTTATTTATTAATTTGATTTATAAATTATTATTAATGTTAGTTACTACTTAAAATGAGATACAATCATTATCATTTATAAGATAATTATTTCATAATTAATAATGAAATACATCTCGATTGATTATCAGTTTTACTCTGACATTGCAAATAAGTTTAATATCACTGCAATTCATAGAAAATGAGTCTTTTTCTTTTGAATAGGTTGCTGGTGTAACAATAATATATTTTTATTTCACAGCTAGAGGGAACTTAATCAACTCCAGTTGTTTATATACATTACTCCTTTACAAATTATGTAACTCTGTAACATTTATTTTTTGTTAATAAATTTGTGAGAATTTTCAATATTTGTTGGAAAGAGATCCATCTACTGTTAATTTATAAATTTGTAATTTTTTTTCTATGTAAAGAAAAAAATGTTTTTATTACTCTTATTTAGACTTAATGGGATAAAAATGTGAAGTTAGTGCTCTAGGGTAGGGTGTATTGTATATAAGACAAATAAAAAGGGATTATAAAAGAGTCTGCTATAATGGATTAATTGTAACCAGGTTATTCATTTGTAATGTCTGGCTTACATTGAAATACATATATATATATATATTTAAAGGTAATCTATTCCAAGATCCTGACTTTTAATGTATTACAATTCAAAACAAATATTTAAATAAATAAATGATACAAAATCAAAAATTTAAATGTAAAAAAAAAAGCTAAAATTCAGTTTTTAAAAACAAAATATAAAAATATAAACAAATTTACTATAATAAAAAATCATAGACAATTGATTTTAGAGCTTCTTCTTTCTTGCTTGGTCTTAAATTCCTTAATTAATGTTAAGTAACAATTATATATTAATAGTTTTTTCAAAATTCTTTAAACATTTGCTTGGCCTTTTCATAACTATCATTTCATTGATGCTATTTCCTCCTGATTAATCCACATTAGCAAAAGCTTCCTGATCACTCTTAGCGCTCTTTTGATTACTTATGTACTCTTAAATTTGTTTATATTTTTAAAGATCATGCAGGTTATTGATTTAGTCATACTATATTTAGAAATTAAAGCACTAAATATTTACCATATTCTTTTTTTAAAAAATATTCCCATTTTTCATTTCACTACTAGTTGATTTTCTGATTCATAATTAAAATTAATATTGTACACAAACAAAAAGAATTTTAAAACTAGCAAAAATAAACAAATTCCACAGGAAAACTAAATGCCAGTAAACTCACAATATGTGCCAAAGATATCTGTTTCTTTACTCAAAAGTAAAATGTTCTAAAATTGTTTACCACTCATGCTCTTTGTACCATTTTCTATTTCAGTCAATGACATTTTTCAATTTACAAATTCCATTTCCAGCACTTAGATTTCTGGATTACCAAGCAATAGTTTTATTTTGAAGTTATTTCTTTTTTTATATCAATATTAATCTCTTCATTCATACTAGAGTAGTACCACTTATTCCGTTTGGTTCATTCTTGAACTATCATGGACTAATAATACTTTAGTAAGACTTGTTTAGTCCACTTTTTTTCTAAATTAACAATTAATTCATTACTTTTATAAATTTAGATTTTAGACAATATACAATGATATAAGTTTATTCACTTCTCATATGGAGTATTGGAGACTTTTTATATAGTGCTTAAGAAAAAGATGGATAAGTTTTAATTAATTTGAAATCTTATTTTTATATTACAAATATATATATTTTAATTTCAATGATATATTTTTTAATAAAAAGTAAAATATATTTATTTTTTTATATTATTAATGTTTTTTTAAGAATTCAAACAGCTCTCATGTAAAAAAAAAAAGAAAGTGTTAATAGAAGTCTTAAATGTATATATTTTTTCATTCCTCAGTACAAATTAAATGCAGAATAAATTTTAAATTTATTTCCAATTATTACAGAAACATTTAAAATTTGATAGGTGATATCTATACAAAATTAAGAACTTTTTAAACCTCTTCTTAATTATTCAGAGGAAAAGTTAAACAGTGTTCAAATTCTGCTTTACTGCTTTTGACATATGCATTTTACTGCTAGAAATAAAAAAAGTGAATTAAATTCATAACTAAATATTATATGACAATTTCATGTTTAGCAATTAGATGTCCACCATTTTGAAATTATTTTTCTTTTTGTCATCCAAAATTAATCAGCTTTCAAAATTTCCTTTGTCATTTATGACAAAAATTATTACAGTACATCCACCTGGAAATAACTTATAATATATATAAATTTAAATTTTTGCTTTTGATCAACCAAAATAACATAGACAAAAAAGTAGACATCACTTGTTTTTCTAAGTACATTGTAATCATTAGCAAATGAAATAATGTAGACAAAAAAAAAATAGACTTTTTCATGTGATTTTCCAAGAACTATGTATACCAATATTAACAAATTATCTATCTATTATACAGTCTTTAAATTGGTTTATAAAGATTATCTTTTTAATTTTTATTTTTTTTATGATGCTGTTCTTCATTTGATATTTCTATATAACCTGGGCTAAAGGTAAATCTAAAAGTGCAAGATTTTATATGGCCAAAGAAAACCAAGGTAGTATTGAACTGATTAGTCTTAGCATTTTTTTACAGAGTAGTGTTCTTTTAGTCTTTTTTTCAAAGTGCATCTTAAGTCCCCAATGTATGACTTTTTGCATCCACATAATTTGATTACAAAGAAATCAAGTCATATGTCACATGACCTAATTTAACAAGCTTGTATTACAAATGTTATATAATGAGCTTGCAAATAGCTCTTAACAAGCTTTTCAGAATAGCCCAACCTCAGACCGGTTTCTGATACTGGCTTCCTCAGTGAGGTGCTAGGATATTCAAGCATTAGATTTAAAATACCAGGCCAAGCCCAGCACTTTATCTAATGGATAACTATTAAGTAGAAAATCTGAAATTTTCAGACATTCATATGTCTTCCAATCCACCTATCTAACTTAAATAGTTATCTATTAGATAAAGTGCTGAGGTTGGCCTGGTATTTTAAATCTAATGCTTGAACATCCTAGCACCTCACTGAGGAATCCAGTAGCAAAAATTGTTGAGGTTGGGGATATTCTGAAAAGCTTGTTAAGAGCTAGCTATTCGCAAGCTCTTTATATAACATAATTTGATATATAATATTATTTTTTTGCATTTTAAAAATAGTATTTTTAAAATTATTAATTAATTGGCTTACATTTGCAGGAATATAAAATGAAACATTGTATTTATCATAAAATCCTTTTTAATAAATTTAAATTGAACATTATTTAAATGTAGCAAAGATATATTTTATTATTTTTACTTATGTTGATTTTATAAGCTTTGTTCTTAAACTGATTCAATATGTGTGAATTTGTCTTCTAACATATCCTACATTTATAAGTTCTTCAGTTAAATAGTTCAATATTTTGGATTTTATCACTTTTAAACCTACATAATTTTTTTATAATGATGTAAAAATATTTAAAGCTAACCAATTAATATATTATTGGTATATGTGATTTAAAATAAATATAATCTCTTTCTTGAATAGATTTGATAAGCTACTTATAATTTAAACAATTATTTTTTCTAAACATTTACAAATCTAAAAATTGTATTTTTCTATATTGTTCTTTATTGATAAGTAATATATTGTTCCAACATTTAATGATAAATATCATCAAATGACTAAAGGATGGTTCATGGGTCTCCATATGGTCACACAAATTTGCAACTTTATATTATCTAAATATGAAGAAGTTGTGTTAAGTTCTGATAATTTTAGAAATATTAAAATATATGCTAGGTATGTTGATGATATTTTTGTTTGTAGTCTTTAAGAAATTATTGAAGAACTTTTACATAAATTAACAATTTAAATTGGATATCAAAAAAGAACAAAATAGAAAGATAAAATTTTTAGATTAGCAAATGTTTAAATAGTCCAATTAAAATTGTTTAATTTATGTAAAAGTGCTTCAATAATATCTTCAAGACCACAAACAAAAACATTAACATACCTAGCATATATTTTAATATTTCTCAAATTATCAAAACTTAATACAACTTCCTCATACTTAGATAATGTAAAGTTGCAAATTTGTGTAACCATAGTGAGACCCATTGGCCATTCTTTAATCATTTGATAATATTTATCATTAAATATTGTAACAATATTATCTCTTATCAATAAAGAACAAAATTGAAAGATAAAATTTTCAGATTTGTAAATGTCTAAAGAAAATGATTGTTTAAGCTATGAATAGCTTGTCAAACCTATTCAAGAAAGAGATTATATTCACTTCAAATCACATGTATCAATGATACATAAATTAGCTAGCTTTAAATTTTCTATATCATAATAAAAAATCATGTAGTTTTAAAAGTGATAAAATCCAAAACATTGAACTATTTAATCATGAACTTATAAAAGTAGGATATGATATATGACAAATTCTACACACACTAAATAAGTTTAATAATAAAGCTTAAAAAATTAACATAAGTAAAAATAAAAAATAGACATCTATACCATTTTTACATAATGTTCAATCCAAATTTACTCAAAAAATATTTAGTGATAAGCATAATGTTTAATTTTGTGTTCCTCCAAATTTAAACCGATTGATTAATAATTTTAAAAATACTATTGTTAAAATGCAAAAAATAATATTATATATCAAATTATATGTGGATGCAACAAGTCATATATTAGGAAATCAAGATGTACTTTGGAAAAAAGACTAAAAGAACAGCAACTGTCATACAATTGTGTAAAAAAAAAACACTAAAAATAATTAGTCAAATATTGCTTTCATTTTCTTTGACCATGGAAAAATCTCACAGTTTAAATTTACCTTTAGCCTGGTTTATATAAGAATATTAAATGAAAATGGTATCATAAAAAGAGAAATATTAGAGGCAGTCTTTATAAATCAACTGAAAGATTGTATAATAAATACACAATCTGCTAATATGGTTATATACCATTCTTAGAAAATTATATAATGGCTACTTTTTTTTGGTCTATATTATTTCAGTTGATAATGATTACAACATAACTGAAAGTACTTCTGCTCAATATATATATATATATAAATTATTAATCAATGTCTGTATTCCAATTATAATAAAATATATGTAATTAATCAAAACAATACGATAATTAATACAGTAAAAAATATTTTAAAAACAAATATATACCACAATTTAATAGAAGTACTTTCAACTATCTATGTAGTTGTTATCATCTAGATTCAAATTGTATTACAAAAAAATTGTTACAAATGTAAACAAAAAGTAATACGTCATACATCAATTTTCCCACAATTCATTAATTTTTATATTAGCAACAGGTCTATTAAATTGTGGTATATATTTAATTTTAAAATATTTTTTACTGTATTAATTATTGTATTGTTTTGATTACTTATATATATATATTGTCTACTGTTATTATAATTTTAAATATATGGTATATTTTAATGGATAACTTATTTACATTTATATATATACACACACATACACAATCTTTCACTATTAAAGATACAAAGAGGAAATGAAATAAATTCATGACTAAACTTTATACAGCAAAGATGTCTGCTGTTCTAGTTTTGAATACATATAATTGCTTTTGTTATATAAAACCTTAAGTTAATGAGAAAAAAGTGTTAATTGTACAGATTGTCTGCTCTATAAGCAGGTCTTACTGAATAAAAAATAATTGATAAATAAATATTAAATAAGCATGAAATAAAAAATGTATGTCCCTTTTGAGGAAAAAAAGATTTAATCAACTTGTTTAGATTGAGAAAAAGAGAAATTTTGTTTTGTTGTTTAACCTTGTTGTGGACATCTCTAAGTTATGCAATTTTATGAAGACATTATTAACCATATGCATGTGGTTGTCAATAATTATAAAAAATTCATTATTTGACATGCTTTCTAAAAAAAGCTAATGGTTTTATTGCTTGGGAGTTTACAAGAAATTCAAGCATCAGAAGTTTGGGTGCCAGAATCAATTCCATGATCTCCCGATTCCAAACCAGACAATCTACTGTTGTACAAACCATACGGGGTATGCTTCCTAGAATATATAAATACTAATATAAGAAAATACTATTATCAAAATATTTATCCAAATATTTCTCCAAAACTACATTCAAATAATATTATGTCTTGTCTTTTATTCTCTAAAACTTTCAACTTTATCTGAATAACAAGAATAATCCTAAGTAGCTGACAAAATATAAATGGAAAAAGCATCTCAAGTATCATAATTACAAGTTGCTTTTTAACTTAAGTTTTTCTTAATTGTAAATGTCTGTTCATAAGCATCAAACATATATAATAAATATAACAAAAATTATATATATATATATTCAACACCACTCTCTTATATCTTGCTTGTTCAACTGGCTTAGCATGAGATGAATCAGACTGATTCATACATAACACAAATTTTATTACAATATAAAGTTAAAATAAAATTGCATTATAATAGTAACAAAGAAACTAAAATATTATGGATTATAATTAATTCCTTCTCAAAATAGATATTTTTCTTGCAATCTTTTTAAATGATTTACTTATTATTTACATAAAAATCAAAAGCTACTTTCTTGATAAAAAGAAATTAAAAATGAAATATGAAATTATATTTATGGGGCTAGATAACAAATTCAACATCTCTTTACTAAGCAATCTAAGAATACATCCATGATCTTCAATATATAATTACCTTTAAAATATTATAGCAGTAATACAAATTTAAAAAAAAACAAAACACTGTCTTCTATTATAAAAATAGCTTTTAATATATATACAACAAACCATACACAAACTTCTTTATAAATTTTGATTCATAATAATATGAGCTATTATAATGTACAATAATATACTCCAAAGTTTCGATTATATTATAGTTTTATTGTACATTATAATAGTTCATATTATAATAAATCAAAATTTATAAAGAAGTTTGTGTGTTGTTTGTTGTATATCATCATCATTATCAACCATTATCAATCCACTGCAGGATGAAGGTCTCTCCAAGTTTAATCCATCTTCTCCGATCTTTAGCTTCTCTTCTCCACATCACCCCTGCACACCTTCTTACTTCATCCATCCATCTCACATGTGGTCTCTTTCTGGGTCTTTTACAATCTTTTGGAATCCAGTTTAAAATTTCAATTGTCCATCTATTATCATCTCTTCTAGCAATCTGTCCAACCCAACTCCACTTCAATCTTTCAATTTTTTTCAATGAGGTCAGTAACACCTGTTTGTTCTCTTACCCATACATTGCGTTTTCGATCTCTTCTTGTTACTTCCAACATACATCTCTCCATACTTCTTTGAGTGGTCTGAAGTCTCTGTATTGCTCTTCTTTTAAGTGTCCAAGTCTCAGATCCATAAATAAGAACTGGTAAAACACATTTGTTAAAAACCTTCCTTTTCAAACACATAGGCATATTTCCTTTTAGTATCAAGTTATTTCTACCAAAAGCACTCCAACTAAGTTTAATTCTATGATTAATTTCCTCCATTATGTTTCCATCTGTATTAATAATCTGACCAAGGTATTTGTAACTGTTAACTTCTTCTAATTCATCATAATCAGTTTTTATTTTCACATTTTGAGCAAATTGATTAAACATTACTTTAGTCTTTTTAACATTTATCTTTAGTCCTACTTTCCTACTTTCATCTGATAATTCCTGCAACATATCCTGCAGCTCTGAAGCATTATTTTCAAAAACAACTACATCATCTGCGAAATCTAAATGATTTAAATAATCTCCATTTACGTTCACTCCTTTAGTTTCCCATTTTAATCCACAAAATACTTCTTGCAGCACTGCTGTAAAAAGTTTTGGAGATATGGAGTCGCCTTGTCTTACACCTTTCTCAATGTTGACTTTCCCAGTCTCATTATGTAATCTAATTGTTGCTGTTGCATTTTTATAAATATTCTTTAAAATATGACAATATCCTGGATCTATACCTTGATGATCCGATGCTTTAATCACTGAAGAAATGTTTATAGAATCAAATGCCTTTTCATAATCTACAAATCCAAAACATAATGACAACTCATATTCATTTGTCCTTTCTATAACTTCTCTCAACACCTGGATATGATCTATTGTACTAAAACCACTTTTAAATCCAGCTTGTTCTCCTGGTTGGTGGAAATCCAATGTTCTCTGTAGACGAGTTGTAATTATCTTGGTAAAAATTTTATGTAAAACTGATAAAAGGCTGATAGGTCTGTAATTTCTAATATCTTCTTTATCACCTTTTTTAAATATTAATATTATTACTGCATTCTTCCAATCATCCGGTACATCTTTATCATTTAGCCATTTGGTATATAACTTTGCTAAAAAAATTTCTATTTCTTCACCTGCTTCTTTTAATATATCAATTATAATTCCATCATTACCTGGAGCCTTTCCTTTCTTCATACATTTAATTGAGTGTCTCACTTCTTCATTTAAAATTCTCGGCAATTCGGAAGATATAATAGATATAGGAGGTACTTGTTCTTTATTACTATATAATTCTTGATAAAAATCTTCTACCAATTTCATGATGTCATCTCTCTTTTTAGTAATAATTTCATCTTTTTTTCTTATTGCAGATATAAATTTCCTACCAATATCAAAATGTTGTTTTACATTCTTAAGACTTTTATTTTCTTCTACAGCTTATAAAAGTCTTAAGAATGTTGTATATATATATATATAGCAGTAATACATACATATTATGAGGGATTTACATCATATGCAATTAAGTTATATTTCTTTCTAATGAAAACATTTCTTCCATCTGCAGGAACCAATATTTCATTTCTAATATTTATTATCACAAAATATCTTTAATACTATAGGAACAAATACAAAAATAATATCAGATAGATCTTATACTGATATTTTTCTTTAAGGATCTATGATTCATTATATATTTCATGCACTTTAGATCTTTTTGGACACAGCTTTCTCATATGATGATCAGGTGGATGGAATCTTTTATTCACTTTTTTTATTATTATACAAGAATTGTGATGATGACTTTTATAGTATATTTATTCTTTTTGGAGAAAGATATCATCTAGCTTAATAAAGTTAAACAGCTCATTGTAATATTATCTTCCTATTAAATATATATATATATCGTTCTACGCACTCTCTCACACATATATATATATATCATGCGAAGTTCATAATCTAATTATTTATGAATACGTTTTGTAATATAAATTAGCATAAAAGTATTCTCTCTAATTTTCCTAGAAGATAAATATAGCAGTTTTTAAATGAAATATTTTGTAAGTAAGCTTTAAAAAAATAAAGCTTTTATATTTTTGTAAAAATGAATAATTGTAATTTTTGTTTTCATTTAACCTACGGTCAATAAATAGCTCGAGAGATCAAAGAATGTTCTAGTTATTAAAGTAGCTGGCGAATCACAATAAATCCATTCAATTTCACAGGATGAGATTTTTCTTTTCTTTTTTAATTTAGTATTTTGTCTAGGAACCTTTACTTCCTTAGCCAAATACTTTATTATGGATCCAAACACCTCAGAACAATATATATACAGACAAATAAATATATAGATAAGTAAAAGATGAAAAGTGTGTTTTGCAAAATTTATTTTTTAATAATGCGAATGAAAAAATGAATACCAGGTCAGGGAGAAGTAAACAGGATACAGATCATAATACTTAAAAGAGATTTGAAAAATATTGCGCTGTGGGTAGAAACTGACTAGAAACGGTAAAAAAATATATAATGAAAAACAATGTATTAAATTGTTAACTACTATAGAATTTTTAACTGACACTTAAGCTAGCGACTAGCGATAAGCCATCAACCACCTCGTTTCAGATAAGTCTGTTTTGAGGCTATTTATCTTTCCGCATAGTATTTGATGAAAGCAAAATAGCCTAGAAACAGATTCTGTCATAACATTGAAACGCTTGTTTGATTGATGCGGATCATTGAATTGATATTTTAGAGTTTACAGTTCTTTTACATTTCGCCCTATGGTAGTCTCGTGTGATGTCTCTTTATATATAGTTAGTTTCATTAGATATTCAAATTATCAATATCATCAAAATTTTAAAAATAACTTCGATTATCGGGATTTCATTACGCTGAACAAAGAGCAGCGGTGCAACATATAGCATTAGTCATTTATTTTCTATATAATCATTATAAACTTTTTATGTAATTTCTTTCATTCAAATAAATGACTGTCGGCTACAATAAAATAGAATGTCTTCTTGGTGAGTCGACTTTAATACATTCTTTAACGAGCTTATCTAGATTATATTTCCTTCTTTATTAAATAACCTTTAAAATGGCAACAAACGTACAGTAATTATTAATTTGATTATTACTGAACATGAACGAAATGCTGTCAAATAAATTCACTATCCAATCAATAGTGGGAGACCATTGTTGAGTGCGATTCTAATAAAACTGAAGTTTTTGTATTTGCTGTCTAGTCAAAAATTTTAGTAAAAAGTGGGTAGGAGGGTGTCTTTATTTTTAATAATATAATCTGTGATTTTGGTTTTAATTTAAAACAGGATATGGCTGAAAATAAAAATTTCATGTCCACAAGAACATGCATATTAAATTTAGAAAGATACGAAAATGAAGTATAGAAGACAAAAATATTTCGTTTATTAAAAAATAAAACAAATCCACAATTATTTTTACTGTTATGCTTATATTTTATAATTTTATCGTGCATATGGAAAAATAAGTTGATTATAAAAAAAAAGTTTAAATTTGTAGGTGCATATGTTTTGCCTAGCATTTAATATCTATTATATATTTTAAATATTGTTTTTTTTACAGACTTAGTTCTAAACTGTATTCAAGATTTTCAGCTACTTGTTATAATTTGAAAGATTTGCCATAAGGGAACCGACCAACATAATTTGATATCTAGAAAGTAAAGTAAGTCACATCAGTCTGATATTTCAAATCACCAGTGATTAATCGTAAATGAGTTTTTCCAACGAAAAATAAATTTTATGTGCTAAAGAATTATATTAAGAAAAATGGAGGCAAACTATGTGCACAATAGTTTCAATAATTAAATATTATGACATAATTTAAACAATCTATTTATATGCAAAACGTAGCCACTATTCGCTCACAAGTAGGCATTATATAACAAATTTTCAGACTATAAAAGTGATATATTTGTAAGAATAATATGTTTATTAAGTCCTCACAATTTTTTTTTAAATCTTCAAATATTGATTTCAACAATATCTCAGTTTGCAGAAATTCTCAATGCTTGCACTTTAAATTTATTGCCTAAAGTTCAAAAAATATATTAATAAATTGATTACACTGTGTATATATCTCACATTTTAATTTAAAATCAGTATATGTAATAGTGAATTTATAAATGTTTATATTATAGGACTCGATCTCTGGTTTGATTACAGTATAGCCATATAAAATACCCAAGAACAGTTTGACAGTAAAACTTGCATTTTCTCAATCAGTTCACTTAATCAGTTAATCATTAATAGAATAAGATAAAATCTTTACTCTAGAGTTAATCTTATTACCATCTGCTCATGCAATTGTGATGACATACCAGAGTTTCCCAAATGTATTTTTATTCGCAAGATATTTTGTGATCAGATGAAAATTTGAATGACTCCATCCCCTCGATTATAAAACAATATCCACTAAGATTATGTATAATTAGTTTTTAATTTTAATATAATATTTAATAAAATTTGAGTTGAGTTAGTGTTTATTATTTTTTAAAATACTAAGTAATCCATCCACATTGCAAAAAAAAGATTCATTATGATTCCTATTTTTTGCTGTTAATACATAATATCTGCAATTTTGTCTAACTACAAATTCATGTTACTGCAATTTCTATAGCTTGAGCATTATATTGATATGTTTTACTTTGATAACTTTAATTGTCTATAGACGATGTTTTATCTATTGAATATAAATTAAAATAACTCATATTTTGATACAGAATATAATTAAAAGATCACAAATGAATTTTAATTCCAGAAAATGTAATCATATAACCAAGACATTTCATGACAAATAACAAAGCAATCAATATGAAAATATATCACATCCAAATAGTATTTTGCTCCCTAAAATTTGATATTGTTTATGAAGTTAAAATTTAATAAATCTATAAATATATTGCTAACTTTTGTACAGTTTCAGAATCTTTCTTCAACAATTTGTGATGATATAATTTTGCAATAATAATCAAGCTTGAATGAAATCAAATTTGTCAGAAATAGCAAAATTTTTAGCATTTATAATATGTTTTATGGAATTATATATATAAAGGAATGAGATATTTTAAAAAAATAAAGTACAAACATAACAAAAACAATTTTTATTAAAAAAAATAGCTTCTAATCATTCATAACAAAATTTCCAAGTGATTCTGTGAGACTCTACAGTTTTCACATGGCTTCTATTGGGTCATTATTATTAGTTTTAAAAACTCTATCATCAATGATGTGTTATAGTTATACTTTGTTTGCGCATCAAATGCACAAGTTTACAACATAGTTATTACAAATTAGCAAAATGAAAATAACCACACTTACATTGTAAAATGTATAATGTGTTTTACTAAAGCAGAGTTATAAGAATGCACCAATTTGCTCTTATGGATGAAGTAAAATAAGAATCAACTCCATTCACATAACATGCAAGCAAAAACATGATTGCTCTCAAAAAGCCTGCAACTTTGGTCTAAAAAATTCTGACCAATGATCAACAAGATTATTCTCAATACCTTCAATTTATCCAACTTTAGTAATTTTGTAGATAAGTCTTTAGACTAAAAAATTCTATACATGATTACCAGAAATAATACATACTCTAACTTTAAACATAGAATCTTATTAAAGGTAGAATGTATATGTTAAAAAAAAATTAACTATTCTCATCTTATTGAAAATAATATTTAAATGATATCTTTATTGTTTGTTTAAAAGTTTGGGGAAAATAACTTTCTTAAAAATATTAAAAATCAAAATATGATAGATTATTTAAAACAGTAATAACTATCTCTATAGGGTAGTGCCACTCAGTGCAACTCATAATAATCAATGCTAAAAGGTTTGTGTATCAAGTGATTATTATGGTTTATACTGGGTGACATTACTATGGACAGAGTTACTACTGTTTTAACTGCTTGTATAATTATAAGATATAGTAATCATATAATGTTTTAATCGTTTAAAATATTATTTAATTTTTATTTACCCACTAGTACATTATATAACATCGGGAGTAAAAGAAATAAATATTAATTTTTTAAAACTTCTTTTCTTAACAAAACTCACACAAAGAAAAAATATAACATGCTTATGATTGACTTCATCATTTAAATAGTGATATATTTAATACAATCTATGACATCAGATCTTTTAATTCAACTATCATTAAGTGATGAAACTGTCCATAAATTTACAAATATTATAGTATACTTTATTTCTAGAAGTTGCTCTCTCTTTGGTAGAGATGGTGGTCAGCAAGACAATCTGCTTAAAGCTTTAATGCTTCTTATTCTAGATACATCCAAGAAGTAATAATTAATAGCACCTTTTTAAGGCTTTACTTATTTCTCCTTAATACAAAATCAGAAAAGAATCGGTATAATATTTTTTAAAAGTAAATCTACTTATTTTATAAATCCATCAGTTGGATGCGTTTATCAAAAACTTGTTTAAAAATAACTATAATTACTTAATTAACCTGTTTAATTAATTAACTCTTCGAAGAATTGTAAACACGTGACTTTAATTGCAGAGGATACTTATCAAGTACTACAATCAAATTCTAACATCTATTAAGCTTTCTCAATTATAAAAATAGAACCTAGTCTTCAAATAAACAGACATTGTATAATAAAATTATTATTTAAATATTTAAAATAATTTTCAATATAATATTTATTTAATTGAATATTGAGATTACATCAATCTTTCATGGGAGTGAATAGATATTTCCAATAAAAAGAAACCTATAACATATATGTAATTTATCTGATAAACTGTATAAAATGCATATTTATCAATGATAAAATGGTGTATTTTTGTAAAAGATTATTGACCCTTAATGTATAATATTTCTATAGTATTATTTTCATAACAATACTCTCCCCTAAGGTAAGGACTGTTTGTTATTGCTTTTAATACCTTGTGGAAGAGTGTAATCATAAATATATTAGCAAAGACATGTGAAAAAGATATATGATCTCCAAGATGCACATTTTGTGCTGAACCAGCACTCATCAGTTAATATAGATCACAATATCTTGCACATATTCTTATCATAATTCAGTACATATAGATAGCCAATTACTTCAGTTTAATTGATGTGTCAAACTTATCTTCCTCACACCTTTGACACAAACCACTTACTGGAAGTATATTAATAATTTTTATTAGTCATTTATTAAATTAAGAGATTATCCACTTAATAAATAATATTTCTATAGTGTAATTTCATTACACCATTCTCATGTACTATAGGGACTGGTTTTGATCCACTTTTAACACATTGTGGAAGGTTGAAATGTGTAGTTTGGGGCTCATACATCTTTTTTAAGTCTTTGATCATATGTTTATGCCTACACTCCTCCACAAAGTGTAAAAATGGATAGAAACCAGTGCATATTTTATATAAGAATGGTGTTAATTAGTCAATTATACACTACAAACATATTACTCATTAAATGGATAATCTCTAGTCTAATGAATGATTAATAAAAAATATTAATAAACTTCCATTAAGTGGTTTGTGTCAAAGGTGTGAGGATGATGAATTAGACACTTGTCAATTAAACTATAGTAATTGACTGAGCTGTAATAAAAATATGTGTAAGAGATTGTAATCTAGGCCAACTGATGAGTGCTGATTCAGCATGAAATGTGCATCTTGGGGGTCATACATCTTTTTCATGTGTCTTTGTTTATATGATTATAATTACACCCTTTCACATGGTGTTAAAAATAGATATAAACCAGTCCCTATCTTGCATGAGAGTGACATAGTAAAAATTACCCTACAGAAATATTAATCATTCAGTGGATAATATCTATAAAAGTTATTATCTCTATAAAAGTTATTATTTGTTGATCCTTGTTTCTTCTCTGACAAGCATTATTTGCATGCAGACTGATTTATTTGGCATCAAGACACTATTAACTTTACTTTAATCTACCTTAATCTAGTACATATTTTTAATAATATATAATCTTCATTAATTATAATTATATAAATTCTCATCATCCAGATCTCTAATAGATTACTATATCTTATGTTACAAAAATTTGGTTAGTTTTACAGCTCTTATTTCATAAAATATCATTAATCTCTCATTGGATTTTTAAACTTTGGCTGGGAAAAGCAAAAAATATATAAGCATTATTAGTTTTCTTTGAAGGGTCATTATTATAATAAAATATAAATCTTACACTTTTAATTTTAAAATAAAATGTATAACAGTTACCTATATCAGTGCACACACTCAAGTTTACTAGAGTTCAAATATAAACACAATTATTTAATACAAATTTTTTTATTTAATGAGTTAATATAGATAGCTATTATTATCGACAGTTTATCATTATCAATCTTTTTTGATAAGAACCAGTTGTTATGACTTGTAATAAATTGGATTTTAAATTTTACATATATTTTATTTTGCATGGAGTACCTTAATAGCCCACCATTTTTCAAATTTTGTAACTATGTCTTGATAACTTAAAAAAATAAGTCAAAACAAATCAGTTAACATAGAAGTGAACCATATAAACTTGAATATAGCTGGAATAAATAAAATAAGTAGCAAGATTACTTCCTGCTGATAATACATCACAAGAGCAGTAACATTAATTTGGTCACATATTCTTTAAAAATTAAATTTATCTGCTAAATTTTTATACAAAAACAGGATAAATAGTGCATCCAAAAAGTTCAATAAGAAAACATGGAATTCTATTCTAATTACATATTAAACAATATATATTCACTTTTGTACATAAGTATATATTATATATAAACTATTGGGACACAAATGAAAGTGATTTACAATGATTTAAAACATTAACAAAAAAAAAGAAGGAACTTATTGGAACACATCCCACAAAAATCATAATCAGTGATTTAAATAACAACACCTCAATTTAGGTTGTAAAAATTCTCAATAAGTACACTTTATATTCAAATCTACTTTTAATAAAATGTATACATATTGTATTTTGTATTATTTCTAATTTAAATCAATCTTGTTTACAGAGAGGGTTCAATTGCTAATATAAATTATAGCCACATAAAATATTTAAAAATATTTCTATCAGAGAACTCATAAGCGTTTACACAAAATGTAATTAATCCCTTAGGATTTTTAAGCATTAAACTTTAATCATCTATGTCTAGATCATCCCAACATTTTTTGGTAGATCTAACAGATATCTTGTTTATGCAACTTTAAATCCAAACAAACTGCATCTTCATCCAAAGTACAAATAATTCATGTAAAGAGAAATCACATTAGTAAGATTCTATGTATACTGTAAAATTCATAATGTTATTTATCCAATCCTAAAATTCTATTGGAACACACTGTCATACTTACATAAGTAATTTATGTAGCCATGACAGTGATAAAACCCATTAATTCCTAGTGATATAGAGAGAGTCACCACCCATTACCATCACTTATGAGCAAAAACAAGAATTTTCTTACTAAAACACTACAGGTAAAAAAAATCCTACCTCATAGTTAGAAAACTATTCAGTCTACTATTAACTATAATTTAGTGTAGATTCTCAGAAATAGTTCAGCATCATAATAATTCAGTAGATGAATTTTTGTGTCAGAAAATTCTATCTAGTTAAACATTAAGAATAAAAGATATTTTCATCTCTCTAAAAACACTGGGTAAATGAAATATCTAGATCTATAGAAAAACTTGGGAAAATCTTTTTAAATGCAATAAAGTAACCTGTAGAATATTGCTAAGATAAAACATAACCTACAAATAAATAATAGATAGTAAAATTAAAAAATATACAAATAATATTAATATTTTAAAATTTTGACAATTTAACTTAATGCAACGAAATAATCAAACTTTTTTTTATTAGGAAATTGTAACAATTTGTCGTATCTATCACTAAAATGCTGATTTAGTTTGGGACAGTCTAATCAAACTTTTAAATATGGTAATATAAAACTATTCACAGTACTGCTGTCTAAAATTAATCTGCAGTCCTTTTTTTTTATATATATAAAAAAAGCTCTCTTTTTAGTAAGAATGATTAACAAAATTAGGACCTAACGCTTTAATATTTTTCATTTTTAGCCACAATCATCTGCCTAAAGGTTATTATTGTTTTCTTGTTGCAAATCTTTATAATAATAATCAGAATAAAAAAAATTTAAACTTATCTACTTCAATTACAGGACACTGATGCAAATCAATTAATTGTTTTCAACTAAAACTTGCTTAAAAATAAACTTAAATTATTTAATTGGTCCATTTAATTAATTAAACTTCTAAACATAGAAACATGTTTGACTTTAATAAAAGTTGGCTTTTATCAAATAATAAAGAGATTTTTCAAATTAATTAACCTCCCTAAATTTTAAAAAATAGAATTTTAAAACATCTAATTTATGACAAAAAGTTACCTTCAAATATTTTGAATAATTTTAAGTACTCAAGTCAGATATTTTTGAAATGCTATTTTATAACTTATATAATAATTATATACATGTCTGATATAATTTGTCTAATATATATAATCATATAATTCATTTTGATTAGTTGATATCAATTAAAAGTAATTGACTTAAGAGTTAAATACTTTTTTTTTTGGATAATTTCCTAGCTGAGGGAAAAAAACAACTCTCTCACTTTGGTTCAGAATGGAAGCCTCCTGGTGTCAAACTTTAATAAGATTTTCTAAATATATTATTTACATTTATGGCGATAAAAGGATGCTAATAGAATATGTGATCTAACTACCAGATAGAATAACCCATATATACCGATGACCAAAGAAGTAATTGAGATATCTTACTTAAAAAATCAAAAACATAATATATATATATTTAGCAACCAAATGAAGATTTAATCAATATAAAATTAAATAACATATTAATGATAAGGTCAAATACAAATCTGTAAAAAATAAAATTACAAAAACCAATCTGAAACATATCTAAAATTAATATAAAAGTAATATATTTAATCCATAACAAAATAAAAGATGCCACAAACCATTCATAAAAACTATATTAACAAAAACTATCAAAATGCATACTGTTTTACTGATGAAGCTAAATGCGAATAAGTAAGAAATTTAAATTACAAAAACATGTCTAAGATATAAACTTAAATAATAATTTAACAAGTACAATAATACAAAAAGTAGTTCATAAGAACTAATTGATAATATTAATAAAGTTTAAGCATAAGCAATTCATTAAATATATATATATATATCCAACAAGCTGTTCATTTAGGAGAGGAAAGATGATAGATGTGACATCATAAAAATTTCACAGAGGAAAACTTACAGTTAAGTTAATAAAATTAAAAGTGTGGAATTGAATAATATTTGAGCAATAGTTGATTTTGAAATTTACTTCGTTATGAATATGCATTTGGTTTTATTTCTAAAATTTACTTATTTCATAGCTTTACTTTATGTGATAATTGTCATAAATATAAGTTATTACTTGTATATTTTCTATGAAATTTTATTGCTTTAATATTAATTAGTTTTTAATAATTTTAATTAATGTAGAAATACGTTTAGTTTAAAATCTGTAAAGCGCATGTGCATTAGTCTGATCGCTAATTTACAATTACAATTTATTAACATAGCACTATATATATATAAATACCTTATTAATGTAGTTTTTAAGAACTGCTTGTATTAAGCACACTTATTGCTCCTTACTACTTTCTTATAGATTAAATGTACTATTGTTTATTCATTCTGCATGTTTTGTTATTAAATATATATATATATATTCAGGTTTGTTTTCAGATGCACTGTTATAATTTAATTTCTTATGGATTTGCATTTGGCTTCTTTGTTAACATATAATTTATTTTTATATTAATTGCTCTTTGATTTGGTATTAAATGTATTATCTTTAGATTGCTGAATATATTATTTTTAGATTTATTTTCTAAATAATATTATTTAAATGTTTTAACGTTTTTGAATTCTTTCATTACAGGTATGATATGACATAAAATGGCTTCTCCTTAAATAATAAACATAGGTTATATGACTACAGCATTTTAGACAAAATAAACATTTTCCTTCTAAACTTCCTTTATTTATATATATATATGTCAATAAGCTCATTTACTTCTTATACTTTATTGCCCAATTATTTCTCTAGCTCTGATTCATTTTCCTCATCTAGTTTGATAGTTTGTTAACTTGCTCTCATATTCCCACTTTTTTATAAAAATCTTAACAAAAAAATAAAGCTTACCTTTTTTTTTTTACCTTTAACTTTTTTACATTTTTTATGAAATTTATTCTGATTCTCTTTCAACATCCTACATTCCAAATTTAAATATTCAATATTCTGTCTTCCATCTCCATCTAAACTACAAACACCCATACAATTTTTGCTTTCTTTTTCGAATATCTAAGTATTTTGTTGATGCTTAAATAATGATAATAACCTTCCTTTAATTGTTATAATATATATTTTCATATTTTGTATAAAACCTCCAAACTATTGTTTATATTCATACTTATATGTTGGATTGCTTCCATATTGATTGGTTTTTTTTAAATTAAATTTTATTAAATTTTCAATTACAATTTACTGTCAGTAATAGCACACAGGTTAATATATATATAGTGTTTCAAATGATATTATTCTCCTCTCCTGTTCAGGTGTTGTTCACTTGAGCCAGTGGCAATACTAGAATAAGAATCAAACCTAGACCTTTAAATTATTGAATGTTAAATTTTAAGTAACTATTGAATTTTAAGGTAACTATTTAACCAATTTAGTTATTTTATCAAAAGCAATAATCAACAGAAATTTCATACACTTATCTATGACATTCCTTCTAATTTCTCCATTTTTTCCCTAAGAGCAAAGTTAATTAGAGGCTCCCAGACATTATGAATTGTAACAATAGGTAGATTTCTAAAAGTTATTTGCCATTCTCAGCAGCAGCTTCTTTGAATTTTCTTCTTTGTACTTTTTCCACTCAATCCAATATTTTTGACTTTTCTTAATTGAATATCTGTTCATTGGTACATACATTACCTACAACTTAAGAAACATATATTTTCTTTTTTCTAATAATCAGTTTGTGCACTTTTAATCATTTTTCAATGAGGAAACTTGCCTCACCAATATATATCCTCCCACTTCCATGATATTTCATTAATGCAGTTTTTGTTTTTCAGTATTTCAAGTTAAGGCTTTGTAGATGTTAAAATTCCTTATAGTGTTGTATGGCTCTAGAAAGCTGTTCTTTATGATATACTGATTGCATATTTTCTTTAGTTTTTTTTTTTTTTTTTTTGCTATTCTGGTATGAATACACTACAGTACCAATAATTATTTATTGATTTTATTACATTTTCATTGTCTATTTAAGATTTTCTTAATGACAACTGATTATAACCATTCCTCATAAGAGTTAGTTTTATGTAATTCTTTTTCTAAATAATTGGATTTTGAACAAACTTATTTTGTCCTGTTCCATAGTGTAGGAGTATATATATACTCATACATTCTCATACATTTATGTAATCAATATGTATAAATTATATTTACATTATTATTATACTTATGAAAATAAATATATAAAGTTACTATTTTTCATTCTTTAAAATGAAAAATGACGTTGTTGACAAAAGACTGTTGACAAGGTGATTAATGACCTCTGGGTTCACAGTTTATCGAATTAAAGGAAGTGAAATTAACTTAGTGTTTTAATATCTAATTGTTATTGCAACAATGAGAATGGGTATGCTTCAGCGAGTTGATGGAGCGAGACATAAAATAATTCTTCTATTCTTGTTATTAGAAGAATGAGGATTCTATTTTTATCAGCTATATTTTCATAAAAACTTTTACTATGTTTGATTACAAATAACAGTGTAAGTTGAAGTGTATATTTTAAACAATTTAATACTCATTAAAAGAAGTTTCTTATACTTGTTCAACGAAAGTAATCTAAATATATTTTCGTGTTTTATAGAAAAAATTGTTTGAATTACGTTTTTTAAAATCTAAACAGCGTCTTAAAAAAAAAAGAACATGTTTATAAAAACTTCATTCAAATTTTATGTACTTTTCATTATAAAGAAAATGCAGAGTGGCTAGAACACAAATATTTATCATGGGATAGATAAAATGCACTTGCCTAATCAAACATATATATGCGGGAATAACATCATTGCCGAATGCTTTAGAATTATAAAGAAATTAGATCTTCAAAATGGAATTATGAATGCCTTAAAATTATAAAAATTAGATCTTCAAAATGGAATTATAAATATTAATGAAGGAACTTTATATTAAGAAGATGAATATAAAGAGGAAACTAAATGTCAACTTAGGATATCCTAATATTATTCTCTTTAATGTTTAACAACAAAGGAATCAAAAAACAGCGTCTTCGAAGGATTTTCATTCTCGCGAGGAACATTAACTTTTATAAATGCCATTTGGGATTTTTGAAAAATTATAATTAGGAAAAGTTAATTTCATTTTTTTTATCATCATAGAGAATTAATAATTTAGAATATTTTTGTTTTTATTTATGATTAATAAAGATTCAAATATCGGTTAATAAATGTTAATTTTGGGAACGGGATAATGTGAACTTAGAGGTAAGATATTAAACTATTTTTGAATCCACATATTATTTTCCATGACATGACACTACATTGTTTATACTAATCAAAATAGACTAATAAATGTAATGTGTGATAAAGAAATAAATGATTAACATTGTTGTGAAGTATATATTTTTATATTAATAAATATAACTTGACTGACAATCATTTTAACGAATGAAGGTGTTATATACAAATAATTGGATTATTATTTGTATTATCTAATTAGTGTAAATTAGCGTTAATATAATTGTCTAAATATTAGGATACTTATATTTTAAATAAATTGTAAAATCACGTAGTGTTATAGGTTTAGAAATATATCTACCGTAAGCAAAGAGAATGTTTATATTTTTAATATAAGGAGGTAGATATATAAATATTTTTTTATATATATTGTAAAATTTAAATTATTTAAGTGTTAAATAAATAAGTATGTTTTTTATATTAAATGAAGTCTTCAATTTTGTTTTATTTGAATTAAAGAGTTAGTGAGATTCATTGTTAATATTACTTTAAAATATTGATAGGAACCCCTGAAGAGAGTAAAGTGTTAAACTTCCCTGAGTTCGAAATCTGAGCATAATGGTAAAGTTAATTAAGGTGAAAATTGATTTGATGTGGTTGGATATAATAATTTTTTTTAAAATAATAAATTAGTTATTGGGAACAAATATAGTTTTATATCAAAATTAAATCACATCATTCGTGGCATCCTATATGAAGACCTTAAATCTGACTATAGTGAGATGCGACTCCTTAACTTATCTTGTTGAGAGGGGACATACCGTTACATATGGCGCATCCAAGTGAGGCTCTGAATTATATATACTGTTACAATAGTGATAGTATAATTTCATGTTTTGTGTTTCTAGTGTGATTGTATGTTTATGTTAAGTATTTTCATATATGTATGAGTTTTCTCTAAAATAGTTTTCATTTTTTTATGAGGAAGTCTTGTCACAAGAATAGCCATTTTTGTTCTTGTTCTGATTGTATTGTTAATTTAATTAAAGGAGATATGTTGTTGGTGTGTGTTGCTTTGTCATGTATCTATACAATAAGTGTTTTAATATATTAACGATCAGCCTTTCAAGCTATTGTGCAGGCGCTTTTTTACAAGTGTTAATAATAAATGAATACTTTCATTCCCAACACAAGATATAGTATTTAAGAAAGAATAAAATGAATCCACTTATTCTTTCCAAACATAGCACTATATAAAAATAAATGCTTATTTAAATAAGCGTTTTATTAACATGGTAAAGCCAAACTTTAAGAGGTTATGAATAATATATCTGGCTGTAGTTAATTTCTTCCATGTGTATATTGCTAGTTAGGAGTGACAGTGGTAAGCTCATAGCCAGTCTTTAATTTTGTTGGAAAAATTCCATGTTATATTGAAATATGTTGTTATGCAGAATGTTAATAGTTTCATTATACCATCATTTAGAAGAGTTGTTCTAGTTAATAAACTGTTATTATCATTTAATCTTTTTCTTACAATTGATAATGCTTCATCACACTGTACATTTGTGAATAAACTTTTCACACCATAGCCTACCAATATAACAGTTTTTTCAATTTTCACCTTTTTGGATTAATTCTACAAAGTACTTTGCATCCCTGACAAAGAACTTTGTTTTGTATGTCAAATGACTGAATTTCTAGAACTAACAATAGGTCTTAATGGAACCCAGACCTTATGTATTTTATACAGATTATAAAAATGCAGAATTTTTCTGATATGCAATGTTAATTTACTTTTTTTTATAAATCACTGAACTTCCTGTGATGCTTTCTGTGTTATGCTTGTTTCTGTGTTTCTGTACTCTAACTTATTTTTTCCACTTTTTGTATCACGCTTGTTGTGAGCTCTTTTATTTTGTTATCAAAATCAGTTGTATCTATTAAATCTGTGGCATTGACTTTGTGAGCAGAATAAAGATTATATATTCATGTACAGTGAGAGATTTAATACTTTCCTCTCAGTATAGGAAATGTACTTTAAGTATTCTTTTAATTTTTTAACATAATTTTGCTGCATCTTCTAAAGACAATTTTTGAGTAACTTTCTTAGAAGCTGCCATTATATCTAATTAAATTCATGAAAGAATTAGAACAAGAACAAAAATTGGCATTTTTATATGTTCTTGTGATAAGGCTATCTCTTAGTAAAATCAAAATTATATTTTACAGAAAACCCATACCTACATGGAAATACTTAGCATATACATATAATAACACTACTAACCCAAACATGGACTTATATTATCTTTATGGAATAAAGCAAAAGAAGTTTATTCACACACCAGTGATTTGAAGAAAAAAAATCATATAACCAACTCTCATAAAGAATAAATTATCCATCAGCTGTCATTAAAAAAACTTTAAAAAACAGCAAAAGAAACATTAAAAGGAAAAATGATTATTGGCATTGCAGTCTATCCATACATACCAGAATAGCAGACAAATTTTAAAAATCTGCAAGCAATATAACATCAGAAGATTTTTAGAGCCATACCACACTATGAGAAGTTTTAACAACTGCAAAATCTTACTTGAAATACTAAAAAACAAAAACTACTATGAAATACTATGTGAACGTGGAAGTATGTATATTGGGTAAACAAGTTGCCCCATTAAAAATAAAGAAAGAAACAAACTGATAACTAGAAAAGAGAAAACATATATCTTAAATAGTAGACAATGTATGTATCAATGAACATATATTCAATTAGGAAAATACAAAAATATTGGATAGAAAAAAAAAGTATAAAGAAGAAACTTCAAAGAAGGTGCTTTCATGAAAATGGCAAATAATCTTATAAATCAACTTAGTCTTGTAATACATAGTGTTTGGAAGCCTCCAATTAACTCTGCTTTTAGGAAAAAGTTGAGGCATCATAAGGAATGCATAGACAAGTATATAAAATTTTTATTTACCATTACCTTTGACAGATTAGCTCAATTGGTTATAGCATTACCTTAAAATTCAATATTCAAAAATTTAAAGTCCAGGTTCAATTTCAATGCTAGTATTGTCACTGATCAGGCTAATAATAATTGAAGAAGAGAGGAGAATAATATCACTTGAAACATTATGGATATACTAGTCTGTATGCTATTAGTAACAGTTAAATGTAATTGGAAAATTTAAATAAAGTTTAAATTTTTTTGTAAGGATATTCAATATTTAATGTTAGATTCAGACAAACAGTATTGCTTATATTCATATTCATTTTTTACAACTCTAATTCTTTTTTTCTAACCTACTTATTTGTTTTCTTTTGCCATTTCTCATAATTATGCACCATAAAACATTTTCTACACATTTACGTTTCATTCCTTATTTAAATATATGAAAAAAAATAGTCTATTAATTTTTGCATATTTCAAAATCTTTCTCTTGCCTAAGATGTTTTTTATTTGACTTTTACCAACCTATTTTCAATAATATTGAAATTTTACAAATATGTCTAATTTACTTTTAATTTCTTTTATTTAAAAGAAAGTTCATTTTATTTCACCTTGAATAATCTCCTTTGGTTTTCACATTTATCACTCAATGCATATATATCAAATTCTTTTTTGATTCTTCTAAAAATTTCTAGCTTTCTTGGTCATTATAAAATGAATTATTTCTAAATCTTAAGCATGCACTATCACTCTTATATATTTCAAATTTATTACATGATAAATATGCCAGATCTTTATTTACCTTTTATTTATTTTTTGCTTTTCTTAAAACTAAGTCATAATTAGCTGTATAATTTCTTTTACCATTTAACAAAGTATCTAAATATCTACACACTTGAACATTTTTTTTTTCCATTTTCTGTCCTTATATTTTATCTTTTCCTTTAAATACCAAAATCTTAGATTTTTTCTTCACTAAATTTAATTTTTATCTTTCTTTCTGCTCTCTATTTTTTTCTAATAATAATTTCATATCTTCCACATTATTTGCAGAACATGCCATATCATCAATAAAAAATAGCGCATTATAGTATCTTGGTTCCAACTATAAGAATCTACACCCCAATCTCTAATCTCTTTCTCAATCTTAAATTCTCTTAGAAACAAAATAAATAATAAAGTTAATAATGGACATTTCTTTTCAATATAATTTTACTTTTAACTTCTACTGAATATATATTCTCCAATTAGTATTTATTAAAATGATCCTTGTACAACTCATAATTGTTCTTAACCCTAAATCTATTCCATACATTTAAAAATTCTCCAGAATCTACTACCACCCACCCTATCATAAGCCTTTTCTATATCTATAAATACAATAAATAATGGTTTATTTTAGTAAAATAAATAAATTATGCCCTATGCTTTTCTTTGTACAAATTCCATTCTGAATTTCCCCCAAATTTTCACGATTTTCTATTTATTAAAATATAAGTTAATGATTTAGAAACCAAAGCTTTCACCTTTCTTTTATATAATAATCTAGTTTTTATACTTTCCTATTCATCTGGAAATATAATTTTAGTAAAATTTTATTTTAAATTAAATTTTTCATATTTACTCATATCTGCTATCATTTCAATACATGATATAATTCTCTTGCTTTTATTTTTTGTAATCTATCTAATTAAATTGAAAGGCTGCAAACCTCTTGTGCTTATTCTTATCTAACAGTCAATCAGATGTTATGATGGCTGGATCAGACTGTAAACACAAGATAGAGAATTTACAAGAAAAGGGTGGCCCACCCTCTTCTTAACTTGTCTTTGTATACTCTATTGATTTTCTTACAATTCAAAATCTCCAATAAAACATTATTTTATTCTCTTTCAACCAAAGTTTTTATTACAAATTCATAAAATATTTGTTCAAAATAGTGTCTATACTTACTCCTCTATCCTCTGTATTTAATATTGTCCTTTTTTCCCACATAGCTTCTCTTCTAAATTGTTAGTTTTTTTCATTAACTTCTTATTAAGTTATGCACATTTCCATTTTAATTCTATTCTAGCTATTTCTTTTTTCTTTAAATAGCTATTTAACCAATTATTATAGCTCTTCTATTGATTGCTTTCTAACAGCATTTTTATAATTCCTATATGCTCCTTTTTTATTTCTTTATATTTTGTAAATTTTTTTCCCTTTATTGTTTTTTTATCCTGTTCTAAATAAAAATTCATTTGGAATCTTCTTTGCCTTGTCCATCTATTCTTCATAACTTTTTTAATCATCTTATTTATAATTGTTTCCAATACACTACTAAACATAGTATCATTGCTCATTTTTCCTTCCCATGCCTGTGAAATTTTCTATAAATTTCAATACTTAGTCTTTCAGATAATCATAAAATTACGATCACTATTGTTCTTTTTCTTCCTCATCACATACTTTAATTCCAATGGATTTTATTAATATGATTATTCACATTATCTACAATCAATATTTTATAATTATTCTTGCTAAACTCATTTATGTCCCTATGTAAACATTCCCAAATACTTATGCCTTTCTTTCATATTTTTTTCATTTTAAATAGGCAATTATACTCTACCACATGTCCACTTCTATTTTTTTAATGAATGATAAATATAACCTGTCCTTTTAAAATAAATTTTTATTTCTAATAAATACATTTTATACATATAAAAATTAATATAACACTATTCTCACACAATCCTTTTAGCCTATCTCTACAAACTATATTTAAATTTACTTCATTATCTTGGATTCAAACAAAATATCTATAAAAAATATTAATAATGGTATACACTGATGATTAATTTATTAATGTAAATAAGCTTAATTACAAAATAGATGTCAAGCAAAGAATCCAAGAATGGCCAAGGAATTTAAAATAGAAAAAGGGCTATTACAGGAATACTGGATACAACCAACTTTTTAAAAATCTATATTGATGTGGCTTTGAAGGAAAAATAAGTTTAAAAAAATGAGTTATGTAACAATAGGTATTTGCTGAATTTATTATTTGAAGATGATCAGAAAATGATGAGCTGATTATCGTGAAAGTTGAGAAAATTTTTAGAATCCATCATTTAACAAAATGCTTCATAAAAAAAGAGATCTGTAGAATTGATTAAATTATATAAGCAATAGGAATGAATGCTCAGTCAATTTTATGATATCCTAGTACAAATGTTTTATTGTATGGAGTGGAAACATGGCTGTTAAAAAAAGTGAATGGAGATTATTGGCAATATAACTGAAAAACATCAGAGGAGTTAAGATTAAGATTGGAGCAAAGAACAAATGAAAAAATCTGGGGAGAGGTTGGAATAAAAATGTGATAACTATTAATGAAGAAAAAAACATTAAGATGATATTGTCATGTTAGAAGAATAAATAAGAACAGAATGACAGGGATAAAAAAAAGAGAAGTAGAGGAAGATTAAGGAAATATTAAAAATAAAACATGATAATCAGATGAGAAGGATTTCTTAGTGTCA
Organism: Epiperipatus broadwayi; assembly: GCA_028023455.1. Lineage (NCBI taxonomy): Eukaryota > Metazoa > Onychophora > Udeonychophora > Euonychophora > Peripatidae > Epiperipatus > Epiperipatus broadwayi. The sequence continues at coordinate 6,207,608 of JAQFVV010006222.1, forward strand.
GAGATAGATAAAGAAATATAGAGGGAAAAATACTTAAGATTTTTGATTGATTATATCTCAGCAATGAGATAGCCTTCATTAAACCTAGGGACATGTACCTTCAAATCTCTACCAAAACAGGCAAAACTCACTATACATATTGTCACACACAGTAAGCTAGAGTAATCAATGAATGCCAGAAGGCTTGTGCATAAAATCCCTATCTAGTGCCTACTCATCCAATATTCCCAGACTAGTTTCTGACTTGTGGCCTTCGTCAATGAAGAGCCTTGGGTCTGAGAGCACTGCATCTAGATCTTAGGATCTAATGCAACCCTACAGCAGCCACCTTTTATCTCCATTTAACTACAAAACTATGAGTCTTAAATTGAAAACACCTTAATATTTTCAATTCAAGCCCATCAGCTTATATAGTCATATAGGTCTGAACTCAGTTCAGTAACTATAATTTTGGTATAGTGAGTTTTGACTGTTTTAGTAACAGCTATAAGCAAGCATAAGAAATGATCATGTGATGTTTATTGGCTTAAAACCAATCTTGCCTAATAGGATAATAGTGGCTATGGTTATTAAAGAACCAAAGACACCAAAATGTATAGGTACTGAACTGAGTTCAGAACTAGCTGATGGGCTTGAATTGAAAATATTAAGGTGTTTTCAATTTAAGACTCATAGTTTTGTAGTTAAATAGAGATAAAAGGTGACTGCTGGAGGGTTGCATTAGATCCTAAGATCTAGGTGCAGTGCTCTCAGATCCAAGGCTCCTCACTGACGAAAGCCATAAGCCAGAAACTAGTCTGGGGATATTGGATGAGTAAGCATTAGGTAGGGATTTTATGCACAACCCTTCTGGCATCCATTGATTACTCTAGCTTGCTGTGTGTTGCAATACGTATAGTGAGTTTTGCCTGTTTTAGTAACAGCTATAAGCTAGCATAAGAAATGGTGATCATGTGATGTTTATCTTCAAATCTCCTGATTTAAAAACTGAAGTGTGACATAAGCATGCATTATAAATAGATCAGGAATCAAAGACATAAATTTTTAAGGCAATAAGATTGAGGGAGAAGTTTCCCCCTCATTTGCTTCTATATTTTTCTGAAGAATCTGATGGAAAGCATAGTTTAAAAAACAGAGCAGGAAAACATAGCATAAAATAAGTGAATTGTATAATACAAATTTCACTTGAACAGTAATGGATAGCTTATAGTTTATAATATTTGTCAATCAACTAAAAAACAAAAAAGATATTAAAAATTTATTATTCAAAAAGAAAGGTGGATATTTAAATCTAATAGATAATAATAATTCCACTCACTTATCACATTGCCAGCTTTGACATATATTTTTCAGATAGCCCAAAGAAACAAGCAAGGATAATTGTAATTTTTATTCAATATTGTAACAATCTGGTTAAACGAATAAAAAAATAGTAACATTAGTAAGTTTATTTTATAAAGGAAAAATAATTTCCCAATCATTATATATAAAATTATATAATCAATAATAGATTAATTTTAAAAAGTATATTAATTAATGATTGATATGTAAATGTGAACCTATTATAAAGTTGTTGTGAACCTGTTATAAAGTTGTGGTGGTATACATATATTATTTTACTTAATTTTTTATTCTTATTCATATGATATATATAATATTTAATAAATGACTAGGATTACAGTTATCAATCATGTTTTGCTGCACATTAAATATTTTTAACCCAAAGCACACTTTGGTATCTCTCTTTTTTTTTAAATAACTTAAATTTCACATAATGGTAAAAATTTTACATTTATAAAGTAAATAGTTGTATCAATATAAATTTTTAATGTCCATAGTTTATTAAAAGTTCAATTTATATAATATAAAGTAAAAGATTCTGCTAATTTAACTAGCATACTCCTTTTGTAATAGTTAACTATGATTTAAAGTTCATATTTATTTTAATTGTAATTTTATTTAATAGTTATAAGTATACCTAAATTATATTTATCAAAATTTACAATATTTATTAAACCTTATAATAATTATAATATAAACATTTGTTTATATTTCATTACAGTGACTCTTTTAAAATGGGTGTGTTGGATATATATATATGTAGAATGTTATTTAACAAGAATAAAGGAATTTCTTTTCCTGGTTGGAAATGATATATTTTTTTTATTCCAACAAGTTGATATTCCTAATCTTCAGAAACATTCTAATGAATTTAAATTAGAACTTACAAATCGGTTTCAAGTATTAGTAGATTTTGAACATAATTCAGATTTGAATAAAATTAATATGAAAAATGATATACTTTTAAAAACAGCAACAAAGATAGCTGGTAGAAAAAAGCAGCAATTGATCAATAAAATTTCTACAGAGACTAAAGAATTTATCAAGAAAAGAAGAAATATGAAATACAAAAATGATGCATTAAAAAGGATTGAATATCTTGAATTTGGTAAAATGGTGTGGAAGAGTTGAAAATGATATAAGAAAGTATAACTGTGAATTAGCAAGGAAAGCTGTAGAAGAAAATAAAGTCTCAAGAGTGTAAAACAAGATTTTGGTATTGGTAGAAAATTTATATCTGCAATAAGAAAAAAAAAGATGGAATTATTACTAAAAAGAGAGATGACATCATGAAATGGATAGAAGACTTCTATCAAGAATTATATAGTAATAAAGAACAAGTACCTCCTATATCTATTATATCTTCCAAATTGCCCAGAATTTTAAATGAAGAAGTGAGAAATGCAATTAAATTTATGAAAAAAGGAAAGGCTCCAGGTATTGATGGAATTATAATTGATATATTAATAAAAGCAGGTGAAGAAATAGAAACTTTTTTAGCAAAGTTATATACCAAATGTCTAAATGATAAAGATGCACCAGATGATTGGAAGAATGCAGTATTAATATTAATATTTAAAAAAGGTGATAAAGAAGAATTTAGAAATTACAGACCTACCAGCCTTTTATCAGTTTTATACAAAATTTTTACTAGGATAATTACAACACATCTATAGAGAACATTGAATTTCCACCAACCAAGAGAACAAGCTGGATTTAAAAGTGGTTTTAGTACAGTAGATCATATCCAAGTATTGAGAGAAGTTATAGAAAGGAAAAATGAATATGAGTTGCCATTATGTTTTGGATTTGTAGATTATGAAAAGGCATTTGATTCTATAATCATTTCTTCAGTGATTAAAGCATTGGTTCATCAAGGCATAGATCAAAGATATTGTCATATTTTAAAGAATGTTTATGAAAATGCAACAGCAACAATTAGATTACATAATGATACTAGGAAAGTCAACATTGAAAAGGGTATAAAACAGGGTGACTCCATATTTCCAAAACTTTTTACAGCAGTGCTACAAAAAGTATTTTGTGAATTAAAATGGGAAGCTAAAGGATTGAAAATAAATGGAGATTATTTAAGTCATTTAGATTTTGCAGATGATATAGTTGTTTTTGCAAATAATGCTTTAGAGCTGCAGAAAATGTTGCAGGAGTTATCAGATAAAAGTAGGAAAATAGGACTAAAGATAAATGTTAAAAAGAATAAAGCGTTTAATGGCTTTTCTCAAAATATGAAAATAAAGATTAATTATAATATGTTAGAAGAAGTTAACACTTACAAATACCTTGGCCAGATTATTAATACAGATGGAAACATAATGGATGAAATTAATCATAGAACTAAACTCGGTTGGAGTGCTTTTGGTAGAAATAACTTGATACTAAAAGGAAACATGCCTATGTGTTTGAAAAGGAAGGTTTTTAATAAATGTGTTTCACCAGCTCTTATTTATGGATTTGAGACTTGGACACTTAATAGAAGAATAATACAGAGACTTCAGACTACTCAAAGAAGTATGGAGAGATACATGTTGGGAGTAACAAGAAGAGATCGAAAATGCAATATATGGGTTACTGACATCATTGAAAAAATTAAGAGATTGAAGTGGAGTTGGGCTGAACATATTGCTAAAAGAAATGATATGCATGTGGACACTTAAAATCTTAAACTGGATTCCAAGAAATTGTAAAAGACCCAGAAAGAGGCTACATGTGAAATGGATGGATGAAATAAGAAATTGTGCAGGGGTGATGTGGTGAAGAGAAGCTAAAGATCAGTGAAGATGGTTTGAACTTGGAGAGACCTTCATCCTGCAGTGGACTGATGTTGATGATGATGAACTAAAATTACCTACAGCACTTTCATCTTTTATTTGTTTATGAATTCTAGCATTAAAGTCTCTGATAACAATTTTAAAATGTTGTTTACTCTGAACAAAAGCTTTTTGTACATCCACATAAAAATCTTCTACTACTTCATCACTATGAGAACTTGTTGGGGCATAAACCTGAATTATCTGCATCTTGCCACTCTGTCCGATACACCATCAATCTCCACAATGTTATATTTCCACTTTTTATTTATAATGAATCCTACTCCACTTGTATTTCCAATATTTGTGCCTTTATAGTAGAGTACATGTCCACTTTTTAAATCACTTGTCTCTTCATCTTTTCTTCTAACTTCACAAATTTCAATAATGTCCCATGTAATATAAGGCAGTCCTTCTAATTCTTGTAATCTTCTTTCACTTGAATGTGATCTGCGTGAAAATGACACAGTGACACTTAAGGGCAAATGTAAGATAAATTCACAGACAAGACAGATTATTTAACCAAATAAAATATACCATTACAATATAATAATAAGGATCCTGATTAAATTACCTATAAGTAAATAATATTTACAATAGAATGTATATATATTTGGTTTGAACTCAGACTTTCACACAACCCTCCACTATCCACACTATCTCATATTGGTGTGCAGGTATAAAAAAGCCCATACTGTAGAAAAAAATTCATATATTAAAATAGAATATAATCTTTTAATTATTATTCATACACATGTTTAAAGATAAAGATAAAAGAAATTATAAATGGCACATTTCAAGGCAAAGACCTTTCCAAGATTTTTTTTTGCAGAAAAATAGTCAAGATAAAAATAATATCATTTCTGAGTAGTGAGAACCCATAGTTTTTTTTTCTTGTCTATTTCCTACCTAAGAATAGCTAAGTAATAATTGAATGTCTTGCATTGGTGGTCGAAAGGTCAGCGCGACTGCCTTACAAGCAGTTGCCCGGGTTGCTGCTTCGCGTCCCGGCCGATGCTATGACACTTGAAAAAAAAAAAAGTAATAATTGAATGTTTAGCTAGAATGCTGCGGGCCTGCTATCTGAAAAAAAAAAGTCTTATAACTTGATTGGAATATAAAATCATTTATATGTTCCTTGGATATTATAGACATGTCAAGGGATTGTTTCAACTACAATGTTAGGAATAGTAGTTAAAATCATTATTCTTATCTCAGTGTCATTTTATTAACACAAAGTTAAATCTTATTATATTTTGATTTACAGGTATCAGACCTTTTGCATACACAACTTCGATCTTAACTACTTCAGATAAATACATTAATAATGATTACCAATGAATTATTAAACTAGATATTATCCTTAGCCCAGAAATAAATATTATATATAAGATATGGCCCAATTTATTCAACAATATTGAATACTAATATAGCCTTGATGATCTTCTTTTTTTTAAAGTCTAAATTAGAACTTAATTTGTTTGTGTGCGTGTACAATCAAATGCTTTATAAAATCCAGGAGTAGCCATAATTTCCCAGAATAAATCAGAGTTTTTATTGATTTTTAAATAAATATAGTAAATACTTTACTCACAAAGACAATCAGGGGAGTAATTTCTCTTCTTATTTTTTTTTATAAGTCAAACTTGTTGGTAAAAATTGCTCCCTCTTTATTGCAAAAAAAGTCCTGAAATTAATATTTATGTTTCGTATATCTTTATTTTGTAGATGTGCTTAAATTCTATTATTTATTTTCAAGTATTTTTGTTTTGTATTATTTTTGGTAGAGAATTTTATTTACTTTTTTAATATTGTTTTTTATAAAACTTTCTGCTTGAGAAATAGCTAAATAATGTTTTTTCATTAAAAAAAATACAAAATATTCTTAAATATAATACCGGCATCGCAGTATAGTTTTTTTAGATAAACTCTAAAGACTAAAATATTTTAATATTATTCCATAGTGACTTAAATACCTGTTATTACTTTTAATCTGTTACTTCTGAAATCAAAACATCACGTGACAGACTCAATAAATAATTATTTGATTAAATATTTAAATTCATATAATATGGAAAACATTTCATTATTTTATAATGTAATTCTAAATTCATTAAAGTTTATGATAGACCTCAAAATGTAAGATGCTAAAATAAATTGTCTTAAGAATGCTCTGTGAAGTCCCTTATCACTGAGTATTATAAAATAATTTAGGGTACTGTGGTATTCGAGCTGCGACATGAAGAATTATAATCGTTTAATCATTAAATTAATTAGGTTATTAAATCAAAAACATATTTTAAAATCTACATAAAAAAAAAACAATTCAACAAAAAAAAAATACGAAAAACATTTATGTGAAGAATAGTTAAAATGTGTGTTTAAATCAAATTGAGTGTTTGCACGTGCATATTCTGCATAATCTATTTTAATACATTGTACAGGTTTACACCTGCATTTATATATGTAATATATGCGGGATTCGAACTCAGACTTTTACACGACCTACAACCCTCAGTGCAATCTTACATTGCTGACTCAACTGATCACACACATGTTGAAAAAATAAATAAACACCAATATACGTATTTCGTGCTAAACCAGCATTCATTAAAGTAAGAAGATTAGTTATCTTAATATAAAGCTGAGTACTAATAGTATATATGTGTGGAGATGGTAATCTGAACCAACTGATGAGTGCTGGTTTAGCATGAAATAAATATTAGTGATTATTTATCTTTTCAACATGTGTGTGATCAGGTGAGTCAGCAATATAAGATGGCACTGAGAGTTGTAGGTCGTGTAAAAGTCTGAGTTCGAATCCCGCATATATTACATATATAAATGCAGGTATAAGCCTGTACAATGTATTAAAATAGATTATGCAGAATATGCACGTGCAAACGCACACTCAATTTATAAGTAAAATAAATAAATATATTTTTATTTTTTCCAGTATATTTCAAACAATTTCTTCTGATTATTTCTCTTATATTATTTGCCTCTGTTAGTAGTTTATTTACTCTTTTAATTTTATATCTCTACATTAGACAATACAAGTACATTTTATATATACAACTGTAAACAATTAGAGTAGAATGATAGTGGCAAACATAATATATATATGAAATGAAAGAGCATAAATTTTCAGAAATTTAGAATTTTGTGTATCATAAAATGTTGGTCATAAGTAGAGAAAATGAACTGTTCATAAAGATGAAGATTGTTAAGAACCTATGTAAAGAGTTATAAATATATTTGATCATTAATACATTTAAAGTGTCTATATAAATTAAAAGAAATGTAACAAATTTTAACTTAATAAAAAGATTAATAATCATTTATGTATTTATTAAGTGGTGGTTATTGCAAATAAGTATTTGTTATGGTGGTAATAAAATAAAGTTGTGTACCATCTCTAAATATATGTGTAAAATTCTTTATCTGAAGGCAGATATAACAAGTATTATGATAGAATATTTTGACCAAATAATAACACTTGATCACCACTGATTGTGGTTTGTCATTAAATGGCACCCTCTAAACACATTTGTGCATCTCAAATTAAAAGCTGCATTACAAACTTTAATAGCTCAGAATAAAAAAGTCTTAAATTTTTATATTAAAAAAAACAACAACTATCTTACATATAATTATTTTATATTTACAGAATTATTTATTTAAAAAAATTATTTCACCTGACAGATACATCACTGAAGACTCAACTTGATAGTTTCTTGATCTTGTGTTGTTGTTTTTATTGACAATTAATCTATAAATAAATTTAAATAATATATAATTCAACAATAAATATAGAAAATATTTCAGATACTACAATAAATTTTTTTGAGAATATATTGTATTTTATTCTATCAAAAAAAAAAAAAAAAAACCAGATTGGTGACCATCAGTTTAAAATGGCCAGCATGCATTACTGAAAGAAAAAAACTCAAATATTAATTTAGTAAATTTTAAATTTATTTAATGATATGCCCTATGCAGTTGAGTAAAGTGGTAGAATGGTTGATTCAAAAACTAATGATTTCTGTATTGATTTCAAGCTGACGAATTATAATTTCAATTTGGTCACATGAATATAATTGTATACTTAACATGTTTTTAAATGCTTAAATATTATGTGACCTCCCAAGCAACTAATCATTAAATTATTTATTTATTAAAAACATTTAGTTAAGCTTCAATCCTGTCTCTTAAGGTATGAAGATTTGCTATATTAACATAAACTGGGCAGTGATTATATATGTGTGTGGGAGATGATGATCTGGACCAATTGATGAATGCTGGTTCAGCACAAAATGTGTATTGCAGATCATTTATCTTTACTATATGTGTGTGGCCATGTGTATCAGTTGTATGAGATAGAGTGGATGGCTTAAGGGAGCTTGAACGTTTGTATTCAAATCCCCTATATTACATTTAGACTCTCGGTACATAAAATATAATTATATTTTAAATATATTTTCTAATATATTAAAGCATTAAAATATTTTCCCTGAATATTTTAATAAACTGATTCTGGAGCTGAAGAGTTATAAATCACATGATCCAGTTCTATCTCTTCCAGCATTAGAACTTGTTATGAACTCCTAGACTATAAATCATGCAATTATTATTTTTTTTATTTTTATAACTAATTTAAAAAGTTAAATTATTTAATTTAACATATTTTGACAAAATATACAGGAGTTGGGCTAATCATCTTTCAATACAGAACAAATAATAAACATACATGTAAAAGTTTATGACTTAAACCAATTGATGAGTGATGATTCAGCACAAAATGCATTTCGGAGGTCATTTGATGTGTGGTGGAGGGAAGATTATTAAGTACATTTATATTTTAGATAATTTCCCTATTGACTACATTTAGGTAATTATAAAACTATATATAAAAACATTATAAAATTTTTTAAAAATGTTATTATAAATGAATTTTTTATAATATAAAAATAATTTTAAACATTATAAAAAAGATAAGATTTATGTAATAAGCACATAATGCATTCAGAATATTAATATTTAAGAATATTTAGTTTGTTTATTATAAAAAGTTATAACAAAAAAGTCTTTGGATTGCTGGATTTATTTTTTTCGCCAGAATAAAAAATTAATGATAAAATATCAAATCATTTTAGTTCAGTTATATATGTACAGAGAGAGATAAAGAGTTAATCTAAAAAAAAAAAAAAAAACTATAAATAGTTTAATTTTTTATCTCATTTTTAACATAATCTTATTTTGCATTTAGAGTTGTATTAAAAATTAATAAAATGTATTGCTAAAAATAATAGTGATAAGTAATGTGACTTTAAATTATAAAATACATTTACATGTACATGTTAAGAAAATAAATGATGATGAGAAGAACTGATTTAAAAAAAAAGAGGAAAAAACATATTCTCTATTCTTCCTTTTTTATTTCGAGTATCTGCCCATACTAAGTCTGTGAAGAAGGAGAGGCTTTAGCAAAACATTTCTTTCTTTAAATAAGACAATTATTAAATTTAAATGACTTTAAACATCACAAAGAAATTATACTCAAAACATTATTTTAAATAAACAATATTTATTAATAAAATAATTTAAACCTTAAAACCAGGTGGCACTATTGAAAGAATTAAAGATTGATATGAAGTTAGGCTGGATATATTGCAAAAAGAGGCGATAAAAGATGAAATATTTAAATCTTAAATTGGATCCCAAGTGTGATGATGGTGTTTTAGGTGTATTTACACGTTGGATTATCTAATATGAATATTGAATGTCTTTAAAAAAAATTAACTTTATTTAAATATTCCAAATACATTCAATGGTGAGTAATAGCTCACATGATTGCTATTAATAACAGTTGAATGTATTTGGAATATTTAAATAAAGTGATATTTTTCTAAAGATATTCAATACTCATATTAGATAATGGAAATAGTCCAACATATAAATACAATGTAAAAAAATATATGTGAATGGATGAAATAAAAAAATTCTGAAATAATGTGAAGAAGAGAGGTTATGGATAGGAGAAACATAACTTACCTTAGAAAGATTTTCATCCTACATTGATAAAAATATGTATGAAATGAAAAATATATTTTTTAAATATTTCTAAACTATTTATGGGCACATTTATCAATTAATTTGAGTATATTTGTCTGACATGCAACAACATTGGATCATCTTGATTATCATATTTACTACCAATAAACATTTCTGTTGTCTTGTTGCTCAATATGATCTCCAATCTCCAATAGAAAAAATATCAAAAATGTTTTTCATTAAAATCACACATAATTTTTAATATCTCATTCTGATGGATAGTTGAATATCTTTTGTGCTATTGTTATTATTTTGAAGTACTTTGTTTTAAATTTAAATGATTTTTCTCATGGTCCTTTTTATCACTTCTGTACTTAGAAATAATGTTCCCTACTCATTATAATATTTTTTACTCTATTTTTTTTTTGAGAGTTTGTAATTTCAATATTTGCTGCATCAGTATTACCATAATCTGCACAACTAGCTAGATTTGCATTTTGACAATCTGTTATTTAATTATTTTCATGATCTGAAATTCTTTTTAGGAATGCTGTGAGTTTTCATGAAATCTATTAATGCAAGATTTGAATCAGGATTTCTCTGCATCCCTAAAGATATCTTTATTGGAGTCTTTTAAATAAAACATTATCTTACTAAATGATTTCTAAATACTATAATTTTTTTTGCAACCCCAATGTTATATCAAAAGCTATTCTTTTAAGGACTTTAAGTATTCTATTAGTTCCCAATTTTATTTTTTATCAATCTTATGAGACATTGAAATTTAATATAGTGTACAGACATACTTTTATTTTTGATAGAGTTTCTATCTCAACTGTAGTTACTGAAGCTTGTATTTTTATTAATAGTCTAGTCTACTTTAAAATAATTTCTTCACAATTTTTTTTCTAATCTTGCCATTTTTTATTCTTTCTATGAATTATGCTTGCATTACACACTATTCATTTTTTATAATTTGTCACAGTTCTTTAATATTTTTACATTTATTTTATACTTTCTATTTTTCCCTTATCAGAATTTTATTTCAATCCCTTTATTTAGAATCATATGCTATTCTCTCTTTGATGAACATTTTTAATTTCTTTTGATGCATAGCTAATATAATTACTATTTCTGATATTTGGATTATTAACAATGCAACTGTTTGTCTATTTAACAATATTCTTATATTTCCTGCTTTATTTATTTTTAGATGGTTTAATTTTGGTGCTTTAGAAAATCTTGTATCATTTTTATTTATAATTTATGCCTTTGATTTATGCTTCCTTAAATTTTTGATATACATTAATAATATTTGTTTCTAAATAAATTGAGATCTTTCAAATTCTTTTTGAGATTATCCAAATTCTTTTCATAAATTATTTTATTACCAATGTTTTAATTACCTTTATTTTGCTTTACTTTTCTGTTATGATATTTTGATTTACTTTGATATCTTTTTCTATATTTTCTTGTGATGTTCTTTTAATTTTTTCATTATTTCATTTTGGGATTCTTCAAGTTCTTCTGCATTTCCTTTTGAAACAATAAACAATTTTCTTAGAATTTTTTTTTTTTTTTAAGTTTTTATTTATTTATTTCAAAGATGTTTTAAATTGTATCTTAAGTTTATTGCAATTTTTTTAAGATTCATCTATTTTTTTCTTGAATACTTGTCATAGTGACAGAAAAGGCATAAATAGCTTTATCACTGCATAATTGCCATATATATATATACACACATATGTATATAATATTACAATATAATACCTGTTAAAAGTGATATAAATATAAGAGAAATTCATAATTATTTAATAATTGTTCATAAATAGAGAAGACATATCTATTTCTCCAGTAGAATGTAATAAAAACTATGAAAATGCTTTTTCCTTTTTATAAAATGTTTATAGTAATTATTTTCATTATACTCTATATTAATTCAATTTTGCAAAATGTCTTTATGATTATTAGAAAAGTTGTTCATATTCATATTTGAAAATTCCAAAAAATTAGAAAACCAAAAATTTGAATGTTCTTTTGATAATTGTTTTTTATTTGACATGTATTGATTTATTTCTCATTCTGTGCATTTCTACCAGTGTTTTCTTATTGCAAGGCTTTTTTCCAATCAATTTTGAGCATTGCAATTGTTTTATTGTAAGACCATGCAATGATCTTATGATTAAGTGTTTCCAATGCTCTCATTTGAGCCATATATTGGTGAATATATGTTCCTGGTGTTGCTTTATTTATTTCCAGCACTTCCATTTTTGTCATATATTGTCAAATAGATGTCAGTGGATCTTTGCACAGTTGTGGTTTCTCCTCAAGCAAACAAGTATTTCTTTTCTAGTCTATTATCATTTCTTTCTCATCTCCACAGGCTTTCTTTTCCTGATATTTCTGCATCCTTTTTTGCAACAGCCTTTTCTTTTCTGTGGCATTTATTCTTGCATTGCACTTAATTTATATATATATATATTGTAATGGACTTATCAATATTTACAATATATATATATGAAAGTTGAAGAAAATCTGTTATACAGAATGGCTTAAATCTATAAATTATTATTCCATTTACATTTTTTTTATTTCTTACTTACTATTACAGCTATAATAATGTGAAACCTAAAACCTTCGAAAGATGCACTTTAAACATGCTTATGTGACAGCCAATCAGATGTAATAATGACTGCACATGGAACTCCCAATTCTAAAACACAAGTCAGAACTATAAGAAAAAATGGGACCCACCTTCTATTCCTAAATTTATATATAAATAAGCCAGACTCAAGCATTTTAAATTAAGAGTGTGAAGCTTAAAATACCTACACATTTAATTCACTAAATATTATATATAAATAAACAACATGAAATCTTTCGATTTACTATGAAGCAATTTTCAAATCTAATGAAATGCTTGAGTCTGGCTTATTTATATATAAATTTAGACATAAGAGAAGGTGGGTCCTATCTTTTTTTTATAGTTGTGACTTGTGTTTTAGAATTGGGAGTTCTACGTGCAGTTAGTATTACATCTGATTGGCTGTCACATAAGTATGTTTAAAGCGCATCTTTCGAAGGTTTTAGCTTCCACATTATTACAATGTTATCTGCTTGTGCTTAATAAATTTGATATATTTACATTTGTTACTATCGTTTCATTAGATTTGAAAATTGCTTTGTAGTAAATTGAAAGATTTTGCATTGCTTATTTATATATAATATTTAGTGAATTAAATGTGAAGGCATTTTAAGCTTCACACTCTTAATTAGAAATGCTTGAATCTGGCTTATTTATATATAAATTTAGGCATAGAAGAATAGTTTTGACTTGTGTTTTAGAATTGGGAGTTCCACATGCAGTTAGTATTACATCTGATTGGCTGTCACATAAGCATGTTTAAAATATATCTTTTGAAGGTTTTAGCTTTCATGTTTTACAATGTTATCTGCTTGCGCTTAATAAATTTGATATATTTATATTTGTTACTATCATTTCATTAGATTTTAAAATTGCTTCATAGTAAATCGAAAGATTTTGCATTGTTTATTTATATATAATATTTTGTGAATTAAATTGTGAAGCTATTTTAAGCTTCACACTCTTAATTCGAAATGCTTGAATCTGGCTTATTTATATATAAAGTTAGGCATAGAAAAAGGTGGATACTATATTTTTCTTATAGTTCTGACTTGTGTTTTAGAATTGGGAGTTCCACGTGCAGTTAGAATTTCATCTGATTGACTGTCACATGAGCATGTTTAAAGCGCATCTTTCGAAGGTTTTTAGCTTTCATGTTATTGCAATGTTTTCTGCTTGCGCTTAATAAATTTGATATATTTATATTATAGCTACTGCAATTGACTATTTATTCAAGTATTAGATAATTTTATTTTAAATTATGTCTTTATGACTTACTGATCATTGCAACTACCTTTTTGCCTCTATAAAGTGAAAGTTTTTCTTTCATTACTTTTTAATTCCTAAGTTTCAAAAAATCTCCCCAATGATGTAATAGACTGGAGAAGGATTCATATATATTTTAAATTATTTCTAAGAATTTTTATTTTTATGAGGGCATTTTAGAATTTTTCTTTATTCAAAAGATTGCAGAATATCCATTTTAATAGGGAAATTTTTTGTTTCATTTCATTTTATTCCCAAGCTCCAAAAAATCTGCCATTTAAATTAACTCCATTGATCTTAATACATTCAAAAGTCAATCCCTTGTTATAAAAACTATATATTAACTTAACTGACTTTTTGACCTCTTGTGCATTGTTCTGAAAAACTTATTGAAAATTTTTAAACATCTTTTAAATTTGATATCAAAATATTTGAAATTTTATCCACTCCACTGCTCTGCATTTCTGAAACTAATTACCCTAACTAAAATATTTTATTGTCAAATTGCATGGCTGGTGATTTCTAAAAAATGTCTCAAATGTGAACCAATTCTATTTTTTCTAAATATATTAAATGCTGATTTTAAAACATAATCCTAACATTTAATCAAATCCTTTAATTGAAACAAACTACAAAACTATATATACACATCACCTTCTAGCATGCAATGCTTAAAACATATTGAAGTTTTAAGAACAACTTTGAAATTTAATATCAAAATATTTAAAATTTTATCCATCCACTGCTCTGTATTTTTGAAACTAATTACTCTAACTAAAATATTTTATTACCAAACTGCATGGTTGCTATTTTTTAAGAAATGTCTCAAATGTGAACCATTTCTATTTTATCAACACATTTTAAATGTCAATTTTAAAACTTAATTCTAACCTCAATCAAATCCTTTAACTAAAACAAACTACAAAATTATATATATATATATACCATCAGATTTCATGCATTGCTTAAAACATTGAAATTTTAAAAATAACTTTGAAATTTGATATCAAAATATTGAAAATTACCTTTGCCCAGTGGTCCATATTTAAGAGACTAGGTCACCTACCTAAAGTATTTCCATGCCATATTGCATTGTCAAGTATTTTATTTTTATGTATCATATTTGAATCAATACTGTTGAATTCAAATTTATTAAACTTCAATTTTAAAATTTTATTTTAATTTAAATAATAAAAGTGATTACAATAGTTTACAAACATACAAACAAAGTATGTAACTAAAATAAAAGCATTTAAAAATAGCTATCAAATTAGCCAATATAATCTGTTCAAAAATACATACATGGTTAAAAGATTAAATGATAATAAAACAGATTTAATTATATATCTTTTTTATTTTCATTAATAAATATTTAAATGTAAAAGAAAAACAAGTGAAGATGATGAAAACAAAATTTGCAACATACACATGTATTATTTCAATATATATATGTTGCAACCTTTTATTCTTCAGTTAGAATAGTGGCTCTCAACTTTCCTAATGCCACAACCCTTTAATACAGTTCCTTATGTTGTGGTGATCCCCAACCTTTAATTTTGCTATTGTTATGAATCGAAAATATGTGTTTTCCAATGGTCTAGATGACATCTGTGAAAGGGTTGTTCGACTTTCAAAGGGGTCATGACCCACAGGTTGAGAACCATTGAGTTAGAATCATCCACAACATTATGTGTGTTTTTCCATTTATAAATATTTACATAATTATAAAAATATATATTTTTTGTTTTTATTAGTCTTTATTATTATATTGATATTTTGGCTATATCTAGTTGGCATCTTCAAAAATAACTATGAAAAGAAAAAAATGTAAATATTATTATCTTCATGTTTCTAAAATAAAAATATCTATTGTGTAGATGATGTCTCAAAGTGTTTGAATAATTTTTGAAGTTGTAATGAGTGAGATTTTTTTAAAAATTTCCTGTAGTAATATGAACAATGAAGCTATTGATCAGAACTTGTAAAGATATTTTCTCTTTAGAGCAATTGAGAATAAATCAAAATTCTATTCTATTTTATGTATGTATTAGAAAACCAGATTAGTTATATTTAAATACAAATATAGTATATATACTTAAGTTAGATGTAATTAGAGGCGATTTGAACTCAGACTTTCAAACTACCTTCCATTATCCACTCCTCTTATACAACTGATACACATGACCACATACTTACATACATGTAAAAAAAGATAAATGAACTCCAATGTACATATTTTGTGCTGAACCAGCACTCACCAGTCGGTCCAGGCCATCATCTCCCACATACATATATAAGCAGTGCTTGATTTATATAAGATAGCAAATCTTCAAACTTTAATAGACAGGTTTCAATCTGCTCCACTCTCCAACTCTTTAGACATCCATATCATTGAAAATTTGATGATGGCATATGAGGGGTCAGAGTGACTTAGGGACAACATGAGTATGACAACAATATTGGCAAACAAGGGCTTTGAATATGTCAGTATCAGATTTTCAAATATATGGATATCTGAAGAGTTGGAGAGTGGAGAAGAATGAAGCCGTCTATTAAAGTTTGAAGATTTTCTATCTTATATAAATTGAGTACTGATTATATATGTGTGGGGGGGGTGATGATCTGGAGTAACTGATGAGTGCTGGTTCAGCAAGAAATATGTACATTGAAGAACATTTGCCTTTTTTATGTGTATGTGGTCATGTGCATTGGTTGTATAAGATAGAGTAGATGACTAAAGAAAGCTTGAAAGTCTAGGTTCAAATTCCCTCTCATTATATTAGTATAGTTTTATTTTATATAATATTATATTTAATATTATGCAAAAATAATTTTGAAGCTTATTTAAAATGATATATATACAATGCAACATTATATTAAAATAATCTTATGTTTAATTATGGGTTTAGTGCATTGTTAGTTGAGATAATGAAATTGGATTTAAACTGCAATTTTGACATTAAAATAATAATAATACTGTAGTATTAACTCTAACTTCAATTACTACATTTCTATTGTTGAATGATTAGAACTATATATTTTTTATCTCTACTTTATTTACCATCACGGGTACTTTAATTACTTATTTAGAAGTTAAGGTTCAAGTATTTGTCATCTTGCATTCATTACATCATTATGCAATATATGCACAGGATAATAAAATGTTGAGAATTATATAAGAAATGAAAGACAACGGGGATTATTTTGGGTTAAAATCATTTATTGTCTGTGGATGTTTCTACAAGCTATTTTTTGGGAGGAGAATGAGGTGAATTGAATAAATCTGAATTTATTATAAAATATATAGAAAGTTCACTAAATTTTTAATAAAATTATTTAATCAGAGACGGAGAGATTAATTGCGATTGTTTAAAATTATTAATTATCAGCGCAAACAATAAACGCTAAATAATTTACGTAAAAAAAAAAATAGTCACGAAAGAAAATTATAATTAGCGAAGTTTCTTGAAATGATGCAATAGTTACGTAAAAATAAAAAAGAGATTGTGTCATAAACGACAGTTTTCAAGTCAAACAATCAAGGGGGTGGAGACAACGTGCAAAAAGAGAGAGAGAAAGAAAACCAAAATAGAATTTCAGTGAAAAAAAAGTTACAAATTTAGAATCGAGAATGCTATTAAAATATTTTGTTTATTTAACGTCATACAAAAAAAAAAAGTAAACTAAAATAAATTTTTAATATAAAAATATTAACTGAAAGATTATGGATTTAGTGTAAAATGCATTATTTAGTAAATATTTTTTTATTTATTCAATTTTAAACAATCATAATAGTAAAATAACAAAAATTACAGATTGTAAACAGAGTGAACGAAATAAAAATTAGTAGTGAAAAATATTAAATATTTTAAAGACAATTTAAAAAATAAAAACGTGTTATATAAATAATTATTAGAAAAAATAAAATTTAGAAGATTTTCTTTAAAAAAAATAATCATCACAGTAGAGTAATAAAAAAAAAGGAGTATAGTCTTTACAAACAAATAAATAAATAAAAGAAAGAGTAAAAAAAAAAGCAATTAATTAATGCAGCATACTATTAAACGCTTAACTAATTCGTAATTAATTAAATCATTGCATATTTTTTATAGAATTTTTGTATATAAGTTAGTTTTTATTTTAATAAACTTCATATTCGAATATAGGGCTTTATCATCATTTAAATGATTAGTTGTTTATGCAATTTAGAGTCGTAATAAAGTCGGATTCGAGAATTAAGCTCAACATCACTTCCGGTAAGCGGACATTACATGATCTCTCAAGCGGATTAACATTTGATTACATTATTGATTTTTTGTTTCTCTTTTAGAGAAATATTGTTATGCTCTGTGTTGTTTAGCTCAATAATAAAGTGGCATACATAAAATTAAAAAGTTTCTAAATTTATTCCCATGTGACATAAATAAAAAATATATAAAATTTAGTCATTTGAATGAAAATATTGGGCTTTGCTCATCATTTTGCTGTTATTGTATGGCTTTAAAAGTAACAGATCATGTGATTATGTGATTATATATATTAACATTATTTGCTTAACATTTACATACTTTTTTAAAAAAAGTACATAAAAATTTTATCAAGTATGAAATAATATTACAAAATATTCGTTTATCTTTTTTTCATTATTCTGATTATCACACAACATCAAGGTTTTTCTCATCCCTAAAATTTTAAGAAGCTTTAATTCAACATCAGAACTGATGGATGTGCTTCTCAGTGTAATGAATAGTTTTGTTTATTTTTTAAAGTATCCTTACTGGGATTTTGTTTTATTGTTTGAAATGATTATTAATTGAGAAATGATATTGATAAATAAAAAGACCTATACTAAGAAAAGTGATAAAATGTCAGTCTTCTTGAATATACATAAATTTTGTCTGTAGAAAGAAGTTTTCTGTTAAGTGACAAGAAATTCTTTGATGCCTCTTTGAGGCTTTAAAGAAACTGAGTTGGGAAAATTCCTAATGTCCATTACACACACTCATGCCATTGCAACTGTTATTACTATATGATTATTATAACAAAGGAACATGGATAGTTTTCCATCAATATAAACCAACCATCATGATGAGTTGGTTGGTTTTTTACATGAAGATAGAAAAACGCCATCATCTTTTTTCTCAGTTGTCTGATAATGCTCGACTGAAATATCAATTGATTTTCTTGAAATATGTAAATGAAGTTTTTTAAAATATATATCTCTTGACAAATTTAAATTATGGTCTTTATTCCTCAGGAGACTGTAAAGTCATCAGCTAAGAATATCATGATTGTGGACCCAGAGTGCCATTTGATAATAACGTACATCCAAATGCAAATCACTGTCAAGTTAGGAAAGATCATTGGTATGACAAAGTAGCAATTTAGCAGTAAATTTTTTACTGGGATGAGATAAATGAAGAAAAGACGGAATAAGAAAATTTCTTTAAAATGAGTTTGTATAATAATACAAAAAGAATTAATAATGATATAAAAAAAATATAATTGTGAATTGGCTAGGGAAATTTATAGAAGAGAATAAAAGTCTCAAAAGTATAAAATAAGGATAATGGTATTGGGAGGAAATTTATTTTTTCAATAAAAAGAAAAGATGGAGTTTCTACTAAAATTTTGAGATATCATCATGAAATGTGTGGTCGATTTTTATAAAAAATTATCATAATAATAAAGAACAAAAAAATTAAATATTTCTTGATTGCCCAGAATTTTAAATAAAAAAGTGAGATATGCATCTAAGTCTATCAAGAAGGGAAAGGTTCCAGAAAATGAAAGCATTATAATTGATATCTTAAAAGAGAAACAGTGTTGACAAAATTGTATTCCAAATGTCTAAATGATAAGAATGTACTAGATGATTGGAAGAATGCAGTAATAATATTGGCATTTAGAAAAGATAACAAAGATAATATTAGAAATTGCAGATCCTTTACCCTTTTATTAGTTCCATAAAACATCTTTATCAAAGTAATTACAGCTCATCTACAGCAAACTTTGGATTTTAAACAATCAAAAGAACATGCTGGATTTAAAAGTAGTATTAGAACAGTGAATCACATTCAAATATTGAGAGAAGTTATAGAAGAAGCCAATGAATATTAGTTGTTTATTATGCTTTGGATATATCAATCATAAAGATGCATTTGATTCTATAAGAAGTTCTATAGTGAATAGTATTGGATCATCAAGATATAAATCCAGAATATTATCATATTCTGAAGAATATTTATCAAAATGCAGCAGCAGTGATTAGATTACATACTTGACATTAAGAAATTAATTTTGAGTAGGGCATATGATGGGATGATTCCATATCTCTTACAGCAGTTTTACAAAAAGTATTTAGTGTGTTAAAATAAAAAAGTAGGGAAGTAAAAAGAAATGAAGATTATATGAATGATTGCTTTGCAAATAATGTTTCAGAGCTTAAATAAATGTTGCACAAGTTATGAGATAAAAGGTTAAAGTATTGTTCAATGGATTTTCTCAATCATGAATTAAAAAAATTAAAAACTGCATATACCTTCATTAGATTATTAATATAGATGCAAACATAATGATAACATTAATCATAGAATCAAACTTGGATGAAGTCCTTTTGTTAGAAATAATCTTGTTAAAATGAAATATGCCAATGTATTTGAAAAGGAAGGTTTTTGATAGAGGTGTTTTACCTGTTTTTACTTTATATTTGTGAATTGTGGACATTTAGCAGAGGAGCAATTTGGAGTCTTTAGACTATACATGGAAAGTTGTATGCTATGGGTAACAAGAAGATAGATGATGAAATACATGGGTGAGGAAACAAACAGGTATCATAGATGTCATTGAAAAAATTAAGTAACTGAAATTAAGCTGGATTATATATATTGTCAGAAGAGATATTAGATGGACAGTTCAAGTCTTAAATTGGATCCTATGAGATTACAAAATTTTAGAAAGTGATCATATAAATAAGAAAGCTTTGTAGAGAAGTGAGGCTAGGGTTTAGAAAAATTGACAATGGAGCTAGTCTCATTTTACAAGGGATAAATAATATTTGAAAATGATGGTGATATAAATTTCAGAAAAAGATCATTGCAGGGATAACAGATTTTATGATGAATTCTAATTATATTCCTGTATATAAAAGTTTTTCATGTTTGAAAATTTAAGTTCAATGATAAATTAAATAATGATAGATTGTGATAGCAGATGCTAAGAAAGAGGTAATATTACAATTTCAGATAAAGTTGAACCTCAGTCAGAAAGGAGTTATACTATAGAATGAGTTGGAGTCAGGAGCAGAAAACAAACTTCATCATTCATGAATATCTTACTAATAAAGTGTAAAAACTTATGTATGAATTTAGAATGCCATATTAAAGTCTTTCACCAGTATATGAGATTGATGATGTTAATATTACAGTATAGTTATATGGTAATTACATTGAAGGAGAATAAAGAAAGTTGATCAATGAAATAGTAAAAAATTGTGTATTAACACATTCCTACTCATGCAGTAGAAATGATGGTATTTGAGAAATAGGAATATAAAGCATAGATTGACAAAAATGTGGATAAACTGCAGATTTATTATAAATTTTAGTTTTGTTAAAAACATAATGAGCGATTTGAATTGATTCATTTAGTTTTTGATGCAAAAAGATACTGGCTGTGATTTAATCCCTTAATATTTATTTCCCAAATTTTAGCTCCATGTAATGAAATGGACACTTGAGTATGTTTTGTTCAACAGATGATAAATTTAATGTTGACATTAAATATATTTAACGTAGTGTTACCAGAAAAAGTAAATAGATATATTTATCATATAGAAAGGCTTTTAAAACATAGAAGTTGAATCTTATCTTGTTGTCTGCATCTGGGAGAAAAATCTTTTCTTTTTTGGAACTTTCTTATGAATGCCAATTCCATTCAAAATTATATTAAATTGAGAAAATGGACTGTGTACTTTTTATTTAATCTAGGTTAATTAGTAAAAAAGTTATGGAAATACTGTCCTTAAATGATTAGATTTGATATCTTCACCTTACTTGTGGATAATGGTTCGTTAACTTGTATATATGATTTTTAAAAAGAATTTTAGTGCAAAAATATATTTTTAAATTCTTGTTTAATTATTTTCTATTCTGCTTTTTTACTTCATTTAAATTTTCTGAAAATCATAATTATTTTTTGTTGAAACTATTATTTTTTTCCAAAGCTATAGATATTCAGGGCAGATTATCTAAATATAATTTAATGATTTCTTATTATATTAGGAGGTTGTTACATGTAATTGATGTGATTAATGATTGTACCTGTTTTTCTGTAGGTGTGGTTAAGTGCTACACATTGATAAATGATGTGATCCAGCAACTCTTTTGCTCAATGGCAGAGTACACAGAAAGAGTCAATATATATGTATATTCTTTTATGATAAAGAAAGTGGATTGTTGGCAAGGCAATGAGATTCATTTTAATGATAAAATCGAAGTATTTGGGCTTTAGAGCCCATTTTTTATATTCCTTGAGTAGTCTCTTGTTGTTAATTCCTAGCATAGCTTGTATAACATTAGTATCTATTTCTCTGTTCATTAAACCATAAATATTCCAGTATGAATACTTATGCAAATACTGTTCTAGAATCTTGTCTGTGGTTTTGCATTGGTATATAATGTTAGTGAAAAAATAACCTTTTGGAAATGATCCATCTGTTGGAGTAACTTCTAGCAAGTAGTTAATTTTTGAGTATTTGGCAAGTATTGTAATTATTGACATCCTTAACTTCTGTAGATGAAAAATGTTGATGTTGTGCAAGCCAAGTTCATTCCTTATTAGGGATTGGCTAATTTTTTTTGTGGAGATTGCTACTGTTTTTTTTTTTGGCCCAAAGTAGTTTATTATATATGGTTTTAATTTTTGAAATAAACGCCTTCGAGAATGAAATAACTGGTACATAGTATGTTATTTTGGTTATGATAATCTGGTTAATTAACTGTACTTTGGAATATAGTGAAAGATATGCCATGGACAAGAAGTTTATAATTTTTGTGGCTTCTTCTTTAAGTTTATTTTGGATGTGGCATCTCATTCCTGTAATTTCCACATGAAATGGAAACTCAAGGAATGAGTTTGGTTTTGATTTATGAATTGATGAACATGGTTTACCAGTGTATAGTGACCAGGTTGTGGTTTTGGCTGGATTAAACCTTAATTCATATTTCTGTGTATATTCTTGCAATGTTTTTTGGAGTTGCAGTATTTGTTTTTTTGATGTTAGGAATATAGTAATGTCATCCATGTGGGCAATGCATTATTATTCTTATTACTACTGCTACTGCTATTGCTACTGTTACTGCTACTACTATTACTACCACCACCATTATTATTATTATTATTATTATTATTATTATTATTGTCATTCTTGATTTTGGTATTATTTTTGTGTTGTTGGTGGTGTTTCTATCATTGTTGTTAGTGATGTTGTTGTTATTTAAATCTGAGGCTGGAAATTTTGTACACTGATAAACATAGTTTTAAGACCACAAAGTTTTCAAAATTTATTGAAACAACTTTTGAATAAATGCATTCTAATCTTGCATAGGAATCACTGAGATGGAATTCCTCTGAAAGTAATTATCAATAAAGAGATTTCCATGATACATAAAATAAGAATATCTGAAGAATTAATATTTTTATTCAGTATTAAATTGAAAACAGTAGGGTTGACAGCATTAGAAAGATTTCTGTGCTATTAATAATGTTGGCAGTGATAAGGTGGCAGTGTCATTAAGTGCCGGTTCTATATTTAAAAGAAGGAATTTTATCTTATTGTTTCATCATGAATTTTGTGAAGTTTATGTGGTAGTTTTTTTATTTGTTGTGATAAAGAGATGGATTACCTATATTAGCTGGACATATTTTATTATCTTTGTGCATAACTGTAAAATTTTAAAATAATGTTTATATTTTTGGTTGATTTAAAATGTTATAGATTATGCCCCATAATTTGTTTTTCAGTTGATATAATTCCTCTGTAGAGAATTTTATAACTGAAATATTTATATTACCCAGAAGACTGTTAAAGAATTAGCTGTTTATTTGTTTCTTTAGCAGAGAAAATGCACTATTTTTTAAAAAATATTTATGTGTATAGTGTGTCATTTTGGTCCTAATCCTGAAAACCAGAGTTAAATAGATATGTAATGGCAAATGCCATTGCCTGACATAGGATATATAACATGCACAAAGTATTCCAGATCTTCATGAAAACAGAATTAAAAGCTGATTGATGCCATCAGAAAAAAAAATCTGAATAAAAAAAAATAGAAGTGATTTTTATTAGTTTAAGTTTTATACTTTTACAAGTAAGATTTTTGTTTTTCTCTATAAGCTAGAAAAATTTATCATAACTACAAAAAAAAAAGTTCAAGCAAGAAAGCAAGGTGATTTTTTATATTTGTTTCATTTTTATAATGACATTTGAAAATAATTAAAAGATTACACCAAGAAAAATTCAAGTCAGAAATAGGAAGTAAAATGATTTTTGTTAGTATAAATTTATCTAGCTTTCACTACTAGTCTAAAAATAGAACAAAACATAGTATTTGTTTATACTTTTAGAGATTGACTTTAATTATTAATATGAGCCAAAAGTTAAGAGTTAACATGTAATGTCAAGAAAAAATTAATTTCCAAGCAAAAAAAAACAACTACTGAAATTCTGAATACTGTATCGTATGACTAAGTCAATGATCTGTGAATTTTTATTAAGGTAAATTTATTTACATTTTTACGTTATGCAAATCCTTTGGTCATGCATTTTAAAACAGTTAATATAGAAAATTGAGTAACTGTTTTTATGCTTTTATTTTAACAATTTAAACTTTTTTTAAAATTAATTTTTAAATTATTTAAAAAATTCATTATAAATATTAATTTAAACATAAAATAATCTTAAAAATAATAATTTAAATTTTCAAAGAAAAAGAGTAATAAATAGAAGTAAAATTATCAAATAAGAGAGTTCATTTCCAGTTTATGGGTGAAAAAATTTACTTTTAGCAAAATTAAATTATTCTTAATAAAAGTTTATTAATAAAATAAATTTTGATACATCTTTATTAGAATATTAAAATTTCTTTTATAATTGCAAAAAAAAAAGTAATGTTAACACAAGAGTCTCTTATAAGAATAGGTGTTTCTTATTTTAGCAATAGACTCTTGCCATTTGCTGTAATTGCTTGTGTAAAAAAATATTTTCAAATAAAGCTGAATAAATATATCACTTACCTACTGAACAACAAATATTTACAGAAGTAAAAATAAATAACTAAATAAATTATATGAAAAATCATATTTTTCAAGTTCACAAAATCTGTACTATTTTCTGTTTGTTCATAAATTTTTAATCAAATAATTTTCTGCTCAAAACAAACGCATTCAAATAAAAGCTGAATAAATACATTACTTATTTACTAAGAAATTGCAGTATGGTAAACTATGGACATTCAAGGAAATAATTAGATGAAAGAACAAAAGAACATAATAATGCACTTGATAGAAGGGCTGATAAATCTGTCTTATATATTCATTATTTAAAATATGGACATAAAATAAATTGTGTAACATATATAAAACCTTTAAACTATATTAAAGAACCTAATAGAAAGAAGATATATGAAACCAATTACATTAATTAAAACAAACATAATTGTATGAACATATATAAAACAATTAATTTAACTAATAATTAACTAATGATAAATGAATGGAAAATTATATAGTATGCAAGATTTTTTTCTTCATTGTATTTATTATATTATTAGTATTAGTATTATAATAGGTTCTAATTAATTTTATATAAAAGAGTTAAACGTCACTATGTATGCAATGTAGATGGTAATTGTCAGATATCTCCAACACATTGAAAAGAGCAAAAATCAATATTTGACAAAAAGAGCTTTTATTTATTGTTATTATATATACACCTGGGTCTCTTTTTACATGGACTTATTTAACATGATTTTGAAGTTACGCGATTCATGTTTCATCGGAAGTCGACCTCCGATAATGCGCTATTTCTTTAAATAATAAATATCGCGCACTTATGGTATATTGAAAGTAATAGCACATTATTGGAATTCTACTTTCATCTTAGTAATTTCAATATTTTCAGTGCTTTATAATAGTAAGATTTTATGCAATAATGAAATTAAAATCATGATTTCCACATTTTATGTATACATACATTAAATTTTACAAGATTATAATGTAAATTTGTTCAAACATTGTGCGTGTTAATTTTGCATTTTAAATCACATTCTGTTTTTGCTTTTTAAAAAAGAACGTAATCAATTATTAATCATTTAATGTCCACAAGTTTATTTTTAAAAGGTCAGTAATAGCAGTGGGCACAATTAAAAATTAAAATCTGATTTTTAATTGTAATTAACAATTTAAAAATTACTTACGGGCGACTTGAAATTAAAGTGATGTAAAATGAAATTTGATTTTTAAACGGAATTGAAAATTAAAGACAAAAATAAGAATTTAATTTTTAGTTGTTAGTTTTAATTAAATTTTTCCCAGCAGTGGTGAATAAATGTCTTTTTATTATTATAAGTCTAAGTTCATAAACAATTAATAAAATCATCATCGTCGTCAACAGAAAACCATTAACACAATATGAGAGTGAACTTGGCGCTAGTTGTATTTCCTCTTGTGAGAATAATTGCTGAGATATTCTTGACTTCATTTAAGGAGAAGCCAAATACACACATCACATCACATGAGAATCTAATTTTTTACTAGTTTGCAAACAAACGTGTTTTGGGGCAAATAGCGATAATAATTAAAACGTGTATAAAAAAATATAAATTACTGTACTGTAAATTATGCATAAAAATATATTATTTTGAAAAAATTAAATATTATAGTTAAAAAAAGTTTGTCTTGTATCAATTTTTTTCAAATTTGAAATTTTTTATTAGTCATATTTTATTTCCTTAGGTTTTTTTGCGCAAATTTTAAAGTAATTTTACATTGGTGGGTTGCTTTTACGCGAATTTTGAAAAATCACAGACTGCATCCCCTCTTTTTCAATGTAAGTTACGTCTATTTTGTGCGATTTCATTTGCGCATGTTTTCTGAGGAACCTATCTATCGTGTAAAACGAGACCCAGGTGTATATAATTATTGCCATTATATAAAAATATTATATTGGTACTTACGTATTACATCTGCTACACCTTTTCATGTCCATATCAATTTATTGATAATTTTCTAATCTTGTAATGTTATCAATAATGTGTATACTCAAACTTCTGACAATCTCAAGTGATAAATTTATCAAAATGGGACCATATGTACACATTATTTCATGACATTTTTACAAAATTTAGAAGGTATTGGAAGACTGTTACATAAGTGAAAATGTGTAGCAGCTCTAATATGTAACATCAATCACATCTGACTAAATCTGAAAAAATACATTTTTAACAATATGAAAAATATAAATTTTGTTTTCAAAAATAATAAAAACACATCACGATACTAAATAAAAACAGGTAGTTGTGAGTTTTTAAAATAAAACTTTGTGCCATCAACATCATCTTTCCCCCTTCCTTGCACAAGGTATAGCATTCTGCCATCACAAACATCCCAGCAATTCTCAAATTTTTTTTAAAATTAAAAAAAATACCACATATATTAACTTTGGCATAAAATTACAAAATGATTACTAAAGCAAAATTACCAAAAAATAATACTACATAAGCAAAATAAAGAAAAAATATATATTCAATCACTTAAATAAATATATTAACTACAAAATGCAAAATAAAGCAAAGAAAAAATACTACATTTATTAACTATAACAAAAAACTAAAAAAATGGACAAATTAAAAAAAACCCACACCTAGCTCAGATTTTTAAAAAATGGAGAGTTAAAGCATGTGTTTATATGTAATAGATGCACATGATCTTGATCAAGAAATGTCTAACTACATTTATTTTGTTAAAAAAATAACAAATTAGTAAACTTATATTGAAACAGAATCAATGAGGTAGAATGATTTTTTAATATTGTCCAGAATGCAAATAAAAGCATCATCTTCTTTGTGCATCCAACAGATCATAGTTCCTCAGTTTTATATGCATTATGGAAGAAACAAAACTAGTAAACTTTTATTAAAATGAAATCAGTGTGGTGGACTAATTTTTTAAATATCATTTAGATTTCAAATAAAAGCACCATTTTCTTTGTAAAGTCTGTGCTGGCAGATCACAATTCTTCAGTTTTATACACTTTCCAGCAATCTGAATAAATTGAATCTTCTTTCACATTTTGTTTGATCACTTTCATCAGAGTTGCCACTATTCTATTCTCAATTACCACAGTGAAACAAAAGCTCACAACTATGATTTTTGTATACAAATTTCAGAAGTTCTGGTGTTCACATTATTTAATGAGATCATAGGGATTATTTGACAGGATCACAAAGTTAGAAATTTATAGTCTGAATAACATGGATGTGATGTATTAGAGCTGCTGCACCTCTTTACAACTGTGACATTCTGTCCATAAATTTCTAATCCCATCAAATAAACTCTGTGATCTCACCAAATGTGAACATCGGAACTTCTGACAAACTTAAATGATAAATTTGAACACAAAAATAATAAAAACACAAACAGTTAGTTATAAGTTTTTGTTTTATCATGGCAACTCTGATGGAAGCGATCAAATAAAATGTGAAAGAGGGCTCAATAATTTATTCACATTGCTGCAAAGCATATAATTTACTATATGATTTATTTAAATTTTACAAAATTAAGATTTAATTAACTACTGTAAAGTGACATTTTTCAATTTTCTATAAGTGAAAATTAATGCCAAAAAGACAAAATTAGTCATGTGCAGTAGATATATAAATGCAATAAATATATATTTAGCTCTACTTTTTATTATCAAATGTATGCAAAATTATAAAACAAATTATATAGAACCACTTTGAGCCAATTGTAATGTACACTACAGAATCCTATCTTCAAATATTAAGAATTGGATTTTAGTTTTTATTGACTAGGTTATCACAACACACACACACGCACACACACACACACACACATATATATATATATATTCATGCTAAAACAAACCCTAGCACAAAAATAGGTCTTCCTGGAGCATGAGATCAATTCTGGTCACAAACTTTAATCTGCTTAACATTGAAGTAGTTTGTGCTGAGTTCAACAATCAAAAGAGAAAATTCAAAAAAGGTATTGGAGTAGTTTGTGCTGAGGACAATGATCAAAAGAAAAAATTCAAAGAAGACATTGAAGTAGTTTGCTCTGAGTGCAATGATCAAAAGAGAAAATTCAAAGAAGGCATTGAAGTAGTTTGCGCAGAGTGCAATGATCAAAAGAGAAAATTCAAAGAAAGCATAGTTTATCACAAACAATACCCACATGATAAATGAAAAGGATTCATGTGTTGATTTATTACACATGTGGAATATGTAAATTTATTCATTTATATATTAATTACTTTATTTTTTGTTCTCTGCTTCCTCTCCCTCACAAATCTGACTCTACCTAGTGCTATGAATATGACCAAGCAGTGCAAAACTGTAGTTAATTTGTAATATTGTTAATCTTTTTCCCTTATAGCAAACTATTTCTATTTATTGGAATAAAAATCATACAAAATGTATAGCAATTTCTTTTGTATTTTTATATTTATATATTGAATTTGTAGTATAATTTTTCTGTCTGAATGATAGTTTTTTGGATAGTGGCTTTAAGGTAGGTTGCTGATTTTTGAATGGATTACTTCTAAAAACATATATTTCCATATAAGCTGCAACATGAACAGATGGTACAATAAATGATTTTCTGGAATCAATTAAGTTTGTTATAGTGAATACTAGAAGTATAAGATTTATTATTAAAAAATTGCTACAACTTTTAGTTTTAGCAACAAAAATATTATTCAAAAACATTTAAATGTGTTTGGAAAAGTGCTTTATATATATATCAAATAATATATATATATCAAATAATATTAAATTAATTTATAGTTGATATAGCCATGAACAATCTGGCTAATAATTGATACTATTTAGTAAATTGATTTTATAATGACTGCAAATATATGTTGTCAAGCATTGGTGGCCTAGTGGTTAGCATAGCTGCCTTCCAAGCAGACTGGCCAGATTCGCTTCCTGGTCAACACATTTGACATATGAAAAAAAAGTATCGGTATGTCAAAATCCAAAGCTTACATTGATATATAGGACAATTCATTTAAACTCCATATACTCTGTTCAATGTCAATGGAAAAAGCTTTATACACCTACATTTTCAACAAAATCAGCACCAACAAATATGCTCTATATAATAATAAAAGCAGTATGCTTGATGTCAGAGAGATAACACAACAGAGAATAGTTTTAAGGAAACAATGCTTTATTATATGCTTTAAAAGCTAAATACTATGTTGCTATATTGATAGATAAGATGTAAAAAGACTTATAGCAGCATCTGTTTCGAGATGTTTAGATCTTATATTTAGTCACTTTATGTTCAGCTACATCAGGGGTAATCAACCTTTTTATACCTACCGCTCACTTTTGTATCTCTGTTAATAGTAAAATTTTCTAACTATCCACCAGTTCCACAGTAATGGTGATTTATAAAGTAGGGAAGTAACTTTACTTTATAAAATTTATAAAGCAGAGTTCCATCAAGCTAAAGCATATAAATCTCCATGAATTTTTTTTTTAAAAGTCAATTAAATTTAAAAAAAAGTGCTTCAGTGTCAGACAAAACCCCTACTGCCAACCATGAAGGCTGGAATGCCCATTAGTGGGCAATAGGGACCAGGTTGACTACCACTGAGGTATGACAGTTTGTACTACTTTTACCATTAGAAGACTTTATACTCCAGAGACTACTCTCTATCACCACATTAAACTATGCAATTAATATATGTGTTTCTATCATTAATACACGCATGCTCTGCACAGTTTGATGAAATTAGTAGAGATCTGACTTGGAATTGGATGCCCCAGGATTGATTCAAGTTCTCACAGGTCTGGCACTAAAGCCATATGCCTTTTTTTAAAACATAGTCGTGCTTAAAATATAAGAAAGAAAATGGTTTATGACTATTTTAATTTAGAAGTATGTTGAACTCCAAATTTAGAGATTTCTAGACAAATTCAAACGGAAGAATATATATACATTAATTTGGTCAATTGATTGAAATAATAATTGAGTTTACAAAAAAATAAATATCTTTTCTTCCAAAGCATAAGCTTGTGATTAAGACCTGTAGAGGTCCCTACTATCGCATTTTTACACGCATATTCTTGAGGTTACAGCCTTAGTAAATATTACGTAATTAATATGCGTTTAAATAAATTTATAAAAAAATAAATAATGCAATCCCATAAAAAAAAAAAAAAACAACAACAGATAAATTTGATCTTTTTGCTATATAATATTAATGACTATAAAATTGAACGTTAAAAATATTCTGAGAAACGTTTAAATCTTATGTAGTAACCCTGCATATGTATATATTTATGGATATGCTTGTGCAAATGCATAAATATTATACATACAATATATATAATTGTGTGTTTATACTAAATGAATATGTGTTAAGAACATTATAATTTTTTATAAAATTATTTTTACAATAATTTTAAGGAATTAAATTTTTTTTTATATACAGTACTCGATAAAGCAATAGGATTTGCTTTGCTTATTTCTTAAAACGCATCAACGGATAACAAATCAGACATTTATTTAAGTTAATTAAGCTTAAATTATAGTGTATATTTAAGTTGATGATAGAATTTTTGTTTTAATTTATTGCTTTAATTTTATGGAATTGGTTTCAATAAAGATTTAATTAAAAAGTTTATTTAAATTTTAAATTGATAATGTTACATATATAAAAACTTAAACGATTTCATACTGTTTTATTTTTCTTTCATTTTAAAACTATATCTTGAGGATAAATATTATGATCATTTGCCGTCAGATGCTTCAGGGTAGCGACTAATAAGTCCATATCATATTTTCTTTCAAAGTTGAACGTGCGAAGTATGCAAAAATTTAATAACGTCTGGAATTTAAAAAAACAAAAACCAAAACAATGCGCGCGTCATTATTTTAATAATGTGCACAGCAGTAATGATGTTTTTTTTTATTTAAAAAAAGAAAATTACCATATTATAGCCAGATTAATTTTAAAATTTTACATTCATGTATAACATAAATAAATTATTTTTATTAAATATTGTTTGATTTTTTAAAAAAGTAGGATGTAGGTAGGCAAAAAGTACAATAGAAAATACATTGCCATTTTGCTTTGATTTCGTTTTTTAATGCAAGTTGTCATCGCTAATTTTAAAGCGTCAAACTTATAAGCCTGCATAAATCCACCTTCTCAGTTTGAGTCTCCTTATGTAAATATGTATGGTTTTATAGCATTAACTTATGCAATTATGCTTTAGGCGACTTCAATCATAATCTTTGTTGCTATAACACTTGTATGAGATATTGCAGGATTATTTTTTCCTAATATGCTTTCAATCAATACTTTTATTTAATTCATAAATTGAGTATATTATTTCTTGTGCTTATAAAGATTGGCCTTTTTTTTAATGTTCTTTTTTTTTTGGAGGGGGTGGGATTTTTTTTCCTTATACATAATGCTTCTGCTATCAAAATTAAGATTAAATTTTTTATTAACAAGAAAAGAAAGGAGGAGGAGAAAAGATTTGTATAGACAAAATACTAAATAAGGGTACATTACACATGGAATATTGCATGACCATATATAACAACTTTGCAATAATTCACACCATAATGCTGACAAAGGTTGCATTTTAACAGCTGAAAACAAGAATCTATAAGCTAATTTTATATATTTTTACAAATTATTAACATCATTAATAGCTAATTTATTATACATTTTGTAATGTAAAATTAATAAGATTACACACACATGTGCACACATATGTCTTCAAACTCATGCAATCTGGTAAAAAAGTTGGCATAAACTTTTAGTCACTGAGTTACATACTAAGCAATTGGAATGCATCTATCGATTTCAAAGCAAATTCCAGGCTTTGAATATCTATAATATATGGTAATATGATAAAAGTACAACCCAATAAATTCAAATTTAGCTTATTAATTCAATAAGCTTAAATTTAAGCCATCAGATTTGAAAAGTTCAATTAATGAAGTCTACAAATTTGATATGTTGTAAAGCCTGATTTTTTAGGCACATCATGAAAACCACATTATTAAAAATATGAGAATGAAAATAATATTAGCTCTTGCTAAATATATTGGATATCAACATATTCACTATTATCTTATCACAGAGCCATTTTAATGTTAGTTCACTTTTACTACTTCATATCTACTTCAGATATAATTTACTAATGTTGATTGTGTCAATCAATGAAATATTTATTTCCATTAATAAAGAATGCTTATTTTATATATTTAATATTTCAAAAATAACTGCAAAATAATTCACAGAAATTTTGCTATCAAATGCCAGCAGGAACTTCATTTCAAATTTGTCCTTTAAAATGTCTCCCAAAATGCAAAAGCTTAATCTTTCAAGTAGTTGCCAGTTGATAACTTTACATCAATATTGAGCAACACTTTTAAATTATCCGTACTTTATTTTTACAAAACTGATTAAACCATTAATTTTAGCATTGATAATATTAAATTTAATATTTCATTTAGAACAGGTGAAATGTTTTTGGCTAAGAAATTCACTCTAAAATTATACAATGAACCAGCAATAGAGTGTTACTAGTTTTTTTAGAATAATAATTCATGGTATATCACAAGATTCTGTCCTGAGTTCTATTTTATTCTTAATTTACCTAAATGATATATTTTCACTACATTTAGAATCAAAGATTTATGGTTTCACAAATGATATTGCTTTATTTTGTATAGCTGCTCCATATACTTCTCTTGAAAAAAATAATTAATGATGATTTACTTTCAATTAGCAAATTATTAGCTTTTAATTGTTTATCAGTCAATCGGAATAAAATGAAACATACATTTTTTCTTATAAATTTGTAGCATACTCACTTAACATTACTAATTATAATTATTTTTTGCATTGCAATAGTAATTGTACTTGTGTTAATATAACATTTGTTAATAATTAATTTTATCTAGGTATAAATTATTTATTCTAGATTATCATGGTCAATTCATATTGACTTTCTTTGTTTTCATTTAATTTAATTCTGGGTTCTTTCATTTATCTAAATTTTTATATCTGTTAACTTCATTACTGTTTGTATTTCTTGTTATCAAAGTATTTTGTGTTATAATATCTCTGTGTAGGGAAACTATTCTACTTTTATAATGTCTAATTCATCTATTTACAGAACATTTCACATTTAATAAAGATATTTATGGAATTCATAGGATACTGGATATTGTTTATCTATATCAATATAGAGCAATTCTTGATATATATTGTAGAAGATCTTGCTTAGATCCTAGATTTTTTGTTACAATCATATAATTATCTATTAAATATCGTATCAATTAACAATAACAATTTTTTTGCAAGATTTGCAGTTGGAAGCAGTTTGGGTATAATGGTCTTAAATTGTTTAATGTGATTATGCAAGATTGGTCTTTGCAATTTAGCTTAGTTAATATTTAATAATATTTTTATATTAATGGTTGCATTATATTTCATGTTTATGTACATTCTTTTTATCTGTAATAGCAGTTTATATATAAATGCAATTTATCCATCTTACTTCATTCACTTTAACAAAAAAAAAAAAATTATTGTATATATGCACACACAATCTTATGTTTCAACCATCCTGCAGTTTTCCTCAGAACTGTGATATAATTACAAATAAAATAAAATAAATAACTATATAAATAATACTATAAAAATGTAAACAATAAACTTAACAAAAAAATAAAAAAATGAAATACAATATAACAAAACCTAATAAAACTGAAATAAATTAAATATAATCAAAACCAAATAAAATAATCCAGTTAATATAAAATGAAATATATATCATGAAATATAAAATAAATTTAAATTATACATGTGTATTCTTGACAGTCAAGAATACACATGTATAATTTATATTTATTTTATGTTGTAATATTATATTAATTGGATTACTTTATTTAATTTGGTTTTGATTATGTTTAATTTATTTCAGCTTTATTAGGTTTTGTTATATTTCATTTTATGTTGTTTTTCTTTATTTTATTGTTATTTTTTGTTAAGTCTATTGATTGCATTTTTATGGTATTATTTATATAGTTATTTATTTTACTTTATTTGGAATTATATCATAGCTCTGAAGAAGACTGGAAAACAGTTGGAAAGTAAGATTAGATAGGCATATATAGACAATAAATTTTTTTTTTGCTAAAAAGTGTTCAAAATAAGGTAAATATTTGCATTTATATAAGATATTACAGCAAAATAGAGGAAGTGGTGTATTTAGTAATATTTGTGTCAGTGTGTATATATATATATTACATTTTATTTTTTCTCTTTCATTTTAAATTTCTCATTTAAGATTTTTCTTGGATGGAATTTATATTACTGTATTATTTACTTGTTGTTGCCTGAATAAATAACTAAATATTGTTGAAGGATCAGTCATTTTAATGAGTCTATTTTATTTATTTTAGAAGGAGCTTAATCTGCAACAGATGATACAAGGTTTTCCATGAATATTTTACTTCCATCTAAATAGTTTTAAAATTTATTACAAGTGTAATGATGTTAGAAATGATTTTTAATAAATCACAGAATATCATCTAATTACAAAATTCTTCATAACCAATAGAATTTTATATATATGCTAACAGTAAGACTTCACTGCTTTTACAATGAATTCATGCATAGGTTGTGTGAATTTTAATTTTGAGGTTAGGATTGGAATAAACTCTATTTCTATCTAATCTTTTTTAATGGGATAACACGTGCTGACATATTGCCATTCTTTCTATTTTAATAAATAAGTGATAATTCTGGATTAATTAAACCTAGCAGTACCTTATTTCCTGTTTTTTTTTATACCATAATTGAAGAAACTTCATGTCTTGTTTCAAAAATATGCTTAATATTTATAGACAGTGAAGAGAATTATGAATAAATTGATGTTCAAATTTACAGTGACCATTACATTTTTTCTTTAAATTGCTCAAAATGGCCAAGTTTCACTGATTGATTGGTTAAAAACCACTGTAATAATATACAGAAAACTCTTCATTCATCATGCACATTAAGTATAAAAATAAACTGCAATTAATTCTTTAAATATTGTGGACTTTATTTGCTTACACAAATCATTCTATATACATGACAAATTAAATACTTTTAAAAAAAATTATATATATATATATAGTAAAAGAAATTATTCTAATAATAATACTATCATTCCCATTGAATTGGGGCATGGCAAATGTAAAAGGAAGCTAACAAAGACTGCCAAAATATAATTAAAATAAGTGCTGATCATTGAAAAGCTTGACTATTTGGGTAATAATGAATACAATAAAATATTATAACTGAGTAGGGATAGGTGGCCATGCAAGTGATTCATATAATTAAGCAACTACACAATAAATTGTGAACCAAATGCTTTTTTTCACGTATACAGTAAATATTTGGGAAATCTAAATATACTGCATGAAATATTTTACTTATGTAACTAAAATATATAACTAAAATAAATAAATATGCTGATTTGCAAATGACTCTGTGGCACTTTGAATTTATATTAGTAATGGACTCATATTTGTAAATAACATCAATGGTCCAAATAATGAGTTTCTTGCCTGGCAAAGAAGATACAATTCAATAAATGATGACTTATATGATGATAAAGTGTGGTATGGAATGCACAATATTAAATCAAAATACCTAGATGATGATGATGATGATAATAATAATTATTATTATTTATTGAAAAAGCATTAATTCATTGAGGTGGATAAATAACAATTATAATTCTTATTTACCAACTGCAATCTAATATCCTATCATATGTTTTATAAGTTATCTCCATTCCTCTTTTTTCTTTATAATTACAGTTGACAGCTGTGATATACATTTAAATTATAAAGCATGCAGTCATAAAAGAATTAACTATAAACTCTTTTGCCTTGCGTTGTTAGCCGAGAGGTATTGCAGCCGCCATGCAAGCAAGTAGTTGGTTGCAGACGGGTGTGGGTTCGTGTCCCGGCAGATGCTATGACATATGAAAAAAAAAATTATAAACTCTTGTTTTAAAAAAAGCAATAAAAACAAAACTTTACTATTGTTACTTTTAAAAAAAAAATTCTCATATCATTTAAATGATAATGAATGCGAAGTAGATTATAATATTCGGAATTGTTAATAAAAACAAAACTTTAATAAATGTGTACTGTTAAACTTGTCATTATATTTTTTCTCTTGACCATTTTTTAATAAATGAATCTTATATGACTGTTAAGGTTTTCATTAGCATCTGTTATCATAGTTTTGCATATATGTGGCTTCAACTGATAATCCATTATTCAATGATGTTCCCTTTGGTACCCTTTTTTGTTAGCAAACACAAACATATAGATTCATAAACAATTTGAATCATTAGATGAATCCAATTATTATTCCTTTTAATACTGCAATTCAAGGTGAATTCAATTACTTTAACTTTATGATAGTCAGGATAGCGTTTTTGATAACCATTTCATTTTAATAAAAAAGATATTAAATTAAGAAGGGAGCCCATGCCCACTCTCTCTAAGTTGTTTTATTCACAGTTCATATTTCTTTGCTATATATTCCAAATGTATTTAAGAAAGTAAGATAAAACAAACACAAACTTTTAAGCAAAAAAAAGTATGCATTCTTCTTACTGAAATGTTTTCTGTAGCTATGGTGATACAAAGTGCATTTTCCTAATTTAAACATTGCTTTTGATCATGTGACCTTCCCTTCCTTCTAATTCTAGTAAGGCATTTTTATCACTCACACACTAATAATTTAAACTAAAATTTTTCATTTTAAAATTTAATAAATAAATGATTCATTTATTTCAGATTTATTCAAACCAGTAACAAATCTTATTAAATATTTGGGCCTTGAATTGTTTTCTTTATTTAGCAATTTATAAACTATAGAAAATGACAAATGAAGATGTGTTTATACCACATAATACCACATAATTTTGTTAATTTATTACTGTGTGACTGATAACAATGGCTTATTAGAATTAGAAGGAAGGTCACATGATCTAAAGCCAGTGTTTAAAAAAGTGTTGCCATAGCTACATAAATATTTTCAGCAACACATACTTTTTTTGCTTAAAATTTTGTATTTATTTTACATTACTTTTATAAATATATTGGAAAATATAGCAAAGAAATATGGACTGTGAATAAGATAAGTGAGAGAGAGTACATGGGCTCACTTCTTATTTTGATGTCTTTGTTATTAAAATAAAATTGATATCACAAATGCTATGTTGACCACTGTAAAGTTAGGATAATTGAATTCATCTTGAATTGCAAAATCAAAAGGAATAGTAATTGAAATCATATAATAATTTCAATTGCTTATAAATCCTTATGTTTGTGTTTTGACAACAAAAAAGGGTACCAAAAGAAACATCATCAAATAATAGATTATCAGTTAGTTACATATATGCAAAACTGTGGTAACAGAAATTAATAAAAACCTTAACAGTCACATAAGTTTCATTTATTAAAAAACGATCAAGAGAAAAAGTATAATGACAAGTTTAATGATAAACATTTATTAAAGTTTAGTTTTTATTAATAATTTCCATTAGTATAAGCTACTTGGTATTTATTATCATTTAAATGATATGAGAAATATATTTTTTTAAAAAATAACAATAGTATTTTTATTGCGTTGTTTAAAGAGTTTATAGTTAACCCTTTTACAACTATATGCTTTATAATTTAAATGTATATCACATTTATCAGTTGCAATCATAAAAAAGAAAAGAGGATGGGAGATGACTTATAAAATATAAGATAGATTTGCAGTTGGTAAATTAAAATTATAACCTTTATTTACCCATTTCAATGATTTAATGTTTATCTCAATAAATTTATATTATTAGGTATTTTGATTTGTTTATTGCATCAATTATTATAAATTGTTTTTTACATAACCTATTTTACAATTTTGATAATTCATTGTACATCTCATACTACATTTTATCATCATATAAGTCATCATTTATTGAATTGTATCTTTTTTGTCAGACAAGATACTCATTATCTGGACCATTGGCACTCTTTACAAATTTATGAGTGCATCATAAATATACAATTTAAATTACCATAGAGCCATTTATGAATCAACCCATTTATTTTATCTATTTTAGTTATATAGTTTAGTGGCATAAGGATAACATTTCATGCAGTATATTTATATTGCCCAAATATTTAGCGTATAAGTAGAGAAATCCACTTGGTTCACAATTTATTATTATGAGTAGTTGCTCAAATCTATGAAGCACTTGTATGGCTAGCTAACCATACTCAGTTATAATATTTTATTGTATTTATAATTACCCAAATATGAAAGATATTCAGTGAACAGCACTTATTTTTAATTACATTTTTGTCAGTCATTATTAGCCTCCTTTTACATTTCACATACCAAAATTCAATGGGGCATAATAGTAATATTATTAAAATAATTTTTCTTACCTTTGGCACCCAATGTGAGGCATAATATGAATATAATTAGAATGAATTTTTTTCACATTTGGCTGCCTAACATCCATGACTCACAAGAGATTTAAAGTTGAAAAATAATATCTAGATAGAATCAAAATATTTGATTAATGATATCACAATTCATAACAGCTATTTTTGTGAATAATAGTATTAGATCAAACACAGTAATGACCCAATAGTTGTGCTTTGTTAAGGGTTTGAATTTAGATTGAATTGTCAAATTGTTTTTTGAAAAATAGAGATATAAGAATAAATGAATTGAGAAATAGCAGTGTTGTAAAATGTTTTATAAATGTTTTATAGAGATTCCAGAAATGGGCATGTAAAGGCAAAGTAGCAGATGATGATGCATAAATTTGTCATATAATAATAAAAATAGGAGTTTATGTTTGTGAATTTAAAAGCACTAGATATGTGCTATATGTTAGTAAAATGCTAAAGGAATATGGGTTTATTATTAATAAATATTATTACATTGTCTTCATGAAGCAACTGTAAAATGAATAATAAAAAGTATTTGAAGCTAGATTATTTTATATGAAGATATTGTACCTTAGTTATTTTGGAAAAACATTAGTCCTCATTATTTGAATTTCTTGGCAAATGCATAACAAAAAGTCTGAGCATAGTCATAAGATTTATACTATGTTGTACACAATATAAGTCGATTTTTTAAAAAAATAAATAAATTTATACCCATTAGTTTGGGCTAATAATATTGTGGATAGATAAATCAATTATTATTGAGAGATGATGCTATTGAGCTATTTAATATTAAAAAGGTATATTGCACAAGTTGAAAATATATGTGATTAGAGATTTAATTCTTTTATAAGATTCAGCATATAAAGCTTAGTAGAGAAAACAAATTGTTCATTTTGTTTAGTCTGAGATATTGAATTGAAGAGGAGGAGGAAGAAATTAATGTTTTTATTAAATAAAGTCATAAATACAAATTTGATCTAAATTATGGAAAATATCATGTTAGGACAGGAGAGAGAAAATGGTGAACTATTTGTTATTTCCAAAGACGATCAAAATGAGCTTATAATGGCCATGTTAAAAAATTTAATGAGTGAAAGGAAGAAAATGAAATAAAGGCAGGAAGAAAGTCATACTTCCTTTCTAAAATAAAATCATAAATACCAATTTGTTATAAATTATGAAAAATATCATGTTAGGACAGGGAAGAAAAATTAGTGAAGTATCTGTTATATCCAAAGATGATAAAATGAATCTATAATACCCATGTTAAAAAGTTTAATGAGTAAAATGAAGCAAATGATACAAAGTCAGGATAAGTTATCAAGTGATTTAATGAATAAGATTAATAAAAACAAAAAATGTGAACAAAGCCAAAAAAAATTGTTAAAAAATTTAATGAATAAGCTCAATAAAAATCATGAGAAATTATCAAGGAATTTAATGAATAAGATTGATGAAAATCAAGAAAAATGTGAGCATAGCCAAGAAATGTTAGTAATAAAGATAGATCAATATGAGTTAGAAAATAGTTTGAAACAAGAAATCAAGTATATGTGTACTGAATTAGTTCAAACTAAAAATGGGAGAGGAGCAAATACATAAATTAAAAATTGAGTTTAATGAACTAGAGAGTAAAATGGAAGAAACTGTAGGTCAAATGCAAACAAAAATTAGTAATCTAAAGATTAATATGGAAAGGGGACAAAGTTGGACACAAGAGTT
Source organism: Epiperipatus broadwayi (assembly GCA_028023455.1). Lineage (NCBI taxonomy): Eukaryota > Metazoa > Onychophora > Udeonychophora > Euonychophora > Peripatidae > Epiperipatus > Epiperipatus broadwayi. Next base: position 6,249,266 of record JAQFVV010006222.1, read on the forward strand.
AGAAACAAATTAACAAGTTACAGGATAAGCAGAAGGAGGAAATCAAAAATTTATATGCTCAGATGGAGCAAAGTTATCAAAAGTATGACATTAATTGAGATAGGATACAGTCTGAGATAAATGGTTTGAGAATCCACTCACCATTTTTAATTGCTTCAGGTGAGTGTAATAAAGTAATTGAGGATATAACTTCTATAGAAATAAACAGAGGGATTTAAGACAATAAAGAAAAAAGCATGGAAATGATTAAAAAAAGATTTAGAAAGAGATTGTTTAACCAAGATTATGAATTTTATTGCAGAGATGAAAACTCTGTTTCAAAATGGTGTCAGTATATCAGGAGATAGCATAACAAAACCTCATGATGAGAGCATGAGGGTTTCACATAACACTATGGTATTTCCATTTAAATGTGATATCCTACCACCACCCACTATACTTGCTCCATCAACTGAAGGAAAATATTAAATGATGAGAGTGGAATTTTTAATGTAAATGCCCAAGGTCAATGTAAAAGCAAGCAGCCTGCAGAAAGTTATAATACTGTATGAAAATTTATTAAGCTGAAAACCTTTAAAAGTTATGTTACAGAGAACCCTATAGAACATTTGATGACATTACAGGATGTATTGTCATTTTATGGTTTTAAGTTAATAGGAGAAGGTGGCTTACAAAAATTCATTCAACTTTTAAATGCAAATTAAATTTTATAATTCAAATATATCAACATTCCTTATTCCTTTAAAAAAAACTTTTTTATCATATAAATAACCAATATATAATTAATTTTTTAAAAAACAACAACAACAACAATTATTCTAAAACAATTCATAACCAATTATCTATACTAGCTACTCGCCAAAAATATTTAAATATATTTACAATTTATTGATTCTTAAATTGGTTTAATCATTAGTTTTTAATTAAAAATTTATTGTTACATCTTAATGTCTTCAACAATATTTTAAATGCTGACTTAAAATAAACAATATAAAACAAATATAGTAATAATAATTAATATACTAGATATATGTTTCTATTGAATTTTTTTAATTTTCTGCAAAATTTTAGACCTGTTTATTGTTAAAACAAAAATTCCTTGCAGCCCAATTGACTCAATTAATGCTACATCAACTTTTTCAAAAGAAAATGTATTTCATTTTATTACTAAATTTAAAAAAACAGATGTAATCTTAGGATAAAATCATATTTGACAAAAAAAAAATTATCTTCCCTTTTAAATAAAAAATCTCTTCTTTTATTTTAAATATGTAACACCCCCCAATTAACATAATCATTAATGTTAAAATTTTTATTAACATTTTTAATTAAATTAAAATTGGATCTCTAAAAATTAACCATCTAAATAAAGAACACCTAATAATAACTATTCTTATCATCATAGCAGAATTTCTAATTTCACTTTTTTAGAATTCACTCTTTTTGAATGAATATTTTTCCAGAAAGAATAATAAAGTATTTGATGCAGTTATTGATATTGCAATAAATAACATAATAAATAAAATAAAATTTCAATTTCTATAACAATATATTTTAAAAATGAACTTTGGCAATTGATTAGTTACAAATCCCAAAATCCAAATATCTTGAATATGATTAAAATTTATGAATAATTCTTCCAAAACAAATAAATAATAATGCTTTAAATACTGAATGAGTCAACAAATGAAAAAATGAAAAATTGAAAATCCCAGAGAAACAATTCTTATTATTAAACCAAATTGAGTAAGAGTTGATAAAGCAATAATTTTCTTAATATCAAAATTTACAACAATTCTTGCTATTATTATAAGTAATAAACTGATTTTAAATATTATTTTTCTACTGAAAAATTCTAATAATCGAATTATTAAAATCTTTATTTATCCAACTCAATGATTAAAGCTTATCTCAATAAATTTATATTATTATTATAATTAACTAGGTATTTCGATTTACCCATTGCATTGATCATTATAAATTGTTTTATTATGTAATCTATTTTACATTTAAGATAATTCATTGTGCGAATTTATCATCATATAAGTCATCATTTATTGAATTATATCTGCTTTGCCAGACAAGATATTCATTATTTGGATCATTGGCACTCTTTGCAAATTTATGAGTCCATTATAAATTTAAATTTAAAAAGCTATAGAGCCATTTTTGAATCAACATATTCATTTATCTATTTATTTTAGTTGCATAAATATATTGCTCAAATATTTAGTGTATAAATTTCCCAAATTGATGGGGCACTTGCATAGCCAGCTATCCACACTCAGTTATAATATTTTATTGTGTTCATGATTACCCAACTATGCAAGCTATTCAGCGAACATAATTTATTTTAATTTCATTTTGGCAATCTTTATTAGCTCTCTTTTACATTTAGTATACCCAAATTCGATGGGGCATGATAGTAATATTATTAGAATAATTTCCTTTACATTTTGGCTCAAATATATTTATAAAAATAGGACCAAATAAACACAAAATTTTAAGAAAAAAAAGGTTATGTGTTTTTATCAAAAATCGTTTCTGTAGCTATGACAACACCCAATGCAATAAATTATAATATTTATACATATTATAATAATATTAAAATAAATTATAAGAATTATATAAATCATTATTCTATTGTGTAATTATAATTTAGTTACCCTATTGTTTTTGCTGGTTCCTTGATAGTTGTAAAATCCCATTGGATTTTTTGCTTAGTAAATGTCTCTCCAATTATCAACTATTTCTAAAACAGAGATGCTTTTTAAAAAAATAATCTTCCACTTTGGGCCTAACTATATATGATATACACTTATCTTCATTTGTCATTTTCTATAGTTTATAAATTGCTAAATAAAAAGCACAAATCAAAATCCAAATGTATAATAAGGTATGTTATTGTTTGAATAAATCTGGAATAAATGAATCATTATTTATTAAATAAATATAGATAGGTATTTGATTTGTCTGCTGCACCAATCATTATAAATTGTTTTATTACATAATTTATTTTACAATACTTTATTGTGCATCCTATATTACACTTTATCATCATATAAGTCATCATTTACTAAATTGTATCTTCTTTGCCAGATAAGATACTCATTATTTGAACAATTGACACTTTTCCATTATAAATATAAATTTTACTACCACCATTTATAGATCAACATATCTGTTTGTCTATTAATCAGTTATTTATTTTAGCTGCCTAAGTATAACATTTATGCATTATATTTACATTGTCAAATATTTAGGGTGTAAGTGGAGAAAAACAGTTGGTTCATGATTTACTTATTATATGTGGTTGTTCAAATTTATAAGGCACTTACATGACCAGCTATCCATACTCAGTTATAATATTTTACTGTATTCATGATACCCAAATATCCTATCTATTCAGTGAACAGCCCTTATTTTAGTTTTACATTTTGGCAGTTTTTATTATGTTTTCTTTTACATTTGGTTCATCCAACTTCCATAGAAGGAAACATTGCTACTTATGATACAATTCTGCTTCATTATTATTGTTCTTATATATTTGAAGATTAGGTTTTTTTTACATTTGGCTTGCCCAAAATTCAATGGGGCATGATTGTAATAATATATGATAATTTCCTTTGCAATTTGGAAGCCAGTATGAGAATTATTGTCTATATTTATTGGAGGTAAAAGTAATTTCCATCTTAATAATTATTCACTGAAACACACAGGCTTATTATATACCTGTGTCTATATATGTAATATATAGAGTATATGAATACAGACTTTTACACGACCCACCACTCTCCACACTATCTCATAACACTGATACCCTTGAACACATATATGTTGAAAAGATAAATAATCACCAATATACATATTTCATGATAAACCAGCAATCATCAGTTGGTCCAGATTACATCACTTGTATATGTATTAAATAGATTATGTCCTGTACATGAGGGGTCAGATTGCCCTTAGGTCAATATGGGTGTGACAAGAATCTCAGCCTCAGGGTGGCCTTTGAGCATTCCATCATCAGATTTTCAATTGGATGGACAGTTGCAGAACTTAGAGTGTGGAGTAGATTGAAGCCTGTCCATTAAAGTATGAGAATTGGCTATCTTAATATATATCTGAGCACTTATAGCATATGTGTAAAGATGGTAATCTGGACCAACTGATGATTGCTGGTTTAGCATGAAATACGCATATTGGTGATTATTTATCTTTTTGACATATATGTGTTCAAGTGTGTCAGTGTTATGAGATAGTGTGGAGAATGATGGGTCATATGAAAGTCTGTGCTCATATACCCTATATCTTAATAATTATTGTAGTAATTATTATAATTTATAATAATTTTATAAACACTGTAATATTTATAATATAATAATTATATAACTATTAGATAACTCTCATTTATGAAAAAAATGTAAAGGGAATTTATTTTAATAATGTTAATATTATGCCCCAATGAATTTTGGGCAAGCCAAATGTAAAGAAAATTAACTATTCTAATAACACACACATAGACACACACATAACATATATGAAAACAATGCTAATGAAGTAACATTGTTTCATGAATAGTTTTGTTTCCATCTATGAAAGTTAGATGAGCCAAATGTAAAAGGAAAACCAATAAAGATTACCAAAATGTAATTTAAGTAAGTGTTATTCACTGAATAGCTTACATATTTGGATAATCATAAATACAACAATAAAATATTCTAATTGAGTATGGCTAGCTAGCCATACAAGTATTTCATAGATTCAGGCAATGACACATAAATAAATTATGAACCAAGTGGTTTTCTCCATTTATACATTAAATATTGTGCAATCTAAATATATTGCATAAAGGTCATACTTAGGCAGCTAAAACATATAACTAATAAATAGACACATAAATATGTTGATCTACAAATAACTATGTGGCAATTCAAGTTTATATCTAAAGTAAATTCATAAAATGTGTAAGGTTCCAATGAATTCACAGAGACAAGTATAATGTTCTTGTCAAAGAAAATAATTCAATAAAGGATGACTTATGTGATGATAAAGTATAGTATGGGATGCATTTTAATTACAAAATAAATGATGTAATAAAACACTTTATAATGATTGATGCAATCTGCAAATCAAAATACCTAAATTAATAATAATATAATAAAAATTTATTGAGATAAGTATTAACTCATTGAGGTGGTAAAATAGAGATTATAATTCTAATTTACTAACTGCAATCTAATATCCTATCATATATTATATGTCATCTCCCCTTCTCTTTTCTTTTTATTATTGAAATTGATAGATGTGAATCATAACAACACTAATGCATGGATTAGTCTTCCATTTATAGCAGGTGCATCATAAAAATTAAAAACAGTTTGCTCTGAAGAATTCAATGTTAGCTTCAGGATTCCTCCTAATCTAAATCAATTATTAAACAATGCCAAAGATAAGTTGCCTCCAGATCAGACTCTTTAAATCATTTACAAAATTAGCTGTAATGGACGTACTTGCAATGCATTAAATTTTGGTGAATCCCATGCCAATAGCTCCAAGTCTATACATAAACACATTAAAACAGACCCCAATATAAGTCAGTATTCTGGGAGCATGAGATTAAATTGGGTTACAATTTTGATTATCATGAAAATGGTATATGTAAATTAATAAATTTGCATATTAACTAATTTATATGTCAGTTCACTTACCAATCTGACTTTGTGCTATGCATACGACTTGCCCAGTTGAAAGCAGTGCTAAGGTGCAGTGTATTTATAATTTTACTAACATTTCCTGTATAGGAAACTATTCCCATTTTATTGAATTAAAATTATTTTTCTTTAATGTTCATGGATTAATAAAAAAAAATTTGTTCAGAAGTTCATATAATCTTCAGATATCAAAGTTACTTAGCGAGTACATAAAGTTCTTTCATTTGACCAAAGTGGGATTTTTTTTTTTTACTTTTTGGAATAGGAAACTTATCCAGAAATTTTATCCTATGAGTCTGTAAGACCTCTTCTTCCAATAAGTCTTTAAAACTTTAATTTTGCTCTCTCTGAAAATTTATCTGTTATTTATTTAAAGGGAAAATCTCATTTAAATCAGACTGGAAGAATGATTCTGGTTTAACTACAGCTGCAATACTTACAAGCATAGCTAGGTGATTAATTTTTTATGCTTTTTTTAATAATGATGATTATGCAAATTTTTTTATCTTCAAAATAATAATTTCAAAATAATTCAAAGTTGTTTTAGATTACAATACCTTCAGAATAATCTAATCCTTCAATTAAAAATTACATTGCAGAATTAAAATCTAATTTATGTAACGCGCTTGTTTTTCCCTTCTTTTTTTAATAATCTCTTGAAATATTTTGGGGTTTTTTTCTGATTGTAAAAATAAAAAAAAGCGTTTAAGTTATTAAAATATATACCGATATATATTTTTAAAGTCTACTAACAACTGAAAATGTATAGAAAATTAAAAAATGACATAAATAGGGTATGTGTGGAGTTTGTACCACTTCCATGCAAATTCAAATGTTTTAAACAGGATACACTAAACCCTTGATAATCACGTAGTTTAAAAAAAGTATTGATGATTATTAAAAGCAAGATTTAAAGCATTTTTAAATAAGCATATAAAGCATTTCGTTTCGTTTTTTAAAACTTTTTATAATACAAATATAACAGGTCGTTCTAATAAAAACATGTACAGCCTGTTCAATCTGAAAATAGTCAAACAAATAGGTGTTAAAACGAAGAAGTAACATGTATTTGAAAACTAGAAGTTATAAATCCATAAAAAAAAAAGCTGCTTTGTAACTAGCCTCAAGTCAAATAATAAGTTATTTAATTATTTAATATTTTCCAGGAATTGCCTGTAATTCCTAATAAAGGCTTAAATAATTTTTGTGAATTTAAGTTTTAATAAATAATTAATAACAAATAGTGATATCATTTTCTTCAGAAGATATTCCTCTTTAATTGTAATACTGTTTATATGTATAAAAGGCAATAATTATAGGGTAGACAAACAGATGTGTCTAGGATGTTGGTTGATTTGACGAGGGGGGCACTCTTCGGAAACTTTATACTAAGGTAAATTTATTTCAACTATTTTTAATTTATTTAAAATTTGTTTTATCACTAGGTATATAAGATTCACTTAGTTATTGGGTTTAGTAGCCAATCCGCTATTATCTATTTTGTGATGGAGAAAAGAGGGATAAAACATATCAATTCAAAAAATATAAATTGTGGGCCAGAGACACAATAAATATCTATAGATATCAAGTGTTGGTGGCCGAGTGGTTAGCACAGCTGCATTACAAGCAGTTGTTTAGGGGTTTGCTTCCCGGCCGACGCTTTGTCACATAAAAAAAAAAAAAATCTATAGATAAATAATAGTTTTGGGTACTTAGTATTACTCGGCTGTGAAATTTTAATCTTTGTTATTTATGAGTATTTATTATTGCTAAATATTTGAAGGTACATTATGTCTAATTAATTATGCAAATTTAACTTTCAAAGATTTAAAGACTCATTTTTAACAAAGTTGTAAATCACAACTCCACTTTCTGTATTAATGTCAATTTATTTACGAGGCAAAAGATTGCTATCTTTCAAGCATACGTAGGTCAGTGGTAGCTAGAAGTTAATAAAGAATGTGTATTTAAATACAAGTATATTATATATACTTTTAAGCTAGTTATAATTTGAGGGGATTTGAACCCAAACTTTCAAGCTCCTTTAGTCATCCACTCTATCTTATGAGCATGATATTCGTATATTGGAGATCATTTATCTTTTTCGCATGTATGATGAGTGTTGGTACAGCACAAAATATGTATATTGGAGATTATTTATTTTTTCGTATATATGTGGTCATGTGTGTCGATTGCATAAGATGGAGTGGGTAATTAAAGGAAGCTTTAAAGAATCTATAGTAGATATAAAAACACTCTAGCGAATTGCAAGCAAAACAAGAGCAATTCTAAATCTGTTAAATGAATCACTTTCCAATTTTGGAACTTTAATAAGCTAAGATTCTCTCCTTTACCCATACACATCATTTACTTTTATTTTCATTACAACATACATACATACATATATAAATTTAATTTAATAAGCATCATGGTTGAGAATGACTAATTTAAAATATGCTATTATAAATAATTTTCTAACTAATGCTCTTATTAACTTAATTTATTACATATATAACATCAGTTTAATATATGTATATATAATAATGAATAGAAATGAAGAGAGAATATCCATTAGAGGTAAACATTTAATTCAACATTTATAATTTTCTGGAGCAGTTAAAAATATTATTTGCACAAAGTCAAGAAAGATGCTATTCTTTCACATTCTTACACCTATAAAAATAGTTTTCTGGGTTCAAATCCATATAAGAACTTAGGTTTGAAGTAAAAATGATCCCTTTTACTTCAAAGATCCCCAACAAAAAGCTATTATAGGTTTATGAGAAAAACTTGCTTGGCATCATGAATTGTTAATTAGTAGAAATTGATAATTTCTTAGTAACAATAAAAGGTAAAGTTTATCTTTATTTAATAGATATTATCTCGTCATTTCTATTCATTATTATAATAATCCATATAACCATTTAATTCAATATTATATATATAATAATAAAAAAATCAAGTTATACATCACGTAACTTAATTTAATAAACTTGTTTTACAAATGTAATATTATGAGTATTCTTATAACTCTAACCAAGCTTTTCCAATAAATGCCACAAGAGAAAGCATTTAAAAATCTCTATTTAGAATTATTCATATCCGAAACCTGTTTCAAGCTACTGGATATCCTCAGTGAGGCACTAGGATATTCAGACACTAGATCTACAATGGCAGCTCAAGTTCAGCATTTATTTAATACTCAACTATTAAGTAGACAATCTGAAATTTTCAGACATCTATATGTCTTCAAATCCAGCTATCTAACTTAAATAGCTATATGGGCCTGAACAAACTTCAGCTACACCATATATTAATAGCTTTAGCAATATAATATTGATAAAGTCTCAAAAGCCAAACTATAATAGCAAAAATATCAAGTCATACATCACATGACTTAATTTTATAAGCTTTTATTACAATGTACTATAATGAGCTTTTCTGATAAATGCTGCAAGAGAAAGCATTTAAAAATCTCTATCTATGTATATAGTTTGAATATATGTCTTGAATATATGACATATACTGAAACATGTATTTAATAAAATTTGTATAATAATCATATATATAATAATTAATCTTCATGGGCTTCAGTTTCTTTATAGAAACATCTGAAAGAGTTCCCAGACACAATACAAAATATTTTTAGAATTGATTAAATTTCAATTATTTTTAATACTGATATGAATGACTAGCTATTTATTTTTTTACTTGTTTGGTATATGTATATGCAAAAATATATTTATATTTATTCTATGCATCCATTTTCTTGCTGTTAATATAAGGATTGTAGTGATATTTTGATTAGATTGCATTATTCATCATCTTGTTAATAGAGATCGGATCCAGAATAATCCTGACTGACTTCAACTATATATATATATACACACACACAAAGAGGATATTAAATATATAAATGAAGATTTTATTATGATAGTTGGAACTAACATATATAAATATCCATGCATTGATGTACCATTTTTGTGCAATGGTAAGAAAGACATAATGATAGTTTGGCTTACTCTAGTTGATATCATTAATTTAATTATCAGGATTCCAAATAGATTTTCAAAAAGTGAGAAATTAAGTCATATTTTGAAATTTAAAATTGTAAAATATATTCTATTGGATAATATATGCTCCATACTGTAAAATATTATAGTTCTAAATATTGAGAATTAATTACTATTGAAGCCCACACAAATAATTATTTCAATTTATAAAAAACTATGAAATGGTTTATGATTCATTCATATACATCATAATAAAATACATATTCAATTCTTTAATTTTTATATTGGCATATAAAAGATTATATGACAAAATTTATTGAGTTATTATTTATGAAATAATCTTAATAATGTCACCAAAGCCTACAATTTTTAGTCTTTTAAATCTACCAATTTTGATATCTGATGAGATGCTTATATATCTAGTCTCCAATCTTACATGCTTGGCTTATTAATTTAGCATTTTAAATCTAGCTATATATTTAACAGACAGCAATTACTATATATGACCATGAAGATACAGATTTATGATATGTATTTGAGAATAAAGACTTAACATTACAATTTTAAATGAATAATAATAATATTTGAAATAAAGAACTAACAAATAAGAGAACAATTGTTTATCTCTAATTTATCTTTTTATCAAGAATAAAATAAAAAAGAGTTAAGCAGTAGTAACAATTACTTACGTGCTGTTGAAATTAGTAACATTCATTACATATATACAATTTTAATTAAACTTCCTCAGTGCAATAGGTCTGTTTATTATATTTATTAAGAAAATAGTTTCATAATTAATTATATTTGAAAGTAATTTATTTTTATGTTTTGGTTATAGCACCTGATGTATTGATTAATTCAATATGTTATCAATCTAAAATAATAAATAAATAAATAACAATAAAGAAAATATAGTATTAAAGTTTAAAAAAATACAAAAAATATCAATTATTCAGCTCTTAAATATATAAGTACAGCAATTCCTTTTTTGTATAGTTATGTTTATACAAATGTTAATTATATAATTACATATTTCTTTATTTATATTATGCTATTTTTTATTTTAAAATATTCAGGCATATTTTCTGAATATTATATTTGAGCATTACAACTTTTTGAAGGATTCAAGTATAATGGTCTTAGAATATTTTGGAGTGTCAAGTTATTTCTTCTATAAAATATACTACATTGTTTTCAGATTACTTCTATAAAATATACTTGATTCTTTTTCATAGTACCTTTTTTGTCAAATGTATTTTAATTTTTTTAGCAGACAGTTAGTTCTCAAAACAACAAAGTATTCACAGATACACTGAGAAGGTTGCCAATGGTAGGTCATTTACTTTCCGATTTCACATTATCAGGATAAATGCCACATAATCCCCATAAATACAGTCATTAAGTCATTCGAGGACATTTATACTACCCTTGGGTATAAATCATTGTAATACCAGGAAAAATGTATAATTTTACTTAAGCATCTTTCTGTACTAACTTTAATCCTTTTTAGTAACTCTTATAATATGCTTATTTTTTTAAGTGAATTATCTTTTTTTTAATTAACAAAAATTAATTATATTACAATGATGTCTTTATTTTAATTAGTTATTTATTAAAATTGTTTTGAATTCAAATTTTAATTAATTATGTATTAAAATTGTTTTGAATTCAAATATTATGTACATATTAAATTTCATAATAAGGAATTTTAAAATATATATTAAAATTATATTTCTAATTCTGATGACGATGATAGATTTGTCAAAACTATAAGCAAATAAAGAATAACGAAAAGGGCTAAATGTAATTGTGTAAGAACTCGATTTTTTTTTTTAAATGACAGATTTCTATTACTGTATGTGAGTGCAGAGAAACATTAGAAAGTTTTAAGAAATAAGATCTGGGGGGGGGGGGGCATTATTACATAGTAAACATGATTTATTTATTGTCAAATTTTGATTATTTTTTGTTCTAATTAAAATTTTCAGATTCAACCCCAAATTTCTATAGTATAAAAGCTTTATTTATTATATAAATATAAACTATACATATATAAGTAAATATTAGTATTTTTACAATTAGAAAAAATATATTGTAGAAAGAAATATCACTAAACTAATAGGGAAACAATTCCCATCCCCCAATTCTAACTTTATTAAAATGAAATCCAAATTTCTTTTAAATTTTAAATGACTACCCTTTTTTTTTTAATTCTATGACTATGTGTCTGTTTTTTATTTTTAATTTCAGACTACAATTCATTTTATCAAACATTCTATCAACATAAATAATACAAGTTTAATTTTTAATAATTTTACACAACTGATATCTGCTTCATAATTGGATTATATTGTACTTATCCACTTATCACTAAATATTTTGGGATTTTTTTTTGTTTTAAGTTTATGTTAAAACTGTAACTAGAAAAACACACTCTCAGGTACTTTAAAAAAAGAAAAGAAGTGTTTTTCTATCTCAAAATAAAAAGATCAAATCTGCACAAAAATTTAATATTGCAAATAATGAAAGATTGGAATTATACATCATAATCAATTATTAAACTTAGGTAAAAGTATAGAGTTTACTGATAAATATAATATATATATATTTTCCTCATGTGTCATAGCATCAGACGGGAAGCGAACCTGCTAACCCAGGACAACTGCTAGTAAAGTAGCTGTCACTGACCTCCTGACCACCAATACTTGACTACTGATAAATATTTAAACTTAACTTTTTTCAAAATAAAAAATTATTTAAATAAAACATTTTCTCCTCATTATCATTAGCTTAAAACATTATTAGTCCTTTTCATAATGAAGGTCTCAAGTTTAATATTGTTAGAAAGGTTTTGAATTAAATGAAAGTTCTTTGAAATATGTTGATATTTTAAAAATAATTAGATATTTTTCCATAATAATATCACTAAATTGCAGATAATATTCTAAATATTTGAACTTTGATTATATTGCTACTAAGTTTTCTCTCAGAGTAAACTATACCTGGGTCTCGTTTTATGCGGATTATTTTAATGTGATTTTGAAGTTATGTGATTCATATTTTTTCTTAATAACTTTCATATTTCACTATATTTATTAGATATCAAGAAATTTAAATTATTAATAACTTATTTTCACTTGAAATACTTTTTTTTTCCAAAAATATAACGTTATATTACAGCTAACATGAATATGGCCTGAAGCTGTATTTAGAACTTAGCCTCTATGTAAATAACCTATTTATACTAATGAGTAAATAATAATAATAGATTTATACTTACATATAAAAATATCGCAATAAATATTCAAAAAATTTAAACTTTTAAAATGTATTATGTTATATATAACAGAAATAAATAATCTTTTAGATTTTTAAAATAAAAAATGAAGATTTTAGAAACTGAAAATCTTTCTAATGATAATGTTTTGATTGCGATCTTATTCTTTTAATATAGAAACAGAAAACCATTAACACAGCACAAGACTGAAAATGGTGCTAGATGTACATCACATCACGAATAAAAATAAAGTGGCTTAACAGGTTTCTCTGTGCATAATTGCTGAGAGATTCTTGACTTCATTTAAGGAGAAGTCATATCACATCACATCAAATCTGATTTCTTACCAGTTTACAAATGAACGCTAGTGGTAATGATTAAAATATGTATGAAAAATGTAAAATTAAATACTGTAGTAATAAAAAAAGTAAAAAAAAAGTTTGTCTTATATTAATATTTTTCCAATATTTGAAATTTTTTATTAGTCATAATTTATTTGCTTATTTTTTTAATGCAAATTTTAAAGTAATTTTTCTTTGTTGCTTTGCTTTTATGTGAATTCTGAAAATTACAACCCCTATCCCCCATTTTTCAAGGTAAATTAAGTCTATTTTTGTGCGATTTTTTTAATGCGGGTTTTCTGTGGAACCTATCTACCACATACAACGAGACCCAGGTGTATATCTAAAACAAAATAGCATGTATTGTTCATATTTAATAAATATTATTCCATGTATCAATTTCCCTTTTATGTAATATATTTATTGTTCTGCAAACTTCTTTATCTCATTCATTCATCTTGTGTGTGATCTACTTTCAAGTATTTTATAATTTCTTAGTATCTAGTTTAAAACTTTATTCTGTTAATTCTTTACCAACAGTAATTTTATTTCAGCTTTTTAATTTTAATAATAACAGTAATGTAGATAGATTTTCTCTTCCATGAATTTCATTTTTGAATACTTATTATTGGCAACATACATAGATATCTCCATATTTTACTTTGTGGATTAAAATTTGTATCATCCTTCTATTATGTTTCAAGTCTCAAATCCATAATTAATTGCAAAACATAATTATTAAAAATTCTTTTCAAACAAATAAACCATTTTCTTTTAGTATAAAATTATCTTTCTCAAAGACATTCTTTTCAAGTGTAATTCTAGAATTGATTTCATTCATTACATTTTTATTTCTATTAATAATCTGATACAAGATATTATATAATAAAAAGTTTTATTGCTTGAGTGCTTGTGGGTTCTAAGAAACTTGAGAAACAGGAATACTACAGACAGTTATGATTTATAGACTATGAGTTCCAGAGCCTGCAAATACATCAATCCCACACACATAGAGCACACAAGCTATTTATAGTTAGACTCTTTAATTCAGTATAATCAAATTTTTTGTTTTTACTTTTGTAAAATACCATAAAACATTTTTTTAGTCCTTTTAGCATTTATTTAATCCTATTTTTTGTTTTCATCTATCATTTTTGTAATACTTCCTGACACTCTGAAGTATTATTTGCAAAATCAATCATATTACCTCCAAAATCTAGATGATTCCAAGTTTTTATTCTCTTAATTTCCCATTTTAATTCACAAAATGCCTCCTATAAAATATTGTAAAATATTTTGGCTGCTATTCATTTATTAATATTTACTGATAATAGACCTTTTGAGACCTTAAAGGAAATGAGAAAAACAAATGTTTAAATTTCACTTTATATATTTTTCACATAATTAGTTATATGTCAAAACCATATGTTCAACTAAATAAGTATTACATTATATAAAAATATTTGTTTCTTATATTAGTAATTCCAGGTGAGAATTGATAAATTAAACATTACCACATTTATTGAATATCTATTATAATATTTTAATATTTAAAAAATGTATATTAAAATAAATATAATAATAAATATTTTAAAAATTCATTATATTATTTTGAACATTATAATTAATAACTAATAAACATTAAATTTACATAATGACATCATAACATGAGTCTTATCTGAATATCCATATTTTAACATTGAATTCTATTTTTTTAAATATAAAATAATACATTGTAAAAAAGTCATTAGTCAATGCTGTGATTCCCTTTCCTATAATGATTGATCATTAAATGATTGTCTTGCATAGTTTGGTAGACTTTGGTATTTAACGTCATAAGATGACACTCAAATTTATCTCTTTCAGCACTCAAATTTTTTTTTCCAGCACTCAAATTTATCACTTTCAGCACTCAAATTTCTTATGAATTCCCAAACAATAAAACCATTTAATTATTTTATTAATTTATTGATTCAGCAGTCCAAAAATGGACCAAAATTTTTAATAAGAATACTTCATATTGAGATACAAAAACAAAATGAAATCTTTTTCTAGGAAATTTTTCAGATGTCTCTTCTAAAATACTCATCCAATTTAATCTTTTTGGCCTAATGTAAAAATAAATTGACCTATTAGGCACATAATTTTATTGTTTGAATTTTTCTCTATTCATGTTAGCTTCTCCATCACTAAATCTCAAAAACTCCCAGTTTTTTAATCTCATTAGTTAAAGAACAACAAAGTTTCTGTTTCATTAAATCAAATATAGGACTCTATAATCAATTTGCAGAACTAAAAATTGACATTGAAAGTAATATCTCATAGAAAATCCACTTTTTCATACATATTCTGTATATTAACTGTTAGAAGTTTATATTTTTAATCCTTTTGACATAGATTTTCAATAAATTACAGGTATTAATATGTATATCTTTATGAAGTCTAGATATTACCATTGTCTTGTTCTTTTTAACATTGATCTTCATGCCAAATAGAATGGTAACTCTATTAAAATTTCCCACCATTTTAATCAATATTCTTCAAATTTATGCTAATGCTACCAGTAGTAAATTTAACTATTCGGTAAATTTGTCACCTACTTTTTAAATTTGAGCAATTTGAAGTATTTACCTATAATTTCTGCAATTGTATTAAACAAATTCATGACAGCAAACAGACCTATTTAACATCTTTGTAAATCTTCATTTCTTTAGTACATTTTTTAATTTGAATTTTTACATTTTGTCCTATGAACAGATCTAAAATGATATGAATAATATGACTTGGACATTATATTGGTTCTAAAATTGAAAATAATATTCATCAAGTTGTTTGATCAAAGAATTTTTCCTAAGCAATAAAATGTGCATAGAAAGATCTATTTAAATTTTAATATTTTTTTTTCATTTCATAGTGCTCATATGGTAGTTTTTATAAATATATATTTTTAAAATCCAAATTGAAAGTTGTCAAAATATTTTTATATATTAATTTAATCTTCCATTTTAACGAAAAATCTCTCTCTATATATATTTAATGCAGAGTATATTAAACCTTTAGTATACTATATATGTTATATACAATAGATTTTTCCAAGATGTTCAAATATCTTTCAGTCTTTTTTTATTATGTTTTCTTCTGAATAGAACTTCTCCTGCATGTTTTGATAATGGTTTTTATTATTATTATTTTTTTATAATTTTGATTTTTTGTATTGCATTATTTTTATTATTTATTTACTTACATAATAATTTTATGTTGATGTTTATATATATATATTTTACCTTTCTATCAATTTTAAGTTGTTTTTTATTTTCTAATCTATTTAATAAGAATGAACACACATATATAGCATATTTCCTTTGTTAAACTCTTTTATGAATTTGTTTATAATTTTTAATAATTCTTAATTTTTATGTAATGAGTTGTAATATAAAACCTAAATTTTTGTTGTGTAATTTAGAACTTCAGTGAATAAATTTTTATTCTTTATAAATTATATGCATATTTTAATTCATTTTTTATAATATTAACTTTATAAATGAAAAATAATTTTAATATATTAAATTTGCAATAGACAAAAAAAAAAAAAAAACAACTAAAACAAGTATCCAGAATAAATTTGATTTTTTAGCCTGCAGGCAAAAAATGTTTTTCACTAAATAAAACATAATGACCAATCAATTTTATACCAATAGTGCATGTTTATATAAAGAATACTGTCAAGTGTTTTCCTGAGGGTTTGTGATGATAGTGTTCTAGTTGTGTTTTTATATTGGACTATTTCCATCATCTAATATGTGTATTGAATGTTTTTTTTAAAAATTAACTTTTATTTAAATATTCCAAATACATTCAACTGTTAGTAATAGCACATCAAACAGTTTAGTATATGCACAATGTTTTGAGAGGTATTATTACCCCCCCCCCTTATTCAGTGTTGCTGACACAACCAGTGACAGTACTGGCATAGGATTTAAACATAGACCCTTAGATTGAGTATTAATTTTTTAAGGTAACACTTAAACCAACTGAGCCATCCTGCCAAAGGCAACAGTCTGTAGTAATTTCATATACTTATCTATAAGGTTTCTCCTGATTTTCCCACTTTTTCCAAAGAGCAAAGTTGATTAGTGGTTTCCATACATTATATATAGCCACACTAGGTTGGCTTATGGGATTTTTTGCCATTGTCATGTGAGCATCTTCTTTAAATTTTTTACATTGTACCTTTTCTATCCAATATTATTGTATTTTTTCAATTGAACATATGTTCATTGGCACATGCATGATCTTCTACCTTATATACATCTGTTTTCTCTCTTCTAATCATCAAGTGCTTTTCAATGGGACAACTGGTCTTACCAGTGTGTGTTCTTCCACATTCACATGGCATTTCATAGATGCAGTTTTCTTTTCAGCATTTCAAGTTTAAGCTTCATAGATATTAAAATTCCTTGTAGTGTTGTATGGCTCTGGAAATCTGTTCTGATGTTATACTGATTGCAAATTTTTTTTAAAATTGTCTTCTATTTTTGAAATGTATGGGTACATTATAGTGCCAATAATTGTCTTTTCTCTTGATGATTCTTTTTGTTGTCTTTTTAATGTTTTCTTAATAACAGCTGATGGATAACTATTTTTCATAAGAGTTTTTCTATATAGAATCTTTTCTTTTTCCCAAATCACTAGTTTCTGAAACTTCTTTTGCTCTGTTCCATAGTGATAGTATAACTCCATGTTTTGTGTTTCTGATGTGAGTGGATATATTTTCCTGTATGTGTAGGTTTTTTATAAACATATAAGAATGCCAGTTTTTGTTCTGATTCTATTGTGAATTTGATTGAAGAGGATATATTGTTAGTATATTTTCTGAAAGTTTGTCACAGTGCTTCATCATGTGACCATACAACAAATGTATCATTCACATGTAAGAACCCAAACTGATGATTAGAAGAGAGAAAACAGATGTGTCTAAAATAGCAGACCACATATGTGCCAATAAATTATGTTCAATTGAGAAAATACAAAAATATTGGATAGAGAAGAAAAGGTACAAAGAAAAAAATTTAAAAAAGATGCTCACATGACAATGAAAAAAATTCCAATAAACCAACCTATTGTGGCTATACATAATGTATGAAAACCACTAATCAACTTTGCTCTTATGAAAAAGTGGAGAAATCAGGATGAGCCTCATTGATAAGTTTATGAAATTACTACAGACTGTTGTCTTTGGAAAGATTGTTTAGTTTATTTGAGCATTACTTTAAAATTCAATACTCAAAAATCTAAGGATCCAGGTTTGAATCCCATGCTAGTACTATCACTGGTCAGGCCAGCAACACCTGAAAAAGAGAAGAGAATAATACCCCTCGAAACATTGTACAAATCCTAACCTATTTGATATGCTATTACTAATAGTTGAATGTATTTGGAATATTTAAATAAAGTTAAATTTTTCTAAAGACATTCAATACACATATTAGATGATGGAAATAGTCCAATATAAAAATGCAAATATCTTCAAGTAATTAAAATAAACTTTGAAATTTAAAAATTCAATTTATAATTAAAAAAAGAAAAATAGTATTTAAGATCTTGATAAAATCAATTTTGCACTATAGCTTTTTGTTTTACATTTTTGTTAAAAATATTTTTTTTAATATAGTTTAAATCTAATCATTTATTTATATAGTTATGTAAAAAAAATACATGGTAATAGTATGCAAGATGAAAAATCAATACTTCAAATTGTCCAACAAATATATAAAAATAAAGAAATCAATATTTTAAACCATTCAAACTGAAACACTATATAACTAGAATGAGAGAGAATGAGTAAGTTTGTTTTTTAAATCATGTGTATAAAATCCCTAATTGGAATGCTATCTATATTCTATACATCTAGATCATTATTACAAAATATGGCCTTTTTAATTACATAATAAACAAATAGAGAACAAGAAACTTTCTATGTTCTGTCCAACTTTACTGACAGTTAATATGATAATAGGCGAATTTGAACGCTTTACCTACCAATTTTTTTTTACATCACAGAAGAATGTACAGATCAGTTGATCCATTCTGTGGCCTTTGCCATATGGCTGAGGAGACTCTACAGCATATAATTTTCAACTGCAAGGCCTTGGAGCAGACAAGATGCATTCTGCAAGGCAAATACAGACAAAAAAATACTACAATGATGCAAATAATGTCAAATTACAAAGGAAGGTCTATACCAGCCATAAGGACCTCAACATTTGTCCTATATGCACTTTGGTGCACTAGGTGTGTGTTCGTATTGGGTAATAATCCCAGACGGCATCCAGCCACATTTAAAAATAAGTTGAATAAAATGCAAGTTAGAGACAAGCAAATCACCAGCCTGGATATTTATGCAGCTACTTGGTCCCTGCTCAAACAAACGGCAAAGTTATAAAGAACAAAATTAAAGAAAGCATGGTCCAGCTTATGCCCCTATTGGACAATAATGTGATTAATTAACATTGCTAAAGTGGATAGAATCATGTAAAATTACCCATATAGATATGTACTTTTAAAAAAATGAATATTGTAGCACTTGAAATTGAACTGACAATAATAAGATTCAACATGTATCTTGCTATGGCATTGTAATACTATGTAACTAAAAGGATCAATAAAGTTTACTATTGTTGAAACTTAATATGATAATAGGCTAACTTTTCAAATGCCATCTTATAATTACCTAAATCAAACTCTTAACATAAAAAAATAATATATTCAACTTTATTATCTCTCTCAACACGTCAATAACTTGTTCTCAGGGTTTAAATTATAATAAATAATGAAACTCGATCACTTACCAAAATATAAAGTAGAACAAAAAGGAATATTTTATTAAATCTAATTTATACTTAAAAACAACTTAATATAAATAATTTATTTAATATCTCTAAATCATTAATATTTTGTAATATAACTGTTTGTGCAAGTGATCATTAGTATTTAAATATTCTCAGGGTAAAAATACTAAAATCAACAAACTCAAGTATTGCACAATGATCCAGTGTAGTGATAAATGAAAAAAAAATTAATCACGAAGACACTTTAAGTAAAACAAGTGGTATATCTTTTATTTATGATTTATATATTTACTTTTCTTTTAAAACTGGCAAAATAATAATAATACAGCAAAGCATAATGCCTTTTTTTAAAAAATGTTTTCACTTAACTTCTATGTCCTTTATATTTATAACCTTTATTAACAATTTTTATTGAATTACATTTGTGTCTGAATGAAAATTATATAATCTTTAAAAATGAGTAAAAGACAATAAAAAATAATAATAACAATAATAGAATTATTTACTAAAATCAAGTGGTTCAAAATCATAAATACATTCTCCAAGGCAGAATAATATTAACTTTGCAATCAAAAGAAAATAATATCGATATTCTCTTTGTACTATGCAAACTTCACTTCTCTTTTAAACTGCTTAATGCAAACTTTTTAAATTAATTCGTGCTATACTACAATTAATCCTCAATTATGGCTAAAAGAATCAGTATATTCATTTATGATCACCATCTCTTATACTAGCACTGATGAAGGCCACAAGCTACAAACTAGTCTGGGGATATTGGATGAGTAAGCACTAGATAGGGATTTTATGCATAAACCTTCTGGCATCCATTGATTACTCTGGTTGGCACAGAGTGGCACTACTGTATGGAAAGTTTTGCCTTGTTTAGTATATTCATTTATATCACATTTAATTTTGAGAATCTAATGAACGGTTTATCACTAAACTATAGTAATCCTAATAATATCTGAATAGAATAAACTTTTATAAACAACACAGGAATTTTTATATTTATATAGATAAAAACTCATGTATAATATTACTATAATAAATTACCTTTCAAACATGTCTTATGCTTAAGTTATAAATTATTTACCAAAAGAAAAAAATATATATATTTCAATAATAATAACAATATGCTTATATATATAAATAGTCTTTATGAGAACAAACACTAATAAATTTTTTATAAAACATTCATTATATATTATGTGTATGCCATAAATATATTAAATATGTATATTAAAATTTAAAAATAATAATTAATAAAACAATACCTTATGGATTATTAGTTTATCATGATAATTTAAAAAAACATGTACACTTTAATTTTTCTTTGATAAAAACAAATAATCAGATTAATTGTCACTTAAATATCTTTCTCCTATATATTTCTTTTTAAAAATCAATAATTAATTGAAATGTCAATGTTTGTTCTTCTTGAGTTTAATTGACTTGGCAGACAACCCTTGATGACAAATGTGTAAATTTTTAAATCATTTAAAATCATTCTTATAACATTCTTTTTTTTTTTACTTATTAATCTAAGATGAACTAACAGGAATAGTAAAGTGATTTCAGCCACTTTTACCACTAAAATTATCATTTTGATTTTCAGGACAGGTATAGTTGATCATTCTCAAAATAATTTCTTTCTCCTTTCAAATGCATGCATGATGACAATTTTATCTCTTCTTAAGATGGTAACTAGTTGGAGGGGATTTAGACAGGGAATCAAACCCAGATAATAATTCTTTTCCACTGAGCTTTAGGTAATAAAAAATTGAATGATAATAAAGTTTGTTATTCCTTTTTTTAACCAAGGCAAATGTCAATCAACATAACAAAATACCTACACAATCTGCTCTTCTTTTATTATATCATAAGTTACCATGACATTCTAGCAACACTTTCATGAGACATATTAACTTAAATTCGATTGTTGATATAATTATTGATTATTTTTTTAAAAACGTTATTTTTAATATTTTACAATTATTTAAATAGACAAATACCATTAATATCTAAAATAGAAATAACAGTTCATAACACACAAAAAATATCTAATTTAAATCTTTTTTCTAAACAAGCAAATAATTAACTTATACATATATATTTAATCATGTACATTTTCAAGGTGATTTTATATAGTTTTTTATTAACTCTGTAATACATCATTATTACTGCCAAATTTATAATCACAAAGAAAATACCACCAATGGGGAAACAAAAAATAAGAAGAAAAAAATACAACAAAATCAAATGAAGATATGTATATATAATTGCAACATTTCCTACCACAATCTTGAAAATATTGTGATATATTATTAAATAATCAATTATATAAAGGAATATATATACATCAAACTAATAAAGACATCTCTCATATTTTATTAATAAAGCATTCAAACTTTATGCATAATAAAAATGTTTTCTTTTATTCTCCTCTTTAATATATATACATTTTTAAAACACATACATATATTAATATCAAATAGATCTTACCAATCTTTACAAATTCCTTCTCCTAACAATATATATATATATATATATGTTAAAATGAAGATTTGCACGCAAAATATGTATTTTATATATATATATATATTGTTCTAATTAACAATTGGAGGCTACAACAGAACTTTTTAACAAAATAATTATATAAATTCCTTAAATTAAATATCCCTCTTCATATCTTACATATTTAAGAACAAACTTCAAAATTTAAATAAATTCATTTCGACATCAAACAAAAATTACTTTATCAACAGGACATCTGATATAAACAGTCTACTTCACTTTAAGGCCTTAATATTTCTGCAAAACAAGTCCTAACATTAATAAATTCATATTCACAACTTATTACATAATTATTGAATTTTTTTTTTAAATATAGTGTGTTGCCAAATTGCACATAAAGTACAACCATTTGCAATCCTCTTGTAAACTAAATCACTCATTTACTTTGATAAAAAAATAATAATAATTATCAATTTTATCATGGGCAAGGTTTAATTATCATTAGATTTACATGATTATCATTCACTTCTTTCAGGAATATTGTAACAAGACCTGAGATAGAAGGATTGATGACAGGTTTGAGTTAAAGTGATGTGGGTTCTTCATGATACATTGATAAGGGTTTGAGCATTATATGTCCCTTTCAGTCCATCTGATATACCAATAATATAAGCATTCACTCTAACCTTTTTTCAATCCTATAAGATCCTTCATAGATATTGAAGAACTTTTTATACTGATGTACTTTCTGGTGACTAACATGGATGTGTACAAACCAACATTAAACCTCCAACCCTAAACTGACCAGGACATTGCATCTTTGCAAGTACCACTTTTCACTCATTCTTACCATATTTTCTTTAGCACTTTTTAAATCATCATTGTAACATCTCTTCTGGAATAGTAGGTAAAGGAGTTTTAATTGATATTAGCTCCTCACAACCAAAGATATTAAATGATAATGTTGAGATTAACAAGACCCAAGATGAAAGGGATAGTGATAGACCTTTTCTAAAAAAATAATCTACCTTATATTTACATGTTTGTAAAATTAATGGCTTTTCTGTACTAGGCAAGAAATTTTAGAAGTTCAGTAGTTTTTTTCCCATGAGGTGTATGACTATGAATGTAGAAAATTTGGTAACAGAAAAAAGTTTAAAATGGTTAAAGATACAAAATTACTACATGAGATTAAGTTTTATGATAAATGTAAGAACATGTTTTATTTTGAAGAGAGTGACATGATGATTTTAAAGTGTGCTGGCCAATTGTTTTAAACAATAGACATGAATATAATGATTTTAGTTTTGATAGAAGGATTTTTAAGAATTTGAGTATAAAGAACTGCTATATCGTGATATATGATCATGAGAAGTTAAGAAGCAGGGTATTATAAGGAGATTTAGCTTTTCACATTCTATAACTAATGATGACAGGATGAATGTGAAGTGTTTAATTTTAAATGGTGTAGATTTCAAAAGAATTTATCAAAAGACATTTAAACATGTAAGTAGATATAGCTATAGTCAAGAATATTTGGCTCATGATTGAAAAGGCAGTAGGAATTTCATTTAATATAAAAAATCTGTATTTTTAGATAAATTAGGGTATGAATTTGTTGATATGCCATTTATCTGATCTTGGTGATTTGTTTTATAAATGACCAGTCAGAATGAAAATTGAAATGACAATCTTTATATTGGAAGCCTTTGTCATTTTCAAAAATTACCTATTTAAAAGGAATCTTATAATTCTGAAGAGATAATTCTATTGCATTGTTCTGAATTAAAAGGTTGCAATTTGCTTAATTTAATTTGTTATTTAATACAAGCTTGTTTAAATGGGATTTGCCTATACATAAGTTTAGTTAAAATAGAGTTGCTATATTTTTAATGAATACAATATTATAGTTTAATTAAATGCTTTCTTGTTTTGAGAAATATATTTGATCCTTATAATTCAGAAAAAATAGAGAAAATATTATAATTAAGTTAATACTTAAAATAACTTACTTATTATAGTGACTTGTTTTAATACTATAAGTTATTCCGTTATTATTCATTTCATTGAGTTAGTATTTTTTTTACATTTTCATAAGGGACAAGAAATATAGTAGATAACTCTCATGGTGAATATAATATATATATATAATCTTTAAAAGAATTTTTTTCATTTTAATCATATATAGTTGCATTTAAAAATCTGATTTTAAAATAAAATGAACTGGTGTGTCTATTTGTTTTATGCATACAATTGTTTTTTTATTTTAAACTGTTTATTTTTTTTTAAAGTTGTTGAGATTAAAATCTTTTATTCACATTTAAGTGAAAAAATTATTTTAAATAATTAAAAAAAAGAGATTAAAATATTACAGGAATTTATTCTAGTTTTATTATCTGTCAAAGAATATTTGTGTATTGATATATATTTAAAAAGACTAGAGAGATATATGATTTTAAATTTAATAAAATTATATCAAAAGTTTATTTAAGTTAAATTTTTATTATTTTTTGTTAATATTAAAATGATTTTAGAAGTAGTTGATTGTAAGGCATTAAAAAACAAATGTTCAAGATGTGTAAATGATTATGCAAAGCAAACTTCGGAAAATGTTTAGCATATGTGGTCTCTAAAAGATAACTATAGTAATTTCAGATAGCATTAATTTTACAGTAATGGGGGTTGTTTACCCTTAATAAAAAATATTTGATATTTGATAAGAACTTTTGATCCTACTAGATCATTTTCTTTTAATTCAGTTTTAAAAAATGGCAATATTATTAAAGTTATTAGTCATGACAGTTGGCTAGATAAAGATAGTCTGATGAGGCTTATGAAACCTCCATTCCAGTTGCCTATATTACTGCCAAGTCTCTGTGGTATTTATAATGTTAAAAAACAAAAGCCTAAAATAAAATAAAAGTCTATCTAACAAAAATGAAATCTATCTTTTCTACACCTAAGCACCAAACATACATTTTAAAGATATTCAGATGGACAATATTACTGCATGAATCAATTAATAGTTTATCAACATTTTTGAGAATTCTTAAATTTTTACATCTATCTATAATCATCTAAACAAATTTTGGGAACAACAGACTTTTTATCTACAACTTTTAAAATTTTATCAAGATGAACTTTTTTTTGGTAATCTTCACTTTCCTAGTTTATCGTCAAATATTACTTGGCAAACCTGCTAAAAATCACATTGAAAATTAACTTTGAATTCAGGAATTTAGATTTAAAAAAGAAATAAAGACATTATTTCCATTAATAACAATTTTATTATGAATTGTTACTACACATTTTTTTTTCTCTTAGATCTCCCAAAAAAAATGTTCTTTTAAAACAACAAAGGTAATATTTCAAAATATTTTTTTTTGCTTTATCATCATCATCATTATCAACCATTATCAATCCACTGCAGGATGAAGGTCTCTCCAAGTTTAATCCATCTTCTTCGATCTTTAGCTTCTCTTCTCCACATCACCCCTGCACACTTTCTTATTTCATCCATCCATCTCACATGTGATCTCTTTCTGGGTCTTTTACAATCTCTTGGAATCCAGTTTAAAATTTCAATTGTCCATCTATTATCATCTCTTCTAGCAATATGTCCAGCCCAACTCCACTTCAATCCTCGAAAATGCAGTGTATGGGTAAGAGAACAAACAGGTGTTACTGACCTCATTGAAAAAATTAAAAGATTGCTTTATATATAATATATATTAGCAAACATCCCACATAATAATTTTAATGTAAATGATTAGGATTAATAAGGGTTATATAATGGTTATTAAAATTTATTATTGTCATAAACTTTAAATCTTATAAATACATTGTTCCAGGGTAAAAGGAATTGTGTTGATATTTAATGAGTTATTAAAGATACAAGTATTAGAAGTAAGGCATTGATAAACTTAATTTGTTATGTGAATAATTGAACAGTCACCTTCTTATACTTGGCATTGTCATAAGCAGTAATATATATCATTTTTATTTGTATAAGAGATGATGGTTTCTTCTTATTACAATCTTGTTTATCTGAGAGATGGGAATTCCTCTCATTGCTTAGCGATTTCGTTTTTTACATAAGAGATGATAAAATTTCTCTTATTACATGTTACATGAGAATGTACACGAATACATGTAGTAATATATTTACTTTACCTTTTCACTTAATAAATAAGCTATTACTTGTGATCCTAAGTTAGTTTGTTTAGAAGCTTCCTATATTATATTTTATTTCAGTAGATAAGTTTGATGTATTATTAAAAGGAACTTTTACCTGCAAAATACTTATAGAAACTGTTCTAAATTAGTTATTTATTTTGTTAGCAAATAATTATAATATTCTTTTATATAACCATAGTTAAGATTTTTTTTAAACTTATAGATAACAGTGCTGAATACAAATAGTGCCATTTCACTTTGAATTTTTATTTATTTAATACTTTGAAAAACTGTAGTAACTTCATAAATATGTTTGTTATTAATGATCATGTGAAATCACTTAAATGTCAATAAAATGTTTATATATATATATTTTAATTATATTTGTTTTTTGTATATTTTTTTAGTAAGGTCAACACTTATCATTGATTTATGGTCACACATATTAGATTCGCTATGGCATTTTGATATTTAACCAAGATATTAAATATACTAATATTTTCTTTTGCCTAGCCATATTAAATTGCTATTAAATATTACATTATATACCCTATATATTACATATATAGACACAGGTATATAATAAGCCTGTGTGTTTCAGCTATTGCAACATTGTAATTTAAAAAGGAAAAAGATGATGTATACATTAAAAAAAAATTAGGGTTATTTTATTTATTTTAAATATATTTCAGGATCAATAAAATGCCCCTTTGATTTCGATATATATTTATTTAAAATGGACATATACATAATAGAAGAGTCTTAAAAATATAAAATACATTTTATCTTTATAAGTTTAGCTAGACAGAAGTGAGAGATTTATTATTATTGATCTATTATTTATAGTTACAATTTTTGGCTTGATCAGTTTATATTAAAATATTAAAAAATAAAAAGTCAACTTCACTTCCCCATTATCTTTATTAGTAAGGTAAAGTTTAAGCCACCCAAATATGAGAAATACTTGAGGAGCCAGCTTCCCACATTATTTTAAAGTTTGCTATGTATTTTATTCTGTTTATTTATAGTTTTATATAAATTGTTTAAGTTGAGTAATGTCCAATAGGTGGAGTGAGTATAATTAGTTAGTCATGTGGTATATAAAACTTTATATCTTGAAAAGATCTCAATAAGAGATGAAAACTAGTTTGATAATTAAACAATTGTAATTATAATTAGTTATTTGTTTCAATTTTATTTAAGTTGATTATTGTTTTTATTATATTGAACATTCCTCAGAGAAATAAATAGTTAATTTAATGTCATAAAAATAAAATAAGAAAATAAACAAATTATAGTGTAAATTAATTATTTACAATTTCCAGTTTTTTTAAGAAAAACACAGTGCGCAAGCACATTTACTACATTGCTTCTAATGAGAAGCTTTCTCTTTTATTTCAAATCTCACTTCTGTCTTTTCTTTACTTGAAACCTCAACTTTTTATTTTTTTTTTATATGTGAAAGCATTGACCGGGAAGTGAACCTGGGTCAGTTGCTTGGAAGGTAGCTATGCTAACCGTTAGGCCACCAATACTTGGCATACCTCAACTTTTTACTGCTTTCTCTGAATGGTACTGATAAAAAAACTATTTTTATTGAAATTATTATCAATGAATATGCATGTGTTGGTGGATGAGAGGTCAGCACAGCTGCCTTACAAGCAGTTGTCCTGGGTTAGCAGATTCACTCCCTGGCCGATGATGTGATACATGAAATATATATATATAAAGCTGTTAAATGAATGCTACAGAATAGCCATAAATAAGCAACTTCAGGTCCAATTACAGAGCTATTTTACACATGCCCCCATGCTATGAATGTCAACATGAAAGAGTTAATGAACAATATATGTGAGTGAATAACTATATGCATTTAATAACAATGTTTTTTAATTATTTAATTTAAATTTATTAATATAACTATTTAAATAATTATGCCAAAATCATTAAACTAATAAATAAAATGAATAATTTTTAAACTAATTTTAAAATATGCATACTTTAATTAAAAGATTACTTATTTCATTTCTAAATTTAATGATTTTTGATAATAAATTATTTAAATTATTATATTTATAAATTAAAAATTAAAAACTTAAAAATTATTGTTGCTGTTGTAGTTATTATTATAATAATTATTTACAATTATATATTGTTGATTAATAAAATCTGAATTTTACATTACAACTCAATATAAAAAAATTAAATATATTATTAAAAAGATATATATTAAACAAATATATAGATTTTAAAAAAAAGGAAATAAATAAATACAAATATTACTTCTAAATATTCCTGCTTACATTTATATTAAAGAAAGTAGAAAATAAAAACAAGCAAATAAAATTATATATAAAAAAAGTTTTATATATATATATACAAATATCAATATAAGATTATTATGTATGAATGTATAAATTAAAAATCCAAATAAAATAGTGCAATTATATTTTACAGCTCTGAAAAAATCTGTCAAACATTTGAAACTATCAGAAAAAAACAATCACAATAAAGAGCATTATTAAAATGTGGAAACAGAAATGTATAATTCATTTACTTAGAATAGATCTTCAAAATAAGGTCCTGTCAGATGATTAAAAATGTTATTATTCTGATTTTTTTATTACTTAAAAGGTTTATTTTAATAAGTATCCCATTTTTCAATACAAGTCTATGAAGTAGCTCCCCATGAAAAAAACATTAAAAAAGAATGTTATTTACTACATTTGATAAATAATGGGTAATGAGTTTTCTTTATTTTTTTAAGTGTGTTATATGACAATAAGTTATTATTTATTACATTAATTCAATCTAGTTTAAATAGGCAAGTAATAATTTGATAATTAACTAGTTGGTTATGACTACATTGCTTCTAATGAGAAGTGTTCTCTTTTATTTCAAATCTCACTTCTGTCTTTTCTTTACTTGAAACCTCAACTTTTTTTTTTTTACATTTCAAAGCATTGACAGGGAAGCGAACCTGGGCCAGCTGGTTGGAAGGCAGCTATGCTAACCGCTAGGCCACCAACACTTGACATACCTCAACTTGAATGGTACTGATAAAAAAACCCACAGTCTCTTAAAATTTTGCATTGGAATCTAAAAAAAAATCCAACTTTAAAACAGTAAGGTTTTAAATGTCTTCTAGTACGAAATTATTTATGCATGAAACATTATACAGCTGAAAATATTGATTAACAATTTAGAACATTTTCCTTACCAATGGAAAATTCTATAATTACTGAATCACATTAGAAAACTTCACCAATATAAAAAGTTCTAGAAAAAAAAAAAAAAAATCCATGTAAATATTATTTGTTCTTTATCTAGAACTGGATTAGAATCTTTTACAACCAATCAGAAATGAAACGTTCATAAAAAATTGGAAGATTTCTTTTTAATCACAAAAAACAAGCAAGCAAAAATACTTAGCTTAAAAATAACTATTTTTATTATTGATTTAAACTTCTCTCAAAATAATGCTATAATCATTCAATGATCTTCCTTATAGTTAATTAACCAGTATTATCTCTTAATAATGCTTCACATAAATACGATAACAACTAAGTGATTTTTAAATAATAAGTTGCAGATCATTGAATTACTGGAAATATGTTAATAACAGAAGTACATATTTATTCTGTCTGTATTCAGATACATCACACATTCATATATTTCAGGTAGTCGAAGTTCAAGCTTAAAAATTGTACTTAATAATATCTTCATTATAAAATGTAAAATATTATACAATCTTAAACAAATGTGATAATAAACAATTTAAAAATGAGCACCATTTATATATAATTATTGATCAGTTATAGATATATAGCTATTCTTAGATAGAAAGTAAAAAAAAGAAAACTATAAACCTTCACTACCTATTATTTTAAGAATCTAATGATTGTCATCTTTTTATCACTTTTTATTTAATAGAGAGATGATGGAAAACCCGTTGTTCTGTAGGAACCCTAAAGAATTTAAGCCCCACTCTAAATTTCAGAAAGCTATCATCGTGTATTTTTAAAAATCCGTAAATAAAATTAGTAAGAAAAAGTAGTTGTCAACTCTCGACAATCCATGAATAATTTTAACAGTTTTTCAAAAAATTATGTTTGACACATACATAAATCTATTATTAACAATACATCCGATCAAAATTCTAACAAGCAGAAATTTCTTTCTTATGTGTTAATTAAAGATTATGACAAATCATTGCTTTTTTAAAATGATGAAAAAAAGGTAAAAATTAATTTTATTTATTTATTTGATCTTTTAAGATCAATTTAATTCTAAAAATAAATAGAATAATCTGTGCGTGTGTATGAATTTCATGGTAATCATTATTTTTAATCATTATTTTACTTCAAAGCAGATTAAAAGGGTCTGCTGGTTTAATCTATTTTCTTCATATATAACTTCTCTTTTCCACATCATTTCCAGAATTCTTTTTTTATTTATCTCATCTATCCATATTGCATATTGTTTCTGTCGAGGTTTTTTTTTTAATCTTTTAGAATCCAAGTGAAAACTTCAATTGAACTTACACCTAAACAGACGTAGTTATACTATGTCATGAATAGTCTTTCTTGTTAACAGATTTAGTTATATGGTCTAAAGTCTCTGTGCTGAACTTCTTTTTAACACACATAGATGTATTTTTTCCCTTTTAATATTCTTTCTAGCTAAAATTCTTAATCCAAATTTAATTCTATGATTAGTTTCATTCATTGATTCCATATGTGTTAATAATCTTACAAAATATTTGTGATTGTTAATTTCTTTTAATTTATTAATATTAATCTTTATTTTCTTTTCGTGTAAAAAAAACATTATACGTTATCATAATCTTTTTAACATTTATCTTTAGTCATGATAACTTTCCTGAAACTTAAAAGTATTACATGCTAAAACACCCATATCATCTGCAAAAAGCAGAAGATGACTTAGATAAGTTCCTGTTATTTTTATTCTCTTAATTCACTACTTCAATCCATAAAAACTGCTATAAAAAGTTTTGACTATGGAATTATCCATATATACTGAAACAGTAAGATTCGTATTCGAATCTTAAGTTTCACCTTTTTCTGTCGTCTCTCACTGACCGGTCTATCCCGCCCAAATTTAAACTTTTTGGTATCGAATTCTGTGTGTAGCAATATTAAAAATGTATATATGTAGAATTCAGTATAAACACGCACACATTTCGATCTCAAATTAAAGGCAATAAATAGGTATAAAATAATATAATTTAGATTTCTTTTAGTTATATAATTTTGTATAATTTTAATCATTTATTTTGGATTATAAAGTTCGTATTTATTGCTTTGTTTAAATTTCGTTTAATAATAATTCTAAAAAAAAATCTAATGCAATATTTAATTAAAAGTTAAAATAATCTTATGTTCCCTTTTTGTCTTTGAAATTTAAAAGCATCAGTCAGTGATAGATAATAGATTAATTAAAGAAAAATTTCCCAAAATGTAATTAGTAAATGTAAAATATAAACAATAGAACGGCAGCTTTTTTTAATTAAAACCAACAAAATGCATTGATTATCCTCAGGGCAGATTAAGTAGAACCTAAAAATACCTTAACAAAAATGTGAAAGATCAAGATAAAAAAAGAGACCATCTTAGACTTGCTGGAGACATTCACTTAAACTTTAGCTTTGCTCTCGATCACTGAGAGTCTCCAAAATATAAAAATAAATTGTTCCTGCCAAGGTATGACCGAGTAAAAGCACCTAGATTATTCTCCATCGGGAGATGGCCTATCGGATACCGAACTTTCCATTGCCCGTCATAAATTCACCATGAAGATCTGCTGCCTGAAATAAATGAGAAAGCTGCTGCTACTGCTGTTAAAATAAATGAAATGCCTAAATACAAGAAAGAACTGCTAATCACGAACCTTTTGCTACTAAACTAATGGAATCAGAAAACTTCTTATAAAACAGGTACCTATCTGCGTTCAAACTCTAGAGTACTCTAATAATATGCTATAGCTCTTCTTTATACTACTTATCTAAATTATAAAATGTAAAACTACCATATGTATAACTAAAACTGAATAATTAACTTAATGTGTAAATTTCTCTAATAATCTAGCTTACCTCATTCTATCTTTCTTGGGTGCATATTTCTAAAATCTACATTTTATCTATATTTATTATTTAATTATTGCATGCTCATAATTGTCTCTATTTTCAAAGTTTAAATCTATGATCGCTTGAAACAGTGAATGCGTGTCAAATTTTCATTAATATTTACTTTCATAAATAACTTAACTTTCATATAAATCGACACGCATTCAATGCATCATTTATTGTAATGCAGGGTCTACTACTTCACAAATGGCTGGCATATTAGTTGTAATCATTCCCAGTTTAGATATGTTTTGTATTTATTAAATCTTAATGAATAATTCCATCAAATTACATTTCTTTGAGAGTCGCCAATGTTCTTTAGTAAATGTTGATAATGTAGGGCCGAGTTAGAAATCTATTTAAATCTTATCATAATTGTTTATACATTATACATGGGTTACATTTTAGAGATGTGATGACCCATTCTGCCGTGAAATTTCCGGATTGTTCAGGGTTGAAATTAACCCCAGTCGTCCTACACAAGCGGACATAATGGGTGCTCCCGTAGGACTTGACGACATCATGCAGCCAGCCGGAAAACTGCGACATGGACCACTTGTCCCTGGTTATGCTTATGTGACACCTTACTTCATCGGGCCGATGGCAGAGACCAGCCCGGCATTCTTATAAACTCATTCATGGCATTGCAGTTTCGATATACTGCCATTCCATATCGCCTTTCTAAAGCGTACCACGTGTTCCTTTACTTAATTTTATTATTCTATATATCACTCCGCTTCTGCATTATCTTCATAATTCACTCTCAAATAAATGTTTGCCCTTAGTGATAAACAAATATTTTAATTAAATAAATATATGTCCGCCGCTACTCTTAAATCTTACTTTAGAGTCCTGCATTGCAAAGGTATAAATCCCTCAAGGCATGCACATTAGAAATGCTTACTCGAGAATTTTAGGTAGCCAGATTATGCCTTCAAATAAATGAATTCCTTTTGTAAATAAATGCATTCTTTAAAATATAATCATGTCGCAAATCCTGCTACTGAAGCTTTTAATCCATAAAATATTATTAGTAAATGATTTTCTTATTAAAATGTGTTAATAAATAATTTTAAACTATACATTTGCAGTTACGTTTCATTTATTCAATACCCATTCTATAGAATATTTCCTCGATTATATAAATACGAATGTTTAATTAATATTAGTTTGATTATTGGCTAACTCGAAAATAAAATCATGAATCTCTTGCATATCCCTGACCACCGTGCCTAAAGAAATATTTATTAATGTTGCATCAGATGCATTGTTTTGTGGATTGTATTGTGGAACTGATATACTATGTTCAAACTCAGTACCATGGATGGCTTCGCTACCTCGATGGTGCTGCTGTTCTGTGTGATAGTCGAATTCTGCACTATGTTTACGAGTCACACGTTTTCTGACTGTTACAATACATACCTTCTCAATGTTAATCTTTTTAGAGTAATTATGTAATCTATGCATTACGGTTGCATTTTGATTAATATACTTCAGAATTTGACAATATCCTGGATCTATTTCATAATATTTGAATCCAAGGTATAATCTCTTAGTTATTAGTTTTTTATCTTTGATTTCTAAGACTTCGTTGATAAATGTAAAAAACTGAAACTGGTCTAGAGATAGGAATTTAAATGCACCCTCATCTGATAATTATTGATTATTCAAATTTATTGAAGATTGAACTAGGGAAGTCTAATATTGTTTATATAAAATTAATGATATATCATTAAAATTGAGATATTGAAATAAATTATGATAAAATAACGGTAAGCAATGTTGGCATATATTGAAGGAGGATATGTTTATCATTTTCATTTTTTTGCATATAATTTAAAATGCTGTACTTATTACTTACTACATAAATGATATCAGATATTTATACACAATGATTTTTTAAATGAGTAGAAATTATTTTTATCATATATATTAGTTTAAAATTTGGCCTTAATTCAAAGTTTTTCCAGAATTATATCATTTATTAGATTTTGTAATTGGTATTTCACACATAGTTTCAATTGCTGTATTTGCACATATCAAATCTTGAACTATCATCCAGTATAAAATTTTCTATATCACCCTCCTATTATAAATCATTCTGTATCTGATATAGCACCAATTTTTTATGTTATTCTATTTTTGTTATTGCTGTTTATTAAGAATCCATGCCTCGTGTATTTCGATGTTTATGTTTTCATAATAAATTATCTATACATTTTTCAAAACAATACAGATTTATTTCATTTCATTTATCTGACTCACAGTATGTATGTGCATGTATATATTATATTATGGCAATCAATATCTATTAACATTACTCTCAATAAATTTAACCATTTACATGACAAAATAAAAGTCATATGACATTATGAAATTAAATAAAATGATGTAATTATGATGAAAATAGTATTTACACGTATAAAAATAGATTCTTATTTATCTAATAAAAAAGGTAATAAATCACCAAAGACTTCTGAAATATTTACTTTAAGTATTTTATGAACAACATATAAATATTTATGCGTAATTCTAAAGGGCAGATTTTTAACGTAAAAAAATGCTTTGTGTGGTTCAGCATAGAGATAGAGTGGCGAACTTAAAACCGAAAGGTTCCTGAATCGAAGCTTGTTATTTCTGATGCGCAGAAGCTACATGACACTCCCAGCAACTAACCGTTAGTTAGTATTACATTAAAAAAAGAAACATTTTACTACATTTTTTTTCTTTTTAATAAGCGTAAAAGTAGGCATTTTTTTCTGCTCATTAATAAATAAGTTGATTGAAGAACTAACATCTGGATATCAGTACAAGAGAAAATGAGAATCTTGTGATCAAATAAATTTCAATTAAAATTTATTAATCGTAATTGAAGATTTAAAATTTTCTTTGATGTTAGTAAATGAAACTTAAGTATGAATGAATAAATAGAACAATTATTATGCAATTGCTCTATTGTATAATATAATCCAATTATCAAAAGGAATTATATATATAAACTAAAAAATAATCGCCGGATTTATTAATGAAGTATAGTAGCCCGATAGATTTTATGAAGTAAATGTAGCTTTAATAAGATTACTAATATTGACAACTTCTATAAAAATGATGTAGCCACGTCATAAGAAATGATAGGTAAATCGGAGTAATTACATTGAAATTTCTAGTTCAGAGACTAGGCGTCACCATGCAAGTGTTAAACTTAGGCTATAAATAAAATCAATAATATTGACATGTCTTTTAATTTAATTCATAAAGAAAGGGATTAGGCATACACATAATCAACATTTTTTAAAAATAAATTAAAAATAATGCTGTTTTTTATTTATTTAATTATAAGATAAATTCGAATACACATTAAATAATTATAGACCACTAGCTTGCTTAGCGGTGTGCAGCCTAATAAAAAAAAAAAATCTCTAGGATACTTGCAAAAATCATCATTATTTGAATTTTTTTTTCTCCATGTCCAATTTTTTAAAATTGAAGTTGTGGATATTAAAACTAATCTTACTGCATCTAATATTAAATGTCTCGATGTTTTCTTATTCAGCATAAGATATTTAATTTCACTTCACTTTAATTGCTTTCTAAGTCATTCCCGGTATTTCATTTATATATTTATTTCTCAATTTGTACTCTTTAATTAATGGTAAAATAAATACGACTCTAGTTATTATTATTAGAAGAGTAAAATGTTAGAGTAAGAAATTTTGAATTGTACTTAGAATATTTTATCTATGCTTTAATTAATGTTTGATATTAAAAAACAATGTTAAATTTTAATAACTATCTAACTTTAAATTTATCTGATTTAATAATTTTCGGATGTAATTTAATTAAATGATAATTATTTTTATATATATAAAAAAGGTAACGTGGATAAACTATCAGCAGAAATCAAAAATTATTTGACACTGGGGCATAAAGAAAAAGATTATATATATATGAATTTCTTAAATTAAAAATAATGATGCTACTGTATTCATATATCAATTAATTTCGGTTGGTTTTGAAATAGATTAGTTAATTTAATTTTAATAAATACACATAAGCGTATATATGCTTTTATTGTATATATTTTTAATTAGATAACCATAATAATAGATTTCAAAGACTGAAGTAGAAATAAAGTAATTACAGATATATTGTTTGCGTAACTGTATTTTTGTTATATTCTTATTCCGAAGCCAGATTGACTTGATAGGTCTAAGCAATAAAATATTATAACGCGTAATAGTAATCTATCATTGCTTTTCACTCCCTTAACGAAATTTTATTTTCCTATCTCTTATTTAATCTATATTATAAAAATAATACAAAAGTTAAAGTTTTATTTAAATATTTTATTAAAACTATAAGACAAATTTAAGTGATATAGTTATAAAATTATTTTAAAAATCATTTCGAACTCTATTATTAATATAAATAATATTTATGATCAAGCATATACATCTGACTAACAGAAAATAAATGTAGTATGGTGAAATACTTGTTACAAGAACCCCCCCCCCTCCATTTATATTTATATTCATTTCTTGCTTTTATTTTTTATTATGGTTAAATGCACTGTTCAGATAAATATTTATTTTAAAAGTAACACAAGAGCATTGACTTTATTAATTTTTTTCTCTTTTCTCCTTATAATATATATGTATGAGTGCTATATATACACTACACGCAAGGAACCATTTAAAATTACAATTTAATTTTTTTGCTACATTTTTTTTGTTACATTTTTATAAGATATTTTTGTCTTATAGTAATACTTTTAATAATAATAATACGACAGATTTAATGCAGTATATTGAGAAATGTGCACGTTTCTAAATAACTAATTGCCCTTCTTAATATAAGTATTAATTTAAAATGCAGATTTTAAAATGAAAAATTAGAAATTGTAATTAAATGTTTTTTCCAAAATTTATTCTGTCCCATAAAGTAAAATAAATAGTCATTTACAGATCTACTTAAAAGCTTGCAAATATTATATTGCAAACGAATAGTAAGCAAATTTATAATTAATTATTCGAACTAATTATTTTTGCTTTTTAAAATAAATAAATAAATAATTATTTATTTGATTCAAAACAATGTATTACTTACAATACTAACGGTGTTAAACAATATATATATTAGAATATTGGCTAATACATATTTGGTAAGGCAAAAAGCCATTGAAGCTCAAAGCCTATAGGCAATTTCCTCATCAGTCGCGAAAGATTCGTCATATTATAATAGTATTTCTGTCTCACAATCATATTATCAATACTTGTCTCACCAAGCAGATTTACCTGGAAATTTATCTTCTCAGATAATAATAACTAAATATCCATTTATCGATCAATATTGAATTGTTCAGAAGTTTATTTCATTTCTGTTAGATACAAGGTTTGATTTTTATCATTTAATTTTAGATAACAAAAAGTAGAATAAGAATTTTTTGAGCATATGTGAAAGGTTTGTCTTTTAAGAAAAGGATTTAAGACACTTGGTCCCTCTTTAAAACTTTAAATAAACCCAGCAGAATAAATTCTTAATATACATTTTATATGTTCTTGCCTTGCAGCTGTAAACTTTCTTTCTTCTAAGAATATTCATACGATAAACAAATATAGTTGGAATAGTCACCAATATATATATATCAAACAGTTTGATAAGTTTTCTAGCATTTTATTTTCAAGTTTTAAATTTGATCTCAAAAGATTGTAAAAGACCTAGAAAGAAACACATGTTAGATGAATGAATGCTATAATAATGTATAGAAAAAACTGGATTAGATTTGGAAGGACCTTTATTCTACAGTGGATTGATAAAGATCGAAAATGAGGATGCTAACAATATTCAAAATGCTGTAATTGTGAATATACATTAAATTTATATAAATTTAGTTAATTAAAAAGCTATAAATTTGATTTATCCTTTCTTCTAATAGTAAAAAAGCTTACAAGATAAAATGTTATTAATTTTCCTATTTCTCTAACTCTAATCTAATAAGAATTAATACTGAGGTAAACTTTATTGGAATATTTAAATTATGTTGATTATCAAAACTTAATTTCATATATCCAAATATATATATATATACAGCAGTTTGTAATTAACGGTTACTCATACATTTCAGACATATGCGTAAATACCGTATAAGTTGATCTATACGTATCAATTAAAAATCCCCCACTCTCATCTTAATAAAAGAATAACATGAATTTCTGGTTTAGTGAAACAGTTTTATTATATCATTAATTTAATTCATGAGACGAAATATTTTACCGACTGCGTGGTCAAAAAAAAAATTGCTTTAAATTTTTAATTTTTCCCAGACAAAAAATGGGAAACAAAGAGAATAGTCTTTTTTAAAAAAAACAAAACAAATAATATACTTTAAAAAGTCAATAAAAAGAGATTACATTGAAATTTTATAAATGAATGCAACTGCAATATAATTTAAGATTAAGGAATTTTACGTTTTTTCTTCTGGATGGGAACAAATTATAGTAATAATTTATAAAAAGCTTATAAAAAAAAATGTCTCGAAAAAATATTAGTATTATTTATTAAATTCATTTTATTTTATTTTTTAATTAAAAAACAGCAACAAAAGATTATTTATTAATACATTTCTTCACCGCGTTCTCTCTATATACTATAGAGAAAGACTGAGAAAAAAGAGAAAAAATGTCGCCATTATTTTTCTAAACATTTATTTCTTTTTAAATTTTACTCATTATTGCAAAAATTAATTTTATTAATTACGAGTCAGTTTTAATATTTACTTTCTTCTATTTACCTATAATTATAATCGAAATATTACAGTTGCATAGAGAATATAAACTGTATTTATTTTTAATAATTTTTATTTAAAATTAGTATTTTTTAAAATATTTAAAATTCATGGGAAATTTTGAAAACTAGTAAAGGAAGTTAATAAATTAAAACAAATAGCTGAAGGCAATTTTAATAATTATTTTTAGCATTTTCAATAACAGTGTGACGATATCGACTTTAAGATATTTCTAAAAACTGTTAATTCTGTTCTTCCCACAGTATTTATTACATTTCGAAAGTTAAAACAATAATATTAAAAACACGTAGTTTTAAATATAGCACAATATATTTCCAAATATTCAATTTTAAATGATGCACAAATTATACATATTATTTTTATACCTATTTTATTTGTAAAAGAAAAATAAAGTCAAATATATTTCAAAAATTTTAATTATTAAAATTATAATCATCTTGGAAACTTTATATACCTTTTTTTAAAAAAAAAAAAAAATCAGAATTCAATTTTTAAAATCATACTTTTAATAAAATTTATTCATGCTAGGAAAATGTGTAAAGTCATTCCATTAATTACTATATATTATAATGACTTTTGGTTTTAATATAAATTTTCTATATATTTAATTTCTAAATCATAAAATAAATAATCAGTTACCCTTCTTGAAGCTTCAAATTTAGCTATTTATGT
This sequence comes from Epiperipatus broadwayi, assembly GCA_028023455.1. Lineage (NCBI taxonomy): Eukaryota > Metazoa > Onychophora > Udeonychophora > Euonychophora > Peripatidae > Epiperipatus > Epiperipatus broadwayi. Next base: position 6,289,774 of record JAQFVV010006222.1, read on the forward strand.
GCAATGCGAAATCTATGGGGAAAAAGTTACAAAACAATTACGATGATTATTGAATATTTGGCAAATATTTATTTTGTTTTTCTAATGGTCCCACATAAAACAAATTGTATTTGTAAAATTCAAAATGCTATTTATCTTTTAATTATATTTCTTTTTGTGGAATTTATATAGACTTTATTTTTCTTTCTCTGACAATCTTTATAAGGAGGGTATGTCTCTTGTATATAATTATCTTTATTATTTTACTTCTATTTTGTGTTTTTTTATTTTTAATCAATGTTTTTTTATTAATATCTTTGTTTGAGTAGCAGTTACATAGAAGGATATTTAACATGTTTTTATGTCCACAGCATAATTGTGTGCACCATCTAGTGAAAATACATATTTGAATATTTTTTTTTTAGCAATACACTTCATCTCAACTATCCATCAATTACAAAAAAAGTCAGACCTTTCTTTTTCACAATGTATGCATTTTATGAAAATATTCACTCAACAAATAAACCAGATCTGCATTAGCATATGGATCCCCAAGCCCATGTTGACAGTTTAATATTTTTTTATTACACAACTCTTTTGAAAGATAGAGAATATGGTAACCAATATGGTAACTTATCTTTTGACAATACTGAATTTTTTTAAAATTAAAATTATAAATTCATACATGAATTAAATAAATATAAACATATTTTTAAAAAATCCATTAAGAGTTATAAAATGTTAATCTACTGCCAAATTTTTATGTTCATGTACTGAATACAATGAATTAGAATGTGATATAACCAGTGAGCTATATCCCATGAAAAATTTGAAATTATTTTATCCATTCATTATTATTATTGTTATTTTAAACAAATTATAGTGATGTCATAAACTATGGTATATTTTGTTCAAGCTCCTTTTACATTCAACATATATAGTGCATAATATGTCATGTTTTGTTGATAAACATTGATTAGAATAGAATATGTCTTGTTTATTAAACTGCAACTATATTGTACTTTTCAACAAGCACACACACACACACACATATATATATATAACACTTTTTGCATGTATAATATGTATATAAATCAAAATTATAGTATAAATAAAATTTTAAAAATGATATATTAATTATTAATAATAAATTAAGGAGACATATTTTATGAATCTTCACTAATGCATTCACTGAAGCAATAAGAATATAATAAAAACTTGCTATTTTTATTTTTAAAATAAAGTAAGTAATGATTCATCCTATTAAATATGCTCTGAACTATTTTTTTTTACAATAATAGTTGTCCTTTATGGAAATATAATAGTCTAGTCTCTTTATCAAGATTATGATCTCTAATTATTTTTATGTTTTAAATTCAGTATTAACTCTAAGTATATTCGAAAATTTTGTAAAATTTTTAGCACTATATTATAGAATATATTTTTTTTACAGAAAATATTGCATATTAAATTTGGAAAAAATAAAAAATGAAGTATAAATGTATATGCTTCAACATAAACTTAAGAAATTTTATGCTAATATGTATATAATCACATATGGTACTCAGAAAAGAAAAAATGGTTGCCAAATATCATAAAAATTTGTTAATTTTAATGATTTTTGTTTGTTTATTTCTATTTTTATTTGTTTATTATATTTCTTTAAATAGCATATCATTGAAGATATTCCTACATTAGAAAGTATAGTTTTCTTTGTGATTAATTAAAAAATTATTAAAATAATATCAAAGCCTTCTATGAGTATGAATAAAAAATGATTAATTGAAGAACATGTACTTTCTGAAAAAAGGAAGTAAATATAAAATGTTATGTCTGATATGTAGAAATCTACTTTGATTTGCAAAGAATATATAATAAAAGACACTATGATACAAATCATAAAAAACCTATGATAAATATGTTGAGAAAATATAGTTAGAATTAAAGTTGATATTTAAAAAACAACAAAGTACATTTACCAAACCTAATAAATGTAATAATAGCTGTTATGAAAACTAGTTATTTGATATCACTTTTAACTGCAAATGGATTGAAACCATTCACTAAGGAGAATTTATTCACAAATGTATTATTAAAGCAATAGAATTGTTATGCCCAGAATAATTGAAGAAATTCAAAAATATAGGTTTGACTTGAAATATCACTGTTTAAGGAGTCAATTTAAATCAATATTTACAACATTTAAGACCTACTTCATTGCAACTGATGACAAGACAGACATATAGGACAAAGTTCAGCTGTCTGGCTTTATTCCAGATGTGAATGTCAGCTTAAAAATTATTGAACAGCTCTTGGAAATTATTCCAATGCATGATACAACCAGTGGAGTTGATATTTGTAATGTACTTATGGGAGTTTTAAAGGAATACAATTTAGGATTAAAAAAGTTAGTTTCTTTTGAAGCTGATGGTATTTCTGCCATTAAAGGAGTTATCACATAATTAAAATAAAAATATAAAAAACAAGATAATACTTCTTTTCAACATTCCATTGTATTATTCCTAATTTTCAAAATATTCTAATGAATTTAATTAGAACTTGCAAATCGTTTTTAAATATTAATAGATTTTGAACATGATTCAGATTTGAATAAAATTATTAGAAAAATAACTGATGCATTTTTAAAAACTGCAACAAAAATAGCTGGTAGAAAAAAATTAGCAACTGACCAATAAAATTTCTGAGACTAGAAAATTTATGATGAAAAGAATAGATATGAAAATATATAAACTTGCTACATTAAGAAGGATTGAATATCTCGAATTTTGTAAAATAGTGTGAAAAAAATTTGATAATGATATAAGACAATATAAATATAGTTTTACTTCTCACTATTATATAATTGTGAACTAGCAAGGAAATCTGTATAAGAGAATAAAACTCTCAAGAGTGTAAAACAACATTTTTATATTGGTAGAAAACTCATATTTGCAATAAAAAAAGATGAAACTATGAATAAAAAGAGAGATGACATCATGAAATGTATAGAAGACTTCTATCAAGAATTATATAACAATAGACAACAAGGAAAAGTATCTTCTTACAACTATATTATACTGAATTGCCTAGGAATTTAAATGAAGAAGTTAGACATACAATTAAATTATGAAGAAGAGAAATGATCCAGGTAATGATGGAATTATAATTAATATCTTAAAAGAAGCAGGTGAAGAAATAGATTTTTGGGGGGAAAAGTTATATACCAAATGTCTAAATGATAAAGATGGACTAAATGATTGGAAGAATGCAGTATTAATATTAATATTTTAAAAAAGATAATAAAGAAGATATTAGAAATTACAGACCTATCAGTCTTTTATCAGTTTTATACAAAATTTTTATCAAGATAATTGTTACTCATCTGCAGGGAACTTTGGACTTGAATAACAAGCTGGAATTAAAAATAGTTTTAGTAAAGTGGATCAAATCTAAGTATTGAGAGAAGTTATAGAAAGAACCAATAAATATGAGTTGCCATTATGCTTTGGATTTGTAGATTATGAAAAGGCATTTGATTCTATAAACATTTATTCAGTGATTAAATCATTGAATTATCAAGGTATAAACCCAGGATATTGTCATATTCTGAATAATATTTACAAAAATGCAATAGCAACAATTAGATTACATAATGATACTAGGCAGATTAACATTGATAAGCATATAATACAGGGTGACTCCATATCTCCAAAACTTTTTACAGCAGTGATGCAAGAAATATTTTGTGAATTAAAATGGGAAGCTAAAGGAGTGAAAGTAAGTGGATATTATTTAAGTCATTTTAATTTTTCAGATGATGTAGTTGTTTTTGCAAATAATGCTTGAACTTCAGGAAATGTTGCAAGAGTTATCAAATGAAAGTAAAAAAGTAAGACTAAAGACAAACACTAAAAAATCTAAATAAATGTGCAATGGATTTTTTCAAAAGATGAAAGTAAAGATTGATAATGATGAGTTAGTAGAATATTACAACTACAAATATTTTGGTCAAATTATTACTATAGATAGAAATATAATGGATAAAATTAATCATATAATTAAACTTATTTGGAGTGTTTTTGGTAGAAATAACTTCATATTAAATGCCTACATGTTTGAAAAGGAATGTTTAATAAATGTTTTACCAGAGCTCACTTATTGATCTGATATTTGAACATTTAATAGAAGAGCAATATAGGGACTTCAGACCATTAAAAGAAGTAAGGAGAGATGCATATTAGGAGTAACAAAAAAAGATCAAAAATGCAATACATGTAAGAGAACAAACAGGTGTTACTGACATCATTGAAAGCATTAAAATACTGCAAGTGGAGTTGGGCTGGACATATTGCTTGAAGAGATGATAATAGATGAACAATTTCAATCTTAAACTGGATTCCAAGAGATTGTAAAAGACTCAGTAAGAGACCACAGGTAAAATGGATGGATGAAATAAGATTGTGTGCAAGAGTAATATGAAGAAGAAAGGCTAGAAATTGGAGATGGATTGAACATAGAGATACCTTCATCCTGCCATTAATTGATAAGAGTTGACAATGATGATGATACATCAGCAAACATTATGCTCCAAAATTTTGAATATAAGACATATAATAAACTAAAATTGTAAATTATATTCATGTAGGTGGGTTTTTTTAATCTACTCCAATTTAGTAAATTTTTAGAATATATATGAAGTGAATATACCAATCTACCTTATTATACAGAAATTTGATAATTTTCTGGTCATAAAGTTTTGAAGCAATTCTTCAAATTGTTGGATGAAATTTATTATTTTTTTAGAATTGAAAAATTGTGTATGTGTAATATTAAAAGATGATCAATGATAAAAAACCTAGCTTTTCAATTGTGATTACAAGTCATTTTATCTTAAATTACAAAGCAGATATATGTAATTGGCACATTATTTAACAATGTCAGTGTTTTCAAAAATAAATTATTACTTCAGCAAAACAAATTCAAAAAAAAATTTGCTTACTTTTGAATGTTGTCAATCATTATTACAAAAATCATGAGAATTGAATTTTCAGAGAATCCTAATCAAATTAAATTATTATAAAATGAATTTGAAAAAATATTTGTGGACTTCAAGAAATGTGAAAATCAATTTCATTTATCTACTTCTTTATTTATTGAAGTTGAAATTGTAGATGACAATTTACAAACAGAATTAATAGAAATTCTATGTTATTCTGCATTGAAACATATATATATATTGCTGAGATTCCAGATTTTTAGATATTTTCATCAGTTGGCCACTTTTTTATGTGTGATATGCAATTAAGAGTATTTTAACTATGTTTAGTAGCATATTTTTGTGTAAACGATGACTTCTTTTAATTTTTAAAAATAATAAAACTGCAAAAAGAACATGATTAAAAGACTAACATGGGCAATCAATTCTAAAAATAACAACAGTTCCAAATTCAATCAAATTTTGACTATTTGGAATGGAAAAGTTGCTGTCTAGTTTCTTCAAAAATATTTTATTTAATCAATGTAAATATGAAAAGAAAGTTGCTGTCTAGTTTCTTCAAAAATATTTTATTTAATCAATGTAAATATGAAAAGAAAAACCACTTTTGTATGTAATAAATATTTTTAACATGATTGTATTTTGTGCATATGTTATTTTGAATGTGCAGTTGTAATGTTAGTGTTAAAAATCTGCTTCCTTTTTAATTTCAAGTTGTCTTTTTTTTTTTTGTAATGTGGCCCACTGTTTAATTTATGATATTTACTCTAGTCCTTGATCATGAACGAGTTTGACATGTCTGATTTAAATAAAATTGTTATGTGTGTATAATTAATAACATTCAGGGAAATTAAACGTTATGTATTATACAGAAATACAAAAATCATTATCAAAGAACAAATAAATTAGATAAACTCAAATGTTTTCAGGTTGGTTTTAATGCATTTACTAATCTAGACAATTTTAATAACAATCTTAATAATAAATTATAATAATTTAGTAAAAGGTGTAGTGAATGTTATAATCATTATTATCCTTAACAGTCTATAAATGAATATAGCCATTTTAATTCCAAAAGAAAAAAGCAAAGAAATAAAGAAAAAAAATTGGAATCACATTTACAGGTTAATTATAGGAAGGATATGTGATTCCAGAAATATACTGTGCCATAGATAATTGAAGACCTAAAATAATAATAATAATAATAATAATAATAATAATAATAATAATAATAATAATAATAATAATAATAATAATAATAATAATAATAATAATAATAATAATAATAATAATAATAATAATAATAATAATAATAATAATAATAATAATAATAATAATAATAATAATAATAATAATAATAATAATAATAATAATAATAATAATAATAATAATAATAATAATAATAATAATAATAATAATAATAATAATAATTCAATTCAATTCAATTCATTTATTTATTTACCATACAAAACTACAGCATAAAGCCAATTACAGTATTGCACCATAACAAATATATAAATACATAAATGAGTTTAAATGACAAATTATTAATATAATTATGTGCCATATTTCAACAAAAGATAATTAACACATTTAAAAATCTAAAGTAAAATTAAATATCAGCATATAAACAATTATTATTAAGACATTAGTAGTAACAAATAAATAAAAGGGATAAATATAAAGCACGTAACAAAATAAAAATAAAAGAACAATTTAATATATATATAAACAAAATTAAGTTAAACCAATCAAATCTGACATTTAAATTTAATAACATTACAGAATTGATTATAATCTAAATTGAAGTAATTAATATTGCTACAAATCTGATTATATAAAGATGGTAGTCTAAACAAAGGAGAAAATCTAAGAACATTGGAATGACAAGTTTTAATGTAGCAAACAGAAGCAGACCAAGTATCATGCACATAAGATCTAATTATAACAGTAGAAATTGTATTAGATAAAAGAACTTTTATTAACAAGTTTATAAAGATATTTAATATCTCTATATTGTCTTCTAGAAGAAAGATGAACAACAGTTTTATTTCCCAAAGAAACAAATTTAGAAAACTTATTATACACTGATTGTAATAAATTACATCCCTGTTTAGAGCTAGGAGTCCAAATGACTGAACAATATTCAATGATGGGAAGAACCAATGATAAAAATAATTTAAATTTTGTATCACCACTGAAATGATAACCAAACCTTAGACTAGTACCTATAATTTTTAAAGCCTTACCAATAATGATTTCCAAATGAGGAAGAAAGGATCCATTACTAGAAAATATAACTCCCAAATCTTTTTGGGATTCAACAGAAATAATTTGTGAGAATTAATAAAATAAGAAAAATGCAAAACTTCAGATTTTTTAGAATACGAGACTAAGGAACATTTACTGAAATTAACAGTCATATTATTTAGATCACACCAAGCACTAAAATTATCTATATCATTTTGAAGAAGAGTGCAATCAAACACAGATGTGATTCTTCTAAAGATTTTACAGTCATCTGCATAGCACAAAAGATAAGACGATTTTAAGCAATCCTTAAGGTCATTCATATAAATGTTAAAAAGCATAGGTGCTAAAATACTATCCTGAGGAACCCCCAAATTACATTTAAAATAATAATAATAATAATAATAATAATAATAATAATAATAATAATAATAATAATAATAATAATAATAATAATAATAATAATAATAATAATAATAATAATAATAATAATAATAATAATAATAATAATAATAATAATAATAATAATAATAATAATAATAATAATAATAATAATAAAAAAAAAAAAGACAAAAAGAAATGAAAAAAATACAGTACATATGCAACTTTTTTTAATGTATTGTGCCAATGTCTTTTTTTTTCCATAATTGTGATGACAATTAAAATCTATAATATTTCTTGCTGTTTTAAGTTTTAGTAACGAAAATAGAAAATAATTCTGTTCTTTGTCATCTTTTTTAAGGAAGTGTAGGCAGAAGTATTTTTACTTGGATGTATTTGTATAAAAATATCATTTAAGATCTATGATTTTTTATTAAGTTGTTGCTGTGTGTTTTTTTTTACTTAAAAAAGACTTAATAGAAAAAATAACTTAAGTAGAGAACTAGGTAGCACTTATTCTGAAAACATAAGCCATCTTCAATTTTATTAAATCATTTCATTGTTAACCAAATTGTTTATTATCTTCTTTATAATTTACTTTTAATTTTGAAGCTTTTTTTTTCTTTATAATAATTTGTTACTTTGGTTTGAAGTAATTCAGTTATTCAAACATGTATTTATTCATTCGATTTTTTATTCAGCAAACCTGGAAAAAAAATAATATGCTCTTTCACTTTATTAATAAATTTATTTCATTTTGGTCAGTTTTTTTTAAAAATCTTTTCAAAGTCTTTATTATGTGGCTTGGAGTGAGAGTTTCCTTATAGTCAATAAAAATAACATTGGTTTAATAAGACAGTACAGTGCATATTAGTGGTAGCTTATGTCTGTTTAGAATTACTTTGTAAAAAGTCATTGTAGTTTTTTCATTACTAATCTGTGTTCTAAATGTATATCAGTTTCCAAAGTACATAATCATTCTTAATACTGTTTCTAAATCTAATTTAAATAAATATATAATCCCCCCAAACAAAATATTTATTCAGATGAAACTTTTCATGTACATATTTTTATCTTTTAATTTTAAGTCTGTATAAATTATTAACATAAAGTTTATTTAATAGAATGATAGATTATACAGTGATACCACTGCTGAACAGACATCAAAAGAGAGATGTTTCTCAGATTTTTTTAAAAATTAACTCATCTTAATGTAATAATTATATTTCGTTAAACTAATCATTTGTTTTCTTAATAAAATAAATTTTTGACAGAAAATAAAAAAAATTATATTATTAAATTAATTAATTCCATTTTTATTATTTTATTAATATTTAGTTTATTATTAGATTCCCTCAACTCATGATTATTTCACAAGTTGCATCATTATTTTAGGCTAAAAGGCACAGTATACCAATCGATCTGAACCATTTTCTTCCAGAACACTTACTACCTGCTTCTTTTTTAAGTTATATAGACATATTATCTTAGAGACATTATCAATTTCTTTTACCTTTCCTTTTCTGAATTTCCATTGTACATTGCAATAAAACTTTCATAATTTGTCAATTTTCTCTAAGTACATATTAAATTCAGTTTTCTTTTCTAGTTTGCTTAATAAACAATACTTTTTTTAAGTTTTACATGTTACTTTTCAAATTTGTCATTCCAAGTTTTTCTATCTGCACTCACATCTCAAAAGTTTCCAATCTTCTCTAATTTAAATCTATCTTTACAGTTTCTTTTGCACTTGATGAAATATTTACATATCTACACTTCTTCATTTTTTTCACATTTTTTATTCTTCAATTTTGCAAGGAGTCTTATAAACTATATCAGAAATAATTCAATAACAGTCTGTTGATGTTGAATATGTTTCTTGTACTTATTGTAATGTTTATGTATAGATCAAAATAAATTAAGTCTTAATGAAAGAATTAAAGTTCCTAAGAATAGATTTTAAAATAAATATCATAACTTGGTTTTTTATATTCATGAATTGAATACAGGTCAAAAAATATTATTTGACAATGTGATGGTTATCTTTTAGAAAAAAAAAAATTAAAAAAAAGAGTTAGGAAAATTCTATTAATAAATCTTTTTGCATCTAAGGCCATCAATCTGCTAAAACTTTCTTTGATATTAAATATGAATGTTTTTAAAATGAATTATAAAAAAGTTATTTCTGTTTTATAAATATGTGTTTTGTGATAAGTGGATTTTCATATGAGAAGGTTTATTTGTTATTAGATAAAACCATAATCATGCAATAATTTTAGTATAAATTTATTTTGCTAGTATTTAATGTCCTATGATCTATTTTATATATATTTTGTTTCTGAGGCTTCACTCAGGTTAGTAGAAAACAAGTACCATGAAGAGAATATATATATATATATATATATATATATATATATATATATATATATATATATATATATATATATATATATATATATATATATATATATATATATTGTACTGGTCAAAACATGTATATCCACCTAACATGAGATGGAGCTGACAAAATGTACTTCAAATCAAACCCAGTCCATCCTGAGATTTAGGTCAAGGAACAGCCTGTATTTGAACCCACTCTCTAAGCCTCAGATCTAACTTCTAATGAATAACATAATAGTGATGGCACATGAGAATTAATTTTAATCTGGCCCATTTAGCAAAGCGGAGAAGACAATGAGACATCTACTAACTATGACTAAACTAAAATATATATACGCATGGCTGTATGTTTGGAAGTGGAGAAAAGAGGAATTTGAACTACTAAGACAAGTTGGATAATAAAAATTAGTTTAATATAGTGACAAATTGTTTACATACATTTATAAATTAATTGCAAACATTAGTATATGCATGAATGAGCAAGTGGTAGATGATTATATAGTGTCATTCACGCTATTATTTCTCATATGCTCTTTTATTAGCTAAATATATTATAAATAAACACACATCTTTGGTGGGTCAAATATTAAGATGCCAATCAACTATTAGAAAGAATTACATAATATTGCCATTAACACTTTGATTTACGGTTCTGAAACATGGTGACTAACATATTACTTTGGGGAGCATTCTGAGATTCATTACAAATATAATATAAACTATTTTCATGCCATTACGATCATGAAAATAAATAAAATACATTTGAAAACATATTTAATTATATGACAAAAATACTTAATGAAAATTTTATTAATTAGCACTGGTGAGAAAAATGCTTTATTTCCCCCCAAGGCATATAGATACTTTTAAATACAGAAATAAGTTACGGTGGTGGGATTGCATAAGATTGAAATAAATTTAATTAATAAAACTAGTAATAGTTGGCATTTATATATATTTTGAGCAGAGTGCAATTTTAATATTATTACAGCACTAAAATTAGGTCATAAGCAAAAAATAATAATAATAATAATAATATGAAGTTTGGGTGGTATTGACATAATTAGCCAAGAAATAACAGGAAAAATTGTGCTTCTGGACAAGAGACAAAGTGGATAAGCATGCTGTGGACATTGCTGATATGCAGGCTTTTTTTAACAAAGAAAGTGGATATGCATAGCATGTGCCAGACTTAGGGAATCATTGCCAGAGACCCTTTTATATGAAGAAAGTGTATAGGCATAGTGTGTGCCAGACTTAGGGAATCACCACCAAAGGCCTTTTTGTATGACATAAATTGTTCTGGGAAGGTCAACTATCCTCAGAACAAGGCTTGAAAAATAAATCTATGGGTTTGAACTTGTCATAACCCCCAGATTAGAAGATTAGAAGCATATATATATATATATATATGCTTCTAATATATATACGACGCTCTATCTTATATATATATATATATATAAAGATAGGCCAAATGTCAGTAATACAGTAATGATAAATGTCATTAATGACATTGAATAAGTTTTACTGCTTTAAAATGAATGACCCTTATTTGAATGCCAGAATTTAGACAAATAATACGCTATGCAGTTATAGTATATATAGACACAAGATTTTACTTAATAACTAAAATAGTAAAATATTAAAATTTACCCCCTTTCCTTTTCTGATATTTAAAATAATTCAATCCCACCTTTGTGGTTTTTATTACAACTAAGAATATTTAAGAACTGTATTTGATATTTTAAGAGTATATAAAAAAACTAGCAGTTATGTAGAAAATAAATAATAAGTCACCCTTTCAGAATTGAATAAATAACATTTATAAAATAACTAAGTTTCATAGCTTTAATTAGCCTAAGTTCTGGATTCACTCTGAGTAGAAAATCCAGAGTTAAATAAATTTTTTGGTACTAAAACATAAATAAAATGTTGACTCATAAAAACAATCTGGTGAACGTATTAATTTATCAAATTATACTTTATGGGGATGTTAATAATCTTAGTTCATGGAGTTTACTTAAAAGAAAAAAAAGATTTGAGAAATTCAACTCATCAGATTGTTTGAGATTGGCATATTAATAAGAAAAGCACATATATATAATCAAGTAATAAATAAATGATCACACCAAGGTTGAAGAAAGTTAAAGCATATGAGAGAGATTAAATTTATAGAAATAATTTAAGAGCAATTTACATATTATATTAGAAATAAAGTTAAATAATACATTAGGAAAAGAAGTCTTGATAATAGATATTGAGATTAGTAAGACTAGCTTTACTTGCGGCTTGAAAATTTACCTTGCACCATTTTAAGAGTTAATATTTTAAAGTCTGCTCATGCATGGCAATTGATTTTTAAATAACAGCAAGCTTTTACTCAGCATTCCATGATTCTCCAGTTGGGTTCTCACTTCATTCTACAGGAGCATGATATAACAGTAGTGGAAGATGACCCTCACAGATCAGAAAGGTGATGAGCTTTCTATGCTTACATTATAACACAGCTTGGATTCAGTTAACTGCACAGTTCTTTCAATAGTAGCTAATCTGTTGGTGATTTAAAATATGGCCATTTTATACTCTGCTCAGATATTTCTGGAATGCTTTTAATTACTTAGTTTTTAGCTTAAAATCTAATCTCTGAACTTAAAAAATTCTTACTTTTTCTTTACCGATTGTTTTTTTTTAAAGATGCAATGTTAGATAATGTCCAAAAATAAATTCAAATCTATTTTCAGATTAGAAATAGATTTGACAAAATGTTTATAACAAAAGAAAATCTTTAATCTTAATTCCATTTTAAGTAAAAACTTTAATTAAAAATACCTTCCCCAAATTAAAACAATAGTATTTCCCACCCTTTAATTATTTTTGGACAATAATGGTAGCATCTTCCATCTTGGATTTTACAAAATATACAGTTTAAAAGGAAAAACAAGCAATTTAAAAAGAAAAAGTTTAAAAAATGACGTATAATAAAATATTTAAAACATCAATATTTTGTTAGTAAGTTTTTGCTCCTATATATATATATATAAAATACATATTTTGCGGGTTCATCCGTGTTAAAAACTTTTAATACCAATACACTGACGTTTCGACTTGGTCAGTGTATTGGTATTAAAAGTTTTTAACACGGATGAACCCGCAAAATATGTATTTTATATATTTAACCCGTGCAAATCTTCGTTTTAACATATATATATATATATTTGATCCACACCTATAATACTTTAATAAAAAAGAACTAATAATTAATATAAAAGAATTAATAATAATAAAAAAAATGTTATTGAAAGTTAAAATTTACAAATTTTTAGGTGCACATCTCAGATATATATATAAAATATATATACACGACAAAAAGAGTGAGATGGGATATAGGGTTTGAATATGGGTTAGTAGCTGGAATGATGAAGCTCAATCTTAAGCTAAGATTGACTGCTTCAATATATATATATATATATATATATATATATATATTGATCTTTAGCTTTGTCAGAAGCTAAATGTCAAGTCAAGTTTTGTGCTAAAAGATATACATAGAAATTGTATAGTTTAATTCTGTAATCAATAGATTTTTATTAGTGTTTTTAATATGCTAATTTTTGCACAAAAACGTTATTGTATCAGTAATTTGATCAATTGCATATCTGTGAAATAATTTTGATAATTTAACTTATATTTTAAAGCTTAAATAAGTACTTATCATGCTAAAGTATTTTAAAGTTACATATTTGTTAGTGTAGAATGTTAAATAATGCATTTCAAAGTTAATAATATTAAGTTAGTCATGATTAAATCACCTAAAATGTTTTTAAAAGTTCATACCAATTTTAAATTATAAAACAAGGGTTATATCATATATTTTGGTTTGCTGATACTTAAATTAAATTGATAATATGTTAGTTTATTTTAATTTTGATGTAAAATTATAGATATTTTAAATTCATTTACTTATAAAGATTTAATAAAACTAATAATTAAAGATAGGATTTTTAAATTAATAGATAGGTGAATGTTGAATGAATGAATATATATATATTTAATTTTAACATTATTTATTTTTTAAAATATTTCATGTCTAATTTAAAAAAAGACAATTTAAACATATTCTGAGAGACTTATCTAGATTAAATTTATTGATAAATAAATGTATTAAATATCTGTACTGTTTGTTTTATTTAATACAATGTAAATTTTATTATGTAATATTTTGTTTTATCATGGTGTATGTAATTTTAAGTAATTATTTTATTTGCACCAGGAAGTGTTTTTAAAATTAATTTTAATTGTCTAGACAAGATTAATTTATTTTTAAAATTTGAATAATAATTAATTTTTAGTTGGTAACCTCCCTAGTCACATTAGATCAGGGATTCAAACTAATCAGGGAAGTATTTATAGGTTAAAGGGTTAATGATAAGTCTTGTAAAGTGTTTACCTGACTAATAAGGTGAAATTGGCATTTGACATATGAGTGATTTTCCTTTTCAATTATTTTAATTTTATTGTTTATAGCAGTTGTAATTCAAACTCCAGTTTAATTTTAATCTTTTCCCTGTCAAAAATTCCATTTGGTTGAGTGAGTTAAAACTCTAAACTTTTGATTGGTCAATCAGCAGTAAAAATATACCCATCTTTTAATATTATATTCATTTTAGTTTCATTTGTAAAAAGTATATTAATAATTTGTCAGATTATGAAAGTGAATGAAAGTTTTTTCAAAAATAAATTTATATTTATAATTATAAAATTATTTGATAATGGAAGACTAAAAAGAAAGTTTGTAACAAATTAGAAAGTGCTGTGGATGTCATTGATTTCTTTATCAATTTTACATTGTGTAAAAGTAAATAATTTTTACTGAAATCTTAACTATTTTTTAAAATAATTTATTTTCAGCATACTTTATCTAAATAATTTATGATATGTCAAAAAATACTTTAAAATGCTCTAAAACTTTCATTTTATTTTTAAAAAAAAACAAAGAAGTTGGAGCAGTGAAAATCATTGACAAGCACTCTCTTTTGTCCAATATGGGCAACAACCAATCACCACATAGGAAAGACTGTCTTCTTCCATTGTTAAAACTTAAATTTGAATATTATTGATTTTTTACTTGTAAAATAATTTTAGAGAGGGAAGCATCATATGGTACTTTTTTAAGCTTTAAAGTGACCGTAAATTCACTACAGTAGTGTAAAAACTGTCAGTTTTTGAGTGATTTGAAGCTATATCCATCCATTAACAGAGACTTCTATAAAAGGGTTAAAAGTGTGATTTTATTTAAATTTTATTATTTTTTAACTTAAGTATGTTAGGATAATTTTATCTGGACACAAATTTTCAAATTTTAACCCAAAGAAAATAAAATCTTCATTTCAAACTAGCTTTATTAGCAATATAGTTTACTAATAATGTTTGAAATATTATCTGTAAAATTTTTTACATTGGAGAACTTTAAAAATTGTTGTTACTACTACCATGATGTAAGAGCTATTATCAATTTCAAAATACATTTGCACATCTGCTTATATTGAAATTTGCCTCAATATATTTAAAATTCTTAGTAGCAATAATAACATTAAAATATTAATAATTTCCTAATACTTTACTTAAAATTCTCATTTTATATTAAATATTATCCAGAATTCATTTACTTAAAGTAAATAATTTTTAATTCATAGGATAAAGACTACATTTTGCTATGACAAGTGTACTTTATCATACATTTAAAGGAATTTATTTAAGTCTATAAAAATATTTAAATGTACTGGTGCTTATTAAAATGAAAGTCACTATATTTTTAACTTATGATAGTACAGATAAAAGAATTCAATCATTGTGTCTGTTTTGAAAAAAAGAAATCATTTTCTCAAGGTAGGGTAATAAAAAAATCAACTTGCCATAAAATGTTGAATAAATATGTGAAATTTGAAAGTTTTTCACTTGATAAAAAGGAAATATAAAATATCACTGCAAAAAGACATTACAATTAAATGTTCTTAAATTACTTTCTTGTATTTTAATTATTTTACAAAAACCTGCAATATTAAAAATCCTGCGAGTTCCTTTTTCTTCCCAAGCATTTCCATACAAGCAGCTATCATTATGAATGTAAATTTAAAATAAATATCTCTCCTGCTGAATTTTTCATCATTTTGGATAAATATAATTTAAAAAATATTCTGCAAAATATTTATTTATTACAAGTTAAGATAATATTTATGATGAATTAATTTGGAAACCTACCTTCAAATATTAAGTAATATTGACTAGAACTTGTTTAAATATGTATCATTAAACCCATGAATATTTATTTAGTCAATGAATGACCATATATGTATTTCTTACTTGCTAGAATAATTATCATAAATTTATTAAGGATATCCAAGAAGCAGTTTCTATATTTCATAGTTTATATTTTATATTTTGATATTATAATTATATAGCATTTTATGAGGGTATGTTTGCTGTCCACAAGATTTTGTTGCCAACTAGTCATATTCATATTCCAGTTTAATGGTATATAGTTAATAAAGCAAATAGAAAACAAGGACTTTTCTTTATTTTATTGTTTATTTCAAATGATTAAAGGTAGAATCTTACTTGTATTTATAATTTTTGCATACCATGCTTCACGTACATTTTATTTTATATTTTATATGATATTTTTTGAAATATTTTGAATTAAAGTTCTCAAAATATCAATCTATTATATTTGCATATTTTAAGTAGTATGTGTTTCCTTTTGCATATGAATCATTTATTATAAAAATATATTCTGTATTCTGAATAAATAGATGTATGTTTCTATTATTTATTTCATATTTTTTTATCATCTAATTTTATTCAAGCCATATTTGGCATTAGTTATTATTATTTATCATCTTTTATATCCATTAGTTATAGTATTTTAGCCGAGAGATAGAAAATTAGTCTCTTTCTATTTTAAAAATGCTTATTTATACCTGTGTATGTAGAGATAATAAATTGATCTCTCTCTTATATTTATTGTCCTACTAGTATGCACATATTCATATGTTTTGGAGATATAGCTTAGAATCTCAATTTTAAGCAATCCCTATTCAACATTTTGTCCCTGATGTGCATTCCCATTATTTTTCTGACTAGTGATGGTCCTAAGTCATTTTCTTATTAGCTGTGAAAAGGATGTGCATTTTATGAGTTATGCCATTCTGGTATTTTAGTTTTTTATCAATGTATTGAGTTCTACCTTATCTCTTATAGCATTCTTGGTTGATCTAGATGTTATAATGGTCAGGCAATTACTCTTATTCTATCTGCCATATAGGGCACCACCAGGGCATTTGAACCCATAAAATTTATATAATAGGCAGATATTTCTCATTAAGATTTCATTTTACTTCAGCTGATATGTCTCAGACACCAGCTCATAAAGTAGCTGAGATTTAATGATATAAATTCTTAAACATATTTTTAATAAGAAAAAAGATAATAAATTAAGCCACTGCCAGTAATAATCACACATTTATTTATGTACATATATAAAGAGGGTTCCCCTCTTTTCTTCCAAAATAAAAGCTTGTTGTTAAGACCTATAGAGTCCTACTATCACATTTTTACACACCTTCTCAAGATTACAGCCTTAGTAAATATTATGTACATATATAAAATAAATTTGTGGAATAAACTATTTAACACTGCTTTAGGTTTTATTATTATTTTTAAGTTTAAGTTTTGGTATCTTGGTAAGTTCACATAGATGGACAGTTTATACAATTTAATATATTAGAATGTTAGACATAGATAGGCTGTATAGACTACATGCTTGACTAACCCACTCTTTTAACTCTAGGCTATAAGTTTACAGTTAAACAAAGCCAGCTTAATTATATATATCAATGTAATCAATGCAACATGAAAGACATCAGCATAAAAACATACTGACAGAAATGTGTGTCTGCAGCATATTATTTAAGGAAGAATGCTCCTCATCCAGTACAAGAATGTACATCTGTCTGATGAATTAAGTAAACATTTAATATGAAGAATATGAAATGCTCCATATGGAGGGAGAGTGGTTCTTGCTATATTATTGTCCCAATCCATAGAGCAAGGAGAGTCAATGGCACAGGAAATACATCTGTCTATTGGTAACATGATGGCTACACTTTTAGGCCATGCATTTAAGAGGAATACTAAACTGTATATGGTAGCACACTTCATATTACATTGACATAAAACAAACACATCTATCCATCAACCTTGTTTCAACTATGAGACAGACAGCCCAAAATTAATCCTCTTAAATTAAAATAAACACAATCTTACAAATCTATGCAGCCATTTATGCCTATATTTAAATTATTAGTGTAAAAGAAATTTGGTTATTAAACAAAACAACAAACCATAAAATAAATTATAACAGAAAAGGAAAAAATGGAAATGATTGATTAGCAAACATATTGGGAGAATATGACTAATTTAAATTTATGCTCAATCAGATATGAGAATTTTTTAGAGGCTTACATATTTGAAAAGTTTTTAATTGTTTTTAAATTTTTTTGAAGTTCCTATTTTAATTTGGATAAGCAAAAGTTCATACTTTGCATAGTAGATTTATTTAAAGTTCATCTTGTCCATGATGCATTGCACCCACCCAATCAAAGTCCATTTATTATTTATATCATTTCTGGAAAGACCATTCCACTGTTTTCTGCCTTTCAGTAATCATCAATTTAGAGGCTGTCTCAGATAGTGCACAACAGAAAATTAATTCATTGCAAAACCATTATATTTTGGGGTCCACAATACAGTTCAAGAAATAGCAGTTACTTCATTTTCTAAGTGAATAAAAGGCCTTCTCAATAATTTAATATTTCATCTTTTATAATTTTATAGCCTCCCTTATCAGAAATTCTCTGAATTGATTGCACATGATGTCCTTTGTTCTTATTGGTCCTGATGTTTTTTTGGCCTTGCCTGGCTTGGATGATCTGTTCCAGAGCAGGAAATGCATAATTTTTAATTTTTTTATCTTTTATATCAGTGGTCTTCAACCCTTGGTTTGTGGACTGGCACCGGTCTGTAGAAGTTTTCTGCCAGTCTGTGCTAGACTGTCAGGAAAGTTTGTAATAACAAAATATTAAGATTTTAAACTTTTAATTAATTTATTTTTTCATTGCAACTGCTTAAATAAAATTAATTATAAATCAAAATTTTATTTAAATTATTAGATAATACTATAATTTCTAAATAATAATCACAGGAATTTATCTGAAAATACAATCTTTAGAAGACAAGTGCCAATCTCATGATAATTGCACTATTCCTTACTCATCAATTTCTATCTCTAGTAGGCATTTTTGTATTGTGCCAGCTCATTTATTGGTCACATAATCAAAATTTTTTATTACATTTATATCATCTTTTTATTTTGTGTGTGACAGTTTTTTTTTGAAATCGTAAACTTCATAAAATGGAGACAAAAAAGTCAAACAGCAAAAACCTTTCGGCTGTCTTAAGAAGAGACAAGAATAACATTCCAGTAAAAAGTGATGCTGATACTGAAAGTATGCCAAGTACTGATGTTTTAACTCTTGAAGAAATGAGAAAAAAAGATATGTTGATACTTCAGAATGTACAGGAAAAAACAAAATCAAAAAAAAGTCATTTTATTAGAAATTACAATAAGCAATATTTAAAACTTGGTTTCATAGTTGCTCCTGACAGTGAACTATCATCAAAGTCTTTGTGTGTAGTATGTTCCGAAATTTTGTCAAATTAAGCTATGTGACATTTTACCAAAAACAACTTTTCAGCTCAATTTTCCCAGTGGCTTTAGAGGTGGTCCTCAGGTGACTTCAAGAGTAAACAACTAATGCAATTTGGTGTTATTTTACTTTCATTTTTACCCAATTAAACAAAAAAGAAACAGACAAAAACAAAATCTAATCAATCATACATAAATTAATTTTTTTTCTAGTTATCACAGATGTTTATTGGGGGGGGGGGGATAATATTTTTTATTATTTTTCTAAAAAAAATCTTGTATATTTAACATTAAATACAGATTTTACATTTATCATAATCATTGTCATACAGTCAGGTGAATAACATTTTATTCTTGCATGTTTTAACAATGAAATAATAAATGAAACAATGCAGGCACCATAATAAGAATGATTATTATTGTACTGTTTTTTGTAGCAGTATGACAGCACAACTTGAGAAAGAGTGTTTGGCATGTGAAGGTAAGCAACACCATTACAATGCACAGTAACTAGTGTGTTGTTTTGGTCAGTTATAATAATTATGCTCATCTAAGGCTAAGCAATTTAAATCTTTAAGAAAATTTATCTGTAGACTTCTGCCGGTCTATGAAATCTTATCTTTATTTTTGCTGGCCCGCAGGTGGAAAAAGGTTGAGGACCACTGTTTTATATCACTTTTATATTATAAAGTGGAATCATTTCCATTCACTAGAATTTAAACATGATTCTTTTAAATAGAAACTAATTAACATTTCTTTATATTTTCTTTTATATTACTTTTTAACAAAAATACTAATCTTTAGATCTTTTCCGTGTGATTATATATGTTAAAATAACTATTTTCATTTTCTTTTATGTTTTTAATAAATCAATTTTATTTATGATTCATTTTCCTCTTTTATTTTAGTTTTAAAATAATGTATGTATATCATTACAATGTGAATGATTTTAAGTCACATAGTTGAATTTTACTAATTACGAGGACAAAATACCATAAATAATTATTTTCAAAATTTGTAAAAATGTATTTTAGGCAAAAGTAGATAATGTACATCTTTCTCATTACTCCTTTGCTGAATTGGTAAGCTAATGTTATTATTGAGTAGGTTAAATATTCATAAAAGGAACACTACTTATATAAAGGTTATTATCATTGTATGAATATATTGATAAGTGAGAACTTTTTGATAATTAAGCAATAGAAAGTGTATTTTAATCTGCTGGATTATGTTTACTTAATCCAATTAAATTTATTTCTTTTTAAAAAAAACATTGATGTAAAATATATTCTGGCATAAATTTTGAGAAAGTAACATTTGTAGAGGTCTTGGGCTATGTGGACTCAAATATGAAACATTTGTGAATTTGTATTTGTTTACTGTAAATAAATATGTTTTTGTTATTTAAGAAATATCTCATAGTCATTCATTCACATCAATCAGAAATCATTCCACATATTAACCAGAAATGTAAGTAATCATATAAAATATTATTAAATTATTTAAGTGTTTTTGTCATAAGATTGCACGAACATTGGAACTAATAACAGTCATTTCATTGAATTATATTTGAAAATTATAATTATACATAAGAAAGAGATATATAAAAAGCTATAATTTGATTTATCATTTTGAATCACTTCAGCCAATTTGGTCTAATTATTTAACGATTACTGTACTTATTGATTATAAAACTATTTTCCATATTAAATCATATTTATTATTTTATGATAAAATTAAATTGTAGAAATTAATTCAAATTTAGAAGATGTTCAAGGAGGTTTATTCTAATGTATTTGGAATGCTATAAAATCACGTACCCATTCTAAATATCTGAATGTCACCCTAGATTATTATTTAACTTATTCTAAATTAAGATATGTTTTTATTTAAATTAATAATATGATTATTGTTATTATAATGGTGATAAGATATTAATTTAGAGGTAAATTTATATCTTATTTTGTTTGCTAGTATATCATTCAATGTAGAATAAATCTGAAGAATGAAAATAATTTATTGCATGATTAAATGAGATCATATTACCCTAAAATAATCTGATTTGTTTCACAAGCCATATTATTTAAATTTATCTTGTTAATGAAGAAATTATTTTCAAAAGATGAATCTTATGTGGCCAAGATTTAAAAGAACATTTTCCAATTTTATCAAACTAAATATAATATCTTTATTTGATCACAGCGATGAGATACTTAGAAGATAATAATAAGGATTATATTTGTTGTAGATGTCTAAAAGAGAAATTTTTTTAATATATCCTCAATGACATATCCTCACAATATTAAGAAGTTATTTTTATGCTAGAGTGAGTAGAGAGTTCCCCATATCTTAAGTTATTGATAATATTGCTTTGTATTTTCATTATATTTTATTGTAATCATTATCCCTGATATCTTCATACTCTAGCATATGGCATTAATTGTATATACCCATTGAGCTTAGCTATTCCATGACATTTTAGCTTATATATTGTTGTTCCTTTTATTCACTCTTTAGGTTACAATATTGTATTTTTTTATGGATATGATTGTGGCTATCAGTTTAATTTAGGTTACAATTTTGATGCATCAATGTATGGCTCTCTTCTCTCTATAGGTTATGTATATATTGTAATGGTAAGAATTGTACCTCCACATAACAAAATCTAGAACACAGGCAAAATACACTAAAGCTGATCAGGTATGGATACTGGGATCCAGAATCCGACCAACATTCAATCCTTTCACCTCCGCTCAACGATCTAATACCCTATGGATGACACCTCAACTTACACAGACATTCAATTTAATCTTGGTCTGGCAGTCACTCAGCGTAAAACAAAAGACTTGTAAATTAACTAATTTAGCATTGATTTGGCCAGATATACATACATATGACTAAATAGTTAATTAAAATATCAATAATTGATTATGAAATTTTATAGAATAATCTACCTATAGATATAATGATGTATGTGCAATTAAATCTAGAGTTGGATAAAATGAACTCACAGACAATAAAATATGGAAATGAGTTATAATTTTAAATATTATTAATTTAATAAAACAATAACAAATAATCAATCAAAACATGCAAAATTATGTGATGGGAATGTGAGAGATTATGCTCGCAGGTGTTAAATAACTAATGAGATTAATGTCACCTATCTCATGATAAGTGTTTAATAAAATGTAGTGTGGTATTGAAGTTTATTCCTATATTAATATGCCAAATTTCTAGCTCTTTTGTAGTCTGCTAGATTATATGGAACTTTATAGCCAAAGTTATATAACTATAATAGCACTCCTATGGCATCTATCTATACAAAGTTAAATCGAGCATGTAATTAGGCTCAGAGATACGCAGGTTAGCATGTTAACCTAGATTGGGATATACACTAATGCCAGATAAGCATTTAATATAAAAGGAGAGAAAACTGGTTTATATGTTTACCTATATACTCTATGGCACATATCAAAATATTAATAAAGCTCAAAGATGCAAATGGGTCATTATTCATGGGCTTCAGGTTCCAAAGACTCGGTTTGCCCTAAAACTGCTCAACTTGCTACAAATAGGAACATTAGTAGTTCAGGGAGTCAGATAAGCATTAGGAATAATCTAGGGCCTTGTGCCCTAGTTCTAAAAGTGTATGCTTTACCCAAACTAAAGTGGATGAGTGTGGCCTCCACCAGCACTTCATCAAGAATCATGCAGCAAGCAGATAAGTGTACATTGTGCACTTTGTAAGGACACATCTGCAACTTATACATATATATATATAATGCAAATAGGTAAACTTATATTATCATATCTTAAAACTAGATAGCGTCTATTTGCATATCTATACAATCCAGTTCTCAAATTTAGTATTTCAAATATACTATTTAGGGACTAAATTAATTAGTAATCTAGTTTAATATTATCACCTGCATCTCAACATATATAAATCTAAGGAGAACAAAGCATACGAATAAAACATTAAAATATGCTTTGAGAATATCTCTGTGGCTAGTTCCTATGATGTACTTTGAGAATATCTCTGTGGCTAGTTTCTATGATGTACAAGTTACTTATATAAATAGTTATAATTCATAACTAGAATTAAGCAAACTGCAAGTTTAACTAGAGAATGACTGATTATCATAATATTTATACCCAAAAATTAATCAGTAAGATAATAACATGATCTCAAAACAGCGAGTGAGAAAGAAAAATAATAATTCAATTATTTAATATTTATTATAGTGAAGATTTGAAATTATTTTCGTAGATCGATAAGCTACAATTATATTTATAAATATTTGCGGTTTTGAGTCATTTGGCATATTAAATACATATAATATTAAAATAAATTGAATAGATTTAGAAATAGGCATAAAAGACCGCAGGAAATTATACATTTAAAATAGATTATTAGAGTTTTACATCTTAAAAGAGAATTCTAGTTTTACATTTTAAAAGACAATTCAAGTTTTACAATGAGGCAAGATTTAGCATTTAACAGTCATCTTTGTAGGTTTTAGTAAAGGTATTTGGGAAAGGCAGATTTAATAAATAGCTAGCTTTTAAAAGAAAGAATCAAAAGTCACAGTTTATAAACAGAGCTCTGAGAGAAAATTTACCATTCAGTTGTTTTCATTGCAGTTAATTCTGGAGTACTTGGGAGGATATTAAGTTGACACTTTTGACGATGATTTAAAGTTAATAGAGATTTTCCATGGACTGCTTCACTGGTGTATGGCATTAGGTTTTATCAGACCAAAGTTCTTCTCCATCCCAGGTCAAGGAGAGGGGTGAGTTATTGCTGTTCTACTCGACCATTTTGAAGATAAAACAGGTGTAGGTTCTGCTTACAACTCATTATATATATGATCCATCCTTGGTGAAAAAACTTTAAGTACTTATACTTTTCAAACTCTGGCCACCTGTTAATTTGTATGAGCTTGTCTGTAGCTGAAAAGTCCATTTATTTATTTTAGCAAAACATATTTAATAGTTACAACCAGTAGAAAAACCCATTTATTTATTTTAGAAAAACATTTTTAATTATGACAACTAATCGAGATTTTGTTTTTCTGTGTTGTTTTGTTATTAACATTTTATACTTACCAAATCAAGTCCATGCTATTTTAGGACCAATGCATGATCTACTTCAAAATTTTTTTACAAAAATCGAATGTTATTTTGACAAAATTACTTTCCTAATTAGTAGAAGACTAATTTTATAACCGTACATGCAGGATAACAGGAAATATACATATGCGATTTCAGTAATACAGCAATAAAATTGGCTAAATAATTTAAGTAAAATATTTCTTAAACTAGAAATATTTATAAAATGAATTTCTTAAACTAGAAATATTTATAAATTGAATACATATCTGTAATCTATACATATACTATTAAACTACAGACATACCACTCATATAGTTCTTAAACTAGAAATATTTATAAATTGAATACATATCTGTAATCTATACATATACTATTAAACTACAGACATACCGCTCACATATTTCTTAAACTAGAAATATTTATAAATTGAATACATATCTGTAATCTATACATATACTATTAAACTACAGACATGCCACTTGCATAAATATGTGATTCTGCATATATAGTAATTCGAGGTTGTTTAAATGGATACTCTGAGAGGGTTTAAACCTGGCATATGGATAGATGTATGGGTAAAATAAGTGAAATGGGCAGATGGATGAAACTGACTGTTTCAATATATATATATATATATAAACTGACTTTATGCTTCAGTAAAATAAAATAAAAAAGAAAATTATGCATTATTCATCAAGATTGATGCCACATTTGTTGAATTATTAAGCAACAAACTCACAAACTTTATTAGCAGTAACTTACAAACAGTACATCTGACTTTAATTTAAATATTCCTGAATTATTTTTTTTAAATCAACTATTTATCCTGGTTATTGATCACAAATCTTTTACTGAAATATTTGAATTAAAATATAACTCTTATTGTTGTCATTCACTTTAGTACATAAGCACAGACAATCAATTCCTCAAATGTAGTTTTCTAAATTACTTACTTTTAAAAATAATAGCAGTGTGCAAAATAAATGAATAATCTTTTATTAAGTGCTTTATAAATTATTTTGAAAGTTTTTTGTTTGTTATTTTATAACTTCATAAATATTGTCCCAATCTTTTAGTACACACAATTTTTGTTTTCAGTTTAACAATTTTTGAATTTGTTAAAAAAATATTAGCAGTCACTGTTGGTACAAACTTTATATTTTGTATTCATGGCTTTTATTGCATTGGTATTTAAATTATTAATTTTTTTTCAAACAATTAAGTATCATAAACCAAAAACCCATAGCCTATTTAATTCACCCCCCCCCCAAAAAAAAAAAAAGAAAGAAAGAAAATCATGCAAGATTCATCAACATTAGTGCAATATTTGTTAGTTATTAAGTAATAAACAAACAAACTTTCAAATTTATATATATGTAACAGATAGATAGATAAAAAACTATAAAAGTAATTCTTACTGGTCTATAGTTAATTAATAATCTAAAATCTTTTTTCTTTCCTTTATATAACTATATCTCACATCCTTCAATACACATGAAATCTTATTATCAGCTATAATTTTATTAAAACTATCTTAAATAAATCCTTGCATATTTCAGTTGCCATACTGTCTAATTTTTACCTTTTAAAAAAAATCAATCTAAACTTATTGTACTACTTAACTATGCATCTTCACTTTATCCATATTTTCATAAATTAAGTTACATTGTGAATTGTATCATCTAAAGTTTTGATTTCAAATTCATTATGTAATTTTTCCAAGTTTTTTTTGTTATCTTCACATTTTCTTTCCTTTGCATGGAATAATATAACACCCATTTCTTTTTTCTTCAATAAATCTCAACAAAAAAAGCTTCTATAGATTAATGGAGAAAATTTATTTAGGAATTGTCAATTAGTAGTAATTTCCTGGAAACATCAAAAGTTAATGTTATCTCTGTTTATATGGATATAATCTCTTAATTTCTATTCTTTAACAAACTAAAAATCCATGAAAAAATATAATTTAGCATATATATAGTTCACACATCTCTCCCTTTCAGATCTGTTAATTTCATTCAATAACATTACTTCATATCATTTCCATTTGAATTTGATTTTAGCTATTTTTTAAATGAATTATTAGCATTATTTTTTTATATTATGCTTTCCTATTTGCTTCTTAACTTTACAATTCCCATAGACCTTTTTCTTTTTCTTTTTTACTTTTTTAATGTTTTTTTCCCATTTTTTCTTATTAGTTCAATTGATTTCAAATAAATATTAATTTGCAATTTTCTTCATTATATCTATCCACTCTTCACATTTTTTAAAATTACTATCTTTCACGATTATTTTCAAGATGGTATTAAATCTATTCAACTTGATATCATTGCTTATTTCTCATATATTTCTATCAATATAAATTTCATTCTTAGCTTTTCAGATATCTCTAATATTATCAATATAAATTGTAATTATAAATGTGCGACTTTTATCGCATTAAATAGTGAAGCTATAATTATACTATAATGTGTAATATAATGGTCGAATCTCATATGTATAGCTTTGTTAATGAAGACTTGTGATTTATTATATACATATGCAGAAGCTTTTTACATAGCAAATGACCTCAGTGCCATTAATAGAAGAGAGGCATGCTTTGCTTTCTCCAAACAATGGTCTAACTAATTAAAAATTCAAACTCATTTGCATATGTGTACAATAAATCACAAGTCTTCATTAACAAAGCTATGAGTATGAGATTCGAATATTAAATTTCGAAAGCGCTAAACAGACCTATTACACATTATAGTATAATTATAGCTTCACTATTTAATGCGATAAAAGTCGCATATTTATAATTACAATTTTTACTAGTGAAGAGAAAAACAATTTATTACAATATAAATTATAATTATTATTACATTCTCCCCCCACTCATCAAATACTTTAATTATTTTTATCTTTTTTATTTCCACTTTACCTACCAATACATAATCAACAACATACTTCAGATACTCTTTTGACTCTCTAAATTCCTCATTACATGTTTTTCTAATTAACGGACATTTTATTTGTATATATATATTAATTCCCAATTTTCAATTCACCTTTGTAACATATCCCCTTTAATAATGGTTTGTTTATATTCTTCACTTCATCAATTTTATTTTAATAAACTTGAAAAACAATAATCAATGTTAATCTATTAATATCAACGACTATTTTAAGCTCAACAAAACAGTGTAGTTATTCTATTAATCTGATTGGTATGAATGATCCAAGAAAAAGGTGTTGTTTACTTGCTTATTAAAATGACATTAGTATGTCTGACTTATAAATTATTATGGCGCATTTAGAAATTTTTTAAGAATACCATAAATATTATAGATATCTGATTCCCAAGATGAGTTTCATGCTGAACCAGCACTCTTCAATGGCCAGATCACAATCTTTTACACATATTTTATTATTTGTTTCAGTATCTATTAATACCAAATTATTACAATTTTATTTAGAAGTGTCATACTTTCTGCACTCATAACTTTGAATTTAACTACTTCACATAGATATATTAATAATTATTATTAATCACTTACTAAAACTAAAGGCTATTCCTTGTCTTAATGCAAACTTAAAACTTTAGTTAAAGATTAATATATCAATTTTTTAATTAAAATTAAGTACATGGAATAACTCAATATCATTTCTTTTTTCCAGGTATACAAAGATATTACAAGGGTCTGGCCAATCAATTTTGTCACTTAAGGCAAGTCTTAAAAATGCACATTTTAAAATTATTGAAAATGCTTATAAACTAATATATATATATATATTAGGAATATATATATAATATTTGAAACACTCCATAGTTATATTTAAAAAGCTCAAATTTTATCAGTCTGTTGAAAAGGGATTACTTCCTTTTCAATGGACTTCTAAAATTTGAGCTTTCTTTATTTAATTAAAGAGGGTATGGCTAAATAATATAGCTATGGAGCATTTCAAATATTTTATATAGATTTCAGCTAGCGTTATGCATTGTTACTATATATATATACTTTTAATAGGATAGAGTGTGGTTGAAAAAATATAAGATGAGACATTTAAAAGATTTTATATAGATTTGAGCTAATATTATGCATTGTTTCTATTTATTATATAAATGGTTCGGGAGTGAAAATGACTATTGTATAATCTTTCCAAGTATATTTAAAATTAAACATGTTTGTTTATTTACAACTTAAGATCTTTGCTTACTTGATTTCACACTTTTTATATTATTAAATTAACTTGAATTTTAATATATATACACAACATCATTGCAGTATACCTTCAAAAGTATTTCCTTTTGAATGGGCTGCCAAATTCAAGCTTTTTTTTATTATTATTATTTAAAGAAGGAATGCAGCTGAAAGAATATAGCTATGGGATGTTAAAAATACTTTCAATACAGTAATTTATTTTATTGTCTATTTCAAGTCAGCACTTGAGAAGTGCTTAACTGCCTTATCTATGGAACTAGCATTGGACATTACACATGGATAATAAAAAATTAGTTATCCCACATGTTTATGTTTAATTAAAAAACAGACGTAGTAATCTTTAAATGAGGTTTAAGTTAATATCTGGGCTAGAGATAACATCTAGTTTAATAAATGATTGATCATAATCATCAAAGTATTTATCTGAAGTGATTTGTGAGAACAGATAATTTGTCACTTGCATATCAAAGTGTAAGAATATATCTGTATGATAAACAACAACTGTATTTCATGTAAATTCAACCAATCAGAAATATCTTTTTTAACAAGTTGGAGAGTGGTGGGTTGTGTGAAAGTCTGTGCTCATATACCCTATACATTCCATATATAAACACAGGTATATAATAAGCCTGTATGCTTCAGTTATTTACAAGATTGTACATTAACCTTTCGATAAAAGTCTGTCTATTCCTATTTTACTATAAGTCTTTTTCAGGTGATGCCATATTTATAAAATGAACAAAATAATGAACACATGACAAACATTCTAAAATTATTGGCCTAAATCCAATTTTTTTTCTTTTAAAAATTCTATTGATTAATTTTAAAATGTCAATATACACAAATGTATTTTTGATGTTTTTAGTCATTATTAGAACACCAAAACATGCCTCAGTTAATGTTACCAATCAAAAATATGAATTTTAGCATATTCTTTAAACAAATATCGAGTTACCATCTTGTAAGCTTAATTTTGCCCAAGAGATAACAAAATATAAATTTCAAATTAGTTATAGTAACTTAAAATGCAGTTATTACTTATTGATAGATTTATTCCAGTGTTTATGTTATTTACCTGATCAAATAAAATTGTAAATAAAAAAATTGTCCTGACCTAGATAACAAGTGACATATAAAGTGAATGAAAACATCATGAATATACAGACTTTTTAAATATTTAAATAAAATTCTATTTGATGTTGTTCAACAACATGTTTTCCAAACAGATTTATCAACAGCTAGTTACAAGATTTAGCCTTTATTTCTTTACAACATTTTTTGAAAAATATTTTCTTTCTTTCCTTCACAACATGTGAAAACAAATTTGCAGATATTATATCATGATTTGATACATAAATAAATGAAAAAATATTTTTTTTCTCTCTCTTTATTTATTTACATTAGTTAGAGATAAAAAGAAAAAACAAAAATTGTCACTGACTTTTAAAATTTGATTGCTAATTTTTAAAATATCATTAACTCCAAAATTTTAATATCATATTCAGATTAGCAATCAACTTTACTTTAGGAATTTACAATTTTTTCTAATTTAAACTTCCATTTAGAAGGCTGATAAAACATGATTCAAAATGCTTTGTATTTTTATAAACTATGCAATTCAAACTTTTTGTATGTATCAAAACTACTTTCATTTCTTTCTTTACATTGCAATTTATCATTTTATTATTTTTCACACAATACAAAATATGATCCAATGCATAAACTTACTTTTCTTTTAATTTTCAGGCATATTTGTATATTTATCTCTTGCTTTATATGTTCTTTAGTAAACAATTTTTTTTTCATGCAGCTTTGTAATAAACCTAATTCAAGCTGCTATCAAATTTATTTTAATTACAAATTCACTCCCATCAAAGTAAGATAATAGGATAGTATAACTTTTCACTTCTCACTTCTATAATTACTGCAAAAAAAATAACTTTTATTTATTTCTGTAATTATTTTTTTATTGTAGTCCTTTTCATAAATAGTATCTTACAGAATGCATATGTCCATAATTTCACTGTTCAGAGATTTGATTAATATCAAACTAAAATAAATGAATAGAATTTCAACTCTAAGATTTATAAAAAATTTAATCATTGATCATTAAGATATATGATGAAGCATGAACACAAGCAAAATCATCTCAATCTGTTATCTGTTAAACTACTCACAGCACATCAAAAATGAAATATAAGCTTTAGTCTTTTTGGATCTTAGAGACTGATAATTTTAACAAACATCTGAACTGCATCTAAGCCTTATAGGTGAGCTACTTGAAAAAAATGTGACACTATCTGTATACACTTCAATTGTCACATAACAACATAGTGTCTTACATATATGACCAAATCCTAATACATTATTATAAATAGAATATATCTAAATAAACTTTCATAGAAATTTTTTTGTTTATCCATAATGGAGATATGTTTCATAGCTATTTATTTATCACATATTTATTATTTCTCTTTTTTTTAATATGATCAATAAATGATGGTCTCATTTTCTATAAAACTGGTAATTTTTCTTTTTAATTGTCATATATTTTAATTTTTAAAATGTTACAATTATTTTTTTCTTAACTAATTATTTTTTTTAAACAGATCCAGGGTTAACAGAGAATCAGTCATCTTTTATTCTTCTAAAATCAAATTTTACATCTATCAAGATATTTTTGCAGTGATAATGGAGTTCTCATTCTAGTTAATTTGAAATATGTTCTGCCATATTCTGGGTCACTGCTGACTTTTTGCTGATTAGAATACCATTCTCTTTATCTTTTTCTATTATAGTACTAGTTACTGGACATGGCGAATTCTCTGGGTATTTTTCTGGAGAGCCCGGTTTTCTTGGGCTTAGAAACTTTCATCTAATATAAATATTTATTTTGAACTAAAGATTTACTGTTAAATATTTGTATATCTTGGTTCAAATGCAAATATTGTTACATATTAGCTCTATGTTGCACACCGAATATTTAATGATTTTTCAGATTTTAATAAAGACATACAAATATTTAGTAGTAAATTTTAATTTCAAATAAACATTTATATTAGATTAAAGTTGAATGGTTAATAAAATTCAACAAAAATGATCCAATTCAAATATAATGATGATGATTTATAACATAAATACAAGTTTTTTTAAAGTATTTTATTTGTGTTTCAGCTTCAATAAAATAAAAAATAAAACTCTCAAATATCAAACATTTTAAATAAAAAGTTCACTTTTGGAAAACTTATTAATGCCTGATCATCATCATTTACAAATTATTACCACAATTCCTACATGATCTGCAGTGAATTGCATAACTTCTAAAGGTTGTGGAAATTATTAGCATATTGAAAAGCAAAATATTTAGATTGAGTTAGATATGCCATCATATACTAAATGGATTAATAAAAATAACAATTTATTAACAATGAATATATGAAACTGTTGTTTATTTATTTGCAACTACCAATATGTATAATAATAATAATAATAAATGATATTTTTAATTTAAGGACTTATAATATCTTAAGGATAAGATCTTACCTTGTGAAATAATTAAACAGTTCCAAATCATAGTTTTCCACTGATGTTGTTCTTTTGATATATTTCTGAATATTTTCACTTGTTCTTCCAAAGATTGTAGTTATCCTTATGGTGCACTGATAATGTTAGATAAAAAATATAGTAGTGATAGGATATTAGATGGGATATAGAATGAGTAGGTTTGGGAGTCATTTTATGGCATTGCTTTTTTCTTTATGACATTATTAAAGCAGAACATGGCTGCTTTGGCAAAATTCAGCATAAGTTTCTGGATCTTCCAATGATGATAGTTATCCTACCAGTGCACTGATGTTAGATATGAAAGACAGCAGTGTTGGTGATATTAAATAGTGTATAATATCAGTAGGTGTTGGTCACTTTTATGGCACTGTCTGCTCTTTTTCATGGCAAAGCAAGAAATGGCTGGCTTTGGCAAACTAGCATTAGTTTCTGAATCCAATTCTATTTTCTTGGTGCTTTGGATAATATGATTTTTTGTTATCTAGATACAAATAGCATTCTTCTATATAAAGTTATTATACTTGCTGTTATAACTAGACTATTGAAAAATACTGTAAAACGTTCAGCAGGATATGACTTTTTAAGTTATAATGGAAAACAGTTTTAAAGATTTTCCCATCTGAATTGAATCATTGCAACACTGCTTCTTGGATTGAATTTTTCATTAGACTAGACCTGACTTTCTGAACTGGATTGGTCTATCCTGAACTCTATTAAAATTAATTTTTGTTTCTTGTTTCCAACCTATTTATATCCTACTTCATGTTGTTCAACATGTTTTCTAAACAACAGATTTATTACCAGTTAGATACACAATTTGATCTCTGTTTTTTATAATATGTTTTTTGGAAAACATTTTATTTATCTGCTTCACATGTTTTAAAACAAATTTACAGATATTATATCATGATTTGACATATAAATGAATGAAAAAAAGTAGTTTTTTTCTTTTTCTCTATATTAACTAGTGAAAAGAAGAAAAAAAAATGTTACTGACTTTTAAAAATTTGATTGCTAATTTTTAAAATATTATTAACTCCAAAATTTTAATATCATATTCAGATTTGCTATCAATTTTACTTTAGGAATTGAAAAATTTTTTAAATTTAAACTTTTATTTAAATGCAGTTCAAACAGGTTTCAAAATGCTTTATATTTTTATAAAGTATGCAATTCAAACTTTTTGCATGTATCAAGACTATTCTTTTTTTCTTTCCTTACAATTCACATTTTATTGTTTTCCACACATTACAAGTAATTTTATAATATATTTAATAACATAATCCAATGCAGCAACTAACTTTTTTTTAAAATTTTTTAGGCAATTTATATATTTATTTCTTATTTTATACAAGTTCTTTATTAAATACATTTTTTCATGAAGGTTTGTAATATAATTAATTCAAGCTTGTTTTAGTTACAATATTAATCTACAATCATATTAATTTACCTTTGTTTATGATTATTCTAAAATCTGCTTTTCTGATTATTTCTATATTTACAGCATATATGTTGAAAAAGTATTATTTATGTATCATATTTAAGCCCCCCTACCCAAGTTAGCATACATTAACTAAAAGAACTTAATATAAAATATAATAATATGTATATGTGTATATATTTTTAAAATGTGTATTTCAAAGATAAAAATAACTTAATAAAAGGTATAGTAATGTATGTGAGTATATCTTATAAATGCATGCTTCAAATAATGTTAACTGATCCCTATAAATAAGGACACAAATAATTCTAAATTTTAAAGTAATGAATTTAAAGGTTGGAATTAAACATTACCTGGTATGTAAATTTTTCCATATACATATATGTGAAAGAAACTTGCAAGGTTATAGATTTCAAACCTTGTTATTTCTTTTAAATTTATTTACTCCTCAGAGATGATAAATCTCTTATACTAATTAGCTCTCCTTGCATAAAAGTTATAATTTCTAAGTTGACAGACTCACATATATATTAGGATGTTTACCAAGTTAAAATCTATTTTTGTAAAGTAGTTTATTTCTTGAAAATTAGCTGACCACACCTGGATTTTAAAATTTGTAAAAACAAGAGTAAACTTAAAAAATATTAAATTTAGTTTTGTAATAAAGAGAAAGCTAGATAACTGACACTTTTTTTTTCAATTACCTGTTTTTCTCAATTACCAAAGTAATAGTTTGTTTGTAAAACTTATAACACAGATATAAAATAAAGATTAAAAATATCTTAACTTGTCAACAAATGATGATGTTTGCAGGGGGAGAGTGTGCTCTTATAAAAACTCCTGATTTTAATTAAAAAAGGGTACACTCTGTAAATTTTAAACTTATATTGCTGTCAGAAATTTTGCCTGTCCACACAATGGAGAAGTGTTGCTAGAAAGCTAACTTTTGCTATCTGCCCTATGGGAGACAAATCAGCAGTGATGAGAGAAGTTCAAACCTGAAACCTGCCCAGAAAGAAAAGATGGATTAGACCAGCCAAGAATAGCAGTGCCAAATGCCATGGAAAGAAGATGCCTCCACAGAGAAGATCAATAAAATAATCCACAGAGCTCTGTAATAAACTCTCATTATTAATTACTTAAACAATTCTAAGCTAACTGTATTTAAATGTGCACAAACTTATCATTTAAACTTTTTCTATTTAATAAACTCTGTAATCAAGCTAAATTGTAACTAATTTCCTAAAATACTTTAAAAATAACTACTTTGTAAACTTGCCTAACTATATAAAGTAAAATAACTTGATAATGTAACTCTTGTTAAATTTAAATTATACTCTAAATATATTTCTATCTGCAATTATGCCTTTTTTTTTTTTTTTATGAATTATGCTATGACTTATTCAGAGTGGAAATTGATACACAGATTCTGTAGAGAAGAGGTGAGAGAGATTATTAGAAACTCTCCATAAATAACTTATATGCATCCAAGCACACACAATCTCCAATCTGAAAACCTATTATATATAATAAAATAGCTACTATATATTAGCTGACTAATTAGGTTTGCTCATTATTAAGAAATTACCTAGTTGATTAATGCAAAAGACATATTTTAAAGCATATTTGAATTAAGTAAGTTCTTATTATGCTTTATCCTCTCTACAATTATAGTATGAACTATAAAGATTAATTATAGACTAGATCACTTAATTAAGCCCTTTTTAGCATGTTTGTGTATGCTAAACCATGAACTGGTATGCAATGGTTTAATGGAAAGAAGCTATAGATTTAGTACATTTTAGATTTAATAATAATTGATGCTCATTAGCATGGTGAATTTGTTCTTTATAAAGCACATATACATGCATATGCATCTTGCTATATACATATATGGTATTAAATGGAGATTGGTTTAAGGTTATTCCATATTCTTGTTGTGATAGCTTTTCTTAAAGCTGGAACACGGAGGTTCAGATTGTTCATGTTTCAAGCTAATCAGACCTCCAGAATGAAATGTTCTCTTATCATAGCAAGTTGTACAGTCCACAGGAACCAATCATTGAGTTGATAGATCCCATGAGTAAACACACATTTGAGACACCATTTTATTTGGGTTAATAAAATACAATAGTATCAGAAACTTCACTATAGCAGATCTCAGTTCATTTCACCATTACTATAAATGAATTTAACTTTGATTTGAATACACGATCTAGTTGTGTAATAATAATCTGTGTAGAGAGCTAATTTAGGCTAGCTTTGAGGTACCAAGAGTAATTATAATTATTAATTGTCTCTCTTGTTAGTTTAATTGTTTGCAAATCTTCTAGACAACTCATAGCATAGATTATAATTGTAATAAAGTTGTTAAAGGAATAAATAACTTCCAATTTAATTGCCCAGTGCATAAGATGAGATTCTGTAACTCACTTACACATCTAATTGTAACACCTGTGGTGAATTCCAATGCACAGATGAATAGCTGGCTTAATAATTGATTTATTTTATTAAAGATATAAAATGTAATATTATTTAACATATTTTTTCATGGTTCATTTCAATTCATTCAAATCATTAATTCTAGTTTATTTAAGTGAATTATATAACTATGCATTATCATTCTGGATTGGTTTATCAAATTATTAAACATCCCATATGCATAGATGTGTGTGTTTGGTTAACTATCTAGTTATAGAATCATTTAGTTCATCAGTCTCTAATTTCATCCTTTGCTATTGCTGGCATGCAAATTAAAAGAGTCCGAGAGTAGCCTCATATAAGTCATTCATAAGGTAGTAAATATTGGAGCATTGGTGAAGGAGCAGAGGTGCAATCTGATTCGAGGTCTCAACCACTCATCTAGATCAGCCTTGAGGAATTTGCCAAGACTCTGGATTTTGTTGTATGGGTGTGCCAATATGACTGTTACAATGTATATATAATACCTTTAATTTTTGCATATATAACTGAAACAGTTGACTTAACAATTAGCATTAGTGTAATGCTTTAATTCTTCCAAATACACAAAGTGAATTTACAAGTTTATATTTATTTTTTAATAAACAGTCATATATAATAGCATGATTTTTAATAAAAGATTATGTTTTAAAAACTCTATGTTTTTGGAAATATTTTTTTGCTAAAACCATTGTATTTGTTCCTTCAAATATATATTCATTAAAAATATGATAAGTATGAAATTAATGTTTGATTGTTAAATCAATTTATGTATGTGTGTAATGATAAACAATAATTTAGTATAGAATAAATATAACGTCATGTGAAATTTACTGAGTCTATTTTAAATAATAATTGAACTGCCCTCTAACTGCCAAGTTCAATAACTTTTTATAGTAAGAAAATGGACCACTTCTTACCATATTTTATATCTCTTTATTTAGAATTATCTAGAACAATAATATCCAGAGAGAAAACTTAAACCAGTTTATATTTTTTAATGAAAATTGATAGTCAACTAGTGCATTTAAATATTTATAACTAATCACTTTTTTCAGATATTCTACATACTCCCCCAATATATGTTATAAATCCTAAGCAATAGTCTTATGAGAAATATCTGGGCCAATATGTCATTAAGTAATCTTGGAAATAAGTCAGAATATTTTATTTATATGCCTTAAATACTACCAATTTTTTTAGTATCAATATTTCATAATAGTGTATTCAACTAGCTTTGGTGAAAAGAAAATGTAAAAGATTTAATTATTTACAAATATTTATTTATCCAGTATACTAGTCAAATTATATAAACATATACCCTCAAAATTGTAATCCATTGAGTGTTTTATGTGGATATACATTATTCTCTCTTATTATGGAATATGAATATTAAAAAATATGATGAGTAAAATGCTTTACATATGTTGACAAAATGCTAAAACATTCCAGCTTCAAAGTCAAACTGTAAATAAGGCACTCAATTCTGTTTGTCATT
The DNA here is from genome assembly GCA_028023455.1 of Epiperipatus broadwayi. Taxonomy (NCBI): domain Eukaryota; kingdom Metazoa; phylum Onychophora; class Udeonychophora; order Euonychophora; family Peripatidae; genus Epiperipatus; species Epiperipatus broadwayi. Next base: position 6,327,832 of record JAQFVV010006222.1, read on the forward strand.
ACTATGTGAGTGTTTGAATTTTTAAATCTCCAATTTATTTGTAGAGTATAGGTTTGTTATATAAAATGCATGTATAGTTAACAAATGATAAATATGGAAAGTTTGCTTGGATTTATTTATATATTTGTTCAAACTTTAATAACTTATTGTCTACTTAAATTAAAAATTAAATTGCTATGTTTGATATGATCTCAATTAAATATATGGCATACAAGTTATTGACTGATTTTTCATTAAGCATTGCCATATAAAAGTCAGAAAATTTCTGTAAATTTCTATAGAGGATATACATAAAATGAAGTTATTATATTATATATATGTAACCAAATTTTTAACTACTTCTCAGTGAAAATTATTGCAGACCAATCCTTCTCACTACACAAGCAAGAAACTCTAATTCATTGAAAATGGAGATTTCAAACACCTGAACATGATATATTCTTCTATTTATATAACTTAATTCATATTTCTTAATAGATAGGGGTAATTAATATTCACATTATAGCACCAAATAGAACAAAAGTATGACTCTGTAAGAAATACATATATAAACTTTAAACTAAACATAGCTCAATGTTTATATAAACAAAGGAAGAAAATCACCCTTCTCCACACTATGATTTGAATGAAAGGATCTATTGAAAGCTCTGATGTTTAGCTTCAATAATAATTTATTATTTCTAATGTATATAGTAATATCAAATCAAATATACTAGGTTTACATTGCTGTTCTAACTATCTTGTTATTTCCATTTGGAGTTCTGTTGAGTTTATGTTGTTGTGCTCTAAGTGCAAGATGATGTGAACATTAAATCTTTCACATATTTGTTATCTGATTGTTGTCCCCCTTTTTTTCCTTGTTGTTAGTTTGGAATATTGTATAATGTCTAAGGGTCCTCAAATGCATTTGATAATGCCAGGAGTTAGTCTTTCTTCTGGATTTTAATCATTGTTTTGAAAAAAACCTGTGTTATAAGAGGTTGTGGGTGTTCCATGATTAGTTTACAATGCTAACCCATATGGCATAGTTCAAAAATATTGAGATGTATTATTGGATAGATTTTAGTATTGATATTATCCTTATAAGAGCAGTTGGAAATCTATCTTGGTGTTGGAGAGTATGATTTTTTGGATCACTCTGAGTCCTGTACATTGTGAGAAGAGATGACCTGATGTCTCATCCCCATTCATGCCAATGCTGCAAGTAGGTCTATGTTGTTGTAATCTCATTTGTAAAAGAGGAAGTGATTTGTAGGTAGTCCATTAATGTTGCATTTAATGAGGAAATCAAGGTATTTGGCCTCTAGACTCCATATTTTAAAGTTTGATACCAGTTTCTGATTGTTGTAATAAAGTGTGTTGATTATAGAATGTAAGATTGGATGGAGGATCATGTATACTTGCCATAATGAGATTTTAGAATCGAATGTGGAGTCCATTATTGGATAGCGCTGTTTGACAAGACTTGTGAGTCTAGTGATCCATGTTTGTCTGCCTGGTGGGGGTCAGTTGGTGGTGTTACTTTTTGAAGCAGAGCTTTATAGAGAATGGTGTTAAAACTGTATGATGCTACCAAGTTGTGTATGACATTGTGGGTTTTTTTAATAAATCAATGCATGAATGGAGTGAAAAGCAAGACCATTTAGCTTTCTTAGTCAGTGAGTGCCTTTGAGGCTGATCACAACCGTTTTGCCTCTCCAGAAAAGCCTGCAGCACAATCCATTTATTTTATTTATGAAGCTCTTGTTGATTTTAATAAATGGAAGAAATTATTATATTTCCCACATCACATTCATGTTAATTAGTGCTACCTTGCCAGGGAGGGAAAGGTAAACTTGTGACAAGGAAGTGATGAAAGCTCTGATGTTTATAAGCATACCTTTGTTAACATTGTTGGTAATTCAGAATGAAATTAATTTATCAGCCAAGTGGAATATGTTACTCAAGAGTTATTAAACTAATACTTTGATTGCAATAATTAGATGAGTTAATATCTAAACTTTAAATTAAATGTATGGCTGATACATTAATTTCACTCTAAATTTTCAATGATATTGTTAAAGGTATGCTTATAAACATTATAACTCCCTGGAGTAGATGTTCAACAATTTAGAGTGTTTTTAAGTCATAGCCTGGAGAGAGTGATTTTCTCCTTTGTTTATATATATATGGATATCATTGATGAAGCATGACTTTTTTAGGAATGAAAGCACACTATATAATCTTTTTATAATGTTTTTATTTCACTTGTCATAACAATTTTTATGTAGTAGGACCTAATATATACATATTAAACACATCTAGAAAAATCTGTGACTCTCTTATCTGTAAATCAGAGAATAAATTATCAAGATATTTTTATCTTCCAAATGCTTTTAACATTCTTAAGTTTTAACTGAAAATTAGATTTTAGCATCATTTGAGCTTCTTATAATCAACCTATAATGTGTTAGTCAAACTCATTCTTTGCCCTATATAAAAACAATTCAACTTTTGGCAAAAAAAAAATTGAAAGTCAACAAAAATTCCATACAAAAAATAATAGAGTTTGAATTACTCATTCTTTTTTATGTTAATCAGACCATTATCTTAAAAATGCCTTTAACATTCTTAAGTTTTAAATGTAAATTAGATTTTAGCATTGTTTGAACTTCTTATAATCAACCAATAATGCATTGGTCTAACTTGTTCTTTGTCATGTATAAAAACCATTCAGCTGTTGGTAAAAAAAATTGAAATTGAATTTTTAAAATTGAATTTTAATTAAAGTTTTTGAAAGTTTTAGTGAATTTTTTTACAGAAGCATTCATTCTGTTCAATACATGGACACTTCATCCCTGATATATATATATATATATATCATTGATTATAATAATTAAATATTTAATAATGTAGCTCAATATATATATATATATATATATATATATATTGAGCTACATTATTAAATATTTAATTATTATAATCAATGTGTTAAAAAAGATATTCCAGACTTAAATAATTGATTATGAGTTTAAGAGGGCCATAAATTAATTTCATTCTGAATTACTAACAAAATTGACAAAGGTATGCTTATAAACAACACAGCTCCCAGAAATAGATATATTCATTCTATTCTTAACTCTTTGTTCAATATTTAAAGTTCTTTTATGTCATAGTCTGGAGTGGAATGATTTTCTCCCTCTATTTATATATATCAATGGCAAAGTGAGACTTTTTTTAGGAATGGAAGCACACTACATAATCTTTTTTTAATAATATTTTTATATTACTTGCCACAACAATTTTTACGTAATACCTAATATATACATATTATGTACATCTAGAAAAATCTGGAACTGTTTTATCTGTTAATCAGATCATGATTAGTTTAAATATACATAATATATTATCAATATATTTTTATCTTGCAAATGCTTTTAATATTCTTAAGTTTTAATTGTAAATTAGATTTTAGCATTGTGTGAACTTCTTAAAATCAACCAATAATGTAATGATCAAATTCATTCCTGGCCATATATAAAAGCAATTTAAACTGTTGGCAAAAAATTGGAAAGTCAATAGAAATTCTGTACAAATAATAATGAATTTGAATGATTCATTCTTCTCTTTTTATGTTAATCAGATCATGGTTAGTTTAAATATAGATAATACATTATTAATATATTTTTATCTTACAAATGCTTTTAACATTCTTAAGTTTTAATTGTAAATTAGATTTTAGCATAGACAATGATTTGAAGGAAAATCAAAGAAGTATGACAGACAATTTATCAAATAAACAATATAATTGTATTAATATATATATATAAATTATGAAAAGTTGGCCATCCACATGGGAATGTTGACGTTGTGGGATTTTAATGTGATTTTTAAAAAAATTTTATTTGTTAAATGTTATTCAGAACGATGTGCATGCCATAAGCTGGTTTCAGTTATTATTTATTTTATATATTGATATATTAAATATTGTAGAATTTATTCCAGAATTTTTTTATATTTATTTTATCTGATTATATATATATAATAAATTGACAAATATGTCTGATAAGTATCTGTAATCAATGTACTTCAAATTTTAAAATATCACTCAGTGCAAAATCTCTCGGTCCAATATCTCTCACTACACATGTATTTCACGAGAAACTTAGCAATGATTTAAAATTTGTTATAAAAGTGGAGAAATGGAGAATAAAACTAAAAGGTAATTAGTTACAAATAATTATCAGACCCATTTACTTTTTTATAATATTATACTTCTGTTTCATTGATTATTTTAATGTGGGCATTAATTAACCCTATGTATTAAGAAATATGAATATCGAAGAACTGGTAGATTAAATGGTTTATGATAGTTAAACATTTAGTTTACATATAAAATTGATTATAATTAAGACATTATTTCTGTTTGAATGTTCAAGTATTTCAAGGCTCTATCTCATTTGCTAAAAGACAGTTTTTTGTGAATATATATAAACTGTATATTTATTTAGATCAGTGTGTATAAATAAATACATGTTTATTTTTGTACTATATTACTAATTTGAAAATTCATTTTTATGTACACTGTATGCATTCTCTTACATATATAGGAATGTAAGATGTGTGTTCATTTAGTACTGCATATATATAAATATATACACGTACACACAAACATATACATTCAAATACTACTTATTTAGAATCAGGGGACAACAATGCATTAAAAATAAAAAAAGTAATAAAAAACTAAAGATTATAAAAGTCTACACTATAATTGACTTTATACAATGTTTCTTACCAAAAGCTATATTTTGAAGTAATTTAAAGAAGGGTTGCTTCTCTAATAAGTCGTAAACTACTTTACTTCGGGCTTTATTAAGCCCTGAGCCAATTCCAAAAAGACATTGATGATGATTTATCAGTTTATATTAACTATGTTATAAGAAAAAGACTTTTCCTAATTTACTAAGCACACAAAATAGTTTAAAAAATAAACTAAGGCTTGTCCATAGCGGTTAAGTATCATGTAATTTATTGTTTTCTTGGCCCTTCATAAAAAGACTTATTACTGATAAACCAATCCATAACTTGTCTTTGCGATGAATTTAATAAGACTGATTGCTTTAATAGCTTTTAATAAATAATAAAGCAATAAAAAATTATAAATGATTATTACATGGTTAAATGTAGAAAAAAAAATTGAAAATTTACTGGGCCTAAAATTAGAATAGAGAATAAAATATATATATGGAAATAAAAATAATAATATGCATATTAATAAATGTCAGGGTATTTGACTCAATTAATGTACTGTTTGACTTTAGTTTGATTGTCCGTCAAAATTTGTTTATATTATACAGCCTCTATATTATAGAATGAGAGGAAGAGTTATTTGAGAATGTGAATCAATTTAAATATCTTTAGGACTTTGTTAAATAGAAAGAAGATTTATATGTTGATATGAAATATAGATCTCAATATTCTGAAACTACATTTAACAAATTAAATAAGTTATTTCATCACAGTGATTAACTCCAGTAATTAAATTAACTGTATCAATTTATTGTAATGAAAGTCAGGTCTAGATATCCTTCTGACAAGGATGTAATGTAATTCTAAATATAGAATGCTGACATCATAGTCAAATTATATCTTTGTTTGATTGGACATGACTGAAATAAATTATGATAGATTTCCTAAAAAGATATGCTATAATGAATTTTAGTATGATTTTTCATGGGAAAGGCACATTCCAGTTATCTTATAAAAATTATCTCTGACACCATTCTAAAATAGTATAATATTGATTGCTTAAATTGGAAAGATATGGCTAAAAATGAATATAAGGAAGAACTATAAATGGGCAAGGCGTTAAACTTTTTCTGGAAAAAAACTATGCTACTGAGAAAGTTAAAATATCAAGGGCCAGCTTATTTTATATATGGAACTATTTGTACTTCACAGATTGGTTAGTATAGTCACAAACTCATTTTTAATACATTATTTATCTTCCTATCTTTGGGGGGGGGGGAGGATGTAAAATAGCATGCTTTTTTGTGAGTGAATGTTGCTGCTGATGATATATATATATATATAAATTTCTTATTACTAAAGTTCATATTCTTAAGTGCTGATGATCAATAGTTTCATGATAGCTTAAGGAGTAAAATATCCTTGATTTGATTCTGGTAAAAATAATATTTGTAAAATTTTGATTCCCAATACTTTTCAACAAAGTTTCGCACCTATAGACGTTTTATAAAATCATTTGAAATTTAAATTTCCTGGACTTTATGGAAAATTATTAAATTGTTTTCAGCAGTTAATATTTCATTTAAAAAGAAAAAGCAATATTTACTTTATAAATGTAAAAATATTAAAAAATAAGTTTTATGTATAATGATGCTTTTAAAAATTAATAATAATAGTAATTCTATTTGATTATTGGTAGTAAAAATGATGTCCATGACCTAAAGTTTGAATTTGGGAAAATGTAAATTTTTTCAGAATCCAAGCAGTCTTAGAAAAAATAAAAAATAAAAACCACAAATCTTTAAGACCTGAACATTGCTTTTTCCATAACTATTATTATTGTTATAATTTTATTCAAGTAAATCTTTATCTTTCAGATAGATGCATTATTTAAATAGTAGTATACAAAATCTATTATTTTATCATACTTTTAGAAATTAATATTTTTGTAGTTCTAAGCATGGAGATAAGATAATTAAAACAAGCAAAACTCTCCATACAGTAGTGCCACTCAGTGCAAGCCAGAGTAATCTGTGGATGTCAGAAGGCTTGTGCATAAAATCCCTATCAAGTGCCTACTTATCCAACATCTCCAGTATAGTTTTTAGCTTATGCAGCACTCTTAGATCCAAGGCTCCTCATTGATGAAAGTCACAAGCTAGTCTGGGGATGTTGGATGAGCAGGCACTAGATAGGGATGTTATGCACAAACCTTCTGGCATCCATTGATTACTCTGGCTTCCACTGAGTGGCACTACTGTATGAAGAGTTTTGCCTGTTTTAATAACAGTTATGAGCAAGCATAAGAAATTGTGATTATGTGATAAAGTGTCGTGATCCACTGAATGGAATTTGTGCCAGCTGACTACTTCAGTGTTAACATTACAAGCTATGATAAAAAAGGCATATAGCATTACTGCTCAGGAGTTCATAAGAAGTTTGAGTGCCAGAATTGATTGACCACTCAATTCCAAATCAGATGTTCTATCAACTATGCTAAACTGTGACGATTATTTATAGGAAGTCATAATGAAAAGAATGTCATTGTAAAATTAAACAGATTTTATCCTATTAAAGCATAATGGCGTTAGCTGACTTATTATGAAGGTTTTTTTTTTTAAATATAAAGGTCTGAATACTAGATAAATATTAAGTTTGTGTATTGAGAGCAATGGCAAACATATTAAACAAATTCAGTAAATAAAAGTTTTGAATGTCACCATACCGTATTATTGTCTATATCCTTGAAATTATGGTACATTCAAGAAAATTACTTTCTTCTCTTTATCAAACAAAATTGGTCTAAATAAAATTAACAAAAATCAACCCCAAGAATTTGCTATTCTGTCAAATAGAATATTTTGCTGCCCCCTTTCCATAAGAAAACTTTTTAATGACTTCTAGATCTAGACTCATTATGTCTGATCATAAATTCTAAATTGTAACATTAATAAAAAGTCAAAAGTTAATAAAACATGATTATAAATTACAAGTGGGGGACAGTTAAAAGAAAACAATGTATTACAATTAAATGCAAGCAATTGACTTTAGATATTTATGCCAAGCACCAATTTGCATCTGAATATCAGTGATCTTTTTCTGATTTTTTGTGTACTATATTCTGTATCTGATATATGTATTTAATGTTTTAAATGCATCAACAGAGACTTTGCTTTAGTAATTAATGTTCAAAAAGCAAGTTCTTTAGCAGCCAATGATGAAGAAAAATCCTAAGTAACTTGTAGTTTATAATAGTCATCAGTCTGAGAAAGTAAATGAGTTTAAATATCTTGGTAATTTTATAAGCAAGAAGCAGATTTTGATGTTAAGATACAAGACAGACTTCAATGTGTTGTTGCTGCTTTTAACAAATTAAAAAAATAGAGTATTTCATCACAGTGAAATAACTAAGTGAGTTTATATAGAACTGTTATTTTACCTGATTTATTTGTATGAAGGTGAAAGTTGAACACCATATCAGTGTAATATAAGGGTGTGATGTTCTTTAAAGTTTTAAAAATACAGTGACAAGATAATAAAATCAATTAACATGTTTTCACCCAGTCCATTGTTATAAATCACATGCTCTGTTTGTATTGCCATGTAAAATGAATAAATAATACAAGACTTCCTAGAAGAACATTTTATAGTGAACTTGAGCATGGTTTTACGGAGAAGATAGATTCTGTCTACATTATAAAGATGATCTCCAAAACATAATCCAATGTCAGTTGTTTCATTGAAAAAATATGACCATGAACAGAAAACATTGGAAAGTTATGATTAGGCATGTTTTAGGCATGATGTTTACATATTTCCAAAAATAAAAGCTTTCTACTGAATAAATTTGAAGAAAAACATTGTAAAATATCAAGTAAACAGAAAAATGGATCAGCAAGCTCTATATGTAGACATATTTGTGGTTCATGGATTGGTTTGTATAGTCATTGTAAAACTCATTTCTAGAACAGTTTTCTCTTTTTCTCTTTCTTTCTTTTTTCTTGGTGAAGTTAGAATGATCATGTTCATTTACAAGAGTGATTGTTTATTAATATTCTGTATCGATAGTTTGTTTCTTTTATACACATATAAGTATTATTATTAACAATCACTGTGCAACTAACTGTTTTACGCATTTTGATTCTATTTCTTTAATTGATTACTTTTAACCATTTATTTCCTTATATATATATGACTAATCGTTTCAGTCCTAAAACCAAAAATATATTTAAAAAACAAGTTTTATTCATTAATAAATGTTTGTCAATGATAATATTTTAAAAATGTCTTACACAAATTTATATAACGGATATTTAAGCCAATAAACATCATATGATCAATACGTATCACATGGCAATACATACAGTGAGTTTTGCCTGTTTTAATAACGGATATTTGGGGAAAAGTAGCCTCTCATTAAAAATATTGCATTGAAAATTACTTAGCCCTGCTTTTAATCTCAAATCAAGATCAATTCATAGTTAATAATAGAATCATAAAAAATGCAAGATAGAAGGTATTCTGCTATTGTGATGTTATCAATATAAAAGTACTGATAGTATAATTAATTAAATTTGACATAATAATGCATTATATTAAAATTTTAACTAATCGGATGCTGAAGTTCGGTTTCAACAGAGAAAGAATTGCAAAGGCATTAGTTGCAGAGTTGATAGAGCCATTCTTTTTTATTCAAAACTATTTTTTTATCATAAATTATTTTTAAATTTTTAATTTCTTATCATCATCATCAACAGTATTCTGTCAAATGGACAGGTCCAGAGAGTAATCACATAAACAATTCTTCCATTTTTCAATTCCATGCTCTTTCTTACTTAGCTTTTCAATTCCACATATAACTCTTCCCATTTCTTATATCATCAGCAACACTGTCAATCACTTCTAATCTTTATTTCTACTTCAGCTCACCATTCCCGCCAAAACATCTTTCATTAAACTATATTTTCTTCTTATATATTTATAAATTTCTTATATATTCATAAAGGGAGTTTGAACAAACTATATAAGATTATATAGCTAATCTATTATTAATAAACAACAAGTCACTTAATATTCTAGTTTATCCAATACATGATAAAATAAGGGCAGTTCTCTACTTTAATGCCATCTAAGTCATCTTGATTAATCAGTGATTACCAAATGGCAATACACTTAAATCTCTATCCTAGAAGATTCATAGCTTTTACCTTTATCAATAAGGCTTGAAAGTCATACCTCATTGATCTGAGAAAGAGAATTTAAATGCAATATCATCTAATAATCATTGATTTTCCAAACTTATTAGGAAGTTGTTTGTATTTTATTATCCACTTTTAATAGTTTTCCATGGATATGTTAAAAATACAACTTTATATTTGTTTAAAATACAAATCATAATTCCAGTTACATTTAATATTTTATTTAAAAATTTATTTACGTATTTTGTATCATAAATAAAAAAAATGTATTATGTATTGTGAGTTATAACATTAATGAACTACTTAATATTAATATCTTTTGCATGCTCTATTATATTCCTTTCTTCCAATCATCAGTTATTTTATCCAGTTATCTATATTTTATATATGCAGTTTTCAACACAATGGCAAAATGATAGACTGAAGAGCTTAAACTTCCTAAAATTGTCTCTTTACCTTTTTCTCTAACTTCACAAAGTCCAACAATATTCATTTTAATATTATACAGTTCTTCCAATTCTTGCAATCTTTTCTAACCAAAAAGTCATCATCATCAAATGTCAGCCTGAGTTGGTACATATCATAATATCCAATATATTCCAAGTAGTAATTAAAGAAATGAAAGAAATACGGATATTTTATGATTCAATATTATTAAAAGACAAAAGAAGTTAAAGACTTCACATAAAATGAGTAATAATTAATTCTGTAATGAGAAATTAAATGCTTTATTGTATTGAATGAAGCTTTGTTATCTTACAAAGTTGTTTTTACTTTCAATTTCATATGCTCAAAACTCTTAGTTTGATCACTTTGATGCCTGAACGTCAAATGATCTAACTATTGTTTTATTATAATTTTTATTTTAAAAACGTTCTCATTAATATTATTAAATTGTATTTATTCTTTCTTAATCACGGTTATTAAATTGTCATTATTGTATCTTTAATTTATTTTATCAATTCCTATCGATCAAGTTGTTGATGATTTAGACCTAAGCCAACATATTACAAAGTATGAATTTATTCTAAAATAAATAAAAACATTTTTTTTGTTAAATTGTGCATAAGACTCATTTTTCAAAACAGAGGTACTAACAATGCATCTTAATGAGTAAGATCCCCTTTAAAGTTTATAATATAGTTCAAAAACTGAAATACTCTAATAGATGAAAAAAATGGCAAGTAATCACCCATGATCTATTGCCAAGTTACTTTATCTGCTTTTAAGAGAACTTAACATGCATTTTTTAAAAGTATAATAATTGCTATTTGACTAAAAATTTAAAATATGTAATATATAGATTTTGCAGAAGAATTAAGAAAAACCCATTCAAAATCAATAATAGAAGTCTTGCATTGGTGGTCGAGAGGTCAGTGCGACTGCCTTGCACTGGCAGGCAGTTGCCCGGGTTGCGGGTTCGCGTTCCGGCCGATGCTATGACACTTAAAAAAAAAAAAATCAATAATAGAACCTTTTTAGAAAAATATTGGTAAAAATCTGTCTATTAAATAGGGTTAATTTAGTAATACTAATAATGAATCTATTAAAATAAATTCATGGTAGAGATGAATTTTATTATAATTTAAAATATATATAGTCGAGAATTCTGTAAGTATATCTTTAAATAAATTAATAAATAAATCTAAAGATAGGTTAGTAATTTAAATTAAAAAGTAGTTATTCTATCCTGATGCGATAAGGAGAACTACTCAACTGCAAGAAATAAAGCATAAGACAATTATATATGGTTGAGAAAATATTCAGTGTTTTAGATTTATATCATAAAACAAAGGGTATTTTGAAAATAAAAATTAAAAAGACTATAATTTAAAAAATATATCGAGATGTCTAATGAAATTGTTTCTGTAGGTTAAAATGTCGTTTGTAAACTTTATATTAAAATAATGCGTTAATTAATATAGTTAATTTACATATTTAAATGATAGATTTTCCTAGTCAAGTGTCTGTGTTGTGCTACAATTATACAAAATGTTATTATATTTTAGGCTAAATGACTATAAAATTATAGTCCTCCTTTGTTTTTCTTTTACAATTTAGGTTTCATCTTATTATTACTAACAATAATAATATATTGATATCGAAAATGCTATACTTTTATATTGTAACCATATAAGATGAGCACAGTGACCGAAAATATAACCTAATAAGATGGAATAGTGATAAATGGCCAGCCAAACCAAAAAATATAATAATAAAGTAGACGCAGGGTTTACTTAGTTAATAATATTAATAAGCTTAAAAAGATGTAGCTATCAGCTAAAAAACTACATTGGCTAGCTCTAATATATATATGCTGCTATAAGGGGGAAATGCGTATCATGACCAATACAAACATCAAGTCAGAAAATTTTTTTTTATACTCCCTCTTTAAAATACAATTCTTAGAATCTTATGCCGCATATTACACAAAAGGGTTAGGTTATTTTAAATATTCTACATTTAACACATCTAAAATAAAATTAAGTCTTATAATTACAATTATTCTTCTAAATGATCAAATCTCAAGTATAGCAATAATTCAGGTCCTCTATACCACATAATTTTTTCTTCGAATAATTTTTATCTTAAGAATATCAATTCTTTCTTAAAATAATTTTATAAACAAATCTCAGAATTCTTTTAATAATACATTCTTCAGTAATTAATAATCTTAGATTTCTTATTATTTTTTAAAACCAAGCAAGAATTTGATCTTAGTGACAAATAACAGCAACATAATATAATCTTACCTTTAAAATGATATTTTAGTAAATCAAATAATTATTAAATTTAGAATTAAAATTAAACATTAAAAACTTTTATATTAATAACAATTATAACATACTAGGATAATATTTATGATATTATGAATAGGAAATGGATTTTATTGCTGTTCAAATATCACACCAATAGCTTTTCTTTTCAAATCTTATATTAAAATAAAATAAAGCAGTCTTATGATCTTAACTCAAGATGAATAAATTAAAGTGATCTTATAGTAAGTGAATAAAATGATTTTAGCATTTTAAATTTAAGATAAATAAAATAGCCTTCTCCATTGATGTTATCAGTAATAGAATTTTAATAAAATGCTTTTTATATCATATTTCCTAATCTCAAAGCATAAAATAAATAAAGGTGTGGAGTAATATTAGATTTATGAAAATGCAGAGAATGATGATAAAAATGAAGACTCATAAATAAATAATTATAATAACATTTATTGACTTTGATAATGTAAAAAACAAACATTATGCTATTGCATAACCTTGATAAATTACAAAAATTTCCCAAAAGAAAAAATTAATAAATAAAAAATTATGAGTTGCAATTTAAAATCTAGCAAAAATTATCAGTAAGTTAGAAATTTTAATATGATCTCCTTAGTCTAGGTTTCACTTTTAATGATTTCACTTACTATTATATTTTCCCTATGTAAAATGTATTCAATAACACTAAGTAAGATAAAATCATACAATCCTTTGGTAGAATGAATATAAAATGTATAAATATTATATAGCTACATGAGCAATTTTAAATTTAATAACATGTAAATATTTTATCAGGTTTTAAACTATCTAGATGTGCTACCTGGCACAGGCACAATATCTACTCATTTACAAAAAATACCACTGAAGGCATAGTCAGCATTATACATCACTTTCAAACATATCAAATGCTAGAACAAAGACATGTTTACATATCACACATGACTTTAAATAAATATATCATTAAGATCCATCTCAAGGGATTGAAAAAGCAAATGGAACATAGGATGATGGCATGAACTTGAATAAGCACCTACACATGAGGTCAACAAAAAGCTAGGATCTTGTCACTAGTGATGAAATATGAAAATGAACCATCAAAAGAGAAGTATTTGCCTAAATATAGCAATATATGCTTGAGATTGCAAAATATAATAAAACTCACTGGCATAATACAATAATCTGTAAGAGAGAAAAAACCCTACTATATTTAAAAATAATGACAAATAAGTGATGTGTAAAACTGATAAAATAAATAAATATAACAAAAATATAGCTAAACATATAAAATTGTGGCCAAACAATTTAATAGTAAAAATATGCACATTCAAAATAACTCCAAAAAGAGACAAGTATAATACATTTTAAAATATTTAATACAGATAAACATTCTGAGAGCTTAATATAAAATACATGTCAGATCTACACATAAAATTATACAGAGAAACAAAAATGAATATAATGCATATAAAATGAAAATAAATATTAAACTAAATATTTTATACCCATTTACCAATAAAATAAAAATTCCTTAAATTTTGATGTTCATACCTTTATACAGCATAAAGTCAAATAAAAGTCTGTGGATACACAAAAGTATTTCCAGGATATGCAGATAACATTATAAACTTAACAATAACAGCAATTTAAAACATGAGATAAACAGAAAATTTTGAGTTATTGATATAAACAAAAATAGCCATTCTAAATGGATTAATGTAGACTAAATAAGTAGTATGATAAATACTATAAACATTACATAAATTTATAATAATGTGTCAAATAACAATACAATACACATTGTACATTTTAAATAACACATTGGATAAATGAAATTAATATTTCTATTGAAGAGCATGATTTATAATTTTCTGATGACTATAAATGAAGAGTAAATATTCTAAATAGAGCATGGTGAAATGCTTTAAACATCAATTTCTTCAAAGAGCAAATAAATCATGGTAACACATTAAAATAAACTTTTTGAAGAAGAAATAAATTTTGATAACTTGGAGCAAACATGTTAAGAATAGACTTCATTCTTTTTAAATAATATAAATGCAGTACTATATTTTTTTATATTAAAACTAGCATTCATGAAATACATTGACAAATAAAAAGCATATTCTTGCAAAAATAAACAACAATAAATGAAATTTCATACCTTCTTTTAAATAAGACATTTCATAAATAATACAACATACTTAATATTTATAAGTTTTATTAATAGTACACAGATTAAATAAGTATTAAGTCAAATTCAGGTTATATTTTCCTTTTAAAACAATTTTACTTCGAATAAAACACATATTTTCATTATAATATTCAACATCGTAAATTTCATTAAAAGAAAAATACATAAATAATGTTTTCTCCTTAATAAAATATTTTGTAGCAAATAGTTTATAAGATTCTTTTTTTAAAAAAATATAGCATGTATCAAATTTTATCAATGAAGAGACAATCCTAATGTGATAGCACTTTTTTTCTCATGTGTCATAGCATCATCTGGGAAGTGAACCCACCAACCCGGAACAACTGCTTGTAAAGCAGCTGTCACTGACCTCTCGACCACCAATGCTCGACATGTGATATCACTTTTAAATGAGAATTCTTAAAATATGTAGATAAACAACTTATTAATGACTATCAATAAGCATTTATGCATTAATAATTAACATTTTTGACTTCTTTTATTATTTGCCGAGTCCTACAGTTTTGGATAAAAGTTTAAATTCCATACTATTATTAAATTAAACCAAAAGATAACACTCCAGAATACATAGTGGCATTCATTTTTCAAATAAATATTGTTTCTAAAGTTCTTTTAAAGATAGCAGATAAGTTCTTTTCAAAATTAACAAAAAAAATAATTTGAAAGTTCTAGCACTTAATTTAAGAGTTATCCTTTTTAAAATAAAATTTGAATATAATAAAACAAATAAATTGGAATTAATAAAAGTTCTTACAATACATATCACTGTCTTAATATGATGGAACTATATGTCACTTTCTGAAATGTACACATGAATTATAGAACAGTTGCCCATTGTGAAGTTAGAATAATATAAAAAAGTTTAGCTTAATAAAAACCCTGAATAGATAATTATTTTTAGCACTACATATTTTACTTGAATTAACAAATAAAAATTAGTTATAAAAAATTACATATTGAAAGCACTAAAGAAATATGAGCTATGTGTGTCAGTTTAACAAATGAAACTTTTATAGAGTAAGCCATGTGATAGAAATTGATTGGGTGATTGACAACTGAACTATCTATATCAGACAATCTAATTAACTAAAAGGCTACAATTTTCTAGTTATTAGGTATAAATTTATAAAAATAAATCTAATTAGCATATTCTATAAAATTTTCAGATTTAATTATCTAAACAGGATAATTAAACAATACGTCTTTTTTTTAAAAAAATAATTATTTAACACATTATTTAATGTAATAAAATTGATTATAGTAAAAAATGCATTGTTGTTTTAAAATAAATTTATTAAACATAGTAACATAGTAATATACAGTTAAACTTTATAAAAATTTACATAGCATTCAGAATAAAACTTGAAAAAGTGCATTGTTTAAAGACATTTTATTATTATTAATTTTTAAATTCTCAGAACATTATGGAATGTACACTGTATTTTTTAAAATGGATACATTTAAAATATTAGATACTTAAATTAATTTTAAAACCTTAATCTTACAATCAGGAAATATTCTTAAATAATTAACAAATTTTATGCATGCACTCACACATACTAATATTTAATTCTTTATCTAAGAATAAGAATAATTTAAATACATTAGTTAATTATTGGTTTAAAAGATTAAAAAAATATATTAATTAGCTAAACTTTAAGATTTTCTAAATAAAAACTAAATTATAAAATTAAATAACATACTTTAGTCAAAACTAGCTTAAATATTTAAGACGTTTTTTAAAATTATAAATCTAATTTAAAGTTCTTTTATAATATTTTGATTTAATAAAAAAATACAACAGTTAAGGTAAACCTATTTTAACTTTATACTCTAACATATGTAAAACTAAGTTATGGTCTAAATAAATAATAATTTTATAATTAAGCACTTATAATTATTAAGAAGTTAAATTAATAAGTTTAAAAATTATTAAAATACATTTATACAAGATTGTTTTTAAGTTAATACTATCTTATAGTAGCAATTATGATATGACTAATAAATTATATGTTCACTTTAACTACTATTATTGCAATAACTCTTATTGAATGAAAAATAAACTACATAAAGTTTTTAAAAAAATATATATTACTACAACATTTAATCTGAAATACCACAGTAAAAATTAAAGGTCACATATATATATTATTTTTTTTTTATATATATATATATATATATATATATATTATTATATATATATATATATATATATATAATGTACCACTAGTGAAGTGTTACATGCATCATAATTTTTTTTAAAAGATATTATTAGTTCTAAGATTTTTAAAATAAAGTTTTGCAAAGTTAAAAGTACTGCATTATATTTTTCTTTAGAATAAAACTTCTTGGAAGGATGAAGGGGGATTTAAAATAAAATTAGAAAATAGATTTAAAAACTCTTTTTTTCTCTCTCTTCATAAAGAAAAACTTTTAAAATGTATAAAATAAGCAAATGTGAAATCGGACTAAAAATTAGTCTGCAAAAATAACATTTGTAAAACCTTCAAAAATGTAATTAATTAATTTATAAGATTGCTGATTAAATTGTACTAATTAAAAAAAACCCTGCAAACTATCTTATCAAGATTGTTTAGATGAATATGAATGGATTAAGATTAAGGCACATGTAAAAATTAATTAATTAAAAAAATGTAAAATCAATTAAAAGACAGATTCAAGTCAAGATAAAATAAAATAATGTGAGAGTTAAGATATAAAAGTTATATCTTGATTCTTCTTCTTCAGTCTTGTTTGTGATATACAGTCTGATCTGCATTTTGTGATCAAGTTATTCCAATCATCAATTTGTCCTGGAGTTGGGTTTGTGTTATTGCTATATAGTTGGGGCTGCAATTTGCTAGATCATTCATCATACAATGCAGAATACAAATAACCAGAGATCCAGATATTTGGAATGCAGTAGTAAGGCAGTCAATTACTGCTGCAGTCAACATCCATGCAAAGGCTGCAAATCTAGCAACATGCATTGTTAGACAACTTTAGAATATTCAGCTGGGCTTCAGGCTCCAAAAACCCTCAACAAAAAACAACAACTGAACCTTGCCTAAAGCAATGCCTGAAACAAAGCCTAGATTGTAAGTAAATGCTGCCACACCTCTCTCTCCCATTGTCAACACAAAGAATAGAAAACAAGCCCTGGAACTATCGATGGATACCAAAAAGCCAACCAGTTGGAAACTGGCAATCATGAAAACCTAGGTAAAGATATTTTAAAATATATTCTGATCACAGTCTAGAGTCTTTATTTTAAATGAATGAACTTTAATTAATGGGCTATTATAACTATAGCCTAAAGTCATTTATATTTTTCTTATGTAAACTTTATTGTGTTATTTTATATTATATTAATTAAATATTAATGTTTGTCTTAATTGTTATTTTGACTATTTTCTCTTACTCTCTTTTCATTGCATCACCAATAAATTAGTGTAGAGTTATTTTATGTGTTGAGTAAATATGCTGGACCCTGAGAGAGAGTGTGTGAGCTAGCAAAGGTTAAAGCAAGCATGAAATGTGTTTACCTGATGCCCAGGCATGCTAATTATAGTTTATTATTAGCTGACACCTAAGGTCTTGCCTCGAAACAAATAGAAATGTCTTGGATGGCAGGGGTTTGAATTTAGCAGCAGAGAAGTTCTATAGCCTGAAAATATGGCTGCAGGTTATATTTCTTAAAGCTGTGGTTTGGTTATAGGTGCCATTGATGATTTTTTTGCCTTCTGTATTTGACTTCTCTGCTTGTCATACTGGTGTGCTGCAATATGAAAAGTGCAGCTGGAGTGGATCAAGATTCAATAATAATTTATATTTTTTACATTTAAATAATCAGAACAATCAATCTCCCACCTAGTTCAATTGTCACCTAACTAACTAACTAACTATATATATATATATATATATATATATATATATATATATATATATATATATATATATATATATATATATATATATATATATATGCAGGAGTTATGGACAATATTAGTGCATCTTCCTTTCATGATTCAATTAAATAAAATTTGAATTTTTTTACAATTCATTTAAGATTATAATTTTTTTTTTAAATAGGTATTCAATAGCCTATTCGGTTAACCATCTAATTTTGATCAGTAAGTAGATGTTTAAAATTTATAATACTTTATAATTCACTTTTTTTTTTTTTTTTTTTAAAGAAGTTTTATTTTCACCTGGATTAGGATATTAAAATAAATCTTCCTCCCCACCTATGTACAGATAATTTTCATATTGTAATTGTCAAGATTAGAATATATTTCCTATTAAATTTAAGGATATAAGTTAAAAATACATAAAAGGTATGTTACCTTGATAATGATTATATAAAAACAGTCAAAATGAAGAAAAATAATATATTTATGTAATATAAGAAGTTAATAGAAGTAAAACATAGTTTTAAAAAAATGGATTAAGAAGTGCTGTGGATTATTTATAAAAACTGTTTTAAATTTGGAAAGAGAATGGAATTTTGGATTTTAAAGTTTAAAATTTAAATTTATAGATATTTAGCTATAAAAAAATATAAGTATTTAAATTGCTCAACTGTCATTATTTGACAACTGATGAACCATATGAGTAATGTTTTCTTTTTCAGTGTCTAAATATTAATGAGGCAGATTCATGGTCTAGTAGGCTTTTTAAAAGGTGATTTGTTTGCATTTTATATTAGCTTAAGAAAATCATTGAATTATCATTAAAATATTAAAAAATAAAATAATAAGATAAGAAAAAAATAGAACTTTTAATTTGTTAACCATAAGCTGGCTTGTTAACATAAGAACTTGGATTTATTTCAGATAAAAAGATAGTGATTAATGCCTTAAAATCTGACACATTTTTAACAATGAAAAAGCTGCATCATATTATATGTTTTATGCTCAGTTCATTTATTTGACTAAACCAGATTAACATGAGTCAATTAAAAATAGCTGGTTACATAATTTCAACCAATATTTGAATTCATGTGAGACTTTTTAGAAACCAAAATTTTAGAATTGCTTAGGGATTTCTCAGCTATTCTGAAAAAATTCATAATACACAGTTTTCTTTTTTTGTGAAACACTAGAGTTTCACTCATTTCTATTACAATAATCACATTTATCTACATTACTTTTATTTTTCAATCATTTTCCAATTCTAGTATTAATGTCTCCCATCATTTTTTAAGAATATTATTTGATTTATCTGAAAATAATTTGTATTGCATATTCTCTGCTATTTCATCACAATGCAAACTTGTTGAATCATAAATATAAAATATCCATATTTAATATCTTCCATTAATTTGACTTGTTCTTAGCATTTTTTTTATAATGAATCCACTTTATTTGTGCTTCCAATATTTGTGTCTTTGTCATAAAGTACATGATTGCTTATTTTATTTCATCTATTGTAACTTTATATAAGGTCTTATTTGATTATACCATATATTATTTTTTTGTTTAAATATACAACATTTTGAAGTTTTAATGGAGAATTATTATGTATGAAGAAATAATAATATTGTGATTGCATATAATAACAATTTTATTATTAGTTGAGACATAACAGTTCTTTATTAAACCTTAGCTTTGACAAAAACGAATATGATTTTATTAAAAAAACAGATATTTAAACAATAATAAAAATAATTGTTAGCTTACTTTTTTTTAATTCTAAGATTATCTAAATTAATTTAGAAGTAATTAAAATAGTTTACCTTATTATTAAAGTGTTTTTGATAATGCATAATAACATAAAATGACCTTTCATGTACTTTTTCTTAACAAGATGATGTATCAAAATGTATTAATTATATTTTATCTTGTGACAAAAAAATTTAAAATTAATATTTTTTATTATTCTTAAGACAATGTAATAAAATTAATAATGTATATATATATATTGTATTAGGAATATATTAATAAAAGTATACAAATGGTTTTATATGATAGTAATAATAAAATAAAGTACATATTAATAACATTATTTTTTGATATTTTATTTATTGCATACATTTCAAAAATAAAATGTAACATAAAAAACAAGATAATAAATTATTGTTAAAGTATGTGTATGCATGATTATGCATTTTATATATTTTGGAATAATTCAATAACATTAAATTTTATATATTTTATATATTACTTTAAAATATTTAATTCATTTAAAATGGGTATTTAAAATGTTGATTGAATTATATAAAAATAGATTGATAGATAAAAGGAATGTCTATTTTATTTAAGATATGATTTTAAAATATATTTTGTTTTTAATTTGTAAAATTATATTTCTTTTATTTTTTTTAAAAAACATATAGTAATATTTATTTTTATAAAGTTTTTAAAAAAATATTTTAATGTTATGAATACTAGTTTGTTAGAAAAAACTTTTATTGAGTGGACAAATGGAGAAATTTGATTCTTAATAGGAAAAACAAATAGAAATGAATGAAACTTGAGTTTGAGCATGAAATAATATAGAAAAATATTTAGGACAATGATATAAGTATAACATCATCAGAAGAAAACTATTTAAACCCTTGATCTTAGATTAGACTCTCATTTTTGTCTCAATATCTAATTACACAAAATTTAATGTATGTATAAAAATAAATTTATTTAAATGTTTAAAAATAAATAAGATGCAATAAAAATATTACAAACATGTGTTCAAGAAGCTTCCTAGTCTTTTGAAAATCAATGGGTAATATTTGATATTGAACAATTTATCTCATAATGATAAATAAAATAATAAATTTGGATACTGCTATATGGAATTTATTAGGATAATCTGAAAAAGTTAATAGATAATAACATTGGTATATAAATAATGCCCAGATTCAATATCATTGTAAAATGCTGAGTAAAGAATATTTGATTAAAATTGCAAATCATGTCATCAAAATGGATAATTTTATGGAATGCTAATAAATTGGAGTAATCTAAATTAAATATAATGTCTATCTATACAACAGAAAATCTGGTGAAATTTTTAGCAGAATATTTAAAAGAGTTTTTGAGTTTTTACAAAATGTATAAGTGAATCACACAATTTTTGATGTACATAATAAATATTGTTTTTTGATTGAGTTACAATATGATAGGTATTTCTTGTGAGTGTAAAATAATAGTTTAGCAGGTAGTATATTTTTTTTAATAAATTCTTTGTGTTTGAGAATGTGTGTATTTGTTTAATATATAAGAAAATATATCATTACCAAAATGAAAAGGTTCAGGTAAATAGTAAAAAAAAAATAGTAATAAAAAAATATTTCTTAATAATAATTTCAATTTGTTTAAATAAAAGTATATTTATTTGTTTTCTTTATTTATATCTGAAAAGAAAATAGATTTACATGCATAAATATTTATGTGTAATATTAATGGAAGTAAATATTTAATAAACTTTTATAATATAATATTTTATGAATATAAATTAGTACACTTATGCTTTTTATGATAAGAAAAATAATAATCAAATTAAACATACTAATTAAATTTAGTAAAATATATTTTTATGAATTTATTTAGATATTTATGCTAGTATTAGCTATTTTTCTTGTTGGTTTTCTTAATGTATTATTCACAACACATGATAGATATATTTATAAAATAAGATAAAAAGTATAATAGATAAATAGTAATCAACTTCATTGTAAATTATTTAGCAAAGACATATTTTATTGCTTCTTAATTTTACATAAATTATTTAAAAATAAATATTTTATTTGCTTCTTAATTTTACGTATATATTTTTACTGTTATTATTGTTTATATAAATAATTTATTTTGTTAATTAAACTGGTTTTCTGAGATCATTAGTAATTACACCCAATTATTTATTTATTCACATCTTTATATACATTATAACCAATAATAAATTTTATAAGGAAGTTCCTAAACGTTAAATAATAATATAAATTAATAAGATATTTGGTGAGTAAATAATTTTAATACTGTAGAAAAGTTTAAATATTTATTGTCTATTTAAAAACATATTTAAGTTCAATTAAAAACCTTTTATAATTTAAACTATATTTTAATAATCTAGAAAATTTAGTTGTTTATATTTTATCCCACATTAAACTAAATCTTTAGTGACTCTATTTATTTTATTACTATTATCTATCCAGAATATTATATAAGGATTCTATATATTTCATTTTAATATCATTACATTTGACAATCCAAATAGAACCTGAATAAGATCTTTTACCTGAAGAAAATGCTATTACATTTGACTTCTTTAAAGTGAGATTTGATTATTAATTGATTATAATTTTTCACAAATATTTATCTTGCCTTCAAAAACACTCAATTGATATTTCAGTTAAGTATTGAAACTGTGACAAAAAGACTATGATGTGTCTTAACTTAAATTCAAAAGTAAAAAAAATAATACATTTATCATTCCATATTTGTACATTTTATAAATAAATATATAGTAATAAGAGCTTCGATGACAATACTATATGACATTAAACACTGGTATTTGCTTAGCTTGGATTCTGCTTTCACATATTAATATACATACAAAGAGAATTTATTTAAAACACAAAAAATAAAAATTACACTTAATAGAAATAATAATAAATAAATGGTATCATTGTATTAGAATACTAGTATAAATTTTGTTAATAAAATATTACCACTTGGTTGTAAATGCTTCATTGCTCAGATATTTCCATCATTCTTGGGCATAGTTAAATTTTCATTTTTTTATTCTATTTGTTTATTTATTTTTTTTAACTACAAAATTTCATAATACTTTTCAAGCTTTTGTGTATTCCCAAGGAGAATATCATAACTCATGGAAGATGCCACAGATTTCAAGGTTTAAAACCATTAAAAAATTGAATGGCTTATTTCTCAAGATTGAATATTAAAAGTGACAAAATTGGAACCATGATTTATAGACTTTGAACTCTAGAGTAAATCACTTTAGTAAATTATGCCAATAAATCAGCAGTAAATCAAATGGAAAAGAGAATTATATACATTATAAGTTCATAAAACATTGAAGATTTACCAGTAATCAAATTTTAACAGCATTTCTAACATCATAAATATTATTATAGACTGGTTCTCATACAAAGGTAACTGATAAACATATTGGCATTCAGAACACTCTTTTACCCTTTCTCTTTTTCTCTCTCTAATATTTAAAGGTTACTTTATATAAATATATTTGAGATAGTTATCTCATAAAGTAATATAATTAGGATAATAATCATTAAACATCACACAATCACCAATTCTTTATGCTTACACAATCTGTTTATACAGTGACAAAACTCTCCATAGCAATAGTACCACCCAGTACAACCCAGAGCAATCAATGGATGCAGAAAGAATTATTCATAAAATCCCTATCTAGTGCCTGCTCATCCAATATCTCTAGACTAGTTTCAAGCTAGTAGCTTTCATCAGTGATTGCTCTGGCTTGCACTGGGTGGTGCTGCTGTAGGAGAGTTTTGCCTCTGTGTAATAAAAATCATAATTATGTGTAAAGATGAATTATTAAGACTTATTTAGTAAAAATGGTTAACTTGGCATAAATAGTATTATTTATACAGTTTTGAATAATTGAGACTGAATATAATCATACCATATTTTTTTAGTTTATAAATCTTCTGATTTTTTTAGATTAGATAATATTTCATACACATTTTTAATAACTCATAATTATATTTATGATGAGGTGTATTCGTCGAATGCATGTGTAAATGTCTGGATTAACAAGGTGTATTAAAAATTAATTAATATTAAAGGTTTAAAGATATATACACGTAATCTTATAATTAAATATTAGATAATCAAAAATTTTGCAAAGGAAATACACATCGATTTATATTATTACACACACATATATATATATATTATAACGATTGAAATGAAAGTGAAGATCGAATCTAACCACAAACTACGATATCTGCTCTACAGGGCACCATCTAGGCATTTAAACCTAGAAAAATTTATAGAGTAGGCAGATACGCGCTGTTAAGATTCCACTTTATTTAAATATTCAGATCGTTACCCCAAGTCACTAGCTCAGTGGAGATGCAGAGATAAAAATCTATATCTTAATTTATATCTTAAATATAAATAAATAAAAGCCACTGCCAGAAATTAACACATAAAAATATTTAATTATGCACATATAAAATCATTCTAATTTGAGGAATAAGTTTAACATTTTAGATTCTTATATTAACTTTTAATTTTACCTTTAACTAAGTTTCAATGAGTTTAATATTTTATTTAGATAGTCGAGTATGAATAGACTACATAGACCTGCATTTGAAAAAAAAAAATTCTATCCCTTATTTAACCTTAGGCCAAAAAAATTTGCTATCAAACCGGCGCCAATCCATCTGATACATTTATGTATTCAATGTAGCATGAAAATACGACAACACAAAATACAATACTGTCAGGAATGTACATCTGATCAGTAAGTAGAATTAGAGAAGACATTGTCTCTCCACCAACAGGAATGTTACATCTGTTGGCAAGTAGAACAATAAACATAAAACTCCATAGGAAAGGATCGTGGTCCTTTGCCATCTTACAAACCCATCCATAGGCAAACAGAAGGTGTGTGGTGTATATACACAATCCAGCCCATAGCGGATCTCATACTACATCTACAATTACACAAATGTATCCAATCCATTGAACCAATTCAACTACGAAATAAATAACATAAGATTACCCTCCCTTAATATAACTTTACAAAACTATATAGCCATTCATGCCTGACTTAAATTTAACATTTAAATACATTCGCACAGATTATTTTTATACAATTTGTTTTATAATGTTGAGTATAGATTGGCTGCATAGATTCCATGGTCAAAAACATTCCAAATTAAACACAACCGATCAAAATACAAAGTCAATCGATAACGTCAATTGCTGAGGGAATACAGGAGACCCTTTGGTGTTCATCATAAAGCACTGCAGTGACATCGTTGACTTATATATTCTAATCGACTGTGAAAACCACAACATAATCAACCGCTAACGAATCTATGCAACGTCTATACCCAACTTAAATGTAATGCATTTAATAATTTCTACAATAAATATTACTACAAATAAAAATAATAAAATGGAAATGATTTTAGCAAAACTTAACTATATAAATTTAAACAATCAATTATTAATTTGAAAATCAAATAAGAGTTCATTTTAAAATTTAAATTAGCTGAATCTTTAAAAAACAATGACGAAAGTTCTTAATTACTTTTTTTTGTTGTTGTTAATTTGTAACGTTCATAGCTCATGGTAGAAGAGTCCAGGTTTCTGTTTTTAATTCCCACGACACCTCCATTGAAAGATAATGTTCTGGAGATGGCAATAGCTGGTTCAAGGTATCACAGTCTTTTCTTTTTTTTTTTTAAATAGAGAGTGTGGTATGTGTGTCCTACCACATCTCTCAAACACAAAATGCTGGAACTGTCCAAAAAAACTGTATTTTCCTTTTTATATTATCCACACGGATTCAATCAACAAAACATCACTAATCCATCACTTTTGTTAGGGTCCAAGCCAAGGCTTAGTGCTTCCATTGGTCAAGATAATTTCTCCTTTCATCAGATCATTTTAATTATACAAGAGCCCAAGGGCCAGTTTGGTTTTCGATAATTCATAAACAATCATTTCCATTTACAGATTATATTAATTAATACCTGTTTTTATTTTTAAATCTTGTACTTTTTTATAAAAAAGAACGTTCAAATACTTATTTGTTTTTTTTTAAAAAAATATTTTTAAAGTTTGGCCTCTGTGTGAATGTATATACGTTTAACAAACATTTTAATTTTAGCGTTTAGTTTTTTACTTTTATTTGTGAACTTTTAAGTTTTTATTTTAAATTAATGTAATGACATATTTATATATCGTTACAATATATATATATATGACATATTTATATATCGTTACAATATATATATATATATATATTATAGAATTGATTTAAGCCAAATAATTTATCATTAGCTAAATGTTATCAAATCAGGTGCAGAAGAAAAGAAAATGTATTATTTATTTTTTTTTGTAAAAATGAGATTTGAAAAATCACAGTTGTTAAAATTGATGTTGGGGATAACAAAATTTTTGGAAGTTTCCTTAAATATTAATGAAAAAGTGATAAACTAATATTTATCTGCCTATGATAAAAATAAGACAGTTATCGTATGTAATATGAATGCAGGTAACATGGTTCCAGCAATTTCAAAGATACATAAGGCATATCCAGCAATTTCAAAGATATATAAGGCATATAAAAATTATTATATCAGAAAATTAATCTTTCAGCCTCTTTCAGCATGCAAATGCTTGTGGAGAGATGAACTGTAAGGAGATTGTTCTGGGAAGTGCTATGCTAAATATAAATGAATTTTAACTATCAAACAGGAAGCAAATTTATTTTAACTATAGCTTGTCATTGTAATTGCCTACAACATATTTAATTTAAAAAAGCCTTTAACTTTAAATTTTTTATTATGGTAAAATTTACAACTTACTAACTCATTGAAATAAAACTACTTTTCCAAAAAGAAAATGTAACTTCTCCGATACATGAACCATAATTCTCTCATATCCAATTAAAATGACTATACCTTCACTTACAAATGTTATTAAATTTTCACAAAATAAAATCACACCCAATTGATTTATATTAACTTTTTGTTATACTACATAAAAGAACATATAACTAAAATAAAAACAAAATTTAGAATGTAAATAAATTAAGTAGTTGAAACATAATGAAATCATAGATTATAGAAACTTAATGGGTGCAAAATATTTTAGCATAATTTTTTATATGTAATCAAATTTCATATAAGTAAATTTCTAAAATTTGAAATACATAAGTTAGCCAATTTAAAAATGAACTAATGCAAAGAAAATTTAATTTAGAGTTTAATTTATTATTCTCACAAAAAAATTAAAACTTAAGAAAAGGATCATGATTATAAATATTGAATATTGGAATTAATTTTTTTTAGATAATTATCAACATTGGCAGAAAATAACGGCATAATATATATACATTTAAAAATGAATTGATATGTTTATATGCTAGATATGTATTTCACTTGTAAATATTTCCAAATGACATAAATATGATAAGATGTTAATAATCTGTCGAAATATGCAAACTATACAGAAAAATTAAAATTAGTTTAAATAAAATATTTTACAGTATATGATTATATGTGCAGAAATAAAATAATGGAGGATTGTGAATTAAAATTTTAAAATCATGGCATTTTATTAATAATATAATTTCAAAAACTTTGATAAACTGTTTCTCGGAAAATG
This sequence comes from Epiperipatus broadwayi, assembly GCA_028023455.1. Taxonomy (NCBI): domain Eukaryota; kingdom Metazoa; phylum Onychophora; class Udeonychophora; order Euonychophora; family Peripatidae; genus Epiperipatus; species Epiperipatus broadwayi. Next base: position 6,356,099 of record JAQFVV010006222.1, read on the forward strand.
TAATTAAAAAAATAAATGCATAGAAGGTATCTAAGAAAAGCTTTATTTAATCATAATAGCATGGTATGCTTAGCATACTTTTGACTACTGAGTAGTCATAAATGTATCACTGATTGTAAGATACTTTTGTTTATAAGAGCATAACCAAAATAGAGAATTTGCACAATATTTGAATTGGAAATAATTTTTTTCAGATAAGCCATTTTTTAGAAAAGGGAACATGGGATCCTTTTTTGTTGATAGCATGTCTATCCTTGGCTTCAGAATGGATGATTTTGGCAGTTATAGTTTCAAAGCTGTGTCCAAGTTTGGATTCATGCTTAAAGAAAATGGATTTGGCTTCAGAGTTCACTTTGGCTCAATTATATAGGTATCTGTGTTGCATAATGTGGGTGGATAAGTTGGCATGTGATTCACCATAATAAACAACATGGCAGTCAGTATTGCCATATCTAATCTTGTATATCATTTGAGATTTGAGCTCAGAGGGCTGTTTTTATTTGGCATTGTTAATTACATGATTCAATACTGGAGGCATTTGAAGGCCAACTTGTTGATTAACAGCATAGATTTTATTAACCCAATGAGTAGTCCCAGATATATATGAAAGTGATATACAGGATTTATTATAAGCTTGAATAGGTAGATGTCTAATTTTGGAGGAAAGATTTTTGATGGTTTGGATAAGAGCTACATCCTTATATCCTACATTACATATGCATTTTAGATTATCTTCATTTTCAATTGTTTATATTAATAAAGATGTGTGTAAAATCCTGCTGCATTTCTTTGATTTGTACCTCTAGGGCACAAAGTAGGACATCATCCATATATTGTATATATAACAAGAATGAAATTTGATTAAAATATTGATGACATTTTTCATCAGATTAATAAAATCTATGCTGTTAACCACCAAGTTGGCCATTATACCCCTCTAGTATTGCTCTCTGAGCTCAAATTCCAACTGGTATACAAACGTAGATGCAGCAAGCATGTAGTTTATTACAGTGAATCATATGCCAACTTATCCAACCTCATTGCATAACACAGATGCCTATATAATCAAGCCAAAGCACACTTTGAAGCCAAATTGATGATGATGATAAAGTTCAATTGGTATACACCCTGGATTGTCAGTTTGCAATATCAAACACTATGGAGAAATATGTGCAAACTAAAAACTGAGAATCACTCATCATGCTCATTTATATAACAGAGCTAAATGCAATAGTGTTTATATCTCAGTATTTATAGATCATTCTTGATGCTAAAATTATTTGCCTAGAAAATAAAAAAATGAAAAGTAAAAGAAGCATGGCATGTAATTAATTTTAAGAAATTCCATAATTATAAGAGCCAATAGCATTATTCTTAGCACGCACTGGTCAGTTTACACATACAAATATGCAAATCTATTATAATCAGTGACTAGTTTAATGTACTTTTATATGCATGCAGATATGCTAATGTTATTTGCTAATTTTCACTTTAGTCAAGCTTTGACAAAGATATTCCATATCGAAAGCTTGGCTTAGCAAAATAATAAATATTGTTTTATACCAAATAATTATCTACATATTCTTTTAGAATTTATTTTATTATATATATATATTATAAGTTACTATTGACAGAGTTTTAAATGAACTTAAGATCAGAATTATTTATGCACACAATTTTTTTTAAGCATTTTATACAATTTTAGTATATTTAGCATGAATGTTCAAATTGGCAATTTTACAATAAACAAATAGTGAAACATATCCAAAGTTTTTGAATAATGAAAGTGAGCAGTATATAAAATGTATTTTTTTATATAAAATTAACTTTATTAATTATATACGTATAATGGGAAAAATTTTTATATGACAAAATGTTCTGTTTATAAAGTATAGTTATTGTGACAAGTTTCTAAAGACAGGCACAGTGATTCAAATTTTAAAGTATAATTTATATCATTTTACATTAATGAACAAGTAAGAAAAATATTGTTCTGCCAATTTTTTTTCGTAGTATTTTTGAGCATATATTTTAGGGCTATAAATATATATATTATACCACTCTTTATTTTTTTTTATAATGTTATATTTTTTGTTGTCCAAAATTACAGAACAGTGAGGAAGCCACATGGTTCTAATAGTATAAATAATTACTATGGCATTATATGGATTAAAATTTTTGATATTTTTCTCAAGCAGATAATTATTTGCTTGTGGAATATGAAGTGTCTTAAAGGTGAGTGTGGTATGTTTCAAAAATGTGTATCATATTTTCTGAATGACTATTATAAAAGATACATGTCGGATACTGATTTAATTTAAAGTGGTTAATGAGGAAGGTTTTTGTAGGAATTGTGTTGTGGTATAAGTTAAGCAAAAAATTTAGCCATGATTGAGGGACACACATATTTTGGAATCTGATTAAAGTTTTGGCAATTGGGAGAATTGATCATATATATCTGTCAGGATATATAATTTTTTTCAGATCTTTAAATGAAACACCAATTAAAGATTTGATGTTATAATTGTCCAATAGATCTGCATGCTCAATAGCATGATCAGTATAAAAATGCCTTGCATATGAAAGTTGAACAAGCATATTATAAGTGGAGAAATGGCTTTGAGGATTGGATTAACTGTGATTGCAAGGTACATCTTAACTCTGATATAGGACATATTAGATATGACCATCTTTTCAAATAGGAAAACAAGCACTTGTAATTGACATAAAATGTGATATTGATCCCCAGATATATGATTTTATTGTGATTATGGTATTTTTAACAATTCTCCTTAAAAAATGCATCCATGGACTATAGTAAGCAAGTATACAACCTAGAATAGCATCAACAGTATGAACATAATTTTGAGCAGAAAGCTTTTATTTTTTGTATTGAACTTCTTTATGACCAGATGACGATGATGGCTTAATTGTGTTTTGGATAAGTTAATCTGAGAAAAGATGAGTGTGTACCTGTGAAGAATGGAAGTTAGATTGTGATCTGTATCTATATGCCACATGTATGACTTACAAATTTGTATTTTAGATTCTGTTAGGTTTTAAAATTTGATGAGAATATGAATAATGAGAGGAATATTCTGTAGGTCTCTGAAGGCTATCAGGACACCATCAACAAAAATATCACTTTAACAGTAGTAACAAGATGAGGAAGAAAGAGGCCTTCTGTGAACTGCTCAATCTCTTTGATCATGGGATCAATATAAAGTGAAAATAATAGTGAAGCAAGTGGTGAGCTTTGTGGAATACCTTGGCTTGATTTAAAAGAAGATAGACACATGAATGTTTTTTAGTTTGATGGGTATGTTGGTAAGATAATTTTTTTGGCAGTAATTACATGCATAAAGTTAGGCAGAAGTTTGCTTAAAGTGTTAAATAAATATTCACAATTTACCAGATTAAAAGCAGACATAAAGTCAACCTGGCATGTGACATAATTTGTTAATTTATTTTGTTTTATATATAATATTGACTACTGTGTTAACAGAATAGCTTGAAATGGGGATTTTAACAGCATAAAATGAGGAAAGTTTAGGGAGGATAAGGTAATTTAGTTGCTAAATAATAATTCTTGCAAAGATTTGTTTTATCAATATTCTCCAATGTGTTAAGACATAAGCCATTTATTGATGAATATAATAAAGCTTCTGAATTTTTTCCAAGACAGAAAATTTACATTAATGAATAGATTCAGTATATGAAATTCATGTGAACAAAGTTGATTATAATACTTATGTAGAATTGGGGAGATAACAATTTAGATGCTTATAAATATTAGCTGAAATAAGATCATTAGCTAATGATGTGTGTGAATGTAAGTGCATAATTTCATCAAGAATTTATTGCTTTGAGATGTAATGATTTTGAGGAGGATGCATGTTATAGTTAATAGAGTATAGATGATAATCAACTACTTTAAGAGTATTTTTAATTGATTAAGATATTTGATATCAACATTGGTGCCAGACATGAAAGTGTATTTTCTCTCAGCAGAATTGGAATACCATAAGCATAAGAGTGGCATGTTTTTGCTTAATTTATTGTAGTTTTTGTTAGTGCTGAAAGATTAGGGATTACTTTTCTAAACTTAAATATCATGCTATTTTGATTATAAAGAGCAGTTAGATGTTTAGCTTCACTGAGCAGCTTATGGATAAGGAGTTTTGCATCATTGAATTTTAATATAGCTTGAAAGAGTTTTGATGTCATTAATACATTGTTTTATAAAATTATTTGAATGATAATCTGTTGGTTGATAAGAACAACAATTATTTTAAAATCTTTTTAATAATGACTATATTTCAATCTAATAGAAATTCTGCAGCTGATAAAAATAATTAGTGGTAATTAATATATTATAGATATCATCAATAATTAATTTAAATTTACTGGGAATTTGCTGCTTGAATGTGATGAAATATTAAATAGATGAATTGAAGTTTTGAGATCAGTAGGAGAAACAAAAAATGGTCAATGAGAGAAGATCCTTGGCCTCCAATAAATGACACAGTATTTGGAGGATAATGGTGGTAGCAAGGCTAATTGTTTGAGTTTTTGTTTCAAAGTGGTTGGAAGATAATGCATTATAGAAGCAATTACTTTGAACAATAAGGAGAGTATTTATGATGTCTTTTTTTTGGCATGATGGAAATAATGATTGTATTAACTGACATGAATATTATTTTTAATCTTGTCAGTGAAAATTATATACTAATTAGAATACCTATTCCTTGTGTTGATCTGATGTTCAGCTTATGTACAAATATATATTTACTGTTTAGAATGTCAGAAATGATTCATTTTGTTGATAAAGTAATTTTTGTTTTTGTAATGCCAAAAATATCAGCATGGTGATTATTCAGAAATTGACATAGCTGTGAGATTCTGTTGTATGAGTAAGACCTTGCATATTTATTGTGGTTATTTTTATGTTTGAGATATGTTTTTGAAGAGTTGAAATGATGCTTTTTGGCATGTTTGATGTTAAAATCAGATATTGTAACTCTTTTACTATTTTCAGTGGCACAGGAGATCATTTTATTAGGCACTTAACAATTTGGTTTTATTTTTAATTTTGGATAGTTTTTAGTGTATATAGTATTTTTGTCATGAAACATAACTGAATTCTGTGTATGACTATTGTCCAAATCCATAGATTGTTGTAAATGATTATCAGTAAGTGAATTTTGAGATTGATTCTCACAACAGCATTGTGGTATATCTGTTGAAGTGTGTTATTGGCAATGCATCCTTGACTAGATGTGTTGTGTTACATTAGATTCTTTATAAGTAGTGCTTGTGGATTATATTGAAGATAAGGTTTTATTGTTAATATGATAACTTGACATTGAAGGTGGGCATGCTATTTTTAGAGGCTACACTAGCCCATGAAGTAGTCTTATGACTATTATTGTACAAGTGACCAAGTCTGTCAATTTTGTCACAACTATTGCAATTTCCAACATTGCATTGAGAAACAGTATATCCAATTCTGAAACCTTTGAATCAAAAAAATTGATCATATAAAAATAGTGGAAGTTCATATTATACATATCTCTGCTTAATTTTTAATGTGATCTTCCAAGAGTTAGTTGGAATTTCAAATTTTATGTTTGGAATAAGTTCTCTTGATACACTTATGACTTGAGCAATTTCAGATATATTTTTTATAGCACTTCTTCTGTGAAATCAGGAGAAGAATGCATGATGTGACCATGTATAATTGGATTTGATATTTTGTTGCATAATATAACTTTTTAAAATTTAGATGCTTAATTATCTTCTATGTCTCTTTATGTTTTGAAAAATATTCTAATGCTATAAATAATCTTGCTGAGAAAGTAGCTATTGATGTAATGCTTTTGATCATATTATATTTCTGAAACTCTTCTAAATAATCGGGTAGTGAAGGATGAAATAGTATTGATTAATTATCTGATAGATCATAGTTTTTTTATCACGCTAACAATTTTGTGATAGGTGAGAGACTATTTGCAAATATATTTTGTCAGTAATCATTTAATTTACTAAAGGGTACATATTTAGGCTTATTAGTTTCTTCATTTGTTCTAAAGAATTAAAATCTAAAAATTTGGTAGTGTTATTAGAACTAAATGTTGAATTTTTTGTTTGTTTGTTTTCAATATATTCCCCCCCCCCTTTATTTTCGAGAGTTTCGTTAGGTTAATTGCAATTGAAACACTATTATTATCATTCAGAAACGTTAGAGATCTAAATTTTCGTAGCGTGTTTTGTGTACTAAAAATGATATTACTGAACGCGACTTCGTTCTTTCCATTTTCTTGAATTCATTCTATTCGCTCCCCCCATGTAATATTTTTCTGGGTAACTTTAATAGGGTCTATTTTTTTCTGAGATTGACATAACTTTATTATTGTTATTGGTTTTCGCGACATTTTTCTTTAGTGTCTTTTTTTTAATATTATATTCTCTTTTTTAACTTCATGGAGAACACCTTTAAAGGTTGTCGGTAGTTTTTTTTCATGTTATCATTACTATTCGTTTTATTTAAGATTTTGGAATTTTTATCTTGACTATTTGATTTTATTAACCACAATCAATAAGATGTTATCGATTTTAGCGTAGATGCATCCATCCAATTTTTTTTAATTATAACTATTTCCATTAAGCTGTATTTTTGAAAGAAAAAAAACATTAAATAAAAAAATAAAAGTATTAGAAATTACAATAAAATGAATTTTTAATTTTGAAAATTTAATTATTTTTTTAAAAAAATTCAAATGCTGGTGTTGGAATCATAAAACATCATAAGAAAATGGCTGTTATTATAATTTCCAGGTGTATAGTTAGTAAGTTTTATTTGCTTATTTTTTACTAAGACAAAAAGTGACAGCACGATGTCTTAATACATATACTTTTTAAAATAAAATTTATTATTGGTATATACATATGTTATATTTATCTTCATTCTCAATAATTACTGACCTACTACAAGATAGACTCTCCAAGTTTAATCCAGTTTTCTGATGTCTAGTCTCCCTTCGTGTAACACCAGCAAACTTTCTTATTTCATCCATCATTAATCTTTTGTGATTGAGTTAAAAAATTCAACTGTCCTATTATTATTATTATTATTATTATTATTATTATTATTATTATTATTATTATTATTATTATTATTATTATTATTATTATTATTATTATTATTATTATTATTATTATTATTATTATTATTATTATTATTATTATTATTATTATTATTATTATTATTATTATTATTATTATTATTATTATTATTATTATTATTATTATTATTATTATTATTATTATTATTATTATTATTATTATCTCTTCTAACAATCAGTATTTTAATTCTTTCAATGATGTCAGTAATAATTATTTCTTCTCTCACCCATATATTTTGTTTTTAATTATTTTTTGTTGCTCCTAACACACATCTCCCCCTAAACTCTTTGAATCATCTAAAGTCTTTTTATTTCTCTTCTGTTAAGTGTCCAGGTATCAGAACTATACACATTTATTAAAAACATTCCATTTTCAAATATATAGTGATACATCCTTTCAATATAAAGTTATTTTTTTCTAAAAACATTCCCACCAAGTTTAATTCTATGATTAATTTCATCCATTATATTTTCATCTATATTAATCCTCTTAGCAAGATATTTGTAGTTGCTAATTTCTTCTAATTCATTATTATGAGAAAATTCATTGAATATTACTATAGCTTTATAAGCATTTATAGTATTAGTCTGTGTTCTTACTTTCATCTGATAACTCTTGCAGCATTTCCTGAAGCTCTAAAGCATTATTTTCAAAATCTAAATGGCTTTAAAAATCTCTAGTTACTTTAACTCCCCTAACTGCCCATTTTAATCTGAAAAGCACTTGTGATATAACTACTACAAACATTTCTGGAGATATGGAATCACCCTGACATACACTCTTCTTAATGCCAATCTTCTCAGTATTATTTCTGCTGTACTTTAAAAAATATTCTTCAGAACATGACAATATATTGGATCTTTATCAAAATGATTCAATATTTTAAATTCATATTCATTGGTTGTTTCTACAACTTCTCTCAAAACTTCAATATGTTTCATTGTACTAATGCCACATTTAAATCCAGCTTATCTTTTGATTGGTGAATTTACATTTATAAACTTGTCTAGCCATGAACATTATTAGCCTTATATATATATATATATTGAAACAGACAGATCGAAGAATCGATCTTAGTTTCATGGTTGTCATTTAAGAACGGTAATTCTAAACCACTATTTACCCGCAATGAGACTTTTTCTATTCCAAGCCACATAAATTTTAAGTTATTTATTTTGTGTTTGTTTAAAAAGAATTTAATGTAAAGAGTATGAGTATAAATGTCACAAATCATGATAAATAATATTCGTGTGTGTGTGGTTTGTGGATTTATATTAGCTCAATTTAAAAGTTTCAATTGCGTGTATATTTTCTTTAAATTTTAATTTTGCAAATTATACAAAGTCATTTAAAAATGCTGATCAAAAGTCACATTCCTTTGATCAGTATTTTTAATCAAAATCTTACTTGTACAAAATGTATAGAATAATTAATTTGTACTTTGATAAATTAAGATAATGAATTTATATTTTTGTATTCACGAATTCCGATGTAATTGTTTTGTCAATTTAGAATCATGTATTAAATTTAAAAATAAATGAAAACCGAACAATGGAAATGAGAAACGTAGAACTCTTATCAAGAAAGGCAAAGGCTATTGTATAGTCAAAAATTAGATATTGCTGGAGGCCGGAAAATCAAAGGAGGCGGAGTTATGAACAAAAACTAGGCAGAAAGGTCAACCGTAGCCATCTTAAATATAATATAGACACTCTAACTTTTGACTTGGCTGTGCTTAGATCGTCTCAAGCTACAGCAAAGTAGTTGTTCCAGAGAAATCACTTCAACCGTTATTAAGAAGTTGCCCGGTAAACTGCAATAATGATGGGCTAAGTCCAAGAAGCTGATCCCTGTTCTGCCAATTTAAATCTTTCGTACCGCTGATCTGTAATGTTTTCCGTGCTTCCAGTCTTCCAAATTCCAACATTTAAATTAACCATGCCGTTCTAAGAAATTCAAAATGCGCGCCTACGTTCTTCATACATATCACCGCAAGAAGAAAAGCCGGACGAAGAAAGAATGGTAACTTTTGTTACATGAACTTTTTAACTTTCCTCTCAGTAATAATTTTATATTTAATCTGTTAACCTAATTAATTGCATGTAAATTTCTTGTTTTCCATTTGAAAATGTTACACTAAAACCTGTCAGTAAATTTCTTCTCTAATATTTCTGTGCTCTAGTCTTTAGATGATAATTATTAATATTTGTGCCTACTAATAATCCATTTGTGAATACATTTATATTTTTACTATTACTTATTTTACAAACAAAACGATGCCAATAATAATATTTCTCAACTCTAATTAAAGTCAGTAAAGTTTATCTCATAATATTTATTATATTCATTTTAAAAGTAATTTTCTTTTATCGAACTAAAAATTGTTTCATTTATGTTGAGTTGAGAAATATTCAAGTATTTTTATTGTTTCTTTTACTTTGTCATGATATTTTAATCTATACTCCAAATCTCAAATACTTAAAATAGTCTAAAATTTTATTATATTTTTTTTATATATTATTACGGAGTAATAATAATAAGTGAATATTTTATTGCTATTATTACCTTCCGAACAATCTGGGGAGTTATGGGTTTCAGAGTGAAATTAATTAATTGTTACTTTTGCGATCGTTTGATTTCGCCATGTTATTATTGAATAGTTATATCAGGCTGTTGCGTAGAACATGTTACGGATAGATAAAAGGGTTTATATAATTTCGTTTTAAAATCCACTTCCGATCACTCTTCCTCGATGTTACGGTGGCAATGCCTTTACCTTCGCCTAAGTTGGCGTCTCGTTTTACTACCATATGGAGAGAAAGAAATTCTTCTCCAGGTAATCTCTTGGATCACCGGGGTTCGAAAATGATCCCGGCTGGTTGTAGTGTCTCGGATCTACTTGGGGGCATTAAGACTTGTCAAAGTACAAGCCGCCCGGTATTCCGTCAATGCACCGCAAGTTATTATTTGTAGTATACCTTAATCCCTGCAACCATCAGTACATCAGTATTATATATTATATTTTTATATAAAACCGCCTCCCATTTATCCGTATACGCAATGGTTTGAATCTATTAAAATAAAACAACTTAATATAAACTAGTAGTTAAATATTTTAAGTGCTCCAATTACTCTGATTCTCATATCAACCTGTACAACCATTTAAACACATAAATATTGGCATGAGTTTGTTAATCAGTACAAACCGATTATTGATGACTAGCAGCAATTTATTATAAAATACATATGAGAGTTTTACCGTACCTGTAAATAATATTATTCAATGCTTTCAATAATTTATTAAAAATTTATCTAACCTAATTTTGTCTCTCTTGCATTATTACTCTCGAAATCTAGTCAATCACCTGCTGTCTGTATCGACAACTTAAATATATACATTAAATTATTAGCCGTACCAATATCCCGACTATAAGGTATCTATGAAATAGCTGATTGTAGGTAATTTAGTCTGTGTTTTTCGATGAGCTAGTAAAGGGAAAACCCCGTACCGTTGTAATGTTGTCATCGGTGGGTCATGCCAGGGTTTTGGGTTTGAATTTAGTTTGCATTTTGGAATTTATTCCTAGACGTGGACTGGGTTTGAATTCGGATTACTGTGTGTGATTAAGCATGGTGATTTTTACCGGTACAGTGTTTAAAATTTTGGACGCCCTCCGTGGTGCTCGGATGAAGAAATCTCCCACACCCTGCAGAGTGAACAAGAGTAAATATTAAATTATAGAAATATTCGATTTTTTTTTCATACCGTTGAGATATATATACTTTGCGTTATTAAAATGCGCAGTTTTAAAACGATGTTTTGAGTAAGTCAAATATACTAATTTTTTTTTCACCCTTGCTTGCAAGTAGTTTCAGTTGAATAGATTGCCTTCTAATATTGTTAAGATAATATAGTGAGATTTTTTTTTTGAAAAAAAAAAAGTGTGAAAGCGATTTTGAAGTTTTGTTTTAACGACAAAAATATTGAGAATAGTTTCAAAGCAAGTGAAAACCTGTATCGATTTTGTGCGTTTATTTAATTCAAAATAAACGAATGTTATTTCATAAATCTTTTTGCAAGTCAATTTTGTTTTGTTGTTTGAAAATTTTTTTAAAAAAAAAAAATAAAGCAAAGAAAGTAGGATTACTTTTCATGTCTTACAAATAAACGCGTGTATGTGTGTATATATATTGTTTAATATAGAAGTCTTATCAAAGCCAGTGCATAATATAAATATCAGTTGAATAAAGTTTGGCCGGAATATGTGCTATCCGATATTAAGTAGAGTAACCGTTTAGGTTAAGTTTTTTGTATAAAACCAATCAGCCAAATACAGTCGTCAAAGTGTTAACGGTATATACACTTACGTTATAGAAACTTGAAATTGTATGATAACCCCGCAGAAGTAGCGTTAATATTAAACGTTCTACATAAAACATTATGTTCTTGAATCAAATGATTTTATTAAGTCACGTAAAAAGTATATATTTGGGGATCAGTGGATTAAATTATCTATTGGTCACATGTTGCTGGCTGGCGCCTTTCAAATAAATTTGTCAGCAAATATGTTTGTCCATACAGCAGTGGTGAGTTTTGTTTGGTCTATAAAAGAGAGAAATGGTGATATATATATAAAGAGAGAGTTACTGACAGTATTATAAGAATATTATTGTGTTATATACTAATTGTTAATATGTTGTTTTATAGGACTGAGGAGAATAGTTCGAACTGGGTGAAATAAAGTTTTTTCTCTTCCTTTATTAATAATTTAGATACACGTTATCATATCATATATATACATGTAATAATAATAAAAAAAAAGTGAAAAAGGGGTTTTATATAACAGAAATCAATCGGAACGTAGGCGAAAAAAAGAAAGGAAGGAAGACACACAAACTGGATGAGAAAGGTGGGAACAGTATCAGCAGCGGGGAAGGATTTGGCATATAGGATCAGGGATCAGTATCTTTTATGAATATATACATAAATAAAAAAATATTTCGCGAATAACTAATTCACCTGCTAAAAAAAAAAACACACATATAATTAATAAAGAAAAAAATACCAAATGGCAGAAATAGAAGGGTTCAGTAAATCATCTGGAAATAGCACAGAAACATCAGACGCGTCAGTGACTGTAAGTGAATAGATTAAATAAACAAATAACTAGTTACTGGGGAATACGCACACAATATAAAAGGAAGACAGTGTTCACGGGTTGAAACGGGTCAGAATGGACAAATCATTTGACCCTCAACACCTTTCGTTCAAAATTATAGATTTTTATGGGGAATACTGGGAAAACCCCCACGAACATGTCGACAGCTTAACAGATGCTTTCGAAATAACAGACCTAGATAATAAGCAACAAATGGCCATCATTCAGCATCATTTGAAATCAGTCGCCAAAGACTGGTGGACCATACTGAGAGGAAAACCTAGAACTTTTGAGGAGTACCGTGACAGGCTGCTAAGGACATTCTGGGGCGAGGAAAGACAAGAAATAGCATTGCGTAGCCTTATCAAAGAATGCTTTCCCGCAGGGAACCGACTTACCCTAACAAAATTTTTTTTCGCAGCAAGCCACCAAGTTTTGTTCGTTGCACACTTTCAACTGGTCAGATTCCCGAGTTATTCGAATGATAGCATACAATATGCCACAAGAAGTTAGAGGGCTTATGATCAGTAGCCAAATACACACTATTTCTGAGATGACAAAGTTCTTGGAGACAGTAGACCAACACTTCATATCTCCGGCACCAGATAACAGTAAAAGTCAGCCCATTAAAACCATCCACCAGATGACGAACCTAATTTCAGAGAAAGAAAACCAGGATCACCAAGCAAGTTACTTATGCCCGGTTATAGAAGTAAATATAGAAGACAACAGGGTTACGGTTTTGATTGACTCAGGCAGCCAAGCTTCAATCGTATCGGCAGCTTGGATCAATAACCTAAAAAGAACCCGCGAAATCATGCAGTTGCCAACTCGACCTATTCAATTCACATTGGCAAATGGGAAAAAAATGCTAAGTGAAAACCGGCAAGTATGGCTGGAAGTTAAGATAAATCAGAGGCCGGTAGGACATACTTTTCTGGTGATGACAGGACTTATTTACGACGTGGTGCTCGGCTCCGATTTTTTGGCCCACAATGATGGTGTTATCGATTATGAAAAGGGAAGATGCTCTTTCGGAAGTGAGGCAGTCGATTTCAAAATACCAATTACCCAGAGACCTGACTACAAAAGTTGTTTGGTCCAGGCAGTCGACCCAGCAGCGATCAGTAAAAAGGTTCAAGAGTCCATCCTCACGGAACCCAGGGACACAGATCAGATCGGAAAAATACTAAAGAAATATGAAGCTGTTTTTTCTCCTACACCGGGGGAGATTAGAGGATATACACACCGGATCCGTGTAAAGGAGGAGACGTACGTTCCGTCGAAAACTTACCCCATACCTTTTCAGTACAGAGGGGAAGTGGAAGCCCAGATTCATCAAATGATTGAATGGGGTATTATTGAACGTGGCCCGTCACCTTATAACAACCCGTTGGTCGTGGTAAAAAAGAAAAATGGGAGTTTGCGTTTGTGTTTGGATGCACGCAAGTTGAACAGCATTACTATCCCAGAAAGAGATGCTCCTCCACCTATTCAAGAGGTACTGGTGCGGCTGGCCGGTAAAACCATCTTTTCAACCTTGGATTTGACCGCGAGCTACTGGCAGTTGAATCTGGACCCTAGGGATCGGAAATATACGGCCTTCCGATATAATGGGTATACTCATATATTTAAAAGGGTCCCTTTTGGACTCATAAACAGTGGAGCAGGCTTAATGCGCTGTTTGCGGCAGGTCCTTTCCGATGAGATACAGGAGCATATGGTATGTTATATGGATGACTTGGTCATCGTTTCAGAAAACCTGCAGGAACATTTGCAACATTTGGAAAGGTTCCTCAGAGAATGCAGAGAAAAAAATATCACCGTAAATTTGGAGAAGAGCCGTTTTGCTATTGGCGAGATAACTTTCCTTGGCCATATCATCAACCAACATGGTATTAAGGCTCACCCCGATAAAATTGCCGCGATAGAAAATTTCCCAACACCAACTAAACCGAAGCAGGTCCGATCATTTTTGGGCCTTTGCAACTTCTATCACAAATTCTATCCGAACTTTTCCCAGGAAACTAGAAATCTCGTAGACCTCATCAAGAAAAACCGCAAGTGGGAATGGACACCTTTTCATGACAAAGAACTCCTACATGTAAAAAAAAAATTTTTACAGGCTGTAATGCTGCACCATCCGAATTTTCATCGCCCCTTTTATGTACAAACGGACAGCAGCAAACAAGGACTAGGAGCTATTTTATTTCAAATAAGTGATACCGGAGCTCACCAAGTTATTTATTTTAGCAGCCGTGCATTGAAGGGGGCGGAAGTCCATTACACTACAACAGAACAAGAAACTCTGGCCATTGTGTGGGCATGCCAGAAATTCCGGCAATTTCTTTTGGGATCTCAAGTAATCATTATCACCGATCATCGTTGCCTGGAGTTTCTCAACAAGAGTTTCCTGACTAATGACCGTTTAATCAGATGGAGTTTGACCCTCCAACAATTCCGGTACCAAGTCCAGTACTGTCCAGGGCGGGAAAATATTGTGGCTGACGTATTGAGTCGTCACCCTGTACCGATGAAGATACAAAACCCTGAAATCAAGAACCAACCCTTGGAAGTTATGGCCACTACGACATCGAGTTCTGTAGAAACTGAACTGCGGAATTTGAGTTATTGGCAGAATATACAGTATTCCCATATCATTCATGATTTGTCCAAACCCTCGGATAAGAATCAGAAGCCACAAAGCAGATACCCCCATTTCCGGATTGAGGGAGGCACATTACAAACCCGGACCAAGGATTACAGTGCTCCTTGGAAAATCGTGGTACCCAATAGGTTGAGGGCCCCTATAATTAAACATATACACCAATCCCTGGGACATTATGGACCCAGGAAGATTGAAGAAGTGGCCCGTCGCCAATTTTACTGGCCGGGAATGTATCACCATATCACTTCCATAATCAGACAGTGCGATACCTGCGCGACTACTAAAGCTCCCAACAAGTCCTACGCGGGGAAAATAAAACCTGTGATGGCTACGAGACCGAACGAGATCCTTGCAATAGACCACTATGGTCCCTTGCCCAAATTTAAAACATTTCAGTATTTGTTGGTATCATATGATATTTTTTCCAAGTATGTTAAGGTTTACCCAGTGCGGTCTACAAACACCAGAAACGTAACTCGGGTTCTTCAGGAAAAACAATTTCAAGAGGTAGGTAAACCCGAAACCATACTTTCCGACCATGGTTCGGCATTCACCTCGAAAGAATGGAAAAACTGGGTAAAGAAGCAGAATGTAAACCATCGCCTAACATCAATCAGAAACCCACAATCAAACCCGTGCGAGAGAGTCATGAGAGAAATCAGTCGACTTTTTCGCGCGTGTTTATCAACGGATCACCGGAAGTGGGTAGAGAAACTTCAATATGTCATGGATTGCATCAATCATACCATGAACGAATCCACGGGATTCCCACCCACGCGTCTTCACTATGGTAGACCATGCCCGGATATTTTCCCTACGCTATCACCAAAGCGTGAAGTACATATAAATCCCAGCACGGATCAAGACATGGCCCGGCAACAATTGGAGCGCATGGCACAAAATAGAATTAAAAGAGGAGGAAGGCAGCATCACAATTTTAAAAGGGGGGATCAAGTCTGGCTAAGATCTCCACGAGTCAGTAATGTACCTAGGAAGGAATTCAAAAAATTCTTCCCTCTGTATAGCGGGCCATATGAGATAGTGGACGAATGCCATGAAAACGCTTTTCTACTGGAAGGGAAGGGTCTACGAGGTATTTACAATGCGAGACAATTAAAGCCTTATATACCTCCTGACCCAGGGAGAACATAGAAAACAAACAGTAATTTTGGGATAACCCGGTAAACGACCACTATGTTATAAATGTTTCAGATGATGAGTAAAGACCAATGGACATTAATATACAAATGATTGATAAAATGTATCATTCCACACCCATGTTTAGGTTCAAACTCTCACCCAGACTGTTCTCCAAAGTCGATCAACTTTGTAATGAAATGTAAGTCAGTAAAATATGTATAAACATTTTTTTTTGTTATTTTTTTTTAAGTAGGAAGAAATGAAACAGACAGATCGAAGAATCGATCTTAGTTTCATGGTTGTCATTTAAGAACGGTAATTCTAAACCACTATTTACCCGCAATGAGACTTTTTCTATTCCAAGCCACATAAATTTTAAGTTATTTATTTTGTGTTTGTTTAAAAAGAATTTAATGTAAAGAGTATGAGTATAAATGTCACAAATCATGATGAATAATATTCGTGTGTGTGTGGTTTGTGGATTTATATTAGCTCAATTTAAAAGTTTCAATTGCGTGTATATTTTCTTTAAATTTTAATTTTGCAAATTATACAAAGTCATTTAAAAATGCTGATCAAAAGTCACATTCCTTTGATCAGTATTTTTAATCAAAATCTTACTTGTACAAAATGTATAGAATAATTAATTTGTACTTTGATAAATTAAGATAATGAATTTATATTTTTGTATTCACGAATTCCGATGTAATTGTTTTGTCAATTTAGAATCATGTATTAAATTTAAAAATAAATGAAAACCGAACAATGGAAATGAGAAACGTAGAACTCTTATCAAGAAAGGCAAATGCTATTGTATAGTCAAAAATTAGATATTGCTGGAGGCCGGAAAATCAAAGGAGGCGGAGTCATGAACAAAAACTAGGCAGAAAGGTCAACCGTAGCCATCTTAAATATAAGATAGACACTCTAACTTTTGACTTGGCTGTGCTTAGATCGTCTCAAGCTACAGCAAAGTAGTTGTTCCAGAGAAATCACTTCAACCGTTATTAAGAAGTTGCCCGGTAAACTGCAATAATGATGGGCTAAGTCCAAGAAGCTGATCCCTGTTCTGCCAATTTAAATCTTTCGTACCGCTGATCTGTAATGTTTTCCGTGCTTCCAGTCTTCCAAATTCCAACATTTAAATTAACCATGCCGTTCTAAGAAATTCAAAATGCGCGCCTACGTTCTTCATACATATCACCGCAAGAAGAAAAGCCGGACGAAGAAAGAATGGTAACTTTTGTTACATGAACTTTTTAACTTTCCTCTCAGTAATAATTTTATATTTAATCTGTTAACCTAATTAATTGCATGTAAATTTCTTGTTTTCCATTTGAAAATGTTACACTAAAACCTGTCAGTAAATTTCTTCTCTAATATTTCTGTGCTCTAGTCTTTAGATGATAATTATTAATATTTGTGCCTACTAATAATCCATTTGTGAATACATTTATATTTTTACTATTACTTATTTTACAAACAAAACGATGCCAATAATAATATTTCTCAACTCTAATTAAAGTCAGTAAAGTTTATCTCATAATATTTATTATATTCATTTTAAAAGTAATTTTCTTTTATCGAACTAAAAATTGTTTCATTTATGTTGAGTTGAGAAATATTCAAGTATTTTTATTGTTTCTTTTACTTTGTCATGATATTTTAATCTATACTCCAAATCTCAAATACTTAAAATAGTCTAAAATTTTATTATATTTTTTTTATATATTATTACGGAGTAATAATAATAAGTGAATATTTTATTGCTATTATTACCTTCCGAACAATCTGGGGAGTTATGGGTTTCAGAGTGAAATTAATTAATTGTTACTTTTGCGATCGTTTGATTTCGCCATGTTATTATTGAATAGTTATATCAGGCTGTTGCGTAGAACATGTTACGGATAGATAAAAGGGTTTATATAATTTCGTTTTAAAATCCACTTCCGATCACTCTTCCTCGATGTTACGGTGGCAATGCCTTTACCTTCGCCTAAGTTGGCGTCTCGTTTTACTACCATATGGAGAGAAAGAAATTCTTCTCCAGGTAATCTCTTGGATCACCGGGGTTCGAAAATGATCCCGGCTGGTTGTAGTGTCTCGGATCTACTTGGGGGCATTAAGACTTGTCAAAGTACAAGCCGCCCGGTATTCCGTCAATGCACCGCAAGTTATTATTGTAGTGTACCTTAATCCTTGCAACCATCAGTACATCAGTATTATATATTATATTTTTATATAAAACCGCCTCCCATTTATCCGTATACGCAATGGTTTGAATCTATTAAATAAAACAACTTAATATAAACTAGTAGTTAAATATTTTAAGTGCTCCAATTACTCTGATTCTCATATCAACCTGTACAACCATTTAAACACATAAATATTGGCATGAGTTTGTTAATCAGTACAAACCGATTATTGATGACTAGCAGCAATTTATTATAAAATACATATGAGAGTTTTACCGTACCTGTAAATAATATTATTCAATGCTTTCAATAATTTATTAAAAATTTATCTAACCTAATTTTGTCTCTCTTGCATTATTACTCTCGAAATCTAGTCAATCACCTGCTGTCTGTATCGACAACTTAAATATATACATTAAATTATTAGCCGTACCAATATCCCGACTATAAGGTATCTATGAAATAGCTGATTGTAGGTAATTTAGTCTGTGTTTTTCGATGAGCTAGTAAAGGGAAAACCCCGTACCGTTGTAATATTGTCATCGGTGGGTCATGCCAGGGTTTTGGGTTTGAATTTAGTTTGCATTTTGGAATTTATTCCTAGACGTGGACTGGGTTTGAATTCGGATTACTGTGTGTGATTAAGCATGGTGATTTTTACCGGTACAATATATATATATATATATATCAGTTGTCTTTTCAGATATCTATCTTAAATAAATTTCAAGAATATGTAGTGGAATAAAAAACATATAGTATATTCTAGTAAAAAGGTGACTGATAATAAAATAAAACACAAGGTATTATTTATATTTTTGTTTTATTATTGATTATTCAAAATAGATTTCTTGTACCTTAATACACCACTGAAAATGATGGTAAAACATTTTGAAGCATTTCTTGAAATGTTTTGTCCAAATTGTCTGCAGAAACTTTGCAACAAGCTTCTGAAAATAACCAAAAGGGATGTTCAAGCATAAGAATGCTGTCAGGCATTGGTGGTCAAGAGATCAGCAACAGCTGTTTTACAAGCAGTTGTCCTGGGTTAGTGGGTTTGCTTCCTGGCTGATGCTATGACACATGAGAAAAAAAAGCATAAGAATGCTTTGGGGCCAAAATATTGTGTACAATCTTGATTGTTATATTATTGTGCAACAATAAACTGAAATTTTGTTCACAGAATTCAAATTCTTGTCTAAAATTTTGACTAGAAACAATTCACAATACCCAAATAATAGTAAGCATTTACTATCTAATTTTCAAGAATATATTTATGGGGAATATTATCTTTAGAATTGATTTGACCTTTTTTGTATCTGTATTTTTGTGGTATCTTTATTTTGCATTGCGGTGTTTTCATCATCCATTACTATATTTGACAAAATTTCTGGCTCCATAGTTGTGATTATTTTCAAACCTTTGCCATGTTCCAACCTGATATCTTTTAGTCAGTTATCAACCTGTAAGGCAAAAAGCATATATACATTTTGCCCATCCCTTCAAATTTTTATGGACAGTGTTTGGGAGAATGTCAGTGAGTTTCTCAATGTATCTGACAGACATTCACTTCAAAGAATATTGGCAACATTATGCATATTTTTCCAATTGTTTTGATGTTCTTGGTTATGTATCATTTCAAATGCAATCTAAAGTCTTGGAAAACCATTTAAAAACATGTCAGTGATGGCTTTACTGCTATACACAGTTTGAATCATCTCAAATGTTTAATAGAAATTTTACCTAATTTAAAACAAAATTTAATGTTACCATGTTTTACCACCATAGTTTTCTTTACAAAAGTAAGAAACCCATACAATCATATTTTGTTTTAACTTGTGATCTAGACATTCAAGCACTTTAAAATTTTTGTAGTGAATAGTTAAACTATACTTTATTTAACACATTAATTGATTCATAGATGGCACTATATATATATATATATATATAGTGCCATCTATGAATATATATATATATATATATATATATATAGATATATATATATATATATATAATAAACAGTTTATGAAACATCATGTGACAACAGTTTTTCATTTACATAAATCCAAGTCATAATATTTCTTACTTAAGTAAATCCTTCACTGTGGAGTTTGAGTTTGATAACTTTTTTTATCAAAGTACATCATTTCAATTATATAAAAACAAGTGAATGATTTGTTTCTCAAGAGTATGAGACTCAGTATTCAAAGTCATAAAGTTGAGTTGTAATTCAAGACCATTAGCTTTTTAGTCCATCACATTACTACTTCAATAAGTAGTTTTTTAAAAATGAAATTAAAATATAGCTGATGTTTCAGTGTGATCACAATACCTTTCTTCAGAGCTTTCTGTTTTATAAATTATAAGAAAGTTTTTGTTGCTTAAATTATATATTGTTCTTTCCTTTCACTTTCAAAACTCATGAAAATATAGCATAAAAGATATGGGAGGAAAAATATCATTTAAAATCCAGTTACTGCTTTGAAAAGTGGAAAGGTGGGAATAAAGAATTTAAATAATAATCATATTCTTATAATTTACAAAAGACAAAGTTCTGAAAAAGTCTATTGTGATCTCACTAAAACATTAGCTATATTTTGATTTTTTTTCTATTGAAGCAGTCGGATCTGAGTTCGATCCTAGCTTCATGACATCTCACCAGAAGTCCACTTCAAACCCTAGTACTAACCTTAAATTTCCGATGCAATGGGGCTTTATATGTTCAATCCATGCTAATTTCCATAAAGAAAAACTATTACATAAATATGTGTTAAAATTAATTCATTTGAGATTTAAATTAATTAATTCTATTAATAAATTCATGATAAAATTATTCATGAATTTATATATATTATAACTGCATGGATTGTGCGTATATATTTGTAAATATTTAAATATATATAATTGTTTAAAAGTTTCATTGCGTTGGGAATGTTTGATTTTATTTTTAAATAATTTGTTAAAGTTTAATGATTAAAAGCTACATTCTTTCGATAAGCTTTCAGATTTTCCCTTTCCAAAACAATGGGTAAAGTTTTATTAATTAGAAAAAAAGATAACTATTTAAAATGTAAGGATTTCCTAATTAAAATCGTTTTTCTGATTTTAAAAATTCATTTTCTAATTAGAAAATGAATTCAAGTTAATGAGTTTGAAAGCCTTATTGAAGGAATGTATCTGAAAACAACTAGTAAATTTTGTGACATTGATAATGAAAGAAGCACTAGCCTGAAGGCATCAGAGGACAGTATAAATAGCTCTGAAAAGTTTGGAGAAGAAGAAGCCATCTTTGTTGTAGAAAAGTGCCACTAAACTTTGTGCATTTTAAAAATCATAAATTTAAACAGTGTTCCTATCATGGTGAGGGGCTAAATGTCAGGAATCTGGCTACAGTTCCTGAAATCCCCTGAAAATCTTCAATGAAGCTTCTAAATCCTTTTTGGATCAATCATGCTGCCAAAATCAGGAAAATCAATTAAAATGCTGTTCAAGTAACCATACATGCGCATACATTTTCCAACAACCTGGACTTGTAAACTAAGGAACCAGCCCCGGAAGAAATGGTAATATAATTCCATAATGAACTGTAACTTTCTGGCCAGTTTTGAACTTTACTTTATACTCCCTTTAAGAGCTCTTTTCATTCTTTAATGTAATAATCTTTATAAAACCTTCTTTTTATTTATGCTATTATAAATTATATAGTAATTCTCCCAACCTCTAGTCTTTAAATTTAACTTTCCTTTCTTACGATGGCGGTTCATTTATTGTATTATATATATATTTATTGTGCAATTTATTAATATCATTTAGTTTAATTATATGCCAATAATCATTCGACTCGATGGGCTTCTTTGTTCCATTCGCCTTATGCAAATAATATAATATTAAATATGATAGTAATTCTTGTCCATTAGAACTAGGTTTATACAGTTCTATTAATCATCGAGTCGAAAGAAATTAAATGTTTGTTATTTTTATAATTTGCTAATAATAAATTATTAGCTCCATTTCTAACCTATGTCCCTGGCTCCTTTATCTAATTTATAAATGTTTATATATCCATATTTATGATCTCAAAATATTTTTGCAAAAGGGCCGATAAAGAAATCAAATATATATATTCTAATTCAAATTTCTGTTACTTTCTATTAAGATTCAGGAAGGGCATGATGTTTGGGGCATAATTAATATAATTTTATAAATGCTTTAAAATAGCTTTAGTTAAAAGCTCGTTTGACTTTAATTAATTTGATCAAGTCATCACATAGAGCATTCTTTAATAAATTGGGTTTTATTATTCAATCGGTGACTATTGAAGCAATGGATCTGAAGCCCGATCCATGCTTCACATCTTCCTATAAACTTAATTAGTATTGTAGACCTGAATTAAGTTTATAGTTCAATATCAGCAGGGTTTTGCATTAGAGTTAAAAATAATTATGCTTATCAAATGTGTATTACATTTAAATATTTTGTTTTAAATAAATTTCATTCTATTAATAAAAATTGCTTAACCTATTAGTCAAACATATATATACATCTAGCGTATATATATATGAGTTAATGCAAAATTCTGCTGAAATAAAATGCTTATTCTACTATAAAAAAATAATATATTGTTGTTAAAATTTTGTTAAAATATTTAGTATGATTTGATTTTGAGATAAGCCCGCCAACATTTTCTAAAAGAATGTATAGTTTTGATTAGTGAGCCATTCAAGTCTAATTAAAGATGGCCTTCTCTTTCTTTCTTTTTAATTAATAGAATTCAAACTTTAAAGAAAGAAATCTAGAGTAAAAAAGTAAAAGTTATTTTTAGAAAATGTTATTTTGAAACAAAGGAGCATGGGGAGGCTTATCAAGATCTCAGATCATACAAACAATAGAAAGTAGCTGACAAAGAGGGTATAAATAGAAGTGAGAACAAAAGACTAGATTATTATTCAGATTTTTCCTTTGGAAGGATTCAGATTATTCAGATTTGTCCTTTTGAAGGATTCAGTTGATATCAGATTTTGCTATTGCAAGGTTGATTCAAGATTTTGCTATTGCAAGGCATTCAGATTTTGCTATTGCAAGTTTCATTCAGATCTGCTATTGCAAGGTGCATTCAGATTTCTCTTAGGAGAACTCTGTCAGATTTTGTTTGTGATTTTATTCCAAAAAGTCTACAATTATCGTCTACAAATCATGAAGAAGTTTGAATCTGCTCAAGCTAAAAATCATATAAGTTTGATGGATTCTACTATGCTCGGCTAGGCAAATAAATAGCTTTGCCTATCGCCGAGGTTCCTAAATACCATCAAAATGCCTTAATCTCCACTCCATAGTCATCTGAACTCTGTGCTGTGTCTGTAGGACTTTTTGTAAAAGCATGCTACTTATTTCCACCTTCCTTGTCCGGACAAATAGCTATCGATGGACGGATCAAGCTACGCTCGTTGATGGAACATGACCAAGGAACAAGGACGGTAATCATTATCTCTCCTCCATTGAACTATTTATTTTCTGCCTTTTTATTTTTTTTTATATATCTTTCTTAATTGAATTATATTATGAATTGTTTTATGTAACGATTATGTAATTTAACCATTGTCCTTATTAGATTAGTCTTAAATATATATGTGTGATCATCTATCTATTTAACCTTTTTTCCTTCGCTATTCTTCATTACCAATGTATACATATTTGGGATTGCATTGCGGTTAAGTTTAATAGTTAATTTAGGGGAATAGCGGAGGCCATTAAATCATTATTCCTATTTTAAAGTCATTAATTAAATATCTATTATTTAACTAACAAGCTTGACTTTTGCTAAATTTGTTATAAATGCTTTCTTTTACTTTTCAATGATCCAGGCACGCAAAACACATATTTCTTAGTACTTTTGCACATTTAACTATTTAGCCCCTTAGGATTTCCCGTCCATGTCTCTACCACTGTTGCTAAGCTTTGTGGCTGGTTGAAAAATAATTTATGCATGGCTCAGATAGTGTTGTTTGTTCGTGATCAGGCCTCGAGAATAGGCGAATGGGCAGAGGTCATAGTATTCTTGATTTAATATCTCGCGTATGAGTAGCCCCGAGGTACCTTCGCCTAGTATTCGAACTGGGTTAAGCCAACATACATCATCTGACTGTCACAGTAAATTTTTTTTTCTCCGTATTCTGTCGACCAATGTGGGCTGAATTTCATTTTTTTAGTGGAAGAATAGGAATAGGGTATTTGAAAATATAGGTAGACGTATAAGAATTTTTTTTTTCTCCGTATTCTGGACGGCCATCGTGTGTCTATTCGAAATTTACATACCCTGCAATGCCCTGTATAACATTTGTATGGGTGTATAATGTTTTTTACTTTCTTCTGTTTTAAATTAATGAATAATATATATGTAGATTTTTTTTTCCCGGGTTTGTACACGCATATATATAATGTTTTTTTTTTAAATAACACGAAATAATTGTTAGTTATACGTAAAATTTTTGCTTCTAGTTTGTCGCAGCGTGACGTATGTCATTTTTTTAAAAAAAAAATTAGTACCCTGAGAAGTTAGTTTTAGTTGAATATATTTATATAAAAATAATATATGTATAATTTTTCCAAGTTTGTTTCCTAATGTGAGCCAAATGTCATTTTTTTAATTAATTAAAAAGTTAAATGTGTCTATAAGGTAAAAAAAAAAAAAAAAATTTTCCCCGAGTTTTAAATTGCTAAAATGAATGTTTTACGTTTAGAAAAGTTAACACTCCGTTAATTTTTTATATATATATATATAAGGAGAATAAAATATCAGAGTTATAGAAATTTTTTTTTTCCGAATGAGTAGTTTTGTCATGGCCAGTCACCATATTGTTGTTTGTCTTATAAAGTATATCGCTTCGATGAGGCGGAAGTGTCAAATATATACCCACCCGCCCTCCCTTAAAATAGCTTTCGTACTTTATGTTACTTTAGTACTACTTAAACATGAGAAGTTTTGAAATAATAATGTTTTTCGAAATATAACATATATACGATAGTGTTAATATTTTAGTAAAAATTACAAATAGATAATAAAAAAATTTTCCGTTTGTATAAATTTTTGTGAAGATCTAAGAGATAACATTTTTCCATTAATAGAAAGTTTTTCGAAGATCAAAAAGTTTTGATAAGTTCAAATTAACATGTGTCAACATACGGTGTTAGCAAATATTTTTCTCACTTTCTCTGCGTTTCGTTTTTATATATAATGAATAATTTTAATCATGCAAAATTTTTTTTTTTACTTTTAAATATTTTGCAGTTACGTTTCCTCGCAAATATATAAGTATAAGTTTCGTAAATATCAAATTTAATTTTCAACTTAATACAAAGTAAATGCGTATGTTCGTTTAATAAATATATATATATATATGAAAGTATTTTTGCATAACATATATGTCAGCCACCTTTAGTTAAGATTTTTTTCTTCTCTCAATTCGGATTATGCTATTGAATCATTTATTGAGTAACCGTTAGGTGAAGACCCTTTGAGTAACCGTTAGGTGAAGCCCTTGTTTTTTAGTAACCATGTTTGGTGAAGACCCTTAGAGTAACCGTTGAGGTGAAAACCCCTTACATTGTAGAGTTCTCGATTGCTGAGTAGCCTGAAATAATAGGTCTACATTTGCAATCATTGCTTCCTTGTCATAGTTGCGACCAGCGTTTACTAGCCTGAAATAATAGGAGTATGCGGTTTGCAATATGACATCTTTCTAATAAATTCATGTACATGATAATAAAAGAAATATTTGTATAGGTATATCTGTTTGTATATTTATATGTAGTCATATATATGCTTATTTAATGATGTACATATTCATATATATGGATGCATATGGTATACACTTCGTTATAGTTCGGTAAAACCCGTTTTTATATAAATGTTTTTTAAACAGTTTTTGATCTCAATGCGTGATTCTGTAAAGTTACTTGATAATTGTTAATCTATTTCGGGTTGTGACCAAAATGGTAGTTGGTTTCGATCCCAGGTTCATAATTCAGAGTGGCAGTTATCATGGGATTTTACTTTTATTTTTGTTTTTTGTAGTAATATTTGGTTTTGATAATCGTACTTTAGGCTGGTTAAATTTTTTTTCTGTCTTGACCAAAATGGTAGCGTGGTTTCGAACCCAGGTTAGACAAATTACCATACTTAGTTGTTATACGTCTTAGACTGAATTAATATTGTCATTTAAAATACCATTTACTTATTCATGCATAGATTTTTTTTGAAAGTGAAGTGAAAATCAAAATAAATTGTAATCGCATTAAACTTTATAAACCTTATCAATGTGTGCTTGGATCATTATCCATTAATATGTATATTTGATATGGCCATTGTCTTGTCGACTGGCGCCCTTCTCAAATAAATTTGTCGGCAAGTGCAATCTCTCATATCGGATATCAAATAAACCAAACTATAGTAGATGATCAAAATAACAATGTATGCATAGTGAGCCAAAATAATTTTTAAACATGACTTATGTATATTTTGCTCACATATTTTTTTATATATATACTTGTATTAATGTAAATGCATTTTTTAGTTGTTTCAGGTGTCAGAGAAAGCCAGGTCAAGCTGTAAGTGGATTATTTTAGTTATATTAACCTTTTAACTGCTAATTTTATCATTGGTTGTATCAGATAAAAATCAAATCTTTTAATTGGCCAACTCACAAACTGAAGACAAAGCCTATTGTTAAAACATATTCGCCTATAATATTAAATTCAACTCAGATACGTTTATAAAAAGTATATAATTAATTTTTCAGGTCATGAAAAAAACGAAAGTTCTTTCAAAAATAAATTGCTATTTATTTATTCTAAAATATTCAATATCGGCAACATAAAAGTTATAATGTAAACAAAAAGATCGACTTTTACGTTATAGAAAAGTAAATATTTCTTTTTACTACAACTTCAATATTTGGACTAAAATCTTCAATATTTTTCGAAAATAATTTTGTTTTTTTATTATTCTCTCTGAAAATTATGTTTAATTTCCATAAATATTATTTAATAATAATTTAAATCGTATTCGAAATGATCGGAATCTCAGCGTTTTTCTTTATTTTCTTTGATCAGGCAGTTTCTTTGTTCTTTCCAGCCAATCAGAATGTCTTTTTCGGCTGAGAGCATGCTAAGAACCAATCACAAATAATGTTCCTTCTTTGTTTAGGTTTAAATGCGTTTTTTTTCTATTTTTTACTTCTAAAATAAATCGGAAAATGTCACCATCGTACAGAACTTTTAAAAACGAATTCAATACGTATTTAACGAATATTTTCGTATAAAAACTGGCTGAGTTAGAGTGATTTCAGATGTCGATGAGGAGCCTCGTAAAAAACAGTCTTTTGGTTAACATAGCAGTGATATTTTAATGAAATATAAATAAAGTAAAGTGAGGAGAATAATATGTAGTATAGTTATTAAAGACAGACACGGCAGGATTTTATATATATATATATATTTTCATGTACAAACAGATACATATAGGCATAGGGTTAAGATAGGACCTCGTGAGGTAGGCAAAGTTAAATTTCGGAAAACATATAAATAAAACAGATAGTTGGAACTTAGAATAGTGACTTATTTTAGAAAGAAATAAATTTTTTTTGTGTTAATAACTAGTATAAAAATATACTTATCCAGATTGTTTATTAAAAGACATACGTTTTATAGCCAATATTAGGCAAAAATGGACCAACCGAAGAAAGTTGCAGATTATGACAGCGATGAGGAGGTAGTGCTCAACCTTCCAAATACAGCAACATCGACTCATAGTGACCAAGAAAACAATGTGAAAGATCTCATCACAGAAAGGAAACAAGAAAACAAAATGATGATGAACATGTTAAAACAATTCATGAATATGACATCACAAAGACTGGACCGTTTGGAGGAAAACACGGCACTCCAGCAACAACATACCAGAACAAAAGTATTGCCAGATGAGGATACTCAGTTAAAATGGCAACAGAAACAAGATGATACACAACTTAAATCATTGATAGATAATGAATTAGGAAAGGATATGCATGCCTTGGACGTGTCAGTCAAGCATCAAATACAGGAGGGAGAAGAAAATGGACAGATGAATGTGGATAAAAAGGAAATGAACATTCATCAACAGATGAATCCAATCCAGGCGCAACAAGGCAACCAAATCCTTACGCCAATAATAATTAATCCGGTAACATCTCCTGTGGCAAAATTCGTACATATACAATGTTTTAGAGGGGAACTGGGTGGAAACCCTAGACACCACCTAGACAGTCTCAAAATGTTTTTTCAATTTCAGAATATGACAGAACAAGAAAAAGTGGCGATCTCCAGTCATCATTTAAAAGAATCTGCCAGAGACTGGTGGAACACTCTGTCTATGCAACCACAAACATTTATGGAATATGAGAATGCAATGATGTCAATGTATTGGAGTGCAGAGCAGCAGGAAGGTTTGATGTATTCCATAATGCATGAAAGATACCCAGCTAACCATCAAGAGACTTATGCTCAGTTTTTTGTTAGGCAGGTAAATCGAATCAAAGCCCTAAGTGCATTCAATTATCCAGAAATGCAGATAGTAAGGATGATTAGGCACAACATGCCACTCTGGATAAGAAAAATATTAATAAGCAGTCAAGTGCAAGATATTGAAGGTACAACTCGTATACTAACGGCTATCGAATATGAATATCTTGATGAAGACAGAAATGAAAAGGAGGTAAAATTTCAAAATAAATGTATTGCCAAACAAAAGAGTACAAACCTGTCAAGAGTAGAAAATAGAGAAGCTGTGCCATCCCATACAGCAATTGTACAACAAAAGGATAACGAAGACATAGGCACAAATTCAAACCCAGTCATTCAAGTAACCATAAACGACAATGAAATACAAGCATTAGTTGACTCTGGCAGTCAAGTATCTATCATATCAAAAAAACTAGCCATGGAATATGAAAGCAACCCAAAATACTTAAAGTTTCCCATGCGCCCTATCCAGTTAACTCTGGCAAATGGAAGAAAAATGAATAGTGAACGATACCAAATGTGGTTGGAGATGAAAATTAGCGGTAAATGTTTTAATCATGCCTTCTTAGTAATGGAGGGTTTGTTGTATGACTTAGTATTAGGTTCAGATTTCGTTCAGCAGTATCAAGGGATCATACATTACCCAATGAGGAAATGTATGTTAGAAGGCATACAAGTCCCATTTACAATAGTGGCTCAAGAGAATCACCCCATTGGCAGTTGTGTTATACAAGCGATCGATGAGGAAATGATAAAACAAAAAGTGGGCATATCAATGATTAGGAATAACGAGCATAGTCAGCAGTTGCAACAAATTTTACAAAGATATGCAGCGGTATTTTCTGGCATACCAGGAAAAATTAGAGGGTACACTCACCGAATTAGGCTTAGAGAGGAATCGTACCACCAAACAAAAACATACCCTATCCCGTTCCAATACAAAGAGGAAGTGGATAAACAAATAAAGCAGATGCTGGAATGGGATATTATTGAACGGGCCCCTTCACCCTACAATAACCCATTGATTGTAATCAAGAAGAAAAATGGAAATGTGCGTTTGTGTTTAGATGCGCGTCGCCTAAATAATGTGACCATTCCGGAACGTGATGTGCCGCCACCAATGCATGAAACGTTTGTGCAGCTCACAGGGAAGACTGTATTCTTGACCATGGATATGACAGCAAGTTATTGGCAAATGCCGTTGGACCAACGCGATAGAAAGTATACGGCATTTCGTTACAATGGCCAGACTCACGTGTTCAAGAGGGTTCCATTCGGTTTAATTAATAGTGGAGCAGGCCTCATGAGATGTTTGAAGAATGTTTTATCTCCTCAAATACAGGAACACATGGTGTGTTACGTGGACGATATCGTGATCGCCCCAAAGGACATCGATGAGCATTTGCGTCATTTGGAAAGCTTCTTTCGTGAATGCATACGTGAAAATATAACCATCAACATGGAAAAGAGTTTTTTTGCAGTGGAAGAAATTGAATTTTTGGGCCATGTTGTAAATAGTCAAGGTGTCAAACCCCATCCTGCAAAAATAAAAGCTATAAAGAATTTTCCAACTCCCACCAACCAGAAGCAGGTTCGAGCATTTTTGGGATTGTGTAATTTCTATCACCGCTTCTATCCTAGATTTGCTTATGACACCACACAGCTAATTGAATTAATAAAGAAGAGTAGTAAAAAATGGGAATGGAAAGAGAGGCATGAGCAAGAAATGTCTAAAGTAAAAGATAAGTTCTTGGAAACAGTAATGTTATACCATCCGGATTTTTCTCGCCCCTTTTACCTTCAAACAGATAGCAGTAGGCAAGGCTTGGGTGCTGTGTTGTTTTAAATTGGTGATAAAAATGAGCATCAAGTGTTATACTTTATTAGTCGGACGTTGAGAGGGGCAGAAAAGCATTATACAACAACTGAGCAGGAGACATTAGCAATAGTGTGGGCGTGCCAGAAACTGAAACAGTTTTTGTTGGGATCAGAAGTGGTAATCATAACTGACCACAAATGCTTGGAATTTCTGAACAAGAGCTTTTTAAACAATGACAGATTGATAAGGTGGAGCCTGATTCTTCAACAGTTTCAGTATAGTGTCATTTATTGCCCTGGATCACAGAATATTGTGGCTGATATTTTAAGCCGCCACCCTATGCCCATGGCTGCTCAGAATCCAGATTTAGGAAACCAGGCAATGAAGATAATGACAACCACAGCAGAAGAAACAGTGGAATCTCACCTCCAGAATTTAGCGTATTGGCAGTCCCAGGATGCTCAATATAAGAAAATAATTAACATTATTACATCTAAGATGGCAGCCAGTAGGCACTATAATCAATACAGAATCACAGATGGGATCCTTCAGATTAATACCAAAAGCCCTCACAATCCATGGAAAGTCATAATACCTCACAAATTGAGACACCAAATTATTACCCACATCCATCAGTCGGTGGGACATTATGGTCCTCGGAAAGTAGAAGAAGCAATAAAACGTCAATTTTATTGGCCAGGGATGTACTCACAGATCTTACGTGTGTTGAAAACCTGTGAGATTTGTGCTCGGAGCAAGGCACCAAATCGATCGTATGCAGGAGAGCCACAACCGATCCTCACATCTAAACCAAATGAGCTGCTAGCTGTAGATCATTATGGCCCATTACCGATGTTTCGACGATTCCAATATCTATTTGTCATGTATGATGTGTTTTCAAAGTACGTGAAAGCATACCCAGTAAGGACAGCAAACGCTAGAGGAGCAATAAAGGCACTTCGGGAAAAACAGTTGCCAGAAGTTGGAAAACCCCAGATAGTGATATCTGATCATGGCACAGCATTTACATCCAAAGAATGGAAGACATGGATGGCTAAACAAGGAATTCATCATAGGCTAACTTCCATTAGAAATCCACAGGCTAACCCTTGTGAAAGAGTCACGCGAGAAATAGGGCGACTCTTTAGGACATATATACCAACCAACCATCGGGACTGGGTAAATAAAACCGAAAAGGTGGTACAATATATTAACAACACAATGAATGAGTCGACAGGATTTACTCCAACTCGCCTGCATTATGGGAAAGAATGTCCTCAGTTATTTAAAACCAAAATGCCGATGGAAGAGGAGAAGATAGATAAACTACAAGATCAAAAGATAGCATATGAACGATTAAAACGGACTGCGCTGCACCGTAAAAATAAAAAACAAAACCAGCAATATCAATTCAGGCAAGGAGAGCAAGTATGGCTGAGAGACCCTAGGCCAAGTAATACATTGCGGAAAGAATTCAAAAAGTTTTTCCCAATATATCAAGGGCCATACACATTGAAAAAGGAATGCGGGAGAAATGCGTTCCTTTTGGAAGATAATAACGGCATAAAAGGAGTATACAATGCCAGAAACTTAAAACCTTGCATACCACCAGACCCCGGAAAATATGCAAATTAAATAGATACATACCATGTTAGACTAAATACAACACAGACCCGATTTAAGACACAGAAGATTGAATTATGGATAAACCGTGAGATATAATAAAGTAAAGAAAATACCGTAGGTAGTAATAAATTAAATATTACAGCAAATAAAGAGTAGGTTTGAACTCACCTGGCACAAAATTTTGACCTCTGACCTGAAGCAACAGCATTTTTTTTTAACATTTTTTTTTTTGCTCACTAACTATTGGGAAATGAAGCAATGGATCTGAAGCCCGATCCATGCTTCACATCTTCCTATAAACTTAATTAGTATTGTAGACCTGAATTAAGTTTATAGTTCAATATCAGCAGGGTTTTGCATTAGAGTTAAAAATAATTATGCTTATCAAATGTGTATTACATTTAAATATTTTGTTTTAAATAAATTTCATTCTATTAATAAAAATTGCTTAACCTATTAGTCAAACATATATATACATCTAGCGTATATATATATATGAGTTAATGCAAAATTCTGCTGAAATAAAATGCTTATTCTACTATAAAAAAATAATAATATATTGTTGTTAAAATTTTGTTAAAATATTTAGTATGATTTGATTTTGAGATAAGCCCGCCAACATTTTCTAAAAGAATGTATAGTTTTGATTAGTGAGCCATTCAAGTCTAATTAAAGATGGCCTTCTCTTTCTTTCTTTTTAATTAATAGAATTCAAACTTTAAAGAAAGAAATCTAGAGTAAAAAAGTAAAAGTTATTTTTAGAAAATGTTATTTTGAAACAAAGGAGCATGGGGAGGCTTATCAAGATCTCAGATCATACAAACAATAGAAGGTAGCTGACAAAGAGGGTATAAATAGAAGTGAGAACAAAAGACTAGATTATTATTCAGATTTTTCCTTTGGAAGGATTCAGATTATTCAGATTTGTCCTTTTGAAGGATTCAGTTGATATCAGATTTTGCTATTGCAAGGTTGATTCAAGATTTTGCTATTGCAAGGCATTCAGATTTTGCTATTGCAAGTTTCATTCAGATCTGCTATTGCAAGGTGCATTCAGATTTCTCTTAGGAGAACTCTGTCAGATTTTGTTTGTGATTTTATTCCAAAAAGTCTACAATTATCGTCTACAAATCATGAAGAAGTTTGAATCTGCTCAAGCTAAAAATCATATAAGTTTGATGGATTCTACTATGCTCGGCTAGGCAAATAAATAGCTTTGCCTATCGCCGAGGTTCCTAAATACCATCAAAATGCCTTAATCTCCACTCCATAGTCATCTGAACTCTGTGCTGTGTCTGTAGGACTTTTCGTAAAAGCATGCTACTTATTTCCACCTTCCTTGTCCGGACAAATAGCTATCGATGAACGGATCAAGCTACGCTCATCGATGGAACATGACCAAGGAACAAGGACGGTAATCATTATCTCTCCTCCATTGAACTATTTATTTTCTGCCTTTTTATTTTTTTTTATATATCTTTCTTAATTGAATTATATTATGAATTGTTTTATGTAACGATTATGTAATTTAACCATTGTCCTTATTAGATTAGTCTTAAATATATATGTGTGATCATCTATCTATTTAACCTTTTTTCCTTCGCTATTCTTCATCACCAATGTATACATATTTGGGATTGCATTGCGGTTAAGTTTAATAGTTAATTTAGGGGAATAGCGGAGGCCATTAAATCATTATTCCTATTTTAAAGTCATTAATTAAATATCTATTATTTAACTAACAAGCTTGACTTTTGCTAAATTTGTTATAAATGCTTTCTTTTACTTTTCAATGATCCAGGCACGCAAAACACATATTTCTTAGTACTTTTGCACATTTAACTATTTAGCTCCTTAGGATTTCCCATCCATGTCTCTACCGCTGTTGCTAAGCTTTGTGGCCGGTTGAAAAATAATTTATGCATGGCTCAGATAGTGTTGTTTGTTCGTGATCAGGCCTCGAGAATAGGCGAATGGGCAGAGGTCATAGTATTCTTGATTTAATATCTCGCGTATGAGTGGCCCCGAGGTACCTTCGCCTAGTATTCGAACTGGGTTAAGCCAACATACATCATCTGACTGTCACACTATCAAGTCATCATCCTCAAATGTTGCTGATATAGGGCAATCTTCCACTTCATAGGCTTGTCAGAGGTAATATCACTGTTATTTTAATTATAGAGAAAGAAAGCACTTCCTCCCCTGCTTATATTATATTCAGGAACACCAAAGGTTCACAGCTATGACTTGACCTGGCTTTCCCCGTGTTCCATGTCTTCTTAAAGGGCAGTTTAAGACTTGTAAAGTACAAGCTCCCATACCACTTAAATCACCAACCAGCTATAATCTTTCATGTTCATTTCACAGCTCATAATTCGTCAGCACCATTACCTCTCTGTTCCAGTAAAGCCTGCTCTTATGCTTGTAATTCATGATGAAGTGATTTCAATTAAAGTCGAACAAATTCTTAGTTATCTCAAATTAAATAAGTTTTCTAATAAAGATTAAAGTTATTCCCTAAAATACATATCTTGCTCTTCATGAATGGATTTGTGAATGTGAAAATAAATCTCACATTCTTTTGTATAAAATTAGAATAATAATTTCCTTTACAACTGAATACCTTTATCTGCCTTTAGTTTCTTTTTGAGGGCATAGACATATAGACATTCAAATATTGCATAATACTTGTTGGCATATAATAGGAACTGCCATTCTTATTATAATTGTAAACTCTGTTTAAGGCTAGAGGTGATCAATATAATCATCATTTAAATTTGAGCAAAACCATTACTATAATATTAAAATATTTTATTAACACACTTGTTTCTTAAGTCTTTTATTCAATAATTATTTAAATGTTAATGCTCGCTGTCTGTGTTGGCAACCCGAACATATACATATGATTCGATTTAAAATTATCTTTAGTTAATTTATTATCCGATATTAGTGTCAGTTCAGGCATCTCTAATCCTCACCAACTGTTGAGCTAATTCCTTGGCACAAAGCACTGTGCCATCGATTTAGATCATCCATTGATCTGATCTGGTGAGTTGGGTTCGAATTCAGTTTGATTCAGCTGAGTTTGGATCCAACTTGCGGTTTAGGTGGTGGAGGTTTTTCAACCAGTACACTATATAACTACTTTATGATTGATAAAAAAAATATTTTAATTAAATTCAACAAACATAGCAAAAAATATACCAGACCAATGGCTTTTTATGTATATTGTAATGGTAACCAGAGTAAAATAATTATTTGATGGCACTTATGATATCATCTCTTTATTGGTGTAATGTGTAATGGTATTACTTTGTTATTTCAGGTTTAAATTCTCATCAATAATATGTGACAAATATAAAAACATTTATTTGTAAATCCCATAAATAAAACAGAAGTAATTCAGAAGAATGTTGATGACTTTCACCATCATTGCTTTATTGTATTTTATTTGTTTTGCCTTTTCATTTACTGAAGTAGTGGCAAACCTTCTTCAATAAGAATGTTAAAGTTGTTTAAAATAATATCATTATTTATCAGTTTTTTCTATCACTGTAACATCCAGATATTTCATTCCTCAGTGTGCATGCTCTCAGAGCTTGGGGGAATTCTCAGAATCATATATGTAATGCATATTCTTAATAACATATTTTATACAAAAAAGGTATTATAACAATACTTATTTTCAGTATGTATATCTAATAACAAACAGAGAGATTAATAAATAATAAAATAATTCATTAATGCAATAAATGATAAATAAAATAGTCTTATTTTGTAGATTTCCTCTTGCATAAACTTATCAAGCTAGATATCATAATCAATACTTCATATTTTTTATTTTACTAATTCTTGATTAGAGTCTCTCATATATATATATAAATCATTATTTTATAGACTTTATAGTAATACTTTCGTTTGTATTCATATATGTGAATTAACACATAATGCATTCCTCAAATATTTTCAATTTTTTATTCTCTAATAGTCTGGTATTATTTTCTTTTTTTTTTTAATATTCAAATTCAGAATACTTTACCAATTTAGTCCTTCAACTCTGTCATCTTCTTTTATACATCTTTTCTTCTCTTAATGACGTTAGAATTATTGCTAATCAGACAAGCATTGAATACAGCTATGCGTGGTGTTAATGTATTATCTTTCCATTAAATAACATTTTTCTTTTTTGCAACTTATCTACATAGTTCTGTTTCCTTCTAGCAGCATATGATAGTTGGAATAAAGAACTAGGCAATTTCTTAGGGTAGAAACCATATCTTTTTTCTAGCCCTCCATATACAAAAAATATTCTAGTGTAATAAATATTTTTATAACTTCTTTATAGCTAGTAAATCCAAATAATTGTGAATCAATACACTCTTTTCTAGTTTAACCTTTTTAGTTAATTCCTCCCTCTTCTTTTTCTTCAATAACAACAAGCGAGTGCAAAAAAAAAAATCTATCTCATTTGTATACCACCAGCTTCATTTGCATACGATTCCCTTTACATCATCTAAAATTTTTGGGACTATCACCTAAATGATTTTCAAGATAATCTATTCTTCTAATAAGGGGATATTAATTAAGTGAATATATCTGTGTGTATTTACAAAATAAGTCATCTTTATTTACATAACAATTTTATACAGTGAATATTTCACTCCTCCCTTCTTTCTCTTATCAAATGTATACGTGCATAAGTGAACACACGTTATTCTCAAAATATTATCAAGTAGCCTTTGCATTGCTATGATAATAGTTATAATATATATTTTAATTAGTTTAATCAAGATAGTTTTGATCATATAGATCAAGATTTCTTGGACAAATAATCAAATAGGCAAAAATGATCATATATTTAGGACTGCAAAAAAATGCTATTAGATATTGAAAGAAATTCCTTTAATTACTAAAGCATGTATTTTTTAAAAGAAAAAAAAACAAACTTGGGTAGCAACTCACCTAATAAAAATTGGCCAGTTTAATGAGTCTAATTATTGTCTTTTGCTTTATATTTAAAAACAGGAAGATACTGTGATCTTTCTCCTCAAATGCTTAAGACATCTTTTTTTCAAGAGCAAGGTATATATGTGTTTCTAAGTATGTATGTGAATATTTATTTATTTATTTTTATAATTATTATACCAAAATAGAATTGCATTATATTTCAATCAAAATTTTCTTTTGTGATCAATTGCAGACAACTTTCATACAGATTTGAACTCCTAGTCAGGAGCAAAACAACAACAACAAAAAAAAAAGAATAAAAAATTCAAAGTCTATTTTAACCACTTATCTAATCTAATTTAAAATAATTGCCAAGTCTGCGAAAAGCAGTCAAAATCCTTTTTATTCTAAATTCTTTTGTAGCTATTTGTAGTCTTTAATTAAAACTACTTATAAATAATTTCCTTAATATTAAAAGTGCATGCTAACAAATTCTTTTGCTTATGCACTTTAATTGCTTCATAATAATAAAAAGTACAAGCCTCTTTACTTTTAATCATTACTGATTAAAAGAAAATATAAAGTTCCCATTGTAATATTAACTATTCAATATAAAGAAAAACTCAATAATTTAAATCATTCGCAAAGTAAAAAGTTTTTATATTGAAGTGTACGTTACACAATGCACTATTCACAACATCAACTATATACTAAAGTAATATTCAAATGGACGGATATTAAATTCTGTCAGAATTACAACTACTACACTTGATGACAGTTACTAATAACTTATTAACCACTGCGTGCAAACACAATTGGCTCTGGCATCTCGATATTTAGAAGTACATCACAAACATCAACATACTATACCAATTTATTAGCCTTGAGATAACATATTTGGAGAATAAAGATAGTGAACATATTTTGTGGATTTTTAAACAGGCTGATAGGATTCAAAAATGCTATGCTCGTTTCTATTAATCGGATTCTTTTTTGATTCATTGATTTGAATTTAAAATGTAACATGTGAACAGAAATATTTACATATTATTAATCAATATTTACTAAATATTTATCCAAATAAAAGACTATCATATTAGTTGTGAACTTGGTTATGTCAAATCTAGTATTAACTAATTCACAACTTCTTATTCACATATATGCATATTTTTTTCTAACTAAATACCTATAATAAACATATAATCAAATATCTGATAGTTAAAATTAAAACATTACATACAAACCTTCATGGCTAAATATTCCTGCATGCAATAACTCAAATTCATTTTTCAAAATATAATATCTAGCCCAGGAGTCAATACTGTGGCAAATTCTGTATTATATGTAATTGACTATATATTTAACCCACTTATCATTTATTTTGAAAATAATACTAATGTAATTTTAATATACATAACAATAGTAAACTATATCCCCACCCCAATCTGCTCTTTATTTTTGTTTTGTCATTATACATATTTAAAAATTTGGCTTCCATTATCCTAGTATAACTAGGAAGTTCATAAATTAACATCACATGATCACTATTTCCTAAAAATAAATCCTTCAAGTGTAGAAATCTATAAGTTTAAATTAATAAATATTAATTACTAATCTGCATATATAATGACTTCCTGTTTAGATATGCATACAGCAAATAACTGTTTATATCGATTTTAGAGTTTTATTATCATACAGATTAGAAAACACACAGGTATAGGAAATAAAATGGTGAATATGGAATCTTCAACTATTCAGTTTATAAAAGATATGCATTCCACAGCAATTAAAAAATTATACAAAACTTTATCAATATTTTGAACTTTTTTCTTGGGTATACTGTGTTTAATATATATTTTTTGGCGTTCATATGTAAAATTCACCAGAATTTAAGATATGACATTTAAAAATATTTTCATTTTAAAGCTTTGATATATATATATTTTCATATGTCAAATGCATTGACCGGGAGGCGAACCCAGGTCAGCTGCTTAGAGGGCAGCTATGCTAATCACTAGGCTACCAATGCTTGACAAAGCTTTGATATTTATAAGTAGGAATAGTCACATTATTAACTACATTGCATTACTAAGTTTTATACAATAAAATATAAAAGAGAAATTGTTCAGTGCATTAATGTCTGTTTCTGATCATTGTTTTTGACAATAATTCATTCCTTTAATTCTTTCATAGAGAATTCCAAGTTATCTTAGGATGGTATTTTTGGTTAACATCTGGGGAGGGAGTGGATTGTTTGCTCATAATTCTATTGCAATTTGTGATAAATACTTACCAGTGATCAATAAAGATTATATATTTTATTTTTTATTTTTATTAATAGATGACAGGAATTATTAGTGAAACATATAACTCAGTTGTATTGCTAAACTCAGTTTACTCAAAATGGCGGATCCTGTTAATGTTTTATTCATCAAACAAAAATGATTTTGACTGATTTTTTTTTTTTTGGGTGGAAAAGGATAACTTTTACATTTCTTTCATTAATTGTGCTATAAATTAATTTTAATAATAAATTTTTTTTTTAAATTTTAAAAATTACATTTAGACAAAAATATTCAAACTGAAAGCCATATATAAAAATTAAATTTTGCATATTTATTGCTATTTCAATTAAGAATTTGATCATAGATGAGTTAAAATATTACTTACTTTAAATAAGTTAGAATTTTTTTATAAACTATAATTATTTGTGCCAGGATAATAAAATATTCAAAGATATCATTCAAAAATATATATTTTATTTTGTAACTAAACAGATCTGTGCTTTATAAATATATTTGTGATATAATATAAAAAAGAAAATAAATGTCTGGACATGCACTTTTTATGAATTTACACACACCTGTAAGCATAAGTTTAAAAAGCATAAGTGGACCATTTATGCTTACAGCATATTATATAAGTAAACTTTTGCTCACTGC
Organism: Epiperipatus broadwayi; assembly: GCA_028023455.1. Lineage (NCBI taxonomy): Eukaryota > Metazoa > Onychophora > Udeonychophora > Euonychophora > Peripatidae > Epiperipatus > Epiperipatus broadwayi. Next base: position 6,396,331 of record JAQFVV010006222.1, read on the forward strand.
CTGAAATTGGGGTTTTAACCCAACTTGGTGAGTACATGTAAATTTGTAAAAGACATGGGACCAGAGATTTATTCCCTTCTTTATATTATCGATATAGTCAAGCACACTATTTATTACAACAAATATATTTATAATTAAATGAAAATTAAAATCATTCTGAAATTCTCAAAATCATTTTATACCCAATTATAAAAAAAAAATAATATTATTAGTTCATTCCTTACTTACTGTCATTTGCTACATTTATTACTATTGATGACAATAAAATAAATTACTGTTTCTTAAAAAAAATTTTTAATGTATAGCACATACACATATGTTTATCATCTGAATTTACTTTAAATTTAAATTTATCATTCTATTTTTTTTAAGATTATTCATCTTTATTTTTGAATATATTCATCAAAAGAATATTCATATTAGCATATGTGTTTTTATTTGTTAAGCAATAAGTTTTACTTGATATTTGTTATAACATTAAACATTATAAGAATATTTATTAATATTTTATTGCAGATAGTGATGTAACTAGTTTTTTGGCATACTTATCAAAAAAATTGCATCCCTACCCTCATAGTATTACCATAAAATAAAAATTATTCATATCAATATTAAATTTTCATATAAGATTTGACAATTTCATTTCTTATTTCTATTAACAATAAACTTATAGCAACTAATCTAGTTTGTGTTAAAAAAACTTCTGTCAATGCGTTGGTGGCCTAGTGGTTAGCATAGCTGCTTTCTAAGCAGCTGGTCCGGGCTTGCTTCTTGGTCAACGCATTTGACATATGAAAAAAAAAAACTTCTTAACAATTTTTTATGACTTTTAAGATGATAATAATTCAAAAGAGCATTCACAGTGCATTGTAAAAGGATAATATTAAATAATCTTAATAACAATTAAGACTAACAGATTAGCTGCTGTATCATATATAATAATTTCATTTTTAATCATTTACATAATGTACATAATTGTAAATAAGCTGCTCAGAAATTTTTTTATCTTGATTAGTCAATCTACTTTTAGATAGAATAACTATAATAGAAATTTGTTAATTATTTTGTTTAATCTTTTGAAATATTTTGATTTAAAATTATATTTACTAACGCATAATAAACATTTATTTTAAAATGACTTTCAAGGTCTATGATGAGTGGATCATTTTCAGAAAGATTGTTAATTTGTTTTTTAACTTGAATTTTCTATTTTTTTCTCTAAACTGAATCAATTTGGCAGTTAATTGCAAATTCAAAAGCCTTTTGAAAAATTCAAGTATTTTTTTATGCTTAACAAATAAGTCTGAAGCAATTTGAAAATCTGTGTTTTTATTGTGAAGAACTTTTGATACAGCATTTATTAAATTTAATATAACACTTTCTATTATAAATAAGAAAGTACTAAATCTTCAAGAATGATTTTTAATCATTTTTAATTTTATTTTAATATTTTTTATAATAACAGTATATTATAATGCTATAATATAAAAAATAATTTTAAATGTACACAAATGTTGTAGAACTTTCACTAATAAGAATAAAACTACAGACACCCTTTAATAATTATTTTATATGTTCTTTCAGAAAAAGATAATTTTGCGTATATTCTTATATTTTATACATACATACACACATACACACACATATATATATAATTAAATGAATTTTTTTTTATATGTCAAAGCGTTGACCAGGAGGCGAACCCAGGCCAACTACTTGGAAGGCAGCTATGCTAACAGCTAGGCCACCAACGCTTGACTAATTGAAAATTTTATGGCATAAGTATTGCACTGTACAAATAAGTAAACAGATTATAAAAATGTAGTCCTTCTAGGAAGAATTACTATAAATCATAAATTTATAAACAATACAAATTTACTTAGTGAAAAAATATATATGCATTTTTCATTTGATCTCATGTCACATAAACAACTTTGACAACACGGATACTTTATTGGATACAGGCTTATATAAAATGACTTTAATCAACTAATGAAATATTTTATTTATAAACATTTTAAGAAGGTATGCAGAATGGTCTCCCAGACGTCAGGGAATTACTACCAGTAACTGCCAACCATGGGGCTTCCAGAAGTAGAGACAAGGTGTTCAAACTCACATCAAGAGACCATATCAGAAGGAAGCATCATTATTCCAGGAGTTCTATTAATTTACAGAAATTCCAGTTCTTCATATCAATTTGCAGAAAAATGAAGGAGAACATGAGATTCATGGCCAGCATTTAGGTAGGACTACAACCTATGATCTGTATCAAAGTAGGGGTAATGAAGGTGTCTGCATAAGTCAATAGCAGTAGCCAGATATTTTTCATGTCAAAAAAGTGGCTAGCATGATTGGAAGAGCAGGGGTCATTACTCTGGAAATTATCAGTAAGGACAGTCCATGACATTGCCATTGGGAGAATGGCAAGGGTAGAGGAATCCTGGATATGTCTAGCTCTTGAATGCAGTTAAATGACACTTGGTCACCCTATTTTTGTCATGGCAGGATTGATTTGAGATGTAGCAATAGGAGCTCACTTTCTTAAGAAACACAAATGTCAGTTTAACTATGGTTAGGGTATAGTTTTGTTCAACCAAGAACAAAGTAGACTGGAGGATCCAACTACCTAATAAAGAGTTCAGACTAAATGCCAGGACTTTATCAAGACCCCACCTTCATCTGAAGGCACTATCATAAGCAAAGGGATTTAAATGTTGCTCAGAACATTGAGGAATGGACAGATAAGGGAAGGAGAAAGAAAAGAAAAAAATTAGGGAAGGAGAAAGAAAACAAATCACACAGGTTGGAAGTCAATTGTGGGCTTCAACTACATGTCTCCCCAATAAATACAACAGAGAATATAACAGTCATAGAGACATATGTTTGATGGAGCCACTCTATGGGGAAAAAGATTTATTTGTCAGAAGATAAAAATGACTTTCTCAGGTGTGGGTTTAATCCAGGGTGCAATTGGGACCATGTTCCCTGGAAACTAATTATGTATCAAACTCTATATCTAATTGTGAAAGACTATGAGGATGATGGGTATGTGTTAAACAATGAAATCCCCTTTACAGGAAGTGATTATGCCCACAGTTTGGACAGTTGGTCAGTTCACACCAGGATTTCACATGGACAGGAAATTTCCAATGTCCTAGACATACCCCCAGATCCTATCTAGACAATATCATTTCTGATCATCAGTGAATTTATACTCCAGATCCTACTTAAGGTTATTAATAAATCTTCCTTTTCCCCAACCATATTTACAAGCATAATGTATATTCATTTTGAATATTAAGTCTTGTGCGCTTCTTTTACAGATATATATTTATCATTTAGTGTGTTAATTGAAAGACAGTGATCTTTGACATAGAAATTAGCCAGACAAGATAAGGTTAACTATTAAAATTTGCTTAATTAAATTCATGATTGTGTGCAAATTTACATTAACCATATGTAAAGACTATTTTTAAGGGTAATTTTGGGGTAATTTTGGGGATATGAATCAGTATATTCCAATTCTCATATCTGTTTCATCTATCCCCCCCCTCATAGCTCCATCTGTGCCAGATTTAAACCCTCTATGGGTACATATATATTGATGCCAACACAGTTATATATATATATATATATATATATATTATCACACACATATATGTGTGAATAAATAACTATACTATCATAGATTTATGTATATTACATCATGTATTTTTTACTTAAAATCAAATCTTTTAAATTATAGATTTTATTTAGTTAAATAAATCAATTTGTTGTTCTTATACTTTAAATCACATGTATATATGTGTAATTAATGTAACACTGTGATACATATATAATGCAATATAATTTGGAGATTATTTAGAAGTTCTAATGCTTTTTAATTTTAAAAATAATTATAAACAAAAATCATGCCACCAGACATGTGTGTCAATATAGCATGTGAGCGAAACATTAAATCCTATGTTTGCAATAAATTTCCAAAACATATTTTATAGTGAACAAAATTCACTGAGCTGGAAATTATTACCAAGTCTTCAGAGAATGAAGATGGCCCAAGTTAAATTAGAAATATTAGGTTTAAAATTTAAACAAAAAGTTTAAATCAATTTTATAAATTAAGCAAATAGATGCTAAAGAATTTATCAGAAGTAAATCCATTTTGTTGACAAAATATTATAGTATCTGAAAATTGTATAAAACTCTATATTTTTACACTTTTAAGCTTAAAATGTTGGAGGGGGTTAGATTGTATAAAGAAAGAATGGTAAAAGAGAGTTTATATATAAAAAGATATAAACCTGTTTTTCAAATAGAATTGGATAAGACATGAATAAAGAATTATTTTTGGAAATAAATTCATTTTTGAAGTATATAAGAAAGAAAAAGGAAATAAGTTTTTTATTGTAACAATTGGTTTTTTGGATAAAAAAAATGTAAAAAGGGAAAGTTTTTTGAGAAGGGAGTCAAGTAAGTGTGGTGTATGTTTTGTGTTTTTAATTTAATTGATTTTAATGTATTTTATTTATTTTTAAATTTTATGGGGTTTATATGCTTTATATTGTTTTTGATTATTTTTTTTTTATTTTATTATGTGAAGTTTGTTTATAATGTAATGTTTTTTCTAGATCCTTGAAAATGACTATAGAGTAAAGATAGTCGAAACGTTGGAAATAAGTGGATATATATATACATAAAATAAAATTTTTTGAAAAGAAAAGAAGTGGTTTTAATTATAAAATTATATGGTTTTAAGCTAACTGTAAATTTTAAAAAGCAATGATACCAGAATCCATGCTCATTTGTATGAAGTGGTGGAGTAGGAGGCTGTAGATTTTCTGTTTTCCTGCTGGAAGATGGTGAACTCAAAACCCATCCTATATGCTATGATGACATGTAACCATCATCATGGAAATGGAAGATAACCATCATCATGGAAATGGAAGACTTCCATCATCAGCCTGTCATAATAAAAAAACCACTTTAAATTATACCGCCTATGTAGAGAAGAAGACCACCTATGTAGAGAAGAGGGCCACTGTGTTTATCATCTGATGTGCTTAAAGTACCAACTGCAATAAAAAGATTGGTAATATTCTTTTCAATACCTCAGAGCTCTAAAGTCAATTCTAAACCTTAACACTTAAAGCTAGCTTAATCTAGTTGAACATTCACTATTTAAATTTTTAAATTTCTATCTAATATCTGTATTTCATAACTGTATAAAACTTGCCTGAAATCATATGTTAAAAAAAATCGTTTTTTTAAATAATTTTGAATTGTAAAAACTGTAATCAGTTATTTATCTAAATTTCCTTATTACTATGGTTATGCCTGTATCTTGATCTAATTATTTATCTGATATTTATTTTATGTATGTTTTAATGTGCCAATATTTTGAAACAGCAAATACTAATGTTTAATTAACTTTTAATGGAGATATGATTATTAAGATCTTCATTTTAACATTTTAATAGTGCTGTTTGGCCTACCATAGTGCTGTTGCAAAATCCTATTATATCAGATAATAATTAATTGCTATGCGCTTGTTATTATTGATCAATTTAGAATTACATCATATTATGTTTATGTTTTTCTTTGTCAAAGTTATACATTGTAATGTGTAATATTTATTATTTAAAAACAATAGACTAGCCTTAACGATAGTGATAAAATATCTTTATTAGCATTCTATTAATTGCCACCAAATATACTCCCCCCTCTGTAATTTATAATTAAAATGCAGATTTAGTATTTTAAACTATATTATAATTTAGTTTTCGCTCTTTAGTTAACATAATTATAATGATTTTGAAAAACTGGGTTTGGTTAGTTATACAGATAAAAGCTATATGTTTTAGGCACATTTAGTTTTAAATATACATATTTGTATTTTACTTGTCGATTGTGGGTGTGTCTTTACTAAGTATACATTTGTACATTTAGGATCTTTCTACACCTTTTTAAATGGGCTCACAGTGTCAGGCTTCTCATTCCTTAGTCTGAGTAGGCTTTTTATTAGAACTGGAACATGAGGTTCGAGACCATTTTCATAAAGCTTATCTGAATCCCTGAATTTTTTATGTTTATATTTTAATAGTAGCAAGCTGTCCAGTCCTAGGGAATCATAAATTTTGATGTGAATTTCATGAATAATTACTCTCTCACACCTGCAAATTTATTCCTAATATTTTAGTCAGCACCATAACATGTATATGTTGACCTAAAACTAACTAATTCTTTTCTCTTGTTTAATAACTGTTCAGCATTAGTCTGAAACCTGAATAGTGAGCTAAATCTGCATCACTTTTGAACTTATTTATTCACTCACCTTATGAGAGAATAGAATTTGGCATATTAATTAAATATAGGCATATTTCTGTTAACTACATATCTGTATACACTTATTTAAAGTATTAAGATAAGATCACTGCAATAATTTAATCTCAGCCATTACGTAATGTTTGTGTGCATTGATCTCACATCTTTAGTATTATATAATTATTGTAATTTTTGTTTGATTTGTTTCATTGTTTAATAAACCTATTTAAAACATAAAACTCATTTCATATCTTTTTTGCTCACAATCTAATTCCAATTTATTGTTATTTTATATATGTATGAATAATTTTAAGTCAATTAGTGTGTTAAACAGCCATTTTAAACCTTTTAGTTAAATTGTTGGTTTCCAAGTCTCATGTTTCTCCCTGTTTGGAGCTGGCTTGTAGAAGAAATTGAGATGCATGTGTAACCTCAGAAATGTCATTCATAACATGTTAAATTGTAGAGTACTGGTGAATGAGTTGAAGCTTGATCAGATTTGGAATCTCACCACCCCACTTCAATCAGCTTTGGTATAGTTTACCTGGAGTCTGGATTTTGTTATGTGAATATACAAATCTGACCATTACAATTCATTGGATCCTTAGTATTGTATGACATTTTTTTTAGTTCTTCTTTAATTTTGTTCTACATTACTATTTTTAACAGCCTGTATAGGATATTGCAATGGTTTAGAATTAGAATTTAGTAGCTAAAGACTTCTTGACCAGATTCAATCTATAACATCTGGTATACATAAACTTCTGAGTGATTGGTCATCAGATGAAAAAATATTACAGTCAGTAAGTTAATATAGTCTGATCATTTTGAGTTTCTTGTGTCATTCGTCAAATATGATGCTTATACTGTGTTTGTTTATGAAAACGTATTTTTTAATTACATCACAGCAATACCCCCCCCCCTTATCTTCTTCACACAATTTGTTTTCTGTTGAATGATCATATTGATTTGTAAATGACTTAATGAATGATGATTAAAAATCCAGCTTGGGAAAAGATTCACTCAACTTATCTTTTTCCATCTTTTTGTAAAATAAATCATGGTTTGCTGCTTTTTTATTTTGATGATCAATTTCTGTCCTACAGATCATATTTACGCAACTAAATTATTATCACCAAATATTTTAACTTTTTCAAAAGAGAACTTTTCAATTATTTTGAGATAATTATCAGCAGAATTAATAGTGCAATCAATTTTGTGTGTGTATTTTTTTTTATAAAAAAGCTTTAAATTATATGAATGTAATAAACTAATCTAAACTCAACTAATTTTACAGACTAATTAATTTTTTAAAATAATTATAAATTTAAAAAAAACATTTCTAGAAAATACTCAAGTCAAAATGATTCATTTGAAAAAACTCTAATCAATATTAAAAACACAGTAAAAAAAACCGATTATCTCCACAATCCAGCCATGCATGCATATTTTAAACCTATTATTAAATGCAAAAATATCAATTATATTTTTAAATAATTACAACACTAATAATTTTTATTCACTTATAATTTTAATAAATCTGTTTTGTTTTGGTTTTTTTTTTAAAAAAAAAAAGAAAGAAAAATTTGCGTAATTATAGAAATAGTAATCGAATATCCCTGATCATTTTGTTTTCTAAATTGAGCAATATATATATATATATAATTACTTAATTTTATTTTGATAATGATAGATCTGATAATAAAAATTTATATCAATTTTTCTCATATTGAAAATAATTTTTAAATAACTCATTGCCGGATGAATGTCTTTTTAATAGCTATTCGTAATAGAACAGTGAAGCAGATAGTATTATCTATTACACTTGCCCAAATACTCATGTATTACTTTATTATTGAAAAGTTCATTATGCTAGATATAGTGTTTTCCCGAAGATTTGTGATGATGGTCTAGTTGTATTTATATATTGGACTATTTCCATCATCTAATATGAGTATTGAATGTCTTTAGAAAAATTTAACTTTTATTTAAATATTTCCAATACATTCAACTGTTAGCAGTAGCATACAGATTAGTTCTTCAGGTATTGTTGGCCTGACCAGTGACAGTACTAACATGGGAATTGAACATGGATCTTTAGATTCTTAATATTGAATTTTAAGATAACTGCTCTAACCAATTGAGCCATCCTGCCAAAGGCAATAGTCAGTAGAAAATTTATATACTTATCTATGAGATTCCTCCTGATTTCTCCATTTTGTCCTAAGAGCAAAGTTGATCAGTGGTTTTAATACATTATGTATAGTCACACTAAGTTAACTTATAGGATTGTTTGCCATTGTTATGTGAGCAGCGTCTAAAGATGTTTAATACTCATACTAGATAATGGAAATAGTCCAATATATAAATACAACTATGCTAGATATAGGCTTGCCAACTCAACAAAAATATTAAAGTGTGAATGAAATCTGGAAAAAATTTCAAAGTTATACTTAACTAAATTTAAACCCAGATCAAAATTTAAATAGTGTGTCATCTGTTAGAAATTGACTAACCTATATGAAGTGAGAAAAAATTATTAGGGACAGATATCTACATTGAGTAGAATTAAAATATAATGATCACTGATTGTTCATCCTATTTTGTGATAAAATTGCTTAATGTAAATCAAAAACAATTATAGGCAGTAGGGAATACATTGGACAGTATTCTGCTTCTACTATTTAAGATAACCTTCTAAAAAAACTGAAGCTTTGCCACATCAAGAATTTAATTTTAGCCTTGTTAAAAAGTTTTTATTAGATGTGGACAAAAACATGTGGTTTTAATAGATAATATATTTGCACATAATATCAAATGCTAGAGTAATATGCTTTAATGTTTCCCTGTCAGATAGTAATCTTCAAAAAGGCAGATTATTGATCTCAAAAATAATTGATTGTAGGGTAACATTTAAAATTATACTTTATCTCCAACCAAATTATGTATATGGAAAAAAAAATTACTTCATAAATTTAATAAGTATTTTTGTATGTAATGGTTTATATATTTGCAAATTTTAAATTGTTCGGTCATGTGAGGCAATTGTAAAATTAACATCAGTCATTATTGCTTTATTCACATATTTTTATTATGCAATATATATACATTCTGATTTACACATTGATCAGCAAGAAACTTATAATTTATCATTGAACATTTATCATCATAGAACATTGTATACTTATATATATATATATATATATATATATAAGTATACATATGTTCTATGATGATAAATGTATCAATATATATATATATATATATATTGTTTATAATACTTCTTTCATATGCACTTCAATGCAAACAAATTTTCTTAAAAAATTTCTTTATTTTCCTTACAGTTTCGACTGTCTATCACAGCTACAATATTTGAATAATATAAATATATAACCATCTTTTCACATATATGTAAAAATACACACACACACACATATATATATATATATATAGTAACCCCTCACACCTATCACCAACACTAACAATTACCCGGGGGCACCAATTCTATGGATCATAGAATAAATTATCAATCTAACTTTATCCTAAATCTATTCATGAGGCTCTTAATTGAAGTTTTCACCTAAAACTAACTCAGTTGAGGGATACAGAGGTGTATGAGGTGTACAATGTACATTAGATGTGGGAGAAAATACTATAACTAATAGGAATAAACATCTATCAAGTTCTTTGCTAAACAAAAATTAAATTGGTAAAATTTTACCAGCTAAAATTAACTAATTATAATCTATATTTCACCTCCTCCCATCATCCATATGCACTGAACAACCTCTACCATATTATACAATTAAACTAATAACTAAAATATATAAAAAAAAATATTTTAAAAATTGTAATGTATAACTCACTGGATCTAAACTCAAACTAAACCTATCATTACTAAATTTTTAGTTACACTAATCTAATCTAATTGATTGAATTTATTATCTAATCTGAATTAAAATTGAAGATCTCGGGGAATTAACTTATGGTATGGCTTAATCTAACACTTCTATATCTCAATATTATTACTTAACACTATGAAAATAATATTACAAACCAAACAATACCCTAATTAAATACTTGCAGTTAGATAATGAAAGAAATCGGGCACATTTTGATTTCAATTCATCATCTAAACAATTATTAAATAACAAAACCCTTTTAAAATGATCAGTAGATAATTGGCATCTCATATAGCGTTTGAATCAAGGAAATCAATATCATCATATCTAGAGATTTATTATAATTAAATAAAAATGCAATTATATCACATTAAATAAAATAAATGTGTAAGTATGTGTGGAAGTATGGAACACGAATGAATGCTAGAGAAGAAACTCTAAATACAAATTTAAATTACAAAATATTTATTGATTAAATAGAAAAATGGTTAAACAAACATTTACTTTTTCTTTCATTGGTATAAACAAAATTCAAAGGGATTTAGTATCATTAGTTACAGTTTACACAAGGATAAATAATGCAACATAATCTCTTAACCTTTTAAATCTACTACATTTCATTTATCAGAGCATTCTGATAGATTGGTAAAACATTTTTATTTTTAACGTTAAATGAGCTAAATAAATCCATATCATTTACTATAAAAGAAATGGCTTTTTAGCTATCAGTGATTTCTGATAGACTTATACAAAAATGAAGAAATATGACCTTACACTTCTAGTAACTGATTATTAAATTATCTTATATTCAGCATTTTGCTTGATAACACTCATTTACCAATTTAAATTTATGACAACAACATGGATTAATATTCTAATTACACTGAATAAACTTAAGATTTTGCATTTTACTTTAAATGTATTTTAACTAAAATTAAAATAAGGGGATTGAAAACCAGAAATAATATTGTACTATCTTATCAAAGAAAATAAATACTTCTATTAATTAAATGTATTTTTCTTTGTAATTTTGAAGTAAAGTATTCTATTGAATAACTAGGTTCTGCTTTGCCAAAATAAAGTAAATCATTGTATTCATTAACTATGTCCTATCTTTGCTTGATTATTTATGCAAATTATGATTAAATGATAAAAATCAATGAGATGAAGCCTAAATGATTACTACAAAATGTTTTAAAATGATGAGTAAAGTTATACATTAATAAAGAATTTTTTTATATCTCAAAATTAACATTTTGTGCATGAATCTGTAGTATGCTGTGTGTCAAAGAAAATAAATAATTAATGTTAATCAATCTAATCGGTTTGCTTATGATATTTCAATATAATCATAATACGGATGAAGGCAAAGACCAATCAAGCTTTATTTATTAACTACAATACAGCTCTTTTGTAAGACACTATACTCTCCTTTTATTCTTTTTTTTTATCCATAAACTATCAAACACTTGGCTATAGCATAAGCTGGAAAGCATCCAATATACACATGGGATAAAAGATTTCTATAATTCAAATCAGATAAATACAACAATAACTCTCAAGTCTATTTTTAAGACTAAATAACTGGTGGAATAACTCATCACCAAATGAAAATCAGGGAGATAACATATCTAGCTTCATAACATTTAATTCATCATATCAAATATAAAAGGAGGATTCAATCCACTCCTATCAAAATACTACAATACATGAAAAAGAAAGAGATTACTCGATCCTATAGACTACACTACACTGGGCAAACTACCCATATTAAATATTCAAATAACAAAGACATTGACTCAATCCCATAAAATATTATAAAACATTGTGAACTTTATAGCATATATCCACAAAAATACTTTTCATTCAGGCATAACAAAGAAATAATAATTCTCACTTAAATAACTTTCTAATCCTTCAAAATGATTGATCATCCCCTTTCCTCTGAATCCGATTGATTTTAAATCATTTTTACTTGCAATTACATATAATTATAAATAAGTTTAATAATAGGCACACACATGTATAAGCATAATGATATACAGACCATTTAAAATCACAGTAAGCAAAGAATTACTGTTAAAATATTAATTATTACTGCTAGAATTAATAAAGAATAAATATCTCATATCTGACAATATTTAGGACTTGGTAATGTTCTGAGAATGGTTGGAAAATAAAATAATAATTACTGTGGTCAAAGCAAGACAAAATAATTTTTAATGCATTGATATTGGCACAAATCTGTAGTAAAATTGAACCTAGATAAATAATAAAAATTGTATATTATACATGAAATAATTATTGAAAATAATGGTTTTCTAATTTATAAAAAAAAAATATACTGTAAGATTTAATATAATGAACTCTTTTTAAAATAATTATTCACCTCTATTGAACTATAAATGGATTCTTCCATTTGTTTTATCACATGTATGTGTTACTAACACATGACCAAAAATTCATATTAAAATAATATAAAAAAAAACCTTGTATGATTTTCCATTATCATACATTTACTGAGACGTTCTAGTAGAACAAAATATAATAATACATAATAAAACATATTTTAACTAATACTAACTATCTAAACACTATTAAATAAAATAAAGTTCTCTTCTTTTTTCTTCCTTCCAAATGAAACGAAAAATTTATAAATAGTTTTTACATGACTTTCCTTGTCATGTCTTCAAATAAATAATAAGGATAATAATTATAACAGACAAAGATAAACACTGACACAAAAACAGCACATTTCTGCAGACAAAAATGAAACAATGTTATTTTTAATTTAAAATAACAGATTCAATGTTCTAGCTATTAGCTATGAATTACTGTTGACATTATGTATTAGGAAACATTATTAGGCAATGCACATTTCATGACATATAAAGTAATATTTCATATTTCATTCATAGAATTTAAAATGCATTTAATAAAGTGAAGACATATAAATTTATCCATTTTATAATTTATTTCTCTTATTAGTTTTAGGAAACATGTAAATATCAATAGTCCACTTGTTTGCACATTTAATCTTTATTTCCTTCAATAGGTAAAAGTAGAAATAATTATCCACAGTTCCAACAAATATGTCGATAAAATTATATAATTCTTGTGTATATTTTTGAATTTTCTTTTATACTTAGCATGAAACCTATTTAATAGAATTCTGGAAATGTGCAATAAAAGTTCACACCTTTTCCACATATAAATGATGCACGTTGCAGTTATTCCATTCACAATATGATTAAAACTTAAGAAATTAATTGTTAGAAAATAAACAAGCATTCTTCTATTCTTTCCTGTTAAGTTTAAATTTAAATAAAATAATTTTACAATCCTATCATGCATTCCCATTTTCTTAAATAATAACAATTTATCTTGAATAATATAATATAACATATGTACTTTAGCATAATGGTGGGAAAATTTAAACAATCAGCTGAGAGTACAATTTGACGTATCTTTTAGTGGTTTTAAGTACACATTTTCATAAACAAATACTATATTTTAAATTTTCAACTCGAACTTTGGAAGAGGAAAAATAATTGTACTATTAAACTTTGTTAAATAAAACTTAGTTGTAGTTGTCCTTAGTTAAATATAATTTCCCTCTAAAAGTAATTATGATTGCCCTCTTAAAAGTAATAAGTATTCCTTTTATAGATTTTTTAATAATAATTACATCACATTTTTCTCTTCCAATAGTTTACGATATTTGACATCACCAGAAAAAGATTGTCAGCCTGCTCCTCCCCCTGCAAACTTACTTAATTTATGCAAAAACTTGTGAAAGTAAAAAAAAAAAAAAATAGAGAGATAAAAAAAAATTATTCCGTCTTTTAAATAAATAAAAAAAAATATTGAACTAATAATTAAATATTTTTTAAAGCAATAGAATGAAACTGATGACAATTGTTTTAATAAATGAAATATTTTACAGTATTTGTCATTAAATAATCCACCAGTCCCTAATCCATTGATTTATTTAAAATGTAATTAAGCTAGTTTTTTAATATTGTTATTTATAAAATTAAATATTTGAATGTGGTGTGGGATATTTAATGGTTTAATGAAACATATGAATGAAAAATGAAGTTGGATAATGCATGAATATTCAGTAGCAATATGCTATAGGTATTACACTGATATGACTGAAATGACAATGTGAATGATGATGAGTGAAACATATTTTACTGTTCATGCTATAAATTAAAATGTATAAAACAAATGAACTAGAAAATCATTCTAACAAATTTGAATACTGTATTATGAACAAATAAAACAAGTAAGCATCAACTTGAACTGTACTGATTATGCATATAACAAGCTACCCTCCTATTGTATCATTGATTATACCCTAAAATAAGATACTAAACATTTAAGAAATCTTTTAATTACACCTACACTTACTTTTAATTACAGTTTTAAGTCAAAATAAATTTTTTTAAAAATTTCACATTATTTCATTTTTTTTAAAGAAGATAATATCAGATATTACTGATATACTACCACACTACTACAATGACTATTTCTGGTGCCAAACCAGAAGGTCACAATATATATATATATATATATATATATATATATATATATGTCAACAGATGGCGTTCTACCAAAAACACCATCAAGCGTATTTCGTTTACATAAACGTCAGAGAATGCACTCACGATCTCTAACTTTAATTCCACTTTCAGATCATGATTTCAAGCTATTTGCTATCATCAGTGAAAGACAGGAATAAGAACTAGATCTAAACACAAACTTTGAGCATTTATGAAACAGTTTTTATTCAGCTTGCAAGCGTGAATTTTTTAGACACGTTAATGTCTTCGAACTCAGCATAGCAAGCCAGATAGCTACATGGGTCTGATATCAGTTCAGCATCACCACATAGTAGAAGTCTCTGCAATATATATCATTGCAAGAAAGACCTCAAAGGTACATTTATGAAAAACAAAATCAAGTTAAAAACTTGTTAACGCTTGTATTTATGTCAACAGATGGCGTTCTACCAAAAACACCGTCAAGCGTATTTCGTTTACATAAACATCAGAGAATGCACTCACTATCTCTAACTTTAATTCCACTTTCAGATCATGATTTCAAGCTATTTGCTATCATCAGTGAAAGACAGGAATAAGAACTAGATCTAAACACAAACTCTGAGCGTTTATGAAACAGTTTCTATTCAGCTTGCAAGCGTGAATTTTTTAGACACGTTAATGTCTTCGAACTCAGCATAGCAAGCCAGATAGCTACATGGGTCTGATATCAGTTCAGCATCACCACATAGTAGAAGCCTCTGCAATATATATCATTGCAAGAAAGACCTCAAAGGTACATTTATGAAAAACAAAATCAAGTTAAAAACTTGTTAACGCTTGTATTTATGTCAACAGATGGCGTTCTACCAAAAACACCATCAAGCGTATTTCGTTTACATAAACGTCCGAGAATCACTCACTAATTAAAGTTAGAGATAGTGAGTGCATTCTCTAACGTTTATGTAAACGAAATACGCTTGACAGTGTTTTTGGTAGAACACCATCTGTTGACATAAATACAAGCGTTAACAAATTTTTAACTTGATTTTGTTTTTCATAAATGTACCTTTGAGGTCTATCTTGCAATGATATATATTGCAGAGGCTTCTACTATGTGGTGATGCTGAACTGATATCAGACCCATGTAGCTATCTGGCTTGCTATGCTGAGTTCGAAGACATTAACGTGTCTAAAAAATTCACGCTTGCAAGCTGAATAGAAACTGTTTCATAAACACTCAGAGTTTGTGTTTAGATCTAGTTCTTATTTCTGTCTTTCACTGACGATAGCAAATAGCTTGAAATCATGATCTGAAAATGGAATTAAAGTTAGAGATAGTGAGTGCATTCTCTGACATTTATGTAAACGAAATATGCTTGATGGTGTTTTTGGTAGAACGGCATCTGTTGACATAAATACAAGCGTTAACAAGTTTTTAACTTGATTTTGTTTTTCGTAAATGTACCTTTGAGGTCTTTCTTGCAATGATATATATTGCAGAGGCTTCTACTATGTGGTGATGCTGAACTGATATTAGACCCACTGTAGCTATCTGGCTTGCTATGCTGAGTTTGAAGACATTAACGTGTCTAAAAAATTCACGCTTGCAAGCTGAATAGAAACTGTTTCATAAATGCTCAGAATTTGTGTTTAGATCTAGTTCTTATTCCTGTCTTTCATTGATGATAGCAAATAGCTTGAAATCATGATCTGAAAGTGGAATTAAAGTTAGAGATAGTGAGTGCATTCTCTGACGTTTATGTAAACGAAATATGCTTGGTGGTGTTTTTGGTAGAACGCCATCTGTTGACATAAATACAAGCGTTAACAAGTTTTTAACTTGATTTTGTTTTTCATATATATATATTAAAATATACACATATACATTGTATAATATTATTGACCATTGAAATAATTTTTATTAAAAAATATGATATATAATTATATATCATAATTATATTTGCACAAGCTTTCTGGCATCCATTGATTACTCTAGCTTGTTGTGGCAATATATATAATGAGTTTTTGCTTGTTTTAACAACAGTTATACACAAGCATAAGAGGAGGTAGTCATGTGATGTTTATTGGCTTAATATATAATTATATTCACACAATTATGTAATTAATTATAACATTTATAATAAATTTGGGTAAAAATATTAACATACTATAATCATGCAGCTTCTTTTGCAAAGAACAAAAAGAAAATAACATTTTAACTTATGGAAAAATAAACTAAAAACCCTAAGGCAATCTGTACTTTTAAAAACTTGACAAAATAAAAAAATTAAAAAAGGCCAACAGGACATGTATATATTGTGTATTTGAAAATTGTTTATTCAAATATAAACGAGATTATTGAGTCAAAAAAAGGAAAATGATTATATATATTATAGTTAATTATTTTAAAAGGTTGCTATAAAATTATAATACTATATATATATATATATATATATATATATATATCAGTTTTATTAATTTAATTTATTTTTTTTAATTAAATATATAAACAATGAAATGATAGAGCCAAGATCTCTCCAACGTCACCTCACAAAAAACCAGTGGAGAAAGCATTATTTACTATGTCAACCAATTACCCTGTGGTGATAATTTAAGCAGTTTTCAATTCTTGTTTTATTTTTTTTATCTAAAAATAGCTAAGTATCTACCTATCAACCAGTACTAAATGGTTAATTGCATTAGCAATAATTAACTATCTAAATAAAAATATTAAGCCTAAATAAATCTTGGAATTAAAAGTCAAATTTTTATCAATTTTAAGTTTAAACCTAGGTTGTCAGAGTAGTTAGTGATAATAAATTCAGAAAAGATAGAATTGATTAAGTCACAGTTCTAATAAAATCTGTTAAAAGAAAAAGCTTCACAATTTAAAATAAGTGCGTAATGGAATCTTTTCCCTATTTTTTATTGATTTTCTTGAAGATAATGCAGTTTATAGACTGCAATAAATAAATGGAACAGTTTTTTTATTAAAATACAACATAAAAAGAGTATCATACTTTTTACAATCCAATACTTGATATTTTAATACCAACCAAACATCATTTGATTTTTCCAGAGTGCAGCATTATAAATTAGAATAACCTTTTTTTAATAATCTAGAACTATATTATAATCTTGATAATCAATTATAATCAGATAGCAGGGCAATTATTAATCCTTTTCCATAGACTGGTTACTGGCCTTGAGGGATAAGAATTAATAAATTACAGTATCATCCAATAACCACTGTTTACTCAAAATTACCAGAGTTGTCACTAAAGATGTAAAGAGATATTTTATTAACTTTAATCTTTATTTATGTTAAATAATAAGTGAAGCAGTCAATCTTAGCTTAAGATTGAGCTTCATAGTTCCATCTGTATATATATTTTATGTATACATTTAAAATGCACACTTAAGTTATAAAATTTTAATGTTTCAATAACATTTTTTATTATTATTAATTCTTTTTTTATTAATTATTAGTTCTTTTTTATTAAAGTATTATAGGTGCGCTCATATATATATATATATATATATATATATATATTTATGCTCCTACTATATATATATATATATATATATATATATATATAGGAGCAAAAACTTACTAACAATATTGATTTTTTAAATATTTTATTATATGTCATTTTTTAAACTCTTTCTTTTGAAATTGCTTGTTTTTCCTATTAAACTCTATATTTTATAAAATCCAAGGTGAAGGATGCAATCGTTGATTGTCCAAAAATAATTAACGGGTTGGAAACACTATTGTTTTAATCTAGGGAAGGTATTTTCAATTAAAGTTTTTACTTGAAATAAAATGGGATTAAGATTAACAATTGCACTTTTGTTATAAACATTCTGTCAAATCTATTTCTAATCTGGAAATAGATTTGAATATATTTTTGGAATGTTATCTAACAGTTGCATCTTTCAAAAACAATGGACAAAGAAATGTAAAATTTCTGTTAGATTAAAGATTAGATTTTAAGCTAAAACTGAGTAATTAAAAGCATTCCAGAAATACCTGAGCAGGAGTATAAAATGGCCAGATTTTAAATCACAAATAGATTAGCTACTATTGAGAGAACTGTATTGTTAACATATTGCACATTGCTTGAAACTTAAAATGATGTAGTAGTAAATCCACCATCTTTCTGACCCTTATGGGTCATCTTTCCTACTAATATACCATCTAGCTGTTGCCTGAAATGAAGGAAAGACTAAAGAAAAAACTTTGGAATGCCAAATGGAAGCTTGCTGTCACAAAAGAACTGCCATGCATGAGCTGGACTTTTTAATATGGACTCTTAAAATGGTGCAAGGTAAATTATTTTAAACTGCCACCATTGAAACTAAATCTAGTTTGCATAACTAATCTCAAACTCTACTATCAATTTCTGCTAATGTATAATTTAATTTTGTAACTTTTCTAATATGTAAATTGCTCTCAAATAATTTCTATAATTTAAATCTCTCTCATATTCTCTAACTTTCTTTAACCTTGGTGAGGTCATTTATTTATTACTTGATTTTATATATATGCTTTTCTTATTAATATGCCAATCTCAAACAATCTGACAAGTTGAATTTTGTAAAATCTTTTCTTTTTTTTTAAGTAAATAAAATCTTTTATTTTTTTTTAAGTAAACCTCCATGAACTAAGATTATTAACATCCCCATAAAGTATAATTTGATAAATTAATACGGTCTCCAGATTGTTTTTATGAGTCAACATTTTTTATGTTTTAGTATAAAAAAATTTGTTTATTTAATTCTGGACTCTACCCGGGTAAATCCAGAACTCAAGCTAATTAAAGCTCTGAAATCTTATTTATTTTATAAATTATTATTCAATTCTGAAAGGATGACTTAATTGTTTTCTATATATATATAACTGCTAGTTTTTATTTTATTGTTCCATACTCTTAAAATATCAAATAGTCTTTAAATATTCCAGTTATTATAAAATCAATGAAGGTAGGATTAATTTATTTTAAATAGCAGAAAAGGAGGGGGTCAAATCTTAATGTATATTTTATTAAATGAAATCTTTCCTATATATATATATATATATATATATATATATATATATATATATATATATATATATATATATATATATATATATATATATATATATATATATATATATATATATATATATATATATTTATAATGGCATAATGGTATTATTTGTCTAAATTATGGCATTCAAATAAGGGTAATTCATTTTAAAGCAGTAAAACTTATTCAATGTCATTAGTGACATTTATCATTACTGTGTTACTAACATTTGGCATATCTTCATATATATATATATATATATAATGTGCTTCTAATCTGGGGGTTGCGACAAGCTTGAACTCATAGATTTATTTCTCAAACCTTGTTCTGAGGATAGTTGATCTTCCCAGAACCATTTTTTCATATAAAAAGGCCTCTGGTGGTGTTTCTCTTAGTCTGGCACATGCTATGCCTATCCACTTTCTTTGTAAAAAAGGGCCTGCATGTCAGTGAGATTTATGGCATGCCTATCCACTTCGTCTTTTATCCAGAAGCACAACTTTTCCTGTTATTTCTTGGTTATTATATCAGCACTGCAAACTTCTTTGTATTATTATTTCTTTTGCTTCATGACCCAGTTTTAATGCTCTAATATTAAAATTGCACTCTGCTTAAAATATATATAAATGCCAACTACTTGTAGTTTTATTAATTAAATTTATTTCAGTCTTATACAATCCCATCAGCATAACTTATTTCTGTATTTAAGAGTATCTATTTGCCTTGGGGGAAATAAAGCGTTCTTCTTACCAGCGCTAATTAACAGAATTTTCATTAAGTATTTTTGTCATATAATCAAATATATTTTCAAATGTATTTTATTTTTGAATTTTTCTTTTCTCCACTTCCAAACATGCAGCCATGTATATACATATTTTAGTTAAGTCATAGTTAATAGATGTTTCATTGTCTTCTCCGCTCTGCTAGTGGGTCAGATTTAAAATTAATTCTCATGCACCATCATTGTTATGTTATCCATTAGGTGTTTGATCTGGGGCTTAGGAGTGGGTTTGAATCCAGGCTGGTCCCTGACCTAAATATCGAGCTTGACTGAGTTTGAAGTGCATTTTGTGAGTTCCAGCTCATGTTAGATGAATAAACATGTTTTGACCAGTACAATATATATATATATATATATATATATATATATATATATATATATTAACTTATATATATATATATATATATATATATATATATATATATATATATATAATATAAAAGTTTAAATATATATGAGTAAGTTGGTATCCTAGGTTGGGATCTATATTTCAATCTATAATTATTAACATGTATTGTGATTTACATTCTCTATTTCAGAATGTAATCTATATTTTAAATAATAAGTATCCAAACACTAAGTAGTGTTATAGGTTGCTTTTGGTGTCATAAACTGTATTCTACCAAATAAATATAATTGTAGTATGTGAATTATGAGTTTGTTAAATTTATTATTGCTTTTTTATATGAAGACTATAAAAGATCATTCAAAAATAGGTGTGCAGTATTGACCAAGGAAAGGTTCTCAAAATGACCTCCACCAACAGTATAATGTTCCTTAAATGTATGTGTAATTAATGTAATACACCTGCTTTTAATTTATTTCTTGTATTACTTCAATATTTATTATTAATAGTAATTTGCTATCTTACTACTAATTAGTATATTTTTAAAATTCTGGGGTTCGTTTATTTTATACTTACAATTTAAAGTTACACTGAGTTTTTACTTTTAATATAATAAGGATTTTCTTGAGTTGCTAAATGATAGTTAAAGATAAATGGATAACCTTCATACAGCCTGTACTACAAGTAGCATCATTAGGACATGAAACACATTATTTTCACATAAAAAACAAACTCCATCTTAATGAAATTGTGATTAAAGATATAATATTATTAAAATTTACTGAAAAGCTATTAATTAACGTAAACTTTGATATAATATTATGAGATATAGTTATGTCAGGATAACAGAATGGCAACCCTAAATTCTAAGAATCAAAAATGACTATATAGAAAGTTGTCAATTTTTTAGAATGGTAAGTTTAAATAACGTGCATTTATTTTATGATGCTCAGAAGATGGGGATCAGAAGCAACTCATTTATATTTTGTTTCAACAAAATAATGACTTACCATTAGCTTCTGAACTATTGATATGGGTTGATTTTTCTCACAAAGAACATAAACCAAGTCTAATCACTATTCAGATCTACATTCCTCTAGTTGAAGGTTAAAAGAAAGCAAACTTGAATTGATATATTGAATATCTTAAATAGAAATATTAATAAAATTTCTTCCAATTCCCTCTTGCTATGATAGATTTAGTAGATTATAACAATGGCTTCCAAAGAGTTTATTCCCTATGAATATTAAAAGCAATTCATTTCAGATTGCAAGAAAATAAGCATTGCTATTTTTTTTTCATGTGTCATAGCATCGGTGGGAAGCGAATGCTCTAACCCAGGACAATTGCTTGTAAAACAGTCATGCTGATCACTTGACCAGCAATGCTTGACAAAAGCATTTGTCTGAAAAAGGTCTAAAATTTTTTATAAAAATTATAAAATGACTGGATAATGCCAAAAGTTGAAAAATATCATGGAGAAGCAAAACTTTACGAAATCTAGTTTTAAGACCTAATCATTTTTATACAAGCTTGATGGATGAAAGAGCATATTTAAAAGAGCTATTCTTGTCATTAGTAATGAGATTGCAAATCTTATATAGCAGACTTCTATACACAATTCTGATAGAATGAGAAAAATAGAACAGAATAGAAAGATTTTTTTAATAATATTTTTAATTATCAATCTGATAAAACATATAGGTGTTGATGAACTTAAGCTTGCCCTTGATTATCTTAAATCAGGGAATGTCATAAAAGCAGATTACATTATTTATAAAGAAAACATTCCAAAAATTTGGTACAGGAACAAAACTATAGCAGTTTTAAAACCAAATAAACTCAGCAATCCCCAAAAAAAAATTTATGCAAATTTGTCTCCTAGAAGTTTTTGTGCATGAATCATATTAATAAGACTTTTGCCAAAAGTTGAAAATCATCTACTTATAGAGAAGATTGGGTTCAAGTTATGATAACGCTGCTGTGAATACATTTTGTTTTTAAGCCATTAATACTGAAAAAAAAAACTTTCAAAATAAATAACATTTTTGATTTATTCACAGATTATGATTCTGTTTGAAAAAATGGTCGTATTGTAAAAGTTTCTTAAATTCTTAAATGCCACAAAAACTTTTAATTTACTTGATAAAATCCTCTTTAATAGCAAAATTCAAGTGACCCTAAATGTAATCATAATAGATACAAATGTTTGCAGAAATGCTTATCACAGTGTGCATTTTTTTCAAGCATTTTATTTAATATATTCATTAATAGTAAGTCTGGAACAGAATGCAGGAAATTCATTTATGCTGATATTGCTTGACTTTTCAAAATAAATTCTTTCGTAAAATAGAAAAGTCTCTTAATAAAAATAAGAAAAGATTGAATGATTTATTCAAAGATTAGATCTTATTCCTAATGCAATCAAAATGATATTCCCAATTTTTTTATTTAAATAGAAATCTTCTTGTAATCTGAATACAACCTTTTATAGTCTTAGACTGAAGTATAATCCAGAAAGAGACCACATGTGAGATGGATGGATGAAATAAGAAAGTGTGCAGGGGTGATGTGGAGAAGAGAAGCTAAAGATCGGAAAAGATGGATTAAACTTGGAGAGACCTTCATCCTGCAGTGGATTGATAATGGTTGATGATGATGATGATGATGATGATGATAACCCTATTCTATATTATTTAACAATAATCTTAGAATGATAACTTATTTTCCTCAGTTATCTAAGGTTAGATGAAAATCGATTTCTAAGAAAACCTTGAAAATCTAATTGCCACCATTTGGAATTGTCCAGCTTTTTAGTGTGATCATATTACTCTGGTGAATAATGTGTTTCTGATTAAAGAAAAACTTCCACAGTAAACACTATGTACTACTGACACTTTCAGGTCTGAAACATTGAAATAGCTTTCTTTCTTTTCACTTATCCCACTAGACATCAGAAAATGTCACGGAAATTGTATAAAAGTCTGTTAATCGGATTGGACTTGTCAATAAACTAAGATGTAGTTTGTCATTTTAAGAATCATTTAAAATCAGCTCTACTTCTTTCAATGTTGAATCAAGAATCTAAAATTGAAGCATTATGCACAAAAAATGGGATTCTTATAAAGTTTGAGACAAATTTATTTTTTCCATATTTAACAATAAAGCCAATTATATTTGATATTTCTATATGCGACAAGAATTTCATTAACACATTCAAGACAAACTATGGTCATTATGATTACCTAATTTATACATAAAATTCAATAGCTACTGATATATGTGTATATATTGAGTGATACCAACCACAAATATAAATTGATGGTTGTCTAATCCACGGCTAATGTAGCAATCTCTTGGTTGGAATCGCTATAGGTTCTTTTATGATATTTTGTTAATAGTTAAACTGTTTAAAAAGAAAACAATATAAATATTTGCTGCTTCTGAAATTTTATAAGGATGTATAATTAATGTTTCTTCAGTGTAAATAAAAAAATGTTTATATATTTTTGATTTATCATTCACTATTTTATCTTATGTGTTTCTGTATGGATGAATTATATTGTTTCTTACATTTGGTTATTAATCATTATACTGTCTCTAAAATGTTTGAACTTTCTGTATATTTTACTCAAATATAAATTTTTTTTTAAATAACATTTTTAAAAAATATTTTGCAAATGGTTATGTGAAATTTTATCTATAATAACTAGAAAGATATTAATAGTCAAAATAAAAGTCACAGATCAATTCATAGATCACATGACCCCATCTCTTAAGCTTGTAAGTTATAAACAGTGAGGATTGCCAATTCCTCTACAAGCTTTATGATAAATGCTTAGCCAGAGCCAGCACTTAAAATATCTCTGTCAGGAACCCCTCCCCAAACCCCTAAGTGCTTGGCTTTGGGTTGGTATTTTTAGATCTAGTGTCTGAACCTACCCTGACACCTCTCTGAGGAGTGCCAAAGCACGAAACCATGGTCAGGGGTTTGGGGAGGGGTTCCTGACAGAGATATTTTAAGTGCTGGCTCTGGCTAAGCATTTATCATAAAGCTTGTAGAGGAATTGGCAATCCTCACTGTTTATAAAAGATATTAATGCAAAAGATGAATGATTAAAACCATATTAATTAAATTTTTTATACATATATTAGTTTGAGGGCTGAAAATGAAGTCATTATTGTTTTTATAATGTGTACTTATGTTACTGTAGAACTGGTGTTTGGGAATTTATGGATCAAGCTACTGCAATTGGTTGAATAGTTAGGATTCATTCATAATTTGCATCAATCCAAAATAGGTGATTGCTAACTGATGATAATAACAGTAGGGCATCACTGAATTAATGAAATTGTGGCCAGAAAATGCCATCATTTAATCTAAGACTATACTTAATGTTTTATTAAATAATTAAAGATCTAAAGAAATTTTATTTAAAATTTTACATTTTTGAAAAGATATAAATTATAAGTAATACTTTACATTAAAGAGCCATTTATAAAAATCATTAAATATTACATTTCAGTCAATGTTCAGGGCCTGATTTCATGTGACAGAGCACACACATTGTCACACTGGTTTTGTTGTCAGGCTCCAGATGTATTCTGCTTGGGTGAGATCAAACTCCATTTCCAATCTGCCTCTGTCATTGTTAATCTACTCCGAAGTTTGACATTCTCATTATTCTTACTCATCCTCTTTAGGAGGAGTTGCTATCCTCATTAATAAATAGTCAGTAATCTCTTTATTCAAAATTTTATACCTTGACTCCAACTGCCTAATTGCTATAATCCAATTTAATGTTTGGTCCCTGAATCTTGTAAATGTCTAGGGAGGTGACTTGGTGCTCAGGGTAATACATACAATTAACTCCATTCTGAGAACTAGTCATTCCCAACATTGATTGATTATAGATGATTTTAATCATACCTATGAACAGTTTCAGATCAATTATCTCTCATGCTTTAACCAGCCAGTTGAGAGCAAAAGAAAGTTCTTTCCTCATTCTGCTTTTTCATTTTACATAAAAAAGACAATTGACCTTATTTATTTTACATAAAAAAGACAATTGGCCATATTTTTTTTACTCCCTCACTGGATCCCTTTATTGAAGCTCACCTCTGGCTGACTGTTTTCTCAGATCACTTTACTTAGAAGTGAGGGTTAACCCTAGCATTGCCATCCAAACAACTGAAGAGATGCCACATACCATCTGGATGTTAACCAGATATAACATCATAACCCAATTGTTGTATGAGGCGTACATCTCCTTTAATCAGACCCTGCTTTTAACTTTCCCTGCACATGCTGCTTGGAGATTATTCATTAATATCACCTTTGGAGGCCTGATTACCAGATGCACTTGTGCAACAAAAATTCTGATCTGAATGCTCAGGGAACTGGGCTCAATTGCCCACAAACTTAAGCATCTTTCCTATGAGGTGCAGAACATCCCAATTATTCTCACCTTAAAAACTGAGATACAAACACATACATAAGGCCATGGCTGAACACCTCTTGATCAAAAGGGCCTGGCACAATACCTTGAACATCAGCATTGCTGAACCAGGGGCTATTTGAGATGGGCCCTTGGATCAGGCAAAAGAACTAGGGATCCCAAATTGATTGAGGTACAAAGGTAACAGCTACTCTGCTTCCTACATTCTGGTCAGGATCTGTGACCACTATTCGAAGAAATTTCAACCTTTTGGTATCATTAACATATGCAAAAAATTTGTCAGTCATGGAGGACATTCTTCCTCATCTGATTACTGAGGCTGGAATAAATATAATTAAAGTTTAAATTCTTTCCTGAAAGAACTCACCCTGGCCAGCATGAAATTCCCCAAATTTCTGCTTGTCCACTTAAGATCATTTACCATCCCAATTATCAAGGTGAATGGTGTATCTACTTGCTGATAACAATCATGAGTTAGACAGGATCTGTCCAATTGTCATGGTTCCCTTTATTAAAAAATGAGAAACCCCACATGAGTTGGACAATTTATGGTTAATATCCATGGTCCCATTGCTCATGAAAATGATAGAAGTCTGTGGTCGCTCCATTGCCGATGCCATCAGCTGATTTTGCCTTTTTGTCAATTGCATCCAAAGGAAAATAATGTTTCAGCCAGTTATAGTTCAACTTGACTTTGCCAGTGCCTTGACATGCTACTCAATGTACTGGAGGAACTCCAAG
This sequence comes from Epiperipatus broadwayi, assembly GCA_028023455.1. Classification (NCBI taxonomy): domain Eukaryota; kingdom Metazoa; phylum Onychophora; class Udeonychophora; order Euonychophora; family Peripatidae; genus Epiperipatus; species Epiperipatus broadwayi. Next base: position 6,423,507 of record JAQFVV010006222.1, read on the forward strand.
TGCCCTCAGCATACCTTCAAATGATCAAAAACCTTCAAAACCATGAAGTGTTTCTCTCTTTGGATAGTTGAGTTCCCCCAGAATTTCAGTCCTGTGTTTCCATCTTTCAGGGTTCAAATATTGAGTGCACTTCTCTTTATGGCCTATGTTATTCCATTGTTGTTTAGAATTAAGGCTATCTTCCCTGGGATAGCCATCCCTGTGCTGAATGAGAACATTTTCCATATCTATATAGATGACATGGTGGTGTTTCTCCCATCTTGGGATGAATTGACTAGGCTTAAGGAACTTTTGAACCAGTTTTCTTACAAATTCAGTCTCAGAGTCAATAAGGGGAAGTTGGCCTTGTGGTCCATCTTGACTGGTCAGAAGATCTTGGGTGATTTCGATGCTCCCCTCAAAGTTTTTATCTGGCACCCATCTCATCTATCATGAGAAGGGATTTACAAAACTCTCCCCTCACCACAGATTGATAATACAGTAATATCACTACCCAAAGTATCTCTCTCTCTTTTTAGGAAAGTTGCCCTCTTGAATTCAGTTGTTTTGCCCAAAATCCTCTAATACCTAGCAGGATTCTCCCATACAGAGGTTTGCATCAAAAAGATCAAGACAATATGCAGAAGACTTTGCAGAGCCCCTGTCATCAGCTTGGATATTCTACAAAGACCTAGACTGCTCAATGGTCTCTCCCTTCATTATTTTAGAATCTTCAATATTCAAACATACTCACAATGTCTTATTCAAACTGCTCAGAGATAATAATGATATAGAATGTTCTTTCCTGATGAAAAAGGGTCAAACCACCATTTGGCTATCTCCCAGATGCTGAAGAATATGGTTGCAACAGTAAGTTACAGTCATTATTTAGAACATAAAAACAACCAGATCTCTTTTTCATGGTAAATGTATCTATTGGGATGTCTACCAACTCATTTTTTCTATTAAGATTAAGATAATCAGCTGGCTCCCTATTGGAATCCAGTGCTTTTTAAAATTGACCAAGTTTCTCAAACTCAGCCCTAAATTTGTTGACTTTCTGACAAAAGCCATCCTTGGTGCTCTTCCTACAGGGGCCTTCTTAGGTTACAAAAGAGGGTGTAACATCAACTCAATTTGTCCACTATGCCTCAAACAGGAAGAAACTATCATACATATACTGGAAGAATGTGAGTCGTGGAAGCACCTCCAAATTCTAGCTTTTCACTATACTGATAATATGGACCCTGGCTACATGCTGCTCAAATCAGCCATTCAGAATGGATGCTTCAGACAGATCTGACTGGCTATCTTTGTAAACTTTGTAATCTAGTCTGTCTGATGCAAGATTATATTTGAAAAAGGAAACAATTGTTCCATTGAAGAACTTTTTAAAAACACTATTCACAATATCAATGAAGATGATAAGCAGACTTGTCAACCCTGGCTGGCTGATCAGACTTGGGACCAGACCAGGTTTTAGTTTGATTTACCTTGATCATGAGGTTTCAAGCAGTGCCTTCTCAACATTCCTGCTGCTCCATCATCCAGTGCTGAATAATAACCCATATATATATTTGTTTATTTTTGTCATCATCCAGTGCTGAATAATAACCCATATATATATATATATATATAGATATATACAAATATAAACATATATATACAAAGATAAATATATATATATATATATATATATATATATGTTTATCTTTGTATTTATCTGTTAACTTGTCTCATTTGTAACCCTAATTGAACAGTCTTGGGGCCAGACCTGGTTTTAGTTTGATTTCTCTGGGCATGCAAAATTAAGTGATTCCCTCTTGTTGATCCTAATGCCTTGTCATCCAGCTTCAAAATGAACTCTGATATTTTTCATTTAATTATTGTACTACTTATGTAACCTTTATATTTTTCATTTATTCATTGTATATTCTAGTTACATTTTTTCTCTGTTTTATCTATTATGAATGTGAATAAATTTGTTTTTGAAAGTAAAATATTCTAAATAATAAACTATTTAAATCTTTTGTGTTTGCCTGAAGGTTTGTGATGATGGCTCTTTAATTGCATTTATATGTTGGACTATTGGTGAGACCATTCACCCCATAGAAAATCATTTGGGAAGAGCACAAACTGATGATTAAGAAAAAGAAAAAAGATGTTTCTAAAGACTATGTATATAGCAATAAATATATGTTCAATTGGTAAAATGCAAAAGTATTAGATAAAGAAAAAAAGATGCAAAGATGAAAATTCAAAGAAGCTGATCACAAGTTATAATAAATAATCCTATAATTCAATGTAACTATTAAACAGTGTAGTGTGACTATATATAATGTCAGGTAATAAATTTCATTGTTACGAAAAAGTGAAGAAATCGGAATCTCATAGATTAGTATATGAAATTTTTACTGACTGTTGTCTTTGGCAGAGTGGCTCAGTTGGTTAGAGCATTATCTTAAAAATTCAATATTCAAGAATTTAAAGATCCAGGTTGGATTTTCATGCTAGTCACTGCTCAGACCAGCAACACTTGAAGAAGAGGGGAAAATAATACCACTTGGAACATTGTGTATGTACAAACTTGTATGCTATTACTAACAGTGGAATGTAATTGGAAATTTAAATAAAGTTTAAAATTTTTTCTAAACACATTAGTTCACCATTTTAATTCAATTATTTAAATACTTTATTCATACTGTAAAATGAACCCAAGAGATTACAAAGATGTAGAAAGAGATTATAAGATGGATAAGATAAAGAAATTTTCTGGTATGGTGTGAAGAAGAAAATTTATGAATCAAATAAACTGTATTGATAATGATTGACAATTATAATGGTAGTGACAATCTCAGTGTGACTACTCAAAGTTTATGATAGGTAAGGTATATTCTTATTTCTAAAAATAATTTTGCTGCGGTAGAAGCTTTTTTAAATTTAAAAATTAATAGTATTTTATAAGAAGGGTTATAAGTAATTATAAATGAACTTACACTTGTGTTCACAGATTCCTGTCAAGATCTAAAACTAAATATTGTACTCAAACTAATCTAAAAAGCTATGATTCAATATAAATGAGATTATATATATAAATTGAAATAATATTTTTAACGTTTTATAAACAATTACAAACAATCTTAAAATCCGCAGAAGTATTTTAGGTTACTTTCTAATCTGCCTCAACTGCCATTAAATTCAAAAACCAAAAGCGAAAGCAAACGTCATCAATTCAAATTCCATGAATCTCGTATTTTAATGTTAGAAGCTTGTCGATTTATTAAATGCGTTTTATTTCTGTTTATAAAAATTGCCTCTTTAATTTTTCTTTTACTATGGTTTCTCTTTTCATGAAGAATTTTTACATTTATATATATATAAATTGTATGATAAGTGTTTGCCATTATAACACTTATCAATGATACATTTAACTATATTTTGACACATCTGGTTATATACATCGGTGGTATTTTTTATATTTTTACTTGTTTTTATTCAATATTTTATTAATTATGTATAGATTTATTGCTATCATTATTTGATAGCTAGCTCTTATATGAAAGAGTTTATAGAAATTAATTAGTATTCATTAAAGCCTACATTTCTATCTACTACTGTATACACAAATCTGTCAGACATTATCTGTGTTGTTCATTGAGTTTAAGTCAGATGATATTAAATTTCAGTTTGAAGTAGATTAGTGCCCTGTGTATGAATAATCATGAATCTGTTGATCTAAAAATATTTAAGAAGATTAAATTTGACATTGAATATTAACAATGTTATTGGTAGAACTTTTATAAAATAAAAATTAATATCGTAGCACTTTTTTTAATATTTTGGCTAATATGCTGCAAATTTATTCTTGTTTTAAAATTATTTTTTTGCTACTTATATAAATAATTAATTGCAGTGTATAACTAAGAATATTTAATATTTTATAATTAAATATGTTTAATAATTAATCACATATTGGATTGCACTGTATTTGATAGAACCAACAACTAAAAATTCTGGATTATAGTTTATCTCTGTCTTAGCGCTCAGCATCATATAATCTCCAGAATGATAACAACTATTTTTTATATTTTCTTACAAGTTGTCTTTAACTTAGTTATATTTAGCAATATCACTTTATTATCATATTCACTGTTAATTTAAATAAGGTAAGCAGATTATATATTAATAGTTATAAATATCATTTAATCAGTAAATAACATATACTCGAATTACATCAGTTGATGTCGGACTGTGGGATATTCAAAAAGAACAAATTATTAGAATATATTTACAGGTTTTGTATAAGGAATAATACTTTTATGAACAAGAATGTTTCTTATGTGAGGTATCACTACGTTCAAAATGAAAAAAAAAACATATATATCATGATTGTAACAATATAAAAATTTGTCTATACAACTATCTATTATATCAAAACAACAACAACAACAAAAGAGATTAAGCTAAAATGCCTCTTACTAAATAACTATATTAGTTAAAAGAAAAATGCTTGGATTTTTTTTATATTAATAACATTAATCTAAATAAGTAGTAATTTTAGTCTATATCAAATAAAAGTTTAGTAATAAGTATCAAACTAGTTAAGAAAGACTAAGCCAGTGAGCTGATAGGAAATTGTTATTGTGTAGCTTAACATTTTGAAAAAGATAAATAGATAAGAATATATATTTGTATTTCATAAGAATGTATGTAATAATGATTACAGCGTCATTAATATTTATAAATGATTCGCTTTTGATGCAGATTATCTTTATCAAAGCTGTTTTTGTGTCAAAACTCTGTTACGGACTTTTAAATATTAACATCGTAAATATTAATAATTGTCCACACCCTCTTGTAGTAATTTCACATGGCGCAAGCATACATATATATATATATTACACATGTATATATATATACGCACATAAATTTAAAGTTTGTTCTGAAACTTTCTTTTTAATAATATTTAAATAAAGATGTCAATTTCATGTCTAATGTTCTTATAATGAGGTGACACTTAATAATATCTAAATGCAAATCTATTAAAATTTACTCAAAAAAACACTTAATTGACACTTATTCAAAATGTGACAAGCTAATAGTAAGAGTATTATATCATTAGATTTAAAATTCTTAATTTAGTTTTATAATTGCTACTATAAAAAAAAAAAAAAAAGAATATATAGCAATAGATTTGTTATTTTAAAAAAATTATATCACTTTTCAGATAGATATTTTATTTATGGTAATGTATTTGTTATACACCTGCATTTTATATATATAATCTCTAGTAATATTCAGTTTACATATGTACACAAGCAATCAATGCTTTTTTTAAATTCGTTTTGGAATTAAGAAAAAAAAAATAGAAAATATATTTTTAAAAAAAAAAAAAAGATAATCATTCAGATTAGATCTAAACTTTCATTCGGTCACAAATTGTCTTATTTTAATGATTTAGACTTTAGATAATTTAAATGGGGAAGTTTAAAAAGTACAATACCATAAAAAAAAGCTAATAATCAGATAAACAGATTTTATTATCTGCAATAGGAATAATAATTAACTTTATTGAATTCTTTCTAGATGTACTATATTTATCCCTATTCCCAAGTAGTTTTTACCTATTAGCTCTGTTCCTGAAGAGCATTTAAAGTTATTAATTTGGAGAGTATGTACAAAATCCATTTTTCAGTGAAGACGACCACAAGCTAACAATTAATCTGAAGTAAGATAGTTACCATATGCTATCCAGAAATTATTGAAGATATAATAGATGGTGCTACAATAGATGGTCTGGAATAAATAAAGTGAATTACTGCTTCTAATGTAGATGTTGAAAATAAGCAGAAAAATCATGTGATTTTCATAATAAATTTATCATTTAAAATGCTGAATTTATTTAAATAGACGATAGATCATTTTGTAGAAAAGCTATATATATGGTTGTTAGAAGTTGATATGAACTTGGATAACTTTAATATTTTATTGTTGAGAACAGAAAAGGTTTTTGAGCCATACAGTTTTTATTTTTTATTACTCCTATCTTTTTGTGTTAATTTGTTTGATTGGTGCTCACTGCTAAACTCGCAATACTTTATAGGAACTGCTCTAGTTATCTAAATTAATTATCAGCTTAATAGAAATCTAGTTTTGTTTCCCAGTATAAACAAACCTCAGCTATATTACTTCACTCAAGTAAAAATAAAAAATATGAAGTCATTATTTATTAAAAGAGATTAATTATCAGTTTATCAGATTTTAATGCTCTTCTATTAATATAATATGCATTTCAATTATATGAAAATATTATATGATATGTTGCCTTCGCTATTAAAAAATCTTTGAGTTACCTAAAATCTCTGGAACCATTTTAAATTTTAACGCAAGGTGAGATGCTATTGCTACAACAACAACAACAACTACTATTACTACTACTACTACTACTACTACTACTACTACTACTACTACTACTACTACTACTACTACTACTACTACTACTACTACTATTACTACTACTATTCAAAGACAAAACTCTCCACACAGTAAAGCCCCTCAGTGCAAGCCAGAGTAATCAATGGATGCAAAAAGGTTTGTGCATAAAATACTTATCTAGTGCTTACCCATCCAATATTCCCAGATTTGTTTCTAGCTTGTGGCTTTCATCAATGATGAGCTTTGGATCTGAGAGCACTGCATGTAAATCTTAGGATCTAATGCAACCCTCCAGCAGCCACTCTTTTACTGTACTAGGTAACTATAAAGCTTTAGAGTTCAAAATGAGAACACAACAATGTTTTTAATCCAAGCTCATTAGCTTGTATAGTCATATAGATCTGAATTTAGTTTAGCATCAATATATTTTGGTGACTTCGGTTTTTTAATAACCACAGTTACCATAATTCTATTGGTCAGGATTGGTATTAAACCATTAAACATCACATTATTACCACTACTTATGTTTATGCAAGCTATTTACACAGAGGCAAAACTATTCCTACAGTAGCACAGTACTTTCAGATCCAAGGCTCTTCACTGATGAAAGGCATAAGTTAAAAACTAGTTTAGTGATACTGAATGAGTAGGCACTAGTTAGGTAAATTTTCCTGCATCCATTGATTACACTGGCTTGCACTGAGTGATGCTATTACATGGAAAATTTTGCCTCTGTGTAAACAGCTTGTAAAAGCATAAAAAATTGTGATTTGTGTGGTGTTTAGTAGTTTAATACCAATTCTGTCTAATACAATTATGGTGACTATGATTATTAAAGAACAAAAGATACCAAAAAGTATGGCTGCAGAACTGAGTTCAGATTTATATGACTACATAAGCTAATGAGCTTGAATTCAAAACATTGTTGGTTTTCATTTTGGATTCAAAACTTTATAGTTAGCTAATAAGATAAAAGATGGTGGCCAGAGCATTGCATTAGATCCAGAGATCTAGGTGCAGTGCTTTCAGATCCAAGGCTTCAAATCCACAGAAATTAGTCTGTGAATATTAAATGAGCAACCATTAGATAGGGATTTTATGCACAAACCTTCCTGCATTCATTGAGGGTGCTGGTCATGTGATGTTTAGTGGTTTGTTACTACTACTACTATTACCCCCACCACCTCCCCCACTACCACTATTACCACTACTACTACTACTACTACTACTACTACTACTACTACTACTAATAATAATAATAATAATAATAATAATAATAATAATAATGATGATGATGATGATGATGATGATGATAAAGTTTAAAAATTCTCTTATTAATCATTTGAAGAGAAGTGTTGTGTTCAAGCTACAACTTGGGTGTTCAATATTATTAATCATAGATAAAATAGCCATGAAATAACCCAGTGCAGGCCAAAGACATTTTCAGCAAAAGAATAATCAAACTATCCAGTTTTAGATTATGATAGTTTGACTGTTTTTCTATCCTTGATAATAATATATCAGTTTACTGATCCATATGAATGATTATCTAGGTTAAAAATTATTGTCTTATTAATAAATTAAAAATACCCAGATATCTCATTTGATGATTATTATCTAATACTTTAATTGGCTTGAATAAAAGCCAGATACTTAAAAAAAATCTCAAGCCTGTTGAGAAAAATGTTTAAATTTATGAAGCTCAGATTTGAATCCAGATATTAACAACATGGTAGGTGACTGCACCATCATAGAAATAACAAATAAATATTGTTTGATTATTAATCAAAAAAAGTTTCTTAGCAGAAGATAAATTTATAGCATTAAAACATCACATGACACTATTTCTTATCCTCACACAAGCTATTAAAGTAATAGCAACTCTCTCCATAGAGCATTGCTACCTAGTGCAAGCTATAGTGATTAATGCCAAATAGTTTATGCATTTAAATCCTTACTTCTAGATGAGTTTCTGACTTATGACTGTCATCACTAAGACTCCTTCCATCTGAAGGCAATATACTTAGAGCTTTGGATTTAACACATCCCTCTGGCAACTATCTTTATCTATTTAATCAACTGTAAAGCAAAGCAAAGATCTCAAACTGATACAGATCAGAACCTAGTTAAATATCTATATATTTTGATGTCTTTGTTTTTTAGTCTGTGACTAAAATTGGCATTAAGTCATTGAAATATGACTCGACCACTATTTATTATTCTTGAACATGCTATTAAAATAGTGTCCATTTTCTCCATACAGTAATGCCATGTAGTACAAGCTATATTAATCAATAGATTCCAGAAGCTTTATGCATTTAAATCTTTATCGAGTATTCATTTCACTGAAATGGATTCTCATCTGTATGACTATACAGGCAAATTAACTTGAATTGAAAATATTATAGTGTTTTTAGTTTGTGTTCATTGCTTTATAGTTGACAAAATATGCAGAAAGGGTTTGCTGGAGGGTTGAACTAGATCCAAAGTTTTAGATGCATTGCTCTCAGATGCATAATTCCTTATTGATGACAGTCATAAGCTAGTAGGAAATATTACATGAGTAGGCACTAGAAAAAGATTTAAATGCACCAATCTTCTAGCATTTATTGATTATTATAGCTTTCAGTAAGTGGGAATATTATAAGGAAATAGTTGTTATTATTTTAATAGCTTATGCAAGGAAAACAAATGGTGGCTATAAAAAATCCAAAGACACCAAAACTATATAGATATTGAACTGGATTGAAATCCATGTGGCTATAGAGGCAAATTATCTTGGATTGAAAACATTATTGTAATTTCAGGTTGGGCTTATTACTTTATAGTTGACTAAATAGGTAAAAGATAGTTGCTGAAGTGGATTAGATTGAAAGGTTTAGATGCATTACTTCAGATTCAAGGCTCCTCTCAAATGAAAGCCATAAGCTAGAAACTAATCTAGGAATATTGGATAAGTAGATACTAGATAGGAATTTAAATGCACAAATTTTCTAGCATCTATTGATTACTATACCCTGCATTAGTTTGGCAATGTTGTATAGACAAATTCTATAAAAAGTATATCTTATCCTAAATAGTGAGCTCAATTGTATCCCCAAAATGCCTTACAAATCAAAATTTCACATAAAAAACAAGCAATTATATTGAGTTCCAATGGGAAAATATTAATTTATCTTAAATTTAAGATATATAAAACCCCAATTAAAAAATACAGCTTAAATTGAAAAAAGTATTAATAAATAAACATTTTATTAAACTTATTTAAAAAATAATTATTAACCTGTACATAAATATACAAAACATTTCAGTAGCTATAATATATAATATTGAGAGTTATTTCATTTCTTATATATCCAGAATGATATTTCCTGAATGACAATTCATTAAAATAAAATAAAGCATGTAAAAAAAAAATTAACTACAATATACATTTTAAAATTTATTTTTGTTGTATTTTATGTTCTATTATTAAAAAATTTTAATTGTATAAAATCTAACCAATAAAACTGAATTTTTTTAGTGTTGTTTTTTTTTTTAAGTAACAGTTTACAATTTTTTTTGCATAGGTACAATCAAATTAAAAATTAGATAAAGAAATGTAATAAACAGTTGGTTATTGTAGTTTAATAATATAAATGATTAAATATTTTTTGTTTTTGGCAATTTATGTTTACAACAAAGACTGCTATTATCTTGAAAATATCACAACAATGAGGTTATTGATTTAAAATTGAGCAAATAAATGGTATTTTAAAGTTATGTTTAATAACTTTTGATCATATAAAGTTTATTATTAACTTCATAATGCATGAAATCATTTTTCCATAAAATAACCTACATTTATGGTGATCATATTTTACCACAAACATAGTAACATTCATAAGAAAATTAATCCATAAAATTTATTGAGTGAATATATTTAAGTTAATATACACATTTAAAAAATTAATATTAATCCATTTGGCTGTCTTAAGCGATCAAAGAATACTGAATGAACCTAGAATTTTTTGCATTTCTAGTTATTAATAATGGAAATCTTCTTTACTTTGGATATGTCATTATTGAAAGCATTAATTATTTTGTAAAACATTGGATGAAAATTTATAAAATACCTTTAATCATATAATCATATTTTAATTCTATAACATAAATATAATATTGTATACCATATAATGAATAAAGTCTGTATTATATATCTTGGTTTGAATGTCACCATTTTATCATCAGATGACATAGCTTTAATGAAGTCACTATCCTATGAGGTCATCAATCTTACAAAATAGCTTCTATTAAAAAAATTATCATTATTTTTTTAAAAAAGAGGTTTTGATTTTTTTTAAAAGATCATTTTAGAAATAATTAATTGTAAATCAAATAGTGGGAAAATATTGATGATGATTGGTATGGAGAATCCTTGCATAAAGGCCCCTAACTAACAGAAGTATATATATTTAGACAATATTATCTATTTTCTTTCTATAAAAATATTACTAACATTGCAAGTGCTCTGAATGGTTTGGTTCAGTAGAAGATTGGCAGATTCTGGACCTCCATGGTCCAGACTGTCACTTCTGCTACTGATACTTTCAAGGAATAACCATTCTTTATTATTATTATTATTATTATTATTATTATTATTATTATTATTATTATTATTATTATTATTATTATTATTATTATTATTATTATTATTATTATTATTATTATTATTATTATTATTATTATTATTATTATTATTATTATTGTTGTTGTTGTTGTTGTTGTTGTTGTTGTTGTTATTATTATTATTATTATTAGTGAGGAAAAAATTGTCTCTTTGTATTCATTTCTCCCTCTCTCTGTACATTTAATATATATATTAGAATATTAGTTCCGTTCTTAAATCAAACTATTAGTAAATTTTAAAACATATGATGAGAAGAACATTTCTAATTATATTGTAAAACTTTCAGTTTATAAAAAAATATTATTCTAAAAAATATTAATTTTTCAAGTAAATAAAAAAATATAAGCAATCATTTATGTTCATTATTATTAATAATTATTATCATTTATTAATAGTGTCTGTTAATAAAATTAAAATTTACAAATGAAATCGCTGTTATAATGGAACTTTTTAGAAGAAATTATTGTTAAAGATTAACGCGTAAAAATTTTATTTTAACATCACTCAGTATATTTCTGGTGTTTTGAATATATCATTCAATTTTAATTGTTGCACTTCTGACAATAAAATAAATAAAGTAATTTATTATTAACTGATACAACTTCAATAAAAAGAATAGTATTTTTTTTTCAAATTTTAATAGCAATAAGTAATATTTATACTCTCTAGTTATGAATAAAGTAGAAAAGTAATGAAAGCTTGTTTATCAGTTTTGATATCTTAGTACACATTATGTTTTTTTTTAGTTTATGTATATACAGTATTTATAACCATGTAACACCTCTCTAACTCAAACAAAGTCACGATGTTTATTGTTTATCTAAGAGTAACTATATATCCATTTATTTTATCAGTACTGAATTACGAGTAGCATTAGCTATAAAGCGAATATATGCAAACATTTTCAATTTACTTGAAAAATCATTTTCTATTTAAACAATCTGTCAGATTTGAATCACATAACAATAGCATGAAAGATGAATGCTTGAATCTCTAGCTATATATATATACCCTGATAATTTTTGATGTTAGTGGAATATGACCATGGTATGTTTGTTTGTTTTTTTAAAAAAAATAACTACACAAGCAATATATAGGGTATATGAGCACAGACTTTCACACGACCCACCACTCTCCACTCTATCTAATAACACTGATACACTCAAGCACATATATGCTGAAAAGATAAATAATCACCAATATACGTATTTCATGCTAAACCAGCAATCATCAGTTGATCCAGATTATCATCTCCTACACATATATACTATAAGTGCTCAGATATATATTAAGATAGACAATATTCATACTTTAATGGACAGGCTCCAATCTACTACACACTCCAACTCTTCAACCGTCCATCCAATTGAAAATCTGATGATGGAATGCTCGAAGGCCACCCTGAGGCCGAGATTCTTGTAGTCCGTGCTCATATACCTTATATATTACATATATGGACGCAGGTATATAATAAGCCTGTGTTTCAGTTAAGCAAAAATCTTTGTAAAAAAAAAAAAAAGTTTTTAATTCACTTTTAATAAATTTATGTTGTAAAAAATTAGTAGCTTGCTGAGATTAAAGCTTGTTTTTTTTCTTTAACGAGTTTTTTAATTAACTTTTTATTTAAAGCTTAAGAATAAAGGAAGTATTTGAAACATTTGTTTTGATTTAAGTGGGTGATAGTGGGGAAATGACACTGGTTTAAATCAGACAAATGACTTTAAAATAGTTATGAATGATTAAAAAATATTGAATTTTGACAATATAATGTATTCAAATATTTAGAAAAGTTAGCATTAATAAATAAAATATGCAAAAATACAGATTGAAATCCGAATTGTAAGGTGGAACTTGCTTTAATTAATAAAAAAAATGGTGTGAATCAATCGAATTTATTTTTTATTATGAAATTGTTAACAATAAAAATTCCACTTTAAAGAATTATGGGGGGGGGGGGGCAAAGTGAGAAGTAAGATGAAAAGCATGGGGGGAGGATTACTATTTTTAAAAAAGAAAAATTATATTGAATGTAGACCTAGATAAAACTTGAAAAAAAATTTCAGTTACTAATTGGAAGATTTCTTTAAGTAGAGAGACAATATCTAATCCAGTTAACGTCCGAATATCAGTCAGTAAATGAGTATCTGCTTAATTTAATGAGAGGGGAAAACAAAAATAAAAAATCACTCAATGACTCTACTCAGGAAGTGAAGGCCTACTGAATAACAGCTTCTCTTCTACTGTTTTTCAATGAGTTGGAAAAGTTTTTGCACTGCAGTAAAGTTGATTGAAAATTGTTTTATTTACTACCATGCCTATATACGAACACATCTACACATCGCAAGTTTAATCATACAAATGTGAATTAAATATATAATTTTAAACGAGCCTCCGAAAAATGAAGTAAAATGTATATTTTTATCTAAAATAAACAAACTTAAAATATAAATAGCATTTAAGATATTTATTTAAAATTAAATGTATAAGCGGTCTAAGTAAAATTATCAGTTTATCACTCAGCTGATGTCTATTAGCTAACTATTATTAAGTTATTACTATAACCTTGAAAACTCTGCTATCAGAAATAGCAAATGCAAATTTAATTTATATAATTTTGTCTAAAATTATCAATATTTTTTTATTTTTAGAACCCGGATATTTTTTATGATTTTTAATATTTTATAATTAAATGGGGCATTTTATTAAATAATTTATTTGATTATCAATTTTAATTATGTTGCTAAGTTGTAATTTCATCTATATGTAATGTGTAGATATTCTTTTATTGACCAGGTACAGAAATGATGTTTGTTCGATACGATCATATCCGTACTCTTCCAATTATATCACTCATCATTAATAATAAATATAATGCACATTACAGTAAATTTGCTGCAATTAATTGATCCTTTGACTTTTAAATTGTTTAATCCTTGTTAAATTATCAAAGACAATTTATGACTTAATAATAATCATAAAACACGATGCCTATATGGTTTAGGACAATGAGTCCAGAGCTAAAGATTCTAAATTAAAGGTTCACTGTTCACTTCGGTGCTATAATAACACTTGACCTCTTCCCCTTCCAGACTAACCATTCGATTTTTTTATTTTATTATAAATAAAATTTTAAAAATAATCTGTGTAAATTTATAAAAGATAATATGTTAATTTATATATTAAAATTTTCAATTTTTTTAATCCCCCCCCCCCCATACTTTTATTTTAAAAATATATTTATTGACACAATAAAATTGTACAGATGAATAATAAATGCACTTTGTTAATGTTGGCTCATCCATTGCTGGCATTGGTCTGGTAGATGTATACCAGAGCCATTCTCTGCACTAGCAGGTTGATAAATGAGTACATACATTCCATTTTGTTGGTATTAACCACCCCTTTTGAGGTTGGCCCAATAATGCTAACTTATCAGCTGGGATACATGTAGTGTGAAATCAATGTCTCTCTAGTAGAATCTGGCATGTTGCATCATAGACTACTTCATTTACAATACACTACAATGTGAATATATCAGGTCCAAAATTCATGTAGAGTCTGTGGGCCATACTAGTAGGCTCCATGTATTAATAAATAAAAATCTAGAGGATAATATTTTATCCTTGTTTTGAAGAGCTTTGAGCTTATTGCAAAATATAGCATTGGGGTCCGGTGTTGGTTGTGTGAACTTTGTCCTGCATCTTGTGTACCAATAAGCGTATGTCAGGAAGATAGATAACCTGATAACTGTAAAGTCTCCAGAGAAGAGACAACCCCTGATGTCTAGGATTTTATTCACTGCTATAATGCAGTGCTGAGAGATGACACTTCTAATACCGTTATAGTCTGGACATATATTTAACAAATGATTAAAAACATTTTTTATTCATTTTTTGAAACATTTTCACTGGAATGTTTACTCGTCTATACTTCTTATAATTTTAATTTTTATAGAAAAATAAATAAAATAAAATTTAAAACTGTTAAGTTGTTTTTAAAAATTAACAAGTATCAAATACAAAACAAACGAAAATAATTGAATAATTTATATGAAAATAGCATATTTAAAATACATAATTATGCAATGATTTAAAATGCAATCTAATTTTTAAAAACTTTGGACATAACAATACATATGTACTCCCTTTAGAAACCCTTTATAGTGGAATAACGAGCTATAGCAGTATGAAAAATAATACTCTCACTTATGCTATTATTTGCATTTAGTTCCAAAAAATGTGGTTTATTTTTTTAAATATTTATTTATATAAATCACCATACACCCTCTTAATGATTAGTTCGGAAGTATGAACGTCAAAATTTATTTTCTCTAATAATACTATTAAAGTCTTACACCACAGATGATTATTTAAAAACTTTTTTTACCTATTAATTTACCTACATGCGTACACACACATATATAATATGATATTAAAGTTGAGTTTCCAGTTCATGTATTAATTTAAAATTTTATCTAAGATAAACAAACTTATAATAAAATATATCTAGCATTTAAAATATTTATTTAAAAATAAATTTATAAACTATTTAAATAATATTATCAATTTATTATCCAGCTGATATCTATTTAGCTAATTATTATCAATAAATTACTATAAAGTTGAAAACCGTTATCTAAAATGCAATTGTAAATTTAATATACGTTTCTGTCCAAAGTCATAATATTTTTTTGTATTTTTAGCGTTGTATATTTTGTTTTCAATAATCACTTTTTGATATTTTATAATTAATATATATATATATTATAAATAATTTACTTGGTTATTTATTTTACTTATTTAATTGTTATTTGATTGTTACTGAGGTTTTTTAATTAGCTAGATTATACATCTATTGTTTAGGGCAGAGATGTCCAAACTTTCTTGACTATGCATTTCTTTTCCGCTAATTAAATATAATACATCTATAAAAATCCTGTAATTAATTGTTTTTTTTTTTGTTTATTAATGAAGTTATAATGAATCAATATATTAAAAAGCAATGTAATAAAAATAACTTTTACGATAGGGTTTGTAATAATAAAAAATAATTATAAAGTGTGATAAATATAATTTTAAAAATAATATATAAATTAAAAAAAAAACAAAAACAATATATACCCTCCTGGATTATCGTGTAATTACAAAAATAAATTTCTAAATAGATGTTACTTTATGGAAAATAAAATGATTTATAAATTAAAATTTTCAATTTTTTTTAATGTTTTTTTTTTTGTTTTTGTTTTAAATCATTTTTGGTTTTTTTATTTTTTAACTTTTGGAAAAAATAAATTAAATTCTGATAGTCCAAATAAATCATTTGAAATTTTTAAAAAATATTTTTAAAAGATTGGGGGGAGGGGCGATAATATTTGGAATTATATTTTATAAATTATATGAAAATAGATTTAAAATATGATTGTTTTTTCTTATGCTTTTAATGTTTAAAACATAATCTAATTTTTAACAATTTTGTATACTAATAAAAATAAAATTTACAATAATCTACAACTCTAAATATGAATTTTTTTTTATTATTTTCTTATATAACCTCTCATGCATCATCGCAGTAATTAATAAGATGAAATTTAAGACCTGAAGGTGGAAATTAAAAAAAAAAAAATTCCAAATATTTATGGGAGGGTGTTGTGTTTGTATGCAATACATATTTATTTTTTTCTTATTAGCAAATATTTTTTATATTAATTTTAATTACGAATATAAATTTGATTTAATGGCGATAGTTTTGAAAATGATTTTGATTTAATAATAATAGTTTTAGATTATTTTAGATCTTATTGATCCAATCGCATATTTACATGTATTGGTTTGGAAGTAAATATCTTTAATAATTATACCATTATATAAGCTTAGTCTGTCATAATATTTAAATTAACTAACATATACAGATATATGAATTTATGATTATGTAAATGTGCTGTGTGCAATAAATTTAATGCATTTTATAAATGCATTAATAAGATGTCTACATATTTAAAATGAAATCAATAAATACATCATCAACAAGTTATTTGATTTATAAAAATGTTAACTAGACTCTTTGATTATATCAATATAATTCTTTACTAATATAATTCATCAGTAGTTTTAAGTAACAAGTTGATCTGTAAATAAATGCTGCTTCATTTCTTATTTATAAATATAAATACAAAGGTGTTCCTATAAGCATAAATGATGCATCGGTAATATAAGCATTTATATTTCTGGATATATATGTAATAATTGCAGCAAAATGCTTATTTTTATGTCTACAGATTTATTATTTAAGTTTACTAAATTATTCATTTTAGTAATAAAATAAATCAGTTTATCAGGATAGTTTGCATTTTACTAATCCAACAGTAGTCACTAATTTAAAGGTATAGTTTAAATATATAAATAACATTGTTTATATTGTATATGTATGTAAATATATATGCAAGTATAAAAAATAATCTGGAAGGAAATTTATAAATAAAAATACAATTACAATTGCATGTAACCAATGTCAAATAATACATTTTAAAAAGAGCAATGTTATTGTTATACTTTTGTGTCAATATGAAATCTTACTATCTATGATTCAACAGTTTTTGAACATGTTTTCAAATTCTCTGAAATATATAAAAATGTGTTGGTAGTGTAAATATTTTTTAGAAGGGTTTTGTTTTCTGATTCATAATAATACTTTGATCCCACACATTATCTGCACCAATCAGGATTATTTAAAAATTTGAGATTCTTTAACATTGTAATAGAGTATATTCTTATTCTAAATAAATTTTAATTTTTGAAATATGTAAAAAAAAATATTATTGGTTCATAATTTTTTTTAAATCTTTTATAATAATAAAAAAATCATTTAATTATTTAGATATAATAAACACCTCCATACTTCCCCGTTCTTTTTAAATTCATATAAATAAAATTGCAATAAAACACAAATGACCTCCAAGATGCATTTCATGTTGAACTAGCACTCATCAGTTGGCTCAGGTCACTATCTCTCTCATATATATATTTCTCTATTATATGCAAAGTATTTATCTAGAGTAAATTGTTACATTTTCATTTACCATTATCAAATTCCCTCCACTCATAACTTTGATGACATCCATTTCAATAAATACACTAATGATTATTACTAATCATTTTCAAAACTAGAGATTATTTCTAGCATAGATATAAACTTTAAACCTCAGTTAAAGATTAATATTAAAAAATCAGATATATTAATCTTTAACTGAGGTTTAAAGTTTATAGTGCTAGAGATAATTTCTAGTTTTAAAAATGATTAGTAATAATCATTAGTGTATTTATCTGAAATGGATGGTGTCAAAGTTGTGAGTGGAGGGAATTTGACAATGGTAAATGAAAACTTAACAATTAATTATTTAGCTTACACAGTATATGATAAAACAAGCATAGTTTTATATTCTAGTACCATCTATAGTAAATTTATGTAATCATTGGATTATCAAATAGTAAAGCACTTAAATCCTAATCCACACATTATCTTCTGGATTTAACCTTTATTGATGAGGCTTGGGATTCAAAGCTGAATAATAAAATGGAGATGTGCATAACTGAATTACTATCAGCCTTAAATTTCAAATCTTATTAGTAAAGGCAAAAGCCAGATAATGATTTGAAGAAGGAATTTAAATGCCATACCATTTGTAATCACTGATTACTCAAATTTATTATAGATGGCACTAGATTAGAGCTTCTCTTGTTTTATTCTCTTTCATAAGACATTAAAAATGAAAAAAATATAATAAAACCTCCAGAAAAACTTTGAATTTATGTTTTTTGATTTAATATAGAAAAACCATTTCTTTTGTTTTAAATGATCATATTTTTCCTGCTTAAATTTAATTAACTGAAAACTATTATTGATCAAAAGTAGCCAAAATTGTTTGTATGTGAAAAAATCAAAGAGTTTGTGAATCAATAATAAAAAAGTGTTTCTATGAGACAACATAGAACATGATTATTAGAATTAAATAATCAGATAATAAATTTTATTATTGCTGTCAAAAATTATAATTTTTTGTTTGTGAAAATAGTTTTTTTATTCTTATTTTATTCTCGAACTCAAAATAGTCAGACACCTATTTACAAACCAATGTTAAGATGATTATCTAAATTGCCCAAAAGCCAGCTATATGAGAGAAAAATCCTAAACCTCTTGAAAAGAATTTCACTTGGCCCAGAATAGAATCTAAGTAATAGGCATGACAAATATTTTTGTACTTGTAATTAATAGAAATTTAAAAATATGTGTTCGTGTGAAAATATAATCTTGCTTAATATAAGTCTGTATATTGCCATAATTATTTATTTATACATCTATTAATCATAAAATATTTGCTCTGAAAAATGATTACAATTTTTTAAATAAAGATTTTTTAAGCAAGCATATTTAAATTCTTGGTAAACAGATTTGATACAAAAATTACTGCCAAAATGAATCCAAAAATGGTGTTGCAGTCAAAATTCTAATACCTGCAGAAAGGATACAAATAATGAAGTTGTGGATGAATAAATATAAGCAAAGCGGATTATACAGAAAGTGGTTTATTGGTTTTTATGCTGGGTTTGGGAAAAGATAAGGGGTTTTTAGATCTAAAGGCCATGGAGTTGACAAAGATTATGTTGTGGAAATGGGATGGAGCAGGGTAGAAAAGAGTATGAGAAAACTCTGGGCAGGAAATGGAAAGGGCTTCAAAATGGCTAATAGGTTTCTTTGGGCATAGTTGCTGAGATATTCCTGACTCTGTATAAGGAGAAGTCACAGTGCATCACATCACATCATTACATCACTTAGCAAAGCCAAAAGGAGAATTGTTAAACAAAAGCACCACTTACCAAGTGCGTTAAGAGCAGCCACCAGTGAAAAATAATGTATTGCAGCATTTTTATACTCTTAAATTGGTCAAACTAATAATTTAAAATTTGAATTCAAGTTCAAGAAATTTATCAAGATTCATTGAGATGCCATTTAAGAAGCTAAACATAAAACAATTACAGTTTTTAAGCTGTTTAATTAACAGTTGAAAAGTCATAAATCAGAGTTGAATTGGTTCAAAATCTCTCATCTCCAGATGTGCTAAAAACACATTCCTGTTATTTAATCAATGATTTGCTAATAAATAAATCATCATAAATATAAAGTAAAAAATTTTCACTATTTAATTTATATAAAATATTTTAACCAAACATAATTTTTTAAGACGATGCCCAACACTCTTAAATAAGTAAGTGATTAGATATTTTACATCTTAAAATAAATAATTAAAATTTTTATTATAATGTATATATTGGAGAATCTTATTAATGTGATGTCATGAATCTGCATATTATGGCTTTAACGTCGATTTGAATCTGAGAAGTTTAAATTTAAACCTATTTTTTAGATTTTAATTAGATTTTTTTTTCAATAAAAAGTTCCTAATCACTCCCAATACCCATCCAATATTAATCAGTAAATGGGTACCTAGCTGATTTTTTAACTAGAGAATAAAATAATAATAAACAAAACTGCTCATATTTTTACTACCCAGCACTTCTTAAGGCTAAAGATTGTTGAAGAGATCATGGCTACAAGTTGAACTTCACACATATAAACACAAGGTGTCATCAATGACGAAAAAATCGACATTACTTATCAAACTTAAATGTTAGTGGAGGGAAAGGAAGGTGAGTTTCTAATAGATTTTCTTTTTCATTCTTATTTTAACTTCTAGATAACTAGATGTCCATTTACTATTTATATTTCATTGCTAATTTGGTTGGCTATGAGTCAAAAATAAAAATTTTGGGGAAAAATCATTTAAACACCTGATTATGGTATAATTAGAAGCATTATGCCGCAAGAATCTTTTATATATATATATAAGTAATTCTATAACGACTTTATATATATATATAATTATATCTTCGGAAAACAAGCACTATTTTCACAAAATATATGAAAAAAAAACTTCTGGGGTTGCAATTGCTTTCCATCTAACAAAAAATATTATTTAAGACTAATCCCTGTAGTGCACTTTAACAAACGGAATAAAGCTTATAAATAATAAATAGTACCAAATTTTGGACGTGTAAGGAGAACAAATATATAATTAAATTAAAATAAATATAGCACAAAAAATTAAATTAAAGTATAATAAAAAAAAGTCAAATTTAAGATAAAAACAGCAGAATAAAAAAAAATCCAATTGTAGTACTCACCGAGGCATTTATTTTAAAGAAATAAGGCCGATGACAGTTTTTTTTTTTTTAAATCAAAAAATACTTTTAATCAGAATATATTTTTGATTTTGTTATTGGAAAATATTTTTATTATAAAAATATTAATATAGATTGATATATATATTTACATGGACAATTACAAAGATATATGTTAGAATTAATAAGAAAAGTTTATAATGTAAGCATTACTGCCTATATTGATAAAATTAAGTCTATAATAAAGTTAGGCTGAAAGATGTCAATACATATACAACTGAGGTCTTACCCTGGGTCTCGAACCTGTAAAAGAATGAGCAAGAAATGATATATGAAATGGATGAATAAAATAAGATTGTTGGAGAGATTACGGGGGGGGGGGATTATAAATCAGAAAAAAAAGGCTTAGGGTTTTATTGCTTAGGAGTTCATAAGAAGTTTGAGAGCCAGAAATGTGAGCATGAAAATATCTCAATCCTGTTGTATGCTCTTTCAACTGCATCAAACCATGCTGAGCTATGGATCAAAGAATCTTGGACATTATCATTTTGCAATGGCTTGGTAATGTTTAAAAGTAATAATATATAGAAGTATATGATCAATAATATATAACAATTAAAGATTGAACACATTTCTAAATATTATGAGTTTAACTGTTAGTAATTCAAATGTCTCATCCTTTAAATCATATAGGATCAGAGAAAATGCAAGACTTTTTATTCTGTATTTAATTGGTAATGGTTGTGAGTTTAATTTATGACATTAATAGCTTTAATATTTGACTGAATACAAAAATAATTTATATACTTGGAGTTTTAGATGGAATTATATAAAAGATTTTCCATATGTCATAGCATTGACCGGGAGGCGAACCCACAACCGTCTGCAACCAACTACTTGCTTGCAAGGCAGCTGCAATGACCTCTCGCCTAACAACGCTTGATAATATAAGAGATTTGAACATAGACTTTCAAGCTCCTTCAGGTATCTGCTTTTTCTCATACAACTGATACATATGACCACACACATGTGAAAAAGATAAATGATCTCCATCATATGTATTTTGTGTAGCACAAAATATATATATTGAAAATCTTTATCTTTTTCACGTGTGTTGTCATGTGTATTGGTGGCATGAGATAGAGCAGGTATCTAAAGGGAGCTTGAAAGACTGTGTTCAAATCCCTTATATAATGACATTAATAACTATAAACTCAGGATGAAAATAAGAGGGACATTTAAAATATTTTATAGAGATTTTAGTTAGCATTATGCATTGTTTCTCTTTATTTTCATATATATATTATTGTCATTTTTCAACCTTTATCAATCCATCCATCCATCCATCTTGAGTGCTTTTTTGTTCTAGGTCTATTAAATCTTTTGAAATTTAGGACTTCAACTATTCTTTTACTGCTATCTGATCTAATACACAAATAATTTTAATTTTTATTTATCTATTAATTTTTATTATTATTTGGCAACTATGTATAATTTTAAAGGAAATTAACCATTTCTTCAATTACATTTAGTTATTACAAAGCTTCTAAAATAATATAAATCCATTAAACACTATTTTATATATTTTCTAAGAATATTTTTATCTGCTATTATTATTATTACATTAATATTATTATCATTTATTAGAAACTATTATCCTTTTTATATTTATTTTGTGTAAAAAAAAAAGCGAGACTCTAAAACTGATCATAAGAGTCTTTATGCAAAATTTTTATATTGCTTATGTAAATTAGACACTAATGTTTATATAAATTTTCTCTTTTTTAAAATATATATTTAAAAAATATTATTTCTTTTTAAAAAGTAAGATCTTTTAAAACAGATGCTAAAATAAATGACGTTAAATATGACAAGCAATGATGAACTAACAGCTATGGTAATCAAGTGTCATGGATCTGTTAGCCAATCACAAACTAGCATTTAGGAAGAGAACTTAGTATACACAAAAAAAGAAATAATCATACACATAGAAAATATATGATAAAACGCTTATACTAATATATGTTATTTAAAGTAAAAACTGACTTTTTTTTTCTTCACAAATATTGTTTATCATTGCGGTCATTATTTTAATGATTGTTTTTTAAAGATATATACATATAAACGTATAGAATTAAAAGTTTGATAAAGATCTACTTTTAGATTTAGCTTTCATTATTATTGCTTATTCTATTCACATATTTAAATTTTCAATATGTTTGTTGTTTTATATACTTTAGGTACTTATTTTAAAGTTATATTTATACTCTCTACTTGTAGGATCATTTTACTTCAATATACACTATACTTTATAAATTTTGTTTACCTTTTGTGTTATTTCTAAAACTTAAAACTCATTGTAAAAAAATTTCAAGTGTAAAATGTTTACAGATCAATAAAGTAAGAAATGTTTTAGTAAAAAGTAAATAAAAGCTTTAATGATTACTTAGAAAAAGAAAAAAAAACGTGTTGATGTTTCAAAATATTTAATATAAAATGACATTAAAAAAAAAAACAATGCTTAAATTTAATAAAATAACTTATACAGAAGATAAGATATATAAATTCATTATTTCGCTATTTTTTTTTTTAAAAAAAGAAGGAACCTATATTTATCATAAATATGAAAATTTACCCTGATTATATTTTCAAGCAGTTTAAAAAGTTTTTTGGGTTTTTTTTATTAAGGAAAATCAAATTACTCAAGTCAGATGCATTCGTTTTCCAGTTAGATACATTAGTTCTAACCCAAGACAATAACTTGGAAGCTGGACTTTGTGATGCTAACTTGTCATCCATTGGTACAGGTGAGATTATAAGGCCAATCTGAGGCAGAGAGGTTGTCTTAGTCTTCAGTTTATAGGGTTTCCTGTATCCATTTGTTTTCTTTGGGCTCGCTTTCACTTTGCACCGATTTCTCTTATATTTTTGAATTATTTTTATTTTTCAATTGAGGTGTAAACCTTGTCATCATTCAAGGCATCTGAGTTGATATTACAAGTTATCAACTTGGAGGCAGTTTCTGATGGATGCTCATTGTCAATTAAGAATCATGAACTTTATTTCAGGTGGCAGTAAGAGCCTTTCTGAGGCAAGAATAAGAATCATGAATTTCAGGTGGTAGTAAGAGCCTTTCTGAGGCAAGAATAAGAATCATGAATTTCAGGTGGTAGTAAGAGCCTTTCTGAGGCAAGAATAAGAATCATGAATTTCAGGTGGTAGTAAGAGCCTTTCTGAGGCTGATCATTGCTCTTTGGTCTACTCCAGTGTTTCTTGCAATGAGTCTCTATCTATGTTAGATGACAACCTAGACAGTAGTAGCCTCTTGTCATTCAGAAATATCTGCTCCAAGTTTCTGCATATAGCCACTCGGGGACAAGGAGATGGACCTATTTTTTACAAATTTTCTCTGTATATTTCCCAAGGGTTCAGGGTGATTTACTTGAATATCAAATGGCATCTAGTGAGCCACATGGTGAATAGAACAAAAATATCCATTTCTATAGAAGCAAATTTCCTACTTTTTTATCATGTTGCCTAGTATGAGCACATCTCTGCATTCTGGGTGCACATATAAAACCAACTTGGCTTTGAGGTCCTTTAAATGGGGACAGGTAAAGAAGACATGAGTTAGAGTTTCTTCATGTATATTACATAGACTGCACACTGAGTTAATCTGGCAAGATCCCCTCCATGTAACCAAGAAGTGGTTTGTAGGTAGTGAGCACAGTTTGTATTTAACAAGCAAGTCAACAAGCTTGGGCTCAAAGACCCAATATTTTGATTTTTTTAAGTAGTGATTTAATAGTTATGTTTTGCTGAGTAGGTTTTTTTTCTTGTCTAGGATGTATATATATATATATATATATATATATATATATATATATACTGGGATATATATATATATATATATATATATCCCAGTACTTGAAGCACTTGGTCTGTAACCTGCAAGAGGGTATTTAGATGGTCTTGCAAATCTTTGACCGATTTGATTGGCATCAGTGGTGGAGTATCCGTAGGCTCCACTGAGTCAGTGGTCTGCTCCTCAATCACTTTATCATGGATGGCCTTAAGAGTGGACAACACCCTTTGTGCATAGAAGATAGCATGTAGACCAAGATCATTCAGATCTTAGTTTCACACCTTGGACAGGCTGATGGAAACCGTTTTTCTCTTCCACAAGAGTTTGATGCAGATGATGGTATTCTGGGAGGACTTGGTCAGCTTGAAGATTGGGAGGTAATAGTTTATGTGTGAAACACCACCATGTTGAGTAGTGCTCCCTTATCTGGGAGTGACAAGGAGATCATGGCAAGAGCATTAGTCACTCTAGTTTTTTCAATGATTTGTGATTGAATTTCTTTTTTCATGACAGATTTTGACAAAGCCACTGGAAACCCAAGATTTGGATGGTATTATGGAACCCCTATCTATTCTCCAAACTCCAGATTTATTTGGGTTGATTCTCAGATTGTATTTAACTACATATCTGTCCAGCACTTTGTACAGCTGTGGTAAGTACTCTTGAGTTGGGATAAATGGTGACATCATTAACATATGATATGTGGTGGACTTCCTCCTGAGTGCTGGGTCATAGTGGCTTATTTTCCACCTCCTGCAGAAAGGGGTTTATATAAGTGACAAAGCACAAGGTACTTAGTGGTGACTGCAGCTTGGGAATAGAGATATGAGGCCCAAACCCCAGGGCCAGAGAGCCATCCAAAGATGTGCAAATGGACATGTTAAGTAGCAGGTTAGCAATGATCTTCATGTATAGCAAGGGAACTCTGTAATGCCTCAGAGGAGATAGCAATCTTGCTGTCAACATGGAATCAAATGCAGCTATGAAGTCCAACTGGACAGTGATGGATCTGATTTTCATTTGGAATCTGACATGTTCCACTAGGAGCATGAAGCATCTCACTGTTTCAACAGTGGATGAGCCCTTTTTGGATGAATTGTGTGTCTTGTGATTTTAGTGAGCAACTGCTGTTCTATTTTATTCTTTACCAAACAAAGTCATGGAAATTGGCCAAAGAGAGACAGGAGTGATTAATGTACTTCTTCATGAAGGGTTCAAGAGCAATCGGATCAAGTCAGGCATAGGTTGAAAGTCCCCTCCCACAACATCAATTACTCTTCGTACCACTGGAGCAGTGAACCAGGACAAATCTGGGTATTCCATGCAGGACAGGATGTGTATGTTCAGGATAGGTTAACAGACACCACATAATTTGATCTTCAGATATTTTCATGATCACCAAGTTTTCCTTCCTCAAGCCATATATTGCTGATGTTGAATGCACAATCTTGCAGCTTGCTTTTGAAGTGTTCATGAATCTTTTCAAGCATCATGTTGCCTGCATAACTACAGTTGTCAATCATGATCATGGAGGGCATGGGTGTCTTGGAGGCACCAATTTTCCATCTCAGATAATTTTGCATCCAGTTGTGCTGCATTGACAAGTCTATCCTGGCTCTCATAGTTGCTACATATTGGGCCAGCACTCTTTGCTTGTCCCTATATTGACTTGTCAGACCCATGATCTTCCTGACACTCACATTAGTCAATGACAATTCACTGACTCTCACACCCAACATGTCCAGCTCCCTGAGCATCCTGTTGGAGCCCTTGGTCTGATGAGTAAAGGCATCTATGAGTGATGACAATGATCCCCACAAAAGCCAAGAGGTGGCAATGACAGGAGCTGCAGCTTGTGGAAGAGGATGTATGCTTTGGAAAATATACATTCAGTGGTATTGGCATTATTCAGCATTTTTGTTTGATATAAGGGAGTCAGTGGAACTTTGAGTTAGTTGGAGGGCAATAACATTACTAAATGGTCTAAAAACAGACAATTTGGAATGTAGCATAAAGATCATGATATAGTTTTGGACTGTAGAACAGCAAATCAATTAGGGATTTGCACTGCTGCATGTAGAAGGGGTAGGCATTAACTGAAAAGCAGCCCTTTCCACACAACAGCATCCAGTTGAGCAAGTATAAATACTTCAAGTTGAACTGATAGTAGCTCCTGTTGAAGTGCCCAAACAGTATGATAGGTGACACTACTAAGGCTAAAATTGCATATATTCTTTTGACAAAGAAAGAAGACTGTCTGGAGTCCCTCTGAATATATGCATATATCACATATATCAATATGAGTGACATGTTTGAGATTGCTATCTCTACTATTAACAGATCATTGTTCATGTAAAGAGTTGTGGTATTTTCCAAATTTAAATGCTTGTTGATAAGTATTATGATGCCTAAATGGGCTGAGTTTAAAGATAGATGATGAAGGACTCCAAACCAGCCAAGAATATGATTGATTCTGTTGTCTGAATTCAGGTGAAGTTTTATTTCACTGAGGCAAACTATGTGCATTTCTGACTTGTCCAGCCATCTCTTTTGCAAGTAAACTCTGTTAAGGGAATTTAATCCCCTGACATTTAAGTCACAATATTCAGGATCATAAACAAATGAATAAGGGCATGATGGCTGGATTATTGTTCCACACATGGATCTTCAAGCATTATTATTTGTTCATCTGACTCTGACAAGCTATCCAACCAAAGTTGAAAGAAGTCATCAGATAAAATTGAACCTTTTGAAGAAAAATTCACTAATGGCAGTTCTGAAGTTTGTAGACAGAATTTTTTGCCTGGGTAATGATGGCTGCATCATACCAAGCATCATCCAATCCTGTGCTCCTGTTAGCTTTTATCATTCCTGGATTGGTTATCACTCTTCTTGCTTTGTGCTTTAGGTCTCACCAACAACAGATGATCTTGGCTTTCACCTGAGTCAGAGTCTGATGGTGAGTTGGAGGTGTCATCTATTTGTGAACTGGAAGAGTCATGTGACTTTCTCTAAGTTGTATTGCCTCCTCACCTGCTTGCAATGCTTGGCATGAGGACCTGACACTACTTAGTCTTGAGAAGCTTGGAAGGTAGCTATGTGGTCTTCACTTCTTGTAACATGGAGTTCCTAAGCCAAGGGTGGTGTAGTTGATCATAGATTCATAAACATTGGCTCCTCTTGTTCTTTACCCTCTTCCATGGTGCTTTTTACCATGTGATTTTGGTCCATCCTGTGCTCACTATCTAATGCTGACATTTAAGACTCACAATGCTTTGGCATTTTGGTACCAGAAGCCAGAGACAGTGTTTTTAAAGTCTCTAAAGCTAGTCCCACATTTGTGCAATTTACCTATTTTTCCTTGACTCTTAATGGCAAAATCTCTTAGAACATGTCTTCACCAGATGCAATCTATTCCCACATGCACAACACCATGGCAGTAGTCCACAAATTGACAAAAAAGTGGGCATTTATCCTCCTCCAAAACTGGGAGTCAATTGGCAAGACTCCAGTCACCAGCCACAGAATGAAGGCTGCTGTATTTGACAACAACTCCAACCCTGGCCTTTCTTCTGTGAAGTACTTGAATAATGTTACTGTTCCATATTTGCCTAGTAGCTTTTGCAAATCATTACCAGCAAAGTTTATGTAACATTTTTTGCCAGTGCACACCTGAACATGTCTATTTTTATGAGAAATCTGTTTTTAGGAACAGCTGATTATGTCTGAAATGCTTCTTTTGGAGCACCTTTTGAAATTTCCACCACAAAATATCATCTATTTGGGTGGTGATATATACATTTTATGGTATCTCCTAATTGTTGCTTCTTGATTAACATAAAAAAAACATTGGTAGGGAACTAAAATAGATTACATTTGATATTGGTTGTTGTTAGAATTAATGTGCAATCATTGTTATAGTTCAGGAATGAGTTAAATAAAATAAGTAGTATTCTGTCATTAAATTCAGTGCTCACTGAATTACATCTTAAGATCCTGGGCATTACTATCTTGGGCCAAGTTGAGTTTACTATCATCACTTCTGTTCACATATTCTTCTTTGTCCACATCCAATAGAGACAGCTTTGTTCTATATTCATTTGAGTCTTGTTTTTCACCAGTGAATTGACCTCCTGATGCTGCCTTGGTATATGATTTGATATTTTGTTGCATTAGGTCATTCAAATCGGTTTTCAGTTTGTCAGCATAAGACAGTGCCTGTCTCATGTGAATGTTGCTTGATATTTCACTATTAGAAGCTACTTTATTACTTGATAATTATCAAGTGAAAATGAAGATATATACATTTCAGTTCATTTTGCAAAGTCTGAGGCTCTTGCCGTGTTTCCATGGTGCTGTCTGAATTTTTGATACCATTACGGTACCCATGTGCACTAGAATTTTGTTTAGAAATTACTTGTAGTGTTTCTGAGTTTATTAGACCCTTTGTATTTGTCTGTTTTGTCAGTGTATCTTCAATCCAGTGTTAACTTCGTCTGAAACACTTTGATTTACATGAGACTCAGCTACTTCTGATATAGCACCCTCTTTCTTTTCGAAAATTATGCAGTTTTTACTTTTTAGCATTTGCACTTTTTTTTTCTTACATAACAGACTTGTTTTTCAATGAAATTTTTTAATTTGGGGATATGATTTGTGATTGTTCTGAGTTTTCTTGATATTTTCATTGATGTTGTTGCAAAATTTTGGCAAATTTACCATAATGTTAGTTTTTTCCTAAAAATTCATTTTTGTTTTTGATATGAGGATTTTTTTTTCCTCTGATTTTTTTCCCAATTCCTGGGCATTGTCATGATTTTCTATGATGTCCTTGATATGTTTGGATGGTTTTTGTAATTCCAGTCCATTCATAAGGTATTGATTTTGGAAACTGAAGTTAGTCTTGTTGTTATAGTGGTCAGCCTGTATTTAGCTGTTGGCTTCCATATTGGAATTAAGTTTTAAACTTTTACATTAATAGTTTAAAAGTTCAATAAATTTAGAAGAAAGTCCTTACCTTGTAGATTTGTGTTGTCAAAATTTTTCTGAGGTTCAATTTTAGTACTAAAAAACTGTGGACATTGATGCAAGATGATGTGTAGACGATCCTCATACTTTCTTGGATTTTTCAAAATAATGGCAGTTTAAAAAAATAATTAAATCTATATTTATGGGTATAGCAGTTCTGTGGTAGTTATGAGTCCATAGGCTAAAATAGAAATTAATAAGATATAAACTCTCTTAAAACTCTCAAAATATTTTTGGTTATAAATCATATTTTTGAAAATTTTTGTTCGTGTTGCCTTCTGAAATTGCTCTAAAGTGGAAGGAAAAAAGTTTTCTCCTGCATAAATTTAAGCAAAAAGTATTGCAATCTTCGGGCAGTTATGAAACAAATCGCTTTTATATTAAGAATTCATTTTTGATTAAAGTAATTTACTTATTGTATGTATATGGATAAATAAAATAACTTATTAGAAGCTGTAGACAAAATTTCTCCAAAAACCTCTACAAGAAAAGAGAAGGAAGAAATTACTCTCCAGAGTTTCAGTTTGATTCTTGGTTTATCCTCTAGCTAAAAACAGCTAGAAGCTTGTTTACTGACTAATATTAAATGACTATTTAGGTTAACTGAGAATTGTTTGCTGAAAAAAAAAGCTAATCCTGATAAAAACTTGGAAGATAATAGATTTACTCCGTCTGATTTCTAACCAATTCTTTGGCATTGTGAATTCTCTCTCTTTATATTTACATAAATTAATAAGATATCATTAAAAATATGCTATATGTAATAGTTTTAAATTATAGTAATCGTAAAAATAAACAATATTAATATATATATTTTTTACAGAAATACTTTGATCTATTCTAGAAATAAACTCCATTGTTATTATAATTTAAGACTATTACATATATTTATCAAATTGTTTAAAAAACATAACTAATCAAATTTTAGACTTACAATTACTCACTTATTGCAAGTTATCATATCATAAAAGTAGTTCTCCATGTAAAAATATCCATTTATCAGATGAGTTACAGATG
The DNA here is from genome assembly GCA_028023455.1 of Epiperipatus broadwayi. Taxonomy (NCBI): domain Eukaryota; kingdom Metazoa; phylum Onychophora; class Udeonychophora; order Euonychophora; family Peripatidae; genus Epiperipatus; species Epiperipatus broadwayi. Next base: position 6,454,732 of record JAQFVV010006222.1, read on the forward strand.
TGAAACACTTGGAACTTTACATTGTATATAAAAATGCAATGTTCTATCTATCTATTGATCTATACTGTGGCCTTTGGTTTTGATCAAAGCTCCATTAATTTTTAACTAAGTTATTTATGACAGGGTTTATTAAAATTTTCCTCATAAAATGTATTTATGGTATAACCATTTATAGGGTGCTAAGTTCAAATCAAAATAAAAGTTCGAATAGGTTTACGTAAATTATTTAGTACACAAACAAAATTTCATTCATAAAATCTTATAAATTGAAATTATTTTATTTTGGTGTCAGTTTAGTAAAGTTTTATTAAATCAGAAACAGTCATAGTTGAGAATTTATTTGTTAAAAATATTTTTCAAATTATTATTAATAGTTGAGAGATTGAAAAAGAAAGAGAGAGAGGGGGGGCTAGAATTTATAAGTTAACTTCTTGAAAGTCACTAGTAAAGATCGTATCTTTGTAAAAGTGAATTATAATGCTATAATTTATTAAAAGCAAATTGTCTAAGAAAAAGATCAAGAATCAATAAAAGTATTAAGCAATAGGTTTAGAATTTTTTTTATATGTGTGTATAAATGCATATGTGTAGAATATCTTAGAAATTTTTAATTATAGAATCAATTAATAATCAATAGAAATAATAGGTTGCTGTGCATTGTTTATTTTTTTTATTAAAAACGTTCATTTTTTATTCTTTCAGGGGGATTTCCACAAGCGGAAAAATTCTTAATAAAACCATGTGATGTTTGTAAAATTGTGAATAAATAATTTGTAAAACAATAGCAATCAAACAGTCAAAATTTAAATATAATTTGATTGGCAAGTAGATCATTCAGGCATTGAAGAGACAGTATAAAAACTCAACCCGTCCTTAAGGAGGGCTCTCTTCATCATGTCTATCTAGAGGAACCTCATCAGGTTAAATTATCATTTTTTTTAATACTAAAAAAATCTTACTGTTTTTTTTGGTACTTTTGTAAATGAGAAACTTGGTCAAAATTATTAATATTATAAGACATGATTAGTGAGTAAATTTTTTCTACTAAGCATATATTTGTTTCTCCTGAAGTTAACTAATGCCATGATTTCTTTCTATACAACTGTAAGCAGTTTTGGCAATCATCAAACAATGAAACTTTAACCACAGAGAAAAATTTGCTTAAGGAAAATCGAGGAAACACATATTTTATGAATCTTTATTTTAAACTTTTACTTATTAAAGTGGATGGATCTGATTATTTGTATCATCAAAAATTCAGAAAGAAAATAATTCTATTTTATTAAAAATAAGTGTGGAACTGAATTTTAATGCTAATGTTACATGTTGAATCCAATTTGAAATTCTAACATATCATGGTGAAATCAAAGTGACAATTTGTCAATGAAAAATGAATGACTAATATAGAAAAAGAAATATAACTATTACCTCAACAATATGTTTTTTTTTTTTTTTTTATCAAAAACAGGTTTATTTAACTATGTTTACAATAAAGAAAAAATTATAAAATAACATTAAATTTGGCAATACATTTATAAACCATTAAATTACTTAATGTCCAATATTAATAAGATTCCATGTGGAATTTGCTATTAGGTGAGGAGCTAACTTCAAATCTCTTTCTTTGATATCTTTTAATTTTTGTAAAAAAATTAATGTTGGATCAGGTATAACAGACTTGAAGATTATGAAGCATCTGACAAACCATAGACAGAAAGTGATGAAAGTTGCACTTCTTATAATTGCAAAATCCCCATAAGCAAAACCTTTTATGAGTGTGTTGATAATTGGATGTTTTGGTGTATAAATTTTATTAATCAATATTCTACAGCCCTGAAGAGAGGAACAATTGTTGAAAATGTGAAATATGGTATCATCCTCCCTATGGCAGAGTGAGCAAACAGGGTCCAAAGATGAAAAACCTCTATACATCACAAGAAAGTAATGAAATATAATGGGAGTTTATGGAGAAAATATGTGGATCAGTGGATTTCTCTCTACAAAGCTACCTAGCCCAACTTATATGTTTTAAAACAGAATTGGAAAAAACTGGTTATCTTCCAATGTTAAATATAATCTCAGTAATGAAACCTAAAAATGAATAAAAAATTTAATTGGAAGTGGAAATTATTAATTTAACTTGCAAGGAAGTCTTGTGTTAAAGATTTGCAGAGGTCCCTACTGTCGTTTTTTCAGGTGTATAGTTTTAAGGTTGTGTTAATATATATTAAAGTGATTTGATAAATAAAGACCTTTGGATTAATATTTTACGTCTTAAAAATGGATTATGTGCTAAAACTTCCAACAAAAATGTGAAACATCGAGGATTAATTCGCGAAAAGTTATTAAAGTTTTCCAATGGATTATGTAGTTAAATATGTGTGCATACCAAAGAAAACAAAATAAAACACAAAACTGAGATTTGCACCAGCAACAATATATAAAAAAGACTCGGAAGACGATTTAAAGACTTTTTAAGTAAAATTTTTATTCTTTTTTTAATTTTATATGTATCTAAGTGTGTTAGCAAAAGAGTTAGTTAAATGCCTAAGTTTAAATTTAACCAATATTTAAAAGTTTTCTTAGTTTGAGGTAATATAAAAATTTTAAAAGATGCCTTATTTAACTATTAAATTTATGCTTTACCCTTAATTAGAAGAGTTGAGAGATATAAATAAAGTGTTTATTGTACGAGGTATAATTTTAAAGATCAGATACTATTAAATATTTATGCTAATAGATATTATATTTAAGATGGAATGCATGTTATGACAGAATGCAATAACTATGTCCCAAGAGTGAAAAGAGATGATGATTTTTGCAAATGATGGCATTTCTTATTTTTTATATTATTATTATTAAAGTTAAGATAAGTTAGACCTAAGATGATTTATGTTAGAAAATTGTTGACTCATGTGACAGTACAATATTTCGTGGAAGTAGTATTTGTGTAAATTTTCATATAGGTGTGCAAATTGGTATAAGACTTTTGTTTATATGGTTGGTTAAAGAATCACACCTAGCCAGTGAAGTTGTAGCTTAGCTCACCACTAAAAGATTTAGTCAAATTTTATGAAGTATTTGGAAGTGTGTGGATGAGTTTCCCACTTGATTTTTTATACACTGTAAGATGATCTCTTTATTGATAGCCAGAGTGTGTTGAACATGCTCATGTATCCTAGTATGACTAGTGATTAATCCTAGCATACCTTAGCCTTAATGAAAAGGTTTTTTTTATTCAGGTCTTTGCCAATCCTCATGTTGATGCTGACTTAGTTTCCTTATGAATGAACATTATTTCAGGTACAATAAAGTATAAGTTATGAATGTTGTTTTCAGGGTCGTAAAATTAATTTGACATTTCTAGATGAGTGTAGATTTAAATGTGAGATGTGTTTGTACTGAAACATTGCATTGTTTAAATGTTTATGTGAACAATAAGAGCCAAGAATTATGACAAATTTAAATATTGAACTTAAGAAATAAAACATGTGGAATAATGGTGATAAACAATGCATATCATAAGTTCTAATTTACAGCTAGCTGAGAACTTTGCTGGAATGGTAATCAAATGAAAGTATTATTACTATAGGGACGTTGATATATGATGTACGTATGGATAAATGAAAGAATGATCGATTTAAGCACCGATTCTGAAACACGGAAATAGTAGTTTACTACTATTCACATGAGGGTAAGCAATGCTGTAAAATATATTAAATTTAAAAGCATATACACCTGGTTCTTGTTTTACACGATAGATAGGTTCCTCAGAAAACACACGCAAATGAAATCGTGCAAAAATAGACGTAACTTACATTGAAAAAGGGGGATGCGGTCTGTGATTTTTCAAAATTCATGTAAAAGCAAAGCACCAAGGTAAAATTCGCACAAAAATAAAATAAGAAAATAAAATATGACTAATAAAAAATTTCAAATTTGAAAAAAGTTGATACAAGACAAACTTTTTTTAACTATAATATTTAATTTTATTCAAAATAATATATTTTTATGCATAATTTCCAGTACAGTAATTTACATTTTTTTATACATGTTTTAATTATTATCGCTATTTGCCGAAAAACACGTTCATTTGCAAACTGGTAAAAAATCAAATTTTTCACAAAAGGAAATACAACTAGTGCCAATTTCACACTCATGTTGTGTCAATGGTTTTTTGGTGACAACGTAATTAGTAATTAATCTTTGAGACAATGATTTTATTAATTGTTTATGAAACTAACAACTAAAGATTAAATTCTTATTTTTGTCTTTAATTTTTTAATTTTCAATTCCATTTAAAAATCAAATTTCATATCACATTAATTTTAAGTCACCATAAGTAATTTTTAAATTGTTAATTACAATTAAAAATCAGATTTTAATTTTTAATTGTCAAATTTAATTGTGCCTACTGCTATTACTCATCTTTTACAAATAAACTTGTGGACACTAAATGATTAATAATTGATTACGTTCTTTTTTAAAAAGCAAAAACAGAATGTGATTTAAAATGCAAAATTAACATGCACAATGTTTGAACAAATTTACATTATAATCTTGTAAAATTTAATGTGTGTATACATAAAATGTGGAAATCATGATTTTAATAGCACTGAAAATATTGAAATTACTAAGATGAAAGTCGAATTCCAATAATGTGCTATTACTTTCAATATAATGTAAGTGTGGGAAATTTATTATTTAAAGTAATAGCACATTATCGGAGTTCGACTTCCGGTGAAACATGAATCGCGTAACTTCAAAATCGTGTTAAATAAGTCCACATAAAAAGAGACCCATGTGTAGTTAAGGCATATTTAGTTGAGCTAATTTATGTATAAATTACTAGCTCATTGTTATATGAAGAATTATCTTCATTATTAATATTCATAATTGGAAAATAAATTAATTAGCGGAAATCATAAAATATATTGAGAAAGTTCAAATTTACTATATTTAAATATTATTTGATTGTGAAAGAAAATAGTATAATCCTTTATTTTAAATATAAAGTTAATTCATAGCAATTTTAGTTTCCAGTTCATTAATAATTCAAATAATATTTTATTACCTTATAAGTTAACAAAATCAGCTGTTCGTTTGGTTTTATAATTTGTGATATGGTTCAAGAACAGGGGAAAGCTATGAGAAATTTTGTAAATATTGTAAATACTTTTTTTTTTTTATCTTTATGAATAAAATTGTTGTTCTTTTAAAATAAACTCTTTGTCTATATCTCCATGTTTTGTGGTTCAATAAATTCTGGATATCCCAATCATACATCAATACAATAGTACTTAAATATTAAACATGAGTTAATTTGTTACATTATACCAGGTAAAATTGACAGTTTTATAAAACTTTATTGCTAAAATTAAGACAAGAGAAAGTTATTTTAACACTGCAAAATTTAAATATAACTACGGAGTGTCAGTGTAATGTTTTAGCTATATTAGAATTATAGAGTTATAGTAGGCAGTAGAATTACTGTGTGATATAGAGTGTGATGGGTGGCCATAAAATCCTTTATCCATCCACTGGATTCAAGTACTTTCCCAGATGAACTTGTTAATCAAAATTCCTTTTAATTATAAAAGTGTTTATAGTACTTTATTTCAAAATTCATATTCAAAATTTGATTTTAATTACTGGAAAATTAGAGAAAATGGACATTGGCTATGTCAGATTCAGCCAAGGTCAACTATGGATATAATCACTGGGATAGTATTTATTTATCACCAATAATTTGTAACCAAGTGTATAAAATTCCATACCTAGCTATTCTGAAGTCCTGAGAAAAGATTGTCATAGGGGAGAAAAGATCTAGCCAAAATGGGAAATTAATCTGAAAACTGAGCGAGAGAAATTAGGATGAGTTACTAATGTTCATAAGGAGGATTAGGAATAAGAGTGTGGTGGGAAGGATGGATTAGAGGATAATGATGGGCATATAAATCGTTTGTTTTTTTTTTAATTTAATTGTGTTTTTGATGTTAATACATATCGTTTATATAAATTCTAGACACATCTACTATTATATATATATTGAATTTTAACACACTTGAAAATTAGTCACTAACTGAAAAAAATTTCAACTTTTAACATGATTTGAATGTCAAGTCACAATCTTTACAGATAGATATGCTAATGCTATACCATGAATCCAATTCATCATCTATTTATTCTTATATAAAATTAACTAATCATGATATCAATTTTGATAAAACAAATATTCTAATACAAATTGGGCAATATGACCAGAGATCGTTAAGAGAAACTATAGAGATTTTTAAAAGGCCCAAGAGATTGAATAAAAGGTGTGAATTAAAGAAAATTAACATTTGGAAAAAGCTATTGGAAGACAAATTAATTTTTAAAACTTCTCAACCAATAGAATTTAAGTATGAAGAGAAAGAAAAAGATAAAAATAACGATTTTAAATCTCACACACATTCCTATGAGTGGAGAAAGAAGACACTCTGGGGAAGTATTTGTTATTGTACTGAAACATCAGCTCTTTAGTTATTTTACTACATGGAACATCCCAAAAATAATTATAATATGAAGTTATCATTTATCTGTGAAAATATTAGAATTAATATATATATAATTTATACTTTTGTTTTTAAAGTTGAATGTATAGTATATTGTAAATAGAAAATAATCTATATATAAAATTGGTAGAACTAATGTTATTGTCATAAATAAATGGGAAAATTAACAAAATTATTATTAGAAAAGAAAAGAAATTTTTGTAAATAGTGGAAATAAATGTAAATAAATAAAAAATATGTATTGTTTTTGTATTAAAAGCAGAATAATATATAGGCATTCCTTCAAGTACAATCATAAAAGTAACATAAAGTTGTTCTAAGTGGCTTAGTGACTAATTAGGATTGATACACTAAATTTATAGGATTTATGGTGTATAAGCTGTTCATGTGATAAAAGAGTTAGATATTTCTCAGTCTAATTAAAATCTGAAAAAAAAATTTTTTTTTCAGATTATAATCAGACTTAGAATTTTTCTTACAGTTAGCGATAACTTAACTGAACCAGAAACGTGATAATGATGGAAATATTAAAATCATATACTAAAAAATGTAAAAATTTACTAAAAATAAAAAAGAAATTGGAGATGGAGAGTGTTTGTAATATTATTGTAATACATGAGAAAAAAAGATCACATTGTAGAAAACCATGAACTAGAATTAAGAAGTGAGAGGAATAATTAGTAAAATTTTAGAGAGAATATAGCATATAGTAATAAATACATGATTTATAAATAAGATAAGAGAGATTTACATATAGAGGTATCTAGAATGTTGACAGAATTTTAATTATTTCATTTTGGAGTAGTTATAGATTTGATCCCACTTTAAAAATGGCAATAATAAAACTAAATGTTAATAGTATAAGAAGTATTAAACTAAAAAAAAAAAAAATTAAAAGAATATGTAAGAATACAATATCTTGATATTATATAGAGATTAAAGCATTACAGTATTTATTTACAGTTTATATATTAACATCTGATAGTGATTTTTCTACTATGAAAATATAACAGATATTTTCACATATTTAAATATTTAAACTATTACATTTATTAAAAATTATCAACATATATAAAATTTGAACTTTAATAATAAAAAAATCTATTTCTAAGGTTAAAAAATATATGAATAATTTTATAGAAAGGGATTAATAATAATTTGAGTAATTATTGAAAGTAATTAAAAAGTGTTATTTGAAGTATAGCATTTATAATAAACTTTTATCAAGAGTAAAAACCCAGGAAATGTATTTCTGAATCACTCAGGAAATGATAAATTCTTTTATAAATAAAATATTTCATCAGATACCTAATATAAATATATATAAGACTATAAATATCTCATAGCCTCAAGTACATTTTGACAACCTGAGATATTTTTATCATTTGATTTATATTTCTTAGATTGTAACAAAATCTATTTTATTTTACCCTTATTTATTTAACAATCTTCACAAAAAATATAAATATATTCTTACATTTACTATCTTATTTCTATTTTATCTTCATTTCTCATAATTTTTGTTAACATTTTTTTAATGTTTTGCTAATTATATTTATATTGGTTTAAAACTATATTATCAAAACACTATTTATAACTTTGTGGGAACAAATAATCATAAACTACTTCTATATAATATGTTGGAGATTATAAAATAATATGATAAAATAAAGCTATAATTTTGTAAAACAGATTTATCAGATTTAAAGATTTGTACATGATACTAAAAAAAAAGCCACTGCTGAAAGCCTGTGGAATAGGTCTACAACTAAATGGTATAGGAGTACTAAGACTGCTAGAATAAAAAATGCTAAATTTAAATTGCTAATAAAGACTTTTATTAAGTGATTTGGCATAGGTTGTTCTCAATCTTCAGACTCATGAGTTTCTTATGTCATATTATTTGCATCATTTTTAACCTGTACAAAAGAGTAAAAAAAAATAATTAAAGAAAAATTAATTAAGGAAGCTAATCTTGATTAAGGTGAGCAGGCTATTTGCTGTTCTGAATTTATTTAATATATTTTTTAAAATCACAATATAAAAGGATATAAATATATTTAGATAAGAATATATTAATTATTATTATTATTATTATTATTATTATTATTATTATTATTATTATTATTATTATTATTATTATTATTATTATTATTATTATTATTATTATTATTATTATTATTATTATTATTATTATTATTATTATTATTATTATTATTATTATTATTATTATTATTATTATCATCATCATTGTTAAGACCGGTAATTAAAGAAAAATGTTCCTATTATGATAAGGTATCAAAGTGGTTGGGAAAGTTTTTTTAGGAAATATGTAAATAGAGAGAGTGTGACATTTATAAAGAATAATAAAGAACTGGTGAAGGAAATTAAAAGTAAAGTAAAAGAATATAATACAGATAATTTAACATTGTTAAAGATAGATGTGATATCTATGTATACAAATATTGATGTGGAAAAAGCAATTAAAATAACAACGAATAGGTATAAAAAAATAGAGAAAAGTAGATAAAAATACCTATAGAAATATTTATGTAAAATTAAGAGCATGCTAATGAGCTCTAAACAAGCTTTTTTTTTCTTTTTTTATTTATGATAAATGCTACTACAAGAGAAGGCATTCAAATCATTTTTATCTTGGATTGTCCCCATTCCCAGACCGGTTTCGACTTATGGGTCTCTTCAGTGAGGAGTTAGAGCTCATTAGCATGCTTTTAATTTTACATATTTGTAAGTGCAAGCTATATATAAGTAATGTGACATCTGACTTTTTATTATTACTATAGAAATATTAGAAAATTTAATGGGATTATGTTGTAAAAATGTTATATTTAAGTTTAATGGGTGGTTTTTATAAACAGAAAGAAGGGTTTTTGATAAGAAGTGCATTGAGTGAGGTGATGAATGAGATTTATATGCAGAGTATGAAGAAGCAATGATAAAAGATGAAAATGCATCAGTATTGATTAAAAGGTATATAAATAATTTTCTCTCGATATTTAAACAAATTAGAAGATATTTAGATTAAATTAATAAACTGGATAAGAATATAATTTTTATAGAAGAATAAGAGAAAAAAAAATACATTAACATATTTAGATATAATGATAAGAAAGGAATATAGAAAGGAAGATGTGGAGTGGAAATAGAAGTGTATAGAAAAATAGGTAAGAGTAATGTTGTAAATTAAAGGTCTAATATGGATAAGAAATTTAAAATTAGTTCTATAATTGTGAAGGTGTATAGAGCAAATAATTATTGTACTGATAAAGAAAAATATGATAAGGAAATAAGCAAAATAATTAAGGAGTTTAAAATTAATAATTATCCAGAAGAAGTAATAAGAAAGAATATAAGAAAGGTAAAAGAAGTATATAAAAAAGAAAAGAAAAAGGGAGAAAATTAATAAAAAGGAGGGAGGAGGGATATATAAAGATAAAAGTTAATGATAATAGTATAGTTAGAAGAATTAATATAATTAGGAAAATTAATAAAAAAAATTAAGAATGGTATAAAATATAAAATAGTGAATAAGAAAAAGAATAATGTAATGGACATTTTAGATAATAAATATATAAATAAAGAAAATAAATATATTAATGGGGTATATGAGATAGAATTATAAGATGTGTAAGGATAGAGGAATTAGAAATAAGCATGTAGGTAAGACAAAAACTCAATTTATACTCTATTAATGCAGCATAAGTATAATATAGCATCACCAGTGTATATGCATCATATAGAAACAGGGCATAATTTAGGAAAGGATAATATTAGGATGATTAGTTATGGAGATAATAGAGGGGATAGAAAGATAAAGATGGCATTATTAATAAAGAAAATAAAAACTAAATATTAATAGAAATGGCAGGGGGTAAAAACAATGTTGGTGTAAGAGGAAGGTGAAGGGAATGAATATAATATAGAATTAAAATAAAATGTTTTAATTTTTTTTAAATAGATAATAGAGGGAGCTGTGTTAAAAAAGGTGAAAAAGGAAATTGGGAAGGTGATGAGACAGTGAAATAAAATGGTGGAAAAGAAAAAGTAAAGAAATAGAATGAGGTAAAAGATTTATTAAATAATTTAATAATAGAAATAAAAATATAAGAATAAATTTATGGTAGTAGGAGTTGATAGTGAGTGAAGATATTGTAAGTATTAAAATGTTATATGAGTATGTAAGGTAATGAATGAGGTCAGGTATATATTTAAAAACATTAATAATTTGGTATGAGTAAGGAATATTAATTTAATAGGTATATAAGTAATAGAGGAATAAAGGTTTTTAAGAATTTTTTTAAAATATAAAATGTAAAATTTAAGAATTAAATATAGTTTAGGAATAAAATAAAAAATAAAAATGATTTGTATGTATGGCGAAAAAAGAATGAAGAAATGTAATATAATAAATAATGTTTAAAAAGTAAGTAATTTTTAAAAAATTTATAGGGAGGATGTATTATGGTGTGTATATATATATAATAGTATATTTTAAATAGTATTAAAAAAGGGAATTTAAAATATTAAAGAATTAAAAATTAATTTAAAATGTTTTAAAGCATTTAAGGATTGAGTAATTTAGTAATATAAAGCAATAAATGATGTATAGTGTTTAATAGTGTTATTATATGTAAAAATTGATTGTTAATTTATTGATGTATATATAAGTTTTGGTTGTATTGTTATAATAATTAAATTTTTGTAGATCTGAAGAAGACTGTGAGGAACAGTCAAAGCTGTAATTATAATAAATATTTTTTTGCTTAAAAGGTGTAAGGAGATTGTAATTATTTTAATTAAAAATATATATATTTTTATGAAACAAAAATGTAAAATATAAATGAAATACAAATGTTTTTAAAATTACTACATTACAATCTTGCATAAATTAATGTGCATGTGAGTTTATAAAAGATTTCAATAAAAAAAAACATCTCAGAAAAATACAAACATTTTTTTTATATGCATGATTATCTCGTAAAAAAAAAATTATATTTTAGATATGTATAACTTTAATTAGTGAAAACTGATAATATAAGGTTTGCATCAAAACAAAGTAATCTGTCCAAATTTCCTGTTTTATACTTTCTCAATGTGTTCCAAAACACACATCTAATTCCTAATTATTCCTGCTCTAATAGATTGCTCGTTAATTTTCCATAGCAGCTATATTTCAATTCTTCAGTGCTTAAAGATCTTTGGGAAGAGATGGTGTCTTTTTCATAACTTCAAAGAGAAATGAAGCAATTTTAAGTTTGCTAATATTAAAATTTCAATATTCTTATAAGAGATCTCGAACTCCATATGTATATTACAAATATTCAAATACAAATATTGTGAATAAAACATTAAAACAAAAAATATTGTCGAGCAATAAAAAATTATAAGATTGGGTAATAATTATGATTGTTCCATGTTTACAGCCTTTTTTTTTCAAACTTGCACAATAGTTTCAGATGTTTACATATGTAATTGAACCCATTATAACTATTGTGACTCTCTTATTTAAACCTTTTCTTAACATTTACAGTTCGTAATATTAATATACATATATTCAATCTTAAGAAATAAGACATTGACTGTAAATTTGATTTAGAAAAACCTATATTATAACAATGGAAATCAGGGAAATAAAATACAGAAATATGATACAGTATATAATGAGTTTTAATTTCAACTTAAATGTAAGCTATGTAATAATGATGCATATGTGTGAATGTATATATAAGCATACAGAATTAACACAACTTGAATAAATATTTTAAGAAAATTTTGTACTTTTCAATTTTTCATGATATAAATATTCTGAGAGAGATCACCATAATATATATATATTAAACTTGTTTTATGAGTTTATTTCTATTCCATTTGTGCATTGTGCGTCTGAATTATGCTTTCATTAAGGCATGTACCACAGCTTTTGCATTGAGGTTCTTTAAATCAGTGTAAGTCTAACCGGTGCCAACAAAAACAATAGGTTGACCAGTTATGTAAGTCATGGATATAGCTGCTCCAACCTTATCATCAATAGTATCAAATTTTGTCAAGACAATTCCATCAATGAGATGGGGGTTTTCAGAACTTGAATTTTCAACAAGAGCTTGATTGAATTTAATAAGCTGATCAACAGCTTCGTTTCCGACCAGAGCTTCACCAACAAATTAAACCAGATCAGGTTCATTTAAATGAATTAGTTTTGCAAGAACTTGCATTAAAGGTTCATTATCTTGCATAAGGCCAGCCATATCGATAAGAACTACATCAATTTGACTATCTCGAGCATATTTTATAGCCTCTGCAGCAATTCCAGCAGCATCTTTACCATAGCCTTTTTTATATAATTGCAGCATACTCAGACCATTATGTCTTTCTGGAGGATGTAAAGCATTGAGATGTCGAGTGTGAGTCCACAATTGCTCAACAGCACCAGCACAGAATGTATCACAGGCAGCAATTAGCACTCGGAAATTATTTTCAATCATCCAAAAGCAGATCTTAGCAAGATTAGTGGATTTTCCAACACCATTGACACCACAAAAGCAAATAGAAAATGGGCGTTCTTTATTTTTTGCTTTTAAAACATCATGTAAAATATCAATTTGGCAGTTTGGAGATAAAATTTGAACCAAAGAATCGGTTAAAGTAAGTTCCCAAGACTCTGCCTTCTAGTTTAGGTGCTACAGATTCACACAATTTATCTGCAATACTCTGCAGCTGCATTTTTGGCTATAATATGATCCTTCATTTTATCCAAAACAGGCTTAGCATTATCCTGAGTAATAGTTTTTGATTCGACAAGACTTTTAAATAAACTAAATACTCCAAAACCACCACCACAGTTTTTTTTTTTTGGAATTTTGAGCAGAGTTCAGAGGTAAAGCAGAGTTCATATTGTAATTATTTTAAAAAGATATTTAGGCATAGATAACAAAAAAAACTGAACTGACTTTTATTGTCAGGATGAGTAATACAAGGGCTTTCATTGTATTTAATTTCATGGATAGCGATTGATTCGATTTTATTAACACCTATTCTATGTTACTATAATTTAAGCCTATGCAATAAATGGAGAGAGGAAAATGACAGAATATTCAGGTTATAGAGAAATAGTGTGTTCATGTTAGCAAAGGAGTTAGATATTGTCACCTTTTCCATTCAACGTGTATATAGAAACTGAAATGAATTTAACCAAATTAAACGAAGTCAAATATGACATAGTGGAATAAATATTAATATTTAAAAATAAAACTACCTTAGATATGCTGATGTCATCACACATATATTAGAAAATAAAATTATATTATGACTTGGGGAATCCTAATGGGAAAAAATAAAAAACTGAATGAAAAGTTGAATTTATGAAAAAATATATAGAAGACAAAGATTATTATAACATTACGATCAATTTATTTTAAAATTGATAAAGAAGATACAGAAATCATTAACAGTTTTAATTCCTTGAAGAAACAAATATTTTACAATACTAAAAAATCCAGGAGCCATTACTAATCAGAATTATATCAAAAAGTCTAAAAATACTTTTTCGATTATCAATATTAATGTTCTGTATTGAAAAGTAAAAAATATTGATATTTTTCGGTTGTGATACTGATAAAAACTTACCTTAGTCAGTAGAGAAAATGAAAAAAGTAGATACTTAATTAGAATAGATTCAAACTTTTTAAAAATATTTTACAAGTTATAATTGTTTTATTTTGATAACATTTTAAGATCATTTAATTAAAAAAAAAAATTTTAAAAATTGATAATAAATGAAAAAAAAAACCAATAATGAGGTTGGTATCCATTATCATCACAGTAAGTGATTTGAAAAATCAGATAGATTATGTTTTTTTAAATATGTTATTCAAGGGATTGTCATCTTTTAATAACATCTAATATATATAATTGCTAAGTAACAAATGTTTCAGTACAATAACAAATACTTTTCTCAGAGCTTCTTCTTTCTCAAATCATAAGAATGTGTGTGGTTAGATTTAAAATTGCTATTTTCCCTCTTATTTTCTCATTCTCAAATGCTATTGATTGAGAAGTTTTAAAAAATATTTAATCCTCTAATAGCTTTTTCCACACATTGTTAATTTTTTTAATTCACACTTTTCATTTGTGTTCTTAGACCTTTTAAAAATCTCTATAATTTCCCATAGCAGACTCTGGTCATATAGTTCAATTTTTGCCAGAATATGTGTTTTATTAAAATTGATGTCATGCTTAGTTAATTTAATATATGAATAAATGGCTGATGAATTAGATTTTTCTCTAACTGCCAAAATGTGTTTTTTTTCATTTCTTATGTTTATTCTATGATTGGTCTGTCAAATGTATGAATGTAAACAAACTCCATATGAAAAGATAGGAATAGCACATTTTGGCAGTTAGAGAACAATCTAATTCATCATCCATTTATTCATATATTAAATTAATTAACTATGACATCAATTTTAATAAAATACATATTCTGGCAAAAACTGAACAATATGACCAGAGACTGTTAAGAGAAATTATAGAGATTTTTAAAAGGCCTAAAAACATAAATGAAAAGTATGAATTAAAAAAAATTAACAATATGTGGAAAAAGCTTTTGGGGGATAAAATATTTTTTAAAACTTCTCAACCAATAGAATTTGAGAATGAGGAGAAAATAATAAGGGGGAAAATAACAATTTTAAATCTCACCACACATATACTTATGATTTGAGAAAGAAGAAGTTCTGAGGAAAATACTTGTTATTGTATTGAAATGTCAATTATTTAGCAATTATATTTTTATTACACAGAAGTTCCTGGAAATAATACAATGAATTCATCATTTTTCCATAACAATATTAGAATTAACATTAATATATATATATATACACACACATTCTGGTTTATAAGTATTAAATTTTCTGTACTCACAACTTTGACATCATTAATGATTATTAATGATCACTTATTAAAATGAAGATTATCCCTAGCCTAAATAAAAACTTAAAATGTCAGTTTAAGATTATTATGCATCTCTTTTTAAGGTAAACATAAACACATGGAATAACTTATTTCCTTTTTTTCCCCTGCAAGTGTAATATCTTGTTTAGATATTAAAGAAACATGCAAAATTAACAACATAACAGAATCATCAGACAGCCAAGTATTATTTACTACAAATCACAATGAGAATATAGAAAGGTGACAAAATGATACATTTTAATATATGTTAAGTCAGTTGAATCTACATCATTAAAATTTTACAAAGACTAGACACTGTGAGACTATTTTATTTGCTATTGTGTATTTTCAAGAACAGCATATCTAAGAGAAATTGATTTAATAAAAACTTCTACCTATAAATATAATAGTAGTTTTATTCCTGTATGATTTTTGTAACTTTTTAAAATTAAATATTAATATTTACCGAGGCTGTAATCTCGAGAATATGCATGTAAAATGCGATAGTAGGTTCCCCTCTTTTCTTCCATAGCGTAAGCTTGTGGTTAAACACCTGTAGAGGTCCCTACTATCGCATTTTACATGCATATTCTCAAGGTTACAACCTCAGTAAATATTACTTATGTAATCAATGTGCGTTTAATAAATTTTTAAAATTAAATATAAAAATGCTAGATTTTGTTAGAATATAATATTAATATAGTAGCTAAATATACATACCAAAAGCTAATATTGTTAACTATTCAGAATAATTGTAATATATTATTTAATATTATCATTATCATTAGTAATCTTTTGAATATAAACATCATATATCAATCCATGGGACCAACCTACAAGCCTTTTTCTCTTTTTTTAAACACAAATGTTCCTTTATTAAAATTGTTATTTTTCTTTGCCTTATTTTATACAAATGCTTCTAAAATATTCTTCATAATTTCTCCAAATATTCAATCACAATTTCTCAATAATTTTTTTTATTTCCTAAATTTTAATTCTATATCATTTCTAATTCTTCTCTTTTCAACTTTTTAAAAAATATTTTCTTCTATTTGCAATTATCCAAATCACTTCTTTCTTTTTTTTTCTCATATGTCATAGCATCGGCTGGGAAGTGAACCCACTAACCTGGGACAACTGCTTGTAAGGCAGCTGTGCTGACTTCTTGACCACCAACGCTACTTTCTTTATATAAATAATAGAAAAAACAGTCAACACTTAAACAATACCAATAGCAATAACAATCAACCATCTCTATCTGTTGTCAAGGTAACCTCCTTTAAACAATAAATATGGTCTAACATGTTTATATAAACACTACATATTTCAGTTTGACTATAAAGAATGAAATTATTTAAAGAAGTTTAAATAAACCTCATTAAATAAATAAACATAACCTGTTCTGAAAGCAGACTAACAAATAGTCAATTATAACTTTCAAACTGCATTCCAACTATGTATTACTTAGATAATAAAACTAATAATGCTCAAGGCTAGATACGTATTACTATAAATATAGAAAAGCAGTCAACATTTAAACAATGCTACTATCATAACAAACAACAATCTTAATCTGTTGTCAAGGCAACCTCCTTTAAACAATAAAGATGGAAATTCATCTCTACCTATGGTATAATATATTTATAGACCCAAAGATTACAACTTTGCTACAAAGAATAAAATTATATACATATCCACCTTTATTATAGAAGATGTTGCCTTGACTACAGATTGAGATTGTGGATTGTTATTGATATTGTTATTGTTTAAGTGTTGGCTGCTTTAATATAAAATACAGTCCAAAATATAAAATTTTTGATTAGTTATTTTTTAACATCTATGTTCAATGAATTATAACTTGATAAAATTCTCCTACTTATCACTCTTAATCATTTTCCTTTTTATATCACTCTCCAATGGATGCTTATTATGATTGAATTGAATGATTTATTCAAGAATAAATCTATATTCTGGTTGCAATGCGGTCCAATAATTGTTGAAATTAGTTATATTAAACAGGTTTTTAGTTAAATAATTAAATTTCTTATTCAAAATTTTTAAAGTCATCTCTTCCACTTTTTTTTTACTTTATTTCAAATTTGTTTTTGACATCATGTGGGTGATATAAAACTACTTTTGTTTTCTGTAAAAAAATTTAAATAGCAAAACTGCAATCAGTCTCAACCATGATGCATCATAGTAATATTGGTTGTATATTGACGCAGATGCAGGAAAAAATCAATTAAGCTAAAAATTATATTTCTATGTATTCGGTTTTCATCAAAGTCATGTTATATTAAATACCACTGAGGTGAGGTGCAAAAGTTCTGCTTAAAGAGAAGATCATTTTTTCCACTACCTAAGTCAGTAATTAATCCAAAAACATTTTGATCACAGCAAGTGACTCTAACCAATGAGTTAACTGCATCAGTTATTTCTTCTGATATTAAATATAATCTTAATTTATTTATTAATAATTACTTATGCTTTTGTTTTAAAGTTTTTTTTATTTCATTTATAAAAAAAAATCATCACTGTACAAAAGTTTACATTATAACTTAATTTTTTATAAACTTCGTCTAATAAGAATTGAAAACTTTTTAGATGTGAAAATATTTCTAAGTAGATGGCACTGAACTTTCATTCAGGAGAAGACAGTAGCAAACTATTATTCAAAAGATCGATATCACTCTGAATGTTTTTTATTTGTCCTAGCATTTTTTTCTAAAATTTAAATTTATTCTAGCATAAAACGTAATTCGTTAAATATTGCAAATAATTTAACTCACGCTTTACTAATGTAAATGCTATTTCTCACTGAACTTAAATACTCTATAAAAGCTAAGAAAATATAGACAATTACTAATTCAAAATCATTAGTATAAGCTGCTTACTCTTATAAATTACTGTTCTATAACAAAAAGCCTTTTTAAGAGGGGGGGGATACCATTAAAAAATTGTTTGACATGAGATGCAGATGGGAAGATGTTTATCGGGCAACATTAATAATGACAGGTAATGGAAAAGTATCACCAATGATTATTGAATGTAATTATTAAATGCTAACCATGCCTATAGTCAGAAATTTAACATATCTACAGGTAGCTGTTAGACATATGAACAATGTCTTGATAAATTGAAAATCTCTGGTTTGATCCTAAAAGAATCAAAAATATCTTATGCATAGCAATAAAACTCATCAATTGTGGGTTTCTTATCACAGGAATAACAAAATAAATTGAAAACTGCAACGTTTTCAATGTTGTTTCATTAAAAATAAACTTTTCTACATATAAATAATTTTATACATTTGTAATAAAAATGAATTGATTAAAATTTATTTAAAAAATAATATTTGTGATATAATGCCAAAAATTATTTATTAAACACATAATGAAGGCAGTTGATTTTCTTTTCCAGAGAAGAAAAACTAAATGATAGTACTTAATTAGCTGTATGCTATAGCAATAGAAAATTAGCTTAAGATGTGCATCAAAGATATAAAAGATTTATTTATATACCAAAATAATCTTACTTGATTTTTTCAGCTTATTATAATATCACAAACAAAAAAAGTATTTTTTCTACTCTGATGCCATTATGTATTGTAAAGATAGAAGCATTATTAGAAATATGGTTAGGTTTAAGGTCTTCAAAATTTCCAAAAACTTAGCGATCATAAATCATAGTATTGTGAGCTTAACCAATCATAAAAGAAATAGATGTGGCATGTTCATTTCTAAAAAGGAGGAAAATACTAGAGATATTTAAAAACAATTGAATACTTAAAAAAAAAAACTGAGTAGTTTAATATTCAAGTAAAAATTCAATGTTGTTGTGGATGATCAAAAAAACTATCTAAAACCATATTTAATAAGGCAATCAAGTGAAGCAGTAATCTTGAAAAATATATGGAGTATACAACAACTCCATATTAAGTATATATTTATTTTTATACATACAGTATATATATATAATCAAAAATAACAATATATCCATGTGTCAATCAATGTCAGAGATCATTTAATGTGATCTAATGGAACTAGTTCTCGTCTGAAACTACCTATAACAGGTGTTAACTACTATTAATCTACATATATTGTATGGTAAAATTCTTGTTATTTATTTCTAATTCTTCTAACTTATTTTCTAATAATTATTTTCTTTTCTCCACTTATTTTTAATTTTACTATCCTAAAAAATAAATAATCAACTCATATTTTTTTACAATAATTGTTACCTTGTTATAGACATTGCACAAGTTCATCATTTTTTTCTCTATTTGTAATAAAACTGCTTTATTTTAAATAAACCAATATTTTTTGTCCCATATAAATAAAATCACAAAGTTAAATCTTTTTCTATTTTTTAGAACTTTCTTTGCTTCTAAACATTTCTATTTTTATAATAAATAACTTCAGCTTCAATACTGATTTTATTTTAATATTATGTTAATAATTTATCACATTTTTAATTTTATAACATTTTTAGCTTAATAAGCATGAAATTTTTTATTCTAATAATAAAATCACAAAATATTATACAATATGTTTCTGGCATATGCAACCCAATTGTATAGATACATTGAAATTTATTCCTCTTGTAATTATTTTGAACACCTTAATATCTATCCTAATCCCATTACAAATTATTCTAGCAATTTTGCTTTCATCCATAAATTATAATCTTTCAAATATTTAAAATTTTTATATAATATTTCTCTTACAAATTTACTATCTTTCATCTTCTGCAGTTTTATCTGACATCTATCTATTTTTTTCCAAATGCATATCTTCTCACTTTTTTCTGAAATATCCAAAACTGACAATATTATAAATATATTCTTTGTAGTGCATCAGTTTCATAAATAAAAACAACTACAGTCAAGGTATGTTAAAATCATATCTATTATAAGAAAATAATGGCAATATTTATCCATCGATTTTTTATTTTTATTTTTACAATTGAATACTTTTCGTATTCTAAATCATTCCATTATATTACTAGTTTTAAATCATCAAATAGATGCACTTCAATTTCTATATAATACTTTTCCATTTTTCATTTATTGGTTTATTATTAATTATCAATATTTTTTATTTTTCTTTCCTATATTTAATACCTAACTTTTTTCCTTTTTTATTCACAAATCTTAAATAATATATTCAGCTTTCCTTTATCATCAACAATGTTAATCATCTTATTTAAAAATAAAAATAATGCTTGTTATTTGTATTTTTCGATCTTTAGTCTTGGTAGATTATTTTATAAACCTTTCAAAAATAAAAGAGGCATTATAGATAATAAAGGACAATCTTTATTGAGATTAATTTTGCAATCCAACTAGATTTACAATTCCTACGATTAGATTTAAGACAGGAAAACATCTAGATTATACAGGAATCTATAGATATAGTTTGTAATGCAAATAAAATGTATAATGTTTTCATTAAATTAGTGTACACTGCATTATTATTTTTTATTATGATGTAACTTATTTTTTTAAAGAAAAAAATAAATAGACTTATTGATTTAAATTCAATATATTTTACTGATAATTTTATTCGCTGTACAAAAAGAGACATTTTGAAGACAGTTTTAACTATTTCATTAAATAATATTGAACATTTATATTATTTGTGACATCATACCCCTTCTCCTTCCCGCACAAATATAAGTACATATATCGTTGATAATGGCGGAAATGGCAAATTGTTATAAAAAGTTTCTTCCATAATTCATTGTTATGAGATAGAGTGGTGAATGGTGGGTCATGTGAAAGTCTGTGCTCATATACCCTATATATTACATATATTGATACAGGTATATAATAAGCCTGTAATTCAGTTATTACATAATTCTTTATAAATGAAAAGTAAAAAAAAAGAAGGGGGAGGGAGGATAGATTTAAAATAGCATATTCCAGTCGATTATTTAAAGGTTTGTTCACTATCCCTTTAACAAAAAAAAATAGTTAAGAGAAGAATGTATCAATTGGCTAATGCAATGTTGGATAGAGGTGTTTTTTTTTAACCTCTAGCTAAAAATACACATTAAAAAAATTACTCGAATGACTTATTGCTTGGAAGTTCTTCAGAAGTTTGAGAATAGAAATGATGCACCTAGATTCGGCATCTGTGAGTCTTGAGCATCAGAATTTGCCTCTATGCTGCACTAAAGTAGATATGACAGAATATTTATTCACATTTTACTGGTGAATTATTGAATTGATAGCTATAATGCCATGAACTAGCTATATAAAAAAATCTCAAACTTTCATTCAAATTTGAATCCTATGAATATAGCATGACAGAAAAATGTCCTGACTATTATGTTACAATGCTCTTTTATTTTATATGTACATCCTAATGTTAGATCTTCTAACTTTTTTGATAAACAAAATATATCAATACTTCTATTTTATTACCTTGACATAGATGTAAGAGATATAAGAAATGGGATATAAGTTATAGTCACTTCTGTTCATTTGCATGCAGTTCATCCTGATTTTGTTAAAGAGGCTTTGGGAACTAAATAATTCCTAGTGTAAGAAATCCCCTCTATCATGCCAATTGTCTCTTAGATGAGTGGATAAGCTAATAGAGAATTAGTATACCCTATAGTTTTGGGGGAGAGAAATCTTATCTAAAAGTAGAACTTTAGGATGGTCAATGACATGAGAATAAAGGAGACAATGCAAAACCATTGCATTAAAGATCTTGAAATATCTCATGATAAACAATTACCAAATATTTAATAGTTATTTTACTGATTATGGAATTAATTTACCAAAATCCAGCAGAAGTAGAAAAGATGAAACCATTCAAGTAATCAGGCTGCAAAATCCTCATAATGAAAATAATTTTATCAATAGTGATGTGAGGATATTATGGAGATTTAATGAGTTAGAAGTAGTTAAAAGTTAATGATAAAATATAAGGCAGATCATATGAGTGAAAGAATTTTAATAATTAATATGAAAGCAAACCCAGTGAATATAGTATTAATATAGGAATATTTTCCTACTACTAGTAGTGATGATAAAGAAGTTGAAAGTATTTATGAAAGATTTAAAAAAATATTAGAACTTATCAATAGTAAGGATAATATTATTTTAATGAGTGAATTTAATATATCTGTGAGTGCACATAAAAATTCAAGAAATGTGGCCTGATTTGGTTTGGTGATATGAATTCATAAAATGAAATATTGATTAAATTTTGTGTGCAGAATATATGCAATACATTTTATGATGCATCTAAAGGAAGAAAATATTCATTAAAAGCTCCTGGAGACATTAAATAATATTTGATTGATAGCAGGTACAGTCTACTCAGATAGTGATAATATGCTTATTTTGTCAAAATATATAATAAATTTAAGAAAAAAATTATAACTGGTATTTAAGCAACATACAATATCATGATATAACTAAGAAATATAATGATAAAACTGCTATGATAAATATTGATAATATGTGAAGGAAAAATACTAAAGCATCTATAAAGACAGATGCAACTAAAATATTGAGAAAAAGACATTAATACTAAACAAATAATGGATGATAAAAAATATTGGATTTAATTTAAAAAAGAAATGAAATTAGACATAAAATCAGTAAACATTTAATAATAATAAAGTGCACAGTTGAGAAAGTAAAATGGATGAATATCATAAATAAATAAATTTAAAAAATCAACATGAATTTTGGAATGGTTAAACAAATATATGAAAAAATCAAAATGATATAAAGGAGAGAACATTTATTAATACTGTTAAAAATAAGAAAGATACTTTTTGAAAACAAGAAGAGTATGACTATTAGAAAGAATATATTGAAGATTTGTATAAATATAAATATGAGAGATTATATAGAGGCTAAAAATATGCTTGATAAAGATGAGAAAGAACCTGTTATAACAAGAGAAAGGTTTGAGCATTTACTATGATAAAAAATAATAAGGCATCTGTTATAAATAGTATTCCAATTGAAAATTTTAAAAAATTGTAGTTATATAATTATAAATAAATTATTTGATGTGATAACAGGATATTATAAAAAAGGTATAACATCTGATTTTATAATTACAAAAACTATTGCTTTTCCAAAAAAAAAAAGATAATGCAAATTATGGTAAGAATTATAGAATAATAATTATTTAATACCTTAAAGATTTTACTCATAACAATTAAAAAATACAAAAAAAAATGAGAAAGGAATAATAATTTGGGCGAAACTGAATATGGTTTTAGACCTGGGAAAAAGACTAGAGAAACAATAATAATTCTCTGTCCCAGTAAGATCTGATCGGCTGTTGGTAGTCATAAGCGCTTGAGAAATTTGCACTCTCTCAGTTTAATTTCAATACCATCTGTGCTTTATAAAATAATATTATTTACATATATTGCTACAAAGTTATAACATTGAAAAACTACTGTGTAGTAAATCAAAAGATTACACACTGTATGTTTATAATTTGAACTCAGTTAATTAAGTGTGATGATATTTAAGATTCACACTTTCAGATATAAGTACTTTGGACTGGCTTGGATATATAGAAAGACAAGTAAAGAAGAAAGTGGGAACCACTCTTTTCTTGTTAAATTCTCTGTCCCAGTGCTTAAGATCTGATCGGCTGTTGGTAGTCATAAGTGCTTGAGAAATTTGCACTCTCTCAGTTTAATATCATTAAGAATGATTTTGCAAAGAAGATCAGAAATGAATAGCAAGTATTATGTGGCTTTTATTAATTTTAAGATTTTTGATAAATTGTATTGGAAGTTGTTGTTTAAAATGATGATGAATATAATAAAAAGATAAACAATTTTAAATTTATATAAATGTCAAAATATAGACATAATAGTTGCTAAACTAATATGAACATAAGAAGAGGTGTTTGCTATTCATTGTCATTCAGTTTATTTATTGAGAACATAATTAAAATTTATAGTAAGAAAAAATCAAAAAAATTAAAATGAATGATAGGAAAAGTTATTGTATTTATTAAGCAGATGATAAATCATTATTTGCAGACACAGAAAAATAAATAAATAAAATGATATTAAATATGCTTATAGAATTTTAAATTAAAGATAAATGTTTATAAAACAAAAAATAGAATAAATTTATTAAAACCTTTATTTGAAATATAATGACATTTGGTTGTGAATCATAGTCCTTGAAAAAAACAAAAAAAAGATTAAAAGGAATGGAAATGTGACTTTGAAAAAGATTACTTAGAATGAGTTGAATAAAAAAGAAGACTAATGATGAAATTAAAAAAAAAAAAAACATGGAATAAAAAGAGAACTATTGAATATGATAAAAGTCAAAAAAGATGGTTTTGGGGCCATATTTTAAAACATGATAGGTTTCTACAAAATTTTTGGAAGGCACACTTTTAGATAGAAGATTTAGAGGCAGACCAAAAATATCCCATTTTTAAAATGTGATTAGTGAAATCGATTTTTTTTAAATATGCAGATATGAAATGAATTGCTGAAGATAAAACTATGTGGCTACAATAACAAAGCACTGCCTTTAGAATTTGATGATGATGATGACTTAGATGATAATTATACTTTAATTATGAAAGTATTGCTGAATCTTAAACTAATTTTGTTAATGTTACAAATCTTGATTTACTAATATTACACAAAACAAATAATTTCCCTCTTTCAACTAAAGTTTACTCTATGTCATTAGAATGTTGATTTCTTAACAAATTTTTTAAATTTTGTTTCCTATTTTTATCAGAAAATTTTGATTATTAAATCTATAAAATATTATTTTCTTGTTTATAGAAACAATTTAAACAGAAAGTATTTACACTCTAAGTACATGCTCTGTAATATTTGTTATAATAGCTTATCAATGTCTTGTTACACTGAGAATACTTCAAACCAAAGCACAAGATAGAGACTCTGTACTACTAAGTAAAATTGGATATTATATAAAAAAAATTTAAGCAAGTATTAAACATGTAAGCTTTTAAGAACTACATCAACAGAGAATGACATTATTTCAGATTGCATGTGGAAAAAGCAATCACAAACTTCACATATACCAAATGAATATTTTAAGAACAAATTAAAATCTATTTATCAAGAGTTAGTATGGCTTTAGCAATATAATGATTATCCTATTCAGAATAATATGATTGCATTTATATTTGTTATACTTATTAACAAATCATGATGCAGAAAAAGATTTTAAATTTTATCAACTGAAACCATAAAGCAGTTTATCTGAACCAAAGGTATATTGTTTACAGGTATTAAATTTTCGCTGAAAATGAATTTAAGACAATGGTGCAAAAAATTGAATGAGCACTTATTAATGAATTTATTCAACTACAGATTAAGTTTCTTCTAACATCCATTCATTGAACTCTTTTAGTAAATTTTCTGTGAAAACAGTAATTTGTAGAATTTGCTATTTGTGTTTGTTCAAAATTTATTTATATATATTTTTTGCATTATCTTCATGAAGACTTTATGCTTTAACTATATATATATATATATATATATATATATATATGGGGATATATATATATATATACCCAGAAGGAGGGGGGGGAGGGGGGGGGGGTATATATATATATATATATATATGATTAACACTATGGGAAAATAAGGATCCATACCTGAGATGATAGTGTCCAGTACATGATCATCAATGACTATTCTAGCTCTAGAGAAAATCAGGATTTAAACAATCAGGGATCTGAGGAATTATTTGTTTATCCTCAAGTACAAAAAAAATTAATATCAAAGAGATAAGCATGATAGATCTCTCTGAGAGATCAAATTTACTATAAGTATAATTAAATAAGAACACACTAGAAAAAATAAGTATAAGCAATACTCATCATCACCATGAATGATTAACAATAAAAATAAATCAACAGTCAATCTGGTGACTGGATTTAAAATGTATAGACTAGGCTAATTTTTTAGCCCTTGCCAACTTGGGGCAGATCATTGAAACTATTAGATGGATGCAAAAACTTAACTGCTAATCCATAAGAACACA
This sequence comes from Epiperipatus broadwayi, assembly GCA_028023455.1. Lineage (NCBI taxonomy): Eukaryota > Metazoa > Onychophora > Udeonychophora > Euonychophora > Peripatidae > Epiperipatus > Epiperipatus broadwayi. Next base: position 6,481,294 of record JAQFVV010006222.1, read on the forward strand.
ACCAACAAAAAATAATAATACTGGGATACTAAAACATGCTGAATACCTTAGATATATTTGACATTATAAACTTAATGTCTAATAGAGACTAAACTAAAATAAAATATAATGCATAACTTTAAAGAATATATTCTCCATTCCAATACAGGATGATCATCATCATCACCAGCTGGATTCCCATACACTATATATATATCCCCTATCCCATAAAGCTATTGTGCACAAATCTATATATATATATATATATATATATATATCCCCTATCCCATAAAGCTATTGTGCACAAATCTAGCTCAGGAAACAAGAACTTTATAATTTATTACTGTGAGCAAGAGGAAATAAATAGTTTAGCTTATTATAAATAACCTTAAGCAAATCATGGGCTTTCATTACTTATAGATAACTAGTTTTATTGGGATTATAAAAAAAAACTAAATCCTAGAATATAAGCTGCCATGATATAAGGTTACACACACTTCACAAAAAAAGAATTGAATAGAATAAAGCAATTAAGCTTAAATAATAGTTTTAAAACAATTATTTAATATCTAATTAACAAAAACCAAAAAAAATGACATGATAGTATTACATTTCTAACACCTATTTCATAAAAAAAATGCATTTTCACAAAAAATATATTAGTCAATCAATTAATTTTTATTCATGGATTAACTTTAAATTCATTAGGATCTTTCTTTAAAAATAACTAAGAGTTATTTAAACATTTTCAAAATCAAAGATAACAATCTTTGATTCTACCAGAGAGAACATTGGGAGAAAAAAACTTAGATTTACAGCAGATTATATACAATATTTAAGCTATTTTACCATTTGTAAGAGAAAATTGACTGGGTTTTACAAAAAAAGTGTTTCACAATTTCAAACATCTTAACTTAATATAATTATTTATCATTGTCAATTTTTACATACACAAAAAAAACTTATTATATTTATGAAACAAAAAACAAATTTTTTATTAATAAAAATATAGTATTCACATATCAAAAAATACTAATACCACTAACCATAGCTTTAGTGTTTTTTGGAGTCCGTTTCAGTTGTCATTTCTAGTTTTCTTTTCAATTGAGCTTCTCCTTGAAGGCTTTTTAGACATGACCATGGTTAAACTGCCCTTTTCCTGGTCTTAAGCAATTCCAGGTAAACAAGAAATAGCAAATTTTGTGCATTGTAGTTTTCTTGATTTTTCAGCTGAGACTAACACAGACAAAAATTCATACTCTTCATTGAATGAAAGATTGCAGACTATTTTAGGGGGTACCTTCTCTACATTTTTATTCCAGTGAAGGTAGGTTATATATGGAAGGTGACATTTAATCTAGCACATGGTTTTCATTGTACAAACCATTTTAATGCTAAACTCATAGTATGCTAAAAGCTTGATTAAAAAAAATTCTGCTAGTTTATTCAATAGCTTGGTAAAAATTCCTGCTGTATTATGCCACAGCTTGGTAAAGACTTCTGTTTCTTGGTTTTTAGCAGCTGAATTAAAACTTCACTGTATTCTATTCAACAGCTAAGTTAGGAATTATTTCTTCTCTTACTAACTTTCAGAAGCAGGATGAAGACTTGATTGCTCTCTCTTCAATAGTTAACTTAGAAATATCCTCTCCAGACACTTTGATATCATCATTTATTCACACCCCCACATATATATTTTCTACAACAATCTTGCCCACAAAACAATTATCTGTATTTTACATGATAATTTTCATAATAACCAATTAGATAAAATTTTATAAATACAATTCTTCAGACAATTCCCTCCATAATCATAGATATTGAAAACAAGCCAAGAAATTAAATTACTATCATAAAATTCTTGATATTTCTTTGTAATTTAAACAAAATTTTTTTACAAAAAAACAACAAGATATACTCAGTTAATTGCACTGATTTGATTTTTCTTTTTCATTAAAGAGAGATAAGGAAAAAAACAACTCTGATTAATTAAAAATAAAACTTACAAAGGCATTAATTTCTTATTTTGTTCTTCACTTCATTTTTTTAAAGAAATATTCTTAAATATATTTAATGTTTGAGAATTATCATACTATAATATTTGGATTTAAAATATTTAATTAAATAAAGATCCATTAAAAATATGTATAGGAAAATTAAATATTATTTCCCCCATTAATTAATTAATTTTTTTATGCTCAAACCTGAGGAACATGCTGCCAACTATCTAATTATTATTTTTTAGAGCAGCTATATAGCCAACTGGTTATAATATGTATGCATGTGTTAACATTCTAACATGCAATATATAAAATTAAGATGCTATAAAAACAATTTAATGAAGACTACAACATTGTTGGAAAAAATCTAACAATTATGAAACATTTTTATTTTTTGATAATTTGAAAGACTTTACAAAGAATCAGTACTATATCTAAATTGTTAGTTTTTATTGAGTACAAATTATTTAATTATTTATTCTCAAGATTTTTATCATAATTAAAAAAAAAACATTAATGAAATTTTTTTAAGTCTTAATGCATGAATCTGTAAAGCTAAAAAGAGGGAGACAGAATACACTAACAATGGAATGATCAAATAGTTGTTTTAACTTCCATTGAATAGATGTAGAAAAATTAATAATCTAATTTGGTACTCCTTTCTATGTTTTCTAGTTGCAAATTTTGGTGAATATAAATCATCACCAAGAGATGTATCAACCATGTGCTTGTTCCCAGATTGATATATGATCTAAAGCAAAGAAATAATATAATATTAAACTAACCATTATCCCACAATTTTATTCATTCCTGCAATGTAGATATCAATTATTAGATGCACTGTCGGGCAAACTTCAAACTTTTTCATTATTTAAAAAAGTCAATAAAAATTAAAATATCACAAATAAAAAAAAAATACATTGTGTTTCTATAAAAACTCTATATATTAAACAACAAATAAAAAGAAAAAAATAGTCAAAAGATATTAAAAAAAATAACATAACTTTAAATATTCATATAAAAATAAAGTGTTTTTTTTTCAGTAGTTGATTCAAAATTTATAAAAATTTTAAATCGTCATATCTCTTCAAGAGTTTTAAGCTTTTAACCCTCTCATGTACCATACAGCTTGCTCTTAAGAATGATATTGTCTATTTTTTTTTTATTGTAAAGAGTATTATATATCATAGTTTGTTGCAGTATGGATAAATTACTAGACAAATATCCACGTTAATTAGAAAGGTTTACTTTTAATTTTCTTGCGTATAAAGATTTGTTTTAAATAAAACTTTTTGTTAATGAAAAAAAAAAGACTTTTTTGTTTTATCAAAGAAAAAAAAATAGCATTAAAGAATCTTCATTTTCCTCAAGATAAAACTTTATTTTAACTAATCAATAAAAAAAAATATTTATTTTCAGTATTTTTTTAATTTTATTTGCAGGAGTGATATTAGATCTCAGCTAAAAAAATAAAATGCATAAAGAATAGAGAAATATAAAATATTTTTCGATTTCACCGTAATTGACGATGCGAATTACTTCAATAATTCAAAAGATATTTAAACTTATACGAATAATTTTGAAGATGCACTGAATTAAATCTAAATATTATTTTTTCAAGATATTAAACATTACGGCAGTACAATTAAATATGTTTAAAATTGTATACCCATTCTTTCAAATTTAGAGGTATTGTATTTTAATTTTTTTTTTTTTTTTGACAATGCCCATTGTTCATGATTGGTATAAAACAAATATTTTAAAAGTTGGTAAAACATTATTTCATAAGATCTACATCAGTAAATTATTTTAGAAGCAAAACTGATATTAATAAATTGAGTTATAAAATCCCTGGTTTAGAAAACTTGCCAAAAAAATATCCCCCTCCCTTCTCTTCTCCTAAAAAGATATATACGATATACCATATATATATCATATCAGTTGAGCGTGGGAGGAGGAAAGAAAGAAACATGAAACCACCAAAAATATAGATTAATTATTTGACCCAATCTTTCCTTTCAAAAAATTGACTCAAAAATCTTTAGCTCTGTAGTCTTTCATATCTGCTAAGAACAAAACAATTGCGATTGTGAATTATTTTAAAATTTTAATGTTTTTTAATTTTAATATTTTAACTTCTATTTTAAAACCATTTAGCTACTTAATACTAATAAATCTTGAAAAGAAAAATTAAATGATAAATTGTTTTAAGAAAACAACCTCTTACCAACTAAACTAAGATCGAAATCTAATTTTTCACAATTCATATATATATATCTTAAAGTGGGTTTAATATATGCACTGGTTCATATCGATGGCCTGGATTCGAATTCAGCTGAGTAAATTTGAAACATTTCAACAGTATCCACAGCCAATCCGTATAATTATCCAATAGTTGAGTTGTTGGTGAATGAACAAGATTTTTATTAGTTAAAGAATAAATCAGAAATAAAAAAAAACAACTAAAATTCTCACTATTTGACAAGTGAAAAACTTGGTAAATTCTATCATCTTAATCATTATTCTTTTATGACTTCCTGTCAGAAAGATTTTTGCTTCTTAATAGACTATTTAAATATTGTTTAACCTTTTTATCTTTTGTTTTTTATATTACATATTGATTCTCTATTGAAATTGGATAAAATGATTTTTAAAGAAGTTTACTAATTAAAATAGTTTATAATTCTTGTTTTTGTTTAAATGAGTAAAAAAAAAAACATATCTGTATTTAATGCTTTACACATTTACATTAAAAATTTTAAATTATGAAAAATAGTATTTCCTTTTTAATCTCTTGATGCAATATTTGTTTCAGAGTTTTTATTTTTGTTGTTGTTGTACAAATTGTATAAATTATTTCATTATCTTTAGTTCTTTATAAGATTGTGGATTTGAAAACTTTAGGCAAATGAAATAAAGTGTCAAACATCTATAATTTTAATGGCAAAATGAAAATTGTTTAAAAATTAAAAGAAAAATATTAGCATAATTTAAAGATACCTTATTAGTAAATATTTTTTAAAAGTAACTTAATAAAAAATAAAAATAAATTAATTTAAATTAATAAATTATATTTATTTAATGACAAAAAATACATATATTTAAATATCTAAATGATAAAGATATAATCCATAATTGGAAATTTTTTTTACTACTAATACTGATATTTAAAAAAATTGAAAAAAAGTCTATTATTATTACTATATAAAATTTTTATTAAGATCATTATTAATTATCTATAAATAATAGTGGACTCAAAAAAACAATCTGGATCTCAAAATAATTTTAGCCCCATAGATCATATTCAAATATTAAGAGAAGCTATAAAAAAACAATGACTATGAATTATCATTTTTTTTTTAGATTTAATTTCAAAAGCATTTTACAATGGCTGAAGCTTTGGATAAATAAGACTAAAGATATTGCTAAATTCTAAAGAATGTTTACTAAAATATAGCAGCAGTGATTAGATCAAATAATGATGCAAAAAATTAATATTGATAAGGATATAGGACAGAGAGATTTCATTTCTTCAAACTTTTTTTACATCCGTTGTATGAAAGTATTTTGAAGATTAAAATAGGAAGATAAGAAAATAAAAATAAATAGAGGTTAATATGACTGCTTTTACTACTAAATTTTTTAGGGTTTCATGAAAGTAACAAGATCTTTAAGATAAAAATATAAAAATAAGACTAAAGATGAATACTAAAAGCGAAAGCGAAAACTATTGTTCAGTTGTTTTTTTAAAAAGAAAATGATGATTGATAGTAATGAATTAAAAGAATGTGATATCTATAAATATATTGAATAGATTGATAAATGCAATAGTAAAATTAATCACAGATTTACAAAATTAAATTTGGAAATGGTTTTAGTAAAAATAATTTTTAATATTAAAAGAATATATGCTAATATACTTTAAAAAAAAAGGTTTTAATATATTTCATTAGTGCTTGCAAATGTATAGGAGAATAACCCTTAATAAAAGGAAAATATAAAAACTGCAGACCACACAATAAAGTGTGCAAAAATCTATATTAAGGTTAACAAGGTGAATCTGAAAGTGAATTACATTGATTAGAAAATAAACAAATACATGAAAATAGTAAAAGTTAAAGAAACATAGTTTGACTCCTGTAAGAAATGTTAATAGCTAGATAACTAAAATCTTAACTAATCAGACCCTAAAAAGATTGTAAGAGTTTTAAAAAAACTATATATGAGCTGGATGATGAGATAAAAAAATTTGTTAGAGAAATATAAATTTTTTTATAAAAATCATTGTATTGATAATGAATAAATTGATGGTTATAATGATATATAATATTTATATATAATTTTAATTTTCACTTCATTATATATGTAACATTTTTCATATCTATGTTCATATGATAAAGTAAAGTATATAATTTTTTTAAAAGTGAAATTGAGTTTTATACATATAATTTTTTTTGATTTTGGCCATTCAATGGATTTTCATGTTTATATAGCTTTCTCACCTTTTTTTTAATGGGTAGATAAAATTTAAAAAATGGAATCTTCTTACAAGAACAAAACTTCATGATTATATAAATTATGGTATAAGTCATATAGAAAAGCACCGTAAAACATTCTTGAGAAAGAAATATTTTCATTGAACAGCATACTTTAATAAATATTATCCCAGCTATTTTGGAAAAAATGAAATATTAGCCTTATTGAGAAATTAAAACCTTGCTTAATCATACAAATATATATGTTTAAATGAAGATTTTTTAGAATAACAGACATAAATGACATATCTGGATTCATCCATATATAGTTAATATTACTAACATACCAACATAATTTTGTCTGCATCACAATTGGGAAATGATTATCCAATTGATGTCAGATATGATTTCTTTAAAGGTTGGTACTATAGCACTGTTAATTATACATGGAATGAACTTTGATATATATGTATAACTTATTAAAAATGGAAATGAAGAAAATCCATTATGCTGTGGCATATAAATTTATCATAAAGTAATAAAATATCAATATATAACATCAATTACAAAAAATATAAGTTTATAATTATACAGAAAAACTTTTTTCAGTTCATAAATTTATGCAGTCTTCAATGTAAAACATCTGTATATGTAAATTATTGTCATCTATTGTTAAAATCTGTAAATATTTAAATAAATGAATAACAGATTTTATAGAATGTGGAAAATTTTGTATAAAAAATACAGATTGTATTATAAACAAATTAAACAATATAAATTGAAGAGAAACTTAAATATTTTTACAATGGATATGGAAAAAATGTATTCAAGTTTTCCAAGAATTAAAGTATACAAATATTAATCCAAAATTTTCATCAATATATAAATGATATAAATATAATAAATATTATAAAAGATTTAACATAGATACATAATAGTTTGTATTTAAACAACAATGAATTTTGGAATATATATAAAAGATGAGTTATAAATAGTGCAATTAGTGGGTTAATGTCATCAATATTTATAAATGTATTAGAAAATATTATAATTTTAAAAAAGTATATAATAAGACAAAAAATACTACCTGAATATTATTCTAGATATATATTTTAATATTTGGTAAGAAAACACTCATGAATAATATTTATAATTTTAATTATATATATATTTTATAATTATATCAGTAACTTATAAGACCATAATATTGTCAAAAAAATTATAAACTCTTAATCAATTGCTAAATTATAAATAAACCAAACTAATAGAAAACTCATTGATGTACAATTTAATTGAATATCATCTAATCAATTTTCATTTTAGTATAAACCTTTTCAAGATGCCATTTTTCAAATTTAGCATGTTACAAAGAATGTTAAATTAAAAAAAAAATACTTTCTTTAAAAATTTTTATGAGTTTATTTCTACTGATGAATACTAGAAAGCATATAAAGATGTAGAATATTCTTTATCACATATAAATTTTAAAAATGATATCTTGAGAAGGTTGTGTGAGAATGAAAATTGATTAAATTAGATTAAATGAAGTCGTATACTAATGAGTTGTCTATTATTTTGATTTATTTATAATTTATAGATTGATTAAGAGAATATATATATATATATTGTAATGGACCGTATATCATATAAACATATTATACTTCAAATGTAATAGAACATCAATATATGAGAAGAAAATAATGCTTCAAACATTGGATGATAAACGTAATGGAATATATATAATCTAAATGAATCCAATTGTTGAGAAAGCCTAATATAATAAATTGTATAATTTAAATGAAGAAAGATAAAATTATCCCAGTTATATTTAAATAAATTGTTTATATGCCCTTCCAACTAGCTATACATGAAATAAATCTAAAATCATACAGAGCAATGAGATCTATCATTATAATTTATTCTTAAGGTTGATATAACTAACTAATCAAATATATATCAGAAACAAAGAGAATTCTATTAAATCCAATATACACATCCAATAAGTAAATTTATGTATATCTAAACATATCAATGAATAAGAATATGTGTAAGTAGCCTAAAGACTAAACAATAAGTGAAATATGAAGTTATCCTCTATTAAATTGTGAATTTAATTAATTTCATAATGAATCTGGCATTAAAAGAAAAATAAGAATAAAATATTAATACTCTTTTAAATAACTTACAAAGGCATTACTTATAAAACAAATAGTACATCCTTTATTTCTATATTAATTTTAGGTAGTATAAGTGTATTAAATAGTTTTTAAATAAAAACCCAAATAATAAATATATGTATATACTTACAATAAGTATATACATATATTAAATAGATAAAGACATATCTGTGCTTAACAAGTAGTTATTAATATAAATATAAATCCATATTTATATTTTTCAAATATTCAAAAATAAAAAAAATAAAAAATATATATTATATACAGCAAATATATATAAATTATTGTTTTGGTCTGCATAAGAATTATCATATGAAGTTAAAAAAATGAAAATAGATAAATTAATAATAAAAAATTTTTATAATAAAAATTTTGCGAATATAAATTTCACTTATTAAAATATACATAACAACCCATATGCAACCCAAACCTATATGTCATTCTTTAAGATTTTAAATTACTTAAGTGTTAATTTTGACACCTGTTAAACGTTTATTGCTGTTAGAAAACAAGACGCTTGAATTGAATATTTATAAAAACGTTATATTTTTATAATGAAAAATAAAAGTAAAAAAAAAAAGAATATCGATCTCAAAAGTATATATATAAACATATATATTAATAAAGTTTTTTTTACTACCTTTCAAAGTTCAACATAATCTGCTGTTTTATTCCTTTATCTGTTTAATATTAGAATGCATTCTATCTAAAGTTAAATTGAAGAAATACTACGTTAGAAGAAATTATTGATTTCCAAATGCACATACATATATTTCATTTTTCCTTTTTAAATTTCTCTCCTTGAAAAAAAAAATAATAATTGACATGTTGAATCCAATATGTTAATTAATTTTAGTTACCTCCAGATTATTATTAAATTGACCATTACAGATTCCAGATAGCTATGTCAAATTTCGGCTTCAGACGCGTTGAAATTCATGTGTTGAAATTCATGTGTTGAAATTTCCTTAGTTTTTCTTTTTAAACTGCTTTGGAATAAATAAAAGAAAACGGCACAGCCCCTTGGCTGCGATATATATATATTAGCCAGTCATGTTTATGTATTGATTACAGAAATTTATCTTATTCCACTATTCATAAGAATGGCAATTTCAAAGAAACAAAGTACAACAAATTTTTATCCTTCAGTTTGTTTTATTACCATCTTAATAATAATGGCCTCTTTTTTGTTGCTGTTGTTGTTCTCTGCATGCCAGCAAATGCTGTTTTGAAAACCATTGTTACATATGTTTTCTTTTAAACAATTAACATTAAAAAAAAATATTAAGCATATATATATATATATTAAATTGAAAATTTATTTGACAGCTTTAAAAATATATATATACATAAATAATAATATTGCATTTTTTTAATAATCACTGCAAATAAAATAATTTTTTTATATAATCAACAATTTATATGTCTTTATTTATTTATATTAATTAAATATTCATAATGATGTACCATGAACATATAAATAAAATAATAACTTCAAACAATAACTATACCTAATAACCATAAACAATAATAATACTTCATATATAAACATCAACTCAAAGAGATTTTTTTTTTTAATAACAAATAATAATTTTTAAAATATAGATAAACTTATCGATATTTACAATACCCCCTAATCCACCGGAAAAAAAATGTCTTTGCAAATAACTAATTAATTATGAGATATCGAAAAACTTCTCAAATTTGTAATCTTTCTAAGGACTAACATGGTTTAAAGAATATTATTTTTCTTATTAATAACCATATTCATTTATTTATATCTGTCTTTCAGATCATCTAGATATTTGTCCAAGTTTTCTTTAAAAAAAAAAATAATAATCAAAAGTGCCTTTTTAATTCTTCTTGAAAAGAATTTCCAGTATGTTGAATTCTGTGAAGAAATTTGCTTTGATTTACAAGATTTTTATATAACATTTTCGTATAATTCAATTGCTTTTGAATAATTTTGAGATAAGTATCTAAAGATTTTGCTATGAACTCCTTAGATTCTGCATCTATATCCTTTACATAAATACTAACTTGATCATAAGCACTAACATAATTCTTAACTTTATCAATAACAGTTGCTATTTTATCAGATAATCTATTACCTTTCCTTTGACTATCTTGATAAACATCATCAACTTGAGTAAGTCTTTATTTTACTTCACTTGTTCTACGTTCAATTAAAAACAATTCTCTGGGCAATCTTGAATGGTATTTATTCAAATTTTCCAAATAATCCTTTAAAAATCGCAAATCAGATGGATATGATACAACTTCAACATTAAAGAATTCTTGAAAATCATTTTGTTTTACACCATTAATATTATCCTATTCTATATTAATTCTTTTCAGTTTAACTTTAGATTTACTTAAATCTCTTTCCTTAGCTATATTTTCTCAAAGAAAATCTTTATTAATCACATCCTCACTTCTTATTTTAAGTTTAATTTTGGCTTTGCCAATTTCTTTTTCCTCATCAATCATCCTTCTATCAAGATTCAGATCAAATATCTTTTTACTCATTCTTTTAAATTTTACCTTTGCTTTTTCTACATCTCTTTCCTTGTCAATATTCTCTCTAAGAAAATCAATATTATTTATCATTCCATTTATAACTTTAAGTATAACTTTGGCTTTTCCAATATCTTTTATAAAGTTTATATTTTCCTTAAGAGCATCTATATTAATCAGACTATCTTTTATCATTTTAAGTTTGATCTTAGCTTTTCAATTTCTCTTATATAATCTATACTTCCTTTAAGATAATTTATTTTAAACTTCTCTCTACTCAACTCTTTGAATTTTACTTTAATTTTCTTCATATTTTTATTTTTAAATTTTACTTTGATTTTACCTACTTTCATCCTTCTATTACAATTTTCATAAATTCTATAAGTAAAAATTGTTAATATAAAATTTATATTAAAATATTAATTAAATTACTAGCTAATCATAGTGTATGGGCCAAAGACTTCTAGCATTATAGGTTCCCCTCAAACCATCATGCATATGAACAACATAAGCATTTGTTCCAACCTTTTTATCAATCCGATATGGTCCCTCATAAATATTAAAAAATTTCTTGAATTTGTGGTCTTGTGGATTACTAACATGAGGTGTATGAACTAGCACCATATCTCCTTCCTTGAACTGACTAGGATGCTTTGGCCCTTGTAATCCCTGTTTGTCTCCCATTTTTATCATATTTTCTTTAGCTTTGATGACATCATCATTGTGATCTGACTCCTCTAATATAACAGGCAATGAGGTTTTAATTACACTTGGCTCTTCCTTTCCAAAATGCAACCACATAGATGTAAAGCCTGTAGACTAATTTCTAGGCATGTTAATGTACAACAATACCTGCTTTAATTGGTTTACCCAACCACGATGATTTCCTTCAAGATATACCCTAAATAACCAACTCAATTCTCTCATAACCCTCTCACATGGGTTAGGTTGAGGGTTACAAATAGAGATCAGTACAGGTTTAATGTTTTGCATACATAACCAATTTTTCCATTCTACTGACATAAATGAAATGGCATGATCAGTCAAAATTGACTCTGGTTTTCCAACTATTGGAAATTGAAAGTTTGTCATTACCTTGTTAGCTGCGGCTTTTCTCACTGGATAAGCAGTGATATGTTTTGTAAATAAGTCATATGTTACTAACAAAAACTTGTACCGCCGATAAGAGGGTAAAGGACCATAAAAATCAAGTGCCAAAATTTCATTAGGCTTGTTTGGTAATATAGGCTGCCATTTTCCACATATGACCTATTCAGAAACTTTGTTTTAAGACAAATTTCACACAATTGTAAAGTATCCAGTATAGATGCATACATCCGAGGCCAATAAAACAATTTACGCAAAGCATGTTCTATTTTTCTAGGACCATAGTGTCCACACAGACAATGTACGTAATTTATAAGTCTTTTCCTAATATTGCTAGTTTGTCATTACTTTGATGACATCATTAGCCGCAGCTTTTCTCACTGGATAAGCAGTGACATATTTTGTAAATAAGTCATATGTTACTAACAAAAACTTGTACCGCCGATAAGAGGGTAAAGGACCATAAAAATCAATTGCCAAAATTTTATTAGGCTTGTTTGGTAATATAGGCTGCCATTTTCCCGCATATGACCTATTCAGAAACTTTGTTTTAAGACAAATTTTACACAATTGTAAAGTATCCAGTATAGATGCATACATCCGAGGCCAATAAAACAATTTATGCAAAGCATGTTCTATTTTTCTAGGACCATAGTGTCCACACAGACAATGTACATAATTTATAAGTCTTTTCCTAATATTGCTAGGAACATAAACTTTCCATGATCCAGAATTCATAAGATCTACCTGGTACATTAATATACCTTTCAACAATTGATACCGTATCAATTCTCCATTAATCATTGGCTCTGCCACTCCCCTTGCAATAGTACTGTCATTCAATTTGGACATTATAAGCCCCAATTTAGGATCCTGTAACTTTCTCCACAGAGTCATCGACTACCAAGGTAAGAGCTGTCAAAACCAAGTTTCTTGTATAATTAATAGGTTGATCTGGGTATTCCATTGGGTTCTGACTAAGAATATCAGGGACTATATTATTTTTAACCTGACAGTATTGCATGGTATAGCTAAATTGCTGCAAGAATAAACTCCATCTCACCAAGCAGTCATTATTTAGATATCCCTTATTTAAAAACTCCAAACTCTTATGGTCTGTTATCACTACCACTTGGGATCCCAACAAAAACTGCTTAAGCTTAGTGAAAGCCCAAACTACTGCCAGAGCCTCTTTCTCTGTTGTGGAATAGTGCAGTTCAGCCCCTTTCAACCTAAGGCTTAAAAAATACAAGATCAATGGTTTCCCTTCTACACTCATTTGAAATAACCCCACTCCAAGCCCATACCCACTGCTATCTGTTTGAACATAAAATGGCTGTCGAAAATTTGGGTAATGTAGAATTATTGTTTCCAAAATCTTGCTTTCACATGTTCTAACTCTACTTGATGGATATCTAGCCATTTTCATTTAACATTCTTCTTCAACAATTGAGACATGTGAATTGTATCTAAGGCAAAATTCTTATGAAGTGATGGTAAAAATTGCATAATCCGAAAAATGAACGCAGTTGCTTCTTATTTTCAGGTTGTGGAAAATTTTTTATAGCCATAATTTTGTCAGGATGAGGCTTAATTCCTGCTGCACCTACCAGATGCCCTAAAAAAATGATTTCTTCAGTAGCAAAGCTACTTTTCTTTAAGTTAATTTTGATGTTTTTATCCTTACATTCTTGAAGAAATGCTTTTAAATGTTGTAGATGTTCATCCATATCCCGTGAGGCAATAACGATGTCATCTACATACATCACTAATATGTTCTTAATCTCTGTATATAAAACTTGATTTAAACAACGAATTAAACTTGCCCCACTATTAACCAATCCGAATGGCATCCTCTGGAACATATAAGATTGTCCCTCATATTTGAAAGCAGTAAACTTTTGATCTTGTGAATGCAAATAAATTTGCCAATAACTGGCAGTAAAATCCACAGTAGTGAATATCTTCTTTCCTTCAAAATGGGCTAAGAGTTCCTGTATCATTGGAGGAACATCACATTCCGGAATTGTCCTACGATTTAGAAATCGGGCATCGAAACAAATGCGAGCCGATCCATCCTTCTTTTTGACAATAACTAAAGGGTTATTAAATGCCGAGGCAGATTTTTGGATAACACCCCATTCCACCATCTGGCTAATTTGCTTATCCACCTCCTTTTTGTATTGATAAGGTATTGGGTAGGATTTGCACTGAAAGGGTTCCAGATCATTCAGTCATATCCGGTGGACATACCCTTTGATGATTCCAGGCTGTTTTGAAAAAACATTTTTGTAATTACACAATAACAAATATAAGGCCTCTTTCACCTCATCAGTTAAACCAATTGATTCATTTACTGTCAATTTTACATCAAGATCAGTTGTGACTGTTTCTGTGCAACTTAAATTTAAGGATTGGTGAAGTACATATTGCTTAAAATGAACAATTTCACCTTTACATATCAATTGTTTTGCCATATAATCTATGATGCAACCATGCATCTGAAGAAAATATGATCCCAAGATCACAGCATGTACTAACCCTGCCATTATCAAAAAACATGTTCCTGGCTTACTGACTTAAATTGTACCATTAGCCATACTTGTTGAGGAACCAATTTAGCCTTCCACCCATTGGCTAAGGTAACCTGAAAGGATTGTTTGATCGGCAAGAATGGAACAATCATAACCATTTCTAAAAGTCGGTGAAATAATTCATCTGAAATAATGGAAGCCTGACTACCAGTATCAATTAAAGTTCTAATCTCAATTTTTCCAAACAAGATCATAATTTCTGGACAATTGCTAAAAATAGGTTGGTTCTCTATTTCTTCCACTCCAAAATCTTCCACTTCAAATTCTATTGAATTTAAAGCCACAACCAAATCATTCCTCTCCATATCAATCATTGGTCCCCGCAGTGAGGAACACTGCCACAAAGCCCTACTCAGTTTAATGGATGATTTGAACATCCAGTTGCTGGAGTCTTAACCCCAGTACTGGTGGGACCATATGGATAACTTCCTGGTTGTAAACTGGTAATATGATTATATTCATGATTTCTAATGTAACCTCCATGATCCCTATATGGATTTTGTCTCCTATTATTATGATAATTCCTTGTGGACCTTTGCATGTGACCTGCAAATTGGTTTCCTGGTACATGATAGTTTATATTTGCCAAACTGTAATTAGGGTTATCTCTTTTAGTTCCAGTTGATCTATTACAAGTACCCTCTCCAGCTTCTAATATTCCCAGGATATCTGCTACTTCTTCAACGGAATGCCGATCTGCAGCCACCAATGTTTGCTCAATATGCCTTGGTAAATTTCTACGCAAAATCCGCACAATCTGGGTTTCTGATAGTGGAAATGCAGTCAGGGTTTTGAATTTGGCCACCTGATGTCTAAAAAATTGAGTATAACTCCCATCATGAGAAGTATATTTTTCATGAGAAAGTCTATGGCATATAGAATCCTGCTTGTCCTCATTCCAGAAGTTATTCATTATTGCTTCACGATAATCACTATAAGTCTGAGGCCTTTCAAACAGAGATCTCCACCATTCTTTAGCTGATGTATATAAATGGTTACTAGCAACTGCCAACTTTTCTTTCTCTGACAGGATACTGAGTGTAAACAACTCTTCTAATGTACTCAAGTATTCCATAGGATTCTCATGATATTCGCCTTTAAAAACCTTAACATTAATGAACCTTGAAGCATTATGATTCATATATGAATCACTAGAGATTTGGGGGGAAAATCAGAAGATCTTTTGGACTCCATCACATTTGCTCCATCATGAACTTTATCTAAACAACACTTACAATTTTCCTTATTTACCAATTCCTTAACAAATGTTTCATCCTTAAGATAACCTCTGTCTGCAGTATTATCTTTCATTTTATTTTGGTCTATCTCTACTTCATGTTCTCTCCATTGTTTTTGTAAATTTGATATACATTCACAATTCTCTAACATAATGGTTTTTATTTGCTCAACTTTTACATCTATCTCTGAAACATCCTTTCGTATCTCTATTTCATAATTTTTACAGGCTTCAATTCCACTATTATTCATATATTCTGAAAGGGGTCTTAATTTTCCTTGAATTTGATCCAGTTTAACATCTATTTCCTGAATACGATTAGAAGTAACATCACTTACTACATTAATCCGTTCATTTATCTCTTGTAATTTATTAACATCAATCAGCTGTTCCTCTTGTTGCAATCCCACAGCAACTTTAATTTCAGCAGAGATAATTGTATGAATATTTTTAAATGAAGATTCATTATCAATTCTCAGTGCTTGGAATTTATCCCACAATACTTTGCTATCATTAATAATCCTTTTCTCAAATTCCCCATGCTCTTTCTTAGACTCTTCAAATCTGGCTATAATTCCTTGATTTTCTTCCCTCATATCACTACTTATTTCTTCGAATTTTGCTTTCAAAGAATTAGCTTCAACCATTGTCTCTTCTCTGTATTTTTCCATTTTTTCCTCAAATTTTATCTCTAATCTCCTAACACTATCATCTACCAGCACTTTTAATTCAACTTTTAATCCCTTAGAAAGTTCATCAGAGTTGGTTTTCATCTCAGCTCTAAGTTCATTAATGTTGGTATTTAATCTAGACTCTAGTTTCTCAGAGTTGGTTTTAATCTCAGCTCTAAGTTCATCAGAGTTGGTTTTTAAGTTGGTTTTCATCTCAGCTCTAAGATCTGCTTTTAATTCTGCTCTAAATTTTTCCATAAAATCTCTTAAATCAAAATCACCACTAACTGGCATTTCACTACTGTTATCCATTATTATTAGAACTGCAATATTATATACTCATACAAAAAAAAAATCTAAGATATAGATATATTTCTATGTAGTAATTACCACAGATCAAGGGCTCACCATCTCCAATCATTATCCCAACAAGCAATTACTCAACTAAGCAAAGTACAAGCCTTTTTAATTTTATGATACATAATAGCTATCCAATAATCTAAATTTTAGTTATTTAAACTCATGAACTTTTTGGCTTATAAAAAGTCTCATCTATCACTATAACATTAGTAAATTTCTCTAATATATGTATAGAGTAACAACTGAGATCACTAGCTAACATTTATTTATATTTAATGATAATAAATATTCTACACTTATACAATATTGAAATGTGGATATTTCATATCAAATTCAATATAACCTTGTAATATTTAAAATATAATAAAATGTTCACATGCCTTAAAATAACTAATTCAATAATATTGTGAGACAACTTTCTCACTCAAGATAATGGTAGTTAAATATAAAATTATTAAATTGATACCCATAAATTTTCTGGACCTTAAAACTTAATACCATTTTATATACATAAAAAAAAATCAACTTCACTAATTATTAACTTTTGTGCCCAAAACACTATTTTACTAAAATTGTACTAATGCAATTTATTATCAACAAACATTCACTAACTGAACTTCATGTTTAAAGGTCACTTATAATGGAAAATAAAATCTTGATATGTTTGTTTTTTAAGCCCTAATTGATAATCAAATGTAATAAATTATTTTTTACCAATGATAAGCAATTAACCAGACCCTTAAGTTTGATACTATATATTTAGGTTATATAATCATCCATTTCTCTAAAGATCTGACAGATACTGACAGCCAAAAGATTGATTAGCACTTCACAACTTTGATATAGATAAAAGAATTCAATCACTACTCTTAAAGCATACAATGTTTCATGAACACTTAGATGATTATCACATTTCATTCTATCCAAGCTGCCCTGCTTACATCCAAGTCTTAGGGGCTATTATTTATAAAATATTTCCTTGCCCATCTTTGGGAGCCTTAGAGGCAAATATTATACATATATCAAAAATAATTATACCTTACTCTCTATGGAGTCTTAAAGGTAAAATCATGGCAGGACTACTGTTAACTGCTTCATGATAAATAATAACAAACATCAAAATTTGGGTTGGAGCAGTAAATGAGATCAATCAATCACAAGTGACATGAATGTATCACATCCTCAAGACATTGACAAAAATTCCCCATCCAACATCAATACTTGCAACAGAACCAACCAAACTCCAACAATCAAATATCCAATCCAACCTTCAAAATCATAGATTTTCTATAACATAAATTTTCCAAATATGGACAAAATTATTACGCTATAATTTAACACCATCAATATAATTTTTAAATTGAAATTAAACTGCTTCATGACTATATTTATCTTTCAGCATTAAAAAATACAATAACAGTAACAAACACCATCTAAACATAAGGCCAAAATATTTCTATATATAAAAAAAAAATTACACAAAAATACTTCTCTTTCTTTAAACTATACATCTCATATCAATATATATACTACACATCTCTCAGGTATGTGGGGTATTTCAAGCTCTAATTAGCTTATTTCAGGCCCTAGTTGTTGCACCAAATGTAATGGACCGTATATCATATAAACATATTATACCTCAAATGTAATGGAACGTCAATATATGAGAAGAAAATAATGCTTCAAACATTGGATGATAAACGTAATGGAATATATATAATCTAAATGAATCCAATTGTTGAGAAAGCCTAATATAATAAATTGTATAATTTAAATGAAGAAAGATAAAATTATTCCAGTTATATTTAAATAAATTGTTTATATACCCTTCCAACTAGCTATACATGAAATAAATCTAAAATCATACAGAGCAATGAGATCTATCATTATAATTTATTCTTAAGGTTGATATAACTAACTAATCAAATATATATCAGAAACAAAGAGAATTCTATTAAATCCAATATAGACATCCAATAAGTAAATTTATGTATATCTAAACATATCAATAAATAAGAATATGTGTAAGTGGCCTAAAGACTAAACAATAAATGAAATATGAAGTTATCCTCTATTAAATTGTGAATTCAATTAATTTCATAATGAATCTGGCATTAAAAGAAAAATAAGAATAAAATATTAATACTCTTTTAAATAACTTACAAAGGCATTACTTATAAAACAAATAGTACATCCTTTATTTCTATATTAATTTTAGGTAGTATAAGTGTATTAGATAGTTTTTAAATACACACCCAAATAATAAATTTATGTATATACTTACAATAAGTATATACATATATTAAATAGATAAAGACATATCTGTGCTTAACAAATAGTTAGTAATATAAATATAAATCCATATTTATATTTTTCAAATATTCAAAAATAAAAAAAAATAAAAAATATATATTATATACAGCAAATATATATAAATTATTGTTTTGGTCTGCATAAGAATTATCATATGAAGTTAAAAAAATGAAAATAAATTAATTAATAATAAAAAAATTTTATAATAAAAATTTTGCGAATATAAATTTCACTTATTAAAATATACATAACAACCCATATGCAACCCAAACCTATATGTCATTCTTTAAGATTTTAAATTACTTAAGTGTTAATTTTGACACCTGTTAAACGTTTATTGCTATTAGAAAACAAGATGCTTGAATTGAATATTTATAAAAACGTTATATTTTTATAATGAAAAATAAAAGTAAAAAAAAAAGAATATCGATCTCAAAAGTATATATATAAACATATATATTAATAAAGTTTTTTTTACTACCTTTCAAAGTTCAACTTAATCTGCTGTTTTATTCCTTTATCTGTTTAATATTAGAATGCATTCTATCTAAAGTTAAATTGAAGAAATACCATGTTAGAAGAAATTATTGATTTCCAAATGCACATACATATATTTCATTTTTCATTTTTAAATTTCTCTCCTTGAAAAAAAAAATAATAATTGACATGTTGAATCCAATATGTTAATTAATTTCAGTTACCTCCAGATTATTATTAGATTGACCATTATAGATTCCAGATAGCTATGTCAAATTTCGGCTTCAGACGTGTTGAAATTCATGTGTTGAAATTTCCTTAGTTTTTCTTTTTAAACTGCTTTGGAATAAATGAAAGAAAACAGTGCAGCCCCTTGGCTGCGATATATATATATTAGCCAGTCATGTTTATGTATTGATTACAGAAATTTATCTTATTCCACTATTCTTAAGAATGGCAATTTCAAAGAAACAAAGTACAACAAATTTTTATCCTTCAGTTTGTTTTATTACCATCTTAATAATAATGGCCTCTTTTTTGTTGCTGTTGTTGTTCTCCATGTGCCAGCAAATGCTGTTTTGAAAACCATTGTTACATATATTTTCTTTTAAACAATTAACATTAAAAAAAAAATATCAAGCATATATATATAAAAAAATATTAAATTGAAAATTTATTTGACAGCTTTAAAAATATATATATACATAAATAATAATATTGCATTTTTTTAATAATCACTGCAAATAAAATAATTTTTTTATATAATCAACAATTTATATATCTTTATTTATTTATAATAATTAAATATTCATAACGATGTACCATCAACATATAAATAAAATAATAACTTCAAACAATAACTATACCTAATAACCATAAACAATAATAATACTTCATATATAAACATCAACTCAAAGAGATTTTTTTTTTAATAACAAATGATAATTTTTAAAATATAGATAGACTTATCGATATTTACAATATATATATATTAAATTTACAAAAATAGAATTTAAAAATAAAATTAAATGTTTAGTTGCAAAATATACTTAGATGATGATAATAAAATTATATGAAAACTTTCATTAAAGAAAATAAATTAAGAAAAATAATTCCTATTGATTTATAACAAGCATGCAAAAGATGGCAGTTATTAAAAATATTAAATATAAAAATAATAAATGTAATACAGATAAAAATGTATATAATTTCCAAAAAATCAATTTATAGAATTATATGAATATAGTTCTAAAATATAAAAAATATACTTTTCAATTGCAAAAAAATTCTATATTACATAATATTTAAAATTAAAAATAATCAATTTAAAACAAAATTGAAATAAACAACTCACTATAGATAAAAATATTATTTAATACATCAATCCAGCATTCATTCCTTAATGGAACCTTTTCAAGATATTTCTTTTTACTCAGTTACATGACCAATGTTATTTACATTACATTACAATAAATATAATTATTAAAATACATACATTAAATATAATTAATAAATACATATTGAAACGTTATTATTTGGCCTATCATCACATTTTATCTACTATGTCCCATAGTAGTATTCTTTTCCTAATTCAAACCCATCCAAGTCCATGTATATTATCATATAATAATGTATTTTAGGTATATTTACATGTATGTGCATATGTTTATATATTTGCATGCTTTAAAGATATTAATATCTGTATGCATATTGTATACGCATACTCAGTTTATAAATTAAATTCATACAATAAAAAGTAAGTTGCATAGACATTGTTGTATGTTTATAAGTGCAACTACATATGTATGCGAATAAGGCTGCAATGTAATAATTTTATAAACATTGCCACACAATTTAAATTATTTTATCTAAGTTTTTTTAATAAGATTTAAGTACAAATTTACTTTTATTCGCATATAAATTTTCAACCCAGAGGTGACAAGATTACACATATAGCAAAATGCTTACAAAACTTATATCTCTTTTAAAAATATCATCTGTTTCTTGGAAATTATCTTATGTCACACACACCTGGTTTAATTTGTATGAGAATCAAGAACAGAGTTTTAAGTAAATTTTAAAATAGATTTATGACAAAAGAAAACCAGTCAATCTGCACTATTGAATGAATAATCAGGATTTTACTTTTCTCTTTGTTAAGGTTAATAAAGATATGTTAAAACTTAAATCTTAAAACTAAAAATTGTAAACAACTTCATGGTTTTGCAGGAGGGAGTAAATGTGTTAATGTAAAATAACCCAAAATCAAGCACTAAGATTCACTCTCTTAAATCTTGTAATGTTTTGCTGCTGAAGCTACACCAGATTTTAAAATGGAAACTAGTGACTAGAAGCAACCAGTTTTCCATCTTCCTTTTGGAAGATCAGTCCATGATAATGGAGAAGTTCAAGACCAACAGCCTGTCAAGAAGATAGTGGACAAGCTGGCCCAATGGAGAATGCCAGTGCCAAATGCCATGAAGATGCTTCAGCTAAAAAAATATCAGTAAAATTTCTTCCCACAGAGCTCTTTAAAATAAATTGCAAATTAAACTATTTTAATAATTCTCTAAAGATAGCTATATAATGTTGAACATTCATAAATCCATAAATTTAAATAAGTTATTGATAAATAAACTCTATAATTTAAACTTTAATAATTGTAATGTAACTTGTAATAATAATATTTGTAAGAGTCTTGTCTATTTAAATGAATAATTCTACTTTAATAATTCTCCTAATATTTTAACTGTAATCAATTATTATTATTATCTATATCTTTATAATCTGAAGTCATGCCTATTCTCTTTTATATTATTTGTTTATTACATTAAAATATTATGCCATGATTCAAAGCAGAGATTATTAATATTAGTAATTTTAGAGAGACGATTAGATGCTCTCTTGTAACTGATTTATGCTCCTCTTAGGCACACAAGTAAATCTCTGTTTTGATACTTATTATATATGTATTTAATTAAGCTACTATGTTTTAGCTTAGCTTAAGGTTTGCATACTATCATATCTAGTTAATTAATAGTGAGAATGATATTTTAAAGCATATTATAAGTAAATAGTTAAGTCCCAAATATGATTTACTCTTTAGTTTATTATCGTAAAACTATAATAGATTTAATTAGTAAACTAGATTATTTTAATTAATCATTTTTAAATAAATAATATAAAAACTCTTGTCAAATAATGAAAGTTAAAAGAGGCTTGGTTTATTGTGAAGTCTAAAAATGTTATTAATCAGTGTAACAGTAGTGTTCCACTGAGCATGCACTGAAATATTAACCATTTAGCTCCAATATGTCACCATGATTCTGGTATACAGTACTGAAAGTGCTTGGCAAATTGTTTATAATTAATGTTTTTTTGAATTTTGGCCACTCTGTTTATCATGGTTTATTCATGTAGAATAATTAACCTTTTTAGCATGTTTTAAGTAAGCTAATTTATGAACTGGCATATAGTAGTTTTGTGGATTGAAACTATAGATTTAGTGCTTTATTAATTTTAATATTAATTTAATATTTGGAAAGCATTACAAATGTGTTCTTATAAAGCACATATGTGCAAAATACACCTTACTATATATATTTTATTATTAAAATGGGCTTCTGGTTTTAAGAGCCACCCCATTATTCTTAGTTCAGACAGATCTCTTTTAGAACTGGAACCCAAGGGTCCAGAACCATATATTAAGCTGCTCTGATCACCCAAACTAAATGTTTTATATTTCATGATACCAAGTTGTACAGTCCATAATAACTGAGTACTTGGTACTGAATACTATGAGTAATTGCAAATTTGGGTCACAAGCCTTATATAGTTTATGTAGAACCATAGCCTATAAAGCTACACTGCAAATCACCAGTTCACTCTCCATAATATTATTCTGTTCGACATTAATCTGAACCTCCAATCTAGTTCATATAAGACAATCTATATAGGGAGCACATTATTTTTTAGTATGAAATTTTAATAAGTTATATTTAATATTATCATTCTTGTAAGGTTTAACTTTTAGAAAACTTTGTAGGGATGGAGTACCATAATTTAGGCATGATTATAAACCATAGATGAATATTAATCTGTAATAAACATTTAATTTAAATGATTTAAGGTGCATAAAAGATGACATCTTGTATCTAAATCCACTCATAATTATAAGACACCTGTGAGTATAAATCTTAATGTATTTCCATTGTATTCATTAGCTTATATTTTAATCATTAAATATTTTAAAACTTATAAATGTTTAGGGTGTTATTTGCAACTTCTTCTAAACCTTATCCAAATCTATTTTTAATTTAATGTGAAGCATTAATATATGCATTATCTAGCCAGCCATATGTGTGTGTGTTTAGTTAATTTATTAATAATTTACTCATAATTCTCTGAGTCTCATGCTCCACCCTTTGCTATTGCTGGCATATGAATTAAAAAAGGCCAAATGTAACCTCTAATCTGTCATCCACAGTGTAGTAAATCACAGAGTATTTGTGAAGGAACTGAGGTGCAGTCTGATTTAAAGTCTCAACCCCTCAACCAGATCAGCCCTGGAGTAATTTGCCAAAACTCTGGATTTTGTTGTGTGAATGTACAAATCTTACCATTACAATATATGTACATAAAAATGATTAAACTTATTGCAGTTCTTTTTTCCCATAACATATATATATATAATCTAAAAAAAACATATACATATATATATATAATCTAAAAAAAACAATAATAATAATAATAATAATAATAATGATAAAAGAAAAATTACCTGATGATATTAAGACAGGATCAGAAAATAGTAAATCTTTAGGGAAATGAATGTGTAACTCAAAAAGGGGGGGGGGTAATATTAAAAATAGGATAGAATTGGTTTATAAAATTAGATGTGATGTGTGCAATATGATATATATAGGTCAGACAGGAAAGACTTATGGAAAGAGATAAAAAGCATGATAGGGTAATTAACAGAAAGGATATAAGATCAGGGCCATATATACATTTTTTGAACACTAGACATAAAATGAATTGTGAAAAAAATATTTAGGTAATAAAGTATGTTAATAATTACAAGAAAAGGAAATGTTATAAACTTTTTTATATTCAAGAAAATTTAAATAAATGTGTAAACATGGCTAAAGGTCCAGCCCAATAAGGGGGAATGAGCATTGCTAGATTATTAGAAACTTTAGATTTATAATTTTAAAAATAAAAGGGATTATTATTATTGTTTTTTTAGATTATTTGTATCTATATTATAAAAAAAAGGACTGTAATAAGTTTTATCATTTTTATGTACATATATGTATTTTTAGGAATTTGCCCTGCTCGGTTCCTTTAAAGCCTTCAAGAGGATTCAAAGGATCTCCTTTCAGTTAATAGCAAAACTCCATACGTTCTTGTCATTGCAGCTGTTATTACTATGTGATTATTCATATAGTATACGAACATGGATGGGCTGCTCACCAACATGCATTAGCCAGCATGGTGAGTTTATTGTCTTTTTACCTCTGAGTTTAAGATCAAGAAACACCATGGTCTTTCTTCTCAGTGCCTGATAAGGCAGAATGAATGTTTGTGTAAAGGATAAATATTTTCCCAATACATATATACAATTATGACAGACAAATATAAAGCATGACCCTTATTCCCAGGAGGCTGTAAAGTCACCAACCAAGGCAGTGGTTGGTGGCCGAAGGCGGAGGGTGCTAAGAATCCCCTGATTGTGGACCCAGGCTGCCATTTGATGACAATTTTTTATTTAAGTACTTACAACTGCAGATCACTTTCAAGTGAAGGAAGATTGCAAGAATTAGAAGAAGAACTTTCTTATATTAAATGGACTTTGTGAAGTTAGAAGAAAAGGTGAAGAGACAATTGATTTAAAAAGTGGACACATACTCTATTATAAAGGCACAAATATTGGAAATACAAGTGGAGTAGGATTCATTATAAATAAAAAGTGGAAGAACAATATTGTGGAGATTGATGGTGTATCGGACAGAGTGGCAAGATTAGTTATACAACTTAATAGCAGATACCAAATGCAGATAATTCAGGTTTATGCCCCAACAAGTTCTCATAGTGATGAAGTAGTAGAAGATTTTTATATGGATGTACAAAAGGCTTTTGATCAGAGTAAACACCATTTTAAAATTGTTATGGAAGACTTTAATGCTAGAATTGGTAAAAAAAATGAAAGATGAAAGTGCTGTGGGTAATTTTGGTTATGGTAATAGAAATGAGAGAGGACATAGACTTGTGGAGTTTGCAGAAAAAGAAAAACTTTATATTATGAATTCTTTTTTTGAGAAAAATGTTAAAAGGAAATGGACATGGAAGCATCCAAATGAAGGTACAGCAGAATTGGATTATATTTTGACTAACAGAAAATACATATTTCAAGATTGTAATGTTCTTAATAAATTTAACACAGGAAGTGATCATCGATTAGTAAGGTGTAAAATACATGTTAATGTAAAACTAGAGAGACAAAAGTTATTAAGAAAAACAATATTTACAGTTGATATTCCTAATCTTCAGAAACATTCTAATGAATTTAAATTAGAACTTACAAATCGGTTTCAAGTATTAGTAGATTTTGAACATGATTCAGATTTGAATGAAGTTAATATGAAAATAACTGATACACTTTTGAAAACTGCAACAAAGATAGCTGGTAGAAAGAAACAGCAATTGACCAATAAAATTTCTACTGAGACTAGAGAATTTATGAAGAAAAGAAGGAATATGAAGATATACAACAATGATGCATTAAAAAGAATTGAATATCTCGAATTTTGTAAAATGGTGCGGAAAAGAGTTGAAAATGATATAAGAAAGTATAACTGTGAACTAGCAAGGAAAGCTGTAGAAGAAAATAAAAGTCTTAAGAATGTAAAACAACATTTTGGTATTGGTAGGAAATTTATATCTGCAATAAGAAAAAAAGATGGAATTATTACTAAAAGGAGAGATGACATCATGAAATTGGTAGAAGATTTTTATCAAGAATTATATAGTAATAAAGAACAAGTATCTCCTATATCTATTACTTCTTCCAAATTGCCCAGAATTTTAAATGAAGAAGTGAGACATGCAATTAAATGTATGAAGAAAGGAAAGGCTCCAGATAATGATGGAATTATAATTGATATATTAAAAGAAGCAGGTGAAGAAATAGAAATTTTTTTAGCAAAGTTATATACTAAATGTCTAAATGATAAAGATGTACTGGATGATTGGAAGAATGCAGTAATAATATTAATATTTAAAAAAGGTGATAAAGAAGATATTAGAAATTACAGACCTATCAGCCTTTTATCAGTTTTATATGAAATTTTTACCAAGATAATTACTACTCGTCTACAGAGAACATTGGATTTCCACCAACCAAGAGAACAAGCCAGATTTAAAAGTGGTTTTAGTACGGTAGATCATATCCAGGTATTGAGAGAAGTTATAGAAAGGACAAATGAATATGAGTTGCCATTATGCTTAGGATTTGTAGATTATGAAAAGGCATTTGATTCTATAAATATTTATTCAGTCATTAAAGCATTAGATCATCAAGGTATAGATCCAGGATATTGTCATATTTTAAAAAATATTTATAAAAATGCAACAGCAACAATTAGATTACATAATGACCCTGGGAAAGTCAACATTGAGAAAGGTGTAAAACAAGGTGACTCCATATCTCCAAAACTTTTTACAGCAGTGCTGCATGAAGTATTTTGTGGATTAAAATGGGAAACTAAAGGAGTGAAAGTAAATGGTTATTATTTAAGTCATTTAGATTTCGCAGATGATGTAGTTGTTTTTGCAAATAATGCTTCAGATCTGCAGGAAATGTTGCAGGAATTATCAGATGAAAGTAGGAAAGTAGGACTAAAGATAAATGTTAAAAAGACTAAAGTAATGTTTAATCGATTTGCTCAAAATATGAAAATAAAGATTGATTATGATGAATTAGAAGAAGTTAACAGTTACAAATACCTTGATCAGATTATTAATACAGATGGAAACATAATGGAGGAAATTAATCATAGAATTAAACTTGGTTAGAGTGCTTTTGGTAGAAATAACTTGATACTAAAAGGAAATATGCCTATGTGTTTGAAAAGGAAGGTTTTTAACAAATGTGTTTTACCAGTTCTTACTTATGGATCTGAGACTTGGACACTTAATAGAAGAGCAATTTAGAGACTTCAGACCACTCAAAGAAGTATGGAGAGATGTATGTTGGGAGTAACAAGAAGAGATCGTAAACGCAATGTATGGGTAAGAGAACAAACAGGTGTTACTGACCTCATTGAAAAAATTAAAAGATTAAAGTGGAGTTGGACTGAACATATTGTTAGAAGAGATGATAATAGATGGACAATTGAAATTTTAAACTGGATTCCAAGAGATTGTAAAAGACCCAGAAAGAGACCACATGTTAGATGGATGGATGAAATAAGAAAGTGTGCAGGGGTGATGTGGAGCAGAGAAACTAAAGATCGGAGAAGATGGATTAAACTTGGAGAGACCTTCATCCTGCAGTGGATTGATAATGGTTGATAATGATGATGATGATATGTATTTTACTAATTATATTTATGTATTTATTCTAATAATTATATTTATTGTAATATAATTAATGCCCATTGGGGAGAGTTGCTGTAGGGTAATTGGTCATGTGATTGTGTAAAAAGAAACATTTTAAAAAGATTCCATTAAGGAATGAAAGTCAGATTGATATATTAAATAATATTTTTATTTATAGTGAGTTGACTATTTCAATTTTGATTTAAATTGATTATTTTTAATTTTGTATATAGAAGTCAAGGATTATGGACACTTTTTAACATTGAAATTTGAGTATTTAAAGTATACATAATATTTCTATGCAAAACAATTATAAAACAGGCAAAACTCACAATATAATTGCCCCACACAGCAAGCTAGAGTAATCAATGGATGCAATAGCCAGAAACTAGTCTGGGGATATTGGATGAGTAGGCACTAGATGGGGATTTTATGCACAAGCCTTCTGGCATCCATTGATTACTCTAGCTTGCTGTGTGTGGCAATATATATATATATATATATAGTGAGTTTTGCCTGTTTTAACAACAGTTATACACAAGCATAAGAAGTGGTGGTCATGTGATGTTTATTGGCTCAAAACAATTATAATTATAATAATATCAAATTTTTATGTAATACATTAATAAAAAAAACCAAAATTATATTGATAAAAATATAAATATAGGATGGTTAAATAGTAAAAAGTCTAGAAAAATTAATATGTAATTATAAAGTAAAAGATTATATAAAAAGGAATTGTATGTAAAATTGTAATATGATTTACTATGGAAATACTTCTGTATTTGTCCCATTTTTTTTATTTTATGGCTATTTGTTTGATGTATATAGTAACATATACTCCATAATAATGTGTGGATAATTAATAATTAATGACAATCTTTGGTACTGTATCAAAAACCAATTTTTAATTATTTCACTTTTTTGAACATAATTTATCATTTCACTATAAGTTAACAATTTTGTTTTATTTATGTGTATATATGTTTTACCATTAGGTTGATGATATAAATTTATTTCATTGGTAACATGTTTTTATTCAGTGAAGGGTTTAATCATATTCATATATTACAAAAAGTATGTTGCATAATTTTATTGAGTATTTGGTATGGCACAAATTATCTCCATTGAATTTATGATTATTGATTGTAAATATATTCAGATGTTAATATCAAGAAGTATACACTCACAATTTTTAAATAGAAAATCAGGATGTCATTTTTAATGGAGAAAATTTAGATATTTAAGTCTCTGGCTCACCTGGTGATTAAAAATATATTCCCCCAAAAAATTATGTAGTGAGAAAAAATGTATGTTATCTTTTTCACTAGATTAGTAGCTTAAAAATTATAAAGAGTAATGCAATTCAGAAGCGCTATGATTTTATGTATATTGTTTACTAAATTAAATATCTTCATGGATTTTTTATAAAGTAAGTAATAATATCTTTACCTTTAAAGTTTCTCTAGTAACCTATAAAAACTCTTTTGATATGAGCTTAATTAGAAAAAAAAGTGTTCCTCTCTTTACTTTTAATTCAAATTGTTATAAGAATTTAACCCCAAATCAACTATTTTTTATAAGCTTAGAATTATATATATATATATATAATCAAACTACTCTCAAATAAACTCTACGATATTGATTTTTTTTATATATCTTGGTTTATTCTATATAGTAGAGTTTATTGTAAAATATGAATATATATATAGTATACAAAATGTTTTGATATCTGAGAATTTTCTATTGCAATAATACAGGTATCCTCTAAATATGTTTGCATGTGTGCTTATAAGGACATAATTTGATAATAATTATAGTTTTCATGGAATCAACCATCTGGTAATTCTGTTACCATGCTATCTTAACATTATCCTAAGATAAAATTTATTAAACTGAGATACTGATTAGGAGGCATATCAACATTCATTGATTTTATGTATATAGTTATGATATTTGTCACAATCATTTATTATAAACATCAAAAAGAGCTGAAGAATATTAATAATAACTATAAAAAAAATTCATTTTTCAAAAAATAAAACATTATCAGTAAGATTTTATAAACTTCATAAATTTTATTCTTTTTTTCTGTCCTCAGCCCAAAAACATGTAAATAGCATGGTTAAAGAGCATGATATTTTAAAGATCATTTACTAGTTATTTGATAGATTTTGTTTCAACATCTGAGATTTTTTTTCTCACTCTATTTTTTTAATCATTCGATTCATTTATTTTATAAAAGCATTCAACATGAATCTAAATCTTTATAAATATTATCGCTTTTGCGTTTTAATTTTTTTACAATTACTCTTATTATTTTTTTATTATTTTTTTTGTTCATAAAGTAATCCTACGATTAACTACTTAGAAAGTCATACGATTCTTATGTGATAGGTTAAACACAGTATTTCTATTCATTCTACCAAACAAAATTTGCTGTTTTTTTTTTACTATACTCACCTGAAAATGATCTAGAGAGTTTATCAGTTCTAAGATCATCACTTTAATACTTTTTATGCCAAATTTAAACTACTTTAGTTTTATTCTTTCATATTTCAAATGGTACATATCAATAGATATGTATCCAAGCATCTTGTAATTTTTTGAAGAATTGTTTACCTATATTTATATATATATAATATCAAATGAAATAAATATAATAATCAATACTAATAGTAATAATAAAAAGTCAGATGTCACATGACTTATATATTATAGCTTGCACTTACAAATATGTAAAATTTAGAGCATGCTAATTAGCTCTAAACAAGCTTTTTTTTATTATTTATGATAAATGCTACTACAAGAGAAGGCATTCAAATCATTTTTATCTTGGATTGTCCCCATCCCCAGACCGGTTTCGACCTATGGGTCTCTTCAGTGAGGAGTTGGGACATTAGATTCAAAAAACCAACTCAAGCAAAGCGTTTATCTAAAAGTTAATTGTTAGAAGAAGATCTGAAACTTTTAGACATCTACATGTCTTTAAAGTCAGCTCTCCAACTAAAAAAATCATATGGGCCATATCTATACAAATAAAATCTTTGCTATAGCCAGCTTACTGCATTTTATTTTGCTACTAAAGATAGCAAAAAATGCTGTAAGCTGACTGCTATGTAGCAAAGATTTTATTTGTATTTTATATAGGCATATGGAATTTTTTAGTACTTATTCTAGAATATTTTGATTAATATATATTAACTTATAATTAGATATGGTTTATGATATTGTAAAGACAACATCTATTGCTACATTTTTTCATCTAATACAATTACACTCCACAAGTAGATTTCTAATATTATTTTAAATAAATATGTCTATTTAAGACGTAACATATTAAAATCGCTCTAAAATCTAAATTTTGAGATTTAAAAAGATATAATAATGTCTAACCAGATAAATAATGATTGGTAATCTGTTCTACGTTTATTAAAATAAAAGGATAGCAATTGTAACTAATGCTTACAGACAATGCAATTCTTATGAGGGAATTCATAAATAGTTTGAGCATTGGAAGTAAAAGAGCTGGACCGCGCAATTCATGGATTTTTAAGTTTTAGAATCCCCACTTTACAACTGCAACAAACCATGTGTGTCATTATGGATATTAACCACAATAAGCGGTCTCTTACTTGGAATACCAAATATATATATATATGAGTTTTAGAGAGAAAATGCTTTATTACAAAAGAAATAAAAACTTGTAATTCCACCGTTTTTTTCTATTGTAAAATAAATAAATAAATAGAGATAAGTTACTTACAGCAGAATTTTACTTTTTCAACACAATAACAACAACAAACTACGGGATAAAAAAAAGATTGTTAAACAAATTAAGATTCCAGAAAATAAAAATGTTTAACACAAACATTAAAGAGAAGTTTAATCTTTTTTTTTTTTTTACAAATTTAGAAAAGATTACAGGAATAATAAAATAAAGATTTCACCATTGTTATTAAAGAATAATAATAAATAAATCGAATGATTAGACATTGAGTTAGCAGAATATGTATAAGATAATATAAAAAAAAAATAATATCTATATTTGTAATAATAATCAAACTCAACAGTATCTCAGAAATATTTATTTTATGTTTGATGTCTTGTAATAGGTAGACC
Source organism: Epiperipatus broadwayi (assembly GCA_028023455.1). Lineage (NCBI taxonomy): Eukaryota > Metazoa > Onychophora > Udeonychophora > Euonychophora > Peripatidae > Epiperipatus > Epiperipatus broadwayi. The sequence goes on from JAQFVV010006222.1 coordinate 6,513,924, forward strand.
AACAATGAGATGGGTGGGTTTTATCACCACAATATTGGCTGTGCACCCAAGTAACCTAAAAATAATAATAATAAAAAATAATTAATAGATAGGTGTCAGAAAAAATACTATTAATATGGTAGCCAAAAATTGATATCGATTTGATGTCATTTAATAATAATAATCGATATGGATTTGATGGCATTTGAATAATACTAATTTTGTAAGCTTAGTAATATAAGGTATTCAATATTTTATAATATAGCTCCAAATTTTAGACACAGTACTAGAAAAACTTAAGTTAATGAGATGGAGGGAATAGCATGATGGGTGGTTAGCATTTAATCGTACTGCATTGTTGCTTAAACATTCTGAACAGCTTTTAAGCGGAATATTTATACACTACATACAGACATACTTAAAAAAAGATTTTCACTGCATCAGATATAATATATTATCCAGGTTTATCGTGTGCAATTAACAGCTTAGTTTGCACCTGCCATTAACTGTCTCAATAATATTTTAAAAAATGGTGTAGAGAAAAGCTGCTAGTAACAAGATTAAAAGCTCATCCAATAAAAACAAAAGTCGAACATTTTAAAAAATATTAAAGTGGGATAGCACAATATGAAAAAACTGATATAAATCAATAGGCATAAAATAATCATAAAAAAAAAACAATAGTTATTGGAGCTTGTGTTTCTTAAAAGTATTGAATGTATTTTGAAATGCTCCTAATATAACGCTAATACATAATATTAATTTTAAAAATATAGTAAAATTTTATTTAAACCTAAATATTCGACTTTGCTAGGAGATGAGCATTCTAATGCAATAAAACACCATTCATCATCAACGCCATTCTCTCTACGTATGGATTTTTCAAATACCAAAATCTTATCTAAATGTGACAAGGATAAACAAGAATAATTAATTTCTTATATATATATATGTGTGTGTACAAATAATAAGGAATTAAAAAATTTTTTATTCTATAATATATTTAATAATTTATTTATGGTCATTGGTAATTCAAACTATATAAACTTTTAAAACTTTTTTTTTAAAATTCTTATTAAAACAAACAAACAAAATAAAAATATGAAAATAAAAAGACAAAAATATGAATTAATTTTAATTTGCAAGTCTTAATCTTCTTATATCGTTGGGGGTTCTTTCTTTTACTTATCTTTTGTTAGGAAATCTTTTTTGCAGGTTTTTTTTTTTTCATATGTCAAAGCGTTGACCGGGAAGCAACTCGGGCCAGCTGCTTGAAAGACAGCTATGCTAACCACAAGGCCACCAACACGACATTTTCTTTTAAATTATGTGATATATCAACTTCATATTAAAAATAGTAGTGAGATACAATATTAAAATTTTACAAAGCAACATAAAAAAATCAGTTATTGGTAGTTATTGTTTTTAAATATAAGATCTAAATATTAAATTAATAATAAACATGGATCTTTTTTCAATGTTTAAAAATTAAAGTATTAATGACATTTTCAAAGGCTTTACTAGAAAAGTTAATATAAAAATTGATAGTTAATGATTTAGAAGAAGTTAACAACCACAAATACCTTAGTCAAATTATTAATGCAAATAAAAACACAATGAATAAAATTAACTTAGATGGAAGGCTTTTGATAGACATTTTTTAATACTGAAAGAAAATATGCCTATATATTTGAAAAGAAAAGTTATAAACAGATGTGTATGAATTCTTAAATACCTAATGAAATATCAATAAAGACTTACATAAAAAAATATGAAAAGATTATGTTGTGACAATAACAATGAGAGATTGGAATCAAAAATATATGGATAAAAAAACAACAGATAATATGACATTAGTAAAAGAATTGTAGTAATTGTGATATTAATAAATTCTGAAAAAAGTGATGAAAACATGGGAGATATTGTGACTTATTCTGTCCAAAAGCTGATGGTTTAATCAGAAATGCATCTTGCAAATCATATATCTTTTTCATTTGTCTTCATTTAAGCTTTGCAAGTATATAATATAAGTTTAGTATATTTAAGATAATATAGTAGAGAAAAACTTTATGAAATAATAGTAATGATAACATACATATTAATCTTTAATTAAGTCTGAAGTTAATGTTTGAAGTAAAAGTTTATATGATAATCCATAGCCTATTAAGTGATTAGTAATAATCATTAATGTATCTATCTAAAGTGGATGGTATCAAATGTGTAAATGCAAGAAATTTTAGTCTCATAGATTAAATTGTGGTAAAATAAATATGTGGTGCAATGGCTGGAGGTATTATTAGAAGCCATAACAATAAGAGCACAGTTGAAGTTTTAAGCTGATCCCAAGAGATTTAAAAGACCTAGAAAGTCATCATGTATGAAATACATGGATAAGAAAAGGAGTTTACTGGATTTTTGTAGGAAAAACAGCTATGGATCAAAAAAAGTGAATTAAATTTGGAAAGACTTATTCTGTAATAATCAAAAATGTTTAAAAATGATAATAAATAATAGATCATAAATACTAATTTTTTTGCATTAGTCAAAATGTTGACAAATTTTTAGAATGGCAAATCAAGAAATCAATTTCCCTTAACTAATATAAGTAATAGTTATATTTTAAAAAATATAAAGCAATATTTTTTCAACAAAATTTTGTTTTTTGTTAAAGAAAATAGATATTTTATCATTCTATATAGAAACATTAGCTCCTATATATCAATTATATGCTATTTAAAAGAAATGAAAAAGAAATTATGCTTTGCATTTTAGTTAACACCTTAGTTCATTTTTATATAAACATGTCATTAGCACAACCAAGATTATAATTTATATCAATGTCAGGAATTCATTTTGATCAGTTAATAGTACAAACTTTAATTAAAAAAACATTTGAGTAATTTTAATAAATACTAATTATAAACTTTAAATTTTTTTTGGTAAAGTTCCCAGATGTGAGTAGTGATCAACAATCCAAAAAATGTACTCATATGTGCAGATGCAAAATTACATTCCTGTTTTTGTGAAACTTAAGCTTTTGTTGATACAATGAAAGCAGAAAAATAAGTTAACGTTTTATTTATTTCCTATTTATTATTTGTTTTTGCAAAATTATTAAATATTTTTTAATAATCATGTGACATTTACATTTAGATTTTAGTTTAATAAATTAAATATATTATTATTATTATTATTATTATTATTATTATTATTATTATTATTATTATTATTATTATTATTATTATTATTATTATTATTATTATTATTATTATTATTATTATTATTATTATTATTATTATTATTATTATTATTATTATTATTATTAAATATAAAGAGATTGTATCCAATTTGGGAATTACATTTTGTAGTAATTTTACTTTTAATGCACATATTAAATATATTATTAATAAAACATACAGAAAGATGGGCTGTATTTTGAGATATGGGAGAGATTTATCTATTTCCATAAAATATAGGTTATTTTTTTCTCTTGTTGTTACACTTTTAGAATATAATTCTTGTATATGGAACTTCAATCTGATTAATATTCAGTCAAGAATATGTAATGTTTAAAAAAGATTTAATAAATTAATAATGGGAGAATGTCAAATTGTTAAAACAGTATCAAAAGAAAGAAGAATATTGAAAGATATGATATTGTTGAAAAAATTGATTGATGGGGAAATTGATGTCAGTAACTGTATATCAAAAATAGAATTGAAAGTACCTAGTCGTTTATTAAGAGAAATGCAAACTTTCAAGGTAAAAATAATTTAAAAATAATTTCTTTAGTAAGTCAGTTATTAATAGATTGCAAATAGTATATAATCTAACCTTTAATAATATTGATATTTTTTGTGATCAATTTGTTATGAATGTTAGAAAACAACTAAATTTATAATTATTAACATATATGTATATATAATCTTATTTATGTAGTTTGTATTTGCTTATAGTTGTTTTTTTTTATTATTGTTGTTGTTTTTTTTCTTTATTGTGTATTTCTGTTAAAGTGTAAACGTTGAAATACACATAATGAATTGATATTGAATTGAATTGAATTATTAATTCAAACTAATTCAAACAATATTTTAAATAAAATACTGAAACATTTAACTAATTAACATAAATTTGAATACTCCCCCTCATCATTATCAACTGCACACAGCTATGAGTATGAAGCCATAGAACTTTGAAAGCGCTAAGCTTTAAATAAATTATTAATAAATATAACTTCTTTAACGAGTGTTAAAAGCGCATTATTATTATTATTATTATTATTATTATTATTATTATTATTATTATTATTATTACTATTATTATTATTATTATTATTATTAATATTATTATTATCACCATAAAAATAGTCAAAGTAAAATTTAATGATGTTAAATAGAAAACAAATACTTCAACAATTTTCTTATTATTTTTTGTTTTTCTTTTATTGTAATTAAAAGTTGAATTTTAATATTTTAAGGAATGTTTTGCTATTTAAACTTAAATTTGTTCTTAAATATACAGATTTTCTAAATAATTTTTTAATGAAATTCATTTTTTAGCCTGAAGGCTTAAGTGAAATTTTTGCTTTTGACGACTTATTTCTATACATTATTCTTTTTTTTTTAATATTAACATTTTATTTTTTAGACTAATTCCTATTTTTACATATATAGTTTTAACAATCTGATATCAATGAATAAAGTTTCTCATTTCACTGTGTGGAGATGTTGACATTACCTTATTGCATATTTTAAATAGCAAAAAATGAGCTAAAATAGTACAAATTATTTTGGAAGTTTAAAATTATTTTTGATTTAATTATAATTTTAATTCATAGATAATATAGCTTTAATTTACAATTTCAAGAATTATCAGAATGAAAACAAGTATTAAAATGACTGAAGTTACAATTACATATATTCATCCGTTTGCTGAATTAAATTATAATTTATATACAATTTTATTCACTTTTTTTTGTAAAATTGTTGAGAATTTATTTATTTTTCAACGATATAATTTATTGGCTAAAAGATGTGTTACACATGTTTTACAAAGATCTTGCTGGAGTTACAAAGACATTTCAAGTATAACAAATGTGGTATGAATTATATTTAAATGACTTACAGTAATATTGTAAAGACTTTAAACAATTGTTGGTTATTGTATAAATTTAGTTAACATAGCTGATTACATTACAATTATATGAACATAGATTTTATATAATTATTTCATGATGTATAAGTGTGGACATTGATAACTGTAAATGATTGTCATTAATGACACTTTTTGTATAACATACCATAGGATATTAAAAAAATGTTAATAACATTTTAATAAAAGTTCATTTGCCTGAAGATTGTCTGATCTGGTTAGACAGCCTTCTATGGTACTGGACTATTCTAATGATGATATCTGGAACATAGTCTTTCATGCAGATAGTTGTGCTATAAAGCAAATGAAATATCTGAGAAAGTTATTACTACTGCCTACTGTGATTGTGGTAACTCATAGGTTGGACTGCTCTCTAAGAAGTAACCAGGTGGCTGCAAAAATGTCCAGAGAGATGGGGCAGGCTGTGTTATTATCTCATGCTTTTAGCTGGCATAATTTGTCATTACTTATTACATGTTTATTTTATGTTTTATTTAATATGTAATAGTTTTTAAATAGAAATTACTCAAGTGAATATTTATGTGATGTCAACCAGATCTGTCTTCTATTAAAACTTTCTTTTGTTTTGAAATCCTGCTTATTAGCTATTGTTATTTATTTATTAGATTTTTTTAAATTTTCAATTTTGATATTTTAAATTTAAAGAATATAAAGAAATAATCATTAATAAATTTTATTTTATGAAAAATAAAACAAAATACTTTTTATGATAAAAAAAATATTTTAAAGGGTTATTGGCATTTGTTTAAAAAAAAATTTAAATAAAATAATTTTTTTTTCATTAAAAACATAACTGAAAACAAAAAACATGAAAGAAAAGATTAATCAAGATTTTGGAGTATATAAAAAAATGACACCTAAAAAATTAAATTATAAAAATAATGAAATTTTAATTCAACATTTTTTACATTATCTAGTAAGAAAAACCTTTCAAAATTATATTCATTTTAAACTTACTTTAAACAAACAATTTCATAAATATATTTTCTTTAAAAAATTTAACTATTATCAAATAAATAATATTTGTAGAATTTAATTTGCATTACCTTTGTAAATTATCTTTTATAGAAAATTATAATAAGCATGAAATAATTCAATATAATTTCTCTTTCTCAATATGTAATATCTTTTAGATATACTTAAATTTTCTTCTCCATCATAAATTCTTGAAACATATGAATAAAGATTTTTTTTTTAAAAAAAAAAACAACAAATTACCCCAAGATGGGCTTTATGCTAAACTAGCAGGTTAAAGGTATCCAAGGATACAATTTCTCACTTATATCTTCATTATTTGTATAGTGTTTATTTCACTTTATATAAATACAATAATAATTATTACTGAACATTTATTAAGCTAAAGATTATTTATATTATTTCACTCCAAAGAGTTTGATACTTTTAAATCAGATTTATAATACTTTAACATTAAGAAATAATGAACATATGTTTGAAATTGTGGTCTGGTCTAACTGAAGAATATTAATCTACCATGAAATAAATTTTGGTGATTTTTTTTTGTTAGATTCTCTATTCAAGTGTCAAAATTCTATGGTAAAATGTTAAATGAGCATAAAAGGTTTCTTCCATAGCATAAGCTTGTGGTTAAAACACCTGTAGAGGTCCCGGCTATCGCATTTTGTATGCATATTGTCGAGGTTATAGCCTCAGTAAATATTACTTACGTAATCAATGTGCATTTAATAAATTTATAATTACAACTTTAGATATAAAAAAGTAAGGTGGAATTTAAATATGTATTTCTGTTTACTAAAAAAAAATTATATATTTATTGTTATAATATATTGGACTATTTCCGTTATCTACTATTAAATGTTGAATCTATTAAATTTTATTTAAACATTTCAATTACAAACAACTGTTAATAATAACACACAAATAGACAACATGGCTTATTAAATTCACAATGTTTTGAGCAGTATTATTCTTCATTATACTTTAGATGTTGCTGATCTGACCAGTAATAATATTAGCATACAAACCAATCTCACAGCTTTAGATTCTTGAATATTGAATTTTAAGGCAATGTTTAACCAACTAAACTATTCTTCTGTATAGGCAACAGTCAGTAGAAATTTTATATATTTATCTATGAGTGTTGGTTTAAATCATCCTGATTTCCACTTTATTTTTTTATATTACTTTTTCTAAAAGCAAAGTTAAAAAATAATAAGTAAATAAATAAAGTGATGGAAATGGAAGGATTTAAACCATCACTCATAGTTATGTATATGAAATTTCTACTGATTTGCTATTGCATTAAATTTTAATATTCAAGAATAAGAATATAAAAGTCTGAATTGAACTCCTATGCTAGTATTGTCACTATTCAGGCCAGTAACACCTGAAGAAGAGTGAAAAATAATACCGTTTAAAACATTGTGTATTGTCTATTTGTATGTTATTACTAACAGTTGTTTGTACTTGAATAGTTTAAATAAAGGTTAAAATTTTCTAGACTTTCATCATTTAATGGTAGATGATGGAAATAGTTCAACATATTATAATATCTAATATACCATCATCACTAACTTTTAAGAAAATGTGTATGTTAATCTTTAATTGGAATTTAAGGTTTATATCTGGTCGGGGAATGATATGATAATCTTTAATCTAATAAATGATTAATAATAATAATTAATGTATTTAACTAAAGTTGATGGTATCAATGATGTGAGTACAGAAAATTTCATGATTGTAAAATCAAATTATAATTTAATTTAAATGCTGAATAAATGATAAAGATATTTGTGAAAGATTGTAATTTGGCCAACTGAAGAGTGCAGGCTCAATGCACAAAGAATCTTAATGATCATTTATTTTTTTCAAATGTTTTTATTTTTATGTTTTATAATAAAGTATAAGTATGTGTTTTAAATAAAACTATCTTAAAATAAAAAGAAAAAAATTGTTCTCACTACTCTTTAAAATTTATTAGTTGTTTTGTGCTGGATAAATAGTTTTTTTAAACTTAAGTGTACATTATATTAAGGTTTGTTTTATTATAATGAAATAAATGAATTTTCTTATGTCTAGATAGAAATATCCCAAGAATAAATGTAAGAGGGGTAAAAATATATCCTGTTTACAAATTTAATAGATTTATTATATATATAACTTTGTATATTTTATTTTGATTAATATTATAATTTTATTACTATATATTTTTTACATATCAATGCAAACACATTTCTTATTATTAAATCAATAATTTGTAATTTTTTAATGCTTTTATGAAATTGGAAAATCGGTTTGTTTATTCGTATGATAATTTGAAAACTTTTTATCTTTTTTTAAGTTAGAATGAAATTTTAAAATTGAAATTTAATATATTTAAATTCAATAGAATTGCTTGAAATTCAGTGTGCAACTAATTAATTATAAGACTAATCCATATGAAACACTAATCTTTTCAATAAGTCATCTAGTTTCCTAGATATGAAATAGAGGATGGAGAAATATTATTTATTTTGATATTTACAATTTTTCTTAGAACTTTTATTTGTTTTAAGTAAGACTCACAAGAGGGCAATGTAAAGATTTTTTTTCAATTACAAAAATGTTTATTTATAATATAGTTTTGTAAAACTTTTATTAAAAAAATTTTTTTTTAAAATAAAAAAAAAATGTCAACCAATATTAAACAGAAAAGTTAGTTATTGATTTATTACACATGTATAGTTAAGTATGATGTAATTGTCTGGGATTTCCTCCAGTATAGGGGGAATTAATATAACTATTGTCAGACCTAGGGTCTTCTGATATGATGCTATGAATGATGCAATAAAGTAACTAACCAATGATCATATCCAATAGGCTATTTCTAGGTTTACTTATTAAATCTATGTATAGTTTGGGCTAGTCCATACCTCACCCCTTTTTGAATTCCATTATGCTTCAGTATTTGAGCTGAGGAAGATTATTGCTTTTGTTCTTTTCAGGTGTAAATTTATTTTATGTAGCAACTCAATTTTCATGATCTAAAATATATCCAACCATACTTCAGTGCCATGTGTTATAATAATCTGTATGTGTGTGCATCTATATGTTAAATCAATTAAATTAATGAGTGTATGAACAAGTATGATAAACCAGAGACCAGTTTGATTTAAAACACATTAATAAATTTTATTAATAACAGATAAAAATTGAATTTCTATTCACATAACAAAAGATGTGCATATTTTTTCAGTATTTAAATTATTCATTACAAACCCATGTCTTTGGTAGATATGCATTACCTTTCCCCCCGGCCCCCCCCCCCCCCCTTTTTTTTTTTTAAAAAAAAAAAACTTCAAAAAAAAAAAAAAAAAAAAAAAAAAATTAAGACACTCTCTATTAATAAAATCAATGAGATTGTCTGAAATACATAAATAAGATAAAATAAAATTAAAAAATGTTATTATGTCATCATAACAATCATAAAGTTAACTAACTATTTACAAAATTTCATTTCAATGTGTCTAGCAGCTCCACAATCCAATTTCTGCAGGGGAGATCTTTTTCGGAACCTCCACCCCTACATACAAGTTTCTAATGTTGATAAAAGAGAGGCATCCATATAAGAATATCAATCATTCATACTGAAATAAACTAAATGTAACTATTGTTAGTTAAACATAAACAAATAAACATATAACAAATTATGTTCATGCTAGTGATTGCAAATTAAAATGGAAGAGCATCAAAAATTCTTACTTCATTTCATACTATATAATGATAGTGGTGATTGAAAATCAAGTCACTATGGAGGGAATCAACCTAAGTTTTATTTACAAACAAAAGAAAAAACAAACTTCTGGGTTAATAAATCTTCACTCCCACATGATATTGCTTCTTATGAAATGAACTCTCCCAATTGTATCCACACTAAAATTCCCCAAGTGTTGGAATAATAAGAGCAGAATTCTACAAAGTATAAAGTAAAAAAAATACATAATAATTTTGATTTTGTTTAAAATTTCCCTAATTAAAATATATAGTTTAAATATCTGTGTCTTTATGGATACAGCTCATTCTGATGACTCCTCCATTGTTCTTCAGATTTTCTGATGATGCTCAGACAAGATCATTTCCATTTCAGGTGTCACTCTTTTTTTGAGTTCCATTCAGGCACTTCAGGTTAGGCATTTTCTAGACATTATTTATACATATAAGTTACAGCATCACACTCTCTGGCAATTAAGACAGTACCCCTACCCTATGGCATGTTTATGTAACCAATATACATTGTTTGTTGATTTAAAAAATGATTTAAATTTTCTTTAGCTTATGATTGGTATTGAGTGAATTAATGTGAAAGAAAGTTTTATATCATCACTTATCAGTGTGTGCTGGCTATATAATGTTCCTTTTTTGATTGCATAGTATTCTGTCTTCAATTGTCACTATAGAAGTAATTTAAACCCTTGATTATGCTGCTAAAATTTATTGATTTTTACCATTTCAAACATTGATAACAATCTATTTCAGTTTTCAGCACTTGAAAATCCTATGCAAAACAGATATCTTCAAATACAGTGTCCATTTTATTAATGTTTGATATTAAGCTATTTTCTGTTTGCTACTGTTATAACACTTAATAAAATGTGAAAGAGAACAGACATGACTTGGGTTTGATTTTATACTCAACCATGTTTTCATTGTTTAGTAAACTCACATTTTCAATTTCCTTTGGTATCACTGTAGATGCCCATTGTTATGCAAATTAATGGTTGTTGTTGATGTTATATAATAAAATTGTGTAATAATTTTATATAGTAAAATTCTATTCTCACTTTCCAACACTTGGTTGCTTAGGTACTGACTTGACCTCAGATCATCACCACATCAACTAAATTACTGTCTGATATCATGATGTATACATATCAACAAGAAAATCATAATTTCTATATATATATATGAGGTTTCTAAGATTAAGCCTTTTTTTCATAAAAAAAAAAGAGCATTTATTTTATTTCAACATTATCTTCGTTTGATGCTTATTAAACAAACTTTAAGTGTGTGAGCATTTATATGTATGTATGCATATAAAATTAAATATCAGGTATTTAGCCTATTATTTCAGCTTGCCTTTATATGGGTTTAGTCTACTACTGTGGAAATATAAGAAGGGGGGTTGAAATGAATTATAAGCTACCCTTACCCTTTCCTAGCCTTACAGGATTAAAATTTTATGGCCTTAATAAAATTTTACTAGTGTAAATGCTTGTTTCAAATTGGATCAAGTTCTTTACTCTTTTTTCTTCTTTTAAAAGTGTTATAAAGCCTATTTATTTCAGCTCTTGCTGTTTTCTCAACAATACTTCTAACTCTTTATACTCATATGTGTCTCTTTGTTTTTATTATATTATTATAATGTTTGCATAGATATGAACTCAGCCAGTGATGCATTTTTAAATTATAGAAGGCACCCAGTCAACTCATTAGCCTTAATCCTGCTCCTTCTTAGGTTTACTGGATTATTTAAGGACTAACTGAGCATAGGAATGTCTATCATTCTGTATGAATCAGCTCCTAAGTGTCAGTTAACTCTAAATCATCCCAGTAATTGCCTTTACTATTAATCAGGCATACTCATTGTACATTAATAAACCCATTTTTTGATGTTTTTTTGATTTTTTTTTGATAACTTCAACCAAAAATCACACCTATCACCTAATTTAACTGTCAATTCAGCAATGTTATCTCTGTGGTCACACTAATAGACTAACATATGATTTGAGGGTGTGGGTATTATGTGTCCTTTTTATTTCCCTTCCTATCTTTATCCAAAATGCATTTGCATTTGCCTGTCTACAATAGTAAATGATCCCTCATACGGTTGGTAAAAATTTTGATATTTGCTCTTTAGTAGTTTATTAATATAGAGTATCTTGATCAATACTTTGTTCCCTGTCTTGAAGTTGTGGGCACTCCCTTTCTTGTTTTTGTTCCTCCTTTCTGCTTTATTATCAAATGTTCATATGCTTTTAACATGTCCATGTCCATGTCAAAATTGGTACATATGATTGGGGATGATATTTTTTAAATACTATGGGAGCAGTCTGGTTGAAGTGTAGTCTGATGGGTATGAATCCAGTTGATTTATTCATGCTCCAATTGACATTATTGACTACATACTCTATTTGCTTTACCCACTCCTTCTGCTCACAGTCCTGAACAAACATCTAAGCTCCTGCATTGCACAATTTAAAGAACCTACCCCAATTGCAATTTGAATACCTTAATTTAAGCCCAATCATTAAAGGTTTAAAGGGAGAGAAAGTTTTGAATGCATCAAAAGATCTTACTTGTTATAAAATAGAAAAAAAGGTATTGTTTTACAAAGTAAACATAAAAATGGATGAGTCAAGGGTGATAATGCCTAAAACATTTTGCACCCCACTCATAAAACATATCCACTGTTTGTACAGACACTTTGTTGCTCATAAAACAGAACAAACATTGAAAATTTGGTTTAATTGGCCATAAATGTACATAGACTTCTTAAAATCACTCTGAGATTGTCTAGTGTGCCTATAAGCCAAGCCAGTAAATCAAAATTATAGTAACACATTAAAATCTATAATTTCTAAGAGAGCAAATGAGATCTTGATGATGACTATTATGAGCCATTGCCTCCATTTAACAACCAAAAATACTTATTGGTCACCTACAATTTCTTCTTAAAACATGTTTCAGCTTACCCAATATCCCAGGTTAATACCAGACATATAATCAAAGGATTAGACACCCTCAAATTCTAAAGGATAGGGAAGCCTAAGACCATATTAACATATCATAGAACACCTTTGCTATCCAAAAAATGAAAAAAAGTAGAGAAATCTCAGCTAAAGCATGTGCTTACATTCATCAGGAATCCATAGTTGAATCCTTGCAAATGTGTAATGGGAGCTCAGACATTTTGTTCAGAACATACTTGGAGGATGATCATAAGGGGTAGGTAGAGCAAACAGAGCATATAATCAACTATATCAACTGAAACATAAATGAATCAATTGGATTTATGCCCATCAGACTATACTTTAAGCAGTCTACTCCCATATATTATTTGCAACATATCAACCCCCAAGTATGTGTAACAATTTTGACATGGGCAGAAACATATTAAAAGCATATGAACAGCTGACAAATAAAGCAGAAAGAAGAACCAAAAAAGAAAGGGGTGGTCACAATTTCAAGATAGGAAATAAAGTATTGATCAATACATCCCATATTAGAAAGCCACTATAGAGAGCAAATATCAGAAATTTTATCAACAGTATGAGAGACCATTTACTATCATAAAACAGACAGGTCCAAATGCATTTTGGATAAAGATAGGAGGAGAAATAAAAGAGACATAATGCCTACATCCTAAAATCATATCTTGGTCAATCAGAGTGCCCACAGAGTTGATATGCTGAATTGATAGGTAAATTAAGTGATAGGTATGATTTTTGGTTAAAGTTAGTAAAAGAAAAAAGAGTAAGATAACATCAAAACATGAGTTCACTAATGTATGATGAGAGTATGCCCAGATGATAGTGAAAGCAATTACTGGTATGCTTTAGAGTCAACTGAGATTTAGGAGATGATCCATACAGAGGGATGGACACTCCAATGTTTAATTAGTTCTTAACAAATCACTTTTATAATATAGAGACACATCACCGGTTAAGTTTATGTCATGCAATTATCATAATAATATAATAAAAACAAAGAGACCCATATATAAATCTCAATTTATCATGAGACAAAGGATAAAGTGACAGAGGATAAAGAGTTAGAAGTATGGTTGAGAAAACAGAAGAAGCTTAAGAAAATAGGCTTTATAACTATCTTTTAAAAAAAACAAAAGAACCTGAATTATCCAATGCAAAGCATGCATGCACCCTAGTTAAGTATTAAAATTTTATTAAGGCCATAAAATTTTAATTCTGTAAGGATAGGGGAATTGTAATGGTAGCTTACAATCCATTTCAAACCCACTCTTATATGTCCACAGTAGTAGACTAAACTCATAAAAAAGACAAGCTGAAATAATAGACTAAATACCAGATATTTAATTTTATGTGCAGACATACATATAAATGCACACACACTTGAAGTTTGTTTAATAAGCACCAAACCAAGATAATGTTGAAATAAAATAAATGCTTCTTTTTTACTGAAAAATAAAAGCTTAATCTTAGAAACCTCTTATATATGTCTATACCAATTATGACTTGTTTGTTGATATAGAGACATCATGATAGTAGGCAGAAATTTAGTTGATGTGGTGATAACCTGAGGTCAAGTCAGTATCTAAGCAATCAAGTGTTGGAAAGTGATGTAACATCAACAACCATTAATTGTATAACAAGGTGCATCTACAGTGATACTGAAAGAAAGTTCAAAATATAAGTTTGCTAAACAATGGTAGTGTGGTCAAGTATAAAATCAAATAAAAGTCATTTCCATTCTCTTTCATATTATAACAATACCAGACAGAAAACAGCTTAATATCGGAGATTGATTAAATGGATGATGTGTTCTGCATAGGATTTTCACAGGCTGAAAATTGAAAGAGATAGTTATCAATGTTTGAAATGGTAAAAATCAATAAACTTTAGCAGTGTAATCAAAGGATTAAATTAATTTTATAGTGATAATCAAAGACAGAAAACTGTGCAATTTAAAAAAAGGGAACATTATATAGCCAGCACATATTGATAAGCAATGATATGACTTTCCTGAAATACTCACTCAATATCAATCATAAATAGAAAATTTAAATTGATTTTTTTAATTAACAAACAATGTGTATTGGCTAGGCAAACATACCACAGGGGTAGAGTGCTCTCTTAATTGCCAGAGAGCATGACAAATAATGCCTAAAAATGCTTAACCTGAAGTGTCTGAATGGCATTGATGTTTAAACTATAAATTTTAACTAAGGAGATTTGAACAAAATCAAAATTATCATGTTGCATTTTTTTATTTTATACATTTGTAAAATTCTGCTTTTATTATTCCAACACTTGGAAATTTCAGTGTGGTTACAATTGGAAAAATTCATTCCAAAAGAAGCAATGTTGTGTAAGAGTGAAGGTATATTAAGCTAGAAAATGTTTTTTTTCTTTTGTTTGTAAATAAAATTTAGGTTGATTCCTTCCATAGTGACTTGACTTTCAATGGTCATCATCATCATATAGTATGAAATGAGGTAAAAAAATTTGATACTCTTCCATATTAATTTGAAATCACTAGGACAGGACAGGATAGAATTTATATTATATGTTTATTTGTTAATGTTCAACTAACAATTGTTACATTTAGTTTATTTTGGTATGAATAATTAAGGTTTTTGTATGGATGTCTCTTTCTGTCAACATTAAAAACTTGTACATGGGGGTGGGGGTCCCAAAGAACATCTCTCCAGCAGAAATTGGATTGTGGAGGTACTGGACACATTGAAATGAAATCTTGTAAATAGTTAGTTAGCTTCATAATTGTTATGATGATGAAATAATATTTTTTATTTTATTTATGTATTTTAGTCAATCTCAATGATTTTATAAATAGAATGTCTTAATGCATATCTACCAGGGATATGTGTTGGTAATGAATAATTTAAAATATTGATATGGTAGAGGTGCATAAGGGACACATATAAGCACATCTTTTGTTATGTAAATAGAAATTCAATTTTTATATGCTATTAATAAAATTTTGTTAATGTGTTTTAAATCAAATTGGTCTCTGGTTTATCAGACTCATTCATACCCTCATTCATTAATTTAATTGATTAAATATATAGATGCTCCCACATATAGATTATTATAACACATAACACCAAAATAGGGTTGGATATATCTTAGGTCATAAAAGCTGAGGTGCTACATAAAGTAAATTCACCCCTGAAGATGTCTTTAGTTTCCCTGGGCTTAAATACTGAAGTGTAATGGAATCAGAAAGAGTGTGAGGTATTGATGAACTAGCCTAAATTATATCTAGATTTAATAAGTGGATCAAGAGCTAGCTCATTGGAGGTATATATGACCACTGGATAGTTACTTCATTGTGTCATTCACAGCATCCTACCAAAAGTCCCTAGATATGACCATAGTTAGATGCATTTCTCCTCTTCTGGTTGAAAACCTGGACCATTATATATATACTTATGATATTTATGTAGAGTATACACATTTACTTACTGCAGAAATATCTAATGACATATATACACTACAGGTATGAAATTGATTTATGATAAAATTATACATATTAGTATGATTTACGATAAAATCATACATATTAATATGGACAATGTTTTGAGAGGTATTTTTCTCCCCTCTTCTTCAGCTGTTACTGGCCTGACCAGTGACTGTACTAGCATGGGATTTGAATCTGAACTATTAGAAATGTTTTGAGAAGTATTTTTCTCCCCTCTTCTTCAGGTGTTACTGGCCTTGACTGCATTAGCATGGGATTAAAATCTGGACTCTTACATTCTTGAGTATTGAATTTTAAGGTAATGCTCTAACCAACTGAGCCATCCTGCCAGAGGCAACAGTCAGTAGGAATTTCATATACTTATCTATGAGGTTCCTTCTAATTTCTTCACTTTTTTATAAGAGCAAAGTTGATTAGTGGTTTCCACACATTATGTATAGTCCCACTATGTTGGTTTAGAATTTTTTGCCAATGTCATGTGAGCTGCTTCTTTAAATTTTCTTCTCTATGCAATATTTTTGTATTTTTCCAATTGAACATATATTCATTGGCACATACATGGTCTAGTACCTTAGACACATCTGTTTTTTCTCTTCTAATAATCAGTTTAGGTTATTGCAAGCACTTTTCAATAGGACAACTGGTATCACCAATATCTGCCAGAGGCAACAGTCAGTAGTAATTTCATATACTTATCTATGAGGTTCCTCCTAATTTTTTTACTTTTTCCTAAGAGCAAAGTTGATTAGTGGTTTCCACATAGTCCCACTATGTTGGCTTAGAATTTTTTGCCAATGTCATGTGAACTGTTTCTTTAAAGTTTCTTCTCTATGCAATATTTTGTATTTTTCCAATTGAACATATGTTCATTGGCACATACATGGTCTGGTACCTTAGACACATCTGTTTTCTCTCATCTAATAATCAGTTTAGGTTATTGCAAGCACTTTCCAATAGGACAACTGGTCTCACCAATATCTGCCAGAGGCAACAGTCAGTAGTAATTTCATATACTTATCTATGAGGTTCCTCCTAATTTCTTCACTTTTTCCTAAGAGCAAAGTTGATTAGTGGTTTCCACATAGTCCCACTATGTCGGCTTAGAATTTTTTGCCAATGTCATGTGAACTCCTTCTTTAAATTTTCTTCTCTATGCAATATTTTTGTATTTTTCCAATTGAACATATGTTCATTGGCACATACATGGTTTGTTACTTTAGACATATCTGTTTTCTCTCTTCTAATAATCAGTTTAGGTTATTGCAAGCACTTTTCAATAGGACAACTGGTCTCACCAATATATGTTCTTCCACATTCCCATGGTATTTTACAGATGCAGTTTTTTCTTTTCAGCATTTCAAGTTTAGGCTTTGTAGATGTTAGAATTCCTTGCAGGATGGTATGACTCTTGAAAACTATTCTGATGTTATACTGATTTCAGATTTTCCTTAATTTGTCTGCCATTTTTGAGATGTATGTGAACATTACAGTACCAATAACTGTCTTTTCTCTTGATGGTTTTTTTTGCTGTCTATTTAATGTACTTTTAATAACAGCTGATAGATAACCATTTTCATAAAAGTTTGTTCTATATAGATCTTTTATTTTTCCAAATCACTGGTTTCTGAACAAACTTCTTCCCAGTTCCATAGTAATAGTATAACTCCATGTTTTGTGTTTCTGGTATGTTTTAATATATAAACTAGGCATTTTTCTGTATGTGTAGGTTTTCAGTAAACTGTAGTTTTGATATTGCCATGTTGGAGTCTTGTCATAAGAACATTAAGCCAATTTTTGTTCTTGTTCTGATTCTATTGTGTATTTAATTGAAGGGGATATATTGTTGATGTGTTTGCAAAAAGTTGGTAGCAGTGCTTCACCATATGAACTGGTCATACAACAAAAGTATCATTCACATAACAAAGCCAACCTTCAGGTGAATAAGGAGCAGTTTTTATGGCTAAGATTTCAAGTTCTTTCATGTAAATATTGCTAATCAGGGGAGACAATGGTGAGCCCATAGTTCATTCCTTGATTTTGTTGGAAGAATTCTGTGTTATATTGAAGAAGAGGGGAGAAAAATACTTCCCAAAACATTGTACATATACTAACCTGTTTGATGTGCTATTATTAACAGTTGAATGTATTTGGAATATTTAAATAAAGTTAAATTTTTCTAAAGACATTCCATACACATCTTAGATGATGGAAGTAGTCCAATATAAAAATACAACATTGTATCATGTTTGATCTATATCATTAATGAGTTATTCCATCAATAGACCTATAGCATGCAGTTGAGAAGTTATGCATCAACAAATAAAGTACTTTTTAAGTATGTGTGAGTTATTTTCATTTACTACAATAGTTGAATTGTTTTTTATTAACTTATAATTATAACTGCAAAAAGAACTTTTCTATTTACTGGAAGACGACTGTGATTCCTCTTTGAATACTCAAAGAAATCCATCAAGAAAAGTTTCTAAAATACCATCAATATCATTATATGATTCTTCATATGATAAGTGATCTTGGATGCAATATTCTTAACATCAGCCACTGCGCTCAGTTTAGTAGTATTTCCTTTGAATTAAAAGCCCCAAAACATCATGATTTTGTTTATAAGATGCTCAATAGTTCTAAACTATGATATATGTTGAGTTATCTTGATAGCAGAATGAATATATTTGTGATTTCTTATTCTGTTTTATATTTACAAATGTGTAGTAATAAGTTCAGAGCAATGTTTGGTGGAAAAAGCATAAGATGTTAAAATTTATGGATTCCAGATCTAAACTGCTATTTAATTTTGAGTTTTTTTTATTGAGCTTCGAATAGCTTATACTCATAAATGAATGAAGATGGCATTAATTAAAAGAATTGTTTATATTAATTAGGATATTGTCAGCCTTTATAAAATTTAGAAAAAAGTTGAAGACAGTTGATTTGAATTGTAAATATGCAGTTTACTAAAAAAAAAAAAAAAGATGCAAATATTGGAAACCCAACTAGAATGGTTATCATTATAAATACAAAATAGAAAGCCAACAATGTAGAGATTGATAGTATATTTATAAGATAGAGTATCAGGATTCGCTATTCAATTTAATGGAAAATATTAACAAGTAGTTACTTTGATAAAATAAAGGATTTTATATAAATATAAAGAATGCTTTGCTTTTGATCAGATTAAACAATATTTTAAAATTATTATGAAATTTTTTTATCTTGAATAAAAAAAAACTGTTGAAAGAGAAAAGAGATAGCTATATGTAAATTAAATATTAGAACAACAATAAGAGATGACATAAATATATATATCGACAACTAGCAGTGTATTTATTATTTTGCTGCTTAAGATTTAAAAAATGTTTGCTTAAAAATCTTCTATCCAAAACTTTTCAAGTTTCTTCACAATTCCAACACCAATTCATAGACGTAAGTAGGTGTGGTGCAAGACATTTCTATATATATATATAGTAACACTGCTACATTTTAAAAACATATTCTTTTTAATCAAAAATTATATTTTACAAAATAATTCTCAAGCCAGAAAAAAAAAAACTCGTGGAAAAAATCCAATGATGAAGTTATTAATTAAAATTAAAGAAAAATAATAATTAAATAGAAAAAGATGTAACTAGTAAAAATATCATTAAATAGAATTATATATTAATTTCTCAATTAAAAAAAAATATGTGAAGACTATGTTTAAAAATTATCAATATTTTTTTAAAAAAAGAGAGGAAGAAAAAAAAATTATTTGCGAATTTTTTAGTACATTTTTAAATTAGATTTTAATATTTGCTCTTTTTAATGTTATAAGAGTAACACTTGTATTACCATTTCTATATAAATATATCATGAATCTAAAAATATGAATGAGTCCAACAAAATTTATGATGTAGCTCTTAAGTCTGAATAATTAGAATATAATGAATGCGCTTAATAAATTAAAAGCAATGTCAAACTATCGCCTACCATCAACAAGTCTTACTTTTTCATAATCGCGTATCATTTTAATTTTTCTTTAGACAAAGAACTTATGTATTTGCTGCTGAAAGCAGATATCTTAATTAAGGCTATAGAGAAGTGCGACTAAACAGATAATACACTTGAATGATGTACTTATGCTATAATTCACTTTATTCTTACCTCTTTCATTCAGAGTTACATCGTAATACAATGAAACTTTGTTTTACAAGTTTTTTAAATAGTGTATATACAGAATAAAAATAAACTGCATTTATATAATCAACAACTTATATAAAATTATATTACTATGATTGAATTAAGTCATAAATCTCTGGAACTTTAAATTATTATTATTACGCAGATGTATGAATATGTCAAATTATTAAATAAAGGCACAATTACATTAGAATTAGTGCATCTTCCTGCTTTGCTCAAGATTTAAAGTTAAACCATATAACTGGAAATTTTTTATTACATCACAGAAGAATAGGGGCTTTTTTAAAGATAATTAATCTAGGTTCGATATCTAATTATTAGTCTTGAAATGAATATCGGCATTAGTAGTTAAATTGCTAGACTTATATAAATAAACATAGTTGTTTGTATGAGAATAATTCTTTATTTGTTGTACAGTATGATATAGTGTGTGTACAAAAGAAAACACTAAGATTATACTATGAATCTATCATAATATCCTAAGATATTAATAGTAATACAATCATGCATAGTATCATACTGTAGAATAGTTATTACTATTTATTAAATAGAAAAGTAAGTATATTTTTATTTAGTCTTAATTTTCATAAAGTTTACATTTGAAATCAAACGTATTTCTACATAAACTCACTTTTCTCAACCAAGTTCCTCCTACTCTTTCCAGATGTGACCGGATCGGTTGGTTATAATATATTTAAATAAAGGTGCTTTTTAATATACTAGTAAAATGCATTTACATTATGTAAATGATTATAATTTATTATATACTCTTATATTAAAAATCCTGCTAGTCTAGATAATTACATCTTTTAAATATAAGATTAAGAATATTTTTTCAAACTTTTTCCTACTTCATATTTATAAAATAAGTAAAAATGCTTTCTTAACATTTTATACGTCTTGTATAAATCCAAAAGCCTTTCAAGAAATAAAAAAAAACATCTTAAATTTTAATGGGTGCAAAGTATAAGATAACTTTTTTTTAATTAACCAAAAACAATTTTCAGACTACACAATCATATATTTTCCATTATAATTAATAAGTGTATATATAGATTAATAATTAAATACAAGATCAATTATCGTGAAAGCTGTTTCATATTATAATTTAATTTTTGTTTTTATAATTATTACATAATAATAATTCTATAAATCTTTTTTACTTATTTTCTGCACTAATTGTAATGATTTAGTAAATGTTTATACATTATTTAACAAGAGAACGGGTTTTTTTTTTTTTTCGAAGCTACAAATATTTATTTTATTCAGCTACGCGTCATAGCCATAGCATTGTACAATTAAAGTTCGTTAAACTCTCATTTAAAAGTTGTTTTGTATATTATTAATCGAATTAGCATAAAATTAAATTTTACAAATTAATTTTACATTCTAATAACTATAATGTTATAGGTGTCATTTTTTGGAAAGACAAGTGCTGTTTTTTTTTTATTGCATGCATATCTTTGGCTATACATTACAACTTCTTCACCTATCTCTTTCTGCCATCTCTCTCAGAACAAACGATGTCAGTCCTAAAGAAATCAAAGTTGTAACCTGACTGTAATTCGTGATCCAAAAAAATTCCCCAATTGTATAGATAATTGTGCTGGACCAGACTTGTGGCTAGGTTAGCTCTCATTTTTCCATAATAAGACTTTCAACAGTTTGAG
Source organism: Epiperipatus broadwayi (assembly GCA_028023455.1). Taxonomy (NCBI): domain Eukaryota; kingdom Metazoa; phylum Onychophora; class Udeonychophora; order Euonychophora; family Peripatidae; genus Epiperipatus; species Epiperipatus broadwayi. The sequence continues at coordinate 6,536,153 of JAQFVV010006222.1, forward strand.
TCTTTACACTCAATTTTGTAGACTATTTGATGTGTAGTCTTTCTAATTATTTTATATTTGTAACTGTTTCACAATTTATTTAATAATGGAGATGACCGAAAATTAATGTTGTATTTATCAATATATATATATATTAATTTTTATGTGATTTTAGACGTTTAAGGGAGATTGATTCATTTTTTGTCTTCAGATTGGAGATTTACAGGTTGCATAATATTGCTATAGAAATTAGCTATTATTGAATTTTTTTTAAGGATTATGCTGCATATTAACAAAGTCTTTAGTATAAAATTCTATGATTTTTCACTGATCTGTTTCAAATTTGCATCATTTCAAGTTTTTATGGAGAAAGCCTTTCAGTCCCACATATTTATGGAACTAGGCGATTATAGAATTAGGGTGTATGATGACCTCACATTTGAGGGCTTCAATTCCATCTATTCAATACATTATTCTGTCTTTGAATGTTTAAATCTAAAATTTTGATATTATGATCTTTGTGAATACTCCATACCAAGGGAGCCATCAAAGCTAACTCTAAATAAATTTGATCTATTGTTCATTCATCCACACATAGTAACATATTATCCGCATATTTTGAATATAAAATTATTAATTGGTAGGTGAACATCATAATAGCAAATGTTTAGAATTAAACATCCCAAGACAAAATAATGTATTGGATTATAGGAAAGAATTGAAGCCCTTAAATACAAATGCATCATATCACTTAATTCTATAATACCCTAGTACCATAAATACATAGGGCTGAAAGGCTTTCTTCATAAAAACTTGGAAATTATGCAAGTTCAAAGCAGATAGAAGAAAAAATGTAGAATTATATACTAAAGACTTAGTTAATATGCAGTATAATCCTAAAATAATAAATTCAGTAATATCTAATGACTATATCAAAATTATGCACCCTGTAAATCTCCATTCTGAAGACAAAAAAATGGACTAGTCTTACTTGCATGTCTAAAATTATGCAAAAATTAAGAAAAATGTGTTCCGATAAATACAACATCAGGTTTTGTCACGTCCATCATTAAATAAATTGTTAAACAACTCCAAAAATAAAATAACTAGAGAGGCTGCACACCAAATAGTGTACAAAATTGCATATAAAGATTCAAATTGCTTAAAGGCTTACTATGGAGAAACAAGCACTAACTTATCCACAAGACTGATGCACCCAATTACCTACAAAACCAGTCTAAGAAAGGCAGTGAACATGCATCAATATTTTTGGATCATGAGGTACAGTCAGGCCACAACTTCAATCTTTCTAGAGCTGACATCATTTGCTTTGAAAGAGATGACAGAAAGATAAAGATGAAGGAGCTATAGTTTATAGCCAAAGATATGCATGCCATAAATAAAAAAGAAACCAGCATCCCTCTTTCCAAAAAATGGCATCTTTAATTTTCTTTACAGTTTTTAGAATGAAAATTAATTTTTAAAATTCAATTTTATACTAATTCAATTAATAATATACAAATCAATTTTAAAATTAGAGTTTAATAACTTTAATTGTATAATGCTATGAATATGATATGTTTAGTAATGAAAGCAGTTATAAAATAAATATTTGAAACGTTGAAAAATAATAATAATAATAATAATGATGATGATGATGATAATGATAATGATGATAATAATAATAATAATAATAATGATGATGATGAAATAGTTTATTACTCAAGACTTCAAATGCTGGAAGTGGTAGAGCTGGACATTGCAAAATCTTTTATTCTATCACTGCACCAAATTATGCAGGAAATAATTAATCCAACAAGATACTAATTTCCTATCTAGGATCAACTTGAGATTTCTTCAGTGTCAACCCAACCCCCAAATTTGTGAATACACTCTAGCAATGAAATTTTTTACTATGATGCCGTGATTGATTTTTATTGGGTGCAATTAAACCTTTTTTATGTATATTATAAAATTTATTTATAGGCTCTATTATAAATGTTTAAGACTTCTAATAATTAAAATTCAAAAACATGAAAAATTATTTTTTTAAAATTATGAAAATAAGTATCTAACTGACAGTCTTACCAATAACAAAGGCAAACATCATTACTGGCTTCATGATATCTATTCAAAAAAGTTAACAGAACAAAATATTGGATATTCCAATTTTATGTTATTAAAAAATGATATATTCACAATTAGTTACAATCAAAGAAACAAAAAAATTATAAAAGTTAATAAATTATTGTTATTAAAATATTTCACTTACAGTTATTACAAAAATGATTTTCTTTCTTGCTTTTAATGGCTTTTCTGTGGTAATTTCGTGTTTTCGTAACATACTTCATATAATTTCTATGAGCTGTGTTTTTAAAAAGAAAATGTTTTCAAAGACAACCCTTCTCGTGATATAGTTTTTAGTTTAATAATAAATCTTTACAAAAATATTGCATCATAGTCATTAACAATAATTGAAAATCATGTTTTGTGTGGCATTTAACCACAGGGAAAATGAATCTAAAGCATCAGCCAATCACTTGCTGCCAATCACAAACCAGACAAAGATCTATAGAAGTCTATGTATAGTGCTGACATCTCTTGGATTTTTTTAAAAATTAATACTTTAGAAAAGAAAGCTTTTTAGAAAGAATCACTGCAGCCTGTCACACATCATAATTTAACATATACAAAGCTTTAAAACAATATAGAAGAGTAGTGATTGCAGCACCATTGTGCTGCCTAAAATGTCAAATATGCTAGCATCATTATAGCTTAATTTTGTGAAACCAGTTAACCTATTCAGAAAAAAGTAAATTGTTTATCCATTAATAATATTAATTTTCTACCATAACACACTTAATAAAATCTGACAATTATATATCTATGTGACATGACTTGCTACATTGTCTAGATTATATTATCTTTAAAATTTATTAGATGGTTAGGAGCCTACCTTAACTAACTCATAAGGTTTATAATCAAAAATGCCATGAGAATACTTTACTGCATAATATAGCACTTATTAATCATATGCATTCTCTCCTGGGCACATAGAAGTAAAATGTTCTGTGGCTGCTTATTTACCTACTTAGGATACCTTTTGTCATCAAACAACGTGATGCTAAAATCAAGAACCCATAAAACATGTAACAAATTAAAATATTAATGAGTAATTGAACATTAACTTAAGCTTAATACAACATCTCAATACAAAATGTAATAACAAACATTACTTTTACAATAAGTCTTACTAATAAGTTAAATAATTACCCTACCTTTATCAACCTAGTATTCTATTAAGAACTTTATTAATGTTATATTTATAACAACAAATAATTTTAAAATATATAATTCAGTTAAATGAAGAATAAAATCCATCATATAATCTCCTTTATTAATAATTCTTGTTTCCATTTACTGTTCACAGAAAAATTACTAATAAATATTAAGCATTTTAAATTGTATCCAAATAATATTGTAGTTCTCTAGCAATAATAAATATTTATAATAATATGCACTTAACATTATATTTATCTAATAAAGTAATCCATTTGGAGGTTGAAATTTATAGAAAATCTCAAGCATATAATCTTCAAAATTCTACATAAGTCACACTTATTATTCCTATTCCAGCTTATGTTATAGTGACAATCCATTTAGAAACTTTGTCTATAACTTAAGATGTCCCTGGTAGTTTTGAAGTTATAATGCTAATAATTTTAATCTATTACTCATGACATAATTTTATTATTCTATCAAGTTGATAATTTAATTCTTTAGGAAACAATACTGGAAGAATATCATCATTGTTGATATTTATCACACATATAAATGCAGAAATTGGATAATCCATTACTTTAAGCAAGTTGAATTTATTCAGCTATAGTTCAGATCTTTTTTAGCAAAGAATAAGACCAAGCAAAGAACAAATAATCCATTGACTTGAATCAATTTAACCAATTTTCATTGCAATATTAAAGTTTCTATATATATATATTGTAACAGTCAGAATCGTCTATCTCGCTAACACACTGCAGAATTCAAACCCCAGACATGAAACTGAACATTCTAGGAGGGGTTGCCTTCTAGATATACTAAGTTCGAATCTAAAGCCCAAATTTCACAGCGCTATCTATGTGACAACGCATCTGATGCCACTACTAGTATGACCTTTGACCGGTGCCTGGTGGTCAGGGAGAAACAAAAGACTCTATACTAAAAGAAGTTTGGGTGGCTAATTAACGTCTATGGATTTACAAAAGAAATGCAGAAAATATATATATAGACCGAGACAGTGATAGGAATCAAATAAAATAAGAGATCAAATTTAGTTTTAAATAATTTCACAAAATTTATTCATAAAATATATATATAATGCCACTGTCTGCTTATATGAGACAGGGACGCGTATTAAATAATTGTGGGCATTATATTTCAATAAATGACAAAAAGGTTTTAAAACAAAGTGATATATTCTATTCCTCGGGCTAATAGCATTACGATAATGTGCTTGACGAGATAGGAACATGTGCGAGGTGCTTTGAGCAATTATACAAGTTTAAGAAAATATTTGAAATTAAGTGTTATAAAATATTTATTGATTTCGAGAATAGCACGGACAAAAGCTTACTAAGCAACAAAGTGGGAATGTGATCAAAGCATTTATTTGAGAATAATAATAATAGAGTTGCATTGGGAGGTCAGTATTGCTGATAATGAATTTATTAAAGTTGGAGGGTGTGACACGTTTAAGTCACGGATGCTTTGTAAAATAAATATAAAATAAAACAATATTGAAGATCCGGAATAATTACGGAGGGCATCTCGCCGCTAACCCGTAGGAAAGTATTTTATGAACAGCCGAAACTTAGCGACTGTGTGACGATTGCGTTTAATTCCCAGGTGTGTCATTTGGAACACACTCTGCCTGGAAACTTGCAATATACGAAAAGAACGGACTTTGCCGTGTAAAGAATCCTTGGAAAAATAAAACAAAGCGGTCTCAACAACCAATTCATTTACCAGCAATACGAGACTAGTGTATATAAAAACATACTGAATGGGTTTTACTCGGATTAAGAGAAATGCCCAATCAAATTCCCCGAAATTCATTTAAAAGGGTCCGCACATTCTCGACGTCAATGATGAACTTTATAATTAAAGTAGAACACGGTAATTAAAATAGGAAAATGCATGCTTGCGGGTTTGAAAAGTAAGTATAGATTTATATACGCAATCATGCATTAGGGGACACATTTAATCATTGACCTTGCACATACTCTCATATTAGATTAAAATCAATAACATGTAGATTTTAAACTATGTGATTATATTATATATTAAAGAATAGAATCGCCCTCGAACGAGTGATTTGCAAGATAATAAAATTGGAAAATTATAAATTTAAAATATGCCTTAATAGCGGCGTCTTACTTTCAATAAAGGGAATAGTTCACTCGGTCAAAGACGATTCTGACACATTATCATAATAAAATAAAAGAAAGCTTTATAAATAGAAAATATTAACCCAAGGATAGAGCAAAACTGTTGATTATATTATATTAACACGTTAAAGAAATACATAATGAAGTTATGTGAAATATAAGGAAAACAATTTTAAATAGCTATAGCATGTTAGTTATCACAAGAGCTCTTGGGTTAATTTAGGGTTACCTCTGGAGAAGCATTTAGGTAGATTGATGGTCGGCAGGTTTTTATATAATTTAACAGCAAAATCTGGAAATGTTCATATTTTTGGCAGCAGCAGCAGTTCCGGGGTTCCCTGTGTGATAACTTCCGATGGTCTATGGCAGCAGATGACCATTCTGGAGAGAAATAGCCTTCTCGCGCTCTACTCTGTCATGTCAAGATTTACAAATTACTAGAATAGAACTCAGAATGATTTCTCTTAGAAACATTAGAAGAAAAACTGGAGAACAAAAGAAAACCCTTCTTTTTATAGTAGACGTTAACAATAGAACTGCCCTGGAGCATTACAAAAATATATCGGACTTATCAGCTGTAATTAAATCTATCCCAATGTCTAAAGGAATTCAACATTAATTAATTTCTTTTGTTAATTTCCCTGTCGACATTCGGATTACAAACTAGATTTAATTAAAAATTACTTTTACTAATTAAAGAAAACCTTAAGTGGACATCTGCTGTTTTTAGATAAACTTATATAATATTAACTAATTAAACTATTGTCCATCATTTATTTTAACAGAAATATTTGGAATAACTTTTATTAAATTAAAGAAAATGATTTTACTTTTTAAATTGCAATATTTGAATCTATTTACTAAACGAATATTTACTAAATGAATTTTATTTTAAATCAAAATATATTACGACAGTAATATATTTGTAAATAGATTCAAACAAAATAACTTTAACAATTTATAATTTTGATATGTTTAAAATGCATATCATAGTGTGTGCGCAATTACGACTTATATAACCTACTTTTTAATAAATCAAAATTATGTGAACATATACATAATCTATAATCTTTTATTTATTTGGGAATGACTTATATATATAATATGAGCATTGTACTCGTGGTTTAAAATTAGGCGGGATTTTCGGTATATAAGCGTATTGCAGACACACTACGATAGATTGGGGTTCAAACTAAGGTATGAGGTAGGAAATAGGTGAGAAAAGGTGAAACGAAGATCTGCAAAGCAGACCTTACTGTTTCAATATATATATATATATATGCATAAATACAGTAGAGTAATTCATAAACTAATACGAAATTTACAACAATTTAAGCAATCCATAGGTAGATGTAGCCAACATTATTTTAACAAGTTATTACAGTTTTAAAAAAGAATAGGAATGATTATTGAAATATTATTATGTTTAGTAGCATCCCTTAAGCGATTTTGAAATTCCAATAATGATTTAAAATATTAAAATTTCCTTTCCTTTTGACTAATATTCGGTGATAATCATCATTGCTTTTGTAATTTGTCCATTTAGGTCGATGAGAAAAAAAAAACATTTTGCCAACGAGGCAAAATGCCTAGCAGGTTTTTTTACTCTTTCATGTTAAAGAAGGTTAACAAAATGGATATTTTAGATTTAAATCTGGAAGGGTCCTTTGCACTGTAATTTAGCAAAGACTATTGTAATTTTTGGCAGAGGTTATATTTATAGTTTTTTTATCAGGTGGTCTGTGATATCATTAAATATTATCCACAATGCATCACTCTTCAAGTTTATATAGAAAAATCTACTCCATTGGTAATGGTAATCCTTAGAAAGCAGGCAATTTTAAGCATCTGGGAGAGTCTCAAAAGCAACAATTTTTGAGACATAGTATTAAATGGAGATTAAAATATTACAAATTTAATATTAACTTATCTACAATAAAATATATAATTGTTTTTTTCACAAATAAATGATTTTTATTTTTAGAATATTAAAGAATTATTTTATACAATTTTAAAATTCTCAAAATTTTTGATTATTAAATTTATTTAATAAACTAATTGTTCAGAATTAAAACAAATTCGTTTAATCATTTTACACTAATAGCTTTTGAAATATGAATTGTTTTCTACAGTACAGGCTTTTTCATACCGCACTGCTGGGGTTTCATATTTCAATATATAGTGCTCTAAGGTCTGAGCCATCCCTCGTATATGTATGCAAATGGATTATGTTCTGTATATGAGGGGTCAGAGTGACTTGTAGTCAACATGGGTAGGATGAGAAGGTTGGTACTAAGGTGGGCTTTGAGAGTTTCATCATCAAATTTTCAATGAAATGGATGGCTGAAGAGTTGTGGGGTGGAGTGGTTTAAACCCTGTCCATTAAAGTATGAAGATTGGCTATCTTAATATAAACTGAGCTTTGATTGTATATATGTGTGGAGATGATAATCTGGTCCAACTGATGAATGCTGATTTAGCATGAAATACTTATATTGGTGATTATTTATCTTTTCAACATGTGTGTGATCAAGGATATCAGCAGTATGAGATAGCATGGAAGGTTGAAGGTCATGTGAAAGTCTGAGTTTAAACCCACTAATAGCTTTTCTAAATTGATTGGGTTTTTTAACACAAAGCTTTCATGCATGCACATTTACACGTTTCAAGAGCAATGTTAAATTTTACTATTCTAACTTAATGTAATGTTGACTATAATATCTCCTATTTTGAATATGTTCCCCTAATATGAAATTTTTGTGTGTGTGTGTGTGTGGTGTGTGTGTGTGTGTGTGTGTGTGTGTGTGTGTGTGTGTGTGTGTGTGTGTGTGTGTGGTGTCTGTCTTCATAGATATAACAAAAGTCAATTGCATTTTTTAAAAGGAAAAACTGGGACGCATTTTGTTACAGTTACTAAAGCCTATCCGGATATTTTAGTTAATTTTGAAACTAATCTACTATACTAGGTAGTATTATAATAACATTTTAATTCCGGTTTTGATCATCTTACCAGACATTATACCAATAACAGTGATTAATTTATTTCATTTAACAATAAAAACAAGCCAATATTTTTTTTTATAATTTATGGCTATATCTATTAATTACTATGGTAAAACATAACCTTACCATATATATACAGATGATGTGTGTCCATCCAGTTAAAATAACTGGTAAAAATATTAATATATGTCGAAGTGTCAATACATATGTTAGTACGGTTTTTACAATTAGTATTCACTATAAAAGCAACATAAAAAGAGACATAACATTAATTACTTTTACTGTCGAGATTCTAGATTATAGTTAATTGGAATCATGGAATTTTTGTTTATCTGAATATATATTTGGGCTAATAAAAATTAAATTAAAATATTAGCGAAAATACTATAAATAAAATTTGAAAATGTAAAATATTTTGGATTTTTATTTTTGCACAAAAAGGTAAAGAAACAACAATTTCAAACATATTAATAGATCGGAGAAATAATATTTTAGACTACAAATCAGCAAGAAAATTTGAAAACGAATAAACTGTAAAATAATCATGTAATAAAGTAATAAAAGAAAATTACAAGTCGTGTTATTTCTTGTTTTATGGTCAAAAGTATTGCTAACTTTTAATTTTATTGCTGATTTTTAGTCATTAAATTTAGTTTGTTTTTTTAAAGCCGTTCATGTTTTTCTTCTTTTGTAAAAACCATTATACAGCAGAATAATCTATAAATATTATGATGCAAAGATAAAATATAAACATTCATTTATCTAATTTTCATTAATTAATTATGGAAGATCAATACTGATGAACTTAAGAGTGAAGAGAAGAAAAGGAAATTGTTAAGCTGATGAATAATTAAGATGATGATAGAAAAGGGATCAATGAAGAATGAATCAATTATGATAATGACTTAAGATGAAATGAGGATAAAAATAAAAGAAAGTAAGATATGGATGAGCTATGATAGCAACGTTAATGATGAAGAATAAAATCCTAAACTATAATTGTGTCAAACAACAGCAAGGTAATAATGAAATAAAGGCAAGGGGTTCTAAGCTTGACAAAAAAAAAATACCCACTAAATTAAATATATTAGGAGTTTTAAACTAGAAAAGAAAAGTACATTTTTAAAACTATACTGGATCAACTAAACAATAAGAATAAACATAAGAGATTGTGGCAAAGCATAGCAAATAACTTAAGAAATGAAAAATGAACAATAAAGTCAAGTTGAGACTGTTAATTAATAATTCAATTTTTTCAAGATTCAATCATTTGAATGCTACTATTTTAAAAGATATATTTGGATCAGTGAGAGGAATTTTGCCACTACCCACACACAGCGAACAAAAACAGCTCATAAAAAAATGGAATTAATAAAGAATGTTTGACAATTCAAATACTAACAATAAAATGAACTTTAAATTGCATGAGGTATTAATAAAGTAAATATAATAATCTACAAAGTATCTTTTATTTAACGACCATGGACTATATGATCAAGATCAGTGAATAATGTATCTAATGATTTAGATAAAAGATTATTCCAATACTGAATATTTAATCTTTAAAACATTATTTGAAAATAATATGTGTACTTAATATCAACAGCGTTTTGATCAATAAGCAATAAGATTTTATATATCCTAAATGCAAAAGCTTGGCAAAACTTATCTTGATATGCTAACGCATAATAAAATCTATCATATTAAATGATGATGATATTTATGACTATTGACTTCCTATTTTATCATCTATTTAGACTAATAGACAGCCAACGCTTCTTTAAAAGTCAAGACTATTTTTATTCTATCTTTCAATTACTAATTTTATCTTATAGGACTCTTTTAACATTAATAAAAAATATCAGCATTCTAAACAAATTGGTTATAAACAATAAATAACATAGATTAATGGCATAGATGGGATCATCTCAAATAAATATGCACTAGATAACATTCTTCTATGTAAAGTAACTTTTAACTAATATTATCTCTTATCATCATTTTGCTCAATGCTAAATACAGTCTACATTTTTAAATACTATATTTCAGAAATAATTTTTGTCAAGTGTTGTTAGCTGAGAGGTCATCGCACCCGCCTTGCAAGCAAGTAGTTAGTTGCAGATGGCTGTGGATTCACGTGCCATCTGATGCTATGACATATGGAAAACTATTAAAACTTAAAAATATAGAACACAATAAAACATATATATCCAGGGATATTATAGGGTTGATCTAAGGCAAATAGAACAAACTAACAGCCTAGGCCACAATCATTTTATGACTGCAAATGGTCTGAAATTCCAGTGTCACTTTTAGAGCTCCTTTAAAGATATGAAAAAGAAAGAGCAGTCAATCCTTTATTTAAATCAGTATACAAATACATTATGAAAGTATGGCATTAATCTGCTAAAAGTTTAATGGGTGTTATTCACCCACAATGATCATTTCTATTATCATTTTAAGGTAAAGGAATGGGTACACCTGACATGACATAACATGGACTTACCACATATTGCAAATATTATATGTGTATCATTATAATCATTCAACATGATAACAGTCAAATTTCATACTAATAGCACTTATCATGAATATATAAAGAAACAAAATATATTATATTTAACACATGAAAATTATAATTATCATTATCACTTCGAGAATGACCCATAATACTATAACTGTCATTAGCTATTAATTAGTTAATTGTTACATATCAAAAACATATCTAATGCATTTAAATTAACTACAGTTGCATACTACTCTTTATTACTATTCAGCAATTGTAGCTGTTATCATCTAGAAAGAAAAATATTAAGATAAAATTGTAATAATTTATTGTGAAAAATATTAAGATAAAATTGTAATAATTTATTGTGAAAAATTTTAACCACCTTACCTCTGTTCATATTCAAAATATGAATAAAATTTATAATAAATAAGATTACCCTCACCTTTTTTTATATTTGATCAAATTTATATTTATATCATGAGTTTCATTATCTATGTAGACTGATTTTTACATCTATAACATAAACATATACATATTACAAGACAATACATATTAAATTAAGAATAATAAACGCTCATTATATAAACCTTTTTTTACATTTCTTCTTGTAAAGAAAAGAAACCAAAATCTTGATTGCAACCATTTGAAATCTGCAGCATTATATGATTAATGGATATTCTTTACCATATGATTATATTTCATACTTATTTGTTAATTTAAATTGTAATCCTAGTACATTGCTGGATCTATGCATAATAATAGTTTTCTTATGTTAAATCTAAACACTTTGGTATTCTAGAAATTAAAATGTTGCAGATAAACATTGCTTCTTATTTTCATCATGTATATGGATTTCATTTATTTTATTGGTTAATGGAAATTGATTAATAATTAACACATTATAAATCTGATTCACAATGTTGTTAACACGATAATTAATATACCAAAATTAAGTTGACATTTCATTCAATATGGGTGAAATTTTATAACTCAATTTAATAAATGTGTCAATTCTACTTGCCACCAAAAGTTCTAAGATGGGATATCCAGTTTTGTCACAATGTAAATCTTAAGGCAATGCAGAGAATATGTAATATTATGAGTCTTAATAAACATTTTTGTAAACTTTCATAATTTAGTATCTACATTTATTTGTTAAATCAGGCAGGTATAGATAATTGTTATGCTCTTACTTATTGAAATAGAACAATTTTTTTAAATTTTACTTTCTCCGTGTAATGAAAATTAATATAGCACTATAAAATTGTGGTAATTGGAATTTATGTCACGAGTGTCTTAAAAATTTAAACAGTAATAAGAAGCATTACATATCTCTTATCATCGTCTTACTACTTTAAAAAAATTTTTCCAACTTTCTCTTTTCCTTTCTTCTTGTTATTCCAAATAAATTATAACTATATTTATAATGCACACTGTAAACACTATAATTAAAACATTTATAAAATAAAGAGTAAAATTTCAAACTTACCAACTTCTAAATTGGTTTAAATTTAAAGTCCATTTTTGCAGATTTTTTCTCTAATATGTCTATCAGTTTTAATGTGAACTCTTAATAATTTATCATTTGACAGTAGTGATGTACTTCATATGTGCATATCAAATGGAGTTTCTACTCCATTAATTACAAGTTACTAATCCAATTCTATTCCATTTTAATTCAAATCCAATTTTCATTTTTACTTTTAATAATTTTCAGCTTCTCATTAATTTTCAGTTCTGTTCTTTTCCAAATCTTGATTCAATTCCTCAATTTAATTCTTCCAGTCTCCCTATAAAATCTGTATTGGCCTATTTATTAACTTTTACCAGAAAAGATGAGTATAACAATTAGAAGATTAATTAAATTGTCGTATAAGCATACATTAACATACAATTAATAATTCTCCATCTATAAACATAAATGACAACTAATTAATCTATTCAAAACTTTTAAATTGCAATAAAAATGTTTAAGAATTAATTATAAAAATTAATTTAAAATAATTATAATTTTAAGCCTTTTTGACAATTATTTACTAATAATAAAATACTAAATATGTCTATAGTTTTAATTTCAATCATAATACTAATAAATTATAATTTTGATACTATTAAAAATTAATCCATCTGACAGACTGCATATAAAACGTCTCATATACAATCTGGTAGAGGGCTAGCACATATCTTGAACAGCCCAATTCTTTATCACTTTCAGGAGATTTATTGATGACATTTACTTATTTCTATAATATAATTTAGCAATCATAATAACACACCATTGATATAATACATGTATTTAATATATTTAATTATTATCAATTAAAATTTTAAATTTTATTCAATTGACCATTTAAATAAGGCTTGACAAACATTGAAACCAACCATAAGGTTACAATATATAAATGACAATATAGACAATTTTGTATTGCTTATTGCAATGTGATATTGGGGGAAAAAATGTATCACCTATGAAGCTATAATTGTCAAAACTGAAATGAAATTGACCTAGCATTTACCACCTATGTTGCAAAACATCAAATTTATTATGAATAAATTAATCAAATAACTCTACACTTCAAAGCAGAATTTCTAAGGAGCGAAATTATAAGTGACATAATGGATGTTCTAGAATAGTCAAATTTTACCATCTATACCCACAATGGATTAATGAGGATAATTATTATTAATTACTAGGACATTTTCCTTATGAACTTTCAAATTACATTTAGGTTGACATCATACATTTTATTTAGTTATATATTTTCATTTATTCCTTTCTTTTAATATGGATAAAAGGGATACCATAAGTTGTCAATATGTAATAGAAGGGATAAAAATTATTTATCATTGTTGTAAATTAAGATAAAATATAGGTTCTAATTAGAGCTTGCTTGCTTGCTTATAAGTCTGAACATCATCAAGAAAAAAATAAGATTTTACCATAACACATTTATTTCCAACACTTATATAGTTATACTGTTACTTAAATTTTTTGTTTGTTAATGCTAATATTTTAATTAAATGTTTTCAGTGTACCTGACTTTTTCTATTATAAATGGTATTTCCTGTCTTTATCGTAATTACATTATATAACAGGGAGATCCCAGACCATCAGTATATGATTGATATGAAGTAATCTATTAAGTTAATGAAAATAAAAACAAATTATAATTTCAATATAATAATTTGGCAAGCAAGAATGAATTAAATAATCATAAGTTATAAAATAAATTTCATTTGAGTTAATATGGGCATCAAATAATTATTTTTTGTAGGGAACAAGGAGTTGGAACAGTAATTGAATTAAACAATAATCAAAGAATAACCATAGATGTTAATTTAAATGGTTTATATTTTGTTATGAATTTTATTACTAAATTTGTGCCTATTGTAATATTTACTTGTTAAATATATGTGTTTAAATTAAAGATTATCATTGTAAATAATATTTTATAAAGCGCAGACGGTATTGAAAATTAAATTGAGAGAGTGCAAATTTCTCAAGCGCTTGTGACTATTAATAACCCATCAGATTATCATTGTATTTTTGTATATTCAGTTTTCAATTGGTCATACATTCCTACATACTTACATATATTCTCACACATTCACACCTACATTCATACATCTACATGTTAACACATACCCACATATTAAATGATATTGATGTACCCTAAACTAGACAACTATGCAGATTCTCCCAGAGTTTTAAATCTGAGAATAATGGAAAATGGTAAGAATGATGTGAGTATATGTATATAGTTTGACATTTACTTGAGTATTAACCTCTGTTCTCACAGGAATGAAATCAATGGGTAAGGTGGATATATACTTTCAGAGATCTTAAATAGACTATCTTACCCACTGTGATAATTTAGCTAACCTATTATCATACCAGGTAAAATCCTGTTCCATTACAATATATATATATATACATATACACGTGTGTGTTATGCACATACATGTATACATTGGACGAACCTTTTACATATTGTCAGCATATCTTACTGCCATGTTCAAGACCTAGGATTTAAATCCAGTGTAAATAAAATTTCAGTTTTTAATCAGACCTAGTTTTTTTATTCATTGCCAGATCAGATAATCACCTCGTATTGATAAATAAATGCCAATTTGGATATTTATTGGAGAAGCAAAGGTTGTTTCCTTTTATCTATATTTATTTTTATAAATGCTGCTGAAATCAAATATTTCATCTTTAAAATGATAAGTAACAGTTTCATATCAATTGGAAGTGTTAATTCAATTTGTTTCATTTACTTAACTTACATTTTAAAATTCAGAAACAATTGCACAAAAGTATGCTTATATTAAGGCAATTAGTTCTAAATCCTGTTAAGGTGTAAAAAGGATTAAATTGTATTGTTTACTGAGACTTAAAATATGGTAGTTTATCTATTAGAACATCATGTTGGGCTTAATTATTTGTTGTATTTCTTTATAAGCTTTCAATAAAAATAAAACCAATTTAGTAAATAAATGTGGAATGTATACTTTATTTTAAAATGTTTTACTACTCATTAATATTAAATCCATAGTCTAATGTTTAGCTACTTGATTTTGCTTATATTAATAAGTAGTTTATTTCCATAGAATTGACTATATATGTAATAAAAAGAAGAAAAATAAAACCCTGGCCATGTGCTCTTCATGAATTTACATGCACTCATTCATGATCTCAGTTTAAAAAACATAAGAGGTCCACTTGTGTTTAGAACTTATAATTACATAAGCCCACCTTTTTCTCACTGAACTAAATCAGGGCTTTAACTTGTTGTGTGCCTGATTTATAAATTAAAAAATGACTTGTATAAATTTATTATTCTATAGCAGGAGAGAGATAGAATTTTATGTTAAACCATTTTTGATTAGAAATAAATATTACATTTTGAATTTCACTGTAATAAATAATTTATTTAGCACTGACTGTATATGTAATAAAAAGAAGGAAAATAAAACCTTCATTCATGTGCTCTTCACAAATTTACATGCACTCACCCATAAGCTCAATTTAAAAAAAAAACATAAGTTTAAACAATTCATTTGTTAATTTATAATCCAGGCACACAATAGGTTAAAGCCCTGATTTAGTGAGCAAAAGGTTGACTTATATAATGATAAGCTTTAAATATAAGTGGACCACATGTTTTCTAAACTGATCTCACAAGTGAGTCAAGTGAGTGTATGTAAATTTATGAAGAGTACATGACTGATGATTTTATTTCTTTTCTCTTTATTACATATATAGTCAGCATTATATAAATAAACTATTTATTACAGGAAAATTCAAAATTTAATATTTATTTCTAATTACAGGTTGTTATAATTGAGATTCTATTTCTTTCCTGCTATAGAATGAATAAGTTTATACAATTCATTTGTTAATTTATAATTCTGCCATACAATAGGTTAAAGCCCTGATTTAGCATGGTGAGCAAAATGTTGGCTTATATCATGATAAATTCTAAACATAAGATTATTACTTATGTTTGTTAAACTGAGTTCAAAGGTGATTGCATTTAAATTTGTGAAGGGTGCATGATGGAAGGTTTTATTTCCTTTCTCTTTATAACTTATATTAAAAAGTGAAATCAGACAAATTAAAAAAATCAAAATACAAAATAAATGATTGGAATACTGTAATTCCAGAAAAGTTTTACAATGAAAAGCAATCATAAAATTATACTGATGATTATGTTTGCTACATGTATATAATTACATGTATACACACAGATTATCCATTGGTGAAACATAAACAAATAATACCCATGCTGATCAAATGTATATCAGGAATTGAATTTGTAAATAGTAATTCTGATTTTCTTCTTCACTCAGTTTTACATAGTATTTTTCAGCTTATTATGGTTCATCCATATTTGGAAATCAAAATTCAACATATTCTCTTTGAAAAAACATATTAAAAGACACATATTATACCTATTTATGGTATGTGATATTGAAGATAATTTGTTATTTTTTTCAATCATATTTTTAAAATGTTTATACAATTTAATAGCTTTTTTTTATATATTTTTTTTATATTTTTGTAAAGGTTATGTTTTAAAAAACTATATATATATATATATATGTCCACAGATGGCGTTCTACCAAAAACGCCCATCAAGCGTATGTTTTGTTTACATAAACGTCAGAGTAGTTAGTATTCACTATCTCTAACTATAATTCCACTTTCAGATCATGATTTCAAGCTATTTGCTATCGTCAGTGAAAGACAGGAATAAAGAAACTAGATCTAAATACAAACTCTGAGCGTTTATGAAACAATTTCTATTCAGCCTGCAAGCGTGAATTTTTTAGACACGTAATGTCTTCAAACTCAGCATAGCAAACCAGATAGCTATATGGGTCTGATATCAGTTCAGCATCACCACATAGTAGAAGCCTCTGCAATCTATATCATTGCAAGAAAGACCTCAAAGGTACATTTATGATAAACAAAAATGCAAGTTAAAAAACTTGCTAACGCTTGTATTTATGTCCACAGATGGCGTTCTACCAAAAACGCCCATCAAGCGTATGTTTTGTTTACATAGAACGCCATCTGTGGACATAAATACAAGCGTTAGCAAGTTTTTTAACTTGCATTTTTGTTTATCATAAATGTACCTTTGAGGTCTTTCTTGCAATGATATAGATTGCAGAGGCTTCTACTATGTGGTGATGCTGAACTGAGATCAGACCCATATAGCTATCTGGTTTGCTATGCTGAGTTTGAAGACATTACGTGTCTAAAAAATTCACGCTTGCAGGCTGAATAGAAATTGTTTCATAAACGCTCAGAGTTTGTATTTAGATCTAGTTTTTTTATTCCTGTCTTTCACTGACGATAGCAAATAGCTTGAAATCATGATCTGAAAGTGGAATTATAGTTAGAGATAGTGAATACTAACTACTCTGACATTTGTGTAAACAAAACATACGCTTGATGGGCGTTTTTGGTAGAACGCCATCTGTGGACATAAATACAAGCGTTAGCAAGTTTTTTAACTTGCATTTTTGTTTATCATATATATATATATGAGATTTTTACAATAAATTGATAAATGCTTTCTGATATGCACAATTTTATTCACTATATTTTTATGATATATCAAAATGAATTATTTTGATGCAAAATTACTTTTAGTTATATAAAAAAAATTAAGTTTATCATAGAATATTAATTACTTTTTTACTATTAATTTGTAAAGAAAATTGACTATATAATAATATTTACAATATATATACTTTGGTATGCAATATATATGTATATGTACATATTAGTGAACTAATCAAATGCAATATTAACTTAATTTGTGTTCTATCTTTATCAATGGTATTATGAAATACATACTTCAAAACAAATTAATACATAATATAATATTTATTAGGAAAAAGACTGAAAGTCTATTGGAGAGATCCAGATGTTTATTTTGTTTTTTTAAAAAAAAACACTCTTATTAGTAAAGGTTGATAAATGTTTGAAGATAATAATTTATTCTTTAAAAATATATACACAATAATTTTACAGCATGCAAAATACTCTTGTTTTAAAATTAATACATCAAAATTTACAATTTGTGATTAAATTTAAAATTAGTAACTCTAAAAATGTTTTCTTAGGTTTATTATTTTATATGTTAGCTTTATGGAGAATTTAATATTTTCTTTATTACATACATGTTATGTATTTATTATGAAAATTGCATTTTCAACTCAATGAATAAAATAACCATTAGAATAGTACCTTTCTACCATTTACTAAATTAACATAACTTTTATTATATTTTCAAGAGACAAATCTTATCACTGTTAAAATGCTTTAGACTCTTGATAATAATGCACACATATAATGTTCATTTAAACAAATTTTTCTTGCATTTAATGCAACTCATAATGAAAATTTGCAGTATTTTTCTATTACACTTTAGATTAATTTTTATTTTAAGATTCAAAATTGCTAATATCTAAAAATATCATCTGAATAAATACTATCATTATTTTTTAAATTAATAATTTAATTAATAATTAATAATCTGAAGTATTATAAAACTTAATTTTAAACTGTTTCCTTTTTAAAGACATTTCATTGCTTTATCATATATAATCAGATAATGTATGGCATAATGATCCTTTCTATATTTTCTGTTTCTCTTCATTATATCATTTTAATAATCCTTTTACATACTGTTTTTACTAATATCAACTGAACATTTACTGAGTTTCTTCATATTTTAAAATATATATGTCCATTATATTAATTGATTAATTTTAATATCTGATGTAAACAACTTAAATTATTATTTTTGTCTGTTTGTTTTTAAAAAAACTATTTTTGCAAATAAAAAATTTCCACTTACATAAATCTAAATCTTTTTTTTTTTTTTTCAAAAATAAATTTACCTTTTTTAATCTTTTATATAAAAACTTAATTGTGTATAAAAAATAAACTTTTTAAAAAATATTTTATCTTTTACAAATAAAATATGACTATGTAGATGTATATAAATGCATATCAAATTGTAACAAAAATATTATAAATTCCTTGAAAATCCTAGACAACAAAAGTTTTACAAATAACCTTATTAACAAATTCATTAAATTTCTTTATATAGTTCTGTTCCACATTTCTAATGAGATAATATCTTTTTAACTTTAAAATAATAGTATTTGACTGCGCTTTATAATACTTATTATTAGAGGTTTTGTTTCTATTAATGCACAGTTAAGTTTTCACTTGTGAAATTTACTGATGTTTCCCTTGTTTGTGTCTATAAAGCTCTTTTTCTTTGGATATAGTTTATATAAGATATTTCAAATTAATCTCAATAACTTTGATTCTCTAATATTTTTTTAATTAACTCTAATAAAACTTTATACTTATTTATTTCTGTCTTTATTTTATAATTCACTAATACTCTGCTTTTAAATTTTTCAAGTATCTAATCTCTTTTACTGTTTCTAAACTAAGTTAATACTATATTATTTCTTTGTAGTTATTTTTCAAATTATAAGTGACAATTAATATTTTTTTCAATCTGACTAAACAAGAATGAATATGAATGAGATAACAATCAGCTTTACATATCATATTATTTTTACCACCTCTATTTTGATATATATA
This sequence comes from Epiperipatus broadwayi, assembly GCA_028023455.1. Taxonomy (NCBI): domain Eukaryota; kingdom Metazoa; phylum Onychophora; class Udeonychophora; order Euonychophora; family Peripatidae; genus Epiperipatus; species Epiperipatus broadwayi. Next base: position 6,556,233 of record JAQFVV010006222.1, read on the forward strand.
TATATATATATATATTAAAATGATGATTTTCATTTTTAGATTAATATATGTTAAACATATGTACTTCATATGTCCAAAAACTGGAAAGTAATAAATCACTCAATAAAGATTTATATTAATTAGAAGAATATTATGACTTTATATAAGAAAATATTAAAACTTTAATTGAAATTTCAATGTGTTTATATAGATAAATTTCAGTATTGGTGTAATTAAGCAATTAACCAATTAAATGTGATAGATACAATCAGAAAACATACTTTCTATTAATATTTTTGTTTGATTTACTTTGAAAGCAAAAATGCAAGTTTTTAGTTTAATACAGTAGATATTGTAAGAATTGTCAATCAAACCATACATACTTTACATGTATGAAAATTAGAAAATCACAATTTATTAAATATTTTTTGTAAGCAAAAAAGAATCTTCTAAAGCATTATATATATATATATATATAAGATTTTGCAAACATTTTATATTTATAAATATTGAAAGTTTAATAAGTCTAAATAAACTTCAACAGTTAACTATAATTAGTCTAAAAATCCAATAAAAACTGGCAATTTCAAACTGGAATTATGTCATCAGTTTGTGATGTTTAATTTTGTTTGGTTGTTTGCCTAATTACACCATAGTTGAAGTTTATTTAACTAAATACAATAGAATTTTCTTTATACTTTTAATATTTACCTTCCTCACCTATATATATATATATATATATATATATATATATAGGTGAGGAAGGTAAATATGATAATATATATTAATATATATATATATATATATATATATATATATTAATTCTAATATTCTCATGGATAAATGATAGGGATTTTTAAAAGGCCTAAGAGCATAAATAAAAATAGTGAATTAAAGGAAATTAACAATATTTGGAAAAATCTATTGAAGGATAAAATATTTTTTAAAACTTCTCAACCAATAGAATTTGAGAACGAGGAGAAAATAACAAAAAAAAATAATGATTTTAAATCTCAGCACACATAATCTTATGATTTGAGAAAGAAGAAGCTTTGAGGAAATGACTTGATATTGTACTGAAATGTCAGATATTTAGCTATTATATTTTTATTACATGGAAGCACTGGAAATAATACTATATATATTGTAATGCCATGGGGAAATACAGGGTCATACCTGGAGTAATGGTCACCAGTACATTAACATCAACTACCATAAATTGGTTAGCCATTGGTAACATTCCTGAAAATAAGGGTTTAAACCATGAGGAATCTGAGAAATTGTATTTTTTCTCAAGTTAAAAAAAATAAAATTTATAAAGACTAAACTAAATAAAAGGTAGTGCATGGACTTTGAAGAATATCCTCTTCATGCCAACCCAGGAATCATTATCATCATCACTGTCTGGATACCCATATACTAAATATAAACCCCCTATCCCATATAGCTGTTATACACAAATCTAGCTCAGGAAGCAAGAACTCTATAATTTATTACTGTGAGCAAGAGGGAAATAAAAAAATTAATTAGCTTATTATAAATAATCTTAATCAATTCATGGGCTTCCCCTACTTATAAATAACTAGTTTTATTCGGATCATCAAGAAAAAAAATTAAATCTTAAAAACATGCTGCACTTTATGAAACAAGAATTGAATAGAATAAAGTAATTAAGACTAGAAAGAATTTTTTTTTTAAAAAAAAACCCCAATTATTTAATATCTTAATTAACAAAAAAAAAAAAGACATGATAGTAGATAATTTCAAACATTCATTTCTTCATAAAAAAATAAAAAAATATACAGTTTGATAAAATTATATTAATCTAACAATTAATTTTTATTCATGGATTAACTTTAAATTTATTTGGTTCTTTCTTTAAAAATTTTAGGAGTTTGTTAAATATGTTCAAAAAAATCAAAAATAACAATATTTGCATTTATGAAACAAAAAAAAGATTTTCTATTTATAAAAAAAAAATAGTGTGTACACATAAAAAAAAAAAAATACCTATAGCTAGTTGCAATTTCAGTTTTTCCTAATGGAGTTTCTTCTTGAAGGCTTTTAAACATGGGGCTGGTTAAATTTGTCCATTCCTAGGTCTGTAGCAATTTCAGGTAAATAAAAATAGTAATTTTTGTCAATTTAGTTTACCTCTTGAATTTTCAGGTGAGACAGATGTAGACAGAGACTCATTGCTCTTGGTTAAAGTCAAAGCTGCAGAGGGATTTTACCTTGCATACATTTTCTTCCAGTGAATATAGGTTATATGGGGGGAAGATGATGTCTAGCTTTTAGCCAAATTTAGCACATGGTTTACATTCTACAAACCATTTTAGTACTAAACTCATAGTATGCTAAAAGCTGGATTAAAAACTTCTATTATATTCAATAGCTTGATTTAGATTCATGCTGTGTTATGTCACAGGTTGGTAAAGGCTTCTTTCTTTTCAGTAGCTGGATTAAAACTTCATTGCTTTATCTTCAACAGCTAAGTTAGGAATACTTTCTTCTACTATCTTTTTCAGCAGCAAAATTAAGATTTGACTGCTCTTTTTAACAGTTAAGTTAGCAAATGTATATATTTTTTTCAGATACAGGATTAAGATTTGACAACTCTCTTCAACAGTTAAGTTAGAAATAATCTTTACAGACACTTGGGTATAGTTACTAATTCATACCCTCACATATATTTTTTATAACAATCTTTCCCACAAGCCAATTACAATCTGTCTCTTGTATTATCATTTTCATGACAACCAATTAAATAAAATTTCATAACTGCAATTATTCAACTAATTATCTCCTAATCATAGATTAAAAACAAATTAAGAACAAGAATTTAACAACATAAAATTATTGGCATTCCTTTACAATTAAAAATCAGATCTTGCAAAAAAAAAACAAAAAAACAAGACAATCTTGACTTGATCCTTTCATTTCACCAAATAAAGACAAAGAAAGGAAAACAACTCTGACAAATCAAAATTTACAAAATTATAAAAATCCTATTTTTGCTCTTCCCTTTCTTTTATTATTTATTTATTTATTTATTTTAAAAATATATACTTAAATATGTTTAATGTTTGAGAATTTTCATACTATCATATGGGAATTTTACAATGATTGAATTAAATAATGACTCTTTAATAAAAATAGATCTAAGAAAATTTAAATATTATTTTATCCCATTAACAAAATATTTTTTTTAATTCTCAAACCTGAGGAATATGCTGCCAACTATCTAATTATTTTTTTTCTAATGCAGCTATGTAACCAACTGGTTGCAATATATATATATTTAAATTATTGTTTGCCCTTCACCAACATATTATTTTGTTTTGAAACAAAAATGCATATAAGGTTACATATAAAACAATTTATAATCTACATCCCTAATGTATCTTACTTCTAATGTAATACTGCTTCAAAATATTATGAATAAATAGAATATTGACTGAAGAGGCAATCAAAAATTTATTTATTTAATATCATTTTTTGCTCAAATTTATATACAAAATCAATAATTATGAATCTTTAATAAAATGTAATTTTCATTATTCATTTATCATTATCATCTTTTTTTAACAGTAATTAATTTGACAATTTTAAAAAATTGCTTTTACTTATTAATTAATTTTAAATTTCTTAATTTTAATATAACACCCTTATGTTACTCATTAATTTGAATTTAAGGCTCTTTCCAGTACAGCATTTACGTAAAAAAATCCTATATTGTTCCCTATATAATATAAATAAATAATTTAGCAGTTTACATGTATGTAAATCTTATGAAAAGAAATGAATCTTCATGCATTCACTATATATTGATAGACTAAATTTAAATGCACTCACCTATCACTAAGTGTTTTAAAAGCATAAGTGAATCACTTGTGCTTAAAGTTTATTCTTATATAAACCAATCCTTATTGACCATGCTTAAATCAGAACTTGATTTTATTATGAACCTAATATTTCCATTGACAAATTATTTGTACAAATTTAGTTTATATGTCACAGGAAAGAGAAAGTTTTTCATTTTTAAATACCTACAACTTTGAATTTTATTAGTATGAACATATGTAAATAAATAATTTAGTAAGTTATATATATATATATATATATATATATATATATAACTTATATATATATATATATATATATATATATATATATATAGCTTGCAAATTAAGCTCTTAACAAACTATGCAGAATATCCCCAATCCCATACTAGTTTCTGCTACTAACATTGTCAGTGAAGTGCCAGGATATTCAAGCATTAGATTAAAAATACCAGGATGTCCAGCACTTTATTTAATGTATAAACTATTAAGAAGAAAATCTGAAATTTTCAGACATCCATATGTCTTCCAATCCAGCTATCTAACTTAAATACCCAAATGAAACTGAACTAAGTTCAGATACACCATATATTGATAGCTTTAGAAATATAAAATTGCCAATGCCTTAATAGCAAAAAATAAAATTACAAAAAAATCAAGTCAGATGTAATTTAATAAGTTTGTATTTACAAATGTTATATATAGAGCTCACAAAATAAGCTCTCAACAAGCTTTACAGATTATCCCAAATTCCAGACTGGTTTCTGCTACTGACATTGTCAGTGATGTGCAATATATAACATTTGTAAATACAAGCTTATTAAATTAGGTCATGTGACATCTGACTTGATTTTTTTATAATTTTATTTTTTGCTATTAAAGCTTTGGTGATTTTATATTGCTAAAGCTATTAATATATAGTGCATCTGAACTTAGTTCAGTTCCATATGGCTATTAAGTTAGATAGCTAGATTGAAAAACATATGAATGTCTGAAAATTTCAGATAAAGTGCTGGGCTTGTCCTGGTATTTTTAATCTAATGCTTGGATATCTTAGCACCTCACTAATGATACCAGTAGCAGAAACCAATCTGGAGTTGGTGATATTCTGCAAAGCTTGTTAAAAGCTTATTTTGTGAGCTTTATATAAAACATTTATAATCAATAGTGCATGTGTTAAGATTCATTTATTTTCACAAGATTTACCCATATAATATAACTAACTTATCTTGGCTTTCTTTCCAAAAAAAATTTATACGGCTGCACTTAACTTTTATCAAGATTACTTTTCTCATATGAGATATTATTTTTTAACACTAATTTATATAAATAAAATATCACTTAGTCTTCTTTACATACTACTACTAATTTAGAACTTTATACTGATCAAACATCAATTTGTGGTATTATAAATGAATATTTAATATTTACATTTTGTTTATGTGTTAAATAAATAACCCCATTTGAAAATGTATGCTGACAAATGAAAATAAAAAATCCAATTGCATTGCTTAAAAAAACTTGTTCAATCACATAAAAAACTGACCAAATCATTCATCAGAATATATGTAATTTGAGAACAAAATTCACAAGATAATCAGAGCACCATTAATAATCCACATAAGTCTAACAGTCTTTCTTTTTATCTTAATAACATTAAACTGACTGACTTGATATGAAGAAGAAAATTTATTATCTTTACATGGATGATTGGCAGCACTCTTGGCAGCTGACGAATGATGCTTTTTCCAAAATACATGTATCTTGTAATAAAATTGGTCAGTTATTTATGTGCTACAGCAATCAATCAAGAATATTTCAAGTACTATAAATAAATTAGTTATATAAAGATTTTATATTACCTACTTTATTATTATTATTGTTATTGTTGTTGTTATTATTATTATTATTATTATTATTATTATTATTATTATTATTATTATTATTATTAATATTATTATTATTATTATTATTATTATTATTATTATTATTATTATTATTATTATTATTATTATTATTATTATTATTATTATTATTATTATTATTATTATTATTATTATTATTATTATTATTATTATTATTATTATTATTATTCAATGATAAGCTTTATTTATCTTAGAAAATTACAATGGTTTTACATAGGCTTACATGTATAAAAGTTGCTTTACTCATTTATACATAATTTTTTTCATGTTGTGGATTAGTTACAAGGGCTTTACATAGCTTGCCAAGTTAACAAGCTCTGTTTTTTTTTTTGCTTGTAAAATACTCAAAACGTTAGGATAGCAAGTTTAAAAAAACTAACATTATATATTTTTTTTCAATTTCCAATCAACTGATAATTTATTTCCTATTTTGTATTATAGTTTTCATTTACATTTTCAATTTAAATCAAATTGCTAATGATAATTTAAAAAAAACATGACATTTCCAATGCCAAGCCTAACCACCTGCCCAGATTTCACCATATCTCCCTATGACTGCATCTTCTATCTATGAATCTCATACTTAAACTACATCAGCCTCATCTCTAACACAGCCAGCCCCAAATCCAAAGTCTGATCATTTTACCACAAACTGCAAACAAATCTAACACAGCTGTATCACTACCCTCCTCTAGAAACCTGAACTCTCCACCCATGGATCTCATACCTAAATCTCATCAGAAGCCTTATCCAGTCTCCATCTCTAATACAGCTACATCCAGAGTCTGACAAACCTATCCAATTCAACAATTGCAACCAATTCTAACATATCTCTATCTCCATCCCCTTCTGAAATACTCATCTATTCAAATGCACCAGAAAACAGGCTATAGCATAGTTAACAAAACCTTTTCAGCAATTATGAAAACAAATCCCACTATGCCTCCCACCCATATCAACCTATCCCCATTGAAACCAAGAAAAAAACTGATCACCCAAAAAAAATTTATACCCTAAAAAATCAAAAAAATAGCACATTGATTTAATATCAGTGTCTGCAGACCTCACAAGCATTTTTCCACACTCCATGAAAATCACTAGTCCCTCACAGGTTACCCAGGCAACCCAACCACATATAAAGCTAAACCTGGTTTCCATGTGTAAATATAGCAAACCAAAGCATGTAAAATTTATGTAATCTTGTGTAAATCAATAAATCAACTTTTACATAAGTAAACCTACAACTACAGATGGCCAATGTAACCACAACAATCCAAGCTATGTAAACTTATTATTATTATTATCATTATCATCAATCCAAGGATTTCACATATGAAGAATCTGCCACTCTATCATTGCACTAAACCATACATGGCATCACTGTTAGCAATTAATAGTCCTAAGAATATTGATGTTGGTGGTTTTGGTGTTTGTAGATGCATTGACAATTTATATCTTAAAATAATTATAACAATTTCAAACAAAAAAATTTATTAGTTTTCTCTTACTAAAATGTAAGACTTTTTTCTAATTACAAATTTGTGTGATTAAAATTTTAATCTTTTTTGATTACATTTCTATAAATTCATTATCATCATCATCAACAACAACAACCATTATTAATCTATGGTAGGATGGTCTCTCCAAGTTCAATCCATCTTCTCTGATCTTTAGCTTCTCTTCTCTACATCACCCCCGCACACTTTCTTATTTCATCCATCCCTCTCACATGTGGTCTCTTTCTTGGTCTTTTACAATCTCTTGAAATTCAGTTTAAGATTGTCCATCTATTATCATCTTTTCTAGCAATAAGTCCAGACTGACTCCACTTCAGACTTTTAATTTTTTCAATAAGGTCAGTAACACCTGTTTTTTCTCTTACCCATATAGTGCATTTTTGATCTCTTCTTGTTACTTCCAACATGCATCTCTCTGTATTTCTTTGAGTAGTCTGAAGCCTCTGTATTGCTCTTCTATTAAGTTTCCAAGTCTCAGATCCATTAGTAACTCTGGTAAAACACAATTATTAAAAACTTCCTTTTCAAACATATAGGTATATTTCCTTTTAGTATCAAGTTATTTCTATAAAAAGCACTTCAACCAAGTTTAATTCTATGATTAATTTCATCCATTATGTTTTCACCTGTCTTAATAATCATAGCAATGTACTTGTAGCTGTTATCTCCTTCTAACTCATCATAATCAATCTTTATTTTCATATTTTGAGAAAATCCATTAAGCATTACTTTAGTCTTTTTAACATTTAACTTTAGTCCTACTTTCATCTGATAACTCTGCAACATTTCCTTCCGCTCTAAAGCATTATTTGCAAAAGCAACTACATTCATCTGCAAAAATCTAAATGACTTAAATAATCTTCATTCACTTTCACTCCTTAGTTTTTCATTTTAACCCACAAAATATTTCTTGCAGCACTGCTTTAAAAAGTTTTGAAGATATGGAGTCACCCTGTCTTACACCCTTCTCAATGTTGACTTTCCTACTATCATTATGCAATCTAATTGTTGCTGTTGCATTTTTATAAATATTCTTTAAAATATGACAATATCCTTGATCTATACCTTGATGATCCAATAATGCTTTAACCATTGAAGAAATGCTTATAGAATCAAATGCATTTTCATAATCTACAAATCCAAAGCATAATGGCAATTCATATTCATTTGTCCTTTCTATAACTTCTCTCAATAATTAGATATGATCTACTATACTAAAACCACTTTTAAATTCAGCTGTGTTCTCTTGATTGATACATGTTAATGCAAAACTAGAGAGACAAAAATTATTAAGAAAAACAATATTTACAGTTGTTATTCCTAATCTTCAGAAACATTCTAATGAATTTAACTTAAAACTTACAAATTGGTTTCAAGTATTAGTAGATTTTGAACATGATTCAGATTTGAATGAAATTAATATGAAAATAACTGATACACTTTTATAAACTGCAACAAATATAGCTGGTAAAAAAAAACAGCAATTGACCAATAAAATTTTTACTGAGACTAGAGAATTTATAAAGAAAAAAAAGAAATATGAAATTATACAAAAATGATGCATTAAAAAGGATTGAATATTTTGAATTTTGTAAAATGGTGTGGAAAAGAGTTGAAAATGATATAAGACAGTATAACTGTGAACTAGCAAGAAAATCTGTAAAAAAGAATAAAAGTCTCAAGAGTCTAAAACAACATTTTGGTATTGGTAGGAAATTTATATCTGCAATAAGAAAAAAAGATGGAACTATCACTAAAAAAAGAGATGACATGGTAGAAGACTTCTATCAAGAATTATATAGTAATTAAGAACAAGTACTTCCTATATCTATTATATCTTCTGAACTGTCCACAATTTTAAATGAAAAAGAGAGACATGCAATTAAATGTATGAAGAAAGGAAAGGCTCCAGGTAATGATGGAATTATAATTGATATATTAAAAGAAGCAGGTGAAGAAATAGAATTTTTTTTAACCAAGTTATATACCAAATATCTAAATGATAAAGATGTACCAGATAATTGGAAGAATGCAGTATTAATATTAATATTTTAAAAAGGTGATAAAGTAGATATTAGAAATTATAGATCTATCACCCCTTTTTTTAAAATCAGTTTTTATAAATTTTTAAATATATATATTAATCTTTATTTGCTAAACGTAAGTTTGTCAAAAACATATAATATATGACAAAAATATCTTTATATTTCTCTCCTATATATTATTGTTTTATTATTATATATTAATTTAAATCTAGTAAAAAAAATATAAAACATTTTACTAAAACACATTTATATTAGTATAAAAAGTGGGAAGTATATTAAAATGCTCCAATATATTATCGTTATTTTACTGGAGATCCTGGAATTTTTTTAATTATATTTTAACATATTAAAAATGCTTTAATTTCTATTCAAGATTTTGATTAATAAATTGTTGACCTATTTGTTTATCACAAATCAAAATTTTATTTGCTTTTTTTTTAATATCAGGGAGGATTTTTCTATATGAGTATATGGCAGTTCATAACCTTAGAATTGTTTTTTTAAAGCAACTTCGCTTTGATTTTACAATAAATAAGTGCTTTCTTACTTATTACTTTTTTCTTTACCTTATTTTTTTTCTTATGATATTATTATGAACTTTTATATTCACAGACTCCTCTGAATATTTTTTAAACTATTTATTTTGCAAAAAAAAAATGTACCCTAATTAGTTTTAATTTTTACGTAAAAACAATTTAGATTTTTTTTTTATTGTTTGAAAAAATGGCATCTTTTATAAATACTTGCTTTCCTCACTTAAACACGATTAACTTTTAATAAAAAAAAATAATTATTTTTTATTTTTTTATAATGTATGTGTAGTGTGTACGCGCATAAATCTTAAAACTACCCTCTTTAAATTAAAAACAAAAATTGCTTGTGCATATACACACACATATATACACAAAATTCTTTAGTGTAAAATATTATATATATAAAATAAAACACATCTAACTATTAATTTTTTTTAAAAAAGATAACACTTAAAAAATTAAAAAGATAAGGACTTTTTAAAAGTAGTTTTGCTTCAGAGAAGTTGAAATAAAATACACGAGTAAAAAGCTTTTAAGTGAATTAGTAAAACAGACATTAAGGGGAAAAAAAATTAAAACTATGTTTTAAAAAATGAATAAAAAATTAGTATAGTAGAAAAAAATACTTATTCAACTTATTAATACTTTTATGCATTTGTAAACATGAACACACACATATTATCAGAAACATTTGATATGAGTAGCCCATTCTATTACCAGAAGAAAAAAACTGAAAATATAAAAACTAAAAAATGAGAAATTCAATGATGTCTATATAAACCAATCTGTGCGCCTCACGTACATTGATCGATATGTATTATATGCTAGTTATTTTTTGCATATTTGACATTTTCCAACATTGTCATTTTGTTATTAAACAGGCAAAACTCACTATAGTATCATCACTCAATGCAAGCCACAGTAATCAATGGATGCCAGAAGGCTTGTGCATAAAATCCCCATCTAGTGCCTATTCACCCAATATCCCCAGACTAGTACATATAGAGAGTTTTGCCTGTTTTAATAACAGTTATAAGCAAGCATAAGAAATGATGATCATGCGATGTTTATTGTCATTTTGCTTTTTTTAGAATAAAACTTTTTATTTTCTAATTGCTTGTTGAGATTGTATTTTATTTTCAGACACATTTTCTTCCAGAATGCAATCAATTTCACTGCAATAAAATGTCTTTCTTTAAAAAACAGATCTACTTTTAAATAAAACCCTCAAGTTCATCTTAAAATACTATAAAGAAGTAAGTTATTATTCATTCACGTTTCATGCCAAATCTACAAGAGATGTGTTTTTACAATAGATTTAATAGCAGCACATCTAAAAAGCTTAAGAACATACCCATTGTTCTTATAAACTTGCTATGCATTTTCAGATATGGAACATCTCAGTATGTGTAAAATAACAAAAGCTACCATGGTATTATAACTATTATAACATTAAGAACTGACTGCACTCTGTGTGATATAAAATCATACAGCAATTGAACAGTTTCTTTAAAAAAAAGTTTCCTTTTTTGCCATAGTTTTGAAAAATGGTGAAAAATAATTTCAATTAATAATTGAATAGTCTATGACATATATGTAACATCATCTTCATATTTCTCAAATCAATATAAATTTGAGTATGAAACTATATTTGAAAACATTATTTGTATAATGGGATAAATATAATCATCCATATTGTCCATTTAAGAGAATTGTGGGTAAAAGATTTAGAAAATATGTTAGTTGCAATGATACATCTGTTTTGGATAGCACATTGGGTATGCTGATCATCTCATCCTCAGACTGATTAATGATGAAGATTTATATGTATTAAATACTTTTCTCAAGAAACTATTTAGTGATGCAAATGTTTTTGACAATGATTCCATCATTTTGAATTTAAGAGTTAGATCTAACTCATTATAAGACCCTGTTTGTAGTAATTACAATTGATTCACTAACTCAATACGAATCCATATCTTTATAAACTGATGTATTCTTTCCATTTATTTATTTATTCATTTATTTTGAATGTCTCACATTTTTATCATTACTAGTAATATTTTTCTCATACCATCACATAGGAGCTTTATAATATGAAGAAAAAATTGCATTGGACTATCAACTGTTTTCATACATTGCGATATATCTTCTCAATTAATATTGACAAATGCTTGAAGATGAATTAATAATTTTCCTTATGGCTCTTTATTTTTATCTCAACAGAAACTTTAAATATGGAAAGAATTTTTTGAATCTCCAAAACTATACACAGTGATTTTTAATATTGAATTTTTAACAAGAAGTAATCCATTTAAATAAAATCTTTGCTATAGAATGTTTCCCAACCTTTTTTGGCTCACATACCACTTGGTAGTACATCACGCTAAATTGTACCACTTCGTAAAAATGATTGTATTTTGTGAAATTTGTTATTGTGAATGTGTTATTTTATTTGCATTATAAATATTATAGGGTGACCATGTATGTATTCACATCTCATAATGAGACAAATTACATTGAAACATGCCTAAACGTCATGCCAGATTATAAACTGACTGAAATTATAAACGCACTGTAACATATTTATATGTATGTGTCTGTTCAAAGTTTCATATTTTTTCCAAAATAATTTATTAAAGATTACCTTATTACATTAAAGGTTATTTGGTAAATATTTTGTTCAAAGTGTTTTCTCATTCCTTCATTTGGTTTTCCCGAATTTGAGTCTGTTTTCTCTTTTTTGGAGCATCTTGCTATTGGTTGGGCCATGGAGAGAATAAATCCTGCATGTTCCAAGTCATGGTAAAAACAACCTTAGGGGTTATCAGTTCTATCTCTTGTTCTTGTTTTCTTTATATTGTTCAGCATGAAGTTAATAGGATTAAAATTTTGATGATTAAATACTAGCTTACATCTAGTAATCCACAATAGATGATCAAGAATTAATGAGAGTCTAATTTCTGGGTATGATCCTTTTCTGATACATTTTTTTCAAATTAAATAATTTAGATTGATTTGCCTTGATCCAACTCATTATTTATCTACTATTTTGTCATATTTCGTTTACTAATAAATGGTTTTAATAAAAACACAAAATTATAAAAAAACAATTAGTATATTTTCTTATCATAATCAAATATTTTTATAAAATAAATTTAATGAGATCTTTGTGCTTGTTTCGAACAACATAATTTTTTGAAATTTGGTTCAAAAGATGCAAGGTCTATTAATCTGTTTCGATACTTATTTTTTAAAAAAATATATGAAAAAAAAGCACTTCCTACTAATTCCGTACTGGTAGTTGTTCTTATTCTTTAATGTTTAACCAAAAATTAATTAGATTGTGTCGTTTGAATTCTACTTGTAAAGTTCTGTCACATGATAATTCTATTAAATTTTCTTTATCCTTTATTGATAATGATGTAGCTTTTTCTAAATTTTTTGCATAGAAGGGGTTTGAAATCCAATTATCATTTGTGTTTTCGGGTTTTGGAAAATATTCCATGAAAGACAATTTTAATCCTGTTAAATGTGCTATTATATTTTCTTGTATATCTTGAGACAGACTAACCTTATTTTCAAACAAAAAAATATGTAGAGTTTCCAATATTTCCAGTTGATTGTTTTCGATACTTATATATATTACTGTTTCCAAAAATCTAATTTCTTAATCATACTTTCAATTTTATCATTACCATTAAAGATCGTTATCGATTGTACATATTAACAACTTTACTGTATAATATTATTAATTAAAATACTTTTTATGAATTATAGAAAAAAACGTTTCTATATTTTTATGATTTAATTTTTTTTTATGTCCGTCATTATTGATTATTTTTTGTGTACCACCAACCAGCAACTCGCGTACCACCAGTGGTACGCGTACCACAGGTTGGGAAACACTTTCCGATAATTACTGCAGACTATTTTCATCTTCTTTATTTTTATAATTTGAAATAACAAATACCAATCTTAAAACAGATGCCATAAAACCATAACTCCATATATCTTTAAAAAAAAAAAAAACAAAACAATAATTTTGAAACTGACATATCAACAACAGGAATTTAAAAATACAAAAAATTATTTTAAATTCATCACCTAGATATTTTCTGCCCAATTTTAAATAAATGAATAAAATAAATATACCATTAAATCAGTCTTTCAAATTTTAAAATCACTATTTTAAAGATGGTCAAAATTCTTTCTTTACTCTGTTCAAAATATTTTTTAGCATATTAAAAAGTTAAACATTGATTTAATAAGATTGTATAATTTTTAGATTTATGCATTTTCAATAGATTATTCACTTCCCTTATCTAAGGATATCAGGATCAAAAAATAATTACTGTATCTTTATACTTTTAATCCATCAAAATAATTATGAAGTTTTCTTGTCAATTACTTGAGTTTGTTTTTGAATTTTTGAATTTTTGTTTCATATTGCTTATGAAGCTCCATAGTCCATAAATATCTAGACACATGCATTAATATTGACAAGCTATAAATTGAACATTTTTGTGAATGTAAATAGAAAAATGTGATCAATTTAAGTTCTTCAAGCTTTCATTTTAAAGTGATTAAGATTGGCCTATATAAATGAATTTAGATAAAATGGATATAATGGTCCATTTTTATCTTTTCAAAAACTCTATCTTGTGTTTTGGATTGCAAGTATTTCACATGCTCAAAAAACCAGTAATAAGTTGTTAAGGTAATTAGTATATAATATTAACTACTAAAAAGTTTATATTTACATGTATTAATATAGAAGGGATTTGAACTCAGACTTTCAAGAATACATGGTATTAACAGCATTATCTCTAAGGCAATTAAAAGTGATGTTTGTGATGACTGTACAAATTCCTCTTAAAATACAAATATATTAAAATATATAACATGCTGATAGTGTGGTCTAAATTACTTAACTTGTTTTTTTTAACTTCTTTGCAAAAAAAAAAAAAAAGAAATTGGTTAATCATATTCTCCAATGAAAGTCATCTATGTTGTGTATCTTATTTGTGTTTAAAATAAACTTGAAATATAAATAGTGTCTACTTTCTCCTGAAAATTATGCTTAAATTTTTCATAAAATATATTCTTAGGAACTCTTTACAATTAATTTATTACTTCACTAGATATATATTCCATCCAATAAAATATACTTTTGCAAATAATAAATTTAATATCATCATTTCTATTAAGCAGAAGGTAGCAATCTAATTTAAAATCTTGCCATAATATTTTAAAAATCTTCCAAGTATTTTTAAATTAATTTTTTAGGGTATTTATATTATTAAATAGTGGTTTCAGTTCTTATTTTTATACAAAAAACTAGATATACTAACAGCTCCATACACTATTAATTTAATAGCTGGAAGTATTTCTCTACACTAAAATAAATACTTTCTCTTTTAATGTTTAAACTGAACAGTAGGTTGACTATGGGAGCATTTCAATATCCAAAACTATTATTCTGAACAAAATCTACCAAACTATATAAATTCATTTATATTCTTAAACTAATAATACTTTAAGCTAAAAGTTGATAAATCCATCTTTGATTGATAATGCACTTAAGTTTCTAAATATTAATTACTAGGCCAAAGTTTTTAAAGGTTGCATTGAAACATTAAGAACACTGCAAATCTATAGCATACTTACTTGCCTGTGGTGGCCTAAAAAACAAATGTGACCTAAAATAACATTTTTGTTAAACATTTTTAAAATCTTAATTTTGTTTTAATATAAACTTACTGACATAAAAATGTTTTTTTTTAAGTTATGCTAGCTAGCCATCTTTATAACTAATCTGAATTCTCTTCCTTTCCAAACTGATACATATGAATGTATACATTCATAGAGTAAGTCATCAGTTTTAATTTTATTCCACTTTCAATATCCATTAATGTTTCAAATTAGTAAGAACGTTATTTGTTTTATTTAATACATTCCTATTCTTATGTTGATATTTAATACTCATTTACAAAAAAAAAAAAAATTATCTTCAGAATCAAGAGACAATTTTAGAGTTGATGGACTGAGAAGTAGGATATAATACACCACTGTCTCAGAACCTAAACATGTACCGCTTTATATGTGTCTATATTTCAGGATAGTGATATGCAGAATGTCCACAGTTAAAAGGCATTTTGATACAATTCATTAATTAGTTCTCAAGAAATGCAAAAAAAGAAGAGAATTTATTGCTAAAGTGATTAAAATAAAAATATATCAGCAGTCACTCAAATATAACAGCTTCTATTTTTTTTATACCTCAGTTGTAAATTTCAAGCACAGCAAACTTTTTCAGAGGTGGAGAATTTTTGACAAAGCTTTGTTAAGATACATTCCATGTCTTTTTGAAAAATTCAGAAACAAAAAAATATATATCGTGAAAATACAAGTATTATTTCTGGCTAAAAATATTGCAAAAAAAATAAAAAAAAAAAAAAATCAGAATATTGAAAATGGTTGCAAATATATCTTAGTAGCATGACGTTGATATAAAATATCAAGTTTACTTTTTCTTTATTTTGATAAGAACAGGTTTACCACATTTTCCAGTTTTATTCATTATTATGTTGGAAATGGCATCAAAGAAGAATAGTTGAATTTAATATCATTAGCAACAAAAACAAAAGAAATGGCTACTTGCAGCACAATTGTAAAAACCTTTTGGGTTGAAAAAAATCTGGTCAATGTCATATCAGGCACTATTGATGATGATCTACCGAAATTGTTTGTGGAACATATCAAGCATTTACTTCTGGATTTTCAATGATTATACATCAGCAGGTTTATATTCAAAAACTGACTTCAAATCACTGGAAAATATTATGACTAAAGTAATAAAAATAAATTTTATAACTGCGAGTACTTAAAATAAAAATTCAACATTCTGTAATTGAAGTAAACTCAGTGTGCAATGGTTTAATAATGTTTAATATCATCCAATTGTTAAATTGAGGCAAAGTACTTCAACAGTCATTAATTCCTTGAATGCTTTTTCTCCTTCTCAGACAAATTTAACAATATAAAAAAATAATGAAAATCAAATACATCTTAAAGTTAATATTTCCTAAAAATTAGTATTTACTGTTTGATGAATTAAATATTACATTGCAAATGTTATGAAGACTGTTATTGTCAAGAATGATTTAAATCAAGTGCTTGAAACAAAGATAAAATTATTTCATGACTACTAACTACACTATACTTCATATATTTTCAAATTTGGAAAAAAAACATTTTAATTTGGAATTATGAAAATAAATTTTAAGTTAACCTAATACAGGATTTTTTAAGAATTATTAAGTCGATAATCAACCTAAATTTTTCTTAAAATTTACACAGTGCAGACTATTTATAGAAACTTCAAAAATTATTTTATATCCAGATATAATAGTGGAAAATAAATTTAATATAAAAATTTTTGAGTAATTGAAATTGAAAAACTTTGAAAGGTAATTAATACATTTGCAGTTCATTTTTGGTAGAAATAAACATTTATTGACCAGATAAATATTATTCGGAGACATCTACTATCACATAAACAATAAAAATATAGAAAAGTAAATAATAACAGTATGTTGAAATTCAATTGCACAAAAAATTTAGCAGTAGCAACTTTAACAGTCTTTTGCTCCACATCTATTTACAAATCTAGATTATCAATGATTCATCTATCAGTCTATTTCTAAAATAAACTGAGACCTATTATGCACCTAATTTTTAAATTGACAAATTATTTTCACTCATTCAGTTTATATTAATAGGGAAGCTCATGTGTATAAACTATATATATACTGAAACAGTCAGATCTATCATCCTGTTTCACCCTACTATATGCTATAGGAGTATTTTATTTCTGTACATATATATCCAAATCTTTTTATATTAGATTAATTTTTAAAGTTAATAATTATAGTTATGTGTTTATGTGTATATTATGGCATACCTTGTAGCATGTGTATGCATAAGTGTAATAAATCAGCGTATGCACACATATATATTATTATTTACTAAATAAATATAATCCTTGCTGTATATGTAACCACAAACCAACATATATGCAGAGAAGAAATAATGTTATAGATTTAAAAACATTATAGATTTTCTTTATTTAAATATTATTGTTAAAGTTAATATAGAAATTATTATATATCTGCATATATAGGTAAATTAAGCTTAAACATGTTACGTATAGAGTAAAATGTTTACCAAGTTTTAGATTTGTTTTCCGTAAAAATATAATTTAATAAAATTAATCCTTTTCACTATATTTTAACCTATTTAAAAAGTTAAAAGTAAAAATAGATTTTGAAATAAGTTTGAATAAATTAGCTTGGTCAAAATTGAGGGACCCAGCTGTAGAAAATTGATAATTTAGCAGGAATCCCTGAATTTTCTAAGAATAAAGTGAACTAAGTCAGAAAAACAGATTTGAAATAAAACTAATAAACAAGTGTGGTTAGTATAAAAGAAATGGGGGAAGGTCAGTATATAAACCTTACTTCAACCATTTTGAGGCATTCTTTCATTCACTCAGTTATTATAATTTTTGCTAAAGTAATCAAATTGTACAAGATGACATTTATGGGGTAGAAATACAATGAACTTGCTTTCTGATCCTGAAAATGATCTACAAAATGCAGGAATACCTGAATAAACAGTGCAGTAGCAGCTAGAGCAGGAGGATGCACAAGAGTAAATGACCGCACCACTCAACATACAGAACTTAATGCGGTAATCAATTTTTGAAAACTTTTAAAGAAAAATTTAAACTAAATCTTCTAACTTCTCAAAGCTAGCTAAAATTACTGTAAATGGACAATATTATTTAAACTAATTTATTTTAAACTTTTCAGTTATTAATTTCTAAACTAAAATGTAATTTTTTTTCCCACTATTTAATTTGTAAGTCTTGTCTGATTTAAGCTATTTAATTTCATTTAATTATAACTAGGCAAAATAAAACTAAATCTTAGAGTTCACTTCCGTGAAATCTTATTTATAATTTTAGATTCTTTTAGAGTTAAGTCTATGCCTATGTTATTTCCAATTATTCTTTTATGTATTTATGCTATGTTTTATTCAGAATGGAGTTTATTGATGTTTATATTCATTATTGAGAAATGATTAGATGTTCTCACACTTATATAATTTTGCATTTATTAATATACAAACAAAACTCCCCTCTGAAATGAGTAAAATAATATTTATTGATATACGTAATTAAGTGATTATAAATGCTTAAAGATAAATTCACTATAAATTAACTAGTTGGTTAATAATTAGCAAACATGATGAAATACAGCATAAATTTAGAATTTAATCTTATAATTTTCCCAAAATATGCTGTAGCCCTCCTTAAATTTATATGAGTACCTATAGAGATATTTTAATAAATTAGATTCATCTTATATTTCTTTAGTATCATAATTATAAATGCTAATCTATGAACTGATTTGTGGTTGTTTCATGGAATGAAACTAATGTTTAGCATCTTAATTTTCATTACATAATGATGTAGTCAGTGGAGCAAATGTGTTCTTAGGAAGTGCATATGTGCCTATACTCCTTGCTGTATATTATATGTCAAATGGGTTTTGGTTTTAATGACCACCCCATTACTTTAGTTTGGACAACTATTTTCTTAAAATGGGCTTTGGTTTTGATGGCCTCTTACTTTGGACTGGAGCATGAGAATCCAGATATTTTGTTAGCTGTTCAGTCACCCAGACTAAATATCTCTCATTCACAGCAAGTAGTATGGTTGAAGGGAACCGATTACACAGTAATGAATCCCCATGAGCAAGCACACATTTGAGATGCCCAGACTCAGATTATGTATTTTATAAACACTTGGTATCTGAAGTCTTACTACTCATCATCAGTTCATCCTGCCATAATAATTCATCATTCAGCTTTGATCTGAACCAGAATCTAATTTTGTAAGTCCTTAATCTATATAGAGAAATATATTGTTCGATAAGTATAAATGTTAATTGTAATTAATGATAATTACATCTGGAAATTAACTAAGGCAAATCTAATAGTCAGTAGCATAGCATAAATAAGGCATAGATAATTATGAGTTAAACTTGAAATCAAATTCTAATCCTGTAATAACAAACCTTGTGAAAATTAACAACCTGTAATCCCTAAAATTATCTTCACCTGCGAGTGAGATAAAACATCAAATATTTGAGTTAGTAATTTGTAACCTATAAAATCATCATCACCTGTGAGATAAAATACCAAATATTTGAATGAACAGCTTGTAACTCATAATAGCATCCTCACCTGCAAGTGAGATAATTTAACGTATTGCATTTAACATTATTTTATCTTCTTACTTTTGGCTTATATTAAATTTGTTTAAAATATAACCTTGCTTAATGTCTCAATTTTTCTTATTATTCATTAGTTAATTATTAATTATTATTTAGTTATTTATAAATCACTATCACAATTAAATGATATCTGTTGGTTGAGTCATGTCTATATAGATATACTTTATGAATATGCCAGTTATAAATCATAGTCTCATGTTCCACCGATGTGCTACTCCTGACATGCAAATTAAAGACTGTGTGTAGCCTCATATATGTCATCCATAAGGTAGTAAATCTTTGAGTGTTAGTAAAGTAACTGGGGTGAGTGAGATTGGATTCGACATATCAACAACCTCATTTCGATCACCTTGGAATGATTTACTAAAATTCTAGATTTTGTTGCACCAATGAACAAATATGACCATTACAATATATATAATACAAATAAAATGTCTGTTAATTAAAAACTATTGTAATAAAAATAAAATTAATAAATATAAAGCTAATTAACTATTATATATATTCTTTCAATCCACAGAAGTACTTTCAGCTTATTTCTTAACTTTCCTCAACTGCTGTTAATTTCAATAAGCATAATGGAAGCAAAGGTCATCAACTCAAATCCAATGAACCCCAAATTTTAATGTTAGTAGATAGAAGCCACACTATTAATTTTGATGAGACTAAGGTTGTCTTCTTTGAAAAATAAATAAATAAAAAGAAGATGAAGAATCCTTATTATTAAAAATTTACAATTCTGAAGCAATTAATTTATTTAAAAGTTCTTTCAATATTAAGGGTGTATGGGATGTAAGTGGAATTGTAGGTAATGTTTAATTTAAATATGTTATTTTGTAGTAAAATGATAATTTGCAGTCTAAAATAAGAAAGAAAAGTAGTCTTAAATTAAAAAATTTGAATTGTATAGTTTCGAAAAATCTAAAGCATTTTGAACTCTTTTAAGTTTGCTTTTTTTGAATGAAGTTTTAAATAAAATCTCCTACATGTGCTGGTAGATCTAGAAATGATATTAAAATTTTGAAATTAGGAATATTTTAAAAATCATTTAAACTTTAAATGTTAGTGAACATTTTTTTCTTTCTTTCTATCAACTAACTAATGTAAATAAAGAAAAAAAATATTTTTTTCTTTCATTTGTTTAGGTATCAAATCATTATGATATCTGTAAAATTGTTTTTACATGTTGTGATGAAAATATAGAAAATGTTTTCCAAAAAATGTTGTAAGGAAACAAGTGGTGACAAAGTCACTGTTTGAAAACATGTTGTTGAACAACATCACATAGGTTTAGATAGATATGAAACAAGAAACTAAGGCATTTCATTTCAATTCAGTCAGTCTAGTTTTCTTTGATTTATGTGAAAACTCAATATAAAAAGCAGTGTGGTAGTGATCCAATGCAGAAGAGAGAAATCACTGGTTAAAACTGTTTTTCACCATAACTAAAATAGCCATATTTGTTGATTGTTTTTAAAGAATTTTAATAATACTCCAGTTATAACATCCAGTATGATGATTTTATCTAGAAGAATACTAACTACAATGTGTTGTTAGGTAATAGAAAAAAAATATCAAGCAAAATACTGAGAAAATGCAATCAGACCCATAAATTAATGTTGAAGTATACCAAGACCAGCCTCTGTCTGCCTCAATAATGCCATGAAGAAAAAAATAAACAGTGCTCTAAAAATTATCTCAGATCTACTCATACTATATCATATGTAACATCACCAATGTTACAGTATTTCCTTTCTAATATCACTAGTGTTCAAGAAGAAAAACTATCATCTTTTGAGAAATTAATGAATATCTACAGAAATCAATGGTTTTGAACTAATTAAATATTTCACATGGTAAGATATTATTAAAGATATTGATAAAAAAATCAAGTCAGATGACCTAATTTTAATAAAGCTCCTATTTACAAATGTTATATATAGAGTAAGTTAAAAACAAACTCTTATGAAGCTTCAAAATACCCTCAACCCTCAGACCGCGGTTTCTGCCTCTAGCGTCATCAGTGAGGTGCTAGGGAATAAAAATACTAGAACTAGTCCAGCATTTTATCAATGCCTAACTATTGAGAAGAAAATCTGAAACTTTCAGACATTTAAATGTCCAAAAATCCAGCTATCTAACTCAAATAGCAGTATGTGACTGAACTAAGTTCAAATACACCATATATTAATAGCTCTAGCAATATAAAATCGCCAAAGCATTAATAGCAAAAAACTAAAATTAAATTGATAAAAAAATCAAGTCAGATGACCTAATTTTAATAAAGCTCCTATTTACAAATGTTATATATAGAGTAAGTTAAAAACAAACTCTTATGAAGCTTCAAAATACCCTCAACCTCAGACCGCGGTATCTGAACTTAGTTCAGTCACATACTGCTATTTGAGTTAGATAGCTGGATTTTTGGACATTTAAATGTCTGAAAGTTTCAGATTTTCTTCTCAATAGTTAAGCATTGATAAAATGCTGGACTAGTTCTAGTATTTTTATTCCCTAGCACCTCACTGATGACGCTAGAGGCAGAAACCGCGGTCTGAGGTTGAGGGTATTTTGAAGCTTCATAAGAGTTTGTTTTTAACTTACTCTATATATAACATTTATTAAAGATATTATAAGGCCTTTAACTTAATTTAAAAATATCTTTATTATTATTATTATTATATTTAATATTTTGTATATATATATTATTAATTGCAAGAATATATGCAACAGTTTTATATATTCTATGTTAATAAATTGTTTTATTAATTCATTTAGTTTGTGTTTGCTTCTCTTATTGCAAACATAATGCTTTTAATATCCACAACCCTGAGTAATTATGCAATCTACTGGGGTACATGTAGAGATGGTTATAATAATTTGTAAATGATGATGATCAGAAATTAATAAGTTTTCCAAAAGTAAACTTTCTAGTTAGAAGGTCTGGTGCCTGAGAGTTTCATTTTTATTTATTGAAATTGAAAAATATGTAAAATACTTTTGGGAGGACTTGTATTGAGATTATAAATCATCACCATCACTTTTGTTAAGATTATTATATATATTTGAATTTGAACTGAATCACTTTTATCTGAATTTGATTAACCATTCAACTTTTATCTAATATATATATATATTTGAATTAAAACTTGCTGTTTTTACTTCTTTGGTTCTTGGTTCATAACCTATTATTGTGTCATATTTATCATTACAATATATATTACTACAATTTGAATGACCTGTATAAAATTTCCTGCACTCACATCTTTAACAATCTCCAATTTAAATGTATTGTTAATGATTATGGATAATTATTTATTATGTTAGATATTATCATATTATTTTTTACTCAGATATAAACTTTGAATTCAGTTAAAGACTAATATATCTGATTTTATTTATTACATGTAAATACTTGGAATCATTAATCCACTTCAACTCTTCATTCCAGTACACATTCTTAAAACATATAAATAAAGACTTCTAAAAAAGATAAAATATGTCCCTCTCCTCACATGTGATATGCTTCTTGAAATCCAATTTTCTTTTTTACATGTATCTAATATATATATATTGTAACAGTACGTGGAATTCAATCAGATTGGAAAAGGAAAGAAATTGCATCTAACTACAGTCGGATTTTGGGTCTTCGGGTATGATGCTTATGATAATGCAATGAAATGCATAACCAATGATTGAATCCACTTTTAACTGACTAGCTTTATACCTATTTATTAATTTCAGATACAAATTAGGAGGTTAGTTCATCCACCTCTCGTCCCTTTTCAGTTCCATTATGCATGCCCTAATATTCGAACCAGAGAGAATTTGCCTTTGACTCTCTTAACAGATATAAACAGATACACATAGCAACCTTTGCACCTTTATATAAGTTACAACTGGCATTATTGGTACTCAATTTGTTATAAAACTTATATAAGAGTGAAATAGATGTGTGTGTGCATATTAAGAATAATAGTTGATTGTTGAATGCAAAGTTAACTCATTAAATCAGAGACCAGAATAATGTAAAGTGTTTAAAATTTATTAATGGTGATGAAATAAATTAAAAATAAAATATTTTAACAATAATAATAAAAAAAATGTAATTATGTATGTGTCAAATATGAACCTCTACCATTCCATCATTTAATAATCTTATGGTTCCATCGCCTTTTCCCAAAGGTAGAAATCCATTATGGCTATAGCACTTATTACTTACAAGATCATGAAAAATAAAAAAGTAAAAAAAATATTTATGATTTAAAATGTACACTAACTATCTAAGTTAAGCATCTATTGACACATTCATAGTAGGTCCCCCAAACTAAGTCTAAATACATATTATGATAGATAAAGGGATTTACACAAGACAGTTCATCATTTACATCAAAATAACACATAACAATTGTTTATCAACAATAAGAAACAAATAACTTGAACTCTGTAATTTCTCAAGTGTCTGTAATTAATAGATGATCTTACTTCCATTTATATGGATAACTAGATGTGAGGTTACTAGCAATTTGATGGGCTGGCCTAAACTTTATTTACAGTAATAAGAAAATAAATAAGTTTAACCACCTTCCTTTCTTTACTACCAATATTAAAAATGGAATCTCTCAAAGCATAAATTGTGAAGTTCACGCTTTTGAGTATGAAAATAAAAATAACAGATCGAAAGAAAAATCAAAGAAAATTTTACAATAATAATCATTTGATGAAAATTAGTGGTTGAATCAAAGTTCATTGAATCATCCTGGTAATAGTTCATGATGTTTTGGTGTGGAATCTCTAATAACACAGTTTAGTTCTTCATATCACTTTTCTCTGGCAAAGGATTACCCATGCAGTGATGTCTCCTGGCGTCATTTAAAATATAAACACATTGATCCTTAGCTGTTCTAACTCTTGATTTTCCTGTGTATGTTTCATGTTGGATGATAGGCTTCTTCTTGGGTGTAATGTCAAAGTAGATAGTGGAACTTTCATGCAGTCATGTTAGGGAAGAGAATGGTCAACACTACAATGCGACCATTTGACCCCATATGCATTTCAAAGTATCTTATAAAATTATTTGTATTCATAAATCTGATTTAATATTGAACAGTTTTTTATATGTCAGATAAACTATTTCATGACTTGCTTTAACTACTAACAATATTTGTGTTCTTTTTCTATTGAGGTTTGAAAATATCAAAGTTCTTTCACTCACGATTAAAAAATATTTTAGTTATTATAAAATTTTATACAAATCTAATGGTCTCCATTTTCCAATATTCAAAATTCTTATTCAGTTGATATTAGCTTATTATAGCAGACACATTATTTTAAAGAATAAAGAATTTTAAATTGATTTTGCTTTTATACTGCCTTCGATTTCCATGTAACATACACTGAAATTTTCATTTCTTTTTAAATCGATGTAGCTTCTTATTGTTATGTTCATTTCATTAAAAAAATAAAATAGTAAAATTATAGTTTTATTTTCATACTCAATTTCCTAATGATGAAACTTGACATCAAATCATCTCCAAATTTGCTTGGTTTCAGTTTGTATCACATAGAATTGTTTGGTTTAGAACATACAACACAATACATATAAGCTTGTCTTAATAAAAAAAAATATTTATATATATTTATATATATATATATATATATATATATATATATATATATATATATATATATATATATATAATTCCTTTCTACAATACTTTGCTATACTAAACAATTCATTAAAAAAATCTATCACAAGTTTCTCTTTGTTTAAATGTTAGCAAATAAATACACACATTGTACATATATATATACATATGCTTAAAATAGTCAAATAACATCACCATTATTCGTACAAGTTTTAAGATGGGTTCAATTTCAAATGTGGGCTAATCTTGGCTGAAATGATTGAGTGGGAAGCTACCCCTTACAATATATATATATATATATTTGAACCTATAAAAATATATCCGCTCTGTCCTCATTACAATATATATATATATATATATTGAAATGAATAGTGATCTATCTTAATATAAAATTTATTTGAAAAAATATAGTAGTTGAAAATTGTAAAGCAAATTCAGGTTTCAGAATTTGGTTTAAGTTTTTTTATATATAGGTTTGCATTATATAAGCATATACCTAAACCAATAAAGATCTGTGCTTAGAATAAAAGTAAGTCAAATTAAATGTAATTTTAAAAAGATAAAGAAACTTATTTAGACAAATGCTATAATAATATATATATATATATAAACAATAGAAATAATGTATTGAGAGCAAAGCTTTATTAGTGCAGACAATTATAAAGTGCTTAACATGCTTTCAACTGTATTTAGTCATAGACATAGCAATAATTGTAATAAAGTTGTAAGGTGTTTTAAATAGTCTGAGAACAAGGAAAATAATTTGCATATTCTTTGCACTGTAAATTGAATGGTTACAGTAAGCTAGTTATATTTTTAATTATTCTAAAGATAAAATAAATCAGTTTTGTTTCTTAAAATTTTCTTTTTACTCCTCCTAAAAGAGTTTTAACAATCACTTCTGCATTTAGTTCAACTCAAGTACTAATAGATTAATCAACAATGCAAAGGATAAAATTACACCTGAACTGACCCCCATATCGTGTACAAGATGACTTGTTCCCAATGAGGGTGCCAAACAATGTACTATGGCAAAACTAAAGCAAATATTGCCACTAGAGTATTGCAACATTGATACATATAAAACAGAATGTGAACTAAGGCCAAAGGCAGCTCATCTGGCCACATTTTCCAACTGGCCTCAGTTGAGATAATGTGCACAGAGTGCAATGATGCAAAACACAAAAGTCAAGAAGGCTTGGTTTATCACAGATGATCCCAAAGTGATCAACTGAAGAGATGACTGCTTTACTATCTCTAAACACTGGGCTGCTTAAATATTATTGAATAAATATGCATACATTACTATGACATTCATTAACTATTAGCAAAAAGAGCTAAGAATCCTGGAACATAGAATTCCTGAAAGCACTTAGCTTATCAATTGCTATGTATAGCTTCATTAATTATGTATAAAACACAAGCTTAGTTTATAAAAGAGATTTAGTTATTTTAAATAATTAAAGATTAGTATAATTATAATTTAGTATTTCTCTGAAAATATTCAAAATCATTAATATAAGTTAGGATATGTATGTGCTGAACACAATGTGTGTATCATATAAATAATTCAGGAAGTTGACTTTATTGTGGTTAATTTTATAGGAAATTTGCTCTCTTTACTTTGTTTGCTTCACATAACATGTCTGAAATTAAGGATTAGTGCATATATGTGTAGGCATTTATATACAGCAATCCTATAGATATTTGTTCACCACATTTGAATTTGTGTGTGTTTATTCACTTCCTCATGATATATATTATTCACACATGAGGTACTCATGGATGATTCTGATTTACTTTAGGTTGAGGCATTATATCCCAAGAATTTTATTTTACTTTGTATGCCAGGTCAGAGCCTATTTATTGTTTTATTTTTAAAGTGTCATGGGATCAAATGTATAGTGCATAGATCTGAATTTTATAATGGCATGTGTGATGTGAACATTTATAGTGAATTTAAGCTGTTTTGTTAATGCTTGGTCTTTTAATGCAAAAGTAAAAATATATGTGTGTAAATCTTAATTTAGAGTACATACCTTAAAAAATCAGATAAATAGAGAAGGAACAGTCTTCAGAGATGATACAGCTTTATCATATAACGTTTTATAAATATTACTATTTAAAGCTGCCAGACATCAAATGCAGTATATGCTAATATACAAAAAGGACAATTACAATTGGAAATACATTTGCACTTGACTGTATTTAATTGTTAATAAATTTTATTTTATATTATTGTTAAATCTATTTTAATATTTGTTTACTATTATCTGCTTTGCCAATTTATATTTTGAAAATATCTCTGCTGTCCACTACCTAGAGATAATTTTAAAGATCTATGAGTAATGGTTTAGTTGGGTTGGCACTTATCTTTATGATCTTCATCAGTAAAGTCTCATATTCTAGGCTATAGGTCTAATGCCACTCTCTAATGTTGGATGTTGCTGTGCTTACTGTCCATTACTATATATATATATATATATATATGCGTGTGTGTGTAAATGAGTGATATGTAAAGATAAATTCAATTTTAATTAGACCATTTTAGAAAAACAAACCTTTTATATTCTTAGTAAATCCCATAAAATCATTATAGCAGTTTTCTTTAATGTTTTATCATCTAGTTAATATATATATTCTAACCTCCCCCCGTGCATCCTCACCCCAAAATATACTGTTTATTACGAATATTACGGGTTCTAGCTCACTTAACAAATAAATAAATGAAATATTCAGCTTTAATTAAATGATTACTAGCTCTAATTTTAAAATACAAATATGGTTCAATTTTAAAATGAATTAACAAATATTTACTATTTTCATGAGACATGGAGTGACAATACAGGGAACGAGATAGACTACATTGAGCCATTATCCACACGATACTACCTCAATGGCATAAGAACACTATCCCCCCTTTTTACTATACCAAATAACTAACTCATAGTATTCTTACGACTTTCTGAGCTCTATTCACTACGATTAAAATAATAATCATATCTTAATCTTCTTTATAACAAGAATCTAGCTCAATTAAATAAAATGAAGTAAAATAAAATAAAATCTCAGGTTCATAAATTGTATTTTAACTGATTTAAAGTTACGGTAGTAAAATATGAAAAGGGAATTTTATGTCATAATCTACTACACAGCAACTAATAATAATAAAAATAACAATAACAATAATAATATAACATAATCTTATCTCTTCCTGAAATGAAATAAATAAATACGTACGCGGTAGTATTTTAATAATCTGACAACAGAATACGTGTGGCAACATTAGCATATAATTTAATGTAATATTGTGGGCAACCGACTTATGACCAATAAATAATATAAAATTATGATCTTTTAATTTTAACATACCAATAAATTCTCAAAATTATTATAACACTTTTATGTTTACCTTTTGTGCAAAATCTATATGTCTGTTTCAATTATAAATGTATCGTGATTTCATGCATCCATGTGGAGAAATAACAACTCGGACACAAAAACTTTAAAACAAATTTAAAACAAAGTTTATTAACAACATAAATAAATTAACAATATTTTTACACTATATACATTGGATATCCCTTACTTTCATATCTCAACTTAGTTTATTAGTTTATAAAATGAAATCAAAATATTATTTACTTTTCCTAGTTAAATCTTTTTTTTTTTTTTTTTAACACTTAAGAAAATACAGTATTATTACTTGATTTATTATTATGGTTAGCTTATCACAAAATGCATTTTCTTATATGATTATCACAAACACTTTTCATCCCTAATATTATTAAAATTACATTTTTTATAAAAATTTACATTCGTAATAAAATTCTACAAAATAATAAAATTTAGTTTCATATTGGTTGTATGGAATCTTACAAAGTCAAAACACTATTCTACATTCGGTATTAGGTTTTTATTATTCATTATCCGATGTTTATTAATCCTAATATTCTCATTCAAGCCTTACTTCGGATGATATAATTATAACTATTAATATGCCATGCACAAGTATATATCTATTATACCTTATTGAATTTTCTCTTGATAAATATGCAATACTCATTCCCTCCAACACTAATATTTAAAAAAAAAACATTCAAATTTTATTATCACTTTTAAAATACTTGGTTTAGATTTCTTTTCAAAATCTTATATTCATTTCTGAATTAATTTTACAATGTATTATATGATTCTTTCTCTCTTTATGATATTTTGGACTTTCAATTTTAAAGTTACACAATTCTATACATTCAAGCAAATAAACTATTCTTACATAAACGATAACATATCTTCAGTTCTATTTTATTCATTATTTCTTTGAAAATATCTTTCTGACCGATGCAGATTCACAAAATAAGGATAGTGAAGATAGATGCATAGGATCAAAATACAACTAGAATATTACTCATCATATATCTTGACAATCATGGCACAGTGAATTAAAAGACACTATAGAGGAGTGACCTTTACCTGTCTACCAACCTCTATCATAGGAACGATACTAAAGCTATTTCTTCAGCTTTATTCTAACATCAAAAGTTTAAAGATATGCAAAACACTGTCCAAACCATATGTGTTCAGTCATAGGACTTAGTTAACTATACTAAACCACACAAAACTAAATATGATCCAAATCCCTTATATTTTCCTATTTCTTAAAAAAAAACATATCATCTTGGTTTCCTCTCCACTAGTACTTCCAAGTCACTATCCGATCTTATTTCTCAAGATTTTTTCTATACTGTACATCGACAAATACATATCTGCATTACTAACAATAATAAAATTCATTGATATTTTAAAACTATTCCACTGTTCTATAAGAAAATCTTTTTACTACTTTCCTCCGTATATTTAATCATATACAAACTATTTAAATATCTGAATACTTTATCACATGAAAGTTCAAAAGAATCACACAATTGTTCTGTTAAATTATATTATTAATATAATTTAAATAAATTGTTGCATGCATATTCCGAATTACTCCTATCTCATTATATGTTAAAATGTTGCATAAAATGTGTACATATAATTAAGACTTTCACACTTCATTCTTAGGTCAATAGATGATCTAAAAAAAAATACATTATGCATTATAAATAACTATTAAAATTACCAAACGACCTTTATCTCCTCGATCGCGTTCCGTGGGCTTCACCATCCATTTGATCCTTGTAGATATAAGATTCACATCCATACACTTTATTTTAAACACTATTGCTATAATTTTATCAAGCTATTATATTTAAATTTTAATATTACTAAATTTATGTTTTATGTTTTCCCTAATCTCACATAACATTTTATATTTTAAAATAAATTAGTAAAAAATATTCAAACTATATTTACTGTACTCCTTCATCAAATTTTCTTGAAAAACCGTTCATACTAAAGCCAAAAAAAATTGTTTATCATTTCTTTTCCATTCACTTAATGTTCCTCTCCCTGCTTGTTCAATTTTAAGGTAAAACAAATATTACTTCGTTCAATAAATATTCATGAATGATAATCCTTGGTTTTTATAATATTTAATACAATTATTAATTATGATATTAGTTAATCCCATAAAAAAAACTTCTAAATATTCTCTTCTAATATTTCTTGCTAATATTTTCTCCCGCGCGACTTTTACGATGCATCTTCTCAGTACTTTGATTTAAATATTCAATAAAACTTTTCTGTTTCCATGGATTCATTTCATTAAGTAAATTAGATTTATATTTTCCAAATCTTTATCTTTATTAAGCATTTCTCTAATGAACACTTTATAATATTTTAATTCTTCTTAGAGAAAGTTTTTCGGTTCCTTTTTCATAAAAAAAAAAAAACAACACAATAGCCCTTTCATATTATTATTCTGTAACTTTTTTCCTTCTTTTAAAATTCTGGTACTATATACTTTGTAATGTTTCCTTTAAAAAGACAAACATTCTTTCTCCATTATAACTTTTACATAATTTTTTC
Organism: Epiperipatus broadwayi; assembly: GCA_028023455.1. NCBI lineage: Eukaryota > Metazoa > Onychophora > Udeonychophora > Euonychophora > Peripatidae > Epiperipatus > Epiperipatus broadwayi. The sequence continues at coordinate 6,588,056 of JAQFVV010006222.1, forward strand.
TTTCTGATATACGCATCTTAATTTTTCCATAGAGAAGAATAAAAAAACTTCAGAGTAGCCTTTTAAAATTGTGCGTCATAATTTTTCCTGATGGCAAATAACTTTTCTTTTAAGTTTTCTGTATAATGTCCAAATTATATTTATCTGAGTTCTAATGATTTTCTGGTTGATCACAAATAAACTGTATTCAAGGCACTTTACAATTATTTTTACTTTATCAATACTTTTAGGTACTTTTTTTTTTCTGTAGTATTTCCATTTTACTGCAAGGTTTCGGCTAAACTTGAATAAAAATCCTGGCAAGAAATCTTTTAAATTAGCCTTCCATTTAAAGGCAGTTCAAAATATTATATTTTAAAACAAAACTTTTAAAATAAATACAAAATTTTTAAATTATAACACTTTTCTAGCTTACGATCTTATACAGCTAAAAAAATATGTTCCTCCTTCCTTTACTTACACATTCCTTCTCCCGCTCCGTCTAATTCCTATTTTTCATCTGCTAAAATACCTCCATTGATTGGTTAATGACTTTTTTAGCGCGAACAAATTTACACATTTTTAGTTTTATAATAGATTAAACTTTTTAAAATAAAGAATTTATGACGTCATGTTTTAAAATATTATTTAGAATAGTATTTTTAAACTCAATTACAGTTTTATCAAAATCATTTAAACTTTAAAACAATTATTAAAATAACATTTAATATTTCAACTTTTACTTTAACGATAGATAGCAATTCCATTTAGTTTTATAATTCACAAACTTTATTATTATATTCTAACAAGCGTGTGTGTGAAGGTATATAATATACAGTCACATGATTACTAACTTTATCAGATGATTTTTTTTTTTTAATTTACGTCTCGGTCTAAATTATCAAAACTGATATATTTTATAAAAATTTGGAAAATAATTTAAAAATGTTGAACTAAATATAATTCTCATCATCCCAAAGTTTATTTTAAAATATATTAGATTAAATTTGAATATTAATTATAATTATAATATTACATATAGCGTTCATTTAATTTATTAGTTTTAAAACATTACAATTGAATTGTTAATATACTTTTAACTATTTATAGCTGTATTATTTTATATGGCCAGCTTTTACAACCATAAGCAAGGATATAATTAAGCTTTATTTAACTGTTTTTTTAAAATAATCCATTACACTTTTATATACCAGGTATTTTTCAGCCTTAAATTGTACTATAAAATCTAATCGATCTTACAATTATCAATATATTACACAAACGTATTTTAAAATTTAAATTTTTTTTTTTTTTTAGCAATTGACCATTCTACCTTATTATGACCTATAGATAAGGGCACAATATATATATATATAACAAGTTATATATTTATATAGGGCTATATTTTTAATATGTAACAATTATTAGGGAGCACTCCACTACACATGCACTGTATAGATTTAAACCCTTAAGGAATTTCTAAACACAAGATAAAGTCTTTTGAAAAGATAGAATGGATTCATTCTATCTTTTCAAAAGACTTTATTTTGTAGTTTGGAAAGAAGAATATTCATTAAGTTTTTAAATCTATACAGCACATGTGTAGTTGAGTGATCCTAATGATTGTTACATCTAGTTAATAATAACTTTATAGCTTGTGATGATAAGTAAGTGTAAAATTATCTGTTTATTTATAGGACAGGTGCCTGATCAAATATTAATATTTTTTGGAAATTCTCAGTTAACTGATATCCAGATTTAAACCCCAAATTGTGAGCATGACCACTAATCACTGCACCACGAAATTATTCTCAACATATTTTAATAATTATTAATAACATGCAATAGTTTTAGAGCTATGTGATGTTTAGTGCAATAGTAGTGCTGTGTCCGTAGAGGTTAAAAATTATGGACCAGTTCTGACTCTTTCAGCGTTTGAATTTCTTCTGAATCCAAAGCAATAAACCATTTAATTAATTATTTATTTATTTATGTCAAAACTTACTAAAGTAAATTTATGATATATTTTTAGAATATGATTTTTTTCTCCACAGAACAGGCTTTTTCATACCTGCACTTATATATGTAAAATATAGGTGGTTAGAACTCAGATTTTTACTCGACCATCCATGCTATTTCATATCGCTGATACACTTGATCACACACATGTCGAAAAGATAAATAATCACCAATATAAGTATTTCGTATTAAACCAGCACTCGTCAGTTGTGGGGTGGAGTAATTTGAAGCCTTTCCATTAAAGTATGAACATTGGCTATCTTAACATGGACTGAGCTTTGCTCGTATATATATGTGTGGTGATAATCTGGACCAGCTCACGAGTGCTGGTTTAGCACGAAATACCTATATTGGTGATTATTTATCCTTTCGACATGTGTGTGATCAAGTATGAGATAGCATAAATGGTTGAGGGTCGTGTGAAAATTTGAGTTCAAACCCCTTATATACATTTTTAATTAAATGTTAGTATATCAAAGAAATAGTCTATCACTAAAACACTATGATATTATTTGTACAATAATTTTTTTTAATAAGCTTAAAAAAGTTACAGATTAAAGTTTTTATATCATAGAAAGGTTTTGCATCTTAAAATTATAACAAAAAAAAAACATTACTATGAATTCAGCCAATAATAATTGATGTTATCAATTTAATTTGACAGTATTTCTCACTTTACTGTGTTTCTGATATCACTTCTTCGTGTTTTTATTTATTAAACGAATAGTAAATTAATTATTTGCATTTTGCCAAGAGTAATGTTAACTACAATATTATTAATAATAGATGATTTTTTTAAGAAGCTAGTAATAAATAGCTAAAAAAAAAGTATTAGTAAAAAGAAAGAAGAATAATGAAATAAATAATTGATCAGTTTATGCTAAAAAATACGATAAACAACAAAGTTAATCTTCCATTATAACTAAGCTATAATTAAATAAATAAATAAAAAAGAATAGGAAGTAATAATAATTTCTATCACTAGAAAGCCTGAAGTTTATTAATGAACACTTAAAAAATAATAATAATAAAACGTCCGTTCCCCCTTCCAATAGATTAAAATTAAATAGATTAAAATTTAAAAAGACGAGATAATATTATTGAAAGATTTAGATAAGTATAAAATCATTTTCAAAATCTTAGAAAATTTGTACAAAAAAGGACTTCTGATACAGATGTTTAAAAAATTGTTTTTAAAAAGTGTAACAAAAAATAAAGCTTTAACTATATTTGTTTCATATAATGCAATGGGACTGCATTTGCTTGCCGCATCCATAGCCTGAGTTCGAATCTTTGTTCGATAAAATTTAAATATTTTTTCAGGTTCTAATAAGTATTAGGATTTTTCTGAAAGGTTGGTAGTCCATATCCAACTCTGCATATAATCATTTAATAAATATATAGTTATTCATAACCAGAAGATAATAATAATAAAAGATGAAAAACATCAAATACTAGTCATTTCAACTAGCATTCTTTCCAAAAACTTTGTATTTTGTTTCTATATAATGCAATTTAAAGAAACTGGGCAAACAAACTTAAAAAATTACTTGAAGAAAATAAATTATAAAATAAATTAAATTAAAAGTAGTCCACCAGAAGAAAAATGTATACATGCAGGCAATGATATATATATGTGTGTGAAAAAATTAAAAAATTGAAGTGTTGTTGGGCTGGATATACTGCTAGAAGAGATGATAGTAGATGGACAATTGAAATCTTAAACTGGATTCCAAGAGATTGTAAAAGACCCAGAAAGAGACCACATCTGAGATGGATAGATGAAATAAGAAAGTGTGCAGGGATGATGTGGAGAAGAGAAGCTAAAGATTGAAGAAGGTGGATTGAACTTGGAGAGACCTTCATCCTGCAGTGGATTGATAATGGTTGATGATGATATATATATAAGCAAATTTTTAATAAAGATGTTATAGTTATAATTGTAATAAGCTAAATATAGTAATACCAATAATATATAATACCTTTACTTTTTTAAAGAAATTTTATTTTCTGTTGAAGCTAAATTTGCAACCTTCATCAGATAGATTTTTAATCTCTGATGAAGATTGCAGGTTCAACTGAAACAGGAAATTAAATTAAATTGCTTTAAAAAATGCAAAAATTGGTATATTATATTGTATTAAATTGAGTAATAAAAAAATAGTAAAATCAGTGAATCATATAATAAAAAAAATATTGTTGTTTCATTTTCCAAATTTATCAGTTCTATTATAATAATATTATAGTATTGGATATATAGAGGCAACACTCTCCCTTCAGTAGCATCATTCAATGCAAACCAGAGTAATCAATGGATGCAGGAAGGTTTGTTGTAAAATCCCCATTTAATGCCTATTCATCCAATATCCCCAGACTAGTTTCTAGCTTGTGGCTTTCATCAGTGAGGAGCCTTGGATCTGAGAGCACTGCACTTAGATCTTAGGATCTAATGCAACCCTCCAGCAGCGATCTTTTACTTTTTTTAACTAACTACAAAGTTTTGAGTTCAAAATGAAAACACAATAATGTTTTCAAGCTAAGCCCATTAGCTTTTATAGTTGTACAGATCTGAATTCAGTTCAGCATCCATAGTTTTTGGTATCTTTGGATAACCCCAGTAACCATAATCCTATTGGACAGGATTGGTATTAAACCTAAACACCACACAATTACCATTCTTTATGCTTACACAAGCTGTTTTCACACAGGCAAAAATTTCTATAAGTGCCACTCAGTGCAGTGTCTTGCACTAAGTCATACTACTGTATGGAGAATTTTGCCTTTGTAAAAACAGCTTGTGTAAGTATAAAGAATGGTGATCATGTGCTGTTGATGGTTTAATACCAATCCTTCCCAACAGAATTTTGATCATTGTGGTAAGACACCAAAAAATATAGCTGCTGAACTGAGTTCAGATATATAGGACTATACAAGCTAATAAGTTTAGCTTAAAAACATTATTATGTTTTCATTTTGGACTCAAAGCTTTATAGTTGCTTAAAAAAAGTAAAAGGTGTGCTCTTAGATCCAAGGATTCTCACTGATGAATGCCATAATCTAGAAACTAGTCTGAGGATATTGAATGAGTAGGCATTAGATAGGGATTTTATGTATAAACCTTCCTGCATCCATTGATTACTTTGACTTGCACTAAGTTGCACTACTGTGTGGAGAGTTTTGCCTCTGTAAAAAGAGCTTATGTAAGCATAAAGAATGGTGATCATGTGATGTTTTATGGCATAACATTCGATAATAAGAGCATAGGTTTATATCACACTGCAGCTATGTCATTCCACTACAGTCAAAAATTTAATTCAGCATTGCAATAATGAGATGTTGTGGCATATGATCATATTTATATTGTTAAAAACCAGTCAAAATAAGTTATTTTTTTGAAAGTGCAGAGTATGTGGATTACACATTCATAGGTTGATATTAATACCCTGAATGCGCTTAAACCTGCTTTGATACACCATTTATGAATTAAAATATCAAAGCAATGTGGGCTAATCAGTTGTTCATTTTATTGTTCATTTTTAGTATCTTAATATTTTTCCAAATCATACAGTCTAGATAATAAAGCTTTACTTCATGAATATAATCATTGTATAAAAATTTATTATTATTTATCATTTTGAATTAGTGCACTCCTTATAAGTTTACAATAGTCAAATATGTTTAAAAATACATATATACAAGCAACAAAGATTACAAATTATAAAATTATTATATAAAAGCCTTTTTCAGCAAATTATGTTTTTTTGCCCTTTTCAATATGTCTCCACGATTTAAAGCACATGCAGCGACATCTATATCAACACATGAGAGAAGATAGATAAACAAATGGATATTTGACATGATCTATTATGTGATTTTTTCCCCTCAATTCTACTACAAAATTACTCTGTTATATATATTGAATGGATATATATCCACATATATTAATTAATTAACTATCCATTATTTATCCATTAACCACTTATTATTTAACTTAATGGACTGTTTTGTATATATTCATATAAGCCATTTTTATGCAAGACAACCCTGATTATTATTGTAAATTACTACAATTAAAACCTTCTATTAACCTTTTCATTGTTTAAACATAATAAAAGATATCATTAATATCCAAATTCTGAATTGTAACTATAAGAAAACTTATCAGTTTTGGGTGAATTTTCTTTACAAGGTGTGCCAAGACCCAACATCTTGGACAAATCAGAAGAGGCTTTAATTCTCTTTAGCTTTGGTTGCTTACATATGACACTTAAGACATAGACAAAGAAATAATATATATCACATCATCTAATGGTAGATTAAATTTTCCTTTAATGTGTCAATCACGTGGCTCTATCATTTATAGTTGTCCTTTTTTTTTTTTTTACAAATTATTATGCAAAAGTCATTTTCATATTTAAATATTTTGTAAAAATAAAAAAAAATAAACAATGATGAATTAGTTTATGGATTTTTTTAAAACAAAGTTGAAAGAGATTTTTATTAGAATATATAACATTATTACTGTAATGCAAATTAATAATGAAAATATGTAATCAATAATACTATATATATATATATGTATATGTGCGTTCTGCACCCATGGATAATGAAGCTAATTTATATAATCAAAAGCAAATATAAAATACTATTTTAGCTAAGCACTTTTGAGAGACTTCTTGCTCTCATACTCATAGCTACTATTTTGTTAGAAACTGCTTTGTTAGAGGAATAAATTAAACAAAATAATGCAAATTAGTTATAACTGCCATTTTTGGGATAAGGCAAAGCAGGCTTCTCTTTGATTGGTAGACTTAGGATAGCTTGCTAGCTGTAATGCTTCTCTGATATTTCTTTCTGAGCAAATGATGTTAGCAGATGTGGGTTTGAGTATATGTTCAGTTGTTTTTTCATGCTCAACAAAGATGAAATTGACTTCCTGTTTGGTTTTAGTTTTTATTGTAAAGATATTTATCCTGAGTGGCAATATTGGTCCTGGTCTCTCCATAATATATGGCTAAGCAGTTAACTTGTGGGCATATCATTTTGTACATGACTTGAGGGATGAGTTCAGGTATGATTTTGTCCTTGGAATTATTGATGTCCATTTGTATTATGAGGTAATCAATATATGATGGTGAAGTCCTTAGCTAGTTTGTTATTGAGACATCTGGCTAGGATTTGAATGTATGGTATGAAGATTCTTGGCTTGTTGTTCTTGGTGTGGTTGTGTTTGATTTTGTGATAAAATGTATTCACTTTCCTGTTGATCAAAAATTGTGAGTAACCTATTTTAGTTATATCAGCCATGTACTGTGTAAGATTGTGCCTTTTGTCTGCTTTGTACTTATATAACTCATGATTTCTAGACAAGCATGATGATAAGCCTGCTAATTTATGGACATAGGGTGCATACAAAATAGGATGTGTTAGACCTCATACTTCAACTGGCTTGACTGTCATAGTGTAATCCAATTGATTATGATTTCTGCTCACATATAGTTTAGAGAACTTTTGGAGATGATGTGTAGTTCAGAAATAATATGGTCAGGGGCTGCAATGAATATATCATCCATATATCTTAGGTATTTAAGATGTGGGGTTGAGCTGAAAGATCTTGGTAATGTGAGCTTTTCATGATGGATGAATACTATGCTAGAGATTATGCCACTATGTAGTAGACCCATTGGCCAACCATTGATTATTTTGAACCATTTATTCCTGAATGTTGTGACTATGTTCAGGTCAAGCCACTTTAGAAATTCATAAATAAATTTAGAGCATATGAGTAGACAGTCACTGGATATGAGGGCATCATTAATGATCTCAGTGGATTGTGAGTGGTCAGTTGACCCATAGAGTTTTGTGATGTTGAGAGTTGCTAGTTTGAAGCTTGGTGGAATGGTTGCCTGTTTGATTTTTCCAACAAATTCAAATTATGAATGAAATGGTGTACTCACCAAAGATTAAAGCATCAATGAGCCATCTATTGATAAGTGCAGCAGTATTGAAGTAATGTGCCCTACTGAAGTCCAGCATAGTCTTAGAGGTTTGTCAGGCTTATGCAACTTTATGTTTGCAAATATTCTCAGGGGAGATGAAGTTGATGGGTTTATATGAAAATATATTCTGATTTTGAAAATACTATATCTTGATGAGTGCATAATATTGAAGCAGTGAATTTATTATAGTTAAGTTTGTTACTGAAATCATTTAACTGCGCACATTTTAATCTCACAATTTGTGTGTTAATTTTATTATAATACTCAATCTCCCTCATTAATGTAAATCTTCTGCCCTTGTTTTTTTTCATACAGATAAGGGGGTGGTAATTTATAAATTGTCTAGTTGCAGCAATCTTTTGATACCTAGCATTGGCGTATGTATTTAGCTGCTTGTTCATTATGACTTTAATGATATGCACTATTACTGTTTGACTTAATGGGTTGTTAATTAAATTTGTCACTACTAATCCTGAATTATTTTTAAAATCTATTTCCTATAAGATATAATTACTTGTTATTATATAAAAAAATGTAAAAACTTTATCAGTGTATTGTAATAATTATTTATTCACCTAACAATATATATATATGTATGTATAAAAAATCATAAACCTTAAATAGTAGTAAAACAATAAATTAATACTAAAATGTTCTTATGACGATTGTTTTGTCTATTACACAAACAGACTTTCTCAAATCAAAATCAACTGAACATAAATGCACACACACACACACACAACAGTACTCACTCCCATTATTCATTTCAAAATCCACCTAACTTTAATATCAAAGAAAGTTTTCATAAGATTGATGGATTTCAAATTCTAAAAAAATTATCATCTAAGATTATCAATAATATGAAAACTTTCTTTGTTATTAAATGTAGGTGGTTTTTAAAATGATTATGGAAATAAGGGATGGATTTCAAATTTCTAAAAAATTTATCATCTAAGATTATCAATAATATGAAAACTTTCTTTGTTATTAAATGTAGGTGGTTTTTAAAATGATTATGGAAATAAGGTGTGACTGTTTATATTTAATTGATTTTCACTTGAGGTCTATTCATTTAATAAACAAAACCATAGATATAAGAGAATTTTAATAGAAATTTGTTATTTTACTAGTATAATGTTATATGATTTTCATTTTATTTATTTTTACTATTATAAAGTTAAGCAATATTTATTGCAATAAATAATATATTACTTTAATTCCCTGATAGTCAAATAATTCAAAGTAACAGAGAATCCATTCCATAGGCAAATAATTACTATTTCTCAAGCTATATAAATAAAACCAGTCTAATCTAAATATACATATTCTCCTTAAATAACATCTTCATAAATAACTAAATATAAAAATATGAAATCCCTTTTTTATTTAGTGGCAAAATGCTTAAATAAGACCATTACTAAATACATATAGATATATATGACACTTCAACTTCATTAATACTTAATAAGGTTTCAATAAATTTAATAACACAATAATTTTAATGGTTATTAATTCTCATATACATACCTATAAAAATGACTTGTTCCAAGTCCATGAGATCTTACGATTATTACTTTAATTCACACAAAAATAAAACATCACAAAATTATTTCATCTTTGAACATATTCCCAAAAATTAAACCTTACATACATAAGCAATGAATGACTAAAAATTACTTGCAATAGAGTAGTTATTATACCACTTGGAGTCCAAAAAGATTATTTCTGGGGGTGGGGGTAGAACATGTAGTGTGCAAACTATTTTATTGACCTAGGATGAATGCATCCATATTAAATCACCTGCAATTATATATTTGTTTGAAAACCAAATTTTTAGATCATTTTTATGCAGGAAAATTCCAGCCAATTTGCCTAATAAAACAAATCAGATTTTAGCAATAGACTATTATGGGCCTCTAGCATTGTACCATTATTTAAAATTTATCCTGGTCATTTATGGTATGCTTTTATGTCTCAGTATACTCAGTATCACAAAACATGATCAAGGTGATGCAAACCTCTTAATTTCCATTGTTTGAGAAACTTAAATCTATTCTTATAGACCATTCTACCTCAGTTATGTCATCAGAATGAAAAGATTGGCTCAAACTTCAACACTAAGTATATACTGATCTCTATTTATAATCCTAAATCTAATCCCTTTGAAAGAGTCATGAGTGAGCTTAGTAATTTATTCAGTGTGTATCTGGAAGGAAACCATCAGTGCTGAGTGAATTAGTATACCAATTTCACACCTTTGTGATTACACTTTGGTCACAAAGAACTTATACTGATTAAGACTATTTATTATTCAGGAGGAAATAGATCATAATCTCAATCTGGAAAGGACTAGAGTGAATTTAGTGAAGATGGGTGAGAAACATAACTCATAGGAACCACAAAAGCCAAATCAGTTTCAGATTGATAATTCTGTGTTTATTCATTATCCCCCCCCACCCATGTTAGTCACCTGTAGGAACATCAGTACAATTTTTTTTAACCTTTATGAGGAACCATACAAGATAGACATAAAGACTGGGTAAAATGTATATACGATCAACATACATAATGATCTGAGATGAACATACAATGCCTGAAGCCTTAGATCAATGTATTAAGAGTGATTGTCCCATGTCTATGTAAATAAACATTACTAAGCCATTTCTAGAAGACATTAAAAGGAAAATACAATTTTAAATATGATTATAATGCCTGTAATAGTTATTGTATATTATTAATCAAAAAGAAAAAGAATGAGAGAATGACTTACTTAAGGAGTTCATTTGTGTGTGTGTGTGTAATGAAGTTATACTTCATTATTGCAGTCCAGTTAGTTGTTAGTAATGATATTTTTTTGTCTGTGTGAGAGAAAAATTGTAAGGGTAAGCCAGTTCAATCTTAAGATATTACAATTTTATTTTATTTTTTAAAAAAAAAAAAAAGAGAGAGAGAGAGATAAAAGAAGGGAGAAAACTCATTTTAGTTAACTTAAGGTTGACTTTGTTCTTAAAGGGTAACAGCTTATAATCTCTTATAAGTATCTATTTTTAAACATATAAATATTTTTGATACAATATATAATTTACATTTAATTTTTTTTCTAAAATATTCAATTTTCATTATTATTTTAATTTAACCTAAAATAGTTTCTGATTTGTGAACACAGATAATCATAAATTTTTATAAAAATGCTTATGTAACATAGAGAATTCCAAAAGAGGATCAAAAACATATTACTACAGTTGTCATTCTTTTTATGCTTCCATCTGATTCAGCAAAGTTTATTTGCTAATGTTTGCTTTGCATAAATAATTTATTGATGATGCATCAATAAGAAAATCAAGCAGTCTGAAATTTCATCCAACTCTTGTTGATATCTGTCATATTCTGTCAGGCAGAAAATCACTTACACAAATGTTCATATGAAGGAAGAATTATAATAAACAACTATCTGTCCAAATCCCTGGAGGAGATAAACATCACAACTTCCAATACATTTCTGTGAACCATTGACCACTTCCACTACTACTTGTCCTAACTATTCCAAAACAAACATTTCCCTGCTGGATGATGTAATTTCAAGAAAAAACTACATGTTGAGTCATCAAGATTTTTTCAGCCATACTTAGACTGTTATAATTGCTTTTTTTAATAAAAAGCAGAAAATTAAGAGAAAGGTCAAACCAGTTTATAACTAATATTTAGATAGGTGTGTATACATTTTTTAAGTTGTTATAATATGTGTTATGATTTCTTTTGACATTTTTAATAGAACGAAAAGAATTGATTTATAGAACAGGTATAAAATTTGATGTTTAAATTATATATATGATTTGTAATACATACATACTTGTTAGGTAATAAAACATGTTAAATTTAAATATATATTAAAATATCATATGGATAAAGACTATCTAAATGATTAAATTTTTTTTATTACTTTTAACATTGATAATTCATTTAATTTTTATGAATACTTTCAAAAGTAAAATAATTTTTTAATATCTTTTTTGTGTGAATTAAAATGATAAACATAAGATCCCAAGAACTTACAGAAAGTCATTTTTATAAGTATGCATTTGAGAATTAGTAACTCTTAGAGTTATTGTATTGTTGATTTATTGAATCCTTATTAAGTATTAATGAAATTGAAGTGGGGTACAAGTCTATATGGGTATAGTAATGCTCTTGATCTTATTTACAAATTTTTTCACTGATTAGAAAAGGGATTTTTTTTACTATATTTATATTTAGTTACTTATATTAAGCATAATATATATATATATTAAGATTAGATAGATTTTCATTATATAGTTGAAGAAAGTATTCACTGCATTGGTGGTCAAGAGGTCAGCGCGACTGCCTTGCACTTGCAGGCCCGGGTAGCGGGTTCATGTCCCGGCCGATGCTATGACACTTAAAAAAAAAGAACTAAAGTAACATATTTATTTATATGGTATAGTCTTTATTCAAATATATCAATATCTGATAATATTTATTAATTAAATATGATATTCATGAGTTATTTTGAAAGCTTCTATAATGAAATGGATATTATTCTTATCATTGTTATTCTTAGATCAATGCAAATAAGATATAACTAATTATTTAAATTTATAAAAATTGTCTTTGTTTTATTTGTTATAAAGATTACATCATTTGTCAAAGATTGTGTTTTGGGCAAGTTATACTGCTTAATTTATTAATTTATTTATATTGCCCTGAAAATACTGAAACAATATTTAGATTTTTATTATTATTATTTTAATGCATGAATATTACCAAATAACAAAAAAAAAGATAAAGATATTGGAATAGGTTATTTATATTTTATTTTGTCATCCAAAGTATAATCCAGATTCAATAAAATGTCCTTTTGTTTATGAATTATATTTAGCTAATATTTTGAGTCTCATTAATGTGTTTATGAAATTTAATTTCAAAGTTATACATTTATAATTTACAATTATTAAACTGAAACTCATCCCATTTTTTTTATCATTGAAATTTTGGCTGTCTAGTTTGTGTGGTATAAGAGGTAAGAGATATCCTATTTCTCATATATATATATACCATTACAATATATAAAATCTTATATATATACCATTACAATATATTTGTATGTTTGTGCAAATAAATTGCCCAAATGTAGTTACTATTTTATATTTTTACTTCCTAATTATTATTTATCAATGGTTCATTTTAATAAACATTTATGAATAAATTATTGTATAATCCAGGGGTGGGCAATGAAGGGCCACATCAGGGGCCACTTTGTTGAAGTGAAGGGCCACATCTTTTTTCATGACACAATAAACAGACTGCTTTATTCCCTGTATTACCAATGGAATATTTGTTTGTCCATTCTTCATTAAACACACAACATTCAACACCGATTTTACATTTTTTTGGAGGGTTCATGGTTTCACTAAAGTTGGAAATGTATATATTTGCTAATGCAAAGACAAAATTGAAATTAATCAGTCAACTGGAAAAGCATTGCATATCGTATTCACACTACCTACACTACGCATGTGTATTGACATGTGAATCTTTGGTCACGCAGGGGAAGAAAATCTCAATTCAAGGTGGATTTTTCTGATTGTCTTGGTGGGCCACATTAAAACTCTTAGTGGGCCGCACATGGCCCTTGGGCTGCTATTTTCCCACCCCTGGTATAATCTAATATGTATATATTATTTGTTTAGTTTTTTTAATTAAAATAAAATACCAAATATTTTTATTTTTTAAAAAATAGAACATGAAATATAAATGTTTTTATAAATTATAATAATTTTATATTATAATAAATTTTTAATTAAAATGTCTATTTTAAAACTTATATATCAAAATTTACAATTTATTAATAACTTTAAAATGTTTAAATTTTTTATTTTTCCATTTTTATTTTATAATAATAATCATATTTTCTCAACTTCATTACTTTTCATGATATATTTATTTTGACAACATATAATATATAGGGTATATGAGCACAAACTTTCACATGACCCACCACTTCTCCACACCATCTCATAACACTGATACACCTGAACACATATATGTTGGAAAAATAAATAATCACCAATATTGACAACATATAATAATTTATATTTGAACTATATAAAACAAACTATTATAAAAATTAAATATTTAACTAAATTTTGAAAAATTCAGTATGGTGCTATAATCTGGATAGGTAGAAAATATAATCAATATAATTTTTTTACAAAATATTACATACAGTGTTATTTGATAATTGTAAATGTCTTGCTTTTACACAACTAATAAGCAGACACACAAACATATTTTATATTATTTAAAAAGCTTAATTAGTTTCACTTTTGTATAAATTCTTATCACCTGATTTATAAAAATATCAAAAGGGCCCAACCCCCCCAAAAAAAAATAAAAAAATAACCCTCTTCCCCCGAGGGGAAAAATATATATATATATTAACACAACAATCATATAATTATTATGTTTTAAAACTATATTTTATAATATTATAATTATATAAATTAATACACTGTACAGGCTTACACAACCTGCACATATATAATGTAATATAAGGCATTCAAACTCAGACTTTCACACGACCCTCAACTCTCCATGCTATCTCATATTGCTGACCCATCTGATCATATACATGTTGAAAAGATAAATAATCACCAATATACATATTTTATGCTAAACCAGCAATTATCAGTTGGTTCAGATTACTATCTCCACACATATATACAATCAGTGCTGAGCTTTATATTAAGATAGCCAATCTTCTTATTTTAATGGGCAGGCTTCAAACTACTCCAACCCACAACTCTTCAGCCATCCATTTCATTGAAAATGTAATGGTGGATCATTCAAAGCCAATGGCACTAATGTGACTTTGAACATTCCATCATTAGATTTTCAATGAAATGGATGACTGAAGAGTTGTGGGTTGGAGTAGTTTGAAGCCTGCCCATTAAAATAAGAAGATTGGCTACCTTAATATAAAGCTCAGCACTGATTGTATATATGTGTGGAGATAGTAATCTGGATCAACTGATGGTTGCTGGGTTAGCATGAAATATGTATATTGGTGATTATTTATCTTTTCAACATGTGTATGATCAGATGGGTCAGCAATATGAGATAGCATGGGGAGTTGAGGGTCGTGTGAAATCCCTTATATTATATTATGATTATAGAGAATTTAAGCATTTTCTAGTAGCTTTTGCACCAAGATATATTTTATAAAACACCCAAATTCTTAATTGTAAACTATGAAATTATAAAGATTATAGAACTGATTTTAAAATAAATCTCAGTTAAATATTTTCATCAGAAAAATTATTATTTATAATTATTTAATTGAAAATTTTGTATATATTGTTTAAAACTACCTTGATTAGATTTACCAGTTACTCAAAAAAATTGTTCTACTCTTTCTTTAGTTGTGTGAGTAATAACTTTTCTACTAAATTATATGCTTTTATTAAAAATAAACACAATATATATATAATTGTTGTTTAAACTTTTTGTTCTTCTCTTTTTTTCCATTTTTGAAAATCATTGTTTGAGAATTTTAAAAAATGCTTTTATCTCCAGTAACTTTTTCAGAAAGCATTTATTTTGCTTAATCCATACTCGTTTTTTTTTTAAAAAAAATAACATCCACACATTTTGTATTATCTTCAAAAATTTAGGATGTAGTTGTGTATTCCAAAGATAACATATGTAAAGATTATAAAATCTCATGCTGTGTTTGAATCTTTTCATAAATCAACCAAATCGATAATAGAGTTAGTCAGAAAATGAAAACATATTTCTGCTATTAGTTAGTTATTCATATATTAAATTTAAAAAAAAAAAAATTAATAAAATAAACAATTTGACAAAAATCGATCAATATGGTCAGTGATTTTAAAAGAGACTACAGATATTTTTAAAATCCCATAACATGAGTGAACAAATATAATACATGTGATCTATAAAAAATTAATGGAATATGGTTAGAGAATGAAAAAAAAGTGAAAGAAGAATAAAAAGTGTCAACAAATACTTTCCCATAATTTAAGAAGAAAAAACTCTAAAGAATATATTGTAATCTTTCCTATATTTTAATTTTCTTTATGTTTTATTTATTTAGAGCCGTAGAAAAATGCATTGTTTTGTTAAAAAAAGTTAAAACAGTTCAACGCTATTGTTAATCATTTGGCAGTCTTTTTAAAATAATTTTCAACTATATAAATGAAATTTCCTAACAAATAATTGTAAACAATCATATATACAATGCTAATTAAAATCCATATAATATTTTTAGTAAATAATTTTATTACTCTGTCTATTATAAACTTGAGTAATTAGTTGGTGTAATAGTGTTGAGTAATAGTGCTGAGTAAATTTACCATGTAATCAATTAAGTAATAATGTTTATACTCAAATATTCAGACTAGCTTATAGCTAATGACTTTTTCGTATGAAGAATCGGATCATATTCTAATATCTAACAATTGTATTTATTTTTTTCCAAATTAATAAAATCAAAAATATTTGAAGATTTTGAATTCATGCCAATTTGCTTTTAGAATTATATAAGTTTGATTCTAAACCAGCAACTGTAGGCAAACTGTCAAAGATAGAATACAACAGTTAATGCACCACATTACTCTTTTTGATTACTATTAACATAGTAAAATACAAAAACCCATGCTATGTGTACCTCTTTATATATAATCTTTAAAATATATACGTAGTGTAAATATTAAGTTTCTAATTAAAGTAAAAAAAAATCTGATTGTTAAATGTATAAATGTTAAACTGAAAGAAGGTGACTAACTAAGCAATGACTACTATGTCTATGTAATAATATTTGATCATCATCAGAAGTAATTTGCCATTGTTTGCCCCTTCTTAACATAATTTATTCTGTTTTCTTAATTCTTACATCATTAACTTGCAAAGATTAAGGAATCCATATATACACATTGTCTTGTAATATTTTTTTAAAACTTATTTATTGTGAAAATTGCAATTAGCTACCCCGATTTTATTCTGAAAGATAAAACCAAATTTAAAAAATTTTTAAAATAGAAATTGGGTAATTCCTTATTATTGAAAATAGATGAGTATTGCTTTATGTTTGTATTAAAGTTAACTTAGTGAATGTATAAGTAAGAGAATATTTGCCATGTAGATATTATAAAAAATATATTCGATCTCTACGAAAACTTAAAATTGTATATTTAAAATTTTAAAAAAAGCATTAATTTTTAATCTAATAAAAATTATTAATTAATCATTTGTGTATATATTTAATATACTTTCAATGTATTTATTGCGAGAGAGGAAAGTAAAATATTTATATATGCTTGTATAATCAATTTCTTATATATCAGGAACATTTACGATTATTGGGGGAAAAAGACAATTAATATACAGTTAAAATTGGAACTCTCACTTTTATATTTCAAACATATTTTTGAACACAAGCATACAAGAAACATTTATTAATCTAATATTCATTTATTAAGCTAATATTTATTTTTTTTAAATGTGCATGCTCTGGGATAAGAAACCGACTAAAAAATTTGACAAACGAACATAATTTCAATCAAATTTTTATAGTAGTATAAATACAGTATATTAATTGTCAATTTTTATATCAATTCAACAATCTTTTTTAAATAAATAAAATTTTATTTACAGTTAGTTATGTATATATAAAAAATCACCTTCAATTTGTAAAAAAAAATCAAATCAAATATAGAACTTCGAAAAGATGTTTTCTAATGTACGTTACAATAAATGCGGTTGAATTTATTATTATACGATTTTTATTATTGTTATTAAAAATTAATCATCAAAATTATATTATCTTAAACTCCGATTTATTTTTTCTAAAATACTTAATTTTTAATTAATTACAACTCTATATTCAATGAAATTATTATTAGATTTTTTATTACATAGTATAATAATTAGGAAAAATGGCTAAGCATCTTTAAACAATAAAAACTAATCTACAAATACTAAATATTTTACACAAGTAAAAAAAAAGGGAGAATATTATGAATGTTTTAATTGTTTTATTTCTCCATTATATGGATTCTCATATGTCTTTTTTATAACTTACAGACTTGTAAAAAAAATTGATCTCAAATATTGTTTAAAAATGTATATGTATAGACATTGAAAATACTATATTGTCAATTGTTAGCTTGAATAAATAGAAGAGTACAAAGAACTAAAACTTAGATTTAGTATTAGCATAAATTTCGTAATCTTTCATTTTGACAATTATTATTTTTATCGCATATTTTAATATTATGTAATTGATTCTAAGTAAAATCTACAAGTTATGAAATGAAAATCTTTGTGTTTTTTTTTTGTTTATTTAAAGGTATGCAAATTAAGTGATAATAATAAATAAATAAAAATTATAATGGGGTATAAATAATAAATAGTATATATATATGAGACATTACTATAAATTCTATCTCAGATCATTAAATGAAACACACTCAATCGACTGTTGCGGATTCAAACGCTAGATAACTTTAATAAATGCCGTACCTCATTATCAACATTTCAATTTTATGTTTGACAGGAAATTGTATTATAATTTTAGAAAATATGATGAGGTATAATCGTATTAAAAATGTTTATTTTTGTTTTAATTAGAAGTATCGCTTAAATATAATTTTATTGGAATGAATAATTTTATCATAAAGAGATTTGTCTATTTTTATTATCGACAAGAAATTGGTAAAAGCGATGACTTTATTTAATATAAATCTTTATATAAGTGAATTATTTTCAATTCAATTTTTATCATAAAAGTATATATAATGTGTGTGTACAAATTTATCACTCATTCTGTCCCTACAAATATGTAATATAAGAATTAATAACTTTATAATACAATAACAAAATACTGATAGTCTAAAAATCCGAAAAAATGATACTTTGACATTTTAATAATTTTAATTCTTATTTTTATTAATGTAAGCAAGACTTCAAACTAATCTCTTTATACGTTGCATTCAAAACATTAAAAATGTTTTATAGATTAATCTTAATCATTTTTTAAATATATAATAATTCAAATACTTTTCTTTTTATATTTCATATTTAGAAGTGTAAAATTTTATGAATTCTTATAGAAATTATCTATGTATAACGGAATTAATATATAGTGCTATATTTTAACACATTAGCGTTATTTATTTTTCCTATTGCATGTTTTTATATTTATTTTTGCATATGTACATTTTAAAAATAATATGAAAGATAACATGCAGTGCATTATTTTTTTAATTATTGCTTATAAGTTCCCATATCCTTACATACAATGAATAATAAAATAGTAATATCTATTTATAAATAATGCAATCAAAATCTGCAATACTGAAACTGAAATAGTCATGAAACTAAATAATCGAAGTTGGAAGAATTATGCCCCCATCCTCATATAATGATTTAATACATATGTTTATAAATTGTTACATTTTTATTTACAACTGTCAAACTCACTCCACTCACAACTTTGACACCATCCACCTCAGATAAATACAATAATGATTATTACTAATCATTTACTAAACTAGAGATTATTTCTAGCACAGATATAAACTTTAAACCTCAGTTAAATATTAATATATCCGATTTTTTTAAGCACACAGACAGATGGAGTTATTCACCTTTCTCTTTCCCATGTGTAATATCTAATGCATATCGAATATTAATTTATGTATAACAATTCTGATATAAATATCCAATATCAAAAACATTTGAGCATTGTTTTATAAGAACTAATGTAAACTATCATCAAAGTTGTAGTCAAAACTTGAGCTACAATAAGAGTTCTGACATATGATGAAATTTTGATATTACGTTTGGTAAATTAATGAATATATTGTAAATAACATTAGAATAGCTGCTGTAGGAATAACAGTTGAGCACTCACACATACATATGTATGGCTCCTTTCGTTATCAAAATGGCAATGGCATTCAAATAATACCAAAGATCTTTGTGGAAAATGATTTTATTAAAAAAAATATTTATAGCGATTTATTATTTTAGTAAGTTTATAAATTATTGATACACATTGTTAAGTTACAATCAAAAAACCGTCTTCTTGCTTCTAATTTTTTAAAAAAGGGAAGATTTGTATAAAAAAATTATTGCATTTGGATCTTCATATGCAAGAATTATAACATGCATTACATAAAGTTTCACTAGCTAGTGGAAAATATCAATTCTACATCACAAATGTAAAAGGTGAAAAAATAAAATGTGCCCAAGATATAAATAATGGAAGTATAAATGGGATGGAATTTATTATAAATAAAAATTGGAAGAACCACTTGTGGAGATCGATGTTAAATCAAACAGAGTGGCAAAATTAAAAATTATAGATAATTTAGATATATACAGAACATTGTCATGAAGAAGCAGAGAACTTTTATATAGAATATACATAACGTTTTTAATCAAACCAATTCTTCAATGCTAGAATTGGTAAACGATTGAAAGATGAAAGTTCTGTGGATAAATCTGTTTAAGATGACAGTCTTGTAAGATTCACATAAAAAAAAAACTTGTATATTAAGAGTTCTTTTTTTTTTTTTTTTGAGAAAAATAGTATATGGAAATTTGTGTAACAAAAAATATATATTGCAGGATTGTAATGTTTTTAATAGATTCAACACAAAAAGTATTCTTGAATAATAAGATATAAGATATGCATTAATGCAAAACTAAAAAAATGAAAACTATTAAGAAAGTCGGTATTAAGAGCTCAAAATTCTTAATCTTAAAAAACAATCTGGTGAATATAAATTAAAACTTGCAAATTATTTTAAAATATTAACTGTAACAGACTTTGACGATAGTTCAGATTTAACTTTAATGAATAAACAGATAACTAATACCTTATAAAAATCTTCAAAAAATATAACTGCATAAAAAAGCAACAATTTACTACTAAATTTTCTATTGAAATAAGATAAGGTATGAAAAAAAAAAGGAATATAATTTTTTTAAATGATTTTTTTAAACATGTAGAGTTTTTAAAATTATATAAAAAGAGTTAATAATATAAAATATATAATTGTCAAATGTCAAGGAAAGTTATGAAGTGAATAAAAGTCTCAGAAGTATTAAACAATATTTTGATGTTGGTAGAAAAGTTGTTTTAATAATAATAAGAAAAGATGGAACTATTACTAAGTAAAAAGATTAACATCATAAAATGTTATCTATATATAATCCTTCTAAACACTTTTCTTCTTCCTTCCCTTTATTTCTACTATCTTCATATACAATATTGCAATTCAAATAATTCTTAACACTTTTCAGCAAAATTTTTATTATTATTATTACAGTTTTGATTGTACCTTGCAATCTTCATCAGATGGAAAATAGAGAAAAGTAGAAGAAGGAATAAGATCTGATGAAGGCTGAAAGGTATAGTCAAAACTGTAATAATACTAATAATAAGTTTTGCTGAAAAAAGTGTAAGAAGAATTATTTGAATTGCAATATTGTATCATGAAATGTTCCAAAAATTTTTATGTAGAATTAATTATATAGTAATAAAGAACAAGAAAACAAAATATCTTCTACAATTATTATACTTCTTAAAATGCTAAATAGTTTAAATAAAAGGGGGAGCATGCAATTAAATCTATGATGAAGCAAATAGCTTAAGGAATGATGGAATTATTATTGATGTTTTAAAGCAAGCTGGTGAAGAAATAAAAAAAAATTGCTGGCAAAACTGAATGACAAATGTCTATGATGAGGAGAATATAATAGTAATATTGATCTTTTAAAACAATGGTAAAAAAGATATTAAAAAATATGGACTTACCAATTTTCTATTAGTTCTATAGAAGTCTATACCAAGATAATTACAACTTCACAACAATGCCTTTGGGATTTAATTTTTTTAAAAAAAGATGTTTTAAATTGGTTTTAGTGTAGTGAGTCATATCCAAATGTTGAAAGAATTTACAGACAGGACCAATGAAAATAATTTGCCATTTTGCTCTGTATTGATTTTCTAAGAATTTCCCTTCAAAATATAGATGCAGGATATTATATTCTGAAAAATATTGATCAAAATGCAACAGCAGTGTTTATATTACATGGTGATACCAAAAGATTAACACTAACAAAGCGCAAAGGCATGATGATTTTATATCTTCAAACTGTTAAAACTAAACTAAGGAAGTAAAAATAAATGGACAATATTTAAATAATCTCAGTTTTTAAAAATATTATTGTTTTTGCAAATAATGCTCCATAACTTGAGGAAATGCTAGAAGAGTTATCAGTTGGAAGTAGAACTAAAGTTAAATAGAAAAGACTAAAGTATCTTTAATGAATTTAAAAAGAAGAAGTAAAAAATGACAATCATGAATTAGAATAAGTTAATACAGGTAGAAATATAATGTATGAAATTAAGCATAGAATTAAACTTTTGATAGAAATAATTTAGTATAAAAGGAAAAAGAATTTAATTACATGTTTTACATGTTTTCACTTATGGATCTGAGACTTGAGCATTTAACAGAAAAACAATAGACTTCAAATGACTCAACAAAATATGGAAAATGTATGTTGGGAATAACAAGAGGAATTAAAAATCAAAACATAACTAAGAGAACAATCAAGTGTAATTGACATTATTGAAAAACAAACTGAAATGGAATTGGAATGGAATATATTGCTAAAAGATATAATTCATGGACAATTGAAGTTTTAAGCTTGATTCCAAAACATGGAAAAGTTATAGAACGAAATAATGGCTGAAGTGGTTAGATGAAGTAAGGAAGTTTTTTTGAATTTATGCAGAGAAGAGAGGCTATAATGCATACAAAATAAATTTAACTTAGAGAAACCTTTATTCTGGATTGAATCAATAATTGTGGAAAATGATGATGACTATGACATTATAGTTGGGCTGTAAATAGCGATTGTTGTTCTGAAATCAAAGCAAAAAAATACTAAATAAAATGAATCAAGATTCATTGTAAAATGCATAATCACCATCATTAATCTTGATCTAATTGTACGAGATAGAGTAGATAGCTGAAGAGAACTTGAAAGACTGTGTTCAAATCCCTATAATTGCTTCAGTATTAGAATTTTTTGTGTTTTTAAATCAGCTCTATTTTGATTATTATTATTACTTTTTAAAAAAATGTAAAACTTGGGCAAGTGATTATGAACTATGTATCAATAAATACTTATTTTTAGTAAAGGCAGGATTCAAAATTTTTTAAATAATTCTTCATAAACAGTTATTATTCTACAATAGTAATCATACTTTTTTTTTCTTATATGTCAAAGTGTTGCCCAAGAAGCGAACCTGGGCTAGCTACTTGAAAGGCAGCTACGCTAACCACTAGGCCACCAACGCTTTGCATACTTTGATGTATAGTCAATGATTGCTAATCTGCTTCCTACATTATTCATTTTTATAAGAAATTAGAAGAGCAGTTTTGTTCATTTTATTCTAGAATCACTTGTTGTAAGTTTGATTAACAAATACTCAACAACTGGTAAATTACTATAATACCACTAAGTCCAGATTAATTTCTGACCTTTGTCTTTTTTCGTGAAGACTAGAATTTAAAGCTGAAACCAACGCATTTATGCATCTAGCAATCATCTTTTACTTTCTTTATAATAGATTCTTAAAAACTCTAAAATTTAGAACCTAAATCAAGTCACTTATATAGTTATATAGATCTGTCATCAGGTCTCTTTCTATATATATATTAAAGACATTAATTTTATTGCCAACTGTAAGTTCCCCTTTTTCATATGATATTACTGTTGCTATTTATAAAAAATTGAAACTTTCCAAAACAATGTAAAAAAAAATCTATATTTTTTCCCATTTAAGATTTTATTACTTTTATCAGTAAAAATACATGACTTAATATGATTGCTCACAAATAATGACCAATTCAAAAGTAAATGGCCAATCAAAATAATAATTATTTTAATCGTTAACAGTCACCTCCAAAAATAATAATTGAAATGGGAGCATTTTCTAAGCCATATTTATGTTTTTTATAGTAATATTTTAAATACAAGTATATTTAACATACCTGGAGTCTAACTGTAATATAGGAGATTTGAACACAGACTTTTAATCTCCCTTCAACCATTCACTCTATCTCATACAACAAATATATATAACCACACACATGTGAAAAAGATAAATGATCTTCCAATAAATATACTTCCTGCTGAGCCAGCACTCACCAATTATTTCAGGTCATCATTTCTCATACATATATATATATAATCAATGCCCGATTCATATTAAGATAGCAAATTTTCTCTTCAGCCATTTATATTATTGAAAATGTGATGACGAAACACCCAAATCCCTTGCTAATGTCAATATTATTGTCATGCTCATGTTGACTTTAAATCACTCTGACTCCTCATATCTAGGATCTTGTCTATTTAAATTCACAGATTAAATTTTATTTCTTTCATCATATGATTAATATTAATCAACCATTTCATCTGTGTTTTATATCTTTTTCCTGGTATATACACTGTAAACAAAGTAAAACTTTTCTTAATATTGACAACATCTGAATATGCTGAAGCAGTAATCTCAATGGTAAATTAAATTACTGAAGAAAATTTAAAAAATTTTAGTATCAGTATTTAAAATAAAATTATTGTATTCAAATTCACACAGAGGATAAACTCTCCATATAGTAATGCCATTCAGTGCAAGTAAGAGTAATCAATGGATGCAAGAAGGCTTCTCACTGATGAAAGCCACAAGCTAGAAACTAATCTGAGGACATTGGATGAGTAGTCACTAGATGGGGATTTTATGCACAAACCTTCTTGCATTTATTGATTACTCTTGCTTGCACTGAGTGGCACTCTGTAAGGAGAGTTTAGCAACTGTGTAAACAGTTTATGTAAGCACAAAGAGTTGAGATCATGTGATGTTTAGTGTAATCAAATTTATATGATTTATTAAACAATTGATGAGTATTTTTATGTTAGAAACTTAATGTAGTAATATCATACTTGTTTATGTTATAAATATTTTAAATTTGACATGATCCTGAAGAAAAAAAATCATTCCCGAATCTATAAACTGGCTCATTTTATCTATTGCTTCAGTGAATATCATAGACTGAATTTACTATGAGAATTAGTTAATTAATTAGTTATTAAAAATTGTTCTTACTCTAGTAAAAATTATAATGTATGATTTTAAATTTTTACTTTCTGATGTAATCATTTTCTAGCATATAATAATTATAAGAAATGAATTATCATTATAAAAAAATTAACCATGATGTAAAATTAATAGTTCATCGCGATCAGTTTCAATGATTAGTACATTACTATAGGATAAAGAACCCTCCAAGTTTAATTCAGTTCTTGTAATTCATAATCTCTTTTTTTACAATATCACTCCAGAAAACTTCCTTATTTTATCCATTCATTTAATATGTGATGTTTTTCTAGGGGTTTTACAATCTCTTAGAATGCAGTTTAAAACTTCATCCATTTGCAGTACATCCTATTCAGCTCCATTTCAGTTTATTAATTTTTTAAGTGACATCAATTATATCTATTTGTACTCTTATTCGTGACTTTTAGTTTCAGTTTTTTGTTTTTGTCAACAGACAGTTTTCTGTTGATATATATATATATATATATATATATATATATATATATATATATATATATATATATATATATATATATATATATATATATATATATATATATATATATTAAACATTAATATTCATTTTAGTAAGTCATTGTTTGGATTCCTAGAAAAAAATTTTTAAAAGTGATATTCAAAAAAATTATATCCATTATTCTAACAAAACAACATCTATCATATAAAATATTTAAGCAATTATTTTATTTTGTTTAATAATCATGACTAATTTTATACAGTAATATTCATCTTTTAAATGGTTAATAAATAATTCTATATTAAATTTATATTTTATTAAATAGAAAGAGGCCTGGTGAAATATATGCAGTTCTTATATGGTTAGCTGTTTGAGAAATCAATTAACATTTTGAAATAAAAGTTTTAAATTGTGCACAATAGTTCTACTCAGTGGAATGACTTTTTTTTCTTACTTTCATTTTACTTTTTCATTTGATAATATATAAAGAAACTTTAATTCTGAAATCAATGACAACTAGGCTAACTGGTCAAACTTATCATCACCATCATTATTAGCAGCTATTCATAAACGAGTATGGCTATTCTAACTCCAAAAATATATAAACAAAAAATAAAGAATAGAAATATTGCAATCATAATTGTTTTGTAGGTAATAAAGGATGGAAATATGATTACACACTCATTCAAAATAATAAATGATCGATGGTAAGAGACAATCATAATAACTAGTTTCCATATTAATCTAAGTCACTAAAAACAGTCTGATAAAAGACAAATTAAAGTGATAACAGAATAAAAAAAAGAGCTTACAGAGTAGGTAGAAAAAAAATATTTGAAACAGTGCATTCACTTGCATGTTTGTTAATTTATTATACATGTATACAGGGTTTGAATACCACATGTATATATTTTATGTAACAATAATAATAGCTTTGGTTAAAAATTAGGAAAAACAGTGGTAAATATAATATTTTGATAATATCTGCTAAACATAAATTTTTGAAAATCACATGATGAAACCTTTAATTAGATCTGACAGAATAGCTTGGTTGGTTAGGGAATTGCCTTAAAATTCAATATTAAAAAAATGTAAAAGTGTAAGTTTAATATGGTATATTAATATTGTCACTGGTCAGTCCAGTAACACTTTAATAAGAGCTGAGAATAATACCACATGCAACGTTGTGTAATCTACTAACCTGTATGGTATTTGCTTGTTATTACTAACAACGTATTATCACTTTAAGTAGATCTGTTTTTTAAAAATAAATTGAATATAATATATACATTAAACTTTTAATGTTCATTTATATAATTTTATTTTATTTTTGGTGGTTGTAATTTTTTTTTAATATATTGTATATATTTAAACTGTAATTTTATTTTCATTAGCGTATTCATACATTTGTTGACTTGCATTTTATAGTAGAAAGATAATATATATATATATATGCTCAATTATCGTTATTTTCCACTCAAATCATTATAATTGCAAAAATTATTAAACCTGCATAAGAAAATTTATGCATTAATTTGATGATAAATATATGACGTTCTATATCTGCAAAGGCATTTTCATTAATATATATGTATATTTAAATTGATTAAATCTATAACAGTTTAGCAATATCTCTATAATACTACTATTTACATAAAAGCTTTTAAAATGTATATATTTTATTGAATATTTGCTGAAAGCGTGGAGAAAATATAAGTAAACATTTATTGTTGCTTTTAATAAAAATAAATTAATAGCATTCGAAAAAAAAAATATAATATGAGTGGAAGTGTGAAAAATTAGATAGATAATATTAATATTTGTATATACTAAAAATTATCCATAAAGAAGTACATATATCTTGATTGACCATACTGTATATAGCATTTTAACATTTTTTTGAAATTATAATTTTTGTATATAATTCTAAACATTAGACTTTAATTAATAAGGTTATGATGTAACTCTAATGATGAGGTGTTAAAATACTTCGTATTAAGATGTGACATTTAAGATAAATGGGTTAAGATTGATAGTTTCTACCCAATGACTTAAATACCTAATTTTTTTTACATATGCAACGTATAAATCTTTAACACTAAAAGTTAAGATAAATTTAATTAATCTCAGATATAAGCTTATATTGATTTTTTTAAAGAAAAAAACTAAACAAGTCCACCTTTCTTATTACCTTTATAATACTTATTTTAATAGTGATATTAGCGATTAAGCCAATGCACATGTGCTTTAAAGATAAATTATAAATGAACACTTTCACTTTTCCAGACATAAGATATAGTTTTTTAGAAAAGATGGAATGAATCCACCCATCCTTTCGACCCAAACATTTATGTATGAACAAATCTTAAACGTATGGAAATGAAAGCGTGTTTTATTAAAATTAATCAATCTGCCAGTTTCGATTGATCAGAAAATCTTCTTCAG
Organism: Epiperipatus broadwayi; assembly: GCA_028023455.1. Classification (NCBI taxonomy): domain Eukaryota; kingdom Metazoa; phylum Onychophora; class Udeonychophora; order Euonychophora; family Peripatidae; genus Epiperipatus; species Epiperipatus broadwayi. The sequence goes on from JAQFVV010006222.1 coordinate 6,616,194, forward strand.
CACTCCTTCTTATTATTCAGTTTATTTTTGTAATATATATTAATATCAGTTTTATAAAGCTTTTATAAATGGTATGTTTGGTAAGAGATTGAATGATATAAAATAATAAAAATTATTTATATATATAAAGACATATTATACACTCCATATTATTTTTGAAGTAATAATATGTATTTAATTGAAGAATTAAAACAACAATAAATATACGTTATTTAATAGACCAATGATGAAACAATGAAGACAGCAATATTTATGTTAAAGCTCATCTAATGGTCAAACCGTATATTAGGCAATAGTGATATATTCAGATATTCAATTGCTAAATTAAAAATCAGTGCTAAAATTGCCAGAACTACTCATCATCATGTATACTAGCTTGTCTACTTAAAGTGTCATTTTAATAAAGCAATATTGATGGACAGGTTATATTTCTCTAGCAATAATTACTCATTCATTCATTAGAACTGACCATAGTGATAATATTATTTGGCACAAATCAAATTTATTAATTTTAAAAATAAGACTGTTTTTATATCTATCTGGGCCATCTTCTTCAGGATATGAAAGACAGATTTGCTTATGTCTATTAATTTTTAAACAATTATTTGTAGGATTTGAACTCAGAATTTCACATGACCCACTACTCTCAGTGCCATCTCATATTGCTGACCCACCTGATCACACACATGTTGAAAAGATAAATAATCACCAATATACATATTTCATGCTAAACCAGTAATCATCAGTTGGTCTAGATTACTATCCTCACACATATATACAATCAGTGTTCAGCTTTATATTAAGATAGCCAATCTTCATACTTTAATGGACAGGCTTCAAACTACTACAACTCACAAGTCTTCAGCCTTTCATTTCATTGAAAATCTGATGATGGAACGTTCAAAGCTTTTCAACATGTGTGTGATCAGCTGGGTCAGCAATATGAGATGGCACTGAGAGTAGTAGATCATGTGAAAGTCTGAACTCAAATCCTGCAAAAATGCAGGTTTAAGCCTGTACAATGTAACAATTGTTTGTAATAAATTATTGTGGTCTAGCAGATCTTCAGAATATTTAGATTTTTTTTATACATTAGGTGACCCGCAATCACATGTAAATTAAATAGTATGCAATCAAGTTGAGAATTAAACAAAGAATTGATACAACTACAACTCTTTAATTTTTAAATAAGAATTTTTAACAGAGTTAACAAATTGTAACAATAATAAAGAAATTCAAACTATATAAAACTCACATTTCATTACACATCAGATACATTAAATTACCCATATAATGTGAATACATTTATAAGCACATTATTCCAACATAGTAAGTTTTTTACATGTATTTCCTGCTGGATTTACAACTTTCCCTCAACCTTCCTCCTTCAGCTTTCAAACTCCAGAAAAAAAGAAAAAGTCAATATTAAACATTTGAATATTTATACACTATAAAAAGCAATCTTTATGTGGTTACTTTTATTTAAATAATATAAAAATAGAAATGTAAAGTCTTATTTACTTTTTGCATGAATTGTGTCAGATGTCTGTCAAATATCGCTAATAAGTGTGTTTTTTTTTCAATTCTTCATATTCATTAGCAATCCTGTATTAATATAAGTTGCAAATTTGGTAGAACAAATTTTGTTCAAGATAGCAAAATTATATCTTTTTAAAAAAAGATGAAAACAAACGTTGAATGTATGCATTTATATATTAGACTATTTCGATCATCTAATGTTAAGTATTGGGTGTACTATTACTAACAATTGAATGTAATAGGAAAATTTAAATAAAATTAATTTTTTCTAAAGACACTCAATATTTAATATTATATGATGGAAATGGTCCCATACCTAAATACAATTAAAATATCATCAACATAAACCTTCAGGAAAACAACTTAAATGTGTGCGTTTATAATACAAATAAAAAACATGGATGGACATCTTTTTGACAGAATAAATATAAATAATAAATCCAACTTTACAGACACTATATGTAAATTAGTATTGTTTTAATTAAAAAACTAGTCATGATAACCAACTGCAAGCACATTTGTTATTATGTATACAAAAAAATAAAAAAGAACATTATTTTTTATAAACTCAGGAGGTCAAGTGATATTTGAATGTCAAAATATTAGATTAGGTGCATTGTTAATTCACTGAATTAATTTGTTTGTTTTCTTTTAATTACCTTATCTGGATAAACTGCTTATAAAAACAACTTAATTATAATATGAAAGATTGAAAAAACTTAATTCTAATTAAATATTTTAATTGCATCAGTACAGTCTGTTTAAAACCGAAAAAATATTTTTAATTAATTCAATGCTTTTAAAATATAATAATCCTCCTTATACATACATATATAAAGATAAGTTTATTCACATTAAAAACTTTAAAATTTATTTGTGAAAGATAACCAAAATTAGATAAATTCAACCATTTCATATATTTTCTTGTCAATAAATATAATGAGATGGAGTACTCAAAATTTTGCATTAAACCATAATATTGAAATGTTATTATGTTAAATTACAAGAGTAATACTGGATATATAAAAAAAATTGGGGGCCCTTTTAGTAAAAGTGGTAGACTTGAGAATAAAAAAATCTTAATAAATTTTCACAACTTATAAAATTTTCAATCTGAATAAAACTTTTGAGTTCATCCTGTCATAAAATAATCAAATGATTTTATTGCTTGGGAATTCATAAAAAGTTTATGTGCCAGAAATAAGATCTGGGTTATGATCCATGGAACTTGAGCTCCAAGGTTTACAAGTATATTTCTGCATTAATCCATGTAAGTCATTCTGGAACTTAAGGTCTTCGAACAAACTGATCATATTCTCTTTAAAAATAAATGCAGTCACATAGACCAGCTCCGTGTATGAGTAAAGCAAAAGCTGTTTGGTTGAAATACTTTTAGAATGTATATTTTTAAAAATAAATGAATAAATGAAAACATTATAAAACTCCAACTAAAATAAATATTTATCTTTGGATCTAAAGATTTTTAAAATATTTATTTTAAAGCAATGGAACTTTTCTTCACTTATCAGAACTCCACTTTCAATTTGAAAGTGAATCAGTTGAGCTTTTTTTAATATATATATATTAAAAATGATTATTTAAATATTTTTTTTATAATTCAAATAAAAATAAAGTGAATATTAAGAATCAGTTTTTAAATATAGAATACCTAAAATATGTTTGTTTGGGATAGCCAAATAGGTTAAAAATGCTGATGTTTGATGGGTAATTTTTTTGAAAGGGAAGAGGTATGAGGATATATATATATTCTAGTTCCAATTTTTAAACTAAAAATGAAGACTAAAATATTCTATTATAATCTATGTTTTACCTAATCAATAGGTTTTTGGAAAAAGATCTCGTTTTTTGTCTATACGTATACAATCATTTTAATCTTGCAAATAATATTAAAAGAATACTAATCGTCTTTTTGCACTATTATAAGTATTTGTTTTGTAATTTATATTATTTTTTCCAGTATTTTTTTTTATTTATCATTCTTCCGATCCAATTTATCCCCCCCCCCTTCACAAGATCTGTGTTTAACAGTCATACAGAGTAATGATTTATTTTATAGGCAATCTTAAGTTTTATTTACAAGTATGACTCTTTCTTACAAATATATTAAAGCTTAATCTTCACTGTTTTATTTTATCCTTGATTTTTTTCAGTGCCTAGAACTCTTCCTCAAGTTATTCTACATCTATCTTTATGGCAGGAATATTCTGAAAAAAAAATTTGTAGTTCTGTTTTAATATTTTTATATTTTAACCAGTCTATAGATTCTGTTACATATTTTTTGTTGCACTTTGATGAATATTCTCCATCTATCACCATCTTCAAATTTAATCACTAAGTGGATAGTTTTTTCCCAGTATTTTTCATATGATATTACTTTCAACATGTACTCTTTTTATAGCATAAAGACATCTGTTAATAATATTTGAAATACAGCCATTCTTCATATACCTGGAGCTTAATTGTAAATATAAGGGATTTGAGCATAGACTTTCAAGCATCATCCTTCAACTATTCACACTATCTCATACTACTGATACAGATAACCACCCATATACAGAAAAAATAAATAATCACCAATATTCATATTTCATGCTGAAACAACACTCATCAGTTGGTCCAGATACATGAGGGATCAGAGTGACTTGAGGTCAGTATGGGCATGGCAATAATATTGGCACAGCATGGGATTTGGGCTTTCCATCATCAGATTTTCAATGGTATGGATGGCTGAGGAGTTGGAGTAGATTGAAGCCTGTTCATTAAAGTATAGAGATTTGCTATCTTAATATAAAGTGAGCACTGATTATATATATGTGTGTGGAAGATGGTAATCTGGATCAACTGATGAGTGCTGATTCAGCACAAAATATGGATATTGGTGATTATTTATCTTTTCTGCATGTGTGTGGTCATGTGTATTAGTAGTATGAAATAGTGTGGATAGTTGAAGGGTGCTTAAAAAATCTATGTTCAAATCCCCTATATTTACATCTATTAATAAATAAATATTTGTATATCTAAGTTGAATGATGGTGCTTAAAAAATCTATGTTCAAATCCCCTATATTTACATCTATTAATAAATAAATATTTGTATATCTAAGTTGAATAAAGAATTTTCTTACATTGACATAGAGAAATAGATTGTATAGTACTCTCAAAGGTTATCAAAATAATAAGAGCAAGAATAATAAACAGTGACTCATAAAGAAGAAACTCCATTCTACCACCAAAAAAAAAAGAAGAATGAGAAAAAACTGTTCTAAAAATGAGTTTTGCAGATAACTATACAAGCAAATAAGTGAAATACAAATATGTCCACAAATAAAACATGCAAATTCATTTTTCTGTTTATTTTATATTTTACAGGATATTGTCTTTTGATCTCTTCATCAGAAAACTTTTTTTCTGAAATATTTTAATACTATATCTAATAGTATTTCTTCATGTATCCTAGTCTATGCCATATCTTTCCAATTAACATTCACTTTTTTTAAATGTCTTTGAAATAATCCTTATAATATAGATGAGATCTTTCACTCACATGATCATGTTCATTATAAAGCATCCCTTTAGGAAGTCTTGCATTGCTCATTTGTTTTATATTTTCAATCCAACAAAGATGTGATTTTACAATAATGGTCTCTGTAATATCATATTCAATAAAATAAACAGCATATTGATTGGTTTTATAATCTTGCTATTGCATTTTTAAAATTGTACAGAGTATTCTTAAGTGAAACTTCTCTAATGCATTTATTTTGTGCTGATAAAATCTCCAAGTCTCACTTCCAAGCAATAAAGTAGGTAAATTGACAGTTATTCTTATATCTCATATTTTTGCATTAGAGTGTATATGTGGAGATTTATAAAAGCAATATATATATATATAATAACAGTTCTATACACAATTAACTTAGTTACAGCAATTATTTCCCCTATATTAAAATACTTCACCTTCTAACTTGTTAAAAGCAAGAGTAACAAACACATTGGAGTATATAATGTGCCTCAATATCTAAGTTCACTGTTTTACTTATAGAACTATCAAGATATTTAAACTGGTTTACATTTTCAAATTAATGATCTTCCAAACTATAAACTGCTGAGGATTTTTTTTTGGCACAAAATTAAATGATGTGAAGCAAACCACTTTTACTCAGAGTATAAGCAAATAAAGTATCTGTACTAGAGAAAATCTCTAGTTTAATAAATGATTAGTAATAATCATTACGTGTTTATCAAAAAGTTGATAACTTAAAAGTTGGGAGTTGAGTAAAATTGACGCTTGAAAATAAAAATGAGACAATTTACTCCACATAAATGATCTTCATATAATAAAGATATATGTGAGAGATGATGACCAGGCCCAACTGATGAGTGCTGGTTCAGCACAAAATGCATCTTGGGGGTTATTTGTCTTTTATTGTATCTTTATTTATATGAAATTATTTATGAAATAAAAAAAGAATGGAGAAATATGAAAATTGTCTATCTATAAATAACATTTTAAACCATTAAGCACCACATGATCACTATCTCATACTAGCACATAATTGTTTATAAACAAGGCAAAACTCTCTTTACAGGAGTGCCACCCTGGGCCAACCAGAGTAATCAATGGATGCCAGAAGGCTTGTGCATAAAATCCCTACCTAATGCCTACTCATCCAATATCCCCACTAATCTGGATGAGTAGGCATTAGATAGGGATTTTATGCACAAACCTTCTGGCATCCATTGATTACTCAGATTGGCACAGGGTGGCACTACTGTATGGAGAGTTTTGCCTTGTTTATAAACAATTATATGCTAGTATGAGATGATCATGTGATGCTTAATGGTTTAACACCAATCCTGCCTATTAGGATAGTGGTGGCTATGGTTGTTAAAGAGCCAAAGACACCAAAATGTATGGGTGCTGAACTGAGTCCAGACCCATATGACTATATAAGCTATTGAGCTTAGATTGAAAATATTTTTGTGTTTTTCAATTTCATTCTCATAGTTTTATAATTAAGTAGAGATAAAAGGTGGTTGCTGGAGGGTTGCATTAAGAGGGTTGCATTAGATCCTAAGATCTAAGTGCAGTGCTCTTAGATCCAAAGTTCCTCACTGATGAAGACCACAAGCCAAAAACTAGTCTGGGGATATTGGATGAGTAGGCATTAGATAGGGATTTTATGCACAAACCTTCTGGTATCCATTCATTACTCTGGTTGGCACAGGATGGCACTACTGTATGGAGAGTTTTGCCTTGTTTAAATAACATTTTGTTAGCAAAATTTAAAAATAGAATAGATACACCTACTTTTTTAGCTTTTGGTGTTTATAAGCTTACTCTTCCCAACTTTGATGGAAATCTAAGGTAAATTCAATAATTCAGCCAAATGAAAATATGACATTAAAGGTAACATAACTTTGTGTGTGTGTAAGTAAGTGGATAAACCACTCTTTCTTAGAGGATGAATAAGTAATATTCTGTTGGCAAAGAATTATGAATAGTGTGCATCAACCTATTCTTTAAGTTTTTGATGTTTATATGTTTGCAAGATTATCTTTTGCAATAATGTCACTAGTAATCACTTATAATTTATAACTCATTGTCACACTTTAATTAATAAGTGCCAAATTTTCTGCACTCAAAACTTTGATAACCATCACTCCAAATAAATATATAAATGATTAGTACTAATCATGTGTTAAACTGGAGGTTATTTCTAGCTCAAGTATCTACTTTAAAGCTTAGTTATCTTTTAATTAAATAAAAATATATGGAATCATTATGTTTTCTTCATGTGTGATATCTTTTTAGATAGATCTAATTCTTTCACTCCCACCACACATTCTTGATACATAAATAAAAAGATCTTAAAAAGACAGTTTTAATTAAGTATAACTAACAATTTTTAAGTAATTATCTTAAAAAAAGATAGCTTTTTCCTAATCTTTTTGAGATGTTCTATTGAAAATTAATTTGTTTTATTCTGATTTTCTAATATAAGAAGCTACAATTTTTTGTAAGTAAAGTTAGACAATGGCGAATAATCACCAACGATAAACATCTATTCTAAAGTGCGAAACTTCAAAAAGTTTATTTTGCGCAAAACATCCTATAACCCAGTGTTAAACTATTTGATCATCAGTAATATATGGCCAATGTTTAGAAATTAATTACTGCAGCAGCTTTAATTCACATGAAATATATATTTAAGATTATCAAACACAGTCTAAAATTATCATTAAAACTGAAGGCAAACAAATTATTTCACTACATTTATCAAATACAAATATGGAAAAATGGTATAATAAAGAACAACATAGTTCATTTTTTATTTTCATTATATTTCCCAAAAAAAAATACACACGCACACACACTCAAGATAATAATACAATATGATTTAAACACTGAATAAAATTGCCTAATATTTTTATGCAATGTATAACATACAAAAAATAAGCTGTTGGGCAATAGTAACTCATCTGCTTGAATTCGAATTCGGGCAGAGTAAACCTTAATTTTTTTTCAGATTCCAGTCAGATTTAAAATTTTTAATTAGCTAGCCCACAGCTAACTTAATCAATTTGTTAATAAATGGCTCTTAAGCTAAGCTTTTTTTAAATTAAAAGATAAAACGATGGAAAACAATCTTACTATTGAACAATTGGCAAGTCTGATAGTTAATGCTTTCTCATTCACTGTGCTTCAAGGTGGGCGGGGGAGGGGGTGAAAGACTTAGTCTAAAATGATTTTACCTTATACATACATATACAAAAATTTATGTTTTACAATGCAATGAATAATATAAAATACAATTAAGGTGCATATGGTATTATATATATAAATCAATGCGTAGTAGAATAAGAAATGAAAAAAATTTATAAATTTATGTTTTAATAAACGTAAATACTATTCTGCATATATACTACAATTTCTTAGATCATAATTATGGGTTTTTCCTATTGTTTTCTCATTTTATGTTGTTACTATTAGAAAAGAGAAAAGGAATATAACTTTTAAATTAAGAAGTTTGTTAATTTTTATGGTTTCTATCTTTTTTAAATTAAAAAAAACTAAAAAGCAAAGGCATTGGATAAAATAGTGTTTAATTTTTTAACGGTACCTCTTGTTTAACTATTCATTTTTTTTTAAATATCCTATTTGTTGATATATAGACTTTTGTATATTCCTTATATATATAACCGCGTAATTCTCCGTCAGAATTTGATGATACATTTTACAGTCGCTGTGCGATCGAATTAATGAATTTTCCGAAAATATATTTCACAGAGGCTACTATTCATATTGCTTTCGGTATGTCACAGTATTAAATTTGAAAAGATAGTCATTAAAAGTATTAAATTTTTTTTTCATTTAAGCCTGAAGTTGTTTTTTTTTTTTTTTAAACAAAAGAAAAATAAACAATTCGTGGAATAAAATCACTTTACCTGTTCATGTTACTAAGGTCCGGAACATCTGTTTCTTCCTTTAAATTGAAAGTGGACATCATTAATCCTTCTAGGGTCAGTCAAATGAAAATTCTTTTAAATAAATAATAGGAATGTTTTTCAAACATAAAACCTATTGTAAGTTTTTCTCATAAATACTAAGTTACCTATGAGGCGTTAACATTAGCGTCAGATTTCGTAGTACTAAAGCCTCTGGAATATTATGGGTATCTCCCCGAATGCGAAAAGCAATTATGTTTAAATTAAACAGCTAAAAATAAATTTTAGAACTCTTTATGACACCATTTAAAACCACATACATAAAAAAGTTATTCGTTAGCATCATCAGCTGGAAATTAATCATAAATTCATTATTTATATAAAATGATTTTTTTTATGTATATTTTTAAAATAATATTTTTTATTGTTTAAAAAATTAATAATATTCATAAGTGATTATAGCCATTCTAAGAAAAAAAAACTGTAAGAGATTAAAAAAAACCTCTAGAAATGACTTTTACAATGTCTATAGGAACCTATCTGTGAACCATAAATACTTTCACATATAAATAATACTGGTTCGCTTTTCTGTTTGATTGATATTTTACAATATTTTCCTTCAATTTCTTCAGCGAAAACTTTTCTGTCTGAAACATTTCTCACCTTATATAATTGTAATTCTCCAATGTATTCTATTCTGTGCCATATCTTCCCAATGGAAATCATTGATATTGCAGTTCTTTAACATGACTTTGAGGTAATCCTTATAAGGTAGATGGGGTTTATCTCTTCCACAAAAACCATTATTCAAGTTCACTCTCTATACATATTGCCACTCAGTGTTGCCTGTTTTAATAACAGGTAAGAGCAAGCATAGGAAACAGTGATCATGTGATGGTGATTCAAGTTCACCTTACAATATCATTTTATGAAGTCTTTCATTGTTAATTCATTTTACATCTCCTTTCCAATGAAGGTGTGATTCTATAGTTGTAGAATCTACATTCATACTCAGCAAGTTGAAGAACATATTAATTTATTTTGTGACCTTGCCTTTATATTTTTAATATTTTATGGGTCATCCTTAAACCAAACCTCTCTAATGCTCTTATATTGCACTGATAGAATGTTCAAGTCTCACTTCCATATAATAAATTAGGTAAAATAACAGCTTTATATTCCAGATAACTTACTTGTAGTAGTTGTTTCTTTATGATAAAATACTATTAACTTTTAATTTACTAAAAACAATAGCACATTAGCGTTTATGTTGTACTTCAATATCTAAGTCCATCTTTCTATTTTTAAATCTACCAAGACATTTAAACTGGTCAAAAATTGCGGAAGATTTTTCTTCCATCACTGGCTGATAGAGTGTTTACATTTTTAACATTAAATAATAAACCATAGTATTTATATGTTACATTCAAACATTAATATATTCTGAAATGACCTTTTCAACTAGCAAAAATGGCCCAATCATTGGTTTGTATTCAACTGAGATGGGTTGAGTAGTATGAATTCAACTTCAATTCAACTTCAATATAGTAATTGGATGGATAATAGATTTATATAATATATGTATGACGAGTAATAATGCATAAAAATTTCCATATGCAGATACAGCAATCAAACATTACTGGACAGTCTTAAACAGTTCATTACAATTAATATATCATTAGTTTGGCTTTCCTTGATGGAGTGGCAGGAATATGCAAATTTATGTCAGTGACATTTGTCATCACACAGCAGATACAACTAACAATACAGGTATATAAAGTAAAAGTATAATGTTACCTAAATTCCTCCTGAAAATAAGATTAATACCTGCCACATATACATACAACTAATAATGCATATCTTACCCAAGACTCTGTGTAACTGTTTTCACACACTTGTGACTAGCACATGATTTTTACTTCTTTTTTTTATGTAGTACTTTTTATGTTGGACAATGAAATCAATTAATAGTTTTTTTCTGCTTGATTGTACATTAAGTATATCACCCTTCTCCCCATTTCACAGCACTAGAACTTGCATTATGAAGGTTTCCTTAACCTTTATACAGTTCTTAAATTTTTAATAAACATAGTCTTTTAAAAACTTGGGTGAATTTTTCTTACTTTGGATTCTTGGCAATACTTATTTCACAGTGTTTTTTATCTGCTAGGTTATTTTCTTTTTAATTTGCTTCAACCACTACATTCCCTTCTTTTTGTGATGTATTGTTTTCTTCTATAATCTGTATCTTTTGAGTTTCCAGTTTTCTGGTTTGCACCTTCTCTTTCTTTAATTGTGTCTCAGTTAATTTGCTATTGCTGCTTCTGCTAGGACTTAAGTTTTGCCAGACTCCAGAGTGGCAATGATGTATGTGATTTATGTGTCATTTATACACTATGTTGCTATCAGTTCATATGGCTACTATATGAATTTGGATATTAGGTTGGTGACTTCTCCCTTGATCCATGTTTTATATAGATTATCTCTGACCCATACTATATTCTCCCATGTTAAATATTTTGTGTTTTGCAGCTATGTTTATGTGCATAAGTTTAATGCTTCTGGACTTTAAAAATTCATCGAATCTTTCAGATGTAATCATGCACCCAAAATATTTCATTCATCTTATCAGTAATCTCATCTGTACTTGTATATTTCACAATGCAATACTCTATCCATGAGAGTAAGCATATACAAGTATCAAGAATATATATCCTATAAATGGACCAACATGGTCTATATGGACAGGTTTCCAAGCATTATTTGCATGTGGCCATGGCTACATTTTTTTTTGTTAATCAGGCATTTAATTGGCATGCTATGCAGTTTTCTATAAATGATTTAATGTCTTCATTTCTTTTAAGCAAGCAGACATAGCTTTTGGCCAGTGCTTTCATGTGAACTACTCCCAGATGTTCATTATAATATCCAATTATGGCCTTTAGTAGATAGAACTCTATATTTAGTATAATTCATTTGCAAATAAATAGGTTTAATCAAGCATTCCAAAAAATAAGGTCAAACTTTGAGATCATTTACTTGGCTAGCAGTTGGCATCCTGGATCCTTGTCTGTCCACTCCACCATGCTTTTACTATTTAACATTTATAATTTTAGACTATCTATATAATTTATATCCATGTTAATTTTCTTTACTTCAGTTATGTACAGCATTTGTGAGAATGCATTCACATATTGGATTAAATTGCTTTTTTTATAATTTAATTCATAGTCATTAACCAAGAACAACATTATTCAAATGTATCGTACATGGCTGAGGTGATCTGAAATTGGTTTTGCATTTTCTACTATTCCTAATACTGGCTTGTGATTGGTTATCATTGTAAAATATAACCCTTTATATACTTTGATGTAATTTTTGTATACCAAGACAGTTACTAGGCCTCTTTGTCAAGTTGGCTTTGTCAGTATTCATGATGTATATGCTATGGGTCTCTCTCCACTATATGTGGAGAAAGTAAACACTGTTCCTATTCCGTAGTATTATGCATCTGTTATTAATATTATTTCTATGCTTTTATCATAATTTGCTTGGTAGTTATACCTACTATAATTGGTTTTGGAAATTGATTACTATCTTTGATAGTAGATGCTCTTGATATAGCATTTCCTTGGTTAAATAATTTAAGATTTTGATTATTATATTCCTTCATTTTTTTTATTAATGTCTTCAATAGTTGAAAGAGGAGCTGGAACTGGATGGACAGTCTATCCTCCCCTATCTAGAAATTTAATTTATAGTGGAGGTTTGGTTAATTTAACAATTTTTTTCTTTACATTTTACTAATATATCATCAATTTTAGGAGCATTAAATTTTATTATAACTGTAATTAATATTCAAACTTATGGAATAATTTGTGAGCATGCTTCTTTATTTGTTTGGTCAGTGAAAATTATTGCTGGTTTTTATTATTATTATTATTATTATTATCATCATCATCATCATCATCATCATCATCATCATCATTATTATTATTATTATTATTATTATTATTATTATTATTATTATTATTATTATTATTATTATTATTATTATTATTTGCTGTATTAGCAGGTGCTATTACAATATTACTAACTGGTTGAAATTTGAATACTTAATTTTTGATTCAGGGGGTAGAGGTGATCCTATTTTATATTAGTATTTATTTTGATTTTTGAGGCATTCTTAAGTATATATTTTAATTTTTCCAAGTTTTGGAATAATTTTACATATTATTAATCATTATAGAGGGGGGAGGGAATCTTTTGGATCATTAGAAGTAATTTATGCAATATTATCAATTGATTTATTAGGATTTATTGTATGAGCACATCATATATTTACAGTTGAAATAGATGTTGATACTCAAGCATATTTTATGGCTGCAACAATGATTATTGCTGTTTCTATGGGAATTTAGATATTTAGTTGACTTGCAACATTACATGATGTAAAAATGAGATTTGAGCCTTGTTTATTACATGAACAATAAGGGGGTTTGTTTACATTTATAGGAATAACTGGTGCTGTATTGACAAATGTTTCTTTTGATATTGTATCACATGATACATATTATGTTGTTGCACATTTCCATTATGTATTATTTATAGACTATTTGCAATTTTAGGGAGTATAGTTCATTGATTTCCTTCATTTCTTGGAGTTTCTATAAATCTTAATTGGTTAAAAATTCATTCTTTTTTATATTTTTAGGTGTTAATAAAACCTTTTTTATCAGCATGTTTTAGGTTGTAGCTGAAATACTTCATCAGTATCCAGGTTATCCAGATGTATATATATTATAGAATATTGTTTCTTCAATGGAAGAATAATTTCTTTGTTTTGTGTTTTGTTTTTATTGTTTGGGAGAGATTAGTTAGTAAATTATTAGTTGTATGAGGAAGACATATAATTAATTTTTTAGAATGATATCCTAGAATTCCTTCTTTTGATCATACATATAATGTATTGAGAATATTAAATCATTAATATGGCTTTGTGGAATGAATTAATCTTTCAAAATACATCTTCTTCTTTAATAGAGTTATGATTTTAATTATGATTTTAATTGGATATAGGATAATTAGGTTGATTTTAAATAAAAATCTAATGAGATATTTATTAGAAGGGTTAAAATAATTTTAACAGTCTTACCTGTTATTATTTTAGTATTTATTGATTTTCCATCATTACATTTATTATACATGATAGATGAAGTTTCTTATTCATTTTTAACTATTAAAGTAATTAGTCATCAATGATATTAAAGATAAGAATATAGTGATTTTATAGATGCCTTACAATTTGTATGATGTTAGCAAGCATTTTACTTTGTTGAATGCATCTTCTTGCATAGTTTTCCACTTCCACTTTAGATTTTTCTTCAGTAAGATTGTATAGGAATTGAGTCACATATGCTTTCCTTTAAAGAACAACTTTGATATATTTGATTAATTCCAGAAATGTCTGAAGCTCTTTTACATTTTTTTGTCTGGATGCATTTCTTACCACTCTGATTTTTGTCTGGTGCAAGGGGGCTTTATTGTCATGGGATATAACATGTCCCAGAAATTGCAATTTTCCAGTACTCCATATACATTTATTGGCTTTCATTGTTGCTCCAAAACTCTCAAATTTTGTATACACTTGATCAACTCTATTTTCAAGAATGCTGTCTGTGTTAGCTGAATTTAGTATGTCACTGAAACATGGGATTCCTTCCAACTGTTTAAACAATATATACACCTTTGTCTGAAATATGTTGGGATGTGACACTGACTCTGAATGGCAGATAGTTATAACTGAATAATTTTAAATAGAAGTTTCTTACATACTGGTATTTGGTGAAAAGTAATGTGGAGATCAAGTTTAGTCAAATAGGATGATTTTTGTTATAGGGCTAGAATTTCTCTTGCCCTGTGGACTGGATAGATACTTTTACACAGGTTTTTGTTAATTGTTATTCTATAATCTTTGCAAATTCACACCTTCCCATTTGATTTGTTTACTAAGATGTGGGGGTATCCCAGTCTGAATCTTCTACCACATTTAATAAGCTCTTCTACATAAAGTCATTAAATGCTTTTTTTTATTTCTGTTTGTTATATGAATAGTACCTTTCATGCCTTACAAAGTGTTATTTTTATCTCCCCCAGTTTTGACTTAAAGAGGTTTGGAAATTTATTTTGAATTTCTTTTTTGATATTAATTTTGTTTATTACATTAATGGTAATCCTGAAAGGTTTAAACCAGTTCCAGCCTATTAGTGTGTTTATTTGTCTGGGGACTATGTATTATTTGTGTTATGGTTTAATTTTACTTGCACTTTTACTATTCTGAGCAATTCCACCATATTTCCATTTACATTCTTTGTGTTTAAATTTGTTTTCTCAAATTTTTGGAGAATTGTGTTTATTATCAGTGATAGCTAATCTCCAAAGGACATTAATATAACCTATCAATCTCCATTTTGAAATGTTTCCCTTCAATTAATAATGAAAGTTTAAAATTGGCTTTGATGCACTTTCAATTTTTAATATTAGCATTGTTTATGTCTTTCCTCTTGGCTTTTGGTTTGTGACATAATCTCAACAGATGGCCTTTCTGTTCACAGTTTGTACAGCTGTCCCAATTTTGAATAAAATTTTGAGCTTTGTAACCTGATTTATCACAGAAGTAACAATTAATTTTATTATCATTTATAGTTTGTTGTTTTTTTGTTCAAAGGTTTTTTGAATTATATGATAATCATTTACATTAGGGTTGATATGCAAATATTCTTTAGTCTGTTCAGTCTCTAATTTGTGTGTGATACCTCTTTTAATGGCATCTTTATAATTAATGTCTATATCTTCCAACAGTTGGTCTCAGAGCTTTGTTTTGAACATACTCCATATCAATTGTTCTAAATATGCATCTTCCAGAAATTGTCCATAGGTGCAATTTTTTTATTAAATTTCTAAGGGCTATGACATATTCTTTAAAACTTGCACTTTTTGTATAATACCGATTTCTAAAATGTCTTGCAATATGTTTTGAAGAAAAAGGACAGAAATGTGCTACTAGTTTTTTGATTATTTCATTGTATGAGAAATTTTCTGCCGATTCATATAGATGGTTTGCAATCTCTAATACTTTCAATCTAGTGAATCCGAATAATGTGGCTGATTTTTATATCTTTTTTCTTAATGTTATTTACTAAAAAAAAATTTTTAACATGTTTTATGTATAGTGACCAATTTGTAGATAAATTTTTTCAATTGATGTTTGCAAGATAGCGACCATCACAACAGTTACGATTTATTCTAATGTTTTAAGTGTAAGGTTCTAGCCTTTTTGACTGTGCCAATGGTTTGTATTAATCTGTGATATGTTGAATTGTGGGGATTAAACTCCAATATCGTAATTAATTGAATAATATATTTATATAATGATGAACAATAGTACATAAAAAAATCTCCTTACACAAATATAGATATTGAACATTACTGGACAAACTTAAACAGTTTGTTACAGTTAATATCTCCATAGATTTGATTAACTTTTCTTTCATTTGACAGAGTGGCAGGAATATACAAATTTATGATCAGTAACATTTGTTATTACACAATGGATGCAATTAGCAATACAAGTATATAAAATAAAAATATAACCTTACCTAAATTCATTCTGTAAATGAGATTAAAACCTGTTACACATACAACTGATAATGTATACCTCACCCAAGTCTCTGCATAATCTCTTTCGGCACTCGGCACTAACTTGTGATTAGTGCCTCTTTTGTTCTGTGTAATACTTTCCTATGGGAGGTGAGTGAAATCAACCAATAGTGTTTGTGATTGTTGGTTGACTGCTTACTAAATATATCACAATCATCAGTGTCTTAAAATTCAGAATCCAAAAAGATAGAGATTTTGTTTCTACTTTTAATCAATTCAAATTCAAAATTCCACCATCAAATCTTTATCTTATGTTTTTCTATTAATAACTATACTGTATTATCATACAGTATGATATTTTTAATTTTTATATTTACATTGTTTATTCAATACATTTTTAAAAGCCATTAACATGCATGTGCATTTTATATTAATGTTAGGTTAAATTGTGTAACTAAAAAAAAAAATCAAACCTTTGAATTTGTTTCACTAGATAACAAATATTTTAGGCACTTTCCCAATAGAATGGCATTTAGATGAGCTTTTAAATGATGCTATATAGTTGTTATATTCAACAGTGGCATTAAAATCCTCGATTTAAAAATGAAATATTTTGCACATTTTTTCTTTTTTAATTTTTTTTATATACTAATTCTGTCTTATTTGAATTTGAGCTGTTGTGTAGCTAAAGCAAGTGATAGACCCAAAGTCAAAAAACAATTTTTGGATATACTTCAATAATGCTAGTATCAATTATGAGGTTTTTAGATAGATAACAAATCTCACTAGTTCAAATCCAAAAAGATACACATCAATAAAACATATAAAATACATTTATTAATATTAAAATTATATATATATCAGCAATATAGATAATGTATTCATAAAGTTAAATATTATCTTAGGTGATATGTAATGAATTATGAAGGTTATCAAATAATCTCAGTGTAAAAATACATTTAATTTAAACTTTAATATTTATTTAGTCTTTATGATGTTTTTGTACTGCAACTTATGCATCTTTAGTTATTAAAACATAAAACTGCATATTATGTATTATATTAGATATATAATCTTAGAGTAATCAATATTTTGCAAGATAATAAAAAGTGGCAGGAAAATCAATTGTAAATAGCTCCTTATCCCAAATTTTTTATAACTAGAATATACTTCAATTACTAAAAAAAATGCAATAAAAAGCATTAGCTAAATGCATTAATATATGTGCCAATGTATGTATATATACTTTTGGGATACTTATGGATAATTCTGGACACCAAGGTTGATTACTGATATTAAAAAATATTAAATGAATCGATTATAAATTCCTGCTAACTTTAAAAAATAGCAGTGACTGTATTATAAATTAATGTTAGAATTAGGGCTAGGTTTAATGTTAGGATTAGAATTAGTGTTAGGGTTAATCTTTTTTATTAGTGCATATATTCAGTATTTAAATAAAAGGAAGACTGTAGTAAGTGTGCAATATCATTATAATTGTAATCAACCTTGGTGTTGGGGATTATTCATAAATACTTTTTTTTGTTAGATCTGAGTATATTCTAAATAAACAATGAGGATTGCCAATTCCTCAACAAGCTTTGTGATAAATGCTTAACTAAAGAAAGCATTTAAAATATCTCTGTCAGGACTTCCCCCCAAACCTCTGACCATGGTTTCATGCTTTGGCACTCCTCAGAGAGGTGCTAGGGTAGGTTCAGACACTAGATCTAAAAATACCAACCCAAAGTCAGTACTTAACTAAAAGTTATCTATTGAGTGGAAAATCTGAAATTTTCAGACACCTACATGTCTTCAAACCCAGCTATCCAACTCAAATAGCTATATGGGGCTGAGAGATCTTCAGCCATACCATATATTAATAGTCTTAGCAATACAACATCGCATAAGACTTAAGGCATAAACTATAAATAGTCAAAATAAGTCATAGATCACATGACCATATTTTCTTAAGCTTGTAAGTTATAAACCATGAGGATTGCCAATTCCTCAACGAGCTTTGTGATAAATGTTTAGCTAGAGAAAGCATTTAAAATATCTCTGTCAGGACTCCCTCCCAAACCTCTAACCATGATTTTATGCTTTGGCACTCAGAGCGGTGCTAGGTAGGTTCAGACACTAGATCTAAAAATACCAACCCAAAGCCAGCACTTAAGCTAAGCATTTATCACAAAGCTTGTTGAGGAATTAGCAATCCCTATTGTTTATAACTTACAAGCTTAAGGGAATAGAGCCATGTGATTTATGATTCTTATTTTGACTATTCTGAATAAGTATATTTATAAAGAAAAAGGTTTAAGTTTATATTAATTTGCTTAGCAATTGATATACAAAGTAGGTAAAACTTGTATGGTAAACTGCTTAAGAAATCTATATTTCAGCTAAACTTCACCATTTCACATTATTGAGATTTTTATTAATATTATAGAAAAATATGAATCAATAATTTATTTGAATGTATATTATAACAAAACCGACTTTCAAATAAACCAACTATCGTAAATATTAGGTAATTGATAGGTAAATAAATTTGTTGATTAGTAGAGAATTTTAAATGGCATAAGACAAATATTTAAAATGTACATTAAAAATCTACAATAAATATTTGAAATAAAATTATTTATATATCTAAAAAAAAAAAGATAAAAGAAAACAGATGTTGCGAATATATATAAAAAGAGTAGTTTTCTTAAGGCAGTTCCTATCGGTTAAAATCAATCATCACGCAGGCGCGTAAATCATCTGATTGTCAAATACTGTAAAAGTGATTCAAAGTACAAAAAGTTTGATTATTCTACTTCAGATAATATATGAGGTGATAATTGAAAAGTAAATAAATAATAAAAAAAAAAAATTAAGAAACTTCACGTTGCGATTTTTTTATTGACACAAGTATCACAAAACTTATCATTTAAAATTACAAATATAACTTTTTTAAATAAATATAACAAGGTTTCGAAAATATCAGGATATCTCAAAAAGTAAATAAATGAGCATGTAGTTTTATAAGCATCGTTAACTTTTAGATAATGAAATAGAGATATTTATGACCAATTTTAACAATATTTGTCTGTGCTTATTACATAGCTAAAGAAAGAAGTTTGCTGTTAAGTGGAAGAAATCCTTTGATTCCCCTTTGAGTCCTTAAAAATACCAAACATTGCCAATTCCCAATGCTCACCTCATATATTCTTTTTATTGAAACTATTATTATTATTAATTATTCATATGATAAATGAACACGGATGGATTGCTGACCAGCATGCATTAGCCAGTATAATTAATTTATGGGCTTTTTACCACTGATTTTAAAATCAAAAAAATCCTAGTCTTTATTTTTAGTAAACTTAAATAGCTGTGAAATAATGTATATGAATGGTTTTTTCTCTTTTAACTGATATTCATAATCATGACAGACAAAATTAGATTATGACCCTTATTTCCACGAAGCTGCAAAGTTATCCGCTAAAGCAGCAGTTAATATCTGAAGATAGATGATGCTAAAAATATCTAATTGTGGACCTAGATTGCCATTCAACAATAACTTTTAAATTTAGGTATCCATACCTGCAAAAAAATTTCAAGAGAAGGAATTATAGAAATTAGAAGAAACTAATAAATAATCTATTTATATAGTGCTAACTTTGTATGTAATAAAAAGTTTATGTACACTCGCCTTGAACATCAGTTTACAAAGGACAAGTGTGCATAAATTTGTAAAAAGCACATGATCGAGGATTGTTATCTTCTTTCTATTCACTAAAAAAAGCACAAATGTTGAAAACACAAGTGGAATAGTTTTTATAATAAATAAAAGTGGAATAAAGTTATTTATATTCATATAAGATACCAAATGCATAAAATTCAGGTTGTGATGAAGAAGTAGAATATTTTTATATGGATATAGAAAATGCTTTTGATTAGAGCAAAACAATATTTTCTAATAATCATGGAAGACATTAATATTAAAATTGGTAAATGATTGAAAGTTGAAGTCATGTTGATAAATTTGTTTATAGTGATAGAAATGGGAAAAGACATTATGGAATGCATAGGGAAAAAGATATATTATAAATTCTTTCTTTGAAAAAAATGTTGAATGGAAATGGATATGAAAGCAACCCAATAAAAGTGGAGCAGAATTGCATTATATTATGATTAACAAAAAATATGTATTTTAAGTTTGTAATTTTCTTAATAGATTCAACACAGGAAGTGATCATCGATTAGTAAGATGTAAAATCCATGTTAATACAAAAACAAAGAAATGATATCTATTAAGAAAAACAGTATTAGTAATTGATATTTCTAATTTTCAAAAACATTCTAATAAATTTAAATTAGAACTTGAAAATTATTTTAAAGTATTAATAGACTTTGAAGACTAAATGTTATCTTATTAAAAACTGCAAGAAAAATGCAGCAATTAACCAGTAATTTTTTTACTAAGATAAGTCAATATAGGAAGAGGAAAAGGGTCCATTAAAAAGGGTTGAATATTTAGAGCTTGTAAAATGACATGAAAAATGGTTAATAATGATATAAGAAATATAATTATGAATTGATAAGAAAATCTATAGAAAATAACTAAAGTCTGAAAAATGTAAAACAATGTCTGATATTGGAAGAAAATTTGTTTCAGCAGTAAGAAAAAAAATGGAACTATTATTAAAAAGAGAGAAGCCATCATAAAATGTGCAGCAGAATTCTCTAAAAAAAATTATGTAATAATAAAGTACAAAAAAATTATCTTCTACAATTATTAAATCTGAATTTCTAAATATTTTAAATGAAGATTGAGATATGATTTATGGAATTATTATTGATATTTTAAAGAAAGCAAGTGAAGAAATCCAAAAATTGTTTGTAAACTTATATACCTAATGTCTAAATTATAAAGATATATCAATTGATTAGAAGAATGTAATAGCAATATTGATATTCAAAAAAGATAATAAAGAAGACATTAAAAAATAAAGACCTATCACTGTTTTATTTTATCTTCACACAATCTTTATCAAGATATTTACAAAGAAAAGTCTGAATTCTAAGCAGCCAAAAAAAAAGCTGGATTTAAAACTGGTTTCATCTTAGCAGATTACATCAGAGTATTGATAGAAGTTATGAAAAGAATCAATGAGTATGAATTACCATTATACTTTGGATTTGTATATTATGAAAAGCCATCAAGTTCTATAATTTCCATTGCGATTAAAATCTTGAACATTAAATATAAATCCAAGTTATTGTAATATTCTGAAAAATAAATATTAAAATGCAACAGCAATGATTGTATTATAAGGTAATGCTAAGAAGATGATATTAAGAAGGAGATACAACAGGGGGATTCTATATCTTCAAAACTTTTCATAGCTGTTTTACATGAAGTATTTTGTGAGATAAAATGATAAATTAAGGGAATAAAAGTAAATAGAGAGATTATTTGAGCCATCTAGATTGAGCAAATAATGAGGTTATTTTTGCAAATAATGCTTCAAAAGCTTCAGAAGATATTAGATGAAAATAAGAAATTTGATCTAAAGATGAATGAGCAAACAGTTTAAACTTTGTAGCTAATTGTTCTAAAGTGCAAAATATAAAATGCGCTAACACCCACAAGCGCACAAAGCTGAAGACAAATAAAGAAATGTATATATATATTGATTTTATTTTAATATATATATTTAATTAAGTGACTAAGCGCTTTCAAGGTTCAGAGCCTCATATTCATAGCCATTTTGTAAATAGACAAGAAATTGATTAGGAACGATGTAAAGAAGATAAAAGAGGCTTACGTTATCGCTAGAGATAGCGACGCTATAAATAGAAAAGACTCTTGCTACAAAATATTCAGGAAATGGAATACGCAACTATCGCATTTGCATAAATTTACATCGCTCCTAATCAATTTTTTGTCTATTTACAAAATGGCTATGAATATGAGGGCTCTGACTCTTGAAAGCGCTTAGCCATTTAATTAAATATATATTAAAATAAAATAAATATATATATATTTCTTTGTCTTCAGCTTTGTGTGCTTGTGTGTGTTAGCGCATTTTATATTTTGCACTAAAGATGAATGCTAACAAAATTCAAATTGTGTTAATGGATTTTTTTTTTAGAAAAAGAAATAAATATTGATAATTATGAATTAGAAAAATATCTCAATCAGTTTAAAAGAATGAAAACATAATGAAAGAAATTAATCATATTAAATTTGATTAGAGTGCTTTTGATAAAAATAACTTAAATTTTAAAAGAAAATATGCATATGTATTTAAAAGAGATGCTATTTAATATATATATATTTTATAGATCTGAAACATGGAAACTTAGTAAAAGCAACATACAGAATTCAGACCACTCAATGAACTATGGAATAATGGATGAGAGAACAAAGGGGTACCACAGATATCATTGAAAGAAATGCAGTTGGACAAAACATTTTTCT
This sequence comes from Epiperipatus broadwayi, assembly GCA_028023455.1. Classification (NCBI taxonomy): domain Eukaryota; kingdom Metazoa; phylum Onychophora; class Udeonychophora; order Euonychophora; family Peripatidae; genus Epiperipatus; species Epiperipatus broadwayi. Next base: position 6,639,333 of record JAQFVV010006222.1, read on the forward strand.
CAAAAGATGATAATAGATGGTCAGCTGGAATTTTAAATTAGATTTCAAGAAATTATAAAAGATCTAGAAAGAGATTGCATGTGAGATAGATAAATGGGATAAGAAAATTTTGCTGGTGTGTGATGAGGGAAGAAAAGCTATGGATTGGAAAAACTGGATCAATCTTGAAAAGATCTTCATTCTGCAGTTGGTTAATAATGGTTGAAACTGATCATCATGATGTTTCTTATATTTAAAAAGTTTCATGAACTGAGAATCATAGAAAACTTGAAAAAGATACATTTTGAGATGTTTGTCACAATAAGGATCACAGTCATCTGCGTCACAATCAGTAGATTTTATCCAAGGTCAATTTTATTATTTATTATATATAATTCACATTTTTTCTAATCTTACAATAAATTTGCTAACACAACTTTGTGTCATAATCTTCTGGTCTAGATGCTGGACTTCTAGATCTCTCCATGTCTTGTGCAGTTTAGGCAATAGTAGAGTTTTTGATATTTTTATGCTTTAGACTATTCATTTATTTTAGGTGTCCTATAAAGAATACTATAAGTTATATGATGATATATCAAATACATTTTTTTTAAAAGCATTATATTAGCTACTGAGTTCATATTGCCTTAACAATAATAAAAGATAAATAGATAGTTAAATTTTCTATTTAATAGTTAATAATCCTCATTAAATCCTACATAATTTATAGCAATGATAGATTGACAGAATCTAGATTTTGAAGACCATAAATCAAAAATCCAATTCTGTCATTTCTGATGCATGAACTTCATATAAACCTTCATGCAAATTTCTAAACACCAAATCTTCTGATTATTTATTTAATTGCTATTAATACAAACACTAATAAACTGCAGAAATTAATAAATAACATGCTTTCTGATTTATATATGAGCTTATTCATATATATATATTGCTTATAATAACTTCTTTTATATACACTTTAATGCAAAAATTTTTTTTAATAAAACTTCTTTATTTTTCTCACAGTTTCAACTTGCAAGCAGTCTTCATCAGAGCATCTTTAATAACATATAGAAATCCAGTTTATTGTTTTGAATTTTTTTTTAAATTTCTACATTGGTTGATTAAGTAGTTAGAATTCATCTCAAATACAGTAAAACATTATTAATCTGAAATCTATAATTACAGAATTTTTTAAATTTGTGAATTTTCAGATTTCAAGAATATATATATTGCCCTTCAATGTAAACCCAAATTCTGCTAAAAATGTAAATAAATATTTATTTTATTGTCAATATTTTTTATTTATATATACATATTTTCTTATTAAACTACACAAATTTATTTTATTAATAACAATACAAAATTTTAAAATACAATGTATGCTTATTTTTAAAGTTTCAAAAAGGCATGCACAGAAGTATCAATGTAGTTTGGATAGTGAAAAAGTCGTATTCTAGATGCTGACACTTAATATAGAAAAGTGATTGATCAGAAAGTAAGAAGTCTTTGCATTAATACTGATATTCTTCCTTTGGATACTCCAGCATATGTACTTTGAAAAAAATTTATAAAGCCATTATTATCAGTGGTGAACTGAATTCAGTTTATGCCCAGAATGCATCACATTATGATCCCAAATTATTCAAATGTGGGATTCCCATTTGGGGAATTTTTTATGGCATGCAGCTGATAAAAAATGAATTTGGAGGAATTGTAACCAAAGATGATGTCAGTTTTCTATTATTGTTGACCATACATCAAAATTTTTTAAAGACATGAAAAAAGAACAAAAAGCTTTATTCACACATGGTGATAATACTGAAACTTTAGGTGAAAATTTCAAAACTATTGCAACTTCAAGAAATCTTATTGCAGATATTAGCAAAGTAAAATTGAAATTATTTGGTGTTCAATTTCATCCTGAAGTTGATTTAACAGAAAATGGAAAAGAATTACTGAAGATCTTTTTATGTAATATTGCTGAATGCAAATGAACTTTTTCTTTGCAGATACAAGAACTTTGATTTGAATATATTTGTAATAATGTTAAAAATAATAAAGAATTGATGTTGAACAATGGTGGAGTTGACTCAACTGTTTGTGCTGCTCTTCTACACAAAGCTTTAAAAAGGCACCAAGTTATTTCAGTTCATCAATATAAAATTTTCATGCCAGCAATTAAAACAAATCAAATCAACAATTTATATTGTACCAGTCAAAATCATATGTTCATTCAACAAGATCTAGAATCCAAGCAAAAGGGCATCAATCTAGCATGTGCAAGATACATAAGTCAGGAACAATACTAAACCTTAACCTATTTGTCTGTGCTCCAGAATCTATGACTATATGAGCAACGTTTTTAAACATACTACAAGTTTTCCATTACTCCAATCCCAGCAATGAGAATAGGGTGAGCACAGAGACTTGAAAATCAATAATATATTCAAGTGATTAACTAATAATTTCTACTGAATTTAACAATTAAAGAACGGTACAGATTATTGCTTAATATTAATTAATAATCAGAGCTGTAATAATATTCAAGGCAACATTAAACAAAAGGGAGTTTAATTAATAATATTAAATAAAATCTCATTCAATTAGAGAACAATATAACTCAATCAAACAATTAATACTAGAGATTCGGGCAATGAATGACAAATACTATAATACAGAGATATGATATAATATAAATGTATTAAATAATTAAATACGGTAATTTAGTGATTTAACAAAATATATGTGTGTAGAATGTCTATACAATTATTATTACAAGTTTGCTAATAGTTTGATTTGGCATTATGCGTCTGAATTAATTAGACTATTTGTAATTTACATAAGTGAATAAATTGGGTTTAACACATAACTGCGATTAATATATATAAATTGGTTTGTGCAATTAATATATATACAAAATAAGATAGGTTGGTGGGGGTAATATATATAATTGGTTTGTGCGGATAATAGGCCAAGGTTATAGAATAAATTAATCAGATAATCAATAATACATTATAGCTTAATCATCATTTTAAAATATCATGACTTTACATATACAGATTTTATTAGAATCTTATAGATGTAAGTCATCGGCGATGTGTGATTTAGGAGCGTGAGTGATGATATTTCTACTAGATTTGAGAAACTATTCAAATGGAAGTAAGATGGTTCAGCTTAAATACACTGCAATTATATAACCTGACCTAAATAATTAAATAGAATGGGTAGCGAAAGCATACAATTACGGCTTACAGATAGCATTGCAAGTATATAAATAAATATAATAAAGCTAGTATTTACAATCGTATATTGAACAATGTCACTTAAGACACTCTGGGTGGTTTTGTCATATTTGCACAAGAATGGGACTATTCCTGCACAATAGCCAAGAACATAGCTCTGAAAAATAGTGGCACAAGAGTTAGAATTTGTCTGCATGATGGCTAAAAACATCTCTGAAAATAGTGGCACAAGCTAGCATGTTGAGATGGTTTCTCCTTATTTTCCCATACACGTATCCATTAGAAGTGCCTGAAAGAGATTCCTAGTAGGAAAAGCATCTACTTTGTAAGGGGTAATGAGGAGTGGATCTGGGCATTCCTAAGATCCCATGGTGCATGGCAAAGCAAGAAAAACAATGAATTAAACGATTGTAATGATACCAAATAATGCCTACAATATGGATAGTTTGTGTCATTAATAACTACGATAAACTAATTAATACTTGTTTAAAATAATGTGCTATCTGGCGTAATGGAATGCCTAACACAAACCATCCACAGGCAACTTAAATAATACAAAATAAAATGTAAAATGGATCAGAGTATAAAGTAAAGGGAAATAAATTACTTCTCCCACAATTCTAAAATATCTCTCTACATTTCTATCAGTGATCAATATACATACAAGTTAACATATATTATATAAAATAAATTATAGGTCATGCATATACAGATAAGACATTGAATATTAAAATCACTTCTGGTGAGATTTTATTAAATAAGTTGACAAAATCTATTTCAATGAGGATGTAAAGATTACTTTATAATTACTGAGGGTAAATAAGTACAGGTATCACGTGTCATTTAAGGAGTTTACATAATTATATGGAATAATTGGTATAGAACCAAACGAGTTTTATGATAATTAACATTAAAGAGAAATTTACATCTCCCACAATTTAATAGAAAAAATACTGAGTGGTGAAGTTTAAGCTTACTTGCTGGATTGAATACCAATTTGGCATATTAAGAATAAATCAAGCATTAGTGGCCGAGAGGTTACAAGCAGTTGTCCCGAGTTAGCAGGTTCACTTCCTGGCTGATGCTACTACACATAAAAAAAAAAAATTTAAACTAAGAGAAAATAAAATTCAATCTAAATTGCCACACCAAAATTTAAGAACTTAATACAGTCTTAGAATAAATTGCATAGACATAATTAACATTTTACAAAATAGATTTTAGAAATAAATAAAAGGGCTTACAATATAGTTTTAAATAAAAGTTAGATTAAATAAGAGTTCACTAGTTGACAGCAATGTAGATGTTTTATCTTGGCCAACTTGCTGACACAATGCAGGTGATCGATGGATCATGATCTTATACTGGTTTGGCTGGAAACAGGCATCGGTAGATATTTAAAGTTCATTTTCAGGTGGGCATTTTCTTTGAACAGTTCACATATTCATCCCAGATGTTTCAGGCTTTAGCATCATGAGTGGGGAGATGAGAATCCTAGAGGTATGGGAAAGCAAACACTCACTTTTTTTACCCTGACATTATTTACTTCACAAATTAAACTAGCATAAAGTATGTTAGCACTCTGATATAAAACCTAGAACAAGAATCCCTGATAGCCAAAAAATTAGCTATTTATACATAATGGAAATATTTAAAGAAATCTGCCTTGAGGCAATATATTTTATTCATTTTGCACATATCTGGAAACAGGATCTTTTGTTTCTGTTACACTTTTGTTTAGATGTTAATCTGATCAAATTCTTGCCAGCCATTGTTTCAAACTTACTATACTTCTCAAATCATAAGAATGGGTGATTTGAAAAAGAAAAAGCTCTGAGGAAAGATATTGTACTGAAACATCATTTATTTAGCTATTATATTTCTATCATATGGAAGCACCTAGAAATAATACTATGAATTCAATCATTTATCCATGATATTAGAATTAATATATATATATTATTTTATTTCTTATTTCTAATGTCTAAATTTGTTTAAAAATTACATTATTTTTTGGTGTAGTAATATATTCCCCATTATAATGTTCATTCTCTATTCTTTTTACAAATCTCTCTTCTCTTCTTAATTAAACTTTTACATTTTAATGACCCCTACTTAATATTCTTCTACTATATTATTCTTAACTTCAAAACTAAGTACAATATTCCTGCCAGGTTTTCAGTATTTTGTTTAGAATCCATTCGTTTTTTACATATCTGTAAACATTTGTTAAGTTTTATTTAAAATTCTTATTTTATAATTCCATATAAGACTTTATTTTTAGGTTTTGACATATATTTATTATGCTAAATTTAAACCACATAATACAATTTTTATACCCAATTAATAATAAAAAATTATGAAGAAGTGGCATTTGATAGCAGTAACTTCTTACAATATTTAATTAAGTGATATGTATAAAAAAAAAACAGAAAAAAATGTGAAATATAAAAGTTTATATGGGGATTTGAACTTAGGATTTTCAATTTATATTCATCTTCCAATCCATCTTAAACAACCGATACACATGTGAAAAAGAAAAATGATCTCCAATATACATATTTTATGCAAAACCAGCACTCATCAGTTGGGTCAAATCATAATCTCCCACACACATATACAACCAATGCTTGGCTTATAGTAAGATAGAAATTCCTTAAACTTTAATGAACAGGTTTCAATCTTCTCATCCTTACAACAATTCAACCATCTATTTCATTGAAAAACCAATGATGGAATGCTCAATTATCTTTTTCACTTGTGTGTGGTCATGTGTATTGCTTATTTAAGATGATGGAGAATAAATATAGATTGAAAATTCTAAATTCAAATCTCTCTATTTACTGTAGTAAACATTCAATATACTGAATGAATAGGTTAATATAAAATATATAGATAACTGAATGGTGGAAACTATTTTTTTGACAGTCACAGCTGTGGCAAATAACAAATTGTTTAATTATTAAAATAACCAGAATTGTTGTCCGAGATTAAAAAACAATTGATATGTTTGGTTTAGGAAAAAGAATCAAATATTGTTTTCATTGTGTGCTCTAAACTTATATTTATATGAAGAATGAAAATCAAGTTTATATTGTTGCCATTTAGTATAAATACCAATCAAAAATATTATATTAAACAGACATTTTCTGCAAAATTTGTACAATTTTTTTGAAAAGAATAATCTGATAGCATTAATAATATAAATTTATCCAGAACAGGAGACTGTTCCTGTTAAACATGTTTAAATTAGTTCAGATATGAACTAAGTTTCCATATGTGGAGCAACTTCAAGTTAAATTAGGTGATTAGTGCAGCTATTACATGCTGATTCTTTCTTACCCTAATGTTAGATTTGTTTAGAGGTTTGTTATCTTAATTAGCACAATTCTTTTTGTTATGGATGTGGTGACAATCTCAAAATTCCAAAAACTATAAAATTATACCAATTAGTGAAAAAAAGTGCTATAAACTTATTTACATTCAGATGCAAATTGAATGAATAAAACAAGAGAATCAAGTAATATGTGCAAGGTTACTTAAAGAATGAGTAAACAATTCAAATCATGTCATTGACAATTTTAAAGATTAAAAAAAGAAGGCACGTATAACAAATTGTTATTTTTGTCATTTAAGTACAAATAGATTGCAGAGAACTGTCAATCAATTGTATAAATGGTATTATTTTTCAATATCCACAATCCGCTCTTTCATCTCTAATCCAGACAATCAAAACACTTTAAAATATGCATCCAGTGATTTTCAAACATTAATTTTTTGAAATCAATCATTGATAAATCATGATATAACATAATATTTATTCATATGGATATTTTTTAAAAAAAAAATTGGAATCAACGATGTTATTTTGGACCTTAGAAAGAATTTGCTACAAATTTAAAAGAGAAAATATTTATTTTGATTTTGATTTTTTTGCAATTTAAAATTTTAACAGTTTTTTAAAAATGGTTCTTTGTTTTTATTAAGAAGAAAGTAAACCTCTGATAATGCAGTGTTTCTTAAATACTGTAAATCACTGTGTACTCTTACTGGCAGATAAGTGCATGGAGATTTAGAATATTTAAGAAATAGCACATTATCTGAGGATTATTTTCTCCACAATAAGTACATATTTTCAGAACTTTATAATAATAGATTTAGATCTTTATTTTGAATTTTCTATTAAAAGTCTCAACATTTTTCAGAGATAACTGAAATGGTAAATTTATCATAAACAAATACATTTTTTTTCATTTTTACTTTTTATAATAAGTTAATGATTTGATAAAATTATTTAATTAAAAATAATCTAATATTTATATGTAATTAATATTTTTTTTTATTTTTTAAACATATGTAATTATTTTAAAAATATATTTATTTTACTATATACAATAAATGTATTAATAATAAGAAAAAGTAATATATTTCAAAGTTAACATCAGAAATTAATACATTGCATTTAGTAAAGTCATTTATTATTTTGTTGATAAATTAATATTTTTCTTTCATGTTTATGAGCATAAATACTTAATTGGTTTAGCATATAGAAAACAGATCTTTATTGATGATTGTCTGGCAATGAATTTGTATTTCACTTAGGTCATTGGGAATTCTATAAATCAAATAATCCCTGTAGCCATATTATGTCTTAACTTTTTTTTGGCAGATGTTTCTCTATACTATTTCTTCTATCAGTATGTATTAAACTATTAAACAAAATACAATGTTTGTTTTAGATAATTGCTTTACATCTTAAATGCTATTTAAATCTTACCAATGATGATGCAAATGTGGTAATTATTATCTTTTTTGTCACCTATTAAATAGCTTGATGTCAAAATCTTGATTAGAGAATTATTGGAGAGAATTAAATTTAATCTTAAGATGTTGAAAAGAGGCAATCACCAATAATATGTATTAAAAGTTTCTTCATTTGAGCCATTTATAAGTTGTATTAAAAGACTAACCATCTACAAGTCTTATTGAGCTATATGATAAATGGTAAAATACCATAATGAAATTTGATGCCAGTATAAATCAATGACTTATTCAATAGCATACTTTCTAACACTTTTATGAATTAATGACTTCCATTTAGTATCATGATTAAATTTTGGGATGTCATTTAAGTTATATTAGATCCATTTAACTAATCTATTATATATCTAGATAGGCTATTTCCATATCAATAAGCATGATATTTTCCCCAATTTTATTAAGTCAGATGTTTGACAAAAAAATAAATGTAAAATAAAGGATTATTATATATTCAGACAAAAGATGTAGCTTTTAGTAACTGACAAAGCAACTTAATTTTAAACAGGCAAAACTCTCCATACAGTAGTACCACCCTGTACCAACCAGAGTAATCGATGGATGCCAAACGACTGGTGCATAAAATCCCCATCTAGTGCCTATTCATCCAATATCCCCAAACTAGTTTCTGGCTTGTGGCCTTTATCAGTGAGGAGCCTTGGATCTGAGAGCACTGCACATAGATCTTAGGATCTAATGCAACCCTCCAGCAGCCACCTTTTACCTCTATTTAACTCCAAAACTATGAGAATGAAATTGAAAACAATATTTTCAATCTAAGCTTTTATGCACAAGCCTTCTGAAATCCATTGATTACTCTGTTTGGCACAGGGTGGCACTACTGTATGGAGAGTTTTGCCTGTTTAATAATAGCTATATGTTAGCATTAGAAATGGTTATCCTGTGATGTTTAGTGGTTCAACTTAATTTTAACTAATCCAAAACTATTGTTTCTTGTTGTGTTTTTAGAATCTTGTACAATAAAAGCACTTGTAAATAATTAGTTGTACCCATAGCTTCACTCATGTTAGGAGAATAAAATAATATAACACAATATATAGCTGTTTTTGCAGCTTCTATATCTTCTGAATAATCAACTTTTAGTATTTTATTTTAAATATATTTTTCCATAATTAGTATTTTTAATTATTAAGTGCACTCTGATATATTAATATATTCAAGACATGTCAAAACACAAAAACATGATAACAATGTTGCTTAATTGACAAATAATAATCATTTGTAAATAATAATTAGTTTCATTGAATTTCTTTTTGGCATGCTATTTAGAAGTTGTAATATATTTAAATTTGCGGGGGGGGGGTGTCAAGATTTATTATTAGTAAATTTTATTTTATTGATCACAAACATTCATTTCTAATATGAATAATTGTATATAATACTCATTTTTATATGATAATTGAGTTTTAAGATATATAATTTCTAGCATTTTATTTGTAATATGTGTGTATTTATGTTTTCAATATATATATACCTTTCTCTTGAATAAAATCATGGCTTTCTAATTTAAACTAATAAATATCATGATGATGTATGAGGAGAGGAGATAATATTGATTTAATCTTCAAGGTCACTTGATGATGTCCTTATTCCTGGCTAAAATACTGTAAAATTTTTAGATAGGTTATTTTAATGCATTGACATAAGTACTTAACTATTTATTCATTTTCATGCTTATGTATAATTTGATTAATAAACTTTATTAACAAATATTATTATTGACAATAACTGTAATAAGTGCATCCAAGTAAAACAGTGAGTCTTACTCTCTCCAAGCTGCCTCACTTGCCATCTCTGAATTAATGGATATATTGTGTAATAAGTACTTCAGTTATTTATCACAAAAAGTGCAAGATATTAGCATGTATTGTGTATATAAAAGATAATAAAAATATATTTTAATGATTCTTTAAGATATTGCATTGATAAAAAAAATCAAGTCAGATGACCTAATTTTAATAAAACTCATATTTCTAGTATTTTTATTCCCTAACACCTCACTGATGACGCTAGATGCAGAAACCGCGGTCTGAGGTTGAGGGTATTTTTGAAGCTTGTTAAGAGTTTGTTTTTTACTTACTCTATATATAACAATAGATATTGCATTGGATAATTTTTAATATTGTTTAAAGCATATAATTTATAAAGCTCTTAATAAAATATTAATTTATTGTGCACACTGCTATTATTTTAAAAAATAATAATTTATTCTAATTGATAAATTAATAATTTATTCTGCCTATTATAAACATATGCATGCATCTGTACATATATTTTAATACCTATGGAAATGTTATACTTCAATATATAAATGTGTAAAAATATTAAATCAATAAAAAAATAATATTTTAGAGATTAATATTTGAAGTTTTTTTTATTAACAATTTTATTTACATAGAATTAAACTATTTTATTTATGGTTTTTTGTAACTAATAATTTTGTTATTTGGAAATAAAAATTATAGTGATATAGATTACCAAAAGAAAACAAAATTAAAATAACTAAAACAAAACCATATCTGCAAATCATACTCAAAATTTGGAACGGTAAAATCTTCAGTTTAAAAAATAAATTATATATTGTGCCCTTTTCTATAGGTCAGAATCAGCTCATTACAGCAAATTATTAAAAAATTTTAAATTTTAGAATGTTCTCTTGATGTGTTAATTATATTGTATTAATATTATCTTAAAAGTATGATTTGAAGCTAAATAAAATACACAATACATAATATTGTGATAAATCACTTAAGAATAGTTAAATAAAGCTAAACATATTGTTACATATGGTTGCAAAAGCTGGCTATAATAAATAACACAGCTATAAATATTTAAAAGTATGTTTAAAAAGTTCAATTTTAATAGTCTTAAAACTTATAGTTAAATAAAAGTTATATTTATTTTTATAAATCATATTTAATAATTATAATTAATATCATATATTTTAAAAGTTAATCTTTATGGTAGTGAAAGTTGTATTTAATTCTATATTTTCTAAATTATTTTTCCAAATTTTATATAATTGTATTATTTTATTAAATACGACAAGTGTTGCAATTTATTATTTATTCCCAGACAGTAAATTGGATAATGTCTGTCTTGGTTATATTAGTCATGTGATTTTTATAATAATATATGGTTGTACACACTTGCTTTCTAGTATTTATTAGTAAAGTTCAAAATATTTTAAAATTGCATTATAGAATTGGATATAATTATTACCTATCATAAAAGCCAATATTAAATATTAAGTTAACTATCGTATAAAATGTTTTAAATAATGTAATAAAGATGAGTACAGCTAATCAAAGTTAAATATTTTGTTTTAAAATAAAATAGCTAAATTAAATATTAAAAGTGGGATAAATTTATTAAATATTGTTTTTAAAGTCATTTTAAATATTTAATTAAATTTAGTAAAGTAATAATTGATTTAAAATTAATATTTTTAAATAATATTTTAAAGTTTTAATACGTCATATTTTTTTATTTTGAAATTTAATTGTGTAAGTTTCTAACATTATGCAAATTTGGTATCAAACCAAAAGTAAAAATCAAACAATAGGATGATGAATTTTCTAGGATATAAATACTGATTGCACGGGGGGGTATCAGTGGTGATTAAAAAATGTATTAAATGTAGCAGAGATCATCTCAGTAGCTATCAAAGTGATAGTAATTTTTAATTGTATTACTTAGTCAATTTTTTAGTGCTCTTGTACAATTTTATTTGCAAAGCTAATAGGTTATTATTATTTTAAAAAGTATTTGCAAAAAGAGAGTGTAAAATAAAAAATATTAATAATAATTTCATTTAATGTGCCTTGCTAATTTTAAAAGTCTTTTGCCAGTAGTATTCATCAAAATCTAATATATAACTTCGCAATAATAAAATGGATATACCAATAAGTAAAACGTATTCAACTTATAATATTTTAAAAATGAGTATAATATTTATTAATGCAGTTTCAATAATATTGAACAAGAGGACTATTCAAATGAATAAATTAATTTTATGGACATTGTATGGGAAACTCATTAGAAGAACTGTTTGCCGATTAAAAGTAAAGACACATTATTTTATATAGCAAGATAGTCTTGTCCAGTATTAATAAGTAATAGGACAAGTATACTTTATAATAAATTTATGGAAATATCATGTTATAAGAGTAAATGTTATATCCTTTTTAAAGGAAACATTTAAAATGCTTGTAAGAAAATTATCGTAAGTAAAGATTAATGAAGATATCCTAGAAAAGCATATGTTATGAAAACCTGAACAATATATAAGTTATACGCGTATATAAAAATTATTTTAAAAGCTGATAATTTAAGACAAGAAAAAACTCTGAATGGTAATAAATTTGTTAAAGAAGAAATCTACAAAGGAAAAGAATCATGAATAAAATAAAAATATGGAATTATAAAAATATTTTATATACTCAAAAAGTTTATCTGGATAATTCAAGCTAATCAAATGGAATATGATGAATCACTACGCCGATATGGAATATTTTAGGAAGCTTCACGGGATTATTTTTAGTATTATGATTTTAATAATCATCACTCTGGACAATAGAAACATAAATTGTTGTTCTATAAACTTTTCCAGGATGGATTGATTATTATTTTATTTAATTTTTCAAGATTTTAAATATGTCGTATTATTTTTTATTATTCTTTTTTTTTAAAAAATCTGAGATTTTAATATTTAGACGATACTTACTGCAGGAAATGTATTGTCTTGTTTGTCATCATAGCAACGGGGGAGGTTGTAGAATTACTCTTGAAGAGAACATTTAAAAAAAAAAACTTTTAAGAAAATGGAAATATTTGGACTTATAAAAAAACATTCGTTTCAGCTGAAGTTTATGTAAATATGATTTTCATTTATTACTATTTATTTTAAATGTAAATTTTCTAGTTTATAAGAGTAGGAACATGAACATTAATCTATTTATAATATTAAAATCCTATAATATAATAATTTAATAGTTTAAATAAGAACACTTAAGTAAAAGTATAAATGTATTTTCATGTATGCTATGCTATATCTAGTGAATGGAAAAGAAGACTGCAAAAGTGATGACCAGATAATATCACTTGGTAATAGTTAATGAATCTTGATATTTTATTATGTATATTTTGATTTCTTTTTAGATTGCCTATAAATTATAATGAATGGAAGTATAAATGCTTAATTATATGTAAACGCATTTTATACAGCACTTTTAAAATTATGAGATTATGATTTATTTTGGGAATATGCATACTATAATTTTATACTAGTAATATATAACATGATAATAAATATTTGTGATTATTTTAAAAACTTTCATATTATTGGATGTTCCAAGGATTCATATTATAAGTTTGTATATGTGTTTAGAATATAGAATAGAATAAGGAAGTAAAACAAACTTTTCTTGTGGATCAGTGAGATCACTCTAATTATAAATGAATTTTATTTATTGTTTTGAATATGCAAGATAGTATTTTGTCAATGTAAGATGTGATAAATCTTTAGGAAATAATGATAAGATAGTGGCTTGGTAGTAATATGGTGAACATGAACCCAAGATGATGTTATAATAGGATGTGATGAGGGAATATGAATAATATTTTATAATCTTTGTGGATATACAATACAGTTAACAGTGCCCTGTAACTGATATATTTATTTTGGACAGTGTCTATTTTCTTTGAGTATTGATGTTTTAATAAAGCTGAAGGAATAGCTTAACATCAATAATAGTATTGGAGGATTTTGGACAAAATAGGTCAGGCCTTATTTCTTATAGATACAATGTGCCATGATATTTTTGATATATGCTATGAGCAGGGCCGGCGGAAGCGGGCATGCAACGCATGCTAGGCATGCGGGCGCTGGCAGAAGGAGGCGCCATCACTGAGAGATTAGCATCTGAAAAAGAAGGCGCCATCCCTGAGAAATTAAAACTCTACTAACAAAAATACTCACATTTGAAGAATATTATTCTCAAATGTTTATTTACAAAAATTATTGAGAGTAGATTATTGAAAATCATATGAAGTCATATTATATCTTATTAAATGACACACACAAGCAGGCCTGCACACAAGCTCTGCTTAATATTAAAAATATAAAACAATCAAATCTATTATTTATCATGAACAATAAACTAAACATAAAGTTTATTATATTACAAATTTCATATTGTAATATTTATATATATATATAGTACTGCTTATAGTAAACTATAAGTAACTTTCTGCTAGCAAATATATAAATAAACACACACTAAAAGTATTATAAATTAGAACTTATGTATGTATATGCGTATATATATATTAGATCATGTACATAATTTTGAAATCGTAAGAAATGATTATAATATTGCAAAATAAAGCATTTTCTAATTTTTTATTTAAATAATAATTTGATATAAATATTCGAACGTGTATGTAATATATATTATAGGTATAATTCCAGTAAACTTAATATAATTTTCAGTTTACTTTTTATTTTATATATTTTAATCGTTGTCAAAAGTCTATTTTTTCTGCATACTAATTAGGTTTGCAAATTAATTACATACGTTTGCTTATGATGTTTATCGCAAATTTTAAAATCTTAGTAAGAACTTGTAAACAATAATTATAATCCCAGGAAATTTTCTATTGAAATCGCAAATCAGGCCTGGCAGGCCACCTGTGTTAATTAGAAAAATATATGATAACAAAAGAAAATCTTGCCAATGGTAAAACTAAAATGTTCAATCAAGTGTAAAAAACTGGACACTTGAGTTATTTTAAAACCTGACCATTTTTAATGTCAATGGCTGAATATTTCCAATTTATTAGCTGCCTTTTTTAGGTAAACAAGTTAAACAACTTCTTCCCCTCCGCGTATAGAGTTTTGTATTTTGGCGCAAGAAGTAATTTGTGTTGGACATCTAAATTAGCGATATATAATCTTAAGTATTAAGATACATGATGTAAATATATAAATTAGAGTCCGTATTTATTTATTTATTACATTTGAAAATTATTTTAAAGTGGTGTTCATGAGTAAAAGTAATATGGAATCAAAAACTAAGAAAAAACTATCCGGTGCACAAAATCGTAAACGCCAAGCTGAAAAAATAGCAAACATTAAAAAACAAAGTGGATCACTTAATAAATATCTTAAAATATCAACTGCTTCTGAAATAGCTTATACTCAACAAGAACCAGAACCATGCACATCATCTAGATCACAGGGAACTGTTGAAAATGTTCAGATTTTAGTAAGAAACAGTTAAGTGACAACAAAGTCATTGTGCCAATATCATATCAAATGTGTACAAATTTAGAAGATCCAGCTGAATGAAATAAAATCGATGACAAACTATGTGTTATTTTAGTAGAAATGGGGCCTGTTCAAAAGAAAGATATTATATATCCGAACGATGTACATGGCCGTAAATTTTCTGATGTATATTATAATAGAAAAATGGAAAACGGAGAAGTAGTTTTTCGAAAATGGCTTATTTATTCCGAAATTTTGAACTCTGTGTTTTGCTTTTGTTGCAAAGTTTTTGGATCTACTGAATCTAGCCTCATAGAAGGATACAATAATTGGAGAAATTTAAGTACAACTTTACACAGACATGAAGCTAGTATGGCTCACATGAAAAGTTTATTGAATTGGAATGAACTTGAGAAAAGATTAAAAAACAAAATTACTATTGATTGTCAATCTCAAAATTTATATGAAATGGAAAAGAAACATTGGAGGAGTGTTTTGGAATGGCTGATTGAAATTATCAAATTCCTTGGTAGTCAAAATTTAGCAATTCGCGGATCATCTGATAAATTATACGAAAAAAATAACGGAAATTTTTTAAAATTAATTGAATTATTTGCGAAGTTTGATCCCGTTATGGAAAATCATGTTGAGAGGGCCCTAGATCAAAACAATAGAGTACATTATTTGAGCAAAGATAGCCAAAATGAATTATTGGAAATTTTAAGTACAGCAATTAGGGAAACAATTTTATTATCGATAAAGAAATCCAAATATTATTCTATTATTTTAGATTGTACACCAGATGCAAGTAAAACTGAACAAATGACCATAATTATTCGCTTCGTTTTTTGTAATAATGGAACGGTTAAAATTAGAGAAAACTTTTTAGGTTTCATAGATATAACAGATTCCACTGGACGAGGTTTATGTACAACAATAATTGAACAACTGGAAAAATGGAAGATTCCCATTGAAGACATGCATGGTCAAGGGTATGATAATGGGGCCAACATGAAAGGCAAAAAGGCTGGACTTCAAAATTTGATTTTAACCAAAAACCCTCATGCATTTTACGTACCATGTGCTGCTCATTCTTTAAACTTAATCATAAACGATGCCGCCAAAGTCAATGTAGATACAATTGGTTTTTTTGCAATTGTTCAAAAAATATACAATTTTTTTTCATCATCTTATAAATGGTGGTCAATCCTTTTAAAATTTATTAAAACTTTAACTCTAAAACAACCATCAGAAACACGATGGGAAAGCAGAATTGATGCAATCCGGCCTCTACGGTATCAGTTGGGTGAAATTTATGATGCACTCTATGAAATAATGAACAACGAATCTTTTAATAGAGAAATTCAACATGAAGCTCAATCACTCTGCACTAACCTTAAGGATTACAAATTTATTTGTTCTTTAATAATTTGGCATGATATATTAAATAGAATAAATCCTGTCAGTAAAATGCTCCAAAATGTAAATATGAATGCTTCACTTGCTTTAGAATCGATCGCAAATCTAAATAAATTTTTATGAGAATATCGATCAGATTCAAATTTCAAAAACATTCTCAAAATTGCAGATGAACTTAGCGAAGAGGTTGATGGAGAGAAAGAATTTAAAACTGCCAAAGAAGTTCGACAACGGAAAAAAACTCGTCAATTTGATTACGAGCATCAGGACGAAACACCTCAAATACCTGAAGAAAAATTTTAAATAAACATGTTTTTTACACTTTTAGATGTAGCGATTAATTCTTTAACAGAACGCTTTGAACTCCTCGAAGCATGTTATAATAATTTCAATTTTCTATATAAAATATCAGAAATTAATAAGAGCGAGTTACAAGCAAAATGCAAAGATTTAGAAAATATTTTGAAATTTGATAACAGTAAAGATATTAATGCTACAGATTTATTCGACCGATCTGTGCTTTTCGAGATATTTTTCAAAAGGATTTTTTAAATTCTCAAAACCCTTTCGAAACACTTAATTTTATAGTTTCTAATAATTTATCTATGCCAAACTTATCAATAGCTTTAAGAATATTATTAACATTACCTGTTAGTGTTGCAAGCGGTGAACGCTCTTTTTCTAAGTTAAAATTAATTAAAACTTACTTGAGAACAACTATGTCACAAAAACGGCTTGTTAACTTGCATTAATTGCTATTGAAAATGATATTTGTGCAGAACTGGAAATAAATACAATCATATCAAGGTTTATTAATATGAAGTCAAGGAGTATAAAATTATTATAATTATAACATGTTTTGTAATGCATTTACTTTTTTTAACTGTATTTTCTTTTTTTTTAATATTAAAAATTATTTATTTACATTGCCTTGTTTGTTTCCCTTAGAAAGATTTTGTACACTAATATTTATAACATGTAGGTGGTATACATTAAAGTGACCAGATTTTAGCATTGGTAAAACGGGACACCATTGACCGGGGGGGGGCTGATTAAAAATTTGGTTTATATGGAGCGTTTATATAGATATAGCGTACATTAATAATAATAAATTAAATATGTATGTTTGTAATATTATCTTTTTTTAAAATTATTTCATTTATAAATTGTAAATTTATTATTAAATTTGCTAATATTTGCATAAATTTAGAGGTTAGAAAAATTAGCAAAAATTTTAAAAATAATGGGTTTGTTAAAAACAGACAGTGACGCAAATAATAAATATGAAATTTAAAAAAAAAAAAATATTTGAGATTAAAATATGTAAATGTTTTTCGAAAATTATTTTAAACATTTAAATATTTTAATCTCAAACATTATTTTTTTTTAATTTATTATATATATATATTTGAATCTGTCTATTTTTAACAAACACATTATTTTTAAAATTTCTGCAAATTTTTCTAACATCTAAATTTGCCGTGTTAAATTATATATTATTTCATACAAACCGTTTGTATGAAATAATATATAATTTAACAATCAATTTTATGCTATTTTTGATATCAAAAATAGCATTACATCGTGCATTCTTTCTAAAAATCATGACTTTTTTAAAACGCCACGGGACACGGTCGGGTCACCTTAGTAAACATACATATTGACAGGGGCGCCAAAATCAAATTTGCATGCGGGCGCCTAGTACCCAGCACCGGCCCTGGCTATGAGTTATACTCAAGTTTTTCTTCCCTAGATCCTACACATCTATTCGCTATCTAGATTTCCAATGTAACTACATTGTTCAGTATGATATATATTTGAAAAGAAATAATTGAATAAGTTCATTTACTTAGAAGAAGTAGAATTTGTATAAATTGGAATTGAAAATCCAATGGATCCTAAAAGGGAAAAGAATCATAAAATATGTTTTTGGATTTATTTTGGAAATAAAATAAAATTTCAAGAATAAAGTATATAAAACAAAGTTGTTCTTTAAAATGTTAAATAACTTTAAAATGCTTTATTTTGTTTTAAAATGAGTATTGCATATTTTTAAAATACAATGTTTTTTTATAAAGTAAAATGATACAAACAATAAGCATAGGTACAATTTTATATTTATTAAATAATAGGGAATGTATCAGTAGTTATAACTATATAGTATTATAGTGGTATTAAGTGGGATATATTATATTTGATAATCACAGTGCAGTGAACAATGATATCCACACAATCTAATAATAAATTAACAGTAGATATTTTATATAGTATTTTCTTTTAACATTGCAAAATGGAATTGTTTATTTTAAAAAGATCCATACTCACAATTAGTATTCTTATTTTGTTTCCGTCCTATGTTTCAATGGATGTGTTCTTTAAAAGGAAGCATAGTTTAAATAATAGTTAAAGATGATATATTTTAAAATAAGTAATAAAATGTAATTTTATCATAAAGGTCGATCACAAAAGATAAATAAAATGGTATTATTATTATTTTAAGTCAGAATGAAGACTTAAATAAATTCTAGATTGTTTAATAACTAAGTAATAAAAAATGTAGAACGGTGTAAATTGAAGATATCCAATGTAAATATTGTAAATAAAATGTTTTATTGTATTTTATTGTTAATAATAAACTTTGTTAAAATTGTTTTCAAAATTTGTGTGTCCTGATTGTTTCATTTTCCCATTACACTGCATGAGATACACGGAATAACTGAATGAAACATGATATTTTTGCACAAAGATAAATAAAGAATTATTTTAAGAATTTGAATATTTTCTTGAAGATGTATTTACTTAAGAAATCACTTTTTTTTTTACATTATCTTATGGTCATAAATTGATTATTAAAGAGTACATTAAATTATATGCTATCCGTTCCCACACACCTTTATTTATCGGATTATAAGTGCTACCACACATATTTTTTTTACGTTATTATATAAAGATAAAAGATTATATTATGGTATTTTATTATTTTATTATGGTAATAAAATTATAGTGAAGAAAGAGATATACAGAATTAGTTCATACAATAAAGAATATTATTATTTATTATTATTATTATTATTATTAGTTGAGTGTAGTAGTGTATGACATAAAATCCTTCTCATGTTTTACTACAGTGATTTTTAAAATTAACTTAGAACAATTTTATGAACCTGAGATTTTATTGAGCTAAATTATGATGAATAAGAGATTAAGATTTAATTATTAGTTTAATCTTAATGAGTAGGATTTATTAAAGTCATAAGAATACTATAAGTTTATTATTTGAAATAGTAATAAGGAGGGATAGTGTTCTTATGCCATTGAGATAGTATCCTTTGTGGGATATTGGCTCAATGTAATCTTTCTTGTCACCTGTATTTCACTTCCAAGTCTCATGATAAAATAAATATTTATTATTTATTTTATAAACTGAACCTTTTCATTATTTTGCTAGTAGAATGTGTAATTTTAATGCAGGATATTTTATTTATCAATTATTTGCATTGAACTAAACATAATTATTAACTGAGCTAACCCATTTTTATTTAATATTCGTATTGTCCGGAAGTGAGATGCATAAACGATAGGTTAGAATATATATATATCAAATATTCATATTTACAAATGTATTACATGGTTGTGAAATATGGATTTTGATAAAAAAAATTGACAATTGAATAAAATTTCTATAGAAAGTAATTATGAATTGTCTGAATGCAAAAAAAGTCCAATAAAGAAGTAAATGTACAAAAAAAAAATGAAGAGAAATTATATTGAAAAAAGTTATAACTATTTGGTCTTATGTGTCACATGATGACCACTAAAAATTATAATTAATACTGGAACAAGGAAGATTCGATTGAATATAACTTATGGCATTAATTAATGATGAGAAGCTAGTTTGAATTATCACATCTTTTTGGTTTTTACCTTTTTGCAAGACAAAGAAACTAGTGAAGATAGTTGGTGAAAAATGTATCTTAAACTTAGAGACAGTGAGTCTAGGTTTCTGATAATATTGATTAGTCTTCCAAATAGTGACAAAGGAAAAGAAAATTTCAAGCGTTGGCTTGCAGAACTAAAGTCAATAACAACTTTTAAAGAAATGTATTATAGCAAGCACGTGCCTCATAAAAATTCATAAAGTAATTGAAAGAAAAACGTAATTCATTCACTGCTGAATACAATCTCTTATTTACGTATTGGCTACATGAGTTGGGAATTGGTTTATATATATTACGAATAACAGCAGCTATATTCAAACTTAAGAATATAAAATGTATTACTTTAAAACAATAATATTTGACCTCTAATGAGAGATGTATTGCACTTGTAATAATAATTTGGGGATATTTAATTATTAATGCATACACGCATTAGTCGCATTTTTTTTTTTTTTTTATAAATACCCAATATAAAAGCGAGAATGGGGGGGGGGGGTGACATCGTATCAATTACATAACAGTTACAAAACTGACAATTTGAATTAAATCGTTTGTGTCATTAATACATAAACTGAAATATAATTCTCCTAAGAGAACTCTGCTAATTTTGTTTTTTGCTGCTTTGTTGCATGTTATTATCTTGTTAAGAGTTTGTACTAAAGGGAAAAATAATAAGATCTAGGAAGATCGATGGATAATAATTAAAATAATTGAACTTGGGATTGCTCTTTCTCTTTTTACGCAAGTCAGGAATTTTTTAATTTTGCTTTTACAAAGAAGTGTCAGATGTGATTTAATTTAAAGTTTTAAATTTATTAAAATTATTGATGAAGCTAATATTTTTTTCATTTAGAGAAAGTTCAAATATTATAAAATTTCAACTAATAATTACTATCTTTAAAATGCTTTATGAGAATTTTATTTAACACGAAGATGTTCATATTGGTTTTAAATAATTTACTTTTTTTCAAAAAAAACAAAAAAAACAATACTATATACATAAAAATATTAATATTAACTCATATGGTAGCGTAGCTATCATATTGAGTTTAGAATTAAAAAAAAAAATAGCATAGTCAATGCAATAATCTTTCGTCTCCCAGACTCCCACACATATTATAGAAAAAAATTTGAATTATGCTGTATGTACATATCCATGTTAAAGTATACAAAAATTGTCCCCTTGCAGTGATTAGGTTATCGAATAATATTTTCTTTCATGTAAGCCATCTCAATTAATTATCCAATTATTGGTTGGTAAACGAATATTTAGCTATTTTTATCTAGAAGGTAGACAAAAAGGATAATATAAATTCTCATTCGCTGGCACATGACTAGTTTGATGATGTTGCTTTCTCATTCACTGTTTCTTATTTAGAAAAAAGCTATATAAAAGCTGTTTCACCTTTTATCTTAAAGATGTACAAGACTAGTAAAGAGGAGGGTGAACGCCCTCTTCTTATTAAATTCTTTGTCTTGTGTTTACGATTTGATCGCTATTAATAACACCTGATTGGCTAATAAGCACGAGAGGTTTGCAGTCTATCAGTTTAATTTCAAATACTGTTTGCCTTTATAAATTAAATATTATTTACATACATTACTGCAAGTTATAGCATCTAAAAACTACTGCATAGTAAATCGTAGGATTTCTTTGTAATTTAAACTCAGTGAGTTAAATGTGAATATGTTTGAAGATTCAAGCTTTCAAATCTAAATACTTCAGACTGGCTTGGATATATAGAAAGACAAGTAAAGGGGAGGGTGGATTCCCTCTTCTTGTTAAATTCTCTGTCTTGTGTTTACGATTTGATCGCTATTAATAACACCTGATTGGCTAATAAGCGTGAGAGGTTTGCAGTCTCTCAGTTTAATTTTAATAAAAGATAGATACAAATTGACTTACAGAATAATCTGCATGATAATAATAATAATAATAACAAAACAACAGCAATAATAATAGGAATAGTAGTAGTAGTAGTAATATAATAAAACAATAATAATGATGATGATGTAATAATAATAATAGAATTCCTATGTAACCTTAACCCCATTCATTGTACTGTAAATATACACATAAACCAATGTAAAGAACCTATATAACCAATTTATTGTGCAATAAAGTATATTGATGAAATCTAATAATAATAATAATGATGATGATGATAATATTAATAATAATAATAATTATTATTATTATCATTATTATTATTCAGCAGAAAACAGTTCACCTGTATAGAACACAGTTTTTTAGCTCTAGTTTATATAGTCTCAAAGTGCTTTAAATACCAAGCTGATAATAACAAATATGACAATGGAGATATCACATGACCAGACATCTCTTGCCAATATTATGAACTCTCAAGATCAAAGTACAGATTTTAATCAAACATATCAGAACTTTATTAGCAACAATGTGGAAATTCTTCATAGCAACAAGGACATAATTTCTAATAAAATCAACAGCTTCAGAGAAAAAATTAAATCCTAAGCAAACATACAGAAATGTCATTAGCAGTGATTAAAAAATTGACCATGGTGACCATAGATTCAGATAATATTACCTTTTCCAAAGATCAAACCACAATTTTTAAAAATCTCCATAACAACAAGGATATTAGCTCAAATAATATCAACAGCTTAAGAAACTGAAGTCCAAATACTAATCAAACAGATGGAAATGTCAGCTCTAATTAGGTAAGTTAAGATATAAGTTCAAATGGTATTTACTGGTTACAAAAGGGTCAAAGTACAAATTCAAAAAAACATATGCAAATGTCATCACCAATAATGTACAAACATTTCATAGTAACAACAATGTAATTCCAAATACTCCAAGGTCAATTCTACATTTTCACAAAACTACTCTCAAAGATCTCACAATTTGGGATTTAAATATACAACAGCTCTATCCCTTCACATCATTGACTGGACATCAGAAGGACTAGCAGATATTA
Source organism: Epiperipatus broadwayi (assembly GCA_028023455.1). Taxonomy (NCBI): domain Eukaryota; kingdom Metazoa; phylum Onychophora; class Udeonychophora; order Euonychophora; family Peripatidae; genus Epiperipatus; species Epiperipatus broadwayi. Next base: position 6,662,983 of record JAQFVV010006222.1, read on the forward strand.
GTGACAGATTTCTTAGCACTATCCCCTGTGTCTTTATACAACATTTAAGAAATTTTTTCACCAGTCTCTGGGCTATCAGTCACTGATATGAATTTATCTTGCTACAAGTTCCCTCAGAAACTTCTCCCAAGATGCCTTTAACATGTATGGAATATGGAATTCAATCATTCAGATAGTTGATTACCCAAGTTCTAAGTATCTAGCAATTGAATTTTTCTCTGTTACCTTTAGGGAACACTTCCAAATTCAAATCAGAACACTTGGAAACTTTGCTTTGAAAACAGTTGATCCAAATTGGAACAACTGCATCACTGGGGTATTAAAGAATATTTATTTCAGATATACCCTATAATATTTTCAATGGATGATGCAGCCCTTTATCAATTTTTCTGAAGGATATCCCTGAACCTATTCCAGTTGGCATTTATGAATTCAAAATTCAACTGCATCCAGAGATTGACCTAAATATGATACCTACCCATATTCTTGACCAAGAGGCAACTTCATGTTTATAGATTAATGGTCTAAAACCCCAATGCTATGTCTGTGGAGTGAGGGGTCATCTTGCAGCTCAGTGCTTAAACCTACTAGCTGCACCTTCATCGACATCTATCTCTAAAACAAATTTGCAAAATAATTAGCCACCAATTAGAATTGGGCCACTCCTAAGCTGAGATCTGCAGCAACAGTCAGCCTGATGGTTCAACAACTTCCCAGCTAGCCCTCATTTTACCCCAGGTGTAGAATTCATGTCAATGGATTCAACACTAACATCAGAACAATTACCTGTCTATCCCCATTATGTATGCACAGTCAACTTTGCTTCCAAAATCTACTCAACCTGCCACTCCATCCCCATGCAACAAGAACCAGGCAATAGCATGAATGCCCAACCTTCTCCTGAGATAGACCTGCATCAAAACACAACACAGAGTTAACATATCATAAGAAATAAAACTTTAATAAATAGCATGGAAACAATTGCACCTTGCCAATTTTACCCATGCCACTTTTCCCTTCATACCAACTCCTAATAAAAGCAAGAGAAAATATGGAAGGCCTAAGAAAAATCACCAACAACAAAAAACCCAAAACTAATAATACAGACCATCTATCACTCATTATTGAGATTACTGACAAGCCCTATATGCCCATGCAAATCACTACTTTACTGTACCATCTCACCAATCACTTTGCTTACCCTTCAAACCAGAACCAACACCAGCCCAACAATGATCTCCTCCAACCAAACTAATAAATAACAGGTTAGTAATCACTCAACAAACACGTGCACTCACTGATACTTTATACTGGCAGAATCAAATGCCATTGCAGAGTCTTGTGCTTTCAAAGAACTCTCTCTCTCTTGCATCATTAGCCCTCTTCATACTCCATAAAACTAAAAATAATAGACCCCAATGTTCATAATCTCAATTCACCAACAAAACTATATCAATTACATAAGTAGATTATTATCATTAAAAATCATCTCAGATTACTGGAGACCAAAAACATACTGAGAATCTCAAACTGACCCCACTATCTATCACCATAGACATAGATTTTGTGTTTGCTCTAAAGATACTTTCTTACATTAGTAAGTGCTGGTATTCCCATCACTTCCAATTGCTCATTCAAGTCATTTAAAATTCTATATATTGATGGGAAGTTACTAATATACCACTTTTCACCACCATATAGTAGCACTAAGCATAGTATTTGTCTATATTGCTCTCAGCCTTACAGTTATCATCACCCAAACCATCAATTCATTTCTTACAACAAGCCCACACCCAACCATATTAATGGGTGATTTCAAACTGGATTATTCAACTTTTATAAATAAATGGCTTTTTCTCTTCAATTATCACTAATGAGTGCCCATAGTTTTCTACTATCTGGTTCAATCACTTCGCAACCAGCATGCCACACTCATTGGCCTACGCTTTCACTATCCAATGTTGCATCACCTAATAGAACTTATTCTTAATCCCAATCCATTCTTGGACTACTCTGTCCAAACAGTCACACTTAACTTTAATGAGCTCCATGTCATATCCATTCAATTATGTAAAACAATATGATTCTCCCCTATTTACTACTGAGTTCATGATTTTCAAATACTACATCATGTTAAACAAGCTACATCAAATGGCTCTGGACCCAGTTCAGAAATATTTTGCCTTCATATATCATTAAATATAGAATGTGTTACATAAAAAAATTTCCATTACTAAGTCCACACACCTAAAACACCAACAGCTAATCAGGCTCACTCAAATTTACCATCATGTTTTGCAGACAGTTGAAAGACTACTTTGCAATCAAAAAAAGAAAAATTTGCCTAATCCAGCAGCACAAATGGACAAGGGCATACATATTCTGGATCTTTTATCATCCATCCTTACCAACAGTCCCTATGGCATTTCAAACTGACATAGGTGTAAATAATGGACATTATATGATCCACCATATATACCTGTACCCATGATATATTCATTCCATCAATACACTGCTTTGCACCATTGGAAACTAATATGTCTTTCCAATTCATCCAGTTTGCCATCAACTTGCCACTATTAAAAACTCTTGTCATCCTGGGTCTCATGGAATTCCGGCATTCACCTTAATTCATCTTAATTATTCATTACACTGTATATTCATGATCTGGCCTATTCACTATTCCATAGGATATACATTGGAAAAAGGTTTGTATCCAACTGCCATAGTGTTTTTCATTAAAAACCCTGAGGTTACGCATAATCTAACCTCCAGCCTATCTCCATGAGACCACTAGCCATTAAAATACTTTTAAAAGTAATCAAGGACCAAATTTAGCCACTTATATTTCCATTATTATCACATCTGCAGTTTGCCAAAAAAGGCTCCTCAACAAGTCAAGCAGCACTCATATTTATGACAATTTTAGCTCATTTTAAAAAAAAAACCACAGTGCTAGTATAGTTTAGCCTGATATACAAGCAGCTTTTGATTCCATCTCAATTAACTTACTTATTCAAATGCTCACTAACACCATCATCCCACCTACTCTGTTATACCTAATCATCAACATCCTTCTGAATCAAGAGTTGCACATCACTCTTAAATGGTAGAAATTTTCCATCTTTTAATCTACACACCTAAGCTCACATGGGTCACCCTTAAGCTTATTAATTTTTACACTCTACATAAGTCCATTTATACAAAAAAATATGGAAAAAACAACCAGAATCCACACAGCCAGCAATATATTCTCTGCATAGCCTATATGGATGACATCTCAGTCATCCTGCCTTCTCCATATTACAAACCATTCTTAATGACTACACAGCAGTCTATAAACTGCACTTTAACCACAAAAAACTGCTACATGCCCTCTATTCACAAAGAAATCATGTTCCCAAGTTTTCTAAGGAAAACTCACTTCATTCTTAGGCTTTCTCCTTTACAAATATTCCCTTGGCTTAAGACTTACAAAACAAACCATTATAAGATTCTGTGCTGCAAATTATCAACTCACTTTTTAAGGCAATTTACTCAAGATATGCCTGTTCAATAGTCTTATTATGATAAAAAAATCGCATATTATGTGGCTATTATCAAATTTTTAAGGATGTTCATTTCTGGTATCAACTCTATGTGCAATAAATTGCTCACAAGACCATATTTATATCCATAAAATGGCTCAACAACCAACTCTTGTACAATGACCTAGCCTTACACAGAATTCAGATGTTTTATACAGTAAAAAGCTATTAACTTAATAGTAGCTATTACCAACCTATTCCAAAACCTCCAGTGCCTGCTGAAAGTAACTCCTACAGATAAACCTTTTCTTTCAACACCACAGATCTTATTCATTCCATCCTAGGTATCACCAACCAGATCAACTTCTCCCACAATTCCAAGTATAATTACTGGCAAGCATATAAACTGCTTTATCTCAGACCCCTAGCATTGATTACCATCTCTATGCTTAAAATAAATAACCATCACCTTTTCAACCAATTTTAAAAAATGGGCACTAGAATTGAAGATTTTTGCCTTTCTAATCAAACACAACCTGTATGGTTTCCAATTTCTTTGGTATCGTCACCTATACAAAAATATTGACCCATTCTGTGGGCTATTCCATGAAGTCAAGAAGACTCAACAACATCTTCTCAATTACTGCCTCAATTACTGCCAAGCACTAAACTCCACATAGCAACTTATGCTAAATTCATGTAGGCAGTCCATTACTGCCATTCACCATATAACTCCGGCCAGCCTAAGATTACACCTTCCTGCAGTGTGAACAGCCACGTTTATCCAATTAGAAGTCATCCATCCACCTTTATCAATAAATTACTCCAGCTAAAAGAATGGGGTAACAACATAGTCCCCATGATATTTTTGCAATGACCTGGTCACTCATTACAAGTAGTCAAACCTATAAGTGACTATAAATACAGTAGGCAATATACCTTTAGTCTGCTTAGTGACTGGCTACTTAGCGATATTTCACAATAGCAGTCATCATCAATTTGTACCCACTACCTTGATTTACAATCGATTATTCATTATAACGATCGGGAAAATTATAAAAAAAAATTTTGGGGCAGCCATCTTGAATTTTGTGTCACTGATGACATCAGAGAAAAGGTATTTTAAATTCATTTTACCCAAAAGCAAAAGTACATTATTATATAGCACATACAATATTTTATTCATAAAACACAATGTTAGTGCTGCATTCAGTATTAGAAATATAGAATGTATAAACTTAAAATATATATAATTATTGAATCTATAATACTGTATATATATACAAGTGTCGCATGTCTTTAGAAAAATTAAACTTTATTTAAATGTAATGTACAGTATTTGGATTATTTAAATAAAGTTTAATTTTTCTATACATTCAACACTTATATTAGATGATGAAAACAGTACAACTAAAATACCATCATCACAAACTTTCAGGAAAACACTAAATATTAATATTAAATTGTGTGTATGTGTTCCTTAGTTGCGTACACTCAAGTGATTTCAAATCAAAAAAAAAAAAAACATTTAAAAAAAAAAGTTTAAAAAGAAAAACAGATTGAATTTAAAATAAGTGTTAATAAATAATCTTTCTACACGAATGGGGAGGGAGGGGAGGGGAGGCACTATTACATTACTAAAAATATACAGTAAGAAAAATAAACTTAGCTTATGTTTTAAAAAATTAGTAAGTTAGATTTTTTCTTTTATTACTCTGGAGTCCAGTAATAAGTCTTTATGTTTAATTAAATAATTTATAATTAAACATTGTTTTTTAATTTGAATAATTTCACATAAGTAATAAACATAAATGTATAGTAATATGTACTGTAATACAAATTTTAAAAAATGCACAAATTTTAAAAAATGCACTTCAGTATGGATTTTTTTCATTACGATGAAAATCTTCTGCGGAAGAATATAAAAACTCTTAAATTCAAATTTAGTTTCACTTTCTCTTTCTTTTTGCTGTATTGTACTTTTTAAACAGTGAAAATATGCATTTTTTTTCCTAGTGATATAAAACTTTTCTTTTTAGATACCGTATTTAGTCATCATTGCCATGAAAAAATCAAGAAAATCTTTGAGCTTGAAAACCAAAGTGGATATTTTACATTGACGGGACCAACCAATTTTTTTCCCATAGACCTCCATTATCAATAGATATTCTGTAAATGATAGGAGGACCAATTGCCATCACTAAGTGGGGTAAAAGTGTACTAACAACCTCCATGCACATTTCACCTGCTTTATAATACCACTAGCTACATAAAAAATGATGTTTCAGATACTCATTACAATTGTTCAATACCATAAAAGTCTATCTAACCAGACTAGTCAAGCTCAAGACAAATGAACTTTAATTCAAAGATTATGAACATTTCTTTTTTTTATGCATTTAATACTGTGTTATACAAAAAAGTATCATTAAAAACAATCATTTACTATTACCAATGTTCATATAATTGTACTGTAATAATCAAATTTATACAATAACAAAGAGTCACTATATTTTTCTTTGTAACCCTTAAAAAAACCCTTGTAAAATATTTGTAAAACCAATAAAGGATATTTTTTGATCAATAAAGTATATTGTTGAAACATAATAATAATAATAATAATAATAATAATAATAATAATAATAATAATAATAATAATAATAATAATAATAATAATAATAATAATAATAATAATAATAATAATAATAATAATAATAATAATAATAATAATAATAATAATAATAATAATAATAATAATAATAATAATAATAATAATAATAATAATAATAATAATAATAATAATAATAATAATAATAATAATAATAATAATAATAATGATGATGATGATGATGATGATGATGATGATGATAATAATAATAATAATAATAGTAATACTACTACTACTACTACTCCTGATAATGCTAATGCTACTACTACTACTACTACTACTACTAATAATAATAATAATAATAATAGTTCTACCATCACGTACAACAGAATACCTTTTCTCAGAAAATACAAGACATTGCAATGGATCCAGTCCAAGGATGGTATGCATTTAATAATCTACTTTCATTCAACATTGATCATCTCACCAGAACATCACCTCCCCCCACCCCAACAAAACTACTAAAGTGAATGGATGATACTTACAAAAATTTTTTTGTTACTTTCCAATCAAATCTCGATCATCCCAGTCTAATAGCTTTAAAGAAAACATATCAATTGCTAACAAATCGGCTTAGAGAATATATCTCCATTAAAATGAGAAGGATATAACTAAATAAGCTCCATATGTATACCAGAACTTCATACCTAAATAAGCCCCATATGTATACCACAAACTTCATTAGAGGGGTGCTGGGACACCCCTCCCAAGTTTTGAGTCCCAACAGCTATTAAAATTTAATCTGATATTGTCTGTGGAGATTTTATGTTGGAGAAACTATACACATTCTATAGAGAGAAATTTCAGAAAGTCTCCTCACCAAATTTAACAACTTTTTAACATGATAGATTAGAAAATGAAATTAATATTAGCTCAAAAGACTTCATTCAAAAAATAGAAGCGATACCAGACTCATGTCATCCCAGTATAGGTGGAATTCCTAAATTTGTATACAAGCATCTTGATAAAATCACAGCACAATGCATGCTTAACCTAGTCTCTTATCTTGCTCAGGACATCTATAAAATACAAAGCTTAAATCAAATTATGCTTGTACTATTCATGAAAAAGAAACAGTCGCAAACACTACAAACCTACATCCAATTTCAATGTGCTCCCTTGTCATAAAGATAATAAAATCAGTGATAAAAGACAAAATAAAACCACTCATCATATCAAACCTATAAAAAATGCAATTTTCCAAAAAAGAATTCTCAACAGGACAGGCAGTTTTCTATTCAAGTCAACTATAGAAACTGTTAGGGAAAAAATACAGTCCAATTGTCATTCAACTACATATTGAAGCCGCATTTGACATGGTATCCATCAGTACTCTCCTTAAAACTCTACAAAAATATTCAGTTCCCAGTGCCTATCTAAACTTGCTAGCAAACCTTTCAAACCAGGAGATTTATGCTGCCCTAAATGGAAAAACCTCACCTCCAATAATGCCACATCAGTCCATTCCACAGGGCTCACCTCTCGGCGCCTTATTGTTCACTGCCTACATCAATCCTCTTATAAAAATAATAGAAAATGAATTCTTAGGAGTCTACATGTCTAGCATTAATACCAATATCTTATGCATCATGTATATGGATGATATTGCAGTATTTCTGTCATCCCAAAAGCAATTTCCCAAGCTCCTAAACATACTATCCAATTTTATAAAAGAATATAAAATAACATTTAATATGAAGAAATTGTGAGCATGGCAGATCTTCACCTAAAGTTTTCAAAGGTAGATCAAGCCCATTTCTTGGGTTCAACTTCTATTTATGCCATTCACCTTAATAAATCACTCATACAGAAAAATTTAATAAAGAGAATAGAAAGGATTGTAAAGTCCCTCTCTAAGGCCTACCTTCATATATATATATATATATATATATAATATATGAATATATATATATATATATATATTAATTTATATAAGAAAATGGCCCTGTTCAACATGCTAGTGATTACAAAAATCACTTATTATACTCCAGCAAATATCTTTACTAAGGCATTCACCAATAAAATAGATTCCTTAGGCAAGAAACTATTCTGGGGAAAAAAGATAATCTCAATATCTGTAAAACATCAAAGAAACCCCTTTTACAAATTGGCTTTGGCCTCCATTCAATACATACCTTCAAGATACAAAAAAACCTTGAATTTCCACATGTGCACAAAAAATCCCATATTTAGATGTTACCCCCATGGCCACCTCCTTTCCAGGGATATCTGAACACATTACTTACACCAGTACTATCAATTCACAATTTCAACTTCAAACCAACCACAAACTAAATATAAATATTGGCAAGTTCATCAACTTCTACATCCAAGACAAGATGATACACAAACTCCACTTTATATCACTAATAAACAATTGTGTCACAAATTCAAACAGTGGTCACTTGAATCAAAATACTTTGACTTTTTCCTAAAGATAAATCTTGACTCGCTACCCATGCAACATTTTCTGAAATACCAAAAAAATTACAAAGACCTGAATGATGTGTATAATCTTTGCCATAGGGACTCAGAGACACAAAATCACCTATTTTTTCATGCCCAGGTCTAGAAAAAATACATGAAATAATTAGCACCTCATTTAAGAATAAAAATATCAACCTGAAAAGCCTTTTTGACTCATTTAAAAGGGATATCTTTGCTGAAATAAGAAACAGCACATTTATATATATTCTATGCCCTGTGGTGTACAAGGTGTACTTTTATATATAACCCCAGAAGGCACCCAAACACATTTAAAAATAAACTGCAAACCATATGTGAGAGAGACATGAGGATCACAGATTACACTAAATACATTGACACTTGGAATATTCTACACTTATATAATAAATATACTAGAAAAAAACCATATCTAGCATGCATCCTTGTGCCAGCAGTGAAGTCGACTGATGCAAATCGGACACATTCTTGGTTTGGTTTGGTTGGAGTATATCCAATTGTATACAATCTTATTGTTGAGCAATCACCCTATCCTTGTTGTTTTGTATTTGTATTTTGTTTGTTTCATATATAATTTTTCTTACCTTATTTCTTAAATATTTCTTGTTTGTTTTTCAATGTATACAATGTATTGATGAAATCATTTTGCATATGTAGTTTCATGAATCAATTTATATGTAAGAACCATGTTGACAAATGAAACTTGAGTAACCTCCTTGAATGCTAATAAAGTTTATCCTTTGAAACATCATCATCATCATCATCTTAATAATACCATTTTACAATCATATTTATTTTATTGGAAGGAAAAGAGATAGTTAAAATGTATCCTAATGATATAAATGGTTAATTAAGTTTTGCATAGATCTTAGAAACTATGTTTTAAGGGTGAAATGAGAGCAAGGAATTCTAAATACCACCCAGATGATCAAATGTTATGATTTAGTTACTCAATAATATAAATTATATATTTTGGATGAAAATATGATGATCATTTTTGTGATTATTGTTATCATTAATAGTGCTTTGGCATCATTCCTGCTATGAAGTATTACCTCAATGACGTATTACTCTATGTTTGTGATGTGTTTAAAATAATGCCTCCAAGGAATATGCAAATAAACTTAATTGATAAAACTTGTCTGCAGATCTCATAGAGGTGTTATTTTTAAACACATCATAAACTTAGAATAATACATCACCAGGGGTAATATCATACCATGTGTAATATCAAAGTTAAATGCTAAAAAAATAATAATGGGCATATATATTTGTTACAAAAAGGGGGGGGGGACATTATGATGCAAAATGAAACAGATACTTGTGAGTTGTGCTTTTTTAAGCGATCCTTACCCTTTTTATCATATTATGGCACTTTGAGCTGTCATATCCCACATGTAATACCAAACTTCAAATCACTAAAAAAAAACATGTAATTTCCAATGATGGACAGATATATTCATTATGGAAAAAGGGAGAAATATGAAAAAGAACCTTGAAATATTTTTTAAATGGCATGTTGTAACAAAGTTTTAGATTTCCATTATTTTTTTAATCTAGAAAAAAAACATAAAATAAAATGAAAACTGTAAGATAAAGTTGTACATTTATCTAAAAATAGCATTATATTTAAATATCCTTTTTTTTTTTTTTAAATAAAAAAAAATTGCAGTCCAGTATTTAAGCAAAGCAGAACGTTAGATATATGAAAAAATAGAAGGTATATAGATTCTGCTTCAGAGAAAATGTCAGAATGGAGAATACTTAAGAGGTTATGTGACATTTGATCAAATTGAGATTTTTTGTGCTTTAGTTTTGAGTCTGACATTATTTTTCGGTATATTTATGTAATTAAATTAAAGCCTTTACATGATCAACTTCATGACAAGGTGAAGAAAAAAAACTATACTTATCAGAATACTAGGTGATAATAAGAATTAACATTTTTTATTTTTACTTGCAAAAATAGCTAGATATTCAATTACTGACCAGTAATTTGAGATGACTAACTGGACTGGTTATAAATAGGTCAGCTACTTAGAAAAAAAAAAAGGAAATTAAGTTTGTTTAAAAATTTACGATTATCTGATTTCATCATAATTTGAACCCCCAAATTATGGTCAAGACAAAGTGTGTGTATATATGATTGTAAAGTATTAACATGAATATATATATAAAAAAAGCATTAATAAATAAATAAATGTCTAGTAGAAGAGGCGCCAATTAAAACAATTTAATCGCGTGATTCATTACAACTTCTACAGTTCTCGTAAGTTTTTTATTTTTTTTAATATTTAAAAATGTTATTTTAAAGTCTGCTTAATATAATTTCATCATTAAAAATTAAAATCTAATTCACTGAAATTATAATATAGATGATAATTCATAGACAGTCAATTGAAATAAATTTATAAATTCTACAATATTTTATCATCAATTCGTTTTTAATTACAAATGTTAACATTTAAAGAACGAGAAAATATATACATGCCAAATTAAAACTATGTGAAATTCAAAACAAAAATAAATTTTCCGTTATATATACCGTTTTATACAATAAACACACACGCACACACCAAAATCCGCTTGGCTTGCCCATAGCCTGATGTGATGTGATGTATTGTGGCTTCTCCTTAAACGAAATCAAGAACTAGCCACTTTATTTTCCATTCCCCACTCTAAATTTTTCCATATTCTTCTCCATCCCATTTCCACAACATAATTTTGTCAAAAATACATTCTCAGTAGCGATATCTATCAGTTATATATATTTTTTTTATTTTAAGCCTAAAAACCATATAAATGCCAAGCAATTGTAATGATCAGGTTTTGGAATATTTCATTCTTATTAGAGAAAGTTATCTTCTTATCGTGAGCTACCCTCTATAAAGTGTTGAATTTAAGAGCAGAAGGTTTCTGACCCATATCTTAATCTGTTACTTTAAATGCTTTATCGAATGACTTGTTGAATTATATTATTTATTAGATTTACCTAAAACTTTAAATACTTGTCTTCTGCCTGTTTTTAATAAACTTACAGCCATTCAAAAAAACCTTTTGGGAGAGTGATTGGCATATGTCTTATATAATGATCTGTATTTTTATAAATATATCTAGGAGCTCTACAAGGAAACATCATTTATATTGCATGCTAAAAATTCCAAGGACAGTACTCTATTCTGAAGTTATCTATTGTAAGCTTGAATAATCAATAGACATCCATACCCTGACTGATTTCTGGCTTTTTGCAATTATTATTGAGTATTAGGAGTCAAAGAATCCAGCATCCATCTTTTACTTACTAATACTCTTCAAGCTCACATACTGAATTTAAAATATATCTCTATATATATAAAATCCCTATTTTCTCTGTTGTCTGATTGGTGAATGTATGTTTGTTTTGTAAGGCTGTCACATGATGTGAATGTATGTTTATTCATAAAACTGTCACATGTTAAACCAATTAAAAAAACTAAATACTTCAAATTCTGAAAAATCAAAAAAAAAAAATCTTTAAATTTATTTTTATAAATAACTAACTATACTTAACTAAATCGTAATTTATATTACAAACATTTTAGGTGAAGGAAGGAATTTTTCCATTAATAGCCATAATTTTTTTTATGAAACAGTTATCCATAATGCTATCAAATTTAGCTTTATTAATATTTTGCTGGCTACATTTCTGAAGTTTGGGTTGTTCCAAACATTTTTTATTTCAATTATGAATTTCTCTTATTAGTTTATATGTCAAATTCACAGGGTAATAATCAGATTACAAAACAATCACTAAAATTAAATGTTAAATATAGTGATATTTATAGACTTTGAAAAATTATAAACCATTAATATATTGTAATACAAAAGTGATTGAGTACATTTATCACATTTACTCATATAATATTAAAATCTTTTCTTTAATTTACATTAAATCTTTAAAAAAATTGTTAAAGCAACCAAGTAAAAAAAACATGGTCTTTATAGGCCAGGTATATCTGATATATATATAATTTTTTATCTATGCTAACTTCCTTTTATAATTATATAGATTTAATCTCAGGTCAATTTTTAATTGTTTTAAAAACTTCTTCTACTCTTTGATAATACTAATAATAAAATATCCTATGACTTTTTCTTATAGTTATTGGTATTCCTTGAATGATGTCATTTTTTAGAACTGCTCTTGGAAGTACACCTGGGTCTCTTTTTACACGGACTTATTTAACACGATTTTGAAGTTATGTGATTCATGTTTCACTGGAAGTCCACCTCTGAAAATGTGCTATTACTTTAAATAATAAATTTCGCACACTTACGTTATATTGAAAGTAATAGCACATTATTGGAATTCGACTTTCATCTTAGTAATTTCAATGTTTTCAGTGCTTTATAATAGTAAGATTTCATGCAATAATGAAATTAAAATCATGATTTCCACATTTTATGTATACACACATTAAATTTTACAAGATTATAATGTAAATTTGTTCAAACATTGTGCGTGTTAATTTTGCATTTTAAATCACATTCTGTTTTTGCTTTTTAATAAAGAATGTAATCAATTATTATTTTCTTATTTATGACACTAATCATTAACATGTTTTTAAATTCCAACGAGAGCTAAATGGTTGTATGTCTGGATATCATGAGCTTCATAAACAATTAATAAAATCATCATCTCAAAGATTAATTACTAATTACGTTGTCACCAGAAAATCATTAACACAACACGAGAGTGAAGTTGGTGCTAGTTGTATTTCCTCTTGAGAAGAATCTTACAGTTTGCAAACGAACCTGTTTATCGATAATAATTAAAATGTGTATAAAAATGTAAATTACTGTATTGTAAATTATGCATAAAAATATATTATTTTGAATAAAATTAAATATTATAGTTAAAAAAAGTTTGTCTTGTATCAATTTTTTTCAAATTTGAAATTTTTTATTAGTCATATTTTATTTCCTTATTTTTTTTTTTGCATGAATTTTAAAGTAATTTTACATTGGTGCTTTGCTTTTACGCAAATTTTTAAAAATCACAGACCGCATCCTCCCTTTTTCAATGTAAGTTATGTCTATTTTTGCACGATTTCATTTGCACGTGTTTTCTGAGGAACCTATCTATCGTGTAAAACAAGACCCAGGTGTATATGAGAAATTCCACATTTTGTTTTTGGTTTGAATTTTTAAAAAAGTATTTTCAGTTTACTAAGATTTACTAAGTGACCTTAATATTTTTTTATCAAAACTGGCAAATATATGAATCAAATAATCATAGGATTATCAATCAGTAAGGTGGTATCTAACTAATAAAAACTATAAAAATTCTTATTAATTAGTAGAGATAATATAGTGAGTTGACAGCTCCTTGAAATTATTCCTTTTAAAACTGTTTTAATTTTGTGTGAACATCAATAAAAGGATATGCACACCTTATAATCATAATCAGAAAAATAGAAAGGATAAGATAAAAAACAAAAAGTTAGTAAACAAACAAAAAAGTGAGATTATTATATGTGTAATTAAGAAATGGAAATGTGAAGGTACAATCATGCAATGCCATTTTTACTATTAGTGCAGAGATATCGTTAATGGCATGAGAGATTCATGATCTGTGCTAATCTTGTGATAGACAATAATGTAGGGAAAAAAAGAAAAGGTATTAAGAAAAAGAATCCCCAATGACTGATTTAATTATAAATGTTCACAATAATTATTAGCAGATTAAATTAAGAAATGAAACATTGATAGTATAAAGCAGAGTTTATAGGTAAATCAATAGAGAGATTATTTTAAAAAGGCTATATGTAAAAAATTTATTATTGACATGCTCATACTAAATGGCACTCCAATATACTTGTCTCGAATGATACAACTAATTGGCTTTTATTAAATATTCCATATCATAATGAAAACTATCAAGATTATTTAATTTTGAAATCATGTGTCACAGAAGCTGCAGAATAAGTTTTACAGCTTCCATTTACGTTTCATTGCAATAACCAAACCAATTGATAGGTGCTGACTCAGCATAAAATGATCTTGAGGGTCACTTGTCTTTTAAAATATCTTTATTCATATGTCTTAAAAAGAACGTTGGTGGTCGAGTGGTCAGCATAGTTGCCTTACAAGCAGTTGTCCCGAGTTTGTGGGTTCACTCCCCGGTCAATGCTATGACACATGAAAAAAAAAAAAAGAATGTTTGATGACGTGATAGTTATTAAGTACATCTACAAAGAATATTTTTTTACTAACAATTTTGTGTCAAAGCAAATTTTATTTTAAGTGTGTAATAATGTTAAAAATATCAAGAGTGCATTGGAAAAACATTATTAAAAGTTGGAGCTGAAATAACTGAGGCCAAAGATTGATCTAAATCTGAAATCACAAAGTTATTTGATCGTATATGTATATATATAATTTTTATATAAATTCGTAATACTTTTATGTAAAATTCTTTTTAAAGTTATATAAATCAGACAAATTATCACTGAGTTTTACGCCATTTATTGAATAAATAAATATATATATATCTTTGTAAAATTATATCTTATTGAAGAATATTCGAAATTCATATACATTAATTAAAGATCTCCCCAAAATCAATAGATTAATCAAAATTTTGTTACGTTAAAACAAAATAGTTTTAATTTTATTGATTTGATAGTTTTATCATCTAATTATTACAATTCAGTGTACAAGAGTTAATAATGTTCTAGCAATAACGCATTTGATAATATCTTCTTGAGATAAATATACTAATAATTATAACTAATTATTTATTAAGCTGGAGATTATGTCATTTCATCCTAGATATAAAATTTAAACTTAATATATATTTATAATATTCAAATATAAGCATATTGTCTGTACTAAATTTAATGTAATTATGAGGGATTTGAATTCAGAATTTCAAGCTTCTTATAGCTATGCACTTCATCTTATACAGCTAATAAACATGATCACATACATGTAAAAAATATAAATGATCTTTAATATATGTATTTCATACTGAACTAGCACTCATCAGTTGGTTCAGATCACCACCGCCAACATATGTATGTGCAATCACTGCTCAGTTTATATTAAAATAGCAAATCTTCAAACTTTAATGGACAAGTTTCAGCCTTTTCCTCCCTCTAACTCTTCAGCCATCCATATCATTGAAATTCTGATGATGGAACACTCAAAGCCCTTGTTGATGCCAATATTATTGTCATACCCATGTTGACTTTAAGACACTCTGATCCTCACATACATATAAGATCCTTAATATGTTCATTTAATTACACAAAAGATGGATGTAATATTCAAATATAAGTATATTGTCCGCACTAAATTTAATGTAACTATAAGGGACTTGAATTCAGACTTTCAAGCTCCCTATGGCTATGCAATCATCTTATATCATTAATACCCTTGACATACATGTGAAAAATTATAAATGAGCTCCAATATACATATTACCTGCTGAAGCAGCACTCAACAATTGATTCAGATCACCATCTCCACATGTGAAAAATTATAAATGAGCTTCAATATACATATATCATGCTGAAGCAGCACTCAACAATTGGTCCAGATCACCATCTCCAACACATATATACAATCACTACTTAGTTTATATTAAGACAGAAATCCTGAAACTTTAATGGACAAACTCTCCAACTCCTCAGCCATTCATATCATTGAAAATTCGACAATGGAACATTCAAAACCCCTTGCTGATACATATAGTCACATGGTGTCACTTATTCGTGTGTTTAATGTGATGAAATATGCTTTAAATTTATCTAGCATATAATCTTCTAACCAAATTTGTGCCATGATCTTTTATAGTAATGATTTATACAATTTCTTATAAATTATATGCTAATTAATACTTGATATTGAGTTCATGTAATTATATGAATGATATTTTTTCAAAATGATGGCAATCTGATTGCTTTTGCAAAAATCTTTGCAGTCACCTTAATGGAATATTCTTTATTGTATTGATGGAATGTAAAGTACCACAGCTGAATATACTCATTTTCACTTACTGATTGTATTTCCTGTCAAAAATTGAAAATTGTAGACATTTCTTAAATAATTTTTATAAAAACAATTGTACCATTTTATTATTTAACTTCTATTTTGTTTTTCATTTTCCCTATGATTAATTAATCAGTAGTAATATAAAATGGTGTCAATGTTGATCACAGCCATGTTATCATTATGAAAATTAATCAGTAGAAAGCAGTCAAAATATATTCTATGTATTTTAATTGAAAACTTTCTGAATAGATTGATATAATAATATTGTGAAATATTCTAATTTATTAAAAAGGTATTTACCACTTAGATAATTTATTGGTAAAAGACTAATAGACTGACCAGTATGGACATAAATGAGCTTCATTACTATAATAACAAAAGTCTCATTGAAGTGGGAAAATGCTATTTATGCAAATTTCAGAAATTAATATTAAGTTGCTGTAACTTAAAAATGACTGACACACAATTAATGTGAAAATGTTTCAAATGAGTCATTATCAGAGAAAGTGATGCCTACATTGTCATCAGATGTTATATAAGAAACAATTAACTTACTTACATAAAATTATTTTCAAAAAAGTATCCTTTTAATTCAGGTCATTTATTGGTCTTGCCATTTATGTAAGGGAAACTGATGGTTGATATATGCGCATGATAAATTCTTCTGGCATATAACCAAATTATTTTAAAATCAATATGCAAATTGTCATTTTAAGAAAAATTAATTGAAATTTGCATTTGATTAATTAAATTTAATTACAATGAATATTGATGATGATAATAAATCTTACATCCTTTATTTAACTGCTTATATAAAGTATGGTATTATATTTGCTGATCATCAATTTATTTTTTATAGCAGGGTAGGAAACCATTTTTTGCCAGGGACATTTGAATATTTATAATATCCTTCCTGAGCCATTCAAAATTATCTATTTCAAAATTAGCCTGCTATATTTGATCAAATATTTGAGTAATTAGTTTTAATCATTAAGGGAGTGCAATTTTTACAGTTGGAAGCCAATTTCAACTTGCCCTTTTCAAATGAGGTTTCAAAATTTTTTGTGAATCCAAAGTAAAGTAATATCATTGTTATTAATAATTGTTACCATATTCAATGACAATTTTTCCAATTCACCATGTAGTTATTCTTCATGACATATTTATATTCCCAAATTTCTTTTTATGAACTGATTAACTCTGCAGAAGCTAGGATGTACTCATTTATAAACTCCCTTTCAGAAAACGGTTTGAAAGTTTTTGGCCTTTTTTTAAAATACTGTTATCTGCCTTCTCAGAATTTTCTGACTAGTTTGAAAGTTTTATGTCAGATACTTGATAAAGCTCCTTTTCAAGTTTCTTATCTTAATATTTCTTTCTTTCCCAACAAATTTGTTGTTGTCAGAATATTTAGATAAATAATGTTTTTTTTATTGTTTTTTTAAACAAAGCAAAACTCTCTCCATACAGTAATGCCACTCTGTGCCAACCAGAGTAATCAATGGATGCCAGAAGGCTTGTGCATAAAATCCTTATCTAGTGCCTACTCATCCAATATACCCAGTCTAGTTTCTGGCTTCTGGCCTTTATCAGTGAGGAGCCTTGGATCTGAGAGCACTGCACCTAGATCTTAGGATCTAATGCAACCCTCCAGCAGCCACCTTTTCAATTTCATTCTCATAGTTTTGTAGTTAAGTGGAGATAAAAGGTGACTGCTGAAAGGTTGCATTAGATCCTAAGATCTATGTGCAGTGCTCTCAGATCCAAGGCTGCTCACTGACGAAGGCCACAAGCCAGAAACTAGTCTGGGGATATTGGATGAGTAGACACTAGATAAGAATTTTATGCACAAGCCTTCTGTCATCCACTGATAACTCTGGTTGGCACAGGGTGGCACTACTGTATTGAGAGAGTTTTGCCTTGTTTAATAACAATTATGTGCTAGTATAAGAGATGATGATCGTGTATTGTTTTTTTAATAACTGAAATACTTTCCAGACATATTAGGCATATCAATTTGGTATTTTTTGTCTATTAAAAATGCATAGATCCATTTCTATTGAATGAGGCAATTTTCTCTGTCATTGTTTTTTATCTTTCTCAGTGTAACCTAATAAAAAAAATAACATAAAATGACAATAATAAAACAAAGTAAAATTCTACTTTTGTTTTTGTAATAAATAGTCTATTTATATAGCACTTGACTATGTATGTAATATAGAAGAAAAAAACAACCTCCGATCATATGCTTTTTACAAATTTATATGTACTCAACCATAAACATCAGTTTAAAAAGAAAAAGAAGCCCACTTATGCTCAAAGCTTATCATTATATAAGCTTATGCTCACTGTGCTGAAATCAGGGCTTTAACCTATTGTGGCCTGATATATAACTTGATAAATGAATTGTACAAACTTATTTATTCTGTAGCAAGAGAGAGATGGAATCTCAATTTTAACCATCTGCAATTAGAAATAATAGACTATTTATATAATACTTGACTATATGTGTAATATAAAGAAGGAAATAAACCTCCAGTCATGTGCTTTTTACAAATTTACATGCCCTCACATGTAAGCATTATTTTAAAAAGCATAAGTGAACCACTTATACTTAGAGCTTATTGTTATATAATCCAACCATTGCTCAATGTGCTGAAATCAGGGTTTTAACCTATTGTCTGACTGATATATGTATTTAAGCATTACATAAATAGACTATTTGTTACAGTAAATCCAATTATTGGAGTTGGTTAAAAATGAGATTCTATCCCTCTTCTGCTATAGAATAAATAAATTTGTACAATTCATCTGTCAAGTTATATATCAGACACACAATAGGTTAAAGCTCCTATTTCAGCAGTGAGCAAAGATTGGCTTATACAACAATAAGCTCTAAGTGTAAATAGTCCACTTATGCTTTTTAAACTGATGCTTATGGGTGAGTGCATGTAAATTCATAAAAATCACATGATCAGAGGTTTATTCCTTTCTATAAATTTTATTTTTTCAAAAAATATTGTTGTCTGCAAAAATTATTAGTAAAACAAACAAAATTCCCTCAGCATCTAGATTAAATCTGTAATCAGATAAACCATACAATATAGATAATTTGTAGGAATATTGCACTTCTGATAGAATGAACTAGAACTATTATAAAGATTGGATTTAGATGAGAAAAATTTTTATTTTATATAATTCTTAATTCAGTATTTGAACTGTGTGTGTTTAAATAAAATTTTTATATAGAGCTATTTTATATATCTTTTGAATATGTCCAGAAGCCATATTGAGAACTTTCAAGGACCAGAATTGGACCCAGAGCCAGAGATTCATCACCCCTGCCTTAGAAAATTATACATAAATATTTATTTATTTTTTATATATGGGGTTGTAACTTTTAACTCCAATTTGGAATATCACTTTCTTCTCAGAGAGAACATCTATGAATATAATACCATCTGTCAGCGTCATTATCATGTTCTCTGATAACAACATAATCTTTTTCTCAGTTCAGAACATGGGCTTTAAAGACTGATAGAAAATTGTTACTATACCTTTTAAATGAGACTAATGAAAGAAGAATGGCACATACAACTAAAGAGTTTAAACAACTAAAATTAATTTATTTCATATAATCTTGATTGTTATATTGAAATTATTCACAATCATTATTATTTTATAAATAAAGTAGCACATTAATAAATATAAAAAGTAAAGAAAACTAAAGATTAAATATAACTACATATTTACTTAAGATATCAAATTAAAACAAAATAATACTAAGAATTAAACATGACTTAAATTTATGTAAAATATCAATGTGTATTCATAAACATGAAACAAAAAATTATAATAATCATATGTAGACCAGAAATTATAAATATAAAAATATCCCAGTAAAATTTTGTAGATAGTTAATAGTACAATACTGTTTTCCCATGTAAAATAAGTTATATTTTACCTCTTTATCATCTTTGAAAGTCTTACAGATATTTTTTTGAAATTGTTAAAGCTACATTGTTCATGCCACAGTTAGCACATACCAGTTAGCTTAGCACATTTTTATTATTTTCCTTATGCGGCTTCATTATTTTGAGTTTGACTCAATATTAAAAAGTAATTTGTTATTCTTAGACAATAAATAATGCTCATGATGCTAGAACTGGAATCTTTCCACATTTCAACAAACGTTTTAATTTTATAAGCTATATAATGTTAATGATGTGCACTTTGGCTTTCCACAGATGTTTTTTTTCTCCTTATGCTTTGCCTGAAGGACAACTTTTCTACACACCTTTGCTTGTTTTTTTTTTTGTTTTCAATTTTGTTTTTTTCTTTTTTTAGTGATTTACAACTTATCTCTTTTGTTTTTTTATTTATCATGTAATTACCTTTAATTAGTTTATTCCCATCAACTTTTACTGTAATTAAAACTTTTTAATTTTTTTAAATTAGTTTTTGCAGTTTTTTTTAAATAGAATATGATTTTGTTTAAATTATTAAATAAAATTACAAAATATACATTATATTATTATTTTGTTTATCTTTCAGCATATTATTCTTAATATGTGTGAAGTTTTCAAATTTCTCAATATCTTTTTGAACAAAAATTTAATTGTTATCATGTTGTATTTTTTTTTTTAATTATATAATCATTTAAATATAAGTCATCAATTAATAGGATCTTTTTTTACAATACTTTTATTTCATATTATTTTTAATATTTGATTTATTCCTTGATTTAAGCTTGATTAATTAAGGAGGCTTATAACATTTGATGACAATGCCAGAGCTAGCTGATTGTTATCATTATATATTGTAACTTTCACTACATATATGTTGTAAAACACACACATATATATCTGTGTTATATATATTTAATAATTTTTAAAAAAAAATTATGAAGAAAAAGAGAGAAAAAAGCTTAAAAGTAGATTTTAAGAATAAAATTAATAAAAAAAATAATTGCATCATTTTTTTTAGAATAGATTGTTTTTATTAAAAATAAGGGTGGGAAAGAGAATCCTGTTAAATAAAGATTTAAAGCCCACTCTTTTTTTTTATAATTAAAAAAAAAGTAATTATTATAATGAAAAAATAATAATAATAATAATAATAATAATAAATAAATGTAAAAGATTTTAAAATAAAATTTTCAATAAAATGAATTAGTGAAAAAAATATTGTAAATTATCTCATCAGCAGGAATGCACTTAAATTTTGGAAAGATTCCTGGCTGATAAGATAGTAGATGAATCTAAGAAAGATTGCATAAATAAATGTAAATTTAATTAAAAATCAAATTCAAAATATGATAAAAATAGACATTAGGAGGGGTAAGTATAAAAGTGACAGCTTGCCCATTGTTAAATAGTTAATTGATTATTGATTTTTTTGGTTATTATTACTCCAATTTGGTGAGAACATAGTCAACAAGGTCCTTAGAAAGGCAGTTATTACTTGCTGCAGAAAATCTAAACAAAAGCTGTAAAAGTAGTAACATGCATTGCTAAATATCTTTAGGAGTGTTTGTCTGAGCTTTTTGCTCTGGAATCCTTGGCTCCATCAACTTCTCTCACTTATAAATAATGCCTCATCCATAGTATAGACACTACTGCATACTCTTTTCCATTGTCCATCAGAAGCATGGAAAAAAATCAAGGAAGTCATTGCTGGATACTGAATGGCCAGTTATGCGGAGAATCAGAACCAAAGAAATGTGTCAACTACCAAAAGATGATATCATCTTACCATAATGAAAAAAATCTAGGTAAATATAACAGTTTCGGTCATAAACTAAGTGTTTAGACATTCTTAAAAGAAATGAACTATAAAATGAAGAACAATTAATGATATTTAATTATTGATAATTTTGTATATTTATTTATTTTCTTTGTTTGATTGTACTAATATTTACATGATTGTATGTGCATATAAATACAAAATGTTTATTTAAATGTTGCTTAGTCTATCCTCTCTCTTTTAACTGTATCATCAGGAGTGTAAGATTATAAATATTTCCATGCATAGTATTGTATTGGGTTCCCTGTTTAAAATTTTTAAGTTATCCTGGGTAAATTTTAGGTGGTGGGTTGATGTGCCTGTCATCCAGGCATGCCAACTACATACAATTTACATGGATGGATGGCACCTGAGACTTGTTCTCAAAACAAATAAATAGCCTTGGATAATGGGTGATATCCCAGCAGTATGGAGAAGTGCTATGGTCAGGAAAAATGGCCAGGGTTGTGTGGTTGTGTAGCCTTGATCTATCCATAGTTATCATTGGTGGTTAATCTATCAATAATATTCTACCCTTCTGCTTGAATATGTGATCTAATTCAGGAAATGTTAAATAAATATGATAAGAAATAATAATGTCCATAGTGTTTAAATAATATATAATGGTATGGAGATGTCAAAATGTTAACAGTACATTACATTGATAAAAATACATAGTTAACAAATGTAGACAGTTAATTTAATCAGCTACTCATAATAATTCTAATTAATAAATAAGCATTTTTAAGCAAATATTTTCTGCCTCATCTTTTTCTATAAGTCGAAAAAAATAACTAAAAATAGGTGATCATTACAAATGGCCATCCAATAAAAAATAAATAGTTAAATGCCTGTGATCATTACAACATATATATATATATATATATATATATATATATATATATATATATATATATATATATATATATATATTCAAAAAAATTACTTATAACAAATATTTTTAAAAACTGTCTAACTTAGCATAAGACAATAATTAATAAGAGTAGAGCAGCTATCTATTTTTGTGGCTCATTTAATAGTATAGAGATTTGTCTCAAATACTTAGGTTAGAAATACATTGTTGCTCCATTCTTATTAATTATTGTCTTATTCTGGGTTAGAGAGTTTTTTTAAATATTTGTTGCACAGTGATATGAGTTGTACTCTTGAATATTATATATTAAAGCATTTCAGGTATTCTTTTATATATACTGTAACTAAGAAAACATATGAAGCCTAAAAAAGTATTCAACAAAGAGAGTATTAAAAAAAATCCAAAACAAAAGCCCTATTATTTTTTATGAGAAATATAAAATATAGTTAGTAAAAATTTATAGTTTATATTGACTGTGGATAAATAACCTGGTCAATATAAGATGTGTATGTGCATACAATGATGAATAAATAAAATTACACACATCAATATTAACATATTGTATATAAAATTAATAATGTTGTTGATTAGTGTTTATAATAAACAATATAAAAAACAACATGTTTATCATTTTGGAGAATTAATAATTATTATTATTTCAGTTTATAATATTAATTTTTATATTTTTATTCATGTAAATGAGTTGATTTAAATAAATATTAAATAAAACCTGGAAAATCACTAAAAATGTTCTAATTGGTAAAAGAATGATATTTTTGAATAAAATAGAGTGGTAGCAGACATTGAACTCAGTGACACAAATCTTCAAATTTTCTGATTTAAAAACTAGACTGTGAAATAATAATACATTTTAATAGATTAGAGATCAAAGACATGATTTTCTAAGACAATAAGATCGAGGGAAGTGTTTATTCCACATTTGTTACTACATTTTCCCAAGAAATCAAATGGAAAACATATCACAGAATAAGTGAATTGTATACTACAAATCTCTTCAAAATATATGGATATCTTATAAATTATAATATGTGTCAATTAACTAGAAAGTAAAAAGAATATTTAAAAATTATTGTTCAAAAACAAAGTTGGATACCTAAAGCTAATGGATAATAATAACAATTCCACTTAATTATCACAACTCCAGTTTCAACATGGATTACTCAGTGGGCCAAAAGAAATATGCAAGGCAATTGACAGTTATTGTTCAATGTTACACCTTTCAGTTAAATGAATAAAAAAATGAGATATTATTTTATGTTTACTTTATTAAAAATATATATATAATTTCCCAAAAGCTTTCTATATAAAATTATAATATCAATAATACTTTTATTTAACAAATATTAATTTTACAAAAATGTGTATTAATTAATGGTTGATATGCACAGATGAACCTATTATAAAGTTAAGAGACACAGTATTTTAGTTAAATTTTTATTCTTATTCATATAACAGACATGTAAAATATTTAATAAATGACTAGGATTATAAGTATTAACTTTTGCTACACATTCAATATTTTTTAACTCAAAGCAGAGCAGATGATGTATATATATATTATCTTTAGCAGAGCAGATGATGTAGTTAAATACTATGTGCAATAAAGATAATATATATATATATATATATATATATATTATCTTTATTGCACATAGTAGAGTTAAATGTTGTTAATACTCAATGAGATATACTTCTCCTCTGTTTAACAGCCTAATTTCCAAATCAAAATAATTTAAATCGTAAATGATAAATAAATATGTTTGATTATTGCAATTATTGTTGTATAATAATCTATAGAAAGAATAGAATAATATTGGAAGGCCTACAGCACTCAGGGTTCCTGGCAGGGATATTTTAAGAGCTGGCTCTGGCTAAGCATTTATCATAAAGCTTGTAGAGGAATTGGCAATCCTCATTGTTTTTATTTGAGCATCACTTTTATTTTTAAATATTTATTACTTTATTAAGGACCAATTTTCCCTAAGTAAAAATTTAAAAAAACTTCTTATTTTAGAACTAATGATTTTATTTCTTAATTCCTAATCAAAAAAAAAATTGTTGTAATAGGATAGGTTTGGATAAAGAGATTTTTTTTAAAAATAAATTAATGTGTTCTGAGTTTTTCTATAGAGAAAGTTAAAGAGGATTAAATTTTTTATAAGTCAAAAAAATGTTTTTACTATTATTTGTTGTTAATAAGATTATGCCTTTAAATTTTGTAAATAACTAGTAATCAATACATTAGCTTTACATTATTAAATACAGTTTCTATATGATAAGTACATGATTATCAAAATAATTTGATAAAAATGCAACTAATAATATAGTTAATATACACATTACACACTAAGTTTTCTGCTCAAAAGCAAATTGTGGTAATAAGGCGATAGAATATTTATGTCCAATGGACAGCTTCAATCATAATTGCCTTATTTCAATTTACCCTAATAATTCGAATTTGGAGCTATCTAAAATAATGAAGTCCCTTACATCATTAAGATGCAAAGTCTTAGTATAATCAAACAAACAAAACAATGAGATTTTTTCATATCAGATTTTGTATTATATTAATCTCTTTATAAGAAGGCAAATTGAGGAATGTAGCAGTAAAGTATTATGATAAATGATGACCCTTGAATTGTTAGTGACAACTGATTTTCTTGCTTCTCACCCCCTTAACCCAATTTAGTCTAGTACTTTACACTGAAATTTGAAACCCTATATCACAAGAGGTATCAGATAAAAACAAAAAAGTTGACTAAAAATGTATTAATAAAAATTGATGATAAGGAATTTTAAAAAGTTAGTAATTTAAATCATATTACTGATGCAGATTGAAGATAGTGGATTAAATTAATCACAGAATTGAAGTTGGGTGACATGCTTGTTAGAAATAACTTAATACTATAATATCTGTTTTTTAAAAAGGTTTTTAATAAATGGGTTTTCAAAAGCGGAGTAGATAAGAAAAAAAAACAGGTATCAATAATATTACCATAGGAATTAAAAAGTTGTATTGGAGATGATCTAGTGATGTTGTTGAAAAGAAAGATAAGAATTAAATTTAAAAATGCAGTTTAAAACCTAATTTGAAAAGATTGCAAAATATCTAGAAAAAAGCAAGATAGAAATGAACACTGAAATAAAAAAGTTTGCTAGTATGATGTAGAGAAGACAAACCACAGATTGAAAAAAACTGGATTGAACTTGAAAACAAACTTTATTCCAGAATGAATTGAAAATGATGATAATGATAATGAAGATGACTTCCTGATATCACATTAGAATAAAAATTCATGTCTATATTATTAATTTATTTAATTTTAATAATAAATACCTTAATAAATAATTTTGGCATTTTTTAAAAATCATACTTTTATTAGAAGTTTTACAAACATTAGGAAGATAGTTTTAACTCTGTGAAGTTCAGAAAAGTCATTGCTCAAATTTTCTTTAAAAATCGTTGTTCTACATAAAAGTTTTTTTAAGATTTATGTCTACATAAGTGTACACACACACACACACACACACATATATATAATATAAATAAAATGTCTGTTAATATGAGTATGCTATTTTATAGTATGAGGTCTTAATTCTTATTCACAGCATAAAAAAAATAAGTAAAAATATTTTAATGATAACAATTCAGTGAGAAAAAATGCACTATATAGATATTGACTTAAATTATTCTTGTAATATAGTAATTGACTTTATTTATAAATTATTCCAATTTATTTACTATTGGTCTTTTTTATGAAATATGGGCAAGATAAATAAATGGAATGCCTCCCTACTCTTTATTTTTATAAATATAGAAGACAGTGCAAGAGAGTAGATGCTCAATGCACACTTTGTCGCAGAGAAATGGAAACACAAGCTCATCTATTCTTTGACTGTCAATGCTTTGACAACATACAGATAGCAGTCTCTAGACTATTTAATAACACTCATGTCAACATGCACTATTTATTTAAAACATTTAGTAAGGGTATATATGCACAAATTCGGGCAAGCACTTTTATTCTATATGCACTATAGTGCACTAGATGTACATTCATGTACAATAATAACCCTAGAAGACACCCAAACACTTTTTCAATCAAATTGGAAAGTATTAGAGAAAGGAACAGAAAAATCACATCAGAAAAATTCTTTTAAGACATTGGTCTTTAATGAATAAAAATCTTAGATCCTAGCCTAAAGTAATAACACTCCATTTTTGTCACCCCAGTGAGATGATGAAAAAGAGACTTGAATATACTTATATAATTTTTGCAGTTTGAGATTTCTGTTTTGTATATATGTACTCTAATTTAAGATGCAACTGATTGTCCATTTAATTTCTCATGTATATATATCTTTTTTTTTAGTAATTTTTTTTAATGCTCATTCATATTCTTTGTATATCTCTCATGTACATGTTATTATACCATTGTTATTATACTAAATGTATCAAATTCCTGTATCATACTATATGTAATAAGCTATGTAACCCTTGATTGCTTAATAAAGTTCTTTGAAAAGTAAAATAATGACTATTGTAAACTTTGACTGAACAAGCATTGTTTAAAAAGTTAAGAACTACTATGTTCCACATATAAAATAAATATCACACAATTTGACACTTTAATACCCTCCAGTAATGGTTATTACTTTTTAAACAGCAATTATGTAAGCATTCATCTCCATAAATGGATATCAACTTGTTATGTTATCTTTGACTATCATGAGTGGTTTTTATTAATATAGATTTGTTCAACAGGAAGTGTCTATGGAATTGACTTAGAACAGCAGTGAAACTCCAGCCTGTAGGCCAAGTCCAGCTTTCAGAAGCTTTCAATATAGCCCTCAGACATTTTCACAACTGTATATAAAATGTACCTGAAGAAAACTTCTATTAATTAAAATACACATATAGTACAGTGAAAATATATATGCAAATAATAAATTAAGAGTTAATTAAAATAAAATATTTATTTTCTCTATATTTTTCTCCCTCCATCTTTATAATAATTCTATTCCATTCTATTAGAGATATAATATTCCAACAAATTATCTATATTGTGTTGTCTATCTGATTACAGATTTAATCTGTGGTGCTAATAGCATTTCGTTTGTTTTTATAGTGATTTTCACAGATGGATATATAATTAACAAAAATAAAACTTAAATTTTATTCTATTTTACTATTATTATTTCCTACTTAATATTTTTATTATGATGGCTACGGGAGTAAGATAAGAAAAAGTGACACAGAAAATCATCCATTTGAAAAGAAATGGACCAATGCATATTTTTTAATAGAAAGAAACAGTAAATCAATGTGCTTTTATGTCTGAAAAGTATTTTAGTTAATAAAGAAAACATTATTAAAATATTTATCAAAACATTCTGACTATAACAAAATTATTGAAGAAAATAAAAATATTGAAATAGAAAACTTGAAAAGGAGCTTCATCATGTAGCTGACGTGTTTTATAAAAAATATAAATAAATCAGAAAATTCTGTGAGAGCAAGTTATTTAAAAAAAAAAAAAAACAGAAAATTCGAAACTATTTTCGAAAGGGGATTATAAAAGTCTACATCCTAGCTGTTGTAGATTTAACCTATCCATATCATAAAAAGAAATTTGAAAATATAAATGCATCATGACGAAAGATACAAGATGAATTACAGAAAAATTGTTATTAAATGTTTAACAGTGATTAATAATGATGATATTATTTTAATTTTAATTCACAAATAAATTATAATCATCATTTAAAAGTGGAAATTGGCCTGCCAGGTGAAAAGGTTGCTCACCTTTAATGATTACCGGTAAATTAATTAATTTTTTGATCAAATATAGTAGGTCAATTTTTAAGTTGATAATTTGGTGTGGTCCGCAAATAAAATTATAAATATCCAAATGACGCTACAAAAAAAAAAAGATTCTCCACCACTGGTTCAGAATCTATTGTTTTCATTGATCTTATTTATATATTGTCTCTGAATTGTCATAAGTTTAGAAGTGAGACATTATTCCTTTTAAATATATATATCAATAAATTTAAAATTAAAATAATAAAAAACGGTATTTCATGATAGAGTAATGCACGATTTAAAATTTATATCAAAAGCAGATCTTCTTCCTAATTCACATGTGTTTTGCATGAAGTTGTTATCTTACATTTGCGATTAAAATATAGCTTCTAAATTCACTTGAAGTAAAAATCTTGACATATTTAAATGAATCACGTTATAAAGGGCAATATTTACTATTAAATATTTGAAATGAAAAAGTTATTAAATAAGTATTTTAAATTTGAATCTTTTTTTAATAAAAGTGAAAATAATATTAGAAATAAGATTTTGATAATTTCCTACTTAAATGACTTAGTGAATAATTTTAGTAGAACTTAAAATTCTTAAAAAATTTACCTTGGGGCTCAAAATATTATATGGCATCAGTAATCCTAGTAAGCATGTGTTTATATATACGCACACACAAACATGCCAATAAAAAAATTGAATGATTAGTCACTCAGAGTCATGTGATGTTTAAGCATCAAAATGACAAATAATGTTTTATTGCTGCACTAAATGGTGTAAGCATTCTTACAAAAACATGGAAATGAAACCTTGTTAAGATATATAATAGGGATCAAGAGTAATAAAAATATAAAATAACTGGGTAGCTAACAGTCTGTGTTACTTTTTTATTAGGACCTTAATTAGATAAAAGAGGGGGGGGGATTATTGATATTTTTTTATCTTTCATATCAAAACAGTAATCAAAAAACTAATTCATATTTATAAAATGCATTACATTAATCATAATTCAATGTGAGATATTAAACGGAAAAAAAACTAAACTCGAATAAAAAAGAAAAGAGTATTTGGGTAGATTATTTTGGTTATGCTATAAGCATGTTTGTTAGATACTGGTTAATGGCATTAATGGCATATCTGTAAAAAAGAGAAAAGTAAATAGAGTGAATTATGCTACTATCTCAATTGTATATCAAGATTTGGCCAAAGAAATAGAATGAGTAGTAATAAATTTTACAATAATAATAATAATAATAATAATAATAATGACGCTTATTTCTAAGGTTACAGCCTTAGTAAATTATTACTTAATATATAGCGTAAGCTTGTGTTTTAAGACCTATAGAGGTCCCTACCTTCGTATTTTTCAGACGCTTATTTCTAAGGTTACAGCCTTAATAAATTATTACTTAATATAATAATGGGCGTTTAATAAAAATTTATAATATTAGGTGTGAGTTAATATATGATAATAGTAAGGAAAGTAGTTTATTGTTTAAGGCTCGAACGGGATCTTTATCTACAAAAGAATATACATGTAAATGGAAAAATATGGGTGATTTATTTTGTAAATTATGTAAGGAAGGAATTGAAAATATTAGGCATTTGTTAATTGAATGTAAATGTTTGAAAAAAGAAAGGGTACATATAATGAAGTTGTGGAAAAATAAATATGAAAAGAGTGATTATACAGAAAGTGAATTATTGGTTTTATGCTGGGTTTGGGAAAAGATAAGGGGGATTTAGATATAAATGTTATAGAGTTGACAAAAATTATGTTGTGGAAATGGGATAGAGCAGATTATGGGTAAATTTAGAGTGGGGAATGTAAAAGAAAGTGGCTAACAGGTTTATCTGGGCATAATTGCTGAGATATTCTTGACTTCGTTTAAGGAGAAGCCATAATACATCACATCACATCACATTACAACTTTAAATTATCGTAACAGATTTCTTACTATAAGATCTTTTCATTGACTCGTAGTAAATTGTAAGATTTCGCGAGTATTAATGTATTATAAGAATTGTGGACTTAATTAGTGAAGTATTGAATAGCTTCACACTCTTAGATCAAAACACTTCAGCTTCACCTATTTATATATAAAAGTAGGTTGAAGTAAAGAAGGGATTCTCTGGGGATTCTCTCTTTTCTTCATAGCGTAAGCTTGTGTTTTAAGACCTATAGAGGTCCCTACCTTCGTATTTTCCAGACGCTTATTTCTAAGGTTACAGCCTTAGTAAATTATTATTAATAATAATAATAATAATAATAATAATAACAACAACAACTGTAGTAACAATTGATACATAATCTAGAACAATAGTAAATGGTATCCCATTAAATAAAATAAAAGTTATTTACTTCAGTCAAATACCAGAGATGTTAGCATGCACAAAAGTATCAACTGTGTATGAGAAGTATAAAAATACCAAGTTTTTCTTAATCAATATTATCATTTTTAGTTGCCATCAGATTAATTATTGACTCCTGAATTTTCCTACATAAAACATTTTCACAACAATATATGGAAAACTTTCTGATGCAGTTTGAAGTGATGTTTTTTTAATGCTGTAACTATAATCAACTATTGCTAATATTATCTTACATCAATAATTTGTAAATGTCTGTAACTACACATACTGTATGAAAAAAACATAAAGGCAAACAAATAAATATTAAATGTGACTTGTGCAATATGTCCACAAATATCTCTAACTGGCCTAAAAGTCTATTTTCAAATTTCTGTAGATTTTTTTTTTCTGAAAGACTTCAACACTTGGCTTAATTACAGTTTTCTTGGGTACTTAATTCTTATTTATATTCTTTCAATAATGTTGCTGACCAGTATAAATAAGAATAATGAGTCATTTGTAAATACATTTAAAAAAAATCAAGACAAAATAGGAAAATTACAATTTAAAAAAACATACTCTCCTACCCTTTCACTAAAAAATTTCTGGAGAAAGAAGATGAAACTCAGCTTAGATTTCAACAGAAGATGAGAGCATAATCAATAAATTTTTTACGCCTCATGTTTATTAAATCATGTAATCACTATTTGAGAACAACACAAAGATCTTGGCTTATAAAAAAGATACAATACTTAAAATGAGATGGTGGTACACTAAAGTAAATAATGCTACGATCTAGGATCTAAAATAGAAAAAAGTTTTATAATAAACTTGATATAAAATAATTCCTCAAATCTATAAGGAATGATGAGTGCAATTATTGCTACTTGAACTAAAAAGAATATTCCACCTAAAAGTAATGAAGATAGGATATGAGACCACATTTTCCAAGGTCTCATATACACAATGTCTCTATCCCCATATTTAAATCTACATGACAATGTAACCAAATTGCATTATCCTACGTATATCAAACATGGTTATATACATTTGTATATTCTTCACAACATTCAATAATAAACTCAAAGCATGGAAGTAGATGGTGATTTATGAGTAATAAAAACAATGAAGAACAGGGAGTGATTAAATAATAATTAAATAAATAGAAATAAGGCAATAATATAGAATAATTTGTAGCAATATCCTACCAAAAAAAAGTGTTTTGGGGAAAATGCCATCTCGGTAGATATATTATTTCAAAATCTTTCTTTGTTTCAATTTTAATTTATTTATTTTTTACTTTTCCAAAATCATCATCTTTTTTTATAATTTTGAGAATTGTTTCATATATTTCAGCTTATTATTAGACATTATGGGCTTTGAATGTGAGACTATGTTTTAGATATTAGAAATTCATAATATTAGAAACTGTAATTCATTGAAATATTTCTAGCTGTAACTATATACTCATTCCAAAAAAGAAATCATTGGTAAGAATTTATTAAAGATTAAATAGTTAAAAGCAGTGATAGGTATTATTTTATCACTTCAGTCAGGATGTAAAACAATTAATTTAAATGTTCTATATGATTTGTCACAATAGTATAATTCAAAAGGTAAAAATTTCAGGATGATTCCTAGCTAACTTTGCTTGGTACTTGAACATTATATAATCTCATAAACATCACATAATCACCATTTTTTATCCAAGGCTCCTCACTGATGAAGGCAACAAGCCAGAAACTAGTATGGGGATATTGGATGAGTAGGCACTAAATAGGGATTTTATGCACAAACCTTCTGGCATCCATTGATTACTCTGGTTGGCACAGGGTGACACTACTGTATGGAGAGTTTTGCCTTGTTTGATTATATAATCTCATGAATGATATTCAGAAAAACATTGCATCTTAGTATATAAATAATGATAAATATTCATTTGGCAAAAAAAATCATCATGTTCAGCTATGCATTTCAATCTCAGTAATTTATATTTTAATTTCTACCAACTATTACAAGAACTCTTAACGTAATTTTTTTTAGCACATGTATTTCTATATAACAATGATTTTATATATTCACTGCTCTATGTGATTTAATGTGCATGTAGAGTGGCATATTCTAATATTCAGATTCTGTGGATTATAATTCAGCTCTGTTATTTCTGGAGTTCAAACTTTCTAAACCAATAAGTCATGCAATTATTCATTTATTTTTTTATAATCACTAAGTCAATTGTATTTAATTACAATTAATGTATTTCTTACTTAGTCTTGTTATTATATATTTTTTATATATAAAATAATTTTATAAATTGTATCAAATATTTTTTATCTGCAGGTTTTTTTTAATTGTATTTATAACAATAAAAAATAATTGAATGGTTGGTTGCTCAGAAAGTAATTTGATGCTCAAGCACTAAAAGGACAATGTGAAATTTGAATCAAGAACATTATTTCTTGAGTCATCATTCCACAGCACTAAATCACACAAAGTGGTATCAATAGATGTTATGCATAATGATTGTAGCATTGCTTTGCATTTGTTATTAATATTGCATTTGCTATTGATATTTATTCCATTGATTTACTTTGATGTGATGTATTTGGCTTCTCCTTAAACGAAGTCAAGAATATCTCAGCAATTATGCCCAGATAAACCTGTTAACCATTTTATTCTCCATTTCCCACTCTTAAGTCTTCTCATATTCTACCCCATCCCATTTCCACAACATAATCTTTGTCAACTCTATGGCCTTTATATCTAAATCCCCTTATCTCTTAACTTTACCGCATGATAATACAGTAGCGACTTTCCTCGTACAATATTGGCATCTAGTGCAATCATAATATTTATTGGATGCTACAAGATTAGTGCATTAGATCACAATATTGTATGGAAAAAAGTTGTTACTAAGTTAATAGTTGTGTAGGCATAAAAAATAGCGATCATGTAATATTACCTCATAGTATTTTTTTGTAAACATTTTAATTTTAGGTTAACTTACTGAAAATAATTTTTGTTTAAATGTATAGATCACGTATTTATAACTTTTAACTTATTAAAACATATGTTCAGCAGCAGTTTGATTTTTAAAAATGTTATTGTTTGCAATAGAAATATAACTTTTAATAGAGCAAAGGTAGCATTAACTTGTTTAAATTAGATTTTACTAACTTTTTTTTTTTAACATTTTGTTATAATAATGCTTAGATAATTTCTAGTGTTAATTGTTTGAAAAATATCTTCACACCATTTAAAGAATATATGCGTGTGAGCTAAAAATAAGTACATATTTACACATATAGATGAATATATGGATGCAGACATATAATGCAGACTGAATTTGCTATCTCCGCTGTTTCTTCATCTGAAAAACATTCATCTCACAATTGAAGAATGTGGTAAATATTTTTGTTATTTTTTATTTAAGTTTTGCTTTTATATTTTTATTTGTCTATGAAATGGAAATGAATATCTCAAAAATTAAGATTACTAAACTTCTGTTTAATTCAATTCTCAAATTTGAGAATATGGCATAGAGCTATTATTTCAGAGCATTTCTCCTCATCAGCCATACTGTGGTCCTAAATCACATTCATTACAATCTTACAGTCACCATATATATATATATATTCATTTATTTTATAAAGAGCTTCATGATATAGTGGTAATGCATTTATCAGGCAAGCCTAAGACATGGGTTGAATCCCATCCATGTGTAATTTGAATCCAATCAGTCTTCGATTTTTTTTTTAAATATTCATCTCATAAAAAATATAGTTAAAGAATAAAACAAGAATGGAAACCATTCAACTCTTACCATCCAGAAATTAAAAGCTCTCTATGGGAGGCAGTTCTAGATGACTTTGCTTTGCAGGAGACTATACAAGTATTGTTTTTAGTTGTCTTTGTCCTACATAGTTTAATGTCATGATATTGTACCACCCTCTGAGTGTAAATACTTGAATTGATTCCAGTTCTGGCATTATCAGCATTCAAACTTTTTAGAAACTCCCAAACAATAAACCATTTGATCATTTATTTATTATTTTTCTCTAAATAATTTTAAGTCATGATGAAAATGTAATTAATTACTTAAATAATCAAAATACTGCCAAACACAATATATATTCAGTAACCTTAGATATTTTTAGTTGCCAATATATCTTTCATCTCAGTGCAAAAACTCAAACTACCCTCTTGTGAGACATATTCACTCATCAGGTGAATTAGAAGTATTAAAAACATAAAATTTTTATGCCCATATTGATAGTTTTATGTTTTTCATACACCATTCTATCCATTTTAAAGTCTTGTGCAAGGATGAACAATTGATGTACTGCAGAAATATTATATTTTTTCATCATCTCAACTCCTCCACCACACAGCTATCTACCAGCAGCCTTATATATGTTTATATAAAAGTTAAACAATCCTTTACTGAACAAACTCCTCACACTATATACAAGATAGCATGCTCCAAGCTGAATGCCAAACTATGTTCCATGGTGAGTTACATGCTTAACCTGACCATAAGACTTTCACAACATAAACATCTATAAAAAAACTACAAATAACTTGAAGGACAAGTCTATTATCATCAATCATGTAATGGGCCACACATTCTTTCCCACAGTTGCCAATATAACTTGCATCAGGAAAAATAATGTCAAGTGGCAAGATCACAGAAGCCTGGCATATAGTTAACAATCTTAACTTCCATGAATAAGAACAAATTCTGATTCCCCCTTTTGAAAAAATGGGCCATATAATTGAATACCTTTGAATAAACTTTTTGGAGAAATATACATGCACCCACCCATATAAATCTCATTGCTATGAATATGATACCATAAGCAGTCCTCGAAAGTGCTAAGCTTGATCCAAAAGACATTTATGATAAGGTTTTCTTATAATAACATTCAAATGCTTGAAAATTGAATTTCTCTTATAATCATGTTTAAAGAATACTCAGCAGTCCTATGAGTAGTTTGTGAGAATTGATCACATTCAGAATGTTGTATACTTTAAATTTTTTTTTTTATCATACTTTAATAAAGAAGCATTTTTGAGTGCTGGATTTTAATTCCTTTTTTTTAATACCATCATTTTTTTTTTAAAAAAAAAAATTTATAAAATAAAGATTCTTAAGCACTCATTGATTTTGACTTCTGATGAAATGGTACAACAAACCCACACTAATTAATTAGAAGGGATTTGAACTCAGATTTTCAAGCTTCTTACAGCTATGCACTCCATCTTATGCAACCAATACACATGACCACAAAATGTGAAAAAGATAAATTATCTCCAATATATGTATTTCATGCTGAACTAGCACTCATCAGTTGGTCCAGATCATCATCTCCCACATACATATAAAATCAGTGCTCAGTCTATATTAAGACAGAAAATCTTCAATCTTTAATGGTCAAGCTTCAATATTCTCTACCCATCCATATCATTAAAAATTTGTTAATAGAATTCTCAAAGCCTTTGTTGATGCCAATATTATTATCATACCTATATTCATTTTAAGTCATTCTGACCCCTCACATCAACAGGTGGTGTTGAGTGTTCTATTATCAGATTTCCAATGACATGGATGGCTGAAGAATTGGAGAATGGAGAATATTGAAGCTTGTTTATTGAAGTTTGAAGGTTTGCTATCTTAATATAAACTGAGCACCGACTGTATATGTGTGTGAAGATGGTGATATGGACTAAGTGATGAGTGTTGGTTCAGCATGAAATATATATTGGAGATCATTTATCTTTTTCACATGTAAGTGGTCATGTGTTTTAATTGTATAAGATGGAGTGCATAGTTATAAGGAGCTTAAAACCTGAGATCAAGTCCCTTCTAATTGCAATAAGTTTACTATAGCTACACTTAAATGCACTGAATAAAATTTTGGCAAAAACACTGCCAGAATTATAGTATTGATTAAAGTTATGCAGTATAGGTGTGCTTATATAACTGATGTGATGTAATATGTAAAAGGTGCAATATGCAAATAAGGCAATTAGATATTCCATTTCTTAAATAATGGAGCACATGAATCCTTTGTAATTGCTTACTCTCTTGGTATTTTCTTATTGTCCATTCCAGAACAAACATTGGATGGAGAAACTGTGACTCATGGTGCATTCATGATCACAAAAGATTGATCTGTATTTGGTCATTTGTTTTGCTCTATTGTGCAAATATGTGTATGTTGGGAAATTCATTGAAGCATCAAAAATAATGTGCTCAACTTTTTGAGAAAGTTAATCTTTCTAAAAGTATATTATCTGATTATTTGTGGCAGTTTTCTAATATGTAATTAATTTATTTGACTAAATCATATTGACATTTATGAAAGCAATGATTTAATAAAATAAAAACCCTTAATTTATTACTATAGTAACAGTCATCTGTTTTTTTGCACAGTTTACAGAAATATATATATATATTATAACGTTTTCTGTTTTGCTAGGCCTCTACACGCTAATATAAATTGCGCGCGAGTTGATCAAGCTATGTCAAAAAGAAGAAAGTTGTATTTCTATTTCTAAAAACATAACTATATTTCCTGATCGAACTCGGCCTATTAATTGTTGAGAATTATGCTATTGATGAAATCAGCTTTTAATTTATTTAATATGGCGCCAGAGTTCTACAAGAACCCACTGAAACCATCACATAGCATCTCGCAAATTAAAAAGAAAAGATATTTTTAAACTAATAGGTATTGCATCATACCGTAACGAGAATTATTTTTTTAAGATTATTATTCCTGGGCTTATTCAAACATATTGGCAAAGGTAAATTATGTTTTTAAATCTTATTAAACTACTAATAGATTTAATAATAAAAAATAATAACTATTATTAATAAATTCAATAATAATTAATAACTATTATTAATAACACACAATGAAAAAGGTTGATAAAAGTAAAATCTCTTTTATTCCAACAAACTAAAAATATTTGTAAGTTAAATTACAAATTAACTAAATTGGAGAGAACATGAATCAATTTATAAAAAACAGTTGGATAAAGTAATTTAATAATGTTCACTTATTACAATTCATTTCCATGATCTTGTATAAAATTATTTAAATGAAAGTCTCTTTAATAAGAAAATTAATGTCTATATCGGGATTATTTTAAGACTTGTTTGCAAACGTTTAATTTTGGTCACAATCAGGAATAAGTAGTCTTACCGGTAAGTTTTAGTGAATTCACAATGGTTGTAGATAACTATGCATAGTTTTTCGGTGTTGAATTGAGCTCACGGCCTTTGATTATTAGTTGATCTTGGTGCTGGTTCCATAGGCTAGTTGTGTAAACTTTTCTGGTGTCCATCGGTAATGATGTCAGCTAAAGCTTCAGTCTACTCTCGTATGAATAACTTTTTCATCGTAGAGTGGTCTGGATTCTTTAATCCAAAACCAACCAAAAGAATATCAGCTAAACCAAGATGTTCCTCCAACCAAATCCCTCCTTTTTATACTAGAGGTCCAGTTTTCAGACTTCTGCGCATATCTTTTGTTTGTCAAAATATACATTGATAATCTTATATATTCTTTATAAAATTTATGTTACAAAGTCTTTATTTTTTTCAGCATAATTCTGCCATCTTTAATTAGTTGAAATATTTCTACTTTTTCTTATCTAGATTGGTAATATGTGTCTTTTGTTCTCTCCAATTCTAACTTTTTCTAATTACATAAAAAAAAAACGAAAGAATAATTTAACTTTCATTGTACTTTTTTTTTTTTAAAAAAAATTAGTAAAAAAAAATCTAAACTTACTTTTATTTTTTTAGCTTTTACCAAATGCCAATTATTTGCAACGTATATAAATAAATGTTACAATACCACCAGTGCTAGGAGATGAGAATAAAATAGGGGTTTATACTAATTTTATTCTTAAGTTTTTAAATTCATATTCGTGGGTTTTTTTTTTTTTTAGTAGTAGTGTGCTGATATGTCGTGTAGACTCATTCAACAAGCGACGTTCGGCTTTAACACCCACTTTTAGGTCTAACACAGCAGGAATGGAAAATATTTCACATTCAACTGTGTCCTTTCCGCTTTAATGATAAGAAGCCCAAGTTATAAGCATTAACAAGCGTTGCTCATTGTTTTGAGTCTTACAGGCTTGCGGCAACTTGGTCCAACTTGATCTGCCTTCCCCTTTATTGGGATCCCTGCTAGAAATAGTCTGATGGGCATATAAGGGTGGTCTTATGTTAATATACTGCATACTAGGACTCGGGGCTATGTTTTTCCCCTCTTCAGTAACCGCCTACCCGGTCAAATACTTGTGACTTACGTCTACATCAGCCACGATCATGTTTTATTTTAGACATATCAAAAAAAATATACATACATTTTTTTCTTTCTGGAAGTCATATTAAAAAAATATTTTTTTTATATTTTAATAATCAGGGCTTAATTAGTTAGTTAGTTTTTTTTTTAAAAAAAAATTGCTATTTATTTTCCAGCTGTGAGTTTCTTTTGGGTCAATGTTGTAACGTTCTTTATCATTACAACTTATCTCAGGTCAGGTTGTGGTAGTTAAATTGAAGCCCTAGTTGGGTAAGACATTATAATGTTTTGCATTTTGCTAGGCCTCTACATGCTAATATCAACTGCGCGCGAGTTGATCAAGTTATGTCAAAAAGAAGAAAGTTGTATTTCTATTTCTAAAAACATAACTATATTTCCTGATCGAATTCGGCCTATTAATTGTTGAGAATTATGCTATTGACAAAATCAGCTTTTAATTTATTTAATATGGTGCCAGAGTTCTACAAGAACCCACTGAAACCATCACATAGCTGTATTTTTATATTGGACTATTTCCATCATCTAATATGTGTGTTGAATGTCTTTAGAAAAGTTTAATTTTTAGTTAAATATTCCAAATGCATTCAACTGTTAGTAATATCACAGCAAACAGGTTAGTATATGCACCAACTGTTAGTAATATCACAGCAAACAAATGTTAATAATATCACAGCAAACAGGTTAGTATATGCACTAACTGTTAGTAATATCACAGCAAACAGGTTAGTATATGCACAACGTTTCGAGAGGTATTTTTCTCCCCTCTTCTTCAGGTGTTGCTGGCCTGACCAGTGACAGTACTAGCATGGATTTGAACCTGGGTCCTTAGATTCTTGATTATTGAATTTAAGGTAATGCTCTAACCAACTGAGCCTCCTGCCAAAGGCAACAGTATGTAGTAATTTCATATACTTATCTATGAGGTTCTCCTGATTTCTCCACTTTTTCCTCAGAGCAAAGTTGATTAGTGATTTTCATACATTATGTATAGTCACACTAGGTTGGCTTATGGGATTTTTTGCCATTGTCATGTGAGCAGCTTCTTTAAATTTTCTTCTTTGTACCTTTTCTTCTTTATCCAATATTTTTGTATTTTCCCAATTGAACGTATGTTCATTGGTCCATACATGGTCTGCTACCTTAGACACATCTGTTTTCTCTCTTCTAATCATCAGTTTATGTTCTTGCAAGCGCTTTTGAATGGGACAGCTGGTCTCACCAATATATGTTCTTCCACATTCACATGGTATTTCATAGATGCAGTTTTTTCTTTGCAGCATTTCAAGTTTAGGCTTTGTAGATGTTAGAATAGTCCAATATAAAAATACAGTTAGAACACCATCATCACAAACCTTCAGAAAAACACTAAGTATTCGGTATGGACCCGATACTATATTAAACTTTAGACATTATGAAAAACTATGTCTAAAGCTGGCCAAAGTAGAAAATCATTTAACTTTCCTATGTAAATGTAAATCGGAAGGGATAATTCCTAAAGGTTTGCAACTAAAACCTCGAATTCACTCTCAGAGAGCTGAGAAAATTACTCAAAGAGCAAGTGAAGCTCTATTAAGAGAAAGAATAAATGCTCAAAGGTTTTCTAAGTATCAAACAATGCATTCAATTAATACTGTAGAATGTCTTCTAAAAAATAAACTTACTGACGATGACTACATGAGAGTTTTTCAAGCAGTAAGAAAATCATATTCTATATTACATGGAAAAATAAAAGAATGTCAAAAGAAAAAACTTGCTAACCTACATGGGCATATCAAAAATCATAATGTACCAAGCAATGTAACAGCTTCATCTGTTAAAAATCTAAGTTCTAAACATCTAACAGATACTGAAATTTCTGTTCTTGAAAGAGGATTAAACTTTGCTATAACACCATCTAATATCCCTTTATTAGATATAATGGCAGCCACTGAGGAAGTCACTCAAAAATTGCCTTTAGAAGAAGCAGCAGAATTACGCTGGAGAATAAAAAGAACACTTGACAAGCAACAAAAATTGAAGTCAAACATATCCTATGGGGAGAGGAAAGCAATTAAATCTCTCAAAGTAGATAAATCTATAATTATTCTCCCTGCTGACAAAGGCAATGCAACAGTTGTAATGGATACAACTGATTATGACAACAAAATACAAGAACTCCTCACAGCTGGCCAATATAGAAAAGTGGCAAAAGATCCGATACCAAGTACGGAAACAAAGTTACAAGCATTACTCAGAAAGCATCGCAAGTACTTCACTGATTCAGAAAAGAGTAAAATAACATCATATTTCAGCAAAATTCCTCATCTTTATGGTCTACCTAAAATCCATAAGGATCATGTTCCATTATGACCTATTGTTAGTTCTAGAGATTCACCTTGCCAAAATTTGGCAAGATTTCTTCTCAAAGTTCTAAGTCCTTTGGCATGCAAGACCCAATCATTTGTCAGGGATTCTAGACACTTTGTAGAATTAATCAAGAACATGAAAATTGAAAGAACTGACTTACTGGTAAGCTTTGATGTGGAAAGTTTATTCACAAATGTACCATGTGAAGAAGCATTGTCTATTGTAAGAAAAAGGTTAAATGATGATAATAGTTTACAAACCAGAACAGCTCTTCCTATTGATAGTATAATGGAACTATTAACATTCTGTATAAAAACAACCTACTTTCAATATAACACAGAATTCTTCCAACAAAATCAAGGAATGGCTATGGGCTCACCATTGTCTCCCCTGATTAGCAATATTTACATGGAAGAACTTGAAACCACAGCCATAAAAACTACTCCTTATCCACCTAAAGTTTGCTCTTCCGATGTGGATGATACATTTGTTGTATGGCCACATGGTGAAGCATTGCTACAAACTTTCTGGACACACATCAACAACATATCCCCTTCAATTAAATTTACAATAGAACCAGAACAAGAACAAAAATTGGCATTCTTAGATGTTCTTGTGACAAGACTCCCTCATGGCAAAATCAAAACTACAGTTTACAGAAAACCTACACATACAGGAAAATACCTAGCCTATACATCTAATCACACCAGAAACACAAAACATGGAGTTATACTATCACTGTGGAACAGAGCAAAAGAAGTTTGTTCAGAAACTGGTGATTTGGAAAAAGAAAAGATCTATATAGAACAAACTCTTATGAAAAATGGTTATCCATCAGCTGTTATTAAGAAAACATTAAATAGACAACAAAAAGAACCATCAAGAGAAAAACAATTATTGGTACTGTAGTGTATCCATACATTCCAAAAATAGCAGACAAATTAAGGAAAATCTGCAATCAGTATAACATCAGAACAGCTTTCCAGAGCCATACCACATTATGAGGAATAGTAACATCTACAAAGCATAAACGTGAAATGCTGAAAAGAAAAAAACTGCATCTATGAAATACCATGTGAATGTGGAAGAACATATATTGGTGAGACCAGCCGTCCCATTAGAAAAGCGCTTGCAAGAACATAAACTGATGATTAGAAGAGAGAAAACAGATGTGTCTAAGGTAGCAGACCATGTATGGACCAATGAACATAGTTCAATTGGGAAAATACAAAAATATTGGATAAAGAAAAAAGGTACAAAGAAGAAAATTTAAAAAGCTGCTCACATGACAATGGCAAAAAATCCCATAAGCCAACCTAGTGTGACTATACATAATGTATGGAAATCACTAATCAACTTTGCTCTAGGAAAAAGTGGAGAAATCAGGAGGAACCTCATAGATAAGTATATGAAATTTCTACAAACTGTTGCCTTTGGCAGGATGGCTCAG
The DNA here is from genome assembly GCA_028023455.1 of Epiperipatus broadwayi. Taxonomy (NCBI): domain Eukaryota; kingdom Metazoa; phylum Onychophora; class Udeonychophora; order Euonychophora; family Peripatidae; genus Epiperipatus; species Epiperipatus broadwayi. The sequence continues at coordinate 6,706,662 of JAQFVV010006222.1, forward strand.
TTGGTTAGAGCGTTACCTTAAATTTCAATAATCAAGAATCTAAGGACCAGGTTCGAATCCCATGCTAGTACTGTCACTGGTCAGGCCAGCAACACCTGAAGAAGAGGGGAGAATAATACCTCTCGAAACGTTGTGCATATACTAACCTGTTTGTGTGCTATTACTAACAGTTAGTGCATATACTAACCTGTTTGTGTGATATTATTAACATTTGTTTGCTGTGATATTACTAACAGTTGGTGCATATACTAACCTGTTTGCTGTGATATTACTAACAGTTGAATGCATTTGGAATATTTAACTAAAAATTAAACTTTTCTAAAGACATTCAACACACATATTAGATGATGGAAATAGTCCAATATAAAAATACAGTTAGAACACCATCATCACAAACCTTCAGAAAAACACATCACATAGCATCTCGCAAATTAAAAAGAAAAGATATTTTTAAACTAATAGGTATTGCATCATACCGTAACGAGAATTATTTTTTTAAGATTATTATTCCTGGGCTTATTCAAACATATTGGCAAAGGTAAATTATGTTTTTAAATCTTATTAAACTACTAATAGATTTAATAATAAAAAATAATAACTATTATTAATAAATTCAATAATAATTAATAACTATTATTAATAACGCACAATGAAAAAGGTTGATAAAAGTAAAATCTCTTTTATTCCAACAAACTAAAAATATTTGTAAGTTAAATTACGAATTAACTAAATTGGAGAGAACATGAATCAATTTATAAAAAACAGTTGGATAAAGTAATTTAATAATGTTCATTTATTACAATTCATTTCCATGATCTTGTATAAAATTATTTAAACAAAAGTCTCTTTAATAAGAAAATTAATGTCTATATCGGGATTATTTTAAGACTTGTTTGCAAATGCTTAATTTTGGTCACAATCAGAAATAAGTAGTCTTACCGGTAAGTTTTAGTGAATTCACGATGGTTGTAGATAACTATGCATAGTTTTTCGGGGTTGAATTGAGCTCACGGCCTTTGATTATTAGTTGATCTTGGTGCTGGTTCCATAGGCTAGTCGCGTAAGCTTCTCTGGTGTCCATCGGTAACAATGTCAGCTAAAGCTTCGGTCTACTCTCGTATGAATAACTTTTTCATCATAGAGTGGCCTGGATTCTTTAATCCAAAACCAACCAAAAGAATATCAGCTAAACCAAGACGTACCTCCAACCAAATCCCTCCTTTTTATACTAGAGGTCCAGTTTTCAGACTTCTGCATATATCTTTTGTTTGTCAAAATATACGTTGATAATCTTATATATTCTTTATAAAATTTATGTTACAAAGTCTTTATTTTTTTCAGCATAATTCTGCCATCTTTAATTAGTTGAAATATTTCTACTTTCTCTTATCTAGATTGGTAATATGTGTCTTTTGTTCTCTCCAATTCTAACTTTTTCTAATTACATAAAAAAAAACGAAAGAATAATTTAACTTTCATTGTATGTTTTTTTTTTTTTTAAAAATTAGTAAAAAAAAATCTAAATTTACTTTTATTTTTTTAGCTTTTACCAAATGCCAATTATTTGCAAACGTTACAATATATATATATACATTAATTAAAAACTATTGTAATAATAAAAATAATAAATATAATGATAATTAACTATTACATACAGTCTTTCAATTTGCAGAAGAACTTTCAGTTAATTCCTTAATCCCTCCTCAACTATGGTTAATTCCTTAATCCCTCCTCAATTGCCATTAAATTAAAAAAAACATAACAAAAACAAACATTCATCACCTCAAATCCCATGAATCCTGAATTTTAACATTAACAGCTTGTCTATTAATTATATTCATTTTATTTCTATTTATTAAAATTGTCTCATTAATTTTTTTTTATTATGGTTTCTCTCTTCGTGAAAGTGTTAAGATTCTTCTTGAAGAGTGAAACCATAATAAAAGAAAAATTAAGAAGGCAATTTTAATAAATAGAAATAAAATGAATATAATTAATAAATGCTAAAATTTAGGATTTAAGGAATTTGAGTTGAATATATTTGCTTCAATTATGTTTTTTGAATTTAACAGCAATTGAGGAGGGTTAATGAATTAACCAAAAGTACTTCTGCAGATTGAAAACCTGTATATAATAGTAAGTTATCATTATATTTATTATTTTTATTGTTATTATATATATATATATAAGACTGTAACCAGAACTATTATATGTAATCAGTGATGTATTTCGGTTACTTATACAACTTTTTTTTAAAAAACTCTCTAAAATATTTGGAATGTATATCTTAATATTTTTTGAAGATATATACATATCTGTGTGTGTAACAAAAAGACTCTAAGAATGAAGGATTCAGCAGTTTTGCTTTGGTTTGCTTCATTATATCAGCATTACTGCATGTAATAAAAGAATAAAAGTGTAGTAAAAATGCATGCAATCTTAATCTATCACTTAGTGGAGAAAGATGGCTGATGGAATGAGTATATAATTACAAGCCAAAAAGATAGTTGAGAAAAAGCAAAGTCTGCTTACTATTAAAAATACCAGTAAAGAAATATTAGCATACAAAATGGATAATTTTTAGTTAACTATTACTTATTAATATAAAAAATACAATAATGTGATTAATTGCTTATGATTATTCAATCAATTATTTTTACTTTATTCTTATGACAGTGACTTTGGCAGTTATACCGGTCAATGTATAATCCACCCACCCGACCTAAAGTCAAAATCGGATTCAAACCCAGTTAGACCAAAGAATTAAATCCAAGACAAAACTGAATTCGAATCCAATTCACAAGCTCAGATCAAACCTAATGGATAACACATATCGATGGCACATGACTATGTGCCAAGGAACTAGCTCAACGGGTATGAATATTTCAGAGACCTCTGATCTGACTCTAGCTAACCACAATAAAAATGACCACAGATATTTTCTAAGTAAATTCATATACATATGTTTGGGTTGCCAATCAGACAGTGAGCATTAATATTTAAAATAATTAATAAATAATGAAGAAAGTCAAAACCAAGTATGTTATATAAAATATTTAGTAAAAGTAAATACAAAAGTTTATGATAAGCATTATATATTATCTCTAGTCTATGAAGTGTGGATTACAATCTACAATAAGTAATGGCAGTCATGCTCATATGCCAATAATTAATATGCAATTATGGAAGAAATATATATATCTATGCCCTGACAAGTAAACAAAGGTATTTTACTTGGAAAGAAACTATGATTTTAATTTCATATAAGAAAGATGTGAGATTTGTTCTCCACGCATCCGTAAATCAATTCATAAAAAGCATGATAAATACTTAGGGCATAACTTCAATATTTAACAAAGAACTTATTTAAATTATAGATAAATATAAACTTGTTTGATTTTAATGAAATCAATTCATTACAATTTTATAAGCATAAGAATGGAGCTTTATCTGAAATAAGAAGTAAACAGTACTAACACCTTACGAGCAGCAAAGACAAATATAAAGTAGAATGGTTTGTCGGTGATTTGAGAAGGGTGGCTTGTATTCAACAAGTCTTTTCTGCCCTGAAATGATCCATGGAACACAGGGAATGCCAGGTCAGGACATAGCCATGAACCTTTGGTGTTCCAAATATAATGACGAGTGATGGAGGAAGTGATTTCTTCCTATATATTTAAAGTAATGATAATATCAGATATGACAAACCTACGAAGCAAGAAGTGGCTCACATTAGCAACGTTTAGAATGGTGATGATTCAATGATCATCATATTTAATTAAGAAAGCCAAATTATATTAAAAATGCTTAACGTAATGACCTGATCATGACAGATTAAAAAAATCAAACTTGCTTGGAATAAAAGTGCTTAACCACAATTATATAATTATAATAATCATGCTCTAAAGTTTAAAATTAGAATATATTGATTTTATTTCCTTTATCAACCAGTTAGTAAAACATTAATAAATATTATCAACATGAATAAATAAGTTTGTGATTCAAATAAAATAGCTGGGAGCATAGGTTATAAAATGGGCTAATAATAATTTTCAGCCATTGGTAAAATAGCAAATATTTAATAAACGCTTCAACTCCATAATTAATAGAACCGTATTAATTTAGTTCTAATGGGCACTAATTAGACTATAAAATTTAACACAATATTATTTTCATAAGTTAGTTTAACGAAAGAGATTATTATCTAGTTGAAAGTATTATTGGCATATAATCAAAATAAATGATATTAATAATCATTCAAATAAATATAAATCAAGTTAGTTAAAACGAACCGCCAGAATAAGAGAAAGTTAACAAAATATTAATTTTAAGACTAGAGATAAAAATAGAGAATTACTATACAAAAGTTAAGACATTGTAAAGTGAGGAGAAATTTTAACTGTAGTTAACTTAAAATGTGATTTAATGTAGAATTCATAAACAGACCAGAAAGTTGGTTCATAAAATAAAGGTATTACCAGTCCTTCCATGGCTTGTTCATTAATTTATATGTCAGAGTCCAGTTAGATTAGAAGACAATGTAGGTGCACATTTAATGCAGGTGAGTTTCAGTTGTGGATTGGTTTCCTTGATATTTCGGCAGTTTACGATTGGTATGGAAAGTTCTATTTGACAGCTACATTTTGAAGATTTTAGAGGAACTTCAGGGTCCAGCAATCAGATCCCCAAAGTTAGCCATGCACCATGCTGAAAAGACTATCAAAAATCATAACTAAAAGTGACATAGCTTCAGGTAGCAACTCTTCTAAAAAAAAGTAATGGCTTCTTTTTTTCTGTAAACTTTTTCGGGCTATTTATACTTTTCCTACAGTTTCCTGCCCATTCTGATTCTGACACCTTAGGGCTAAATCTTTTAAACGATTACAAGTTAAAATTTTCTTTAATTGAATTATGATCCATCCCTCCGATAAAACTTTCAAATCCATTAACTTTGAATTTATTTTCTATTTAGAAAATGAATTTGTAAAATCTGAAATAAACGATTTTAATTAAGAACCATCTTTACATTTTAACTATTAATAAAAATTCCCCATTGTCTTTGGGAAAGGACGATCTGAAAGCTTATTGAAATAATGTAGCTTTTAATCACATAAATTTGAACAAAATGGCAAAAGTAAAAATAAAACATTCCGATGTAATGAAACTTTATAATGAATATATATATTTAACTATTCATAAATATATATGTACAATCCACGCAATTACAATATATATATTTTCATGAATAATTTTATCATGAAGTTATTAATAATATTAGCAAGTTTAAACATATAATAATCAGCCTTAACAAATGTTCAAATAATAATCTGTTTCAACCAAAACTAGCATGTATTGAATAGTATAAAGCCCCATTACATTCGTAAATATTTAATGTTAGTGACAGGGTTTGAATTAGGCTACAGGTGGGATCTCATGAAGCTTGGATCAAACTTAGATCCGACTGCTTCAAAGTATTAGTGTTGATAGTGCTATCTTACCTTTATAGTAGACTGATATTATTTAGTGATTATTTACTGTTTACTTTCAGTTGTTTTTTGTACACCAACTAACAAACAATGTATATCATCTTTCCAAAAAGATTTGATGAATAAAAAAAATAGTACTCACTAGACATTATAATTATTGAAGTTATTTTTAATGGTTTTTATTTCTTGTTTTAACATCTTGTTAAGAATAGCAAGATATATTTTTACTGATCAATAATTAAATAGCTATCTACGTTTGTTATGTAAAGAAGAAAAAAAGTTTTCTTGAAAATAACTTAGCTATCTAAAATATTTTCCAAGTTCCAATCAAATTTGAAATACAAGTTATAGGCATGGTAATTTATTAATATCATTCTTACATAGCTAAATTAACATTGATCAAAAAAATAAAAATTCCTCATATTTACATGGTTCATAATCCCCCTTCCCCCTCCAAAAAAAACTGAATTAGTTGCTGTTTTAAGGTCCTTTGCGTTATATCCATAAACAATAATAATAAAATTATAAGAAACTACTCCAAAGAAAAATTGTAATGCACTTGCTATTTACTTAAATTAATAAGAATCATTGTTCATTTAGTAATGTTTTTTAAATAAAATAAAATACTTGTCCTTTTGGAATCATTTAAAAACATATGATTTACTTATCAAAAATTTCAAGTGGTGTAAGGTATTCTAATCTTTGAGAAGTAAGTACGTTTCCTCATCTCAATTCTTTGTTTATTATTTCAAGTCTAAATTAAATTAAAATATAATTTTACAGAAACCTAATTTATATAAACTGAGTCTGCTGATAATACGTGATTTCTATTATATTTATTTTATTACTTAAAAAACCAAGCATTTTTTAAACAATGGAGATAAAAGTGAAATACACAATCATTTTTATCATTCTAATACTAAACTGCATTTCTCTCATTCAGTCAATGCTTAAGTGAATTTAAGCCAATAAACATCACATGATCATCATTTCTTATGCTTGCTCTTAACTGTTATTAAAACAGGCAGAACTCTCTATACATATTGCCACTCAGTGCAAACCAAAGTAATCAATGGATGCCAGAATCTAGTGCCTACTGGCCACAAGCCAGAAACTAATCTGGGAATATTGGATGAGTAGGCACTAGATGGGGATTTTATGCACAAGCCTTCTGGCATCAATTGATTACTCTGGCTTGCACTGAGTGGCAATACGTATAGAGAGTTTTGCCTATTTTAACTTAAGTAAATTTGTTGTCAATAACCTTCTATTGATAAAGTATTATGATATAGTGGTTAATGCATTTGCCTTCTTAATGCATAATTCAATGTTTGAATCCAGATTGAAACAAGCATAAATGTTTTTCATATAGCAAACAGGCTTAGGGGCAGTCCAATTAAACAGACAATAGTTATCAGTAAATTGCTATTTAGATATTTTCAGGTAAAGAATAAAACCTCTATGTTAATCAGTATTGGGTAAATGAGTTTCATTATATCACCTACAAAAACAAAAAAATTATAATATAGACTTCAATATTAACATAAGAGATACTGTATTTTGACAAATAATGAATTATGCTTATTTATGAATCATGATGAGTGGTGAGCTCATAGTTACCTTTATGCATAATAGAAACATTATTACCTTCATTTATGAGTGATGAGTTTATGCTTATCTATAGCTATGTCTGATAATAACATGCTTACTGTTATCCCTGTGTGTAATAAGCTAATGGTTCTCTTTATCTATGAGTGATAAACACATTGTTAGTTTACTTATAAGTGATGTATTAATGATCACCTATACCTAAGAGTGCTAAGCTCATGGTTATTTATATATGTGAATGCTAATTTATAATTTTATCTATGAGTTATGAAATCATGCTTTCCTATGAGTAATGAGCTTACAATTAACATTATTTAAATACAAGTATATTTTCTATACTGAACTTAATGTAATTAAAAAGAATTTAAACTCAGACTTTCAAGCTCCCTACAACTATCCATTCCATCTTATACACTGATACACATGACCACATACATGTAAAAAAAAAAAAAGATCTCCAATATACATATGAGTGCTGGTTCAGCATGAAATACGTATATTGAAGATCATTTATTTTTTCCACATGGATGTGGTCATGTGTATAAGTTGTATAAGATGGATTGTACAGCTATAGGGAACTTAAAAGTCTCAGTTCAAATCCCTTCTAATTAACTTATTTATTACTAAATATATTTAGTTCATGATTATCTTTACTTATAGTTATTATTTATGAGTAATGAGTTCATGCTTATCTTTACCTGAGTGATGAATTCATCTTATTTTTACCTATAAATGATGATATTGTGATTATGTTTAACTTATTAACTCTTACTAAATAATTAATTATTTGAAAAAGGAATTTTTTTAAATAAAAATGAAAGAATTTGTGAAGTTGATAAAGTGTATATTAACTCCACACTTTGCCATTCTCTTATCACAATTTATTCTAGAATCTAAATTTCAAAACCATATCATAAACTTTAGTGAGCCATTGTCTAAAAATTATAGGCCAATTATTGTCATATCAATGTGGTACAAATTTTCACTATAATTTTATATATATAATTAAAATATATATATACTCTTTTATGTTGCACAATTGATTTAGAACAAAAAAAAAAGATTAATATGTGTATACTATATATGTTTATATAAAAATGGAAAAAATAGTCAAGCGTTGTTTGCCGAGAGGTCATCGCAGCTACCTTGCAAGCAAGTAGTTGGTTGCAGACAATTGTGGGTTCACGTCCCCGTCCATGCTATGATATATGAGGAAAAAAAAATGGAAACAATAAATAAATAAAATTAAATAATTGTTTGTTATATTTTTAAAGAATAATTCATTATATAATTTGAAACTTCATTAGAATACTATTTGATTATAAGCACTGAAATATTATTTGATAATTAGTATTTGGAAAAAAAAAATTGTTTTTAGAAGAACAAATAAAGAATTTAGTAATTTATTGTTTAATTTAAAAAATGTTTTCAGTCTATAAACTTATAAAACCATTTCACAAAGTGACACATTGATTAATTCAAACAATTATAAACATCTAGTAAGTTAATAAACATCACATGATCACCATTTCTTACGCTTGCTTATAACTGTTGTTAAAACAGGCAAAAACTTACTATACGTATTTAAAATTTATAATAAAAAATAATAAAAAAACTAAGATTTTGATTGGCTATCAACTCTTAACTTCAGACTTATGAAGACATAGCAATCAAATCAGTTATCTCCATGAAATAATTTATTTTTAAATAGTTGACTTTTTTTTCCCATATGTCAAAGCATGGGCCGGGAAGCGAATCCGCGACAACTGTCTGCAAGCAACGGCTTGTTTGCAAGACGGCTGTACAAAAGCTTCAAATAATTTTTATATGGAAAGAATAAAAAATTTACAAGCCTATATAAAATATATAGGGAACGAATGTGTGATTTGGAATTTCTTCATTTAGAAAAAGATTTTAACTTAGGCAAATAATAGTGGTAGCATTACATATATATAAAAACATAAGTGAAGTACATGGTAACACAAATATAAGCAAAGAAAAGAAAAACATGACATTTTTGTGTTAATTTCCCTTCTATGACTGATAATCAATCACTTTATTTTAAACAAAGTCCCCATAAATTTACTTATAATCATAAAATATTAGTCATGAAAATTCCATATCTTATTAACTAGTGCTCAATAAAATAATTAAAAATACTTATGAATACTCAGTCATTATAAGAAAAAATTCCAACATTTGTCAAAATACGACTTATTATAAAATAGTCGAAACGGTGTGTAGTTTTATTTTTATAATACCTGTAAATAACAAGTTTTAAAAACAAGAAGTTTGATGTATTTATTTATATATATGGAAGATTATAAACTATTTTTGAAAAGAAAAGCTGTGTAGATGACATTTTAAATTCGTTAAAATAAATATATAATCTTCAATTAGAAATAATTTCTTATTACACACTTGTTTATTCAATATTAAGAAAATAAAGAAACTAGACAGTTTAGTACAATTTTTAATGGTTTAAAATAGAAAATTTTACAAGATTAAAATCTATAGAGGAATTGCACAAGAATAACAAACTGTGTAAAACATTTGAGTTAATAGATTATAGACTTGATGAGGCTATACTTAAACATTAGTATTAAAAAAAAATTCTATCATGTATCGTTGTATGCATATAACATATATATCAGCATATGCATAAATGATCATATAAAAATATTTTTTAATTAAAAAGATTTAAAAATTCTCAAATTTATAATTATTTGTTTGTTTGCTTTTTAAAAAGTGTAGTCGTAGATAAAGTTTATGTAAACAATTAAATATTTTACAATTTATATAATATATTAAAACATTTAAATTTATATAGTCTATCATTTTAAATATTAAATATCATTAAAAGAAGTGTATGCATAAGAGTTGATTATTAAAATTTCTTTTTAATAAATATGTCAGTTTCATATTACGTATGTAATAATTTATTTGGTCATATTCATTTCTATTAGTCAAAATGAGTAAACTAAATTTAAATAACGAATACTTATTTAACTTTACTGATATAATCATAATTTAAACAGGCAAAACTCTCCATACAGTAGTGCCACCCTGTGCCAAACAGAGTAATCAATGGATGACAAAAGGCTTGAGCATAAAACCCCCATCTAGTGCCTACTCATCCAATATCCCCAGACTAGTTTCTGGCTTGTGGATTCGTCAGTGAGGAGGCTTGGATCTGAGAGCACTGCACCTAGATCTTAGGATCTAATGCAACCCTCCAGCAGCCACCTTTTATTTCTACTTAACTACAAAACTACGAGAATGAAATTGAAAACACAATAATATTTTCAATCTAAGCTCAATAGCTTATATAGTCATATGGGTCTGAACTCAGTTCAGCACCCATACATTTTGGTGTCTTTAGCTCTTTAACAATCATAGCCACCACTACTGTATGGAGAGTTTTGCTTGTTTAATAACAGTTATGTGCTAGCATAGGAGATAGTGATCATGTGATGTTTAGTGGTTTAATAATCATAATTTCCCAAAAATAAAAAATCTCTTAGGAAAGCTCTGATTTTAATGACATTTTGTGCATAATCATTTCATTGTTGAGTAAATATGACTATTTCTACCAGCAAGCAGTAAATGGAGTATCTCTTATCCTATATTGTTAGTGTATATATGATTTTATTGCGTCAGATATATATCCATATCATGAATGAATAAATAAAAATTCTATTATGATATAATAAGACATAAGAAGAGTGGCATGTTGGAATACAAATCTATATAAAATATTTCTCCTCACAAAACTTTTCTCTTCTATTAAATACTAGTATATGACGGAATCCCCAAAAATAACAGGAATCATTCTCTGGTAGCCACGTCTATTGTAGTACATGTTTCTGCGATCATACGGCTAATTAGATTGCATAAGAAAATAGCAATTGTAAAAATGAAAGCTTTTCATATATATGATATTTTAAGGATTTGCCTAAGATATATAATTGTAGAATTGACTTCTTTAGAAACCCTCAATTCTTATTGTTAAAATATGAGGTCCATAAAGAATAAAAAAAAAATGCATTAAGCATACTGATTATTATTAATTAGCATAGAATGATTTAAAGTCGACTTAAAGAAAATAACTTTTTAAAAATAAAATTTATTGTACTAGCTTTTAAAATACTTACTAGTATTTTATAATGTTCCTAACATTAATGAAATCTATAAATAGATGCATTCATTAAATTAGAATATTTTGACTACTTACTTCTAATTTATTCTATAGAGAATAATATCGTTTGTAATAAAAGCGTTTCTCTTTGATCATGACCTTAATTTGGCTTTGAAAAACTGAAAAATAAAATAATACAACTTCATGGTTGTCGTAGTTAAAGTAGCTTTGTCTATAAGCAAGGCCTTCTATTTATAAATTAAATTAACAGAGAAATTCAATTAAGGAAATAAGCAGTTACTTTTTATTAATATGTTGGACAAAATTGTTTGTACATGATTTTAAAAGTATGTATGTACACACAGAACATTTGTTTAAAATAAAAATATATGAATTAAAAATGATATAAATGTGACGTACAGATTTACGAAAGATTTATTTTAATATCTGTTATAATTAATCTTTTTTGGTTAATGATAACCCGAGTATTTCAAAAAAGGTATTATTATCGGTAATAATTTATATTGTATTATGAAACTGAAAGTCAATAAATAGAAAAAAATAATCTATTAAATTAATGAGAGGTATATTTCGTCAGTTTGGGATTATTTTAATCTAAACTATGAGTGAAAAGCTTCTAACATATATATCTATGTAAGTTCTTTGCCTAAAGACAGATTGGTATAACTAGATAATAAGATATTTATAATTCACTAATACCATTTGATGATTATTACTGTTAATCTATCATTGCTTTCCACTTACTAAGTTCAATTTATTCTAGTATTAATTAAAACTGTATCGTAAAATAAAGAAGTGTTTTACATTCTTAACATAAAAACTCTCAATGAAGTTATTTACTGTAAAGAGGCTTCTTTGATCATCGTTAATAGTAGTTTACTATTTCTTTTCACTTAATCCTTAATAAAAATAGCGTCTAACAAATTTATAATAATGTGATTAGTTCTCGAGAAAACCATGTAATATTTAAGGAACCAAACAGCAGTTTAAGCACAACCATCTCCATTCAGTTCACTGAACTAAGAGTATTTTTTATTATTCAAATGAGAGTTGATCCATACAGTAGAAAGCACCTAGTGTAAATTAAGAAACACAATTTATTCATTTAATTGTTTTTCAGAAGATCAAACAACAAATGTGATAGAAAACAGCTGTTCTGTATCAGTTAGACATATATATCACTCTCATACAAATATAATGCTTCAATTCAAAATTATATTTTATTTAATGTAAATTGATACCCTCATTATTGATTGTCTAAAACATTCTAGTTTCCAATTAGTGTTTTCCTGAAGGTTTATGATGATGGTGTTCTGGTTAAAGCGTTACTTAAAATTCAATAATCAATAATCTAAGGACCCAGGTTCAAATCCCATGCTAGTACTGTCACTGGTCAGACCAGCAACACTTAAAGAAGAGGGGAGAGAAATACGTCTCGAAACGTTGTGCATATACTAATCTGTTTGCTGTGATAATACTAACAGTTGGTGCATATACTAACCTGTTTGCTGTGATATTACTAATAGTTGAATGTATTTGGAATATTTAAATAAAATTAAACTTTTCTAAAGACATTCAACACACGTATTAGATGATGGAAATAGTCCAATATAAAAATACAGCTAGTTTTCAATTAGTTTGGATAATCAATGTTTTTCTGTAACTATTTCATTAATAATATATATACTGTATATTTAAATTAATGCACACATTTATACATCTATTTATGAGCAGTAATCCATCCCCTTATTCTAGATCCATCTACTAAAGGCATAAGTAATTGACTCCAGTTAGTACTGCTGCCAATAAAACTTTTGGACAATACTCTTTCTATACTAAAACTGTTTTGAGATTTGGATATAACTACTAACTGGAGCGTTTGAATGTTTATGTTAATAAATGGTGGTAAGGAGAATAACAGAATGTGGTAATATTCTCAATACATACATTAAGTGTAAATTGGGAATAATACATTTAAGCTTTACACAAACATGCATATCTTTGCATAATTATTTATGATTCTTTCAACCAAAAAAAATTCCCATCTAAATCATACTTCAAAATTACTCATTTCATCATTTACTATTTTAATATTAATAAGAATAAACTGGATAAGCCTGTTGTGAAATGTATATTCTCATATAATTGGAAAACATTGCATACATGTTTAGATTAGTAGAGATATTTTGTAACTAAAGTCTGTGAATCAGTTTTGTTTTAATTTTGTAAATATTTTTACTATATTTCTCCATAAAATCTTACAGTGTGTTAATTTGTATACTAATCTGACATTCCTATGAGCTGGAATTCATGTCTGGAAGGTCAAAAATTATTTTAGTAAAATGAGATAAAATAATTTACAATATCAGTGCACTAATACAATTAAAAGATATGTAGCTTTGCCCATTAATAAGGGAAGCATATACTTCTACAAATTCTGTTTCTGTGATTTGATTTAAACCATTGAGAAAACAACTGAAATCATGTAATAACATAAAATTTTACAAAAATTTATATACAATAGTACAGACAACTAAAGCACTAATCTCAATTTATTACATTTCAGGTTTAAATATTTATTCATTTATTTCATTTCTACTATAAATTAATACCAGATACTGATGCAAGTTGTGTACTCAATGAAAGTATAAATTATATCCTTAATCTTATGCTTTTAGGATCTGTGGTTCACTCTGTTTCTCTACCATATCTATTGTAAGATTTATTAATCAGTAAAAATGCTAGAAGTTATATGTTAGACAAAAAGTTGAACTTCTGTTCACAACTTAAGAATTTTTGTGAATTCCAGATTATTATTCTAATAATATAAATAATGAAAGACAGATATGGACTGGACCAAAATTCATTATCAAATTACTCTAGTGATGAGAATAGCAGCACAATAGCAAATATCTAATATTAAGTATTGAATGTCTTTAGAAAAATTTAGCTTTATTTAAATATTCCAATTGCATTCAACTTTTAATAATAGAATGCAGATTAGTATATATTTTAAGAAATATTATTCTCTCTTCTTCAGGTGTTTTTGGCCTGACCAGTGACAGGACTAGCATGGGGATTGAACCTAGACCCTTATATTATTAAATATTAAATTTTAATGTAATGCTCTAACCATCTAAGCCATCTTGCCAAAGGCAAAAGTCAGTATAGTAAAGTAAGTAGAGCAATTATTATTATTTAGCATATGGATTTAACAAAATTTCATAAAGGAATTTGCAGAGATTTCAATCAAGAAATAAATATATTCATCAATGGCTTTATTGGAGAAATTTCAGACAGAAAATAAATTCAGCAGTGGTTTTATTAAGTCATTCACTTCTGTCACTATAGCTATGAATCTGACAGCCATTAACTGTATAATTCATAGTTTGTACTTAATCATATTTATAGAGATCATTGAATGATAGATGCCACTTTTAAAGCAGAAAGGCATTAAGACCATGGATTTTCCCGAATCTGATGATGAGATTCTAATTGCATATAACAAGATGAAATCTAGTTGGCTTTATTGTTATATCTACAAAAAGAAATTTGTTTATAACATCATATGAATCCCATTTTTTACAATATAATTTTTCAATAATAGATTTTTAGTTGAAGACTCAGAAAGAGGATTTTGATTTGAAACAAGATTTAAGAAGTGTAACTATATTTTGAGTTATTGGCGAGTCCAATCTGTTTAACATTTTTTATACATTTTCTGTGAAGTTACTTCTCTTCTGTTATGTAAAGTTGAGTGTAGCAATTATGTTTATCATTGTAATATTTGATTATCTAGAAGTTTAACGTGGGAACTTTTTCTCCAAACAGAGGCAAAATTTTCACCAGCAAAATATGCTAGTGCTAAAGAAATCATCTGCAAAGTATTTGTATCCCAACACCAAATAGTTCCAGCTAGTTTTACAAAAATATTATTTCTAGAAATTAATTTTAATCTAATCTTAGGTAAATGAAAAAAATAAATTTAGTCTCCAATGAGATAACATTATGTTTGAGTGTATTATTGAAAAATATTATATTCAGATTATAACCCCCCCCCCATTATTTAGATAAAAAATTGAGTATACTGCCTTCATTGGATTAATGAATAGTACCCCAGTTTTTTTTTGAGGGGAGGGGTAACCAATCTTTTCACATTCTTATTGAGAGAATTTTCCATTTCAAGAAAGGATCTATTTTAAGAAATCAAAGCATATCATCAGCATACGTGAATTTTCTGCATTCTGCTTTGGGGAGATCATTGATGATTGTATTAAATAAAGTGATGAGAGAACTAAACCCTGACTATTCAATAAAATTTTAAATCTATTGTGATTATCATTTGGGTCACTTGAATTTTACTATTAGAGAGCATTTTAAAAACTTTCAGAAGACATTTTTCCAAACAGAATCATAAGATAAAGTTAAACTACTAAAAATCACACCAGTTTTCAATTTATATTGAAAACCTTTTCCAATATAAACTGTTATAAAACATTCATAGTATTGTTTTTTTGGCCTAAACCCGGCCTGCTTTATAAGTAAATGACTCTCAACTATTAGCAATTGTTGATATGATGCTTTCAAAAAGCTTGAAAGGATTTCTTTTTGGATCATATCTGTTTTTAAGACTGCTATAGTTTAACTGTTATTGCCAAATTTATTGCCAAATTTATGGAATAGTTCACTCTTGGGGCCTTTTCTAGTTTAAGGTAATCAAAATCAATAGGTTTTATCAGATTAATATTAGTAGGACATTATGAATCAGTTCTGCTCTTATATTTTTTCTATCAATCTTGGGTTTAAAAGTTCAACATATAAGATTGACAATCTCATCAGCAGTAACAGTAATAATTCTTTTGTAGGTACTTTTACATCCAACACAGTTTTGTAAAAGTGCCCAGACCTTACCACTTGATCTTATAATATCAGCAATTTCCAGATAAGTGGTAAATAAATATTAGATATAAAATTGACTTCTAATTTTGTTCCAATCTGGACTAAATTACTTACAAAATCTTCAAGGGGTGGACTCTCTGGTAGCTGTTATTATGAGTTTGTTAAATCTATCATAACAAAGGGAAATTATAAAGATTCTATTAATATTTTTTTCAAGATATACTGTTACAAAAATCATTTACTTTGCTACAAGTCTGATTGAGACAGAATGTATATAGATTGAATGAGAAAACATAATAATCCAAAATCCTTCACTTACTTAATAATACCAAGCACTATTTCTTGAATATCTTGTAAAAATTCTCTAAATGTATAAGGTGAAAAATTAAACAACAGATAGTAAATAAAAGCATGACTTCAGTTAGCTTTTCTTAAATTCCATTTTGGAACAGGATAACTTTCAATTATAGAAATATGAATTCCAAGAGTGATTAAACTTGCAGTATGAGGTCTATAAGGGGGGGGGGGATATATCCAATATCAGTAATTCAGAGATAATAGTAAACAAGTTTTGGTCAAAACAAAACATAAATCGGGAATTATTTCTGTTCCCTATCTGTCTGATGGAAATGATTTTTTTTTTTATTATCATCATATCTTTCTTTATATATCTCCAAAGTAATGAGAATTGAAATTTCCTGTAAATACAGAAAATGTAGGAACATCTGGAAGAGGAGAGTATGAACATTTTATATTAGGAGGTTTGTTAAACATCGCAAACTTAAAAATTATCTACCCAAATTGTGATTGTAAAATCATTTGAATTATCTTCAATGGAAGTTGTTTGCTTTACAAGATGATTTGATATAAAAATAATCCACCATATTTACAATACATTCTATCAATAAATAATATGAATCCGTGAATTTTAAAAAAATATGCATTACTAGAAGAATATGAACTTCTGAAGTGAAATTACATCAGTATTGGGTTGAACAATTAATTTGTAGAGGATCTTATTTTTTATATACTCTCAATGTTAAATTAAAGGAATTTTTTGCGTTTCCTAAATGAAAAGAATATAGTTCTGTATAAGTATGACAGCCTTAGTATTGTACATTAGTAGATGAAACCAATAGGATTGACACGGAAATTAGACTTTATCTTGATGCACTCCTGATTAAAAATAGTAAATTATGAAATAAAGTAATTAAAATGCACATGTTGAATATGCGCGGAGAAAATCATGTATTGTTTTGTTGACATCTTTTATTTCATTAATATAAAATCTTTTACTCAAGATTAATACTTGCAATATTAGTATAAAAGATCAAAAACAAAAATAATTGCACTAATATTTAAAAAAAAAAAAAGTTTAGCAATTTGAGTCAATTGTTAAAATCAAAAATAACGATAAATATTTCATAATGGTATGCACTTTTTCCCCATTATCGCAAATAGCATGTGAAATAAAATTTAAAAAAGCTCGTCTAATTTCATACTCATATTCGTTTTTCTTTTTGAAAAAAAAAAATTCTCCCGCTATTGCAATGTCAAAGTCATTTAAAAAATTTGAAATCAAAATTAAAATACTACATTTTACGACGAAGGTTTTTAAACACACAATTATTATTTAATAGATAAAAAGCGATGTAATTATACTAACCTAAACAAATTAAATTTAATTTTAGTTTCAACAAAAAAATCAATAATTGTAAAAATATGTATATCAAAAAATTAGCTAGTTTTATTTTTATTTTAAATGCCAGACATGTTTGTAATACATCTTTTTCACCTCACATTAAAGAAAACACACAGCCACGACCCCTATTAAAAAGATTGCTAAAAAGAGAGAGTAAAAAATCAATTCTGCTATAGTTACGAAGCTTCAATTGCACGTGATTCCACTGGATTCTAAGCTCAGAAAACCTTTTACATCCCATTGGCTAATAGTTTAGCAAGTTAAACGAAAAGATTCAATAGTGATTAACATAAAAAATATTATATATAAAAAAAAACAATTAGAGCAAAAGAAAAAAGTCGAGAAATGCAATAAATAATACAGACAGGCATGCGCGTGTCCATTTCTTTGGGCAACTTTCTCATGAAAATATTAAAAAATATTTTTTTCATTCACATATTATATGTGTTTATGCGTTTTCGAATTATAATATTTTTGCATACGTAATGGTTAAGCTTAATTTTACCCAATTATTAAATGGTGCATATATATGTTGCTTATCTTTGAAAGAAAAAGACTAAGATTAAATGCAACTGTCAGTCAACAGTTGGATAGTTTTGTTGTCTATTGAGCTATAGATCTCTTGGGAGACTTTTATGCTGCAGTTGAATATATATACATAATTAATTACAGTTTCAAAAAATTAAATTATTGTATACATGTATGTGTTTTATTAATAAGTCTCACAATAGATGCATCAATTACTGATTTCTTATTGCCCGAAATATAGAGGGAGAATAAGTATTTGTTATTTATCTTTAACTATTCATAATTGCATTATATAATAATATATATTTATATTTAATGTATCTGCCAGAATTTGAAAGTTAACTAGATTGATCATAATTCAGATATCTAATAAAATCCTCAGATTATTTAACAAATCCCAAGATATATGAAAAATTTTCTAAACTAGTCTGTGCAGTTTAGTAATAGTAATAGAATAAAGGATTTGAGAGTTAAAATTCAAGAATCAACCAACATTCATCTTACTTTATTCATCTTACTTTATTGACTATTTTTATTACAGCTTTACATCAGATTTGAATTCAGTCATATATCTCTATGAACATTAACATGAAGCTATCAATAAGAAGCCTGTGGTATCTAAAAAAAAATTAAAACAATTATTTCTTAAATTTGATTTTTAAAATACTTTTCCCTTTTTGTACAACTTTTTTTTTTAGCTTTGTCTGAATACTAAAATTTATGGAAGGTAAGGAATCATTATAATATGTATTATTAACACGAATACTTATAATACAGATTTTTTTCAAAATGTTTTTACTATATAATTATGTTAAAAATAATTTGGTAAAAAAAGATATTTAGCAATTTTATAATAAACTTAATATATCAAACCCCCCCCCCCCATGTTTTCTTTTATTTTGTCTTTCCATAAATTAACCTTTAAATTGCTCAATTTATTTATTGGCTGAGTGAATTAAAATTCTGAAGTTTGATTAGTCAATTAACAAACTCAGCTGTAAAAATATATTTATCTTTTAATATTATATTCATTTTGGTTAGTATATTAATAATTTGTCAGGTTATGAAAGTAAATGAAAGTTTTTTCAAAATAAATTTTTATTTATAATTATAAAAATATTTGATAGCAGAAAAAATAAAAAAAAAAGATTGTAGCAAATTACAAGTCATGTAAACATCATTAATGTCCCTCCTGAATTTACGTTATTATAAAAGTTAAGAATTTTTTAGTAAAATCTTAGCATTTTTCTAAAAATAATTATATTTTCAGCATATTTTACCAAAATACATTATAATATGTAAATAAATGCCAGAAAAATATTGTAAAACATTAATTTTTGTTTGAAAATCAAATAAACAGCTTGGGGCAATACCACTGGTTTCTTTTTCAATTTACATTTGTGTAAAGTATACAATTTTTTAATAAAATCTTACTATTTTTGTAAATTAACTATATTTTTAGCATATTTTATGAAAATAATTTATAATATGTATGAAAAATAATAAAAAAAACACTCTAAAACATATATTTTCATTTTCAGCAGTGAAAATTATTTACCAGCGAACTTTTTTGTCCAAATAATCATCAGCCAATCAGCATTTAAAATAGACTGCCCCTTTCTTTTGTTAGACTTTCAATGTCACATTTATTGATTTTTTTACTTGTAAAATAATTCAAGAGAGATCAGCATGTCACGGGACTTTTTCTAAGCTTTCATACAAGTGTAAAAACAGTACCGTAACTCAAAAAGTGACTGATTTCAAGTGACCTAAAGCCATTGACATGGATTCGTGTACAGAGCTCAGCAGGGTTAAATAAAAATGGAAGTGAAACCATGTAATTAATAAGTATGATTATTTTTTATTTATTTTAATAAACAAAAACAGTTTTTAAAATTCTTCTTGTGGTAAAATTGAAAAGTGTAGTAAATGTGACATTATTAAATTAAAAAATTAAAGTGACACTGAAAAAGATTACATCAGCTATTTGCCTGTGAAATTTATGCAGTTTTCGGTAATTGCATGATGAATTTAAAAAGTAAAATTAAAAAATATATATTCTAGCATTTTTATTTCATATTTTTTTGAATTGTGACAACTGAAATCATGAAACTATTATAATAAATTATTAACAATAATTTAATTTAGGTCATTGAAAATATAAATAATATTCTGTATAAATAACACACTGATGCATTACAGTGAAACTTTTTATGTAATAATTTGTAGGCTTTTGTATATATATTCTGATTTACAGACTTAGCACTTTCAGAGCCCTTGTTGCTCCATATTCATAGTTTTTTCAGATTATTAGTTATATGCAAATATATGCCAATATTTTATTAAAGAGTGATGTGCTTCTTATTAAAACAATTCAAATTTTATCAAGTTTAATCAAAATTATGTTCAATTGTACTCTAATGCAAATAAAGCTTTTTTAACTAATTGTCTTCCAAACTACATTTATTATTGTATATTTGATTGAATATGCATTATTCACAATATTTTTAGATTACACGCTAATAAAAATAAAATATATATTCCATAAAAGTAACATGCAAAAAAAAATGAAAAAATGTAATCATTATTATAAAATAAAAAATTATACATTTTTAAAATTATTAATTTTAAATTTATTTATAAATTGTCAATTTTTGTGTATAAGTTTTAAAATAAAAATATTGCTAGTAAGTTAAAATTATTCTACATAAAATGGTGTTTAAAATAATATTACTTAGTAATTACATTTCTAGTAGTTTCTTTTGTAAAAATCAGAACATATATTATTTTTAACCCAATACTTTGGTCAGAGATTTCTCTTCCAGAAGATCTTTCTTTCCTACTGAAATAAATGTTAGATTATATATATTTCAATTATTTAATAAATAACATTAAATATATTGTAACATAGAAATGCAAATATACATTATTAACCATATTTGAGCAACTTATACACACATGCACATATGTAAATATTTATATGCATAAGTTTATATATATATGTATATTTTTTTCTACAAACTATTCAAAATTTAATTTATTTTTATAAAAAATTTTACATTTTTGGATTTATTGAAATTCAATTCAGTATATAAAAAGCATATGGAAATAAATACTATACAAAACATGATAATTATTTACACTGCTCTTATCTTTAAAAATCCCATTAATTCATTTTTAAAATGTCTGCTCTTGATTTATTCATAATTTCTTCAATTTTTTTAAACAAATATTTAAAAAAAAAGATATGAAAAAAAATCATAAAAAATTAGCAATTTTATCACAATTTTGAAACATTTTAAAGATAAATAATTATATATAATGTCAGTATCATCTGTGTGTACACCATTTTCCCACTATGTGTATAAAAATATAAGTTCATTTAATTTAGAATTCTCAACAAAGATATAACGCAGAAAGAGACCAAAGATTTAACATTTTAAACCATTGGATTAAGTATTTCATTTGTAAATATTTCTAAATATATCATCATTGTTTTTGTATATAAAGCTCTGAAAAGCATAATTTAAATACAAGTAAATTAATAGTTTATTAAAATGTGAACAAAACAAATAATTTTCAATCTTATTTATATACAGAGAAAATAAACTAAGATTAATTGTAGTCACTAACGTAAATGTTCTGAGCTCGCATACTATACATGTTTGGGACAAAGCAAATCAGACACATCAATAATTGATAGAGTTCATAATGTTTAATCTCAATATTGGGGTGAGTGAAAGACAATATCCCTGCAATTGAATTTGCAAATACCATGCATTAATATGTGAAATAAATTATCTCCATATGAAAACCTGACTTCATTTTGGAGAAATCCTGATTAAAGATCAAAAGTTATGAAAACACATAATAAAGCTAAATTCCAGTAATATTATGTGGAATAACTGCATCAGAACTATAAAAGTGCGCTTTCAAAATAAATAACAACATGGTGTTGACATCCGTGAACAACTCAAGAAACAATTATACTGTCTGAAAAGTTATCTTCTCTTAGAAAACAAAATAAAATTATTTCAATTTAACATTGTGGTTATATCAAAATCAAAAATGGAGATCATCTAAAAATAATTGACCAGCATAACATTATAATAGCACTCCAGGAGATTCATCATTCTTCTAATACTGCATATCTTCTTTAAATTGTTAGATTTACATTGATTTTTAAAAGAATATATTCTAAATATAATATAGTTATTTTTGTTTCAACCATCTTATAAAGTAAACAATTTCTATTAAGAGAAGGAGTTCAAATGATATTGTAATCACCATTCAGGTATATCATTTTTATATTTGTAGAACTAACAATCCTCCCAATACAAATCTGCTCTACTGTTCTCCTCCAGTTATTTATATAACTTTTGTAATGTCCTGATTGTTTATTAAGCACTCAGTAATTCTGTAATTAGAAAGAGAAAGATTTTTAATCTTTTTCACACTTTAAATGTTTGTGCAATGGCCAAATGATATAGTTTTTGACTATAAAGGAAACTCCCAAACCTCAACACATGATAGGGACTTTATAAAGATAAGATCTGCCATCTTATCTTTAATCCAAATTCTTATTTATATAGGCCAATATGAAGCATCTTGATTTGAGAGCATGAAGATATTACTCTCTTCACATTTAATCTACTATTTCCTTTCATAAATTAATGTATGTGAAATCTTGTGATTTACAATAAGTTAATATTTAAGATCTTTTTAATAGAAATATAAAAATAATGTAACATTTTGATTGTTTATTAAGAACACAACACATCTGTAACTAGAAAGAGAAAGGCTTTTAACCTTTTCCCCGTGTGCCTTAAATGTTTATATAATAGCCAAATGAGGTAGTTTTTGACTATTGAGGGAACTTTCAAACCTTAACACAAGATAGGGACTTTAAAAAGATAAGTGGGGCCATTTTATCTTTAATCTAAATTTTTATTTATATAGGACAATCTAAAGCATCTTGATTTGAGAGCATCAAGATATTACTCACTTCACATTTAATCCACTATTTCCTTTCACAAAATCCATTATTTTCTTTCACAAATTAACTTATGCAAAATCCCTCTATAGTCAAAACCTACATCATTTGGCTATTATACAAACATGAAAAAGGTTAAAAGCCTTTTTTTTATAATTACACACTTACTGTGCACTTAACCCTTGCAGCGGCTGTTACTTTATTGGCTGAGTGAGGTAAAAGTCTAAACTTTTAATTGGTCAAAAGACAAACTCAACTGTCAAAATATATCCATCTTTTAATATTATATTCACTTTAGATTCATTTGTAAAAAGTATATTAAAATTTGTCACATTATGAAAATGAATGAAAGTTTTTTCAAAAATAAATTTTCATTTATAATTTAAAAATATTCGATAAGGCAGCAAATTTAAAACAAATATTACTGATCAACCAAATAGCTTTGATGACGTCAGTGATTTCTTGGTTAATTTTACGTTTCGTGGATAAGTAAATAATTTTGCTAAAGTCTTAACTATTTTTCTAAAATAATTTTATTTTTAGCATATTTTATCAAAATAATTTATAATATGTCAGAAAATATGTAAAAAAATACTTTGAAAATGGTCTAAAACATTTGTTTATCACTTTCCAAATGAAAAACAAAATCTTAGCAGTTTAATTTGGATGAGTGGCTTTGACAAGCGGCTTTCTTTGAACTTGATAGTTACAGCCAATGAAAATGAAGAACGTTCATCCTACTTCTTTTGTTATTCTTTTAACATCAGTTTTATTGATTTTTTACTTGTAAAATAATTCAAGAGAGGGCAGCATCTTATGGAACTTTTTTTAACCTTTAAAAAAGCACAAAATTTTTACCATAGTGTTAAAAATAACAGAATTCAAGCAACTTGAAACAGCTGTGAGTCATGTCGTAAGGATCCTTAAAAAGGTTAATAAATAATCAAAATGTTACATTAGTTTTTATATTTCCATTACTTTTTTAATAATACAAAATTCCTATTCACAGATTCAATTAAATTTCTAAACTTTTGGTTGGTCAATTACAATATCAGCAATAAAAATATATGTATCTTTTAAAACTATATTTGTTTTCATTTAGTTTCTAAAATGTAAATTAATAATTCATTAGATTATTAAAATGAACAATTTTTTTTTGGCAGTACATTTCTATTTATAATTAACAAAAATAATCTATAGTTGTGAACATAAAACATATTTGTTATCCAATTATATATTGAAGCTGTACTTTATTAATCTTTTTTGTCAATTTGCCTTCATGTAATAAAAGTAAACATTTTCTACTAAAATCTGAATTATTCTAAAATAATTTATATTTAACACATATTTTATGAAAAAAATCATAAATATGTTTTAAAAAAGGTTCTAAATCATATGTTTTCACTTGAAAAATCAAAACAAAAAACTGAACTGTCAAAGTTTATTGATAGGCCATCTTTGTTGGAGAATAGAATAAATCAATCTGCACCTTGAAAAGCAGTGCTTATATCATTGATATATTATTAAATTTAAGTATTATTGATTTATTAGTTGGAGATAAATTCTAAAGGTGGCAGAATCATTCAGCATGATTTCCTTGATAAAATAACTGTAAAAATCGGCAAAATAATATTAAAAATAGTGGTCTAAGAGTGAGATAAAGGCACATATGAAAATGGCCATACAGTGCAGTTTACGTTTAAAAAGATCTTAAATATTAAATCATTGTAAATCAGAAGATTTCACCTACGTTAATTTGTGAAAGGAAATAATGGATTAAATGTGAAGAGAGTAATATCTTCGGACTCTCAAATCAAGATACTTCAGATTAGCTTGTATAAATAAGAATTTAAGTTAAAGATAAGATGGCCATTCTTATCTTTATAAAATCCCTATCTTGTGTTGAGGTTTGAGAATTCCTTCTATAGTCAAAAAATACATCATTTGGCCATCAGTTGGAATGACATTTAGTAAATTCTAGACAATTTCATCGATGTCATTCATTCAGACATCGTATAGAGTAATTTCAAGTGACTGTTCTATCATCACACTTTCTTTGTCAGTACTTTAGATTTGCTCATATATAAATATTTGAGTTGTAGGAATAAGAGGATTCCTTTTATTCCTGCATAAATACTATATCTTGTATTGGTGAGAAAGTTTCATTTATTATTAACACTCGCAAAGCATTTGCACACTGAGCTTGAAAGGCTGATATTTGAATTTAAACATTTAAGTTGCATGTGAAAAAGGTCAAAAGACTTTCTTTTTCTAATTCTATAACTTTTGTATGTACAGGACATTTCAATCCCATACTATCCTTTAGAGACTGTGTAAATGAAGATCAAAGTTATCAACTTTTACAATGAATTTATTTAATCAACATGCATTTACTTTGCAAAGTCAAGTTAAGAAGAAATATTCCACTCAAACAGAGACAACTCTTATTTATGTTTATTTTGTAAAAAAAAAGTTCATAATTACATGTACTAATATTCACTCATTTCCTTCATAAGATTTATTTCTCTTGTCTACTTTATTGAATATATTTCTCAATGATCTTTCAGATGCAGATTGCAGTGAATTAATCTATGTTGATGACATTGATTACACAAAAATATTCTTTTAAAAATAGAAAAATCTCTCAAAAAGTATGTGAAAAGTTTGGAAATCTTTTTCAATTTAATCCAACAAAGATAATATGCTTAACTTTTCATCAAAATAATATGGAAAGATGTGGTAAACTGAATATAACATTTTGCCACAATATTATGAAACCAAGTTCTACTCCTTGCTATTTAGAATTAACTTTAGATCATGGTCTTGCTTATTTTTTCATTTACCTAATGTTTGTTAGTCCTAAAATAATTTCTAGAAATAACCTCCTTGCAAAGGGAATTGATACTATTTGGCAATTTGATGCAAATGCTTCAAGAAAAACTTCCTAAGCAGTAGCATATTCTACTGATGAATACTTTGCTGTTTGGGGAAAAAGTGTCCACTCTTCTAGACACTCACAAATTACAATAAGAAATGTTACTATTACACTCAAGTCTACTCCTTTACAGTGGCTTTTTGTTTTTAAATATTTTTTCCCACCAGATATAAAAAAAAATTGTCCTATAAAAAATGTTTAATGGATTATATTTTTCAATTACTTTTGTCAGCTCATCTCAAATCAAAACATCCTTTCTGGATATCCATCCAAGAATCTCTGCAAACAACAAAAATAAATGTCTTTTTCAGATCCAATAGTAAAATCAACTGGATTTGATCCTCCTAAATGTTACTGAAATCTCATTAACAGATTTAGAACAACCCAAAGTTATTACACACATATGATCATAAATAAAATTTAATAACCCTTGATCTATGTAAATGTGTATAAACACAATCCATGAACTTCATAGTTAATAAGTGTCAAATATATGTTTATAATAACAGAATTGAAATACTAATCAAACTATCTTCTTTTATAATTAGCTTTGTGTGATATAGATACATCATAATCAATAATACTTTTTTTATTTTTAGAAATAATAAATAATGTATTAGTAATAACGTGTTAATTTTAAAAATAATTAATCCTTATTGTAGGTATTTATTATTTTAAGATTTTAAGTCATGCTTATAGTGAACCATTCTAAAAATGCATTCTACTTGAAATGGTTTAAAATAATACATTATTACAAATGTACTACTTAATTATATTATTCTGGAAAATATGTATATCCAATAAAATTAATTCCACTCTGTTCCTGATATGAGCACCATTCTGACTATCATAAAAACTGATAGCCCAACTTTCTACTAAACACTGTGGAAATTTATTGCTATTAAATCTTGAATATAGTCCCAATCAAATGCATACATATATAATATTAAATCTTTTAATGCAATATTATAAATTTACATCTAATTGTTGAGTAGAAATTATTTTTGTCTGTATTATAATACTCAACAGAATGCTGTGAATTAATTTGTTTGGTTGCAGATATATCTTCAACATAATATTTAATTATTACATATATGTGTGTGTGAATGTGTGTTATGTTTAAAGTATAAGAAATGTTATAAACATAGTGCAATTTCAATTGTATTTTAAAAAGTAAATATTAAATACTTTTAAGTAAAATAGAAATCACACAAAGCTAATGAATTATAAATGAACTTTGTACCACTATACTAAAAATAAAATGTGTATTTTAAAATCTAGTATATTTGATGAGATTAATTGTTTGTCCTGACCAAACTCATGTGATATGGAAGTGTGGATTAATATTTTGGCATAGTAGTTACATAATACAACATAAAAATATTATTATTAACCTCTTATTGGGCAAAATATAGATAAGATTTTGGAAAAATTCAGACTATTATTTTTTAAATATAATATACATATTTTAAGAAATGCTTTTATTTAATTTGAGGATTTTTTTAACCACAATTTTGGCTTTATATGTAATTTTAAATAAAAGCATGGGATATCCATAAATTAATTAATTCAATAAATCCAATGCATGTCAAACCAACTATTTTATTATTGCTTGAATTAATTAATTTATAAATGCCCCATATTTTTTATTTAAAGTGACATATATCAAGAAAAATTGTGGTACAAAAAAAAACAATTTTTTTTTTTTAGTTCATTAGTCCTCAAATTAAATAAAACCATTTTTTAAAAAAGTATTATATATATAAATCATTTTTTATTTTTTAATGTTTATGTATTTTATTTTTAAAAAAACGTGTACAAAATTTGAAGAAGATCCATTTGGTAGAAGTAGATTAAAAATCAGGTATAATATTTGACCCAAACAAACCAAAGGGAGAAGTTAAATAAAATATACCTAATATTTAAAATTGGTCACAAGATTTTTTTGCTTTTATGAAAGCAGTAGTTAAAAAAGCAAGTTTTATACAAAAAATTCAAAAGAAATTAAGACTTCATCCTTCATTTCTCTTTCTATTTTAATAAACTGTAAATGCTCCTAAAATTTGTTTCTCAAATTAAATGAAAATATTTTTTTTAAAAATATAATGCCATCTATTACACAAAATAAACTTATTTGAAATGAAACCTATCAATACTCTTAAGCTGAACAACTTTGAAAAATTGCATCATTATATTGCATTGTTATTGAAACTGCACAGATGTAAAAAAATTGAAAAAAAAATCCATTCAGTAGAAGTAGATTAAAAATCACCAACAAGATTTTATCCAAGCAAACAGAAATCTTAAGTTAAATAAAAAGCAGGATTAAAAAAGGAACAATTGACATGTCAATTTATATATGATTACTAATATGATCATTAATGCATTTATTTGCAGATGTGTGTTATAGTTGTGAATGCAAAAAGATTAAATTGTAATAATTTGATATTGATAAATACTGAACAAGAATAAAAAAGATAAGTGAAAGATTATGATATGGATCAGCTGATGAATGTGGGGTTCATCATTAAATGCATTCTGGTTATCATTTATCTTTTTTAGATGTTTTTATTCGTGTGATTACAGTACTTTAGTGAAATTGCAAAGTTATTAGCATATTCTATTTACATTTCTATTATGCATACAAAAGAAATGAAACATTAAAGTAAAATAGCATTATATTGACCCTTATACAAATTGCAATTTATATTTTACATTCTTAATTCCACATCCATAACTTGAAACTGTTTTAATATATAGTCTTTTTTAAAAAAATAATTTCCATAAATTTGATCAAGATGCCAATTATCTTTATTCATCTGTACGTTGATCTTAAAACCTTATGACTTTGAGTGAATTGTTTGAACTATGACAAAGTTTTACTATATTATTAATAAAGTAATTATAAAATGAATTTGAATTATGGATATATAAAATTAGAACATTTTATATTTATTCATGATGATAATAAGTAATCAAATGACATCAGCACCTTATAGAATGTCTATATGATTTTTAAATTTTATATCTTTATATAACAGTTAAAAGTCTCATGATGTAGTAATAATGTATCTTTCTTCTAATATGGCCACAACCTGGATTTGAATCTTGGTCAGGTGTTACCTGAAAACTTTTTCAGAATTCAGTAAGGTTTAGAATTTTTCTTTGAAATATCCAACCTAGTTAAGCACCTAATATTCTTAGCTAGAGAAAAGAATAAGAGGAAAACCTATGCAAATCTTTTCCACCTAGTAATTACTCAAGCCTTCTTTTTCACTACTTATTTACAAATAAACGTTGCAACTTACTTTTTCTTGTAATGGAATATTTAAAAATTGTTTTACTATCAGTTAAGAATATACATATGTTCATACATTACATTTTAACAAAGCAGATAATTTTGGTTAAAAAAAATTGACGTTCACAAAATTTATGTCCAAGCTTAATCTAGACACTAATCTGATAGTGTGCATAGGATAACTCTGGTTCTGATTTATTACATACTTCCATCTAATATCTACTAGTTATGCAAAAGATTTGGATAAAGAATTTATATCAATATATTTGTACAAAAGATGGGATGATTGTGTTAAGAGGATTATTGAGTGTTATAGTAGTGAAACAGTAAGGTCTGCTTTGCAGATCTTTGTTTCACCTTTTCTCACCGACTTCCTACCCTCATACCTTAGTTTGAACCCCAATCTATCATAGTGTGTCTGCAATACACTTATATACCGAAAATCCCGCCTAATTTTAAACCACGAGCACAATGCTCATATTATATATATAACTTATTCCCAAATAAAATAAAATATTATGAATTATGTATTTGTTCACATAATTTACATTTATTAAAAAGTAAGTTATATAAGTCGTAATTGCGCACACACTATGATATCCATTTTAAAACATATCAAAATTATAAATTGTTAAAGTTATTTTGTTTGAATCTATTTACAAATATATTACCGTCGTAATGTATTTTGATTTGAAATAAAACTCATTTAGTAAATATTCATTTAGTAAATAGATTCAAATATTGCAATTTAAAAGTAAAATAACTTTCATTTAATTTAATAAAAGTTATTCCAAATATTTCTTTAAAATAAATGAGGGACAATAGTTTAATTAGCTAATATTATATAAGTTTTATCTAAAAACAGCAGATGTCCACTTAAGGTTTTCTTTAATTAGTAAAAGTAATTTTTAATTAAATGTAGTTTGTAATCCGAATGTCGACAGGGAAATTAACTAAAGAAATTAATTAATGCTGAATTCCTTTAGACATTGGGATAGATTTAATTACAGCTGATAAGTCCGATATATTTTTGTAATGCTCCAGGGCAGTTCTATTGTTAACGTCTACTTATAAAAAGAAAGGTTTTCTTTTGTTCTCCAGTTTCTTCTAATGTTTCTAAGAGAAATCATTCTGAGGTCTAATGTTTCTAACCAAAATTATAGTAGTAATTTGTAAATCTTGACATGACAGAGTAGAGTGCAAGAAGGCTATTTCTCTCCGAAATGGTCATATGCTGCTGTAGACCATCGGAAGTTATCACAAGGAACCCCGGAACTGCTGCCGCTGCCAAAAATATGAACATTTCCAGATTTTGCTGCTGAATTATAAAACCTGCCGAACATCTACCTGAAAATGCTTCTCCAGAGGTAATCCTAAATTAACCCAAGAGCTCTTGTGATAACTAACATGCTATAGCTATTTAAAAATGTTTTTCTTATATTTCACATAACTTCATTATGTATTTCTTTAATGTGTTTAAATATAGTCAACATTTTGCTCTCTATCCTTGGGTTAATATTTTCTATTTATTAAGCTTTCTGTTATTTTATTATGATAATGTGTCAGAATCATCTTTGACCGAGTGAATGTGAAACTAAGATGCCATTATAAAGGCATATTTTCAATTTCTAAATAATTTCCAATTTTTATTATCTTGCAAATCACTCGTTTGAGGGCAATTCTTTTCTTTAATATATAATATAATCACATAGTTTAAAATCTACATGTTATTGATTTTAATCTAATATGAGAGTGTGTGTGAGGTCAATGATTAAATGTGTCCCCTAATGCATGATTGCATATATAAATCTATACTTACTTTTCAAATCTGCAAGCATGCATTTTCCTATTTGAATTACCGTGTTCTACTTTAATTATAAAGTTCACCATTGATGTCGAGAATGTGCGAACCCTTTTAAATGAATTTCGGGGAATTTGATTGGGCATTTCTCTTAATCTGAGTAAAACCCATTCAGTATGTTTTTATATACACTAGTCTCATATTGCTAGTAAATGAATTGGTTGTTGAGACCACTTTGTTTTATTTTTCCAAGGATTCTTTACACGGCGAAGTCCGTTCTATTCGCTTATTGCAAGTTTTCAGGCAGAGGGTGTTCACAAATGACACCCCTGGGAATTAAACACAATCATCACCCAATCGCTAAGTTTCGGCTGTTCATCAAAATACTTTCCTACGGGTTAGCGGCGAGATGCCCTCCGTAATTATTCCAGATCTTCAATATTGTTTTATTTTATATTTATTTTACAAAGCATCCATGACTTAAACGTGCCACACCCTCCAACTTTAATAAATTCATTATCAGCAATACTGACCTCCCAATGCAACTCTATTATTATTATTCTCAAATAAATGCTTTGATCACATTCCCACTTTGTTGCTTAGTAAGCTTTTGTCCGTGCTATTCTCGAAATCAATAAATATTTTAGAACACTTAATTTCAAATATTTTCTTAAACTTGTATAATTACTGAAAGGCCTCGCACATGTTCCTATCTCGTCAAGCACATTATCGTAATGCTATTAGCCTGAGGAATAGAATATATCACTTTGTTTTAAAACCTTTTTGTCATTTATTGAAATATAATGCCCACAATTATTTAATACGCATCCTTGTCCCATATAAGCAGACAGTGGCGTTATATATATATTTTATAAATAAATTTTGTGAAATTATTTAAACTAAATTTGATATCTTATTTTATTGATTCCTATCACTGTCTTGGTCTATATATATATATTTTCTGCATTTCTTTTGTAAATCCATAGACGTTAATTAGCCACCCAAACTTCTTTTAGTATAGAGTCTTTTGTTTCTCCCTGACCACCAGGCACCGGTCAAAGGTCATACTAGTAGTGGCATCAGATGCATTGTCACGTAGATGGCGCTGTGAAATTTGGGCTTTAGATTCAAACTTAGTATATCTAGAAGGCAAACCCTCCTAGAATGTTCAGTTTCGTGTCTGGGGTTTGAATTCTGCAATGTGTTAGCGAGATAGACGATTCTGACTGTTACAGTAGTAAGGAATGGGATAAAAGAATAAATTTATTAATAAAGACTAGGGAGTTAGAGAGATGGAGAAATAGTATGGAGAGTAAAAAGAGTTTAAATATATATAGAAATAAACAGAATATTAGGTGTGAGTTAATATATGATAATAGTAAGGAAAGTAGTTTATTGTTTAAGGCTCGAACGGGATCTTTAGCTACAAAAGGATATACGTGTAAATGGAAAAATATGGGTGATTTATTTTGTAAATTATGTAAGGAAGAAATAGAAAATATTAGGCATTTGCTAACTGAATGTAAATGTTTGAAAATAGAAAGGGTACATATAATAAAGTTGTGGAAAAATAAATATGAAAAGAGTGATTATACAGAAAGTGGATTATTGGTTTTTATGCTGGGTGTGGGAAAAGATAAGGGGGATTTAGATATAAAGATTATAGAGTTGACAAAGATTATGTTGTGTAAATGGGATAGAGCAGATTATGGGTAAATTTAGAGTGGGAAATGTAAAATAAAGTGGCTAACAGGTTTATCTGGGCATAATTGCTGAGATATTCTTGACTTCGTTTAAGGAAAAGCCATAATACATCACATCACATCACATTTTAAATATAATTAAAATACGATGAAATAGAACAAAATGTTAAGTAAGATACTTCTCAAAATATTAACCCAATATCAAAATAAATGCCGAAATAAGTTAGATTACGATTGCTGTAAATGCTTTGCTAATTATATTGATTTTTATTTTTAAAAAAGGAGTTTAAAATAATATGTAAAATAATTATTTTACTAGAATTTAATTAAAAGTTAAATTTATTACTTTTAAAAAAAAAAAAAAAAAAAATGTTAGAATAATTTAGTGATATAAAATTTATTATTATACAAAACTGCTTTAAATATCAAATTTAAAAAAAAAAAAATCAGCATTAAGATTTAATGCATTACTTTAATTATGTATTAGAACAAATATTTAAATACATGTATATTGGATAGCTGTAGGGAGCTTGAAAGTCTTAGTTCAAATTCATTCTAATTATTAGAACAAAATAAAAGTATATCAGGGATAAATTACTCTATATAGCTTTTTTTTTTTAATATTGTCGATTTTTCACTTTTTAATTACGACTCACTTATATAACGATGTACTCTTTAATTATATATTAGACGATCAGTTGTACCAGGGACTCATTAAAATATATAGTTTTAGATATAATATTATATCTATATAGCAGGATATGCAAGTTGGGTTAGATCCAAAATCTTAAAATTATTTAAAACTTACATGATTAATTTCAGTACTATTATAACAGGAATGAAGGTAGCTATTAACTGATTAACATAATTCAATGCTTCCTTCTAACTAAAGTCAATAGCTAAAAATAATGAGGATCTGTTTGGTTCTACCATCTGTCTGTTTCTTATTTTTGTTTACATATGTCTTTAGAATAGTTACAGGATAACAGTTACTGTCTTAATATTTATTGTAAATGTAGATTACATAATTCATTCGATCTTATTTAAGAAGTGCAGTAAGGATGACACATCACATTTTAAAACACACATATATAAACAAAATTTAATTCTAATTTTACATTAAGTATGTGACGCAAAAATCTAAATAAAGATTTACTACATGGTGTAGTTGTTATTTTTAATTTGTTATCGCCATATCTGATTTTTTTTCAATATATCATAGCATCGGTCGGCGGTGAATCCGCAACAACTGTCTGCAAACAACTGCTTGCTTGCAAGGCGGATGCGCTAACCTCTCGGCTAACAACGCTTGATATATCTGACTTTTGAATGCAAGTGGAGCAAACATTTTTTTTTTTGGTAGCATCATGCAACCATCCCATAGACAATGTAACCTATTCAATTATTGGTTGCTAAAAGGTTATTTAGTTATTCTGTATGAAGAGTGACGATTCCAGATAAATCTAACCGCAGAGCGAAAGTAAAATTGAATGAATTGAACCTCAAATTTAAAACAATTGCATATTTTTACAAGTATTGGATTAATAGTTTACTTTTACCTTAGCGTATAAAAAATAATAGTTACTAAAAAGTTTAAAATTACAAATATGGCTTGAGTAATATTCCTTTTTTTAAAAAAAGCAATATTTTTTATTCTCCTAACTTTTTTTTTTTTTACTAATGTTTTTGTACGATAGTTTGGATTTTCCAGAAATCTTCATCAGAATTCCTCTTTTTTGAATAAGTAAAAATAGAAGAATTCTGAAAAAGACTTTTGGACAGTCAACACTGTTTTTTGTTTTTTTTAATTATTCTTGAAAATGCAAGAAATAGGTGAAAATTATTGTTTTTTAAAACAAACAAACGAGCAAAACAAAATAAAAGAATATTAAATTTCACAGAATCATATTTCTTCTGGATAGCACGTAATAGATGAAATGTAGTTTCACAATTTCATATTTAATGACTTGTCTAATGCTATTTCAATTTTTTTTCCATTTTCAATATCAAATAAATAATTTAATATTACCAAATGGCTGCATCAGAAAAAAATAATCCAGATGTTTGATTGTTATTCAGTAGTTCTAGAATCTTAAATGTTTTACACAATTCTATAGCAACAATAACTCTTTTTTTTCCCAATGTAATCCACCGCCACTCTCTCTATATATACCCATATATATATATATCTGTAATTGAAACAGAAGTAACTATCACCCACTAAGCTACATAACATCAAAACAATGAAAGAGAGACTATTCGTCTCCCATTTTCTCTCTATATACATAGATATACATATGTGTGGTTGAAATAGAAATAATTATCACCCACTAAGTTATGTAACATCAAAAAAATGAAAGAGAAACTATATATATGTAAATATAATTGCTGAAAGTTTTAATAGAAATTTCCTAGCATTTTTTAAAATAAATTTTAACTATGATTTAACCAATTAAACAAACAATTTAAAAAATGGCATTGCAAACTGAAATTACACCATACAGTAATACTATTTGTTTAACATACTTTATGTAAAAAGTGGAATGGTTTTAACTTATTACCACAACTCATATAAAGGTTATAAATTAAATATAAATATGTTACAAGTATAAAATTGAAAATATCACAACTTTCTTTATATTTTCACAAGTAAACAAACCTTTCTAATAATAAGTTATATATAATAATTAAAAAATTATAATCTATTGTATTGCTTCAAAAATAAGATGCATTTTTTTCCAAATTTTGGACCTGTAAAAGAGGGGTGTGTTCTATATTGGAAACGAAAAATTTTAACATTTTATTTCTGTGGATCTTTGTTTTATGATATACGTGCACATAGTATCACGATCACTGGCCTGTATAAAATACCATTTTAAATCTTTTTTAATCAAAAGAAAAATGATGTAACATTAAATGTCAATATTTTTGGGATTAATTTTGTAAACAGCTTTAACTTTCTCTCAAAGAGCTACTTTTACTTTGTTTTGTCAATTTTATCATTATTTTATCGAGAACATCATACTTTAGATTTTTTATAACTAATAAATCAATACAACAATGAGATAAGAACCTGTCTTTGCTCTGATTGGTTGTTTTTTGTTCTCTTTACAAGAGAATGCCTGTCAACAATTTTGAGTTTTGATATTATTTTGATTTTTCAAAATAAACATATTTTAGAATCTTCTAATGTTATTTTATCTGATTTTATCATTATTTTATCGAGACAACTATACTGAATAACCTTTAGAATTTTTTACAACTAATAAATAAATACAACAATGATATAAAAACCTGCTTTCACTCTGATTGATTGTTTAATGTTCTTTACACAAAAGAATGCTTAACAATAATTTTGATAGTTTCAATATCTTTGTTTTGATTTTCAAAGTGAAAATATATATTTTAGAATCTTTTTTTTATACATTTATAATTATTTTTAAAAAATATTTATGAAAATATTAATTATTTTAGAAGACTGATTCAAATTTTAATAGAAAAGTTTACTTTTACATGAAAACAAATTGAGAAAGAAATCAATGATGTAGCAATTTATAATTGGATGACAAAAATACATTATTTTTGCCAATTATAAAAAGAAATTTATTTTTAAAAAACTTTAATTAATTTACATTTTAGAAAAGATTTTTAATCAAAATAAAAAAGATTTACCAATACATTAAAATGTCAATACCGTATTTTAAAATCTTTATTTTTTCTTTGAGAAAAAAACAAACCATTATATTTATATTAATTTCTTTGAAAAAAAAAACGTGATATTTACAGTAAAAACAAGTCTTTGTAATAATGCAAGCAATATACGTATAATTTTAAGTGGGTTTTGCATCCTTGGAAAAATATACCTGAAGAAATTATCAAATAAAATCTTTTTTAAAATGTTGCATTGCTAACAATTTAAATAGCTTGAAGGTGATATATCCTGGTGGAATAGTGAAGATGAAAATTCAACTTCTGAAAGTGAAGATGTAGAAAATGAAAGTATGTCTGAAGAAGATTTGCATTAAATTATTTATAGTTATTGTATTTATATTAGTTTCTGTTTAAGTAAATAAAAATGTTTCTTATTCTTCAATAAAATCATTTAAATTTTTTCCCCAATCTTAAAATACTTCTGCATCTTAAGTTTGAGGGTGTCTTATATTCGAAGTAATATGATACTATGCAGAATGATGTTATGAATGAATATAATCATATTTAATTTTATATGAAATATGAATATGAAGAAAATATTTTGTTAGTTTATATAAAAAGGTAAGAAGCATACATATTCATGATATCATAAAGATATTATATTTTCTGTTTTGAAATAATAAATTAACTAGCATAACAGGGTTAAATATTTTATAAGTTAGTGAAAAGATATCTTTCATCATGTGTAAGTTTATGAGAATTGTTATAATCATTTACATTAATTGGAACTAGTCAATCAAAGCTTCTACTGAAGTTTAATATAATGTATTATTATTTTACAATTACAGATGTGAATGAATTTGACTAATAATTCACAGATTTTATTACCAACTAATATAAATAATTTTCAATATATTGACTTCTTTTTTTTTCAAAACATATAGTGGAAAAATTCTAGCTCAAGAATGCATTTGATTAAAAAAAATTTAAAATTACAACACATGAAAGTTTAATAATGTGTTGCTCAAATCAGGTATTTAAACATTTCATTGTTATTGTTTTGTTTTTTTTTGTTAATTGTTAATTAATTTCATATTATATTTTACGCATATTTTGTGATAAAGTTATATTATTATTGTTTCCATGACGGTTCTCATTCATTTATTTTATTTTGGGTTTAATAAATATCTGGAAGTACAGATACTTTGATGAATTATATTATATTTTCCTCATGGGCTCTTTTCATTATTACCAACATAACAAACAAACAAAATTTATCTTATGATCTGTATTTCTGGTGTGCTTGCTATAAGAGCTAGTATAATGAGGGTCAAAAGGATTATATGAGTATGCACTGAGTAAATATCTTCATTTGCATGGTGCTCATAAAATAGAAATGGTTACAAGTTGGGATAACTTGTGTCTAATTTATAGAGATTCTTTATCAGGTTGGATGCTCCATAAGCACTTCTGCTCTACAGCATCCCCAGAAAAAAATTAATTATTAAATTTGTTCTTGAAAATATCAATAATATAACAATCATTTAACATTTTGCTTAATTATTATGTAAAAATATCAATAATATAACAATCACTCAAAATTTTTCATATTAAAAAGAATTATTTTTAACAATGCTTCAGATTCTGTTCAAAGATGCTGCTAATTATGGCGGTGCCAGAAATGCCATAAGCAGTGGATTTCAGTAAATTTCGTTGAGATTTGTTGCTTTTATAAATGTGTGTAACTAGCACCTTGAAACTTCTAGCTGCCATAAGTTATTTGAGCATGGCATGTTTTCTTTAAAAGTGAAATTTAATGATCAACAAAAATCAATAATTAAAATACATAGTAATGAACTAAACAAAGTTAATTGTCCTTTATGAAGATATCAGCATTCTGAAACCGCTAGGACTGAAGAAAAAAATGTATCAGGAAAGTTAAGCATAGACCAAGAATCATTAAATAAAGAGTCAGGTGCAAGCAGTCTGTCTCTAACTTTGATTTTGTTAATGACAGTAATAAAAGTATTTATCTATTCTAATTTCTCTTCAGAGCAAATAATTCTTTATTGTTTTCCTTTAAGATAAGAACTAAAATATTCTGGGGTTTTTTCTTGCAACTAACATTTATAAATTAGCTTATAAATATTTATTACATAAAAATATAATAAAATAATAGAAGAAATAATATTTTAAATATTTATAATGATGAGTGTTAGTGTTGAATATATTAAAAAGAATTATATTTTCCCAATTGTCATTACATGAAAAAATTGAAATAAAAAGTAAAGATCGATATATCCCAGATAATAAAAATAAATTGATATCAGAAAAAAATGGTTGTGCAGTTGCAAAATTAGAAATTCTCTATTGTGTTTTCTTTGCTTATTTTTTTGACAGTAATACTATAATAAAAAAACCCTGCTTAAAAATTTCATTGGGCTGCCACTGTGTTTTCTCACTCATGCTTTCTAGTATATAAAATGAATAAACTAAGATTCCCAGTCATCATATATGCTTGTTTCATTCACCCATTACAAGACTTATACAAGACTTAAACTCAGAATTTCAAACTTCCTACATCTATCCAATCCATCTTATACAACTGATCACATGACCACATACATGTGAAATATTAAATGACCCCAATATACTTATTTCGTGCTAAAACTGCACTCATTAGTTGATCCAGATCACCATCTACCACACATATGTACAATCAGTGCACAGTTTACATTAAGATAGCAAATCTTCAAACTTTAATGGACAAAGTCTGATCTGGACTAACTGATGAATGCTAGTTCAGCATGAAATATGCACATTGTATACTATTTATCTTTTCACATGTATGTCATCATGTGTATTGGTTGTATAAGATGGATTGGACAGATGTAGGAAGCTTGAAAGTCTACATTCAAGACCCTTATAATTACATTATATCTAGTATAGACCTATACATATATTTAAATATTGCATATATATATATATATGTGTGTGTGTGTCTGTGTGTAGAATGTCTATATAGTAATTCTAATAGGATTATATTTTTAACTTATGAATTACAATATGCTGGTGGTGGTCAAATTTTTGCCAATACAAAGAATAAACTACATAATGTTTTTAATGATTTGAATACAACTTGTAAAGATTTTAATTTTGTAAATAATATCAATCATTGGTGAAAACCATCTTTAGAAACTTTTAGCTTAGTTAGTTATTAGCTTAAAAACATGAATAAATTTAAATATTTTGATAGAAAGATAAACATGGATGCTAAATTGAATGCAACAAAGATTTTAACGTGCTTTCACTGAATTTATTAAAATTGAAAGATAGCATATTTCATTATAGAGATATAACTATTTTAGTAAAGTAATTATGTACGACTTTTGAGAAATGGATCTTTTATTTATCTAACATAATAAAATGGAATTTAATACTTTAAAAAATACTGACTGAAGCAATTAATAGGATCATACTTTCTAAAAGATATTTTATAACAAACTTCATTATTTACTTGGGAAAGTAAGATCTTATCTGCATTTTAAACATTGTCTACAAGAGATTCTAGAGATGCACATTAATTTTTTTCCATTAGGAAGACTTACTGGGATATGAAATATAATGGATAAGTACATTTAGAAAGAAAGTTAAAATTCTTCAGAAAAGTTTGCTGCTAAACAGGTAAAAGACAACATGGCAGGATGTCAAATAAGCAGCTAAAAGCCCAGAATATGATACATCGTACAAACTTATTTTATAAAACAACTTGCATGCTTTTATTTTCAATTTTGTTATAAATCTATTTTATAGATATATTAAACAATCTCCATACTCCATACTTCCTCATTCTTTTTAAATTCATATAAATAAGGATACAATAAAAGACAAATGACCCCCAAGATGCATTTCATGCTGAACCAGCACTCATCAGTTGGTCCAGGTCTCTATTATATGAAGAGTATCTATAGTAAATTGTTACATTTTTATTTACCATTGTCAAATTGGCTGCAGTATGATAATAATGCAATATGTATAGGTTTCAAATAATTTTAATGATAAAAATAATAAAATATATATCTTTATTAATCAATAATGCTTTTGATAATGTAATAATACATCAACTGTAAAATAATACCAAAGTTTAATATCATGTGATTTTCCATGAGCTGTGTATGACAGTATTTGCTGCTTGTTTATTTAACTTTGAATCTACTTATTAATATTGCTCTTAATTTTTCTCTTTTTCTTTCTTTCATTAATATTTTTATATCATTTACATTAAAAGTAAATTTAAAATTACAAGATTTTTCATGATGAAGAATACTGAAGCAGTATTTAATTGATTATTTTCTTTTCACACAATTATCTTTTTTTCTAGAGAACATCTTGATTCCCTGATATACGATTTTTTACAACTACAAATAATTTGATAAATTATATTACTTCTTTGCATTTTAGGTATAATACTCTCAGAATTATTAATTAGTCTATTTATATTTGGAGAAAGTCAAAATGAAATATTGTATATATCTTTAAATGTATTTTTAATTAATTTACATAGATATCCATTTTTATTATTTAATTTTATATTATGGTTATTCTTTTTATTATTAAACCGATTTAATGTAGATAATCCTATGTTCATAAGTTCATGAGTAAAAAGTTCAATATTTTTATTTTTATCATTTTTATATTGACATAATTTACCATTACGATA
This sequence comes from Epiperipatus broadwayi, assembly GCA_028023455.1. Classification (NCBI taxonomy): domain Eukaryota; kingdom Metazoa; phylum Onychophora; class Udeonychophora; order Euonychophora; family Peripatidae; genus Epiperipatus; species Epiperipatus broadwayi. Next base: position 6,748,145 of record JAQFVV010006222.1, read on the forward strand.
TAAAAAAGATTTCAAACTTGCTATTTTATGCATCATTGGTACATATGATTTAAAATGCATATATCCACTTTCTTGAATAGGTTTAATAATTAATTTATAATTTAAACTAGCTGTGTCCCTATATAATTGTAAATCCAAAAATTTTATTTTCCTATTATGTTCTTTAAAAAGTCCATTTTAAATTACTTAAATTATTCAGTTTATATAAAAGTGCTTTAATAACATCATCAGAACCACAAACAAACACATTGTCAACATATCTAGCATAAATTTTAATGCAATTAAAATCACAAGGATTTAATATATCTTCTTTATATTTTGACAATGTAAAATTACAAATTTGTGCAATCATAGGTAGTCCCATAGGCCACCCTTTACCGATTTTATAAAATCTACCGTTATATGTCGCAACAATATTATCACTTATAAATTTTAGTGATTCAAAAATAAACTTTATTATATGTTTATTTATTGAAATTTTATGTAATGCATTTTCTATTATACATATAGATTCCAAATGATCAATTCAAACATAATTCCGTTACATCTAATGAATTTATATATAGTATATTTATAACAGATATTTATAGTTTATATATATATGACGCAATTATGAATATATTCAGAATGTTTATAAAAATGTTAATTGTAATTTGTATATAAGATCTGAATGTAACAAAAAAAAAGTAATTGACTTCATTAAATTAAAAAAAAAAAAAAAGAATTTAAATAAAAATCCAAAGTAAATAAGATTAATTTATTAAATAAATTATATTACTTTTTAAATGTATTAAACAATCAACTCATTTATATAAATCATTATTAATTGGATTTTATCAAATTTAAATCTGATATTCGTTTATGTAAGATAATCAACAATATATGTTCATATATATATAATTATGGTTTTAGAATTTTTCTGTATGAATGTGGTTATTACAATTATGGCAGCAATGTTTTAACTGGATTTCACCTGTCAGCAGCTGGGTAGTGTGGGTGGGTTAGTATTGTTGCTAGAGACAATGGTAATATCTAACTGACTACTTTACACATCATCTATGACATGAATTAGTTATTAATTATTTTACTTAATAAAAAATACATCATTTTCAACAATTATTGATCCAATGCAGGATGAAAGTCTCTATAGTTTCTCCAATCTATAACTTTTTTGTATAACACCAGAAAACTTTCTTATTTACCCATCTATGTGACATATGGTCTCTTTCTAGTCTTTGACAATCTTCTGAGTTTTTATTTAAAACATTAACTGCCTGTCTATTATCATTTCTCTAGGAACATGTCCATTCCAATTATATTTCATTCTTTTAATTTTTTTCAATGCCAGTGATATCTCTTTGTTGTCTCACCCATGTATTTAATTTTTGAATTCTTCTCATTACTACTAATGTCCATTTTTTCATACTTCTTTGAATCTATAGTGTTACATGTTCAAGTTTTAGATCTAAAGATAAGTACTATTAAAACACATCTATTAAAAACTTCTTTTAAATACATAGGCATATTTCATTTTAATACTGTTATTTCTATAAAATCCATTCTATCCAAATTTAATTCTATAATAATTTTATGATTTTTCTATCTGCATTAATAATGTGACCTAGATATTTGTAGTTATTAATTTTTTCTAATTCATAGTTATTTATCTTCATTCTTATTCTAAGAAAATCTATTAAACATTAGTTTTTTTTAGCTTTTAGCTTTAATCCTGCATTCTTACTTTCATCTTTGTTAAATGTAAGAAACTCTCAATCTAAGTCACATGATAGACTTTGAAATAAGAGTGGTTATCTTATCTTTATACCCAAATGCAATTATAAAGGCTAGCCTCGAGTATCTTGGATTGAGAGTGTGAAGATTTCATATTATTCATTTTACTTCTAGTTTTCTTATTCCTTACAATCTACAAAACAATGTTGTTTTAATAAAACAATGCAGTACATGTGTTAAACCACTACACATCACATGATCACTATCTCATACTAGCACGTAATTGTTATTAACCAATTCAAAACAAAGCAAAACTCTCCATATAGTAGTGCCATCTTGTGCTAACAAGAGCAATCAATGGATGCCAGAAGGCTTGTGCATAAAATCCCTATCTAGTGCGCACTAGATAGGGATTTTATGCACAAGGCTTCTGGCATCCATTGATTGCTTTTGTTAGCACAAGATGGCACTACTATATGGAGAGTTTTGCTTTGTTTTGAATTGTTCAGAACATGTGTGAGGGTTGATTAGCTTCTGTTTAAAATTACAGTTTGAAACTGCACTAGTAAATATCTTATTTACCTTCATCTGATAACTGTTGTAACATTTCCTGAAATTCTGAAATACTACTTGCAAAAATGATCATATCATCAGCAAAATCTAGATGACTTAACTAATTTCCATTTATTTTTACTACTTTAACTCCACATTTTAATCTAGAAAATACTTCTTGTAAAACTGCTGTTTTTGGAAAAAATCAACTTTTCTCAACTTTAATCTTCATGGTATTACACTGTTGTCACATTTTGATAAATATTTTCTAAGAGATAATATCCCAGCTATATCTTGTTGATCTAAAGCTTTAATCACTGTGAAATTGTTTAACAAATTGAATTAAAATATTTATAGAGATAAAAGTCTTTTTATAATCTGAAAGTCCAAAGCATATTGGCAATTCATGTGCACTGAACATAAAGAATCTAAATACCATCAATTTAATACAAACATAAAATAGTATAATTGTAAGACATTTTTAAAAAAAATAATAATACAATATTTTTATTCATTATTTATTTTTTAAAAAAGTCTTTACCAGCTCAAATATTTATATTAATTTTTAATCCAGTAAATATACTTAACTTCCAAATTCTATTGTATATAAACTATTTCATTGTCTTTGCCTAGATGAGTATGCATAAAGATAAATAGATATACCATGTACAAAATATTTATAAACACCAAAATATCAAACTGAGCATAACAGATTCAATAACTAATAAACATGACATATATAATTTGAATTTAAAATATCAAATTTCTACATTCACATCTTTGACACACTATTAATTTGAGATCAATACATTTTTATTACTAATAATTTGTGAGGCTAGAGGTTACATATGATTTCTAATCTAGCTATAAACTTTAAATTCAGTTGAAGATTAATATATTCTTTTTTTAATTAGTAATAATACACATAGCCATATACATGCACGTGTGTTTATCAGTTGAGGATAACATAAAAATTTTAGTTCTTGAATCAAAATCTTACATAAAAAAAATTAATATCTTTTCTTATTTTTTATTTGATCTTCCAAGTTATAAGGTCATTAGAAAATTAGATACTCAGCAAAAAGAGTAAGTTATTGCCCCAAAATTTAAAAAAATGCTGTAAGTAGATATTCACTTTAAATAAATAAGAAAGCATTGTAAGTGGAACAAAAAATATATATTCACTTTGAAAAAGTAAAGAATATTGTAAATAAAAGAATTGTCCAATACAGTATATCACATTTTCTGGCGTGACTAAATTCATATACAGTGATTGAGACCCAACTTGAAAAGATAGTGAAGAGCATAAAGAGTTTATCTATTAAATATATAAATTTTAAAAAGTGTAAAACGGAGTGGTAATAATAGATAGTACTGCAGAGAATAACAATAATCTTTCATGAAAACTAATATATTTTTTATTCTCTATACTTTTAAAATACTATTAAAATTCATCAACATCATTATTTGCTAAGGCGATAAACCTAAAGCATGTGCGGTTGAAAATGCGAAGGTAGAGACCTCTACAGGTCTTAACCACAAGCTTACGCATTTCTTCGCCTTAGTAAATATTACTTACGTAATCAATGTGCATTAAATAAATTTATAATTACAACATCATTATTGTAATTTCTAAATAAATATTATATAATAAATCAAAAAAAAAGGGGGGGAGAAGTAAAAAAAACAATAAAAATGAATTTTTACAAAGACTATACAAATCTCACATATATGCTGATCCTTTTATCTATATATTTGACTTTTTAAAAACTTTTCTACAGAAAATATTCTTTGCTTGTGTTATAATTTTGACATCATATTTTCAAAATCTTAACAAAAGTTTTTTACTTTCATCATGTTGATACAAAGAACCTGTTTCAATTCTGTACAATTAATTTAGCAGAAAAAAATCTATGTACAACTAATTAATTGAAAGATAATACATCTATTATTGTTATGAAATAGACTATCTTTTAACTTATTAAATGCAGCAATAGCACATTTGAGTCTGTGATATACTTCGATGTCTAATTTAACGTTTTTATTTAACGACTATAAGAATATTCAAGCTGATCCATATTTTTAAATATGAGCCATTCAAACCAATTTTTATCTTCCATCTCTTAATCTAATAAAGCATATGAGTTTATGAATTATAATTACTAGACCAAAATTTTTATAATTTGTGTTCAAAACATTATTTGGTCATCAGTATTTGAATTGACAAGAAGTCATGAAATTGAAGTTTTTATTTTTCTTTAAATCGGTATCAATTTAAATAATTCATGATCAAATCCATGTTGTATCCTGATGCCTGTTTCCATGAAACCAATATAAACACTTCCAAAGGTTATTGTGATAAAAATGTAAGGAGAGGGAGTTACAGTTAGAACATATTTCTATTCAACACCAATTTTTATTTTAAATAATAAATTTTTCATGACAAGATATAATGCTTCATCTCATGCCATCATACCTGTATAATAGGTTACTTTGGTAGAGAATCAGATGATTTTCAAACAATGCCTTAAAACTTTTTGATTGGCTCATATAGTTTGACCAAACTGCTTAAAAATATATATATATATAATGTAATTTTTCTTGCACCATTTTCTGATTAACAACAAAAGCTATGTAGTGTTGATCATTTTTTCTAAAATCACATTGAGACTCCAAGTGGTGATAGCCTAATCAATGCAGAGGGTAATAATGATATCCCATAATTACTGCCCCTATTATATCCTCTTTACGCATGTAAGTTGGTTCAATTTCAAGATTTATATTTTACTAAAAAATTCCAATAATTTTAAAATTATCATATCCCTCCATATTTTAAAACAACTCCAGAAATCTCATCAGAATCCACAGTACTTAAGAATAACCTGATAACCTTCAAGCTTATATCTCTATTCAAATATATAGTTATATGAATTCTTGCAACATTATTGTATAAATGTTGATAAAAATATTTTTTGAAATATCATTTATATTCCATTTAGTCATTTAATAGGAAGAGAAATATAATTTTTGGGTCCATAATATATTTTGCCAAGTAAAGAATGTCAAGTTGTACTTATAACACATACCTTAAGAGAATACTATGCTTCAATAATATGATCAATTTGGAAATTTAAATTGGAAACTTTTATATTTAGTAGTGGTTAAAACTTAGCATAAGTAACTTTTGTTAAACAATTTTCTAACAATGTTTGAAATAGGTTCTATTTATTAATACAATTATGATTTTAACTTAGTATATTAACCTATAACCAATCTAAAATCTTCATCCGTAAGAACTTATGTAATATAAACTTCTTTTGCAATATGGCTCTTAAGCATAACATAATCTATGTTTTAAATGTGGAATCATTTACCCATTTTTATGATAGTTAATCCACATGTGCAAAATTTATCATTTGAATTCCCAGAACCAATTATATTATTTTTTTATAAATTTGATTTGTAGTTTGGTGTCTTATCAACATGAGGAAGTCTCCAAAAAAGTGGTTTTTATTAGTATTTATACAATAACATTATCGAACAAAAAATAAAACATTTCTTCAAAACTTTCACAATTTGGAGAAACCTTAGATCAAGTTTGATTATATGGCAGTAATCTGGATCCCCAAAAGCTTTAGGTTATCTATTTGTTCAATTAATCTTTCTTTGAAAGGAAAGTTTACTAAGAGAAGCTATATCAATCTTAAAATTACTACACATTCTTACAACTAGAAAAATTCTGGAATATTCTGGACAGGTTTGTAAGAATTTACATTAAGAAAAATTCCTATTGATCTTACTATTAATAAAACTATTTCTATCACTTTTACAATCAGATTTCTAGGTATGACTTTAAGAGATTGCCCAAAGACCACTTTTCCCACATTTAGGGGAAACCATAACTGATGTTTTCCAAGTACATAACATTTTATGAGAAAATTATCCCAAATCCAATTACAAGATGACTCATTACTGATTGCATTGCTTTATTCAAGGTGACAAGGAATTCCAGAAAGCTTATTCCATCTTCATTATTGTTTTCTTTGTGCTGAAGGTTTTGCAAACTTTACATACTCATATATACTTATGACAAAACATATAGAAAAGATTGAAGATAATAATCAGTGCAGAAAAATGACTGATGATGTGAGAAACTTATAATGAATAAGTTCTATAATAATTTAAGTGAGGGAAAATACTAAAGTAAAAAAAACAAAAAGGAAAAAAAATAGAATGGAAAAAAAAATACATAGGAAACAGAAAAAATATATTGAAAATAATATATTCTACTAGGTTATAGGCTATGATGTTAGATCATCAAATTCTGGTATTTCCCAAAAAAATACAAGAATACTTTTATATGTTCTTTTTAACTCATTCTATATCTCTTTCCCTATCTTACTTTACTATTTTTATGAGGCTGGTCTTGAAGATATTCTCCTACTATTATTAAATTGTCTCTTTTCCATAACTGTGACAATAAATTTGTATAATCATGCAATTACATTTTCATCTTTAAAATTATCTGCACAAACAACCATGACCACAATCTTTTCTGTTTTTAAACATGCAAGATATATATTTGGCTTTACCAATCTGGGTGTACAAAAATAATAAAGTAAAAAAAAAAAAAAGACAGACTAAAAAAAAGGAAGACATATATTAAAAAGACTTCAGGAAAAAATTGTACCTAGTTTTTGATATACTAAAAATAAATTAGACTCCATAGAGACAGTAATAAAATTACTATTGATAAAAATATATTAGAAGATAATATCATATCTCTCTTTTTTTTTTTACAATAATAAAAACTATTTTGTGAATTAAAAAAAACAAAACAAAATTAAAGCAAAATTAATTTTGTCATCTAGTTTTACAGATCCTATGGTTTCCCCAAATAATGCTACAAGAGCTATCAAATGAAATTAATAAAATAGGGTTAAAAATAAATATTAAAAAATCTAAAGTACTGTTCAATAGTTTTCAAAAACTGAAAAAATAAAAATTAATTATTATGAATTAAAAGAAGTCAAGAAATATAAACCTTGGTCAGATTATTAGTACAAATGTAAATATATTGAAGAAAATAAAATCACAAAATTAATTTTGAATAGGATGATTTTGATAGAAATAATATCATATCAAATGAGAATATGTCTATATGTTTTTGAAAATATTTTTATAAATATATTTTACCAGTGCTTACTTAGGTATCTGTAACTTGGACTCTTATTGAAAGGGCAGTACAGGGATTGCATTTACATTGGGAAGAATAAAAATATCTCTGTTGGCAGTAACAAAAAGAAATCAAAAATAAAACACAAGAGTGAAAAAACTTAGATCAATGACCTTTTTGAACTTGAGTTGCTTAACTAATTTATTTAAATCAAATTATTTTTAAAGATTAAGTTACTATCGTGATAATCAAATTTATAATCTGTAATATGCAATGGATATGAATAATTTTGAAGTATAATTAATTTAAGTTTAAGCATTAGGTCTAATAGTTATGGATTAAGTTGTAACTTTCTTCCAAAACAACAAATGCAATTGGAAAGCCCTGATATTCACCCCATTCTCTTAGTATCCTATATTTATCATTTTTATATGATAATTTGTATTCAATATAAACAACTTATCAAAAGTAAGATTTTTTTTATATTGATTTTTGAATATTTTTAAAACTTTTATTTCCTACATAAATGTAATATCGATATAAAGGTGATTTATCTTAGTAAAGCCACGGTGAAAATTCCTCATCATAATCATTACCCTCTTCTTATCTACTTTATTTTTACTCTCTCTTTCTCTCTGTGTGTATATATATACTGGAATGCTGTTGGAAGAAAAACTTTGTGGAGAAATATTTTAGAGGTTTCAATTTGCAATTATTAATATCAGTATTCTTTACTCTACATATATTCAATCAAATAACTATTGTTTCAAAAGTAAAAAATGGAAATTAAAACATCTTATTATGAATTTTGTCTATTGTAGATATATAAACGTTCTATCATACTTATTATGTAAATAAAAAAACAGATTTTACTTTTTGTGTCTGTTCATTTCAAAAAGTTTAAAAATAGAATATACCCTAATTACATATACATTAATTTATTTTAATCTCATGTTTAAAATTATTAATTTCTGTTTTTGGTTCATTCTATTCTTGGCTTTTGCTTTTGTGTTATTTGATCATAGTCTGAATATTAGTTTACTTCACTTAATTACATACACATTAGGATGTGCTAATTTTATATTTACAGTTAACTTCAGATTTCACGAATGTTTACAAAAGTAAACTCATAAACATCAAAAGCTTAAAGAATTGATAGTCCATTCTATTTTTGAGCTTTGCTAAACATATTTACTCATAACCTGAAAGATTGATTTGCTCCATTTAATTATATATACATTAGAATATGTTATTTATTATCTATATATATTACTTTGCAATCTAATGCAAAATATTATTCAGCTATCACCTTGACTGCAGAGAAACGAATGTGCTAAGATTTTTAATAGCTGATAATTAAGAACACAAACATTAGGGGCAAATATAAATAAGTCAAATATCAACACGACTCATATCAATAAACTTTATATTTTACGTTTACAATGTAAAATTAATTATTAATCCTTTTAATAATCTTATATATCTCCATAATTCACTATGCAAAACATCCACATATGCATATTACTATATCAGAATCAAATAAACAAATTATACAACTTAATATATAAACTTATCAAACTTTGTTACTTAAATTATAAAATTTATTACAAGCAAATAAAAAATGAAACCAGTTTTCATTTGCCATTAAGATTTTAATCAGACAGAAATTCAACAATGCAAACAGTAAAAGTGAATCTAAATAAGTCGAGATACTAATATAACACTAACAAAACCATTTTCTATTTTATATTTTCGATATATATAAAGTTAGACTGGAATCAAATAAATAAATGACACAATAATATAATATATAAATTTATCTAGTTTATATTAAAGGTTCTATACTCAAGATGATGCAGCTGGACAAATCTATAAATAGGTCATTTATTTGATTTCAGTAAATCATTATGCATACTTGGATTTCATACAACATTTGTGAAAGAGAAAGAATGCAATTAATCATATTTTATATTTTTCAGTGCACACTTTATCTTCAAATCTATTTTATTATAAATCGTCTGATGTAAAAATTCTCATAAAGAACTTTATACCAATAAGACTTCCGAGTAGAACTTAAATAGTATTAACCGAACTAGAGACCTGAAAAATCTAGATCCCCAACCAGAAATCATAATCCAATATATATAAATTATAGTCAAATATCTATATATCATGATTATGATTTAAACCTTAAAACATCATATGATCACTATCTTTCATGCTTGCTCATAACTGTTGTTATAATAGGCAAAACTCTCTCCATACAGTAGTGCCACTCTAAGCAAGACAGAGTAATCAATGGCTTAAAGTGGCACTACTGTATGGAAATAGTTCTGCCTATTATAATGATTATGAATTGTTTGATGTTAAGTTTGAAAATATGTTTAATGTATTAATGCAGTGATAGGCAAATTTAGGAGTTGGCCAAAAAAAAGAAAAATGTTGGTGGACTAATATAAATTTATTATAAAACGCAATAAAGACTCTAAAAAATAATATGTTTTGAAAATTCTTTAATACTAATGCAATGAATGAAACTAATTGCATTTCTAAAAGTTCTTCATAATCTGTTTCAGTCTGGGAAGTACTGATTCTGAGAAGTAAAGTTAAATGTTTATCTGTCAGTTTGTTTCTAATATAAATTTCATTGTAGAAAACACCTGTTCACACATATAGGATGAAACAAACATAGTGCTAACTTTCTGGGTATGAGATATCAGATTTGGGAAACTTGATTTCAATAAAGACTTGGAAAACTGTAATTTTGGGACATTGAAAAACAACTATTTGAGATTATTATTAGATTAGAATTCAATTAATTCAAACTGCAAAAAGCACTCTCATTACTTTATAGTCCACATTAAAAGGCATGTTGAAAATATCCAAGTCTTTTTCAATGGCACTGAAGTCTTGTAATCTTCATTCAAATTCAAAATGAAGTTTTCCCAGGCCATCTTCATAGCTCTTAAGCTTGTTATTTATTTACTGGGACTATTGAATTTAATATTGGGATGTGAGACAATTTATTCTTAGCTAACTGATTGACAAACAGAACAAGTTGTAGTTTAAAAACTCTGAACTGGCTCCAGATATCATTGATAAATTAGATTTTTCTTTTTGCATTTTGAGATTAAACTTGTTCATCTGACAAAGATAATCTGTTAAAAATTCAAAGTCCAAAATCCATGCTATATCTTCCAACATTTCACAATCCTCAGATCACTGTTTCTCATAGAAGAATGACACTATCTCATCTTTCAGCTGCCAAATTTGCTCAAACATGTGTCCTGCCCTAAGCTACCTTAATTTCATATAATAGAGCACATAGGAGTATTCAGATTGTATGGATTCAAAAAAAACTCAAAATTGTCTGTAAGACCACAAGATTGAATAGTATTTACACGCTTTATGATTCATCAGGCACAGATTTCATATTCAAGGTAGATCTACACAGTGCTTGTTGATGTATAATGCAATGTAAAAAGACATATTTTTGATTAAAGATCCCAACAAATCCAGATTTTTTACCTGTCATACTTTGTGTTATGTTTGTTGTGGATACTTTCAAAGTTTAAAGTCCTTCCAGAAATTCATAAAAAAACATCAGACCATGTTGCATACCAATTCCTCAATAATAAAAAAGTTTTCATCAACATCTCTTACAAATATTACTAGCTGAGCAGAATCATTTATATCAGTGCTTTCATCCATAGTAATGGAGCAGAATTTAAATTGATTAATCTTTGACACCAACTGTGATGTTAGATTTTTATGGCTTTGACTCTAGAAGTCAGTTTTTCAAGATAAATGTACAGCTTCAAAATCCTTTCTCATGCCAGGACATTTAACATCACAATCTTGCAGCATACATTGTTTAACAAACTCCCCATCAGAGAAAGCTTTATTACTTTTAGCAATATTGTATGCTACAATATAATTTGCACGTGTAGCTGCTTTCTAAGATCTATTTATTTTCTTAAAACAATTTTGGTGATCTGATAATTTTTTGCAAAGATCTGCTTTTCATTTCCTTTCATAATAAGATATTGCTTCATAATTGGAATTTTTATGCTTAGAAGTGAAATGGTCGGAAATGTATTCTTTGAAGATGAAATACAGTAGTTTATCCTTTACAACTGTGAAAAGGTACTTCTAAGTCCATTCATCTTTGAAAACATACACTCTGAATCAACTTTACATTTTTTAGTAGATATCTTATGGCTGAAATATTGTACAAATTTCCACAATAAAACTAACAAGCACCAACAACAATACTACTTTTTAATAATTTCACCATTATGACACTAATATTTGACATTTGTGAAGTTAGAATGCATCAGTCCATCTGCCATCTTTCCATTTAACAGTAGTTTCCTGCTTTGCGCACATTCTCGAACTGTTATCTGATGTGGCCATTTGGACAAGTATTAGCACCTCTGTTGTGATTAATATAAACTCATAAGTGATAAATTCAAATTCTTCTTTCAAAATCTTATTTCTATATATTTTTTAAATTTAAATATAAAAGCAAATAAGTATATTTTAATAATTGTATGCATATTTATTAGGGTGAGTTCCGTATTTTGCACATGCAAAAGTTTTTTAATCAATTTCTATATAATTCTCACAACTATATTTTGCAATGCAAAAATATTCAAATTTCTATGGAATTTTCCAAATATGCAAAAAATGGAACATGCCCTTAAATGAATTTTTTTAAACCACTGAAATAGAAAAATTTCTATACGATTGTTTTAAAATCTGCAGCAGGCCAAATAGAACCTCTAGGCAGGTAACATCTGGCCCACGAGCTATAGATGCAACATTTTGCAGTGATATTTATTGATCCATTGAGCATTATGATATTGATAGAAAATGTTCTCCTCTGTAATATTTGTATGGTGACATTTTAATAGGTTAAACACAACATGTGGATGATTGATCTTGAATACATTCAACCTTTAAAATCAAAAAAGTTATAATCATGATAAATTTAAAATGCATAGCTTAATGTATGTGACGTTTAAACAGAAATAACTAAAATATCTGGGAGTCTCGTTACTTTTATTTAAATTTCATTTATATTAAGGCACGTATTTTAAATTTGCATTTATTAAACTGTCATTTGATATTGAGATTATTAAAAATATCACTCTGCCTTTATCCTAATATGCAATCATATTTTCAGAATAATTTGTGCCTATATTTTCATGTTCTGCTTTTCGGCATAAATAAATGAGTGCTTGTAAACAGAGCTAGAAGGTATCATACTATTCTTGCATTTATTGAGGCTCCTGGAGGTTTTAGTTACTTCTACTTAAATTTCATATATATATAAATTATCCTATTACTTCTGACACAGAAAGACGGCTACTTTAAGCCTCTAGTTTACAACTAAAAATAGCATTTTGAAATACACCAAAACTGGTTTACGATGCTAGACTTCAAAATAAGAAGTGGACTGAAAATTCTGAAATCTGATTGGTTACATGTAAAATAATATAATTTAGTGGATGCATAATCAGTTTGGAAAATATTAAAAAAAATAAAGAAATCAAAGAAATGAAAACAAAAACAACAACAAAAATTTAAAACCTTTTCCGACAGATTGTAAAAAAAAAAAAAAGAAGTTACTAAGAAATGAGGATTGATGTAGGGCTATTCCTTATATCTTAGTTATTTGTGATGGTGATTTAGCAATGAATAGAAAGCATAGGAACAAATGAAATGCAATGAGGAAAAAAGAACTAATGATAGTCATATAATTAAATATATACTATTTTATAGTTGTAATTATTTGAATGTATTTTTATTTTTTTTAAAAAGTTGAATTTAAGATAAAGTATAATGGTAATATTTTTTTTTAAAAAGAATAAATATACATTATACAAATTAAAGAAAATGATCTATAACAAAGTTAAGAGGAGAATCTGCTATTCAGAAAGAAAAAGTGATAGAAATATCATAAAAGTTCATTTGCATTAGATTCCCTAAGTATTCTATATGCAATGAAAATAAGGTTTAAAAAAAAAATAAAAGTAACCTAAAACTATGACAAAATAGGACCATATAAAATTTGTACAGGTGTGATCATGAAGGGTAAAAAAAAAGTGAATGTGTCCATACATATGACACATCTTATCTTGAGATAGTTGTAAAAAAAATTTAAATAAAAAATTCTAATCCCCATATTTTATAATAATCCTATTTCTTAGATGAAATTTTTTTTAAAATAAACCTACAATATAAATTTATTCAAGTGGCAAATCTTAAATACTGCCAGTTGTATATTCTCCCTAATATACTTGTAAAATAAATCTAAGTTTTAAAATCACAATAAATTTTATGAAGTTTCTATGGCAATTTTTTTTTTATATATATAGCATTATTTGAAAGAAATCACAAACAAATAAATAAAACAAACTAATTTTTCACAAAAATTATAGTCTAAATTTAAAGTAATATTCATAATAAAATCTATTCAGAATCCTTAAATATATTTGAAAATTATGTATTAAACAAAATTTAAATTAATCAGCCAATAAATTTGTATATTACAAATACCAATTTTAACATCATATAATTCTTTCAAGACTTGTAGATATATTTCCTCAGTTGGCTGCAGAAATACCTAGTAGTATTTGATTGTAAAATACAAAGCCCTTTTCTATTATATAACAAATTTAAGATGAATTAAATATTAATACATAAAAAATAATTCCAGTATGATCTTTTTCAATATAAAGTTATTAAATACTAGTCAAGCATTGGTGGCCTAGTGATTAGCATAGCTGCCTTCCAAGCAGCTGGCCTGGGTTTGCTTCCTGGTTGACATATGAAAAAAAAAAGTTATTAAATACTAAAGTAAGTTTGCCTAAATATTAATTAAAATCAATTCTACCTTCAGGCAAATTTACAATAATATTTAAAAGCTTAATAATTAAGAAGTTTGTGATGAAATTATTTTTAATACATTAATATATGATCTAAAATTTGCTTTAGAATAAGAAAATTCTTTGGACATTGTGTGGATTGTTACTAGATGTCTCTACATTCATCTGAAATATGTTCACAAATCTTGAAATGATCATCCTGGAATTATTCATGATAATTTTTGATATGATGTTAAAATTTGTTTGTTATATGTAAGTTTACTGTTTGATAATTTATTAATATGGTTATCAATTTAGCAGTAGTATATTTGACTTGAATATATAGTCTAATAATTTTATTACATTTAATTAAATCAGACTATTAAACCTGTAACTTTTTTTCTTTTTGACATAAACTTATTCACAGACCAATTAAGTCTGAATATGTTTTATTATCATAGAAATCATATTGGATTTTTGGAGAATTGGTTAAGACATAATTTTTATGATAACTTTAATTTGCATTAGCCAAAAATAATGTAGTTTATGGTATCAGAAAAATAAAATACCAAGGAATGTAATTAAAACTGAAAAATATCATTACATATTCAAAATTTTAAGAAAATGATTTTAATTTTTAAAAGTATTTTTATTTGTTCAGAATTTCTATATTTTAATAGATAAATTTACTTTTTATTTATTTCTTAACAGCTTCATTACATTCCATATAAAATTTCCAATAAAATGACATATAACATGAGTTACCTATGATAATTCATTAGACCAAAACAACAAAAAATCTAAACATTGATACCTTTAATTTTTTCTAATAAATGAAAAAAAAAGTGACATAGATGAATAAGTTAATATCAATATTCATCAGGCTGAATATGGCTCACATTCAATGGTATAGCTAAACAGAAAACAAAATGCTTATATCTAGTGCAATGTTGACTGTAATGCTCCTTTTATTATGTATTATTTTTCAAACTATAAAATATTTCATTTTAGGTAGAATTCACGTAAAATATAAAATCAAGTAATTACTAGAAAATGATTGCTTACAAATAATGTTAGTTTAACTGTATGCTGTAAAATAAAACATATAATGGCTGGTGAATGGTTATGTTTGAGCTAAAGTGAAATATGCACTGATGGAAACTAAAACTTGCAAATATAAAAACAAATATAGATAACTTACCTAACAAAATTGCAGCATTTACACAAAAAAATGTTAGGTGGAGCTGACATATTAGTCACACTTCTGAAGAAGCTAAATGAAGTGGAATTTGAGAAAAAGCATTGTCTATTTCAATTTTAGCTGTTAAGCAATAAAGCACTTTCTGTTAGCATACTTGTTGTGTGATCATCATTCTATAGTCAAAAAACTTCGTAATTTTTTTTTCTTTAAGCAGACAACACAATACTTTCCTTTTGAATATTGTAAAACTACTGAAAGCACAGGAGTATTCAGATACTGGATAGTAATAGAAATTGTATTTTTACCTAGTACAACTCCATACGGTGCATATACTCATTATGACTATCTGCATAGACCCAAACATTCAATCATTTTACTAGTCTTAAGTGATGATATTGTCACATTGTATTTGACCAGTAAATTTAGTGATTGCTCAATCAAACTACTTCTCTTTGCATCTGATACACAGTTTTGAATTTTATGTTGCACTAGTTTAAATATTTAGATCAAATTTTGTATATTTGGTCAAAATCATCACTTTTGTCATCCAATATTTTTTTCATTATCATTGAAATGCAGGCATGATAATAAATTATGAACTCTATTGCAAGTCATTATGTCTAAAAAATAAAGTTTCCTCAGACTTGTACCTGATACGAGTCCCAAACATACCCAGCTGAACTATAAGTGTCTTACAAGAAACTCATTGCTATCATAACGAGAGACAATTTGTGACTTGAAACATCTTTCCAATTTTGCACTTTTCTTTAATTAATATATTTATTAGTTTCACTAATAATTTTGTCACAATTTTTTTATTGAAAAAATATATATACACACACGCAATCTAATACTTATATGTAATGAGAAACGACAGCCCTAAAGACTTAGTGAAAAAGACCTACACTTATTTTCTCTTCCACTACATTTAGTGGCACTTTCAGAAGTTGTTGGGATGAAGAGCCTAGTATATTAATAACTTCTGTAAGTATGGATTACTTAACCTTCCCTTGTTTTTCACTGCTAAAAGAATTAGTTCATCTTCCAAAAATAAATTCTGAATAAAATATTAATTGGAACTGCTAGATGATAAAGTATCCTTGGAGTCTAACCACCTAGAAATTATAAAAAAATATTTGATGCTTTTCTTCATAAAATCTAACCAACTGATTTAAGGGGGGTTGGGAATAAATGAAGTTATTTAAATACAAAATTCAAATTTTTATCATAAGAAAACATGAAACATACCACCTGATAGACAATAAAAAGAATGATGTAACTCATTCACATATAGTCCATACCATTTTTCTACAAAAAATTTGAAATGAAAATGAAGATCTTTTCTGGACAATAATGTAATAATCCACAAGCCAGATTCCTAACTTGCAAACAATGCCCATGTATATACATTGTTGATTATTCAAAAATTATTTATTGGAATCCCTTACATGTTTTAAAAAATATAGTACCTATGTGTATTCACTTAAATATTTGTATTGCTATTGATTAACACCTCCAAATATTTATTCATCAGCCTCATGGCATTACATCAGCTAAACATTCAACATTGTTTAGGAAATAAATATCAAACTAGTCTTTGTTATGTTGTAAAACAAGGATAAATAACTATTCAAACCTTTACTATCCATCAATTGATGAATCTAGTGATTGATGCCTTCTTCCCTGGTACTGTACAAAAGGCTTTTGGAAAGACATTTTCTCAGTAGTGGGTTAATTGAAGGCTGTTTTACTCATACTAAATAACATCAAATAACTTTTTGAAAGAAAAAAATTGATAATAAAAATTATATGAATCAACAATAAATTCTTCATTATATTTTAATAATAATGTGAAAGGCTGAAACCTTCAACAGATGCCCCTTAAAAATGCTTATATGACAGCCAGTCAGATGTAATAATGACTGCACAAGGGAACTCTCAATTCAAAACACAAGACAGAGATCTTACGAGAAAAAGATGGTTCCCACCTTCTTCTCTACTTAAATTTATATATAAATAAGCTAGACTCAAGCATTTTGAACTAAGAGTGTAAAGCTTTAAACACCTTCACATTTAATTCACTAAATATTATATATAAATAAACAACATGAAATCTTTCGATTTACTACGAAGTAATTTTCAAATCTAATGAAATGATCATAACAAATGTAAATATATTAATTTATTTTAATGCAGATGCAAATATAATAGATGGATTATCTGAAAATTAAAGTTAGATCGAGTACTTTTGATAGAAATAAAATGTTAAAAGAAGTATGCCTATGTACCTGAAACTGCTTTTTCAAACAGTTTTATCAGTGCATATTCATAAACCCATGACTTGAACACTAATATAAGATCAATACCGAGACTATAGACAATCCAGAAAAATATAAAGGTATGCATTTTGTGTTAACTAGTAAAGAAAAAAGGTGAAATGCATGGATGAAAGAATAGTCAGGTATCAGTGAAAGAATAATAAATATATAATAAAATGGTTTACTGTTTGGAAGTTCATAAAAAGTGAGAGTTGAAGCTATGATGCATAGGTCTTGAGTTCCAGAATATACCATTTTATCATGGTAGTAAAAAGCACAAATAGCAGTAAAAAGCACAAGGCATTAAAAAAAATGAAAAGGGAGAAAATGCATCTAGATAGAAGATATTTTTACCAAAGCGATGACAACTGAAATCTTAAACTGAATCCTAAGATATTGCAGGAGATCTAGTAAGAGGTAACATGATTTTGATAGATAAGAAAATTGTCCAGAATGATTGAAAAAAGTTATGGATCATAATTACACTATATATTATGTTTTCTGAATATTGCTGAGTTTAATTATATGTTTTCATGGAATGTGTTATATGCATATTTGCTATCTGAAATAGGTGAAATAATTAAATAATAGAATACTGTGACCAAATAGTTACACTTTCTCAATATCAGTAAGAGTTTGCAATCAAAAATATTCTAATATCTTTGTACTCAAAGATATATCAATGAGTTCATGTTGTCATCATAACTTAGTTGCCATCATATAAGCCACAATTAAAAAATAATCCTGTCACTAAACTTTGTTCTTTCTCAAGCTCAATATAATCACAAATAGAATATATACATTAGCCATTATGAACCATAAATTTATCATAAATCCATTAGTGGTAAATGAGGTTTACAATAGAATGTAAACAAGTCCTATATGAATTTGATGCTACATTTTCCACATAATTAAAAATGTATTAAAAATTATGGCCAATTATATGAACAAAATCTAATCAGTATTTTTCTAAAAAAACATTTTCCAAACTGGTTTCTAATAAATCATTAAAAATTAATTCAAAATAAAAAATTGTCCTGTTTGCATTAAAAAATAAATCTAAGAAATTTTGTAATATCCTTCAATTAATCAAAGTTAGAAAGCTATTGCAATTTAAATGTATCATTTTATTACCCATGTTTTTTGTTTTTTTTTGGTTGACATAAAAGCTGTCAAAATTTTTGTGACGAGTCAAACATGCAAAGAAATATGTACAGGATTCACAAAGTTGACAAATTAATCAACAGTACAAAATTTATTAGATACATTTATGCAATTAGAATACATTCATTACTTGTTTTTTATCCTCAACAAAATATTTCATTTTGAGAATGCTATTAAACACAGTTAAATGAAAGCAGTAAAATTAAACTTGGTTTAAAATAAGATACCCAAAATACTTGTCCTATTTTTGAAAGATGTTATTATTTACCAGTTCTAAATCTCAGAAAATATTTCTATTAAAATCCAAAATAAACATGGGGGGGGGGGAGGGAACCTGTCACCATAATTAAAAAAAAAAAATACTCATATTCATTTAAAATTATATTAAATTATATTATTATTGACATGGCAATTGTTATTTTATATGCCTAATGACCAAATTAGGAAGCATTTAAAGGACGTTGAATCTTTACAAATTGGTATTATATATACCATGTATCTTATAAATTGCTTGTTTTGCCATTCATAAATTCAGGATAAATATTCTATGAATAGCAGTCGAACATTGTTTCTTACTGTGGACCATGATTATTATTTTAGTACAACCTGCTGCATACTTCATGACATTTATGAAGGATTCTATCTATATTCAATGTTCAACAATATTAATTTTATAAAAAAAAAAAAAAGGTATTCATTGATACTGCTTTAAAATGGAATTACAAAAAAAAAAATTGTTTTATAAAAATCAAATAAACAAAACTATAGATGAATACAACATAATATTTACAGGATATTTTGGGTAAATTATAATTTTAATTTTTTGTTGATATGTTTTTGAATGACAACATATTTTTAGTTTTAGCATAGAAGTATTATTTAATTTTGTAATATATAAATGTCTAATTACATTTTTAAAATTTGTTTTGATACAATATCTTTATTACTACTACTATAAGCAAGCATTCATACACAAGTATGGTCATTCTAAGTCCATCAAAATAAGAAGGGAGAAAAAACAATCTGTGAAACACAAATATGCCTATATATAGAACAAACTAGTCCACTTTTCTGCTTGCTATTTTACAATATTGTCTTTTGATTTCTTCAACAGAAAACTTTTCTTTCTGAAATATTTCAACACCATGTCTTATTGTACTTTTTCACTGCATTTTATTATTTGCCATATCTTACCAATAAAAACAATCAACATTGCAGTTCTTTAGAATTTCTTTGAGATACTTCTTATAATGTAAATGGATTCTACCTCTCTCATGAAAACCAAAGAAGTTCATCATAAAACACTCTTTTAGGGAAATCTTGCACTGTTCATTGATTTTACATATCCAGTTCAATGAATAATTGTAATTTTCCACTAGTGGACTCTATAGGATCAAATCCAGCAAGTAGAACATATTGACTGGTTTTATGGTCTTGCCATTAATTTTTAAAATTTTACAGAGCAACCTTAAATAAAACTTCTTTATCTTTAAATTGTGCTGAAAGATTGTCAAAGTCTCACTTCCATATGATAAATTAAATAAACTAGTAAGTCTATATGTAGCTAATTGATTAGATGGTTATTTTTTCTGTGATAAAATATTTTATCTTTAAACTTATTAATACAACAGTAACATGCTGGAGACTGTGTTATATCTCATTATGTAAGTCCACCTTTCTATTTAAAAAGCTACTGGTTTACATTCAGAAGTTAAACAGGCAAAGCTCTCCATACAGTAGTGCCACCCTGTGCCAACCAGAGTAATCAATGGATGCTAGCATAAGAGATGGTGATCATGTGATATTCAGAAGTTAATAAGGGCATCCAGCAAAAAGATTGAGGATTTTTCTTTTTCTTCCACCACTGGAAGGTCAAATTTGAGATTTTTGAACATTAAAAACCAAAATCTTTATATATTGCATTCAAAATATCATGTACATTCTGTAATATCATTAAACATTTGTTTAAAATTACCTATTACATATCTAAAATAAATAATTTGAAATTAAGCTATTTCTTGGAGAAAAGTAGGAGTAATTTGTTGTAGTTTGATGTACTGACCACCTATTTTTTTAAAATGTTTTTTTTTTTTTGCTTTTTAAGTAATACTTACAATATTTAATTAAAAAAATTATTTATATAATTAAATTTTTACTAAATATAAATTTACAAGTTTTTAAAATAAAAATTATCACCTACATATTTTTATATGTGCGCGTGTGAACAAAAACAAAACAATGATCAATAATTTAAAGTGCATGGATTATAGTACGGGAACTATATCTTGATTGAAGATGAGAGCAACCATAAAATCTAAATAGGGAGGAGTAGTTCTTGCCTCCATTACCTACTTTTTGTTTAACAGGATTCACCCCCGGTAAATTCATAATAAGCATACAATCATCCAAACTACATTAACGTATAAAATCCGAATAACTTAATTATAGATTAATTCTATAAAAAGTAAGACGTTTTACGTTTACGCACGTTATGTAGCTATTTTGGAGACATCTAGAGCATATTAAAAAGTCACCGACCTCCTCTAAAAATCAATAAAACCTTGTAATGATAAATAATGCGTTTCTTTTTTTTTTAAAAAACTAGATTTCTATTTACACGCATTCATTCACTAAATTTTGACAGTTTATCGATTTAAATCTTATAACACCAATAATTGAGATAATAAATATATTATGTACTGTAGTAATTGCAAACGAATTAGAGCGAAGCCATTTTGAATGTAAATTATGAGTACATGGGAAAAAAATAATTCTCTAATCGTAATCTGCCGCCATCATGCGCAGTGTTTAATCAGACTTGCCAATAAATACATATCATGTGACTAAAAATTGATCAAAATGTCAGTTGCTCTGACGTCTCATCACTGTCTGGCACATGTCTAGTTGAGAGTATTTTACCCCATTTTTAACAAAATTGATAGCCCAAATCCTTTTAATATAGTATTGCATTTATTTCTCATAAATAAACATTTATTTTTGATTAAAAATAATATTTTAGAGCAGGTAAGATTTTAAAAATAATAAAATATTTTATTTGAAAAAACATATATAACGAAACATGTTTTCAAATTATTGATCTATAAATTTCTTGAGGGAGGTGGGAGGATTTTTATTATTAAATTTATTTTTTATAAAATTTGAGGAATGACGTAATTACGAAAGATGAATAATCCAAATTAATAAAATTGATATGATAAATATCTATTCAAAAATAAAATGAAACACTAATTACTGAAAATAATTCTACATGTTCAGAATAAATAATTATAATTTTGAAAAAGTATTCGTATTAAATCCGCAGTACTCTTAACTAATATGGTAAAAAAAATTTTTTACTACGTCAAAACATAATAAATCGTCATAAATAGATGGCGCTTTTAATTGAGAATATATTAGTTCTACGTCAGAGCCATGTAAAAAGTTAATTGAATATCCTCTTAATTAATGAATAAAAAAAAGCAGAATGAAATTTAATGATTTACTAGCGCAACTAAAAATTTTTACAGAAAATTTCTGTATGTACATATTTTTTCCCTATACTTGGATTATTATAAAATAATGACTAAAGAAATAAAATATTGTTGCTGATATTTAAAATATATATAGTTATACAATATTTGGATTAAATATGTGATGACCAAAGTACAGGACTTAAAGTCACCCTGACGAAGTTGTTAAATTTTAAAATGTTCGTATAAAGACATTTTTATTTAAATATAATGTACTAAAAAATTATCCTCACTTTGTATCTCAAAAAAGAAAATTTCATTGTGAATTTACTTATAATAATTTTACAAAAATTTCAATTATTGTGATTTTAATTTAAGGTATGATATTTAGGGACCTCTGTTGGTCAAATAAAGCAATATAAAATGAATTTACGTATCATAATATTAATCTAACTTGTTATTCGGAAGTGATCCAATTTTTTTATTCATGCCCTGTCCTGACGTATATAAGCAAAAAAAAAATCAGTGTTATGAATATAAAAATAATGCTAAAATATATTAAATTCTTTAAGCATAAAGTATACTCTCTCTTTTTTTTTTTGATAAAACTTTAATAGACTAAAACCGACTTGTTATTTCTTTAATGTTTTTATTATTACATTATTTAGAAAAAAAAATCATGCTGAAAAATCGGACGGAATTTTAATGAGATGGAAGATTTAGTAAGAATGACCATTGAGGAAGACAAGCTAGAAGCTTCGTTTGTTTTTTATATCCATAAACTTAATCAAGTTGTGAAAACTTCTACAAAAGATAAGTTGAAGCAAAAGATTGAACCAATTTTTCGCAAATAGTCAAAAAAATTAGAAGACTGGATTTTAAAAATTTATTTTTTCGAGGGTATAATATTGTTGATTGCTTTAGCTCTTCAAATAACATTTTTCTTTTTCTAAAGTTACGAAAAGATTCAAACATGAAAAGCCATCATTTTTAAGTGTTCATTAAAATTTTATCACATTACTAATTACATTTTTGTTAATATATTGACATTTCAATGAATTTTTATTAAAAAAAAAAAAAGAGTTATATGTGAATTTTACAGAATATCTGCATATTTTTCATCCACAATTTTTTCTACTCATTGTGGTCACATATCTTACATCTCATTCTTTTCTCATGACAATAAAGAAAACTTAACAATATCTCTAATTTTTAAAAGGTAGTAAGAATTTTAAATTACAAGCATTGCATTAACAATTCATTGTATTTAAATATTCAAAATAATATTATTTATATATAACAATTAAGACTGTACAATTGCAGATATATAAGCTATTGACTTTGATAAAAAATTTCACTTTATTTAGTGTCTCTGTAAACATCTCTACTAATTGACTATGTTATCACTGACCACTTTTTTATGTATAGAATGGTACTAGACATCAATAGATTTACTATTACTATTCTTAATTGTGTTTTTATTAATTGTATTGATGTATGATTATTGTTTTCTTGTATTGCTTTCATTTTTATATTTATTCATAAAGAAATTCTAAAACAGGCAAAACTCTCTACATGTATTGCCACTTAGTGCAAGCCAGAGTAATCAATGGATGCCAGAAGGCTTGTGCATAAAACCCCCATCTAGTGCTTACTCATCCAATATCCCCAGACTAGTTTCTGGCTTGTGGCCTTCATCAGTGAGGACCCTTGAATTGGAGAGCACTGCATCTAGATCTTAGGATCTAATGCAACCCTCCAGCAGCCACCTCAGATCCAAGGCTCCTTACTGATGAAGGCCACAAGCCAGAAACTAGTTTGGGAATATTGAATGAGTAGGCACTAGATGGAGATTTTGTGCACAAGCCTTTTGGAATCCATTGATTATTCTGGCTTGCACTGAATGGCAATACATATAGAGAGTTTTGCCTGTTTTAATAAATTATAAGTAAGTATGGAAAGATCATGTGATGTTTAGTGGCTTAAAGAAATTCTATTTGAGAAGTCTCTAATATAAGATCTGAACACAATATATAGTTGCAACTATGTAATTGACTTTGTTGAGAGAATAAGGATGTTTGGGCACCAGATTTCTTCTGAGCTTTTTGTTTTTTATCTTTTACACAGTCCTCATTGTATTTTGTTTTTATTTATTACCATCATTATTTCATATACAAAATTAACAAAGCGTATGCCACACTTGAATGAGAAGCTATAAAGATACACAGAAATTATTACACGCTAAGCGCTTTCGAGGTCTTTTGCCTCATATTCATAGCGGTACTGTGAGCTGCAGAGTATTTTTTTCAAATATTTTCATTATTGATTAATTATATCTTTAACAGTTATGAGTTATATCTGGTTTCAATTTATACAAAGTATAATATGATCATATGAAATAAATTGTAGATTAAAATAAATATCAAATAATGCTAAAATAGGATTTAAATACGTAAAACTGAAGTATTGGTGCTTGTGCCTATTATGCTCATGGCTTGGAATTAAATCTAAATGGACCTTGAAAATTTTTTTTGGATCTGAAATAAATCTAGAAATGTTTTCAAGTAACTGGCCATAACCAATCCAGAAAACCATCCAGTATTGGTCAGTAAATGAGTCACTAACCATTATTTATTTGGATAATAAAAGATCTCAGGTTGGTCAGATGAAAGTGAAGTACTGATTATAATGAGGAAAATGGAGATAATACTATGAGTTTTCACCATTGTAGGCAGTGAGACCAATTATCTTTTAAATATATAGTCAAATGCTTCTACTTTTCTTTTCTTATCTAGTGTTTTGAAGAACTCATATTATGTGCTTCCAGAAACCAGTTACATAGACATTAGTTGTTTTTTTTGTTTGTTTTTTTAAAAAAAAAACCCATTTTACATATTTTGAGGCACATCAGAAAGATCAGAAATATGTCTCCCTAATCATCCTCATTTCATCAAATTTGTTTTATATTAATCTGTCCAATTTTTAATCTATTAAGAATAAGTACCAAGTTGAATATAATAGATGGGAGTTCATTTCTAGATTTTTTTCTAGGGTTTATTTCCTTTTTTTAAATCTCCTTTGCCATGTTCATGGGTTTTTAATTCCTTCAGAAAGTTTATCCTGGATTTAAGTCATGGTATTTGCATTTGATACCTAAGCAATGGGTATTTGGTATTATTATCTTGCTTCTTATTTTTTAGTTTAAATATCACCGTAACTTCTGATATCGGAAAGAAGAAATATATAAATTAAGGAGTATAAATTGTTATTTCCAATCATATGAACTAAAATTAAACTAAATTACAAAATAAAAATTCAAGTAACCAGCTAAGTTTTGATACAGGAATTTATGATTCTCTGCTTTATCAGTCTACCACTGTGCTAAATTGTGCAGGAAAAATTTGTGATGTTATTCTAAAACTGAGATACTGAAATAAACTGTACCAATGATGGCAACATCTTTGCTACAACACACACACATATATTTTTTTAAAAAAAAATTTAATAAAAGTAATCTCTGATTCAAAATTAGAATTAAATCAATTTAACTTTATAATTGACCATTAAAAGTAAAAAATATATAAAAAGCAATAAGATCAGGTTTATTAAAAACTACAATTGCTTCTTGATGTCGGATTCATATATTAATGACATTTTTTGTAAAGTTGTACAGATAACTATTTTGTTTATTTCCTTATGCATATATATATATATTCATATATAATTTTGGGGTATATCTTTGTTAAGTATCAATTAGAATTTAATAGCTTTCAATATAAAGAAATTATCTTATCTTTAGTTTATTACATTTTGAGTCATTTCTGAAAATTTTTAACTTTTGAAACAAAATTAAATGTTTGTTTTTTTAATGATGGCATCTGACTTTTTATTTTGATTTAATTAAAAATACTGATCCATTTTCTTTTCTAATAAATTAAAACATTTTACTGTAGATCTTTTCAACACTTAGAGAAGTATTATGAGTAAACCTAAATTGAATGAATTAATCATTCTTATCAGAACATTTTTTTTAATACATTAAATTGTAATATTTTAATAAAAAGATTTTTTTTCTATGTGGTTTGGTGCATTGGGAAAATGGCAGTCACAGATTGTGGCCCAGGTATTTTCATTTACATAGTTAAACTTCTTATCAATTCCCAAGCAATATTTCTTTAATAAAAGAACATTCAAATAAATAAAGTAAAATCTAATGCAGAAGTACTATTAAATAATTTGATTACTTGAATATTTTCTTTATTCATTTGTATCATATATCTCTTTTCTACATTTTATGTTGTGATATTGAAAATCAATTGTGAATGAATTATGCTCAATTTATTAACCTTTTAACCGCTAATTAAATCATTGGTTGTATGAGGTAAAAATCAAAGCTTTTAATTGGCCAAGTCACAAACTGAAGACAAAGCCTATTGTTAAAACATATTCGCCTATAATATTAAATTCAACTCAGATACGTTTATAAAAAGTATATTATTAATTTTTCAGGTTATGAAGAGAACGAAAGTTCTTTCAAAAATAAATTGCTATTTATTTATTCTAAAATATTCAATTTCGGCAACATAAAAGCTATAATATAAACAAAAAGATCGACTTTTACGTTATAGAAAAGTAAATATTTCTTTTTACTACAGCTTCAATATTTTTACAAAAATCTTCGATATTTTTCGAAAATAATTTTGTTTTTTTAGTTTATTTTTTAAAAATTATTTTTAATTTGTCAAATTATCCTTTTTTTAATACTTAAATCACATTCGAAATGAAAATCTCAGCGTTTATCTTTATTTTCTTTGATCAGGTGGTTTCTTTGTTTTTTCCAGCCAATCAGAATGTCTTTGTCGGCTGAGAACTGGCTGAGAGCCAATCACCAATAAGCTTCTTTCTTTGTTTAGCTTTAAATGCAGTTTTTTTTATTTTTTACTTGTAAAAGAATTCGGAAGAGGGCACCATCTTATAGAGCTTTTAAAAACCTATTTAAAAACATATTGAATGAATATTTTCGTATAAAAACTTGCAGAGTTAGAGTGATGTCAGATGTCTACGAGGTGCCTCGTAAGAGGCGGGAAAAGGGTTAAAACTGTTATTAATGTTAGTTTATGTTTCACCAAATAATAAATATTACTATTAAAGATTAAAATTTATAAATATATAAATACAAATACTACATACCTTTGTATACATTAGTTATTATCTGCCTGCATGAACATGTTTTTCACTCTTTGTTCACATGTATTCTAAGTTCATGAGTTTATAAAGGATTTAGCTATAACGCTGATGCAAAGAATAGCTTGATGCCAAACAGTATAAGGTTGCTGAAGACAACAGAGAAGACTAACAGTGTGAACTATTCTGCTGTATATGTTGTTTTTTTCTGTCCACCTATTATCTCTTCTCATTAGGTTGTCCCTGCTTTATATCAAGTTCTTGTAATGTTAAAACCCCAGGTAAGCACTTATGATTTAAGTAAAAAAGCCTTAAGACTTCATGACTTCTTAATTACCCTGCTTGCACAATATTAAATTTGGCACCCTTGTTTAAATAAATAAAAACTGATTCCACCGGCAATATAAATCATAATATTAGGATAAATTAATCAGGAAATATAGCTATGTTTTTAGAAATATGAACAAAATATTTTTCTTCATAGCTTGATTAACTCACATATTCTAGTGTGTAAAGTAGAAGGCCTACTAGAATGTGAAAAACATTACAACATATTGTTTTGTTATGTTTTTATTCCTTATGAAATCTTGTGATATCTTTTATTATTTTATTATGATCTGTTTTTTCTTTTATATCGTAGTGTTTTAGTGAAAGTGACTAGTTTAATAACTAAAAGCACGTGGATCAGTTTTTAGTTGAGAAAAGCTCAGTTGGAAAACATGACTAAAACTATTATGTGTGGCCTCTTACTTTGATAATGAAATGTCATGTGATCTCCTGAATAAATAGGTACATGATTATTTCCATCAAAACATCATGTGATCACCATTTCCTATGCTTACACAGACTGTTATTAATAGTAGCAAACCTTCCATACTGTAGTGTCACCAAGTACAAGCTTTCATAATCAATGATTGCTCTTGTTAGCACAAGATGGCACTACTATATGGAGAGTGTTGTTTTGTTTTGAATTGTTTAATGAGGCAAGAAGGTTTATGCTAAAATCTTTATCTAGTGCCTAGTCATCCAATATCACCAGACTAGTTTCTAACTTGTGGCTTTCATCAGTGATAAGCCTTGGATTTGAGACCTAAGTGCAGTGCCCTCAAATCCAATGCTCTTCACTGATGAAAGCTACAAGCTAGAAACTAGTCTGAGGATATTGGATGAGTAGGCATTAGATAAAGATTTTATGCACAAATCTTTTTGCATCCGTTGATTATGAGGGTTTGCATTTTGTGACACTACTATATGGAGAGTTTGCCACCATTGTTACATGATTATTCATTTATCTTTTTTTTTTTAATTTTGTTTTTCATTTCTCAAATAGAAGTGATAGTTCCAATTACCCTAAAATATCTCTTTTTAATTAAATAAAAAATAATCAAATAGTTTATTTATTACTATTTTATAAGTTTGAAAACCAGAAGTGACAAGGATCGAGCTATGATCCATGGATCTTAAACCCCAGAATATGCCACTCTATCATTGTATTAAAACCTGAAGAATAAAAAAATAATTGAATAATTTATTGCTCTGAGGTTTATAAGAAATTCAGACACTTGAGTGATCCATGGATCTTTAATTCAGAATCCTTTACTCTCTTGCTGCATTAAACTATACAGGACCCTATTTTTAATTATAGAGACCTACTAATAGAACTACCCAAAGATCTTTGGATTTCTTAAATTCAAGAAATGAAATAAATATTCCATTTGAATATTAAATAAATTATTAAAATCCTATATTTTATGATGAATAATTTCTTTAATGCAATAATATTATTTTTTTATTTTAATATTAAATTTTTATTAAAAAATAAATACTCCCTGATATGTCCAGACTGCTTATATTAACCAACTGTGCACACACTTATATATGTCTAACTTTGTTAAATTAAAAAAAAAATCAAGTCAGATGTCACATGACCTAATTTAATAAGTTTGTATTTACAAATGTTATATATAGATCTCTATATATAACTTTGTTAAATAAACACATAAACCAGTTAGTCAGTACATAGCACCCCCCCACACACACACATAAATGTAAGCATTTAGCAATGAAAGTTTAATATGTGATGTATTGTGCTCACTTTTTATGTCACTGGACAATGCATTTTGCAAATGAAAGACTAAAGAATAAGAAATTAAATTATGATATTCAGTGGTAAACATTTATTTGTACAAATATAATTACATAACAACAATAAAATAGACAGTAAGAAATTAAATTAAGATATATGGTAAAGATATTTATTTTTACAAATGTAATTACTAAAGAATAATCAAATTACCCATGTTATATATTTCTTACATCACTCAAAATTTCTATTACACATTTTCTAAATGAAAGATTAACCAATAAGAAATTAAATTACAATATACAATGAGTGAATTTATTTGTATAAATACAATTTGGAAGGAGAATATTTAAATACAAGTATACTTTATATCGCTGGAGTTCAAATGTAATTATAGGAGATTTGAACTCAGACTTTCAAGCTCTCTTCAACCATCCAATCTATTTCATACAACAGGATACATGTGAAAAATATTAATGATCTCCAACATACGTATTTCATGCTGAAACAGCATGCATCAGTTGGTCCAGATCACCATCTCCCACACATACATATAACCAGTGTTCGGTTTATATTAAAATAGCAAATCTTCAAACTTCAATGGACAGGCTTCAATTTACTCCACTCTCCAACTGTTCAGACATTCATACCATTTAAGATTTTATGATGGAATGCCCAAATTCCTTGATGATGCCAATATTGTTGTCATGCCCATGTTAACTTTAAGTCACACTAACCTCTCATGTATAGGATCTTGTCTATTTAAATACATGGAAGAGGGATAGGTAGGATACAGGCTGAATCTGTAATATTTAAATACCTTATATCCCTGGAGTTTAGTTGTAATTATAGGGGATTTGAGATAGATTGGATAGATGGAGTTTGAAAGTCTGGATTAAAATCCCCTATAACTAAATATAAACTTCAGGGATGTAAAGTATACCTGTATTTAAATATTACAGACTCAGCCTGTATCCTGCCTATTCCTCTTCTGTGTATTTAAACGGACAATATACATGAGGTTATCAGAGTGACTTAAAGTCAATATGGGCATGATAATAATATTGGCATCATCAAGGAATTTGGGCATTCCACCATTTTCAATGGTATGCATGGCTGAAGAGTTGGATGGTGAAGTAGATTGAAGCCTGTCCATTAAAGTTTAAAGATTTGCTATCTTAATATAAACTGAGCACTGATAATCTGGATCAACTGATGAGTGCTTATTCAACATGAAATACATATATTGAGATCATTTATCTTTTTCACATGTGTGTGGATATCATGTGTGTTGGTTGCATGAAATAGATTGGATAGATGAAGTGAACTTGAAAGTCAAATTCTCTATAAAAAAAGCATAAATTATTATAGCATTTTAAAACTTGTTTCTTATAGTTTTTTTTAATTATTTGAACTTTCAATTCATTTTTTCTATTAAAATCAGTGAATACTGAACATAAATTTAACATCCTTTTGTAATTATGTTTGTAGAAATAAATACTTTTACTGTATATCAAGATTTAATTTCTTACTATTATTATATTGTAATATAGTCTTTCAATTGTAAAATGTGTCACTCATTGGTAGAAAAGTCTACAGTAGATCATGTACTGAAATGGAAATTATTAAACTAAAATATCTTGAAAAAAACAACCCCTAAAAGTAAAATAATGGATGACATTTTATGAGCTATATTCTCATCTATAACAACAAATAGTTTTTGTATCAATTCATTGTTCAAACCCATCCATTTTCAATCAACTTAATTAATTTTTTACAACTGAAGTTTTAGTAGTTATATATTTAAATAGCATCTGCAAATATATTAATCTTATCAAATCATGTAACAATGCTTATAAATAGAAGTCAACATTTGCTACCTTACAAGAATGATTCAGAGTTTAGTTTTTTGTAGTATGTAAATAAAATTTAATTTTTTTTTTTTAATTTCCTTTAAAAAAAGAAAAATTATCATGTTCATATATATTTTAGATTATTTTTCCATCTATTTGTTTGTACAGTGCAAAATATAATCTTTGGCCATTTTCAGATGTTTAATTGTGTTAAAGCAATTCTAAAATAATTTATTTTTGCCTGTGAAGAATTTTCATAAAAATGATTAATATTTTTAAATAAAAACTTGTTTTAAAAGCAAATTTCTATTAATTTTATTTTTTATTAAAAAAAAAACTTACTTATAACAAAAAAATGAAATTTGTCAAGATATCAATTTAAAAAATATATGTTATAAAAAAAGTTTGTTTTTTTAAAGCAAGTTAATCTTTATAATTCTTGGTAAGCCAATAATTTGTTACTGATATATATATATTCCTGGATTTAAAATATCATTTATGTATGCTTTATAAATTTGATATATATATCACAAAATTCACATTAAAATGATAAATATTGTGAAAACAAATAGGTAGTTGCGAAGTGAGTGTACTGAGCCACTTTTGAAAATAAATTTATCACTTGCAGGTTTCAGGCAGGTTGTTGATGATATTTCAGTGCCATCTGATGGCGGCAGTACACTCCCTCCTCAACTACCAACAAATATAAAAAAAAAAAAAACTTTTTTTTTGTAATGTTGTTTTAAAATGCACTTCATTTTTCCTTTCAAATAGCATATAAATTCAAAATTTGATTATGAAGTCTTATTTAATTTAACATTGTTATGGAAAAAATAGACTGAATGCAAAATAATTGATCAAAGTTTAAATTTTCTCACTTTTATACATATCCCTTTTATGTATTTTAATGTTTTATATAAAATTATAAAACAGAAGGAATTCATTATTATTTTTATGTTAGTTCAGGATTTATTCTATTGTTGATCATTTTTAAGGATGTTTTTAGGATTGTAAAATGTGTCTTTCAGCAGTTTATTAATCTAGATATTAAAAATTAAATATTAACAATAATTAATTTTAAAAAAGTTTTGATTACTTAAAATGAATGAGCATTTCACTATAAATTCTTATGATGTATAAAGTAGTAAATTTATTGACCTTCAGACCATGGCAATAAAAACATTAACTGATACATTTTTACATATATCATTTTAATATTTATAAGTTTTAATATTTATAAGTTTTCTTAACTGTTTTTCATTAAAAAAATAACAAGTCCAAGTATTTATACAGTAACTTTTTAAAAAATAAAAATAGCAAAATCTAAGTACTTATTTATTCTAGATAGTCATTGAATAAAGCATAACTGTTGTTCCCAGAATGTATTTCTCTGATGTTTTTTCATAGTGTCACATCTTTGTCACATGTAAGCATAAGAGGAAACATTTTTTGAATCAAATCTGTACAGTATTAAGAAGTTAAGCATTTTTTTGTCATCGTGGTGCATCAGTAGTTCATAGATAATTAAATACTCAAAGTAATACAATATAAAGTTATATGTCATTGAATGAATGTTTGCTGTGAATAAAATTATACAATTCAGTAAATTTGCTATTGTCATTCAAGTATTAGTAAAAATATTTTTATTAAAATTATTCTGTATGAGTTAAGATAAAAATAGTATTTCAATCTGCTATTTACAGAGCTAATGCAATTTCAAAATGGAAATATCTATAAATAAATGTTACATAATTGATTCTTTCTTAACAAAATCATTTGGATGTCTGAGTTTTATTAAGAAAGCATCTGCCTTGCAAGCAAGTAGTTGGTTGCAGTCGGTTCTTGGTTCGCCTCCCAGACGATGCTGTGACATATGAAAAAAAAAATTTGTCAAGGGTTGTTAGCCGAGAGGTCATCGCAGCCGCCTTGCAAGCAAGTAGTTGGTTGTAGACAGTTGTGGTTTCACCTCCCGGTCGATGCTATGACATATGAAAAAAGATTGGAAGATCAAAATCAGAAATGATAAATATGAAATTTAAAATTTATATTCAGCAATTCAATAACAGCTATTATAATACAGTATCTTGATATTAACAGGATAGAAAAAAGGTTACAAATTTTGTTGACTGTGCTTTCGTTTTTAATATAAAAAATATATATGAAATTCAGTTGGTTTTAATGATTAAAATAATTTTAAAACACAGAAGAGACATGGGCCATTATTAAATCGTTTTGAAATGATTTTATTTACAATATTTGCTTCAGTTTGATTTTGATTCACAATGAAAAAATAAAATGTTTTTCCTTTCTCTAATCTTACAGCATATCATTGATTACATTACTAATCATCAATTTGTGAACTATCAAGAGATGACTCCATATTCACAGCTCCAATTCATTTAAGGAATATAGAAATCATTCTATTGGAAACATTATGTAATGAGAAAGTTTATTGATATTTACAAACTTATTAATAACATGAAAAAAAAAAAGAAATTTAAAATACATTATTTATTCATTGATAAGGTTTAAAATATATTTTTTTGCTAGTTAAAATTTTCATTGAAATATATCATAACATTATTATTACAATAATATGTAGTTCATTTGAACGTTGCCATTGCAACTTTTGATAACTTTCCACATTATAGTGATCATGTGATGTTTAGTGGTTTAACACATTATAATATCTATCACATATTGTTCTAAATGCAAATGTTGAGTAAATCAAGTGATATAAAAGTTATAGTCAATTTCTCTACAGACATATTCAACATGATTTTACATTGTGTATATAGTTATAAGAACAGCAATATGTAAATTAATACACTGTACTGGCTTACAGACACCTGCATGTATATAATGTAATATAAGGGATTCGAACTCAGACTTTCTCACAATTCTCCATGCCATCTCATTGCTGACCCACCTGAGCATACACATGTTGAAAAGATAAATAATCACCAATATACATATTTCATGCTAAACTAGCAATCATCAGTTGGTCCAGATTACTATCCTCACACATATATACAATCAGTGCTCAGCTTTATATTAAGATAGCAAATCTTCATACTTTAATAGACAGGCTTCAAACTACTCAAACCTACAACTCTTTAGCCATTCATTTCATTGAAAATCTGATGATGGAATGTTCAAAGCCCACATTAGTGCCAAGATTGTCATCATACCCATGTTGACTGTTTAGTCATTCTGATCCCTCATGTTGTACTGGAGAATAATCCATTTACATACATATGCTAGGGATGGGCAGACCTTTAACACACTATGTTTTAAATATGTAAATTAATACACTGTACAGACTTACACTCACCTGCACATATATAATGTAATTTAAGGGATTCGAACTCAGAAACTTTCACACAGCCCTCAACTCTCCATGCCATCTCATATTGCTGACGCACCTGATCATACACATGTTGAAAAGATAAATAATCATCAATATGATTGCTGGTTTAGCATAAAATGCTATATTAGTGATTATTTACCTTTTCAACATGTCTATGATCATGTGGGTCAGCAATATGAGATGGCATGGAGAGTTGAGGGTTGTGTGAAAGTCTGAGTTCAAAAAACAGCAATAATAATTGATCTGTATATGGTTAGTCACTTTAAAAGTCAAGAGATTCTGGTTTTTGAATCTACCACTCTTACCAGTAAGTTGCACTGTGAGATTTAGCATATTGATATAATGGTGGATTTAAGAGGTAAAGAGTCACAGCCAAGAAAATAAAGTTTGATCCAGTGCTGCTGTTGTATTCAATCCAGC
The DNA here is from genome assembly GCA_028023455.1 of Epiperipatus broadwayi. NCBI lineage: Eukaryota > Metazoa > Onychophora > Udeonychophora > Euonychophora > Peripatidae > Epiperipatus > Epiperipatus broadwayi. Next base: position 6,783,539 of record JAQFVV010006222.1, read on the forward strand.
ATTTAGATTTTTAATAGTCTGCAAGATTTCCAGCACAATTAATAAATAAGAATTATATTTATTACTGAGCTAAATGACTACCCTTGCTTATAAGTTATCATATTCTAACTAAAGTCTATTTAACAATATAAAAATAATCTAAATTTTAATTAATTGTTGTGACCCTAAATGATTTTTTTTTTTAAAAAAAAAAAGTGCTTCATCAAATTAAAAAATATTCTTTTATATATATATTATTAGCAAATTCTAAAGGGAGGGGTAATGAACATTAACATGATACTTTATTAAAACAGGCAAAACTCTTCATACAAGTGCCACTCAGTGCAAGCCAGAGTAATCAATGGATGCTAAAAGGTTTGTGCATAAAATTCTTATCTAGTGCCTACTCATCCAATATCCCCAGACTAGTTAAAATCCATAAGGATCATGTTCCATTACGACCTATTGTTAGTTCTAGAGATTCACCTTGCCAGAATTTGGCAAGATTTCTTCTCAAAGTTCTAAGTCCTTTGGCATGCAAGACCCAATCATTCGTTAGGGATTCTAGACACTTTGTAGAATTAATCAAGAACATGAAAATTGAAAGAACTGACTTACTGGTAAGCTTTGATGTGGAAAGTTTATTCACAAATGTACCATGTGAAGAAGCATTGTCTATTGTAAGAAAAAGGCTAAATGATGATAATAGTTTCTCAAACCAGAACAGCTCTTCCTATTGATAGCATAATGGAACTATTAACTTTCTGTATAAAAACAACCTACTTTCAATATAACACAGAGTTCTTCCAACAAAATCAAGGAATGGCTATGGGCTCACCATTGTCTCCCCTGATTAGCAATATTTACATGGAAGAACTTGAAACCACAGCCATAAAAACTACTCCTTATCCACCTAAAGTTTGGCTTCGCTATGTGGATGATACATTTGTTGTATGGCCACATGGTGAAGCATTGCTACAAACTTTCTGGACACACATCAACAACATATCCCCTTCAATTAAATTTACAATAGAACCAGAACAAGAACAAAAATTGGCATTCTTAGATGTTCTTGTAACAAGACTCCCTCATGGCAAAATCAAAACTACAGTTTACCGAAAACCTACACATACAGGAAAATACCTAGCCTATACATCTAATCACACCAGAAACACAAAACATGGAGTTATACTATCACTGTGGAACAGAGCAAAAGAAGTTTGTTCAGAAACTGGTGATTTGGAAAAAGAAAAGATCTATATAGAACAAACTCTTAAGAAAAATGGTTATCCATCAGCTGTTATTAAGAAAACATTAAACAGACAACAAAAAGAACCATCAAGAGAAAAGACAATTATTGGTACTGTAGTGTATCCATACATTCCAAAAATAGCAGACAAATTAAGGAAAATCTGCAATCAGTATAACATCAGAACAGCTTTTCAGAGCCATACCACACTACGAGGAATTCTAACATCTACAAAGCCTAAACTTGAAATGCTGCAAAGAAAAAACTGCATCTATGAAATACCATGTGAATGTGGAAGAACATATATTGGTGAGACCAGCCGTCCCATTCAAAAGCGCTTGCAAGAACATAAACTGATGATTAGAAGAGAAAACAGATGTGTCTAAGGTAGCAGACCATGTATGGACCAATGAACATACGTTCAATTGGGAAAATACAAAAATATTGGATAAAGAAGAAAAGGTACAAAGAAGAAAATTTAAAGAAGCTGCTCACATGACAATGGCAAAAAATCCCATAAGCCAACCTAGTGTGACTATACATAATGTATGGAAATCACTAATCAACTTTGCTCTGAGGAAAAAGTGGAGAAATCAGGAGGAACCTCATAGATAAGTATATGAAATTACTACATACTGTTGCCTTTGGCAGGATGGTTCAGTTGGTTAGAGTGTTACCTTAAATTTCAATAATCAAGAATCTAAGGACCCAGGTTCGAATCCCATGCTAGTACTGCCACTGGTCAGGCCAGCAACACCTGAAGAAGAGGGGAGAAAAATACCTCTCGAAACGTTGTGCATATATTAACCTGTTTGCTGTGATATTACTAACAGTTAGTGCATATACTAACCTGTTTGCTGTGATATTATTAACATTTGTTTGCTGTGATATTACTAACAGTTGGTGCATATACTAACCTGTTTGCTGTGATATTACTAACAGTTGAATGCATTTGGAATATTTAACTAAAAATTAAACTTTTCTAAAGACATTCAACACACATATTAGATGATGGAAATAGTCCAATATAAAAATACAGCTAGTTTCTAGCTTGTTGCTTTCATCAGTGAGGAGCTTTGGATCTGAGCACTGCACCTAGATCTTAGGGTCTAATGCCACCCTCCAGCAGCCATCTTTCATCTCTATTTAACTACAAAACTATGAGAATAAAATTGAAAACACAAAAATATTTTCAATCCAAGCTCATTAGCTTATATAATCATATAGGTCTGAACCCAATTCAGTACTCATACATTTTGGTAACTTTGGTTCTTTAATAACCATGACCACCCCTATCCTATTAGGTAGGATATGTATTAAACATCACAAGATCACCATTTCTTATGCTTGCTCATAACTGTTATTAAAACAGACAAAACTCTCCATATAGTAGTGACACTCAATGCAAGCCAGTGTAATCAAATTAGTTTGGAGATATTGGATGAGTAGGCACTAGATAGGAGTTTTATGCACAAGCCTTCTGGCACCCATTAATTACTCTGGCTTGCACTGAGTGGCACTACTGTATGGAGAGTTTTGCCTGTTTTAATAACAGTTATGAGCAAGCATAAGAAATGGTGATCATGTGATGATACTTTATATATATATGTCAAAATTGGAAAACAATAAATTTACAAGATTTCTATAAATTTGATTAATAATTGGTTAATTAAAAATGAATGGAAAATTTATAAATTGACATATATATATAATTGTAAAAAAAAGAAAAAATGCATGTAATTTATTTTATTTACTGTTTGATATGGTCAATTAATGATTTATATTGGTATTGTTTGTTTTAATTTCATTATTGAACACAATATGGTTTTATGTCTGAAATAGTTTGTTAATATAATATTATTAACATTTGAAAAGGGCATCAAATCAGGTGCTGAAAAAGACTTTTAATATATAAAAACATTTGGTATTTATATAGATGTTATATTTTCTGATTATTATATACGTGTGTGTGTGTTACTGCTATACACTTAAATCTTGTCCGAAGTTCTTCTATGTAGCGGTATGACAAAAAATATTACTCATATTTTACACTAAATTGCTCATTTTTATCTAATACTAACCAAACTTATATTAAGCTCCTAAATAAAATAAGCCACAAATCATAGTGCTGTTCTGTCTCTCTCTCTCTCTTCCTTCCTCAAACATGTATATTTGAAATAAATACTAAATCATCTAATGTAATCTCAGTAAACCCAGCATGATAATGTCTAACAAAGGTTAATGTCCAAATTACTGATGATGTTATTTAACTAATTAAAGGAATTCATTTTATTAACAAAAAATTGTCGATTTGGGGATTAATATGTATGAGTCTTTAATAAGTAGCTCTTATGAAGATTATAGCAGATGCTATAGTATTTAATTTATGTACGACCAGGAGTTATCATTTATATATATTCATACCAGAAACACATTTACTTTTCACTATAGTACTAAATTTAAAGTGTACTGTATTTTGCCAAATGTTTTGTAATATTAAAAAAAAACCAGACCATATTCTTAGAGAATATATATTTAGACAAGGGCAAACTTCCAGTCTCATCAGCTATAGTAAAATTTACACATGGTTTAGTGTTTCATTTGTTTGATTATATGAGTACTTTTTGCAGGGTTTTTGCCAGGTTAGGATATCTCAAGCAAGATTATAGTACTTTTTAGATCAAGTTTTTCATAGACAATTATGCAATCAATAAAATATTGGCTGGCTATGGGTTTCTAAAAATTCTTAGTGAAAGGTAAAGAAAGTTCCAATCAATTTGACAAAATTCAACTTAAAGTTATAAGATTCTATCACAAAATCTTTGACAATTATATTATTCTACAAATAACATTATTTTACAGAGTAGATATTATCAGTCAATTTGGTATTTTATACAATATATAAACTTTTAAAGCTTGCAAATCTAGTATAAATGTGATTTTTACAAAAAATATAGAAATATGATCAGAATCTCATGTATAGTAGCAGCTAATCTGCCTGCTATATTCACAAGAGGTTTAAATTCTGGATAAGTAAAACGTTTAAGAGTTTTAATCAAGCTTGCAATATATTTTTTGAATAGAGACCTATAGCATCCCATTCACTAATCCAGTATTAGTCAGGAATCAGTATCTAACTATTTTTAGTTAAAATAATAAAATTAAAAAACCCTTAAATTCTCACCAACTGGAAGGATGGCAATCCTAGTAACAAATGTGTCCTCATTAGGGAACTATTGGAGAAATGTTTGTCAACAGTGTTAAGAGCTGGTTTATTTTTGCATTAATACAATATTATTTTTCTAATTAAATAGTTTTTTTTTATCCAAATAATAGTCTCAATATATAAATACTTAAAGAGAAATTAGTAAAGATTTATATCATCCAAATATAATACAGTTATTACATAAACCATTAGAAAATAGTTTGGAAATCCAAAAAAAGATTTATTTAGCATTTTCTATGGCCACTATTAATGGACAATATTATTTAACTCAATATAAAGTATACTTGTGTGAACTGGTGGCTGATTCTGGTGCTGAGGTATATGAATAACAACCAGTTGAGTTATTTCCAGCACTCAAACATCTTGTAAACTCCCAAGAAATATAACCATTTGATAAAAATATATTTTCAAATGGATTTATTGCTCAAAAATTCATAAAACGTTTGAGTCCTGGAAGTGCCAGCACCAAAGTTAATCTTAAGACTTCAACTCCACATTCCATGGGCTGATACTCTACCACTGCACAACAGGGTATAGCTTTTGATTATTTATTAACATAAACTAAAAAAAAATATCACATGATCACCATCTCTATACTAGCACATAATTGTTGTAAACAAAGGCAAAACTTTCCATACAGTAGTGCCACCCTGTGCTAAACAGAGTAATCAATGGATGCCAGTAGGCTTGTGCATAAAATCCCTATCTAGTGCCTACTCATCCAATATCCCCAGACTAGTTTCTGGCTTGTGGTCATCATCATTGAGGAGCCTTGGATCTGAGAGCATTGCACCTAGATCTTAGGGTCTAATACAACCCTCCAGCAGCCACCTTTTAACTCTACTTTACTACAAAGCTATGAGTATGAAATTAAAAACACAATAATATTTTCAATCTAAGCTCAATAGCTTATATAGTCATATGGGTCTGAACTCAATTCAGCACCCATACATTTTGGTGTCTTTGGCTCTTAAACAACCATATCCACCACTATCCTATTAGGCAGGATTGGTGTTAAACCACTAAACATCACATGATCACCATCTCTATACTAGCACATGACTATATAAGCTATTGAGCTTAGATTGAAAATATTAGTGTTTTCAATTTCATTCTCATAGTTTTGTAGTAAAGTAGTGTTAAAAGGTGGCTGCTGGAGGGTTGCATTAGATCCTAAGATCTAGGTGCAGTGCTCTCAGATCCAAGGCTCCTCGCTGATGATGGCCACAAGCCAGAAACTAGTCTGGGGATATTGAATGAGTAGGCACTAGATAGGGATTTTATGCACAAGCCTTCTGGCATCCATTGAATACTCTGTTTGGCACAGGGTGGCACTACTGTATGGAGAGTTTTTCCTTTGTTAAACTAAAAAAATACAAGTTTGCCCAATAATCACCATGCACATTCTCAGCAGAAGTAAATATTGTAAGTAATTATTAAGCAAAATATCACTTATTCTAGTACAATATACAAATATTAAATTATTTTTAATGCATATGATTCTACTACTGATATTTAGATTAGAATCTACACAAAAAAAAAATATTTTTTTTTTCAGTTTTAATATAAGTAATTGTAAATCTGATAACTCATTTTAATGGATCTCCTAAAAGCAATCAAATGGATTTATTGCTTGGGAATTCATATGAAGTGTTGTGATTGCATTGTGTGGAAATTCATTAGTTTGAGCAGCAGAAATGCCAGAATTGAAATCGACCCAATGACCTTACATTTTTTTGATATTTTATCACTACACTAAACCCTAATAGTGTAGAGGTTTTCCTGAAATACAGATTTTCCATTTAGGATATCATTGTTTAACAAATGAAGTTAAAACCAAAAATATTTTACATAAATTTGATTCCACAAATAATCAGCAACTTTTAGCTTGGATGCTTATCAACTTGAAAATGTAAACCAGTTTAAATATCTTGGTTGTTTTGTAAATAAAAAGATGGACTTACAAAAAAAAAAAATCAAGTCAGATATCATATGACATAATTTAATAAAGCTTGGGTTTAGTTTGTTTTGCGAGCTCTATATATAAAAGATGAACTTCTACAGTGAGATACAACATAGACTCCAATGTGCAGTTTTTAACAAGTTAAAAGATAGAGTATTTCATCACAATGAAATAATTATGGCAACTAGGATTAATTGTATATAGAACTTATTTTATCTAATTTATTGTATGGAAGTGAAACATGAGCACCTCAGCGTGATAGAAGGTATTAAAAAAGTTTCATCAAAGTTGCTCATAAAATTTTAAAAATAAATAGCAAAGATCATAAAACCAATCAATATATTCTTCAATTTTGATAGATGTGAGAGTCCACTACTGTCAAATCACACCTTTGTTGGATTGAACATGTAAAATGAATGAACAATGCATGACTATCTAAAAGAGTGTTTTTCTTGAGCATAGTTTTTCTTTTGCACTTAGAATAGCCTACTCGTTTAGGAGTGACTGTTTATTATTATTACTAATATGATCTCTAAAATTATTTTTGTATGAGAAAATTTACCTTCAATAATTTAACATTTTGTATTTGAACATGTATTTGAAAGTCAGAAAGAGAACGATAGCAAATTTAATTCATTTTTATTTTTCAACAAATAAAGTTAGTATTAGGTGGAGAAAATGTCTCACGTAAAAGTAAAGAATCTTAAAAATGATTTTACAATTTTTCGCTAGAGGACACTTTAGCTTTATAATAAAATTAAAAGTAGAAAGATGATGCTAATGATGGGTGTTCCTGTCTTGGAAACTGGGGGAATTCATTACAAGGCGGATCTCTCTCTCTCTTTTTTTTTTTTTGCGTACAATATATATTTTTTGCAAATGGTGAAAAAGATATAAGGGCTATTAGTTGATAAAGAAATACAGGTATTTAAATATTTTGTTAAATGAGAAAAATAAAAGTATGCCGACAGTTGAAAATTAGATTTTCGAGAAAAAGAAAAAATAGAATGGAACTGATTAAAAATTAACACGTTCTCATATAAAAAATATGTGGTACATAGAATAATTTGGAAAGGGTTAATAGAATCTCTTAACTTATGGAAATGAGGCACTTTGTATTAACCAAGGGACTCAGAATAAAATTCAAAGAAAAGTAGATAGATATGCATTGAATAGTAAATAAAACATTCAAGGGGAAATGGGTTGGACTTTTTTTTTTAATGAAGGAAATTAAAAGCAAATTAAGAATATTTGAAAGTAATAAAAATAGATAAAACTGAGAATAGAATTTGTTTCTATATGCTTGTATTTAAAAAAACTTCATAAATATATTACAGCTATATAATTATAAAGAATGGTAAAAAAATATTAGAGATGTTGATTAGAGAAATAGAAAATATGAAAGAATGTATAATGATATTAAAGGATGCTTATTGTTGTATGATACAAAGATAGAAGTTCTGGATATCAGACAAAAAAAAAAGAGGCAAAAATGAAATAATAAATTGGAATTTTGATGGAGATTATAAAAAAGAAAAAAATAATGAATTTTGTAGCACAAGATATTGTCAGAAGATCAGAATAAATAATATGGAAAGTAATCAAAACAAAAGATTTTTTTTCTTTAGATCTTTTTTGACTACTATGGGAAATATAAGACAAGATATTGGAACTAAGGGCTAGATGAAGGAAAAATTAGAATCAGTGCTAGAAGAATGATTTGTTAATAACAAATAAAAAATATACAAGATTATTGTGGTGTATAATAATTTTAGAGGTAGAAAATGTTTAACTTATCACATAGATTCTCTAAGCATATATCGACTTTGAACAAATATTTCTATCTAAAAAATCATTTACTTTGCACCATATTATTATATTTATACATCAAATGGAGTATTGTGAATCAAATATTAAGTATCAAGCAAGAAGATACTTTATCATTTATACTATTTATATTATTTTTAAGGGAATTCACAATCAGTAATTAGGACTAAATATACAACATTAATTATCTGAGACTAGATATAATGAAACGTCCAGGTTACCAACATTTATTTTTATTGCATATGATATGCTAATGTAAAAGAAAAGATTAATAGGTTATTTAAGATATGTGTAAAAAGAGAGATAGAGAAAGATAGCTATTAAATTTAATTTAAAAAAAAAGATATTAATAATAAATAAATTAGAGAGTAAGAGAATAATACTAAAAAAAAAAAAGGGGGGGGGGAATATATTTACTTGGGGATTAAAATTAATAAGAGAACAAAATAATATTAGATTGAAAAAAAAAATTAATAATGAAAGTAAAAGAAAAAGATTAATGCAGAAATTGATGTTATTTGTTTGTAATAGATTAGATATAAATAAAATCTTGTAGAGAGTAGTAATTACATCTAATTTCTTTTAGGTAAGTGGTGGAATATATCATAGTATGAGTTATCATTAACAAGAAATGATATGCATTTGGTGAAAATGTGAACTACAAGTGAAACTGTGCACAGTGAAATTGCATGATTATCATTTTATATTTGAATTACCAAGATCAAACTTAAATTGTTTGGCCAATTGTAATTTATAAATAAGAAGCAGAATTGCTAATATAATTTTTAGTTATATTAACTGGAAGTCATATTGAATAAATTGTTTAAAACAGGTGCTAACATATCAGAACTGATATTCATGTGGTGTGGAATCATTGCGTCTCTAGCAGGATCTGCCATGTTACATCATAGACTACTTCATTTACAATACACTATAATGTCGATATATCAGATCCAATATTCATGTAGAGTCTGTGGCCATACTAGCAGGTTCCATGTATTTGTAAATAAGAATCTAGAGGATAATATCCTGTCCTTGTTCTGAAGAACTTTGAGCTTATCAAAAAATATAGCATTAAATGGCCAACCTCAAAAGGGGTGGTCAATACCAACAAAATGGGATGTTACTTATTAATACATCAACCTGTTAGTGCAGTTAATGGCTCTGCCATACGTCTACCAGACCTAGGACACCCACATTACCAAGCTAGCCTTGATAGAAGAAGCCAATACCAGCAATGGATTTGAGACAACATTAGCAAAGTGTATTTAGTAATCATCTGTACAAATTTTATTATGTCAATAAATATAATTTTAAAATAAAACAGGTGCTAAAATATGAAAAACAATTAGGCGATGGATCAATCCCAATATACCTAAACAAAAACTGGAATGGACCTTCTAATATAGATATGCAATGTGTTAGAAGTTGGATTAGAAAATTTATTAATTAAAAAAGAAAAAATATATAAAATATAGTATTAAAATAATATCAGTATTGAAAAAATCTTTGTAATCGCTATAGAAAAATAAATTATTATTAAAGATAAAACCATTCAGTTTACAATAACAACAAAAAATGTAAAGGAAGGTTAAAATTTGTTCTGTCATTTATGTGTTTGTGGTACAAAAAAATTTGGAACATTTATTACAAAAGTAGCAGTTTGAATAAATTTGGGGAAATGTTGAAATTATGTTATATGTGTAATAAAGCAAAAGATTGTAAATAATAAAGAAATGATGAGATCTTTAAGGATGGATAAGCATTTAGGAATAAAATAGTGTAGAAAAGAAATAGAAATAAATAATAAAAGTCTTATGAATATACAATATAAAACTTATAAGTAATAAAATAGTATAAAACTTAAAGTGACTACAATTCATTGTGGGAAATTTCAGACAAGGAAAATAATGTTTAATTGCATTATCTGGATAGAATAATAAGAAGTCATACTATTTTCAAAATCTGTGGATAGATAAATTATTTTTATGTATTTATGTAAAAAATTGAATAGATATGTGAAGACTATATTACGGATCAATAATCATGATATGATATAAGTTGGTATATAAAAAAGTGGAATTATAAATAAAAAAACAATTTATATTAAATAAAAATATATAAAATAGAAAAAGCTGTATGATTATAGCTGAAAGAACATGCTGTTATTTAGCTTTGGAAATAAAATAAAAAAAGAAGGTAAAAATGAGAGAAGAATTTGATTTTAAATGTGCTCATATGGAGAAAATAGATGTTTGTTTGTTTTTGATATGAAGGGAAAGGAAACAGAATAAGTTATATGGAAAGTGGGAATGAAGAAGGTAGAGACTTTTTTGATTAGGCTGTTAATGAGGAATATTGGTGAAACATTATTGTAACTAAAAACTATTTTATTAAAATTAGATAGAATAAGAAAAGTGAAGGTGTCTTGCTGTCAGAATGATTCAATAGCTACAGATTGGAAAAGGTAATGGATGAAAAAATAATAATCAGGTTTATAATGATATAAAAAATTTGGGGGAAAAAATGTTTACCTTGGTTAACAGAGTTTTTAGATTTATGCTTTTCCTTCTTAAAAATTTCTGACTTCTTCTAAAGAGATGCCATTTTATATCACATCATTATATAAAATAGGGAGCATCATTTTATATGATACAAAATAATAGTGGGAGAAGGCATTTTCTATATAATCATCATTGAAAGTGATTTAACATTCCTTAATGCACATCAAATTTAAATCTAAACTTTAATGAACTTTGACATTTCATTTCATACATGAGTAATATGTTAAAGCAAAAAGTTCACTGATTTTTCAAAACCTTTGCTTCATATTTGAATATACATCTGTCATTTTAATTATAAAAAGAGAAAATGTTGAAAATATACTTGATTATAAAGAAACTTTGCATCCTTATGTGGCATAAATTCCATACTGAAATAGAAGTGTGTCTTTTGTGTGTATTGTTTCATGAAAGATTTTAGCATATTGTTTTACAAAATTCAATTAACTAAAGAAAAACATCAAATTCATTACTTATATTCATTCCATTTTAACAAACAATGATCTTTTTTGTGATACAGTTTTGGAAACTCTGATCTATTGTAAGTGATCAAATAACAGATTATTTAGGTGACATTGTTTTTCATGTCATCATTTTGAATATGTTTAGTTTAAAATTGTGAAATTTTTGCTTGTATTATTTTGCATACAGTTGAGAATATATAACAAATAAGCATGCTGATATGATTTTTTTTTAACAATTTATCTTTTTCTTAATAGAGGAGTTGTATTCTGTGCATGATTTTCTAATTCAAGTTGGCTTATATAATCACATTCAAACAGAGAAACAGCAGCCATGTTTTTCTGATACCATAAGTTTTGAAAATAAATCTTTGGTATGGAAATATTTTTGCTTTCAAATATTGTATGTAGTTGCAAATCAACATATTTTATTTATAGTGCATATAAAAAAAACTTCATAAAATAGCAGTTCTGAATCCTATACTCTTTGATCCCATTTTACTACATCAAGTTAGTTGATATAACTATGTTTAAATATTAAATGTTTGTCATCATATTTTCTCATTCCTGATTTACAAATGAATTTTTAGCGTGAAACATTTTTTTTGCATTAGTTACAAATCAATGTCATATTCATGCAACATATAGATAAACCTTTTCATAAAAATGATTATGAATCTTATATTCTTTGATAGGTTTATGCCAAGTGAAGTGGTCAATGAAATCTTGCCCAAATTGTTGCAATATTTTTTCTGTTCTCATTTGTTTTGAAATTAACTTTTAGGGTAAATCTATAAAATTCTTGTTTTCAGATATATGTATCATTGAAAATATATATTATTCACAGAGTATATGAATAAATTAACTGTTTTCATAATTGTTATAAATCCAGTACACCATGTTTAAGGTTGGTGAATTTTATTTGGGAATTTGCAGCTGGTGTCATGCTTTTCTGTTGCATTTTTGTTTTTAAAATAAATTTAACATATAAATAGACATATTTAGGCATAACTTTTTATAAATTTTAACTTTTCCGATGATGAAATCACTACAAAAAATTTAGTTCTTGTGGGTACTTTTGAGATGCCATAATGTCCAACTTAAAAGTGCTCTGGAAAAAAAAAAAGATTTTGTGGATTTTGAAATAACAGTATTCGGTATAAATCTTCTTTTAGTCTAATATATAAAAAAGCATTAATTCATATATTTATAATATAGTAACACAATTATTAACTCAACATATACATACCACTTAATTCATCTCTGAAAAGCTTGCATTGATATATTATAAAGAACATTCAATTGCAACATATTATCATCCACTGGCATATTTTTATAGCAGTGATGGACATTAAAACCATAGAGGTAATAGTTTTTAATGGAAAGAGGGCCAATAAAAAAAAAACCTGATTTTTAACTGTAATCCTTCAAATCTATCCTTTATACAATTTCATTTCTTCAAGGAAAGACTTTTTACAGCCGTTATTTCAACACTTCTATATCTTTAATTATATTTTCATTTATTTTTTTAATCCCCACAAGACCCATTTCTATGATTCCATAAATCGATCTCTTCTTTTTCCTAATTATACAACTTTCTACTTAATAGAAACATATGTTATAAATATAACATTTACCAAACTCTTTCTTAAATGTAACTTAAATACAGAATAATTTATTGTTAAAAATAAGATTAGCCATTGCAATTCCTATTTTTTTATTGTATTCATCATTACTATTAATTACTTTCCATATCTCTAAAAACTCTAATATATTTTAACATTTTATTTTTTACTATTCATGCTTATTTACCTTGTGTGGTTTAGTGCCATTCAAAATAAATCTCAAGAATGTAAAGTTTATTTTTCTATTCTTACTCCTTCTATGTCATCTAGTGTAAGCTTTAATAATCAAGATGCCATAACAGTAATGAGAATAGAAGAAATTACTAATGGATAACAATGTGCAAGTTAAGATCATGTTATAACTTATTGGTCAATTGAATTTAAAGTTTCTCAATCAATTGCTAACCAGTCCTCAACAAGACAACTGATCATATGGTCATAAGTACTTATATTTCATCAGTTCTACTATTTCCATTACTAATTTTTATTCTATTTATTTTCATTCCAACTTTGCAAAAAATTTAACTACACCAGACTTTCATGTGACCCTCAACTATCCATGCTATCCCATACTGCTGATACATTTTATCACATACGTTGAAAAGATAAATAATCACCAATGTCAGTGACTTATGGTCAGCATGGGTAGGACAGGAAGGTTTGCACCAATATGGTCTTTGAGCATTCCTTCATCAGATTTTCAATGAAATGGATGGCTGAAGAGTTGTGGGGTGGAGTAGCTTAAAACCTGTCTATTAAAGTATGATGATTAGTTATCTTAATATAAGCTGAGAATTGATTGTATATATATGTGATGATAATCTGGACCATTTGATGAGTGCTGCTTTAGCATGAAATACATATATTGATGATTATTTATCTTTTCAACATGTGTGTGATCAAGTGTATCAGCAGTATGAGATAGCATAGATAGTTGTGGGTCCTGTGAAAGTCTGAGTTCAAACTCTATATGTTACATATACACCAATTAAGTATTTTATTAAACACATCATCAATATTAGCAAGTGCTACTTCATGATTCACACATTTGGTTTCAATGAAGCATTTTCCTCCAGTGCTATTTCTAAAAATATTACTTCTTTTATCAAGTCATCTAAATAAATACATTTACTAATTAATTCATTAAGATATTAAAAAAAAAAAGTAACACCAGTTTTATAACTCTTCTCATTGATATTATTGAAAGAATTAAGAGACTTATATAGAGCTGGATTGGATATATTGCAGAAAAAATGATAATAGATGGACAATTGAAATCTTAAACAGAATTCCAAGAAATTGTAAAAAAACCACAAAACAGACTGCGAGATGGATGGGTGAAATAAGAAAGTTTGTTAGTGTGATGTGAAAAAGAGAAGCTATGGATTAATCAAATTGTAATAAACTTTGACTTCCACCCCACAATATTGTTTGAAAATATCTGTTGATAATCATGTGGTCTTACATACATTTGTCTCAATTAGGTTCCTTTAATAGTCACTTCTCATTCCAATATATATATATATATCTTTCCTCTTCTAAACATACACAAGTCAACTACAATTCACTCTTAACGTTTTTTCATAGTTAATAAAACATGCTTTACCGTTTGTGACAACTACAATTACATTTCTTGTTAATCTATTTAAAATTCATTGTGCTTTTTAGCTAAAGACATATATAATCTATTAGAATTATGTTTAATCAAATTTTTTTACACCTGCATGTGAGATTAAACTAATCACTTTTTAAGAAAAATAAAACCATAACAATTGGAAAATCAATTTATCATTCAACAAAAATGTAATGACTTTTCTATACTTTACTCTGTATAGTCATTTTCCTCACTACTTGAATATCATTTATATATTCTTTTCATTTACTTTCTTTATTAAAAACTCCCACACTTACAGTTCTGTTTTTCTAGCAAGTATTTTTGAAAACATTCTATTTCTCCATGTTTCTTTCTAAACATTCTTGCCTAGATCTTCCTTTTCAATTAAATTTTTTACATATATTTCTTTACATTTTTCATTATCTATACTTTTTTAAATTTCTTATGCCTAATGGGTTGTTTTTTAAATTTCAAATTAGTATCAATTGAAACATCAAAAGTTTTCAATGAATATTTTCACTTTTATTTTATTTTTCTATTTTATGCAAACTTTCTTATATTACCTTTTTTTATTATCTATTTCTTAATATCCCCTTTCAATTTATTAATGGCTCATTCTTTTTCAGATCAGTAATTCTTACCCATTTAAAATTGTGATCGGAATCCCTGTTAGCTTTTAATTCCGTTCATAAGTTTACATGCATCATTAAAATAATTCAGTTGAAATATGTCAGCTACACTGTAAGAAAGGGGAGGGGGTATCAATTATTTTATTGAGCCTAAATAAGTCTAGACACTTTGTATGTATATAACATCAAAGTATAAATTTACAGAAAAATATTTACATCTCGATAGTATATACACTTTTCATACAATTATGTAATTCTACCAAACTTGTACTGTTCAAGTTAATATGAAACGGTAAAATAATACTAATAAGAAAGTTTTAAAAGCAAATAGCTATATAAAGATTAGCTATATTTTACTTCAAATTTTTTTAAATCTCAGATGATGTTTGTGTGTCAGAACACTTAAGTTCCCCCCCCCCTCACATTTTTATTAAATATTTATTTAGAAATCTCGACTTTATTGATAATAATACTTTTGTAGGTGTTGTTGTATAAGAGTATATCATTTCGATCTATTATTAATTTACTGAAAGACAAAGGTCTCTCAATAGCAGATTTCTTCTCCATACGACTTCAGAAAAAGACTTCTTTATATCATCCATTCACTTCACGTGTGGTTTCTTTCCAAGTTTCTATGATTATCTTTTGTAATATATACATCCAGATCTATTTCAGTTTTCTTTAAACGATATCAGTGATAACTGTTTGTTCTCACACACCTGCGATTTTTACCTGTCCTTGGTTATATTTCAATTTTTCTCTTTGTTACTCTTTATATATATTTCTCCATGCTTTGCTAATCTGTTTTTCTCTTTTATTAAGGCTAAGTTTCAAATCCATAAGCAAGAATTAGTAAAAAAACATTTATTAAAAATCAAGCACACATTATTTCCTTTTGTTTCTATCAAAAGGATTCTATTCAAATTTAATTCTGTTGGACTAATTTCATCCATTATTCTTTCAAAATTAAACTTAATGTGTGTATGCATGTATATAAATTTATCTATATCAACATATTTATGTAAAACGTATGTCAAAATTTTAAAATGCCCATGTAAGAAATTAAAAAAGATAAGTAGTTCTTTACATATATTATCCAAAATTTTTTTTTACCAATATTTACAATTGAATTGTTTGTAAAGTTTAAGGCAGTTTTTTCCAAATAGTAGTTTCTCCTCTTCATATTAGCAAACTGCCTTTTGGCCTTCTAGGATTTTTTTTTTTTTTACTATCTCATTATTTATTTATATATATACCGTATATCAGAAATTACAAAAATAAAAATTCATCGTTATTAATCAGATTATTTATTATGTATCACACATTTGCCTAGAATTTACAAAATTTATCATACATACAGGAAACTGTCAAACTAATGGAACATTAAACCTAATAATAATTGCAGATCAAATGTTTGTTAAAAATACTAAGGTATACTTCTTAATAACTTATAATGTATATGTAAAATCAGATAAATAATATTCAAATATGAAATTGGTCGTTTGATATTTTCCAATGCTGCGTGGTATATATTCAAGACGTGTATAGGATAATAAATATTTACAAATGTTTATTAAAAGGAATACATTTATAAAGAAAAATAAAATTAATAAAATTTGAAAAGATTGGGAAATGTTGATATTTAACAAAATACAGTACTGTATATGAGAATATTTCATTATCCAGGAAATACATAATTATTAGATGAATAAAAATTAATTATCATTTGAATATTATTAGCTGGATAATTTCCTTATCCAGGAAGCAGTTATTAGATAAATAAAAAAGCTTCGTTATGATGACTAAACGAGCGTTTGTGGCCTAGTAGTTAGCATAGCTGCCTTCCAAGCAGTTGGCCCGGGTTCGCCTTCCGGTCAATGCATTTGAAATATGAGAAAAAAACGTCTGTGCACATGTACACAGCTATATGTTTGGTTCATAACAAAAGTTTAATATCCTTGAACCTTATAAAGTAAAGCTTTGAAAGAAAGTTCTGTATTTTCATTAAACAATCAGATGTTTCAATTCTTTGATAGATGTTTTCTTCCATTTTTCAATTTGATATTGGCATATTATTTCAGCATATATAGAATTAAGTTTCAACGTTGCTGTAATATTTCTGAAAAAAAAAAAAAGGTTTAAATAAATTTGCTATGGTCATAATTTGGAGTTCTGGACAATTTTAGTATCTCGATAAAAAACAATTCAAATTAGTCCTAGTGTGTTATATATATATGTCTCAATTGGAACAAAAGTAGTCTACATTTTTTTGCAATTCATTCAATTTTATTAAAAGCATCTTTTACACAAATGGTAGATTTTTCATTAAGCCCATCTCCAGACATTTTTGATGATTTCTATATTAAATAATGCTAGTGCTTCTAAAGACTTTAATGGCACTACTAATTTTGGCGTAGCCTATCAATGATTTTATTCATATTTCTTATTTTATCATCGATTAAAAAAAAATTCTGTTATAAATATACATCTTTTTATAGCAATCTGGAGTCAGTTTTTCTTTAAAAATGTATTTTATACACCATTTGTATTATTAATAGTATAATGAAAAGAAAAACAAATATATTCTTATGGCATCTTTAATGATTAACATAAATAAGGCAATGCCAATAACGTTATTTCTTAGTAGGAGTAATATATAATGCCAATTAACAACACACAGAATAGAGATTTTTATTTACAATAGACTGTCTAGTATTTTTCAAAAAATCCAAATGGACAAACTGTATATATATAGTTGTGACATTTTTTTTTTATCTCTACAAAAATGGGTTCTAAATATCGAGAAATTACTTGCAATCCTTTACATTTTAAATTCCATCTACTTGATGAATAAAAGGATATTTCCAAAAGAAAGAAAATTATTGATTACTAAAATCAATTACTGAGTAATAAATTATTATAAGGAATACATATATAAAAGTAGATTGCACACATTAGAAAGCATATATTCATGTACATATATGTTATTTAATAATAATTTCTTAAAATGAAACAGCCATTGTTGAGAGGTATAAAGATTAATTGATTAAATGAGATTTCTTTATTTTTCCTCAGGAATCTACCTTAAGATTTTAGATTCAAATAGCTCAAGCCAGACACTTATCACCGACTAATTACTCCGAGCATTAAAAACATTGAGGATTGTAAATGTGTGAAACATGAAAAATTAATCGACCTTACAAATTAAAAAGAAAAATGAAGCAATTCTTATCAGTAGTCAATAGACATGGACCAGTCAACATCAATTTATGTAATCTTTGGGTAACTTTTAACCATAATATTGTAAATTTTCATACGTTTTATGATTATTCATTAATATAGGAAATGTTTATTTAATTATTATAGATTTAAATGTTTTCTCTTCCTCTTTCCTTCTTTATTTTTGCTTTTTATATATAACATTCCATTCTTCTTACACTTTAAAGCAAAATATATTTATTTATTCTTTATTGCTAGGAACAGTAGAAACTGTAAATAAATATATTTTGCTTTAAAGTGTAAGAAGAGTGAAATATTATATATTTAAATGTTATAGGACCACTTATTATCAATTTATGTAATTTTTGATTAACTTTTCCACATAACATAATAAATTTTAATACTCATGATTTTTCATTACTCTTAAATACAAAAAATAGATTTATTTAATTATTATAGGCTTAGATGTTGAGTCTATCACATTCTTACATGATTCCCTTTCTAGAGCAATCTGGAGTGATGTCTTTTGACAAGTATTCCTTGCAAATATCAGATCTTTCCAATTTTTTTATCACACATATACCCAATGTTTTACTATTTTAAATTTTTTTAGTCTTATGTTGTTTTCAAGAAAAATAACATTCATTGAAATCCAATTTTTCACTTCTTTATTTAAAGTTTCATACTTTAAATATATTTTAAAATAAAAATGACAGATGAAATGTTCAACCAGTTTCCTATACTTTTAAAAAATAAATTCATCTATACTTATAACCGCCACACTTCTCTTGCATCAAACTAACGAGAGATCTTACACCAATATGGCTTACAAATATTTGGACTGATCAACTTATAAGTTGCAATGCTTTCTTGCACAATGTACTGCCCAAATTAATTCATTTTCAAGATGCTAAAAGAACTACCATATGATGCAATACAGTATTTTTACTGTCAAAATAATATTCTATGACTTTTTAAGAATCTTTGATTAACTTCATTATCCCACGTTTGGTTTCTTGGATTCATTAATATAAAAATAAATTTTATTGACACATGAAGAATTTATTTAAATCTATAAACGTTGAGAAATTCATGATTTATTTCAATTATAAGTTTTAATTAATGATTACATCATAATCTCATCCTTTTTAATTGTTATTATAAAAATATGGAAAAATGAGTTACCAATTTAAAACTTTGTATAAATGTTTTCAAATGAGAAAAAATACATATAATACCCTTCCAAAAAAAAATTAGATATTTTTTTATTTAAAAAAAAATTCAAAATTAGATGTTGGTGATTTAAAAACTTTAAAGGAATAACTATTAAAAGCTGGGCTAATTAATCATTTCATTTTTTGGGAAATTGAAGGGCATTAATTCCAAAATGCTAGGCTAATTCTTGTTGGATTATTAATAAGTGTAGGAACTAAGACTTCATATAAAAAAATCTGACTAAAACATTTACTGAAGAAAATGTTAAGTATATTACTAAAATGTGATGTACAAAGAATTGATATCTCAATAAATGCACAAGCTTTAGTTCAGATATGTACTTAAAGTTTTAAAAATGCTTATGAATGTCTATTGATTTTTATATTTGGAAAAAGACATAATTAACATAAGTTATCCATTAAATTAGAATCATTTTACAGAGATGTTTTTGATTTGTTAATTCGGTAGTTTTCGGTTATGCATACTGTGACCACTAGATGACACTGCAGCACCACCAA
Source organism: Epiperipatus broadwayi (assembly GCA_028023455.1). Classification (NCBI taxonomy): domain Eukaryota; kingdom Metazoa; phylum Onychophora; class Udeonychophora; order Euonychophora; family Peripatidae; genus Epiperipatus; species Epiperipatus broadwayi. Next base: position 6,803,626 of record JAQFVV010006222.1, read on the forward strand.
AAAACCTGCAAGTGATAAATTTCTATCCCAAAAATGGCTGAAATCAATGGAAAATTAAAACTCCTGAGGCAAGACATGGGAAAAATCGCTGGTCTGTGAAATTAAAATGCCTAAGGCAAAACCTCAAAAGTAAGTAAAAAATCAAGTAAAATAATACATAAATTTTAAAAAAGTACACACACAAAATCGGTAAAAATACATAAAATAACCTCCTCCCAAGTGATACATTGAAATGGCTCAAAAATAAAATACAAATTACAAAAACAGAAATCAGTGAAATACATAAAATACAATCCCCCCCCAAGCAATATATTGAAATGGCTCAAAAATAAAATACAAATTACAAAAACAGAAATCAATGGAATACATAAAGTACAACCCCCCAAGCAATAAATTGAAATGGCTCAAAAATACAAATTAAAAAATTGCTCAAAAATAAGTAAAATACAAATTGCAAAAATGGAAATCAACCTCCCCCCATTTCTCTATATATTAATCGGTTACCTCAAAATTGTCACTCTTATGCAAAGAAAAGCAAATTTTGGATAACTTAGAATTAAATAATTCAAAAAAATATCAAAGCTTAAAAATCTATAACCTTGTCACTCCCTTTGCATATATGTATGTATGAAAACCGACACACCAGGTAATGTTTACATCTATTATTTAAATTTATAACTTTAAATTGGTAATTATTTATGCATGCTTTTAACTATATATATCAGCTAATATTATTTTTAAGTACACATTTATATAAATATACACAATACACTTTATTTATGTATTATCATTTTATTAAGTGGCTTTTAATTAATATACACTAACTTAGAGGGGTTTAAACTAAGAAAAATATACTACTATGGTAAAGAATACCGTTTCAATAGTAAAAGTTGCAAAATGAAATGTGATGTAATAGACTTCTCACATTAAAAAATATAATCACTTGGCAAAATGAAATGTGACAGAAAACACAACTCCCCACCCAGACTAATTTCTAAATTGGATTCGTAACATATAAAAAACCTAAGTACAACACATATCTACACATACAAAAACCCACAAATACTTACAAAAAAAAAAGTACGTAGGTTTCAAACTAGGCAAAAAGAACATTCAAACTTTGCATGAAAATTATTTGGAGAAGTTTGTTGAAAGAGATTGCATCACATTTAAGTAATAACATCAAATAATGTGATTTTGACAGACATTAATGTTGCATTTCGATTGCAACATTGTGCTCATATAAAGCCTCATTTGATGGCCATTGATGCACACTTTTTGAAAGGGCAGAACACTTTTACTTTGTAAAAACTCCATTGCCTCATCTTCTGTTTTTGGGAGATCCCACATTTTCATCATTTTGGCTAAGCAAAGATAAAAACACTATACCTACTTAATTTTAGCAGTTTTTTGAAATGTTGCCTGAAAGTTTTGTGCATGTTTTATTGTATTCATCTGCAAAAAAGTCCATATTAACACCATCAAAAAATACAAATAATCCCAACAAATTGTATTTCTAGCACTCAAAAATAATTAATAGGTCATAATAAAACTAAGCAGGTATTTCAAGACAAGTTCAGTTAGATTTTGATTAAATTTGTCAGCCCAAGCAATTATATTTTTCATGTGAAGTCTATTACGCCATATTTCTTTCTTAGAAATTTATAGTATAGTGCACATTTATTTAATGCCATATTTTTTGTAACCATTTTTTCATTACAATGATTTAGAAAAATGGTGTGGTACTGGTCAATGCTTTTGCTGCATTAATTTTAGTTGCAATTTTTGGAATAACATTTTGAAAATAATTGCGAAATTTAACATTATAATTATTTAATTCAAATTCACAATTGAATTTGTGAAAACTACACAAAGCATAGATAACCATATTACTTACTAATTTTTTTTTTTATTAATACTAACATTTTCTTAAAATGTACAGTTTTTTTGCTATCAGATGTTTTTATTTCTTGGTGCATATTTGTGACCCATTAAAAATTTAACGTGACAAACGCTGGTATTCAGTAATTACCCTAAATATGTATGTGCTAAATATACATTCCTATTTCATGAACTTTGTTTTGTTTTAATATATTATCACCATTATTGCATGCTGAAATGTAAGGTATATCTGCACATATGTACATCTATATAGGTACAGTGTACATTAACTGTAATAATTATATGCATGTTTAATATACATATTGAAACAGTCAGATCTAGTGACCCTCCTTTTTCACTTACTATATTACATAGTAGTATGTATTTATCTGTTTGAGTATGCATATATTAACTTTAAACCTAGCCTGATAGTCATATTAAATATAGGCATGTGTGTACATATTCATTATTGTATAATTATGTATACCAATGTGAAATGAGTATCTATGCACATAAGATTTGTAAAATTAAATCTAAGATAAACCTTGTTGTATGTGTAATGGGAACATACATATATATGTGAAAGGCCTAATAATGTAATAGATTTAAGAGCATTACAATTCTTTTAGTTTATTTTAGAATTATTATAGACTGTAAATTAATCTTATTTTCACATACAAAGTCAATTAAAATCAAATGAGTTGCACATGTGGTAAGTTGTTTAAGAGTTCTAAAGTTTGTTTTCTAAAAATCCTTTCACTGAATCTTGACCTAATTAATGCTTTAAAAAAAGGCAAGGGGGGGGGGGTAAGAGAAAAAATAACAGGTTGCAAACCTATTTTAAAATCAACCCTCAGGTAAAAAAAAATCTGAGAACAGCCTTCAAAGATTGATAACTCAGCAAGATTAAGTTTTTGTTAAAAAAAAGTGTAAATCAAATAATTGAGAAAATTTTCTTAAGCTATGAAATAAATCTAAGCACTAAAGTATCCATGTTGTATTTTTATAATCATCTATAATCTGTATGAACAAGCTTCTCCAAATAATTTTCATGCAAAAGTCTCAAAGTTTGAATGTTCTTTTTGCCTAGTTTGAAGCCATCTTTTGTAAGTACTTTTTTTGTATTTGTTTTTTGTGTTGTACTTGGGTTTTTTGTATGTTACAAATCCAATTTAGAAATTAGTTGAGGTGGGGGGTTGTTTTGTCACATTTCATTTTGCCAAGCAATTATTTTTTAATGTGAGGTTTATTACATCACATTTCATTTTGCAAATTTTAATATTGAAACAGTATTCTTTACCTATCAACATTTCATCTACTCTAAGTTAACATATATTAATTAAAAGCAATTTAATAAAATATGCTGAAGTGGTGCATATCTCCCAGCATTGAAATAATTTTATTAATAAAACAAACCACATACATTAGGAATAGGTGCATGTGTATGCAATTACAGGTGGGGGGCGGGTATAAAATATTTTGTAATCAGACTTAGCAATCTTAAGTAAAGAATAGTTTCACTAGAAAATTTTCCAGCTAAGTTTAGAAATTAATAAAATCAATGAAGAAAATGTTAAAATGAGTATACAATGGGAGAGTGGTTCAAATGCATTAGGAAAAGTAAAATAAGTGCTGTACCCCTAGAGCAATACTAAAAGTTACATTTGTCACCCTTACAGAGGAAATACATTGTAATAGTAAATACAAATACAATGCACAAGATAGTGGTGACATAGAGATATGCAAGAAAGAAATGCACTTAAAGAACATCTGCTATTAGCTTTTCTTGAAACATGCTGCAGGCAAAATGTGATGTATATAAGAGAGAGTGGCTTTGTTATGGTTTAGATTATTTCTGCAACAATTATTAATATATGAAATATTGAAGAACTGTTGGTGAAAGAACTTTCGTTATATCTACACTTAAATTAAGAATAACATAGCTGAACATCTGAACCGTTCGTGATTATATTTTTTAATGTTAAATTTTTGCTTTTATCGCTTGGGGGTGGGGGAGTTGTATTTTATCTATTTCACCGATTTCCATGATTTTTTAATTTGTATTTTACTTATTTTTGAGCCATTTCAATGTATCGCTGGGGAAGGGGTATTTTATGTATTTTTACCTATTTTGTGTGTGTGTATATATATTTTTTTTAAATTTATGTATTATTTCACTTAGATTTTTTACTTACTTTTGATGTCTTGCCTTAGGTGAACCAATTTTTTCTTACTTTTGATGACCTGCCTTAGGCATTTTAATTTCACAGGCTTCAGCATTTTTGGGTGTCTTGCCTCAGGCATTTTAATTTTAATTTTCCATCGATTTCAGCCATTTTTGGATAGAAATTTATCACTTGCAGATTTCTTGATGGTGCTGCAGCACCACCGAGCAGCCACAGTACGAGTAACTAAAAACGACCATTAATTCAATCAAGTTTAACTTACCGATAATTTGATACAAGATATTTGCAAAAATATACTGCATTATATTACTCTGAAATTGTATTAATACATCCTTATAATAATATAGACATTTTATACAATTTATGCCATACAAAGTATCACAAAATTATTCAAATTTATATTTAACATCCGGATTAATCCATTCTATCCAACAGCCATTTTATGTCTGTTGACTGTTCCAAGATTATATAAATAGTTTCTAGGGTACAATGATAGAACATATTCTTTTTAAAAGGGTTATTTGATTTATGTAATATCTGAATTCTTAACTTTGTTTAATGAATCTGCAAGTAATTGACAATTGTGGCACATTATGCTTTTATTATAAAAAAATTTATTAAATTCAGCTAGACAATTTTATTGGAAATTTAGAAGAGATTAGTAATAAATAGAAAGATTTAAAACTTTTGAAGGCAATATCTAAAAAAAGATCAATTGATTTGTCTAATTATTTTTATAAAAAATAAATTTAAGTAGCAGTCAATCTTTTCCAGCATCCCTATCTTGGGTAGATTGCTAAATAAATTTAAAATGGCTATTTAACTTGGAGCCTCAAATATATATAGAGATAAACTAGCAAGTACTTTTGACAAGAATAAAATTGATCGTATCAGACTGTCTTTGTACATACCTGAGGTTGCAAATGTAAATAGTCATTCTACATTTGGTTAGTGATCCAGCAAGGATATGGTGATAAAAATATGATAGAATTCAGTTGATTTGTTAGAAAAATAAATTATGTATTATTGTTCCGAAAGCATTGTATCTGATATTACATATACTTAAAACATATAATTTTCCATTTATAGATTTTAAATAAAAGAGTAGACTGAATTCTTCACAAGATTCCAAATCATTTTAAAAAAAATATTTACATCTGATATGTAATCGATTTCACTCTTGTCAAAAATATTTGTTAGATTAAATGCTTCTATAAATACTTGAGATTGAAAATGAAATGGTTATTTTGCATTTGCTTGGTGGTCTAAAAAAAATAAGGGGAAACTATGAAAGTGAAATGGAGTATTCAATGAAGGATACTTGTGAGTTTTCAAGTAAACCAAGATAGCTCCCGTATTTTTGATAAATTGCATAGTTTTGAAAGCCTATAATCTACAGAAGATTTCTTAGTTATTAAATTAGAACAAAATTAATAAATCTATTGTTAAATTTAAAAAAAGAAGTAAATTCCATTAAATTTCATTAGGAAGCTTTATTTCTTTTTACTTATAACATGGGAAAGTGATGAGACACTCTTAACCATCACATGATCACCATTTCTTACATAAGCTGTTTACATAGAGGTTAACTCTCCATACAGTAGTGCCACCAGTGCAAGTCAGAGTAATCAATAGATACAAGAAGGTTTGTGCATAAAATCCCTATCTAGGGCCTATTCATCCAATATCCCAGATTAGTTTCTAGCTTGTGGCTTTCATCTGTGAAGTCTTGGATCTGAAAGCACTGCATCTAGATCCTCACTGATGAAAGCCACAAGGTAAAAACTTGAGGATATTGGATGAGTAGGCACTAGATAGGAATTTTATGCACAAATCTTCTTGTTATCTATTGATTACTCTGGCTTGCACTGGGGGGCACTACTGTATGAAGAGTTTAGCACTCTTAACCATATCATACTTAGATTTAATTCAGTATGTTTATTTTTGTCAGCAGTTTTTTTTTAGTAAAGTGTCTAATGATAAAAGTTTCGGGCCTTCCTGTCACAGAATGTGATGCAGTAGACTATTTCAGAAGTATGGAATTCTGCCATCCCGACAAGTGTGTGTTAATGATCATGATATGATTGCACATGGCCAACATGAATTAAGTGTAAATATTATATCTATGTATATTTTTTCATGCTTCTGCTAATAAGTTAATCCAAAAAAAAAAGAAAATAAACTGTAAACATTATAATTAATTTTTCTACAATGATTTCTTTTTTTAAAATAACAGTAATAAAAAATAATATGTCACTATGCTGTAAATACTTTTTTGGGAGTCCCCAAAACTATATTTATCAAAAATACAGGCTGTCATCATGGTTTACTTGAAAACTCACAAGTACCAAATTAAGTTGTCATAACTTGCAAAATACTGTACTTAATATTATGCATATGTAACCCTTATGTCCAAGATATTATATTTAACATTATATGTAAAAAAAAAAAAACATACTATAGTATATTTTATTATTTTTAATTTTCTTAACTTGTAATCTAAATATGATGATATAATTTTGGATTACAAGTAAAAAATCAAAATGTATGATGGAAGCTTTCATCATTTGTAAATTGATTTATATTTAAAACCTCATCTTTTTTTAATATTAAAAATAATTCTAATAGCATAGTGAATTCTATATGTATATATAATCAAATTATTAAGAAAAATTTGAATCATGTCAGCCAATGAATTCACATGCAACACTCTTTATCAACTTGGACATCACACTAAAATAACTAACCATGAATCTTCTCCAGGACAATCACCTCAAGGCTTAAACCACCATTCCTTAACTGACTGCAAAGCCATACCAAGCCATTTACATACAAATACAAACATAAGATCAATTAAATTTTACAAGGTAAAATAATAATGATGTGTCTTCTTAAATTTTAAAAATTTAAACATTAAATTATTCCAAGGCAGAATGGTGAACAATTACAAATTATTACTTTAAACATTAATTAATAATCTGATATAATAAAGTAAAGGTCCAACATTAAACTAGTAGTGATATATAATCAAACTGTGTCATGAATATATCATATTGTAAAATCTAATTGGTATTATGTTTTGGGTTTACTAGTAAAGAATTTTGTATACTAGAGTGCTATGCAGCCAGCTGAAAAATGGTATTATAAGCTAAAAAATGATCAATCTGGAAAAGATTAGTGTGATATCAAATAGTTTGTTACATATAAAGTTATTGGACGGTATAATTGAAATATTGTTGGTCAGCATTTTGATTATATATTATTACAAGTTTAGTGTTATAATATATACTTTTTTATATAGTTGATTATTAATCCAAATATAATGATAACTTATAGTTCTTTTCAACTCTGCCTTAAGATAATTTATTGTGACATTAATAATTAATATTTAAAAAGGTTGCATCATTATTATTTCATGCTATGCAATCTAATTGGTCTCATATTTAGTATTTATAAATAAAAGACTGAACATAACAGTGAAATGGATGAGTTTGTTACATGGGAATTTATTGGTCAGTAAAAATTTTCTTGATACATAATTTGATATTTCTATAAGTTTAGCATTAGTACATTTTGTTTCTATATACATATATATTATTAGGGATACAAGACATTCTCATTCAGGCTATGAATAAATAACACTATACATTTAGCAAGGGTCAATAATAGAATAGACCCACCTATTCTATAAGCTTTTAATATTTATGAGTTTACCATTACCAATATTGATGAAAATTCTAAATGAAATTGATATACCAGATATGTGAAAATGTGGCATTAATAATTATTAAGCTTAATAATCAATTAGAGAAGAATGTAGATGGAAACTATCTTTTAATAAACTTCTTTTAATAATCAAGCAGAAATTAATTATGAATACAAAATTAACATAACTTAATGTATTAATTGAAACACAGGCTTATTATATACCTGTGTCTATATATGTAATATAGGGTACATGAGCACAGACTTTCAGATGACCCATCACTCTCCACTCTATCTCATAACATTGATACACTCAAGCACATATATGCTGAAAAGATTAATAATCACCAATATATGTATTTCATACTAAACCAGCAATCATCGGTATATATCTGAGCACTTATAGTATATATGTGTGGGAGATGATAATCTGGACCAACTGATGATTGCTGGTTTAGCATGAAATATGTATATTGGTGATTATTAATCTTTTCAGCATATATGTGCTTGAGTGTATCAGTGTTATGAGATAGAGTGGAGAGTGATGGGTCATCTGAAAGTCTGTGCTCATATACCCTATATAACTTAATGTATACATAATTGAAAGAAGCAAAACATTCTTACTCAAGCTATGAATAAATAATACTATATATTTAGGAAAGATCAAGAATAGAATAGATTTACCTATTCTTTAAATTAATTTCATGTTTATAATTATTAACTTCTATTTGATTATTAAAAAATTAGATTCCGACTATAAATATCTCTGATTATTAGTTTAATAATTATTAGTGCCATATTTTCATCTGGTTGGTGCATTAATTTTCTTCTGAATTTTCACCAATGTTGTCAAGGCTAAATTTATAAACATCAAAAGCTTAAAGAATAAATATGGCTATTCAATTCTTGATTCCTGCTAAATATAGTGTCATTTATTCATTAGCTAATAGAGAATAGTTTCCCTTTATTACATATATAATAACTTATGCTAATTTCATATTTATAAATATGAAGAGAGAAAAATTCTTATTAATTTGACTTTTTATTGATGAACTATAATTTGAGTTCAACAAATGTAATTTTTACTGCATATATATATATATAAAATAAAGTCATTTTACAAATGCCACTATTTCAAGCAAATATTCTTTAATTATAAGTTTTCCAATAAATATTTCTTTTAACCTTAGATATAGATTTTATTTTATTACATATATCTTCTATTAGGGGTTTTTTTTTTTTTTTGATTCATTATGATAGGGTGGAATTAGGATGAGATGATATGTGTTGATAAAAATTAAAAACAAATTGACAATATTTTTAACCCATTATACATGTATGTTCATTGTTCAACTTCATCAACTTACATGGAAGATTGTATGCATTTTTTATAACCCTAACTATTGTTCATATATTACAAAAAAATTATAGACATATTAGCAATAGTCATTAGGTGAAGAGATTCGTTAAATCAAATTATATATCAGGAGTCATTTACATATTTTCCCAGTATCTACATAGTTTATATGTTTGAAGTTTAACAAGTTTTTTTAAAAAAAATACAAACATAGTTAATTCAATAAAGTGCACAGAATATAATGTAGCAAATAATATAAATATGAATAATCTATAATATATATATCATAGGAAAGCAAGAAGTATTGTAAAAATGAAATATTGCATATTTTATCAACCATATTCAAGTTAATCAATTATAATTCTTGAATGAGTAACAAACAAAACAACTTATAAATTCAAAATAATCTCACTATTTGCTTGAAATAGTAATATGGAGAACAAATCATACATACACACATTTAATTATGTTACTAATAGCATATAATAAATTTAGACATGTAAAAAAATAATTTTTAATACTATTTTCAACCTCCTTACTAGTAATTTAAATGTAATATTACATATTTTAATAAAAATATATTATATATATACCAATGATTGATAATATTGTTCTACATTAATTATTGTAGTAGTTGAGTGTCAGATTCAAAACAGAATTCCTGGATCAAAACAGCCTTGACATTCCTAGTGCTTGAACATCATTATGACATACTAAATGACAAATCATTCAATAACTTATTTTTATTATTGATAGCATATATCTTATGGCTTATAAAAATTGATTAAATACTTGATTGTTAAAACCTTTTTAAATGAATAATAAATATCTTATGCTTAATTGCTTTGAAGTCATAACACAAGTTTCATTCAAGTGACCAAACTGAGATTTTTTCACTTTACTCAGATGAAAATTGATCCAGGGAACCTTTCATTTGCAATTCTACCACAACAAATTACAAAATACATATGAGTTAATGTATTAGAAATAGTGTATTAAACAAACATATCTTACTAAAAAATAAGACAGAAGTATATTATATATTATGATTTTTTTTCTTTCTTTTAATCTGACAAATTGAATATATGTTATCTTAAATGAAATTTTTTTGAATAGGACAAATCTCAGTTTTAAATTAAACTTAAACACATCTATTATGATAACAATCATCAGTGATGCTGTTATATCAATTTTTTTTATCTATATTGAATTTTTTTAAATCTAAAATATTTATATAAGAATAAAAAATAATAATATACACTTATTGTATACACTTATATACAACACCAATAAATTGAATCTTTATTAAAACATTTTTATACTATTTATTTTGAATAAATATATATAATTATTTATAATCAGATAAATATATAGAGTGGAATACTTTTGCATACATTTCAAAAAATTGTTTACAAATCAAACAAACAAATCATTTTGAATATGAAGTTTATAAATTTTGTTAGTATCATTCAATTTTTTTTTTTTAAACAATATCAGTAGTATTTTTTGTTGATATCAAAAAAAATACTTAGCGCATCAATGAAAGTTAAAAGCAATTGGCATATTTTGACATGGTGGTTCACTTCATGTGAAATATAAAAGGGACGACTTCATCAATAAATCAAATTTATAGTAGGAAATCAATATTTCAAATCCAAACAATCAAGCATAATTTGAAAAAGAACCTTCCAATGTGTATGCAAAGTAAAGTCTTTTATACAGCATTCAATAACATTGAGTGAGGAAAATCCAATTCCTTTGTACTAGTTTCAATCCATTTATATAGGACTGAATTAAATAGTTCAAAAATATAGACCAAATGATCCTCATACGTACTTGACTTCTGCTTCTTTCTTTTATTGGGAATTCTTCCAGCTTTCAAAACGTTTTTATACAAAGCTAAAATGCTGTTAAAATTTCATATACTTTTTAAAAAATTTTGGACAGAAATTTTCTATATAATTAGAGAACATCTTAAAAAATAAATCTATACAGATAACTCTTTCAGATGAAGCCAGTTGCACAGTAAATGTCATTATTACCTCAGTAGCACAATCTATAAACATGTTTTTGAGGGGCACTAGCAAAATCTATGCACCTCATATTCACAATATGTAGATCTTAAACTATTTTTTGAAATTTGTCAGAAAAATTTGGCCTATTCTATATATTTTTAATAATTATCACAATTCATGTTAAATAATATATATATTAGCATACTTTATTCAACTAAATGTGAATGTGGGTAACATTTTAAGAAAAATAGAATATTGAATCAGATAATTATTTAATATTTTTGGGGGCTACTTGCTGTTACGAATGTGATTTTTCACATATGTTAGTCGCATGATGCATTTATTTTGATTTGGCCATGTTTGTTTTATCAAATATTTATCTGCACTAAAAATGGGACAACCTTGATGGTCTCTCTTTTATTCTTTAAGTGAAACCAGGCAATCTTCGAACATGGTAACATGTAATTTCCATTTTGTTGTTTTATGTCAATGTGATTTTATATCATACCAGATATTTAATACATGCAGGGTTTACTGAAATTAAGGATTTTCTGCTAAATTAAATTTTCTTCCTATTGCTAATATCATTATTAAACACAATTATCTATATAAAATCAGGTTTAACTATCAAGACAATGAAATACTATGATAGGAGATAATAATAATATGTTTTTTAAAGCAATTATGAAAGTTTGAAAAAACAATGTAGATTAGATTCTGAAAACATTTCATTAAAACTAAAATTAACATTGTTTATTAAACAAGTGGCATATTCCTTAATAACTTATAATAATGTATAATATTATTCTTGTATTGTGGGTTGTTCAATGTATTTGTCAGCTTATATCTATATATATATACATTTATAATCAATAAACATGCCTAAAGCCAGTACGAGGCGGAGTTATACTAAGATATCCTAAGATGCATTTTAATCACAGACGGTCCAATCTCAAAACTGGCACTTGAAATTTCACATGATGTTACTTTTTATTTATTAATGAGCATTGCATAATTTATAAGTATTATCTATGTGCTTTGTTTAATATGACAACAATATACAATACTTTAATTTAAAACTGTTACAACTAATGAAAATTTTTTTGTGCACTTTCCACGACATTATGGTCATGTGAAATATTTTGATAAGTTATATCAGAATATTTATAATCAATCATTTTTAACATTACTCTTATTTTTATTTTTTCTGAAAAAAACATTATAAATGTTTATATTATAAATGTAATAAAAACAACCATAAAAAAATTTCATTTCATTTCTTCTGTAAACCAATAAATAGATATTATCAGAAAACTGTATATCTGGCTGTGAGGTGGTCAATCATCTTGCCATTAGTCATATGTGATGAATTATAAAAAATGCTATACTTCCTAACAAATAATATAGGAATAAAAAATGTAATAGAATGATACTATTAAGTCTACATATATATTCCTTGTATCAATAATTTTTTCCACTTCAATGTCATTTTGGAATAAACTGCATTTGTGCCAATGGTGACTCCAGAAAACTAAATCATATTAATGATTACAAGTCATGTTGTCACAAGGCACAAAATAAAGCATTAGATGTTTATTTAACAATCAAAACAACCAATTGCATTTAACGATGTCAAAAACAGTGATTTGTTTTCTAAGTATGATTTCACATTTTCTTTTGCGTTACAAGTTTATTAATATATATTTACTGTAAATTTATTGCAAAGTATAAAACAAAAAATCAATTCTTATAAGACAGTTTTTTTTAAAAAAAAAAATGGAGAATATACTGAGTCTGATATTTAGCCAAATTTTGTTAGTTTTCTTAAAACAAAATGCTATTCATTATGTTCAAGTCATCTGAATATCTTTCTCCAATGTATTTCTTATAATATTTCTAACACTACTATAAATACTAATGAATTATAATTACTTACCAAAATAATATAACATAAAACAAAAAAAATATTTTTATTTTTGGAAGCATATCTATTAGAAATAAAAAAAACTGAATTCAAACATTTATGGGGGTAAAAAAAAGTAAATTAATAAGATGCTCGGCAGTTTTGTTTTCAATTTAGTAAATTAATTTTATAATTTTGTATAATGTAGTCAAATTTCATTCATCACATTCATGACTAAACAGTCAAAAAAAAGTAGCCATCTCTAATCTAGTAACTATACAAAAAAATTGTAGATTAGTATTATGAAAGTCATAAGATATAGGCCAATACTATACTATGTTCTAAAAGCAGGTTTAAATTGTATTTAAGTTATAATTTAAATATAAAAAATTAAATAAAATCTACAAAAAAATGAAAAAATGTATAGAAATAATTATCTTTGCCTCCCCCCATAAATATAAGTTTTAAACCAGTTAAAACATCTTCCCACAATAACTTATGTAAAAATAGAAATCTTCAAAGAATATATACAAGACAAACTTTTTTGTAAGTTATGAATAAACTGAATATTATATATCCTGCTTATTCTATTTCAGATAACTAAAACCACACTTGGCATCCACAATCTTAGAAGTAAACAGGAAAGCCTTCAGGATGGTTTCCAGTTATGTACACTTTGGATTAACCATTGGCTTTCCATTTCTTCCTTATTCAGAGTATTTTCTTGTTCTACTGTTCCCATAAATACATCACCATTGCTAAATACATTTTCATTAGGAATATTTTCATTTCGATTTAATAGCCTCTGTACTGAATGAAGAGTGATATCTTGATCTTTAAAAGCATGAAGCAAAAAGATTCCAAAAATAATGGTTAAAAATCCACAGAAATTCCCCAAAATATCATCAACTCCAAGCTGATACCACTCCTTAAATAAAATAGCTGAGGCTAATATCACAAATGATGTAAAAAAGACATAGTAGATAGGAGTAACAATAGAAGTATTGAAGATATCCAACGCTTTGTTTAAATAATTCATCTGGACTGTAATACAGCAAATAATGCTAAAAATACAAAACCAGGTAAGTCCATTATAAAATTCATTTATAGTACCACTAAATGTTTCCTTAAGAGCAATTCCTAGACCTTTACAACCCATCACCGACAAAGAACCAATCATAGAACAAATGATTATATACACTAGGATATTTGTTTGTCCATATTGTGGTGCATAGTAAAATATCAGAATAGAACTAATCACAAGTACAACCAGTGCATAAATGATGAAACCTGAAAATAAAATAAAAAGTATATTTTATTACATAATAAGTATATATTTATTTACAATATACATTATATTATATTAAAAACCTATAATTTATGATAAATGTAATCATGAACTCAGTACTTTTAGAAATTTGCCATATTCCCACACTAGCAGAGAACATATTATAAGTTTATTTTTTATTTTTAGTCAGTGTATAGACATTATATGTCTAACTGAAATTAATTTGGGGCTTTTACTATCTACCTGAAAACAACTAAATCCATATTTACTGCTTACTAACTAGAATAACAACAGGCCATCTAATTAGAAAAAAAATTCTGCCTGCTTATTATTTAAATTTTTTTTCCAAGATTCACTTGTCTTGTATTCAAATTCCAGACCCATGGCATATAAGAACAAAATATCTTTACTAAATTCATTTTCTAATATCTTATTTCATAATGATTCAATAGAAGCTATTTTAATTCTGATTCATATAATTCATTTTGCCTGAACATTTAATTGCATCTTTAGATGCATTACTGTAAATAATTTTTAAATGTTAAATTAATGCTATTTATGCACACCATTACAAACATTCGTAAAAAGGAGTTTGGTATTAACAGGACAAATTCATAATGTCAATTCCATACATTATTGTCATTCCTAGTGATTATTCACATGGAACACAAACATGGATTGGATACTCATTAATATTCATCAACCAGAGTAATGAGTTTTACTGGTTTTTATCAAAACATCATGGTCTTCTTAAAAGCTTGATCAAAGAATTAAAAAGCTGAAATAGGAATTAAGATGGATATCAATAGAAAAAGATAATACTAAGTGGACAAGTGAAGTTGAATCCCAAGAGATTGCAAAAATCTGAAAAGAGGCCAAAAAGTGTGCTGGAGTGTTGTAAGAAAGAAAAACTACATTGGGGGGAAGTGGATTAAATTTTAAAAAAATCATCTCATAAAGGAAGGATACTAGTTGAAAATATAATAATGATGATTGATATACATATATAAACAATGGAAATATACTCACTGCTCTTTAGTATGATAAGTTTTAAAGTAAAGTATATTTTAAATGTTGTGACCTGTTATTATAACATATAAATGACAAGGATTAGTAATGTTTAAAATTTACACTTCAAAATAAGAATTACATGGAGCTATAACTATTTTCATTATTTATTACAAATAGTCTTGGTGCATTGATATATTGTAATGGTATGATTTATACATCCATGCAACAATGTAGGTAAAACACACTAAAGCTGACCGAATCTAGATGGTCAGACCTAGAGTTCAACCAATCATCAATCCATTCATCCATACTCCATGATTCAATACACTATGAATGACATTTCTTAAATTACACATGAGTTTCAATTTAATCACAGGCCGGCATAGCACATGTTGGAACAAGAGACTAGAGAATTGAAATAAGGGTTAAATAAACCCATAATATATTTATCAATAACTAAGTCTAATAAATTATTATATATAAAATGATGTATATATCAGTATGGAATTGGATGCGAATTGGTCTACAAACAATAAAAAATGGAAACGAGTTTATATTTTAAATAATAATTTAATTAATTAATAAAATAAATCATAAATAAAACACACAATAATCACATAATTAGTATGTGGAATATTACTCACAGGCATTATACAGTTAATGAGATTAGCAGTTACATATTCTCTCATTATATATATTTGAGAAAATAATCTGCCTATATTAATATGCCAAATCCTAGTAAACTTGCAGTTTGCTAAATCATGTGGAACTTATTAGCCACAGTTATAACTAAACCTAGTGCTTCTATGGTGCCTGTCTATATATAATAGTTTAGGAGGTGAGCACATAATCAGGCTCAAAGATACATAGGTTAGCATGATAATCTAGATTAGGGTTCAGCCTAATGCTGAATAATCATTTAATATGAGGGAGAGAGAACTGGTTTACCCTAGGTCTACTTACACGTGCTACAGCATATATTAAAATATTAATAATTAGGTGCAAGTGAGTCATTATTCATGGGCTTCAGCATCGAATGCTCAGAGCCTTAGAACCAAATGACTTGCCATGAATATAAGAACATTAAAAGTCCAGGGAATTGAATAAGCTTTTAATAAACAATCTGGACCCTTGTGTTCCAGTTCTAAAATATTGCTTTACCTGAACTGAATGGATGAGCATGGCCTCCACCAGTGATTCATCAGAAAACATGCAGCAAGCAGTTAATGTACAATGTGTACTTTGTGAGAACACACAATGTATACATATATCAAACATAAATACGTTTAACTAACTTAGGGTGCCCTAAAAACAGATATTTATCTACACAACTATATAACCCAGCTCTCCAGGTTAATATATTAATCATACTATATTTGGGACTAAATAAATTAGTAACCCATCTTAAGATACCAAACCCGCATCTCTAATATACATATAAATCTAGGGAGGAGAAAGCATATCCAATGGGCAATTACTGATAAAACATTATAAATATGCTTTAATAATATCCCTGCGACTAGTTCCTATGATATACGTATTACACATATAGAAAGTTATAATTTATAACTCTAACCACAACTTTATCTAGGATGTAACTGATTACTACTAAATTATTAAATAAAATCAATCAGTTAAAATAATAAGATCTCAAAACAGTGAATTGGAGGTAATAAATTCAGTTAGTTAATATTTATTAAAATAAAGATATAAAAAGATATCTTTGCAAAGAATAGACCAAAATTATGTGGTACTTTGGTATTAAAGCTGCAATGTAGGGGAGATAAGAGGCCTTTTCACACCCACCACAAATGTGTAATGTCGCGATAATGTCAAATTGAAAGAAAATAATCCCTGCGAGTATATGTGAAAATGTGTTTTTTTAAATCAACCCAATCTTTTTTTTTGTAATACTTCCAACATGGTTTTTGTTCCGTTTCAATATGTATTTTTTTTTTTGTGGTTTTTGTTTCATTTTGTTTTTGATTTAATTAGTTTATAAAAAAAAAATATATTTATTAACATTTCTGTTGAAAATCCCAGCATACTCTGCAATCATGTTCATTTTCGGTTTCAGTCTCATAATTAATATGTATTGTTTTTTGGGGTTCTGTTTTAATATGTATTTTTTTTGGTTTTTGTTCATTTTTTTTTTTTGGTTTAATTTGTTTATAAAAAAAATAATTTATTAGCATTTCTGCTAAAAATCCCAGCATACTCTTTCTACATATTCGGAGGGAAAATTTTTAATACGATGTCCATTTTCAGTGATAATATTAATTTTTTTTCCTGTTATATATTACACGGTAAATATCATATGAGTATACTTAATATATTTTTATAAATGTTATTTAAAAACCCAAATCATTTACTGTTTATTTAGTAACAATTTTTTTGTGTAATGGCGTCATTTCATTAAGCTCGCAAATCACTGTGGAAGTTGTATGTATAGTTAGTCTTTTTATAAATATTATTTAAAAGGTAAAATCATTTACTGTTTGTTTAATGCGTATTTAAAGTAACAATTTTTTTGTGTAATGCTGACATTTCATTAAGATTGCAAATCGCTTTTTTTTTTTGATTTCGAATGTTATTAAAAGTTGTTAGAGTCCAAGTCATACATATTTGAATGTCTTGTTTAAAATTATGTTATGTTTTTACTTTTATTTATTTTTAATCCTGCAACACGGAGAATGTATTAGACCTACTGCGCCTGTTGACATTCATATCAACCTCCCGATAACTTTGTAAATCTTGCCAAAATACCATGTACAGGATCTGTGTACATGTTTTTTTTTTTGCATTACAAAGTTATCAGCGGATTGATATGAATGTGAACAGGCGCAGGTCTAATACATGCTCCATATCGCAGCTCTAATACCAATATACCTTATATATATATTCTAACCTAAATTTTATGCAAGTCGATTGAAAATAATACTGGAACCAAATAAGGAATGCTGGTGTGTTTACCTAATAATAGTAATAATAAGATTTTGTATATCTGGGCGTCAAATTGTAACTATGAAATTGCAATGCCCACAAGAGATCACCATCCATGCTTATTACTATAGGAAAACAATGAAGAAAGTAATTAAAATGTCTTAAATATATATATAATATTGATACATCCAGTTTAATTTATTATGGTCTTAATTTTGAACTTAATAACTATTATGTAAATATTCTCATGATGAGTTATTACTACTAACAAAATAATATAGACAACTTTCTTCCACAACTTTATATATATATATGATATCTAATGGTAATCACAAGAATGTTATGTATATTTCTAATATATAAATGACTAGAAATAAGTCAGTAAGCGTTGCAGAGAACTCGTAACTTATGTTTATAATATAAACTATTAGATTATTATTTAATTCAAGTAAAATTAATGTTATAAATACTTCCCATTTAACCCAACTACTATTATTTTCATTCTTAGCACCTATTACTTTTAATAGTCACAATTATATAACATTAAATGTCTGTGTTATGTTCTTTATATCTTCTTAACTGACAACTCTTAATCTTATTTCCTTAAACACACCTATCGGCTTATTCCAGAGATTAATTATTATTATCAATATAATATTTCCCAATTTTTTTTAGCATTTATACTATTTGACTTCTAAGCTAGCTCTCTTAAATTTAGTATTTGAAGTACTCAAATTTCTCAAGGTCTTGATCTGCTTGTGAGGTGCAATTATTAATTATTACTAACTCGTTACGATCCAATGGATATGATCCCATAACTTGCTAAAATAAAATTTAATATGAGTTTACCAGTGGGAATCATATTAAATACCAAAAGCAAAGGGATTTTATGTCTACTCTTAATATTCATTCCATTGCAATGAACCAAATAACTAAGTTTAACATATCTGAATTGACTATTTTCTCTTATTTTATTTTGTATCATCTGTTTGCCCAAAATTAACTAGTACTTTTTAAATCTATGACATTTTAGGAGTTGTGTATCTTCTTGATCCACATGAAATGATCGTTCCCCCCTATAAAAACCTTTCTTGGTTGATATTTATAAAAGTGAATTATGGAAATAAGTTAGGGAAATCAATCAACATAAGACAATTCATAAATTTAAATGCAATCGGGTATTAACACATTGTATTTATATCACATTTATAAAATTGGTTATGATAGTATATAGAATATATCTTTGATAAGGCAGTGTAAGGCTCTAGAATTCAAAATATTAAAACACAAGACATATGTAAATTTATAACAATAATAAATGTTTATTATATTTAAATAATAAAAGAAACACATATATGTAGTATCACAACAATCCCAAATATTATATCCATTGTAAAAATAAAAATTTAATTTCTTTCCTAATGAAATTCACATTAATTGCGTTTTCTGCTTAGCACAAAATTATTCTAATAAAGTATACTATTTTAAGCACTATAAATAATAATAATAACAAAAAATAATAATATATACTTTCATATTATTTAAATTTCAAAATTAAAACTTAATTATTGCTTGACCCATAGTTCAACTTAAATGTTAATGCGCTTAAGCATGGAATTAGAATTCCGCATTTAAATATAAATATGATATAATCGTATAACTTTAACCCAACAGCCTATTCAATTTGTTGGCCCATTTCACTACAATAATGATAAATTTAACTACTCCAACAATCAGTAAGATATTTATTTTCTATGTGAAGACAATATTATATCCGAATTTTCTGACTATTCATTAATTGTAAGTAATTGTTTGAAATATAAAACAATAGTTTTATTTCCATACATACTAAATATTCACTGCTATCCCCCAGTAATGATGATCATTCTGCTACCAGTCTAGCGATGGTTTTCATCTGGATAGACTAAAAGGTTGCCACAGCTTGATGATGTTTCATTTTTATCTTCCATAAACTTTGACCACAGATCGGTCAGCGTATAAATTAAAGTAACCCTCTGTCATCTCCCACATCAATACATACATCTGATTATAACCCTAACCCTGCCACAGTAACTTTTTTACTACCTTGCAAATTCTATATCACTATGCAGCACTTCACAACACACACATTACTGCCTTTGTAATGGAAATTAAATAAATTATTTCTATCTTCAAATGTTAGCATAAACCAGGGAACTGCCTTCTTCCTGAGGCTAAGAATTATATGAGGAACTCTCTGCACATTTATTTTTAATAGGCATGCAAAATATTTTACCACAACTACGTAAATAATGCCTTACTTAGATAATAAGTACAAATAGAGCTGGGATCAAGTTCTCGATCTCCCAATACCTGCATACATAGTAATAAAAGGATGAGATAGCTATTCTCTATCTATCCTTTCGAGGTGGTACGATAACTCTACCTCAGCAATAATCAACATTTACAGCTTCACACATACACACAGGATTATCATGGTATTGATGCGAAATGATAAGTTTAACCGACCATGAATAAAATCTATGAATTACATTAAATTCAAAAGTCAAGCACCCAGCAACACTCATCCAAGGTTTATGATTCAAAACAAATCATATCTACTTGTTAAGGCACAGCAACAACTAACTATTCAATGAAATTCACAAATCTAACAATAAGCATATAATTTTGCTTTGAAAATGTTTTTTTATATGACAAATATATATATAAGTGTTCATGCTTTCTCATCTTTTTATACATTAACAATTTTTTTTAAAACTTCAATAGTTTCTTATGGGGTCAAAATCATCATTTTTTTTTTACTAGGAATGTTAACTATCTACTAAACATAACAACAAATATATAAATAAAAGACAAAATAAATAAATAAATAAAATATTACGCATTGTCTCTTTAGGTTCCTTCGGAGCTAAATTTGAATATTTTGCAAGGTTAATACCAATTTAACAGAAAAATACTTTCGTATTGTACATAAATGATATTTACCATTATTCACTCCTCAACCATGGCAAATACAGTAATTTATTTCACTTTAGTGATTATGGGAGTACATAAAAATGTTTTCATCCAGGATGTAGCTACATTAATAATCGGTATTATTATATTTAATCGCAATAATTCAAAACTGTTAAAAAATAGTCCTGCAGGTTACTTTTTTTAAATACTTTTGTTCCCAGATTCGAATCCAGATGCTCGGTTTAAAACATTTAGTCCATAACTTTATTTTTCCATGCTTCATTTTCTGAGTTTTCTTTTAGAAGGAAAAAATTCAAACAAAGGCAATGTTCTAGATGTTTTAAGGTTTGATTTCATAAGCGATGAAAAAGAATTTCCAATTTATTTTCAGCAATTATTTACTGTACATTTGATAAGTGTTCCTTGCATATTTGAGTGATTCAAATAAACTATATTGGCACATTAGTTCTTACTGGTGTCACAAACCAAAAAAATAATAAGAATAATCAGTATTTTAACTACATCTCCAATTAATAGTATTAAAATTCAGTTATTCCTTGAAGTTTTAATTAAGCCACGGATAAAAAACGTACTATTAAATGTTTGTTCCTGAGATATTAGCAGCCACAGAGAATAAGCAACCACAGTTCTTTCATTTTCACTAGCTTTTATAAAAAAAAAAAGCCACCTGCAAATGTTGCCATCATCTTTTCTATCTACCGATTCCGACCCCTCCCCCTTGGTATACCTCAGACCTTTGACAATATTTATTAAATGTTGGTTTTGATTTATTGACTTCAGCTCTCATTATGCTTATCTTATCTTTTTCTACTCTTATCTTGACACATTTTCAATTAAGAAAAAAAAAATAATAGTGGGTATTTTATAAAACTGATTTTTTTATAAATAAATTTTTCTAAAAATTAAATAAAATTTTAGAACTGAAAACAATAACCAATTCCTGTAAAACTCATATAAAATAAATTCTTTTTTTTTTTTACATTATACTATCAAATAATATTGCATAAATTTCCACGATCGAAAAAATCTATATATACGACATACACACACCCATGCACGCACATATCCATAATACTAATCTACTTGTTCATATTCTTATGAATACAAAATATCCTTCATAATTTCCTGAAAATTTAAACCTATTCTCCTGTAAAGAACTGTCAAACAAATACTATCTATGACAAGTTCAATTTTCATTTACAAATATTATGATTAATATAAATCAACATTTTAAGATATTACAGTGTGTTCATTAGTCAATCCCCCTTTATTTTTACACAATAATATGCTATAATTTTAAATAAAATACAAACATACTTTTATCTATACATTAAATTCAAGCTACACAGTCATTGGTCTCTCTAAATAAAGCTTTTAACTTTTCTTGAACTTAAAAAAAAAAAAAAAATTATTCGGATATGTTATATACTCACAGTTTCGAGTTATTTGGCATATTAACATATATATAATAATAAAATGATAAAATCATGAAAGTAAATTAAAGTAGAATAAATAGACATTAAGACCACAGTGTGCTACATTTTAAAAGAATGATTTTCAAATTACAAGTTTTAACTTCAGACAAGATTAAACCTTACATTAACTTAAGAATTTATCAGATTTATTTACAGAACATGGAAAACAAATTTTAAATGTTGATTTATTATATAGCTAGCTTAGATAGATATTGAAAAGTTAACAGTTTATAAACAGATCTGCAGCAATTAAAAATGTTGTCAGTTTTTCTTCACTGCAGCTTCAGACACACTGGACGGTGATGTTAGCACGGTTCTTCCTTGGATAGACAGCTTGGTTTCCATGGGGATCTTACTGGCTGGGACACTATTCATTGCATTTTAAAAAGACCACAGACTACCACCTCCTGCACAAAAAGCGGCAAGTCTATGCCCTCTACTCCACCATGTTAAAGTTTAAACGGGTGTGAATTCAGTTGACCACTCTGATATTAATAATATAGTATATATGTTGACTATCAAAAATTGAACTATTTATACATTTTTACCTTTGACCATCTGGTTGTTTACAAGGTTATATGCTGCTGGAAAATCCATTAACACATCTTTGATATTTAACAAATTTAATTCTTAAATTTTAATTTTTAGTTTTGTTTAAATTTTTAAATCTCTATTAGTATTGTTCAATAGTGCTAGTTGAATGCACAATGTTTACAACTTTTGCTGATTTTAAGAAAATATTATCGTAAATTTAAGATTTTAAATTTAAAAATCACATCATACAAGGGCAGGTGCGGTGGCCTAATTAAAATTGCTTACTAATAGTTTAATTCATAATCAGTATAAAACTAATTCTTCCACTATATATGTAAGATGATAGTACCTGGAATATACTCTATATTGAAATGGTAAATCTGATTCAGATTTTCATTTCACAGTCCAATCCACCTAGCCACCTACTAATAGGGTTCAATTGCAACCTATATATGTACAAATGTAAATAATGTCTTCATATAGAAATGTATTTTTTTTCAAACTTTTTTTATTATTATTTATAATATTTCAACCAGAATTACCTTGGATAAATTGCTATAATTTATTTTGGGTAATATCTATATATAACATTGTTTTAGTTATAATAGGCAAAACTCTCTCCATACAGTAGTGCCACTCTAAGATAGTGATCATGTGATGTTTATTGTTTTAGTTACTTAACCAAATAATTTATTTTCTTAAAAAAAAAATTCAAATGTAAATTTTGAATTTTATATGTATTTATATATGTTTAATGTATTTTTTTTATTAAAGAATCTAATATGGCCTTCCAAGAGATTTTCACCTCAATAAGGAATTTTAAAAGAAATGTTAAAACTGAAATGCATTGTAAAGGTAAAATTAAATTACCTAGACAAAAAAACAATTACTTTGGAATTTCCATTAAATGAAAATTCTATATCGTTTAAATAGATCTAATTAAAATATAAAATTATACAAGAACCATTATTGATCCTTATCGAGGTTCACACTTTCTTAAAATAGCAATGAATGTATGTTTTCTTTTGTCTCAGGCAGGATACGAAAGAAAATCACCTCGGTAGCAAATAGTTCAAATACTAGAGCCAGCATATAAATAGTGGGTTTTTTTTTTAAAGAAATAAAGAATGTTTTTGAGAGTTGTCCACTATCACTACATCCGTCGTAATGTACAGTGGGTAGAAAGGAAAAAACCACTGCTGTTTCTTCCTAGGACCCCCATCCCCCATATGCTGCTGCTATAGTCCTATCTTAAAAGAATGCCACTAGTTATTGAAGTTCGCCCATACTAATCATTCCGGGGAATGTCCAGGTAAAAGCTTAAGAACAAGCAAGAATTTCAATCCTGTCATCTATGTCCAAATCTTTCTCATATAAATTAAAATAATTATATCTACTTAAAATATAAATTTAACTTTTATCGTAAATACATGTAATCGACTCTTTAACCCATTTAAATTCTTTATAATTCTCTTAAATAACTCAAGCTCCCCATATTTTAGATAATTTTATTTTTAATATGAAAATATTTATTTGTTTTATACTAATTTCAGTAGTATCAATTTTGTTTTGTTTTTTTTAAACAAATTTCAGTCGCGGAGGTTGTGAGATGATAATTTGCAAAAGAGCGAAGCCAGCAAGGAAAGTATTTTCAAAGAAAATAAGTTGTTTCCTCTTTCTCATCAGTGAAGCTATATCAAATATATATTGTAACAGTATATAATATGCCGTTACATTATTTTAAAATTAAAATAAAAAGATCGTAAATAAAAATTGATTTATTAAAAAGAAAAAACTTAACTTAAAAACTGAAAATTAAAAATTGTTTAATGTATATATAGATCGCACAGATGGAAAACTTTAAAAACTATTTTTAAAAAAAAGTATTTGAAAGTACTTTTTTTGTAAAAAAAAAAAAAAAGTAAAGATTGATATTTTTTAAAATAGAAGTAAATGATTTATATCATGTTTAATCTTAGAAAATGGAAATGATTGGTTTTTTTTTTAATTAAATGATTGTTTAAAAGCAAAATAGCCCTTGGGGCACTTAAAATTATTTAAAAAGTCAGATAAGAGAATAAAAAGAATTAGCTTGACCAATGGAAGCACCAAGCCACAACACGGACCAAAAAAGAGACTCTAGGATTAGTGACGTCTTGCTCGTTGAATCTGAAAATTTGCTGATAAGAGGCTAATAAAAATATAAAAGCTAAAATATGACGATTAAAAATTGTTGTTGGAGATGCTGGCTATTAAGCTATATATGAACTGTAGCTATATTGCAGATTTCACGATGTAGGAGACTGCGATAGATTTAATTTCTTGACAACCACAGCAGACTGTTCTTTGTTAATTATCTGATTCTGCCAAAGTCTGTAGACATAAATCGGTCTTTTCTTCAATGAATTTTCGGAAGCACCTTTCTAGGATCTGTGACTGGATCACATAAGTATGCCACCATGCATGCACCGCCGTTTTTGTTCTCGCCATAAATCAACCTATGAATATCCATAAACCATAATGCTATGATTCTATTATGCAGATTTCTTTATGATATTTGTTATTTTCATGTGTGCGTCATTTTGCAACGCAATTATATATGTTTTAGATTAGCTTTCCCACACATGTTTTCTTACTCAGTATAAACTGAGATTATTCCACTTATTAATGTAAAGTGTATGTTATAATAGTTATTAATTACAAATATTCGGTCAAGTGCTATATTTGTTCTTTCTAGGGGTAGATTTATGATTCATTTACATACTCGAATAGCGCTATTAAAACTGTATTTGCAGATATTACTGTTTATCAATTATTGGCATATGAACTAGCCACATGTCATTTTGCAAGATTATATGTACGTAAAGAGGCCGATGACAATCAATGGAATAGTATAAATCAAGTATTTATGCATATTTTTCGTAAATTAATAAATCTTATATATATCATAAACTTCTGGATCTTATTTAAATTATGTTTTAGTTATTGAATTATGCTTGCTCTGACTAGATGATCTCCTGCTAATCCCATATATATATAATTAACATGAAAGGTCATGATATTAAAATGTACCAAACTTGTGTTAGTTTATACTAAAAAGTTCCATTATATTATTTCCAATTAGAGTCTCTTTGTATCTCCGCTTTGCAATGCCGGCGGCGAGAGGTAAATTAGATCAGTATCATCAGGATTGTTGCTCATAAGTTGGAAAATCTGGAAAATAGGCAAATAGGGTAGAGTTCATGAGTGCTCCTGACTTATGTATCTTGTGCACAATTGGATTCTAGGTACTTTTGCCTAGATGCTAGATCTTGTTATATGAACAGACTAAACCGACTGGTACAATATATATATATATATAAGAATTCTTTTAGAGAAAATCATTCTACTGCATAACTGTTATTTTTCTTATGGTATAGATAAAAAGCAACTGGCAAACTGCCACTAATGATACTCATTTTAATTAATTATCTCACCACAGCATTCATTGTCAGAATTTCCAAACACACACATATATTGCATATATAAATATGAAATTGTAATTAACATAAATATTACAAATTAAAACATTTATATTACACAAATAATGAATAATCACTGCTAGAACTACTTTACAAAAATATACTATTATTTATATACTCTTTACTATTTCCATTAAAAGAATCAGTTGCAAACCCTATAACAAGGACAAAGATTCTACTGCTAATAGAATAATTAATAGAAAAGAAACTTGAGTAAATTGATTTAGAAATACATTTTAATTACGAATCCTGAATGAGATTCCAATACAAACATAGTAAGTGCATAATATATGTTCTCAAGAGATATAAGAGGAAAAGATCAATTATATCCCAAAACAATAAATCTAGAAGAGCTTTAGAGATTCCAAAATCAATTCTCTTCACTCTGTTCTAAAGCCATTTACTGTAGACTTGAGTAATCAATAGAAATCAGATAGTATTATTATATAAAACTACCTGACTAGCTAACTGGATTTTGCCTTCACTATTGGGAATTAGGATTCAAATCTGGAATTAATGAACTTATGTATCTAGCAGCCGTCTTTTATTTCTTTTGCTAATAGCTTTGAAAAAAAAGAAAGAAAGCTATATAAAGTTTTGAATTTAAGCCAATTTGGCTCTATAGTTAAATAGATCTGATACCAGGTATATAAAAAAAACCACATTCATGTATAAAGTTATCAATCTATTTGGTAATCAGTAATCTCCCCAGGCGTGAAGATATAATTTATATGATTTTGCAATTTAAATTATGTAAATAATTATTGTGCCCGGGTTTAAGTTATCAGATACTCAGTTATTGTTAACTGGGGATGATCATAGTTATAAATATACATAAGTTTGTTAATATAATTATGTATGCAGATGGCTCAATAATTGTTTATCTTTTATATTCTTGCTTCCTATACGTGTGGCAATGGTCATTTTATTATTGAACTTTATATATATATATTTTTCGGTGGTTCATGCATCTTAATGGTCAAACTGCATGAGGGCACCAGATGCCACATGCCCGGGTTACTAATCCATAGTATAGCACCAGTCTGGGTTCTGTAGAAGTCAGAGACTCCTTGCAACCCCAAATCCTGGATTCAGCACATCTACGCTCTATCCAATGGTTTGCATCCTAGGTTAGAAACAGATACACCTCTGTACGTGGGGACATTGACTTTTCAGAGGCGAACCACACACAATCAGATTGCCAAAGTCAATCTTCCTCGTCTTGATGTACCATTGTCCCCACTCATTCAGGTAGTACTGCAATCTCTCTATTAATATTTGCCACCCAGCCTACACTCGTTAGCAACCCCAGGTAATCTGAAATCAAACCCATCCACAAGCTCTCTCTAAATAAATCAAAATATAATTAATTATATGTATTAGACCTAGAATGAGTTGATCAATCTTTGTAATTCCAATTTCAGAGAATAGGGCACACATCATTATTATAAACCGCTATTACCTTTAATAACATTATGTGAAAGCCAGTAAATCATCCTATGCCTGTAAGCTACTCTCTTAATTGGATTCCAACATTATCAATCATAAAGACACATGCTTCTCGATATCGAAGAAATGGAGCAATTAACCTTTGACCTTGTATAATTTGCATATAATTACAGAGAGTTACTTCACTCAGAGATATGAATATGAGAGCACGTGTCTCGAAAGTGCTCAGCAGAGAAATTTAATAATAAAAGTAAACAGTAGCGCCAATATTGTTTTACTCATATAATTTTAGCACGCAAAGTTTTAGACGCAATTTCGTATTATAACATTATATTTATTTATATAAATAAACTTAAAGTATTCTAAACTTGTGAGTCGGAACTAGCTATTAATTAATTATTTTTAGAAACATATCCATTCACTTAATTAGCACCTCATGGTTTTGTAATTTATGGTATATCAATTTTGAAAGTCTCATAAAAATGTTTAAACCCTGAAACCATGTAAATAAATACAAGATAGATGAATTGATGTAAGACATAGGAGTGCTGGCCCCTTGTCATGTGGTATGTTATGAAGAACCCTGGGAGAGAGAATCCACGATCGAAACCTGAGTTACATTGAGCTATATGAAAGAGGGAAACTATGTGATGCCAAGGATGTTAATTAGGTAATTGAGACTAGGAAGCCTAGGTAGGGATTTAAACCAGATATGGGGTAACCATGTGCTTGTGGGTTGAGAGTCCCTGCTTGGTCTTTCGTTCTTGTTGACTGATTATACAAAACTTGACCGCTACAATATATAGACACACATACACAAAGCACTACTAACACAGCAATAGGAGAATGACTAATTATATATCCCAGTCAAATTAAAATTTTCATTAGTGATCTCTATATCAATGAAATCAAATTTTTGAAAATATTTTACAAACACTAAATAAAATACTCAGGTTTGAACACCATCATTTTCATGATAAATAATTACAAATTAGATATAACAATTTTACATTAAAGCCAAGTAGTTCCAGAAACTAATTTGTGACTGAGAACTTAAAACAGTTTAATTCAATTCATTGATAAGTTTAGCAATTAAAATTATAGATCGATTTTAAATTCAACAAAGTTTAAATATTAATTATTACCATTGTTTGAGTTTGCATAACTTACATTATGTTGTTGACTATTGAGACTGAGGTAGTTCAAAAATCAAATTGCTTAAATAATCAAGCATGCATGAGAATATTCCAACACAAAACATAATTAGAATTGTACAGTAATTAAGTTATTGTATGAAAGTTAGTATTATTGTATTTTGAAACATGAAATAAATATTATAAAAAAATAACTGTCTTAGAAAATAATCAATCTGAAAAAAACAATGTATATGATAACATCAAATGAACTATAAATGACTTTTTTTTCCAATTATACATAAACAGGCTGTCAAACATTGTGAGTGGAAACAAGAAGAAAGGATGGAAAAGATTGACATTGCTGGATGATATAAGAGATGGGAAGAGTTACATGGAATTGAAGAGCAGGGTAATGAAGAGAATGGAGTGGCAAATGAATGAATTGGTGATGACACTGCTCTCTGGACCTTTCCATTGGATACAATACTATTAACAATGATGATGTCAAATACAATGTTAAGTCTACTAATAACTTCCATCTTATCTGTGATAAAAAACATATTGTAATTTCTTTTGTTTCTAAACATACTGCTAATATTATAAAGTAGTAATGATTTTTAATAATAAAAACTACATCTTTAATTTTATATAAAAATAACCATTTATTATACTTAAGAAATATTGTTACCCCATGCAGTTTATCATATAATAAGAATGGTGAGCCAAAGAGCTAAAGATTTCTGAATCAATTTTTAAGTTGAAGAAACTGGGGGGGGGGGGGGATATGTTTGGTCAAATGAATGAAGCTGCAATAGCATCTGATCATTTTGATGCTTAAATTTCATTTGATCTCCTGATGAACTGCCCATATGTTTTTTCATCATTTAAGTATATTTATTCAAAATCAAAGCAATAAAGTTCATTGGTTATGAAAATTACAACTGTCCTCATATTTTGAACTGAAACTTCAGTGCTCAATCAGAAATGAATTACAATCTGAAAAATAGTTTATCTAGAAATGATTTTTTTAAACTTTTGTAATGATAAATTGTCCTGTACAGATTTTAATCAGATGAAAGATTTTCTAGTGATTTTATTAAATTCTTCAAATCTAAAATTATATCGATAGTTTTTATGGCCATTAACTATGTGATTCTTAGTTTGTATATGATTACAGATACACAGGTTAGGGCCTATTAAATTTCATTATGATGCAGAAGAATCCAATGATCATAAATTATCCTGAATCTGTTGATAATATTCCAATAATATCTAGAAAAATCAAATCCAATTGACATTACTGCTGGTTCTGGGGTAAAAAAAACTTGATACCTTGTAAGTCCATTTTTTTATACTATAATTTTTTAATTGTTTAAGATGAGTCTTAAATAGTTAAAACTATTTCCTGAATTATTGGCAACTCTATCTATTTAACAGCTTTTTACAAATTTTCTGTGAGGTAATTTCTTTTCTGACACCAGTTTAAAGAAATGTGAAAAAATATATAGCGATACATATTGTACATTCCTTCAAATAATTAATTAGAAGTCTTAAGTGGTTTAATAAAATGGCAGACTAAAGCTTAGAGTCCTCAGATCCAGCACAACTCCGGCACTTTCATCATTCTAACTTTTTATGAACTCTTGAGCAATAAGGCAATTTGAGTACTTTTGATATTAATTAGAAATGAATACATTAAGCTACAAGAATGTTAATTCAGGAATAAATATATGTTTGAAATAAAGTAGATAAAAGAATATTTTGAGTAATTGAAGTCTTATTATACTTAAGTTCTAATTCTTAATCTCAACAGATTCTCATTTGTATATATATATTTAAATGTATAAATGCCCTGCACAGTTAAACACAGTGGTATTGTTAGACTTAAGAACTAAAGGTTTCTGGTTTGAAACTCTATTTGTCATTGAAATGCTCGAATTTCAAATAATCTCTTACACAATAAATCATTCAATTATTTATTTATAATCATAAAAATACAAAATAAGTTCAATTGAAAGTTTACAAATATCAGATAATAGTATACAACCATATAGCATAAACGTGAATATAGGCTTGCATTTGTTTTATAGTTATGTTTTATTCATTTTATATCAAAAGACAGTTGTTTGTTGTGTGCGTATTCATGCATTTACAAATTGTAAAATTATTTTAGCTAATTAATTATAAATTATTGTAAAGAATACATAAATGATTAATCCTTTTATATATTTAATATTTTAATCTTTTAAGTGGGATGAATTTAAAATCCATATTTATAAAAACCTTTATTTCAAAATTTATTATTCAACAAACCATTTCATATTTTAACATGAATTATAAATCATTTTATTTTTTGTTTTATAAAATAAATAACACTCCGTTTACATACAGAATTCTTACCTTGAAAAAAAAAAAGTTTTTTCACTAATCAATCAACAAAATATATGTAAGAGCACACAGACAAGACAAATCTCTAAATTTTACGAATTCTGAAGTATTAATGAGCATCAATGCAATAATAATGGAATTTTAAAAAATAAATAAATAAAGAATTTTTAATAACTCAAAATATATATATCCTTTTAATTTTAAAAATTTATTACATTATCAAATATATTTTTTATTAACATTTCTTTCTTCCAATATCAAGATCACGTGACCAATTCAAATATTAGTTTTGTGCACAAAAATGGCTTCTAATAGTTTTTTTCTTTCAAAAATTAACTTTTAACTTTTTTTTTTTTTAAAAAAAGAAAATGTTTATAAATCAATTTACAATTCAAAAATTGTTTCCTTTTTGCCATTATTTAACGAATAAAATAAAAAACAAAATTTAAACACAGATTAAATTTTATATAGCAAATTTAATAATCCAACAATCGTTAATTTTATATACATATTCATAGGCATATATTGTAATTATTATAGTTCTCCCTTCTCTCAGAAGTGGACTATTCCAGATGCCTCCTTATCTGATCAGATTAAGCATTGTTTGCCACAGGCCAATAGGCTGATGTATAAATAAAAACAACCAATGATTATTACAGGCCAATAAGCAATGATGCTCTCTGAATCCGAAGGTTTTCAATAAGGTCAGGCATCTGGGTATAAATAGTCAGCATTTTATGAGAATCAAGGGCGAACATGTCTAACCTGAAAAGACTCTGCGTTCTCCCATGGAAGCTCTGCTAACCTAAACAGCAGCAAGTATTCTCATTGATAGCATTACGCTATTTAGTCTATGCAGCTAGGCAAGTCCCACAGAGACCGGATGCTGCTAAGACCACTCTCGGCTCGAGGCAAGCTGTCTTGTACAGCTGGAAGAGCCATACACCCTACCCGTGAGGTAAGCCATCAGGTGTAGCTGGAAGCGGTAGGCAGAACCCAGAGTTTATGTTAAACTCCAATATTTAACATTATAAATATTCACTTGTATATATACTGTATATATTTGTAGATATATTAAATATATTAATTGTAATACTTGTCTTAGTATTATTTCTGTATGTTGGGTCTGTAATCCAGACCAAAACATAACAGATTTGGCGCAGTTGACAAAAGATTTTTTTTTTACCCACGGCTGGAAAAATTATATTATAAAATACGCCAGTTTCAACATATCTAAACGTATGAAATAAATATGCGTGTGTATTTATTTTATTATTTTTTCATTTTGGAAAAAAATTACGTTCCTGTAATTTCATTACGGTGGTATTTTTTTTTTTAGAAAAATAACAACGTAAAACTGTTGAATAAAATAGACCGTAAACATAAAGGCGTGTCAATTTGAAACTTCAACCTATCATGAGAGCTTTACTTGCAAGACAGCGTAAAAGCTCGCTCTATTGGTTTAAAAGCTTCATTCAGTTAGTTATAATAACATAACTATAAAAACAAATATGAGTGGTTACTCGCAAATATATGAAATATTTTTCTCATGTTATAACAGAGAAAAAATGGCTAATATAATTGGCTTGATGGAAGCTTTTGACCCAGGGTTCCCTGAGAACTGGTCAAGCTACAAAGAGCACCTGATTTTTTATATGCAGACTAATCAGATCAAAGAGTCTGAAATAAAATTAGTGACGCTGATGACTATAATCGTGTCGCAGACGTATATTTTAAAATCGCAAATAGGGTCAGAAACACTGGCCGACTTGAATTTTGAGAAGGCGTTGACGATTCTCATAGAATATTTTCCCCCAAAACTGCTAACAATAATGCAGAGATATTATTTCAATCTCTGTACTCAAGCTGAGGGTAAAAAAGCCAGAGAATTCGCAATGCGAATCTGGGCATTAGCACTTACGTGTGATTTTAAAGAGTTCTTAAATGAAGCACTATGCGATCATTTCATTTGTAGCATGAACGATCATAATTTAAGACTCAAACTATTAGTGATGCTAGATATAGACTTTGAACAGGCTGTAGCTCAAGCCACGCTGGCAGAATTGATAGTGTGTCAAGCAAAGCCATTACAAAAATAAATTATACTGTTCAAAAAGTTGAACAGAAGGCTGAGTCTGATAAGCACTCAGTTAGCTCAACAACGAGTGTTAATCATTGTTATAGGTGCGATGAACTGATGCACGCACAAACAGAATATCCACACCTCAAATTGTGTGCTCATTTTGCAAGCGAGTTGGTCATATAAGAGCGGCAAGTCTAAACTTAAAAAGACAAACAGCCAAAATGAGAATGGAAAAACCCATTCCAAAAAACAACAAGGGCAACTATAAGAAAAATAAACAAGTTGCCAGTATAAATCACATTAAGGACAATCAGTCTGGATTTATACATAGTATTATAATTAATGATATGCCAGTGAGAATGGAACTAGACACAGGGTCTGCAGTGTCTAATGTTTCAAAAAAGACTTGGGCTATCATTAATAAAAATAATAAATATTACCTGCATCCTAGCACTAGGACTATAACAGATTATCAGGGTAAAAAAATAAAACTCTTGGGTCAGACAAGAGTTAAAAAAAACTATGCCTAACAAAACTATACACCTACCACTGCTAGTTGCATCAGGTGATCACAGCAACTTGTTAGGCCATGACTGGTGTAGTCACTTAGGCTTTGCAGTGTCAAAGATGAACCAGATCACAACATTAACTAAATTAAAACCTGATTACTCAGAAGTCAACAAAAACCTGATAACAAAAATGGATGTGGAAAATTGGAACACCAGGATTTCCACAACACCACTAGCTTTGCAGACTAAAGTGCTATGCAGGATGTATAGAGGACGCACTAAATGGATTCCAGCAGTCGTAATCCAACAAAAAAGACTCCACACCATTGTAGTCAAAAACAGCAGATGGATGTCAACATCATCGTCATCGAAAACAATTTAGACTATATTACACTGAAGCAGCCACAAAGAAGGAAGCTCCAGAGACATGCAGTACAAGCATGAAGGACCAACAAACTGAAGACGACAGCAAACCAGAACCAGCACCGAAGCGCATTAGCTGTCCTCCAGCACATGTGCCTGACTATTTTCTCTAGGTCTAAATTTGAGCCAGGGGGAGGAATGTTATAGTCCTCCCTTCTCTCAGAAGTGGATTATTCCAGATGCCCCCTTATCTGATCGAATTAAGCATTGTTTGCCACAGGCCAACAAGCAACGATGCTTGCTGAATCCGAAGGTTTTCAATAAGGTCAGGGATCTGGGTATAAATAGTCAGCCTTTTATGAGAATCAAGGAAGAACATGTCTAACCTGAAAAGACTCTTTGCGTTCTCCCAGGGAAGCTCTGCTAACCTAAACAGCAGCAAGTATTCTCATTGATAGCACTACACTATTTAGTCTACACAGCTAGGCAAGTCCCACAGAGACCGGACACTGCTAAGACCACTCTCGGCTCGAAGCAAACTGTTTTGTACAGCTGGAAGAGTCATACACCCTACCCGTGAGGCAAGCCATCAGGTGTAGCTGAAAGTGGTAGGCAGAACCCAGAGTTTACGTTAAACTCTAATATTTAACAATGTAAATATTCATACTGTATATATTTATAGATATAATAAATATATTAATTGTAATACTTGTTTTAGTATTATTTCTATATGCTGGGTCTGTAATCCAGACCAAAACATAACAGTAATCAATATTAAATGCTCTTTACAAAATTCATTACACAAGGCAGAAATACTAGTTGATAACAGATGAATATATATTGTCATATCTTAGCTTTGTATCCATTTTATTTCAGGATGCTAATACATAAGCGATTTTTTACAATGAAATGCAAATAATACAAAACCTTTCTGGAAAACTGATTGAAATTCTAAATATTTAAAGCGCTCTATGTCATAGATTAAAATTGCAGCAATATGTATTCAGATAAATCAAATTGTGAATTAAGTTTCTCTTAATGTTGTAGTCTTTAAATATACAAATATAATTTTTTAGAGCTTTCCCGAGAACAATGGATATCAGTTTCAAATGTAAAACAATTTAAACCAAGATTTTATATAACAAATATATGTTTAATGATTCCTTTTTTAAAATTCACTTTCATTATTGCATGGAAATCTGTTCTTCTTATAAGTCTCAACTTCAAAGTTTTAAATGCAGTGTACTTAACTTTATTCTTGTAGAGCTTTAATTTTTCCAAGCTTTATTGATGGAATAAAACATCTACTGAACTTCATTTCTAGCACACTTCTTTTGATGCAAATGCTGAATATTTTTCATATTTGTCCAATAATACATCCACACAAAAGACGTATATTAATATTTTGTTTCATGAATTTTGGTTTATATTTTTATTTTTTCAACAAGATAAATGCATAATATATCTTCACCCACACTTTGTTTTTTATTATCATTTGACATCTTCCACCATGGTAACCTCCGCCCACAAAGCTGTCGAAGTCACAGAATCAAAAATGCCAGAATGTGTTTTTTCTAGTAGCGAATCAGAAATATTATTTATAGAAAAAAAAAAAACTATATGCCAGAAATTATACATCTGACAGCATATAGTAATTATTGAGAATTGTCCACATAATAAAAATATTATATAGATATCACAAAGGTGAGGCAATGGATTCCATATCTATGAGAATGCAGATTTGTCAATACAGGAAAATGCAAATATGATGAATACCAAGGCCTTACAGCATGATAATCTAAGACAATTGAATACTTCAAAAACATAATTATAAACTATAATCTCTGACTTTCCAATATATTTCAAGATCACTTCCTTTTTTTCTATTAGAAATGCATTTTATAAGTTTTGAATTGAAATTATCTTTGATTCTTCCAAATTATCTTCATGGTACACACATAATTGATCAGCTGCATTTATAACACTTTATTTTGCAATTCTATTATTCCACTTCATAATTTGTGGTTTTATGTAGAAATTAGATTAGTGGGTCTTAATATGAAGGTTACAATTTGCATTATTGTCAATGGAGAAAAATTCTTGTTTATACTTCTTTTTTTCTCTAATTCTCTTCAGATTATAAAAACTGCAAACTGAATTTGAATAATTTTTCACTTTCATGGAATGTTATAGCAACATCACATTCGTATCAGGCATTAAGGTATTAAACATCAAATTGAATTGCACTTTATTTTGACCCATTTATATAAAGTCATCTCTGAATGTATCAAAATTTCCTGATGGTATTCACTTTCAAATAACTCTACATATTTCTGATCTTGTCTTATTGGTATTTGTCCAAACAGTAATATGGCAAAATTCAATGATCACAAAAATAAGCAATAAAATGAAAGATCAGGGAATTGAGGAATTAATCAAATGGGAACGTGTAATGTAGAAATTCACATATTTGGTGAAGAATTTTTTTGAGAAGGATCTAGTAGTCATCTGTTATGATTTACATGACTTCTCTAATGCACAGAAAGACTAGTATGGATCCATAGCATTATCACTTTTGATGATGACTAAATTTCCTTGAAAATACAACCAATAAATATACCTTTTATCTTTTATTCTGAACAGGGATCCTCTTGAAAACAAATACAATCATCAAAATCACACATTATAGTGTTGCTTTGTCAACAATAATTTCCAATATTTTTATGACTCTTTAAATAATATTTTTGTTGAAAAATTTTTGACATATAAATAATTTACTTACAAATGAGCATAAGCACACTATGAGAACAATTATTTATATTAACTCCAAATTTTTCTTTTTTAAAAAAAAAAAAAAAAAAATTTCTATTTTATTTCTATAATCATTTTCTGGATGTACTCCAACATTCCAAGAATTACTACTTTAATTTGAACATACCCTTGCCTGTATACAAGATCAAAACAATAAATGTAACTTTGCTGCACCAATATCACTAAAAGTTCTCTTTTTTCAACCCCACTAGACATATTACTTTCTCTATACTTATCTTGCTATATAATATTTCAAATAAAATCCTTCCATAATATTATTTTCTATCTCTATGAAAGCTTTTTTTATATTGACTTTGAAGAGCTCCATCTCTGAAATGCAATACTAAGTAAAGATAACAGTCATTTTGAATTCCAGAAGTAGACAAGTCTCAGACAACTTTTAGATGTTTGCTAGTAAAAATTAAATATTGTAAAATCTAAAGAGGTATGTCAAAGTGATATAATATACAGTAAGATAAATGTAGGAAAAGTAAAAAAAAGACAGCATGTTTAAATTTTATATTAAAAGAATATATAATTTAGAAAACAGATAATTATTTAACATATTAACCTAAACTGTTTTTTTTTTTATTTAATTAATATCTATGATAAATTTAAATCTTATTTTCAAGATATATATATACACGACTAGATGAAACTTTTTTTTTTTTCTAGATTCTAACCAGATTTAGGAATTTTTCATTCAGATAGCCAACTGAGCTAATTAAACAACGTTAATTAGTAAATTATTAACTAGCTATTCTTAGCAAGAGAGAAAAACAAAGACAGAAAAATACTCAAACTCTCAGGCACATAGCATTTGACAATCAAAATGGTAATGTTTAATGTCACTATTTCTCTTCGAGGGACTATTGTAAAGACTTATTTTCTTATTTAAAGATTATTTTACTTTACACATAAAGGTGTGATGTATATTTGAATTGTTTTCTCTTTTACTGAAGATAAAAATTATTGAGCCAGTAAGCATTAAAAAACATGTTAGCCGTTATTTAGTCTTTTCCATAGCCTCTAAAGTATAAAATTATGATTACCCCCCCTCCCCCAATGTCAAAGCGTTGGCCGGGAAGCGAACCCAGGCCAGCTGCTTGAAAGGCAGCTATGCTAACCAGAAGGCCACCAACGCTTGACTAAAATTATTTTCTTTCGTATCTCATTTATCCTTTCTATAACTTTAGTTTTAAAGTCACTTTGATCATTTTTCAATCCCAACATAGAAGCTAAAAAAAAAAAAAAACTTTTGGTATAATCACTTAATTTATATTTAACTTCCAACCAATTTTGTGTTCTTTCCAAATAATAATTTTTTTCATCAATTCCTTATTCTCATACTTTCACAGGTAAAAAAAAAAAACTGTGCTGCCATCTAATGCATATTAATGCAACTAGTTTTTAAGAGCTCACTTTTTTTGTAATGTAACTCTTATTAATAAAAGATTTAAATATATATCACAGCATATTGATGATTATTGTTAAACAAGTATCCCGAACCATTTCTTTTTGCCATCAAATCTTTTAAATGATATTTTAATATACTTTACAAATTTTATAAAGTACATTTGGAACTTATTAATCATTTGATATTTTTTAAGGTTATTCATACATATCATACTTAAAGGTTGCTTTGGAAAATTGACTTTTAATAAGAGTAAATTATTAATAAGCAAGTTTTTAATTTCAAAAAAAAATTAAAAAAATCTGTTTGGTCAGTAAAAGTTAGCAAATAACAAAATGTCGCTTTTTTTTGCAATTTAATAACATATTTTAAACTCACAACACATCATATAATCACAACTAACAAAAATAATTTAGATGTATGTATGTTTGTATATATTTTCATCGAAGGAGAATATATACATATTACTTTTTCAGTGTTATCTTTTTGTTTTTACTGCCATAGTATATATTAAAAAATAGTATTCATAATCCACGTTAAAAAAAAAAAAAGGAGGGGGGGGGGAACTTTAGCAAAGCATTTTCATATTTTATAGGAAATATTATAAACAAATAAACCTAATGAATAATGTTGGAAAATTGGACATTTACATAGATAAATGAATTTTCCATAATTTTGAAATAAAATCCTATTCCCTTCTGCAGTGTGTCAATATCTGTACTAACCGATATTTTTTCACAGAAAGTTCAGGACATCTCGGTTCATTAATTCTGCAACAAATATATATTTACTAAAACATTATTGCTATTATAAAACATTTAGCTTTGAGATCCATAATTTTGCAACAGGCAAAAAACAAAAACAAATCATTTCAGTTAGAGATTATTTGAAACGGTCACTATATTTATTACTTTCTAATGTAAAATTGATTATTGCATAGTTTTTAAATAAAAGTCAGACAAGTTTTTTTTTTTTTAAAAAAACTGACTATAGTCAATGAACGTTTAACTTATTAATGGAATACAGTACCCCCTTTGTATTCACAATGATCCACTTTGTTATACCCAAATATTTTATTTTTTCTTCTTTGCATTATATATACAGTATGCACATAAATAAACCTATCTACACACATAAATACATTTTAAATATTTATATAAAGCATGCAATCACATTTATGTGTGTGTGCTTATTGAAATACATGTTATAAGGTTTTAGTATTATAACTTGGAACCAAATTTTGCACTCTAAATATGGACAATTATAAGGTGATTTTTATTAATTATATATATATTAGAGGAATCCACTCCCTACATCTTCAGAGCTGACTGAATTCTATCACACACACCCCCACAAAGACGCCCCCTCCACCCCACACCTAAAAAAACCTTAGTTATGATTTTGTTTTTATTATTATTATTTAACATATATTTGACATGCACACACCACATTTTATTCTTTTATTAATTGGCCAGAACAAATTTACTGTAAAACAAATAATTATTAAGTTTTTTTTAATTATAGATGGCGTATCTCTGCTTAAAAGTTTTAATTTACGTACACTTAATTCTGAAATCATATATATTAGAATTTTATAAAATTATTAAAAATGTTTATAACAAAATGTTTGTCGAATTCAAGTTCTATTTTTCCCATCTTAATTAAGACTGCAATCATTTCATAAAATGCAACGTTTTCCCCCTTTAAGATACATTTAATTACACTAGAGCAGGTTTATTGTTTCAGAATACTGTTATTTTTTCACTACAAATGCTCTTTTCCACCAGATTTTTAACAACAATTTGTTCTTTTTTATAAGGATGGCCACTTTAGTTTCATATTAACAATTTACATCCATGATTTTTTGTGAACTATTGTTAAATTAATTTGCCTCTTGAATTTTTTGTTATTAACTATTTGTATGCCTTACTTAGTATGAAGAATATATTGGTAGGATCATTAAATGCTAAACAGCACTATGTGAAGAAAGAAGTTAAGCAATAACTTAAAGAAGAGAAGTAGCAATGAGCATGTGAAACATTAGATCAATTCAGAAAGACTTGGAGTGAAGTGTGAGGATGAAGTGAATGATCTGTTTTTTGATCAGATAATTAATGATAATGATTTCCTTTTTAGAACATACATATATAAACAATATGAGGCTTATACTTTAATCATAAAGTTGTTTCTATAGAGATTACCAAAAGAAAATATTTTATTCATTAATGGTACAATTTTTTCTGGAGAAGATGTAATGGAAGTTACTGGTTAATATTTTTCTTATTCAAATAAATCCATAGTAATTTTCAAAATGAACAATAAATTTATTTGCCATTAACAAATATAATAAATGAAATGAATACGAAGATCTACTATACAAACAAAAACTTACAGCTAGGTATCAACTTTTCATTATGATGTCACGCAATGTTAAACAATTAATCCTATTTGGATACAGATTTTTAAATTTCAGGCCATCTCCTCCATAAATGGTTAAGGCTGCTTTATTTTACAATCATATTGTGATTAAAACATTAAGACCATTAACAGATTAAGTGAAAATTTGTATTTTCTGACTAAACACATTTATTGACCAATAATCAAATAGCATTAAAAGAGGCAAAACTCTCCATACAGTAGGGCCACTCAGTGAAAGCCAGAGTAATCAATGGATGCCAGAAGGCTTGTGCATAAAATCCCTATCTAGTGCCTAGTCATCCAATATCCCCAGACCAGTTTCTAGCTTTTGGCTTTTGTTAGTAAGAAGTCTTGGATCTGAGAGCACTGCACCCAGATCTTAAGATCTAAAGCAACTCTCCAACAGTCACCTTTTATCTCTACTTAATTACAAACTATGAGAATAAAATTGAAAACACATTAATATTTTCAATCCATGCTCATTAGCTTATATAATCATATAGGTCTGAACTCAGTTCAGTACCCATACATTTTGGTGTTTTTTGGTTCTTTAATAACCATAGCTACCACTATCATATTAAGCAGGATTAGCGTTAATTCACTAGACAGGGATTTTATGCATAAGCCTTCTGAAATCCATTAATTACTCTGACTTGCACCGAGTGGCACTAATGTATGGAAAGTTTTGCCTGTTTTAATAACAGTTGTGAGCAAGCATAAGAAATTGTGATCATGTGATGTTTAGGGGTTTAATCGAATAGCAACTAACTAGTTTGGCTATTGGCAAGATGCTTTGAGAAAAAAAATTCTAAACTTGCTTTAAAAACTTCAGTTATATGAAAAAAACAACAACAGTCAAACTCTGATTTAAATCTTAAAGGATTGCTCATGTTAGAAGAATGAAGTAACTCCTACAAATTAAAATAAGCACACATATATACTTTGTAATACAGATAGCAGTTATAATTTGAAATAAAATATCTTTTTAATAAACAATCGATTCTTAGTTATATGATCCGAATCACAAAATTGTTTTGAGTCCCTCTCATATTATTTTCTTAAACCCACTAAATCAATGTGATTTTAAAAATGAAGTGCTGATCAACTATGTACTAATTTATCTTTCAAAGATTCATAATAAATTCTTTTGTTAAGATGAATTGTGCTTCCTTTTTATTATTTTTTTACGACTTGTGCCACATGTTTTATAAAATATATATATATAAAAAGCCATTAAATTTCATCCTTTTTTTAAAAAAAAAAAGTACGTTTGAAAAACTGGTCGTAAATCTTTTTTATTAGTTGAAAAAAATTAGCATTTGGTAATGCCATGCAATTTCTATCTGTTTCTCAGTG
Organism: Epiperipatus broadwayi; assembly: GCA_028023455.1. NCBI lineage: Eukaryota > Metazoa > Onychophora > Udeonychophora > Euonychophora > Peripatidae > Epiperipatus > Epiperipatus broadwayi. The sequence goes on from JAQFVV010006222.1 coordinate 6,846,348, forward strand.
ACATCAAAAACGAATGCATTTCTTTTAGAAGATAACCTACATTCAAACTTTTAATTCACTATATAAAAAATAGATATTATTATCAGAATTAATATTAAATTTAACATTTAATTATCTTCATAGTCGCAAGCACACACACATTGTTGTTCTAAAATAATTGCATATCTTTTTTATATCTGTTTTATTTGTGTTTGTGTTTTCCTAATCTCACTAGGTCTTACTTACTTTTTATACATTTACTTCTCTTTTGTCTTTCTTATCATTTTTTTTTTTTTTACTTTTCTTATGCCCTCTTTTTATTTTGAGAGAAAAAATGTTTTTTGTTGTTGTTGTTGTAAATGTTGCTTTCATTATATACATGTAAAATATATACACAGTTAAAAAGATCATTCAAATACAAATTAATATATTATATATAAGTGCAAGTATGATCAGGCATAAAGCGAAAATACTCGATATACCAGCAAATAATCTGAAGTTCATATAGAGAGTATTATCTACATTACAATAAATAAATTTTAGTTTCATGTATTACAGACTTAAAAGTTAAATCATGTCAAAAAGGTATTCATGTTTTTATACAACAGTTTTCATTACCAGACATGAATTTAGGCAAAGAATGCAATTGAAATTTTTAAAAAAATAACGATAATAAATTAAAGCAGAAATTAAGCTATATTAAGTATCTGGTACCATTTAGAAGTCATCATCAATAGAAATTATTCATAAATGAGTATGATAACACCTCTCCACATAATCACAAAGGTCATATACTGATCTTTTAGTCTATCTTTTCATCTCTCCTGAATAAAATTTCCTTTCCGAAAGACTTCAATTTCTAATTAAAGTTTACTGTTATAATCTATGAATGAAAACAACTCTTGCACTTCTTCAGACCAATTCTGAAATGTTTTTTATAACGTAAAGTATGAGTATCTTCCATGAAATCCATATTAAAGTTCACTATGTTCAATCTAATGAATATTTATTCTTATATTTGTAAATTCAACATTATAATATCCAGAAACTTAAAAATAACATTGACTATCATTATGATCGAACCATTGCACTTGAGGATATTATAAAGCATCTTCAGATGTGGACTGTGTTATATTACAAATGCAAATAAAAATACCAATGAGATTTTTCAACTTCCATTGAATTTATGAATAAAATTTTATTTTACAGAATTAAATGATTCAACTTCAGAAAAGTCAGACAATCCTTAAATAACTCACACTAAATTATTTTTAAAATGCAATCAAAATATTATATATTGAAAAATCTTTTACTAGAAAAAATAATTAGCAGGCACATATAGAATAAAAATGTTTATTTGGCAGAATAAAAGAAAAAAAGAGAGGTATTTAAATTATTGTACATATTTAATAATAATTTTTAAATCCCTATACACTTTCCAGTTTTGAAATGTTCTAGAATGATTTCCTCCCTAATTCATTGTTAAATGTGACATAAATATAAATACATTCATGTATTGAAGAAATATTTTGATTGAGTATTAAAAAAAGTAATCAACTTTTTATTTTGTAAACAACAAAAAAAATGTCAACACTTTAAAAAGACAATAATTTATTCTTCCTTTTATTAGAAAGTTAAAAATCGCAAGGAAAAATTTAAAATTATTTCAAAGAACTTGAGAAAAACTCATAGATGTTGAAAAAATATAACAATGGTCATATTACAACTTAATTTTTACATCTTCACTTAGTCTAAGTCATCCAATTTCTACAAGGAATTATATGACCCTATGTTTCGATTTACAAGAATTACATAAACATGTCTTATAAGTGTAACATTTAATTAAAGTTTTTTTCAAAATAATTCATCAATAATACAAATGATCATTAAGCATCTTTCATTACATTCATTTACAACCTTACATATAGATTTAAAATATATATATATATTAAAAAATATTCACATGCACAATTTTATATTTCTAAAAACACAAATTACAATTATTTTTACTTAATGATTTTAGATTGGAAAAATATATTAAGAACTCCTAACATGCATTTGATTAACTAAGTCTCTTCAGTTAGAAGAACCCAAATCAATTTCAAAAATAGCTATAACCTATTATGCATTTATTTATAAAAATTATAAAAAACTATTTTATAAGAGCCATACTGAAGAGATCTGGTTAGTCAAAATGTTGATATTAGCAGACATTAATATATCTTTCCAATATCTACTACTATTGTGTTCTAAAGTAATTTGTTCTTCAAAATAAACAATTAAGAGAAAAATTATCATGCCTGATTACGAAAAGTAGATATAGTCAATCTTAATAAAATTTAACCAATTTTTATTCAATTTTTCAGAATATCTTTAAATAGTTTTTCATTCAATTTTATTATTATCATGTATTATTGTCTATTATAGAATTCTTGGGCACTAAAACTCTATAAATCATGTGACCAATAAACCAAAAATTAAATAATCTAGATCTAAGTTTAATTTCTAATGAATTTGTTTTGATAAAAAGAACAAATGCCCAAGAATGTTGAAGATGTAATATATGCCTGTACAGTCAAAAAATATTATGGGGACAAATTTAAATTTTCCTATGTTTTTAGAATAATTGCTCTCAAATAAAAAGCAGTTGGAGATGCTTTATTTAACATTAATAAATATATCCACATAAATTTAAAAACAAGTTGCTGATACATTTTTTAATAGATATAAATTTGTTTATATATAGAGAGAAAATATCCAAAGATATTTAAGATGTAATAGATGGGCCATCTGAAACAGTAGTTCAGTCTAAATGCATCATGGATTCAAGTTTACATTTTTTGATGTTTTTGAAAACTCAAAAAAGAAAAATGGTTGGAGACTTAATCTAACATTAATAATTATAAGCATGTGTGTTTTAATAAATAAAAATAAAGTAGGCAATAAAGAATCAGTATAAATAAAATGATAATATATTTAAACTTTTATGAAATTTAATATTTCAAATTTATAACATGATTATTGAAGTTTATTTCAGTTATGTTAATATCTCAATTAAATATTTGTCACTTATAAGAACAATACTTAAATAAAATACCATGTACATCTTAAATGAAAACTTTTCAATGTAATTTAATGTAACGGAATTTATTTTTCCTTGTTTACAGTTTCAATTGTCCAATAGTCATCATCAGAGCTATAATATTCAAATGTATATAACCATAATACTTATCTATGCATACATACTTATAAACAATATAAACATAATAAACGATATCCTATACTATAAATTTTAAAATAATATAGTTTTTCAATGATCCCTATAATGATATATCCTTATTCATTTTTAATATTACTTTTTATCTTATTCTTAATCTTAATTGATTTTCATTTTCATAATTAATTAAAAATGAATAAGAATATATCATTATAGGGATCATTAAAAAACTATACTGTTATTTTACAATTCATAACATAGAATATTGTTTATAAATATGTATGCATAGATAAATATTAATTATATGGTTATATATATTTGAATATTGTAGCTCTGACGATGACCTCTGGAGATGAAACTGTAAGCAAGGATAAATAAATTCTATTATATTAAAGTGCATTCAAAAGTGTTCACTTAAGATATATATAATATTTTATTTATATATATAAATCAATGCAAAGTAGAATAACAAATGGAAAGAAATTATATTACATCAAGAACAATACTTCTAAATTAATAGATATAAAAGATTATTAATATTCTATTTATGTATTTATTGGAAGATTCTGGTTTTGAATAGTATTTGTAAAATAAGTTTATGATAATTCATAAAAATATATGAACCACTAAACATCACACCACTAAGTTTTGCCTGTTTTAAAAATATATGAATAAAATTATTGGTAAAATTGAGTGTTCTAGATTGATTTAACAAGATTTGATTGTTTAAAATTATATGGAAAATTTTTTGGTTTCAGTTTGACCTACCTAAAAGACTTGATTGCTCCAAATTCATATCAACGTTATTATTATATTTTTTCCAATTTCTATAATTATTGTATTTTAAAACATGTATATATAAAAATTATTAACAATCATTAATATATAACTTAATGGATTATTATTTTAAATAACTATTAGTTTAAAATATAACATTTTTAAAATAAATTATGTTTCCAATCTTCCATAAGTTATGATGTTTTACTATTTCTTTGAAATCTTATATGACAATAGGTATGGCATATCTACATTTTCAAAAATTACACAGATGTATTCAACCTACCATACAGCATATTAATGTCATCCTGTTGTGGATTACCACACAATTTTCTGGAGATGTTATCTAAATAAAATTTGTCTTTATTAAAAAGCTTTTTTCTTAAAACATTCTAATCCTTTTTGCATTGTTTTAATATGAATTTCAGAATCTTAAAAAAAAAATCAAATCTTTATGCAGTTGAATTCAATTTTTTAAGATTTTGAATTCATATTAAAAAAAATTACTATGAGAAGCTTAATTTATTATATTTATTCTGAGAATCTTATAGAGAAGTATTCTATTATGTATGAATAATTTTTGATTTTATTAAGTATTATTCTATAAAATTTGGTATTTGATAAATTTCCTTAATAAAGCTATGAATGTGAAAAGTAATAAGTCTTCCAATAACTACCTTTCAACAGCAATCTATTTCAATGTTACTGGCAATTTGATTTGTGCTTAAAAATATCACAATATTTTCTGCTTTATCTATCACTACACATTCTATCATTTCTGTGACATTTTTATGAATTTATGTTATTGTGTTATAAAATGTATTTACAAAACTGGCCTGCTAATAAAAAATTACGAGTTATTCTTCTTGATTTAACTAATTATTTTGAAATATGTAGAATTTTTTTTAAGTACTATTATCCTAATATAAATGAACTATTAATGCATCTATATAATACATAAGAACAATTTAGCAGATAATGTTATTTAAATTGTCAAGGTATGCTATTTTCTACATTCATAAATAATTAATAAAAACCAATGATGTAATTAATACATTACAGAGCTATGTTTTATAATATTGTGATGTTGATGTGATGAATTGTGACTTTTCCTTATACAGAGTCAGGAATCTCTCAGTCACTATGCCCAGAAAAATCTGTTAGCCATTTTACATTCCCTTTTCCATTCCCCTTTCTAAGTTTTCCCATATGTCTTCTCTATCCTGCTTCATCCCATTTCCACAAAATAATCTTTGTCAACTCTATGGCCTTTATATCTAAAACCCTTTTATCTTTTCCCAAACCCAGCATAAAAACCAATAACCCATTTTCTGTATAATCACTTCATTTATATTTATTCTTCCACAACTTCATTATTTGTACCCTTTCTGCTTTCAGACGTTTACATTCAATTAACAGATGCCTAATATTATGAATAAAAGCATTTAAGTACCCTCTATTTGTTCATTATGTAATTAAAATATAAGATGTTATATAATAGTCAAATTCTGAATTATAAAGTATGATAATATAAGCTCATGGATCAGTTTCAGAACAACCCCCTTCATCAGCTATGCTAAGCTATGTCAAGTTCCAACAAACCAGAAATATTTGAATCTTACTTATGTTAAGCAGATTTCATTTCTTTATTTCAAAGTGTGAAAGTTGATATAGTTTATAATCTAAACTGAGCACTAATCACGGTTGTTTATTGTATATTATTTCAATATATACTCTTCAGACAGATGTGAGACTAAAGAATAGCTCTTTGCTATTTCACATACTCTAATAATATAAAAACTCATTACATTTTACAATGTAGTTCCAAAATTGAGATTCTAAAATAAGTACTGTTAAGAGAATAGCAAAAAAAATGGCAAACTATCAATGGTAATTATAAATTATAGAAGTCTATTGCAATATCTACCTACTTTCAAATAGACAACTCAGAAAATAAACGTCTGTGCTATTCTTCTCAGTGAAGGTATAATACAATATTTCACTCATCATCATCATCAACCATTATCAATCCACTGCAGGATGAAGGTCTCTCCAAGTTTAATCCATCTTCTCCGATCTTTAGCTTCTCTTCTCCACAACACCCCTGCACATTTTCTTATTTCATCCATCCATCTCACATGTGGTCTCTTTCTGGGTCTTTTACAATCTCTTGGAATCCTGTTTAAAATTTCAATTGTCAATCTATTATCATCTCTTCTAGCAATATGTCCAGCCCAACTCCATTTCAATCTTTTAATTTTTTCAATAAGGTCAGTAACACCTGTTTGTTGTCTTACCCATACATTGCATTTTCGATCTCTTCTTGTTACTCCCAACATACATCTCTCCATACTCCTTTGAGTGGTCTGAAGTCTCTGTATTGCTCTTCTATTAAGTGTCCAAGTCTCAGATCCATAAGTAAGAACTGGTAAAACACATTTGTTAAAAACCATCCTTTTCAAACACATAGGCATATTTCCTTTTAGTATCAAGTTATTTCTACCAAAAGCACTCCAATCAAGTTTAATTCTATGATTAATTTCCTCCATTATGTTTCCATCTGTATTAATAATCTGACCAAGGTATTTGTAACTGGTAACTTCTTCTAATTCTTCATAATCAATCTTTATTTTCATTTTTTTTTTTTTTCAAAATATGAAAATATTTCACTAACATGTAGTATTCCCTGGTTTTGGAATTGTGTTTGGCTAACTTTATTAACTATATAATTCTTTGATTAATCAGTTTTATGAATGATTATGTTCTCAGATGAAGTCAAAATAAATGTCAACATTCATAGGTCTTTTTTTAATTAAGTTCAATCTTTATTATATATATTCCATGTTTCCATTTATTTTATAAAAATAAGGACAATATATGTTAAATTTAAACCTTGTTTATTTCTCTCACTATTTTGATTAAATGTCAATGTAATAAATAATAGATATGTTGTTAGTCATTAAACATTTTTTAAAATTTTGCATTGCAGAGAATTAACAATGTAATTCTAATGTACTTACAATTTATCCTGTCTGCAAAATTGTTACCATATTTTTATCAAAACTGTTATTAATTTTGCTTTTTCTTTTTTTAATTTTAATGTATAAATAAACTCTTTTAAATAACTATTCAATTCTAATGGCTGTTCATTCATAATCATTTAAACACATATTTCTGTTTTCATCATAATCCTATCAAATATAACAATCTTGCATAATTATTAAATTCTATTACTATTGTTTATCAGACAAAAACTTTTTGAATGTTAATAAAATATTATATTATTTATAAACATAACATTTTATTATTATGCAGTTCTTAAAATGTATCTTATGTATTTAGAAAGCTTATAAACTGTTATTATCATATTGCTATTGCTCTTTTGCTTCCATTATTCTATCATTATTTAACTTTCTGGACCCTTTAATGCACATCATTTCTTTAAAGGATAAATGACTGAATTTCAAATGAGATGTATTAATCAAACAAACAAACAAAAAAAGACAAAATAATGAAAAATAAAATCACATAAAGGGGACTTATATGTCTATATATATATATATAGCAGTTATCATAAAAGAATTTTGGTAATTCCAATTCCAAGAAAAGAAAAAACTACTCTGGAAATTAGTTTTGCAATGACTAATAAAACCATAAATATATCCATAAATAGAACATGCTACTCCACTTTATTATCTATTTGATATTTTGCAATGCTGTTTTTTAATTTCTTCCATAGGAAATTTCTCTTTCTGAAATACTTCAAATAATATCTAACTGTAACTTTCCAATTTATTCTATTCTCTGTCATATATTGAACTTCTTTAAAATGTCTAAGAAATAATCCTTAAAACATAAGCAAGTCTACATCTCCAATACCACAAAATACCTTTTAGGAAGTCTTGCATTCTTCATTTGTTTTACATGTCCAATCCAATAAAGATGTGATTTTACAATAGATCCTGTAGAATCAGTTCCAGTGAATTAAGGAACATATGGATTCATTTTATAATCTTGCCATGATATTTTTAAAATTTTATAGAGCAGCTTTAAATGAATTTTTTCTAATGCCTTTATACTGTATCAATAAAGTGTCTAAGTCTCACTTCCAATAAATAAAATGAGATAAAATAAGTTTTATAAACAACTAATTTAATTGCAGTAATTATTTCCCTGGGACGAAATATTCTATCTTTTAACTTGTTAAAAGCAGTAGCAGCACATTGTTGTCTGTGTTGTATCTTAACAATTATCTCTCTTTTTCTACTTATAAAACTATTAAGATATTTAAATTGATTTACATTCTTAAGTTGATAACCATCTAAGCTAAAAGTTATCTTTAAGTAAAGAATGAAAATGTGGTTTCACAAACATAAAGCAATTGTCACAAAGAATATAGAGAGATGACCAACAGCATAAAAGTCTCATGATGACTGGGCTCTATAATAATTTAAATGACTAAAATCAGTACAAGTAAAAAAAAGAGAGAGAATTAAATCAAATACAGATAGATGACATAAAAGAGTGTTTTTGAAACAATATTTAAAACAAATTTGACAAACCAATATTGTCTCTACAAGGCAATAGAGAGAGCCACCTAACATTGCATTGCTTATTAGTTATTTCCTTTTTTACCATATATCTGAAAGCCATTCGATTATCTGCACATGTAGTCTCCTCAGTATTGAATTCAATATCCAACACATAATGTCATAATATTGAATAAAAATTGTTGTACTTTAAAATACTATTCAGACACTTAACTAATCAAGCTGACAGTGCTTATGAAGTGAAAAATGCTATTCTTCTTCATTTAACCATGAAAATCAAAACCAAATTTTTGCTTCTGAGCAATTATAATTAACCACGAGATGTTGGAAAATATGTATTCAAATAAACAAAATTTAAAAAGGTAAAGAAAAGAACTAGAACTGAAATGAAACAACTTCAAACCTGATTGTCTATTTGTGTATTATTACTAACAAGTTGTTTGTATTTGGAAAGTTTAAATAAAATTTAAAATTTTCTATACATTCAACATTCACTCATAAATGATGGAAATAGTCCAACATATCACATCTTAAGTTTAACTAAGTTTTATAATCAAGCATATATTTGTACAATCAAATACTCAGTCTATGTGATATTCAAGCATCAACATGGCAAAGTGAACATAATAATTCCATTCATTTCACTAAACTGAGATCCCCCTTCCTTCCAATTTTATTCAGCTGAGGAATTATCCAAAAACCTTAAGTTCTTAAATCACCATTCTGTTACTGCATCAAACTAGCTGGGGCAAGTTTATCAATGCATTTTTACACATAAAAAATATGAGAGGGAATAGATAATGAAAATATAGCTGAGATGAAATTAAATTAGAAGTTAGTCTTCAATAAAAGATCAGATATGACAAAATTTCCTTAAAACATTGTTGATAGGTTTAAATAAGTTACTGCATTCATTGACTCAAAAGTTCAATTTGGTTTTTAAGATAATGAATTTAAAAAAAAATAAATTGAATGGTTTATTGCTTGGGGATTCATAAAAAGTTCTAGCACCAAACAAATCTGAAACACAGCTCAAAATCTGCCACTCTATCACTGTACTAAACTGAGAGCAAATTAAATGCAGCAGTTAAAGAATATATTGTCTATATAGAGTGTGGGATAATTAGTTGTACTGAACATAATGTACTTTAATATGAACTTCAGGAATCATTATTAGCTAACATATCAGTTACCATAATTTATATGATTGTCTCAGAACTGATATTGTAGTTAATCAAATTCTTATCAGTAGAAAGGTGGAGTGAGAACATTAAAAAAAAAAAAGGATATTAAATGAATAGGACAAATTATCTATAAGTCTACAAAGTCTTCTATTATTACTCAATGTAAATACAGATATATGTCTTAAACAGACCATGTAATAAATATCATTTGAAAGTAAGTCAGCAAATTATTTCTGTCAAACATATTTCTTAGGAATAAAATACTCATATAATTTGAAATTTAAGCTTCTGTATACAGTTATATGGAAGATGACTGAAAATAGTGTTGACTAGATTTGTAATGACGAAGACCTCAGTTGAGATTGTTCAATATGCTTGACACATTCACTTTATATGGACTTACAGTCATTTTTTATAATATGCACTATTTAAAAAATTTCTGTCATAATTCTAAACAATTAGTCTGTATAATAATTTATAAGAAACAGTTTGGATCCTACTCAAAGCATACCTGAAGATTGATGTTTCCAGTAAATGAAGACTAATATTGATAGTAAACAGCATGAGACATAATTAGATGAGCAGTCGTAAGTCAAATAATGAATAATTATTTAATAACAAGTGGACAATGGAATAATATATATACATACACACCTTAAACCCCATTCTTTTAATTTCTAAAAGTTTCTAGTCAAATAGTCAGTCAATTCAATGCAAAATAAATAGTTATTCACTCACATTAATGAAAAAAACCACAATAATTATCTTGTCATTAGATATCTTTTACCTTAAACTAGGAACTCATTCAGGTAACCCAAAATTTAAATTTGAAATGTTTAATTCATTTCAAAAATACAAAAAAAAAATTTCTTGAAAAATCTATATATTACAATTAATATAACTTACAAATAAGAAGCTAGATGAAATAATCTCATGAAGTTTAATACATTTATTAAACAGTAGTCAGACATATAAAATATATCCAAAATTTAAGAAATGGAGTTATTGTTAAACCTCCAAGATCCTCAATTACAGAGAGACAAAATAGATATCTGGGGTTTTCTTTGCATTGATATGAGTGATAAGCTATTAATTTTTTTTTTTTCATATGTCAAATGCGTTGACCAGGAAGCAAACCCGGGCCAGCTGCTTGGAAGGCAGCTATGCTAATCACTAGGCCACCAACGCTTGACGACAAGCTATTAATTTTGTAGTTGAATTTACCATTTTATTCAAAACTTTAAGTATTAGTAATGCTGTACTTTAATTTATTTAATATATAGTTTCACTGGTAGCATTTGGTAATTTATTTATTCGTTAATTATTTATATAAATCTTCCCAGAATATACATCTCACATAAACAAAAAAGTCTCACATTTTATAATAAAAACATTTATGAATTGTTTTATACTAGAAAGTAGTCTCATAACACGTATATAATCCTTGCAGTAAGTACTTTGAAAATGGAGATCTCTGTTCTTCCTCACAGTCAATTATATAAACAATTTTGGACTGTGAGTGAAAATAATTCTTAGAAACCACTTCAAATTTCTATACAATATTTTCATATCATTATGATTAATATACCATTTTTAATGTTAAAAAATTTGTATTTATAAACATTGTTTTAATTACACAATTCATTTATTTTTCGGTTGTAAAATGAAATGAATAAGCTTTTTACTTGAAACAAATTACCACTCATTTTATATCTGAATTGCAAATAACTTTTAAGTAAAATTCACAAATATATTTTTCATAATAAAACATCCTATTTGGATATTTCCATTGTTATGAATTCCCTTCATTTTAGATTATTGTCTAGTTTCCTTTTCTTTGGATTCTCTATCAGAAACCATAACTATAATTCATACAACTAATTCCTTCCCCATTTTTCCATTATGCAACAGTCCTATCTAGCCTTTAAATAAAGTATTATCATGTCTTATCTCTACTAATAGTAAAGACAAATAAGAGTTACCATCACCTGATAGTACTGATATCTTTTTTACAACCCTAGAAGTATTAAAATAACAAATAATTAAAATCAAGACACATATGCAAGAGAGACTTTCTACAATTACTTTTTTAGCTATTTAATTTTACTCACTGCTTATACTGTAAATTAAAAGTCACTAGTATTTCATCTCACAATACCAATCTTTCCATAACCAAATAGACTAAGCATCAGGATTACTCCCTATACTACATTAGAAAAACAAAAATTACCAGGTTAGTACATTTAATTGTATATAAAATTATTATTAACTTTAAGATTTAAATGATGATTAATTTATTTATTTAACTATAGATTTTCTTTCTTTTTTTAAAAAAAAAATCAACTAAGAATTCATAAATATTTAAAAAAAATATGTCAAGAATCAATCGAGAAGACAGATTCTCTAATAAGCTCAATGAGTCCTTCAATTCTGCCAATGAATATATAGACTGGACAATCATTAACAGTGTAGTTAATGTTTTGTCTTTTTTCATCAGAGGCTATTAAATTAGTCCAGAATCTCGTGATGAGATTCCATTAAAATCTAGAAAGAATAAATCCAGTTGACTTTATTTACATTTTGAAAGAAAATACCATCTGACATTTTATATACCAGAATTCTTCAGTTGTTTAAACACACACGAAGGAAATCTTGAGTTAAGATGTTTTATTTGGAAAACTGGGTCTGAGTTGATAGCAAGTCTAATCTATTTAATAATTTTTTTAAACATTTGAAGTCAACATGGTTTCTAATATCTAATGAAAAACTCAGTGAAAACATAAAAAGCCAGAGAAGAAAATGGACTTAGGTGTGTCAGTAATATTTTTTATGATCATATATTTAAAAGTTATATAAGAACTTTTTCTTCAAATAGGACTGCAATAGTAAGCCATAGAGTTTATTTCTTAGATCATTTGCATTTCAACTCTAAATAGTGCCAACCAGCTCTTCAAGACATGAAAAATTGATTACAAGCTAGGAAAGTATTGTTTGCAGTGTTTGATGCAAAATGTTACATTCAGTATATGAAATGTTGTTCTATTGTTTTGAAATTAGAGAAGATTCAAGCATTTCAAAAAAATTTCTAAACTTTTTATACCTTTCTTAAAAGGTTTTTCTATTTTTGATTGAGTCAAGGCAATCTTTTCAGCAGAAATGAATATCTTGTATTAATTTCTGTATATTCATAGTTTCTTACAAAATTTTACAGATTTTAAAAAGATCACTTTTCAAAACAATAAATCATAAGCCAAGGTTAGATCAACAAAGATAGCACCGATCTTCTGTTAATTTTAAAAACTTTTTCAATATGAAACATACTAGATTCACAGACTAATATAGATTTGCTTTCATAACAATTTCTATATAAATAATATTGGTGAACAGTTTTGCCAAAAAACTTAAGTCATAAGTTTTTAGAAACTCTGGAAGTATAATATTTGTTTCAGGAGCTTTTCATAGGACTCTTGATAAAGATTTTAAAAATTTAATACAGCATACATACCGCAATGACATTTTTTACATAGATGTTGACAAATTCTGTCTTTTTAATCTCTTTATCTTTTTTTGACTTTTAATAATTTCGAAGTAAACCTACATATAATCTATTTCTAAATATACAGATCATTCTTACATACCCACAAACATATAAAGATATATTATTTGGACCATATGTATTATAAAATTACTATTGACCAATATTTTGGCTAGATGATATCTGCCATCAACTGGGTGAGGAATATTATTTTAAAAAAATAATGTTAAAAGAGATATTACAAACAACAAGAAGATTAAAAGTCCATCCAATAAAAAATAAGACTAAAAAATTTTAACATATGAAATTGGAAATGAAGATGAATAGTCCAATATATGTTTGTTCTTAAAGCTATTGATGGCATCTCTGATTTTTCTTTAGTAGTGAATGTCATATCTACACTGTGGCCAGTATCCATAACATGGAGAACTGCTGATAAATACTATCTTAGTGCATTAGTGTGTTCATCTCTCTCAGCATTGACAAAATAAACATTTTCATATAAGAAGGTCTATAAATTCCACATAGGATTTCACAAACTACCTGTGATTTAAGAGAGATAGAGTATCCTTGGGTTTGAATAAAATGTATTAATTTTTTGACTAACTAATATAATTAGTTTTTACATTATAAAAATTCAGAAGAAATCAATACTGTCCATTGTCCCTTTTATAAGAAAAACATTAGCTCTAACAACAACTATTTTCATTCTGTGGTTTTTTAATACCATTGCTTAGCATATATAATTTATTGCTTTTCTCCAACAGGTTTTTTGCAAGGTTAATTATTCTGTAATAAAGGAAGTTTTTGCTACAGAAAACCTTGAACTGGATGATGATGAAATGTTTATCTGCTGATATGAATCATCACAGCATCAGTGATAGGAGAAATGAGCATTTCAGTGCATTAAAGCAGCAGTCATGATTTTATCAGTATTCTCTCCCCATGATGATTTTTCAAGCACCAAATCTATAACACTCACTAGCAAAGACAAATCAGAGAGGCTATCAAAATTCTTAAGAAACCAAACTAAATCAACAAATATGATGTTACACATAAATTACTTTGTATTTGAAAAAAAAAAAAAAATAAATGCTTTTCAATCAAAACACATTAAATTTTTATCACTTTATCCATCTACTGTCACCCTCCATTTTCATATTTTTAAATTTTCTAAACTCATTTTTAATTGGATGGACTTTTAATATTGTCCAATATGTAGTTGCCTGCAAAACCTCTACAAGTTTTCTTAACGATAGCACTTCTTAATCAATAGATAGTAAGTGAGGTTACATTTTATATTGTTGCTTGTGAAAATCTCTATTTTAATACAAATAACGGCAGATAAAAGCTTCCCATAGAAAAACAATGAAGGAGAAAACAGTAGTCAAAAGACATGCCAATTACTGAATAATAAGCATTTGAGTGATTTTCCATCACTGCTTTATCTTTTATCTAAAAATATCTAGATATTTACCAACCAACATTAAGTAGTTAACTGAAATGGTTATAGACTACCTTGGAAAAAAATTCCAAGATTGTTAAAAACAGTGTCTGTTTTACTGAGCTCAGATTAAACCCACAAGCATGATGAATGCATTTCCATAGCATTAAGAGATCCTTCAATATATATAATTATCTCTAGTCTAACGAGCTGGATAAAATCTCAGGTAATTTTTTTCCTTTATTTATTCCGATTCAAATAAATTTTTATTAATTATTCTTATATTTTCTTACCAGTTTTAATTCTTCAATTGAAGGAGGGGAGGGGGGAGGTTATATAAAACATATAAAAAGATAAAAAATGTATAAAGAAGCTGAATATTAAGTACCTGGATCTTTCAACTTCTCTTTCAATTCTTCCATGCTTGCAACACTGCCTTCCTTTGGAGAGTGGATCACAATCATAGTGGCTCCCAAAACACATAAACAACATCCAATTTTCCCCAAAAGATTGAGATGTTCATTTAAAAATTTTGATGATAAAATGGCACTAAATAAAAGATTAATAAAACATTATTAAATCATTATGTGAGTACTCTTGTAATAATACTAATTAAATATATGCTTATGAATCTGAAGACTCTTGCAGATAATGAAAAAATGGCCAGTCTACATGGGCATCAGATTAAAATGGAAAATTCTAATAATAAGTAACTTAGGAGGGAAGAAAGGGAGGATAAGCATAAGAGTAGAAAGAAAATTCCAAACTGAAGTATAATGGAAATATGATTTAATCATTTATCAAATAATAAAATACTTAAATTAAAAATAGTTGCTCTATGCAGAAGTTGAAACCTAAACTCCAATAACAAAAAGAGAGGGGGGGAGGATAAAAAATGATAAGAAAACTAATATCTAAAATAGCAATTATAAATAAATGTTTTGTAAAAAAGAGGAAAGCTAATGTGAATTAGCATTATTAACCTGAAATATAATACTACCTTTATAAAAAAGAAAAAAAAAACTAACATAAAAACTGATGCATATTAAAATATTACAAATGTGTCATCTTAGCTGTATGGTCAATAGTCTTTGCTGAATGCATTTTAAAATCAAAGTATGACTTTAGATCTCCACAAAATCACAAAGAAAAGCAGGCTTATTATCTTTTCAACCCTGCCTTTTTAAAAATTTTATGTTGTTATTATAATAAATTTAATTAATTTGAAATTACAAACTTCTCATTTTGTCATAAGTTCTTTTCCTGATAACTAACAAACAAGCATTATCATGTTTGTTAGAGATTAGTAACTTTAAGATATATCTTATATAAATGTTGCTTGAAATTCAGATTTAAACAATTTAGATATATGTTGTTACATAGTATTGTCATAAAACTCACTAAATCCTGGAAGTAACTTATTCATACTTATTAATTGGTGATATCGTGATCCTTTGGGTCTCTATTAACATGGGGACCTGAGATTACATAATTTATATTTGGAATATGGTAGAATCTTGTAACTGTATTTTTCCTGAGTTCAGACAAAAATAAAAATTTATGAAATTATATTTTAATAACTATAAATGAATGAGATATAAAATAAGTGATTTGAAACCTTGAGATATAAATCAGGACTTGTCTGGAAAAAAAAAACCTATATGAAAACCAAAAATGTAATAGTAGCCGGTTAACAAAATAATATATATAAATAAATGGAAATATTATATCTTTCAATAAATATCAATATATATGTAGGACATGACAATTTCAAATGATAAATTAAAAAAAAAAAACATACAATTATAATTTAAAAATTAAACACAAAATTAAAAAAAATATATATATATTTAAAAAAAACACACAGAAATTGTAGAAATAATTTAATCCTGATAGGAAAGTTTGGGAGTTACTTGAATATTTCTTTTTCTGAGTTGAATACAAATATATACAAACAAAAAAAATAATAGCCATAGCCAGTTTTGCCATCCTGAAAAGCATAATTTAAAAAAAAAATTCAATCTTATAGAAAAGTTTAATCAATGTGCTGAGATAGAACATTCTACGGTGTATCGTAAAAACATCACATTCTCAAATTAATGACAAACCCCACCGTCCATCACCAATATTGAAAGCAAAGCAATCAAATTTCAACAAATTCTCCCTTTCATGAATTTGTTAATTTTCCCTGTTTTCTTTTTTTTTAGAAGTTATTTTCACTGTTCATCTTTATTTTACTCTTATAATTTTATAATTTATTCAGTACTGGTATACTAGCTACTGTACATCACTTGATGGTGCTGTTTCTGTGCAAAAACACAGAATTATGCCATTTATGCAGTTGAACCTATGGCTAATACAACACTACGATCGTAATAGCCATTTATGGTCCATGTGATGGCATGTTCTCTATGCATACACACAGAAATAGTATGCCCAGATTTAGGTGATGACACCTTATGCATATGATCAGTAATGGCAGTTCACTACCATTTGATATGAGGGTGGCTGGACTTCAGAACTCTTCAAATCTGCTTCCAAACTCAATGTCTTACACTCCAAATGATGTAGTGTTACATAGTGATAATTTTCAGCATGTCAGCATGCATCCAGGCAGTTTGGAAGCTGCGAGAAATTGGGGAGGGCTAGGG
The DNA here is from genome assembly GCA_028023455.1 of Epiperipatus broadwayi. NCBI lineage: Eukaryota > Metazoa > Onychophora > Udeonychophora > Euonychophora > Peripatidae > Epiperipatus > Epiperipatus broadwayi. Next base: position 6,863,685 of record JAQFVV010006222.1, read on the forward strand.
CAGAGCACAATTCAAGGTATTTGCAAAAACATCATGTTTTCATGGTAACACATATGAGATAAATAAAATGGCTGAAGGAAATAGCAAACATTTCAAACTGTGGGACTTGTCCAATGCAGAAGCTGCTGCTGTTGCCTTTCTGCAGGCCCAAAACATCCTGCCACATACAAAGCAGTGCATGTGTGGAAAAGACATGACACGTCACAACCAAAGCTGGCAGTTTGTGTGCTACTCCTGCACCTGCAGGTGAAGTATCTCCATTCAGAAGGGGATGTGGTTTGAGGATTCCAGAATGCCATTGCTCAATATGTTATAGCTTATGTTCTGCTGGAGCTGTGACCAGCTCACCCTGGAATATACATGGGCCAATCTGCAACTCTCTAGAGGCCTCATTGTCAAATGGACTACCAGTTTGAGGGAGCTGTGCCACCTAAGCCTTGGCTCCTGCCCTGCCATCAAATTGGCAGTCTTGGCAATATTGTTAAGGTTGATGAACCTCTCTTCAGCTGTTGTAAGAACCACCAGGGCAGAATGCTCCCACAACAGTGGATCTTTGGAGGTCTGTGCCAGGAGACAAGTGAATGTTTCACAGCCACCATCCCATTGTTCCACAGTGACGCTGTTGGACGCCATCCAGGAGAACATCAAGGCCAGATCAAGCATCTACTCCAAATGTTGGAAGGGGTATGACTGCCTAGCTAGAGGTGGCAGGGTTTAGCCACATGACTGTTAACCTCAGCTATGACTTCATCGACCCCAGCACAGGTGCCTCCACCCAGACTATCGAGCGGCTGTAGGCCTACTGAAGTGGCAGAATAGAAAACATTGCAGCATAGCCTGCCAATGCTTGAACAACTACCTTGCCAAATTTATGTGATGACACCATAAAGTTGAGGACCTCTTCAGGGCCATATGAGCCAAGATGATGGACAGCAATAACGGGTAAATATTTTAAAACAAGGACATTATTTTATTTTTTCTGTTTGGATTGTTTGGCCCATTATCTGTGAAATTGTTTATTGAAATAAATGTTTCCAGAAGCTGTAGTTGTTTTTGCAAATAAACTAATTTAATAGTTTTCAATAAAGTTATTTTTGAAATCAATGCATGTGTGTTGTGATTGATTTGTAATGCAATCAATTGAAATAGTTTTTTTTATTATTAATTTTTCCCACTTTTGTTTAAAAATGTTACAAGAATCAGGTCAATTTAGTTTTGAAATGAATTGTTTTTTGGTTATTGAAATGTTTAATGTACTATTAGAAGAATAGCATCAATTTGAAAGCATAAATTTGAAGTAACATAAATTTTAAGGAAGGAAAAAAAATGTAGTTTTTAAATGAATTTTTTTTTGGTTTAATGTACAATAGCGTAAATTTGAAAGTGTAAATTTGAAAAAAAGAAAATCCCCAGCATAATTTTCTATTAGAAGAAAAAAAAATTGAGCCGGCCCGGAAACATTATATTGATTATTTTTGCACAGAAACAGCACCATCAATGCCATCAAGCAATGTACAGTGGATAATAGACCAGTACCATTTATTCTTTTTTTCTCCTAAAACATTTGCCTTTTTAACAGATTGAGGATAATCAAATTAGTAGATCATCGAGAGCATTCCAGGTATTTTCTGAGTGGTGCAGACATCTTTATTTTGGGTGACCCGAAAAATTTATCTATCTCATGGTCACTCTGAATCACTTGCAGCTGAAGTGTATCTTTTATTTATCATGTTTGAAACTCCTACTTGTTTTTCTTATGCAGTACTGATACTGGGATATAATGCTTCTTATCCATGGTTATATGTTGCTTTATGCTTGGACTGCTAACCAATCAATTTGTTTGTTTTTTTTGTATTACTTATACTCTTTCTTTTGTAGGCCTTATCATGCAAAACACTTTTATATTTAATTCTCTTAATCTGTCTTTTCTTCATCATACATTTCTATAACATTTGAGCAGCACAATTCATATTTCAGTTTCTTTAATTTCTTATTTTTGGTCTTATATAAATAATTATTTGCCATCTTTACATTAGATTTTACTAGTGCAATGTTAGATTGTAATTATATAAGAAGGTAATTTCCCTCCTCACTAGTACTGTGCTATAATATTAAATAGTGATGTTAATTGCAAGGACTCACAAGATAAAGACTTTGTAAAAATAAGAATGACCATCTTAAGATTGGTTCATATAAGTGCATTTGAGTTTAAAAATAAGATGGCCCTGGGACAAGAGTAACCTTGCAGTGTACCGGTCGAAACACTCTGCTCACATAACACGACTCAAAATCCAAGCAAAAGTACCTCGAATCTGATCGTGCTCGAGATACACAGGTCTGGAGCAACCCTGAATTCTAACCTATTTGCCTATTCTTCGAATCTCTGACCCTATGAACAACAATCTCGATGATACAGCCCAATTATTTTAATTCCAGGCCCAGAAACACAGCAGTAGGGCATAACATCAGATTGATGATAATGATGGAGATAACTCACCCAGGAATTACATTTACTACAGTTATTTATTAATGCTAAGCTATTAGCTAAAGAAAATAATTCTTAAATATTAACTAAAAGAAAAGAATAATTCAAAAACTAGGATTTACATGAAATATATATTTAATAAAATATTAAGAAGATGCATATATATGTTACAAAATGTTTCATGCTTGGGATGACATTGACTATTTACAAAACTTGGGATTTGTTTTTATAAAATCCCCTTTACATTAATTATTTAATGGATATAATTTTATGGAGTGTGTTATAACTTGTGCGGAGTTGAACATGCCAATTTATAAATTTTTACAAACAGAAGATGCATAAAACAATTTACAAGATCGGAACAGATTCGGATTACAGAAAGATGCTTGATAATTTAGAATTAATCATTTTGATAAATTAATATAAATATACGGTCTCAATCATTTATTTACATTCTTAAAAATCATTATATATGTTTGATAGGCATTGTTTGGACATAGCGTCTTTAGAATAAGTATACAAGAAACAAAGTGTTTCATTGCAGGGAGAGGTAAGTTATATAATCATTAATGTTTTACAGAAAATATGTATTGATTTACATCTATGCGAATCGACTAATATTTTAAAAAAAGGCAGTTTAAAAAGAGCATAATGACTAATTAGCATGTTGGCGTATTTCATGAATGAGTCATTACTTCCAACACCTCGTTGCAGCTAATGAAAGGTCAAACAGGCATAAAGCAATTTAATAAAATAATAATGATACTAGCATGTTATTAAAGAAATATGGCTCTTATGGTAGTTTGAATACTTCATTTTAATACATTTGAGAATGAATAATGGTTGGTACTTCTGCGCATTTGGCGGAATGGTACCGAATGGAGAGGTTGGGTTTGAATGCCCGAGCCAGCTGTATGGAACTTCCACAGCACAACCAAAATAAACCTCATGATCCACAGGGAGTAGTATATGCCCCTGATAACGAATGATCTTGAGAAAGTAGGACGTGAGCTTCAGACTTCCGAAGTCCCCAATGACAAAGCAATAAAAAAAATATATATGTCAGTAGCATAAGTGAAAGGAAAGATATGCCAGCAGCATTATACCTGTGTGAAAAATATATTATATTCTAGAGCCTGAAAATGATTTGACTTCTATGCAATAATATGTTTAAATAAAGAATCATTAAGCAAATTATAACAGAGAATAACTCTTTTAACTATTAATGGTAAACTATTAAAATTATTCTTAAATTCGATTCCTATCAAATGTTTTTAGTAATAGAACTAACCATCCGGCAAATGGCAAGATGGGATGATAATAATATTAAGGTTCATGATAGATAGGAATAAATGCAAATACTAAAGTAAAAATATGCATCCACAATAAAATGTTTTAGATAAGAAATGTGAATAAAAGATTTAAATATAAAAACCAACCTAGTAAGCGATTTGAAATGAATAAAACTTTACTAATAAACTTTAAATGAAGCTTTAAATGAAGCTCCTGTTTTTTTCCCCATTAAACAAATGAAATAAACCCTTATTAGATTCGAAAGGTTGAAGGATATTGACATATTAATTAAAGAGCATAAACTGTCTACATATATAACACGAATAAATTAAAATATCTGCACAAAGTTATATATAAGAGTTCAAGCGTGAAAGGTAAGGTAAAAATTACACTAAAATAGTAGGAATTACAGAGAGAGAGAGAGAGAGAGAGAGCAAAATTAGCAGGAATTATAAACTAATACATTAAGGAAGTCATAGTTTCATTACATATTATATAAATTTAAAGCAGCTCTTCATTAAGTGAGGTTACGTCAGGAAAGCACAGCACAGCCGGCAGAATACAGCATGGCAGTTAGGGACAGCACTCAGGTAGACACCTAGTAGCTTGATCTGATGACAGAGCATCGCAGTGGCAGAAGGAAGACAGACTCTGAGAAGTACAGAATAGAAAGAAGCTGGATTCCTACTCAAAGTTCATAGCACCGAACTGGTGTTAACTTCTTAAAATTTGAAGATCTCTTGAATCACTTTCACTAAAAATTTACCTACTGACTCAAATGTGCTGAAAGAATTTAGTAACTAAGTGACTTCATTTGTTCTATGGGCTCTTTTACACACTTTTTTAATCCCCCCAAGAATGCGATTTCACTTACCTACGGCTAACCCTATAATCTCTTGATTTTAATTAAAAAATATTTAATTAGTAAAATTTTTTAAAGATAAGGCTCAAAATATCTTTTAAGATATTTTAGACTTGCAAATGAACTAACAAAAAGATTCCTCATAATTTTAATTAAGATTTATAATTTTAATTAGTGAAAATAATCTGAATACAGATAAAGATCATTTAAGCTTGTTAACAATTTCAAAAGTATTTTAAGCCTTCTCAATTTTCTTTTTGTTTTTAAATTCCAACATTTTAATTAAAATATATATATATATAAATAATATATAGTTAAAACAATATAAAGAAAATGTCTAATTTTCAGCAATAATATTGCTAAAATTATTGCTTCGTATATATATCCATACCACACATATCACTGTTTTGGTTTTTACTGAATATTTTTATAGCTTTTCTTTATTATAATACAGTGTGTGGGTGAAATGGCATATATCTGCGGCAAGGTCTGAATTGCGGTCCCCGCAGGAGGTTAGTATGGCTGGCAAAGCATGAAGTGATTAGACATCGACTGCTTCAGCAGTTAATATCACTATTTAATATTATAGCATGGTACTAGTGAGGAAGGGTAATTTTCTATACAATTATAATTCTTATATTAACATTTGTCTCATTGTAATGTGCCTTCAATTCTTTTTATTATCATATTTTACATCAAATTTTAGCTTTTGCTTCTTACATTTTTCTTCATTTATAACTTCGCCCTAATAACCATTCGTAATGAAGGCATCAACATTACCATTACCTTTATTCATGGCTTACTTATTTGAAGCATCATTACCATTACTTTATTCATGGCTTACTTATTTGAAGGATCATTATCAATCTCTACATTTATTTCATCTATTGAGGTAATCATTTTTTCTTTAGTTTTCATCACCTCTATAACTAAAGCAATTTTCTCAGTCTAAGAATTATCTTCTATCTCTTGTGACAGCAGCATTGCTTCAACTTTAGCTTTCTTTTTTGCCTTAGCATCTTCTTTTTTCTCTATCAGCTGGGTTTGACTATGTATTATTTCTTTTATTAAATTTTCCCTTGGGTTTTGCAGTAATTCATTTCATTTTTTCATCTGATTTTTCAATTCTTGATGTTGTTTTTTTATTAAATCTTTCATTTTTGCTAACATCTCATAATCCTGTACATCCATTTTATTTCCCTTAGTCTGCATTTTTGCTCTGGCTCTCATAATTATATATTATTGTTATTAAAAAAAAAATTGTAATAAAATTATCCAATAAACTATTTCTACAGAAACAAACAAATAAAAAAAAAAAAACTTTTATTGTTTCTTTCTAATTTATTTTATAAGAGTGCTTTCACTTCTTTTCCTAATATTTATTTTATTTTTATTGACTCACTATTACTTAGTTATTTGCTTGCCTGATTATTATTTCTACTTATCCTATTTCTATTATTATCACTGTCTACCGATTCCTACGATTTATTCATTCATTCATATTTCTTAATTTCCTTTTTTTTTTTGAAAAAAAAAAAATTGGCTTCTCTATTCTCACATTTCTCATCAAACCCAATATTATTTGTCACCTTATACATTTCATTAGCCTTTTTTTATATTCTTTTTTTTTTTTTTTTACCGATCAATAGTTATGATTTATGAGTCCAAAACAACCTATATATATATATAACCAATATGATATTAATATCTTAAAATCAAATTGGATTCATTCACTATTTGTATTGGATTGAAATCTCGGAACTTTTCCCCCAAATATAACAAAATTATGCTAGTTAGTAATTATTTTCTACTTAATGATTCTAGCATAAGATTACTTATCCATTTGATGTTTTTTTTTTGGGGGGGTGACTGTAACTTTAAAATGATCATAGTTACAGATGATGGTCAGAATAAAGCCCATGTCAAGCACTAATCTCAAGGCAAAGCACAGGCATATTTTCTGATCAGCATCTACTTCTCAGATCAAATACTTGTCTGATGGATCAGAAATTAATGAGTTTTTTTTTTAATTGTAACAATCAATTTATTAATAACAATAAAAAACTTAATAAAACATTCTCTTGCCTTTCGTAATTATAAATTAGCATAGCAACAAAAAACTATTTTAGAATGAATCAGCAAAAGCAATCAAATATATTATGACTTAATTCCTTTTACTTCAATTCTTTTAATCCCCCTCAACTTGATTGATTTTTGTTTAATAAGTTCATAATACATAAAAACAAATGATTTTTTAATATATATATATTAAACCACTAAACATCATATAAATATCATTCTTTATGCTTACCCAAACTGTTGACACAAAGGCTACTGTAGGGAGAGTTTTGCCTCTGTATATAAATGGAGTTGAATTAAAACTATTGTAGTTTTATAATAGCATGTTGAAACCACCTAGGGTCATTATTTCTATGATAGTGTACAGAAATATGCAGTTTAGGCAGCCTCCGCTATTGAATGTTCTATTTCTAATGTGTAAGCCTAGAAATAGTCCATTGTACATGGTGGCTGTATCTATTTCCATGCTAATGCATAGAAACATGACGTTTAATCTGCCGCAGAAGCTATTGTGTCAGCTTACAGCTCAGATATGTGTTACACATTTTTGATGTGCGATCACATTTTACTTTTGGGTACAGTATTGTGTGAGGGTGGCTGGAATTCCGAATGTCAAAACTATTTTAATATTCATTAAGATCTTCTCCCCCTCTATCTCCCATGTTTTATAAATGTCTATTAACAATTATGAGCATAGTCTCATGCTTCCGTAGCCAGATTTCCTGCTCACAAAATTCGGCAAGTGTAAGTGCAAGTGTGATTTGATCACGCTCTAAGTCATGTTTCTTGTGAGAACAACTGTGAGCTTAATAAAATGGCTGAAATAGTAAAGTTTCCGAATGTCAAAATTCTCTGACTGCTGGAAGGGATATCAAACAAAAGAGCTTGAAGCTGTATGCATGCTGTTCCTGAAGAGCCAAAAAAGTTTGTTTTAATTGCCGTATAATATATTTGTTTTTGTAATTACTATAAAAAGTTAGTCAACCTTCAAGTTGCGTTCCATTTTGTTAAGAATTGTAATCCCCCCTCCCCCCCAAAAAGGTTGACTTTTTGTTGTAAAGGTTACCGTTAAATGGAAATATATTTATTTGTAATTTAAAAAAAAAAAGTTGATTTCGTAGAATACCAACCGAAAATAAAAGTAATGAAAAGAATAAAAAGTAATTACTTTTTAAAATTAATTTTGATTTTTGTATTTTTTTTAAAAAAATGATTTTATATTACTTTTAAATGTGATAAACAACCAAAAAAAATCCCAATCTGAAAATATAAGTAATGAAAAGAATAAAAATTAAGTACTTTTTTAAATTCATTTTGATTTATGCATTTTTAAAAAAAATTTATTTGATATTACTTTTAAACCCCCCCCCCCCGGCCCTGGCAACATTAAATTTATCATCGTTTACAAACAAATCATGCCCTCAGGTGGTTTCAACACGCTATTATAAAACTACCAAAACTATTAAAACCACAATTTTAAATGTTAGAATAAAATTTTAAAAAAAGTCTTTTAGCAAAATTAAATCAATTTTCTTGATCATTAGCAAAGTTAATAATTATTCAAACATGAATCAATTGAAATAAGCCTATCAAATTTTGTTGAGCTCAACATTTATGCAGTTCTTTCCTTTGGCATTTGGGACATTTAATATATCAATTTAATGTTCAAGAGATCTCTATTGCTGAAGTAACTTGAATTTGCTTCTTCTAACATGACTTTATGTGCTTTTCACTAATGATGAAGACTATCAGATAAATACTTAATATAGTTTTGTGTATTGTTTTTTCTCTGTGGTACACAAACTAATTCGCTGGTCTATGATTCATTTCTTCTGACAATTTTCAGCAGGCACTACAGGCAATCAATATCACAACAATGGTAGGTATCAACTAAGCATTTATTTTAGCAATTCTTCAGGTATCTCACTGTATCATCTACGCTACATTTGAAAAATACAGGACAAACATCCCTATGAGATATGTACTCAGTCAAAGTAGATATAAATGAATTTAACAAATTGAAAATCATTTTTACGTGAACTTGAAGGATAAAAGAAATGCCTCCTTTTTTATAGCTGACTAAAAACAAATAAAATTTCAACAGCAAATAATAAAACAATAAAAAAATTAACCTTTTATACCAATTCTTCCATTGTCTAGTGGTTACTTACCTTAACTTTTTTATTGATTAACATTAGAATTTGAAAATAATTGATTTTTATTTTCGAATAATAACAAACGAAAACTTTAGCTTCTATTTCTTACATTGTATAGATAAAACAAGAGAACAGACAAAATGAAATATACTTCAAAACTGATATTCAAGACTAGTGATTTTAATCTATTTTAGTTTATCTCCATAATTCTTTAGTTTATAATTAATTAAACTAAAATTTTATCTAAATATCTTTCTGTTTTAACAGAAGAACAGAAACACAATTTCATTTCTTTAAATTTTAATTAATTCTTTTCTGTTAGGAAGAACAAAATGATATTTTTATTAAAGTTATTATCTTTCTGGTTTCTTTATAATCAATTCTTTTTAGTTTTACACAGTTTAACAGTTTTAAAATATACAGACAACTTTTTCTTTTTTTTTTTTTTTAGATATATTAAAATTAATTAAGACTATCTTAGTTTTTATATTTATACTTTATAGGTTTGTATGTATAACTCATGACAGAAATGTTACAATAGATCTACAAATTTGGTAAAATAATTTTAAAATTATAAAAGAATATATTTTACCTAGTTAGAATTACAGTAATAGTAATTACCTAACAAGAACACTTAAAGCTCCTAAAGGAGTAACCAAAGAAGCTGGAGCAAATGCATAAGCTGAGAAATTGAGAACTTCACCAAAACTCACTAAAAAAAAAAAAAAGAAAATTTATAAGGGGAAAAAAAATGATATATATCATATTAAAAAAAAAAAAAACCCTGACAATTATATTTATACACAATAATATTGATTTTTTTCTCCTTTGTTTGTATTTGTAATTCAAATTTGCATACATTTGTTCTTCTGCTTAATGAAATGTTTTTTTTTCTTCTTTGTAATCTAAAGCTTAGTGCATTTATGGTGAAGTTCACTGTAATCATAGCTCTCTTAAATTAACAATAATTAATTTTAAAAAGCTATGATTATGGTGACCTTCACCATAAGTGCACTAAGCTTTAGATTATATTTTTAAAAAAAAACTACTTCATTACTCAAATGAACAAACTTATGGAAATTTGAATTTATCCATAGATATAAAAAACAATTACATTTATAAATAGATAATAAAACAAAATTCTTAAATATGTATATAATACAAAGTTCTTTTTCTGTAAAATAGTTCTCATATGTAGATACATATGAAAATGTTGAAAACTGAATCTGATTTTTTGATGTATTTTTTTAAATAAACTTCAGCTATGATGTAGTCAGGGAAATGATCAATTAAACACTGAAATTGTATACTGAAATCATGCTAACTATAAATAGTATTTATTTATTTTCTTATGCTATAACATCGGCCGGGAGGCGAACCCACAACTGTCTGCAACCAACTACTTGCTTGCAAGGCAGCTGCGATGATCTCTCGGCTATTTATTTGACCTATCTTTAGATGAAAATGAACCTGCTTTTAATTTATTATTGTAGAGTATATAAGGATCTTGTAAATAAGATATTAATATTTTATGTGGGAAAACTTAATATATCACATGCTAAATATTTTCACAAGTAAACAAAACTCTCTCATAAGAGAGTTATAAATAATATTAACCAATTTTTAGATATAAATAGTAATAATTTAATGGGTTATAACAATGATACAACCAGGCAAACTATCATTTAAAAGCCAATAAAAATCTAATTATTACATATATACAGACATATTTAAATTTTATATTAAATATTATATATATATCTAACTAATAGAGATCATCACAAGATTTTTCTAAATTTGTTTCAACAAATTCTTTATTCATGCACAAAAAACAATTTATAAACTAGATTTTTCATAATTAACATTTCTGATTCAAACAGTTTAAGAATCAAGAAAGTGTAAATAAACTTCAAGATGCATTTCAAATGAACCAATCACAATCAGTATTTATTAGTTGTTGATATGAAGTAACATAATAAATAATATTATTATAAAAATGTTGCTGATAAGTTAATATAAAATCCTTCAGATAGTAAATACACAGTTTTTCCAACCTGATGTCAAATTGATAGTATGAGTCTCTCTAAAAATATTGGAGTCTTCCTCCAGAATAACCAAACATATGAGTTCAACCATATGTAGATCTTTGATCACGACTCTTGAATATCCAACTTCAGATAAGATTGGCTTTGAGCTTCCCTAAGGAGTTTTGATTCTAGAATATACTGCAACAACCTTAATTATGACATATTGCTCTGTTAACATGAAGAATAGCTTTTACTAAATCATGTTTTGAATCCCTTTCATCCTTATATTTTTGCATTTTGTGTAACTATTTATATCATGATATGTATCTCTAGCGTCTGAATAATGTGATTTCTATGTCAAGCTTTTTTTTTTAATGCCAAACAACCATATCACCAACACATTTGATTTTAATTTTCAAAATTATACCTTACTTGATAAAAAACCTGTCCACCAGACCCATTCTTTTAGATAAGCATAGCCACCAAGACCTAAAAATATATATATATATTTGTTTAGTTAAGGATTTTAACTAAAAACTATAACAGAATACATATTTTCATACACTGACATATATAAATTTACATAGTGACAATATATACACATATCTATATTTTTCATAAACAAGATCCTTATTTATATAGACATGTTTTTATACAAAACAAACAAAAATAAATTAAAAACTTACAATAGGTGAAAACAATTATTTCCAAGGAGCACTTTGTTAGTGGGAAAAAAAAAAAAAAATCTATATTACAGATTTGTAAAAAGACAATACTTAATTATGATTCAAAACAGATTTCATTTAATTAAGATTTATAAAAATTAAAAAGACTTCATTTTTTTCCCAGTAAATAATAAAACTGTGTTAATGAACACACATATAAAAAAAAAAAGCTTAAAAAGTTTGTCTTTGTTTGTATTTATGTATGATTTATAAAAACTAAAAGTTTTCCTTTGACATGCAGAGAATTATTAGAGTACTTAAAACTTTGTTCAACCATTAAAGTGACAAAAGGCATATTTAATTCAATTTCAATCAGTTGGAGGGATCAAGATATTATTTCTTTATATATATATGTAAATAATAAACACATCCATAAACACATATAATTTACATATAATAACCATTTATATAAAAATTAACTTCATGGAATTTAGTTTCTAACATATTATTTATAAGTTATAATATATAAAAATATCAAATTATATAGTGCTAAATAATATATAAACAAATTGGAATGGTAAACTTCCTATTAAAGCATTAGTTATATATTAATGCAACATCCTCTAGTATCAAAATAATCCATTATAAAGATACTTTTTATTTACCATAGTAACTCTGCTTGTTTGTTTACGTTAAATTTTGTAATCGATTTTTAATATACTTCTATCAAATGGATTTCCTTCAAATTTTGTACAGGTGTTAGAAATTTATGATAATGCAATACAACAATAAAATAATTCAGGATTGTCCAATCATTTGTTTAGTCTAATAGCATTGGCAGATGAATTTCACATGAACTAATATCAGTTCAATAAGTTTTCAGTGATGCACACGAGATAATGGTATATATATATTTTAAAAATAAAAAAAAAATTGTAAAAGATGATTTTTTAAAACTTTTCTTTATAAAAAAAAAAACAATATTGTAAAAAAATTTTAATGTATGCAAATTTCCTTTTTAATATTATGTGGACTGCAACATTGTTTATAATTTCCATTTTAAATTAAAATAATTACAAAAGCCATCTGAATACTAAAAAGTTAAAAATAATGTACATTTAAAATATTTTATAAGTAATGCTTTTATTCAATGTGCACTAAAAAGCCAAGAGTAATTGTTTTCTTCAGTTGAGATTTTTATATTTTAATAAAAGTATGGAACATCCAAAAATTAATTAATTCATTCACTAATTTTTATAACTAAGTGATTGAATGAATTAATTTCTGGATGCCCCAAGTTCTTATTTCGAGTTAAAATATAAAAACTCAAACTGTAGTTGAAGAAAATAATTATTTTTGGCTTTTTAGTCCACATTAAAGAAGCATTCTTTATAAAATATTTTTAATATATATTATTCATCTATAAAGTGATTTACTATGATACTAAACAATAATGCAGTAATATATAGCTAGCATTTTAAAATATATTTATATAATACTTAGAGCAATAAATCTCCAAGTGCTGCTTATATTTAATCCAATGTTTCTTAATATTGAGTAATCCCCATTACTGACAAAAAAATGAATCTACTTTTATCTGCAGTCAGGGATAGTAGACCAGAACAACATCTATAGAGGAAATATCAAATCAGCCAAGAATACTTTGACATTAAGGAGTGTTGCACTAAATGCTCAAAGATTTATTGCTTTAAGTATTACATATTTGCAGTGCTGTAAAATTTTATCATTATATATATATATGATTTCATATTATTTTCAGGGAATTCTATGTAAGTAAAAATAAAATAGCTAAACAGCTATACAATAACAAGATATTTCCTTAGAGCTTCTTCTTTCTCAAAACATAAGAATGTGTGCAAGATTTAAAATCATTATTTTTTCCCTTTTTATAATTTCGTCCTCATACTCAAATTCTATTGGTTGAAGTTTTAAACTATTTTATCATCCAATAGCTTTTCCCAACGAATGTTTATTTTCTTCAATTTACACTTCTCATTTATGCTCTTAAGCCTTTTAAAAATCTCTATAGATTCCCTGAGCAATCTCTGGTCATACTGCTCAATTTTTGCCAAAATATGAATTTATTAAAATTGATCTCATGATTATTTAATTCTGAGTGAATAAATGGCTGATGAATTGAATTTTTCTCTAACTTCTGTCTAATATATGAATGTGAACTAATTTCACATGGAATTTCATACACACAATAACGGGCATGGAAATATTTCATTATTTTTTTTAAAAGTGGTGTGAACTGTGTTATTTTTCTTTAAAATGTTACCAATTTTATCAGTTATTCCCTAAATTTATATACAGCAGAACTGTATTAATTTCTGACACAAAATCTTTTTTCTTATTTTGTGAAAAAGCCCTATTAATAATCCTATAATCAAAACCATTATGAAGCGGCCTTTTTTTAGTAGCAAATATATCCTGGTAAATATGGCTAGCATCAGAAAGCCTCTTAGTTATATCTAACAATGTCTTTGCCACTGAAAATAATTGTGCTGGATAGTGATAAGAAGAAACATGTAAATACTTCCCAGTGTATGTTTGTTTTATAATAATATGAAATCATCATTTATCAGTGAGAATGTTAGAATATATATATGTACGAATAGGCTTTTGTCCAAGATTGTTGATTTACCTTTTCTCTCTTGATTAAAATCATGAAATCAGCTTTATAAAAGGTATTCGCCGCTTATATTATTTTTAAGTTGTAATATCTATGTCAATTTGTGTTTTGCAAAAGATTTGATACATGAAAATGTCTGATGTTAAATTGATATCAGTATAGTAGTAACTCTGTGCTCACTTTTCATTTCAGTTTCTGTTTTACCTATTGCATGGAATCACAAAAGCTATATTGTGAAAACTAATCGATAAATTGGACATTTTTTGAAAATTTGATTTTCATAAAAGTAAATATAGAGTTCTATAAAAACAATACTATAAGACAAATTAATTGTAAATTACATATTCTTTATTTTTCATAAAAGAAATTGTTAGTTAATTTAATACATATTACTACCTATAAAACAATAAAAATGAACTACCTTATTAAAAATTTAAAAAGGGATAAATGTTTTATATATATATATTGACTACCAGTGATGAACAGAGATAACTTCTCAAAAAAAGACTAAAAAGAGATCCGGTTCATAGCAGTTTTATTGCCTAGATATTTTCTAGCATATGAGATTCAGATGAGACTATAATAAAAAGTTCAGGGGATATATCTCTTATCTTCTTTAGAATTTTGAGTTTGGCTTCAACCCATGAATGTTTAATCGCCAATGCTTTTGATTATTGAGTCAAATGTCTATTTAATGTCACGGGAAAATGTTTTATTTTTGTTATTAAATATGCATAAAGTTCAATTTTTCAACAAAGAATATTTTATTGTTATATAAATACAAATATACTTATTTTTAGATTACTTTGCAAAAACTTAAAAGCTATTTAACATTACAGGAAAATGTTCTATATTTCAAATATGAAAGGCACAAATGTTTAATTTTTCATTTAAGTATTTATTTTTAGATTATTTTAGAAAAACTTAAAAAACTTTTATTTTATTACAAATAAATGTTGTAAAAAGATAAATCTATGTTCCATTATTTGCATATTTAAATATGCATAAATGAAAAGTAAGCTTAATCTTCAATTTATCAATTAGTTTGATATGATGCGCTATGGTTTCTCATTTATAAGTCAGAAAGCTCTCAGCCACAATGCCCAGTGAAACCTGTGTCATTTTACCTTCCCATTCCATTCCCCACTCTAAATTTTCCCCATATTCTTCCCTATCCTGCTCCATCCCATTTCCATAGCATAATCTTTGACAACTCTATGGCCTTTATATCTAAATCATCCTTGTCTTTCAAACCCAGCATAAAAACCAAGAATCCACTTTCTGTATAATCACTTTGTTTATATTTAGTCTCCCACAACTTCATTATTTGTACCCTTTTTGCTTGAGGCATTTACATTCAATTAACAGATGCCTAATATTTTCTATGCCTTCCTTACATAACTTGCAGACTAACTCACCCATATTTTTCCATTTATGTGTATATTCCCTTGTTGCTAAAGATCTGCTAAAGATCCTGTTTGAGCCTTAACAGTAAACTACTTTCCTTGCTATTATAAATTAACTCGCACCCAATATTCCATTTATTTCTATATACATTGAAACTCTTTTTTACTCTCCATACCATAGTTCTCCATCCCTCCAACTCCCTATTTTTTATTAATGCATCTATTCTTCTATCCCATTCCTTGCCACTATAATACTCAACAATTCTCCTAACATAATCATCCTACCTTTTGTATAACTATACTGATATAAATTCTTTATTTAAATCTGCATACCATACTACCTAATCCAATTCTTGCCACATGTCCTTTACTCATAATCCACTTAAATACTATTATGGCTATTTTCCTATTATCTATAAATTGCAATCTATTGAATATTTTTATTTTGCATCTCTCATATAAAAACTTGACCATCCCATTTCTCCATGAATTGGCTCCTTTGCTGTCCCCACATATATGCATCTAATGAATGTCTTCCTAATTCTTTTTGTACTGTTTCTAAGTAATCAAACACCCTTTTACTAACACATAATGCATTCTTACCATAAGTTAACTCTGCTACTGCTATTTCCTTCCATACAATTCTACCTACATCATATTTATTATATGAAAACACTGTTAATTTCTTTATCAGTTCCTTTCTTTTCTTTGCTTCATTTATCAATTTTTTCTCCCATTCATCCAAGCAATTTCTCTGATTACTTAAGATGATTCCCACATAGTTATACCTACCCACAACATTTAATTTTATATCCTCCAATAAAAATTCTTTCTCTTCTCTTTCTCCAGTATTTATAATCATTACTTTTGATTTCTCTTCACTAAATTTAATCCCCATCACTTTATCCAATCTTGTGCATGTCTTCAGCATAACTTCTATCTTTTTTACTTTCTATGAACAAGAAGGTATCAGCAAATAAAAGATCCGATAATGCATATACTCCATTGCCACTTATTAACAGTAACTCTATCTCTCTGCCTAGTCTTTCTATTGCTCTCTCCATTTCTCTCCAATATAATAAAAACAAAATAAGTGGCATATGGTATTATTACCTTCGTCTCACCCCAATCTTAACTTTGACTAACCTTATATTTTCTAATTGATTTGTATAATAATTATTTTCATACAATCTCTTGATAAGATTCACTAAAGCACCATTCATTCCCAAATTTACTAAACTTATCCATAATCTATTTCTATTTATTCTATCATATGCTTACTCTATATCTATAAAAACCATATATAACTGTTTACCGATATTCCTATTCATATCTAGAAGTTGTGTACCTACAAATAAACTAATCTCCTCTATGTCTACCCAATCAAAAACCTCCTTGCATTTATCCTACTATATTATTTTCTTCCATCCACTTTGCAACTCTTCTAACCATCATATATGCGAAAACTTTGCATTATACTGACTTTACCACTATCAGTCTATAATTGTTTAACTTTCTATAATCCTTACCTTTACCTTTAAATAGTAACCTTACTCTTGTATTATTCCAGCTATCTGGAAATTCTCTCTTCTGTGCCATCTTATTAAAACATAATAGGTTTAATTTTGCCCTATTTTGCAAATTCATCACCATCTCTGCTGTCCATCCATCTAAACTTCTTGCCTTTCCATTTTTCGATTTCTTCCCTGCCTCATTCAATTCATTTTCTGTAAACTTAATATTCCCATTTCTATATATTTTCATGTTTATTTACATTGTCCTTCACATCTAACATCTTTTCTATATCCCTTACCTTATTTAAAATTGTCTCCAATTCTTCTCTTGAGCTGCACACTATTCTCTCACCATTCTTTTAATATATGTCAAAATTTTTTTACTCATATCTCTTCCACTTTTATTAATATCCTCCAGCAATTTATTATTTAATTTCATTCTCTCTCTATAATTATCTATTTTAACCAACATCTTTTTCACTTTCTTTAGTTTTAATGGCACACTTATATTCTCTGCATACTTTTTACCATCTCTTTTATACTTTTACCAATTCTCACTTTTCTATTCTTTTTATTCTTTTGAATATTCTCATCTAAAACCATATTTGCCACTTTTTCTACTTCACCACACTAGTGCTTATATTCATCCTCAACAAATTCTTCCACGATTTCTTCTATTTTTATTTTATATTCTTCTAACTTATTCTTATCATTCATTCTCCATCCACATCTTTCACTATCCTTACTATTCTTCATCACATTATTAAACTCTTTGTATTATAAAAAAATTATAATCATTATTATATACTCTCTCTTCGTATCAAATACTTTAATTCTCCATACTTTATTCATTCCTTCTTTCTCTACTAATACATAATCTATTGTAGGAAATTTGTTATTTCTAGATTACATGTATTGTCCCTTATAAATACTTGATAAATTTCCAATACTCAAATTCACTCTCTGACAAAAATTCTTTAAAAGCTGTCTATTCTTGTTATCTATGTCACCAATTTCTTCAATATGCTCATTCATATCCCCTATAATCATTATTTTCTTCTCCTTTTTTTTTTAAATACTCTTAATTAGACATTCATATATGCTACTATTCCACTCCATTATAGTTTGACTAGCTCCAAGGGTTATATATACTATAGCCACCATTTTTTCTTGATTTCCTAACTGTATCTTAAACCACAAATGTTCTTGACATTTAACAGTATTTAAATATTTTTTTGACATAACTCTGATACCACCATCCCTTTTTCTTTTCTACTAACACCCTGTTATACCAAATCTTCCAGGATAGATTCTTCTCTTAGATTTGTCTCCAGTACAGTATCTCAGCTTTTTATTTTTAACTGCTTTGTTTTTAATTTCAGTTACTTTTCTGGTTTCCTATCACTTTGCATATTCAAATATCCAATTTTGAAGATTTCTTCTTTCCTAACTACTCTTTTATAAATTCTTTTGACTCTTTCTTCTCCATCACATTTATAAGTAATTTACTTACCATTAATTTTACAAACTCATTCCCTTTCCACATCTAGATTTATATCCAAAGTAGTTACCCTTTGTTTATTTCTTACATCCCATCCATTTTTCTCCTTTTTGATAATACTACAATTTAAACCCCTACCCCCTTTGTTTCCCGAACTATAATATTCTTTATAATTCAAACTCCCTAATACTTCACTCCCTTGTTTCACTAAGTGTAATCCATCTGGTACTATATAAATCCCTCTTACTACTAAAAAGATCCCACACATCCACAAACATAACATCATTTCTCTCATAATTTTTTCATTTATAGAACATGCCCTATCTAACATATACCTATTGTCAAATCTTGGTAGTAATCCAACTATTCTTACTCTTTCTTTAATCTTACTCAAATTACTAATCAATTCTATGTACTCATTCATTACTCTTTCTCTCTGATAACTCTGATAAATTACTTCTCCCTCTCCCTACCATAACACACATCTCTACTTCGTTGTTTCTTTACCTTATCTGTATCATCCCTAATTCTAGCTCCAGGCAAACATATTCTTATATATCTGTTCCTACTTTCCCTTGTAATTTACATCTCCACTTCCTCTAATTAGTGAATCTTCTATCAATGTTATCTCACAGTTTATTTTTTCCTACTTCATCCATAACATTCTCTTCTATCTTCTGAATTTCCTTATGTACTTCTTCCTTATTATTTCTATTCATTAACTCCTTAATGTGCTCACACTTTGTTTCTAACAATTTTAATTTTGCTTCCACATCTCCATAGCACTACTTATTTTATCATTCTATATTCCTTATCACTCCACTAAACACATACTCTATTCTATGTTCCTCAAATACATTTTGCTCCTTTCTCCTGACTTTCTCTTCACAGTATGGTTTCAGTAACTCCATGCAGTAGGTAAAACCAGAAACTAAAACTAAAAGAAAGCATGAGCATATATTATATCAGTACCTGAACCCTGACTGACCTTAACTATGATAAAAAATAAAAATAAATTAACACACAGTTTTTATTTAAACTATGATTAATAAGTGTTTTTAATTTTGAATTATTATTATTTTTTGTTAATTAGAAAAAATTTAAGACTTCCTTTCTAAAAGATATCTTTTTAATTAATACAATATAAGTGGAATGTATTTGAAACAATATTAGGCTTTACTATAATAGCTTTTCAAACTCAGACTTTCACACAACCCCCAACTCTCCAAGTCATCTCATATTGCTGACCCACCTGATCACCTACATATTGAAAAGGTAAATAATCACCAATATAAACCAGCACTCATAAGTTGATTCAGATTACCATCTCCACACATATGTACAATCAGTGCTCAGCTTTATATTAAGATAGCCAATCTTTATACTTTAATGGACAGGTTTCAAACTACTCAAACTCACAACTCTTCAGCCTTCCATTTCATTAAAAATCTGATGATGAAATATTCAAAGACCTCATTAGTGCCAAGATTGTCATCCTACCCATGTTGACATTAGTCATTCTGACTCCTCATGTACAGAAGAATAATCCATTTTACATACATATCCGAGGGATAGGCAGACCTTTAACGCACTTTGCATCAATATGTAAATTAATACACTGTACAGGCTTACACCTGCACATACAGATATATATGTAATATATAAGGGATTCGAACTCAGACTTTCACACAACCCTCAACTCTCCAAGCCATCTCATATTGCTGACCCACCTGATCACACCTGATCACAGACATGTTGAAAAGATAAATAATGACCAATATGCATATTTCATGCTAAACCAGCACTCGTCAGTTGGTCCAGATTACCAGGTCCACACATATATACAATCAGTGCTCAGCTTTATATTAAGATAGCCAATCTTTATACTTTAATGGACAGGCTTCAAACTACTCCAACTCGCAACTCTTCAGCCTTCCATTTTTTATTTAAAATCTGATGATGGAATGGCTTAGAGTTGAGGGTTGTGTGAAAGTGAGTTCGAATCCCTTACATATATATCTGTAGGTGCAGGTGTAAGCCTGTACAGTGTATTAATTTATATAATAGCTTTTATAAATGATTATTTAATTATTCCATTTCTGTCCACATATTAAATAATTATTTGATTAATTACTCAAGAGGTCAAATGACAAACAGAACAATTCTATTTGATTAACTTTTTTTTTCTTGACAAAAAATTAATAACAAAATTTTACCTATCAAATATGCCATTCATCATGTCATTAAATCAATCAAACTATATTAAATTTTCATTACTAAAACAAATGTTAAAATCATTAGAAAATGCCCTATAAAAAAAGAAAACTTTTTTATTTTGAAAAAAATAAATGAAAAAAGAAGATTTATTAAGGAAATTAAAAATAGAAAGAGAAACTGGATTGGACATATATTAAGAAAAAAGTATAGTTTAATGAAAGATATCTTGGAGAAAATAGTGAAAGAAATCAAAAAGAAAGGACACAAAAGATTGACACTGTTGGATGGTACAAGAGATGGGTTATGCGGAATTGCAGAGCTGGGCAATGAAAAGAATAGAGTAGAAAAATGGATACATTGACGATGTCACTACTCTTTGGACTTGTCCATGGGAGACAATACTATTGATGACTAAAAAAAATTACAATTGACAAAATTTGAAGCTATATAAAAATAGTCAGTCATCTTAATAATTTCTTAAAACAATTATTATGAGTTCTGTTTTTAATCTTTTTAAAATTCTAATTTAGTATGTAAGGTCAATTTAAATTTTATTTACAAATTAACATATATAAATTAATTTTATTGTGTAAACACTGTAAATTTAAACAATGAATAAAATTTTTATTAAATGTTTTTTTCCCCTCTTTCTTAATTTTCAATATGTATTAATTCGAATTGGTATTTTAATATTTCATATTTTTTTCCTCTGCTATACATATTACGTATATTATAAAATGCAAAAATATATGATATTTTCATAAATTCATGTAGGATAATTTTTAAATGCAAATTATTTACATTGACATGTAGAAATATGGTTGAAAAATCTCTATTGTTTTAGAAGAAAAAAAATCAGTTTCATTTTTCAAAGTTGCCAAAACTGGTTCATTTTTAAAAAATATCATTTATTACTAAAATAATTATTAAAAAAATTGATTGATATACAAAGCAATGAAAATAGTTTGTCATCAAGATTAGAACATTCTTGCTACAATTTTATAGCTGCATAATTTTTCACAATTTCTATGCCACTTATTGTTATGACAACAATATGTAAGCAAAAGTCATGTGATGGATTCAGGTGACATTCTATTGGTTTATACAATTTATGTAGCAAAACACCTAATTTTATCATTAAAATGCACTAACTGTTTAATAGTGCATAATTAATTAATATTTTAATAAAGATAGCTATTATTTAAGTACTTCATTAAATTATTTTATTACTTTTGCATCATCTTTCATTCTTGAGAAAATCCTGAGAGACTAAAATTAAAATTGCCGGATCCATAAAATTTTCAGAAAATAAAACAATTAATGGTAAATAATCTTTAACATTTATTGAAATGAACAGTTAATATTATATAAATGTAGATTTCCTTTTTCTATACATTCTTTTCAATACTTCTATATTGCTAATCTTAACAATTTCATCTTTTTCGTTCTCATCTAATCCACATCTTTAAATATCTAATCATTTTTCTTAATTATCCACATTGCTCCTGATAAAAATACACTCTAAACAAAATTAATTAATATTAAAAAAGTTGTTTATCACAATTCTCAAATTACTATCAATTATCTAGCTACCAAATATTTAAAACAATAATATCCTCTAATTTTCTATTCAAGGTTTACTTCTTAATATTTTCATCTCATTATTTTTTTTTCAATATTTATTTATACAAATTTTTATCAATCTTATATAACACTAGCTTATCTTTACTCTCTACAAACCAAAGGGGTTACAACATCAACCCCCTTTGTCCCCTATGTAACAAACAGGAGAAATCAATTGGCCACATTCTGGATCAATGTGATTCATGGACTTATCTCCGTAATATAGCGTTAGACCAGATAAATGGCAATGACACAGCTAATATTTCTCTTAATGCAGCAATTAAAAAGGGTCAATTCGGAACAATAAGACTGGCCACTTTCATTAACTTCTCAATTTGGACTGCCAAATGTAACATGATATTTGATCATGGCTGTGATGATTCAATAGTTAACCGATTATTCAAATACCTCTACAAGATAAAAGATGAGGATAAACGAACTTGTCAGCCTTGGCTAATTGACCAAACCTGGAACCAGATAAGGCTAGAGCCCTAATTCATGCATTTCCTAGGCCCAAAACTTGAACTTTCTCCCATCCACTGAATAAATAAGATATCCCATCTTTCACTTAAGAATAATCTAAACTTTAACTATATAGACCTTTCATACACCCCATATATTTAACACACAAACTTTGCATTAATTGCATACTGTACAATTAATTTACCTATATCAACTTGTAAATATTGTTATAATCCTCGTTACTCTTTGGGCCAGGATAATCATTAATCAATAGAATTTCCAAACCCTATACATAGGTTTGACTTTATATTCCTAGCTAATTAAGCACATGATGCACTGCCTTAAGGCATTAGTGTAATCTTTAATTTTATTTATATTTAAGTATGTTTCTTTCATAATTGCATTAATTAACTATCATGATTTTCCTATGCAGCTCCTGAGACTATATCATTGATCTAATACAACTTTTGAATTTTCTATATACATGGCTTTCATACCACACTTACATGTATACATTGAAATTTTCTTATTGTCATCGTTTTATCCTATCATTGATTTCTTTTGTATGCACTCTAATGTGTAAATAAAGTTTTAGTTTTTGAAAGTAAGAAAGGTGCTTGGCATTCTTTTATAAGTTTAATATATATATGCATTTTTCAAGAATTTTTATATTTCATTTTCGAATAGAATAATATGTTTCTAAATTTAAACAATATATGACAGCACATGGGTCTGACATTAACTCCAATTGAAAGTTTCCAGTTATAAACAATAGAGTCAAAGTAGATATAGGTATTTTTCTTTGAATTGATATGGGTAATTAGATAATTATTTTTACTCATTTGAAATTTGATTAACAATCGTTATTATATATATCTAAGTATGTGTTTTTTACAGATATTTTGGATATATTATATATATCTGAGTATTTTGTTGAATTAGTTACCAATAATAATTATATACTATCTATAAATATTTTTCACAAGTTTACAATTTTTTTTTTCAACCTTGAATAAAATCCTATGTTTTTAATTTGAATATTATATGTCCCCAAGTCTGTATACTAAGTGGGACTGATATTTTCAGAAATATCTAAAAGTTTCCAGTTACAGAACAAAATACTTATAATGTTGAGGTTGTCTGTATCTTTTTTTTTGCAAATGACATGATGATTAGCTATTTATTTTTTGCTTACATAGTTAACGGCCATTTAATTAACTGGTTTTATTATATATATATGCCAAAAACTAAACATGTAATAAATATAAAACAAATTATCAATACATGTCAAAAACTAATCAAAAATTCATTATCAATGGGTTTAAACTAACTTAAAGCCCCAAACAGTTGTAAAGTTATTTTCTTACAATTTTAACTAACATTCCATTAGAAGTTTCATTAAATTAATAGCTTCAACCATTAAGCATCACATGATCACATCTCCTATACTAGCACATAATTGTTTATAAACAAAGCAAAACTCCATACAGTAGCATTAGATAGGGATTTTATGCACAAGCCTTCTGGCATCCATTGATTACTCTGTTTAGCACAGGTGGCACTACTGTATGGAGTTTTGCTTTGTTTAATAGCTTCAAAATATTTTTTAAATAAGAATAGTCTCATTTTATTCTTCTTTTCATTATTTTCAAAAAAGAGAACTTTATCATACATAATTTCTAATACTTGTAATCCTTCAAAATATCCAAATAGTAATTTAATTCAAAAGCAATGAAATAAATATTAAACTCCTTTCTTACTATTTCTTTATGTTTCTGAAGAACAATTCTTATCACTTTAATTGCACAGCTTGTCCTCTTTTTTTAAATCCAAATTGTTCTTCAGATAAAAACATGTATAATCTATTGGAAATGTACTTATTCAAGATTTAAGTATAAGTGAAATTAGACTAATTGTTATAATATCTGCATTTTGTAGCATAAGCAGTTTTATTAGATTTACAATTGCTGAGAGAAATAACTACTCCCCTATAGTTATTAGATTACATTATACATGTCAAAAATTATCTTGAGTAATTCAGTGAAATCTAATCATTTCTTTGTCATTTTCATTTCAGTTAACTTCTTTTCATTAATTTTTGCATAACTTATTTATCTATCTAACTTTCTTTCTCATTTATATATTGTTCCAATGCATCTACTTTACAACTAATTTAGCATTCTCAATACAAATTATTGTTTTATTTCAATAACTGCTCTGCCCATCTAAGTTACTTAATTCTAATAAACATCACATGATCACTATTTCTTATGCTTGCTCTTAACTGTTATTAAAACAGGCAAAACTCTCTATACATATTGCCACTCAGTGCAAGCCAGAGTAATCAATGGAAAAGCCTTCTGGCATCCATTGATTACTCTGGCTTGCACTGAGTAGCAATACGTATAGAGAGTTTTGCCTGTTTTAATTACTTAATTCTACTTTACATTAAACTTTTCTTTGCAATTTCTTTTATCACTTTTCCTTTCTTTTCCTAAACAGCTCTCTTACAGTTTTATCCGTTCACATCTTAATTAATTATAATTACCTTCCAAAAAATTCATATCTTTCTATTGTCTTAGCTCTTCATATTCAAAGATTTTTATTCTCTTATAACTTATCATCCCTATGGCAACGTTTTTTACATCTTCTTTGAATAATTTCCATTTATTATTGGAATCTACTTTGTAAATCAAACCTCTATTATTTACATTTACTTTCATAACCGACAAATACATTTTACCCTAATATTCTCTTCCAATTTATCATTATTGCTCAAATTTGTTTCATTTCAATTCTTACTTTTTTAAAAGCTAATATTAGTTCTGCTGCCATTAAATTATAACCCAAATCTAAATCAATTCTAAGAAGTCCACATGATCTTCATATTGTTCCTAAAACCTACTCAAACTATTTAAACATTATTCTAATTGAAATTATTTGCATCAACTGAAATTTTGTATGTATAAATAATTTTTGCATGTTTTGTAACCATTATTAACAAGTTATTTTCTTTCACTTTTATCACTTTTTATTCCAAATTATCTCTTATCATTTTATCATCTCCCAATATCACCACATTATAATATCCCATTATGATTTTTCGCAGAACATTTGTATTTTTTTTTTTGATTACTTTTTTCAATTGATGAGTAAAAAAAAAAAATTGATTCACTTAACAACATATCCCAAAACTTACTATTATTACTAGGTTCAATTGCTTTTCTTTTTCTAAAAAAATCTCATAAAAGTTTATGTTCTCTTTCATAACTATCTCTATAATTAAATTTATTCACATTATTTTATCTTTCAATTATTTTCTGATTCTATTTTCAAAATCTCATGTGACAATTTTTAAAATGTCATCTGATCTGATCAAAAGTGTTCTGTATACTGATATAAAAATTCTCTATTTATTTATTAAAATGAGAACTTGTTGAAAAATAAAACTAATTTGGTGAGAATCTGTATTTACTATCTTCCATTAAGATGAATAACTAATCTTGTCATCCTGCATGATATACCATTTATCTCCATACATTTTCCACGACTGAGTGTGACATATCATCAATCTGCATACGGGTGTTCTTCTATTTTTTATCTGCAAAAGGTTGTTCTTCCATCTTTTAATTATTCTTTACCCCACTCCATTTTGCTTACAATACTTGTGCCTTTACAGTAAAGAACATGTACACATCATATCAATTGTCGCATCTTTTCTTTTAACTTTACAAATTCTGATGCCTACCCAGTTAATATATTAAACAATATTTTCTCTCCAATACTCATGCAATTTTCCTCACACTTGGAAGTGAACGAAAGTTATAGATAGCCAAATAAAAAATCATTGTTAAAAAGCAGCAATTATTCATACTTTCTATATTCAATTGGCAACTATGCTTTGAATAATGATTTTATATTCTAGGTAATATTGAGAACATTAATATAAATTTAAAAGAGTAACCATTCACTCACCTGTGCACATCCAATCTTCAAGAAAATTCAACTAATGTTGTACATTTAAAAACAATCCAATATTATTAACAATTTTTTCTATTCCCACAGCTCCCATGCTGCCCTGTGCAAGCAAGCTTTAGCAAACAATACATGTCAATGGTAGTATTTAATAAATCCTTATTTATTTTTTAATTTATTGTTATACTATTAAGAAACCAGTCCTAATTGGAAAATGTTTTAACATTTCAATCCAGGCTTATTTGCTTACATAGTTATCTGAAACAGGTTGAGTTTCTATATTTTACAGTGGCCTTAGTTTTTTGTATAACCTTAGGAATCTTTATTCTTTGGCTGCCAGAGAAAAGGGCATTAGATCCAAAAGAATCAAGTGCACAATTCAATAAAATCCAAAAAGCTCCTCACTCGTGAAAGCCATAAGTGAAAAACTAATCTGAGGATATGAACACAACCAACTGGCATCCAATTAAATTTTACACTGAGTGGCATAAAAGTGGCAAGAATCGAATAATTCTCCAAAGCAAAGGCAAAATGTGAGGGCTAAAGTCATGTGATGGCTTCTTGGCCATATGAACAATCAGGTATCTGAGAAGGAAGATCTTGGTGATATTTTTTTGCGCTTAAACCCAGAGATTACTATTCACAAATTTACCATGCTGGCTGATGTATTTTAATGAGCAGTTCACATATTTTCATTTAATGTGATTATATGAGTGAGCCCTAGGAATTTGCCCTGCTTGGTTTCTGTAACGCCTCAGAAAGAAATTAAAAAATTTCAGCTAATATCGATTTATTTAAAACCATGTGTTTGGGTTTTTTTATTATTAAACACTAGTGCTTCATTTGGGTAATACAGATGACAATAGCTATTGCAAGAATCCATTACAAATAGAAAACAAATCATAAAGATCAATAGTGATGTGATTTATCTGTTAAATTTCATTGCCCTGTCTGACTTAATGCAGACTCAAAGTCCAAGATTGCTGCTCATTCTATCAATTCCGGTGTTTGAATCTTCACATAAACTTCCGAGTAATAAAACCATTCAATTATTATTATTTCATCCAATACGAAAATTTAGATGTTAGATTAAAAAAGAGAGCTAAGAGTAGCAGATTAATTAATAGGTTCTTTTGTTTCTGATTGAAATGTTTTTACATTTATTTTTTTTTTCATACTAACAGAAGTTTAGAATTACTAAATGTAATGTAATGGAATGGTAAAACTTCCCACCCGCTTGAAATTTTTCTTTAAACACAATCAATCAAAAACAAAAAAAAAAGTCAAATTAATTATTGTCTCTTCTTCCCAACATTTTTAAATCTAAATCTCTCCTAAATTTCATATTCCATGCAATAATAAACAGTTAATCGTGATATGTTATTTGCAGATTGTTTTCTGTTACCAGTAGCTCTAGGAACTACTTCTGAGCCACTCTTCAGCAAAAAACATCAGTGACAATATATAAATAACATAACAAAGGACACAAATAGAAAAGCCTCAAAACAATATACATATCTTTTGAATAAAAACCTTATGTTTTTTTTTTTGTTGTTTGTTTTCTGTTTACCTTATTATCTTCAGTTATTTAAGTTAATAAAATACTTGGTCATTATGAAATTTCACGCCTCCATTATTTCTGCATTAACTGGCAATAGGATTGTGTGTTTGTGCAAACACATTTCCATTCACTAAGTACACATGCAGCATTTTTTCATTACGAATCTTTTTTGCTTTGTTTTCTATAGAAATGTTATCATGTGATGTTTATTATCAATAACTAATTACTTTCTACGATTTTTTTCCTTCTGTAGTTAGACTGACCATATTCATTTGTAAATAACTGCTAATGATAATAATGATGATAACACACAAATATATAACTGTTAGCAGATATATATATATGAAAAAAACACTACTTGCTATATAGTTTTGAAAGAATATAAAGTTTGTTTCTGCTATTCACTCCTTCTATTCTAAATAATATAGATCTTTCAACTGGAATTCCAGAATAAATGGCTTTTCAGAAGTAAATTCTTTCATTTATTCTTAAATGGTTGAATATCGTACCATTAGTAAATGTGGAGATAAGATTTGTACTATTTTGTATTAGTAATATTTAAAACCAAATTGAAATCACTATTTTTTCTCAAAAAAAATCTGCTTATTTGTATTTATTTTCTTCTTCTTTCTTTTCCTATGTATTGATTTCTATTTTAACAGATCATACCATTTACAACTCTCTTAAACACTTTATCAATATTCTTTATTTATATCAAAACTAACAGTTTCGAATGTCCTGCAGTCATCATCAGAGCTACAATTTTCAAATATATAATTATATAATTAATACACTTATACACATATTCATATACATAATTTAATACACAAAATAAACAAAAATAAAATATACATTTTAACCTGACCATTATAAATAATCATTTTCCATTTTATTACTTTACTCTTAAATAATTCTATCAATATTTATTTTATGTCACTTTTTTTTTTTTAAATTATTAGTTATTATAATTATAAAATTTAACATTTATTGTACTATTTAATACATATTATTGTCATTTTTACTTATATTATAAATTAACTTCTAACATTTTCTTATTCTTATTAAATATTTTATAATTATCAATTAACTTTTCCCACATTACCAATTACTTATTTACATTACAAAAATTGCCTACCTCTTTACAATCCTATTTCTAAAAACCCAACAGACAAAATTTTCAAAATTTGTACACTTGCTTAACACCTCCCTCTATTATCATTTTCTTCAACTTTATTCTTTTAACCTTTTTCAAATTCGAACTATTACTAATAATAAATGCTTATAAAATTATTGCCTTTACCCCAAAATCCTATTCTTAATCACTATTGCCTCTTTAATTTTCCTATCCCTTCTATTATTTGTATAATTAATAATTTTTATACTATCTTTCTCAAACCTATGACCTGTTTCTAATGAATGAAAATAAATAGGTGATCTCTTATATTTATGTTGAATTAATCTTGTATAAATTGAATTCTTTGTTTCTCCTACATAATTAGTTTTTATATTTTTACTTTTATGTGATTTGCATTCAATTTTATATACTCAATTTATGCATTTTTCTACTTTTCTCACATATGCATTTTTCTATTTTTCTCACATACTTATTACCTAATATATTAAGTATATTCTTCCTTATTACTTATACTTATTATCTAATATATTAAGTATAAATTTGTGTGTTACTTTTAGGCACAAAAGAATATTTTTACTTTGTGTTAAACTTGATGATTAACATCTATACTCTTTACTATACTTCAGATTGGCCTATATAATTAAGAATTTAGGTTAAAGATAAGATGGCCACTCTTATTTTTATAAAGTCCCTATCTTGTGTTAAGGTTTGAGAAGTTCCTCTATAGTCAAAAGTTACATTGTTTGACTATTATACAAACATTTAAGGTGCACATAAAAAAGGTTAAAGCCTTTCTCATTCTAATTAAAGCCTTCCTGTGCATTTGATAAATAATCAGATTACATTGGTTTTTATATTTCCATTAAAAGATCTTAATATTAACTACAAAGAGAGTAATATCTTCATGCTCTCAAATCAAGATACTTCAGATTGGCTTATATAATTAAAAATTTAACTTAAAAATAAGATGGCCGCTCTTATGTCCCTATCTTGTGTTGAGGTTTGAGAGGTCCCTTTATAGTCAAAAACTATATCATTTGAGCTATTATATAAACATTTAAGGTGCCTGAAAAAAGGTTAAAATCTTTCTCTTTCTAATTAATATAACTTTGTGAATTTGAATTTAGAGTCTATATTATTGAGCAGAGAGTTTTCTGATCAAGAATCTATCTATAAAAATATTAAAACGTAACTTCAAGAATTTAGTGACTATATCTCAAAAAAAGTAACAAACAAAATATACACATATAAAAATAAAACTTATCTCTAATGAGATAAGCTTTATACTGCAAAATAGCAAAGAATGCCTAGTGCACTTTTAACTATTTAATCATAATAGTCACAATCATGGTATTGATAGTGATATTATGATTATGACTATTATGATTAAGTAGTCAAATGTGCACTTGGCATATTTTGCTACTTTTACAGTATAAAGCTTATCTCTAATATGGTTGTGCATATATATTGTTTGCTATAAAATATTGTGAGATTGGATTCTTTCAAAGAACATAGTCAGACAGGAGCCTTCTGATCCAAGAATCTGTATGCAGAAATTCTATGAGGAGAATTTTATTTCTTTCAGTTAATGTAATTTGGTGAAAGCATCACTGCTTTTGTTTACGGATGATGTGAATAAGATGGCAGCATTTTATATTTCATTCACAGAGTTGATTGATGTTGATGAAGTTTACTTAGTCTGATAGTGACTATTGAAGTTGGAATGGCTCCTTAGCTTTAACGAATAATATTATGGTTTGATTGTATCTTGACTCCAAGTGTTAAACTAAATTTATAGTAATTAAAAGATTAAGTGAATTAATATGACTGAAGCAAAAAAATACTAAATCTGCAATCAAGATTATTACAGTCAAGATGATTTCCATACTTTATGTGGCTAAAATTTAAGTCAATGATAGAATAAATTATATGAACTACTCATTTTAATAAAAACTTGGTTTAAAAATTATGGTATATGTTTAAAGCATGGTTAATAGCATTCAAATCAAAAACTGATTTATTTTTTTAATTAATGATATTATTAATAAAATTTATATCTTGTTATTATAAACCTCTCATTTATTTTCTAATATTTTTTATAAAGTTTCTTCTTATAAATACTGGATGTGCTTTTTTGGTATATAAGAAGAAAAAATATTTAAGTTATAATTAGATTTAAATTTAATATATAATTATTAAATCAGTTTTACACAACAGTATATTTCTATAAGTTTTAGCAAGTAAGATTTTTGTTTTTTTTTGGTTGTATGACCACGAGAAAGTTATTGCCTGGCATTTGTGATATATTACTGAGATTAGATCATCTTTTTATTTGTTTCCTTGTTGCCAAGACTCAAGACAATTCTACATTGGTTGATTCACTTATAGTATAATTTTCAGGTTGCAAGTTTTAAATGAAAATTAGCCTAACAAGTGCTTCTTGTATAAAGTAAGATATATACATAATTGTAATATCAACTGCAAGCCAAAACCTGGCAATGACTTATGCTTGTAATCTGAAGATCATTTTACAATCTCTAATTATTCATTTGACTTTTATATTTTGATAGAGTCAAAATGTTTATCATTATTAATCAAACACTTTGAAATCACTTTC
Organism: Epiperipatus broadwayi; assembly: GCA_028023455.1. Classification (NCBI taxonomy): domain Eukaryota; kingdom Metazoa; phylum Onychophora; class Udeonychophora; order Euonychophora; family Peripatidae; genus Epiperipatus; species Epiperipatus broadwayi. Next base: position 6,895,919 of record JAQFVV010006222.1, read on the forward strand.
ACCGGTTTTAAAAATGAATTAAATATAGGCATATATAAAGGCTAAGTAAAAAATCATAAAACACATGTAACACAGAAATGAGAATCCAAACTAAGGTAACATTTTTTCATCATTTACAAGTTGAATCCAAGGGAGATGGTAATAAATACTTTAAAGAAGTTGGCATCAATTTCACAAGCTTGCAAAAAAAATATCAATTTTGAGCTTAAAAGGATATCTAGAGCATTAATTTAAAAAAAACAATGAAATACTTGATGTTTGAAGGCCATATATATAAAAACTGATGACTTCATTCACAAACAATCCAATGATTCAGGAATATTTAGATTCTTGATTCAGAGCAAAAAGTAATTGAATGGCTTATTACTCAGGGGATCATGTGATGTCACAGCACCATAAATGACATAATTGAGCTTTCATCAATGCAAGACAGAGTAATCAATGGATGCCAAAAGGTTTGTACATAAAATCCCCATCTAGTACCTACTCATCCAATATCTCCAGACTAGTTTTTGGCTTGTGGTCTTTGTCAGTGAGGAGCCTTGAATCTGAGAGCACTGCACCTAGGTCTTAGGATGAGTATGCACTAGATGGAGATTTTATGCACAAGCCTTCTGGCATCCATCCATTGATTACTCAGGCTTGCACTAAGTGGCAATATGTATAGAAAGTTTTGCCTGTTTTAATAACAGTTATAAGCAAGCATAAGAAATGGAGATCATGTGATGTTTATTAACTTTTATTTAACACAGAGGCAAAACTCTCCATATAATAGCGTCACTCACTGCAAACCAGAGTAATCAATGAATGCAGGAAGGTTTTGTGCATAAAATCCCTATAGAGTGCTTCCTCACCTAATATCCTCAGACTAATTTCTAGCTTGTGGTGATTATGTGAACTTTTATTTACTGAATCCATCATCCCATCTTTATAATAAATCAAACAGATCAAATTAAAAATAAAAAAACGAAACTATTATAACCAAATTTAGTGAGAAATCAATGCTTAATAACAAATATTACAAAGAATTGAAGCCAAAAAAAAAAAAACAAATTCTAATGGAACAAATCCTGCAGAACTTTGAACATTTCGGCATCAAAACAAAATAATCTATTGTGAACTTTACAAGCAAAAAAAATTGGGGACAACTGCCATTTCAAAGGCATTGTTTCTACTGCAAATACTCCAAAAGATAAATGAGCATAAGAACTCAATAATCAGAAGAATATCAAATAGTCAAATAAACCATTACTTCCTTCCACTTAAATAGTTTACATTTGATAATCATCAACAAGACTATTAGATAAAATGCCTAAAAAGCTGCTGATTATTTGAACATTTTGAGAATGAGGTTTCTACCATAATGTGATCATCATTATAATAGAATTTGTTTTTGTAATATTTTTTCTTTATTTTTAGACTATTATTTGAACATCTAAAATTGGTAACTAAATATAGAGAAAGTTGATATTTATAAAAATATAAACAAATAAATTAGCAAAGTTTTCACCATTATTGAATATCTTTGTAAAAAGCTTGACATGTAGTAGTCAAAAAATATTTTACACTTTCATTTTAAAAGTATTTATAATTTTGTAAATTTAATAAGTTTTGAAAATTTACCTGCTCGTAAGGTTGACTGGCGGCTGATTTTTAATAAGCCTTTCTTTTTAATGATAAAACTAGATCCAATAAAAATGCTAGAACTTATAGCAAGACTCAGTCCAATATAGAAGTCCACATTAGACATGGTATCTTGAAAAATGGATAACTTGTCAAGAGAGGTAGTCTGATGAATTACATTTTTCAAGCTATATAAAAGATAACCATATATATATAATGCATAAATTAAATAAATATCATTAAAAATATTAATCCAACACAAGAAATTTTAATATACTTTTTTTTATCTTAATAAAATATAATAATATTTAAATTCTAAACCCAATAAAGATCTGCTAATTTAAATGAGTCTTTTAGCAATACAATACACCATGTGGAGCATAGAAAAGGTAGAATATAAATATTGAATTATTTTTTTAAAAATGACCAGTAGTTTAATAACAGATCTATTCACTGTGATAAAGAATGTAATTTAATATATGAGGAACAAGGAAATATTTTCTTACACAGATAATTTTTAAAGTAACATGGTTGAGTATAAATGGTGATAAGAAAAACAAGTTTAAATAATTGAAGATTTTTGAAATTTTAAAATATTGTAAAAATTATAATTTTTTTTTTTTTTTTTAGAAATATGGATTCATGAAGTTATACCACTTGATCATAATTATGTTTCTACTGTTCCAATTTATAAAAATTAAAAAAACTGCAGTAATTGTCATAGAATATCTTTTTATACAGTACAGTATTTTAGTGAATAAATTATTTCCAAACATAAATGAGTCATTACCGCAACATAGTGTGATTTTAGAAAATCAAAATTATAGATGATTACCCATAGCTAATATATAAGGTGTAACAGTAAGCATTATCATTAATGGTGGAAAATCTGAGGCATTTGAAATGAAAATAAATGTAAAACTGAGATGTATATTAACTCAGCTTTTTATCTACTTTTGTGACAGTAATCTGTGGGACAATTTACAAGTGATTTTAAAAATCAGTTTAGGTTTGATGGTTAAATTTTTAATTTGAATTAATTGAAACAAAATTTTCATTACCTTGGTATCTAGATTTACAGTTTATTGTTAATTGTGCTATTATTGCCAATTTAAAGAACTATTTAGAGAATAATGTTCAAAACATTCTTGTGCTTTAATAGCTAGTAATAGAATAAAAAAATCTTTAGTAATTTTGGGCTTGGATAATTATCAGTTAGAAAATATAGACATTTAAATAAATCTGGTAGGTTTTAAAAGAGAATAGCAAACTTGGATGTTAAAGTGCAACTCAGATTTCACTGTACTTTGCTACATTTAACAACTTTAAAAGATAAATTATTCATTCCATCATAGTGATGTAACTACTACATCTCAGCTAAATTTGCCACATATATATATATATATGGGAATTTTGAACAATTTACAAACTCTCTATTAATGCATTAAAAATATATAAAGATAATAATTTTCAGAAAATATAAAGGCAAAATAATGAAACAATTTGATATGATCTCAGCTTAATAGTTGAGATAATATTGAAACCATTACTCTAAGAGGACATCTTTTTTGGATTGGGCAGATGCAATGAAAAGTAACATTTCCTTCAAAAATATTTTATAAAGAATTTACATTTCAGGAAAGATGAATGCTATTCACATAATAAAGATTATTTTGAAGAAGTATAAACAGGCACAACATTGATTGCTTTTATGGGAAGAATATGGCTGAATCTATAAGACAAGAAAAGCTACAATAAAGCAAGATGTTGCAAAAGTTTATTGCAGCAAAGATTAAAAATATATTACTAAAAGATATCATCTAATCAGACTAAAGAATTAGTCCATAATACAGTAAACTTGTCCATTTACATGTAATATATAAAGATTATTTTGTCTATTCACACCTTTAATACTTTGTTTTTATTCTGCAGACAGGATATTTACACTCATTTTCAAGTGGCTGATGGTAATGATTGAGTTTTATAACGATATGTTGATTGATTATTTTAAACATTATAAGACTATATTAATCATATCTTATAATGTGGCAGTTTGCGTCTGTCTAAATCAAGGTTAGACAAGCTGCATTGACAGAAATAAATTGGCCAAGAACCTCTTTGCATTACAATTAATATAAAAGATAATTTTTTTTTCAAGTTTTACAATTATATATCAGGTATAAACTGAGAATCCTCTCAATTAAAATATTAGTGAGTAAATGTATTAAAGAATTAAATTTTAATGCATGATTTAAGTTAGGAATTAAAGAAATTTTGGAGCATCAGGAATGAAAAAGAAATTATGAAAAGAAATAGATCAGAACTTATAATGCTAATTTTAGAAAGTGTAGCTTGCAATCATGTGATTAAGGCATGCTTGCACTGAAGGCAATGAAATTAGTAGTGTATAGATATTTGTGTTGCATCTATTAGAGATTATTTTTCATTTTCACTTTAACTTTTTTTAGAAGTGTCTGTGAAAATTTTGTGCAGAAAGATGATACCAAGTTGCAAGAAGAAAAAATATAAAGAAAAAATCAAAAATTTTTCAGTCCAAATGGGAGAATTTTGCATATAAAGAAAGATAAATCTTTGTGTGTTATCTGCAATTGTACCAGTCAATCATTAGCATAGTGTATCCCTATAAAATAAAACAAAATATTTCTTTGGATTATTTATCATATGTGGATCTTATATTAATGAAGTTAAGTATACAGTTTGGCATGCAATCTAGATGTTCTTTGGCCCTACTGATTCAAATAACTGAAATTTTGTATATAAATAATGAGATTAGTTGATTGTTCTTACTACAGGTGAGATTTTATGGATCATCCCTATTTTCAAGATGAGTTCTATTCAATGTTAGCAGCAGTTAATTAAATTAGATTACTTCATTATAACAAGATTATTGATATGGTTGTGATTAATATAGATTTAGTTACTATTAAATTAGATTACATCATTAATAACAAGATTACAGATATGATTTTAATTAATACATATTTAATTAATATTGTGTTTTAATAACAACACAATTTACAAGTGCAGTTTTCATTAGTAATTCTTAATCAGAAGATAACCAATCTTAGACATATTACTAACTCACCAAAGTTATAGTGAGTATGCAGAACACTCAAAAGAACAGCCATCTTATTTTTGTATCTAAATGCAATAATATAGGCCAATCTAAAGCATTTCAAAATGGGAGCATGAAGATTTAATCCTCATAACTTTATATCCATAACATTGGTGAGTTAGTAACATGACCAAATAGTTTATGCCAATGGCTGATTACTTTCTCATGAAAAATTATTATTTGTTTTGATACAACCAAATTCTCAGAATAGAAATGTGTGTTTTTTAACAAATGCAAATATATGGCTAATAAAACTGTAGTTTATAAAATTTACAGAGTTTCAAAAAAATTCATCACTTATAAAGTAAAGCCATTTAAAATGTGTACTGGACTGATAATTCATAAAGCCCCATTCCTTTAACAATTACTTTATATTCAAATCTTAGGGATAATTCTATCAAATTTGTATATTCTTTACTTATGATGTGAAACTTTTACACCATTAATTATTCACAAACATTATAAATGAATTAAAAAAAAAACCCCTAGAAATTGCTTTAACAATTTTATTAAATTCTTCATTTTTGCTGTTATAGGCACAGATTTGGAAAGTGCTGATGTCTAATTTTATATATACATAAAGAGCCAATTAGTCTCCCCTCACCTAGCCATAAATTATTATTATGCCCCACTTCCTATAGCAAATATATATGTGTAAATTATTAATATTCAATACAAAACTAGTAAAGAGAAATATAAGGGAATAATCGTACTCTCCTATGTACTTTTTAACAATGGAAAATTACTTACATGCAAGAATAAGATAAATTAAAATCAATTGCCACACAGAATTTGTGGTTTTTGAATTTTTAGTTATGCAATAAATTAAGACACACACCCCCATGCCATCTCTATGAGACTATTGGCTTAACTATGTCTGAAGACTATAAAAAAGTTTGGTTAATGAAACCTTATGCTAATATTGCAATCTTATTTAAATATGATAATTCTCAATTTTTTAATGATACTCCATTCTTACATTTATCTAAAATATGAAAGTTATATAAAATTACAGTTTGCATCTTGCCTTTTTCCCCTCAGAAAAAGTATTTACTACATCACTAGTTGATAGCAAATGTAAAATGAATTCCTTTAGATAATACTACGCATCTCTTTTTGTAATATAATATTGCCTATTAGGTAGTATCAAAACTAATTTCCTTGATTTGTTTCTTGAATTTCAATTTACTGAAATATAATAATCTTTTTAAGACAAGTATATTTTATATACCTGGAGTCTAGATATAATATAGGGATTTGAACACAGACTTTCAAGCTCCCTTCAGCCATCCACTCTACCTCATTTAACTAATGCACATGCCAACACACATGAGATCAAAAAAAGATTTTTATGATTTATAAAACATTTTATAAGGCAATTGTCCAGATTTTCCTGCACATATAACTAACGGAATATTTCATGTGTGAACTGTAAAGGATTTTATATTAGCAGCCATTAATAAATAAATATGATCATTCTATATCCAGAAGATTAAAAAAAATAGAAAAAAAATAAAGAATAATAAATTAAAGATAAGTTTTGTGATAATTATACAAACTCATCCTTAAATCACATAAATGTTCACATACATAACATGTTAGTCCTTTAGTCTATTTATCTGACATCTTGTGATATTATATTTTTACTTCTATACCAAACATTTCTTTTTAAAAAGGCTTCAACACTAAGCATAAGGTTAACTATCCATTTTATTCCATTCTGACATTGAGAATAATTTTAGAATGTAAATGGGATTTTCCTGTCCCATCAAAGGCAATAAAATATTTTTTTAAAGAAAAGTTGTTATTCATTCACTTCTCATGCCCAATTGAATAAAAATGTGCAGACTCAATATCATCACATTCAGAAAACTGATGAGATACCAACTATTCTTACAATATTGCTATGTTTTTAAATTTTATGAAATGTCCTTAAATAAAATTCTTCCTATGCCTTTGTGTTACAATGATAGGAGAACTGAGAATAAATATGGAAAAATGACAGTTCAATACTCAATTAATTTAGCCAAAATGGTTGGTTACATTATTATAATTAAATATTTTTTTAATTTGTTAAATGTAATGGCATCACATTGAAATTTATACTGCACATCAAAATCTAAGTCTGCCCTTCTATCCAAAAAACTTCATATCCAAGCAAAAGTTGATAAAAAAAATTTCTTTTATCATTTGCTGATAAAGAACCAGGGTTTTTTAAACAATAATTGCTAAACCAAAGATCTTATAAATTGCATTTAAAACAATGAGAATATTCTATAACTTTAAATATATGTGGGACAATCATCAAAATAATGTAAAAATAGATGCTAAGAGAATGAAATTTTCATTCCTGATTTTAATTAATCCAAATTAAAAAATAAAATTGAAGCTAGTATACATCCCTGTTTAAACACCGATTTTCATTTTTAATCTCTCAAATTTTCTACTACAGTAATAAGTCTCTCATAACATCATGTAAAAATAGTATTTCTATACTGAGACAGTTATGTTCATGGCATACAACAACATGGTAGTGTGTGCATATATATAAAATTGAAAGAAAAAATAGAAATAAACACAAGCAAAAATTCTTGGCAGATATTTTCTATATTGCACTGGAATAAGCGATAAGAATTAAATAATTTTGAATTTAAAAAAAAATTATTATAAATAACACATTTAAAAAGTCTAATTAATATTTTATTAATTTGGACTTTGAAATTAAAACAAGCATGCTTTTATGTTACAATAGATATACTAGTAATTATAAAATTTCAATATCTATTTTGATTAAAGAATTTTTTTTAATTAAAGCTTGTATAACATATTTTGATAAAAATCCTATAAAATTGTTTTTGAAAGGATTAAGGTGATTTGAAAAGAGTCATTAACTTTTTTCAATCAAGATTAAAAAAACTTATTTTTAATTAGTATGCTTTTTAAAATTCCACCCTGATTATAAAAAGATTGAAAAAAAAGATTAGAGGGACAATTTTACAGATTATAACAGTATGATGACTATGAAGTTATAACTAAAGGCAAGAGACAGCATATTCAGCAACTGCTAGTTCCAATAGTAGTTTGGATTCATATGGAAACAAGATCCAACTTTTATGTGGCTCATAACCCATATCTGAAGAGATCTCACTTCAGGCTAACAGTTATCAGATTATATCTTTCCTGAAAATGACAACAGACCAGTCTACCATTTCAAAGGGACCAGTTTATCCAGAGATTCCATTAGCTTGCTGAAGTAGTTTATACACGTACTGTTTTATCTACACGCAAAAAAAGCATAAAGATACTTCATCATATATATACAGTGCAATTAGTGAATAGAATGTGCTATATATTGAGAACAATATTATTTTAAATAATTTCTTGAAAATGACAGTTAAAATTTTTTAATTACAAATTTTTTAAAAGTAAATAACTTTATTCAACTAAAAATAAGATGCATTTCCAATTTTATTAAAAAATGAAAGGTCGAAAAAATATTTCTATACTGGAGAACAAATGGACTTACAATTAATTAAGAGTAACCTGAAAGAAGAAAAACTTTGATGAAGGACTGTCAAAGAAATACTATATATTTTTTAAAAAGTAAAAAAAAAGAATTAATTAATAATTTGATTCATACTATTTTTTTATATACACACATATGTGTGCATTTATGTATTATTAAAAATGAATTGAATTTTTTTATATGACTATGATAATTCAAACATGTTAATTTTTAAATTATTATAAAGCACATACTGAATGTTTATATATAGAGGCATTTTATGTAAACTATTGACATATTTGTAAATCACAATGTGATAGCTAATTTTTTTTTGTATTTTAATTAAAATCAGAATGCTTCATTTATATTTATAGTTGTATTCTACAGACCTTCATTTCATATTATTTTAATTGTTATTAATAAATTTATATTTCATTGTTTAAATTATTCCAGTCAATTTATTTAATCCTAAAATATTACAAAGTATTATATGTTGGATTGTATCTCTTGCTCACAGTAACAATTATAGAGCTTTTGCTCACTTAGCTGGATTTGTGCATAATGTTCTGTTATATAAAAGGAGTTTATATTTATAAATATAATTTGTCCAAACTTCAAACACTTTTAGAAAAACTCTTTATTTGTACATACAGATACCCACGTTTCGGCTGACCTGCAGTCTTCTTCAGAGCTATTATATAATGAACAAAATAAAATAAAAATAAAAAACATAACTATATAATAACACTATAAAACATTTTAAACAATAAAAACCAAACTAAAAACAAACATAAAATATATATATTAAATAACTGAAATAAATAATCAAACCCAAATAAAACAATTAATATAAAATAAAATAGCTCTGAAGAAGACTGCAGGTCAGTCGAAATGTAGGTGTCTGTGTATGTACAAATAAAGAGTTTTGCTAAAAGTGTTTGAAGTTTGGACAAATTATATTTATAGGATATTACGGCAAACATTAAAAAAAGTGGGATTTTGGTAAAGTTTATATTTAGTGTTTATGAATATCCAGTTGATGATTTGATTACTTCTCTAGTGCTGTAGTCCACAAAAGGGATATCCTTTAAAGTCCATGCATTACATTTCATTTTATTTAGTTTAGTATTTATTAGAAATTAAGTTTATAGTTGACCAGTACATTAATGGCACTAAGTGGGCCAGAGAATTGATAATGGTTAGCATGTTTTAATATCCCAGCATTATTTTTTTTGTTATATTTTGATGGATTAGCACTTAAGTTTGTGCATCCAAATTATTTGTTTAAAGAATCTGCTCCAAGCTGGCGAGAACTAAATAATTAGCCTGGTCTATAGTAGACCCATTTCAAATTCAGTTACAAGGTTGACTGTTGATTTTATTTTTGATCATTCATGATGATAAATGATTATTCATTTTGTATAATGCTGATGAACTTATAATAACTTATAATTAGTTCTGTGATGTCTCATATTCCTCATACTGATCTCTATCATGCTCATGATATTCATTATATTATTTGTATATTTAAATTAGACTAATCATTTATATATATATAATGATCAACTTTACTGCGCAATCACATGAATTCAAACAAAGATGAACATTTTTTGATTCATTAAGTAAGCCAAAACTAACAAAAACAATATACAAACTTTTTTCTTACATTTGGCTGAAAATATCATGTCCATGAAGTTTCTTGATTCTCTAAAATCAAATCAAGTCTTTGGTAATCAATCTTCTGTGATTAAAACAAACTCTTAAATAAAATTATTGAACATACTTTTGCTGTAATAGATGTCTTTTTTTATTCTCCTTATTTTTATAAATTGAAACAATAAACAACCTTAAGATCAAATGGCGCAGCTTCATGAGTCCATATATAATGCTAAACAATTTCAACAGTTTTGAAACTAAAATAGCATCACCTATATTTAAAATTTTCCTCAGGTATTTCATCAGGATATGTTGCCTTTTTACTTTTATGATCACAAAGAGCTTTTTTATCTTCATTAAGTTAGAGTAAATGATTAGATAGGATAAATATGTCACTAAATGAAATTTTCTGAAATTATACTACTAATCAGAAGGTAATAAAAATAGTCACCATATTTGCTTGAAATATCCTAATTATCATATAAAAAACATTATACTCTGATTTAATAAGATTACAATGACAAATATGAAGGATAAAAAGTGCATTTGGCTAGAGAATATTGCCCATCTAAAAACACTATTATTATTCGGTCTGTTAAACCATGAGTGTCTCCTGGCATACTAACATAAAATTACAAGAGCACATCTCATCCTATTCTAAAGCCATCTATAGTAATCTTAAATCATAAATGAACTCCAGATGACATAGTGCTATAATACCTCCATTACCAGATTTCATATCAGTTATATGAACAGAAAAACATCATTTCAAACTACAGAGGAGGAAACAGTCATACACTAGTAAGTTAGTTTCTCCAAATTAAATTTTCCAAGGACAGGATTTAAAAAGCAAAGATGGTAGATCACAAACATTTTTCCCCCCAAAATTTCATGCATATGTCATCATTACTCATGTATCAAATGGTTGACAATTAATACTTAGCAAGAAGAAACTTAGCATTTGAAAGAACAGGAGTTTTTTTAGAATTATCTGACTGCAAAATTTTCCAATGAAGAATTGTACAACATTGTGAAAAATAAAATTTTTCAAAAAAAGTTATCCAAGTGACTGCTGAATTATATATGTCAAATGAATGAGAATATTATTTGTGGTATTACACAAAATACCAAAAAAAAAAAAAAGAAAGACCTGTGGAATATGAACAGATTACATTAAAAAAATAGTTCAGAGTTAACTTGCATTCATTCCCCGAAATCAAAAAAAAATTGGAATAGATGAAGAATACCTCAACCATTTGTGGATGCTTATCCCATTGTTTCTGGTAATAATGTTATAACTGAAATAAAAGTAAATCTATATTCCTCTCACACCAAAGATCCATGGGCCATATATTCGAACCCATAGTAGCGAAGGCACTATGCACAGAGCACAATGATACTAAACACAAAATAAAAGCATGCTTCATTGCAAATGATGACAATGCAATAAACCATAAAGAATTGTGCTTTTCCATTTCTAGAAAGTGGACTATGTGAAGACATTGAATAAATTTGCATAAATTCCTACCCAGTTGCTTAAAATCACAACTCAAGCCGACATTCTCAAGATAGGCTACGAATATGGGGACTAAAGGTTCCCGAAAGTGCTCAGCTTGATAATTCTCTTGATATTGGGCTTCACTTGTTTGCGTAACATGCAAGTTGTAACTTACTGAGGATATTATATTAACTTTATTATTTTGTATCATTAGATTCCTAATGACCTATTTGAAATGAAGTATGCACATTTTACGTTTACATACTCTTGACAATATTATGTCAAAAAAGTCCTATAGCTGTCTCCCCCCTCCCAACCTCTCCAGAAAGATGGACATGAAATCACAAGAAGATAAAATATTTTTTAACCAATGGGAATTATAATGCTATAATTAAAGAATTGCAAACCTACTAAAAATTAGTTTTGATATATCAATATGATAACAAGTTAAGAATTCCACTTTGAGCATAAAATTTTTAAAAAAGTATATGAAAACATCTATTAACATATGCAATTATACTAAAGTAGCATTTTAAATTAGATTCAGTTATGGCTTTCACATATATATTTTTTAATTAATAAGAACAACAACAATAAAAGAATAATAAACTTATGAAAATGGAATTTTAAAACAGCCATTAAAAAAAAAAAAATTCAACCCTGGTATAACACTATCTAATCAAATAAGTATTTATGAATGATTATAAAAAATAAGAATTCAATTTTTTTAAACATTCGGGTTTTTTACAACATTTTATACATAAATATACAATAGTTATAAAATAATACATTTTTAAATGTGCAAATGAAAAAATAAAATAGAAAATAATACCATTATATTCTTTGACCTCCAGAAAATAAATATTAATGAAAATAAGTAATATAGCAAAACAATTTATAAATTCAAAAAATAAAAAGTACAATTACTTTTCTTGCATTTCAAATATTGTATTTAATAATTCAGAAACAGTATTATAACTTGAGCATTAAATATACTGAGGCGTTTTCAAGAATAAATATGGAAATGACTACAGTAATATTTGTGTATAAATACAAACACATGACTGGAAGGTTCAATTCTCTGTTTATTTTTGATAAATTCATTCAAATATTAAAAAAAAAAACTGCATAAATAATTAAATATGATCAATTGCTTGATACTTCAAGGTTCTTTAAGTGCTCTCCTTTTCATATGCTATATAAATCCACTACTAGCAAAAATAGAATAAGTATTGTCTGGAATATACATTCCTGAACTAAAAGCTAATATTGCTTACATTGCTTATATGTATGATGGGTCAGTTTTTCTCTCTACACAAAAACAAATCTGAATACTTCAAAAAAATTTGGCAGAATATTCAAATGAATATAAGCTTGTATTTACTATATAGAAATCATGTGCCTGGTGGAGAGCTGAGTCCATTTCTAGGATTTTCTTCCAACCTGAGCCCTTCAACAATGCACACACAAATTCAGAAAAAAAAAGAGAAAATTGAAAAAATATTAACTCACTTTTGAAATCTTATCTTCCACTCTACTTAGAAATATCACTAATCAATTCTCTCATAAAGGTCATATATTTTACTTCCATCATACTATTCACAAAAGCACATTCTATACGTAGAACATTTTTCTGGGGTGGCCGTTTGGCATCAATCTCTCTAAGGTACTTTCAACAACTATTAATGAAAAATGGCCTAGGACTTAATGATATAAAATACTAAAAACCTGTAAAAATTTAATTTCTTCTTGTGTAAAATTATATTCCCATTTAAAGATTGTAGCAAAAATAATGCCCATGGACAACCCTCCCCCCATTATTGGATATTTTAAAAAATTTAATATCTCAATTATATACAATTCCAAGTTTCTTCTTTGTCCACCTACAAATAAATTCAAATACTGGTATGTTTATGAAATTACCCATCAACAGTTAAAAGTTACTGTGGAGGAAATAGTACTAAAGTGGAATAACAAGCAACTTATTACAAAATTTAGATTTGGGTCATTTGAACCCAAATTCTTTGATTTCCTAATCAAATTAAACCAGGATTCTCTACCTACATTGAATTTCTTCAGAAAAAGCTATTGCATGAATGTTGAAGATAAATTCTGGCTATGCCATAGAGATACAGAATACCAAACTCACTTCTTTTTTGAATGTGCAGGGGTTTCTCACCGACTTCAGAGCAAGATAAATACATTTTTCAACAAATTAAACACCTTTAGAGAAAGTGATAAATAGATTATTCTTCATAAAATATTTAGAACCACATGGTCTGTAATGAGGCAGAACCTGTATCTTCAAAATGACAGAAGAATAATTTTGTGCTATTATAAATAAACTGTAATCTCTATACATTTTGGATGTATACCAAAAAAAAAAAAAAAAAGCAACCTTTTAAATCATCAATAAATTATATTTGAAAGTAGATATGATCAATTGTATATTAAGTTAATGTTTACTTGAAACAAAATAGTCACATAATATTAAAATAAATGGATATCATTATAAATGATTGTGTTTTAAATGAAGATTTTTAATAGATATATTTTACCACTTTTTACTTGGGATTTGGACATTTAACAGAAGAGCAATATAGGCTTCAACCATTCACTGAAATATGAAAAGTTGTTTACTAAAAATAACAAGAAAAGACTGAAAGTGAAATATTTGGATGAGAAAACAAATAGCTATAATTGATATCACTGAAAGAAGTAAGAGACTGGCATGGACTGGACATACTGATCAAAACGATGATAATAGATGATCAGTTCAAGTCTTAAACTGTAACCCAAGAGATTGTAAAAGCTAGAAAGACAGCACATGGACGGTGGATGGATGAGATAAAAAGGCTTGCTAGTTTGTTATCGAAAGAAAAGCTAGGAATTGGAGAAAATGAATTAAACTTAGGAGATCTCACTGTAATGGATTGATAATGGTTGAAAATGATAAAGATGATTATTTATAAAAAAATACAAAAATATACATTTGGATATAAAGTAATGATCACTGATTCTTAATGCTCATGTTGAAAATAAAGAGAATCATGTGATGCTTCAGTTATTTTACATCATCTGGACAAAGAATCAAAAAGCATAGAATTAACTTTAAAATGAGTACAATAAATATATAGCTGCTATCCTAGTATCGAATCAGAATAACCAATTACACAAGCAACCTAATTTGGATTCAAAATTCTTAGAGGATTTAAATCTCCAAACCATCCAGCTTAACCACTCTAGCTCCCTCTAGATGGCAATAACATGGCAACTGCTGGTGTATAAATCTCACTTTATTAATTTGAACAGTATCCATTGCTACTCAATGAAGAAGATTAATAACCAAAGATCAGTCAAAGAAATTTGAATGTAGCAGTACCATCTAGTGTTCACTAGTTATTCAAGCTTATAATAGATAGATTTGGAATAGTTGTACATGATAAAACTATGCATAGATATTCATGTAAAATTTTGTTAGGTATAAACAAAAGTATCTATACTTAGCACAAAACTGAGGCCAATCTACTTGGAATCAAAACCTTAGAGTGTTGGAGTCTTATGTTGTGTAAGTACAAGAGCAAAAGCAGATAAAAAAAAGTCCCTACCTCATGTAAGAGTGGTACAATGAAAATTACACAACAGAAATAATATTCATTATTGGATAATCTCTAATCTAATGAAAGATTAATAAAAAAACTTTCATTAAGTGATTTATGTCAAAGCTGTGAGGGCAACACATTTGACACATGCCAATTAAACTGTAATTTGCTAAATATATATGTACTGACCAGTAATAGAGATATGTGTAAGATTGTGATCTGGGTCAACTGACGAGTGCTGGTTCAACATGAAATATGCATCTTGGGGTTCATACATCTTTTTCACATGTCTTTGGTCATATATTTATGATTACATCCTTCCACAAGATGATAAAAGCAGATAGAAACCGGTGTAGTGAAAATTCATTAAAGTAAATCACTGCTCTTGGTGTATTAATAAACTATAATGAAAAATGTTTTCACTATCCTCTTTTCTGTATTTAGACACAGTACTTTAAAATCATATCATTGTTTAACAATAAAAATGTATACAAAGCAAAGTGAATGATATAACATTGTGGTGTTAAATTCTTTGAAATAACTACAGCAAAATAATGAGACAAAAGTGCTTTTAATAAATTATAATTCTTTTTGAAAATGTTTGTTTTATTTCAAATGCTATTTTTCTACATTTTCCGATCATTATCAATTATATATCTACAAATCAAAAAACAAATATATCAATATGTAAAACAAAGTGAATGTAAAATATTCATAAATGAGATCATACTTTTGATGCAATACTGTATGAAATTCAAGAAACAATTGTATTTATATATACATACTTTAGTATTAGTATAAAAATAATGTTAAATCAAATCCCTTATTTTAGATTATCTTCTTTTTTTATATAATTTTATGAATAATATCATTAGTATACACACTAAACAGCAGTTAGTATACCAAATTAATGACAATACATTAAATCAACTTTAAATAATCTACCTTCTATATTTTTATTAACTATTAATGAACAATAATTTATAAATATGATATTTTAAAATAAAAATATGACAAAAGTGTACCAATTTAAAAACCGATTTAAAACAAAAAACATTACTATAAAATCTAAAAAAGTTTATTATAATATAAGTATGATAAAAATTATTTTTATATTCATATGGTTGGAATTTATTAATTACACAATTTCAAAGCGTTTCCATGTTATATCTTACCTCATACTTTAAATAAACTTTCCTGCTATAATTTATTTATATATACTAAACAACAAGTTAATTGTTTAAATTCAACTAATTTAATAGATTTATTTAAAATGTTTTTAAATTGTCAATTTTCAGCTCCATCTATATAAAATTATTTGAACTCTAATTTTCTAATCTTCATCTATTACTACTATTTAAATTATTTTTTTTTTCCTTTTTAGTATTACATTGACTTCTGTTACATTTATAAAATAAAATATTCACTATATATATATTGTACCCTCACTTCTAGGAAATATGTAATAATAATAAATTGGTCTAGCTCAAATAATCTCAGGTTCTTTTAAAATAATTCTAGGCAACTATAATCTCTGTAATCAAGCATGATAAGGGATTTAATATCATTCCTAACTACATTTGACTAATACTAATAATAAATAAATAATAATGATAATAATCTTCAATGTATACTCTAATCTCATCTCCTCTCATTGTAATACTGATCATGTGTAATAATAATAATATAATCTTTTCTTATCCATATGGTATCTTAAATAAATATGTGGTATAATCTTATAATCTGAGTATATGTGGCAACCAAAATAATATGATAATTCTGTGTAAATACTTTATAATTATTCTATGACCATAATAATAATAGTATGATAAATGAAGTTTCTTAAAGGAAATCATATCAAGAAAATATTATAACTCTTAAATAATAGTTTTATTTATGTTGTGCAAATATTATATCTTAATTCAAATTATCTGTGATTATGTAACTGTGATGTGGAGAAATTGAGTCAACACCAAGATTTATAAAACAAATTTAACACATTTTATTAACAACTTCAACAATAAATTATATACATTATTTACATCATTAATGAACTTTATCTAGTTACATTTCCTGTACTTTCCAAAAAATAAATTAAACAAAATAAGATATGAGATATGGAACATTGTTTTATAAAAAAATATCTATTATTAAAATATTATCATAGTATATTTCTATCACATCTTCATTAAGTTAATAAGTTTAAAATATAAGATAAAATTAATCAGTCTACTATTCATCTATTACTGGTACTTAATTCTTTTAAGATAATTTAATACATCATGTAGTCCTTCCCAACTTAATAACAACATGAATAAATTTAATTAACAACATAGCGATTAAATTAGATTGCTTACTAATTATTAGTTTAATATCAGATAGAATATATGTGCTAGTGTATCGTTATTACGAATAACCTTTACAAAACTTATGATTATTTATATTCTTTTACATGATTTAATTTTATCATTTTACTTGTCAAAAAATATGCATCATAAGTAAGTCTTTTAAAGATACTTATCTTTATAAACCCACTTTACTTATCACTTATCCATCTTTATAAAAAAAAAAAAAATCAATTTCAAATATGAAAAGTTTTATGATTCTTTTACTGACAAACCATATTCTTATCATCTTTGTATTTATTTCTATCTTGACTCCAAGTAAGACAACCTATCTTATCCTTTTCAATAACAATTCCGCACTTCCAAACTTATTCATCATTTCACGTTTTAAATACAATCCTATACGATGTAATACGAAAAATTTTGATAGTGAATAAATGGGTAGGCGCCATGGAAAATATACAAGCTATAGGGCTGTTATCTATATTTGCATAATCATCATTATTGATTACCCATATTCCCATATAAATAAATCCTACATAAAATATTTCCTTGGTTTCATTTAACTTACTACCAAGCCACTATCCTTATAACTTCCTTAGAGATCTATCACTCTACATCGCTAAAATTCTTCCCACATTTCTATAACAATAAATAATTTCACATATAAATAATGACCCAACTGCTCAATAAGAAAAGATTACTTTATTTCTTTGATAACTCTTAGACCAAAATATAAATAATCAGTATCGATATAACACTTTAATCACTTAAAATAAATACTAAGTTCAGTTAAGATAGAATCATATACTTATATTCCCATTACATTAAAATATACTTATAATATAAATAAAAGTATGCATATTTTTAAAAATAAATAAACTCCTATAATCTATGTGTATGCACCGTGTTTTGATATACGTTCTCACACATGCACACAAAAATGACATATTTTGACTATTAAAAACAAAAAAATACATTATAAAATCATTAATATTTTTACAATTGTTACCACAAATAATATCTCCACTGGTCACTTAGTTGACGTTTCTGGTTCATGAACTAAATAAAACATTATATATTATATCATTTATTCCACATTATCATTATCACACTTAAAATATTAAGTTTTTTTAAAACTATTAAATATTTTTTTATAAGATTCTAAGCATTATGTTAGTAAGTAATTTGATATTTTCATGTTCCTTTCCTACCTCTAGCCTATAAATAAGCATTAACTAAAGTTAGTAAAAAAAATAAATTTAAGACTATATTTACGAAAAAGAAACTCCATCAATTAAAAGTTCATTAAAGAAAATGTCTTTTTTCCTTCTCTTCACCTCCCCAGCACTTGTTGATAACACTTCTGATGCCAAAACCACGCATGCTCCGATGGTTTCACTTTCTAAGACAAAAATGAATGACAATTGTCCAAAATAAAAATACGATAAGTCGACTTTACAATATCCGAATTGATTTAAAATAACCATGGATTTGCTTCTAAAAGTTTATAAAATAAGAATTCACTAAAAATAATTATTGAAAGTATTTTTTTTAACTATCACATAACAAAATAATTTCAAAAGTTCTGCTCCTTGTATTCAAATTTCCAGACGGTTTATATTCTCTGACACAGCAATAAGATTTAGCGTTCCTTGATATTTACTACATAGTTAAAGATTTCCATAAATAATTTTTACCTTTTGTATGACCAGCATACATTAATTAATAATAGGATAATTTTAATTACCTATTTTTCGATAAGGTATAAAATGTTCTGATAATGATCTTAATTTTTTACATCTTTTAAAATCATAGTTTTAAAATAGATTACTAAATATTTCTTCATAAAGAAATATTTCAGCATCTTAAAAATCATTCTTTTATCAAATTTAAAAGTTTTTTTAAAATTTACCACCTTATTTTTTTTTTTAAAATAAGCTCTCCAAATAAAAGCATTTTCATATTTTTACATTCCATATCTGGCGACTTTTCCAAATCTCCCCTGTGATGTCCATCTTACTAATCTCCATAGCAAAGTAAAATCATTAATTACGACAGGTAAAATTCTGTGCCCAATGGAAAAATCATAATTCTGATATTTTCCATATAAACTAAAATTTAATAATGATTGATTCATGTTTAATGCAACGTTAAAATTTGGCTTAATAAATTGGCAGATAAGGAATTACTTAGCTTTTAGCACGGCATATCTGTATTATACGATCCTTAGAATAAATTACTGTACTTTCTTTTTAGAACTAGAAATTAATACAATTGACTATTAATCGTAAACTTAGTTAACCAAAGTAATCGTAATAGTGATAACAATAGTAGTACCTCGAGAAAAAATTGTACACCTGTTTTATACCCGAACAAATTACACATTTGATTGGTTTAACTAAACAATGATCTGCTAGCTTACTATATCCCTGACCAATAACACAGGATCAAAGTTAAAAATAAATAATAATTTATCTAATATTTATTATTTATTATATTATTTAATTCTTAGTTAATTTTCATATTTTATTTACACCTACCAAACACTTTAAAATAACTTTTAAAATCATATCATAATATTTATTATTACTTTAGCCTTCTTTTAAAATGTAGTTATTTTTCAAAACAAAAATAAAATCTAATTTTACTTATTACATTCGTTTTAAAAACACAACTTAATATTTATAACAGCTAATTTTATTTTTATTCTGGGATAGACAAATATAATATTTTTAAATTTTACATTAGAATTTTAAACACTTTTGCAACTTTACTAAAAAAAAACTCCGCAAGCACACGACTTACAAAAATAAATGAAACGCTTATAATTTAATTGAAAATAAAATAAATGATTTAATTTACAAAATATTATATTAAAATAATATTATAGCAAAATTTAGAATAATTATTTTAATATTATAAAATCGAATATGCACTTGTCTCCCATATTATCACTTTTAATTAAATGATTTTTAAGTAGAATTATTAAATATAATTATTATTATTAAATAGTCTATTTATTTAACTTTAAGTTATTACTTTTAAAATTTACTTTAAACAATTATTTACAAGACTTATTAATGCAGTATTTATTATGGCCAGTTTTCCCAACCATACAATATTATAATTTATCTTTAGTTGACTGTCTTTACAATTTTAACATAATATTCTACAGTAAATATTCTTATTTACTTTAATTAGACTTTTTAAAAAAAGATTGTCAACACAACATATACATCATGCCCCTAAAATAGTTTTTAAATTTTTTTAGTAAATTGATTTAAATAATTCATCCTAACCTAACCAAAAGGCTACAATATATATACTAATTATTTAATCTATTTTTTATCATTTTAATTATAAAAATTATCAACCATTATTGATCCTCTGCAGGATGAAAGTAATTCTGGATCTATTGCATTTTCTTGAGATGTAGTTTAAGATCTCAATTTCTCACCTATTGATATTTCTTCCAACAGCCCAGCTTCATTTCAGCTCCTTATTTTCTTTCAATATCAATAATACATGCTTGTTCTCTCAGCCATGTATTTCACTTGCAATATCTCTTTGTTACATTTAATATATATCACATATTTCACTATATGGTTTGAAATTTTTGTATTGTTTTTTTTTTTTCATGTAAAAATTATTTATTTATTTTTTCAAATATAAGCATATTTCCTTTTCAGATATTTTTACCAAACAACTTCATCCAAGATTAATTCTCTGATTAATTTCCTCCATTACGTTTCCAACTATTTTAATAATCTGATTAAAGTATTTGGTTAGATTATTCTAACTCATTGTTATCAATTATTATTTTCTATTTTTATTAAAAAGCCAGTGAACATACCATTACTATATAATCATACATCTGTTTATATATCATTATTCATGCCAGATTTGCTCCCTCCAGTCACTGCACTGTTTAGAGAATCCCCCCCCCCCATTTATTGTATATTCAGTATTTTTTATGTGTTTTAAATAAAATCTTGATTTTTTATATATTTTTTGTCATCTGTGTTATACCAAAATAGTTTTTGTCAGATTTCCTGTTTTTCCTATGGATATTTGTCCTTTTAATTTAATGTAAAACATTCTTCACATTTGATTTTATATAGACCATTTACTATTTATCAAATTTTGTGTTTTTACATTATTATTATTGTTATTATTTATCAAATTTTGTGTTTTTACATTATTATTATTATTAATGTTGCTAATAATTTTATTTAGGTTTTGATTTAACTGTAATTGTCATGTCTGACCTTGTCTTTAGAAGTGGATTATTACAGATTCCTTGCCTGATTGGCTAGCACCCATTCACTATCCAATGGGGATAAATCCTTCATTGGGGATTTGTGCACATAATCCGAGTATTTCCAGTAAGGTAAGGGATGCCACTAAATAGTCAGCCTTTTTGGAGGCGAGGCAGAGAGCAATATTATTTCTGTCAACCTGAATGACTGAACATACTCTCCAATAAACCCTATGCCATCAGCAAAGGTATTTTCTCTAGTCATTATTGTGACATCCACACAGTGATGCAGGTCTACCTAAAGACTGGAAACTGCTACATCTGCAGCCAACTTAAGGCAAACTGTCCTGCACAGCCAAAAGAGTCTGAACTAGAGCCGACTCGAGGCAAACTATACTGCACTGCCGGAAGAGTTGTTCTTGAACTCGCAAGTGAGTTCCATTACTCAACATGACGATCTCAGCATTAAATTGTATAGACCATATTTATACGTTTTATTAACTAACATGTATGTATATTCTTGTTGCTATACATATTAATTATTGAGTAGTGTCATCATTTGTCTGTTGATTTGGAACAAAACCTGTAAATTTTGCCAAACACAACAGATCTGGCATAGTCGGATAAAAAAAATTTCCCTCATGGCTGGAAAAATTATATTTGAACTCATTATAGAAATACGCGTCTTCTTAGATTGCGTATTGGTTTTATTTTCTTTGGTGATTTTTTAAAACCACATAAAACTGTTGAATAAAAATTGATCCCAAATGTAAAGGCATGTCAATTTAAAGCTACAACCAATCACAAGAGCTTTACTCGCAAGACAGTGACAAAAACTTGCCGTAGTGGTTTAAAAGCTTCATTGAGTTAGTTACAACAATATAGTTGTAAAACTGAAATTTTAAGAGTGGTAATCCTAAATAAAATCAACCAAAAATTAAGAATGGTAACTCTAAATAAATTAAAAAATTAAGAGTGGTAACTGAATAAAATTAAAAATAATTATGAGTGGTATCTTGCATAAAGAAATAAATATGGCTAATGCAATCGACTCTACGAAAGCTTTTGACCCAGCTCAACCTAAGAGTTGGTCAAATTATAAGGAGTGCTTGATTTTTTACCTACAAGGAGTGCTTGATTTTTTACCTACAAGCCCACCAGATTAAAAAACCTGTGATAAAGTTAGCCACTCTAATGATGATTATAGGTCTGCAGATGTACAATACACTCAAGTCTCAATCTAGGGCTGTGACCCCAGCTGAGCTGGATTTTGACAGAGTGTTGACAAATTCTCACAGAGTATTTTCCCCTAAACCCTCGACAAGAATACATATACCATTTTAATCTCAGCATGCAAGAACAGGAGGAAACAGCTAGAGAATTTGCAATAGGAATCCAAACATTAGCCATGAAGTGCAATTTCAAAGACTTTATGAATGGAGCAGTTTGAGATCATTTTATTTGTGGCATAAACGATCACAATTTGAGGCTGAAAATGTTGATGATTCCAGACCTAGGTTATGAGACAATGGTAGCTCAGGCAGGACTAGCAGAGACTATAGCTAGCAAGCTACCCCATTAAAAAAATTACTAAGTATGAGTTACAAAATATTGAGCATAACACTGGGTCATCCAAATAATCAGTTAGCTCAGAGAACTCAGCATCAAATAGCTCAAGGCTTTGTTATAGATGCAATGAACAAATGCACAGGCAGGCAGAATGCCCATACCACAATGCAACATGCATGATTTGCGAGCGAGTCAGACATATAAAGGCAGCATATCTAAAATTAGAAAAGACAAATGGCCAATATGAGAATGAAAAAACCTATTCCAAAACACAGTAATTGCAATTATAAGAAATCTAAACAAGTTGTCTGTATAAATCATATCAAAGATGACCAGTCTGAATTTATACACACTGTTAAAATTAATGATATGCCAGTTAGGATGAAACTTGACACAGGGTCAGCAGTATTTATAGTTTCAAGAAAGAGAATAAATATAAACTACACCCTAGCAGTAGGTCAATATCAGATTATCAAGGATATAAAATCAAACTGTTGGGTCAAACAACAGGAAAAATTACTATGCTAACAAAGCTATATACCTATCACTAGTAGTGGCATTAGATAACAACAGTGATTTAATGGGCTGTGACTGGTTCGGTCACTTAGGGTTCAAAGTGACCAAAGTGAACCAGCTCACATTTATTAAAGATAAAATCTGATTACTTAGAAGTCAACAAAAAGCTATCTGAGTGCCAATGGATGAATCAGAACATGCCAGCAAAAGACAAAAAAAAGTCCAGTGGCCCAAACCTGAAGGTTTCTCATCTAGACTTCATCTGGACTATGCTGGTCCATGGAAAGGCAAACTGCTGTTGATAGTGGTGGATTCATTCTCCAAGTGGCTGGAGGTTGTGGAGTACCATCTCTTCACTCCCCAGCCATGATAGAAGCTCTGAGAATGCTATTTACCACACATGGTCTTCCTAAAACAATAGTGACTGACAATGGCACAGCTTTTTCAGTGGGTACATTCAAAGCTTTCTGCATTATTAACAACATTGAACTCATGAACCACCTCCATTCCACCCTGAAAGTAATGGTCAGGCAGAGAGATTGGTACAAGAAGTTAAGAAGCTAATAACAAAAATGGATATGGGAAGTTGGAACACCAGAATTGCCAGAACTCTGCTAGTGCAACACTCCACACTGAGCATAGCAACAAGAAAGGCTCCAGCAGAACTGTTATTCAACAGACCTATCAACCCTGAAACCTGATGCCATACTTGAATGAGAAAAGAAAAAATAAAACTTCAAATAGGTACACAAGTACTATGCCGTAGTACTATAGGTCCACAAAATGGATCCCAGTAAAGGTGACTCAACTAAAGGATCTCTACACAGTCATTGCACAAACAGAAGATGGTCATCAACATCATCGCCATCTCAACCAGCTAAGACTCAACCACATAACAGAAGCTGACAAAAGCAGTAACCAACCTGGGACAAGTATATCAAGCAGGAAAGACAAACATCAAAGTTAAGATGGCAGCTAACATCTGGGAACAACTTCATGAAGCAAAGAAGAAGAAACCAAGAACAGTGATGAATGAAAGCAACCAACAAAGCGGACAATATGTTGTCCATCACATCTCGATGACTATGTTCTCTAGGACTAATTTTAGCCAGGGGGAAGGATGTCATATCTGACCTTTGCCTTTAGAAGTGGACTATTCCAGATTCCTTGCCTAATTGGCTAGCAGCCAGTTGCTATCCAATGGGGATAAATCCTTCGTTGGGGTTTGCACACATAATCCAAGTGTTTTCAGTAAGGTAGGGGATCTAACATTAAATAGTCAGACTTTTTGGAGGCAAGGCAGAAAGCAATTACTTATGTCAATCTGAATGACTGAATATGCTCTCCAATAAATCCTCTGACATCAGCAAAGGTATTTTCACTAGTCATTATCGCAGCATCCATGCAGTGAGGCAGGTCCACCTAAGGACTTGGAAACTGCTACATCCATGGCCAACTCAAAGCAAGCTGTCCTGCACAGCCAGAAGAGTCTGAACTAGGGCCGACTCAATGCAAGCTGTACTGCACATCCGGAAGAATCATACTTGAACTTGCAAGGCAGGCTATTTATATAGCTGGACTCAGCATGACTATCTCAGCATTAAATTGTATAGATCATATTTATATGTTTAATTAACTAACATGTGTACATTTTGTCACTAATAAATTATACATATTGATTGTTGAGTAGTGTCATCATTTGTCTGTTGGTTTGGAACAGAACCTGTAAATTTAGCCAAACATAACAGTAATATAAAGAGTATTAATTCTTGGTCTGCTTATTTTAAAAAAGGTTTTAGCAACTGTTTATTCCAAAGTTTATTTTATTAATTCTTTTGCTATCAAATTATATATGAGGTAATCAATATTTATACATTACTTTATGAAATCATTTCCTTATTGTATAAAAGTTTGAAAATAATATACTTGCTCATTTTGTTTTACTGCTAATTTTTTGTTTTTATATTCTATATTAAAAACCTGATTTATTTACATATATTTTGTTTTTAAATGCTTTTAAGACTTGTATTTATTTGGATCAAATCTTGAACGAATTTTTAATTTACTTTTGCTGAACAGATTTTCTTAAAATTTTGTACAGTTTTCAGTTTGGATGACAATGCGATCTTTCAGAGTTGTTCAAGTTACAGCACTGGCAGGTACATTTCAACTATATTTTAAAAAAAAAAAACACTTTTAATTTGCGGAAGAAATATTATAGACATTTACATTTAATTACAATAGAAAGGGAAAAAACTTTAATTTCTCTTGGACTGTTTGCATAATATTTGCTTTGCCTTCATAAAAACAAAAACCTTGTAAGCGATATTAAACGATTTTATGTACTAGATATATTTTATTTAACTTATCCTTTTGGTTTGTTTGTCTTGTAACCAATTTTAAAACTATTTCCACTGAAAGAATCTTCTTCAAATTTTGTATACCTATTTTTTGAATTTGAATAAAAATACCCAAACATTAAAATACAAAAATAATATATATATAAATATTTTTTAGGAATGCTTTTATTTAATTTTGAGAACCAATGCACTAAAAAACAAACAAAAATTTTTTTTCTTGGATCACAATTTTGATTTGTTATATGTAACTTTAAATGAAAGTGTGCAGCATTTATAAATGTTTAAACAATACACTTTGTGATCAAATCAAATATTCTATTATTGCTTGAATTAACTAATTTATTGATGTCATATGCTATTGTTTAAATGTGCATATAATAACCTAATTATCTATTTATATTTATAAATTCTAAATCTAAGTGAAATTTTATTAGTTTTTTTTTTTTATACCTTCAATGATTTTTATATAATTCTTTATTTTTTGTAAATGTTGAATAAAAGTTCATAATCAACTATGTATATTTTATAAAATGTGGAATTTAATTTACAAATTTCAATAAATTTGATTTTAAATTCGTTCATGCTTAAGTATTACATATTATATGTTTTCCTATTTTAATATATTTGTAACTCTAAATATTTAATTCTCTCTTTTTTTTAATTATTGTAATTGTTATACACTCATTATAATCGAGTATTAAGAAAAGGTAGTATTTAATATTCAAAACTTTTACACTGCACTGATTCTGGCAGTGGTCTGCCAAAAGCATGCTTGGTGCAATGTAAAGTTTTGAATATTAAATATTACCTTTTCTTAACAATTACAATACATTTATTAATAAAATAAAATAAAATAGTAATATAAGAAATACTTTAAAAAAAGTATATTAATAAAATTTAATAAAAACACATAAAAATAATTTATATTATTTAAAAATAAATACAGTAAGCCATGATATATGTTTATTAATAAACAATCCTTCAATTATATACCCCTCCTATTCCACCCCTTAAAAAAACAGACATACATAAACAAAAAGTAAAAGCACTAAAATTCATAAATTTAATAAATTTTAAGATACAGTAACAGGCATTTTTCCATCTTGGAGGATTATATGTGATCACGTTTATTAATAACATTAGTTTAGCAGTGAAAGCACAACACGTTATAATGCACTTTATTATCCTTTCCAAATTTGATATGTATAGTGATTCACTAATAAAATGTTTTGTAACTATAAAGCTAGAAGTTTTATAAAGTTTAATGAAATTTGTAAAGTACTTTTCTTAAGTGATAAAATAAAAGTTATCAATTTAGTTAATAATAAAGAAAAGAACTGTAATTTTTTATCAGAAAGCTTAAAGTTTGAAGTTCAAATGAAATCAGAAATGAATAACAGTAAGTAGAGGTGACTGTATAAATACTGAGATTGATACACTTAAACCACATCAAAATAACTAACAACCATAGTCCCTTGATAATGAGATTGTATTTTGTTTTCATGAGGAAGCAAAAAAAAATTATTGAAGAAAAAGGATATCACTATTCATTTTATTTAAAATAATACAGATATGGTAAAAAGTTTATCAATTTTTGAGAGAATGTGATTTCCATGCTACTACTGTCAATGGTCAGGCCAGCAACATCTGAAGAAGAGAGAACAACACCTCTCGAAATGTTGACCTGTGTGCTATTATTAACAGTTGAATATATTTGGAACTATTAAATAAAGTTAAATTTTTTTGAAAAACATTAAATAGTTACATTAGATGAAGGAAATAGTTCAATATATATATATAACATTAAATATATATGTAAATGTGCTCTCTCAATTTATTATTAATAACTACATTTTACATTTTTATTTATTTATATTGTAATCTTAATATATATAGAAAAGCATCATTAGTATATATGTGCATGTTGAAAAATACTGTGAGCAATTTAGTAAGCAATATGTATTTATTGTATTCAAAACATATCAACAAAATGTGAGCTATTACAAGCGCTATATGATGTATGTGGGAGTGATCTGGAAGAAAATATAGTGGCTATTATGATTCCTTTATAATGAGGTATCTTACATTTTATAAATAATATTTTATAAATAATATATATCTAATGAAATATTTTTTGCAATGTAACATTTAAAAATAAATAAGGAATAAACAGTAACATTTGGAAAAACAGTTCAAATAATTATACAAAGATGAAGGCAAAAATTAACAATTAAATAAAGAATACTTTAAATTATAAATCATAATTGAAAGTTTGTCTTTCATGACATAAGTTTAACTTTAATCTTAAAAATTAATTTAAATTACATATTTAAATTATACAATAAATAAATAAAAATTATTTCAATTTATTATTAATAAATACAGTAACATTCTTCAATAATAGCTTCAACTTAACTTCGTTTTCCATAGCAGAACTGCTTTTAAATTGTGAATATGCGCATACTTTAGTAAAATACATTATCATATCTGAATACAAAAATTACGCTGAGCATTTTTTCAAAGCTGCACTCTATTTTAAGTATTTTTATATATAAATATACTTAATAATCTCCACTCTACCACACATTCTTAAAACATATGAATAAAGATACATAAAAAGACAAACAACCAAGATGCATTTCATGCTAAATCAGCAGTAATCAGTTGGCCCAAGTTTACAATTTCTTAAATAAATCTTATCATTGATTCAATACTTACCAATAATAAATTATTATATTTTGATTTATAAGCATCAAACTTATTTTACCCACAACTTTTGTCAAGAACCATCCCAGATAAATATGTCAATGATTATCACTAATCATTTATTAAACTAAAGATTATATCTAGCCTAGATATAAACATTAAATAAGTTGAAGACTAATTTTTTTTTAAAGTAAGAGCACACATATGGAGTAATTCAACTTCATTTCTCTATTTGCATGTATAATATCTTATGTGTGTGTGTGTGTGAATAAAACTAGTGATTTCCCAATTTTACAAAATCATATATGTAATATTTACTAAGGCAATAAACATAAAGCTTGTGCGGTTAAAAATGCAAAGGTAGGAACCTCTACAGATTTTAACCACAAGCTTACGCATTTTTAACTGCCCAAGCTTTAGGTTTATTGCCTTAGTAAATATTACTTATGTAATCAATGTGCGTTAAATAAATTTATAATTACAAAGTTATATATGATAAGTTGTAAAAATTAGACAATAAGACCCCATAGGCTAGCAAAGATATAGCATAAAATAGCTTAGGGGAAATAATAAAATTAAATTAAAATTGAGAATCAATGATGTATTATCCCACAACAAAAAATGTTTAAAAATAAAATGTAGCCTGTTTAAAGATAATATCTAAAAACTAAACACTATGTAATAGTAGTAATGCTTTCAAATAGCTAAGATAATATAAAAAGTGAATGTAACAAAAATATTATGAGCAAAACTATATAAATGTAATAGAGACAGACATTTAGTAATGAACTATTTTGTGGATCAAGAGCTTTTATTAATAATTATAATTCAGAGAACTTTAATTCTTTTAAGTCAAATCAGAGATAATGTATACAACTATTGAAACTATTCATGGTTAGATATAGAATATATTTTAGTATATGCAATGATTATTTTGGATATGTACTCAAAGAAAATGATGAATTAGCTATTTTATAATCTGAATGTAGAAAGGATATCTTTTTTTTTTATATAGGCTTAGCTTTATTATGTAATATAAAGTTTGGTTTATTGTGCCAAAAATATAATTTAAATTGTCCAAGAGAAATTTTGAAAATGGTAAACCTTGCCTGGAATTTATTAGATAAAACTGTCCTGCACAATTTATTCTATTAATTTGCCATAATATAATAATCCATTATTGTAGAAAATATATAAATATAAAAATAAATGAATAATACTGAGAATTAGAAAAACAAAAGTAATTGAGTCCTACTATAGTCAGATTAATAAAAAATAAAATGTTTGTGTGTATGTGTGTTAAAAGTTGATGTATATTAAATAATTTTTTTTAAAAAAGAAAGAAATAACACTTATTTAACTTAAATAAAATAACATTTATTAAATAATTTGCGAACATGTCTAACATGGGAAAAGTATAAATTATTTCCAAACCAAGTATTTCTTAGACAATAGTTCAAAATCAAACAAAGTTTCTTGGATAATGTGGAAAAATAATAATTATCTAACATTAATTATCTATTAGATAATAATCCCAAAATAGAAATTTGATGGATTTCTGGCATCAGTTAAAGAATATATAAATGATGGTGATTTTATTTAAGGAGTAGAAACTAGTGTGTCAGCACTGGAACCCAAGGGTTTAAACAAATCTCCAATATCCAGCTACATTCTGTCTAAAGATCAATAAAGGAATTTAAGGTTTTTGTTACCGGCTATCTTGATCAATATTATATTTTGAAGTAAGCCTTCAGGCAAAACTGTTTACAAATAAGTAATGTACTAAATTGTAGTTAAATTGTAAATAAATTATGTTTACATTTCGTAATGGTCGGATAATAATATATAAAATATTTATATTAAAAGTTTGTTTAAACTATTCCGCTCTAGTGGTCTCTTTATTTTAATTTATATGTTTGTTCATATTCTCATTGAAAGCCAAGACTGAAATAACTTGAGAGTCCAGAAATAGCAAATTCTATAAAATTTAATTAAGGAAGTTAATTAAATAGAATCAAAAAACACCTCATGATGTTTGAACATTAAGAAGAGAAAATATTTAGCAATTTGCCCGATCAAACCGTTGATTTATGTGAATAGGAAAGTTGATTGTGATGAAAGCAGAAGATCGTAAAACAAAAAAGCTGAAATGCTACTTTAATTCATTCATTCACTTTTATTCATAGAGATTAGCAAATTCACTCTAACCACAAAAATAAATAATCTTCCAGCAATGGGAAGGATGAACAAAAATAACTTCAAGTATATCATCTTTAGGATGGATTGCTGAGCAAGACTATTTTTGGATTGTAAATTCCTAGTTGAAATGTAATTCATAAAAGAGGTGAATATGCAGTTGGAATAGCCTAATCAAAAGCCTTGTGTGAGTGCTAAAAAATACTGTCATATGTAATTTGCTATAATATGTGAATCCTGATTAAGCTTAGAAACTGAATAAAACATATTAAACAAGGCAAAACTCTCCATAACAATTGTGCTAGTATAAGAGATGGTGATCATGTGAATAAAACACATTAGCATAGAAAACTGAATGACTATCATATTCTGGAATTCTGATAAATTACAACATGAAAACAATAAAGAAATACTATCTGGAGCTATTGGATTTGTAACTGTAAATCAAGTAGAGGTTAACAGGATACAAAATGGGTTAATATAGCTGCATCAATATGATTGAAAAGTAAACAAGTAAGAAATATTTTAGTATGAAAGTAATGGCCTAGAGTATTTTTTGAATCGTAAATACATATATATTTCATTAAACAAAATATTGAGGTAATGAGTACTTTGATAAATTTTATTCATTCTTATTAATAATATTATATATGTCAGTATTTAGATATATATTAATAGGAACTTATATATATATTTAAATACAAATTATTGAATTTTATGTCATCTAAAATAAAAATTACTGATGATTTAGATTGGTTTTTAAAAATTGCTTTGGACGTATTTTTCAGTATTATATCTTTTATTAAAGGAAGTGGTAAGATGGTATCTGAAAATAAGGGAACCAACTACTGTGATAAATGTGTGTTATATATACATATATTACAATGTGGGACTTTTACATTATTTGTTCATGTTATTAATTATTAAATTTAAATATTAGTTACTTTGGAATCAGAATCTATACAATTCTTTGTTCCTATGTCATTTTTGTATTCTATCTTGAGACATACATTTATCATATGCAATTGTGTGTTTATCTGACTACAAGCTTTCTAATATGATGATAACAGAAAGTTAGGATTTTACATGGTTTAAAGTAAAATGATATGAATTTTTTTTAAATGCTAGCTAAAAAACAAAATAAGAACTGATTCAGGGAGTGGCCCACTATTTTGAAAATGATCAACATACTATAGATCTAACTTTGACAGTTCAATGGTGAATATAATCATTGCCTATTAATCCTGACTATATATATATGTGTGTGTGTGTGTGTGTGTGTGTGTGTAATAAATTGCGGCCTACATTTAAAAAATGTATATCATGTTGTATCTTTGTGACTTTTAATAAATATAAAAAATAAATTGTTTATAAAATTTACAACAGTATTATATATTATATATACACAGAAACTGCACAAAACATTTTAAATATATCACATCCAGAAGGAAATAACACAGTTTAATGATATGAAAAAAAAAGGGATAGGAGAAGGAAGGGATAGGATTATTAGTGAAACTATTTAATCTGAAAACAAATTTTACTTCTTTGTCCTGCTAGTTTAAAAAAAAAAAAAATTGTTAATTATAAAACTGTTAATTGCAAGGCATCTATATAACATACAGATTTGATGCAGTGGTATATAAGTTCTGAAATCAAGATCTGTGGATACCATCTCTGCTGTTGCTTGCAGCATTCAAATCCCAAGCAGCTAAACATTTGATTACTATTTTTATTTTAAATGCTATTAGAAATCTGATTTATGTCAAATAAAATATATTTTTATTGCTGTAACGTGTTAAAGAGCAATTTTTTTAATGGTCATATTTATAAAACATTACAATAAACTTAAATCTATTCTGGGAATGTTGCATAGGACAATATGGTATAATGATTTATTAAGAACTATAATCTGACATCTATTATTATTTATTAAGCTTACAGTAAGTGGCAAAGAGATAATGAAAGGTAAGTATCTTGTTAGTGACATTTGATTGGTTAATATTGAAAATGTCTCTATGAAGTCTGTATTATTTTTTTAAATTAAAAAAAAAAGGATGTCACTTGAAAGCTTTTACTGATTTAAAAAATAATATAGGCTTTATAAAAATGTTTTCAACATTGTAATCATCTGTAAACATTATTAACAAAAAAATGTGCATTTAAATATATCACAGCATTTAAAGATTTATATATTTTTTTTATTTAAATCAGATTACACTTTAAATTGCTAAAAGAACTCTTGCTTGCTTTATGTTGTATTATTTCAATTTCTAAATTTATTTTTATTTGAAAATATTTAATCATCAGTATTAATAACATAATAATAATTTCTTAAATATAACTGCTTAATAAAATTAACATTACAGTAATTTTCGTTCATCCTGTATAATAATATGGGTTAGTCACTATACATATTTGTAAATGAAAACAAGTTCAAAATCGATTTAAAGAGGGGGGGGGTCTCATTCTTCCATTAATGTGAAGTATTACTGTAAAGTTCATAAAAATATATGAATATAAAAATGATTTTTATATATTTTAAGTTTTACAGCAAGCTTTTGTTTAAAATTGTTTTTCAGTTTGATCAAATAACATCACATGACCACCAGTTTGATCAAACTTGACTTCAAAATTACATAGTTTACTTGTGAAATATATTTTTACTTGCAGCAAATGTATAGAATATTATAATGAAAATAAAGGAAAATTTAATGATTTTAATATATATTATAAGGGTAGGGTTTTAGCAGAGTGAGAAAAGAGCATGGAAATTGGAATATGAAAATCAGAATATAAAAATAACATATAATAAAGAATTGAGTAATGTGTACACAATAAAGGTCCTGTAAAAATATCAAAATAGAAATATAAAATTTTAACAGCTATTTAACTCATCAATTTAGGAGTGAAATAAAAGATAAATGAATATAGTCAAAGCAAGAATTGTGGGGGAGAGGTATGGTTCTGAAGTTTTTACTACTATATTTTGAGTAGTAATGGTGTTATGAAATGTAGTATTACTAAATTAATATTAGAATATTAAGTTATATTTAAACATATATGAGCATCTATGAGAAGATAAGTATAAAAAAGTGTTAGACCTTTAAAGCAGGTTCATAAATCTGTGAATGTATGGACCGCTTTGAAAGTTTAAATTAAATTTGTCTCAACAGATAAGTTAAAACCACTAAACATCACATGATCATCATTATTTATGCTTACACAAGCTGTTAACACAGAGGCAAAAGTCTCCATATGGGAGCACCATTCAGTGCAAGCCAGAGTAATCACTGGATGCAAGAAGGTTTGTGCATAAAATTCCTATCTAGAGCCTATTCATCTAATATCCCAGACTATTTTCTAATTTGTGGCTTTCATTAGTGCACCTAAATCTTGGGATCTAATGCAATCCTCCAGCAGCTAACTTTTACTTTTTTTAATTAACTATAAAGCTTCGAGTCCAAAATCACAACAAAAAGATGTACAGATGCTGAATTGAGTTCATATCTATATGACTAGAAAAGCAAATGATCTTGAATTGAAAACATTATTATGTTTTCATTTTGGACTCAAAGTTTCATAGTTAACTAAAAAAGGTAAGAGATGGCAGCTGGAGGGTTGATACAAACCTAATATCTAGGTGCAATGCTCTTAGATCCAAGACTACTCATTGATAAAAGCCACAAGCTAGAAACTAGTCTGGGAATTATTGGATGAGTAGGCACTAGATAGGGATTTCTTGCAAAACCTTCTTGCACCCATTTAATATTCTGGCTTGCAATGAGTAGCACTACTGTATGGAGAGCGTAGTCTCTGGGTCTCAAAAGATATTAGAAAGAAATCAAATGTTTTACTGAATTCTATAATCTGGATGTGAAGAACGTAAAAGTGTGTACCTAACGTTTTATTACTTTGCTCTAAAGGGTAGATGATGCCAGAAAATATGTTCTTTTCCTATAGGAATCTGGGTACCAAATGCAAAAATATTTACTGTCATTTGATATGATTTTTTTTTACATTCCATTACATTTTCAGCAGTTCATTATAAATTTCATACTGAGGAATCACTGTATTTCCATTAGAATGATAAAAATATTTGATTTGTTCAACATGAAGTATTATCATAATCAGACAATTCATACACTACATATTCCATTAAATGTTTGATGCACTAAGGTGTGACTTTAATATACAGCTTCACTCAAGCACTGCATTCCTTTACATATTTGGCACTCAGCATAGACCTTCAAATCTCCTGAAGTTCAAAAGCAACAGTGGTTGAGCAACAATATATATATATATAAAAACAAAAAAATAAAGACTTATAAATCCAATAAATAATATAATATTTCAACCAGAGGACTGGTTTTCATCAGAAAGAAAAAAAAATACACAGTAAAATGGCGATAATCAAAAATTACAGATTTGGTAAAAGATTAAAAATTTAACAAAACCCCCCTGATTGGTCACAAAATCTAACGCAGAATATCTACCCAATCAATGACAAAATTCAAACAAAAAAAAAACTACATTCCCTCCTAATCAAGCTTAAATTCTATTTAAATTAAAATAAATATAAAAATAAAAAATCCAAAATTAAAAATTAAAATATACATATGTGCATACATAGAAAAATTAAACTATGCTCACACACAAAAAATAGCTGTGCTCACATTAATATTCATTAAAAACTAAAATACTTATACATTTTAAAAAAATTATAGTTAGTGCAAAGTACAATAATTTATAACTAATTATTTATCTATAAACCAATTAAACACAGATATTAAACATCCATGTAACCAATCTTTACATAAAAAAACCTCATATAAGAAAATTTTCACATAAAAAACACACATATAGAAATCATTTAGGAGACCAGGTAACCCAGAGATGTAATAGTTCCAGTGTTCAAATTCAATCCATGCGGTTCTAAGGTCTTGAATTTAAAAATAAAAAAACTCTCCTTTTGTTTCCTCTCCCTTGTAGAAGAAAAACCTTCCTGAAGAATCACTACTTTTAAATCATCAATTGAATGATTCGGTAAGTTAAAATGTTTTGAAACCGGTCTATCTTTATTCTTATGCAAAATGTCAAATCTATGATTAGTCATTCTGACATGTAAACTATTTGCTGACTCACCTATATACTGGTTTAAACATCTACTACACTCTATCAAATATATCAAATTAACACTTTTACATGTAACATGTATATATATATATTGAAACAGACAGATCGGAGAACCGATCTTCGTTTCAGGTGTTTTTATGTACGGTAATTCAAACCACTGTTCGCCCGCAGTGAGATTTTGTTTATTTTAATTTATAATAAAAATTAGTTATATATTCTATAGTTTATAAATAAATATGTAAAGTTTCCGTATATAAATGTCACAAACCATGAAATAATATTCGTGTGTGCGTGGTTTGTGAGTTTATATTATTTAATTTAAAGTTTCAGTGCGGGCGTATTTGTTTTAAATTTTAGTTTTAAAATTGTATAAAGTCGTCTAAAAATACTGATCAAAAATCACATTCCTTTGATCAGTGTTTTTAATTAAAATCTAATTGCACAAATGTTCAGAGCAATTAAGTTGTATTCAAAATTAGTAAGGAATTTTTTTATATGTAATTGATGTATCGATTTAAAAATGGCATATTAAATTAAAAGATTGCTAAAAACAGATAATTGATTGTTGGTCAAGCTGCATCGCTAGAGGCTAGAGAAAGTAGGCGGAGCCTAAAACAAAAACAAGTCGGGAAGGTCAGCAGTGGCTATTTTAGAAAAAAACTTACATTCTAACTTTTGTCGTGTTTGAGAGAGGTAGTCTCGAGACAACACAGCAGTTAATAATAATTCAAATATCTTATTAAGAAGTTTACCAGTGAATCGCAATGTTGATGGGCTAATTGCCAGGAGCTGGTCTCTGCCCGCCAATATGGATCCTCGTGCCGCTGTTTGATCATGTTTCATATACTTCAGAATTTCCAACTTCCAATCTCTAAATTAGCTATGCCTTACAAATAACTTTCAAAAATGCGCGCCTATGTTCATCACAAGCCAAGCTGGATGAAGAAATAAGAGAACTTTGTTACACGAACTTTAATTTTCTTCCGTGCTTAATGTTATCAATCAAGTGAATCATATGTAAGTCTTTATATCATTTATAATGCTATTATTTAACCTGTCAGTAAATTTTCTTTTCTTTTTAACCCTCTGCTCTAGTCTTTAGAAATAATTTATAACATTTGTAATTAATCGTAATAATCATTTAAATGAATGCATTTATATTGTTTTGTGTATTGCTTATTCCATAAACAAACGATGCCAATAGTAAACTAGTGTACTATAACGATCAAGTTATTTTAAAAGTAATCCCACTTTCTGAATTAAATATTCTTTCACATTCCGAGTTGATAAATGTTAAGTCACTTTATTATTCTATGTTAAGTTGTTATAAAATTACAATCTAAGTTTCAATATTAAATATATATATAATAGTTTCAAAGTGTTCATTAATGTTATGTATAATATGAGAAATAATTCACTGAATAATTTGATACTATCGCTACCGCCTGTTAACCCGGAGGGTTAGAGTTTCAGAGTAAATTTAACTAATCTTTGTTCTCACCGTCAGTTAATTTCGCTATGTTTTTATTGGGATAAGGATCTCAGCCTGTGGCGTAGAAACAGACAAATAGTTTCCAGGTTTTATATAATTTCTTTTAAAAAATCCGCTTCAAGTATTCGTCCTTCACGTCTGTGGCAATGCCTTCCCTTCGCTGAAGTTAGCGTCTCGCCATTCTACCATTGGGGAATGAAAGCAGTTTTTCTTTCCCGGTAATCTCTTGGATCACCGGGGTTCGAAATGATCCCGGCTGGTTGTCGTGTCCCGGAGCTACTTGGGGGCATTAAGCCTTGTCAAAGTACAAGCCGCCCGGTATTCCGTTAATGCACCGCAATTGATTACTGTAGGGCTCTTGAATATAAAAACCACCAGTTCATCTATTTTCCACGTCGTATTTATATAAAACCACCAGTTCATCTATCTTCCACGTCGTATTTATATAAAACCACCAGTTCATCTATCTTCCCAACTAAAATAAGGTTGGAACCTCGTGAGATTAGATTAGTGAATACAAATGCCAACTCTACTCAACAAAAATGTAAAGAATTAGATGTGACAGAAATTACTCAGAGTCAAAGTTTTACTCTAGCAGATTTAGCTAAAGATGAAGTAATTACTGAGGAAATGGTCGTTTCAAATCTAATGCAAGCCAGCCCATCTCAAAGTGATGACACCAGTTTAGTACCTTCTAATGGAGTGGCTGTATCAATGTTGAAAGATATCAATAGAACAAAAGATACTGTTTTGAATAAATCTTCTGAAATCATAATTAATAATTCTGAGTTATCTTTTCATAATAATGATAAAGATGTTCTGTGGAAAAGTGATGATGAAAGATTAATGAAGTCATCAAAGTTAAAGTTTAGAAATGATGCTGAATGGCCTCCTGATATGAAAATGAAGAAAGTGGACAGATCTTTAGTTGTGTGCAATACTGCCCATTTTAATAAATTCCATGATTATTTATTTATGAAATGTGATCTGAACAAAATTGATGAGGAACTGAACTCTTTAAACAGAGATGATAAACTTTGTTTTAAAGCATGGACATATGTTAAAAAAAATAGTTTCATAAAAAATGGAGAAAAACTTCTCAACTCCCAAAGTGAAAATGTTATAATGGATGCCATTAGATCACAGAAAGTTAGAGAAATTCTTTTAAAGCAAGATACTTTTAATAATGAACAATATAATAATATACCAAAGCACAATATTGTGACCGCTTTTGCTATTTTACTAAGAGATCAAAAAAGACAGACATATAACCCTTATATACCTCCCGACCCAGGGAGAAGGTAGAGATATACAAAATGATAACCCGGGAAATGACCACTATGACATGCACAAGATGATGAGAAAAGGAATTACGGCAATACACCCACCTTTATAAATGTTAAGTTCAAACCCTCACCCAGACTGTTCTCCAAGGTCAATCAATGATGTAAAAAAATGAGTGAAAAAAATGTTAACCAGAAATTATGTATAATCATTTTTTTTTTGTTGTTTTTTTTTATAAAGTGACAAGAAATGAAACAGACAGATCGGAGAACCGATCTTCGTTTCAGGTGTTTTTATGTACGGTAATTCAAACCACTGTTCGCCCGCAGTGAGATTTTGTTTATTTTAATTTATAATAAAAATTAGTTATATATTCTATAGTTTATAAATAAATATGTAAAGTTTCCGTATATAAATGTCACAAACCATGAAATAATATTCGTGTGTGCGTGGTTTGTGAGTTTATATTATTTAATTTAAAGTTTCAGTGCGGGCGTATTTGTTTTAAATTTTAGTTTTAAAATTGTATAAAGTCGTCTAAAAATACTGATCAAAAATCACATTCCTTTGATCAGTGTTTTTAATTAAAATCTAATTGCACAAATGTTCAGAGCAATTAAGTTGTATTCAAAATTAGTAAGGAATTTTTATATGTAATTAATGTATCGATTTAAAAATGGCATATTAAATTAAAAGATTGCTAAAAACAGATAATTGATTGTTGGTCAAGCTGCATCGCTAGAGGCTAGAGAAAGTAGGCGGAGCCTAAAACAAAAACAAGTCGGGAAGGTCAGCAGTGGCTATTTTAGAAAAAAACTTACATTCTAACTTTGGTCGTGTTTGAGAGAGGTAGTCTCGAGACAACACAGCAGTTAATAATAATTCAAATATCTTATTAAGAAGTTTACCAGTGAATCGCAATGTTGATGGGCTAATTGCCAGGAGCTGGTCTCTGCCCGCCAATATGGATCCTCGTGCCGCTGTTTGATCATGTTTCATATACTTCAGAATTTCCAACTTCCAATCTCTAAATTAGCTATGCCTTACAAATAACTTTCAAAAATGCGCGCCTACGTTCATCACAAGCCAAGCTGGATGAAGAAATAAGAGAACTTTGTTACACGAACTTTAATTTTCTTCCGTGCTTAATGTTATCAATCAAGTGAATCATATGTAAGTCTTTATATCATTTATAATGCTATTATTTAACCTGTCAGT
Organism: Epiperipatus broadwayi; assembly: GCA_028023455.1. Lineage (NCBI taxonomy): Eukaryota > Metazoa > Onychophora > Udeonychophora > Euonychophora > Peripatidae > Epiperipatus > Epiperipatus broadwayi. The sequence goes on from JAQFVV010006222.1 coordinate 6,936,022, forward strand.
AAATTTTCTTTTCTTTTAATCCTCCGCTCTAGTCTTTAGAAATAATTTATAACATTTGTAATTAATCGTAATAATCATTTAAATGAATGCATTTATATTGTTTTGTGTATTGCTTATTCCATAAACAAACGATGCCAATAGTAAACTAGTGTACTATAACGATCAAGTTATTTTAAAAGTAATCCCACTTTCTGAATTAAATATTCTTTCACATTCCGAGTTGATAAATGTTAAGTCACTTTATTATTCTATGTTAAGTTGTTATAAAATTACAATCTAAGTTTCAATATTAAATATATATATAATAGTTTCAAAGTGTTCATTAATGTTATGTATAATATGAGAAATAATTCACTGAATAATTTGATACTATCGCTACCGCCTGTTAACCCGGAGGGTTAGAGTTTCAGAGTAAATTTAACTAATCTTTGTTCTCACCGTCAGTTAATTTCGCTATGTTTTTATTGGGATAAGGATCTCAGCCTGTGGCGTAGAAACAGACAAATAGTTTCCAGGTTTTATATAATTTCTTTTAAAAATCCGCTTCAAGTATTCGTCCTTCACGTCTGTGGCAATGCCTTCCCTTCGCTGAAGTTAGCGTCTCGCCATTCTACCATTGGGGAATGAAAGCAGTTTTTCTTTCCCGGTAATCTCTTGGATCACCGGGGTTCGAAATGATCCCGGCTGGTTGTCGTGTCCCGGAGCTACTTGGGGGCATTAAGCCTTGTCAAAGTACAAGCCGCCCGGTATTCCGTTAATGCACCGCAATTGATTACTGTAGGGCTCTTGAATATAGGCAACCACCAGTTCATATATTTTCCACGTCGTATTTATATAAAACCACCAGTTCATCTATTTTCCACGTCGTATTTATATAAAACCACCAGTTCACCTATCTCTTATGTCGTATTTATATAAAACCATCTCCACTGTTCGTCTACGTTCCGGCTCGAGCCTATTCTAATAAAATAAGTTAATAAAAATCTTTAGAGAAATATTTTTCCAGTGCTCAAATACTCTGATTCTCTTAACCACCCGTCAATCATTTAACTACCCAGCTATTGGCATAAGTTTGTTTATTAAATAAAACGTTCACTAAAGACTAGTAGCCAAATACAAGAGGATTTATGAAGTCTTACCGTACTGTATAACACTATATTTATATGCTGTATATTTCTATTATATAACATTATATTCTTGTGCTTTCTATTTGTCTTATTTAACACTATATTTATATGCTTTATATTTGCTTATTAAACACTTTATTTAATCTTAATCTTTGTGTCCTCCACCTTATTACTCTCTAAGTTTATTTAGCCATTTTCTGTCTGTATGGGCAACTTAAATATATACGTTACATAAATGACCGTTCCAGTATCTAGAGTTTAATAAATATATATATCATTAACTGTAAGAATTAGTCTATGTTCGAAGCTGAGCTAGTAAAGGGATAACCCCGTGCTGTTATAAAGTCATCATCGGTTAGTCATACCGGGGTTTGGGTTTGAATTCAGTTGGCGTTTTGGAATTTATTCTTAAACGTGGACTGGGTTTGAACTCGGGTACTGGGTATGAGTAAGCGTGGTGGATTTATACCGGTACAATATATATATGCAACATGACTACATGATTGAATGGAGGTTAGGGTTAAGAATAGTAAAATATTGACTAAAATAGAGCATAGGAGAAAGATTCAATTTAATAAGAGTTATAGAAAAGGCTAAAAATATCTAAAATGACATTCAACAGGATTGCTTAGAAAAAAGTAGTGGACAATGCAAATTTTATCATAGATATATAATTCTAGAATAAATTTTTTATCCTGTTTTTTTCTGCAATAGTAATGGTTCAAAAAATGCTAAAACATTTTTAACAATAGAACAGGTTTGAATTTGTAATGAAGAAAATTTATTTAAAGCTGAGTGCTTTCAATACTGAGTAATATAATAATCGTAAGATTATGTGACTAACATCAATAAACTTGACTCTAGCACCCCTCTTTCTAAAAAAATGGGACTTTTAGCAACCACGTTCACCATTAGTATGTAAATCTCCTAAAAATTCAATTTTATGATAATTTATTATTTATATAATGAGTGTGCCAATAGTTCTTAATAAGCTTTTTCAGAATATATTCTGAAAAGCTTGTAAAGAACTATTGTCATGCTCATTATGTAACATTTGTAATACAAGCTTATTAAATTAAGTCATGTGATCTATGACTTGATTTCCTTGCAATTTATTATTTAATATTCAAAAGTAACTTTAAATCTAGGTCTCAACTTCCTTTGGTCACATAATGCTACGATTATGATACTTCTCAGTATTGAAAGCACTGAGCTTTAAATAAATTTTACAAATTCAAATCTGTTGTTTAAAATGTTTTAACATTTTAAGAAAAATACAATTTAAGAGAATTTTGGGCCAAAAAAAAAAAAAAAAATTATAAAGTGGATATAAAGATCACATGATCTAAATAAAGAATGGAACAAAAACAAGAACAAGTTACACAAAATCTGCAGAAACTTCAGAAAACCTACTAATGGAAAATCAAGCTTCACAAAAAGCCAAAATAAAAAAATCAGAAACAATAAAAACTGCAAGAAGTAAAAAAAAAATGCAAAAAGAAAGATCGCTTTTCAGATACCAGTTATTTTTACAAGGAATGCAAAACATAACTAAAAAACATGAGAAGTAAAACAATTAAAGACTTGATTTGTATAATAACTCAAGAGATGAAAAACATGATAACAAAAATGAATGAAAATTGGAAAGAATTTGAGGTTTAGATAAAATATTTCAGAAAAAAGTAAAAACAAAAAAGGCCATGATATGAACATTAAAGAAGCTAAAATTATTATAGATAGTATAGCAGACCCTAAGACTTATGGAAATAGAAGAATTTAAAATTGATAAAGAGATAATTCTATTTGTAAAACTGATATAATTGCTATATAAAAATGTATTTCTCCTGAATCAAAACAGATTAAATGTTGAATAAAAACTGAGGAAGATAATCATCTTTGGAAGATATCTGTAAAAACCTTGAGTAGAAAATCTTTCATTCTGAGAGTTGATTCAATAGCAGAAGTTAAAGATCAAATTCAGGATATAGGGGGAAATGCCTACAGAACAATGATTAATTTGTAATAAAACAAGATGACAAAAATCTATCCAGTAAAATTTTCACAATGGATGTACTCTTAACTTAATATTATGTATCAAAAGTGGAATACAGCTTAATGGAGCAGCTAGTCAAACAAAGAAGTCTAAAATTAATGCCAAAAATGGAAGCTCAAAACAGAAGGAGACCCTAAACACTGAAGCAATTATGAGCTTTGTAAAAAGTGATTAGAATAAAAAATTATGAGATATGAATTAAGAAAGAAGAAATCTAAAAAGTGAAAAATGTGGGAACAATTATGGCAATCATCAAATACCCTACAGTATTAAACATGAAAGTTGTGCTATTAGTACAATTTATACAGATAAAGCAACTAAAGCAAACCAAATGCTTTAATACTGATGATTTTGTTTCTAAATTGATTTATAAATACAGATAATAGATATTAGTTTCTAAAATTAAGTGATTTTTAGCGATTTTTTTTTTACATTTCAATTTCAGCGATTTTGACCGATTTGTCTCATGCGCTGGGGGGGGGGTACCATTTCTAAAATTAAGCGATTTTTAGCAAATATTTTTAAAAAAATTATCAATTGCAGGCTTCTTGGTGGTTCTGCAGCGTCACCTGGTGGCTCGTCCAGTACGTGAGAAAAGCACCATTAGGGTTTTCATTTTATTTTAAGGCCATCTACTGTAAGCTTGAGTAATTAACAGATATTAAATGGTATTGCTATTATACCACATCTGCAGACTGGTTTCTGGTTTTTACCTTCATCATTGAGGATTTTAAAATTCAAAGCTGAAACCAATGCACTTATACAACTAAATCCTATTCAACCAAATAGTCAGAAGTTAAAAAATTTTAAGGTTTGAACCTAAGCCAATTTCTTTGCATAATTATATTGATCTAATACTAGATCAATAATTATATTTTATTGACCTGTTTTATGCTAACTGTAAGCTCCTTCTAACTTTCAAATGGAAAGTTTAGTATCAACAAACACCTTCAATTGTTTTCAGCTTGCTTTTGTTTGGATGGACAATTCTTTTCAATCTATTCTAAAAAGATTTATTGTAAGTTTGAGTAATCAGTAAACATTAAGTAGTAATGCTACTATATCCACATTCTCAATTTATTGATTTTATCTTCACAATTGAAGACTTAGAATTCAAAGCTGTAATAATATATTTATGCACTAAAAGCTAATAGTTGGGATAACTAGCTTCAAATTCTGAATCCTGACTGTTAAAGGCAAAAGCCAAACCCAATCTAGGAATATGGATGTAACAGCATTACTATTCAGTGTCCATTGATTGCTCAAGCTAAGATCTACAGTAGGATGAAAAGAATTGTTCATTTGATGAGAAATGATTGGCAATGTCTTATTTAAAAATATATTTGCCAATCTGTTCTAATTCTTAGAAGTGGAATTATATGTTTTCATAAATATGACAAGATCTAACAAAATCCTTTTAATATATGGGTCACAAATTTATGCTGAAGAAATACATTTAATCATCAGATTATCTCGACCACTTCAATATTTCCTTATTTTTCTTCATTATTGATCAGCATTCATTGTACTTCTTATAAAAGTTCTAGTCTTTTGCTATTTATGAATACCTTTTACCATACATTATTCATTGTTTCTATTCATTTTATCCATCATTTTGTTCAATCTTTAATATTCTTCTTTGCACCTATTCATTATTGCAATAAAAATTAGGGTTGCGGAATTAGTATACAAAACCTTTGTTTCAGCTTTTGCCACCAACTATTGAATGCTATATTTGTAATTTGATTAATTATATATTTCTTGTAATAGTTATTAGCAAACAACAGCCATGTGATAGGATTGTTTAATGGAGATGAAAAGTTTATATTCTCAAATAACTGGGTGTTACCCCCCCCCCCATATATCATGTTAGGTTTTCCTTAGAACATACGATTATAAATGGGGTGGGGGAGTAACACCCAGTTATTTAAGAATATAAACTTTTCATCTCCATTAAACAATCCTATCACATGGCTGTTGTTTGCTAATAACTATTACAAGAAATATATAATTAGTCGAATTACAAATATAGCATTTAATAGTTATTAGCAAACAACAGCCATGTGATAGGATTGTTTAATGGAGATGAAAAGTTTATATTCTCAAATAACTGGGTGTCCCCCCCCCCATTTATAATCGTATGTTCTAAGGAAAACATAACATGATATATTATAATTTCTGTTCAGTCTGATTCCAACTCCCATAATCCAAAAATTGCTTTCAACTCCATAGGACTACCCGGAAATTCAATTAATTTGCTCTGGGTCTTTCTTGTTTATTCAAACTCTTCTATCCTTTTATAATTATCTATAATTGCAGATCACAGCAGATTTCTAATTTATAACAGCACTTAATTTGCATCTATGTCAAATTTCATAAAGTTCTTACTACCTTACTACACAATCTGGCTATTCATTTTGAACAAGCATTTAAAAAGTAATGGCAATTTCTCAATGTATTCCAATACATAAAATATCTTATTCAATACTTATTTAATTTCTTTTCCTTCAGCAATTGTAACTCAATGTAAACATGATCATCATGTCTATTAAAAAAAGATTATATTTGATCCACAAATATGTTTAGGATGCTTTCAACTATCAAATAATCTTATTCATAGCAATGAAAATTATATCAAGTGTCTTTTTCTTCTTTATTGCAGTTTATAGTTAAAAGCATGCTAAGCATATTATTTGTGAACAAAATATAATATTTTCTTAATAGACATGGGAAACATGTTTACGCTGAATTAAAAACTATTTTTATATAATAAAATTCAAATTATAGAATTATATCTATTCACCATTCATGTGTTAAGAGAAGAAATAAACCGGCAAAGATAATAGCCCTACTTTTTTTTAAGAAGATAATTTACAAAAACTGATAAAATTTTACATAAAAATTATTTTATTAAGATACCAAATCTTCTATTATACATCTGCATTTATGACTACAAACAACAGTTTCTTTAATATGTTTTATATCATAATGTGAAAGACTGAAACCTTTGACAAATGCACCTTAAACATGCTTAACTGGCAGCCAATCAGATGGAAATAATGACTGCACAAGGAACTCCAAATTCAAAACACAAGGCAGAGATTTTACGAGAAAAAGATGGAACCCACCTTCTTCTCTACTTATATAGGCATACATATGTGCATATAGGCCAGCAACACCTGAAGAAGAGTGAAGAATACTACTACTCAAAACGTTGTGCAATTACTAACCTGTGTTGTCTATTTGTGTGTTATTGCTAACAAGCTGTTTGTATTTGGAAAGTTTAATTAAATAAAGTTTAAAATTTTCTATTCATTCAGCATTCACTCATAGATGGTGAAAATAGTCTAACATATCACATCTAATGATATATCATAATCACAAACCTTCAGACAAAGACTATATTTTTGAACTTAATGAAATTATTGCTTATCTATCTTTAATCAATATAAAATCCCCAATTAATGTTTTGATCAAAATCTGCATATCTTTTACTCCTTTCTCTGATCATCTTTGTGTTTTCCAGTGTAAGAAACTCTAATAATATTCAAATTTGTATATAAGTATATTCTATGATAAATTGTGCCGTATAATGCCTGGCAGTAATATGACCAGACATCAATCTTAGTAATTGCTATTTTTGAAAAGAGTGAAAAATTTTTTTCTTATAACACAAAATCTTATTAAAAAATCAAAAAATTGCTGAATGACCAACTGCATGTAATGCTGGTCTTCCTATATAAACTAAATAAAATGTATATGCATAAAGTAATTAAATATTTAAATCCTTTCTAAAAGATTCAATATATATCATCGATTCTAAACATGATAGGTCAATTTAATAGATTATGTATTCTTTAGAAATACATTTAAAAAATGCAATAATAACAATGTACTTCTTAAATATAAAAATTCAATCTCCATTCAATTTGTAAAAAATGTATTATCAAAAGATAAGACAACATAGTGTACTAGTTGAAGATTTTATTTTTGCTTCAAGCATACATTCTGCTTCAATGCTTATGGAAATTTTATAAACAAATATGCTATGAAATATCAATACATTAAATAATACAAATGTTATTTCTATATTAAGAAATTCCCTACAATTATAAAAAGTTTTAACATTTACTTCAATAGAAAACATTGATTTAAATTTCTCTGATAAAACTGTTTGTAAACTACAGAGTTGTAATAAAATTTCGTACGTACATTTACATTAGAAATCTTTGAAAAGCCGTATATGCTGACATGATGGATCAATAAAAAATACTTTATGCTAATGAAAAAAGGCTCATTCTTGTCAAATGAGTCCCTATAATAAAAACAAAAGCAAATGATTCCAGAACATTTAAACCTTACTAAAGTCATCTATAACTATCTAATCAATTATCTATAAATTATATGACTTTCAAAGCTATTTAATTAACAAATGGAAGACAATGATATAAATATATGTGTAAGAGATTGTATTTTTGCCAACTGATGGGTGGTGGTTCAGCATAAAATGTGCATCTTGGGAATCATACATCTTTTTCATAGGTCTTTGATCATAAATTTCTCATTACATCCTTCTACAAGGTGTTAACAGTGGATAGAAATGAGTTCCTGCCTTGATGAGAATGGTGTAATGTAAATTACACTACAAAATATTATTCATTATTGGATCTCTAGACTAATGAATGACTAATAAAAATTATTAATATATTTCCATTAAATGGTTTGTATCATAGTTAAGAGGATAGCAAGTTTGACACTTAGCAAACTACTACTAAACATGATCTAAAGATATATGTAAGAGACCGTGGTCTGGGCCAACTGATGAGTTCTGGTTCAGCATTAAATGTGCATTTTGGTGATCATATATCTTTATCACATGTCTTTGATCATATGTTTCTCATTACATGTTAAAAGTGGATAGAAACCAGTCCCTATATTGCATGAGTGGTATAGTGAAAATTACACTACAGAAATATTACTCATTACCATCATAGAATATTGTCTTGCTACTTACTTTTTACTATTTGTATTAATTCTTTGATTCAAAAATGACCAGTTATTTAGTGTTTTATTCTTTATATCTTGATTATCTAGTAGTTTTCGAAAAATATTACCAGTTTTAATTTTATCATGAGCATCTTAATAAATTTCAATGACCAACATTTTCATATATTATGAATGTACAACTAGTTATAGCTATTACTTTGTCAGATATCAAAAGACTAAAAGCTATTAAGTAGATCTAACTTATAAGTAACTTAAGATGAAATTCATCAGTCAAGACATGACTCAAATCAAGAATCTCTTTCAGGATGCTTAACAAGAACTTTTTCAAATAATAAAAAAATCATAAGATGTAAAAATGGATTTTCTGCAAAAAATCAACCCAAGTCTAACAATAAAACCAACTGGATGTGATTTTGATAGATATTATTAAAGATTTGTCAGCACATCTGGATCACCCATGATCATGACATTTACACATTCAGAAATTCTATTTCACAGCCTTTATTTTATTATGAACAAATACAAACCATGAGCTTTATACTTAAAGAGATTGTCAAATCCATGCATATGGTGGAAAAATTGAAGAACTTAGTAAAACGACATTAATGAATGTATCTACTGACTAAAATATCTAGATTCTATAATAATGTTTTTAATAATTAGCAGTCTTAATATATATATATGTGCTAAATAAATAAAACTGACAAGATAAAATGCAAAACTAAAGGCTCCTTCCTGATGACTTCAGCAAAACCTTCAATGTAATAGCCATTGGCATTCAATTATAATCTTTGAATAAATTTAGAATCATTAGAAAAATAATCAATATTATTATTAAATATTTTTCAGATATTACTTGTTAAACATTATACTAATGTGGTCTTGCTTTTATATGCTCTTACTAGGTTTTTTTTAATATTAAAGCAAAAACTAGTATATCTAACAAGTAGTAATAATGATGCAAATTTATAACCTGTCTGATCTGTCAGAAGTTTTGACAGAAATTTAAATTTTTATTTATGAGCTAATATGCAAAAGGTATAATTTAATTAATTAACACTTAGAAAAAAAAAGATTTTTGAAAAAATTGACACAGTTTCAAATTACTGGAATAACAACTTTTGTAGGCATGATATAATTAATAAAACATTGATAACTGATTGTTTTTAAACAGGATTACAATGAGGAAAGAGCATATAAACATTTATTGATATATATGAGTTACATAAATAAAGTTATTCATAATCATTCATTGCTGAAAAAAAAAGCCAGAAATAATAATTTCCCCTAAACTTTAATTTCCACAACAAAATTTATTATTAGAATCTAAAGTTTTTATTATATTTGTCGTAAGTAGAGTTTAAGACTAGTTTCAGTAAATTTTAATCCAAAGATGCTGGTAAGATTTTGCAATGTTCATATATATATATATTAATCAAAATATTCTAGAATAAATATTAAAAAATTCCATATCCCTATATAAAATACAAATAAATTTTGCTATAGCCAGCTTATAGCATTTTCTGCCATTTTGAGTAGCAATCAACTATACTCAAGATGGCAGAAAATGCCGTAAGCTAGCTATAGCAAAGATTTTATTTGTATTTTATATAAGCATATGGAATTTTTGGGTATTGTTTGTTATTACATATATATATAATATAAAATTTTGATTAGTTTGTACTTTGTAGATATATTAATATGTTATTCTAAAATATGAAAAGAACAATTAATGACTTTTCCAGAATATATTCTAAATCTGCTACTTATAAAGTTAGCTTGAATAGAATATATTGATATTTTGTCAGGAATTCTGTATAGCTGTATCTTCAAATGAGAGCCTTAGATTAACTAAGCAATTGGAATAGAATTAATTTAGCATTTCAATATTAAATCACACATTTTACTTAGTCTTTACATTACTAATGTATGTATTATTACCTTAAAATATATATATATATTTACAATATACTTTTCATTAATATATTGTTATAGAAATGACTGAAAAACATAATATTAAATGCAGTAACTTAAAGTCTCATTATCACTACTCTAAATGTGATACCAATCCATTGAAAAAAAGGAACACTGACAGTTTAGTAATTTTTCTGCTAATACATTGTTATTAAATTTATTCCAGTTCCCTCTTTCCTCTTTTAAAATGTATAGCACAATATTTATTCAAATTGATGTTTGTTATATCATTTATGCTTATCTATTAAATATAGGTCACAGTGAAGAGAGAGAAAAAAAATTTTTTTTCAATTACTTACATATAGAAAATGGTAATATATAACAAAAATTTTTCACCTAAAATTTGTATAATAATATATTCCTTTATAAATGTATGTATATATTTATTCAATATAAACAATGTTTGCTTAATGTTTTGGAAGAAGACACTCAGCATGATGCCATATGTACTCAAATCCTCTTGAGAAAGACATTGATCTATTGTCTTCCTCTGCAGTGTATTTTGAAGCCATCAGAAAAAACTTACCCAAATGCAGACAATAATCCTATAAAGATGAAATAATAAACATGGCTTTCATTTTAGTGTAAATGCCACACTTTCATCAGAGTTCTCACTTTAAGTTGTTAGATAATTCTAGTGCAGACTATATAATATTAGTAAAAATAGTTTCTGTCAAACACATGGAAGTTTTCTGTTCAAAAATCATAAACAAAAATACAGTTACACACACATATATATTTATTAATATTTTGTACGACTGTTAAGTTATCTACAGGTAAAGCATCTCTCTGACTTATTTTGCTGCTCTTTTTTTTTAAAGCTTAGTAATTATTAATAATGCTTGAGGTAAAAATAAATATTTGTATACAAGTTTAAACATACATACTCTTATTGTCTAAGTTAAGTGTAATTATAAAAATGAATTCACTTTTGAACATTTTTTGTTTTTATTTGCATGAAAATCATTTTGACAAGAAAGCAATTTTTAACATAATATAAAATTTATTTTTAATAAATATTGATGATTGTCAATATATCCTGCATGGTTTCCTACACTAGTAGAGTGGCAGACTGGAATTCAAGATTCATGGATCACAGTTCTAGCTCTATCATTTCCAACATTCAGCCTTATTGCAAACTCCAAAACAATAAACCAACAAATAATTTTTTCTTATTTAATGTTATTTTTGATTTTCCAAATTTTCAATAGTCTATTTTATCAAATAATCAATAAAGACCACATAACAACTTAAAATATACCCCCCCCCTCCTCAAACTTACCTTATTACCAATTATATTTCATTATTTATTCTTTACTTGCTATATTTTTCTCTAAACTTTAATAAATTTTAACATTTACGTTAATACGCCTATTATCAATAATAAGCTTAACTTATAACGCTTAATACATAACTTTCTTGGTAATTATTATTTTATATCTTTTTGCTTTGAGGAGCTTAATTTATTATTATCAAGCTGAAAACATATTTATTCTTTATTATTCCTTTTCTTCTATTCTTAATATCATAGAATAGGTTTATTTATTTTTTGTAAAATAACTTTTGGGCAACTTTCATTGCGCTTTGGCAGCACTTGTATTTATTTATTTTAACAGGCTACTGTTTATTCTTGATATATTAGTATTTTATTATTCTCAGAATATTATTTATTTAATAATATTTTTTACATCTATCTTCTCATTCTTTATTACAAGAACTTTATTTTATTATCATTTACTTTATACAATTATTCAATTATATCTTTAATATTTATGGGAACAGATTGGCACTTCACACAAAGGGGAGAATACCATTGACGGCATAACCATCAAACATACTCATGGCCAGATCGGAATATACAAACCATAACCATGACCACATTTACAGAACATGGCCCACCTTGATTGCTGGAAGAAAAACCTGTCATCCAAAGCATTTTATTTGTTTTGAGGATCAAACTCACATGCCAGCCGATCGTATATTATATAGCTGACATACTCGGACAACAGGCACACAATCCAGCACTTGAAATATCCCAAACTAGCTCCTATCTTAATCAGGGGATGACACTGTGACAAGAGAGAGAATAGACCAAAATAATAGTTTAGCAAACATTAGTATTTATTCATGCACACACATTTTAATCTAATATAACACAATAAAGTTTTACATAGAAAAAATATATAAATGATTACTATAACTTATATGATAGTCCTTCATTAAAGTTCATTTCATTTAAAAATAAAGTGTCTAGACAGTTATTATGGAAAATATATTTACTTAGGTTTTCCATGATATTAAGATGACACAATTCCATTGGTTTGGTTTTCATTAGGGTTACTTTTCAGCCGGTGGACTTTTGGTCTACATCAATGGCTTCAGGGCTTGTCTTCCATTCTTCAGCTTGACAATGGAAGAGAGAGTGGCAGTATCTATTTTACTGTTTAGGCATTGGCTTCAGACATTGGTTCCAGGTAATGACAGTTAATTTTGCGGAGGATGTTGGGGCACGAAGTCCAGACAAATACTCCTATATCTTTCTAGCAATGGATGTTGCTAATTCTGGGGGTTTCTGCAATAATACTGTCTGCAGCAATAATGACGGTTCTATACTGTCTTTAGATTTCTGAACCTCTGCATAACTGAGTGAATTAAGCAATGGATAACATAATGAATCAATAACGAAATGAAAACTGAAATAAATAAAACAATAGCTACCTCACACTTTTATATCTGCTCTCCCATTGTTCTTTTCCTTATCATAGCATTAGTTTTTATCATAATTTAAATCTACTTTTTAATTAATTTTATATTTTTCTTTAGTTTGTAATTAATTCAATTATCAATTTCAATATCAGTCTGGAATCTTACCGGCATTCCAAAAGTTTACTTTCACTAATTAATTAATCTTTTTTATTTTAGATTTTTCACTAAGATTTATTTTTAAACATTTTATTCTTTTAATTTCTTTTAACTTATAAAAAGGAGAATGAGTTTTAAATATCTATTTCTCTTGATTCTTTTTCCCCACCCGCTTTTAATATAGTTTTATTCTATTTTAAAAGAACAATATAATACAATCTTTTTAGTTTACAAAATTATATTTTAAAATCTATTTCTTAACTAATTATTTCTTTAACTATCCTTTTCTTTCTTAATAAATTTGATCATATATTTTTAAATTATAAAATATGTAATGCAGATATGTGGAGTTTTATAACATATATCTCACTAGCGTTACAATATATAGCAACAAACTTTGAAATCTTTATGACATACTCATGTGTTCATCTTTGGGGAACCAAATTATTAGTCTACAGAAATATATTATGATCTTATTTCTGCCATTGATAACAATGTTCTAATTATTAGAAGTTTTATTTTAAATTGAATTAACAATTGGAAGCAGAAATATTTAATATTCTTTTGGTAAGGTCAAAAGAAACTATTGGGTCTTCAATATATACTATGTACAATTAAGACATGGCAATTTCATAGTTATTGCATGAAATAATGGCAGACTCAAATATAAAGTTTTCAAAATAAATTCTTCAGTAATATAAAAAAAAAAAAAATCTGTTTAGCCACATGATTAGAATTGTTTGATCAGCATGATATTAGCACATAAACACCACATTAATTCCAGAACAATTAACTGGACAATTATTTATTTTGTATCATAAAAAAGAAAAATTGTAAGTAAAAACAATTCACATTTTAAATTATCTTAGTAACTAAGATCCTTTATTAAATATTTACATTTACATTTGATTATATTTATTTATTTAGTGTAACATTTTTATTTTTAAAAGACACATAACTACTTTTGCATTATAAAGGAATCTGGAGAGATTTGCGAGTTGCTTTATTGAAACCTTTATTCCTGCGATCAGTAAGCAAAAATCGGATAATCACTAAGCAAATGATTCACTGCTTTTATTTATCACATTTACATAAATTAAGAATAATTAAATTCTATTTTTGCATCAGATAAATAACAACCATAGTTCTTAAATTTATTGATAAGAGTACATTAACTTCTATGAAGATCAAATCTAGCGGAAATTTCAGGCTTCGCAAAAAGCCCACCTAAGTATAATTTTTAGTTATTTGAAATATGTATTGGTTGAACATCCAAAAAAAGAGATTTTGATTTGAAGGGTATATTGGGCATTGGATTTATGTCTTGAGTTAATGGTCTGATTTAAACAATAACTTTTTAATACATTTTCTATGAGGCAACTTGTCTTCTAAAAATTAAAAAATGAGTTTATTATGTGAAAAAAAAAAGATGGAGTTACTTCAAGAAAACAAACTTGAGAATATCATTAGTAATACAGTAATAATTAATTGTATAAATGAAAGCTTAGTGCAAGCACTTTTTTCCTTATTAGGTGTGCAATAGTATGCAATGGAATAGACAAATATTAAAGAAGTTGCTGTTAGAGTATTTCATCATAACATTCAATTTACAAATGCTTTCTATTAAGACAGAAAATTAGTAAGTTTAAGGTAAGGTCTTAATCATTATTAAATATTTTCAAATTTTTTATATTTTTATTAAGAAACTTTTTATTTCTGAGAAGATTCTATAAGTAAATTCAAGAAATACCATTCACAAATTTAAATTTCCAGCATAACTATTGAGAGATTGGAAATTCTATTAGAGACTATTCTGTAAAATTTTATATTTACAGTTGTTAGAAATTTCCTTTCGGAGAGCATTTTGTCAACTAAATTAAAAGACTGTTTTTCCAAACAGAATCATAAGCTAAGATTAGATCAATAATAGTAGCACATGTCCTTAAATCACTTTGAAAACACTTTTTCAATACAGGGTAGTTAAGGATACAACTTGCTCATAGAAGCTTTATCCTTCTGTAAATCTAACTTATTCTAAACACAAATGGTTCTCAACTAATAAAATAACTTTTGTTAAGTTTATGTTTCCAAATAACTTGCAGGGAATACATATTTTTTTTAATTAATAAAGATTACTAAACATCACATGATCACTATCTCATACTAGCACATAATTGTTATTAAACAATTTAAAACAAAGCAAAACTCTCCATATAGTAGTGCCATCTTGTGCTAACAAGAGCAATCAATGGATGCCAGAAGGCTTGTGCATAAAATCCCTATCTAGTGCCTACTCATCCAATATCCCAGACTAGTTTCTGGAGGGTTGCATTAGATCCTAAGATCTAGGTGCAGTGCTCTCAGATCCAAGGCTCCTCACTGATGAAGGCCCAAGCCAAAAACTAGTCTGGGGATATTGGATGAATAGGAACTAGATAGGGATTTTATGCACAAGCCTTCTGGCATCCATTGATTGCTCTTGTTAGCACAAGATGGCACTACTATATGGAGTATTAATAGATGATGAGGGAATAGAATGTAGCTCTAGAAGCGAGCTAGAGAAAATCTTAAATAGATATGTAATGGATATAGAAAAGATGTTAGATGTGAAGGAATTAGTGATAGAAAACACGAAAGCAGTTAGTAGTGGGAATATTAGGTTCACAAAAAATGAATTGAATGAGGCAGGAAAGAGATTGAAAAGTGGAAAGGCGAGAGGTTTAGATGGATGGGCAGCAGAGACGGTAATGAATTTAGGGCATAGAGCAAAAGCAAAGTTATTATCATGTTTTAATAAGATGGCGCAGAAGATAGTTTTTCCGGGTAGTTGGAGTAATACAAGAATAAGATTATTATTTAAAGGAAAGGATAAGGATCATAGAAAGTTAAATAATTATAGACCGATAGCGGTAACATCAGTTTTATATAAAGTTTTCACATATATGGTAGCTGGAAGAGTTGTAAAATGGATGGAAGAGAATAATGTAATGGGGGAAATGCAAGGAGGTTTTAGGTCAGATAGGCATATAGGAGATAGTTTATTTGTAGTTACACAACTTATGGAGATGAGTAGGAATTCAGGTAGATCGTTATATATGAGTTTTATAGATATAGAGAAAGCATATGATAGAGTAAATAGAAATAGATTATGGGTAAGATTAGCCAATTTGGGAATGGATGAAGCTTTAGTAAATATTATTAAGAAATTATATGAAAATAATTATTATACTTACCAATTAGGGGATATAGAATCAGTTAAAGTTAAAAATGGAGTGGGATTAAGACAAGGATGCCCTATGTCACCGATTTTGTTTTTGTTGTTTTTGAGTGAAATGGAAAAAGCAACAGAAAGACTAGGAAGAGGGGTAGAGATACCATTAATAGGTGGCAAAGGAGTATATACTTTGTCGGGTCTTTTTTTTGCAGATGATATCTTTTTATGTGCAGAAAGAAGAGAAGATATGGATATTATGTTGAGGTCATGTGCAAGGGTGGGTAAAGAGATGGGGATTAAATTTAGTGAAGAAAAATCAAATATAATGATGGTTAATACTGGGGAAAGAGAGGATGTAGTTTTTTTATTGGGGGATATAAAGTTAAGTGTGGTGGATAGATATAGGTATTTGGGAATCATCTTATGTAATCAGGAAAATTGCTTGGTTGAATGGGAGAAAAAATTGGTAAA
Organism: Epiperipatus broadwayi; assembly: GCA_028023455.1. Classification (NCBI taxonomy): domain Eukaryota; kingdom Metazoa; phylum Onychophora; class Udeonychophora; order Euonychophora; family Peripatidae; genus Epiperipatus; species Epiperipatus broadwayi. Next base: position 6,952,730 of record JAQFVV010006222.1, read on the forward strand.
TGAAGCAAAGAAAAGAAAAGGTTTGGTAAAGAAACTAACAGTATTTTCATATAATAAATATGATGTAGCTAGAATTGTATGGAAGGGAGTTGCAGTAGCAGGGTTAACATATGGTAATGATGCATTATATGTTAGTAAAAGGATTTTAGATTATTTAGAGAAAGTACAAAGGGAAGTAGGAAGACATGCATTAGATGCAGAGATGTGGACAGCAAAGGAGGCAATTCAAGGAGAAATGGGATGGTCAAGTTTCTATATGAGAGATGCAAAAAGTAAAATGAAAATGTTTGGTAGATTGCAGTTTATGGATAGTAAAAGAATAGCCAAAATAGTGTTTAATTGGGTTATGAGTAAAGGGCAGGTAACAAGATGGGTGAGAAAGGTAATGCGGTATGCAAAAGATTTGGATAAAGAATTTATATTGGTATACTTGTATAAAAGGTGGGATGATTGTGTTAGGAGGATTGTTGAGTGTTATAGTGGTAAGGAATGGGATAAAAGAATAGAAGCATTAATAAAAAATAGGGAGTTGGAGAGATGGAGAAGTAGTGTGGAGGGTAAGAAGAGTTTAAATATATATAGAAGTAAACGGAATATTGGAAGCGAGTTAATTTATGATAATAGTAAGGAAAGTAGTTTATTGTTTAAGGCTCGAACGGGATCTTTAGCAACAAGAGAATATACATGTAAATGGAAAACTATGGGTGATTTAGCGTGCAAATTGTATAAGGAAGGTATAGAAAATATTAGGCATCTGTTGATTGAATGTAAATGCTTGAAAGCAGAAAGGGTACAGATAATGAAGTTATGGGAGAATAGGTATGAACAAAGTGACAATACAGAAAGTGAGTTAGTAGTTTTTATGCTGGGTTTACAAAAAGATAAGGGGGATTTAGATTTAAAGGCCATAGAGTTGACAAAGATTATGTTGTGGAAATGGGATGGGGCAGAATATGGGAAGACTTAGAGTGGGGAATGGAAAATAAAGTGGCTAACAGGTTTATCTGGGCATAGTTGCTGAGGTATTCTTGACTTCGTTTAAGCAGAAGCCAAATACATCACATCACATCACATCACTTTGTTTTGAATTGTTTAATAAAGATTATGATATAGTTCTAAATTTAGAGTGTTAAAATAAATTATACTAAGAATGGCAAGGAATAACAAACTATCATTGATGATGATCACATGTAGTATTCTATTGTTTAATTACTCTACCAGAATAATTCTAGCAGAGAATTAACATATATGTATAATTATGAACGTGAGATATTTCACAACTTACTGCAATGTTTTTTAAGTTTGTTTTTATAAATTGTACTCACAAGATCAGATAAAAAAAACTTATTGGATACATATTACTAATTGTTATTGCTTAATCGTAATACCTTGTTTATGTCTAATTAATTTTTAAAAAAATTAATTCCGATATCAATACAGGATATTGCTTAGAATATTTATTAAGAAAATATAAATTCTTTCCAATATTTTAATAAACAAAAACTTTATTTACTATTAAAAATAAATCGATCTATAATATAAAAGCAATATATTAACATTTAATGGATAGACATCTAGATTTAAGTATATACACTATACTTGTATTTCAATATTACATATTTAATGGATAGGTAAATGACAAACTATCACCGATAATGATCAACTGTTATCCATCTCTGGGTCTTAGCACTCGAATATCTAGTTACTCAATCTTTAATAACAAAGGTTTGAATTAACATTATTACAAAACAAAACTATTTAAAAGAAATAATGCATTTTATTTAGGATACAAGTTAAGTTACTAACCTCCAAAATCACTTCTGATTGCCTTGTCATGCTATAGAACAATTTTCAATTTGCTTAATTAAATATACAACGTTTAAGTTTTTCATAAATCTTCGGGTGCTACGTAATTTGCTAAGATGATAGAGACAAGAGACGTCTATCGGCATTTTTTAAAACGATAACCTTATCACTAATAACAAAATATTACTTCACTAATATAATTCTTATAAAATTTAAAAGTAATTTGTAGTATTCGTTAAATAGACCAAATTTCATTATAGATTATAAAATTTTGATAGTAATTGCATTTATTTAATTTAACTTGTATTATAAAATTGATATCAAAAAGAGTTTTGCATTAATATTACTAAAGTAATATTCCGCTGTTAGCCTAAAACTCAAAAGTAGCTAAACTCGATTTTTTTGTTTCATTTATGCAAAACTGAGTGGCATTTTAAAAGAGATTGTATGTTTTAAAGAATATTACGCTATAATTTATAACCATCAGAAATAGCTATCATGAGTAAAGATTCCGCTTCAAAAAGAAAGGAAGACCTTCCAGTTGAACTGGAAAGTCAATTTATACTACGATTACCTATAGTAAGTTGATGCTTATGTGAAAGTAAAATAACGTTTATCGTTGATATTTCTGTTGCAGTTATACAATTTTTTCTGTTATGTAACATTACTTTTTATTTTATATTCTTCATATATTTTATAAATAGTTATACTCAGAAGCAGTAATTTTCACATAAAGTTCTCCATTTCTGCTATGCTTCTAAACGAATGTTTCACATATAGAAAATGCAGATGCATAACTAAAAACTATTCCGTATGTACTTTCAACTTTTAGTGCACTCTTATAATAATGTGGTACTGTAACATTTTTTTTTTTTAAATAACGAAGCAATTAGATAAAATATCTTGGAAGTAAAGACTCCGATTTACTTTTCCCACGAAAATACCAATTCGTAATTAAATAAAAATTATAATTGTTGGGATTTTGAAGTTGTATTATTTTTAATTTTGATTCTCTCATTCCATTGACCCTCCTTAGGCTTTTTTTTTTTTTTTATAGTTCATAATCTTTTTAAAGAATTGCAATTATGTCTTGTGTTTTTCTGTAGATATTCACATCAGTTTCTGCCAATCAAAAAAAAATTTTTTTTGTATTTACTAGCAAAAAATTAACAGACCTTTTTTGTTTGTTTCTGTTTATCATTATGAAAATATTCAATAGTTAGATGCCGTCAATTGACACTGGTTCACACCGATCAGCTGAATAGTATTTTCCTAACATTCAACCATGTTTGGTTAAAAACTCATTTTATCATCCAACCTATTTTAATCGTCTAATCCATTCATCATTAATCTTTCCCAAGTACATCAGATAGTCTTGTGATATGACCATAGTAGAATATTTTTCCCTGGTCATATGTGCTTTAAGCAAGGGTTAAAGTTTAATCTGATCAAGTATTTGGCCATGATATTCTCAATTCTTTGCCAGCATTGCGGTTAAAAAACAATATTTTTCTTCTCATTATTCGATTTCCAACTTTCTCCCCATAGAGAATTACTGTAAACATCCAAATATGAAGTATTCTAGTTTTTATTTTTATATATAAAAAATCTCTTTTTTTTTTTTTTTGGTTATTATTGCAACTCTGCCAAGTATTAATCTTATGAATTTCTTGACAACTGATTGTTATTTTTGAGTGATTTTGGAAAATGAAAACTATTATTTCTATGATTTTATAATCAATTTTAAAATCGGCTGTTATATTGTTTTAATGTAATGATTATTGAGTAATTTGTTTATAAAGAAATACATAGATAAATAAAAAAATTACACAAAATTATAATTATATTGTATATGAACATAAGTAATTTTTAAATAATGACAAGCAGTAAGAATTTAAAAAAATTGTCACTAAATTATAATTATATTGTATATTTACGTAAGTAATAATTTTCAAATAATTAAATAATGACGTAGTGAGAAATAAAAAAAGTGTCTAACATTATTGTAAGCTTATATTAGTTTTAGAAGATTCAATGGTCAAATTTGCCTCTGTAAAGGAGAAAGCAATGTAATCAGGCTCTATGTTGCTGCAAAGATGATAGTATTGGGAAGGGGCATAGTTTTGTTCTGTACTTTGATTTTTTTTAAAAAAAACTGAGATTATAATTATCTAAAAAGATTAGATCGAAAGTGACATTTTGATTACAACAAAATGAAGAGTATGAAAATCATTATTCAAATGTTCTTTTAGTGCTGTGTATTAAGTAGTCATAGAAGAGGTGTAGAAGAAGTGCTTGTAAAATTGGAAGTGCTTGATAATTTATTCATCTATTTTACACAACACTCTTCTAGTCTCTAAATTAGCAAATCTTTTTCTTCTAATTAGAAATTATTAATGGGAAATATCTTTGAGATTGATCTTAATCTGTGTTCATATATATCAGTAATCCCATCTTTTTATGCTGTTCTTTAATTTTAATGAAATTCTTGAGGTCTTCTCTATTTTCAGTTTTGAAGGTAGCATCAGCACCTATTGAATGTTTTTCAAAGAATCTTTTCAATTAAATACTAGTCTAAGAAGGGAACTTATGAGATTCAAAGCAAATTTTTTTCTCCAGATTGAATAATAAAGTCTTACGGATTTGATTTTCCTTAATGTTATCTGCCTTATAATTAGAATTTAATAGCCACTGGCCTGTACAAGTGTGGACAAACACCATCTGTGTACTACATAATTAGTGATTGTTAAATCTATGGATACAGTGGCAAAATTGAAGGACTTATGAAAGCTACTAGAGAATATATTTGCTTCGAATCAATAGGGTTTTTTTTTAATAATACTTTATTTAAACTACTAATAATACTTTAAGCTATCCAAGGTTTTTTCGTCAATACTATATTCATATATGTCTTTGCCCAATTTGGCTTTTTTTTTATATATATATTCCCATATATAAATAGAATGACTCAAATAATAATGTGCAGTCTTGTCTAATTTTTGTCCTCTTTGTTTAACTTATTAAAATTTTTGCAGTTGGTCCAAAATTCATTATTATAATTTATCTTTTTGTTATTATTATACTTTTTTCACTATCTTTTTATGTTGTCTGAAATATTTGCTATAATTTGAATAACAATTTACGTATACTTTGATTACCAATTCTTTCTTTTAAACTAAAGATCATAGAATCTAATCTCGAGCCTTTCAAATGCTCTTTATTCTATACTAACTTACATAAATTAATCAATTACCTATTTTTTTATCCATTTTTTTAGTACTATTTATTGAAGCAGATGATCTGATGCTCAGATCCTGCTTCACAGCCCACATCCAATCTACCACATAACTGCATTCAAACTCGTCCTTACGCACGTATACACATAACCAATAATATATTTCTTTATTCAAGAGTATAAAATAATGTAAACATATGTATTTCAATTTAATATTTAATGTAATAATAATATTCTCATGTGTATGCGGGCGTAAATAATAAATATATATGTATATTGTAACGTATATAAATAAACGTATGAAACTTACTATTTTTTTTCATATATAAGTTTGTCGCCAGAAGTGATGCAATCTTGTTAGTAAGTCTCTCGAAAAACAATAACCCGGAAGACCCTTTTGATTAAAATAGAAAATTACAAACTAGTAATAATAGAATAAACCCATTAGTGGAAATTGTCCACGCTAGCTTGTTTTAAAATCACAAGATGTATTTTAAAACAATCGTTCGAGAAACTGATAACAAACTTGCATTATTTCAAACATCTTATTAGATAAGAGTATCCGGCCAAATGTTTCCAAATGAAAGCTAAGTGCTCAAACCGCCTCAGGTCCAGCAGTAGTTGCCTAGTTACAGTTTCAAAAATCAAAAGTATAAATACTGCTGGATTTGAATCCACAAAGAAGAGGAGATAATCAATTAGCCATGCTGCTAAAGATAATCCACGCCCGATGCAATTTTGACGCAATGTGTTCTGAGTATTAAAATTCGCCTTATCCCTCCGTTCTAATATGCTGATCCCAGGAACGAAGCTTCCATACTCCGTGCTACTGAACTATATATATATTTTCCAGTGAAATGAAGTGCTATTCAAAGCCAGCCCGCTACCCTAGATCTAGTGATAATACCGACGGATTGATTCCTAATAAAATGCGTTTCACGATAATCAAGGTAAAGAACTCTGACCGCTAAAAATCCTGCCTTCTCTGTAATGTAATGTGTATTTTAAACTCTATATCTTTTAAATGTCTTCAAATATAAATATATATAACTCTATATAACTAATTTATGCTAAGCCTCTTATATAAATGTCTTTTTCTTTTCTTTTATTTAAAAGCGGCCAACAATTTTATTAATGTTTTTATGTATTTTTATTTAAAGTTAATGCCAATAATATTCTAAAATCGCCAGCATATAAATTATTTTGTTTTCCCCACCCATCATTTACTGGGTAAATAATTTCTAATTGATAAAAATAAGTCTTATTCGGCTTGCCCAGATGCTCGCGATTTTAGAAAATAAGTTAATTACATTTTTCATGTTTACTGTTGAAAAACAGATTTGACATCTGTTTTTCCAATTCTCCGTCCTAAATAATGCGCTACCCTTTATTTTCAACTACAAGTATATATGTGAATTTCATCTTAGCTATTACGTCCACCCTTTTATTTTATAATCAATTAATGTATTTTTCACAAGAGCATAAGTCAACCAAAACTAAGATTTAATGTGTAAAAAAGTAATGAATAATATTAAGTAATATAATGTAAGGGGAGAGGGGAACCTTAGCTTTTATTCTATATTTATGTGTGTAATTATTATCCTTGTTTGTTTAAAGTGAAGCCATGTCATTACGCTGAATAGTTCATCATTCGTGGGCAATAAACACGTCCCAAGAATCTTTAATGTTAGAAATATATTTATGTTTTAGTAATAAGCGTTGAATGCATAAAGGCCACTCTATTTTAATATATATCTTCGTGCTTCATTATTACATGGAGGCAACCGCAAAGTCGGACCCCATCGTCGTCTCTCTGTCCTTAAACCAGGTTGTAAAAACTACCTGGGGGACATCCACGGTCTTACGAGCATGCTTTATACGGGGATCGCTCTGGAAAAACCAGCCCGATAGGCATAGCCGGCCGCCCTTCGTTCGTCAAACCGACCCTGCTAAAGTTTGCAGAGGAAATCGGTCACTTCTTTGAATTCGCGAAGCACACTCCAGGATCCATAAAAGGACCGACCCAATAAGCCACCATGCACGCACCGCTTTTCCTTATCTTATCATTCGCCCAGAAGTATTCATAAGCCGTAATGAAATGATTTATTTAAACAAACATATTGCCGTTAGTTTAATATAAATAATAATAGGACAATTTAGTATCATTTGTATAAATTGTTCATTACTCATCCCACGCATTAATTATCTAACTTTCCAAATTAACCCTCATATTAAATGTAAGCAAATATTATCTATGTTAAAATTATTGTTCAAAGTAATCATATGCTCTCTTTTCGTTTCTGGGGTGTGATAGCGTTCAAATTGTATATTTTAATAGCGCTAATTTATTCAAACACATACATATATTATTGGCATAGCCGCAATTATAATGTTGTAAAAATAAACCAAATAAATATATATAGTAATCCTGAGGCTCACGTCGGCTAAATTACCCGACATAATTATTGTTAATAAATATTAAATATATCTACATCAAACTCGAATCAATGCTTTCTTTAGTTAAGATAGATATTAAGTTACTTCTTAAGCTTAAATATGATTAGATGATCTCCGCTCCGCACATAATTAATATGTTATTAAATTAGTCTATCACGAGTTAGTCCCGAGTCTTATTGTGTCTCCGATGATCGATGCCGGCGGATGAGAAGTGGATTAATCTATGTCATCGGGATTGTTGCTCATAATGATATAGATCTGGGGAATAGGCAAATAGGGCAGAATCCATGAGTGTTCCTGACCTGTGTATCTTGCGCACGATTGGATTCGGGGTACTTTTGCCTAGATGCTATATCTTGTTACGTGAACATACAAATCCGACCGGCACATTATATTGCCATCAAATGTGATTTTCTGTGCTTGTATTTATTATTTGCTTTTAGGAGCAGCAATTAATTGATTTTTCTTTTTGTCAAAACCGTTTGGTGTAATATTTGAGAAATGAAGTATGGAATATAAATCTTTTTGTGAAGAACACCAAAATTTAACTAACAAAGAACAAAAATCCCTCTTGGAATTAAATTCAGATTTGTTACATAAAGGAAATTTTGATCAACAAATTTTCATCAATTTGACCAAAATTAAAATATCTAAATTTTCATAGGAAACAATGAAGATGATAGTACTATTTATAGGAATTTATTTCTAACTATTAGGATTCACAGAAATGTTTATTATGCAAACAAATTAAAACATTATTTAACTGTAGTCCACTTTTTTATCTAGCTTTAACAAGTTTGCAAACAAACATTAATGCAATTGTTGAACATGAGTAACAATAAGATCTCTTGAAATTTTAAATGTATTTATCATTATATAATCGGTGTTCTTTGCTTGCCTACTTTTTGTTTTTGAATCTATCGTCCACATATCAATTTCAAATCACTCTCTCAAACAATTTCAGCTATGCCCCCTGAAGCTGAAATTACTTTATGTTTAGAGAACGATTTGATATTTCTTATATATTTGTGTTGGGAATTGCAAAGATTAAAACGACTAATATTTGATCTTTGTTTATGTATATTAAACATGTTAGTTTATGAACAATTTAGAATCATTACTAATTTAAATTGCACATTTTTTGTTTGAATAAGACCATACTTCAATATTTAACATCATTGCAGCTTACAATTCAAGAAGTACTTTTTGGATTGGCTGCTTGAGATTTGGACTTTTTTATATTCATAGGAGGCATAGCTGAAATTGCATAATGTTTGGGGGAATAATTTGATATTTAATTTCAGCTAGCCATATATATTGGGATTATTTTTTATATATTTATATTGGGAGTTTGCAAAGATTAAAATGAATAATATTTTGTCTTCCTTTATATGTATATTAAATATGTTTATGTTTATTTATGAGCAATTTAAGATCATTGCTAATTTAAATTTTATGCTCTTTGTTTGAATACATCTGTATTTCAATATTTAGCATCATTGCAGCTTACGATTCAAGAGATATCTTTTGGACTGGGCATAATTGAAATTACTTAACATTTAGGAGAGTGATTTGATATTTAATTTCAGCTTGCAGTATGCACTGGGATTATTTCTTACATATCAACTTATATCAGAATAAGCTAACTCATAACATGCATTTTTTTTTGAAAAAGTTAAAACGAAAAAAAAAAGGTAATATTTTAAAGACATAAAAATAACGCTTTTTTTTTTTTTACGAAAATAAAGCCGAAATTGATATATTTTTGCAAACATGCAATAATTATAAAACTAATATATTTAAAAATATAATAATAATATAATTTATTTAGATAATAAATCTTCAAATAAAAAAATAAATTAGTATGACAGCAAATCCGATTCCATAATGCATTTATAATAATTATAGATAATAGATCCATAAGAAATTTAAATGTATAAAAATTCTAAATCCACAAATCAGGAGAAATTAATTACATTTGGTAAAAACATTCATTTACAGAAATTATAAAGCCCTTGATGGCACTATTTGATGATAGCAATCAGAATTCCATAATAAATTGAATAAGAAAATGAAAAGCACATAAAAAATTTTAAATCCACAAAGCAGGAAAAATTATTTTTGTTAGTTAAAAAAGTAAGTATAAAAATATTTATTTCAAGAAATTGTAAGGAAAGCTTGACTCACAATTTTCACACAGCTTTGCTCAGTGATGCCTATAACATTAAAACTCTCAGTGCTTTCCATATATGGTATACCATAGCTTTAGTTATTTTAAATCTGCAAGTAATAGTTTTCGTCATTTATAATGAAATGTTATTGGAATTTTCGCATATGCGTTTTTTTGGAAGGTTATGTCACTTTAGATCCATGCGGCCAATGTGAATCTGTCATGCTAGATAACAAGCAAAAACCGATGGAGAATATTAACTTATTTCATGGTGGTCACAGAAATGTCCAACAAGTCATTCAGAAATGAGATTGATATGTTTTATTACTGTGACTTGAATGAGAGAATATGTCTATCTGAAGGGGTATTGTGAAACATTAGATATTGTGTTTTTTGTTTTGTTTTTGTCAAGAATATATCTATAATAATGGTCATAAAGTTTACGGAAAACTTAATATATGCTGAGAATTTTTTTGGCCCACAAACTCAGTCTGAACAAGAAATCACATGATGGGAACAGAGGAACCTCCTATTCAAATTGATGAAACTTGATTTGCCAGCTGTTACAAATGTAATTGCAGTAGGACTCTGGCAGGTGATAGCCCTCTTCATTGGAAGACCATAATGTGTAAGATATATTAGTAACAATAATCGTGAAGCTAATGTGGCTTGAATCAAAGCTCTGATTATTGACATTTCTGTATGCTGCAGCAAGACAACTATTCTACTTTCCATTATTGAAAAAAGTGATAGTTAACTTTCTGAAAGACTTTAATGAATGGCCAGATTATTTAAATTCCAGAGATTTCCAAACATATTTACATTTTCTGAACATGTTTTCTTTGGAGACTATTTTAGAATCATTTCTAATATAAATTATTTTTATATCTTTTTAACATATTTGTTTTTCAGTCATTGTTATGAAACCATAATAATTTCATTAGTATGCCTTTGGTGTAGTACGTCATAGCTTAGTTAGTACTCAAATATCAAAATAAATAATATCTGTTTTTTTTAAAGATTGTTTTTGTTTTTGATTTTTTAGAAACTTATCAATAAGCTTATTCTGATATGGCTTGGTATGTTATGATGGCTCCTCCAATTGGTAGAGCATACATGTAATTTACATCATATATTTATTTATAAATTACACTTTGCTTATATAATTTTTATTAATGTATAATGAAAAAAAGTTGAGAAATACTGATCTAATTAATATAGTCCATATTCTAATTTTTCTACTTTAAATATACAAATGTTTTATCTTAAACTATTGTATATACATATGCAATGGGTTAGTATATCCATAGTATCAGTATCCATAGATTTATTATGACTTTTGAAAAAATAAATGATAATAAAAAAATTAATATAAAAAAATGAATTTTTTATACTGTCAGATATTATCTTTCTTGCATTTTATCATTATCAATTTTTATCACTGGCAAAAAGTCTGTGCAAATATAGATATAATTTTAATAATGTAAAGCATCAATTAAAGCATTGAAAGGGTTTGTTTAAGGTGTAAGGTTTTTATTTTTCAGGTAATTTCTGTACTATAATATGTTTTGAAAAAAAAAGGCTTTTCTTATCTTTTAACATTCTAATTATAAATGATTATTGAAATTTATTACTGAAACTTTATATATTGTATTTCTATTAATTATTTTTGTTTTAATTAATCAAACCAATTTATTGTTCTCTTTAAATATATGCGCATGTGTTTGAAACGTTCTAGTTATATATATATATATTGTAAAAGACAGGTCTGAGTTAATCAGATATGTCAAGCAATGCATATTATCCTCTTTGGATGTGATATTGAACTATTAAAAATAGATTTTTAATAGACCATTCTTCTGCGATTCAGTCCTAAGAAAAAGCTACTTAATCAAATTATATACAGAATTTAAATTGTGAAAGTAATATTGAATAATGTTATTTTATTCCAGATAGACAATTTTTTCATTTTGAAGACTTCTAATTTATTATTTTAAATTTTTTTATTAAATGTAAATGTATTTACAAATAATTATATATATAAAATATCAATTATAATAAAATGTAATAACTGAACTGATAATTTTTCAAACACCATCAATATGGATTACTCTGATATTAGAGTATTGCATGAATATAGCTAGTATTTATAAACTTATTGATCTAATTATTTTAGTATACAATGGAACCCTGCGTAAACGATAATTGATTCCAAGGTCCTATAGTGTTGATGTGAATATAACAGCAAATGTTGTATATTGAATGGATAATTAATGTAATTAAAAAAAATTCAAGTTTATATATATATTGGAAGAATAGTGTCCTGTAGGTTAGCAAAGATATATCATAAAATAGCTTAGGAAAAATTGGATAATAAAATAAAATGTGGGAATCAGTGATATATATCCTGGAAGAGGAAGAATTAAAAATAAAATAACCTGTCTAAATAATATATATATGCTGTAAAAGGAGTAATGTATTTCACCAGCTGAAATAATATATTAATGTAAAGGAATGATTAGTAGAAAAAAATGAATAATGTTATAGTCAAAAAAAGAGGAAGAAGGAAAGTCTGTTGTGCGATCCATTATTACTATCTTTAAAGATGGACTACAGTTGAATAGTTTTTAACTTCATTTGCATTTCCAGATTTCATTTGCTTTTCAGATAAATCGGAAATTATTTAGGTGATACTACTTTTTAGCATCTAAAAGAATGGATGTCACTATTTTTCCATCCTAATTCCCTACTTCTTTAGTCATAATCTTGGATTTTGTCTTAATGTGATAGTTTGGATTTGGACAGTTGTTAGGTATGCAAGCATATATGTATGATAAGTGATAGCTCAAAATGGAATACAAAATGACACAAGAATAAAGAGTGATCCTAATTCATGCTTCAAAGTAATTAATATTAAAGGTTTAATGATAATTAATAGCATGAGAAATATAATATAAATAATCCCTAATGCAATATATATAAAATACGTTTATCAGGTGATTTGATAATTAATTAATGCTCTCTTATAGTTGCTTATTCTGCAAATGAAAATATTAAATACTCATAATTAAATTAATATCTTAAATTTTTAGATATACTTGAGAGTTTATAAAAGACAATCAAAATTACGATAATTTAAATTCAAAAATATGTGTACATCATGGAGTAACAAAACCCTGAAAGCGCTCAGCCTAAATAAATTGTTATATGGAATAGTTTCATGTTCAACACATTAGCGCATTATTATTAATTACTGTTATAAAAAAATTCTATGCAGAATTTTATAAAAAAAAAATTGTCATTTTCAAAAGTTGAAAAATGTGCACTTTAGAAAAGAAATTTTAGATACAAAATATTTTATGTGTAAATATAAATAATTGTATATGTGGGCTCATGAAATTTTATGGGTAAATAAAATTTCATAAATGAATAATTGTAATAATATATGTTTGTATGAAGGGGCTCATTGAACAATGGTTAGTACATGTCCGAGTTATGCCACTAACTGAAGTTCAGATTTGGATCAGATAACACATTACATTCAAACTGATGTACAATTTTTATCAGCTAGCCAGCTCAGCTAATCATTCAATTATTAATCAGTGAATATATTAGGTATTTCCTATTGTTAAAGAATAAAACAAAGTAGAAAAATCACTAAAATCTTTATTAGCAGTTGGTAATCTGGAGAATGTCTTTTCATCACTGTTCTTTGATGGACTGCTGTAAACTATTCACAGGCACTGTTGTATTTCATCTGTGTATATGCTGGAATTCACATTTACATCCTTATTTTTCATCATTAAAAATTGAGTCATAACTTTATTTTTTTATGTAAAATGTAATTTTTTACTTATAGAAGAATTAGCAACCATTATTAATCAATATCTAGTTTTCTAGCATATGAAAATTGTATACATTGCCATCTTGTAATTTGATTTAAATCAAGGTAATAATGAGTATTGTTTTGAAAAGATTTAACTATAATGAAATACTTTTTTAAAAAAATAATATTTTTAGAAAAGTTTTTAGATATTTAAAACCTCTTCATGTTGAATATATATATATATTTTCATAAAAATAGTGGAGCTTTTACTTTCTGAATTAAATATTATAATTGTTCGCAAATATTACTAAACCCACCACTTGCTTTATTTTGCTGTAATATCGTATATGTATCCAATTTATTCACCTTACTTTGAACACTTCTTTAGCAAAACAAAATTTTTTATTGTATAACGACTGTCCTGCAGTCTCAAGAAATAAAGTAGGAGTGGATCTGAAGAAAACTGCAGGACAGTCAAAACATAAGATTAGGTGTACATATATATAATGAAAAAAATTTTTGCTAAAAAGTGTTCAATTTAAGATGTATAGATTGAATACTGTAATTATTAATTAAAAAAGTTGATACATTTTTGCTAACTGTATTAATGTTTTAAGGTAACTATATATCCAAAAATAATAGGTATATTTTTTTATGCATGTAATAAAGATTGTACAGTTGGATTTTAAATATATGTAAATAATTGTATCTATTGCAGAATGCAGCTCAAGCATTGCGTGCTTCAGTAAGATCAGGTAATATGAATCTCAAAGATAGATTATCCATAGAGCTTCAGCATGATAACAGACATGGTACAGTGCGGTTTGATAATTGGGTATTTTCAGCAAAGGTAAAACATTTTCTGAAGTTGCTTGTCTATATTTATATCTAAATGCACATATAAACACTTTTATTATCTATTCAGAATGATCAGCGTAGGATTTATTTATTATGTTTATATTTGTTTTTTTATATTTAAATATGATTATACTTATTTATGTACATTAAAAGTTAAGCATAAATAATATGCTTTAACTTAGGGGTGGGTCACTGCAGGCCTCATCCAGCTCGAGATGATATCAAATCTGGCTCACTGCATAAATATATAAATGGACAAAATCGATACCTACCAAATTATTAGGAGTCTAGTAAACTGCCAACTTCATATAGTCAACAGCAATAAAGAAAAGAACGTCTTTTCTGAAAAGTTTACTGACAACATAGGTGGTAAAATTAATATTCTGATGGATTTGCCATGACGCACTTGTATGTATGCAGTGCAGGAATGGCAGGCATAAAATAATGATTTTATACCATTGCAATACTAAGTACTGCAAGTAGCAAACGCGCTTGCTTATTTGTTGAATTTATAGGGCATAAATTATTAGTGTGCAGTTATCCAGTTGGCACTATGCATACATTGAAGAGTATTATTTTAGTATAAATAGAACGAAGTTCCTTTGGATTTCATCGACTTTTTATGGAAAAAAAATAATGTTGCATAGTAGTTTTATAAATAAGTTTATGCCTTTTCTACTTATTAGAATTTTTAATTTAATATAATTTATAGCTCATAAAATGAGCCAATTAAAGAAAATAAAAATTGATACCACATGTCACATTTTAAATGATAATTGGACATTCAAATATATAATTGCAAATATAAACAATAAAGCTGTTTGTTTGGTATGTAACGAAACAATTTCCATTTTTAAAAAATATAATTTAAAAAGGCATTTTTTAACAAAGCATTTTGACAAATTTAAGCTATTTTCACCAGAACAAATGAAAATTGAAGCAGAAAATTTAAAAAGTGGTTTGTGTAAACAACAAAATATTTTGAAAAATGTGTCAAATACTAATAGAGCTTTGACACAAGCTAGTTACATCGTTGCACATAAGATTGCAAAACAATACAAATCATTTTTTGATGAGAAATTTGTAAATGAATGCTTAATAGATATCGCTGAGTTATTATGTCCTGATAAAAAACTGACATTTGAAAAAAATTAATCTTTCGTGAAGAACTCTTATGAGACGCATTGATAATATTTCAAGCAATTTATGTGATCAGTTAAAATTGAAAGATTGTACTTCCTATGCACTAACTTTAGACAAGTTGTGTGATATTACTGATACAAGTCACTTTTAATCTTTATTCGAGGTATAAATAATAGATTTGAAATTATGGAGGAATTAAAAACACAACTATTGGTGAAATTTTTGTTATAGCCTTTCAAGAAGCTCTGCAAAATTATAATATATAGTGGGATGAGATTATCAACATCACACAATCGATAGGTGTCCTAGTTTGGCAGAAAAAACACTGAATTATTAAAAATAATAAATGAGAAAATAAAGCATATTCCAGGAAAAGAAATAATTTTCTTACTTTGTATAATTCATCAAAAAATCCTTTGCTAAAGAGTTCTAAAACTGAAGCATGTTATATCAGTTGTAACAAAGGTAATTAATTTTATTTGTGAAAGAGCTTTAAATTGCCGCAATTCGTAACATTTTTGAAAAAAATTGGATGTGATTATTGATATTTTGGACCATACAAACATAAGATGGCTTAGTCTTGCAAAAGTGTTAAAACAATTTAATTATTTGTTGGATGAAATTGTTAATTTTTTAAATGTTAAAGACAAGCTTAAAGAATTTTATAAATTAAAAAATGAACAATCGCTAATTTTTTTTTCTTCTGTTGATATGTTAACATATCAAAATGAATTAAATTTATCATTAAAAGGGAAAATTATTTATTTGTCATTTCAGAGGCAACAATTAACTCACTTTCCAATCTTGCAAAAAAGAGCAAAAAACCTAAAATGTGCTGATTTTAAGAAATATGAGGGCAATAACAAATGTTTTATTCAATGAATTTACCTGAAGATTTTCACAAAATTTTTAAAGATTTTATATTTAGTAAGTGTACCATTTACTTGTCATGCCAATGATGTACCCTCTTGTAACTGATAAATTTGCAATCAAAATTAATATTAAGGAACCAATTTTCTGAAAAAACAATAATAGACTTTTATGCTTCTTTAAATCCAGAAATGTTTAAAAATATTCTGGATAATGCACAGAAATATTTGACATTCTTTGGATCAATACACTATGCGAAACTATGCTTTATTTAATGAAAAATACAAAGAGCAAAATCAGATCACGAATAATGGATGAAAATTTAGAAGCTGTTCTATGAATAGCCATTTGTGAATTGAATCCCAATTTTGATGCAATCATAAAGAGCATTCCAAAGTTTTTGTAATAAGTTTTCTATATTTACTTAATTATCATAACAATAAAAATGTTTGTTACAAATTTTACTTTTTATCTATAATAGATTCCTACTCAGATCATTAAATTTTGTATTTACAGTTTTTTTTAAAATATGTTACTTTGATAATTCAAGTAATTTAACATTTTTTAGTTTCTGAATTTTTTGTTAAATCATTCAGTCTATTCCAGCCTGCGTCATGATAAGAAAATTCATTTGGCTCACTGTCGAAAAAAATTGCCTACCCCTGCTTTAACTATTCTTTGAAACTTTATTGTTTGTTTTTAAATTTTTATATTTCTGATTACAGAATATTTTTATTCAAATTATGCTGTGTATGTGTTAGTATACATGTAAACTTTTTGCTGGCATACTTTGCATAATATATTTTTTGTTTTTATTTTTATTTTAGGTAGTTGATCTACCATGCATTATTGAATCTCAGAAAACTATTGATCGTAAAACATTCTACAAAACAGCAGATATTTGCCAGGTCTTTTTTTTCTCTATATATATTAAATTTAATTAAATGATTTAGAATTTAATGTTTTACCTATATTTATTCTAGTAAACTTCCAAGGTATAAATATGCACCTTTTTGTCAATGTCTATGTATGTATCCATTTTCAGATGATTGTAATATCCCTGAATGATTTCTATTTTTTAGATAATGGTTGAATTAATTTAATCAAAACTTCGATGTAATGCTAATTTCACAATGAATGAATGTATACAAATGTGAATTCAAAATAAATGTTCATTAAACTTATAATGTAACTTTAAAATTGAAATGCCAATAAATGGCATTAAGAGAATGGCAACAATAGCTAATGTCATCAAGTTTTATCACTTCTTCATATCAAGCGCTGTTTTCTAATTACATTAATTGCCTTCAGTTAGAGATATAACTTACATGCATTAATTTTATATTAATTCATACTAGAAATTTCTTGAAGAAATTTGAATCGGTGATTTCTTGAAATCTTTTCAGTCATGTGGCAAAGG
Source organism: Epiperipatus broadwayi (assembly GCA_028023455.1). Lineage (NCBI taxonomy): Eukaryota > Metazoa > Onychophora > Udeonychophora > Euonychophora > Peripatidae > Epiperipatus > Epiperipatus broadwayi. Next base: position 6,970,515 of record JAQFVV010006222.1, read on the forward strand.
TGCAAAGTGGATTTACTTTTGTTATTGTGCTACATAGGAAGCTTTCACAGAAAGTATTAATATTCTTCATTTTGATTTTTTACTGAATTCTTTTTTTATAAAATATGTTGCAATTTTTCAGAAATGATGTAAGATCATATGAGTGAAATCAAAAACAGTTATTGAAAACTACTGTTATCATCAGTAAACATGCTATTGGTAAACAGAAATAGTAAGTCTGAATAAGATAGAATGAACATAGTCAGAATATCATTTTAAACAGTGTCTTCAAAGAATGTTGATTTATTCTCAGGTACTATTTTCTCATGGTATTTGAATGTTTTATAATGCCCATGAGATAAGGAGAAAGAAGAGACTAAAATGAATTTATTAATACTAATGATGCCTGAGATAATCAATAATATAGTGAGTCTCTCTCATAGTACCATTGCTATTAAGAGATAAAGATAATAGAAAAGGCTTCTTTTTTTTTTTTCCAATTGATATGAAAATAATATTTGAAGATGTTATTGTGTCTTATCATTAACTACATTCTTATTTGGAAAATTTTATTACAATAGTGTTTACCGTTATCACTTGTATTGAGAGCTTGAACTAAGTGTTCATTCCCTTAATATGGGATTTTTTTTTTGCTTTACTGACATTAATAAAGTTTTGTTTATTTATTTATTTTTGCATTAAGTTGGATATATAGTAATCTTTATTATTAAGAGAGAGAGAAAAAAATTATTTGAAATACAAAAAAATATTTTTATTTAAAATTCATTCTGATATATATAGCAATCTATATTGTCATCTTGACAAGTGAAAAAGTTCTAATTGTAATACATCATATACTCCAATATTTATTTTACATGCTGTCATCTAACTAATATATTTTTATATTATTTGATATATTTTTAGTACTAAGAATGCATGTGTTTCATTTAAAAAGTTTTTCGCAATTTTAAATTTGTATTAGCATGCTTGAATTATCACAGTATAATTTTCAGCAGATATACTCAGTTACGTGATATACATATTTATAGCAGATAAACATGGAAAGAAAATCATTTTTATATTTGTCAGTAGCAGTTGATAAAATCTATTTTTAAATAGAATAATATTTTATATATTTTGTTATTAATAAGCAATTTTTATTTTTTCTAGATGATGATTTGTACAGATGGTGATGATAATAAATCAGATGAAGAAGAAACACCTAAGAAAAAGGACAAAGATAGAAAATTTCTTTGGAATCATGGAAGTAAGTTCAGAAAAATTTTGTTAAGACTTTTTGTTTCATAGAATAATGTCACATCGTTTAAAGAAACAAAAAATATCTAATAAAAATGTAATTGAAAAAATTGATACTAAATAATGCTAATAATAGAAAAAATATGTAGATTTAATTAATGAATAAGAAAAAGAAACTTATGTCATTGATTGTGGAACAATATTCGAAAAAAAGAGAAGAGCCATTAAATACTCCGGATAGAATAAAAAAAATTTTACTTACTTACTGAAGAATATATAATTGCAAATTTGCATAGATATGGAAGTGAATACTTTATAGATTATAAAAAAATTATTAATCTTAAAAATTATATAAATATTTAAAAAATAAATATATGAAACTCCTTGTGATCTGTTCTATTTAAACACAGTATACATTGTAAGAAGAAAACATTTTTAATTAATGTTTGATAATAAAGAAGTAATTTATACTTTAGTGTTGATAGTGTATGCAATTAATATATAACCAATGTTGTTTACTGAGTGATTTAAGAGTTAATGTATTTATATTATATAAGAATGTTGATTATAATTTAGCCATTTTACATTTCAAATTACTGAATATATATATATATTGAAACAGTAAGATTCGTATTCGAATTTTAAGTTTCACCTTTTTCTGTCGTCTCTCACTGACCGATCTATCCCGCCCAAATTTAAACTTTTTGGTATTGAATTGTGTGTGTAACAATATTAAAAATGTATAAATATATGTAGAATTCAGCATAAACACGCACACATTTCGATCTCAAATTAAAGGCAATAGATGGGGATAAAATAATAATTTAGATTTCTTTTAGTTATATAATTTTGTATAATTTTAATCATTTATTTTGGATTATAAAGTTCGTATTTATTGCTTTGTTTAAATTTCGTTTAATAAAATCTGATGTAATATTTAATTAAAAGTTAAAATAATCTTATGTTCCCTTTTTGTCTTTGAAATTTAAAAGCATCGGTCAGTGATAGATAATAGATTAATTAAAGAAAAATTCTCCAAAATGTAATTAGTAAATGTAAAATGTAAACAATAGAACGGCAGCTTTCTTTAATTAAAAACCAAAAAAATGCATTGATTATCCTCAGGGCAGATTAAGTAGAACCTAAAATATCTTAACAAAAATGTGAAAGATCAAGATAAGAAAAGAGGCCATCTTAGACTTGCTGGAGACATTCACTTCAACTTTAGCTTTGCTCTCGATCACTGAGAGTCTTCAAAATATAAAATAATTTGTTCCTCCCAAGATATGACCGAGTAAAGCACCTAGATTATTCTCTATCGGGAGATGGCCTATCGGATGCTGAACTTTCCATTGCCCGTCATAAATTCACCATGAAGAACTGCTGCCTGAAATAAATGAAAAAGCCACTGCTGCTGTGAAATTAAATGAAATATCTAAATACAAGAAAGACTTGCCACTCGTGAACTTTTTGCTGCTAAACTAATGGAATCAGAAAACTTCTTATAAAACAGGTACCTGTCTGTGTTTAAACTCTAGAGTACTCTAATAATATGCTATAGCTCTTCTTCATACTACTTATCTAAATTATAAAATGTAAAACTACCATATGTATAACTAAAACTGAATAATTAACTTAATGTGTAAATTTCTCTAATAATCTAGCTTACCTCATTCTATCTTGGGTGCGTATTTCTAAAATCTACATTTTATCTATATTTATTATTTAATTATTGCATGCTCACAATTGTCTCTTTTTCAAAGTTTAAATCTATGATCGTTTGAAACAGTGAATGCGTGTCACATTTTCATTAATATGTACTTCGTCGGGCCGAGGCAGAGACCAGCCCGACATTCTTATAAACCATAACTAACTTAACTTTCATATAAATCGACACGCATTCAGTGCATCACTTATTGTAATGCAGGGTCTACTACTTCGCAAATGGCTGACGTATTAGTTATAATAATTCCCAATTTATATAGGTTTTGTATATATTAAATCATCATGAATAATTCCAGAAAATTACATTTCTTTGAGAGTCACCAACGTTCTTTAGTAAATGTTGATAATGTAGGACCGAGTCAGAAATCTATTTAAATCTCATCATAATCGTTTATACAGTATACATGTGTTACGTTTTAGAGACGCGATGACCCATTCCGCCATGAAAGATTCCGGATTCTTCAGGGTTGAAATTAACCCCAGTCGTCCTACACAAGTGGGCATAATGGGTGCTCCCGTAGGACTTGACAACGTCATGCAGCCAGCCGGCAAAACTGCAACACGGACCGCTTGTCCCTGGTTATGCTTATGTGACACCTTACTTCGTCGGGCCGAGGCAGAGACCAGCCCGACATTCTTATAAACCCATTCGCAGCATTGCAGTTTCGATATACTGCCATTCCATATCGCCTTTCTAAAGCGTACCACGTGTTCCTTTACTCAATTCTATTATTCTATATATCACTCCGCCTCTGCATTATCTTCATAATTCACTCTCAAATAAATGTTTCCCCTTAGTATAAATAAATATTTTAATTAAATAAATATATGTCTGCCGTTACTCTTATAACCCATACTTTAGACTCTTGCATTGCAAAGGTATAAATCCCTCCAAGCATGCATTAGAAATACTTACTCGAGAATTTTAGGTAGCTAGATTACGCCATCAAATAAATGAATTCCTTTTGTAAACAAATAAATCATGTATTCTTTAAAATATAATCATGTTGCAAATCCCGCTACTGAAGCTGTTAGTCCATAAAATATTATTAGTAAAGGATCTTATTAAAATGTGTTAATAAATAATTTTAAACTATACGTCTGCAGTTACGTTTCATTTATTCGATACCCATTCTATATAATATTTCCTCGATTATGTAAATATGAATGTTTAATTAATATTAGTTTGATTATTGGCTAACTCGAGAATAAAATCATGAATCTCTTGCATATCCCTGACCACCGTGCCTAAGGAAATATTTACTAATGTCGCATCAGATGCGTTGTTTCGTGGATTGTATTGTGGAACCGATAAACTATGTTCGAACTCAGTACCACGGGTGGCTTCGCTACTCGATGGGGCTGCTGTTCTGTATGGTGGTCGAATTCTGCACTGTTTACGAGTCACATGTTTTCTGACTGTTACAATATATAGTCAGCTATGTCAATTTATATAAGTTTAGAGGAAATTTATCATGAATTTATTTATATTTTTGCAATAGACAGTTAACGTATCTTGTATCAGAATCATATTGAGATATTTGAGATAATGAATTTATAAGTATTGCAGTATTTGGAGAAGAATTTATTAATATTTAATCGTATGCAGCAAATGTAGTCCTTTACTATATGTCTATAAGAATGTCTTTTTGAGACATTATTTTAAACATCATGGCTTGAGTGTTAAATGGAGGTTACTGTATTTGCTTCTTACCAAATATATTAATTAATTTTATCTATGATGTTTTTCAGCTCTGGTGTTTTTAAATTTAATCATGTAGTATAAACAATATATAGTTCAAGATGTTTTTAAGTACTTGATTGTTATTATTAAGGAGATTTAAAACTATAAGTTATGAAATTAGTTAAGAGAATTTATAAAGTTTTGGTAAAAAAAAAAAATTCTTTATTGAAACATTTTATCCAAATTTGAAAAATGTATACTTATACATGTTAATGCTAAAAAAAGTGTGCATGGTGTACACAACATATTGTGTTACATTGGGTAAATAAAATAATTCTTAGCGTAATTAATACATAATTGTGCACTTACGTTAAATTATAATTAATTTAATTATCTAGGTGATTGTTTTTAAATAATAAAATGATTAAATATCATTACATATAATGTAATTAGACCTTGAGAGTAAGTTAATCAGAATAAAGTAATATCTAAAGATAGTCTGAGAATTCAGACTAAATTTGAAATTAACTGTCAGAGAAACAAAAAATAATATTCCTTAGGAAATTGAAAGATCTTTTTGGATAAACTAGAATATATTAAAACATCATGTGATTTATTTATTTATCTCTTAGTTATAAGAGATTTGTTATTATATTTATTAAATTAATATTTTCTTGTGTTTTATCTAGAAATAGCTTCATTTAATATATAGATCAGAGAGATCTATGACTTCTTAACTATGCTGAAAATAACTTGCTTATTGCAATAGTCATGGAATGGATGAATATATAAGGATCTGGTAAAGAAAAGGCAAAGCAAGATAGATATTTATTATTGTTGTTATAGTTCTGATAAGTAACATTGTAATGATTTTCTGGGTTATATCATGCTCAGCCAAAACATAAGGATGCATTTTAAAAGTGATTGGGATTTAAACTTAGTCTCAATCGTTTTCTGGCTTCTTGAAAATTTGGTGGCTTCCAACTAAAATAAATAGCTAATGAACAAATAATAAATTGATCTTTTCCTTGAGACATTCATTATCCATTCCCAGAAGGCTCTCTAATTGTTGCAGTATATATTGCAATGAATATTTTATCAAGTACATCACTATTGGTATTCATATCATCGAATCATTTTAAGGAATGACAGAATAATTATTCATGAATGATTTATTCAGTTAGAATAAGTCAAAACTTATCCCATGGGCATCTTCCCACACTTTCTGCAAGAGCTAGTTGTTTTTTTTTAACATCACTAAATTTAAAAATTATCATAACCAGATTTATTGACAAAGTGTCAAATATTGTAAAAATGATGTTCATGCATACAACTCCATAATAGCATATATATATTAAATAAGATAGAATATGCTAAGATGCATAAAGAATGTGGCTTAATAAATATATATAACAAGAAAATTTAACAATTTATTGATAAATAGAAAAAATATATTAATATCACAATTTTAAATACAAATATATTTTAAATACCAGGAGACTAGTTGTAATACAGGGGATTTGAATACAGACTTTCAAGTTCCCTACATCCATCCACTCCAGCTCATACAACCGATACGACCACATATATGTGAAAAAGATAAACGATCTCTAATATACATATTTTATGCTGAAACAGCACTCATCAGTTGGTCCAAATCATCTCCCACATATATATAATCAGTGCTCGGTGTATATTAAAATAGCAAACCTTCATACTTTAATAGACAGACTTCGATTTACTCCACCCTTCAACTCTTCAGCCATCCATACCATTGAAAATCTGATGATGAAATGTGCAAATACCTTGTTAATGCCAATATTATTGTCATGCCCATGTTGAACTTAAGTCACTCTTACCCCACATGTATAGAACCTTGTCCATTTAAATACACAGAAGAGGGATGGGCAGGATACAGGCTGAATAATACAAGTATATTTTATATACCTGGAGTCTAGATATAATATAGGGGATTTGAACACAGACTTTCAAGCTTCCTTCAGCCATCCTCTCCATCCCATGAAGGGAGCTTGAAAGTCTGTATTCAGATCCCCTATATTAAATCTAGACTCCAAGTATATAAAATGTACTTGTATTTAAAATATTACAAATTCAGTCTGCCCATCCCTCTTCTGTGTATTTAAATGGGCAAGGTCCTATACATGATGGGTCAGAGTGACTTATGGTCAACATGGGCATGACAATAATATTAGTATTAACAGGGGATTTGCTCATTCCATCATGATTTTCAATAGTATGGATAGATGGAAGAATTGGAGGGTGGAGTGGATTGAAGCCTGTCCATTAAAGCGTGAAGATTTGCTATGTTAATATAAACTGAGCACTGATTATATATATGTATGTAGGAGATGATGATCTGGACCAGCTGATGATTGCTGGTTGAGCATGAAACACATATATTGGAGATCATTTATCTTTTTCATATGTGTGTGGACATGTGTATTGGTTGTATGAGATGGAGTGGATGGCTGAACGGAGCTTGAATTTTTTGTGTTCAAATTCCCTACATTACAATTATAAAATTATATATGTGTAATCTGGGGTTAATAATAAATATATCCATACATTCTTTATTTGCTGCTTATTTTATTAACTTAATTATTGAAATAATTTATTTATGATTGTTATATATCTAAACGTTAGCAATGTATATATAAATACATTATATTTTTAATCAAAAATCTATTAAAAATATTTACTATAAATACTTCCACCTTCTGAAATTATAATTCTGAGCATAAAATTATATATATATAAAAAAAATATATAATTAAACATGCCTTCAAAAAACTTTAGATTTAACAGAATATGAAAAAAATATTTAGGAAAAAAAAATTAATATTTCAAATTTTAATGGAATTTGTGATAGTTTTTTCCTGTAAAATATTTAAACTCCTAAGATTTATGATTTCTTACCTATGATTTTGAAATATTTTATGTGCAAGCTTCTCACAAAGTTAGTGTTTCTTGATAGGTCTTGAAGTTGCATATTTGTAATGGGATTTTTTGAATTTATTTTTTGACAGAACTTGAAAGCTAAAGATTCCTGAATCGTAACTCAAACTTCTCACTTCTGGGGTTTGAACTTCATATGATTTCTCAAATAAAAAAAATCATTTCAATATTATTATTGTCTATATATTAAGCTAAATGGAGATCACTTGTGTAAGAAATAGTAATTTATACTTAGAAAAGTTTATTGTAAGCTTAAGTAAACACTATATAGTAGTTCCACATTTAAATACTCTGACTAGTTTGTGACTATTAATCTTTATCAATGAGAACATTTGCTTTTCAATTACCTATCCAACAATCATCTTTACTTTTTATATATTATTGACAATAATGACCTGAGATTCAAACATCCTAACAATTGAGCCTGAGCTAACTTTCAGCCAGCAGTCTCCTTTGCTAAAGTATAAGCGCCTTTAAATCCTTTGGCAAGAATGATATATACCAAATAAAAATACTACATGTGTTTTCCTGAAGATTTGTGATGATGGTATTTTAGATTATTTCCATCATTTATTATAAAGTATTGAGTAATAACCTGTATATTTATACTTTACGTTTGTCTTCAATATAATAATATTAAATCGTGCTTTCACACTTCCAACGTAAAGCTATAACAACAAATTGGAAAATTAAATTAAATAACTGAGCGCTTTCAAGAAGATGTCCTTCTCATATTCATAACCAGTTGTGATCTTTTCTTTGGAATCATTATATAAATAAATCTGATATGCAAATGAGTCACTAAGACCATCTTTTAGATATCACAAAACATGCATCCTTACGATTAATGGCGAAAGAGTCCTCTGCTATAAAGTATGCTTCTTTTACCTTTCACCTAATGTCATGCCTCTCAGTACAAACTAATTTTGCAGATGTGGGTTCGAACACGTGTCCTGACAATATTTGATGTTGAGCAAAAAATTGAAGTGCATTCTGGATTCATATGTGCCTTATTGCATCTATACTTGTATTGTGATATCCTAGTAGCTATGGTGGCTCTCGTTTCACCATAGTATGATGCTTTGCATCCATTATGAGGGCATGCCACTCTGTACACAGATTTATTTATATAATGATTCCAAAGAAAAGATCATAACTGGCTATGAATATGAGAAGTACATCTTCTGGAAAGCGCTCAGCCATTTAATTTAGTTTTCAATTTGTTGTTATAGCTTTACGTTGGAAATGTGAAAGCACGATTTTTTATTATTACAAAGTATTGAATAATCTTTAGAAAAATTTAACTTTATTTAAATTTTCAAAGTACCTTCAACTGTTGGTAATAACAAACAGGTTAGTATTTGCACAACATTTTGAGAGGTATGCTTTTTCTTCAGGTGTTGCTGGCCTAAACAGTGGCAGTAGCATGGGAATCAAACCTGAACCCTTAAATTTTTGAATATTGAATTTTAAGATAATGATGTCTCAGTCGGTCAGATAGTTATCTTAAAATTCAAGAATCTAAGGGACCAGATTCGATTTTCATGCTAGTACTGCCACTGGTCAGGGCAGCAACATCTGAAGAAGAGAGGAGAATAATATCTCTCAAAACATTATGCATATATTAACCTGTGTTTTATTACTAACAATTGAATATACTTTGAAAATTGATATAAAGTTAATTTTTTACTAAAGGTAAGTACTTTATATTAGATGATGGAAATAGTCCAATATATGAAAGTACAAAAATAGTACATCTCTCAGTTTACCTTCAATATTCATATTAAAACTATTAATTTGCTATATTTATTTCATTCAAGCTTACAGTAGATAGTTTTGATATAGAGTAAATAGAATGAAATATGCTCATAATGCAAATATTTTTAAAGTATAGCATGTATATAATGAGATTAATCACTAAAATGTATAGTAGCTAATCTAGTGTCAGACTTATATAGCTATACAAACATTTTACTTAGATAATAAAAATAAATAAAATAAAGGTGACTGCTTATTACATAGATACAATTTCATACTTTCTCTAATGAAGACCAAAAGCAAAAATTAGTTTGGAGAAAATTAGTACAAATGATTAAAGTTCAACTTTGCTCTGTGTATGTTTGGGTCATCTCATTTTCAACCATTATTAATTCTCAGCAGAATGAAGGTCTCGTTAAGTTTAATCCATTTTCTCTGATCCATAAGCTCACTTCTTCACATCACTCCTGTAAATTTCCTTATTTTATGCATATATTTTGTACATCGAATCCAATTTAAGACTTCAATCATCTGTCTAATATTTTTTTTAGCAATATGTCTAAATTAGCTTCATTTTAGCCTCTTAATTTTTTCAATAATGTATTCTCTTCATATATTTTATTTTTGATCTCGCCTTGAAATTCCCAACATTAATTTTTTTATATTTCATTGTATGATCTGACACTTTTTGTTGCTGTTCTGTTAAGCATCTAAGTGTCGAATCCGCATGTAAGAATTGATAAAAGTATAGTGTTTTTTTTTAATCACATAGGCATCTTTCCTTTGAATTTTCATTTATTTTTGCCTAAAGCATTCTCTCTAGGCTTAATTTTAGGATTAATTTTATCCATTATGTTTCAATCTGAATAAAATATTTGTAATTGCTAACTTCTTCCAGTTCATTACTATCAATTTTTATTTTTTTATGAAAAGTCATTAAACATTACTATAGTCTTTTTAGAAACTTGTCTTTAGTCCTAATTTTTGCTTTCATGTGACAGTTGTTATAACAATTTCTGAAGCTCTGAAGGATTTTTTTTTTTTAAAACACATCATCTGCAAAATTAAGTAATTTAAATACCCCTTTACTTTTATTATCTTACCTTTCCATTTTAATCTACAAATCCCACAAAATTGCAGTAAAAAGTTTTGGAGATATAAAATTATTTTTAGTGTCACCTTGTAATCTAATCATTGCTCTTGCATTTAATAAATATTTTACAAAATTAGAGCCAAACTCTAAAGTATAATTGCAATTTATATTCATAGTCATTTCTGCCAGTTCTCTTAATACTTCTGTCATCTATTACATAAAACCACTGATAAATCCTGCTTCTTCTTTTAGTTGGTATGAATTCAAAGATCTCTACAGACCGATAGGCCTGTAATTTTTAATATTGTCATTTTCATCTTTTATAAATTATTAAATTTTTCTAAATCATCTGGTATGTTTTATCATTTAGAGTTTGGTGTACAGCTTTGCCAACAATTTTTCTATTTTTTTTTTATCTGCTATGAATTAAAATATCAATTATTTCCTTGAGCTTTTTATTCTTCATAGGTTTGAATGCATGTCTCACTTTTTTATTTAAAATACTTTGCATTTCAAAAGATGTAATTTTAGGAGCTGCTGTTTTTTTGTTGTTGTTTTTATTACTAATATATAGATCTTTTTTAATATATAGAATACTTTTATACTCTTCAAGATATTGTCCCTCTTTTTTATAATAATGCCATCCTATTGCTGGAAAAACCTTTCCTCCACTACAATATGCTTTTCAGGTTTCTGTTCTTTTCTATAGATTTTTTCCCTATTCATAGTTATATTTTCTTATATCATCATTAACTCATTTTCATATTTTACAGAATTTCAAATATTTGATTCTTCTAAATGAATCATTTTAAATTAGTTTAATATTTCTTCTTTTTTTTATAAATTCTCATATTTCAGTTCAAAATTTACTAAACTTTTTGTGTGTGTGCTAAGTATCTTTGTAGCAATTCTCAGTAGACTTTCAGTCATCTTCTTATTCATTTGTTTCGAGTTTTATCCATCAATAAAATCTAACGCTATTTTAAAACAATTTGCATGCTCAAGTTTAAATTCATTGGAATATTTCTTAAGATTAGGATAACAACTGTTAATACTGTCTTATTAATTGGAAGTAAAAAAAAATACTGCAAAATTAATGATATCTTTTTATTTTTTACTTGTTCAAATAAATAACATTAATATGTGCTTTGAATTCACAGGTGGTAAGATTCCTATAAAAATACATTTATTTATATTTCTACCTCTTCAGAATATTCATTCATATGTGTGCTTCATAATAGTCATGTGTATAACATTTTTCATATAAGGCACTTGACATTTGAAAAAGTTGCTCAAAAAGAGCGTTCATTGTTTTCATTTTGTTTCAGTTGCTGCTATCATTTGTAAGCTTATTAAATTCATACCCAATGCTATCCTGTTTATATGGCTAGACCATTTTTAGATATCTATTAATCAGTCACAATTACAAAAAATAGCAATAAGAATTGCTCCATTTGCCTTACATAAGTAAGAGGGTTTGATGATGATTATTGGGGGGGGGGGGGAGTATAGATCGATCCATTTCATTGGTTATTGTTACAGTGATTAACAATTATATAACATCTAACATGTATAGATAAATAATTAAAGTATTTCATTTTATTTAAAATTTATTTAGGATATATAAAATAAGTGTATATTGATTAAAACAATTATGACTTTAGTATTGAAGAAAAATTTCAGCTCGAGAATTTTTCATAATAATTTTTGATGATTCATATAGCACTAAAGCTATAAGATCAATATTTTTAATATTTCAAAAGCTGATAATTATTGATAGTAGTGAAAATAATATTAGAATGAGAATTTAAATGGTAAAACAGCTTTTGATTATCTTACTGATTGGCAAATACTTCTCCAATATCTCGTTACAAAGACAAAATGAAAGAAAAGATATTACTTACCAGGCTTGTCTATGGCAAGTTTTAATGCCAGGGTATTTAATGTTATGATTAAGGATAATCTTGATACCATGATAGCATTATTCTTAAAGTAATACTTGGAATAGAGATTTTTACAACAGAAGAAAAAATAGTAGATTTTGCAGTTAAACTTTCATAATATTCTTCTATTAAATTAGTTAATTGTGATTAAAAAAACCTATAATATAATGTTAACAAAAAAACAATATGGAAGATGGAGTAAAAATAAATCCTTCATTAGGAAAAATCTTCTCTAGGTTTTTCTCACTGCTGAAGAACTTTTCAATTAAAAGTCTCCCATATTTTTCTCCTCTTAATCTTTTTACTTGCAACATTTGTCTCTGATAGACTTCCCTCCCATGCTGTTTATTGAACCTTTTCCCCATCACCTCCTTGGTTTTTCTCTTTGTCATTTTCCAATCAATCTTTATTCATAATATTTAGTTGTTATTCATTCTTCTGATATGATGTTATAATCTTAATCTCCTTTCTTTAATGACTATTATCACTCATTTTTACATCTACCTTTCACATTTTTTTGATTTTTTTTTTTTTTGTAGTCTTGGTTTTTGCTGATTTCCAGTAGTCCATATCTGTTTTCAACAATTTGCTCAACTTTTTTTATTATCATCCCTGTCATTGCCTCATATCTATATATTCTGTATTATGCTATTGTATATGTCTTCATTTTTGCCAGTATATTACTGTTGCATAAAGGTCTTCGTTACATATTGCTATTTTATTAGTATACTTTTCCATCTCATTTTTTCCACTTATATAGTAAGCTTTAGACGGCAATGATATTTACATTGTCATCTGACAACTATCGTTGCTTTCTAAAGCTTATAATAAGTATCAAAAAGAAAATAGAAAATAGTTAAGTATCCATATTGCCTGCTTCATTTAACAATTCTTTTATAGATCTCTCTAATGATGCTTTTTTTTTTTTTAGTGATGGATTCGAAATATTGAAAGTTATCTCCGTTCAAGATTTTTCCCCATCAATGATCAATACCATCAATTTCTTCTATTGCCAAAATTTATATTAATCCCCACTTGGGTATATTTTTCCGTAAGTTTTCTCCCAATATATTCAATATCCTTCATATACTGTGCTGTAATCACCTGGTCATTTGCAAGATAAATTGAAACGTATCTATTATTATATAATCTTTCAACCATATTTTCACATTTCTTTGTCCATTTCATTTTTAAAAAGTATATCATCATACAATATCTGTATAATAATTTCTTTCCTGTCATATATTCTTCTCAAAACACTGGTTCTATCTTCACTTGGCACTTATTTTTTTATATGTACATTTTCCTAATTATATTATCAATGATTTATCAGTTTCTGTCATTTTCAATACTTTCTATGATAATTTTCAAGGAATGTTGATACCAGCTTTCTCAAAATCGATAAAAATCATGTCTTTTTCAAACAATTGCTTACAATTCTTTTCAATATCTTCATAATAGTGTTGGTTATACACATTTCTCTATACTTCATATATATATTTAGAGACTGATGATAGACATTTCTTGTGATATATTTCTCTTTACAAAGTTACTGCTTATTAATCTGGTAATCATCTTACAATTTTTTCTCTATCATATTTTATCATTCCCAAATTAATTCCTCTTGATCCAGTTTTTAACATCTTTTTTTCTTTCCCCAATCTTAAAGTCCCATATCCTTCAATTTTTGTTTTTCATAATCCACTGAGTTTTCTTTTTATTCATTCAAGAGTTTCTTATAATATGTAATCCATTTCCTCATTTCAGGCATAGTCATTTTTATTTGATGACATTTTTCTTTTTTCTCATATTAGAAATAAATATCTTAGAAATGTGATATTAATATCAAACGCTTATGTAAATAATCAGTGAAATAGAAAACAATATTTATATCTTAATGTAACTGTTCTACAATAGCTATTTGTGTTAATTGGGATGAAACTCCAATCTTAGCAAGCAAAAATTTGAATTGATAGTTATGTATACTTAAAAAATCTAACAGTGTGATAAATCTTCATCCAAATTAAACTACTAGGTAATTTCCAGTAGAAATTTCTTTAGGAGTTCATTTTTTATGGCTGTTATAAAATTAAATATATTTTGAAGTAAGTTTTTCTTTGATTATATAACTATTATAAATATAATTGAAGAAAGAGGGACAATATGTTTTATGTTCATATAGATCATTCTCTGCTAAATGTACACATAAAAAAAGCAAGAATTGTTTATATTTAAACATATTTGATCACTGCTGGTTTATAGAGAAATAGTTGTCATGCATAGGAATACAATGAACTGGAAATATTGATGATGGTAATGAATTGTATAAAATATGTTAAATATTACACCTCTTCAAACATGAATAAAGATTTCATAAGAAGGCAAATGATTCTCAAGATGCATTTCTACTGAACTATTTTCATTAGTTGCTCTAGATGATTATACCCTTTCAAATGTCTTTATCATTGTTCATTATTTATCTTATTATATTTTATACAATTCGTGTCCAAGCTTATGAAGATTTATGATCTTTTTGATAAATATTTTAATGTTATTAATAATTATTTATTAGGCTAGAGATTGTTATATTATTATTAGCCCAGGTATAGGTTTTAAATTTAATTAAAGATTACTATATTATTATATGGTACTATTATTTTAACTTCACCTCTTTTTTCACACATGTATATTATTGAATATATATATTAGAAAATCTTTTGTCAAATGTTATACCACTTCAAACAAATGAGTAAAGACATCAGAAAATGACAAATAACTCCCATTTTTATAATAGAAATGTAATTGTAGCTTCACCAACTAATGAATTGCACCTTACTTTGTGGACAGTATTTCAGATGAACTATCAAATCCTTTAGAAATTGTTGATTTTCATGAAACAATAATATATTCATGATCAATTTAATCTAGATTCATATATATATATCTAGTTTAAGACTTGACTTTTTTGTTCTGAAAACAAGAACTTGCCTGATTTGGTTGCTAATTTGGATGCTGAGACTGAAATTAACTTATTATAAAATTAATTTTTCTATTCA
This sequence comes from Epiperipatus broadwayi, assembly GCA_028023455.1. Lineage (NCBI taxonomy): Eukaryota > Metazoa > Onychophora > Udeonychophora > Euonychophora > Peripatidae > Epiperipatus > Epiperipatus broadwayi. The sequence goes on from JAQFVV010006222.1 coordinate 6,985,986, forward strand.
GAGTCAAGCAGAAGCCGTCCTAGATTAGACTTTTACTAAAAGATTTAAAGATAATTATATGAAATTGGAATGATGACTTTTCTTATTTTTGCAACATTTTTTTTTTTTCTCATGAAATTGTACTATTTGAGATTGTTGTTAATTAAACCAAGATATGTCTTGGTCTTATTTCTAGATCAACTTTACTCTTGTGAATGTTGTCATTGCCTTTCTGTTTACTACTTTTATAGACTTTTTTTTAGGAATATTGTAACCCATCTTGTTTTTTATTTTTGAAAATCCAAATATTTTTGCTATAAATCTTTGTGTTTCAAAGTAATTATTGTTATCATACAAATTTTTAGATATGTTTCATTGTGTATGTTGCAAATATGACTTTTGTTCTAGTTTTAAAATAACTTTAACCATTATTTCTGCTTTTAAAAGTGTTTAAGCTGAGATTGTTATCAGTTGGTACATTGCGATGTTATTTCTAAATTTTTTTTTTTTTTTTTACTGAATTAGTGTGAATATTATCTTTAAAAAAAAAAAAAGATTGACTAGCTTATTGCTCATAAGTTCCTAAAAAGTTTAAGCATTTTGGTTTACAATCCATGGATCTTGATCTCCAATCTTTGTATCAAAACCACCCAGGGCAATAACTTTAAAAACTGTGTTATAAAAGTATGGTTCAAAGTTCTTATTAGAATTATGATTGTGAAAAGTAAATTGTAAACTTTACTGATATCAAAAAGTTATTCCACTTGACAATAAAACCTGAGTACTACATATTATATTATGCATCACATGATCACATTTCCTATACTAGCACATTAATTGTTGATAAACAGAGCAAAACTCTCCATACAGTATTGCCACCTGTGCTAAACAGAGTAATCAATGGATGCCAGAAGGCTTGTGCATAAAATCCTTATCTAATGCCTACTCATCCAATATCCCCAGACTAGTTTCTGGCTTGTGGCCTTCGTCAGTGAGGAGCTTTGGATCTGAGAGCACTGCATCTAGATCTTAGGATCTAATGCAACCCTCTAGCAACCACCTTTTATCTCTACTTAACTACAAAACTATGAGAATGAAATTGAAAACACAAAAAATATTTTCAATCTAAGCTCAATAGCTTATATAGTCATATGGGTCTGAACTCAGTTCAGCACCCATACATTTTGGTGTCTTTGGCTCTTTTACAACCATAGCCACCACTATCCTATTAGGCAGGATTGGTGTTAAACCATTAAGCATCACCTGATCACATTTCCTATACTAGCACATTAATTGTTGATAAACAGAGCAAAACTCTCCATACAGTATTGCCACCTGTGCTAAACAGAGTAATCAATGGATGCCAGAAGGCTTGTGCATAAAATCCTTATCTAATGCCTACTCATCCAATATCCCCAGACTAGTTTCTGGCTTGTGGTCTTCGTCAGTGAGGAGCTTTGGATCTGAGAGCACTGCATCTAGATCTTAGGATCTAATGCAACCCTCTAGCAACCACCTTTTATCTCTACTTAACTACAAAACTATGAGAATGAAATTGAAAACACAAAAAATATTTTCAATCTAAGCTCAATAGCTTATATTGTCATATGAGTCTGAACTCAGTTCAGCACCCATATAAGCCAGAAACTAGTCTGGGGATATTGGATGAGTAGGCATTAGATAAGGATTTTATGCACAAGCCTTCTGGCATCCATTGATTACTCTGTTTAGCAAATGTGGCAATATTGTATGGAGAGTTTTGCTCTGTTTATCAACAATTAATGTGCTAGTATAGGAAATGTGATCATGTGATGCTTAATGGTTTAACACCAATCCTGCCTAATAGGATAGTGGTGGCTATGGTGTAAAAGAGCCAAAGACACCAAAATGTATGGGTGCTGAACTGAGTTCAGACCCATATGACTATATAAGCTATTGAGCTTAGATTGAAAATATTTTTTGTGTTTTCAATTTCATTCTCGTAGTTTTGTAGTTAAGTAGAAATAAAAGGTGGTTGCTAGAGGGTTGCATTAGATCCTAAGATCTAGATGCAGTGCTCTCAGATCCAAAGCTCCTCACTGTCGAAGGCCACAAGCCAGAAACTAGTCTGGAGATATTGGATGAGTAGGCATTAGATAAGGATTTTATGCACAAGCCTTCTGGCATCCATTGATTACTCTGTTTAGCACAGGTGGCAATACTGTATGGAGAGTTATGCTCTGTTTATCAAATATTATATTATATTAGTGCAATGATAATTTCCAAAAATTATTTTAATTTAAAACAATTATCATTAAGCCTCCTTAGTGCCCTTTTCATAAAAATTTAGTGGAATGTATATGAATGCATGTTCTGTTTTTTTTTTTAATTCTCTACAAATTTTCAATGGAGGCAAGTCAGTTTTCTAAGCAACATGAATCTGATTGGTGTTATGTTTACAATTGTCATTTATAAAGATGAATTCAAATATGATATTTAATTTTATTTAGAAACAGTTGTTGTTTTGGAGAATACATTATCTTGCTGATATCATTACAAGCTGTTTCTCATTGTCTGGATATAGCCTATTGGGTGTTCAATGGTAAGACTTGCTTAGGCACTTTAACACAAAAATGCTATTTAAACATTTCTGTGAGGTTTTTTATTCTAAAAGCTTGAGAGAGTTGATAAAAATTAATGATTTGACTGCTTTTCACTGATTTCAAATTGGTAATGCATCTTTTGGAATGAGTTGGAGCATTAGAATGTCCAGAAAGATCAGTGAATTATAAATATGAAAGATGGGCAATCTGATCCTAATATATTAAAATAAGTGACAAGTATTGCTTATAATCCAGATTCTGAATGTCGTGGTGATGTTAGTTTGTTTTTGATGTATAATGCTCTTAAATTGAATAAACATAAAATTATTTACTCATGGATTTTTTTGTAACTGTTTACAGTAAAATATTTTTCATAATTTTTAAATATATTAAGTTCATATATAAGCATTACTGTTAGATGTTTAGTTATATGTGTATTTAATTGATCAATAAGTTTTGTCAAAAAAATTTTTTATACATTTATATTTACTGAGGCTATAACCTCGACAATATGCGTATAAAATGCGATAGCAGGGACCTCTACAGGTGTTTTAAACACCTGTAGAGGTCCCTGCTATCGCATTTTATACGCATATTGTCGAGGTTATAGCCTCAGTAAATATTACTTACGTAATCAATGTGCGTTTAATAAATTTATATTTATACATTTATCTAAATATATATTAATAGTTACACCACCATTGAAAAATGTTCGTAAAAGACGTTTTAGGAAAACTCTTAAAAAAAAGGTAAGTTACTCCCTCACTTTTCATTTTTTATATATATTTATAGATGTATAGTGGGTTTAAATGTTTATTTCTCGTTTTAAGTACAATAAATATATGGAGGAGTTTTTTAATTTTGGTTGCAATTCATCAAATATAATGCAACGTTATATTTAGAATTAACATAACATATATATATGTCATATCTGAAGTAATTAGTTTTAATTTTTTCTTGGAAAATGCTTAGTTATAGGATCTCCCTTTCCCCCCCGAATCTTGGGGAAAAACCTTTATATGTATATGAAATATTAATTCTTAGGTAAAGAAAAAAAAAATAATTTAAATGCTTACTAAATTATTATATTACTAATAAGGAAAATATGTATATAACATTATTCCGGACTCAAATTCTATTTATATTATTATGATCATACCTATTAAGTCCTTCTTTAGCTGGATAGAAATTTAATAAGCAATATCATTTCTCAAAGTTAGAATGGAACTGTAAGTTTGTCAGAATATAGTATAAATAGAATTTGCTTCTGGAAAGCCTTGTGTGAGCTAGAATTATTTAGCTGATTTTTTTCAGACTTGAAAGTGATCCACAGTAGATTTATTTAGATATTAAGAAAAATTATAGAAGTAAATACAAGTTATCATTGTGCTTTGGATTTATAGATTAGAAATTGCATTTAATGTTATAACTACTTCCATAGTGATTAAAGCTTTGGAACATCAAGATATAGCCACAGGATGTTGTCATATTTTGAAGAAAATTTATCATAATGCAATAACAGTGAATAGATTGCATGGGAATATTAAGATTAATATTGATAACAGTTTTTGAAGTGATTCCATATCTTCAAACTTTTTACATCACTTTTCCAAGAAATATTTGATGGATTAAAATGGGAAACTAAAAGAATAAAAAAGCATGGAGATTATTTAAGCCATCTAAATTTTACAAATGATGTGATTGTTTTTCAAATAATACTTTTGAGTTTCAGGAAATGTTATAAAAGTTATCAGATGAAAATAAGAAGGTAGTACTAAAAAAACTAAAATAACAGTCAATGGAATTTCTCAGAAGAAGAAAACAAAGATTGACAATCATGAATTAAAAGAAATTAATGATTAGAAATATCTTAGATTCTTAATGCAAATGGAAACATAATGGATGAAATTAATTATAGAATTAAACTTGGATGGATTTCTTTTACTAGAAATAACTTAGTATTAGAAGGAAATATGTGTTTGAAAAGAAAGGTTTTTATTAGATATGTTTAGCTGTTCTTATTTGTGGATCTGAGATTTGGATACTTACCAGAAGAGTAATATAGAGATTTAAGACCACTCAATAAAGTATGGAGAGATATATGTTGGGAATAACAAGAAGGTTTTGAAAGTGAAATACTTGGTTAAGAAATCAATATTGTTGAAAGAAATTAAAGATCAAAATGAAGTTGGGCCGGACATATTTCTAGAAAAGATGATAATGACTGGGCAGTTGAAATATTAAATTGGATTCCAGAAAGTTATAAAAGATCTAAAAAGAAATCACATATGAAATGGATGGATGAAGTAAGAAAGTTTGTTGGTGTGTTATGGAGAAAAGAAGCTATGGGCAGGAGAAATGATTAAATTTGGAGAGACCTTCATTCTGCAATAGATCAATAATGGTAGAAAATAATGATAATGATGAATATTATTGTAGAATAAAGCTGTGCAGACTGTTTTTATAATCTAAGGTCAAAAAATAAGCATAAAACTCAGATTATTAACTTTACTGCAAATTATAGCTGAAATTAATATATTGCTATTAATTACAAATATGCAAAAAAGAAAAAATTAACCGTGATCTTTAAATATAGCATTATATGAATTGATGCCATAATTTTATTTAAAAGTTAAAAACTCACATCTAATTTTTATTTTATTTGCTAAAACATTTTTTCAAATAACATACAGATATTTGCTCTGATTTTTTTATGACACCAGATAAGAGAAAAGAAGTATTTCTAATACAATTATAAATAACAATTTATTTCAAACATTTTTATTTTTCCTTGTAGTCATAGCAGCGATACAAATGGTAATTGAAAATAAAAAAAAGTAGTGAAGATTCAAGTTGTTACTATAATTTACTCGACAGGAATCAAAATTTTCACAAAAAATTTTGGAGAAATTACTGTTGTTAAAAATAAATAATTATTTTTCTGCAGCTTCAAAATTTCCCTACAATAAGCACCAACAATACCATAAGAGTCCTCACTCGTGCCTCCACAACTGAGGCGGTATTCTCCGAGGCCTACATTCTTTTTCAAAAAATTGACATACTCACTAGACCTCCGGAGGAAGCTTGGTTCTCTCTTGTGGGAATTCTACAGTCGCTCATAGTACAACACACCAGAAGATCTAAAGGGCCTACAACGCTTTTTAATGAGCTGGAACAAATCTCTCACCAAATCAATGCATTCAACATCGACAATGAGCCATTGGAAAGGTTGCTTAACCTTAAGCATCAATATAAGACCAAACAAGTGGCCATTGCAGAATACATAGCAATTAAAAGATCCAAAATATACCTACCTAATCAGCATTATTGGACTAGAGCATATCTTTGTTGGGCATTAGGATACAAACCCAAACAATCCACGCCCTCAACAATCATCATCAGTGGTTCCAATTATACTGGAATTCATATGCTTCAGAAAATTGAATCTTCCTTTAAAGAAAGACTACAAAATTGTGAACCCAGAGTTGATCTCTCTTGGAATGACATTTTTCCAATAGGTAAACATGGCATCACAGAGACTGACATAAAGAATCGCTTAGCAGCCCTACCTGACCATGTACATCCTGGTATACATGCCATACCTAAGTTTATGCTTCTCCATCTTAGCAACATTGTGATTCCGATTGTAATGGGAATGATAAAACACCTCTCGACACAAAAAAGGGTAATTCCTAATCTTTACCCTATTGCAATGGTGCCGTTCTTGAAGAAAAACAAGGAACCCACTTCCATCAACAGCATTAGACCGATATCAATGACTCCTATCTTATTCAAAATCATAGAAGGAGTCATTAAAGAGAAAATAGAGTCCAAAATCATTCATAACATTTCAAAAAATCAATATGCTAAAAAGGGTTCATCAACCCTTACTGCCATGACAGAAGTTAAATTACTCCTCGACTATGTCAGATCTAATAGACTATCAAAACCGATTGCAGTCCAGATTGACATAGCTGAGGCCTTTGACACAGTGAATCCCAACATCCTGCTTGAACTTCTAGGGAAATACAACATTCCTTCCCAGATCATACAAATACTAGATAACCTATTATATAACAGATTCATTCACCTCACACTTAACGGAACCTTAACAGATGGATTCACGCCTAAGCGCTCCATACCTCAAGGGTCTCCGCTTAGTGCATTGCTATTTTCATGCTACATAGACCCTCTTTTAAGGTCTATAGAAGACTCCCTCCCTGGAATTCATATACCAAGAATCAAGAAATCCATCACCTCCATTGCATATATGGATGATGTCATAATATTCCTTCCATCACATAAGTATCTCCAACCGCTTTACCTTTTACTGGACAAATTTTCTAGCTCATCTCAACTACACATTAATCACAGCAAATCCTCTACATGGCGAATATTAAATGGAAAAAAAATCCATTCCAAATTTCTTGCGGAGCCCCAAAATTTCTTGGGGTTCCCTATATATAAATCTCAACTCGCCATGACCAAAAGTATTCAGAATACCATCATTGAACAAGCTGACCACCTTACACAGGGGCTTTCGAAGGTCTATTTATCTCTGCAGGGCAAGGTCGCTCTGTTAAATATGAAAGTAATGGCCAAGATTGCCTATTATCTCCCGTTCATTACCATCACCAAGATATTCCTATCCAAAGTTTACAGACTATGTGCACGACTGTTTTGGAAGGGTCGTACTTCATCCATCAGCACAGCAAAAATGCAATTCCATAGAAAACAGAATGGAATGTCCCTTCATTCCATTCAGGCAATATTCTATCAAAAAGCACACACAGTGGTAGTCAACCTGATACAAAAATATGATAGCATCCTTGCAACAGAACCAATAACTCCCACAGATACGCCTCCACCTGAGAAGTCCTCTTGGATAGACCAAATCCTCTCCCATCTTTACAAATTCAATGGCAACTCCTCCGAGTGCTTTCTTACCAAAATCTCCATATGGACCGCCCACTCATTAATGAACCCCCAACCTTCACAATTAAGACCAAAACTTGGAGTAACAAATCAAAAAATTACTACACTATTCAAATTCTTATGGATGGAGCCAAAGTTCTTGGATTTTTTAATTAAGGCTAACTTGAATGCAATTCCAACAAACTATTTCCTCCATTACAGAAGATTTATAAAAAACATAGATCCTTGCTGTCCTGTCTGTAATAGAGAGGAAGAAACCTTTGAGCATATGATTCTATCCTGTACTGGCTTGACATCTGTACGGCTAATGATAGCCCAAAATACCTCAATGGACTTTTATAAGATGCTGTCTATTAAAGATTGCATGAAAGACCGAAACTTCATTCACATAAGAATATCGACTTTTATTATATACTCACTGTGGATAACTAGATGCAAAATCACCTTCAATATCCCACCACCGAATGCAATGACAATATTCATCAGTACTTTAAACAAGATTAAAAAAAAAGATGAAATTATATCAACAAAGTTGCTTTATGAGAATACTTGGAGACTATTCAAAATCCACAGCATCCCAACATCCCTATAATTATTCATGGAAGGAACTGAACCTTTCTCTTCAAACCACATAGGAAATAGAGATCATTTTGTTAAGACAGCTGACCTTCTTGAACAACAAAATACCAAGAAATCAATTGTTCCAAATGGACTACATAAAACACTCAGAGACTTCTTTAATGGAATTAATTTGTATTATTAAAAAAAAAAAAAACACTGGCCAACTATTCCCTTCTTCCTGTTCCCCATATGTATATAACCATATTATCTTTTTTTACTCACAATATAAACATATATATGCAAAATGACTCAAAAGAGTAAATGTAATAATTTTTATAGTAATAATAAAATTCTTTTTGAAAGTAAATAATTATTTTTAAAACAATTTTTTTTAGTTAAAAAACAGGATTTGAAAGTCATATGCAAATATAGCATTTATACATTGTTTAATTAATATATTTGATGGTTACAGTGTTTTTTTCAATACTTGAGTTTTATTAACCATATGTAGAAGGTTTTTAGTAGAACAATGTCTTTACAATATGGTACACAATTAAGAGACACCAGACAATTTTAGAATTGAAATATTAGAAATAGATGTTTTGGGAATTTTTACTTTAAATATTATATAATATTGCTTCATATAGGAGAATTTAAAAAACTGAGAAATGGTAAATTATCCATCAAAAAGAAAAAGAAAAAAACTATGCATTGTGGAACTCTAATGAGACAAAATGAATTATCTGTGGAGAAAAAAATGAATATAGAAAAGTTTTCTTTTCTGATGGTAAAGATGAACATAGTATGATATACTGTTCTAGAAATAAAAACCAATGGGAGTTTTGTAAATAGTACTCCAAGATAAATGATAGGCTAATGATAATAAAATTGGAAGCAATTACATGACGTCTGGCTGCTGCAGTTCAAGTTTACATGCCAATTAGTATATGTGATTGGAACGAAGTAGAAAATATGAAAGAAATTATAAAGTTGTTGAAAAGGAATATGAAAATAATTATCCTAATAATAATAGGAATTCAAAATTTTATAGTAAAACAGGAAAGAGATAAAATTATTATAGATTAAGGATAAAAAATGAGATAAGTGAATGCAGAAATGAACACATGATTTAAAAAATTGTAGTAGGAAGAATATTATTTTAGTTATACTGTATTATATTTTGATTTAAAATTGTTTTATAAATATAAAAATATGTGTGTTTACATCATAAAGTTGATGTAGATTCAGATGATAACTAAATAGTTTGTGTAGATATAGAAATTAAAAAAACTTTTAAAAAAGAAAGTCATTGTTCATCTACAAAACAGAAATCAAAATATGTCACATTTTGATATTGCAGAAAATTTTAATAGAAAATTGATTTTCATGACAAATTATTTTGAAAAAATTTTTTCCAATTTAATTTTAAATCATTTTTGTAATATTCTTTCAGATTGCTAATGTTAATCTTTAGAATCACGTATTAGTTTTTTTTTTTTTATAATAATTTACTATCAGATCTATATTGTCAGTAGTTTTATTATTTGTAAGGAAAGCTTGTGTCTATGGGTACTAGAAACAGAAAATACTGGATTTAAAGAAAATGATTTGAATCACAATGTTTTATATGCAATTCATGGTGGGAGGGGAGTAGCTGTTTTATCTGTCTTTATATTTGACATTGGATCATTAAACCCCAAAAATTTATATTATGATATGAATGATCATAGTTTGTGACATTTTATTTTTTTGATTGTGGTATAGGCTTTTAAAAAAACAAACATTTTCTGAGATAATTGAAGTAGTAAAATTTGTCATAAGCAAATTATTAACCATTTAATTTTTTTTATTGATGAGTTTTTTCTCATTGGTATATGACTATTTGGTGGGAAGACCATTTGTTATATAAGGATTCATTTTAAAAAAAACTAATATTAAATAAATTTTTACATATTTCAGAAAATTATAATTGTGGGAGGGGGGTGGATAAATAGAATTTGATTTTTATAAACTGCTCTAGTATAATATGAATCTTTTCTGTTAGTATGTTGAAGCTCCTGATGTTGAAAAAGAAGTCAAGCGCTTATTCAGAGTTGATAATGAAGCTGTTCAAGTTAAATGGGAAGTTGTAACTGACGAAGAAAAATCAGAAACCAAAAATCCAATGGAAGAAACAAGCAATACAGCTTCACCATCCACTGCTCATCATCATCATAACAGTAATCTAGATGTTGGTATGTATATTAGTGATGTGATAATGACAATAAAATTAGTTATTGTTATCTGCTAAGTTGTTTTTTTTTAATGAAATTTTGAATCATTATTTTTTATTTTACTTTGCAATTATTATTGTTATCTTCATTTGTTAAAATTGGTATTAAAACTAACTGTAGGAAGAATATTTAAATATTATTTTATAAACTAGAACTTAATTAATGTTTTCCTGAAAGTTTGTGATCATGGTGTTTCAGTTGTATTTATTGTTTGGACTATTTCCATCATCTAATGTGAGTATTAAATGTCTTTAGAAAAATTTAACTTTATTTAAATATTCCAGATACATTCAACTGTTAGTAATAGCAAATCAAACAGGTTAGTATATGCACAACATTTCGAGGGATATTATTCTCAGATGTTCTGGCCTGACCAGTGACAATCTAGCATGGGAGGTTGAATCTGGACCCCCTAGATTCTTGAGTATTGAATTTTAAGGTAACACTCTAACCAACTGATCCTTCATGCCAAAGGCAACAGTCAGTAGAAATTTTATATTTTTATCTATGAGGTTCCTCCTGATTTTTTCACTTTCTTCTTAAGAGCAAAGTTGATTAGTGGTTTCTATACATTATTTATAGTCATACTAGTTTGACTTATGGAATTGTTTGCCATTGGCATATGATCGGCTTCTTTAAATTTTCTTCTTTGTACCATTTTTTCTTTATCCAATATTTTTGTGTTTTCCCAATTAAACATTTATTCATTGGTACATACATAGTCTGTTACCTTAGACACATCTGCTTTCTCTCTTCTAATTATCAGTTTGGGTTCTTGCAAGTACTTTTTAATGGGACAACTGGTCTCACCAATATATGTTCCACATTCACATGGTATTTTATATGTGCAGTTTTTTCTTTTCAGCATTTCAAGTTTAGGCTTTGTAGATGTTACAATTCCTCATAGTGTGGTATGGCTCTGGAAAGCTGTTCTGATGTTATACTGATAGCAGATTTTCCTTAATTTGTCTGCTATTTTTGGTATATATGGGTACACTACAGTACGAATAATTGTTTGTTTTTTTTTTTTTTTGGTGTTTTTTTTTTCAATTTAAGGTTTTCTTAATAACAGTTGATGGATAATCATTTTTCATAAGAGTTTGTTCTATATAGATCTTTTTTTTCCAGATCGCTACTTTCTAAACAAACTTCTTTTGCTCTGTTCAATAGAGATAGTATAACTATGTTTAGTGTTTTTTGTGTGATTGGATGTATAGGCTAAGTATTTTCCCTAAATTTGTCAAAATTTCTTCTTAAAGTTCTTAATCTTTTGGCATATAAGACCCAGTCCTTTGTCGAGGATTCTAGACACTTTGTAGAATTAATCAAGAATATCAAAATTGAAAGAAGTGACTTACTAGTAAGCTTTGAGGTGGAAAGTTTATTAACAAATATACCACATGAAGAAGCATTGTGTATTGTAAGCAAAAGATTGAATGGTGATAATGCTTTACAAACCAGAACCACTTTTCCTATTGATAATGTAATGGAACTATTAACATTCTGCATAAAAACAACCTACTTTCAATGTAATACAGAATTTTTCCAACAAAATCATGGAATGGCTGAGGGCTCACCATTGTCACCCCTGATTAATAGTATTTACATGGAAGAACTTGAAACCACAACAGTAAAAACTACTCCATATCTACATGAAGTTTGTCTTCGCTATGTGGTTGATACATTTGTTCTATGGCCACATGGTGAAGCACTATTACAAACTTTCTAAAAACACATTAACAATATTTCCTCTTCAATTAAATTCACAACAGAATCAGAACAAGAACCAAAATTGGCATTCTTAGATGTTCTTGTGACAAGATTCCCTCATGGCAAAATCAAAACTACAGTTTACCGAAAATCTACACATACAGGAAAATACTTAGCCTATACATCCAATCATACCAGAAACACGAAACATGGAATTATACTATCATTATGGAACAGACAAAAGAAATCTGTTCAGAAACCAGCGATTTGGGGGAAAAAAACATCTATATAAAACAAACTCTTATAAAAAATGGTTATCCATCAGTTGTTATTAAGAAAACCTTAAATAGATAACAAAAAGAACTATCAAAAGAAAAACAATTATTGGTACTATAGTGTGCCCATACATACCGAAAATAGCAGACAAATTAAGGAAAAACTGCAATCAGTATAACATCATAACAACTTTCCAGAGCCATATCATACTATGAGGAATTCTAACATCTACAAAGCCTAAACTTGAAATGCTGAAAAGAAAAAACTGCATCTATGAAATACCATGTGAATGTGGAAGAACATACATTGGTGAGACCAGTTGGCCCATTGAAAAGCACATGCACGACACACAAACTGATTTATTCAATTGGGAAAACACAAAAATATTGGAGAAAGAAGAAATGGTACAAAGAAGAAAATTTAAAGAAGCTGATCACATACCAATGGCAAACAATCCCATAAATCAAACTAGAGTGACTATAAATAATGTATAGAAACCACTAATCAACTTTGCTCTTAAGGAAAAATCAGGAGGAACCTCATAGATAAGAATATGAAATTTCTACTGACTGTTGCTTAGAGTGTTACCTTAAAATCCAAGGATCCTGGTTTGATTCCCATGCTAGTACTGTCACTGATCAGGCCAGCAACACCCGAAGAAGAGGGGGAAATAATATCTTTTGAAACATTATGCATATACTAGCCTGTGTGCTATTTACTAACAGTTGAATGTATTTAGAATATTTAAATAAAGTTAAATTTTTCTAAAGATAGTCCAAACAATAAATATAATTAGAACTCACTTAGTTGCTTTTGCTTTTTTTCCCTCTTAAGCATTTATAATTAGGAGATATTTCATATGGAATCACTGATATATTCATCTTTTGTTTACTCTTCTTTCATAATTTTTTTTTGTTTTAATGCACGTTATTATACATTGTGCATTGTTTGAAAATAGCTTTAATATAATTACCACTGACTTTTATCAGTCTGCCCAAGGCAAATTCTACATTTAAATCTTCATTGAGTCTTCCTTTGATTGATTTATTTTTCAATCTCATATACTTTTTTTGAACTTTCTATAATAGACATTTTAAAATAAATCTATAAGTACCTAATCAACTTACTGTTTCTTCTTTTTCTAATTCTTTTCAATAAAACATTTAACAAATCTCTTCTTTAAATATGACTTCACTGTGCCACAAAATAAACTTTTATCTTTATTAAAAGTCTATTTTCATTGCAGTTATAATTTTTATTTTTTTTATATAACTTTTATAACAGTGTTTAAAATTTAGCACAAAAGTCTTTGCCTACTTCTGCTTTTGATTTTTTACCAGTTCACCTATCTTTTTTTTTTTTGTTTGTTTCAATTATATTTATTTTTATATTAAACTTTCTTCAAAATTCTATCCATATTTAATGTTTTGTCAAGCACTCACGTTAGCACTAATTTGATTCAGTAAATCTTTTCGATCTCGAATTCTGTTCTTATCAAAATAATGCTTATTTAGCAAATCATTAAATAATTATTAAACAAAAATGAAGTAAACAACATATTTGTATTTCTTTGTTTAATTCTTCTACAAGGATCATTTAATCTTAACAAATATCTTTTATCATCTGCATAGTTTTTAATAATCATCTCTACCTCCAATCTATATCTTTTTTTAAAAAAAAAATGTCATTTCTCATTTGTTTTGTTGACCCTCTATTTTTTCTAAATTTGACTTGATTTTTTAAATAATAACATATCAAATCTATTAGAAATATATCTGATTTAATTCTAAATAACATCTTAACTGCATGTACAATTATACAAAAATCTTTCATTTATATTAGACTTCATGATTCTAGTGGAATTATATCTAGGTAAAATAATCTATAAACAATTTTTCAGTCATAAAGTATGTACATTAATTTTCTTAAAATCTTTTCTCCATACATATAGCTTTCAATAATTCAACTGGATGCTCATTGATTATATCCATTTTTCCAGTCTTGATCATAGCTATTGCTTTTATAACCTTCTTTTTACTGTTATTGCATAAATTATTTTATTATTATTTATCTGACTTTTCATCTTAACATTATCATACAAGAGACATTAAAAAAAAAAGTTTTTTTTTTTTTTTTTTATAATTAATTTTGTTTTTTATTGTTTATGTTTGTTATTCAATATTATCAAGAAAAAAATTTATTTTGTTGTTATTAGCAACATTTTGAATTTGCCTGCCTCCTTTTTTTTTTTAGTCTATATGGTTTTAGTATTTTTTATTGTACAAGAAGTTATAAAAATAGAAAATAAAAGCAATGTTATTAATAAATAATAATAAAAAAGGTATTTTTTTAAATGTCATTTGAATGATAATAAACCTTGTGGTAAAGTGAAAAATCAGATAAATAAGAACAAAATGTATGCAATGGAAAATAGTACAAAAGTAAAGCTGAGATCAACATAAGAACTGGTAGAATTGATATTTTTTATATTATATGTTATGTTTTGTTTTTGTTTTTTTTTTTGAAGGATGAAATTAAATTTTAATAAAACATTTGTAATATCTGATAGATATAACTAATAAATTAGAAAATTTCAAAAACATAGGATTTTTTTAAAAATAATTATCTTTTAATTATATATAATGTAGACTTTTTTATGCTAAATATCTTAGTGCTACCGTTTTGATCAATTTAAGGAGACTGATTTAAGCGCTAAATATTGCTAGATTGATCTTGATTATGATTTTAAAAAATACACCTTTACCTGTTTAGCACTTTGCCTTTATGTGAGGATTCACAAAAATAATTTCCATCAATTAGTACTCACTAATTTTGATTTGCAATCACTTATTCACTACAACAATTGTAAAAAAAAATTTTTTTTAATTTTTTGGTGGCCATTTTGTAACACTGATTACATCATAGAATAGTTGTTAAAGTCATCTCATCCAAAAGCAAAATAATGACTTTCATTTCAGAACATATTTTATTCATAAAACCCATTATAGTGCTGCATTCAGTATTTTTTATTATAAGCTTAAAATATGATTAATGAATGTACATTATTTTATTTTACTTTAATCCAGTGTTTTTATGAGACAATTAGTACTTCATTAATAACATATCCAAAGTAAAAACTTTCATTATTAATGACTACAGAAGCAAAAAAATAAAATGGTTCATACTATACACAAATGTAAAAATGTACAGCACATATATTAGCTAAAGTATTCAGTCAATTAATGCTGAATTAAAATTTTACTGTCAAATAGAAACTGCTGCTATCACTAAACTAAAATATTTTGACTGGGGGGTAGAACGGTTTCTAATTTATGCAAGTAATATCAAAAATTATTGAATATAACACTTAACTCAGCATCCTTTATTTTAAGTCATCTAATAATTCTATTCAGATATTCAAAGCAATGGAGACATTATCACACATGTAAAAAAAATGCAGTTCCATGAAAAAATATAAATTTCATTTAGAATAAAATTTAAAATAATTTTTGGTCATATGTACTATATTACTTTTTAAATTGTGTACAGTATAAATATAAGCTAAAATTTCAGACAATCAATTTTGGATTAAAATCTTTACTAATGCTAATTTCAATTAAATCAAAACTGCTATCCATTGTATTTGAATTGCATTTTTGGGGGAAATGCGAGGATGATTTTATGCAATTAATAATAGTGTATAATGAAAATGCAATGCAAATAAAGTGAATAAGATTAATGCCTTTAATTTTTATTTAAATACCCTGTAACTCTGGCGTCAAAATGTATTGCGCTATTTGACAAATTGCTAAGTCATTGCAAAAACATGGCTATCACCCTTGATAAAATAGTGACATGTCATGTCCAAAAAAACCCGCTGCTGCTATCGTATTTATTTATTTTGATCAGCACAGTACACATTGTAACAAAAGCCTTAAATATTGCTTTACAATATGCAAAGTCAGAATGCATTACATTTTTTTTTCCTTTTTCAATATGCTGAATTTTTTTTTTTTAAAAGTTCACTGCAATTAAGTTTTTATAATGTATCATATGTTTATGTGGCTATTGTTACACTAATGATAAATAACAAGTCTTTATTGTCAATCAAGTGATTTTTTATTACACATTCTTTTTTTAAATTTTAACAGTTTTATGTAAGTAATATAGTATAGTACTGTAGCACAAATTTAAAAAAAATGAAACTTTAATATGGATTTTTTTTTTCATGTGGAAGAATACAAAAAAATTATTGGATGCTGGTTTAGTTTCACTTTCTCTCTATTTTGCTGTACTTTTTGGACAGTGAAAGTACACATTTTTTTTCTTTCTAAATATTAAGCAATTTTTTTTAAAAAAAATTGTTTAAAGTAATCTTAGCAACTAATATGCCATAAAAAAAAAATCATAAAAATCTTTGAGCTTGGAAACCAAAATGGATAACGATAATTGGTCAATGGATCACAGGAATTAACAACTTTAAGCTAAGTGGGTTTTTTTTTTTTTTTACATAGATTTATGTTGCATTATCATACATACATAAATACTTTTAAGTGAATACCTGCATAATACACACAGTACAGTTTACATAAGTATATGTTAAGGGTTTTTTAAGTTTTTACATATATTCGATATTCTCAATTTATAGTGTAATTTTTTAGTTGGAGTAACAGGCCAATTTTTTCCCCATAGATAACCATTATAAATTCTTATTCTGCATGCAGTATTCTTGCTTAACGATGACTTTTGGAGAACCAATTGCCCTCGGTAAGCAGAATAAAGATGTACCATTTTAGCCAACTGAATAGATTTGCTATATTCTTTCTGATGTATTACTACTTGAATAGCAATTACCTATTTGAGCCACTATCTCTATGTGATAAATTTTTTATTAATTATGTTCATTATTGGCATTTTCAGAAAACATTTAAAATTGTTAAATATTGATTTTTTTTTTTTTTAGTTGAACATGATATTTTTGGTGAAGTAGTCTCAAGTTCTGAAGATGAAGAAGATGTTAACATCATGGATTCTGGTGATGATGAAAATAGTCGCTTGCCAGATATGTTGGATCAGGGTTTAGATATGAATATATCTGATGAGCAGAATGAAGGAGATCACAGAAGTAAGAATATTTTACTACATGGGCATGTGTGTGTATGTGTTTGTTTAATGTGGAAATTGGGGGATAGTGAATTTAGGAGATAAATGACTGTAAACTAGTGTGTTTAAAAATATAGAAATAGAAAACCTGAAAAGAACAAAACAAATCTAGTGTGTTTAAAAATATAGAAATAGAAAACCTGAAAAGAACAAAACAAATTTTGGGAAAAACATTTTTAATACTTTTTCAATGTCTGCCACCCTCAATTGATATCAAGAAATTTACTTTTTCAAGACATTAACATTGCTGTTGAAGAATTTTAAGTAAATTATAGTTACCAGATTAGTACGAAAATGAATAGCAATCAAATGTCTTTATATGATATGAATAATGAATGATTTGTCTGATTGACTGCAAAAAAATAAATAAATAGATAACATATTGAAGCGGTGCTTCATTTTCTTTAATTCTGTCATCTTTAATTGGCGTGTGTGTGTGTGTGTCAATTGTGTATTCATATTAAAATAGTCTAAAAGCAAACTTAAAGTAAAAATTCAAGTTAAAAGAAATAATTATATAAAGTAAGTTAGAAGAACGATAGAAAAGAGTTGGCTAATGGAATTAATCCATTAACTAAATAAAATAGGTACCTTATTTTAAAATCAATTACAAAAATCAGCAATATAGTTAAGGTTTAACACCTTTGTAGCAAGTATGTGTCAAAAGGGTGCTAAAGTCAAATAATAAACACAAAGACGGCAGGGAGTAAAGATAAGATAAAGTGAGAAGTAAAAATAAAGAAGAGAAAAACTAATGACAAAGCTATTAACTTAAAAAAAATCCATCTCGTAAATTGAAAAGCTTCCTAAATCAAAGTAAAGAGTACAAAAACTCGGAAAATGCATTGTTATAGGTCTGGTCTTGAAATCGTCTTGTCTTGAAATTGGTGGTCTTGTCTTAATCAAATCAATCAGTCAGAACTTAATTTTAAGAAGCTACATACTAAAAATGATTGAGTAATTTGATGTCGGCATTCCCAGTGTTGTCGGAGAAGGAGATCGGCGTCACGAAGATGAGATCCAGTGAGAGGGAAAAGTATGCTATGCTCCAGTCATTCCAATGCTAATAGAGAGACCAAGCTGCCTGCCTTTCACATAATTTATTGCAATTGATTGGAGGAAAATGTTCCACGAAATCATACAGAGACTTTATCCATCATTATAAACTTTCTCCCATCAAGCGCTTGTCCATTACACGAAGATTCTGTTAAATATTTATAAAGTTCTTTTATTGTAAATATGAAAGTATATTTAAACAATTTTATTAACAGTAGCTATAATTTAAATACCCACTAGTTTCCTTAAGTTTTAATAATTTTTGATTTCTTTTATAATGTAAGTTTGCTCGGCTAAAAGAAAAAAATGTTTAATTATTTTTATTTTATTTGTAAGATTTAAACAATTGCAGGATGATTTTTAACAAAAATACAAACTCCATCTTGCATTTCTCTTCGTGACATCTCAAGGAAGCCACGGAGGGAATAGAAACCAAGAGTGGAAATTATTTATATAAAAGTTAAAATTTATAATACATTAATTTTACTCATAAATTTTCTTCCCCTTTTTTTCTTTACTGTTGCAAAAAAAACTAACAAAGGATGTCCAGTGATAGTATTTTTTTAGTTTTTTTTTATTTTCAAATATATTTGCTTAGATGTGTCACATATAATAAATAAATAAAGTAAAATTGATTTTGTTTTATAAAATTCTCTGCGGGTCAAATATATTTATAATTTAACTTATTTGCGTATAACAATTGTGTTCTCTAGTATATATGTATATCAGATCGCTCTGTATATGTAAAGCGAAGAGTGAATTGCAATTTCACTAATTTTATGAATTTAATATGATGAGACCAGATCGAAGATCACTGATTGTGGATTGGTAATCCTTCCTTATTATAATTGATTTAGCTGGATTAAGAAGCTATAATTATGGGTAGATGAGCTAAAGTTCTTATAAATTTATATGTCATTGTATAGGAATATGTGCGTTATAATTATAGATTATTTCGTTACGTAAATTTAGCATAAGCATAACTCAGTTATTATATTTTATTATATCCATTATTGCATACTGCATTGGAGGTGTGCATTGTCAGGGGCTATCTTAAATATTAGTTAAATTATAATGTGATTCATTCTTATTAGTTTAGGCAGAGTATCCAGTGTCTGCTATATATGTATATTGTATGTGTCCGGTGAGTTCTCGTAATAATTAAGATATAAATATTATCACCAGACTAGGTAGAGCTGTAAGTAAGCCCAGCCCCTAATTCCTAGGGCATCCCATACATATACTTTCTTCATATGATGTGCCTATGATTAGAAGCAGGCATATCCCCTGTGGCCTAGGTTATCTATATTCATTCAATGAATCATATATCCGGATTCAAAGCTGATCCCACTGCTCGATAGTCATTGATCTGCACATAATTAATGCAGTCCACTATTTTTTTTTATTCCTTCTTATTATATATATGCCAATGCATCTAGCCATAATCCTATGTTACGTTATATCTAGCTCAGTTAGCAAAAAAGGTCCCTAGAAATAATAAACCACCTAAAAAAAATATAATTAATGTTGACCCATAATGATGTGATAAATATTCTGGTCATTATCCTGTGGATAAATAATACGACACCCTGATTTTAGTAGTTATGAATATCACCGTTCTCCATAATTCTATATATTTGTAAAGTTAATAAACAGCCTGTAACCTTAGAAGGTATATAAGCAAGCCTCTTTATTAGTTTATTAATTATTAATAAATATTCATTTATAAAAATTTATTCATTGTCCTTCTCATTGCTGGACAGAACCATATAATTAAGGTTAATTATTAAAGTTAAGACTATGTGCATATCCCTGAGCTGAGCAGAGCTATATAAAAGGGGGAAACTGTGTGACATCAAGGGTGTTAATTATGTAGTAGAAATTAGAAAGCCTAGATCGGGGTTTAAACTAGGATCACAGGGATAGTGATACCCTATGCATGCTGGTTGAGGGTGTCTGCTTGGTCTATCGATCTTGTTAGCAAAATTATACGTGTGTGACGATTACTATATATATATATACCATTAAAAGAATAGATTTACAATTAATAATACAGCTTACATTGAAAAATCTAATGGAATATTATCCCAGGATTGTCTGTAGTTTTGCTTATTGGAATCAACTAAACAATCTAATCATTCCCAAATAATCCTTTCTTGAGTTATTGTAGATCGGAACTAGTCATATATCTTACTCTAGTTAGTTTAAGTTGCTATAATTCTTTATCAAAAAGTACCTATTGCTTTATATTATAACCCTAATAGTGAGAGTGTAAATGCTACTAAAGAAGCTTTCAGGAATAATGTGTGTATGCACTTGCACACACATATGTATATAATAGATATGAAGAAAATACATAGTTAATAAATAAATCGGTATTTGGAGATTTTTAGTTTAACTTATTCCAAATCATTTTAAAAATAAAATCTTAGTAATTTTAATAGAAAAAGTATGGTGATTTTCAATAAATGAAAAGAAAAATAAATTAAAAACAAATTTTTATTACAAAGAAAATGAAGAGAATTTACATAATGGTATGCCCAGTGGATAAAGGAACAGAAAAAAAAATGTTTCACAGTTAACAGTCAGCTTCACTCTAGTGAGGGTTATATACTGAAGAATATACGAACAGCAATGGAAGTGTGTCTTATAAAGAATTGCCTTGTTAATTACAATCATAAGCATATAAGAGAAGCTAAAAATATATTTTATTATATCCGGAAATCTTTTTAATATGAGAGGCTAGTTTAAAAACAAATAACATATCAGTT
This sequence comes from Epiperipatus broadwayi, assembly GCA_028023455.1. NCBI lineage: Eukaryota > Metazoa > Onychophora > Udeonychophora > Euonychophora > Peripatidae > Epiperipatus > Epiperipatus broadwayi. The sequence continues at coordinate 7,007,292 of JAQFVV010006222.1, forward strand.
GAAAACCCTAAGCACACTGCCCAGTATAGTAAATGAAGTTTATGAAGAGTTTAATACCAGCTATTGTAATTTGCAAGAAAAAGGAAAGACCAGACTATACAATTAAATTGCCGAGAACTAATATTTATTGGAAGCATAATACACTAATGCAAAGCTAATCTATTCCTCTAATGTTCATTTCAAGTAATAAAAAGATAGAATGTAATTGCGAAGAACAGAATGATTAGTGAAAGGTAAGATAATAGATTAAGCTATTTCTTAATATAATATAGAAAAATACTTTAAATTTATGAAGACTGAAATAAATTAAATATTCTGCAAGAGCATCCCTGTATTTTATCAGTAGATTATGATTATAAATTTAAATTTAAAATAATTTAAAGGATTTGTTGTTTTATTTCATAAAAAGTAAATACAGAAATATATGAAATGTTTGGGGGGAAAAAAAATATTGATTTTTCTTTTTATATTCATGTATGTGATATTACTAAATAGAAAAGAAATAAAATATATGAATTCTTTATGATTATAATCACCCAAATAATGATATGCAAGTTCAAAATTTACTGTTGAAATTTGCATAATATAACTGCAACCAACCTAAAGCAAAACTCTCCATATAGTAGTGCCATCTTGTGCTAACAAGAGTAATCAATGGATGCCAGAAGGCTTGTGCATAAAATCCCTATCTAGTGCCTACTCGTCCAATATCCCCAGACTAGTTTCTGGCTTTTGGCCTTCATCAGTGAGGAGCCTTGGATCTGAGAGCACTGCACCTAGATCTTAGGATCTAATGCAACCCTCCAGCACCCACGTTTTAACTCTATTTGACTACAAAACTATGAGCATCCATTGATTACTCTTGTTAGCACAAGATGGCGCTACTTTATGGAGAGTTTTGCTTTGTTTTGAATTGTTTAATAACAATTATGTGCTAGTATGAGATAGTGATCATGTGATGTTTAGTGATGCAACCAACCTACTTACATTTTGTTGCATTAATAAATTATTTTGTTATTTATCAATCCAGTTGTTCATTTTGTTTTATATATGATTAAATGATATAATTTTAACATACATATGCTAGTTAGAAAAGAATATCCACAGTTCTGCAAACCACTGAGTGATATATCGGGGTGTCATGGTAAAAATTACTAAATGATGATGATTATTACATTAACCAATTCCAAGTAAACATTCACTTGTTGAGGAGGTTTGGTGCTGACATTTCTGCAAATAGAAACTTCAAATAAAGAAAATACTTGAGGGTCATTGTGATAATAAAAACCATCATTATCATTTCTGTTGTTAAATTAATTTTGGTTGAATGAAATAGTATTTATAAGTTTTACAAGTCTAACTAGTGAAATATTTCTACATTGATTGTTGTCAGTATATGCTTGACAAACATTGAATATCTTATATTTGGTATACATATTATTGATTAGGGTTCAGACCCAAATTAATGAAGTATTACCCCTCCATTAGATTAATTAAGAATCAAGAAAGCATTATAGGCATATTTACTAATATGTAAGTCTCTATTTACCATTACATAATTAATGTCACAGTAAGATGCTAATTATATGAAAAATTTACCACAACTGAGATAATAGACTGATGACATCATTTACCGATATATAATTGGTGCTATCATCATGTTGATATCATGAACATTCCCTTTTTGATAAAAAAATACTAGCACATGTTTATCTATAATTTACATAAAAAAATAAAATGTAGAAAAAAATTGTTTTGTTTAACCTCAAACTATAAATGGCAATATAAAGGTAGTATAAAAGCAGAGATCGACAACATTATGCTGAATGAATTTGTGTGCTGGGATTGAGACTGATATGCTACTAATTTATGATATAGTAGACAAGAAGAGAAAGGAATGCAAATCTAAGATTAAATAAAGAAAGGATAGTGAATCAAGATTTTTAAATATATATACAGAAATATTAATAATAACTTGCTTAAAGAAGAAAAATAGTGAGGCACAAGTAAAGATGGAATCACCAAGGTCAGAAGAAATATAACCAGTAGAGGCAGAATCAGTAATTCAAGAAGAAAATTCGACAGTACAAATGCAGGAAGAACAGAAGCTAGCAACAGTTAACATGGTAGTCTTGTTAGCAATCGCAGAAATAACACATGTAGAATTTAAAGAAATGGAGAATTAAAATCAGGAAAAAATGGATAATAGAGATAGGAAGATTGAAGAAATGAAAGAAAAATTTCATGGTGTAGAAAATAATATCATTCTGGAGGAGAGATAAAAAAAGCAAATAAATGAACAAGTCCAGAAAATGATGGAGTCCATAGAGAAAACTTTGTATTTGAATGTCCAAGACATGGTTCATGAGTTTGTTAAATCATATGAAGAGCAATTGCAAGAAAGTCTGAAGTTATAGCTGAGAGATTGGAAAAGCTGGAACTGAAAGATGACGAGATGGTGGAAGTATATCAAAGTTCTGCAGAGGTAGTTGTGACTATGAATTATCAAGTCTGACTACATTAAATTAAAGGAACAAACCAGAAATTGGTTCGATGAGACAATAAAATAATTTAAAGAGGGAAACAAATCTGATATAGCAGACATGTAGCCAAGAGAAAGTCAAGATGATATAATGGTTAAAAGGTAATATAGACATATTGAAAATATTAATTAATCAGTTTTTAAAAATTCAGACTTTCAGAGGCTGTGCTGGAGAGACGCTGATGGAAAACCCGAGTAGCTTGGAAAGTTATTTTGATTTAAACCAGCTGATAAAAAGGGAGCGAGTTGCAATTTCCTACAACCATTTGAGTGGAGCTGCCAAAAACTGGTGGAATTATTTAATAAATCAGCCAACCTCATACTCTGAATACAAGAATCAGATTTTAAGTAATTTCTGATTGGAAGAGTGACAAGAAGCCATTAAATACCAAATTATGCAGGAAAAATTTCATATAATGAGTGTGAAACATATACCCACTTTTTGGATGGCAGGTGTCAATGTTACGAACTTTATTGGATGTTAATAGAAAGCCAGATAATAAGAATAATCAAATATAATTTACCATTTCAGTTCGGACAAATGGTTATATGCACAGATCTAAAGATCATTGAAGAGGTTTCTGATTTCCTAAACACTCAATGGAGAAAACAAGCTATCTGCTTTAGGCCAGCAGTCATCTAGAAAAGGTGATATGTCTATTGATTGTATTAACATTAAGCATGACCAAAGATACAGATCCTATATATGGTGGCAGAAAAGTAGAAGCTCTGATAGTAGTAATTGGAAGCGAATACCACATCATTCTAGTAATCAGTTTGGTCCATGAAGGGAATATCCTGTTAAACAATCAACACCATCACCTATTCGTGTACTAATGAAATATCCATTGAAATACGGAAAAACAAAAGAGGGAGACCCAGATAGTGAAGAGAATGGAATTCAAACTAACAGCAGATAATTAACAATGACTATGAAGATGGAAGAACACAAGTGAAATGCATGCGGATGCAAACTCCACCTTTATTTTTGAAATATCTCGATAGATGCAAGAGTTGATATTAAAGAAAAATTAAGGCTGGCCCATTCCTTATCAATGCTGGATCTATTTGGAAGGACTAATGATTATGAACATTGAAAATAGTACAATGGTTTTGGTAAAAGTAAAAAATATGTCAAACCCGAAAATGACTTTAATCCAGAAAATGGATCTTAAAAATATTAAGATATTATTTAAAAGATTTCCAGCCTGTGAGGAAACAAGAGACATTAAAACTAGTAACTTAAATTAAAAAGAAATTACCAGCTTGCAAAAAATGAATATTAACTAAAAGAAGAGATTTTTAGCTGGTGAGAAAGCAAGAATAATATTGATATTAAAATTTTATTTAGTGATATACTATATATCATACTATGTAAACAAATGAACTTAAACTAATGGAGTGTTAATATGAAAATGAGAAATGGAAAGTTCCACTATCCGGATTGTCTCCTTTTAAAGGAAGGGAATTGCACACACACATAAATAAGATAGAAGTAAAAAAAAATATGTAGTTAATAAATAAATCAGTATTTGGAAATTTTTAGTTTTAACTTATTCCAAAGCATTTTAAAATAAAATCCTAGTAATTTTAATAGAAAGAATATGGTGATTTTAAATAAATGAAAAGAAAAACAAATATTTATTACAAAGAAAAGAATCTACATAATGATAGGTGCAATAGATAAAGGGGCAGAAAAAAAAACAGTTACGCAGTTAATAGTCAGCTTCGCTCTGGTGAGAGTTACAGGATATTATACTGAAGAATATATGAAAAGCAGTGGAAGTGCTCCATATAAAGAATTGTTTTGTTGTTAATTATAAGCTTAAAAAAGAAACTAAAAATATATTTTATTATATCAGAAAACCTTCTTAATGTGAGAAGCTAATTAAAAAAGAAATAGCATATCATTTGATAAACCTAAACACCTACCCTGTCTAGTAAGTGGTGTTTATGAAAGGTTTAATATTAACTGTCATAATCTTCAAGAAAAATGAAAAACTGGACTATGCTGTTAAATTTCTAAGAACATTTATTCAAGACATAATACACTAATGCAAAGCTAATATATTTGACTAATGTTTGTTTCAAGTAACGAAAAAACTGAATGTAATTGTGAAGAACAACGATTGGTGAAAGGTAAGATAATAGAAAAGATTAAGCTATTTCTTAATATAATATGGAAAAGTCTTTAAATTTAAGAAGACTGAAATAAAATATTCTCAAGAGTATTTTATATTTTATCGATAGATGATGATTATAAATTTAAATGGAAAATAATTTAAAGGACGTGTTATGTTTTACTTCATATATAGATCAACATGTGTGTGGAGTTAATAAAAAATAAATACAGAAATATATGAAATGATTGAGAAAAAAAAAATATTGATTTTTCTTTTATATTTGTACATGTGATATAACTAAATGGAAAGGAAATAAATGTATGAGCTCTTTATAATTATAATCACCCAAATAATGGTATGCAAGATGTAAATTTACCCTTGAAATTTACATAATATAATTACAATCAACCTACTTACACTTTGTTGTATTAATAAAATATTTTATTTATTAATTCAATTGTTCACTTTGTTTTATAAATGATTAAATAATATAATTTTAACATACATATGATAGCTAGAAAAAAATGTCCATAGCTTTGAGAACATGCAAACCACTGAATGATATATCGGTGTCATGTTAAAAATTAGTAAACAATAATGGTTATTACATTAACTAATTTTAAGTAAACATTCTCTTTTTGATGAGGTTTGGCACCTGGAGTTTCTGCAAATAAAAACTTCAAGCAAGCAAAATACTTTGGGATCCTTGTGATAATAAAAACTATCATTATCATTCCTGTTATTAAATTAATTTTGGGTGAATGAAATAGTATTTATAACTTATGCTTTACAAATCTAAATAGTGAGATATTTCTATATCGATCGTTATCGATATATACTTGACAAATATTGAATATCTTATATTTAGTATACATATTATTGGTACTAATGAAGTATTATTAGTACATAGGTCCTTTAAGAATTAAGAAGCATTATAAACATATTTACTAATATATAAGGCTATTTGCCGATACATAATTAAAACCACAGTCAGATGTAAATTATATGCAAAATATATCATGATTGAGATAACAGCTTTAATGACCTCATTTACTCGTACAATATATAAGCTTTTTATTACTATTCATATATAGATATTGTAACCTCTGCTTTCTTCACCTACTTTACTTTATGTACAAATAAATGCCCAGGCGCCAATTCTATACAAGATAGAATAAATTTATAACTGAAATTGCCTTTTTTACTTATTGATAAGATTCTTATGCTGCAATTACTCTATGTCTTAGCTCAGTTGGGGTTATAGGGTATGGTGATTATATAGGATGAAAATAGGGATGTTAGAAACATTTATAAATAACAATTCTATATTGTTGATTCAATTATATTATAAGCATCTATTAAGTAATAAGGACTATTGTGAAATTGATAATCATTACACGAAATAAAGTATAGACAATGATGAGGATCGGGTACCTTTTTGCTCTACATCACATCTATTTTAAGCAAGGTAAAACATTTTTGACACTGCAATATTAAGATCTATTAACTCTGGATTGTTTAAATAAATGGCACATACTGACAAATTAATAAATTCTATTGTTATATTATGTTGAACATATATGTGTGTGGAAATGGACAATCGAACGCATATAATAAAACAACTCATATAGGATATTATTTCAATAAAACATTTATTATAAGAAACTTTATTTTATAACACATCGATGATGATTTTAATATTTCCCTTATAGTAACACAAACTTGGTTAATATTTGTTATATAAATTTAAGTGACAGTTTTATTATTATTTTCCTTTTCATTAAATAAAGTAAATATTATGGATTACATTCATACTGGAGGATGAATTGTTAATGATGATAATAAATTAGATATTGATAATATATGTAATATGATTTAATAATTATTTATAATTATTAATTTTAGTGATGGTCTTCTTCAATATTTCTTTGTTTACCATATTTTCGAGTGTGTGCGTCTTTACAAAATCACAAATACAACGCATTTACAAATTACAATTTCTACTAGTTTATTTACAGAACGGATGGTGCAATAAGTTAATCATTAAACTAATGATCTTATTTAAAATGTATTATAAAAATCTCTAAAACATTTATCTGATATAATCAGTATATACTGTCTAACGATAACTACACCCAAATGAAGAAAGAGAGAAGGATAATAATAAATAAACATTCACATATTCGCGAGTGAGGGTTAATCAAAATCTCCAAATTCAAACTTGACTTATTAATATAACATCTACTAACTTTTTATCGTCAATAAATAACATCTACTAACTTTCTATCGTCAATAAATGGGGCATTTGCCACTTCATTTAAAAGGAAAAGAAAATACAACTATCTCATCATATGCTCTCAAATAAGTAAGTATACTAACCACCCACGATTTCATAAGCAAATATTCAAGGAGAGTATAACTCAATCCACATAATAAAATCGTCCCTTGATTGCTTCTACATCCAAATGCACTCAACATATTTCTTATAGAAACGAATCTATAAACAGACAAACTTTTAATTCTCTATCTTCCTTTAACAAATGGCACCAAACGAAACTGAAATAAAAATAAAATACAACTTTGGAAAAATAATTTACAACAGTGCACACACACCCGAATATATGATTATATATAATATGATTTTTAAATCATATAAGACAATAAACTGTCATATTACAATAATAACAAGCTACACCAAGCATAACAAAAAAAAAAAATTATCTATTATAAGCAATAAGAAGAAATACCTATCAATATTTAATCATTAAATGTTGAGTTTTTTTAGATTTGAAAATTTGAATGAAAGCATGCACACTGCTTCCAATAATAACAATGAATTAACAACATTAAATATATATATAAAAATATAAACGTTGCTCCTACTGGCTGAAGTAAAATTTGACAAGAGCTGCAATAGTTTCCAATGTTTTAGAATTTCTTAATAAACATTATAAACAATCCTTGTGTGCAGTAGAATTACTTTATTAGTTACAAGAAACAAAATCTCCGACTCGATAAGAAAATCCAAGTAAAAGTGTATGACTATTCCTTTTAGGTTTTTTTTTTAGTATTTAATATAATTTTCATTAACCATTCAATCCATTATCAACGATTTATTCATACTTGTATACGTAATTAAGTCATGTATTCAATCATTCATTTTTTTATATGTGCGAATAGTAAGCTTTAGTATATAACTATCCACCTAATATAAGAGTAACAATAGACAAATTTCTTCGTTTTAATTCTATTTTGCATAGTTTAAATAGAAAATTTATTAATTGAGATTCCATAAAGCGTTCCACTAAAGCGTTGAGCATAATTTTTCTAGTTAATTTCATTTTTAATAATTCATCTAATTCTGACATTATTTATTCATGGTAAATACGTTAAAATAAATTATAATTAACAATCTTATACAATATCCATGCATAAATTTAGACTATTAGTTGATAAAAGCCAGAACTGGGTACGTTAAGAATTTAGCTCTCCATGTATAGTTTTCCTTCGAGTAGTATGAAATAATTATCCATAGGAATAGTAGCAAATCTTCACGATATTTAGTTCACTTACTATACTATTTTTTTAAAAAAATTATTTTACTTTCCATAACCATTCTGTTTTTTTTTTTTACACCTTCTTTCTTGGAAAAAAATCTTTGTCAAACTCTCTCACACCCTCTTTTTTTTTTATTATAATGAATTTGGCAATATGCCAGAATTTTCTTGCTTAAAAAATGTTAATAGAATATTGGAAGAAAGAAAAAAAAAATTAAATATTAACTTACAAATGCTACCTAATAATAAACATATAACCTTTACAATTTTAAATGCAAGATTTTAAGTAATATATAATTAGTAAATAATAAATAAAATATAAAAAAAAAAAATCATTCTAATTAATGGTATATGTGTGTATCTGTTTTCTATGGCATCTGAATTCTGCTACTGCAATTTGGACATTATATGTAATCGTATAAAATATGAATAAAGTGTGAGATGATGTAAAATGAACATACACCCAAATATACAAGTTAAATCTTGGATGGGAGTAGACAATGAATTAGAAAACCAATGAACAAACACCTGCTATGGCTCTCCTATTAATTTAACTCTCATACTAACAATCCCTGATATTGTCCATCATCCTCTTTCACTACCAGACACATATAACCTAAAATTTTAACAACTGGTACACCCAACTACAGTCTTAATAATTTTTTTAAACCAAATTTTAAATACTAAATTATATCACAATTCATTTTTTTTCTAATAGTTATCTCTAGCCATTATTAGCACAAATGTGAACTTCCCACATTTCTTCCTGGTGCCAACCTGGAAGGTTACAATATATTTTAATAATCTTAGTCATTAACTGGATTTTACTTTATTTCATAATCAAAAATCGAGGACGATTTTTCTAATTTTTTGTATTAGAACATAATCTATAATTTTATAAAGATCAGCAATATTATGTCTTTGATTCGAAACTACTAATATCTATAAATCTAGAAGCAAAGAAAGTAAAGTTTTTATTTTCTCTTTTAAATGTTCACCATTACACATATATTGCACATTGGTGTTTTATGAAGCTGCCTACAAACGGTTTCTAAAACCATTTATAAAAATAGAAAACAAAATTGAAACTCATACTTATTCATATTGGATGCAAGTTTTTATTTTAAAGGTCTTAGATTTTCCATCACTAGTAATTATATTTTCACTTGCACATTTAACATTTCATTTTATCGAGTATCTAATATTCTTTCAATAAGAATTTAAAAAGTAACTGAAGAGGACTGCAAGACATTTGAAAGTCTGAATAAAATGCATTGTTAAAAGTGCTAGAAAAAGGGTATGTAATATATAATTTTATTAATATAAGCAATACTAAAAAACTGAAAAAGTATTGAATATTTTAAAAAAATAAATTTTCTTGATTAATTAGCTATTTTCAAATTTTGCCACAAATCTTGCTAATTGAATCAAATATTTGGCCAAATCAATAAAAAATATAAATCATACCTTTGCTCAGGGCTCCTTTTTTTTTTTTTTTTTGCATTAGTCTAGCAAAAAAAGTCATATTACAATATTTCACAATTTTTTTAAAACTATTATTTCTAGTCACCGCTCATCTGTTACTAGAAATATTTAGTTGAATTATAGAAAGTATTTTTTTCTTTTGTGAATATTAATGATTATGTAAAATGGTTATTATTGTAGGTTTTTTTTTTATCCCCATCATTTTTATAAATTGAAATACTAGAAATATATTAAAAATCAAATAGCTCATCCCAATGGGTTTATATATATATTTCTAAAAAATTCCAATAGTTTTGAAATTAACATATCATTAGAATATTTTTTAAAAATTTTAATTACCTCTTTAATACTTTGCAGCTTTTCTCTTTTTAAAATCATAAAGAGTTGTTTAATGGTATCTGATTGAATATCTTTGTCTGAATCTAAAAATAGATAGCATTAATCTGAATTTTTTAATCAAAAGATTATCAAAATTTTGTTCAGAAAATTATTTTTAATATTTTACAAATCCATATATTAGTTTTAAATTGACAACAAACAAAAAAAAGATCTAAAGTGGCCACATCAGTATCTCTTTTGTAGTTTTAATCCAATAATCCTTCTTAACTTTTTTTGTTTGTTACTGAACTTCTGCTATAAATGACTGACAAAATAGATATATATATATGTTATGTAAATATTCATATTTTTTAAATATATATGTATATACTATAAATCAGAGGTAAAATTAATTTTTAAAAGTAAAATAACTATTTAATGGGTAACATTGATTTAATTGAATATGATATATCAATGGATATATAAGTCCAGGTTTAAATATCTGTTTTATGAATTACTCAGTAATTACCATTGAGTGAATGAAAAGTTAATCGATAAAAAATAAAATACCATCATTTATTATTGAATTTATGATGTCTGCATTTGTTATTGAATTTACATATGCAAGTTTATATTAAAATGAAATAAATATATTTTGCAATAAAAGAAAAATGTGTATTAAGTAAAATAAAAGGTAATTATGCACTAAATCTATAATAATTAAAAATGAAGCAAAAGATAGTTGCTAGTGATTGCTCTTAAGCGAAACAATTCCTTACTACATCAGATGTAGTTATGAGCCAAAAAGCAATTTAAATGGAATATTAAAAATCGTTTGTATAAAACACACACAGGCCAAAGAATATGTGTATTAAATTGCTGTCATAATTTTGCAGCATTATGCCAATAGATGTTACTATAATATTAAATATTGTGATATTAGTCTATCATATTTGCTTTATTCAGGGAAATAGTTATTTTTTTATTTAGCCACTATTACTTCTCTTCATTTTTGTTATATGTTTTAAAATATCAACCAAGGAATATTAACCCAGACTTTTTTGCTGCATTCTTAAATAATATTAGAAACACTGTGCATCTATGAACTTCCAATTTCAGTTGTTGTTTTTTTGTTTGGTAGTTCTTGCTACTATGAATAATTTTATTTTTGCAATATCACTTTTCAAGGATTTGCTTTGAGTCTTATATTCACTTAATTTGATAAACAATTGCTTTTGCTTAAAACACCTATAACTATGGACTACTTCTTGTTTTCTTTTATTTAATATATATTTTCAGCATGGGTTATCTTCTGCTTATTTTAAATTTAATAGATATATTGTGTGAGTGGACTATCTTTTGTTATTTATTATATATTTGTGCATGGATTGCATTTTGCTTTCATTCATTTAATATGAATTCAATAATAAATGCTGATATTTCCGATGGATTTGTATTTCTGCATACATTTTATTTGACATAAATATCTTTATCTGTTAAATAAGTGATATTATTTTGTTAAATATTTTTTTTTATTTTTGCTTTCTTTTATTTAATTCACATTTTTTAATTACAAAATATATTTTCATTTAATTCAATATTCACTGCCCATAATAAATTCAATAATAAATGCTGATATTTCTTATGGATTTGTATTTCTGTGTATATTTTATTTGTCATTGATGTAATTGATATTGTTTTGCTAAAAAAATATATTTTTATTGAAAAATAGAGGATTTTCTTGATTTTATTTAATATACTTCTGTAGCTAATTATAAATTCAATAAGAAATACAGAAATGTTATTTTTTATCAATTAGTTTTTCTTTCAATAATGTTAAACACACTACAGCCCTATAAATGAATAGATTGTACATTGTAAATTAATTAGACACTAATTTGATATTCAGTTATTTTATGATTAGAATTACTTGTGTGATATCTTTATGTTTCCTATTTTATATTTAAAGGAATCATAGATAATCAATTGATTTTATACCTTTTAAGCTATTATACTTTAAATTTAACATTTGCCATTATAAATTAATAGCTATTTTCCGTTTTCTTCTAAATACTTTGATTTGCATTATAATAAGTATATTCATTAATGAATGGATTTTTATTATGATAATGATGTGCATTTATTGTATATTTTGTGATTCTGTTTGAAATTCATCATATGATTTATTATTATTATTTGATTGTAAATAATATAACTTTTTAAACCAAAAATCAATATGAAACATATATATTAATTTTCTATGCTCTTATTTCCAACATTTTTTTCTTTTTATACTTACAGTTTCAATTGCATAATAATCTTTAACAAATTTAAATTAAATGACTTGAATTTATAAATTTTGAATCTAAAAATCCAAATATGTATATATAAATAATTTGTAACTTCGTCATAAATTCTATCTTATCAATATTTAATTTCAGAATAAATATGTTATTAATTTCTAACTTTTGTTAAACCGGACTACTTTAGTTATGTAATAATTTGTTTTATTGCAGTATTTTTTCCTTTAATTATTTTATTTTGGTTTATTAATTTTTTTAATCCTTGTTAATTTGGAATTGTAAATTTGTAAATGAAATGTCTTTTTAATACAAAATTTTATTAAAAAACATGTCCTTGAAAATTGGACATATCTAATTCTTCAACATTTGGATAGATATAGTCAAATTTAATTGACCATGCTATTTATATTTTAATTATATTTAAGGTAAATAAATAGTTAAGCTAAGATCAATAGAACCAGAAATTGGCAATTCAAAACTAAAACTTATAGATAAAAAAGTGAATAACAAAGCAATATCTTTAATTAAATAGTTAATATTTCACCATAAGAATTAGTGAAAGCTTTTTTAAAAAATCAGTCAGATAGTTTGTTTGTAATCTAATAAATAAGCATAGCTGTATTTAATTTGAATCAAGATTTTTTGGAATTGTTGCTTAATTCACTATATGTTAAATTCTATGTATTGTTTTTTTTATATATATATCAAACATTTTCAATCTTATATTTTAATAAAAATTGTATTTAGTATTTTTTGACTGCTTTTTAATAGATTACTTTTCTTTTTGTTATCAAGTCTTTTAAATTTATGATTTTTGTTTTAATTATATTTGACTGAATTTTAAAGTATCAATAGAAATTCGGAGAAAGTTTAAATAAAATATTTTTAAATGAAAAAATAAAGAATTAAAAAAAACATCATAGCAAAAGATTATATATTCTCAGAAGTAAGCTATCATTTTTTTAGAAAATAACTAAAAAATGTGACATACATAAGGGAGAGAGGGAGAAAAAGCAAAAAGTATATTCTCATCAGAGCAAATATTAATGGATCAGAAAACTTTTAATGTTTTTAAAATCAGTTAGATATATATAATATGGTTGTATTACTGCTATAAATTATTAAAGTAGATAATTAATTTTTTAAATAATAGTTTATTTATTGTTTATAATGGCTTCACTGATAATTACAGTATAGAATTATTGAAATGGATTAATGGAAAACCAGGGTAAAAAATCAATCCATAGGATACATACAGTAAAAAAAAAAAAAGTACAAAAATGTTAATCCTAAATAAAGAAAGCACTCAAAAACTATTATTATTATAGAATTTTTTAAATTTTGATTAAGTCATTTTTATTTACATATATATTTGAATTTTGAATGAAAGATGATTTTGGGGCAATTTAATTTGGTTTATAAAAGTTGATAAACTTTATATTTAAAGATTAAAAGCAGTAATTTAGTAAAAGTATAATATTTATGTAGGAATTCACTCTTATTGGTTTTTTTTTTTAAAAAAAACTAAACAACAAACAAGATAAAAAATGTTAATGTAATTATTGAATTTTAAAGTAAAAATTAGGAAATTCATGTAATCACAAATAACAATAGTAATATGTCTCTTTATCTATAACAAAACATGGACCAATGTAGAAGTACAGTTCTATGTTTACCAGTTTCTTTTACCATAATAAAAGTCAGTTATTGGGAAATTCACATATTTACATTGAATAATTTATAGTTCATGTATTTTTTAATAACTAAATCTGTCAAATACATAAATTGTATGGAAATTTATATATTTAATGGTTCAATAAGAATGCAAGTGAAATTATATACTTTTACAGATTAATGCATTAAAAATAAGCTAATGGGTATCTACATTATTCTAATAATGAAGCGGTAATGTTTGCGCATTTATGATTTATATTTGAATCTAAGCGAAGTTAATTTGAAAAATTTTTTTAGGTTCTAATTACAATTAGGATTTTTTTTTAAATAAATGGCTCATAGTTAGTAGTTTTCAGTAAGACAGTAAAACAAGAATGGACAACCATTTAAAACATCACTATTCAGTGTTTGACACATTTGGTGCTTAATCTCTTTTCCTGTTTTTTTAAGGAATTGTCAGAAATGTAGTTTTTTACTTATATATATATATACATACACACACACACACATTTAAACTATATATATCTACATTCATATGCATTTTTTTTTTTACTTTTTGAATTGTTTATTTTACTTTGCTAATTTTTAGCACAACTGCAAGCTCGATTAATAGAATTGGAAAATCAACTTGAAGATACAAGAGATCGCAGACAAGCACAACAGTTAGAAATATCTAGTATAGAGAACCAAGCTCTTCGAGTAAGTAAACATTTTAAAAGTACCTTTATGTCTATATATAAGTGTATTTTAATAATGCTATTAAATATTTATTATTTTCTTCATAAACAATCAATTATAAGAACTAATCTTATTTAGGTGGTCTTCACCCAATGTCTCAGTGTTGCATTCCATTTATATCTAAAAAAAAAAAAATGCTAATAGCTTTATTGTTTGGAAATTCATAAGAAATTTGAGTGACAGAATTAATGCTGGGACTCCCCAATCCCAAGTCCGAAGCTCTACCAACTGCGCATGGTATTTATATCTAGATAAATTACAATCAATTCAAAGTATCGCCTTCAACATTTGAGAGAAAATATATTAGTTTCAATTTAAAGGTTAATGCATTTTAATAATTTATAATGTTATACGATAAATTTCATCTTTAAATTTAGTTAAAGTATATATTATTGAGAAAATAAATTTGATATCTCAAATATGAATAATTATTTGATGCATAAGAATGCTAAGATAATTATGGTGTTGGGAGCTTTGAAAACTGAAGCATGAAAATAATAATAAATTATATTCTCTTTTTTTTTTTCTTAAATTATTCTATCTATCATGTTATATTCTATATGTAATAGAAATTCAAGCTCAAAATACAATAGTTACATGGATATTGATTTATATAGAATTTTGGAAAACACATAATAAAAATTTGCAGTTATAATTTTTTTTTTTTTGCATATATTAACTGATTTTAAGAAACTTTTGCAATTAAATAAGGAAATATTCTTAATATTAGGATTGCTATGTAGTTTCTAGCAATTATTCATGTTCATACAGATAGTTCTATGGTAGAATGAATTAGTATTATTATTATTGATGTCAAGTGTCTACTAGGAATGGCATGTAAAGCTTTGTTTTAATATATAACCATTGTGTAGTAATTAAATTTATTAACCTTAAATAATTTTCCATATTATTTCAATGTAAAAGCATTTTACTTTAATTGTATCAGTATTTTGCAATCTTTTGCAATAATCATATTGAAATTTTAATCAGATATTAGTTTTCTTATTTATCAGATGTGTCACTATTTTTTTCACTAGCTGTAAAGACATATTTTTCCTATATATCTCCATGAATTTTTTTTGTGGATTTCAGTTCTCAATAAACTTTGTACCTATTTCTAAAGGATAATTGCTTGCATTTTTTACTACACTATATCTAATACATGAATGCTTGCTGTACTACTATCTCCAATATTGAAATTGGAACTGTGCTTATTGTAAGTTTTTATTTAACAACACTTTGTTAAAATAGAAATTTTTATTTATAATACTAATATTCATTATCTGTAGTATTGGGTAATGAAGTCTGTCTTTTAATGGGATCTAAAAGTAGTAGATAGTGGGATCACCTTTAAATTTAAGACTGCAAATAACCAATAAGTAATGCATGATTAAAATCCGTCTGCTTGCTTATAGAATAAAATACTGGCTTAGTTTTCATTACAATTTTTTTATTTTTGCCACTGCTCTTTCTATCATTTTTTTTCCTGTTATAATTGCATTTTAATATATATTCAATCATTTTAGTTAATGTAGGGCCTGGTTGCATAAGTCTCATACCATCTATCATTTTTCTGCAATAATTATGATAATAAGACTGTATGATTGCGCAATTACATTTCCATCCTTTAATTACAAGAATTAGAATTTTTTTTTTTTTTAAGTGCATATATGTATGATTATTTAAGTATGCAAAGTTTTTACTTGTAATGATAAGTTTAGCAAGTTAGAAGTTCTTAATTCTGATCTTGCATGAAACTGTACAATTATTGTTTGTAGAAAATCGGATTAAATATCTTAATGCAATTTATCATTGTCATAGATGGCCAATACTGAGAAATTTATTGAAGGAATGGCTTTTTTTTGAATTACTACAGCATTTAATTTGATAGAGGAATAAAACAAGTAATTAAAATTTGAAGGAAAAGTTGAATATAATAATAGCAGTGCTATTATTTTTATTAGGTGCATCAAATCTAGATCAACTTCTAGTGATCATATGAATGGTATTCTTATTTATAAAATTTCCAATATAGAATTCTAGGTTAGTTTATAATCAAAATGATGATTTGCTGACAATTGTGATCAATTGTCGTTAATATATCTTACATCATGACTGACAGTATAAACAACATGAAGTTAAAGGCAATAAAAATGAGAAAAAAAGATATAGGATACTCTCTTTTCTTCATAGCGTAAGCATGTGTTTTAAAGACCTACAGAGGTCCCTAGTGACGATTTTTTCAGACGCTCATTGCTAAGGTTTACAGCCTTGTTAAAACTATTACTGAAATAATAGTCAGCGTTTAATAAAATTTATAATTAGACCTTCTTTATGAAAAATTATTAGAGAAGGGAAAATGAAACTCAATATAGTTTTTAGATAACATGAGAATCACTAGATAAAAAAAAATGACTTCCAGTTATGACACCTTAGAAATCTGCATCCACTGGTTAAGACTTCACAAGAACAAAGAGACAGTTCACATTCCTGTATAGATAAACATATGACAAGTCCTTATGAAATAAATTAATGTTAATGAAAAAGATAAATACAATTAAAAATGGGGATGCACAGGTAAATTTTTTAACCACAACCTGATAAAAACTATCAACAGGTAAAAGCCGTTGAAACTATAATTAAAAAAAAAAAAATTGCATCAAATATTTTCATCCAGTTATTCATATTTACTCTAGTTTTTATAAATCAATGATTGTAATGCTCAAGTTTATTTATCAAACGCATAGAACGTGATTAAATAGGAAGGATTTTATCTTTTCACGTATAATTGGTAAAATAGACTAAATCCATTGATGGAAATTTACACTGTCTGAATTGTGAATATTTTTCTCATGATCATTCTTGTCAAAGATAATCAAAAGGCATAGTAAATAAATTGTTTATACTCAAGCCAACAATACATAACATAGTACTTTTTTTTTTATCTATCCTTTATTTTTTTTTCCTGACAAATGTTTTGTATCTGGCATCATAAATATTAGATATGAGGAAAGCATTGTAATCCTTAAATAATGGAAACCATTCTGAAGTTGAAAGTTTGCAAAGCAAATTATCCCAATCTGTTCATTTTAGCAAGGCAGCCAAACAATTATTGTGTTAATATTGAAAAAATATGAGAAGCATAGGATCAACATATACATTGCTTAAGTGACAAGCAAATATATAACGATTTTCGTAGAGTTACCTGATGAAATTTTAGAATTAAAATATTGCTCAAAAATCTTGCATTTGAAACCAGCTGAAACTTTTTTTATCTTTAATATAAAATGTAAAACCCTCCTGAAAAGTAATCTTTAAAGCTATGAATCATCTTTACTGACAATAAATTTCTCTTTAGTTTCGTGATTTCCAATTTATTTAATAATACTGATACTTTATTTTAACATCATTAATCATGATTCTATCTATTATTTTTTCATTGCTTTGTGTCTGATGTTTACTGTGCTGTGATTTTTTTTTGGCCCAACAATAAATCCATTAATGATTATAACAAATAACTTTATTTTTATAAGATTTTTCTGTCTGGTCTTAAAGCACTACAAATGAATAAAGATTAATCTCAAGTTTCCTAATGTTACCTTTATTTTATTTTACTTCTTACTCCCCGTCACTTAATATTCAAATTATTCACATCTTTTCTAATCATTATTGACATAATAAAGGATGTTCTGTTCTAGTTTGTGACCAAATTTTATTATTTCATTTACTGTTGAAGAATTCATTTATTTAATTTCTTCTCAGTGCTTTTTCTGCCTAAAGGGTCATGCTAATTTTCTCAGACAAAATTCAAATTCCAATCTTGATCTTTATATTAATGTTTTCTAAAATGTTAAGTATTGGATGATTGATTATCTCTAACTGAAATTATATATATATTTTTTTCTTGTCCCTTATATACAAGTCTTGCTTGTCATATTAATAAAAAAATTTAACTGTAGTCACCTCAAACTAAAAATATTTATAAACTCATAAATCATGTTATGTTGAAAGTCAGTCAAAAATATCCTTTAATGAATTGTTGCATTCAAACACACTACATATGAATTCACCTATTTGGTATCTTAAACATTTTGCTGGTGTTCACAGAGATAGTTAGGTCAGCATTTACATAAGTAATTTTGAATACCTTAGGATTCAAAGTGAAATTTAAAACTAAATATTGATGTTAAAAATGTATTTTTCAATGAATATCTGTGTATATTGCTTAATATTTTTATTATTCTGTAAATGTTTTAGATTAATAAAAGCCATTTTGTAACTTTTTTATTTTGTTTTATTCAAAGGATCGCTTGAAAGGTGTCCTCGACCGGCTTTTACAAGAAGAAGATGAAAAGCAAAAAGAGGTAAATATATTAAAAGTACAATCTAAATTTTTGAACTTAATGTTTGGATACGTAGTTTTACATATAATGTGAAATTGTATATCAGTGTGTCAAAGTGTACTTGCATATAAATATTGAATTTACTGTTATAAGGTTATATTTTCATCAAAGTTGGGCACGTTGAGTATTTTATGGGAACCTGACTATGGTAGTTTTAAAAGATGGATAAACGATCTCAACAACCTTGTAATGAAGTACAATATTAATTGCTTTTATTAGGAATCAGAATTTATGTAAATTCGAAACTGATAGAAAGGCTAATATTGCAAGCTACATAAGGGATTCATTAAATGTTGGCTTCAGCTACAGATTAATTACTAAGAAAATTGATCAATTTTATAAAAAATCAATAGCTAACAACACTATTAAAGATAAACCTCAAATCAGCCTCCCTTACATCACCAAAGTATCTAAACAGCTTATAAAAACTAGCTAATGAATTTAAAGTTGGCATCCGCACCCCCTCCCCAATACTAACAGACTTATTAACAATTCGAAGGACAGAATCGATCCATCTTAAACTCCCCATGTCGTTTATAGCCCTCAGACTGGATGCAGCACCAAATACTATGGGGAGACCAAGGCCACTGTCTATAATAGAGCTGCTCAGCACATGTATACATACAGAAGAGCAAAAAAGAATAATGATAACATCTCAATATTTTTTGAATATGAGAAACAGGCCGGTCATATATTCGAACTCTCCAACCCCAAAATAGTGTGTGCTAAGGTTAACGATTGCAAAAGGAAAATAAAAAAAGCATATTTTATCATCAACGATAACAACGCGATCAATAGATGTGACACATGTTTCGCTATCTCCAGAAAATGGATAAGTTAATTTACATATGCATTTATATACATTACCATTTATCAATATCACAACAACGATTTAAAATCTGTTAAAATATGAGGGACAAAACCTCAAAAGCACTAGGCGTATATTAATTTACTTTGATTGTTTTCTTACCATTAACAGCTTCTTCACCCAGCGTGTTAACGCACTTGTATGTACTAAAGATAAAATATAATGGAAAGTTATAATTAGGCAGTGCTGGGAGTTGTTAATAAAGAAAAATGTGATGCAGAAAAAGTTTATCTAGTATCTTAAAATGCGGATAAGCAAATTTTAAAGACAAGCATATGGCATTTGTTGGACTATTTGTATTTCATGGATTCATTAGTGAAGTGATATTTTCTGCCCCCTCATCGGTAAATATATATTTAATTTTGAGTTAGGTTTAAAGTAATTTTATTAAAAATATATAACATTATTTTAATCTTTTAAATCTGTTTTAAAAGTTGTTTTTTTTTTACTTATCGCAAAGAAATCAGAATTTCTTCATTTTAATTAATTCTTTACCTGAAAAATCAAGATAAAAATAGATCTTGAGTTTTTGCTAAAGTTTCTTTTTTGTGTTTTAAATTGGGGGATAAAAATTAGTTTGCAAAATATATAACATTATTTTAATCTTTAAATCTGTTTTAAAAGTTTGTTTTTTTTCTTATCGCAAAGAAATCAGAATTTCTTCATTTTAATTAATTCTTTACCTGAAAAATCAAGATAAAAATAGGTCTTGAGTTTTTGCTAGTTTCTTTTTTGTGTTTTAAATTGGGGGATAAAAATTAGTTTGGGCAGTTAATTATTATTGAAACTACAGATAAACATCACATGATCACCATTTCTTATGCTTGCTTATAATTGTTATTAAAACAGGCAATTACTCTAGCTTGCTGTGTTTGGCAATACGTAGAGTGAGTTTTGCCTGTTTTTTGAAACTTACAGATACTAAAAATATTTGTAATTAGATTTATCACTAGAGTCGATCTAATGTTTCTACTGATTAAAAAAAAAGTAAATAACCAAAAAAAGGACAAAATTTGGAAGTATAGAGATGCGCCTGGAAATAAATTAATATGTGTGAATCCTATTATCAACAAAATGTATAAATTGTGGAGTTTTCTTTTATTAAGGCAGTCGGGACCATTTTTCTAAATAAATGTTACAAATCCAGAACTGTTGCTAGAAAATATTAACCAGTGCCGAGAAAACATTCTACTAGAGAACATCTAAGAAACTTTCCCCTCGGGAAATACATCTCCCTTTCACAGCTGGAGCCACCTGAGCGATCATCAACCATGGACAGGAGGGAGTTTAACCAACTAGCTGAGGATGTCAAGAAAAGCCAATGGACAACCCACAGGATTCACACTAGCATATAAGAACTTTGATCACCTGGAGAAAGTTGAATCACTGATCGATCAGGATAATTATGAACTGTTACTTAGTGAACTTTTATTCCAATTTGCATAATAGAAATATAGACTCCATTAATTGTATTAAATGTTTCAACAATAGAATGTGGGATTATAAATGGGGATTTTATTATGCTATTTTAACTTAATTAAAACAGAGGGGTTATGCTGATAGATTATTTAAATATGTTGTTGTTTTTTTAATGCATTTTGTTATAACAATGTATGAATCAGATTAGATTTCTCTGAAAAATGTTAACTGCTCGATCTTTAAAGGTTAACGAGATTTAGTTCAGTTAAATATTCCAACGATAAGCTAACACAGGAACCTTATGTCGGAACCTGGTGTATGTAGAAAGGATGCCCCGATGGTTATAACCAACAACGGACACTTGTGCCATCACTTAAGGTTAGAATTTAATTATGTAATGTAGAGAGTTGAGAATTTAAATTGGTGCTTAATAAAGGCCCATTATTAACTCTAAGTCTATTAAGGCACGCCTATTTGGACATGTCCCCAGAATAAACCTAGGTCCTGTCGTTTATAGGAGTTGTGTGTTGCGTGTTAATTCGGTAAAGCTACAGACGTTAATAATGAATAGTAATTAAAATGAAAATGAATGAAATTAAAATTAAGCTTGTATTTTGTCTTAAAACTGAGATCGAGTCAGTCTTGAATGCTTTAAAAAGGGGATTCTATAAATATTTTTAAATGAAAATGTATATAATGAAACAGTAAGGCTGCTTTGCAGATCTTCGTTTCACCTTTTCTCACCTATTTCCTACCCTCATACCTTAGTTTGAACCCCAATCTATCGTAGTGTGTCTGCATTGCGCTTATATACCGAAAATTCTGCCCAATTTTAAACCACGAGTACAACACTCGTGTTATATATATAAGTATAACTCATTCCCAAATAAATAAAATATTATGGATTATGTATATGTTCACATAATTTGGATTTATTTAAAAGTAGTTTATATAAGTCGTAATTGCGCAAACACTATGATATGCATTTTAAAACTTATGTTTAAATTGTAAATTGTTAGTTAAAATTATTTTGTTTGAATCTATTTACAAAAATATATTACAGTCGTAATATATTTTTAATTTAAAATAAAATTCATATTCGTTTAGTAAATAGATTCAAATATTGCAATTTAGAAAGTAAAATAATTTTCTTTTGAATTTAAAAGTCATGCCAAATATTTCTTTAAAATAAATGAGGGCTGGTAGAAACAATAGTTTAATTATTTAATGTTATAAAAGCTTATCTAAAATATACAGCAGATGTCCACTTAAGATTTTCTTTTAATTAATAAAAGTTATTTTAATTAAATCTAGTTTGTAATTCGAATGTCGACAAGGAAATTAACAATAGAAATTAATTAAAATTTTGTTGAATTCCTTTAGACATTCAGATAGGTTTAATTACAGCTGATAAGTAAGCAAAGTCCAATATATTTTTGTAACGCTCCAGGGCAGTTCTATTGTTTATTTCCACTATAAAAAGGAGGGTTTTCTTTTGTTCTCCATTCTGGTCATTTGCTGATGAAATGTTTCTAACCAAAATTATTCTAGTTTTTGCTGATGAAATGTTTCTAACCAAAATTATTCTGGTGTTGCTAATGAAATGATTCGAGTGATATTCTAGTAAAATATTCGTCAAAATATATTTTCCTGAGATTTTAGCTACGTGCCTGCGAACTTCTATTTGAAGCCGAGTTTTCGTCTCCAAATTAATTCACCATGTTTACCACACAAATTGCTAACCTTGACATGTTGGAGTAGAGCCAGTGCGAAGGCTATTTCCCTCAGGAATGGCCAGCTGCTGCTCTAGACCATCGGAAGCTATCACATAAGGAACCCCGGAACTGCTGCTGCTGCCAAAAATATGAACAATTCCAGATTTTGCTGCTGAATTATATAAAACCTGTCGACCATCAATCTACCTGCAAATGCTTCTCCAGAGGTAACCCCAAATTAACCCAAGAGCTCTTGTGATTCCTAACTAACATGCTATAATAATTTTAAATTGTTTTTCTTTTATTTCACATAACTTTATTATGTACTTCTTTAACGTGTTCAAATATAATCAACAGTTTTGCTCTCTATCCTTGGATTAATATTTTCTATTCATTAAGCTTTCTTTTATTTTATTATGGTAATGTGTCAGAATCGTCTTTGATCGAGTGAAGTATTCCCTTCGTTGAAAGTAAGACGCCGCTATTAAGGCATATTATTAAATTTATAATAATTCCCAATTTTATTATCTTGCAAATCACTCGTTCGAGGGCGATTCTAATCTTCTTTAATGTATATAATAATCAAATAGTTTAAAATCTACATTTTATTGATTTTAACCTAATATGAGAGTGTGTGCGAGGTCAATGATTAAAATGTGCCACAAATGCATGATTGCATAAATAAATCTATACTTTCAAACCCGCAAGCATGCATTTTCCTATTTTAAATACTGTGTTCTACTTTAATTACAAAGTTCATCATTGATGTCGAGAATGTGCGGACCCTTTTAAATGAATTTCTGGGAATTTGATTGGGCATTTTCTTAATCCAAGTAAACCCATTTTGTATGTTTTATATACATTAGTCTAGTATTGCTGGTAAATGAATTGGTTGTTGAGACCGCTTTGTTTTCTTTCCAAGGATTTTAAACGGCCAAGTCCACTCTCTTTTCGTTTCCTGCATTTCCCAGGCAGAGTGTGTACTCAAATGTCACACCTGGGAATTAGATGCAGTCGTCACCCAGTCGCTAAGTTTCGGCTGTCCATGGCACCACACTCCTACGGGTTAGCGGCGAGCTGCCCTCCGTAGTCATTTCTAATATTCACTATTGTTTTATTTATATATTTGTTTTTACAAAGCATACGTGATTTAAATGTATCACAACCTCCAACTTTAATAAATTCATTATTAGCAATACCGACCTCCCATCTGCTTTAATTATTATTATAAAATAAATGCCTTGATCACATCCCCACTTTATCGTAGAGTAAGCTTTTGTCCGTGCTATTATCGAAATCAATAAATATTATATAACCCATAATATCAAATATTTTATTAAACTTTTATAATTACTCAAAGCACCTCACACATGTTCCCATCTCTTTAAGCACATTATCGTAATACTATTAGCCCGAGGGATAGAATATATTTTCTTTAAAACCTTTTTGTAATTTATTGGAATGTCATGCCAACAATTATTTAATATGCATCCCTGTCTCATATAAGCAGACAGTGGCGTTATATATATATTTCTATATAAATAAATTTTGAAATCATTTAAAACTAATTTTGATCTTTTATTTTATTGATTCCTATCACTGTCTCAGTCTATATATTGTACCCTCACTTCTCGATATATGATATAACTTAAAATATGACTAGCTCAATTAAATCGTTATGCTTAGCTAAAATATGTATAACTATCTTTAATATATTTTTATAATACTATATCTTATCAGATTTATTATAACTTATCAAAAATTAATATAGTTCAATATCATCTACTAATTAAATAAGTATTTACTAAAATCATGAGACTGTGAAGTGAAGTTACAATTGGTAATTGAATTTACATTGAGCCAATGTCTTCCCAAGACATTATCTCAATGGCATAAGAATACTAATTACATCTTTATTATTTCATTACTACATCTACAGCACTTTTATGTCTTTTATAAATTAACTACCTTTCATAATAATAGATAAATAAATCTCAATCTTTTGTTAAGGAAATATAATTAAATAATCTCAGGTTCTTCTAATTATCTTAAAGTAATAATAATTCGTGCAGATAGGAATGATAAGGGATTTAATATCAAACCTAAATACATCTAACTTACTCCAATAACATTAACTAACAAGAATAATCTTTATTGTATAACTTAATCTTATCTATTTTTATTATACTATTAATCATTAAGAAAATAAGTAAATCATATACATGTCTTTCATTTCCATATAACATCTTAATTTTAAAATATACTAAATTCTTATAATTTAACCATCTGTGGCAATAAATAATATTATACTCTTATATTGTGCATTATAATTACTTTCTGACCATTATAATATTATATGTTAATGTCAATCAATTTCTATAAATTATATTAAGAAAATATTGTGTTTCTTTCTAAATAATAATAATAATAAATTCATATTGTGCAAATATTATGTTTATTCAAATTATCTGTTGTCAAATGCTGTGGTGTAAAATAATGAATTCGACACATTTTAAAAAACAACTTAACAAATTTATTTACATCAACTTTAACCAATAACTTATTTACACTATTTACATTAAAAGTGGAAACCAAAGAAAAAAAAATAAATAAAAAATAATAATACAAGTTTTTTTTTTACACTGTTACTATTATAATCATAAATAAATAATTTATACATTCTTTAAATGTTTTGTCAACAACATTTAATTAAGTTGATGAACTTAAATTTTAATAGATATCATTTTGTCATCAATTAATACAAGAAAATTTTATGTAAAATATCCTAAAATGTAGTACATGTAAATAAACAAACGTTAACAATTAAAATGCTACTTCACCTAAGTATTTCTGCTATTTATATTATAATGTACTAATATGCATTGCATTTACTATTAGCATTACTTCAATGTCAAATAACGTATAAACTGATATAACTTTGTAATATAATAATAATTATTGATTATAATTATTTATTTCATTCTAATGTAATTTCATACTATATGTCTTACCAAAATATGCAATACGTATATGTTCTTTTAAAATAATTTTTAAAATTATTCAACAATTACCGATTTTATAAGGTATTATATTAAATAAAATTCTATGATTCTTTTCTAGTTAAACCATTACTCTTCTTAACTTGTTATTCCTATTCCTTCCTAATAAACTTCTATCTACAAATATCATTTTAACCTTATTCAACTTCAGAAAAACAGATGACCAATTTTAATAAAAAAAATAATAATTATCCAAACTCTCTTATACTTCATCATCTATATCCGATAAACCTTAAATCAAAATATAAATTTCTATGTAAAACTAACTTAACTTATCTAATAAAATAAAATAAAATATAGATTTTTATATTTCTTACTAACTTGAAAAGAAAAATAATAACTTATACTAATATAATAAATCTCATCCCTAATATTGTATCAGAAACATTAAAATTTATCCACGAAAGAATCATATAATTGTTACTAGATTTCTCATATTACGTTGTATTAAATTTACATCATAAATTCAAAGTATGCATATTAAAATAAAACTGTTATTACTAATCTTATGCGTGTATATTATTTAAATATTTATACATTCATTCAACAATCAAATAATATTTGGTTGATCTAAAGAAAACATTTCAAAATACATCAAATTATTATTATTATATAATTTTTACCATAAATGATACTTTAATGTACAGTCCGCCATACGATGTTCTCCAGGATTATAGTTTTACAAAATAATTTCACATTTACACTCAACAATTATTCTTTAAAATATTACGTGTCGTATAATTATAAAAAAATATACTTTATGCAATGAAATGTTATATTAATATTTAGTTATTTTTTTAAAATGTAAATGTACCTTTCCTATCTTTAACAAATCAATAATTAATTAAATATTTATGTTAGTTAATAAATAAAAACATATTACATAAAATCCAACGGTGTCTTCTTTCACCCATAATTGTTCTTTTTCCTAGGCACAAACTTTCACCACACATTACTTCCTTTTCCGGTACATCACGTGTTTTAAAAGTTTTTATGAAAAATGAAAACGTTCTTTTTTTTTAAAAAAAAAAAAAGTCAGTTCCACCATAAACAAAATAAAATTAAAATAGTTTATAGGATCCAGATTCATTTCTTTAAGGAAAATTATTTAAAAGTTATTATTTTTAGAATTAGTCAATAGTTTATAAATTCTTATTTAATTATTCTAAATTGACTTGGATATCCACGTATATTTTATTTGCGCATTCCTTAACAAATGTCTTGGTAAGATTAATTTTAAATTCATCTGTACGACCAGCGTTCAGACCTTATTAATATAATAATTTTATTTATAGGTATTTCTTTACCAGTTAAACTTCCAATTTATTTGCCTTTTAAAACTATTAAAATTTAGTCTTTTGAACCACAAAGACTTCACCAGGCAAGTATTTATACAATTACTGTTAATTTCCATATCTTTACTAAGATATATACCTAAATTTATAATTTACAAATACTTTCTTCATAAAGAAGTATTTCTCTTTCTTTAAAATATTTGTCTTTATAAAAATTAATTACAATTAACTTTTAAATTTATATAATGTCCTACATATTACTTTTATCCATCTAGTAATTCTCCTAGTTAATCCAGCGTTTGTTATATTTTTAATATAAAGTCTCCAATACATTTTATCCTTATACGATGTCTTCATGACTATTTGATAGTAAATTGAGCTTCGATAGAGACGATCAATAGGAAATTATAATTAAACTAGCACTGCATATTTGACGGTAAAACTTTTTATAAATTATTTAAAACCACTCTCTTATAATTTTTAAAATGACTACAAGAGCGTCTCTAATTTTACTTAGCTATCTCTAATAGCACACTTTACTTTAAAAATTACAATCATAATCCCCTCCGAACAATTGAACCTTGGTTTTATACCGGAATCAACTCCCTACTTGATTGGTAAATTAAACAATCAACTTGCTAGCTTATTTACATATTTTACCAACAATACAGAATTAAAAATAAATAATATTATTATTTATTACATTATTAAATTCTTAAATTAATCTTTATCATTTATTTAAATCTATTAAACATTTTTTTTTTAAAATATACTTTCTTACTTTATTTCACTTTTAACTTTTATAAGATTATTTTTATAAACAAACTAAGTCTATTTTTATTCGTTATGTTTTTAAATAGTATTTTAAAAATTAGATTTAATGTTTCACATTAATTATCTTTATTTTTATCTCGTGATAGCCAATATAATACTTATAATTTTTATACCAGAATTTTAAAATAGTTTTGGCAACTTTACTAAAAAAAAAAAAACTCACAAGCATGTGTGTATATGTCTAACTAACATCTGTTTTACAACACAGATACAAACGCTTGTAATAATCTAAAAATAAACTAACAATTTCATTTTTTAAAAATAAATATTTTTAAAATAAACAATATATTATAACAACTTTTAAGATAATAATTCGATATTATTAAAATCAAATATTAATCTTCTATTATGTACTACTAATTATTACAATATTTATATACACCTATTAAATATTAATCTTTATCAACAATAAATATATGCATTTAATTTTAACTTGTCTTTTTTTAAAACTTTTAACTTTAAACATTTATTTATTAAATTTTTTAATGCAGTATTAATTATGGCCAGTTTTCCCAACCACATACTATTATCATCTTTATTGAAACGTCTCTCTCAAACATCAGCACAATTTTCACATATCAAACACTCATAAATTACTTTAATTACACTTTTGAAAGATTGTTATTTCAGTGTCCAGCGGCACTCTATTGCTCGCTGGATTGCAACTATCAATAACACAATATAAATAATTAATGAGGCAGACCGGCAAGTAGGTTTAAGTAACGAAGATTTATTTAAAAGGTTTATATATATGTTAATCACTATTAATATATACAAAGTACGAATAATATATACACGCTAATATTATTATATATAAATAAGGGGCCCGAAGGCAGAGTAAAATAATAAAGAGATCGGTACGACCTGTTATAGTTCCCTAGGTTTACTTTGGCACGTCCGGAGGTAAACCTCTCCGCAAGGCTAGGTGAAGCAAAGGAGCTGACTGGAGCACCCGAGGAAATGGCACATCTACCTTTCAAGCGCTTCACTTAGCAAGTGTCCTCTCTCAGTTCAATATTAGATCCATTACTTGTCACGCCTTTATTTTGGAGTAGCCTCCCTTCATTGGCCATCCGCTGTCCACGTGGTGGTCATCTCTTTAGTTCTTATAGGATCCCTGATTAGATAATGTCACGCCTTTAACATTGTCTATTCTAAGCAATAGCTTTGTTTACATTATCCAATCCTTCTTGATGAATTACTTTATAGTTTAGCGCTAATATCATTTAATTATTTACAAAACACAATTAGCGATCCGTTAGTTTTACATTTATTTTTATTATTGGTTAAACGTATTTTTTTCTATACATGCACATACACACACATGTAGCATACCTCCCCCAAGTTCAGAGATAGCGTTTTAGTTTGTTGATTTTTTTTTTCTGAACTTAGCACATAATCACTGAAGTGGGAGGGAATTTTTCTTTCCCTCTTACAACGTTGGGGGATGTCCAATTCCGCGTCTGGAGCGTCATCTTTTCTCGGAAATGGCTGCGGCATTTGTTGTATACTTTCGTCTTTACGCAATTGATTTATGTGTTTGCGTAACTCTCTTCCGTTCTCCATTCGTACAGCAACCACTTGCTTACTTAAATGTCGCACAATTTCCGCTTTAATCCAGAATCTATCCTGATTATTTCTAACCCATACGCGGTCTTGTGGTGAGAATTTATAATTTCTGCCTGAAGGTACTTCGGTGTCCTTCATTGGTATAATTTTGTCAAGCTTTGTTCGCAGTCTACGACCTAGATATTTCTCTGCGGGTGATTTACCCGACTTAGCTGTAGGCGTAGAGTGTTGGTAAAGAAGCGCGTTAAAGACGGCTTCGTGCAGACTTTGTTTTCCCATTTTATTGATGGCGGATTTTAAATTCTGTACAGTTTTTTCAGCCAGTCCATTTGATTGGGGGTGGTAAGGTGGAGTAAATATGTGGTTAATTCCCCATTCGTGCATCGAGTAAGCGAACTTTTCTGATGTAAAACCTGTGCCGTTGTCGGATACTAGGGTTTCTGGGAGACCGTGGTGTGCGAACATTTCCAACAGTTTGTCGATGGCTTCATCCGAACCTGTGTTTTTGACTATTTTATATTCGGCCCATCCTGAATAGGCATCCACTGCTACTAGAAATAATTGTCCTTGAATAGGACCGCAGTGATCTATATGAATTCTCTGCCATGGCTTGTCTGCTTCTTGCCAGGACTCGAATTTGGCTGAGGGTGCATTTGCACACAACTGGCAGTTTGTGCAGTTTTTTATGCACTGTTCTATGTCACTGTTAATTTTCGGCCACCAGACATAACTACGAGCTAACGCTTTCGCCCTTACAATGCCCGGATGACCTTCGTGCAATAAATTAAGTATTTGCGACCTGCCGCTTACGGGGATTAGTACTTGGTCGCCTCTGAGTATACAGTCTTTGCAAATGGACAGTTGTTCTCGAGCTTTCCATAGCTCTATATGCAAGAAAGATGGTCTTTGTTTTGGCCAACCTTTGCTGATTTTTTCCATGATCCATCTGTAGCCAGCGTCTTCTCTGGTCCAAGCGGCTACCTTTGCGCTGTTAAGTGTCTGGCTGTTTAGTGCGTCGATATAATTAATTTCTACTTCGTTTACTTCTTTCTCGAGCTGATCTGGCATTCGCGATAACGCGTCGGCATGACCGATTTTCGTGCCTTTTTTGTATTCGAAGTTATAATTGTAACCTGCTAGTATGTTAAGCCATCTCAACATATGAGGGCTTAAATGTTCAGGCATCTGTTTCGTGCCTAGAATTCCCAAGAGTGGCTTATGGTCGGTTATTAATTGGAAAGGACGTCCATATAGATATTGGTGGAATTTACGAATTCCGAACACTATGGCGAGGGCTTCCTTGTCTAGCTGGCTGTAGTTCTTTTCCGCCTTGGACAAGGTGATCGGACGTATGCTATAGGACGTTCTCCAGAGTGGGATGGATGGCATATCACTGCCCCCACGCCATTTTCTGATGCATCAGTTGTCACGGTTACCTCACGCTCGCTGTCATAATGGACCAGTAGTTTATTTGATGTGAGAAGGGCTTTGGTGTGGAGAAATGCTTGCTCTTGTGCTGCTTCCCAATTCCATTTCTGGTTTTTTTTAGATCGGTAGAGCGGCGTCGTATGTGTGCTTTGCCATTCAGGAAGTTTTCAAAATAGTTCTCCAGGCCCAAAAAGGCCTGTAGTTGTTTTACGTTACTCGGTCTTTTGGCGTCAGATACTGCTTTGACTTTTTCAGGGAGGGGCTTATTCCTGAGTTTGACACTATGTGACCCAGGAATTTTATTTCAGTAGCCTTCCAAATACATTTTTTCGCATTTAATTTTGCTCCAAATTCCTCCAGTCTTTGGCAAACTTTTGAGATCGGAAGAGCTCACGTCATTTTCTGAATTAGCAGTGACCAATATATCGTCAAAGTAGGGGATGACGCCTCGAGTCCGTTTAGAAGAGTCTCCACTTTTGCTTGGAATATACTTGGTGCTGAAGCTATTCCGAATGGTAGACGTTTGCATCTAAATAAACCTATGTGTGTAGTGAGTGTTAGAATGTTCGCAGCTTTGTTGGTCACCGGGATTTGGTGGAAGGCCGAGTTGAGGTCTAATTTTGAAAAATATTTAGACTTTTGGGCAGCTATGATTTCTCTTGAGTTAGGAACGGGGTATGCGTGTTTGTTTAGTGCTTTATTGACTGATACACGGTAATCGCCGCACAAACGTATTTGTCCATTTGGCTTTGTTATTACAACCAGTGGGGTAGCCCACTCGGCTTCTTCTGTTGCTTCAAGCACGCCATCTTTAACCAATTGCTTTATTTTCTCCGCTATTTTTTCTTTCTGAGCGTACGGAATCTTTCGTGGTCTACAAATTATAGGCACTGCTTCGGGTGATAATTCTAATGAAACTGGTTTTGTTTTCTTTGTGGACTTCATAAGGATCGTTGTCCGCTATTTTCATGGCCGCAAATTCCTTTGATTGCTGCAACACGAGTTCGTGAGCTATACCACGTTTGATAGCTACTTTATAGTTAATATCCATATCTGCCAATAACTGCTGTCTCAGACTATCACTGCTCATTCCACATAAAAATTGTTCGAGGAGGGCTTCCTCCAGATATGAATCGTATAGGCAGTTTTTTGAGTTCTCGAGGGCAGTATCATAATCTTGTGTCTCGTTCTTGCCTTGGCGTGATTTCTAAAGTGGAGTCTGGCAATGTGTCTAGACTCACGAGGATTAAAATAGTCGGTCAAACGATCTTTGACCTGTTCAAATGTTAATTCTTCCGGGGTTTTAGGTTCGCAGAGCCTATTTGCGATCTGGATTACTCCTTTTCCAGCGAAACACAATAGGGTCGCTGTTTTGCTCTTATCGTCTTTTACTCTGTTAATAATTAACAGTTTTTCAATTTGTTGAACGTACAGGGGCCACTCACTTGCCTCTCTGACGTCAAATTCGGATATTGCCGGCTGCATTACGGTACTTAGTCAATTTAACAAAAATATAAAAATTTTACGATAACTTAGTCAATTTAACGAAATATAAAAATATTTTTCTTAGTAGTTTTATCTCCTCACGAAATCAAATAATTAGATGCCAACGTATTCGGCTGTCGATGCGTTGATTGTTATTACTAAGAATTACACCGTTGAGGTTCGTAATCAACTGTAACTGCGCCAATTCAGTGTCCAGCGGCACTCTATTGCTCGCTGGATTGCAACTATCAATAACACAATATAAATAATTAATGAGGCAGACCGGCAAGTAGGTTTAAGTAACGAAGATTTATTTAAAAGGTTTATATATATGTTAATCACTATTAATATATACAAAGTACGAATAATATATACACGCTAATATTATTATATATAAATAAGGGGCCCGAAGGCAGAGTAAAATAATAAAGAGATCGGTACGACCTGTTATAGTTCCCTAGGTTTACTTTGGCACGTCCGGAGGTAAACCTCTCGCAAGGTAGGTGAAGCAAAGGAGCTGACTGGAGCACCGAGAAATGGCACATCTACCTTTCAAGCGCTTCACTTAGCAAGTGTCCTCTCTCAGTTCAATATTAGATCCATTACTTGTCACGCCTTTATTTTGGAGTAGCCTCCCTTCATTGGCCATCCGCTGTCCACGTGGTGGTCATCTCTTTAGTTCTTATAGGATCCCTGATTAGATAATGTCACGCCTTTAACATTGTCTATTCTAAGCAATAGCTTTGTTTACATTATCCAATCCTTCTTGATGAATTACTTTATAGTTTAGCGCTAATATCATTTAATTATTTACAAAACACAATTAGCGATCCGTTAGTTTTACATTTATTTTTATTATTGGTTAAACGTATTTTTTTCTATACATGCACATACACACACATGTAGCAGTTATTAACAAAATTAACATCATATAGCTAAATATATCTTAAATTTAAAATTTTTCAAACAGATTGATACAACAATTTATGGAGACCCATACAAAAGGGCACAATATATATTTTCTACATTTCTCTTGTACATCCATAGACGTTAATTAGCAACCCAAACTTATCTTAGTATAGAGTCTTTTTGTTTCTCCCTGACCACCAGGCACCGGTGAAATGTTATACTAGTAGTAGCATCAAATGCATTATCACGTAAGTGGCGCTGTGAAATTTGGACTTTAGATTCGAACTTAGTATATCTAGAAGGAAACCCCTCCTAGAATGTTCAGTTTCGTGTTTGGGGTTTGAATTCTGCAGTGTGTTAGCGAGATAGACGATTCTGACTGTTACAATAATAAAAGTTATAAAGCCATATTTGAGTATCTTTGTTTTAATTTAGTTTATTAGTTTACTATTTTCAAGTCAAGTTCGTGGAAGATTGCATCTTAAAATCTATTTGATTTTTATTTGGTGATTGCCATACATAAATAAGTAAACACTATGATTGCTGAATGTTCTTCATAATCTGGTTCTAGGTTATATATCTAGT
Organism: Epiperipatus broadwayi; assembly: GCA_028023455.1. Taxonomy (NCBI): domain Eukaryota; kingdom Metazoa; phylum Onychophora; class Udeonychophora; order Euonychophora; family Peripatidae; genus Epiperipatus; species Epiperipatus broadwayi. Next base: position 7,041,601 of record JAQFVV010006222.1, read on the forward strand.
GGCATCCTCGTTTGGCCACCTTATTTTTGTAATCTTCGTAAAATTACGGTGTCAAAATGTAGTGGCACCTTTGTAATGAAGTACAATATTAATTGCTTTTATTAGGAAGAATTGGATAAAGCTAAAATATAATGGAAAGCTATAATTAGGCAGTGCTAGGAGTTTTTAATAAAGAAAAATTTGATGCAGAATAAGTTTATCTAGTATCTTGAGATGCGATAAGCCAATTTTAAGAGCAGGCATATGACATTTGTTATAGTATTTGTATTTAAAACAGGCAAACTCTCCATATAGTAATGCCACTCAGTGCAAACCAGAATAATCAATGGATGTTAGAAGGCTTGTGCCCTAGTTTTTAGCTTGTGGCTTTCATCAGTGAGGAAGCTTGGATCTGAGAACAAAGTCACAAGCTAGAACTAGTCTGGGGATATTGGATGAGTAGGCACTAGATAAGGATTTTATGCACAAGCCTTCTGGCATCCACTGATTACTCTGGCTTGCACTGAGTGGCACTACTGTATGAAGAGTTTTGCCTGTTTTAATAACAGTTATGAGCATGCATAAGAAATGGTGATCATGTGATGTTTAGTGGTTTAACACTAATCCTGCCTAATAGGATAGAGGTGGCTATAGTTATTAAAGAATCAAAGAGACCAAAATGTATGAGTACTGAACTAAGTTCAGACCTATATGACTATATAAGCTAATAAGCTTGGATTCAAAGTACTATTGGGTTTTCAATTTTAGACTCGTAGTTTTGTAGTTAAGTAGAGATAAAAGGTGACTGTTGGAGGGTTGCATTAGATCCTAAGATCTAGGTGCAACATTCTTAGACCTAAGACTCCTCACTGATGAAAGCAACTAGCTAGAAACTACTCTGGTGATATTAGATGAGTAGGCACTAGATAGGGTTTTTATGCATAAGCCTTCTGGCATCCATTGATTACCCTGGCTTATACTGAGTGGCACTACTGTATGGAGAGTTTTGCCTATTTTAATAACAGTTATTAGCAAGCATATGAAATGGTGATAATGTGATGTTTAGTATTTGTGTTTCATGAATTCATTAGATAATCATCATGAAATGCCATTTTAATTTGTTTTTGCCCCCATATAATGTCTTGTTCATTTTAGTATCAGCCATGTTGTCTTTCACATAATTGTGATCAGATTTTCAGAGTTGTGAGAGATGCTAATAAATATAGCATTCAGAAGTTTTCAAATATTATTATATAAAATAGAACAAATGGTTTAAAATAAAGTAGATAACATGCAGATGTTAGAATAAATTATTAAATGACACAATTTAAAATAATATAATAGGTTTGTTAAAAATATTTAAATTTAAGATTGTAAATTATATAAATTATGTTAAAACTTTCTCTTATCAAAGAATGTACGAAATGTATTGCAAAACATCTTGATTAAGAGATAAATTTTAAATTATTAAATTAAAATTTAAGTTAATAAAAAAAGATTAAGCCTGTTTGAGGTATGAGATTCAAAAATGAAATTCAAGCAATTTAATAATTACATAGTTTTGCAAGTTTAATAAATTAAATAATGAAAGTGCTTTTAAAATTCTTGTCAAAAACAAGATATAATTAAAGGTGTTAAAATCAAGATCCAAGAGTGTTTAAAAAAAGATATCAAATCTTATATATGGTCATATTTTCTTGAAATTAGTCCGTCTGGATTTTTTACTTTGTTCAACCTGATACTGACCATTATGATGACTAAATAGAAAAAAGGAAAAATTTTGTCAACTACTGAAATCTAGCATGGATCTCTGACAAATCTGATCAAGCTAATTTAAAGAAATTTCTAATTAAAATAAAGAAATAATGCTTAAGCTTCAAATTTTAAGGACAAGTTGATTGTTAAAAAACATTACAGCAACTTATAAAGAATTAATAATACATTCCATTGTAGAAGAAATATTAGACTGAAAAGAGAGTTCCCACAGTGAACTTTAAAGAGTAATCCAACTTCAGAACTTTGCTTCATAAGTTAAAAAAAAAAAATTATTTAGACTGTTATCCTTATGTATTAATTATTTTAAAGTTTTATATTTAACACTATCAAACTATATTTTTTATTATTGGTTGATTGAAGCAGGAAGCGAAAGTTAAAAAAAAAAAGATTTATATATAAAAAAATTGTTTCATCTTGTCTTTACTATATTTTAACAGACTACCTATGATCCTAATTTAAAACTTTTGACCAAGTATATTTATGAGTATCGGTCATGTCCAATCTCACGTGCCAAACTTGCCATATAGGAAGAATTATACTTTTCGAAAACACAAAATGGTTCTAACTAATCTTACTCGGGTGCCCTATCCTAGCTATCTCGTTCTCAAGGTTTGGGAGACTGTCTACGGGAGAACAGAGTTATACTTTAATTTCTATTATGGCAAAATTTATATGTAAATAATATTTCATGTCTAACCTGAAAACGCCATTTGCGAGATATGTGACCAGGAATATTACTAGGCCATTATAAGCGATAACTAACATATCGATATCGAAATTGGATGGATCTCGTAATCTAAATAACATACAATCTATTAATAATTTAAAAAAAAAAACATTTATTACTTTACATACAGGTTAATAACTATCACACATTACAAATACACAACATATAAATACAATGGTAATAGACTCATATGAAGGAGGGCAATTATACGCCAAAGTTTACGTCAGATTAAATTATTTTAGTTTTCTCTTTTGTTTTATTTAAATTTGAATAAGCATATATTTCTTAGCATTGGCATTTGATAATTTTATATTTATTAGTATCAATAAAGTCATAGTTACCTCCTTGAAGTTCGAGTTTCACTCGTGGGAAATGATTGTCCTGTAAGCTTACATTATTCATGATAGTAATTCCCAAAGGCTATATTCGCTGAACTTGCGGATAAATAATAGTTCAATACGAATCCGAGTCTGAGAATCCATTCAAGATGGACAAGGTCTGTTATTCTGAATTATGTCGCAAAAATTCCGGCTATCTGGAGGTCCAGAATTACTTTGCTGAACTAGTTTATATGGCTAGAGTCTCCATGGGTCTGGAAAGAATGGTACAGAACAGCTATACTCCAAGAGCAGGTTTAACGAACCTACACATATATTTCTACCCCAACCTTTCGGTGATGTCCATTTTATTAGCTTTTATTGAACAATTCTTTTCTTTTTACCTTTCATGACATAACTATTCTTTCCCTTTTTACCACTTTTCTCCTTTTCTAAGCAAAAATAGTTCTTCCTTTTTTATAATAATAATTTTACCTCTCCGAGCTACAGTTTTCTTTTTTACAAAAGTCTTGAGCCAGTTTATCAATATGCCGCCTCGCCATCCCCTCTGGAATGCTTTTAACATGATTTTTGTTTTTCATTGTTTAACTCTACTTAATTGCTACTCCTTAGAATTTCCGACGTCCAAGTATTCTGATAAAAGAGAAATTGCCCACAGCGCAAATTGCAAAGTCTTTACATTACTTTTCTCTTTAATTTTATATTTCATTTTTCCTTTGTTAAAACAAATTTATGCGCCAATACCGATATCATTTTACAATAATAATCCACAGAAATAAATAATAAAAAAAAAACATCTTTGCTAATAATCGCCCTTCATTTTTTTCTTTTTTACATTTATAAAAATCTATCCAACATCTGTTAGTACAATTAATTATAACAAATAATCACAACAGAATGTTTAGTATATATATATATATTATCTTTCACTCATTCAGGTAGTTAATATACTTCATTCACTCTCTTTGTAATAGAATTCGAATCTAGCTACTGTTACAATATATATATATTATGATTTAACTTTTTTTAAAAAAAAAACTTTCCCTAAATGTGAAATTGTCAATAAATAATCAAAGGCGTAATATTAATTTTAAACACAAATGTGCATGCTGTAAAATATTTAAAATGTCCAAGTATTAAAATAATGACTGTAATATAATTATTGGTATTTTTTGTTAAAGATTTATTTGAAATTTGACTGAGTCCATTTGTACATATAGACACTCTTGTATTAATCGCCATGAATTATAGATTAAGTATGTTAGAACTTACTTTGTACATGCAATTGTTAGGTCACTGTTAAATGGTTATTATAGATAATATCTATATGTGGATTTATTTACGGATTTGTTCCATAAATTTGAGTTCAGAGCCAAAGGACTTTCTAAGTTAATTAAGCGATGCTGAATTAGATTTTATGTATGTTATAACTTATTATGTACGTGCAATTGTTAGATCACTGTTAAATGGTTCTTATACACAATATTTATATGATGGATTTATTCTGTAAATTTGGGGTCTGATCCAAAGGATTACCTCAGTTAATTAAGGAGTATTACTAGTAAATCAGAGTTGGAATCAAAGAAACGAGCCTCGCATAATTAGTTTGTAATATTATTAAGTCCGGATTTGTATTTAAAGTGTCCATTCCCTAGAATAATCATTGTAACAAAGATGTATTATTATATATATGTGTGTGACTGTGCTATGAAGTTTATGATATAAATATTATATTTTTAAGTGTCAGTCATACATATGATTATATTCTGGGTGTATTAAAGGCCAGAAATGTACTCTATGGCAAATGTGTGTGCTCAATCATAAAAAATAATTTGTGTTATAAGATGTAATTGAAAGATTAATGTTTAAAATTAATCAAAATATATAAATAACTATTATTTGCCATTGTGCATGCGAATTAAAAAATAAAAGATTGGAAAAATGGCTTATTTAAAGGAAAAGAATATTACATTTTATCTGACAATTATAATATTTAAAATAAACTATTGTTACTTGTTTAAATAAGATGTTAACTTTTTTATATATAATACTATGTGGTCTGGATATTTATCCCATGTCCATTTCATGGGGAGTAACTTATGTCCTACATGATCTAGTCAGGTATTGAAAATAGTGGTTGTATAGTAGTCATCATCATCATATTAAAGAAAATATTTTCAAATCTTATTTAAATATATATATATAAAATAATATGTGCAAGTTTATTTTCTGATGTATAATGTCAGATCACTCCCTAATCAATTAAAATGAATTTAAATCAATATTTTGATAAAATTTTACTATTAAAGAGAAATAAAACAAGATAGAGAAAATATCTGTTGTTTAATTATTATAACAATTCTATAATATAGGTATTAAGTATAAAAATATAGATCCATATTTTCTCACATTAATAAAAATGATAAAACTAAAAAAAGAATTCCTTCATTATTTAATTATATTATACAAATATAATAAATTTATTGTCTGAATTTTTAGATATACATACTCTTTGAGCAGATAGGTATAAACTATTCATAAAAAGAAAACATAAGATTATTTTGCATTCATTAATTGTAGTATAAATAAAAAATTTAGAATATACATATAATACTATATGCAGTAACTTTTCTGAATATTATCATCTGCAGGGGAATTAGTTATGTCATTATTTTTATTTGCTTTTTATACATGCATAATAATACCAGTTTGTAGAAAACATTAATTACTATTACATTTTGAAGAAATTATGTCTACCCACACTTCAGTTAGAATTTATCATGCATTTCAGAAATCAAAATACCTAGGAGAATATCTTTAAATGAAGTTGATTTAATAATGTATGATATTAAATAGGTGAAATTTTGACAAAATGATGACAACAGTTTTATTGAATGATATATTATTAAATTATAAGATTTATAAAAATATATAAAATTGTATAATTTTTAAAAAATTCTTTTCTGCTTCTTTTTTTACATTGTCCAATTGACATTAAATTGTATTGAAAGTTAGAAGAGAAAAAAGTGTTACTGTTTTCAGTTACTAGTAAATAAAAGATTTATTAATTACAAACTTATTATTTCTAGAAATTCACTATCTTTAATATTTAATTTTTATTTGTAAAAATATTAAGTGTAAAGTAGATATTTTATCATCTCTACTAGTTCAGAGGGACCCTAATTCTTCATATCAAGAGAATTTTCTCATTTTACTTGTTTTAATTATTTATTAATATTTTTATTTTTTTGTTGTTGCAAAAACATACTATTCACACTAATCAAACCAAGCGTGTATTCAATTACATCTTCGTTAAATCCTTTAATTCTATCCTTGTATGCATAAACTGAACAGTCATTATTCATGTGATTAATGATTTGTATTTGATTATCATTATATAATTGTGAAGATATTAACTTTCATTTTTTAATTAGAAAAGGACAAAGAACAAACTTATTTTTGAAAGTAGAGTAAAAATTTCCAAAAATAAAATCCATCCTGTTCTTTACTGTTGATTTGGTGGGGAAATTATTTTGAGAAGGATTTTAGATGATTTTTTTTTTTTTTTTTGGTTTTGATTTGAAAAGTTAGTTTTTGGTGGTGAAACTATCTTTTTGGTTGATATCAAATCTGCTGTACTTAAAAAAAATTTAATACATTTTTTTTTAAGATTTATTTATATTTATCAGTTGAATAATATTTATTTGCTTGAGTAGACATTGCAAAAGAATGGATTTGATTAAATGATTAATATTTTTCATTTATATATATGGTTTATTAAACAACATCTGATGACTTTGCCAGTTTTCTATTAGCACTTAATTATAGTTGAGAGCTCTGGAATTAATAGAGTTTCAGCCCCCTGGAAAGCAGCCTGTTTTTCAAGATAATTAATTGTTCCTAGAAATAATTTTAGATTTGATTTTTGATAGATGAGGAAAATAAATTTGAATACAATCTAAAATCATTTCTAAATAATACAGGCTAGTATTGTATTTTAGTCTTCAATTGGAGATTATTTTCTGTTTATTTGGATTATTTGCAATCTTTAAAAAAAAAAACATTTATTAAGGATATGAAAAATTTTCATATTTTTATTAAATTTTTTTTTTATTTCTGAGACAGAATTTTTAACATGGCAATATTATTAGTGTAGATACATTTTCTACTTTTTATTTGACGCAATACAATTTAAAACTGAATCTCACATAAGTAAAAATTTAGTTTAGTGTTTGATAAAGTTGTTATTATTGAAGATAATACCACAATAGTTTTTAAGGATTTTGTTTTTGTAGACATAATTGTGAATGTGATTATATTTTAGAAACCACTTGTGAAAATATAAATGATGCTCTTGATTCAATAAAACATGTATATTCCATTTTTAAAAAAGTATCTCACTATATGATATTCTAGCAATGATCAGTAGGAAAGTATATAATCTAATTGGCCTTTAAAAGTAAGTCAGTAATGTGAAAATTTTTCTTTATTTAATTTATCATTAATAAAAAATATTCAAATGCTTACATTTTTTGACATTTGAACACTAGATTAAAGATTGATCTTTAATTCAGGAACCTTTAGCTTTTGTCACTCTACCAATGAATTAAAACTCACAAAGAGGTGTATCATTTATCACTATTATTTCGTACATTAATATATTTTACTTATTATCACTGCCGTTAAAACCTTTTTAACAACAGCACACACCTCCCTTTTTTTTCTTTCAAAATATATATGACTTATAAAATATAATGTTCTTTTCCACTAAATCCAATCAAAAAATATAATATATACACTACTTTTTTCTTTTCAAAAACTTTATTTTTTTCATCACCATATATATATTTCCTTGTTTACCACATCCAACATTACATTAAATATTTGAATTTTAATAATATTACTAAAACATTTTGCAGATTATTAATTATATCAACTATTAATACAAAAATCCATCAATCCAAAAATTTTAAAGATATAAATGAGTATACTAATGATTTATTTGTCTAATGTATTGTGAGATAGCTGTCAATTTATAATATCTTATATAAGTTAGTTGTTTTGTCATAATATTTTAATAAAAAAATTTATATTTCTTTGACAAACAAATTTTTAAAAAAATATCATTAAGAAGCTTATCTGTAGACTCTTGGATTTAAATCATCTTTATACATTTTTGAATTCTGATTTTAAAATTAAATTAAAAAGATCAAAAAGCAAAATCCTGCTAAAACATAATAGAAACATCTAAGTAATTTGAAATCGAAAATAATCTATTATTAAATTCTTGAATATAGATAAACCGGCCCTATGTATATATTGTAAAGGATGGAAAGATCTACCCTTTCCATAAAAGTGCCATTTATGTTTTAAAACATTTTTTGTTTTCAATTTGGCTTAGACTTAGGGGTTTATATAGTCTGTGGTTGTTAGTTGTTGTTATTTAGTTCATTTTATTTTATTGTGATATGTGCCTTTATTGGTGATGGTGGAATAATATATAAATTCATATATGTCTGTGTTTATAAGTATTATGTATAAATAATAGCATATAAAGTTGCTATTATATATTTATTTTGTATTTTATTTTTGATAATTGTTTATGATATAATCTTATTGTTTATTGCTTATTTAATAATTTATTTTTGTAAACTGCCAAAACTGATTTTTTTTTTTTTTTTTTGATGTGATATTTTGTTGGGGGGTATTATTATTTTATTTTCAATATTTAAAAAAAATCAACAATTGTTTATTTTGATGTTTATTAAATCAACAATTGTTGTAATGAAGATTTTTAAGTTAACACGTGAAAGGTTTAAGATCTAGTGAAAACAGGCAAATTATTACCAAGCAAGCATTTGAAAGGAAGGCCATGAAATAAATAGCTATTTATCAAATACAGGATTCTGTAAGTAATCACGAATTAAATAGTTAAATCAGTTTATCATTTCAATTGATTTATCATCCTTTAACCCAGATAATAAAAAGAAAATGCCAGGAATTAATTGCTTAAGCAGAAAGCACATGAACTCATGTGTTTGCCAATGTTATTTCAATCCACTCTGGAATGGCCAAGTCAAGATAAAAACGTCTTAAATAATCAAGAAACTGTAAATGATGAAGAAGGTTGAAATTATATGGGTAACTAAAAATTAATCTATTTATTTATTTTCTTTATTTTAAAACATTTTTTTAATTTATTTTTAAAACTCATTTTAAAAATAGATGTTATATATATATGACAATTTGGAATTTTAATCGGTCTCGTTATAACTTAAAAACGTATTCGTTTTCTATAAAATATTAATTTCAAGAAAATAAATTAAAACCTGAAATACGTTATAATGGAAGTGAATTGTCCATGTCAATTAGCTCACCACAAATAGGGCGATTAATCTTTTTTCATATGTATATCACATTCCATTACATTTACTACCTAACCATTAGGACGATTGTACGTTCCATTACAATATATACAGTATTATTTCTTTCATATATTATTTTAATTCTGTTATACAATTATATTAATTTCATTGTGTTGTTTCTTTTTCCTATATCTTTCTTTTTAATTTATAGACGGATTTATATTCTTCCTTCAAATTATATTAAAATAATATCTTACCATATTCTATACACATAACTTAAATTTTATTATGATGAATTTATTTTAATCCTTTTTTTTCCTTTTTAGTATAATGAAATATTATCTGCATTGTAATATCTTGGATGAATGAACTTCTTTGAAGATTTATGTGGAATAACACTTTTCAAGAAAATATTTTTAGAAAATATACATTGTAGTGTATATTCTGCAGGACAGAATTTTCATTAATAATATCCCCCCCCCCTCTCCATTTATTTAGTTTATTTTGTAAGTAAATGTTTTCCAAAAAGGAAATAAAAGATTTTTTTTTAATAACTTGGTTGTCTTTTTTTTTTTTATGGTAGTAATTTGGTAAGAAAAATTAAAAATAGAAAAAAGTGGTAAAAAATAATTATTTTTAACATTTTTTATTTTATTTTACAAAGCACGTAATAATTATTTCATGCAACAGAATTAATGTAGTTAACAATGACAATTGCTTGATAAACTGACATGGTAAGTTGAAGACCTTACATCACTTTTGGATTAAGGTATGGAAGTTTTACATTTCAATCTCTGGCCTGCATTAAAAATTGTTAAATATATTTTTTAAAAGTAATTTTATAATTACTGATATAGTAAGGAGCTTAATAGATTCTTCTCTAAGCAAAGCAAGAGACAAAAGATATTATGAAAAACACTGTTAATTGATATTCTTAACCTTCATAAATATTCCAATGAATTTAAGACAAATTCTTTTAATATAATAACAGGTTTTGGAAAAGATCAATAAGAGAGAATTGTTAATTTACTAAAAAAACATCTACACAAATATTTATCAAAAATAATAATTATCAGTAAATTTTCTACTAATAGAAAGCAATATATGCAGGAAAGAACAAATATATGAAAATAACTAAAATTATTCATTTAAAACTGAGAAAATGATTAATATTAACATAGGGAAATATAACTGAAACAGAATTATCAAAGAGAAAGTCTTATTAAAAGAAAAGTTGCTTCAGAAACAAAAAGAAAAGGTGATATGATTGCTAAAAATGAATGAATGAAATGAAATGTATGGAAAAAAGACTATATAGTAATAAAGTACAGGAAACTGAATTGCCTTATAATATTAGGCAATATTATTTGCAATGTCACATTTGAATGAAAAGATTGGATAAGTTTATGAAAAATAGGACTATTTAGATAATGATAGAATCATAGATATTTTAAAAGAAACAAGTGAACAAATAGAGAAATTATTAGCAAAACTATATCTCAAATGATTAAATGAGAAAGTTATATCAATTGATGTTTTAAAAAAAGACACAAATAAATACAAAAGCCATTTTTTTTAAAATCATTATAGACATCTACACAAAATTTTGGATTTGAATTAACTAAAAGAGCAAACAAATTAAAAGCAGATAATCCAAGTATTAAAGAAAAATAATTATTGAGTTGACATTTTGTTTTAGATTTTTAAATTAAGAAAGAGCATTTAATTTTACGAATATTTTGTCTTTGATTAAAGCTTTACAATATCTTAAGAGTGATCCAGATTTTTCAATACAATAATTATCAAAATGATTAGATTAGATGATGACATTAAGAATATTAGCATTAGTATGAGTAAAAGGTAGAGTGATTCCATTTTTCTAAAACATTTTACAAAAAATACTATATTTTGTAGATTGTGTGATTATTCTCAAAAACGCTTCATTGTTAATGAAAATAATGTCAGATGATAACAAGGAAGCAGAGCTAAATATAAACATTAATATTAAAAAAAAGAAAATAAAAATTAATAGTAATGAATTACAAAAACTGTGTGTAAATACATTTACAATTAGAAATACCTTAATCAAATTATTAGTATAGATGGTTACCAAATGACTGAAATTTAATCGAATAAATTTGGAGTATTTCCAGCAGAAATAATTTAATGCTAAATAAAAATTTGCTTTAAAAAATATTTCAAGATTTGGATTTGTAATAGAAAAATAATGTGAGACTGCAGATAACACTAGAGTAAAGAGACTTATTTTGAGTTAACAAGGATGGTTCTAATCTGAAATATATAGACAACAGAACAAATGAGGCTAAAATGAAATTGGGCTAAACGTATTTCTAGAAGAAATGCCAATGAATAAATAAGAAGTTTTTATCTGAATCATAAGAGGTCAAAGGCCGAGAAAGAATTCACTTTCATATTAAATGGATATAATGAGTATGAAATTTGTTGGAATTATGTGGAAAAGCATGGATCAGAAAAACTGCATTAAAGTCGGACATCCTGTTATGAATTGATAACTGAAAATGATGATTTTTATAGTTAATTTATGTATTGTGTTTAGAATAGAGATGAAATCTAAATTACTTTAATATTATAAATTATAGTTTATTTTTACTTATTGCATGTATGTGTGTATTAGTTTAATTTGCTTTTAATTGTGATTTATATATAATTAGTTATATTGAAATACTGGTAAACTATACACTTATTCATTAGTCTTATCATTATATTTTTATATTGGACTATTTCCATCATCTAATATGCGTATTGAATGTCTTTAGAAAAATTTAACTTTATTTAAATATTCCAAATACATTCAACTGTTAGTAACAGGATTACTCAGTTGGTTAGAGCGTTACCTTAAAATTCAAGAATCTAAGGATCCAGGTTCAAATCCCATGCTAGTACTGCCACTGGTCAGGCCAGCAACACCTGAAGAAGAGGGGAGAATAATACCTCTCGAAACATTGTGCATATACTAACCTGTTTGATGTGCTATTATTAACAGTTAATTGTATTTGGAATATTTAAATAAAAGTTAAATTTTTCTAAAGACATTCAATAGGCATATTAGATAATGGAAATAGTCCAATCTTAAAATACAACTAGAACATCATCATCACAAACCTTCAGGAAAACAGTAGTCTTATCAGTTTAAAAAATTACAATTATTTCCTTTAACTAATATTGGAATATAATAATTAAACCATTTATTTGCTTTAGTTAGTAGTTTTTATTAAATTTTTTCTTTACACTTGCAATAATATTATTGTATTCATTAACAGTTGACCAAACTTAATTGATTATGTAATTGTTAATTATAGAGCATCTATTTTTCAATTAAGATTAAAATTATGTTTCATATAATAAATATATTGTAAACATTTTTTTACAATAAATAACATTAAAGTCACAATCACTTTTTTATATAATATTTAAATAATTATTAATTATTCCTTTTTAAATTAGAAGTTATTATATTTCATTTAACTGCAGATATAGATTTTAGTAAAATTCAAATGTATCTATAATATCTCCTATATAAATGCACAATATCTCCATTTGTTAACAACTAACTTCTTTCTGTTCATAAATGATTGTTTTATATTTTCTATAAATTACAATCAACTTTATTGGGGGGGCTATGCCTTCTAATGACTTCTAAAATGCATTTCAATCAACCATTTCTCAATTAAAACATTCCATATACCAACCTAAATGTCATCCTTTGTATATAGTTATTTATGTTTGTTATACAGATTTATTAAGGAGTTGAATGATCACAATGTAACTTTGGAACCATTAGCATATCACCATCTACTAATGTCTGCCATCTTTTGTTTGAAATATGTAATTGAAGTTGATTGTATTGTTTATGAATAAAATGAAGCAAACTATTAAAAAGGAAAATTATCATTTTTTACCATAAACGATGTTATAGATATGCTTGAACGTTATGAAACAAGTTGAAATTTATTTAATATAAATATTTTAATTTATAATTTAATAAATTTATTTGATTATTGTTATTGCTTGTTTAAAGAATATGTTCAGAATAAATTTGGATAATATATTAGTAAAATCAAAATAATGGTAATGTCACATTTAGAAAGCTAGGTCTTGACCTGACTGCATATTTGAAAGAATGTGCATGTTTGTAATTTCCAGAATATATATATATGTGAGTGTGTGTGTGTTTGTTAGTATAATTAAAGATGAACTGTTTAAGTAGTAAATAAAAAAAACATTATATAGAAAGTTGTTTGAAGTGGAAGAATAGATTGAAAACGTATTTATATTTGAAAAAATATGTTTTTAAGAGAAAGCACATAGAAAATTCTATGGATGCCTTTGTCCTGCAATAAAATAGAAAAATATCTGGTAATATGTGCTATGTGTTAATATTTTTTCAAATTTATAAAACTATAAGAATTACTTAAAATAATGGTTGAAGTATTAAATTTATTGAGAGGATTTCATTGGTTTTTTTGTTCATCATCATTACTTTCAACCATTATTGATCCATTGCAGGATGAAGATCTATCCAAGTTCAATCCAGTTTCTCCAATTTTTAACTTTTCTATGTCACACCAGAAATTTCCTTATTTCTTTTATCCATTGCATGTGGTCTCTTTCTTCTACAATCTCTTGAGAATTTTAACTGTCCATCTTTTATCATCACTTCTAAAAATGCATACAATCCAGTTTTACTTCAGTCTGAATTCTTTCAACAATGTCAGTAATTTATGCATTTGTTTTCTCATACATTTTTGATCATTTCTTGTTACTCCTAACATACTTTCCATACTTTGTTGAATGGTCTGAAGTCTATATTGCTCTTCTATTAAGTGTCCAAATCTCAGATTCATAAGAAAAAACTGATAAAACATTTATTAAACCCCATTTCAAAAACATAGGCATATTTCTTTTTAATGTTGCTGTTTCTACAAAAAACATTCCATCCAAGTTTAATTTTATGATTCATCCATTAGATTTCAATTTGTATTAATAATTTGACCTAGGCATTTGTAGTTGTTAATTTCTAATCCATCATTATTAATCTTTATTTTCTTCTTTTGGGAAGATCCATTGAGTATTATTTTAGTTATTCTAGCTTTTATCTTTGCTCCTACTTTTTTTACTGTCATCATAATTCTTGCAACATTTCCTGAAGCTCTGAAGTGTCATTAGTAAAAACTATTATATTATCTGAAAAATCTAAATGACTTAAATATTCTCCATTTACTTTTAATTCCTTAGCTTCCCAAATTAATTTACAAAAGTCTTTTTGGAGACATGGGAGTCAACCTGTCACACAGCCTTCTCGCTGTTAATCTTCTTAGTATAATTATTTGATCTAATCATGAATTATTGTATTTTGATAAATATTCTTCAGAATGTGACAGTATTCTGTGTTTTTATTTTGATGATCCAATGCTTTAATCACTGAAGAAATGCTTATAAAATTAAATGCCTTTTCATAATCCACAAGTCCAAACTAAAATGGCAACTCATATTCATTGCTATAACTTCTCTCAATACTTGGATGTGATCCACTATATTAAAACAACTTTTAAATCCTACTTGTTCTTTTAAAATATCAATTATAATTTCATCATTACTGGAAGTTTTTCCCTTTTTCTTAGATTTGTGTTTCACTTTTTTCATTTAAAATATTGGTCAATTCAGAAGATGTAGCAATTGTAGGGAATACTTTATTTTCTTGCTCTTCATTGCTTTATAATTCATAAAACTCTTCACATTTTATGATGACAACTTTTTATAATAGTTCCATTTTTTCTTATTGCAGAAATAAGTTTTTTACCAATTCCAAAATATTGTTTTGCACTTTTGCTAATTCACAATTATATTTTTTTATATTCTAACTATTTTTCCCAAAGTTCTAGGTATTCAATTTTTTTTAATGGACTATTTTATTAATTTTCATATTTATTTCTTTTCTTCATAAATTGTCTCAATAGAAATTTTATTAGTCAATTGCTTCTTTTTGTCGCAAAATCCAAAACATAATAACTAATATTCATTGGTTCTCTCCATATTTAAGTGTGTGTTAACTTCATATTGATTTTGTTCAAATCTGAATCATGTTCAAAATCTTAATATTTGAAAATGATTAGCAAGTTGTAATTTAAATTCATTGGAATGTTTCTGAAGGTTCGAAATATCAAGTATGAATACTGTTTTTTTTTAATAATTTTTGTTTTTCTAGGTTTGCATTAACACTTATCTAATATCTCACTAATCGATTATTACTTTCTTTTTTGAATTTTTTTTAAGAACGTAGCAATCTTGAAATGCATATATTCTGTTAATCAAAATATAACCTAATTCTGCTGTACCTTCATTTGTTATACCCCCATGTCCATTTCTGTTCAACATTTTTCTTAAGGAAAGAAGTTTTTCTATAAACTCCACCAATCTCATTTCTATGACCACAACTAAATTTGCTCACAACAATTTATCTCCCATGACAACTTTAAAATGTTTGAGCTGACCAAAAGTCTTTTATACATGCAATTCTCTACTTGTTTATCAGAATGAAAACTTATTGGGGTATAAAATTGAATTATCTGCATTTGGTATTTTCCATTAAGTTGAATAATCCATCTTGCCACTCTGATACACCACCAATCTTTCCAATGTAGTTCTTCCAGTATCACTTTTTAAATCATTTGTCTCTTCACCTTTCTTTTAACTTCACAAAGTCCTACATGTCCATTAAAAATTATATAGTTCTAATCCATGCAATCTTTCTTCATTTGAAAGTGATCTGCAGTTGTAAGTAACTAAATAAAAATATCAATCAGTTAGCACTCTGTCTTCACCCACCAACAACTAACTGTCTTGGCTGGTAACTTTATATTTTCCTGGGAATAAGGGCCATAATTTAGTTTTGTCTGACATGATTGTAAATAACTTAAAAAAAAAAAAGTTCATTCAGACACCATTCATTCTGCCTTCAAGAAAACTATTGATATTTCAGTTAAGAATCATCAGGCAACCGAGAAGAAAGACCATGGTATTAAATATGCAATACTTCCAAGTGCATATTGGTGACCAGAACCATCCATATTTGTCTACCATATGAATCAAATAGTAATAATGGTTATAATGATAACATATGGAATGGACATTAGGAATTTTCCCTTCTTGTTACCTTTAAGGCCTCAAAGAGTAATCAAAAGGTCTTTCGGTTAACAGTAAACTCCTTTCTAAATATATTTTCTCCATTTCAAATTTTTTTTGCATATTGTCAAAATTGTATTGGTTCACTTGCAGTTTACAAAAATAATTGATATTTGTTTACATGATAATTTAGTTTTAGAATCGCTAGAGGGCAGCAAATTCTCCCCAAAGAAGGCACAGTAAACGAGATTATATTTAACTATGATGCATATGCTTAATTGACTAAGATACTTCACAAAGTTTAGAATTTGTGCTCAATATTAAAATCAGATAATTTTAGTCATCGCCTTAACTTTAATTAATCGAGGTTTAATAAATTGTAAAATTTATTTCCATTCGCCATATCAAAAAAAAAGATATTTATGAATATGTACATTTAGTTACTTTACAATTAACATATAATCTTGTTTTGCATTAAAAAGAAATTACACTCTCAAGAACTTCATGCCCGTTTCTCAACCTAATGCTCCATGATTTATATATATAAATATTTATCTACTTATATTCTATGATTTTGCATAAGTTGAATTATAAAATTTTAAGCATTAATTCAGATTAAAATGGAATAGTCGAAAACCAGCTAAGCACATATTGTTTAAAAGCATATTTTATGAAAGCTTTTCTCTATATATTCTTTATATGTCTATTATTACATATAAGTTGAGTTTTATATAAATTGGCTTTTTCCCCTTAATATCATTGTTTATCATTCATTGTTCAATGTTGCAGTGTCTAAAAATATTTTTCAATAAATAAAAAGTACTGCGAAATAGTTACAAGAGATCTTCACATTTATGGGACTTATAAAACTGGGGCTGCTTTGACTTCAATATCACATTTATTAAATTTTTTGCAATTCATATATTCTCAAAATTGTTTGTGTAAATTTGTATTTGTTGCTTATAATTTCCAAAGGAAAAGATTTGTATAAATTATTTTGGCTAATAGTATTAATTGTATTTAAATCTTGAAAGACATGAATGGTCTATTCTATTTCTTCATGGTATTATACAATTCACTGGGAACTTTTTTATAACTGTAATCAAATGAAATAACTGATGTTCCAGTATGATTGCAACACTTTCTTCAGAGCTTGCATATTCTTAAATAGTAAAAAATATATATAATGCTTTAATTTTTTGTTTGTCTGTCATTTGAGGAGCATAATAAAAATTTGAAAAGACATTTTTTAATACTCCTCAATAGAAAACTTTAAGAATGAGAAAAGAAAAAATATTCCTACAACTTAAGAAAGGATAAACTTAGAAAAAACTGTGCTGTGATCATACTGGAAGTTCAACTATTTAGAGAATTTAAGTATAGTTGATACTATTAATCAAAATAGTTTCCAGCTGTATACTCAGTTTCCTATTAAAAAATAATAAGCAATCATCCTTTATCCTTGAAAATATTTAAAAAACAACATATATATGCATGAACTTTTGTTTAGTTTAAGTATATATTTACTACTGATACTCTATTTGTCTAACTTCTAGAGATATATAGTTTCTCTTTATTTTTTATAATTATCCTATAACGGAAACTTGATTGCATATTATTTTAACAATAACATGTGTCTGATCAAAACATCAAGCAGTGAGTGTTATCATTAATCATCAAATCGAATTTCGCTAATCCATAAGATAATCATCCTTTTCATATAATTTTAAAATTTAAAAACTGCTGTGTGATACCTATCAATATACATTTTAATAGTGTATTGGAAAATTTTCATACATAATATTACTACAAATTAAAAATCTACAGTTTAGTAAAATGGTTTCAGCTAAATTTTGAGTTGATATTAGCCACCATTTTCAGCTCTTAGTAATGTTATAATTGTGATGTTTTGATATCTTAGAAACAAAAGATGAGAGTTTATTTTTTTTATGTAAAATGAGAGATTTGAACTACTTAAATTATAAATCATATATAAAACCTTTATTTAAGAGAGTATTTAATTTAATTCCAAAGTGCATATTTAACATATAAAAATGATTGCACTAAAAAGCATTATATATATATATTAAATCCAAGATTTTTATGGGTTACACATATAAATAAAATATCTGGGTACTTCAGTATATAATTTATTCGATATATATATATTTTTAATAGGGGAATGCTATCCAGATGGGACACTCTCCAACAATGTCAAATCAGAGAAACCATTGAGATCTTTAAAAGGCCAGATTGTATCAACAAATATGATGATACATGCAAATTAGCTTCCATTTGGAATTTTTTTTAAAAAACTACTAAATAATTTCTCATAATTATTATTTCTATTAATAGAAAGTTCATTATTGTTAGTGTTTACAGTGGCTCTATAATTATATTATAATAATTGTTACCCAGTTGATGACCAGCATGATCTAGTTGAACATTGGTTTATATATATATTTCAATAAATTAGACAGATGTACTCTTATAATATTTCATTTATATATATATAATCATTTTCAACTATTAATGATCCATTTATATCTAGGCTCAATTCTTTGCATCATACCAACAGTTTTTTATTTCATCCAAATATGTCGCATATGGTCTTTTCTAGGTCTTTTACAATTTCTTGACATCCAATTTAAACTTCAACTTTTCAATAATCATCTCTTCTAACAATATGTCCAACCCACATTCATTTCAATTTTTTTTTAGTGAAGTCAATGATATTGTTATTCCCCATATTTTATTAAATGGTCTGAAGTTTCTGTATTGTTCTTCTATTAGGTGTCTATGTCTCATTCATAAGGAAAAAATGATAAAACATTTTCTTTTAATACTAAGTTATTTCCATCAAAATCACTCCAAAGTTTAATTGTATGATTAATTTAATCCATAGTATTTTTTTTTTTTTTTTGTACTAAGGATCTGGCTTAAGTATTTGTAATTGTTAACTTTTAATTCATAATTAACAATTTTTATTCTGAGAAAATTCATTGAACATTATTTAAGCCTTTTCAGCATTTAAAATCTTTTATCCTGTTTACTTATTTTTATCTAATGATTTTTGCAACATTTCTTGGAGTTCTAAATAAAAACAACCATATCATCTTTAAAATCTAAATAAATAATCTCAGTTTTCAGTTTAATCCATAAAATATTTTTTTGTAAAACTGTTGCTAAAATATAGGAACATGGAATTATCCTGTTATATATCTTGGGGGTAATCTTACTATCTCATCATGTAATCTAATTATTGCGACTGCATATTGACAAATATTCTTTAGATATAGCAATATTACAGGTATATATCTTGATAATTCAAAGTTTTAATCACCATGGGAATATTAGATCAAATATTTTCATAATATGCAAATCCAAAGCATAATAAAAACTTGTATTCAGTAGTCATTTCTATAACTTCTGTTAATAATTGGATGTGATCCATTATACTAAGGCTATTTTTAAATCCAGCTTATTTTTTGGTTGGTTAGAATCTGAAGTTTGCTGTAGACAAGTTGTCATTTTAATAAAAATTTTGTATAGAACTAATAAATCAGTAATTTCTAATATCTTCTTTGTCACTTTTTTTAAATATAAGTATTATTACAATATTCTTCCAATCATCTAGTTCAGCTTTATCATTTAGACATTTGAATATAGTTTTGCTAACAATTTGTATATTTTTTTATTTACTTCTTTTAAAATATCAATAATAATTTCATTATTTCCTAGAGATTGTCTTCATAAATTTAATTGAATTATTTCTTAGTTCTTTAATATTCTATATTTCTTTAAAGAACTCTTCCATACTTTTCACGATGTTTAACTCTGTTTAGTAATAGTTCCATCTTTTCTTCTTACTAATAAAACAAATTTTCCTTCCAATACCAGAAAAATATTTTACACTTTTGATACTTTCATAGTTTTCCCTGTTAATTCATAATTATATTTTCTTATATCATTATTTAATTCTTTTTCACATCTTTTTATAAAAATAGATATTCATTTCCTTTTAATGAATCATATAAAAAAGTTTTTCTATTCCTTTTTTCTTTATACATTTTCTTGTCTCGGTAAAAAATTTACTGATAAACTGCTTTTTTTTTATATCAGCTATCTTTCTTGCAGTTCTCTTTTTATTGACATCATTTAAGTCTAAACCATCTTCAAAATCTGTTAATATTTTTAAATGATCTGCAAGTTTTAATTTAAATTTATTGGAGTTTTCTGAAGGTTAAAAATATAAATTATTAATACTGGTTGGCACTGAGTAGCACTATTGTATGGAGAGTTTTTGCCTGTTTTAATAACAGTAATGTGATAGCATAAAAAAATAGTGATCATATGATGTTTAGTGGTTTAATACTGTCTTTCTTAATTGCTTTGATTTCTCTAATTTTGAATATCTCTCATCTCACTAATTGATAATCGCTTTCTTTATTGAATTATTTAAAAACATTATCACCATTTTCTCTTAGTCAAAGCAATTAAATACAGTTAGATCTTCATTTGGATATGTCTATCATCATTTCTGTTTACTATTTTTTTCAAAGAATTTATAATATACAGTTGTCCTTTTTCTGAAAACTTTATAAGAGTGTGTCATTTCTGTTACCATAACAAAATTTTTATCTTCAGCACATTTATTTTTTAATCATTTACCAATTCTAGCATTAGTCTTTTATGATGATTTTAAAATGCTATTTGATGTGATCAAAAGCATTTATACATTTTTATAAAAATCTGTTTCTTAATCAAAATGAGAACTTGTTGAACATTTACCTAAAATATCTGCATTTGTTATCTTTCATTAATTTGAAATACGAATCTTACCATTCTGTCTGGTATACCATCAATATCTCGCAATGCTGTTCTTTGATCTTTTACTTATAATGAATCCCACACCATGTATATTTGTTTCTTTATAGTAAAGTACATGTCTATTTTTTAAATCAATTCTCTTCACTTCTTTTAACTTCACAATATTTTCCTCCATTTTGTGCTTTTTTTATTATTTGATAGTTGTAAATACCTAAATAAAAAGTCATTGTCAAATGGGAACTCCACTTTCAGCTGCCAGCCAATACCATTTTACATTCTTGGAATTAGTTTTGTTTGCCATAATTGTAAATAACTATAAGAAAAAAAATCATTCATCCTTCCTTCAAAAAAAGTTCTAACATTTCAATTAAGAACTATTGGATAAAGTGAAACTATGATGTTTCTTAATCTTGAATTCAGATAAAAAGCCAATAAACTCATCAACCTGGTTGATGTATGTTGATGTGGAGCCCATTCATTAACCACAACACATTGTAATAATAGCTTCAACAACAAAAATGTATGGAATGGTCCTTAGGAATTTGCCCTAATCAGTTTTTTAAAGATCTCAAAAAGAAGTCAACATATTTCCTTTCATTTAATATCATAGATCAATTTGTTTGCAAAAAGTATACTAGATTAAAATATTTGTAATTAGAAGGAGATTTGAACCTGATTTTCAAGATCCATTTAGTCATCCATTCCATCTTATACAACCAATACACATGACCACATACACGTGAAAAAGATAAATGATCTCCAATATACATATTTCATGCTGAACCGGCTCTCATCAGTTGGTCTGGATTATTATCTTCCACATATATATATATAATCATTGCTTTAAGATAGCAAATCATCAAACTTTAATGGACAGGCTTCAATCTTCTCAACTCTTCCTTGTTTGCCAATTTTGATGTCATACCCATGTTGACCATAAATCATTCTGACACATCGTATGTAGGGCTTTAAGACTACTTAAACAAAGAGAAGAGAAATGGGCAAAATACAGGCTGAATCTGTAATATTTCAATACAAGTATAGTATATATACTTAAGCTAGATGTAATTAAAAAGGATTTGGATCCAGGCTTTCAAGCTCTGTTCAGTTATACACTCCATCTTATATAACCAATACAAATGATCACATACATGTGAAAAAGATAAATGATCTCCAATATATGTATTTCATGCAGAACCAAAGCTTGGTTAATATTAAAATAGCAAATCCTTCAAACTTTAATGGACAGGCTTCAATCTTCTCCAACTCTTCAGCCATCCATATCATTGAAAATCTGGTAATAGCATGTTAAAGCCCTTGGTTTTTCAATTTTGATGATG
This sequence comes from Epiperipatus broadwayi, assembly GCA_028023455.1. NCBI lineage: Eukaryota > Metazoa > Onychophora > Udeonychophora > Euonychophora > Peripatidae > Epiperipatus > Epiperipatus broadwayi. Next base: position 7,064,120 of record JAQFVV010006222.1, read on the forward strand.
ATCCAGATCAATTGATGAATGCTGGTTCAGTATGAAGTAAGTATATGGGAGATTATCTTTTTCACATGTATGTCGTCATGTGTATTGATTGTATAAGATGGAGTGGATGACTGAAGGGAGCTTGAAAATCTGGATTCAAATCTTTTTAATTACAGCTAGTTTAAGTATATTTACTATATTTATATTTAAACATTACAGATTCAGCCTGTATACCCATCCTTCTTCTCTGCATTTAAATGGTCTTATGGTCCTATATATAAAAGGTTAGTGGTCAACAGGGGCATGACAACAAAATTGGAAAACAAAGTCATTGAATATGCCATCATCAGATTTTCAATGTTATGAATGGCTGAAGTGTTGGAGACTGACAAAGATTGAAGTCAGTCCATTAAAGTTTGAAGATTTACTTTATTATCTTAATATGAACTGAGCACTGATTATATATAAACATATGGAAGATGATGATCTGGACCAACTGATGAGTAGTTCAGCACAAAATATGTATATTGGAGATGTTTTATGTGTATCAGTTGTATAAGATGGAGTAGATGACTGAAGAGGGCTTGAAAGTCTATGTTCAAATTCTTGCTAATATATTTAGCTTAAGTATATATACTATACTTGTATTTAAATATTAAAATGTTGGCATATCTCTTTTATTTTACCTTCTTTAGCACCACAAAAGAAAAAAAAATTGTGGTTAACATTGATTTGTACTTTAAATCTATTATTAAATAGATTAATCACTCCATTGCATTTAACATCAAAATTTTCAACAAATATCCACTTCAGGGGAAAATTCTGAGTTTTATTCAATTTCTCAAATCTATGGGAGTTTTTTTTTTTACACTATAAAACTTTTTTATTTCATCCATCCATATTATATGCAGTCTCTTTATATATCCTTTACAGTATCTTGAAATTCAGTTTAACACTTCAATTATTCAAGTTTTGTCATTTCTTTTATTTCATGTCCAGCTTAGTTATAATACAACTTCTTAATTCTTTCAGAGATATTAGTAATACAATTGTTCTCTTATTTATACTTTCTGTACTTTATTATTAATCTTATATTTTATTTTCTGTTTTTTTGTCTTCGAGTCTCAGATATATAAATAGGCACTTATTTTAAATTTCAAACACTAAGGCATATTTAATTTTAATATTAAACTGTGTATCAAAAACACTACATCCAAGTTTATTTTCATGATTAATATCACTCATTTGCTTCAATTAATAACAATTTGTATAAGATAGTTATAGTTGTTAATATTTTTTATTCAATATTGTTTTTGTTTTTTTTGAAAAGCCATTGAACTTAACTTTGTCTTAATCCACAAAAATATATATGACATTTTTTTACTGTCTTAACTTCCCAAGTCATTCTTTTATATATTTACATCAATATTAATTTTTTTAGTAATATCACATAGACTAAAACTTATGATAGCATTTAAAGAAATATTCGTCAGAATTTGACAATATCCTGTGTCTATAAATTGATTTTTTAATACTTTAATCAACACATTAAATGTTTGAAATCAAATATCTTCCTTATAATCTACAAATTCAATGCAAGTAATACCCATTGATCATTTCCTTAAATTCTCTCGATACCTGAGTGTGGTATACTTGAGTGTGGTGTACTACGTTGTAAACATTTTAAAATTCAGCTTTATATTTTTATTGACATGAATCTATGTTTTCAGTAATTGATTTATAACGATCTTAATAATGACGATATGTAAGCCATCAGTATAGAATTTATAGATCAGTAATTTCTAATTTATTTGTTTCATCTTTCTTAAATATTAAAATCATTATTGTATTTTTCAATTCCTCTTTGTTATTTAGATATTTATTGTATAATTTGCCCATCATTTTTCATTTCTTCGTGGAACTTTTCCATATTTCATAAATTTAATTAAAGGTCTCCCATCTTTATTAAAAATATTTGACATTTCAAAAAAGTTTTTTTTTTTAATTATTCTTTATCACAATAGACTTTATCACTCTTCTTAGTAATAGTGCCATTTTTTCTTTTTATTGCTTGATAAATTTTCTTTTAAATCAAGATGCTTTATATATTTGAGATTTGTACAGTTTTTTTTTTGTTATTTAACAATTGTATTTTGTCATTAGATGCAGAATTTAATATATTCACTTCTTTTAAATGGAACCTCTTAAAATATCTTTTGCATTCTTTTTGTTTGTTTGTTTGTTTGTTTACAAATTATAATCTGTGTTTAAAATTCACTGGGGAATTAATGCTTTTTTTTGATAGTAGCATAACTGTTCTTAATAGAATATCTGACTTCTCATTGTCTCTTTCACGCCTGAATGATAGTATGTGTATATATTAAGAATATTGACCATTGATAATATCTTCTGCTTATCCAATTTTTCATTATCATATTTTTTCTTTTCATTAATCAATGATCACTTTCGGTGTTGAATTTATAATATATTACAGGCTTGAAATATATATATTCTACCACACTTTCTTTTGGATGCTTCCCATATTGGATTTTTTTAAAAAAATTATAATAAAGTTGCTCTTTTTCTGAAAATCACATAAATCTATGGCCTATCTCATTTCTGTCTCCATATTCAATAATTTTATCTATAGCACTTTCAAAACTTTTTCAATTATGTTGGACAATTCACACATATTAAAAACTTTATTTGGTCAAAAGCAATTGTAAATCTATAAAAATCTTTGATTTCTTCATCATAATAACAATATGTTAGGGTATTCCAATTCTGAGTTTTATATCACCAATATTCACAATTATATTTTCTGATCTTTCATCCATAATGATTACAGCTTTGACCATTTGTGTCTTTGTAGTAAAAGATGTGTCTATTTTTCACATAGCCTCTTCATATTTTTTATCTAATTTTGCAAAAATCTGATAATGTCTCAGTTAACAATTATTAAACAAATAACTATGCAATGTTCTTTCAATTTATGTAATCTTTCTATTCTTGAAAGTTATCTACAGTTATAGGTACTCAAATAAGATATCATCATCAAACAACAATCTAGATCCATATTCCCAAGATTTTAATAACTCTATGGCTTCAGTTGCCAGCTGACAGCTGCTTTGCTGACAATTTTAATTTCCTAAATGGTCATAATTTATTTTTGTCACATACATATATTTTATTTCCAAAAAAAAAAAAAGAACCTAACTGATATCTCAATTAAAAACTATTAGGACTTCGAGAATCCTGTATTTCTTGAATTTAAACTCAAAGTAATAATATGCAAAAAAAATTTAATAATATTTTTATTGAAGAGTAGTAATTAATTTATTGAGCAAACAGAAAGCATATATAAACACATTTTAACTAGGCTTTAACCTGAATCCCATGTGCCTTAAAATTCATAATAAGTCAAGCTTATTTTACCAATAGAGGGAACTCCCAAACCATAACCCAAGATAGCCTGATTAAAAAGTATTTACATAATACTTTTATGTAAATAACTGACTAAAAAGAAAATAACAAAGTAATTCACTTCTCAGTTATTTTATCATTCTTGGAAAATATCAGAAACCTTAAGAATCTAGATTTATTGCTATAAAATAATTGGAAATTGCAGGAATATTGTCATTTCATAAAAGCATTTGAGGCCTTTTTGATTTTTATGATTTATTTGAGCCTCAAATGCTTTTATGAAATGATTAATATTCCTCCAGTTTCCAATTGTTTTATAATAAGTTTAGATTCTTAGGATCTCTGATATTTTCCAAGAATGGCAAATTATCTGAAAAACAGATTATTTTCTTACTTTTGTACTTTTTAGTCGACTATTTATATAAAAACATCATTTAAAAAAGTTTTTTTTACATATTATTTTTTTACTTTTTAGTTGTATTTATACACCTGGGTCTCATTTTACACGATAGATAGGTTCCTCAGAAAACACATGCAAACAAAATCGTGCAAAAATAGATGTAACTTACATTGAAAAAGGGGGGATGCAGTCTGTGATTTTTCAAAATTCGCGTAAAAGCAAAGCACCAACATAAAATTACTTTAAAATTCACGCAAAAAAAAAATAAGGAAATAAAATATGACTAATAAAAAATTTCAAATTTGAAAAAAATTGATACAAGACAAACTTTTTTTAACTATAATATTTAATTTTATTCAAAATAATATATTTTTATGCATAATTTACAGTACAGTAATTTACATTTTTTTATACACATTTTAATTATTATCGCTATTTGCCCCAAAACACGTTCGTTTGCAAACTAGTAAAAAATCAGATTCTCATGTGATATGATGTGATGTATTTGGCTTCTCCTTAAATGAAGTCAAGAATATCTCCACAATTATTTTCACAAGAGGAAATACAACTAGTGCCAAGTTCACTCTCATGTTGTGTTAATGGTTTTCTGTTGATGATGATGATGATTTTATTAATTGTTTATGAACTTAGACTTATGATAATAAAAAGACATTTATTCACCACTGCTGGGAAAAATTTAATTAAAACTAACAACTAAAAATTAAATTCTTATTTTTGTCTTTAATTTTCAATTCCGTTTAAAAATCAAATTTCTTTTTACATCACATTAATTTCAAGTCACCCGTAAGTAATTTTTAAATTTTTAATTACAATTAAAAATTAGATTTTAATTTTTAATTGTGCCCACTGCTATTACTCACCTTTTAAAAATAAACTTGTGGACACTAAATGATTAATAATTGATTACATTCTTTTTTAAAAAACAAAAACAGAATGTGATTTAAAATGCAAAATTAACATGCACAATGTTTGAACAAATTTTCATTATAATCTTGTAAAATTTAATGTGTGTATACATAAAATGTGAAAATCATGATTTTAATTTCATTATTGCATAAAATCTTACTATTATAAAGCACTGAAAATATTGAAATTACTAAGATGAAAGTCGAATTCCAATAATATGCTATTACATTCAATATAATGTAAGTGCGTGAAATTTATTATTTAAAGTAATAGCGCATTATCAGAGGTCGACTTCCGGTGAAACACGAATCGCGTAACTTCAAAATTGTGTTAAATAAGTCCGTGTAAAAAGAGACCCAGGTTTGAAATAGTTAAAACTATAAAAAAATTTCACAAAAAATATAATTTAATAATAAGACAAGAAAATAAAAAATGCATGATCTAGCAAATGAATTCTAAATTTAAATATCGTGATAGTCTACTATTTATAAATAATATTTTGTTTAAATCGCATGTTGTTATTAAATCAGTAATGACTGGAAGGTTGCTATTCTTCCACATGCGCCTTACTATTACTTTCAGACAGCCAATAGCTGTTAAAACAGCGATCTGAGAAGCGATCAGGCCTAGACACATGTCAGAGATTTTTTGACAAGAAAAGAATGATACCATCTTCTCTTTTACTTAACTTTATATATATATAAGCCAGTCTTAAGCATTCTTGGCTTGAAAGCATGAATATATAAACATACACATTTATTACTCACTGAGTTATTAATTTATGATATTACAGTGCAAAATCTCAGATTTACTACACGGATAAATATTTATGTATTGGCTTTTTAATTAATTTAATTAATTAAGTATGAGTTAAATTAATATTAACACAATTTTATTCTACAAATGTAATGTTTTCATCAGATTTTTATTTTATTTTAATTAAGTACGAGTTAAATCAATATTATATTAAGAAAATTTTATTCTACAAATGTGATATTTATGTTGGCTCAGTTGCTAAGGAATTTCTTTGTGAAGCCAAAGGATGTGAGTTCAAGTTACAAATGGGAATGGAATTATTTTCATTGTTAAAAATTCGAAAATGTGTATAGACAGACAGAAACATACACAAACAGGATATGTTAATATAAAAGAAAAGCATTTAAAAGTCAAACTCATCATGTTCCCTGATTCACCCTTGTGAATACTCCACAATCATTTGGTAATATTAACCACAATAATAAAAACACATGGAGTAGCCATTAAGAATTTTCAGAGATTAATTATTTTAAACTCTTTTAAAAAAAAAAAAAAAAAAAAATTTCTTTTAATTAATTAGAAATTTTTTTTTGCATTTAATTGGTATATATATATATAAATTGCCATTAAAGACTGCCAAAGAGGAGAAATGTAAATTTTAAAATTATTCCAGTAGTCAGTGTTTTAGCTTAAATATAAAATATATTCTGTACAAAGAAAAACACCCCAAAAATAAATAAATTAAAAAAGTCATAGGAATATAGGTAACAAATAATAATCCCATCAAATATGACTTAAGTATGTTCACAACATTATGCACATTTAATTGAAAATGACTTCTAAGATTTAATCATGTAAGCATGCTCCTAAACTGTATGTTTTTAATTTATAATTAATATTACCTACCAAAACTTTATCATTATTAACTTTTATTATTATATATATATATATATTATAACAGATTAAATATTATAGATAGATAAATAGACAAATAAATTCAAAAACAAACAGGTAGAGAAATGAATGAATAGACAGATAAATAATAGATACGTAAGTAAATATGTACATAAATAGGAAAGAGATGGGATAAAAATTTAATATTTGTCTTATGATCTTGAAGAAATATTTAATAGAAACAATTAGCCTACTTTACTGGATGTTTTAAAGAAAGAATATATAAATAAAGAAAAAAAGTGTATAGTAGGTGGTAAGGATTATTAAAAGCAGCAAAAAATGAAATGGACACTATTAAGTTAGAGAAAGCTAAATGTCCTTTGATAATGGAAAGTTTATGTTGGAAAAGATGGATGAATATTGATACTGAGAAAGGGCAAAGTGCATACAGAAAAATTAATAATGAGCTAAGAAAAGAAACAGATTGAGCAAAAAAAATGGTTTAACATGAATGTAGAGAGATAGAAATGCTTCAGCAGGTGAAAAGATATCTGATAGCACTTGGGAGAAAAAGACATGATTAGCAAGTGAAATTTGCGGATAAGAATGGGAAAATGTTTACTGATAGCAATGATATATTAAAAATTTGGAAAAAACATCTTCAGTGCTTATTTAGAAAAGAAAAGAATTCAATTAATTGTGAACTTGAAAATAAAAAAGATATTGAAGTGGATGGCAAAGATATGGACATATTGTCAGATAAAGTAATAAAGTTGGATTGCACAAAAAAAATGACAAAGCTGTTGGATTTAATGCAATACCTACAGAATTTTTGAAAGAAATAGAATTTATTATGAAAGAAATAATTGGACTTTGCAATTTAATATATAATAGTGGAATTTGATCTGAATATTTTTTTAAAGAATATAATGATTCCAATGGCTAATAAGAGTAAAGCTGTTAAATGTGAAGTTGACAAGCCAATAAATATATTATCTCATGTTTTTAAAGTTTTATTGACAATTTTAACTATTTATGGAAAAGTAGAAAATTGTATTGGAAAAAAAAAGTTTGGTTTTCAGAGAGGGAAAAGTACAAAGTTGATATTGGTGTTGTTAGAACAATTGTAGAGAGATATATTAAAAAATATAAAGAAATTGATATATGTTTTGTGGATTTGAAAAAAGCATTTGATAGAGTAATCTGGAATAAACTTGTGACTACCTTAAAAAATAAAGGAGTATTTTGGAAAGACAGATTGATTTTGAATATTATAATACTGGGCAAAGAATAAGAATGAGACAAGAATAATGAAACTGATGAAGTGAATATAGGAAGAAAAGTTAGGCAAAGATGCAGTATATCACCTGTTCTTTTTAATATTTATTTAGAAGATATGTTAAATAATTATTTAGACAGGGGAAGAGCAAATGTTGGAAATAGAATAATAAAATACATAAGATTTTCAGATGACATAGCTCTTATAGCAGAGTATAAAAAGTGTCTTCAGAATACATTGAATAAATTGGAGGAAGAATGTATGGAATATGGAATGAATATTAATGTTGAGAAGACTAAGTATTTATGAATAAGAAAATACAAAAATATTGCACATTGAAATACATGATAACACATTTCAACAGGTAAAAGGATTCAGATATTTGGGTAGTTGGTTAAGTGAGGATAAAAGAAGTGAAGATGAAGTTAAAAAAAAATAGCATTGGAAAGAAGGCATTTATTAATATTTTATGGACCTTTGAAGAGAGAATTAAGGAAAAGATTAATTAAATTCTATGTGTGAAGGGTACATTTGTATGATTGAGAAATGTAAACAATAAGTAATAGAATTAGGAACAAATTGTAAGACTTTGAGATGTGGATATGGAGAAGAATAAAAAAATCAGTTGGATAATTTAAAATAACAAATAAAGTTTTGAAAAGAGAAAATGAAAAAAGAAGATTGATTGTAGAAATTATAAAGAAAAATTGGATTATATATATATTAAGAAGAAAATATAGTTTAATGAAAGATATTTTGTAGGTAATGGTGAATGGAAGACGAAACAACAGAAAAGATTGATATTTCTGGTCAATATAAGTGATTGGAAGAGTTATGTGGAGTTAAAGAGCTAGGCAATGAAGATAATAGAGTGAGAAAATGGATGAATTGGTGATGTGACTACTCTCTGTACCTGTCCATGGGACACTGTTCATGATGATGAATAGAAGACATAGAGGATACTGCAATTATATTTGATGTTGTTTTACAAAGGACATAAATATAGAAAGAGGCATAAAGATATTGTTTACATCTTTACTTTCAAATGCTAAATGAGTATTATTTAGATTAACATGGGAAAAATAAGTTTGTTTAAATTGGTGTTGGAATAACAGTCCCTTTATATACTGCATAGGAGATAAATTTAACAAAGTGTGAATTATGATCAACAAAGCTTATATTTCCTGTAGAAAAAAAAAGGTAAGCAAATGAATATAGATGGGGAATTAAAACTTAAAGTTTATGGAAGATGATTATTTTTAAATATTTAAGAAGTTGGTTAATCGTTGATGAAAAAAAAAATCAAGAAGTTTTAATAAGAATAAGTTGAAATATAACTTTATAAAAAGAAATGACTTGAAAAAATGATAAAAAAATAAAAGAGAAAGAATTAGAAATTTTAGAAATATACATCTGACCAAAAACAGAAGTTAGAGAGATAAGTTTAAACATTTTGGATATATGCTTAATAGATAAAAAAATGATCAAAGATATGTTGAAAGAGATGCTTTCAGGTATTATCAAAGATATTGAAAAATACTGTTGAAGTTGATAATAACAGATGTAAAAAATGAAAAAAGCTGTTAGATGATTTTAAAGAAGATATGGTATAGCTCTAAACAAAGTAAGGGTTTCCTATTCATATTAAGGTACTAGTCTGAAATGAGATTTATGTACAAGTATTTGAGAATAACTCATCACATGGTATTCAGTGAGCAAAAATGTGTGTAATGAAATAGAAGTTTTAAGTATATATAAAAATACTAATCACATTTATTTTCTAAATAAACTTGAGTTGAAATTATTTGCTTATTTTGACTTCTTAGTTACACATATATATATTTTAAATTGTCTCATCATTATTATCATTTCCATTCTCAATACACTACAGGATAAAAGCTATCACATGTTTAATCCATCTTCTCTAATGTCTAGCCTTTCTTCACCACATCCTTCCTGCACATTTTATTTCATCCTTCCATCTCACATGTGATCACTTTCTAGGTTCTTTACAATCTCTTCAAATCCAGTTTAAGATTTCAACTGTCAATCTATTATCATCTCTTCTAGCAATATGTCCAATCCAACTCCACTTCAGTCTCTTATCTTTCAGTGATGTCAGTGACACTTGTTTATTCTCTTATCCATATATTTCATTTTTGATCTCTTTTTATTATTCATAACATGTATTTCTCCATACTTTTTTGAATGGTGTGAAGTCTCTAGACTGCTCTTCTGTTAAGTGTCAAAGTCTCAGATCCATAAGTAAGAACTGGTAAAACATATTTATTAAAAGCTTTCCTCTTCAAACATGTAGGCATATTTCTTTTTAATATTAAGTTATTTCTACCAAAAGCACTCCAACCAAGCTTAATTCTATGATTAATTTCACCCATTATGTTTCCATCTGTAGTAATAATCTCATCAAGGTATTTGTAGTTATTAACTTCTTCTAATTTTGAAGAAATCCATTGAACATTACTTTAGCTTTTTTAATGTTTACTTCTAGTTCTACTTTCTTACCGTCATTTGATAACTGTTGCAACATTTCCTGAAGCTCTGAAGCATTATTTGCAAAAACAACTATATGTAAAATTAGGAACAGTAATTGAGGGCATAAAAGGAATTCAGGACCAGGTGGACCATATGGAGAAAGCCACTAATCAAAGATTTGAAGCAATTGAGACTCAGTTACACCAAAAGGCATATAGAATGGTCCTTTCTATAACTTCTCTCAATACTGGATATGATCCACTGTACCAAAACCACTTTTAAATCCAGCTTGTTTTTTTGGTTGGTTGAAATCCAAAATTTACTATAGACAAGTTTTAATTATCTTGATAAAAAATTTGTACAAAACTGATAAAAGTCTTGTAATTTCTAATATCTTCTTTATCATCTTTTTTAAATATTAATACTGCATTCTTCCAATCATTTGATATATCTTTATCATTTTGACATTTGGTATATAACTGCCAAAATTGTTTGTATTTTTTCATCTGCTTCTTTTAAGATACCAATTATAATTCCATCATTATCTGGAACTTTTCCATTTATGTCTCACTTCTTCATTTAAAATTCTGGGCAATTCAGAAGATATAACAGCTGCAGGAGATACTTGTTCTTTATAATTATATAATTCTTAATAGAACTCTTCTACTCATTTCATGATGTCACCTCTCTTTTTAGTAATAGTTCCATCTTTTTTTTCTTATTGCAGATATAAGTTTCATACCAGTATCAAAATGTTGTTTTACATGCTTGAGACTTTTATTCTCTTCTATAGCTTTCTTTGCTAGTTTACAATTATACTTTCTTATATTATTATTATCAACTTTTTTTGCTCCATTTTACAAAATCCGAGATATTCAATCCTTCTTAAAGCATCATTTTTATATATTTTCATATTCCCCCTTTTCTTCATAAATTCTCTAGTCTTAGTAGAATTTTATTGGTCAATTGCTTCTTTTTTTCTAGGAGCTATAGTTTTTAAAAGTGTACCATTTAAATTTCTATTGATTTCATTCAAATCTGAATCACGTTCACAATTTACTAATATTTGAAAACGATTTGCAAGTTCTAATTTAAATTCATTAAAATGTTTCTGAAGATTCGGGATATCAAGTGTGAATATTGTTTTTCCTAATAATTTTTGATCTCTAGTTTTACATTAACATGTATCTTACAGCTAACTAATTAATAATCTTGAAATATGTGATTATGTTAGTCAAAATATAATCCAATTCTTCTAAACCTTCATTTGAATGTTTCAATAACCATTTCTTTTTAACACTTTTCTCAAAAAAAGTTCATAATATAAATTTTTTCTTTTTCTTCAAACTCCAGAAGTCTATGTGCTTTCTCATTTCTATTACCATAACCAAATTTACCTACAGTACTTTCATCATTCAATTGTTAACCAATTCTAGCATTAAAGTCTCACACAACAATTTTAAAATGTTGTCTGATCAAAAGCCTTTTGTACATCTATATAAAAATCCTCTACTACTTCATCACTGAGAATTTTTTGGGCATAAACCTAAATTATCTGCATTTGATATTTGTTATTAAGTTGAATAATTAATCTTCTCATTCTGTTCAATACATCATCAATCTCCCCAATGATATTCTTCAACTTTTTATTTATAATGTACTTCCAATATTTGTGTCTTTGTAGTAGAACTTTTTAAAATCAATTGTCTTTTTACCTTTTCTTCTAACCTCACAAAGTCCAATAATGTCCCATTTAATATGAGACAGTTCTTCCAATTCTTATAAACTTCCTTCATTTGAAAATGATCTGTAGTTTTAAGTACCTAAGTAAAAGATCATCATCTAATGGCAGTCTGGATTTGCACTCAGGGGATTCTTAGCACTCTTCATCTTTGGCCACTGACTGCTGCTTTGGTAGTGACTTTACAACCTCTTGGGAATAAGGACCATGATTTATTTATGTCTGTCATGATCTCTATTAGAAAAAAATTTTTTTTCTTTTTCCATTCATACACACATTCATTCTGCCTTCAAGAAAACTGATATTTCAATTAAGAATTATCAGGCAACTGAGAAGAAAGACCATGGCATTTCTTGATCTTAAACAGTTGCAACAACAAGAACGTATGGAGTGCACATTAGGAATTTGCCCTGCTCGGTTCCTTTAAGGCCTCCAAAAGAAATCAAAGGGTCTCCTTTCAGTTAATAGCAAACTCCGTTCTGCATATTTTGTATTATATTATGAAATGTAGCGCTTTAAAAATTTAGCTTTCGAAGCAAAGTACGAAAACTAAAACCATGCAACATGCAGGGAGAGGCCTCACTGCTAGTCACAGGACTGCCCCGCAGTATTTACGATAAAAAATATTGCATAATCTCTTTACTCATAGTAATTTTAAAACTAACATACCAAAATATACTCATTGAGTAATACATCTCTATTAATAGTCAGAGTTTTCGTTTTAAGTGAAAATAATGGGAATAAGCTTTGAGCCTATTCTACTTTTCAAGCAAATCCTAATTTTCATTATGAAGTATCTTAATTTCTTATATATATATGTGTGTGTGTGTATCACAATATGATCAAACAAATATTTGAAAAATTCAATTAGAAAAAAGTGTTTATAAAAAAATAAATAAATTACTTTTTAAAAATGAAAGAACTAAATAGTATTCATCTAAATATGTTTAATAGACACATTACTAAAAAGTAAATTAAGAAAAAAACATTTCGAACGTGACTACAATGGAAATATAATTTTTTTTCAAGTTTACCAATCATTGGCTATATGATTTTGACGTCAAAAATATAGCGGGACGTTTGTGAAGACTTCAAAAGTTTTCCCACGGTTTCGTAGTGAATGCTATCAACAATATTTTAAAGTTTTTATTTACTGTGAATATATGTGTGTGTAACCTGTAATCTTGGTGTTGCTATGGTGATTCAAAATATTTTACCAGCAATTTAAATATCTGCTAGTAATCCGTTATCTTTTACTGCTGGTCAATTAGTTCTATTGTCACTTTAAATTCACTTTTCTCTCCTATTATTTCGCATGAATTTAAACTTTAGCTTATTAATGTAAGCTCACGTGATTGCTGTATGTCGAATAGCGGTTCCTTATGAAAAGAACACCTGCTTATTTTCGTTATACTTTCTTTTAAAAAATATAGTATACGGTGCGTACGTATAAACCCAATATCGTGCTATTAAATAAAGGTGGACGAGTCCACGGTACTTTTGCAGTAAAGTATATTAAACAATTCTAAATGAAAAATTCAACTGGATAGCTCGAGGCCTATAAACTAGAAAGAAGTCCGGGTAGATCTAGATAATCAAATATTTAATTGCTTCACCGCACTGGCGACTGTAAAATGTCAAAAAGTATTTCCAATTTTAAATTACACATTAAAATTTTTTTATGGTTGAATAGTTAGAATTTAATATTGGAAGAGAAGAAAGGTACCACTATGTTAGTGGACTTAATCTAAATTGTTACTGAAAGAAAATAATATTTCTGTGAGTAAATTCCTCCATTTTACTAATGCATATCGTAATAAAATATATACTATGTAGGTATGGCATTCGTTTTGCTTCGAGGATCGCGATTTTTATTACTAATTTTTGATCTATTACTTCTGGTGAAAATCCAAATAATATTCACGTCTGATAGTTTCCCCCCTAATTTTGTATGGGGAATTGGATCATCTTCATTTCAAACTGAAGGAGCTTGGGATAAAGATGGTAAGTGTACTTAATCTGTATTCTAATTTATTAATTCTCTTTTGTTTACGTTTATAAAAGTTTGATAGATTGATCTTTTATTTATTAGACTGCTGTTTAAATGTAACTTAAACAAAATAATTTTTTTACCATTTTTTTTTTTTTTTGTTCAAAAGGAAAATCCGCAAGTATTTGGGACGTTTTTTCTAAAAAACTAGGGAAAAATTTTAAGAATCAATCGGCTGATAGTTATCATAAAGTTGACAAAGATGTAAAGATTCTGAAAGAATTAAAGGTAAGTTACTTTTATATTAATATTTCTATAATTATTATTAGCGTGGCTCAATTTTCAAGCGTCTTGAACATCTCTTCACCTTCCCACAATCATTGAAAATAATGGACAATATTTTCGGAATAATATATATATTTAATCATTACTTCACATATTGCTATCACCACTTGCAGTAATATTTATACAAAACTAATCAATGGGCCAGTAAAAACTATAAAAGTGTATTCTGATAGTTAGTGTTTTTGAAATCAATTTGACAATCTTTTTTCTTAATATAGATGTTAAATTAACATTTATGGAAAGATTATTTATTGTAAGTTCTGACTATCCCGTGCGAGATATTTTGTAGAGTGTGATAAATACGTGGTATCGTAAATATTTGTTTTTCTTAAATTATATCCACATTTCTTAATATTTTATTGTAGAAATAAAATCTTTTAATACTATATTTTTATTGATTATGCCAAGAATTTAACGTCATATATATAATCCTTTTTTTTTCTTCAGTAAATATTTAATTCACACCTTTAAAAAATAGAAGTAATTTTAATTACAAAATATCATTGTACTAAATTTATGGAACGAATAAAATAAATAACGACGTCAACAAGATTTTCGATACCTTCTGCGGGATTATGTGAAATGCCATAATATGAAAAAGCTTTAACTAAGTAAATATGCCACTCTTTATTTATATATGTAAGACAGTAGGATAAGATAAAAAAGTTTGCTGGACTGATTAAGAAAAATTATGAATTAGAAGTGCTGGATCCAATGAACTCCGACGATTTTTATTCTGCAGTAGATCAATAATGACTGATAATGATCATATATTTGTCTGAAGGATTGTGATGATGGTATATTATTAGATGTGATATGTTGGACTATGTATAGAAAATTTTAAACATTATTTAAACTTTCCAAATACTAACTTGTTAGTAATAACACACAAATAGACAACACAAGTTAGTAACTACATAACGTTTTGAGTAGAAGTTGAACTCCTTTAGATTCTTGAATATTGAATTTAAAACAAACACTCTAATCAACTGAGCTATTCTGTCAAAGGCAATATATAGTAGAAAAATTTGATATATTTATATGTGGGGATTGGTTTAAATCTTCCAGAGTCCTTCAATTTTTTTTATGGAAATAGTCCAACATATCATATCTAATAATGATAACATATATGCAAATGGATGGGATACATGCTGTAAATTGATGTGATAGTTGTTGCCAAGAATAAAACTAGGAGCCCTAGAATATAGAAGTAAATTCTCTACAGATGTAGTATAAATAATATAATTTTCTAAATAGATAGAGGGATTTGGACTTAGGATTTTTCAGTCTCTATTTATCCTCCACTCCATCTCAAACAACTGGCACACATGTGAAAAAAATAAATGGTTCGATAATATGAGGGGTTAAATTGACAAGGGTATGACTACAATATCAAATCCACCAAGAACTTTGAGTGTTCCATTGTTGGTTTTTCAATGAAATGGACAGTTGAATAGTTGGAGAGAAGAAAAAAATTGAACCCTGCCCTTTAAAGTTTAAGTAATTGCTATCTTAATATAGGCAGAACACTGATTGTAAATATATATGTGTGGGAAATTATGATCTGTCTCAACTAATGAGAGTTAGTTCTGCATGAAATACGTATATTGGAGATCATCTATCTTTTTCGCATGTATGTGGTAATGTGGGTTGTTTGTTTGAGATGGAGTGGAGGACAAATAGAGACTGAAAAATCCTAAGTTCAAATCTTTCTATTTACTTATATAAGAAACATTCAATACACTGAATGAATAGGCTAATTACATAATGTTCTAAGCTTTTTTAAAAAAGGTTTTGATCTGACTTATTACAATGGCAGATTGGTAGATTCCTGACCAACTAATTATGTTTAAGTTTTATATTTAAGTTTTAAATAGCATCAAATGAATGCATATGCTATCCTACCATTATTTTTTATAACTATATCATTATTTTCTTTAAGGTAATAATTTACTTACTTTTAATTTTACATCTAAAGTTTTTCATTTCTCACAATTTTTCTTTTTTAGGATATACAGTATTCTATAAAACAAAATGTTTTGTATATCATTATATATTTTTAAATATTATTTAAATGAAATTCTCAAGTACATTGTATTTTCCATGCTTTTATTATTATTATTAAAATTATTATTATTGTTAATACTACTATATATTTAGCTTGACCTATTCTTACTACCTTCAAAAATTTTTCTTTCTATGTAAACTTCTTAATAGAAAGAGTAAGAATTCGGAATAAAATTGCAAGAATTACCATAAAAATAAATGAAGTAATAGTAAAATAATATGCTCAAGTGTTTTATTAGAATAATAAATTCTTCTTAAACATCACATGATCAACATTTCCTATATTTACACAAGCTGTTAATACAATAATAAATTCTCCATCCAGTAATGCCACGCTTACAAATCCAAGTCTCTTCTCTGACAAAGTAGTCTGGGGATATTTGATGAGTAGGAACTAGATAGGGATGTTATGCACAAATCTTCTTTCATTCATTGATTACTAAGATTTGCACTGGGTGACACTGCTGCTGGAGAGTTTGCTACTATAAATATTTCTACCTTTAAAAGTATGCCAATTCTTGTTCTAATTCTTAATTCTTTCTATTGCTTCATATGGTTTGGTGCAACATTAAAGTGACAGACTCTGGTGGTTAAGGTTCATAGATTGCAAGTGTACCAAGTCGAACTGCTGAAACCACTTACTTATACATATATATAAGTTTTGGCCGGTTTCAAACTCCTTCCTAATACATTTATAATCTTATAAATGTTACGTGAACGAACCGGCACGTTCGAGCAAAATGGGAGATCTTATTGATAGCTTTAACTATCAACAATGGCCCATCTCGGCTGCTAGATTCAAACCCCTACTATCCAAATACTTTATTTGTTTCGGGGTAAACCCCGGGGCGCCAGCTAGTCTAAGGACTAACGTATTCGGGCAGTAGGCTCATAATCCAGCGCTCGAAACATTCCCTAAAACTAGCTCAGTCTAATTTTAATTTCAATAACAAAATTATACAAAATTAGTGGTGGAAAGAATTAATAAAAAGGTTGGTAAAAAGAATTGACCGACAAATGAAGTTTAAGTTTAAAGACAATTTATTTTAATCAAAAATTAATTAAGTTTTAAAGATAATTTATTAACCAACATTAATTTACTAAATTTAAACATCTTGATAATCTAATTTAATACACGCACATTTTTAAATTAACACATTATAACATATATCTGGTGAAAAGCATAAATAATATATGACATCGTTAAATTATCTCACATTCCCACACACGCACATCAATAGTTCATTTTATGCATGCTTAAGAGTTCAAATTACTTTACTCGGTAGGATTGACGAATTACAGCGGTGGCTACTACGTATAAATGATAATAAATAAATGTTTACCTAGGATTTTTGGAACGTGGATATTGCTTGTTGTTGGCTGCTTCTCATGGAGTATATCTAACCGGTTAGATTTTGACGTTTTTAAATTTTAATCCATTGGTTTTATTCTTGAAGACAGTTGAACGTTTGACGGAGGATTTCTGAGTTGTTATGCAGACATTATTTCACAGGCAGGTTTTGATGATCTTGTTGGACAAAAAGGCTGAAGCACGAGCGTATATTTCCAAAAGCTGCTCAACAATGCATTTTTGTTTCTGGATACATAATAGAAATGCACTGTTATCTGAACGGAAACAAGACTGTCACTGCAAAACTAGACTGAAAAAAAACTCTCTCAATTAATTGTCCGATAAAAAAAAAGTCTATTTATACCTGTGACGTGTTGTCCATGTAATATCCTCCGGCAAATATCTGTTGTCGAATTCCATTGGTAATTAATCCTATGACAACGTGTTTTTGACGATTGTTTAATTAGTAGTAGCTTTCATAAATGTATTGTTTTTTTATATTTTTAATTAGTAGCCCACCGCTGGTATGGTTTTTTTTAAATCTTTATTTAACTTAATAGCCATCGCTGTGTTTTCCAAATATAATTTCTTTTTTAACTTTCATTTACATATTATATATTTTTTTAATATTACTCATACATTTATTTACATTTGCACGCACATATATAATTTATTATAATAAACTGGAATGAAAAGAGATTTTTTTTTTTTTTAAACTTTCAATTATTTACTTTTACGAATACTAATTAGGAAAAACTTTACTTCCTTTTATAAAACATTTAGTTTAACTTTAATAAAAACCCCTTCCCACTTTTAATCAATTATTTTCAACTTTTATTTCAATTCTTTTACGGAAGATTTATTTTATTTTAATAATTTTTTTAGACAACATTATTTTATATACATGTGCCAATTTGGTCTTGGCACATTACTCCCCCCTCTGTTTTAGAGTAAAATGTGTCATTTTTGACCATTTTATCTCTTACAATTTTAATTCTTGACTCTAAAGATTTATCAATTTATTATTTTTCTAAGTTAGCTTTTTAATATCTTTTACTTAACATACAAAGGGCAATCTGTTTTGACTATCCTTTCCTTCTATCTATGCCGAATACATTGCTCACAATGATCTAAATCATGGATAACGACCACCAGGACAAACTAATTTTGTGACACAGGGATCTTTTGGAAATGATGTGGAAGCAGATTCGCTGACTTACACCGACTTACACGTGTATAAAATCGAAACTTCATTTGCTGATTCTCTTGATCGGACTTGGAAAAAGAAAGGGTCGCTGCGAAATGGCAGGAATTTTCAACTGTCCATTTTCGACTTACACTTTGGAAAGAGGAATGATCCCTGACAAGTCCGTTACAGGTACTAAAACTTATCCAGTCGGCAGCTTTAAACATATCTTTAACTAAATTTATTTCCATACTACCCTCATTCCCTTTTGCTCTAGATAAATTCCTACACATGTGTATACATGCAGCATAATTCTACACCTACTAATATTCTAGATATCGAGTTATTACTGGACTTGCTTACAGGGAATCTATAATAAATAAATCCCTTTTTGCATGCATCATGAGGTGCAGCAGTGCCAAGAAAATAACCTAAAAGGATATCTGGATAAATACATTTAAGATACACATCATGAGGTATCGTATTTACCGAATATTACCAGTGTATGTGTGCGTATATACACATGTATACTTACACACTCTTAATACACCTTAGATTGACTTTATATTTTTATTATTAATCTTACAACATTATTTTTAAATTCACATGAACAATATCTTACACTATTTGTATTAATTTATATTACAATATTATTTATAACCCTTAAGAAACATTATTTAAAATATTTTTTTACACTAATCTTATAATATTATTTTTAAATCATTACGAACATCTTTATTTAACATGCGTGTATTCAGAAAAACTATTTGACTTTATTACGATTCATTATTTACTCAACTTTTATTTATTTGCGTATATTCGAAAACAACTTACTTTACTACGATTCATTATTACACTGATATATATATATTTTGACTTGACTTTAAATCATTTATTTACTTCCTTTTATTACTGTGCGTGTATTCCAAAAAAAAAAAAATCTATTAGTTTATCACGAGTCACTTTTTATTATTATTTACTACAGATATATTTACGCTTATTTATTTAACTTGATTTTATCGATTTTATTTTAACTATTTGACCTACTTATTTATTTACGAACATTTTTCTTAATTAATATGTGCGTTGATCACTTTTCCTAAGTATTGACCACTTCAAATTCTTATTTTTCTAGAGTGCATTTTTAGTTTTTATTTTCATCATTAGGTAATAAATGTAATGTTAAGAGAAGTAGGCAGCAAAGTATAAGGCAATTCAACACACAGATAGATTTTGTGCTGATTTAAACCAACTTTTAATTTCTTGTGGAAGTCGTGACTACGGCATGGGCAACTGTTGTGCACAACGGATCATGTAAAGGGACTTTAAGATTGCGAATGGCAGGACTATCTCTACTGCACATTCGACTTACTAAAATATTTATTTTATTTGGTTACTGTGAATTTTTTCTCCAGATTTATTAATTTTGATATGTCAGAACTTTTCTACTGGCGCATCATCATCAGTATTATTTATTCTTCGTACTACCCATCCGTAGAAACAAAGTCACTGCTAGAAAAGGCTTAATCCAACAAAAGTCAGGCCTGAAATTTATATCTTTGCCCAAATACTTTCACACACCTCAATCCTAATTTAATACACTTTTTTTTTTTTAATTTTATTTGATAATGTTTTATTTTCATTAATACTTTCATTATACACTTATTTATTTCATTTTTATTTTTAAAGCGTTATTTTTACTCTCCCTTTTTTTTTTTTAAAAAAAGAAACATTTTCATTTTGCTTGTCTATTTTGATTTTACACATTTATTTTGTTTGCGTCACGCTCCGCTATGTTCTAGACTTATGAGCTGAGATATCAATATAATCGATAAGACATAATCGAGGGTTTTGGCATAAATCGTTTTATCATTGCTTTGACATTTTAAAAACTCTAAGATTGTTATTTTATTTTACTAAGACTAACTTTAATCATTTTTAATTATTCAAACTAACTTGATACTCATTTTTTCATTTATTTCATTAAACTTTGTTAAACATTTTCCATTATTCCGAGTCCATGGTCATTAATAACTAGGTCAAGCTGGCGAATCCGTCAGATTACATATTTTTAATTTTTGTCAGGCGGTTCTTTCTTTCTACATACTAACTCTATAATATAAACTACCTTTCCTCTCTTATCTATCCCGCTTTTATAATTTATTACTTTATCTCTTTCTCTTTCCGTTCTATTTTCAACTTTGTAAATCAGAAAACCTTGATATTTAGACAAACTCCGAATTACTTCAATCTGGGAATATTTTTTTCTACGCTTTCTTTTTTTAAATCTGTTTTTAAATCTACGAACACGAATGTTTACTTTAAACCTTTTATTTTTAATTCTTTGTAAAAACTCTTTTACGCTATCTTCTACCTTGAACTTATATCTCTCTTCTATTTCTTGGTCTACATTTGTTTCTACTTTATATGTCGCAATGCTATTTGATTCTAATTTAATTTCTATGTCTTTTATCACCTCAACTTCCTTTTCATCTTCCTGACTTTCTTTAACTAAATCTACCTTTATAATTTCTTGGTTCTTCTCTACCTTTCCTGTAATTTCACATCTTATTTCCTTCATTTCTTCTTTTATCTTATTCTGGCCCATTTCGATCTGGTCCTTTAACTTTTCAAGCATTTCAGCTTGCCCTTCCAATTTACTCTTCATTTCATTATTTTGGTTTTTAAGCTCTTTGGCTATTTTTTTATATTCTTCGGCTGTTTCTTTTTGTTTTTCAAACATGCTGGTTAGTAAAGCTATGATTTCTCTTTTTTCCTTGTTGGGGCTATTTTCTATATTTTTACCTTGAGTCTCCATTTTGGCTTTATTTTTTTTTTTTTTATAATTTATAATTTTAAACACTTTTTATCATTATTTTTAATACTGTATTTTATTCACTTTAATAAGTTTACTAATTATTATTTTATTTATTTCTTACTAAACTGGAAATACACGCTGACTCCACCCCTCCTTTGTCCATTTATCTCTACCCGATCTTAATGCTTTAACTCCGCCCAAACATCCAACTGTCTCTGATTTAACATAATGATTTATTTTAGATAACGTAAATAGCACAAATCTCTTTTCATTTACAGAAAACAAAGTTTTCGGTCAATTCTTTTTTTTAAAAAAAAAATTAAAACGCTTTAACATACGTAATTTAGCTTTTGTATAGAAAAATTTTTTAAACAAGAAACAAAGCATTTATTTACTATTGTTTCTTAGGTCCAGCCCCAAATGTTGGGAAAGCCATTTATGTACCGGGTCGAACCGCTGAAACCACTTACTTATACGTATATATAAGTTTTGGCCGGTTTCAAACTCCTTCCTAATACATTTATAATCTTATAAATGTTACGTGAACGAACCGGCACGTTCGAGCAAAATGGGAGATCTTATTGATAGCTTTAACTATCAACAATGGCCCATCTCGGCTGCTAGATTCAAACCCCTACTATCCAAATACTTTATTTGTTTCGAGGTAAACCCCGGGGCACCAGCTAGTCTAAGGACTAACGTATTCGGGCAGTAGGCTCATAATGCAGTGCTCGAAACATTCCCTAAAACTAGCTCAGTCTAATTTTAATTTCAATAACAAAATTATACAAAATTAGTGGTGGAAAGAATTAATAAAAAGGTTGGTAAAAAGAATTGACCGACAAATGAAGTTTAAGTTTAAAGACAATTTATTTTAATCAAAAATTAATTAAATTTTAAAGATAATTTATTAACCAACATTATTTTACTAAATTTAAACATCTTGATAATCTAATTTAATACATGCACATTTTTAAATTAACACATTATAACATATATCTGGTGAAAAGCATAAATAATATGTGACATCATTAAATTATCTCACATTCCCACACACGCACATCAATAGTTCATTTTATGCATGCTTAAGAGTTCAAATTACTTTACTCTGTAAGATTGACGAATTACAATGGTGGCTACTATGTATAAATGATAATAATAAAATATTTACCTAGGATTTTTGGAATGTAGATATTGCTTGTCGTTGGCTGCTTCTCATGGAGTATATCTAACTGGTTAGATTTGGACATTTTTTGAAGAGATTTTATGCGAATCCATTGGTTTTATTCTTGAAGACAGTTGAACGTTTGATGGAGGATTTCTGAGTTGTTATGCAGACATTATTTCACAGGCAGGTTTTGATTATCTTGTTGGACAAAAAGGCTGAAGCACAAGCATATATTTCCAAAAGCTGCTCAACAATGCATTTTTGTTTCTGAATACATAATAGAAACTGCACTGTTATCTGAACGGAAACAAGACTGTCACTGCAAACTGGACTGAAAAAACTCTCAATTCTTTGTCCGATAAAAAAAAAAAAGTCTATTTATACCTGTGACGTGTTGTCCATGTAATATCCTCCGGCAAATATCTGTTGTCGAATTCCATTGGTAATTAATCCTATGACAACGTGTTTTTGACGATTGTTTAATTAGTAGTAGCTTTCATAAACGTATTGTTTTTTTATATCTTTAATTAGTAGCCCACCGCTGGTGTGGTTTTTTTAAAATCTTTATTTAACTTAATAGCCATTGCTGTGTTTTCCAAATATAATTTCTTTTTTAACTTTCATTTACATATTATATATTTTTTTAATATTATTCATACATTTATTTACATTCGCATGCACATATATAATTTATTATAATAAACTGGAATGAAAAGAGATTTATATATTTTTTTTAAACTTTCAATTATATACTTTTACGAATACTAATTAGAAAAAACTTTACTTCCTTTTATAAAACAGTTATTTTAACTTTAATAAAAACCCCTTCCCACTATTAATCAGTTATTTTCAACTTTTATTTCAATTCTTTTACGGAAGATTTATTTTATTTTAATAATTTTTTTAGATAAAATTATTTTATATACATGTGCCAATTTGGCCTTGCACACAAGCATGCTTGTCACTTCTGGCATCGACATTTTTTAATTAACTCCTGAGCCATAAAGCTATTCTGTTATATATACATTCTTTCAATAACTTTTTTTTGTTTAGTATATTTTCCCACCGTTTTTTTACATTGCTTTTTATTTTTACTTCTTTTTTTCTTTCAATTACTGAAATTTTTATAATCAAATAAAATAATGTGGAAAATTATATTGAACTTTAATTTTTGTATGATCATTAAATATGTTTTTATTATTATTAAAGTCAGCTTAGGCCTTACATTTTTTTATTATGCATATCATCACAAAATTGGATTCACAAATAATCTGATGTACTTGATAATTTCTTTTTTACAATATTCCATAAACATTTCCTTAAATGAATCAATACTAACATAATCTGACATGATGGTCTTACTACAAGGTTAATACTTTTTTATGAGAAATTAATGTATTATTTCTCATAAATAAATATTACAAACTTACCCTGTATCTTTAATTCAGTGATAGAATACTGGGTTTAAGAGCAAGAGCTTAAGATCTCTGGATCACAGCTCTTGTCTGATATATCTGGTGTACTGGTAAAGTGGCAGACTTTGAAGCTCAAGATTCTTGGACTATGGCCCAGAACTGTCACCTCTGGTGTTTAAACTTTGTATGAACTCCTGGGAAACAAATCATTCTATTAGTAATATTACGATCTCTTGAATGACAAGCCTCTTGATTAATTATTTAATATTAAATATGAGATCATTATTTTTGTTCCATGCAAATTTTTTCATTTTAGCATATATTAAAATAATTGAATACACTCTTTCTCAAAAGCAGATCTTGTAATTCCAGTTATATTTAGTTATCTTTCCTTAAACTAAACTGAAAAATCAAAGTAATTAGATTTATTGTGCTAATATCTAAACATTTCATTGTTTAAATTACTTTTATAATAGAACATCTATTAAAATAAATATATTTACTGTTTGATGATGGTAGTGGAGAGAAAATAGAAATAACCTAATAATAAAATAAAATAAACCTGTGTGCTTGAATAGAAAGAGTTTAATAAATGTGTTTTGCTACTTTTTAATTACAAATATAATATTTGGATAGATGTTAAAATAGGCCAGTAGGAATAAACAATAATACTGCGTAAGTGAAAAAACAAATCAATTTTACACTATATCATTGAGAGAATAAAAGAATGCAGTGAACTCAGCTAGATATAATCCAGTCTTAAGCTGAATACCAAAAAGTTTTAGATTATTGCATATAAAATTTATGGGTATGAAAATTCTGAATGATATGGTAGAGACAAACTATGAATCAAAAATCTACATAACTATAGATTAATGATAATTGGAAATAATAATGATCTAATTAGCAGTGCTATGTTTCTGTTATTTTTTTATAATTTATTTAATGTTTAATTAACATTAAATTATTATTCAAAGTATTTTCTTGAGACTAAACCAGTAGTTAGTTTCTCATGTTTTATATATTTAGTCTTTACTTATCTTTATTACTCTGAACTTTGACTATCAATTATTAATAACTTAAGTTCCTTAAAAGTAGTGTTATTGCCAATTTTCAATTTTTTTTTTTTTTTTAGTATATAATATTTTATTCAGGAAATTTTATGTATATAAACTAAACACTATTTGAATTTGTAGTTCTACATATGCATTAAAATTCTCTTGAAAAAAATCATTGGTCTGGCTAATTTACTTATTGTAGATTCTGTTGCAAATTGAAAAAATTTAAGTATGTGAAGTAATCTTACAAAAAAAAAAGTTGAAATAAAAATGGACATTTCAGTGTGCATTGTGTGTTGTTTGGTTTGGTATCAATAAAGATATATGTGTGTGTGTGCGTGTGTGAGTTCAGAACTGGTCGATATAGAGCAATATTGATGTCACTTTAGAAATAATGATATGCAAAATAATCTAAATTATGAAAACTGTCTGGATTTCTAATTTGCATAAAGATAGTAATGAAACATTTATGCAAATTAGCAGTTATTAGAAATGTCATTGGAACTTTAATTAGTGTGAAAAAGAGGAAAAACACAATCAAACCAGTTTAGGCTGAGTCAGAGATAATTGAGTGAGCTAAGGTGCTGCTAAGCCTCATATTGGTGAACAGTAAATGGAAAAATAACATAGTAAGTTATTAGATTTTAAAAGAAAAACATTAATAAAGTGTTGTAATAGAATCCAGCTCTAGACAGATCTGTTCATGTGAAATTTAAGACTGATATATTATGGAGTTTAACCAAAAAATTGCTAGTTGAAACATATTAACGTATTTTAAATATATATATATTGAAGTAATAAACTCATTATTAAGTTGTTAAAATTTCATTGTGTTTATTTTTTAAATAAAATTAATGAGTGCCCAGTTGCTAAGATTAATGCTGGCACCTTACATATTAATTGCCAACAGTTGACAATTCTAAACCTGTAAATATCTATTGCCCTAATCAACAGTTTTAAACAGTCACCAGAAGCTGAATATATTAGTTATTAATGTGGATATATACATACATAGAAAATGCAGAGCAGTGCACTTTCACCTTTTAATATAAATATACCCAGACAGGGGTAGATATATGTGAATATGTTGAAAAATACATAATCAGTAGTATTAGCAATAAGAAACTGAAAGATGCCATCCTATTAAGGATGTCAAGACAGAATGTCCTTTTCTTATTGCTAATACTACTGATTATGTATTTTTCAACATATTCACATATATCTACCCCTGTCTGGGTATTAAAAGGTGAAAGTGCACTGCTCTGCATTTTCTATGTATGTATATATCCACATTAATAGCTAATATATTCTGCTTCTGGTAACTGTTTAAAACTGTTGACTAAGGCAATAGATATTTACAGGTTTAGAATTGTCAACTGTTGGCAATTAATATATATGGTGCCAGACATTAATCTTAGCAACTGTGCACTCATTAATTTTATTTAAAAAATAAACACAAAGAAATTTTAACAACTTAATAATGAGTTTATTACTTCAATATATATATATTTAAAATACGTTAATATGTTTCAACTAGAAATTTTCTGGTTAAACTCCATAATATATCAGTCTTAAATTTCGCATGAACAGATCTGTCTAGAGCTGGATTCTATTACAACACTTTATTAATGTTTTTCTTTTAAAATCTAATAACTTACTAAGTTATTTTTCCATTTACTGTTCACCAATATGAGGTTTAGCGAGCACCTGAGCTCACTCAATTATCTCTGACTCAGTCTAAACTGGTTTGATTGTGTTTTTCCTCTATGTTGGTAGTATTAGCAATAAGAAACTGAAAGATGGCATCCTACTAAGGATTTCAGGACAGAATGTCCTTCAATTAGCAAATAGTTTGTGTGAACCAAAATTACTAGAAGAAATATCATACAATGAGTTGCTGAAAAAAAAAATGCATATTTCAAACCTATAATTTGAAATACACAGTGCATCTTCACTTTTGGAGAAAAATGCAGTCACCAAGTCACATCCAGGAATATGATTTAGCACTGCAAAGTTTAATGGAATGTGAATTTGGAGATTATATAAAAGAGATGCTATTGGACCATTGTTATGAGACATGAGAGATGTGAAATTCAGACAAATGCTGCTAAGTAAATCTACACTAACCCATAATACAACCAATGAATGTGGAGTAAGCCGTTCTAGATCATGTGCAGGAATTTAAAAATGTGATTGAGAAAGTGAACTTAAATATTCAGGTAAGTGCAGTGAATGCTCAGCTGACTGAAGAATTTGATGCTGAGGTCTATATCTGTTATTGCTGCGGAAAGAAGGACTACATTTTAAAAATGTCCAAATTTAAAACATACAAGTGTTTTAACAGTAATTTAGCAGGTCATTTGTCAAACGTTTGCCATAACAAATGACAAATGTCAGCAGCAGATTTACCAACAAATAGTAAATCAAGAAGAAAAGCATTAAATGATCTCATAAATGTGAAATTAATAGAAGAAAATGAGAATACACAATATCTATTAGTGATCAAAATTTGTAACCTAATAATAAATATGGATAATGGGGCTGGTGTATCAGTAATGTTGCTTAAAGATTGGGTAGCCATTAGCTAAAGACTGAAAAATAAGATTCAATTTAAGAAAACTAATTTAATGGTGATAGGTGTAAATGGAAATGGGATTAATATCAAAGGAATGATAGTTACAAAAATTTACCATTATCTACGATAATAAAAACTATTAGTCAGATTGTGAGACATAACTAACTTAAGCCTTTGAAAATAACCATTGAATGCATCAAAAGAGCAAAAATGAAAACTGAAGTCCAGAATAAATTTTCACTACTTAATAAGTCAACTCTAAGGAAGCTTAACAGTAAGGTTAACTGAATGAACAAGAAATGAAGAAGCCTATAAATTTGTAACAAACTGGATTAAACCTGGATGGCCCAAAAAATAATCAAGCTATGTAGTACCACAAATTTGGAATGTTTGAATAAGTTTATCCATGTGTCATGAGTGCATTTTAATGACAAAAGAATATTATTTCCAACTGAAGGGTGAAAATGTATATTGCAGCTGTTATACAAGGATATCCTAGGATTAAACATATGAAGAAACTAGTTCATTCAAAAATTTGATGGCTGAATATGAACAGTGATATATAGAACTGTAAGAGAATGTCAAGTTTATCAGCAAACAAGTAAGCTATTGGCTAAAATTTTTTATCCTTGGTCAGATGCCACAAAAAGATGAGAAAGGATCCATTTAGACCATGCTGGTTCATTTCATTGATATATATTGATATATATATAGATTGATATACCAAATGAGCAGGTAAAAAATACCAGCACAATAAAATTTTTAAATGGACTTTTTGCTATCCATAGGTATTCTGAGACTTTAGTAATGGACAATCGCACAGGATTTGGCTTGGTGCCACTGAAGAAATTCCTTGCTCTAAAGTGATATAGATAGCATGTACTAACATCATCATATCACTGAGTCAAACAGAATAGCAAAATATATGCTAAAAAGGATGGAGTATGCTGATATCTATGAAGCACTAATAAGTGTGATTTTTACCAGCTCTTCAAGCCATGTTCAGTTACAAAGAAAACCCTATCAGGACACTAATTATCTACTAATTCCAGAAAAAGTTAAAAGGAAGAAAGGAATGAAGTAAAATGCAAAAACATCAATTAGTACAGATCATCTGGACTAGATATACATTAAGAAAAAATGGACACCTGACGAAATAAGGAGAATACTATACCCAAATATGGGAAATATAAACAGTAGAGTAATAAAATGGCACATTAATCATATAAAGAATGTTTAGTTGAGCCGAAAGAAGTTACAAATGAAAATACTGATTTGATTATTATCTGCATTGAAAATTCTTTATTTAAGAATGAGGATATTAAGATGGATACATCTACCAATACTAAAATAGACATAGATGAAAAATCTTTGAGCCAAGACACTGAATTTACCTACTGGAGAAAATGGTGAATCACAGTGTGAAGAAAAAGGGATTTTTTTCTAAATAAGAAAAAAGATCCTTCTCTAGGAAGGCTAGAATACAAAGAAAACTCTGTAAAGTTACAAGATAATATTTGGGATTAAATTTTACTTGCTAGAGTAAAGAGATGTTGTATGTTGACTGGTTTGGGTATCAATAAAATTGTGTGTGTGTCCAGAACTGATCAATACAGGGCAATATTGTTGTCACTTTAGAAATTACAAAATGCAGAATAATATAAATTATGGAAAGTGCAAGTAAATCTGGATATTCTAATTTACATAAAGATAATAATGAACTATTTATACAAATTAGAAGAATTATTAAAAATGTCAGAACTAATGTATATGAACAAAAAGAGAAATACAGTCAAACCAGTGAACCTGAGTTAGAGATGATTGAGTGAGAAGCAAGGTGCTTGCTAAACCTGATATTAAAGACATCAATAAAGTGTTGTAATAGAGTCAAATTTTATGCAGAACTGTTCATGTGAAATCAAGCAGTTCAGCTAGTAAATTGCTAATTGAACATACTAACATAATATAAATTTATTTATTAATATACTGGAATAATAAACTCATTCTTATTAAAATTTCTGTGTTTATTTTTTTAAGTAAAATTAGTGAGAGTATGGCTACTCAGATTAAATTCTGGCCCAATACATATCAATGTGATAATAGCATATCATCCTTAATGGTTAAATGAAGAAATATAAAGAATTATGTCTATTGGATCTATAACTCAGATTTGTTGAAATCACTATGAAATATTAGTCAATTTTTATTCTAATATTTTTGTAGGAATATAATCTTGCACTTAGAGAATAAGTTTTCTATCAACTTTAAAATATATTGTGGAGACATAATGAAATCAGTATTTAGACAAAAAAATTTTCAATCGTGAAAACATCATCTAGCCATGAAACATTCAACAAAATTCATACATGTATAAAACTATCTTAAATAGTTTATTTCAAGAGAAAGACTTCATGAGGAAGCAATAAAGAAGGCATTTATTTTAAATCTCATTTTAAATTATATTTTATTGTAGTTAATAGTCATGCTTTATTGTTTTATTCTGTATAAGAATATACCTAAAAATCCCTGAGCTTATTCGGATGTTCCATTCAGATTTGAAAACCAGCGAAATGATTTAGGTAAAATCTTTTTTTCAATGGAACATACTTCAAATGACATCCTTCTGAAATAGCAATTTCTTCCATTTGATTAAACTTTTTGAATGTATTTGCAATTTTTTTCACATTCTTTTTTCTCTTTTAACTTTTCCAGCATATTGAATAAATATTATGCTTTTTTAATAAAAAATACTTGAAATATCACAATATTTTTTGTTCAGTGATAATGGTATTCAAAATAGCATATTGTGAAGTGCAAATAAGTCTAGCCACAATGTAACAAAACTTTTACAAAAGATGTAAGTAGCTTAGGTAAAAAATCCAATTACCAAAAACTTTCCTCCACACAATTAAAACACTCCTAGATATGTGCATTTATCTGTATCATGAAATATTCCAATTTCATATAGATAATTTTAATATAAATTTAAAAAATACAGGTCTTTATTTTTTTGAAATTTTGATCAAAATAATGTAAAATGAAAGGAAAACTTTCTGAATTAATAATAGTAATAATCATATCTGTTGCTTGGAAGGTCGCAAAAAGTGGTTTAATGTAATACAACAATTCTATTCTAATACAACTATATTTTTTAAGGTCTTTTTGATAGTGGGAATTGTTCCATAAACCTTTAACTCGTACTTTCACTGCTATGCAAAGTGCACAAGGTATTTTCAAAACTAAATTAACAAATAATATAATCCTGAATTGCACTAACACTTTAAGACTAATAAATATGATATTTTGAATGCTTAACATAATTATTTAATGATAATTAGAACTTTTGATTACTGTATATGAGTATTATTTTCTTCTATGTTTTTTTTTAATGTAAAGTAGATAACAAATAGTCTAGTAAAGTGTAATAAGTATTCAGTTATTGTATTTCTTAATCGGTTTTACACTCAAAAAAAAATGCCACATGATTTCTCTAAGCTATATTTAAAGTGCATTTGACAGCAGAAATCTAAGAAATTATAACTATCTCAAATGCAGAATTTAGGTAGAAATTAGAAAAATTACATAACATATCCTCTTGCTAAAGATGAAATGAATTTATAGTTAGCATACAATTGAAGTCGCTAAAATATATACCATAATTTTAATCTATTGTTGTGTCTATATAATTAAACAATCAGCTTAATTTGTGTTAATTTTTAAATCATCGGCTTCAATAGCCTACTATGGGTAAAAGTTGAATATTTGGTAGCTTCTATTCAGATACAATACTTCTCTCTAGAGTAGGATAATAGATATTTTTATACTATTATTGGATATTAATTGATCATTATTATCTAGTTATAGTTGGTGGGAAGAGTAAAATATTACAATTGTCAAACTAATTGATTTTATATATGACAATTCATTGACTGTCATGGATCTGTCTTAGCGGCTAATCGTATTGATATTTATATTTAGTCTAAGCACAATGTCTATAATATTTATTTTCATTTGCTGTTTTCACTTATTCCATTAATACGTTTTGTCTGTTCGTTTATTTTTGTAGTTGTTATTGAAAACTTATACATTTAATTTGTAAATATGTAATGTCTGTATTTTTTTTGTTATCATTGAAAACTTAGACATTTAAGTTGTAAATAATTTATTTCTTTTTTTTTGCCGGCAAAAACTATCAAAGGGGGATTCTAGTTAAATGACGACGCCACCCGTCTTCCGAATTAATAATTTATATTCTATTAAACTATTTATTTTTCTTTTTAAAAACAATAATTTATTTATTAAGATTTATAAAAATTGTGCGTGTATACTATTCTTGACATAAAATTTTTGGAAATGTTTTTTTTTTTAAAAAAAAAATAAAATAGTTGTTCAACCTTTTTTTCTGGATATTAAAATTATATTCGTTCTCTTATCGTCTTGATTAAACATAAAAACATTTCTCACATCAACAACCGTCATGATAAAAGAAAAATAAAGTTGTTTTACTTCATATAAATAACATTAATCATCAATCTGTTTGTTTTTTAATTTTATACTTCCTCCTTTTTTTTTTTTAATAATATTACAGTATATACATTTCGTAAAAGGTTTTTCAGTCATTTGACCCTGATAATTTGTGTTTAACATTAATATATATCAAAAATAAACTCATCGACTAGATTTGATATTGTTATGGTTTGCTTCAGTATATTTGATGTGACCCTCTAATGCCCAAATCCATATTTAAAAGGAATTGAATATTTATATAAATATCTTGGTATATGTGAAAAACAAGATTCAAACTGAAGCCGGAAAGTAACTTAATAAAGAAGAAAAATGGATGTTTGTGTCTAGAGTGTCTGCTGTTCTTCAAAAATATTTAAGATTTATCTCATCATATCTATAAATATTTAGAAAATACTCCCAGTGCTTAACGCTAAAATGAAATAAATATCCAAATATTTTAAATCACCCCAATTTCGCAGAGGGTGGTGCTGAATTGCTTAACCATGTGGGGCGATTTAATATTTGAATATTTAGAAAAAGATAAGTTCTTGTATTTTGGTTTGTTGCTTTTTTATATATTAAAAATATTATATATATATAGAACTATTCTTCTATATATACTAATCTGATTTATTTATTAATGGTTAGATACTAAGAAGCTCATGTGACATTCAAGTTATCAAATTTTATTTAATTGACCAAATTGTTTTTTCTTTTTACATTCCATGTCTGAGAATCAGTTTAGAATATATTCCAACAATGAATCGATCAATCACTCTCACTATTATTCTGTAATTATTTTATTAGTAAGAAAAAAAAAAAATTAATCCCACACCTTCATCTCCCTGCTCTTATGTGCTTTTTTAAAATTGGATTTACTTTTTACCTATTTACTGGATATCATATATTCCCCAAATCCTGTATTGCATTTCAAAAACAAATATAAAAAGCATATAATCTAAGGTATATAAACAGTACATACAATTGATCAGATCATTGTTTAGAGCATTTACTAGAATTAAACTCAGATCTGGACTTATGTATTGTGATGATCACCTCAAACCTTTATACAACAATGGGTGCTTTGCATATTAAAGGGTTTATTTATTATCAGAATTAATTACACAGATCATGTGACCAAAAATAATAAGATGCTACAACTTATGGCAATCAACATACTGTAAACTTTCTCATACTGAAGGCTTGGAGAATTGATGAATCTCAGTTTAATTTTTAAATTACAAAACTAATAGTTATAAATATATATAAACAATCAGATTGCCCCATGTGGTTTAGTGCAGAGTAGAGTATCAACTTTGAAGATTGATTCCAGAATCGATACTTGCGATACTCAAACATCTTATGAACCTTCTAGAAATAATGCCAATTGATTATTTTTTTGCTCTGTTTGGTTTAGTGCAGTGGTAGAGTATCAGATTCTAGAGTATAGGATCCTTGGATTGATTCCAAGAGTATCACATTCTAGAGTATAGGATCCTTGGATTGATTCCAGTACTGGCATTATGGCTCTTCAACTTCTTATGAGTTCTGAGGAACAAATCCATTTTTTTTTTTTTAATAACAACCAGATTTAAGTATACATGCTATTATAGAAGAATTACAGTTTAATTTTAGCACATATAAGATAGGATGATGTCTGAGGAGACTATTATGTTTTGTGCAGTGAGATAGATAAGAGAGTTAGATATGGCTGAAAGTGAAATGCATTTTAAAATGTAAAGATAGTACTGACCGTCACTTAATTTTTCTTCTTTATATTTAATTAAATAGCATGATTTCTCTTTATACTTTAGATGTCAGAGTATATAAAATAAGTCATAAATGTAAAATTGAATTGAAACAGAAATGCCCATTGACACCTGTATTATTTACTTTGTTTCTAAAAGAAATTGGAAATTGAGATAGAAATACTAGGAATAGAGATAGGAATTTTTATAACTGGAACCAGAAAATACTTAATATGTCAGCTTTCCTTTTTTGTGGATATGATATTTTGTTGCAAATAGTGTAAAATATATAGAAATTGTTATTAAAGAAATGTGGAAGGGTAGAAAGAAGTATGAAAATTAAATTTAACAAAGAAAAATATAAATCATAGTTTTTAATGAAACGATTAAAACTGAAAGATGGAAAAGAAAGATATTTGTCATGAAGAAGTGGAATAGTGTAGATATTTACTTATTTTAATAAATAATAAGCAATTAAGAATTAAAATTGAGAAGAGAAATAAAATGTAGAATGGGATTGATTAAAAATTTGATTATTTTTATGTAATGAATATGAGGTATGCAAAATAATTTGAAAAGAACAATGATACTTGCTTTAATCTTTTTGAAATGATGCATATTGTTTTGGCCAGATAACTCAGAAATTTTTGATAGAGTATAAAAAAAATTAGATAAATATGCATCAGGTAATGAATTGGAGACAGCAAATGAAGTTATTCATGGAGAAATGGGATAAACTTTTTTTAATAAAAGAAATTTAAGATGTTTGGAAGCTTACGTGAGTAAAAGTAGGTTAGTAAAAATAATATTTAATCGGATTTAGAGAAGGTAATAAACACATCAAACAAAGGTTTTAGAATATGCACCATTAATAGATTGACAATTTATTTTCTTGGATTTATATAAGACATGGGTTCAGGGTCATAATTATGACCATGAGAAAAAAGAAATGATAAGCTGGTTAGAGAAGAGAAAAAGAAATTATAAAAAACAAATATGAATAAAAGTTAACTTGGGAGTTATATAAGATTAAAAATTATGTAAGATATGAAATGATATGTAATAATACTAAAAAGAGTTTATTAATTGGTGCAAAAGCAGGATGGAGCTTTAGATACCAGGAAAAGAAAACTTTCACAGAATAAGAGTTTGATTATAGATGTAGATTATGTGGAGATAAGAAGGAGATAATGTTGAATATCTATTTTTGTACTGAAGAAAATAGGATAAATTATATAGAGAGTGAAAGAAAATTAAAAAAGGAATATAATAACAGAGATTTTATTAATTTTTGTTTAGGTCTTAATAAAAAAAAGAGAGGAATATGATGATAGGATATTAAAACAGATTTAATTAAAATGAAATAGAAAGAAAAAATGAATTACATTGGGGAAAAAACTTGTCAATAAAGAATAAAAAAGTAGATGAGTTTATTGCCATATATAAGGATGGAGGGAGGGGACGTTTAATCTGACTAATAAAGTTTCTGGGTATATAATCTTTGTACAGAAACTTAAAATTTTGTTCCAGAAGCAAACATTTTACATCACTTTTATAAATTTGATGTTGCAACTTACCAGTTAGAAAATTAAGTTCTTTATGTA
The DNA here is from genome assembly GCA_028023455.1 of Epiperipatus broadwayi. NCBI lineage: Eukaryota > Metazoa > Onychophora > Udeonychophora > Euonychophora > Peripatidae > Epiperipatus > Epiperipatus broadwayi. The sequence continues at coordinate 7,099,843 of JAQFVV010006222.1, forward strand.
TTTAAAAAAGACTGATATATATATATGCAGAAGATATGTTACAGTTCCATTTATTTGGGACCTGGAAATAGAGGGCAAAGAAATTAGATAAAAAGAATTGGTATTATGAAAATCAAATATCAGTAAGAAATATTATGTAGAATATAAAATGGTATTTCTACAGGAGCTTACTATTATTTAGGATAGGAAAAGAAGTCTTGGATAACATGGACAGGAGAATAAAATGGAATAATAATTTTAAATGCAAATGTGGCTTATCTAAAGATAAAAGGATGACTCTAGAGCATTTATTTTTTGAATGCAGAATAAAAAACAGAATAAGTTGTGAGAGCAATGGGAAGAACTTTAAGGTGGAGAGAGTGAAAGAAGTATTTTTTTTTAAAAAAAGTGAATATAAAAGGAAAAAATACCATTGCTATGACACTTGTTTGATAATAATGATTGGTTAGGTCAATAGATGATAAGAAACAGATTAACTTTTAGGCATCTGGCCTTATGCACAAAAACTGTTCACTCTTATCTAAAAATTTAATTGGGTTGATGAGTAATACTCTTTCTTTAATAATTTTTATTGAATCAATCTAGCATATATTTTTTACTTTTATCTTACTATTCATTCCAATAGCATGAATATTTAGTTTTTAGCAAAAGTTGATCACTCGATGAAATATTTGTTGTTCTTTTAGTGTCAATCTATTTTATTCAACACTTTCATTTTGTTGTCTAGGGAGAAGAGAGATAATGTTATTACAGTATGACAAAAAAAAAACCAGTATGAAAATGAAATTTATGCATATAAATCATATTGTTATGAGCACTATAAAATTTAGGCAAATGAATGATAGATAACTATTTATCTTGATTTAAAAAAAACAGTTTTCGAGAGGGAATACAATAATCTAAAACAATTATTGCATTCAATCTCTATTTGTAGTAATAATAGTTTTAAGTCTATCATTCTACTATCACTTTGCTCAATGATAGAATGATGAATAAAAAGCTAAAGATTTCAGAATTGACTCTCAATTTGAATTAACAGAAAAAAGCCAACCTATTTGCATGATTGACTGCAACTATGCTTTATTTCCTGAACAACTAACCACATAATTAATTTTTTATCTACATGAATAAAGAAAAGTTTTCAAAAATTATTATATTTTAATTTTGGATGGCATATTGAAGACAGATAATGAATAGAGTTATAAAGGAAATAAAAGAAATAAAATATTTTTTTGAAGTTATCAGAAAATAAACGGAACTTGAGTATTAAAGCTGCAACATGGAGCATGTATTAGATCTATTGTGCCTTTTCACATTCGAATCAATTTGCTAATAATTGGATCCTAAAGTTATTGGGAGGTTGATATGAATGTCAGTAGGTGCATTAGGTATAATACATGCTCAATGTCGCATGACTAAAAAGAAGTAAAAGTAATAAAATAGTAAAACTTACAACATTAATAAAAAACCTTTAAGAATGATATTTAAAATAAATGTGACTTTCACAAATATGTACCACTTTCAACATTATCAAACAACTTTTAAGAATGACATTTAAAATAAAATTTAAACATTAACAACTTTCCAAAAAAAAATGCAACTTTCACAAATGTGTATGACTTTCAACATTAACAAAAAAAAAATGTGACTTGAAAAAAATGCGACTTTAAAAAACTAATAACTTTTAAAAATGATATTTAAAATAAAATGTGATATTACAATAATGATGCCATTAATAAAAAAATAGTTAATTTAAATATATACCAAACAGTAAATGATTTTGATTTTAAGTAATTTGAATAAAAATACATCAACTATATTCTTATGACACTTATCACATAATATATAACAGGAATTTATGTGTTATAACCAAATTTTTGTATAAACTATTACCACAGAAAATGGAGATCTGCTGTAAAAAGTTTCGCTCTGAAAACCATGTGATTGCAAAGTATGCTGGGATTTTTATAAAACTGTTAATAAACTTAGTTTTTTTTTTTTATAAATAAATTAAATCAAAACTACAAAAAAAATACATATTAATTATTACACTTTCATTAAATTTTTATATAAAACATTCATCTGTTTCGAGGATGGCTCAGTTGGTTAGAGCGTTACCTTAAATTTCAATAATCAAGAATCTAAGGACCCAGGTTCGAATCCCATGCTAGTACTGTCACTGGTCAGGCCAGCAACACCTGAAGAAGAGGGGAGAAAAATACCTCTCGAAACGTTGTGCGTATACTAACCTGTTTGCTGTGATATTACTAACAGTTAGTGCATATACTAACCTGTTTGCTGTGATATTATTAACATTTGTTTGCTGTGATATTACTAACAGTTGGTGCATATACTAACCTGTTTGCTGTGATATTACTAACAGTTGAATGCATTTGGAATATTTAACTAAAAATTAAAACTTTTCTAAAGACATTCAACACACATATTAGATGATGGAAATAGTCCAATATAAAAATACAGCTAGAACACCATCATCACAAACCTTCAGAAAAACAATAATAATAGTCTGTTTTGAAAATGGGAAGTTATATGTTTTTGGAATGTTTTCACAAAGATCCTCAATTATCTATTTATAGCTTTTCTAAGGAGAATATTGAATAAGAAATGAGTTGACTCATTGTTTATGCTCTGGGTTTGAAAAAGCAAATAATAAAATTTAAAATGCACCAATTTCTATTAAATATTTTGAGGCAATCACTTTACATATAGAAACAGTTGTAATATTTGGGTTTTATAAAAAGTTATAGTTAATTTGTTTTAAGTAAATGAAAGCATAAACAAAGCAAACAAAAAAATGTAGAAGCAAAAAAACTGGATCTAATGATCTCAAACATAATCTAATTGTTCTGTCCTTTTTTGGATTTGGTATATAGTTGACTTTAAATTTTATAGATTAATCAGTTAGATCAAATGGGAATTATTAATGGAAGAAGAATTAGTACAGAGGGAATGGAAAATTCAATTATAAAATGAATTATTAATCTTTTTTAATTACTAAAAACTAAATATCAATTACTCATTCAATCCAGTAGACACTAGGTAGAATGCCGAATCTTATGATTATTATTCTGTTGTTGTTGTTGTTTAGAACTTATGATAAAAATGGGGAATATAAAGCCAGGATATGGGAATTAATAATAAAAAAGAAAATATCTGTGCTGTACACCTATATATAAAGACTGTTTGATCTTTTATATATATTTTAATTCATATATAGATTTGAAAATAAACTTTTATTTTAAAACCAATGAAGAGTCACATCATTCTTCTAATTTTAGCCTTTTTTAATTTTCAGATTTTCAAAATGTAACCTAATTAACCATCCATGAATTAAAAAAAATTTTTTTTTTTTTTGTAAATTTGGTATAACATGTTTGGGGAGGGTTTTTTCTTGATTTATTACTACACTATCTTTTTCATAATAATTTATTTTTATTATCACTTTTATGTATGATTTTTAAATTCATTTATATAATACATATATTGATACTGTTAACCTCATGGCGTACACAACATAATAGTGTATGTGTGCATATATATATAAAGTTAAAAGTAAAAATAGAAATAACTCAAACAAAATTTTTTGTATATCTTTATTATATTACACTGGAATAACATAAAGAATAATTTTGAATTAAAAAAAATTATTACAAATTAAATATTTAAAAAAGTTTTATCTAATGTTTTATTCTGATTTTGGTAATTAAAAAGGAAATCAAATTCCCTATCTATTTTTAATTAGATTAAGAACGTTTTTTTAAAATTAAAGCTTGTATAATATATTTAGTATAATATACTCTGATGTTGTTTAAAGAATTAAAAATATTTTGAGATAAAAATTTGATTTTAATTAAGATGAATGTAAAAAAAGTCAATAACTTTTTTTTTTTTTTTGAAAATCAAGATAAAGAATATTTTTTTTACTAATTGTTATTTTTAAATTCCACATCACATTATAAAAGATGGATTTAAAAGGTCATTAATGGGGGATTACGACAATATACAGGCTAATTTTTATGAAGTTACAACTGATGGCAAAAAGTAGAGCTGCTGCTAATGTCAGGCCAGTAGAGTTTGAATTCACATAAAAGCAAAAGCATGCTTTTTTGTGTTCATAATTCATATTGTGTATTAGATGGCATGCCTGAAGTCTATCAAATTATACAGAATGAATGGAGATAACTAAATTTCAACAGTTACCTGATTTATACCTTTCCCAAAGATGTCAATAAACCAGTTTACTATTTTAGAATGGACAGTTTTATTTATTTATAGGTAGAAAAGCACATTTACTGTGTTATGTTGTAGAGTGCATACAGGATACCTACTTCAAAACAGATATTAGTTGGTGAGTAAATAAAAATAAAAATTTATTGAAATGATGCTATTTTAAATAATTAAATTTGCAGTTAAAGTCTTAAAACTTACAAGTTTAAAAGTAAACAAGCTTTTCTTGAATTATATATCTTAAAACAGGACTGATTCTATTATATTTTATTGTTGAAATTAAAAAAAAGAAACTCCCAAAATCTTTCTATATTAGAGAACAAAAGAACTTGTTAGCAATATTTTTAAAGAAGTTTACAATTAATTAAGAGTAATCTGAATAAAAAAAAAGAAAATTTTTTTATGAAGGTTTGTGGAAGAATCTATATTTTTTTTTAAAAAAGAAAAACACTTTTTACTTAAAATGTACTAACAACTTTGATTTATAAGAAGATAATAGTAATACACACATATATGTGCATTGGTTTTATATATATATATTTTAACATGGAATTAATTTTTTTGTAAAAAATATAACTTTAATTTTTTTTATATATATAATTACCAGGGTGTACACACAAATTTGAAAATTAGTCATCAGCCACATATATGTTAAAATTAATTATTATGAATTATAAACATGAATTTTTATTATTGGTTTATGACAATTCAAAGATATCAATTTAAAATTATTATACAACATATCCGAGTCTTTATATATATGTGTGTTTTATGTAATCCGATTGAAATATACGTAAATTACTATATAATAGTGTATTTTTTTATATTATTTTAATCAAAATCAGAATGATGTATTCATATTTATAACAGCCTAGAGAGCTTTCATTTCATTTTATCGTTTCTCATTAATAAATTTATATTTCATTAAGCTATTCCAGTGAATTTATATTGGTATTATATCTTGCTTACAGTAACAGTTATAGAGCTCTTGCTCCCTGAGCTGGGTTCGTGCATAATGGTTGGTTATACAAATTGCAGTTTATGTTTAGTGTGGTACTCATCTTTTAGCTAAAGATGCCGCTCTATGGCACAAAAACCGCGCCAAAACACATAAAAATGCTGTTTCCATGGCCAACATGTTCGAACCCACGTTTTCTATAATACAACTTTTTTGTTGTGCTACAGAATGCAGGCCGCTATGTCGCATTGCAATACAGCATGTATGTCGCATAGCAGCAAATACATTTTCCAAATTCGCACAATTTATAAAATAATTATGGCTTGATGAGACAGTTTGTATTTGAATTGTATTGAAATGTTGTTTTCATTGGATTTTTTTTTATTTTAAACTATTGAAATGTTCAGATTTTTTAAAGCAATAATTATAAGACTTTTTACAATGTACTGTATTGAACTTTTATTTGGGAAAATGTTAAATATCTAGGCTTTTATTGAGTTGAAATTAGGTAACGTGTCAAGTAACGTACTGTTAGTAACATTCCATGAGACAAAGAAGATTCTATCGTCTGTATATTTTTGAAGTAAAAAAGTGCGGTACGAAAAAAATATCCAGTAAGAAAAGTCCAAATATACATGTTTTTTTGTAAAATTCATAAAAAGCAAATATTATAAACATGTTTAATAAGTAAAGAAGACAGTTGTATGTGTTTGTTGTTGTTTAAAAAAGTTTGACTTTCTTTCTTTTGTCCAAGTACGGTTACGATTTTGAATTTTTTTATTTTAGCATTACAAACAACAGAACACTAACCCTAAAACTAATCCTAAACTAACCCTAAAACTAACCTTAAATCTAACCCTAAAACTAACCCTAAGTCTAACCGTAACAACTTTTACTTTTATTACGGTTATTATTTTTTAGTTAAACAACAACAAAAAAAATAGTAACACAAGTAAAAAAAAATATCCGATAGAAAATTGATTAAAAAAAAGCCCTAACACAATTTAAAAAGTATACGATATTAAAAACACGAATCAAATTGTAATTCATTGATTTTATTTTACATTTATTATTATCATTTAAATTGTATACGTTAATAAAAAATAATATTTAAAAAAGACGATTTTGTTTTGTTTTTATTTTCGCATTACAAAAAAGCACAGAAAAATTATTAAAATCAACGGCCCGTGAATGTTCATATTTTATAGTTTTAGCGTGAAAACGGTGCCATCCAACGGCATCTTTAGCTATAAGACAAGCACCCTTAGTGTTATGGCCATCTAGTTGATGATGATTTCATTATTCATCTAATGCTGTATGGTGCAAAAATATATCCATTAAAGTTTATTCACTATGTTTTATTTTAATTATTTATTTAAAAATTAAGTTTATAGTTGGCCAGTACATTAATAGTACTAAGTGGCTAGAGCATTGTTGATGATAGGCATATTTTAATATCTCAGTATTATTTCTTTTGTTATATTCTTATGGATTAGCACTTAAGTTTGTATGTCTAAATTATTGTTTATATAATCTGCCCTAAGTTTAACAAGGACTAAATAATTAGTCTAGTCTATAGTGGACCATTTTCAAATCCAGTCATAATGTTGACTGTGGATTTTATTTTTTTGATCATTCATGATGATGAATGATTATTATTCTCAGTATTGCTGGTGAACTTAAAATTTAACCTTTGTTTTTGCTGATCTCTCATTCTCGTATTTATTATATTCATTGTATATTTAAATTTAATTCAATATTTGATGATGAAGATCATTTTCTATCATCCCAAGTTCATCCCTCTTTCTCTGTACCACTACAAATATATATCATTATTATAATTTTTAATTAATGGACATTTTATTTATAATATATATATGTGACATATAAAATTCAGCATTCACATATACAAAAACTCCTTAATATTGCCTTCAAGTAAACTCAACTGATGTTTCAATCAAGAACTAACAGACATCTGAGAAAAAAGTTCCTGGTATTTTTTTGGTCTTAAATTAAAAACAAAACAAAACAGTAAATTCATCATGTTGGCTGATTCGTGTTAGTAATTAGTCAATCACGTTTGTTTACTGTGTAAATAATACAATGATAATGTTTGTGATGGTATGAACACATGGACTGTACATTAGGAATTTGCTATTCTTTATTCCTTTAAGGTTTCAAAAAAAAAAAAAAAAATCAGTCTTTTTTCAATTAGTTGCAAAAAAATATCAAAATACGTCACCATAATTAAATTAAATTGTGAATATAGAGAGTTTAATATTCATAAGCATATTTAGCAATATAATTACTTCTAAATGTTTTTACAATAGTTTTGCAAGTATTTATGGATTAAAATGAAAAGTTACATATATCTTAAACAGATCATTGGATAAATTAATCATTCAATTAAATTTGGATGAAGCATTTTTTTTTAAAATGCTTGGTATTTTTAGTATAAATAAACTAATTTAATATTAAAAGAAATATACCCTATGTACTTCGAAAAAAGATTTATAATATACGTGTTTACCAGTTTAGGGTGCTGAGATTTAACATTTAATAGAAAAAAATAATATAAGGACTTCAAGACTAGCATAGAAATATGGAGACATGTTGTGGGATCAAGCATAGAATACATGAGTGAGAGAACAAATGTGTGCCGTTGCTTTCATTGAAAGCATTAAAAGGCTGAAATAGAATTAGATTTAAAATGTTACTAGAAAAGATAATAAATAAATAACTGAAGTTTTAAACTGGTTCTCAGTAGATTGTAAAATATTTTGGAAAAAACCATATGGTGGCTGAATAGATGAATTAAAGAAATTTTCTGGAGTGATGTAGATAAGAGAATCTGTGGATCAGAAAATCTGAATTAAACATGGGGAAATCATTACTGTGCATTTCTGTAATCTTTAAAATCTGATAACATTATTATTTACTGCCTTTGGATAAACTACATATTTAAATAGATATCTCAATTTTCACTCTTAGCATTATTTTTGCTCATAAATTCCTATGGCAAAATCTTTTAACAACAGATGATCATCTTACTAATCATAGTCATCTTAAAAAATAAATATCTGCAATTACAGAACATGGATTATTAAATAGAAATGACTTTTTTTTTTAAATAAATTTTTAGTGATCATCCTCCATTCCCCCATAAATTCAAAAGACAAGGTGCACCACAAATATTAAGGGCTCTATGAAAATCTGTGTTTTGTTTATCAGAATTACATCAATCAATTGAACAGATGCATTAGTATAAGAATTAAGGAACATGAACTATTTTTAGTCAAAAATTGCTGATTATATCTGCCTTCATATTTGTTTAGATATAGGGCACATTTTTAATTTTTATGACACTAAAACATTAGAAAAATAAAAGAATGCGAGAGTTTATGAAGCAGTTGAAACAAAAGTAAGGAAGTACAGTTCACACTATATTAGGAATTTATCTTATTTTGTCCCTTTCCCCATCCATTAGCCAAGATGCAATCAAAAATGGTTTAAAAAGTTTATCTACTCTCTTTATCTATGATTGATCAAAATTTTGATAAGAAACACCAAACAATAAATTAAAAGACTATAAAGCACACACACACACTTCATTACTATTTTTAAAATGTCACATCTCATAATAGGACAATGAATGGCAGATCACTTCTCTGAATAATTTTTTTTACCTATGAATTACAGCCTAGTTTATATATGTTTAATATGTCTTTTTTGCTTACATACCTACAACTGAAGATCATTTTCAATTGAAGGAATTTTGCATGAATTGATGAAAGAATTGTCTAATATTAAATGGACCATTGTTAAAATTTATGAAGTTGGAAGAAAAAATGAAGGAACAATTGATTTAAAAAGTTGGCATATAGTTTGCTACAAAATTACAAATATTAGAAGCACAAGTGATGTGGGATTCTTTATATATAAAAAGTGGAAGAACATCATTGGAAAATAGCAGTAAAGTTAGTTATTCAAATTAATGGAAGATAGTAAAATCAGATGATTCACATTTATGCTTGTGATAAAAAAAAAGTAAAAAAAAATTATATGAATATACATAATGATTTTGATCTGATCAAACATTTTAAAATTGTCATGGGAGACTTTAATGCTAGAATTGGTAATCAATTAAAAGATGAAAGTCTTGTAGGTAAATTTCTTAAAATGATAAAAATGAGAGAAGATATTGACTTGTGGAGTTTGCATGAAAAGAAACATTATGAATTATTTTTTTGAAAAAAATAATAAATAAATATATCCAAATAGAGAAACAATAGAATTTGATTATATTTGCCTAACAGAAAATATGTATTCTAGTATTGGAATATTTTTAATAGATTCAACATAGGAAGCGATTAGTGAGATATTCCTAACCTTCAGAAACACTCCAATGAATTTAAATTAGAATTTTCAAATCATTTTACAATATTAACAGACTTTGAAAATGATTTAATCTTATCTGGAATCAATAAGAAGATAATGGATAATTTATTAAAAATTGCAAAAAAGCTGATACAAGAAAACAACAATTTTCCAATAAATTTTTTATTGAAACAATACAGTATATGAAGAAAAGAAGAAATATGAAAATTTTTAAAAATGATCTAGTAAAAGAAATTGATTATCTAGCGTTTTGTAAAATGCTATAAAAAGGAGATAACATTAAAACTATATATAATTGTGAATTGGCAAGAAAATTTATAGAAGAGAATAAAAGTCTCAAAAGTATTAAACATTATTTGGTATTGAAAGGAAACTTGTTTTAGCAATAAAAAAAAAAGATAGAATTTTCCTAAAAAGAGAAATGATATGAAATAATCAAGAGCAAAATATATATATATCACTTATAATTACGCACCCTCCAAATTGCTAAGTGTTTTAAATGAACAGGTGAAATATAGAATTAAATCTATGAAGAAGGAAAAAAACTCAAGGAAATTGTGGAATTATTACTGATGTTTTAAAAGAAACAGATTAAGAAATAGCAAATTGTTGGCAAAGCTATTTTACCAAATGTTTAATGATAAAGATGTCCAGATAATTGGAAGAATATAATAGTAATATTGATATTCAAGAAAGGTGATAAAAACACATTGGAAATTACAGGTCTATCAGTTCTATATAAAATCTTTACCAAGATAAGTATAGGTCATCTACAGTAAACTTTGAATTTTATTGAACTTAAAGGATAAATTGCATTTAAAAGTGATTTTAAAATGGTAGATCATATCCAAGAATTGAGAGAAGTTATAAAAAGGACTATTGAATATGAGTTCTCCATTATGTCTTAAATTTGTAGATTATGAAAAGGTGTTTATAAGCATTTCTACAATGATAAAAATATTGGACTATCAATATATAGACTTAGAATATTATTGTCTTCTGAAGAATATTTATCAAATTTCAATAGCAGTAATTAGATTACACATGATATTAAAAAGATTAGTATTGAAATGGGTGTTTTACAAGAAGATTTCATCTAAAACGTTTTTATTGCCATTTTAAAAGAAATATTTTCTTGGTTAAAGCAGAAAGATAAGGAAGTAAAAATAAATGGAGATTAATTAATCTAGATTTTGTAGATGCGGTTAGTTTTGCAAATAATGTTTCAAGGCTTCATGAAATGTTGCAAGAGTTATTAGATAATAATAATAAGAAATTAGGACTGATCATAAAGACTAAAATAATATTCAATGGATTTTCTTAGAAAAAGAAAGTAGAAAGTGATAATTATGAATTAGAAAAAGTTAACATTTTGAATACCTTGTCAGATTTGTAATATACATTGAAACTTAATGGACAAAATTAATTATAGAATTAAATCTTGGATATAGTGCTTTTGGTAGAAGTAGCTTAATAATGAAAGGAAATCTGTCATTACTTAGGGATCTGAAACTTGGAAATGTAACAAAACCAATGCAGAAACATGGGTAGGAAATGGAATTTAGCTATATATATTGTTAAAAGTGATATTGATAAATGGACAGTTGAAGTTTTAATTTTGATTGTAAAAAACCTAAAAAAGTGATCATATGTTGGATGAATGGATGAAATAAGGAAGTTTTCTGATTTTTTTAATTTTTATTTATTTTGGAAAATGTATAATATAAATATGTTAAAAAAAATCAAAAATTTAAACATTTTTTTAAATAAATTATATCTGAACCCATCTCATGCACACACATAAAAATATAGTGGGAGTATTCACTAAAAAATTAAAAAGTTAAAAAAAAAAAAAAAAGTAAAAAGAAGAGTGCGTTGATGAAAATAATAAATAAAACCAAATTATTGCTTTATTGTTTTAATTATTACTGTATAAAAATGTTGCATCTACATAAAATAAGCAAATACTGTACAGTATTTTTAAGTTTAATATTGTTATTGATAACTTAAATTTATACAATATACAGAAAGTATTTATTTAAATAAAAGCTTTAGAAAGTTAGAACAATATTTGTTTAAATTTTCAGCAGAGTTTGGGTACTTTAATTAAAAAACAGGAACTTTATAATTAGGGTTAAAAGGTTACTCTTGTTATTTGCTGGTGATGTTTTACTATTAAAACACCTAGTGGCTGCACTGTGAATTAAAAAGTTAAAGTTTAGAGAGTTAAAATTTCTTGTTTATTATTATTTAATATACTATATACAGTATATTTAAATACTAGTATATATTAAATCAGAGATCTGAAAACATGGATATAAGAATGGTGGATTTGGTGGACTATTGCATGTTAGGGAAAAAGGAATCTGAAACAATTAATAATATATGATAAATTGATAACTTTTTATGATAGTAATGAATATCATGAAATTTATGTCCTATCAAATCCAGAACTAACAAGAAAAATAAATAAATAATCCAATTGAGAAATATATATAATTACTCATTAAAAAGTTAAGAGATATCCCATTTCTAAAAAGCATTTTGGATAAAATGTAGAGGATAAGAGAAAGAAATAAAGGATGGAAAAAATTATTACAAGATTTTAAGAAAATAGAGTTATAAGATTTTGAAGAGCAGAGCAGTTGATAGAAAAGTTGGGAAAGTGGGCTAGGTAAATGTATTTTTGACAGATAACTGATAATAATCAAAGATTTTTGTTTCCAATAATTAATATCAATTGCTTATGTGTCTTTATTTATTGTATGTAATTATAAAACTATCATTTGTATTCTCTCACATTCATTGACTAATCACTGTTAGAAGATATCTGGCACTACTGTATAGTGCAAAAAATACAAATTGAGTGAACCGATTATGTCAAATTTAAGTTAGGTTTATTTTATCTACTACTTATCTAAAGTCGAGACATATAACAAAAATAAAAGTCAATATCGTATTATTCTCACAAGCGGAAGTTATGAGTCGCGAAAGTTTTGTTGCCATTTAGACAAAATAGTTAATGATCCAAAGCATTTAAATTTCTAAGTTTTTGAACTCAGACTCACAACCTGTCAAACTATAAAGGTGTAAACTAGTCCCCCTTATTCTATACTTATTTTAGTATTCTGAATTCACAATCAAACTATAAGAAATCTGAGCGTAGTATAAGGTATAAAATGGTATAAACTAAACTATCACGTGACTCACTTATGCCGAACACTATCATGAGACCCACTCAAGCCATAAGCTGAAAACTATCAATTTCAAAGATTTGCAATTCATAGTTCGTAACTTGTCTTTAAATTTTTTTTTCCATCTTTATTTATCTTGGGAAATAAAATGTTATTTGAGAAGGTTTTGTAAATTGAATTTTAAAACTTGTTTTACAAGTTAAATTCATTTAAATTAGTGTTAACTTGTTTTAATGGTTATTACTTTTTTTATATACACACTTCAAAAGTTTTTTTTGTTATAATTTTTTTTTTAATAATTAAATGTTTAATTGGTATAATAACTTAAATATTTTAAAATTAGATTATATTTTAAATCGTAATTAAAAAAGAGATTAGCGTAGTCTTCTTTTATTAAAAAAAAAAAAAAAATTGAGAATTTTAATTACTGGACTTTTATATATATAAGTCACCAATTTGCCAGTATTTATTTACAATACGTAATTTTTTTTTCCCGATAAGCATAAATCTCCTGCAAGGCAAAGATTTGTCACAAACTATTTTAAAATTAATTGCTGTAAATAAACACCAATCTAATATTTTTTTAAATCGTTGTGATAACTATTAAATTTAGAAATTTAATCTGAAACGATTGAATATTTTGAATTTTATTTTGTACGATATATGTGTTTTTATTCGATTCTTTTTTCATTTAAATAATCTTATTCCAGTCATAACCTTAAAAATAATTGTGCTTTTTTTTTTTTTGCTGCGGAAAAAAAAAGTAGTCGTAGAATTAAATGAGTAGTAAATAATTATGCAAATTATCTGCTGACTTGTCAATATTTCTGAATGTATAGAAACATCTTTTAACCTTCCCAGTTGCACTCAGCAGCAGACTAATGAACTATGATATATAACACTCAGGATCATTACACATTGTTATTTTAAACAATTCAAAACAAAACTACACTCTCCATATAGTAGTGCCATCTTGTGCTAACAAGAGCAATCAATGGATGCCAGAAGGCTTGTGCATAAAATCCCTATCTAGTGCCTACTCATCCAATATCCCCAGACTAGTTTCTGGCTTGTGGCCTTCATCAGTGAGGAGCCTTGGATCTGAGAGCACTGCACCTAGATCTTAGGATCTAATGCAACCCTCCAGCACCCATCTTTTAACTCTATTTAACTACAAAACTATGAGAATGAAATTGTAAACACTATTAATATTTTCAATCCAAGCTCAATAGCTTATATAGTATGAGATAGTGATCATGTGATGTTTAGTGGTTTACATTGTTATTTTGTTATTGGTGGCTTGAAATTTTTTTTGAAATTGAATAACTTATCATTCAATTCTAACTGCTGATGAAACAAAAAAAAGAAAGAATAGAAAAATTACAGTAAATGTATAAAAAAGGATTTGTATCAGAATTTCGATGCATACAATTAAAAGATGCAAATATGATTAGATAATCATACAATTTTATTGTCACATTGAATACAAAAAGAGATGAACCATGGTCCTATTACTAGCCTAATTGACTGAAAATATTGTAAAAGAGAAAACTTTGTGGCAAAAGCACAGTTAGTCTTTGAGATTTTTTTTTTTTTCTACAGGTAGCAGAACATACAGACTTGGTCAACCAATTGCTTATTTGCAGTTAATCATCATGTATATAAGTCAGTTATTCATCGTTTGTGAACCTATTGATAATCTGACTACAGTTCTTGATCACATAACTTTTTTATTATTTTATGTTAAAAAAAAAATATTGTTTATAATATATATAAGTTAAATAATATTTAATTAAATACATGTTTATGATATTTTGTAAATATGCAAATTTATGTAAAGTATGTGTGTACATAAGTCACGCTGTACATATATCTCTCCGCTATAAGAAGGATTGCTCAATACACATTTTCTGTTAGTTTTAAACTCTTTCAGATAAATGAATAAAAACATTGGATACAGCAAATGTACCTAAAAATGCATTTCTGTTGAACTAGCTTCATCATTTACTCCCACAAAATGTCATTGTCATATATTATTTAGAGATTATATTTTGTTATATCTTAATCTACAAATATACATCTTTTATATAATGTTAAAGATGGATTTACAATGCTTTAGATAAATATTAATGTTATTAACAATTTATTAAGAGTTTGTTAATATTAATACAGAAGTAGCCTTTAAATGCAAAGATTAGTTCAGTCATGCATGGCATTATTTAACTTTTTTTTTTTTTTTACACATACTGCTATTAAATATATTTACTTGAAAATCTTTGAGGGCTTACTTTGTTTGAAGGAGTATAATATTTAACAGAAGATTTTCAAACATATATATTTAATAGTTCACTAATATAAAATTAAAATAATGCCATGTTTAATTAGAGTTTATAATAACTTTTAATTAAGTTTCAAGTTTATATCTGGGCTGATAACAGAATAACATCCCTACTTTAGTAAATAGTCATTAATATTAACATATGTATCTAAAAAATGTTATGTCAGGCATTAATAATGTAAAAGAATTGTACATTTGTAGTTTAAATCATTGTAAAATGGCATTTAGGTACTATTTGATGAAATATTTATTTTTGCACTGAGGTCATTTACTAATCAAAATTGAATAGCCACTCAAAGTATTTGTCTGAAGGAAAAAAGAACATATTTTGATAATTTTTAGCGATTTTAAAAATTTCCATTTCTGTTTTAACTTGGCCATGACACAATAAGCTAATGCAGTAACTATAATATGTATAATTATATAGATGATAATAGATGAATAGTTGAAAACTTAAACTGGATTTTAAAAGATTGTAAAAGATATAAAAAGTGACCACATGTGAGATGGATGGAAAAATAAGGAAATGTGCTAGGGTGATGAGCAGAAGAGACAAAAGATGGGAGAAAATGAATTGAACTTGGAAAGATCTTTATCCTATAGTGGATTGATAATATTTGAAAATGATGATGATATATTCATGTTTATTTTATTATTATTATTTTTTGAGATGTTAAAAAAGCCTTTGTTATGCAGTGGACTATTTAATGACAGTTTTTATCTTTTATTTTGATCTATAATATATGTAGATCCAAATTTTAACCTTAAAAATTGGTTAGCATCCCATATGTTTCCCCATTCATTATAAGATTTTTTTTAGAATTGATAATATGGATTTTTTTTCTCTCTTTTATGATCTGATCCTAGTAGAATTGCTATTAAAAATTTCCTATTCCAGTGCTAATTTAGTAATCAGTATATTTAACAATATTTCTCATACTATGGTTCTAGCTATCCTTGTCTCATGGGCAATACTGAGTTGCCATTGTAAGATTTTTTTAAAACTCTAGTGATAATTCTTCTCTCCATCACTTTTGGACATATATGCATCTTGCTTTCTCTCTACGTATATACAGTATATATATTCATACATACAGAATTCTAGTGAAAAAGTAACTTTTTCTGAACTTTCTGCAGCACCATCCCTTAGGCAACATATATGTTATATAGCAACCTAGTTTAATTATTTATCACAAATGTTTTAAGGATCATGAGTTATGACATGAAATGTGATAGTGTGTCTCATTTAACCATAACTCATGATAGAATAACATGTTAACATTAAATTTTGTTTTAAATTGGGAAAAACTACTACTGAAATAATTGAAATAGTTCAAACTATGTGTGGCAGTGAAGCCATAAGTCATAAGAATGTTTTCCAATTGATTTGCAACATTTTATAATGGCAACAAAAACATTAAAGATTATCCACAAAGTTATGAAACACACTGTCACAATTCATGCCATAACTTGAGATCCAGACAAACTAATGTCTTAAAATTTTGTGGCAAATAGCTAAACTATATCATTATGTACATGCGTTGAAACAGAAATGACACAACAAGCATCTTAAAGAAATGATAAATTATCTTTTCATTGGGACATATTATGTATATATATTTGTAGATAGTAGACAGATAGGTTAATAGAGAGAGAACGAGTAAGAGAGAAAGCACTATACATCATTAACAAAAACATCTTCATTATCTGGTCTAACAACTCTAAATTTGAGATGCTACAATAAACTATGAAAAAATAATGGCAAACAAACAATTGATGATGATGAAATTATTTAGTTATCTCAGGCTTATGAAGAAAAAAATAATATACATATACAATGAAATGAGTTGATTTATTCATTTATCTATCCTTTATTAGTATGTAATCACTATTTATTGTTAATAAAATTTTTGTTGAAATGAAGATCTTTTATAATTATATATGTATGTTAAATATATCATATATATTCTCTAGGCAGTAAGATGAATTATGACTAGGTGTTAATATTTAATTATTATTGGTGATAGTTTGCTACTGCTTGTCACTTTTCTGGCATTTTTTTTTCTAATTATTACTTTAGTAAGTTTGAGATTTCAAGTTATTTTATAAAATAAATTTCTGCATCATGATATATTATTATAAAAAGTTATCAAGTAGATTATTAAACTGGTAATAAAGTAAATATTAATATTTTGGTTCAGCAAAGGAAAGTAATAAAGCAGGAGCAGTTCTTTATTCTAGTGCCATATATAATAAGATTAAATAATCAATCATTCCCAGATGGCAGAGCATTTAAATCCCAACCCCAAACTGATTTCTGGATTTTACATCTATTAATGAGGCTTGGAATTTGAAGTTGGAGTTAGGTTTATTTATCTGTTCAAATATGTTGGTTTGGATTCACTTTTTAGCTTAATTATAAAAGAAAGTTAAAAGCATTTGCTAGATGCATGATTGCTTTAATTTTAACTTTGAATTCCATACCTCATTAATAAAAGAAAAAAACCAGACACCCATCTAGAGTTAGCACTTCCAAATGTACTATCATCTACTCTTGCTCTACTATATATATTGTGAACTGTTAAATGATTTATTGACATTAATAAAAATACATATATTTTAAGTAGATCAATGCATTTGACATAAAATTTAGTGCAGTGAGAGTACAAATTCAGAATTGTGAGATCCAGGATCAGTTCTCAATTGAGCAGTTCAAAAAAACCCCAGTTCAGTGAAGTAATTGGATCTATTGAGTTCACTTCCATGTGAGTGCTTGAATGTTATGTGATGTTTTAGTTGTATAATCATTTCACTTGAAATGCTGCTAGTGAAAATGAATTGAAAACAGTATTTAGATATTGTATTAAATTGAATTTAAGACAATGCAATAAATTATATAATTACAGTTGATTGGGGGATAATGTGAATACTTGAGAAGTCGATTGCCAGGAGGAGACAAAATTTCATTCAATTAACTAATTTCATATTTTTATACCAGAAGCAGAAAAAATGTACATATATTGGTTAGAGGTAAAAAAAAAAAAAAGTGTTATGAAAAATAAATAGGAATAAAATAAATAGTTTGGAGTTTTATATGAATAAAAATTATATAAAATATGAAGGGAATATATGATAGCATAAAAGGAACTTATTGTTACTTGGTGCAAAACAGGAGTATTAGATACCAGGGAATGAAAGTAAAAATGGGTTTGGATTAATGTAGTTTACATGAATATGGAAGTGGAAATAAGATAAAGGAAATAAAAGGAATAGAGATTTTATGATTATTTGTTAAGTTATTTATATAAGGCAGTAAGGCTAATGAAATAGTTTTTATTAAAATGCTACAGAAAATAAAAAAAGAAATGAAACAGGGCTGAGACCATAATTGAGTAATAAGGAAGAAATAGATGAATGTATAGGAGTATGAAAGCATTTGGAAGGAAGGAATATTTATTTAACATGGTTAACAGAGTCCCTAGGAATAGAGCCAGCATATACATAAAAACTTTTGATTTCATTTAAGAAGCCATTTTAAATGAAGTCATACCTCACCCCCCCCCTTAAATGAGAATTAATTCAAAAACATTTAATTTTAAATCTTCCACTTTGTCAATTAACTAAAATCATAAAGCAGATGATTTTATTACATGTAAGTAACTTCTTCAGGAAGAAAAACTTGTAATAAAACTATTTACAAAAGATCAGAAATGCTTTTGTTAGTAACATTTAGATGTTTTTTTTTTTAAAAAAAAAAATTACATAGCAATACTATTCACATATACATTTGATTATATTGACAAAATAGAAATTAATTATTACATATATATTATGGAATATGTGTGTACATGTCATATATACATGTGCTCAAATGATTACTTATTAATTTATTTAAATGATAGTGAATCAAGTATGTGTGAAAAACAATCTATGTTTGAAGATGTATATTAAGTTATATATGCATCACGCATATACATCATAATTTTTTTGTCTGAACAATATATGTGTTATATATCTCCATTAAATATTTATATAAAATTAATTTATATTTTACTTATGTGAAGTAAAAATATAGATCGACCAATAAATATAGCTCTCTGAATATAAAAAATAAATCAGCTGTTAAATAACCCACTGAATAATAAATGCTTCTCTGGTACATTTGTCTAGAAAAATATTGAAAAATAAGTCACCAGATTAATAAAATTTTATTCTTTAACTGAAAATAGATAAAAACCCATTTTCTGATTTGCATGGATATCTGGGTTAGATGTGGGTCAGGTATCTGGAAAAAATCCTAGGTTTGCCTGGATGCTGATTTAAAAAATGTAAGTTTTATCCTTCTGGTGTGGGCATGTTAAAAAAATGTATTAACTCACTGTATTGGCATATATTCACTTCATTTGTTTATAAAATATTTAAAATTAGTTTTAAAAACAGTATGAGGGTGTTGCAATCTGTAGTGATTTTGACATTTTTTTTGTAATTTCTCATGTTTTTTTTACTCCTGAAGATGTTAACAGCATCATAGAAAAAAGATGCTTAAATTTTAATATAATAAAGTAATTATTATTATTTAATTAGATATGACTTAGTTTCCTGATTATGAATATAAAATAAATTAGAATTATTTTTATTTGCTACTGAGTAAAAGATAAAACATTAATTATTTAAACTATTCTAGATTTGTAAATAGTACATGCATACACACTGTGCTGGAATTAGATCTCAACGCTATAAAAATCCGCAATTAACTGAATGATTTTTAAAACCACAAAATAGCAATGTTCTCATTCATATCAGCTAGCAGAACATTGTGATGTAATTAGCACATTGGTCTGCCATGATTATGATTTGGGTTTGAATATAAATGGATCTTGTGAACATTTTTCAGGTAAAATTATATGGTTCGTTACTCAGGAGGTCATGTGATTTTCAAGCCTCAAAGTAATAGACTGAATTAGGAATTGATTCAGAAATGTTTAGGTTTTCCTGTCACTGTATTTTAACTCACCAAGTCCTACTTAGAAAAAAAATTATATAGTGATGTTTGTGTTTCTAATTTTCATTGTATTTATAAGTGAAGATTTTTGTATGTTTGTTTTTATTTAAGTAGCAACAAATATTTTTTCTATTTATTATCTAATTTATTGGTCTTTTAGATGATATAATAGATTAAATAATGTTAATATAGTTAATATGATTTCTAATATATGATATATGTGTAATTTTTTAAAACAATTATATGGTTATTGGTTGAGAAGTGATATAACATTAAAGCACCAAATCAAAGGTTAACACATGCTTTTATTTTATTTCACTCAGTTGAGATTCAATCGAAGAATCTTTAACTTTGAGTCTGCCAATTTATTATTGTGATAAATTCCACTGAGCATACTCTTAGGGATTTAGTTCAATATTATGTATATGTTCAGTGGAGAGTAGTAATGAGACAAAATATTGAGTAGAATTGATGAAATTAGCTAGGAAATGGCATGAGGATAAATAAATTTAAATTTAAATCTATAGCATTTAGATAAAATAAAGGAAATTTAAAAAACGGCAATTGTAAATTATCAAGCTGGTAAATACTTTGAAGTTGAGAAGCTGGTTAACTGATAATGAAAGTAAAAAAATCAACATGAGGATTTCACTGGCTAAATAGACTTTTAATATGACTAGAATATTATTTTGCTAGTTTTTTAAAGTTAGTTTTTTTTTTTTAAAAGTCTGTTGAATGCTTTATTTCAAGTTAGCTTTTTATGAAGTAGAGCATGCTATGTAGATATGTATGTATATAGAGAGAAATGGAAAAGATTCAGAATAAGGTTAGTAATACAGAAATATTGACCATAAAAAAGTAATTATTGAAGAAAGTGATAATGTGGAAGATGAATTGAAATATATTTAGAGATGAAGAAATTATATTATAATTGTAGAAAGTAAAATAAATAAAAGAGAGAAGTTTATTGATAAACTCAATGAATATGATTGTTAAATGACTTTTTAAAAAAATAGAGCAAGAGATAGGAAAACTTGGAGAAGTTGATTCATGTTGATGTATGGAATCTGCCATTTGATATATAGTGTTGATTTATTTATTGGATGATCTTATTATCAAATGAAGTTTGAGATTCAAAGCAAAAATTGTACCTATAATACTATAAATCTCTTGCAACCTTTATTAATAAGTAATAATCACAAAGCCAGTTACTTGGAAGTCAAATGATGTTTGAGTGTCAAAATGACAGGCTAAATACAATGATTCATTTAATTAATCAAATTGTTTTAGGGGTTTTTTATATCAGAGAATTAAATCTCCCCACTGTATTAAATTGTTCAAAAAAAATCTTTTAATTATATTTTTAAATTGTCTGTTAAGAAATTTATCTTTGCTGCAAGATTTAATTGTTGCTAAAGTTGTGTCTATCTTAAAAATATTTTCCAAGCCAAATTATTTAATTATAGGTTCATATATTTTGACATATATTTTCAAAATGTCCATTTTATTTAAACAATCTGAGAATTTATCTTTTTTATTTTCTACAGGTGATAATTGATCCATTGAGTAAACATGCATTTAATAAGTAACTGTTATATCAAATAAAATTTCACTGATTAAATGCTGATGTCTTTTAATTTTGATAATTATTTCTGAAAAACTACTTAAAATCCAGTATTTAGAAGCCTTTTGTAGTGTGTCAATTTGAAAATATATTTGAGCACTTTCTTATGTAAAATGTGAAAATGCATTAAGCTCTGATAATCAATACCTTGCTTATAAAGATTCCATACATATATGTTCTGGATGGATGCGATGCAGTGCAACATGGCTTCTCTTTTATCAAAGTTAGATATTTTTCAGTCAATAAGCCAAGGTAACCTGTTAGGTATCTCTTATTAATTTTTAATTTGTGCATCATCCGAAACCTTACACGTATTTACATTTTTTCATTTCCGAACATATCCCGAAGTCATTCTTACCAGCCCCTATTCCCAACATAAAACCATAAATCTTTATTCAGTATAATCATTTAAATGATGCTTATTTTCTCATAACTTCCTATTAGAATTCTTTCTGCTTGTGTTTACATTTTTTTGGCAAATATTTTCTATATCTTCGTCACACAGTATACAAGCCAAATGCCCAATTTATTCTATTTATGCATATATTTTTTTGTTACTAAAGATCAAACATAATTATCACAAAATGACTCACATCTGGTGATCTACATATTTTTATATATATTCCATCCCATTTTTTTCTCCATGTCTGCTCTCCATCTCTCTACGTTTTATTAGTGAAACTATTCTCTTGTCTTAATCTTTACTATAATAATATTCATAACATATTTTGTTTTTTGTATAGACAGACTGACAAAAATTTTTAGTTTATTTTTTTAGCATATCCTATTATATTTCTCAAAAGAGTTTATTTATAATATAACCCCAAATTTCAAAATATATATTAATGATCACTTACACAATGTGTATAATTTTTTTGAAATTTTAAATATTTTTTAATACTCTACCCCTTTTTTTTTTATTAATTATAAAAAAGATTTTTTTTATATAAATAAACATGTGATTATATTTATTTTTTGTTTAGAATTTGTCACCAAATTGCAGCCCTTTTCTAAAATGTGTAATAATAAAATATGTCAGGAAATATATTTCCTATTCTATAAAAAATAAAAACGTGCCCTGAAGATGTAAGTTAAAATGGAAAACAGTGAACAATGTAATTAATATTTTGCTTGTAATCTAGCATAAAAATTGTAAAAATATCTTAATAAAACATATTTAAACTGAATAGAGAAATACTATTAAATATTATTGTTCTGCAACCCATAAATCAAATGTTCTTAAAATATAGCATCAAATATACTACTATACCAAAATTTAAATGCTTATATTATTTTTATGGATTATTTTATTATTAATTTGCAATGCTACTATAAAGATTAAGTTTCTAAAATAAATTGTGTTAAGGCATGGCAAGAAATGGCAAACTCACACCAATGATTACCATATGTTGTTGATTGGTCATGATTCCAGATGCCTACTTACCATAACTGCCTCTGAGCTAAGAATATAATACATACAGTATGAAGAGTTAAAATTAGTATTTTTTTTTCTTAGTTATTTTAATTAACTAAAAACTTGAATAATAAATAAATGAATAGTTGAATTTATGTCTGTATATATATATATGTATCATAGTAATTACCATTAGTTATTCTATTTTCAGTACAATTAGGTATTTTATTTATCAATTTTGTATGGACATTGTGCAAGTAGCTATCTATTATTCAATAATATTGTTCTATCTAATTACATGATATATTATCATCATTTCCAATGAAGATAACTCAAAGCTTAATCCATTTTCTCTGATCCATAGCCTTACTATATCACAACAGCAAACTTGTTTATTTCAACCATCCATCTCACATGTAGTCTTTTTCTAGGTCTTTTACAATTTCTTGAGATCCTGTTTAAGACTTCAATTGTCTATCTATTATATTTTCTAGCAATATGTCCATATATACTCCATTTCAATCTCTTAATTCTTTCAGTGATGTCAGTGGTACCTATTTGTTCTCTCATCATCCACTAAGACATTCCATCCAAGTTTAATTCTATGATTAAGTTCATCAATTATGTTTCCATTTGTATTAATATTCTGGTCAATGTATTTGTAGTTGTTAACTTATTTTAATTCGTAACTATCAATCAATTAATTTTTTCTTCTGTGAAAATCTATTATATAGTACTTTACTCTTTTTAGCATTTATCTTTAGTCCTACTTCCATCTGATGACTCTTGCAACATTTTCTGATGCTTTGAAGCACTATTTGGAAAAACATCTTCATCATCTTCAAAATCTAAATGATTAAATAATCTCCATTTACTTTTACTTTCTTAATTTCTCTATTTTAATCCACAAAATGCTTATTGTAGAACTATTGTAAAATGTTTTGGAAATATGAAATTACACTCTCACACAAACTTTCTTGATATATATTTTCTTAGTGTTATCCATTTAATCTAATCATCATTATTGCATTTTAATAAATATTGTTCAGAATATGATAATATCCTGAGACTATATTGTGTTAGTCCAAGCTTTAATGACTATGGAAATGCTTATAGAATCAAGTGCATTTTTATAATTTATAAATCTAAAGTATAATGCCAACTCATATTTATTGATTCTTTTTATAACTCCTCTTATTATTTGGATGTGTTCCACTATGTAAAATCAATTTCAAATTCAAATTATTCTGTTTGGATTGGTTTGAATTTGAAGTTTGCTGTACACAAATTATAATGATCTTAGTAAAGATTTTGAATAGAAGTGATATCTTTCATTAATAGTTTAATTTTGAAGCAGTTAAAAGTGAAACAAGAACTTCTTGGAGTCTGAATTTACAGCATGCTACTGTTTATGCTGTTTTTGTAAATTCAAAAGATGATTTATAGCAGTGGTCTTCAACCTTTTCACACCTGTGGCCCGGTAAAAATAAGGATAAGATTTCGTGGACCAGCAGAAGTTTAGATAAATTTTCTTAAAGATGTAACCTGCTTAGCCTTAGATAAGCATAATTGTTTTAACTGACCAAAACAGCACACTAGTTATTGTGTATTGTAATGGTGTTACTTACCTTCACATGCTAAATACTCTTTTTCGAGTTGCGCAGTCATACTGCTACAGAAAACATACAATAACAATCGTTCTCATTAATGTGCTTGCATTTTACATCTTTTATTTCATTGTTAAAATGTGCAAGAATAAGATGTTATTTACCTGAATGTTGAAAAAGTCAAAAGTTTTGATCTTATTTTATTTTGGGGGGAGGGGGTGAGAAATACTGAGACAAAAGATAGCCACCAAAGTTATTTTTTGTTTGTTTTTATTTTTAAAAAAAGGTAACAGAAATTGGTTTTAAAAATAAACATTTTAGTATTTTAGCAGTAGACAAATAAAGCCCCAAAAAAGTGGGCGTATTTTTAAACCAAAAAAAAAAAGAAAATGAAACTTGAAAAAGTCAAAAGTTTTGATCTTACTTTATTTTGGGGTGGTGGGGGTGTATTGAGAAATATATTGTAAAAGTTAGAGGTAGAACTTATTTTTTGGTTTTTATTTTTAAAAAAAGGTAATAAAAATTGATTTAAAGCCAAAAAAAAAAAAATTGCCATAGAAAAAATTTAAGAGATCAAAAAAAGTCACGTTACATTTTATTGTTTTAACAATGCTGATAAGCAGCCATGATTGACTATCAAAAGACAACCGGAGTTTGTATAATAAAAAACTTTTTTCTACCCCCCCCCCCATAAACATCTGTGATAAATAGAAAAACAAATTAATTTATGTATGATTGATTAGATTTTGTTTTTGTTCTGTTTCTTTTTTTTATATCGGGAAAAAATGCGATGAAAAAATAAATAAAAATTGTTCATATTAATTAAAAGTTTAAAATCTTATTATTTTGTTATTACAAACTTTCTTGCTAGTCTAGCTGTAGACCAACAGAAAACTTCTGCGGCCCGGTGCTGGTCCGCAGCCCGGTGATTGAAGACCACTGATTTATAGAATGTTTTGAATGTAACATGTAAAGATTTTGTCTTAATTAATGTTCAAAAAACTTCCAAGTTCTTTATCAGCTAGTGATAGAAAAAAATATTCAGTAACCTTTAGCTCAGATGATTATCATCTTAAGAATATAAGCTAATTTAAATATCTTTTTAAGCAGAATGGTACACTTAGATGCTTAGATGCAACAAAGACATCAGTGTGCCACTATAACAGTTGATATTTTCTATTGTTAGACCTCATGTTAGTTTTTGTTAATATTCAGTCTTTGATTGTAATATAAAATCTTTATATTAAAACTCAATAAATTAGACTTGATTGCATAGAAATTTAAGTTTAGAAAATAAAAAAAATTCTAAAAATATATTTAAAATTTGCAAATATTGAAAAAATAAGTTCATAATGAGAATAAAGAACATTTTTGTCATTCAGCAGTGAGCAAACCAACAGTCTAAGGTGACTCTAGAAAACCAATAAAATATTTGATTGAAATTTATTTTTAAAATGTGAATGAGTAAATGTTAATCTCTGATAGATCTCTAAAATTCTCCTTAAAATATTAAAATTGCTTTATAATTTTTAGAATATCTCCAAAGATCACAGTGTCATTAATGTCAGGAAATGACATTTCACAATCATTATCACAAGAAATAGTCATTTTTTAATCACAGTCTTTTTAATTTTATGGTCAAATTTATTAACTTCTATTTTTAAAAATAAAACATGAATAAAATCAAAGTGCTTATGTGTTTTCTTTTAGTTTTAAATAATTGTTATACAATTATTATAAAAAAGTAATCAGAAATATTTAATGAACTACACAAAATTTATATTTTTGTTATTCTGAAATTTTTCCCAAAGTCATCTTCAAATGCTGTGGAAATCAAATTATGAAAAACAAAGTGCAGAGGTAGTACTGAATAGACTTTGATCCTTCCTCACATTTCCTGAAAATCAATATTTGCTAGTCACAGTAAACCTACGGAAAAGTCATCACAGATAACCATTTCTAAAGTAAATAGCTGGTGAACTTCATATGAGCAGAATTAATACTGTTTATATTTCTTTTGAATGTTAAATATAATAATTAAAATAGCTGAAATTTATACATATTCTTAATAGAAAAAAAAGACAAGGCCAACAAAATCATTTGTTTTTTATATACATCTTTGTAATTAAAGTATTATTTAATAGTACTAATATGAAATACCTAATAGATTTTAATTTTCTTATTTAAATTTATTATTTCCAATTTCATCTTTCTGTCTTTAATATTATTTGTTTATTAATAAACAAAGTGATCAAAATGATTTCAGTAAAGAATCAGTCCTGCAATATTTATTGATAGATTTGTGCATTTCACAGTGCAATGACTCTAAAAAAAAGTTATATAAATATATACCAGATTTAAATATTACTCTTACCATATTGATGTATTTTAATAAAAATATTATTGACAATGTATTTACTGCATTAAATCATTCAGTTTGGGCATATCTTCACTCTCATGCTGATAAGTGATAGCATAACTTCATATTACTATGTGTATTTAAGTTGAAATTTGTTTCAATGAGATGCAATGCTGCATAGACTTTGATGTGTATCTTTGAATTATTGTCACACCACACTGGAAAACAACAGCATAACTTTATATTATTAAGTGTACTTAATTTGAAAATTGCTTCCATGAGATAAAATACTGTCATGTTATACTAGAAAAATTTAAAAATTGCTTTCATTACTGCTTAAACATGTGGTAAAGAAATAGATTGTGCTAATGCTAGGATAGGAACTTTTCATTCTGAAGAAATAAGTATGCTTTATTAAAAGAATCAAACAAAGATTGTAAATTTTAGTAAAAAGATAGCTAAAAAAAACTTATAAAGTATGGTAAATATAAAAATATTATATATAAAAAAAATGTAATTATATTAATAAAATTACAAAATGCAGTACTTTCTTTGCTGCCATAGATGACAAACAGCTATATTTTTGCTGCTAATCTTTTCTAATACTGCAATTTTTAATTGGTGCTTTTTTTATAATTAAACATTTTGAAATATAATATATGAATATAATTCAAATCTTTTTTCAAATTATTTGAGAGTAGAAAACATTCAATTTTTTTCCAAGTAGCCAACTTATAGATAACTTAGTTAGGCATCTAATTATTGCTTGATAAATGGAGATCTTACTATTAAAACATGGAAAATAAAATACTTTCAGCAGTCAAATGTTTACTATACTGATGAATATTATCTTCTTCTAAATATTGTTGTTTTGCGGAAATATGCTAGAAACACATTTGCTCTTAGTATATCATTTAATGCTGTTTTATGTAGCACAATATGGAAAAAAAAATTCTCAATAAATTATCCAATGGAATAGTTGAGCATCTATAGTCGATTTCATGTTGTTGGAAATGTCAGATATGATTTATTTTAATCATGTAATACTAATTGTAAATTAATAATGATTTAGTCAAAATTATGGAAGTAATTGAAAATTGTTTGAATAAGTTGGGATAATATCTTACGTATAAAGTTGATTTTAACTACATACTGGCACTAAGCTTAAATTGACCTTAATGCCCAAATGTTAATATATTTTATAGTATTCATTTTTAGCAACAAGATTTACCTCTGTAATTACTAATTATCGATATTTACTATTACTTTTACTAGTGCTATTAGTATTACATGACATTAAGTCAGTACTAACTACAGATGGTTAGCTGCATGATAAAAGATTAAAGAACTTAAGAGATTCTTGGATCAAAACTCAAACTGTCATTTCTGATACTCAAACATCACATGATCTCTTAACATTTAACAATTTGATTATAATTATAATCCCTGGCAATCATATATTCTAGTCTCTCAATCAGTGAGCATTTATATCAATTGCTTAGGAATGTTAATAATAATAAACCACTTAGTTTTTTTACTTTATATAATATAATAATAAAACAAAAACAGTTTCTTCTCTATTACAATCTATTTCTCTTTTGCATAACTTAAAAAGATGTTTGCTGTTGATATGATTGTGAAAAACTGTTACTGATCTTATATTAGTGTTTAATATAAATATTAATAAATCTATTTTTTTTAAAAAAAAACAAAAAACGTGACAATCAATGAAAATAAAAAAATATAAATTTTTCTTATAAAAAATTTTTAGTTAAGAGAAGATAAAATTCAAATATAAGTAGAAAATTAAAGATATAAAAATGATTAACACTGACTGTTGCTCAGATTTGCCAAACCCAATTACTAATTGTGGACTAAGAGAATAATATACTTGTAGGTATAGTTATATTTTAATATACAATTAAACATAAATAACCATGCATTTTTGAAAAAATCTGTAGTCTTTATTTGATCCTTGTCTATATCTTCTCGCATGTCTTTATCAACATTGGTCAGTATTTTTTTATTCATAGAAAATTACTATAGTTTAATTTAAATAAATCATTTTTTATAGTGCGATGTTTGTAAACTGTAATATTTAACACAGCATTATGCTGTTGCACATGCGCTTTGAAGATTTTAACTATAAATGAATGAATACTAACACTCAACCACATGATAAAGTCTTTGGAAAAGATAGAATGGCCATCTATCTTTTCGAACCCAAATGCTTTTGTATGGG
Source organism: Epiperipatus broadwayi (assembly GCA_028023455.1). NCBI lineage: Eukaryota > Metazoa > Onychophora > Udeonychophora > Euonychophora > Peripatidae > Epiperipatus > Epiperipatus broadwayi. The sequence continues at coordinate 7,129,227 of JAQFVV010006222.1, forward strand.
TGAATCTTAAGTGTTTGAAAGTGAAAGCGTGAATATATTAAATAATCACTTTAAATTACTATTACATGCTTGAATGAAAGACGCTAATGAAATTTACTAGAATTTACGATATGTCATTCTTCTTATTTGATATTAAATGTATGTAAATAAATCATTTTTTATAGCGTGATGTTTGTAAATTGTTGAGCGTTAGTATTCATTCATTTATAGTTAAAATCTTCAAAGCACATGTGCAACAGCATAATGCTGTGTTAAATATTATAGTTTAATTTGTAAAAACTATATTTTTTGCAGGCACATTTAGACTAAATATTAATAATCATTAACATATATTTATCTAAAGATGTCAAATGTGTGTGTATGAGAAATATACAATTTGTAAATTAAATACTTTGTTTTTTGTTATTGTTAAGAAATCAAATAAAACAGTTGGTTAGAGAGTTTGCCTTAAATTCGATATTTTATTTCAAAACATAATTTATTCAAAAGGTATGTTACATTATTGAACAAGAACAGATGATATAAGGAGAAGTTAATGTTGTTATACATGATATGCTAAACATGAATGTTCTTCTATTTCAAGTCTTTAAATTGTTATAAGAAGCACAAGAGTAAAACACTAAACATCACATAATCACCATCTCATGCTAGCACATAACTGTTAGTAAACAGGCAAAAACTCTCCATATAGTAGTGCCACCTTGTGCTAACCAGAGTAATCAATGGATGCTTTGCCTGTTTATTAAGCACAAGAATACAGAGTGGTCAAGATTGCTTTGATAATATGATTTGGATATATCAAAGATGTAACAGGTGGGAACATTATTGGGTTTAGTGACCCAAATACAACTTGACTTGTTTAGGGGATGAGTTAGCATGTGTGTTAACTACAATTGCAGTCAATTATGTTGTTGAGAATAGAGACCATGTGTCATTGAAAGTTTTGATTGTGGAGAAGAGTTCATCTCGATTTTTAATTAAATTCGATATTTGAGAATCTAAATGTGTGAGTTGATTCCTATGCCAATACTGTCACTGGTCAGGCCAGCAACATATGAAGAAGAGTGGAGAATAATATTACTCAAAACGTGTCATTACTAACCTGTGTTGTCTATTTGTGCGTTTGTATTTGAAAAGATTAAATAAAGTTTAAAATTTTCTATACATTCTACATTTACTGATAAATGATGGAAATAGTCCAACATATTATCACATCAAATAGAGCATTATTTTAAAAATATTTATAAACTTATCTTAAAATTTCAACTCTTAATATTAAATCTTTTTTTTTTCACTGTATTTTGTCACTAATTATAAATAACAGATAAATCAAAGGTAAAAATTTGTCATTTTTATCTGCTTTATCTACATTTTTCATGCCTCTATTTTAAATAATTGTATATATTTTTTATTTTCTGTAAATAACAATTCTGTTAAGTTTAAAATTTAAAATAGGAAAAAATAATTTACAAAAACTCCTAGGGTAGCTGTCAACTGAATCAAGTTTATTTATTTAAAACAAAAACAAATTAATGTCAAAAATCAGATAAAACAATTTTTATTTTAATGTTAAGATAATAAATTGTAAAAAATAATTAACATTTCTACTATGATTATAGTAGTTTATTAAAATGTCTAATTTTGGCATTTGCTTGCCCTAAATGACAGGAAACACAATTTATTTTTTATTTAAAAAGCTGTTTGTCTTTTGATCAGCAGTGCCTTTTTGATTAAACAATTTTAACTGGATATTTACAAATGGATGCAAGTTATTATTTTTGACATTTTGGAATAAATCAGATCACTAAAGTCTTTTCCCAATATATATTGTAACGGGTGTGCTCGTTTACCGTATACTTATTTGTTCTTATCATAAAAAAAATATCTATTTTCCTTTTTTCCTTTTAAGCAAAAAAATAGTGATAAGAAATTTCGTATTTCTCTCACAGCATATTTATGGACGTCAATCATTGACTCCAAGCGCCAAACTTACTTTTACATAAGTATTATGCTGGAAGAGAAAAATACGATAGTAATAGGGCCTCTCCACTAGCTCAGTACTCAGGGCGGGTGGCCAATAAACCGTAGGAAAATGTACGGGGGAACTCTATGCAACCAACAGCGAAACTCGGATCAATTGTTAAATTCCTAAACTATATTCTATGAGTCAAATAATAAAACATACACATGTAATATAAGCCTTAAAATAACGCACCTTTTATTATAATATTTTTTTTTTTTATTTTAAGAAAATATATTGCCCATACCCTTTTAACGTTTACATAACCCAATAAAACCTACATATATATTTTGTGTGGATTTACAACAGAACAAGAAAACGAACGTATACACAGATAAAAATCTAATCAGTTGTATTTGAATGGCCTTATCATAAAAAAATATATAAGTTCTTGCCTTCGTTCGTTCTCCTCGAGGGTTTCAGAAAACGTGGTAAATTTTGGAAATAAAATATCTTAAGTTCATATTACCTGCAATTTTTGTCCGATGTGATCCCCGGGGATATCAAAATAAGAAGAAAAACACATGAAATCCGAAGCAAACGTACGAGACAGTTCATCACACTTCAGTTCATTCCGAGTCGGATCGATTCCCTTGCGAAAAGTTGATAGGTCTCCGGTAGATGTTCTCCGGTCACTGCTGCATGGCCTCTTCGGGGCAAGGTCCAGAAATCCCAGCACGCTTAAGCCTTTACCCCACTGTACTCATATTCGGCCGTAGCCTTAGCTATTCTTCTTCAATATATAAAAAAAAAAAAAAAATATTTCTTTCCTTTTCTTTCTTTCCTCTTTGAAGACCAAAAATAATCTGACACTAGTTTAAAAAAAAAAACTACATCTCACTCCCCCTGTCACTTTTTCTTTTGTTTTCGCAAACACAGTCCGTCCCCTTCTTCCCCACCACGTGGTATAGATGGCCAGTTAAGCTAATAAGCAGAAAGAACTTTTCGCACCTTCGGACATTTTGGCAATTAACATTCCGGAAACTTTTTACTTCAACCTTCTTTTTAATTTTCATTCAAATTCCCCAGATAAGATTTTCGATGTTTAATATATTTCTTTTTTTTTTCTTTTTCTTACAATAATCTCTTATCTTGGATCCAAAATGTATTCATACGCTCGTTTTCTAAAATTGTCTATCCACACCGCAAATACATACATATACCACTTTTACAAAAACAAAACGCAAATTCCCCCCCCCCCACCCCCTCTTTTCTTACTTAAATAAAATCTTAAACATTTTCTCCCACTAACAAAATAAATACTAAAACGAAATAAAATCAAAATTATATGAAACTAATTTTAAAACTATATAACATATGTGTGCGCCTTTCTACCTTGTAACTAGGGTTTAAACCCGACTAGTTACAATACCCTCCTCCCGGAAGCCTTTAAATACGGTCTACGTATTTGAACGGCTCCTAGTTCGGTGGCACGGGCTTGAGTGAACGGGCATTGTATGATCCCTTCACCTCTTGCCCCGTATTCACCCAGAAAGCGTTATCACCCTGACACTTAACAATAGGGTACGGTCCATCATATAAACTACAAAATTTTTTACAAATAAATTTTCCCGGTTCGCTCACATGTGGCGTCTTTACCATGACTAGATCACCCACTTTAAAATGATACGGCCTCCCCAGGGTGTGTTTATTTCTTTCTTGACTCCTTTTTAAAAGTGTATGATATGCCCGCTCTCGATCCTCCTCCATGTTGATCGGCAATTCCTTTGGTCCTGGTATTTTGGTCTTGATCAATTTAGGAGCATGTTTCCCAAACTGGAGTCGCATGGGAGAAAATCCGGTGGACTCGTTAACTGCCCAATTTATATAATTAAGTATTTCTGGAATTTTCTTAACCCATCCGCGGTGATTAGTGGGGATGTAGGTCCTAAACAACCGACCCAACTCACGCATCACCCGCTCACATGGGTTTGATTGAGGATTTCTAATCGATGTTAGTACATGTTGGATCCCAGACCTGTGAATCCATGCTTTCCATTCTCCCGAAATAAACGGTGTACCATGGTCCGATAGGACACTTTGGGGTTTTCCTATGGTAGCAAAATATTCCTTCTCTAGCAAACGTATGGTGTTTCGGGCATTTGCTTGATTCATTGGATACGCGGCCACAAACTTACTAAATAAATCATACACCACCAACAAATATCGTTTTTTATTGAACATGGGTAATGGCCCGTAATAATCTATGGCAATCATCTCACGAGGCCTCCTTGGAATTATCGAGCTCATTGGACCTGCATAATTTTTATTTGCAGGTTTAGTTTTTTGACAAAGTTCACATTGATGTATTATCTTTACTATAGTTCTATGCATGTTCGGCCAATAAAACCACTTCTTAAGCCACTTTTCTGTTTTCCACACCCCATAATGTCCATATAGTTGGTGGACGTGAGTCACCACTGCATTCCTCATTGGTTGTGGTATTATCGGCCTCCAGCTTTCTGGTCCCCCATCCATTTTGTATTGGAGCACCTTCTGATCAAGTCTGTATCGGTGTATCCCATGTCTGGACTCATTTTCATTTTTGCTCCCTTCCCCTTCCAGTTGTCCGATTATTTTACCTAGATGAGCATCATCCCTCTGACACTGGGCCAATCTTTTAAGGTCATTCTCTACCTTATCATTTATTCCCAAGTTTACCCCTGCCACGTATAAATTCTCAACCTTCAGGTGACTTGATGGCACACGTACTGGATTGCGACTCAGAACATCAGCCACGACGTTATCTGACCCCTTACAATGTTTTACCACATAATTATACTCTTGAAGGTATAAGCTCCACCTTACCAACCGACTGTTTGTCAGATAACTGTGGTTAATAAATTCTAGACTTTGATGATCTGTAACAACAATTATTTTTGACCCTAACAACAATGTGCGGAGTTTTTGAAATGACCAAACAATAGCCAAAGCTTCCTTTTCGGTGACGGTGTAATGTTTCTCTGGGCCCTTGAGCATTCTACTCAAAAAATATAGTACTTTTGCCTGACCATCCTCTTGGATCTGTGATACTGTCGCTCCCAGCCCGTATCCACTGCTGTCGGTTTGCACTATGAAAGGTTTTTCAAAGTCCGGAAAAACAAGCATTACGTGTTTCATGAACCCTTGCTTCACCTTCTCGAATGCCTGACTTTGCTCCTCACCCCACTCCCACATCATATCTTTCCTCAATAGTCTAACTAATGGTTCCATATGTTGAGCAAATTGTTCCTGAAACCGGTTATAAAAATTACACATACCCAAGAAGGATCGTACCTGCCTTTTTGATTTTGGTGCGGGAAAATCTTTGATGGCCAAAATTTTATCTGGGTGTGGCTGAACACCCTGAGCGCCTATAAGGTGACCCAAAAATGTAACCTCCTCCTGAAACAGTACGCTTTTCTTCAGGTTTACCTTAATTCCTTTATCCCAACATTCCTTTAGAAACATTTCCACATCCTTGGCATGTTCTTCCATGTTAGCCGACGCTATCAATACATCGTCCACATACATTGTAATTATTTTTTTTACTTCCGCAGATAATACTTTATCTAAACACCGCAGTAGACCAGCCCCGCTGTTAATTAGGCCAAATGGCATGCGGTTAAACTGATACGAGCAGCCGTCATATCTAAAAGCAGTATATTTGCGGTCTTCCGGGTGTAGACCTATCTGCCAGTAACTCGCTGTCAGATCAAATGTCGAGAAAATTTTTTTTCCGTTAAATCTGCCAATTAATTCTTGCATGGGTGGTGGTATGTTACAATCTGGAACTGTGACTTTATTCAATTGCCTTGCATCAAGGCACAACCGTATGGAGTTATCTTTTTTCTTTACCACGACTATTGGATTACAGTATGCCGATGAACTTTTTGATATGATTCCCCATTCCAACATTTGATCTATCTGTGCTTTCACCTGTTCTCTATACTGATGAGGGATGGGGTATGATTTTGCCTTAAATGGTTGAGTTTCGTTTACCTGAATTCTTTGTTCGAAACCTGGGATTATGCCTGGTATATCTGAAAACACTTGATGGTAGTCTTTCAGTATCTTTCTTAGCATTTCCTTCCCTTCTCCACCAGCCAGTTTTACCTGTTCTATCTTATCCTCTATCACGTCATCCTTGTTGTCATCGACAACTTGCAAAGTGCCTATTGAAACATCTGTGCTGTCCATCACGAAACCAATCACCTCCCCATTACACGTGGCTTGTCCACTTTCGTAGTCCAACTTACACTTATACTTGTATAAGAAATCAGTTCCTAATAGAACATCACAGATCAGATTTTTCATAATTAAAAATGCATGAGGACAACTTACTCCCTGGATTTTAACATTTAGCCATATCTGTTTGGGTTCAACTTTTGCCTTTCTGTTGTTGGCCATTGCCACCTGTACAGCTTTCAAAGGCAGAACAGGTATATTTGGTTGTTCCCTGATGAGTTTATAATATAATCTCTCTGTTATTACAGAGACCTGACTTCCCGTATCTATAAGTGCTTCCACTTTCGTCTGTCCAGTTGCTATCTGTATTTTTGGACATGTTTGGCATGCGTAACTTGGTACCCGGTCCTCCCATGAACAAACCAGATTTCCCATACATTTTGGATTCGATTGTTGACTGAACCCTATGTCTCTCCCTTGATCTACTTCCTTTTCCCCCTGTATCTGTCTCATTTTCGCACTCACTTCCATTTTACTCAATACTTCGTCTATTTCTTTAGTAGATTTCTCCCCTTCTCCCAGTATCACTCTTATTTCTATGGGCAAGTTATTACATACTGTCTTTACCATCTGTTTCTCTGACAAATCACATGCTTTTAACGTCTTGAGTAGGGCCACTTGTCGCCTAAAGAAATCTACGTATTCCTCTGGTCCACCCTCTCGGAACTTCTCCCTTATTATTCGGGACCGAATATCCTCCTGTCTCTCTTCACTCCAGAACACTCTCTCCAGGGCTGTCTTGTAATCTAAAAATGTCTGCGGCTGGTGCCTCAGTGAATTCCACCAATCCCTAGCCTGAGCTTCAAGGTGGTCTGATGCTACTATCGCCCTCATCTCTTCCGGTATCCCATACCCTTCGAAATACCTTTGCAGACTCCTAAGGTGATCTGTTGGCATCTCCTCCTTCCTCCCCTCATATGTGTTTATTTTTATCAGTCCCATCCTCCTTATTTTATATTCTCTGTCCTTTATATTATACGTGTATTGATTATATATATAAATGAGAGAAAAAAAAAAAAAATCGTAGTACTTTGTTTTGACTGCTTCCAAAATCACAACGTGGTAGGTTTTCTTTTCCCCCCCCCAAAGCGCCATGCTACGTGTCTAATTTCTTTATCAACCACTCGGAAAACTATTTTCTGTCTTTCAATAAAACTATTTTAATCGAAACAAACTTCACGTCTCTCTAATATTTCTATTTTACTCCCCCTCCTTTCCCTTATCGAATTTTTACTCTTTCTACTCGGGCCCCCATACATTCCATTCTTCATAAAGCCCCACGTTGGGCGCCATTGTAACGGGTGTGCTCGTTTACCGTATACTTATTTGTTCTTATCATAAAAAAAATATCTATTTTCCTTTTTTCCTTTTAAGCAAAAAAATAGTGATAAGAAATTTCGTATTTCTCTCACAGCATATTTATGGACGTCAATCATTGACTCCAAGCGCCAAACTTACTTTTACATAAGTATTATGCTGGAAGAGAAAAATACGATAGTAATAGGGCCTCTCCACTAGCTCAGTACTCAGGGCGGGTGGCCAATAAACCGTAGGAAAATGTACGGGGGAACTCTATGCAACCAACAGCGAAACTCGGATCAATTGTTAAATTCCTAAACTATATTCTATGAGTCAAATAATAAAACATACACATGTAATATAAGCCTTAAAATAACGCACCTTTTATTATAATATTTTTTTTTTTATTTTAAGAAAATATATTGCCCATACCCTTTTAACGTTTACATAACCCAATAAAACCTACATATATATTTTGTGTGGATTTACAACAGAACAAGAAAACGAACGTATACACAGATAAAAATCTAATCAGTTGTATTTGAATGGCCTTATCATAAAAAAATATATAAGTTCTTGCCTTCGTTCGTTCTCCTCGAGGGTTTCAGAAAACGTGGTAAATTTTGGAAATAAAATATCTTAAGTTCATATTACCTGCAATTTTTGTCCGATGTGATCCCCGGGGATATCAAAATAAGAAGAAAAACACATGAAATCCGAAGCAAACGTACGAAACAGTTCATCACACTTCAGTTCATTCCGAGTCGGATCGATTCCCTTGCGAAAAGTTGATAGGTCTCCGGTAGATGTTCTCCGGTCACTGCCGCATGGCCTCTTCGGGGCAAGGTCCAGAAATCCCAGCACGCTTAAGCCTTTACCCCACTGTACTCATATTCGGCCGTAGCCTTAGCTATTCTTCTTCAATATATAAAAAAAAATGAAAAAAATTTCTTTCCTTTTCTTTCTTTCCTCTTTGAAGACCAAAAATAATCTGACACTAGTTTAAAAAAAAAAACTACATCTCACTCCCCCTGTCACTTTTTCTTTTGTTTTCGCAAACACAGTCCGTCCCCTTCTTCCCCACCACGTGGTATAGATGGCCAGTTAAGCTAATAAGCAGAAAGAACTTTTCGCACCTTCGGACATTTTGGCAATTAACATTCCGGAAACTTTTTACTTCAACCTTCTTTTTAATTTTCATTCAAATTCCCCAGATAAGATTTTCGATGTTTAATATATTTCTTTTTTTTTCTTTTTCTTACAATAATCTCTTATCTTGGATCCAAAATGTATTCATACGCTCGTTTTCTAAAATTGTCTATCCACACCGCAAATACATACATATACCACTTTTACAAAAACAAAACGCAAATTCCCCCCCCCCCACCCCCTCTTTTCTTACTTAAATAAAATCTTAAACATTTTCTCCCACTAACAAAATAAATACTAAAACGAAATAAAATCAAAATTATATGAAACTAATTTTAAAACTATATAACATATGTGTGCGCCTTTCTACCTTGTAACTAGGGTTTAAACCCGACTAGTTACAATATATTTATTAATATTTTCTGCTAGTTTTTCTCAAAACATTTAAAATTATTTTTTAGTAATAGCTATGCTGCCTTACTCAGCTGGAAATTTGAGAATATAAAGACATACTTTGATAATGTCTTTTTTTATGCAATAATACTTTATATGTCTGGTCTAAATCCTTTGGATATTATAAATATATATGATAATTATTTCCTTGTTTAGACAAAATGTAGAATAATTTTTAAAGGGTTTGAAAATCTTAACACTTATTTTGGGGTATGTCTAGAAAAATTGAAACTTTATTTAAACTTTTCCAAATACAAACAATTATTAGTAATAACACACAAAGACAATACAGGTTAGTAGATTACATAGTATTTTGGGTGGTATTATTCTTCATTCTTCTTCAGGTGTTGCTGGTCTGACCCGTGATAATGCTAGTATAGGAGTCAAACCTGCACCTTTAGTTTCTTGAATATAGAATTTTTAAGGCAACACTAACCAACTGAGCTATTTGATATTAGTAAAATTTTACAATAGTTTTTCCAATTTTTATTGATACTGAGTTATTCTTTTTTTTTCAGACTTATGAATGACATATGAATATTAATACTATATTTGGGACTTAAATAATTAACATTTTAGAGAACATCTCAGTATCACTATTTTTATGAGTAATAATGCAATCACTTCTAACCAGCGATTAGTAAAAGTACTGTTGCCCTTACTTATACTGATGTAAAAATTTGAGAAGCATCTTCCAATGGTAAAGTGATCTAAATCTATATCCGACAAATATTTATTATGTAAATAAGGATTCTCATTTAGTTGTTATTTGAAAGGCTGTGCATGTCAAGTAAAATTTCAGGGGGATGAGATTTGTGGGCACAGGAATGTAGTCTCATGCATAAATTCAAATAGAGTCTTATCATTAATGATTTTTCTAGACATTTGATGATGATTAGATTTCTTATTTCTATTATTGTGAGATTTATTTACCTTAAAACTTAGTTATTTTGTGATTACATGTTCAAATGGTAAGTGGGCATAAAATTTAACGATCCAACAAAAATGTTACAGTTTACCCATATTTTTCAGAATAGAAATTGTCAAACAGAATGGGTATTAAGGATTGGGATATTTACATTGATAAAATTATGACAGTAATGAAAATGAAGATTTAAAAGTCATGATAGAATTTGTAGTGACATAATGAAAATGAATAATTTAAAAAGATTTTATAGTACTACAGAAGAAAGCTGAAAATTAAAATCTTACGATTTCAGAATTACTTTCATTTGCTGCTATTAATATTAGAAGTCACTACTTTTTAAAAATTAATTTATTAATTGTGAAAAGTTTATATGATGTTGTGATTTGATGAGTCCAACACTTTGAATTAGAGGATCAAACTGAAAACTTTTTACTTTTTTCAATTGGGAATTAGTATATTTAGTTCCTAAGTCTACCAGTTTTTTACTATATCATTAAAGGCAATAAAAATATACAATAAATTATGTAACTGTTTTAGAAAATAATATCAATTAAATATATTATTATTCATTCAATGATTGTTTTGCTTCATATAATAATGTTTTTTTTTTTTTTCTGAGAATCTTATTTAAATCTGTATTAATCTATTTTATGCTAGAATTTAAAATAATATTACAATAAAAATAAATAATAGCTACAATATTAAAAATTATTTTCTATATCACTTAATACATAAAATTTATTTATTATTTTTAAATCTGATCTGACAATTTCAATCATTTTACAGTCTTCCTCAGGATCTGTTTGATAAAAAAATATTAAAAATGTGAATTTAACTTGCATGCTTAATTTTTTTTACTAAATAGATAAGTTTAATTAGCTAAGCATAATATAAGCCTGAAGAAATTACCCAAAACTGTCAACTGTGTTAAGTGCATAATGAAAATGATTATTGTTCTTGTTATTATTTATAATTATTATAATATAAACATGCATGCAAAAGATATAGGAAAAAGATACATTACTTTAATTATAATTATTAAAAATAATTATTATATATCTTTATAATAAAGCTACCTATTACTATTCAAAATCACTTATTTCTTCATCTTTATTGTTATGCTAACAATTATTTCAGTTAATATACTAGGTATCAAAGTTTGCATAAGTGTTATGCTCCTTTACAAATTAATGATTTTGTTTAATAAATCCCATAACTAGTAATTGTCTGTTTATCTGCAGACTACAAAACAGTGTGGAATTGACCTTATGTTGTCAGATGTATCTTTTTAGATTAGATACAAATTTAGTTTCTAAAACATAGTGTATCATTTTCAAAATAGATTTTATACTAAAGAATCGTCTTAAGACGACTGATTTTATCGATAGTTAAGAAGATTAGGTGATATTTGAGAATCTAAATAGCAGATTGAAGACAACTTACTATGATTAATTAAACAGGGTATTTTCTTTACTTTAATCATTTGAGAATTGACTCTGGAAGCATTAGCTCTTAAGACTGCTGCCCTAGTACTGACCAGGGTGTTGATGACTTTATAATAATAAAAAGTTCCATCTCTGCAAAAATTAAAGTCATATATCACATGATCTAATCTTTTTAATCTTGTAAATAAAAAACAATGAGCTGTGCCAATTGCTCTAACAAGCTTTATTGATAGCAAGAGAAAGCATTTTAAAATCTCTATCTTGAAGCCACACCCTAATCTCAGACCAATGGTTTTATGCTTTGGCATTCCTCAGTGAGGTGGTAGGATAGTTTCAGACACTAGATCTAAAAATATCAACCCAAAGCCAGCATTTATCTAAAAGTTATCTATTGCATGGAAAATCTGAAATTTTCAGACACCTACATGTCTTCAAACCCAGCTATCCAACTCAAATAGCTATATGGGGCTGAAAGATCTTCAGTCAAACCATATATTAATAGACTTAGCAATATAACATTGCTTAAGACTTTAAAGCAAAAGACTCTAAATAGTCAATAAAAATTAAAATCATATATCACATGACCTAATCTTTTTAAGCTTGTAAATAAAAACAATGAGTTGTGCCAATTGCTCTAACAAGCTTTCAAAATGAAATAATATATTGTACTAGTTGAGATCACCATTAAGTAAAAGAAATAATTGAATGTTTAATGAAAAGTGTCAGAATTAACTTGAGACTTTTAAATCTCAAGTTCATCACTTTAATATTGTGTTAAACTTCCCATTGTAATGTCAATACATTCTTTTAATGCAAGCAATGATCTTTAGGATACTGATAAAACAAGTAATTAATGCTATTTCTAATTAAAAAGAATAGACATAAACCTTTTATTAGACTCAAGCCATTTATCTTTGAAGAACTTTGCTTAACCCTGAATTTCTTTCTTGTATTCTATTAAACTCATTCAAAATGTAAATGTCAAAAATTCTAGAAGTTCAAAAGATTCAGACTTGTTAGAGAAAATAATTAAACTTATTCAATGATCATTGAAGAGATATTTATATACCTAAATACGATTATTAACAATGTCTTGAAATATATCTCTTAGGTTGAAGTAAATCAAAGACAAGAGTTACTATGGTCTTTGAAAAATAAACAGGTATAAATAAAGTAATTGCTTTGTTCATGACATCTATAATTTTTATCATGTCTTGTTGAGATTATTTGTTCATTAAATACCCACTAGTCATTCTTTACCTTCTGCATCACTAAAAATACTGACTAAATCTAATAAATTGTGATTAAACCCAATAGTCTAATCCTGTATAAATTGCATTTTTGAAAATAATGCATAGCTAATGAGAACCTTCTTATTAAGATTGATATATTTTCATACAGAATAATGTCTATTACATTGTTCAAAATTAAGATTTGTATATGTGTAAAATTCAGTGCTAAGCAAGTAATTAACTCAAACAAAAAGCTTAGCATTAACATTAACAATATATTTAAACTTAATATATAACCATGTTTTTATATATGTAACATAAGCCTTTTCAAGAGTAAATCTAAATATTGTGTTTGTCTCAAAGTTTATGATGATGATATTTTAGATGTAGTTGTATGTCAGACTATTTCCATCATCTGATATTAATTGTTAAATGTTTTTAGTAAAATTTAAACTTTCTAAATACATTCATTATCAGTAACATCACATAAGTTACTAAATAGCACAATGTTTAGAATTGGATTCTCCCCACTTTTTCAGATATTTCTGGTCAGACTAATGACAGTACCAGCATGAAAATTGAACCAAAGATCTTTAGATTTGTGAATATTGAATTTAAGGCAACCCTCTAACCAAATAGATATTATGAAAAATTGAATCTAAATCTAGTCAAAGTAGAAAATCAATTATCTTTTCTATGTAAATGTAAATCTGAAGAGATTGTTCCTAAAGATTTGCAACTAAAATCTCATTCATTCTCAGAGAGTGGAGAAAATTATTGAGAGCGAGTGAGTTCTGTTAAGAGAACGAATAAATGTTCAAATGTTTTTTAAGTATCAAACCTTGCAGTCCATTACTATTATAGAATATAATAAAACTATTAATGAAGTCTTCTCAAGAAGAAAATGCTATTCTAAATATGAAAAAATAAAATAAAAAAAACAACTTTTAAACTTATATTAGCATATCAAATGATATAATGTGTTAACCCATCTTCCAACTTCATCAGTTTTATAGAGATAACAGTAGTTAAAATTTCTGTTCCAGAAAAAAAATTAAACTTTGCTATCACATCATCTAATATCTCTTTATTAAACATAAGGGAATCAATTGAGGAAGTTATTCAAAAATTGTCTTTAGAAAAAGCAACAGAATTATAAAAACTCAAATATTTTCTATAATGAAAGGAATGCTATTAAAATCTTTCGAACTAGACATGTCCATAATTATTCTCTCTGCTGACAAAAGCAATGTTACAGATATAATGGTTAGAACTAATTATTATAACAACATAAGAGAGCTCCTCTCAGCTGTCTCATACTAAAAAGTGGTAAAAAATTTATACCAATGACAGAAACAAAGTTATAAGCATTACTTTAAAATGATCACGGATATTTCACTGATTCAGAAAAAGTTTATCAACATCATATTTCAGCAAAATCACCATAACCTTATTATCTATTTAAAATTATATGGATCATGTTTCATTAAGATCTATTTGTTTAGAAATTCATCTTGTCATTGTCAAGATTATTTGTAAAGATACTTAATCCTTTGATATACCAGACACCATATTTTGTTGGGGATTCTAAGAACTTTGTAGAAATAATAAAGAACATGAAAATTGGAACAAACTGACATATTGGTAAGCTTTGGTTCGAAAAGATTATTTTACAAATGGTACTGAAATTAAGCTTTGTCCATTGTAAGAAAAGAATAATAATGATAATAGTTTACAAGCCAGCACAACTTTTCCTATTGGTAATATTATGAAACTTTTAACATTCTGCATAACAAAATATACTTTCAATAGAACATAAAATTCTTCCAACAAAATCAAGCGATGACTATTAGTTACCAGTGTCACTTCTTTTAGAAACTTTTACAGAAAGAACTTAAAACCATAACCATAAAGATTATTTAATATCCACCTAAAGTCTGGTTTTGCTATGTCATTGATACTTTTATTGTATTATCACTTGGTGAAGTACTATTACAAATATTCTAAATATATGTCAACATTTTCTTCAATTAGATTGAATCAGAATCATAATAAAAATTGGCAATCGTAGATGTTCTTGTGATCCTTATGGCATCTGTTTACGAAAATCCATCCCCTCACAGAAAAATACTTAGAATATACATCATCATGACAAAAATACAAAATATGGAGTTATACTATTACTCTAGAACAGAGCAAAAGAATTTTGTTCAGAGGCCAATGATGTGGAAAAGACCCACCTGATAGAACAAACTCTCATATGGTTGGTTATCTATTAGTTGTCAAAGAAGCCTTAAATAGACAGAAAAAAGATCAAAAGAAAAATCAGTTACAGATACTATAGTATATCCATACAAATTGGAGACAGCAGGCAAACTAAAGAAAATCTGCATTCAATATAAACAGCAACTTGCCAAAGTTCTAATATATGATGAAGAATCCTAACATCTACAAAATGCAAACTTGAAATGCTAAAATAAAAACTGCATCTATAAAATACCATGTGAATGTAATAAAAATGTATATTGGTGAAATCAGTCACTCCATTGAAAAATAATTAAAAGAATGCAAATTGGGGATTTAAAAAAAGAAAAATGGATATATCTAAAGTAGCAAACTATATATGTAACAATGAATATATGTTTGATTGTGAAAAATAAAAATATGGACAAAAATAAAAAAGTATAATTTTTTTTTAAAGAATCTGCTCACATGACAATGGCAAATAATTTTTAAAAATCAACTTAGTGTGATCATTTATAATATTTGAAAAGCACTTAATCTTTTCATTAAGGAAAAAGTGGAGACATCATAATGACTCTCATTGAAAAGTGTGAAATTTTTACTGAGAGTTCCCTTTAATATAATAGCCTAGTTGATTAGAACATCATTTTAAATTCAATATTGAAGTGGTAAATCTGTAGTACATATTTAACTTCACTGCCTGATAACATTATATACCTTTAAAGTAGGATTTGAACCAGTTTATATGTTTATTTGGTCATCTAGAAATATTAAGCACACACATATACACATATCACTTCCACCCTGTTTATTCAAAATGGTTATGTGTAACCAGTTGAATTATTATTTTAGCTTAAATATATTTTATTTCCAAGCTTGTAAATTCCCTTCACTTAGATAATTGTGTATGTGCGAATATGTATTACAGATATAAAAATAAATACAATTAATGTACAGCTAAAGCAATGCCAGAAAATTCTAGAAAGTATTATTACAACTTAAAAATGTCATTCTCATTTAACTATTTCAAGTTAAACCAAAAATCATATTTTAAAGTTATTTGCAATTTTAAAAATATGTTTAAATAATGCTTTCTGGAATATATTGTTTACATCTTCCAATATTGCCAAATTTCAAGTATAGGAGGAGCAGAAGTTCTAGGAACGTGCAAAAAGAGTTCAAATCACTCCTCTCTCGTATTCGTTTAGAGAGTGGAAGGAAAAATGAACTGTGAGTAGAAAGAATTTGCTTTCCCTGATCTTAAATCACCTTTGTCCTGCCTTCCTGCCATGCCATCACTACTTGAGAACTGTTATGTTTGACTGTGAAAGAACTATTGGAAGATGTTTACCATTATTTTGTCAATATTGTGCCTTTGCATCCAAACTTCGTGTAGTCATTCTAAATGGCCACCATAAATACTAAAGGTAATCCTTTTTGCCGAAGAATGAACTCTTATATTCCTCACTTCTTTTCTAAATCTTAATTGTAATCATAATGTAAACTTTATTTATTTGGTAACTGACTATAAACTTAATTATCGTTAAATTTGTGATTTTCTCTCTTAAGTTTTTAAAACTCGTTCTTTGAAACGTTAGCACAGAATTATGTACTTTAAATCTATCATTAGCTTTTTAAGTTTCACGCTCTAATTATTTTATTTTCATGCGGCAAAACTTATTTTAAATATGTATTTTATTAAATTGATTTTGGTATGCTAATGCTTAATCTAGCGAAATATTATTTTAGCCACCATTCCAATATTTTTTGGAAAAGTTAAATGTAAAATTTTTTATTGAACGCTAGTTCATTCGATTAAATATTTTGAAATAAATGCTTAATGGTAGATTGTTTAAAATGGCATATTATGGGATAAGATAAACTTTTTGTTGTTGACACTATTTATTTAGATGCATTCTATGTTTTTTAAAATAATTTTAATTATTAACCTATTTTAAATAATTATTTATTGCTTTCATGCCATCGAGCATTAACTTGCTTATGATATATTGTTGTCTCATTTAAGAATACTTGGCTTGTTAAATAGGAAAAATAATATTTTTCCCTCTTCTATATTCAACATCCTAAATTTATTAAAGTTATACGTACGATGCTGAGTGGGTTATTATGTTATCATGGCATTATGCATGATATTATTGCTTTATTTAAGCTTAAATTATTTCATTAGTCATTTAAGACTTAAGCCATATTTGTGTTGCTTACTTATGATAGCATTTTAAGGAATTTATATTTTGCTTTATGATATTTATTCATCCGAACTCCGGATTTTCTTCACGTAACTCGTCTAAGAATGAGACTTGGTAGCTCCGATCTCAGGACAACATTAATTTGTTAAGGCTATTCATTGGATAACATCGGCAAATGTACTATGGAACCTTACTAATCGTCTCTTTGAATACTGCCTTGTTATAAATACAAGCGATCTTTTATATGATAAAGCTTTTAGTCCAAAGACGGACATAAACTCTGCATTTAACGCTATCATTATGGTCAGCACTGCAAGTTCTTTTTATGTATAATTCTCATATTATCTATAAGATGTGGCACGGTGATGTTTGTAAACCACTCATTTAATAATTAGTCAAATATTTTAGGATTGTCACAATAAAGCTTATTTAGGCTAACCCATTCCTCATTTGTACAGGCCCAGATATGCTCATGAACGAGAAATTACTTATCTGTTATATTAAGAGTAAACCTCTCTTTGGAGATGAATTTATAAACATCCTTATCATTACTTAAAGTAATGATCATAGCATTGATAACATTAATTTATTATTATCTATAGCTCATTAGCATGCTAAATCAGTTGCCTATATGCAAAGTAATAACCGCATGAAATCTGTGCTATGTTTCTAATGTAAATTAAATTGTTTATGTTCATTAAATTATGTTGATAATTACTCATGTGTTTGTGTCTTACTGAATCTCACTCATTGAATTCCATTCAATATTTATAATAGTGTTAGTAATATTTAGAAGTTATAACTGATTATGATAAATGAACATTTATCTCTGGGTTGTTCTGTCTTTGCTCATTTTGGATGGATACTATTTTATAATTCATGTTTCTTTTGCAATGCTAGCTGTGTGCAATTTATTTAAAATTTATAAATTGTCCCTTCACATAAGGTATTTGATTGAGTCAAGATTTGATATTCTTTATTTACATTAATTACCCTGTAGATCTCACATGTCTTCAGGACTGGAATGAATGAAATTTCATCTGTTATCATCAGAAGTGTTGTTTATAATGTTATAGTTTTAGAGAAGAGCAAATAGGGCAGAATTCATGATTGCTCCTGACCTGTGTATCTCGGGCATGAGTGGATTTAGGGTACTTTTGCTTAGATTCTAAACCTTGTTAAATTAACATACAATTCTGATTGGTACAATATTCACAGATCTAAAAGTCTCTGGTTTGATTCCTATTCTAATATCACTAAGATCAACAATCTTTGAAGAAGAAAGGAAAATAATATCACTTGAAATGTTTTGTCATATACCTGTGTGCTTCTACTAATAGTTGAATGTGTTTAAAAAGTTTAAATAAAGTTTAAATTTTTCCCAAAACATTAACTGGTTAATATTAGATTATGGAAATAATTCAAAATATAATTACAACTATCTAAATACATTTAGAAAAATATTCATATATTTAACAAATAATACTCATAATCAAAATCTATCTTCTAATTACTTTTTATGTTTAATCAAATTTTATTTTTTTGTTTGCACTTTAAAAAGTTTTTATAATAGGCCAAATGGTAAGTTTTAATAATTTAAGCTATCATTATTAAAGTTGAGTGTTTTTAATTATATATATATGGATTTTAGTTCACACTATTGCAAATTCAAAGTTTAAAAGCATTAACCACTATCTAATATAAACAACAGGTTATTCTCATTTTAATCATATATCATGATTAAATTTAACTTTGTCATGTAAGTTAGAGGTTTTTAATACCTGTTAACTATGTTAGAATATCAGGCTAAATGTTATAAATAAATATCTTTAAGCAATCTGTTTGTTTCAAAGTATGAACACTTTAACACACAAAACAATTGTATTATTTTTAAGTCTGCAATGTAACATTAACACACACATTATGCCAGCCAGTTATAATTATAACCTCATTCACAATCTTATTCAAATTGATTAATTTCACCCACTTTTATATTAAATACCATTTAATTAAATTCTAAACATAATTATACTGTAGAATATTTATCAATAAAAAATAAGTGGATGTAAGCATAATCTATTCCAAAAATAAGCTTTGGGATTACTAACTACTATCCAATAATTAATTATTCATTCTTATTATGCATGTATTTTATATTGATTATATATAAATATTCTATTTGTATTTCCTATTTATTAGATAATTAATCTAGCAATGTTTGGTAATTATCAATTTGCATAAAGTTGCAGATATTATAATTATCTTCATTTGGAATGGCGCATGTTTAATGTTGTAGTAATAATTTAAATACATTATAAATCCATGACTTTATATTAATATTTGACACTTTTAAAAACAAAGAGATGACTTGAAACTATTTATGCAGTTGGTAAGTTTTCAACATCTCTAATGCATATGGATGTCAAATTTGTAATTCAAAATGAAATGTGAAAGCAAATAATTATTTATTTTCTGTTGGTAATAATTAATTATCTTTAATTAAATTTTATCTTTGTAATAATATGTGATAATTCATTCACTATTTATTTACAAATACTTATTATTTACTAATATATATAAACACACAGACATATTTGCAATAAACATTTCATTAAGTAAAAAATGTCCAATGTTTTTAGAATTTTCTCATATGTAAACAGAAAGAATATTTTTTATACAAGAAAGATTAGTAAATGGACATTACTGATTGTTTTCAAAAGCACTTGATGAAATTCAATAATACAAATGTCATTTTCTTTAGGGCTTTAATAAATAGATTTCAAAAGATAAATAATTAAAATTTAAATAAGTCAATGAAAAAAAAGATAAACAAAATACCCCAAATATTTAGGTTTGGAAAAAGAATTATCTTAGAGGTCTCTTTGAAGGATATTGAAACCAATAAGAAATAAAGCAATTGTAAATATCCAATTATAATTATTTAATGGAAAAGTATCAATTATATATGTGGATTAGAACAGGAATAAATTGGAAGACTCCAGTGTTCAAATTCCAAGGATAAGTAACCCAATGCATGAATTTATCATCTCCCAAACAATGAAACATTCAATTGTTTTTTAATGGTCAAAAGATAAAAACACACTAGTAATATCATAATAACAGCTATGATTTGTTTAATAATAATAAAACAAATTAAAAAGAATACTATAATCATATATATTTAAAATACCAAGAATACGCAAATATATTATTTATTTAAGATATACTTATATGGGAAAACTGTTTAAATAGACCACTATAATGCCAAAGAGAAGCTAGTTAAGAAGTCATTACTTACATTGCTGGAAGATGAAAGTTTGAGGGTTTTCTTTTGTGCTAATGTTGAACAATAAGGTATGAGTTAGCTAACTGGAAAAAAAAAAGAATCCTGGGTCTGATTAGATCCTTAAAAAAATGTCAAGTTTTAACTAATCTAAGCTATAAAAATGATAGGTAAATATAATATCAAAATAAGAGCTTTACATTACTTCTTACATATATAATCAGATTTTTTTTTTTTACAAATTATTATTTTGACAGAAAGTAATATAAATAAAATTTAAATTTATGTGGATTTTAGACATTAATTTTTATTTTAAACAAATAAATTTGATTCAGTTGACAGCATCCTAAGGAGATTTTGTATAATATTTTAAAGTTAACAATACAGACTTTTTAAAAAGAAAACCACATATTTAGCTTATTGTTGCAATTATCAATAACATTTTGAGATTTTAAAAAAATTGATTTAATGTAATTGATTTATATTTGTTGTCTGGCTGCTGTTACAAAAGATGAGTCTGATTCAGTCCTAGAATTTTTGTTTTAGATATGAATATTGTTTGATTTGTTTAATATTAAAATGAGATCTATGCAAAAAAAAAAAAAAAAATAGTGCTGTTTGCTGAATCTTATATGTGCAAATCATTGTTTTTAATATTAAAATAAAATAAATTATAACAATTTTAGAAAAGTCCATAATTCCAAAAATTTATTATAAATTATTTTTTAAAATGTAAAACATCCTTTAATTAATTAATGACTAATCAAAAATTTCCACATTTATTGAAATGAATATTGAGGTTTTTTTTATAGCAATATTCTATCCTTCAGGTTACTCTTTAGTTGATAATATGTAGATATTCGATTTATTAATCAATATTACATGAATGATTGAGTTAGCTATGACCCATTTACTTAAAAAATCTTAAATCTAATGTGAAGTTGAGAAAAAAATTCAAATTTTAACTGGTTTTGATTCTAATCTCAGATTATAAAAGTATAGCTGTTGCTTGTAAATAATACATTCATAAACTTTATAAGTTACACTAGTCTCTTTTTATTATTTCAAAATGATAGGCTGAATATAAACGGCTATAAATATCTTTTTTTAGCACCTATACTTCCAGAAGCTTGATTATCTGAAAAACAATATCTCATAACTCCCTCATACATTGAATCATATACTTCCATGAGCACTTGCTTTCAATCTATACTTTGTGTTATGAAAACAAAAGTTAAAACCTGTCTGGAAATATTGGCTTATTATAATAACTCATGAATCGGGTGAAAAGAACTGCTCTCTAAGATAGAGTCACAGTTTTTATTGAAATAAAAAAATTATTGATTTTTCTGAAATTTATAGTCTGGATCAGTGCAACCTTTTTTTTTTTGTATATGCTTTACAGTGAAGCTGTAGACCATACTGTATTAAAGCATATGATTTCATTTATACACTATACAAACAAAACAAAAACATTACAATTCATAAATTTAATACATTTTACAATATCAAGCAGCCATTTTCCATTTCTGAATGCTGTATGTGATCAGATTAAAAAGATAAAAATATAATTTGGTAAATAAATTTTAAATGATGCCAATAGGTGTTTTTTCATCTCAGAGCATTGTAAACAATCATGTTCATTAATAAAAGAATTTCAATTTATGTTGAAAGCACACATTTAATTCTTTTTTTATGATCCTTTCAAAATTTGATGTGCAGTGTTTTGTATAATAAAAATTTTTATAAGCATAATGATATATATATATACATTTAAAATTAATAAAAACATCAAAACAATTAGAAAAATCATACTTTCTTAATAAAGAGATTAGTCTACTATGTTTCTATAAGAGAAAAAAGTTTTTTAAAAAACAAAAAATATTACTCAGAGTATATTTACTTGTGATGAAAATCAGACATTTTACTATTTATTTAAAAAATAAAGTACGGTAAGTTTTTTTTCCTAATTTTTTTTTTTCAGTGAATGAAACACATATGTAAATGTTTTTCTGAAGGTTTGTGATGATGGTGTTCTAGCTGTATTTTTATATTGGACTATTTCCATCATCTAATATGTGTGTTGTAATGTCTTTAGAAAAGTTTGCTGTGATATTACTAACAGTTGAATGCATTTAGAATATTTAACTAAAATTAAACTTTTCTAAAGACATTCAACACACATATTAGATGATGGAAATAGTCCAATATAAAAATACATATGTAAATGTGTCTCCTCAATTTATTATTAATAACTTTATTATTGTTTTTGAAAAATTTTATTTATACTATAATCTTGATTTATTAATGCATACTATATATGCAAAAAAGTCTCTGTTATATGTGTGTGTGCATGTTGAAAAGTACTGTACACTTACAGTTAAATAAACAATATGTATTCTATTCTAATCAATATTTATCAACAAAACATGATCTATTTATAATATTCATGATGTACACAGAGGAGACTTGGAACAAAATATATCACATCATGACTCCACTGTACTTCAAACTTTTTTCTTGCCTTTAATCTTTTATTTGATAAAACTTTTAAAAAAATTAGTATGAAAGTGTAAATAGATAATAATTCTTTTTTCAAATGTCTTTAGTGGCTCTTTAGAAATAAATTGGCTTTATATGTATTTCATCATCGTCAAAAACCAGGATTCAGCGTCAATAAGTATATAAAGTTTTTTGTCCATTTTTTCCAAAATTATCTAATTTTATGAATGCAAGTTAAGTTTTAAACAATTAATAGTATTATCTATCTATATGATTTGAACTATTTTCCATTTTTTTGCAATACCAAAGCTTTTCATTCAAAAGATATGACTAAACAATCGTAATTTAGTCTATGACTTTTTTCTATAATTAAATTTTTTTGCATATTTTTAAAAGTTTTGTACCCAAATAATTTTTAATAACTTTCTGGTACATATTTATCCAAATTCCAAGATTTTCCTCACTGAAACTTAATGTTACCACTCATGTTTCACTATCTAATACACTAATAAATATGCACATTTCCAATATGTTTAATATGATTTGGATTTGCTTTTGTAAATTCTGCCAATAGCTTAAAGCACATTCTTTTCTGGATATTCTTCATTTTATTTTATTTTTAAAGTCTAGATTAATAGAGATTTTACTTCCAAGATATATAAAACTTTCTATATTGTTTAATTCAGCGGAAATTTTGATTTATTTTTTTTTCACTTATTTTTTTCAAGTACTACTGCTTAAGTTTTGGCCATATTTGTTTTTAATTATTTCCCTGTTTTGCATTTTTAATCTTGATTTCATTGTCTTTTAGTTGTCTTCAATGATTGCTATAGTATCTGTATATCTTAAATTATTTATTCTCAGTTGATGTAATAATATTTCATTGTGTTTTTGTTTGATGTTATCCATTATTTTTTCCTGATATGAAAGAAATGATGCGATTGAACCTTCTTATCATGTATTTTTTTATTATTTTAAACCAGCTTCCTTTTTTTTTTTTACATATTTTTGTGGCTGCTTTTGAATTATAATAGTTAGTGTTTAAAATATTATATCTTAGACCAGTGGTGGTGAATCTTTTTATGTGTGCATGCCACAAATTTCCAAAAAATATTTATGGAATGATTGGCGTGCTATACAGTTATTAAATCAAAATATAAATAAATTAATTACAAGTTTATAAAACAAAGTAATAATAATAACAATAATAATTAAACAAAATTTCTAAATAAGCTAAATACAAAGGAATGATATTTATTTAGAAGAGCACAAGTTGAATAAAATGTAATAGTAAAAAATTAATAGTAATTAAAACAAAATTTTGGAAATAAACATATAAAATCAACATAAATAGATATTGTTTAATAAAAATTTTGCTATTGTACATTGGATGGCGAATATTTTATATCTAGTTCATATTTTTTCATTTGTCATTCTATTCCTTGAACTGTCATTACTTAAATTCATTTCTGAAAACAATGATTCATATGCATATGTAGAGGGAAAAAATGATAATATAGTGGTCGCTAATTTTTTTAAACAATTAAATGTTTCAGGAATAGCATTTCAGACAGTCAATAGTTCCTCTTCAGCATTCTTTTTACATTTTCCATTGTTTCATACTCATTCCTTAAGTCAACAAATTTGTTTTCAAACATAGAACTGGAATGAAAATCAACTGATTGCATTTTCATGTCTTTCAAATTAAGTCACTCAAAAATTTCTAACTTGAGACTATCCATTGATGTTATGGCTGGGTATAAAATAAATTTTTGATATTTCTGAAAATTGTCTGAACTGTGTAAATCTTTAAAAAAAAGCATCAATTATTGATTGAATAACAGCACAAAAGTCTTGTGTCAATTTTACTTGTCTGGTTTCTCATGAGATTCTAAATCAGTCAATAACTTTTAGATTTGGAAAATATTTAAGGTGTAAGAAATAACATCATGGTTGAAAATTCGTAATTTAACTTCAAATGCTTTGATGAAATCAAACATGACAACAATTGTCTTATTATAACCTTGCAGTTTCACACTTAATTCATTTAGATGTGAACACATATCAGTAAAAAAACATTAATTTTGAAAGCCATTCAACATCAATTAATGCATTGTATTTTTCAATGATTTTCTCATTATGTAATATAATATAACAATTTGTCAATTGTTAAAACAGAGTTTCTTTAATGTAAATAAATAAAATAATAACTAAATAATTATTACCAAGCACTTTCAACTCTTACGAGTCCTAAAATGTTCATTAGCTACAATACACTTTCTTCGCAAATATATCACAAAGAAAGTGTATTGTAGCTAATAAACATTTGAGGACTCATAAGAGTTGAAAGCGCTTGGTAATAATTATTTAGTTATTATTTTATTTATTTCTATTAAAGAAACTCTGTTTTAACAATTGATGAATTGTTATATTATATTTATGTTATATATTAACATAAACATTATTTATTTATTTCTCATTATGTAAAAACAGTCTAATTTCTTTTAAACACTCAATGAATCTTTGAAGAATTTTTCCTCAACTTAACCATTGGACCTTGTTGTACATAAATAAACAATAGTATACTGAGTTTATCTCACTCAATGTAAAAATATAAAATTGATTAATATAGTGTGACAGTCAGATGATGTATGTTGGTTTAACCCAGTTTGAATACTAGGTGAAAGTACCTCGAGGCCATCCATATGCGAGATATTAAATCAAGAATACTATGACCTCTGCCCTGTTTGCCTATTCTCGAGGCTAACTGCGAACCAACAACATTATCTGAGACACGCATAAATTATTTTCTCACCGACCCAAAGCTTAGCATCAGCGGAGAGAAACATGGACGGGAACACCTACGGAGCTAAATAGTTAAATGTGCAATAAAAGTACTAAAAAACATGTGTTTTGCATGACTGGATCATTGGAAAAGTAACATAAAGCATTAGAATAAAATTAGCAAACTCAAGCTTGTTAGTTAAATAAGATATTTAATTAATGACTTTAAAATAATAATGATTTAATGGCCTCTGCTATTCCCCTAAATTCATGAAAACTAATTAGACAATGAAAACAGATTAAACAATATAATATTTTTGCGGTCTAAATCTTTTCTTCCCAATTTTAATAAAATTGTCAACTTGAATCTCCTCGATAAAGTACTATAGTAAAAATCTTTTGCAAAGCATTTTCTAATTGCTTTGCACTAAAAACAGACAGTTTAAAAATTATTTAAAATGTATATAGCTAAATCAGATATACGTAATAATCTACTGGCGGACAAAAGAAGCGTTATTGAGGAGATCAAGTTGGCAAACAAAGGAAACTTACTTGTATGGAATTTAGAAATATAAATAAAATTGGAAAGAGATTTTAAATGAAAAAAATTAACTTTTAAACTTAACTGCAATGGAATACAAAATATTTACACATGTTAGTAATGAAGAATAGCGAAGGAAAAAAGGTTAAATATAGATAGATGATCACACATATATATATTTAAGACTAGTCTAATAAAAATGGTTACATTACCAATATCATTAAATAAAACAATTTATAATATAATTCAATTAAGAAAGGTATGGACAAAAGGGTAGAAAGTAAATAGTTCAATGTAGGAGAGATATGATTACCGTCCTGGTTCCTTGGTCATGTTTCCTATGGCATTCGTGGCTTGATCTGACCATTGGTAGGTATTTTCCCGGACAAGGAAAGTGGAAATAAATAGCATGCTTTTATGAAAAGTCTTACAGACATGGCACAGAGTTCAGATGACTATTGAGTGGATACTAAGGCATTTTGATGGTATTTAGTAACCTCGGCGATAGGCAAAGCTATTTATTTGCCTAGCCAAGTATAGTAGAATCCATCAAATTCATATGACTTTTAGCTTGAGCATGTTCATACTTCTCC
Organism: Epiperipatus broadwayi; assembly: GCA_028023455.1. Taxonomy (NCBI): domain Eukaryota; kingdom Metazoa; phylum Onychophora; class Udeonychophora; order Euonychophora; family Peripatidae; genus Epiperipatus; species Epiperipatus broadwayi. The sequence continues at coordinate 7,156,134 of JAQFVV010006222.1, forward strand.
ATGATTTTGAAGACAACAGTTGTCTAACTTTTTGGAATAAAATCTCCACAAGCAAAATCTGAAAGAGTTCTCCAAAAAGAAATCTGAATGCCAGCAAGAAAACTCTGAATAACCAAGTCTTTTGTTCTCACTTTTATTTATACTCTCTTTGTCAGCTACCTTCTATTGTTTGTATGATCTTAGATCTTGATAAGCCCCACCGCAACAAGGTAACACTTTCTAAAAATAACTTTTACTTTTTTATTCTAAATTTCTCTCTTTAAACTTTGAATTTTATTAATTAAAAAAGAAAGTGAAGGCCATCTTTAATTTGACTTGAATGGGCTCACTAATTAAAACATACATTCTTTTAGAAAATGTTGGTGGGCTTATCGCAAAATGAAATCACACCCAAGATTTTAACAAAAAAATATATTATTTCTTTTAACAAAATAAGCATTTTATTTCAGCAGAATTTTGCATTAACTCATATATATATATACACGCTTGACTTATATATATGTTTGACTAATAGGTTTTACAAGTAATTTTTATTAACAGAGATCTAATCTTTGAATGGAATTTATTTAGCACGAAATAGTTAAATGCAAATACAAATTATATAAACGTAATTAATTTTAGCTTTAATGTAAAACCCTGCTGATATTGGACTATAAACTTAATTCAGGTCTATAATGCTAACTAAGTTTATAAAAGGCTGTGAAGCATGGATCGGACTTCAGATCCATTGCTTCATTTCTCAATAGTTAGTGAGCAAAAAAAATGTTAAAAAAATGCTGTTGCTTCAGGTCAGAGGTAAAAATTTTGTGCCAGATGAGCTCAAGCCTACTCTTTATTTGCTGTAATATTTAATTTGTTACTGACTAACAGTCTTTCTTTCTTTTACTATATAACTAACGGTTTATCGATAATTCAATCTCCTGTATCTTAAATCGAGTCCATGTTGTTTTTAGTCTAACAAATTATATTTATCTTTTTACTTTCTAAATTTTCCGGGGTCTGGTAGTACATAAGGTTTTAAGTTTCTGTTTCTAATATTATAGTCTCTTTTTAGGCCGAGATTATTTTTCCAAAACAAAACACTTATTCCACACTTCTTTTTTAATGCGTGAGGGCCTTTATATATCGGAAAAAACTTTTTTACCTTCCTCCATAATTTACTACTTGGCCTAAGGTCTCTTAGCCATGCTTGGTTCCTTTCCTACATTTATATTGCCGGTTTCGATTCTTGCGATGCCAAGCTGTACGTCTTAATTTTTCCCTTGCCTTCTTTTCTTGCTCAGTCATGTTCTGGACTTGGAGACAGATTTTCAAGCTATCAAGGTGGTGTCTAGGGTTCCCACCCGGTTCTTCTCTAAAACATTTTATGTTGCTAATCTTTGCCACAGGAGTTATAGTATTGATTACTGTCGCAGTAAAGATTTCACTGCATTGTTGCGCCTGGATTTGGTTCAACAGCTGTTGATCCTCTGTTTTTTTACTATCCTCATTCATTTGTCCAGAGAAGTCCAACAGGTGAGTGGTTTCACCTGTTTCATAATCACTCGAGGATTTCTTATCAGTGTCGTCTTGTTTTTGAGTATCATCTTCTGGTGATGCTTCTGTTACAATACTCTGTTCTTGATGGAGTTCCATATGTGCCTCCAAACAGTTCAATCTTTGCGATGTAATATTCATGAATTCTTGGAACATGTTCATCATCATTTCATTTTCGTCTCTCATTTCTTTGATGAGATCTTCCAAATTGTATTTTTGGTCACTATGCGTACATATTGACCTATAAACTTCGCCTCTCTTCTGTTCCTCCATTTTTGCCTAATATTGGCTATTTTGTTATATAACAATCCCACCTTATTTGAAAAACATATTTTAATCTTTTTATAAACAATCTAGATACGTATATTTTTATATTTGATCACACGTATCTAGGAGCTATATCCTTCTGTATATATAAAAAAAATTTGTTCTTTCTAAACTAAGTCAGTATTCTAAGTTCCAACTATCTGTTTTATTTATATGTTTTCAGAAATTAACTTTGCCTACCTCACGAGGTCCTATCTTAAACCTATGCCTATATGTATCTGTTTGTACAAAAAAAAAAATCCTGCCATGTCTGTTTTTAATATTTATACTACATATTATTCTCCACACTTTATTTATTGTTATATTTCATTAAAAGGTCACTGCTATGTTAATATAATTAAAATAATCCACTTACAGCTTGACCTGGCTTTCTCTGACACCTGAAACAACTAAAAAATGCATTCACATTAATATACAAGTATATATATATATTAAAAGGAATATGTGAGCAAAATATACGTAAGTCATGTTTAAAAATTATTTTGGCTCACAAAGCATACATTTTTATTTTGATCATCTACCACCTATGGTTTGTTTATTTGTAATCCAATATGAGAGATTGCACTTGCCGACAAATTTATTTGAGAAGGGCGCCAGTCGACAAGACAATGGCCATATCAAATATACACATTAATGGACAATGATCCAAGCACACATTGATAAGGTTTATAAAGTTTAATGCAATTACAATTTATTTTGATTTTCACTTCACTTTCAAAAAAAAATTTCTGCATGAATAAGTAAATGCTAATTTAAATGGCAATACTAATTAAGTCTAAGACATATAACAACTCAGTAAAGTAACATGTCTGACCTGGGTTCGAAACCATGCTACCATTTTGGTCAAGACACAAAAAAAATCAATTTAAACAGCCTAAAGTACGATTAACAAAACAAAATATACACACAAAAAAAAATAAAAGTAAAATCCCATGATAACCACCACTCCAAGTTATGAAGCTGGGATCGAAACCAACTACCATTTTGGTCACAACCCAAAATAGATTAACAATTATCAAGCAATTTTACAGAATCACACATTGAGATCAAAAACTGTTTAAAAACATTTATATAAAAATGGGTTTTACCGAACTATAATGAAGTGTATACCATATACACCCATATATATGAATATGCACGACATTAAATAAGCATATATATGACTACATATAAATATACAAACAGATATACCTATACAAATATTTTTATTATTATCATGTACATGACTTTATTAGAAAGATTTGTCATACTGCAGACCGCATATTCCTATTATTTCAGGCTAGTAAAGGCTGGTCACAACTATGACAAGGAAGCAATGATTGCAAATGTAGACTTATTATTTCAGGCTACTCAGCAATCCTAAACTCTAAAGTGTAAGGGGTCTTCACCTAAACGGTTACTCAATAAATGATTCAATAGCATAATCCAAATTGAGAAAAAAAATCTTAACTAAAGGTGGCTGACTATTATGTTATACAAAAATATATCTTATATATATATCTTTATTAAAATGAACATACACATTTACTTTTTATAAAGTTGAAAATTAAGTTTGCTATTAACGAAACTTATACTTATATATTTGCAAGGAAACGTAACTGCAAAATATTTAAAAGTAAAAAAAAAAATTGTATGATTAAAATTATTCATTAAAGAAATGAAACGCAGAGAAAGTGAAAAAAATATTTGCTAACACCGTACGTTGACACGTGTTAATTTGAACTTATCAAAACTTGATCTTCGAAAAAATTTCTATTAACGGAAAAAATGTTATCTATTAGATCTTTACAAAAGTTTATACCAGCAAGGGAAAAAACATTTTATTATCTATTTGTACTTTTCAGTAAAATATTAATACTATGAAGATACACTACAATTTGAATAACATTATTATATCAAAACCTCTCATATTTAAGCAATACTAAATAACATAAAGTATGAAAGCTATTTTAAGGGATGGTGGGTGGGTATTTATTTGACACTTCCGCTTCATCGAAGCTATATACTTTATATGACAAAAAACAATATGGCACCTGGCCATGATAAAAGTACTCATTAGGGGAAAAAAATTGCTTTAACTCTGAAATCTGTTATAATCACAAAAAAAAAAACAACTAACGGAGTGTTAACTTTTTAAATATAAAATATTCATTTCATATATATACTAAACTCGGAAAAAAAATTTTTTTTTACTTTATGACACATTTAACTTGTTAATTAATTTTTAAAAAAATGACATTTGGCTCATATTAAAAAACAAAACTCGGAAAAATTATACATATATTTTTATATAAATATATTACACTAAAACAAACTTCTCAGGGTACTAATTTTTAATTTAAAAAATGACATTCCACCCGTGGCGACAAACTTGAAGCAAAAATTTTTACATATAACACAATTATTTCGTGTTATTTTAAAAAAAACATTATATATATGTGTACAAATCCGAGGAAAATAAAATTCTACATATATAGTATTCATTAATTTAAAACAGAAGAAAGAAAAAACATTATATACACATACAAATGTTATACAGGGCATTGCAGGGTATGGAAAATTTCGAATAGCCCCATGTTGGCCACCAGAATGCAGAAAAAAATTTTAACTGTGACAGTCAGATGATGTATGTTGGTTTAACCCAGTTCGAATACTAGGCGAAAGTACCTCGAGGCCATCCATATGCGAGATATTAAATCAAGAATACTATGACCTCTGCCCTGTTCGCCTATTCTCGAGGCTAACTGCGAACCAACAACATTATCTGAGACACGCATAAATTATTTTTTCACCTACCCAAAGCTTAGCATCAGCAGAGAGAAACATGGATGGAAACACCTACGGAGCTAAATAGTTAAATGTGCAATAAAAGTACTAAGAAACATGTGTTTTGTGTGCCTGGATCATTGGAAAAGTAACATAAAGCATTAGAATAAAATTAGCAAACTCAAGCTTGTTAGTTAAATAAGATATTTAATTAATGACTTTAAAATAATAATGATTTAATGGCCTCTGCTATTCCCTAAATTCATGAAAACTAATTAGACAATGAAAACAGATTAAACGATATAATATTTTTGCGGTCTAAATCTTTTCTTCCCAATTTTAATAAAATTGTCAACTCGAATCTCCTCGATAAAGTACAATAGTAAAAATCTTTCGCAAAGCATTTTCTAATTGCTTTGCACTAAAAACACAGTTTAAAAATTATTTAAAACGTATATAGCTAAATCAGATGTACGTAATAAGCTACTGGCGGACAAAAGAGGCGTTATCGAGGAGATCAAGTTGGCAAACAAAGGAAACTTACTCGTATGGAATTTAGAAACATAAATAAAATTGGAAAGAGATTTTAAATGAAAAAAATTAACTTTTAAACTTAACCGCAATGGAATACAAAATATTTACACATGTTAGTAATGAAGAATAGTGAAGGAAAAAAGATTAAATATAGATAGATGATCACACATATATATATTTAAGGCTAGTCTAATAAAAATGGTTACATTACTAATATCATTAAATAAAACAATTTATAATATAATTCAATTAAGAAAGATATGGACAAAAGGGTAGAAAGTAAATAGTTTAATGGAGGAGAGATGTGATTACCGTCCTGGTTCCTTGGTCATGATTCCTACGGTGTTCGTGGCTTGATCCGACCATCAGTAGGTATTTGCCCGGACAAGGAAAGTGGAAATAAATAGCATGCTTTTATGAAAAGTCTTACAGACATAGCACAGAGTTCAGATGACTATTGAGTGGATACTAAGGCATTTTGATGGTATTTAGGAACCTCGGTGATAGGCAAAGCTATTTATTTGCCTAGCCAAGCATAGTAGAATCCATCAAATTAGCTTGAGCATGTTCAACCTTCTCCATGATTTTGAAGATGACAGTTGTCTTACTTTTTGGAATAAAATCTCCACAAGCAAAATCTGAAAGAGTTCTCCAAAGAGAAATCTGAATGCCAGCAAGAAAACTCTGAATAACCAAGTCTTTTGTTCTCACTTTTATTTATACCCTCTTTGTCAGCTACCTTCTATTGTTTGTATGAACTTAGATCTTGATAAGCCCCACCGCGCTCCTTTGTTTCAAGGTAACACTTTCTAAAAATAACTTTTACTTTTTTATTCTATATTTCTTTCTTTAAACTTTGAATTTTATTAATTAAAAAAGAAAGAGAAGGCCATCTTTAATTTGACTTGAATGGGCTCAGTAATTAAAACATACATTCCTTTAGAAAATGTTGGTTGGCTTATCGCAAAATGAAATCATACGCCATATTTTAACAAAAATATATATTATTTCTTTTAACAAAATAAGCATTTTATTTCAGCAGAATTTTGCATTAACTTATATATATATGCTTGACGTATATATATGTTTGACTAATAGGTTTTACAAGTAATTTTTATTAACAGAGATCTAATCTTTGAATGGAATTTATTTAACACGAAATAATTAAATGCAAATACAAATTATATAATCGTAATTAATTTTAGCTTTAATGCAAAACCCTGCTGATATTGGACTATAAACTTAATTCAGGTCTATAATACTAACTAAGTTTATAGAAGGCTGTGAAGCATGGATCGGACTTCAGATCCATTGCTTCAATAATCACAACATCATCCAATGGCTTAAAACTGGCCTTCAGGATAAAACTCGCTGATGTATAATGCAATGAAAACTCAAAATTGAATGTCCAATACAATTGATAGATAAAGTGAGAAAACTATTTGTTCCAGTCGTAAGTAACAACTATAGTTACTGATACAATTTTGGCAACCTCTATGTTGCAAATATATATTCCTTTTGTTGTTGTTACTAATGAGGTTAAACCGATCAATTCTTCTTTGATATTTCCAAAGCAATAGCAAATAAAAATAGCCAAACGAGCTGATCCATTTATGTCTGTACTTTTATCAAGACAGAGAGAACATTTTATATCTCTTTTTTATTGGTAAGTTATGTTGTTAGCCAATTGCAGGATTCTTTTTTTAACTGTATTTTTAGCCAATGATAAATCTTTTATGCTCTGAATAGTTTTTGCTTTGTTTTCAAAATCTTCAAAAAGAACTGGTGCACATTTTATCCAAGATTCTTTCATATATTCTCCACCATTAAAAGGTTTCCCATGTTTGGCAATTACGATTGAAATAAAAAAAACTAATAGCAGTTATATTTGAATGATTTTCAATAAATTTCATTATAGATGTTGATTGAATATTTATATTTTTAATTGCTTGGACAATATATATATATATTTGTTCATCTTTACTTTTTCACAGCGCAATTTATGATTGGTCTCATAATGTCATTTTACCAGTGATGTTCCAAATACAATTGGTCCAGAATATGAAACACATACTACCCTGGTGCCTTTGTGAATCATTCCATACTCATCAGTCCACCAATTTTGAAATTCTCTACTGTTTGATAATTTTTGTTTTTTATTTTCATTAGTCATATTAATATAATGGTAACATATTTATTTAAAAGTAAATTTAAATGAGCTTTAATAATTTTATAAATCAAAGATTTATCATTTCACTTTTAAAACTTCAAGCAAAAAAATCAAATGTCATTTGATGGCATTGATTACACATTTTGTTCCTTTGTACATGATTTTGATTACATTAAAAATATGAATAGTGTCAACCCTTTAGGTGAAAAAAGATTAGGACAGAAAACTATTTGATTACTTTTACTTTAGATTTGAAAAAACTTACTTCAAAGAGTTGTAAAATATTTTACTGAGTTTACTTTCTAGTTTTATTGGCATTATTTGACAGATTTATAGAATATGATACCACAGTATACCTGTACCACTTTATTTGACTTAAAATATCGTAATTTATTGCTTCTAATCAGGGTTCAATTGTAAATTGAATTCTAATATAATATTATATTTATTTATTTTATCTTTAGTTTATAGTAAATTTTTATTAGTACAGATTTTAACAACAAAAAAATATCAAAGAAAATTATGATATATAAATAGTTCCCTTGCCAGTAAAAAAATTGAATATGCCATCTCTGGAACACGTGCAATCCATCACTGTCTTGGACCATACAATTCATTTACTGTCCATAATATTTTTCAAAACCTTTCAGTGTGAGTAATTGTTACAAAAGTCTGACAATATTAATATTTTCCATATTAATTTGTTTTAATTATTTGTAGTTTTTTTTGTATTTTATTTATATTCATCTGTCATTTAAACAAATATATAAACTATAAGAAATTATATTTTGATATTACTTCTTCAGTTTATATTAATAGTAATTATTTTGATCATAATTTTTAGTTATTTATTTTATCACAAATAAATAATCAGATAACTTTTACTTGGAAGTTCATAAGATGGCTGAGTTCCAGTAATGATAAAGTCGATATCCTGAGCTCCATAATCAGATACGGTCACTTTATCATTTTTGTTTAATTAAAATTTATTCTACTTATATGTAAAATAAGGAATAACAAAATTTTTTTTTTTTTTTACAAAGAGACATTCTATTTTCTTTTTCCCCCCCCCCCCCGGGCGGGGGGGGGGGGAATTGAATAAAAAAAAAAAAAAAAAAAAAAATAATTAAAAAAAAATAATTGGTTTTTTTTTGTTTGTTACTTTCTTTAATTATTATGTAATATGCATGGCATATATTGTATTTAAAATGTGTAACAAATTTACACAATAAAAGTATTCACTAATTTTATTTTATAACCATTGATTTTTTTTCTATGTTCTCATATATTTTCATCACTAACCCTCAGGACTGGAATTACAATTTTTGTGACTCTAGACTCAAAAATCAAACAAAATCTCAGTTTTTTTCAATCCATATCTTCTCTGCTTCGCATCTCATTCCTTCATCTCACACATGATATCATTTGAGATATTGTGCAATTTTTTGGGAGGTTAATAAATCCACAACTGACGTTTAAATTGTAGTTGTCCCATTTGTTTTATCATTTTTTTGGTGACATGTTAAACCCTTTCTAATATCAGAATCGTAATTCCTTCAATGATATCAGTGATATTTATTTGTTCTCTCATTGCCATTTTATTTTTGATCCCCCTTTGTTAATCCCAATAATAATACAATATTTGTATTATTTTATTAAATATTCAAGTTTTATATCCATAAGTAAACACTAGTAAAATACATTTATAAAATCTTTTTTTAAAACACATAAGCATTTTTTTTCTCAATATTATTTCAAAAGCTGTCTATTCAAATTTAATGTTCAATTCATCTGTTTTCATCTTTACTAGTAATATGCTCGAATTATTATAGTTGTTAATTTTTGTTTTAATTAATTAGTATCATTTTTGTTTTGAAAAGCTATTAAAAGCATCTTTAATCATTTTGTTATTTATCCTTATTTCCACCTTCGAAAATAAACATATCTGCAAAACTAAGTAGTTTTAAGTAATCTTCATTTTTAAATACAGTATTACCTTAGTTTTCCGTTTTTCTGGATTTTTCATTTTGAATTTGAGAATGAACCACTCTCCCTCCCACCCTTCAGAATTTTTGATTAAAATATTTATTTTTTCACTAAGGCAAAATGTGTATTTGAATGCTCATGAACTTTTTATATTTGTACCGGTAATTATGCCATCCATTAGTGATCAGTAAAGGGATATTTATTTATTTGCATCTAGAGAGAAACAAGAATGAAAGAATACTAAAACGTTCACTCAATTCTTAACAAGCTTGCTAACTGCTTTATCTTTACCATGCATATATAGTATTATGGGTTTTAAAGAAAGTTTAGGATATTTTTTCAACTATCATTTCATAGCCAGCCTAATTGACGATCTAGCTATTCTTATATAGAAAATAAAACAATAAAAGGAAACTATAAAACCCGTCACCAACTATTAATTGAATAGCTTAATAAATAGCTTTTTTTTCCTTTTCACTATTTGTCTAAAAAAATTTTTTGAAGGTATATGTAATTAAAGAAAAGTTTAATCTATTAGTTGATGACGGATTTAGATAAAGATATTTTTTTTAAACACAGACTTTCAAGCCCCCTTCAGTCATCCACTCTACCTGACCACATACATGTGAAAAAAATAAATGATCTCCAATATGTATATTTCGTGCTGAACTAAAATTGATCTGGATCATCATCTACACAGATATAATCAGTGCTCAGTTTATATTAAGATAGCAAATCTTCCAAACTTTAATGGACAGGCTTCAATCCTCTCCATTCTCAAAACTCCTCAGCTATTCATGTCATTGAAAATCTGATTAGGGAATGCTCAAAGCCAATGTTAATGCCAGTCGTCTCCACTCTTCAACTCTTCAGCCATCCATATCATTAAAAGTCTAATGATAGAATTTTTAATAAAATGAATGGCTGAAGAATTGGAGGGAGGAGAAGATTGAAGCCTGTCCATTAAAGTTTTAAGATTTGCTATTTTAATATAAACAGAGCATTGATTATATATGTGTGAAGATGATGATCTAGAGCAATTGACGAATTCTGGATCAGCACAAAAATACATATCTTTTTCACATTTATGTTGTTGTGTGTATCAGATATATAAAATGGAGCAGATGATTGAAGGGAGTTTGATTTGTGTTCAAATTCTCTCTAATTACATGTAGGGCTTAAGTATATTTGTTTTCAAATAAGATATTTTGTGATATCACACCCGGGGGAGGGGGTATTTTAATTATATCAAATTATAAAATGTCAAAGTTATACTCATTGTCATGTATAAATAATCTACTTGATGAAATTTATAAAAAAAAATAATTATTAATTTTGAAATAAAAGTTCTGATGTAAATTGTCTCAGTCAAGTCTCTAAACTCCCTGATGACCTACCTAGTGCTTTGAGCCGGTAGGCAAATATTACTGATAGTACTGATTTTTTTAAAGACATGCGTGCAATATTAAGTCGTCTTAACAATAATTTTGATTTATTGAAAACTGTATAAAACTGCATAATTGTTTTAGAGATCTTTTTGTTCTAGGAGGATTTATCTTACAACCTATTTATCTTAAACAACTGCACAAGCTTTATATTATTTATTATTAGTAGTATTATTGTTCTAATTATAAAATATAGTTTTGTCGTTTATTTAATTTCTTAAAATTTGCTATAAATAACCAAATCATTTTATCATGTTTTATATATATATAGGTAACTCATTACCATTTTTCTCTATCATGGACACGAATTCTTCCCAATGGAACTTATTCGGAAGATCAAGTAAATCCAGCTGGTGTGGGATATTATAACAGGCTAATTGATCTACTGATTGCAGCTAAGATCAAACCAGTAGTGACTCTTTATCACTGGGACTTGCCTCAGGTATTGCAGGAAAGAGGAGGTTGGCTCAACCCACGCCTGGCAGACTTTTTCAATGATTACGCTAATCTGTGTTTTGAAAAGTTTGGAGACAGGGTAAAAAAAAATTTTAATTTATTAATTATTATTTCTGTTTTTCATTTATTTACATTGTGAGTGGGCAGTTTTTCACCTGGAAATAACCTAAATACTGTGAATGACTTTAAAACATTAGTTAAAAATTAAAATAAATTATTTCCTACAACTTTCATTCATACATTTGAAAAAAGTGTCTAAACAATCTTTTTTTATTTACAATCATTACAAATTTGTTTAAATAGTTTTATTGATAGGTTCATCTTTTTTGTCCCAAAGAAAAGCTTTAGACACTAGGTGCATTCAAATTACTTAATTAACATTAAATTAGTAACAAAAATAATACCTGTTTAACTAATTTAAAAAAAAATAGTAATTTATTATTTTGTGTTTAAGTTTTGTTTTTTTTTCCCAAATGCAATATTATAATATTTCATACAAAGAAGTTTAGTTGCCAAGAAGTAGAATTGAACATGATATTGTTTTTATTTAATTGCCATGTCAACTCTTTCTATTAAACAATATCTTAGATCTAGATTTAAGTGACCAGAAAATATGATTCACTTATTTCTTCACAGGTAGATTATCATTCTGTCACAAACATACAATTACTTTTTTTTCTCATGTGTCATAGCATCAGCGCTAACCCTGGACAACTGCTTATAAAGCAGTTGTCGCTGACTTCTCGACCACCAATGCTTGACTACATACAATTACTTTATATACTTTTAAGCTGTACAACAGCAGAATTATGTGATGATAAAAAGTAGAATGTAAAAAAAAATAAAATCATTTTAACACTTATATGAATGAAATTAAATTTCTACCCAGAAAAAAAATACTTTAAATATGGTATTTGGTCATCTTTTCTAGTTGTACAATTAATAAGTTAGTTTTAATTCAGTTGCGCCTCTGCATTTTCGTTTTTTTTATAATTTATATAATGTATTATTCTCTCTGAACATCTGAAATATTCTTTGGATATGCTGAAGCTAAGCATGTCAGATGTTAACTTTTATTGTAAATTCTAGTAGATATTTTATAGTTAGTTTTAAATAAAAACAAAAAAACAAAATAAAAATATGGGAAAACAAAAGGTAATTCACCAACATTTGCTAAAACCCTTTACTGTTTTCTTATAGATTTTTATCTGTAATTTTAACACTTCAACTTTCCATCTATAATAATCTCATCTAGAAATATGTTCAGCTCAGTTTTATTTTAGTCTCTTTATTTTTTTAATGATGTCAAGAATGTCTGCTTGTTCATTAACCGAAGTATTTTTTTAAGACTTACCCGAGATATACTCAAATAATTTCTGATGATTAATACGATATCGTAAGATGATTTAAATCTATGCTGTTAATATTTATAAATTGGTTATTTTTTAAAATGTGATACCAAAAATATGGAGAGTTCTTTTTATTTTAATTTGATTGCTAAATTTTGAACAAGAAAAAATGAGGCTACTTAATATTTCATATGGTTTTTTTTATATGTCAAAGTGTTGGTTGGTAAGCGAACCCAGGACAACTACTTGTAAAGCAGCTGTGCTAGTCACTAGGCCACCAATGTTTGACATATTTCATATGTTGGTTAATGCCTTATACCACGAACTTAAAATAATTTATTATTTAATGTATTTTTAATGAAATTTTTTTTGTTCATAAACTAATATTATTTTGAATTATTGATAAACAAATTAAACCAAATTTGGTTGACTCAGTTTTTTTATATATGGAAGGAATTTTAAAAAATATTATTTATCAACATATTTTTGGATTGCACAGTAAACATGTACAGTAGACATTTTTACTGCAATTAAAAATATTTATATATATAGTATATTTTCTGAAATCTAAATAAATTTTTGTTTTTGAAAATAATATTTAGCTTTGCTTCTATATTTTTTGAGTTAAAAGATTTTTATTATAATTTTTTTTAATGTTTTGATCTTACTATTTCTTGAAGTAAGTAAAATAAATATTTGATTATGAATAAACAAATTCCTGATAATTTGCTTCTGCTGCTAATAGTTACTTTTTACAATTATCTTATATAATAGTAATGCTAAGTTGTAATAATTTTTTATAAATTTCATATTTATTTTAATTACAAATTAGTTATTACAAAATAGTAATTTTTAGAAAGTATTTAAATTTAGTAACAGTTCATTTTGAAATCATATATTAGAGCTTAAAATATGGTAAATCTTAGCTAGAACGTAGACTTAAATTTATAAGTTTTATCATGCAAGTAACTAATTGAATTTTAAAAATATTTGAAAAAAATATAACAGATTCAATTTCAATAAATATATTACATAATTTTTGTCTCTATTATTTTTTATAAAATTAGAATTTGTGCATTTAAAATTTATAAAACTTGGTGCACTCATAGACACCGAAGGCAAATTAGTATATAGTTAGCAAGAAAAGTAGATAATAGATATAAAACATTAATAGGTTATGTAATAACTATACATGGGAGGTCAGATTGACCTTAGGTCAACATGGGTGTGACAAGAATCCCAGCCTCAGTGTGGCCTTTGAGCATTCCATCATCAGATTTTCAATTGGATAAATGGTTCAAGAGTTGGAGTGTGGAGTAGATTGAAGCCTGTCCATTAAAGTATGAGGTTTGGCTATCTTAATATATATCTGAGCACTTATAGCATATATGTGTAGAGATGGTAATCTGGACCAACTGATGATTGCTGGTTTAGCATGAAATATGTATATTGATGATTATTTATCTTTTCAACATATATGTGTTCGAGTATGTCAGTGTTGTGAAATAGTGTGGAGAGTGGTGGGTCATGTGAAAGTCTGTGCTCATATACCCTATATATTAATGGGCTATGTAATTTTAAAAAAATCATTTATCTTCCATATGAACAAAACAATTACCTTTCGATTGAAAAAAAAAAATGTTTCTTATAATTCTATCCAAAAAGTACTTAAACCAACTTCAAATAGAACTGTGCTGCACATACAGATATATTTTAATAAATTTAAAATACTTTAGTTGCTTTCCTGAATTTGAGATGTTTTATTACTACAGATTTTTACATTTTATAAGTTTAATTAAATAATTTCACAAACAATGTAAATGAAAAAACAATAATGAGTAGCAAATGCATCAATAATTAGTTATCTATCTAGAAAAATCTAGAATTTACAAAATAATAGATAAGGCATGGATGTTTTTTGCTACAACCTTTATAAAAGTGAAAGATGGATTTTCTATGTATCTTTGCTAATTCATCTCTCATTGGCTCCTACAAAATAGAGCTTTTATTCATAACTTATAATCCTCATAATAATTCTATTGTTTTAATGGCAGTAATGAAACACAGCATTTTGGATTAAGTAATTTATTGATTATCAATATTCTGTTAAGAATAATAAATTTGAAAAATGTATTTAACTATTAATTTCTGACAGAAAATTGTATATATACACAGAGAATTTGTTTAGGAATTGCACAGAAAAATCTTCCAAATATCTGGGTGTTTTATGGTCTTTTTTAAAGCTCTACTTGTAGATTGATATTTTAATTCTGCTGTGGTGCTTATTATGATCACTTTGAGTCTGAATCTTTCAGATATAGAATCAGTTGTTTCTGATTTATATTGCATCTTCTTTGCTTGCTAAACTCTAATATATGACTTACATGGTGATGAGTATCTCAATCTATCTTTACGTTATATCACTCCAATATTTCTGGAACAAACCCCCACACTCATTCATATATTATACACCCTTAAGATGCTTCTTTCTTTTTAAAGTTTTTATTCTCACTAATTACTATCTCTTTTTTTAATTACTAAAATTTTTATTGCATTCAGATTATGGTTTAAAACTTTTTTCAATAACTTTACCTCTCACTGATATTGATTATATTTTTCAACATCGTGCTCTATACCTTATTTTAATCTTAGGCCATTAGAACTAAAATCTTATTAGAAATCTTGCACAAATGATTCCAAAGCTTTATAAATAAGTTGCAATAGTGTCCCATTATCAGATGGAAGAAACCGGACTCCGTCATTTAACATAATATAATATTGATTGCTTGACAACTTTTCTATTTTTTCAAAATACTTGAGCAAAAGTTTTTGGTCACTGATTTGACCATTTCTCTAATGTCAATTTTCCTAACTTTTTATACCCTGGATTACTCTTTGTTGAGTCAGAAATGTTTTAATACCATTGAGTTTTAAGTAATGTATTAAACATATATCTACTTTCCACTTTGTTCACTTTTAATTTGAATGGTTGCAAATGTAAACTAATTTAAATATTTTAGTGATTTTATAAATAGAACATATATCAGTGGTTTGTTGCTTTTAACATGTTAGAAGATTAGGTATTTTATCACCAGGAAATAACCACTGTAACTAAGTTAGTTGTATATAGAGTTCTCATTTTGCCTAATTTGTTGTGTGGAAATGAGACTTGAATATCCTATTGATGCAATATAACGTCATTAGAAATGTTTTATTAAAGAATGTTCTATAAATTTAAAAAAAATACAATTTGACAATCATAAAATCAATTGATATGTTTTTCAACTTGTTGAATGTGATTTTATAGAGTCCATTATTGTGAAATCTCATCATCATTGGATTTGCTGTGTAAAATGAGTGAATATCACAAGATTTCCCAAAATAATGTTTTATGATGAATTTGATCATTGTTTTCATGGAAGAGATAGATATCTATCTTATAAGAATTATCTCAAAAATATTTCCATTGGGAAGATATTGCAGAGAAAGGAATTCATTGGAGAGCTATAATTAGACACAGTGTTGGCGTATTTCATAAAATAAAAAAAAGTTTTTTGCAGAAAAAATTAAAAGAAAGCATCACAAAATTTCAAATAATCTGCAAAATGGACTTGCATGTCTTATATGTAAACATATTTATGTTTCACAGATTGCTTTGTAAACTTATTTCCAGAGCATTTGTTTTCTTGCATTTCTTTTCTTTTCTTAGAGTTGGACTAGCCATATTCATTTATGAGTGGCTGCTATATATTGTAACAATATACAACTAGGATGAGTGAGAGAGTGTTTTTTATACCCCATAGATTTGTAAGACCAAATTGTAACTGTATGTATGTGGGAATGAGAGAGAATGGATAGGTTGATTCTTTAAATGATATTATGCATGAAAATTCCCTTATTCATATGCCTTGCAAATTCTCTACACTTAGATCATAAGAAGTGACTTTTAAATTAAATAATAGTTAAATGAAAAACAAGAAGTTTTGTCAGTTTTGTGTCAAACTCTAATGGTAATTAGTAAGGGAATGTGCTAGCCTTTGAAATGATATCCTACAACTAGACAACCAAGTTCCTAATAATAATTAAAAGAATATGCACAGTTTTTATTATTTCTCTATACTTTAATTGCTTATTTTCAGGGTTTATCATTAAAATTCATTAATGAGACTTGATCACTTGCTAAATGTAAAATAGAAACAAAGGAATATTTTATTGACTCTAAACTATCTATATAAACTAACTAAATATAAAGACTTTATTTAGTATCTTAAATACTATAGCTGTTTATTGAAGTTTGTATAAGTAATCGATAGCATTTCAATATTCTCAGGGTAAAATAATTATATTATCAAAATCACCCACATATATAGATAAGTGATGTGATTCCAAATAAAATAAAAAATTAACTTAAGTAAGTTTAAATAAAACAATTGGATTATTATTTATGATATATATTTTATCTTTTTTTTGTAGAATGGCAACAATAACAAATTAACAAAGCAAAAACATGTATTCCATTGAACATCTATTTCATTTCTTAGTTTTCTCATCTGATTTTTATGAAACCTATGTTGAGAGATAATTGATAATGATACATACATTTGTTTAGAGTGCATTTATGTTGAAATGAAGACCATTTATGTCCTAAGACTAAATAAATAATAATAATGATGATGATAATAATAATAACAATAATAACAACAACTAACATATAATTAGTTTTAGATCAGAAATTTGTTCTTTGGGTAGAATTACACTAACTTTTCAATTAAAAAAATAACAAAATTCTCTTCAAACTATACTAGATTTATCTGTGTTCTCCTGAACTACATTTTCCTTTTCTGAGAGACTCAGATATGAATAGACTCTTAAAATAATCTCTTTTATTTAATAAACAGCCTTTAACTATGACAAAAGTACTGCTATCTTAGTCTACATCATGTTTAACTTCATACAGTTTAAAATGGATTTTATCATCACATTATATCGGCTCTGACAGATATCTTTTTATGATAAGTGGTTATAAACGTGACATGAATCCCTATGATTACACATGTATAAACTCATATATAAAATATAATAGCAACCCTACTCTTTAAACTTATCTCATGATTACTGAATGACTGCAAGTCATATATAAGTTATTTAAAATATTCTTCATATTGATACGAATAATAGTAAAAATTTATCTAATGCATTTATATTATATTATATAAAATATGCTATGTTAGGTATATATGTGTGCTATAATTAAAAAAACAATAATTCTTGTTAAGGAGATATGATCTTTCATGAAATACTAAAGAAAAAAAATGACAAGAAAATAATAAATGTGTATACACTTTTATTTTAAACATTAACTATATTTGACTGGCCTTGTCTTACTTTTTTTTTTTTATTGATAAGGCAATAATTGTTTGAAGAATCTCTGTTTGATCTTGTCTTGACTATATTTACCATGCTAATAAAGCCTTCCATTCATGAATGTATGAATTTTTTTGGGAATAGTTTGAGCTGGTTTTGAATTATTATTTCTGCACATCAAGTTGAGACATATTGATAAAAGTCATCAGAATTATTTTCAAATGCTTCTCCCATTGTGGTGTTATCTCCTTTCTTTTCTCTGGGCAAAGATAACTAGTTGCTTATTACAGTTTATTTTTTTACAGACACATGCCTGTTAATGATCCTTAATTTGATAAGAATGAGTGGATATAGGCCAAGAGGAATCAAGACCTTGGCTAGCTAGTTTTCCCTATTCATGCATTTTTTGATCCATATTCAGTTCAAATAGAATTCTTTTATTTTAGATGAATAAGGAAAATTAGCAAGATAAAACTTTGCTAGTCTTTTGTATGCAGAAAAAAGTAATTATAAAAAAAAATCAAAAGCATGATCTTGGTAAATCCTTTTCTTTTATTATATTGATCTCTATAGTATTTTAAGCTTTATGTCTCTTGAGAAATATTCAGTTTAATTCTATTGTTAATTCATATATATGTCAATATTTTAAACTTTTTTCTTCTGAATATTTTATAATCATTTCATATATATATATATAATAAGTGAAACACAGGCTTAATATATACCATGTGTCTATATATGTAATATAGGGTATATGAGCACAGACTTTCACATGACCCACCACTCTCCACTCTATCTAATAACACTGATACACTCAAGCACATATATGCTGAAAAGATAAATAATCACCAATATACGTATTTCATGCTAAACCAGCAATCATCAGATAATCTGGACCAACTGATGATTGCTGGTTTAGCATGAAATACGTATATTGGTGATTATTTATCTTTTCAGCATATATGTGCTTGAGTGTATCAGTGTTATTAGATAGAGTGGAGAGTGGTGGGTCATGTGAAAGTCTGTGCTCATATACCCTATATTACATATATATAAAAAATTAAAAGAGATATAGTTTAAAATACAAAAAAAAAAAAAAAATACATACATATATGTAAATCACGAATCTCTTTTTTGACAAATTTATACATTTTAACCGTTTGATTATTAGCATTATTACTAAAATGATTTTTATATAATTCCTTTATGTATTTTGTCTTTATTATTATCACTGTCATCTTAATAATCATAAATCAGTCTTGACCTTGGAAATGTGAAAAATAAATAAATAATAATAACAATAAAAGTACAGATATGAACAAAAATAATAATAAAAAGAGATTGAACCATTTTTACTGCTATGTTTTAAAAGATATTGCAAGGCACATTAAATAAGTAATTATGTAAATATATATATCCAACCTATTTAAGATGTTTACTACCCTTTAATAATAAATAATCTAGAACTTTATAAATAGTAATAGAAAAATCTGCTTTCTTTCATCCCCACCCCCTTTTTATATCGATATCATAATGAACTATGAGGATTGAGCCATCTACTCCTTACAATGTATATATGTATACTTGCTCTTTCATATTTTCAGATTAGCTTGGACATTTAGGTAATGCAAGAGCATGTGAAATTTGTAACTTAAAAAAGGAAAAATGTGTTTTAATAATATGTTTGGATAAGCTTGGTGAATCTTTAAAATGTGTTAAAATGCAACATTCTTTCTTAAGGTTTCCTTCTCAATTAATGTTTACAATTTTTTTGGCAGATTTTTATAGATGCATATCCAGAATTTGACAACAGAGTTTTTGCTGCTAAGTAATACAAAAATAAGAAAGAAAACTGATAAAATTATTATCTCTGATATATATATAGCTAAAAATCTATTGATTTTGCTAGTCAGAGACTGTGTCTCATTAGTTGTCAGTTAATACAATTTTATAAATTGTATGTTTTCTCTATTTCTATATATTTTTTAAAATAACAATAAACATCTTAATTTCATATTTTTTTCTTTAGATTTAATATTATTAATAATTCTCTTTTCATATTCATGCTCTTAAAAATAATTTCTATAAAAATACAATGCTTAGAACCATTAATTAATTATATTGGTATATTTATTATATTGATATATTGAAAGAAAAAAAAATCTGATTATTGTTTAAATGTCTTAGTAGTTTTGCTTGAAAGTTGGACATCTTTAATCACTGAAATAATTTATTTTTTCTTAATTAAATGAATCAAATAAATCACTGATTTCCAAAAATGTTTATGTTTCGCTAATGCCTAGTCACATGATATTGTGCAGCTGTTGATATTTGAGATTTAATTATGGATTGAATAATATAAACTTGTTGAACTAACTTTTGTTTGCTTAATATGAAAACTTTCACATCTGCTTTTGAAATGTTTTTCCTTTTGATGCATTTATTATGGTCATTATACCCCTCTTAAGATATTAATAAAATTTCATTTTTATTATTATATAATACTTAAATAAATAATAGTAATTATACATCTGATCCATCAAAAGACAGGAAATTGGCAGTCTGTTATTTTACAGTTCCAATGACTTTTTTCCAGCTGTACATGGGATAACCTTATTAGCAATTCAATGTTATCTTTTGATAACTAACTTATATAAGCAAATAACACAATAATTAGTAGAATTTGATTTATTTCAATCTAAAATGCATTTAAAAACAGATAAAAATGGATATTCATCCATACTAAATAATTATATTTTTGCCAAGACAGCTTGAATTGTTAATGTGATTTTGATAATATATATTTTGATAGTTGTTTTTTTTTTTAAAGAAAAATTATATATTTTTTAATTCAGGAAGTGTCTCAAAAAATTATTGGCAGACCACCTATTGACCATGGCAATATTTTGCCTAGTTGTATTCTATAATATAATATTATATTAAATATCAAAATAATTACACTATATCAAATTATGTATTATTTTTATTTCTTCCAATTTAACCCTCAGTCTAATATAAAAAGTGCTATTCATATGGGATAGGAGTATTTCAATCACTTTGGCTTAAATTCATTTTCTTGTAGCTATCTGTTGTGTTTGTTTGAACACTTGCATTCATTATGATAAAAATCTGAATTTTAAAAAATCTGAAAATATCAATGTCACGCAGAAATCTAATGCAAATTAGATTAGCTGAAAATGCTGTCGATTGGTAATTTCTTCATTCTTAAGCCCTAGAGCTCTTGCAAGTTCACATTTTTGTTTGAATTTTGAAATTGTATATTTTCATAATTTGTTTACATATTTATTTTTGCAAAATATTTTTTTTGACAAGAATATTATGATTAGACACAGATTGTATTTGAAAATATGTGTTTATAAAAGAATACAAGTCAAGAGAAATGTAATAGCATTAATCAGGAAGTTGTGATCAGCTGAAAAAGGAATACTTCTTATAACCATTTGAACTATTATTCTTTTTGTCATAATTATAAATGGAATTATTTAATTTCATTGTTTTATGCATTTTTGAAAAAAATCATTCAGATTTTAGAAGTGAAGATTCAAATAAATTTTATTTCATTTCATAATATATTTGTGTTGGCATTTGCTTACATATTTCAGTTTATTACTAATTTTTTGTACTTACAAAGAGGAAAATTAGTTTTAAAAATATTTTTTGCTTGTAAACTTATATTTCTAATGAGTAATTTAAAAGTTATAAGAATACAATCCAGAATAAAGGTTTAATTAAAGTTGGAAATATAATCCAAATTATTACTAATAACTTTTTTAAAAAATCTGCACAATTAAAGAGTCAATATTAATGACTTTTATTTGAAATTTTTAATTTGCTTATTATTCCTATTAAAGGATTTTTCAATGATATCTTTAAATATTAATTTTATTTTTATAACTAATGCTATACAGTCAGGAACACATATGTGAACACTATTATAATTGATCTAGCTTGGGATTGCAAGGACTCTAATTAATGTTACTGTGACTAAAAGCAAACACACATACATATTCCTTAATCTATGTAAGCAATTTTGATTGTATGTTTATATTTTGTTTATTTCTATAATTTTTTATACCCAAAAAATATAAAAATCCAACATTACACATATCTCTCTTTTAATACACATATCTATACCTATGCATCCATACTATATATATTTAATAATTAATTCAATCAATAGCAATTTCTTTTCAAAATCATTATTCTTTTTTTTTTTAATATGTAGAGCTTATTTTATTTTCTATTTTATTTTTAGTAAAACTTACCATTTTAAATTACTTTCTTTAAATATATGTTTTGTATTTATATGTATATTAATAAGATTGTTTTATTTATATTGATTAATTGAATCTGGTTATGATGGACTTTTTGTTTCTTCTATATATGTACTAATTATATTTTTTTAATTACATTGTGGACATTTTATTGTACAAAATATTATTTACATCTTCTTTACAGTTTTTATTTTTATTTATATGTTTATTACTGAATATATTTATTAAAATATGAACAGCTTTATAAATTTGACTAATCAATGATTACAAGATACCAATACTTTTAAAACCTCAGATAGTTTCAGCTTAGCTTTCAGAGTTGCAAATAATGTATGCATCCTAGCAACATTTAATTCCATTTTACTATTCACAATAAAAGTCTGAAATCAAAATAATCCTAAGATTTTGAATCCAAATTAATGTACTTGAATAGTTATATAGATATAACATTGCATTATTAATTATATAATAGCATACTTTCAATTCTTTGCACCTTATGTTAATAGTAACAAATCATTTAATTTTTTCAAATCTATTTTTATATTTATCTTTACTATCAATTCATTCACATTTTTTATAGTTTATCTTATTTTAATATTAGATAGACAATTTTATTCATTCTCTTTTATATTCTTTTTATATTAAATATTGAATATTCATTCACCTAATCTATTTTATACTCTATATTTAATATATTTCAATCATGAATATCACAACAACTATATCAATCCCATATTCTTAATTTTCAAATAAAAATATCACGCATACTTTTTAAAAAAAGTCTGTAAATTATAAAAAAAATGGATCCATTTCAATAGTTATTCTTTAGAGGGCATATAGATAGTCATTTATAAATCTACTGAAAAATAAATTTACACAAATACTAATATAATACTCACTGTACATAAACATTTAAAAGTAATCATTATATTTATAATTATTAATATAATATTAAATAGTCACTCAAGTTAGGTGTCAAATTTAAAGCAAATAATATCAATAAACAATTATTTCCAAATAAACAAATTTTTAAACATATTTGGAAATAATATAGAAACATTTGGGTTGGTATTTTTAGATCTAGTGTCTGAACCTACCCTAGCACCTCTCTGAGGAGTGCCATAGCACAAAACCATGGTCAGAGGTTTGGGAGGGGGTCCTGACAGAGATATTTTAAATGCTTTTTCTAGCTAAGCATTTATCATAAAACTTATTGAGGAATTGGCAATCCTCATTGTTTATAACTTACAAGCTTAAGAGAACAGGGTCATGTGATCTTTGACTCTTATTTTGACTATTTATAAACTTTTAATAAATCATATTTTTATTTTCTAAAGATCCACTATTAGATTTTAATCATTCTTACATTATGTTGTAATACTTATTTAATATGTTTTCATTCTCATAAGTAGGTCATAGAATATCACATGCAATATTTTTATATTTTCCATATTATTGTATAGAAAATTATATTAAATTTTTTATTTTCTTTTTAGTTTTTGTTTATTTATTTGAAAGTGTATATTTTGGCTTAATAAATTGGGGGAAAAAATTTTTTAAAAAAAATTCTTTAAATGAAATCAATTAAATCTGTGAAGTTATTCTCTTTTCATTATATTTTTTTCAAGTTTGGAAATAAAAATAACTTTTTCTATAAATTTATTTTAGCACAAATAATATAAATAATTAATTTCTTTCTTTGTTTCTTATTTTTCTTTACATTTTTAACATAAAACAATTGTAAATAACTGGTTTGGCTTATTAAAATAAATCTGTAGATAGCCAGTGATTACATTTTTAAAAAAAAAAACAACAACAACTAAAAATTAGATGTCTTTTTCCATCTAATTCCTTAAATAAATTTTATTAGTCAAATTGGTGCTCAAATTAAACAAAACTTACTTCCAGTATTTTTTAATGGTTTTTTTTTTTCATTAATTCAAGTTTTATTAATATTGAGGACTAGTGGTTAGCATAGCTGCCTAGCTTTCCGAACAACGCTTTGACATATAAAAAAAAAAACAATATAAAAATAATACCAATTATAATTTTATTATATGTTATTGGATTTTTTTTCCCTTTTTTTTTTTGAAGAATTTTTCTGCCAAAGATTGTCTTATCTTTTGTGATCACCATTCTCTTACTATTTTTCTAAAGTTTATCCACTTATTTTTATTTATTAGAAAATCTCTTATCACACTATGAGTTTAAAGGCTTTAAAATCTAATATTAAACGGTTAAAATAAAGTAAAAAAAAAATATTTCTTTTGGAAAATTGTATATTTGATGTGGAATCACAAATTAATGATGGTGTATTCGTTGACCTTTTATACATTTTTATGTATTTTTTTTCTTTTTGTAGTTTGCCTATGTAAAATCTTCCACCAATTTCTCAATTTCTAATCTAATTGAAACTTTGCCTAAATATGCATTCTCAATGACAATACATTTCTTTTAGAATTTCATAATGAATTTTAATCAAGAATTAGTAAAAAAATTAAATTTTTAATTTTTTATATAACATTGATGCTAATAGTATTTAATAGCATGGCTTTTAATTTATAACTGAATGATTTGTTAAAAATTGGATCAACTGGTTTTTTATTTATTTATTATACACTTTTATTAAATTTGTTCTGGTTTTTTTTTATCTTTTTGTTTAAATGAAATATGATTTAAATAAATTCACCTCACTTTCATGATTTATGGTACATATACAAATGTAAAAGTATAAAATAAAAAATTTAAAAAATAATTTAAAGAAATGGTTTTATTCACATAAATATACTGTAATGGAATAAATGGGTAAGTATGGAAAGATTATAATCATCATCACCCCCATTAAATAATCAACAAGTGTAAAAGTAGCATGAGAGAATGAGCATAATAAAATAAAATAAGTAGTCATAATTTAGTTTAAAATGTATGTTACCAGTATTAAACATGAATAACCAAGTCATCTCTTGTGACTTGATTTAAAAGAGGCTCAATATCAACTTGTAGACTAATTATCTAGTCACCACCTAACTTAGGTCAATAATATAAAGCAATCATCTGCAGTCACATATTTAAGTGCTAAAGTATCTATCATAATAAAAAAAATTGGAATCCTGATACATGGTGATCATTATCAATGATGGGACCATATGGTACCATGTGTGTGCTGGCCAACTATAAACTAATTTCCAATCTGTATAAAAATAGTCTTTGTACCATCCAAAGAACAGTCTACATTTCAAACACATAAACCCCACATATATGTAAGTCAACCATGATTGCCAAAGAGTTAGTTTAGAATTGTACGTATTCTAAAGATTGTGACAGTACATAAGCGAAAAAACATGTGTATGATCTCAATCTATTTTACCTTAAATAGTGTTACTGGGATAAACTACAAAATCCATTAAAGCATAATGCTATGATTAAATAAAGTTACACATACACTGCCAATTCATAGAACAGATAGGTGGAGCAATAAAGATATCAACACGCTCATAAAAAATTTATAGAAACTTGTTTTTTAGTATTTATTTAATAAAATTAACTAAGAAATAAGAAAATTCAGAAAAGTATGATAATTCCAAACCTAGCACATTTTTTATATAAGAAATATAATTTCATAAAACAAATAAGATTATCTCCTGTTGATTCTTGTTAATTAACATTGACTTATCTGAAAACAGTATTTCCCAATAAAAAAATTAAAAAATTTAAAATGAGCTAAAACCTCTTTTTCTTTTGAAAATGGGATAGGCATAGACACATTTACATTTTGGGAGATAAAAATAATTATTAGAATAAAACAACTAAAATATTTTTTATAGTCAGTCATTATAAATAATCATTTGTTAATGTAGATGTGCACATTAGAATACCTTATTACCATGGGTTGTATTTTCTTAGATTTTCTTATATAGTTAAAATTTTCAGTTTCTTTTCAGGTCAGCTTTTCCTTTTGGTTTCTTCAAATATTCAGTTTAAAATTATAATAACTTCCAGGGTAGGTTAACACAAATTCAATTTATTGATTATGATAATTTTCATATTAAGGTCAAGTAAGCATAGGCTGAAACAGTTATGATTTGGGATGGATACACAAGGCTTATTGCTAATTTCTCCTGAAGATTTTCTTTTGCAGTTTCTTTTAGTGAAACTGGTTACATGATTAGATTAGAAATGCTAAGCTTTTAGCTAAAATTAGCTCATGGTTTTCTCTAACCCCTCTTTAATAACCATTCTTTAAAACTAGAAGTGAATTCAGTCTAACTTTAGATTTCCAGCTTAATTTCTCACTGTTCTCTCAATAGCTGAACTGCTACTGCTATTCTCTTTTCAACATGACTAAGATTGATTAAATATGAAATCTACTGCCTTCATCCCCACTATTCTATTTTTTTGAAATAATCTTTATATCCATGCAACCATATGCCATCTCAGAAATGACAGCATTAAGTCTGAAATCAATTGATTCTCTTTTTACAAAATGATTATTTCCTTTTTTTTAATTAATTAAAAATTTCTATTATGTTCTAACTATTGAAAAATTCCTCTGTAGATATTTTTTTCTTAATTACTAAAACATGATAATCTTTTAATTTCGTAAAACATTTTTCATTTCTTTAGTGAGATATAGAGGATTAAAATCAACTTTAATTGATAAGGACTTTTTTAAAGAACTTAATATCTTAATTTTTCTTTTTTAAATATGGATAAAAATTCTGCAAAGATTTTATGTCTCTTTTTTTAAAATTATAAATAAAATTACTAAAGAGAGAGAAAAAAAAAATATTTTTTTTCTTATACTTTCCTCACTCTCTTTTACAATTATGCCTGGCAAGAAGTAATTATTTATATTCTTATTATTTAAAATGTTTGGAATTTGCCATGTGGTCAATTAAGGAATATAACTTTAATATTTTGAAGAGAGAACAAAACTGAACAGTAACTTTTGTCATTACTCTTCCCCCATATAAATGAAATTAAAATGATTAATCCACATGAAATTTTTTTTTATCTTGCCAATAGGCTAATTTTTATTTATTTATCTATTAAATGTAATGTTCTGATCATTTATTAAGTGCACAATAAGTCAGTAATTGGAAAGAGAAAGGTTAAAAACCTTTCCCTTTCCAATTATCTATTAAATATAAAGAACAAATCTACTTTTAATAATTTGCTTCTGGAAAAGGTCTTAAAAGCTGAACATTATACATGTTCTTCTTACCTTTTCATCTTTTAACATGATATAAGTCTGAGAACTTTTTGTAAATGAGAATGATTAACTGGATTTTGCTTGTAAACACATTTATGTTAAACCTGTGTGGAATTTAGACTGTTATTTCTTTTTTTCACCTTCTTGAGTCACAGCAATATGGGTATATGCTTGTCAATCTGCAACCGGTTAGGTGTACATCATGTGGATTTATTCTGGGTCCACTTTAATAATTTACGGTACATATGTAAATTTAAAAGTAGAAAATAAAGATGTATAAACAATTTTAAAAAATGCTTTTATTCATATAAATATACTAAAAAGTAAAAAATAATTTTTCTTCAACTTGTAACAAATAAAAGAGTGGAACATTCTATTAATTTTTATGGATTTGGTATCAAGAAAAAATTACAATTTAACATTTTTAAATTAATAATAATCTTTATCATTTTTGTACTATGTATATGAAAAAAATATAATATTCATTATTAAGATATTTATAAATATGAGTTCCCCATATTGACAATTATTTTTTACTTTAAATACATTTATGTGAATAAATATTTCTTTAATAATAATAATATGATGATGATGATGATGACGGTGGTGGTGGTGATGATGATGATTTAGGGACATAGATAATCATGCAATTTTTTTGTGTGCATGGAATAGGTTATTAACTTTCAAATGCTTAACTTTCTTGGATAAAATTTATGGAAATTTAAAAATAATTACTACTTTTTTTAACAAATTAAGTTCTTATTTTGGTTATCAATTGATTTATTTAACATCATCTGTTTTATTTATAAATATTTAAAATTTTATTTTCTGAATTATTTGTATATTAGAGTTTCCATTCCAAAAGTAGATTGAATAATTTGGCAATAGAATACCACAAGAAAACTTGATCATCAGTTATAGTTTGCCATTAACATAGTGTAATGCATTATTTGTTTTACATGATAAAGGCACATTAATTCCAATTGTTAGATTATATTTACATTTCTCAGTTTTGCTTTATGCATTTACAGATATGAATTTTGTGGATATATATTTTAGGTGAAATTATGGCTGACATTTTATGATCCTTATCAGTTCTGTCGGGAAGGTTATCATACTGGAAGACATGCTCCTGGTATTGTGGAACCATTAGATGGTGCTTATAGATGTGGATCAACTGTCTTATTAGCTCATGCCAAAGCTTATCATACATATCATCAGAATTTTAAATATCATCAAAATGGTGGGTATATGTTATTTTCTATGTACATGTATAGTTTGTTATATAGTCTAATCATATATATATATATATCAGCAGAATATCACATCACATAATTTCCCCTTCTCACATTTGATGTATATTTTATGATCAATGTTTCATTCTATTTTTCTACTTCAAGCCAAACATGATTAAATAAATACAAAATAATAATTGTAATACTTTTTATTTTTAAAAGTTAATGGAATAATATATTGATGTGTGTATAATATTGCTCTTATTGATATTTTTATTTTATTAATCTAAAATTGTTTAATGAATATTATACAAAAATAAAAACTTTCTGTTTTACATTTAACATTTGAATTAACTCTGAAGTACTTTATTCTAGAACCATCTATATAAACATGAGTAATCAGCAAATTCCAGATGGTAATATCAATTACATCTCTAAACTAGTTCATGGTTATTGGTTTTTATCAATAAGGAGTTATATATTGATCTGCAGATCTAAGTGGCATTCTCTTCTGATGTCTATGACTCTGGAATTGAGTGGATTTTTTAACAATAATTTTAAATCTATTTTTGAATTTATATGTAAGATGTATATAAAAATAAATTTAGAACTTTACTTGCTATTGTATCTTCTATTTTTATATAATATACTCCCGTGTGAGGTGTATATTGCTTTTGCACGTAAATATGCCACATCATCCTCCCAAATGTTGGAGTGTTCAGCAATGCCCTCTGTGAATAAATATAAGGTTGCATTTCAAACAGCATATTCCAAGAGGATACCACTTAAATACATATACTGCAGTCATATTATATATTGAAATACAGACTAATTTAAACAAAAGGCATGGAATTTTAATTATCAAGATCTTAAATTACTCATAAGCAAACGTGCTTAATTTACAATATTTCCATAGTATAATTTTTATTACACCACTCTCATATAAGATAGGGACTAGTTTCTATTTACTTTTAACACTTTATGGAGAGATGTAATTATGAATATATGACCAGACATGTAAAAATATCTATAAACCCCAAGAACTGAACAAGCACCCATAAATTGGCCCAGATCTCAATCTCTTACACATATCTATATCATTGTTCAGTATAAATATAGATAGCAAATTACTACAGTTTAATTGATGGGTCAAATATGCTGCCCTCATGCCTTTAGCACAAATCACTTAATGAAAGTTGGTCATTCTACACAAGGTGTTAAAAATGGATAGAAACCAGTCCCTACTTTATGTGAGAATGGTATAATGAAAATTTACGATGTAAATATTATTCATTATCGGATAATCACTAATAAAAATTAATATATTTTCATTAAGTGATTTGTGTCAAAGTTGTGAAAGAAGCACATTTGACCATTATCATTTAAACTATCATAATTTGTTATCTATATACTAAACAATAATAAAGATATGTGTAACAGATGTGCATCTTGGGAACCACAGATCTTTTTCATATCTTTTGTTATATGTTCATGATATGTGAGTGAAAATTACACTAGAGAAATATTATTCATTATTAGAAAATCTCTAATCTAATGAATGACTAATAAAAATTATTAATGTTTGATTTATGTTGCAGAATATCTTAAAGTTGAAAGAATGATTTGGAATTTTTATATTTGAATTTTCATCTAACAGTATGCATTTGGATTTTTTTCTTATATATTTATGTTGGTTGATTTTCAAAGCTTAAAATGATTAAAATTTTAGTCTTACTTTGTAAATAATAAATGAAACATGTTTGTTTATGAACAATTTAAAATCATTGCTAACTAAAATTTCACACTCTTTATTTGAATTGGTCTTTATTTCAATATATAACATCAGTGCAGTCCACGTATTGAACTTGGATCATGCTATTTGAAATTCAGACTTTATATTTTTTCATAGAGGGTGTTGTTGAATATCCTAACATTTGGAATTAGGAAATGTAGAATCACCTTAGAGTTAAAAATGAAGTGGAAGTAAAGCAAGAATGCCCTATTTCACTTATTTTGTTTTTGTTATATTTGAGAAAAATGGAGAAGGCAATAAAAAGACTAGAAAGAGGGGTAGAGATACCATTAATAGATGACAGATAGAGTGTATAGTGTATACATTATCAGGTCTTTTATTTGCTGGTGATATTTTCTTGTGCACAGAAAGATATGCAAGTTATGTTAAAAACTGGCACAAGGATGAGTAAAGAGATGGGGATCAAATTTAGTGAAGAAATATCAAAAGTAATGATGATAAATGCTGGGGAAAGAGAAGAGAAAGAATTTTATTGGGGCATATAAAGTTAAATGTGGTGAATAGGTATAACTATTTGGGAATTGTCTTAAGTAATTGGGAATTGTCTTAAGTAATCAGAGGAATTGCTTGGATGAATGGGAGAAAAAAATTGATAAATGATGCAAAGAAAAAAAAAGGGATTGCTAAAGAAATTAACAATGTTTTTATATAATAAATATGATGTTACAAAAAGAAAGTGGCTAAAGCAGAGTTAACTTGTGGTAATGATACATTATATGTAGGTAAAAGAGTCTTAGATTACTTAGAAAAAGTACAAAGAGAATTAGGAAAACATGCATTAGATGCAGATGTGTGGATGGCAAAGGAGGCAATTTAAAAGAGAAATGGAGGATGGTCAGGTTTTTATATGAGAGATGCAAAAAATGAAAATGTTTAGTAGACTGCAATTTATGGATATTCAGAGAATAGCCAAAATAGTATTTAATTGGGTTACGATTAAAAGACAGGCAACAAGATGAGTGACAAAAGTAGTATTGTATGCAGAGGATTTGGATAAAGATTTTATATCAGTTACTTGTACAAAATGATTGTTGAATGTTATAATGACAAAGAATGGGATAGAATAATAATGCATTAATAAAAAATAGAGAAATGGAGAACTAGTATGGAAAGTAAAAAAGTGAACAGAATATTGAGTATGAGTTAATTTACAATAAGAGCAAAGGAAGAAGTCTGCTGTTTAAGGCTTGAACAGGATCATTAGCAATAAGGGAATATATACATAAATTGAGTAATGTGTATGATTTAGTGTAGAAGTTATGTAAGGAAGGCATGGAAAATATTAGGCATCTGTTAATTGAATGTAAATGCTTATAAGTAGAAAGAGTACAAATATGAAATTGTGGGAGAATAAATATAAGCTAAGTAATTATATTGTACTGTATTTGTTTTGGTACCAGTTGCATTGGCAATTTAGAATTTTAAATTACCAAATTCCCGAAAAGAAAAATAATTTTTTTAAAAAAAAAATATCTGATTGTATTTTTTTTGACTATGTAAATAAATATATATTTTTTTCTTAAAGAGATTAAAAAAGAGAGAGATAAAGACAATAAGGATAAATTTCTTATCACAAATCAATTAGAAATACTTGAAGTTAAACGACAGCATTCTTTCACCATAATTAAAAATGGTGACCAAAGGGGGGAAAAAAGATGATTTTAAAACAAAAATAAATTAAATTTTGTCAAAGTTAACAGGTATCAACAGGGTGTGTGCAACAGACTAAAAAAAATGAGGAGGACTATACAAAGCAAACCCTTTTTGTACAGCAGTTATCTTAAATCTTCATCTTCTTTTGCCTGGTGTTGTATGTGATCTGAAATAACCTTTTGATATAAATTAATTTTCTCTGTGAGGTCATATAAAATGTGCCAAGCTATTCTTACCAATGGACTGAATCATTGAAATATGTATGAATAGAGAAAAGTTCATTTGCCGATGTTTTCTTCCTTTTTGAAGTTGTAATAATATGTCAGTAAAGCCGTCATCTATCTGAAGCTTTGAACCTTGGACTTCCTACAAACTGTAAGAATGCAATGAATCCCTATCAGGACAAACAAATCCATAATAATGATCCAGAACATGAGATAAAGAGTAGGAATTTATATATATAGTAAGGCCATAGCAATAGAAATGAAAAGAGTAGACAATCTGATTTGGGAATGGAATAGGGAGACAATAAATTTTGCATCCCAAGGATGCCCAAAACTACAGTATGGACTAATAATATGGAAGTGCATGCATTGTTTGACTCTGGTAGTCAAATATCAGTCATGTCTGAGAATGTATATGGACACATGATGCAACAAGCCCCTGATGTTCAAACTCTGACAGTGAGCAAAATCATACTAACATTGGCCCATAATAAAAGGCCCAACTAGTGATGAAATGAAGTGGCTATGACTATGGGTGGAAAAGATAGATATTCAACATGTTTTGCTGATATAGAAATAAAACTTGTACATGATGTAATATTAGTATCAGACTTCATGCACAAAACAGGGTGCCTGATAACTATAGAATGCAATATTACATGTAAAGGAGAAGTTGAGTTCAGATCCAAAGAAAGAACATTGCTGAGAGAAATATATAGTATCCAACATAAGACAGAGAGGGCACAAGCAGAGATATGGAGCAAGGGGAAAACAGATAAAGAGGGATGGAAAAAGCCATTGAAAGAATTATTGGAGAGATATAGGCCAGGGATAATTAAGAGGTATAAACACCGAATTAAGATTATCGATGGCATCCCATATCAGGCATGATCTTATCCAGTACCTCACTAATATAGAACTGAGGTTGAAAAAAATTTTGTCACAAATGGAAGAAAATGGGGGGAGTATAATTAAGGGATGACCACCATATAACAACCTGTTAGTGATAGCAAAAATATAGTTGGGTCGTTAAGACTATGCTTAGATACTAGACAGTTGAATAGGATTATCTGGCCTGATCAGAATGTTCCTCTACCTATAAACAAATTATTGAACAGGTTTTATGGTAAAGAAATGTTTTTGATGTTAGACCTGATGGACAGTCAGTTATTTGCAGATTAAACTACACCCAGCAGATCGCAAGTATACGGCTTTCAGATATAACAGTATATCTTACCAGTTTAACAGAATGCTTTTTGGTTTAAAGAACAATAGGGCAGGGTTGTTGAAGTACCTGGACAGAGTACTATCTCCAGAAATAAAGTTTGATTACCATTTATATAGATGATGTCATCATTGCATCCAAGAGTCCAAAGGAGCATTGAAGACATCTCCAAATGTTTTTCCAAGAATGCGAGGACAAGGGCATTTGAATTAATTTACAAAAAAGTCAAATAGCTACAGTGGAAGTAAGATTTGTAGGACATTTGATCAGCAGTAAAGGAATTAAGCCTCATCCTGATAAAATGCAAACTATTAGAGAATTCTGAGCCCCTAGGACAATAAGACCCGTTAGATCATCTCTAGGGCTAAGTAATTTTTATAGTAAATTTTACCAGAACTTTGCAACAGATATGGAGCCTTTTCTGCAGCTGTTATGAAAAAATACTCCATGAAAATGATGGACAAACATGAAATCATATTCAAAGATATTAAGGAGAAATTTTTGAGCCAGGTGATGTTGGTCTACCCTGACTATAAAAAAAACCTTTCTTGGACCAGGTGGACAGCAGCGAATATGGGTTTGGGGGCAGTACTGATGTAAACTAAAGAAAATGGTATCCAAGGCATAATATATTTCATTAGCAGACCCTTAAGGGGGTCAGAAATCAATTACTCTTAAACAAAGAAGGTGGCATTGGCCGTGGTATTCCAGAGATTTCAGCAATTTCTTATAGGGTCAGAGGTGATAGTCAGAACTGCACAAAAATCTGGAATTCCTTAAGCTATCTGACCAATAGTAGGTTAATTTTTTGGAGTCTTTTTCTTCAAGAATTCAATGATTGTATAGAAATATTGTAAGGGATCAGAGAATGCGATGGCAGATACTTTAAGTTACAATCTGGGTACGGAGTTTGCAAGCCCTTTACCAATAGAAGACATAAGTCTGCAGTAGTAGGCATGGAAATGGATACATCTGTTGAAGATGAACTTAGACACTTAGGTGATAAACAGAAACAAGACTCAAAAGTAAAGATGGGTCAAGGGAAAGTTACTCTGATAAAAATGGGAGAAGGTATCATTTGACAGAGAGGGTGTTGTTGTATTTAATGGATATAAAAATTGAAACATAGGAGAAAGATAGAGACTAAGGGCTTATGAGATAAGTTAACTATGTATACTCACTGTTTATATGGCCACTATGAGGTTCACAAGATAGAAAGACTGTTGAAGACATGGTTTTACTGGCTGCATATATGGCATCAGATGGCCAACATATTAAAAGGATGTGAAATGTGCCAGAAGATGAAGCCCACCAACAGATTGTACTTGGGTACATTGAACCCCGTAATTCATGAGGAACCAAATAACTTGGTAGCTATAGATTTTTACAGGGCACTACCTATGTTCCCGAGAATGAAATGACCTATTAGAAGTTTACGATGTTTTTTTCAAAATGGATGTCTGGATACCCCGGGTCACAGGCTAATGCAAGAAACACCATATGAATATTAGAGACACAACATTTCCCTAAAGTAGGTAAATGCGGATGGTCTTATCTGACCAAGGGACTCCTTTCATAGCAATTGAAAGGAGGGAATAGATAGAGCAAATGGCAATATAGCATATATTGTCTATTTGTAATCCTCAGTCAAACCCATGTGAATAAGTGATGAGGGAATTGGGACAACTTTTTAAAGTGTACACATTGAATTACATGGAATGGGTAAAACAGTTGCCCGGCTGGTTAATTATATCAACTGGATGGAGAATGAGTCCACAGGTTTCGCACATATTCAACTACAGTTTCAACAACATGTGCCAAAACTATACAAAAACAAATTACCAATCATTCCCAAATATATCGATAAAGAGAGGGATCAGAGGAAGGCAACATTGAGGATAAGGCATGCAGCTGGCATAAGAACAGGCAGGAAATGCATTTATTCTCATGAACAAAAAGAAAGAGAAGGGAACATACAATGCAAGGACATTAAAGCTAAACTGGTCGGATTTGAATGCTGAAGACTCAGATATACATTATTAAATAAGACTAAATGTTAGTTAAAAAGTTTATTAACAGTTGAAGAAAATGTTTTGAAACTCATTATAGTCAGTTATAATGAAAGTGTGGTAGACTTGTATTTGATATAACAAATAGATTTTCAGCAGACTCCAGCAATTTTTATGTGATGCACAGTGTGTATAGATATATATTGTAGAGTAATCAATTTATTCCTGATTATTAGAGTTATAATTAAATAACTGAAAAACTAAAGTCAATTTTTAAGAAAATAGATAATCTTTATTACGATTATTTCTATTATTACAAGTTTTAAAATTCATTATAATATTAAAAGAAAATTTAAATGCAATAAAAAAAAATTAACATTTTTTTTGGAATATAACTTGAGGTGAGAATATTAATTAACAAAAGAAACTACCTAACAAGCTGTGAATGAATTAAATTTTTGTTCCTTGGAGGTATTTTGATTTTTAATAACTTAATTTTGAGTTATTTAAGAATGATCAAAAAACAAGATGTACAGTATTTATTATAATTACACATTTATTATAATTACATTATTCTTTATTTTAATTCAGACATATTTTTATTGTATTCATTATTAATATAGCAGTTGATTTCACAAATTATGACAAAGGTTTGATAATCAAAATATTAAAATGTGTCAGAATATTTAGTTGATTTAAAATGTATCAGCAAGAAATAATAATAATTATCTTGCCGTCAATAGTAATTAAAATCTTGTAGCTTCTGAAATTAATTGATATTTTGTTTTTAAAATGTTACATTACTAGGAAACTTCAATCCATATTATTAAGCTTACATTTCTTTAAACAAAAAAGATGCGTATTAATTTTTTTCATTTAGTTTTTTTTTTTTTGTCTTAATTTTCTAATTTTGAATTTGGATCGTTTTTATTTTTCTAAATTACCTTGTAATTGAGCCAAATTAATTTTTTTAGTAAATGTAGCTTTAAATTCCTTACCTAAAGGATGTATTCTCAAGTGAGGATAAGAGATATGTTCAAACTAGTCAGATGGTGGAATATTTTACATCTCAGTGGAGCAGTAGGGGAAATAAGTAGGTTATTTAAACTATAATGAAGGAAACTGATTGGAGAAGTAAATCATGATTGCAAATACTGGTTTTTAATCTAGTGTTTGAGTTATGAGCCAACAAGACTAAAACTACTAAAATGATCTTTTTCTGAATAAAAATATTTTATTTAAAATTAACATCATTAATCACTTAATAAATTGGAACATTTAATTATAATCGTATAACAAGGTAATGCCTTATATAGATTAATGCAGTTGTTATAGAGTTGTAGAATCTTGAAAAAAGTTCATCCTGTCATTCCTGATGCTTTGAATATCATATGCCCTCCCAAGTTTTTAACTACTTAATATATTACAAATAAAAGATTTAGTGTTTTACTGAAGATTTGGGATGATGGTATTTTGGTTGTATTTATATTGGACTATTTCCCCACCATCTAATATTAAGTATTGAATGACTTTAGAAAAATTCAACTTTATGTAATTTTTCCAATTACATTCGACTTCAGTAATAGCACACAAGTTAGTTTATGTACAACATTTCAAGTAACATTATTCTCTTCTCTTCTTCAGGTGTTACTTGTCTGACCAGTAACAGTAGTTGTATAGGAATCTCATTCACTCATAAATTAATAACAAACTTATTATCATATCTTGTTATTTTAAATAAAATAAATAGTAAAATATTACACTTTCATCACTTTAAATATTCTCTGTGGGAT
Organism: Epiperipatus broadwayi; assembly: GCA_028023455.1. Classification (NCBI taxonomy): domain Eukaryota; kingdom Metazoa; phylum Onychophora; class Udeonychophora; order Euonychophora; family Peripatidae; genus Epiperipatus; species Epiperipatus broadwayi. Next base: position 7,193,526 of record JAQFVV010006222.1, read on the forward strand.
ATCATTTTTCTTCAATAACTTTTTTCCCTTTCTCATGGAAACAAAATAGCAGTCTTATTATCAAGGGGCCATGGCTTTTAGTTGTTTTGATGTGTTTAGGTCTATAAACTTCGGGATCTATACATCCAATCCTATGTGTTACACTGTCACTGGTCAGGCCAGCAACACCTGAAAAAGAGAGGAGAATAATATCACTTGAAACATTGTGCCAAATACTAACCTGGGTGCTATTACTAACAGTTAAATGGAAGTGGAAAATTTAAATAAAGTTAAATTTTTCAAAAGACATGCAATATTTAATATTGGATAATGGAAATAGTCCAATATACAAATAAAATATATTGTTTCTGAATATAAAACAATAAAAAAGTGGGTATTATTTGTAATAGATACCAAAATAAGAATTGATAGGTAGACTCTGACTCTTTGTGTCAGGAAGCATGAACAACATAATTTGTGATACTAATTCTCACATTTGTATTTATTCTATAAATTAAATTTACTACACTATTTTTGAATACAAATATAATGTATATACTAAACTTTAGATGTAATTAGAGGGTATTTGAACACAGACTTTTAAGCTTTTTTCAACTATCCATGCTATCTTATATAACTGATATAACACACGCATTCTACTTATCCTTCTATATATATGGATGAGTGAAGAGTTGGAGGGTGAAGATTAAAGCTTGTCCATTAAAGTTTGTAGATTTTGCATATTTATAAACTGAGCATTAATTGTGTGGAAGATTATGATCTAGACCAACTGATGAGTGCTGATCATTTATCTTTTTACATGTATGTGGTCATGGGTATCAGTTATATAAGATGGAATGAATAGCTAAAGAGAGCTTGAAAGTCTGTGTTCAAATCCCCTCTAATCACACAATTTTTGTAAATTATGAATTTCCATTTTTGATATGTATTTTTTATTAAGACAACTTTTTGTGCTTAAAGTTTTTAATAGATTTTAGAACTGAGTATATTGTTAATAATTTACATATTATTTTCTTATTCCTGCTCCAAGTCTAAGAAAAATAACTTATTTTAATTTTGACAGTATTGATTTTTCAATATTATAATTGACACCTGAGATGACTTACCTGCTGCATAAACTAACTTTTGAATTTTTTTTAAATTCTTACTTTTATAGCTGTGACATAAAATTATTCCTAAACTAATGAACTTTTTACAACATGAAGAAATAATTGGCAAACTTCCTATAATTATATACATATATAATTCTTCCAATACTAAATATAGATGTGGTAAAACCTATTAGTTTAATGTCTGTATATGTTTAAACCAATAAAATATTAAAGTAGATATAAAATGGAGTAACATATAAAAGCATCATCATTATTTGTCATAATTTGTTATTCCTTGTCTCTTTTTTTATATAATTTATTTTAGAATTTCACTGGTTAAATCCATATGAAAAACTTTAATAAGCTTTTTACCATTATCAAAATATACATTATAACAGGATGGTCTATTTCTCGATGAGAAATGTATCTAACTATGGTTGCTCATCAGATATTCAAAGCAGGATGCTGACCATGATGAGGCAGGTGAGTTGATTGGTGATTCACTCAACTTTTGTGAAATGGGCCCATGATAATTAATGACCAAGTGAGATATTCAGTTCTGCATAACTTTCTTTACTTTCCCTCTTTTTGATTCTCATTATGCCATAGAATTCAAACTCAGGAAGAATATACATATACTCTATTTCAAAATATAGTTATTTCATATTTGGTATGTGAATTGGATCTGTGTATGGCATGATTAATTAAAAAATAGATAAATAAGATGTCAAACAATCAATTTAATTTAATATTGAACATTTAACAAATTTATCCCAATGACGATTTTTATTTATGGTTGTTTTATAACTAAAATGGTATACTTGCTTCTCACATTAAATTAGAATAGTGGATGCCCATTCTTCACAGGGATATTTTCTTGTATACATTTAAACAAAATTCTTTAAGAATTAAAAACACTATGTTGAATTTTAATTCTTTAAGGAATAGGGAAATGTAAGGTGTTACCTTACAACATATTGGTATATGTAATGACTTTCATTTTCATTCCTAGCATCAAAAAATAGATATATTTCTATTACATTCTCTGTACATTGCTATGGTGGTAAATGATATTCTTAAAACAAATACTTAGACATGCAAAAATAATTGGAATAGTAAACAGAATTACTAAATTGTCTTTACATCTTTTGCAATGCTTTTACTCAATTACATGACAAATTTTGACTATCTAGCCATTCTATAGAAGATCATGAAAAGTATGAGTTCTATTAATGTCTAATTTTGGGAAGATTCAGATGATTAGAATATAAGAAATGATGGTGTCACTTATTACATAAGGGATGCCAATTACTGATTTAAAATCTTCTCTAACAACATATATGTATTTAAAAGTAAAGGGTATTTCATAAGAGTTATTGTGATCAGTTGTTTAAATTCATCAGTAATATTAAAGATGTTTCTGTAAGTCATGATATGTGCATTTAAAAATTTTTCTGTTTGACAGGATTCATATCATCCCCTGTGTTTGGGTACATTTACTGTATTTATAAATATTATTAGAATGACCTTTAGATATGAAATAACTGTGAATAATAAATAAACATTGTCCAACCAAAAGTATTTTTTGCTGTCTTGTAAAATGGGATGCTGGTTCATTAAAGATTAGATATTATTTCTAATACTAAAAGTTTATTTTACCTACCTCTTTTCATATTTCAGTCTCTCAATTTAGTGTAGGGTCAGGCCATCATAAGCTTGATATGCCATTAGGCATCTTATGCTAACTGTGACAATGGAATTGTGTTTTTGTCCAATCACGTTTCCATATTTTAACTATACACATAATATTTCTAATTTTATTTTTCATTTTTTTAGCTCAAATTCATGAGAATTAAGAAAATAATGATGGGGAAAAGCTTAGTATATGGGTCATTGCTATCTTTTCACAAGTCATACAACCATTACGAGATAATTTGTGACTGGATTTGAGACAGAAGTTTCAGCTTGCAAAAATTAGATGATTAAGCAGTCCTATGTGGGGATTTTTCTCTCTACCATAAAAGAAGAGTGATTCTAGAAAATATAGTCAAAAATGGCTTATCTCATATGGTTTGGATAGATATTCATGCCTGGTAAATTAGTCATTAAAGTAATAGAAATAAAAAAAAAAATTATGATTAGGAGCATAAAGCAGGAGGTTGTAAGTATTTTAAATCGGTTTTTTTTTTTAAAATATAAACAGTTCTTCAAAACTAGAAAGGATGTCAGCACTGGTATCTAAATGGCTATTAAGATTTAAGATTGATATAGTTATTCTTAGTGAAATCATTTTCCAGAGGAAAGAGTTTTAATAAGACATGCAGATAGCTATATGTTTTTTAGAAGGGCAACTCAGTCAATTATAGGAGAATGCAATAACATTGGGTTTATTATAAAGTCTAATTTAATATCTTTTATTATTCATTATATCACTAAAAAGCTAATGGTACTAATACTTGTCTTGCAGAATGGTACCAATGCTCACCTCATTAGTGTCTATATTTAAACATTATATTCAGTGAACTCAGAGAAAGAAAACTTTTCTTCTCTGATGGATACTATTGTTACAACAATACCATTAAAAATCTTTTTTTTTCTTATTGAAAATTAATGCATGGGATGCTACAAATAATAGTCTTCGACCAAAATTTGTTGAAAATAACAACATGGAATGTCTATCACAAAAGATAGAAAAATTATCATACTATAAAGGAACATGATGATATTTAATAGATTATGTTATTATTAGGAGTCAAATTACAAGAGAAGTTCATATTACTTGAGCACCTATAAAGATTGGTGGAAAGATCATAAATTGGTATGCTCCAAAAGTAAAATGGTAATAGCATTAAAAATAGATATTATTCCAATCATATTCACAAGAAAACAGTCAACTACACATACTAAATATCAACATTACATTTGCTCATTTTGGCTCTTCAGTACTATCAGATTACTGAAGTGGGAAATTCTCTTAAGGAAATCTATTCTTGGGTTCACTAAAAAGAAATATATATATCTGCTTTTTTGATATGATTTTTTTATTGATGATTTGATTAAAAAATAACATGGCATTTTCTACTAGCAGAATAATAAATTTAATGTGTAGTTTCATAATAAATTTAACTATTTAAAGTTTTAAGTTCAACAATTGACAAGAAAGTTTAAAAAATAATTGGTGAATTTAAACTGTAAAGGAGATAGACATTTGCTTGATCATGGTCACTAGATATTTTTGGACTCACCAAAAGCAACATATGGATTTGAAAAATACTATCACAATCCTATTTAAATCCAATGATATCTTGAATAGGTGAAAGAAATATTTTGATCATCTTTTTAATAATGATACAAGAATTGAGATGACAAATTTGAATGGTATATTCATTTTACTTATTTGTTTAGATTTGAATAAAGATCCGTAGTCTACTGAAATCAAAACAGTTCTTTCTAATATTAAAAATGGAAAGGCAGTGTTATACATATGGATGTATTTGTGGTTCATAGACTGATTTGTATAGACATCACAAAACTCATTCTTAAAATAGTTTTTTTCCCCCACTTTTTTTTTTTTTTGGAGTTGGAATATCCACATTCATTTATGAGTCACTGCTATCACTACTGATTTAAAACTGATAGATTTTCAAGAGTTTATATACCAATCCTCTGGAACTATTTTTTTTCCAGCTTATAATACTTAGACTTCAAATAAAATAATTCATTATATCCCAACAATAACATATTTCTCAGTGCATTAATGTATTCTTATATTATCACTACATATCATTACGTCAACTGGTTTGATTACCTTTATAAATGTACTAAATAATAATTTAAAACATTTGTACACAATTAAATCAGCTAACAGTTTATCCAAAATGTAGTCTGATAAATTATGGCAAACTTTTAGAAAAACGGGAATATTTCATTGTTCTTATGATAAATCTGTAATTGGAATTAGTAATTAGAATTTAACAGACTTGTTTTATTTTGGAAAAATATTTAGTCAGGACTGAATATTGTTATCTATTTATTAACTTAATAATGCTGATAACACTGTCCTTTTAGATAAACATAGAAAAGATCTCAGAGCAATTAAAAAAGTTTTAAAAAATGAGTGACAAGATGAGATTATATCTAAACATGAAGGTGACAAAGGTTATGATTATAGTATTGTTAATTGAGTTCAAAACTGCTAATGAAAGTGTAGAAGTAACTGAGAGATTTTGCATTTGTAGAGACCTAATAGTCAAGAGATTTAGCATAAATTAATAGATAGCATTGCAATAAAAACTAATGATGTAAATAATAGTATAAGTGACATTCAATCATCAAAGAAGCTAATTGATTAGAACAGTTTTACTCAAATTGAGATATTTGTTATATTCAGTTGGGGATCATTTCTGCAACTTTAGCCCTGAATCTATCACTTTACTGCTGTGCTAAGGCGCAAAGGGTGAAAGCTTATATTAATAATTAATAAATTTTAAATTAAAAACCAGTTTTCATATATATTATTTAATGCGTGCATGCATGTTAAAAAAATATAGAAACTTTTCACCAAAACATTGCAGAACACCAACTCCAATAATTTAGTTCAAATATTAGTGACTCTCCCTCTCTCTCTCTCTATATATATATATACATTGTCTTAGTAAATATATACATACATTTCACGTTTTTTAAAATATTTTATTTTATTGCCTATAAATGATTTTAAATGTTTTAATAATTTTAAATATATGTTTTGAATTCAGGTAGTATTTCATTAATTCTGGGCTCTGATTGGTTTGAATCAGTTTATCAAGAACCCGGTCAAAATGCCCCAAGTGCCGAAAGAGCGCTTCAGTTTCAATTAGGCTGGTTTGCCCATCCAATATTTATTAATGGAGATTATCCTCAAATTATGAAAGATTTTATTTCAAGGAAAAATAAATATCATAATATTTCAAAAGCAAGATTGGTAGAATTTAAAGATGACGTGAAACAATTGATCAATGGTAATATTTATTTTTATAACAGTTAAAATCTGGTTTATTTCTTAAAAATTTTGTAATAAATTTATAGCTGAATAAATATTTACTGTAACCTTAAGAAACAACTCTTTTAAATTTATATTATATAAAATGGGACAACCAATATTTCTGCTTTACACATTCTTTCTATACCTACCTCTCTCTTTAACTTGACATATTGCAATAATTGTTTGTTTTTTTATATCATACTTATACATTTCAATATATCCATAAAATAATCCAAATTACATTATCAAATACTTTTTCTAAATCTTTGAAATAGTTATTGATTTCTTTCCTTTGCTCTTTCTTTCTCTATGTATGGTTGTATATGTGTGAATTTTCACTGTACCGCACATTCTTAAAATTATATAAATAAAGACATCTGGAAAGGATAAATGATCTCTGGATGTTTTCATGTATATATTTCAAGAATATATGATGAAGTAGAAGTTTTAAATAAATCTAAAAATGATGTAATTCAAGGAAAAAGAGCACTGATAAATTTAGTTTAATTATTCTTTGTCGTAATGTTTAATAAAAAAACTTATATTAATTTTTAATTTACTTAACTTGGACTAGGAATAATGATAATCTGTAGCCCAAAAGATATTTAATAATAAACTTTGACATACTTAACCGAAGTGGATGTTGTTAAAGTTGTGAATGCAGAAAGTTTGATACTTCTAAAGTGAATTATAATATATATATATATCAGGGATGAAGCATGACCTATTTAGGAATGAAAGCACACTTTAAAATTTTACTTGTTGCAACAATTTTTACATAATAGCATATATCACATACATTTAGAAAAATCTGGAACTTTTTTATCTGTAGATCAAACTGTAATTAGTTTAAGTATACAGAATACAATTATCAAGATATTTTTATTTTCTAACTGCTTTTAGTATTCCTAAGTGTTAACTATTAATTACATTTTAGCATTGTTTGAACTTCTTTTAATCAACAAATAATGTAATGGTCAAACTCATTATTAGTCTTTTATAAAAACAGTTCAACTGTTGGTAAAAAAAACTTGATAAAAATTCCATGCAAAAAATAATGAGTTTGAATTGTTCATTCTTCTTATTTATGTTTCACAAAATAGTTTAGAGAAAAATATGTAACTCTTATTTGTTAATCAGACCATGACTATTTTAAGTATAGATAATATATTATCAAGATATTTTTATCTTCCAAATGCTTTTAACATTCTTAAGTTTTAACTTTAAATTACATTTTAGCATTGTTTGAATTGCTTATAATCAACAAATAATGTGATGGTCAAATTCATTATTTGCTTTACATAAAAACAATTCAACAATTGGTAAAAAAATCAAAAGTCAACAGAAATTCCATACAAAAAATAATGAGTTTGAATAGATCATTCGTTTTTTTTTTATGTTTAGCAAAATAGTTTAGAGGATTTTTTTTTTTTTACGTTTGGCAAAATAGTTTATATACATGAATGTACTTATTGTTCTTACTACCCTATTGTACGTGTAACTTGTTGGATTGATTTTGTGAAATTGAATATGTACATATTTTAGTGAATTCTTCTACAGAAGCACTCATTCTATTCAATACATGAAGGCTTAGTCCCTGATATATATATATATATATATATATATTACATTTGGAAACCACCATAACATGGATAAAAAAATAAATATAAAATCAATAGTTATAATTCCAATTATATGGGGGTTTTTTTTTTTTGATTTTGTTTTATATTTATTATAAATTCAAATAAACATTATTATAATCATGGAATACCCTTTGAGGTTGATTAACTCATGTTACTATACATTCTTCTATCTTTTCAATGCATTTACTTTTGTTAAGGATTACATTCAAATTTCAGCCTTTTAAGCTAATTGTGCATGCGTCTTTTGAGAGTGTTAAATAATAAATGAATACTTCCCTCCACAATACAAGATATAGTATTTATTATTTAACCCTCTCAAAAGACGCATGCACAATTAGCTTGAAAGGCTGATATTTAAATGTAATACAATTGTAAACATAGCGTCATATAAAAATAAATCTCAATTTTCTTTGTAATTTCTACATTCCTTTTTTAAACATTCTTATTATTCTTATTATTATTTTACTTATTAAGCTTTCTGTAAAAATTATTTTATATAGTTTACCTTTTTTTGTCTTATATCTACTGTTTTATCTATCATTTCATTAATTCATAACTTTTTATTCTTTTTTTTTTTTTTAAATAATTCATTGCTTTTGCTGAATTTATTTAAAATTTTTCTTGAGAAACATTATTTGAACTTACTTTATTGATTAAGTTACCATTATCTTATTCAACATTTCTGAAAATTTAAATTTTTTTAATTGATTAATTACTCATTTATTTATCTCTAGATTTTTCTTATTCTTTTAAAAGGTAATCTCAATTGTACCACTATTAAATTGTCATTCTAATGTCTATAAATTCTAGAATAGACACATTCAATCTTAACAATGTTTCTAAACATATTTTAAATCAAATGAGTCTAATTGAAACATATTCTTAACACTTAAAGCTTTTCACATGAAGCTCTCTTATAATTTTTAAATGATGTGTTCATTACTACCATATATTTTGTGTACAAAACCAAAAACATATTTTACTTCCCTCACTTCTTACCCCCAACTCTCAATTACCAACAGCTGAATCATCTCATTATATAACTATTTTTATACTTTTTTTAATTTCTAAATGCTTTTCTATTTCATCATATTATGATAACTAAATCTTTTGTAAATGTTTTCAGTCTTACTAAGATCAATTTAACATCTATAGGAATGCTAATGTAATTCTTTTTAGTTCTCTTAAGACCTAAAACACTACCTACACCATTTTGTCTACTTTTACATCTGTAATATAAAATCACATTTTAAAGATAATCATTCTGCCTTGTCTCATAATTCTATATTGATTTTTTATATTTTTTATCTTCAATAATAAATAACTTTATTTTCTCTGGTTTGTCCAATTTCATATATATATACACACATATTCTTTAAATATTTTCCAATTATAGTTGCAATAGTAGATATTCATGATTCATATTCTGGAAATTCACATCCCCATTGTAATGGGTTTCTGTTTTTAACAATAATGCTGAATTGATATATTTATTTCTAGAAAATACTTTTTTTATTGATTTAAGTTTTTTTTTCTATCAAAACATTACACAATCAAATTAATTCTTTAAAACTTTTCAATTTTTAATGGTTAACTGTAATGGTGGATTAATTTTTTTTTTTAAAAAAGTTGACATTAATTACTATTAATTATTTGCATAAAATGATTTTTTTTTTTGTAATGTTGCTGATTTAATTACATGTAAATTTTCTCAAACGTCATTTTAATTTTTTATATGCAATTAAAATTCTACTGAATGAGCTAGAATACTGTATAAATTTAAATCTCTTTATTAGCTAATTTATATAAATCTATAAAAAGATATTTATATATATTAGTAGTAGTAATGAGCAGTAATAAAGAGTTTCTCTACTTAATAATTCTTCCAAACTAGATGAGGAATAAAGAAAAACATTTTTAAAATACCCCCTTTTCAAATATTATCCAAGAAATCTTTTTTTTTTTTTTTTGTGAATTGTCTATACACAAAATAATTACTGAATTGTTAATTGATTTTATATTATTTTAATTAATGTTATATTAATAATTATTTTAATGTGTGAATGCAAATATTTAAAAAAAAAATCTGAACAAATTTTCCATGATGAATTATTCAAATTTATTCAAAACAAGAGTGATTATAATTCAGGAACAAAAGTAAATAATTATTATTTGTGTAATTAACAGTGGGAAAATTTTCATCTAATTTAAACATTTTATTTTTATAGGTACAGCCGACTTTTTTGCAATTGCTGTGCATAACCTCACATTCGTGGAAGTGGCCTCTAATGCCAATCACGTGATTAGTTTTGATACAGATCCAGATTTACAATTTGTTTTTCCTAATTCAACATTAGTAAAGTATGCTTACTTGTTTGTTTGTTTTTTAATTTCATTTTTATAAAATAATTTATATTTTTTTTAACATATTTATTTTAATATTAAAGACTCATTGTGTTTAACACCTTTTTAGTACCTTTTCAGTAACTTTGAATTTAAATTTCTCAGAAGCACTATAATAGTCATTTTTTAGATATTATTTATATATATTTAAAAATCATTGCAAATATTTTTCTTCTTCAATTAGAGATAGTATCTTTATTCCTATGTTTATTTTACTAATATGTTAGTATATAAATCTTTACCATGTTTTAGGATTTCACTTTTATAACCATCTGATATTCCATTTAATTTTGTTATGACTTCAAATATTTTATAATCTAAAAACTTAAACCACTGTATAAAGATAAAGTATGAGTAGAGGGAGAATTATCTGGCGGCTCACAATTTTATGTCTACCATTATTATTAAAAACAAAAGGACTGTAATGTGATATATTGCTAAGTTTTCAACTTTTGAATTGTGATTTGATTTTTAAATAAATATATTTTTTAATTAAATACAGCAGTCTATAAAACTTTTTAACTTGATCAAGCATCCAAGATACTTAACTTATATATTGTAACGGTATGAAAAATAGAGCTGCTTTAACCCAACCTAGAGATGCAGGTAGAGAGGGTCGAACCTCACCTACTCCTCCAGATTGCTACTAAGCGACTTACTCCCCAAATCTCACTAGAATTTATTCTTAATGTATGCCCAGTGGTCAGGGAGAGAAGAGGTCACAAAAAAGGAACTTTTAACATATGTAATGACCAGGTGTACATACATATATCACAAAAAGAAAAACAATACTATGTGGTTTTAATTATAGTGAATGAAAGACAAAATAAACATTTATTATTTACATTAGTAGAACTACACAAAACTTTATTGGGCTATTTTTTCTGCAACCATATACAGATATGTAGGGAAATCACCTTTCTGTCATGAGAACAAAAAAAAAGAACCAATTTATATTATAATTTTGGGAATATTTTTAGCCAACAGTCAGGTTACACAATTTTAAAGAGAGAGACATAATTTCAGTTGACACTATGATGAGAGCACAAGGTAAGAAATAAATGGTTAAACTAACTAAAACATATTTTGGACACATTTAAAGTACAGCCGTCTTTTAAAAATTAAATAGTGACCCTAATGGATATTTTCAGTTTTGTTATAAACATTTCAATAATATTTTAAAGGTTTTTTAAAATAAATATACAATATTACATCCTAAGGCGATTGAATATTGTGAACTAGGATGGATCTTGAAACATGATAGCAAAAACCAAGAGGCTAACATAAGGTCTGGATAGCTCACCATCTCTAAACTGAGTTAAAAAAAATGGAATTTGTTTGCTGATCACGTGATGCGAATACAGGCAGTAGTTTTATTGCTTATGTCCAGTTATATATTCTTATACATATAAATATTCTGAAAGACATGAGATCCAATTTCATTAATCTTCATTGTGATCCCAAAGCAAATATTAGCCTATGTAGACTTAGTAAAAGAGTGCACTGAACACATGCTGAGACTCTCACAAATCAACCCAGGAAGCAATATAATACAAATATGGTCAAACGACTTTTAAATTTTGGGGAAGAAAAAAAACCCTTTGCAAAAATATATATATAAAACATTATGAAAGTCTAACTAAACAGAAAATCCATTATACCATAATAATTCTTACTTTCCCTTTATAAACTTGAGATAACTTATACAAAAACGGCTGATATTTTAATGATTAGCTATAGTTTAACCCGTCTACCCACAGAGTCAACATGTAATTCAAAACTTTAATATATATAATCAAATGTACACTCTCTTTTTCTTTTTTTTTTACAAATAGAATAAATACAAAAGCTTATTTTATTTTGCATTCTTCAAAAATAGGATTATACATTCGTAACTCTTCCATTGACAAAAACATATAATAAAAATAACATTGGTAGGAATCGTCCTTTTTCTTTTTAATAGAATCTTTAATAATTAAAAGTGATTTTTAAAAAAGAAGGGATTTGCACTTTCTGGATTTGCTTTCTCTCCTTCCAAAAAAAAAACATATACATAAAATAAATACTTAATTACAGGTGCATACTGATGGAGGGTTTAATGACACGTTTACAATTTAATTAATAAAAATTACCACCACCATTACACAAAATAAATCACCACCCATTATATTGTTTTTAGAAAGAGAAAAGAAGCAATTGACAAAATATAATGTTACAAGACACAAACCTATAGATTTCAAATATATACATATAGATAATAGAATAACAAAAACATATTAAAGATTGACCTTAAGGAAAGACAAACATATTTCAAATTATAGAATAGTTACCGATAACTAGAAGGTTGGTGTAAGAATGGAAGCTGTTGATGTTGCATGGTAGTTCCTTTTTGAGTCTTGATATTCCTGTATAACCTGGGCTAAAGGTAAATCTAAAAGTGCAAGATTTTTCATGGCCAAAGAAAACCAAGGCAATATTGAACTGATTAGTCTTAGCTTTTTTTTTTTTACAGAGTAGTGTTCTTTTAGTCTTATTCAAAATACATCTCAATCCCCCAATATATGACTTTTTGCATCCACATAATTTGATTACAAAGAAATCAAGTCTTATATCACATGACCTAATTTAACAAGCTTGTATTACAAATGTTATATAATGATCTTGCAAATAGCTCAACAAACTTTTCAGAATAGGCCCAACCTGATCGGTTTCTGCTACTAGCTTCCTTAATGAGGTACTAGGATATTCAAGCATTAGATTTAAAACACCAGGACAAGCCCAGCACTTTATCTAATGGATAACTATTAAGCTTGTTAAGAGCTTATTTGTGAGCTCTATATATAACATTTGTAATACAAGCTTGTTAAATGACATGTGACATATGACTTGATTTCTTTGTAATTTTATCTTTTGCTATTAAGGCTTTGGCAATTTGTATTGCTGAAGCTATTAATATATGGTATATTTGAACTTAGTTCATTCCCATATGGCTATTTAAGTTAGGTTGCTGGATTGGAAGAGATATGGATGTCTGAAAATTTCAGATTTTCTACTTAATAGTTATCAATTAGATAAAGTGCTGGACTTATCCTGGTATTTTTAATCTAATGCTTGAATATTCTAGGACCTCACTGAGGAAGCCAGTAGCAAAAACCAGTCTGGAGTTGGGGATATTCCGTAAAGCTTGTTAAGAGCTTATTTGCAAGCTCTATATATAACATTTGTAATACAAGCTTATTAAATTAGGTCATGTGACATATGACTTGATTTCTTTGTAATTCATGGTTTGTGTTTGATAGCATCTACATAGATCAGAGGCTATATAATCCAATTTATAATGCAGATGAGCACAGTATCCATGAATGGCCCTGAGTTTGCTGAAACTCAATGATTTGAAAGGCTTAACTGTCAGATTTGGAATTTGTTTGAAACCTCACAACAAGTCCACTTTTTACCCCAATTTTTTTTAGATATGAAATGACTGTCTTTAACTAATTATGCAATGAATAAAGAATTCAGTGAAAAAATTATCATAGAAAATAGATATTTGATTCATTTCATTCTCTCTGTCAATTATTTTCATTCATATAAAATCCATTAGGAATTACTTGGTAATGATCAAGATCATTTTTGGAATATTGTTAATGATTTATGCAACATGGCCAATTGAAATCATGTTTGATGACAAAACAGTTTTCAAGAGACATAATACTCAGTACCAGATCACTGTAAATCATTGATAGTTTGAAGAAATGTGCTTGTAACTCAATCCAAAACTTATAATGTAGACTATTGTGCAGAGATATGATATGTTCATATTTTTCACTGAAACTGTAACCAATGACTCATGACTTGATATGTTGGCAGATAAAATTATTATGCTTCAATTGGATGACATGCCATTACAAATTTAAAAAAATATATGGTATCAGTATGATGGTCTTCACTTCATTTCATAGTGACTGTTTACATATTTTTAAATAAAACATTACTAGTAAAGTAGATTAGATGATGTAGTCCAAATTAATGTGACCCAAATCTCCAGACCTGATTTTTTTTCAAAATTATTCTTGTGTGGATAATTTATATCAATTGTTTATATTAACAGACAAAGAACAGTACAATAATTAAAGATATCATAACACTAGGACTTGAAATAATATGCTTAGAATTGTACAAATATCTTGTTTCAGCCAGATTACACAATGCAGATTACAAGCTGTTTAAAATATGGATATTAATTTGAAAACGTGGTGTAATTTCTAGCTAATTACATGAATAATATTTCATAATTAAATCTTCTTATTCAAAATTTTATTTTCCATTGTAAACCTCCTTTGAACCTATACTTTGAATCACTTTATATATATATAAATCTATTATTAAGCACTGAAAATCTGTAATTGTGCAGAAGGAAATTTAACCTCGATTTTGTTGATTACAACAACAGGCACACAATAGATTCAAGCCATGAATATAAACATGGTTCTTAAGGATTGGTATATGTATGAAAATGCTCTAAGCTTAAGTGATTCTCTTAAGCTTTTAAAACTTACTGACAGGTGAGTTCATAAAGATTTATAATAGTTATGAAACAGCACATGATTGGAGATTAATTTCCTTTTGCACAATATATATAATAAAACAAAAGCTTAAACTAGCATTTGACTTTTGATATTGTAAAATAAAAAACTTTTTTATATATCAAAATTTAAATAAATATATATATTTAAAAAAAAATAACTCCTTAAAAAACTTCAATGCCAAATATATGTATTGATTTATATGTGCTTATGTAAATACAAAAACAATTGTGTTGCTCTATTTTTTGTCTTTATACTTACATAAAAGCATATCTGTTGTTGTTTTTTTAGAATAAATAAAGAAGAAATAAATTTAGAACAGAATTATATCCGTTACCTTCTTAAGTGGATTAAAGATCATTATAAATCATCAGATATATTTTATTTTGATGAAGGCTTTATTGAAAATAATCCACTGGAAGATTTGCTAAGAATTAATCACCTTAGTAGCAAGATCCACCAGTTATTATTAAGTAAGCAAAAATTACTTTTCATTGTTTTATTTTTCTATCTATTTATATCATATATTTATGAAAAATGATATATAAACACACATGTAAATAGAACTAGTTGTAAGGTATCTGATACTTAGATGCAATTTTTTGCTTAAGCGTTTTATTCTTTAAAAACAGATTACATGTATACTTTAATATATTATATACCTGCGATACTCTTATGATGCAGATTTTTATCTCAAATGTTTTATTGTACTACTTTTAGTTAATTAATTTTTTTATTTTTAAATTTATTTGAATGTACTTTTGAATATATCAATTACATACATACATGCACGCATTAAAAAGTATATAAATAATTTTATTAATAGTTTACTCTGTAAACTTTTCATAATTTTTTAAAAATATAATAAGGTAAAGATCAAGCAGTAGAGAAACATTTTTCATAAGTTTTCCATTTGTCAGATGGGGGGGGGGGTGAGTCCTTTTTCATTCTTCTTACTAGAACAGCTAAATATTTATTTCGTGGTCTTCATTGGATGGTTGGTTCATCCTCAACTGTATGGTGCTCCATGGAAAAAGAAAATGAAGTTATTCAGCTTGCATAATTTAGCATGAAGAAAAAAAACTTAATTCCTTCATTTCAGCTCTATCATACATGAATACTTAAATGTGCTTTACCAAGAGAAAAGAAAGATTTGCCAAGAATAACCAGCAAAACACAGACTGATCATTGAATAAATCCCATGGTACATTTTGTTAATTGGCAAAATCCACATGAATAAATTTGTTTAATTATGAATTATCTAAGAGTAACTAGACCATTAAGAACTTATTTTAAGCTCATGAACAAATGAAAAATATATTTCAAAACTCCACGAAAGGAAGAACAAATGACTTCACAAGGATTATTATTGCTGGATAAAGTGTTAGTTTTATTTGTTTGCATAGCTACGTTTTTTTTTTAAATCTGGCAAAGGACAAGATTCAAAATACAAAAGCATTAATTACAAGGACTAAAAAGTAAGAATAAATAAACAAATATAAATATTTTTTTCTTTACATAATTTAAATATGTATTTATTTTAGAGTAAGATGTATATTTATATTTTGTAATTTTATTTTAAATGCATGTGCATTATTTTTTTTTAAATATGATTTTTTTTTCTTTCACATATATAATTTTAACCATGATATGGTTTCTGGGTAATAAAGTATATATATATTTTAGTATGTGTATTTACTTAATTTAAAGGGAAGGGTTATGTAATATTATGGTTACCTAGTGATGCAAATGGATAATAGCAATTGTTTGAGAAAATCTACCAGAATAAAATTGTTATATCTGTTTTGTTTTGTTCATCAAGTTAATTAAATAGTGCAACATTACCAGTGAGCTTCATAAATTCCAAATCTATGACCTGGAGTTAACACGATCTCTTCAAAGGGTGTAAGTTTAAACCAAGGTTACTAGAGATGCTGTTCTGGCTCTTTAGTAATATCACCAATCAGAACTAATAAATATTCTGGTCACCTTAGGTTGCATAATTTACATCCATATGATGAGCAGGGAATATTACTGTGTGGAGTTAACATCAGCTGTAGACATTTAAGCTGATAATGCTTCTCAGTATGCTCATCATGGCGTATTGTTGAATTAGTAAGTCAATTACAGTTATGACAAGAGTGTCCTGATCATGGTAGTATAGAGAGGTCTGCATTATAATGTAATACTTTTAAGGTTTTTAATATAATTTAAATGATGTCCATTGGATGGAGTTGCTATAAAATAATTTGTCATGTGATTGTAAAAGATGAGACATCTTGGTAAGTTCCTATAAGGAATGAAAACATGGTTAGATATTTTAAATAAATTTTATTTATTTATAAATTGTTTTTATCAGTTTTATTTACGATTGATTATTATTTTAAATTTTATAAAGAAGACAACATTATGAACAGTAAAAGCTTGAAATTTATCTACCTGAAAGTAAATACATAATATATATATATATCTGTTTACTCTTAGATACAGATGAAATCAATGATGGAAAACTATATAAATTCCCAAACTCAGAAATTAATTGCCATCTAACTCCATTGTTTCTTTATGAGTGGCTATTAAAGAATCCTTTGTTCAACAGTGTGTCATTTAAGGATTGTTTTTATCTTTTACTTACATATGAAAATACATAATTTTATTAATTAATTTAAAGCTTGATATTTTAATTTTGTGTTTATCAATTTGTATATATGTTTATTTTGTTTTTAAGGTATAAACCAAGATTTATGTGATGTACAAGGATATTTTACATGGTCACTTATGGATCAGTTTGAATGGGAATTTGGTTTTTCCATTTTAAAAGGACTTCATTACATTAATTTCTCAGACCCAGAATTAGAACGCATTCCTAAAAAGTCATCTCAATATTTCAAACATATTGTTCAACATAATAGTTTTATTGAACATCAAGCCTTCCTGAGACAAAGTAACAAAGCTACAAATTTAACTGTTAGTTTAATATTTGGATTACTAATGCTTTATTCATTAGCAGAATTTATCACATGATTTTGTATATCAATATTAAACTGATTTACATAAGAATCTCTTTATTCTAAACCTAGTCAAAAGTCATAACTGGGAAGATTTGGTTCACTATTAAAATGTGACTGACAGAAGACATACAATACTTGAAAATATTTTGTAGAAAAATAATTTTCAATTTACACTGTATTTGTATATATATTTTTATTTCATTTAACTTAATTTTTAATTATTATATTTTTGAAAAGATTCAAACCAAAATAATATTTATGATTTGCTTATTTTATTAACAAACATTAAATGTTTTGAGTCTTTTGTTTCTTATATATTGACATTAATTGTCAAATTATGCTTAAAATTCTTACTCTTTTATAATGCTGTGATGTAAAAGCAATTACATCTGATTATTAATTAATTGTTACTTTTAAATGTACTTGGTTAACTAATTTCAACTCAGATATATAAAGCAGAATGCATATCCACATACATACATACACACACACACAACACATTATATTAATACCAAAACCTCCTTAAAAAAAAATTTTTTTTTAGGACAAATACAATGTTAACATTTATTTTTATTATTGAAATTTTATCAGGTTTTACCACTTATCTATTTAAAAGTCTAAATGATATGCCAAAAATAATTAGAAAAATCTGATTTTAAAACAAGTTTTATTTAAATAATAAAATAATTATAATAAATTTGTAATCTTTGGCTTCTTTTTTATTTTGTCCCCATATGTCAAAGCATCGGCCGGGAAGCGAACCCGCAACAACCGTCTGCAAGCATCTGCTTGCAAGGTAGCTGCACTGACCTCTCGGCTACCAATGCTTGATTTATGTAGCTGTTTTTCCTTCAGAAAATTAAAAATATCAGAATCAATTATGATATTGTGGCTAAATTTAATCCTCAAAAGCATCTGAAAGTAAATCAAAGATGAATTTTTAAAAAAGTTATATTTGTGAAGTGATAAAAGATCTGGGTTTCCTTATTTTTTCTTTATTTATATATATATAAACACTAATGGCAGGGTATAGTTGGTAGAATGACCGATTTGGAATCAGGAGGTCCCAGGATCGATTCTGGCACTTGAACTTCTTATGAACTCTTGAGCAATAAAGCCACATACTTTTTATTTTTTACTTTAAATGAAAAAGATTCATAATACATATATATATGTACCAGTTGACAGAATTGTATTTCCACCAGACCACTGTAAATTGATTTGAATATAACCAGGGCCACTGCATGCAGGTTGTCTGGGGCACAAAGATGCTTCTCTACTGGGGCACCAGGTAATTAATAAAATTTATATGTAAATAAAATCCTTTACATTTTTGAATCGTTTCATTGTTAAAAGTACATTCTGAGTATAAATATTTTTTATTTAAATATAAGAGGAATACTTCACCCAGGCTTCAAATTTTTAGGCACAAACTCAAAATATACTACATATACATATTCTTATCATTATACTAAACTGAACAGACCAATCCCATTTTGTTTTGATAATTAATAAAACTTATATGTATAAATGTTTAGATTTCTGAATCACTTTATTCCTAGAAACACATTCTGATAGTAAATATTTATTATTTAAATTATAAGAGAAATATTTATTTAAACTTATTATGGCAGTTGCTCTAGCCTTGAAATATATTTCATATGTATTCTACCATTGCACAAACCTGAACAGGGTGATGCCCTTTCATCACTATAATTAATAATATATATATATGATAAACAAAACAAGTTATAAATTTCGTAACTTGCTATAGCTTGCATTTTATGTTCACTAGATGGAGCTTTACCAATAGCCCACTATCAAGCTTTTTTACATAAACACTGAGAGAGATAGAATTCAATATCTCTTTCAAATTGTCTCCAATATAAATAAATGTTTAATTTTCCAATCATTTTTATTTAAATATCCTAATTTATATAAAAAGTAATATATTATTATTAATGTACTTAAAAATAAAATTTATTTTAAAAATATTGCCTCGTAATTACAGTAATTCTGCATATGATGAAATTATCTTTATCAATAATGTTTTACAAGTGTTGCTTACTTGGGAGTTTTGGTAAAGTATCCATCTCTGAATTGTCAGGTCTGGGTTAGATACTGTGTTGTGCTAATATTTTTTAAGGGATTATCTTTCTCTTTTTTGTGTATTATCATATACTAATAGATTTTTCTATTTTTAATAATGTTATTATCTGTTTTTATTAGATTGTGTATTATCTTTTTACATGTTTAACTACATAGCTTTTTCTTGGATGTGTTCTTTAGCTAAAAACTCGCAATTGATTCATAAACCACACTACAGTTAAAATCTAAGAAAAACAAATTGAGTAAAAAAGATAATTTTTAAAAAGATATTATTTCATGCTAAATTATTTAATTCTTAATAAATTTCATGGGAAATTTTTATTATTGAATGAAAACAGTGAAACTAATTTTAGTGTAATAAATAGTATGTTTATATATTTATAAACTGGAGGTTTAAACCCTTAATAGAAAACATAAACAAGTTTTGTGTCAGAGAGATTCTGATTTAAAAATAATGAATGGGTTTAGAAAACAAAGAACTTTTTTTAACAAGAAGGTTTAATGGGATGCAAGAGTTATATCAGCTGCATTATTTAAATTGTCCTTGTTTGATAGTCCTAATAAAATATAAACAATGTAAGAAAATTTAAAATATAGGACTATATATATAATAATTATAGTTTTTGATAAATAAAAAAATAAATAGTAGTGCTAGTGTAAATATATTATTGTTGAAAGTTTATAATTTTGTTTATAGGAAATGAGAATAAGTTTATGCATGATAGATTTTCAATGGTTTTTCAAATAAGCAACTGCTTTTAATGAATTACTGACCTGCTGGTTAAAATTGATCTGAATATTGATTAAGAAAGACTAATGGAGATAAGCTAAGTGCCAAGCTCTCTTTGCTTCTTGCTATGAAGGATGGAGCTTTCAAAGAATCATATTCTGGATATTATAGCCAGATAAATAACTTATCTATTATATAATTACTTACATATCAGAGCCAGCCCGAGGAGGAGAGCAGTGCAATAATTTTACATATAAAGTGATTTATTTAAAAAGATTTTAATGGAAAGATTTTTAATCAAGATGGCATGGCAAGTCTAATTAATATGTTTTATTTTAGCATATGTTCTATTCTCCATGTTTATTTTACAAAAATAAATGAATAAAACATATATACCAAACACGTTAAATGACTAAAGCTAAAATTTTCAAGTTTTTTTTTTTTTGTGAGAAGTGCTAGAAAAAAGTGTCTTTAAATTTACAAATTTTATTTAATAGAATGGGGGGTGGGGGGTAGAATTTACCTTGCACAAGGTACTTCTTAGTTATGCAGTGGCCCTGAATATAACACAATAATAGATATTGTTTATTACTTTCATTTTATAATAGCACTTTTAATTTGATGTCACAATCATTTTTTTTTATTTGTTTTTGTTTATGTGTGGAACCATTTGACTGTATGGTGGTATCTTTTACATTTTAAAATGAAGAATGCATTGAATTTGTTTTAATTAATAGTAGATAACATTTTTCAAGATAGTATTATGGAGAAAACAATGCATAATTGAGAAAGCTGAAATAAAATCAGTAGAAAACCATTTTACAGTATGATTTGTAAATAAAAAATAAAAAGACTGTAATTAATAATGTAGACATAAGTAAACTATGTACATTTATCATAATTTATTATGCTAAATTTAGTAAGAGTTGATTTTGATTTACTATGAGATGGATGCATTATGAGATGTTTATGAGGTAGATAATTGAATATTTATATCTGCAACCGTTATTGAATATTTCTCAACAAAGATTGTGAGAGATCTATAAGCTTTTGTACTCAAATAACTATAACTTTGCACTTATATGTAAGGATTTGAGAAGCAGTTATTGAACAGGTTACAGAAGCAGGATATAAAAAAAAAAGATATTTATTTCTCAAGATTTCTACTGATGATATATGCGCTCTATCACTTTATCACTCCTCAAAAGCAGCATCATGAAAATTTTTTGTTAGTTATTTAATCATAATCATTGATTCTTTTTAGAAAAATAAATGGAGAAATTACTTTTAAAACTGAGTTTCACTTAAAAATAAAAGATTAAAATAATCATAATAAATTTATAATTTCAAAGTTCTTTTTGGTACAACATTTATTTATGTAGCTTTATATATATCTATAAATTATTTAAGGCTAAGTAAGAAGTTTTATTCTATTGATGAGACAGACTACCGTAACAAAATAAAAAGCTAAAAATAAATCAAAGATTAATTTCTTTTTAATTAAATAATAAAAAATACAACACTAATGGAAAAAAACTGAAAAGCCTTTATTATTTTTACTTTATATGGAAAATATATTTATATACATGTGATGACCAACATTTTCTATTATAAACTACAAACAGAAATTTTTTCATAAACATTTTTTGTATAAAACTCTTACAACCATAAAAAGTACTGTTCTTAAGTTGTATAATTTTCATTATAATTACCATTTTAATCACTGTAATCTACTAAGAAACATTGTTAACAGTTATATAGACCAGACTTGCAAAAACTTTTATTCTTATTATTATTGTTTAACTTTCATTCGTAGCCTGTTTTTGACTTGCACACATACCCATATATATATATATATGTGTGTGTGCGCGTGTGTTTGTATATAAAATAAATGCCATACATTTTTTTTTCTTTAGGATTTGCAATTGATGTAATATGATGAAACTATTTTTTCTCCATTTAAACTATAGTGGCAGCAAAATGTATTCATAATTTTGGGAAAACTAAATAATAATAATAATAATAATATAGTTAAAGTCTTGGCACAAAGTTCTAATGCAAATCTCAAAATATATTGTTGTTGTTTTTTATTTAGGATACTTACTAGTGTTAATAAGTTGCTTACAATGTCTAAACACCACATTACTCAAATATAGGTGTGGGTTTCCAAATCCTAAAATATTTTTTATAATACACATTATTACTAATTATTAATGTAAAAATACTAAAACAGAGTTTAACTACCAAATTTAGTAAGATTTATTGTGCCAAATATACTTTTAATGCTTTTATGTCATATTCATAGTTAGTCTGCTGAAAACATTAATTTTTTGCTAATAATATATTATAAAACTATTCATATATTTTATTCATTCCTTTTTTTTAAAAAAAAAAGAAGAAATTTATGATATAGTTGAAGGGGTAATTTTTTAAAAATAAATATTATAAATATGATAAATTTAAACATCTGTAATATTTCATTTATTTTTAAAAATATTAATATTTTTATAAAATCATGCAAATTTGATTCTGACTGTTTCTAAAATATCCATCAAATTGTAATTACTAGATTTTTTTGTTTAATATTATTAGCTATAACCCTCTAATGTGAATTGACTTTGACTAAAATGCATCTTATGTAAAATGCAGCAGATGAAAGACAACTGCACATGAATAATTGTTTGAACTGAATTAATGAGTGTGTAATAAGTTGGTAGGCATAATATCCTATTTTTATTAGAATTCAAGCCTTAAATCCAGAATAAAATTAGGACATTGTTTTAAATGATTATTCCTAGAAAAAAATAATTTTTGGGGGATGGTCACTCATAAGCGTCTGATATTGAGTTGTAAATAGATATTTAGATATTCATAGTTGGAAGGCAAAATAAGTTCCAAAACAATTTTAAAATGAGTGGTTGATAATTCTTTAATAAAAATGATTAAATGGCATGATGGTAGCCCAAGCTTATCAACATCAGGAATTTTGCATCTGTTGTCATGACAATCTCTATGATTAAAGATTCCTGGTGTTGATACATTTGGGCTATTACCATGTGTTTTACATCTGTGAACCATCTAGCTCTGGGTTTGGCAAACTTTTTAACATGAGCCATTTCATTTAAATATCCCCCCTCCCTTATAAAAGAATTACAAGGAAAGAGATGAAAAATAGATTTGTGAAAAATATGAATTTCTGAATGGCTATGGACATTTATTTTAGTAATAGAACATAATAGAATCTGCATATATCTTAACAAAAATTAAAATTCTCTTAAAAATAAACAAAATTTATTTTGACATTTTGATTTATTCACATATTTAAACATCATATACAATAATTACTATTTTATAATAAGGCTGAATTCAAGAAACAATATTATAAAGTGCATTCTTCCTTTCCTACAATTATTAAAATATTTATTTACAAGAAGAAATAAAAAATGTGTTTATGATGTAATGATAAAAAGAGTCATGAGATTATGTGGCCCTTGAGCTGCAGTTTGCTGATTTCTGATCTAGTTTTGTGCAAAACCAAGTTTGTTTAAATAGTCAAATGCTTAATTATCTTTAATACTATAAAAACATATTTCAACCTATTATTCATTTGGTATTGATAATGACCTGAATGACAAATTAAATTATAAACTGAGTTTATACAATTATATTAACTAAATAATGTATGAGATTTTAATTCATATAATAGAAGTAAAAAAGTTCATTGATATAGTTTTTATAATGCTTTCAATTATTTTACATTTTCAGTAATAAAAATATGTTTACACTTACAGCCATTTAATAATTTGATTAGTACACATGCATTATGATAAATCTAGGTTCATTTGATTTCTTGATTAAAATGATTGCTAATTAAATTATGAAGTTTGAAAAGTTTAATAAACTTGATCACAGATTAAGACATGATTTAGCTGCTTTAGACTAATTAAAACTATGTATATATATATTATGCAGAGACAAAATATGGTTTGATATATTGCTTTTAATAAAATATTTGTATTTAGTTCCTAACAATATTTTATACATTTATTTAAATGTATATATAATAAAATGAAAAGTGAGTTAATCTTATAAAATTTGCTATACAGATACTAATTATATAAAATATAAGTTACAGTTACTTTATAGCTTGTCTGAAAGTAATATTGATGGTGATAGACACTCTATAAGCTAGATATAACTTAAAAGTTTATTTATATAATAATAATAAATATTAATTTATAGCATATTACAGTAAGTCCATGAAGCCCTATTTTCAATATTGTAGAAGATGGTAAACAAGTTATAAGCTGGAAATAACTTAAATATTTATTTATATAATTGACTGCTTTCATGTATTTACATTATTTACCTATCCAGCCTTGAGCATTATTAGTTTTATTATCTAAGTAATACATAGTTGGAATGCAATTTGAAAGTTATAATTGACTATTTGTCAGTGTGCTTTCAAAACAGTTTATGTTTATCTGTTTAATGATGTTTATTTAAACTTTTTTGAATTAATAATTTCATTCTTTGTAGTCAAGTTGCAATTTTTAGTGTCTATATAAACACAGACTATATGTAAAGGTGAAAATTTCCACCTTTGTTGTTTAAAGGAAGTTGCCTTGATAACAAATTGAGATTGTTATTAGCTGTTTGAAAGTTATAATTGGAATTTGAAAATAATAATTCATTATTTATTAATCTGCTTTCAGAACAGGTTATATTTATTTGTTTGATGACATTTACTTAAACTTATTTGAATTAATAATTTCATTTTTTATAGTTAAGTTGCAATCTTTAGTGTCTATATAAACACATTAGAACATATATAAAAGTGAGATTTATTGATAATAGGTTGAAATTGTTGATAGTTATTAATATCAAGTGTTGATCCCTTTCATGTAATTAGAATTAGTATAGTAAATTTTATAAAATTAACTCCATTATTTTATATATTATATTTTCTGATGCTTTGAAATGTGTCAATTCATCTAACATTTGTATTGTAATAGAAATTTTAGATTAATAAAGATTTTTTTTTGTATAAATAACTTAAATGTTTTTTGTTGTTGTTGTTTTATAAATAAAAGTAATCACACTTTCAAATAAGATTTGTGGAACCACAGCAAAATTTGATTAGTCTTTCTCTCTTCATAAATTATGTTACAAAATGTGGAAGTATAAAGTTTCATAAATTTATATTTATAAAAAGATCTGCAATACATTTGCTTCAGCTATGAGCATTTGGTGATTGTAAATATCGAGCTCTTTAAAAATTTCTGTATTTTATTTATAATATTTTAAAACAAAAAATTATTTAGCATCCTTAAATCTTACTAAAACTGTTTTGAATACTTTTTACTTATAAATTAGACAAAAATTTATTACAATTAAAAATAAATATATCTTTGCACAAAAAGTAGTTGGGCTAACGTTAATGTATTTTGATTCTGTATTATACGAATTAAAATAAAGAAAGGTTAATGTTGTTTTTCTGATATGTGAGGAAGTTGTCTTGAGACTGCCGTTTTCTTCTTTGACTGTAGTTTGTTCTGTTGTTTCTGAAAAAAATACAATAAACAGTTATATTAATTATAAAAATGTGTTTCTTTTTCTTACTATTAAAATTTATGAAATCTCTTTTAATGACAGATTAATTTAATAACTTAAAATTAATATTACATAAAAGTTTTTTCAATATTTTATTTGGAGTGAGGTCTTAATATGACCTTAAATTTGGATGATTAGAAAGAGGGAATACAAAATTGTTGAACTATTTCCATAATCTAATATATGTATTGAATGTCTTTTAGAAAAATTTAACTTTATTTAAATATTCCAAATACATTCAACTGTTAATAATAGCACACAGGTTAGTATATGCACCGCATTTTGTAAGATATTATTTTCCTCTCTTCAGATGTCGCTGGCTTCACCAATGACAGTATTAGCATGGGAATCGAACCTGGACTCTTAGAGGAGAGTAATATCTCTTGAAGTGTTGTTCCCATATTAACCTGTGTGCTATAACTATCAGCTTGATGTAACTGGAAATTTAAATAAAATTATTTTTTTCTAAAAGACATTCAATACTTAATATTAGATGATAGAAATAATCCAACATAGAAATACAATTAAAATATCATCATCATAAAAATGCAAAATATTAAAGTTTTCAAAGTATAAATTTAAAGATGAATGGAAAAAATATGTTTGAATAAATAAATAATATTGAACAGTGTGTCCTCAAAAGATCATAGGACTATTGGACATCAAAAGTGATGAAATTGAGCTGTGATCTGTAGATCTATTTTTACATCTTGAATCTGTCCCTCTACAAACTGCATTAAACAAATAGGATAATGGAATTAAAAGTATTTTAAAGTGTGACTAAAAGTGAGGAAGAAAAATCATATCAGATATATATGCTTCAAGACAAAGTGATTATAGAGAATTAAAATTAGGTGAAGTGTAAAAGAAAAAGATTGGCAATTTTAAGGGTGGGAGTAAAATTAGAAATGGAAAGGTTTGATCAGAGTGTGGGAACTGACTTTTTGGCAGATGATGATGATTTTCAATTTTTTTGAAAATAAGATTTATTCATACAGTAATTTGTTTTAAAAGAATCATTTTCCTAATCTAACTTTTATAATATCTAAACATTCGGAGTTTTTTGCATTCATATTGGGTATTACTAGAGATATCTAAGAGTAAATAAGATTGCACGTAGTATAAAAACTAAAGAGCATGCAATAGCTCTAACAAGTTTTTTTGATAAATGCTAGCAAGAGAAAGCATTTTAAAAATATATCAAGAAATCATTCCTATCTTCAGACCAGTTTCATGCTTTTGGCATTCCTCAGTGAGGCACTAGGATATTTCAGACAACAGATCCAAAATACCAACTCAAAGCCAACACTTATCTGATAGTTAACTTTTAAGTAGACAATCTGAAAATTTCAGACACCTACATGTCTTCAAACCCCAGCTATCCAATTTAAATAGCTATATGGGGCTAAGAATTCTTCAGCCATATCATATATTAATAATCTTAGCAATATAACATCACTTGAGACTTAAAAGCTATTTAGTAGCTAAAAATAAGTCGTACATCATGTGACTTAATTTAATAAGCTTGTAATTATAAAAACTAAAGTGTTCATTAGCTCTAACAAGTTTTATTGATAAATGCCAGCAAGAGAAAGCATTTAAAAATTAAATCTCTATCTAGAAATTATCCTTATCCTCAGACCAGTTTATTGCTTTTGGCATTCCTCAGGCACTAGGATCGTTCTGACAACAGATTTAAAATACCAAATCAAATCCAGCACTTATCTGATAGTTAACTATTAAGTAGACAATCTGAAATTTTCTGATACCTACATGGGAATGCCAAAAGCATAAAAGCAGTGTGAGAGGATAGGAATGATTTCTAGTTAGAGATTTTTAAAATGCTTTCTCTTGCTGGCATTTATCAATAAAGCTTGTTAGAGCTATTGCATTCTCTTTAGTTTTTATAATTACAAGCTTATTAAATTAAGTCATGTGAGGTATGACTTATCAGACAAAATAAAGTAAGTAATTGAACAGTTTATTACTTGAAAGTCATTGGATGTGCGAACACCAAATATGACAGAGTTGAGTTTCAGTCCAGGGACCGCTAGCTCTAGGCTATGCTACCAAATCTGCATTAAACTATACAGAGTTTCTAAAACTGTTAATGATCATGATTTAGAAAAATATATACCAATCTTTCTGTGTGCAGTTTAGTGCAAAATAACAGCCCTAAGAGCTAAAGGCTCCAGATTCAATTCTCAGCTCACAAAAGTAAAAAAAAACCACTTCTGTGCTTAAACTGTTTTTTGGGTAATAAACTATAATAAGACTTCCCAAGAAACTACTTGCAATGTGAATATAATTTTTCACTGTATAGATCATTCTATAACTTTCATTTATATATATATATACACTCTACATTTATAAATACTATTGTATTACATTCATATCGGCCTTTCAAGCCAATTGTGCAAACGCTTTGCGAGTGTTAAATAATAAACGAATACCCTCTGACCAATACAAGATATAGAATTTATGCAGGAATAAAAAGAATCCCTCTTATTCCTATGACTCAAATATTTATATATGAGCAAATCTGAAGTACTGGCACAGAAGGCATGACGATAGAACGGTCACTTTAAATTACTATATACAATGTCTGAATGAATGAAGCCGATGAAATTTTCTAGAATTTACTAAACGTCATTCCAACTGAAACTTAATCATATATATAAATAAGCATTTATTTTTATAGTCTGTATATAATTGTAATTACATTCATATCGGCCTTTCAAGCCAATTGTGCAAACACTTTACGAGTGTTAAATAATAAATGAATACCCTCTGACCAATACAAGATATAGAATTTATGCAGGAATAAAAGAATCCCTCTTATTCCTATGACTCAAATTCATTTATTATTTAACACTCGCAAAGCGTTTGCACAATTGGCTTGAAAGGCCGATATGAATGTAATTACAATTATATACAGACGCTATAAAAATAAATGCTTATTTATATATATGATTAAGTTTCAGTTGGAATGACGTTTAGTAAATTCTAGAAAATTTCATTGGCGTCATTCATTCAGACATTGTATATAGTAATTTAAAGTGACTGTTCTATCATCACGCCTTCTGTGCCAGTACTTCAGATTTGCTCATATATAAATATTTGAGTCATAGGAATAAGAGGGATTCTTTTTATTCCTGCATAAATTCTATATCTTTTATTGGTCAGAGGGTATTCATTTATTATTTAACACTCGCAAAGCGTTTGCACAATTGGCTTGAAAGGCCGATATGAATGTAATTACAATTATATACAGACGCTATAAAAATAAATGCTTATTTAAATACTATTGTATATACATTTTCAAAAACATTCGATATTATCTAAAAATGTTGTAATACAAGAAAATTTCAGTACTATTATTAAAAATGACTGCAGAAAAGAGTTTGAAGTTAATTAAAGGGAAATTGCTTTGGTTCCTCTTTGAGGCTTTAAATGAATCAAAAAGGAAAAATTTCAAATATGTACTTCATATGTTCTTGTCATTGCAGTTGTCATTATTATATGAATATTAATATAGTGAATGAAAATGAATAAGTTTCTCATCAACACACATTGGCCAGCATGGTGATTTTATTGGTTTTTACCTCTGAGTTTAAGATCAAAAAATACCATAGTATTTCTTTTCAGTTATCTGATAGTTTTTAACTGAATTATCAATTGGGTTTTCTTGAAGATAAAATGAATGAGTGTGTAAATAATTTTTTTAGATAAATAGTTACAATCATGACAAACACAACTAAATTATGGATTTTATTTCCTGGGTGACTGCAAACTCTCCAGCCAAGGCAGTGATTGTCAGCAAAGAATGCTAGCAATCACCTGATTGCAGATCCAGACTTATATGATGATGAGCATTTTATTTTAGATCCACAACTTTGAGATACCATCAAGTGAAGGATGATTGAATATATTAAAAGAAGTGTCTACTATTAAATAGTACATTGTTGGACTTAGTGAAATTAGAAGAAAAGGAGAAGAGACAATTTAAAAAGTCAACATGTTCTTTATTATAGAGGCACAAATGTGAGATTCATTATAAATGAAAAATGGAAGACAAATATGTGTGGTGATTGATGGTATAATATATCAGATAGAATGGCAAGATTAATTTTTCAAATTAATGGAATATACTAAATATAAATAATTCAAGTTTATGTTTCAACAAGTTTTCATTGTAATGACGAAGTAGAGAACTTTTTATATGGATGCACATAATGATGTTGATCAAGTCGAACAGTATTTTAAAATTGTCATGGAAAACTTTAATGCTAGAATTGATAAATGATTGGAAGATGAAAAGTGTTGTGAGTAAATATGGTTA
Organism: Epiperipatus broadwayi; assembly: GCA_028023455.1. Classification (NCBI taxonomy): domain Eukaryota; kingdom Metazoa; phylum Onychophora; class Udeonychophora; order Euonychophora; family Peripatidae; genus Epiperipatus; species Epiperipatus broadwayi. The sequence continues at coordinate 7,224,074 of JAQFVV010006222.1, forward strand.
TAGTGATAGAAATGAAAGAAGGCTCATTTGAAGTTGGTAAAAAAACAAAAACTGGTTGATATAGTTTTTTCTTTGAGAACAATGCTAAAAGAAATAAACATGGAAGCATCCAAATGGCTAACAGAAAATATGTATTTTAGAATTGTAACATTAATAGAGTCATCATTGACGGATGAGATGTAATACATGTTAATGCAAAACTAGAAAGACAACAATTATTAAGAAAGTTAGTGATAAAGCTGACATTTCTAGCTTTCAGAAACACTTCAATGAATTTAAATTAGAACTTAGAAATCATTTAAAAATATTACTAGATTTTGAAGATAACTCTGCCTTGAATGAAATCAATAAAAAGATAATTCTACTCTATTAGAAACTGCAATAAAAATAGACTCCAAAAAATGTAGCAATTTACCAGTAAATTTTATAATTGAGATAATAATATACAAAGAAGAAAAGGAATATGAGGATTTTAAAAAATTATCAAAAAATTTGGAAAATGCTATGAAAAAAAATTAATAACGATATAAAAATATAAATGTGAATTAGCAAAACAAACTATATAAGAATAAAAGTCTCAAAAGTGCAAATCATGGTAGAAAACTTATTTGTAAAATAAGAAAAAATGGAACTATTACTAAAAAGAGAGGTTACATCATGAAATGTGTGAAAGAATTCTTTATATAGTAATAAAGAAGAAGAAACAAAGTATCCTTTATAATTATTATATCTTCTGAATTGCCCATAATTTTAAATGAAAAAGTGAGATGCATTTAAATCTATGAAGAAGGAAAAAAGTTCCAGAAATTATTGAATTAAAAGAGTAGGTGAAAAATTGTTGACAAAGTTATATACCAAATATCTAAATGATAAAAATGCCCCAGTTAACTGGAACAATGCAAAAGTGATATTGATATTTACAAAAATGACAAGGAATATTTTAGCAATTACAGACATCAGTTCTATATAAAATCTTTACAAAGATAATTACTATCACATGATCACCATTTCTTATGCTTGCTTATAACTTATTAAAACAGGCAAAACTAACTATATGTATTGCCACACAAAGCAAGCTAGATAATTGATGGATACACTGACAAAGGCCATAAGCCAGAGACTAGTCTGGAGATATTGGATGAGTAGGCACTAGATGGGGATTTTATGCACAAGCCTTCTGGCATCCATTGATTACTCTAGCTTGCTGTGTATGGCAATACATATAGTGAGTTTTGCCTGTTTTAATAAGATAATTACTACTCATCTCAAACAAACTTTAGATTTAACCAGTCAAAAGAACCAGCTGGATTTAAAAGCAGTTTTACAATATAGTGAAAGCCAATGTATCTGAAGTTATCCTTGGATTTTGGATGGGTAGATTTAAAAAAATGAATCTATAGCATTTCATTGGTAATTAAAGCATTGGATTATCAAGATATAGACTCAGGATATCATATTCTGAAGAATTTTTTTTTAAAATGCAATAGCAGTAATTAGATAACATGCTGATACTAAAAAGATTAGTATTGAGAAAAGTATATGACAGATTGATATAACGTTTTACAAGAAGTATTAGTTAAATCAAAATGGAATGCTAAAAGTAGTATTTAAATCAAATTTTGCAAATAGATTACAAAAATAATGTTCAATGGTTTTATTTTTTTGAAAGAAAATAAAGATTATTAATGTTGAATTAGAAGGAGTTAACAACTACAAATACTTTGGTTAGATTATTAATACAGATGAACACAATGGATGAAATTAATCATAGGATTAAACTCGAATGAATGCTTTTGATAAAAATAGCTTAAAATTAAAAAAATATATACTTATGTGCTTGAAAAGGAAAGTTTTTAATAGATGTTTTTTTATTAGTTCTTATTTATGGATCCCAGACTTGGATACTTAACAAAAGAGCAATTCAGAGTCTTTGAAAGATTCAATGCAGTATGAAGAAATTTTTCTTTTATGAATAACAAGAAGAGATTGAAAACAAGATACATAGATGAAAGAACAAACAGGTATCAATAACATCAGTGAAAGCAATAAGAAACTGAAAAACAATTGAGCTATGTTAAAGTAGATAATACTTTGTGGACAGTTGAATTTCTAAACTGGATGTCAAGAAATTGCAAAAGACTATATGTGAATTGGATGGATGAAATAAGAATGTTAATGGTTTGTTGTGGAAAAGAGAGAATATAAAATAGAGAGCTTTCTATTGTGAATTGATAATGGTTCAAAATGATGAAGATAGTGATCAGGAAAGGGATGCAAAAAATAAAAGAATAAACTGTGTGTTAATCAGTAATAAAATAGGTATAAAATGTCTTGCATTGGTGGTCAAGAGGTCAGCATGACTGCCTTGCACTTGCAAGCAGTTTCCAGGGTTGCGGGTTCGCATCCCGGCCAATGCTATGACACTTAAAAAAAAAAGGTATAAAATACCGAAAGTGTTTAAAGCCATCAGATTAACATTTTAATTATATAAAAAATAAAAGCTTTAATAATTTCCAGGTTTAACTCTCATAGGAGTTAGTGAGGCTCTCTCATTATTATTTTTTTTTTAGTATCTTGGGTCTGTCTAGATGTTCTAAAAATTTATAGCAAAAATACAAAGTAAATGTTTTTTGACAATCTACAAACCTAGTTCAAAATGGTAACATATTTATTCTTTCAAATATTATTTTATTACTTGGATATATAACTACTTTTAAGTACAGATGATTTCATTGGTTAGTTTGAGTGACAAAGATTTCTAAAGATGATAATCATAATAAAGATCATATACAAAACTGATAGATATATAAGTTCTAATAACTTCTTTTACTTTTCTTACATATAGCTTTGTTCTTTCAAAAATTATTTTATTACTTGGATATATAACCACTTTTAAGTACAGATGATTTCATTGGTTAGTTTAGGTGACAAAGATTTCTAAAGATGATAATCATAATAAAGATCATATACAGAACTGATAGATATGTAAGTTCTAATACCTTTTATTTTTCTTACTTATAGCTTTATTAGTGCATTTTTCCAATCTCACTTAGATGGTTAATGAATTTCAAATCAGTATATATTTATATCATAAATTATTAATAAAGATTTTCGGTAGTTGTAAATTATTCACTGTACAGCGCGTGGTGGTGCTGTTTCTCTTTAAAAACATAGCGATATAACATTACCATAAATAAGACGTCACTAAATGTAAAATATTTGCACTAGTTAATTTCTTGTGTGAATAATTCAACATATTTTTCAAAAGAAAAATATTTATTTTGTTATAATTTGGAAATGATGCCCATAAAAATATTTAACAAAAATATTCAGTATATATATATTTGTTTTCTCAAACTTAAATGTTTTTTTTAATCCAAGATATCAAGTTGGCATAACTACTGTTGGTGTTATTGCATTTGGCTCTAAGTTTGTATCAGTTTAAAAAAAAACAAAACAATTATACTGGTCGATGTATATAGTAAACCAGACAATATATTCTGCAGTATTATATATTTTCTCATCTTGTGCTGTAATAGGAAAACATTTTGTGCTAATATTGACTGATTGAAACTTTAACATTTGATCGACTCTGCAAACAATCTATAATTCACCCACTCAATATTTAATATTTATCAGTTTTTTTTTAAAATAAACATCTGGATCAAATAAAATCTAATGATACATAGACAATTTATTTTTCATGTGTTCATCTTTTCTAGAGTAACATAAAAAAGTCATAAGTCAGGTAATAAATGCATTTATTGCAAAGAATGATATTTTTTATTGCCAATGAGTGCACTCTGAAATATGTATTCACTTCCAATTATTTTGTTTTAATTAAATAATTGCAGAGTTATTCCAACTCTGCTTTTCTCATTCTTTTTGACTGTGGCTCAACAAATTTGTTTGCACTAGTATCGTTATTCAAATATTATAAAATTGTTATATTTCTCAATCTAACAAAAAAAAAAAAAAAGCTAACTGCAATAAAAGAGTACTGTCAACATCTGTATTAATCTTTGTTCAAATCAAATAATCATGTTAATCAGGCAAAACTGATCGTGTCAAAAAATAGGAATCATTAAAATAAATTTTGAATTATATTTCAACCTTTTGCTGGAAAAAAAATTATATATATATATTCACATGTCAAAGCATCGACGACGGGAAGCGAACCCGCGACAACCATCTGCAAACAACTGCTTGCTTGCAAGGCGGCTGCGCTGACCTCTCAGCTACCAACGCTTGACAATTATAAATATTTTAAAATAAAAACAGCTAAAATATAAAATTAATGATATTTAATGATTCTTTTGTTGATATATTTCTTCTATTGATATATTAATTTTACTAAACTCTAGCGTTTATATAATTTTTTTTATTATTTAGCAATCCATAAAAATTTCGTGTTAACCCAAAGGTTGAGAAATGTTCTATCTTATGTATTGCTGTATAACTTGAAGTTTAAATCTTTTTTTTTTTTAAATAATATAATAGGGAAATTTTCAGTTTTTTAAATATCAACACCTGATATTTTAATAAAAAATGTACTTTTTTTTTTCAGATGGTATTTCTTAAACCTAAGCTTTCAAAAGCCATTGACTTTCCTCCTTTTTACTTTTTCGTTTCCAAAATCTGCATAAAATTATAGACGACGGTTTATAACCTTTTGAAATTGCATTAATTAAAAAAGTTCTGAAGGATATAATGAAAAGAATTGAGGAAATCGTTTTAAAAAAATGTGGTTGATTTAAAAAAGGAAGAAGCTAAGAGTGTTTAAAATATATAGTTCTTAAGAGAAAAATAATTGGGGGGATTTAGATTTTACAGGCGATTGAAGATAACGACTATTGATTTATTTTTTAAAAGCAGCTTTCTATTTGATTAAAGAGTCTTCTGTAACCATATCATTATATCCTATACAGTTATATTTTGAAAATATTTAATCCTTCATATACATAATTTATAATTTAAAAAAATAATAATGGTAGTTTGCAATTTTAAATTATAAAACTAATTCGCTGATTGTATTAAAAAAACATTGTAAAAGAAATTTCTTTAATGACTGAACATTTCGAATTAACCATTTTGTTTTGTAAAAATCTATTTTGGAATTAAATTTTTTGCTATATAGAGCTATAATAAAAGGAAAGAAGCAATGTATTTGATTATTAATACATATATATATATTAATTTCATATAATGTTTTTCTAATATATATGGCAGAAAAAAAATTTTCAGCTACACTGATTTAAAAAAAAGATACTTGTTATTTAGCCAAACCGTGCTGCTAGGCATTTTAATTTTACAGCCATTTCAGTGATTTCTACTATTGTTTGTATGGTTCTTGATGGGTACTGCAGTGTTGCTTAGCGGCATGGTCTGGCTAACCAACAAGTACCAAAAAATATTTTCTTATTAAATTATAATTTTGTATTGTTTTTTTTTTTAAGATTTGCATTAAGAATAACGATGTTAAAGACACTTTCTATATTTATACTCAATTGTAAACATCAGAATTCACCAACAACTATGACGCTATTCTAAAAAGATATTAAAACATAATACTCAGAGAAAAGAAATGTCAAAAAATAACAAATTTTCTATTAACAATGATCAAATGTTAATACTAAGTCACAGAAATCATTTCCTAAATACTTCACGCCTTTAGACAGAAAAATAATTATATAAATTAACACTTAAACATTAACTAAATAAGCTATCATCAAGTAGAAACCTAAGCAATAATATAAAGCAAATTATTTTGTTGTTACAAAAGCTGATGGTTTTATTCTGCCAATTGGGTCTGTTAAAGAATTGTGTGTGTGTGTGTGTGCATGTGTATAATTAGCATAGTAATTTTCTATATTTTAATAAAAATTAACCATTATATCCATCTGTTTTGCCCTAGACTTGGAATTCAAATCTTGTGTGCCAGCTTGAAAATTTTTACGTACTTTCTAAGGAAGTTCATTTTTTATCATATTGAGGAGTGGATTCAAAATCTAAAGTGTCTGACTTAATGTTCAACTAAGTAAAATAAAATAAAAAATATTCAATTTAATCAATCTATCATTTGCATAGATTAACATCACATCATGACCTTTTAAGCAACTAACCATATGATTATAATAGATAATCAAGTTTTTTACCATTTTTAAAATGATAAATCTTGAATGAATGGAGCAGCAGTTTTAAACTGCTTTGTTTATAATTATTTAAAATTAGATATTACTAATTTAAATTAGATTTTATTAACCACTTTTAAAAATATAATATACAGTGGCTGAAGGATTTGAAAAATGTAGAAGATAAAATTTATATATATAAGAAAATAATATCAAGAAATGATTGAACATTTTAGATAAAAATTTCTTAATGATTCTCATTCATTGAAATATAATACATGGAATATACAGCTCAGAATTTATAACTCAAATATCCTATACTTATTATTTACAAAGTGTGTGAGAGCACTGTATATATATAACTTTAATAACACACTAATTAAATATATATTTTAAAAAAATCTATATAGTTATTTGCACAATTTGATTTAAATTTTATAAATAAGAAAATATAAATATTTTTAAAGTCATGGTTGAAAATTTTAGATATCTTAAGAAAATTTTATGGTGCAACTTATTGAAAATTTTTTTTGATATTTGTTTTGTGCAAACCTTATACCTCAACTCAAAATATGATTTTTAAAAAAAAAACAGAACACACCATGATTACAGTCTTTGTATTGATTTTATGTAATATATCGCTATTCCTAGAAAGCTTTTATAAAGCTTTATGAATCTCAGCACAGGTTTAAATTCATCCAATTCTTCTCTTCTTAGCTAATAAAAGTAAATATAATATAAATAAACTATTAATACAATAAAATAAATCATAGTAATATATAACACTAACACACAATCACCCTTAGAAACATGTGCAATTAATTAAAACTCAAAAATGAGTGTTTTTAATTATCCACAATGAAGTATTAATCTTGAAAACAGTGTTTCTAAAGTCTTCACTTAATCCATGGAAAAGAAGGTGAACAAATGGCACTATGATCATTATTCATTAGTACTTGATAGAAGAAAAAAAGAATTTGACTAATGATGCATTTAAGAAGAAATAACATTTACATATCTATGGCATTATTTGAAATTTATTGATTGTTCATTAAAGTTTATTCATATCAGATAAGAGAAAATAACATGGCATGTTGTTACTACAACTGCAAAATCTGAGGAATTTGAAATTAAAACTGATCTCAAACAAGAATATGTACTTGTTTTGGCATTGCTTCCAATTTTTCTGACTGCAGTGTTTGCAATTTCTTATAGATAGTCTAAACAATCAGATGAAAATACAATAGAGATTTGATAAAGAAATTTTTAATTTGAATCAATTAAAAGTGAAAACAAGAACATCACCCTGGATTCTGAATTAACAATATGCTGATGAACATGCTGTTTTTGCCAGTTCAAAAGAATGATTCACAAAATATATTTAATGCTTTGAATGCAACATATTAAAAGTATAAAGAAACAACTCAAGTTCTTTATCAGACAATGAAAAAAAAAATCTTCAGTAACTTTTAGCTTGGATGATTACCAATTTGAAAATGTAAACTATTTAAAATATTTTTGGTTACTTTTTAAATAGAAAGATCATCTTAGATGCTGAGGTACAACAGAACTCCAAAGTGCTGCTTCTGCTTTTAAAAGATAGAGTATTTTATCACAAGGAATTTGGCTAAATATAGAATTGGTGTTTTACTAATTTATTTTATGGAAGCAAGACTTGGACACCTTATTAGTCCAATACAAAGATATTAGAAAATTTTTAATAAAAGATGTTTTGTAAAATTTTGAAAATATATCAACAAAATTGTAAAGTCATATTTTCAATAAATTAGATATATTAAATTAATGAACAATACAAGACTTCCTAAAAAATGTTTTATAATAAATTTGAGTATGATTTACATGGAAGGAATAGATCTGTTTTACATTATAAAGATTATCCCAAAGATATTCTAAAGGAACACAATGGTGAATGTTTTTATTAGAAAGATGTGGTTGAAAATAGATCACATTTGAGAGCTATAATTAGACATGGAAAGTATTTTAGCAAGATAAGTATTTTGCAGAAGAAGATAAAAATCAGTATTGCAAAATATCAAATAAACATAAAAATGGATCAGCATGTTCTATATATGGGTATATATGTGGATTATTATATTTTTTGCTGTCTCATTTTTTGTTGAAAAACCAACATTTTTTTAAAAAAATGTTAACTGTATAATGATTATGAATAGTGCTTATTATTTTCATTTTAAAAAAGTCATCTGTTGTGATGCTCCTGAAACCAAACAGTAGAGAAATACTAGTGTGCTGTGATAGCACCCAACCACATGTACATACCAATGCTAATTAGGAATTCAATGTTGCACATTAGATTTGTGATAGAATAAGTGCTGCTACAAGTTTGTGTTATTTAATTTTATATTTTTTAATAACTTACTATCTGCAAGTGGATAGAATATTTCCTTTGCCCTGCATATTATGATGAAGTGGAAAATGACAAACTCGAGTGTCTGTCGCACTATCATTTCAAATGCTTGAACTTCTTATGAACTCCCAAACAACAAATCATTTGATTATTATTATTAAATAGCATGCTACTCATATTGACAAATCATGTATGATTATATGATGTTTAGTGATCATAGATAGATGTGTTTAAAATTTACAGGATCATTACGATCTCCCACTTTTCTTATTATTCTAACTTCTCTTATAGTTTTATGCATTTTGGTTTCCCTAATGTTTTATATATTAAAAATAACAGTCAAGCATTGGTGATCGAAAGGTCAGCACAGCTGCCTTACAATCAATTGTCCCGGGTTAGCGGGTTCGCTTCTCGGCCGATGCTATGCCAGAAAAAAAAAACATTAGGATTTATTTTTAAAATATAACCGATGTGACCTCACTAGGTGCAGTGCAAATATACCAATTACAAAACTATATCAAGCTGGCTCTGATTTCAAATGTGTTTTTCTTTTATGAACAGTATTATACTCATTGCTATGCTTGCAATCTGGAGTTAAGTCTGCAATAGGTGAAATATTTTTAGGTCACAACAGATTACAAAACAGCTAGTTAGCCATCTAATAATAATAATCAGTAAATGGGCATGCAGGTAATCTTAGCTAGAGAATAAGTGTATTAAATTAATTTGGATTGATCAGATTATTGAAGAAGATGTCATAATTCTATGGGCTCTGACATTTAATTAATTCAGAGTGACATAGGTTTCAAAGTTTTTTTTTTTAAAAAAAAGTAAAACCCATTTGATAACATAATTCGGTTTTTTACTAAAGAACTCTAAGCGTACGTGAAAGTATTTTTTAGTTAACTAAAAAAAAATACCGCTCTGCACAGATACGTTATCAGTTTATGGCAGAACGTTTACTACTATACCATTAAATCTCTTAATATGTAATATTTTGAAAATTGGAATCCATATATAATTTGTTTTTCATAATCAGTGGTGAAAAAAAAACAAAAAACACTTATTTTTTTTTGACACTTAATTTTCAGCAATTATTTTTAAATTAATTTTTATACTCAATAAAAAAGTGTTTATTCGTATTAATTTCAAATAATTTGAAAAATATAAATAATCCGTTCACTTTTCTCAGGTTTAAAGTACAGACAAAACACTTATTTCCCTTATATTTGCAAATTGACAATTTTATGCCCTTCAAGGCACTTGTCTTTGTAAATATCTATACTACCATTTCAAAGACTTTTTTTTTTAGTCCCTTTTCCTGCTCGAGTGATTTTGACCTATGACTGAGTCAAAATAGACAATCTTTCTGCAAAATCTTGGCAGAAATAGAACTGAGATGAATTTTTATTGTAAATTATGAATTTTTATGACCTAAAGCTGATTTAGCCTTTTTTAAAAATCTTAAATATCAAGAACATTTTTTTTACTATTGTAACGATATATAAATATGTCGTTACATTAATTTAAAATAAAATCTTAAAGTTCGCAAATAAAAATAAAATATTAAAAAAAAAAACTAAACGCTAAAATTAAAATGTTTGTTAAATGTATATATTCGCACAGATTCAAAACTTTAAAAATATTTTTTTAAAAAAAAAAACAAACAAGAATTTGAACGTACTTTTTTATAAAAAAAAGTACAAGACTTAAAGATAAAATATTTTTGTAGATGGAAATGATTGTTTATTAATTATCCAAAAGCTGTGTAATTAAAAAGTCAGATCAAAATTAGATAAGGAATAAAGAATTAGCTTGTCCAATATAGAAGCAGCAAATAAAGGCCCGGACCATAACGAAAAAATGGAATCCATAGGAGGACTATAAAAAGAAAAATATTGAGTTCCAGTGAGTTTCCAACTTGATTTGGTGAGACGAACGATAAAGACGCACTTGTCGTTCTCTCTCACTTAGTTTAAAAAATGAAAAGACTGTGATACCAGAATGGAACCAGCTAATGCTACCTCCAAAATATCAGACTGGCCTTCCCTGAAAGTCTTCGGGGGAATTGCCAACAGGAACATGGATTCTACTGTGAGCTATATGAACTAAACAATTTTTAAAATCATAAAAAAAAAAAAAGAATAATTAAGAACTTTCGTCCGGGTTTGATAAATTAATAAACAAGCCAACTTAAATGTTAAAATGGACTCTTAATCTGACTTTTGTAAGTTTTTAGATCAAATTAATAATGTTTAATTTTATATGTTTTCCGATTGATAAACATCATTTCTATTTTTTTTCTTATTGTATAAATTATTTATTGTTTAAATTTTAAATGAGGAAATTTAAGGTTGGGTATAGACATTGTATAGATTCGTTAGCGGTTGATTATGTTGTGGTTTTCACATTCGATTAGAATATATAGGTCAACTATGTCACTGCAGCATCTTGCAATGAATGCTAGTGGGATTTGTGTATTCATTGACGTTATCGATGATTTTGTATTTTGATCGGTTGTGTTTATTTTGAAATGTTTTTAACCATGAAATCTGTGCAACCGATCTATACTCGACATTATAAAACAAATTGTATAAAATTCATCTGTGCGAACGTATCTAAATGTTAAATTTAAGTCGGGCGTGAATGGCTATATAGTTTTGTAAAGTTATATTAAGGGAGGGTAATCTTAGGTTATTCGTTTCATAGTTGAATTGGCTCAATGGATTGGATATATTTGTGTAATAAATAGATGTAGTATGAGATCCGCTATGGGCAGGATTGCATATATATGCCACACCTTCTGTTTGCCTATGGATGGGTCTGTAAGATGGCAAAGGACCGCAATCCATTCCTATGAAGTTTTATGTTTATTGTTCTACTCGCCAACAGATGTAGCATTCCTGTTGGTGGAGAGACAATGTCTTCTCTAACTCTACTTACTGTTCAGACGTACATTCCTGACAGTATAGTATTTTGTGTTGTCGTATTTTCATGCTACATTGAATACATAAATGTATGAGCATTCCATCATCAGATTTTCAATTGGATGGATGGTTGAAGAGTTGGAATGTGGAGTAGATTGAAGCCTGTCCATTAAAATATGAGGATTGTCTATCTTAATATATATCTGAGCACTTATAGTATATGTGTGTGGAGATGATAATCTGGACCAACTGATGATTGCTGGTTTAGCATGAAATACGTATATTGGTGATTATTTATCTTTTCAACATATATGTGTTTAAGTGTATCAGTATTATTAGATGGAGTGGAGAGTGGTGGGTCATGTGAAAGTCTGTGCTCATACCCTAATATTATTATAAATGTATCAGATGAATTGACGCCAGTTTGACTGCGAACTTTTTGGCCTAAGGTTAAATAAGGGATAGAATATTTTCTTTTCAAATGCTGATCTATGTAGTCTATTCATACTCGACAATCTTAAAATAAATATAAATTCATCTGTAGATTATTTAAAGTTTTAAAATAATAAGTTAAATTAACAGAATATTAAAATCTAAAAAAAATAATTAATGTTGTTCCTCAAAATTTAAAAATGATTCAAAATCATATATGTGCGTAAATAAATATTTTTATGTGTTAATTTCTGGCAGCAGCTTTTATTTATTTATATTTAAGATATAAATTAAGATATAGATTATTATCTCTGCGTCTCCACTGAGCTAGTGACTTGGGCTAACGATCTAAATATTAAATAAAGTGGAATCTTATCAGCGCGTATCTGCCTACTTTATAAATTTTTCTAGGCTCAAATGCCTAGATGGTGCCCTGATAGTTGCAAATATGATTGACTGCTGTCTCCACCTTCATTTGGATCGTTATACTATAGAACAAAAATTCATTGCTTACAAATTTAATATTAATACATTAAAGTTCTCATTAATCTGGTCAAAATAATAGATTTGTTATTGTATATGCACACATAATCACAATTATTTGAGCAATAAAGAGTGTACACGCATAACCCACACTCATACATCTATATGTGTTCTAAAGAACAGCCTTTAGAAAGCTAAAAGTTATTAGTAAGTAATCATTGGTTATTAGTATCATTAGCTATTATTATTCATAACTCTCTGGGATTTGAATGTGTAACTATATTCAGATAAGATAATCTCGCAAACAGAGCAGTAATTCTTTTTACTATACACCAGAGCTATACATTGTAGCATGAGCAATGCTTAATTTGAACTTTTGGTCCTCTTCAGCAAGAAGCAGTGATGAGGTCCAGCAGCTAGAAATTCATATGGAAATTTGGATATAGGATTATCATTTAATACCTGCTGATTATTCAGTCTACAAGAGATGATGACTTTGGAGTAGAGTAAATAAAATTAATTATTCTAATACAGACCGTTGAAAACAAGCTAGCTTGAATATAAAATACAATGAACAGCATTTAAGGGAAACTTTATCCCATCAAATTAAATTATTATTATTATTAAGACTGCATAGTTTACTATAGTGATAGGGTGAAGGAATCAAGAGCTAAATGTCTACAGTTCACATATCAGTTCTGTCATTTCTGGTGTTAACACATCTTATGAACTCTGGATGATAAATCATTTGATTATTTGTTATTATAACATTAGCTTCAAGATGAAGATTGTAGTATCTCTTATTGTGTAATTTAAATATACACTCCTATGAAAAACGAAGACAAACATCCTTTTTATAAACACAGTAGATAGTTTCAAGTTCTGTGTAAAGCAGGGAAGGGAGAGAGGTTAGGATGTGTATAATTTTTACTCGCTCATAACATTAGAAAACTTTTTTTTACAAATGTACATAAACATGTTGATGAAAGAAAGTTGTGAGGGCAACTAAAGATATAAAACTTCTAACATTCTAATTATATATATATTGAAATGGTATTTTGGGAGAACCAAAGAATATACAAATATATAAAATTAAATTTTGAAAGTTGAATGGTTAATAAAATTCGAATAAAAACGATTCAGTTCAAATATATATAAAATATTAACAAATGTGATGGCGATGATGATAATTTATAACCTAGTACAGAAGGTTTAAACTAAGTACAACCTTTCAAAAGTATTTTAAATTTATTTTTCTAGTTTCAATAATAAAAAAGTGAAAATTTAAGATGTCAAACTTTCTGAATAGAATTTCAGTTTATTTTCAAAAAACTTAATAATGCCTGATCATTGTCATTTACAAATTATCACTGCTATCCCTGCATGTTCCCCTATGGATTGCATGATTTATCAGTTTCAAATATTACTAGCATATTGGATGTTAAAGGTATAATGTTTGTATTGAGTTTAATAAGCAAACAAAAACTAACAATGAATATATAAAACTTACTTATATATGTGCAACCATCACTAGATTCATAAAATATTAAAGATAATAATAAATATTTTAAATTTAAGACCTTATAATATTTATAATGGCAAGATCTTAGCATGTGAAATAGATATTGTTCTTTTAATATATTTACAGATGTCTTCATTAGTTCTTCCAAAGATGGTAGTTATCCTCCTGGTGCATTAATGATGTTAGATAGAAAATACAGCAGCACTGGTGTTGTTAAATAGGGTATAGTATTATTAGGTTTTGGGTCATTCTTATTGTTTCATGGCATTATTAAAGCAGACAATGGTTGGTTTTAGCAAACTTAAGAATTTGTTTCTGGATCCAATTGCATTTCCAGATGTTTTGGTTGATGTGAAATTCTGTCAGATAAAGTTGTCAACTATTGAAAATATTGTGAAACAGTCAGTAAGATATGGCTATCAAATTTACAGTGGAAACCAGTTTTAACCAGAAATTTCTCACCTCTACATTGGATCACTGCAACACTGCTTCTTGAGTTAAATATTCAATAGACTAAAGTAGACTGGACTACTTGAACTGGACTATACTTTTTTAATTGCTTGTTTCAGATATATTCTACTTGATGTTGTTCAACAACATATTTTCCAATCATAGATTCATCACCAGCTAGTTACAAGGATTTGACCTCTGTTTCTTTACAAGATGGTTTTTTGGAAAATATTTTCTTTATTCCCTTTACAACATGTTTACAGATATTATATTCTGATTTGATACATAAATAAATAAGAGAAAAAAAATTTTTTTTTCTCTTTTTCTTTATTTACATTAGTTAGTAAGAAAGAAAAAAAATCAGCCGACTTAAAATTTGATTGATAACTTTGTTATTTTTATTAACTCATTATTTTAAATAATATATTTAGATTTTCCACCAAATTTACTTTAGGAATTGACAAGTTGTTTTTTTTTTAAATTTCCATTAGAAGGCAGATCAAATAGGGTTCAAAATACTTTATATTTACACATATCAAAATATATATTTTTTTTTTACATTGCAATTCATAATTTTACTGTTCCTCACATATTACAAAGTAACTATAAAATATTTAATGATATGATTAAATGTATAAACTAATTTTTGTTTTTTAGGCAGTTTATATATTTATTTCTCAATTCATACAAGTTCTTTATTAAACTTTTTTTTCATGCAGCTTTGTAATATTAAAACAGGCAAAACTCTCTATATGTATTGGTGATCATGTGATCTTTATTAGCTTTGTAATATAACTAATTTGAGATGCTATTGGATTTGTTTTAATTACAATATATATATATAGCACACACTAAATAGTGATAGTTAGAAATAAAGTGTAACATTTGATAATTCTTATATACTGAATTTAAAAAAACAAAAACGACATCATTTCAGATAAGCTTATAAATTGCAACACTTGTTTGAAAGAAGAGAAAATTCTCTCCATTTTATCTTTGAAATAATAATCAAATGATTACTCAAGACCTCATATAGAATGAATTTCAATATAAAGATACTGATTCAATCACTTTACTGTTACATTAAATTACACAGAATATTTCTTTACTTAAATATGAAAATACATATATCCAAAATGCATAAAAAAGCAATGAACATTAAAAAGTTTGTACTTCAATTTAATACTGATTAATGTAAATATTTAAAAACAATAAATATAATGTGATGAAAGTTTTTCTCAGCTTTCAATTTAATTTCATATTTATTGAATACAAATAAATTAATACTTACCAATTTAAAATATTAGAAAGATCAAAGCTGAACAATGTAAAAACAAATTTAAAAACACATTTCTAAACCACAAAACAGAATCAAATTCAAGGAACCAGAATAGTTAAATAACTGACTTGAAATCTAATGTTCTATTCCTGCAAGATGTTTGTTGCAGTGCATTTAGGAATAAGCTAAAAATAGATTTTTTAAAAAAATTATGAGTTACTTTCAACACAAAAAAAAAAAAACCCTTTCCCATCCCACCAAAAATATATTTAAACAATTAAATTAACATTAGTGGTTTCTATAAGTTTGCTGAATTAAACCATCACAGCCTAAAGTATGATTGAGACATATATAAGATGCTTCAACATATTTAAAATTTAGAGCATAGATTTAATGAAGTATGCTTCAATCATGAATTAAAATGCATAGATGAAATAATTGCAGAGATTTTAAGGATGGAAAATAATAATTTTAATGTTGATTATTTAACAGCAGTGATAAATTTACTATGCTATTCTTATTTAATAAGTTTTGCAATGTAATGTTAATGTATCTGTAACCTTACTATCACACACACCCAAGTAAGTAAAAATATATGTATATGTGTCTTTATGTGCATCTAGGATTTTAGATATAAGTGCATAAATTCAGCTAAAATTAAGTCATATTTACAGAGAACATAAAGGCATGGAATGGGGAACAAACTAAATATTTGTTGCTTGAAATTTAGTCATTTAGATTTCATTTTATTGGTAAAGTTTTACATTTTGTTCTTTTAATGGTTAGTTATAATTTTCATATTAATTAACATCAAATATTTACAGGGAATTAAAAAAAGTAATGAGAATTTTTTTTTGTATGTGACTAAAAAAAATCAATTATCAGCTCTTCCTCATACAGAATTTTTGAAACATAAATTATTATTTTTTATCAAAAGAGCTTTATTGACTTCGTTTAAAATTTGAATTTACATTTTTACATCTTATGTTTTGCAAAGTTTAATCAATGAATTTACTAAGTCTATATGGATACAACTATGGTAATCATGAGATTGAAACCACAGTGGACATCATCATCCCTGGTTTAATTGTTTGAATTTATATTCTTAGTAAATATGTCATAGAAAACTTAACTCATGATTCTATCAAGTATATATCAATAAATTTATAATAATGACAGAGAGATTTAAACCACAATTGCAACAAAAACCCCATCTCATCCCAGAAGCCTCCGTGACTAGTATTCACAATAACTTCATTTGGTATATATCTTTGAGGTACCATTTTTGTACTTGAAAAACACTATTAATCAATAATTTTCCAAGTAACCTAGGTTCTTAACCTTGGAATTGCTCAAAGGCCTGAATGTTCAAACTGGCAGTATTAGTGAAAAGGCTTGCCCATATGTCACCCATGGATTGTGCTAGTGATATGCCAACTGTCCAGGCTTTTCTCTGCATTGATGTGGACCAATGTGTCCCACCAGGAATAATGGCATGCTGTAGTGTTCCTTCCATAATTACCTTTTCCCTAATTAAGATTCTAAGATAATTCTGCTGCATTTCACATTTAATTTCTTTATCTGTTATTCCCTTAGAGATGATGAGGCGAAGCCACACTTCATATCGGTTCTGCCCTCATCTACCCTTATATTTGTCACAAATGATAAGATTTCTATCACATTCAAAGTAAGCACTGCTTTTTGTCTAGACTTCATCATTAGAATCAGTTGTTTCTAGATTGTCCTGTATCATTTCAAAATTGTCTGTTTCACTAATTTTCTGTTCTACATCCTTGTCTTGATAATATCTGTCACTTTCCATTTCCTCATCTTCCAGTACTTTTAAAAGATCCTGTTCACACATATCAGTCTTCATGATTATATTTTCCTGATTTTCATTGATCTTATCTGCAGAGTTTAATAATTGAGGCAAAACTAGCATCAGTTCATGATTACCTGATTTTAACTTCTTTCCCTTAATTTTTGAATTACATTGATCATTTTCTGCACAACTTTTATCTGAGTCTGAGCTTGCATCTGAAAGAAGGAAGGATAGGGAGCTTTTAGATCCTCTTTTCCACTTTATTGATTTCCTTTTGTACTTGGGACGCAACAAAGCAGACTCTTCAATGCATGACGAAACAGCTTCAGTACCAGGAGAAATCAGTCTGGTTTTTTGAATTCCCAGATCTGAACTTAGAGTCACTGAAGTTTCTATTAAATCGGTTTGATTTGATAACAGGAGATTAGTTGTTTGAGTTTGTATATATTTTGGCATTTGCAAATCTGGCATCTTGTTAAGTTCTGAGTGATCTGACATAAGTAGGTCATCCGATTGTAATTGTTTTAAATCTTCATGAGAGTGTAAAGTTGTGTGCTTGATCATTGAAGCAGTTCCATTACATTGGTGGAATTTTGATCTTCTAAGATTGCAACAATTGCATAACCTCCCAGGGCAATCTTTCATCAAATGTGTACATAACCGGCAAAAAAAAAACACTGCGGCAGTATGCCCCAAAATGAAATATCAGCATGGCAGATTTGGCACAGTGAATTGTAGAAATAGCCAATGGAGATGTTTTTTTGGTTAGAGCAATTGAAAAAATGGCCTATCTAAAAGATTAAAAACGAAAGGATTTAATAACATTGGTCAAAAAAAAAAAAGATAAATTTTAAAAGTTATAATTTCACTATTGAAATGTATTGTTCCTTTAAGTAAATAAATTACAAATGTGTTTCAACATGAGAAATCCATTAATGAAAAATTTAAGGAATAAAGAAATATTTATGAAAAATTTAATTTTCTACAATAATATGTTATTTCTCAATGCGAAATCTATCATTCCCGCCATCAAATATCTAGTTCTAAAAGATGTCATGCTAAATTGTGCAAATTGCCGAAAAATAAACAGCGGGCCTTTAGAATATTAGAGATAATTTACTAAATTTAATATTATTTACAATTTTGACAATAATTGTTTTATATATATTTTCCATATGTCATAGCATCGGCCGAGACGCGAACCCACACCCGTCTGCAACCAACTACTTGCTTGCAAGGCGAGTCCGATGACCTCTCGGCTAACAATGCTTGACTAATTGTTTTATATTTGTTATTACAATTAAAATGAAAATACAATATAATAAATAAATACCCATTATAATTTCACATTTAATCATAATATTGTCAAATTTAAAGTTGAATATTGTTTTAATAAAAGTAGTATAAATATTTAATTTATCGTTATTTTTATTTATGATACAATCGAGAAACAAATATGCAGGAACTTAAGTATTAATTATTTTCGGACTTAAATATTCATATTTGCATTACGCTACTTATCAGCAATATACGGTGAAAAATGATTTAAATAAATAAATGTTAATTAAAGAGTATCAAAACTATCAAATTATATATATAGTTGATTAAATCAGAATATTTATCGTTCGGACATAAATATTTTTTTAGGAGTAATTTGTAGCAAAAAATTTATCAGATGTGGGTGAGTGTTTATTCAAGGTTAAATATCATATATAAACAATGCTATGGATAAGTACATCCTGTAAAACAAGAAAAAAGATGTCTACTTACTGAATTCTATATTTATATTTAAAATATAATAAATAATATACTACATCTGTTGTGAATAGATTTTGCTAAAAAATATTAAATGTTAAGCATTCATTAGCCGAATCCCACGAAGTATTATATCATATATATATAGTGTTATTTTTCTGAATATAGCGTATAGAGTTGTTTTTTTTTAATAAATAAAATGTCAAGATTTATTTTTTCATTTATGTCTACAAGAATATATTGAATAAAATCAAGAAAATAACATTTTTTCCCCCAATAAAAACAGTTCACTTATTAAAACAAATATAAATTATTAATAATAAATAAATTATTTCTTGAATACTTATGGTACGGTTGTTTTTTCAGATCAAAGGCCTGTTGGGAAGAGAGATTAGGCTCCAGGTGGCCATAATTATATGGGGGAGGGGATTTTTCTATCTCTTTCTTTAATTTTGTTCATCAAGGATAAGAAAAATTCATGGTTGTTACTAATCAAAGTATTGAATATTAATTTGCATCTGATGGAGCAGATTGTAAATAATAAGAAGGTAGCCATCCTTATTGCTGAGAAGAATCTGCTTTTAATGCTACCACTTAGAAGTAATGGTGTATGCTTCTTCATTTTGGATATTGCAAGGATTGTATTCCTGTGGGTTTGAAGTGCTTGACACTGTGAAAACAGATGATTGACAGTTTCATTTGCATTAAGACAGAGCTGGCAAGTAGAATTTATTTTTGCAATTCTTCTTCTGTAAGAGAGAAATGGTTTGTAGGTAGAGCATCTAAGTTAATCTTTAAGATAAAATCCAGATATTTTGGCTCCAGATGCCAGTACCTGAATTTTCTGATAGAGTTGACTGCAAAAAATTTGAGTCACTCTACTTTTATTTTACTACTATAACAATAAATTATGGTAACAGTGTCTATATTATGAATTAAATATTTTAATCTTTTCCTTGATGATGAAATCATGAGTTTACCTCCCCATATTTGAAAATAATATAAATATATGAGCTAAGAATATTAACTCTTACATTCAATCTCTTTTTTAAAATAGTGATAAAAGATATTTTGAAATAACTTCCCACATATGTTTTAAGAGTTAAATTTAGAACTAAATTTCACTTAGTGTTAATTTTTAAAGCTGAGTCCTCAAGGCAGAGATATATTTTGTTAGAAAATTTATGTGTATAAATGTTCCCAGAATATTAAAAATTTAACCAAATATTAATCAAGAAATTCTCAAGATACTATTGAAACATTTTTTATTGTGCAAGACATTTATAAATTGTTTTTCTTTGATAGATTTAACTACATCCTAACTGCCCAAAACAACATGATTTCTTTACATGCTTGTAAAAACTTCATTTCAAATCTAATGCTATTAACTAAAGTTTGAGTAATTAACATTACAATGTTAGTATAATCTTCATTTCAGATTGTTTTTATGCTTTTGTCTTCAATGAGAACAATTATTCAAAGCTAGAATCAGTTACCTTTTACCCCTTTATATTATTCAAGTCAATAGCCTGCAATTTAAAAAACATCTTAAGAAAATCTGAATTGTTAGCTAATAACTTGAATACTATAAAGAAGTAAAAACCTATTGCATAAGTGTGCTAGTTTTAGATCTCAAACCTAGTGCTCATTGATAAAGGCAAAATCCAGAAACCAACTGAACATGAGGAAATTATAGCATTATACTATATGATCGCTACTAATTACTCAAGCTTATAGTAGGTGTTTCTAAAATAGACTGAAGATAACCCCTCTTGGAATTGTATATAATTCACCACAAGAAGGTATGATATTGTTAATGATTGCAGAAAAGGATATGCACATTATACAGATAAAAGTAGTATTGTAATTTGTTTAATATCAAAAATATGTCTTCACATATAAGCACTTCATAAGATCATGCACAAAATCTGAAACATATCCAAGTTTATTTTAATTTCTTTTATTTATTTTTAGCATTAATAACCTTATTAAATGAAAGAATATTTTGAACCACTTTAATTAAATTGGCATTCAATTTAAGGATAATAAATCTATCACTATTAGTTTTTAACTTCTTACATTTAGGATTAACTAGGATTTATAAAAATCAGGTTAAAATTTTTAATAGTTTAATGAATTTTATTTATTATTGGAGCTCATAATACAACAAATGCCTAGAAAATTTATTAATTCAATTTTTTTGTTTTTCATTTTAATTGTTGATAAAGTTTTGTTCCATTATTTTGAAGTAGCAAGTAATGAATTATTAAAGCTTCAATAGCATATATCATATTTTGATAGTCTTGTTTACAAGTAATAAACTAGTCTTAGCAATATATTTAGTGATTAAAATATAAATTGCAAGTAGAAATGTTCATTCTTGTTGAAAAATACATCCCCATAATGTAATTTTAAATTTTATGAGTTTGGTGGAACTCAACTAATTTTACATGCTGCCATATATCTATAAGCATCCAGAGATATGACTGAAGAAAATCTTAAAATATATATTTTTAAAAGTGTTATGATTTAATGGAATTGATGTTTTTATATATCATGGTAATCATTTTCATTATTATTGTAAAATATTTTAATTATGTTATATAAAGAGTATATTGATGACTATCTGAAGACTGTCTTAAAAGCATCCTTACATAGTTACACAATATTTTATTAGCCTGGATAGACAGTTTTTAAAGTAGATGAATAAATATTATTTTAAATTCACTTGAATAATAAGTACAGATTTAGTGATGAATGGAAAATCCAGTAGTGTTCAATTAAATATTGTTGGAACATCCACAAATAAAATTTAAGAATGTTACTCAATTTAATTTCATGCATTTTTGTTCTCTGCAAGAAGTATTTATCTTAATGCATAAAATTAAATATGGTTAGAGTATCATTCTTAAGGAAACATTCCTTAGCTTAAGTAATTCTGTCTGTTTTTTTTAAATAAAAAATATTTTTCAATATCTAAGACTATTTTTCAGACTTTTCATTTAAACTTAATTCATTTTCAATCTGTAATCAATATTTTGAGTTCTGAATCCTTGTTGATAATTAATAATCCAAGAGAGTAAAAATGGAATTAACTAATAATTTTAAAATTGGTGATATCTATTTCTATTGTCAAAATCTATGCCTTTTTGATATTTACTTATAATTGTTTTTTTACATAGTTCTTCAATTCTCCTAACAAATATTTTTAGTTCTTTTTTATTCAGAGTTTATTGATTTTTACTTCTAAATTTAAGACCCAAAATAACATTGTCTTCCTTCTTAAATGTCTGACTGAGATATTGGTTGGGTTTTCTTGAAGGCAAAATGCATGTGTGTTAGTGCCCATTGCATTTGTAAATGAGTATGGTCATTCTAAAGAAAGAAATGAAAACTATACAAATTAATCAGTGAAACATGAATATGTCCACATATGTTGTCTATTTTTCTATTTGTTAAATATTTTGAGATATTATCTTTTAATTTTTTTAGTAAACACTTTTTTTTTAAATACTTCAACATCATATCTAATTGCAGCTCTCCAATGTGTTCTATTTTCTGACATATCTTCCTAATAAAAATGATCAATATTACACTTCTTCAAAATGTCTTTGAAATAATCCTTATAATGTAAAGGAAATCTAACTTTTCCAAAAAGTCATACTTAGGTTCATCACAAAACATTCTTTTAGAAGTCTTTGCACTATTTATTGATTTTTTTTCATTCTCATGTGTCATAGCATCGACCAGGAAGCAAACCCGCTAACCCGGAAGAACTGTTTGCAAGGCAGCTGTGCTGACTCTCGACCACCAACACTTGGTGCAAATTTAAATAATGGACTTCATAGTATCATATACAACAAGTTGAAAAGCATATTGATTGGTTTATAATCTTACCACATTCTTTAAATGAAACTTTTCTAATGCCTTCACATTATGTAAATAGGATGTCCAAATCTCACTTTCATATAATAGGTAAAATAACTTTATATACAGTTAATTTAGTTAGAATTGCTATTTTCCTGTAATGAAATATTCTATCTTTTAACTTGTCAATAACAGCAGCAACTGATTGGATTCTGTCTTCAAGATCAACGGCTAAATCCACCTTTCTACTTATAAAGCTGACAAGATAGTTAAATTGATAAATTAGTCAAGTTAAAAGATGCTGAGAATTTTTTTTCATCATTTAAAAGAATTTAAGAGTTTTTGAACATTAATTAAAATGTCAAAGTCTTTATATGTCGCATTCAAAACATTAAGTACATTTTGTAAAACATGCAAATCCAGAAAGATAGAAGATCTTGTTTTTGATTTTAATCAACAGAGATTTAAACTTTCATTAACAAGCTTGTATTGCAAATGTTAGGGCAAAAATACATTCTTGTTTAATACCTATTTTTATTTAGATGCCTTAGATTTTCCACATGTAATAAGAACACTTCCTCACAATCTTTCGTATAGAAACTATATATATATATAGTTTTATTTTCAAAAAATTTAATTTGAAAATAAGGGTATTTTAGTATTATATGTAAATAATTGAACACTCGGTAATTATTATTTAATTAGTATTGTTTTTACTAGATTAAAAAATTACAGATGAAAACTATTAGAAATTTTCAAATATTGAATACATTGGTTTATACTAAAGTAAAAGTTCACATACATTATTATTTAAGAACAATAAACAATATTTTATTATGTAGTATAAATTAGACTTGATACATATTAATAAAAAAAAAAGTTAAAGCGAAATCTGTAATTATTTTGTAGGATAGTTGTTACTCATTTATCTGTCTAGCATGTAACCCGGCGATTATGTACAGGTCTGGTGAAACTTTAGTTCACAAACAAATTTAGATTTTCTCTTAAATTAGCTAGTCTACCATCAACCCAGTATTGGTCAGTAAGTAGTGAAATAGATAGCTATTATTAGTTAAAAAGTGAAGTTCTAGTCTCAATGAGTTGATTGTAAAATAATAAAAAAAAATTGCAATACGATGCAGCCTTCATTGTTGGTGGAGGAGGGAAATATACTCCTACAGGTGGTGATTCGGCACGGTTATTTTAAATTTAATGCGTTTAAAATCTTATTACAAAAATTTGGACTCTAGGCTTTTTTGTTGAAAACATTATTTATCAAAATAATGAATTTGAATATTTATTTTATTTGTTTTTGAGACAATTTAAATCTTGTCCTTCATTATTTTATTAATGTTCCATGCACTGTTTGAATGAGGAGAACTTCAATGACTTTCATCCTTATCATATGTCATCATGATTCTCTTCTTCCCAACACAAAATTTCCATGGTGAGATGAGAATAATGAGATCAATTCTCAATCTTAAATTTTATGTGGACAATGATATATATCAAGTGCAAATTTTGAAATTTGGTAATGCTCATTTCAAAATCAGTGGGCCTATTTTATTAGACAATCTGGAGGCAAATGGCTTTCTTAATTATACTACGATGTCATTTTCATCAGTAGCAAATATGACCATTCCAATTCCCAAAAGTAAATAAATAAAAAATCAAATAAAAGTAATAATAACAATGAAAGACATCAAATGGTTTGTAGACTTGGAAGTTTAGATAGAATTCAAATACAGGAAGTGACAACATTAAGCTCCAATCTAGGGACTTTGAGCTATCAAGTCATACTACTCTTTCCCCATACTAAACCAGGTAGAACATAAGAGTAATAATGCACTAGAAATATATTTTGAAATGATTATATGAATCAATCTATGAAAACAATACATCTATATATAGAATATTCTGATTCATTCTGTTTATTTGATAATTTGTTGAGCTTGTCATTTAATTTTTTTCTGCAAAATACTTCCTGAAAAACCCTCAACATATTGTTTAATTGAATTCTTCTATTGCATTCTTCACTTAGTCATATATTCCAATGAAAGCAATCAGTAATGCACTACTTTAAAGTATATTTGAGGTTATCTTTTATAATGTAAATGGAATCTTTCTCTTCAACAAAAACCATATGCAAATTACCTATAAAATATTTTTTAAAGGAATCTGCTGCTGTTGTTTTTATATGCCCAATCCAATGAAGATGTGATTCTACATAGATAAACTCTGTAGCATCACATCCAATATGTTGAAAAACATTGATTGATCTTATGATTTTACCATTTCTAAAGCCTCTATGTTATGTCTATAGATAGTCCTACCTTATTTCTAAAAAATAAATTGTGTAGTAAAAGTTCTATAAACAACTATTTTATATGTAGTAATTATATTACTGTGATGATGTAAATTACTTTTTAATTTGTTAAATGCAGTAGAAACACAATGAAATCTGTGTGTACCATAACATTTAAGTTTGTCTTTCTACTGAAAAAGCTACAGGATATTTAAATTGGTTTACAATCTCAAACTGATAACTATCGAAGATGAAAATTTCCAAAAAATCTACTGATAAAGAATTTCAGATTTTGACCATCAGTTATCAAAACAATCATCATCATATTCTAAATTCAGAAGCCTGGAAATTGAAATTGATGTTGCCGTTTTTAATCTGTTCATGTTAAAAATTCTATCATTACACCTGTATTATATTTTGCTGCTCCTTTATAAAGCTATCTATAAACAATTCCAAGGACCACTACCATGAAAAGTGAAAAATGAATTAGTATCTATTACACATCCTTGTTTAATATTCCAAATGCCTCAGATTGACCAGCTGTAATAATTGCAATTTTTTATTTCATCATGTATAAGCTATGTGATGCAAATAAACTTTGGTGGAAAGCAAATAATTTCAAATAATATCAGTGATCTGTACAATTAATTAATCAAATGTTTCAATCAATAAAAGCAATAAATAAATCATTCTTTTGTTCTTGATTCTTTTCTTGCATTTGCCTAGCAACAAAGACTTGTTTTTATAATACTACTTGACTCTTTATAACCATAATGAGTCTCTTGTATTCAGTTATCTATAACTGGAAATAACATTTTCAAAATGTTCTTGAAAGATCCTGTGCTATTTTGGTTAATAATGATATTTCATGATAATTATTGCAAATTTGTCCATGCCCTTAAGTTTTTAAAATTTGAACAATAGAAACATCCTAAGATCAGGAAGCATAATTTTACTGAGTCCAAATATTTTAAAAATTTCAATATTTTTGACTTCACTAAGATGGCTTTGTCCAAATCTAAATGAGTAGATAAAAATGGATATTTCATTAAAAATTGTCGTCTCAATTCTTGCATTAATTTAGAAGTCATCCACCTATTCAAAAATATTATTGATGTCATATAAGAGAGGGTGATCCATGAATTTAATAGGAATATGATATTGATTTTAAAATCAATTTATTTTCGATGGAAAAATGTATCTCTATTACAGTTTTAAATCACTGATTATTTTTAAGCTCCTTTGTCAGTTGTTGAACTGTTGTCTTATTATTTATGAAAGTACACATTAAATGTATTATTCTACCAAGAAGCAAATGCCACATTTCCTCTCTTAATTATATCCCTAATAATAGGATTATTGTCAGGGAATCAGTCACAATTCTTTTTTTAATGAATCCAATTTTTAATTTGTGTCCACAATATACTTCTTAAAGGAATCTGTACTTCAGTAATAAGACAATTTTGAAAATCCAAATTAGTAATTTTTTATAGATGAAATTTAGATTGCTATTACACTCTTCTAAAAAAATAAATATGTTTTTTTCTGAATATGATAGGAATAAAAACTATTTTTTAATGGAACTATCATTTTAAGTTTGGATCATCTATGCTTATAAGTGATCATATAAAATTAATTTCTTTATAACATAATCTATTTGATGTCACTGTTTTAAGAATGAAAGTATTCAAATTCCTTATAATAATTTTACCTTCTAAACAAAGTACCTGTGATGGTAAATCCATGAACTGTGTAAAAATTCAATAACAATAGACCATATTATTGAAAATCACTTTAAGACAAAATTTACTGTTCTTACCAACACATTCATTAAAATTTCCAAAAAGGAAATTTGGTCTTTACTGCTATTGATTCAAAAATAATGTCTAACAAAAAATAAAAGATTTCCATCTCTGAACTCTTTAAATTTAATAAGCAATGGAACAAATGTACTGGCAACATGACCATATGTACTATTATGAAAATAGATTTTAATACAATTAATCTTTCACTGATATGTTTAAAAATTCCAAAAATAAAAGATATTAAATTAGACCTATAGCAAATCCAATATCACACAATCTTCTCTTACCTGTTGATGTGCCTTTTCCAAAAGTTTTTAATTATCTATTTATTTTATTAAATTTTCTTTCTCTGAAGTTGTTGTTGCCTTCTTTAGACTGGCTTTTTTCATTATTTCAATATTAAGTATAAACAAACAGAATAATATTCAACGACATATCAAAGTAATTTATTATTTTTCACAAGAGTTTATTTTAAATGTAACTTTCAGTTCTTTACTAAGTTTTCTTTTAAAATCAATCAGATGTTCTATAGTTATGAAATCTTCCCATAATTTAAGAACAGTTCCTATTCTATTGCTATTTACTGTGGCTTCACTAAGAATGTGATTATAGCAATAATTAATCCCCCACCTCAAGTATTATAATGTGATAATACAAAAAAAATGCTTTCAATTTTATTATCACCTACCATAAGATGCCATCAGTTAATGAAGAACTGAAGATTTTAAAATATATAGTTACTGATAGTTTCCAATATGATCAAACTGGTTATTTGAGTTCAAAATTTTAGGCTACTTTGAATTTCATATTTTTGCTTGATAGATAAAATGGAATCAAAAAGTGGTTGCTAAGGCTCATTGCTAAAGGAAAAACTAGAGACCAGTCTGGGGATGGTGATTAATAACAGACAGCACCAGTGTGAACAATATTTGTATTATTATATATGAGCTGGTGAATTCTGTTACTATTGTATAGTTTATTATAGTTAATTGAATTAGAACCCTTACTGTGAAACCATTAAGCATCACATGATCACCATCTCTTATACAAGCACATAATTATTTATAAACAAGGCAAAACTCTCCGTACAGTAGTGCCACTCTGTGCCAACCAGAGTAATCAATGGATGCCAAAGGCTTGTGAATAAAATCCCTATCGAATGCCTACTTTGCCTTGTTTATAAACAATTATGTGAATAATATAAGAGATAGTGATCATGTGATGCTTAATGGTTTAACACCAATCCTGCCTAATAGGATAGTGGTGGCTATGGTTGTTAAAGAGCCAAAGACACCAAAATGTATGGGTGCTGAACTGAGTTAAGACCCATATGATTATATAAGCTATTGAGCTTAGATTGAAAATATTGTTTGTGTTTTCAATTTCATGCTCATAGTTTTGTAGTTAAGTAGAGATAAAAGGTGGTTCCTAGAGGGTTGCATTAGATCCTAAGATCTAGATGCAGTACTCTCAGATCCAAAGTTCCTCATTGATGAAGGCCATAAGCCAGAAACTAGTCTGGGAATATTGGGTAAGTAGGCATTAGATAGGGATTTTATGCACAAGCCTTCTGGGATCCATTGATTACTCTGGTTGGCACAGGGTGGCACTACTGTATGGAGAGTTTTACCTTTATTGTATTCAATGAAGAACATGTTAAATTTCCATAGGAGAACTTTTTGTCCAGACATTAATAATAAAATCTGCCAATTTTTGCCCACACTGAGACTATCATTTTTAAGTTATTGCAGAGAAAATGTTTCCAAAATATTTTTTTTGCTAGATATAACAATTCAACATGACAAAGAAAAATAAATACCTCAATCAGGACAAAAACTGCAATAAGTTGTGGGGAAATTAATCTACATAAAGAAATAATTTTAAAATGGGATTTAAAAAATAAGTTTGTAACTCACTACTCATCTTTACTACATCCTCAACAACTATTGTAGAATAATATGGAATGTGTAAGAGTGCCTAAAGAGAGTTTATAAGAGAGGGCCAAGGGAGCTTTAAAACAACTTATTAAAAAAATTTATTATTAATAATTCTTCAAAAAAATATTAGAAGTATGTTTTGTGATTATTATACAAATCAATCCCAATTCATGAAATACAAATACATTCAAATATATCAGTCTCTTTATTTGACATTTTATGATGTTTATATGTAAAACTCTTTAAGTGTGGTAAATATTAATTTATTACATTTAAAAATAATGTGTTTTAATTTGAGGTTGCAGTTCTTGTAATTATTAGGGTAATCAAAAATTATTCATATTTTGGCTGTAGAATTTATATTAACAACTTTTAAAAAAGACAAATACATTACTTTTCACATAATTTCTCTATTTTTCCATACATTTGACAACAATTTTTTGCATTCTCTCATTAAAAAATGTTTTACATTAACCTGTAAGCCACAAGTACATTTTTGTCTTCACCTCTTTATCAGATGTGAATATTTGTCCTCATAGGGTTTCTCTCACTATATCGAACAGAAGATAGAATGGGGCAAGATTTGGACCATAGGAAGAATACTGCAATAGTGTAAAACAATGTTTTTGGAGATAATTGACAGTGTAGACAATGGTGTGCACTTGGATACTATTCTTATGCATTTTAGCTAAATTTTAAGCTTCAGCTCTTGAGCGAGAATCTCACTGTAATGAACCCTGTTGATTCCTTATAGGATTCCAATACTGACCCTTGAGAATTCTAGAAAACTTTAAGTGCCAATTTTTCAATTGATATTTGATTTTTGGTTGGTGAGTAAGAAGATTTTATACTCTGCCATTTACTCTCAGTTTTGCAGTGATAAATCTATATTTCATTACCAGTAATGTTTTTAGTTTGAATTTAGTGTGCAGCTGTTTAATGCTTCTATGCTCTTCCATGATTTCTATATCTGTCCCGTAAAAACTTTTTGAAACACAAGTATGTCATAGAATATTGCATAGGTAGATGCATGGTTGATTTGAAACTTTTCCACTTCTACTCATTTATACAACAGAACCACTTCATGTGCATACCCAATATTATCTTCAGTCATGGATGAGGATGGCTTCTGGCTCCTTCTTCTTGGCTGACACTTATGACCTTCCTTGAACTTCTCTATTCATTCATACATGTTTTTTTATGACAAAACATCTTTTCCATACTGTGCACAAAGCTTTAATAACTGAATGTTGCTCTTTTTTCATGCAAATCACAAATGGGGTAGCCATTATTTCTCATATTGTAGTCACACTTGAATGGGCATATGATGTTCAAAACATCACAGCCACAACTGAGGAGACAACAATCTCAACAGAAAGTGGTAATAAGACAGTGTGGCCAACAGAAGTTTTTATATAATCAGAGTGCAGATAATCCCATACAAACTAACAAGTAAACTCCCTATTGAACCAATGCTAAAATCTTTCAAAGCAACCTTTTTACATATAATGTGATAGTTGCAATAAATAATTATAGTTATTACTATTATTGCTACAAAGCTATCCCTAACTTAATATATTAGTGCCACTATTTTAGAGCAGTGGTTCTCAACCTTCCTAATGCTGTGACCTTTTAATACAGTTCCTTATGTTGTGGTGCCCCCCAACTGATGTTTCGGTTCTTAAGATGATTGAAAATATGTGTTTTCCAATGGTCTTAGGTGACCCCTGTGAAAGGGTTGTTCAACCCTCAAAAGGGCCATGACCCACATGTTAAGAACCGCTGTTTTAGAGTAAACTGTTGCCATTGTTTCTTTAGACTGCTTAATAGTATATTCATTGATGTGATAATGAAATTCTACCATTTCGCTTTAGGTCACTTATTTCTTCTTTTACTATTAATTTTTCAAAGCATTCTATTCATCATACTCATTATTGTAATAACGAAGCTCGATCATCAGCCCGACCATCTCATTACTTATCACCCGTTTCTTTTACTATCGTTCACTCTAAACATTTTACATCGAAATATAGTTAAAAGTTAGTAGAAATATTAAAGTAAATCGTTTTTTAGAAACCAATTCAAAAAATAATGAATATATTTGTTATCTGTTTTAAATTTATTCTAAAATCAATGCCAGCAGGAGAATATAAATTATATTTTGAATTTATTTAATATATTATCTATCAAAAGAAAAAGAAACCCTATTTTTAAAATTATGAAGATAAGCGATTCAAAAATGGTTTTAAAACTAATATATAATTAAGTATAGATTAAAATCTTAATGAGTTCATTTTTTAAACGTTAGTTTAAAAAAGAAAGAAAAAAAGAAATGGAAAACATGTTTGTTAAAGTTAATAATAAATTATATACACATAAGTTAAAGTAATTTAATAAACAATGTGAATAAAATTTAAAACGGATAAAACTAAAATTCTCAAAACTGGCTGGAAAAAAATACAAGATTGAAAGTATTAGTTAGAGGGGATGGGTGTAGAGATAGGTTAATGTTTTTAAACATTTAGGTGACTGTTTATCTGATAATAAAGTTGCATTAGAATTATAAAGGCTGCATATTATTTTTTTAATAAATTTATCTTGTAAGACTTGATATGAAATTAAAAAATGCTGAATAAAGTTTTTGTTTAATGAAAGCTAGCTTTGGATAATTACAAAGAGAGATCAAAATGTTACAGTATATAGATGTATAGAAAATTGGGATATATATGGTTTATAATTATTGCTCATAAACTTAGTGAAGGAAAAAATATCCAGAAACATCTGGTTGAGACCGCTTTCAATCCAATTTAGTTAGCATTTTAATTTAAGTGATAGGTATTGAGAAACATCCTAGATTCCAATGATCTATACTCCACAAATAAAAAAATTTATTGTTTAATGACCTGATAGGGTGGCAGACCAGAGTTTAGATCTATTAAGCACATATCAACTCTGATACTTTCAATGCTTGAATTTTATTTGATCTCCTAAATGACAAGTCATTCATTTTAAAATAAAGATATTTCGTCATAGTCATATGTCTTTTATAGTTCAACGCAGCAAAATCATAATTCTAGAGCAAAATTTGGCAAAGTTTTTAATATGTATTGTCATTTTATTTAAATCTCCCCCCTCCCCTATAAAAAACTACAAAGAAAGAGGTGAAAGGCTGTGAATATATTTGAACATTTATTTTAATAATAGAATCTGTATGTATCCTAAAAAAAAAAAATCTTAAACATACAAAAACAAAAAATTACTCTGACAATTTGATTTTTTCACAAATTACTAATACTTGATATTCATCATATATAATAATTATTATTCTATAAAATGACTGAATTCAAGAAACAACATGGTAAAGCGCATTTGTCTCTTTTAGTGTCATCAAAATATTAATTTACAAATTATAAGAGGAAATAGAAAATGTGCTTATGTTTATCATGATAAAAAGAGCCACAAGATTGCCTCAAAGAGCAACATGTGGCTCACGAGACAAAATTTACCAACCCTATTCTAGAACTAAAAGTTCCCTGTCATTTTCAATGCATAAAGATCCTAATGAACTTCTGAGTAATGAACTCTTAAATTATTTTTTATATCATACTCATAATTAATTTAATAAATTATTTTTCTCTTCACTAATAAAAATTGTAATTATAAATATGCGATTTTTTTTTCTTAGTAGCAAATGATCCTGGAACATTTAGCTCTCAACATTACTACTCTCTCTACTTAACTAAGCTGTTTAGATAATTTAAAGCGCTATATTCATAATAAAATAATTTTATTGCAGTCACAATTAGATATGATTTCCTATACTATTAAGATTGTCAAGATAATTTTTTTAAATATATATATAATATTTTTAAAACTTTAAAAAAATATCAGGTGGGTATATATATCATAATGTGCTAAAAAGATTTTTAACACTGTACCTGTAACTATATGTTTCTGCTTGATTGAATCAGGTTCAGGAAGAGTTGTTTTGTAATGTACTTTTTTCTTTATAGAAGGTTGAACCCCGGCCAATCTTGAAATGCTGGTACCGTATAAAATAAGATTCCACTCAAAAAGAATAACTGAAAAGAATGTTATAAAAACATCGTTAGTTTAAATTAAGTAATACTATCAACCCTAAAATGATTAATTCTTCTAAAAATGTTTAATGTAGTATAAGTGTACATTAGAACAAAGAGTTTTAATATTTACATAGATTTTCATGACAAAATTTATATATAAGTGTGAACGCAAAAATATTATGGAAAAAAAGATAATGAAAAATAATCTATTTGTTATGAAAAAAGAAAAGCTTACAGGAATTATTTTTGAAAATTAGAGAGACTTCTACCTCTTAAATATGTTAATTAATATTAAAATGATGGTTACACACGTATACAGAATCGCTACGAGCTTTTTGAGGTCGTAAGCAAGTCAATCCTTTGGTGCATTTTTTCTTTACACCAACAAATAACAGTGGTTAAATAACTCCCAAAAAATGATAAATAGATTAAATTTGCGTACATCCTGATAAAATAAATTTTAATTCCAAACTATTGAAATAAAATTGTATCAACATAATGTGTAGGTATTATTTATAGATATCCATCATAATAAATATTATCTATCCTAACTTAAAGTCTCTGTACATACACATATAGAACACACACATATATACAAGATTTTCCATCATTTTGGTTATTTTCTAGCTGGATATCTTAGCAAGTTTTTATTGAATCTGATTAACCTGTTTGATTGTGCAGTTGAATGTATTTGGAATTTAGGAATATTTAAATAAAAGTTAAATTTTTCTAAAGACATTCAATACCCATATTAATTGATGGAAATAGTCCAATATAAAAATACAACTAGAATACCATTATCACAAACCTTCAAGAAATCACTGACTTAACATATTTTCTGAGCTCAGTTTCCATATCAGTTATTGGTATGTCATCAAGATGCAGGATAACACTTATTCTCTTATGTACTGCATAACTAAAAATTAGGCTGATATATCATTTCTTCTGGTGAATTTCTAGATTTGTTTAAATATTACAATATTGCTATATTAATCTTATATACTTGTCACATGTAATAAAATTCAAACCATGCTTTTTTACTTTATGATAATCATAAATAAATACACATTTACATATTTTATAAAGTATATTTATTTACTAAATCTTTATGCATTTAATACTTTAGTGATATTGAATTACATGATTAATACACAACTATGATATGAATATGTTAAGATAGGTTTTTACCAATTGAATCAGTGTGTACAACCATTACATGGAATATTCTCATGATTCCAATTGAAACTGTACTTGTCTATAATTTGAAGATTAGAACTGAATGCTTAAACATGCTAACTAAACCATGAAGTTTAAGAGTGAATGACTTAAAATGAATTGCTCAAAAATTGAGTGGTAGAGTTTTTTTTTTTTTTCATATGTCATAGTATCTGCTGGGATGCGAACCCACAACTGTCTGCAACCAACTACTTGCTTGCAAGGGGGCTACAGTAACCTCGGGCACAACGCTTGAGTGGTAGAGTTGAAAGAAAATCCCAGCATTATTCATGGCTGAGTATGCAAATGTGACATTAGTGCAAAATATTTAAACTTACTTGTACACATAAAATAAAATAAAAAAATATCTGTGTAACACTCTGAAAATAGCCATTTACCTTCAAATGAAACCAATTT
The DNA here is from genome assembly GCA_028023455.1 of Epiperipatus broadwayi. Lineage (NCBI taxonomy): Eukaryota > Metazoa > Onychophora > Udeonychophora > Euonychophora > Peripatidae > Epiperipatus > Epiperipatus broadwayi. The sequence continues at coordinate 7,258,889 of JAQFVV010006222.1, forward strand.
ATAAAGTATTAAGGTTTGAAAAGTGTTTTCAATATTTATTAGCTGCTGTGCCAAAGATGTAAATGTGGACTATTTTGTTGACCTCTTTAAGAAGAATAGAAATGACAATGATAGAAGTGAGCAATTAAAAATATGAAACATATTAAGTATTCAGGAATGATCAAAACTGTTGCAAGTAACAACTTTGAAAAAAATTTAATTAGTGATGTAGGATATAGTACATTTAGTTTATTCCTGGATAAACCTAATGATAATTCTGTAAACACATTAGTAGAAGCTGTAATAATTATTTATAAACACATGAAAAGGGTAGTATCTTATATCTTTGTGTTTAGTAGAATTAGAAAAGAAAGTGTGTTGTAGGACTCATTGTCAAGGCTATACGTTGATTGCTCAGAAGAGGATTAAAAATAGAGGATCTTCAACAATGTATGTGTAATTATAAAAGAAATAATAGAAATTAGAGAGTGTCAAAAATTAAAATTCCTATCCTTGTTTTGGTAAAATGCAGGCAGATCCCTGCTAAGACATTTAACCACCTTTGTTCATACCTTTGAATTGTTATTCCTCATAACCATAATAAATAAAAACATCAGATGACCATTTTTTATCATTAAAAAAGAAGCAAGCATACCCATTTCAGAATATGAGCTATTTGAATATTCAAATTTAAATTTTAAATTAAAATTGAATGTGTGAATAGTTAATCACACCACTATTACCATGAATACGATATAATAAATATATTGAAATCATACTAGGCAGTAATAAAACTAAATATTAAAAAAATATCTTTTCTGTGAGTGTGTTCATTAATAACCAAGTATTATGCTAGCTCAGAAAAGAAAAAAATAGTAACAATTGAATTTATTTAAAAAATACTTAATGTACAAAATGTCAATTCTTCATTTTTAGAGAATTTGGATACCAAATTAAAAAATATATATTTCTTAATTTCATATACACATGTGATTGTAATAAATCACCAACTTCAGATTCAACTGCAATGGAAACTAAATTTGGCAAATTTTGTATAACCCTAATAGTTTTGATGTTGAAAATGACTACTCATCCATTGTGACATTGACAGGAAGTGTTAAAAATAGAAAAGATAATATCAAAAAATACAGCTGATTACATATGTCTATTACAGAATAAAAATTTTAATCTAACACTATTTTCAAAATGCCACTCCATTTGAAATTTTGCCTTTTATATATTATCAACTTCATTTAGCTACCAATTATCATGTGGTATACTCACAAATATATACATGGTTTGCCTATAGAACTGCCAAACAAGATGGCTGTCCAGAGAATGGGAAGAATTACTGCTCAATGGATTTTTAGAACAGTGCACATCTGAAGTATTAAATAGTATGTATTCTGCTGAATAGAATCTAGCATTTTTATTATTTATACACAGAGTTGTTGAAAAAGTATTGTATATGAAAAAAATTATTGAGGTCAATATTGCTGATAAATTACTGAATGACTTAATCATTTCAATTCATAAGGCTGATGTATTGACTTCAACATTGAAGAGTTTTTTGACCCTAACTTATATTTATATTATAGATTTGAAATCAAAATTGAAGGATGAAAGAGTCAAAGTAATAAAGAATTATGTGCATGAAGGTGATGCAGCAATTTTTATTATATCTTTTCAAACAATTGCAACAAAGATTGTCTTCAAATCTTTAAAGATCATATTATTTCTCTCTGTGAAAATTTATGCTTCAACCTGATAAGCTCTTAGCTTTGGGATCACTGCAGAATTTGAAAACAGGAAACAAGAGTAAAAGCCAGATGTTTTGAAGTAGAAAAGCTACTAGGAACAATTCTTTTCAAATGCTGTAAATATTATAATATAAACTTGGATACTTCCTCACATAATGTGGAAATTGAAAGACTGTTTACTCAAAACTGGGATATCAATAAGTATCACTTGATAAGAAATCTTTCATGAATTTTGATGGATTCTTATTAATCTTGATTTTAATGTAATGATAAATCATTGCATAAAATTTTTTTTACATTTACATATTAGTTATAATTCAAAATAAAATAACATAAAAACTAGGAAATTTTAGCTACAAGTTATACATATACAAATTTAAACATTTTATTCTGTCATAGGAAAAACTGCATTATTTAATTTGATAATATGCTGGCATAAGTGATTAATATTTTTGACTTTCTCTGCTTAAGCAGGAACATCATCTCTTTTGTTGAAATTATTGATTTAATTTATACTGGAGCTAAAGTTTATATAGATGTTGTTTGAGGTTTTAAGAATTATTGATTGCTACTTTATGACAATGAGTTCTAAAATTATAAGCCAGAGTAACTCATAGATAATTACATAAGTGTATATTAACATTATAAATCTGGATTTATGGAACTCCTGTACATATATGTGATGATTAGACCACTAAACATCACATGATCATCATCTCTATACTAGCACATAATTGTTGTAAACAAAGGCAAAACTCTCCATACAGTAGTCAAAGACACCAAAATGTATGGGTGCTGAATTGAGTTTAGACCCATATGACTATATAAGCTATTGAGCTTAGATTGAAAATAATTGTGTTTTCAATTTCATTCTCAGTTTTGTAGTGAACTAGAGATAAAAGGTGTTTGCTAGAGGGTTGCATTAGATCCTAAGATCTAGATGCAGTGCTCTCAGATCCAAGGCTCCTCACTGATGATGGCCACAAGCCAGAAACTAGTCTGGAGATAAATAGGCACTAGATAGGGATTTTATGCACAAGCCTTCTGGCATCCATTGATTACTCTGTTTGGCACAGGGTGGCACTACTGTATAGAGAGTTTTGCCTTTGTATGCGATAATTAGATTAAAATTAAACCTCAATAATTATATAAATATGTATTAACATTATGGATCTGGATTTATGGAACTCCTATATATATATATATGATGATTAGTTTAAAATGATGCTTCAATGGAGAAAATAATGTGATTAGATTGAAAGTGACAAAACTGAAGTAAATATTACTTTCTAACAAAATGATTATAAAGCGAATGATATATTTGTGGTATAAAAATAATGCATCCATCTTCCATGATTAGAATCCAAGCTAGGTAACTTAAGAACTTGTTTTAGGTAACCAGCCAATAACCAGCATAATTATGCATTCGGTAAATTAGCATCTAGCTAATCTTAGCTAGAAAATCCTCAACAATTGGCAAAACAGCAGCTGTCCCGGGTTCGCTTCCCAGTCAACGCATTTGACATATATATAAATATTTTCTTTTCTGTTTATTTATGAGGAGCTATTGAAAACACTTTTGTCTTAAAATGGGTTATTGTTTATTTTAAAAGTGTTGTTTTGAAGAGATTATCTTTATATTTTTGTTTGTTTTCAAACAATTGTATGAGAAAATTAAAAAAAAAAAATTAATACAATAAAATGCATTTTTATACTAATCGTTATAAAAAAAAAAATTAAGTAGAAATGTAAATAATAGTTTAAAAAAATTAATAGGATAAGATGTAAGAATCAGTTCCTCCCACTTTTAAAATATTAAAATTAAGATTCTGTTAAAGACATTTGTTTCACGTATGACTTAATTGCTATTAAATAAATTGCTTTAGAAACTTTTTTCAATAAAATAATTTTACATCGGTTTATCCTAATGACAGTTAAAAGCAAATCTGAATAAAATAAAGCTGATTGATCATTAAAAAATCCATGCACACACATATACAAAAAAAGGGGGACAATGTTATTTAAAAGTATCTTGTCATTTTCCATGTTTACATATATGGCAACTTCAGTAAATTTATTGCCATAAGAACAATGAAGAGTCTTGTTCCAGTGGGCTTGCTTGAATTTTCATTCTTTTATAATAGTTATAAATATATTTAGGGTGTTGAAACATGCTAAGGACTAATTAACTCTTTCTAAATTGCGTCCTCCTCAACAAACACTTTTATAAAATATACTAAAAATGATTTGGCCATTTTCTATTATAATTTTTTGTATGTAAATAAGCATAATCTCCGAACTATGTGTTACTAATCTATTGTTTGATCCTGCTACATTCTTTTTTCACTGTGTCTTGACTGGATGCAGTTCATTTTGACTTACTTTACAAACAACGTCATCAGAGGATTTTCCAAACTACTACTGCCGCTACCACCACCATTATTTTAGATGCAGCACTTTTGACTTTTCAGTAATTTAAAAGCTCCTTTTAATATGTCTTTTTATCATAAAGTATTAAGAAAAATATTTTTATATGCATTAAAGTTGATAAATGTTTTAAAATTTTTTTTGCTCCTAAGTAAAATTTGAATATCAAGATGATATTTTTGGTATATTATCTGCCACATAGATTTTTAGTTTTAATTTTATCAGCTGAAAATTACACAAAATTCCTGAAAATATTTGGCTCTATCAATTTTTTTGAATTCAGTTTATCATTCTAATTGGTTTTGGAATAAATAAGGCCCTCAAATATTTTAATAATTAAATTCTTTGTCAACAATACTTTATCTTGATATTAAATTAAAAAATCAGCTTTAGTGCAACTGCTCTTTGTGGAAAAACTGGAAGAAAACATTATTCATCCAAATTACTATTGGCAAGTGATGAGGATTTTTTCACGATTTACCCTCAAAATAAAAATAACTAGTTAACCAGTTACTAACTAATATTGAATAGTTTTCAGGATTGGGTATGAGCAGACTATCTGAAAAAATTCTAAGCCTGATTAAAAAATGGGGGAAGATTTTTGAGTATATTCAGAATAGATTTTAACTGAAGTCATAGACATGATTGGTGGATGTGCTACCATTGCATAATGTGATTATTTTATCTTTAAATAGTTTTTACTATACTTTATTGCTATAGTATAGATGATCTTTGTATATATTTTTGAACAGTCTACTTTATATTTTTTTTGAAATTTTAAATAAATATAATGTCAAAACAAAAAAGCTGTCTTGCGTTGTTAGCCGAGAGATATCGCAGCTGCCATGCAAACAAGTAGTTGGTTGCAGACGGTTGTGGGTTCGCGTCCTGGCCGATGCTGACATATGAAAAAAAAAAAGCTAATCCGCCTTTTACAAACTAATAATCAATGTACAGTGTTAATTTATTTTTCATGATACTCGTGTATTTTTAATGTTTTAATAAATATTTTGAGAGCTTAAAACAAAAAAGTATTAATTTCTGAATACTGAGTTGCTAAAATAAATTATATTAAGCAAATGGCAGTTAATGGAAAATATGACCAATCATGATTAAGAATTCTATTGTTTAAGACTTCATCTTATGGAATTCAGTTTAAAAACTTAAATAATTTTGAAGATTATCTGATTCATTAAAAAATAATACTTACATATAATTTAATCCAATTTATGTTCATGATTATATTTAAACAATAATGTTTGATGCTAAATTTAAGATAGTTTGATTAAGATTTCATATGGATGTAGGTCAGATAATACCATTTTTATTAGAACAAACATTAAATCAAATAGAGATGTAGATATCCTCATTTTGGAGTTTATTTATCCAGTGATTGCATATTATTAGCCCTGTATAATTTAATATTATATTTCACATTTGATATTTTAATTGTTTGCAAACAAAGTTATTAAAATTGAGGGGAAATTACTTCCACTTTGTGAATTTAAAGTATAGTAACTTTACCTTACAAATTTAAATTATAAGTCAATTCAAATGAGGCCGTGAGAACATCTCTGTCTGATGCAGCATTGACACTAATAAAAGGACGATTGCACGATCTATATCCACATAAAATATAAAGCAAACAAAGATGAATTCATTTTTCGTTTGTAATATATATTATTTTGATCTTAGGGGGAGTTTTATTAATATACTTAATATTTTGAAAATTTATTGATCTAGTTATTATTTTATCAAAGCAAAATATTTATTCAGTATTTAAATTAATACATTGTACAGGCTTAAACCTGTATTTATATATGTGGGATTCAAACTCAGACTTTCATACTACCCACTACTCTCAGTGCCATCTCATATTGCTGACCCACCTGATCACACACATGTTGAAAAGATAAATAATCACTAATATACGTATTTCATGCTAAACCAGCAATCATCAGTTGGTCTAGATTACTATCCTCACACATATATATATAATCAGTGCTCAGCTTTATATTAAAATAGCCAATCTTCATACTTTAATGGACAGGTTTCAAACTATTCCAACTCACAATTCTTCAGCCTTCCATTTTATTAAAAATCTGATGATGGTTCAACGCTCTTGTTAGTGCCAAAGTTGTCATCCTACCCATGTTGACATATTAGTCATTCTGGCCCCTCATGTATTTTAAATAAAAAAATATTTTTAATATCTAACTTTAAAACATAGTTTTATAAGTAAAAATAACAAATTAATAGATTTCACTTGTTTTACAGATAAAGAATCACTAATAAGTTAAGAAAGTTTTTAAATCCAGATTCTATTGTGTTTTAATAGAGTTATTATGAATATAGAGAATCTCTATGTTTAAATGTAAAGTCAAGATACAAACTATTATTACCTTCTTGTTTTTGATCCGGTGTAAACTGATAAAATATCTGTAACATCCATTCTCCTCTCGGATCTTCTCCCCAATAATGCAAGCTGAGAACCGTCCAATTTTTTAAGTCAGTAATTACAATTGCATTTTTACGAGGAAAAAGTAAAGTACTATTAGTTCCCTCGGGAGAAAGTAAATGAGCAATTAGGTTGCTTCCTTTAATATTGGAAAATGAAAACTGGCACTGAACATGCTCCATGAAACAAATAACATTTCCGTCTATACACTCCAGAAAAGGGACTGTAATGAAATAAGAGAAGATTCCAGTACTGGCAATTTTTCTGGAAAAAAAAAGATTATATATATATGCGTATATACAGATATACAAAAAAAAAAGATATATATTAAAATTATATAAACTTAATCAAGCATTGCATCTTTCTACATTAACTTACCCTAAATAAAGAGGCAGACCAAATTCGTTAAAGTAGTAGAATATAAACAGTAAAAATCCTTGCCACATATTCTATCTTTAAAGAACATAATGTACCAACAAAAATTAATTACTGGAAAGCATATAATCTTGCCCACAAAACTGAGTATTTAACACTCAAAATTCTTCATAGCACAAATAAACAGATCATTTAAAAATTTAAATTCTGGTACTTAGAACCCAAATATCTTGGATTAAGATTAATTTGGAAGCATTACCAACCCGTAGCCTTGTAGCTAAAAGAATGTTGTCCACCAATATAGACTCAACTTTCCCACTTTGCCACAAAGAGGAAAGAAACTATTCATCATTTCTTTAAATGCCCATCACTTCAAATTTATTGAACTCTCAATACATATATCATTAAGTCCCAATCAGCTTCAATCATAATGCTCTCAACAGCATAGAGAGAGAGGACTTTTCCCAAGCATTAGAGCAACTATTATTTATTTTATTCACTCTTTGGTTTCTTAGATGCCATTTCTGCTTCAACCCAACCTAAAAAAAACTGCAATCACAAAATAAAAAAAATAAAAATTAGAGATCAAACCTTTGCATCCCCAGATATATATGCAGCCACATGGAACTTAATAACCTTACCAACACCATTGTAACCACTGATCATTAAAAAGTAGGATATAATCTTTGCTTTAATATCTTATATCTTTCATTAAACATATAGGCTTCATTATTTTAAAATTTATGTATAATTAATCAACTACCCAATTGAACACTAATCCATAAAACAAGTTAAATTTAACATCACAGTTCATATTCTAATTAACTCTCCTCTACTTATATAGAATTCTTCCTGAATCTGATATAAATTATATATATGTGTGTGTATGTGTCTGCGTGTGTGCATATAGATATACAATACTAACTTCAATACAAACTAAAATATAATATGTAGATTTGCAATAAGTTACTATATGTGTAAACTAATATAAATCGCTTATTTCAATAATAAAGTTAATGTTAAAAGTAAAAATAGTAAAAATAAAAAAGATTTTCTCAATTGGTGACATGTTGTACTTTAAACTGAGTGTGTAAATTTTTTTTAAAAAAAAGAAAAGACAGGAAAACCACTTAAGGCCAACATAGGTATGACATTAATATTGGCATCAACAAGGGCTTTGAGCAATTCATTCTTGGATTTTCAATGATATGAATGGCTGAAGAGTTGGAAAATGGAGAAAATTGAAGCTTGTCTATTAAAGTTTGAAGATTTGCTATTTTATTATAAACTGAACAGTGATTGTATATATGTGTAGGATATGATGATCTGAACCACAGAGTGCTGGTTCAGCACAAAATATGTAATCATATGTATCAGTTGTATAAGATGAATTGGATAGCTGTGGGGGGTTTGAAAGTCTGGGTTCATGTTCCTTAACTAAGGTTATCGGACTAGAACTGATGTGTTCAATGTAATATGACTGTAGGCTGAGTTCACATTCCTTATAATTAAACTACAACATTTGTAAAACTACACATACTTTAAAAGTTCTATACTTGATTATAAGAAATGTTAATTTGATTTAGTATTCCCTGATTATAAAAATATTAATTGTACTTGTTGATAGAAAAAAGAGAGCAGAATATGGATATTTAATTAAGAAATATAAAAATTAAAATACAAGTTTCCAAAAGATAAAAACAAATTTTTAATGTGTTTATAGAAGTTTTGTGTATGTTTTGTATATAGCTTGGATAGGATAATTAAAATAAAATACTGTAATCAAATGTTGATCAAAAAATAGGTGATTAACAATAATTATTGAATTAAAATAAAACAACAACAAGAAAAAAAAAACAATAGGAAAAAACTGGAACAGTAAATAATGAGAAAATATGTTCTCATTTTGCATTGACATACCAAAATATTCATCAAGATAATTTCCACACAAAAAAAAATAGTGATAAATACCATACATATATGTACTATAGATATCTATGCATGCTAAATATAATAGACTAACCAAAAAAAATATGCAATGAGTATAATATTAAAAACATTCCAAAGCCACACCTCAGCATGCAATCCTAATCTCTACACAATCTAAATATGATGTGAATTGGATCTTTGAAATAAGATGAAAATGTGGAAAGACATATAAAGGAAGGATCCCAAGAAACTGGATTTTTATAATATAAAATTGTATATTTAATTTTAGGTGATATAAATTGAAACCACTTTAAAATCCAGTCCATTCAATGCAATGCACCAATCTGAACATGTTTTTCACCTTTCAAAATAGTCCAAAAAAATCTTGCAAAGTGATGCCTTTTAATGTCTGCATCATTTTTTTTTATCACTTCTAAGTTCACACACACAAAATAAGCAATTTGATGCATTTTTTCATTCGAGGGAATAAAAAGAAATTGCACATAGCATGGCCATGCACTTTTTATTTAAAAATTAATTCACACTCCTTTGTGCACTCATGATGAAGCTTGCACTCCCCCACTTTGTTACAAATAGGGACATTTTTATTTTAATGTATCGTGCAAACATTTCAGAACTTGTAAGTTTTAAACACTTGATTGTTATGAATGAATTCTTAGTGAACAATCTGCCATTTGCATTAAAAAAAAATCAGCATTGTCTTGACAATGAATTTTACTTGCTATGCTTTTTGGGGGATGTGACGAATTTAACACTTTCATTAAGCCACTCATAAACTTGTGTTTTTCCCAAAGCAGCTTATTTGTAAACTATTTCAAGCATTACAATTATTTTCATTGTTGCTTTCCCTAACAAAAAACAGAGTTTTATATTGTTCCAACTTTACAGTCATTACAAAAATCAACAAATAAGCAAGACACACTTAACAAAAAAGAGAACCATGACTTTACTCAATAACAATCACCAGCAGGCTGATGCAGGAAGTCCCCTCAAAAGACATCTAGTTGCAGAAACATGCTCTACAACATGTTCACCCTCCAGAGAATGATTCCAGTTATTTTTGAGACCCCCTCATATGTTGGTGAAATCAACTATTCCATTGAAAAATAATTAAAAAACACAAAATAAAAATTACTATTAGAGAGACAAAAACAGATCTTCCTGTCAAGCATTGGTGGTCGAGAGATCAGCGACAGCTGCTTTACGAAGCAGTTGTCTCGGGTTAGGGGTTCGCTTCCTGGCTGATGCTATGACCCATGAAAAAAACCAGATCTTCCTAAAATAGAAAGCCATATGTACCAATAAAAATATGGCAAAAATTTTGAGAGAAGTGGAAAAAGTAAAATGAAATTTTTTTAAAGAAGCTACTCAGATGGCAATGCCAAACACTCCATAAATCAACCTGGTGGGTTGAAAACTACTCATTAACTTTACTTTTAGGAAAAACAGATTAAATCAGAAAGAATCTTATAATAAGCAGATAAAATTTTTAGCATTTGTTGCCTTTGAGCCTAACTGATTAATTAGTCATTAAATTAATAGTCATAAATATAAAAAGCTATTGTTATGATTTCCATGATAATATATCGCCACTGGAGCCAGCAAGATCAGAAGAAGAGAAATAATATCTCTTAAAACATTGAATTATATGTATGTTATTACTAACAATTAAATGTATTTATAAAAGTATAAAGTTTGAATTTTTCTCAACCGTGATGGAAAAAGGCTAACATAAAATTATAAATTTTCAGTCATTTTTTAATTAGAATTTTGATGAATTATTGATTAAGTTTGATACAAAATTGTAATCTGTTTTCAGCTATTTTTTTGACTATGAAAACTTTTCTATATTATTAATATTTTTACACTTTTAAGTTAAGCAATCAATAATCAATCAATGACAGAATAAAAAAAATGTTTTCAACCGACTTTATTTATGATTAGTAAAAAATTTTATAACAAAAATCACAGACACACAATTAATTAAAATAATAGAAAGTTCACATACACTTGTTATTACTTTTAAAATCGTTTAAATAATTATGCAGGATTATTAGGTCTGCCGAAAATGAATAAGACTTTATTAGAATGTTATCTATCTATCATTGGATCAGAGAGCTTTTAAAAACTTGCAGTATTTGATCTATTTTATTTTCTTTATAAGAATCTTTCGCGACATTATCGATAGTTTCCGCTTGGTGTTCGCTAAGACCTGTTTTAATTTCATCTTTTAACATGTATATTTAGCATATATAATTAATGAAGACTATCTTAATTGACTTATTATTTATGCAAAATTTAAATGAAAGATTTTGAAGATTAAATGCATCTTCCCGTATGCAGATACGTCCAACAATCATACATAAATATAAACAGAACTTTACGTGATTAGGTGCAGTGGTGGAATGATCAACTCGATAATTAAAATTTTGTCGATCGCAGTTTAACTTTGTCAATTCGGTGTTTGAATGTCATATGTCCTCCCATGAAACAAATCATTCTGTTACTTAATTATTTAATGCATATTTAATGTATATTTTTTATTTATATGTAACATATATGAACAATGTAGCATAAAAAAACGAAATAAAATAATAAAAGTTATTATAAAATAAACATGCGCAAACGAATATTGTATTACTTTTAATACTTTTATATACAGTATATCATAATTGTAATAGCAGGCAGCCTAGTTAGGCAAACCTTTCTAGCATAGTGATTTGTGAATATTATTGATTTTTTTCTCCTTTAATTATATAGTCATATTTACATTGTATTTAATTAACACTCTATTTTAATATACTGTATATATTTTCTACAGTACAGGCTTTTTCATACCTGTACTTCAATATATAATATATAGGGGGTTTGAACTCAGACTTTCACACGACCTCAACTATCCACGCTACTCAAAGATAAACAATCACCAATTACACGTATTTCGCGCTAAACCAGCACTCGTCAGTTGGTCCAGATTATCATCTCCACACATATATACAATCAATGCCCAGCATATATTAAGATAGCCAATCTTCATACTCTTCAGCCATCCATTTCATTGAAAATCCGATATTAGTGATTGTTTTTTATCTTTTCAACATGCGTGTGATCAAGTATGTCAGCAGTATGAGATAGGTTGGATAGTTAACACTCTATTTGTAACTATATCATATTTACATCTTGTGATCAATTTGGTAGAAATGATAAAAAAAAATTATTGATCATAATAAATAATAATAATCGAATTGCTCTATTAATTCAGAAGTTGATAAGAAATTTGAGTTCCGGAAATGACAGTGCTAGGCGCGATTCGAGGACCTTTATCAAAATATGCCATCCTACCACTTCACCAACCTGTGCAGCACATACTGATGATAATTTAGAGTGCTTTTAAATAAAAGACCAGAAGTGAAATTGTCTAATGAAAGCTTATATCAGGGTCACACTGTCTGAAGTTGCTTCAGGAATTTGGATAAGCAAAATGGATAATTTATTTTCCACCGTATACCAAAGCATTTTATAATTAAAAGGAAGAAATATACAATAATATATGTATATCTAATTATTAAAATTATATTAGCTTTGTTTACTTTTTGGAAATATTTTTTAAAAGTAAAACAGTCAAAAGATAGGTGGTATTTATAAAATCATTCATTTCCAACAAACATAAAAAAACACATACCCATATATATTTGTGTGCGAACGTGATGTACTTATTTATAATACCAACCAATCTAAAAAACAATATACAAATGGTAAAAAAAAACACTTTTATGAATGACCATACAAACTATTCTCTGAAAAAAAAAAAAATTGTGATACTATAATCTAATTTTTTCCCCTGTAGGGAATTTTTTTTTTTTTGAAAGATTTCAGTATTTTATCTAATAGGAGAACTATAATTTTAATTTTCGTGCAAATTCTAAAATATTTTCAAATAAGAGATTGACTTGGAGAAAAAAAAATACTGTACAAAATAAGTACATTTTGTACAATAGCATTATCCAAAGGGGTTGTTCAGAGAACTTGGTTTGATTTCAAATATTGGTGAAGATCATTTTTTATATCAAAACATTTATAACAGGATTAAAGAACTTTCAATAGACATCTTCATAATTAAACATATAATCCTTTATTGATAAAAATTATTGATGTTTGAGATTAAAGTGTTACACATTATCCAACCAATATTGTAAATAAACACTAATTGTTGCCCCTGGATGTCTCTGCAGATTTGATTATCATTATAAATACCTGTATTTAGTTAGAACTAAATAATTACCTTGGCATGTGAAGACAATGGAACATTTGAGTTAATTGTTGAGGTAATTTAGTCCATGTGAGTGCATAATCAATCATAGCTGATGCATCCATCAAACCAAATCCAAAATAATGACTTACTAAAAAAATAAAACATTAATATCTATACATTTTATTATAAAACATTTCTAGACTAAACAAGTAAAATTAAAATTTAACATAAAATAAAACTGTCTTTAAATAGTTTACTGCTAGACAACCCCCCCCCCATCTCTCTCTCCTCAGAGAAACAATTAAATAACAATTCTTGACAAGATTTTCTAACTGCTAGCTAGTGAGAATTTTTATTGTTTATTCATGCTTATTTTATTTTGGATTCAATATATAGATTCATTTAACCATCAATATTTCTTTTACTTTTATTTCAAGGCAATTCAAGCTGTCATTATATGTTTCTGAAAGCCTTTGCCAAAATAGAAATCACCACATTCATATAGTAATGTCTGTGGTGCATGAGAGTCTTTTTCTTTAAAACAATAGCGTCAAGCATTGGTGGTGAGCGGTTTGCGGGTTCGCTTCCCGACTGATGCTATGACACATGAGAAGAAAAAAAATAGTACAAGAAGACACCTGAACACACGTAAAAACAAATTCTAAACAATTAAACAGAGAGAAAAAAAAATTCCATCAGATATATTAGCAATTTACTGTTAGTTATACGTCAATGCTTTAATTTATAGTGAAATGTGCTATCTTTTTTTAATATCATTGTATACTGACTAAATATAGTATGCTCATAATATATTATATTTCTCATTCTAACAAAAGGTAGTAATTTTTCAGTTTATATATTGATCTTTTTCTCTATTTTGTAACATCCTAAGACTTGTCAATAAAGTTCCTTTTGAAATTTAAGAAAAATAACAATGTATATATCTTAACTGAAACACAGGCTTATTATATACCTGTGTCTATATATGTAATATATAGGGTATATGAGCACAGACTTTCAGACGACCCATCACTCTCCACTCTATCTAATAACACTGATACACTCAAGCACATATATGCTAAAAAGATAAATAATCACCAATATACGTATTTCATGCTAAACCAGCAATCATCAGTTGGTCCAGATTATCATCTCCCACACATATATACTATAAGTGCTCAGATATATATTAAGATAGACAATCTTCATACTTTAATGGACAGACTCCAATCTACTACACACTCCAACTCTTCAACCGTCCATCCAATTGAAAATCTGATGTTGGAATGCTCAAAGGCCACCCTGAGACCAAGATTCTTGTCACACCCATGTTGACCTAATGTCAATCTGAACCCCACATGTACAGGACATAATTCATTTAATACATATGTATATATCTTTCAAAATTTAAAACTAGTTTATATTGTTATAGTAAAGATTTTACTTCATTAACGCTTAAAATAAATTAATATATATATATATGTGCTCTGCGCACAGATAATGAAGCTATTAATAAATTGTCAATGAAATTATTAAAATTTTACCACCAAGCGCTTTCAGGACAGTCTACAGTACCATATTCATGGCGAGTTATTCTGCACATGATTTAGGAAGTTTTTGAATTAGGTCCAAAATTCATAGGTGGACGCTGGAAGAATCCCAAAATGGAAACCGTTGCTGACGTTGAAACAGCTTTAATGGAAAACCGACTAAAGGAAACAATTATCGCATGGATAGCAAAAACTATAAAGAATAAGCAGCTAAACAATTATCATAATGATTGGAATAAGAAAATTACTAACACAAATCAATTTCTAGCGAATCATTTCATCATTTGCTTAAAAGAAGACAAGGGGAACAGATTTGTATTAATAATTGACGATGAATATAATATTAAGATTAATACACAAATCGAAAAATTAAAAATTGTAAATCTAAATAATTTCAACAATAGGCTTAATAGAAATAGATTTATATCCACTAGACTACGAATAAATTGTGACAGCATCTTTACAAAAGCCGAATATCTTCGTATATAGCCGTCAACCTCTTCTCCTCCTAGAATCTTTGCTAATATTAAGCTGCACAAGCCTGATAAACCTTTGAGACTTATGATTGATTTTGGTAGGGCACACTATTTCAACATGGCAGTTTGGGTTAATCGCTGGCCTATTGATACATTAGGCTTTGGCTATTACACCATTAAATCATCTTTCATGTTTGTAGGAAAAATTAAACACACGTTTATACCAGCTAATTTTAAAATCACATCATTTGATATGGCAGAGCTATATGGCTCCATTGACCATAAACAATCATTGAAATAGTCAACGATACATTAATTGCAAGAAACTGCCCACCTACATGAGCCAAATTTATCATCGATTTTTTAAAATGGCTTGATTTAAATATAATTGCTGTTTTCAAAGATAAGTGTTTAGTATGAGCAATGGATGGCCGATGGGTCTCCCACTGAGTGGTATAATGGCAAGTGTTGTACTTGACCATTATGAGAAGCTAATACTACCCGCACTCTTCATGGCAACCCCACATATAATATACACACGCTACATTGACGACATTTATTGCTGTCCCAGAAGACATCATTACTAACCTTCACAATAGCCTCCAGAATAAAACCAATCTTAGTTTTACTACAACTTGGGAAAACCAGGACAAACAGGTCAAATACCTTGACATATCTGTTAGCAAAAATATAGATAAGCTGGACTACCAAATGGTAGTTAAACCTTTGGAAGTAAGAGGCTTGACAAACCCTAATTCTTATGCGCCGCACTCACCCAAACTTGCAGCCCTCTCTTCATTCATGTTTGGGAACCATAACTTGTGCAAATATGAGGCAGATAAAGGAAAAAATCTCATCAATTATATAACTGATTTAAGGAAAATAGGACACACTTATTCATCCATCAACAGAAAAGTTAACAAATTTTTCTATAAAATAAACCACAACCACAAGAAAGAAAACAAACCAAGAATCTTAATCCCATACGTTCACTCTACAGCTAAAAGCCTTATCAATCAACTATCATGTGACTTTGAAGTCACTTTCCATTCACCTCCCAACACCAATAGACTGATAAATAATACCAAAGACAGGATCAAACCTGAACTCACCCCTCAAGTTGTGTACAAAATTACATGCCCCTAAAGAAATTGTACGGCAACATATTATGGAGAGACCAAAACTAACATTGCCACCAGAGTAGCTCAACACTGATACCTTTACAATAAAACCAAAACAAAGTTTGAAGGTAATTCGATTTTTGTCGAACATGAGAGAAACACTGGACATGCTTTTCTACCTACCACAGCCAGTGTCGTTTGCTCTGAAACAAACAAACAACACCAAACGTAAAGTTAGGGAAGCTTACTTCATTGCGGCTGACTCATCGGCAATCAACAGAAGAAAGGCCTGCTATTCCCTATCTCGTAAATGGTCCACGTAACATCTGCACATAAGTTTGCATAAAATTTGCATAATTTTACAGTTATTAACAGAATAACTTGCCATGAATATGGGACTGTAGACTGTCCCAAGGGTGCTTGGCGGTAAAATTTTAATAATTTCATTGACAATTTATTAATAGCTTCATTATCTGTGCACAGAGCACATATATATATATTAATTTATATTGTTATATAATTTAATTATTTCTGTTATCAGCTAACTGATAATCTCCAGAGTTATAACAAATAAGGTTATTAGCCCAAGTGGAATACATTTTTTTATAGATTTTATTTTAATATTTTACAAAAGCAAGTTCTTTGTTAAGCATTGGTGGTTGAGAGGTCAGCGACAACTGCTTTACAAGCAGTTGTCCCGGGTTAGCGGGTTTGCTTCCCGGCTGATGCTATGACACATGAGAAAAAAAAAGCCAAGTTCTTTTTTTCACACCTTTTAAAAGGCTTAGGATATGTATAATAAAACTTCATAACAAAAATTGTAGTTAAAGTATATAGAGTTCATACATGGTTATGAGATAAAAATAGATGAAAAGAATATGCATAACTAATGAGTAAATAAATTACTATATTTGCATATGAACTATTACACACACCAATGCAATAGACTGTACTATAAACAACAATTTTAAATATATGTTTAAAAATAAATTTATTGACAAATAAAAATATTTAAATTTATAAATCTATGTGTCAGTATTACATAACCAAGCTTATTACAAATATTAAATTAGGTAGATTTATTTTCTTGATGGCTGTTACATGTTTTAATATATATGTAAATACTGTGCAATCACAAAAAATATAAGCAAATAAAAATACAACAACAGTGATGTAATTCAACAGCTAATAAAGTTTTAAGTATATATGAAATAAAAATTACGTTGGTCATACATTATTTTAAACTACAAACATTTGTATAGTAATTATGATATATTAATCCACATTCCTTTATTTGAGCATTAAAACTGAATGTGTGTTAAACTTTGTTACACCTTGTGTGTTTTAGAGCACTGGCTGAATGGCAGACTCTGGAACTCAAAATTCATCAATCATGACTTCAACTGTAATTCTTAATAATCTTCCATGCAACCAAATATAAGCTTTAGTTAACTAATAGATACCTGATGACAATGCTTAAATTCATACCCTCTGCTATCATATCCAATATCTCCAGACTAGTTTCAAACTTACAGCTTTTATTGATGAGGAGTTTTGGATTTTGAATCAAGCACCATCATTTACATCTCTATTATACTATCAAGCTACCAGTCCAAACTAAAAAACATCTAAATGTTTTCAATCTTAGCCAACTTACTTATATAGCCATATAGATGTAGTTCAATTATAATGTCCTTAGTTTATAACAACCATAAGCACCACTACTCTGTGGTAAGATTTGGTATAAACTAATGAAATATCATATAACTCTATTACATGATTCCAGCTTACATATTACTGTTTAGCAGCATACATATTTTTTACTATTCCTATGTCATCTACTGTAAGCTTTAATCACTAATAGATGCCACATGATAGTGATTAATAAATCACCATTCCATATTAGTTTCAAGCTTATGGCTACCATCAGTGATTAGCTTTGCATTTTGAAACAGTTCAACTGGAGAATCTAATGCACATTTTCTCTAGCAAACACCATTTACCTCTTTACCATACTGTCAACATATCAACCCAAACTGAAAAACACACAAATGTTTTCAAGTTTAGAGGTCCCTATAATTATTAAAAAAAAACTAAGAACACTATAATATTTAGAAACTGAACTGGTTTCAGTTCTATATAATTATCCAAACAAGTTGGATAAACTTGAAAACATTTATATATTTTCAGTTTGGATTGATAGCTTCATAGTAGATAAATTATGGTTGCTAGAAAGAAGATACATTATTCTCATTGATGAAAATCATAAGCTGGAAATTAGTCTGGGGATCTTGGATAGGATAACACAGGTTATGTATTTATTAAGCATTAACATGTAGGATCTATTGTCATTAAAGTTTCCAGTAGATGGTATAAGAATAGGGTATGTGGTATATAAACTGGAGATATGTGATACTCATGAAATGTTTTATTAGTTTAAACAAGATATTATATAAATTTTTCCAGTGTAGATTCAACATCTCTATTGTAAAAAGTAATTCATTATATTTACTTTACTTAAAAGTCATCTATTATAAACTTGGATAATTAATAGACTTAGAAGTTAGCCAATAGCTAGAAATTAATTTGAAGATTTATTTAACTATACAATCAAATGCTCATTGATTACTCAAGCTTACACTAGATGGCTCTAATATAGAGTAATTAGAGTGGATAACTATTTCTAACTTTTCTATGATGAAGTCTGTAAATGTTCATCATTTGCAATTCACCATTGCTTTATGCCTCCTAAACACAATTTCCTTTCATATTTTAAAAATGAATTTAAAAATTTGAAAAGATAACTTTTGAGAGTTATATATTTTTAACATTATCAATTTTTTTATATTTAATTTTTTATATATTGATTTATACAGAGCTTATATAAATCAAAAACTTTAATATTTATTTTCATATTTGTAGTAACTAATATACGGTATAATGAGACATTTTTATATATGACAGTTTCAAAATCAATATATCATCTTTTATAAAACTTTTTTTTTTTACTACTTTATGTAAAACAGTAATTTGATAGTTTTCTTTATATCTAATTCTCAGCACCACAAAGATTTAAATATTTTACTTCATGCAGATACGCCTACATAGGAAGTTAATTATCTCATATATTATAAAATATATATTAAAAAGATTTAAAAAATAATTATTGTAAAATAATAAATGAATCTTTTTTTTTTTTATTGTATATTTATTTCAAACATCATTTTTGAAAAGATTGTTAATATCTATAAAATATTTGCATCCCATGATTCATCAAAAGAACATTTAATCTACATGAGACATCAAAGATATTATCTTTTTACACCCTATAACCAAAGTTCTATTTCTGCATAATTGATCAATGGTCACTAGATGGCAGTACAAACAAATTATTACGACTGTCTAGAATTGTAAAAAGTACTCCTTCGCATTGGAGTCATCCAATTTTCAATTTTAGTAATTTTATATTATTTATTCCAGTGGTTTAAAATTTTGTAATAACCTAAGGCAATCGTGCTTCACTTTTACTGATATTTATTTCAGTAAAAAAAAAAAAAAAACATTCCAAAATAAAATAAAATTAAAATATTTATTTGTAAAATGAAGTTATTAATAATAAAAAACCAAATACTTTCCATTTATATACAAATGCTTTTTTTTTTTTAAAAAAAAAAGGAAAAAATAATCCATAACAGTTTTATAGAAATTTGCAATGGAAATTATTGTTAATTAATCATCAAATATTGCAGAATAGTAAATAAGTTCAAATGAACATAAAACATTACATAAAGTATAAAGAATATGTAAAATGGAGGAGAGATTGAAATATAACCAACTTAAAACTAAATAAGATGCCATGATTTTACTCGATATTAAGGTAAGTGCGTGTGTGTTTAATTAATTTTAATTTTTTAAAAATATATATATTTCAAATCCCTTCTAACTACATCTAGCTTAATTATATATACTATAACTGTATTTAAATATTATAAATTGTAAGTATTCAGATTAACTGTTAGTCAAAGTATTACAAAAAAATAAAATAAAGAAGTTTGTTGATCTCATTTGGTTTTCTTTTCATTTGATCCATGGATAATGGATAAAATAATAAACTTAAAAAATACTCTGGCGTAACTGATTTAGAATGGAGAAAATATTAAGTATCTGATGTAAAGAAAACTGACATTTAAAACTGGGGTATCACCAACTAAACATTGGTCAAAACTAAGCTGAGATATAATAAATAAAAGTCTCAATAGGAGACCTGTAAGTAACTGGAAAACTATGTCTGTCCAAGCCCTAATCAAGAAAGATAAATAATTAAAATACAAATAATTTGACAAACTAAATTCTCAGTACACCTCTGACAAATAAATTTAAAGCAGAAAATAAAAAAGCAAATAAATCTAGCAAATAAAATACTAAAGGTTGACCTAGATTTTTATAAGTTAATTTATCAGAGAGTGTATATGAGTTGAAAATATTAAAACATAAAATGCTTTAGCAGAAAGAAACATTCTATCACCTTGAATCTAAAAAGGAATTAATAATATCTTCCTGCTGGCGATTTATAAAAGAACGACAATTCTAGTTTTTTAATTCAGAGATATGAAAACAATACGGTCTTGTAGGAAATCAATGAAATGGTGCCGGTGAGTATTTCTTGCCTGGTATAATATGTCAAGACAAGAACGTCATTTTGCTGGCAGGGCAGCATTATGATTACAACATTTAATGCAATTCATGATTGATTTACACATACAATACAAGAAAATTTGTAGAATGATTATGATCTTATGTAATCCGGAAAAGAAAAAACGAAATCTCCAACCAAGAAAAACTAAAATAACAAACACGATAAACCGCCAGCCAAAAGATTTGCAGTTTGCAAAAAGAACAAACACAGTAATTTAAATTAATTGTTGGATGATAAAATAAGGATAGGTAAGCAAATTAAAATTACGAATAGTTAATAAAATAACAGGAGACATATTAAGAATATAAACTATAATCTCACAGTACACTCTCCAATAATCAAAGCAAATACATATAATAAATATGAGATTAAATAATAATCAAAACTACAGATTTAATTTTAGATTGAGCAGAGATTTAATTAAAAGATTTATATACCCTGGAAAGAATAATAAATGTTTTTACCTTATGGTAAAGCAGAGTTCACATAGTTTTTCAAAAGTGCGCACATTTATTTTTGAGCTCATCTTTCAGGTGCCTTCTCTTCATGGCGGCAAGTATAGAGGCATATTTCAGGATCCTTTTTACTTCAGACTTTCATGGCATGACAAAGGAACAGTGTGGAATCAGAGATACATTCTTAGTTAAGTTAGCAAGGCATGTTGTAGGTTAGCATATGTATAGCAATTAATTTTGACATCTTGTGACAGCAAATTTAAATAAAAAATGTCAGACTGTCAAAAGTACAGTATGAATCTCAGCAGGCTAAAATCAAAGTGTGAAACTGAATATTGGAATTATTAACGACTGAATCTCACTTTGAAGCAGCTTGTTCCAGCCAAGAATCTAAAGTGTCCTAAATTTTTGGGGTTATTTATACCCCACACTATTTCCCACATAAACTTTCTTGTTGTTCAATTCTAAGCCTCAGCCCAGGGCAAATCTTAATCTCCTGCTCAACTTTAATTAAGAATTCTAACCTGGGATTAACTTATAGAAAAAAAACAACACAAAATTAAATCTCTGCTTTTAAAATTAAACTAAAAATAAGATTATAATTAAAATAAAAGAAACAAGAATGTAATTAAAAAGTTTGCTTGTTTTTAATTAATTTAATAAAAAAAAAAAGTAAAAACAAGCAGTAAAAGAAAACTATTTTAGAAATCAATTTTATAAAAAAAAAAATGACATTTTTATTTATTTTTAACATAACTGAATATGTGTGTTAACATACATACTCTTATAAACAATTTTTAAATAACTCACGATGTTTAACTTTAAAGATTTAATGGAAATAAATGATTTTATTTTTGGCAATGAAACCATTGAATTGAATCAAGTATCTGGTTCAATATATATATGTATTTTACTTATATGACCAATTTTTTCTACAAATTATTGATATAATTTTATTTTTATAAAATGAATTTATATTGTATTTATCCTGAAACAGGCAAAACTTACTATATATATTGCCACACACAACAAGTTAGAGAAATCAATGGATGCCAGAAGGCTTGTGCATAAAATCCCCATCTAGTGCCAACTCATCCAATATCCCCAGACTAGTTTCTGGCTTATGCTCTCAGATCCAAGGCTCCTCATTGACAAAGACCGTAATCCAGAAACTAGTCTGGGGGTATTGAATGAGTAGGAACTAGATGGGGATTTTATGCACAAACTTTCTGGCATCCATTGATTATTCTAGCTTGTTATGTGTGGCAATATATATAGTGAGTTTTGCCTGTTTTAACAACAGTTATACACAAGCATAAGAGGTGGTGGTCATGTGATGTTTATTTATCTTGAAAGTGATTAACAATTCACTCTAAATTTTTTTTACTTAGCACATTTTTTTTTCTTATAAAAAAGATTGTTTTAAAAAACAGCTTTTATGAAAAAACTCATTAAAAAACTATATCACATATCAGCATTTAAAAAAGACTCTTTAAAGAAAAATGAATTCCCTAAAAGATCATACACATATATAGTATATACCATTTTTCTGCATTTATTGGAAAACAAATTATTTTATTTAGCTTTTTGAATGCAATTTTACATAAAATCAGGATTAAATAAAATTACTTTGCTTTTACAAAATTGTTAGAAAAAAAAACAATTAATCACTAATAAATATTAAGCCTATTTTCTATATATATATATACAATTACTGTGATATTAAAATTACATTAAAATATATCTACACATTTTGCATATAATAAGTGTAAAATGTTTTGAATTATAAAATTTGAGTTTTACTTTAGATTTATTTTAAAGAATAATCATTAAACTATTTTTATCCATAATTTTTTAATAAGGTTTTATCATTTTTCAATATCTATGATGTAGTTATGAACTACGTTATATTTTGCTGTAAGCCTCCTCACATTCAAATGGGTATAGTGTTTAATAGCTTATATTTGTTGATAAACAATAGAATATTTATTATTTATTGAAATACAATTATATATTAATTTTCAACACACACATATATGTATATATAATGGATGCTGTTTTATATATAGTATGCATATTAATCAAGATTACAGTATAAACAAATTTTTTAAAATAATAATATTAATAACAAATTGAAGGAACACATTTACATATATTTTATTGAGTGTGTGTTTACTTATGCTGCACACTTATATCTTCACTGAAGCAATAACAGTAAGAAAAAACACTAATTACCATATTTTTATTATTAAAATAAAGTAAATAGCAAAATGTCAGACTTCCATTGCTATTTAGTATGCTCTTTGTGATATTGTTCATGTTATTAATAAATTAGAATTTCTCTAATTATTTTGACATTTTAAATCAGTATTAAATATATTCTTAAATTTTGTAAAACTTTTAGCATTATGCTCATAAATATTTTATTATACAAAATACAACATATCAAATTCAGAAAGGATAATCAAGGAAGAATAAAATGTGTATGATTTCAATATAAACTGAAGAAGTTTTATTAAAATATATAATCATATACAGTGCTCAAAAAAGGAAAAATGGCTGCTGAGTATTGGAAAACTTGCAAATTTTAATGGGTTTTTTGTTTGTTTATTTACATTTTTATTTGTTTACTTAGTATATAATTGAAGTTGTGTTGTTAGATACAGCTTAGTTCACTATTCCACTGTATTATTTATTTTTTCAGTGCATTTAAAATATATTCAATAAGTTATGAGTATTGAAAATTTGTACATTTGAAATAATATGAAAGATTATTAATGTTTAAAAAATATTTCAAAATTCAAATACATGTATTAATGAATGTAAATTCATTAAAAATTTTAATTCAATAAACTATATTTAGAAGCAACATCATCTCAATTCACCATAGTCCCACCATCATATCATTCACTGATAAATGGAAAATAAAAATCTCAGAACTTATTTCATAATAAAATCATCCTTTATCAGCTACATTTTCTAAAATTAATTCTGGAATTCAATTTCACATCTTTCACTCTTCAACAGAACACATATAAAAGAAATCAAATTTGCCCATGAGTATAAATTAATAATAAAATATGCATATATAAAGTTCTAAATTAAAACAAAATATAATCATTATAAGAAAAACCAAATGATGCAATTATATGAGTGACATTTGAAGTATTTTTAAGTAAAATCACAGATTCATCTTTTTTTTATTTAAAATCATTAATAATTTTACAATGAATAAATTAATTTAAAAAAAGAAAAAAGTGTAAATGAATAATATATATATTCATTAGTTATTATGAATGAAAAAAAGACAATATGTATTGTTTCTCAGGAGGTCAAGTGATGTTTGAAAGTGTTAGTTTGAGCATAACAGTTCTATTCAGATTTTTTTTTTTACTTTTCTCAGCTGAAATCAATCCAAAAGACTTTTGTGCACAGACACTCACTCTCAATGTTGTGCTAAAATGACAGAAACGATTATGCTTGATATATATGTACATAGATATTCTTAGCATATTACAACAATGCTGTTCATTTCTTGTTTAATGTTTATTTTGCATATTTCATCAGTCTTATTTATATTACAATTTATTGTATTTGACATGTATCATTATTTTATTACATGATACACTTTATTAAAAATCATGATGTATCTTTAAATAAAAGTTGCTAAATTATTATTATTATTATTATTATTTTTAAAAAGTATAAACAGTGACAAATTGCTACCAAAATCCATTGCAGTCATTATATCCTATTTTTGTAAATTCTAAATTACCTTCTGGTAAAGAAGATCTGCTAAAAATATCAATAAAATACATCTTCATTTATTATTAGGAATGTCACGTTAGCATTGATTTCTACGACTAAATGAATAGCATGCTTTTAAATCTTAATATTTTTAGAATAATATACAGATATAGTAATACTGCTTTTTCTAATGCAATTTGAAATGATGTAGTTATCATTCTATAACTGCAATCAGCTTGCTACATCATCCTATGTGATTGCTATGCAATAAGATATTGCTTAGGATTGATTAATATATATATATAATATTATAAATCGATGTCTGTATTTCTTCAAAATAATATATGCAAATTTATAAATAAATATTTAAAAATACAGTATTTAAAAGCTTATAAAAAATATATGTATAACCGTCACTTAGGAGCGCTTTCAACCAACTTGTGGCTTTGTCAACTATCACGTTTAAAATGTCAGCTTTCCCATAATTCTATGATGTCAACTTTCCCATAATTCTGTGATCTTAATGTTTGCTGCTTGCCTATTAACCAAATGTTGCTTGTATTTACACATCAACATCGCCTCTTTAATTTTCCTTTTATTATTATTTCTTTCAATTTCCAAAATTTTTACGTTGTTATAATTAAAATCGAAACCATATATACATGATTTATTATGGTCATAAAAGACAGAAGCTGATAAATTATCATTATTTTTAAAATTTTGTTTTGTATTTTGAACCCTTTTAAATAACAATAAGTGTTCCTTTGTTCTTTTTTCCAACGTGCACCTCGATTCACCTATATATCCGCGGCCACACCCACATGTCCATTTGTAAATGATACAATTTTTATTTGTAAATAAAGTTTTATCTTTTGAATTGTTTATTAATTTATTTACAAATAAAAATTGTATCATTTACAAATGGACATGTGGATGTGGCCGTGGATATATAGGTGAATCGAGGTGCACGTTGGAAAAAAGAACAAAGGAACACTTATTGTTATTTAAAAGGGTTCAAAATACAAAACAAAATTTTAAAAATAATGATAATTTATCAGCTTCTGTCTTTTATGACCATAATAAATCATGTATATATGGTTTTGATTTTAATTATAACAACGTAAAAATATTGGAGATTGAAAGAAATAATAATAAAAGGAAAATTAAAGAGGCGATGTTGATATGTAAATACAAGCAACATTTGGTTAATAGGGAAGCAGCAAACATTAAGATCACAGAATTATGGGAAAGTTGACATCATAGAATTATGGGAAAGCTGACATTTTAAACGTGATAGTTGACAAAGCCACAAGTTGGTTGAAAGCGCTCCTAAGTGACGGTTATACATATATTTTTTATAAGCTTTTAAATACTGTATTTTTAAATATTTATTTATAAATTTGCATCTCTATATATATATATCACCATCATCAATCATTATCAGTCCACTACAGGATGAAGGTCTCTCCAAGTTTAACCCATCTTCTCCGATCTTTAGCTTCTCTTCTCCACAACACCCCTGCACATATTCTTATTTCATCCATCCATCTCACATGTGGTCTCTTTCTGGGTCTTTTACAATCTCTTGGAATCCAGTTTGAAATTTCAATTGTCCATCTATTATCATCTCTTCTAGCAATATGTCCAGCCCAACTCCATTTCAATCTTTTAAATTTTTTCAATAAGGTCAGTAATACCTGTTTGTTGTCTTACCCATACATTGCATTTTCAATCTCTTCTTGTTACTCCCAACATATATCTCTCCATAGTCCTTTGAGTGGTCTGAAGTCTCTGTATTGCTCTTCTATTACGTGTCCAAGTCTCAGATCCATAAGTAAGAACTGGTAAAATACATTTGTTAAAAACCATCCTTTTCAAACACATAGGCATATTTCCTTTTAGTATCAAGTTATTTCTACCAAAAGCACTCCAACCAAGTTTAATTCTATGATTAATTTCCTCCATTATGTTTCCATCTGTATTAATAATCTGACCAAGGTATTTGTAACTGTTAACTTTTTCTAATTCTTCATAATCAATCTTTATTTTCATATTTTGAGCAAATCGATTAAACATTACTTTAGTCTTTTTAACATTTATCTTTAGTCCTACTTTTCTACTTTCATCTGCTAACTCCTGCAACATTTCCTGCAGCTCTGAAGCATTATTTGCAAAAACAACTACATCATCTGTGAAATCTAAATGACTTAAATACTCTCCATTTACTTTCACTCCTTTAGTTTCCCATTTTAATCCACAAAATACTTCTTGCAGCACTGGTGTAAAGAGTTTTGGAGATATGGAATCACCTTGTCTTACACCTTTCTCAATGTTGATTTTTCCAGTATCATTATGTAATCTAATTGTTGCTGTTGCATTTTTATAAATATTCTTTAAAATATGACAATATCCTGGATCTATACCTTGATGATCCAATGCTTTAATCACTGAAGAAATGTGTATAGAATCGAATGCCTTTTCATAATCTACAAATCCAAAACATAATGATAACTCATATTTGTTTGTCCTTTCTATGACTTCTCTCAATACCTGGATATGATCTATTGTGCTAAAACCACTTTTAAATCCAGCTTGTTCTCTTGGTTGGTGGAAATCCAAAGTTCTCTGTAGACGAGTTGTAATTATCTTGGTAAAAATTTTATATAAAACTGATAAAAGGCTGATAGTAATTTCTAATATCTTCTTTATCACCTTTTTTAAATATTAATATTATTACTGCATTCTTCCAATCTTCTGGTACATCTTTATCATTTAGACATTTGGTATATAACTTTGCTAAAATTGTTTCTATTGCTTCACCTGCTTCTTTTAATATATCAATTATAATTCCATCATTTCCTGGAGCCTTTCCTTTCTTCATATACTTAATTGCATGTCTCACTTCTTCATTTAAAATTCTGGGCAATTCGGAAGATGTAATAGATATAGGAGGTACTTGTTCTTTATTACTATATAATTCTTGATAAAAATCTTCTACCAATTTCATGATGTCATCTCTCTTTTTAGTAATAATTCCATCTTTTTTTCTTATTGCAGATATAAATTTCCTACCAATACCAAAATGTTGTTTAACATTTTTGAGACTTTTATTTTCTTCTACAGCTTTCCTTGCTATTTCACAGTTATACTTTCTTATATCATTTTCAACTCTTTTCCGTACCATTTTACAAAATTCGAGATATTCATTTCTTTTTAATACATCATTTTTGTATATCTTCATATTCCTTCTTTTCTTCATAAATTCTCTAGTCTCAGTAGAAATTTTATTAGTCAATTGCTGCTTTTTTCTACCAGCTATGTTTGTTGGAGTTTTTAAAAGTATATCAGTTATTTTCATATTAATTTCATTCAAATCTGAATCATGTTCAAAATCTCCTAACACTTGAAACCTATTTGTAAGTTCTAATTTAAATTCATTAGAATGTTTCTGAAGATTAGGAATATCAACTGTAAATATTGTTTTTCTTAATAATTTTTGGCTCTCTAGTTTTACATTAACACATAATTTACACCTTACTAATCGATGATCACTTCCTGTGTTAAATTTATTAAGAACATTACAATCTTGAAATATGTATTTTCTGTTAGTCAAAATATAATCCAATTCTGCTGTACTTTCATTTGGATGCTTCCATGTCCATTTCCTTTTAACATTTTTCTCAAAAAATGAATTCATAATATAAAGTTTTTCTTTTTCTGCAAACTCCACAAGTCTATGTCCTCTCTCATTTCTATTACCATAACCAAAATTACCTACAGCAATTTCATCTTTCATTTGTCTACCAATTCTAGCATTAAAGTCTCCCATAACAATTTTAAAATGTTGTTTACTCTGATGAAAAGCCTTTTGTACATCCATATAAAAATCTTCTACTACTTCATCACTATGAGAACTTGTTGGGGCATAAACCTGAATTATCTGCATTTGGTATCTGCTATTAAGTTGTATTACTAATCTTGCCACTCTGTCCGATACACCATCAATCTCCACAATATTGTTCTTCCACTTTTTATTTATAATGAATCCTACTCCACTTGTATTTCCAATATGTGTGCCTTTATAATAGAGTATATGTCCACTTTTTAAATCAATTGTTTCTTCTCCTTTTCTTCTAACTTCACAAAGTCCAATAATGTCCCATTTAATATAAGACAGTTCTTCTTCTAATTCTTGCAATCTTCCTTCACTTGAAAGTGATCTGCAGTTGTAAGTACCTAAATAAAAAGTCGTCATCAAATGGTAGCCTGGGTCTGCAATCAGGGGATTCTTAGCACCCTCCGCCTTCGGCCACCAACCGTTGCCTTGGTTGGTGACTTTACAGCCTCCTGGGAATAAGGGCCATGCTTTATTTTTGTCTGTCATAATTGTATATATGTATTGGAAAAATATTTATCATTTACACAAACCTTCATTCTGCCTTATCAGGCACTGAGAAGAAAGACCATGATGTTTCTTGATCTTAAACTCAGAGGTAAAAAGTCAATAAACTCACCACGCTGGCTAATGCATGTTGGCGAGCAGCCCATCCATGTTCGTATACTATATGAATAATCACATAGTAATAACAGCTGCAACGACAAGAACGTATGGAGTGGACATTAGGAATTTGCCCTGCTCGGTTCCTTTAAGGCCTCCAAGAGGAATCAAAGGGTTACATTATAAGTATAACATTTGTGCTTTCTTACACATATATGTACATACAAAATGGAAATAAATAAATGAGGAATGAGATATTCATGTGTAAAAAATGATTGTGTGAATAAAGATTTTATTTATTTGGTAAATATGTGCTGATATATTCATTTATCTAATTTTCATAGAGAAAACAATCCCAAACATTTATAATAAAGCAAAAAAGTTTCATATATAAATGAAGTCAATAATATGCCAAGGAGATAAGTGGTTTTCTCTCTCACTCTTGTTTGAAGAAGTAGAAGAGAAAAAGAACTATCAAGTTAAAAATAATACAAGGAGTATTAATTTTTTTTTTAGTACTTTGGTTTATAAAAAGAGTGAAAATACTCATTATATTTGGATATTCTTTTCATATGGAGCACTATACTGAAGAAAGTAGCACATTAACTCTTATCCTTGATGCATAGTGTTGTCCCTGACAACTATTAGTAACTGCTAGGGAGAGAAAGAAAGAAAGAGAATCTTGCAGATAAATTGCCAAGAAAGTTTTTTGTTTCAAGAAAAATAAAATACTAACACTAAATATAACTATATTCAATGTTTGTGTGGTAATAATTAAAAGAGGAAAGATATTCAAAGGAAGAAGAAAGACTTTCAAGACAAAATGGTAAGATAGTTTAAAAGGGAGAAACATTAATGTTCTACATTGTTTTTAAATATTTAAGACTAATAAATAAATAGACATATTGAACTTTAAAAGAATATAGAATGAACACTGAAATTTAAGATTGTCAAATGAGATGTTATATTTTGTTCATGAATGAACAAGAATAATAAAATCTCTAAATTTGAATTTCATGGAGCAAACTATATTATAATTAGCAAGAATAATTTGAATGAAATGATTTCAATGAAAGTTGTATTGAAATACAGCTGTGAGAAGTTATAACAAACAGGGATATAAAAGATTTGAACTTCTGTCCTGATATTCAACTTGAGAAGTATTCAAGAGGGAATTTACAACTAATACTCTATTGATTTTTTTATTAATATATTATTTTATTATTTATTAATTTGTATGATTGTTATTTTTATGCACATACTAAAACAAGTATTGGATATAAAACTTTTCTATTTTCTAAAAATACATGAGTTAATTATATCTAATTAATGTACTGCCATGATACCTTTTGTTTTATATAACACATGGTAATAATTATACAGCATTAGTACCACCCATAACTCACAGAAAGAACACCCCCATAACTCTGAGAACATGCTCCCCAATGTGCAAAGTTTGGAATATATGGTTGTAAAAGCAAATGGTTGTTAATACCTGTATTGTGGTGATTTATATATATCAAACTCCAACTACTACTCTTCAATTTTACCACTATATAATTGTTGATTATTTATTTAATAGATTACTCTAGAAGTATTATTTGTTTTTCATTTTTGTTTATCCACATCACCAGTTGGCTGCTCTGAGCATATTTATCATTACAATATATCAGATAAGAAAGATTTCTCATTAATCTGAACTTTTTTTAGCAATTTTTTTGTAAATGTTTTACTGCACAAAAATTGGACATTACAATAAATATTGTAATCTAAAACTAAACAATAAAATTATATGATTGTTCTGCCTTACAGTATATACTATTATGTAGCAATTATGATTTTTCTACATAGTAAAATTATGTATTTGAACATCTTTCACATTTAAAGTAGATTTTATATATACAGTATTATTATTAATGTGTTTTTTGTAAGAGACTTATGGTTTATTACCTTAATCTAACTGATGGACTTTATTGCCCTAGTGAAACATATATATTAGTAAAATTTGATTTTATTTCCTGTGTTATTATTCTGGGTTTTACTTTCAAAAATACCTTAGTACAAACAAATTATTTCATATATATATTAGAAAACTTCCATAAACTTGCATCTACAATCTTTCAGTTATAGTCTAAGTATAAGCAATAAACTTATGAGTAATCTTACCATTATATCCTGCAGAATTTGTTTTCCAGTCATCTGACAATAGTCCACTCTGTTTTGATGTTAAAGCTATTATGTATTGGATATCTCTCCAGGTTAAATGATTGCTTAAATAAATTCACATCATTTATAATTGAGATTTATAATGACAAAACCAAATTAATAAACAAAATTGATAATGATAATGATAAAAAAATTCAATGTTTATATCAAGAAAACATCATATGATTTTTTGTTTCCACCTGTTTCCAGGAACACTTCACTCTATTCCAGAGCCATCTATTGTAAGCTTGAGTACTAGATTAAGATACAAAATTATCATTGATAAAGATTATTATTCAGAAAGTAGTCTGAGGATGTGAATGTAAGAATGTTACTATGTAATGTTCATTGATTACAGAAACTTACAATAGATGTCTCTAAAATAGATGACAATTCGTAAAACAAAAAGAACATTGTTAATATTTAAATGAGGTGGATATATTAGCAAAAAATTATTAAATAAAGAATTATATAAGTTGAAATTAATTTAGTCTTGATTATTCAAGTTTATTATCTGACTTTTTATTCTACTCTATATGCATGTCACAAGGAGGAAAATAGAAAATTAACCAGTCATTGATTTTTAAAAAATAGCTTTTGTATTTATCAAAAAAATATTTAGTAGAGTATTTACTCATGAGAGGTTCAAAGATGATAGAAAGTAAATGTTATTTACAAGTTTGTTAAATTACTGTTATGGTAGCCTATTCAGATTTAATTGATCTACATGCAAGATTATATATTGAAGCTATACATATATACACATGGAATATATATATATGTCTGCTTCACCATTCACTGTGTTTAACTAAAGACCCAGAGTTCAACCACGATGAATGCAAACTAAATGTAAAGTAGAAAAATTTATGGAATGTTCTTTTAGTTTCAGAAAATGAAATTGAAAGATTTTATTTTAGATAACGAAATGTAAAGTAGAAAAATTTACAGAATGTTCTTTTAATTTCAGAAAATGAAATTGAAAGATTTTGTTTTTAGATAATGAAATAAAAATTCCTAGAGCTCACCAAGGAGATTAATTAGAGATAATAAAAAATAATTAATTAAAAGAAACCCACCTGTAATTAAAAAAATAAGATAGAGAACAATGGGGATTGGAATGCAAGATGGCCAGAAAGTTGTGTAGATAGAGAGAGTTAGTTAGTTTCTGCGCGGCCTTTGCCTGAGTCAGTTCAACCGCGAGGACTAAGAAAATATCACAAGATATTTTAGTGAAGAAGAATATAGTCAACTTGTGAGTAAAAGCTCCTGCAAAGAAGGGTATATTAACCACAAACATTTAAAGAAATTTAAACAAAAAGAATCTTCGTGTGCTGTAATGGGAATGGCCGAGTAGATCTTTCTCTCTCGTCATTTTTCTGTATTGCTGGAACTGGAATGATTTAATATCAAGAATGAAGAGTCAGTGTTAGAACATTTTCCTGCCTGACCAAATGCCTGCTGCTGGACACGGATCATGAAGTGCACTAAAATCTCCATAGGACTATCTCATTAAAAGATGTACGCATTTCCCATTTACCGGTAATATAAATCATGGTATTGGTGTTTGTTATATATTTAAATGTTTTCATTAACAAAAACGTATACGTAACTTTTTGTTTTATTATATATAAAGTATTTGTGTGATTAATTAATTTTTAAAGCGTTTTTCTTAAAAGGGCAGAATAATAAAGTATTCTATCATTATTCTTTTTTATATATATATGTAGTCATTTTATTTAGAGTGGAGTGATTTGAAATAACTTGTACATTTTAAATGCGGGAGAGAGTGTTTTTTTTTTTATATAATCTAGAAATGTTAAAGAAGTTTTATTAACAGAGGTGGATAGAGTTGGTTAAATAGAGTTCTAACATATTTTATTAAGCCACTAGTATATATCTAAATCGATCATATAAAGATCGATAAATATAAGGGGATTTCTTTTCTTAATCTAAACTTTTACCTCAGTTTTGTAAAGCTTTGGTGTCATGAAAATTTAGATACTCGTATTTAATTCAGGCTTAATTTTTTTTAAAAAACGGATTATTATTCCGTCTAAATCTTTTGTGTATTACTTGGGGAATCGGGAATACCTTTATGAATGTGTCTTAGTTCAATCTCCATATTGGTGGACCTATCTTCGGAAATCTCTGGATAAAATTCCGGAAATCATTAAATGTAAAATCTATAAATGACTGGACATAAGTAATATGCTCTGTTTTGAACCCGGATCATGCTCTGCGAACGGGTTCCTTTCTCATCCTACTATGTTTTAGGGTCAGAGCGCTATCCAACCTCTTTTCATTTTACATTCCTCTTATGGAAAAATATCTCGGAAAACCCTGCCTACCAAGAAAAGAAGAAAAATAACGAATCTCTGAGTAATACATATTTAGTAACACATTTGTTCTATTAAGCTTGACTATCTTCTATACTCAAAGCACTACACGGAAAAACTTGATGATATTGGTGAGGTAAAGGGGAAAAGATAAGAACAAAGGGGGTTCAAATTTAAGTTGCTGGCTATGTTTTAAATCATTGCTAAAAGAACATCTATTTAACTAATGATCTGTTTGTTAAGATTCTCTTTTCTACTACCTCTGAATGGTCTCTCTCTCTCTCACACACACATATGCCCAGTAAATGTAATAATTTGTAAAATGAAACTGAAGTTTACTGCATATCTATAGTTATTGTGCAATCCATTAATGCTCTTGGGTAGGCCGAGAGATTACTAACCGCCTCTTTAGAGAGTGATCTTTGTTTATTTCTTTGTTTGATATAATAAATTGTTAATTCTTTTGTAAACAACCCCTCAACTTGCATCTCTAGATTGGGTTAAAGCAGCTCTATTTTTCATACCGTTACAATATATATATATATATTATAATGACTGGGTGGAGACTCTTTCCCTATCTGCCATATCAGGCCACTAGACTATTCGAACCTAGAAAATTTATAAAGTAGGCAGATACATATGGGTAAGAATATCCCTAGTCACTAGCTCAAGGAAAAGCTGAGTTTTATAATATAACATTTCAAACTTATTTTTAATTATCTATTACCAAATATTATTAATTAAGATAACTGCCAGTACCAATAAGACAAACATTAATTATGTACATAATATATATTATAGCAGATTTGAGGATTAGATTCTTTATTTAACACTATTAGATAGATTTAAATTCTGATATTTATCATATTTATCTTAGTATGCATAGATGGATGAAATTTTATAGAATTTAATATTTTTATATTGTGTTAAGTGCAAATAGACTACATAGAATATGCATTAAAGACTCATCAAATCATTCAACCTCAGGCTAAAAGTTTGCACTTAAACCAATGCTAGCTTACTGATATCCTGATGTGATTAATGCAAAATGAAGATGTTAGCATAAAAAATCATGCTGACAGGAATGTGCATCTGCAGCATGATATCAAAAAAATAATGATCCTCTTCCAGTATAGGGATGTGCATCTGTCTGGTGAGATAATCATCTGGAGATATATATTAAACATGCTCTATAAAATGGGGATAGCTGTCTTTGCCATCTTACTGTAAGGAGATCAATGACATAGGACATAAGTCTATGACCATTGGCAATGTGATGGCTACACTTTTGGACCATGCATTCAGGTGGGTACTATGCCCTGCATACTAACGCAGCATAAGGGAATGAGAATCCAATGTGCCTTCCCAGATTACATTGACATTAAATTCCCATACATCCCTCCACCAGCATCGATTCAATTATAAAACCATTAGCTCAAAATTAACCCTACATAATCTAACCTAATCTTAACAAATCTATGTAGCTATCTATATTCAACTTTAAATTTAGTAATTTAGTTTAACAAAGATGGAAATGATTTATAGCAAACATGTTATACATAAAAAAGTATTAATAGATAATTTAGAGTATCTTTTGCTTGTCAGATAAGAACTTATTTAGAAATTACACTTAGGTTTACTAATTGAAAGTTCATTTAAGTTAGCTATTTAAAAGTTCATATTACATTCAAAAGTTTTATACTTTCCATGATATATCTTGATGAATCCTCCAGATTACATCAAATTTATTGAAGTCTATCCTAATTATCACATTTTTATAGATTGTTCTCATTGGAGACAAAACTGCTGCTTGCCATTTATTCAGGAACCATCACTCTGGGAGACTGCCTCAGTTGGCACAAATAAGGGGGAAAAAATCTATTGCAAGGCCCCTACATCATGGAGCCTGCAATGCAGCTACAAAATATTTTAACCTGACACCACTACTCAATCAATAATCTTTTTTTAAATATTCTTTCTCCCTTTCTTTTTATAGTATTACACATCCCTTATCACCAAATTTTTGAGTTGATCACTCCTGCTGTTGCTCCAATCTTATTGGCCATGATGGTTTTCCTTTCTGGACTATGTGTTTATTGATATCTTCATCGCCCAGTTTGCTCCAAAGTGGAAAACACCATAATCTTTTAATTTTTATCTTTTATCTGACTTATAATTGTTTAAATGCCCCGGGCCTGTTTGCTTTACATTATTACATTTTAATAGAAAAATCATTTCCATCCTGCTAGTTTAAAAGCAACTTTAAAATACATTAATAGCTTATATTGTTCTTTTACCTTAAAATCCAATCTTTTTGTCAAGCATTGGTGGTCGAGAGGTCAGTGACAGTTGCTTTACAAGCAGTTGTCCCAGGTTAGTGGGTTCGCTTCCCAGCTGATGCTATGACACATGGGGAAAAAAAATCCAATCTTTTGGGGTTTTTTTTTTGGATTTTTTAACTTTCCTTATCACATTCTTTTAACTTTAAATAATTTAATTGGACTACCACCTGTGCATTTTATATCTCCATTATTTGAATTTCAATTTTTTTTTATATGTATCAATTTTATTTACAGATCTTTTTTTTTATATTTTTATTTTAAAATGATGTAATGGCATATATGTACACTGTTACAATATATATATATTCATTTTACAGTACCCATTTTACTATAGATGTCAAACAATATTAATAAAAGTAAAATTTGACATTAAATTATATACTGATCAATCCATATAATCTTTGAAATATTACAGTCTAGAAAATAGAAATTGAAGCCCATTAGTGATCAACACTAATGACTAGCTGAATTAATTATGCTCATATAGATATCCATAAATTAAATATTGTATGATTTTAATGTTTCAAATAATAATCAGTCAATAATCTTAAACTCAACATCAGAATATCATGAATATTATTGTAAACAAATAATATTTTAGAAAGTTAATGAAGGGATCTAAAGGACTGCCTTATAATTTCTGTTATGTATAATATCTTGAAAGCTAGCCTAAAAGGAATTTAACATATTGGGAGTGAGAGATGCACCATTTGACTGGATACCAATTTAGTATGCACTCTACACCATTTTGGGCACCAGGGAAACCCCAAAACTATTATTGACTCAGCCAAGTGATAAATGATTTTAGATAATACCCCCAAATTTAATAATGAAGTGTACTAAATATATTGATTAATATTTCTTTTGTAATTGAACTTTGCACTTTTTTCTGTATTCTATCATCATATCTTAGAATTCTCTTACAATTGAACATTTGATGGCAAGATGCTTGATCATGATAAAATTAAAATACTTTCATTCAGCTTTCCTTAGTTCGTGAATTTTTTTCTGTATTTACCACATGTTAATAGTAAAATTAAAATATTTTTGATTACCATCATCTTAGTAGATGAATGAAAATACTTTTGTTTCACTGCATGTTTTTTTTTCATTTAATATAATATTCATAGTGTTTTGATTTCAGTAGACACTAATAATTTTTTTCCATGTTTTTATCTTAATTTAGTAATTTATTTTGGTGTATGTTTGACAGTTATTTTTTATATTAGTTTAGTAATTGCTTTTAAGGACAAAATAACAGGAACAATTGTAATTTATTTCTACAAAATTTCTGTTTTTGTTTTAATTTTTCGATGAAAATTGAAATTTTTTTATGTAGACTACGCAAAATATCTGGACCACTCCTTCCTTATTAATTTAAGGGGTATTATGTAATATCATTTATCACTTGGTTGTGTCAACAATGACTTTGGGGAGCCCTGGAGTCCAAAATGGCATAAAGCACATGACAATTTGTACCTTTGACTGTTTCTTCAATGAATGGGGGGGGGGATAGGATGAATTCAAATAAAAAAATTTGTTGCAAAAGCAATCACTTGAAAGATGAATTTTAATATGCATGCACATGCTTTATAATGCTTTACATAAACTACAACCTTTTGCTTAACACCTGTAACACAAAATCTGATTTTTGA
Organism: Epiperipatus broadwayi; assembly: GCA_028023455.1. NCBI lineage: Eukaryota > Metazoa > Onychophora > Udeonychophora > Euonychophora > Peripatidae > Epiperipatus > Epiperipatus broadwayi. Next base: position 7,297,171 of record JAQFVV010006222.1, read on the forward strand.
TTTTTTTTTTCTATTTGTCCACAAACATTTACATAATTAAAACAGGCAAAACTCTCTATACGTATTGCCACTCAGTGCAATGCAGAGTAATCAATAATAGTTTTAATAACAGTTATAAGCAAGCATAAGAAATGGTGATCATGTGATGTTTATTGGCTTAAAACATATACATAATTATAAAACCTAAAGTAGTATCATAAACACAACTTTCTACATTAGTTTTTCCTATCATCAACATATTTTCAGATAGAAATCTTAACACCTTACATTTTATTACTACTGAATAAAATTTACTAATTGATTTCAAAGAATTACATACAAGTATTGAAGGGTTTTAAAAAATACAATTACTTTGCTTCTAAAACTAATGCCAGTATTCCAGCAGCAATAGATGCAGCAACAGATGTTCCTGAAAAGTCATCCACACACTTCCCATCTTGGCCTGTAGTAATCTGGAAATAAATAAAACTGCTGATAATGAATAATGATTCAACTATATAAATAATTTATATAAATAAGTATGTATTATTGACTGTATCAATTAAATTTAATTTTGGGGATAATCAGGGTATTTTTTTTTCCCATTATTATTCTATCCATTTTTTCATTATCCATAATAAAAGTGCAAACTAATGATTCAGTGAGTGAAAAATCACACAACTTTTTTATATCTAAAAATAATAAAAAGTGGATAAAACATTCACACTGCCCTAAAATTTTTCATACATTACTAAAAAATAAAAATTATATAGATAAAAACATTAACATAGGATGGTCAAATAGTAAAAATCTTGAAAAATTAATAGTTAATTATAAAATAAGAGATGATATGAAATATAAAAAGAGAATTATATAAAAAATTACTTGTGGAAGTTGCAATATGGTTTACTATGGGCATACAGGGAAACAATTAGATAAAAGAGCAAAAGAATATAATAATGCTATAAGAGATGATAGATCTATCTGCCTTATGTATTTATTATGTAAAATATGGATATAAAATACATTGTTTCAAAAATATAAATCCTTTAAATTATATTTAAAAAAAACTAATAGAAGATATATGAAACCAATTACATTAATTATAACAAAAATTATTGTATGAACATATATATATAATTAATTTGACTAATAATTAGCTGACAAATGAATGGAAGATTATGTAATATACATTTACACAGGTTTTTTAATGTCTTAAAAATATTGTATGGTTTTAATAGGTTATAGTTAATTTTATATATATAAAAAAGATAGATGTCACTATGTATGCAGTGTACATCAAATGTTTGGTAGATTGTAATTTATGGATAATAAAAGACTAGCCAAAATAGTATTTGATTGGGTTATGAGTACAAGCAACAAGATGAGTGAGAACGGTAGTACAGTATGCAGAAGATTTGGATAAAGAATTTATGTCAATATACTTGTACAAAAGATAGGATGATTGTGTTAGGAGAATTGTTGAGTGTTATAGTGGCAAGGAATGGGATAGAAGAATAAATGCATTAATAAAGAATAGGGAGTTGGAGAGATGGAGAACTAGTATAGAGAGTAAAAAGAATTTATATATATATATATATATATATATATATATATATATATATATATATATATATATATATATATATATATATATAAGTAAACAGAATATTGAGTGCAAGTTAATTTATAATAATAGTAAGGAAAATACTTTACTGTTTAAAGCTTGAATAGGATCTTTAACAAATAGGGAATATGCACATAAATGGAAAAATATGGGTGATTTACTCTGAATGTTGTATAAGAAAGGCATAGGAAATATTAGACATCTGTTAATTGAATGTAAATGCCTGCAAGCAGAAAGGGTACAAATAATAAAGTTGTGGAAGAATAAATATAAACAAAGTGATTATACAGAAAGTGGATTCTTGGTTTTTATGCTAGGTTTGGGAAAAGATAAGGAGGATTTAGATATAAAGGCCATGGAGTTGACAGAGATTATGTTGTGGAAATTGGATGGAGCAGAATAGAGAAGAATATAAGAAAAACTTAGGATGGGGAATAAAAAGGAAAGGTAAAGTGGCTAACAGGTTTTTCTGGCATAGTGGCTGAGAGATTCCTGACTCCGAAAAAGGAGAAGGCACACTACATCACATCGCATCATAATTGTAAATTAGTTAAAGCACATTGAAAAGGGCAAAAATTAATATTTGTTGAAAATTGCTTTTTTGTGGATGATGATTATTATATATATTATTGCTGTTATATAAAGATATATTATATCATTGATTTATTTAACTATATGATAAAATAAGAAGATAAAAAAACAATTATTTAACTTGGGAAAAGTATTATGGATTCCTGTATGATAGACTTCTTTTTATGTTGGGCAAAACTTTTCCAAGAAATATTGATAGTCATCTGAAAAAATTAAACTACAAGCTATTTCATATTCTAAAGAATAAAAGTTGTTATCCATCATAGTTTTCATAAAATTTGAATGGAAAAAAATTACTCTCCTAGAAGTCCACGTCTATATAATTTTTTTTTGTTGTAATGTTTTAATTAGGCATGCAATGGTTTAGTTTAATGGTAGAATAGCAGTTTCTAAGTTAACGTTTCATACATCATAACTTCACCAAAAAAAATGGTATTATTGGCAAGTTCATTTAAATAACTCTTTGGGGATCTTGTGAATTATCATGGTAATGTTTTGAGACTTGGGTTATTTTGTAAATAGATTTAATCTAATAACTATATAAAAATTGATCTACATTATAAAATTAATTTTATTTATTTATATGATCAAAAATAAAATCAAAATTTACATTTTAAAAAATACAGACGAACTGAAGTTATTTTGCTATTTTTTTTAATCTACTTAAAAAAAATTCAGTAAAGACATAACTAATAATATAAAAGCTCAAGTCTGCTCCCCCCCCCCCAAAAAAAAAAAAAAAACATTGCAAAGGGAAGCATTGTTGAGATACTACAAGTTAAAAATTTCATAATTAATAAAGATGTTTTAATGCTATGTTTTACTTTTTTTTAAGGTAGAAACTTAAGAACTTATAAATATGTGTATTAAACCAGTTTTGATAATTATGGTTAATAATAAAATTTTAAACAATTTTTGTTACTGTTTTCTTAAAGATTTGTGATGACGATGTTTTACTTGTATTTTTATATTGAACTATTTCCATCATCTAATATGAGTATTGAATGTCTTGGCTCAATTGGTTAGAGAGTTACCTTAAAATTCAATACTCAAGAATGTAAGGGTCCAGGTTCAAATCCCATGCTAGTACTGTCACTGGGCAGGCCAGCAGCACCTGAAGAAAAGGGGAGAATAATACCTCCCGAAACATTGTGCATATAGTAACCTGTTTGATGTGCTATTACTAATAGTTGAATGTATTTGGAATATTTAAATAAAGTTAAATTTTTCTAGACATTCAATACTCATATTAGATGGTGGAAATAGTCCAATATAAAATACAAATTTTTGTTAACTTTTGAATTAATACGAATTTTAAATTCTAGTAAGAATGGTGAGAGTTCAAAAAAAAAAATTGATGAGGTTCATTTTTTTATATCAGATTTGAACCAAAATAACGGAATCATTTTAAATGTGAAATATTTTCGAATGATTCTCTCCTCCTCTCCAAATTTAGTTAAGATTAGAAAATTGTGCTTTAATATGATTTTACAACTTCTGTTTCTTTTTTTAATTGCATAATTAACTTTAAATAAACTGACTTACTAAGTATGTAGAAATTTTGATAAAACAATGATGCAAGATTTATTTTTGATTGACGGTGATTATTTATATTTTCAGTATTACACAAAAAATCACTAGAAGTCACTGGTCATATTACCTTTGATAAAAAAAAATGTAATAGATTGAAATGCCTCATAAAAAATGTACACCCTGACTGCTTTTTGCGAGTCATTTCAATCTACTACATTTTTTCTCAAAGATAATATGAATAGTGACTTCTAGTGATTTTTTTGTGTAATACTGAAAATATAAATAATCATCGTCAATCAAAAGTAAATCTTGAATCATTGCCTTATCAAAAGTATTTGTGTAGCCATTTCCTTTCCGTTTGAGTTAGCTAATATATAAAAAAAACTTCTACTAAATATTGAATTATCAATTTATTTTTTATTAGAGATTTTAAAATATTTTTTTCTACAGTGCAGGTTTTTTTCATACCTGGACATCTATATGTAATATATAGGGGTTTGAACTCAGACTTTCACACGACCCTCAGTCATCCATGCTATCTCAGACTGCTGATACATTTGATAAAACACATGTCAAAAAGATAAATAATCACCACTAAGTATTTCATGCTAAACCAGCACTCGTCAGTTGGTCCAGATTATCATCTCCACACATATATACAATCAAAGCTCAGCTTATATTAAGATAGCCAATCTTCATACTTTAATGGACAGGCTTCAAACTATTTCACCTCACAAATCTTCAGCCATCCATTTCATTGAAAATCTGATGATGGAACACTCAAAGCCCACCTTTAATTTTTCTTTAACAAAAATTTAAATGAAATAACAAGTCATGAAGCTACTTATGTTTTTGCACAGCAAAGCCATGTCATTTTCACTGTTTATATTGGATATCAAGATATTCTGCATAAGGATTCCTAAACAAATTACCATATTCTGATTTTTCTAATATCATTCTTTCTTCACTGTTTCATAAGTAATAAGTATTAGTTTAGCAAATTCTTGGGGTTATAACTAAGTATCACTTTTTAAATGTGCTATATATCTCTCATGTTAAAATTTGTGTCGTGGTTTGGTTTTAGAAATTTTCCTAAGAATGTTTGTATGTATATTTTTGCCTTTATAATCTTATTTCTATTTTTTTGTGTTACTTTATATATATATAAACCCCTGACCATGGTTTCATGCTTTGGCAGGGTAGGTTCAGACATCCTGACAGATATATATATATTAATGTTACTGTCTGTATTGGAAAGTAACAAAGTAAGATATTTGTGACAGTTGATAAGAATCATTTTATTGTAATAACAAAATTCCAAACTGTACAGAAAATGCACTATTTAATGTATATATATGTTCAAAATTTTATGAATAGACATTGCTAGGAATTGATTTTCACTTAATAATAAGAATTATTACTATCATCATCATCCTCATCATTAACTATTGAAACATATCACATATAACTAGGCTTACTTTCATAAAAATATAATTATTCAAGATTATATTTAAACCAAAATAATTTTAAAAAATCATTCAGAACTAAAAAAATATTGCAATCATAGTAAACTTTGTTAAGATAATATTAAACAATTTCTCAAACAACCCAAAATATTTATTTATTCTCCATTAGTATGATTCAATTTTAAATACCAAATCTAATTCAAAATGTAGTTTTTAACAGCTAACGAAATAATAAGAGTGATTATTTGTAGAGTACTTGTTTTCTGAACTGATTTCTGAATAAAAAAAAGTGAAAAAAAAAAAATTAAAATCAATCTGGTCCATTAATAAAATTAAGAAATTCATTATTTTGATGCTTTTGAGATGTAACAAAAAGGTTAAAGGTGAATTTGTGATAACTCTGCAAACTAATTCGCAAACGATAAATGAATCCATATGTATCATATGTTGATTCTTATTCAGTTTATTTTCTATGCAAACCTTTTTTTTCTGAAAGTCTTTATCACATTGCCTAACTGTAGTTCTTTGTATTCTAACCTCAGCCATAAACTACATAGGGTCTACCATAAAGATCATGTTCACTTGCATTATAAATATACTTTTAGAAAATCTATCATTCATTATTTGCTTCATGTGGATAATCCAATAAAGAAGGGTTTTATATTAATAGATTCAATATATTTTTCATCAAACTAAAAAATGCTTCAATGGATCTTATGATCTTACCATATTATTTTTTGAAAAAATTTTTTTTTAGTAATTTTATGTTACATCAAAGATATTCCATGTCTTATTTCCATATAATATGATCTAAATAATTGTTCCAATTTACTATTAATTTATTTAAGTAATTACATCACTGTGATAAAATATTTATGTTTAACTCGTTAAATGCAACAACATTTTGGAGCCTACGCTGCATCTTAACACATAAGTCTGCCTTTTTATTTTAAAATGTTTCTAAGATAATTAAATTAATTCATATTCCCAAGCTGATAAGAATCCAAGATTAAAACCTGATGATTTTTTTAAGCATAGATTATCAAAGCACTTGTATTTTTTTGAACATTAGTTACTAAACCAATCTTCACAATTTGCAATCAAAACATTATAAATGCTAGCATTACATGATCCTCTTATATGCATATTCCTATAGTTTTAATAATGACTTTTTTCATCCTACTCTAAAGGCAGAGACAAATCATGGGATTTTATAGCATTATATCATCTAGTATTTACTGATTAATCACTAGAAATGATTTATTTATTTATCATTATTTGAATTGGTAAATTTAATACAATCATCAGCAAAATGTCAATTTAGATGACAAAACAATGAAGTTTTCATTTTTGTCTTTAATTCATTCAAATTAAAAACTGCATAATTAAACCTATATCACACCTTAGTACATGATTCATATCACCTGTGAACAGTTTTACAGAGGTGAAGCTAATACATAACACCAGTTTTTTTTAAAATGAGTTTTCTACTGCTAGCAATAACATTTTCTTTCACATCATTATGATGAAGTTTATACAAAGTGAATAAACTTTGGTGGATAACTAATCACTGCTCAAACAACTGAGTCAAATGCATTAACTAAATCAATAAAGGCAAAATAAAAATTATGCACATAGCAGTTTTCTTTCATTTTCTGGCAATGAAAACCATGTTTTTAATGCTTCTAGATTACCTCCAACTATGCCCAGTTTCTAATATTCATTCATCTAAAGCTGAAAGAAGTCTGTCAATAAAATCTTTGAAGTATTTTGCTATGGCTAAAAGTGACATTCCACATTACTTAGTTTTTTTTCTATTAAATTATAATAATAAAATTACCTTTAAAATCAAACTGAATCTTTTCACAAGTCCACAATATTTTAAACCTTCTTTTGGTATCACATCACAACCTGAAGCCTTTGCCTTTTTTAGATTCAAAAGAGCAGAGTTTAATAGTCAAAGTAAGAGTCATAGATCACATGACCCTATTCTCTTAAGCTTGTAAGTTATAAACAATGAGGATTGCCAATTCCTCAACAAGCTTTTGTGATAAATGCTTAGCCAGAGCCAACACTTAAAAATATCTCTGTCAGGAACCTCTCCCCCCAAACCCCTGACCATGGTTTCATGCTTTGGCACTCCTCAGAGAGGTAGCAGGGTAGGTTCAGACATCCTGACATATTTTAAGTGCTGGCTCTGGCTAAGCATTTATCACAAAGCTTGTTGAGAATTGGCAATCCTTATTTTTTATAACAGAGATTAATCTCTAACGTTTTATTGATATTAATAAAGATATAAATATCTTAGGTTTTAATGAGTGATGTATCTGAGTGGTAGATTCTGGAGGTCAAAGTTCACGGATCCTGAATCAGTTTTGTCATTTCTGCTACTCAACTTCTTTTGAACTCCCAACAGTAAAGCATTTGTTTTTTTAATGATTAAATAATCATATCAGTAGCACTTCATCTGTCTTTTATATCTGAGTGTTACTTTACTTTATAAATTTTATTCATTTTCAAAAATCAATATACAACGGCCTACATTCAGTTAATATTTTATTTTATTGTCATTTCGCATATTTAATAACCAGTATAGATTAACGGTGATACGAATCTTTCTCTTATTAACAGTATTCAATATTAGAATTATAATTAATACTTATCAAGATAGCATCAGTAATAAGAGTAATAAATCTAATACCAGTTTTCATTGCTTTTTAATAGAAAAATTGCCAAAAGGTATAAATTTAAGCACTTTGATAATTTTCTTCATTCAAATTCTGTACCTGAGAGACATATTTGTTTTATTTTACACATATATTTAAATTAATATTTAATATAGTTTAAAAATATTTTTAATGTTTTTTTCTTCTGTTACAACCCGCAGAATATTATTTCCATTCGAATTATTTTTAAGATAAATATTATCAGAATTTAAAAAAAGTAATCAAATAAAAAATTCATGGCTTTAAACAAGTAAGTGATCTGAGTTCAAGGGTGGATTTTTGAATCTTTTTTTTCCTTTTCATGCTATTAGTTGCCAGACGGATAATGGTGTTTAAGAGCTATAATAGCAAGTAGATCCTTTAGTTGCATTTAAATGGAAGATTTCTTATATAAAATATAAACATTAAAAGCATAAAGATGAGTTGTGAATTTGGGGTAATTTTGATATACTGTATATATAATTTGATTTATAAGTGTCAAACTGTCTACATGCATAATTTTAAAATCATCTACTTCAGATAAATATTTTAAGGGTTATTATTTGTAAATTATTAGGCTACAAATTATTATATTATTCCTAACCCAGATATAAACTTTAAACACACTTGAAGATTAAGGTATCAGTTTGGTAGTTATAAATCAAATCATAATAATTTGATATTTATAAATAGTGAACAAATGATAAAGGCATGTGTAAATTTTTGTGACCTACCCAACTGAAGAGTGCTGATTCAACATGAAATGCTTTTAGAGTTCATTTGTCTTTTCCCAATACCCTTATTCATATGTTTCAAGAATATGTGATTGAAAAGAAGTTTTAAGTATATCCAAAAATGTATTTCAAAATTTCTAAAATCTCAATTTTTAAACTATATAAATACTTGGACATATTATTAATATGGATAGAAACATAATATATAGAATTAATTATAGAATTAAATGTAGATAAATTACATTTGATAAAAATAATATTAAAAAGAAATATGCCAATATACTTGAAAAAAAATTTTTTAAAATAATATTATACCAATTCCTATTTATTGAACTAAGACTTTAACTTTTAATAAAAAAGCAATATAAGAATTGTAAATCATATAGTATAGAATAGAAAAATGCTGTATTTGGATTATTAAGAGTGATTAAATGCCTGTGGATGGTTTGTGTTTATGCTTTCCATTGTGTCAGATAGCATGCTATATTAAACAGATATTAATTAGTTTATTGTAGTCATTAGTGACATGAATTAACCATACATTGGGTGTTATGCAGGTCTCATTACAATCATTTAATTCATTGATTTTTTTGCTTTGCCATGATTCCTTGAATACCTTGACCCATTTCCTCATTATCTCTCACAAGATAGATGTTTTCCTACTGGGGTTCTATTTCAGGCACTTCTAATGCATAAATGTATGGACACTAATTTGTGCAACCACTTTCAGAAATATGTTCTTGGCCATCATGCAGGTGTATTCTCACTTTGTGTAAATCTGACAAAGCCACCCAGAGGGTCTTAAGCAACCTCATTCACATAGGTCAGCATTTCCCAACCTGTGGTACGCGAGTTGCTTGTTGGTGGTACATGAAAAATAATCAATAATGGCGGACATAAAAAATAAAAAAATTAAATCATAAAAATATCATAGAAACGTTTTTTCCTATAATTCATAAAAATTATTTTAATGAATAATATTATACAGTAAAGTTAATATGTACAGTCGATGATCGAAAATCCAGCCATTGATATCGTTTTTTTTTTTTTGGAGTGCACTTTTAAATTTAGCCGTTAGCCACGAGTAACTTGAGATGTCGTCGCCACTGTTGTGATAGTGCTGCACTCTCATTCACTTCACCGCATGGCTTACAAGTGACAGGTTATTGTTTGTGATTGTATCGTCTTTGTTTATTAAAATTCATTGATCCCTATATAACCTGCTTATTCGAACTAGACAAAAGCACAGGTTTTTTTAAGACAATCCTTTTGATCTCTCTTCGAAATTGTATGATTTTGATTGGCTTCAGGTGCTTGCATATTTATCTGATATTTTTGCAAATAAATGAACTTAAATTTGACACTTCAGAATAACTCGATAACGATCTTTAATGTTAATGATAAAATTGAAAGTATGATTAAGAAATTAGATTTTTGGAAACAGTGTATTGAAAACAATCAACCGGAAAAATTTGAAACTCTACATATTTTTTGTTTGAAAATAAGGTTGGTCTGTCTCAAGATATACAGAAAATATAATAGCACATTTAACAGGATTAAAATTGTCTTTCATGGAATATTTTCCAAAACCGAAAACACAAATGATAAGTGGATTTCAAACCCCTTCTATGAAGAAAATTTAGAAAAAGCTACATCATTATCAATAAAAGAGAAAGAAAATTTAATAGAATTATCGACACAATCTAATTAATTTTGGTTAAACATTAAAGAATATGAACAGTTTTCTGAGAAAGCTCTTAAATTATTATTACCATTTACTAGTATGGAATTAGTAGAAAGAGCTTTTTCTTCATATATATTTTTTTTAAAAAAAAGTATTGAAACAGATTGAATGCAGCTGTAGACTTAAGGGTAATCTTGCATCTTCTGAACCAAATTTCAAAAAATTATGTTCTTCGAAACAAGCACAAGGATCTCATTAAATTTATTTTATAAAAACATTTGATTATGATAAAAAAATATATTAATTGGGTTTTTATAATTTTGTGTTTTTATTAAAACCATTTATTAGTAAATTAAATATGACAAAATAGTAGATAAATATGATACTTTGAACAAACACATACATATATGTTACAGTGAGTTTATAATTTCAGTGAGTTTATAATCCAGCATGACGTATGTAATTTGTCTCATTATGTGATGTCAATACATGGTCACCCTATAATATGTATAATGCAAATAAAATAACACACTCCCAATAACAAATTTCACAAAATACAATCATTTTTACGAAGTGGTACAATTTAGCATGATATACTACCAAGTGGTACGTGAGCCAAAAAAGGTTGGGAAACGCTGACATAGGTGATTGTAAATTATAATGTAATACCACCTTTATTATTTTATTGATAAACCTGCAATGCTATTTGTAAGACGTAATTGTATGCCTTTCACCAATCATTCTATTTAGTTATTTAGGTCTGATTATGTAATTACAGTTTTGTTTAGGCTGAAACATCTTGCTCCCACCCATTTGGGATAATCTCCCAAATCTAATAGAAATGTGATCACACATACTCTTAAAATCACACATCATCAACTATTACTTATATGTATAATGTCATAATAAAATCTGTTATATGTAAGTTCATGATATTTTGATGAAAGTTAAGCTATAACTTGTTATTTATCTGATTCATTTGTTCCATAACCTTGGCGTATTAACCATACCAACCAAATTTCATGTATTACCGCACAATTATGTATTAGCACAATATTTATTTTTATTTACGTAACTTCCAAATGACCTATTTAATAAAGCTGCCAAGGTGCACAATTGCAGAGTAGATCATAAGAAAACTTGTAATAATGATTGTATGGGCATACACACACATACATATTTTGTTTAATTTATAATTATCAAATGACCGTATTTAATTGTTTAATAAATTTATCTTACATCATTTATCTGTGTTATAGTATTTTGCTATTCACTGCCCGAATCTCTAGTGTTAACCATTTGATTTAATTATATTACCTCTCTCCCTAATTAATGACATATCATTAATTATTATCAGTTAGACTACCGTTTGTTTCACATTGCCTTGAATATATTATTACTGCTATGATTATTAAATATCATTGGGCAATGGTCTCTACCATTGTTTAATTCACTGATAAATCATAAATTACTTATTATTATCATTAATGAATGGTTAAGAAATTATTAATTGACAAGTATCCAACTATTTCTTGATAATTTATCCTTCTTTATAATGGCAAAACTGTAGTTATAGCCAGAGCATTCTGTAATTGTTATATTTCTTTGTGATTATTAGTCAATCACTTAGTATCATTGATTTTAAGCCTTTTTGCTCTCCCTGTTCTCATTGTCAGGACTGGAGTAATAAAAAGCTTGTTAGTATCCTCAAAAGCATTGCTCATATAGTCATAGACTTTGGAGCACAAGTAAATCAGTTAATATTTAGTATTGTTCCAGACCTGTGTATCTTGCACATGTTAGATTGCTGTATGTTTGCTTGGATCTAGATCTTGTTGAATGAATACACGATTTTGACTGGTACAATATCTATTACATGTAACTACAATAAGCAACCTTTTTTATCCATAATAACATTATCTATCAGACATATTAACAATAATTATGATAATACCATTATTATTTTTTTCAAATTCAATATAATCAAAAGGAAGATGAATTTTATTAGTGTAGCCTTTAAACCTGGATTTAATGCATTTAATGGGTATAAATTATCATCTAGCATTTTCTGATTACTCAAGATTATAGCAGATAGCATCCCTGACATTGATTACAGATGGAGTTAGGGATATTACAGATAAGATAAAGAAACAAGGGAGTAGAGATGTATATGTTATGATAGGGACAAATAATTTGTCAGAGCCATCTGAGAGAGTAATGGATGAGTACAAAAAATTGATTAGTAATTTGAGTAAGGTTAAAGGAAGAGTAGAAACAGTTGAATTATTACCAAGTTTGACAATAGGTATATGTTAGACAGGGCATGTTCTATAAATAAGATTGAAAAAATTGTGTGAGAGAAATGATGTTATGTTTGTAGATGTGTGAAATTTTTTTATTAGTAAGAGGGAGTTATATAGTAAAGATGGATTGCACTTAGCAAAACAAGGAAATTAAGTTTTAGGAAGTTTGATAAAGGATATAGTTCAGGAAACTTATAAAGGGGGTATGGGGTTTTAAATTGCAGTATTATCAAAAAGAAGAATGGACTGATGTAAGAAATAAACAAAGGGTATCTGATTTTGATATAAATGTAGACATGGAGAGGGAATGAGTTTGTAAAATTAATGGTAAGCAAGTTATTTATAAATGTAATGGAAAAGAAAGAGTCAAAAGAATTTATAAAGAAGTAGTTAGGAAAGAAGAAATCTTTAAAATTGGATATTTGAAAATGCAAAGTGGTAGGAGACCAGAAAAGTAGCTGAAATTAAAAACAAAGCAGTTAAAAATGAAGAGCTTGAGGTACTAGCAGTGATGGAAACAAAATAACCTATGCTGGAAGATTTGGTACAGCAGGGTGTAAATAGAAAAAAAAAAGAAAAAAGAAATGGTGGAATTGGAGTTACGTCAAAAAAATATTTAAATACTGATAAATGTCAAAAACATTTGTAGTTTGAGATAAGGTTAGGAAGTCAAGAATGAATGGTGGCTATAATAAATATAACCACTGGAGCTAGTCAAACTATAATGAAATGGAACAGTAGCATATATAAATGCCTAGATAAGAATAGAGTTTCAAAAAGAGGGGAAGAAAATAATAGTTATAGAGGATATAAATGGACATATTGAAGAAATTGATGTGGTTTACAAGAATGGACAGCTTTTGAAGAATTTTTGTCAGAGAGTGAATTTGAGCTTGGAAATTTAGCAAATATTTATGAGGGATAATACACATGGTCTAGAAATAATATATTTCACACAATAGATTATATAATAGTACAGAAAGAGAGAATGAATAAAGTTTGGAAAATTAGTGTTTGATAATGGAGAGAGAGAGAGAGTATGTAATAGTGATCATAATTTCTTTATAATAGAAATGGTTACTAATGTAATGGAAAATAATAATAAAAGTAGAAAGGATAGTGAAAGATGTGGATGGAGAATGAATAATAAGAATAAGTTAGAAGAATAAAAAATAAAAGTTGAAATCATAGAAGAATTGGTTGGGGGGGGGGGTATAAGGATTGGTGTGGTGAAGTAGAAAAAGTGGCAAATAGGGATTTAGATGAGAATATTTAGAAGAATAAAAGTAATAGAAGAGTGGGAGTCAGTAAAAGTGTAAAAGAGAGGAGAAAAGCATGCAGAGAATATAAGTGCACTATTAAGAACAAAGAAAGTGACAAAGTTATTAATGTTAAATTGGAAAGGTATTTTAAAAGAAAGAAGTTTGCTAAAATAGATAATTATATAGAGAGAATAAAATTAAAAAGAAAATTTTTGAAGGATATTAATAAAAGTGGAAGAGATGGGAGTAAAAAAATTTGCAAATACATGAAAAGAAAAATGTGGGGAAGAGAGAAATAGTATTACTAGATATGAGAATAGAGTGTAGTTCTAGAGAAGAATTAAAGATAATCTTAAATAAGTATGCAATGGATATAGAAAAGATGTTAAATGTGAAGGACAGAGTGATAACAAACATAAAAGCATATAGTAATGGAAATATTAGTTTTACAGAAAATGAATTGAAGGTGTGACACTACAATTCTTTTCCTTCCCCTAATAACTGAATCTTAATTATTAAAATCGCTGCTGAGGGCGCCACCAAGGATTTCTCTCTTGGAACCTGGCCACGAAGCTTTACATAAACCTGGTCTTATTTATTTTCGAACGGCGATTCACCGATTACAAATTTTGTTTATAATCTGACAGGGGTTTTCATTTAAGGACACTAACTAATTATTATAAATAATTAAAGAATTCAAATATACATTGGATACAAAAAAAACAACTTTCCTTTATTATTATTATTATTAATAACATTATATTTCTGCCCGATCCAGAGAGAACTGACTTACAATTTCTGATTTTCAAACTGTTAACTTTCTAAGTATTCTTCCCAAATATCTACCATTGATTTACTCACGCCGACACTAACACTGCGGATTCTAGCAGGCGTGTATACAAAGGTGACTTATAGTATATAATCTTTCCTGAAGTTTATTTTTAAACCCCACTTTATTTGGTAAATAAATAACTTGCAAAAACTTAAAATGAACGTATAAGTGTCTTTCGTTTTCTTATACTTTCAACACTTCCCTTATTTTTCTACTAACAAGCAAGTAACGCCTAAGGTTCTCTGTTGCTTGGCAGCGCACTTTATACCCCACCCTGTTGTTACCCTCTAGATCGAACAGATATTAAATAATTTAATATACAGTCATACCAATATTGCATAAAAATATTTAACGAGAATTAACATAAATAGTTTACAATATTAAATAAATTTATTTCCCCACCTCTATTGTTGAAACATTCGTAACAAATATAATAAACGAAAAATAAATCAAAGATAAAGTTCTATTACGCTTTAACTAAAGTTCCCATTAATTGAAAAGTTTATAATTACCCTGATTGATCAGAGCGAAGTGGTCTGACTTTCATAGATTCACATTCCATTTGTCGTGCCTTTGTCCTTGTATATGAGAATTCTGGTGTGTCCATGGATGTTCCTTTGGTTGTCCGGCTAGCGATATACATTTCTTTCCCTTCCTTGACTCTTTCGGTAGCTTCATTCAGATGGAGTGGCGGCCAATTGCCCAAAGGGGAAGGTTTTGATAGCTTTAGCTGCTATGCATTTGAAAAGAGTCCGCAAAATAAATTTCTATAATAATTTCTGATTCGGAGCACAGCTTCTCTCTTTTTTTTTTTTATTGTCCTTCCTGGTCTCTCAAGTCAACTGACTTACTCTAAAAACGATTTTATCTCTCTTTCTTTTATCTTTTTTTTTTTTTTTTTAATTAGCGTAATAGCAATTATTAACCAAATACTTTTAGTTTGTGAAAGTTTCAACAATAGAGTCTAATTACTACCAACAATCTAATTTTGTTTTCTTTCCCCCACCCTTTTATCTCTCGAGTTTTCTCCCTTTTAATTAAACACTTTTAACATTTTTGACAATAAATTATATTTTATCTTTTTTCTTTTTTTTTTTTTTTTTAAAACAAATTTTTGCTCAAATCTATAGCAAAAATAAAAGTTTAAGATTTTACCCTTCCCATTAAATTAAAATCATTTGTTAATTTTTATTTTACAAACTATTTAACTTCGGAAAATATCTATGACGAAATTATAAATATGTGAGCTTATATATATATATGAGCTGACTTAAAATATCAGCTCATTGCCCCATTTGTCATATAAAAAAAAACAATAAAAAAAAACTTTAATTGCCCCGAGGTGACTTTTCCCAACTTTTCTTGGGGTTATAGTTACTCGTACTCGTGGGTTCGTTACAGTTCTCCCATCTAACTTTACTTTCTCCACCTACCCCTTGGTCCTCCCATTCTATATCTTGTAATATTTCTAATACTTCCTCAATGGATAGCCGACGGTTTTCGGCCAACTTATGTTGCACACCCGACGGAAGGTTAAATTTGATAGTTCACACTATCTGGAATTGATCCATCGGATATGCCTCCAAGGCTCTCAATTTTGCCACTTGACGTTGGAAAAACTGGCTATATGTACCATCTTTGTCCGCTTTATACTTTTCTTGCGATATCTTCATGCGTATGGTTTCTTGTTTCTCCACGCTCCAAAACCCTCGCAAAATCATAGTTCGATATTCTTGGAATGTAGGGGGTTTGTAATTTACCGCCTTCCACCATTCCCTAGCGGAACCACTCAAATGGCTCATTGCTATTATGATCTTCTCTTTTTCTTTCGACTTATGGACATAGAAAAAATCATCTAGACTGTCCAAGTAGTCAAAAGGGCTTTCCTCCCTTTCCCTTTTAAATGTTTTTATGTGTATAAATTTTGCCAATGTGACCCTATCGAACTCTTCTCCAGATTCATTGAGCTTTCTTTCCATTACCTCTTTCTCTCAGTTTATTTGTATAGCCTTCTTGTTCGGATTTCTTTAGTTTCCCCTGTAAACTGCTCTGTCTCTTCGTTTTCTGTCTTTTCTTCCTCTTTACTAACTTTATGGTCCGCTGGGTCTATGACTTCCTTTTTTTTCATTGTTCCTATTCTTTTCCCTCTCTTTTAATTCATTCACATCTTTCCTCAATTCTTGTATCATGCCTTTCATTTCTTTTATTTCTTTACGGTCTTCCATTACAATTTCTTTGAGCTCAGCGATAGCTCTCAATATTTCTTGTAACTGACACCGCTCGGAGTTTTTAAATGTTACCACCGGGCTTTTCATGCTACTTTCGTCCTCAATCATATTTTATTCTTTTGTTTTCTTTAATTTTATATTCGAACTCATAACCCTCCCTATGAGAATACTGACATACCACCACCATCTGAAATCCACCACCCTTACTAAATTTTTTTTTTTTTAAACTCTGATCTCTGGATGTTTCTCTTGTTAACGAGCCCGACACGTTGGAAGCGCCATTTTCTAACTTTTCTCCTCTGTGACACTACAATTCTTTTCCTTCCCCTAATAACTGAATCTTAATTATTAGAATCGCCACCGAGGGCGCCACCAAGGATTTCTCTCTTGGAACCTGGCCACGAAGCTTTACGTAAACCTGGTCTTATTTATTTTCGAACGGCGATTCACCGATTATAAATTTTGTTTATAATCTGACAGGGGTTTTCATTTAAGGACACTAACTAATTATTATAAATAATTAAAGAATTCAAATATACATTGGATACAAAAAAAACAACTTTCCTTTATTATTATTATTATTAATAACATTATATTTCTGCCCGATCCAGAGAGAACTGACTTACAATTTCTGATTTTCAAACTGTTAACTTTCTAAGTATTCTTCCCAAATATCTACCATGGATTTACTCGCGCCGACACTAACACTGCGGATTCTAGCAGGCGTGTATACAAAGGCGACTTATAGTATATAATCTTTCCTGAAGTTTATTTTTAAACCCCACTTTATTTGGTAAATAAATAACTTGCAAAAACTTAAAATGAACGTATAAGTGTCTTTCGTTTTCTTATACTTTCAACACTTCCCTTATTTTCTACTAACAAGCAAGTAACGCCCTAAGGTTCTCTGTTGCTTGGCAGCATACTTTTATACCCCACCCTGTTGTTACCCTCTAGATCGAACAGATATTAAATAATTTAATATACAGTCATACCAATATTGCATAAAAATATTTAACGAGAATTAACATAAATAGTTTACCATATTAAATAAATTTATTTCCCCACCTCTATTGTTGAAACATTCGTAACATATAATAAACGAAAAATAAATCAAAGATAAAGTTCTATTACGCTTTAACTAAAGTTCCCATTAATTGAAAAGTTTATAATTACCCTTATTGATCAGAGCGAAGTGGTCTGACTTTCATAGATTCACATTCCATTTGTCATGCCTTTGTCCTTGTATATGAGAATTCTGGTGTGTCCATGGATGTTCCTTTGGTTGTCCGGCTAGCGATATACATTTCTTTCCCTTCCTTGACTTTTTCGGTAGCTTCATTCAGATGGAGTGGCGGCCAATTCTCCAAAGGGGAAGGTTTTGATAGCTTTAGCCACTATGCAAGAGTCCGCAAAATAAATTTCTATAATAATTTCTGATTCGGAGCACAGCTTCTCTCTTTTTTTTCTTTATTGTCCTTCCTGGTCTCTCAAGTCAACTGACTTACTCTAAAAACGATTTTATCTCTCTTTCTCTTATCTTTTTTTTTTTTTTTTTAATTAGCGTAACAGTAATTATTAACCAAATACTTTTAGTTTGTGAAAGTTTCAACAATAGAGTCTAATTACTACCAACAATCTAATTTTGTTTTCTTTCCCCC
This sequence comes from Epiperipatus broadwayi, assembly GCA_028023455.1. NCBI lineage: Eukaryota > Metazoa > Onychophora > Udeonychophora > Euonychophora > Peripatidae > Epiperipatus > Epiperipatus broadwayi. The sequence goes on from JAQFVV010006222.1 coordinate 7,315,776, forward strand.
ACCCTTTTATCTCTCAAGTTTTCTCCCTTTTAATTAAACACTTTTAACATTTTTGACAATAAATTATATTTTATCTTTTTTCTTTTTTTTTTTTTTTTAAAACAAATTTTTGCTCAAATCTATAGCAAAAATAAAAGTTTAAGATTTTACCCTTCCCATTAAATTAAAATCATTTGTTAATTTTTATTTTACAAACTATTTAACTTCGGAAAATATCTATGATGAAATTATAAATATGTGAGCTTATATATATATATTTGAGCTGACTTAAAATATCAGCTCAAAGGAGATAGGAAAGAAAGTGAAATGTGGAAAGGCAAGAGGTTTAGGTGGATGGGCAGCAGAGATGGTAATGAATTTAGGAAATAGGGCAAAATTAAGCCTATTATCATGTTTTAATAAGATGGCACTGAAGAGGGAATTTCTGGATAGTTGGAATAATACAAGAGTAAGGCTACTATTTAAAGGAAAGGGTAAGGATCATAGAAAGTTCAGCAATTATAGACAGATAGTGGTGACATCAATGATATATAAAGTTTTAGCATATGTGGTGGCTGGAAGGGTCACAAAATGGATGGAAAAAAATAATATAGTGGGAGAAATGCAAGGAGGTTTTTGATCAGATAGGCATATAGGAGATAATTTATTTCTAGTTACATAACTTATATATATATATATATATTGTACCAGTCCATACTCCCTGCGGAATTCTTTTCCTAATCTTGCACTGAGCATGAAGTGACCAAGATTCAACAGGTAAAGAAATGGATATCAATCTAGCCGATTGTCTATAATCATGTATATTGGTACTTCCAGCTAAATTGATAGAAAGAGTGGATTGACAGGACTCTTCCAGTTAAAAACACCCTTTAGTTGATATCTTATTTGAATGCCCGAATATTTAGAACAATGGCAAGTACACACCTTTGAAAAATCTATTTACAAAATAGACCTTTGCGTGCCACTTCTAAAAAAGAATCAAAAATGAATTTTTCACCCTCCTAGAAGGATGTGCAATACCATATGTTCAGCGGAGCATAAGAATAAGATTTAACACCCTGGTAGAGCGATATGCCTTTGTGGCTAGCTCAGTCACTCTACAATCTAGGGTCTTCAAATGGGTAAGTTAAATGATTATTACCAGTACGTGGTTGATAAGGAAAGAATACATTTTGATCAATATAAATAATAATATGAAAACGAAACAAGTTTAATATTATGATTAAATATTTATTTAATCCCAAATACCCACCCCTGTTTCATACTAATGATGATATAATAACAAAATACTAAATAATTAATTATCCCAAACCATATATATTTGAGGTGTTGAAATAGATAAAATACAATTTTAAATAAGAAAAATAATAAATCCCTAAAGTTATCTACAATGTTTTATAAAGAATGGAAGTGGTCTGAGCTTTTTTTGACCCTGTGGAAATAAGTTATACTTTGTGTGATTTGATATATATATATATCAGATTAGAGATCTTCAGTTATACAGGCATATACTTTTACTGATGACTTTAAAACCTTTTTATTGATAGCAAATATAATAATAAAAACTATGCATATATTTGCACTATGAAATATTTCACTAATTTTATATTTTTCAACAAGTCAAATAAGGTTGCGTTAGTTCAGATACTATATAGTACGCAACATGAGGTACCGTATCTATTTCCTTTTTGACATAGATAAATTCCTATACATGTATATACGTGCAGAACAATTAAACACTTACTATTTTAAATATAAAGTTATTTAAGGACTTGCTGACAGGGAATCTACAATATATCCCTTCTTACACGCATTGTGAGGTGTAGCAGTGACAAAAAAAAAATAACTTAAAAAAAGATATACGGTTAAATACATTTTTTTTTTTTTTTTAGATATTCAACATGAGATATCGTATTAACCGAATATTATAAGCGTATGTACGCATACACGTGTATATTTGTGTATGACGAATTTCAGGAGTAACAAAAAGGACAACGAATAGCAACAAGAAAAAAAAATCTCATTGCAACCTTTGTTGAAAATACTAGAATTTGAATTTGACTCAAAAGATTTAATTAAAAGCTTTAACATTTATGCCCGTAATAACCGTAAATTCAATATACGTATGCGAGAGACTCTCTCTCTTTTTTAAATGATTCATAATAATAACAAAAAAATAATAATATATTTAATCGGAAACATCAAAGTTAATTATTTCAATATTAATAAAATATCCTAAAACAAACTTATATCTGCGTCTTCATTCTTCTCCTCTGGGCTCTGAGTGGGCTTCAAGTCAACTGGCTGTGTAGTGAGGATTTCATATATTTAGCAAGGCAGCGTTTGTCATCATTGTGGGCGGCTGGAACTGGCATGGTCACATCTTGATGGCTTGGGACAGAGAAAGGGCGGTGCGCTGGCTGGTTGTCTACCCCACAGTCATTTTACTGGACTCACTGGTAGATTGCTTCATATTTTCCTCAGTTTGTATATGATAATAAATTTTATCAAATGTTCATTTTCTATCTTGACTAGTTTATTAAATTCTTAAGAAATCAAGAGTTCTTAAAAGAACTATATAATGGATTTCTTAGAAAATGTCAGCAGCGGTCTAGTCCATAAATTTATCTCTAAGTTGCTAGATGATTGAAAATCTCTGGAGCCCAAGTAGTGAATGACTTGAATGCCAAAAAAAGAATGAATCTCACTGCACTGACTAAACTATATCAATTCCACTAGCCCTCTGAGAAGTATGAACTTTTAATTTAGCTTATCACTTAGATTACAACATTGCTTACAATCTTTCCGACCAAATTTTACATTTTAGGGTTTGATACAATGATTAGTTTCCATCTTGAAAAACCCAGACCACTTGCTTACAAAATCAATTCAAAAGAATTTTTAAAAAGATAACAGTTTAATTATAGCATTATCAAACATTTTGCTTTTGATCAGATTTTTGCAAAAGCAATTAACATTCTTAGCTTACAGAATAAAATTAGTTTTTAGAAAAGTAATTAAAAAAATATATAATAAAAAAATATATATACAAGTATGTTGGAACAATTGCTTTAATTATTTACTTTACTAATATGTTCCAACATTTGATCCATTTGTTTAATAAATTTGCTTTTCTCTATTTGAATTTTTCAGAAAAAAACAAAATACATAAAATAACATATCATAAAATATACAAAAATGAAAAATAAAAAAAATACATGAGTTTATTATACGTGTACAATATTTGTGTGACCATTTAATGTTTGCTTTAGATTGGTGTGTGTGGTATTCTAATTGCTCAGATCCAACTTCCATTATTAATATAGCACATTTATATGTTTGTTGTGCCTAATATGTACAAATCTATATATGTATCTGCTGTAATATTCTTTACAGCAGATTTTGTGCAAGGCCATTTGATAATGCCTGGCACAATATATATATATATATATATGAGTAGAAAAAATAATATAGTGGGAGAAATGGAAGGTTTTTGATCAGATAGGCATATAGGAGATAATTTATTTGTAGTTATACAACTTATAGATATGAGTAGAAATTCTGGTAGAGAGAGATATATGGATTTTATAGATAAAGAGAAGGCATATGATAGAGTAAATAGAAATAGATTATGGGTAAGTTTAGTAAATTTGGGATTGGATGGAGCTTTAGTGGATCTTATTAACAGATTGTATGAAAATAATTACTATATGTATTAATTAGGGAATACAGAATCAGTTAAAGTTAACAATGGAATGGAACTAAGGTAAGGATGCCTTATGTCACCTATTTTGTTTTTGTTGTATTTGAGAGAAATGGAGAGAGCAATAGAAAGTCTTGGAAGAGGGATAGAGATACCGTTAATAGGTGGCAAGAGAGTATATACATTGTCGGGGGGGGGGTTGCGGATGATGTTTTTTTGTGTATGGAAAGTAGGAAAAATATGAAAGTTATGCTGAAGACATGCACAAGGGTGGATAAAGAGATAGGGATTAAATTTAGTGAAGAAAAATTAAAAGTAATGATGATTAATACTGGGAAGAAAGAAGAGAAATATTTTTTATTGGAGATTATAAAGTTAAGTGTGGTGAATAGTATAACTATTTGGGAATCATCTTAAGTAATCAGAAAAATTGTTTGGATGAATGGGAAAAAAAATTGATAAATGAAATAAAGAAAAGAAAGGGATTGATAAAGAAATTAACAGTGTTTTTATATAATAAATATGATGTAATTAGAATTGTATGAAAGGAAGTGGCAGTAGCAAGGTTAACATATAGTAACAATGTGCATTAGTAAAAGCATGTTAGATTACTTACAAAAAGTACAAAGAGAAGTAGGAAGACATGCAAAAGGTGTGATGATTGTGTTAGGAGAATTGTTAAGGGTTATAGTGCAAGGAATGGGATAGACAAATAGATGCATTAATAAAAAATAGGAGTTGGAGAGATGGAGAACTAGTTTGGAGAGTAAAAAGAATTTAAATATATATAGAAGTAAACAGAATATCGGGTACGAGTTAATTTACAATAATAGCAAGGAAAGTAGTTTACTGTTTAAGGCTCAAATAGAATCTTTAGATACAAGGGAATATACACATAAATGGAAAAATGTGGGTGATTTAGTCTGCAAGTTGTGTAAGGAAGGCAGAGAAAATATTAGACATCTGTTAATTGAAAGGAAATGCCTGCAAGCAGAAAAAATACAAATAATGAAGTTGTGAAACAATAAAACATAAGCAAAGTGATTATACAGAAAGTGGGTTCTTGGTTTGGAAAAAGAGGAGTTTAGTCTTGCATTGGTGGTTGAGAGGTCAGCGCGACTGCCTTGCACTTGTAGGCAGTTGCCTGGGTTGCGGGTTCACATCCCGGTCGATGCTATGACACTTTAATAATAAAAAAAAGAGGAGTTTAGATTATGTTATGGAAATGGGATGGAGAAGGGTAGAGAATAATATGGGAAAAACTTAGGGCGGGGAAATGACTGAGAGATTCCTGACTCCAAAAAAGGAAAGACATAGTGCATCACATCATGTAGAAGTTGTTCCTGAATAGTATTGTGTAAACTGGAATCATGTGATGCTTTTTTGTTTTATATGCATTATTCATGGTATAAAGCATTAATGCACATTCTACTTGGATATCAAAAAAGATAGATTTTTCAAGTTATCTTAAATTTTAGAGAAAAGCCTTTTTTTAGTTTTTGATATTAAAGGTTTTAGAGTCAGAAATATATTTCATTATATATTTTTCAGAAATTGCCAATTAAAGAACTTTGGAAAAAAATCCTTTCATTATTAGCTAAACAGAAGTCATTAGTGCTTTATATGTATAGTTAAGTTGTTAGACATTCTACTTTTGGAGGATATGCCCTACAATTTGAGTTTGATACTTCCATCTTTGTGCAAAAGTGATAAATTTTCTACTTTTATGGTTTTGAATTTTAGTTTTGAGTTTATATGAAATGAAATATAACTACTGTTCAGTGAAATACCAACATTGAAATGCAACTGAAGATATAAATATCATGAAGAAAATATGTTATTAGTCATAAGAAAGCAATTTGAAGTTAAAATATAGCATCACAAGATATCAAATAAGTTAACTAAAGGATCAACATAAAATGTAAGTAAATGTAATTATAATTGGTTTGTATAAACATTATATCTGTCTATATATTTTTTTGTAGTTAGAATGACCATACTCTTTAGTAGGATGACTTTTGTGAACAATTTCTCTAGAAATTGCTCTCTTTTTACAGTTATGACATTTAGAAACTCTATGTATACTTACATAATTAATAACTTAACATTATGTAATTATAATTTTATTCTTATATATCAAGATATTGGGGGGGGGGGGTGAGTGGAAACATAAAGAAAGGATGAACTTTAAGATTGGCCTTTCTGGATGGTATAAGAGATGGGGAAGAGCTAGTAAAATTGAAGATCTGGGCAATGAAGAGATCAAAGTGAAGAAATGGATAAATTTGTTATGAGACTGACTTGTCCATAGAACATAATACTATTAATTGATTGGTGGATACCAATGCACAAACATCTACATTATTTAGAATTTGTTGAATTAAGATAATTGTAAAAAAATTATTAAATGCTTCATTTTTCAGGAGTTTATAAGAAGTTTGAGTGTCTGAAGTGTCAGAACTAAATCGATCTGAGGAGCTTAAGCTCCAAAGCCTGACATTCTATTACTATGCTGAACCTCATAGAACAATTTACTCATGTGTAAGTGCTTCATTAGTTTGTAATATCACTCATAATATTAAGCCCTGTTTATTTGTAAGGAACTAAAATAGCAGGATGAGAATAATAAATTCCTTTCACTTAGTTAAATAGAGATTTTTTAATTTTTTTTATTTATACTCTTTTAATTAGGAATCCATCAAGAAACTAAATTTTAGAGCTCATCATTAATGTAATGTAGAACTTTGTTTATATTTATAAAAATAGTCAAATGTATGGTTACTCAGTAGGACGTAAAAAATTAATAACTCTGTTTATAATGTAAATTATACACATATATTTATGTGACATAACAGAGTGAAACAAATCTGGTACATAGTACCCAATGTGCACTCGGTTAAATGCTACTAATATCATTGAATTGCCCCAATCTATGTGACACACACATATATGTGTGTATAATAAGTAGGACATGTAGTATTTACTTATCAACTTTACGAGTTTGGATCTGGAAATCTTTAGTCCTTGAGTTCACCTTTCTATCACTTTTCTATGCAGTTTTGTGCATGATAAAAAGTTCAATGATAAAAACTCAATTATTAGTTCTGGTGCTTGAATGTCACATGGTCTCCCAAGTGATAATCTTTCAATGATTTATTAAAGTTTATGAAGCAGCTTTGAATAGAAGAAACTGTAGGAGACCTGTAATTGTAGCCTCCCTCTCACGCTCATACACGAACCTGTTTGTGAGACATTAAAAATTCAATAGTACTGCCTAAAATTTCAAATAGATAAGTAAAGAGTTTGAAATTGAAAAAAATTCAACAATAGAATTTAGAGTGGGTTTTTTTTTTAATATATAAAATATTAATATAAAATTACTATTTTTATATTTCAAATTGACTGTTATTTTTCAAGGTTTATTGAAAATTATTTCCTTACCATTGCTAAAATTACAATAATAGGTGCAATTATGCAATGATTGATTAAATCTCTAATAACCTCTGAAGAACAGCTTCTTTTAATAAACAAGTCTTTATGAATTTGCAGATGATAATAAATCAAAAGTTATCTAATTTAGTAAGAAGCTTCAAAATATTCAAGTCGTAAAAAAAAAAAGAAGTTAATTAAACCATTTACTGGAAGCCAATTTAAACCATTAATCAAGATAAGTATTTAGATTGAGTTATTTTGCTATTTAAAATCTTGAACTTTTTGTAAACTTTATTAGATTTTATTATTATTTCTTTAACGTGCAACAAATTAAAGAAATTAACTATGACCATACAAATATCGAAGCATAAAATTCGACATTATAATAATAGAAAACGATATGGCCGGACCTACGTTTGTATGACTCTTTTCTCAACCAAAATAAAGGCACATTATATATATAATCACATTTTATTTTTGTTTTTATAATCCATGTTTGAATACTTATCTGATTTAATACGATCAAACAAAAACTTTTAATCATTAGCTAATAATAGATATATATTCATTTAATAAAGATAATTTAATTTAGTTCAATTTATTTAATATATATTTACCGCATTAAGCCAATTATAGAATGCACTGTAAACCAACACATACAAGTATTCACAAAAAAAGAACAAAAGCAGAAAAGAATAAATAAGAAAACAGCTGATCTGCTAAATAGGACCGAAGATAATGACCAGTTTAAAGTCTACATCAAACACATCAATATTTGTAAAGTCTTTGTATTAATAATAATTCAATTTGTTTAATTGTAAATAACAGCTTAATAGCTACAAGTATTTACAGCAATAGTGGAATATGTAGATTGAGACAGATGCTTTGCTATATCTCAAAACTATATATGTAAAAGAATAGGGGTTTCGGTTAAAAATTCTACTTCAAATTTATTAAATGTGTTTCAAAAGTGCAGTCACATGTATATAGGCACATACATGAATCACTATAATAATTTTGGTTATTTACTAAAAGTATTATCAATTCTTTTTTATAAAAAAACAAATTTATAAATAAATCTGTTATCTTCTATTATTTTAAAACTTTGTAGAATCATGCTTAACATCATAATAAAATTTTAATGTCATAATAAATATAGGAAATTTGAACACAGACTTTCATGCACCCTTCAACATGTGTGTGGTCATGTGTATCAGTGGTATGAGATAGTGTCGATAGTTGAAGGGTGCTTGAAAGTCTGTGTTCAAATCCCCTATATTTACAATTAAGCTCCAGGTATATGAAAAGGGCCTGTATTTCAAATATTATCTATCATAATAACAAAATTTAAGAGTTAAGACTTTTTAAATAAGATATGTAATCAAATTAATTAATATGAATGCAAAAATGTTCTATTTTAAGTGATTGAAATGTCCTACATTAATTAATTAAAAACCTGGCTTATTTTTGAAATAATTATAGGAATGACTTGATTAAGAACCTGGCTATTTTAAGATGTTTATCTTGAAAATTCTAGAAAAATTTCTGTGGGAAAACAATAGATTGAATGGGTATAAAAGTACTCCAAAAACTATTGTTTTATTCAACTATTCATTTATTAATTCACGCATTGAGTCAGTAGATTCTGTTAGTCATTATTTAGATTTTTTAGATTGTCATTTGGACATTCATCAATCTATTCTTCAGATAGTCAAGATTGTATTCCAGATGCTGGGAATCTTCATTCTGCGCAATAAGCTGCACCTCTTACCAGCTCTTTCATCAAAATCATAGATACTCATCAACAGTTTGGGACAAGTGGCTGGCAGTTTTTTAAAAAAAATTAACCAAATTTTCCTAGTGGGGTTCTTCAAAATAGATACCTCACCAAGATGAACTCCACACTCTAATTGAACTTTCATCTTTCAATATATTGAGAAATCATAAATCCATAGAAAGTTGACCTCCTAAAGCCAGCATCTGAACAACTATAACTAGAAAATGGACCAAGGTAGCTATCTCTTCAATAAATCACTGAAAGCAAAAGCAGTAACCTTGAAGGACTCAGTGTTAATGTAAACATTTATATACCATAATAAGCCAGTGTTATAAGAGTTTTTCTTTTGTATATGTGTGTTATTTTTTTTATTAACTGTAATATTAGATTTAAATATAACTTTTTTCTTTACTTTATGAATTTTACTAATTTCTTCACGATGAATTTTTGTTTTACTATTTGGATAGAAGTCTATTTAAGTAATTATTTGACCTTGGGTTAAAATTTTAAAAAAAAATCATACAGTTGAATAATAAAATATTTTTTGTTTAACGTTTAAGTATCTATTCTTTTTATTATTATTATTATTGTGAAATCAGTTTCATAATTTGCAGCTATTAGTGATGACAGCAGTCTAAAGCAAACAAAACTATTATTAAACAAAATAAATTGAGAAATTAATAGATTAATGTTTTCTATTAAATTTATTTCTTCAGAATGTCTAAAATCTCTTTAGTTATATGTGTACACTAGAAATGTTGGAGATGTTAAAGTCAAACTTATGTGAACTATTTTAGCCTCTGTATACATTAAACACATATGACGATGGATATGTGGGTGCAATAAGATGGTCTGGTCTAAGTCCATGATTTCTTTTTGGTGTGACTAGAGTTCAATTGCACAACACTGTTTCTTAAATCGGTAAAATATGTTAGTGGCTGGTATAATAGTTTTATAATAACAGTCTGAATCAACTTTTCACTTAAGTCTTATCTGATGGGACTCATTCATAAGGAACTTTACTTGTTTTTATTTAATTTTATTTTGGTAAGGTTTGTTTTCTTTTATTTTTGAAACTTTTTTTCTAAAATTAATATTGAATAAATTTGGCTGACATTTGTTTACTGTGTTTGTCTATCAATTGTTTAAATTTAATAATTATGAGTCTCATACTCTAAGGCGAGCTAGTGTCAGGGACAGGTAATTTATTTTGTATCAGGATGCTCATCATTATTAGTGAATATTCGGTCATCTCAAACAAATTTTCTAGGTTCATTAACTAGCCTAATGGCGCCCTCAAGTGATTGATGTTCTTAATGCACATGGATCCAGTACAATATATATATATTGGTGCTAGTATAATATGTCTTTAAGTTCATTTTTAAATTGTCATTGATTTAAAGAAAAAATATCCACCTCTTTGAATTTATTATAATATTCTAGTTGTACTCTATAAATTGGAAAATAAGTTGCCCTTTTTATTATATGTATATAAAATAAATGAGTTAAAAGTTGGAAACCTGAAGGAAATCTTAGTTGTCACATATTGTGATGTTCCCTTACCATGTATTAATTTAAATATGAACATCATATCTGCTTTAAGTCTTTTATTGTATATATTATTATTTTACTTATTTATATATCACCATTCATATATCTACAATATTTATCTTGAATTTTTTTTATTTAGTTTCTGATTGAATAATTGTATTTATACCATATGATACTACCATAGTGTAAGACTGTTATTATCAGATAAAAAGTATTTAATTTGAGTTTAATATTTAATCTCAAGATTAAACCATAATTTTGTATGATCTATTTATTTCTATCTGAATATGATTATTATAAGAAGAAATATTGATAAAGGTAATGCCTAAATCTTTCTGTATGTTATTCCTAGATATTTTATTACCATTAATACTATAATAAGCAACTTTAATCATAGTTTTCTTTGAATAGAGATACTGTATTACTTTTACTTGTATTAATTTTTATGTCATCACTTTCACACCATTTACCAAATATATTAATATAACTTTGTAATATTTTAATATCATTCTTATTTCTGATTTCTAAAAATATATTTATATCATCAGCATAACATAGAATGTTTTTTTCATTTATCATAGATATTAAAACAAACATTAAATATTAAAAAGAATGGGACTAAGGATACTTTCTTGTAAAATTCCATATTTATAAGTAACTATAGAATATTTTTTATTAACATATACATAATTCTTTCTACTTGTAAGGAATAAATTTTAACAGTTTAAAACCTTTATGGGTAATCCAATTGAATTTGCTTTTAAAAGAAGGTTCTTATGGTCTACTCTATCAAAAGCTTTAAAGAGATCAAATAAATGATATCTAGTTAATATTGTATATTTATGGCTTGTGCCATAGCATCTAAAATGTGTAAAATTTTGTTTCTATGGAGCATCCATGAACAAATCCATATATACAATATGTAAAAGTATTTTTCAATTGACGTATAATTGTACTATAATATAAATTATTTTTTCAAGTAGTTTTGCACATATTGGGAGAAGGATAATTAGTCTAGAATTTGAAGGATCTGATGTATTTCCTGATTTAAAAATTGGAATTATTTTTGAGATTTTTCAACAGTCAGGGAAAGTTAAAGCTGGGTGTTAAAAATTCTATACAACCTTTGTAGATGAATAATAAAAATGATGATAATTATGATGATAATAATTCAATTCATTTATTTAAATGCTAAACAACAGTATATCGTTAATTACAAGTTGCACATTAAATTAGTAAAAGAAATAAATACAATGCATATAACATAATAATGAAAAGAAGGTAACAAACAAAAAAAGTAAAATAAATAAAGAAGTAAATAAAATAAATTAATCTACAATGACATTTTAATTTAAGAATATTACAAAACTGCTTATAATCTAAATTAAAATGATTAGTATTAGTAAAAATATAATCGTATAAAGAAGATAACCTGAATAAAGAAGAAAATTTAAGGATATTGGAACAATGAGTTTGATTATAGCAAACAAAAGCAGACCTGAAAATCATGTTCATAAAAGCTAATTATAATAATTGAAATTATATTGAATAGAACAAATTGTTGATTTATGATTTTGTAAAGATATTTAAAGTCTTTGTATTTTTATCTAGAAAAAATATGAAGAACAACTTTATTTTCCAAAGAATTGTATTAGGAGAATTTATTAAACTCTGATTGCAATAAACTATATCCATGTTTAGAATTAGGATTCCCAACCATTGAACAGCATTCAATGATGGGAAGAAATTTGAATTTTGTATTTATCGCTGAAATGATAACCATACCTAAAAATGTCACTCATGATTTCAAAAATTTTGTTAACAATCATTTCTAAATGAGAAAGAAAGGATCCATTACTAGAAAATAAAACTCAAAAATCTTTTTGGGATTCAACAGAATTAATTTTGTGACAATTAATAAAATAAAAAAAGTTAAAACTTCAGATTTCTAAATATGGAAGAAGAGAACATTTACTAAAATTAGATCACCCAAAAATACTAAAGTTATCAATGTCTTTCTAAAGGGGAATGTAATCAATCAGTCACTGATCTAATTCTTTTAAAGATGTTACAGTCATCAGCATAACGCATAAGATAGGAAAATTTCAGGCAATCTTTATGGTCACTATTATAAATGTTAAAAAGTATGGATGCTAAAATACTACCCCAAGGAACACTTGAAAATTAGATAAAATATTACTGTTGTATTTGATGTATCCTGTATTACTACAAAAAAGGATTGAAATCAATAAATAAGTTTAGTGGAAAATCCTATTTTATATAATTTGTGAAGAAAACTGATGTGATCTACTTTATCAAAGCTTTTGATAAATTAAAATGAATAACATCAAGTCTCTACTGATTCTCAATCGCATGTGCTAATTGTTAGCAAATTAGTTTCTTCAGATCTATTAGAAATAAAACCATTTTTACCAACATCTGGAATAGTGTTATTATAAACATCCTTCTCAAAAATTTGAGCAATGGTGTATAAGACAGAAATAGGTCTATAAATATTAACACAATCATAGGAACCATTATTAAAAATTGGGATCATTTTGGCAATTTTAAGAACATTAGGAAAAACACAAGAATTAAGTGTTAAGTTAAAAATAAAGGCAAGAAGTACTGCAATAAATTCACTTGACTTTTGTAAATAAAGGAAGGAATAGTATTATACAGTATTCTATACTAGAATGAGTTTTAAGGCACTTGATAGCTACAATAATATCATTTCTAAAGATATAGTCAACCATACAATGAACAATAGGAGAATTTCAAAGTAATGTAGTTTTTAAAGATGTGATATGATATGATGAATATAAGACAGCAAACTATTTGTAAAGTGATCTGCATTTAATGTAAAACCATGAACAGCCTGAACTATGTTTTCACCCAATCCAGAGTTATTAATAAAATCTCAAATTTTTTAGGATTAGAAGAAATATTAAATTCAATTTTTGTAATATAATTTTGTAGATCTCTCTATAAACATATTTAGCCAATCTTCTGAAATTAATAAAATTATTATAAAAGAAGATATTCTGTGATGGTAAGATTTCCTTTTAATAATCTTAATGAGAGTGTATAAAAACCAAGGAGGAAGGCCCTTATGGAATGAGAGTTTGGGAATATATAAATCAATAAAAGTATTAAAAATCTGTAAAAAAATAATCTAAGCAATGATTCACATCATTTTAGGAATGTAATAAAGTCCAATTATCTTTAAAAAAACTTTTAACAAAAATCAATATAATTACCTTTTCTATAATCTTTTCTTGAAATATTAGATTAGCTAACTTTTGGGTGATATATCTTAATACAAAATTCAATAAGTGGATGATGAGCATCAATAGATAAATTAACTGAGATTAAAGTAAAACTGGTGAATTACATAGATCATAGTCCAAAGTATGATAAGAAATATTAACAAATGGGTTATGCTGCTTAAGTCCCCAAAATTTACAAAACGGCAACATTCTAGAAGCTTTAGGAGACAAAAAAGAAAAGTGTAGATAATTCTATCCTGAAATAAATAACATTATTATAGCCAATCAAAAAATCTTCAAGTGAGATCAGAAAATAATCAAGCTCCAGCAGAGACAAAGTGAGTTTAAGGTTACCTAAGATAAATTTAAAAGATTCTGGAAGTGCCAGAACTGAATTGATTCAAGGACATTACGATCCAGAATCTGAACATTCTACCACTGCTCTAACAACATATAGCATAAAACTTACTGACCAATATTTAATGACTAACTATTTACTATGGACTTCTAGAGTTCTATAGTAGATTATGAAGAAAAAGCTTTTAGTAAAATGAAATTATTTTTGAATTTAAAAATGTAGTTAAAAACAATAGGCTATTATATTTTAATCTAGATTAGAGTCTGAAATTTTTCAATCAGTTGTTCAAAGTCAACTAATCATTTAATGATGATATGAAGATAAGACTTTAGCCAGAGCTAGCAAAAGATGCAACCCGACTATTTAAAATAGTAATAATGATTTTTTAAAAATGTAACCCTACTCAGAATCATAAGGATTATTAAGATTTGCTAAAGATAGACAGTTAGAAAGGCAGAAGAAGTACAGTAATAATATATTTAAAGATAGTGATAGCTAATTAAACAGTCAAGAGAATCCAGCTATTCTTAAGTAAATGTAAATGTCTATAAATCTGAGTGACAATACACTAACCATAAATGAAAGCTCTGATGTAGAATGATGAACTTTTAGCAAAGTTTGATAAAGAAATTATATACTTATCGGCGTTGAACTCATGGTATGCCTTTTATTGTATGAAACATAAAAATTGCTAATGAGATCATGTGATACTAGTTAAGTGTGTATATGCAAGTATACAGACATCTCCATCCATAGGAATATATAAATATTTCATAAAAAATATTACTAACATATACTCATATCTTTATATGGCATCTAAACTCAAATATGTATCTAAGCATCATATGCAATAAAATTTGTCAAATATATATATTTTAATTATGACACTAATATATCCTGTTATTTCAGAAGTCATATAAACTGATACTATTTATCAGACATAATATTAATTTCTCATTCTAGTAACCATATGGCAAATTAAATAATAAAATCATAAGTAAATGTCAAGCAGATGTTAGGAAACATTTAGTAAAGTCTGACAGACGAATTCTTGATAAACTGAAACAAGGAAAAAAAAATTTAAGTGGAAAAAAAAATCTTTCTTTACTGTATTACAAATCAAGATGTAAAATCATAATTAAGAAAAAAAAAATTAAAAAGCAAAAATATATAAATGAAATTATGTGTTTACAAAAGTTACTCTTAATATTAACAGGAACTAGTAGTAGTGCCATCTAGTATCTATTAATTAAATCAAATTCTACTATTGGATAATTATGAAATCACAAAAAAAATAATGTGGTTAGTTGCATGCTATTGTGATAATAATAAGATAAAATCAAAACTGCATTTGGTTTATAACTGAAATCACTAAAATATATACTTAATAAGTTAGTCAGCTCATTTTAGTTTAGAACTTTTCAATTGTGAAACGTCAACATATATAACTTGGATAGTATATTATTAACATACAACACTGACAATTAGATAGTTGTAGAAAAACAGAATATTTACTATGCAGCAACTAACACTAACATAATCATTGCTTTCAAAAATAAAGGTCATTCAATGCAAAGATGAATGAGGCTTTAGTGAAAAAAATGTGTAAGAAAAATGAAATGAAAACTGGATAGGGAATGCCAGAGTCATAGCAAAATTTGAAATATACTGTTGATTATATGTTAATAAAGGGAAAAAAAGAATTAAAGCATTTAATGAACAAAAAGGGATATAGAAGTGGTTATAATTTTGATAGAATTAGGATAATGTAAAAACTTCAAAAGTTTATGAAAAGATTAATAGAGCTGAATGATATGATGACTATGCTATAGTAATAATGTCTTGTGGAGAAATGGTGAAAGATGGCGAGTTTAATGTTTATGAAAGGTGGACTGATATTGTAAAAAAGACTATCAATGATTGTTTATTTAGCAACAATAAAAAAAGTTGAATAAGTATTTTAGGAAGCATAAAAAAAAATGCATGGGAAGTATAAAAAATTGTAAATGAAAATATAGCCAAATGAAGAAGAGGGAAAAAAAGTTATATGGTACAAGTACTTAACAAAAAAAAAGAGAGAGAATAAAATCAAGATAGAAATGAGATGAACTTAATATTAGTCAACTGAGGAAATTGATGATAACCAGAAGATAGGATTGTAAAAAGATGCAAATTTGGGGGGAAAAGAGAATGCAAGGATAAGAAAGAAAAAATATCACTAAGTTTGTAAAGTAACACTTGAGTGAAAGAAAGTTATTAAATGAATGTGATTTATTATGTAGTTTATTTCTTGAGAAGACAAATATAATTATTTGATGCAGAATTGAATAAATGATAAAAAGATAAATAAAAAAAGCAAAAGAATTATTTTGAAATATCATTTGAAAAGTTAATAAATATGGAAGATATACAAAAAAAGATTTAATAAAAATATAATTGATAATAAGATTCGAGTAGAATGAAATACTTTGAAAATTATATTATTATATAAAGGAAAAAAAAAAGTTTATTTTGTTAACTAGCTACTATACATACATCAGTGAATAAGGTTAAGAATTGGTTGGAAGGGTGTAAAATCTTGGGGGATGGGAATATAAGAATTTGATTTAGAATGACAGAGAATAACATACTCATTGTGACTCAGATATTTAAAATGTCTGAAAGAAAATAAACTGTTATGCTATTTGTATTTTTAGATATAGAAAAAGCTTGTGATATGATGGATAGATATCACATGATCACCATTTCTTATGCTTGTGTATAACTATTGTTAAAACAGACAAAACTCACTATACGTATTGCCGTACACAGCAAGTTAGAGTAATCAATGGATGCCAGAAGGCTTGTGCATAAAATCCCCATCTAGGGCCTACTCATCCAATATCCCCAGACTAGTTTCTGGCTTGTGGCCTTTGTCAGTGAGGAGTCATGGATCTGAGAGCACTGCACCTAGATCTTAGGATCTAATGCAACCCTCCAGCAGTCACCTTTTATCTCCACTTAACTACAAAACTATGAGTCTTAAACTGAAAACACCTTAATGTTTTCAATCCAAGCCCATTAGCATATATAGTCATATGGGTACGAACCCAGTTCAGTACCCTTACATTTTGGTTCTTTAATAACCATAGCCACCACTATCCTGTCACTAGAGTTATAGAAAAAGTCTTGAAAATAAAGTGTTAAAAATGGCTAAAGATCTTTATAAAGATGGTTTTTATAAATACCAAATGGGAGATATAAAATTGGTGAAAGTTAAATGTAAAATTGAGATAATATAGGAATATTCATCATTATCGTTATTATTTATATTTCTAAAAAAATTGGTAGATAAAGTAGAAAGCCTAAGATAGGAGATTTGAATTCAAATAGTCAAAACAAAGGACTATATATTATGGTCACTTTTTTTTTTTTGCAGATAATATAGATTATTGCAAATAATGTAAAAAACAATGATGCTGCTATAAGAAAAATATGCAGATTATAGGAAGATGTGAAAATTAAATTTAGTGTTAATTAGAAAAAAATAAAAATAAACAATGGAAAATGAGATATATTTATTTTGAAGAAGTGGAGTATCATAAATATATAGGTACTTTGTTAAATTAAAAAAAGAAATTATATAGGGGATTGGGAGTTGAGTAGAATTGAGATAAAATAGGATTAAAAATCTGATATTTTATTATAAGACAAATATGAAGAATTTGCCTGAAGGTTTGTGATAATGGTATATTAGATCTGATAATATGTTGGACTATTTCCATTATTTATCATTAAATGTTGAATGTATAGAAAATTTTAAACCTTATTTAAACTTTTTAAATCCAAACAATTTGTTAGTAATAACAAGCAAATAAACAACACAGGTATTCAATATTTAATGATAGGCTATGGAAATAGTTCAACATATTATCACATCAAATGATAAGAGCCAGGGTAGTACCCATTTTAAAATGAGCAAGAAGGCCTTTTATATTATCCAAGTCACTTAGAAAATTTTAGATAGAATTAAAGAAAAATATTAAATACATATGCATTGATTAAGAAATTCTGATTGCTAAATGAGACTATTCAAAAGAAGATGGATTTCTTTGTTGTTTTTTTTAAGGTCAGAAATTAAAAGTTATAAGTATATAGGAGATTACAATTTATGAATGAAAGTAAATTATTTTAAGTAGTGTTTAACTGAAATAAGTGGATAAATCAATAAAGACATTAGATTAGAAAATTTTTATGTGTTTATAAGATTTACCCTTAATATTAACAGGAAATTTTAGTAGTGCCATCTAGTATCTGTTAATTAAATCACTTTCAATTATTGTCTAATTATGAAGTTACAAAAAAATTATATGATTACATGCCATTGTGATCAAAAATAAGATAAAATCAAACATGTAGAAAATATATATTATAGATTCATAATTATGAAGGATGGTAAAAGAGGATAAATAAATAAAAAGTAGAAGCATGAATAATGAATATAAACAAAAAAATAGTTTGGAGTTATATAAAGAAAAGATAAAATTATATAAAAATTATAAAATGATGTATGATAATATAAGGGGAAGGTTATCACTAAGCACATGAATATTAGATAACAAGGAAAAAAGATAAAAATGGAATAAAAGATTGGAATGTATATGCAGTGTACGTAGAAGTAGAAAAGCTTTAAACATTTATTTATGAAATATAAAATTATAAAAGAAGCTGAGAATCAATTGTATAAAGAATGGACAAACTTAAAGACAAAGAGAATAAAAGAGACAGGGACTTTTTTTTCCTGAGCTATAGCAACAAAAATGGGATTTATCTAGTCAGACTTGTGGAATTGATAAAACTGCTCTTAGGGTAAAAAAAAAGAAATACAACAGTGCAATACTAGAATAATAATTTAGAAATAAGAAATAAAATGGGAGTTTATTGTAGTATATATTGATTTCAGAGGGGGAAATATTTCCTTTAATTAACAAAGTCTTTAGACATATGGTATATGTATAAAAACTTTGAAGTTGTCTAAGAATAAATCATTTTACATCACACCATAAATAACATAGAATTTGATAAAACTCAACATTTCTTTAGCATGGGTTTGATGTGGATAACCAGTGAACATTCTAATATCATGTTTCACTATTTTAGAAAAAGTTTATAAATGGAGTCTTATGACAGATAAGAAGGAAAATTTTATGGTCAAGAAAAAATGTGAAATGAATAGAGATCACTCTCCTAGAAAGTTGTTTAGCTATCAAACATTTGTACATTGGCATCATGAAATTATGTAAAATAACATAGATTTCCATGATTGATTTGATTATATTTACAAATAAATATTTTTTTCCAATAATAGAAAAAGAAATCAATCATTTGCTTTTGAATATTTAGTGTTCTTTCTTAAGTAAATAATCTAGTGGTTTTATTGGTCAGGAATTCATAAAAAAAATCATAAGCCAAAAATGGTAGAGTTGGGTTGCAAGATATGGACTTTGAGTTCCAGAAGTTTCTATTCTTCCATTGAGCAAAGCATTGTTTCAAAGCTGTTATTAAAATATATACATGTTCACTGCACATTTGAAAATTATAATTGTTTCTTTTTTGCCAAAAAAAATAACATAATGATATTTAAAATCTCACAAGGCAGAATCATTTAAATGTCTCCTATATTTCAGAAGTTTTACTTTGATTTAGTATTTGAAATGTTGAACATTTTAAACTCCCACATCAGACATCAATTTTCCCAATTCTTATATAATTGAATCAGCAATAATTTTGATTGATGTTTGACTGTACTGTGATTTACATAAAGATTCTACATTATTATAAATAACTGGCATCATTTTATGAGAACAAAGATTTTCTATAATTTGATAAAGTTCTTCTAAACTAGAACTAATAGATTTACTGGTATGAATAGCTTCGAATGCTTCCTTTAATTTACCCCAATTTTATTGTTTATAATTTTCAGACAATTTAGGTTTTTCTTTAAAGTTTTTGATAATTAATTTTTTAGAAGAACCAGATTTATTATTAGCCAAAGATGAAACACTTTTATTAACACTATTAAGACTAATTAATGCTGAGAAATTAGCTTTTTCACAAGAACATTCATTATGGCAGAGTCCTCATTCTTAGGTTTTTTGAAGGATTGTTCTTGTAAAAAACAATTATTTCCTGATTTCTGACACCACTTATGATTCGTGTTTTTGCCTTGTGTTTGGGTTTATTACAACAGTACTTTAACATGACATATGCATGTATTCTGTGATGTTGGTCAAAGATATGATCATAAAACAATGCAAAAAGATTTGAAGAATTATCTTTAAATAATAATGTTAAAGAACTGATAAGTATCAGACAACTTATATTTTCATCAAATCATGATATTGATGTTGCAACAAACAAGTATAGAAAAGGAAATAAATTTAAAGAACAACTGCATGTAAAGGAGAAATAAAGAGCATATAGAAAATCATGTAATGAAGAGATAAAACATTTAATAGTTAAAAAAAATTGGATGTGTTACATTAAAAAATAGGGTAAGTAGAGAAGGATTTATCAAAAGTGACAATTGATATGAAGCAGTTGTAGATTTAGTGTAAAAAAAAAAAGTCAAGAGCAATGAATGCCGACAACAAAATTGAAAATTGACCTCAAGTTGCAATAAGAGAATGGAAATGTGGAAATTAAGTAATTTCCTAATTAGAAGACGTGGAAATATAATATATAGAAGATAAAAAAAAGAAAAATGTTGTGATTTTAGACATTAATAAAGTGTAGATAGAATAAATAAAAATAATAATGTTATATTAAAAACAACTAATGCTACACAAAGATATATTGAGGAAGCTGTAATATGTTTCGAAGATTATTATGAGTTTAAATAAAATTATTAAAAGAGATAGGAAATCATTGTCATGATTAATTAACACAAATAAATGTTTGTGTGAGAAAAATAATGTGATCTTTCTAAAGATTTGAGGTGTTTTTACTAGAAATAAGGATTTATTTACAAGGATGACAATAAAGAAAAAGAGTAACAAATATGTCAATTAAATTTTGTAACACATAATTCATTACACTAATATAGGAGAGGGAGAGCATGGATAAATATAAAAACAAAAATAAATACTGGAAATAGAAATGGAGAAGCAGAATATACCTATGCTTAGGAAAGATAATAAAGAAAAATGAGGCTGAAAATAAAATGGTTAGTGATATAAAATATTTGAAGGATTCATGTTTGAAATAGTTACAAAAACAAATGTTTTACAAAAAAATATGGAAGAGGTAAAGATATGAATACCTGGAGGAAATTTGGGATTTTTACAAAAGTTAAAATAGAAGCATTTGGGTTTATAATTATATAATATATTTCAGGTGTAATATTTAAAAACAACTATATTAGAGAGATATAAGAAAAATATATGAAAATAGATGTGTGAAATAGTATACTTAATTGTTGAAAATGGGAAGAATAAAAACAGTGAAATAAAAATATTTGCTAATGTTTAAAACAGAAAATCATATAACATTACAATACTTGTCAAAAAAAAAAAAAACAACCCAAATTTTATTTAAATTCTTCTATGACCATAGTTTCTTCTATTAACAAATTGACCTTTTCAAGTGAAATTCAACAAGATATAAACAACATATATATATACAAAACAAAATAGCCTTCCCGTCATTCACGAGTGAATTAAAAAGAAGAGTAAATGAAACTCTGATGATAAATTTTCTTGCATTTGAGGCCATCAATCACATAAAGACATCCTTTGATGTTAAAGGAAGTTGGTTTTTGAAGTGAATGATGGGAAGGCTATTTGTTTTGTATGTTTAATTGAATTTTACTTGAAAAGATTTATTTGCTAATAAATAAAACTATGGTTGTGGAAGAATTTTGGTAATTTTTTTGGCTAGTATAATGATAGGCCGTATTTAATATTTTTTTGCTGCTAATGTTTGAACATGGATATTAATGATTTAGCAAAACAATTGTATTTATTGTATACGATATGAATAATTAATAATAAATGAAACAATATTAATAAGGATATGAAAGAAAGATAGAATGAAATTCCAAATAAACTATATATGGAGACTGCTGATTATAATAATAAAAAAAAATTAAAGAAATATTTTTATTCATATAAATACATTAAAAAGTAGAAAATAAATTTTCTTCAACTTTCATAAGTGAAAATATAGGTGATCAAGATTAGAAATTCACAGGCTATCTTCCCAAAGAATTAATCAATACTAATCTATTCAAAGTGGGCCCTAATTGCAATTTTATTTAAATTATTTACTGGGAATTCTAAACATAACTGCACCATGCTTTTATTTGTGAAAGTTAAAAAAATATATTTTTCATTGCATTTATACAATAAAAATGTTTCTTCAATTTTTTTTTTTACATTCTTTTACTATCTACTTTTTAAGTTTTATATAACTGTAGAAATTACCAATGAAGAAAGTTTATATACAATTTAATGCCATAAAATAGAAATTCATATAACATTACAATACTAGCCAAAAAACAAAATTTTACTAATATTCTTCCACAACCATGATTTTATCTATTAACAAATAAACATTTTCAATATACAAAATAAGATAGCCTTCCCATCATTCATTTCAAAACCAATTTTCTTTAACATCAAAGGATGTCTTCATGAGATTGATGGCCTCAAATTAAAAAAAAATTATCAAAATTTCTTTTATTCTTTTTAATTCATTTTTTCATAAAATATAACCTCTGCATTGTCAAATAATATTTTATGACCTGTATTCAGTTCATGAATATACAAAACTGAGTTATGATATCTATTTTTAACTCTACTCTTATGAACTTAAACGCTTTCATTAAGACTTAATTTACTTTGATTTATATAAATTTTATGACAAAGGGAAGAAATCTTATAAATTACTCCAGGAATAGATTTGCTATTAATTGACTGTTTTGATCTAATTAATAATGAATTTAAATTCAGGCCTTTTGTCCAGGCCACTTTCATACTACCGGATAAAAAGCTATTTTTATATATCAATTTATAAATTGATGACTTATATGGTATAGAAATAAATTCTTTATTCTCACTAACAATTAAATCTTTGTTATAAACAGATTTATAGATATTTTTATTAAATATAATATTCCTACTGAATTCATGATCATAACCTAACTCAGTATAGTCTGAAGCAAATTGACTCCTCTGAATATAATTATTATTTTCAAAGTTATTAAGTCTTCTATCCCTATAACAAAAATTCAATGAAGAAAGTTTTGGTACTTTTGAATCATTCATCAAATCTCTTTGATGGACATTTTTTGATTAATTATCCATTTTCAGGGGCATCGAAGTAATTGTTTATTGTTTTTATCAAAATTATTTTATCAAATATGCGTTACTTGTTAAGCTTAAAAAATATTACAAAATCGAATATAAATTCATGTTAACTTTAAAAAAATAATAATTTTTTTTATAAATGCCATTTACAATATTTAATGAATGATATTTTTTATGTATATTATAATGTACAAACCGTTAACAAGTTGCAGTGATTTTTTAACGTTTACCATAGCATCATTTAAGCTATTAGTTAATTATTTTTCCTGATTTTTTGCAAAAATGGTTAAAATTTGGTAATTACCAATGACAGAAGAAGATAGTGAAATAATTTTAAAATTACGAAATAGTGCCTGCAAGAAACGTGTGTGTTAATGTATATGATATGAAACTTTGTGTGTGAATCGAGATAATGGTAGTGTAATCTCAAAAACATGTTTGAAGCAAGTATTCTTTCATCATGTTTTTTATTTTGTTTATTACAGTTATATTAAATTTTATTTAATTACAATCATTTGGAGTTTTGTTTAATTTATTGTTTGTATAATCATTTAAAAAAAAAAATTCAACAAAATATTTAATATGATAATCGTGTTTAAAAAACACAAACAGATATATTGCTTAAAACATGATGTCCCTGAAAATAGATAATTAGCCCAAAAAATGCCCAGGGAAGAGAGCAAAGAAATGATAATACCAAAGTTTCTTATGGGTAAAAGGTTGACAACTGTCTGGTCTTATTATATTTCTTAAACTTTTTGCTTTAATAAAATGACTACAAAATAAAATATTATCAACTTTATCAACACTTAAGTTTAGAAATTTTAACTTAGCAAATTCAAAAGTACATCCCTCAATAGTAAATTTAGTATTAGAATCTATTAAAAAAATATTCAATTTACTTTTCTGTATAACAAACAAACAATCATCAACATACCTAACAAATAATTTTAAAGAAATAGAAAAATTAAACCACTAAACATCATATGATCACTATTTCATACTAGCACATAATTGTTATTAAACAATTCAAAAACAAAGCAAAACTCTCCATATAGTAGTGCCATTTTGTGCTAACAAGAAAAGATAGGGATTTTATGCATAAGCCTTCTGACATCAATTGATTGCTCTTGTTAGCACAAGATGGCACTACTATATGGAGAGTTTTGCTTTGTTTTTGAAATAGAAAAATTATTAATAACTCCATTCTCTAAAAAATCAGCATAGACAGAGAACATTAAAGGAGAAATAACAAAAGCAATAAGCCATCCTTCTTTAATCTTATAAAATCCATCATTATACACAAAATGCATAGAATCCTTTAATAACAATAACAATCATGAATAACCATAATCTTGTCTGTAGAAAAATATTCATGTGTTTAATTTTTTTTTAATGTTTTTGTTTTTAATTTAAAACCAATAGATGATAGCATTATGAAAGATTCTGAACCATATATACAATTAAACATTATTAAAATTGTTCGCAAACTTAAAAAGATGGGAAAAAACTGAGTTATAAGATTTCATACACACATATAGATAAAAAACAGAGTAAATTAAATTAAATCATATAAAAAGAGACAACAAAAGATATTAATAAAATATTTTTTGATGAAGATAAAAGATGAAGTTATGACTATAATTTTATAGTTATAAAATTAAGGGTATCTGAAAAAATAATTAGAGATTTTAACAAAAAAAAGATCTACCAAAAATATTGGTGGAAATGGATAAAAAATAAAGATAAGTTTAAATTAAATAATATCTTGGAAAGAATTCTGACAATAGAACTAAAGGTTACAAAGATTGGAATGATAAACTGAACCATGGTGCAAATGAATACCGATTTAGAATAATAAATTAGCAACAACAATAAAAATGATGTAAACACTTTTAGAAAAAAAAAAAAAAAGATAATGGGCATGCAAAGAATATTAGAATATAAAAAAAAACAAATGAGAGAGAAAGAAGCAAACTATTGAGTAAAATAATTACTTAAAAAACAATTATTACAATCAAAATGAAAATGGATAAATTGAATACAAAATTAACTGATGTTACCATTATTGGTCTATAATTACTTAACTTTCTATGATCCTTACCCTTTCTTTTAAATAGTAGCCATATTCTTGTATTATTCCAACTATCTGGAAAATCTCTCTTCTGTGTCATCTTATTAAAACATGATAATAGGTTTAATTTTGCTCTATGTCCTAAATTCATTATGTCTGCTGCCAATCCATCTAAACTGCTTGTCTTTCCACTTTTCAATTTCTTCCCTGCCTTATTCAGTTCATTTTCTGTAAACTTAATATTTCCATTATTATATGCTTTTATATTTATTATCACTGTGTCCTTCATATCTAGCATCTTTTCTATATCCATTGCATACTTATTTAAAATTGTCTCTAATTCTTCTCTAGAGATATATTCCTCATCATCCAGTAATACTATTTTTCTCTTCCCTATATTCCTTCTTTTATTGTATTTCCAAAATTTTTTACTCCCATTTTTTTCATTTTTATTTATATCCTCCAACAATTTACTATTTAATTTTGTTCTCTCTTTATAATTATCTATTATGACCAACTTCTTTTTTTCTAAATACTTTTCCCATTTAACATTAACATTTTTTTCACTTTCCTTGTTCTTAATATTACACTTATATTCTTGGCATGCTTTCCCCCTCTCTTTTACACTTTTAATAATTCTCACTTTTCTATTACTTTTATTCTTCTGAATAGTCTTACCTAAAACCCCATTTGCCACTTTTTCTACTTCACCCCATCAGTCCTTATTTTCAACCCCAACCAACACTTCCATGGTTTCTTCAACTTTTATTTTATATTCTTACTTATTTTCATTATTCATTCTCCATCCACATCTTTCACTATTATTTTTATTATTATTTGCTTTCACATTATTAATCATTTTACATACTCTCTCTTCATTATCAAACACTTTAATTTTCCATACTTTATTCATTATTCTCCATACAGTAGCTCTACTCAGTGCAAGCCAGAATAATCAATGGATACAAGAAAATTTATGCATAAAATCCCTATCTAGTGCCTACTCATCCAATATCCCCAGATTAGTTTCTAGCTTATGGCTTTCATCAGTTCCACTGAATGACGCTACTGTATGAAGAGTTTAGCCTCTGTAAACAATTAATGTAAGTATAGAAAATGGTGATAGTGTGATGGTTAATGAATTGTAGAGATTAGGTCCTCAACTTAAAAGATTTAAACACAGCCTTTAATAACCAAACTTAAATATATGCATTCCCCAATAATGGAGCTTGACAAAGACTCAAAAGACTTCACTCTTTCAAAAAATTGGTCAATAATAAATAGAAAGAAAAGTTATTTATTACAAGAAAGCAGTTAAAGTAATCAAGGATAGTCAGGGCAATTAGATTCTTTTTATGATTATTAGGAATAGCAAAAATCTTCCATAAAATGATTGTAAGTAGTTTAGCAACCACTTAGGATGTGCAGGTTTGAAAAATATAACAGCAAATCAAATAACCAGTTGACTACTCCTAGTTGGTATTAAACATAGGTACAGAATAGAGAACAACGCATTACAACACAAAACAAAGCAAAAAAAAAAAGTCAGTCATGGGCCTGACACAAGTAGACTTTGGTCTAAGTTCCTGATTGAATACTGCCAAATTAATGACAGAAAATATTAAAATTGTTATAATTTTTCAATACAAGATCTCAGTAATCAACACACATTAAACGTGGTATAATCAATTGCCAATGTATTACAAATACAGTAATCTAGTTTTTCTGCAATATACTTACTGTAAACAGTGCCATTAATTGATTACAAATGATGGACAATTATCAGTGGAATTTAGTTACATCCTAGTAACTAAATATCATTGTTGAAACTAAAACTGAGCTGTATATATACGTTTAATTTAAAGTCACTTTCGTTTTCTGTTAAATATTGCTATACGTATAGTTTGGATAGTGTTCTACATAATATTTTGGTGTTTATTAAAGATTTACAATTTTAACCATTTTGCTTCTGTATTGTTTTCAAATTCAACAAAATATTTTTATAGAAAAAAATAAGTTGATTTGATGTGTGGAATTTAAAACCGTAGCAATTTTCTGAAAAGTGGTCATGTGATGTGTGGGATTTTCATTACTTTAAAATAAAATATAATACGTGCATTAATAGAATAAAACATACATATAAGATAAATAAATTTTCCCTCATCTTAATACAACTTTTTGTTTGATATTTTAATATGTACACGCATAAAAAAAAAAAAAAACCGACTGAAAAATTAATACCACACACCCCTGTCTGTTCATATTAATAACAAAGCTATATGCTTTTTAAAATTTATTATTTGTTTAATGTAGTTTAAAACTCAAAATGTAATTTTCCAATAGATTTTAAAAAGATACTCAGAAAGATAATTATGGTATTTTAATTACATAAAAAATACTGTTAAGGAACTAGAATTAATATATCTTTTAAAAATGATTCTAAAGCTTTTCATATGAATGAAGTTGCAGTAGGTGTTTGATTATAACAGATTTGCTAGAAAATTAATACTTTTTAAAAAGAATCGAAACGTAAAAGCCTGTTAAGACGTTGACATAAAATAAAAATGTAATACATATAGTTTTATCTTTCAAGAAGATATTTGTAATGCTATAAATATTGTCTGTTCTTTAAATTATTTTTGAAAACTTTTTTTTAAATTCTAGTAGGTGCGTAGACAATTGTTTGAAACCACGATGTTCCATACAGCTATGCACTTCATCTTATGTAACTGATACACATGGCCACAATGATATGAAAAAGATAAATGATCTCCAATATATGTAATTCATTCTGAACTATCACTCATCAGTTGGTCCAAATCATCATCTGCCACACATGTTATAAGATGGGTAATCTGGAGTGGTTATCCCTGAAGTGATGCATATGAGATGGGTAAATCAGGGTGGACATCCCTGGGATGAACAAGGGATGATGGAAATTTATCATTACCAAGTTAACAAAATATTTCAAATAATGTTAAAGTAAGATATTCTTAAAGTTTGGGATATTAAAGTCAAAATAAAAAGATATTATTACAAAGTATGATATTAAATTTATTAACATTAAAGTAAAGTATTAAAGTAATGTTTAATATCACATAAATTTAGAATTTTGAACTCATTTTATAATCATCACTTACTGAATTTTGATGACTTTTCTACTGCAAATGAAAAAAACCCTGAGTGAACTATTTTTGAGTTGTGTTTTAAAAAATCACTTGGCTTCAATCCAACACTAAGTAACTGTGCCTAGTATTAGCATAATTTTAGCAAGCATAGACTAATCAATTGATACTAGATAATAGAAAACACTAATAAATAATATGGAGAATATCATGTGATTCTTAGTTTATATATATATGTTTTATAACATTTGGTTATATGATATTCTAGCAGCAATATAATCCATGGATTTATTATAAAATTATAATAGAATATGTTGCTGGGGGGGGGATATTATTCAAACATTACAAGATTAATAAAAAATAAAACAATAAAATAGTTACTTACATGTTAGATCATATGGCATTGAAGCACTGAAAATGA
Organism: Epiperipatus broadwayi; assembly: GCA_028023455.1. Lineage (NCBI taxonomy): Eukaryota > Metazoa > Onychophora > Udeonychophora > Euonychophora > Peripatidae > Epiperipatus > Epiperipatus broadwayi. The sequence continues at coordinate 7,344,833 of JAQFVV010006222.1, forward strand.
TAAGCTGGGTATAGGAACTTCAGATTTCAGTTCCATCATTGCACTCTAGTATATAAAATTTTTTTTAAAAAAAAAAACAAACCTTAACCGAAGTCCATAGAGTTATTAAAATTTGAAGCTTTGTAAGACTTTAAATATTATAGATTAGAAAAAGCTTCATTTTGCAGGATTTCCATTAGATTTAAAATCAAATATTTCAGGGTGGTTAATGTACATTAGAAACCAATTTTATAACTATTATAAATATTAATGCATAATATTTTATCATTTAGTTACAGTGACAGTTTGTCAGAACTTTTGATAGAAATAAAAGATTGAAAAAATTCAAACTATTAAAAATGTTTTATTGTTTGTTATCAGTATACTTGTAATTGCTGGTAAAGAATTTAAATAATTGATATTCTGGGTGATATTTCGAAAGTATAATTTGGTTGTGAAATAAAACTAATTCTTAAAGAAAATGTGGATGTTTTTGATGTACTGTTGTAGCGCAATATATAATATATTAATGTGTGGTAAACTCACTCAACTTAAATGAACATTTTTAGTTTGAAGTTAATAAATAGAGAAATAAAAGTTAATAGTTTATTTTTATTATGACAAATACTAATTGGATAATGAATAAACAAAAGTACTAATAAAAATAGCATTATTTAAATTCAAGTACATCCCAAAGAAATTTATTTTTTGCTTGCAATGCATTTTGGGAAAGTTCTATAACAAAGTAGTAATAATATTCAGCATATTAACTACATATGAGATGATAATTTAGTTTAATATATAAATGGCACTGGACAATTAACCTTATATCCTAAAAAGAATTTACTATGGCTTTCAATTCAGATTTGTCTAAAATTAAATGGATTCACAAATATTTTGAAGGTTTAGTGCAGGGGTCCCCAACCCTATGCCTGCGGGCACCATGGTGCCCACATACCATTTTACATGTGCCCGCCGCTATCCGAATATGATAAAAAATTATTTATCTGATACAAATAAATTTAATTTTTTAAATTTCTTATAAATTATTGTATTATATTGTAATCAAATTGTAGGGCATATTATACTTTTACAAGGTAAAAATATAAACGTTAATTATATGTTAAAATTTTATTTTTGAAATAAATATTTTTTTGTACATTATGTGTATTATTAACAATATCCAACCATAAATTTACATTGAAAAAATAAATGGTGCCTGCCACCTGGTTGAAAAAATAAATTGGTGCCCACCACTTGGCCGGTATTATAGAATGTGCTCTTAAGTGCAAAAAGGTTGAATTAAATAAAGATTTTAAAGTATACTAATGTGTTTGTTTGTTTATAATATGCACACAAATTTATGGGATAGAGATTTTATTGAATTTTTTAATAGTTTATGTTTTCAATTTACTATTTGATTTGATATCCGAATGTTGGAGTTTAATAATCACCATTTAGATATTCCATACATTTACATTAACACATCCATAATTACTAATCTCATACCACTATATTATATACATATACTCCATTCTTTTCAGTAAATGGATATTCTGTACATAAATAGATGCATAACTATTGTAACGATATATAAATATGCCATTACATTATTTTAAAACTAAAATAAAAATATTGCGAAGAAAAATTGATTTATTAAAATGAAAAAAAAAAAAACTTAAAAACTGAAAATTAAAAGTTGTGTAACGTATATAGATCGCACAGATAGGAAACTTTGAAGGCTTTTACAGATAAAAGCATTTGAAAGTATTTTTTTTGTAAAAAAGTAAAAATATAAAGATTGATATTTTAAAAATAGAAATAATGTTGATTTCTATAGTCTTAGAAAATGGAAATGATTGTCTTATTAATTAAATGATTGTTCAAAAGCAAACTAACTCCTGAGGCATGTAAAATAAATTAAATGGTCAGATAAGAGAATACAAAGGAATTAAATGACCAATGCAAACATGAAAATGACAGCACGGACCATAACTGAAACACGAATGGATTAGTGACGTCTTGCTCTTTGAATCCAAAGATTGGATGATAAGAGACTAATAAAAATATAAAAGCCAAATTATTCTGAGGATTGTTATCTGAGAGCTGACTATGAATATGTCGTTATAACTGGCTATATTGCAGATTTTCACGATGTGGAAGTCTGCAATAAGTTTGATTTTCTGGACAACCAGCTGAGGCCTCTGGATGACAGTTCCTGACCAAATGAATGGCAAGTAGCGGTTTCATTTCAAAGAATGACAAAATCTATGAAAGTGATCACGAAGACGGATCCCTAAAATCTGCTCAATCCGTAACGTATGAACTATAGTGTCTATTTAATAAGAACTTTCCTAAAAATTGCAATTAATTAATAGCTGAAAATAAGAACTCTTATCTGATTTAAAAATGCAAAATCAATTATTAATATTTTTTTTATGCAGATGTTTAAGCAATCATTTCCATTTCATTTTTTTTTGTGTGTGTGTATATTATGTTCTAATTAAAAGTTACGTTAAAGTTGGGAGGGTTCAATTTCATTACCTGATATGTATGTGTTTTGCTGTCGGTTGCTTCACTTACCCCTTTGAATGACTCGATTTGTTTTTGGGAAAACTTCTTTTAAGGGGTGAATGACTCGATTTGTTTTCGGGAAAACTTCGTATGGGAAGGACCGTTAGTAACACATGCGTCTCGGTAAAAAAATTCACCCTCGGAAATATCCATCTGTGCGGTCTATTTAAATAGTAATTTGAATTTAAATTTAAAAAAATTATTAATGTTAAAATCTAAAAATAAATTTATTCCTCAATTTTAAATGTGCATTAATAAAAATCTATTTGTGTGTTAATTATTGGCAGTGGCTTATTTTATTTATTTCTTTTAATATTGAAATATAATTGGATAAGAATTTATATTATATTAATCTCTGCATCTCCTTGAGCTAGTGGCAAGGGCAAATGGTCAATAAAAGAAAAGTTGGATTTTTAACAGCGCGTATCTGCCTACTTTATAAATTTTTCTAGGTTCGAATGGCCTAGATGGCGCCCTGTCGGCAGATACTTTAAGACCAAATTTCAGTGACCGTTAAACTATATGTATATACTGGGAATCATAACAAACTAGTAGACGAGAATGACGAATTAAAGCAATAGAACTTTCATAGTAATTCGTATCATAATGGAGCTTCAAAAATAATCATGTTTTTAACTTATTATGATTAGTTTCCAAATAAAAACAAAAATATGGGTGGTAAGTAAATAATTCATACAGATTTAGTATTTTTTTTATTTTTTTTATATTAAAATAGTGTTAATCAATTCTGTAAAGAATATTCACACTTTATCAGTTTTCTCTCTACATTTAATTAATATATATTTATACATTAAAAATATTTTGAAAGATGGAATAGGTGTAATGTTGAGTAATTTATAGACAGTATTTGTTTGGAAGTTTGATTAAACATTTTTATTACTATATTTACATATATATATAGTCGTTAATATTATATATAATAGCTTAAATATAGTTTCCTTGCACGGTTTAGCGTAATGGAGAATACATGAGCTAAGGATCTCAATTCTTCATTTAAAGTATTTAAATGTCACATGACATCTGAACAAGAAAGCTTTTAATTATATATACATATATAATATTTATAAGAAAACTCGAATTGTTTTTTCACTCTTGATCAAAATCACGATTTTTCATTTAAATATTAAACATTCCCATATCTGTATAAAGATTCAGGTCACCTGGATGACGACTTGTTTGTGATTTGATATAAAGTTTTTATTATAAACATATGTAAACAAAGAATTTTCTCAGTCAAAAGATGCAAATGCAATTTAAGGATGCTTCGGTGAACGTTTCTTATTATTTGTATTAAAATGCTGCTACAGAAGCTAAACTCTCCATATAATAGCGCTACTCAATGCAAGCCAGAGTGATCAAGGGATGCAAAAAAGTGTGTGCATAAAATCCCTATCTAGTGCCACGTTGGCTAAATCTCATCTCCTACTATATGAATAGGACAAATGGTTATGTCATGTGATATTGCCGGTAATTATTTCATATAATTTCAAATTTAGAAATAAAACAGGAAGAGTGGACAGATGATTATGTTTTGATGCTTTTATTCACTGAAGTTCTAAAAAGAACTAATTGAATATAAAAGAATTGAAATGACCAAATCTCCATTCTTATGAAAATTTTAATAAAACATGTTAATCAAAAACACACAAAAAAGTCAAACTAAATCACATTTCTAAATTTCTAATTAGATCAAATAATAACAGCTAAATCACTGAAAGCTTTCTTTTACTATTGTTTTGAGAACATCAATATCTATCGAAACTTTTCACAATACCCAGATTACAACAGGCGAGATCCGATTGAAATATGATGCTGCAATACCATAACCATCAGTTCTATACATAGAAGATCCTTAAAATAGTCTCACCACACCCCTACTTATATATACACAGTTTTACCATTTCCCATTTCATATGCTATATATTTATATATGATTATGAATATAAAAAAATTCGAATCCTTTGAAGCTTGAAGTTTATTTATGCAAATCGAACATTATTTAAAATTAGATAATGTTAATGACAACTTTATCATAAATAATATATTTTTTAATTATTAAATTATTTGAAAGACATTTTATTTAAATCTTCATTCCTTCTAGCTGCGAAAATGTGGGCATGTTCGTGTAATTAATTATTAAAGGTTTCTGGCAAATTTAATAGTAGTTCACTCATACAAAGCACATCTATTTTAAATGTTGTTATACGTTATTGCACGCATCTTGATAACGTAGAACCCATTAAAGTTTATGGTGCAACTCTAAAATTGAAATGTCAGAATAAATTACATCAAGAGAAGACGGAGTCATGGAAAACTACCACCGATGATGATTAGATGTTGTCATTAGTTCATAGCACTTGATTATCTCATAGTTCCAAACTGCCATCAGGAAGAGAACTAAATATGCATACATAAATTATTTTAGTGTTCTTTTAATGGCAAAAATAAAACAGTTTAAATTTAATGTAGGTCACCTCCCCCCGTTCTTAGGATATATTGTCATTTATGATAGCTTATCACCTCATCTCATCAGAAAATCAACATTTTGTTAATTCACCTTGGAAATTACTATGTAAATGACAATTACAAATTATCTATAATTATATTTAAATATTAATTAGTTTAAAATGTTGCCGTATTCTTAAGTTTAAGCGTGTGTGTGTGTGCATATAACAAATAAATGTGACAGATTGTGTGTGTATGGACATTATCTTTTTTACATTATTACAACCAGAATTTTCATATTTTCATCACTGCATCCTTTTGTTGCAAACAATGAACATCATAGAGAGTAATGAACTATATTGTATTATGCAGTTTTTTAACATGCAGGTATTTATAAGTATGTATACATACTGCATATATATAGATATGAATCTATTCTTTATATTCATAAAATGAAAAGCTGTATAACACACACTTATGTAGGTGAGTATACATATTATAAACATATTGTGAACTAAAAAAAATTAAAATTTACAGATATTGTTTTAATTATCTTTTAATTTTTTCGATTTAATATTTTTAGGACTTATGGCCACATCCAATATTAAAAGATTAATTTTATTGAAAAAACGAACTGTTAATTTAATACAAGGAAACTAAATATATATAAAGAGAGAATTGATTATAAAAATAATATTTGATAATCTTCTTCAATATATAATTATAGAAAAAAAAAAAACCTGTAAAATAATTTGAAATGTTTCTTAGAAAAGCAGATTAATGTATAGCTGCAAAATTTTATAATAAATATGATATAACATATAGAATATATGAGCACAGACTTTCACACGACTTACCATTCTCCACACTATCTCATAACACTGATACACTTGAACACATATATGTTGAAAAGATAAATAATCACCAATAGACGTATTTCATGCTAAACCAGCAATCATCAGTTGGTCCAGATTAAATGAGAAATCATTTACATTAAGGACATAAAAAATCAAATTAAAAGCTAAAAGTCAACAGGCTATTATTTAAAATATATTAGTAGTGTATAAAGGTTTTATAATCGAATCATTATTTTATTTTATATATATATATAATCAACATATTAGTATATTTTTTAAAATCGATAACTTATTTTGTATTATATTTAAAATCAAAAAAATTGCAAATATTTACATTGTTTATGATAATTTTTTCTACATAAAAATTAAAATAACATTTATATAATAAGAATAAAATTGTGTGTGAATGTATTTCATGTGTATAAATAAATAAAAATGCAATATATATTTTTAAATTCCACCTTAATTAATCAATTTTTATTCTTTAATATTTTTTTAAATTTATCAGTATTTATTTTTATACACTGTTTATTATTCTTTTTTTTTTTTATTTATTTAACACTTCATTTGTAATATGATTTAATAATTTGAATAATAATTAAATTCAAATTTATAATATTTAAAAAAATAAAGAACTTTAAATTGAATATGTAAAAACAAATTATAAGAAATAAAAAAAGACATAAAACTAAGACATACAAAAAAAAAAAAACTATTGAAATTAAAAAAGTTGTCAAAAAAATTATTGAAATTAAAAAGGAAAGAAATAAATGATTAAAGACAAATGTAATAAATATATCTTATTGGTAATATAATTTTAACAGAAAAAAGAAAAATTAACATTTAAAAAGCAGCTAAATATATACCATATAAAAATAGTAAATTGGATATAAAAATATTTTAGAAATAAAAACAATAATGGGATATATATATTTAAAAAATAAATAGAAAAATATAAAATATATAATTTATCAAATAAAGATGTAAACAATATTATAAATAAGGAAGCAAATAGATGATATGGACAACTTTAAAACATAAATGAAAAATTGAATTTATAAAATAAAAAAATAGAAAACAAACAAAAACAATAGCAATAATAATTCCATAAAGAATTATGAAATGTAAAAAAAATTATTTTGAAAAAAAACAAACAAACAGATAAAAGCAGTAAATTAATAAAAGAAAAAAAAAAGAATATTAAAAGATGAACAATATGTTAAAAACATTTTTGAAAAAATATATATATATAGTAATAAAAAAAGAGAATGTTTGCCAAATGGATAATTAATAATATTTTTAATAAAGAAGATGAAATAGCCAAATATTAATTATAAAGCTATTTTATTAAAATTGCTTATAAATAAAATAAATTCATACTTCGAATAATGTTTTAAAATTGCTTTTTAGAAACACATGCAATTGAAAAAAAAAATCTTTATTAATAAATAATAAAAAATTGTAAAAAAAATTATAATAAAACAATAAATAAATATAAATCATAGTTTTTAAAAGTCAATATAATATATTCAAATATAGAAAAAAATAAAACTATAAAATAACAAATATGTAGAAGATAAAGATAAATAAAAATACCAACAATACGCTAATATGTAATATATAAAAAGCCTGCTAATAGCTCTAAACAAGCTTATTTATTTTATTTTTTATGATAAATGCTACAAGAGAAAATACCTGAAGCCTTTATCTATGATGGTTCCCATCCCCAAACCAGTTTCGAGCTATGGCTCTCATCAGTGAGGAACTAGGACATTAGGTTCAAAATATTAACTCAAGGCTTCAGGTATTTTCTCTTGTAGCATTTATCATAAAAAATAAAATAAATAAGCTTGTTTAGAGCTATTAGCAGGCTCTTTATATATTACATATTGGTAATACAAGCTATATAGGTCATGTGAAATATGACTGATTTTTACTAATATTCTAATGGAATTGACAGAAATTATTGTAAACAAATAATAATTAAACTTAATAAAGAATATTATTATACAAAGGGATAGAATACTGATTGAAAGTTTATTAAATGGTTTATAAAGTAATATTTACATAAATGAATTTGAAAAAAAATTCATAATCAATTATAAATATAAGCTTACATTTTATATATATGTAAATTATTTCATAATGATATTTAATACATCTGATGACAAATGGAATTTTTTTTAATATAATAAATGATATTTAAAAAATTAATTTATAATAGAAAGAATTAGAAAAACAACTTTTTAAAAAATATTTTAATAAAAAAAAAATTAAAAAACAAACAAACAAAAAAATCACTGAACATAAAACAATCCAATAAAAATAGAATTAAAAATTAGTATTTAAATATAGATAAAAAAATATAGAGTTTAAATGCAAAAATATATAATGTAATAAATTACTATTTGAATAAAATGATTATTAAAAAGAAAATTAAGAAAATGAAAGTAGAATTTAAAAACAGCAATTATCTGATTAAAATATGTAGCAAGTAATGATAAAAAATAAACTTTAATAAATAAATAAATAATAAAACAAAAATAAAAATATTTAATATATAGGAATAAAAATAAATGATAAATATAGCAAATAAAATATATAAACTTATTAATAAAATAAATAATAATACAAATAAATAAAATAAATACAGTAAATAAAAGAAAAAAAACAACAAATTTTTAAAAAAATAATTATTTAAATGAAGATAAAAATAACAAATAAAATTGAATAGAGTTTATAAAATAAAATGGAAAATATTGTAATAAGAATAATGCAATAAATACTTACATTGATGAAATTAAGAATTCAATTATAAAAAAATCAAAATTATATAAATACAACAAAAGTTTATGCATTAAAATATAGTGGAAATGTGAACTACACTGTAACTTTCTATATGAGTTTAGTTATGCATTATCCCAAGCAAAATGTAAACAAACAAAAATATAAATAAACAATCTAAAAATCCATTAAAATTTGCAAGTTTTATATTATTTGACTAATCATTTATCCTTTTCTGAGTATTGTATACTATCAGATTAAAAAATAAATAAATTTATAAATAAATTTTACAATATGTTAGTGGTTGTTTTTTTATCTTGAAGTGCCAATCACAGAGATGTATTTTCTTTTAATATTAATTTATTTCTACCAAAAGAACTCCAACCAAGTTTAATTTTATGATTAATTTCACTCAATCTGACCAAGAAATTTGTAGTTCTTGACTTTTTCTAACTTGTCATTATCAAACATTATTTCTTCTTTTGTGCAAATCCATTTAGTCTTTGTTAGTCTGCATTCAGAGCAGGTTATATTTATGTGTTTAAGGAAATTTATTTAAACGTTTTTGTATTAATAATTTCAGTCTCTATGGTCAAGTTGTAATCTTTAGTGTCTATATAAATATATTGGGTTATAAATAAAGATTAATAAAATTTCTTTGGTTTATGTTAAAAGCACATACATTTTATGCTCCTTTTATTATTCGTTCTAAATTTGATGTGCAGTATTTCATATAATAAAATATTTTCTGAGTGTAATACTAAAAGGTTTACAATTTTTAAAATATATTAAAAGGTGATAATGATTAAAAAACATCAAAACAATATCACTATTATATTTTTATAAGAGAACAAAAAGTTATTGAAAAAAATATTCGCACCCAGAATATATTTAACAGTGATGAAAGTCAGATGTTTCAATAATTACTTTATTTTAAAAATTTAAGGTAATTAGTTGTTTTTTAAAATTCTTATTGTTTCATTGGATGCTTGAATAAGCACATACTCAATAAAATATATGTAAATGTGTCACACCAATTTATTATTAATAATTATATTATTAATTTTTAATATTTTGTTTACATTATAATTTTAATTTATATATGCATACTATATATATATTCAAATGGAAGCTTTCCAATTCCTTTCTGTTTCACCATCAACCTAATGACCTACTTGTCTGAACTAGTTTCAAACCTATTTTAAATGTAAAAATGTGATATATAAGTCGAGCGGTAAAATTTGCTATCATGGTTGCCTGAATGGCATCATCCATTTACATATGAAAGTACGCTATAATTAGACAGGTTTGATAAGATTATAGCATAGAAATCCTCATAATTATTCATAAAATGTTGTATTAATTTATCAGTCAATTCTTAATTATATTCGCTATTATATTCGTATGTGGATGGATAATTTAAACCATGAAATTATGGCATAATGATTTGTACATATAATATTTAAGATTAAATAAAAATAATGTAAAATGTTTTGTTTAAAATATATTTATAGTTTTCTGATTTAATGTTTTATAGATATAACTGAAACTAAAGTATTTTCTTATAAGATCTGTCAAATTTGTTTTTTTTTTTTAAATAAACAATATAAAGAGAATATGTTAAAAGTTATTTATATCAAGTTAAAATAAAAGTCATCGGTTTATAATTAAAAATGGGAATTTTGTGTAAACAAGAAATCAATTAGTGATCGCACCTGGGGTAAAAGTAAAATCTAGTTTACTGATTGAATTTGTTTGCAACAAAAGACTTTATCATTAAATCAGAATACCATTACTTCTGCTAAGCCTTAACATTTTATAACACCTAAAAAGGGATTTAATTAATGAAATCAGAATCAAAATGATATAATTTATATATTTTAATACTTTTTTAAAGTAAATTAAATATAACACCTCAGAGACTTTATCAGTAGAAGAAAATCAGATTATATGATTTTTTTTAATTAAAAGTCAATTGGTCCTGAGGCAAACAAAATTCCAAAAAGGTGTTAAGGCTTGGTGGAAATATATAAATAGGCCATATTTTAAGCGGAAAAGATATACTCCATCTTGTCTTTGAAAAGCTGTTACTACCAGATTTTATTTCTACCAAATATACACTTAACTATTTAACTAATATCTAAATTAAAACAGACACTTAAGTAAAATTTAATTATTAATTATATTCCTTATCTTATTGGGATCTTTCCTAATTTCCTTCTTTTTTTCTTTTACCAACTAAACTGACTCGATGTATTATAACAGCAAAATGCCAACGTAAGCTACAGAAATACCAGTTGATTATGGCAACCCTCATTAAATAAAAGTGAAACTCTAAGGTGGCTTACTAATAAGAGTCTTCCAAATAGTGACACTCTAAACCTCTCTTTCTAATGTTAAATAATATATTCTAAATCATAATGGATGTTGTAAGCATCTGTCAATTGCTTACAGCTATCGGGGCACCTATTTCTTTCTTACACCAAGTTCCACCATAAAGTTCTTCTATTAACTTAAGGATGGACTTGTTAACTAAACTTTTATTCCTCCCTTCTGTTTTTGGCTTTTTAAATTGAGCAATTAATAGTTATTCTCATATATGTATTTGAAATACATATATGTAACAAAACAAAAAAAATTTGATCAATAAAAATTAGTACCTTATAGTTAATAACTCTTAGTAAAAAACGTCTCTATTGTTGAAACTCTTTTCTTTACAATTAAGTGACTGGATTCTATTACTCTATTACATAAGGTAGAATAAAAGTTCTACTAAGTAATAGTTCATAGTTACTCTGATCAATCAGAGATTTAATTGTATCCAGATAAGCGAAGTTCTTATATGCTGGCATGAATCCTGTGCATTGTCCATTAGCTTTTCATGATGTCCTCAGCTAGCTGATTAAACTTCCTTCTGTCCATGGTTGATGACTACAGGTGGCTGCAGGTCAGTCAGGGAGATGAATTTCCTAAGGGGAAAGTTTTTTTAAATGTTCTCTTTAGACAGAATACATATTCTTGGTGCTGTTGAACAATATTTTCTGGTAACAGTTCTGGATGTTCTAACTGCCCAAACAATAAAGACTCTGCAATTTATACATTTAGTGTTCTTTCAAAAACTTTATTCACACTTTCAATTTATTTTAGCTATACTTTAGCACTCCAATTTTTTTTTTTGTCATATTTTTCTTTTAAGTAATAGAAAAATTCTGTATGATTAGCATAATAGATAATGAAATATTTTTGATATGTGAAATTTCAACAATAGAACTAATTACTGAAAAAATAATCTATATATTTTTTTTCTCCCCCATCATTCTCTTTCCAAGAATTAGAATTAAAGCAAAAAAAAAAAATCTTTTATTAAAAAAAAAACTTTCAAGATCTTATTTTTATCTTGATTTAATTTATTTCAATAATTAAACTGAAGGAATGTTGATTCCTTTGAGATAAATAAAAAAAAAACTTTTAAAATAATATTTAAAAAAAAAATCTGATTTTAAACTAATATATATATACTTTTAATGAATTATATATATATGAGCTGACAGAAAATAGCAGCTCGACATAAATATCTTTAAATCCAGCCATCTAACTTAAATAGCTGTATGGGTCTGAAAACACTTTAGCCTCACCATATATTAATAAACTCAGCAATACAGCATTGCCAAAACTCTAAGAAGAAAATTATAATAATCAAAAAGCAAGTCATATATTGCTTGTTTTAATCTTATATTACACATATGCAATATAGGGAATGTACTGATGGTTCTAACAAATTTTCATTGATAATTGCCACAAGAAAAAGCATTTAAAAATCTCTATCTAGAATAATCCTTATCCTCAGATTGTTTTTGAGCTTTTGGCTTACCTCAGTGAGGCACTGGGGCATTCAGACACTAGATCTAAAAATAAAAGAGGCAAAACTCTCCATACAGTATTGCCACTCAATGCAAACCAGAGTAATCAATAGATGCCAGAAGGTTTGTGCATAAAATCGCCATCAAGTGCTTACTCATCCAATATCCCCAGAATAATTTTTGGCTTGTGGCCTTTGTCAGTGAGGAGCCTTCAATCTGAGAGCACTGCATCTAGAACTTGAGTGGCAATACTGTATACAGAGTTTTGCCTGTTTTAATAACAGTTATAAGCAAGCGTAAGAAATGGTGATCATGTGATGTTTGTTGGCTTAGATCTAAAAATACCAACTCAAAAACAGAACTTATCTAATAAGTAACTATTAAGTAAAAAATCTGAAATTTTCTACTTTAATATATATATATGTGTGTGTGTGTTGCTATGTGGTAAAAGGTAATTGATTAAATAAGTTATATTTATAAGGGGTAACATCATATGGAATTATATTCTTGATGCAGTAAAGGCATAGGGATTTATTTAATGGCAAGCAATACTAGGTTGTATGATTATATTTTATATGCTAAACTATGATTATTTATTTTTCCATATGTTTGTGAAACATAAACTAAATGATAATTTAGAAGTGACTATTATAGAAAGATCATTGCTGCTTATTTAAATTTCATTAGATTAAGCCATAATTATAAATAGTAATAAATATTATTAAAATTGGAAAGTATAATTTAAAGTATTAATAAGTTTTAACGAGTACATGATTGAAAAATAGTTGCTAATTAAAGTGAATTTGCTCTAGGGCAGTAGTGGTGAATCTTTTTATGTGTGCATGCCAAAAATTTCCAAAAAAATATTTATTGACTGATTGGCTACCATACAGTTATTAAATCAAAATATAAACAATTATTGCAGTTTTTTAAAATTATTATTATTATTATTATTATTATTATTATTATTATTATTATTATTATTATTATTATTATTATTATTATTATTATTATTATTATTATTATTATTATTATTATTATAATAATAATAATAATAATAATAATAATAATAATAATAATAATAATAATAATAATAATAATTCAATTCATTTATTTAAGTGCTAAACAACAGCATAAAGCCAATTACAATTTGCACATTACAATAAAAAGGAAGATAATACATATGACATAAAATGAAAATATAAATGGTTACATAATAAAACAATATTTAAAATTAAAAACAATATTTAAAATTAAAAATATCACAAAAATTAATGTTACTCCCAATCTGATTATATAGATAGTAACCTTAAATATTTGACAAAGTAATTGTTGTTTCCTTAACAAATGTCTTTAGATCTACTAAAAATATATCAATATCATTAAAATACATATTATAAAAATTTGATAATCTGTATAATGCTGCTAATTATAAAGTTTCACATTTATATTTATCGACACTAAATAAATCCTTATTCCTTGTATATACATGAGGAACTCTTATTAATACCTTTGCAATACAATTATGTAAGTAAATTTTTCCATGAATGATTAAATAAAAAAATTTCATCATCATCATCATCATCATAATAATAATAATAATAATAATAATATTAATAATAATAATAATAATATCCCACAGCAAATCTCTGCTAAGGTAAGAAGCAATCCTTAAGCTCTCCGATGTAAGTATTTATTTTTTCTTTTGTTCCAACTTGTTATTCGCAAAACAAACATAATACAGGAAAAATCGAATCATATAATAGATTAATAGTATTTTTTTTGAAAAATATCGGTGTGTTTTCATATCTTTTTAAAAAAAAAAAATACTGACTTGAGCCAGAATAATAAATCATGGCTACTGCCCAGTCAAGCGTGAGTGAATTAAGCATCAATATGAAATTAACAACATCATTAGTTTCAACATCGCCTATTTCATATGCAAAAGTACTTAAAGGTAATAGCAATACTACAGCACCAACCCAAATACCGCATTCCGTAGAACAAATACAAATGATATAAAAAATCTTGATCTAAACACTTGAGAGGAAAATCAACCCCCAGCCGCAATGTTATTTGAAACATTTCACAGGTTTTTTTCCACCAACATCGTTAGTACTCGCAGTAACCAATAATCAATGCTCATTATATCATTTTCCAAAAGCTTTATTATATGAAGCAATCATGCAAAATGCACTATGGGAAACAATCTCTTGTATCACAGACCATCCAAATTCTCGATATATAACCATTGGTTTTTATACTCAGCAGCAAAAAGAACGTTTTCAATCCACTATTTTAGCACTCGATAATTACGCACTCGTAATTATAGATGAAAACCGGAAAAATATAATTACTGGAGTGCTTAAAAATACTTATCTTAAATACAACATACAAGATTTTCAAAAAATGATAAACCTGTTTGGAAAAGTAATTGTCCTGCAGCCTATATATTTAAAAGACACACCTATATCGATATGTAGTAATTGTTTTGAATTTAAAATAAAACTACATAAAAATGTAGATGCCTCAACGATTTCAACACAGATTACAGATCAAGAAGCGACACTCTCTCTTCACATAAGAGGTCTAAAGCCACATTGTTTTGGCTGTAGACAGAGAGGACACCTAGCAACTCAGTGCGATAACACAAAAAGCAATCATTGTGAACAAGTTAAAATCCTCTCCCCAGAACAACCCTGTGATGTTGAAAATAAAATTTATAATAACCCTACATCCATTGGCAACCCAATAATAGAAACCAGAAAAAACAGGTTCAAACACCCACAAACAAAAATGATAACAGAGCAGAAATGCCTATCCCAAAGATCAACCAAAAAAATAATAACACAAAAACTAACACAGACACCCAAGATTCAAATGAAAATAACTCGCAAGAAACCACAACACAAAATACAGCAATTACATCACAGGATCAGCATCTCAATAAAACAAAAGGTGTACTAAGTAAAAATCAACAAACAGAAAATAAACACACACAGCTATATAATGAAAATATAAATCCAGATAATATAAAGATACCAATAATAAAAAAAACTACAATAATAAACAAAACTGCATCAAACATAATGGATGCAATAGAAGCCCCTCTTCCACCTATTCAAGAGAATACACCAGAGGGAAAAAGAAAGCCAGGTAGACCACCTAAAAACCATAAATCCAAAAAGGCAAAAAAAAACAGACCAAAAGCACAACTCATCAGACATATACAACTTAGAAAATGATGAAATAGAAATGGATGTAAGCCAACAACAAATGGACAACTGTTCAGTTTCATCTCAAATTACCTGTATAGAGTTTGAACCAATATTAAATGAAAGAAAAACTGATAATAAACCCAACAAAGTCTTAAATATGTATCAGCATCCATCTACTGCAATATAAACAAAAATTTAGTATTAAAAAAAATCAATACCCTGTTAAAAAATTATTCTAAAAACATGAAGATAAAAATTGGATCTCTCAACATTAGAGGCTTAAATGCCACAAAAAAACTTTTTGATCTCAAAAAATGGTTACATACAACACAACCACACATACTGGGGCTATTGGAAACAAAAATATACAGCAGCTCTCAAATTGATCCATCAAAATATTTAGTCAGCCAAGGTTTTTGGTACCTGCTCAAGGCAATCATCATCACCATCGGGTGGCACAGGCATAATTATATCCCACAACTGCCCTTTTAATTCTTTTAAAATTATATATATATTGACTCGAAACTTATCATATTAACACTCCATCATAAAAATATCACACTTAACTTAGTATTGTATATATACCACCAGGCCCTGTCATCATCTCCAGAATAATAGCAACAATAAATTCAATGCTTACAGCAACACCAAATCCCATAATACTCCTGGGAGATTCCAACATGACCTACCAAACTTTTGTCACCAAATGGATCTATCAAATAACAATCCCACTTATGAGTGCTGAAGGTTTTCTCCCATCAAACTCAATATCTTTTAATAACAATAGATATAAGTCACTTATTGATTTTTGTTTCTACGCACCAATGTTACATCATTATTTTAATCTTGAACTCTGTCCATCTATAATCTCAGATCATGCTGCCCAGTTCATCACCCTCGACCTAACAAAAATACAGAATACAACAATAGCCCTCCAAAAGACTATGTGAATACTTCTTCCAGCACAAACAACTGAATTATTATATTCAGAAACATATATAATGCTCCAAAAACTTCAAAACATGTCACTCGATCCAGTACAAAAGTATATAGCATTCACCAATATACTTTCTTTCAACATCAATCATATTACTTGCAATTCAACACCCCCCCCCCAGATTATTAGCTTTGGCAGATGAACTACATAAAAGAATAACCATTTTCCAGACCAACTACAGATAATCAAATACAAATTAAAAAACTTACATAAATGTACAACAATACATGCAATACACTAAAGCAATATATAGCAATAAAAAATACTTTGCACAACAACATAATTGGACCAGAGCATACATACGGTGGGCATTGGGATACCCATCCACAGTCAGAGTGCCTATGGCACTTGAAATAGATGGCTCTATAACAGCTGGACATAACATGATAAACCCAATATATCAACACTTTAAACAAAAACTGCAGAAACAAAGAGTGTACATACCAAATGAAGACATATTTGGAGACCCTGAAACAGACACACCAATAACAACAACTGACATTGTATTTCAACTTGCAACAATAACAAACACATGTCACCCAGGACCACAAGGAATTCCCAAATTTGTGTTCAAACATCTTAGTCACTTCACAGCAAAATACCTGTGCAATCTAGCCAATTACATATCCCAAAAAAATTACAACATACAAAGTCTATACCCAATTGCAATGGTTCCATTTAACAAAAAACCAACAGCAATATCATCTTTATCTAATTTATGACCAATTTCAATGGGACCTTTAGGAATAAAAATTCTTGAAAGAGTAATAAAGGAAAAAATAGAACAACACATACTCCCTGTGTTATCATCAGCACAATATGCCAAAAAAGGATCATCCATTGGCCAGGGTGCCTTAATTTACAAAACAATTATCGAAGTAGTAAAAAAAAGAAAAAAATATGCACCAATTATAGTTCAACTAGACATTGAGGCAGCATTTGACTCAGTGCCTATAGCCAAATTATTAGACGTGCTGAAAAAAACAACAATACCTCCATCCCTACTATATATAATAGCCAATCCGCTACTCAGCCATGAAATTCACATCACATTGAATGGGAAAAAATCACCAGCCTTCAGACCGAGTCAATCCATCCCACAAGGATCCCCCTTAAGTGCCTTGCTCTTTACAATATATATAAATCCTCTATTAATAGAGATACAGAAAAAAATAAAAGGCATTCAAATTCCAAACACTGCTTTAAATATATCATGCATAGCCTATATGCATAATGTAACCATTTTCCTCCCCTCTAAAAAGAACTTCCCCATATTACAAGAGATAATCAAGAATTATACCTCAAATTTTAATTTAAAAATTAACACAAATAAAACTGCTGCATGGTCAATATACACAGGCAAGCACTGTACAGAGATGTTTAATGGTAAACCATCTGCTTTCCTTGGTTTCCCATTCTACCTTGGAACCAATGGAATGAGGCAAAAAATTTCAAAATAAATTAAAAAAAGATGCTGAAAAAATCATAGCCTCACTTGAAAAGTCATACCTGTCAATATACGCAAAGGTAGCACTATTTAATCAACTTATAATTACAAAAATTACATACTACACACCTATAATCAAATTTGCAAAAACATTCATATCTAAAATCTCGTCAATCTGTAACAAACTAATATGGAAGAGAAAGATAGTGGCAATCTCTTTAAAAAATCTGAGCAGACCACCACATAGCAATAGACTTGGACTCCATACAATCAATGTTTTTTACACACAGAAATCAGTAAATCTAATAACAGCAATCATAAAAAAGATTTCCAGACCTGGAGTGTGTAATCAGTATAATAAACACAGACAGACCAACCCCTTCATATGGATATCTATTCACACTGATTGAAGAACTCAAGCCAATATACAACAAAATATCACTCAATAATGACAACAAGTATACATACTGGGACATTTATAATATACTATATCCAAACCAGACACCTAATCTACATCCATCAGTTCTTGGGATAGGCAACTATTGCAACAATTCAGAAAATGGTCATTAGAACCAAAATTATTTGATTTTCTACTTAAGCTTAATCTCAATGCTCTACCCACAACACATTTCCTTAGATTTCGTAGATTCTATACAAATATAGACCCCATGTGTGGGCTATGTCATAGAGAAGAAGAGACACAAGATCATTTTCTTCATTCCTGCAGTACCCTAGAAACAATACATCGCACAGTGTTTACCACATACAGAAAGGCTATCATTTCAATTGATGAAATAATAAATACATTTAAAAAAGGCAACAGCCCTGCTATTCATGCAGCAACATACAGCCTTTATGCCTACTGGTGTACCAGATGCACTTTTGCACTTGCCAATAACCCTCGATGCCACCCAGCAACATATTCAATAAAATTAGAACTGTTCAGAAAAAGAGACAGCATCCTAGCTCAACCAGAGGTGTTTGCAGCCACATGGTCACACTTGAAACAAAGATCCAGTCTATGAAATATAAAGGCCAATAAGATAGATGATGACATTTTCAACATCAGCATTTTTTCCAACTTCAAAGAGATGCAAGCATAAATGAACTAAATAGAAGACCAAATTTAAAAACAGGAGGAAAAAAAAAGTATGCAGAAAAGATAAAGACTTATATACTGAAAGTTGTAATTTGTTTTTCATTTGTAACAAATCAATATATTACTAGATGTGACTCTGTAACTTTTTAGACTCAATAAAGTTTTGCTTTGAAACATAATAATAATAATAATAATAATAATAATAATAATAATAATAATAATAATAATAATAATAATAATAATAATAATAATAATAATATAGGTCACCAGAGGTCGCCTCTAGCTTACCACTCCTCTAGATCGTGCTCCTCAATTTATTAGAATATCGTAAAATATACCGATTGCAGGTAAGAATTTTATATCTCTAATAACTATAAAATAGAAAACTAATAGATTAATTAAAAAAAAAGAAGAGAAATACAAAAAGGCAACACAGATTGATTGCATAATGGACTTAGATAGATCCAAGAGCCAGCCATGATGTCCGCCAGCTCAGACACGTATAAGAGTTCTTATGCACAAGTTGCAAAAACACAATCAACGGTTATAAAAAAAAGTGAAAATAATCCGCGATTGTTTTTCTCAAGGAAAACACAGCTAGCGCCTAGATTTCACCGTTCTACAGCAGGAGATCTAGTTTCATCAGATCTTACTCCAAAAACTACTGAAACCTACGTTAACGCAATAAAAGAGCCTTGGTCTAATGATAGCCTTAAAAAAATATCTGAAGTGTTTAACCAAACCATCCCTAGGGAGCTCTTCAATTCATTTAAACGCTTTTTCACTGAACGCTCCGTTGTCATAGCAATCACGGATAGAAACTGTTCACTTTATAGATTCCCTAAGGAGCTTCTATTCGAAGAGATAAATAATAAAAAACTATGGAATTTGATAGTTCGTGTGGGAGATCATCCGAATCCGCGTTATCTGGCTATTGAATTTGTAAATGAAGAAAGCAAAGAATTGTTCCGACAAGAAATGAAAACTCTGGGGCAATACGCATTAGTTGTAGTCAATCCCAACAGAGAAAACTTTATTACTGGCTTAATAAAAAAAACTTACCTAGGTTACTCAGAAACAGATTTCATTAAACTTATGAAACCGTTCGGGAAGGTAATAGATTTTCAGCCTTTACAGATTAAAAATACACCCATCCCAATATTTAGTAACAATTATAGATTTAAGGTAAAACTGGGAGAGAACATTAATCCCGAAAATATTCCAACACAAGTTGCAGATGAAGAAGCGACATTATTTCTTGTCATAAACGGTCTAAAACCGCAATGCTTTCATTGCAAAGAACGCGGTCATCTTATTAGCAACTGTCCGGCTTTATACTGTAATAAATGTAATATGAGCGCATCCCCCTTACATCAATGCCCAAAAGAAGACCTCCATAGTAATCAAGAAGTGACGGTAGATGAAGATGTGCATTCGACAGACCATAATATTGAGGGAAAAAATGATATTGACATTAGCAGTGGTGGAAAGCTGATTCTACATACTGCAGGGTTCGATAGCATTGAAGTTTCCTCCTCTCCTAATCCGGAAATCCCACCCCCTCTTAATAAAACATCTCTCGAAATAATGGAATCACTCGCAGTGTTGCCGACCCAACAAGTTCTAGAAACTTCACAAATCACTAGAAAACCAGGTCGGCCATCAAAAAAAAAAATCCGGTAATAATCCCAAGAAAGTCATGGCTCTAGAATGTGAAAGTAGTGATAATGATTCCCCTCCTCCAGTCACTAGAAAAAAAGCTAACATCGCGCAAAATTACAATGCCTCTCTAATTGACACATACTCATCAGAAAATAGTCCAATGGAAGAGGAAACTGATTGTATTACAAACATAAATAAAGTTTCACTTGAAAACCCATTCACAGACAGGAAAACGAGATCCAATGATATTTCTCTCAAATCTACAGACAATAATTGAACAATGCATATTTATTGATCCATTAAAATATACTACAGTTTCCCTTATTAAAATATTTAACCTTTTTTTAGAATAAAACTTTCCTATGCTAGGCTTAGATTCTGATATATACGTACACACACATTCAAATAATGGATATTAAAATAGGAGTCTTTAATGTTAGAGGGTTAAACTCCCCACAAAAAATTGACCTCCTTGCTAAATGGTACGACATTGTTAAACCGCAGATAATGGGCATTATCGAAACAAAAATCTACAGTGGCTCACTAATCAACCCTACAGACAAGCTAAATTCCAAGGGCTTTACAGCTTTTTCAAACACATCTGACACTCCATCAGCGGGTACAGGCATTATCATTGATAAAGCCTGCCCATTTAGTTCTTTCAAAATCCTACATATTGATGCGCACTTGCTGATAATTACACTTACTCATAAAGCCATTACCTTAAACATAGCAATTGTTTATATCCCTCCAGGTCCCACTATTATAAATAGAATAATACAAACACTTAACTCCAGGTTCACAAATGCTATGTATCCGATGATTATTTTGGGAGATTTCAACATGACATATCAGACCTTCACTGGCAAATGGTTACATCAGCTGTCCTTTCCGATGATGAGTGGAAGAGGCTTTCTGCCGGAGAAGGCCGTGTCATTTAACAATGGTAGACATTCATCACTTATAGATCTGGTTTTCTATTCGCCATCATTGCATAACATGATATGCATTCAATTAAAGAATTCTCCCCTCTCTGATCATGCAGCTGTTTTAGTGTCACTGGAAATTAATTTTGATAATAGAACAATAATTAATACAGGAAGAACCATCAGAGTTCTACTACCATCACGCACACCAGAATATCTTTTTTCAGAAGTATATATATATCTTCACAAGTTGAAGAAAATTACAATGGATCCAGTCCAAGCATGGTGTGCCTTTACTAGCCTGCTCTCATTTAACATTGATCATCTTACCAGGACAACAACATCCCCAACAAAACTACTAAAGCTTATGGATGAAACCCATAAAAAAATTATTGGCAGTTCTCAATCAAATCTTGATCGTCCCTGTCTGATGGCTTTAAAGAAGACATATCAAGAGTTAACAAACCAGCTTAAAGAATATATCTCCATTAAAAAGAAAAGGTTATATTTAAATAAGCCACACATGTATACCAGAAACTTCATTAGATGGGCGCTAGGCCACCCCTCCCAGGTGCGAGTCCCAGCAGCTATTAAAGTTCAAACTGAAATTGTCTATGGAGATTTTATGTTGGAGCGGCTTTACATATTGTATAGAGAAAAATTCCAGAGGGTATCCTCACCAAGTCTAATGGCCTTTTCACAAGATAGATCAGAAAATGAATTTAAAATTTCTTTAAAAGATTTCATTAAAAAAATAGAAGCGATGCCAGATTCATGTCATCCTGGCATAGATGGAATTCCCAAGTTCGTATACAAACATATTGATAAAATCACTGCACAATATATGCTTAACCTAGTCTCCTACCTCACTAAAGACATCTATAAAATACAGGGCTTAAATCAAATTATGCTTGTGCCATTCATGAAAAAGAAACAATTAATCTCAAACACCACTAACCTACGTCCAATTTCAATGTGCTCCCTTGGCATAAAGATAATAGAATCAGTGATAAAAGATAAAATAGAGCCATTCATTTTGCCAAACCTATCAAAAATGCAATTTGCCAAAAAAGAATCCTCAACAGGACAGGCAGCCTTTCTATTCAAGTCAACTATAGAAACTGTTAGAGATAATAAAAAATACAGTCCAGTTGTTATTCAACTGGATATTGAAGCTGCTTTTGACATGATTTCCATCAGTACTCTTCTTAAAACTCTGCAGAAATACTCAGTTCCAAACGCCTATCTAAACTTGCTTGCTAACTTGCTTTTAAACCGTGAGATTTATGTTTCCCTAAATGGGAAAACTTCACCACCAATAGTGCCACATCAGTCCATCCCTCAGGGCTCACCTCTCAGTGCCTTATTGTTCACTGCCTATATCAACCCTCTTATAAAAATAATAGAAAATGAATTTTCAGGAGTCTACGTGCCTACAATCAATGACAACATCTCATGTATCGCATATATGGATGATATAGCAATATTTCTATCATCCCAAAAACAAATTCCCAAACTTCTTAAGATACTTAATAATTTTACAAAAGAATATAAGCTAACATTTAATATGGAGAAATCATGTGCATGGCAGATCTTCACCGGTAATAGCATTACTAAAGTTTTCAAAGGTAGACCAAGCGCATTCCTTGGGTTCAATTTTTATTTACGACATTCACCTATGAGATCGCTCATACAGAAAAATTTGATAGAGAAAGTGGAAAAAACTGTCAATTCACTCTCCAAAGCCTATCTCTCTCTATATACAAAAATGGCCTTGCTTAACATGTTAGTGATCACAAAAATCTCTTATTTTACTCCAACAATCATTTATACCAAGGCATTTACAAATAAGATAGACTCCTTATGCAGGAAATTATTCTGGGGAAAAAAGATTATCTCAATATCAATAAAACGCCTAAGAAAACCCCTTTCACAAAATGGCCTTGGCCTTCACTCAATACATGTCTTCAGAATACAAAAAACATTGAACATAATATCTACATGTGCACAAAAATTCCCATATTTAGAAATTTCTGCCAAGATTACTCCTACAGATAGACCACCTCCTCTTCAAGGATATCTGAACACACTACTTACACCATTATTAACAATCCACACTCTTAACTTTAAACCACCACAAGCCAAATATAAATATTGGGAAGTTTATCAACTTCTACATCCAAATCAAGATGATGTACAAACACCACTTCATATTAATAATAAACAATTATGTCGCAAATTCAAACTATGGTCACTTGAACCAAAATATTTTGACTTTCTCCTAAAGATAAATCTGGACTCGCTTCCTACACAATACTTTTTGAGATATCAAAGAAACTATAAAGATATAGATGATATATGTAATCTTTGCCATAGGGACTCGGAGACACAAAACCACCTTTTCTTCTCATGCTCAAGTCTAGAAAACATTCGTGAAATCATTAGCACTTCACTCAAAGATAAAAAAATCAATATGATAACCCTTTTTGACTCTTTTAAAAGGGGTGTCTTTGCTGAAATAAGAATCTGCACATTTTTACTCTATGCCTTATGGTGTACAAGGTGTAATTTCATATACAATCATAATCCCAGAAGACATCCAAACACGTTCAGAAATAAGCTGAAAACCATACGTGAAAGAGACAGGAAGATTACAGAACAAACTAAGTACATTGACACCTGGAATATACAAGAACTTATATAAAAGCACACAAAAAAAACTATATTTAACATGGATCCTTGTGCCAGTTCTAAAGTCAACTGACACAAACTAGACGCATTCCTGCTTTAGTTTAATTGAAGTATATCTAATTGAATATAATCGTATGATTGAGTGAATATCATTGACTTTATTGAACTGTTTTTTTTTCTCTTAGATACTTCTAGTTTGATAAAGCATACAGGTACTGATCAAATCATTGTACATATGCAGTTTTGTGAAAACAATTTATATATAAGAAATATGTTGTCAAATGTAACTTGTGTAACCTTTTAGAACACTAATAAAGTTTATCCTTTGAAACATAATAATAATAATAATAATAATAATAATAATAATAATAATAATAATAATAATAATAATAATAATAATAATAATAATAATAATAATAATAATAATAATAATAATAATAATAATAATAATAATAATAATAATAATAATAATAATAATAATAATAATAATAATAATAATTCAATTCAATTCAATTCTTTATTTATTTAATGTACATATCAACAGCATTTAGCCAATTATAGATTGCACAATAATACAAATCTAAATAAGCATTAAAAAATAATAATAATAATAATAAAATAAATAATACCAATAAAATAGAAAATCAATAAAATGCACAAATAAATAAAAAGGCAATATATCAAATGAAATTAAGGAAAATATTTTTTTATGAGGACTTTAGTGAATTGTTTAAAATCCAAATTAAAAACATCATCATTACCAAAATCTTTGTTATAAGTTCTAGGTAAACGAAATAAAGGGGAAAATCTTAATACATCAGATTTACAATTTTTCAGTTCAAAAACATTATGAGTACGAGTATTATAATCCGATTTTTTAGTACCTAAGTTAGAAAGCAAATTAGATACAGAAATATTCTGGGAGATGAATTTATGAAGAAGTTTGAGATCTCTTGTTTTTCGTCTCAGTAGTAAATCAATATAGTGTTCATTACTTAAACTATTTAATTTTGCAAATTTGTCAAAAACAGACTGAATTCTTATGATATCTGTCCTGTTATGAGGATTCCATATAATTGAACCATACTCCAAGATGGGAAGAACTAAGGATATAAAAAGTTTAATCTTTGTAAATTTATTAAATGCTTTTCCATATCTGTAAATAGCTCCTACAATTTTAAGAGATGATAATAATAATAATAATAATAATAATAATAATAATAATAATAATAATAATAATAATAATAATAATAATAATAATAATAATAATAATAATAATAATAATAATAATAATAATAATAATAATAATAATAATAATAATAATAATAATAATAATAATAATAATAATAATAATAATAATAATAATAATAATAATAATAATAATAATAAATTATTTCTAAATAAGCTAAATATAAGTGAACAGTATTTATTTAGAAGAACACAAGTTTAATAAAATGAAATAGTAAAAAATTAATAGTAATTAAAACAAAATTTTGAAAATAAACATATAAAGCCAACATAAATAGATATTATTTAATGACGTTTTAGCTGTTATACACTGCATGCCAAATTTTTTATATATGGTTCGTATTTTGTAACTTGCTGAACTAGATTCATCTGTCATTCTATTTCTCGAACTGAGTTTAATTAAATTCGTTTCTGAAAACAATGATTCACATGCATATGTACAGGAAAAAATTGATAATATAGTGGTTGTTAATTTTTTTAAACAATTAAATGTTTCAGGAATAGATTCTAGGCAGTCAATAGTTTCTCTCCAACATTCTTTTTACATATATCAAATAATCGATCATTTCCCATTGTTTCTAACTCATTCCTCAAGTCAACAAATTTCTGTTTCCATATAGAATTGGATTAAAAATCGATTGATTACATTTCCATATCTTTCAAATTAAGCCACTCAAAAATTTCTAGCTTGACACTATCCATTGATGTTATGTCTGGGCATAAAATAAATTTTTGATATTTCTGAAAATTATCTCAACTGTGTAAATCTTAAAGAAAATTCATCAATTATAGATTGAATAACAGCACAAAAGTCTTGCATCAATTTTACTTGATTTGGTTTTTCATGAGATTCTAAATCAGTCAAGAATGTTTTAAATTTGGAAAATATTTGAAAGTGTAAGAAATAACATCACTATTGAAAAAATTGTAATTTACCTTCAAATGCTTTGATCAAATCAAACATGACAATAATTGTCTTTTACCTTGCAGTTTCACATTTAATTCATTTAGATGGGAACACATATCAGTAAAAAAAGCATTAATTTTGAAAGCCATTCAACATCCATTAATTCACTATATTTTTCAATAATTTTCTCATTATGTAAAACAGTCTAATTTCTTTTAAACAGTCAATGAATCTTTGAAGAAATTTTCCTCAACTTAACCATGGACACTGTTGTACATAAGTAAACCATAGTATACTGAGTTGATCTCACTCAATGTGTAGATATAAAATTGATTAACTTAGTCACAACATTCATAACACCATTCAGTGGCTTAAAGCTGGCCTTCATGCATAAAACCTGCTGGTGTATAATGCAACGAAAACCCAAAATTGAATGTTCAATATGTTTGGTAAATAAAATGAGAAAACTATTTTCTTTTCCAGTCATAAGCACCATCTGTAGTTATAGATACAATTTTAGCAACATCTATGTTGCAAATATGTATTCCTTTTGTTGTTGTTATTAATGAGGTTAAACTGATCAATTCTTCTTTGATATTATTCAAAACACAATAGCAAATAAAAATAGCCAAAAATGAGCTGATCCATTTATGTCTGGACTTTAATCAAAGCAGAGAGAAATTAAACTAGAATATTTTATATTGTTTTTTTTGTTGGTAAGTTATGTTGTTGACCATTTACAGGATTTTTTCTTTAACTGTATTTCTAGCCAATGATAAATCTTTTATGCTCTAAATAATTTTTGCTTTGTTTTCAAAATCTTCAAAAAGAACTGGTGCACATTTCATCCAAGATTCTCCATCATTAAAAGGTTTCCCACATTTGGCAATTACATTTGAAATTAAAAAACTATTAGCAAGTTATATTTGAATGATTTTCGATAAATTTTATTATAGATGTTGATTGAATATTTATATTTTTAAATGCTTGGGCAATATATTCTTTTTGTTCAACTTTAATTTTTTTTAAAGAGCGATTTATGATTGGTTTCATAATGCCATTTTACCAATGTTCTCAATACAACTGTTCCAAATATAAAACACATACTATCATGGTGCCTTTGTTAATCATTCCATACTCATCAGTCCACCAATTTTGAAATTCTCTACTGCTTGATAATTTTTATTTTTTTATTTTCACTAGTCATATTAATATAATGGTAATAAATTTATTTAAAAGTAAATTTAAATGAGCCTTAATAATTTTATAAATAAAAGACTTATCATTTCACTTTAACAGCAAAACTTCAAGCGAAAAAAACAACTTCAATTTGTTGGCATTGATTACGCATTTTGTTCCTTTGTTCGTGATATTAATTCCTTTAAAAAAATGAATGGGGTCAACATATTTAGGTGAAAAAGATTAGGACAGAAAACCATTTGATTATTTTTACTTTAGATTTAAAAAAAACTTACTTCAAAGAGTTATAAAATATTTTACTGAATTTACTTTCTAGTTTTATTGGTATCATTTGACAGATTTATAGAAAATGATACCAAAATATACCAGCACCACTGTATTTGACTTAAAATATCATAATTTATTGCTTCTAATCAGAGTTTAATTGTAAATTGAATTCTAATATAATATTTATTTATTTTACCTTTACTTTACAGTAAATTTTTATTAGTACACATTTTAGCAACAAAAAAATATTGAAGAAAATTATGATATATAAATAGTTTGCATGCCAGTAAAAAATTCGAATGTGTCATCTCTGGCATGCATGGTATAGGTTTGCCATCACTGCTCTAGGGGGGAATAATGTATTATCCTGACAATTATATTATTATCAATTTTAAAATAAATTAGTTTTGTTTTACTATTTATTTAAGTACATATATATTTAAGGCTATAACCTTAATACTATGCATCTTGAGTGTTCAATTTGCCACTAGAGGGACCTCTGCAAATCTTCACATTAGATTATGACTTTTATAAGGATAAGAACAATCTTGTGTGAAGATTTGCAGATGTTCCTCTAATGGCAAATTGAACACTCAAAGTGCATAGTATTAAGGTTATAGCCTTAAATATATATGTACTTACATGCTGGCCATGCGCTTAATAAATTAATATTTATTTAAATAATCGGTGGTTTAAAATATTCTAGATAAAAATTGTCTGGTCAGTGTATCTATTCCACAGTCCATTTCATCCAGTATAGCTCATGTGAAACATGGCCAAGTATTACACATAAAGGATGATGTATTGATCACTTTAATCATTTACAGATTATGGAGAAAATATTTCTAATCATGTTAATAGATAAGCAAGCTATATCCATGGCAAGTATCATGAGGCATCTATATCATCTTGGCTGACCATTACAATATATAATATTAATATTGGAATTTCAAATCTATAAACAGATATTTCCATAGTAAATTATATTGAATAAATTTGCAATAATTATGAAATATTCTGATTAAAAAAATTTTAAATAAAATAAACTAGTGCTATATAACTACTATTATTAATATAATTTTAATAATAGTTTTGGTACTCTTTTAATATGCAATCTCCACCATTTTGAATTTCAAAAATGACCAAAAACATCATCTGACACATCTAAGTGATAAAAAAGTATGCAAAAACAAAAAAAAATTTAGAACTTGGGTCGCATAACTTGGAAAAACCCACCAAAACATTACATATTCATGTTCTTTTAGTAAGCGATCTCCACTATTTTGAATTTCTAAAAGAGCACAAAATTATTTCCATTAAACTTTGTCTTTTTTTATTGTAAAATAATATAAATAAACAATTATAATAGTAATGGTATTGAAAATGAAATACATGGGTAAGAAAACAAGCAGACATTACTGATATCATTGAATGAATTAAGAGACTGAACATATTTCTAGAAGAGATGATAGTAGATGGATGGTTGGAATTTTAAACTGGATTCCAAGAGATTATAAAAGATTTAGAAAGAGACCATATGTAAGATGGAGAGATGAAATAAGAAAGGGTGGTTATAGATGGATTAAACTTGAAGCGACCATCACCCTACAGTGAATTATTAATGTTTGAATATGATGATGATGGTTAATATTTTTTGTAACTAGCACATATCAATCCAATATGTATCTATGACTAATATTTGTGTTCCAAGAATATAGTCTATGAAATGTCTACTACATTGTAATATCAATCTATATTCTGTGATTACACTTATGAATCACTATGTTTCAATGTATATTTTCAATCTAACACTATTTTTTAAATAATAAATATTGTTTTCTTTTGCAGAAAAAAATATATTTTGCTGCATAGTAGAATAAATCTTGAATATGTTGGAAATTATGTGCTTCACAAAAAAAATCATTTTGAGTTATATAAAAATGTGCTTTATAAAGATAATATGTTATATTTTACACAAAGAGTCAAATGATTTATATAAATAATAACTTAAAATGGGGAGGTGGAGCTTAATTAATAATTACATACTAATTGTGCAACCAGATTGCTACAGGAAGCAATTTTTGAATAAACAGCCATCTTACCAACTATATCAAGTCATATTATCCACTTTTTTTCTACAATTCAAAATATAAGCATGCTTAAAATTTTCAAGCTAGTAGCAATACTGTAAATGAAGTTAGTTGTCACCACTGATTTGTTCAGAGAAGTAAGTTAATAAAACTATATGATAATTGATTTATATCTTTAAAATATTTTATTTCTTACCATGTTCAAAGTTTCTTTGCTGTAAGTAGTCAATGTTGATGCTAAGATTCCAGCACATGGTTCTGCATAGTCAGGGATGAGACCTTGAGAAGAGATGCCACTGAATGCCAATGTATAAATGCTGTTAACATAGCCATCAAAAGCACAACTGTCTCCACGGATACCACCATTTCCTGAAGCAATCACATAAAGAGAACCTAAACGTTTTCGACCCTGAAAAAAATTATAAAAATGAATTTTTAGAAATTTAGAAAAAGTTATTTTTAAAAATTAATTTTTATATATTATAAGAATGATTTTATTAATTATTAATTGAAATCAAAAATATGTTGTCAGTGACAAAGTGGAGTTTTTTTTTTAATTATTTGATAATATTTTCTAATTTTTTTTATTTGATTTAAAAATCTTATATATACAAAATATCAGAATCATCAACTCTATCACATACAACTGATATATATGCGAAAAAGATAAATGATCTCCAATATATGTATGTTCAAAGCTATTGTTTGCCAATTTTGTTGTCATACTCATGTTGACCATAAGTCATTCTGACCTCTCATATACTAGACTCCAAGCCCATCTGAATACACAGAAGAGGGATGGGCAGAATATATATTTAAATACAAGTATATTATATATTTTTTAATCTAGATGTAATTAGAATGGATTTGAACCCAGACTTTCAAGCTTCCATTAGTCATCAATTCCATTCCATACAACTGATGCACATGACTACATACATGTGAAAGAGATAAATGATCTTCAATATATGCATTTTAGGCTGACCCAGCTCTCATCAATTGGTCCAGATCATCATCTTCCACACATGTATATAATCAATGTTCAGTTTATATTAAGATAGCAATTCTTTAAACTTGAATGGGCAGGCTTCAACCTTCTCCGCTCTTCCAAGCTATCTTCTTCATTAGTTCCAGAAGTATTTGCTTCCAAAATTTCCTGCTACATCCTCTTAATTTTCATTCTCCATTTTAGCAATCCTTAAAATTTGTAAATACAATACACATATTATGTGCAATTAGATCATTTCCCTGGAACATTCTGGAAAACCATATATAGTTGTGTGTCTTTTTTCATGGCACAACTTGCTTTCATATATATATTACATATAATACTTCTTTCATATACACTTCAATGCAAACAAATTTTTCTAAAAAACTTCATTTTCCTTACAGTTTTGACTGTCCAGCAGTCTTCATCAGAGCTACAATATTTGAATAATATAAATATATAAACATCACTTCACATATATATAAAAATACATATGTATATCAAACATATACACATATATCCCCTACACTGAAAAGAAAATAAAGAAGTTTTTTAAGAAAATTTGTTTGCATTGAAGTGTATATGAAAGAAGTATTATAAGCAATATATATATATGAATATATGAAGATATGCAAAGAAAGTAAAAAAGAGAAATAAGAATACACAACTTGCTTTATTCTTTCTTGTTATTAATTTTGTTTTGTTTTACAATATAGGAAAAAAAAAATTGTCTGGTCACCATATCATTCTAACTCAGGCAATTGGGAGTTTATAACAACTGAAAATCAAAGCCCCTGGTCGAATCAAAAAATTTACAATAGATGAGTAAGGGTAGATTATGATCTTACATAAACAAAATAACAAATGATGTAATAATAATTTATTTTGAAATTTAATTAATAGATTTTATGAGAGTAAATAATTGGCTTAAAAAAAAAAAATAGTGAAAACGAAAATCTAAATTATAAAAAAAAAAAAAATTAACAACTTTTTTATAATTATTACATAAAAAAAATGAATTAATTTATTTGCTCAAGAATTCAAAAGAAGTTCGAGCAGCTAAAGTGCCAAAAGTATTAGCCTTTAACCTTGAGACCAGAATCTGCCATTCTATCACCAAACTACACAATAATCATAGGTTTTGGTTTAAGGAAGAAGTGAAGCAAAATCTGATTGTTTTGTTCGAAATATGATGCAACTGAGTTTGGAATTTGGATAATCAAAAAATATGTACAGAATGTGTTAACTTTTGTATCTAAAGATGGAACATATGATATTATAATCAAGGGATATAATTCATTGATATGGTAATTTGTCATTCCTGTGCAAATTCATTCTAGAAGTCAATATTTAAAGCTAAAGTATAACTTTGAGAGTTTTTTTATAACATTAAGATACAATAATAATATAAAAAAAAGAAGACAGAAAAATATTAGTTGCATGTAGGAGAAGATAAAAAGAATAAAATGAATTAATAATATTAGAGACACAGAAATGTTTTTAAACAGCTACGTAGAAAAAGGAGGAAATGAGATCATTGTCGTAAAAAAACAAAGAAATGGAAAAATTAGCGGAGTTATTTTGAAAGATATACATGTATATATTTTTTAAAAAGAGCTGCAAACAAATTAACTTAAGTTAAAAAACCGGAGGGTGTATAATTTTTTCATATAATCGCTTCAGTGGTTATGAAATTATATTTCATAAAATATATTTTTAAAAAATAACTCTAAGTAAAATATTAAAAATAATGGCTCTTTATTTAAAAATAACAAATTTGCTTATTTTATTTGAAAACTAATATTGAAATAATAGAAGCCGATTTATTTTAGTTTCTAATTTATTTAGAGATAAGTAAAAAAATGTTTACGTTTTTATTTGATCTTATTTTATTTTAAATCTGAAAAGAATTTGTTGTTCTTTTTCCTTTAATTTTTTTAAAATATATATTTAGTTTTCTTTATTTTAATTAAATACAATCATTAAAGGTCATGCGCATTTATTTATTATTAGTATTTTTTTCATTTTTTTTTTTTTACTTTAGTAGCGACATCTAGTATGAACTTTATCAGTTTTATTTGGAAATGGTTCGCTTTATAATGGGCACTAATATTGTTCATACAAAATGCATAGATACTTAAAAAACAATTAATTAAACAAATGAACATACATAAAAAAAATTTAAAATGTAAAATAATTATTTGACTGTAAACAGTTAAAACTAACTAGGAAATAAATATTACGATCAAGTTTTAATACTTAGTCATCGATAATAGTTTAATTAATGTTTACCATCTCTTTGGTTATTATTATTTTTAACACTAAAAGGACACCCTAAAACTTTGCTGAGTCTTTCATTGCCCGATAAAATTAGAATAGCTGGAATTCAATTATGTCAAATGTCGTATTAAGTTAGTCGGTTATGGATTTCAAATAATAGTATTAATAAAAGAAACGATTAAAGCACTAAAAAAATGTTGACCGTCAGTAAATGCAATGTAAAGATAAAAATAACCCAAACTTAGTATCCCTAAATATATAACCGTTTCTCTTTGATGATGAAGAATGCATCATAATAGTTATATAGACATACACTGATATTATCTGGTTGATATATATTTTTAAAATGTTTACATCCAACTAAAATGTGTAGAATTTTAACTTATCAGTATTACAAAAAAATTTGAGTTTGCTTGAAAAATCACTTTCTTTAAAAAATAAAAAAAATAATGCAAACATTTATTCCAAAGTCATAAAATTACATCTTTTTAATGACCATTATAGATATTATATATTGATGTATGTTAAAGTGTTACTTAAAAAACTTTCCAACTGCCAAATAATGGTGGACTGAACATTTTCCCATTCTTGTTTTACGCTCCAGCTAAGATTAATTGGGTATCCGGTCACCAACCAATAGATTGGCAATCAAAAGAAAAATCTTGAGTCTGACTGGAACATTTCCCCCCCTCCATATACAGATTCAAATACAGCATAAATAATAATGATAAAATAAATATTTAAATTGTGACTTGTAAATAATAATTTAAATATAACTATCGAAAAATTTTCTTTAACAAATATTACTGCAGATATTTCAACTTTTGTGTGTGTTTATTTTTATGTTTTCTAATTAATGCAATTTGTTGCTTCTTTGGGATTATTTATTTATTTGCTGTAAATGCTAATCTACTTATTTAAATATACAATATATGTAAACAATAAATAAAAATATAATAATTCAGAAAAGTTATTCGGTTAAAGAAAATGAAGATAAATGAAATAGATTTATTAAATTAAATACTGAATTTTATTCAGTTAATGGAATTTATTTCAAATGAGATTGTGAAGCTGTATACTATTTACATTACCCATAAATCAAAGTTGCGATTAATTTTCTGCTAATGTAATTTAGATTTCTGTTGAGAATATTTTCGCATCGAAAAAAGTGAAAGACAAATAGAAACAAGTTTTTAATTAAAAAATGTTATCTTTTTAAAAAAATCAGTCTTATTTATATGTTGGTCAATTTTTTTTTATTCCTCTATTCTGATTCACAAATCTCCCCCCTCCCCCACCCACCCACCCACCCACCAAATTTTAATAAAAATAGACCTGGCTCAAGTTTTGTTCCATCATTTCATATGCTTGTAATTTTTTTTAGCTAAAAGTTTATCATAAAATAAAGCTTGATGTAAGGTTAATGGTTTAGGCAGATGCTTAATACTAGCAAGATAGGTAGTGAAAAAAACGTATCCATCACCGATGTGTTATTTCATATTCAAAATGTAGGAAGTTGTCTTGCATTGGTGGTCGAGAGGTCAGCGCGACTGCCTTGCACTTGCAGGTAGTTGCCTGGGTTGCAGGTTCGCGTTCCGGCCGATGCTATGACACTTAAAAAAAAAAATGTAGAAAATTCATCGAAAATATTTTTTATTTCTAGAATATTAATAATAATCTTATAGCTGCTCGCTAAGTAGCATGTGAAAACAACTTTCAGCATTTGAAAATCAAATATGAAAAATATGAAAAAGTTGTGCAAACTAGGATCTTATCTTCTCATGTAAACGATTAAAATAATAGTAGCATGTTACTTAGAAATAATTTTGGAATTTTAGTCTAACTTAATTAATCACAATTAATTCAATTTTTCTAGAAACACCTTGAAATTCCACCTAGTGCTACTAGAGGATTTAATCATAATATTCTATAAACAGTTTTACTTTCAAAGTCTCTTGCTGAATACTATGCCTGGAATGAGCTCATTAAATTTGTGAATTTGCAATTAAATGTTACTATAAGAAATATTACTAATACACTCAACTATATATTTTGCAATGGCTATTCATCTTTTTGATATCATCATCAGATATTATAAGATGATTTATACAGAAAATATATTAAAAATGTTATGTCTGGCCTTTTCCAAGCTATCACAATTGTGATTTCAAATAAGAATCCAAACAGACACACAAAATTAAGAGGTCACTAGAGAAAAATAGTTTAAAAGAAACATTTAATATAAGTATTTTACATATGATCTAAAATGTACAAATATAATATATTTAACAATTCAATACATTACTATCAGTTTTACATGAACTCTTACTTAATAATATAGACTGAGACAACCTTTAACAAATCCTCACATCCCTTTAATTGACCAGCTTAAATGTGGCTGGATATTGAGCCTTATCCAAATTCTCTGCTTCTTAGGTATTGCTTCTATGCTGATACACTGGTTTTTTTAAGCAGTTCTCTGGACAACTCTTAATCAATCCCAGGAAGTTTATGTTTCTATTTAATATTTAAACACATAGCATATATACTTTAAACTTAGAGGGAATTTGAACTCAGACTTTCAAGCTCCCTTTCATCCACTCCACCATATATAACTGATACATATGACCACATACATGTGAAAAAAATGATTTCCAATATACATATTTCATGCTGAACGAGCACTTATTAGTTGATCCAGATCATCATCTCCCACACCCACACACACACACACATATATATATAATCAGTGCTCAGTTTATATTAAGATAATAAATCTTCAAACATTAATAGACAGACTAATCAATCTCAGAAAGTTTTAAGTTTCTATTTTTAGACTATCATCTAAGAGATAATTGAGTTAAGGTTTCTCACATTAAACAAGTCCACATTAATCATTTGATAAAGTACAACTTTATTTAAAATTAATATGCATTTTTTCTTTTTATTTAACATATATCTTCTTGTGTGTGGGTGTATAACTGTCTACCACACACTATATCATTTGGTTTTTTTTTATTAATTGGATCAGAGTAAAAAGCTATCAGGGAAACCAAATTTAATTCTTAATCAAAAACAATCTAACACATAATTTTAATGAAAATCTCATTTTAAAGATTCAATAAAAAAAAAAATCACTTTTTTTTTTTCAGATTCAACAATAAGACTAGCTGTGTTTGATCTTTTAGATATCGTTAATAGGTGTAACACCAATGTGCTTATATTAGAAATGAAATCAAACACTCATATATATATATATGACCAAAAGTCAGTTATTAACCATTGCAATGACTAAATTAAAGAATATAATAACGACACAAGTAAATCTATGTTCTGATTAAAATTTCTACATATGATTTAATAGAATTATAAAATGTGTATCTGCCTATAAAAAATCTATATGCTTAAAAAACTATTGGATTAAAAGTGCTTCTGTGTCTTCAAAAATATTATAATAGAAAGAATTTAATTGCCACCAAAACTTTTAAAGTTAAGAAATATTAAGTTTATTTATAACTACGAATATAATTAATTCTATATGATAGCAAGAGGTAAATGAGATAAATTATTTAAATAATCCTATTTTCCAAGTTACATATTTAAACTGACACTGATTTGTAAGTTTCAATTCTTTTAGCTTTAACAATACTCACTATTGGCACACTAAATACATATTTTTTATTGAATTTGTGAAACTTTTAAATAAGGGTAGAAAGGTAAAAAATTTAGAGTGCAGAATTAAAAGTTTGGTATTTTAGAATATAGAGTGAAGAATGAATAGTTCAAAATATATTCCCACACAAGTATAGATTTTTCACAGATGTGAATAATGGTATTCAAACTACACATGTTTAAGATATTTTTATAATTATACTATTTCAGATAATTAACTATTGTTATTAAAAATGCATATATATATATGCAAAACCATAAAACAATACAATACTAGATTAAATCCAAAATTTTACCAAAGTCCTTACACAACCATGGTTTCATCTACTACAAATAGACCTTCTCAAGTGAAAATCAAACTAAAGGAAAACATATATATATACAAACAAACAAACCTTCCCATAATTCATTTCAAAACCCACCTTCCTTTAATATCAAAAAAAGTCTTCATAAGATTGATCACCTCAGAATCAAGGAGTTTTATCATCAAAGTCTCCTTTATTCTTCTTTTTAACTCATTCTTTTCATAAAAAATAACTGAAGCATTGTCAAACAATATTCTATGACCTGTATTCAATTCATGAATATATAAAGCTGAGTTAAGATACCTATGTTTAACTCTACTTATATGAGTCTTAACCCTTTCATTAAGGCTAAATTTACTCTGGCCTACATAAAATTTACCACAACTACATGGATTTTTAGTTTTTGATTTTGTTTCTGCCATTGAAAGTAATAGTAATATTTCTGATGAAAATAAAATGTCTTTACAGGTTATATTGAATAGTTAATTACTTAAAAGAGAAAAATTTGTTTTTGCCCTAAGGAAATTAGTTTTGTTAAAAAAAGATTGAAAGCCAATGATGTGGTATTGTTAAAAGAAGATAAAGGTGGCCGGTTTGTATTGTTAAATAATATTGATTTTAAAAGTAAAGTTTCTTTGGAATTAAATAATGGAAAATATGCTATTTTAGATTCTGATCCTGGTAAAAAAATAAAATCTAAATTAATTAAGATTATGAAAGTTATGGAAAATAAAAAGATTTTTGATAGAGCTACTCATTTAAATTGTTACCCTAGTGATTATGTGGCTCCAAAGGTTTTCTTTAACTTGAGGTCTCATAAAGATAATTTTCCTTTGAGATGTATTTTTGATTTTACAGGTGGAATTGTTGATAAAATATCAAAATTTATTATAAGATATTTTAAGGATTATATAAAATTAGGTCAATTTTGTGTTTCTTCTTCTTTTGAAGCTTTTAAAAAAATAAATGGTTTTGTTTTGGATGATGATTGTGTTTTTGGTAGTTTAGAAATTGAAAATATGTACCAATCGTTTATTGGATTAAAAGTATGGGGGTTTTTTTTTCATTTTTAAAAAATTTAGAATGTTTTTTTGCAGAAAAGAATGAGGGTTTTTATGATGTTTTTTTTGTTTGGGGGGTGAATTTATTTTTTTTTTAATTAAATGTTTTTTTTAATTAGAGAAGGGTGGGGGGTTGGGGGTGTTGTGTTTTTTCTTTGTTGGTGTGTTTTTTTTGTTTATTTTGGGGGGAGTGGTGTTTTTAAGTTTTTTTTTTTTTATAATATTTGTTAGGTATGTTGATGTTTGTTTGTTTGTTATTCAGAAAGAGAAATTAGAAGAGTTTTTATGTGGATTGAATGGTTTTGATTCTAGTATTAAGTTTACAATTAAGGAGGGTGGTTTTGATTTTGTAAAATTAAAGTTTTTAGGTTTAAATGTTGAGAATGTTAATGATGTTTTGTTTTGTAGTCATTTTATAAAACCTAAAAATTTTGAGAAATATGATTAGGCCTGATAGTTATCAGCCTTTTATACATAAGAAAATGTCTTTGTTGAATTTTGTTGTCGGAATAGAAGACTTAATAATTTTAATAATGATGCTGATATTCAAAGAAGTCAATTTGCTGCTGAATATGTAGAATTGGGTTATAATCATGATTTTATTAAAAAAGTGGTATTTAATAGTAATGTTTATAGTCGTGATTTGGATGATAAGAATTTTGTTGGTAAGGGTGATGATTATATGTCTTTACCATTTAAAGCATCAATATATAATTTGGTTTATAGGAATAGTCATTTGTTAGGTGGAATGAAGGTTGCATGGAGGAAAGGTTCTGATTTGAATTCATTACTTAATGGTTCAAAGCAGTCTATTGATAGTAGGTCTATTCCTGGTATTGTTTATAAAATTCCATGTAGTTGTGGTAAATTTTATGTAGGCCAGAGTAAATTTAGCCTTAATGAAAGGGTTAAGGTTTATATAAGTAGAGTTAAACATAGGTATTTTAACTCAGCTTTATATATTCATGAAGTGAATACAGGTCATAGAATATTGTTTAACAATGCTTCGGTTATTTTTTATGAAAAGATTGAGTTAAAAAGAAGAATAAAGGAGACTTTGATGATAAAACTCCTTGATTCTGGGGCTATCAATCTTATGAAGATTTCTTTTGATATTAAGGGAAGGTGGGGTTTGAAATGAATTATGGGAAGGTTTGTTTGTTTGTATATATATATATATATGTTTTCCTTTAGTGTGATTTTCACTTGAGAAGGTCTATTTGTAGTAGATGAAACCATGGTTGTGTAAGGATTTTGGTAAAATTTTGGATTTAATCTAGTATTGTATTGTTTTATGGTTTTGCATTTTTATTTTTGCTAGTATAGTGTTAGACAGTTTTGGTTTTATATATATATGTTCACTATATATAAAACTGTAAATGATTTTATGTAAAACAATTCATTTACTTAATAAGTGTAGCATTTATTTATTTAAAATTTAAATCTTTCAAAGCTATGATACTATTCCTCTCCATTTTTGAAGTTACTTATATAAAAACCATCTCTCTATATTTACATGTAATGATTTATCATGGCAACAGAAAAAGTCAAATGCTGAGCATAAATAGTTCTGAATCAAATCTAAATGTAAACTGATAGTACTATATTAACAAATATATGTTGGGTACTATGATCAGATTATTAGGCTCTATATAGAGCAGATAGTAACAAATATATGTTGGGTACTATGATCAGATTATTAGACTCTATATAGAGCAGATAGTACTTTTTGTTGATGATGGAATTATTCTAGTATATATTTTACACACACATAAATATCTATAAACAATGTCTTAAAATTTTAATTTATACCATCTAGAAATTTTTTTATGACTTTCAAGAATCACTATTTGAGAAAGAAAATTAACCAACATCTGTTGGACATATGTTTCTGTCATAACTAATATCATCAGCAGCTTGAAAACTAGTTGACATTCTACTAAACATAGTGACATAAAGTTTGAACACTGTTTATAACAGAAACATATATCTAGTTAGCATTATTAAATAATTACATTTTATGTGGTATTCAATTAATTATTTGTGTGGGTATGCATTTGGCTTTCAAATATTCATTCAGATTGTTGCTATACATATTATATATATATAATTGGTTGATTTAGTGTTTAACTATACACAAATATACACCGACAAAAATTTACAAGAATACTATTTTATAAAAGGCTTTGCTCAATTAGGTATAATAACATAATCTTTTTTTAAGAATACACTTATTACAACATATGCTCAGTAATCTAAGATGATTATTGGGAAATACAAATAACGATCTTAAACTTAACTGGAATTCCATTTAACTTGTTTTATTTTCATCACTGACTAAAATTTCTGTATTATTCAATATTATATTCATCCAATTATCTATTAATCCAGCTTACTTATGATAAACCAAAGCTTAAATATATAAATATATAGTACGATATAATGCATTTTATCTTTATAGAAGTAAATCATTTTATTAAATGAATAAATAATTATATGATCCCTGATTCCGAAATTCACGTTATTTGGGAACTTAAATTATTAATTTTACACAGCAGATTCATTATAGTCCCTTAAGCTTGTAATTAATTTACAAATCTCTAGATAACTATTTTGTATTACTGTGGAAGTGAAAAGAGAAATTTCACATATGAATATTTTTAATGAATTATATTTTTTCCAAAATAAAGTAAAAAAAAATCATTTAAATATTTTTTTTATAAGTAGTAAGAAACTGATATTAAGTAAATGAAAATTTGAAATACCGGCAATACATTCTATTACTATATTGTTGTCATTTAAATGTTAAAAGCTATTTTGAAAGCAAATTTTCCAAGTCATTCTTGAATAACTTTTACAATTCTCAGTAGAGGCATTAATAGTAATTTGGTCTCTTAAATCATTTGTTAATTTTTTTTTTTTAAAGAGGAATAATAACAATAATCTAATTTCAAAAATACATTTCATATAATTATAAAAATTAACATCTAAATTATTAAAAAATAATTATTATTTTAAAAGTTAGAAGATATGTTATTATATGTGTATTATATATACGTATTAGATGCATCCACAATATATATACACATAGAAAAAATTAGAATTTTATTATTAATATATGTGTATTATATATACGTTATTAGACGCATTCACAATATATATATATAGGCAAAATTAGCATTTTATTATTAATATCTGCCATCTGGGTTAGGATTTGAATTAAGTAAAACTGGAAACTTTTTTACCAGGCTTAAGATTTTTTAGATAACTATCAAAAGATAAAGGCTTTTCCAACAGTTTCAAAGAGAAGTCAATGCTTACCAAGTTTGACAATTGTTAGGTTTGAGAGTTTTTCTATTCTTGTTTTATTAATCTTTTGATGACGAATACTGAATTATTTATCAGATTGTCTATGATCTGGTTATCTAACAAAAATAAAATTTTAAGCCTATTTAAAAAAATTAAAGTTTACTTGACCAGATTTGACTCAAGAAGACAGTTGCATTACTAATGCTTGCAAATTCCTTTGCAGCTCCATATGTATTTATATAAATGACAAATAATGACTGCATTTGTTGTGTTTGGCTGAATTGCAGAGTTCAGACTCATATCAATAAAAATATAAACATCCACTATTTAATATGTATAATTTATTAGAACAAATATATATTATACAAACAATAAATACAATTTGATGTATAACTTAGTCAATAATGAACTGGTGGTGTCGAATGACTGGATTCACTTCTAGCCATATATATTAACTTGCCTCATGAGTTCTAGTCTTAACTTTTCTGGCTGTACTGGACATCTTGCCTTGAGTTTGTTAAATTACTCTTCTGGCTGTACTAGACAGCTTGCCCTGAGTCTGCCATAGTTGTAGCAGCTTCCAGTTCTATTAGGGCTTGCATCATTGCATAGATTTATCGGT
The DNA here is from genome assembly GCA_028023455.1 of Epiperipatus broadwayi. Lineage (NCBI taxonomy): Eukaryota > Metazoa > Onychophora > Udeonychophora > Euonychophora > Peripatidae > Epiperipatus > Epiperipatus broadwayi. The sequence goes on from JAQFVV010006222.1 coordinate 7,387,342, forward strand.
AGTGAATTAGTAGAAACATCTTCACTGTTGGAAGTAGTGTCAGTGGAGAACATATTCGGTCATATCAGTAGACAGACATTCTCTGGCTTGCCCCCCAAAAGGCTGACTATTTATTGCCAAATCCCTTATCTTACTGGAAGCAATCATATTCAGAGAGCCTAACCAATAGTAGCATGTTGTACACATGTTTACACATTGGACATACTTGTTTTACCCTTTGGCCACATTTATACATTGATTGTCCACATGTTTACACATTGGTTAGTGGCGATACATGCTTAATCTGATCAGATAAGGAAGGAATCTGGACTAGTACACTTCTGAAGGGGAGTTCAGATATGACAGACTTATTTACCACTCTTAATACAATTAAATTTTAAACAGATCCCCACAAAGCATTACTGCAATGCAAAATGCTGACATCAATTTTGCTCATATTATTATTTGTTCCATACAATAAATCAAATTTTGACATTATACTTCTATATAGACACTTTCTACCTAACTACATACAAGATTATTTGAGATTTAGTACTAATGAAAATGTTAAATAACCCTTTCTTTGTCACAATCACAGTATAAGAATAATTTTTCATTGATATTATAGTATTATATGGATTTCCATATACAGTTTGAATAATATCAAACATTTCAGTATTTTCTTATTTAAAATAAAATTTAATGTTACCACATTGTTCTATTGTGGGTTTAGGTAGTGTCATATTTCATGTTGTGACTTATGATTCAAATATGCGGCACCTTAAAATTGTTATGACAAAAGCTAAATTACGTTGCTGTGTAACTCAAGTGCTGATTCATATAATTTTTTTCAGATAGTTAGGAGAAAGGACCAATCAACTTTTTATTGGGATACACTTTGTAAGTTGATAGATTTAAATAACTCACTGACAAATATTTTATTTAGCTAGTTATCAAACATTTACCCACTTAATTCCTTCTTTCATGGCCATTTCACTCAAATGACCAGGTCCATTTACTGTCCAACCATCATCATATGGTCCCCAAGTAAAAAGATAAATATCTATATGCTGTATGGCATGACTAAAAGCAGCAGCTTCCATCCCATCTGTTACTCGTGTGTGATAAGAAAACAAACAGATTCCTGCAAAAGTTTAAATTATTAATAAAACATTAGTCTTATTAAAAAAATTTCCTAGCAAACTATCAAATGAAAAATTACTTAATTAAATGTATGCACAAACAATAGCTCATCTTAATAATATAAAAGACTAATTAAAAATGTGGCGCATCGTTGCTAAAATAAGTTGTGCTAAAAGATAGTAACAGTAAATGATAACTAAATCAATAATAATAAAAATATTATTGTTTGGTTAAATCAAGTCTCCTTAGAGAGCCTTTTCTCTCTATTCTCATTCAAAGTGCCAATGCCATTACTACATTTACATTAGATAAATTACAACCAATACAAATTATCTATTAAGCACCACATGATCACCATCTCTTAGATCTAGGTGCAGTGCTCTCAGATCCAAAGCTCCTCACTGATGAAGGCCACAAGCCAGAAACTAGTCTGGGGATATTGGATGAGTAGGCATTAGATAGGGATTTTATGCACAAGCCTTCTGGCATCCATTGATTACTCTGGTTGGCACAGGGTGGCACTACTGTATGGAGAGTTTTGCCTTGTTTACAAATTATCTAGCTATAAATAAAAATCTACAAACATTGGATATTGAATGAGTACAGAGAAAAAGACCACTTGAAATGACTAATTTAATTAAACCATGTGACGTAAAAGTGATTTGCATTTTTGATGTGATATATTGATAATATGATGAATATTTAACAATGGTATTAAAACATTTGTTTATAGAGATTGCATAAAAGAAAGCATGTTAAATGTTATTTTAAGGTTAGTTTTAATAATTTATAAAATTATGTACTTCTTCTTTAAATTAATGGGAAATCTATATGATTGAAAAGTAAATTCAATATCTCAAATAAAATTTTTTGTCTGATATTTAAGAATGTGTTAAGATAGTTATTAAAGTCTTTAAAAAAACGAAGTGATAATTTGAATTGATAATATTCTATTTTTCATTTACTATACAAATCTTCAGGCAGAGAACTTAATTGCATTTAAAAAAACAGCATAGATCTCTTAGATGAATTCTGAATAAATATAAAAATAGGCATAACACAAATTTGCAAATTAATGATGATAAAACGGTTTAATGAAAAAACTACATTCATGGCAATGTGATACAAGTGGCAAATGGTAATAGTCCAGATTGTAGGTACCTATAAGATTATAATAATTAGAATTAAATAATAATTTATTTCTTTAATATGAAAAATTTCTAACCAAATTAATTTATCCAATGGTGCTTACATAATTGAAGTGAAGGAATTATTTTAAAAATTTTCAGTAGTCAAAAAAGTGGTTTAGAGATCTTTTGCTCATCATGAAGCTGAACTAACTGCATAGAATTAAAATGCTGTTATATTTTTATGCAATGTTAGCTTTACAAATATTTTTTTTTTTTAGATTTAAAAGCTAACTCCTTCCCCCCAATACGACTATTAGCCAAACATTAACAACATTATAAGCATTGAACAATGTAAGTATTTATGCTTTATTTTTAGCATGTGAGCAAATAAATCAATAATTAATAAGGTCCTACAATACTTAATATTGTATCTAATACTTTTTCTATCGGTTCCTAAGTTTTAACATATATTCTTTTTAGTATTTCAATATTTGAAACGACCTCATTAATGTTAATGAACTCTTTTTATAGATTTAAGTTATTATTACCAATTAGTCTTTAAAAGGAAGTCCCAGTGACTAATTGAAATCATTCTGTTATGATTTATCCATAGCTGTTTCCCTTGAAGTACATTAGAAATTCAACCCCTTCCCATTTTTTTCCTTTTCTTCCTAAATCTCTTCCAAAATTCTTATGTCTTTAAGTAGTCTTTTTTTTTATAATTTTTCAAGAATAATCTTTTTTTAGATGATTCTTTTCTAAACTTTTATATTTTTTTATTTTTCAGACTCGTTTTTTTACGTTATTATTCTAATCCACCTTAAAACTCCAATTTGCCATTTTTCTCTTCATAGTTGTCAATATTTCTATTCCACATAAAACTATGCTCCATATAAAATGTTTAACAAACATTTTTTTTTATATATTTAAATATTGATATAGAAATGATGAGAAATTTTTAGAATAGTTTTTAATAAGTTTTTAATTTTTTTTACTAATCTCTGAATTGAACATATTGCTAGACAGTTTTACACTGACAAGGGATTGTAAACGCCTAGGAAGAGAGCATGCTTGAGATGGATGGATGAAGTAAGAAAGTTTACTGGAGTGCTGAGGAGAAGATAAGAATCCAAGAAACTGGATTAAACTTAAAAAGACCTTCATATAGCAGTAACTTAATAATGGTTTAAACTGATGATGATGATAAATTTTAAATGGAACCCTCATTAGTTTCTATTTTGCGGATGCCGGAGTAGAACAGAATTTTTCAAATTAAATTAATATATAAAATTTAAAGAAAATACATATTGTTTAAGCAATAAAATGACATTTATTATACGATCATAGGTTGAAGTTTTATTCAAAATTAAAATACTAATTGATAGAATATCAATGTTTGTATAATAAAATGAAGTATTTGGTCAATTTTAAAAATATTGTGATGCAGCGGATTATTTTAAGTAAATTATTATTTTTTTAAAAAAATTATAGGAATTTTGTTAAGTCTTTAGATCTCATTCTTCTATTCAAAAATAAGTTGAATGTTTTGCATTGGTGGTCGAGAGGTCAGCGCGACTGCCTTGCACTTGCAGGCAGTTGCCCGGGTTGCGGGTTCGCGTTCCGGCCGATGCTATGACATTTAAAAAAAATAAAAAGTTGAATTAATCACAAATATGAATTTAAAAATAAAAAATAAAGAACAATGAGAAGTATAATTTTAAAGCTAAAGAATTAAGAACATATACTTCAAAAAATTGTATTCAATTTTGCTCCATTAACATTTTAAACATTTCACGTAATAATTAAAACGTTGTCTTTTACATTTATGCTGACCGGTTCGCGATATCAAGAAATAGTGCAAACAAAAAAGTAGAGAATATCTGTTATATTTAAAAGAAATTAACATTTAAAAAAAAGCTGCTATGGATTTAGGATAATTTAAAGTAAAATAAAGTTAGATGTTAAATTTTTAATCTAATAACTTTTTTACTATCATGAAAAAAAATAATTGAATGATTTATTATTTGGGTTCTTTTTTCCCCTCAAAGTTTGAATTATGATTCATAATCTTAGCGCTACGGAAACTACCATATTATTGCCCTAAACCACAAAATCATCTATTCATAAAATGAGTATAGTAAATCTGATTTTAGAAAAAAAAAAAAAGACGGAAGACAATAATCAATGAATATGTGTGAGTTTTATGATCAATATATACATTCACACATACATATCCCATGCTAATATTATAGCCTGTTTATTTGGTTTCTTGCAGCACCCTCTTTTAACTCCTGTAGCAAACTTTTTTCCTACAAGATTTGCCGAATTACAATTCTTTATTAATGTCTATCTTCACCATATTCTTCCAATAAAAAAACTATTTAAAAATATTTTAAATTAATTTTTATAATACAAATATGAAAATCTTGCTCAAATTTGACTACAAGGTATTTATTAAAAAAAAAAAAAAAAGAGGTTGCTATTAATATCCCAATAATACACTCAGTATCATCATATAACATTAAAGCTATGAATTAATCTTATGATTTTGACATATTTTCAGTATTAACTCATTTTTAAATGCACATTTTTCATTGTCTTTATGTTAAAATGAGAAGTACTTATGTTTCATTACTAAGCAATAAATTTTCCACATCACCAACAAACAGTTCTGTGCACAAACAATTTGCATAAAATAATTATAACATTATAATGAAATATCCTATAGAAATAATTTTCTAAAAAACAATTAAAAAAAAAATTGAAAGACATTGATATTGCAATTGCCAAAAAAATTTGAAATGATCCATAAAAAAAAAAAAAGAGCAGAAATATGACAACAGTGAAGAGTCTTTAGATCCCTGATTAAAAGAATCCAAATAGTCTACATTTTTGTGGATTAAATACTTTTATTGAAGTCAAGATTCCAAGCCAGTAAGGCTCCCAAATAACTTGTCTACCATCAGATCCCCTCGTTTTTTTATTTTTTTATCTATCATAATGTCTAATTTAAACTAATTTTTAATCACATTTCACATTCTCATCTTTGTCCATTCAACAACTTTAGTTTTAAAGACAATTTTATCATTATAAAATTTCAACAAAGAAATCAAAAATCACTCTTTGCACATTCTTTTAATCTATTTTTCCATAAATTCATTAATTTCATCTAAATGTCTATACTTTAGTAATAATTATCGTTTTAAATATCTGATTTACATACTTTATAAAAGAATGTGATGTGATGCACCATGGCTTCTCCTTTCCCAGAGTCAGGAAGCTCTCACCCACAATGCCCAGAGAAACTTGTTAGCCACTTTTCCTTCCCTTTTTATTCTCTACCCTAAGTTTTCCCCATATTCTTCTTTATCTTGCTCCATCCCATTTCCACAACATTATCTTTGTCAATTCTATAGCCTTTATATCTAAATCTTCCATATCTTGTCCCAAACCCAGCATAAAAACCAAGAACCCACTTTTTGTATAATCATTTTGTTTATATTTATTCCACGACAACTTCATTATTTGTACCCTTTCTGTGTATAGACATTTACATTCAATTAATATATGTCTAATATTTTCTATGCCTTCCTTCCTTACATAATTTTCAGACTAAATCACTCATATTTTTCCATTTAGACGTATATTCTCTTGTTGTTAACAATTCCGTTTGAGAGTTAAATATTAAACTACCTTCCTCGCTACTATTGTAAATTAACTCACACCCAATACTATGTTTACTTCTATATACATATTTAAACTTTTTTTACTCTCCATACTAGTTCTCCATCTCTCCAGTTCTCCATTTTTTATTATTGCATCTATTATTTTATTCCATTCCTTGCCACTATAGTCCTCAGCAATTCTCCTAACACAATCATTCCATCTTTTATATAAGTATACTGACATAAAGGCTATATCTAAACCTTTTGCATACCATACTATCTTTCTCACCCATCTTGTTGTCTGCTCATTACTCATAACCATATTAAATGCTACTTTAGTATTCTCTTATTATCCACAAATTGCAATGTACTGAACATTTTCATTTTGATGTTTGCATTTTTATATAAAAACTTGACCATTCCATTTCTTCTTAAATTGTCTTCTTTGCCATCTATCCATTTGCATCAAATAACATATCTTTCTACTTTTCTTTGTACTTTTTCTAAGAAATCTAATACCCTTTACTAACAAACAATGCATTGTTACCATAAGTTAACTCTGTTACTTCCACTGCCTTCCATACAATTCTAGCTACATCATATTTATTATATGAAAACACTGCTAACTTCTTTATCAGTTCCTTTATTTTCTTTGCTTCATTTATCAATTTTTTCTCCATTCATCCCAGAAATTTCTCTTGATTACTTAAAATGATCCCCAAATAGTTATACCTATTCACCACATTTAATTTTATATCCCCCAATAAAAAATATTTCTCTTCTCTTTCCCCACCTTTTTATCCAGCCTTGTGCAGGTCTTCAACGTATCTTCCATATCTTTTCTACTTTCTGTGCAGTAAATAAAAGATCTGATAATGTATTTTCTTCCTTGCCACCTATTAATGGTATCTCTATCTCTCTTCCTAATCTTTCTATTGCTCTCTTTATTTCTCTCGAATATAACAAAAACAAAATAGGTGACATAAGGCATCCTTGCCTTAGACTGATGCCATTTTAAACTTAAACTGATTCTATATTTCCTAATTGATAGATATAGTAATTATTTTCATACACTCTTTTAAGAAGATCCACTAAAGCTCCATTCATCTCCAAATTTACTAAACTTACCCCTAAGAATATTTCTATTTACCCTATCATATGCCTTCTGTATATCTAAAGACTGTATATAGCTGTCTACCTGTATTCCTACTCATATCTATAAGTTGTGTGACTACAAACAATCTTCTATAAGCCTATCTGACCAAAAATCTTGAATTTCTCCCACTATATTATTTTCTTCCATCCATTGACATTATTACTATTCTCCCACTATATTATTTTCTTCCATCCATTGACATTATTACTATTGGTCTATAATTATTTAACTTACTATGATCCTTATCCTTTCCTTTAAATAATAACCTTACTCTTGTATTATTCTGGCTATCTGGAAATTATCTCATCTATACCATCTTATTAATAGATTTAATTTTGTCCTATTTCCTAAATTCATCACCATCTCTGCTACCCATCCATCTAAACATTTTGCTATTCCACTTTTCAATTTCTTCCCTGCCTCATTCAATTTATTTTTTGTAAACCTAATATTTCCATTATAATATGCTTTTATGTTTGCTATCACTCTGTCTTTCCCATCTAACATCTTTTCTATATCCATTACATATTTATTTAAGATTGTCTTTAATTTTTTTCTAGAGCTATATTCTTTTTCCTCATCATCTAGTAATACTATTTTTGCTCCTACATTTCTTTTTTTAATATATTTCCAAAAAATTTTATTCCCATCTCTTCCATTTTTCTTGAGATTCTCCATAATTTATTATTTAATGTCATTTTCTCTAAATAATTATCTATTTTAGCCAACTTCTTTTTTAAATACTTTTACCATTTAATATTAACATCTTTTTCACTTTCTTTGTTTTTAATAGCACATTTATATTCTCTAAATGCTTTCCCTCATCTCTTTTACACTTTTTACTAATTATTACATTTCTATTTCTTTTATTTTTCTGAATATTCTCACCTAAAACCCTATTTGCCATTTTTTCTACTTCACCACACCAGTCCTTATATTCACTCCCAACAAACTCTTCCATGACTTCTTCTACTTTTATTTTATATTTTTCTTACATATTCTTATCATTCATTCTCCAGCCATATTTTTCATTATCCTTTCTACTTTTATTACTGTTTTCCATAACATTACTAACCATTTCTATTATAAAGAAATTATAATAACTATTACATACTATCTTTTCATTATCAAACACTTTAATTTTCCATACTTTATTTATTCCTTCTTTCTCAACTAATACATAATCTATTGTGTGAAATGTATTATTTCTAGACCATGTGTATTGTCCCTCATAAATATTTGATAAATTTCCAATGCTCAAATTCACTCTCTGATAAAAAATCTTCAAAAGCTGTTCATTCTTGTTATTCATGTCATCAATTTCTTCAATATGCCCATTTATAGCTCCTCTAACAATTATTTTCTTCCTCTTTTTTAAAAAACTCTGTATATCCTTAACTAGGCATTCATATATGCTACTGTTTCACTTCAATATAGTTTGCCTATTTCTAGTGGCCATATACACTATAGCCATTATCCATTATTGTCTTCCTAAAATTATCCTAAAACCACAATGTTCTTGACATTTAACAGTATTTTTTTTACATGACTCCCATGACCACCACTCCTTTTTTTTTCTATTTATACCCTTCCATACCAAGTCTTCCAATGCAGATTTTTTTCAACTCATAGATGTGCGTTTGTTACTGCTAATATCTCAAGCTCTTCATTTTTAACTGATTTGTTTAATTCCAGCCACTTTACTGATCTCCTACTACCTTGCATATTTAAATATTTTATTTTAACAACTTTTCTTATACTGCTGCTGTGTCTTTATTATGTGCTATCAATTTAAATTTTTATTTTATTCATAACATCATGATAAAAAATTTGTTAAATATTATATTTTTATTTTCAATTAGCTACTTGCAAAAATAAAAAGTGAAACTTTTATCTGTTGAGGTGACTGAGATGTATAATTGATTGACCTAATTTTATACTTTTGAAGCTTTTTTTAATACAGATTTTAATGCCTTATTGTTATATACACTTCTGAATAGGTTCCTATATCATTAAATATAATATAATTATGGTATTAACATATTCTTACAACTCCTTACTTCTCTTTACTAAAACGCTTCCAATAATGAATCAAAAAAGTTTATAATTTACTATAGTTTACCTTCTTTGCAGCTCTAGTTTTTAGAACCCAACCTTTATTATTGCATAATACATTTTATTTTTATTTTCCTCACATTCTTCTGCTATTAATATAGATGAAATTTATTATTCCTATCATACAAATCACTCAGATTTTCCCTCCCAGAGTATTTTATTATATTATACATTAAGTCATATTTATTATTTTGTAATTCTTCTCTTACTGTATTCCTCTTCTAATTTGCCAAGCTTACTTGTCTGAGTATTTGTTAATAACTTAATCACTGCCAATAAACATCACATGACCACCACTTCTTATGCTTGTATATAACTGTTGTTAAAACAGTGCATTAGATTCTAAGATCTAGATGCAGTGCTTTCAGATCCAAGGCTCCTCACTGATGAAGGCCTCAAGCCATAAACTAGTCTAGGGATATTGGATGAGTAGGCACTAGATGGGGATTTTATGCACAAGCCTTCTGGCATCCATTGATTACTCGAGCTTGCTGTGTGTGGCAATACGTATAGTGAGTTTTGCCTGTTTTAACTTAATCATTGTTAAGCTTCTACATATATTTTTATTAATTTTCAGAATTTATACTTTTACAGTTTATAATTTATATCATTGTTTCCTGCCATTATTTGAATAATGGAAGTCAATCAATTCATTTTTAAAAATAAAAGAGATATTACTAAGCTTTGTCTAGCAGTGTAATCAAATAAAATCAGAACACCATTTCAGCAAACTAAAAATAGAGTAGACTCATTTTTAGGAGGGGTTTTGATGTAAATAAAGTTACATTAATTTGCTAATATAATACAGTGGATTGGTTTAATTATTTCGAGGTTAAATGGAGCTTAAATTATATTCATTTCATTTTCACATAAATTTAATAATGTGCAAAATAAGTATTTAATATTTGCTATCACATTAGTTATTGCAGAAGTATTATCAAAACAATAAACAACCACACACACAGAGGAATCTGAGATATTATTTTTATATTTTTTTCCTAAGAAAATCTTCATTTTAATGTTTTAATAAGTACTGTATATTGCAACAAATAAATAAATTTTTTGGGATTAACTAGTTTTAAGATATGATGATTATTACGATGATGATGATGATGATAATAATACACAAACATGTTATGCAAAAAGGAAAATACATATCTATATACTTATGTGAGTGCTACATTCATATATGCTCGCTTGTGCACTAGATATATAACATTACTAATCAAAAAATGATTATCCTGCTTATATGATTTTCAACTATTTCCTTAATTTAGAATCTGGACATTTAAATCTACTAATTTGGTCTCCAACCATCAATCAAGATATTATAAGAATATCCATTTCTCTTGTAAACTTTAGAACCTCCCAAGAATGCACCAAATGGACCAGTAGATATTCCTATTATATGTATAATCAGAATAAAAGATTAATGTATGACTTAATATATAATATCAAATAAAAACCATTAGAAAGATAACTATTAACAATAATTTTATACACATAAAATATGACGAAAATATAATTATTGCCTATATTATAGCGCTAGCAATAGTTAATAATATTTTTTTATACATGAAATCAAATTTATTAATAAGCAAAGGCAAGAATTAAGCAAGTGTCAAGCGTTGTTAGCTGAGAGGTCATCACAGTCGCCTTGCAAGCAAGTAGTTGGTTGCAGACGGTTCTGGGTTCGCCTCCCGGCCGATGCTATGACATATGAAAAAAAAAAAAGAATTAAGCAAGATCAAGTTGGATTGTTAGAATTTCTTTCAGGTTTAATTATTTCCCTTTCTATTGCAACTTCAGTTTTATTTCAAATGATTTTTAATTATTCAAATTGAGTACACATATGAAATCATTTATTTATTTATCATGGGTAAATATAATATCTCATTGTAAAAAGGAATGAATTAAATCAATGTTCTATAATCTAAAATTAATTTTTATCTATACATATATACATGATGATCTCATACAAGGTTGACTTCATAGGAGATGTGGTGAGGTACCTGTCTCAAGTGCTAAATTGAAGTAGGAACCCAAATATTATATAGTTAATAAATATTTTTATTTAATATATATTTTTAATATTATTTTTATTGATTTTTTTCAATAGACTATTGGGTATATGCTTTTCAATAATTTTAAAATTATATTTTGTAATGCTTGTCTCAGGTGCCAGAATTAATTGGTTAGGTCCTAATCTTTATGCCTGTGTTCTGTTTTGACATATCAAATATTAATTCAAAAATATAGAAAACGTAATTAATTTTAAAATATTTTTGATTTAAATAGAACAATGGTAAGATTTTAAAACAAATACTAAAGATTTACTAGTATAATTCATGTACTTGGAGTTTTAGATGCAATTGTATAAGGGATTTGAACTCAGACCTTTCAAGCTCCCTTCAACTATCTACTCTATCTCTTACAATCAATACATTATGACCACATATATGTGAAAAAGATAAATTATCTCTAATATACATATTTTATGCTGAACCAGCACTCATCAGTTGGTCCAGATCATTATCTCCCCCCCCCCCCCATATATAATCAGTTCTAGGTTTATATTAAAATAGCAAATCTTTGAGCTTTAATGGGAAAGTTTTAATTTATTCCACCCTCCAACTCTTCAGCCATTCATACCATTAAAAATCCGATGATGGAATGTCCAAACCTCCTGTTTATGCTAATATTCCTGTCATGCCCATGTATGAAATAGAGGGGATAGCTGAAGGAAACTTGAAAAGTCTGTGTTCAAATCTCTTATACAGTTACATCTAAAACTCCAAATATATCAATTATATTACCATATTCACCACTTCCTTTATTTTGCTGTAATATATAAATACAATTTATCCACTAATTTGGTAACTTTTTAGCAAAAACCTTTTTTTGATCTATATTCATGCACAATCTTACATTTTGACTGTCTGCAGTCTTCTTCAGAGCTATGATATAATGAACAACATAAAACACATAACTATATAAATAATACCATAAAAAATGTAAATGATAAAATTAATAAAATAATAAAAACATAAAATATAACAAAACATAATAAAACTGAAATAAATATAATCAAACCCAAATGAAATAATCTAATTAATATAAAATAAAGTATATCCAATATAAATATAAAATATATATAAATTATACATGTGTATTCCAGACTGCATACATACAAACTCATGAACAACTACTAATTTAAATATATTATTCTTTTTTTAATAATCTTCTAATTTTTTCTATTTCTTATAAATTTAAACTTTAGTTTTATTCGCTCCACCTTAATAAAATACTTAATTTTATTCCATATAATGTTTAGTTTAATTTTAATTTATTTAATATTCTTTTTTAATATTTAAATCATATAATATCTATGATTTTCTTATTCATTCTTCTGTTATTAATAATGTTTTATCTTTTATTTTTTTAATATCTAAAATCTATAAATATAGTAATCTTTTTATTTACCCACTTTTGTTTTAATTTTTTTAAAAGTAAAAAATAAATAAATGTTTTTTTTGGTTTTTTTTTAATATAAATTATCTTATCTCTAGATATCTCTATTATATATTATTTAAATTATCTATATCTATAATCACTATAACACTTTATTTTTATATATATTTTATACACTTTAACTTTTATTATAATTATTATATCTCTCTCTTATAAATTTATAATATACTAACACAACTTTACATAAAGTTCAATAAAAATGATGTTACATACAGACAATATTAAGGAAAGGAAAATAAAAGAAGCAATATTAATAAAAAAGATAAAACAAAAAATTAATAGGGATTCTGGGATTAGGATGATATTGATTCTTGAAAGATATATAGACGAAAATATATAAAGAGAAAAACATGTATAAATGAATCATGGGTTGTAAAATAAAAAAAATAGTTACATGAAAGTATAAATATGAATATATTTATAGATATTAATGTAATAAAAAAACTTAGCATAATATTTACATACAAAATAGTATAATATAAATTTATAAGGAGTTATATAATAATTATAATAAAAGTTAAAGTATATAAATAAAGTTTTGTAGTGATTATAGATATACTTAATTTAAATAATATATAATAGAGGGAGGTGGTTATAAGATAATTTAAAAATATATATATAATGTAGTCATTATAGATATAGATAGTTTAAATAATATGTAATAGAGGGAGCTAGGGTATAAGATAATAAAAAAATTTTTTTTTTACTTTTAAAAAAATTAAAATAAAAGTGGATAAGTTAGAAGATTACAATATTTATCGTTTGATATTAAAAAAAACGAAAGATAAAATATTATTAATAAAAGAAGAATCAATAAGAAAATAATAGATGTATGATTTAAATATTAAAAAAGAATATTAAATGAATTAAGGTTGAACTAAGAATTATATGGAAATAAAATTATTAAGTATTTTATTAAGATGGAGCTAATAAAACTAAAGTTTAAACTTATAAGAAATAGAAGTAATTAGAAGATTATTAAAAAAAAGAATAATATATTTAAATTAATAGTTGTTCATGAATATGTATATATACAGTCAGGAATATTCACGTATAATTTATATTTATATTGCATATTTTATTTTATATTAACTGAATTATTTTATTTGGGTTTGATTATGTTTTGTTATATTTTGTTTTTATTATTTTATTAATTTTATGGTTTACATTTTTATGGTATTATTTATATAATTATGTATTTTATTTTATATTGTTCATTATATTATAGCTCTGAAGAAGACTGCAAAACAATCAAAATGTAAAACAATGAGAATTGCCAATTCCTCTACAAGCTTTATGATAAATGCTTAGCCAGAGCCAGCACAAAATATCTCTGTCAGGAACCCCTCCCCAAACCCCTGACCATGGTTTCATGACCTGTAGAGGAATTGGCAATTCTCATTGTTTTTAACTTACAAGCTTAAGAGATAGTGTCATGTGATATATGACTCTTATTTTGACTATTTATAGTCTCTGCCATAAGTCTTATGCAATTTTATATTTCTAAGATTACTAATATATAGTATGGCTGAAGATCTATCAGTCCCATATAGCTATTTGAGTTGGATAGATGGATTTGAAGACATGTAGATGTCTGAAAATTTCAGATTTTCCACTCAATAGATAACTTTTAGATAAGTGCTTGGCTTTGGGTTGGTATTTTTAGATCTAGCATCTGAACCTACCCTGACACCTCTCTGAGGAGTGCCAAGCATGAAACCATGGTCAGGGATTTGGGGAGGAGTTCCTGACAGAGATATTTTAAGTGCTGGCTCTGGCTAAGCATTTATCATAAAGCTTGTAGAGGAATTGGAAATCCTCATTCTCATTGTTTATAACTTACAAGCTTAAGAGCGAGGGTCATGTGATAAATGATTCTTATTTTGACTAATCAAAATGCAAGATTGTTTGTGAATATAGTCCAATAAAAGGTCTTTGCTATAAAGTGTTTAAAGTTTTTGGATAAATTGTATTTATATATGAATTACACTTGTATTCAATCAAAAATATTACAGATTCAGCCTGTTTCTGCCCATCTTCCTTCTGTGTATTTAAATGGATAAAGTCCAATACATGCGGAGTCAGAATGGCTTAAGGTCAACCTGAACATAACAACAATATTGGCATCAACAAGGAAATTCAGGTGATCCATTATCAGATTTTTAATAGTATGCATGGCTGAAGAGTTGGAGGGTAGAATATATTGAAGCTTGTCCATTAAAATTTGAAGATTTTCTATCTTAACATAAACTGAGAAGTGATTATATATGTGTAGAAAATGATAATCTGGACCAATGATGGATGCTAGTTCAGCATAAAATATGTATATTGGAGGTCATTTATCTTTTTCACATGACTGTGGTCATATGCATTGGTTGTATGAAATAGAGAAAATAGCTGACAGGAGCTTGAAAAGTCTGTGTTCAAATTCCTTATACAATTATAAATATTGTTCTAAATAGAATATTATTGATTGCTTTACAGTTTTTTTCTGGATGAAATAAAATAGACTTCTAGTATTGATAATTTATGATTGAATTTCTTTTTTAAATGATGTAGATGCGTTGCATTATACAAGGCCGTGATAAGATAGTTATTTCCACGAATTTCTTGATCATGAATTGCTTTGATCATAAAAATAATAATATACAATTTTTTAAAAATAATACTTTTATATAAATAGCTGATTAAAAAGTAAAAAAATTACAAAATAGTCCACTTCTCAGTAATTTACCCATTCTTGGAAAATATCAGAGATCTTAAGAATATAGATTTGTTATAAAATAATTGGAAATTGCAGGAATATTATCATTTCATAAAAGCATTTGAGGCCTTTTTGATTTGTATAATTTATTTGAGCCTCAAATGCTTTTATGACATGATAATATTCTTGCAATTTCCAATTGTTTTATGACAAGACTAGAGTCTTAAGATTGATGATATTTTCCAAGAATGGCAAATTAACTGAGAACCAAATTACTTTGTTATTTTTTTATGTTTGAATTGGCTATTTACATAAAAGCATTATTTTTTAAAAAAAATTTTTACATATTGCTTTTTTATTTTTTATTTATATCTACATATTATTTTAAAAAGAGGTTAAAACTATTTTAAAAGTCTGACAAAAATTATAATTTAATAATAAGACATGAAAATAAAAAATACACTCTCTAACAAATGAATTTCAAATTTACATATCATGTGATCATCTACTATATAAAAATATGTATCCTTTTTATTAATTTAATTAATTAAGTATGAATTAAATCAATATTAACAAAATTTTATTCTACAAATGTAATATTTCCATTCGCTCAGTTGTTGAAGAGTTTTCTTGGGAAGTGTAAGGATAGGAGTTTGAGTGTATGTGGGAATGGATTTTTTTCATTATTAATTCAAAAATGTGGACATACCAACAGAAACACAGACATGGCAAATTAATATAAAAGCATTTAAGGTAACTTTGTTCTGATCTCTGCTAGAAATCTGCAGTGCCTAAATTGATGTAATCTTAATTGTCTTTTATATATATCATTATCTGCGTTTGTTATCTTGTTGGAAAAACAATAGAATAATAATCAATATATCACTTTACATAGTATATTTACTGAGGCTATAACCTCGATAATATGCATGTAAAGTGCAATAGTAGGGACCTCTACAGATGTTTTAACCACAAGCTTATGCTATGAAAGAAAAGAGGGGAACACCTGTAGAGGTCCCTACTATCGCATTTTACATGCATATTATCGAGGTTATAGCCTCAGTAAATATTACTACGTAATCAATGTGCGTTTAATAAATTTATAATATCACTTTATGATAATTACTGACAAATATATTAATACTGCTTGATTTTTCCAAATATTTAATTAATAGATTTAATAATCTAACATTGATAAACAGATTTGTAATATCCTTTTTTCAGATTATATCTTTTAATTATACTGGTTTTCAAAACACATTTTCAAATAGTCATAACAAAAACAAATGGATCATTAATACTGTTTATTGACTTCAATCCATTCTAATTAAACATGAATTTGATTAAAAATTTAGATTATTTGCTTTTTTAAACATTTTTATTTAAATTAGAAATTGTTTTTTCTTTGTTTAAGTTAAATATTGTAAACAATTTTTAACATACTTCTATCAAATGAATTTCCTTCAAATTTTGTACATGTGTTAGAAATCAATGATAATGCAAGATGACAATAAAATATTTAGGATTATTCAGTAATTTGTTTAATGTAATGGTATCCATGGGCTGAATTTCAAACATGTCAATATCAATTCAGTAAGTTTATAGTGATGCACATGAAAGAGAAGTATTACATTTTTGTTAATTTGAGACAATGGTCTTTATTCAGAGACAGCCAGAAAAATAATCATTGTAATCATGTTAATTTTAAATTCCAATTGTATAGACATCTATTAAGATATTTTGCTATTTTTTATTACATTAGTAAATTCATATACTTTTGTATTTTGATTTTTTAATTTAAAAATACATAGAGGTCAGTATAATTGAATAGTGTTAAAGTCATAAGATTTTGTTCCTGCTTCCTTGTCTTTGATGGACTTAGCCCTTTATAATTCATTTCAAGACTATTTGCAAGATTACTTTAAGAAAAACTTTGAAATAATTAGAAACTTTCTTTTTTTGTAACTGAGAAATTTAATTTGCATTTTTTGTCCTCTACCAAGAAATTTTGCTAACATGCTTCTTTTACAGTTTTAAAATGCATATATATATATATAAATTTTAAAATATTCAAAAGGTGTCAAGAAAATAAAATAAGTGGGATTTTCAAAGTTTCTGAAAGCGCGTAATGATGGGTGATCATTGTATATTAGGCAGCCTCAAATTATGTAAGATTACTTCAAGAAAATATTATGTTGGTCTAAAAACTTTATTTTTTGAAAAGTTTATGCTTATTTTTGTATTGCAATTGTTTAATAATTATTAGAAATCAAAATATACATTATTACATATTTATTTTTTACAGAAATGTTTTTTTTAAATATAAAAGAATATATTCTTCTGTGTAATATTACCATAGAGATTATGGTAACAGGAAATACAACTGTTTAGAAATGTCATCACTAAACAGTTTGTTATAACATTTAGCAATATCATAAAAAATAGAAAAAAAATTTAAACTTTTAAAAATAATTCATTCAGATTTGTAAAACAAACATCAAACAAAAAAGATATAGTTCATTTTACAAATTGAATCTGCTCCATCTGAAATTTGATGATGTGACTTGATTTTTTTGTGAAGTTTATTAAAAGTCATTATTATTTTTACACAATAATTGTGTATTAATTATTGAAAATTAAAAACACACATTATTACACTGTTATTTTATATGTATATATTTATTTTTAAAAATAGTGTAACATTAACATTTATTAAAAGTAGTTTTAATTAAGAAAAATGTCTTATTTAATCTAATTAAAAATAGTTAGAAAAAATTTATAATTATTATCTATTACAAAATAAGCTTGTTTTAGATGATGATGATGGTGATTATTATTATTATTATTATTATTATTATTATTATTATCATCATCATCAAAATCAAAATTAAATAGAATATGAAAAAGATCATTTTTTGATTTAATTTTAAATAATTTACAATACTTTTAAATATCAAAATTATTATTTAATCATTAATCTTTTATTCCAGTATATTGTACTGGTCAAAATCATGTGTTCATTCAACAAAAACTAGAATCTAAGCAAACTATAGCAATCTAGCAATGTGCATGATACACAGATCTGGAACAGTACTAAAAGCTAACCTATTTGCCCATCCTCCAGGGTCTCTATGGACAACACTTTTGAAAATACTAGCAAGCTTTCATTTATTCCAGACTCAGCAATAAGAACAGGGTTAGCAAAGAGACTTGGAAATCAATAATATTTAACTAATTAACCAATGATTACTACAAAATATAAGACTTAAAGAGTGGGGTCGGCTATTCTTTAGTAGATTAATAACTAGATACTTAATATCATTCAAGGCAACTTTAAATAAAGGAAGTTAATTAATAATACCAATAAAACCTTTCATTCAATTTGAAATAATTTAATTTAACCTAAACAGTTATATGAGAGATTTGGGCAATGAATAACAAATGCGAGAATATAGAAAATAATGTGACATAAATTTATTGAACAATTAAATACGGTAATAACAAAATAGCTGTATAGAATGTCTGAGCAATGGTAGTTACAACTTTGATTGTGATTTGATTTGCAATCAAGCACTTTAGGGATGAGTCAATAAATCATAGAATTTATATAAATACATAAAGTTATTTAGTGAAATTATTATATATCTAGAACAAGGGTCATTCATGCTGTTGCTCAGATATTGTGGTGCAGTTAATATGCCAAAAATAAAAAAATCAATTAGGTAACCAATAATACCTTGTAACTTAACCCTCATTTATAATATTATAGATTTACATTAATAAGTTGTATTGGTATTACATATATATAAATAAGAATTTGTGTCATGTGATTTTAAAAATGTGTGATACTTGGGAGATCATTCCAATGCATGGGAGCAAAACTATTCAGCTTAACAAAAGCTGTAATGCATCATCTGACTTAGAAATTAAAACGAATGGAAAGTAAATGACATGAAATTACGACTAGTAGAGAGCATTGCAGGTGAATAGAAAACAATAATAATACTAAGGTGGTATTATGTTATCACTCACAATCATATCTAGAGGGGCGATCATTTAAGACACTCTTGAGTGGCTTTGTCATATTGGTATGAAAAGGAGTATGCCTGCATGATGGCCAAAATCATATCTCAGAAGAATAATAGAACAAGTGGGTTTTGGGATAGTTCATCTGTATGTTTTGCATACACTGATTCATTGGGGGTGCCTGGATAAGATCCCGAGTAGGAAAATACATCTACTTCTAGAGGAATGATGAATAGTGGGACTGGTCATTCCAAAGATCCCAAAATAATGACAAAGCAAAAAAATTATAAATAACGATTGCAATGATACACTGATAATGCCTAAAACATATAAATAGTTTGTGTCACTAACGACCATGATAAATTAATAAACACCTGACTATTATAAGATGCTCTCCTGTGCAATGGAATGCTTAAATGCAAACCATCCTGGGTAGTTAACTAACAATCAATAAACGCACATAAAGGGGTCAGAGTTAAAACTAACAGGGGTAAATTGCTCTCTCCCATCTTTCCAGAATATCTCCACATTTCTACCAGCAGTCATTGCACAGATAACTGTGATTACTTACAAAATAACAGCCTTTTGTGGTACAATTATTATTAAAATAAAATTAAAAATTACATATTAAATTCACTGCTGGTGAGATGTAATTAGTTAAAATGATAACTTTTAATAATGAGATGAGGGTTAAATTTTTATAATTAGGTGTAATAATTCAATATAAATATCAAGACCTTCTTGTCATTTAAAGAATAAAATTATTAAAAATAATTGATATAAAACTGAGCAAGTTTATAACAAACAACTTTAAAGGAAATTTACATCTCCTTAGTTTAATAGGAGAAAACCATTGGGGGGGGGGGGTAAATTCACTCACTAGATTGTATACTCTTTTGGCATATCAAAATGAATTAGAATAATATTTACTGAGGCTATAATCTTGAGAATATGCGTGTAAAAAGTGTAAGCTTGTGGTTAAACACCTGTAGAGGTCCCTACTATCGCATTTTACATGCATATTCTTGAGATTATAGCCTCAGTAAATATTACTTACATAATCAATGTGCGTTTAATAAATTTGAATTAGAATAATAAAATAAGAAAAGTCAATTAATTCTAAATTGCCGCACCAAAACAGAAAATTTATAGCATTATAATAAATTGCACAGACATTATTAGCATTTATATAACAGCTTTAAAATTAAGTAAAAAAGGAAAAGCGTACAATATAGTCAAAACAAAATTTTATAATAAATCGCAGACATTATTAGTATTTATATAACAGCTTTAAAATTAAGTAAGGAAGGAATGGTGTATGATAATAGTTTAGAATTAGGATAATTTATTAATTCAGAGTTCATAGTTGGCGGCAAGATAGATATTACTTTGGGCTTGAGAACGCGATGATGTAGGTATCGGTGGATCATGATTGTGAGATAGCTTGGATTTGAAACAGGTATTGGTAGAGATTGAAGAGTCTTTCAAGCACACATTTTACTGGACAGTTTGCATATATGGTTTAGATGTTTCTAACCAAGCACAGTGAGCTAGATAAGCCTCCCAGAGGTAGGGGTGGACAATTTCTTTACCCCTCCATGATTTTGCTGCACAATGCAAACTTGTGTGAAGTATATCTCCGACTGGAGCATGAAACAAAAAGCAGACCAAAAATATAAAATTTTAGCTATTTATACATAAGTACATATTAAAGAATCAGCTCCTGCAGGAATGGAAAAACTCAGAGCAATAAATGACCAGATAAAATAATTAAGAACCTCTGGCATCTATGATCTTGTGTGTAGTATAAGAATAATACAAAGTTCTGCAAAATTCTAAAATAAAACTGATGGCATTGTTTCACTCTTAAATATTAGTTAAACTTACACAAATTATTAGCAATAAAATTTCACCACTACTGTGGTTTGTCTTCTAAATGATAATTTTATTTCTACATAAATTAGGAGCAATAAACTTTCAAAACTACTGTGGTTTTTCTCTCAAATGACAATTTTTATTTTACACAAATTAACAGCAATAAATTTTCAAAAATACCAGTGGTTTGTCTCTTAAATGAAAATCTTATCTTACACAAATTACCAGCAATAAATATTCAACATACTGGGGTTTGTTTCTTAATTGACAATTCTATTTTTATATAATTTACTACTTGCAAGATATAAGATTTACAAAATATATATAATATAAATTGTTTTATATACAATATAAATTAGTTAGAAAGTTATTGAAATAAAATTATAAAATTTTATAACTTTCAAATGTTAATTTTCATATGCACATATACGTGTGTAAGTTAAAGTGCAAATGAACTAAATGTTTGTGTATCCATGCATCTTTCTCTTTATATATATATATACCATTGCCTATTAAATATATATAATTCGGGTTCAAACCAGTTCTAGTGACTATATAATTGGCACTAGGTGAAGTGCAAATCTGCAGAGCAGATTTTCAGCTTCAATATATATTTTAAATAAATATCTATAATAAATGCTGTTTGTGTTCATTTCTTTTTACATTTCCTTTCAAACTTTATATACATATGTATTCACACACTATTAGGGTTGTTGGGTGCCATATCACAATATATAAAAAATATTTTATAATTAACAACTTTTATTTACTGTGTGAATACTAAAAAGTTAAAAATAATACTTATATAAAATATTTTACAATAAAATCTTTTATTTATTATGCATTAAAATACCATAAATTATTGTTTCTTTCAACTACAATTTGGGTTTTTATATTTAATCTGAAATATATATGCAGGACATTTAGAAATGAATTAATTCAATCATTTTGCTTGTTTAATTATAACCTTTGATTTTGCAAAGTCATAATTAGAAACTCTTTTTTAATATTATTTTTTCATTTTAATACAAATACACTTGCACACCATTAAGACATGTTTTAGAATATATACACACACACACCTTAATGATGCAAAAAGTTTCAAGGTTTTATTGTGATTTTCTAAATATAAGATGTTAAAATAATCTGCTTTCATTGAGAACCAGGGATATTTGTTTGATTGTTAACAGTCATTTCCTTAACTATTCTACTTCTCATTCTCAGTGAATTTAAAACTAAATAAATATAAAAACATACCTCCAATTTTTGCATTATATGAAATTCCTGTTAGACACAAGTTACTATTTCTAGAGGCTGCTATCACACCTGCACATTTGGTTCCATGCCTTAAAAAAGAATAGATATTCCATCAGTTACATTAATTAGCTCTATATTTATATTGTAACTTTTGTTGACAATGAAGTAATATAAAGCATTTTTTTTAATTATGATTTACAAACATAATACATATGATATAGAATGTAAGTGCAATTAAAGGTTAAATTAATTTTTTTAGATTATATGTAATAACAAATTAGTAAAAAGGTATTTTGTTTAAGGGAAAAATTTTAATTTTATATTTAACACTATAAAAGAAACCTTTATGATGCTTTTACATATACTAAACATGAGATGAAGAGAGTAAATATGGTTCTTTTCTTCAATGGATTTTATGATAAAATAATGTACATAAAAATAGAATATTCCATTAATTAATTAGCTTTATTAAAAGAGAATCAAAAAGAGAATTGGTGATTGGTGATTAGAAGGAGATAGTAGAAAGAAATAAACAGATTTGCTGTAGTAAATACTGGTTTCAAAAGAAAATTTAACTTGGCTATTAGAATCTCTGAGGATATGATATATGCTCAAAAACTTCTGACTTCATCTAAGAAGCCACTTATAACATCAAACCATTTCAAAATCTTAGCATTTAGAGTTACATCAAACTTCATAAGTTATACTTTATTATCTTTATTTAAATGTCTTATAATGCAATGATAGCATATACCTTTTTCATACCTACAACCTGGGTTTAAATCTAGATACAATAAATTGAATTTTTTTTCAGGTTCTAAACAGATTTATTTTCAGATAGCCAATCAATAGCAAAGATGGTTAAACTTTTGCAATGGTTAATAAATGGATGTCTAGATATTTTTATGTAAAGAGTAAAAAAAGAATGAAAAAATGTTTAAATCTTCACTATATGGAAATTGATCAAGTTTGATGAGTACTAGTGCAATATCAAAAGAAGGCACAGATCATTCAAGTATTATAATGCTTATAGCCTTTAACTTTTTAACAAAACTCTTTTAAATATAAATTCATGGATAAAGATATAAATAATTTATTGTTGAGATTTTTAAAAAAAATTATCCGAATCATGCATTCTGAAACCGTTAACTAGGACACCAGTATTGAGAATGTAGCAGTCAAAAACTTATGGAATATATAATGAAATTAATATGGATTCTCAAATGAGATTAAAATTTTTTATGCTTACAAGACTGTATGCCTAGAAACCCTAATGACATAGTTAAGTATTTTCTCTTTCAGAAATTTTTTTTACATAACTTAAAAACTCATCTATTTTCCCCCTATCATTTCAGTCTTTCAACCTAATATTATAACATCATTCTACTAGATGTGCATGATTTGGTTTAGGGAAGTGAAATAGTTTTAGATTCAAAAGTCAAAATCCATGGATTATAGTTTAACTTTATCATTTCCAATGCTCAAACTTCATATAAACATCTGAGAATAAACTGTTCATTTATTATTAGTACTAATACATTCATTTTTTTCTCTGATCCTATTTTAATAAAACCCATCTCATTTTACTCCTTAATATTTACATTTTTCCCACTAACCATATAATTTATCCTATGAAATAGGTATATCTGCTGTTAAGATTAAAATAAATCATATATTACTTCCTATTAATTGGCTTAAGTAATGAATAAAATGCTGTGAAAATACTTATATAAATAATTACAATCTATATAAATTTAGTTGCAAACAAACTATTAAAGTATTCCTTTTCCATTACATTATCTCTTTTTATTTTCATCATTGATATCTGGCTTGAGAAAAGTTTTCAGCTTAGTCATTTAAGATAAGCTATAATAATCATCAGAACTGTGGTGCATGTAGCCTAATTGCTACTTACAGATGAATTAGGTTTATTATCTAACTATTTAATAAAATTTAAAAACCATAGGAGCTGTCTAAAATTTGTCATTGCATAACATTATACTGAGTATATTTTTAATAAGCATTTTACTATGATTTTTTTAAAAAAGATAAGTCATATTGTTTGTTGCTTAGATGGTCATATGTTGTTTAAAGACTAGCCAGCTGAATATAACCATTTCACTCAATTGACCAAACTGAATTTAAAAAAAAATTCTCAGCAAAAATTGATCCAGAAAAAAACAACAACAAATAAATAAAATCAAAGAAGTTATGAATAAACAAATATTATAATACTTAATACATATAATTTTATTTTGGTAACGTTTATAACTTTCGTATTATTGTGCAAACATATTAGAATTAATGAGTAAGATCATATATATTGTGGTAAAAGTTCATACTGATATGTATATTGCATTGATAAAAGATCAAATGAAATTTTTATGTATTAATTAATACAATATTTATTGTTTTATAAACTTTTTTGGTTTTATTTATATATATAAAATAATGGATATTTTTTTTATGATTAAAAAAATAATATTATACAGTCTTTTGTTAAATAAATTATATAAATTTATAAAAAAAGAAATGTGCTGTGTATTTTGTTTTTGCTACAAAACCAATTTTAATAATAACAATAATTAATTTAAAAATTCAAGCATAAACTTTTTTTTTCATGGGAAAATTAAGTACGGTTTCCCTAATTGCATTATTTTTAGATTTATCAAATCAAAGCCAGGTGGATTTTGTTATTCCTATTGTTTTATTCATATATAAAAAAAGAAATTACTAAATGATGTTTTACAGACTGACTTTGAAAAAATGCTCAGATGAAAAACAATGTAGAATTTTATATATAATGAATAATTTTTCACCAACAATGTGTCAAACAAATTGAAATAAATTGATTCTCAGTCAAACATAATTCTAAACGTTATATAAATTTTCTAAATATAACAAAGTATTATTCCTTTAAAATACTTTTCAAAATTAAAAAGTTTTTATTTTTTAATGGGGCTAAATAAAATTGGAAAAATATTTTCACTTTTTTTAAATTTTTATCAGTGTATTCTTCTTCTTAAACTTTATTATATTAAAAGTATCCACCAGTCTAAATTTTTCATATCATCCCCTCCCCCCTTTATCTATACTTGTGAACAAGCTTTGCTCATTAGATGAAATAGAGGCATTACATGTTTGGATTTCATCTCTTATGCTAATATTCCAATCTTTTTTCACCGCCCTCTCACAAAATGAGGACTGACTTTTATCTAATTTTAATTCGTGAAGTTCTTCATTTGATGGCAGATTGAAGTTACAGTGCAATAGAATATTGCATCCAAATAGATAATACTAAAACAATCATTAATGGTAGTATATTATTTGTCTCTTCTTAGCAAAATTTATTTTAATCTCTCAAAATTTAGGAGTACATTATAAATATAAGTTCTCTATTAGCAACTTTTTAACATATATATATATTGTAACCTCTGCTCTCTTCATCCATCACTTTATATTTGAATACATGCCCCAGCGCCAATTCTATATAAGATAGAATAAATTTATATTTTATTGCATCTCTGCCTATTGATGAGATTCTTATGTTGCTACTACTCTATGGCTTAGCTCAGTTGGGGATTATAGGGTATGGTGATCATCTAGGATGCAAATGGGAATGAGAGAAGCACTTAGAAATAACAATTATGTAATGTTGATTTAATTATAATGGGAATGAGAGAAGCACTTAGAAATAACAATTATGTCATGTTGATTCAATTATATTATAAGCATCTATTAAGTAATAAGGGCTATAGTGAAATGGATAATCATTACAGTAAATAAAGTATAGACAATGATGAGGATCGTTACGTTTTCATCTCATACCATTATCTATTCTAGGAATGGTAAAATCATATTTTTGGCATCACAATGTTAGGATTTATTAAGGCTGTATTATTTAAATAAATGGCATATGCTAGCAAATTAATAAATATTATAGTTATATTACATTGAACGTGTGTGTGTGTGGAAATGGTCAATCGAACGTATGTGATAAAACATTTCAGAGGGGATTTATCTCAACAAAACATTTATTACAAGAAACATTATTTTACAACACATCGATGATGATTTTAACATTACCTTTACATTAAACACAGACTTGATTAAATAACATTAAATTATATAATTTGTACACTTGATATTTGAAGACACTTCCTCCTATTTATTATCTTAATTACATTTATCACTCTATTTGCTCATTTACTGACAATAAACAATAAAAGAAATTATACATTTATTCCAATGTTAATACATCTATTCTAACTTGTGCTCTTGATAAGCTAAGACAAAGAGTAAAGGTCAACTGATGTTATAAAACTATTTCTGGATATCTGTATGTTAATATTTGCTAAATAGATCCAAGTGACAGTTTTATTACCTTTTGCATTAGAGACAGTAAAAAAAAAATTTTTTTTCATATGCCTACGAATCTATATCTATAATAGGACATTTAATAATAACTATTAAATTAGCTTTAAATAAAATAAAATTCTATAATATACTATTATGCTCATATCAGAGGATGCATTAATAATGATAATGATGAAATAATGACAATATGTGCGATGACCCAACAAGTTATTCAGAACTCACAATTCTAGTGATGATTTCTTTCTATATCTCTAATTTAATCATATTTCCGAGTGTGTGCACATTTATAAGATCACAAACACAAAGCATTTATTAATTATACCTCTATCAGAATACAAGTAGTGCAATAAGCTAATCATTAAATTAATAATCTTATTTCAAGCATATTATAGAAATCCATAAAACATTTATCAGATATAACTAACATATATTACCTGACAATAATTACGCCAGAATGAAGAAGGAGAGAGAGAAATAACAATAAATAAATATTCACATATACAAATTCAAACTTAATTTTTCAATAAATATCTGCCAACTTTTAGGACACAAATGTTGCAGAACTCAGCCGACTTATCGTCAATAAATGGGACATTTGCCACTTCATTTAGAAATACAACTATCTCATCTTATGCTACCAAACAAGAAAATACACTACCACCCACGGTTTAACAAGTAAGTAATCAAGGAGAGTATTACTCAATCCACATAGCAAAAATCATCCCTTCGATCGCTTCTTCATCCAAATGTATTCAACGCATTTCATATATAAACAAATCTATAAGCAAACAAACTCTTAATTCTTCATCTTCCTTTAACATACGGCACCAAACCGAAACCGATAGAAAAACAAAATACAAATTTGGTAAAATAGTTTACGATAGTGCACACACACGCGAACATACGATCATATATAAACTGATTTCTAAATCATATGAAACAATAAAATGTCATATTAATAATAATTAAATTTAAACGAATCTATTATTTGTGAGAATCATGAATATTGAATTCCAACTTAAAGTCATTACTGTCAAGTAAATTTAACTATTCTGCATACTGGCATAAATATCTCCATGTGTCTATCTATGATTATTAACTAATGCATAATATTAAAATATTTAATTTGAACTAATAATATGAGCACAAGGATATCCATTTTTTTTTAAACATAATACCAAAAAAAAAAAAATTTTTACCGATTTGGTATAATTTATACCAAGATCTCCAGAGGTTCTTGTGGAGATTAGGCATATAAATAAATAACAACAATAATAAATTACATTAAGCATAAAGAAAATCTACCTGTCTATTATAGGCAGTGGGAAGAAATACATGTCAAACATTTAATCATTAAAATAAAAGTTTTTTTTTTTTTTGTTAGTTCAGACTTGAAAGTTTGAACGGAAATAGACATGTAGCTCACAAAGATAACGACAAGTAGACAACATTAAAGACATACAAACATTGCTCCTGCAGGCTAAAGTAAAATTTGACAAAAACTGCAATAATTTCTAATGTTCTTAAAATTTTCTAATAGATATCATATACAGCCTTTGTGCATATTGGAATCAGTTTATTGGTCATACAAACGAAGTATCCGACTCAGTAATATTATCCAAATAAAATTTATGACTTACTTCCGTTTTTGGTTGCTAGCATTCAGTAGAAATTTCACAACATTTAAATCCAAAGTCATTTGGTTTACCCATGCTTCTATACACCACTTATAGTTAATCCTTCAACATTATCGAGTCACGCATTCTATCACTCATTTTTATAGGTGCGAATGGTAAGGTTATTTGTTATATAAAACTATCTTATTAATGTATAGGATTAGAATAGACAATTTTTTTTTATTTTAATTTTATTTTGCACAGCAAGAACAGAAAATTTATCAAACGAGGGTCAGTAAACTGTTCCACTAAATTGTTCAGCATAATTTTCCTCTTAGTTATTCTTATTGTTATTAATTTACACAATTCCATCATTATTTTACTCATCATAAGTAAGTTATAATAAATCAATTTAACAAAATTTGTATAATATCCATACATTTGAATAAGGCAAGTCTAAACTATTAGCTGTTAAAAGCCAGAGCTGGATATTTTTTAAAATTTAGCCTTCTATGTAGACAGTCCTATTGGAGTAGTATGTGAGAACTTTGTCCATAACAGAATAGTAGAGAGTTTTCACAATATTTAGTTCACTTATTTTCTTATTTTTAAAAAATTATTCCACTTTCCATAACTATTCCGTCTTTCTTCTCTATTTCTCCATTTTCTTTGGAATCTGCTGTAAAAAAACTGAGCCACGCCTCTTTTTTTTTTTTTGTTATAATGAGCTTAGCAATATGCAAGAATTTTCTTGCTTGTAAAAATGTTAGTAATAGAATATTGGAAAGAGAAAAAAAAAATTAAATATTAAATTTACAAATGCTAACTAATAACAAAGAAATAACTTTTACAATTTTAAATGTAAGATTTTATGTAATAAATTATAAATAAATAAAAATCATATTAATTAATGGTATATGTGTGTATCTGTTTTTCCATTAATATAGAGGTCTATTAATGACTGAGCTGTTAATAGTTTCTATGGCACATAAATTCTGCTATTACAAATTGGATATTATAAGTAATAATGAAAAATATGAATTAAGTGTGAAATGATGTAAAATGGACATGCACCCACACATATAAGTTAGATCTTGGATGTGAATAGACAATGATTTAGAAAACCAATGAACAAACACCTGTTATGGCCTTACAGACAAACATTCCTACTAATTTAGCTCTCATACTAACAATCCCTGATATAGTCCATCTTCCGCACCCACTATCAGACATACATAACCTAAAATTTAATGACTGATACTCCCCAACTAAGGTCTTTATAGTTTTTTAACTAAATTTAAAATACTAAATTATATCACAATTAATTTTTTTTTAATAGTTATCTCTGATCATTATTGGCACAATGTGAGCTTCCCACATTTCTTCCTGGGGCCAACCTAATTCTTTTACATTTTTTTGAATTCATAATAAAAGAAGTAAATGTTTACAACAAACAAAACACAAATAATTTGAAAACAAATTATAAATAAATAAAATTATTACTGGTAAAGCTATTAAAAAGAAGATACAGAAACAATATCTATTAGATACTTCCAACCAAAAAGAGAGTGAAAGCCTTCAATTTAAATGTCTCTCTGCAATGACTTAAAAGAAATGTTCCAATAACTAATTCAATCCCAGCCTCTGGCATAACTACAACACAAAGACATGACTATAATGATATCAGAGATAAATATCAGAAACCTTAACTATTTCAAAAGAGTCCAGGCTATCAGCAACTGGATTCAACAATATTCACCACAGATTATATGTCTCTCAGAAACAAAGATAAATCTCCACACACAAGTCAATCTAAACAAACTTTTGGATAGATTTGGGTACTTCCATCACTCTATCTCTTTCTCACCATCAGTGGGAGTTGCCATTTTTATTCACAATAGTTCTCCCTTTACTTCTTTTAGAATAAACCGGATTAATCAGCACCTACCTAATAATAGCTATCTTCTTTCATCAATCTCTTACCATCAGTATCATTTATGTGTATTTCTATAAAAATGCAACAATCATTCATCAACTAATTCAGCAAATAAACCGTACCATTGCTTCTAATCCTTTTCTGACAATCATGTTTGGAGATTCAATATTACATATAAAGAATTTAACTCCAAGTACTTACATCTTATTAATAATAACCTTCTTAGGGGAGAGAGTTTCCCCCCTCCAGATGCCTACTCATTCTATACCTGAAGATACCCATCCTTGATTGACTTGTTACTGTTTTCCCCTGAACTTCAATTGATCATCACCCCATTACTTGAACCAGTACCATTCTCAAACCACTTTGCACTCACCATTAAACTGATCATTAACTTCAATACTCAATCAACTCCAAAATTTAATAGCACACCCAGATTACTTTAAAAAAATACCACACCAAAAGCTGTAATCTCAGAATTTCTACATATATTTTCAAAAATACAATATACTCACTCTACACCCAGTGGAAGCTTGGTTTGCCTTTATCAACATTCTCAGAGATATTATCAAATACTACACTTATAATAACAAAGTGCCATCATCCATTCTTAAAGAGATGGAAGCCATAAACAATTTTCTCAAATTTCTTCCTTGCAACTTCACCACCATTAATAAAATACTTGAGTTAAAACAAAAATATAAAAACAAACAAATTATACTGGCTGAATATCTCTCTATTAAAGATCCAAAATTTATCTTTCCCAGCTCCATTGCTGGTTCTGTGGCTACATTAGATGGGCTCTTGTATATAGGGAACAGAAAACTACCCTCGTCTATCATGATAAATAATAAACTTTCTACAGATGCTAACTTGCTACATGAGACTTATAAATACTTCAAAATTAAACTAACATCCAACACACCCCTCCAATTCCAGTCACTAAACCAAGTAGGCTCTACTGAACCTATGGATATCTCAAAAACATACTAAATAAACTTATATCCTTTCCAGACAAGATCCACCCTGGACTCTATGCCATCCTGAGATTCCTTCTATTGCACCTCTCCAGATTCTCTGTACCCATTATATTTAACATTATCAAATTTCTATCTCTCAACTCTTATCAAATTGAGGGTCTGTATTCTATTTCACTGGTTCCTTTTCTTAAGAAAAACATTCCTTCCTTCCCAATTGATAACCTCAGACCATCTCTATGATTCCCATCATGATTATGGTGATTGAATCAGTAATTAAAAACAAAATCCAGGGGAAAAGGGTTTGTTAAAAAAAGGAGCCTCAACAGGCAATGCTATTAACCTTTTCCAGATCATTCATGATCACATCAAGAACTGATAGAAAAATTTGCCCTTGACATTGTCTGTACTTTTGACAATCACATGACCACTATCTCATACTAGCACTATCTCATGTGCTAGTATGAGATAGTGATCATGTGATGTTTAGTGGTTTAACACCAATCCTGCCTAATATGATAGTGGTGGCTATGGTTGTTAAAGAGCCAAAGACACCAAAATGTATGGGTACTGAATTGAGTTCAGACCCATATGACTATATAAGCTATTGAGCTTGGGTTGAAAATATTAATAGTGTTTTCAATTTCAATTTCATAGTTTTGTAGTTAAATAGAGTTAAAAGGTGGGTGCTGGAGGGTTGCATTAGATCCTAAGATCTAGGTGCAGTGCTCTCAGATTCAAGGCTCCTCACTGATGAAGGCCACAAGCCAGAAACTAGTCTGGGGATATTGGATAAGTAGGCACTAGATAGGGATTTTATGCACAAGCCTTCTGGCATCCATTGATTGCTCTTGTTAGCACAAGATGGCACTAATATACTTTTGACAATGTAAAAACTACTGTTCTTCTTGAAATTTTGGGTAAATATGAAGTTCTGAAAGAATTAATCAATATTATCTCTAACTTATTCTATAATAGAGAGATCTTTATTAAGCTCAATGGAAAATTGTGCCTAGCTTTAAGCCCTACAATTTCATTCTCCAAGGCTCCCCACTTAGTGCCCTTCTTTTATAGCCTATATCAACCCTCTCCTTAAAAGTATAGAAAAAAATCTTCCTGGTATTTACATACTAATAATTAACAAATCTATTCATCATGTTACTTATACTGATGACATATCAATCTTTTTTTCCTCAAAAAAATTCATTCTCAAATTAGCTTCAATTTTGCAAAATTACACCACTCAATTTGGACTCCATTTTAATTTGGATAAATCCTCTGCCTGGAGAATTAATACAGGCACTAATATAGCCTCCCAATTTAAAGCCAAACCTCAAAATTTTCTTGGATTTCCAGTATTCAAATCCAATTTGACTATGAGAAAATCTATTCAAGAGATGATTTCAATGTAACACAGAAAATTATTAATGATCTCTCCAAAGTCTATATGTTGATTCATGCCAAAATCTCCTTAATTAATATTCTAATATTTCCTAGAATTAACTATTATATGCCAGTCATCAATTTCACTAACAATTTTATTAAAAAAATTAACTCTTTATGTTCCAAACTTATCTGGAACAAAAATATTGTAGCCATCAGCCTAAGAAATCTGGAAAAGCATTCTAAGTTCAACGGACTATCTCTACATTACCATTAATACCTTCTTTATTCAAAAATCTTTCAATACTGTATATAAGCTCAAAACAAATTATCCTAATGCCATGTTTGTCAAGAAAATTGTCCCTACTGATTAGCCTCCACCAAAAAAGAATGATTGGCTTACATCTATAATCTCAATTAATAAGAATATAAACATAGTGGACCACTCATTTATGAAAAAGATCAACTTCTGGGAGGCATGTAACCTCATCAATATTAAAAGCACTCCAAATCCCACTATGCTTAACATTAGCAACAATATTATCATCAGAAAATTCAAGTACTGGCATCTGGAGCCAAAATATATTGATTTTATCTTAAAGACTAACTGAGACACTCTACCTACAAACCATTTTATCTCTTACAGAAAAGGAATTGCAAAAATAAGTTCTACTTGCCAGATCTGTCTTAATGCAAATGAAACTGTCAGTCATCTGTTTTCACAGTGCCAAGCACTTTAAACTCACAGGAATATGACCCTTGCAATATCCAAAATGAAGAAGTATACACCATTACTTCTAATTGATGGCATTAAAATCAGATTCTTCTCAGCAATAAGGATGGCTACCTTCTTATTCTTTACAATCTGGTCCATCAGATGCAAATTAATATTCAATACTTTGATTAGTAACAACCATGAACTTTTCTTATCCTTGATGAACAAAATTAAAGAAAGAGATAGAAAAATTGCCACCACTCCCCCCGACATATTTACAGCCACCTGGAGCCTTAATCTCTCTTCCCAAGAGGCCTTTGAACTGAAAAAACAACTGTATCACAAGTATTCAAGAAATAATTTTATTTATTATTAATAATTTATATGTTTCAATAAAGGAACTATTTTTATTGGGGGAAAATGTTATTTTCTTGATTTTATTTAATATATAGGATATATGAACACAGACTTTCACATGACCCACCACTCTCCATACCATCTCATAGACACTGATACACTTGAACACATATATGTTCTTATATTCTTGTAGTCATAAATGAAAAAATAAATTTTGATATTTTATTTATTAAAAATAAAAAAAAAGTTAAACTAAAATATTATCACTTCCTTTATATGGTTTAACCTAGTAAAGAATCGAGCACTCGTGATATTTTAAGTGTGTAAATATCACATGGCTTTCAGTCAATTGAAATATAATTATTTTTATAGCCTTACATAAATATTATGGTCGTTTTTTGAATTTTAAAGATTTTCTATAAGATCATAAAATAAAGCTGACTATTTACAATGATATATCAAGCTTTTCTACACCAAGCCATTGTTTAACTCTAAAGCTTTAAGAACATAAAAAAAACCTAATAATATTCTTCTTAATTTTATAATCAGAATATCTAAGCATTAATAAATCACTGAGATTAATTTAAATTAAGATTTTTAGCAAAATATTCATGTTGCTTATATGACAAGTGGTTTATATGTTTTTAATCAATGTGTCATTAATAGATGAATTATTGAGTCACTATTGTTCAAAATTCATGAGAAACATCAGAAATGCTAGAAGGTGAATTGATCCAGGATCTTATCTTCAAGAATCTGACATTTTTACCTCCGGGATCTTATCTTCAAGAATCTGATATTTTTACCCATGCACTAAACCACATATGGCATTTACAGTAATATTTGAATTTTGCATAAATATAAATATAAAAATATAATGTTTTCCCAGAAAATTATAAAATATATGAACAATTGTGTATATTTATCTTTTGACTATCAAATGCTATTATATAATTCATTGAAATTCCACATTTATTTCAAATTGAAAACTCTATAATATATTTACAGAAAAGAAATGGCTAATCTAAAAGAAGCTGGAATATATATTGTAGTACCATTAATTATTAATTAAAAAATTATTGCAACAATGATTTTCATGCAGTATATAATAAAGAACACCTATTAAAACTCTATGCATTGTTTGACAGTGGAAGCAGTCAAATAGAAATGGAAAAAAGTAAAATATCTATTCTTACTTATAAAACTATAGATAAAATGGTTGATGATTTTATACTAGAATAGTAACATACAGAATAAACATTAAAAGACAACCAACAAAGATTTCAAAATATTACAATTGTCCATAACTTTTTTAATGAGAAACTCAAAAGGTACAGTGAATGAGGATCTAGATATTCTTAAATAAAAATAAGGTGAAGATAAACTGCTTGAATCTTCATAATTTAGCATTAACAAATGTATTAATTAATGGTCTTTTTAACAGATACTATATAAAATGATTGTTGGACCTTTTCTATAAGATAGGTTATATAAAGAAAGTTTTAGCTTTTATCTATCTACTCTCTCTTGTGCTATCTTTCTCCTCATTTATTCCCCCTGTTTCTGCCTATCTTTATCTATCTATCTATCTATCTATCTATCTATCTATCTATCTATCTATCTATCTATCTATCTATCTATCTATCTATCTATCTATCTATCTATCTATCTATCTATCTATCTATCTATCTATCTATCTATCTATCTATCTATCTATCTATCCATTCACCCACCCACCCAACCACCCAACCACCCATCCATCCATCCATCTATCTATCTATCTATCTGTCTGTCTGTCTGTCTGTCTGTCTGTCTGTCTGTATGTATGTATGTATGTATGTCTATCTATCTGTTTATTTAGTTATCTGACTGTTTATCTATGTATCCACCTATCCTATCTATACATCTCTTTATCTTTTTATTTATCTAGATAAACAGATAACTAAACAGATGGGTAAATAGATAGATAGTTAGTTAGACAGATAGACATTCACATAGATAAAACATATTTATATAGAGAACATCTAAAACATTTTAAAATATTTCCCTGCTGGTCAAAAGTGTCTAATAATTCTTCATACAGAAATAGTGAAGTTATAGACATCAATCACCAAGCTTTTCAATTATTATGTTATTAGGGGTTAGAGCACTTTTTCAATTTTTATTTTACATTCTAGTTGAGAACATTCAAATCTTCATTTATGAGAAATAGTGAATGATTAGTTGGGTGCCTATGAAATGACTATCTAAAAAAACACTCAACCTAATTAAAAACTGAAAAAAAAGTTTTATTCAGTTAAAGTTTGAATCCAGATTAAAGATATGGTGAGTGGATGTCACCTATGTACCATGATGTGTTTATATATATATATATTCTCACTGAATTGAATATGTAAACATAATATATATATATATATTCTCACTGAATTGAATATGTAAACATAATCAACTTAATAGACAACTGTATATTTTAATTATATATTTATTTTCATCTAATCGACTTTCGTTCAAACTTGAACCTTGTCAAGATGTCACATTAATTGAATATGTCATGTGATTTACATATTATCTTAGCACTCTCTCTATTGAGCAATCTCAATCCTAAGAAATGTTTTTATACTTTCTAATTTTTATTTAATGCCTATTTATTTATTAAGCCTTGTACTAAATTTATACATCTCTCTTTATTTTCTTGTATATACATTGTCTCATACATTTTCCTTTTTTTATAATTTCTACAATTTTTATTATTTCAATACTTCTTCACATTTTGTAATATGCTCTGTTTTTAAAAAAAATGGCAAAATGGTTCTTAGGGTTGAGCTTAGTCAATAGAGGGACATTTTGACAAGGTTCAGTTTTGAATGAAAGTCGATTAGATAAAAATAAATATATGATTAAAATATATAGTTGCCTATTAAGTTAATTATATTTACATATTCAATTCAGTTGGAAAGTATATAAGAAAGACAATGTAATGGTTTTAAAAAAAATAACCATCAAATAATATATATGTATATATATTAAAAGCTTAAAGCTAAACTAGTCAATAAATAATCAAAATTACCCCAAATTCATAACTCAACCAGATTAGCCAAGAAAATAAACCCTAAAACACTACCAATGGTTTCATTGCTATAAGCAGATTTCTCAATTGTAAAAAACTACAAAATAACAATATATTTAAACTAAACATTACCCATAGTTCCATTTACTTCTTAGACATCCTTAATATTAAAAGAACTTTTAAATAAGTTAATTGCTTCAGAATCATAAATTTTTAACAATAAAAATTCTTTAATTCTTCTTTTTATTTCATTTCTTTCAAAAAAGAAGTTAAGGTCTATAATTAAACCTGATAGCTATCAATCTGTATCTCATAAAGTAGCTGCTTTAAAAAATTATTAGTATAGAAATTAGATTATTTGAGTGTTGGCTACTCTGATAAATTGGCTAAAAGTATTTGATTTAATGGTAATATTTGTAATGATGAAAAAGATTTTAAAAAATATTTTACTTTTTTGCCATTTAAATTGTCTTCTTATAAAATCATATGTAAAAATAGTAATTTGTTTGGAAATCAGAAAATTGCTTGGAAGATTATTCCTGGCATAGTATATATTAACTCTTCATTTTGTAAGAAGGTATATATAGGTCAGAGTAGTTTGAGTTTAAATAAAAGAATAATGGTACATAAAAGTAGGGTCAGAAATAAATATCTTAATTCTGCTTTATATATCCATGAAAAAGATCCAGGCCACACTATTAATTTTGATGAAGCTAAGGTTGTCTTCTTGAGAGAAATGAAATAAAAAAAAAAAGAATCTTTATTATTAAAAATGTATAATTCTGAAGCAATTAACTTATTTAAAAGTTATTTTAATATTAAGAGTGTATGGGAAGTAAGTGGAATTGTAGGTAATGTTTAGTTTAAATATGTTGTTAATTTGTAGTTATTTATATTTAAAAAGTCTGCTTGTAACAGTAAAACCATTGGTAGTGTTTTAGAGTTTATTTTCTTGGCTAGTTTGGTTGAGTTGTGAATTTGGAACAGACAGAGCATGCTGTCCATGTAGTTCTGTGAATATATAAACCAACAGAGGCATCACACAAACTGCATAATTGCAATTTGCATTTGTTTGATTGTTTATGAAAAAGATAGTTTTAATGGTGCAAAGTATGCAAAATATTGGACTAAATGAAACATTTTTATGGACACCTATTGTAAAGAGTATATATATATATGTCAGATTTAACATAAATCCAGAAGTTGCATATTTCATGATAAAATCAATCTATTGAAAATGGTAGAATAAAAAGTTTAGTAAAGATTTTAAAATGTGAAAAGTTTTATTAATTTGAAATAAAATGATTATACTGAAAATATATGATTTTCTTTCTAGTAATATTAAGAATTCTTGCAAGAAAATTAATATTTAGTTCATAAATTTAACAGCACATCCAGGACATGAAGGGTCTTATGTAGGGGTATAGCCAATAGTGTCTAAAATCTGTGTGCAGAACTTTAGTTGGTACCCATATACTCCTTCCTCAATTAAAATAATATTTTATAAAAACCTATCAGCGAGTAAATGAAATACAAAATATATTAATCATTAGTTTATTGAACAAAAGCTGAAATTAAAAAATATACATATAAAAAAACAATAAATATGTAAGAAGGATACAAAAACAGCAAAAATAATTTGAAAAAAAAAAAGTAATTTATGTTATTTAGTAAAAAAATCATTTGCAGATTATATAGTTTTACTTAAATTAATAAATAAACATATAGTTTTATAAAAACAAAAATATTAAATATTTTTGGTACAAAATTAAATTGTATATATTTTATTTGGCAAAGAAAATTACTTTCTCATTTGTATTTTGTATAGGTATAAATAAGAAATAAATAAACTTGTAAATATACAAAATAGGAAATATTAAGCATTATTAGAGAAAGAAATAAGTAAATAAATATTTAAACAGAAAGAAAAATCACATAGTGAACGTTTCTGATGTTCAATAGTGAAAATTTTCAAATAATATCATGTATATCAAGTTGATTCAAAACATCTTGGTATAATGGCAAGATATGAAAGTGTCTTGTTCAATTGTAGAGAGGAATTCATTTTTAATAATTTTAAGTTTAGAAAAGAATCATTTCCCAGATGCTACAGGTACCAGTAGTGACAAAAGAATCTGAAGAGCAATTGTAAAATTTGGATAAACTGAGATTAAGTCGTTTGAATGAATATACTGAATTATCTGATATATATTAGATAAATGCTTGATAATGTAAAATGTCTTCACATAAGTCATCTATGACAATGTCTGAATGATTCTTATGTGTTAATTTTTGTCATAATTTTTTACAACAAATAATAAATATTATTTATTTTGTGAAGTACTTAAAAACTGAAATGAATTCATATGTTTTTTTAATAAAGTAAATCTTTCCTGAAAAGATTCTAATGTTTGAGCTATTATGCAGATAAAATTTCAGAATCTACTATATTTTCATTTACATGTTCAAAATCAAATTATGTTGTCCTTTTTTCTTGCCTTAGTGGTCTAATACTACAAAATAGATTCTGTGTCAAATTTTACTGCCATTAATTTTGAGTTTCTTACAATTTCCTTGAAAGTTTCATTAGATCTATAATTATTTAAAAATTGATTTAGATCATTCAATGCATCTAATGCAAATCAGAGATTTATAGATGAAGACTGCAATATTTTTCTGATAAAATTTACTTTATTTAAAATATATCAAACTCTAATATAACAAATGAGTGTAAATGTAGCAATTTTTTTCATCTGGATATTTTTCCTGATATTGGGATTGTTTGTCCAGTTTTAAAGAATCATTACAAATTTCAAACGAAGCACCATATACTTTAGGCAAATCTTTATAAAGAGATTTTATGGCTCAATTCTGCTTGGCCACTGTCTTTCAGATAATGGCTTTAAGATTAAATCACTTACATGAGTAGTTCAAATATTCCATAATAAATAGAAAAGAAAATATATATATATAACTCATGTTCTATATTAAAGAAAGCAATACTTTCATAATTGATATCCACAGCATTATTGACTATCAGGTTTAGCCTATAATTTGAACATGGAACATAAAATGAATGGGAATTTAAAGCTATTTTTTTATAAATCATTATTTTGCTATGTATATTGGAGCTATTATCATAGCCTTGATATCTTAAGTTATTTTGGCTAAATTTAGTTTTTTCAGTAAACCAATAACAAACATTGTTGATTCTGCATATATTTCAACACTTTTATATCCTGAATTAAAATAAATAAATCTTATTATTACACTTATTTGTTAAATTACTAAACATAACATAATCACTATTTCCTATGCTTACACAAGCTGCTAAAAAGATAAAAGGTGGCTTCTGGAGGGTTGCTTTAGATTCTAAAATCTAGGTGCAGTGATCTCAGATCCAAGGCTTCTCCTCACTGATAAAAGCCACAAGCTAAAAACTAGTCTGGGGAACTAGATGGGGATTTTATACGCAAATCTTCTTGCATCCATTCATTACTATAGCTTACACTATAACATTGAAAGGCATGTATTCTAAAATCTTTTGATATAAAAGCTTTATCATTGTGACTATTCCAAAAAATCTCAATTGTGCACCAAGTCACCAATGGAAGGAAAAAAGATTGATTATTGCTCAAGAAACAGCTAATTTAACAGAAACTGATATTGCGCAGAATTATTCAAGTAGGCATTTCATATTATTAAGTGGCATGTCCTTGTCACAGAACTCTTATCATTGTTTGGAAATTAAAAACTATTTTGTCATCAGGATGAATGATCGAAAAAACTGTATGTATCTCTCTTTATCTTCACTTTTTAAAAGATGCTATTTTCTGCCCAACTGATGAGTGCTGGTTCTGCACGAAATACATATATTGGGAATTATGTATCTTTTCCGCGCGTGTATGGATCGGTTGCTTGAGATGGAGTGGAGGATAAATAAACTGAAAAATTCTGAGTTCAAATTTGTCTAATTACATATATAAAACATTTAGTATAGGCAAATTACACTCTGCCTTACAGTTATATACTGATTTTATGTAGAATTTTGATCCTGAATTAAAAGAATTGCAATTAAGTAATAAATTAACATAAAAATAATCATTCTTTTTTTTTTTCAGTCTTAGTAGGTGGTCGAGAGGTCAGCGCGACTGCTTTGCACTTGCAGGCAGTTGCCCGGGTTGCGGGTTCGCGCCCCGGCCAATGCTATGACACCTAAAAAAAAAAAATAATAATAATCATTTTTTCAATTTGCTATATAAAAACTTTTTAATTTTTTTTTTTTTAATTTTAAATATTATTCACATTATCAATAAAGGCCGGTAAATCAGTTTATTTCTTTTCAAATAAAAAATTGTGATGACATTTCTGATAAAGTATTACTAATTCTTTTTGTTAAAAATTATAATAAATCAGAAAATTTTAAAAAGCAATCCATTAAGCTTCAAAAGCTATCTTAATATTATTGTTCTTTGTGAATGAAATCGTGAGTACGTTGTCAAATGCTGGTAGCAAAGTCTGAAAGACAAATGTCCTTATGAAATGCGGAAAAAATATTTATACTTCGTCTTTTAAAGCTGTTAAGATAAATCATTGCAATATGCAACGTTTTAATATTGATAAAAACAAACAGTAGACAAAAATATACGAATGAAATAATCTAATGGTTTATTGCTCGGAGATTCATAAGAAGGTTGATCATGGATGTGAAAGACCTTGACCACGATCCGTAGATTTTAAACTCTAGAAATTGCATCAAAGTAAGGGCATAATAATAATATTTTATTATTTAAAAAATTGGCAGCGAGATTTAATATTTACATTGTTTTCTGATCGCATTACAAATATCACTAAAAATGTTTCCAATCATTTGCCATGTACTTATTGTTTAGACATTTAACATATATATATTTTCAACAATTTTTCTATTTCTTCACCTTTTTAAAGATATTAATCATAATGTCCTCATTGTTCGGAGAGTGCCATTTAAAACTTTCAATTTCTAATTCATTAAAATTTCTAATATTTTTTCAAAAAATTTGATTCAAACTATTATATGTAAATTATTCTCATCTTTCTGGGTTCTCCATATAAAAGTCAATAAAATTGTTAGTATTAAAATCACCAATTGAATAAAATGAGTTATTCCAAATATTTTGTATCTAGTATAATATACACTTTAAACATCTTTGTACAAGGGATTTTAAGCTTTAATTTCCATGGTGCATAATTACAAATAAATAAAGGTTATATTTCTGTGAAATTTTCACAAAGTTAACTTTCTGCAAACTTCTTAAAAATCTATATATCTAAATCTCATATATAATTTATAAGTGCACTGGGATTTAAAAGAGTTTGCAATTATTACCCTCCCCCATAAAAACTGAGATTTATAACCAGTATACTTAACACATAGATATATACTTATAGTTAAGTTCATGTATTTGAATGAATCTGGGATTAGAATATGGTGATCTTTTCCAGTATAAAAGAATTAACATGTAATGAATATATATCTTGCAAAATATTAAACTCCATAACCATTTAGATTTTCATTTTAAGATAAAGTAGCAATTCAGAATGTCAGATATCAATGCAATTCATGCTTTTTAGCTCTAAAGATCAGTTTATGGTAATTTGGCCTACATTCACATAAAAGATAGTGTGAACATTGATTGTTCTAGTATCTAAAAAAATAACCTGTCAAGCATTGGTAGCCAAGAGGTCAGAACAGCTGCCTTGCAAACAAGCAGTTGCTTGCAGACAGTTGTCACAGGTTTGCTTCCCAGCCGAAGCTTTGACATATGGAAAAAAAAAAAAAAAAAGCTGAAAATTAATAAAATGTCATTCATTCATATAGAATATTATTTTTAATTCATAATAAATTATTAAATCTAAAGTTAACATAATGAGAAAAAATATTAAGTTAAAAGAATATTGCTTACTTTTAAAATGATTTAATTAAATAATGTATATGAAAAAAAAATGTTTTTAAAAAGTATTTAAGAATATATTTACCCTAACACAGAGAAACAGGTTAAATGTTGATTGTCCAAATGAAGAACTTCAACACTTGCATTTGGATCCTTAAACATAAAATAAATTTAGATATGTAAAAGTAGAACATTAAAACAGTATAAGCTGAGTTATTAAAATAATTCATTTAAATAAGACATATGCTTCAAATTGGAATTGACTCGTCAGATATATAAATTGATGGAAGGTAATTCCTCTTTAAAATGACCATGATCACATACTAAATCAGTACCCAATGTTTAATAATAAGTATTTTTATTTAAAAGAGGGGTCTAAATCTTATATAATTTAATACAAAGTAAAGGCCTTTCCACAAAATCAGTCATTGGACAAATACCAGTTGGTAAATTGGATGATGAGTCAGTTAATTATAAGCTGTATAACCAAAATAACCTTAGATCTGCTTAGAAAATCTCAGATAAATGAAAAAAATTATGATATCAGTTGAATATGTTCACCATAAATGAATCAAATGAAGTTGTTGAGCATTATTGCATAAATTCCTCCAATTGGGAAATAATGTGTCTTACTTCTAGCTTAATAAGAATTGCTCAGTTAAGACACTGTGTATTTCTTTGTTTTTATCATCATTAATGAGAAAATGCTCAAACCTACAAGTGCTGATTTCATGACCAATGATGCAGAAAGCATCACAGACCATAAGATTTTACTATGATGTAACAAGCATCATAGTAAAATTATTTTGCAAATAGTAAAAAGAATTTAGTTTTAAATCAACAGAAATAAACAATAATTCATGTTGTAAGATAGATTGTTAATTTTATCAGTCAATCTTTAAGACTCTAGATTAAATTTAAATTAGTATCATCTTCTGATGATACTACAAATAGATGTCAATATCATGCATTTGGTTTTATATAATATATTAAAAATTATTAAAAATGAGTCATAATAAATTTTGTAAGTACAATGATAAAATATGCTATATTTAAAACATGTTGCAGAAAATGATGTAAAATTATGTTTGAAAATCACTTTAAAAACTTTTTTTTCAACTGCTAGATGAACTTTAATGGTATGATAAGGTAAATCTTTTCTAAATGGTAGCAGTTTTTATCATTCTTTTCCATCCATCTACTGTAAGCTTGAGGAATCAGTTGTTGATGGTAATTATATTATAACTATAACCCAGATTAG
Organism: Epiperipatus broadwayi; assembly: GCA_028023455.1. Classification (NCBI taxonomy): domain Eukaryota; kingdom Metazoa; phylum Onychophora; class Udeonychophora; order Euonychophora; family Peripatidae; genus Epiperipatus; species Epiperipatus broadwayi. The sequence goes on from JAQFVV010006222.1 coordinate 7,431,545, forward strand.
TTTTTGATTTATAACCTTCAACAGTGAAGATTTGGGATCTAAAACTATAAAAGCAATAGTAAATGACTTGGGTTCAAACTCTTGGGTTTTTTAAAAATTTTAAGTAATTATCTTTATAACATATGGAGAGCTAAAATGAGCTGTTAGATGTATAAATGCATTAGTTCCGGTTATAGATTGAAGTTTTTCTCTGATGACATAAAATTAATTCAGGAGAGAAAGATAATAGAATTCTAAATCATAAAACTTCTTTAAAAATATTACTCTTTCAATTTATTTTGGAATAGTGTAAAAATAAAAGCACAATTAATACATATTCAAGCTTACTATTATTTGTATTTATAACTAACCTCTTAAAAATTGTGAAGTAAATACCACTGATGCATGTATTATCTTTAATAATATATCATAGATATATTATTTATATCAAAATTTGATTTAAATATATATAGAATGAAACTAATGTAATATATGTAAAATATCTAAAACAATATTAAGTTATTCCACTGTAGAAAATATTTACATTTAATGAGATATTTTGACTCTTATTCAACTATTCTAGAATGACTCTCTGTAATATTTAAATCAGATGATTAAACATGCCATTAGTGATAGCATCACATTTATGTTACTCAGACATATGTTGGATAGTATAGTCTTTATAGATGGTTTGAAAATAATTCTAAATTGAGTCAAAATGACTATAAAAATAAAGGAAGGAAGAAAATCTTTGTAACGATAATTATTATATTGCCAAAATAAAAAAATAAAAGTTAATTCTGACATGCAAAAATACAATGAACTAAATAAATGTGTTGAATTTTTATTTTGTAATTATTTTGAATAAATACTATTATGCAACTAATAGAATCTGGATATTTCTTTAATATAATATAATTAATAAATTTGGTAATTATAATCATATAGGCAATAATAAAAGCAATAACTGAATGATTATTGCTCAAGAGTTCATAAAAAGTTTAAGAACAGAAAATGTCAAAGGCATCACAATTCATGGACTTCAGCCTTCAAAGCCTGTATTATACAGCCTCAAATAAGGGAGGGTAAGGCAGTAATAATAAGAAATTATAAGTAAAAAGCAGATGTCAACTGTAATTTAAAATTTTAAACTTTTAAACAAATGAAACATATGCAAGATTTGAATACAAAAACAATGTTAATGTCATAATTGATAAAAACTGCATATTGTCATATTGTGATGGTTATGTGATTCAACAAATATTTTAGTAAATAAATATGAAAATTAAACTTAAGTGCTATGTTTAACATTATTTAGATAAAATATATTTAATCATTATAATTTGATTTACAAGTGTCAAATTTTCTGAGCTTACATCTTTGATACCAATTACTTCAGATAAATACACTAATGATTATTACTAATCATTTATTAAATTAGAAATTATTTCTAGACCAGATTTAATTTTAATCTTCAGTTAAAGATTAAAACATCTGGCTTTAAATAAACACATAGAGTCACTCAACTTTGTATGCAATATCTTTTAAGATATATTTAAAACCTTTCTGAAAACAAATAAATAATATGTGAGAAAAATTAATAATCCTAAAAGATATGCATTTGCCTTTTTCATTGCCTTTATTAATATGTTTCAAGAATTGTGATGGAGTAAATATTTTAAATATATCTTAAAAGACATACATGGAATTGGAAATTTAAAGTTGAGTTTTTCTATATGTTTATATAAAGCCTAATATTCTAATTTTAATTCAGAGTTTGAATTATATCTGAGCTAGAAATAATCTCTAGTTTAACAAATGATTGATAATAATCATCAATATATTTATTTGTAGTGACTGGTGCCAAAGTTGTGAGTTCATAAAATTTGACAATTTTAAATCAAATTGTATTGATTTGATATTAATAAATATTGAAAAAATAATCTATATATATATATAAGAAACAGAGACCTGGGTCAAGTAATAGGTATTGGTTCAACATGAAATAAGTATCTTGGGCAGAACACGTGTTTTTGGATGTCTTTATTTATATATTTCAAAAATGTGTGGAGAATGAAGGTTTAAAGTGCCCCTTAAAATATATTTATTAAAAGTAGTATATTTCACTTAAAGGAAACTTTAGAACCACGCCAATTAAAATAAAATGGATTTACACATGATTAAAGCAGAATAGTTTACATTAATATAATAAGAGAAATTGTAAAAAGGACCAATGAGTATATTTTGTATTGGATCAATATACAAAAAGATCATTTTCTATATGCATTTTTACTGCAATTAAAGGTTCTAACTTTTTGACATAGATCAGAATATTGTCATGTATAACATAGCAGAACTGTATTACAGGGTGATATTAAAAATTTAACAGTAGTAAAGGTATGTATGAAAATGATTATAAATTTTTCCAAAACATTTACAGTAGTTTACAGAAAATATTTTGTAAACTTAAAATGAAAAATAAATAAAATTAAAATAATTAAAAATTTCTTAAATCATTTAGATTTTGCAGATAATGTGATTGTTTTTTTGTTTTGTTTTTTTACAAATAATGCTTCAGAATTTCAAAAAAAATTTATAATGATTTAAATCAATGGATATTCACAAAAAAGTTCAGTAATAATGAATTAAATACAACTTATCCAAATGACTTTTAACACTTTTTAGAAAAAGCCTTTTATTGTATACATATATACTGAACCTGATTGAAATCCGATTCAATGGTGTCATTACAAAAAAAAGAAATTTATTAAGCTTTTAATTTTCATTAAAGGTAGAGTTTAAATTTTCATTATTATTTAAAAAGAATGCGTTTATCAAAACACACACAATTATATGTAAAACGGATTTTTTAAAAAAAAAAAGTTTTTCGTTTATTTTAAAATAGTTTTCATATACCACCTGTTTTTAAATCCATTTGATTTAAAAACAAGCTGGCTAGCTAATTGCATTCCTGTTGCTTTTATTTTAATTATTGTAACCAATTTTTATAGTGGAGATTTGATTTTTATGTTGTTGTTTTTATTTCAATAAACCCTGGGTTGAATTCTTAGATAGATTGAGCGGGAGATTAATATTTGCCCTGCCTAAGGTGTAGAAATTGGACAACAAGTAAAGTGTTTTGCAGGAAATGGAGCAACGTACAAATAGCCCTGAAAATTTGGAGTGTCAGTTAATTCATTGTTCATTGATAGACATGCTGTTTATCAAGTGAGAATTTATATCAGCGCAGACATTTAATTTCTAAAAGGACATCAGCTGTGATTAAATACTTTTGCCTGCAACAAAATGAAAAATTCTATACTTGTTACCACCACCCGAATGGCTTGCTAACTCCACAAAAGATGGATCCCTGACTTCCAAGTTTGCTCCAGTAATGCCTTAAACACCTAGAACAGGCTGGAACCTCTTTACATCTACCTTGCTGTCTAAAGACCTGAAAATGAACTAAAATAATAGTGCACACTCTACGTGAACATTGCCTTTACTGAAAGGTAACTATTTTCGTTTTTCTTCTTCCCAGGGTAAATTAATTCTCATTAAATCTCCACTCAATCTAATTATAAATATGTCTTCTTAAATCGATATAGCCTCATATCTAATATTTGCTGTGTTTTCCAATATTCTATAGTGTGTCTTGGAATCTTAGTTTTAAGCTTCCAATTTGCTTTCAGTTTTGTTTATTGGAAAGTGACGAATGAGTTTTATATTTTATGCCTTGCTTTTGTAAATGCTTTAGCAGTTTTGTATATATATTTTTTTATGCTTACCTGTAATTATTTAGTATTCAATAATTAATTTTATACTCTATGTTTGCCCTCTTGCTATACCTCCAAAACTCTTTTGGCTGATGACTTTATTGTCTGATTTTCACAGGTGGAGATTTCGTTTCTAATATCTCTAAAGGCAGAAATTAGAATTGTGTTTTTCTTTGTAATTTTATAAGTCGTCAGCAGGAAGATAAAATTTATCCTTTTTTAAATTACAGGTGAGCAATACTTTCATTCTGCTAGAGTATTTTAACTTTTGATATTTCGTACTCATGTGCACTCTCCGATATATTTCTTTTTGTATTTATTATGTGTGCTTTAAATTTGTCAGAGCATGTACACAGAATTTGTTTGTAAGTTTATTTTCTTTAAATGCTAGGCAGACATAACTGTTTTTCTAATTATTTACTTGTCCCTTAGTGGGATCTTTAATTATTAATTTTAAAGTAATTTTCGCCAATCGTTTGGCTGGGATTCACCAGTTTTAATTGTTTCTTCATTTCAGTCATGTTTGTCAGTTGTTTTTGAGGTGGATCAATCACTGTTATTTTAAATGTAGTAATAGGTGCAGCTCCTACCGATATAAGGACATTCAAGGTCTGACCAATTTTTAGATCTCGAACAGCTCATCGGCACTGGATTCTTTGATCTATTTCAGGGGCATATGGTTTAAATATCTGAAAGTGAAAACCAATGTTTAGGTGAATCCTCTGCTGAATGAAATTTGCTTCCTCTCTTTTAAATTTGTTTATTAGAAGATCAGTCAGTCTGTCATAGCTTTGCCTTTAGTATGTCTAGTACACGCCTGAGTTAACCCCCATCTATTGTGTCATAAACTTATATTTAATAATTTATTTTCTCATAATAAAATTTATGAAATATGTTTAAACTTAATTTGGCTGACATTTGTCTTTGTGCTTTTGTCTCAATTGTCTAAACAATTTAAGATCTCTTGTTTTTCCCTGAGTCTAGTTGGCAGAAACCATCATCATCAACTATTCTGATCACAGTAAACAAATTTTCCAGACACATAGTGGTCTGCTGGCGCCCTCTGTATCAGAATAGATTGATAGATGAAATTAAAAGCTTTCATCCGGCACATAATAAGTTTTTGGCACCCAACGTGGGGCTTCGAGTTTTTAAACTCATGTGAGATTTTGTTTAGACAATTGAGAAATATTTCAGGTGTAAGAGGCAAGATCTAGTAGGTGGAGGTTCAGTTTTTGTTAATTATTATTGTATGTATTGTTGGAGTAAGTTGGTAGAATGGGGTTCGTCTTTCTTTTTAATGAAATAATTTATAAACTGTAAAAGGTATTTTCGAAAAGTCTATCAGAGTAATTTTATTTCAAGAGTTAAATATAGTTCGTCTTTCTTTTATATGAAATAAATTAGAAACTGTAAAAAGAGTATTGTCTAAAAAGTTTGTCAGAGTAATTTTATTTGAAGAGTTAAATATAGTTCGTCTTTGTTTTGAAATAATTTATAGAAAACAGTAAATAGCGTTTTATTTGCTTTTAGATTTTTAAGTTTGTTTTTTAAGAAGTTAGTATAGTGAATTTAGTCTTGCATAAAAATGGGAGTAGTTAAAAAAGATGAGTCAGAGACACATATCATGATGAAGAAATTGATGAAGATGATGATAGAGATGAAGGAAGAACTTAGTGAAATCAAGCGAGACCAGCAAGAAATAATTAAAGATTTGAGAGAGATGAGGGGAGAAATAATGGAAAAAGTAGTAGAAACTCAGGAAGTAGAAAAGGTTGAGGTCATAGAAGATATAGAAATTAAGGTAGCACAGGATTGTACTAGGCCAGAAAAGGTGGAAATAAAGTTAGAAATAAGCACAGATGGGTTACAAATAGAAAGTGTGGTGGAAAATCTAGTAAATGTAGATAAAGAAAGAAAAGAAAGTCTCCGTGTGAAACTAAAAATAAATTGGTTTCAATAACTGTTTGTGTTGAATATGAATGTGAAAAGAAGAAAAGAGTTAAAAGAAGATTAAGAAATATGCTTTTAAAGCTGAAATAGAATGCATCTACAGAACAATCTTATTTAAAATGTTCAAAAAATGGGTAGAAGATAAAAATTTTCCCTTTACTAAGGTTGATATGCTCAAAAATAAAGTAGGAAAGGTTGAAGAATTGGGAAGTTTCATTAAGAAAAAGATTCCATTATATACGCTAGAAAATAGAGCAGAACGAGAAAGAGACAAGAGAAAATTGTATAAGCTAAGAAAATATAAAAATGGGAAAGGAACTTATTTTAGTAAGTTAGTAAAAGGAGTAACAGAACCACCGGACAAAAATTAAGAGTTCAGCATTTAGCACTCGGACGGATTGTTTTTAATAAAAATAAAAAAAAATTTTTGTTAATGAATTACGAGAATGGAGAAAGGTTTTGATTCAAATGAAATATTGTTTTGTTTTTCTGAGTGCGAGGCAAATGTTCGATCGAATTTCTAAGAATATTTTTAAAGTGTTTATAGTTTAAAAAAAAAAAGTTACAGGAATGTTTTTTTTTTATCACGTTTTGAGGCAGTTGAACCTCATTGAAATCCGATTCAATGGTGTCATTACAAAAAAAAAAAATTTATTAAGCTTTTAATTTTCATTAAACGTAGAGTTTAAATTTTCATTATTATTTAAAAAGAATGCGTGTATCAAAACACACACATTTATATGTAAAACGGATTTTTTTTAAAAAAATGTTTTTTCGTTTATTTTAAAATAGTTTTCATATACCGCCTGTTTTTAAATCCATTTGATTTAAAAACAAGCTGGCTAGCTAATTGCATTCCTGTTGCTTTTATTTTAATTATTGTAATCAATTTTTATAACGGAGATTTGATTTTTATGTTGTTGTTTTCATTTCAATAAACCCTGGGTGGAATTCTTAGATAGATTGAGTGGGAGATTAATATTTGCCCTGCCTAAGGCGTAGAAATTGGACAACAAGTAAAGTGTTTCGCGGGAAATGGAGCAACGTATAAAAAGCCCCGAAAATTTGGAGTGTCAGTTAATTCATTGTTCGTTGATAGACAAACTGTTTATCAAGTGAGAATTTATATCAGTGTGGACATTTAATTTCTTAAAGGACATCAGCTGTGATTAAATACTTTTGCCTGCAACAAAATGAAAAATTCTATACTTGTTACCACCACCCGAATGGCTTGCTAACTCCACAAAAGACGGATCCCTGACTTCCAAGTTTGCTCCAGTAATGCCTTAAACACCTAGAAGAGGCCGGAACCTCTTTACATCTACCTTGCTGTCTAAAGACCTGAAAATGAACTAAAATAATAGTGTGCACTCTACGTGAACATTGCTTTTACCGAAAGGTAACTATTTTCATTTTTCTTCTTCCCAGGGTAAATTAATTCTCATTAAATCTCCACTCAATCTAATCATAAATATGTCTTCTTAAATCAATATAGCCTCATATCTAATATTTGCTGTGTTTTCCAATATTTTATAGTGTGTCTTGGAATCTTAGTTTTAAGCTTCCAATTTGCTTTCAGTTTTGTTTATTGGAGAGTGACGAATGAGTTTTATATTTTATGCCTTGCTTTTGTAAATGCTTTAGCAGTCTTGTATATATATATATATTTTATGCTTACCTGTAATTATTTAGTATTCAATAATTAATTTTATACTCTATGTTTGCCCTCTTGCTATACCTCCAAAACTCTTTTGGCTGACGACTTTATTGTCTGATTTTCGCAGGTGGAGATTTTGTTTCTAATATCTCTAAAGGCAGAAATTAGAATTGTGTTTTTCTTTGTAATTTTATAAGTCGTCAGCAGGAAGATAAAATTTATCCTTTCTTAAATTACAGGTGAGCAATACTTTCGTTCTGCTAGAGTATTTTAACTTTTGATATTTCGTACTCATGTGCACTCTCCGATATATTTCTTTTTGTATTTATTATGTGTGCTTTAAATTTGTCAGAGCGTGTACTCAGAATTTGTTTGTAAGTTTATTTTTTTTAAATGCTGGGCAGACGTAACTGTTTTTCTAATTATTTACTTGTCTTTTAGTGGGATCTTTAATTATTAATTTTAAAGTAATTTTCGCCAATCGTTTGGCTGGGATTCACCAGTTTTAATTGTTTCTTCATTTCAGTCATGTTTGTCGGTTGTTCTTGAGGTGGATCAATCACCGTTATTTTAAATGTAGTAATAGGTGCAGCTCCTACCGATATAAGGACATTCAAGGTCTGACCAATTTTTAGATCTCGAACAGCTCATCGGCGCTGGATTCTTTGATCTATTTCAGGGGCATATGGTTTAAATATCTGAAAGTGAAAACTAATGTTTAGGTGAATCCTCTGCTGAATGAAATTTGCTTCCTCCCTTTTAAATTTGTTTATTAGAAGATCAGTCAGTCTGCCATAGCTTTGCCTTTAGTATGTCTGGTACACGCCTGAGTTAACCCCCATCTATTGTGTCATAAACTTATATTTAATAATTTATTTTCTCATAATAAAATTTATGAAATATGTTTAAACTTAATTTGGATGACGTTTGTCTTTGTGCTTTTGTCTCAATGGTCTAAATAATTTAAGATCTCTTGTTTCTCCCTGAGTCTAGTCGGCGGAAACCATCATCATCAACTATTCTGATCACAGTAAACAAATTTTCCAGACACGTAGTGGTCTGGTGGCGCCCTCTGTATCAGAATAGATTGATAGACAAAATTAAAAGCTTTCGTCTGGCACAATACATATACCTTATGTTTTGACTGTTGGGCAGTCTTCTTCAGAGCCAGTTTACTTTAATATTTTAAAAATAAAAAAATGTTTTTTTTATTTTTATTTTTAAAAGGTTAAAGTAAACTGGCTCTGAAGAAGACTGCCCAACAGTCAAAACATAAGGTATACATATATATGTACAATAAAGGGTTTTTGCTAAAAAGTGTGAAAAGTGGTTTGATAAATTGTATTTATATAGGATATTACAGCAAAATAAAGAAAAGGGTGATTTTGGTAAAATTTCTGAATAATGAATTAAAAAAATTTAATAGTTATAATATTTTCGTCTAGTTGTGACTATAAATAATTAGAATTCAATTTATATAGAATGCTTTAACAAATATATTATGATTTGTTTCACAATAATAAAATATGAAATATTTATAAGTAAATTATTTGGCATTGTATTACTTTGATTTTTAAAGTTCATTATATAAGTAGATCTGGCAAAATAACATTTTTGTTAAGATTTTTTGTTATCTGTGTAAAATATATGGACAAAACTTATATTAATATCTAACCAATTATTAAATTATAATTGTTTTATTGAAATAGTTTATTGCAAATCTGTGTTTTATTCTATGAAAAACAAATTTGGCACAATGTGTATGTGATTAGTTGTTGAATTTATTTATTTGTACTTTTTCAGTTTTGTTCCCATTTTATCACATAAAATTTTTGATGCAATCAGAGTTTTGATCATTCCCTCTATCTTGACTATTTTTATTAATTGAGAATTCAAATTGAATTAATATTGATAATCTCTTTTTCGTTACATATGTATTCTAATAAATACAATGTAGTTATGGGTTTTTTTTTTTAGAATAAATTAGAGAAGTGACACTTAAATACAAATATTGTGAAATTATGTTTTTTTAACTGTTTGAATAGATTAATTAAATGTAGCAGCAAAGACGTGTGTATTTTGTTAGAGGAGTTAATTTTATAGAGATTATATAATTATTGTTAGCTTTGAGTTAGTTAGTTACACGTTTGCATATTCATGTCTTTGTTTTAGATAATTTTTTAGTGTGCCCTGGTTTTAAAAAATCTATTTTCAAATTTCCATCAGGTAGATATCTCAAGTGAAACTGTTCCAAATTATTTCTTGAATAAAATATTGATCTTAGATGCAAAACTTTTCTAATGTTAAAATTGTATTCTTTGGAAATGTAATGAATTTGTTAAAATTGTATTCTTTAGAAATGTAATGAATTTGTTAAAAATATTTTTGTGGCTAGTTTCACGTTATTAACACATACATACATACATAAAAAAAATCTTTGGTAAAAATTTACACTCACTACTGTGATGGTATTTGTTAAAAAGCCATCTTTGTTTTCTGAGTATTTCCCATCTCAGTGAGTTTAAATCAAAGTTAATGATAAAATTAACATTTAAAGTATATATTTAACTATATATACACAACTATGTGGTTTAATGAATATTTTAGTGGTATACTTAAAGATAATGGATTACAACTTAGCTCAATTACTTCTGGTGCTTTAATTTTTTGTGAACATGGGAACAATAAAGCATTTAATTGTTTATTATATTACAATTTAAATATTTAGAATAACAGTTTCTAATTTCATAAATCAAAGCAGCTGTGACATTATTTCTTCATGGAAAAACTTTTAAGGTAATTTCATTTTTTTTTTAAAAATAAAACATTTCCTAACAATAAATTTTATTATTGATAATTTATCTGTTTGAAAATGAAAAAAAAAAGTATACGTCTAAAAGTGTAATAACACTAAATTGTTTTTAATGAGCATTTCGGTTTTTTCATACATTTTTTTCTATTTCATTATCTTGAAAGTTACTATATAATATCCATACCTAAATAATCACCTGTTTAATATGCTTTCAGTCTATTCATGAACAATTTATCAATTATTGGAATGCTATATAAATTTTGTTCTTATATCTAAAGCTATAATTACATGATTATATCTATTTCTATTTCCAGAATACCAAACTCTTAAATATTTTTTACACTTTATCTATCTTGTCTCAGAGAATTTAAGACATCTAGTTTAACTCCTCATATCTGAAAACAAATTTTCTATTTCTTTTGACTTATTTATAATTCTAATATTCCATGTATCTATTTTTGCAATAATATTTAAATTCTAATGATTTTTACACATTATGAACTCATAATAAAGCACTTATTTGTCATTTCAACATAACATAGCAAAACGTTTTTTTTCTTCTAAATTCTAAATAATTTAGCACAGTAATAGAGTGAGATTAAGAATATGACAATACAAGATTAATAGCTTAAGTCTGAAGATACTCAATATGCAAATGAGAAAGCAATGATAATGGTTACAAATACTTCAGATAAGTAATGTACCTCAATTACAATCTTTTGAACATCCAATCGATAATGTCTCTATCTGAATGTAATTCTGAAGTTATATAAATAACCAAAAATAAACAGTCTATAAACAAGGAAAGTTGATGTGATAAAGATTAAAATAGATTACTTATACATCGACATCTTAAAAATTGAAATTTAAGATCAACTGGATGTTAGAATTTTTACATCAGAAAAACATATCACCTATTATTTAAACCATGAATAAAAAATGCTTTGATCTTCTTTGTCAAAAAAAATATTGCAAAAACTGTCATCGTATAATCATTTTTATTATCATTTATTTGATGTATTATCATATGAATTTCTTTTTTAATAATTAACATTAATGGAAAATGAAATCAGAAAGATATAATTTTCCAACATAGCAGATAAAATATACATTAATGTGCTGAAAATGAAAATATATAAAATGCTGAACTTAAGAGTAAATAGAAATTGATTAGAAGAATGAATAACAAGTTGTTGTGAATCTTTTTAGTTTCATTGCAATTGTTTATCAGCCATTCATAGATTATCCATGGAACATTACAGAATGGAGCTTGTAGAAATGAAATTGATTACATTTTGAGTCTTAATAGTAAAATACTTCCAGGAACAAAATGTATATGAGATCATGAATTATTCATGCATAATTAAAGATGACTGAAAAAGTTTGCAGAGACCTGAAAGAATAATAAAAAATCAAAATGGGATTTAGAAAATACAGTGAACATTGTAAAAAAAATTTGAGCAATATTATAATATTTTCTAGCATAATAAAAATTCAAAAAAAGGGTTAGAGAAACAAAAATTATTTTTGGGGGAATTCATGTGATCAATTAAAAATTTCAGTTATGAGTAAATTTGCTGAAAAATATCAATGGTCAAGTGACAAATGAAATAGTTAAAGTAAGCAGATAAAAAGAATATACAAAAGAGATAAATGATATTAACTAAGATGCTTTTCATAAAAGTACACTATATAGAAGAGCTCAGTAATGGAATATTTTTGAAATTATTTTCAAAGGTAAGATGACTGGAATTAATGACTTTGCTTAAGAAATTTCCAAAAAATGTAAAACCAAATCATCCACAAATTTGAAAAATTATCCAGTGATCTAAAGGTTTAAAATATCAATTACATTGCTATAAAAAATAAAGTAAAAGTACACTAAAAATTAACAGCACAGATTATAACTTATGTAAAAAAAAAATTATTAAAAACTGACATATTTTTGGATAATTGAAAACATCAAGAAAATCAGAAAAAAGTCTTTATTTATTAATTATAACGATGCTTTTGATTCATTTAATTAAGCTAAACTTATAGAAATGCTTTGAAAAATCAGTGTATCAAAACACTGAATTATTGATGTAAGAATTCTATGTGTAGAGCTAAAAGATACTGTTAAAACTGGTTATTTTTAAACAGACTTTCTCAATGGAAGAAAAATTGAACTAAATTGTTTATTACTAATCTATTTATTCAATTTGTATACAAAATATATAATCATGGAATCAGATTGAATGAAGACAAAGACAGATTTTGGATTGATAAAAAAAATTTAACAATTTTAAATGTTTTGATAACAGCAGATTTATAGATAATAAAAAAACAAATCTCATGACTCAATGTATATTAAGCAAAATTAAGAAGAGTATAAAAAATATATCATGTGTAAATATCAAGAAAACAAAAATTGTTGTAGTGAAACAAAATTGACTTTAAAAATGATAATGAATAATTAAAATATTGAAAGTATCTGCTTTCTTAAATTATTCACCATCACCATCAAAATATATAGCAGTCAAGAGATCCAATGCTGCTTAACATTAAGCATAAATACAACAAATGTTTGAAATAAAATTTTAGATATATGAATATATATTTACTAACAAAGATTAGACTTATTCAAAAACTATGACAGTTAATTATTCCACGTGAATGTGAAAATTGGGGGTTGAAGAATAAGGATACAGGAATCAATATTTTTGATCTACTGATAAAGACTTTTGAAAATACTATGGACACTGACAAAATGAATAAATAGTTATCAAAAGTCATATTAAACATGATCTCTGAATTGAAACACAAATGTCTAGGTTGAGATTATCTTATTTTAATTATAACAGGATCTCAATTATTTGAATAGAATGGTTAAGAAGATTGGTGATGAAAGAAAAAGGTGATCAGTAATAAAGCAGATTGATTCCATTATCACAATAATGAAAAAACTAAACAGATAATATATAATTTTCAGAAAGTACTATTCACATGAATGCTAAGAATCACTGCCATATTGATATTCAGATGCTCATCATTTCCTATGCTTGCATAAGCTGTTAATAACAGTAGTAAACCCTCCATAAAGTAGTGCTACCCAGTGCAAGCCTTAGTAATAAATGGATGCAAAAAGGTTTATGCACAAAATTCTCATCTAATGCCTGCTCCTTCAATATCCCCAGACTAGTTTCTATCTTGCAGCTTTCATTAGTGAGGTACCTTGGATCTGAAAACATTGCATCTAGATTTTAAGATCTAATGCAATATTTCAGCAGCCAACCATGTTTTGCCTATTTAGTTAACTATAGAGCTAGGAAGCCAAGGAAAATATAATAATTTTTTCAATTCAAGCTCATTTACTTGTATAGTCATATAGATCTGAACCCAATTTAGCATCTATACATTTTGGTGTTTTGATTTTTCAGCAATAACAATCACCACTATTTAATAGGAAGGATTGGTATTAAACCACTAAACAGCTCGTGATCACCATTTCTTATACATACCCAAGCTATTGATAACAATAGCAAATTCTCTAAAATAGTATCATCCTAATAAATACAATGAATACAAGATGGTTATTGAATATTCTAGTCCCTACTTATCCAATATCCTCAGACTAGTTTCTATCTTGTGGCTTTAATCAGTGAGATTCTGGCTGCATTGCTCTAAATCCAAGGCTCCTTACTAATGAAAACCACAAGCTGAAAACTAGTCTGGGGATATTGGATGAATAGGCACTAGATAGGGATTTTATGCACAAACCTTGTTGCATTCATTGATTACTTAGGCTTGCACTGGATGGCATTACTGTATAGAAAGTTTCCTATTGAAAGAATTTTTATTGGAGGATGTAAAATAACATGTGGTGAATTGGTGTAACTATTTAGGAATTTTCTTAAGTATTCAGAGAAATTGCTTGGATTAATGGAAGAAACATTTGATAAATGAAGCAAATAAAAAGACTGATAAAGAAATTAACAGTGTTTTCATATAATAATCATGATGTAGCTAAAATAGTATGGAAGGAAGTAGCAGTAGCAGGGTTAACTTATGGTAATGCTGTGTTATGTGTTAGTAAAGGAATGTTAGATTACTTAGAAAAAGTACAAGGTGAAGAATGCAATTCAGAGAGAACTGAGATGGTCAAGTTTTTATATGAGAGATAATAAGAGAATAGACAAAATAGTATGTAGTTGGGTTATGAGTAAAGGACAGGCAACAAAATGGGTGAGAAGGTAGTATGGTATGCAGAAAATTTGGATAAAGAATTTATCTCTCTATACTTATATAAAACATGGAATGATTGTGTTAGATAATTGTTGAGTGTTATAGTGGCAAGGAATGGGATAGAAGAATAGATGCATTAATAAAAAATGGGAGTTGGAGAGATGGAGAACTAGTATGGAGAGTAAAAAGACTAAATATATATAAAAGTAAACAAAATATTGGGTACAAGTTAATTTATGATAATAGCAGAAAAAGTAGTTTACTGTTTCAGGCTCAAACAGGATCTTTAGCAACAAGGAAATATATACATAAATAGTAAAATATGGAATGAGTTAGTGTGCAAGTTATTTCACTATAAACTCATCAACACTCCTTTAACACTTTAAGCAAATAATTTTATTTATTATAACAGTTTTGACCGTACTAGCAGTCTTCTTCTGATCTTTACTTTCCTTCTACCTTCACCTTTCCTCCATCTTTCTTTTTCATTAAATGAATGTAAATTTCTGCAAGCAGAAAGATATAAATAATGAAGTTGTGGGAGACTAAATCTAAACAAAGTGATTATACAGAAAATGGGTTCTTGGTTTTTATGCTAAGTTTGGAGGAAGATAAGGGGATTTAGATATAAAGACCATAGAGTTGATAAAAATTATATTGTGGAAATGAGATATAGCAATATAGTGAAGAATATGAGAAAAATTTAGGGTGACAAATGGACGGGAAAGGTAAAGTGGCTAACAGGTTTCTCTGCACATAATGGCTGAGAGATTCCTGACTCTGATAATGTAGAAATCTCAGTGAATCACATCATATCACATTACATTACTGTCATCTTGTTCTTACCAATACAACAACAACAATAATAACCATTACAACTAATGATATGTAATGCCATGTAATCCAAAGGATTATTAAAGATTATTGTGTTAAGTTTTGTTTAATAAAATATTAATATATTATTTAAAAGTAATTTGTGTCTGTATGAATTCATTTATATATATATATATATATATATATATATATATATAATATATTATTTAATATTAAAATTGGTTGAAATATAATCCCTCTATTATTCATCACTCTATTGATGTGGTATATATTGATTCATAAAAATATATATATAATATTAAAATATATCTGTGTGCAGTAGTCTCCTATCAATTCCAATCCAAATATTTAGCCAAGATAATTATAAATTATCAACAACGAACTTTAGATTTTAACTATCAAAAGAACAAGTTGGATTTAAAAATGCCTTTAGTACAGTGAATCACATTTAAATAATGAAAGAAGTTATAAAAAGACCAATGAATATAAATTCCCATTATGCTTTTGACTTATATATTATTAAAAAGAGCATTTGTTTGTGTACGCATTTCCATAGTTATTAAAACTTTGGATTTTCAAGATATAAACCAGTAATATTGTCACATTTTGAAAAACATTTATCAAAATGCGAAAGCAATGATTACATTACATGGTATACAGAAATAAAAATAAATAGAGATAAGTCATAAATTAGACTTCGCAGATGTTGTGCTTATTTTTGCAAATAATGCTTAAGAACATTGGGAAAATGTTGCAATAATTATCAGATAAAAATAACAAATTAGGACCAAAAATAAATGATGACAAGATTAACGTACAATGGATTTTCTCAGAAAAGGAAAGTAAAGAAAATCAACCATATATTAGGAGAATGACTATAAATATTTTGATTAGATTATTAGTACATATGTAATCAAAATGAGTGAAATTAAACTTGGCGTGTTTTTGATATAAATTTACAGAGGCTAGCTCTCCATACAGTAGTGCCACTCAGTGCTAACCAGAGTAATCAATGGATGCAAGAAGGTTTGTGTATAAAATCCCTATTTAATGCCTACTCATCCAATATCACCAGACTAGTTTCTAGCATGTGGTTTTCATCAGTGAGGAGCCTTGGATCTGAGATCACTGCATATAGAACTTAGGATTATAAATTTTGCATGTGTTAAAATAATATGAAAATGACTCTCAGACTCAACCTGGATTATTTTTGAAAGTTGGAAACTGACATAATTGTCAATATTCAACAGCTCAATGTATTACAATAGAATACTGAATTATTTAGAAAAAAAACCTCTCTACATATGTATTCTATCATCTAATCTAACATGATCAACATTCTTTATGCTTACACAAGCTGTTTGCACAGAGGTAACTCTCCATACAGTAATGCCATTCAGTGCAAGCCAGAGTAATTAATGGATGAAAAAAGGTTTGTGTATAAAATCCCTATCTAATGCCTACTTATCCACTATCACCAGACTAGTTTCTAGCTTGTGGTTTTCATAAGTGAGAAGCCTTGGATCTGAGATCACTGCATATAGAACTTAGGATTATAAATTTTGCATGTGTTAAAATAATATGAAAATGACTCTCAGACTGAACCTGGATTATTTTTGAAAGTTGGAAACTGACATAATTGTCAATATTCAACAGCCCAGTGTATTACAATAGCATACTGAATTATTTAGAAAAAAACCTCTCTACATATGTATTCTATCACCTAATCTAACATGATCACCATTCTTTATGCTTACACAAGCTGTTTGCGCAGAGGTAACTCTCCATACGGTAATGCCAGAGTAATTAATGGGTGCAGGAAAGTTTGTGCATAAAATGTCTATCTAGTACCTATTCATCCAATATCACCAGACTAGTTTCTAGCTTGTGGCTTTCATCAGTGAGGAGACTTGAATCTGAGAGCACTGCATCTAGACCTTAGGATCCAATGCAATTCTCCAGCAACCACTTTGACCTTTTTGGCTAACCATAAAATATTGAGTTCAAAATAAAAACCCAACATTTTCAAACTATTTTCATTAGCTTACTATAACCATATAGATCTGAACTCAGATCAGTATCTATACTTATTGGGGTCTTTGATTCTGTAGTAACCAGTCATCATAATCCTATAGGGAAGTATTGGTATGAATCCAGCAAACCACATGATCACATTCTTTATGGTTATACAAGCTGTTTACACAGAAGCATCCATTGATTACTCTGGCTTGCACTGAGAGGTGCTACTATATGGAGAGTTTTATCTCTGTGTAAACAACTTGTGTAAGCATAAAGAATGGTGATCATATGCCATTTGGTGGTTTAACACCAATTTTACCCAATAGGATAATGGTGACTGTGGTTATTAAAAAAACAAAGATACAAAAAGTATGATGCTGAACTGAGTTTCAATCTATACAACTATACAAGCCAATGAACTTAGTTTAAAAACATTATTGTTTTCCTTTTGGATTCAAAGCTTTATAATTCTTTAAAAGATAAAAGGTGTCCGCTGGAGGGTTGTATTTGATCCTAAGATTTAGGTGCAGTGCTCTTAAATTCAAGGCTCTTCACTGATGAAAGCCACAAGCTAGAAATTAGTCTGAGGATATACATAGTGATTTTATGCACAAGCCTCCCTACATCCATTAATTACTCTGGTTGCACTGAGTGGCACTCTTGTAGGGAGAATTTTACCTCGGTGCGTATATATATAAAATATGTTGAAATAAAAATACATTAGAATAATTATGAAATTTAAACTAATTAAAAATTAATTTAAAATTTCGAATAAAGAAATATTTTGAAACATTTATAAAAATTTTATTTTTTTAGATTTATTTTTTATTGTTGATATATTGTAATAAAATCTTGTTTCTTTACAATAAGAAAATACGATAATTAAAATAATTAATAGAAAGAACGTGATGAATATAAGAATTCAAGCTGTTGTTTACTATGAATAGTTATCGAGTTTCATTGTGGATATAGAGTGTTAATGACATGTTTTTAAATAAAGTTATGAGACTCCAACATAGAATGCTTTGTCATGATCAGATTGAACAACAAAAAGAGTAAGATTTCAGATCCAATTACTTTAATAAAAATAAAAATAAAAAGTGAAATGATAAATAACAATATTTTCATTAATGATAATAATTTAAATTTCTTCTTTTTTTTTTTAGTCTGACATGCAACAACTTTTTTTTGTTATAGAAATAGAAAAGATTTTAAAATTACATTAGCAACCACCTCTTAAATTTCCTTCGAACTCCAGAAGAAGAAAGTTAAACAAAATTGTAAAGACAAAAAATAGAAATAAAAATGTTTTGCTGTGTTTTATATTATCAATTCGTAAGAATGAACCTTATCACATATATCACGTGTTTATATTTTAGTCTGTTTATATGATAACTCATAATACTGCTTTTTAACTTCAGCTACCTACTTATAAGTCTTCAACATCTGTCTACCTGCATCTCTCCATTGCATTCTATCCTTCAGCCACATCGCCCCAGGAAAATCAATTCTTAAACAGCATTTTTTTGAAGAATCTTTAAGATGATCTTCATTATATAAATGGAATCTGTCTCTCCCATAAAAACATTCTCAAGTTCATCATAAAATACTATTTTTTTAAAAAAGTCTGTTATTATTCATTTACTCCCATACTCAATCCAATGAAGCTGTTCGTTAACAATTTATAATAAATACTAAGAATATAATGGACAATCAGATTGGTTTATTTTTCAGCTTACTGGATTTTATGGATCATCATGAAAAATAAAAATTTTCAGTGACTTTAAATTATATCTATATGGATCTATGGCTCATTTTTGTACAATAATTGAAAAAAATAGCAGCCCTTCCTATATGAAGTGCAACACTAAATGCAGAATCAAACTACTAAACATCACATGATCACCATTTCATATGCTAGCACATGACTGTTATTAAACAGGCAAAACTCTCCACTACAGTAATGCCACTCAGTGCCAACCAGGGAAATCAATGGATGCAAGAAGGCTTGTGCATAAAATCCCCATCTAGTGCCTACTCATCCAATATTCCCAAACTAGTTTCTGGCTTGTGGCATTCATCAGTGAGGAGCTTTGGATCTGAGAGCACTGCACTTAGATCTTATGATCTAATGCAAAACCTCCAGTAGCCACCTTTTAACTCTATTTAACTACAAAACTATGTGAATAAAATTGAAAACATTAATATTTTCAATCTAAGCTCAATATCTTATATAGTCATATAATTGTGAACTCAGTTCAGTACTCATACATTTTGGTGGCTTTAGCTCTTTAACAACCATAGCCACCATTATCATATTAGGCAGGATTAGTGTTAAACCACTAAACATCATATGATTACCATTTCTTATGCTAGCACATGACTGTTATTAAAACAGGCAAAACTCTCCACTACAGTAGTGTCACTCAGTGCCAACTACAGTAGTGTCAGTGCCAACCAGAGTCATCAATGAATGCCAGAAGGCTTGTGCATAAAATCCCATCTAATACCTATTACTATTAGGCAGGAGATGTTAAACCACTAAACATCATATGATTACCATTTTTAAGATCTAGGTGCAGTGCTCTCAGATCCAAAGCTCCTCACTGATGAAAGCCATAAACCAGAAACTAGTCTGGGAATATTGGATGAGTAGCCACTAGATGGGGATTTTATGCACAAGCCTTCTGGCATCCATTTATTACTCTGATTGGCACTGAGTGACACTCCTGTAGTGGAGAGTTTTGCTCATTTAATAGCAGAATCAAACTATATAAACTTTGTACTTTAATAAAGTATTAGAATAGTTGATTCAAAAGTTAAACCCTTTTAATTTAATTAATTAATGGCAGTTTTTTAAAAAACTTGTTTTCAGTAATTGAAGAGAACGATTGTTTCCAGGCTGCATTGGGATTCCAAAACATGACTTTTCAAAAAAATAATTTCAAAATTATTAAATCACTGTACAATGTTAACTAAAGTTAAAAGTAGTGACTAATCATGCTATCTTTTAATGGTATTAGTGGTGCAAATAGTTCACTTTAAAAAAAAAAACTTAAAATATTTGAAAAATCCAAAAAAAATTTATAGTATGGTCAAATACTTCTTAATTCAAACCAATATTCAAACTTCATTTAGGAAAGCCTACTTTTTTTTCTTCTCTTTTGTTCTATTTTTGCAGACAAAAATAAAGACAGTAATCAAATATTTAAAAGCCAACAAGTTTCAAAACAATTTTTAAAAAAAATATTTTAAATAAAGCAGCCTTTTTATTAAGGAAATATTAATATATAGGGTATAAGAGCACAGTCTTTTACATGACCCACCACTCTCCACATTATCTCATATCACTGATACACCCGAACACATATATGCTGAAAAGATAAATAATCACGGAATATAAGTATTTCATGCTAAAACAGCAATTATCAGTTGGTCCACATTACCATCTCTACACATATATGCTATAAGTGCTCAGATATATATTAAGATAGCGAAACCTCATACTTTAATGAACAGGCTTCAATCTACTCCACACTACAACTCTTTAGCCATCCATCCAATTGAAAATCTGATGATGGAATGCTGATTGTTGGTTTAGCATGAAATACGTTTATTGCTGATTATTTATCTTTTCAGCATATATATATTCAGGTGTATCAGTGTTATGAGATAGTGTGGAGAGTGGTGGGTCATGTGAAAGTCTGTGCTCATATACCCTATATATTAAATATATAGACACATGTATATAATAAGCCCATATGTTTCAGTTACTACATAAGTAGAGATGTCTGCCTTGTCCTTGAATTTGTATTAAATGGATTATGTCCTGTACATGAGGAGTCAGATTGATCTTAGGTCAGCATGGGTGTAACAAGAATCTTGGCCTCAGGGTGGCCTTCGAGCATTCCATCATCAGATTTTCAATTGAATGGATGGTTAAAGAGTTGTAGGGTGGAGTAGATTCAAGCCTGTCCATTAAAGTATGAGGTTTGGCTATCTTAATATATATCTGAGCTCTTATAGCATATATGTATGTGTAAAGATGGTAATCTGGACCAACTGATGATTGCTGGTTTAGCATGAAATACGTTCATTGGTGATTATTTATCTTTTCAGCAGATATGTGTTCGGGTGTATCAGTGTTAGAAGATAGCGTGGAGAGTGGTGGGTAAGGTGAAAGATTGTGCTCATATATCCTATATTTTACATATATAGACACAGGTATATAATAAGCCTGTGTGTTTCAGTTAAGAAAAAGTCAAATAATAATATAATATTTTTTGTGAAATTCTTGATGTACTTAAATCATGTTTGAATAGAAATTCAACAAATAACTTATGTGAATTTGTTTTTAACTGGCCGGAGAATTAAAAATTCCTTTCAGCTATTAAAAAAAGTTAACTCTATGCAGTAATTTTATTCGTGAAATTAGTATCCATTGCTTCAGTATGCATGATGTGAAAAAATATTAAAGAAAAACATTATAAGTTTGCAAATTTTAATCTATAAACTTGACATCTATGTGATTTATCTGAGCATGATTTGGAATATTTTTCAATTATTTTTTTATCTTGTGCATTTATTTAATAATTGTTGCCATCTCGCTCTTTTGGTTTATTATCGTATTATATTTCTAATAATAGCATTACAGTATTCCATTCTTCATTATTTATTTTTGTGGATATCTAGATGTGTGCATTTAAAAATTAAATTTTTATTTTGTGCTTGTATATATGTTAAACATACATATTGATTTCACTATTATCTTCAGTTTGAGATAGCTACACAAAAAAATGGAATTAAGTGACAGCATTACTGTGGAGGGGGGGGGAGAAGATATAGCGAATTTTAAAAACATTAAATAAAATAAATAGAGTCTTAGTTGCTGTTTTAGAGTATTAAATACATTACCATTTTTATTTAAAATATTTAAAAATATATTTTGCTTTTTTTGTGTAGGTGAAAAAAAATGAAAATGATATTTTAAAAATCTATATAAAATTTTTTCAAATCTTTAATTTAAATTTAACATTTGTTTAATTACTTGTACAAATTGTAAATATTTATTTTGTTAATAAAGTTGTTGTTGTTGTTGTTGTTGTTATTATTATTATTATTATTATTATTATTATTATTATTATTATTATTATTATTATTATTATTATTGTTGTTGTTGTTGTTGTTGTTGTTGTTGAAATAAAATACTAGTTTTTTTACTTCACCTTTGATTAGTAAATAGTTTATTGCACTTTATGCAAAAAAGTGAAGCTTGTCTCAATCCTATTACAAGTTATATGGCTTAGCGCTTTCAGAGACCTTGTGTCTCCATAATCATAGCCTACTTTTAACTGAAGTTTAGTTTTGGTTTATGTAAAATTTTATGCAAATTTTATAACGACCATTTTCTGGAGAATGCAAAGCACGATTCTTTCTGGTTTATTGCACAATTGTCATTTGCAATAAAGCACGCCTCTTTAATTTTTCGTTTTATATCATTGCATTCCATGCATAGTGCCCTTGCCATAGTGGGTTCGAACACATGGCCTGTTGTTTTTTGGTGCTCGAAGAATATGGATCTGTTTTCATTGTTATTTATAGCTTTCCTGTACAAATAATGATGTTGAGATGTTCTTGTTGTAATGTTGGCAAGGGTCTCCCCATAATATGCTGCTCTACATCCATGAATGGGCATGAAATTTTATAAATTGCTTGAGCTATTTGATCAAAAGGTATTTTGTCTTTGGTATTGTTTATCATTCTGTTTGTTGATGGAGGGGTGTGGAATCCTAGTTCGAAGGATGCAGCAAAAATTTTATAATATTTTCTAGCTATGACAGTTAAGCCACTAGAAATTCAAGTATTTATACATCCAAACTCGAACTCATCCAACTAACATAAATTGGCTGGACTCTCTTCCTTCCTGCACAGAAATCATAGACTATGTAAATTTGAAGCTGACTGAAAAATGAACCTCACAAATTATATTAAAGATCTAGAAAAGGTTGGATTTTTACACAACGTTATCTATAAAAAGATCAGGCAATTTCAAACTAAATTACAAACTGACACAGTCAAAACAATAAACCTAGAATAATTCTACCCTACATACCATCAATTGCTAAAAAATATTATAAAATTTTTGCTGAATCCTTCGAACTAGGATTCAACACCCCTCCATCAACAAACAGAATGATAAACAACACCAAAGACAAAATACCTTCTAATCAAATAGCTCAAGCAGTTTATAAAATTTCATGCTCAACCAATGGATGTAGAGTGGCATATTATGGGAGACTTGTGACAACATTACAACAAGAACATCTCAACATCATTATTTGTACAGAAAAGCTATAAATAACAATGAAAACAGATCCATATTCTTCGAGCACCAAAAAACAACAGACCATGTGTTTGAACCCACTATGGAAAGGGCACAATGCATGGAATGCAATGATATAAAATAAAAAATTAAAGAGGCGTGCTTTATTGCAAATGACAATTGCGCAATAAACCGGAAAGAATCGTGCTTTGCAATCTCCAGAAAATGGTCGTTATAAAATTTGCATAAAATTTTACATAAACCAAAACTAAACTTCAGTTAAAAGTAGGCTATGATTATGGAGACACAAGGTTTCTGAAAGCACTAAGCCATATAACTTGTAATAAGATTGAGACAAGCTTCACTTTTTTGTGTAAAGCGCAATAAACTATTTTTTATTATTATTATTATTATTATTATTATTATTATTATTATTATTATTATTATTATTATTATTATTATTATTATTATTATTATTATTATTATTATTATTATTATTATTATTATTATTATTATTATTATTATTATTATTATTATTATTATTATTATTATTATTATTATTATTATTATTATTATTATTATTATTATTATTATTATTATTATTATTATTATTATTATTATTATTATTATTATTATTATTATTATTATTATTATTATTATTATTATTATTATTATTATTATTATTATTATTATTATTATTATTATTATTATTATTATTATTATTATTATTATTATTATTATTATTATTATTATTATTATTATTATTATTATTATTATTATTATAAAATCTAAAAAAAAAAAATCTTTCTTAGTTTAATTTTAATAACTTTTTGAGTTTTTACAGATAATTTAAAAATTAGATAAATAATACAGTGAAGCCACATTATATGATATATCAATATATACTACTTCAATTATATACTATCCAAATATACACACATAAATATACTTCACATGTATGTAGTCATGTGTATCAGTTGTATAAAATGGAGGAAATAGCTATATAGAGCTTGAAAGTCTGAGTTCATATCCCTTCTAATTATATTATGTTCAGTATAGACAATGTATTTATATTTAAATATTACATATTCAGCCTATATTTTAATGGACATATTAAGGTCCTATATGTGAGGGGTTAGAGTGACTTAGTCAACATGAGTATAAAAATAAGACTGGTATCAACAATGACTTTGAGCATTCCATCATCACATTTTTAATGATATGGATGGCTGAAGAGTTGGAGGGTGGAAAATATTGAAGCCTGTCCATTAAAATTTAAAGATTTTCTATATTAATATAAACCGAGCACTGATGATTATTTTGACAAACTGATGAGTAATAGTTCAGTACAAAATGCATATAGAGATCATTTATTTTTTCATATGTATGCAGTCATGTGTATTGGTGATATAAGATGGAGTCTATATGTGATCATATTTAATATAAAAAAGCATTAAATTTTGTAAATTAAATAAATTTTACAATACAACATTAGCCTTTTTTTATTATCTTAGAGCACCATACATATCATGGTTATTAATAATGTTTCTTTGGCTTATGTTGAAAGCATATTCATTTTCTTTTTTACTTTATTATCCTTTTTAAATTTGATTTATAGTATTTCATTAAATAAAATGTTTTCTAAACATAACACTAAAAGTTCTACAAATTTAAGAATGTTCATAAAATTTATATGGATTTAAAACATCAAAACAACTAGAGAAAGCATATTCTCATTATAATAAGATTGCTAATGACTTTTCATAAAAAAAATTATTGAAGAAAAAATATATTGCCTAGAGTCTGTTTAGTTGTGATGAATGTCAAATTTTTTCTATTCATTTTAATTAAAATAATAAAAATAGATTACAATATTTTTTTTACTCCATATCAAATCCAACATTGAAATACAAACTTAATTTTAAACCTTGTTTGTTTGCTTAATATTTTGTAATTCAATACTAGTGCTATAAATGCATAAACACGAAGCTAATATTTAATATCTTATTAAACCATGGGCTGAGTGCTTTTGAGGGACATAGTTCTCATAATCATAGCTCTTTGTGAAGTAACTGATTGTCTAATGTTATGCAAATCTATGCAAAGTTTAAATATTCCATTTCCTGGATATAGAATAACATGTTTCCTTTTTGTTAATGGTGTTGCTATTTATTGCAATAAAGCAGGCCTTTTCTCTGCAGACTAAGCTGATTATTTGCAGTTTGCATGGATGTCCTGCTTTTGGTGCTGTGTGAAAATGGAATTGTGTGCTGGTTCAGATTGTGCCTTAGTATATGAATATTTTGTTGCGATAATCTAGTTTGCAGTGCTGCTCTAGTATCCCCATAGTATGATGCTTTACAATTTTTGTCAGGGCATATGATGTTGTATTGTGGAGTTTGACTGATAGTTAATCAGTCTTTTGTGTTATTGATTAGTTTGTTGAAACTGGGAGGGGTGTGAAAGCATAGCTGAAAGCTTCTATTAAAAATTTTATTTTTTTAATGACTGTAAATGAGTAAATATGCAAACAAATATATATATGTGATGTTGTTCTCTTAATTTATTCTTAATAATTATTTAATTTTGTTTATATTATAATCTTAATTTATAATTGCGCACTACACATATAAAAAAGCACCTGTGTAATATTTAGATGCATGTTGAAAAGTACTGTACATTTGAAGTTAAATAAACAACACTTATTCTATTGTAATCAAAGTTTATTAACAAAATGTGAACTATCATACACAATATATTATGTATATGAGGGGAGCTTGGAACAAGTATAGTGGATATCATACCTTCACTATACCAATAAATTATTCCAAAGTGCTTCAGTGCTAAGTTTCTTGCATGGTCAAATCTGTAATATCAAACTCCATAATCAATTGCACAATATGCTCTAACTAAACATTTTTATTCAACATTTAAATTTTTTGTGTAAGAAATTATATTTTTTTTATAAAATGTATGAGAATTGTAAATATCATATTATCATATTATTTTTTGCAATTTTTCTAATTAATTTAATAGTTAGTTTATTAAATAATTGTTTTAAAAAATTATAGTTTTAATGTCTTTTTATTCCGCCAGCTATCTATTCTATGAATTGGCAGTATGTGTGACTTGATCTTATTACAGCTTAGTGTTTAAATAATTTTTAAATTGTCATTATAAAACTATTTAAATTAAAATAGATTAAGCATTTCTCTTGTTCATAGTCACAGTCCCTAGAGTCCTTGCTTTATGGGCTAGTTTAGAACAACAATGGTTAAATTATTTAATCTTAAGGTTTATGCTTGTGTTTGGACATCCAGATAGTTCTGTGGATAGTGTAAATATATTAAATTTAAAGTCCATCAGTTTATAGTTGGTCTTTATACTAATGATATCATAAAGCCAGAGCATTGTTGATGATCAGAGTGTCTCATTATACCAACATTTTTATATTATAATAGATATTTTAGCACTTAAGTATATACATTCTTTTCTATATAATGATAGATATTTTAATATTTAACTATGTGCATCCAAATAATTGTTTGTATATCATGTTCTAGGTTTGGTATTACCCAGATAATTAGCTTGTTTATAATGTAACTCTTTTAAATCCAGTTACAAGGCATGACTTTTGATGATGATGATGATGATGATGATGATGATGATGATGATGATGATTATTATTATTATTATTATTATTATTATTATTATTATTATTATTATTATTATGTTTCAAAGAAAAGAACTTTATTGATAACCATAGAGTTACATTTGCTATAAGACACTTCGTATACATATATTTACATTGCTAGTGAGTAAACCAAGTTTAAGTTGGTATTTGTGATGTACAAAAAAGGAACTTAACTTAGGAGGGAAAGATATTTAAACATTGTTAGGGGGGGTGAAAATACATATGTATACGTTACATTTATGAGTGCTGCTTGCTGTAATCATAGTTCTCCAAAGTCTTGGGTTATCATTGTTCAATTTGCAAAACTTCAACTTTGATGTATATTGCCATGCTGGATTTAGTTTGCTTTCCAGTATTTGAGGTCTGATTTTGTTGTTACTGTCCTTTATATTAATATTATGCAATCAAAGACAACATTCTGTTTTTTTATTTGTAGATAATTGCCACATTTTTTTATATATATATTGGTTGAGGGCATAGATTTTGGTTATTGGGAGCCATCTTAGAGGTTTGATTGTTGTGTTATCAGTGACCAGGTTGCTGCATAGATGTCTGGATGTGCAATTTTATTGTCTCTGGCTCGTAGTTTTGCCAGTTTGATATTGAAAGTTGATGGATGTCGCCTTGTGTTGTTACCTAGAGTGAATGTGCATCTAGTGCACCAGTATGCATAAAGCATAAAAGTGGCTGCACAGACTGATGGAATAGAGCCTTTGCAATATGAATTAATGATTGTTTGAAGGGTTGTGTTAGATTGTCTATATGCTCCTATCATAATAACTCGAATTCTGTCTAGTGCCGGACAAAGATAGAATAGATGTTCCTGTGTTTCTTCAGCCCTGTGACACAGGGGACAAAAAGGATCAATGTTAGTGTATAGTCTCCGATATCTCAGAAAATATGTCATGGGCAGTGCTTGTAGGTTTAGTCTCAGCAAAAAATCAAAATACTTTGGCTCCAGTGACCATTTTTTAAACTTACGGAGTAATTGTAGATTATTGATTTTCAGCATTGTCAGATTGGTGTCATGGGTTGGATTTGGATGGATTAATGAATAAATTTGCCAGTATGAATGCTTGTATATTGTCTGAAGAGATATCTGTGGAGCTGTGGTTTTTATATGATTGATCATGGATGCTAGTTGGTCATAAGCAGGGGGTGGTCTATCTGTTGGTGTTATTTGAAGTAGGCATTCAAGCATTGGAAAGTGTTTGACTGTGGATGTTATTAAGTTTGTGGCCTTCTGTAGATGGAAAATATAAATACTATGAAGTCCTAGTCCATTGTGAATAGGTGGTCTGGTAAGTTGTTTTGCAGATATTGACACAGTCTTCCTCTGCCACAAGAGCTTATTACAGAGAGAAGAGATTTTGTTAATAAAACCTTTAGAAAATGTGATAATGGGTGAGTAATAGGTGATTTTTGTTATGGCTAGCTGGTTAAATAGCTGGATCTTGGAGTATATTGAAAGATATGCCTTTGAGAGAGAAGTAGTAATTCGCTCTGTTTCTTCTTTGAGTTTGTTCTGGATCTTGACTCTCATTGCACTTGCACTCATATAAAAGGGAAATCCCAAGAAAGCAGATGGCTTTCCGCCATACATGCCCGTGTACTGCTTTGCATTATAAAGAGACCAAACTGCCATCTTATTTAGATTGACCCTGAGTTTGTGTGTAGCTGCAAATTCTTGTAGTATTGTATGCAAGGCTGGTAGGTGTTTTTTAGATGGGAGGAAGACAGTTATATCATCCATATAAGCGATACATGTTACCTGCTGAGATGTGTTTGGTATTTGGATGCCAATGAATGTTTGCTGGATTTTTATTAATAGAGGGTTGATGTAAAAGGTGAAAAGTAAAGCACTCAGGGGGGATCCTTGTGAGATTGATTGTGTTGGAGTAAAAGATTCAGAATTTTTGCCACTGAGTGTAATATGTATATCCCGATTTAACAACAAGTTGGTTATAACATATAAAATAGTGCGAGGTATTGCAGTGGCAGCCAACATTTTAATTAATATCTCGATTGCCACAGAATCAAAAGCTGATTCAATGTCTATTTGAACTGCAACTGGGCTGTATTTTTTCCGGCCTCGCACCGCTCCCAATACAGCTTTGAAAAGAAGTGCTGCCTGTCCTGTAGATGATTGCTTTCTTGCAAACTGATATGGTGAAATCAATGGGAGCAGATATGATTCAATCCTGTCTTTAATGACTTTCTCAATGATCTTGATGGCTATTGGGCACATGGAGATAGGCCTAATATTATTAAGGGTGGTTATTGGAGCTGGTTTCTTATTAAATGGTACTATTGAAATTGGATAAAGATTTTCAATGTTGTATATTTTTTGTGAGAGATAGTTTGCAAGATTACATAATACTTGATTAGTTGTATGGCTAAGGTGTTCGTACACAAATTTTGGTATGCCATAAGTGCCTGGATGACAGGCATTGGGCAGAGTGGCAAGCTTCAAAGCAAATTCATTAATGGTAAATGGTGTATTTGTTTCAGGTGATCCAAAATAATCGGGGGGTGGGTTGAAGAGTTGATGTGTCTGAAGATTCTGTTTGAAATGCTTATAAATAGGTTCAATCATGTTATGTGCTGCATGTATAGTTGTTCCAATTTGAAGTGCCATAGGTACTCTAATGGTGGAGGGAAAACCCATGGCCCATCTGATGTAGCCTCTAGTCCATGTATGTTGTTGACTGAGGCAGATTTTGCTTTTTTTATCGCTAAATAGTCTTTAAGTGCTGCACATGTGCTGTTATATGCCTGGGTGAGCTTATATATATGCTGATATGTATTTTGAGTAGGTTTAGACATTGTTATCCTCTTGTGAAGTTCATCTGCCAGAGCTAATAGCCTGGAGGGTGGAGGTTTTTTTTGGTGACATGGTCAATATTGAATGAAAGTATATTTATGTATGCCTGATATCTCTGCACAGCACTTAGTTGTAGTCCTGCAAGTTTATGGAGCATAATATATGTTTCAGAAAAAAGGGATTCTGGAGTGGATGCTGGTATTAGAATTCTCATTGTTTTCCCAAGTGGTAGTGTAGTTGGCTGAATTTCAGTTAGATCAAGTGTTGCAGTTTGAGCAGAGTGAACTGAGAATGGGGATGGATTGAGCATGAGGCTGAAGTAATGATGCAGCATTGGTGAATAGAAGCAAAGGTCAATTAAAGATGTGTGTCGGTTATTATGGAATGTTACTGTGTTTGGTGGTAAAAAACCTTCAACACTCATGAGTGGTATTGCAATTTGATGCAGCCATTTTGAGATGAAATCTGTGTACTTCATGTTAAAATCTCCCATGATGATATTTGGGTAAGGAGTTGATGCCAGCAGTGAATTAATGGTGAGTATTATGTTTGATATGATGACGTTTCCAGGTGGGATGTAGGTGAAAACTATGTTGAGAGTGTTTGCATGGTGATGAAATGTAGCTATCAACAAGTTTGAATCGATATATATGATTCTGAATGATGTGAATGGGCAAGCTGGGGTTATTAGTAGGCCAGTTCCACCCGCAGGTGATGACATGTCCCTGGAGCATGCAAAGAAGCCTTCAGTGCAAAGATGCACTGTTGGGTCAATCTGTGATCCACTATATATTTTTGTTTCCAGAAGTCCCAATATATGTGTCTGTGTGATTTTGGTCCATTCTCTAAGTTGATGCAGTTTGTTTGCCGAATTCAAACCCCGCACATTAAAAGCTGTTATTTTGACTTTCATTATGGTTGTATTTTGGGATTGTTCACATTTCAAAATATGTTAGTGACTGGTTTTCATTGTATGAGCTGTACATTGTTGGAGTTTTAATTGGTTGGTTAGATAGAAGTTGTTGTTGTTGTTGTTGTTATTATTATTATTATTATTATTATTATTATTATTATTATTAACGTGGTTTTAATTTCTCCTTATTTGTAATAATAAAAATACTTAATTGTAAATTATTAGAGAAAAAATATATAGTTAATAATAAATTTGGCTGAACGTTTTCGAGGAACCGTGCCTCATACTCATAGCCTTCGTGAAAATGTACTTAATATATGTAAATGAGAATATTCAAATGAATTACTGTTACGTAGCCCATTTTTTCGAGATGTCGAAGCACGTGTCTCTTCTGTTGATTGCATGGATGTCTCTGTTAATGTAGAATGCCTCCTTTATTTTTCTCCTGTAGTCATTTGGTTCTGAGCATAAAATAACGGGGTTAGCGGGAATGAAATTGTGCCCTGATTGTTTAGTATGTTCAAAAAATGCAGAAGATGTACTGCTGTTCGTTTGGGCTCTGTTGAAGGTGTACCGATGTTGAGCCAATCTGGTGTTAATTGTGGCTTTCGTTTCACCATAATATGTGGCGTGGCATCCGGCTTGGGGGCAGGAAATGGAGTACACCACATGTGGGGTGAGCGCTGGATCAATGTAGTCTTTGGAGTTATTGATCAACCTATTAGTGTTGGGTGGAGTTCTGAATATTATGCTAAATTTGTTGCTCAAGGTTTTATTATTATTATTATTATTATTATTATTATTATTATTATTATTATTATTATTATTATTATTATTATTATTATTATTATTATTATTATTATTATTATTATTATTATTATTATTATTATTATTATTATTATTATTATTATTATTATTATTATTATTATTATTATTATTATTATTATTATTATTATTATTATTATTAATTGAGATTGCGCTTTATGCAAAAAGTGAAGCTTGTCTAACTCTTACAATGTTATATGGCTTAACGCTTTTGGAGAGCGCTAAGCCATATAACTTTGTAAGAGTTAGACAAGCTTCACTTTTTTGCGTAAAGCGCAATCTCAATTAATTACTAATCAAAGGTGAAGTAAAAACTATTTTTTTCTTCTTCTTCAAGGTGAAGTAAAAACTGTCTCTCTTCTTCTTCTTCTCTTCTTCTTCTTCTTCTTCTTCTTCTTCTTCTTCTTCTTCTTCTTCTTCTTCTTCTTCTTCTTCTTCTTCTTCTTCTTCTTCTTCTTCTTCTTCTTCTTCTTCTTCTTCTTCTTCTTCTTCTTCTTCTTCTTCTTCTTCTTCTTCTTCTTCTTCTTCTTCTTCTTCTTCTTCTTCTTCTTCTTCTTCTTCTTCTTCTTCTTCTTCTTCTTCTTCTTCTTCTTCTTCTTCTTCTTCTTCTTCTTCTTCTTCTTCTTCTTCTTCTTCTTCTTCTTCTTCTTCTTCTTCTTCTTCTTCTTCTTCTTCTTCTTCTTCTTCTTCTTCTTCTTCTTCTTCTTCTTCTTCTTCTTCTTCTTCTTCTTCTTCTTCTTCTTCTTCTTCTTCTTCTTCTTCTTCTTCTTCTTCTTCTTCTTCTTCTTCTTCTTCTTCTTCTTCTTCTTCTTCTTCTTCTTCTTCTTCTTCTTCTTCTTCTTCTTCTTCTTCTTCTTCTTCTTCTTCTTCTTCTTCTTCTCCTTCTCTTCTTCTTCTTCTCCTTCTCCTTCTTCTTCTTCTTCTTCTTCTTCTTCTTCTTCCTCTTCCTCTTCCTCTTCTTCTTCTTCTTCTTCTTCTTCTTCTCCTCCTCCTCCTCCTTCTCCTTCTTCTCCTCCTCCTCCTCCTTCTTCTTCTTCTTTAATGCTGGGTAATTTGTAGTTTGTAACTTATTATAACATTATTATAGTATACTTTTATTGTTAGTCCATGCTGATTCTCATGCTTCATATATATTCCTTATTTGTTTATTTTTATGGAGATGATAATGATATTTTCTCATTATCTTATGTACATTTTAGAATTGATATTATTCTATAATATATATTGTTTTTTATAAGTATTTAGAAGATACTTTCTTTTAACCAAGGTCTTGAATGTGAACTAGATAAAGTATGTATTTTATTTAAATCTAATATATATCTTGCCCATATTGACAATTAATTGTATATATATATATCTTCTGAGTTTAAAATCATTTTTCTGCTATATTCTGTTAATAAACAAATTACTTTTTAATATCTGGCTATTTGTTTTCTTTGTGTATTTATTAAATTCAGTTATTTTAATAACAAAGTTTCAATTACTTTCTCTAATGGTGATAAATAAAAATCTCTAGTAATGTCATATTTAATAATTAAATTTATTTCTGGTACACTCAGATATTTTTGTGAATAGAATGTACATATACCACACATAGATTAATAGAATGAAACATTACAGTTTTATTGACAAATAAAAGTTAATTTATACCTTTATAAACCAAGTTTAAATGCAGTATCACTTTTAATAATGTTTAGTGAGAGAATGCAACTGAGATGTGAATAAAATTTTCATATCCCAAATGTATTTTTTAAGAGTGCTTAATTGAACAGCTTTATAAAAACGTTTGGATTTAGTAGATTATCTACCAAAATTTATTTGTATTGTATTACACAAGTTCTACATGATGAAATGAGAGAAAATATTATTACAGGTGAAAAAATATAAAGCTTTGAATTGAAAACTGATGTTAAATAAGGATGTGTACTTTCTTCAACATTTAATTTTTTTGACAATTGTTTTTAAAACTGTTGTATGATTGTTAATGAAACAGGGATCAAAATAAGATATGGTTTGTTGGTGAATATTCACAGTATATTGATGATTATGTTATTTTTGCCAGTTTAAAAGACAATTACAGAATGTACTTAATATTTTGAATGCAATATTTAATGATTTTGGTTTAATAATTAATGTTTAAAAAATGTAAGTTTTTTATTAGTCAGTGATAAAAGAAAAATCCTTAGCAAAGTTTAGCTTAAATGGTTATCAATTTCAAAATGCAAACTAATTTAAATATCTTGGAAGTTTTATAAGAAATATGAACTTATATACAATACAGACTCCAATCTACTATTTCTGCTTTTAATAAATTAAAAGATCGTATATTTTATGTATTGCAATTAAATTAGCTGTACATGGAATTATTTCATTAAATTTATGGTACTGGTCTATTAGCACCACACATCACTTGATGGCACTGTTTCTGTTCAAAAACTTATTAATATAGTGTGACTGGGCCTGCCTTTTTATTTTTATTTTTGAAAATTTATAGTATTGTTGGCATTCTAAATTAATTAAAAAACTTTTTTGTATTTTTTTAAAATTTTGTTAAACATTTAATTTACTAGTACAAGAATAACATTATTTTTATAATACTATATTAAGTATTTAATCAAAAGTACCTCCCCTCCCCCCAAATTGTCTTTTTATTTCCAAATTTATGTTATTCTTCTAATAGTAAATTAAATGTTTCAACCAAAATTAAAAAACAACTTGAAACACTTAATAATAAAAGGAATCAAACTCAAAAGAACAATTTTCTTTTCTTCCAAATTTACATTATTCTTCTTATAGTAAATTAAAATGTTAAAACAAAACTAACAAACAACCCAAAACATTTTTTGAAAAAAGTAATCAAACCCAAAACAAAACAGTTTTCTTTAGATTTCCAAATTGATGTTATTCTTCTAATAGGAAATTAAATGTTTAAACAAAAATTCCAAAACAAAAATAAAAAAAACAACCCAAAACACTTCATTAAAAAGGGAATCAAACTCCATAGAATACCCAATTTTCTTTGGATTGCCAAATTTATATTAAACTTCAAATACTCAATTCAACAATTAAACCATATTTAAAAACAACCCAAAACACTTAATTAAAACCGTAATTAGACAATTTTGTTTTTTACATCACGACTGATTAAAAGTAAAAACCAAATACCAAACACTTTTCTTTTTTATTTCAAAATTGATGTTCTTCTTGTAATAGTAAATTAAACATTTAAACAAAATTAAAAAAACCAACCCAAAATAAAAAATTCATTAGTCGATGTTTTTGTATTTTATTAAACAAAATTAAAAAACCAACCCGAACCAAAAAATTCATTAGCCAATGTTTTTGTATTTTATCAGCTGACTTGGTTTTTAAATCTGTGATACAATTGCCAAAAAAACCTCTTTGGATTGATTGAGTTTTAAAGAAATCACAACAACAAGCATTGATTCCATCAATAACAACAACAATTTTTTTTTCAAACAAAAAAAAAAGATAAAAAATTCTCACTTGTAAGCAAAAGTTTCTCTTTCTAGCAAGGATGATTGATATTTGATAAATCACAGCAATATACTTTTCCAAGTAACAATATATTTTTCAAACACATTATAGTTCATAGAGTAAAAAGATTTTATTGTTCTTTTCAATAATTAGATCTGCACTGCTTTTTTTATCTTCCACTCCAGCACTAATGAAAGAATACAATGCCTCCTTTTAATTGTTTTTTTTTTTTACAAATTCTTTTACATTTCTAATTAAAAATACACTATAGATCAGTAATCTTCATAATAAATTGGAAACTTTTTATTATCCTTTAATTACTAATGCTAATAACATTTCTAGATTCATTTTTATTATCTACATATCTAATCAAATTCACTTTTTAAAAAATAATAATTTCAAGCTCTTTTGCTTTAATTTAAGTGATCTTACATAGAATAAATTTCTCTATTAAAATTCTAATAAATGTTACAAGTTTTTTTATATTTTTATTTATTTAACCCAAGTAAGATGCATTTATATATCTCACCCATGCACACAATACTTTCACATTCAAAAAACAATAATACTATTTAAAATAAATAATTAAATAATTTTCATAATTTAATACATGCTTACTATATCAACAATATATTCCGGGTTCCATCATATGGGTTCCATTATATATTGTAACCTTTAGCTCCAATTGTTTAAGTATATTTAAAAAATTGCAATAAGTTAATTTATACTGCAAGCCAATTTATTAAGGCTTGATCTTACAATGTTAATTTTATCCATTAAAACATTTTAAAAAACTTGTGTAAGTATTACATATAGCAAAATCATTTTTATATTTTTACTGTACTGCTTTAAACCCATTTGTAATTGTAAATGATTTCAAATTGCTTAAGTTAGGGGAATTTTTACTCTGTATAATAGTAAATTAAAGTTATGAGCTATTAAGAGCTAAAAATATTTTAATAGAGACCGTAGTGTGTTAAAAGTGAATGTTAAAATTAAACTTTAATAACTAAGTTTAAATCTTTAATACCAAGTATTAGTATTTAATTTTCTTGCTTATATAAAGATATTTTTTATTTAAGTCATTTGCTAATATACGTATATTTTATTAGTGCTAATTATAATCAAGATTAATTCAGTTAAATAAGTCTTAAAATAGTTAATTAAAAAAAATAAAGACTTAATTTATTATTATTAAAAGGTATTAATTTTAAATAAAAGAAAGCATTAGTCAATATGTGTGAGTGTGCTTATTACAAATTTCAATGTCACTTCTTTGCTAGTAGTATTTAAAAAAGCTATATTTAAATATTCATTTAAAAAGTCTTATTTAAAAAAGTATTCTGAAAAATTTTGCCTTAATTAGATATTGTATAAGTGTTTAAACAGAGTAATGTAAATTAATATTTTATTTAAAAAATAATGTAATTTATTATACAATATTTTATTTTATTTTCATTGTAATAATTTTTTAATTATATAAATAATTGTCTTAAAATGTAATATTTTAAATCATCTTTTCTTCTGTTGCACTCTTGAATACTCTGGATGTAGGTTATGGATGGTTTTAATGTGTAGGTATGTTTTTGCTGTGCTTTGCCAGTATTTCAGGATATAAAAGGGATAAATAAATATATATTGAGAAAAGCATATTTTGAACCTCAATAAGATACATCATTTCAAGCATTTGTTTCATCACTGGATTGGTAAAACATGCTTAGTATTTAAATATACTTGGGACAACATAATAGTATGACTGTCATGTAAATGTCTAGAACTTCTTCTGATAAAGCTAATATTAAGAAAAATTTTCATTAGTCAGAAAAAAATTAATAATAGTCAATTATCATTTAATCTGTAAATTTATTTTTAATATTAACTGTAAACTTTCAAAAAATAATTTCTTCTATGCAGTGAATTGCATAGCATAGTATCTGAGAAGTTTACTTTGAAATACTATGGATTTCCAAAATTGTTATTAATTTAATTGCCTTTATTGTAAAAAAATAAATGTTGTATTTATTGTTAAATATGTCTTATAGTAGTTATAGGATCATTAATACATATTATCCAGAAATCTTGACATTATAAAAAACCTATTATACAATTATATTTAACATCATCATTAAGAGTACATGAACATAAAATTGAATATTGTAGATATGAAGAAGCATCTAATAGAGAGTTATTAATTTTCTTAAATTTAAATGATCACTTTAACCAAGTACATTTTTTTTAAAAAAGACTGCTTTGGTGATAAAATTATTGTTTACTTTATCCAGAAGATTACAGTTGATTATACGTCCAAAGTTTAAATGTTTGAATTATTCATTTTAAATTCATTAAGAAAGATTTAGTAAGAGTTATTAGTAAGATATCCTGATTGGCCATAAAATTCTTTATCCACTCATTATGCCTGAATGCTATTCTGGTATTTTTTCTTTTATTCCAAATTAAGGGTTTTTCACGTATTTTATTTTAATTTAAATATTTTTATTTAAATTTATTATTATTATTGTCAGTTAGGTAGACATTATCTTATGGGTAAGAATATGTCTCCTCATATTTTTACTAGGAATCCATTCATTGTCTAATAATTTTTAAATGAAAGAAAATAATAAATTTTTAATATTATAAATATTTAATTAAAGAACCCTGAGACTTTAATATTATATAAATGAATACTGAAGAAATTGTTTTGCAAAAGAAATCATTTTAATAAACAAGGTGGCACAAAATTATTCTTTATCAAAAGATTTAAAATGTGGATATGATCACAGCAATGAGATACTAATGATGGTTATTAGATATGTTGTAATGAGAGAGAGATTTTGTGAGAGAGAATTTAATATAATCTAACTATTCTATGATGTATGCTTTCAATATTAAGAGCATTCTAGTAATTTGTATGAGTGAGTATAAGAGTTCTCATCTTAAAATTTATTAAATGTTTCATATTATATTGATAATATTTATTTATTGTTATTCATATATATATGGCTCTTAATATTGTAGCATATACCATTTGATGAAACCCTTCTCAACTTAACCCCTAGATAGCATTTATTTATTTTGGGCATTATATTTTGATAATTTAGATATCATTTTATATTGAAGAAGAGTTCTCGATAAATTTTCAGATTATATTTATATATATATGATCACTAAATGGAGTTTACCAATAACTCTAATCAAGCTTTTATTTTATAAGTGCCGAAAGAGAAAAAATTCAAAATCTCTATTGAGTCCCCATCTCCAGACCAATTGGTTTTGAGCTTGTGGCTCACCTCAGTGGAGTGCTGGGACTCTAGAAACTACATCTAAAATACTAACTCAAAAGTCAGCACTTATAAAACACGTTTCTATCAATTTGAAAGCATGAATTTATCAGACATGTAAATATCTTTAAATCCAGCCTTACAATCCAGATAGTTATGTGTGTCTGAATTCAGCTCAATCTCACCATATAGTAATAGCCTCTACATTATATAGCATTGCAAAAACCTTCAAAGGTACACTTACAATAATTAAAACAAATAAAAATTTCATAACTAGCATTTAAGCTTGCATTTTATGATCACTAGATGGAGCTTACCAATAGCTTTAATCAAGATTTTATTTTGTAAGTGCTGAAAGAAAAAAAATTCAAAATCTCTATCAGGGTCCCCATCTCCAGACCAATTGGTTTTGAGCTTGTGGCTCACCTCAGTGGAGTGCTGGGACTCTAGAAACTAGATCTAAAATACTAACTCAAAAGTCAGCACTTATAAAACACGTTTCTATCAATTTGAAAGCATAAATTTATCAGACACGTAAATGTCTTCAAATCCAGCCTTACAAACCAGATAGCTATATGTGTATGAATTCAGCTCAGTTTCACTTATAATAATTAAAACAAATCATAAATTTTGTAACTTGCCTTTAAGTTTGCATTTTATGATATATATATATAACAATGTTAATAAAAATAATAATAAATAAATTGGAATACCAGACTTATAAACTGAGTAAAATTTTTCAGTTAATTTAGAATTTTCATGGTAAATCACAAATATTTTAAATTAATGCTATATTTCTGACAAATGTTAAAATTAAAAAAGTCTACTTTACATAGCAAAATGTATTGTTTTATTTTTTTATTTTTTTCAAATTCAGAGAATATTCTTTTGACAGAATATTTGTGAAGTAATTATTTTTACCATAGTGTAATTATGTATGTTAAGGTCTTTGTTTGTACACAAAGTTCTACAACCAACTAATTATATACTTGTTCATAGTAGATAATTATTTGTTATTTTCTTTCATCATAACATAATCTAGCAAATATTTTATAGAGATACATTACAAACTTTAATGAATTATTTATAGTATAGACAACATAAAGTAATAAATTAATTCTTATATGTTCTATGATTTTGCTATTGGTGGTAGAAAACAAAATCCTAACAAATGAAAAAAGATTATGGGAAGTCATACATAATTTTAATGAAACTATTAACTGGTGAATTTTAACACTTCTACTCCATCTGTCATTTAGTAGTCTTTTTGTGCATTTATGAAGACTGGGT
The DNA here is from genome assembly GCA_028023455.1 of Epiperipatus broadwayi. Classification (NCBI taxonomy): domain Eukaryota; kingdom Metazoa; phylum Onychophora; class Udeonychophora; order Euonychophora; family Peripatidae; genus Epiperipatus; species Epiperipatus broadwayi. Next base: position 7,471,443 of record JAQFVV010006222.1, read on the forward strand.
AAGCTTTCTCCTATATATTTTATTAAATGCTTTGTTTTCTATCTCTTTTTATTTTTACAAATATTTGTAGGTTCTTTTGTTGAAATAAGAATAATGAGCTGATATGACTGATAAAGGCATGTTCAGAAATATGGATTAGGTATCCATTTATGATTCATCTCTTGTAGAATGATACCATTATGAGATTTTTTTAATTTATAATTCAACTATGATATATGTAATCAAATATTGTATGTATATAGTGCTGATAAAGCACATTGAACCTTCATTCTATTGATTTTATTTATACATAATGTTTAAAATATTTTTCTTTAGAATTACAAAATTATTTAATTAAAAATACACAAAATATTTTTTTAACCCTGAAAATTTGTTTATGATGTGTGCAAGTTCTTAATCTGAAGGCAGATTGATGTAACCAAATCATATACTTCTACATGTAAGAAAAAACACAGTTAGTTTGCCATTTTTTGCTATTCTATAACACAATTTAATCTAGTAATCAATATTTAAAAACCATTATAAGTTTTGATGATTTTGTAAGATGTATGGTGTTAATTTATAGTGAATTAGATTTTTCGTCACTAAAAAAAATTATCACATGATTAGCTGCTTGGAAGATCATGTATTTTTTAATGATTTAAGTGATAATTTTATCAATTGATTAAACTGGTTTACTCATAAAAAAATCAATCCAGGAACGTTTCTGTGAAAACCCAACCAGGGCTTTTCCCTCTCAAATCTACCACTTTATCAACGTTCTAAAATCACACCGGCTTTTTTGTTAATGAAAATTATTTTAAAATTTTTATTTATTTATTTATGATAATTGGTTTAGTGTAACATAATTGTTTCTGGATCTTATCTTGATATCTTAATTTAATATTATTAGTAATATATATGTAAATGGTTTACTTACATAATTATCCATCAAATCTGGATGGGAAGAATCCAAACCGTCATCTATAACGGACACCACAACACCCGCTCCTGTATACCCTCGTCTCCAAACTGCTTGTATTCCAAGGTAAAAATCATTCTATGTAACACAAGTAAAATATTGCATTAAAATTAGCTTTGAAATAATATGGTAATTAAAAAAATATTGTATCCATAAAACTAAAAAAAAAATTAGCAAATTAAATAATATACTCATAAAAGATTAATTTATTCCACAGATGTCACGTATAATTAAACTTACTTAAATTAAATAACTTAATTTAAATATAGTATTTTAATACTTGGAAGATTGGAAGGGGGGATGTTAAAGATTCACAGATATATTAATTTTTTTTTTAAAAAAAATTACTTTATAAATATAGAATGATTTTGTTTTAATGAATTTAAATAGAGTAATTAAAATTAAATTATATTTTTAGACTTGTAATATGGAAATATGAGAAGATAGAAAAAAAAATAACTATAAAATAAAATTTTAAATTTTATATGTATGTCTTTGTTGCTAAATAATATTGTGATCAATTGTCAAATCCGAATGTATGATCTAATATTAGATTCTTATATAAAATCTTATATTCATAATAAAAAATAAGTATTATGTACAAAACAATGAAAAAGTTTTTTTTATAATAAAAAATATTTCTATTTGTTATGATATATAGAAGAATATTTTTTTCAATTAAAAGTTTACCCAATTAAATACTGAATGAATTGTGAATAATAATTCAAATCAGGAATAAAGAAAAAGAAGTTTTAAATAAGAAAAGACTTTTAGGTGATATTTTTATATCAATTAAAAGTTTAAAGATTTTTAAAGTTGTTGTAGTTTAATATCAAGGAAAGATTCTGATTTGAGATGTATCTTAATATTGAGTAGATATGTTTTGAGCTAGAGGTAAGTTAAACTTGATAGAATTTTAATATATTTTATGTGAGTCACGTGATCTTCTAATATTTAGTGAACAAAAATAAAAAAATACAGAGATAAATAGTGAACTTAATTATTTCTTATGGTAATATTTAACAGCATTTCCAGAAGTTCAGTGCTAACATTTTTCTTCCAATATAGGTAAGTGCTAAAAAAATTTATTTTTAGAGAGTATATTTATCCCAACCTCAAGTAATTTTAGCCATCTTTATAAGGGCATTGTTTTTGTAAAATTATTTTAGATATAACCTCTCATAGACAAAAAAATTTCCTACACAGCAGAGTGATGTGGTTATGTTTCAGTCAATGAAAAATTGAACTTAACATTTTTGTGATTTTTAAAACCAGAATTAGTCCAAAAGGTTTTGGCACATGCAGGTTTCAATATCTATGCCTTCTAAGAAAAATTCAACAAAAATAATCTAATATTTTTTTATTGACAAAATTCAAAAACATTATATAACATTGAAAACTACATCAAGGATCTAATTAAGATAGGATATGATCACAGTTGTTTAACTAAAGCTTTTGAAAAATTCTATTCTGCAACAAATACCAGGCCATTGAACCACAATAATACTATTGCATGGTTTAACCTTTCTTTATACCAGGTGCATCATGAAAGTTAAAAGCAATTTGCTTGAAAGAATCCAACAATGGTTTTAAGACCCTTCTAATTTCAATCAATTACTTAATAATGTCAAAGATAAGTTATCTCCAGACCAGGTTCTCTAAATAATCTGCAAAATTAACTGCAACAAACTATTTGTAATACAATTTACTATGATGAGAGCTACACCAATAGTACCACTAGATTACCACAGCACAAGTATATATATATATAAATATGCTAAAACAGACTCTGACATAAAATTTACCACATATACAAGTATATATATATATAAATATGCTAAAACAGACTCTGACATAAAATCAGTATTTTTAGAGCATGAGATTGAGTCAGATCATAATTTTGATCCACTTCATATTAAAGTTGTTTGCGCTGAGCATAATGATGGAAAGAGAAAATACAAAGAGACTAATTTATTGCAAGCAACATCTACACAATAAATAAAAAATAATATCACATTATAATACAAATGGCATATGTAAGTTTACAAACTTGCACATTAATTAATTTGTAATTTCCTTCTGTCACATACCTGGCTTTGTACTATGAATATGACTGGCCTGGTCAAAAGCAGTGCTAAGCAGTAAAAACAATTATAATTTTTTAATATTTCTTGTATATTAGACCTTTCTATTTTCTTTTCTTCCAATGCATAAGCTTGTGGTTAAGACCTATACAGGTCCCTACCTTCACATTTTCAACTGCACATGCTTTAGGTTTATTGCCTTAGTAAATATTTATTGAATTACAAATGAATAAGTAAACAAATAAAACCTATTGATTTAACATACACTCAAATTAAATCATGAGATAATAATTAACAGAATGAAACAAATTTATTATTATTTGACTTTTAATCTTGAGACAGCTAAGTGTATGTGTGTATATTGTAACAGTCAGAATCGTCTATCTCACTAACACACTGCAGAATTCAAACCCCAGACACGAAACTGAACATTCTAGGAGGGGTTGCCTTCTAGATATACTAAGTTCAAATCTAAAGCCCAAATTTCACAGCGCCATCTACGTGACAACACATCTGATGCCACTACTAGTATAACCTTTGACCGGTGCCTGGTGGTCAGGGAGAAACAAAAGACTCTATACTAAAAGAAGCTTGGGTGGCTAATTAACGTCTATGCATTTACAAAAGAAATGCAGAAAATATATATATATAGACCGAGACAGTGATAGGAATCAATAAAATAAGAGATCAAATTTAGTTTAAATGATTTCACAAAATTTATTTATATAAAATATATATATAATGCCTTTGTCTGCTTATATGAGACAGGGACATGTATTAAATAATTGTTGGCATTATATTCCAATAAATGACAAAAAGGGTTTTAAAGCAAAGTGATATATTCTATTCCTCGGGCTAATAGCATTACAATAATGTGTTTGATGAGATAGGAACATGTGCGAGGTGCTTTGAGCAATTATACAAGTTTAAGAAAATATTTGAAAATTAAGTGTTCTAAAATATTTATTGATTTCGAGAATAGCATGGACAAAAGCTTACTAAGCAACAAAGTGGGAATGTGATCAAAACATTTATTCGATAATAATAATAATAAAGTTACATTGGGAGGTCAGTATTGCTGATAATGAATTTATTAAAGTTGGAGGGTGTGACACGTTTAAGTCACGGATGCTTTGTAAAATAAATATAAAATAAAACAATATTGAATATCCGGAATGATTACGGAGGGCATCTCGCCGCTAACCCATAGGAAAGTATTTTATGAACAGCCAAAACTTAGCGACTGTGTGACGATTGCATTTAATTCCCAGGTGTGTCATTTGTGGACACACTCTGCCTGGAAACTGCAATAAGCGAAGAGAACAGCCTTGGCCGTGTAAAGAATCCTTGGAAAATTAAAACAAAGCGGTCTCAACAATCAATTCATTTACCAGCAATACAAGACTAGTATATATAAAACATACTGAATGGGTTTTACTTGGATTAAGAGAAATGCCCAATCAAATTCCCAAAATTCATTTAAAAGGGTCTGCATATTTTCGACGTCAATGATGAACTTTGTAATTAAAGTAGAACATGGTAATTAAAATAGGAAAATGCATGCTTGCGGGCTTGAAAAGTAAGTATAGATTTATATACGCAATCATGCATTAAGGGACACATTTAATCATTGACCTCGCACATACTCTTATATTAGATCAAAATCAATAACATGTAGATTTTAAACTATGTGATTATATTATATATTAAAGAAAAGAATTGCCCTTGAACGAGTGATTTGCAAGATAATAAAATTGGAAAATTATTTAGAAATTTAAAATATGCCTTCATAGCGGCATCTTATTTTCAACAAGAGGAATAATTCACTCAGTCAAAGATGATTCTGACACATTATCATAATAAAATAACAGAAAACTTAATCAATAGAAAATATTAACCCAAGGATAGAGAGCAAAATGTTGATTATATTTAAACATGTTAAAGAAATACATAATGAAGTTATGTGAAATATCAGAAAACAATTTAAAATAGCTATAGCATGTTAGTTATCACAAGGGCTCTTGGGTTAATTTAGGGTTACCTCTGGAGAAGCATTTTTGGTAGATTGATGGTCAGCAGGTTTTTATATAATTTAACAGCAAAATCTGGAAATGTTCATATTTTTGGCAGCAGCAGCAGATCCGGGGTTCCTTGTGTGATAACTTCCGATAGTCTACGGCAGCATATGACCATTCCAGAGAGAAATAGCCTTCTTGCGCTCTACTCTGTCATGTCAAGATTTACAAATTACTACAATAATTTTGGTTAGAAACATTAGACCTCAGAATGATTTCTCTTAGAAACATTAGAATGGAGAACAAAAGAAAACCCTCCTTTTTATAGTAGAAATTAACAATAGAACTGCCCTGGAGCATTACAAAAATATATCGGACTTATCAGCTGTAATTAAATCTATCCGAATGTCTAAAGGAATTCAACATTAATTAATTTCTTTTGTTAATTTCCCTGTCGTCATTCAAATTACAAACTAGATCTAATTAAAAATTACTTTTATTAATTAAAGAAAACCTTAAGTGGACATCTGCTGTTTTTAGATAAACTTATATAATATTAACTAATTAAACTATTGTCCCTCATTTATTTTAACAGAAATATTTGGAATGACTTTTATTAAATTAAATGAAAATTATTTTACTTTTAAATTGCAATATTTGAATCTATTTACTAAACGAATATTTACTAATGAATTTTATTTTAAATCAAAATATATTATGACGGTAATATATATTTGTAAATAGATTCAAACAAAATAACTTTAACAATTTATAATTTTGATATGTCTTAAAATGCATATCATAGTGTGTGAGCAATTACGACTTATATAACCTACTTTTTAATAAATCAAAATTATGTGAACATATACATAATCCATAATATTTTATTTTATTTGGGAATGAGTTATATATATAATATGAGCATTATGCTCATGGTTTAAAATTAGGCAGGATTTTCGGTATATAAGCATATTGCAGACACACTATGAAAGATTGGGGTTCAAACTAAGGTATGAGGGTAGGAAATAGGTGAAAAAAGGTGAAACGAAGATCTGCAAAGCAGACTTTACTGTTTCAATATATATATAAACAAAGGAGTAAATTATCCTTTAGGCAATGAATTAAATGCACTCTAAATATTCAATGAAGGATATATATATATATTGTCAAATTATATTCTTATTTCAGTACACCTTTCACTTAGCTCAATACTATTGTAATCATCCATTGATCAATATTTTCTTTTAGCTGATGTATAGTGTACCTAAATTTTTGTACTCTAAATGACTACCCAGTGCACCTATAGTTTAGACTGGCCCTGAATAAGACCTCAATTCTTAAAAAACATTTTATATTTTTATTCAAAGCCATTATCATAGATAATCAGAAAATTACTGATTAATTTATTAAATAAAGTAATAAGATGATTAAATTTTATGCAATGCCAATTCAAGGAGGGAAGGGAATACTCAAAGTAAATAAATATTAATAAAAATATTTTATTCAAACTGACTTATATCTGTTTTAACTCAGGCCTTGACTCAGAATGAACAAATGATGAGATATATCCTCCTTAGAAAGAAAAAAAGATAGTATGAAAATACTCATGAATAATGCTAAAATATATCTCCTTTCCATTTTCTTATTTGCTTATAACATTCTATGATGTCTTTCAATTCCCAGCCACTTTATATCTCTGTCAGTTCATAAATATTTCTGCAAATTTTTTTCTCTAATTTTTTATCTATTCCTTTTTGCCAACTGGACAGCCATTTTTTCCAATGGAATCTACTTTAAGATTTATTTTTTAATATTTCTACTATAAGTGCAGAGTGTCTAAAAAATTAAACTTATATCAATTTTTATTCAACAATGAAAACAGATATTACTCATCATAACTTTTTCATTAAAAATATATATTGAAAGAAAAAATATTGATAACTCTTTGATAAATTCTAGCTCTTTTTACTAATAGCAATTAGCAATTATTTATTCTTATCTACAATTAACCATTAATTAAATATATTATTTTTGTTTCAAAAATTTATAACACAGAATTTGAGTAAGAAGTTTAATATTTTTTATAAATGCTAATAGGTTTTAAATAATTTTTAAAATAGACTCTTTAAAAAATGATGAAAGACTTCTCATTAAAATTCACTTTATAATTATTTTTAAAAAAATGAAAACAAAGTCAACATGTTTATATATATAATAGGTAAAGTTGTTATCTTTAGCAGGTTGTTGGCCTGGTGATTGTTATATTGTTCTTTACTATTATTATGTGAAGAGATCTAAATTTAGTTTAATGTGAGATATTAAGCACTCTGATGCCATCTAATACACATATATGGGCTATGAACCACATAAAAGCTGGATCTTGCTTCCATGTGAATTCAGACTACCATCATTGCAGCAGCAGCTGGTTCCACTGTCTTTTGCTTTCAATTATAACCTCATAGTAGTAATAATCTTATCATAATCTGCAAAACTCCCCTCTAATATCTTTTTTCAACTGCTTTATAGTCAGGGTCGAATTTAAAATCAGAATTAATAAAATATTAATTAGACCTTTTTAAATGTTTAATTTATAATTTTTTTTTTAAATTCAAAATTATTTAACCTTAACTGTTCAGTGTAATATAGAAAATATGTGCAAAAAGTTTTTTGTCCATGTTTATTTTTACTTACTTTCTACCATTGTTATATATATATATTGAAACGGAAATCTTTTTTGTCCATGTTTATTTTTACTTGTGCTACCATTGTTATGTTATCCATTGGGTGTTAGATCTGGGGCTTGGAGAGTGGGTTCGAATCCAGGCTGGTCCCTGACCAAAATCTCGGGCTCGACTGGGTTTGAAGTACACTTTGTGAGTTCCAGCTCATGTTAGATGGATAAGCATGTTTTGACTGGCACAATATATATATATTGTAATGTTTTCCATCTGACTAGGTCTCTGTTACACATATAAAATGTGCGAGTTGATCAAGTTATGCAAAAAGAAGAAAATTGTATTTCTATTTCTAAAAACATAACTATATTTCCTGATCAACTCTACCTAGTAATTGTTACGATTTATGCTATCAACAAAATCAGTTTTTAATTTATTTAAAAGGTGCCAGGATTCTGTAAGAATCCATTGAAATTGTCAAACATATCATAACTCATAAATTTAAAAAAAATGCTTTCAAAAAGTAATCGGTATTATATATTATCGGGAACTAGAATTATCTTTTAAATATTATTATTCCTGGAACTTATTCATATCATATAGGCAAAGGTAAATTATATTTTTAAATATCACTAAACTAATATTAATAAATTTAATAATAAGTACTAATAATTATTATTAATAACGCACAATGAAAAAGATTGATAAAAGTAAAATCTCTTTTATTCTAACAAACTAAAAATATTTTTAAGTTAAATTTGTTAATTAAATAAACTGGAGAAAACACACACTAATTCAGATATGAATACATTAATAAAAGAACAAGTTTCACAATTTAAAAGTTTTTGGTTAAATAAGAGTCTCTTGATCAATGAAATTAAAGTCCATATCGGGTTCCTATTATAAGCTTATTTTTTTTAGAATGGTTTGTCAACAATTTAATTATAATCGGGGATAATAATGCATCATAGCTTACCGGTAAGTTTAGTAAGAAGGTTGTAGATTACTATGCATAGTTTTTTGGGTTAGAATGAGCTCGACCATTGGTTATAAGTTGATCTTGTGGTCTATTCTTCTAGTTGGTCATGAAGGCTGTTCTGGTGTCTATCTTCAGGCACGATGTCCGCAGAAGCTCCGGTTCACTTCAACATGCCCAATTATTTCAGTGTAGGGCGATCTGGATATATGCTTTTGTTATCCAATACCAACTATAAAAAAACAGATGAAATAAGACGATGATCAAACTGGCCTCTTCCTTTTTATACTCGAAGTCCAGTTTTCAGATTTCTGTGCATATCTTTTGTTTGTCAAAATATATATTGATTATCTTGTACATTTTTTTATCGGTTTTCAATTACAAAGTTCTCTTTTTTATCAAGTGCTTCAGCCATCTTTAATTAGCTAAAATATTTTTCATTTAGCTTATCTAGATTAGTAATTTGTGTGTCTTTTGTTTTCTCCAATTTTTACTTTTATTTTTAATTATGTAAAAAAATATGAAAGACAATTTTAACTTTCACTGTATGTTTTTAAGAAAATAAATTATACTAATAAAAAAAAATCTAAGTTTACTCTTTTTTTTTTTAGCTTTTACCAAATGCCAATATATTTGTACCATATATAAATAAACGGTACAATATATATATTTTAATGGTTACTGAAATGAGCCTTCAACATTTCTGCCATACGAGGGCGCCATCTAGGCATTTGAACCTGGAAAAATTTATATAGTAGGCAGATACGTAAGTTAAGATTCAAAAAATTTTTTTATATATATTATTCTGACCATTTGCCCAATGTCACTAGTTGATAGAGTAGCAGAGATTTTAAACATTTTTTATAAGTTTTAATAGATTTAGATTCTCAAAATATATTAATATTTAAAACAATAAAATAAAAGAAGCCACTGCCAGCAGTTAACACACAAATAGATTTTTATTAACGCATATTTGAAATTGAGGAATAAATTTATTTTTAGATTTTAACACTAATAATTTTTTAAAATTTAAATTCAAATTACTATTTAAATAGACCGCACAGATGGATATTTAAATTACATTTTACATTAGCATGTCGAGTATAGATAGTCTACATAGATTTTTTTCACATAAAAACTTATCAAAACATTCATTCAATCTCAGACTAAAAGTTTGTAGCCAACCCAATGTCAGCTTCCAGATATATATTTGCAATCAATGCAATATGAAGATGCTAGCATAAAACCACGGTGACAGGAATGTGCATCTGACAGCATGATATTATTTGAAGAAAATGATCCATGTCCAGAACCGGAAAGTGCATCTGCCTGACTAAGGAATCATGTATATAATTTTTTTAAAGAGTGCTATGTATGGGGGAGAGCGGTCTTTCTGCCGTCTTATAAATCCCTGTCCATAGAGCTAGAAGGGGTCAATGGCGCAGGAAATACATCTGCGACCATTTCAATGATATGACTGCCTCTTTGGGGTCATGCATTCAGTTGGGCATGTTGCCCTGTATGCTAAACATGCTTCACATTACATTAATATAAACACCCATATATCCCTCCACAAGCATTGCCCTAACTACAAAACAAATAGCCTGAAATTAAAATCCCTTAAATTAAACATAAACAAATTTAAACATAGTTATTAATCTTTATCCATGCAGCTATCTACACCCAACTTTAAATTTAATACATTTTAGTTAAAACATAATACACACACAAAAAAAAGAAATGAAATGGAAATGATTGCTTAAACATTTGCATAAAAAATATTAATAATTGAATTTGCATTCTTTAAGTCAGATAAGAGTTCTTATTTTCAGCTATTAATTGCAATTTTAGAAAAGTTCTTATTAGATAGACACAAGAGTTCATACTTTATGGATTGAGTAGATTTAGAAGTCCATCTTTGTGATCACTTTCGTAGATTTTGTCCTTCTTTGAAACGAAACCACTACTTGCCATTCATTTAGTCAGGAACTGTCATCCAGAGGCCTCAGCTGGTTGCCTGGAAAATTAAATGTATTGCAGACTTCCACATCGTGAAAATCTGCAATATAGCTAGTTATAATGATATAGTCATAGTCAGCTCTCAGATCCCAATTATAATAATCCTTTTGCTTTTATATTTTTATTAGTCTCTTATCATCCAATCTTTGGATTCAACCAGCAAGACGTCACTAATCCTTTCGTGTTTCAGTTATGGTTCGTGCTGTCATTTTCATGCTTGCATTGGTCATTTAATTTCTTTGTATTCTCTTATATTTAATTTATTTTAAGTGCCTCAAGGGTTTGCTTTCGAACAATCATTTAATTAATAAAACAATCATTTCCATTTTCTAAGATTATAGAAATCAACATTATTTCTATTTTTAAAATATCAATCTTTATATTTTTACTTTTTACAAAAAAAAAATACTTTCAAATACTTTTTCTTAAAATAGTTTAAGTTTTCCATCTGTGCGACAATATATATATTAAACAACTTTTAATTTTCAGTTTTTAATTTTATTCTTTTTAATAAATCAATTTTTATTTACGATCTTTTTATTTTCATTTTAAAATAATGTAACGGAATATTATATTCCGTTACAATATATATATGCACATACATTACTATGCTGTTGAATGACATGAAATACATAACCATCTGCAAAATAGATACATTTATATTAAAAAGTAATAAAATGTCAATGCATTATATATAAGAGTAAACTTTAATTAATAATAGTTTTTTAATCAATGCTAATTCACAATCAGATACAAAATGGACCATTTTGTCTCATCTCCAAGTTCTTACATGAATAGTAATCAATTATTATAATGTTTTTATTAAACCAATTTACAGTGTCAAATTAAGTATTAGTGTTTATAAATTTGTAAAATTTGCATATATATGTTGAAATGGATTGATGACATGGCATAATATGTGTATATATATATATATATATATATAAAGCTTATAAAGGAAAAGTTCAAATAAACAGACAAAATCTGCATACATAATGATTTAAAATAAAATTTAGAGTACTAAAACATTAATTTTAAAACAGACAAAACTCACCATACGTATTGGCATACATAGCAAGCCAGATTAATCAATGGATGCCAGAAGACTTGTGCATAAAATCCTTATCTAGTGCCTACTCATCCAATATCCCCAGACTAGTTTCTGGTTGTGGACTTCATCAGTAAGGAGCCTTGGATCTGAAACCACTGCACCTAGATCTTAGGATCTAATGCAACCCTCTAGCAGCCACCTTTTATCTCCACTTAACTACAAAACTATGAGTCTTAAATTGAAAACACCTTAATATTTTCAATCCAAGCTCATTAGCCTATCAAGTCATATAGGTCTGAACTCAGTTCAGAACCTATATATTTTGGTGTCTTTGATTCTTTAAAGACCATAGCCACCACTATCCTATTAGGCAGGATTGGTTTTAAGCCAATAAACATCACATGATCACAATTTCTTATGCTTACTTATAACTGTTGTTAAAACAGACAAAACTCACTATACACATTGACATTTTTAAAAACTGTAAATTATTTAAAATCAAATATATAAAAAAAATTCTATTTATTTCTGATTTTGACAAAAGAATCTAAATTTTTAAATATAACAAAAAAAAAAAGAAAAATAATTTTCTTTAAAACAGGGATTTTTTAAAATATATATTAATTATAGAATTAATTCTATAATCTAATTTTAGTTAAAGGATTTAAACTTTTTTTAAAAGTTTAAAAAAAATTATTTAATTAAAATTTAGTTTTGTTTTGATAAAATGAAACAGAACAATTCAATTTAGTTTTTATGTTGTTTTTATTAATCAAAATAAAATGACTTAATGTTAATTCTCTTGCTTTTAAATTCTTAGAATTTAACTGATAATCTATCTAATACTTATGTATTAGATAGAGTGTATAAAGTATGTAGGAAACTACATTCAATGATCGCAGTTGCTGGTAATCTCCATGTTTATTGAATTTGAAATTCTGAAAAATCAAATTGGGATATGTTCTTCATAATTTCATAGCTCAATATATAAAAAATAAATCTCTTGCTGACAGAAGTTCATAAAATTATAGAAACTAAACTGAAGATTTCCAATATTTATCTCACATATCCATATGATTGATAGCAGCAATCTATATAAGAAACCAGCCTAGTGATCTTCAGACTTCATTGCTATTAATTTTTATGTGCATGAAAGTACAGATGAAAGGAATCTACTATACTGTTTGTACATTAGACCTATTTTATGATAATGTGGAAAACACAGATGAAAAATAGCAACTATTGGGAAAATATCTTTATGATATACAAGATAGATGAGACAATGACTTATTTCACTTAAAAGAGAGAGAAAATTTCTTATAGTAATTGGATGTAAGCAACTAATAAATAAATTAATTAAGGAAACAAAAGTACCTAGCAAAAGTGAAAGTGACTAAAATAGAGCAGACCTAGGATCAGATTAAAAGCCTCCAGAATGTAAAAGAAAGGAGCTCCATATATTTTGTTATAATTTTATTATATCATTCTTAAAGATGGAAAAACTATAATGAAATGGATAAAAATCCAGTTTTTGATTTAGTTAGTACATTTATATTTTCCATAATTAAATTGTGAATATAGTTTATATGTTTAATAAATTAAAAATTAATTATTTTATATCATTGTAATGTGCATTATGTGTGCACTTATCTATAGACATATATTGAAACGGAAACCTTCCAATCTCTTTCCGTTTCACCATAAACCTAATGACCTACTCGTCTGAACTAGTTTCAAACCTATTTTAAATGTAAAAATGTTATATATAAGTCGAGCAGGAAAACTTTGCTACAATGGCCACTTGAATGGCATCATCCATTTACATACGAAAAACACGCTATAATTAGACAGGCTTGATAAAATTATCGCGTAGAAATGCTCATAAATTATTATAAAATGTTTTATTAATTTTCAGTCAATTCTTAATTATATTCGCTATGATATTCGTATGTGGATGGATAATTTAAACCTTGGAATAACGGCAAAGTGATTTATATATATATTTAAGTTTAAATAAAAAAGATATAATGTGAAACAATTTTCTTTAAAATATATTTAACGGTTTTCTGATTTAATGTTTTACATATATAATTGAAACTAAGGTATTTTCTTTAAATTTGCTTTTTTTTAAACAAATAGTATTGGGAAGGAAAATATGTTAAAAGTTATTTATTTCAGTAAAATAAAAATCTGTTTATGATTAAAAATGAGAATTTTGTGTAAACAAGAAATCAATTAGTGACCGCACCTGGGTAAATGTAAAATCTGTTTACTGATTGATTTTGGTTTCAACAAAAGACTTTATCATTAAATCAGAATACCGTTCCTTCTGCTAAGCTTTAACATTTTATAACACCTAAAAAGGAATTTACTTAATGAAACTGAATCAAATTATATAAGTTATATATTTTAATAATTTTTTAAGTAAATTAAATATAACACCTCGGAGACTTTATCAATAGTAAAAATTAGATTATATTATTTTGTTTTAATTAAAAGTCAATTGGTCCTGAGGCAAATGAAATTCCAAAAAGGTGTTAAGGTTTAGTGAAAATATATAAATAGGCCTTATTTTAAGCGGGGGGAAATATACTCCATCCTGCTGTTGAAGAGCTGTTAATATCAGAAGTTATAAATTGTTTAATTTTACCATGTCTGGCTAAAGTCAGGCAAAATTTTGCTGCTGTTCCCGTGATGAAATGCCGAAGTTCAATCCATCCAATGCTGAAGCAACAACCACAAGCTTATACCAAATAAAAGATGCCGTAATCCACTAAAAGGGACTTGCTTTCATTCCAACACCATTTTAAAATCATATCCCAACTAAATTGAAGATGCTATAAGCCGCCAAAGAACTCACCTTCGTTCCAGTTCAAATATCTCCAGTCCATCTGCAGGAGAACTGTTTTAATATTTAATATCACAGAGCTCTGTGTAAATTTCAAAACAATCATTATTTCTTCTAGCTAACCATATTATTGTAAATTCTTTCTAAATTGTTTTCAAAATAATATTTAAATTCTATAAAATGAAATACTTTTGCTAATTTCTTTATTAATTCAATATTGTAAACTCTTTCTAAATTGTTTTCTAAAATAGTATTTGAATTCTATAAAATGTAATACTTCTGCAAATTTTTCTTTATTAATTCAATATTTTCATTATATAATTTAATCACTGCAGTATATTTACTTTTCTTTTGATAATTTTAATAATTATTAGTTATACCTACATTTCGAAACGGTATGCATTTAATTACCAATATGTTTTTTTAAAAAGATAGAATTTAAAATCTTCGAATTATTAGTTATTATAGTGTCATTTTGTGCGCTGTTTCGAAAACCTAATTTCTAAATAGCGGCGACATGTTTGTGCTCATTGATATTTGGTCATTAATTAATTAATTAATATAAATATAAAATGTGACTTTTCAACCCTTAATTATTATGTTACTAAAGATTAAACTAGCCTGGAGTGTAATCATAAGTATATTTTTTTAGTAAAGTATTCGTAAGTCCCTTATTAAATATACTTTCCTCACTTTTTAAAAGTTTAATAGTTATAGATAACTAAAGAGATTGAACGGAATAAAGTAAAGTTTGTATATATATATATTCCTGTCAGTAGCATATCGTATTTCTCATGCTACAGAAGAGTTGGCTCTTTTGATCTGATAAACTAGTGTTTCTTTAATGTATAATATGTAAGTTATAATATACTTCAGCTTGGCGGATTGGAAATTTATTAATATTTTCTCATTGTGCTGTTTTGATATATATAAGATGGAGCCATGGTAAGTCCAGCCCATCTTCTTCTCTTATGGGTAGTGCAGTAGCGAAGTCTGAGCTACAGGCCAGATTAGCATGTAAGTCCACCGCCTCTTATGAACCAAATAAAGGTTCCCTTTTAGCAGCATGACGACCGGTGTTTGTCACGAAAACCCTAAAACTATTCTTCCATCTGCAGAGCAACTTTAATATTGTATTTTTACATGTGCCTAGCATATTAGTAAAATCGTTATAGCCAACTCTGCCTCCCTAATATGCAATCTTCGGCGTTGATCCGAAGCATTCTTGAAAACCCGTTCGATCTAAAGCTATCTGGGATGCTTTACAAGCCCATATTTAATATATAAATTTATTATAATTAGACGTATTATTAAGCTTCACTCCAGACTTGGTTTGATTTCATGTAAAATAGCCACTCGAACTGATTATAAAAAGGGCATAACTAATAAGTGAATGTAGTGATTAGTTGTATAGCATGATATCTGGCTCCATTAAATAATATCAACAAACCTATTTGCCAACGCTTCAATTATTGTTCAAATGGCCTAGAGAAATCTTACTTTATAAATAAAATGCCTGCGTGCATTTGCCAACAATAATGTTATATCGAAATACATCTCAAAATTGTCAATAAATATATTTTATAATTCATTATCTATTAGTTTCTGTCTCATTATTAAATCAATCCAATTCACTAATTGCCCATAGTTATTTATTAGTAAAACCCCTATTAACTAAATATATTAGATTTTATCTTTGGAATGTCTCTAGTATTTAAGTTGTTTATATATATGTTTAAGTCCATGAGTCTTATTGTTTTCTTCGATTTGCTAGCGGGCTGAATTAAGAATTAAATCTCGTGTGCTATCATTGTTATGTTATCCATTAGGTGTTAGATCTGGTGCTTGGCGAGTGGGTTCGAATCCAGGCTGGTCCCTGACCTAAATCTCGGGCTTGACTGGGTTTGAAGTACATTTTGTGAGTTCCAGCTCGTGTTAGATGGCTAAGCATGTTTTGACCGGCACAATATGTATATCTGAAATTATCCCTATTTATATATTACATTATTTATTAGTTTATTAATGATTGAAATATTTTATATTCCTAGACATGTGTATGCATATATATATATATATATATGTTTATTTAATATTATTGACAATTTATATAATTGTAAATTACAAATTAACAAATATTAATATGTTGGGTTTTGTTTTTAACTTATTGAAATGTTTTCTAATATTTGCCAATAATCAAATTCAGAATAATTTATTTATAATATAGAGTATTTTTTTTAGTAAATCTTTAATATCACTTTATTATTATTTTTATTACTAATCATAAATTTATTAATAATTATTTTAATTTATTCCAGTAAAATTATTTAATAATAGCATAATTTAAGTGTTGTGTATGTTTTCTTGATTACAGTTTCCAAGATCATTTCAATTTTAAAGTTAGTTTTAAATATGTTTTGTGGGTATCTATATAATTATCTTTAGAGATATTTAAATAGCATTAATATAATAAAAATCACTTTTAAATTCTACATACTTTATTTATATATTTTATAATAATAATGACTAGTTTAATAATGGCCAGTTCACACATGGTATTACACAGCACTAAGCATTGGTGATGATCAGCACTGATGTGATGATTCCAGCACCTTTGCTATGCTTATTATTATGGTTTTTTTAGTACACATATTGGTGATTGCTTTTATAATATACCCCAAGTTTGGCATTGGTTGGACGATGAGTAGCCTAAGATTTTATTGCATGTTTTCTTTAAATGCAATCTTAATTTTTGACTATTGAATGTTGGTAACAACATACTTATTATTTTACTTATTATTATTTATATTAGCTTCTGACGAAATTGATTACACAATTAATCTTTGATGGTACTTTGGATAAAATAATTTAATGTTAAAAGGAAATATGTATATCTGTTTGGAAAAAATTGTTAATAGGTATGTTTTACCAGTTTGTTGTTTATAGGACTGAGACTATCAAAGAAAAAAACAGGTATCATATCACTAAAAGAATTAAGAAACTGAAATGCAGCTGAAATGGACTTCATAGAACAAATGACATTAAATGGGTATACCCTTAAACTAAATTCTAATAAATTATAAAATACCCATAAAAAGACCACATTTGAGATGGATAATAAAATAAAGAAGTATGCTGGTGGGACTGGAAAAACTAGATTAAACTTGGAGGGATCTTTATTTTATAGTGGACTAATAATGTCTGAAAATGATGATAGTATATATTATAACACAAAGGTGACAATTTTTTTGTAATTGTATACAGGGACTAGGCATTTATATATAAATAATGTGCATTTTAATTTGCTCATTTAGTGCACTAGAGACCATGCATAATCAAATATTTAATCTATAAAGCAAAGTTTATATATTGATCCTAACTTACAATATTTAATGTAAATCAGGATGTTTCCTACTCGTTAAAGTTTAGCCATAATAAGTTTTCATACCTTCATTATATATGGCAAGCACACTGGGAATATAAGTTATAAGATGAAATATCAATTACTATGCTGATAATAATGTATAAAGTACATGATGAAATTATATTCTAAGCTATAAGAATGGCTATAAATATTTATCAAGGTCAAAATAAATAAATAAAAGAATGAATAGGAATGAGGACAAAACAGATCAACACTTATATAACATTATTACAAAAATGTACATAAGTTAATATAATATTGTTTTATATTTAACAAAAACTAAATAATAGTAACACAACAATATTTGATATTTAAAATTTTTATTCAATCTTAAATATGCATACACATATATATATATTGCTTATTTAACATGAAAATTTTTATTATATTTTTAAATCAAAATAAATAAATATGTTTCCAATTATATTTTTGTAACCCAGAAATAACATTTATAACTCAATGATCCCATTCATCAAATCATCTTTATTATTTCTTCAATCATACTTTCCAATTATTCATCATATGTACTTATTTGTTATAGGTAATCTATTGGTTTAGATAATATTACATTATGAATTTGGACAGAAATACTAGGAGAATATTTCCAAATTAATTATCTCCCAAATATCTCTTAAAATATGGCATACTGTCATGCCATAGAATATTTCTTTATATTTACTTTCTATTTAATATTTAACATAAATATAGATATACTTATAACTTACTGTAAATAGTATTTAATATAAATATAGATATACTCATAACTTACTGCGAATAGTATGTATTAAGATTATCGTATATTTAAATTGTTTTCTAAACTTATAAAACATGTTAAATAATTCCTTTTGCTTAATTTATTTATGAAATATTTAAGTATTATAATGATCAGGCGAAGACTCTTTTCCTATTTGCCATACCAGGGTACCAGTAGGTTATTAGAACATAGAAAATTTATATAGTAGGTAGATACATATGGGTAAAATTCAACTTTTTATCAACAGATAGCCCTAACCACTAACTGATGGAGGAGCTGAGTTCGATAAGATAACATTCCAACTTATTTTTAATCATATATTTCAAAATATTATTAATAAAGATAAAATAATAAGTTACTGCCAGTTTTAATAAAACAAACATTTATTATGCACATAACATATGTTAAACATATTTGAGGATTAGATTATTTAACTTTATTTGATAGATTTAAATCATATTTATCTTAATGTGCACAGATGGAAATTTTTATACCATTTAATATTTTATAATGTTAAGCACAGAAAGACTACATATATGCACTTAGAGACTTTCAAATCATTTAACCTCAGGCTAAGAGTTTGCAGTTAAACCAATGCTAGCTTACTGATATACAGACATAAACAATGCAACATGAATATGTTAGCATAAAACCATGTTGACAGGAATGTGCATCTATGGCATGATATTATTAAAGAAGTGATTTTCATTCAATACTGGAATGTGCTTCTGTCTGTGAAGGGATCATATAAAAAATATTGAGAATGTGAAATGCTCTAAATGGAGGAAGAGCAGTCCTTGCTGACTTATAGTCTCTATCCATAGAGCATAAGGAATCAAATGGTGTAGGGAATACCCTTATCACCAATAACAACATAATGGTTACACTTTTGGGACACACATTCAGTTGGGTACTAAGCCCTATAGGTTAATATGCTTCAGATTACATTAACATAACACCCATATACCCTCCACCAGCACAGATTTATCTATGAAACAGATAGCCCAAAATTAACCTACTTAAATTAATATAATCTTACGAATCTATGCAAGCAGCTATGCTTATTTTAAATTATTAATTTAAAAGAAATTATGAGGCTGGAAACAATAATAATAAGAATTGCAAATATATTAAAAGAAAATATAACAAATAATTTAAATTTCTGCTTAATCAGATAAGAGACCTTATGGGTTAGGTACAGGTTAGGTTTAAGTATTTGAAAAGTTCTTATTTTAGATTCTTAAAGCTCGTATTTCAATAAAGATAAACAAAAGTTCATACTTTCCATAACTATAGATTTCTTTGAAGTTTATTAGGAGGTCCATGATGTGTGCACAACTCCAACAGAAGTCCAGTTAATATTAATATTGTTTATAGGAAGACCAGTCCATTATTTGCTGCTTTTCAGGAACCATAATGGTAGAGTTCACCTCAGCTAGTGAAAAAACAGGAAACTAATTTATTGCATCATCCTTATACCAATACATGTAAATATGCTTAAATTATGTAATTAACGAGCAATCCAAATCTCAAAACAAAACTCCATTTCCCTTTTATATCATTTTGAACTCCTTATCATCAAATTCCAGGATCAATCTTGCCTGGCTTTGCATTGATCTTATTGGTGATGATGATTTTCTTTGTGGCCCATTTGTTCATTTGCATCATTTTTTCTGAGTTTTCTAAAATCTTATTTTAAATAATAATCTTGAAACCCGATTTTAATTTAAAGAAAAAGTAAAAATAAATGGTAAATTTCCTGTGTACTTGAAATTTTGCAAGTCATGGTTGGTGAGAGATAATGGATTAATTAGAAAAATTCCCTAAAAGTTTTAATTGCTACAAAATGTTAAAAATGTGTAAAACAAATTTAAACAATAGGAAATGTAGCTTTCTGAATTAAACTCTGACTAATACATTGATCCCCTTCGGGGCAAATGAATTGATCTAAAAATAAAATAGATAAAAATAAAAGATAAGTTAAAAAAAGAAAGACTTTTGAATTTTAAAATTGATTTTGTACTGTGCTCTTGCTTGGTTTGGAGACTTAGAGAATCCTGATTAATTTGTATATTGTAAAATGATCGAGTAGAAAGCGACGGGGCTATTTTCCTCCAGAGATGGTCAATCAAATGCCCAAATTTCCACATGTGCCCTTCATAAATTGAACAATGGGTATCTGTTGTCAAAATAGATGGAGAGCTACTGCTGCTATTAAATTGGATACCATAATCTGAGTGCAGGAAAGGGAAGCTATTGCTTAAACTAAACGAACAATTTGCGACTGACCTGGAACATGAAATTCATCTCCTTATAAAACAGGTACCTGTATCAAAGGTCTTTAGAGTACTCTAAATTGTATTCACCAGCTATAGCTAACTTTACATAAATTGTTCACTTATAAAATTACTTGTTAACCTATATTCTATAAATCTTTTTAATAATTCGATTTACCTAACTCTTGTCTATTTCTTGGGTATGTATTTCTACTTTTGCATTTTTTTATGTTAATAATAGCATGCCTATAAGATTTCTGATTGGACCTAGCCAATCTTTAAATGTAAATCATAATTAAAATGGTTGCCATCTTGTGCGGTGACCGAATAGTAAATCTCTTTTCTATACTTATGTTGGCCGGTCAGCTCAGAAATCACCATAATTCTCTAATAGATAAATAAATGATTGCATACAATAATGGATGCATATCCTGCCAATCATATTATTAATATTTTACTTATGTTAGATTATTTTGTTCCAATTAATTTCATATTAATCGACACACATTCATTGTTTCACTTATTGTAAATGCAGAAGTCTACTACGCAGCAGGTGGCAGACATATTAGTTCTTAGAATAACCACCCTAACTTACTAATTCCCTTTTAAACCTGCTTTTAATTTTAAATGATAAACTTAGTGTATTTCAATAAATCCACTAATTACATTTATTTGAGAGTGAAATAAGTTATTTATTAAATGTTGGTATTGTGAGACCGAGTCGTAAAATTTAGATTAAATCTTAAAAGTAAGTCCGATTTAATATTGTTAGATAGACATGTGTTACAGTTTAGAAATGCAATAATCCATCTTCAAGCCTTGGATAATCTGGATCACACAGTGAATACTGGATCCTAGTTGTCCTACATAAGTGGACATAAGGAATGTTCCCATAGGGCTTGACGCCTGTCATGCAGTCAGGGAGTAATTACAGCACAGTCCCTTACACCTGATGATGCTAATGTGACCTCTTTACCTTTGGGCCTATGTCAAATGCCAGCCTGTCATTTTAAATTCACCCATTGGCTCTGCAGTTTTAGCGTACTACCACATTCGCATCGCAGTTTTAAATGTACCACATGTTTCTTTATTTATTAATTTTAGCATTCCAAGTATGGCTCCATCTCTACATTATCTAACATGAATTTGCTCTCAAATCAATGTCTGCCTATAATTAATTCTTTATAAATCTCTTATTTAATTAAATAAAATATATGTCCTCAGACGCTATTATTATTTTATAATTTAGACTCGCACATTGCAAAAGACATTAAATTCCCAAAGGCATGATCTTGAAAATACTTATCAGGTAGCTGGATTATGTTAATAAAATAATTGTACTTCATTTGTAAATATAAAAAGGTATCAGAATAATAATACCGCTACTAGAATTTCAGTATAATTAAATGTTATAATTAAATAATTTCAAACCATACATCTGCCGTCATATATTTATCTGTTTGACACACATTCAGAGTATTATCTCCTCAATTATTTAAAATATATAAATGTCTAAAATTAGTGTTATTATATGTCTAACTCAAAAATAAAGTCGATGAGTCTCTCGCATCTCCCTGATCCCCGTGCCTAAAGAAATGTTTACTAATGTAGCATCAGACTACATTGTTTCATAGTGTGTATTGTGGAACTGATAAATCATGTTAAAATTCAGTACTGCTGGTAGTTTCTCTACCAATGGTGCTTCTCTTCGGTTTGGTGGTCGAATTCTGCACTATGTTAACGAAGCATATGAATTGACCATTACATTACATGCAATGGACAAAAAATAACCTGAATTACTGAATATTTGCAAATGACTTCAAAAAGTTATCAAATTTTTCAAGATACTATGAAATTTGTGCCTGCTGTATGGCTACAAAATGTTAATCTCAAAGTGGTCAATAATTTTTCAATGGCAATCATTCATTTTAAAATGGCTCAGCAGTACTTTTATTCTA
The DNA here is from genome assembly GCA_028023455.1 of Epiperipatus broadwayi. Classification (NCBI taxonomy): domain Eukaryota; kingdom Metazoa; phylum Onychophora; class Udeonychophora; order Euonychophora; family Peripatidae; genus Epiperipatus; species Epiperipatus broadwayi. The sequence goes on from JAQFVV010006222.1 coordinate 7,494,481, forward strand.
AATCAATTTGCTTTTCCAAGTGCTTACTGAGATGCTCAGGAATTAATAATAATTTTTGGAAAGTTAAGACTGATTTAAAATCACGTGAACAACATTTATTTTTTTAAGCTTCAGACAATTTATTTCTCCAGTTGAATCCTGATGAAAATTATATTTGTAATTTGGTAGATAGGATGAACACAAAACAATAGATACATTATCTTGGTCCTGAAAATAATAATCATCGATGAAATATTTTGATGCTACTTGCTTTCACGCAATAAAAATTAAATTGAAAATATTTCTATAGTAAGATCAGTTTTTATCTATATATAGTACTTTAAGAGTTGTAATATCTCTAGTATTACAATACTTATTTGATTAAATAATATTCTATCATTTTATCAGATAAATTCACTGGCGTTAATAAAATATTGTTTGGAAAATTACAATGATTTTAAATTTTATTACAACTAGTGAAACTTTCAAAATTTGTTTTATTATTTTAAAATTGTTCTTTGCTGTTTTGTTTTTCATTAGCAACATTTATAATAACAAGATTTTAATCTTTCAGGCTCACTTTAGACTTTCTCTTCCTTTTCAATTTACTTTTTAATTCTTTTCAATTGCTCTTCATTATTATTTTGTTTCCCCCCAGTAATATATATATATAGTTGGTATATTCATAATCTAAATTACACATAGATAAACTTGAAAAGTATATCATTTATATCTGTAACCATGAAAATCTTTGTTTCAACATATATATATATATTGAATTTATATATTGGATTATTTCCACCATCTAATATGAGTATTGAATGTCTTTAAAAAAATTCAATACTCAAGAATCTAAGGGTTCAGGTTTTGATGCCCATACTAGTACTGTCACTGGTCAAGCCAACAACACTTGAAGAAGAGGAGAGAATAATACTTTTCAAAATGTTGTATATACACTAATCTATTTGCTATTACTAACAGTTGAATGTAATTGAAATATTTAAATAAAGTTAACTTCTTCTAAAGACATTCAATACTCATATTAGATTATGGAAATAGTCCAATATATAAATAGAACTAAAATACCATCATCACAAACCTTCAAGAAAACAATTTATAGTAATCTTGTGGAAGGAAATTAACCTTAACATATGCACTAATAAGTTAATATGTTAAATTTACATTCACTCACCCATCAGTAAGTGTTTTAAAAGCATAAAAAGCATAAACACTTATGCTTTTAAGACATTTACTGATGGGTTAGTGCATGTAAATTTAAATATATTAACCTGTTATTACATATGTGAAGTTAAGTTTATTCCACAAGATTACAATCATATACATAGTTAAATTATTTATTTACATATATTCAATCTAGTATAATTTAAATTGGAGATATTTTAAAATGAGAAACTTACTCTTATTTGTGATATACAAACTAAATTTGTATAAATTATTTGTCACTTGAAATATCAAGCATCTAATAAGATCAAATCCTGATTTAAGCACAGTCAGTAAGGGTTGACTTATATAAGAATACACTCTAAACATAAGTGATTTACTTATGCTTTTAAAACCCTTACTAATGGATGAGTACATATAAATTTAATGTTAACTTGTTAGTGCTTTGTGAAGGTTAATTTCTTTTCACAAGATTGCACTCATATAGATTGTGAAAATATTTATTTATATATATAGTCCAACATGTTGATCTTTCTGTATGTATTTTGATTTCCTTTTCAGTTTACTCATTAAAAAAAAAAAAAAAATTAGCTAGTAATTTTTTTTTTTTTGCAAAACATATTTTGGGGTTTTTTTTTTCTTTTTAAACCTTTCTACATTTTTTTAGTTCTATTATGAAATTTTCTCTTCATGATTAAATAAAATAAAAATACTAAGTAAATTAAAGTTAAAATAAAATTAATTGAATTTCATCTTAATTTTAATATTTGGTGGTATGATTCTTAAAATCAACTAAAATATTGAGAATTTAAAGTTTTAAGTAAGCCCTTGTTGTTAAATTTAGTAATGAGTAATAACAATAAACTGTTCTTGCTGTATAGAACTTTAACAATAATATAGTAAAGGAAAACTTACTTGGTAAAATAATGGTTCTTTTATGACAAAATGACTTTAAAAATCTAACCACATCTAACATAAACAATTAAAATATTTTTTTTATTTGCTAAAACAATTTGCAGTTTTCAGGAGAAAATCAATTGTAATTATTTGGTTCGATATAATGTACATTGATATATGAATTTTAAATATTATTTAATATCTATTATCCAGTCAAATAAGCACAGTTGCTTTCATTTTTCAAACTGCTAGTATATACAACATTGAATATTTTATTTGAACTATTAGAAGCGTCTTAGAACATTTGCATTTATATTAACTATTTAAAACTGCAATCAATAATATACCATTATTTATAATACTGTAATGCAAATTTTTATTTTAGAGTCACAGATTTTAGACAATTTTAACTACAAGTGAAAAACTTCCTATATTCACATCTTTGACATGACATTTTAGATAAATGCATTATTATTACTAATAATTTATTAGCTAGAAATTATATCATTCCTAACCTAAATATAAATCTAATTAAAGATTAATCATATCATTAAACTATATTTTTTCCACATGTATTAATATTTTTACTTCAACTTTTCTGCAATAGAATATACAAAATTTATATCACATGATTTGCAAAATTCTACTTATAAATATTTTTAATTTTCTTTTAATATTTAAAATGATTTTCATAAATCACTATTTCACAGCTTTTAAAATAAGGTATTAAATTTGTCTAGAAAGTTCATAGAATAGATACAATTGTTAACATTATTATAATAACAGTTTAAATATTCTTAAAAAAATATTGTTTAAATTAGTACTTGATCTCCTGGGAAGCTTTCTTCAACAAAGAACTATCTATCAACAGAATATATAGCTGATAAAACTTATATTTACAAATAAATATTATACATAATATGTAATTATTTATGTTAAACACTAACACATCACATATTTAAACACATATAAAAATTCAATAAATATTTATAAACAGGTATTCCAATTACAGTTTAAACAACAAATATGTAAAATTAATTCTTTACCCATTGCTGATGTTGAGATCTTGAAACATTTTGAAGAATCTTTGAATTTTCAAACCAAATTCTTGGTTGCATTTTTTTTACTTTTTGTTTTTTAATCCACAAAATCTTAAAAAAAAAAGAAACAAAAAAAAAGATATAACAACGTATTGTGTAGAATAATATTTAAAATGAATATTGGTAAAATTAAATAAATTTATTATCTTTTGATTTGCAAATCACATGTTCTTATGTATTAAATCAAGTTTAATTATAATTTGTTAATTTTTACTTTCCTAGCTTTAAGTAAAAATATTAATCACAAAAACACAAAAGTAATAAATATAGAATTTGAAAACTATTATACACATGTAATAAGATTATTTGAATTCATTAATTGGAAAGGCATTTAAAAGAGTAAAAAGGCAATAGAACACCATTAAAATTAATTATAAATTTCATTTACATATATAAATAAGTGTACACACAAAATTACATTATTCATGCTAAATAAATAGGATCATAGTCATAAAGCTAACATCACAATGGGTTCAAGTGAAAAGGTGATTGATGACAAGTTCTGTCACCAAACTGCTAACTGCGTCATTTTTTAATCAATAAGTGTGTTACATAGTGACATCATTTGGCACCAATAAAAATTTTAAGGTTCTATGATGTCAAGGTCACAAATTGTGACATGAAATATAGCAGGTGTGTTGTCCTGTAACACAGATTGTTCAATGCATAAAGGTTAAATTTTGTTTTAAATTGGGAAAGTTGTTGCTGAAAGATTTGAAATGATTTAAACTATGTATAGCAAAAGTTATGTAGTCACAAAAATGTTTTAAGTGATTTTTAAGATTTTGTGGTGGTAGGGAGAGCATTGAAAATAATCTATGAAACTTTGAAGTACAGTATTACATACCATGTTGTACTTGTGATTCAAACATGCTACTGCCTTAATATTTCTGTGGCGAGTAACATGTGTTAAAGCATTGCACACTGTTAGACAAGAAAACCAGTTATCTTTTCACTGGTACACCCTTTTATTTACTAAACATAGATGTAGGTTTAATAAAATAAGTTCTGCATAACCTATAGATGAATCTGTTTATATTCCAGGAGCAATGTTGCAAATCATTAATATATATATATAGTAATATTGGTGACAGAGGCCAACTCTAGCCATGTCAAATATTACCAGCTTATAAAAATGTGCTTTATTAATGGGAAATAATATGTAATTTTTCTATACATTTTTCTATACATTTTTCAATAATATTAATAATGGGTATTTGATTTATTTACATATTTTCCTCATCAAATGATAATAAGATAATTTTTAACCATTTTTAAAACATAATGTGAATATTAGAGAGAGAAAAGTAAAATAAAACAAACATTTTTTTTTTGTTTTCTCATTTCAATAATTTTATTTACTAATTTTAATTTGAAAAAAAAAAGTGCTGGGAGAAAAAATTATCTTCAGTAAGTTCTGGGAAAGTTTACTGAACATTTTTAATTTTAACTTATAAAAGATAATAATAAGGGAGATAAATAAATAAAGTGTTAAAAGAAAAAAAAAACATTTTAATATTTTTGTACAATTGTGTTTCAATTAATCAAAGTTGTTTTTTTTTTCTTATTATTTTTTTTTCCAAAACAAAAGCCAATGTTTACCAGGTCAAGGATAATTAAAGGATTATTTTTGATGTAAGAGAAAAATAACTATAGAGAAATTTTTTTGTGAATGGGATTTAATTTTTTTTTATCTTTGACTTGTTTTGCAATTTTAATTTAGAAAGAGGAAAATAATCTTTTGTAAAAATTGACCCAATTGGTCAGTGTTCAATTTGGTCATGTTTTAAGACAAGATTATGATTGGATGAAGTAGGGTTGTTCCAAAAAGTATTATTGGGGATATGTGTAAATCAGTAAACTTGTGTCTTGTGAAAAGTAATAAATCAGTAGCAGCAGAGATCCCTGATTCAGCTGCTGAAGAAGACAGAAGCAAAAGTTCAGTTGTGGTGAGAACTCTATCAGTTGCATATGTGCTTTCTTAGCTAAAAGCAGAGCATCATCTGATGTTAACCATGTAATCTGCTTACTAAAGAAAATATAGAATATCCCTTAAAGTAATTTGCAACAAGTCTTGTCTCCATCCAAGAAGCATGACAGTCTTTTTGTGTTTTAGCTAGACTTGGAAAATTATTAGATCTTAAAAAATGAATAGATCTTAAAAAATGGATAAAGTCATTATGTATTAGCCTGACTTAAAAATAAATTGAAGAAAATGTATATTCTGTGTAGAAACCTGAAAATATTCTATTGCAAAAATGGATAAATTCGGTGTGTAAATGAATATATTAACTGTGTATATTAGCCTGGAATAGAAAATTCTTCAAGAAGGAAAGTAACATGAAAAAACTGTAAATTGCAACTGCCAAAGGACTCAAAAGAAAAACAAAATCAGGGTAAAAGATATTTAATGTGCATATCATATCTTCATTTATAGATAAAAATTTAGGAAAATAATGCTTGGTCATAATGAATCATTTTATTAATTTAACATTTTCTTTTGAAACATGTTTTTTTATTCATTTGATTTTCTCTCCAAGATTATAAAAAGAGTTTTAGTTAATTTACAATTTCTTTATCTCTGATTGTGAAAAGTTGTTTTCCAACATTAATTATTGAAAAGAAAAATGATTTATTGAAAGTAAAAGTTGATGAATAAAATCAATTTGTTAATTATATTAACTATAGAAAATCATATTTTTTGATGAAATGGATTTAACTTTGAAAATTTTTCAGTAAGCAGTATCAGTTGGAATTATATTATCATGTCATTTTTTAAAATTATTAATCAGTTAGTTTATCAAATAATTGCTTAAAAATATGTTTTAATGTCTTTATTTTCCCATCTACCTGTTCTATAAATGGGCAATATATGTTTCTGAATTTCATAATAGCAAAGTGTTTTAGGAATTTTTAAATTGTCCCAGTAAAATTATTTAAAATAGAGTAAGTTGTTATATTTAGCTTTCTCTGGTTCACAGTTACAGTCCTTAGAGTCTTATGATCTTGAGCTAACTCTACAATGCAATAATGGTTAGTTATATGGATATAGGGTTTATGTTTGTGTTTGGAGATTTAGATGATAACTCTGGATGGCACAAAGGTATCACCTTTAAAGTCCATTCACTGTATTTTGTTTTTTATTAAAAATTAAGTTATAGTTAACCAGTATACTGATGGCACCATATGTCCAGAGTACTGATATTATATATATATATATATATATATATATTCCAACATCATTTTTTATTATGAGTTATAGAGTAGCACTTAAATATGTGCATCCAAATAATTCTTTGTATATAATGTCCTAGTTTAAAATGGTTAGATAATTAACCTGTTTATAATGTACCTTTTTAAAATCCAGTCACAAATGGTAGCTGTTGATTGCTGATTAGCAGTTGATTTTCAAATTTATTATTCTTGTGCAATGTAGTTTGAACCTCATTATTATAATTTCTGGTGATATTATTATTAATTTGTAGTTAATAACATTATTAGTATAACTACTTATGGTTTTGTCTATACTGATGTTCTTTTATATTTATTCCTTTCATATTTGATTTATATTTGGGGAGAATAATTTGTTCCCATCATCCCATATTACCCACACATTCCATATCATCACAATATTATTTTGTAAAGCAATAATAATTGCTGAATATTCTTTTATTGATGAAAAACGACAATCTTCAAATTATAAAAATAACTTTAATTTAAACATTTCAATTTTGAATGTGATGAAAAAACTTTATATAGTATTATACATAATCTTTTAAAGGATTCTAAGTACTCTGAGTGATTTTAGGGATAAATTGAATATGGTTAGAAGAGTATCAAATTAACTCACTAAACAGTATTTTCAGTATATAAGAATTTTATTAATTTATGAATACATTTTGTTACCATTACATATAATTTTGATAATAAAAATGAAAATGGTAAGTACATCTATGGTACATATATCATCATTTAAAACCATTATGGATCCACTGCAAGATGAAGATCTCTCCAATTTTAATCCAATATTTTATCTCTAGTTTTTCCACATTACCCCCAAAAACTTCATTATTTCATCCATCTACATCATGTGTGGTTTTTTTAGGTCTTTTATAATCTCTTGAGTTCCAATTTAATGACTTCAATTGTCCATTTATTATCATCTATACTAGCAATATATGCAGCCCAGATCCATTGCAGTCTCTTAATTCTCTCAATGATGTTAGTAATACCTGTTTGTTTTTCACCTATGTATTTCATTTTCAATCTTTTGATTACTTCTAATGTACATCTCTCCATCTTTGTTATATAATCTAAAATCTCTGTCTTGTTCTTCAATTAAGTGACCAAATTTCAGATCAATAAGTAAGAACTGGTAAAACACATTTATTAAAACTTTCCTTTTCAAATATGTAGGCATATTTCTTTTTAAGATTAAGTTATTTCTATCAAAAACACTCCATCCAAGTTTAATTCTTTGATTAATTTCATCCATCTTTTCCATCTACATTAATAATCTAACCAAGGTATATCTTTATTTTCTTCTCATAAAATTCATATTATCTTTAGCCCTACTTTTTCATCTTTATCTGATAACTCTTGCACCATTTCTTGAAGCTCTGAAATATTATTTGAAAAAATGATTATCTATATCATCTGCGAAATCTAGATAATTTAAATAATCTCCAAATAATTTTTATAACATTATCTTCCCATTTTAATTCATAAAATACTTTTTTCAGAACTGCTACAAAACATTTTGAAGATATAGAATCACTCTGTTATTCACTTTTCATAATGTTAATATTTTTTGGATCACTTTGTAATCTAATTATTGCTGTTACATTTTGATAAATATTTTTCAAATATGGCAATATTCTAGATCTATATTTTGATAATCCAATGCTTTAATCACTTAAAAAATGCTTCTACAATCAAAAACTTTTTCATAGTCTACAAATCCAAAAGCATAATGGCAACTCATATTCATTGGTTTTTTCTATAACTTTCCTGAAGACATGGATATCATCCACTGTACTAAAATAATTTTTAAATCCAGCTTGTTCTTTTGACAGGTAAATAAATGCAATTTTTTCATAGTTGCATCATCATTAATTCATAACAGACAACTAGTTTTAAACAGAGTTAGTTCTTCACCTTTAATCCCATATAGTTAAAAAAATGAATGAGAAAATGTTTACTACAAAATTAATTTTACCGTTAAAAAAATCAATAGATTCACAAGTGTTAACAAGTAATGGTGTGTCCTCATCACAAAAAGTCATAAACACTAAAGAAAGTTTCTCATTTCCATTTGTTAATATAATATGCTGATTCATATATTCATATATATATATATATATATATATATATATATATATATATATATATATTATTTTTTTTTTTTTTTTTTTTTTTTTTTATTATTATTATTATTATTATTATTATTATTATTATTATTATTATTATTATTATTATTATTATTATTATATTCCTGTGCATCTTGAAGAGCAACATCTATCCAATTGCATATCTGGTTGAAGATAAAATGCTAGGGTTTAACTTTGTTAAACTTAAAATATTTTGAGTTGCTGTCTGAGGTCCAACATGAAGTTGTGTAGTACATGTATCATAGTTGAGTACTTTAGTAAGACTTAAAAGATATGTTTGAAAAAAAGTATGGAAAATATGTACAATAAAAATCAATAATAAATAAGCATATAATTCTTATTTTGATAAATAAATGCCAAATATTTAAAAGAGATCCAAAGGAACAACAGGATACAACCTTCTTTGCATATCATCGACATAATGTCAGAATATGCTAATATCTTATAATAATTTCATTGGTAAAAATTTATGAAAAAGCCAAATTTTTCCATAAGTTAAAGAATGGTCATTCTTCTGTCATAATATAGCATTTTTATTAGTAATAATAGACATTGTAAAATACTGAAAACTTTTACAGCCCTCTATAATATATAGATTACTAGATGTCCTAGCTTTGTTGCTGCATTAGTAGAATAAAAGAATATAATTTAATTGATAATTAAAATATATTTAAGTAATATTTATATTCAATAATAATATATGAGCTATCAAAAACAATATTGTGGGTTATTTAAAATTGCTGTCGATAACTCATATTTAATGTACTGCATGTAAATATTTTTTAAATGTATTTTAATTAAATTACATTGCGTTCGTTTATTTTATTAATGTGAGCAAAGCTGCAGGTACAACTAGTGAAATAATAATACGTGAGTTATCTTCAGCAGTTAAAAATGACCTGTGGCCTTTTTTTATTCAGTTGTCTACATAAGAGCTCTCATAAAAAAAAATTTTAAAATAATATACTTGTCATCAAGTCGGAGTCAAAATTAGTCAAGGCGTATAAGGTAAGATCTTATCTTATTATTTCTTTGAATGGATTTGAGGAATAAGTCCTTAATTCAATTCTTAAGTATTCAAAAGAAAATGAACCGCTTACAAAAGCGGCCATTAGTGAACGTAAAAATATTTTTAAAATGCCTAAAAATAAATCATCCGTTCAATCTAAAAGTAAAGGTCAGCATAAATCATTAAAATCCAAAACAGATATTCTGATCTCTAAAAAAAAAAAAGCAATAATTTACAAAATACAATGTCCGATGATGATAATTCCTTCGACAACGTAGCTTTAGATACATGCATGCTTAAAAAATTACAGGTAATCCACAAACGTATCAAATAATGACTCTAATAATCAAATTCAAGATTACCAAACACAAAGGCCAAATTATAACGTTAAAGAATCCCAGGCCAAAAAATTACCCAAATAATTCTCTAAACCACAATGAAAATTTTAATAATGATCAGCTCATTGACAAAAAATTTCTACCGAATGATTACAATAAACAAAACCAAGATATGGTAGACAACACATTTGCTAATGCTAATCATTACCTTGTGAACTCTGCTGCTGTTGAAATACCTACCTTGTACATTCCTTCATCAGATAACACTTCAATCGATTTACAATAATAAACACATCAGATTATCATAATGAAGTAACATTTTTTCAAATTCAAATCTTTCTCCCTCAGCAAATCTAATATCACAAAATACTCAAACCATCACTTTATCATCCCAGAGCCTAAGCCATAATGCTACAGATATAGAGATGAATGTTTCATCTGACCAAAACCCTCTCAAATCTCATAACAAAACAAATAATAAAGAACTAACACTACAACAGCATCCTACAAATAAAATTATATCTAATTCTTCTTCAAACCACAAAGACATATTAAATAATAAAAATAAAAATCACCTCGATAACTGTTACTTAGACACCTCTGAGCCATCAAGCTCACTTGGCAGTAGTGATGACATACCTCAATCACATCTAAACAAAAAAAAACAACAATTTCCAAAAATCAAAAAAACAAAATATCAAATTACAATCCAAACAAGTGTTTGACCAGCCATATGCAATAAGGCAAGAAGAAATTTTTCTTAGCGTAAAACATCCTCTTCCTGAGTTAGAAGTAGATACTCAATCTGACTCTGAAACCATCTCAAGCGATCCAAACTCTCAAATACTCTCAAATAATAATATACAAACTAAAGACTCCTTCCACAACATTAGTTCTATCCAAAATCAAGAAGGTTTCACAGATGATTTGACTTGCATTACACCATTTGCTAATAATCCAAAACATCCAGAGCTACACAACCTCCTGATAGAGGCGCACTTCTCAAGGCCCCCTAATACACTACAAAGAAAAGAAAAAAACAATCAACTCTTCTACACTTGATACTCTACCAATTACATCACAACTCAACAACAATAACCCTCCTTTGATGTCCAATTTAACACCAAATCATCAGGTGAAGCCTTCATCTGCCAATATTGCAAAAAATGGCATTTCTCAACAAATTAACTCAAACAAAAATGCTATGTCTAACTTATCGCTCCCTCTGGTTAAACAAATGCACGAGCAGTGCTATGCTACAGCTGATTCCCCAGAATCCATATACCTTGATTTAATGGACCAACCTGAAGACATCAGCCAACCTAACACCCAATTTAATATTGTATCTGACAAATTCACCACTGCCGACTTCAATGAAAGCCAATACAACAATCTGATGATTCAATTTAACCAAACAATACCAATTAAACTGCTCAAATCACTGGCAGATTATAACAGTGACAAAAGTCTAATCTTAGCTATCACAGACACTAATTGCTTTTTATTCAAATTCCCTATTGAGTCTCTCTATAATATCATAAAGCAAAATAATTTGGGAGATGGCATTCATCGTATTCTAAATCACCCAAACAACAGATATATAGCTCTTGAATTTAACAATTGGGCAAACCAAACAATTTCAAAAACAACATAAAAACTATTGATGACAAATTCATGTGCTATGTTGATGTTAACAGGGCTGCTATGCTTCATGGCAAAATAAAGAACTGTGTAGCGGGACTAGATGGCCAGCTCCAAAACATTCTTCAACCATTTGGCAAAATTGTTAAATTTAAATATCTGCCAGTAGACAAAACAGAATTCTCTTTCCTTTCAAACATAGCTACATTTGAATTACAGCTGAAAAAGGACATAAACCCTAATGATATTCCAACCATAGTCAGACTAAGGAACTCCTGTATGATCATCTCTTTTTGGGGGGTTAAACCTCAATGTTTTCATTGTGGTCAGAGGTCTCAACTCATAAAGGACTGTCTGGCCCATTTTTGCAATATGTGTGACACCATAAAAAGCAGAGCACACAGATGTAGAGACAATTTAATACCCTAACCGGCATTAAACAGTGATCACTTATAAAGCCAAAACATAATTCAGATGCAACAAACTCAACTCCCAGACCAATCTGGTCATCTAAAAGTAAGCGACCAGAAATCACAAAAGATAGAAACCACACTCAGGGATACACAAAATACTCCATCACAAATACCTTCTATCACAGCAACTACAAACAATCCCATTATAAATCCCCACATCTCAAACAATCCAAAAACAAATGCAGCCATCACACTAAAACCAAATAACAAAAACAATTCCAAATCACATACAGTTCACAGTAAAACCATCCAAAACAATTCTAATTCTGCATTGAACTCCAGAAATAGTAATCAACATAATCTTGAACTCCAGAAATAGTAATCAACGTTATCTCTTTACCAATAAACTATCAAAAAATTCTGAAGGTAAAACCAAAAGCCCTGACTCTTCTCAGCCCATCCAAACAGATAACGTGTTTATATTCTCAATGATCCATCACCAAAGCATTTTCACACTATTCTAAAACATTAGATTCTGATTCTGAGATGGAGTTTAAAAACTCATATACAGCCAGCAACAAAAGGAAATCAGTTATCTCTAACAAAGCAAGATCAGAAGATGAAATCTCTCCTAACCAAATCAACTCACACTCATCCAGCACTAAGCTCAAAATCCTATCTAAAACTCCTATATCGACTAAAAAACCAAAATTCTATAACACCACTCTTCCTCATCCACAACCTCAAAGTGACTTAGAATCAGCTGATCAATACCTACTTACTGGCCAACTCTCCAATGATATTTCCCAACTAACTACTAATAATTCAAATAATAACTTACCACACCAACTTATCAAGCTAGAGTTAGACTAGCATTAAATCATCTCATGTCTAAAATACCAATCGAGATTGCAGCCATCAACATTAGAGGTATCAATTCTCTGATGCGCATTAATGCCATTAAGCATTGGTTTACCTCTGTATCACCCCACATTATGTTCATGGGAGAAACTAAATTTAATCAAAAATCCAATCATCAAATTCTTCCAGAACTCAATACAATAGGCTACACCCAACTCTCAGTCAACTATAATGCATTTGAAGGGGTGGGGATCATAATTAATAATAATCCCCCCCCCCAACAAATTTAAAATTACTTACCTAGATAAGAATATAATTTGCTTAAATCTCACATATGGCACCAGCATAATATGGCACCAGCTTGTTAAATGCCTTTTATATATATACTCCAAACTGCCATCATACATACCTCTGAATAATAAACACCATCAATATGCTTACTTCCAACAGCAGCACTCCAGCAATCATACTTGGGGATTTTAACACCTCCTATGAAACCTTTACCAAAAAATACCTACATCTTCTCAAGGGTTTCATTAATAGGAGTTTTTTCCCTCAGCAAGCATATTCATTTTACAACAGAAGGTATAAAGCTCTCATAGATCTGATGTTTTATACATCAGACTTACATCACAACATAGATGCCTCATTACAACTGGTTTCTTTTTCAGACCATCATGCACTAATGGTCTCAACAACCCTTGATAACTTTAAACCTCAGGTCTTAAATCAAACAGTTAAAGCCATTATATACGAGGCCAATAACCTCTTCTTCAAAATAGATATACTAAACACCCATCCTGAGGAGGCTTGATTTGCCTTTGTTGGCATACTTCAATCTCTAACTTTACATTACACTAAAGGCAACAAAGGCCCTTCCACCCTAATGAATTAACTTGACCAGATAAATAGAGAAATTAAGAATTTCTCTACTGATCCACTACATATAGATGAACTATTTTCGCTCAAAGCAAAATACAAAGAAAAACAGATATCCATTGATGAATACATTTCAGTCAAAAAAGCTCAGAATTTTTTTTTGGGCCAACACTGCTGGACCAGGGGCTACTTGAGATGGGCATTAGGAGCTCACAGAAAGAACATTACCCCAGCCTCACTTAACATAGATGGTAGTCATATAATAGGCCACCAGATGATTACTCAAATTGCAATGCATTTTAAAAATCGCTTACAAAAGGTCACAAATACAACTAACAAAGACCAACTCAAGCCCTCTAACCTAGATAGCCACGACATAACTCCTTCAGACCTCAAAAACTGCCTCTATTTCTTAGCTGATAATGTACATCCTGGGATGCATGCCATCCCTAAATTCCTACTATTACACCTTGATCACTTCACTAATTCCAATACTAATGAAAATTAACCATCTTTCAACGGAAAAAAAAAAAGAAAATCATGAATTTATAACCAGTAGCCCTGGTCCCTTTTTAAAAAAAGAACAAAGATCCTTCAAGCATAAACAGCATTAGACCCATCTCCATGACCCTCATTCTAATTAAAGTTATTGAGAGGGTCTTCAAATAAAAATTCAACACAAGATTTTCCAGAAAGGGATCTTCTGCCCTCATAGCTATGGGGGAGGTAAAGACCCTACTTCATCACATCAGGAAAAATAGAATGTCAAGACCAATAGCAATGCAGCTTGACATCTCTGAAGCGTTCAATTCAATCAACATCGACATCCTGCTCTCAATCCTTAATAACCTGGACATTCCGTTTCAAATCATACGCATTATTGAGAACTTGTTTTACAATCGTCAGGTTCATATTACATTAAACAGTACATATATAAATGGCTTTCTACCCAACATTTCGCTGCCACAAGGATCACCTTTGAGTGCCTTGTTATTCATTTGTTACTTGAACCCTCTTTTAAGGGAGATAACTCCCCCAGGAGTATACATTCCTCGACTCAGAAAATTCATTAAACTATTCACTTATATGGATGACGTCCTCATCATACTCCCAGATCAAAAACATCTGTCATTATATTACATAATAGACAAATTCTCAAAAGAATCACAGTTAAAATTCAATCCAGATATATCAGCCTCATGGAAAATCTTAATGGGAAAGAAAATCAGCTCTAAATTTCTGGCTGTGCCCCAGGACTTCCTTGGTTTTCCCGTTTACATGTCTCAAACATCTATGTCCAAGCATATCCAGAATTCTCTCCTGAACTCTACAATTCAACTAGTCCAAACACTCTCTAGGGTATACCTTTCACTACAAGGGAAAGTATCACTTCTCAATATGAAAGTTATATTCAAAATTGCTTATTATCTTCCCATAACCACATTAACAACATCATTTATAAAAAAGATCAATAGACAATGCTCCCAACTCCTCTGGAGAGGGAAAATAAATTTCATAAGTATGGCGGGGATGCAACTCCATCGTAAAGTGAATAGTATGTTGTTGCATTCTATTATATCCTTATACTATCAGAAATCCCATACCCTGATTTATAACTTGGTTTTAAAACATGGCAACTTCATTACTTCAGAAGTAATACACCTAACTGACAAACCACCACCTCATAACAACTCCTGGCTTGATGTTATTCTTCAGTATCTCAACCAATATCAGATAATCACCAATACCACTTTCAACTCCAAAATCTCTATATGGGATGCACATCTAATTTTGCATCCAATCATCAATAATATAAAACCATCCTTAGGGATCAACAATCACAAAATCACCTCCTTATTTAAATTCCTTAAATTAGAACCCAAATTTCTTACCTTCTTAATTGAGGTAAATCAAAATGCCATGCATACTAATCACTTTTTACACTTCAAGAGATATCTAAATAATATTGATCCAATATGCCCACTCTGCAAGACTCAAGAGAATACTTTTGACCATATTATTAAATCATGCCCTTGGCTGGTAGGCATTAGATTGCTAATATCACAAAGTTTGAGTATTGACTTTTACAAAATTCTATCATTGAAAAACTCCTTACAAAGTAGACAATTTCCTTTCATTAGACTTTCATTGTTTTTAGTTCATACAATCTGGAGTGTCAGTTGCAAACTAATCTTCACCCTCCCACCTCCAAATCAGGATGTCATATTTATTGATCACCTTAATAAGTTAAAAAGTAAAGACCTTATCCTGTCTTCAAAATTCCTCTATAATGAGATATGGAATCTCTTTCAAATACCAAAAATCACCTAAGACATAAACAATCACACACAAAATTTTGATACTAGCATTTCCATTAGAGATTCTCCAGGGGATTAAACTTTAGATCCATCACAGATTCTCAATTAGGATGTTAGAACTTCTTACCAAGAAAGACAATGTATTAACATATTCTTAAATAATCAATTATTTTTCATTAATAAAGGTATTTTTGAAACTAAAATGATCTACAATATTGTTTATAAAAATACATTATGATAATAATTTTTACCTGCTGTTGATAACTCATGTATTATTATTTTATGTAAATATTATTTAAATATATTTTAATTTATCAACTACACTACATTTTTTTATCCTACCAACATGAACAAAATCGCATACACAGCTAGTGTATATATATACATTGTAATGGTCAGACTAAGCATATTTCAATGATTTACAATTTTTTTATGTATAATTTGGATGGACACCTCCTGATTCTAAACATGAGGAAATAGACCAGCACATGTAGTTTAGCAATCTTTTATTTAATAAGATAATGATGACCATTACACAGCCCCTACTTGCAATACCTGGCTAAGTCATCAAGAATAAAAGTTACCCCCAATAAATAAATGCTTCTTGTATTGTGTATGTTCACGTGTATGACTAATTCTCTGCTTGTCAGGTTTGTTAAAATTTACAATACCCTTGTATAATGAGATTCATAATGATTCTTTTCACCTGTATAAGACATTTCAGTATCTATGATATCTAGTAGATCTGCCATCCTCTCAATAATCAACTAGTTGTTAATCAACATGACATGTTGAATAGTAGTCAAAAAATTATACCTAGTAAGGTGAATGACACAGCTTTCTGACAGTGGAAAAAGCTGTAAATACTTTTAATTTTGCCACCTGCCTTAAAAAAATTTACAAGCTTTCTCCAGTGCTTGATTTGTTCTGTTCTTGAGATGCCTACTGCATTACATTATCTTGATGCTTCTCATTCCAAAAGCTTTATACTATTGACCCTTCATCATTATCATAGGCATGTGACCTTGAGTTCCACTAATCCTTGGTTGCTCCACCCAATATTTTTTTCTTTATCTATTAAACTATGAAATGTATATAAATTCAGTAAGTTTACTTTAAATAATTGAGAGGATTTTCATGTGGCAACTTGTACCAGTTTGATACAGAACTATTGTCCATGTTAGTTGGTATATTATTTGATTAACCTCTCTTTTATTGAATTCTATTGGCTGGTTAATTATATAAAGTTGTTTCATTTCTCCATGTCTATTCAGAGTAATATTATTGTTAGGGCAGTACTCCATCTCCTCATTTTTCTTCAGTCCCTTTTTTTATAATAGTCTATAGATAGGGCACACATCTCCATCTTCTAAATTTTTAACTTTTTGTATGAGATTTCCCATCATATCAGTTTTGAATTTCTTAATTTGTGTATCCTGATTGTCTTGTATCACTTGATTATAAAGTTTTAATATAACTTCCATTTCTATCTTTTACTGATCTATTTAGCATGGTTTGCTCTGTTTGTTTACTTCTGATTTCTTGAGATTTATTCATTTCATTCTCAAATTCTTGTAATTTGGTGGCCAAGATGTGTTGCATTTTTCAAGTCTACCTGTCTCATATTTATTTTTTTAAATTTTCTCTTGCATATCTTTTAGTTCTTCTTTTATCTGAACATGATTTCCTTCCATGCTTTGCTTTGTTTACTCCATCTGTTCATCCATGCTATGCTAGTTTTCTTTCAATTTTTAGTCTAATTTTTCTAACTTTTGGTTAAAATGGTTTTTCATTAATAATTCCATATGATTTTTATCTCTAAATCCCTCTGTTTTTGATTATCTTCCATTCTCAATTCTGTATGTTTTTAATTATGTTCCATGTGCTTGAATAATAAGATAATTATCTACATCTTATCTGATTGTGATGGTGTTGCAGTACTCTCAGGTGAAGTTTGCTATATTTGCTGTTTGTATGTATCATTATTTGAATGATCATTGTCCATATCAAGTCTCCAAATCATCTTCTTTTCCTATACTATCCTCTTCACAGCTTGTTTCTAAACTGTCTGCTTCAATCATTTCCTGCTGCTTCTCATTATTTCCATTTTCATTTTACATTTTATTAATCTTCAAATATTTTATTTACAATAAACTTATTATTTTCATTATAATTATAACTGGATTCACCACCAACTGCACTACATCGTCCACTGGAACATCTTGGAACTTGAAACATACTTGAATGCCATATTCCCAGCACAACTTGCTTTGTTTATTTATTCTTTGTTTTTATAATATAATTTCAACTTACAGAGCAAAAAAAAATAGTGTCTGATCAACCATGCCATTCATCTAACTCAAGCAAATGGAAGTTTATAACAACTGAAAAATAAGGCCCTGACCCTGAGCAACCTAAAATTTACAAATAGTGATTATTACTATGTAATGTTTGTACTAAGTATGTTTTAATGGTTTATATTTTTTTTATTTATATAATATATACAGGTACCACATGACTTTAAATATATGAAAATAAACCAGCACATGTATTATAACAAGCTCTTATTTATTAAGATAATGATGACCACTACTCAGCTCCTATTTGCATTACCTGACTAGATCACTAAACATCACATGAGTAGGCACTAGATAGGGATTTTATGCACAAGCCTTCTGGCATCCATTGATTACTCTGTTTGGCACAGGGTGGCACTACTGTATGGAGAGTTTTGCCTTTGATTACCTGGATAGATCATGAAGAATACAAATTCCCTATGAATGAATGTAGACCATACAATATTTCATTTAAAGAGGCAGCATCTTATACAACAATAGTTTAATTACAAATTATAATTATCAGTTGACATATAATATCCTTTCAAAAAAGCCCTCTTCTCCAATCTTTTACATTTATTATCTTATTTCATACACATGCAAGAAAACAATATCTACTTATAAAATGTCCAAGGTTTCTTTGCTAAATTTAATATTAATCATCAATTACATTATAATATTAATACAGTTATAGACAATCGATTACATTTGCTACATAGTGAACCCAGACTTCAATAAACTTAAAATATAACTCTACATACAGATAAATTGATAAATATAAGACATTTATCTGACTCATTTCCTAGTATAGAAATATGCATATACTGAATATGGAATAAATAACTGCTACATCTTTCTACAGCAATAACTATAAGGAATGGTCATTTTGAGATCCTAATCTCAATTTAATAAAACTATGACTTCTACCGAGATGGCTCATTTTGAAACTGATCTTTAATTTATTAGAACAAAAGCAATGAATCATTTCATATAGATATGGTTATATTTAAATTATTTGACTATGACCAAACAACTGCATATAAATATAAAATACAATACACAGCTTACGGAGATATACATAACATTAAGTTTAAAATTTGAAATTCAGTTAAAGCTGATGAGTATTACCATGTAATCGAAAATGCTACAAAAGAATTTAGACTATAATATTGTATTTATTGCTAATTTTTTTCTTTTATATATATAAATTTAAAATCTAATTCTTAACAATCAAATATAGAGCTGGTTATGGACAAATGAACTCGATGGGTACAATTAAATCATTAACTTAAAGCTACTAATAATTATTTACTCTTAATTATTTAATACTTGAAAATTTTTTATGTAGATACATTAAATTTCAAATAAATATTTTATTTTCCATTATTATCATTATTTTTTTATTTTTTTTAAACTGACAATTTCTATAAAGTAATATTTAATTAACATGAATTAAAGAAAGTTTTTTACAAAGTTAACATAACACACATATATAATATATAATAATTCTAATCTTTTATTATTATTATTCCATGAATTAAAGAAAAAGTTTTTTACAAAGTTAACATAACACACATATATAATATATAGCAATTCTAATCTTTTATTATTATTATTCCTTTTACTTCAGTTGCATTAAAATGTAACTAACTTAGTTAAATCCTTTTTTAATGCTTTTATTTTCTACATTAAACAATTTATAAAATAAGATATAGGCATATCAGTATTAAATACAAAATTAAAATAGTTAGGATAAAGGCATATCAGTATTAAATACAAAATTAAAATAGGATAAAGTCGAAATAGTCCCTTTTAAATGTAAGACTTACAAAGCAAGATAACTATAATTTGTCTTCTTCCTGAAGTCAAATATTAAACAATCTGGATATGAACATAATATTACTTGAACAATTTACAGATCTGCAATTTAAAATTATTGTTTCTTTATTTTTAACCAGATTTATTTGAAGTAGAAGTCAAATTTTACAAATATCCACATCAGATTAGCAGGTGTTGTTTTTGCTCCTTTTACTCACTAAGCATAATGAAGGGCCAATATCATTTTAATAAAGTGAGAATCCAGAATTAATGTAATATGAAAATTGATTTTTTTATAAGTTTTACTTTTCTGTTTAAACAGTCCATTCCAGTTTGTAGCAGTCAAATCTGTACATTTGCGCAACAAAATCCAGAACTTTAGTAAATCACACCAAGACTGACCAGCATAGAGTGGTACGAACCACATTGTCTGATATAGCCCCAACTCCTTTACCAATGCTCAAAGATTTACCACCTTACGGATGACACATATGAAGCCACAGCAGCACTTTCTTTCATCACGTGCCGGCAGTAGCACATCAGTAAAGCACAAGACTAGGATAAGTTGACTTATTAACTAGTATAGCTATATAGATGATGGGTGTGTCAGAACATAATTATAAAAGATGGCTTGTGATTCTTAACTAATGATTAACTAATCAATAAAGACTTACCAATGAGCAACATTGAGACATGACACAAAAGTTAAATTTAAATATAATTTAATGAAAAATAAATATCAAAATTATTAAATGAAAGTGATGACTATAACTTGGCTATATCGGTTGTATCACACGCAGGTGACTAAGTTAGGGTACAATTTCATATTTGAGTTTGGGATTCACACGCAAGTGATGACTGGAGTTATAATCATTTATGGTTTGCCTAGTTACATATGGCTTTATTTTACATATACATTTGGGCAATGTAAAGCATTCACAGGTGACATTAATCAGTTTGGTTAGTTACATTAGGTTTATTACAAATACATATATCACTCATAGGTAATGATTTAACGGTTTCTATAGCAATTCCAATCACGCGCAGGTGATTGTAGTTTGGATTACAAATCATTTAATTGAGTTTGCTACATATAGATATCACTCGCAGGTGATAAAGAAATTATAAGTATAAAATTTATATTTCCACGAGCCTTAAGATTACATTATAGATCGGGGTTAATTTGCTCATGACCATCTATGCCTAGTCTATGCTATATGATAGGGTCTAGATTTGCTCTAGAGCTAGCAGAAGTGATTATACATATTGATAAAGAATATGACATTTTATCAAACATGAATACTTAATATTCTCTATATAGCTTGTGTGCTTATAAAATTAGACTCGAACTCAGATCAAAGCTGAAAATACAATTATTATAATGGGATGAACTGATGATTGGCCAGACTTCAGATACCATGGCGTATAGAAAATATAAAGTCTGATATAGCACTTGCATCTCGAGAGTGTCTTTTTATGGGATTTTTACCAAGTAACCGTATTCATTGCTGTGGAAATAAGATAACAACCTTTTAGTCTGGCGATCGAGCAATTTATTTGAGTGGGAGTCTTATGCTCCATGGGAGTCTCATGCTCCATTCCTAAGGATGCAGAATGGGGAGGTTCGAATCCATCCACCATCTGAAGAAGAAAATTGCCCGAACTAAGAAAGTAACGGTGTAGTCTTAAACATACAAATGCTAAAAATACAGCAACAAATATATATATGCCGTAGCATTTAAAAACACTCTCACACCACTGACCACATTATATAATTTAAAATTTTATGATGCTAAACAGTAGTTTCCTTCATGAAACTACCGTATATCAGTTCATTAGGTAGCATGTATAATTATGCTATTAAGGAAAAACTAGGAATCTAATTTGTAAAGCTATCTATATAGGAATTTATAACTCTGGAAGCAAGTACAGCACATTATTGGGCCTTAAGATCTAAAGTTATAGCTCTATGCTGTATCTCAATCACTCCAGCTAAACATTAGTTAAATATTTCAAAAGCGAATCTATTTTAAAACAACTGTAAGCTTTTTAATTATCTCTTAAAACAAGATATTTTACTCCTTTCAAAATGGGTTTCTTTTGCATCCTAGATGCTATGTTATCTCTAGGTGTGAAGACGAAATGGCTCTGCGCTAAGCAATTTAGTCAATAGTAAAATCCCGTTTTAAATAAATATAGCACAAACTACTAAGCAATGGAAAACCATAAAACGGCATAGACTTACTTAGAAAGAATGTATGTTTAATGAATAGATATCAAAATTTGACTCTGTTTTAGCATAGTTAAAATGGAATTGCAACACAATTTGTTTATATCTGATTGACCTAGTTCAAGACAAATTTAAGTTGTGTACAAGAACTAATTATGGCAAATATTATTATTATATTAAAATATGTAAAAGCACATATCATTAAGTTAAAATACGTAAAATAATCTGGAAACTTAATTATCATTTTAGAATGAAGCATTTAAAATTAGACACAACTTAGAATAAAGCATTTAAAATTATATGTAATGAAATTTATAATAATTAATTTAAAATCAATCACTTTAAGCAAGTCAGAACTAAATAAGTCAGAAAACTGTAATTACATTGATTAGATCAATCGGAGATAACCTAGCAAACCAACACATAAATTAATAAATACATAGAGTATGCAAATCAATAAACATGATATTAAATTAAATCATTAAATCAGGCAAGATTTTAAGGTGAAAACAAAAGAAATCAAAATTACATTTTAGTAGTGTTTTTAAGATTAAAATAAAGAAATAAAAATTACATTTAGTAGTGGATTTAAAATTACATTATTGCTATGACCATAGAGTTTAAATTTAGCTAGCTTTAGGAATTATTGCATTTTAGATGAGTTATTAATCTTTAAGTAGAGGAAAGGTTTTATTGACTCTTCTCTGCTGGCACTTGTTACATGTTGAGGATAGAACCGGGCATCTGCTTCCTACGGCTTTTCTTTCACTGCTTCCCACATGTGGTAGACTCCTGGGTCAGAAAGGCAAGAGAAAATACCTTCTACTCAACCTGCATCTTAATTAATAATTTTAAACATAAGTTCTTAACTGAAATAATGTCCGACTCTTTTCAAAATGGCCGCAGAGGCTTATATATTCAGCTTACCCCCCTCTTCTTGGTGATAGTGATTTTCTAGATTTGTTTTGCTAATTTTCTCGCTGTATTCCTAGAATTGTATAATTACTTTGTTTTTTATTTCTTATAGTGAAGTTTTACATTCGGTCATTCACGATTTCTTTTTAATTACTCAGGATAATTTATCCTACAAGTTAGTGTCACTTTTTAGTTTTGTAATTAGGTTACACTATAGCGAGAAAGATTAAATTTTATAATACCAATTTTTCGAAAACAAATCTATAAATGGAATTTTATAGTACCGATTTTTCGAAAACAAATCTAAATGGAAAACATCTGATTATATATGTAACCTGATTATTTAATTTAGCAATGTATGCAGAAATATACAATAATTTCAAATATTAATTTTCTTCATAATAAATATTTTAAATAAATAAATTTGTTTTAAATCTGTTAACATTATTCTTTCCTGCATATATGTAGTCTCTCGTTACACATACAATGCAGTTTTCATTAATTTACTCTTAGAAATATATGTGTGTGTATATATGGGTTTTTACATATACAGATACACCTTTTATCTTGTAAGCTTAAAATATACGCACATATACATAACTAATACCTTTATATTTAAATCCAGCCTGATTTGGATATAATATTAACCTGATATATGAGAATTTGGTGCTAGTTTCTTATATAGAAATACTACTATAGTATATAGTAGGTGAAACAGTAGAATTGACAAAGCTGACTGTTTCAAGTTTATATATATAAATTTACATAATATTTTAATTGCCTGAATTTTTTTTTCTTAACTTTTTTCTTTGAGAAGTGAGTTTTAATTTTTCTTTTAAATCTCTTACTCATGTGGCTGGTGACTGATATTAAAATGAACAACACATTACCTCATTTCAATATATGCTAATAATAATTGTCACTACTTGAATTGCACCTCATGTTTTTGTTTTTTATAAAGATAAATAGCTCTTTATGATCTATAAGAAACGTATTTTTTAAGATACTCATAAACACATTAGTTAAAATAATTATTTAAGTTAATTGTTCCAAATTTATATTTCACTGAATTAAGATAATTTTCTTACTATAAAGCATAGACTTAATCTCATCTAAATTATTATTCTATAATCTCTTTGTGACATAATTATTGATGTATATTAAAGCAATATTAATATTATATATTCAGAGAAAACATTGATAAATTCTACTTAATACAGTTTTTAATGTTAAGCAATTTTGTCAAAGGCATCAGTTATATACCTGTTATATAACTGTATGTAAATGTCACCTTCAAAAGTATTTAATAAATGCATGAAGATTGTATTTAGTATTTTCAATATTTTCTCTGAATATAGAATATTAATATTGTCTTAATATATTACATTGCTGTGAAGTAATTATGAAAATTATTATTAATGTATGACTTAATCCAAAACTAGAAGTTGTGTTTTATCAACATTTTTCTAGAACTGAATAAAAAACTTCTTTGATGATTTTAATTCCAACTAGTATTTTAAATATGGAAGATTTACTGTTAGGTGGTTATTTTCCATAGTTATTTCTAATTTCCTTTATTGTAATTCTTCTCTTTTTTTTTTTTATGTTGAGTTTCACAGAGAAGTGAATTTTATTAATATTATCGAAGAAATAAATTATTCAATGACTGGCAGTTTGAGATCTGTATTATGTTGTAATCTAGATTTACCACCAGTCTTGTTATTATTTGATTGTAGACGCAATAATTCATTCCTTTTAGAACAGTTAGTGAAAAATGACGGTAAATGATTTAATACTCAATATTCGCGATCATTCTTGATTGCTTTGTGTATAACATCTTAACTACGTCTTACTAGTAAATAATTTTTATATGAATAATAAATGTACAATTTAATTTTTTTTTTTATTAATAAAACTCATAAAAGGTTTTTTTTAACATTATTTTTTTGAAAAAAAAAATCATTAAAATGATAACTAAATAGATAAGAAAATGAATTTGTATAAAGAAAAAAAAATTAAATTGTGTTAAATTACATCAAATATTAATAAAATGATTAGTTGCAGTTGTCTAGAAAATCAAACAGTTTAACTAAAAAGCCTGAACTGACAAGTGATCCGGCTGCTTGAAGATTAACTGGCTTTCATCTGACAGCTTTGCCTTGCAGACAAACGAAAGATTGCCAATAAGAAGTATGGAAATTTTTTTTTTCATTTCAAATTACGTATTTTTTATACAGTATCTACCTAAAGGCATAACAAGGCAATATTTACATTAACATCACTTTAAAATATTTTCTAATGTTTAAAATAATTTTTATTACCCCCCCCCTCTCAATTTAGTACAAAGTCAGATGAAATCTGATTTTGTCTTTTAATTAAAAACGAGCTCTTAAATTCTTTACAGCACGATTCAGTTTTGTTAATAATTTTTAAAAAAAGTAAATGAAATTACTTTTTTCTGTTAGATTGATTATTAAGGTGTGCTGATCACTAAGTGTCAAATTCATGGATGTCCTGTACATAGTAGCTGATTTGTGATCACTTTATGAATAGAATAAAAGAAATATTTATCCATGCATTTTTTCTAATGTACAATAATCAAGAAAAAAGATGCCCATCATGAATTAATTATATACACAGTGGCTAGTTATTTCAAGTATAACAACTGGACATATAAAAAAAGTGAGATAAACAAGCTTTAAAATAGCTGACAACAGAACAAAGGCTCTCAAACGAAAAATTAAAGGAAAAAATATTACTCATCATAATTTCCAAATGCCAAATGGATAAGGGTTATTCATTCTTGTTTTATCTTCAAATTAAAAATAGCTGAATATTACATTTATTGATCAATTTTGTAAAGCTAAATTGGGTTGCTAGGGAAAGGGCCAATCAGAGTGGGAGGTAAAAAAAAATTGTTGAAAGCTGAAAAAATGTGAATTTTTTTTTGACCTGTATTTAAATTTAAGTTATGGGAATATCATCTGGATTCAACACTAGTATTATGCCAGACTCACATGCACATATAGATCTTATGGTGATAATATCTCTTCATTCCAACATCAAAATATTCAAGCATTTGTAAATTAATGGTCTCCAGATGGTCATGCAGTCAGACTTCTAATATCACTTTTGGCTAATTTGCTATTTCTGATATAAATCACTGGACTAGATTGAAAATATCAAACATTTTAATAAGAGTTTTAAGCAAAACCAATTTTCTTGCATACCTATCATAGAATTCTGTTTACAATTCTATATGTCTACTATTTTGGTTTTGAAATGGAAAAACAAATGCCAATACTAATTAAATTTAAGCTAGAGAATGCTAGTATTGTAGTTTCACTCACACATAAAAAATTGTATTATAAAATATTTATATGTTTTTTTATATTTATTTATTATATACAGTATAAATTTAATTTTAACATTAAACAGTATACATATATTTCTTACAGAATTTCAAAGAGATGGAGTTTGCAGATTTTCACTTAGCCTTTATTATTGTATTTGCAATTCTAGATATAGGCTACTTTATTTACAATCATTATTCCAGCCCAATGATTAGTCCAAAAATAGGCTATGTTACACATTTATCAGGAACAGTATCAGGTCTTTTAATTGGTATTGCAATTTTACAGAATGTTAACAGCTAACCATGAGGAGAAAGATTATGGTGGATTAGTCTTCTAATTTATGTTTCCTTACTCATCTTTGGGATTGCTTGGAATGTCTTTTACCCTGGTTTCCCTGAACAAGAGTTCTTTAGACTGATGTTTTATCCAATACATTCTTAAATGTGAATCTTCTTTTCCAGGCTAGTTGTCTTTTTCTATCCAAACCAGTTGTTTTTATAGAATTCTAACCCCATCCACATCCAATAAAAGAAAAAAAAAGACTAACAGGAATCGTAACAGTAACCAATAAAAAATCATATTCCATGTTGCTGGAAAACTCCATTTTTATAATACAGTGTCTAGTTATTATGATGTAAATCAAAGTAATGTCTATGGGCTTCTGGGTCTTAATTTCCTCCTTGTTTATATACATCTTATTGATGTATATGTTATAAGTATTAAAAAAAAAATTTTTCTGAAATTTTACATAGAGATCCAAATATTATAGCTACACTGAGTATATTTTTTAATAAATTTTTTTTTCAATTTAAAATGATTAATCTAAATTATGAAGAATCATAAGTATTGGAAATAAACTGATTATGAAGAAATTGCTTTGGGACATTATGGAAAGTAATGAAGCATGTGGTAGAAAAAAAAACTGTATAGTATACTAAATAGAGATATAATCCATCAATTATCTCAAAAAAATAAATGAAAAAAAAACCTCAATCAAAGCAAACATTGGCAATAAAAACATTAATTTTGAAAAGAACTAACGTGATGTTGTTATTAAAACAGGAAAAATTCTCTATCATGTGATGTTGTTGTTGGTAAGTAAAGAAATTGTTGGAAAAAGCTGTATACTAATATCTTGATGATAAAGATATGTCAGAAAGAAAGAAAGGCCAATGGTTTTATTACTTGAGAGTTCATAAGAAGTCTGAGTGCCAGAACTGTGAGCACCAAAATTGATCCCAGGATCTCCCGATCTCCAAGTCAGATGCTCTACCATTACACCCAAATACAGGCATATTTATATATTAGAAGATTAAGAAATACAGCAGTAATTGGATATTTATGAAATATATTTAAAAAAATATTTGAAATGATAGGAGTCTAAGAGTTTTTTAATGTATATTTCTATTAAAATCACTAACTCAGCCTCTGTCATAGGACTCATTCATTCAAATGTTTGTGACCCATGAGGTGCTTGCTTAATGAAGACATGCATCTCAGACTGGACTGGATTACACACCATTTCTCCTTTCTCACTTCCCATTCTCTTTTCACATGTATCCTTCCCCTCTTACCATGTTGTTCCTGAAAATTCAATTTATCATATAATCACTCCCTTGTAAACCTTTTTCTAACTGTATTGGTATCTTTTTTTGATGAATAAACTTTCATCACTGAGAAAAAAAACAAGTTTGCTTTAAAAATGTTTATTTCATAAAAAATTATGTTCAGGTAATAAAAGAAGTTCCACTTTTAACACATTTACGCACTGTGGGCATCATTTCTAAAATGAAAATACACTTTCCCATTATTGTTTAGAAATCAGTAAAGTAGGATCAACAGATAAATTGTAAATACTTTTAGAATTGATGCAAACTAGTTATGAGTATAAATTATTTTTTACATTACATTATGAAAACTTCTTTGTTTTTATAAACATTTCTGTTGTAATTAAAGCCTTGAAACATCAAATTCTGAAGAATAATGATCAAAATGCTTTAATAAGCACTAATTAGAGTGCATAATATGATGATTTTATTTATCGTTTTCCAGGCAGTATTGTGTATGAAATAGGAAGTTAGAGAAAATATGAATGAATGGAAATTATATATGCAGGTGAAGATACTGCTTTTTAAAGTTTTATGAATATACTAAAACTAAATGTTAAAAAGATTAAAATAATGCTCCATAAAATTTCAAAAAAGAAAATATAAAGAGTAATATTAAAATTCATTATCTTGTTTGTCAATATTAAATATTGGTAGCCTAATGGTTAGCATAGCTGCCTTCCAAGCAACTGTCCTGGGTTTGCTTCCCAGTCAACGCATTTGACATATGAAAATATATATATATTAATAATCAGATTAATTAATATGAAAACATATTGAATGAAATTAATCATAGTATTAAACTTGAATAAAAAGTTTTTGGTGAAAATAATTTAATAATCTTAATAATCAATTATGTAGTAATACATCAAAAAGTTATAATTTATTATTATTATGAATGAGAGAATTTAATTGTTCTCTATCAGCTCACCTTGGCAATAAGGTATTAGCTGTTACATACAATAGTCATTTTCTGAATTCTTAACTATCATAATACAAAGCTCACTGAATTGGTTTTGAGGTAACATATGTCATAGCTATTCCTAGACTATAAATATCACTAACTATAAATCAGAATAAGTTTGAATCTTATTTATATTCAGCAGATTTTACTTGCTTTACTTCAAAGGATGAAATATGAATCACACACAATTATTAAATGTGAATCGTTCAATATTTAATGCAGCCATTTATAATTATAATATGGGCAGCAAGAATTATAGTCATATTAATTTTATAAATATAAATATATATTTGTAAACAAAATTTGTGTTTGTACCATGAAATTTACAATTATTTTGTCCTTGTATGTTGGTGATATTAAAAATGCTTATTTAAAATGATTTTATTTTGTCATTAACAATCACATTTAGCAATTTTCCCCATACAATATTGTCATCTAGTGCAAACCATAGTCATCAATGAATTCTAGAAGGTTATTGCATCAAAATCCTTATCTAATGTCTACTCATCTAATATGCCCATTGATTATTATGTGTTGCAACAAATGGTTATATTGTATGAGGAAAATTTCTACTTTGTTAATAGATTGTGTAAGCATATGAAATGGTGATCATGTGATGTTATAGCGTTTTAATAACAATCACATTTAGGATTCAATTTTTTTTTTAATTTATTAAACTTTAAAACAATTAACAATTTACATTAGGTCATAATAATTAAAGGGGAAGTTTTCTCTCTTAACTATTCTATCTCCAATTATTATAAACTTGAATCATCAATCTTTACCTGATAGTAATGCAAATTGAATCCTTATCACCAAATAGATTTCTAGTTTTGTCTTATAAATGATGTTGTGTTAGTAGCACAGTCACTAAAATATTTAATTTGATATACATTCATTAGCTTTATTTTCATTGTTAATTATTATTTTTTGCCTTTAAAATTATACGCTGTTTTCTATTGTAATATATATTATATTTAATTTGGATGAATAGTAGATTTTGTATTTTCAAAAAATAATATTTTTATAATGAATATACCTTTTTAAATTTCACGATAATCTAATTATTGCTTAATTTTTAAATAAATACTATAAGAAAAATTAAGGAAAATTATATCAATTGATTCAAAATAACCATGGATACAAAAGATGAGTGTAATAAAGAATTTTAAATATAAGAATGATAGATTTAATACAGGTAGAAATATTGCTATGTTACAGAAGGATAAATTTAAACAAACATATATGGGATATGGATATACAGCGCATAGTATTGACAATATATTTTCATGATATGGGGTAAATAGCACGAATACTAAGAAGATGTAGGACTAATAAACAAAAGAAGTGGATAAAAATTTTATATTAAATAAAAAAGGTAAAAATTATATAGATAAAAACATTAATGTGGGATGGGTTAATAGCAAAAATTTAGATAAATTGATAACTAATTGTAGGATGAAAGATGATGTTAAATATAAGAGAGGAATGGTTTATAAAATTAGATGTAATTTTTATAATATGATTTACTATGGGCAGATGGCAAAGCAACTGGGAGAAAGAGCTAAAGAACACAATGATGCTATTGCTAGGAAAGATGATAAATCTGCATTATATGTTCATTATTTGCAGTATGGACATAAAATAAATTGTATTGATAATATGTGTTATAGATTATATTAAAAATGTTAATAGACATAAAATATATGAAACAAACTATATCATGTATAATAAAAACAACTGTATGAAATGATACAAAACATTTATTAAGTTGAATAATAAGTGGTTAATGGATAAAGAATGGATAGTTAATTAATTAATATATGTGGATATATATCCATTCAATATATATAACAGGATAATTTTGTAGTAGGATTGAAAAAAAAAAATCACGTAATAGATCGTGTCGGATATCCATTTGTTTATCTATCTGTATTCTCTCATGTATTGATATAGATGTCACTGTATGTACTTTAAATCGTGGAATTCTGGAGAAAAAGGCTTTTCTATGATAATTTTATAATTTGTAATCTTTGTTGCTTGTATGTATGTATGTATTTTTAAACATATTATTGACTATTTTTAAATAAGATACTATTGTTACAATTTTGCAATTATTATTATTTAAATAAAATCATTTTAATCATTCGCTGTTAAAACTGCATAGAAAAAGTCTCACTGCACAAAGAAATCTTAAAATGAGAATTGATAGTAGTGGTTTTAATCAAGCTGGTGAATGGGCTTTCTCAGAATTACTACAATGTAATAGTAATAACACTAGTAGTATCTCTAGAAACGACAATATTAACGATAATAAATGTGATAGCTGTAGCAATTGTTTATTTCACTTTTTAAAAAGTTATATTAGTGAAATCTTGAGAAAAATCTTTGAGCTATATTTCATAAATCATTCATATATTTAAACCGGTTAGCTATTACCCTGCTATTTAAATTAAGTCGTATGCATTTCCCAATTGTTTTATGACACAAATCTTCCTTAGACGTTTTGAATAGATGTGCCTAGTTTCAATATCTAATTAAATCCTAACATTTCAAAAAAAAAAAAAAAAAGTCCAATAAATAAAAACAAAGCATAGTTCAAGCTAATAATTATGTAATTAGATTATTACAATTATATTTGATTCAAAGGTTTTTGGAAATTAAAGTGCGTTCATGTAAATTTTGATAATAAAACAGTTTCAAGTAAAATTTAAAAATTAAAGCAACAGTATCAATTCACTAAGTAGGTTGTAGACTCATTTGTTAGAACTAATTTTTTTTTAACAAAAAAAATAATCATTCTTTTACTAATTGGACAACCAAAGGTTACTGATTACTGTCGCAGCTGGGGTATTTAAAATGTGATTAGAGTTGAACGCAATTCTAATTAAAACCACACCCTTATTTTAAATATTAAACATAGTATAGATTTTACATATGTATATTTATATAAAACTTGATATTTGCTCACGTGCTTATATATATATTGTTTACTTTAAATAATTTTTTCTTTAAATAACTTTTCTGTTAAAATAAAGAAATGTATGATCATTTTAATATAGGCTTGATGTTTGTTATATTTCAGTTGTATCTATGATATAGTTAGATTTATTTATTTTCAGTTTACTAATAATCGTTAATCTAAAACTACAAGACTCTCCAACAGTCATTCGTAAAACTAAAAAAAAAAAACATTTACAGATGAATATTAAATGGTTAGTGCTGTGTCCCCAACTATGACTGGGTGACCAGTGAGCAAATAAATATACATGAACAAAAACTCAACAATATAAGAATAATCTGAATAGCGAATAGTCTGTAACAACAATATCCCAACAGTTCACTGAGGTTCAATTGACAATTTTCTTTCAGATTGGCTTCTATAAAAACAGTTCCCATGGGCCTCAGTTTACACACACTTTGACCCCACTCCAGTTAAGCTGTACACAAACACATCGTAATATAACATTGTGACTGACTTTAAGCTCCCTATAGCATCCTTCTCTGCAACAATCCACTTATAACTCCACTTGAAAACCGCTGGAAACTCAACTCTTCATCTAGCTGCTATATGGACAGTTTCCTCAGGCTACAGTCTGAAATCTCTGTGGGCCTATATTTCCACTGAGCACTGCACAATAATCAAAACACTGACACTAGATCTCTGCTACACCAGAATTGAACTGCAAAATCAACTGGAGATGCACTTGAATGTTAATAATCTGAACTGATGAATGATTTAGCAAATTGCAGCCCCAACTGATGAACAATAACCAAGATGTGACTTTTATATCTTAACTCTCTCATCGTTTTATTTTATCTTGACTTGAATCTCACTTTTAATTAATTTTACATTTCTTTAATTAATTGATTTTTACATTTGCCTTAATATTAATCCCATTCATATTCATCTAAACGATCTTGATAAGATAGTTTACAGTTTTTTAATTAATACAATTTAATCAGTTATCAGTTTACGATCTAAAAAAATTCTCTCTAGTAAATTCTAATTTTTCTGGAGTGCACAAACTTGTATAATATTTTTACAAAAATACAGGAGTTAGGCTAACGGGGAAAAAAAATCAAATCAATTAAAAAATAAATTCAATCAAATGAAAAAAACTCAAGTTTATTTCACAAAGGTTCAAATCTGGATCAAATAAAATTGAAATTTGGTGAATCTAGATCATCTGGCAGAAGACATGTTTTAACATTTATTATGAGAAAAATAAACAAAGAAAATAGGTGGATTCATTCTATTCTTGATCCTTTGTTAACATTTAGTGTTTTAATTCATAGTCTAGAGGAGGGTGATTTACTCCCTTTGTTCACCTATATATTGAGCTATATTTAATTTAATGAATAAGGTAAATAAATATGTAGTCTTAAATAGCCCAATTCAGAGAAGTAATAAAACAGATGATAATATCCAAGAGCCTAATAAACTACCAGACATCAAAACCTTTTGTGGTTTTTCTTTTTTATTTACTCTCTCTCTAGCTAATAATCATATGATGGTTGCATTGGGGATCATTTGGCAGGGTGAGCCCAACAATTCAATTCATTTAATAAAATCGAGCTATTTATTTTACTAAACTGATAATTGATCTAAGCTCCATTAGCCCCTGAACTTTCCATTCTACCATTGCATTAAGCTTAACAATAACAATTATAGATAGACATTTACCAATCAATAATTGCATAGTTAATTAGCTTATTTTCGGGCTGGTTATCTGTTAGGTTTAATTAGCAAAAATAATAAAAAGATGTCAACATTTAATGCAATAAGGCTAATTGTTTTTTATCATATGATTAAATTAGTGTTTATATCACCTTTATCATCTCTTATTATTAGATAATTTATCATTATTCCTTAAGATACCTTTACTCCATAAATAAATGAATAATTATTTTCTTGAGATATTATATAATATTCAAGCATCAGAAACAATAGATTGAGCTTCAGTCTACTAATTTTGTAGCTCTTTATTACACCATTCTTCATATTTATTAAACTGCACATGATAGTACTATAATAATAATTATTATATTATTTTAAATTGTATTATTTTGCATTGTAGTTTTTGGTCTCATTAATATATCGTTTAAAAGTGAAATTCATATGAATAAATTCCACTCCTAAATGATATACAAATAATTATGATTTCATGTAAAAATACTCAAGCGTTCATGTATTATAATTATATATATATATATATATATGAGAATCTATATTTTGAATACATCCATGTATACATTTACTAATTGTTAATATTAATAGCATTACCCTGTTATTATGGTCAAATTCCACCAGCCTTTAGATATTAGAAATTAATCAAAATTGTAGAATATAGCTAATAGTTATAAATAATAAATGTATAAATGCATACATTTAAATATATATTCTCATATATATATATTGTACCAGGTTCGAAATGGAATGATCGAATCGAAACACCGGTCTCTTAGGCAGAGAAGAACATACTCAGAGAGTATATATGCCCGAACGATAGCTATAAAATATATAACTAGCATTACATTTCCAGGACATAGCTTCTTCTTGACTATTGAGTTCAACACCACATTCAAAGCACTTTTTTTTTGTGTATAAACACGGGTGCCAGTTAATTATCCAAGAATGAATAAATAACACGCTTTGAGCAATGGCCACTAACTCAACACCTAAATATCCACGACTAGCTCAGCTGTTTGTAATCACTAATAGATTATACATAATTAGTGGTGAAAAGAATTGATAAAGATTTGTAAAAGAATTGATAAAAAGAATTGACCGACAAATAGAATTTAAATTTGAAGACAATTTATTAACTAACATTAATTTATTAAATTTAAACATCTTTATAATTTTTTTTACTAATATAACACAAGCACATTTTAAATGAACACACTATAATATATATCTTATGAAAAGCATAAATAATGTTTGACATTTATAAAATCATATAGCATACACAAACATGCACATCAATAGTTCATTTTATGCATGATTATAGAGTTCAAATTACTTGTCTCTGGAGGCTTTACAAATTTTAATGCAATGGCTATTATGGTATAAATGAAAATAAGCAAATATTTTACCTAGGATTTTGAACGTAGATTTGGAACTTTGTTTTCTTCTTGTTTGCTGCTTCTTATGAATACTTCCAGCCAGCTGGGATGTTTCCTTGATGAGTTTCCTTATTATTTACAATTATTACTATTGGAGACAATTAGATATTGATGGAGATTTCCAAATTGTTATGCTGACATTATTTCATGGGCAGATCTTGCTGTTTTCATCAGACTGTGGAGAAATGTGTGTTCCCAAAAGCTGCTCAGCACTGCATTTTGTTTCTGGATACAATTAACTCAACTGATTGTCCTCTCTTGACTTAACTGACTCAATCAATTTCTGAACTGAACTGATTATCCGATAAAATTTTACTATTTATATCTGTGAAGGGTTTTTCTTTTCGATATCCTCCGGCAATATCTGTTGTCAAAATTCCTTTGATAATCCTTTAACAATGTGTTTTGGAAGATCATTTAATAATAGCCATCACAAACATGTTGTTTTACATTTTAATTAATAGCCATTGCAGAGTGTTTTCGAATTTTTAACTTTCATTTTAATATTTATTATGCATACATTTTTATTTATTTACAATCGTGCATATATACACACATATATAATTAGTTTTAAGATTATGAATGAAAAGAGAATTATATTTCGACTGATAATAATAAACTCTACTCCCTTTTATAAAATTTTTAGTTTAACTTTTCTAACCAAACTCCCCCTCCCCCCTTTCAATCAATTATTTTCTAACTTTTATTTCAAAATTAATGATAGAAAACTATTTGGCTCTTATCTTTTTCGAAAACAAACTGTAATAAACTCTTCAACATTTAATTTTACATTTTTCTTTTATGAAAGATTATTTTTAATAATTTTTTTAGATAAATTAGTATGTGCCAATTTCAATATTGGTACAATATATATATATATATATATTGTAATGGATGTTTAAAAACACCATTACAAAGTTGAAGTATTGCAGGGCTAAAAATAAATTTATAAATGTTCGATTTTCTTTATAAAACTTGATTAAAAGTTTTGCCGGTTTTTTTTTTGTTGGTACAAATATATATGTACATAAGTGGGAATTATATTTTAATACCACGGCTAAATTTGGTTTTTAATTTTGAAAAAAAAAAAAGAAAACTAAGATTACTATTTTTTTTTTATTTATGTAAAAGTAAATTGTATAAATAAATTGCGTTTCAGATTTGGGATTTAGATAAGAATAATTAAAAAGAAAGAAAACAAAAAGAAAAGAATTTTTCATTAGTTGATTCCTCCTATTTAAATAGAAAGTAGGCTGAAGTAAAGAAGGGTTCCCCTATTTTCTTCCATAGCATAAGCTTGTGGTTAAACACCTGTAGAGGTTCCTATTATTGCATTTTACACGCATATTCTCGAGGTTACAGCCTCGGTAAATATTACTTTTGTTAATTATATAACTATTGTTAGCTAGATAGAGAATTTTATAAATTTTAATTAAAAAGAAAAAGTTTTGTAATTGGTTCAGATATTAGATAGGATTCAACTATAACAGGCTTAATCAGGCCATTGTATTATTTTTTTTTTCACTAACTCTGGGATACTTCCACCAACTCTGAGAGACTTGCACAAACTATTCCTGCCAAAAATACTTGGAAAGAATGATTTCTGCATATTCTGAAAGCTGATCCATAATTATTCTACCTAGAATGAACATTAAACATACCATAGGGATATTTTCTTCAACCATGATGTGCTAAGCTTCTCACCAGGAAAGGTTCATATGCCTTGTGTCTACATTAACTGCCTATAATGCTATAAGAACCAGCTACAAAGAAACCACTAACTGACTTGCCTAAGCCTAATGTCAGGGAATCTAGATTAACAGACCATATTCAAGAAGTCTAGTGCACTAGCATTTAAATAAATTATTAAGGTATCTTATGTTTTACAATTTAAATAATTGTGTCTTAAATTTGATTTCTTTTTTTTAATATAAATGTGTTTCAAGTTTTATTTTATGTAATTCGTTTCTGTGCATTTTTTTATGAGTGCTAGTTTTAAACCTATACTGTATGTCCTATTTAAGTCTTAGTAAGTAAAATGGTATAGTTTTATTTATAATCTCACATTCCTTTTTATTATAGAAAGCAGTCTGGATATTACAGACTATTTTAATTAACTTCTGGCTTATGACTCATTTTATTCTTAGTTCTACTTATGTTGAGAAACTGTAATTATTTATAATAGACTATTATGAAATATAATAGTCATTAGTTTTATTATTTCAAACTTCCAATTCATTTATTAGGGGCAGGTACAATCATTATAACTCTTTCAATAGGTAGATCGTGAGCTCCTAGCCTGTCTCACTGTGAGGGAGGTCAATCGATTGAAAGTAATAACTTTCAACACTTTTTATTTTATTTATTAATGTTTTGGAAGTTAACCTTTGTATTTTTTCAGTTTTGACACAAGCTTGCATAAATCTCAAATATGGAGATGCAGCCTTTTCCTAACTATGGGTTATAAGCAGGAAGCTAACCTCCCTTGTGTTGCATGAGATCACTGTATACTTACTAATACTTTTCTGCTACTGCCAGTATTTTGCACTCTTTCACGCACAGGAAATCGCTCTCAAAACCATATAAAATATTTTAGTTTAATGTTGACGAATGTACGAGTAGTACATTTTAAGTGTGTTTTAAAGATTATTATTTAGAATGTTTATTTAATCATACCCATAATAAAATTATTTATTCTTTTTTTTTACTTGGCTGATTTTGTTTTCTGTTGCTATCTTTCCAACTTTCCGAACAAAACATAAGATTTCATTTGCTTGATTGAGCTAGTCCGGTGCATTTAAGTTCGTATATCCTGTCCACCCTTAAAATAAATCTAGTTCCGATTTTCGGACTAGTGGTGCTCTTGTGGTCAGTATATGTGAATCCAAAGCTTTCATCTGGTACAATATATATATGTAATAATATTATTATTCGATGTCTGTATTTTTTGAAAGCAATATGCATCATTATATAATTAAATATTTATAAATACAGTAATTAGATAATTAAAATTTTTATCCACTTAGGAGTGCTTCCGATTATCCTAGTAATCTTTTTCAACTAACACTTTGAAAGACTAATCTTCCCACAATTCCATGATTTTAATGTTTGCTGCCTGCCTATTAATTAAGACATGTTTATATTTGTATATTAGCATAGCTTCCTTTATTTTTCTTTTATTATTTTTTTCAATTTGCAATATTTTTACATTATTAAAATTGAAGTCAAAACCATAAATACATGACTTATTATGGTCTTAAAAACAGATGCTGAAATATTATTATCTACTTTACAATTTTGTTTTGATTTCTTAAGTGAATAAAATTTTTAATTATCTAATTACTGTATTTATAAATATTCAATTATATAATTTCATATTTATAATGGACGGAATGATTAACACTGGTCCCAAAGTTGATGACGCCATATATAATGGACGAAATGATTATCACTTGGATTATATAGATCAGATTCAACAATCAGCCGGTTTGATCACAATGTATGACCAACTTATACAAAGTCTATATGTGATGGTACACCTATCTATCGAGCCCCAAACATTGCTGACACCAGATATAATGGATGGTACTCTTCATCAACAATCATAAGCTAACCAAACCCAACAATGGTGTGCCAGATGTAACGGAATGTCAACTAACTTGCAGACTGTAATACTATGCATATGTAGCAATCTGCTGTGGGATAAGTTAATATGCTCTAATTTATTGCCCCTAATGAAACAATCTGCAGAGACCTACCAGGTTTAGAAGGGGAAAAAGGTTGCATCTAACTATGTTCAGACTGTGGGTCTTCTGATAGAATGCTAATGAGAACCTGATGAAATGCTTAACCAATGATTGCATATACTTTAATTGACCAACTCTATCCCTATTTACTAATATTAAATGCAATTTAGGTTAGTTCATCCACTTCCCCTCCTTTTTAAATTCCGTTATGCCCTAATATTCAAACCCAGAGAGAATATTGCTTTTGACTCCTTTAGCAGGTATGAACAGATACACACAGCAACTCCTGCACCTATATATAGGTTACAACTAGCATTTATTACATTTGTTTTATTTTCAAGCTTTTATATGATAAGAAAAATAGATGTGTGTGCATGCATAATTGTTTATAAACTATGGAATGTCAGAACAACTCAATAAACCAGGGACCGGAATAATACAAACTCTTAAACATTTATTAACAATAATAAATATTAAAAAGTATAACAACAATAGTAATGATAAAATAATAATAATAATAATAATCATCATCATCATCAACATCATATGTACATGTGTCACATATGAACCTCTACCATTTTTACTAATCAATTATTCTTATAATCCAATCCTTGTACCCCATGATAGAAATCCACCTATGTCACTCATTCTCTACAAATCATAATTATATAGAAAAATAAACTTTAGTTATTTAAGATAATTGAGATGCTGGCTAGCTAAATTATATATTTGTAGATGTTAACAACCTATTTAACAAGTTCCCCCAATTTTTATATATATATATGATAGAGATAGATACTAGTTGATTAGTCAAACATACTGGAAAATATATATACAAGGTTAATCAACAAAAAAAAACATATAATATGTATTCTGTATAAATTTTGCAATTTAATCTATGAAAATAAATGTAGAGAATCTTACCTTAATATTTATGAGGATAAAATAGAAAAATATCAAAGTGAATAATTCCCCCCTTTCTTTTTTTCTAATTCTAAAAAAAAATGAGGCTTCAGCATCAGAGTGTGAAAATACAACAGATAACATGAATAAAAAAAACAAATAAAAATTTTGATTCTTTGATTAAAAATTGTAATTGGAACAAAGTTCATAAAATCATCCTAATGGAGGTAGTAGTAGTTGATAGTTAGGAAAGTTGTTCTTCAAAGCAGTTTCACTTAGTAAATCATTTTCCTTAGCAAGAATAGATAGGTGCAATGGTGGCTCCTGTAGTTGTGTTCAATGGTAAACACTTTGATCCTCATTTGATTTACCATTAAGTATTCCAATGCTTGTTTACTTTAGACTGCAGGCATCTTCTTGTGTGTTTACAATAAAGTAAAAAAATAAATATATAGAGGTTTAATGCAGCTGGTAGGAAATGCCATGATGCACAGTAGCATGTTTTGCTCTAGCCTAATTTCATTTTAAAGTACAATTTAATAATTATTTGTAATCATAAATTTTTATTGGATAATATAGAAGCACTTTATGTATATATATATTAAAAAAATTATTTCGTTTTTCTTTCTTTTCCAATTTCAGCAGATTAATTTTCGTTATTCTTTTTGAAAAAATTTACAATAGTAAAAAAAATTACTCCAACAACCTTTAAAACATGCTTTAATTATTACAAAATTTATCAGTTATTTTTACTTTTTATTTCACTTTTTTTCCTCTGAATTTGGTAAACTTTTAGTTACAGCATTTGACTTTTAAAAATGTTTATAATTTAAATAAAAGAAAAAGCAAAACTCCATTTTAGTGTTCTCAATTTTAGTTTAAACTCCTGTCTATTGTTATAACTGCTATCTCTTTTGACAAGAAGAACGATTTGTAAAAAGTTTCTATTTTTATACAATTTGTTCATGTAGATCTGGAATGCTGAGATTTTTAACTGTCTATTGTTTAAATTTATTTAGATTTTTAAATGCCTATTGTTTAAATACATTTCATTTATTACACATAAAAAATAATAATAATAAAATCAGTTTTATTTTCACATATCACCACCTAACTTAACTTCAGGCTATCCTTAAATCATTTGATTACAAATTAACATTCAATATTAAAAATATATATATACATTACAGTGTTTAATCAAATAGTTTATATATATACAATATTAC
The DNA here is from genome assembly GCA_028023455.1 of Epiperipatus broadwayi. Classification (NCBI taxonomy): domain Eukaryota; kingdom Metazoa; phylum Onychophora; class Udeonychophora; order Euonychophora; family Peripatidae; genus Epiperipatus; species Epiperipatus broadwayi. Next base: position 7,535,718 of record JAQFVV010006222.1, read on the forward strand.
TTTTCAAAATATAGATCGTATTTTATTTAGAATAAAATAATAATTTATTATGTATTATATGTATATATGTAATAATAACAAACAAATAATTTTCCCACTATTAATAAAATTCCAAATGGGTTGGGTTCAATAAGCAGGCTTGATCTTTTTGTGAATATGTGCATTGTAAGCTACTCTTTACAATATATATATATATGTTCAAGCAAATATGTTCTGTCTTTTAATTGTGAAATTTTTATTTAATATATATTTTTTACAGGACTAGATGTAGTTTGCATGCTTAATAAACTTGAAAATTTTCATCAAAATTGAGATTTTTAATTTTAAATAACAGCTTGTATATGATAAAACAATAACCTCAAATGTGAATCAATAAAGGGGTATTTAACTACTTTTAAATGAAAGTGAAACAAGAATGGAAAAGTATTCAAATTTTCATCTGGTAATTGGTAAGCTTAATGAATATTGTCTTCTTCTTTTATGTTTATATATATAAATAAATATACTGGACCATAATTGTTAAAAGGAGGGTCGCCTTGACAACAGATTGAGCTTTTTTATTATTATTGGGTTTGTCTAAGTATTGACTGATTTGAATGATTTCTTATAAACCCATTTAGCCTTGAGCATTATTAGACTTAGTTAGTAATACATTGGATACAATTTGAAAAGTATAATTGCAGTTTGAATGTTATAGTTTATTATTTATTAATATGTTTTCAGAACAGGTAATATTTACCTGTTTAAGGAGATTTATTTAAACTTCTTTGAATCAAAAATTTCAGTCTCTGTGGTCAGGTTGCAATCTTTAGTGTCCATATAAATACTTTGGACCATAAATAAAGGTGTGATTTCATCTTTATTGTTAAAAGGAGGTTGCCTTAACAACAGATTGAGATTGTTGATTGGGATTGTCTATGTGTTGACTGATTTTAAAGATTATATATATATAATTCTGAAGCAGTATGTAATTTGCTTATACTAAATACTATATATATATATATACAGAAAATATTCAGTATAAGTAAATTACATACTGCTTTAGAATTGCATTACATCTTGGTATAAGTTTAGCCCATCCCTCTACTATTAATATATATGGATAAGTAATGGTCCGATAATATGAGAGGTTAGATTGATATAATGTCTATATGGGTATGACTACAATATCAAATCCAATAAGAACTTTGAGCATTACATCATTGGTTTTTCAATGAAATGGATGGTTAAATACTTGAAAGAATGAGAAGATCGAAGCCTGCACATTAAAATTTGAAAATTTGCTATCTTAATATATGCAGTTTGAGCACTGATTGTATATATGTGTTGGAGATTATGATCTAACTTAACTGTTGAGTGCTGGTTCTGCATAAAATATATATTGGGGATCATGTGATCTTTTTTACTTGCTGGATATCGATTGCTTGAGATGTAATGGAAGATGACTAGAATAAAAAATCATGAGTTCAAATTACGCTAATTACGCACACACACACACACATATATATAAGGGGTTGTTGGAAGAACCTTTTGTTTTACAGTAAGCTATTTAAGGACTATTTTATTTTTTTATTTTATACATATACAAATTAAGATTACTAAACTACTATTCCAATTATATTTTTAGGTGTTTATTTAAATATTGTGCTATATATCTTTTATGTATAATAGAAACACAATTTAAATATATTAAAAATTGATTTTTCTATAACTTACACTTTTTTCTTTTATGACTTCAGTTTGAAAATGTTTGGCTTTTTCATCAGAAAAAGAAGAATGATAATAGAAAACATTTGGCAGTATCTAAATAAACAAATAAACAAAAAATATGTATAATATTTTAATTAATAAGAACAACATAATATTAATATGTGGAGTCAGCACTCAAAAGAATTGACACTGCATCATATTAAATCTTGTTTTTTTTTACAGACAGCACACTGACATTTGTATGATCAATTTAGATTAACTTAGGACTTTTGTACTCTAACTAATAATAGCTAGATACTCATTTACTGATCAATATTAAATGAATATTTAAATTTAATATAAATTAGATGCTTCCTGGAAAAAAAAGCCTGTTTGTAATCTAAATTTTTTTTAACATTTACCTAGTTGAGATTTAAGGCATGGGCAAAGCAGAAAATGCATCATATATGCTATTGAATCATCTAAATGTTTATAGACAATCTACTTAACTATACAATGTTGATCAGTAGATGACTATCTAGCAAAAAAATAATAGAATATTTGTTACTTGAAAGTGAAATATTTGAAAATTATGTGACAGAGTTGATTTCAATCACTGATCTTTAGTCCTCGAGTCATTTTACAATTGTGTTAAATCGTACATGGATTGTTATCTAAAAATTAAAGACCCCATTTGGTGAATGATATATCAAGTTCTTACTGTAAAAATAGAAATATGATTGCACTACTTGTTGTAAAAGATATAATGAGAAAAAAACTAGTACATGGTATGATCCAAATATGATAAAATAAAGGTAACTCCATTTTCAGTGCCAGCTATAATAAGATTGAGTAATCAGTGATTACTAGATGATAATTCATTTAAATCCTAATCTTCTAATCACTTTTTGACTTTCAGTGTTATCACTGAGACTTGGGATTTAAAGCTGGAAGTAATGAAGATACATATCTAGCAACTATTTTTAACTCCATTTTTAACTTTGAAAATTTACAAACATCCTAAGATGGTGAATTCAAGCTAATCTGCTTAAACAATTATATAAATCTGACTACATGTAAATAATTTTTTTTAATACCTTCAGTTTTTTTATTAGGTATATATGCCAATATCTCCTAGATATGAATTTTAATAATAACAAATTAGTTCTTTACCTTACATAATATGATATAAACCAAAGGCAACTTTTTACTCCAGTATCATCTATGATAAGGTTAAATAATCAGTTATTATCTGATGATAATGTATTTGAATCTCCATTCACAGTCCAGTTTTTGGCTTTTGCTTTTATCAACAGGGCTTGGAATTCAAATTTGGAAGTAGTGTACTAATGTATCTTCCACCCATCTGATAAGAAAAGCTATAAAAGAGAACTTTCAAAAATATAAAACATTATCTTGGTGATTAATTTAACTTTGCTTTAGCAGTAATGAAAGAAATTCATCTATATAAAGTATGTGAAAGAATTCTGTAAAGAATTATTTTATCAAAAGGGTTTATAGAGAACAAAATATCTTCTACATTTGCAACATCTTTTAAAATCCAAAAGTATTTTAAATGGAAATCATGGGAAAATTTCAGAAAAAAAAAAGAAGGAAAAAATATAGATATTGTATAAGAAACAGATAAAGAAATAAAGGAATTATTACCAACTGATTAAATGATAAAGCTGTACCAGACGATTGGAAAAATTTAAGAAAAGTGGAAAGATATCTTACTGGTCTGCCAACCTTTTGCTTTATACAAAATCTTTGTAAAGATTAAATAACTCACCTACAAAAAATTTAGACTAAAAATAAATAGATTTAAAAATGATTTTAGCACAATAGGTCGCATACAAGTATTAAAAGAAGTTTCAGAAAAAATCAATGAATATGAGCTGTCATTATCCTTCAAATATGTAGATTATGAAACATGCTGATTCGATAAATATTTCAGATATGGATTTGTTTATACTGTCATAGAAATCTTTGTTTTCATCAGAATCTATGTTCAGCTGTTCCAAATCTTTAATTAGGTGTTCAAAGCCTTTTTACAGAATTTCGTAAATTAAAATGAGAAGCAAATGTGAACAAAAGTAAGTGAAGATGGTTTACATCATCTATAATTTGCAGATCTTTGAAGTTATTTTCCCAAATAATGTTTCAGGGTATCAGAAATGTTGCCCATTAAATTCTAAAAAGAGTAATATTCAATGGCTTTTTAAAGACGAAGAAAGTAGAGATTGATAATAATAAATTAGAAGATGTTAACAACTATAAATATCTTGTTCAGCACATAACAGAAGTGCATAGATTTCAGAAGACATAGTGGAGTATGAAGAAACATATATTGGAAGCAGCAAGAAAAAATGAAAAGTTAATTACATGAATGAGAAAGCAGACAAACATCACTGACATTATTGAAGGAAGTAAGAAGCTAAAGTGGAATTGAACCAGATATGTTGCTAAGAGGATGACAATAGATAGTTAATTGATATCTTGAATTAAAATCGAAGGAATTACAAAAAATGAAAATATAACGAGATAAAAACATAGTTAAATAATGGAGAAAAGAAAATTATGGATAAGAGATAATGAAGTAAATTAGTTGGTAAGATTTTCCATCTTTAAACAAATTAATAGTGGTTTAAAATAAGATTTAATAAAGGTGACTACAAGAGAAAAGTTTCTTTGGCTTTATCCCACAGAGCAATAATAAAGATGAAGACAATACTCACCATGATAAATAAATGCTAGTTAATAACATTTTTGTTATTTACTTCTTTGTTTACTTCTAAAAATATCCAAAAACTCATTTATAATAATTAAAATGGGTAGCTGAATTATTTATGAAGTGGTTGTCTAGAAAAAATTATAAGTCTGATAGGATATGATTCTCTATCAAAAAATTGTTCAAGTACTGCACAAATTCAAATTCTAAAGTCATGTGCATGGTAAGAAAATGCATTAATCATATCATGAGTCTTTTCTGTCCATGCACACATATATATCTTCTTTTTAAAATGAAATAGTCATTAAAATTTTTATTAATTTACTATTTATTAAACTTTCACACGACCCACCATTTACCACTCTATCTCATATCACTGATACACTTGAACACATATATGTCGAAAAGATAAATAATCACCAATATATGTACTTCATGCTAAACCAGAAATTATCAGTTGGTCCAGATGAGTGGTGGGTCATGTGAAAGTCTGTGCTCATATACCCTATATATTACATATAGTGATACAGGTATATAATAAGCCCATATTTCGTTATTACTGATTAAACTGAGTCTGGGTATGTTTTTGAGCTAATCATTCTAGAAAAAAAAACGATATTGGATGAATTGGCTTGACTTCCGATTTGATCTTAGATGTAACTGTGTAAAAAAATAGAAAGTTACATAAAAAATAAATGAAAACAAAATTTTATATTCTGGGGTTTTTTTTTTAAAATATCATATTACTTAAAAAATAATCTTGAATGCAATCCTCTTTCAAGAAATATTTAGTTTTTTTTAAAAAGCATTTTAATTGTTCTCTATTTTATTTATTAAGAAAATTATTTGGAAAAGTTTCAAACTTTTTATTAACATTTCTGATTACTATATAGTGCAGTCTTATTTTATAATGGCAAAAATATTTTAAGGAAACGGGGATATGTTTTGCCCTTATAAATTAAAACAATTACATAAATATGCTAAACATAAAATTATTCATTCTGTGCGAAATTTTTTGGTTAAAAATAATTTAGTAATCATGTTTTTGTCAATTTATTTGCCTTTATGTTGATAGTTACCATTGATATTTAAACATTATTATTGTTACGAAGTGAAAGAATTTCAGTGTTTAAAGTGTTTATTAAAATTTTATTACATAGCTCTAAATATCAAGTTTAAAGTAAATTATGTTAAAAGTAAATTGCCACCAACAATGATCAAACGTTATGGCATAATCACTTTCCTCTATTAGAAATCTGAAGTAGAAAAGTAATATATATATATATCAAAGTTTTTATATTGAGTGTTTAGTATCTGCTTAGAAGATATATTTTTATTATATGAGTAAAACACTGAAATTTAGTTACTGGATTTATAATATTTTGTCAGTACACTTTAGGTAGCCATTTGGAGCTTTCAGAATCAGTCTATACAAAACATAATGAGATATTATCACGGCTTCTAGTGGAAATGCTTGGATAATTATAATCAAGGCCTTTTTTTAATCTTAAATTCTATTACCAATGCATTTTGAGATGTTTTTATATAATAGAATGTAATAAAAACCAATTTAGACTTCAGCACTCTGTTACCAATACTAATATTTTAATGAAAACAATGTGAATACTTTTTATAGTGATAGCTAATGAGATTTCTTATAAGTAAATAACACACATGTGTACTACATGTTCATTAATTGAAGTAATATGAAAGTTAATTGTGGCTATGAAGTTCTGAAAATAATATATTCTGTGCAGTGATTGTTATTAGCAATGATGTCAGTTGACATCTCATAAATGCTCCATAAGTTCTTTTCAACAGTACTTTAATGAAGAGAACTGTTTTGGCATCATCTAAATGTGCTTGTGTATGCATATATACTTTTATGTTTTGGGTTTTTTTTAATTAGTATATTCCTTGACTTTATTATATCACAACAATCTATCAGCATGAAAATAAAACCATTATCTCTCATTATGCATTCATTTTGGAATAACCTTTGCCTTTTCACGTGAACACAAACAACTTAACTTCATATAAATTAGATATACTTAAAACATTCTTTCCACTACACATTTTTAAAATATATGAACAAAGACATGTGAAAAAGTCAAATGACCCCCAAAGTATTAATTTCATGATAAAACAGCAATTATTAACTGTCTGAAGTCACAATCTTTATGTATATATGGCTTTATTAACTAATGTCAAATTATTACATTTTGATTAACAAGAGTCAAGATTTGGCTCTCACAACTTTGACACCAATCACTTCAAATAATGCATTAACAATTATTATCCATCATTTATTAAACTAGATGTTATCCCTAACCTAGATAAAGATTAATATATTTGTTTTTCAAGAGATATCAATTTCTGAATTTCCATAGCCATGTTGATAGTTTGATAATTTTCACTACTACACTCTCATCTAAATTAAACACTTTGTAGAATAGTGAACAAGTGCTACATTGTAGATATATATTTTCTAGGTATTTTGGCTTTTTATCATCTCATTGATCATCTTAATTTTACCATATCACAAACATCCATTATCACAAAGCCAGATCATACATATATTTTGGAACAACCATTACTTTTTTAATTAGAAGTTAGACCTAAACATATGAAATAACTTATTTATATATATATATTGAAATGGTTATATGTCTCATGGAACCAATAACATAGTAGTGTGTGTGCACATACATATATAAAGTGGAAAGGAAAAGTAGAAGTAAACACAGACAAAAAAATTTTGTAGATATTTTCTATATTACACTGGAATAACAGTTAAGAATTAAATAATTTTGAATTTAAATTTTTTTTATTATAAATTAAACATTTAAAAAGAACTAACTAATATTTTATTAATTCTGATTTTGAAATTAAATCAAGCATGCTTTTATGTTACAGTAGATATGTCTATTTTGATTCGAACTTTTTTTAATTAATGCTTATATAACATATTTTGATAAAATTCTACAGGATTGTTTTTCAAGAGATTAGAATAAATTGAAAAGAGTCATTAACTGTTTTCAATCAAGATAAAAAAAAACTTAAATTTAATTACCGTATTTTTTCCCACCCGGATTATAAAAAGGTTGAAAAAAAGATATGGGTATTTTTTTTAGTTTTACTGATTATGACAGAGTTACCATGAAGTTATAACTGAAGACAATAGTGCAAGTTTAATAGCTGCTAGTAGTTTGAATTCATGTAGAAGTAAAGGGTCTGCTTTCTATGTTTTCTATAGTCCATGTGTATATTAGATAGCATAGAGACTGAAGGGAGATCACTGCATGTCAACAGTTACCTGGATTATGTCTTTCCCAAAAATGATAATAAGCCAGTCTATTGTTTAGAAGGGATCAGATTAACCAGAGAAACCAGCAGTTTGTTGAAGAATTATTTTATATGTATACTGTTTTATCTATATGCAGAGAAACACAGATAAAGAAATGTGCTGCATCATATATATATAAAGTATAGCTGGTGAGTTATTTTAAATAATTTCTTTAGTCAAAATGACAGTTATAATTTTGTAATTTATATATATATTTTTAAGTGACATGCATTTCCAGTATATTTTATATACAAAAAAGTAAACTCTAAAAATCATTCTAGATTGGAAAACAAGTCTTGCTGGAATATTTTTAAAGAGATGTTTATATTTAATCAAGAGTAATCTGTTAAAAAATAAAAAGAAAACTTTTATGAATGACCATCAAAGAATTAATATTATTTTTTTAAAAGAAAAAGAAAAAAAAAGAATTTTTTTTTGTTTACCATTAGATAATGAATGAATTAGATTCATATTTTATATATATACACACACATGTGTGAACTTAATGTATACTTTCAACATAGAATTAATTGCAAAAAATATATTTTTAATAAGTTTATTATTTTGACAAATTAAAAATATATATTGAAACGATAACTTTCCAAGCCCCTATCGTTTCACCATCAAACCTAATGACACTCTCATCTGTGCTAAGTTCGAACCTATTTAAATGTTAATAAATTTAAAATTAGTTCATGTCTGTCTAAACAGCATTATATATTTACGTGTGAACCAACGCTATAATTAGATAGGATTAGTAAAATTATAGCATACTAAAGTTATTTAATATTTCTAAAAATGGTTATTATATTATTTAAGTTAAGAGTAAATTATTAATTTTGTTGTTTAATACTGTAATTTCGTATGTGGATATATAATCTGTGCTATATAGAAGGATATGATTTAAAATATGTAAAAGCCATTATCTAAAAATAATATTGAATATGTTTAAAAAATTGTTAAAAGATTTCTTGTTTTAAATATATTTCAGGGAAAAGTTTCTCGAAAATATATTTAAATCTATATCAAAATGTTTGTAAATTATTTTAATAAATATGTTAAAAATGTTTTCGTTTTAAAAAAATGTTAAAAGGTTGTTTTTAAATAGAAAGAGTTTCTATTATATGTAAGATTAAAAATAAAAGCTGGTCAAGTAATTAAAAAGATTTTTGATTGTAAACAAGTGTCATTAACGACCACACCTGGAATTCGTAAAAAGTAAAACTAGTTCAAAATTTACTAATTAAAATGTCCTTAGATAAGATTTAAGTTATTTTAAAATCTAAATTGGACAATTGTTTGCAACGAAAAATCTTAATTATAATAATAGCTTATGGAATGTTTCTAACATAAGTTATCTAAGATCTGGATTATAAATTGAAAAATATTTAATTAAATTCCTGAGTTTAGTGAGTCTTGAGGTGGGAGATTCCGATAAGGAAAACAGATAAATACTCTGTATTTTTAACGAGAGAGCTATATTGTTAGAGAGAGAGAGCCATATTGTTAGAGAAAGAGAACCATATTGTTAGTGAGAATTGCAGCCAGTCTTCACAATTGTTAATGTTTAACATGTCCGGCTAAAAGCGGGCATCTTGTTGCTGTTACTCCGCAAGAGAACGGGGTTTCTCTCGTCGAAATGCCTAAACCACCATTATGCCGATAAAAGAGACGAGCCTAACATAATGGGAAAGATGATGCCGCCCAGTCAAACTAAACCAAACCAACAGCCAAGAACTTGCAGATAAATCATACCGGTACCGTTTTATTTTTCAAACCGCAGAGCTCTGTGTAATTCTGTGTAAATGTAAATAATATCTATATAAGTTAGCTAACTTTCTTTTTAAAATAATGATAAAGCTAAAATGTAATCAAAACTTAAAATCCATTTAATATTTTAAATATGTCACTTGCTATCAAAATTTAATGTGTTAAAGTTTAAATAATCTGACTTATTTATATTTTCCTTTCATTTAAAGTACATTATAAGCGTCTAATTTAAAGTTATATCACTGCGGTTGTGTCTATATTTCTTTGCTTATTTTATTTTAAATGCTTATTATATTTTATATGCCAATATTTCGAAACAGTGAGCACTTAATTTCATGTATGTTTTAAGAAGATATTTTTTGAAAATCTTCGCGTACTTTGTTTATAGCTTCAACTTTCTGCGCTGTTTCGAAATCCTATTTTTTTTATTATTTAAATGATTTAATATGTGAAATGTGGCTCTTTTATAATCAACCATTTAAAAACTTAACCTTTTAGTTTTATTTAGAATTAAATTTAGCCTTGATCATATAAGTATATTTAACATTTAAATTCTTAAGTCCATAGAAATATACTTTTCCTCCTTAAATATTTATTATCTATAAGTAACTTAATAGATCGAACATGTCAAAGTACAGATGTAATAATATTCCCTTTAGTAGCATAGACATTTATTATCAGGCTACGCAAGAGTTGGTCCCAATTTGATAGAGCTAATATGCTATTAACTCGTATTTCATAGTATGAAATATACCATTCTTTGCTTGGCGGATGTGATATTATTTTATAAAAATATTCTCGTTTTGCTGCTATACGTAATATACGTATCTTAAGATGGAGCCACGGCATTGCCAGCACATCTTCTCTTATAGGGTAGAGCAGTAGCGAAGCCTGAGCCAAGGCCAGGTTAGCACGTAAGACCCCCGCCATTCCTGAACACAATGTTCCTTTTCACGCAGCATTGCGATCGGTTACAGGGTACCGGCGTTTGTCGCAAGAACCCTAAAGTTATTTCATCCATCCGCAGAGCGACTTTTCCTATTATTGTTTACCTGTGCCATAGCGCATTGGTAAAATCTTATGCAGCCAACTCTCCCACCTTTATATAACGCTTTCAGCATTCTGAAATTTTCTCTCGAAAGCCATGTTCGATCGATCATTACTTGAGCTGGTTTATGCGCTCGTTATTAAATTATATATGGGTATTTTAGTAAATAAATTCATGATCAAAGTTCGATATAATTATGTATCTTCCAGCCACAAATGTAATAGGATTTGGCTTATCGAGATTTATAGACATAACGTAGTGATTAATTATGTATCAATTGTAAACAATTCCTAGGATGGGCACATGTTAAACTCATCTATGAAATTTAATGATTACTTATGTAAAGTGATTTTGAATTATCAAATGTTTGTACATTCGACGCTGAAATGTGTAAAACTGATCAATTTCATGCCAATTGTAAATAAATATATAATTAATTTAATGTATTTCGTTCTCTGTTTCGTTATTGATCTAATTCAATCCAATTCTAATTACTATTTATAGTCTATATATGTGAAAACTATGCATTAGGTTAAATTAAATTTAGTGATATTTTAGTCAATTAAGAACCTTTCTTTTATTCATCAGAGTCTTATTGCTTCTCCGTGACCTATGTCGGCCATGTGGAAAGAGGTATACTACGTGTAATTTCAAGGTGGTCATTCGTAGGGTCTTGAGTCTTGGAATCCTGGCTTACGAGTTGAAGTGCGGTCGGACTCGGGATGTTACAGTCCTAGTCTGGTCAGCTTCGGTCTTTTTTGCTTGGATTCTGAATTCTGTTACGCGAATGTACAAACTTGACTGTTACAATATTAACATCAGTATGTGCACACATTTCCATGAGTATACACATATGTATGTGAAAATAGTCATTATTTATGTATCATTATAATGTGATCTTATTTTTTATTATTCTCATATGATAATTCTCATATGTTACAGCACATCTGTGTATTTATGTAGATGATTGTCATGTAGACACATATATATTAAATCAATCATATGTATTATAAAATAAATATTCATTTATAGGTTTATGATAATTCAAATATATTCATAATTATACCACATGTTTGTGTGCTTATATGTGTGTGTGTATGTTTTGTGCAAATCTATTGAAACATATTTGTAAATTACAATGTAATAGTGAATTTCTTTTTTATATTAACCCAAATCAGAAGACTTAATTTATATGTATAGCCCTATTCTGCAACCCTTAATTTTATTTTTATTGTTATTAATAAATTGATATTTCATTGTTAAAGTTATTCCAGTGAATTTACTCAATCCTAAATAGTTTAGAATATTATTTTGTTCCTGAGCTAGATTTGTGCATAACAGAATGTTATATCAAAGGAGTTTATACTTAGTGTTTATGGACAACCAGTTGATAATGATACTGGATTAGTGCATCAGGAAAATCCTTTAAAATCCATATACTATATTTTATTTCATTTAGTATTTATTAGAAATTAAGTTTATAGTGGCCAGTACATTAAAAGTACTAAATAGCCAGGCATTAATAATCATCAGCATGTTTTAGCATTGCAGCATTATTTTTTTACTGTTATATTCTTATGGATTAGCACTTAAGTTTGTGCATCCAAATTATGGTTTAAATAATCTGCTCCAAGCTGGCAATGATTAACTAATTAACCTGGTCCATAGTAGATCCATTTCAAATCCAGTCACAAGATTGACTGTTGATTTATTTTGTATTTTTGTTCATTCATGATGATGAATGATTATTGCTTTTCTGTAATGCTAGGTGAACTTATAATAACATATATTTGCTTGTAGTTAGTTCTATGTGAATTTCTTCAGCTCATGCTCAGGCTCATTTTTTATATTCATGTACATCCCTTTTTATATATTTATATTCAATTTTATATTTTGACATGTGGTTGTTGATGATGGACTTTCATCTTCGCAGGTTAACCCAAAGACCTATGCCATTACATTATATTAGATACATTTAAGAATGAATAAGTGTGATTTTTATAGATAACAAATTAACTGTCATCTACATCTAATGTTATAATGGCTTCAGATTTGAGTGACACAATTAATCTTATTCTGCAAATTCTGTAACTCATTCCAAGTTGCTCTCATAAAGAAGGGAAATGAGAATGTTATAAATCCAGATTTTCCATTTGAGAGGTAAATGTTTTTTTTCCTCTTAGATAAGAATAACAAGACATAACTTTACCAATTAATATTTTTATTATTAATTGGATTGACAATGGTACAGATACTTGACAAAACACGAAAAATTTGCTCAGTTCATATTGTAGATTGTGGCAGCAGATGCTACAGTATAAGACATGTCTAATAATTTTATAATAAGACTAATTAAAACAAAATTAGCAGCAAAATCCATAATATATACAATATAAGTATAATGAGAAATACAATAAATTTATAATTTCAATTTAGTGAGAAAGTAAATTTTTTTATTTTGGCTGACTAGTAAAACCATTCATCTAAAAGTATACAGTATTAAAACTAATGGATTTATTTCTAAACAAACTACAACTTATCAAATATTTAAATTATAAATCTTTTTAAAAATTATGCATGTAAATTTTTATTTATTTATTTCATAAGTAGTGCAAAAGAAAAGAAAGAATTTATATATTCTGCAATCGTAGATCTGAAATTTATTGTTTAAATGTCAACAATGTTTTTAAAGAATGTCAATAAAATTTACTGGAAAATAAAAAAGAGTTCTGCATTGTTGAACTTTTTTAACGTCTACTGAAATGCGAAACACAAATTAAAATTAATATCGTGGTAATGATTGATATATTGATTCTCCGGAAGAAGAAGGGAAAAAAATTCTAGATACAAGTGAACTTTTTACAAATTCGAGTGTTCATTTTAAAATTGATTTATTTTGAATTTTGCTTCCGATATAAAATAATTTGAAAGCAATATTACTTTGAAAATATCTTGAATTTTGACTTAATGGAGAAAAAATATATACATTCAAATAAGAGTTTAAATTATATGACGACAATAATTAAGTGATGGTCATTGATTTGTTGGTAAAACCTTAAACTTTAAGATTAATTTATTTTACTAATCTAAGTCTAGAACTTGTATTAAAAAATTTGGATAACAAATACAAATCTCATTGTGTGTGAGAATATTACAGAGATTTGCACAAATGAACACTGTAAGCAAGCAATAAAAGCCAGTTATGATTTAATTTATTTTCCCCTTAACACTTAAAACAAACATTAAATATATCTTAGTATTGAATGAATAAACTATAGCAATGTTTTATATAGTTCTTATGCATTTTCTTACAATTAGAGAAATATTTCTCTGATGATATGAGATTCTTGCTGTAGTTTCTTTCTTGCGGTTTGCACTGGATCAGAATGATCTTCATAACCATTCTCTGTGTAATATAAAAGTCAGTTATGATTTACATATCTATAAGAATAAGATTTTGCCATAAGATTAACCGGTGGAAAGAGACACAGTAACAATATCTAGATAGACTTTCACAAACCATTACTTCAATGCCTAGTCGTTTAGTTAAGCAAATATAAAGTCTTGGCTTGCTTAGAAATTTTCAACTTCCTGAAATAATTCCATCCAGATTCAAACATCAAGTTATGTGTAATGCAGACAGAGGCCTTTTAATTCTGCCTGTGCTTATCTATTATAATACTGAGCCTACCAAGGCCATTCATTTATTAACTACTTCTATTAAATAATGTTAGTATTTCTGTTTACTATTATGACTTTTTTTAAAGGTAGGCTTATAAAAACTATATCAATTTCTGAGACTTATAATAAGCCATTTAACTATGAATCTCAGAGGTTGGTCCAGTTTAAAAGATTTATTAGTAGCCATGCTATTTTAAAGGATCAGTTCCAATAGTTATAAGCATAGTAGTTTTTTTTTCTCACTTTTATTGTTTTCAATAAAGAATTGAAACAAGAATTTCTGCTCATGAACAAGTTATTGTAGATCTGTTTATTTTATTATATATTAAGTTCATTTTTATGAGATGGTATGATATTTGGATACCAAACTAGCTGAGTACAATAGTATTATGTAAATCTGTCAAATATTTTTTCCTTTTATTTTTTTTATTTGATTTTTTTATCACTCAGAAATAAATTTGGAACTTTTTGCTTATTATCAATTAATTTAATCATTGATACATTTAAGCAAATTTTAGCATTCATTCATATTTATTAGCCATACTATGACTATAAGTATATTAAATTGATACTAATAATAGAATAGTGTATAAAAAATATCTAATTATTATTTGCTAAATATATACTATGAAACACAAGTATGTCCACATACATCACATTTGATTATAGAGTATATTTATAATAATATCTTGTGATGATAAGTTTTAAACTATTCTTCAACAATTATTTTTTTTTAGACTTCAACATCTTGCATAATTTTAGCTTTCCTTTATATTTTATTTTTAGCTATATCCTTCAATAAAAGCATCTCTTTATGTTTTCGATTATTCTTTGATTTTCAAGATAGAGATTTTTAAATGCTTTGTTTGGCTGGCATTTATCAATAAAACTTGTTAGAGCAAATTAACAGAGCTCTTTATTATTTTAATTTTTATTTACAAGCTTAAAAATAGAGTCATGTAGTATATGACTTTGATTTTTTATTGACTATTTATAATCTTTGCTTTAAAGTTTTAAGCAATGTTATATTGCTAAGGCTATTAATATATGGTTTGGCTGAAGATCTTTCAGCCCCATATAGCTATTTAAGTTAGATAGCTGGATTTGAAGACATTTAGGTGTCTAAAAAATTCAGATTTTCTACTTAATAGTTAACTTTTAGATAAATGCTGGCTTTGGCTTGGTATTTTTAGATCTAATGTCTGAAACTATCTCAGCACCTCAGTGTGGAGTGCCAAAGCATGAAACCATTAGCTGAGGCTAAGGAGTGGTTTTCAAGATAGAGATTTTTAAATGCTTTGTTTGGTGGCATTTATCAGTAAAGCTTGTTAGAGCAAAATAGTAGAGCTTTTTATTTTTATTATTCTTTAAGATGGAAATAAGATTCAACTTTTCCATGAAAACTATGCTCAAATTTACTGTGAAATACTTTTTAGTAGAACTTTTGCTTATTGTATGCATCACTTGCACAATCCAATGAAAATATAATATTCAGAAATTCTGAACATCAAGATTAAATTTATGATCCTTTCACTATATAATCAGAATGCAGTAGGCTTTCACAATTCAATTCTACATTGTGTCAATAATGGATCCACATCTTATTTGCATACAATACATTTGGCAAAATAATAGTTCTGTATATAAATAAGTATGAAATATTTTATTCTATTATAATTTAACAATTAAATCCACCATTATACCAAAATGCTTAAAATGATATATAGAGTTGATGTATGTAATGACTTAATTGAATAACGGTAAGACAATAGTTTCTTCTTCACAGTAGAATAAGCAACCAAAACAACCTGTTTACTTATTTTAAGTTTTGCGTCCTATCGGATATAATTTATTAATAGTAACACTGCTATTTTTGTTATAATTAGACACTTCCTTTTTATATATGATTTTTAAAACTGTAGCAAACTTGCAGAATATTTTATACTTTTTAATTGAGGATTAATTTAAATACTTCTACTCACTATCAACTGCTTATTACGATGTATTAATAAATCAACCTGATATCTAGATTCATTAGTGTTAATTAAAGAAATGAAATGTAACAAGAGCAGCTTCTTATTCTAAAGCTATCTACAGAAAGCTTGAATAATAAATGATTTCCAGGTATCAATGCATTTAAATCCCCATTTCCAGGTTGGCCTCTGCCTAATGCAGCTGTGTAAATTTTAATTACATGTAGTTCTATTTTATTAGTTAAGCTAAAATTTTGAAATTCAAAACACAGATTTTGAACTGAAGCTGGTTACTAGATGCACGATTACATTACTTTTAGTTTTGAACACTAAGTCGATTAATGAAGGTAAAACCCAGAAATTAAATAGAGATATAGATTACTATTGATTGCAAAAGAGCTAATTTTGCTTTATTATATATGTGTGGGTGTAGAGGTGAGTGAATTGTTATTATTAGTAGTAATGAGATAAATGATTAAATAATGTACATAAATGAATTAATTATTAGGATAAATGTATTAAGAGGTAAAGAGATAAATATTTAATTCATAAAAATGGCATTATATTAAAGACGGTGCTAAATTTAAAGTCCCATACGCAATTTACTATATAAATTAAACATTCACATTATCTATCATTTCCTTCTAAACACTTTCTAATTTAATTGATGCATTAATTATGAAAGAAAGCATCTAATTAAACATTTATTTCTTGTGATAACTTTTTCAATGACTCAACATTTTGGCTGACTTATGTTCTACTACTTATAAATGCTTTCCACTTCTCTAAAATTATCAAGCAAATTTTTGACAGATCAATAATCAATGGGGAGCTGACAGAATACCAGTGGTAAACTCTTTGTCAATTTATCCTCACTGTCCCTTCTGTACATAAGAAAATATCCTTGCCTTTTTTTTTTTTTTATTAATTCATAAGTTCTTAAAAAAATATTAGTAGGAGGCTAATAAATTATCTATTACAAAATAAAAAGGCTACTATTAATTTTTAAATGCAATAAATAAAATTCTAACAAATTGCTTATGGGGCCTGGCTTTTCATGTACAGTGTATACGGAAAAAAAAAACGAAACGTAAATAGTTTGCTGCAGAGCAAAGACGTTTTCAGAGCTTCTCTAAAGAATACATATTCAATCTGGCTAGTTAATTATCGATTAACTAGTCAATGGTTTAAACTTTCTTAGAGTTCCTTAGTTATTTGGAAAAAGTTTACAATCTTGCTTGTAACTTCATTTGCTTAAAACAATTTACAATTTCTATAAAGGATTGAATCACGAATGCATTAATAATTAATCGCAGAGCTTTTAAAGCTTTACAAATCTATGTATATGTACATGTATTTCAACACATCTCTCTGATCTAATACCACACACACACACACATTATAATAAAATGGTCAGGTTTATACAGATCTAACACCACTGATGAGGCAGTATTTTTTCTAACAGATATAGAATGACATAGCTGCTAAAAAAAAATGCTGTATAAGAGTTATAACTCCACCTACTCACTGCTGGAAAAAAACTAGATGGAGTACTTGTAAATTCATACTTCTGATGTAAACATTATGACAAATGATCTTAGTCACAAGAAAACCAAGCTCACAATTAAATAAATAATCAAATTATTCATAACATCAAACACATTTTTATAATAATAATCAGCCCTTAAGCTATCAACAATCTCAGCCTGTAGTCAAGACAACCTACTTTAACAATAAAGATTGAGATTGTTGATAGCTTAAGAGTTGATTTTTTTCATCTACATTTATTCATCTATTAAAACCTAGAGTAATTGGCTTTATTGTCTTAATACATTTTATAATTTGGTAAGACAATGAGTAATAAAATGTAATTGGAAGTGGGTGCAATAAATATAATTTAAAAAAAAAAAAAGAAAAAATACTCTCTTGGATGGCTAATAATTAGAATATAATGACAAATTCTCATGAATCCACCTTGAGTGACATTTCATATCTCCACACTTGATTGTGAACTGAATTTCATTTTTCCATGATATATAAAACCAAATACAATTAATAATATGAGTGCACAAATATAAATATATATATATGGTCTGCTACCATTAAATTCCACTTTGCAAAATCTTTAATATTATAATGTATAAATAATAATAATAATAATAATAATAATAATAATAATAATAATAATAATAATAATAATAATAATAATAATAATAATAATAATAATAATAATAATAATAATAATAACAACAATAATAAAAATAATGATGATGATAATGATTCTGAATCTTCCCCAGTAGACAATATACAATTGATTCACTCAATCCATAAGTAATAAATGTTAATGTAATAATTGAGGTACAATTTGGATTTAAAACAAATGTTTGGATCATGAAGATGCTGAAATTTTTTATAATACAAGTCACGTTGTGAAAAAAAAAATCAGGCATAAATTCACTTTCCAAATCAATTTCTCCTTATAGAGATGTAATTTGTTTAATAAAAATAATAAATAATATACTAGTGATAAAAGTAACACTTATTTTTTTCAAAATGATATGTTATAATTGCAAACTTTGTTTGGACACTACAGCCTTTTGGAATCCTTTTTATTCTGCTAATATTTTTAAAGTGTTCATTGGATTAAAAAAATTTGAATAGACATGGTTACTTTTAAATTATTAATTTAAATAAGATTCTTTTCATACCTGTATTTTTTAATTTTATATTGAAACATTATTTGAAAAATTCCATTGGAAATTTCTTTATAGTTGCTTTATATTTTATTTTTAGCATATTTAATGAGAGTTTTTTTTAATTATATCACTTTTACTTCAATGAATATTGATATACTGCTTCTTTGAATATTTCATATTGAATATGAGAGACTGACATGTTTTTTACTTCTTAAATTAAACCCAAGAATGAATTGTATATGTTGTTTTAGCATTCCTTCTTTTTTAAAAAAAGCTTGTATGGAGTTCATTAGCCAATTACATATTTGTATGTCACATGTAAAGCTTTTCATTTTGATAAATTAGTTTTGGAAAGGGATTTATTATATATATAATAATTCCTAGACATTTCCTTTCTAGAATAATAAAAATGAATTATTTCTTTCATGGAAAGTTTTTTTAATGTGTTATATTATATCTCGATTATTATTACTTATATTATTGAAATGATGTAACTTAATAGATTTTAAAAAAAAAAACTTTTAATGTTTTTTTTAAAAAGTAAGAATATAATGAGATTTTTTTCTTTCCTTCCAGAATAATTCTGATATATTAACTAATCATAATTTCTGCTTTCAGCTAATTAGATATGAAACAATTTTAGCTTCCTTCTTTTATGATGCTCTAAAGAATGGAGAAATATTTGCTACTAAGAAAACAATGTATGTTTTTGGTAATAACTCATTTTACAAAACTATTGAAAACTTTACAAGTGACAAAATTAATATTGTTATTCTTGTTTTGAAGATATTAAATATTGAAAAATTATAAAATAATTAATATAAAGTTGTGTGAACATACATATATTACTCATCATCTTTTAAGAAAAAAGAACATTTACATGTATATAAAAAAAACTTAAGCAATGTAAGCTATAGGTTATAAAAATAAAGAAAATAGTTACCAGATTTAATCAATTATCCATTATTTTTTCATTGGAAAGTATTAATATGACAGTAAGTTTAATATATATATATAAACATATTTTGTGGGTTCATCCATGTTAAAAACTTTTAAAATTAATATACTGACATTTCGACTTGGTCACACAAGTCATCCACACTGACATTTCGACTTGGTCACACAAGTCATCCACACTCTGTGGATGACTTGTGTGACCAAGTCGAAATGTCAGTATATTAATTTTAAAAGTTTTTAACATGGATGAACCCGCAAAATATGTTTTTTATATATTTAACCCATGAAAATCTTCATTTTAACATATATATATATGCTTAATTCTTATCTAATTACAAACTCATTCTTTTTTATTGTTCTTCAATAAAAAAAATCAATTAGCTAGAGAGAGACATATATGTGGAAAATCAGATAAGCATTTAAACAGACAAATACTAAAGACCATAAATAAATCATTAAAATTAATATAAACAGAAAATATTGTAAGAAGAGAAAATCAAAAGCAAAAAGTAAAAAGAAATGATAGTAGAGAATAACTAAAAATTGATTCCGAGAATAATAATTACAAAAAAATTACTTTAAGGCCATCAGACTCCCATTTAAATAGAGTTTATATAGAGAAAGTTTGTATTGATCTGTATTATGCATTTATAGTGATAGATAAGTATAGAAGTTGTATATAATTGAAAATAAGAAAATAGCAAATGACAACAGACTGATTAGTGGCTGTGGACTAATGGAACTACAAATAGAACAGACATAGGTTGATTTTTAAGAGATTTCAAATTGAACTGTGATAGTCTTTAGAAAACAAAATAAAATAAATGGAATTGAAAACTTGTCAAAAACAGGCAGATAAAAAAAAACAGTTGTTCACATAATGCAATTTTATACACTTGAATGAATTTATCAAAATAAAGACAATTATTTTTGAAAGAAAATGTATGTGATGTTTATATATATTATAAAATAAAAAAGGGAGAGGGGGGGTAAATCATCTTTTATTTACAGCATTACAAATCGATGTCTAAAAAAACTGCTTTCCCCACAAAGTTTAAAATCTCATTTTATTATCTAAATATTTGTTTTAGAATGAGAAATAATATATACATTATACAGTGAAATCAGAATTTTTGAATTACTATGCAAATTTAAAAAAAAACGGCCTTTTTAAATATTTATTAAATATTCTTTAATACTTTATTGAATATATATATATATTGTAACTATATATTTAAGACCCTAAAAGTTAATTAAATGTAACTTATAATAATAATTTTTAAAAAATTTATCTTAAATAAAATTAAGCTTGTTCTAATTTAACTTTGTTCTAATTGAGTTATATAGGTATTAATTATTTCAATTATCAATAAAACAATTTATTAAATATACTTGTTAATAAACATTTAAAAAATATTATTAAATTTGTTGGTAGGTGTGTAGAATTTTAATTTAAGAGTCTAAACTGAAGTAAATATTAGCTTGGTTCTAGTATTTTAAAATAGGTAGACTAAATAAATTTATATAGTTATTTTCCAGTTATAGTTTATTAAGTGTGTTATAGTTTATTCAATAGTAAACACCTTTAAAAATAATATTTAAAATAATGTTTAAATAAAGTGTTAGTTATCTGGATGATATGTGAATGAAATTAGAAGTTTTGGATTTAATAAATTGTATTAAGTAGTTGAATTATTATTATTTAAAAGTAGGTTATTTCCTGAAATACATATGTGTATATAATGTTTTAGTGCATGTGTGTAAAGTAAAATGAGGAATTAATAAAAGTATTAATTATTTTGAAAAGTGAAATTAATACTTTATAATAGTAATGAATAATATTAATTATAATATGGAACTCTCAAGTAAAATAAAGTTAATAATGTTTTAAATAAAAAGGTATTTAATATATCAAGAGTGTGTTTTAAAATAAATATATTATTTTATTAAGTTAAATTTTTTTTTCTTAAAGATAATTATCTAACAAGTCTAGACCTCTCATGATTTAGAAGTTTTTTTAATTAGAGGAGACAGTATTAAATTAATTAAAAGATCAGCATAACCCTATTGTTGAATGTCCTGCCTCTAATACTTTAAATTTGATTGGACTATGGCATGTCATGTGAAAATAATGCAGCAAATATACACATGTACCAGTATATAGAAGGAGAGGTTTTTTTTTTTAAAAAAAAAAAGGTTGTGGGTGAAATTATAAGGTGATATAAAGAATTAAAAGGAAAGAAAATTAACTAGTTTTCACTTTTTTTTTTCAAGTTAATTTTTTTGAATGAAGGGGTGAAAAGCTAATAGTTATTCTTATGTTACTCTTTCTACAGTATATGTTAAGCCATGCATTTAATGATAGTCTTGAAAGAATGCTAATTTCACATTATTTAAAAGAAATGACAAATACAATGGAACTGAAAAATTACTGAAAGCTGATAGAATAGGAGATTAGTATGCATTTTGTCTTATCATAAAGTTATTAGTTAATTTGAACTTCTGATTATTATTCATTAATTCTAATATATATTTTGAAACTGATATTAGTTATAACAAGTAATTAATTTATTATGACTTCACCAATTCTAACTTTTAAAGCCAATAAGTTATATGGAGTATTATTAGTAAAAAGTCTATTGCAGTTTCTCTTGTTATATAACATTTGTCTAAATCGCATGTTGTTATTAAATTAGTAATATCACATGATCACCATCTCATATAAGCTATTGATCTTAGATTGAAAATATTTTTGTGTTTTCAATTTCATTCTCATAGTTTTGTAGTAAAGTAGAGTTAAAAGGTGGCTGCTGGAGGGTTGCATTAGATCCTAAGATCTATCACATGATCACATTTCCTATACTAGCACATTAATTGTTGATTAACAGATCAAAACTCTCCATACTGTATTGCCACCTGTGGATTACTCTGTTTAGCACAGGTGGAAATACTGTATGGAGAGTTTTGTTCTGTTTATCCTAAGATCTAGGTGCAGTGCTCTCAGATCCAAGGCCACAAGCCAGAACCTAGTCTGGGGATATTGGATGAGTAGGCACTAGATAGGGATTTTATGCACAAGCCTTCTGGGATCCATTGATTACTCTGGTTGGCACAGGGTGGCACTACTGTATGGAGAGTTTTGCCTTAGTTTACAAATTAGTAATAATTGAAAGGTTTCTAGTCTTTCACATGTGCCGACCGTGTCTTTCAGACAGCCAATCAGATTTTAAACAGCTGTCTTAAGAATGATCAGGCCTTGACACGTGACAGAGATTTTGATAAGAAAAGGATGATAAAGCTGAAGCTATATATCGTTTTTATTATTTTAAAAAAGGTAAAAGATAAATTATCTTCACGTCTCAATCAACTTTAAAAATGAAACAAAAATGTGATATCTTCAAAATGCTTTTTATAAATTTAGTGAGGAAAACGTTAATAAAATTTACTCTTTTAAAACCTTTAAAAATACTTTATTAATATTTTTACCTTTCAGCTGATATCAATAAAAGATATCACTATTATTATTAATCAAATATCCAGAAATAATCTACTCATTGATTGTTGGTTTATTTTGCAACTCAACTAAAGAAAAAGTAGTTCAAATTCATTTTATGATTAAAGATTAATTCAGTAATAAAAAACTTGATAGAATAATTTCACTATTCATTAATCTGCTCCAAGCAATCCAACACATTGTTTAATTGAAGTGAATTGTAGTGATGAAAAAAAATTTAAGGGAGTTCCTAACTTAGACTCTTACATATGAGTGTTTTTAATCCCTATTATTCCAGACAAGAACAAAACAAAAGAAACTTCTTTCTAAAGGGATTAATTCTCATTATGAGAATAATTTTAATCTTTTCAGTTCATTTAATGGGTAAAGATTCTAGCATATATATAAATGGGTGTGACAAGAATCTCAGCCTCAGGGTGGCCTTTGAGCATTCCATCATCAGATTTTCAATTGGATGGACAGTTGAAGAATTGGAGTATGGAGTAGATTGAAGCCTGTCCATTAAAGTATGAGGATTGTCTATCTTAATATATATCTGAGCACTTATAGTATATATGTGTAGAGATGATAATCTGGACCAATTGATGATTACTGGTTTAGCATGAAATACGTAATTGGTGATTATTTATCTTTTCAACATATATATGTTTAAGTGTATCAGTATTATTAGATGGAGTGGAGAATGGTGGGTCGTGTGAAAGTCTGTGCTCATACCCTAATATTATATAAATATGTTTTATAAATTTAAAATTTGTTCTGAAAGTCATGAAATTTAAATAGCATATATATAAAATTGTAATATGTAATTGTTTATACCATCATGTTTTGTGAGCTTATGTACATTAATTAATTAGATGTTTTTATTGTACATGAGGATATGTGTGACTGACTACTTATATATCATTATTATTGCTATTATTATTTTTATGTCTTGCTTATTTATTTATTGATACAATGATTGAAGTCAGCTTTTCTCTTGTTAATGCATATGTTCAGCCCTTCTATGAAAAAGAGGTTGTGGTTTGTTAATCTTTTAGCACCGCACTGCCTGCACATAGATAAATGGTACCTGTTTGTATATTATTTATTATGCACCTTGCCTTTTTTGCAATGTTTAAATGTGTTATTGAATATAAGGGTGTTTTCAAGGCATATTTATTTTAAGGTTATTTGCTAGTTACCGCAATGTAATATTTTAAGCAGTTTTGAATTATAATGAGTATCTTATATCTATTTCCTTGACTCTCACAAGTACTAATAGTATCATAATGGTCTATTTATAATTTTTATATGATACCTTATTTTTGTAATGTAAGAACAAGTGCTTTCTCACACTAGTTTTGAGATGCAGTTAATATCATTAGGAAGTTAATATAACAATAGTGGCCTAATATAAACCTGATAATTGTGAGAAGCTAATAAATAAAGCAAAGGTTATTATTATAAAGCAATACTTACAAGGGACTTTGTTTTAATTTGTTGAATTAAAATTCTTATTATTTTAAATATTTATTGTAATAAATTTCAAATATTAATATCATTCTGTTTTCATTGTCATTACTATTGGGATTGGTATTTTTAATTGTTATCTTATCTATTTTATTTTTTAATAACCCTTTATAATCTATTAGTAGTTTTTTTATATATTATGAATAGATGTGGTTTATATTAGTTTTAATTAATGTACCATATTGCTTTAAATATAAAATATACCCCTGAATTTAAGATGCAGTAGGATTTTAAGCCTGCAAAATTGAAAAAAAAATTAATCCCCAAATTTAAAATGCATTTATGTACTTAAATAGAAAACTAATATAAATACAATAAACCCATCTAATTTATTGTGAATATAAATACAATAAACTCATCTAATTTATTGTGAATCTTCTTCAGTATATGGTGCTCTCACTTTCTATAGCTTCATTTTCAGAACTAAAATTCTCATCTTTATTATTCCAACAGGGTACATCATCTTCAGGCCATTTAAATTTAAGCCAAACATTATAATTTCTTTATCAATTTGCTTTCATGTAAAAATACATTTTTCTATTAAATCTTCTAAAATAATTTATATTTTTACAAATATTGAAAAAATAAATGGGTAAAAAAGATTCTAAAACATGTTTTTATTTTAAAAATCAAAATGAAGATATCAGAATGGTCAAAATTTTGACAGACACTTTCTTGTGCAGAGAATAAGAAACAACCAATCAGTGCCTTGGAAGGCAGGCTCCTCTCTCAATGTTATATTGATTTGTTATCTGCAAAAAATTCTAAATGTTATTCAGTAGAGTTTTCTCAATAAAATAATGGTAAAATTGGTAAAATAACATTAAAAGTAACAGTTTGAGAGAGAGAGTTAAAGCCATTTACAAAATTAATCCAAACAATATTGATTGAAAAAGATTTAACATGATATTTTACACAAGTAATGATTGTAATACTATGTGTATGTATAGTGTAAAGCAAAAATCCACAGAAATAAGATATTAAAAAATTAAAAAAATTTCATTTCAAATTTAAGACACACCCCTCTGTCATGGGTTCAAAATTTGGAAAGAAAATGTGTCTTATAGTCAAAGTAATATGTTAATTACATGCAATTATTTTTAATATAATTATTAATTTAATATTTTAATACAAATAATTAACCCAAAATGGTGATCATGGTTCAAAAACTATGACAGTCAAATGTTACATCATATTTTAAATATGTTTTAGGAAAGATGATTAATATTTCTTTCATCAATGTATGATTTATTGTAATTAGACTATAGAAAAAAGATTTTGAAAAAAATCTTTAAATAGCTCTTTCTAATTCAAATATCACATTACCATTTCATATGCTTTCACATGTTGTTAATAAGTGTACCAAACTCTCCACACAGTAATGCCATCAATTGCAAACTTTCATAATCAATTGATGCAGGAAGTCTTGTGCATAAAAATCCTATCTAGTGTTTATTTATCCAGCATCCCCAGTGAGGAGCTTTGTATTTGAGAGTTGGAGAGTTGCAATAGATCCTAAGATCTGGGTGCTGTGCTTTCAAATCCAAGACTATTTACTGATGAAAGCCACAAGCTAGAAACAAGTCTGAGGGTGTTAGATGAGTAGACACTAGCAGTGATTTTATGCACAAACCTTTCTACATCCATTGATTATGAAGGCTTGCTCTAGTTCAAATATCTTTTAAAAACAGTCCCTTATTAAAAAAACTAAAAAATCAGCAATACTCACTTTTCCAATTAGTATATAGTAAGGGTTAGAGGGTTTTATTATCTTTGTTTTATAGTCTACTAAGAATAATTAACAAAAAAATTACTAAAAATATTCTGAGATTACTCTAAGTAATTCAGGTTGGTGAGAAAAAGTTATAGCTTCTTTCCCCACTTCAGTACTATTTTTTTACTGTTTGAATATTTAACTACATGCCATGTAGTCAATTAATGATGGTATTTAGTAGTGAGCTTGACATGGAATAGATTACAATGTTTGTAAGTCTATCAGCGGGATGATTGTATGGATCAAGTTTTGATTATTAGCATATGAGCTATTTAATGACTACTTCATCTATCTAAAAGCGATTGGTGAAATGGATGAAATATGTTTTACTTAAACAACAAAAAAAAATATTATTAAAGTATAGTAAATTTGATTAAGATAATGTAGTACATTATATTGCAGTATCTTTTGAGATTAATTGCCCACTTTGATAGCATTTAATGTGATATTGCTTCTCTATTTAAATCAAATGTGGACTACAACAAATATATATATATTTAATTAAAGAATATGTTTGCTAATATTTTAGGTAATAAAATGGATTGTTTTTGGTAGGAAAATAGCCTTTTTAATAAATAATTCAGAACAAAGCAAAGGCTTTTCTACTATTCTCTCATGAAACAGTAAAAAAGAAAGTTGGACTCATCAAGCTTGCAAATTTCTGAGTAGTGAGAGTTTAAATAGTTTTTTCTATTTTTATTTAATCTTCTAATTATGGCTAGTTAAATATCCATTTAGTGACTAATATTGAATCGTTAGAATCAGTTATCTATCAGATAGCTACCTCAGGAAAAAAAAAAACCGTGTCTCTTTAAAAAATTTGACTTGCTCCGAATTTAAATCCCAAATCATAGATATGCAATAGCAGATTTTAAATTAAAAACTCTATGATTAATTAATAACATTTTACAACATCCAGACTTTATTATTAATATATAAAAACTGCATAGTCAAATCTTCATTTATAAAATTTTAAATTTTATACGAAAAAATGTTTAGCAATATGTTAAACATAATTATTTTATGTTTACATTCTTTAATATATATTTTAAAATTACATAGTTATTGTTACTAAGCAAACAAAAAATTTTCTAAAATCGCATTCTCAGTTTAAATTTAATTTGAAATAAAACATGTAAAACACTAGGATTGTTTATATTTAAAAGTAATAGCTCTATGGGGAGTCCCCCCCCCCCCAATATTCGCTAAAAGAAAAATGTTAAAATGCATTAAATTCTGGAATATTTTTAAAAATTGAATTTTTTTCAAGAAATTTTGTAAACTTAAATGAATCGTCGGTAATATTTTTATGGAATGCCCTCTGTTACTACATCGATATATATATAATTTAGTAGATTAAATAAACAGTTTATTAATCAACATAAAAATGCTTGTTGCAAATAATTTTAGCTTTTGAGGCCTTTTTTCTTAACAGAAATAGAAAAAAAACTTAAAAACAGATTAACAGTTCTATGACTACAATTTGTAGTCACCATTTTGATGTTTGATATTCCAAATGATATATTTTCTATTACTGTTTTAATCAATACATTGTAAGATAAAGTTTTATCCAAATTTAATTCAATTTCTTCAATACATAGCTTCTCTCTATCATTTTATTCAACTTCCTTATCTATCCAGATAACAATAATCACAATCTCTTTGATTCAGTTTAAAGATTTATTTATTCACCTATTGTTTTCTTTTCTAGCTCTATGCCCAGCCATTTCTATTTCAATATATTAATTGTTTTGATGAGATCAATGATATTTTAATATTTTCTTACCTATGTAATTTGCTTTTGGTCTATTTTTGTTAAGTATTTGTTTTTGAAGTATTCATATTATCAGACTGTTGAACTTAATAGAGATCTACAAAACTTATCAACAATCAGAGTTTGTTAAATTAAGAACTCTATTATATAGATATAAATTAATATTTAAATAATTACCTAATCAAGTTGCTATTATATTCTCATACAATCTTAGGTATCATATTAAAATAACTAGCTAAATAGCTTTCTGAGATAATTTGTTTTATGATCTCAACATCATCAGAGACCTATCTTCTAGTATATTTCAATATAACTTGTAATGTTTTTTCCATATAAACACCCAAATCCAAGATCTTATCAGATGAAATAATTGGGGTACAATATTACAGACCTAAATATTATGATAAAATAATTTAAGACAGAGATGAATTCACATTCAAACTTTAACATTAAATTGACTTGTATGTTTATTTAAATGAACACTGAGTCACTATGTTTGATGTAATTGCAAGTGCTCTCTCATGCAACTGATCAATTAGGTTAGATTGACAAAAACCTGTGTCCTGCAATAGGTTTAATTGATTTTTCATTAAACATTACTGTATTTAAAATCATAATTTTTTATAAATTTTCAATAAATGTGTAAATAAATAAAATTTATAGATTAATAACATTCATTACCCAGTAAATGGCAGGTACAATTCAATCAAAACATTAATACAATAGTTCTGTTACTTATATAAAAATTAATCAATCAGTATTAAAATGGTATAATTATTTCACATGATTGTTGTTATTTGTTGTTTAACAGTAAACAGAAATAGATGGTGAGGGTAGAATAAGTGTTTACTTTTGAAAAGAAGTAAAGCAAGGGATAAATACAGTCATTTAAACATAATAAAATAAACTATACACTTAGAAAAAAGTTGATTCATAACCCTAATAGATTAGCATGTGTTATATTTATTCATGAACATTATCATATCATAGAACATTCTTGTTCAAATATGTTAGTGAATTATTTTAATAAAGCTTGCAAACAGAATTTTACTTTTTATTTATTAATATTCAATCTGAGAATATTCTGCGATATGATTATAATTCTAAATGTTACATATTTAAGCAGCAGTAAAAGTTTATTACATGTTGTTGAAATTAGTAATACATGAATATATGTGCACATGTTGGTGTATAATTCTTATACATATATGTTATAAAAATATATTTTAATTATTATTTAAAATATTTTATTACTTAATTTTTAATACTGTTTAGAGCAAATTAAATTATAGACAAAGATAATAATAATATTATTTAATATTTCAATTTTATAAAGCACTGAGTAAAAATTTGTTAATTTGCTATGCACATTGGTATTATTTTCAAAAATAAATAACTTAGGCAAGTGCATTTTCAAATTATATAGACTGTATATTTTAAAAATTTAAAGAAATATGTCTGCAATTTGGAAGTAAAAATAAGATGGCTATACCTAATATCTTGAAGGTAAAGTAAAGAAGGTGAATTTTACTTCTGATGAAAGCCTAAATTACATCAGAATTTCTGCACAGATCTTTAAGCAAATCTTACTTAAATGTCTCTAAGATGAATTAAACACCAGGAATTTTCAACCTCTACAGAAACTTAATTAGTATGCTAATAAAATTACATAACAAAGCAATTAGTAAATATTTTAAGTGAATTCCAAATTTTTCAGTAAGGAGTAAAAAGGATTCACAATCAACAACCCAGAAATATTAGAGCTCTGAAGTAAATAATCCAGAAATATTTCTACTAATAATTACAAAATTGCTCAAATTAAACTAAACTTTCTGTTACAGATAATTTTATTGTGCTGTAAGTTTTGATAATTTAATCTATATAAATTTTAATAAACTCTCTTCATACTTTTTGGGGTACAAAAATATAATATTTTAATTATTTATTATTATTTAGATATGTTAGAATGCTTTATAAGTACTACATATATTGTAGTTATTATTATGATTCAAATATATTAAGTTTATATATGGTTTAATTTTTGTTTTGATAATAATATCACATTTTTATATGGGTTTATTTATTATTAATAATTAGAGGAGTAAATTCTTTAGCCTTCAAGCAAATAAATTATTGAAGTTCTACATTTTGCATAAATGTCTTAGATTTGAAATATAAATGAACTTAATGCAATGTTGAATAAATTTATATAAGATTGTTAGACAATGTGAATGTTCTAAATTGAAAAATTATTTGAATTTTATCTGATACATGTTAAATGAGTAAATGTTAAATATTTGTAATAACTTATCATAAACTTCTTACAAGTAATAATATAACTTAATCAATTTAAGTTCGTAGATTTATCTGTTGTTTATTTATGAAACAATTCAAAACAAAACAACACTCTCCATATAGTAGTGCCATCTTGTGCCAACAAGAGCAATCAATGGATGCCAGAAGGCTTGTGCATAAAATCCCTATCTAGTGCCTACTCACCCAATATCCCCAGACTAGTTTCTGGCTTGTGGCCTTCATCAGTGAGGAGCCTTGGATCTGAGAGCAGTGGTTTATTTATGAAGTTGTACAATTTGGAATGTGCATGTATATAATATTTAGATAAAGTTAATATTATTAGTAGGCAAGTAGACACTGCATTATTCCAAGACTGAAATTATATTATGTGTATATTGTTCTGGCTTGAATATATAAATCCTTCAGATGTTGAATTGCTGTTGATTTGTAGGGTTATTATGATGTGCATTCAGATCTGCATTCCTGCATTATGTTAATTAATAATATTTGTTCCCTTTATTTATATATATTTCAATATTCTATACATTGCAGTGGAGATCCTGCTATACAACAATTACTGCTCTTCCATGTGCATTTGTATAAGTGATTATGAGCATACATATTGATGCTTGCATTTAAAGAAAGACAAAAGTATTGTTATTATGGAAAAATGATGTTAAATATTTTACTTTCAAATATCTTACTTTCATCAGCCTGATTATATTTAAATATTATAATTTGTATTGATGTATTATGAAAACAGATCTTGACTTTGTTTTTTCATATTGAACTTGAATGAATGATATAATAACCAATTTCTGGTGTTAGTGTTGGCAAGAAATTTACTTTATTGAAATTGACATGTATAATATGACAAAATATTTTGGTTATGATTTTAAACTTTGGGATTTCATTTTCATGTGTAAATATCTGAATTAAATGATTTTGTATACAATCATACATAAACATATAATAAACCATATTATAGAATTTAAACAAGATTAAATAATATTGTCATTGTAAAAATTAAATTACATAATAATAAAGTCTGACAAGGTAAAGTTATGACAATGGCAAACAATCCCATAAGTCAACCTAGTGTAACTATAGATAATGTATGAAAACTACTAATCAACTTTGCTCTTAGAAAAAAATGGAGAAATTAGGAGGAACTTTATAGATATGTATATGAAATTTCTACTGACTGTTGCTTTTGGTAGGATGGCTCAGTTGCTTAGGGTATTACCTTAAAATTCAATACTCAAAGAATCTAAGGATACAGGTTTGATTCCCATGTTAGTACTGACCTAAGAGGGAAGAATAATACCTCTTGAAATGTTGTGCATATACTAACCTGTGTGCTATTTATTACTAACAGCTAAATGTATTTGGAATATTTAAATAAAGTTAAATTTTTCTAAAGACAGTCAATACTCATATTAGATAATGAAAATAATCCAACATATAAATACAACCAAAACACCATCATCACAAATCTTCATGAAAACATTACATAATGATGTTTAGTAAATTCTAGATAATTTCGCCGACGTCATTCATTCAGACATTGTAAACAGTAATTTAAAGTGAGTGGTCTATCCTCACGCTTTCACTTCCAGTACTTAAGATTTGCCCATATATAAGCATTTAGGTTGGATAGAATAAGTGGATTTATTTTATTCTTTCCTAAATACTATATCTTGTGTTTGGAAGTCAAAGTAATCATTTATTATTAACACTCATAAAAAGCACATGCACAATAGCTTGACAGGCTGATCTTTAATGTATTATAATTAATAATTATAAAATTTGATTTTATACTTTGTATAATTTGAAGGGTGTATTTTATTGACTTGTGGGTATGTTGTTAATCATTAATAAGTTACTGTAACTTTGGCTCTTATCAAACTATTTCTTTTCTTAATTATTGGTTTATTATTTTGTTTGTGTGTTATTTGTCAAATTATTAAGCATTTGAAGCATTGCATCTTGGAGTAACTTTATCATTATCCATCAAGTCATTTTTCTGCAGAATCAGTGGTTGAGTTAGGCTCTTGGTTTCTTGTCTATTTGTGATCCATCATTTATAATTTCTTTGCCTGATTCATTGACTATGTTTTCGTTGTTGTTTATTTTCATTTTTTGTTGCATCCCCATTTTTTAGAAACTTACTTCTTGTTTTTACATCTTATGATCATATATTTCTAATACTTTTTATATTCTTCAATTAGATAATATCGTATTGACAAATACACCATCACCTCACATTGATTCTTCCTCCTAATAAATAACATTGCCTTAAATGCCATATTCCTGTGTTGGTTGTGTAATACATTTTTAGAAGAAATATATTGAAGAGCAATGCAAATAAAGTCTGTGCATCCTATGCAGATTTTTGTAAACTTATATGTACCAGTCTAGTGTCTGATTTGTTTTCGAGATGATTGTATAGTGAGGATGTTGACTGGTATAATAATTTTATGTGATAAGGTTAAATAAAATATAATTTTCTATTCTAATTTTTAGCAATAATAGAAATAAATAAATATTAAATAAATAAAATATTCTGTACTAATTTTAGGTGATCAATAGAAGTTTTTACATTATAGTAAAAGATAGGATTAAATAAATATAGTTCTCTATAATTTAATGATTATAAGATCACAATTAAAAGATATGGAAACAGATTTAAATATTGAGAAACTGATTGTGCAAATGGTAGAATAACCAACACAATTAGAACCTGAAATGAGAGGTGGCCAACCTATATTGCTAGCAATAGATTTACAAATGATATATAATTTGGTCTTGAATCGCCCATAAGATATAAAAGCCAACAGAAAATGAGATAAGATATGCAGAAAAACCAATAGAAAGGTGTGGTAAAATTAAGAGAAATGATGATTGCTATGAAAGAAACAAACCAACAGATGATGATATTGAGGTTGAATGAAAGGAGAGAATATATAAAAGTATAAAATCAAAATATGATAGAATATATATGTAGAGTTTGGAAAGTGGATTTGAATGAGTTAAAAAATAAACAACAAGAAGAAAGTATGGGAATGTTAGAATTTCAAATAGGAGAGAATAATACAGAAAATAGTAAAAGTATATCAGATATTAGAGCAAGTATAAATGAACTAATAACAAGGATGAAGGATTTAAAATAAATGTGGAAGATAAAAAATGTAATAATGAGAAAATAGTAAAAGAGTTTGCAGAAAATAGAGTTTAAAGCAGTTCTAATACAATGACTTGAGAAAATAGAAGCAATACAGAAAAGACTTACATGAAAATGGAAGCAGTGTGGATTGTATTGAAGGAAATCCAGAAAAGCTAGATGTAATAAAATAAGTGGGAAATAAATCTTCAAATCCTAATATTGATGTTTATAATAAAATTCACCATAGTATGAGTAAGTTTTTAAAAATAATATTTATAGGCCTTGTTGGTTTAGAACAATACTGTAATTTTAAGTTAATGCTGGAAGAGAGTAAGTTGGATTGTAATTTGCAGCAACTACAAAATGATGATCATGTTTGGTGGCACTTATTAGTTGAAATACTTATCAAAATCATAAAAAAGCTTTAGTGATCAGTTTCTTTACAGAACATCAAGAGACCAATAAAAAATATTCAGGTCATTCCAAAGGAGAATACTTAAGCCAATAAAAAATACTTGGAGAGAGGAAAGGCTTGATCCTTGTGTTGATTATTAGGAAATCAACTCTCAGTGATGAACCAGGATTTGATTAAAGAATTAGCGATTTTAGGAAAAATAATTGTATTTAGATTTTTATTAAAGTTTTATTACTATTATTTTTCAAATTACCATTGTTATTAATATAATATTATTATTTTTTTTGAGGGGAGAGTAGTGTGATCATTTGCGTAGTTGTGCAATTTTGCTGGTGATGGAACAAGGATTCTAACATTGATTTGAAGGTTTGATATTGTCATAGTATTTCATGTTGAGTGTCATTTTTAACACTGCACCAGTTCTTTGATATAACTTGACATTTTCTAAGTATTACTTCTTATTTCTCTCTAAGTCTCTAGTCATAAGAGCAAGGCATTTTATAGATCCAAATATATTGCAAATGTAAACTAGTCGCTAAGTATTAATTAAGCATGACTCAAATGTGTGGCAGGTCATTATTTTTGGCTTTCTATGTAAATCATCCTCTAAGTCTCTGAGATTACTAATTGCACAATGGTATTATATTGATATGCATTTTCT
Organism: Epiperipatus broadwayi; assembly: GCA_028023455.1. Taxonomy (NCBI): domain Eukaryota; kingdom Metazoa; phylum Onychophora; class Udeonychophora; order Euonychophora; family Peripatidae; genus Epiperipatus; species Epiperipatus broadwayi. Next base: position 7,570,717 of record JAQFVV010006222.1, read on the forward strand.
CTATTGTTTGGATTTTTGTTGTCTATTATATTAATATTGAGATAATTCTAATAGTGCCTATGACTGCATTGTGTATCTTAATGTCAATGGTAGATTTTTATACATTCTAGAATTGCAGGTTGAGATTCAGTCTCTTGATAGACAAATGGTGGCTTAATATTTAAAGAAAAAAAGATTTAAGTAGGGAAATGAAGTATATAAAATAAAACAGCATTGATGGATAAATATACACCCAGAACAAGGAGTAAATGTGGCAAGGAGAAATGGAAATGTGTATCCACAATTTCATTATTTCATCTATTTAGCTGTGATGATATTGTACCAGTTCAGATTCCTTTTAGAAACAAAGTCAATCTAAATTTATAAGTTTTTCATCTACACACTACAATAGGTATATAAAAAAAAAGAAGGAAAGAAATAATATAAGCAAAAGTAACCAGGTTAGAATTAATTTTTTTCTAAAAGTCATAAATTATTTATTTCATTTATTTTTCTTTTACCAATAAGATATATATATTAATTAAAAAAAGAATTATTTTTTTATTTAAATTAATTTATAATTATCCAGATGTAATCTTGAATAAAAAAAAGTTGTGGGAGACACCAGCTTTTTCTTTTTAATTTTGGTATTTAGAAAGCTTTGGGAGAAAGTTTTCTTTTTTTAAGAAAGCTATAATATCACCAATGTCAATTCAACCAGCAAAAATTTTGTAGAACATTCCAGAAAATTATGCTGGTTAGAATGGTATTTCAGTTAAGTAGCAAACAGCTAATTTGCAAACTATTTAACTACAGCTATTATAAAAAATAGTATAATATCTAAAAATCTTACTATGCTGGGGTGAAAAAAATTTATGTAATACACCAGTTAACTAGAAAATATGCAGCTTTCTGGTTGTTCCAACATGCAACAACCATTGAAAATCTAATAGTAGCAGTACATGATGTCTTTCACATGATTTCTGTCAGCCTATTTATAATAAATGCATAATCCAGTCATACTATTATTCTATCTGGAAAATAATTTTTAAAAAGTACATTAAATGAAGCTTTAAATTTTAGAAACTATTTTACAAATCAATTTCTAAAATGAATTTCAGCTTATATCTTTAGTAGATTATAGTGTAAAATTAGTATTCTGATGCTATGGTAATATAAATTTTTATTTAGAATAAAAAGTCTTCGTAAAAAACGAAGAACAACAACGAATATTAAACTTAATATTCTGTAAATAATTTTAGCATTTTGTTTTCCCATTAAATATGTATTTACTTTTTTCTCTCTCTTCTTAATGTAATTTTTTTTTTTGTGAATGCTAAAACAAATAGAATTTACAACTAATTTCTTATTCAATTTTAATACTTGTATATATATGTTTATCAATTGATTTATATTTTCCCAGTCTTTATTTGTATGTTTAAAGCTACAGTTAAATAATAATAATTATATGATTGTTTCATACTGGATGTAAAGATATTGAAGCTCTTAAATTGAATATAATCTAAATAAATGAGTTTTATCTGATATAAATATATACTCACCTAAATATATATGCATATTTATATTTATGTATTGGATTTATTTCTAAGTATCATATAAGAAGTGTAAATATTGTAAATATTTTTTTTGTTTTATTATATTCATATTATTTTAGTTATCCATTTCTCTCTCTCTCTCATTCCAAACCTAGTTAAACAAAACTATTATATATACTCTCTCACACATCACCATGTTTTTTAAGCTAATAAGTGAGAAAACAAGAGAAACTAAAAGGGATTTAAACTTGACCCTATAAATGTTTCTTGTTTGAAAGATGGAACCCTAATCTGCAGTATGGCAAATATTATGCTTGCTCATAACGGTTATTAAAACAGGCAAAACTCTCCATATAGTAGTGCCACTCAATGCAAGCCAGAGTAATTAATGGATGCCATAAAGCATGTGTATAAAATACTTATCTAATGCATACTCATTCAATATCCCCAGACTAGTTTCTAGCTTGGGGATTTCATCAGTGAGGAGCCTTAGATCTGAGATCAGGTGCAGTGCTCTCAGATCCAATGCTCCTCACTGATGCAAGCCACAAGCTAGATTTTAGTCTGGGGATATTGAATGAGTAGGCACTAAATAGGGATTTTATGCACAAACTTTTTGGCATCTATTGATTACTCTGGTGTGCATTGAGTGGCACTACTGTATGGAGAGTTTTGCCTGTTTTAATAAGGCGCACATTGTAAATGCAATAAACAACAAAATTGCAAGAAAATTAAATAATAAGTAAAAATTCAGGATAGATTTTTTTTTTCAGTTAGCAATTCAATGTAATATTTTTTTAAAAAAATAAGATTATGGAAAATTAATTTTTCTATTTTAGTAATTTCTTTCCTCTGTCCATTTGAAGTAAGATGGAAAATGAAATAAAATAGGAAGATTACTGCAATTATTACATATTTACCGAATTTATATTTTTTAATTTTATTTTAAATATATGTAATAGTATGCAGATATTAAAATGCATATTATATATAGATAACTTCCATCTAAAAAATTTGCTTCCTGTGCTGTTAAAATCTAGAAACAATTATTGCAAAATCAGAATAAGAGAATTTAATGAGATTTTTGCATATATTTTAAGATAAATTTCAGCTATGATGCAAGAATTAAAAACTCGCATGGCAAACTAAAATCAGGTCTTTTAAAAATAATATCTAAGTGTCTCACTTTCAAATCAAAGGTTGAAATTTATTATTCTAGATTGTGTAATAGTTGTAGATAAAACTTATTTAGACATGTGAAAAATTGAAATATCACAATTTTCAAAATATTTTCACAAGTAAACAAGTTTTTTCCATAAAAAATTGCATATAATAACTTTTCAATGTAAATATTTATAAATTAATGAGATTTTCCCACATATTTCTTAGATAAATTTCAGCCATGATGTAACAAGGCAAAATATCAATTATTTGTGAAAATATTTAAGAAGTTATATGTCCAGTTTTCATATGTATAAAATTATTAATGACTGATTTATAATTCTTGTATATGTTATTTATTTATTTGTTTATTTAGTATATGATGTCAGCATATTAAAACTCAACACCAACAGTTCAAATAGTTGGATCATAAGTCTTTATGGAAAGAGCACTTATTATGTGAATTCACTGTAGGAGTTTTATGGTTTTTTATCATTAATATTCTGCTTATGAAGTGTAATACAGTTGTAGAATGGCAGACTCAGAGTTAAAGATTTCAAGTACACTGAATAGAATCATTGTGCTCAAGTTACCCTTTGACTTATCAACTGTCACATGACCATGTAGTTAATATATGATTATATTTTATTTATTAAGATACTCTAAGAAATTATTAAATAAATAAAAAATAAGATGTTTAAATCATTAAACAATCACATGACCACTTTTTCTTATGCTTATACAATCCTAGCCAAAGGATAAATGTAACTATGGTTATTAAAAAACCAAAAGCTTCAAAATATATAGATGCCAAACTGGATTAGAATCTGTATGATTATATAAGAAAATTTATCTTGGATTGAAAATATTATTGTGTTTTCATTTTAGGCTGATAGCTTTACAGTTAACCCAAAAAATAAAAGTTAGATGCTGGAGGGGTGCATTACATCAAAAATTCAGGTGCATTACTCTCAGATCCAAGGCTCTTCACTGATAAAAGCCATAAGATAGAAATTAGTCTAGGGATATTGACAGAGAAGGCATTGGATAAGGATTAAAATGCACAACTTTCTAGCATCTATTAATTAATATAGCTTGCACTAGATGGCACTACTGTATCGGAAAATGTTTACTTATAGAAAATATAATTCAAACTTTAGTTATTAAAAATATGGTCTTTCAAATGAATTAAACATGACTCAATCAAACAAAGGTATAATGAAATTGATTAAAATCCATGCTGTTTGTTAATAATGATTACAAATCACTTTTATCTTCATTTCTATGGGAGATAATATCACAAATTTACAGAATTAAACAAAATGCTTTGTTAAACAAGAAAATTCTTGATTAATTATTTCTTGATTTTTCTGTGGGTATTAGTGCAACAGTAGAGTGTTCGATCCAAAACCTTGAATCATGGCTCCAGTTGTGTTATTTCCAGTTCTTAAACTTCATAGAATTTCCAAGTAATAAATCATATAATTATTCTTTTTTTTCATGGTTTAATGCAATGACAGACTAGTGGGCTCTAGAGTTTATCTAATACTTAACTTCTTATAAACTTCTGAGCAATAAACAGTTTGAATATTTATTGATTGATGTAAGATATTATTTTTGTTTTATTTACTTTTTTTGTTGTTGCATACAGATTGGAAGCTTTGGAAATGTGATCATGGCAAAGAATAGAAAAAATTAGTTGGGTGAATAAAATAACAAATGAAAAAGTTTTGAAAGGAGTAAATTAAAAAAGATTGACTGAGGAAATTAGAAAGAGAAACTGGATTGGACATATATTGAGAAGAAAGTATACTTTAATCAAAGATCTTTTGGAGGGAATGATGAGTGGAAACAAAAAGAAAGGACAGAAAAGATTGACTTTGTTTGATGATATAAGAGATAAAACAAATTGTGAAATTGAAGAATTGGGCAATGAAGAGAATGGAATGGAAAAATGAATGAATTGGTGATGTGACTATTCTCTAAATCTGTCCATGGGACAGAATACTATTAATGATGATGACATTTTTTTCTTATACAAGAATAGAATTTATCATTTTATAAAAACAGTAATTTCATATTTTTCATTTTCTACAAACCAAAAAAATAATTGTAATCATATTTCCAAAATTATAACCTTTTATTAATAGCTGTAAATATCAACTTTAATTTTTCGAATTCTGTATCATAAAATAATATTGCTATTATTAGTAATAACAATTACGCAAAAACAAATTAATTATTTTATTTTACATTTAAATAAGTAAAAAGTATCTATTTATATTTTCAATTTTTTTCTCCCATTTTTCATCTGATCTAAAAATTCTAAAATATTATTAATTTTAAAGTTTAATTTATTGATATTCCAAAGTTAATAATGTATATAAAATGATTTTTTATTTTTGCAATAAAAATGATTACCAAGCACGTAAACGTGATTAGAATTTTAACGTACATAATATCGGGCACTATTATACGATTTGATAAGCTTTTAATAAATAAATAAATAGAAAATAAATTACCTTTATATGCGTTTTTAAAAAAAATTAGGAATTGTGTGGGCAAAAGAAATTAAATTATATATTCCCCCTTTTTTGTTTTATAATTATTACTGTTTCATTCCAATATCAGCCTTTCAAGCTAATTGAGCACGCGTCTTTTGAGAGTGTTAAATAAATGAAATATTGGAATGAAATATAATTGCAAGCACGGCGCTAGATAAAATATTTGTTTAATTATTACTGTATAAAATTAGGAGATATTACATTGTAATGATTTTCTTTTATTATTAATCAAGGATGATGAACAAAAAGATAGTTACCAGAGTTTTAAAAAATATATATAAAAAATATTAGAAAGAGGAGAAAAGTGCCTCATTCCTAATTTTAATCTCATTGGTTTATTAAAGAAAAGAGATTGAAATTTGGGATTTTTATTTTGAAAAATATAATTATAACCAGTAAAGTGTTTATTCTGATGACCCATAGAACACATACAGATGAATAAATTCATGTATCTTTATCATTGTAAAGAAATAAAATAAACTTTTCTTAATTATATTTATTAAGATTGGTAGTACTGATGAAGATCAAATTATGTATCAGTTATATAACTATTTTATATAAGAAACTCCAGATTTTATTTTCTGATCACCATATACCAAACAATTCCGCAGATAGTTTTATTCAACTTTCATCCACGAGCCTTTTTTTTTTTTGTATTATAAGAGCTTAAACTATGCCATTTCTTAATTTTGGGTCCATTTTTTTCTTTTGAATAAATACCTATGAATATATTACTTTTAAGTAACATCATTTTAATTTTATATTGCTTAACATCCAGGCACTTTTCAAGCTCAGAATAGGACTTCTTAGGATCAAGAGTGAAATGTTTAGATATGCAAATTGGAATGAGACTAATTAGATAAAAAGAACACAAATAACTAAATAATTTATACAATAAAACAATTTATTTTAACAAAATCTTGATTGGTACTCATCATTATAAATATTTAATTTACATAGACGAGATCTTTATGATTCTTGAATGTATAATTACTGGAAAGAACACAATGTCTAATTATTTTGAAAATTAAAGTTTAATTGTGACAGGTGTTAATCTCCAGTCCTTTAATTAAGTCTATTTCTTTCAACTATGACACACAAAGATTCCTTCTTTACATAATTACTTTATAAATAAAATAATAATTATAATAAAAAATAATAATAATTAAAATTCAAGAATCAATCAATATAGAAGATTACATGCTTTCGACAATATAAGTAATTATTAAAAAAACTTTAAACTAGTCATTACAAAAATAAATATTTTATCATAATACTATTTTGTTATTAATGAGGAATTTTATATATTAATGAGTCAGTATTTATTTTATATATATAAATAACAAAAAGGTCTTATTGCGACCTCTTTGGCAACTCCATTAGCTTATATTTAATCATAAATATACCTAACACATCACAGTCTGTAAATCTGCATTTGGCCTATATTTTATTTGTCTTTGGTTTCAATTAAGATGAAATTCTTATATAATTGTTTGATTGATATTGATTTCCTCTACTTCATCAATAGGCTTGATCATTGTGAAAAATGAGAAAATTTTTATTATGGGCAAAAAAAAGTTTTACTCTAGTCATTATTTCTAAATGCAACAAGCTTTGTTTTATAATTGGAGGCTGGTGCTTTTTTATGTTTTTACCACATGGTTTTGATCATTTTCATTTTCCAAAAATTTATCATTATAGCCATTAGTACTTTTAACAGTTGTATTCTTTTTTTTTCTCAGTGATGAAAGTTTATTCATAAAAAAAACAGATACAAATACAGTTAGAAAAAGGTTTATAATGGAGTGATTATATGGTGAAATTGAAATTTTAGGAGCAACATGGTAAGAGGGAAAGAATACATGTGAAAAGGGAATGGGAAGTGGAAAGGGGAAAGGGTGTAGTTCAAGCCAGTCCGAGATGCATGTCTTCATTGAGCAAGCACCACATGGGTCATAAACATTTACATGATTGAGTCCTATGACAGAGGCTGAGAGAATGAGAGTTGGAGGATTGCCCAAGTGTCTGTGAGTAGTGGAGGTAGGGCTAGTTTGGTATCTCTGGTTTTGAGAGAGCAAATTAGGTCCAATAGCTTTTGATTCACTGAGTGTACTCTCTGGTCAAAAATTATGTCACATCAGCGCAACTAGAGTGCATAGATGAGGAAAACTGATAATCTAATGGTTGCAAAGACCCCTGTTTCTATGGATTATTTTCAAAACAAATAACTATCACTGAATTATTGAGGTGGGAGATAACCAATATATCTTAGATAATTGGTGGAATTTCTTTTTTTTAACAGCATTAGGTGCACTTTGACTTTCATTCAATGTTTTCTGTTCTTCCCCTTTCTTTTCTGGTATACGTCACGTATGCCAACACACAATGAAAACATATCTTCCCATCACCTTAAGTTCTAATTTCTTTTTTGATGTTATTTTTCTTGTGTTGTTTTTGCTTTACTTTAATCCAATATTTATTACTAACACATCTCATTCCCATATTCAATTTTAATTAAATCATCAAATTGATTTAGAGAGAGAGAAAAAAACTTTTATAAGTATAAAAATGTATTCCCAACTTTTGGAAATATGCTTATTTTATTCAACTTTGATTATTTATATTTATTATTTATATATCCATTTTTTTTTCTTTTTTCTACAAGAAGATATAAGTTGTTTATTTTGAATCATTTCGTAAGATAATATTTTAAAAAAATCAGAAAATACAGGATTCGGTTAAGATTTATTTCTTACAACTTTTGTAAAATAACCAAGCATATAATTTTGAAAATATACATAGTTTTATAAACCTTTTAGTTTCACCTTTGATAAAATGAACTAACGTCCATATCTGTATTTAAAAAGTTTATTTTTTATTTATTTATATACTCCAGTTAAAACAAAATATTATTATTATTATTATTATTATTATTTTGCTTTTTTTAATTACTATATTTTAGTTTTGTTTTTTTTTTGTTAACGATATTCACCAATCAAGAGAATTTTCTTCATTTTACCTATTTTTATTAAATAAGATTTAATACGCTTGACGTATATAGTGAAATTAAATTCATAAAAATTACACTAATATTTCTTAAGGCTAAGCGCTTTCAGAGCATTCGACTCCATATTCATAACCTCCAAATCTAATAATTTATGCAAATCTATGCAAGCTCATTTATATTGTCCATCTCTTTGATATAGAAAAGCATGTATCCTTCCTGCTTATTGCCTTCAAGTCTCTTGCTATATACCATGCTTCTTTCACCTTCCTTTTGATGTCATTTCTCTCAGTGGAAACTATTTCAGCACATGCAGTTCAAATTCATGATTAGCCTCTTCTTGGTGGTCCACAAATACTGAGCTGCCCTCATTTCTGTTTAATACTCTTTTGTATAAGTATTTGTGTTGAGCTCTATTGTTCATAGTAGCCCGGGTCTCACCGTAGTATACTGCTCCACAGTTAGCCTGAGGGCATGTCATTTTGTAGACCACATGTGGAGTAGTTTGTATATCAATCTTATCCTTAGAGTTGTTAATAATTCTATTAGTGTTAGGAGGGGTTTGAAAACCTATTGTGAATTCATTCTGTAATTTTTTGACTAGTTCTTTTGCAATATTAGGTATGTATGGCAGACATATAAGTTGTTTATTGTCCTTTCTTGGTTTATTTATGTTTTCATAAAATGTTTCGATTCTTTTATTGATGGTTACAAAATCGTAACCAACTTTCATTAGATCACTAATATACTTGTTAATATTTATCCTTCTATCCTCTTCATATTTGCATAAATGGTAATTTCTGAAGAAGAAGGCAGAAAGCCCTGCCAATTTGTGGGCTTTGGGAGTTTTGGAGTTAGTATGGATGTATCCTCTAATGTTTAGTGGTTTTACTTTCATATTGTAATTAAAACATCTGTGCCTTCTCTTAATTATTAAGTCCAAGTAAGTAATTGTATTCAACTCATTCTCTTTAGTGCAGTTAAATATCAAGTTGGTGTGTGCCTGCATTTCATCCAGAATGGCTGTTATTATTATTTTAGGTGCTGCGATGAATATGTCATCTACATACCTACAATAAATTATTCCATGTACTTGTTCTTGGAACTTCGATATAACCTGTTTTTCAAAATAACCGATAACAATACTAGATACAATGCCACTCATGGGGAGTCCCATGGGCCATCCATTATTCATCCTATACCATTTATATTCAAACGTCACCAGTATATTCTCGTCTAACCATTCCATAAAGTCAATAATAAATTCTATCTTTTGTTCAGGACAGTGATTATTTTGAAGCTCTTCTTTAATTATCCTAATTGAACCTTTTCTATTTATCGATCCATAGAGTTCAGATATATCTATGGCAGCTATTTTGAAATTGTCCTCAATGGCTGCATCTTTGATTAAATTAACAAACTCAAACGAAGATTTTATAGTATAATTGCCAAATCCTATCAAGTCTATTAACCATAAATTTATTAATTTTGCAGTGTTTGCATAATGTGCACTTCCAAAATCAAGCATTAGCCTTAATGGAATTCCTTGCTTGTGCATTTTGGCATTTGCAAACATCCAAGGTTGTGATGTGGCAGATGGATATATTCTATTATATTCAGCTTGATTGATCCCTTTATTCTTGTGTTTGCATAGGACCAAAGAGATAAACTTTTCTCTGTTCATTCTATTGTTAAATTCAGCTGTTAACTCAAAGCCTAATTTTTGAATTTGTATTTTCATCTTTTCTTTATATTCTTCTTCATCCATTATTACAAAACGATTGCCTTTGTCTTCTTTAATACAAATGATTTTATTTTCATTAAAGAACTTTTTTGCATTCTTACCTTTATTGTTCCAGCCGTTATTTTCAGTATTCAATTTCTTATCTCTAATAATCTTATTAATCTCATGAATTACAGTATCTCTCATGGGATAATTTATTAGAGCTGCTTCTGTGTCTGCAATTTCTATTTTGGGTTGATTCCATCCTCCTATGAATTTAGGTCCAAGATTTTTATTAAAGCATTTTGTCTGCCTGTTTATTTGAAATTAAGATTGATACTATGCTTGGTATGATTCACATAAATTTACACAATGAACTCTTGTGCAAGATCAGGACTATCAGGAAGAGGGATCACTTAATCTCACCTGAAAGAATCTATAATGATACCTGGAAGCTTGTGGTACTTCCAGAATAGTTTTTGCTTCAGCACTGGTGAGTTTACTTCATGGTCTGTCTGAAAGTCACTATACATAAGCCACTAAGATGGCTCTGGCCATGGTTAGTTGTGCCTCTTTTGGATGATTGATAGACAAAGGATTAGCCATCTTGTAATGGTTGGAAGGCTGGAGAATGTGTATTGTTTCCCTGCTCATGTTTTGTCAAGTAAAGATGCCAAACTTTCAATTTTAGAAAAAGGACAAGATTGTTGAAAAGAGTGGGTGTTGCTCAAACATCCGAATGCTCATTTGCTCTACTATTTATTACTTGTATTCATAGGCAATAAAGTTATTTTTGAAAATAAATACTTTATATGTATTTTTAATTAAAATCATTGTTTTTATACTAACACCTATAAAAACCAATGTATTTGTAAGATAAAAGAATCTTAAATAGTGTAGTTCAGAATAATGTTTTCTCCTGTATCCAACCAAAGGTACATAATGGAAAATAATTAGCATCTTCTATAAATAGCAAGTGATGAAGGATTTAGTACATTACCTTCTTTGTTTTAATCACTAGCTAAAAATAACTAAATTACCATTTTCTAAATGTAAATAATTTTAACTTAGGATTTTTAATCTATATTCATTCTCCACTCCATCTCAAACAAAAAGATAAATGATCCTCAATATACCTATTTCATGCTGTAACAGCATTCATCAGTTGGGCTAGATCATAACCTCCCACTCATACATACAATCAGTGGTCAACTTATATTAAGATAGCAATTCCTTAAACTTTAATGGACAGGCTTCATTCTTCTTATTCTTTCAACAATTCAACTATTCATTTCATTGAAAACCCAATGATAAAATGCTCAAAATCCATGGTGGATTTGACATTGTAGTCACACCCATGTAGACATTATGTCAATTTAACCCCTCATATTATCAGATCATTGCATATTCATTTATTACATAATGGTTTGATAATATTAAGGGTTAGATTGACATACTGTTTACATGGGTGTGACTACAATATCAAATCCATGAACAGTTAAATTAATGGAAGGGTAAGAAGATTGAAGCCTGTTCATTAAATATAAGCTGAGCACTGATTATATATATATATATGTAAGAAATTATGATCTGGTTCAATTGATGAATGCTGGTTCAGCACAAAATATGTGTATTGGGAATCATTTATCTTTTTTATGTGTATGATTCTGTGTATTGATTGTTTAAAGTAGAGTGGAGAATAAATATAGAGTGAAAATCCTAAGTTCAAATTCCTCCATTTACTATAGTAAACATTCATTATACTGAATGAAAAGGTTAATTACAAAAATTTTCAAGTTCTAATCAGATTTGACTTCTATATTTTGGGCAAGGTAAACTGATATGTATTACTCCACAAGATCTTCAAAAGTCTTCATAGATCAATAGCAAGTTTTTAAAAAAATATTAATGAATGTATCAAAAACTATTCTAACTTTAAGAAGCCTAAATAAAAATTTGTTGTAAATAATCATTAAAATTTAATTAGTAGCTACATGTTGGATTATTGCAATCATTTAGTTAAATTAAATATTTTTAAAATAGCATTCTATACTAATCTGTGTGTTATGTCTATCATTTACCAATTCATCTAGATGATATAAATAGTCCAGATATATAACTACAAATATAATGTCATGTGATGAAGTCAGATAACATTTTATTGGTTTAAAATATCTTTTTCATAAAAACCTTCACACAAACAAAAAATTTTATTACCTCACTTTTTGTATTAATGCAATTTAAAAAATAAAATAAAAAACACAAATAAAATTTATATTCTTTCATAACTTATTTTATTAGTTAAATTTACTACAGTGGTCAAACTTTGATACGAATTAAACCTTTGAAATAATAAATGTTTCCAAGTTACAATAAATATTAGTTTTTTTAAAATAATCTCCATACTTCCTCATTCTTTTTTATTCTTCATAGACAAATAATTCCCAAGATGCATTTCATGCTGAACCAGCACTCATCAGTTGGCCCAGATCACCAGCTCTCAAATATTAGTTTTGATATAAAAAAAAAATTTCAAAATACAAATTTTGTAATTCATTTTTAAAAAATTCAGAAAACATTTTTTTCTTCTAAATTTTAATATCAGTTTAATTTCTAAAAAGCATTATATATATATAAATTTTAATTTTAAAAATTATAATAAATATTAGTTTTGATTTAAAATATTTTTTTAAAAAAAAAAGTTTGGTAATATATCATCTATTGATCCACACTGTCCGATGGCGTTGTTGCTAGTGAAAAATGAATAGATATAATATTAGCGGGCTGTTTTTCAAATTTTGTTGATTTATGTTTTTGATTTTTGGATTTGTTTGATTTTTATTTTTTTATTGTTGTTTGTTATTGTTTATTTTTTTTATTTTTTGTAATAGGTTTGATGTATATTTCTTAAAAATAAAAAAATGATTTTTTTTGGCTTTTTAAAATATTCCGTCTTTTTTAAAAAAAAAAGCATTTTTTTTTATCCGGTCTCTTTTTTTTTTTTTTAAAGAAACTTTTTTTTTTTTTTATAACCAAGTCTTTTTTATTGTTTTTGAAGAAACTTTTTTTTTTTTGTTTTGTTTATCGAGAAACAAGACTTTCTTGACAGACCTGGCATTTTGACACCTTTCCAACTCAGCTCTTCACTGTAAGTTGATCCTGTCTTCAAGAATAAATTAGCCATACTGCTTGGGAAAAAGCAATTCACAGGCAGCCCTCAAAGCCTGTCCCATGAGCGAATGAAACACCTTCATCGCCATTGACACGATTGACATTCCATTTCAGATGTTTGACAATGCTTTAATTTCATTAAACTACAACAAAAGGCAGTTTTTTTCTGGATGTGTAAAATATTTTCTTTTTTGAGATTGAAGGAAGGCCATCGCATCTGCTTCTATAGCAGGTAAATCTCAAAACTACAACGCCGAACGGTCATCTGCCATTGAACTGAAAGTCTTGGAAAGTGCGCGACTTGAGCATGAACTTTCCCAAATCATGATTTACACTCCTCATTTAGTGAATTCTGACCCCTGACAATGAAAGTAGGGGCATTTGAGAATTTGTTACAATTTTTACGAACTCACATCAATTACAATACATTGAAGCAAAAAAAAAAAAACCATTCTAATATACTTTTTGTCATTACAACTACAGAAACCTTCATATCATACATTGTACAATACTCAAGAGTAATGTCTATAGAGAGTGTCGTATACCCATCGCTAATAATGTTCAACATGCTAGGGATGTTGGGGTAAGGGTGCACTTCAACATCTTAGTATTTGAACACTTTATAGGCAGTAAGATCTATGAGTGGCCTTGTAAACAGCATATTTATGTGCTTTAGCAGGGAAACAGCACCATCGGGTGGTGTGGATCAATAGATGCTGTATTACCACTTTTTTAGAATTCACTTTTGAATAATGTAGAAAATACCTTTTGTTTCACCTAAGTATTAATTAATAAAAACCATTATATATATTTATAGTAATTTTGATTTTAAAACTAATTTTTTTCCCCAAAGATAAATTTACCCTGATATGCAAACATTTTCAGAATGTTGTAAAAACAGAATTCTTTGATTAATGAAAAAAAAAAAAAATTGAAGCCATTCATTTTACATACAAACTATAAATATAGGGGATTTGAACTCAGACTTCCAACCCCATTCACTATCCACACTATCTCATACATATGACCACGCACATGCAGAAAAGATAAATAATTACCAATATAGATATTTTGTGCTAAACCAGCACTCATCAGTTGGTCCAGATTACCATCTCCCACATATATATAATCAGTGCTCGGTTTATATTAAGATAGCAAATCCTTACACTTTAATAGAATTGATCCAGATTACCATCTCCCATACATATATATAATCAGTGCTCAGTTTATATTAAGATAGCAAATCCTTATTACCATCTCTCATATATATATAATCAGTGCCCAGTTTATATTAAGATAGCAAATCTTTACACTTTAATGGTTCCATTAAAGTGTAAGGATTTGCTATCTTAATATAAACTGAGCATTGATTGTATATATGTATGGGAGATGATAATCTGAACCAACTGATGAGTGCTAGTTTAGCACGAAATACGTATATTGGTGATTATTTATCTTTTCTGCAGGTGTGTGGTCATGTGTATCAGTAGTATGAGATAGTGTGGATAATGAAGTGACTTGAAAGTCTGAGTTCAAATCCCCTATATTTACAATTAGACTCCAGTTATAAGAGTGCCTGATATTTCAAATCATGCAAACCATAAACAATATAATAAAAACTGAAAACTGAATGAAAAATTATAATTTTAAAATATTATCATGTTTTATTTTCAAAAAACAACAACTACGGGCTGCAATCGAGGATTAGTTGCACTTTCAATAGATCTATTATATATATACACAGACACACAAATATGTGGCTTTATTTAATTTATTATATAGTTAATTGCATTTGCATTCAACCAAACGAAATAAATATAATAGATCAACATCCTTTAGTGACAGCAAATTTTTTTCTGCTTTTTTAAGATAAGAATTGATCTAAAAACTTTTGTTCATCTGTGAGTTATTCTATACACAGAACCAACTGTTAAAAGGATCAATTTAGAGAAAAACAAATCTAAAATAATAATATTAAAAATGAAGAAAAAAGTATAGCATATTTGTAACATAAAAAAAAAGAATTATAGATTTATTTGTCATAGCCTATTAGTTTTCTTCTCTCATTAGTACAAAATTCTAGGCTCAGCCAATATCATTTATTAGACTACTGTTTATATAATAATTAAAAATAAAAATCTTCCCCAGCAGAGATAATAAATGTGTTATGATAAATGCATCAATATCGATCCGACTAATTTCTAATTATTTTCGGACCTTCTTTTTCAAATTTATAAAAAATACAGAAACTCTTTCACTGTCCAATATTGGTTGTCTAGATTGAATGGTTCATCGCTCAGCTCCTTTCTGATTTGATACTATATTATAAGTGTGGATAATATGCTAAATGCATTTCAAAGTTCTTTATTACTATTCTTTTTTTTTTAAATTTATAATAAAAACTTTAATAATAACATAAATATTTACAATTTATAAAAAAATATTTACAATTTATACAAGTAGTTAAACAAATAATAACCAAAACACAAAGAAATTGAAATATTTCACTATTAAGACAGAAAGGCTCCAGGCCATTAAACAGTTAATTCCTACTCAAGGAGGGTGACCTGTAACAATGTAATAGAAGGAGACTCTTAAGACATCAAGCAAATTCAACTCAAAAGGGTGAAGCATGTAACAAAATGTTTGATTAGCTTAAGGAATAAGCGACCTAGTAGAATTCTAATTTTTATTCAAAACAAATGTTTATCTGATAATCTCACATAGAGTTATTCCAGGGTCACCCCAGATTTGAGTGATCATCTTTCTAGGCAAGTATTCCTGACATTGATTGAAATAAGTTTCCCAATCATTGTAGAGTTTCCTCAGTCAGTTGAATTTCTTATTGTCGAATATCATAGTACATCTTATCTACCATATTGTCTTAAGGTATGCACAGTTACAATTGCATTATGGGGGTTAAATTTCTTAAAGTATTGACTAAATAGAAGTTTTAAGTTGATGATTGGTCTTTGGAACACTCTAGCTCTTATTTGTCCAAATGCTGAACATTCTTTGAATAGATGCTGGAAAGTTTCATCACCAGATTTGCATAGTAAACAGATTGGATCCAAGTTCATATGTAGCCTTTCATTTAGAACCTTAGCTGTTGGAAACAAGCCATTCATCAGTTTGAAAACAAATTTCAAGTAGTATCAAGGTGCATATATAGAGTGGAACTTTTTCAACACATTTTTTTTATATATCCAACCATGCATTATCATGACTTTTAAAATGTTCATTAAGTTTTTTATATTTAATACCTTCCAAACTGGGCAAATTCAGATCATTCTGGAGATCCCTAGAAGCGATGAACAGGTCAGTCATAAAAGATCTTCCCTTACATCCAATTTCATTAAAGAAACTAGCATGATCAACAAAAGGTCCAAGAAATTGACTTTATTTAAGTTAATAAATGTACTTGCCTTGATGTAAGATATATATAGCCCAAGATCAATCAGGCCCAGACCTACATTTTCTATTGGCATTTGCAAGGTTGATATTGGGATCCATCTTGAAGATCTACCCCAGACATATTTCTTTGCAATCTGGTTTATTCAAAGTATTGTTTTGTTATGTGGGGATACCCAGGGTGCTTAGTATGCCAAAATCCCTGAAACAATGGAATTAAAAATTGATGCTCTTATAATTTCATATAATTTAAATAAAGAAATTTTATCCTCAATTTTTGTAATAATTAATTTATTTAAATAAGAGTTCATCTTTGTCTTAGACATATATAATGGTATGCTCAAAAAAGCAGATGGGAGAGCCATAAAGTTAGATGGCATTTTTTTTTACCAGTAGCTAACTGCCAGGCTGCAGACTTTATGGGTTAAATAACTGAGCCAGTTTCAGCCTGCAAATTTTCTAAGATATTCATCCCAACTTGGATATTATAGCTGTTTTGAAATATTTTATAATATCATCAATGAAAGCTGTAAAGCTACCTGTAATCCCAAGTGCAGAAGATAAAGGCTGGGAACAAGGTTCTCAATCTTACGAATGAGAGGATCTATACAAACTGCAAACAGAAGAGCTGCCAAGGGAGAACCCTATGGAATACCTCTCTTAGGGATAAAAAAATTCAGATCTTCTCATAAAGTTTTAAGAGAGATTCTACTATTTTTAATATAATTTTCAACTGCATTTACCAACCATATGTGATCTGGGATTAAAAGGTGGAGGGACTGAATCAAGTATGACCAATTTACCATGTCAAAAGCAGCTCTAAAATCTATTTGAATAGCATAATATTGGGTTAAAATTAAATCCCTGGCATATTTAATAGCCTCGTGAATTTTAAGGCTGTGTTTACTGCACATCTACCCTTAATGGCATGGTGAGCGGAAGATATTCTAGTATTGATAAGGTGATGTATTTTCTTCAAGAGAATTCTAGCCAAAAACTTTGAGTCAATATCTTCTATGGAAATATGTCTCAATTCATTAATTGATGGCCTTTGCACTGATTTGTCTTTTTTTGAGACTAAAAATTACCCTGTTGCTCATAAAGGGTCACTCAATTCTCTCATAACACAACTGGTTAAAAAATATCCACATTGCAAATCTGAGAGGATAGTCAATATGTTTATAAACAGAGGCTAGGATTGTGTCATTCACCATTACTGATTTACCTTGAGGATATTAATCTCATCCTGAATATCCTGAATAGAAATATACTCTTTTGTTCCCCAGTTATGATACTACTGAAGTGATCAATGAAACCTGTGCTTACACCAAATTTCATTTTTAACTTTTCAAATATATAATTATCAACATAGATTCCAGAGGCAATGCTGTCATCATCTTTGTTTATACTGGCAATACCCCTAGAGTGGAGGATATATAATCTAGCTTGGTTAACATGGGTTTTGATACTTTACTCAAGTTAGGAATTACTATATGTATGAAAGTCTTTCATATATATATTTTAATGAACTTTTAACAATCTAAAATATATCTGTGATTAAAAGATTAAAGTCAAATAATAATTGAAATAGGAAAAAAAATTAAAAGTAGACAATTAATTAACTTTCAGGGGAAAAAATATCTGAGAAATGTCAAGTTTTAATAAATAACCAGATTAAAAAAAAAAAAACGTACAATAAAACGTAAACTTTCAAGAATAATATATAAATAACTATTGTATTTGCAATTCCACAGCTTCAGCAGTGACATAATTTGTTGAAATCCCGGAAACGTTCTGAGTAAGTTCTTTGTTATTAATTCTTCACTTTTTATATTTTTTTGAGTAATTTTAATTTCAAGATGGATAAATAATTTCTGATAGTGCGCTTGCAGTTAATTGACTCTATTAGCTAACGGTTGTAACTGCTGAGTAACTAATAAAAATTATCCTTCTTATAATTCAAAAATCTAACTACTTCTTTGGTATTATAGAAAACTCTTAAACCAATGAGAAAATTTTTACTGAAAAATGCACTAACTGGTTTTGAATAGTACCTAAATCTAAAATTAATAAAAGTACGTTAAAAAAAGAAGAAGTGCTTTAGATATACATATTGTTATTTGGATTTTTTTTTCAAAAAGCAACATGCTTTTATAAATCGTGCCATACATCTATTTTTACAAACTTTAATCTAACTGCAGACACAATTGCATTTTAGTATATATATAGGTAAAAGATAACAGCCTTTTAAATAAATATACCCATTGCAGGGCAAAGATTTCCCAACAACTCCTCATAGAGAAAAGTGAATGAGAAAGTAGTACTCATCAAACTAGCCAATTTAATCAGTTTTTATATTCTTATTTTATTTTCTAGTTCAAGATAGCTAAATACCCATTTACCAATCAATATTGTATGGTTAGCTAGTTAACTATGAGCCATTTACTAGAGAGAAAAATTTAAGCCTCTTGAAAAATTAACTTACTCTGGGGTTTGAGGACCGGATTGTATGCATGGTAGGTAGATACACAACTTTTACATCATGCGGTTTTTTATATGTAGTACTAGCAGTAGTAATAGTAGTAGTAGCAGCAGTAGCAAGTAGCAAATAATAGTAGCAGCAGTACTATTACTAATAGTTTATATAGATAAATACTAAATACACATATAAAAATAATTCACAAGATATATTTGCTAGAATCATTTTAACAAATTTAATATTAGAGAGAGAACATTCTTTGTAGATTTGTTAAAATGATTTTAGTAAGTCCTACTCTTGAATTATTGCGGCATGCTTCTTCATAGCTTACTTTTCCACATAGTATTATTATATATTCTTAGCACTACATATTTAATAATTGGTGTTATTTACTAGAGTTATTAAAAGTATTAAATATATTTTCTTTTTGGCAAATAAATACATAAGTTGAACTTTTTTGGAATTACTTATTTTAGTTCAGATTTTTTGGTGTCTAATTAATTATTTTTTATTTGATTTTTTTGTTCTCACTATTGATTTTTGTATAATTTGTAAGGTCTAATAAATTTTCATTAACAAAACATGGCTTTGTGATGAACAACCATCACTTTCAATAACTAAATAATTTCAATACCTAAATATTTAAACAGACTGTGCTAATCATATTAAAGTATTTGTTTTACAGTTTTAACCTATCAATAATTCTTAACCTTCTTGTAAGTTGTTGAATTTCAGCTTTTAAATCTTTACATTTTTTTATGAAGCTCCTCATTCAATTTATTATTCTGACAATTGGGAAAATAAAACCAGAAGGATTCATTTTTTTAGTCAACTCAAAAATAAACCCCCTGTTTAAGAGAATTTAACATCTATCTAACATAATAATCTTGAAAATCCAAATAAGTGTTTAATAGATGTTAAGATGTGCCACAAACAGTAAATGCTTTTTTTCATATGTCATAGCATCGACCGGGAGGCGAACCCACAACCGTCTGCAACCAACTACTTATGTGCAAGGTGGCTGCGATGATCTCTCGGCTAACAATGCTTGACAAGCTTTTAAAAAAAATTATCACAAAACCTTTTAACAATGTATTAGAAATAAGACATTTTTAATAAAACTATACTTTTTAGTTTGAAACCATGTAATCTATGATTGGTATAACAATCTGCAATTGTAATTAATTGCTTTTGTAATAGCAACTATGTTTTGCATTCTTACTTCTACCTGTACTGTAATCCAATCCATAAAATGGCATTGTTTTGTGCATGAATACATCCTAGTATTTTTATAATGATTTTTCTGCCTAAAAATTTTAAGAGCGTATCGTAGTCAATCCATATAATAACAATAACAACAATTAGCTTATGTTCACAGAATTAATGTCATTATTTTCAATAACATTAGACCAATTTTTTTTATTTTTACTCAGACATTCATTAAAATCGCCAAAAAGGAAAAATTTATTTTTAAAGTGAATTAATGTAATCACACTATTTAACAAAAAAGAGTTTTTTCTCTAATTTTTTTAATTTAATGGTGAGTCTATGCATTGATAGAATGGGTCCAGGCATTATTACATAAATCAAGTTTTAATATCATTCATTTTTCATTGATTTCTAGGAATTCCATAATAGAGGATACAAATTAGATTTCATAGCAAACGCAATTCCATTCCTTGAAGTCTCTTTCACTCAATGATTTCTTCCAAAAAAAGAAAAACTTGTAATCTTTCTGGTTTACTTAAATTTTTTCCTTCTGAAAAAACATTTTAATAAGAGTATCTATATCATTTTAAAATTTACTGCCTTTCATTCATGTTTTGAAAATTTCACATCAAAAAAGCATGTATTTCATTACTATAATCTTTTTGATAAATAATTCACCAAATACAATAATTTAACTAGGATGTGCAAATAGATCATTTTAGCTCTCTTATTAACTAGATCAGCCCAATTTCATGGAGACATGGGATCATAAAAAAGGGTTGTTTAATCATACAACTATTTGATAAATATAAATTGTCTGATTTCAAATCGAGTTTTAAACCGATTCATTTTTTAATAAAATGCCTCACACAAAATTATGATTAAAAATTTCCAGGCTTCTAAACTTGTCATTAATTTTTTAGCATCAAGAGCAGTGAAGAAAAAAAAGAAAAGCAAAATATTGTTTTGCAAATAGTTAAAGAATTAAAATGTGATAGCATACAATCAAGTTATCACAATTGATGCAGAAAGGTGATTAATGGCATAAAAGGTTCACAATAATATATGCTGTACTAACTTTAAGGACTAAAATAATAAGATTAAACAAGACAAAAAAACTATTATCATAAATACTATTAAATCATGCTTTCACACTTCTAACGTAAAGCTATAACAACAAATTGAAAATTAAATTAAATGGCTGAGCGCTTTCAAGAAGATGTACTTCTCATATTCATAGCCAGTTATGATCCCTTCTTTGAAATCATTATATAAATAAATCTGATATGCAAATTATATGCAAATGAGTCACTAAGACACTCTTTTAGATATCGCAAAACATGCATCCTTACGATTAATGGCGAAAGAGTCCTCTGCTATAAAGTATGCTTCTTTTACTTTTCGCCTAACATCATGTTGCTCAGTACAAACCAGTTTTGCAGATGTGGGTTCAAACACATGTCCCAACAATTTTTGATGCTGAGCAAAAACTGAAGTGCATTCTGGATCCGTATGTGCTTTATTGTATCTATACCTGTGTTGTGATATCCTAGTAGCTATGGTGGCTCTCGTTTCACCATAGTATGATGCCTTACATCCATTATGAGGGCATGCCACTCTGTACACAGTCTGTGGGGTCTGATCAGAAGCTATAGTGTCCATAGTGTTGTTAATAAGCCTATTAGTTGAGTTAGGTGTAAGAAAACTCAAACGAAATTCCTTAGAAAACGTCTTATAAAATGTTTTATGTAAAGAGTGCATATAGGGCAACCATATTCAAGGCCTGTTGTTTTCATCTCTGTGTTTTCCAATATTATTTACAAAATGTCTAATTTTGCTATATACTATATTGTGCCTGTATCCTGATTTGATTAAGTTGTTAGTATAATTAATTAAGTTAGACCTTCTGTCTGCCTCAAACTTGCACAAATAGTAATTTCTGAAAAGAAATGAGGTCAATCCAGCTAACTTGTGAGTCATAGGTGTGTATGACTCAGGGCGAATCTGTCCATGAACTTCTGGTGGCTTAATAATCATTGCTATAATTAAGCATACTTCCTTCTCTGTGCACCCTGATATCTAAATATTTTACCTCTTGCCCCATATCTTCCCATGTAATATTTAAATTTAATGCTGTGTTCACTTGTATTCGATCTTTGATGTGCTCAACAATATTTACTGGAGCAGCAACAAATAAGTCATCCACATATCTCGTATATATTATATTATTATCTACTATGTTGTATTCAAATAATACTTGTTTTTCGTAAAAATTCAGATAGATGCTAGACATGATGCTGCTCATAGGCAATCCCATAGGCCACCCATCTTTCATGTGGTACCACTTGCCTTCAAACGTCGCCATAATATTTACATCTAACCATCTCAGAAATTCTGTTATAAAACTAATGCGAGCCTGAGCTACATTTTTATTTATGAATTCTTGTTGTATAATATCGATAGACTTCTTTCTATTAACAGACCCGTATAACTCTGAAATATCTAATGCTGCAATTTTAAACTCAGGTCTTATTAGCACATTCTTGATTCGCTCTACAAACTCGAAAGATTTAATAGTAAACTCTCCAAATCCTAAGTCATCTATTAGCCAATGATTTATCTTCTTAGCAGTCTCAAAATAATGCATGCCTCCAAAGTTCAGCATCAACCTTAGGGGCATGTCAGGCTTGTGTAATTTAGCGTTAGCAAACATTCGAGGGGGTGTGGAAGAAGATGGATACACTAGATAATACTCAGCTTTAGAAAAAGCTTTATTGCAATGTATACGAAGAATTGATGTTATAAACTTCTCCTTGTTAATTTTATTATTAAAGTTTACTGTGTATACGAATTTCAATTTATCAATTTGTATTTTCATCTTATTAACATATTCGTCTTTATTCATTATGACAAATCTATTCTCCTTGTCTTCCCTCATGCATGTAATTCAACCATCAACAAAAAATTTTTTTGGTGTCACTAATTTTCCTGCTCCATGTGTCTGCTGCTGTGTAAAGCGGTTTGCATCTAATCGCTCTAGCGATTTGGAAAACATAGTTATCCCTACGCTCATCATTAACTAGTCCGGCTTCAACATCAGCCATCACTTCCATCCTCAGCTGTCTCCACTTGCCACCAACATATTTGGTACCCAGTTCCAATACTTCTTTAACTACTGCAGGCAATAATATATTAGTCAAATTGACAAAGTCCTCTCTTTTGGGTGTATTAATATTCACTCCTTTGCAGTTTGTGAAAAATAGATATTATATAAGGTAAAATGATAAACTTTCTTAAGCACTGTTTATTGTTTTTTTTTTTTACAGTTAATCTTCATATCAGAAGATCATTCTATAATCTGATATTTAAAAATCTCATAGATTTCCTGAGTTCAGCTATTCACATGTAAGATTTTTATAATGTAGTAAGTCTCCATTTTCATTTCATTTTAGAGATATTATGGCATTAATTATTTTGGTGCTCAATATTTAATAAATTGATTAAATTCTGACTTATATTAAATTCCTCTTTAACAAACTTTTCAAGTATGCTCTAGTTGCTTAAATGTAAATCATGGTTTAATGTTGACAGGAATAAAGTATTTCTCCTAACACATTGCAGTTATATATATTTGCCAGTTAAAAAAATAATTTTATAATCTGCTGTTCTAGAGGTCATGTGATATTAAAGTATCAAAGTGACAGATTTACCAGTTTATTATTGTTCTAATTTGTACAAGGCAGTTTTATTCAGATGACCAAATTGAAAAAAAAATTAATTGGCTTACCTGTCAAAATTAAATCCATGTCATGGCATGGGAGACATATGTGCTAAAATTATGCTAGAAGTCTCTTTTACAAGTCACTTGGCTTCAAATGTCTCAAAATATTTATTTCCACTGACACAACGTAATACGTTTTTTTTTTTTTTTTTGGATAACCAGATTTTATAGGCCCTGATTCTAAATAGCCTTTAAATTTCTTTTCAACTCTTTTAAAATATATAAACTACAAATATTTAGTTCTAAAAGTTTATATTTGTAATTTTTGATAATGCAATAAATATTTCAATCACCATGCTTTGTGACACCATTTAGGCTTCAATAAGGATTAACAATTCTGAAATCATCAAGATTTTTGTTTGTCAGTCTAACCTGAAAGAAAAGGAACTCCAAGAATTATTATGAAATGGCAAATATTTACTAATTGTTGTTAGTTTCATATTCTATCTTATTAGAAGGTAGCATATTTGATAATAAACCAATAGAAATTTCCCATATCTATGCAATTCATAGGCATGATATTTATTTTCTTAGAAGCATCCGTATGATCACATCACAGTTTTGAAATGACAAAAACAAAGTAATATTTTTATTATTAAAACCTCTCCATATTCATTGATTTACCATACATAGTTTTAATAGTCTACAATTTAAAAAATGTTGAATTAAAAAAAAGGTTAAAATTCATACTTTCAAATTTATAAATTTCATGTGTGTGATAGCTTGTGTAAATGCATCATAAATAATATTTCAATAAATCATTCCCTTGTCTTGCATACTCTGATGGCAAAGTGGTTAATCTCTCAATTTACTACTTTACTGACTTTTTCATAATTGCATTACTATAGTGTTCATTAATTATTTTTGATAGTTTTTCTTAATATATTCATTTTTAAAATGAAATGTTGTAGGTGTTTGTATATAGTAACATATATTATTAAAAACCAGTCAACAATTAAACAATCCCAATATAAATAACAATCAACAATTGACAACCGTTTGGAAATTATTGATTGTAATTTATACTGAGATTGTCTAAGTGTTGACTGTTTTTTAATGATTAGCTCTAGAGAAGAATTAGAGATAGTCTTAAATAAGTATTTAATGGATATAGAAAAGATGTATGTTAGATGAAAAGGACAGAGTGATAACAAACATGAAAGCATATAGTAATGGGAATATATGATTTAGAGAAAATGAACTGAATGAGGCAAGTAAGAATTTGAAAGGTGAAAAAGCAAGAAGTTTGGGTGGATGGGCAGCAGAGATGGTAATGAAATTAGGACAGAAGGCAAAATTAAAAATATCATGTTTTAATAAGATGGCACAGAAGAGAGATTTTCCAGGTAGTTGGAGTAATACAAGAGAAAGGTTATTAATTAAAGGAAAGGGTAAGGATCATAGAAAGTTAAACAATTATAGACTGATAATGGTAATGTCAGTGCTATATAAAGTTTTCTCATATACACTGGCTGGAAGGGCTGAAAAATGGATGGAAGAAAATAATATAGTGGGAGAAAGGAGGTTTTCAATCAGATAGGTGTATAGGAGATAGTTTATTTGTAGCTACACAACTTATGGATATGAGTAAGAATATACATAGATAGTTATATATGGTTTTTATAGATATAGAGAAGGCATATTATAGAGTAAATAGAAATAATTTATGGGTAAGTTTAGTAAATTTTAGAATGGATGGAGCTTTAGTGGATATTGTTAAAAAATTATATGAAAATAATTACTATACGTAATAATTAGGAAATATAGAATCAATTAAAAACAGGGTGAAACTAAGGCAAGGATGTCCTCTGTCACCTATTTTGTTTTTGTTATATTTGAGAGAAATGGAGAGAGCAATAGAAAGACTAGGAAGAGAGGTAGAGATACCATTAATAGGTGGCAAGAGAGTATATACATTGTGAGTGTTTTATTTGTAGATGATGTTTTTTTGTATGCAGAAAGAAGGGAAGATATGGGAGTTATGCTGAGAACATGCACAAAGGTGGGTAAAGAGATGGGGATTAAATTTAGTGAAGAAAAATCAAAAGTAATGATGATTAATACTGGGGAAAGAGAAGACAAATAATTTTTACTGGGGGATATAAAGTTAAGTGTTGTGAATAGATATAACTATTTTGAAATCATCTTAAGTAATCAGAAAAATTGATTGGATGAATGGGAGAAAAAAATGATAAATGAAGCAAAGAAAATAAAGGGATTGATAAAGAAATTAACAGTGTTCTCATATAATAAATATGATGTATCTAGAATTGTATGGGAGTGGCAGTAGCAGAGTTAACATATTGTAATGATACATTGTGTGTTAGTAAAGGGGTGTTAGATTACTTAGAAAAAGTACAAAGAGAAGTAGGAAGACATGCATTATATGCAGAAGTGTGAATGGCAAAGGAGGCAATTCAAGGAGAAATGGGATGGTCAAATTTTTATATGAGAGATGCAAAAAGCAAAATGAAAATATTCGATAGATTGCAGTTTATGGATAATAAAAGAATAGTCAAAGTAGTATTTAATTGGATTATGAATAAAGGGCAGGCAATAAGATGGGTGATAAAGGTAATATATGCAGAAGATTTAGATAAAGAATTTATGTCAGTATACTTATACAAAAGGTGGGATGATTGTGTTAGGAGAATTGTTGAGTATTAAGAAATGGGATAGAAGAATAGATGCATTAATAAAGAATAGGGAGTTGGAGAGATGGAGAGCTAGTATGGAGAGTAAAAAGAGTTTAAATATTTATAAAAATAAACAGAATATTGGGTGTGAGTTAATTTATGATAATAGCAAGAAAAGTAGTTTACTGTTTAAGGCTCGAATGGGATCTTTAGCAACAAGGGAATATATACATAAATGCAAAAATATGGGTGATTTAGTCTGCAAGTTGTGTAAGGAATGTATAGAAAATATTAGGCATCTGTTAATTGAATGTAAATGTCTGAAAGCAGAAAAGGTACAAATAATGAAATTGTGGAAGAATAAATATAAACAAGGTGATTATGCAGAACGTGGCTTATTGCTTTTTATGCTGGGTTTGGGAAAAGATAAAGGGGGTTTTAGATATAAAAATCATGGAACTGACAAAGGTAATGTTGTGAAAATGGGATGGAGCAAGATAGAGAAGAATATGGTAAAACTTGGGGTGGGGAATGGAAAGGGAAGTCGAAGTGGCTAACAAGTTTCTCTGGGCATAGTTGCTGAGAGATTCCTGCCTCCATATAAGGAGGTCACAGTGCATCACATCACTTATAAACCCATTTATCCTTGAGCATTATTACATTTATTATTTAAGTAACATTCTTAGGATCAGCTATTATTTTTAGACTCACATACTCACAGAAAAGCATATATAGTAAATAATGAATACAGTAGATGAACTCAATTCTTGGAGTACTCTATCATTTATGCTAATTAACAACCATATATAATAATTAATAAAATAATAGCTCTGCACAGTTTAATGCAATGGCAGAATAGTGGTCTCCGGAGCCTAAGGTCTATTGAAACTTGAATTTCTTATGACCTGCTGAGCAATAAACCATGTGTTTATTTTAATTAAATGATATGCACTTTAACAACAATGCAATGCAGTGCGTATTTTTTTATTAAATATTGCAATTAATAATTAAATATTATTAATTGACTAAGTACTGTTAAAATTATTTTGCCACATTCTATATATATATATATAATGAAATAAAGTACAGTATTTCAAAAACTAAACAAATATATAAAAGCGTAATGATACATCATCAATAACCATTGACAGACAACCTTTTGAAGGGCAAAAGTCACAGACTTTTTTTTTCCATAATGATCTAGAAAACTTTTTTTCCTTATGAAGCTTCTTATCTCTTGGTATTCAGTCGAAAATAGCTTTACTTTATCATTTCTTTTTTTAAAAAAGTTAAATCTTTTATGTAATAAGCATTTATATATTCTACATGTATTTGTCTATAAGTTTATAATGATAGTGTTGTATATGTAATTATATGTTGGAATATTTTTATCATCTAATATTAAATATTTTTAGAAAAATTCAAACTTTATGTAAACTCAAAGTTGAATTTTTCTAAAAATATTTAATAATTAACTTTAGATGATAAAATAGTCAACATATAATTACAACTAATTCAAAATTTATAGACAAATACACACACACACACATATATATATAAATATTTATTATATGAAAGATTTAACTTTAAAAATAAAAAAAAGATAAAGTAAAGCTATTTCAACTGAATTCCAAGAGATAAAAAGCTTCATAAAAAAAAAAAAAAAATTCTAGATCATTATGGAAAAAAGGAGTCTGACTTTTGCTCTTCAATAAATTATCGGTCAATATTTATTGATGATACATGATTATGCTCTTATATATTTGTGTAGTTTACGATAGAAATATTCCAACATATATATATATATCTTTGTTTTTCTTTTATGTAATAAAAAGAGATTAAAATTCAGTTTTTCAAACTCCCTACAGCTATTCATTCCATCTTATATAATTGATACCCATAACCACATAATGTGAAAAATGTAAATTATCTTCAATATATGTATTTCATACTGAACCAGCACTCATCATTTGGTCCAGATCATTTCCCACATGTATATAATCAGTGCTCAGTTTATATTAAAATAGAAAATCCTCAAACTTTAATGGACAAACTTCAATCTTCTCCACCCTCTAATTCCACAGACATAGAATCATTGAAAATCCAAGGATAAAACACTCAAAACCTTTCTTGATGCCAATATTATTACAAACCCATATTGACCTTAAGTTAATATGACCTCTCATACTGAGGAACTTAATAGGTTCATTTAAATATAGAGAATAGGAATGAACAGAATACAGGTTGCATATGTAATATTTAAATACATGTGTATTATCTTTACTAAACTTAATGTATTAAAAAGGGATTTGGACTTAGACTTTTGAGTTCCCTACAGCTATTTGCTCAATCATATACAACTCATACACTAGATCCATATGAAATACAGAGAGCATACCATTAGCTCAAACAAGCTCTTAATAGATAAGTGTGGTAAAATAAATCTCTATCCAAAATACTCTTATCCCCAGATTGGTTTTGGGCTTATGACTCACCTCAGTGAGGTTCTAAAATATTTAGACACAAGATCTAAAATATCAACTCAAAACCCAGCACTTATTTTATATATAATTTTTAAGTAGAAACTCTGAAGTTTTTGGACATGAAAATGTCTTTTACTCCAGATATCTAACTCCAATAGATATATAGGATTGAACCAAGTTCAGATCTACCATATATTAATAGCCTCTGCATAGCCAAAGCCATGAAGGCAAAATTATAATTATCAATAAGTCATGTCATATAAAATGTGACATTGCTTTTGTAAGCTTGTTTACACAAATGAAATATAGAGAGTGTACTGATAGCTCAAACAAGCTCTTAATTGATAAGGGTGGTAAGAGAAAATATTTAAAAACTCTATACGAAATACTCTTATTCCCAGACCAATTGGTTTTGAGCTTATGGTTCACCTCAGTGATGAGATAGAATATTCAGACACTAAATCTAAAAATATCAACTCAAAACTCAGCACTTATTTTACATGTAATATTTAAGTAGAAACTCTGAAGCAATGTCACATTATATATGACTTGCTTTATTGATAATTATAATTTTACCTTGATAGCTTTGGCTATGCTGAGGCTATTAATATATGGTAAATCTGAACTTGGTTCAATCCTATATATCTATTTAAGTTAGATAGTTGGAGTAAAAGACATTTCCATGCCTTAAAACTTCAGAGTTTCTACTTAAATATTACATATAAAATAAGTGCTGGGTTTTGAGTTGATATTTTAGATCTAGTGTCTGAATATTCAAACTCCTCACTGAGGTGAGTCATAAGCTCAAAACCAATTGGTCTGGGAATAGGAGTATTTTGGATAGAGATTTTAAATATTTCCTCTTATTGCACTTATCAACTAAGAGCTTGTTTGAACTATTGATGCACTCTCTGTATTTCATTTTTGTAAATACAAGCTTATAAAGGCAATGTCACATTATATATGACTTGTATATGTAAAAAAGATAAATGATCTCAACTACACAAATTTCATGCTGATCCAGCACTCATCATTTGGTCCAGATCACCATCTCTCACACATATATACAATTAGTACTCAGTTTATATTAAGATAGGTCCAGATCACCATCTCTCACACATATATACAATCAGTGCTCAGTTTATATTAAGATAGCAAATTTGAAACTTTAATGGACAAGTTTCAATCTTCTCCATTCTCCAACTCTTCAGCCATCCATATCATTGAAAATCTGAGGATAGAACACTCAAATCCTTTGTTGATGCTGATGTTATTGTCATATCCATGTTGACCTTAAATCAGTCTGACTCCTCCATCTAGGACATTAATATGTCCATTTTAAATATAGACAAATATTATTTTTACCACAAAAATTCCTCCAATAATAGTAGATTTTAACACTTGTTTTCTTTCATTATAATAAACATCATCATAGTAATATTTATACTTGCAAAAATGTCTATGCAATTATATAAATAACTTTAACAATTGCAAAAGCATTCTGCACCATCCTATTCACTCTTATCTTAATGTGAATCAAGGTATTCTTCTCTCCAATTAAGTATGTGCATTATTGAGTCATAAGATTAGTGAACTGCTTTATCAATTATTATATTATACAAAATATGATGAAAAAATAAAAAAACTATACCCAAGGTTTGTATTGACATATGTCTATTGTAGTAGAATATATCCATTTCAAGATAATGGTATATATTTTTTATTTTAAAAAAAAAAAAGAAAGTGCTCAAGAATTGCTAAAGTTTAAGAGTGAATATAAAATAAATTTATTATCATACTGACATTTCATATTAACCAAATAATATTTAAATAATAACTGAAACACACAGGCTTATTATATACCTGTGTCTATATATGTAATATATAGGGTATATGAGCATAGACTTTCACATGACCCACCACTCTCCACACTATCTCATAATACTGATACACTTGAACACATATATGTTAAAAAGATAAATAATCACCAATATACGTCTTTCATGCTAAACCAGCAATCATCAGTTGGTCCAGATTACCATCTTTAAACCAATAATTATTTACTTTCATTTCTTGATCTTTAATATTTAATAATATAGATACCTTCCTCTTTCTATGTTTGTGTAATTGGAAGCTATATTTGTACATGCACACACAACATCAAGATTTAATTATGTTACAAATATTCAATTATTTTAGTCTAACAGTAAATGTTTTATTTCTTCTCATCAAATAATTATAGTTTGTTAAATACAATGAAAATCAAACTGGAAATCTTGCATATATAATTAGTCCAACATTAACAAAGTTATTTACTAGAAATAATGTTTCACAACACATTATATTTTTTAAAAGGGAAGAAAAATATAACATTTGTCTCAAGTTTTAAAACAACTTTTACTTTTAAACTTTTATTTTTTTAAAAAATGTAATATTTGTTTAATGATATTCAAGTTTGCTGCTTCCCCTGACCTTTGAAAAGAGACTCTTTGCTACTTTACATTGCTACCTATATTAATTATGGGATCTGGACAGTCTGATGTAAGTCATTATTTGAGAAAGGAACAGATCTCTGTGTTGAGGACCTCCTGATAAAATTCATTTATAAGGCCAGAAAAACTGGCAAAAGGACTTGTCCAAACCTACTGGGTGATCAAACCTGGAGACAATTAAGAGTCTAGCAAAATGCAGAAACAAATGAATCTACCCATATTTATCTATTCCCCATAAAGTTCCAGTTCATGTCCACCATTAACGACGGTTTCTGGCTATCCTCTTTTGTGCTAGCTTCCACTTATCCTCAAACTTGGGACTACCTGTTACCTGGTACTGCTTAGCACATATTGAACAATTATTTCCCTCATTATATCCATGAGTGGGATGGGATGGCTTATTTCCCAAACCCAGATACTACATGTGACTTTTGAGCATGAAGACTGTTTATGGACCTCATAATTGCTGTTCTCCTGATCTTTTGACTTTACCCCTTATTTAATGTGTTAACAACTGTTAAGTTTAATGTAACTCAAAAAAAGAAAATTATGTATGTGTCTATATTGTTACTTGATTATTTGCATAACTTACACCTAATGATGTAATTATTGTTGTTAAACTCATTGAGTACCCTCTTTTTTTGTTATTATATCCTGCTTAGCTATAGAACTCTATGTATGAGTTTCTAATTGTACCGCTCTTTTATTCTAGTTTAATAATTTAAAGTTTCTGATTGGGTGAAATTTGTAACCATCATAACCCAATCAGTTAAATCATGTAATTGCTTAAAATGTCTCTTGACCATCGGTGTGATTTGCACCCTAGTATAATTTTGTTGTTATACCCAATTTGTATTGCTTTTAATTCAATGCAATTTAATGTATCTTGAGTATATAGGGAACACTATAGACATGTTCCCTACCTTATGTCCAATTCTAATAACTATTGTTGTCCAATGGAATTATCTATGCAATCTTCCTTTTGTATTATTCTTGATTTATCACCTTGCAATTATGATGCTGTCTGGGGTTGTCATACTGTAACCCATGAAACCCATGATATGTAATGCATGTAGATCATCAACTGCAATTTACTTATGTATTCTCAGTCTTGTATCTTGCCCTGTGAAATAAAGTTTCCTTTTGAAATGTAAAAAAGGAAATCTGTCATTATTATTGCTTTTTTCTTTTAAAAATGCTTACAAAGTCATCATCTATTAAATGTATATCTTTATTAAAAGCAGAAAGTTTAAATAAATAATGAACTTCACTATAACTAATTGTAAGAGAAAGGAAAAATACCTATGAGAATTATTTAATTTCGATTTATTTAAAAGAAAAATATGGCAGTCTCTCATGCTTAGAATAAAATGTTATATCCAACTATATATCAACCTGCATTAAAACACAGGTATTATTATAAAATGCTACAAAAATATTTTTTCTTTAATAGATTATTTTTAAAATTACTTATTGTAAAAATCTGTCATTCTAAATAGCATTTTCCATTTTGAGAAAGCATAATCCAATTAAAGAATCATTGTAAAAAGTATAATATCATCTTTAAATGAACAGGAAAGTTTTGTCTGTACTTTTGGGATGTTTTTATATAATTTTCTGATTTAATGAGTAATAATTATATTTATGTTTGCATTGCTATAAAAAATTATTATTCAAAAGCTATAAGGGAAAATATAATTGCTGATATTAAAAAAAAAAAGATTAAATGCAAAAGATAAATTTTACGAATATGCATGTGTATGTAAAATTTTATCATTAATTTAATTATCTTTTAAATTAATAATTTATATATGTATGAGCAAACTGCAAATTTATTCATGCAAAAAGAGATGTGAATTTATTTTTAGCTGGCTATAACAACAATTGGCATTAATTCTATTGTTTAAATTTCAGATATCATTACCTAAGCTCTATATCAGGAAATTACAATTATAGAATTATTTTATCACTTTTGTATTATTTATTATCTTTCTTAATCAAGTGAATTAATTAATTAATCATTAAAATATTTTTACTGTGTGTTCATATTACAAAAGTATTTCCAGAATTTTGTAATTAAAGTATTAAATGTTATGATATTTCACATTACATTATGTTTCCTTGATAGAATGCATTTAGGATAGATCATACGTAAGAAAAATTTTGGTCACTATTTCTGCAATTTTATTTTCTGGTACCTGGGCAAAAGTAATATAATTAGTCTTCATGTATTTTAGGGTTAAATAACTTTGCAAGTAAAATTTAAGGTTGCTGAACCACTAACATTTATGCTGCAATATTCACACTACTAAAAATTGTAGTTTTCATTTACTATGGAAAAAAATAAGTTCCATCATTAGTAATCAATGCTGAGAGCATTAGGAATACCTTAAAAGTGGATATTATTGTGTTATCATGATCATCCATTTAAAATCAAAGGTGCATTAGCTTATTTCATTTGAATATTGTCAGTTATTGTCACTAATGATTATACTATTAATATTTCATAGGTCTCAATGAACATGTAAAAAGAATTTGAGACCATGAATTATGTGAATTGCTTTTTATTGAAAATACACAATTAAATCCAATATCAATATATTAGGATATATCTCCTT
Organism: Epiperipatus broadwayi; assembly: GCA_028023455.1. Taxonomy (NCBI): domain Eukaryota; kingdom Metazoa; phylum Onychophora; class Udeonychophora; order Euonychophora; family Peripatidae; genus Epiperipatus; species Epiperipatus broadwayi. The sequence goes on from JAQFVV010006222.1 coordinate 7,604,984, forward strand.
TAGTGATTATGCCACAATTCTGGAATCTAATTCAGGGATGATCAATCTGCATAAGCTAGATTCACTTTGTTGTATTATATATAATAGTAATATAATTATAACTCAGATTATATGTAACTGAAATGGAACTAACTGTACCTTCCAATGATTATTGGACAGTTATTTCTGGTTCAGTTAGTGGTATAGATATATCATAATAATAAAAGCTTGTTTTGTCATATGGTCATTTGCTCAGAAGCAAGCAAGTGTTTGATAACTGCACAATGATTTTATTTACTTATATTTTACAAAAGTAGTTTTGATTATTCTTAGTAGAGAGGCAGTTTGTCCATAGCATTAATTACTAAGATCATTAAAGAGAAATAAAGAAAAAAAAATAGCCATAGAAAATTCAATAAAATATGACATTTTAAAAGTGGAAATACTTAAGGCATGTTTAATTAAGAGATGAATATAACAATAAAATAATACACAAAAGCCATTATTATCATCATCATCATCATCATCATCTATATATCATCTTATTATTATTATTATTATTATTATTATTATTATTATTATTATTATTATTATTATTATTATTATTATTATTATTATTATTATTATTATTATTATTATTATTATTATTATTATTATTATTATTATTATTATTATTATTATTATTATTATTATTATTATTATTATTATTATTATTATTATTATTATTATTATTATTATTATTATTATTATTATTATTATTATTATTATTATTATTATTATTATTATTATTATTATTATTATTATTATTATTATTATTATTATTATTATTATTATTATTATTATTATTATTATTATTATTATTATTATTATTATTATTATTATTATTAGATGTTGTTAAATCAACACTGATTTCTGACTGTTTTAACAGTCAACTAGTTTTTTCTGAACTCATTCACTTAATTTTTCTCTAATTAAATGAGTGAGTTTGAAAATAATAACTTGACCATTAAAACAAGAGATTATTTTAACTGCAAACAAGAAGAATGTCATCTTATTACACATAAAAATATTTCATTAAAAATTACAAAAATAAATTTTTTAATGCACTTTTTTTTTTTCAAATCTTGTTTTTTATTTTATAAACTACCTTTTTATATTTCTGTTGTCCTCCAACATTTTGACCATATTATATGGATATTGTCAAGAATTGTCTTATATATATATGTTTACAAAGATATTATATGGATATTGTCAAGAATTGTCTTATATATATATATATATATATATATATATATATATATATATATGTTTACAAAGAAATTTCATAAACAACATAATAAGAAATATCATCATGACATAAATTACAATTTTTTTTACTCATTTCTTGCTTACTTTCTTATGTGTCTACATCACTTTAAATTTTAAAATTTTTCTTTAATTTACATTGGAGGAAAATTGTTGTATGAATATTTTACATAAAAAAATGAGTTAAAGAAAAAATTTTAAATATAGAAGGATATAGACACATAAAAAAATAAGTAAGAAGTAAATTAAAAAATATGTAGTTTATGTCATAATATATGTTTTTTTTATGGAAGTTTTTTGTAAACATATATATATATATATGAAAATAAACAATCCTTTCCAATGATCATATAATATTATCAAAACGTTGGAGGAAAACTGGGATATGAAAAATGGTTCATAAAATAAAAAACAAGATTTGAAAAGGAAAAGTGTGTTAAAGAATTTGTTGATTTGTAATTTTTAATATATTAATGACTCATAATTACTTGGACACTTAATAGAAGAGCAATGCAGAGACTTCACACCACTCAAAGATGTATGGAGAAATGTATGTTGGGAGTAACAAGAAGAGATCATAAACGTAATATATGGGTAAGAGAACAAACAGGTGTTACTGACCTCATTGAAAAAATTAAAAGATTGAAGTGGAGTTGGGCTGGACATATTGCTAGAAGAGATGATAATAGATGGATAATTGAAATTTTAAACTGGATTTCAAGAGATTGTAAAAGACCCAGAAAGAGACCACATGTGAGATGGATGGATGAAATAAGAAAGTGTGCAGGGGTGATATGGAGAAGAGAAGCTAAAGATCGGAGAAGATGGATTAAACATGGAGAGACCTTTATCCTGCAGTGGACTGATAATGGTTGATAATGATGATGATGATGAATTATAAAAAAATAATTATTATTGATTTTATTAAAAAATAATTCAAAAAGAGAAAGCCTTTAATAAAACGTTATAGAAATGTATAATAATTTATGAATATTTTTTTTCCAAATCTTTACAAATAAAGTAAAAATGGGGAGATAATGAAAATTAAAAAAGTCTTTCTATTATTAATTATTAAAAAAGGAAACTAAAAACTCGATATAGATTTCTGTGTAAGATAAAAGATGGCCATTTGCAGATTTCAAGTGTTAGTATTTTTTCTTCTCCTTTATCTTCTATGCATTGATTATTAACAAATATAATAACTTTTTTATATATATTTGCTTGTTGCAAACATATTACTTTTACAAAATAAAATTATTCCTAGAAACTATGTCTGCATTGAAGAAAGTATAAATGAATAGAGTAGTAGACACATCTGAATTAATTTTTTTTTTTTTTACCTTGGACAATTAAATAAACTATTGTTTTCAGTCAGCCATTTAAAATCTGATTATCATACGGCCTCCCAAATCAAATTAATTATAAGATTATTTTATTTACATAAATAATAAGAGAGATTATATTAGTACGGCATTTCCGTTTGTCAAACTCTTAGTACTTATTGGAAGTCCGCGAGAGTAGAAAGCTATTAAGCTTTACTAATAGTTTTGAATTAAATATAAATGAAATTCTTTTTAATTATTAATCTACATATATATATATTAATGGTAATTAAAGTTGTTACCTGTGTTATATACGTTAATCCATATTTTTTACTTATATTTTCAATTTTCCAAGAACTTTCTTTAACCGCGATTGCCCATTCAAGATCCATAGTGATTGATTTGCAATAAGACAAAAGCAAAAATAAATAAATCATATTCGTATCGTTTTCTCAATTGTTCAACGTAAATGAACACATATTTAAATTAGCAAATATTTCTTCATTTTCTTAAAAAATTTGGCAAATGTTTTATTTCATCCCAGATGTTTATTTTTAAATGAGAAATTTCATTATAAATGATCCATAACATATATATAAAAGTTTATATAAAAAAAATAGATATAAACAACTATTGCTAACTAAATTAAGAAAATTCTCCTCGGTGTTAAAAACATATGGCATACATAATAATTCAGTTCCATTTGATAATAATCACAAAACTTTCTCTCCATAGACAGATTTAATACAAAATTATAAAATTAAGACATAAAAATTAAAAACAAGAAATAATCTACTTGATTTGGCAATACGAAAAATGGTAGATATATATAATGATAGTAGAAATATAAGTTTATTCCTCATCTCAAATTTCATTATGCCAATTATCCACCGATAGAAAAAAATCCACATGTGTGTGTGTGCTTGTGTATACGTACGTTAGAAAAAAATAGTTTAAATTACTTTAAATGTATATTAAAGTGGGATCAAGACTTTATAATGCAGTTTGAATAGATAAAACTATAATAACATGGAGGAATGCCACGACTACCTATGACTGATAATGGTCAAACATTTTAAATTGCTTCATAAGAAATTACATATTTAATCACAAATCTTTATTTTTAGAAGATAATTTAATCTACTAACTGCTTAAACATATTTAACTTTTCTTACATTTCCTACATATAACTAATACAAGTATATAATGGAATAACTTATACAGGAATAATATATCTTATTTACTATAAAAATTATAACATGCATTAAAAAATAATTGTTAGACATGGATTTAGTTTCTATAGATGCATGGCACTTCCTTCAACTGATCATTTCAGATTAATGTGGGGTTTTTAATCTCTTATTAATAATAGCTAGTTAACATCTTGAATTTGTAAGTCCTAACTAATATCAAGAAAATGCATCTTATTTAATGTCTTAAAGTTTATGATGTAACTAAATATTGGGGTGGTAGAACAAATCGGTTTATATTGCTGACAAACTATAATTTGATGGTAGCTACTGCCTACTTATTTCAACATGGCTATAGGTATAAAACTTATCAAACATAATATGTGATTTTCCAAGTTAAATTAGAAATAATGACTTTAATATCTAGACTTCCCAGTAACTTTTAGATCAAATTTAATTTATGTGATAATCATTTTTGTGGGTATGTGGTGTGTGCTCATTAGGATAAATGATCTGTGATCAAAGAACTTAAAACTGTCCACTTTCAGATTTGGGTGCAGGAGTAGATTTATTTTTATCTTTACTGTGGAATATGTGTGTATATATATTCTCAGTGTGTGTACTTGTGGCAATAGCAAATATCTCAGTAACCTTATCCTTAAAAGTAGATAATATCAGGAGAATTGCCAGAATAGTATAGGTAATTATGTTACCTATTCAATGCCCACATTAGAATTGTCACTTTTAAAAATATAAATACCCAAAGAAATGATGAGAGCGGTGAGAGAATTTTGTGTTATGCACTAAGTATGTATTTATTAACATTTGAATATATTCGAAAAAATATCAATAAAATTTAAATTTTTTTGTCAAGCGTTGGTAGTGGAGAGGTCAGCGCAGTTGCCTTGCAAGCAGGGTCTTGCAGACAGTTGTCATGGGTTCGCTTCCTGGCCGATGCTTTGGCATATGGAAAAGAAAAAAATTGAAATTTTTTAAAGTAATTTAACAATTCAAAATTAGTTGGTGGAAATAGTTTATCATATAACTAAAGATAAATTGCTATTATTAAAAATATTTAAACAAATATTTATACTTATTTGTTTGCTCTTTATTCATTACTGTTTGATTTATAAAAAAGTTAACAATATATGTATATATAAGCAATTTAGTCAATCTCATGAAAAATTATATATAGAAAACACTAAAATCAGTATTATTTGCAAATAAATTTTAAAACAAAAATTGCACTAAAGTTATCATACCATTTTTTCATATAATCTTCAAAGTTTGAAAGTTGGATACTATTTTCAATTGTTATATATTACCTATAATTTGCTGTCTCTGATCAAGAGTTCATCAAGATGAAATCTAACTTTTACACAGAACATTTGTATGACATACTAATGCATGCTGCTTGCAGAATAGACTCCAGGATTTCTGCCATTAGGGTTTAGTTTTTTCACCTACTTTATTTAATATATTCATCAATGATCTTAATTAAATTTTATCATGAGAATATTATTAACTCACTCAAGTCTACTTCTTTGCAGTAATTTCTTGTTTTTTCACATTCCCAAAAAATATATAAAAAGATGATACCCAGATCAACTTGCCAATAACTCAAGATATAGTTTCACATCTAAGAATCCACTCAAATCAATGTCCCTTTTTTAGGATGTTTAACCAAGTACTTCCAATCAAAGAATTGTAATGCAAAAAAAAAATTCTTATAAGATTCCAAATAAATTTATTTCTCCAGATCCAATAATAAAACCAACTAAATTTGATCTTTGTATTGGACTCATTCACTTTATAAATGGAATTTACCAGCCATTGAACTATATAAATATAAATATGAAGCATATAATTAATTACAATCAATCTAAGGCAGTGACAGAACTAAAGAATTTAATAACGCCACAACTAAATTTATTTCCCAATTAGAATCTCTATATGTTTCTTTATGATATTTATGTTAATAGTTAAGCTATTTAAAAAAAGTCCACATGCTAAATAAATAAACATAATACCCATAAAAACCAGATTCCATCTAAAAAGATGTTTATTAAATAGGCAGCAGTGTATAGATTTTTTCAGATCATTTTTGGTAAAAGAATCATTCAGCTGGACAGAACGAAAATATTTTCATTACAATTCAAGATACTACACTTTTTATTCTAGTAAATTTATTCTTATCATTTCAAAGAAATAAAGAGATGTAACATTTAATTATAGCTAATATAAAAACTGAAATATAATTATAATCAATTGGGAATAAGATTAATTTAAGAAAAAATAAATTAATGATAACTTTTCAAAAATGAAAATAATTTAATTATAGTTTTTTCTCATAAATTCGTAATTACTGCTTAAATATATTGATATTCTATATAAATAAATACTTTGTCATTGCTGTAAATGTATAAAAAATAGAAGTGATATTAAATTGTAATTCACTCTTTATAGGATTTTTTAACTTCTAAACATAACCTATTGATATAATCATTGACTGATGTTTGCATGGCATGTGTTTAGATAACATTCTTATCTAGTGCATTTAATATGACTTACAATGCATCAATATTGATCAATTATAGATCATTTCTAAAACACCTTAGGAGGATGGAACCCACAGCATGAGTCATGTTGAGATTGATCAATTTTTTGTCAATAAGTAATATTTAGAAATTTAGAAAATTCTGTGGAGGATATATGAAGATTTAATGTCACTTTTATTAATTATTAACATATACTAATTAAATGTCTTTAATTATGTCTTGTAATAGTTTATTTATATTGCAGAGCACATTGGAAGGAGTAGTTACTTCTGTTTTAGTTAATCAAATGGAAATGAATTTAAATTACAATTATATGAATTCTGAGACTTAAAATCATTACTCTTATAATTAATGTGTAAGTAGACTCTTGAATCTATAATTATAGAAGGATTTATATAAGATATCAGTAAAGGACTGAAATTAAAAATTTTCATAAATATAAAATGTGTAAACGATTTGAAGAAAAATCTAAGAAAGAAAAATAAAAAATAAATGTCAGAAATAAAATATCTAATAAGGATTATGCAATAAATAATCAAATGATTGTTTACTCATGAGATCATGTAACATTCATATACTAGAGTGACAGGTTAAACTTTGATACAGGAAACCTTCAGCTCTTCATTCTCCCACTTGAACACTACATTAACTGCAGAGAATACAGTGTAAAAACTACCAGTTACATGTAACAAAGAAAAACACTGCAAAATGAGAAAAATGAATGCATTGAATGTGGCAAAGTGAATCAATTTAAAAAGAAATGCAATCTGATATGAGTACTAAAATCCATACCTCTTTTTGAAAAGAGATGACAAGAAAGGAAAAAGACACCTTCAGAACTATTCTTTTGGGAGGAGAGGAATAATTGAATATATCAAGGGAGAAATGAAATAGAGATAGCAAATTCACTATAATGAATTCAATAGTATTCTAGATAATAAATTTATAAAAAATAGAAAATAAGAAATAATTATTTTGATTAAAAATCAAAATACAAAAATTTTTCCCAGGTAGAATATTACGGATTATCAGAATTCTTGTAAATTGATTTAGTTGTATTTGAATACACCCAATTAAAAAAAGAATTAACAGTGGGACATTAATCACAAAAAATTAAAACAAAAATGAATGGTTGCTCTGAAAGCATCAGAATACCAAGAATTACATTATAGAAAAATATAAACAAATGATTTAAAGAAGAGAATATTAAACTTTCTAAGAAGAAAACAACAATGACAGGGCTTTCATAGTATTTGATAAAAAAACTAAAAAAGTAAATGACATATAACTTTATCATTTGCAGGTTTCTTGGTGGTTTTGCAGCATCACCTGGTGTCCACAGTATGCATAACCAACACTACCTTAAAGAAATATTAGAATAAGCATAAACATCATGTAACATTGAAATATCATTACAAATACAAATATGAAGGGGGGTGGAAATAATCTTATGAAAAGTTGTTTCAGTTAACAAAATGAATTAAATTAAATGGAGGAAGAAAAATCATTAAAATAAATTCCTCTTTGATAACAAAGTTGTGTATAGTAATACAATATTGAATATATTGCATCATAATAATGTAACAAAAAAGGTATATTTTTTCATCCCAAAATCAAGTTTATCCAATCATTGTGGATTCTATTCATCATTATATAGCAAGTAATAACTGATTTTTTTATGATGAACAGAAAATGAAAAAATGATAAATAGTTATGATGTAGAAAAACTTAAAGAAAATTGTTAATATTTTAGATCTAGTTGAACCCAGTATAATTACTATTGAGTACTTTTATTTAAAAAAGTAATATGAATAAAGAAATGAAATATGTATAATGATAGACCTGACAAAATGTTGAAGACCATCCTAATATGTTACTTGATAATGCACGTTGATGAATCATTCTGGAAGCTTCAACTGTGGACTTTTTGCCATTACATAAATAAATACTAGATATTATCATCTAATATTAGAATTGTAATTAATTATATTTTGTTTTTCAATCTCTTTACATAAACTGCAAGTAGCCAGTAAGCATAAAGTTGATAAAGATTAAAAAAGTATTCAGGTTTTAAAGTATTCTCGATATTTAGAGACCAAAATAAAAGTATGTAACAATCACGTTCGGAAATAGACTAAGTATAATTTTAAGGATGAGTGATATATGATCTTATTTTGATATTATAATATCAAGAATATTGTAAAAGGGGAATAATTTTTTTATTTTTTGGAAATTTATTTAAACAAAAGTATTTTTATTTATTTATTTTATAGATATATTATTTCTTATCTTTCTTTCTCTTCTCATTTATCAATTCAGTGAGGGGGGGGGAGGTCAAAATTATTTTGAATTATTTTGAAAATACATTATTACATTTACTATTTAAAGCCTTGCATTCGGAGATTTTACTATGATCAAACCTTTCTGGCTCACTGCTGCATAAAAAATAATCCTATTTCCCCCTATATTTCCTGTTAATTTTATATCATAACTCTAGATATATATTCATTATCATAGTGGCACTCCTACAGCAACAATGTTTCATCTTCAAACAGAATCTTACTCTCCCTTTTTTCTTTCTATTATTAAACTTTCAATTATATTGAACATAAATTTATAAGTATATTTTAAATACTTTCTTTTTTAAAATAATAAAATTATATATTATGATATACAATTATTTATTTCATTTCAGACTACAGAAGTTAATCAAATATAAGTTTTTATAAACTTTCTTTACTTAATTATATTCTAGATTAAGTTTAACACCTTGATTATTCACATACATGTGTAAATAAGCGTTAAAACAATATTTAGCATGAGTCCACATATACAATTATTTATTTTCTTATTATAATTTTAATTTCATTCACAGTATTATTATAGCTTATTTCTACTATTTTTATATATATTTTTGAAAATTATATTTATTTGTTAGTGCCTCCCCCCCCAAAAAAAATACTGCTTTCAATATAACTACAACTAAAAATATTTCATCTAAATTACAATCTTGAAACAATTCAAAATAACAAAAAATTATTGTCATTTTTTTTAATTCGGTATTTTTCTAAACTTTTCAAAATAATGTCAGAATAAAAACATCATGAATCTTCAATTCTTATTTCTATGTTAATTCAAAATAATAACAATGTTTAGCAGCTATGTTTTAAAAAATATATGAGATCATCATCATCATTTTTAATTATAACACTGTCTAACATAGTTCTTGTTTCTAAATTCCATTCTCCTCCATCACTCCATTGTTATTTCTCTATATTTCTTAAGTTTTTTTAGCTTTTTTTTTTTTGGACAATTCATGTTGACTTTGAAAGGAGTGTTAATATTATGTAAGAAGACCTGTATTTGAGAGATTCTAAGAACTGTGACACTGGTATCTTGATATCCCAAATTGGATGAAACAAAATAATGAATTGAATTAAAAGAAACAGATTGGTTCTTCAAGTTAAAGGTTAAGGCAGTGGATTAAGTATCAATCAATCATAAAACTTAAAATACTAAAAATATCTTAAGATATATTTGTTATTGAAGAATTATATAAAAATAAAATAAAAGACACATTATTAATTCATTTAAAGTGAGATCTGTGGATTACTAAGGAAAAGTATGAAAGCTTCAAATTTATTTAATATTTCAAGAATAAAATATTTTGCTATGATGTTTGATAATACACTTTGTGAATAAGAATCCAAACTCTATCATATATTAGAGGAATATATATTCCCATCATTCAATTCTGTTTACTTTTTGTATATTTCATAAAAGAATAGTTAATAACATAATGAATTATAAAGAAAAAATAGCATTTACTAGTAAAATTATACTTCATTTAATACATATATAAGACCAAATTAAATACATTGCATATAAAGAAATGGGGATGTGGCAATAAATTCCATCCTTCTCTAGCTAAAATTACAATCAAATTAAAAATAACAGCAATAAAAATGTATATTGACATAACATGTCGAATTAAACTCCATATGGTCTGCCTCACCTAAGCTGATTTTATATATATGTATTAAATACTGCTTAATATTATACTTGTATTTATAAATAAAAATAGAAAACCATCTCACATTACAGTACTAGACAAAAAAATTATTAAAATTCTTTCACACACATAGTTTTATCTAATAACGAATAGACCTTTTCAAGTGCAATTCAACAAGACCCGTACAACATGTATATACAAAACAAAAAGAAACTGATGATAAACTTTCTTGAAAATGAGGTCATCAATTTCATAACATATTCTTTGATATTAAAGAAAGTTGTTTTTTTAAGTGAATGGTGGAGAAATCTTTTTGGTTTATATATATATGCTGTATGTGTTTTATTGAATTTTATTTAAAAAGGTCTACATGTTAATAGATGAAATCATGATTGTGGAAAAATTTTAGTAATTTTTTTGGGGGGTACTATTGTAATGTTATATGATTTTCTATTTAGTATATATATGTAAAATAACAAGTTACCTGTTAATATGTTTAAATTATAATAATAATAATAATAATAATAATAATAATAATAATAATAATAATAATAATAATAATAATAATAATAAGAATGAAGAATAATAATAATAATAAGAATAATAATGAAGAAGTAAAGAGAAGAAGAAGAGAAGAAGAAGAAGAAGAAGAAGAAGAAGAAGAGAAGAAGAAGAAGAAGAAGAAGAAGAAGAAGAAGAAGAAGAAGAAGAAGAGAAGAAGAAGAAGAAGAAGAAGAAGAAGAAGAAGAAGAAGAAGAAGAAGAAGAAGAAGAAGAAGAAGAAGAAGAAGAAGAAGAAGAAGAAGAAGAAGAAGAAGAAGAAGAAGAAGAAGAAGAAGAAGAAGAAGAAGAAGAAGAAGAAGAAGAAGAAGAAGAAGAAGAAGAAGAAGAAGAAGAAGAAGAAGAAGAAGAAGAAGAAGAAGAAGAAGAAGAAGAAGAAGAAGAAGAAGAAGAAGAAGAAGTAATACCAATATACATATTAATTAAACAGAAGTACTTTCAATTATATTGTAATCATTATCAACTGAAATAATGTAGACCAAAAAAAGGCAGACATATGATTTTCCAAGAACTGTGTATATCAATATTAACAAATTGTCTATTTATTATACAATCTTTAAATTGATTTATAGAGATTTCCTCTTTAATATTTCTCTTTTTATGATGTCTTTTTCGTTTAATATTTTTATATGAAGCAGGCTAAAAGTAAATTCAAAATTCCAAGATTTTTCACAGTCAAGAAAACCGAAACAGAATCTGACTAATTATTTTTAATGTATTTACACAATTGTATAACAGCCTGTTCTTTTAGTGTTTTTTAAAAATATCTTAATTCGTCAATGTATGACTTTGTGAATTCACATATAATTTGATATATAATATATGTTAATACAAAAAGTTATACATTGGGGGATTGAAATGCATTTTGGAAAAAAAGAATAAAAAACTACCAAGTCTTATATAATCATGCAAAAAATGCTAAGAATAATCAGTTCAATACTGTTTCAGTTTTCATCGACCATGAAAAATCTTACAATTTGAGATTTACCTTTAGTCTATATTATATAAAAATATTAAATGAAAAAAGGCATCATAAAAAGAGCAACTTTTATAAATCAATTTAAAGATTATATAATAAATAGACAGTCTGCCTTTTTTGATGTTATTTCAGTTGATAATTCGTACAATATAATCAAAAGTACTATATATATATATATATATATAAGTACTTTTGATTACTATATAAACACTATATATATATATATATATATATAGTGTTTTCCTGAAGGTTTGTGATGGTGGTGTTTTAGTTGTATTTTTATATTGGACTATTTCCATCATTTAATATGAGTATTTAATGTCTTTAGAAAACTTTATTTAAATATTCCAAATACATTCAACTGTTAGTAATAGCACATTGAACAGGTTAGTATATGCACAACAGTATGTTATTATACTGTCATTACAATTTAAATTGTTGCTTTAAAATTTCCTTATTAGTTACAATATCAAAACTAAAAAGACAAATATATAGCTTGCATACTTAAAAAATGTACAAATAAAGTATATGATAGGTAACAATGCTTGCAGTTGTATCCATCAAGCACTCTATTGCCTAGGTTATTTGCAAATATCAGACTAATGATTGATTTTGGTGGAGCATATTACAATGAAGCTTCCAAATTTGTCATACAATTATTTAAAGAAGTATTGGGTTTTGACAAACATACTATAAAATCATCATTTGAATTTGGGGAAATTATGAAATCTGCTATTATTTCTAATGATCATAGAGTGACCTTCTTTGATGTTACAGAACTCTATGAGTCAGTTAATCATAAAAAACCAATCAAAATTTATTAATGAATTACTTAGAAATAAGAATACAACTATATATAAAAGGGAATTTATCATAGGATTCTTAAATTGGATAGACAACATCATCATGACTACATATATGAGATGACAGTGTCTCAGCCAATGGACTTATCCATTAGTGGAATCTTTTGTATTCAGTCACTGGCTTACTGGATTACAAAAAAACCCAAATATAATTGACCCTATATTGAACACATGATAAATTATATATATATATTATGTGGACAATGTTTTTGTTTGTGCACCACAAAATACAATTAACCATATGCTCAGACATTCGAATGCATATTTAGGCTTTATTTGGACAGTTGAACTGGAAGATAATCTAATTCAATATCTGGATTTAAAATTAAAGTGAACACCCAATGCACTCCAATGTAAAATGGTTATGACCTCCTCTCCATATTAGAGGATACACAGATATATTTGCAGGGCTTAAACTTTTTATACTGCAATAATTACATATGTTAATATGAAGTGGATAGAACTGAAAATATTCAACATTACACAGCTGACATGATAAAGGCAGGCTATTATGCAATGCACATACAAAGATATATAGTTCAAATCAGAACCAACATAATTAATAATATGGATGATGATAGAAATAATAAAAGCTGGATTGCTCTGCCTTATCTGTCACATATGGCTAATAAAATAGCACAAATATGCTTGGACATGTTTAACGCCAGATTCAGAACTCCCATAAATTTAAACAAGCTCATTAACAATACAAAGGACAAAATTTTACACTGGCCTGGATCAATGTGGTCTATGCCATAAACTTCAGCCAAAAAGACTGTTTTTATTTATATTATAGGAAACCAGGAAAAATCTTAAAAACAGAACAACTCAACCCTCATTAATGTATAAGAAATCTAATATTAAGCCTGAAACATCTAATTCAGCTGTCTTTCTTAATCACAAGAGAGGAAACAGCCATACCTGGGATCCAAGGTTTGTCAGAGTTATATGAGAAGAGATAAATGATCACAAATGCAAAATAAAAGAGGTGTGGTTCCTTACACAAAATAAATACATAATGAATTAAAAAGTGATAGTATTCAAACCAGCAAAAAATTATCTTCTCAGCAGACCCATCATGAATATGATGTGAAAATGGTGAAGTATTCTTGGTACAATAAATATTGCTAAAATTTTATATTTAAACTCTGTATGAGTATTATTTTACATTAATATATATGTTATAACCATATATTGAGTACAAATATATAGTTTGGTGGAACTGATTTAAATTTTCTCTATCTTCTAGGTGACTTGATTGTCATGGTTAGCACTTTATATATACTTGATACTTGTATTCAAATTGACTTAATGATGAGATTACATAGTTTAATTTTTGCTTTGCTTATTATATATTTATTTTCTTTCATATTAGTTTTGTTCTTTTCCAATCACTGAGTTAGACAAGCTGTGCTTAACCTTAAAAACTAATAGCATATTGCATCAAGTTTACTAAGATAAATAATAATAACAATCATTATTTGTTTTTCTTTTTAACTAATCCTGGAGAATAACTTTAGTTTGGTTGAAATGATTTAGTTAATTTAACTTGAATTAGTTGATAAAATGTGATAAATGCATTTTATTTATTTTTCTCTCTCTTGTCTTTCATTTTAACAGAAATATATAAATGGAGAGAAATATGATTGGGTGGAGAGAGTTGCTCTTTAAAAAAAAATTAAGAACAAAAAAAGAAGTTAAATTAAAACTTTTCTTATATAATTCAAATTGCAATACTATTATGTGCAAATAATAAAATGAGGACTAAAATTAAACAGATCTGTCCAATTTACCAGCCAAAAATCTAACTGCTGACTGTCTTTCAAAATGTCTATAATTGAAATATATTGGAATTATCAATGGTGAAAATGGAAATAACAATTTTAAAGGTCAGTACATTTGAAAATATTCTTTATTATTTACAAACTATGGTAACCTGGGATGTGATATTTTACCTTCATGACTTCAACATATACAGTTGCGCTATATATATGCTGAGTGAAATGCTATATTAACACTTTTTGTGTGACAATGACTGAATGATAAGGAATTAGTTATATCCCACTGTGAACTTATATTAAAGGTAAAATTTCTGCTATGTGAGTTATCTTATTATTAAAATAATCATATTTACTGAAAGAAAATAATAGCTAACCAGAACATTATTTTTCAACTGTCATAACAATTGTGGGATAATTATTTGCTTGGACAATCATTTCTAGTCTTCAACACCGACTAATAAATTAAAAGTAATGAAATATTTTAACCTTTGAGTAACTTCTAAGATATAAGTAGTGGAGTATTAAGTTTTGAGGAATACTCTAATTAAAATTATACATGTCCTATCTTTTAAAAATATCCAGGTATTCAGAGAACCTATATTTGAATCAATTAATTATGGAATATTCATTATGGATGGAAACAAAGGGAAATACAATCAAACTCATAAAATTCTATGTATTGTAATTGAAAAACTATTTAATTTATATGTTGTACATTAGGTAATAAGAAAATGTTATTGATTTTATTGAGAATATTCAATATATTTGAAATATCATGTATTTAAATTTAGAGTAGTCATTTAAACTAGTGTGTGTTTTGTTTTTGTTCATATTATATATTATTCTATACATGTATGAAGTTCACATATATATTCTATTGGGTCTAAAATAATTATTTATCAATTTAGATTAATTGAATTGAACATTTGATATAAAGATTGAAGAAAATCAATTATTAGGGAACAGTGCTTGCATAAAGGTTTAATAATTATTTAATGAATCTATAATGTGCCTTAACACCACATTGCTTAATCCTGTATGTTTTTCCAGAGTTCTGTGCCTATACTCATATTATATTTACTATGTATTATTATTTCATCTATGCTTTAGGCAGAGTTGGTTATTATCTTAGTTGTTTACTATACTGAAGTATTTAAAATAAATTTCATTTTATGTTCTAATTCACTTTAGTAAGACTGCACGTGTCTTCTAATTTAGAAGATTTTTTAATGAGGGTTATTTTATGTCTCGTTTATTTGGAAAATAAATGTTAACACTATTTTATAATATTATATGTAATAAATTGTTTTTCTCTTCACCAATAAAAATTGTAATTATACATATGCGATTTTTTTCACATGCGTTAATGAAGCTGTAATTATACTATAATGTTTAATATGCCTGCATAGCACTTTCAAGATTTAGTATTCTAAATTCATACTCATAGCTTTATGAATGAAGTCTGTTGTAATTTATTATACACATATGCAAATGAGCTTGAATTTTTAATTAGTTAGTCCTTTGTTTGGTGAGAGCAAAGCATGCCTTTCTTCTATTAATGGTACTGAGATCATTTTCTATGTAAAAAGCTTCTTTGACCTTTCTTTTGGCATCACTGGTATTATTCTGTGCTGGTGGTTTAATCCACACAATTATCATTACCATTTTTTAAATATATTTTTTATATTATTCAGTGCTGGTGGTCTAATCTGCAGAATGATCATTTGCCATTTTACTATATTTTTTATATTCATTTCTCCACCTGGTAGGTAATCTGCAGAAGAGTCTGTAATTGTGCTTGTCACTCTGGAAATGGTTAAAAAACACATAGAGCACTTAATGCTTTGTTATTCCTTTGTGTGAATGAATACATCCATAGGGTTATCATTTTTCTTTGTTATATTAATGTATACTTGAGCAGAGTCTCCATACATTATGATATTTACATTGTTTCCCTCATCTTTAAATTGATCTCATGTGTTCAGTTACCAGCTATACAAAGGGCCTTCAAGTGAATTATTTTCATAAATTTATTATAGGTTAGTTATGTGATATACCCAGCTGAGTTGAGGTTTAAATTCCCTCTTTGATTCATTATCTCATTATGGCCAACTTCCATAGGTTTATCAATACCAATGGTTGTTATTATTATCATAAATCTGAGGTAAATCTGATATTGACATATTGGAGAAGTTATTGACTAGGTGTTTGAACCCATCCTCTTCCAATAAGAGGCTGAAATCCATTTGTGAGAAAATCTTATATTGTTATTATTTGGAATTTATGTACACTATCCACATATATAAACAAGTACATGTGATTGTCTTTTATTTCATTTATTTATTAATCTAATTCATGTACATTATCCAGGTATAGAAACAAGAATACCGTGATAGTCTTTTATTTTATTTATTGTTTATTTAATTTTGTAAATATTGTATTAATCAATTATTTATTTAATATTGATGGAGTTGTAAATAAATGTTAATTTTATAATTTAACCTAACTATGTCATTGCTATTTGTCATACATAGAACTAGAAAATCCACCATATTAAATAGATCATATATTAGAGCAAATATTGTCACTGATAAATGCATACAAGGTTTACTGAAACTATAGGAGAATATCTTAATGCTTTTGTTTTTGGGCAATTAGTGATTTACAGGTTATAATGAAATCCCATTTACCTTCTCCATCTCTTTAGCTTGCTGTGCTAATTTTGTAATATAGCCCAGAATTTGTTACTTCTACTGATGTTTTGTGATATTAGGACCTAAATTAATAAATAATTTTGCTAGCCAATATTATAATGGAATTTATTTTCTAATATTATAATTTATAATTTACCTTTACAACAAGAGTCTCATTGCTATTGATGTAATGAGAAATTTGAATTAATGATGAAAGAACCTAAAGTTTACATGCTTACCTTTCATTGCAAAGCAAATACCCTACATAGCATTTCTGTATTAAAATCCTGAGTATATCTGAGCTACAACCAATTATGTTATGAGGATGACTATAACTTTTATTATCATGTTAAATGGTCTATATTGACCATGTGATACTTGGTGTTGACATAATGGATCATACATTTAATCCTGGAAGATTAATCTCAAGTAGTTTTATAGATCATACCATCTTGTTCATGGTTAGCCATAAGGCCTCACATAAATAAAATTCGTAAATTAGGGTTTTGAAGTGGTTTTTAAGATATAATCATTAGTAAGAGTGATAATTAATTATATAGTCACACAATTTATTTTACATAATTTAATGTATCTTCATGTACTGCTGCAATGGGTCTTATCGGTGCACCCTGGCTGTGACCAGATTATACAGTAACAGTTTTGTGTTATATCATTAATTTTGTCTGTTATGATCTGGATATATATATATTGTGACCTTCTGGTTTGGCACCAGAAATATTAATGGGAATTGTGTTGTGTAATACTATATCAGTAACATCTGATATTATCTTATTAAAAAAAATGAAATAATGTGAAATTTTTAAATTTTTTTATTTATGACTTAAAACTATGATTAGAAGTACTTGCAGATGTAATTTAAAAATTATTAGATGTTTAGTATTTTACTTTAGGATATAATTAATGATAGGATAGGGGGTGGCTTGTCATAAACATAGTCAGTTCGGTTTGAGTTGATGCTAATTTGTTTTATTTGTTCACAAATAAATATTAAAACTTGTTTGAATGATTCTCTAGTTCATTTGCTTTTCATATTTTAATTTATAGTATAAACAGTGAAATATGTTTAACTCATCATCATTAAAATTGTCATTTCAGTCACATCAGTTTAATACCTATAGTACATTATTTGTAAATATTCATGTATGTCAATATCATTATTCAACTTCATTTTTCATTCATATGTTTCATTAAATCATTAAATATCATATCTCATATCCAAATATTTAATTTCATAACTAATAGTGTTAAACACCAGCTTAATTACATTTTAAGTGAATTAATGGATTATTGAACTGGTGAATTATTAAACAATAATTATACTAGAAAATATTTTATTTATTAAAGTAATTGCCATTAGTTTTTATTCTGTTGTTTTTGAAGTACAGAATATTTAATTCTTTGTTCAATTTAATATTTCTTTTTATTTATTTAAAAGACAAAATAGTTTTTTTTTTGTTTCTATTTTTTTCTACAAGAATGTTTCTTGCATAAATTAATTCTTAGTCTCTGTCTGATGACCTTTGAACTTTCAAATGACTTTGGATTGGAAGAATAAATTCTGGGTAATTTTTTTTGAGGGCTATAAAAAGGGTTAAATATAATTCTAAAAAGGGGGACTACCAAAGAAGACTACCAACAAAGACTACCAAAATTCTCTACTGATAGAACTATAAATTATTCTCTAAACAAAGTTTAATAGTACAATTTTTATTAAAAAGCCTATTCTTCCAAGAAAAAGCCAACTTGAAAGTTTAAAGTACTAAACAGTTTCAGGATAATGTTCGCGTGAACAACTGAAAGATACATTAATTTTATTCTTAATTGACAGCTTCAGAATTCTCAATTATTATTTTAAATGCATGAGTGCATCTACATTATAATGTATTTAAAATTAATTAGTAATATAAAGAATGGAATGAAAGTACATAATTATATGTCAAAATCATTTTATTTAAATTTTATTCCTACTTGTGAAGAAGACAGAAGAATTTTTAAACAAAGGCAAAACTCTCCATACAGTAGTGCCATCCTGTGCCAAACAGAGTAATCAATGGATGCCAGAAGGCTTGTGCATAAAATCCCTATCTAGTGCCTACTCATTCAATATCCCCAGACTAGTTTCTGGCTTGTGGCACTACTGTATGGAAAGTTTTGCCTTTGTTTACAACAATTATGTGCTAGTATAGAGAAGGTGATCATGTGATGTTTAGTGGTTTAAGACAGAAGAATGTTTGTTTATTTTTCAAAATTATTATTCTTAAATTTTAATTATAGTATTACGGGAACAACTACAACATGTGCATACCTTTAATATGTTGGAAAAATATGTGAACTATTATTAAGTCTCTCCAGAACTCTTTATGATAAATTTTGTGCTAGTTATAAAGAAGAAGGTTAAGAAAGATGCTTAGGAATCATTTATTTTATTATCATTTTATTGAAATACTTGCCTGACTATTTATATATTTTTTTTGCCTATTAGAAAATGAGACTAAATATATAATTCAACTAAATATCTAATTATTTTTCCCAATTGCTATGAGAAATGGATTTAGAAAATCGATGAAACTGAATATGACTTTGTTTTGTTAATTGTCCTCTTTATTTGCAATGGAATTTCTTATATAGTATATTGCCAACCAGCTCACGGAAAGTTAAATAAATGTTATCAGTTCAAATAATTATATACATTTTATGAATGGCTCTGGAAAAGAAATGTGAAATAAATGCCTAATATATTTTATGAATGAAATGTGATTTATTACTTCTTTTATATAACATTAATAGCAATTTCATTAGCTTCGCTAAGAACATTGAATCTATTATTATGAATTAAAAATAATATTGTTTGTCTTCCTGCAAGAAATGTTATTTATCTTTGTGCTAATAGTTTTTATTATTTGAGATATGACCAAGAGATGTCATTTATAAACTATTAATAAACTTTTTGTTTTCAACCCAGAAGAAGAAAAAAGAACTTTATTTATTTAATAGTATCTAATAGATAGATAGTTTAAAGATTGTTTTATTATTTTATTATTAGGTCTCCAAGAGCATCTCCTAAATGTATAATATTAAGGAAAATATTATGCTAGGTAATTTTTTTTTATTACTTTAATATAAGTTTTATCGTGTGTTAGATTATAACATATGGGTATGGTAAAAAAGGAGACGTCCATTTAATGTTAATAGTGGTAATAGCTTTTCTTTAAAAGAAGTTCATTATGTAGGTTCTTATATTATATCTATGCATTTTTTAATAGATTTTAAAAAAATATTTATTTTCAATAATTATTTAACCTAGAATGTAAAGCTTTATTATTTGTCTAAGCCAAATTTTTTGCTTTAGGTTTGTGCTAATGTAAATGCACTATGAAAAAGATTATTTTGTCTTGCCTTGCCAATAGAAATTATTGCCTTGTTTTTCAACCATCATTAGTATGTTACCAAGTCCTAAATATTATATTATCAGATATGAAATATTTATTCCTTATTGCTTTTACAATTAGTAATTGATATTTGACAGTAGTTCTTTGCTTACTGGGACTTGAATTGTCTGTGTATTATTATGCTTGTATATGTGTGTCCATTATTAAATTCAGCTATAATAATGTAAATTGCAAGTAAAAATGATATAAAGTCTAGCACGGAAGAGGATAGTCAATTGTTGTGGAAGGATTAGAGATTTAATTAAGTGTGAATTATTGTTCTTTATTATGCTTGATAAGAGAAGTATTTTTGTGGTTATATGTAGTAAAGTTAGCAATGTTTTATAGTATTTATGGGATTGAGTAATCTCCCTTTCTTTGTTATTTGAATATTTGACATGGGTAGATTGCCTAGTGTATTGTATGGGATTGAGTAATCCTTTCTTTTCTGTGTATTGAAGTATTTTTGATAGGAGTAGATTGAATCCTCCAGTTTTGATATTTGATATTATGAATTAAAGTATATGAAGCTACATATATTATCTCTCTGATTATGTGGTGATGAGATTTATTTCCACCAGTTTATTTAGTCTCAGAAGTAGACTTGGAACTGTTGTGTTGTTATTTATATATGTTGAATTGTTAAAATTTTTTATCCCCATGTGTTTATTGAATGTTTTCCATCTTATACTATAGCCAAGTGCCAGATAATTTATTGATAAAAAGAAGAATAAAAGCAGAATTGATTTTCTTACAAAACAGCTGTAGTAAAGTTAGTGATTAAAGCTTGATTGTCCATTGCCTTCGTCCGTATTATGATTGTATTATAACTTCATAAGCAAACCAATTGGATTGATTAGTATTAATTATTTATTCTATGACACACAACATAATACAGACTCATGCATAAAGTGTTAATTTGAAAGATATAGAAAAATCCATCATTAATGTATAACTTTAATTATCATTTTAAAACATTTTTGTAGTGATCATTTAAGTTTCACATCATCAATTTTCATAATAGTCCATCATCATTGAGTAATCAAGCAAAGACAAAACATAATTAATTAGTGGAGTTATTTATTTTTATTGTAGCAAAAATAAAACATAATTTTTTGGTAGAATTATTTATTTCTATTGTGGCAAAGATAAAACATAGTTAATGAATAGAAATATTTATTTCTATTTTGGCAAAATAAAACATAGTTAATTAATAGAATTCTTTACTTCATTTTAGTAAAGACAGAACATATTTAATTAATGGAGTTATTTATTCCATTTTGCAAGATATAGTTTGATAAGAGTATATTTAATTAATGGAGCTATTTATTTCATTTTGCAAAACATAGTCTGATATTATTCGTAGGTTTCAAACCCCTTTACTTTAGTTGTAGTTACTGTGCATTTGAAGTAAAATGCAAAATTTTATTTTTATTTTATAATGTAATTGAAATATTTAATCTATGTTGTTTGTCATAGATTTATTAGGTTAATTGATAACTGAGTGTTATAAAACGAGATGTTGAATATAAAATAAATTTTGTAGTTAATTACTAGAAATGTAAGGTTATATTTCTTCAGTTCTATAGGTTTATCAGAAGTAACTGATAACTGAAAATCATTTTTACAATAAAATATATGGATTTTATTTTAGTTCATTACTTAGTGTTAAAAATATAATGTGTTTCACAAATCTATCAGGATGTTTTGATAGATGAAATGTGTTAGATTTGAAATTTCAAAGATTATATCGTGATATCTATCCTTATGTAAACTTTAACTAGTGATGCTAAATACATCCAAAATTTGTACTTATACCAATGAGAAAGAGATTAAATGTTTGCGTAACTATTTTTCTTATTTTGTTAATAAATATTTTATTATTCAAAATTGTATTTAGAATTCTTCTTTAACATACATAGTATTTCATAGTTAATTCCCTGAGATATTCAATTTTTAATTCAGATTAAATAATCAATTCAGTTAACCAGTTTAGATTAGTGTATAACTAAAATTTAGTAATGATAGGTTTAGTTTAAGTTCAGATCCAACTTGTTATACATAATAGTTTCTAAATATTATATTTTATTTATTAGTTTAATTTTCTAATATGGTAGAGGTTGTTCAATGCATATGGATGATGGGAGAAGGTGAAGTATATACTATAATTAGTTAATTTTAGATGGTAGAATTTTACTACTTTAATTCTTATTTATTTTAGAATTTGATAGATGTTTTATTTCCTATTAATTATAATATTTCCTCCCACATCTAATGTACATTTTACATCTCATAGACCTCTGTATCCCTCAACTGAGCTAGGTTAAGGTAAAACTTTATTTAAGAGCCTCATTGATAGTTTTAAAATAAGATTAGTTCAATAGTTTATTCTATGATCCATAGAATTGGTGTCCCCAGGTATTTGTTAGTGGTGGTGATGGTTACAATATATATATATATATGTAATTATATAACTGAATATTTGTAAATACAGTAACTAAATAATTAAAATTTTATCCACTTAGGAGCGCTTTCGATTATCTCAGTAATCTGTGTCAACTAAAGCCTTGAAATGCTAACTTTCCCACAATTCCGTGATCTTAACGTTTGCTGCTTTCCTGTTAATTAAGTCATGTTTGTATTTATATATTAGCATAGCTTCCTTTATTTTTCTCTTATTGTTATTTTTTTCAATTTGCAATATTTTTACACTGTTAAAATTGAAGTCAAAACCATAAATACACGATTTATTATGGTCGTAAAAAACAGATGCTGAAATATTATTATCCACTATGCAATTTTGTTTCGATTTCTGAACTCGTTTTAATAATAGCAAGTGTTCTTTAGTTCTTTTTTCCACTTGCTATTATTAAAATGAGTTCAGAAATCGAAACAAAATTGCATAGTGGATAATAATATTTCAGCATCTGTTTTTTACGACCATATCGTGTATTTATGTTTTTGACTTTATTTATGGTTTTTAGTCTTTTAAGAAATCATCTAAGTGTATATTAAACAAATTTTAAAAAATGTACCGTTCATTTATACATCTCCTTATGCTCATCTCCACTCTAAAAGAAAACTGTCTTTTGAATATTTTCATGTATAAAAACGATTGTAAAAAAAAAAAATTTTAAACTTGTATTTTAATTTTCAAAATAATTCAATAAAGTAAATTAACTCCCTCTATCTAATGCCTTTGCGGGAATAATAAAACAAATATTAATCTTCTTTTCTATCGTTACATATTTGTAAAATAACAATTTTTATTCCTCCAAATTTCGTTTTTTACATTTTTAAAATCCCAACTATTTTTCATATAGAAACATATCTAATCTACTGAAAACCTTTCTATTTCAGAACCGCTTGAGAAAATAAGCTAATCGTCTTCGCATTTCATTTCATTAGATTTCTTTTCTCTCTATAAGTGTTGAGGAAAAAAAAACTAATATATATTCTCCCATGACGTTTGATTATGTTACAAGCATAACTGTTTCTCTCAACCAATTTCCTTAAAGTTTTTAATAACTCAACTGAAATCTCATCAATTTCTCATGTATTGCCACTTTCGTTTTTATTAAAGCTTTTACATTTTTATTATTATTATTTCACAGTCCATTTTATTCTTATCTGAATTTTTTTAAAAATTAACTTACATGAAAATGTGTTTTGTGTTTTTATTTTACAAGTTACTTATATATATTATTCATTTTTTAAAAATATTCATATGCTTTACTAATATCATTTTTATCTCCAATTATTTGCTTATCCCTATAATTTTATTTTTTATATACAAATTATTTTTTCTTCTACTATATATTAAAATTAAATCTTTATGTATATACAATTTTTCTCTCTCTAAAAAGTTTTTTCAATTACTTTAACTAGTTTTATCTATTTTACATTTTAATTTATTGTTAAGTCTTATATATATATGTTTTCTACTTTTTAAATATTCATCCTTTTTACTCTTTCTATCTTTTATTCACATTATAATTTTGTTTATCATCGTATAGCTAATCTAAAGCTTTATGCACTTTAATTTTTTTATATAGTCTTATACCTGTAAGCATCTTTGAAATTTTTATTGAATATTTTCCATCTTTATTTAAATTTATTTTATCACTTAACCTATTTTGAAATATGATTTTTTTCTGCATATATAATTTGTAGGGGATTTGAACTCAGATTTTCACATGACTCTCAACCATCCATGCTATCTCATATCACTGATACACTTGATCACACACATGTCAAAAAGATAAATAATCAACAATATATATATATATATATATATTTCATACTAAACCAGCACTCATCAGTTGGTCCAGATTATCATCACACATATATGCAATCAAAGCTCAGCTTATATTAAGATAGCCAATATTCATACTTTAATGGACATGCTTCAAAACACTCCACCCCACAACTCTTCAACTGTCCATTTCATTGAAAATCTGATGATGAATGCTCAAATCCCACCTTAGTGCCAACCTTCTCATCCTACTCATGTTGACCATAAGTCATTCTGACCCCTCATGTATAGGCCATAATCCATTTACATACATATATGAGAAATGGGCAGACCTTACAACACTTTATTTTGAAATATGATTTTTTTCTATAGTACAGGCTTTTCATACCTGCACATATATATTACATATATAGGGGTTTGAACTCAGTCTTCCACAATGACCCTCAATCATCCATGCTATCTCATACTGCTGATACATTTGATCACACACATGTTGAAAAGATAAATAATCACCAATATATGTATTTCATGCTAAACCAGCCCTCATCAGTTGGTTCAGATTATTACCTTCTCACATATATGCAATAAAGCTCAGCTTCTATTAGGATAGCCAATCTAACTTATTATAATTTCCATTAGGAGCAATAATTTACTCTATTTAACTCTATCTTAGAGTCATATAATATAAGATTGAGTGATAATATTAATGGACGCTACATGACTAATTTCTAACTACTGACTGTCTTTAGTAAAAACTGAATTTGTAATCACAATGCAGTAGCCATCATATTTCTTTTATTCTGTCTAAAGTCAAAACCTAAAGTTTTGAACCAAAGCTAGATTTCTTGTATCACCATAAAGACCCTTTATTTTACTTATAATAGATATTTAAAAGATAAAATCCCAATCTTTAATGCAGATGTTGAAATAAAATGTTTTGCTTGATATAATCTATTACTATTCATTTTAAATTTTTTTTAGAAAACAAGTCTTTTTTATTATTAAACACTTTTATATTTGATTGAATACAATTATAATTTATATATTTGAAGTTTTAGATATAAATCACAAGAGATTTGAACACAGACTTTTGAGCTATCTTCAGCTATCCACTCTATCTTATACAACTGATACACATGTGAAAAACATAAATGATCTCTAATATATATATATTTCATATGCATGAGAGATGAAGATCTGGAGCAATTGATGGGAACAACTGATGAGTGCTGGTTCAATGTGAAATACATATATTAGAGGGAATTTATATTTTTTACATGTATGGTCATGTATATCAGTTGTATGATACCTGAAGGGAGTTTGAAAGTCTGTATTCAAATCCTCTCTCTCTCTCTCTTTCTCTCTCTCTCTCTCTCTCTCTCTCTCTCTCTATATATATATATATATATATATATATATATATATATATAGTAACCTAGTGTTATTGACACTTGGTTTACTTGGCATTATTTCTGCAGGAAAACAATGCTATTCTTTAAAGAAATAAAAAGATAAAATAACAATAGTAATAATTGATTAATAAAGTATGCTATTCACTCACTTTGGCATGTTTTGGGTGAATAACTAATAGATTTAATAACTCCATGTCATTTTTAAAGAGAGAACATGAATAATTTAATTGAGATATTAATAATTAGAGCAAATTAATATGGTATAAAAGCTAAACAGTAATTGATTTTGGATGGGTAGAGGGGGAGTGGATGAGTGTCTTATCATAAAGCACAATAACTTCTGGTAATTTCTTTTTGTAAAAAAAAAAAAAAAATAATGTTTAAAGAATTATACATCACTGATTGTTAATTTAATGTATTTATTATTATTTTTTATATTGTCAAATTACTTTGTAATCCAGGTAAATAATACTGAAAACTATATGATTGTAATAAGTTTTTCCTTTCTTTTGTTTATGTTATAATCAAATGATTATTTTTCTGGAAGAGGTCGCTAAAGTAAAAAAAAAAAAAAAACAACAACAAAACGAAACAACCAATTTCATAATCAAGATCATTTTTTTTAAAAAAAAAAAAATAGATAGTCTGCTTTTAGTTTTCAAGGAAGGAACAGTGCTGAAATTTGGTAACTCAATTTTTTCATTTTATTTTGCAGAAATAAATGTAATCAAAGTAAAATTTTAATAATATAATGTGTGGCTACAATTTTTTGATAAGATATCCTGATTTTCTTTGCCATCTACCTATTTAAAGACCTTTTATACTTAAAAATTTATTGTCTCGCGCTAAAGTTCAAAAATGACAGAATTAACTAAAAGAGTCACGAAAAATTCTATTATATCTAAATTAAGGAAGAAAAATGATTTCCAAGTGAGAAATAATTATTTATTAACTTTATGTCATTTATTGATATTTTCTTGGTATAGAAAAAAAAAATAATAATAATTGAAAGAAATATTTTGAAACCAAGGAAAATCAACTAGAAACATTTTCGCGCTCTTTCTCAATATTGTCTGCCTTTACAAGTAATGTAGTTACATACGTTAAAATATGTTTTATTCACCAAGAATTGTCTGGAAATAATAATAATGATAAATAAGATTAAATTATGCACCTGTATATTTTTTTTAAAAAAAAAAAAATATAAAAAAAATATAAACTTTCTCAGAGTAAATATAGGAAAAGTTATATAGGGGCATTCTTACGGAGAAGTTACCGTTAAAAAAAAATTTATAATTCCTAAAGTATGAACAAAACCAAATATCTTAGTGATTTAATGATAAAAATAAATGATATATTATATTATACATCAGTTGGAATTATTAAAACTTCATGTACACGTAAATTGACTGCAGTTATTATCATAATAATCTCTCGGAAAATTGCGCATTTTCATCCATAAGTAAGCTAGCTAATAAGTATACGTATCGTCAATAAAAAAAAAAAATATTGTGTATGTTTATCGTCTATAGTCAAATATTCGTCTATATTAGAAGTCTATTTTTTTTCTTGGATCCCAAAATTGTAGTAGTTTAATACAAGTAAGAATTAATCTTCAATTCTGCTATATTTTTCTTTACCTAATTTATTAAACGCACAAAATAAGAGAAAACTTTTATTTAAAGGAAATAATACCATGCGTTTATTGTTTTTAAACTTGCTTCGTGAAATACGACTGGATAAAGCTCTTCACATGGACCAATTGCTCAACAGAAAACATTTTCTAATGAGAGAGTATGCACTTGTTAATTAATGATTGTTTAAAACTAAGTTATAAATGATATGTATTTTTTTGTTATATCACATAGGTTAAAGTCTGTATGGTCAAGTGATATTTAATAGCCTTGTAATGACAAAGGTATGTTTTAATATAATTATTATAGGTTAAGTTGATATTTAACACGAAAGAAAAAATCTATAAAATATGTTTTAATTATTACATACAATTGTAGGTAGAAATTTTGTATGTTAGATACGTAAAAGAAAAATATTTAGATATTTAAGGGGTAAAATAAATATTGAAAATTATCAGAAGTAACTAAAAAAAAAAAAAAATGCTATAACAAAATATTTCTTGTTAATGTTTTGAAACGAATTTATACTGTATTAATTGAGGAATTTATTCCTAATTATTCTTAAATAACACATCCACTTTATTTAGTTTAAGATAGTATGCTACCAACTATTTTGAATGTTCCTTTATTAAAATTAAAATTATTATACTTTTATTCTATGATGTCCATTGATTTCAGATGTTGATCAAAGTATACCCGGTAACATAAGTTTATTATAATCAGTGTATTTACTTATCCTGCCCAGATATAGCATTGGTATATGCTTAATATTCGCATAGGTAATAATTATAATGTATTTATTTTGTGGGATGAAAAAATGATCTCCCCAAAAGCTTTGTTTTCCATGAGAGGAAGATTTTAAATATAATGTTCGGGTATGTTTATAGCCCAAGTGATCGATTCTCATAGATAGGACGATCAAGAATTTATCTAGCATTTAGTATGCTTCATTCGTTTAAATCCCAGGAGAGGATTGTATTTGGTGTGTGTTCGTTGTATGCCCAAGTAAGAGGCAAGAAACCACCAAAATATTTTAATGTAGTAGATTACTTTACAGACCTTCGTGGTTATTCCATATTCCTCATGTGAAAATAAAGATAACTCCACCATGGAAGGTGTTGATTATTGTGCTTAATTTTGAAAGTTCGGGCAAGATAAAGGTTATATTGGAGGTGTTAGTTCCTCAAGATCCACTTTAGTATAAATAGTGCGTTAGTAACTAAGATCAATATCTGTATTGTGCTGCTAAATATTGCTAGTATTTGACAAGTAAATCAATGGAGAAAGTAATTAAAATTGCGTAATTTAAAACGCTTATTTACTGAAGGAATATTCAAATGCAATATTTAATTCTGGTTAGTAATTAAATAATACTCATATTTAAAATTATACGTATGAATAAAATTTGTATCATAACTTAAGTTAGCATTAAGTTAAATGTAAGATGGTAAGTGTAACTTCTGATAACTGGCCTATAATTAGAATAGGTTATCCCATTAAAGACCATAAATAAAGTAAATGTATTAGAAATAAATTTAATATTTTGCGTATTGCATATGATGGAATTAATCATTTAAAAAAAAAAAAAAAAAATAGTTAGTCAATAATTTTGAATAAAAGCTTCTACAAGGTTACCAAAATGTAATAAACAATGTATTGGTAATGAAATGTACTTTTAGTTAATCAATCCATATGATTGCATACAGGAGAAGTAGTAACCTCTAGTCCATAACCAAAAGAGTATACAGATTAATGTCAGTTATATTTTATATTTTTTGTATTACTATGGGATTATTGAATAAATGTTCATTTTTTTTTTTTTGTGATAATAATAAATTATAGTCTTGTTAAAATTTGTTGTAGATTCATTTTTTGTTTTTATATGCTAAATATAAGTGTTTGCACAATATTTGCAAAACCTTTTCTTGAGTCCGAAATCATTCCAAATTCTTAAAAACTTAATATACCAGATAAATAAAGTTAAGCAGATCGGAATATGTCATTATATTTTAGTTTAATGATAATTATTTATGGAGTTGAAAACTTAAGACTAAACATTCACCTTTGTATAAAAAAAAAAAAAATGAATTTATTCCCAAACCATTAACTTTGGTTGCACATTATTCCATTCCCATTTAGTTAAATTGTCTAAGTAATAAATCTTAGTTATATTATTGTGTTGTCATGGATGATGGAAGGACACAAAAAGCACCCTTGTCTTTTTATTATTCTGACTGAGATTCTGAAAAAAAAAAAGGGCTGTGTTATTCAAAATTATACGTCATTATTGAATAGAATTATCATCTCTTTAAATAATATAGCAGTTGATATGAGAGATGAAGACACATTGAATTTAAGTAAAATAAATGTTTCCTATAGCCGACCAGAATGCCAGTCATATGCGACAACACAATACTGCCGAGCATTTCCTTACATGAAACAAAGAACCCTGAGATTAATATTATTATAATTATTCTTTAAATTAATAAGTGATCAATTATTGTTGTTATTACAATCGTGGCATGGCTTAAGAGAATTGAATGTACAATTGTATTATATGAAAAGTATTTTAGATCATATTGGAAACTTAATGAATATGTTGCTTTATTTTGGTTGCCTAAACAACAAGTGCAAATAAACTAAACTAATAAAAATATTGGGTTAGAAATAAAATAAACTAATAAAATTTCTAATAAACTAATAATTACAGGGTAGAATATATATATATATATATATTCTATATATATATATATATATATATATGTATATATATATATATTGTAACAGAATGGGACCAGGCCTTGCATTATGGAATACCTAGTAGGCCTGCAAAATGGGTAAGGGATAGTTGAAGGAAGCTTGAAATTCTCTGTTCAAATCCCTTATAATTTACATCTAAACACTTATATTTAACTTTAAAAATACTTTTTCCTTATTTGTTTAGGATAAATTTTGTTATCAAATTTTAACATACTTTTGCCAAATGGATGTGACAGAAATCAATGGCAATGTAATATGACAGTGAAATATTTCAAGGTTGTCAAGTGGTGTGTATAATTTAGAGGTATTGGTGGACTGAATTTCAAACATATTGTTATTGGTTCAGTAAGTATTCAGTGATACGTATGAGAAGGCAGTATATTTTTAATGCTTTTATTGAAAAAAGGTTGCATTAAAAACTGATAACATTCAATTAAAATAGAAATAAAAACAAATATACTTCAATTGTTTAAAAAAGATGCTTCTTTTAAAGTAGATGAAATTTTATTTATTTATTTTTAATTATAAATGCTTTTTTTTTAATAATTTTCTTAAATAAAATAACATTGAAATCAATTTTTAATGCATTGCAAATTTCCTTTAAAATGTTATTCAACCACAATTGCCCAGAAATTAATCATATAAGAATTAATTAATTTCTGAACACCCCACATTTTATTTCAAAATACATATAAAACCCTAATTGTAGTTGAAGAAAACAATTATTTTTTGTCTTTTTAGTGCACATTAAATAAAAACATTTATTATAAACTATTTCTTATATATATATTATCTAATATTTCTTTTTAATTTATAAATGAGAATATTTTTTTCTGGCTCACTTTTTATTGTTTTAAAAAATAATCCCTTTCTACAATCACTAAATTATAATCATAATTTGTGCTAGATTCCAGATATGCTTATTAATATTTCTAAATTTTTTAAGTATCAAAACATATTCTAACTGAAATTTATTCTTGTCATCTAGATATTTATTCTGTGCAATTTAAAATGGTGATTGAGTGGCAGCTTGAAACTAAAGAGTCCAGAATTTATTCTTGGCTGAGTAATATAAGTAAAATAAATGAAAATTTGTTTTAGCTAACTGCTAAATCCACCAGAAGAGGGCTCAAATGTCACATGATCTCCCAACTAGTTAAGAATTTGAATATATTTTAATTTCACCTGGAGATTTAATTTTTAAATCTTCCTTATAATTTTTTAGTCATGTTGTTCATTATTGTCGTGCTATTTTCTTTATTAAAACATATTACAATTTCACTTCTATTATTTATCTCTAATCCTTCTATGATTTAGCAAAGAATTATAATCTTTTATTAGCATTATACAATTAATTTGCTTTTTTTTTTCAATTTCTTTGTATATAATTATTATTTGATCATCATCAAGTCCCCTACTTAGAATCTTAAATTATCATTGAGTTACTTTAGAACTGTTTTAAATCTAACCACTTGCAAATTACAATTTATAGAAGTGTTTATTATAAAACTTTCTTTATTCTTGAACTCAAAACAATATATATATTTTTACCTCCAGAATATCTTTTACATCACCTCTATTATTTTGCTACAATCTATCGACCATTTTCTACAAATACTGATAGCATTTAACATTTTCTTATATCTTTAATAATGAATGTATTATCTTCTCTAATTTATTCATAGTTTCATAGTTTTAACATTTCAAAATTTGTTTTTACAATATATTTTTATTTCAAAATCTTTAGATAATAAATTATAAGTGAATTATATGCACAATCCTGGAAATTCATATCTCTGTTGAAGTGCTTGTCATCTGCTTTCTCTTGCCAGACCACTTTCACTTTCAGAAGCCATGTGCATAGATAAAAAAAGTAGTCACAACTTTTAATTTTTAATCTCCTATTGCTTGCAAAGTGTTTTTTTAATTAACTACATCACAACTAATCCATACTAATTCAAATTTTTGTATAATTAAATATTACCTAATCAAGTGTGCAAATTTTCAAGTAAATAATAATAACACTTTTTAAAAAAAATTGAAAAACTTTACTAATTTTATTTAAATAATATTCATTAAGGCTGTAGCCTCAAGCACATGCGTATAAAATGCAATAGTAGGGACCTCTACAGGTCTTACAACCACAAGCTTACTCATTGGAAGAAAAGAGGGGAACCCTTCTTTACTTCAACCTACTTTCTATTTAAATAGGTGAAGCTGAAGCAGTTCGATCTGAGAGTGTGAAGCTATTCAATACTTCACTAATTAAGTCCACATTTCTTATTACACATTAATACTCATGAAATCTTTCGATTTACAATGAGTCAATGGAAAGATTTTATAGTGAAAAATCTATTACGATAATTTAAAGTTGTAATTATAAATTTATTTAAACGCACATTGATTACATAAATAATATTCATTAAGGCTGTAGCCTCAAGCACATGCATATAAAATGCGATAGTAGGCTACAGCCTTAATGAATATTATTTACGTAATCAATGTGCATTTAAATAAATTTATAATTACAACTTTAAATTATCGTAATAGATTTCTCACTATAAAATCTTTCCATTGACTCATTGTAAATCAAAAGATTTCACGAGTATTAATGGGTAATAAGAAATGTGGACTCAATTAGTGAAGTATTGAATAGCTTCACATTCTCAGATTGAACAGCTTCAGCTTCACCTATTTAAATAGAAAGTAGGTTGAAGTAAAGAAGTGTTCCCCTCTTTTCTTCCAAGAGTAAGCTTGTGGTTTTAAGACCTGTAGAGGTCCCTACTATCGCATTTTATATGCATGTGCTTGAGGCTACAGCCTTAATGAATATTATTTACGTAATCAATGTGCATTTAAATAAATTTATAATTATAATTTTATTTAAATAAATATGTATATTCAAAAGGGAATTTTAATGATAAAAATATTTAGTGTATTACAATAGAAATGAAAAATAAAAACTATATAAAGAACTTGACATATTTACAATTTTTTAGAATTATGAGGAAAAAACACTACATATCACTAAACATATAAAATTAGAATGACTTTACAAGTCATTAAAAAAAAAAAAATTGAGAAATTATAGTTAGAATATCTCACTATAGGTTTGAGCATTGATGAATAAGTGACCAAGAAGTTATAAATATGTCTGTAGGAGTAATTTTTTGGTCTCCTTCTTTAATTGTGTTTAGATGGTTTTTTAATGTGTTTGTATATGTTCTTGTATGACTACTGTAAAGAAATAATCATCTTGTGCACCACAGAGTATAAAGTATAAATGTAATGTTTC
Source organism: Epiperipatus broadwayi (assembly GCA_028023455.1). Taxonomy (NCBI): domain Eukaryota; kingdom Metazoa; phylum Onychophora; class Udeonychophora; order Euonychophora; family Peripatidae; genus Epiperipatus; species Epiperipatus broadwayi. Next base: position 7,639,031 of record JAQFVV010006222.1, read on the forward strand.
TAATTTCTGCAAAGCAAGCTTTCAGAAATAAGTTAATTATCGATTGAATTGTGCTACTATTTTTTCAAAGTCTTTTTGTGATATATGACTGAGCATCTTGTAGGAAATTACACTTAAAAATAAATGTTTTTGATCTTCTTCTTCATTGAAACATAATTGCCATATCGTTTCTGTGTTAAGATTTCTCTTATACCTCAAAAAATATAATGTAGACAAAGCCCACATAGTTATTTTTAATAAGAAATTGAAATATTTTGATACAAGAGTCTAATGCCTAAATCTTCTTATCAATTGCCTATTATTAATGCCAAGCTGTGGAGAGTCAGCCATTTCATTTATGTTTGAATGCTAAAGAACATGAATTTTCCAATACAGCCATTTTTTGTGGGAATGTTATCTTAACATTTGTCATTAATTGATGCTAAAATAGTATATTTATATTATGTTTTATGTATGTTTTTCATAATAAATTTTATTTTGTTATTAATATATATAACAAAATAATATTAAATTAAATATATTTTATAAATTGAAGTTATAACTCTATAAAACTTATATTTTATAAAGATCAATTTACAGTATAAATATAATTGTAACAGATAACACCCAACATATCTAATATTCTTATTAATTTTAATTACAGTCTCTATTGAAACTGGTACATACAAATTAGATATTTGATTTAAAACTGAGATTGGGAGCCATTAATTTGTGGACTGGCATGGAGCTCATTTCTGGAAAAAATATTGCTCTTTTATTTGGGGGAAGGAAAGATGATCTATTGAGCCATCATAAACCAATTGTCATCACAAAATACTTCAACAAAATATTTAAAAGTTTGTGTACCATGATATTACGTATTGTTATGGCATGAAATGAGCTGTAATGTGAGTTTGGCATTTGAGAGGGTTAATTAACGTTGAAAGAGTTAACACTATTGTTGCAGCTCCCTAAATTTTATTTTTATAAGTATTTTTAAATAAAGAGGATTTGAACTAGACTTTCAAGCACCCTTCAACTATCCACACTATCTCATACAACTGATACACATGACCACCCATATGTAGAAAAGATAAATAATCACCAATAATAATATTTCGTGCTAAACCAGCACTCATCAATTGGTCCAGATTATCATCTCCCACACATATATACAATCAGTGCTCAGTTTATATTAAGATAGAAAATCTGAGTCTTTGTTTCATAAAGTTCCCCATCTCGATTTAAAACATATATATTAAAAAATAAAAACATTAGCAATAAAGTCATTCAACTATTTGTTTTAAAAAATATTTATCATATAGAAAAAAATGATAAATAAAAAAGAAACCATTTCATTTTCTTGGAAAACATTTTTAGATATATTTTCTGATCTTTAATGATCAAAATTAATGGAAAATATTCCATTCAGTAGATTTAAATCAGTTTACTCTTGTAATTTGCAATCAATAAATTTTCAGTTTAGCACAATGATAAAATGGCAGACTTGAAAGTTTGATTCCTAAGTCAAAGTTCAATTTACGATTTCTAGTACTCAAACATCACGTTTTCTAGTGAACTAAAGATTTAGTATTATTTAGTGGCTTAAAAAATGATTATATTATTCTAGCCACAGACTCTAAATCTTAATCATTACTTTTAAAGAAACCTTGTAAGAATGTCTAATACAAAAAAAAATGCCAAACTTTTTTTCTAATTTCTAATCCGTTTATCATTAAATTATTTTGTGTTAAAAACCTTTACTGTTTTAGGGGGCATCTTTAAGTTTGTATACTTTAATTTATTTCATAAAAAGTTTATGTTAATTATTAATGATTACACTAAACGGATTTTACAATATTATTTAAAACAAAAATATCAAAAATCATTGAACTATGTAATGATGTAACACAATAAAATATGTAATAAATAACTAAAACATGTAGCAATAAATATATTATTTTAATAAATGAAGCCTTCTTTTAGTAATTCACTAATATTTTCAGTAAGGTTATATATATATATATAGTTAAAATATCTGCTCTATCACATATTCTGGACATCTGAAAAATACAAATGACCCTCAATACGCATTGTAAGATAAACCAGCATTTTTCATTTGGCTATGGTCACATTCTTCTGTACACATCTTTATCATTTGTTCAGCATATATCATTACTAAAATATCACAATTTGCTTTACAAGTGATAAATTTACTAAAGTTTATATCTGTCTACATATAAATAACCTTTAACCTAATAAAATATTAATAATAATTATTAATGCCATTTATTTCAAATGACTAGTATTAAAACTGGAAATATGGAAGTTTTACACTAGTAAATCAGGGTATGATAATTACATATATAATTATAAGAAATTTGAGCTCAGACTTCAAACTCCTCACATCTATCTAATCCATCTTACAACTAATACACATGATGATATGCATGTGAAAAAGATAAATGATGTCCAATATGCATATTTTGTGCTGAACTAGCACTCATCAGTTGATCTAGATCATCATCTCCCACACATATATACAATCAGTGCTCAATTTATATTAAAATAGCAAATTTTTAAACTTTAATGGACAAGTTTCAATCTTCTCCATTCTCCAACTCTTCAGCCATCCATACCATTGAAAATCTAAGGATGAAATGTTCAAAGCCCTTGATGATATCAATATTATTGTCAATCCCATGTTGCCCTTAAGTCAATCTGACTCCTCACACATAGAACCTTAATATGTCCATTTTAATTATAAAGAAGAGATATGGTTAGAAAACAGGCTGAATATGTAATATTTAAATAAATGTATATTTTCTATACTAAACATAATGTAATTATAAGGGATTTGAATTCAGAATTTGAAATTCCCCACCACTATTCAATCCATCTTAAGCAACTGATACATATGGACCACATACATGTGAAAAAGATAAATTATCTCCAATATATGTATTTTGTGCTGAACCAGCACTCAGCAGTTGATCCAGATCACCACATCCAATACATATATACAATCACTGCTCAATTTATATTAAGATAGCAAATTTCCAAACTTTAATAGACAAGATTCAATCTTCTCCATTCTTCAGCCATCCTATCATTGAAAAGCTAAGATTGAAATGCTGAAAATGACTAGATTAAAACTGAAAATATGAAAGTTTTGCACTAATAAATCAGGGTATGATAATTATAAGGAATTTATATAAAACTGAAAATATGAAAGTTTTGCACTAATATATATATATATATATAATTATAAGGAATTTGAACTCAGACTTCAAACTCCCCACAGCTATCTAATCCATCTTATACAACTAATACTCATGATGACAGGCATGTGAAAAAGATAAATGATTTCCAATATGCATATTTTGTGCTGAACTAGCACTCATCAGTTGATCTAGATCATCATCTCCCACACATATATACAATCAGTGCTCAATTTATATTAAAATAGCAAATTTTAAAACTTTAATGGACAAGTTTCAATCTTCTCCACTCCCCAACTCTTCAGCCATCCATACCATTGAAAATCTAAGGATGAAATACACAAATCCCTTGATATCAATATTATTGTCAAGCCCATGTTGCCCTTAAGTCAATCTGACCCCTCACACATATGTCCATTTTAATTATAAAGAAGAGATATGGTTAGAAAACAGGCTGAATATGTAATATTTAAATTTATGTATATTGTCTGCACAAAACTTAATGTAATTATAAGAGCTTTTAGCATTTCATTCTTAGATTTTCAATGATATGGATGGCTGAAGAGTTGGAAAGTAGAGAAGATTATTAAAGTTTGGATATTTGCTATCTTTATATGAATTGAGCAGTGATTGTATATATGTAGTAGATATGGTGATCTGGAGCAACTGCTGAGTGCTGGTTTAGCATATATATATATATATTGGAGATAAATTTATATATTCACATGTATGCTGGTTTAGCAATATATATATATATTGGAGATAAATTTATCTTTTCACATGTATGTGGTTATATGTATCAGTTGTATAAGATGGATTGGAAAGTGGTGGGAGTTTCAAATTCTGAATTCAAATCCCTTATAATTACATTATGTTTAGTATAGACATTGTACATGTATTTAAATATTACATATTCAGCCTATACTCTATACACCCCTCTTCTTTATAATTTAATGGACATATTAAGGTCCTACATGTCAGTATTCATATTGATTTAATGTCAACATGGGTATGACAATAATATTGGCTTCATGAAGTGCTTTGAACATTTCATCCTTAGATTTTCAATGATATGGATGACTGAAGATTTGGAGAGTGGAGAAGATTAAAGCATATCCATTAAAGTTTGGAGATTTGCTACCTTACTATAAACTGACCAGTGATTGGGTATACATGTTGGAGATGATGATCTGGACCAACTGATAAGAGCTGGTTTAGCACAAAATACATATATTGGAGATCATTTATCTTTTTCACATATATGTGGTCATGTAACAGTTGTATAAGATGGATTGGATAGCTATGAGGAGGTTGAGAGTCTGAGTTCAAGCCCTTATAAATACCTTAACTTTAGTATATAGACAATGTCTAATATATAGCAGAATATTATATATAATGCCATTTTATTTTTAGATTTATATTTTTTGAAATAAGTATGTTATCATCATTTTCAATTTTTACGAATTTGGTATTGCAGGATAAAAGCTTCTCCAACTTTAAACCACTTTCTCCAATCTATAGCTTATCTTCTCTACATTATTCTAGTAGTCTTTGTTCATATTAATAGTATATTATTTTATTCATGCAATGTTATAGCCTTACAAACAAATTTAATGTAATATTATTATATTTTATATGAAATTTTATATGATATATTATATACCATTAATTTAGATGTATTTATACACAGTACATATATATTGAAAAGAATAATGTCTTATTCTTTCACATGGTGGAGAGATGATTTTAGGAGTTGTGATAATGCTAATAAATATAGTATTCAAAAGTTTTAAAAAAATGTTTATTATATAATGTACTACTAATAAAATAGAACAAATTGTTTAAAATAAAATATTAAATGTATGTCAAAATAAATTATTGTCGTATTTTAAAAATGTAATATGTTTGTAAAAAAAAAGTATTTAAATTTAAATGAAATTTTAGTAAAACATATTAAAACTTTTTTTATCAAAGAATGCATTCCCAAACAACTCAATTAGATTTTTTTTAAAAAAGATTAAATATGTTTATATAAAAAATTTGAAACAATAAAAAAAATTCAGCAATTAAAGTATTTTGCAAATTAATCAATTAAATTTTTTTGAAAATTTTAGAATTAAAATAGAAAAGTGTTAAAAACAAAAACAAGATCAAACATATTGGAAAACTGGATCAGGATGTTCAAAAACAGGAAGAAGTAAAACTTATATAGTCTATTTTTTGTAAAGTCATTATTCTGGATTCTCACTTTATTCAAAAAATACTGAATCTTCATTATTCTGAATGAGTAGATTAGAGAGAAAAAAACTAGTAGATTCTAATCTTCATTAAATATTTTGAATCTGACAGTATGGCCACTTTTAAAGAATTGATTAATTTCTGTCATCATGCAGAAATCAAACTATGGCTATGAAACTTGGGCTTTGTAAGTTGTTTTTTTTAAAAATACCTATTTAGACTCTGTTCTAAACATTTTAAGTTTATTTAATTATATTAATTTGAACAAACTTTATGAATTGAATATTTTATTTAAAAAAAGGTAGCATTTGCAATTAAGCTTTCACAAATGTTCTAGCTGCATTTTAAAAGCAAAATTTGTTTTATTTTATTTAATTAATATATATATATATGTTAACTAATGTTGTTTTTGTAAAAAAAAAAAAAAAAAGAAAGAGAGTTTTTTTCCTGCTTTAAAAGTTGTCAGTAAAAAAAAAGGTAGTTTAAAACATTCAAGTATTAATTGATGAGAATACATAATTGATAGTAGTTTGAAATTATATATTTGCTTTTTTTTCTTCCTTTTTTTATGTATTGATTTCTACCTTAACACATCATACTATTTACAACTTTCTTAAATGCTTTATCAATACTCTTTATTTATATCAAAACTAACAGTTTCAACTGTCCTGCAGTCATTATAAAGAACTCTGATGATGACTGCAGGACAGTTGAAACTGTTAGTTTTGATATAAATAAAGAGTATTGATGGTATGTAGGTTTAAGTTAATGATTTAATTATATCAATCAGGTTCATTTATTCATAGTTACTCCTTTCATTTCATTACTGAGAATTAGATTTTGTAAGTTTTAATATATATGCAGTTGTTTGTTCATTGTCAAATAGTTGAAAATATTACTGTATTTATATGGGAACTATTACTCAAGATTTTGTTTTATAGATTTAGGAATTAGTTTCAAAATAAGTCATCTCTGAAGAAGTAGTTGTTTATTAAAACAGGATTTGGACCTAAATGGCTATTCCTTAGAGTTATCATTAAAAAAAAATAACAGTTATAATTTTCCTATATTGGAGAAATGTGTCTAGACTAGGAAACCTTTGAGTTAAATAAATATCTTATATTTGTGAGATCGGCCATATGCAGAATTGTATTTTAAGTATACAGAGGTCAGGAGTTGGTTGTACAATAAATGTTCTCAATTATAAAACTGTATTAATATTATAAAATGTAATGGAAGTTTAATGTTTAAAATTAATTTTAAAAAAACCTTGGACACATTATAAATAGTTATTGTTATTTATATATGTATGAAAACTAAACAATAATATAAGAGATTGGAGAAATAGTTTATTAAAAAAAAAGAGAAAGTTATATTTTGAATGACAATTACATTTTGTAATTAAACTATTATTGTTATAATAGGTTAACCTCATTATATGCAATATTGTCTAGTCTGCATGTTTATTCTATGTGCACTCATCAGGAGTAACTTAGGTTCTTCATGATCTAGCCAGATAGTATATAGGGGCTGTGTTCATCAATCATCACATTAAAGCAAATAAAGTTTAAATATATAAATGTATCCATCTATTTCCTGATGTTAATGTCAAGTGGCCATATAAATTATATTAAATTAAAATAATTTCATCATTACAAGATATATAATAAATCAATATTAGCATATTGTAAATACCAAACTTTTTAAGATGTTATTAAAGGGGATTTGAACTCAGACTTTCAAGTTTTCTTCAGATATCCACTCCATCCTATATAACTGATATACTTGATAACACACATGAAAAAGATAAATAATCTCCAATATACATATTTCATGCTGAACCAGCACTTATTAGTTGGTCTAGATCATCACCTCCAGCACATCATGGGATTTGAATTGATGATGTTTACTTTACTTTGGTGTTGTTGTTTTGTTTGTTTTTTTCAAATTTAATGGCAGTTGAGGCACGGTTTAAGAAATTAACCAAAAGTACTTCTGCAGGTTTAAAGATTGTTTTTAATAGTTTATTAAAGTTAAATTTATTATTTTTATTATAATTACAATTTTGTTTTCATTAACGGACATTATAAATATATATTCATTTAATGAGTAATATTATACTTTTCCATTTCATTATCAACACCAAACACTCACAAAACAGTATGGATAATCTAAGAGAAAAAAATAACAAGATAAATAGCTAATTCACTAGAGATCAGTTTTGCAATCACTATACAAATTAATCAGTGAATTGTAAGTATACCACATATAAAAATGCTTTTCATTATTCTGTTTATTTGATATTTTATGATGCTATCTTTTAATTTTTTTGGTAGTAAACTTTTCTTTTTTGATAAATCAACACCATGTTTAATTATAGTTATTCAATATATTCTTTCCTGAGCCATGTCTTCACAACAAAAACAATTCACATTACACTTTGACAAAATATTTTTTGATATGTTTATAATACAAATGAGGTCTGCCTCTCCAAGTAAACCATACTCATATTTATAAGAAATCTTGCATTGTTCATTTGTTTCATCTGTTTAATCCAATGAAGATGTGATTTTATAATAATAAACTTTATAGTCTCACATCCAGAAAACTGAAAAACATATTTACTGGTCTCATCATCTTGGTTATTTTATTTTTAAAATTTTACATATTGTACTTTAAAAAAAAATATCTTTATTTTAATTAGATAAAGTGTCGAAGTTATACTTCCATATAATAAATTAGGTCAAATAGCTGCTCTATATACAGTTAAATTAATTGCAATAATTATTTTACTGTAGTGAATCACCTCATCTTCTAATTTGTTGAATGTTACATTAATATAGTAGAGGTTATGCACCAACATCTATGACTATCTTTTTTTCTAAAAAAAAAAAAATAGTAAGATATTTAAATTGATTTACATTCTCAAGTTGTAAATCATTCAAACTAAAAATTTCTAAAGATTTTTTTTATTCACTGGTTAATAAAAGATTTGAGATTTTGAATATTAAATAGTAAGCCAAAGATTTTATATATGGCATTCAAAATGTTAAATACATTCAGAAAATTGTATTTGGAATTGGAAAGAATAACACAATCATCTATATGCTGTAAACCCAGAATCTAAAAAGATGAGGTTTCTGTATTTAATCAATTCAAGTTAAAAACTCAAACTATCAAGTCTACATGTAAAACATCTTGATTTCACTAAGTTACCCATCAACATTTCCAAAAACAACCATCATAAATATTAAAAACAAAGTTGGAATAAATACATGTTTTTATTTAACACAGTTTTCTTTGCAAATGCCTTAGATTTTCCAACTATATTAAGAACACTTATTCTCATTCCTTTAAACAGAAAGTGACAACTATGAATAAACTTTGGTGGACAGCCAACTAATTTCAAACAATGCCACAAATGTGTCTGATTAATTGAGTCAAATACTTTAACCAATTACTCCTTTGTTCCCAATAATATTTTTGCACTTGTCTGGCAACAAAAACCATGGCTATAGTGCTTTTTTCATTCTCCAAAACTACCTTGAGTCATTAATAGTTATTTAACTATGACTAAAAGTAACTTATTAAATAAAATCCTTAAAAGTATCTTTGCTATAGTGAATAACAATTTACAGTAATTTTTTCTGTTTCCTTTATTTTTAAAAATTGTAATAATAGAAACATTCTTAAAGTCAGGTAACATACTCACTCTTTCAAAACCAGAGATACCAAACTAGCCTCACTGCTACTTCTCATAGACACCTGGACTATCCTCCAACTCCCATCCTTTCAACCTCTATCATAGGACTCATCCCATTAAATGTTTGTGACACTCGCTCAATGTGGACATGTATCTCAGACTTGCAACCAAAGACTTTTCTTGGTCTGGACTATACACCCTTTCCACATCCCTTTCTCTTTTCATATGAATCCTTCCCTTTTCATCATGTTCTTGAATTTCATTTTATCATGTAATCACTTCTTTGTAATCCTTTTTTTAACTGTATTTGTATCTGTTTTCTTTTGATGAATAAACTTTCATCACTGGGGGGAAAAGGAGTCAGATAACATAACTTCATGAGTCCATATATTCCTAAAAAGAATCCCAACTCTTTTGAAACTAATATATCACCACCACAATTTATAATTTTCTTCAGGTATTTTATCAGGACCTACAGTCTTTCCATATTTAAAATTACAAAGAGTGGATTATTCTCATTAAATTAGATATTTTTGTCCAAATATAACTTAATAGATCAAATGATTATATTATTAAAAGTCATCTGTTCATTTCTTGTATCAATATTCAAAAGATTATTAAAATATTTTTATCTCTTTAAAAATATCTATTGTTATTATATAAAACAGAGTCCAATTTAATAGGATTGTAATACTGTTTTTAGTCCATATATTAAATTTAAAAACAAATTTAAAGTGACTATAATCAGACAATGTCTGTATCTTCCTTGCAGTTTTAATATGTCAATCATTTTAAAGCCTCATGTCAGTTATTGAATTTCTGCCTTTAAATCTTTCTATTCATTTTGATGCTATTATTCAATTTATTATTCTACTGAGGAGAAAATGTTGCATATTTTCTTTTGATCAAATTACTACTAATAAAATCATTATCAGAAAAAAAAAACAGACATAATTAATTTTTTTTTATTTAACTCAGGAATTGATTTATTCAATGCCTCATAAACATAATAATCCTGAAAATCCAAATTAGTAATTTTAGTGTTCAATAATATTGACATTTAACACCTATCATAGGTATTTTTAAAAAACAAGCATTAATTATTTTAAAAAATATGCTTCAAATAAGACATGGTTTTAATGAATGCAACTATTATATTAATCTTACAACATACTAACTTACAATACGTTCAACAATCTACTGTCATAAATGCTTATATGATACAAACTTTTTTTTTACCTTCTAATTATCATCTATTTAATACCATTATTTTGAGCATGTTTTTTTATAGTAGTTTTTCTGCGTAAATCAAGTGGATTTATGTACAATGTAAAATATTAATAATGTCAATTTTAATTTTTTGTAACAATACCATTATTTCCAATAACTTTTGGTCAAAGTCTACTATTTATATCAATGCATAGGTGGAAGTCTCATAAGAAGAAAAACATGTTATTAAAATTGCAATAATAATGCTAACCAGCAAGGAATAAAAGTTTCTTTCGTATACATTTATTTATATGCAGAAATATATATGTAACTTGTTCATCGATATACCATAGATTAAACACTGCATATATTGAATTTATATATTTATTTGATATATAAATATGTCCAAATTAAAGATCAATAATATAATAAAGAATAGATATAACGTCCATTCCCTATGATTTTTTAATGCTGCTGTTATTACTATGTGATTTATTAATATGATAAACAAATATGAGTGAGCTATTCACCAACATGTACCATTCAATGTTGTGAGTTTAATGGCTTTTATCTCTGAATTTAAGACTCAAGAACATCATGGTATATTTTCTCAAACAATTGATATATTTTACCTAGATGTAATTCAATTTGTATATTAGTGTGAATGAATGCTTTATTTATATATATAAATAATCAATAAAGCAAGTCATATGTAGCATGACATTGCTTTTATAAGCTTGTATTTACAAATATGTAATATAGAGAGCATACCAGTAGCTCAAAGAAGCTCTTAATTGATAAGTGCAGTAAGAGAAAGTATTTAAAATCTCTATCCAGAACATTCCTATTCTCAGATCAATTGGTTTTGAGCTTTTGGCTCACCTCAGTGAGTAGCTAGAATATTCAGACATTAAATTTAAAATATCAACTCAAAAAACAGCACTTATTTAATACATAATATTTAAGCAGAAACAATGAAATTTTCAGACATGAAAATGTCTTTAACTCCAGCTATCTAACTTAAATAAATGCTGTTTTTTTTAGTTGGATATTTTAGATCTAGTGTCTGAATATTCTAGCTCCTCTCTGAGGTGAGACAAAAGCTCAAAACCAATTGGTCTGGGATAGGAATGTTCTGGGTAGAGATTTTAAATATTTTCTCTTCCTGAATTTATCAATTAAGAACTTGTTTGAGTTATTGGTTCACTCTCTATATTACTTGTATATGTATATAATGTAGGGGATTTAAACACAGACTTTCAAACTCCCTTCATCTATCTTCTCTATCTCATATATCTATACACATGATCACACATGTGAAAAAGATAAATAATCTCCAATATATGTATTTCATGCTGAACCAGTACCGTCAGTTGGTCTAAATCATCATCTCCCATGCACATATATAATCAATACTCGATTTATATTAAGATTGTAAATCATCAAACTTTAATGAACAAGGTCCTATACATGAGAGATCATAATGACTTAAGATCAATATGAGTATGACAATAATATTGGCATTAACAAGGATTTTGGGTATTCAATTATCAGGTTTTCAATGGTATGAATGGCTGAAAAGTTGGAGGGTGGAGTGGATTGAAGCCTGTTCATTAAAGTTTGAAGATTTTCTATGTTAATATAAATCTAGCACTGATTATATATGTGTGTGGGAGCTGATGATCTGGGCCAACTGATAAATGCTGGTTCAGGACAAAATGCATATAGTGGAGATCATTTATCTTTTTCACATGTATGTGGACATGTGTATCAGTTGTATGAGATAGAGTAGCTAGCTGGAGAGCTTGAAAGTCTGTGTTCAAATCCCTATATCATTTAAATTCCAAGTATATGAATAATGCTTATATTTCAAAAATATTATATATATGTAATAAATATTGTAATAAAAAATAATAATGAATATAATAGTGGTAATATATTATTAAAAGTCTTACAATTCATAGAAGTATTTTCAGTTAATCATTTAACTTCTTCAACTGTGATTTAATTTAAAATATAACAGAAACAAATGTCATCAAGTCATATCCTAAGATTCCCAATTTTAACATTAGCAACTTGTCGATTAATTATAGACATTATATTTCTATTTATGAAAATTGCCTCCTTTTCTTTTATTATGGTTTCTCTTTTTATGAAAAATTTTAACATTTTCAAGCGCCTTTTCATAATCAAAGATAATCTAAGCTATTACCAAATCATTATTATTTTTATTTTTTACACGCTTGTATAATAATTGCTTTTTTAATGTGTTTTTTTCATACTGTATCTCAATTCAACTACAAACCGTGCGTCCACATAAAATTTGCCAAATAACATTACTTTTTTATTTGAAAAGTATGACAATTCACCAATCTATTAATGCTATATGGAACTTAAAATGAAATATTAAATAAATCCTTATACATATATTTTAAAAAATTAACTTAAGCATATAAAATATATAGAATAGAAATCCATTTTTATCATCAACCTCTAGCTCCTTTATATTTCTTTTGAAATTGACACAAAGTATAATTATACTGTTTAATCTTATAACCGATATCAAAAAGTTCCTTTATAAATATTTCAATATTTTGTGATTTATTACTTTCGTTACGACATAATTTTTCATTACAAAATAAAAAAAATCTAAAACTTGATATCTTATGTATAATATATTTATATATAATCATGTAAGACAAAAATTAATTATGATTCTCATATCCCAAATTTATCCTCTGGTGTTAGTCAAAGATGGCAGTGTTAACAATATCTGGGTTATAGTTGCATTGAATTATAACCTTTTTAGTTTCCTATAACTGTAAATTATTTTCAAACAAAGAAAGATTGAAAGAATTGGAAGAAAAACTGTCTAATATTAAATAAGTCATTGTTGAACTTTGTGAAACTAGAAGCAAAGGTGAATAAACCCTTCATTTGTAAAGGAAACATATATTTTATTATCAAGGCAAAAATATTAAAAGCATAACGTGGGAGACCAACATTGTCACCATTGACAGAATCATAATATTAGTTATTCAAATTAATAGAAAATACTGGAAAATACTCAAAGCAAATAATCTAATTTTGTGCCACAAGTGCCTTGCACTTGCAGGCAGTTGCCCGGGTTGCGGGTTCGCGTCCCGGCCGATGCTATGACACTTTAAAAAAAAAAACAAGTTCTCATTTTGATGAAGTTGAGAATTTTTATTAAATATACAGAATATTCTTGAGCATTTAAAAATTTAATGGAAAATTTTACTGTTGAAATTGGAAAACAATTGTTTAAAGAAAGTGGCTGTAGTAAATTTGGATCTAAATAACGTAAAAGAAAAAAGAATAAGATGTGCAGAATTTTCTTTAAAAAAATAATATGATTTTTTTTTTTGAGAAAAAGCTAAAGTAAACATGGAGATAGAAACATTCAAACAAAACTAAATTTAGCAGAGCCAGTTTATATATTAAGTAATGGAAAATATGTATTTAGAGATTGTAATATAATTAATAGATTTACTGAATAAAGACCATCATTTAGTAAGGTGTAAAATATGAATTAATACAAAGTTTATGAGATTAGCAGTTGATATTCTTAACTTTCAAAAATATTCCAGTGTATTTAAACTAGAACTAGAAAATCATTTGGGTATATTATCAGAATTTGATGAATGCTCAGACATAAATGAGATCAATAAGAAGATAACTTATAATCTATTACGAACTGCTATACAGATGGCGCTGTATAAAAAAATGCAGAAATATGAAAATATTTTTAAATAATCCATTTAAAAGAATTCAAAGTCTGAAATATTGTAAGCCATTATAAAAAGATTGTAAATTAGTAAGAAAGTAAAAAAGAAGAAAATCTCAACAGTATAACACAATCATGAGCTATTGAGACAAAAGTTATTTGAGCAATAAGAAGAAAAGACAAGACTATTTCTAACAAAAATAAAACATATGAAGTTCATAGAACAGTTCCATAAAGAATTAGGTAGTAATAAAAAGCTAGAAAGCAACATGACTTCTAACATTGACTTTTGAAATTTTAAGTATTTTAAATGAAGAGATGAAGCATGTGGTTAAATCAATGATGAATTATAAATTTTTAAGAAATGGTAGAATTTTTATCAACATCATAAAAAAGCAGGTAACAAAATAAGAAAATTGTAATCCAATCTATCAAATGTATCAGAATATTGAATGAATATAGAAATAATATTGGGATTTAAGAAAAATGAAAAATAAGATACTTGAAATTGCAAATCAACCATTTGATCTTTATAAGATCATTACAATTCCTTTACAGAAAACTTTGAAAGTAAATCAACCAAAAAAATGTTGGATTTAAAAGTGGTTTTAATTTAGCATATTATATCCCAAGTATTAAGAGATATTAAAAAAAGAACTAATGAGTACGAATTCTCATTTTACTTTTTCTTTGTAGATTAGCAAAAGGCATTGAGGCATAAGGATACAAGCCCAGGGTATTATTAAATTCAAAAAATATTTATCAAAATAAAATAGCAATAATTATAGTGTGTTATTCAAAAAACATTAACAATGATATGGGTATATGACAGGGTGATACCATATCTTCGAAACTTTTTGAATCCAGTTTTATGGAAGTATTTCATGGATTAAAGAAATCTGGAAGAAGGGGCATAAATGAGAATTACTTAAACCCTTTAGATTTGTAGATGATGTGAATGCTTTTGAAAATAATGCTTTAGAATTAGACATATTACAACAGCTACCACATGAAAGCAATAAAGTAGAACTAAAGATAAATGTTAAAAAGGCTGAAATAATGTTCAATTAGAAGTTAATAACTATAAATATCTTTGGTAAGATTATTAATATAGGCATAATGGATAAAATTATTCATAAAAACATGAATGGAGTACTTTTAGGAGAAATGCCTTGATATTTGAAAATAATGTTTATAATAAAAAAAAAAAATTTAATAGATATGTTTTGACCAGTCCATACATTTGAATTTGAAATTTGGACACTTATTAGAATAACAACAGAGATTTTAATATGAGGAAAATTATGATGGGAGTACCAAAGAAGGGTCAAATGCAAAGTATATGGAAAGAATACAAACAGGTATCACTGATATCATTAAAAAAATTTAAAAACTGAAATAAAGCTAGTTTAAACATATAGTAGAAGATAGTAAAAGATCTGGAAAAAACCCATATGTGATATGAAAGAATGAGATATCTTCATTATAACAATTTGAAGAAAGGAAGTTATGGATCAGAGAAACTGGATTAAACTGGGAAAGGTCTTCATCTTACAGTGAATTTATAATGGTTGAAAATTATGATATATAATACCATTACTTTCAGTCTCTTTCATTGCATCAATATATGAGTAATAATGTCAAAGTTTTTTTAAATGTATATAATATTTAAAAGCTCAAAAAATGTAAATACTGTCTATATAAATCTCTATTCAAAAAATATGATTTGTAATAAAGGCTAAGAAATAAATGAATTTACTTTGGAGTTTCAGAAGAAATGGATGCTTACATTGGCTCATAAATTCTCTGTATACATGGCCTGTACACAGAAATTTCTTATCATATTTAAGGATAAGCCATTTTCTATCATATTATTACAGAACATGCACTAATATGTGCATATATTAATAATATAAAGAATAATTCAATGTTATCAAAAAAAATTATATTAAAATAATATCATCTTAGTTAATAAATAATCAATACTTCTCAAACTGTTGTGCACATACTAACCTGCGTGCTATTACTAACAGTTGAATGTACTTTGAAAATTTAAATAAAGTTAAATTTTTCTAAAGACATTCAATACTTTATATTATATGATGGAAATAACCAATATATAAATAAAATACCACCATCACAAACATTCGGGAAAACACTATAATTTTCTTTGGCTTTACACACAACAGCTTACTGATTTCATTTATAGATTCTAATTAATTGTCAATGAAGGTGATATTATCTAATTCATGGATGTTAAATTACATTTAGTTTAAAACATATTACAAAATCAAAATAATAAAATTAGTAATTTTCATTTGTATAACTCTTGTAAACAACAACCAAAAACAACAATATAATTATGAATTTCTTATATACCAAAGTGCATGTTGCTTAAAAGCCACAAGTTATTGAGATTTAGATCTGGCTAAAGTTAAAACATGCTTATGAGCTGGGAAATAAGATTTCTCCAAAAGTATTTGTCACACAATTGATTAAATATAGACTCATTAAAACACAGATATTTATAGGATCGATAAATGATTTAGAAACTTTTAATTTTTGCATTAGTTTATTTCACCACTGGATTAAATAATATTGCTCTGCACATATAGTAGCCCCCTTTCCCTATATTCATTATATTTGGTTCCAAACCTGTGAAACATCATGTGATCACCATTTCATATGCTTACATGCATTCTTTGTAATCCATTGATTATTAAGATTTGCACTACTGTATGGAGAATAATCTAAAACAATGGATTAGAACCCATCTCTTGATAAAATACTTGTTTAACCTACATAGCTATGATATAAATGATATATTTAAAAATATGCACATTAAAACGTCAACAAAAATAATTTATGAATAATAGAATAATGCAATTATAAAAAAAAAATGATACAATAATAAATTCATAAGGAGATCAAAAAATATAACTCTGAGTGTATGCAGAGTGCAGTATGCAAAATGATTGAACTATTGATTAGCAGATTATCTATAATTCTTACATATATAGGCATGCATTAATAGTTGTGCAGCTAAAATTTTTGCATCCCTATGCAAATTTTAATTCATTGATTTTTGAATGATGAATCCGTGAATACAAGAGGGAGGGGGTTAATATATATATTTATTTCAATTTGTGACTTTTGAATTAGTATTCTTTGATGATTTTTGGAATTGATAATTATAGTTTAACTTAAAAGGACATGTTTGTTTTATGATAAATTTGAAAGGATGTTATATTTCCTGTATTTATAATATTATCCAAACTCTTTAGCTTTTAAAATTAACAATTTTTTTTTCTTATAAATATACATTAAAAAAAAAAAATAGATTTTCTCTTATAAATATAAACGACAAAATCAATTATAAGACAATATTAATTTATAAATAATGTATCATTATTTTTGTAATTTCTTCGTCTTTTAAAAACATTATATGAATTAATGATCATTACATTGAAATTTTAACACTTGTTTCATTTTATAAATTTTTCTCAATAATTTATTACAACTAATGGTGATTAAATATTTCTTCAATGTTTAATCAAGCACTTTATCTAAAGAGTTTTTGAAATCCCTAAATCAGATATTAAAAAATTAAGAGTATTATTTTTTTTTTATTTAAAATTTTTGAAAATATAATGTACTGTATATGTATATATAAAAAAAGCGTTTCTTTATTTTACTTGCAAATTTTGTAAGTACTTTCTATTTCTACTTTAAAATAAAAAAATATTTATTTGCAAAAAAGAATACATTTGCAAAGTACTTATCAGTCTGTGATCAGACATGATCATACTAACAAAGCAAAGCACACAGACGCACAACAAAAGTTAAACAAGTTGTTAAAAATATATAGACCTAAATTTAGAAAAGAAGCTATTAAAATTAGTGAGAGAAATTAATTTTTCTTGCATTTACTCAAAGATGTCCAAATTTTACACTTTTTATATAATATAATCATACCCATATTAATAGATTTATACATATGCTTTCTAATCCACTTCAGACTTGTAAGAGTTTAGATTTCTGTAAAAAAAAGTATTTGAAACATGCCATCCTGTGTGAGATGGGGTTGTATGATTGGGAATTTATTGCACCAGAGAGGTTGAAAGGTTTGATCAAAATTTTGTAATCTAACTTATTCTTGGATCTTTATATGTATAGGTCCAAAATGTTTATATCTTTATATCCATCTTCTTGCTCTGTAGTCCATACTAATGATGAGCACTGGGTTAGCTCATGTATTTTATTAATGTTTTTTTCTGAGCACAGATCAGCACATTATCTACATAGTGCATATAAAATGAACGATTTGCTGTAGAAATATACTTGGGGATAATTGTTTCTTCATATTTATTTAAAGTAGTACTACAGATTTTGCCACTATGGGCAACCCAATAGGCTAGCTGTGCTCCATGCTTTCTTGCAGATGATAATATGTATATCCAGTTATGTTTAATATTTAGAATAAATGAGATAATGCCTCATTATTGATAATCATCTGATTCTAAATTGAGGTACTAGAGTAAATGAGGTTAGAAGAGTGTAATAGTATTCTATTGTCTATTTGTTCTATGCACACTTAATGTACATCAGGAAGCTGTAAAATTAAATAATTTAATATTGTAAAAAAAATAGTTGAATGAATTAATAGTTATAGTTGCTGATGATAAAATTTCTGTATTAATTTTCATTTCATCGTTGTACAGAATAATCTTATTAAAATTATTTTTAGCTACTTGCAATTAGTAGATTTATATTGAAAGTATCTACTAGTAATTAACAGGATTGTATTAAAAACAAAAAAATCAAAGTTCAGAAAACAATGCTGTATCGAAAACACCCAAATCATAAAAATTAACCATACGGTTCCAACTTAATTTAACCAAACAGATTTTTTTTTCTTTAACTGAAAGGTTTTAGCTTATGAAATAATAATAGAGTGATGAAATGTGTGATAAATATGATCTGAAAATAAACATAAGTTAAAGTTTTTTGCGTATTAAATATATTTATTGCGGCAGTTAGTTTAAGATGACAGATTAAAAAATAAAAGAAAACGATTTAGTTAGTTTTGCTTTAAGATAATAATCACTAGGATAGCCAAAATGTAAAGTATAATTTTGCACGGACCCTGAATAGATAATCAGGTAATAAGAAGTGTGAGAGTATAAGTGTGTATGTGAGAATAAATATAAACAAACACACACATAAAAATATTATTATGATTAATCTTGGCAATAGATAAAATAAATAAATGAGAGTAAATCTTTCTGATTGATTATTATTGTTTTAAAAGAAAAATATTAATGCGTAAATATTTATTTTTATTTTATTATTATAAGTAGTTTTCTTTTTTAAAGAATGCCATGTTAAATACAAGAATATAAAAAGATTTCTTGAATATAATAGTCTGATAATGAGAATATGGAAAGAAGAGAAACAATGTAAGTTCTAGAACTGAATGATAACAGAAAAGTTTGTCTCCGAAATACAAACCAGAGAAAAGGAAGAATTTTACTTCTCTCATTGACCAGATTTCCATAGCTGCATTAATGATTAAGGAGTAGTTGATTAATTTAAGTTTAGGTTTCTCCCTTTCTCCATCTTTTTTTAATGATGATTTTACTACAGAAGCAAAGCAAAAAATATTCAATACACTAATCCAAATAATCAATATACTTTAATTACCTAACAATGCTAAGCTATTGAAATGGATCATAAATTGGGCTTAAAGAATATAAAACATCATAATTGATAAAAGAGACAAAAAATTATTTTTTAGTGTAATTTCACTACATTAAATGATTCAAATGGTAATATTGTTTTTTATTAATTTTTTTATTTTATTTCAAAGTATTAATATTAAAGCAGTCTAAAAATAACAATTCATATATTTTGTTTAATATTTAATTACCTTTAAAAATGTATTAAAATTTATAGAATAATATATAAAAAATATATTAATAGGAAACGTTTTTAAAACAAACAGTTCAAAAAATAAGTATACACATTTATAATTTTATAATTAGATATATAGTCTTTTAAAATAAGTGCATATAAATGGAAGATAAATATACAACATAAATATTCATATTTGACATTACATATGGATCACAATTCCTCATTTTTTTTTAGACTTCTATGATTATAAAACCCTGGTTGTATCGAAAGTACTTAGCATCAATAAATCTTTAGTTTTATAGTCATAACCTGTTTGTCTTTGAATATTGTAACATTTACCTTTCATTAAATTTTCAGTTTTGAACGATATAGACTTTATTTCATAAAATTGAGCAAATATTTTTACTTCATTTTGTACAGATTGATAAAAAAAATTTTGTTTGTCATGTCCTTGAAGTTTGAGTATAAATTTGTATTAGAGGAATAAGAACTTAGCTTCTATGCATTAACAAAGTATATTATTATGTAAATAATGTAAACTCAAAGAACTAGTTATTTTACTTATGATATTAATGATAATGTACTAAGCACAGTAATGTTGCTAATCAATACATTAATATTCTATGTATTAAATAGAACATAGATATAAATGAAATATGTTATGTAAAATCAAGATGAGTTTATGTGTTGTTGTTTTTTAAAATACAATTTATCCAAACTGCTTTAAACACTTTTTAGCAAAACTCTTTATTTGTGTATATATATACACCAACATTTCAACTGACCTGCAGTCTTCTTCAGAGCAGTTAAAATAAACTTGCTTTGAAGAAGACTGCAGGTCAGTCAAAACGTCAGTGTATATATATATGTACAAATAAAGAGTTTTGCTAAAAAGTGTTTGAAGCAATTTGGATAAATTGTATTTATAGAATATTACGGCAAAAATAAAGAAAAGTGTGATTTTTGTTGTTTTTTGTTAATACAAAGTTGTTTTCCACTTTAAAGAGAATAAAATTAAATGGAATGACAGAATAAATGTTTTATAGAATATTTAAGATATATATCTCTGTATTTTATAAGAAGTTTTATTATTATTAATATTAGCTAATATAAAATTTCTGTTCAGGTTTTATAACTGAAAAATTTAGTAAACAACATAAATCATAAATGTTAAGCAAATATACAGAATGGCAGTAACTGGTATGCACAATCAAAATAAAATACATTATTGTAATAAATAATCATAACATTTAAATATCTGTAATTGCAAAGTGGAAGAATATTTAGTCTGTATATAAATTAAAACAATAGACAAAATTCAACACATAATTTAAAAAACAGGTCAAAAACTAAGCTTATGTAACAACAGAGCCCAAAAATAGAATATCATTTTATCTTTTCATTGGTTTTTGACATTATATAGCTTGGTGGGAGATAATCAGTTCCATTTTGCGATTACAAATATACATTATTGTTCTGAAAATATTTAAAATTTATTTTACATGTGTGTATGTACTCAAGTGTTGGGACCATGGATTCATTTCTAAACTTGACTAAATAATTTTCAATGAAATTTATTTATTCTACAAAAAAAAAATATAAGAATGCAATTTAAAGAAAATTAATTATGTATAGACAATTTGATAATAGATAAAAAAGAGAGAGAGAGAGTGTATACAATATTTTACACACCAGGTATTTACTTATTTTATTATTATTTATTTACTTATTTTTTCATTCTTAATTTAATTTGTATTATATTTGATTTATATGTGTATTGTAATAAAAGTTTATATTGTTGTTGTCAATTGGCATGGTGGCTCTTAGTCTCAATATCATTTATGCTTTTTTATTATTTTGAAGTTAATACACATCTGTCAATGGCAGATATTACAATGGGTTTATAACATTAGTTCATCATGTTCTCTTTATTATCATTATAAGAATAGTTAATATTTGCCACATGATTTATAGTACCAGTGGGTTGATTGTAAGGTTAATGTAACAAGGTAGGAAGAGGTATCATAAATATGAATTGGATCCGCAACCTGATGAACTTGGTACTCATGACTTAAACATATTTGCAAGTTGTAATGGATTGTAATCATTTTTAATTAATAGATTTTACCTACATTTGCAATTTGGTTTCTCATTAATGGGGTATCTCTACATAATTCCATATGCTTCTTACCAACCATTATAATAACTATATATAAAAGTATAATGTTTTTAAGTTATTACAGATGAGAGTTTAATATCTGTACATTTTGATGTCTTTTGTTTTTTTTAATCCCATCATCCTTTGGCTAGAATTGGCATTAAACCACTAAAACATTACATGATTACCATTTCTTATGTTTGTACCAGTTGTGAAAACAGTAGAAACTCTCTCCATACAGTAATACCATCCAGTGCAAGCCATAATAATCAGTGGATATTAGAAAGTTTGTGCATCAAAATCCCTATTCAGTGCATAATCATCCAATTCCCCAGACTAGTTTCTAGCTTAAGGTCTTCATCAGTCAAAAGCCTTGTATTTGAAAGCACTGCACTTAAGACCCTCCAGCAGCCACCTTTTACATTTTTAGTTAACTATAAAATTTATGAGTCCAAAATGAAAACAAAATAAAAGATGGCTACTAGAAGATTGCATTAGATGCAAACATCTAGTTTCAGTGCTCTCAGATTCAACGCTTCTCACTGAAAAATGCCATAAACTAGAAACTAGTCTTGGGGATATTATATGAGTATGCACTAAGAGGGATTTCGATGCACAAACTTTCTAGTATCTACTGATTTCTATATATTACAATGAGTGGCACTATCATATGGGAAGAATTACTGCTGTTTTAATAGCTTGTTTAAGCATAAGTAATGGTAGTCATGTGATGTTTTAATGATTTAATACTAACCCTGATTAAAGGATGATGGTGACTGTTGTTGTTAAACAAACCATTGACAACAAAATATAAAGACAATGAAGTGAGCTTATATTTGTATGCTTGTATAAATGAATAAGCTTTGACTAAAAATGTTATTGAGTTTTCATTTTGGATTTTTAGATTTATAGTTAACTAAAAGAATAAAAGATAGTTGCTGTAGGATTGCATTAGATCCAAAGATATAGGTGCAATGCTCTCAAAACCAAGACTCTTCACTGATGAAAGCCATGGGGATATTGGATGAGTAGGCATTGGACAGAAAATTTGATGAATAATAAACCTTCTAATTTCCACTGGATAGTACATTTTGACTGACTTGCTGTTCTGACATGGCTGTTTTATTATACAAAATAAATTAAAGTTTATATTTATTTTGTAAATATAATTAAAAGAATTTGATTGCTACAAAAATTGCGTACTTACTATGTGGATGTGGAGAGAAAATTGGAGTCAAGAGAGATAGATTTAATTAAATTTGCAAAGATTGGGAATAATTTTGATAATGTTTGGAAAGTGTTTCATTACATCATTTTAAATGTAGAAGTAAAAATATTTTTTGTTGTGGGATGTTCTGTAAAAAGTTGTATGTAAGATTAGCTTGTTTTAGTAATTTTGCTACTAAATAATTTTTTAATTTAAGAAAGAGTTTTATTTGAAAAAGAAGATAATGTTTTGAGGCCTAAGGTTGGGAAACACATGATTATCAATTACTATTGAAAGAAAGTTTTTCTCCTTTTGTAGAAAGAGTTTTTTTTGTAGAGAAGTAGAGAAATCATAAAGTTAAATATAAAGTAGAGAACTTAGAAAAATAAGGAATATGGATTGCATTTGCATCTCAAGTGTATATATAATGGTCAGAAAGGAATTTGGTGTGCTGTGATAGAGTGTACTATATGTGATGAGGTTTATCCTTTGAAAAGCTTAAATAAGACTAGGAAGGATTAACAAGTGTATGGTTATGTAGATCATGTGTTAATGTGATAAAAGAGGTGAAAGAATGGTTTCTAAGTTTAGATAGTTTAAAGAGAAAGTAATGAGAAATGGAGAAAAATGTAATTGAGGAAGATAGAATAGAGTATGTGTTTAGTAGAGTGATAAGGAATATGGAATGACAAAATAAGTTGTGCAATGGAGATGGTTAGCCAAACAATAAGTAAGATAGAGAAAGAGGTAAAAGAGTAGAAGCAAAATGAAAATTGTTAGAGATGAATTTATGAATAGAAATGTTAAGGAAGAAATACATAAGGAAGTTCAAAAGATGAAAGAGAATGTTATTTAGTGAAGTAGAGAAAGTAAACTATGAAACAGTGTTAATAGAAGATTTGATAGTTAGATAATGTAGAGATTTAATTGCAAGGGAAAATAGAAACAGGTATGTAAGAATATGTTTTCCTGAAGCTAGAATTAAGAATTGTCCAGATAAGATAAAGAAATAAGAGTTATGGCAGAACCTAATAATTTGCCAAAGCCATTGGAGACAGTAATGTATGAATACATAGAATTGATTAGTAATTTGAGTAAGGTTAAAGGAAGAGTAGGAATAGTTGTATTATTATTAAGATTCACCAATAAGTATATTTTAGATATGGCATGTTCTATAAATGAGAGATTGAAAAAGTTGTGTGAGAAAAATCATGTTATATTTGTGGATGTGTGAGATTTTTTTATAAGTAAAAAGGAATTATATAGTAAAAATGGATTACACTTAGCAAAACAAGGAAATGAAGTTTTAGGAAGTTTGATTTATAAAGAATATTATAATTCAGGAAACATAAAGGGAGGTGGGTTTTAAATTGCAGTATTATCAAAAAGAAAAAGAATGGAAGGATGTAAGAAATAAACAAAGGGGTAGATGATTTGGATATAAATATAGATGTGGAGAGAGAATGTGTCTGTAAAATTATGGATAAGCAAGTTACATATAAATGTAATAGAGAAGCAAGACATAAAAGAACTCTTTAGGGACCAGAAAGGTGACTGGAATTAAACAAAGCAGTTAAAAATGAAGAGCTTGATATACTAGCAGAAGTGGAAACACTTCTAAGAGGAAAAAAATAATCTATACTGGAAGACTTGGTATGGCAGGGTATAAATAGAAAAGAAAAAAAAGGTAGTGGTATAGGAGTTTATGCCAAAAAATATTTAAATACTGTTAAATGTACAGAACATTTGTGGTTTGAGATAAAATTAGGAAGACAAGAATGGATGGTGGCTATAGTGTATATGGCCACTGGAGATAGTCAAACTATAATGGAATAGAATAGTAGCCTATATGAATGCTTAGTTAAGAATATACAGAGTTTCAAAAAAAATGGGAAGAAAATAATGGTTATAGGGGATATGAATGGGCATATTGATGAAATTGATAATGGATGTAGTAAAAAGAATGAACAGCTTTTGAAGAATTTTTGTCAGAGAGTGAATTTAAGCATTAAAAATTTACAAATATTTATCAGGACCAAGGTACATGGTCTAGAAATAATATATTTTATACAATAGATTATATATTAACAGAAATGAATAAAGTACAGAAAATTAAACTATTTGATAATGAAGAGAGAGTATGTAATAGTGATCATAATTTTTTTATAATAGAAATGGTTAATAATGTGATGGAAAATAGTAATAAAAGTAGAAAGAATAATGAAGAATATGGGTGGAGAATGAATGACAAGAATAAGTTAGAAGAATATAAAATAAAAGTTGAAGTAATCATGGAAAAGTTGTTTGGGGCTGAATATAAGGACTGGTATGAAGAAATAGAAACAGTGGGAAATAGGGTTTTCGGTGAGAATATTCAGAAAAATAAAAGTAATAGAAAAGTGAGAATTAGTAACAGTGTAAAAGAGAGGGGGAAAGCATGCAGAGAATATAAGTGTGCTATTAAGAACAAAGAGAGTGAAAAACATGTTAATGTAAAATGGGAAAAGTATTTCAAAAAGAATTTGGCTAAAATAGATAATTATATAGAGAGAATGAAATTAAATAATAAATTGTTGGACGATATTAATAAAAGATGAAAAGATGGGAGTAAAAAACTTTGGAAATACATTAAAAGATGAAATGTAAGGGCAAGAGTAATAATATTATTAGATGGTGAAGGAATAGAGTGTAGCTCTAGAAAAGAATTAGAGACAATTTTAAGTAAGTATGTAATGGATATAGAAAAGATACTAGATGTGAATGACAGAATGATAACAAACATGAAAGCATATAGTAATGGAAATATTAAGTTTACAGAAAAGAGGTAGAGAAGAAATTTAAAAGGTGGAAAGGCAAGAGATTTAGATGGATGGCAGCAATGATGGTATTCAATTTAAAAAATAGGGAAAAATTAAGCCTATTATCATTTTTTAATAAGATGGTACAGAAGAGAGAATTTCTGGATAGTTGTAATAATACAAGAGTAAGGCTATTACTTAAAAGAAAGAGTAAAGATCAGAGAAAGTTAAGCAATTATAGATCGATAGTGATAAAATCAGTGTTATATAAAATTTTTGTTTATATAGTAACTGGAAAGGGTGCAAAGTGAATGGAAAAAAGTGATATAGTGGAGAAATGCAAAGAGGTTTTTGATAGAATAGGCATATAGAAGATAGTTTATTTGTAGTTACACAACTGATAGATATGAGTAGAAATACAGGTATATAGTTATATATGGTTTTTCTATAGATATAGAGAAGGCATATGATAGAGTCAATGGATTTGGGACTAGATGGAACTTTAGTGGATCTTATTAAGAGATTGTGTGAAAATAATTGATATACATATCAATTAGGAAATATAAAATCAGTTAAGGTTAAAAATGAGGTGGAACTAAGGCAAGGATGCCCTATGTTACCTATTTTGTTTTTGTTGTATTTGAGAGAAATGGAAAGAGCAATAGAAAGACTAGGAAGAGTAATAGAGATACCATTGAAAGGTGGCAATATACATTATTGGGTCTTTTATTTGCAGATAAATGTCTTCTTATGCACAGAAAATGGGTAAAATATGGAAGTTATGCTGAAGATATGTGCAAGGGTGATGGGGATTAAATTTATTGAAGAAAAATCAAAAGTAATGGTGATTAATACTGGAGAAAGAGAAGAGAAAAAATTGCTTAGATGAATGGGAGAAAAAATTGATAAATGAAACAAAAAAGGGAAAGGGAATAATAAAGAAATTAACAGTGTTTTCATATAATAAGTATGATGCAGCTAGAATTTTATGAAAGGGAGTGACAATAGAAGGGTTAACATATGGTAAAAATGCATTGTGTTAGTAAAGAGGTGTTACATTACTTAAAAGAAGTACAAAGAGAGTAGGAAAACACACAATAGATGCAGATGTATGGACAGCAAAGGAGGCAATTCAAGGAGAAATGGGACGGTCAAGTTTTTATATGAGAAATGCAAAAAGCAAAATGAAAATGTTTGGTGGGTTGCAATTTATGGATAATAAGAGAATAGTCAAAATAGTATTTAATTTGGTTATGAGCAAAGGACAAGCAATAAGACAGATGAGAAATGTAGTATGGTATGAAGAAGATTTGGATAAAGATACTTATACAAAAGGAGGGGTGATTGTGTTAGGAGAATTGTTGATTGTTATAGTGGCAAGGAATGGGATAAAAGAATAGATACATTAATAAAAAATAGGAATTTGAAGAGATGTAGAACTAGTATGGAGAGTTAAAAGAATTTAAATATATATAATATTGTGACCTTTTATTTAGGTCCCTGTATTAAATAATCCAAAATTTTAAATCATAATAATATATCTGGCATGAAAATCTTAATGAGTGGCTTTCAATAAAGACTGTTCTGGATGCACTAGGAAATTGCTTAAGTGGAGATGAGATTTCAAACCCAGTGTAGGTTTGAAACTAGAGATAAAACAACAATTTAAAAATATTGTTATTAATTGGGAGATAAATATATTGCTATGTTATTATTGTTGAATAATAAATTAAAATAAATAAACAAATTAATTAAATTTATTAAATCTTGTAAAATAAATGGTTATAGTCAATTACTCAAGCATATTTTTTATGTAGTGAAGCCAAAACTGCCTTGCATATTGTGAGTAGTTATTAAAAATGAAGCCAGAGGGGGTAATATTAATATATTCACACCAAGATTATTGGTTTAATTGCTCCCACAGTGCATTGTAATAAAAGCTATATATAATTTAACAAAGTTGTAGGGGTGTGTTGATTAGAAAAAAAGAACTAAACAACCACATACTTCAACTCTGATCTTCTAAAATAAGGAGAAAAAACAAAACTAAAAATCAGAAAATTCTGGAATCTAATTGAATGGGATTATAATATATTGATATCTAAAAATGATTGAATAAAAAATCTCAAAGCCTTGCTATCGTTTTAAACACCATCTCCATGACTATAGTTCCTAGGATTCATATTGGAGAAGGAAATGAAAGCCATGGGGTTAAGTCTTTATCTAAATAAATATTGCTTCAAACCAAGAAAAATTCAAGTAAAAGTAAGCTTTTGCTTGTATTTTATTCATATTTTTAAAATCTCTTCTTTAAAAATGATGCTCAAATTATTTATAGTTAAAATAAAGAGTTGATAATGTTTGTATTTCATGCCACTTTTATTATCCAGAAGAACAATATTGTGCTTGTAAATTAAAATCTCAAGAAAAAAATAATAATTTGAGATAATTTTGAAGACAAGTGTTATGATATATATATAGTAAATAAATTAAAAAGTCATTTTTGAATCATCTAACTTTTAATAAAGTAAAAAAAATAATTGCATGATTTTATTATCTATTCTCATCTGCTGATTTTTCCTAGCACCAATTTTGTGTAATGATAGAAATGAACGATTACAGATTCATTAAAAATGCTCAAGATATCGTACTTGTAATTGGATAAATTATTTTTAATAGTGCTAAACAGTTATTATTTTGTCAATGGAAATATAATACAATAAATCTTTACTTTTAAAATTTTACAGTACAACACATATAAATAAGATTTTAAAAAATTGTCTGGTAACTGTCCCAATTACTTAAAGTGTTACAAATTGTACCATGGAGGAAAGAATAAAATTAATAAAGAATTTTAAAAAAGTTAAATATGTTAATTGCAATAAAATTATAAAGTCATTGTCAAGGAAAATCATCTGGATTAAAACGTAAATAAACTGATTTTAGTTCCACTCCACTTGAAACATTTAAACCTTGTCTCCCTATATAATACCAAATAAATCAATAAATGTATTTAAAAAGTTTGTTTTGAAGATTATAATAACCTATACAGTTATTAAGGAAAATTATCTCCAGAAAAATGGATAAACTGATTTTAATTATGATACACTTGGAAGATCTTTGAATAATTGCCTTATTATATTAGCATCAAACAGGTAATATATAATAATATATATATATATATATATATATATATATATATATATATAATATATATATATATATATATATATATATATATATATATATATATATATATGTTATCTGGAATGTTTGCTCATCATAATATCAGTTCTTATTATTTTAACTCACAAGGATGAAATAACTTGGACGAATAGGATAAAAATTTAATGGAAGAAAATGTTCTTTCATTTTTTATATTACTGCTGTGTTGGCTTATAATGCTTACGTCATGTATTATTTGGGAATTTTTTTTATATATATGTTTATTGTGGTATATGGTCTAAAATATATTTAGTCAAAGGGATATAAAAATGTATAAAGATACATACATTTATTATTATCCACATTTTTGTTATTTTCCCAAGTAAGGGAAAACATAATCTTAATGTCATTGATCTGAAGAGAGAAAAATATTTATCTCTTATAGTTTAAAACTGATTTTAGTGTATTTTAATAAAGGGTGAACATGCAGACATTTTGTCAAAGATATATTAGAATGACTGAATTATTTTCTTATATAAAAGAAAATTTGATATAAGCCTTTTTCATTTTGTAATTTTGTATAGAAATGAACTTGTCCACTTTGAATACAAATGCAGGTTTGATCTTTATGGCTTAAATACATTGTGCTCTCTCTAACAAAAGTATAGTTGTCATTTTAAAATAATTAATGATCATTTGACATATATATTTTGGTTTGTCTATTGATATATTAATGGTTCTGCATTGTGAAACGGAATATGTATATCTCCACTGTTATTGTTAGTGTTGTTTTACCTTGCTATAATATTGAGAATTATTTGTGACAGGTTTTAACTGATAGGATGTGCCAATAGAATGGCATCCAATAGATTAATATTAATATTAAGCATGGGCTGATGGAGAGTCACCTATTGCTGATTCCATGAGAGGAAAGTTTGGTAGTGGCTGAGTGGTAATTAATGATTATTATCATAAATAATCCTAAAAGAAAGGATATCTATGGTCTGAATTCTATTTTTTTCATGATGAGGCAAAGCCCACATGAGTATACCCATAGAGAGGTAGTAGAATTAACCATATTATTATACAACTGTCATGTTGTTTATAGAGGCTCCCTTTTAGTGGTAAATCCCTCATGATAATACAGAATTAGTTTTTCCACCATGTATGGTGAAGTATAGTAGTTCAAAATCATATGGCAAGGATAAAATAATGTTAAATTTAGGAACACTGATCTAGCTATAGTGTTTGCCTAATGATAATAGTGCTTTATGATGTTGTAGGATCATCATCAGTTATAGACAGACCAAACCCAAAACCTACTTGTAATTGTAGAATTTATAGATGTAAGAGCAAGAGATGCACATGGGCAGTGTGGATTTATCTTCATCAAATAATGATTTAACAATAGATTGGTAAGATCAGTTAAGTATTCAATAATTAGATTGTGGACATAGGTAATGTTTTAGTGATGTATATGTGTATTTGATTTTAGATGTCTGTTCCTTCTTTAATACACCAAACCTATTCATCTCAAATTTTAATCAGTTATTAATTGTGCAGAATATGATAATTTCCCTTATCATATTCTGATAAAAGAAATGGCTTTGGTATAATGCACTACTTTATAACTTTTGAATTCTAAATTTAAAATTTGTGCATACCATAAGGTCCTAAATACACTGTTGTTTTTGTAATTTAAGTGCTAGTTCAGTTTTAATAAGGTTTCATGATATTATTTTTTAAGATAGGCTAAACAGTAAAAAGTGATACTTTGAATATCATTGTATAAGCTGGTGGTATTGACTAAGAATATGGTCAATGGGAAAAGTGATACTTTGAATATCATTGTATAAGCTGGTGGTATTGACTAAGAATATGGTCAATGCGATACTGAGTATTTTCCCATCCCTGAGTTTAATTTAATATATTGTTTTTATTTCATGCCATGTCTTTGAATTAAAATTTGTAGATATTGTAAATAAAGTTTGTTGTGTTTAAAAATTTATTTAATTGCCTGTAGTCTTATTGCTAATCACCATATATATACTATTATTGTTACTGCTATTGACATATCAGAAGATTATATATTGAAATCATCATCAACCAATATAGCACAATTAATCATCAACCAATATAGCACAATTAACTATATTATGCTATATCATAATAATTTTGTTAAGCCTTATAATTTATTAGTACATCGAATGCATCATCACACAATAATCAAAATGTTAATAACTTAGAGTACAGATTATTTTAAGTAATAGATTAAAAGATAAATATAATATTGATTTAATTGGTTTAGTTGAACCCGCAGAGCTATCATTTACTGATCTTGATCACATGATTTATAATTATTTGAGAAAAGGAATTTGGTAAGTTATTGTGTTTATTTATTAAAAAGTCTTTCCTATTCCTAAATTTTAAAGTTTATATTAGTTATAAAGTTTCTTTAGAACTGCTAAATACAGTTGTTAATTTGAAATTATATTAAGAGCTGTCATATGCATTATGTTTGGGTAGTGGCAAAATCCCTCTCACTGACCCAAATATATGTTGTATAACAATTTTGAAACGCTAGAACCCTGAGAAGAATTAGTTATTAAGTTTCAAGGTAGAATTTAAATTTATAATAAATTTTATCTCTGGTTAATTATTATAGTTGGATTTGAAATAAATTACTTTCACTGTTTTATGAAAGTCAATCAAACTTTAAGGTAAATTACTTCTTTTGGCATAAAATGTATAGTTTGTTTTAATTTAATGATAAATATTCTGGTTGTGTCAAGTTTGAAATCCCTATTTTTATTTAGCTTATCTTTTTACCATTTAATACCATATTAGTTTATAGTTTAAGCTTTCAGTCTCCATCATTAACATTGTTCTTCAATTTCATCTTCTTTTATTTATACATTCTCATTTGACATTAATTCATTATCATAATTGATTAATCATACATTAACTTTTATTCTTTTATCATCTTAACTATTCATTAACTCTTGTTCTATCATCATCTTAATCATTCATTATTCTCATACATCTTCATTTTTTTCTCTTCATTCTTAGACTCATTTCATTCCACTATTTAATTATTACTTCTATCCATCATCTATTTAGTCATCTACATCATAATTTACTTATCATTTCATTTATAAGTTTAATTTCATAATCATTCCAGAGATATAATTATTAGTTATTTATTGGTTTGCTGAATATCAAATTTAACTCATCACCTCTTGTTTGTGTGGATTTTAAAGCTGGTTTGACCAGAAGTTATTATCTTTATTAATCACATTGTGATCTTCTTAAGATCTATAGTTTTATGCTAGTTTTATTCAATACAGGAATCATTTTGCTAGTTTTACATTTTTGTTTCTTTATGCTTATATTCTTGATAATGAGAGTATGATAAGTTGCATAGGAGAATTTAGTCGCTAAAACATGCGGCATGATTTGTTTATGACCAGATAGACCAGTGAGAAGATTGCAATATATATATATATATATATATAAGCAAACAGAATATTGGATGCAAGTTAGTTTATGATAATAGCAAGGAAAGTAGCTTACTGTTTAAGGCTCAAACAGGATATTTGATAACAAGGGAATATACAGATAAATGGAAAAATATGGGTGATTTAGTCTGCAAGTTATGTAAGGAAAACATAAAAAATATTAGGTAACTGTTAAATGAATATAAATGCCAGAAATCAGAAAAGCTTCAAATAATGAAGTTGTGGAAGAATAAATATAAACAAAGTGATTATACAGAAAGTGGGTTCTTGGATTTTATGCTAGGTTTGGGAAAAGATAAGGTGGATTTAGATATAAAGGCTATGGAGTTGACAAAGATTTTGTTGTGGAAATGGTATAGAGCAGGATAGAGAAAAATATAGAAAAAACTTAGGGTGGAGAAAGAGAAGGTAATGTGGCTTCCTGCTTCAAATAAGGAAAAGCCACAGTGCATCACATCAATTATTGTTTTAATAGTTTGTGTAAGCATAATAAATAGTGATCATGTGATGTTTGTGTGCTTTAACAACTTATTTCTTGTAAAACTTTTGTTAATAGTTTTGGAAATATAAAATTACTCTATTATACACCTCTCTCAATGTTAATCTTCTTAGTATTACCATGTAATATAGTTATTTCTGTTGAATTTTGAAAATTTTCTTCAGAATATAAAAATATCTTGCAGCAATATCTTGGTAATCCAGTGCTTTTATTACTGTAGAAATGCAATAGAATCAAATGGCTTTTCATAAATTACAAGACCAAAACATAATGGCATCTCACATTTATTGTTTCTCTCTATAATGTTTCTAATACTTGGATGTGAACCACTTTTAAATCCAACTTGTTTTTTTAATTTTTTAAAGTTCATAGTTTGTTGTAGTTGAGTTGTAATTATCTTGGTAAAGAATTTGTATAGAATTGATAAAGACTGATAGTTCTGTAATTTTGAACTTCTTCCAATCAGCTTGAACATCTTTATCATTTAAACAAAGCATGTTCAATCTTTTGACATCTCTGGGTTACATTGGAAAAACATTTGTCTTGGGGTATATGTTAAATATACAAATATTGCTGAAAGCTGATTAAACAAAAAAGGTCCTTGCATAATTTTTGAGATATTCACTACCACAGATGAGCAAAAAACTTATTAATTAATAATCATAATTATGCAGCAATCCATTCAGAAAGTTTTTTAAATTTTCTGATCACTATATAGAAAATTTTATATAGCTAAGTAATAAAACATTATGATGTTTTTTAATATTTTTTTAATCATAAAATTAAAAAAGGAAACATAAAATTCAGTATATATTTGACAATGTATTTGAATGTGTACATATATTTATTTCAATCATATTATGACACATAATCACAAAAAAAATCATAATGTTTAAATAAATTTAAAATTTTTATATGGTCATATTCATAGCCTTCCTGAGCTACATGTAGCCCTCAGGCCACAGTTTGCACACTCATGATTTAGACATTTTACCAATATATATATATTTTCATCTGCTTTTTTTAAAATTTCAATTATAATTCCATCATTTCCTGAAGCTTTTTGCTTCTTCATAGATTTTATTGCATGTCTCACTTCTTTTTTTTTTCATATGTCATAGCATCGGCCGAGACGTGAATCCACACCCATCTGCAAACAACTACTTGCTTGCAAGGTGGGTGCGATGACTTCTCAGCTAATAACGCTTGACAATGTCTCACTTCTTTGTTTGGCCAATTCAGAAGATGTAGTGATTGTAGAGGATATGTTTTCTTATTCTTTATTATTATATAATTCTTTATAGGTCTCTTCCACACATTTCATGACTTCATCTCTCTTTTTATTAATAAATCTATCTTATTCTTTTTAAAAGATTTTCTACCAAGTTATTCTCTTCTACACCTTAATTACTAATTTACAATTTTATATTCTTACATCATTATTAATTCTTTTTTATACAATCTTATAAAACTCTAGATATTCATTTATTTTTAACTGATAAGTTGTATACATTTTCATATTCTTTGTTTTTTTATATATTATCTGTTCTACATAAAAAATTTATTGAGAAATTGCTTACTTTTTGAACCAACCATCTTTGTTGCAGTTCTTACTGGTTATTTAATTAACTTTTTATCTAATTAGAACTACCTTCAAAATTTGTTAATATTTTTAAATGATTTGAAAGTTCTAATTTAAATTTATTGGAATAATTCTGAAAGTTAGGAATATTAACTGTGAATATTATTTTTCTAATTATTTTTGTCTCTCTAACTTGACATTAACATACATCTTACATTTCACAAATTGATGAGCACTTCCTGTGTTTAATTCATTTATAACATTACCATCTTGAAATACATATTTTCTGTTAAATCAAAATATAACCCAATAATATTGTACTTTCATTTACATGCTTCTATGTCCATTTCCTTTTAATAAAGAACTCATAATATACAAATTTTCTTTTTCAGCAGATTTCACAAGTCTGTGTCCTCTCTCATATCTATAAACATAATAAAATTTACTCACAATCATCTCAGCTTTTAATTGTTTACCAATTCTTGCATTAAAGTCTCTCATAACAATTTTAAATGTTGTTTGATTTGATTAAAAGTATTTTGTACATTCATATACAAATCCTTTACTTCTTCATTACAGTAAGAACTTGTACAAATACAAATATGAATTATTGGCATTTGTTATTCTCCATTAAGTTGCCTCTCTATCTGATATTCCATCAGTCATCTATTCCATCACTCATCACAATGTGCTCTTCCACTTTCTATTTATAATATTTTTTATTACATTTGCATTTCCAGTATTTGTGCTTTTGTTATAAAGTATGTGTCCACTTTTAAAATTCATTTTCCCTTTTTTAAAGAAAAAGTAAAAAGATGAATATTTTATAAATAGCTAAAGAAAAAAATATAGAAATAGAAGTCAAAGATGTTAACAAAAAAAAAATATTAAAAAACAGAATATAGTAACAGAAATGAGAAAGAATGGTCTAGAATGATTTGTAGAACATGTTCAAGGGTAAATGACTGATGATAAGAGTTGTAATAACATAATGTTATAAAACAATAATTACACAAGACTGGGTTAAGCATTTAGATATTCAACTTACATTTAAAGAAGCTTATTATAGCTATAGGTGGCTGTTAATGGAAGTTTTCTACTAACCAAAAATAAATCTTTGATTTTTTTATGACATACATCTTAAAGAAATCAAGAAAGGTAAATTTCTATTGTCTACTTCATTATATTTTGTTGTTGTAGCTTTTATTTTTTGTTATTATTTATATGGTAAATACAAATAAATGGGATGTTTACTTATATTTATCACCTAATGTGGAGAGTTTCTTGATGTTTAAATCTGACCACAAGATCCAGAAAATACAATCTTTTTTTCTCTAAGATACCAAATAATGTTTGACATCAATTAAGAGTTTTTTGAAAAAATGATGAATATGTGAATTCTTATGTAAATACTTATTGTTTATATTTATAATCATCGCAAATAAAAATGTTATATTTTTATCCTGAAGACTATAAAGTCATTAGAAACTAGAATCAGAGGGTGCTCAGAATTATTGGATATGGAGGTACATTATCATTCAATAATGACCTCTTTTTAACCATGTACAAAGAAATATTTTTCAAATAAAGAAAACAAAATCACAAATAAAAACAATTTTCAACCATTAAGTGGAATGTTGATGGACTTTGTGAAGTTAAAAAAAGTAGTGAAGTAACAATTAATTTATAAATTGAACATATAATGCATAAATATTGGAAGCTCAAGTGAACTGGTGGTATTCATTATAAATAAAAGATTGAGAAATTAAAGGTATATCTGAAAGAATAGCAATATGAATTATTTTATATAGTGGTAGACAATGAATGCAAATAATTTCGGTTTCTACCACTAAGAACTTTTTATTCTTAAAACAGGCAAAACTCACTATACGTATGCCACACACAATCCTGCCTAATAGGATATTGGTGGCTATGGTTATTAAAGAACCAAAGACACCAAAATGTATGAGAACTGAACTGGGTTCAGACCCATATAACTATATAAGCTGATGGGCTTGAATTGGAAACATTAAAGTGTTATCGGTTTAAGACTCATAATTTTGTAGTTAAATGGAGATAAAAGGTGGTTTCTGGAGGGTTGCATTAGATCCTAAGATCTAGATGCAGTGCTCTCAGATCCAAGGCTCCTCACTGATGAAGGCCATAAGCCGGAAACTAGTCTGGGGATATTGGATGAGTAGGCACTAGATGGGGATATTATGCACAAGCCTTCTGGCATCCATTGATTACTCTAGCTTGCTGTGTGTGGCATACGTATAGTGAGTTTTGCCTGTTTTAACAACAGTTATACACAAGCATAAGAGATGGTGGTCGTGTGATGTTTATTGGCTTAAAACTTTTTATTCTGTTGAATAAAATATTTATTTTAAATGTATAGAATGTTTTTGATTGCTACAAACAATATTTTAAAACAGTCATGGGATTTTTTAATTTTAGAATTAGAGAATGATAGATACAAGTTCTTGTATAAATTTGTTTATGGAAATGATGAGACAGAATGTAGATTTAGGGACTTAATGACAAATTAAAAATAGATACAAACATAGACACTTTCAAATGAAGATACTGCAAATGGATATATTGATTATTAGAAAGAATATATATAATCATGTGCAGTTTAGAGTGTCAGATTGAGTAAAAGGTCCTCAGATCAATTCCAGTTTTGGCACTTTTAATGCTTAAACTTCTTATGAACCCTCGAACAATAATGCCATATATATTTAAAATAATAATGTGTTCAATTTAACCCAGAAAATAATCTGTTAATGAGGTGTAATACTTAAATATTTATGCAAAGCTAGAAAGGTAAAAGCAATTTAAAACGCCACCATTAGCATTTAATATCACTAACTTTTATAAATAATTCAATAAATTTAAACTTGAATTTGAAAATCATTTAAAAATATTAATGGATTTCAATGGTAGTTCAGATATGAATATATGTCACAGAAAGATAATTGATTTTTCCTAAAGTCTGCTACTCAGATAACTGGCATATAAAAAAACTGCAATTCACAAGTAAATTTTCAAATAAGATAAAAGAATTTATGAAACACAAATGAAAATATTTACAAATGATCCACTTAG
This sequence comes from Epiperipatus broadwayi, assembly GCA_028023455.1. Lineage (NCBI taxonomy): Eukaryota > Metazoa > Onychophora > Udeonychophora > Euonychophora > Peripatidae > Epiperipatus > Epiperipatus broadwayi. The sequence goes on from JAQFVV010006222.1 coordinate 7,677,080, forward strand.
AAAGGCTAAGTACCTGAAATTCTATAAAATAAAACAATAATAATAATAACAACAATAATAACAACAACAATAGTAACAACAATAAACAATAATAATAATGATGATAATAATAATAATGATAATAATAATAATAATAATGACAATAGTGATGATGATAACAATAACAACAACAACAACAACAACAACAATAATAATAATAATAATAATAATAATAATAATAATAATAATAACAACAACAACAACAACAACATGTTTGTGAATTGACAACAAAAGTTAATGAAGTGGAACTGGAAGAAAGATTGCCTTAAAAATACAAAAATTGCAAATGTTTTATAATGTAATCACATGTGATATAGATGGATGAAAAAAGGAAAGAGGGGTTTTAAGAAGAATAGCTAAGGTAAAAAGAACTGAAACTTCATCCTGCAGTGAATTGATAATGGTGTATAAATGATGTTGTAAAATGTAAATATTTTTTTGGTCAGAAATAGGTTTAAATTTGCTATCAGGCATCCAGATTTTAACCAATCAATTTAGCCATCCAATATTGGTCAAAAAATGAACTATAGGGTATATAATTATTTTAGCTGGATAAAGATTCCTAATTAGTGCAATATCACTATGAACAAAAAATTAGATTGGACATCCATATTTAGGGTGTCAATGTGTCATATTCCCCAGTTGCCAGCCCAAAATTATTTTTTGTATTGAAAGTTCTAAATTTAAGTACCGTAAATATATTTATGAGTTAATTTGAAAAGGGATAATAATTCGTTATTTTTGAACTGCGATGTTATCGTAATAAATTTAATTTGTTCTTTTATTATATTTCTTATTCAAAAAATAGGTAGTTTTATTAACAAGTTAGAGATTATTTTAATAATGCAGTAGATACTAATGATAAATTTACGAGAATTGCACTTCATGATATCAAATAAAGAATTGAAAGTCGCAATTAAAAACAGTTAAATTAAAATGTGTTAATTATTATAAAAATAATTTTGATAAGGAATTCATAAGGAATTCCAGCACTGGAAGAGATAAAGCATACACACAATCCCATGGATCTTGACCTCTAAACTCCACCACTTTATCTCTGTACTAAGTTAATTATTGAAAGTATGTTTTTAAAAAAATCAATTAACTCAATTAAAACAACTTTTAAAATCAATTTTAATTAAATGTAATATTTATTTTTTACCAATGGAATTAAACTTAAAATCCAAATAAATAACTATTATTTAGCTGTTAACAAGTATCATTACAAACAAATGAAAAAAATTATAATAACAAGATGTGAATAAGAATAATTATCCTATTTCTATTTCTCATACTGATCTATTATAACTTTGGGTAATTGCTAATTGTCAAATTGAAATACTATTTTATCCCCATCACACAGGTTTGTAGCTTTTGGCTTAAACAATGAGCGTTTGAGATTTGAAACTAGAATCAGTGTCCTTACCTTACTGTCAATCACTTTTAATTTCTTTTTATTATCAAGGTAATGGCCTAAAATTAAAAAAAAAAAGAACTCATAAGATATTGAATCCAAGACAACTTGTTTGTATAGTTATATAGATATGATATCAGTCAATAACTGCATATTTTAATTTCAGTTCTATTATAATTATAGGCACTTACTTTGTCTAAGGAATATTAATACCAATGCAGCTTACTACCATTTGGTAGTCATTAATTATTCAAGATTATAATAATGGATGACATTAGAGTAGAGATGTTTGTGTGCAGAAAGAAGAGAAGATTGGAAGTTATGCTGAGGACATGAGCAAGGGTGGGTAAAGATATGGGGATTAAATTTAGTGAAGAAAAATCAAATATAATGATGGTGAATACTGGGGGAAAAGAAGACAAAGATTTCTTTTGGGGAATATAAAGTTAAGTGTGGTGAATAAATAGAGTTATTTGGGACTCATCTTGAGTAATCAGAACAATTGCTTGGATGAATGGGAGAAAAAATTGATAAATGAAACAAAGAAAAGAAAGGATTTGATGAAGAAATTAACAGTGTTTTTATATAATAAATATGATATAGCTAGAATTGTATGGAAGGGAGTGACAGTAGCAGGATTAACATATGGCAATGATGCATTATGTGTTAGTAAAGGGGTATTAGATTACTTAAAAAAAGTACAAATGGAAGTAGGTAGGCATGCATTAGATGCAGAGATGTGGATAGCAAAGGAGGCAATTCAAGGAGAAATGGGATGGTCAAGTTTTTATATGAGAGATGCAAAAAGCAACTTGAAGATGTTTGGTAGATTGCAGTTTATGGATAATAAAAGAATAACCAAAATAGTATTTAATTGGGTTACAAGTAAAGGGTAGGCAACAAGATAGGTGAGAAAGGTAATGTGGTATGCAGAAGATTTGGATAAAGAATTTATGTCAGTATACTTGTACAAAAGGTGGGATGATTGTGTAGGAGGTTGTTGAGTGTTATAGTGGTAAGGAATGGGATATAAGAATAGATGCATTAATAAAGAATAGGGAGTTGGAGAGATGGAGAACTAGTATGGATGGAGAGTAAAATGAGTTTAAATATATATAGAAGTAAACGGAACATTGGGTGTGAGTTAATTTATGATAATAGTAAGGAACTAGTTTATTATTTAAGGCTCGAATGGGATCTTTAGCAACAAGGGAATATACACGTAAATGGAAAAATATGGGTGATTTACTCTGCAAGTTGTGTAAGGAGGGCATAGAAAATATTAGGCATCTGTTATTTCATTGTAAATGCTTGGAAGCAGAAAGAGTACAAATAATGAAGTTATGGAAGATTAAATATGAACAAAGTGATTATACAGAAAGTGAGTTATTGGTTTTTATGCTAGGTTTGGGAAAAGATAAGGGGGATTTAGATATGAAAGTCATGGAGTTGACAAAGATTATGTTATGGAAATGGGATGGAGCAGATTATGGGAAAACATAGGGTGGAGAATGGAAAGGGAATGCAAAGTGGCTAACAGGTTTCTCTGGGCATAGTTGCTGAGAGATTCCTGACTTTGTATAAGGAGAAGTCACAGTGCATCACATCACATCAATACTCTAATAACTTGAAATAATTAAGTAATGCCAATTTATCGGCATTAATATTCTTAGCTAAAAAAAGATATCTCTAATTAGAATAGAATTGAAGTTATTAAAATACATAGTTAGATAGCTCATTAGATTTATATGATTGTATAAAATTGTCTTGGATTCAAAATCCTAGGACTTTTTTAGATTTTAGACTATTTCTTTTTGTAGTAAAAAAATTGAAGATAGCTTTCAGATGTATAAATGCTTTGGATTTCATATCTGAATCCCACGTGCTCATTGATAAAGATAAGACAGAAATTGGTCTGAAGATGGAAATTAGATTTCACTATCATCTTGTAACTCCTGGTTAAAAGCTAATAACAGATATTGCTAGAATAGAGATAGAAAAACTTTGTAATATTACAATAAATTGAAAAAATTTAGTTGTAATCTATAATTTGTCATTCACTTTATGAAAAAAATTGTTGGAAGTGAGGGGGTCATTTCCTTTTTTTTTCATTATTAACTTTGAAATTTTGTTATTTATTTATCTTTTGTTATTATGTAAAAGGTTCTGGATCTCAGCTGAGTTGACATTTAATTATAGGATTTTTGAAAACCCTAATTGTATATTTAAAATTTTCTGTTATATTATTTATTAATTGATTCTCAGTAAATCGATAAATAAGTGTGGAACTACACATAAAATTATACATTTTGGATTAATTTATCTAATATTAATTTTAGAAAAAAATCCAAACTGTATTTAAACTTCTCAAATTCCTTCAACTATTATTAATAATACACATCTAATATATATAACACATTTTGAGTAGTAGTATTTTCTTTTTTTATGTGTTACTGGCGTGGTCAGCATGGAAATTAACCAGGATTTTTGGATTTATGAATATGGAATTTAAAGTGACCATCTAACCAACTAGGCTATTGTGTCAAAGCCATAGTCAGTAAAAATTTGCATACTCATTTATAAAAGTCTTCCTGATTTTTCCACTTTTTTTTAATCATCAAAATTAATAAGCGGTTTCAACATATTATAAATCATTAAACCACTAAACATCACATGATCACTAATATTTATCTTTACACAAACCTTCTTGCATCCATTGATTACTCTGGCTTGCCACTGAATGGCACTAGTGTATGGAGAATTTAGACACCATGTAAACAGATTGTGTAAGCATAAAAAATGGTGATCATGTGATGTTTAGTGGTTTAATACCAATCCTGCCCAATGGGATTATAGTGACTGTGGTTATTAAAGAACAAAAGATGCCAAAAATTATGGATGCTGAACTGAGTTCAGATTATACCATTATACAAGCTAATGATCTTGAATTGAAAACATTTTGTGTTTTAATTTTGGACTCAAAGCTTTATAGTTGGCTAATAAGGTAAAAGGTGGCTGCTGGATAGTTACTATAGATACTTAAGATCTAGGTGCAGATCCAAGACTCCTCATTGATAAAAGCCACAAGCTAGAAACTAGTCTGGGGATATTGTATGAATAGGTATTAGATAGGGATTTTATGCACAAATCTTCTGTGCTACTGCATTGAGAGTTTAGCCTCTGGGTATTATAAATCATGGGGTTGCTTGCAATCAATATAACCCTAAGAACAGTTTTCCAATCTCAAATCCTAACCTCTACAAACCGTAAACTTGAAATGCTGAAAAACAAAATCGCATCTATAAAATACCATATGAATGTGTAAGGATGAGTATTAATGAAACCAGTCCACTCTGCTGAAAAACAATTAAAGGATCATAAATAGGATTAGAAAGAGATAAAAACAGATGTATATAAGTAGCAAACCTTACATATGTCAATGAAAATATATTTAATTGGGAAAAGGCAAAAATAGTGAATAGATAGAAAAAGGTACAAAGAATAAAATTTTAAAAAAGTGGCTCACATGACAGTGTTAAACACCCTCATAAATTGAACAAGCTTGATAATTCATGATGTTTGGAAACCACTTATTAACTGTGCCTTTAAGAAAAAAGTGGAGAAATTAAGAAGATTCTTATAGATAAGTATATGAAATTTCTACTAGCTGATGTTTTAACAGAATACCCAATTGATTAAAATATATCTTTAATTCAATATTTGTAAATCTAAAGAATCCAGACTTTATTCCTTTATTAGTACTGTCTCTGGTTAAACCAGCAACACCTGAAAAAGAGAGGAGAATAATGTAATTCAAAACACTGTGTTATACAGTAACCTTTATGCTATTATGAATTTGAATAAATTTAAATAAAGTTTGAAGTTTTCTAAAAACATTTAACAATCAATATTAGATGATGGAAACAGTCCAACATGCAGTTACTACTAAAATATTGTTATCAAAAACTTTCAGGCATATGCATAAAACTCTTTATCACAAATTCAAATCAAAATCTGATTTACATAGCTTGATGTAAATTTACTTATCACAGAATCATATTTATTACTGAATAAATTTATGAGAGTACTAAACAATCACAAATTACCACCAATGATGACCATATGTTATCATTTTATAATAATGACTTTATTCATATTATTCAAACTGTTTTCAGGCTGAAAATTTAACATATACATATTCATTTGAAATCTCTACAAATTTTTAATAAACAAGAGCTTGTTTTTTTAACAATAAGTATGTTTTATGGTTGCTTTAAGTAAAAGTCTACAATAAATATCATGATGTTTCCAATCTATAAATATAAATGATTATACAGTATTCATCATCATCATCAACTATTATCAATTTACTGCAGGATAAAGGTTTATTCAAGTTTAATTCATCTTCTCCAATCATTAGTTTCTCTTCTCCACATCACCCCTGCACACTTTCTTATTTCATTCATCCATCTCACATGTGGTTTCTTTCTGGGTCTTTTACAACCTCTTGCAATCAGGTTTAAGATTTCAATTGTCCATCTATTATCATCTCTTTTAGCAATATGTCCAGCCCAACTCCACTTCAGTCTTTTAATTTTTTCAATGTCAGTAATACCTGTTTGTTCTCTTACCCATATATTGCGTTTTCGATCTCTCCTTGATACCAATATATAACAGTTATATATGTTAAATGTTTGAATTATTGAAAAAACATATATTCTGATTGTTAACTTTTTGATAATAAAACTATCCTTTTGAAAATAGATAAAACTATTTTTTCAAATAAAAGCATACACTTTCCAAAGCAAAATAACCAGCATCAAAAAGATGTTGAACTCTCTGAAAAAAGAGTATAATCAATCTTTGAGTAGTTTGTGGCGGAGTGACAGAATTGAGAGCTAAAAAATTTTGTATTTTCAATCGCAGCCATCATTATTACCATCGAAGGAACTAATTATTCTATTTTAATATGTAAGCGAAATTACGAATTGCAAAAATTAAAAATACAAATACAAATAATTAAATTTCCAATCCCTACTAGGAATTGCTTCATATATATATATATTGCATTAAAATAATTAAATTTATATCGATTCATCATTTTTAAGAATATTAATTTTCTTTTTTTAAAAATAAATTTATTATTTGAAATTTTTTTTATCCTGATTTTTAAAAAAATGTTAATAATTTAGATATTTCTTATAGTAATATTCAAAATTAAAAAGCACCTGCTTTGAATTTTTATTTAAAAAAAAAAACTGGTATAAATGGCCTTCTGGAACTCTGAGCTAATCAATAAAATATTAAAATCAGTTCCTTCGTTTTAAAGCAAATTTTATTGAAAATAAAATCAGGTCGTATATGTTTTCATATGCTAAAGAAAAGACTTAATAAATATAAAATCTAAACCACAATATTGAATATAAACATGAATTTACAGAGAGAACATTTACATGAATTAAAATGTACTATAAACAGGTTTTTAAGGCCTAACAATTACAGTGGTGCTGGTAGCTTGACTAAACTCCATATAGCTGAAAACAGCTATGCTAACCGCTAGGCCACCAACGTTTGACTAGTATTTGGTCTTTCTTCCTTCTTTTAACTAGTTTGTTATGGAAAAGTAATTGAAGCTTCTGAGATGTCGAATTAACACAAAAATGACATCTTAAAAACCATAGGGCAAAAAGTATAAATGTTGTTCGTATGTTAGGGAAAAGCCCTCTATTTATACTGCTTATTACATAACTGAGAGAAAGGATTTGAGATCTAATGAATGAAACTATTATATTTCTATATGTTTGTAAAACTGAACAATTGTTAAGGAAGTGCTTCATAGTTTCTTCTTCCTTGTGACATAGAATATATTTAGTCTATATTAGCAAAAAAAAAAAAATCTTTTGGTTAGAAAGATATTGATAGAAAGAACTTCAAGATTGATTTTAATTAAAAATCCAAATATTTCAGCTCCAAATAACAAAATTTAAATCTTTGAATTATCAGTTTATTAATAAATTTAAGTATAAAGATTGTGGTAGATTAATTAGTTCTTCTTTATGTATTATTATATATGTGCCCCAATATTTAATTTTTGTTGCAAATAATATTTGATCTGTTCCTTATTAGCAATAGTTGAAAACAATTGTCCACTAAATTAATACTAATTCTTAGACTTTGAATATTTATTTATTCAGAATGGGAGAGGAATTTATAACAAGATATTCATTTTTCTAAAAATGCAGTTGCATTATTCTTTTTTTATAAAATGTATATATATGATGTAAGCATTGAAAATGTAATCACAATTTTTCTGCATAATCTAGACAAAATTTCATCTAGCTGTAATGCAAGCTGAAACCACAGGATCTAATAATGACAATAGAATTTATCTGATCCCTATTAATCTAAAAGTGAAACCATTTTAGTTTAATACTCTAATTGATATATTATAAATCAGATGTAGATATTTTATACATATCAAAATTTGAAGCATAACTTCTCCGTATTTTCATTTATAACTCATATTATAAAATATAATAACACAGCAAAGGTACATCCACTTTTTCTTTTAAAATATATATGTTCTACAATAATATCAACAAATAAAAAATCCTTCTCCTTTTTTCTTTTCAAAAACTTTATTTTTTATCTCAATACTGAACATATATATACATTAATATACAAAACTCCAACGTTTCAACTGTTTTATCTCATACAGTCATTTTCAAGGATAGCTTTCTCCCACTGCTATATTTTATATAGCAGTGGGAGAAAGCTATCCTTGAAAATGACTGTATGAGATAAAACAGTTGAAACGTTGGAGTTTTGTATATTAATGTATATATATGTTCAGTATTGAGATAAAAAATAAAGTTTTTGAAAAGAAAAAAGGAGAAGGATTTTTTATTTGTTGAAACTCATATTATCTAGAGTTAAAGTTAAAAGTTATTTCATATTGGTTTAATGTGAATCAGATTAATAAACTGTTATCATTAGAGCTCATAGTTTTAACTCACATTATCAGTTGTTATTGACTAATGCTTGATTACATCATAATTAAAAAAAATTCTAAATTATTACATGGAAAAATTTCCATTATATTTTTAATGTTTGCTTCTATAACTCCATGAAAATCTTTAAACTATTGTATGATGTATATCATCATCATCATTATCATCATCAACCATTATCAATCCACTTCAGGATGAAGGTCTCTCCAAGTTTAATCCATCTTCTCTGATCTTTAGCTTCTCTCCTCTGCTTCTACAACTCCATGAAAATCTTTAAATTATTGTATGATGATATCATCATCATCATCATCATCAACCATTATCAAGCCACTGCAGGATGAAGGTCTCTCCAAGTTTAATCCATCTTCTCTGATCTTTAGCTTCTCTCCTCCACATTACCCCTGTACACTTTCTTATTTCATCCATCCATCTCACATGTGGTCTCTTTCTGGGTATTTTACAATCTCTTGGAATCTAGTTTAAATGTTCAATTGTCCATCTATTATCATCTCTTCTAGCAATATGTCCAGCCCAACTCCACTTCAATCTTTTAATTTTTTCAATGAGGTCAGTAACACCTGTTTGTTCTCTTACCCATACCTTGTGTTTTCGATCTCTTCTTGTTACTCCCAACATACATCTCTCCATACTTCTTTGATTGGTCTGAAGTCTCTGTATTGCTCTTCTATTAAGTGTCCAAGTTTCAGATCCATAAGTAAGAACTGGTAAAACACATTTGTTAAAAATCTTCCTTTTCAAACACATAAACATATTTCCTTTTAGTATCAGGTTATTTCTACCAAAAGCACTCCAACCAAGTTTAATTCTATGATTAAATTCCTCCATTATGTTTCCATATGTATTGATAATCTGACCAAGGTATTTGTAACTGTTAACTTCTTCTAATTCATCATAATGAATCATTATTTTCATATTTTGAGCAAATCGATTAAACATTACTTTAGTCTTTTTAACATTTATCTTTAGTCCTACTTTTCTACTTTCATCTGATAACTCTTCCAAGAACAAGCTGGATTTAAAAGTGATTTTAGTACAGTAGATCATATCCAGGTACTGAGAGAAGTTATAAAAAGAACAAATGAATATGAGTTGTCATTATGTTTTGGATTTGTAGATTGTGAAAAGGCATTTGATTCTATAAACATTTCTTCAGTAATTAAAGCATTGGATCATCAAGGTATAAATCCAGGATAGTGTCATATTTTAAAGAATATTTATAAAAATGCAACAGCAACAATTAGATTACATAGTAATACTGGGAAAGTCAACATTGAGAAAGATGTAAGACAAGGTGACTCCATATTTTCAAAACTTTTGACAGCGGTGCTGCAAGAAGTATTTTGTGGATTAAAATGGGAAACTAAAGGAGTGAAAGTAAATGGAGATTATTTAAGTCATTTAGATTTCACAGATGATGTAGCTGTTTTTGCAAATTATGATGATGTATATACATATGACAAATTTTCTATTCAAAGACAGATTTATTATTGTATGGAATCCCAGCAAGAACATTTGATCATCATTATTAGGAATTTATCATTATTTGACACTCCCTTAACATAATTTGTCTAGCTTACAATATTTATATATAATCAAAACTTTTTATCATTAAGATGCATATTGCATGATATATGGTTGAGGGGAATAAATATGTGTGGAGAGAGGAATGAATATGACTGATAATAACTTATTATTTATAAAGTGATGTCTATTCTCAATAGCAATCAGACTAAAACTCCTTAAATGTAATAGTTCATATGCTTAAAATTTCTCATAGGCACTAACTACTCATTTAGATATGCATATGATAATTTAAAATAATTATCAATTTAGCTTTCTCATTTCATTTTTTTTTTTTTTGCTTTAAAGATGAAAATAGTAATGATAAAATGTACAATAGCTTAAATTTAAAACTTTAAAGTGTTTGAATTTTTAAAATCATTAGCTTGAATAACTTGAATAAAATATGAACACTTGAGTGTAAAATACTTCCAGTAGTTAAAAAAAAAACTAGCTAGAAACTGTTATGCTATGTGATGCAATATAACCAGTATTTGCTCAAAGTTATCCTTAAAAGGTTACTATTACTATCAATTTATACATATAGTATTTCTAAAATCTTTAATTATTTGTCTTTTCATTTTTATCCCATTTATTAAAAATTCACTTCATTTTCTTATACTTTTATATTTAATTTCTTTAATATTTTTCACTCATTCTAAAGGAAACCCATCAACTCTTTTTAATATAACATTATCTTTTGCTACATATATCCTATGATTTTATCATTTGTTTTTCATCTTTATTACATTTCTACATTATGATATTAAATCATTAATCTTTCTTCCATTTCTTAATACATTATTTAATCTCTAAACATCATATTATCATCTTAAAGAATAATTTTGTTGTACTTCGATGTTGATTTTGCTTTTATGCTATATTAGTCTTTTTTATCAGATATTTTTAAATTTTCATAACATTTTCTTTTTAACATGTTAAATTTCCTATTCCTCTCATCTACACCATAACATATTAAATGTCTGATAGTCTACTCTGTTGAAAGTTGTGTCATCTGTCACCTGGTATCCATTGGATTAATAATTCTATGTGGCACTTGGTTTTGATATATATATATATAATTTTAAAATATAATTTTTATATGTATCTTTGCATATATTAAATAAAATATTTCTTTATAATTCAGAAAATAATACATCAATTTGAGTTTTTTTTCCCTACATAATTCTCAAAAATGATTTAATTGTTGTTTTCTTGTTTGTTTTTATTTAGCAGCAGCAATGTTCCTGCAACCTAACTATACCTTTTTAATGTAATATTGAATAATCATAACCAAATTGTTATGTTACTATTGGAAGAAAAGTATAAAACACTTTGATCTTCATTTTTTTGGTATCATTTCTAATCAAAACAAACAATAAAGAACCAAAGTGTTTTTTTTCTTCTGAATTTACCTAAAAAAAATTTAAATTAATTAGTTGTTAGCAAATGTTTGGTCAATGGAACAAATTATTATTCTTTTCACAGAGACAAAACTCTCCATACAGTAATACCACTCAATGCAAGCCAGAGTAATCAATGGATGCAAGAAGGTTTGTGCATAAAATCTTTATCTAGTGTCTACTCATCCAATATCCCAAAATAGTTTCTAGCTTATGGTTTTCATCTTCTTTTAGTATCATTAAGTATGTCAATTAGCTATTGGAAAAGGCTCAGACAATTTATAAGTACAAGAACAAAACCATATGAAAACTGCCATTGAGTTATGTGAATGTTGTTTTTTACTTTAGTAAAGAGCACATCTTTTTGGCCAAAATATATAACTAGTAGATCAATTTTCAGGCATTTAAAAATATGTGGTATAATTTGGGGAATATTTTAGGTTATTTAACTTCTTCATTTTATTAAAAAATGTCTACAAGAGCCAGAATACATGTGCAAAGATAACAATGTAGAGAATTTGATTATAATGTTAATATTTTTAATGAAGCTTTGATTGATCTTATCCAAATTGATATATAATTATAGCAAAAAGTTTTTAAATCTATATTTGGTTATCAATATTTGATAGAATCTATTTATGATATATTAAATTTGATAGACATTTTAAACAGAGTTGAACCACAATGAAATACTGCTCAACTTATTGTATATATTGTGCCGGTCAAAATTGTATATTCATTCAACAAGACCAATAATCCAAGCAAAAGTACCTTGAATCCAACCATGCACAAAATACATATGTCAGGGCAAGGGTGAATCCTAACCTATTTGCCTGAACTATTGCCTCTATGACTAATGGATAACGTTTGTGATGGCACTAGCAGTGCTTGGTTTTATTCCATCCCAGCTGGAAATCATGGTTCACAAAGAGACTCAAAATAATAACGGGTTTATATGAGAAATTAATGATTTGAGTGAATTCTGACAATTGTAGAACGGTACAGATGTGATTTCATATTGAAGCAATGGATCTGAAGTCTGATCCTTGCTTCACAGCCTCCTATAAACTTAATTAGTATTGTAGGCCTGAATTAAGTTTATAGCCCAATATCAGCAGGGTTTTGCATTACAGCTAAAATTAATTACGTTCATTAAATTTGTATGTGCAGTAAATATTTCCTTTTAAATAATTTCCATTCTAAGATTAGATTTCTGTTAATAAAAATTACTTGTAAAACCTATTAGTCAAACATATATATATACATCAAGCATATATATATATATGAGTTAATGCAAAATTCTGCTGAAATAAAATGCTTATTTTATTAAAAGAAATAAGAATGTATTTTTCTTTTTAAATCTTGTAAAATATGGCATATGATTTTATTTTGAGATAAGCCACCAACATTTTCTAAAGGAATGTATATTTTTAATTAATTAGCCCATTCAAGGCAAATTAAAGATGGCCTTCTCTTTCTTTTTTAATTAATAAAATTCAAAGTTTAAAGAAAGAAAATTAGAATAAAAAAGCAAAAGTTATTTTTAAAAATGTTACCTTGAAACAAAGGTGCATGGGGGGGGGGGGTATCAAGATCTAAGATCATACATAAAACAATAGAAGGTAGCTTACAAAAAGGTGTAAATAGGAGAGATAACAAAAGACTTGTTTATTCAGAGTTTGCTTTTGCTATTAGAGATTTCACCTGCTTGCTGTCAGTCAGATTTCTCTTTGGAGAATTCTTTCAGATTTTTCTTGTGTGTGCTTTTCAGTCAGATTTCTCTTTGGAGAATTCATTGAGATTTCTCTGGTTGCTTTTTCAGATTACTCTTTGGGAGAACTCATTCAGTTTTCTCAGATTTTGCTTCTCATTTAGCTTGTGCTCCAAAAAAAGCTATTCAACTGTCATCCTCAAAACCACATATCAGTTCAACATGCGACCAGTTAGAAGTCATATGAATTTGATGGATTTGATTATGTTTGGTGGTTAGGCAAAATGGCTTTGCCTGCCACCGAGGTCCTAAATACCATCAAAATGCCATAGTATCCATCCCATATTAATCTGAACTCTGTGCCATGTCTGTAGAACTTTTTGTGAAAGCGAACTACATATTTCCACTTTCCTTGTCCGGGCAAATATCTATCGAAAGACGGATCAAGCCACGCATTTCGAGGGAACATAACCAAGAAACTAGGAGGTAATCGTATCTCTCCTCCATTGAACTATTTACTTTCTACCCTTTTTTGTTCATACCCTTCTTAATTGCTTCATTGAATTATATTTCTGAAATGTGTATTTAATTATATTTGTTATGTAACCATTTTTATTAGATTAATCTTAGATATATATATTGTGTGATCATCTATTTATATTTAACCCTTTTCCTGTGCTATTCCTCTTTGCTAACATGTATAAATATTTTGTATTCCATTGTGGTTAAGTTTAAAAGTTAATTTTTCATTTAAAATCTCTTTCCAATTTTATTTATGTTTCTAAATTCAATACAAGTTTCCTTTGTTTGCTAACTTGATCTCCTCGATAACGCCTCTTTTGTCCGCCATTAGCTTATTACGTATATCTGATTTAGCTATGTACATCTTAAATAATTTTAAACTGTTTTTAGCGCAAAGCAATTAGAAAATGCTTTGCGAAAGATTTTTATTATTGTACTTTATCAAGGAGATTTGAGTTGACAATTTTATTAAAATTGGGAAGAAAGGACTTAGAACGCAAAAATATTATATCATTTAATCTGTTTTTATTGTCTAATTAGTTTTTCATTAATTCAGGGGAATAGCAGAGGCCATTAAATCATTATTAATATTTTAAAGTCATTAATTAAATATCTTATTTAACTAAAAAGCTTCAGTTTTTCTAATTTTATTTTAATGCTTCATTTTGCTTTTCCAATGATCCAGGCATGCAAAACACATTTTCATAGTACTTTTATGCACATTTAACTATTTAGCTCCATAGGTGTTCCCATCCATGTCTCTACCCTGATGCTAAGCTTGGCCGGATGAAAAGTAATTTATGCATGTCTCAGATAATGTTGTTGGTTCGTAGTTAGCCTCAAGAATAGGTGAATAGGGTAGAGGTCATAGTATTCTTGATTTAATATCTCACATATGGGTGGCCTCGAGGTACTTTCGCCTAGTATTCGAACTGGGTTAAACCAACATACATAATCTGACTGTCACAATATCTATTACTAATGATTTGAACCATAATAGTTGTAATTCTTTCTGGCAACATTACAAAGAAGTGAATTTAAATCAAAGAAATATTATAAATAACTAGGATATTTAATATTAGAGATTCAGAGTGATGACAAACTAAGCTTATTTAAAATAATAATATTACAGGAATTTATTAAGAAATTGAGTTATTGTTATATAAAGTAAGTTGGGTTTTGTTTATTCAACTAGGTTATTTTTATTGAATTCATTTTGATGTGGCTAAATGCAAGGCATTTGATAACAAAGTAAAATTTTTTTAATTGGTCTGCCAAGAACCAATCAGCAATAGAATATTATTAGTCCTCTTTAAGAAATTACAAATAAATTTATTCTATATATAACAATACATGATCCACATGTATTTAAAACACTATTACATTTAAATATCAGTTGTCTAAACTGAGTGTGGAAAGCAAGATAGTTCATTTTAAATAAATTAGATAATCATATTTAACTAATTAATGGGATTGTTTTGTGAAGGATGTGCCATCATGGCAGGGAGCATTTCAGGTTTGTAAATATATATATATATATATATAGAATGATAAAGGCAGTATAATATAGATTACAACAAAAGAATAAATGAGATCTGTTACTAACCTCTGGGTGGCTTTGCTAAAAGAAATCCCTGAGATATACAGGTAAATGATGAGAGAAATGTTGGCCCTCCAGCCAAAACATATCTCTGAAAGTAATAATAGATTTGATGTGCTGGACTTCCAATACACATCTTAATGGCAATGCCTGGGAAAAAATCCCTAGTAGAAAAATATGTCTATTATTAAGGGAGAGTCAAAGATTGGACTGGTCATATTTAAACTTCCGAAGGTCCTGAGAAGTAAGTAGCAAAACAAGAAGAATAATAATAAATGAATGCTTGTAACTATAAATACATAATGCCTTAGATATATAGATAGTGTATCATTAATGAAAATAACTTAAATCCTGATTAAAATAATTGGCTCCCTGACATAATAGAAAGTCCCCAGAAACCTTAGGCCATTAATGAATGGTTCATAAAATATAATATAAAAGGGAAGGCAAGAATTAAAATTAAAATATAAATTGTTTTCCACACTTTCCCAATATTTCATTTATTAGTGAGTTATCAAATAGTTTATCATCACAGATTACAAAATCAGTCTGTCTTTTAATTAACATAAACAGACTGGGCATTAAATATCAAACTCATTTCTGGTGAAGTTTGACAATATACAGCATAATAAATTATGCATCACAATTTTAATATTTTATTGACACAAACAAAAATATATACCTATGAAATATATATTGTTAGTAGTTGATATGAAAACACTATAATAGCTGTGCTTTAAGTGATTCTCTTTTAAGATATTTGTTTTACAGAAATTGTAATGGATTTTACTTAACTGATTTATAAAATACATTATTCTCTCTGATATATTTACAAGGGCAATTTTAAATTGGAGGTAATAATAAGATATCTAACTTTTAAAACAATTTCAATCATTTAAAATAAATTTGTAATATAAGAGGTACACAACTAAATGAGCTTTTTGATTAATTAATTTAAGGAAAATAAGTCTCCAGTAATGATTTTTAAATGAAGAAAATAAGAGGGAGAGGATTTAAAGTTAGTTGCTCTTTGAGTTTTATATTGGCAGTTTCAGTAGGTCAATATTATAAATAAACCAACAAAAGAAATTAATTTAAATTTGCCACATCAAAATAATGTGAGATTTTTATAAGAATTGATAATTTTAAATTTAAGAGAAAAATTTTAAAAGACGCATTTTAAAACTAAGTTGTATAAACATTACAGATATATATAATATAAATTAATATTGATTTAGAAAACAAAGTAAGCTAGAATAGAGGCTTGCGGCAAATTGTAGGTTACCTCAACCGATTGGTAAATGTTCCATGGCTTGAAACAGGCAGTTATAAAGTCAGATCATTTAGCAGGCTTCCTTGACACAGTACAGTCTTGGGCTAGGTGTTGAAAGCACTTGAATGGCATTGATGAGCTGGTGAAACAGAGCTTTAGAAAGCAATGGCCGATTTTTTACCCCATCATTCTTTAGGCACAATCTACTATATATACTAATCAAATCTCTTCAGTCAACTGTTTTTCAATCCCAAAATTTTCCACTATTTATCTGATCTGGCCTTATCTAAAGGATTCAATCTACATTAACAACCACCAATTATAATTGCTCTAAGCAGTTATCTGAAGTTGGTGTCTGCTTGGGAGTGAAATCTATAATCCTGCATTAAACATGCCCCAAGGGTTCAGTTGCTAATTAAAAGAAAACAGCAACAAGCATATTAAGTTTATCAGTCATTGTATTAACAAAGTCTATTTAATTAAGATTTAGATTAACAAAAAATGTAAATTTTATTCACAAAAATTTTAGAAATTTGGTACAATGACTTTCAAACTTATATTTGATATAAAATTTAAATACAAATTTACAAAATATACCTTACAATTATTAGATTGTTTCCATAATTGATCCTTTAATGTACATTTATCAAAAGATAAATATAAAATGTTACCAACTGATTAATTGAAGAAAAATGAACTTAATAAAAGAATTTAAAATATTTGTAACATTTTATAGATATCTAGGATTCAATTTAATTTAATAAAATAAACACAATATACATTTTTACAAATATAAAATAAATAAACTACTATAAAAGGTTAGTTTAATGTAAACTATAAATTAATAAAATATAAATTAGATAAAAAAATTATAATATTAATTATAAATATACTACCACCTATTATGAGATGGATGTCAGTTAATATACCAGATTGGATTCAAACCCATACTAGTGCTGATGACATTGGCACTAGGTGAAGTGGAAATATGTACTATATTTCCAGCTTCAATATCAATATTCTATTCAAAAAGGAATCTGAAAAAAGTTATTTCTGGATGCATTTAAAGGCACAGAAAAATACTATAAATTAATAACAAAGATTTGATAAGAGAATTAAAGTGCTTTTGTTGTGCCTTATCCAGTACAGTTTCTACCATTTTAAAACATGTCTATCATAAATAAAAAAATACAATACCAAATCCTGAATGATTTATAAGAAAATTCATTTTCTATTGGCAGCTATAAATAATAGCATAGCTAAAAATTTTGGGCTCCTGCACAAAATATTTAAAAAGGCATTTTTAATATTTTTAATATTTACTGTTTAGATTTAGAATATTAAGCCTTTTGCAGCTTATTCATTTATGATATATTACAACTTATTTTTAAATATGATTTAATATTTGATTCATAGTAATAAAACTGTTTAAATGGAAATGGATGCATGACCCTAGTATTGAAATAATTTTTACAGTTTGTTAAATAAATAATT
Source organism: Epiperipatus broadwayi (assembly GCA_028023455.1). NCBI lineage: Eukaryota > Metazoa > Onychophora > Udeonychophora > Euonychophora > Peripatidae > Epiperipatus > Epiperipatus broadwayi. Next base: position 7,695,127 of record JAQFVV010006222.1, read on the forward strand.
AAAATTTTAGCTTTTAAATAACATTTTGAAGTCTTTTTTCTTTTTCACATTTATAATTACACCTGGGTCTCGTTTTATACGAATTATTTTAATGTGATTTTGTAGTGATGCGATCCATATTTCTTCTTAATATCTTTCATATTTCACTATATTTATTAGATATCAAGAAATTTAAATTATTAATAACTTATTTTGACTTGAAATACTTTTTTTTCTTTCAAAAATATAACGTTATATTACAGCTAACGTGGATATGGCCTGAAGCTGTATTTAGAATCTTAGATTTTATGTAAATAACCTATTTATACTAATGAGTAAATAATAATAATAGATTATCCTTACAAATAAAAATTTCGCAATAAATATTCAAAAATTTTAAACTTTTAGAACGTATTTTCTTAGTAAAGAAGCAGAAAATTAATATAGCATATACAATTAATTTTTAATAATATCTGGTTAGTTACAAAATATTTATTTATTATCAAAAATATGTCTAAATAGGATTACTTTATTTAAAAAAATTCATATTTTGGTCTAATGCATTTTAATTGCATTAAAACTTTAATAAAGATTATTCAAAATAAAGTTCATAATATAACTAATCTTCTAAACTATATTAACATGTTTTTCTAATTGTAAACAAGATTGTGTTTGTTTTATTAAATTACAAAACATTCAGTTTAATATTAAAAATAAATAAAATATTTTTTTTAAATTAGTGATGGAAAAAAATTATCTCATATGTTTTTAAATCAATTGGAAAATAAATATATCATTTTTTTTATTTCCAAATCAATTGCAGGTTAAATACCATTAATCCAAAATCTCTGTATCCAGGTCTTTTTTAATTTTGGAAATTTTTGAATTTCAAGAACAGATTTGTATACTCTGATTATAAACTCAAACTCTACTAAAAATGTATTAAACGTTAATTTTATTATTTATAGTTTTGTCTTAGTGTAAATATTTTTCTCTTTTGTAGTAAATATTTAAATTTGCTTAACTAAAGAAAATATTGGTGGTAGTAAATAAAACAATAACTAGACTAACACCCTTCATCTTTTTAATTTGTTCTTTAAAATGTAGGGTTATGGTTAAAGTTGTGTTGGTGTTAGGGTAGGGTTAGGTGAAAATTTGAATTAAAAATTCTCATTGAAATTTTGTTTGGATAATAAAAGTGTTTAAATTATAGATTTAATAACAATAGTCTTTTTATCTACAGATACTATCAAATCAGCATTGATTTCTAACAATCATATAAATAACATTTTTCCAGAAAGACCTATTTGTTTTTCAAATTAATACCAACTTCTGGCGATCATATAAATAGCATTAATAATTTTTTTATAGTTATACATTAGGCTAGAGATTATTCAATAATGAATAATATTTCTGTAGTGTAATTTTCATTACAACACTCATGCAAGATAGAGATTGGTTTCTATCCACTTTAACCTATGGTCAAAGACATGAAAAGATGTATAATCCCCCAAGGTGCACATTTCATACTGAACTAGCATTCATTAGTTGATTCAAACCACAATCTCTTACACATATCTTTATCATTGTTCAGTATATAGAGATAGCAAATTACTATAGATTAATTGATGTTCAAACTTGCTGCCCTTACAACTTTGGCACAAACCACTTAATGGGCCTTTTAAAATAATTTTTATAGTCATATATTAAATTAGAGCTTATCCAATAAGAATAATATTTCTGTAGTCTAATTTTACTTCACCACTCTCATGCAAGATAGGGACTAGTTTCTAATCAATTTTATCACTTTTATGGAGAGATGTAATCATACACGTATGACCAAAGACGTGAAAATATTTGTTTGATTTTTAAAGCATTCCAAAATCATATTTAATTGGATAATGAAGTTTACTCATTTTACTGCCTTCCTTATATATATATATGAGTATTGAATAACCTTATGGTGCAAAATGATATAATTTCATAAAATAAAATCGAGTTTTTAAAAGAAAAGCGTGGAAAAAAAATTATTGTTTATTTTTTTTATAAATTATTTAGAATCAATTTTAAGAGAAAAAAGGTGAATACACAATTAAGTAATTAAATAATTAAAAATGTATACATTTTAATATTTTTTTTAAAAAAACTTCGTTCTTGTTAAATCAAGATTTTTTTTAATATTATTGCACAAATTTATTTAGAAATTAATTTAACTGAGTAATACAAAGTAATAACATTATATACATTAAATGGACCTCCATTTATTATGCATATGACCTAGGATTTGAATTCGAGCCAAATCAAATTTCTTCAGAAGACTTAACAAAATTTTCATCAGACAATTGGTCCATAGTCAATTCAGTTAGCCACTGAACATTGGTTGATAAATAGGTATAAAACTATTCTGAGCTAAAGAACACTACAAGTCTGAAAAATTGCTTATACTCACTATCTGACAATTGCTAATCCTTGGTAACTATTTCTTTCTTCATTCTTTCTCTATAAGGAGATGTGAAAATGTTTTTATTTGCTGTGAGGTGTTTATTAAAAAGCTGTTTTACCTATTACATATGTGTATGAAACTTTATGATGTGGCTGTTTGTGTATTGTCTTTTTAGGTGCACAATCTTTGAATAGAAGGAAAGTTGATCTCTTTTTTTTTCAGATATCTCTAAAGATTTTCAAATTTAGAATGTATTTCAAATATCTGACCTATTCAGGGATAGTTGATAAATAAGTATCTAAATAATCTTAGGGGATAAAACATGAAAAACTATTACTAATTAGCAGTAAACTAATCTGATAATTGGTGATTTTTTTTTCCAGTATTCTTCAAAAATGTTAGAGAAGTCATATAGAGATTTAAACCCTACAATGAGCTATTGAATCATTTTTCTGTTTGCTTTTTATTATTGTTGTTAATATTATTATTTTAATATAATATCAATGATATGAACAGTAATACTGAATAACTTCATGCAATTTTTATAATAATAATATTTCATATTTTAAAAGTAAAATAAAATAAGCAAACGTATGTTAAAAAATAAAATACCTTTTATAAGCAAAGAAACACAGTTATTTAAAATAAAATTCTTAATAACTTAAGCCTATTTATATATGTGATAATTTTCACTTTTTTTTACTACACTTGTGTATGCGGTGCACGCACATATATAATATCACTTGTGTGAAATTGATATTCTAATCTGCCAGAAATACACTCATGCATAACAAATCCTTCTAGAAATTTGAAAATGTCAAGATCTTAACTGTGTTGCTATAAAATAAAATGAAATAAATGTTTTATGCCATGCCAGTGTGCATATCAAATTATTATTTCAAACTTCACAAAATTTTAAAAATCAATATCGTACTTTAATTATTAATAACATATTCAAATTTCTATAAACAGCAAGTATAATTTTTATACATGTACTGTATAACAAATTATACTAAAGATTTGCTTCTGATATTGAAATATATAACATTATAATTTTTTTCATTATCATTTTTTATATATATCTACTACAAAAATTTACCATGAGAAATTAATCCCTGTTGATGGCCTTAAATAGCCAAAAAATCGTTAGAAGTTTGGACAATTAAACAAAACTCAAATGACTACAAAAAAATATATAAACGATAAAGAAAATTAAATACTGAGAAAAAATTAATATAAAATCTTATTGAAAACTCACATAATTAGAAAGGATGAAAGAATGCCATGTTTTAATTATAATTTTTTTAAGGATATTAATTTAAGCTCATGTAAACATGTGTTTAATAAATCTTATTTTATTAATACATTACATATGCTTATCATTGAAAAGAAACCTTTTCTTTAGTGTTGTTGTATTTTTATGTAAGAAAGGGTATTATTGTGATACAACTATATAATCTACAATGGCTCTAGTCTTCAACAAATAAAAATGATCATTTCGAATTATTTAGATATCAGCATATAAATTTTCTCATGTAAATAAGCAGTGATATAATTGTATATACAATAAATTAATTATATTATCTACATATCACGTTATAAATTAATAACAACATTATAATTAGTTACTAAAAAGAGTGAATGAAAACACGATATTTCTAATATATATAATTACTGATGAATTATTAAGTACTATAACTAAGATATCTAATGAGATAGTGGCATGATTTTTAAATATGGGGATTAATTGTGAATAACAAACAAACTGTATTTTACTAAGAATATCTCTTGCTACTTTGTAGGATAAAATGTTACTTCATTACAGACAAAGTATTATTTCTGATATAATTGTTTTTGTCTCCCTCTTTTCTTTATTATCTTCAGTCACTTAAGTTACTTTAGGGCCAAGTCATCATGAACCTCTCATGCCATAAGCCATATCACTATGCTAATTGTGATAGTGAGATTGGGTGTTTGTGTATACTCCAATTTCTTTTTCCATTATTTTCTTTAAGCCATTGAAAATTAAAATAACAATGACAACCAGTTTAATTAATAGACTAGCAGTCTTTACTAGTGATATTTTCTCAGAGTGGTGCATCAGTATTGTACTAAAATTGGAATAAGAGTTTCAGCTTGGCAAAAATCACAGGTTTACATGGCAAACTATTTAGGAAAGTAAGTAGAAAAAGTGGTCTTAAATAGCAATTTCACACAGTTTGATTAAATTGTGTGCCTAGTAGATTACTGATTAAAATTACTCATTAAAACAACAGAAATAATATTGCTATCAGTAGTTATGGTAAAACAGGAGATAGTGGTAGTATTACAAGAAAATATTATAAATATATTTTTCTAAATATATATAATATGAGAATTTTGTATTGACACAAACTCTCCAAAATCTAAATAGAGACCAATACTGATAGCTAAGAGATTGTCAAGATTAAAGATTGACATAGCTTCTCTTAATGAAGCTTATCTCCTAAAGAAAAAAGTTTAATAGGACATGTAAAAGGCTACATGTTCTTTTGAAGAATAGAACAGCAAAATGAGACTTCATAGTACTAGATTTGCTGAAAAACCAATTTAGTAATATTTCATTCTTGAAGTTTCTTGATGGGTCAATGAAAGATTAATAATATTAAAATTTGGCTTGTGTAAAGATATCTTTGCTCATTTTATTAGATATATACTCCAATATTAGATTCAAAGAATTCAGAGAAAAAAAATTCATTTATTCTTTGTTGATAGAATTATTACATCATTACTTTTAAAAGATCTTTTTATTCAAGAAATGTTGCAAGAATTATCGGGTAAAAGTAAGAAAGTAGAACTAAATGTAAATGTTAAAAAGCCTAAAATAATGTTCAATGGAATTTCTTAAAAGAAAAAAATAAAGTTTGATAATGAAGCAGTCGGATCTAAGTTCGATCCTAGCTTCATGATCTTTCACCTGTAGCCAACTTCAAACCCTTGTACTAACCTTGAATTTCCGATGCAATGGGGCTTTATACGTTCAGTCCACGCTAGTTTCCTTAAAGAAAAACTATTATAAATGTGTGTTAAAATTAACTCATTTGAGATTTAAACTAATCATTTCTATTAATAAATTCATGTTAGAATTATTCATGAATTTATATATATTATTACTGCGTGGATTGTGCGTATATATTTATAAATATTTAAATGTACATATTCGTTCTAGAGTTTCATTGCGTCGGAAATGTTTTATTTTACTTTAAATGGTTTGTTCAAATTTTTAGTGATTAAAAGCTACATTCTTTCGATAAGCTTTCAGATTGTCCCTTTCCAAAAACAATGGGTAAAGTTTTTATTAATTAGAAAAAGATAAGTATTTAAAATGTAAGGACGGTCCTAATTAAAATCATTTTCTGATTTTAAAAATTCATTTTCTAATTAGAAAATGAATTCAAGTTAATGATTTTGAAAGCCTTATCGAAGGAATGTATCTAAAAACAACCAGTAAATTTTTGTAAGATTGATTAGGAAAGAAGTGCTAGCCTGAAGGCATCAGAGGACAGATAAATAGCCCAGAAAAAGTTTCCAAGCAGCTATTATTCCTCATTAAGAGAAGCCATATATATTTCATTAGAGAAGAAGCCGCCCAGTTAAATTATGAAGTAAAATAGTGTTTCTACTATGGTGGGGGGGGGGGCTTAACTTCAAGAGTCTGACTACGGTTCCTTAAGTCCCCTGAAAATATTCAATGTGGCTGCAATATAAAAATTCATATACCAATCGTAAGCTGCCGAAACCTTAGAGAAATCCATCAAAATGCTATTCACATAATTTTCAAAATGCGCGCACACGTTTCATCCAACTGGACTCTGCCCTGTGGAAACTCAGAAGCCAACCATGAAGAAATGGGAATATCTTTCCTTTTGAACCTGGCCAGTTCTGAACTTTAAGTTAAAACATCTTTAAGCTATCTACTGTAAAATTGTTTTTTTATTAATGTTATTTTAAATTATGTAGTAATTCTCTATCTATCTCTAGTCTTTAAATTTAATATCTGTTAATTTTCCTTTCTTACGATGGCAGTTCGTTTATTTAACCCTATTATATATTTGCTAGATGATTATTAATATAATTTATTATTTATTATATGCCAATAATAACTTCAACTCAATAATAATTTCCTTCGTTGCATTGCCGTGTTAAATAATATTATATTTATTTTTATAGTAATTCTTACCAACTAGAACTAATTTGATACAGTTCTATTAATTATCGAGTTGAAGGATTTATACAATTTTTGCTATTTTATTAATGGCTAATAACAACAAATTATTAGCTCAATTTCTAACCTATCCTCCCGGCCACTTTATTGAGTTTATAATATCTATTTATTCACATTACTATATTGTTTCGCAAAAAGGTCGATAAAGAGTTAAATGAATATATTCTAATTCAAATTTTATACTTTCTAATAATATTCAGGAAGGGCATGGGATTTAGGGCATAATTAATGTAATTTCTAATTGCATGAAATACTTTTTGATTAAAGCACGTTTGACTTTAATTTAACTTGATCAGGTCATCACGTAGAGCACTCTTTATATAAATTGGGTTTTATTATTTAAATACGATGATTACCAAGTCATCATTTTCCGAACATTGCTGACGCGAGCCATCTCCTGTTTCATAGGCTTGTCCTCGGTGATATTTCTATTAGTTTAATTATCTAGAAAGAAAGCACTTCCTCCACTTGCTCGTTTTTTTTATTATATTGGAACACCAAAGGCTCGTGGCTATGACCCGGCCTGGTTTTCCCTCATATTTAAATCACCGACCAGCCATCATATTTATCGTGTTCATTTTTATAGCTCATAAGTCATCAGTACCGTTTATTTCTCAGTTCCAGTAAAGCCCGCTCTAATGCTCTTAAATCGTGATGAATTGATTTTATTAAAGTCGAACAAATTCATATTTATTTATAATTATGTAAGTTTTCTATTAAATATTAAACTTAAGCCCTAAATACGTATCTTGCTCTTTGTGAATTGATTTACGAATGTGAAAATAAATATCACATTCTTTCCTTTAGAATCAAAATAATAATTTCAGTCATAGCCAAATACCTTTATCTACCTTATTTTCTTGTCGGGGGCATAGACATATATTTATCATATAATATTGCGTAATAGTATTGGCATATAATAAGAACTGCCATTCTTGTTGTAAATATAAATTCCGTTTAAAGACTAGAGGTAATCTATATAATCACAATCTAAAAGTTGAACAAAATTATAATTATTATTAAACATTTTATTAAGCCATTTGTTTTTTTTTACTTTCTTTTTATTCAAATTATTTTAATATTAATGCTCACTGTCTGTATTGGCAACCTGAACATATATATATATATGAGTTGACTTATAAAGATTCTTAGTTATTTTATTATACTTCATTAGAGTTAAAGCAGGGATCTCATTAATCATCATCATCCGTTGAGCTAGTTCCTTGGAGCATAGTCATGTACCATCGATATATGTCATCCATTGATTTGATCTGAGCTCGTGAGTTGGGTTTGAATTCAGTTTGAACCGCCTGCGTTTGAATCCGACTTTGAGTTTGGGTTTGTTGATGTGTTGGCTTCTTTTTGACCGGTACAATAATAAAGAATTAGAACAGGCAAAATTCTCTATATGTATTTTGCCACTCAGTGCAAGCCAGAATAATCAATGGATGCCAGAAGGCTTGTGCATAAAATCCCCATCTAGTACCTACTCATCCAATATCCCCAGACTAGTTTCTGGGTTGTGGCCTTTGTCAGTGAGAAGTCTTAGATCTGAGAACACTACACCTAGATCTTATGATCTAGTGCAACCCTCCAGCAGCCACCCTTTATCTCTCTACTTAACTACAAAACTATGGGACAAATTGGAAAACACCATAATATTTTCAATCCAAGCTCATCAGCTTATATAGTCATATATGTCTGAGCTCAGTTTAGTACCTATACATTTTGGTGTCTTTGGTTCTTTAATAATCATAGCCACCACTATTCTATTAGGAATAGGTATAGAGAATTTTGCCTGTTTTAATAACAGTTAAGAGCAAGCATAAGAAATGGTGATCATGTGATGTTTAAAGAATTAGAAGTAAACAATTACAAATATCTTAGTCAGATTATTAATACAGTTGAAAACATAATGGTTGAAATTAATTATGGAATTAAACTTGAATGGAATGCTTTGTGTTAGAAATAAAACATTTTTAATAAATGTTTTACCAATTCTTACTTATGAATCTGAGATTTGGATGCTTGATAAAAAAGCAATACAGGGATTTCAGACCACTCAGCAGAGTGTGAAGAATTGTATGTTAGGAGAAATTGAAAACTAAATACCTGAGTGAGAGAATAAACAAGTGTTATTGACATCACTGAAAAAATTAAAAAACTGAAGTGAAGCTGGGCTGGACATATAGCTAAAAGACATGATAAAAAGATGGTCAATTGAAATATTAAATTGTATTTCAAAAAATTATAAAAAACCTAAAAGAGGCCACATTGAGATATATGTATAAATAAGAAAGTGTACTGGAATAGTGTGAAGAAAAGAAGATAAATGAAATTAGATTAAAGTTGGAAAGATCTTCGTCTTGCAGTGGATTGATAATGGTTGAATATAATAATGATGATTGATCAAATAATAGATTTTGGTCAAAGGTTGTTGAAAATAATATTGACATTCTAATCCCAATTGATATACTTTATTGAATTTTTACATAATCTATAGATTTTCAATTACAAGCACTTTATTTAATCAAAAAAATCATTATAAAGGAACATGGATGCAACTGATTACATTATAGTTAGAATTCTAGGTACAATAAATTATATTACATGAGAATTTATAAGTATGGATTATTGGATAGATTGTAGATTAGCAGCTGCAAGGGTATGATGATAATTGTGTTAAAACAGTTCTTATTTCAATAATATAGACACAAAACTGGATGTTAATTTTTTAGATATATCTACTATTTAGACTTTCAGGATTTCCATGTTACTGAGACAGAATTATCCTAAGAAATGTGTTAAGGATACATGTAAATTTACTTTTGAGTTTACTAAAAAAAATTATGGCTGTTTCTATGACAATGATCTTATTTTTATTAGTGACAGATTAAAAGAAATCATGTGGAATTTTCTGTTCAGAAGACTAATAAATTGAATGTATAACTTCATAATAAATATAGACATTTAAAAGTAGAAGTTAAATAAATAACAAAAGCTTAAAAATTATTGGAAAACTAAAACTGCAAAGAAAATAGATATTTGCTGACTGGGATTACTTTAGATATGTTTTTGATTCATTAAAACCAACATATGGACTTAAAAATAGTGTCACAATATTTTTAATTCATCAATGGCATTTTTTATATGATGATAATGATAATTCAAACAGTTGAAAAGATTGATTTAATTATCTTTTGAATAATGATATAAAAATAGAAATGACAACTTTTATCCAATTTTATGTATTCATTTAGATTTGAACAAAGATATTTAACTTAATGAAGTTTAAAAAACTCTTTGTAATCTAAAAATGAGAAGGATATATGTCCTGATAAGATGTCTAAAAGAGTTTTAAAATATACTGGTGATATATTACTTTAAAAATACTGTACTTGAAGTTTTGCTGCCTGATTATTATGGAATATCATTGTCATCCACTAATAATTTATTTTCAGTAACATATATATATATATATATATATATATATATATATATATATACTGAAAATAAATATATATCTCTGGTACAATATATATATATATATATATATATATATTGTACCAGAGATTCATTATGGTTTTGAATAATAGAGAATCACTGTAAACATAGTTTTTATTACCAAGCAAATATAAGAAAAATGGGTTCTTGTGACTTATGCTTAATGTAGCCACTTGATGGCATCGTTATTTGCAAAAATAATGAAGTGTAACGTTATTGGGCTGATAATTTTTTGCTTTCTGTTCTTCGACAATTTCTAAAAGTATTTTAAAAAAATTTACAAACCAACATTATTTTCTAAATTACATTATACATTTCAACATGCATTACTCTGAACAAATCAAGCTTTCAGCATGTAGCGCTAGAATGTGTGTGTGCGGGGGAGGGACACAGAACCTATGGTTTTAAAACAATGTACAATGACAGCCATTTCATTACTCTCATAGCTGTTCTCCTGCTAACATGCTTTTTTGCATGACTTAAGTGAAATAGTTCTAGGACATACCCTTTGGCAATTGTTTTCACCTTCCAAGATGTGTAGGAAAATGCATGACAGGTGTATAATTATTAGTATGTAATAGTACAACAGGTAAGATGTAATATCATTACTTCCAATGCACAAAAACCCTTATGGCCAGTTGGATTCCATACACCCTCATATCTTATGGTAGTGATCTGTGAAGTGTGCATTATTTCCATAGATATGTGAAGCACAATATGTGATGCCATCTAGACTTGCTAATGGCTAATACAATCGAAAATGTTCTATAGTCTGTAAGTTGAGCCATGTAAATAGCATATTTCTGTGCTTTTGCAGAGAAACAACACCATCAAGTGACCACATTGGGCATAACTTACTGCTACCGAAAAATGTTTTGAACAAAGAAGTGATGATTTAGTCAAAAACTTTGATTCGGTCATTTAAAAAGATCTGAAGTACTGTTTGAACTTAGTTCATTGTCCATTAAGTGTTATTATTAAGGGTAAAATGAAAATTTGGTATTAAATAAAAATATGTAGCTGCTCCAACTTTGTTTTAGATTTTAATAATATTGATCTTTGGATCTGTTTTGTAAATGGTTTAATGAATCAGAGATCAAAATGTGATACAGATTTGGTTAGTGAAAGTTTTAATTTAAATCAGTCAAAAGTATTTCTCATCAATTCACACTGTGATCTGCAGAATATACTTAAGGTTTTGAATGTAACATGCAAAGACTTTGATTGAACAATTAATGTTCAAAAATTCAATCAGTAATGAAAAAAAAATCTTTAATTTTTAGCTTGGATAGTTATCAACTTGAAAATAAGAGCTAACCTAAAAGGCAAATTTAAATGTTGAGATGAAATACTTACTCTATTGTGCTTCTGCTTTTAACAAATTAAAAGAGAAGATTTCATCACAGGTGGAAAAAATTACTGCAATTAAATTAGCTATGTGTAGAGCTGTTATTTTATCTGATTTATTGCAATGAAATGAAATTTAGATCTTCAATCAATAGAATGTAAAACATTAGAAATTCCAATTATGAATTATCTATAAAATTTTAAAATTATGATAACAAGTTTATATGAACAGTTAATTTGTTTTTCAACTTTTTGGATGTTTTACTTTAGAGCCCACTATTGTAAATTTTTATTTAGATTTACTTATGTTATATAAAGAGCTCACAAATACACTCTTAACAAGCTTTGCAGAATATTCTTAATCCCAGACCAGTTTCTGCTGCTGGCTTCCTCAGTGAGGTGCTAGGATATTCAAGCATTAGATTAAAAATACCAGGACAAAGCCCAGCACTTTATCTAATGGATAACTATTAAGTAGAAAGTCTGAAATTTTCAGACATCCATATGTCTTCCAATTCAGCTATCTAACTTAAATAACCATATGGGACTGAATTAAGTTCAGATACACCATATATTAATAGCTTTAGCAATATAAAATCACCAAAGCCTAATATAATGCTTGAATATCCTAGCACCTGACTTAGGAAGCCAGTAGTGAAAATCACCAAAGCTTAATATAATGCTTGAATATCCTAGCACCTCACTGATGAAGCCAGTAGCAGAAACTGGTCTGGGATTATGAATATTCTACAAAGCTTGTTAAGTGATTATTTGTGAGCTCTTTATATAACATTTGTAATACAAGCTTGTTTAAATTAGGTCATATAACATCTGACTTGATTTCTTTGTAATTATATTGATGTGGCCATGTGAATTGATTGAACAATACAATGCTTCCTGAAAATATTTTACAGAGAACTTTCTGTGTACTTTTTGGTGGGTGATGAAGACCCTGTTTATTTCATAAAGATTATTTTAAAGACATTCTAAAGAAGTGGAATATTGAGTGCTTTCATTGGCAAGATAAGGGTGAGGATAGAATATAATGGAGAACTACATGTAGACAAGATTTTGGAGACTTTCAGAAAAAAAGTTTGTTTCAGAATAAATTAAAAGACAGCATCACAAAATATTAAACAACATATTCTATATATGGACATATTTATATTTCACGGATTGGCTTGTATCATCATTACAAAACTCATTTGTAATGTATTATTGTTTCTTTTTTCTGAGAATGAGACTATAGTCATATTCATTGGATGCTGTTGATGATTAATGAATTATGGATGATGATATTTGGGGCTTAGCATAGATACAAAATGATTGAGTCTTCAAAACCAGGTTCCTTCTTTTAAACTTGTTTTAATAATAATGATAATGATAGTAATCATAAAAGAGTATATTTACTATAGGATTAAGTCATAATTATCTACATAGATAGTATTTTATTATGCATAAAAATATAAATTTACATTTTAATATATAATGTAATTAAATTATTAGCAACATATATAAATAAATTATTTTATATTTTTTTTTTATTTTTTATTTATATGCATTTTTATAACTCTTTATAAGAATCTTTGGCACTTCCATTTGGCATTCATTATGTTGTTTATTTAGTATTTCTCTAAAGTGAAAACAGAGTATATCAATTCTGTTTAATGCAGATTAATGAGATATGAAGAAGTCATTGCTTGAAATAATTATTTTTTATGTATTGGGTGGTTTAGCATAGTACCAAATTTAACTGATTACTTCAAAGCCATCATAATTTATTTTTTCAAATAAAGAAATACTAATCATCGTACATAAATATGTTAAGTCAATTAGCTTTCAGTACAGTATATAAGAAACAGCAAAATTATGAAATAACTAAAACCATAGCAATTTTTTCCAAACAATAGTGCCATTCTATGCAAACTGTAGTTATCAATGGATGCTAGAAGATTTTTCCATCAAAATCTCTATCTGGTGTATACTCTTCTAATGTCTCCAGATGCTAGTTTCTAGCTTATGGTCTTCATCCATAAGAAGTCTTGAATCTGAGAAGATTGCACCTAAATCTTTGGATCTAATGCAACTCTCCAGTAGCCATCTTATACCTATTTAGTTAACTATAAAACTATGATCCTAAAATAAAAACACAATAATGTTTTCAATCACACAATAATGTTTTCAATCAGCTCATTCACTTATATAGTCTACAAATCTGAATCCAGTTTAGTATCTGTACATTTTGGTGATTCTGGTTTTAAATAATCATAGTCACATCATTAAACTACTAAAAAATCATCTTTAAGAATATGAGATAACTAATTTTTAATAATGACTGGCAATATTTTTTTAAGATTTGTGGTATTTTTTGATTATATCTCTATATAATTATAAATAATAAGCCATTCAGCTCCCTAATTTCATGTAATATCACAGTCATAATTTTAACTTATTTTACAAGAGATTACCAATTTAATTAATATATATGATGCATTTAATATCACTCAATTCTACTAAAAGTTTAATGCTAAAAATATTTCATGAATTAATCGTACAACCAGAAGCCTATTGGATTTGATTTTTTTCTTCTGCATTTATCACTAATTAAAACATTTGACTTGATTTTATAAACCATATCATAATATTTTTAGTTATTTTTATACTCTCCAAGTTTTTCCCTATCATTTCTTTGTTGGTTACTCATATGGAGTATAAGATACTGTTTTTTTTTGTTTTTTTTTTAGAAAAAGTAAATGATTTATTGTCCAGGAGTTCATAAGTAGTTTGAGCATTGGAAGTTATAGAAGTTGTGATCCATGGAACCTTGAACTTCAGAGTCCATCATTCTACCTCTGCATTAAACCATGCAGGACAATGCATAAATTACTAATACTTTATCTAGATCTTGTCTTATTATTGTCAAGTTTTGATAGCAATAAAATTCTTGAACAGAACTTAAGCACATTCCATTTATCCTTTTATTTTACTTAGTTTAACCAGATATTGGTTGTTTACTTTATAGTTTCACTAATTCATATATATTAAAATTTTATTTTATCCACTTTTTATATAAAATCTTTATTTTTTGTACAATGCTTACATAACATCTATCAACATCGACAGTTTTGATTGCCCTTGCAATCTTCTTTAGAACTTTTAAACTTCTTTATCTTTCATGTTTCAGCTCTCTTTCAGGTTTAACTGAAAGAGAGCTGGCAATCGAAACTGTTGATGTTGATGGGTGTTATGTAAGCATTGTACAAAAAATAAAGATTTTATAAAAAACGGATTAAATAATTAATTAAGGCAATGCAATAAAGGAACAAATTAAGATTAAATATTAAAATTTTCTTATCATCTTCTTTTATAACACTTTAGTGCAATCTTTTTTTATATAATTCCTTCTTTATTTTATTTACAGTTTTGACTATCCTGCAGTCTTCATCAGAGCTTTCTATAAATTTTATTTCTTTTTCTACAGCTTTCTATAAATTCTCTCTCTCTCTCTCTCACTCTCTCTCTCTCTCGCTCTCTCTCTCTCTCTCTCTCTCTCTCTCTCTCGCTCGCTCTCTCGCTCTCTCTCTCTCTCTATATATATACACACAACAGTTATAGAGAGAGAAGTAAAATTTACAGAAAGTTCTGATGAAGACTGCAGAACAGTTGAAACTATAAGCAAAATAAAGAAGGAATTATATATATATATATATATATATATAAAGATTGCATTAAAGTGTATAAGAGAAGATAAGAAAATTTTAATATATATATATATGAATATATGAAGAGAAATGCAAAAAAAGTAAAGGAGAAGATATAAAAATAGTTTCACTAATTAAATTAAACATTTAAAAATTGTGTTTTTTTTTTAAATCTACACATATCATAATTGGCTAAAGGTTTTCTTTCATTATCAGAACTTTTATTGTAATTTGGATTCACTTTGAAACAATGCTCATTGTAACTTCTTTATAATTGTATCTAAACCATAGATTGTTTAGAATATTTAGCTGTTGCATTTTATTCAATCTATGTTGCTCATGTTTTTGCAGAAAGATAAGCTAAAAGTAAATAGGTCGTATAGTACTATGTCAAAACAATAGCATTTGATTATTACTGGTGAAAATAAGCCATTGCTTATCATCCTTATGACACAATTTGCTTTAGCATATCATTAATGGATACATTTATAATGTTTAAATAAGTATTTTATACACACACACACATATCCTTTTTTTGGGGGGGAGGGGGAGCATTTAATTTTTCTGCGTTACAGTTGGTATGATTGGCTTATTTCAAACGTTTCCTCCCCCTTCCCTTTTCAAATATAGTACTTTGATTTACAAGGCCATATATTTTTAGCTATTCTATCTAAGAAATAGTAACTATTTCTATTATTTTAAAAAAAAAATCGTAATCTTATTTTAATCTTTAATAGTTTTAATAATAATGTTGATGTTGATATTTTGGATAATTCCCACATTCAAACTTACCCAATCTAAAATAATATTAGTCCTCTCACAATATACATGTATATGTACTTTAGCTTATCAGACTTGTCTTGAAAACATGTCAATTGCATTAAAATAATGACTTATAATACAGTATTTATGTATACATAGAATGTATTAAAAATCTGCGTATTATTATTTACATATAGTATCGATTCTCTTATATCTGTATACACTAATCAAAAATATTTCATCTTATATGCATTAATGAAAAAATAATTAATTCGTAATTTATTCATGCTTAAATAATTAAGTTATTCTAATTCCGTCCGCAAGTAAAAGTAATGATTACCAATGTACCATACCAAGAATATGTTTCTCTTGAAAGACCTACATAAACTACTATACATATATATATATATCTTATTTGTGCTATGAAGCAATTATCTTGAACTGGTTGGCTCATTATTTAAGTATGATGTCAAAATTGGTAAGACTATGATACATCAATGAAATGATTGATTACTTTATTTAAACTCTATTGAGTAGTAGTCCCCTTATATTATTACCAGTTTAGTATTGATGTGCATTTGCTTTAGAATTTTATAGTGAAATAGTTAACTTCAAGAGTATAATACATCTTTTAAATATGAAAACATGAATTTGTACTAATTGATCTTAAGGATGTTTTTATTGTTCCAATTATTACAAATAAAAGTATAGTAAATATTACAATAATTATCATAGAATATTATCTTCATGGATTAGTATACTCAAAGATTAAAATGATAGTTACATTAAAAGGATAGATATTATTCTAATCACATGCACAAAAAAAATTGATGTTTTTAGAAGAATTTACAGTGCATACTAAATTTCAACAGCTATTTATTAAACACTAAAATTGCAAATTTTGAATCTTCAGATCTGTCATATTAATAAAGCATGAAATTCCCTTAAACAGTGTGTTATGGAGACAAGTAAATCAATTCTTGGGTTCCCAAAAAGAAGAATCATGACTGGTTATTAATGATTTAATTAAAAAGAAACATGTGATAACCTCTGTTTAGTAAAATAGTAGATCAAATGTGAAGCTTCATAATGAGTATAAAGATCTGAAGGCTGAAGTTCAACAACTGATAAGAAGACTTAAAAAATGATTGGTAAATTAAAACTGCAAAAAAATATTGTCATTCTAGTTCTTTTTTTAATGCATTAAAATCAACATATTGACTTAAGAAATTGTATCACAATCCTTTGTTGGATTGGCTATGTAATAGAAGACTTGCTAATAGAGTAATTTTATAGTGAATTTGAATGTGGATTTCATAAAAGATGTAGACTCCATCTACATTATTAGTATTATCTTTAAAGATATTCTAAAGAATTACGTCAATTGTTTTTATTGGAAAAATATGTCAGAAAATAGAATACATTGGAGAGCTATAATTAGACATGATGTTGAAGTAATTTAGAAAAAAAAAGTTTTCTGTTGAGAAAACTAAAACACATCATTGTAAAATATTAAGTAAACAGAAAATTAACCAGCATGATTTATGTGTGGATTGTATTTGTGTTTCACAGATTGGTTTGAAAACTAAAAGAAATCATTGTAAAATATTAAGTAAACAGAAAATTAAACAGCATGTTCTATGTGAGGCTGTATTTGTGGTTCACAGATTAGTTTGTATAGCACTGCAAAACCCATTTTTAGAGTAGTATTCCCTTCCCTCTCCTTTCTTTTTTTTTTTGGGGGGGGGGAGTTGGAATGGCTGTACTCATTTTTGAATTGTTATTTATTATCACTGTTATCCACTACAGCTATATTACTTTCATTAAAACATGCAAAACTCTCCATACAGTAATGCCACTAAGTGCAAACTAGAGTAATCAATGGATGCAGAAGGTGTATGCTTAAATTCCCTATCTAGTGCCTATTCATCCAATATCCCCAGATTAGTTTCTAGCTTGTGGTTGTTTAGTATATTATTTTCAAGTATATTGTTGAATAGTAATCAGAAAATAGTAATAATTTTTTTATAACAGCTATATAAACATCAATAATAATTTTACACATAAAAATCCCTCTTCATCACCATATTACTAGCATTTTTTGCAATTATATATATACCATCTTATATAATTTTCCATTCATTTTTAATTAATCAATTATTCATCAAATTTATAGAAGTCTTGTAAATATTCATACAATTATTCAAATTATTTTTAATATAATACATTTCATATATTTGTTTAATAGATAAATTTGTAAATAAATAAATGGTTATCATAAATTCAAAGTTATTTTAGAAAATCAAGAAATACTAGAAATATAAATTGTATTTTTTGTTTTGTCAGAAAAATGCAAAAGAAGTGTCAGGAGCTAAGAAAGTCATGGTAATTGATTCAATTAATCAATAGATCTGTATCAGTATTTGTAATATGTTAATTCATTGAAGTTAATTCATATTATATAACTTCTACATGATGAAATGGCTGTAAATTTTATATCTTCTGGTGAAAAATATGAGACATTTGAAATAAAAATTGGTATTAACAAGGATATATATTAACTCAGTTATTAAAACAGTCAAAACTCTCCATACAGTAGTGCCATTCAGTGCAAGCCAGAGTAATCAATGGATGCCAGAAGGCTTGTGCATAAAATCCCCATCTAGTGCCTATTCATCCAATATCCTCAGACTAGTTTTTGGCTTGTGGCATCCATTGATTACTCTGGCTTGCACTGAGTGGCAATATGTATAAAGAGTTTGCCTGTTTTAATAACAAGAGCAAGCATAAGAAATGGTGATCATATGCTGTTATATATATTAACTCCAACTTTGTTTTTTATTTTTGATAATAGTCTTTAGAATTATTTATATTTAGCTTCATGATCCAAGAATCAAGATGCAGTTAGGTTTGATGGTAGATCTTTTAATATAAATTGATTAAAGACAAAAAAATCACTTGATCTTCATTTCTGGACTTACAATATGCTGATGATAGAGTTATCTTCATCAATTCATGGGTATGTTTTTTCAATTTACTATATGTGTAAATATAAAATCTATTATCAGGCATGGGAAATGAATTAACAATAATATTTATTTAATTTTTTAAAAAAGTATTCTATAGTGGACTTGAACATGGTCTTCATGTAACAAGCAGGACTTGTTTACACTATAAAAATGATCTCATAACTTTTATAAAAACTAATATTTATTTATTTATTTGTTTAGGGAAGATAAGGCTGAGGATAAAAACAATGGAGAAATAGAATTATACAAAATATTTAATTATTTCAAAAAATACACTTCATTGCAGAAAAAGTTGGGTCATTAGCTTGTTATATATTTAACATATTTGTCATTCACATATTATTTATATAACCATTATGAAACTTATCTCTAATCTATTATTATGATTATTTGTCTTTTAATAAATTTTCTGTTATTTTTATAGTGTAGCTTATGTTTGTAATAGTATAAAGAAGGAGTAATCCCTACAGTTATGCACTTTATAACTCAGGCACATAAAAGATTTGAGCCCTGATTTCATCCCAGTGAGCAAAGACTAGCTTATGTATAACTAATATCTAAGCATTAGAATACACTTACACTTTTCAAGGTGATGCTCATGGGTGATTGCAAGTAGATTCGTAAGGCACATGACCATAGGAATTGTTTCTTCTTTATAACATTATTTCTCTTGTAATTATTTTTACTGGAATTGGAATAGTCGTACTTACTTTCAAGTGATTTCCTAAATGATAATGACTTTTATTAATTCCAGCATTAAAATGTATCTTAATGATATTATAGTTTTATTTGGTTTGTTAAAAAAAGTTTTAGTCAATCATATACAACTCATTTACTTATATATCAAAATAAAAACTTTTTTGAACTAAATCTGGAATATTTATCTATATTTAATATTGTAAAAGACCCAGAAAGAGGCCACATGTGAAATGTATGGATGAAATAAGAAAGTGTGCAGGGGTGATGCGGACAAGAGAAGCTAATGATCAGAGAAAATGGTTTGAACTTGGAAAGACCTTCATACTGCAGTGGATTGATAATAGTTGTGATGATGATGATGATGATTATACTGAGTAAATAATTTTGCTAATCTATTTGATATGTCATCAATCTTCTTCATATAGACTTTATCTTTTATTTATAATGAATCTCATTCCAAATGTATTTTTAATATTTTGATTTTATAATAAAGTATAATTTTCAATTTTCTAATGAAATATGTTTTCATCATTTCTTCTAACTTTACAACGTCGAAAATGGTTTCATTCATTATTAGACAATTTATCTTTCCAATTTTATCTTTTTTGACTTAAAAGTGACCTATAGTTGTAGATAGCCAAATAAAAAGTTATCAGTTTTTCAGTTCACAACCTGGTATTTCTTAACAACTTGTGCTTTCATCACATCAGTAACTATAGCTTTAGTTGACCATTTTACAGCTTCTAAAATATATTTTTCTCTATCACAAGAATCTTTTATATAATACTAAGCATCAACAATTATACCAGTAAACATCACAATTATTTTCAAATATCTTGCTGGCAAGGATTTTGATTGATGACTTATAAATAAATGTAAAAAAAAAAAAACTAAAATTATGTGATCATAAAAATCATACACCATGTAAAAAAAGTCAATTTTTGTATCTACTTTATTTATTATAGAAATTGCTAAAATTATTTTAAAGTATTAAGGTGGCAAACAAGACATAGCAACTTTGTTCATTTGGATTAACTTGAAAATTCTAGCTTTGCTTTATTTTAGAAGGAATCAATCCAGATATCTTTTTCCTTCTAGCCAATAAATCTTATTACTTTTCAGGAACAACAAGTGCATATTAGAATAAGATTTTATAGATTATTTTTCTTTTTCAAGTAAATGGCCATTATGGTGAAGTAATCAATGGCTAATTTTCAATGAGATTTGGATTTCAAGTCCAGAACACTATCATGGAACAGGAAATAGTTGACAAGTTTCTAATATCGGAAATTTTTCAAATAACCAACTTTAGCTCACCATCCAAAATTAATTGCTAAAAGGAATATCTGATTTTTCATTGAGATTATCTTTGTTGGCCATATGAATGTAGATGTGATGGCCATAATATATACAAGTAATTGAAATACATTGAAACTTTCTCTAATAATAAAGAGACGTCTTTCAACTCAAGTATAGAGACAGTAATTCATTTAAAAAATCAAGCAACTGGAAACTTAACTGATTTTATTAATAAATATTTTAATAGAGGGATTTTAACTCAGGATTTTTCAATTTATTCATCTTCCACTATATTTCAAACAACCAATACACATAACCACACACATACGAAAAAGATACATAATCCCTAATATGCGTATTTCGTGCAGAACCAGCACCCTGAATTCAAATCCCTCTATTTACATATAATGTATAAGAAACATTCAGTATAAGCAAAATTATATACCGCCTTACACTACCCACTCTATCTCATAACACTCTATCTCATAACACTAATACATTTGTCGTAGGTCGTGTGAAAGTCTGCGCTCATATACCCTACGTATATTGATACAGGTATATAATAAGCCTATATTTCAGTTATGTCGCCTTAATATAAATATTTTTAAAAAAGTATTTAAATGTCGCAATAATTAACAACCCATTTAGAAAAAAAAGTAAATGGTGTATATATTAAAAAATTAGACGTTTTTATTGTTAATTATGAAAATGATAAAATTAATGTGAAATGTGATTAAAACAAAATGATAAATTGGCAATAATCCCATTTTACAATTTATTTCATAGATCCAAATTTGTTCAAAATAGAATCCTCAAAAATGTGAAAACTAACATCAGAATACGAAAGGATTGTGGAATTATTTTGTTCTCGTTAGGGGAAAAAATCTAACCTTTTTTTTTTGTTGTTGTTGTTATTAATGTTATTCTCTATTTTTCTTTTTCTTGTTAAGCACTTTACGATTTTATAACAATATAAATAAATAAAAAACATAATTGAAGAAACAAAACAGAAACATAAAAAGCATTCTAACCCTTTGCGTATTGATTATTTATTTAAATAGTTTTATTAATAATATAAAAAAAAAAGGTTCCAAAAAATATGCACATTAGTGTGAAAATTAAGTTGATGTTTAAAAATAACCCGATGTGACTTATTTATAAATAACAAAAATGGGTCTATATTTAATTTTACTCACTATTTAAATTTCACAAACACACATGCTCGCACAATAAATCATTAATCATTAATGGATTATTTCAAGACTAATTAATCTTTTATAAGATGATTATCATAAACAAAGTTTACATAAATTATAATGATAATAAGATCAACTGCGTTTGAAACAGACGCCATGCTTCTGGTATAATCGCGCAAATCCCATCTGAAATTTTTTTTTAAAAAATAATAATAATAAATTTGAGTTTAAAGCATTGTGGTATTTGTTAAAAGGCCAATACTTATTAAATTTGCATTGCTGAAACAATGTCATTTTAATTTACACTACTGGTCATGGGTCGGGCTAGCTCTTGACTACTTTACACTCTAGAAAGTCCATCTACTTGCATTCTCTTCTCCTTTTCGAAAAGAATAAAATGTATTAACAATTAACAAAAATATCTACTTTGTATAAAACTGTGATATTTAAATATTAATACTCTTCCTTTCACTGGGTTTTGATTCACAGATAGCTACACACTTGATAAATAGTAACACCAACCCTGACCCTGTGAATAATTCTATTATAGATGCTGAATAGGAAAAAATGGTAATTTAATTGGAAAACAATCACATAATTAGCAAACATAAATTACATGCCCATTGAAAAGTA
This sequence comes from Epiperipatus broadwayi, assembly GCA_028023455.1. NCBI lineage: Eukaryota > Metazoa > Onychophora > Udeonychophora > Euonychophora > Peripatidae > Epiperipatus > Epiperipatus broadwayi. The sequence continues at coordinate 7,717,983 of JAQFVV010006222.1, forward strand.
CATTCTTTATTGATTATGCTTTTATTATTGGGCAGTTTTTAAATCTTTATCTATTTTAAGAACTTTAATGTCCTATAGCTAACCTATTTACTAATCTACCATGTCCTAGACTTTTGGTCATAATCGAGTGGACTTCTAAAGTAACTTAGGAATTCAACTAAATTTATGAATAACTATCTATTGTTAAAAGATAAAAATATTAGAATATGATTTAGTGATCTGAATGATAAAATGATGATCATAGAAGAAAGATATTATTGCTATATGATACAACCTTCTCTACTAATAATTTGCAGGTATTGATTGTATGCTCTATTTTTACCTTTAACATGTTCATTTTCACTAAATAAAAAATCCTTTATGTTAATAATATTTTTTTATTCTTAGCAGCTTAACATGTGTTAAAATGAAAAACTTAGCTATGTGAATGCACTGTGGCGGTTGTTTACATTTTTCTGATAATCTTGAGCAATACATTTGAACAAGTAAAGGTTTAAGTAAGTTCAGTCTTGTTAAATAATTATATTATACTTTAGCACAAACGTAAACTGAGTTAAAATGTAATTTTGAAAGTAATGCATTGATCTTTATTTGATATATTTAATTTTTAATGTAAAATTGAAGTACAGTATAGGTCTGTGTCAAAAAATATTAATATTTTTTGCACATTAAAAGTATTATTGATAATAACTGATATTAGTATTCATGATATGATGCTGGCATGATTTAAGTATATTGGTCTACCTGAATGAAATTGATTCAACTAAAAGGTACTGAAAAATTGTTTACATTTGTCCAATATTGAAGTGAGATTCAAATTATTTACAAATTTTATATATATTCTAGCTTACATTTGTAGTCATGCTAATATTATAAATAATTGTAAATAGAAGTCACAACCATGAAGACAAATAAACAATCTATTTTTTTACATTATTATTCTTGATTATTAAGTTTAGACTACTTTATATAAAAATAATATTTTATACATATATATCATAATTAATTATTACATTGTAAAAATATTTCTAACCAAAATAGATATCAAATGTATATCACAACTCACATCTTTGAAACATTTGTATTTCTACACCCATATAGTCTGCCTTGTGTATTTTACTATAGCAATAGAATAGCAGATTTTAGAGCTCCATCGATCTTAATATAGGCTCAAATTTTTAATAAACTTATAAAAAATAAAACATTTAAATTATATATAAATTTCTAAAGTGCAACTACTATTTATAAAATACATTTTTGCATTAAAATATTTACTGCTTCATAAAGTTCTTTAATGTAATTAGAAATTTGTCAATCTATAATGATGTGCTGAAAATTGATTTCTGCTTGGCTACACAAGCTTCTACAAAGCTATCATTAATTATTATATATATAAATTTCTTGTGGTGTAATATTTTTGATTTACAAGATAATATATATTGGAAAGAATTGGTCACCATCTTTAAAAAAGAACATCATGTCATATTAAGGAGGAATAGTAATAATATAATGAAGTGTAAAGTAGAGGAGATTCAAAGTAGGGTGAGAGCTAGTGAAATTGTAAAAATCAGTTTGGTTAAATACTTCTTTGAAACCACAAATTATTATATACATGCACATAGATAGATAGATAGATAGATAGATAGATAGATAGATAGATAGATAGATAGATAGATAGATAGATAGATAGATAGATAGATAGATAGATAGATAGATAGATAGATAGATAGATAGATAGATAGATAGATAGATAGATAGATAGATAGATAGATAGATAGATAGATAGATAGATAGATAGATAGATAGATAGATAGATAGATAGATAGATAGATAGATAGATAGATAGATAGATAGATAGATAGATAGATAGATAGATAGATAGATAGATAGATAGATAGATAGATAGATAGATAGATAGATAGATAGATAGATAGATAGATAGATAGATAGATAGATAGATAGATAGATAGATAGATAGATAGATAGATAGATAGATAGATAGATAGATAGATAGAGATAGATAGATAGATAGATAGATAGATAGATAGATAGATAGATAGATAGATAGATAGATAGATAGATAGATAGATAGATAGATAGATAGATAGATAGATAGATAGATAGATAGATAGATAGATAGATAGATAGATAGATAGATAGATAGATAGATAGATAGATAGATAGATAGATAGATAGATAGATAGATAGATAGATAGATAGATAGATAGATAGATAGATAGATAGATAGATAGATAGATAGATAGATAGATAGATAGATAGATAGATAGATAGATAGATAGATAGATAGATAGATAGATAAATAGATAGATAGATAGATAGATAGATAGATAGATAGATATTAAAGTCGGGTATTGCTATTGAGATGCATTTGATATTTATCTATTTACTTCTCTCTCTACATATATAATGACATGCTATTAAGCGATTAGTTAAAATAGCCACTATTAGATGATGTAAGTAAATATTATTTAAAAGTCTATTGGCCTAAACAACAACAACAGAAAGCCTTCATTTAATATTCAAATTTCTACACATAACCGCTTCATAAGCTAGATATTAATCCTTGATTCCCAACTTTATAATTATGATCACATTTTATAAAGGTGAATAACTTTTAATGTAATATTTAATTTAGGGCATTAAGAAATTTAATGCTAAGATAGGGAAATAATTGAAAGATTAAAATACTATGGAAAAGGTAGTTATGATGGCAGAAATGAAAAAGGACACAGGCTTATGGAATTTTCAGAGAAAATGAATTCATTCTTTGTGAAAAATACTAAATGAATATGGAGATATAAGTATACAAATGAGGATACAGCAAAATAGAATTTTATTTTGATTAACAGAAAATAAGTAGTTCACGATTGTAATGTTTTTAATAGATTTAATGTATTGTATATGATTTGGCACAGTGGAAGAGTATCAGACTAGGAAGCTTAAAATGTATAGATTACACCAACTCTATCAATGTCAGCACTCAATCTTCTTATAAACTCCCAAACAATAAAGCTATTTGATTATTTATTTATTTTTCAAAAGTGATGATTAGAGAGTCATAAAATATGTAATATTAATATAAAACTAAAGTGATGTAAAAAGACTGTTTATATTACTAATTTCCAAAACACTCCGATGAAATTAAATTAAAACTTACAAATCATTTTAAAATATTAACTTAAAGATGATTCAGACTTGTGGAGATTAATAGGAAGACAACAGATATTCTACTAATAACTATGGCAAAGATAAAGCAGCAATTCATGAGTAAAATTTTACATAAGGCAAACAATGTATGAAAAAAGATATGTATATGAAAATATTTAAAAATATCTAGAAATTCCGTGAAGTGGCTCAAAAAAGAGTTAATAATATTTTTTTTTTAAAAAAAAAAGCTATAAATTCACAAGAAAATCTATAAAAGAAAATAAAAGTTTCAAAACAACATCTTGGTGTTGGAAAATAATTGTTTCATCAATAATAAAAAAAAAAAAGGTAAGAACTATTATAAAAAAAGGAATGACATCATATAATATGGGGGAAAGATCTAATAAAGAATTATGTAATAATAAAGTATAAAAACGCAAAATTGCATTAGTGGTCGAGAGGTCAGCGCGACTGCCTTGCACTTGCAGGTAGTTGCCCAGGTTGCGGGTTCGCGTCCCAGCCAATGCTATGACACTTAAAAAAAAAAAAAAGCAAAATAATTACTATAATTTCTAAATATATTAAATAAAATGATGTGGCATGTAATTAAAGCTATGAAGAAGAGAAAATCTTTAGTAAATTATGAAATTATCATTGATATCTTTAAAAAACAAAACAAATGAGAGACATAGAAGAATTAGCAAAATTATATACAAAATATCTAAATAATAAAGCTATACTAGATAAAGAATGTATTAGAAACTACAAATCTATCATACTTTTATTAATTCTATATAAGACTTTTATCAAAATAATTGCAATTTAAACTAATCAAAAGAACAAGCTGGATTTAAATATTGTTTTGGCATTGTCATAATGGAACATATATTGAGAAAAGTTATAGAAAGAGCCCAAAATGTGTTGACATTTTAAAAAAGCATTTGATTCTACAAACATTTTTATAATCAGTAATGTTTTGGGCCGTCAAGATTCAGATCTGGGATATTGTCATATTAGAATATGCAACAGCAATGATCGTGCTATATTGTGATAGTAAGTGTAATTCTATATCTTTAAAGCTTTTGCAGAAGTTTTAAAAATATTTTGTGGATTTAAAAGGAATGACTATACATGGATCTTGCTTAAATTATCTAGATTTTGTAGATGGTATAGTTATTTTTGACAATAAGGTTTGAGCTTCAGAAAATATTATCATGCCAAACATCCTTAAATGAAAGTAAGACTACAGCTAGATGCTAACAAGACTAAAATAATGTTCGATGGAGTTTCTCAGAAGTAAAAAATAAAGATTGATAATCATGAATTAGAAGAAATTAACAACTACAAATATCTTGTTTAAATTATTAACGAGATGGAAATAATGAATAAAATTAATTACAGATTTAAATTTGAATGAAGTGGATTTTTCTTTTTTTGATAAAAATAACTTAAATTAAAAAGAAATGTGTTTAGGTCTTTGAAAAGAAAGATTTTAATTATATGTGTTTTATCACTTTTTATATATGGATCTGAGATTTGGACAATAACAAAAAAGCAAAACAGAGACTTCAGATCCAGTTAAATCCAGTTAGCAAAGAATGGGAAAATGCATGTTAGGAATAAAAAAAAGGGATCAAAACCAAACTATGTGAATAAAAAAACAAGCAGATATCATTGATATCAAGCTAAATAAGATATTTTGCTAGCAGAGATAATAAGAGATATACAGTTAAAAATTTAAACTAGATCTCACAAAGACTACAAAAAATTTAAAAAAAGAACTATATGGATGAACAAATGATTAAATTGTACTGCAACTCAAATGATGTTTAAACAATTACATATACACACATGCATATTTATATATTAAACAGGTTTATCCCAGACAGTGCAGTTTAATAGGATTCCTAAAATGTGTAATAAATTAATAATTTCACATAAGAAATAAGTAATTATAATGATTTTCTATAACAAAAAAAAAATCACATCCTAAATTGAAAATCTATAATAAACATTAAAAATCTGATTTTAAAAAAAAACCCACAAAATTGAAAAAAGTGATAATAAATAAACATTTTATTAAATATATCATAAATATTAAACATATATAACCTGTATAATAATAAAAACACTTCAGTTACTGTGATTTATTTATTTTTTTAAAAATGCTAATTTTATACATTAAGATCACCACTATGAGTCTTTTTATATTGGATGAGATTATGAGATTAATGCTTTCCTGAATCACGCTTCATTAAATTAAAATAAAACATGTAAAAAAAAATTAACATATTGTACATTTTAAAATTTATTTTCGGTATACTTTATTTTGTCATCAATTATTTTTGTTTTTATAATTATGCAATCAATAAAACTTTGAATTCTTTTTTTGCAGGTCTATTAAAAAATTTGGTCCTAATTTAGTGTATGGATTACCAGTTTTATTGATCTACATATATAAAAACCGAGGGATAAAAAATAGAATGTTCATATTTACTCTTCGTTGATCAAGGCTACAAGAGAATATTAAATAAAATTTAAAAAATACTGTAATATATTTTTTTGCAGTTATAATAATTTATTTACCAAAACAATATCAATTATTTAAAATAAAAAGAAAACATCGATAACAAATCAAACATGGTAGAAATTCAAATTCGTAACGAATCTGCATTTATTTTTGAATTTATATATGACTGCATTTATCATTAAATTTACATGTAATTAAAATGAATGATTTCCCCCTGATTTATGTAATTACAACGACTATGAAAAGATAGAATGATACCATCCATCTTTTGGACCTGTTGTTATATAAGCTTAGTTTTTTGGTGTACTTTAAAACTATAGGATGAATTTAGTCTTTAATTTGCACATAAATTAAGATAATAGATCCTATAGTTTAAAACGATGTCAAAAAACTAAGCTTATGTAACAACAGAATTAAAAGATACATAGTATCATTTTATTTTTCTGTAGATGTTAACATAATATAACTCAGTCAGAGGTAGTCAATTCTATTTCAATTATATATATATATATATATATATATGCAACTGTGGCTATTTTCATTTATTTAATATATACTTTTAACAATAAATTCAATCATAAATGTGGGCATTTTAATTCAAAAGTGAATGCAACATTTGTTATAGATTTATACTTCTGCATACATTTTATTGGCCATCAATGTATTTTTTTCTTATGTAATTGCTATTATTTTGATAAATAAATTATTTTCATTGTAAAATATATTTTCTTTTATTTTATTTAATATATTCTTATATGAGCACAGACTTTCAGATGACCCATCACTCTCCACTCTATCTAATAACACTGATACACTCAAGCACATATATGCTGAAAAGATAAATAATCACCAATATCCGTATTTCATGCTAAACCAGCAATCATCAGTTGGTCCAGATTATCATCTCCCACACATATATATTATAAGTGCTCAGATATATATTAAGATAGACAATCTTCATACTTTAATGGACAGGCTCCAATCTACTACACACTCCAACTCTTCAACCGTCCATCCAATTGAAAATCTGATGATGGAATGCTCGAAGGCCACTCTGAGGCTGAGATTCTTGTCACACCCATGTTGACCTAAGGTCAATCTGAGCCCCACATGTACAGGACATAATCCATTTAATACATATGCAAGGATGGCAGACATCTCTACAATGTAATAACTAAAACACAGGCTTATTATATACCTGTGTCTATATATGTAATATAGGGTATATGAGCACAGACTTTCAGATGACCCATCACTCTCCACTCTATCTAATAACACTGATACACTCAAACACAGATTCTTGTCACACCCATGTTGACCTAAGGTCAATCTGAACCCCACATGTACAGAACATAATCCATTTAATACATATGCAAGGATGGGCAGACATCTCTACAATGTAATAACTGAAACACAGGCTTATTATATACCTGTGTCTATATATATAATATAGGGTATATGAGCACAGACTTTCAGATGACCCATCACTCTCCACTCTATCTAATAACATTGATACACTCAAGCACATATATGCTGTCTGCCCATCCTTGCATATGTATTAAATGGATTATGTCCTGTACATGTGGGGTTCAGATTGACCTTAGGTCAACATGGATGTGAGAAGAATTTCAGCCTCATGGTGGCCTTCAAGCATTCCATCATCAGATTTTCAATGGATGGACGATTGAAGAGTTGGAGTGTGTAGTAGATTGGAGCCTGTCCATTAAAGTATGAAGATTGTCTATCTTAATATATATCTGAGCACTTATAGTATGTATGTGTGGGAGATGATAATCTGGACCAACTGATGATTGCTGGTTTAGCATGAAATACGTATATTGGTGATTATTTATCTTTTCAGCATATATGTGCTTGAGTGTATCAGTGTTATTAGATAGAGTGGAAAGTGATGGGTCATCTGAAAGTCTGTGCTCATATACCCTATATTACATATATAGACACAGGTATATAATAAGCCTGTGTTTCAGTTATTAATATATTCTTGTAAATATAAATTCAATAATAAATGTGGACATGTTATTTTTATTGATTAGATTTTTCTTGTCCTCTATGGTAAATACTATGTAACTCTATCATATGGTTGATTGCTGTAATTTTAATAATGGATGTAATTAAATTATTTTTTTAAATATTGTTTGCATCTATTTTGTGATGCATTTTTATATGGTGCAAATTCAAATTTCTGTATGTACAAAAATATTAATTAGAATTTAGTTAAATAAAAAATGCACTTTAATTGTGTATATAGTGAAAGTTTATTATATGCTACATAAAATGTAGTTTTTATTTTTTCTTAGATTAAGATTTGTGGTGGAAACTTTTACCTATAATGCATCAGAAATCTTATTTCTAGACTACAGTATATGAATATTAAATCAAAATTGTGCAATTAAATCTATATATTATAATTGCAATTTATTATTGTATAGCATCTAAGTGTTTTAATTGCATAATGAAAATTGTTTGTACATTGATTTATCAAAGAATTTTACAAAATGTTCACCATTTAAAAATAAATTTAATTTTTTTAAAAAAATTGCTATAGTCAATCATCAATCACTGTCAACCATTATCATTCTATGGTAAGATGAAGGTTTCTCCAAGTTCAACCTATTTTCTGTGATCTCTAGCCTCTCTTCTTCACATTACTCCTGCACTCTTTTTTCTTTCATCCATCCATGTCATATGTGGTATCTTTCAGCATCTTTTACAATCTCTTGGAATCCAGTTTAATGTTTCAATTGTCCATCTATTATCATCTCTTTTAGAAATATGTCTAACCAACTCCATTTGTTTTTTAATTTTTTCAACAATGTCAGTCACACCTGTTTGTTCTCTTACCCACATATTGTGTTTTCAATTTCTTGTTATTCCTAACATGCATTTTTCCATACTTCTTTGAGGGGTCTGAAATTTCTGTATTGCTATTCTATTAAGTGTTCTGGTCTCAAATTCATAAGTAAGAACTGATAAAACACATTTATCAAAACTTTCCTTTTCTAATACTTAGGCATATTTCTTTTTAATATTGTTATTTCCACCAAAAGCACTCCAACCAAGTTTAATTCTATGATTAATTTCATCCATTATGGTTCCGTCTGAAATGACAATCTGATCATGGTATTTGTAGTTGTTAACTTTTTCTAATTCATCATAATCAATATTTATTTTCATCTTTATTATTATTGCTATAGTAAATTCTTATAAATTGAAGTTAGTAGGTACAAATTGATGAGATCATTATGGTGAATCTTCATACAAAAGTTTTTTATATGCAAATGTGTAATTTATAATTATTGGATTTATAGTTTGGCTTTACCAATTGTTTACCATATGCTCATTTGGTTGGGAGGTCAAAGTATATTCCATCGTATTTAGAAGTTGTGCCTTATGCATACATATAATATATACAAATTAAACTATACCTGATAAATATTGCTAATTAAATTTGATTTTTTAAAATTGCTATCTACATTTGTTGGTGTTGTTATTTTTTAATTTTAAAATAACACTAATAGTAAGGTTTATTATTTTTATGGAGTTTTATGAGTACTTAATACAATTTACGAGATCATTTCAGTTTTTGTTATATTGAGTACAGTTTTCATTTATTAAAAATGCATTTTAATAACTTTTAATAATTTAAATTAAATAAACTAACCTTTAGCTATCATGTTTTATATGAAAAACATTTCTAATAATACAATTTAAAATTTTTTAATAAATAAAAAACAAACATTTTATTTTATTTTATTCTTTTATATTTATATCATTTTTAACTTTGGTTTTTCTTTGTCTTTCTTTCTCTCTCTCTCTCTCTTTCACTTTTAATTTCTATAAATTATGATAATCATACTTACTTATAAGAAGTCACTAATCAGTTAATGATGTATATCCATTTAATGCCTATTTGTACTGTACCAACAGATTGCAAATATTCTATTGGTTATTTATATATGTAATTTACATATATATGTAACATGGTCGTATCAATTTTTTTTAATCTTTAGTTTTTAAATTCCATTTAATTAACCAAATTCAGACTTTTTTACATTTTTAAAGTCAGAAACTTATTTTGTTTTCAAATCAGCCATTTTTTTATAATGGACTAATTGCTATTAATGAAACATTTACAATAAAAGTGTGTATAGCTAAAGAATTAAAAGTAAAACAATTTATTAAAATAGCCATTTAATTTTAAGTTAATGATTTTATATTTAAAAAGGTAAAACAGCTAAAATATTTAATGCCTCTCTTAATATTCTATACTCAAAAGAATAATGGATGTGACTATCTTACCCACGAGGCTAATTAACTATTGGCCAGTCAATTATTTTATGATTTTTCTTCTTATTTTACACTTTAATTAAAAATAGTGAATTGTTATTAATGGTCAAAAATTTGATGATTAATTAGGCTGGTTATGGACTGTCTACTTCAGTTATCTGAAAAAAAAAATTGAACCTCAATTTATGTACATATCATGTAGGTGTGGTGTGATATGAAGTCTTCCAAGTTACAATTGTTTTGGATACTTCTATCTTGTTTTAAAAATTTGTTATATATGTCAGTCTTTTATTGGCTAACTTTGATGATATACTTTTCTCTCCATACTATTATAAGTATTTATCATTAACGTTGGAACTGTTTTTTTAAACATCTTTAAATCTTAAAAAAAAAAAAAAAAAGTCTAATTTAAAACGACTGCTTCTTAATTTAAAAATCCAATTCAGTAGCTAACTTCCTTCTTTACATCCTGTAATTTAAGCAGACATTATCTTTATATCAGTTTGTTGATAAATTGAAATGTTAGGCTTCAAATTATCATCTATACAAATCTTTAAATGGTATGTCAAATTTATAAATTCTAATCATTATTAAGATATTCACACATGCACTATTTTTTTTCTATTTTTGTTGCTGCTGTTTAAAATCATTGCACTATTATATAAACTATGCACAAACATGAAATTATACACAAAATTAAATGAAGCACACAATTTTTTCATAATATTTTTTTAGAATTTAAATTGTATCGTTATTTGTCTTTACTGTAAAAAAATAAACTTATTATATCATTTACATGGACATTTGGAAAATATTTGCATATATTGGTTTTCTAAGCTCACATACAAATTAGTTTATAATTAAAATAGATCAACAAAAAATTATTAATACATGCAACAAGTATAAATGAAGAAATATTCATTATACACATTCTGCTAAGGATATAGGAAATACACATTAGAGTTTATTGATTAGATACAATGATAAATTTTGTAAGCCATATAATAAATAAATTCAAAATTGAAAACAAAATATTAAAAATATGATAAAAATTCTTAGACTTATTGTAACTCATGATAAGCAAGCCAATCATCTAGATATAAAATAATATGTGGAGAATTCTTTTATGTATAATAATGTTGATATTCTCGAAAGTGGAAACTCAATATTATTCACTACCTGGATTTTAAGCCAGCATTTTTATTTAAATGCTGGTATTTTTTTTTCAAATAAAAATATCATATATATAAAATATTTTTTTTAAAAAAAAGCTTTTATTTAATGTGAGGATTAATGCCCTAAATATACATATTTTCTTCAATCACAATTTGACTTGGAATATTTAACTTGAAATAAAAGTGAGTGGATAGAGACATCTGTAAATTGAGATTGAACTTAGATGATAATATTTTCTTTGTTTTTAATGCATTATTTCTCAAATTAAATAAAAGTAGTTTTTATAAAACATTTTATATATATATTGTTTTTAGTACAAATATATTTTGCAGCAGATTTTTTATAACTATTCATATTCATATTTATGAATTAAGAATATAAATAATATTATATTTGAAATAAAATTCATGTGAATTAAAAATCATTTTTAAGATTTTATTTACTTGTGAAGGCAACATTTTAATAAAAGCAAGTTTTAGTTAATTAAACAATTAAAAATTAAGATTTCATTCTTCATTTGTTTTTCTTTCTGTTTTAATAAACTGTAAATGCTTTTTAGTGAATATTTAATGACAGCATGTTTTTTACAACATCTTTCCCTTCCTCTGGTTAATGTGCATCACTGAAAATTTATTGAACTGATATTGCAAATTTTAAATTTGACCCACCAACGCTGATAACTGGTTGAATAATCTGGAAATACTTCAGTCCTATATTGTATTATCAATGGTGCCTAATAAGTGTACAAAAATTGGTAGCAATTCATTTGATAATGTTAAAAAATCAATCACAAGATTTCACACAGACAAACAAGCAAACAGAATTTCTAAAATACATAAGTGTTTAATAATATTTAAATTCAGTTTTATATCATTGATTTTGACACCAATAAGTGTCCAATATTACCATTTACTCATAGCATTCTGCTACATAGTTACTCAATATCCATTTGAGCAGATAACTTACACACAATTAGCTTTTGTTATATTTTCTATTTTATTTGCAAGTACAGATTTTATTTAATATGATTGTTTATAACTATAAACTTGTTCAACTTACTTATATTGAGAGCAGCATTTTAATATATTACAAATTAATTTGCTATCTTAATATAAACTGAGCACTGATTATATATGTGTGAGAGGTGATTATCCGAACCAAGTGATGAGTGAGTATCAGTTATATAAGATGGAGTGGATGATTAAAGGAAGCTTGAAAGTCTGGGTTCAAATCCCCTCTAATTAATCTAGCTTAAAATATAAATACTATACATATATTTAATTATTACATCTTCACCTGCATTTTTCCCATCCCTCCTGTATATTTAAATAGGCTTAAAGTACTACATGTGAGGGGTCAGATTGATTTATGGTCAACGTGGGTATGACACAATAAAAATTGGCAAACAAGAGCATTAAACACACCATCATTAGATTTTCAATGATATGGATGGCTGAAGAGTTGTAGAGTAGAGAATATTGAAGCCTGTCCATTAAAGTTTGAAGATTTTCTATTTTAATATAAACTGAGCACTAATTATTATATTTATGTGCAAGAGAAGATGAGCAAGACCAATTGATGAGTGCTGGTTCAGCAAGAAATATGTGCATTGGAGATTTTTTTTTTATGCATGTGGTTATGTGTATTGGCTGTATAAGATCGAGTGGATAACTAAATGGAGCTTGAAAGTCTGGGTTCAAATCCTCTCTAATTACAAATTAATTTCTAAAAACTTCTAGAAATTCACATTAAATAAAATATTCACTCTTCAGTTATTTTGATTATTTATTTAACTTTTTTTTAAAATTGCATTTAATAGAAATGATATTTCAAATAATGTGATTTAAATATTTGCATTAGAATGAGAAATTGTAAATAAATAACTCTGTAATGAATATATTGTAATGACGAGAGAAGGGATTGAAGAGACGCACGATTCAATCCCTTCAGTTCTGCTAAGAAAGAGAAATGAACTATCGTTTTCTACATTGAGGACTAGTTAAAGCAAAAATCTCCGGATGGATAAATAAATCAGCCTTCAGAATATTAACCTCTTTAGGACGGCATGGGAATTCACGTTCATGGCAAGCAACAGAAAAAGTTGGATGTTTTAAAAATCGTAAGAACTTTATATTCACTTGAAACAATAAGAACTCTAAATTTTAAAACTTTTTAGTAAATAATGCAATATAATCCTATCTGACCAAACTAAATTCTTCATTAATAATGTTATTTGATGTATTTGTTATTTATTTATCTAAAATCATTTCCATTTATTTAACTTTGTTCTTTAAGTTTATTTATGATTTCTGTTTTCCGATAAATTAAAATATATCAATGTTAAACTTAAGTTGGGCGTGGATGGCTGTATAGATTTGTAAAGTTATATTAGGGGAGGGTAATCTTAAGTTATTTGTGTCATTGTTAAATTGGGTCAATGGATTGGATATATTGGTGTGATTAGTAGATGTAATATCAGATTCGCTACGGGCAGAATCGTTTCATACGCCGCACTTACCCGTTTGCCTATGGAAGGAATTATAAGACGGAGAACGCAGTTCCTTTCTATGGAGTTTTTTTTTTTATTATTGCTCTTCTTGTCAGATAGATGTCATATTCCTATTTGACGAGAGGCAATTTCTTCTCTTAACTTTTTGGTGCTGCCGTATTTCGTATTACATTGAATGCATCGATATATCAGATAAATTGACACCAGTTTTGGCTGCGAACCTTTAGCCTAAGGTTAAATGGAGATAGAATGTTTTATTTTCAAATGCAAATTTATGTAGTCTATTCATACTCGACCCTAAATAAAAATGCATTAAATTTAAGTTGTTTATAGATGCTTGCATGGATTGGTTATCGGTTAAGTGTGTTTTGGGTTTTCATATTTGATCAAAATATATAGACATTCGATAAATAATGATACCTTACGGTGGGTATCTAAAATGTATTTATTTGGATGTCTTTTAAGTCATTGGTGACAATGCAAGTATCTTATGGTGAATACTATTGGGTTACTTATAAATTTCCCTCTGCAATTGTCAGTATCAATGATTTTATATTATGATCATTTATGTTTACTCTGAAATGTTTTTAACCGTGTAATCTATGTAACCGATCTATATGCAACATCTTAAAACAAGCTTTTATAATCCCATCTGTGCGAACTTAATTAAAATGTAAACTTATAATATAATAGAAATTAAAATGTAAATTAAAAATCTAAAGTAAAGTTAAAAAAATAATGTTAAATGTTAAAATGTAAACTGATACTAAAACAATTTTCAATCTTATATATATATATATATATATATATATATATATGCATAAATAAATGTTTGTATGTTAATTACTGGGAGTGGCTTATTTTATTCTTTTTTATATATATACTCTTATATTATATTATTAAATCTCTGCTACTCCCTGAGCTAGTGACTTGGGCTAACAACCGGAATCAAAATTTAAAAGGAAAAAAATATTATTTTTTTTTTTACTTACGTATCTGCCTACTTTATAAATTTTTCTAGGTTCAAATACCTAGATGGCGCCCTGTAGTGCAGATTACGTTAAGTGCTATTCTCCGGATCGTTACAATATATATGTATAAACTCAGCACTTTTGACAAAATTTTAACAACTTGCTTAATTACCAATTGTATTTTATCCTGTCATATTTTTTTAATAAAAGCAATTAGTAGTACACTTTTTAATATTATCTTTGAGATAAAACAGCAAAAATAAAATTTACCTCTCCCCTAAAAATCAGCTCAAGTTCATCATATTTTTTTTTTATGAAGTTATATATACTTGCCAACATACTTTTAGAATCTTACATATTGCTTTTACGTTATATTAATATGGGGATCTATTCTTTTAAATATTATTAGAAAAATTTTATTTAAGAATGTTCTATAAGATTCTAAAAATAGATCGAAAGATCATAAGACCAAATAGTATGTTTTTTTCAGCCTTTTGAATGTAATGTTATAGAAACTACTAGTAACAGACTTTCTAAAAAATTAATTTATGATGAATAAAACATGTTTTTATAGGATATACAAGCCCTGTTTATGGTAGAAAAGTTAACCCAAAGACACAAAAATGCAATATCAATTGCTTTTATTGAAAAGATGTGGAAGAGAATAGAATACAATGGAGACAGGCAAGGTGTTGAAGTCTTTCAAAAAGTAAAAGTCACTGCATAAAAAAAAAATCAATACTAAATATTAAAAAGACTAAACAACTGGAATGTAATTCATGTGGACATTTTTGTAGTTCCTGAATTGATTTATGCAATCATTGCAAAACTAACCTATATTATTATTATTTATTTATTTATTTTTATTCAGTTAAAATGGTTCTAGTCTTTTGTTAGTAACTATTAATGATGTTATGGTGACATTTTTTTTGCACATAACTAAGATAAAGTTTTACTTTAAAAAAAAAGAGTTAAATTTCATGACATAGTGATAATCTTTAGCTTTAATCACATTCATCAATACACACATTAACTATGTTCATTGTACATAATATAAAATTATAATAGTTAATAATGCAGTATCTTAATGTCATAATAGCGTAATTAAGCCTATAATTTAATTCTAAATATTAAGCTTTTTAGAATGAGCTTCTTTTAAAAGATGCGAAGCAACAAAATCAACTATCATTATTAATCAAACATTATTATATAACTATTGCCTAATTTTTTAACTTTGTTTTGAATGAAAAACCATAGACATTTTCACATAAGATTGGTAAAAAATATATGAATGTAGAACAACACAAACCTAATGCATTGCATATAAAATCTCAGTTAAATCTTATCAATCAAAAGTTTTCTTGCCTTTATCTGGAAAACATGACATACTGGTTTTTTAACATAATTTATATATAATAGCCAATGTAGCTTTTGGCATTTTTTAGTTTATGAGTATATATATTCATATCTGTAAAAATCAGGGATTCAACATCTGGGCTGCTATTGAGACCAATAACTCAACAAAGACTATGTATTCTATTCAATAGAGTCTATTGTGTCTTCTCTTTATGCTCTTTCCCATTCTTTTTTACTTTAATATTATTATTCACTTGGGTTGATATAAGTTAGGAGTCATTTGGTGTATCTCATTTTATTAATCATCTCTCAGCACTTATTGTGACAATGAAATTGTATGTAAACAATCTTATTTTCATTTTTAATTATATTGACAACAATTAAGATGCTAACCTTTTCATTATTTTTTTTTTGTATTTGAATATAATAAATACCATATAATATTAAATCATCCATGCACTTTACTATTGTTACACAATGCTTTATTTGCCACCCTCTTTTACAGTTTACAGTTTCGATTGCCCCAGAAATTTTCTTCAGAACTACAACATAATACAAAAATATGAATATAAATATACATAAACATATAATTTACATTATATTGTACTGATATCTTATCTGTACATATATAATTTTGTCTAAAAATTATTAAAATTAAAAAATTCTCATAAAAACAACGTAATGTTTCAATGTGATAATAAATAATTAAAAGTTTAATAATGGGAAGTTTAATATAAAAGTTTAGAGTTTTTAAAAATAAAAAAAGAAGAAAATACTGTTAGCCCAGGAGGGAGGGAGGGAATTAAACCCTGCATCATTGATAAAGTTTTACGAATTAATTTAAAAATAATTCTGGGGAGAGAGTTTAGCTTGGAAAGGTTAGAACTATAGTGGTTTAAATGAATCTTTTACATGAAATAAAAATATCTCTCTCTTTCATTTAAATTATTAAAGAAAAAAAAGGAAAGTAATCTTAAAGACTAAATAGTGAGTTGATTTTAAAATATATATGTGTGTTAATCATGAATGATTGTAAATATAATAAATGTGTACGTGTTAAATATTAAAAAATGATATAGAAAATTAAAATGTAAAACTCAGAATTTGTGATGGCTACTAATTAAAAATCCACAAAACAACAAGTTTGCAATAGCTACTGACAACAGGATTAAAACAAATAATCAAAAGCTTATCTAAGGAATTTCAATAACAACTGGGCAGATATCAAAATGACAACAGGATATCCTAATAAATAGTCCAGTTTTTTTTTATTGGACAATTAGTCCGGTTCAGTTAATTAAAGAGTTCAGATTGCAGTCAGTTCAGTTCAGTCAATTAATCAGATCAGATTGCAGTTCAGTTCAGTCAATTAATCAGTTTGGATTGCAGTTTAGTTCAGTCATTCAATCAAGCAATCTGTTATGTATCCAGAATCAGAAACCATGCAGTGTTGAGTAGCTTTTAGAAATATACAATCTTGCTTCAGCCCTTAGTCTAATGGAAGATCAGCAATTTGCCTGGTAAAAGTGATGCCTGTGTAACAATCTGAAGCCACCTGATGTCTAACTGTATTTAAGAATAGTACCACAGAAATACTAAGCATAAACCTCGAATCCAGCCAGCTGGAAATATTTTCACGTGAAGTAACAACCAGTATGAAGACAAAGTCCTATTGAGAATAAAGTCCACAACAAATAGCAAGAAGTATCCATGTTCTAAAATTCTAGGTAACAACATTTTCTTATTTCCATTTAAAGTATCCATTGCAATAGTTTGAAACCTCCCAGAGTCAATTAATAATGAACTCTATGGCATGCATAAAGAACTATTGATGTGCGTGTTTGTGAAATGTATATATATTAATGTTTTATGATCTTATAAATTTCATGTGTTTATTTAATATTCTCTTATACTTTATTGCATAAATTAAGAATGTGTGTGATCATCATATGTAATTATCATTGTATAATTTAATTAAGTTCATATATAAAACCATTAGAAGTAGAATAATAATGTTTAGTTAAATAAATTAGCTTTAAACTAATTTTGTCGGTCAATTCTTTTTATCATTAATTAAAACAATTTGTTATTGTATTACTTTTAATTGGGCTAGTCATGGGATATTTCAAGCACTGGATTATGGGCCTACTATCCAAACATGTTAGTTCTAGTAACTAACTGATGCCTGAGATTTACCTCAAAACCAATAAAAGGCTTGGATAGTAGGGGTTTGAATCTAGCAGTTGAGGTGGCTCACGGTCTGGAAATTGATTGTGTTATGCATTGCATAACTTAGTCTGATCGTGGATATTATTGACAGCTCTGGTATCAATAACATTCTTCCCTCTGCTCAAAGGGCCAATCCATTCACGTAATAGTTATTATATAAAATCATAATAAATAAGGTTTAAACCCAGTTAAACCAAGTAAATAGAGTATTCTGGATCTTCTACCATTTGAACCTGGTTCATTATATATACATCTTATAACCATCATCTATTTATTACCCTTTAAATATTATATAATTTTTTACCCTTTTTTTACATTCTATATTAATTAATTAATTAATTAATGTAAAGTCTTGGCAATGAAAAAAGAGTGATGGGAGGGGGGATAACAGACAGTTCTTAATGCAGTTAATAATAAATCATATTGGAACTGAATTTAAGAAATACTTTTATCATCAAACTTATTATATCATGGGAAATCTATATAAAGTTGCTCTGCTTCCCATAGATGTTGAAGAATCTTGGAAAAAGTAATCAAAAAATGAACTGTCTGACAAAATCTGACTGAGTTACTGTTTCTGGTGGATTGATCATATAATAGAATTAGTTGTCATATCAGTAAAATAATGATAACTATGGAGATAATGATGATAATAAAGGTAAATATTTTAATTTTTTAAATAAAAGTATATGGAATGTGCAATCTTTGCTTTATGAGAATTTTAAAATTTAAATATAAGTCTGCGCTACAAGGTTTAAAGATGAAGCTTTAAAGTCCATCTTATAAATAAAGGAAGTTTGACTAAGTAGGTAAGTGGGTGCATTTTTTTTAAAGAACATTATAATGAATTAAGAGAAGTTATTTCACTGTAAAATCTAATTTGATATTTTCTGTTTTTGTATTTCCTAAATATACTAATGAAAAGTTTTGATGCCATAAAAAACTGATTTGCTCAATAAACCTCCCATTTTATCAATGTTTGTGTTCTAATATTATTTTCAAGCAGTTAAGAAGAGTTAAAACAATAGTTTTAATATTTTATTAATGAATCATAGTGCTAATATCAATAAAAAATCATTTTTTTTCTTGCAGACTTTAATATAGTGGAAGATAGACTTTAATATACTGAAAGGTAGAACTAGTAAATTGTGAATAAAACAAAAAATAATGGTATAGATTCATAGAACTTAAATGGTTTACTGCAATTGAATTTTGCTGCAAACAAGGTTGATTATTATAAATATTTTATTGAACAAATCAC
The DNA here is from genome assembly GCA_028023455.1 of Epiperipatus broadwayi. Classification (NCBI taxonomy): domain Eukaryota; kingdom Metazoa; phylum Onychophora; class Udeonychophora; order Euonychophora; family Peripatidae; genus Epiperipatus; species Epiperipatus broadwayi. The sequence continues at coordinate 7,737,491 of JAQFVV010006222.1, forward strand.
CAATACAATGTCATCTAATGTATTATGATAAAAGTAAAAATAAGAATATACAAAACAACAATATTATATGGAGACTTACAAGCACAAATAGTTAGACACATCATAGATCTGAATTTTACAAAGTTAAAATGCTAGACATATTATAAAGTAACTCTTTCAATCGTAATAATAGAACATTTGATGCTTCATCTTTGTAAATGATTACTGCTCGCGCAGTTAAATGACACTAACATTAATTTATATTTTCAAGCTTGTTATGATATCAAAGTATTGATTTTTTTTCTATTTACAGACTATACCATGCATACAGGTATCTGTTGTTGAGTTCACTAAACCAAAATCTTGACTGTTTTTTTGATAATGATACTATTATGGATCTTGTTGAAAAAACATATAGAATATTTTACAAAGTAAAATAAGGTATAAATATTGAGATTCATAAACAATAAAGAGGCATCTTAATGACCAACAACAATTCTTTAAAATAATTGTCGAATTAAAATTGCAAAATGAGATGTAAACATTTGCCTATTGTGTTTCTTTTTGATCTTCTTTGACACAAAAATAGCATACAAAGTACAATATTATTATAAATCTATTAAATCAATAAATAGCACTTTTTTATATAATAATGATATTTAATATATAGAGTATATAAGCACACATTTTCACATGACCCAACACTCCCCACACTATCTCATAATACTGATATACTTGAACACATATATGTTGAAACGATTAATAATCACCAATATATGTATTTTATGCTAAACCAGCAATCATCAGTTGGTCCAGATTACCATCTCTACATATATATATATTAAGATAGCCAAACCTCATGCTTTAATGGACAGGCTTCAATCTATTCCACATTCCAACTCTTCAACCATCCATACAATTGAAAATCTGATGATGGAATGCTCAAAGGCCTCCTTAAGGCCGAGATTCTTGTCACATCTATGTTGACCTAAGGTCAGTCTGACCTCTCATGTACAGGACATAATCCATTTAATACATATACAAGGGATGGGCAGACACCTCTACTTATGTAATAACTGAAACACAGGCTTCTTATATACCTGTGTCTATATATGTTGTATGTCCATCCCTTGTATATGTATTAAATGGATTAGGTTCTGTACATGAGAAGTCAGATTTGCCTTAGGGCAACATGAGTGTGACAAGAATCTCAGTCTCAGGGTGGCCTTTATCATCAGATTTTCAATTGGATGGATGGTTGAAGAGTTAGAGTGTGGAGTAAATTGAAGCCTATCCATTAAAGTATGAGGTTTGGCTATCTTATATATATCTGAGCACTTATAGCATATATGTATAGAGATGGTAATCTGGACCAATTGATGATTGCTGGTTTAATATGAAATACGTATATTAGTGATTATTAATCTTTTCAACATATATGTGTTCAAGTGTATCAGTGCTATGAGATAGTGTGGAGAGTGGTGGGTCATGTGAAAGTCTGTGCTTATATACCCTATATATTACATATATAGACACAGGTATATAATAAGCCTGTGTTTCAGTTATAATGATATTTGAAAAAATGAGGGATGATTATTTTTTGAATAGTCATAGTTCATAATTTAATTATATATTTCTTATTGATTCATTTATATTTTATCAGATATATAGCTTGATATGATTAAAACTACTCTTTGTTATTTTAAAAATGTAAAGCTGTAGGCCCTGAGGTTTTTAAAATATAATTTATTTTTAAAAAATGGATTCACAAAGTTGAACCATTTGATTTTAAGATTTAAAAATCCTGCCATCTCATTATTATGTTTACAGAAAAGTGATTACTATACATATTGCTTTCAAAGATAGATGAATTAATAAGAAAAATTTCATGGTGTTTTAGAGAATCAAATTATTGTAAAGATATGCTTCTTGTTACCAGGAAAATGCGAAAATAAAAGTCTGCTATGAATAAAATTTGAAAATAATTAATTGTTTATGTACGTTTATTCATTAAACCAAGAAGTACTATTAATTATGATTGAAAAGTCTGAAACATTAAATATAAAATTGGTCTTAAACAGGCATGTTTATTAATTCTAATTACGTTTTTTTATTTTTATGAAATGGCCTTAAGAACTGGTATTGATGGCTTTACAAATCAGATATCACGACACCATAAAGTTTGATGATGAAATTTGTAATTGAAACCGAATAAAAACAAACACTTCATCTTCTTGTCACCTAGAGTTGTATTACATTGATGATTCAAATGATGATATACAGAATTTTCTTAATTTTTTGGATATAACTGATAAAAACTTTCTGTTAGTAATTAATGTATTTATCAATCAATGATAGATATAATACCGTCAATAATTTTTAATTTGAATATTCATCAATCAAAATGTCAATCAATTTATATGTGTGAGTAGTTGTTTTAGATAAAGAGATATACTTGGATATTGCATTCTAACTCAGTCTCTAATGCTTAAAAAAAGAGTGTACTTCATCATAAAAATTGTAATTATTTCAATTAAATTAAGGTTTATAAGAAAAATTATTTTAAGTTTATTATATGAAAATTAAATGTAGATCTCTCTATTGATATAATACAAAGACTTAAAATTTTTTATTTAAACTAGTTTTTAATATTTTAAAAATGTGATACTGTGATCAAAAGACTAATTGGTAATAGATTTGTTAGCTTGCTGGATGGAATTATATTAAATCTACAATCACGAAATGGCATTTTTATTGAATTTTCGGAAGAAATCAATGAAGAATAGTAATCCTGCTAATTAAAAAGCAGATTCCAATTATAGTCAAAAAATATCTTATAGGCATCCTAAAGAAATGCAGTATTGATGTTTTTCATTGGTAGGATGTAGCTGAAGATAGAATACAATGAATAGAAATGATGAAGTTTTTCAAAAATTAAAATTTATTGCAGAAGAGTTAAAAATATTTCACTTAATATATTAACTAAATAAAATCAGCATTTGAATTTATCTGTGATTGAATTGATTTGTATAGTTCTGGAAAACTCTTCCTTATTTTTCAATTACTTTTTTTTTCCTGGAATTAAAATTTCTAAATTAATTAAAAGTGCCTGCTAGTGATACTTATGTAAGTATATATTTTGCATATTATTACATATTAACATAAATATATAATCATAACTTTAAATATCTGTATTTGAAATGGAAGTAGCTATCTTCCACTGAGTTATGTAATGTCAAAAACTACTGGGAGGTAGGTACTTTCATTTCAGTTATATATTGTGATGATCGCACATACTGTGGTCACACATATAAATATTAAACATTCACAGAATATTAAATATCATGTTTGATAAAATAAATAAAAAAGAGCGAGCTTAGAAAATTTACAGAACAAAGAAATGTTTCAATTAATTAAAAAAGAGAGGGAAGTAGAATCAAAAAGATTTTTATCTTTTACCCTCCAAAGTTCGAATTTTGGTGAAATTAAAATGTAAATTTAGAAATATTGGAGGTGTACGTTAAAAAATAAAGTGATAAAGAAATATAAATCAAATGCAAGTTAAAATCTGATTTTGAAAGAAAGTAAAGTTTAAAAAAAAAAAAAAACCTTAAATAGTGCGCAAAACATAGAAAGTTAAACATAATCAAAAGATAAGGATCTGGGTTTTAAAGTACACATTTGACGATAAACGAAATGTGGGTATGGAGTGTATTTGAAGCAGAATATAGACAGCAATAATAAATGCTTGTCTAAACGTAATAAAAAAAAGGAGAGAAAAACGTATTAAAATCTGTGTAATTAAATTAAAAAATATTGAAATAAATAAATGTACATAGTGCTACTAGATTGGGTAAAACAAATTTACATATGGCCAAAGGCATAGTAAGAAAGGTGTGAATGAAAGTGAAAACAAAGGATCGGAAGGACAAAGGCTGGTGGAATTTTTTAATTAAAAAAAAGTTTTCAGAGAGATTAGAGCTAGAGACTTCGTGTCGAGAGGGTGGTAAAAGACAGCTCCGATAATCAACCGCTATAGTTAACAGATATGACTTTCAACATCGGTGCCTCATCTAGAATGGCTGGCTAAGGCCATCGTGATTGCTGGTCGATCCGGACTTACTGTACTAATGGTTCTTGTCAAGATATAACAACTGCCGTCGTAGCACCTGCCGGTGGATTCATTTAGTTGCCTTGTCCTTGATGCCTTGTCCTTGATGCCTTAAACACTGAGAAGCTACACACAACCAAATCTAACCTGCGACCGTCCCTCCTAAAGAAGTGGAGAAAATCCACGTGACGGTCGGCAAGACGTCGGATAAATTCAGAGACTAAAACCTAGGTAAAGATACATACTATTTTGTTATATCTTTCAATGTGCACATAGTTTAATTAGACAATGGCCACATGCCTTTTGTGAATGATAAAGACATTCTTGAATTTTTTTGATTAATACCCAGACTGACGATTTATAAATGTACCATCATTTATAATAGTTTTATATGTATTCTTTTCTTGTAGCACTATAGATTATAATCTGTTTTTTCATTTCATGTTAATGTGTTTTTTTTTATATATCTCTTTTACGATTAATTTATTCTATTAAATCTATTATTTTATTTAAACCTGCCTTGTCTCGTTCTTCGCCACTCCAAAAGGGTAGTCTAGTCTAAGGGTGGGAAAACTATTATTCATTTTTTTGATTATTGAATTAACACGTGGAAGTTGGTGGTGCAGTATTTGATCCCGTTAAATTTATAAATCATCCAAGCGCTGTAACTCTGTCAGATCTTACAGCAGTCGAGAGACGGTTGGTCAGGAAAAATAATCTGGTGCTATATCCGTATAGCATACAGATTCGGTCAAATACGGATATAGACTCGTGTATGTCCATATGTTCTCTCTGCTTGAGGTAGCAGAAAGTGGACGATCTTGAATCATTAGAATTCCCCATTATGCACTCATAAAAGGGAAGTGTAGCCTTCGATCGTCCCATGCCCGTTACATATTTTGGGGGCCAGTCCGGGATATCTATTGCTGTGCAATTAATGATCACGTGTTAAATAATTTTATAAGATGACATAAATATTTTCTAAAATAAAAAATTGTTTTAATATATGTGTTTCAAACATATAAAATTAGCGTTGTAAGTTAAAGTGGCGAGAAGCGAAGACGAAGGGGATAAGTTTTATTTTATGATACTCTATACGAGCGTTTCACGTCAAATGTGTACAAAGAATAGAAAGAGGGGGGAATTTTTTTTTTTGTTAGTATTATGAAAGTTTTGAAATGCGTAGTGAGGGATAATCTGAGACAAGAATATTTAGACAAGTTGTAATGAACAAATAACTAATTATATCAAATGATTGCTGTAATGTATTATAAATCGTTTTTAAAGAAAGAGAATAACACAAAGTTTCATGAAAGTTTACGATAAATAAATAAAAAAAATATAGTAGCCGCATAGCCTAGTAAAGTTAAAGAATAGATAAATGTGTGTGTGGTTTCATAATCGTATAATAAAATGTATTCAGCTATAATTATAGCGATCGGATATAGATTATCTGGATGTAATTAATTAATGAAAACATAAAATAGTTAAGTTAGAAATAGTGAAACAGTTTCAGTAATGTTGTAGTTATAAAGGTTAAATGAGTAAAATAGTCGAAACTAAGTTAAATGAAGAAATATATATGTGTGAATAAATAATAACGGTCCCAGTTAAGCAGAAAATAAAATATTTTAATGATAAAGGGAATTCGCGTGTATAATTTAAATTGAAGAAACTATAAGTATTGTCGCGTATTTTAGTTAAGTCGTGTAGGGAAAGTAAGAGAAGTAAATATATATATATATATATGTGTGTGTATGATCTTGTTCAAAACAGCAGTAGCCTTAAGTGGCCAAATTTTGTAAATGTAGGAGTTGAAAAATATATATATCGGAAGGGTAATGTTGGAGACACAGTCAAATAAAACGAATTTATAATGTATATCGTTAACAGAAGAACAAGTATGGTATTTAAGTAAGTTAAATTTAAAAGAATATATAAGTGCATCATTTAATTGAAGTATAGGGGTCAGAGGTAGATGAAGAGGGAAAATAGAGGACAATCATCAAGGTGGACAGGCAGTCGGGCGAATCTAAGGCAGGCGAATAAGAAGATGAACCAGAGTACGGATGTTTGGGTTGGCTAGCGATCTGAATGCTGATCGATAGACAACTAAGAAATTAAAAGTTAATCAAAGTGAAAAAACATAAAGTCAGTCGAAAGAAGTTGTGTATAAGTCTAGTCAGAAGAGGTCAATAGTAGGAATAATCAGTCCAGATATAAAGAAAGTTAAATAAAAATCATATTTATGCGAACAAGGGCTCAAGCCAAAATGGAACTTCAAGAAAAGGAAGTAAAAGAAGGGAATGAAGAGGAGATGAAAGTAAAGGATACAATGGCCTATAGTAATATCATGGATATGTTAAAGCAAATGAGGACGGAGCAAGAGCAATTCATGAAAGAATTCATGGACAGACAAGAGAGAAGGATAGAAGAATTGATGGTAAAGGTAGAGATAGACCGCCAGAAAAGATGGGCTGAAGTCAGGGAAGAAATAAGAAATGAGGTCATCCTGCAATCAAAGGCTAATGACACATGGAATGGATTTCACCAAGAGATTAAGATGGATGAACAAAGGAGTATGGGGCCATGTGCATATGAGGAATCAGAAATAGTGGAGGATAGAGGTAGAGAGTTAGCAGAATTTGATTGGGAAAAGGACATAGGGCAACCAGAAAGGGAGATAAGACAGTTAGATGAAGAGGTGGAAGTGGTTAGAGTGGAGGATCATAGATTGATGATGAGCATACAGGAGAATTTAAGTCAGGTGGCAAAGGTAGTAGCAGGATTAAATACAAAAGTTGAAGAGAGTATCAAGAGGTCAGCCAATAGTAGTACCAATGCCAACATAGAGAGCATAGGACCAAGAACCAGTGAAGAATGTGGAATTATGAGAGCTGGAAATTGCATGGATTATCCTGTGGGCTTCCACCAATTTCTGAAGATCCAAGTCTTTGCTGGAAACCCTGGAGAAAGCTCGATGGAGCATTTGAACAGCCTAGAACGGTACTTCAAATTCGGTAGAATGAGTGAGGAGGCCAAGATAGCAGTCACCTGCAGCCATTTGCATGGCGAATCACAAGTCTGGTGGAACTCACTGTTCCAGAAACCCATCACATTTGCAGGATATTATAAAGCATTGGAGACCAGTTATTGGAGTGAGGAACTCCAAGAAGATATGTTACATCGGATAAAACAGGATAAATGGAGACCGGAGGAATCATTTATAACATTCTTCCGTCGTCAAGTGGCTAAGTTACGAATGATGACTGCAAATCCATTATCTGAGACACAAATACTCTGGATAATTAGGCCCGGGTTTCCAAAGGATATTGAATGAACTCTAATCAATACAGAGAGGAAGACGGTGGACCGGGTGGCCGAATTGCTGAGTGCATTGGACACCACCAGGGACAACCAGAGGGAGGATGGATGGCAATCTGGTCTGCCTCTAAAAGAATCACCTATAGTAAAGAATGGATGGGATCCTGGGGAAGGACGATGGCAAGAAAACTGGGGATATTCTATGGGATGGAAACCGAGGAGGCAGGAAAATGGACAACAGAGATGGGAGACAGAATGTAAGCGTCCATATGACAGGACAGAGGGCCATGAGCCTAGGGAGCAAACCCCACATCCCAGAGGAGGCAGAGGTGATGTCAATAGAGGAAGACAACCACCAGATAAAACTTAAGGGCAGTCACAAATAAAGAAAAGCTTCCCTGATAACAAAATTGAAATTGGAAATGGACCACAAGTCATGGAGAACGGACTGTAATATGGATCCTGATAAAATAAAGAAATGATGAGCCGATAAGTGGAAAAAGGGATGAAGGACATTATGATAAAATAAGAAAGCATAAGATAAATATGAGTGTGAGGTCATAGATCGAGGCTGAAGGCATGTAGGTTTAGATATTGGTAGATGGGTCTGAACAGTAGTTGGTTATGCCTTCTTCGTTATTCATTCATGTATGTTCTGCAGTGCGCCAAATCTTATCATACAGAGAACACAGGGACAGAGATCCCATTCTCATAATGACTCACTGGATTAAGATTTCCAGTTAGATATTGGACAGATATCATGAGTCAATGGTTTAGAGACCAATCTATGGGGAAAAGAACCCCTTGTATAAATTAAGAGCTATCAGAAAATAAACTGAGCTCATGGATGAGCTGGATGAAAAGATGCCAGCCTCCCAACCCACCTCGGTAATAGTGTCCACAGTTGACACTTAGGGGTTTATCATTTGCAGGATGTGATGTATGAACAGGTTTAATTGGGTCACAGAGATATCCTGTGGATTCGAACCTGTATATACGAGTATTAGGCAGAAATAAAATGCATGTAATGCTAATGACAAGATTAAATTGGTTTGGCAATGCTGGTTGGGTCATCAAGGAAAGAGATGTAATTTACCTGGTCGCCTCTCTAGAGATTAACCTCATCACTAAATCATATTAGGAATGCATAAATCTAAAAAGGTTTGAACAGTAGTTGGGAGCATCTAGCTTTCGATGCATAAATTTAAAATTTTTTTTTTACAAAAAAATTTTAAAGGAGGGGAACGGTGTAATGTGATGATCGCACATACTGCGGTCACACATATAAATATTAAACATTCACAGAATATTAAATATCATGTTTGATAAAATAAAGAAAAAAGAAAAAAGAGCGAGCTTAGAAAAATTTACAGAACAAAGAAATGTTTCAATTAATTAAAAAAGAGAGGGAAGTAGAATCAAAAAGATTCTTATCTTTTACCCTCCAAAGTTCGGATTTTGGTGAAATTAAAATGTAAAATTAGAAATATTGGAGGTGTACGTTAAAAAATAAAGTGATAAAGAAATATAAATCAAATGCAAGTTAAAATCTGATTTTGAAAGAAAGTAAAGTTTAAAAAAAACCTTAAATAGTGCGCAAAACATAGAAAGTTAAACATAATCAAAAGATAAGGATCTGGGTTTTAAAGTACACATTTGACGATAAACGAAATGCGTGTATGCAGTGTATTTAAAGCAGAATATAGACAGCAATAATAAATGCTTGTCTAAACTTAAATAAAAAAAAGAGAGAAAAACATGTATTAAAATCTGTGTAATTAAATTAAAAAATATTGAAATAAATAAATGTACATAGTGCTACTAGATTGGGTAAAACAAATTTACATATGGCTGAAGGCATAGTAAGAAAGGTGTGAATGAAAGTGAAAACAAAGGATCGGAAGGACAAAGGCTGGTGGAATTTTTTAATTAAAAAAAAAGTTTTCAGTAGAGATTAGAGCTAGAGACTTCATGTCGAGAGGGTGGTAAAAGACAGCTCCGATAATCAACCGCTATAGTTAACAGATATGACTTTCAACATCGGTGCCTCATCTAGAATGGCTGGCTAAGGCCATCGTGATCGCTGGTCGATCCGGACTTACTGTACTAATGGTTCTTGTCAAGATATAACAACTGCCATTGTAGCGCCTGCCGGTGGATTCATTTAGTTGCCTTGTCCTTGATGCCTCGTCCTTGATGCCTTAAACACTGAGAAGCTACACACAACCAAATCTAACCTGCGACCATCCCTCCTAAAGAAGTGGAGAAAATCCACGTGACGGTCGGCAAGACGTCGGATAAATTCAGAGACTAAAACCTAGGTAAAGATACATACTATTTTGTTATATATTTCAATGTGCACATAGTTTAATTAGACAATGGCCACATGCCTTTTGTGAATGATAAAGACATTCTTGAATTTTTTTGATAAATACCCAGACTGACGATTTATAAATGTACCATCATTTATAATAGTTTTATATGTATTCTTTTCTTGTAGCACTATAGATTATAATCTGTTTTTTCATTTCATGTTAATGTGTTTTTTTTTTATATCTCTTTTACGATTAATTTATTCTATTAAATCTATTATTTTATTTAAACCTGCCTTGTCTCGTTCTTCGCCACTCCAAAAAGGGTAGTCTAGTCTAAGGGTGGGAAAACTATTATTCATTTTTTTGATTATTGAATTAACACGTGGAAGTTGGTGGTGCAATATTTGATCCTGTTAAATTTATAAATCATCCAAGCGCTGTAACTCTGTCAGATCTTACAGCAGTCGAGAGACGGTTGGTCGGGAAAAATAATCTGGTGCTATATCCATATAGCATACAGATTCGGTCAAATACGGATATAGACTCATGTATGTCCGTATGTTCTCTCTGCTTGAGGTAGCGGAAAGTGGACGATCTTGAATCATTAGAATTCCCCATTATGCACTCATAAAAGGGAAGTGTAGCCTTCGATCGCCCCGTGCCCATTACAATATATTAATATCATGAATATGCTTTTCTTAACATGCATAGATTATTCACTTAAAGAATACTTTTCAAAACAATATATATATATATATATACACACAAAAAAACTATATTAAGAGCAAAGCTTTGTTAGCAATAAAAATACTGTAGCACTTAGCATGCTTTCAACAGATAACTGTCATAAACATAGCAATGCTTGTAACAGAAGTGGGGGAATAAGACCCTGTTTAAATGATAAAAAATTAGTATATTATTTGCATAGTGCATATTTTTTGGAAAAAGAAATATAGGATTCTTTTCTATTGATGGCATAATTGTTCTTGGAAATGTGCCAAGCCTCCTTGACCTTTCACTTGGTGTCATTGCATTCTAAGCTAACAGCATGGAAACATTTGGGCTTGAAAAAAACAGATTTAGTGTCTGAATGTGTTTTTTCCTGGATAAACATGTATTTATTTATGCTGAGTCAATCAGATAGACAGGTTGACCTGAGATTTATCATAATAAATAGATGAGCAGGAAGAATCTTTGAATTTGATTTTATATACAATTTGAGAATGAAAATCCAGTAGTAGTCTATCTTTTGAATTGTTGATTAACTGGTACAAATGGGTGGGGGGTGGAGTTCAACTCAAAGAGTAGCTTGAAGGATAGGAGCAATAATTTTGTGAATCAAATGAATGAGTTTGGGTATATAGGGAAGAGACAGTGGAGATTTATCATTGATTGTTGGGTGTGAGTGTTGCATTTTATAATAAAAGTTCTTGACACTGTGGTGAATTTTGGGCCAACCTGTCTACTCACTGCAGCATAAATACATGTATAACTGGGAAAAAACGCATTCAACGGTAAATCTGTTTTTTTCTTAGTATTTCACTAATTCCAGCCATTGATTCAAGCCCACACGTTTCAATATTGTTTGCTCAGATGTGCAATGTCACCAAGAAAAGACATCAAAAAGTGATTGGCTCTAACTAATTAATGCACTGTGCAAAAAATATGCTAATTTTTTAGTTCTTAAACAGGGTCTTATTCCCCACCTCTGTTACAAGCATTGTTATATTTATGACAATTATCTGTCGAAAGTATGCTAAGCACTACAGTATTTTTATTGTTAATAAAGCTTTGCTCTTAATACAGTTTTTGCATTTATATATATTACAGTCGCGGAGATAAAGGGTTCATAAATTTTACTCACTATATATATACTGTAATTAAATATTTATATAAAGAAAATTATATATATCGTCATACTTTAAATTAATGTTAACTGCCGAAAATATAATTTAAAAACTTTATCAAGAAATAATTTTGTCATAAACATTAAATATTTTATTACACATATATGAAGTAAAAAAAAAACTTGTTTAAAATTCACTTTAACTCTTTGCAATTTCTGTTTATGACAAAGTATTCCTCATCAATCATAGTTTTATATATACATAAATTCTCAGATGAGCATGGTAGTAGTCTGTTGAGGGTTAGTCAAGCGGTATCATTATTCAGTTTGACATCAAAGCATTAGGAAGATCAATAGAGGTCTAAGTAAAATTAGTCCATAGTGAATTCTAACATAAATTAAGATATAGGTTGTTTGACAGATAATAAAAAAAATCAGGTAACCTAGTTAAAAAAAGAGTAAAGCATAAAAGTTGATAATCCGTTACTGAAAAATTCTGGCAAAGAAAAATAAATAAAACGTAAATAAAATTGTCTATTTTTTTTTTTTAAAAAAAACCTTTTCTTTTTTTTTTTTTTTAGGAACAAATAAAAGAATGATAAATAAATTTATTATTACTGTTATAATAAGATGTTATCTAGTATATAGAAGATTAATGCGGAGATACAAAACACTATAAATTCTCAACAAGAATATCTTCCTCAATAACAACGAAATAATATAACGAAGCCAATGACGTAGTTGATCATTATCATTGATATCTTAACATTATTAGAAATTCAAATATAATTTATTCTAACATTTCAATCATCATCATTTTCAAATACCAGCAATCCACTTTAGGATTGTCTCTTCAAGTGTATCTAATTCATAATTCTTTTTCTCCACGTCCAGAATATTTTCTTATTTCATCCCATCCATTTCACACATGCTCTCTTTCTAGGGTCTTTTACAATCTTTTCGGCTCCATATAAATTGTCAGTCCAATAGATTTTCATCTTTTCTAAAAAATTGTCCATCTCTTGTTTCACTTTGTTTAATTGCCTATTAATGATAGCAATAATTTCGTTTCTCACCATATAATTTAGTTTCAATCTTCCATATTACTTCTAACATACATTTTAATATTCAAAAGTAAATTATAAGCTTTAGTGATATTTCCCATAATATCTTTAAATACTATATATTTTTGAACAAATTTGTCAGTTTTCTAATTTATCATCTTATTTTGTCTTGCATAATTCATCTGTTTTCAAATCATATCACCTTTTGCTTTGCTTATGCATATTAAAACCTGTAATTTGAGCTATATCTGTGACCCTGGTGATTAAGCCTAGAGCATTTTGATTAACATCCAGAATAGAAGATAGCAGCTTACCACTTCTTAACACATTTTGATTAACATTTTATACTTACTATATATACAATTAACCATGGGTTCACTGTCTGTGTGATAATTTTTTTATCAATAATGTATGTATAGCATCATATTACAACATATATTTTTATTTTACAATAAGTGCATTGACATTCATTTGTCCAATTCAAATTTATCTAGGATCTTTAGAAAATAATATTCAGAGTTATATTATAAACTTTAAAATACAAACAATTCTTATTTTTGTTCTATTTTTATTAAACTTTTTTTAAAGATTATCCATTAATTTCTCATTTGTTCCAATTTTATTTTTAAGATTATCTTCTCTTTTTTTAATTTTTAAGAACATGCCCAATCCAATTTCATTTTTAATTTCAAATTTCTTTAATAGACCTCTTTTTAATAAATATGTAAATGTCCATTGCAAAGAAAAGCCTTCTCCAACATATTATCGCATAGACGAACATTGAAAGAGATAATATTCCTTTCCAAGTTTCTCAATTTTGGATAATAACTGTTTGAATAATTCTCTATCCTTATCTGTTTTCTAACTAAGAATAGCTAAATACTTATTTTCTAATCAATATTAGGTGATTAGTTGAGTTATTTATGATCAGCTATTGGGGAAAAAATTAGAAATCTGATTCAAATTTTAGTTGGGCTGAATTCGAATCCAAATAGTGTAATAGCAGACAGATGTACTTATTATTTTTGGGAATAATTTGTTTCCATTTTTCTACAAACTAAAATTCAAAATATTTTATTATGTTTTCTGGTATTTGATAAGTCATAGAGTTTGGTTAATATTATAAATTTTGCAAACCTATTAGCTCTAGATTTAATTCTAATTTTTGAACTTTATGAGATATTAAAAAATGATAATTTTAGTTAACATTCAATAATATAAAATATGAGTAAAATTTCTAAAATTGATACCTGTCAAATTAGAAATCTATCAAAATAGATAAGAAAATGATAAGTACAATTGAATTAATTTACAGTAATTATTATGTAATAAATATAGCTTTACTTCTCACTATATGTAAAATATATAATTGTTAATTAGAGAAGATATTAATTAGTATTAAAGTTTATTGGCTTAACGTTTTCGAGGATCCATGCCTCATATTCATAGCCTTCATAAAATGTATAATAAAATATGCAAATACAAATATTCAAATAAGCTAGTATTACGTAGCCCATTTCTTCGAGATCTCGAAGCAAGTATCCTTTCTATTAATGGCATGAATGTTTCCATTGATGTAAAATGCCTTCTTTATTTTTCTTTTGTGATCATTTGATTCTGAGCACAACATTATGGGATTGGTGGGTGTGAAGTTGTGTCCAGATTGTTTAGCATGCTCCAAGAATACAGAGGACATGTTGCTGTTTTTCTGAGCTCTGTTAAATGTGTAAATATGTTGACCCAGTCTAGTATTAATTGTAGCTTTCGTTTCACCATAATATATAGCATGGCATCCAGCCTGAGGGCAGGCAATAGAGTACACCACGTGTGGGGTGAACGATCAATCAATGTGGTCTTTAGAGTTGTTAAGCAATCTATTAGAATTAGGTGGAGTTCTAACTGCTATGTTAAATTTATCGTTTAATGCTTTCATTAGTTTGTTAGATATTTTAGGAATGTAGGGGATTGTTATTCTAGGTAGATTGGTGCGAGGTACATTATTGTTTATTGTATTATTAAATTTTATGATTTTATTTTTAATAGCTTTGAATTTGAACCCTGCTGGTAATAGATCTTTAATATAGTTGTTTATGTTTTCTTTCCTGTCTGCTTCATATTTACATAAATAAAAGTTTCTAAACAAAAATGCATTAAGGCCAGCAAATTTATGCGATGCAGGTGAGTTAGAGTTAGGGTGGATACAGCTGTGAATTTCAAATGGTTTAACAATCATTTTGTAATCTATTAAGTGGCGATTTCTCGATAAAGAGAGGTCGAGATATTTAAGTTCTTTATTATTTTCATATGTGATGGTGAATGAAAGTTTGGTTAAGTTTTGTAAATCACGTAATATATTTAAAGTATTATCTTTAGAGGTTATGATAAAGATATCGTCTACATAACGAATATATGTAAAGTCTTGGTTGATATTGTGATATTTTGGAAGGATCAATAGCTCGTATTTATTTAAATATATGCTAGATAAAACACCACTGATAGGAAGGCCCATGGGCCATCCATCTTGCATTGTGTACCACTTGTTTTCAAAGAGTGTAAATATATGTGAATCAAGCCATGACAGGAAAGCAATAATGAATTTAACTCTTTCACTAGGGCAATGTGCTCGCAGTAGCTCTTCGTGTACTATTTGGATAGATGCTTTTCGATTAATTGATCCATATAGTTCCTTCACATACATTGTAGCCATAATTGAAGTCTGAGAGATTTGAGTATTTTTGATTTTGGAGATGAATTGGAGAGACGAGTTTATCGTGTATGAGCCAAAATTAAGGTAATCTATAAGTAATTGATTGATTAATTTGGATGCTTCAAAATAATGCAAATTTTTTATAGAGATATACTTTTATACAGGGGATTTAAACACAGACTTTCAAGTTCCCTTCATTTCTCCACTCTATCTCTTACAACCAATGCACATAACCACACGTAAATAAAAAAAAATAAATGATCTCCAATATATGTATTTCATGCTGATCCAGCACTAATTAGTTGGTCCATATCATCATCTCCCACACACATAATAATCAGTGGTCAGTTTATATTAAGATTCTTCTCACTTTAATGGACAGACTTCAATCTATTCCACTCTCCAACTTTTCTGGCACCCATTCCATTAAAAATCTGATGATGAAACATCCAAATCACTTGTTTATTCCAATATTATTGTCATACCCACGTTGACATTTCATCATCAGATTATCAAAAGTATGAAGCAAGGGTGGAGTAGATTGAAGCCTGTCCATTGAAGTTTGAAGATTTGTTATCTTAATATAAACTGAGCACTGATTATATATGTGGGTGGGGGGGGGAGAGATGAAGATCTGGACCAACTAATGAGTTATGGTGTGTTTATTGGTTGTATGAGATAGTAGAGTGGATAAAGAGAGCATGAAAATCTGTGTTCAAATTCCCTATATTACCTCTAAATTCTAGGTATATTAATTAATTATAATGGTATTTAAAGATATAGTTTTATAGTATGTTAAAATAAATTAGATTAAGTGAAAATACAACTTTTATTCAAATTCTTATTACCTCTCATTCAAACCTAGATCTTAACTTATAATAGCGATTAACTGAAATATAATGAAATAATAATTAACTTCAAAATTTGCAAGTCAATTTTGATTATTTTTTTAAATTTTAATTAGGTATTGCTTACCTTATATATCTAAGTATTATAAATCAAAATATAAAATCATTATAGTTGTTGTTGCTGCTGTTTTCTTTATAAACAATTTGTGTTATTACGTAATTATCTGTTTAATGAAAGTCATCTGACTGTATTTTTGATTATCTATACTAATATCATAATGTTATTTTGGGACAACTGCCCTGGACCTTATGATATTAGGGGCCTCAACTTGGCAACTCAATATATTAAACAAAAATTTAGGAGAAGGCAAAGCGATGCCATGGCTCATAGAATGGTCTTAATTTTACAGCTAAATTCCCCAAAAAAATATTCAAGAAAAACTTATCCAAGCCTGCATACCACGAGATGAAAGTGTAAGCAAGTTTAGGAATGAGGTGCCAATTTGACTACTCTGTGATGAAATTGATTGCAGCATTCTGTGACTGGCAGAACTAATACTCTCAGCCCCCTGTCAGTCAGTTCTGTGCTAACAGTGTTTTACAGTACTAACAGTGCTAGAGAGAATCTACCCTATCCAAGTGCTATCTGGATTTGATCTGCTTGCTCATTTCTGCCACTCGTAACTAACTGCTCCTGGAGTTCTGTTTTTGGTCCTGTAAGTTAAAACTCTCATTTCTTGTCTCTCTCTCCCCATGTTCCTTAATTTAAATTTTGATGAGCCTCTAAAATATTAGTTGCCCTGGGCCTTAAATTTTCTCTGAAAGGCCCTGCGTATATATATATATATATATATACGTGTGTGTGTGTGTGTGTTTGGATTTTACATATAAATAAAGACAGTAAATATATATAATGTTCCCATTATATATGTTTAAATAATGTCTATATTTCTAACTAATTATTTGATTATGTACTTAATGAAATTATATTTACTTAATTACTATATTAGATTAATGCTCAAGATCTCACGTTAGCACAATCGAGCAAAATTTCCTTCATTAATTACAAAAATACAATATAACAATTTGACAATTACTAAAACAGAGAATCATTAATATATAAATAAAATAACTATTGCCAAGTGCTTTCAACTCCTACAAGTCCTTATCAAGGCAGTAAAAAAACTCCCATTTTCTCCTAAGCAATAAATTCAATATTTCATTGCATTGGCCAGGAACAACTAATTGGAAAACTGGTTTAGCATAAGATGAATTTTGTATAAGATATGATTCTTTAATCTTGCATTTTTTGTTTTTTATCTTCATTACTTATCTGAAAATAACCATGTCATTATTACAAAAAATGAGCATGTTTGCAAGCTACAGTAATAATAATCCAAGCATAATCATGCATTATTTAGACTTGCATAACGAATAATATAATTTAAATGTTATTGGCCCTTTATGATTTAGTATAGTAGTTGAATGTCAGATTTTGAAGCTGTGTCCATGGATTCCAACCTCTGGTATTCAAACTTTTATGAACTTGTGAAGAAACCCCCCACTCAGTTATTATTAATGCCATATGCAACTATACTTATTTAATCCCTGTTTTCTGAATCAGAATTTTCACTGAGATTATGGTATATTTTTAGTGTAGCACTTTGTAAAGAAGTAATATTAGAAAAAAAAAAAACAAGATAAGATTTTTACTACCTAGTGTTAACTGGTTAGTATTATCTTTTCTAATTTTTCTATAGAAAGATGATGTAATATAATATTAAATCATCCATGCATCTTATCATTGTTTCACAATGCTTTAATTACCACCCTTTTTTACAGTTTTGATTATCCCAGCAATCTTCTTCAGAACTTTTTTTTTATATTTTCAAAACTCAACTGCATTAAAACTGCATTGTGAAACAGTGCTAAGATGCATAGATGATTTAATATTATATTATATACATTTGACAATGCAATAAGAAAGTTTAGTTATTATACTTCTTGTAGAAAGATGATAGAGATGTCTTTGTCTTGAAATGGTTTATTTAAAGACTTTTTGGCATTTTTTAAAGACTGTAACCAGAAAGTAAATAGTCTCATGATGTAGCAGTGACTTGATTAATCTGCAATTCTTGTTATCTGAAATTCAAATTTAAATAAAAATCAGAAATCTTTTCAGAGGCCAATCTTAATTTTTTTTCAAATAGTGAGCACATAACCATTCAATAGCTTGGCAAATAGTATTTAACTATTTTTATCTAGATAATAAACAAAAAAGAAAAATGAACAAACATTTTCGTTAATTTGCCTGGTTTTGTTCTTTTTCCACGGAAGGGTGCAAAATTAGATTTAACTCTATATTGAGTTACTAAAAACTACTTTACTTATATCATAGAAAAAATATAATTAATGCAATGCAGTTATAAAATGCTCTGTGTGATTTTGAGCAGTGGTAGAGAAATGAACTCAAGAACTGAAGGTTTATGGACTGTAGCTTAACTCCATTACTTTCAATATTTGAGCTTTTTGTAAACTTCCCACCAGAAAAACCATTCTATTTTTCTTTTGCTACTAATAAAATTATATAATTAATATTCATTAATAAATAAATAAAAAAGTTAAAGGAAAAAAAAGAAGAAAGCTAATGGAACGCATAAGATATAATAGAGACTTAATTTATTTTAATTACAGAAGATTAAGAAGCATTATTTAAAAACATGACCTTGTGCTTAGTATAAGTTTTCTTTTCCTATTTTATACCATTTAACATCTAAAAATACAAAACAAAGTTAGACTTTTATTTTTATCTTTCTTCATGTGAAACTTTATACAAAATATAGAAATCTGAAGGAAGAAGTTCAATGATTGACAATAAGACTTAAAAATGATCAGTAGATTAAAACTGCAATAAAGATGCAGCCATTTTGATTGTGTGGACCAAAAACTGTTTTTTGATGCACTGAAAGAAACATATGAACCTGAGAAAAGATTTCACAATCCTATTAAATCTAAAAGTACAACTTCCTTATATGGTAATAATGCAATTTTGAACAGGTGGAAGAAGGATTTTGATTATTTTTTGAATAATGATAATACCTTTTAATGATATATCCATTTTATTCACTCATTTAGATTTGGACAAAGATATCAACTTAGTAAAGTCAAACTATCTCTTTGTAATTATAAAAAATGGAAAGGCTTGATGACCTAATGAAATATCTGTATAAATTTTAAAATATGATCGTGATATGTAGCTTCAAAAGTATTGATATTTTTTAGGAATATATGGACCCAGGAAGTTATTCTACCTGATCTTAAGAAAGCTTTTATTGTTTCAATTTTTATTAGACAAGATTGCAGTAATTATTGTGAAAATATTATTATTTTTCACTATAGCAAAGGTATTTAAATAATTTTATCAAATATATTTTTTCCAATCATAGATGAATGGTTTCCAGAGACTCTGTGTGATTTTAGAAAATCAAGAAATATTATTGATGTGATTTTTGTTGCCAGGCAAATGCATAAAAATTGTCAGAAACAAAAGAATTAGTCAAGACATTGGACTCACTTAGTTGCACAGGTCTAACACATTGTTTGAAATTAGTTGGTTGTCTAACAAAATTAGATTTCTACATCTTTTATATGTTAAAATCAAAGTGTTGTTACTACTGGTGAAATATCTGAGAAATTTAAAATGCAAACTGGTGCTAAGCATGACTGCATATTTGTTTTAATATTGTTTTCAATTTTTATGATAGCTGTCTTTATATCTATTTATAGACAACTTAATGAAACAGGGGTCAATATTTGATATAAGTTTGATGGTTGAATTTTTAATTTGAATAGATTAAACACAAAATTCGAATTCTGGATTTACAATATGACAATAAGTGTGCTGTTTTCTTCAGTTCAAAATTATGATCTACTGAATGTACTTAATGTTTTGAATGCACAGTTAAAGACTTAGATTTAATAATTAATATTCAAAAAACTCAAATTCTAAATATATCAACCAATGACAAAAGAAAAATTTTCAGTTTCTGACACTGAGATACAATACTGACTATATTGTGTTGCTATTGTTAATAAATTCATATAAAGCTGTTACTTTACATGATTTATTATATGGAAATGAGGCTTGGGCATCCTATTAATGCAGTATAAAGGCATTAAAACAGATCCATGTAAGGATGTTCCAAATACATTTTTCAAATTGCTGGATGTGATACTATAGATTTCACTATTGTAAAATTACATCTTTGTTGGATTGAGCATATAAAACTAATGAACAATGCAAGATTTCTTTAAAAGGTGCTTTATGATGAATTTGAGCCTGGTTTTCATTATATGAATTACTTTAAAGATATTCTAAAAAAGGGCTATGTTGACTGTCTTCAATGGGAAGATATAGCAATGAATGGAATACATTGAACATGGTGTTCAAGTTCTCCCAGAAAGAAAAGTTTTTTTGCTAAAGAAATTAAAAGACAGCTTCCCAAAATATCAAATAAAGTGAAAAATGAATCAACACGTTCTATATGTGGACATATTTGTGTTTCACAAATTGGTTTGTATAATCATCGCATAACTTATTTCTAGAACATTTATTTTTTCTTTTTCTTTGAGTTAGAATAACCATACTCATTTGTGAGTGTTTGCTATATGTATGTAACGTATATATGTATGTATATGTACGTTTAATTTGTTTTTTATTTAATTAGAAATTTTTGAAGCCAACGAAATAGCATACCATTAAAAAATGATCAAAATCATTATCGTTTGATTTATTTATTGCATAAGGAATTTTGTCTTAGCTGTTTAAGTATTCATAAATATAGTAAAGAAATCTGAAGAAAGAGATTTCAGCCAAGGGATTCTCTATGGCTTTATTAAGTAATCCAATTTTGTCACTGTATCGATAGACATGTTTTGGCACACAACCACATAAGTCGGAGGGTTTTAATTTGCACATTTAAAGTCGATAAGCAAAGCAAAATAAGTAATCTTGAATCTGGTGGTGAGACTCTTAACATCTAGAAAAATATATCTAGCTGGCTTTATGATTGGATCTGCAAAAAGAATTTGTTTGCGGTTTTGTCCCAGCCCATTTTTTATATTATAATTCCTCGTAGTTTGAAAGATTTCTTGTATGAAAGTATTGTTTGATTTTCGCACTCCATTGCTTAGTCAAACAACATTTAGATAGAAATGTATACATATTCTTAAGTTCGAACCTGTAAACCTAACCAAACACAAAAAGTAGATTAACATATATATATATATATTAAAAATTTAAACTATATTTTTTTAAATAAAAAAAAAAGTGTTTTAATTAATTAATAATTTTTTTTTTAAAAAAGATAATTAGTAACGGTTTTAATTATTAATGTTAATTAATTAAAAATATTTAAAATTTTAACTGATTAAACACATTTTAACAATTTTATATAATATCTTCATTTTTTAAAATGAATATATATATATTTTTTTAATAAATAATAAACAATTGCTATAAATATATAACTAAAAAATATGCAAAGATGTAAATATTACAATTTTAATAAAAACGATAATAACAATGTATACGTTTCTAAATACCATGTTAATTAAGCATATTGATGATAATAAAGTATAGACTGTCGATATTTTTCAGTTAAATATATCTATAGTCACGCTCTACTCTAGTATAAATAAAAATTGTAAATAATAAAATTTGAAAAAGCATTCCAATTTGATTTAAATATTTATCAATATGACTGTTTAAAAAATATTTATTTTTGTAATTTTAATAAATAAAGTACATTGCAGCGGTATAAGTAAAAAACACAAAAAGAGTGCCAAGCATGGTTTGATGTTCAGACGGAGGGACAAAATCTGTAATTCAAGATCTTTAAGACGCTGTCCAATCCTATCATTGCCGGTCGTTGAATTTTTACGATCTTCTGAGCAATAAAGCATTCGATTTATTTTTATTAATAAAGAAAGGTAAAATAATCTTTAAAAATCCGGTAGAATAAAGGCTCTCCCATCAGTCTCTTGTAAGATAATAGTAAAGGAGAAGATAGTGATCTCAAAGCTGAAAAATTTGACTTGAGTTGTTGTCCATTCTCGTTTGCCCTCGAATAACTAACTAATAAATGTATTTACTGACCAATACTGAACAATTAGCTTGGAAAACTATGAGTCAGTTAATAAAAAGAAAAATTCAAAGCCTAATATATTTTTTTCAATTGGATGGAATGCAATGATATTGAAATTATAAAAATACACTTTATAATTGTAAAACACGTAAGAGGCATGTTCACTATGTTATAGACTCTAATGACATGTATTTTCATTATTTTTATAGTCTGTAGACAGAATACATAAATAGCTACAATTAGTCAGACTTGAAGTTGTGCAAGAAAAAAAAGTTTTCTGAAAAAAAAATGAAAAAATTATATTGAAAAATGGTGAAATAAATGATTAAGTATTTTACTTAGCTGACTGCATTTATAATTTACAAATTGGTTTATAAATAAATAGTCACTGTAATTGTTTTTGCTCCTGTAATTAAAATGACTAACTCATTTACAGGTGATTGCTAACAGTCTTGAATCCTACACATACTCCAAAAGATAAATGATCCATTATAATAACTGTCTACATCTGTTTATTATTATTTTATTAGCTGTAACCTGATTTAAATACAAAAGATTCTTTGAATCCTCTTGGAGGCCTTAAAGGAACCGAGCAGGGCAAATTTCTAATGTCCATTCCATATATTCTTGTCATTGCAGCTATTATTATTATGTGATTAATCATATAGTATATAACATGGATGGGCTGCTCACCAACACATATTAACCAGGTGGTGAGTTTATTGGCTTTTTATCTGAGTTTAAGATCAAAAAACACCACAGTCTTTCCTGATAAGGCAGAATGAATGTGTGTGTGTGAATGAAAAAAATTCAAATAGATATTTACAGTTATGACAGACAAAAAATAAATGCCCAGGAAGCTGTAAAGTCCCCAGCCAAGGCAACAGTTGGTGGCCAAAGACAGAAGGTGCTAAGAATCCCCTGATTGTGGAACCAGGCTGCCATTTGATGATGATCTTATATTTAACCACTTACAATTGCAATTTATCTTCAAGTAAAGGAAGATTGCATGAATTTAAAAAAAAAGGTCTCATATTAAATGGAACCTTATTGGACTTTGTAAAGTTAGAAAAAAGGGTGAAGAAATAATTTATTTAAAAAGTGGACATGTACTCTATTACAAGGGCACAAATATTGGAAGTACAAGTGGTGTAGGATTTATTAGAAATAAAAAGTGAAAGAATAACATAGAGTGGCAAGATTAGTTAGTTATTCTACTTAATAGCAGATACCAAATGCAGATGATTTAGGTTTATGCATGAACAAGTTTTCATAGTAATGAAGTAATAGAGGACTTTTATGTACAAAAGACTTTTGATCAGACCAAACATTTTAAAATTGTTATGGGAGACTTTAATGCTAGAATTAATAAATAATTGAAAAGATGAAAGTGCTGTAAGTAAATTTGATAATAGTAATAGAAATGAGAGAGGACATAGACTTGTGGAGTTTGCAGAAAAAGAAAAACTTTATATTATGAATTCTTTTTTGAGAAAAAAGTTAAAAGGAAATGGATGTGGAAGCATCCAAATAAAAGTAGCAGCAGAATTGGATGTTTTGATTTAACAGAAGATACATATTTCAAGATTGTAATGTTCTTAATAAATTTAACACAGGAAATGATCATTGATTAGTAAGATGTAAGATGTGTTGATGTAAAACTAGAGAGACAAAAACTATTAAGAAAAACAATATTTACAGTTGATATTCCTAATCTTCAGAAACATTCTAATGAATTTAAATTAGAACTTGTAAATTGTTTTCAAATATTAGCAGATTTTGAACATAATTCCAATTTGAAGGACATTTTTAAAAACTGCAACAAAGACAGCTGGAAGAAATACACAGCAATTGGCCAATAAAATTTCTACTGAGATTAGAGAATTTATGAAGAAACGAAGAAATGAAAATATATAAAAATGGTGCATTAAGAAGGATACTAGCACATTAATTGTTGATAAACAGAGCAAAACTCTCCATACAGTATTGCCACCTGTGCTAAACAGAGTAATCAATGGATGCCAGAAGGCTTGTGCATAAAATCCCTATCTAATGCCTACTCAGATCCAAAGCTCCTCACTGACGAAGGCCACAAGCCAGAAACTAGTCTGGGGATATTGGATGAGTAGGCATTAGATAGGGATTTTATGCACAAGCCTTCTGGCATCCATTGATTACTCTGTTTAGCACAGGTGGCAATACTGTATAGAGAGTTTTGCTCTGTTTATTAAGGATTGAATATCTCGAATTTTGCAAACTGGTGTAAAAAAGGTTGATAATGATATAAGAAAGTATAATTGTGAACTAACAAGGAAGACTAAAAGTCTGAAGAGCGTGAAACAAAATTTTGGTATTGGTAGGAAAAATATATCTGCAGTAAAATGTTGTTTTAAAGAAATGATATCATGAAATGGGTAGAAAAGTTTGATCAAGAATTATATAATAATAAAAAACAAGTATCTCCTACATCTATTATATTTTTTAGATGAAGAAGTGAGATATACAATTAAATTTATGAAAGAGAAAAGCTTCAGATAATGATGGAATTATAATCAATATCCTAAAAGAATCAATTGAAGAAATAGAAAATTTTTTGGAAAAGTTATATACCAAATGTCTAAATGATAAAGATGTACCAGATGATTGGAAAAATGCAGTATTAATATTAATATTTAAAAAAAAGTGATAAAGAAGATATTAGAAATTACTGACCTATTAGTTTTTTATCAATTTTGTACAAAAATTTTACCAAAATAATTATAACTCATCTACAAAAAACTTTGGATTTCAACTAACCAAAAAAAAAAACAAGCTGGATTTAAAAGTGGTTTTAGTACAATGGACCATATCCAAATATTGAAAGAAATCACAGAAAGGACTAAATTCTGAATATGAGTTGCCATTATGCTTTCAATTTATAGATTATGAAAAGACATTTGATTCTTTAAGCATTTCATCAGTGATTAAAGCATTGGATCATCAAGGTATAGATCCAGGATATTGTTATATTCTGAAATATTTATAAAAATGCAACAGCAACAATTAAATTATATAATGATATAGGAAGGTTAACATTGAGAAGGTATTTTGTTGATTAAAATGGGAATCTAAATGAATAAAAATAAATGGAGATTATTTAAGTCATTTAAATAATTGCAGATGATGTAGTTGTTTTTTGCAAATAATGCTTCAGAGCTTCAGAAAATATTACAAGAGTTATCAAATGAAAGTAAGAAAATAGAACTAAAAATAAATGTTAAAAGGCTAAAGTAATATTCAATGAATTTTCTCAAAAGATGAAAATAAAAATTGATAATAATGAGTTTGAAGAGGTTAACAACTACAATATCTTAAATCAGATTATTATTACAGATGAAAACATAATTGATGAAATTGAACATATAATTAAACTTGATTGAAGTGCTTTTGGTAAAAATAACTTAATATTAAAGAAAATATGCCTATGTATTCAAAAATATTTTAAATAAATGTGTTTTACCAGTCCTAATTATGGATATGAGACTTGGACACTTAATAGAAAAGCAACACAGAGACTTCAGCTCACTCAAAGAAGTATGAAAAGAGGCATGTTAAGAGTAACAAGAAGAGGTCAAAAATGCAATACATGGGCAAGAGAACAAACAGGTGTTACTGACATCATTGAAAGGTTTAAAAGATAGAAGTGGAATTGGGCTGGACATATTGTTAGAAGAGATGATAATAAATGAACAATTGAAATATTAAACTGGATTGCAAGATGTAAAAAAACTAGAAAGAGATCACATACGAGATAGATGGATGAACAAGAAAATGTATAGGGATGATGTGGAGAAGAGAGGCTACAGATGGGAGAAGATGAACTGAGCTTGGAGCGACCTTCATTCTGTAGTGGACTGGTAATATTTGATGATGATGATTTTCTAATATTAATTTATAGTTCTATATGGTGGATTACTGCAAAGATAGAATGGTGGTCTATTGGTCTATCTCTTTCCGTGATCTCATGATATCACGAACAATAATAAATTTAATTATTATTTTTTTATAAAACTCGGCAAAACTCCATGCAAATATGATTAAAAAGCATGCTTGTAATAACATAAAAAGCAACAACAAAGAATTATTTAAAAAGTATTCATTCGGAGGTTAAGATCTTGACTTAAAAGCTTTTGTATTATTACAAGGACCTGCTCAATATTAAAGTATCAAACTTGAAAACTAAAAGTTCCTGGATCAAAGCTTAATCTGTCACTTTTTG
Organism: Epiperipatus broadwayi; assembly: GCA_028023455.1. Classification (NCBI taxonomy): domain Eukaryota; kingdom Metazoa; phylum Onychophora; class Udeonychophora; order Euonychophora; family Peripatidae; genus Epiperipatus; species Epiperipatus broadwayi. The sequence continues at coordinate 7,764,089 of JAQFVV010006222.1, forward strand.
TTCATAAATGGCACATGACCTCCTGAGGGATTAATCATTCAATTATTATTATTGCACAGATTAGAATACTATTAAGAGCGGGATTTTCTTTTTTAATCACACTGTACTTTATAGAATTCATCTTTTTATGAGATTTTTTTTTATTTCAATAAGAAAAAGTAAATTAATAATTAAAACAACAACAAAAAAGAATATTTGTATTAAAAAAAATGAGAGTAATAATTTCTGACTCAGTCAAATTTAAGCCACCGTATGTGTTGATAAGCATTTGCATCAGAATAAAAAAAATTATAATTGTTTCTTTTTAAATAAAGAGGTAATGTTTTTTATAAAAAATAATCAAATAGTTTACAGCCCGAAAGTTGTAAGAAACCTCGAGCACAAAAAGTGATCGACTTAATTCGCGAGATCCATGGATCTTAAGCAATAGAATCAGCAACTCTATTACCCGTACTGGACTAAACAATGTAGTTCTATAAATAATATTCCTAGACCAAACAGTGCAATGCTATTAATAATTCGTAAACAATAATGAAGATTTTTAAAAACCATTTAATACATTGCACAGGCTTAAACCTGTATTTATATATGTAATATATGCAGGATTCGAACTCAGACTTTCACGCGACCCACTACTCTCAGTGCCATCTCTTATTGCTGACAGACCTGATCACACACATGATGAAAAGATAAATAATCACCAATATATGTATTTCATGCTAAACCAGCAATCATCAGTTGGTCCAGATTACTATTCTCACACATATATATAATCAGTGCTCAACTTTATATTAAGATAGCCAATCTTCATACTTTAATGGACAGGCTTCAAACTATTCCAACTCACAACTCTTCAGCCTTATCTTTTCAACATGTGTGTGATCAGGTCGGTCAGCAATATGAGATGTCGCTGAGAGTAGTGGGTCGCAAAAACTATTTAAATAAATCCTTAAAATATAAATTTTATAGCTTTACTTAATTATTATAATTAAGTAAAAAAATAAATAAAATTAAAGATGTGTGAAGTTTCTAACAGTATCGTAGTAATAACCTCCACCTGCTTTGAGATGAAATCTTAGCTGGGCAAAATTTGGATTTTTTTTTTCAAACAAATTTACGGTTTGTCTTTTATATTTTTGGCTCATAGCCTGCCTAAATATCTTCAAATTAATGATTGACATCTAATTGTTCTTTGCAGCTTCTCTGTGAGGGTGCACACAAAAAGAGTATATTTATGAAACTATATTGTCTTATATTAAATGGGCCATTATTGGATTTTGTGAAGTTAGAAGAAAAGGTGAAGAGACGATTTTGAAAGACAAACCGTAAATTTGTTTGAAAAAAAAAATCCAAATTTTGCCCAGCTAAGATTTCATCTCAAAGCAGGTGGAGGTTATTACTACGATACTGTTAGATACTTCACACATCTTTAATTTTATTTATTTTTTTACTTAATTATAATAATTAAGTAAAGCTATAAAATTTATATTTTAAGGATTTATTTAAATAGTTTTTGCGACCCACTACTCTCAGCGACATCTCATATTGCTGACCGACCTGATCACACACATGTTGAAAAGATAAGGCTGAAGAGTTGTGAGTTGGAATAGTTTGAAGCCTGTCCATTAAAGTATGAAGATTGGCTATCTTAATATAAAGCTGAGCACTGATTATATATATGTGTGAGGATAGTAATCTGGACCAACTGATGATTGCTGGTTTAGCATGAAATACATATATTGGTGATTATTTATCTTTTCAACATGTGTGTGATCAGGTCGGTCAGCAATAAGAGATGGCACTGAGAGTAGTGGGTCGCGTGAAAGGCTGAGTTCGAATCCTGCATATATTACATATATAAATACAGGTTTAAGCCTGTGCAATGTATTAAATGGTTTTTAAAAATCTTCATTATTGTTTACGAATTATTAATAGCATTGCACTGTTTGGTCTAGGGATATTATTTATAGAACTACATTGTTTAGTCCAATACGGGTAATAGAGTTGCTGATTCTGTTGCTTAAGATCCATGGATCTCGCAAATTAAGTCGATCACTTTTTGTGCTCGAGATTTCTTACAACTTTCGGGCTGTAAACTATTTGATTATTTTTATTTAGGTACTTACAACTGCAAATCACTTTCAAGTGAAGGAAGATTGCAAGAGTTAGAAGAAGAACTGTCTTATATTAAATGGGACATTATTGGGCTTTGTGAAGTTAGAAGAAAAGGTGAAGAAACAATTGATTTAAAAAGCGGACATATACTCTACTATAAAGGCACAAATATTGAAAATACAAGTGGAGTAGGATTCATTATAAATAAAAAGTGGAAGAACAACATTGTGGAGATTGATGGTGTATCGGACAGAGTGGCAACATTAGTTAAACAACTTAATAGCAGATACCAAATGCAGATAATTTAGGTTTATGCCCCAACAAGTTCTCATGAAGTAGTAGAAGATTTTTATATGGATATACAAAAAGCTTTTGATCAGAGTAATCAACATTTTAAAATTGTTATGGTAGACTTTAATGCTAGAATTGGTAAACAAATGAGAGTATAGACTTGTGGAGTTTTCAGAAAAATAAAAACTTTATATTATGAATTCTTTTTTTTTTTGAGAAAAAGGTTGTCATCTATGAGCAGATATATCCCACTGGATGAAAAAGGTTGTCATCTATGAGCAGATATATCCCACTGGATGACGCTGTTTTCGCACTAAAAAACACCTTCGAACCTGTATTTTCTATAATACAACTTTTTTGTTGTGCTACAGATTAGCAGGCCACTATTTCGCATCACAGTACAGCATGTACGTTTTACGCAGCAAATACATTCTGCGAATTCGCACGGTTTATAAAATGATTATGGCTTGGGGAGAGGGGGTGTTTTTTTGAATTGGATGGAAATGTTGTTTTCATTGGATTTTTTTTTATTTTAAAGTATTGAAATATTCAGATTTTGTAAAGTAATAATTAACAGACTTTTTACACCGTAGTGTATTGAAGTTTTAAGTAGTAAATATTGATGAGATATATGAATAAAGTTATTTGGAATTAGGTAACGAGTCAAGTAACGTACTGTTCGTAACATTCCACGAGACATTTTAAGATTGTATAGTGTGTATATTATTGAAATAAAAAAAAGCATTAACACAAAAATATCCAGTAAGAAAAGTACAATTAATTGTACGCTGTTTTTTTAAATGTCATAAAAAGCATATATTATAAACATTTTATATATATTTGTCATTGTTTAAAAAGTTTTAGTTTCTTTCTTTTCTCAGACTACTGTTATTCTTTGTTGAATATAGTTTACGTTTATTGTTATCATTTATTTTATAGATGTTAGTAAAAAAAAAAAATATTTACAAAAATACGATTTTGATATTTTTTATTTTAACCGTAAACCTAACCCTAAACTAACCCTAAAACTAACCCTAAAGCTAACCCTATAGCTAATCCTAAAACTAACCCTAATCCTAACCCTAAAGCTAACCCTAATCCTAACCCTAAACGTAAATGTAACAAGTTTTACTTTTAGTTATTATTCTATTTGAAATAAAAACTAGCGGTAAACAAAATCTTCGATAGAAAAAATCTCCGATAGAAAATTGATTTTTTCTAATAAAAAGAAAACTAAAAAAGACGAATCAAATTGTAATTTGTTTATTTTATTTTACATTTATTATTATCATTTAATTTGTATATGTTAATAAAAAATAATATTTAAAATTAAGTAATATTTAAAAAAGACGATTTTCTTTTTGTTCTTATTTTCGCATTACAAAAAACACATCAAAATGATTATAATTAACGGCCCGTGAATGATCATATTTTATAATTTTAGCATGAAAAGTGCACCATCGAGTGGGATTTAGCAGCTATTCTATGAGAACTGAGAAAAATATTAAAAGGAAATGGACATGGAAGCAGCCAAATGAAAGTACAGCAGAATTGGATATTTTGACTAACAGAAAATACATATTTCAAGATTGTAATGTTCTTAATAAATTTAACACAGGAAATGATCATCAATTAGTAAGATGTAAGATGTGTTAATGTAAAACTAGAGAGACAAAACTATTAAGCAAAACAATATTTACAATTGATATTCCTAATCTTTAGAAATGTTCTAATGAATTTAAATTAGAACTTACAAATCAGATCCTAAGATCTAGGTGCAGTGCTCTCAGATCCAAGGCTCCTCACTGATGAAGGTGACAAGCCAGAAACTAGTCTGGGGATATTGGATGAGTATGCACTAGATGGGGATTTTATGCACAAGCCTTCTGGCATCCATTGATTACTCTAGTTTGCTGTGTATGGCAATATGTATAGTGAATTTTGCCTGTTTTAACAACAGTTATACACAAGCATAAAAGGTGGTGGTCATGTGATGTTTATTGGCAGTTTCAAGTATTAGTAGATTTTGAACATGATTCAGATTTGAATGAAATTAAAATGAAAATAACTGATACACTTTTAAAACTGCAACCAAAATAGCTAGGAGAAAAAAGCAGCAATTGACCGATAAAATTTCTACTGAGATTAGAGAATTTATGAAGAAAAGAAGGAATATGAAGATATACAAAAATGATGCATTAAGAAAGATTGTATATCTCAAATTTTATAAAATGGTGCAGAAAAGAGTTGAAAATAATATAAAAAAGTATAACTGTGAACTAGCAAGGAAAGCTGTAGAAGAGAATAAAAGTCTCAAGTGTGTAAAACAACATTTTGATATTGGTAGGAAATTTGCATCTGCAATAAAAAAAAAAGATGGAATTGTTATTAAAAAGAGATATGGCATTATGACATGGGTAGAAGACTTCTATCAAGAATTATATTGTAATAAAGAACATGTACCTCCTATATCAATTATATCTTTTGAATTGCCCAGAACTTTAAATGAAGAAGTGAGACATGAAATTAAATTTGTGAAGAAAGGAAAGGCTCCAGATAATGTTGGAATTGTAATTGATATATTAAAAGAAGCAGGTGAAGAATAAGCAAAGTTATATACCAAATGTCTAAATGATAAAGATGTACCAGATTATTGGAAGAATGCAGTATTAATATTTTAAAAAGGTGATAAAGAAGATATTAGAAATTACAGACCTATCAGCCTTTTATCAGTTTTATACAAAAATTTTACTAAGATAATTGCAACTCATCTACAGAGAACATTGGATTTCCACCAACTAAGAGAATAAGCTGGATTGAAAAGTGGTTTTAGTACAATAGATCATATCCAAGTATTGAAAGAAGTTATAGAAATGACAAGTGAATATGAGTTGCTGTAATGCTTTGGATTTGTAAATTATGAAAAGGCATTTGATTCTATAAACATTTTTTTGGTGATTAAAGCATTGGATCATCAAGGTATAGATCCAGGATATTGTCATATTTTTAAGAATATTTATAAAAATGCAACCGCAACAGTTAGATTGCATAATGATACTAGAAAAGTTAACATTGAGAAGATGTAAAACAGGGTAACTCTATGTCTCTAAAACGTTTACAGCAGTGCTGCAAGAAGTATTTTGTGAATTTTTTGTGGATTAGAATGGGAAGCTAAAGAAGTGAAAGTAAATGGAGATTATTTAAGTTATTTAGATTTTTCAGATGATGTAGTTGTTTTTGCATTTGCAAATAATGCTTTAGAGCTGCAGGAAAGGTTGCAGGAGTTATCAGAGGAAAGTAGGACTAAAGATAAATATTAAAAAGACTAAAGTAATGTTTAATACATACATATGCATTATTTGCACAGATAATGAAGCTAGAAAAAAAGCTATTAAATTAAAGAGCTGAGTACCTTCAAGAGACTACTTACTCTCATACTCATAGCTGTTGTTGATAATAATAGTCAATAAAATTAGTTCCTTGATAATAATAGCATAGTGGAATTTGACATTAGTAATGCATCAGAATCACTGTTAATTGTAATGCAGCTAGAGATTTTTTTACACTGAATGGTATTAAAGATCATAAATGGAAAACAGAGGCACATGTGTTTCACTGGCACAACAGTAATAGAGGTTATAAGTAAACTATTTGAAATATCCATAACAGAGTTTGTAAAATACGAGGAACTAATAAAGAGATTAAGCAATCATTTTAGGCTTTGTCCATCCCAGCACATAGCTCACTTAACCTTACAAAATTGAAAACAGTTTAATGGGGGGGGGGGGATTAAAGAGTACAACTCAGTTCTGAGGGAGTTAACAAAAGATTGTGGATATGGTGATTTTGTTGAGGAAATACTCATGGAGCAATTATTATAGGGTATGTCTGACATTAAGAAAGACATAGTATATAAACTAATCCTGGAACAAGCTCAGGTTTTTAGAACTAAATATAAGGAAAATGGAAAAAAATGGGAGTGTTCAAAACAGAAAAGGACAGTACCATACCATGGAAAACTGTTCATAATAAGAATTTCTAAAGCATCATGCTTTTGCTGTGGAAAGAGGAATCACATGGCAAAAGAATGCAGATGTCTCAAAGAAAGGTGTTTTAAATGTGGTAAAAGAGTCATTTAGCATGTCTAACCAAGAAGGTAATATTAAAGGCAAAAATAAAGTACCAATGTAAGCAAATAGGGGAGGTATTCACATGATTAAAAACATGGATGTTCAAAGATAAAATCAGTTTATGATTAAGTTAGTACTTTGTGGAAAAGAGATGTCAATGGATATTGATAGTGGTTCAGGTATTTTCCTAATGTCACTAACAGACTGGATGTCTCTGTAATTAACTAATGGGGAAAGTAAATTAAAGAAAACTAACATTAGAGCACATGGTGTAGATGAAAACACACTAAGATTATTAGGCCATGTGACAGCAACCATCAATCACTGCGGTAAAAAAAGAAATCTACCTATATACATAGTAAAAGAAAAGATTAGTTACATCTTTGAGAGAAAGTAGTTTCACAAGTTAAGAATCCAAATTAATATTACAAAAAAATCACTCTTGAACAGTAATTAGCATACAAATACCCCGATTTGTTTAATGAAGAATTGGGATTAATTACAACAGACCCAGTTGATATAGAGTTACTGGAAAATGCATGTTCAGTCTTGGGTAAAGCTCATAAAATCCTGTTCACTCAAAAAAAAAAGTGCTGGAAAAACTAATGACTAAGGGTGTATTAATATATTAATGCCAATTAAAACATTGGATTGGGCCACAACTTTAGTAATGATAACTAAGCCAAATGGTGAAATTAGATTATGCAGTAATTACAGAGTAATGGTGAACAAATACCTAATCAGGGGCATATCCTGTTTCAAATATGAGGGAAGTATTAGCCAATCAGGGGAGCATATCCTGTTCCAAATATGAGGGATGTATTAGCCAGTCTCCAAAATGCTTTACTTTTCACAAAGTTGGATTTAAACTCTGCATTTCATCAGCTACAGGTGATGAAAAAATTAGCTAAAATATTAACATTGAGAACCCTGATGGGATTATTTAAATATAACCATTTACCATTTGGCATATTAATAGCCCTAACATTTTTCACAAGCAAAAATTAACACCTTGCTCCAAGGCCTAGAGAGGATTATCCCCTATATCAATGCCATACTCATTATGGCAAACTCAGAAAAGATTCTGCATAAAAAGCTGCTCATGGATTATGAAAGGAGTTAAATTAAATGCTCAAAAAGCATATGGCATGAAAGGAATTAGTTTTCCTTGGTCATAAAATTTCTGATGGGGGGGGGGGACATCTGAAGCAGTACAAAATGCAACAAAACACACAAACATTAAATAACTGCAAGCATATTTAGGGTTGATAAATTTTTTTGAGCATTTTTTAATAGATAAAACTCATATAGCAAAACCATTATATGGCTAATTGTAAAAAGATCAAAAGTGGCAATGGTTAGAAATTCATGATGAAGCATTTAGCAAAACTAAATCTTTATTGTCTTTGGATAAGTCATTAGTACACTTTAATAATAATTTGAAATTGCATTTAACTACTAATGCTTTGGAATGGGGATGGATACAGTTCTCTCTCATCCATGTTATAAGGAGGAATTCCCATTGCATATGCATCGAAAAGTGGAGAGAAACTGCAGTCAGATCAACAAGGAAGTTTTGGCTATCATTTTCACTCTAAAAAAGTTTCATCAATATATTTTCAGAAGAACACTTCAAATTTTTCAAATAATAACTTTATCCCAAGCCTCTTCTAGAAATTCTGGGCCATGATAAATTAGCTCCTGACCATTTAAGCCTATGCATGATGAATTGGAAAAATATTTTGCCATCATGATTACAAATTACAATATAAGAAGGGCAAAGAGATCTTGCAGGCTGATGCATTATCCTGGATCCAAGATAAAGAAGCAAGCAGTATGGAAGCACAAATTATATTGACATATTGAAAACAGAAATTCTTAATAGTAAAAAAGTAACTAGGTGGACAAAAGCCAATGAAGGTTATCAACTGCTTATGGGTTCGATAAAAAATGGCTAGCTGTTTCAAAGCCTCACTACATCATCCCAGGGTTCTGTGTAAATCAAATTGTCTATTTGTAAAGATTGTGGTGTTAATGAGGGATCAGGTAGTTATACCAACTAAAGACAGATAGCAAGTTTTAAAACCACTCCCTGAAGGTCATCATGGAATTGTGCAGGCCAAAGCACTCGCTTGCATCTACATCTGGTGCCGAAAATAACATCGGTAATTGAGCAATATATCAAAAATGTATGACCTATCACATGTGTAAAATGAATTTATCATTTGGGTAATATTGAGGAAGTATTCTTTTTAGACTATAATCCTACATTTAGAAATGTTATTTCATATTAAAAAAGTGAAAATATTTTGTCATATTAAAAGGATCCCTAATTGAATACTGATTTCATATCTCTTCCCAGGTTTCTTTTCAATTTTATCTTTAATATAAAAAAATGATAATTTTAAACTTAGGATGTTATTATATAGCCTAAAAACAATTTACTCGCTGAAGAAGAAGCTTCCAAATAAACAAAACAAATTTCGCTTAAAACTATTAAATGGGCCAAGCGCTTTCGAGGTTTTCCCTCATATTCATGGCCGACGAAAGTAATAAATCTTTACGTAGTGTTATTAAATAACAAATATGCAAATGTAAATGAAAATCAGTTTGACCATTTTTTTGAAATGGAAAAACACGTGTCGCGTCTATTGATAAAATTGTTGTCGCAAACAATAACACTACGTAAAGATTTATTACTTTTGTCGGCCATGAATATGAGGGCAAACCTCGAAAGTGCTTGGCCCATTTAATAGTTTTAAGCGAAATTTGTTTTGTTTATTTGGAAGCTTCTTCGTCAGCGAGTAAATCGTTTTTAGGCTATTACGTTTTTAGGAGAAGTATATTAAATCATTTTACAGATGTTATTATATGAATCATGTTTTCATATCCAATATTTATTTTACATAATTAGTTAAATAATCATAATTAATTTGTTTCTTTTACTTTCATAAAATTGATTTTGAGGAAAGCTACTGAAATATGAAGAGATTCAAATCCAGTCTGTAGGATAGCTCTCTATGCAAGATATGTTGCTTAATATTATATTCTATACTATGGGTAACAATAAATAGAAGTTATATGTACTGTATTAAATCCTTTTACAATACTTTTTAAAGTTTATATGATATATCATGAAATATAACCAGTATACCAGTGTTTACCAATCTGTGTTCTGGGGAGCACTAGTGTTCTGTAAATATTTCAAAAATATTCTGTGATAAGGCAGATTATTATTATATCAAATTATTTTATATTTAACTTTTATTGATGCAACTATATATTTATAGTTTAATATTTAAAATCTCAATTTGATTATATTACAAAATATTTTGATTATTACTATTTTTAATTATATTTTTTAGGACTGACAGCACCTTTATTATATGTACAGCAACCTATAACATTCTAACACTGACCTGGATGGCTCAAATTGATGTTATGTTGGAAGTGAATTTGCATGTCACATCGAATAAGTCATGTTTTTGATCTAATTGCTGTGCTCTCACTCTGAGTTCTACTGCTGTCTGTTACTCCCTCTCACTACTAACAAAGAAATGGAGGAAGGTCAGATATTTAGCTATCACTACAGTTTGTTTTTGGCTTTGTTTTCAAATGGAGGTGATACATAATTGTTCCAGGGTTAAAATTCTATTAACAACATTTTATTAACAAATAATTGTAAGTTAATTAAGTATATATGTAATTATAATTTATAACAAATTTTATATCTCTAGAAATGATGGATAGATTTATCATAAGAAAAAATAATTATGATACAACTGCAAGAAATGACAATGAGAATAAACACACAGCCAGAGTAAATGAAATGTCCAGCTGTTCAAAAAAGTGTAAATTGTCAGTATAGGGATGAATTTATATAAATTAAAGTTTTATGTGGACATGCGATAAAGATTATTCAATACTATTGTGTTGTTTACATGGACTTAAACTTGATAATAGTGCAATGATTCCTGAAAAATTGAAATGACATTTTATAACTAAGCAGACTTCAAAAGGAAAATATTTTTTGAGAGACTTTTAAATACGAAAAACAAACAAGCAATATATATATATGAAAAGAAAGTTACTGTTAACACTAACTGAAATAATTATAGAAAATATACAAACCATTATACAATTACAAATATCCAGTAACGCCCTCTGTTTAAAGATCTATATCTCAATAATAGCAAACTTTAAAATGATATATATATATATGAAAAGAAAGTTACTGTTAACACTAACTGAAATAATTATAGAAAATATACAAACCATTATACAATTACAAATATCCAGTAACGCCCTCTGTTTAAAGATCTATATCTCAATAATAGCAAACTTTAAAATGATATATATATATATATATATAAAGTGAAATCATCACATAAAACTCAAATACCATTATACAAAATAACAGAATTAGTAGCTATGAAACAAAAACCACATATCATAATAGAGTCACTAATTCACACTGTGACATCACTGATATTATGTTTGGGGAAGATACAAAAAAATAATAAATATACTTCTCTCAAATAATACTATTCAAAGAAGAAGAATTGATATGGCCTATGACATTGAAGGCAGAGTTGCAGGTAAACTTCACAATACATACTTCACTCTTCAAATTGGAGAATTCTCTAGTATCAATGGAAAAGCCATTTTACTTGGATTCATTATATTTGTTTAAAAAAAATAGAATAGGCAATGAATTTTTGTGTTGTAGAGAGTTACCAGAAATAATTATTTAATGTGCTAGAGGAAGAGAAGCTTATCTCATTGTCATCTGACCACTCTTTGAAAATCAAACATGCTGAAATGAGTTTTGATGAATTATAGATATCTGTCCAACAAAATATCCACAAATATAAAAAAAAAAGCCATGAAAAATTTATTATGTTTTCCAATTTCATATTTATGTAGAGTTTTCCACATTAAACAACATAAAAACTAAAAAAAAGAGTATGGTTAACAAATTTAAAGAAAAAAATGAGGATAGCCTTATCTTGTATATGTCCCAACATAGAAGAAATATGTGAAAAACATCAGGCACAAGACTTGAATAAAACTATTTTTCTGCATATTTATTGTTACATTTTAATATTTACTGAAAAAAATTATAATTACTGATGACAAACTTATTTCATTTAAACTTAAGTAAGTGTTCCAACTAAAAATTTTCCTCACAATAGTGTTCTGTATTGCAATGTTCTGAAAATAACTTGTTTGAGAATATGTTTAATATAACGACTACTTAGTCTAATTATTATCAAAAATGTAATGTTAATTATATGCTCATCATTATTAGCAGTAATGGCACTTATTATTTTAATTAGTATCATATTTGTAAAAAAAAAAAAAAGTACCTCACTTTAATATTTGGGTGTATTAATGTTAATATGACTGTTTCTTGTTAAAACATCATTACCTTTTTGTTACTACATATATGTGTCTTGTTGACAATGATTTTAAGATATCTAACTGTAGTTGTCATAGTTTTAAATCACAAGTTCTCAATGATAAAGACAAAAGCCAGAAAAAAGTCTGTAAATTTAAATGCAATATCTTGTTGTAATCAATGATTACTTAAACTTACTACAGATGATGCTACATAGAGAGCTACTCTTGTTTATATATATATATATATATGTGTGTGTGTATTTAGAAGTTTGTTTTAGCACAGAAGATTAAATCCAAATATTGAGAAAACTTTAGAAAGGACTAATGAATATAAATTGCCATTATGTTTTGGATTTATAGATTATGAAAATATATTTGGCTTTATAGGTACTTCCACAATGATTAAAACTTTTAATTATCAAGATATAGATCTAAGATGTCATATTCTGAAGAATATTTATGAAAATGGTACAGAAATGATTAAATTTCATGGATACATTAAGACAGTTAACATTGATAAGAATATACATATGATGATTTCATATCTCAAAACTTTTTGCATCAATTTTATAAAAAAAACATATGAATAAAATGGAAAGCTAAAGGAATAAAAATAAATAGATTTTATGCAAATGTTACAAGAATTGTCAGATGAAAGGTAAGAAAATATGATTAAAGATAAATACTAAAAATATTAAAATAGTGTTCCATAGACTTTCCTAGAAAAAAAAATAAAGATTGATAACCATGAATTAGAAGAAGATAGCTACACATATCTTAGGTTGTTAATAGAAGTGGAAATACAAATGATGAAGTTAATCATAGAATTAAACTTGGATTGAGTTCTTATTGGTAAAAGAAAATATACTATGTGTTTTAAAAGAAAGATTTTTAATAAATAGGTTTGCCCAATTTTTCTATGGATCTAAAAATTGGACATTTAACAGAAAAGCAGTATAATGACTTCAGATAACTCTGATAAGTATGGAAAGATGTATGATGCGTCAAAAGCAAAGTATATAAATGAGAGAGAAAAATGGATATCATTGACATTATTTAAAAAATTAAGAGACTGAAATGTTGGGCTGGAATATTACTAGAATATATGATAATAAATAAATATACAGTTAAAATCTTAAAAAAGATCTTTAAAAAAAAACTCATAACCAGTATAAAATATAGAAGATTGGGTATGGATTGGAGAAACTGAATAAAATTTGAAGAAACCTTTACCTTGCAATGACTATATAATGATTGAAAATGATGATCATGATCCTATGCAAAACTCTGTCTATTGATATATTAGTAAATATAATACTTTAAATGATCAAATTTCAATGTTCAAATTTGTCTATAATGTTGCCTTCTATAATCGAATAAAAAATACTAACAAAATCCAAATTTTTAAATCATGAGTACAGTTTTGTCTATTAAACAAATATACCTCAAGTAAAAATTACAATCTGTTGGTGGCTGAGTGGTTGGCACAGCCGCCTTACAAGCAATTGTCCCGGGTTCACAAGTTTGCTTCCCGGTCGATGCTTTGACACATAAAAAAAAAAATACATGTACACATATAACTGTCCACAATTTAAAGGCAACTGTCAAACATTCATAATATTAAAAAAGTACTTGAAGATTTGATGGCTTCAGACCCAAACTGATTAATCCAAAATCTCTTTGGACCTTTTTTGATTTTATTACCTTCATAATCTCTACATATTTTAAAACAGTTGCATGAACTTTTATAAACTATTCCTAGAATAGTTTGTAACTCTAGAATTATTTAATAATGAATTTGAAGCAATTCTTTCAAAAAACATATATCTTATATTCTCCTTTCTTCAATGAATAATTATAAAAAGGCAAAAAAATAAATTATTTTTTAGCATTATTATAAACTATACTCTTCAAATTACCATTATAATTATTCTTATTAAATAAAATACTTTTGATAAGTTTATCAGCATACTATAAACTAATATAATCATTATCAAATTGTTTTTTTTTTAATGAACATACTGCTTTCAAATTATTTAATCATTTATTTCTATAACAAAAACTCATTAATGCAGCCTTTTTATGGGCAAATGATTGATAATTATCAGACTTAATTATATGTATTAAATTTTTGTCTTTAATAAATTGATTACAACATAAATACAATTAACTATCTCTTATAACTATTAAATCTAAGAACTTTAATTTATTAAAATTTAAAGTAACCTCCTCAATAGTAAATTTAATATTAAAACCAAATTCATTCAATCCAATAAACAAATCCTTTAATTTATTTTTTGAATAATCATCTTCATATCTGACAAATAGCTTAAAGAAATCCCACATTTTTGACTAATCAGACTACATTCTAACCAAACTATTATACATAGAAGACATCAATGAAGAAATAATCCATTAATGTGTTTGGTCTATAATAATTTTTAGAGAGTATTATGATTAATTAAAATTGTAATTTTAGAAATATTTTAAGATTTGTAGATGAATAAATAATTTTTATTAGTTTTAATAGCTTTTATTCTAATATTAGATTTATGGGAGATTTGTTTACTTGTGAAAAATATTTAGAAAAATGTAATTTTCCAGTTTTTACACATATAAAGTATATATATTTGATTCTTGACTTTTATATTTAAAGTACTAATCTAAAAGCAGTTCTATTTTTAGTTTAAAAGTATGTCAGGCAGAAATACTATTACTAATTGAAATGACTTCAAGTTGCAATTGCCTGATTTAATTAGTTGTTTTCTTAATTACATTAACTGATGTTTATTTTATATATGTATGTATGGAAATTCCTCAATGTTTACACCTATAAAGTCTGTGATTGTATTTCAAATGTTATAAGAAGTAAAATAACTTAGAGATAAATCTAATAAAGACACTTCATAATATAATGTTCATTTATTCTAATACATGTGTCGCTGTCACTTTTCAAGTCCTTCAAAAAACACCCGAGACAAAGATCAAAGCTAAGTATTTTTTTATTTATGATAAAATAATATTTTGGTACTATTTGTTTTATGTGTATACGATTGATCATCTGAGAGCATCGATATAAAGAGTGATTATTGTGTATGAATATGTAAATTGTGGTCAAGAGAGTGAGACAATTGAAATTTGAAAGATTGAAAATTGTTTAAAAGTTTTTCGTTAGCCATTTTATATATTGAAGTTTAAAAAAAAAGTTATTTTGTTGAATGTGTGTTAGTGTAAAAATATTTATAACAAATTAGTCTTGCATTGGTGGTCGAGAGGTCAGCGTGACTGCCTTGCACTTGCAGGCAGTTTGCCCGTGTTGCGGTTTCGCATCCCAGCCGATGCTATGACACTTAAAAAAAAAAAAGTCATATGTAAGATTAATTGGTTTTTAGTAAGTTTCCTACTATAGGTCTTTTTTTTAAAATATAAGAATCATCTACTTTGAGAAAAAAGATAATGCTTTGGAGGCCTGAGGTTGGAAAACCCATGGTTATAGTTTGATCGGTTTTGAAAGAAAATAAAGTTATCCTTTTGTGCAAGGGGGTTTGAAGAATAGGAGAGGCAATATAAAGTCAAATATAGAATAAGTGATTGGGAAATAAGAAATATGGATTGCATTTGTATTCCACAATGTGTATATAATCAGCAAAAAGAAACTAGGCATACACTGATAGAGTGTACTGTGTGTGATGAGATTTATTACTTGAAATGTTTGAATAAGACTAGGGATGATATAAAAAGTTTATGATTATGTAGTCAGTGTGTAAATGTGATAAAAGAGGTGAGAAAGTGGTTTCTAAGTATATAGACTAAAGAGAAAGTCAGGGGAAAGGGAGCAAAATGTAGTTAAGAAAGATTGGACATAGTATGGTTTTAGTGGAATGTCAGGAAATATGGATGGAGACAGTAGTAGTGCGATGGAGATGGTTAGCCAAAGAATAAGTAAGATAGAGAAAGAAGTGAAGTATGTAGAAACAAAATTAAAATTGTTAGAGATGAAGTGTGAGGAGATAAAGGAATTATTGAGTATGAATGATAAGAAAGAAATAGATAAGGAAGTCCAGAAGGTGGTAGAAAATGTTATGGATGGAGTAGAGAAAGTAGACTATGAGACAGTATTGATAGGAGATTCACTAATTAGAGAATGTGGGGATATAATTGCAATGGAAAATAAAAGCAGGTATGTAAGAGTATGTTTGCCTGGAGCTATAATTAGGGATGTGGCAGATAAAGTAAAAAATCAAGGTAGTAGAGATGTGTATGTTATGGTATGGACTAATAATTTGTCAGGACCATCAGAGAGAGAGTAATGGATGAGTATGTAAAATTGATTAGGAATTTGAGTAAGATTAAAGAAAGAGTAGGAGTAGTTGGATTATTACCAAGATTTGACAAGAAAAATTTATTAGATAGGGCATGTTCTATAAATGAGAGATTAAAAAAATTGTGTGAAAGAAATAATGTTATGTTTGTGGATGTGTGGGATTGTTTTATTGGAAAAAGGGAGTTACATAGTAACATTTAGGAAAACAAGAAAGTGAAGTTTTAGGGAGTCTGATTTATAAAGAATATATTCCAGGAAACTTATAAAGGGGAAGTGGGGTTTTAAATTGCAGTATTATCAAAAAGAAGAAGAATGAATAGGATGTAAGAAATAAGCAAAAGGTATTTGATTTAGATATGTGTAGATATGGAGAGAGAATGGGTCTGTAAAATTAATGGTAAGAAAGTTATTTATAAATGTAATGGAAAAGAAAGAATCAATAGAATTTATAAAAGAGTAGTTAGGAAAGAAGAAATTGTTAAAATTGGGTATTAGAATATGTGAAGTGGTAGGAGACCAGAAAAGTGGCTGGAATTAAATAAAAGCAATTGAAAATGAAGAGTTTGAGGTATTAGCAGTAGTGGAAACACATCTAAGAGAAGAAGAAGACTATATTCTGGAACATTTGGTATGGCAAGGTATAAATAGAAAAGAAAAAAGGAATGGTGGTATAGATCTTGTATCAAAAAATATTTAAATATTGTTAAAGGTCAAAAACATTTGTGGTTTGAAATAAGGTTGGGTAGACAAGAATGGATGGTGGCTATAATTTATATAGCCACTGGAGATAGTCAAACTATAATGGAGTGGAACAGTAGCATATATGAATGCCTAGTTAGGGATATGCAGAGGTTTAAAGAAAAGGGGAAGAGAATAATGGTTATAGGGTATATGAATGGACATATTGAAGAAATTGTTGATATAGATAATAAGAATGGATAGCTTTTGAAGAACTTTGTCAGAGAATGAATTTGAGTATTGAAAATTTATCAAATATTTATGAGGGACAATACACATGGTCTAAAAATAATAAATTTTATACAATAGATTATGTATTGGTAGAGAAAGAGGGAATGAATAAAGTACAAAAAAAATAAGGTGTTTGATAATGAAGAGAAAGTATATAATAGTGATCATAACTTCATTGTAATAGAAATGGTTAGTAATGTGAAGGAGAGTAGAAATAAAAGTAGAAACAATAATAAAAATGTGGTTGGAGAATGAATGATAAGAATAAGTTGGAGAGTATAAAATACAAGATGAAGAAACCATGGAAGAGTTGATTAGGGATGAGTATAAGGACTGGTGGAATAAGATAGAAAAAGTGGCAAATAGGATTTTAGGTGAAAATATTCAGAAGAATAAAAGTAATAAAAAATGAGAATTAGTAAAAGTATAAAAGAGAGGAAAGAAGCATATAGAGAATATAAGTGTGCTATTAAGAACAAAGAATGTAAAAAAGATATTAATGGGAAAAGTACTTAGAAAAGAAGAAGTTAGCTAAAATAGATAATTATAGAGAGAGAATGAAATTGAATAGTAAATTGTTGGAGGATATTAATAAAAGTGGAAGAGATGGGAGTAAAAAAATTTGGAATTACATTAAAAGGAGATGTGGGAGGGGAGAGACAGTATTACTAGATGATGAAATAAAGTGTAGCTGTAGAGAAGAATTAGAGAGAAATTTTAAATAGATATGTAATGGATATAGAAAAGATGTTAGATGTGAAGGACAGAGTGATAGAGAACATGAAAGCATATAGTAATGGGAATATTAGGTTTACAAAAAATGAACTGAATAAGACAGGGAAGAAATTGAAAAGTGGAAAGGCAAGAGGTTTAGATGGATGGGCATCAGAAATGACAATGAATTTAGGGCATAGGGCAAACATAAAGCTATTATCATGTTTTAATAAGATGGCATAGAAGAGAGTTTTTTGGGTAGTTGGAGTAATACAAGAGTAAGATTATTATTTAAAGGAAAGGATAAGGATCATAGAAAGTTAAACAATTATAGACCGATAGTGGTAAAATCAGTTTTATATAACGTTTTCTCATATATGGTGGCTGAAAGTGCAAAATGGATGGAAGAGAGTAATGTAGTGGGGAAAATACAAGGAGGTTTTAGATCAGATAGATGTAAAGCAGATAGATTATTTGTAGTTACACAACTTATAGATATGAGCAGGAATTCAGGTAGACAGTTATATATGAGTTTTATAGATATAGAGAAGGCATATGATAGAGTAAATAGAAATAGTTTATGGGTAAATTTAGCAAATTTGGGAAGGGATGAAGCTTTAGGGGATATTATTAAGAAATTATATGAGAATAATTACTATATGTATCAATTAATATAGAATCAGTTAAAGTTAAAAATGGAATGGGACTAAGTCAAGAATGACCTATGTCATCTATTTTGTTTTTGTTGTATTTGAGTGAAATGGAGAGAGCAATACAAAGACTAGGAAGAGGAATAGAGATACTGTTAATAGTTGGCAACGGAGTATATACTTTGTCAGGTCTTTTTTTCTGGATGTCTTTTTGTGTGCAGAAAGAAGAGAAGATATGGAAGTTATGCTGAAGACATGCACAAGGGTGGGTAAAGATATGGGAATTAAATTTAGTGAAGAAAAATCAAATATAATGATGGTTAATATTGGGGGACATAGAATTTTTATTGGAAGATATAAAATTAAGTGTGGTGAATAGATACAGTTAAATAATCAGAAAAAAAATGCTTGGATGAATGGGAGAAAAAATTGATAAATGAAGCATAGAAAAGAAAGGGATTGATAAAGAAACTCACTATACATATTGCCACTCACAGCAAGCTAGAGTAATCAATGGATGTCAGAAGGCTTGTGCATAAAATCTTCATATAGTGCCTACTCATTCAATATCCCCAGACTAGTTTTTGGCTTGTGCGTGGCAATACATATAGTGAGTTTTGCCTGTTTGAATAACAGTTATAAACAAGCTTAAGAAATGGTGATCATGTGAATGATAAAGAAATTAACAGTGTTTCCATATAATAAATATGATGTAGCTAGAATTGTATGGGAAGGGGTTGCAATAGCAGGGTTAACATATGGTAATGATGCATTATGTGTTAGTAAAGGGGTATTAGATTAATTAGAAAAAAACAAAAGAAAGTAGGAAGACATACATTAGATGCAGATGTGTGGACAGCAAAGGAGGCCATTCAAGGAAAAATGGAATGGTCAAGTTTTTATATGAGAAATGCAAAAAGTAAAATGAAAATGTTTGGTAGGTTGCAGTTTATGGATAATAAAAGAATAGCCAAAATAGCATTTAATTGGGTTATGAATAAAGGGAAGGCAATAAAATGGATGAGAAAGGTAATGCAGTATGCAAAAGATTTGGATACAGAATTTATATTAGTATACTTGTACAATATGTGGGATTATTGGGTTAGGGGGATTGTTGAATGTTATAGTGGTAAGGAGTGAGATAAAAGAATAGATGCATTCATAAAGAATAGGGAGTTGGAAAGATGGAGAACTAGTATGGAGAGTAAAAAGAGTTTAATTATATATAGAAGTAAATGGAATATTGGGTGTGACTTAATTTATGATAATAGCAAGGAAAGTAGTTTATTGTTTAAGGCTCAAACAGGATCTTTAGCAACAAGAGAATACACACATAAATGGAAAAATATGGGTGATTTAGTCTGCAAATTGTATAAAGAAGGCATAGAAAATATTAGGCATTATTAGGCATCTGCTAAATGAATGTAAATGCTTGAAAGCAGAAAGAGTATACAAATAATGAAGTTATGGTAAAATAAATATGAACAAAGTGATTATACAGAAAGTGGGTTATTGATTTTTATGCTGCGTTTGGGAAAAAATAAGGGGGATTTAGATATAAAGGCTATAGAGTTGACAGATTATGGTGTGGAAATGGGATGGAGCAGATTACAGGAAAACTTAGGGTAGGTAATGAAAAGGGAAGGTAAAGTGGCTAATAGGTTTCTCTGGGCATAGTTGCTGAGAGATTCCTGACTCCATTTAAGGAGAAGTCACAGTGCATCACCTCAAATCTAGCATTATCACAAAAATTTATTTTTTATTTTTTCAGTGATTTATAGACTTTTTTTTATCTCTTCATTATTATATATCTGTTATAAATAACTTGATACGATAACAGAAATTGTTTTTATTAATAACACATAGCTGAAAGTTCCTCTCTATCTCTAAAGTGTAACTATTCATTAATATATTTTTTAAATATGGTCACCATTTTAACTATTGGAATCAATCACTGAATATATTCACATATATCTGCTGCATATACTGTACATGAATTGAAGTATGCTACTTTCTATTATATACATGGAAAATCAGTTTCTCCCTCTATTATATTTTCATTTGTAAATTGCCTATTAATTTTTCTTCATATCATTTCTTTGATAAATTTAAGTTTCCACTTCTGAACGACTATAAGTTACATCATATTTGAATTTGTTATATTGTTAACATTCATCTGTTCAATCTATTTAGGACTTATTTTACATTTCATCTAAAAATAGTAAATAAAAATGAAGTTACTAGGAATTTTTTTATATATCTCAAACAAGAATAGTTTCACAGTTAATTCAAAACTCTTCACTGAATTCATGCATAAAGCATTACTGCTTTATTCTCTATATTTATATGCACATAATTTAAACTCTAAACTAGTTTACATTTTTTTAAATAATTTGTTTTTTTTTTTTTGTTTTTAATAAAATATTCATTTTGCTATTTCATTTTTGTGTTAATTTAATTCATTGTTGTTATTGAAAATAACTCATAAAAAAATAAGACTGAATACTAAAATAAACTTCTGGCCAATGCAAAACTATTATATATGATTTCAATCAAAGATATTCAATTTTTTTTTTCAAACTTTTAGTATTTAAAAAATAGAATAACATAATATAAATGTAATTTACAGTTTTGAAAAAGTCTACTACATATTATATTAATAAAAAGTATAGTTAAAAGGAAATATATAGTTAATTTTTTTGTGATTTCAAACAAATATTTTATTCTCACCCACAATTCCTAAATGATAATTCTATTGTTTATATTAATTAAAAGTATTTATAAGATATATATATTTCTAATAAGTTGAGTTTTTCTCTTTGAAAATTAAAATTCAGTAATATAAATTTATTTATTTATTTATATAAATTTGCATGGATACTTAGTACATTTAATTTACATCCCAATTACATTTATAATGTTTTGGAATTGCGTTATGAATGAGTTGATATGTTGAGTTTACACCGAGTATCATTTTTATCAAATACTTTTTTTTTTAGCTTTAAAATATTGATAAGTACACTATTAACTTAAAATAACATGTATTGATTTACATAATTTTTTATAGCTTGTGTATATTATAAATGCATTTCTGAAATGTTACTTATTGAAAAAGTAAACAATTTTAGAAACATATTGCAAGTAAGCTAAGCTTGAGTATTGATTATAGAAATACATTTATTTTCCAGCTGCAATCTTAATATTCCATCTAATAACATTTGTATGAACTTATATTATAAATGAAATAATGAAGTTGATTAGGTTAATAAAAAAAAAAATCAGTCAATAACCCTCAACTAACCATTATATTTGATAATCAATTTCATTACTAAGCTGTCTTATTTGTTAAAAATTAAATGATTACAAGATTAACTGATTACGATTGTGAAGTACTTAATTTTGATGGGATATTTTAAATAGCAATCTTTGCAATAATTCATTTCTTTCTACAGAAGAGTTATTATATGTATGTTTATAATACATTATTACTTACGTGTGGAAGAGGTTGATATTATAAATTCTGGACATTTTGTTTCTTTAATAGCATTTACAGATTTCCTTACAAATAACTAAGCAACACTAGAAGAATAATTGAAAACAATAAACAAAATTTAAATCTTGAATTGTGTCAAATTTACTACACATCAGAGGATTTTAATCTTGATTAGATTCTTTTCTACTCTTGAAGACATCACAATTGTATTAGAACTAAATCATTCTATGATCAAATATAGAGAAAGGATGATCGAAATCAATAGCTTTGGTTACCACATCCATATACATTGTGTGTGAAATATATTTATTATTAT
This sequence comes from Epiperipatus broadwayi, assembly GCA_028023455.1. Lineage (NCBI taxonomy): Eukaryota > Metazoa > Onychophora > Udeonychophora > Euonychophora > Peripatidae > Epiperipatus > Epiperipatus broadwayi. The sequence continues at coordinate 7,786,494 of JAQFVV010006222.1, forward strand.
AAATCCAATAAATTACTCACTGTAAGAATGTATATGTTGTAAAATAACTCCACTGATATATTATGAAGCTAAAATCAAAGTCATTAAGCATTATTCTGGAATCCAGTGACTGAAATCTATTTTCATTTTATTCCTCACCAGTTTTCTGTGATTTCAGAATTTACTTCCATCAGCATCAAATAATCATACTGGAATATTTTTATAGAAATCCCCCCCCTCCTGGTTTTTTGTTACCAATTTAAGTGTTTGTGAAAAATGTTATTCTCTAAGAAAATTTGAGTGAAAAATAATAATTGTTGCTTTGCACCTCCTCTTTCCCACTTCACCGCCCAAAAACACACACACAAAAAACGAATGATAGGTCATTCTGGAAAAGTGTTATTTATTATAAGATCATCAGCAGTTTCATTTAATTGCATTTCATCATTTTTTAAAAATTTATTTAAATTATTTTTTTGCGATTATAATACTAATAAAGATATTAGTCTAATTTAATTAGAAAATGTAACAAAAATTGTTGCCATGTTGCAACTGTATTATTTTAGAATCAACTCATTAATATTAATCTTCCAATTTATTTGGGATATCAGCTATCTAAAAATATCATCATTCTTGACTTGTTTAGTTTACTAGAAAAGCATTATTTTTTGCTTTTCTTTACTATGTCTATACAGTACTGAATTTGTTTTTATTTCCATCAATTTTTGATGAGTTATTGCTTATATATATATATATAAACTTACATGAACTTATAAATATATATGAGAAAGAAATGTATTATTAAACTAAAACACATAAAAAAATAATTGGAAAGTAATGAAAATATAGATAAAACATTACTGTATGCCCAATAATAAAAGCCATTCTAGAAAACATTAAAATATAAGATAGTAAAATGAATTAAAGACAAATTGCATTATCAAAAACAACATGAGTTAAATAAAAAGGGTTTTATTTTAAATTATATATGTATGCGTGTTTGTTGAAAGCCAATAATTAAAAGGTAATTTGGAGGTTTGATTAGCATTGTCAACTACTTATAACTATTGTTTATTGAAATACAAAATAATAAATTATAAAAAGTAAAAATGTTGTTGTAATTCAAATAATTACACTAATTCAATGTAATAATACATTCAACATTTTTTCCAAGAAAAGTTTAAAAAGATTGGAATTACATAATTGCCTTAATGTGATTAAGTGAGCTTATAAGCAACTATAGAGAAGCTTGTTATTTCTATAAATTAAATATGGCTTAGTGCTTTTGAGAACTTATAATATGGATATAAGAATGCCATAAGTTCTCATAAGTGCTCAGTCATATTTAATTTATAGAAATAACCAGCTTCTCTACAGTTTCTCATAAGCCATCATCTTGCTATGAGTATGAGAACATCATAAGTTCTCAAAAGGCTAAACCGTATTTAATTTATAGAAATAACAAGCTTCTCTATAGTTGCATATAATCACACTTATTATATTTATTACATTCCATATAAAATAGTATAAACAGTTAACTTCATTATATAATTATATTAAGTAAATAAATATAGCTAGAATTTTGCATTAAATATCATAGTACTATTAATCACAGGATTAAATAATAAGTTTTTAATACATATATAAAATTTCTCTATAAAAAAGAAAAAAAAATTGTAAAAAGACAGAAATTAAATTATATAATTCCTTACTTTTGTAATTATTATTATATAAATAAAGGAAATAAAATGTATATTATGCGACAATTATTTGATTTATTGTTGTTTACAAACATATAGACAAGTTTAGAGATAAGAACTGAAACAAAGATTAAACAAATATCCTAACTATTGTGATGGATACATATTTTATGTTTTTCTTAATGCATCCAAACATAGTTTTAAATAGTGTGATCTGAATAAATAGAAGAGCTCTTTCAACAAATTGAAATTGTTGAATTTGAATCAGAATGAAGAGTTGAACATTATCCTTGAAAAGATACTATAATTTTGATTAGAAGAGAATTCATGGATATAAATCTTAGATTTTTGATTGGTCAAGTAAGAGGAATTTTTTTGTTTGTATCTAAGTTAAGAGACCAATGATGAAATTGAATGGAATTGAGAGTACAAAATATCTAAAGTGTTTGAAAATGGAAATAGCAGAATATCTGAATCTGTCAACTTTAAATATGAGGTTAAGTTTTTAAGCACTGCCGTATTTAATAATCTCTGTTATTCAGTCCTAGAAATTTGAGGATAAGGATTTCTCCCATGATTAATACAGAATCTTTTTCAATAGAGAAGAGTATCAAATTTTGAGTTTATATACAGTACCCACTGTATAATATTTTCAAGATCACTCATGGGTATTAGTGAGAAAGATTTTGATCTTTATAAATATGATATGTTTTGTTAATATCTGTTAATTTAGTTTGTATATTTATTTTACTGCAATGTTCATTTGCATTACTGAAGGATTTTTAGATGTGATTCTTAGCTCATTGTGAATCTCATCCACATTCTTCTCTATTCTAATAAGTTATTTGTTTTTAAAGTATATTAGCTATTTATAGAAGAAGTGATATTGATAAATGAAAAGCAGATCTACACAGGGCCAAGTAACAAAATCTCAATCCTTTTGAAATATATATAAATTTTAGAAAGGACACATAAGAGTAGTGAATTTTAAGTAAATTCTAATTGTATTTTTATATATTAATGTAGTTTGTATCTGGAAATTTAAGTTAATTATTAAATAGAATATTTAATAGTTTGAAAAAGAGGCCGATGTTAAGGAAAGAACAGGAGAAAAATGTTGTTCTAAGAATACAATAAGAGATTAATTAAAATTGAGTGAATTAAGATATAAAAAAAATATAAAATCAGGAATGAAAAGTTAAATCTGGCATATTAATATCTCCCAATAAAAGAGAAGGGTAAGTATTTTGCATAATGTGAAGTTAATGTTGTTAATAAGTTATATTAAAAAAATTATTCCATAGATAAAATAGGAATAATATTACATATGAAAAATGAATCAAAGAAGGTGGTAATAGTTATGTAATGATTTAAACATTTAAAAATTACGATATGGTGAAATTTTATGTATCGGCATACATATTCCTATCACATAGATATTAGAAATAGAAAAATTACAATGTCCAAAAACAAGAGAAATATTCATTTATTTAGATGAATTATAAATTTTAGTTCTGATGAAAAAAATAATTACTTAAGCTTGCACTAGATAACTATGATGTAAAGAGAATGAATTACTGTCTTTATATGTGTATACGTACTTAGTATCTCGCATGTCCATGATTTCTATATCTGCAGTTTATTCAATAAAAACATTAAAAAAATAATAAAAAATAAAATTTAATATTTAGTTCCCAGTGAGCACTACAATTATAAAAATATCACATGAAAGTAACAGATGTAATCTTTTACAGTAAATTAATTCAGAAACTAATATAAAAATGTTTATGTTTTCCATTTCAAAGTAAGATATTGTTCATATTTTATCAAATAAGGGCAGTACAATGCTATTGGTATTACACAGAAAAGAAATTATTTCTATATTATATATTCAAATCACACTCCCAAATATTATGAGATTTCAGCAATGCCCTCTGTGAATAAATATAAGTCTGAACTTCATTGCTGAAATAAAATAACATTCAGGAGGGTGATTTGAATATTTTCTGTTTAATTTTCAGTTAGCAAAATGCATTAGAATATTTTCTTATATATATATATATTAGAAACCAGTCAACACTTAGATTTTGTAACAGTCAATAATGTGCAGCCCAGCAAAATCAATCATAAGAATAAGGAATAGCCATCCAACTAATATATATGTGTGCAACATATATAAAACATTACCACAAAGAATACAAAGCCAAACATCATTAACTACAGCTCAGGATAATCTTTATCCGCTTACCACACTTGATGTTGACATCCCATTTTGTCTTATATCTTACTGGTCAGGGAGATATAAGAGACTTAATTAAACTAAAAATTATAAACACATCTTATTATGATAAATAATACAAGATGCAGAGATAATGAGTATAATATGACTGTACTAATATAACAACACACCAAAAAAATTAAAAATGTTTTAACATCCATATGGTAGGATTATGATTACCCACTTTATACAGGTACAGTGTATCAAAATAACTCAGAGTTTGAACCCAGTATAATTATTTAAATAGTGTCAGGTTAATAAATTGAATGTCTATTTAATTGAAATCTTAATACACTAAGATAAAGATTGACATTAATTTGGTCAGAGTGTAAACATAAACTACTGCAGACACACATAAATTTAAATTAACTAATTTCATAAAATTATAATGACTGGAGACTGAGAAATATCACTACACTCATTATTTCAGTCTACATAGCATTGATGTTTATTTCATAATTATAAATATGCTTTATAAAATCAGTAGCCTAGCATTATATGGTGCACTATGTGCATGAAATATGAACACAGCTCTACCTAAAAATATTTTAATAAATAAACAATTTAAATGCATAGTACAGGCAAGTCATTATTCAACATATATATAATTTAACCACATTTATAAGTAAATCTGATTGTGGAAGGATCCAAAGATTTTGGTATTTTCATGATCTGAGAACATCTGAACATTCACCTATAATAGGGTAGACATAAAAAGGGGAACTTCAAGTACACTGCTATAAAAATATACAAATTTCGCTGATATACTAGGCTGTGAAAAGAGATACCCAGTTAAAAAATCATATATATATATGGTATGCCACCCTTCACATGGACATACAAAAAAGAAAAGGGCATCGGGTCTATACAGGACTAATTAGAGAAGGGGGCAAGAGGAGCGGCTGCCCTGGGCTTCACAATATTAGAGGCCCCAACTTAGCAACTCAATATGTTGAACAAAAATATAATAAAAAAGCACAGCAATGTCATGGCTTGTAGAACAGCCATAATTTTATAGTTAAATTCCCCCAAAAAATATATTTGAGAAAAACTTTTCCAAGCAGGCATACCATGAGTCAAAAATGTAAGCCAGTTTAGGGATGAGGTACCAATTTGACAACTCTGTGATGAAAGTGATTACAGTGCTTGGTGACTGGAAGAACTAATAATCTCAGCCCCCTGACAGTCAGTTCTGTGCTAACAGTGTTTAAAAATACTAACAGTGCTAAAGTGAAACTACCCTATCCAAGTGCTATCTGGATCTGATCTGCTTGCTCGTTTCTGCAACTCATAACTAACTGCTCCCAGAGACCTGTTTTTGACCCTGTAAGTAAAAACTCTCATTTCTTCTCTCTCCCCATGTTTTTATTTTAAATTTTGAAGGGCCTTTAAAATATTAGTTTCCCTGAGCCTTGCATTTTCTCTGAGAAGTCCTGGGTATATAGTTACATGTATACAGGAGGAAATATTTGTCTGCTTAAATAATTAATAGTGGAAGACAAGTTCAGCCTAGCAAGAAATATTAATGGAAATACCTAGTTATATCTTAAGTGAAAGGCCTGGAAGTTAAAAATTTACATATCTCAAATATGAAAATACATTATGCATGTCAAATAAATGATCACATGCCCTATACAAATGTGAGTTTAACACACATCCTGAGAAATGTCTCTCTTGATTGTAACTTAGAATTAACAATAAGTAAAATAATTAACCCCTCTAGATAAACCCTGCCTATCCAAAGATTATTAACTCTAATAATACATTCTAATGTTGCAGATTTACAATGTCACACACATAGTCAAAAATTAATTTAGAAAATTTAAACTCATTAATATCCTCTGTGGTTGATTAAAGGGTTTTTTAAAATAATAAAAAAAAAAACAACTTAAAAATCTTATCATGGCTATGTACTTTCTTGCAAACTTTTATTTAACTAAAATGAACATATATATTATAATAGCTTTTTCTAAAATTCCCCTCTAATTACTTAATATTATAAATGAATACATAATACTAAGCAAAAATAATCAAAATAAAATAAGCATGTTAAGGAGAATGTGATATTTAAACAATAATTTTCATTATGATATCTATAAATCAATGACATTGATAAGTTAACTTTTATTTATAAAGTATCACACAAATGTCACTCAACTATTCAATAATATATTTAAAATATATATATCCATAAAATATAGGGGACTAATTAAAGTTAAATTCTAACACTAAAATAAAATTGCAAGCATGCGAAAATTATGCACAAAATTAATATAAACAAAATATTTGTTACTAAAATCACCTTTCCCTTTATTTTTACTATAATATCTTACATAAATCCAATTTAACCAAATCATTTCGAACACTTTTTAACAAAAACCTGTTATTGTACTGTAATGGAACTGGAGATGAACCGAGAAAGAGGGAGCACATCATACTACCATTGGACGCAGGGTCTTCAGTTAGGATGCTGATGATAGCCTAATCCAAAATCACTACTATCTGTTCAGACAATGAATGGTTTATTAAAATCAGGGAAGGCTAACATGGTTTGCTCTAAGAACCCTGTTTTAATATTTTCAAATGCTCAATCCTGTTCTTTGGTCCACATCCATCGCTCAACTTTTCTAATCAGTTTTAGAAATGGTTCCATGTGGTCAGAACAAAATCATTTATAGGTAGATAATGCCTACATTACAAATATCAATATAATGGCTGATAATAATGTAGAGAATGAGTTGAAAACCTACCCGAGCTACAGTTCAATGACCCAGAGTTAAACCTAATCATGAAAGTTTTGTTAGGGGAGGAAGTTTTGAATGTGCCCAAGGATCTTACTCGATTCAAACTAGAACAACAGGTCTTACTATACAGGATTGATTGTGACACTGATGAATGGAGGGTAATAATACTAACACCTTTGAGAGACCCACTCATAAAGCATGTACACTGTCAGTATGGGAATTACGGTGCCCACAAGACAGAGCACACTCTTAAAAATTGATTTTACTGGACAAAAATGTCAAGGACATCTTGAGGTCACTCAAAGACTGTTTAACTTGTTTAAAAACCTAGCCAGTAAACCAAAGCTATATTAACTCGATTAAATCAATTATACCAGAAAGACCGAACAAGATCCTAGTGATTGACTATTATGAGCTATTGCCTCCATTTAAAAGGCAAAAATAGTTATTAGTCACCTATGATCTCTTTTCCAAATATGTCACTGCTTACCCAATACCCTAAACCAATACTAGACATATAATCAAAGTATTGGACACTCTCCATTTCCTGATGATAGGAAAGCCTAGGATCATTTTAACTGATCATGGTACTCCTTTCCTATCCAAGGAATGGAAGAAATGGATGGGGGAAATCAGGGATCAAGCATGTGCTCACCTTTATTAGGGACCCTTAGTCAAACCCATGTGAACACATCATGCAGGAGCTTGACATTTGTTTAGGAACTATTTAGAGAAAGAGCACAAGGGGTGGGTTAAGCAGTGAAACACGTAGTCGATTACATCAATTTGGAATGTGAATAAGTCAACTGGTTTCACATCTATTTGACTACATTTTCACCAAACTACACCTGTGCTATTTAAAAGATACAAACCTATAACTACTAAACCCAAGATAAATAAAGAAAAAGATATATTGCAAGCTCATATGCAACTTACCATGAAGGCAAATTGTAGGAACCAGAATGGAAAAAGGTTCACACATGAATTTAAAAATTAGAGACAGAATGTTGATAAAACCTTCACATTCCAGTAAACCACAGAAAGGTAAGTATCACAAGTTTTATGATACATATGAGGGACCATATACCATTGTCAAGCAGATAGGGACCAACGCATTTTGGATAAACCAAGGAGGAGAGATCTGAGGCATGTATAATACCCATATTTTAAAGCCTTATTTTGGTTGTTAATTATAATTTATAATAGTATCATTAAATTGCTAACATAGCTGAAATAAAAAAGGGGTAACCTTCTAACAAGGTGTATAGGCAAAGGAGATTACTCCATATAGAAATAAAACAGTAGGTGCAATGTAAAGAAAAATATATATACATCAATATAGTACTGGTCTAGGGATATTAAGTTTGTTGAGGGTATTTTCCAAGTAATGCTCAAATGCAATCATTGGGATACCTTGAGGCTAACTTGAACAAAGGAGTCAATCCATACCTACTAATGGATGCTCTGATATTAACTGGGCTTTTGTGAATTCATTAAGCCTCAAAGGAACATGGAAAAGGCTAGTAAATCACCTTATGTGCCATCTGTAACAGAGACACATTCCCAGTTATGCCTCAACCACAAAACAATCAAAACCCTAAGTCTAACATACACCATCAATGATATACACTAACTACAAAGAGGGTATTTAAACTTCCCCAAGCCAGTTATGAATAAAAAAAGTGTGAGAGTCAATTAATAAGCATAGCAACCCTTCATCAAATCCAAAATAACCATATATTTTAACACACCAATATACTTATAAGTGTTAAAATTTAAAACATAAGTTAAAATTTTAACTCTTTTAAGGCAAGGGGTGTTGTAAGAGTGACTTTTTTTCCAACATTTTCAATCTGGTATATTGATAGTCAAACAATTGAGCTTACATATACATATATATAGTTATGCTAAACAAACACAAATATCACATCAAATTTCTGCATCAAGATTAAAATAAAAGAATAATGACTTGAGGTCAAAATAGTTGCTAGGTAATTGAATTTGGGAGACAGAAGACAATGCAAGAAGAGATAAATATTTTAATGAACATATAGATTTGTAACAATGAGCTATTTAAAAATCGGCAAGAGCCAGCACAAGAGAGTTTTTGGTTTTAAAACAATTGGATAATCGGCACATGAAGAAAAGTCTCTGAACAGTTATTAATATATTTTTTTTAAAAAAAGAAACCTTCATTATCAGAATAAAAAAATAAAATAGTTTTAGATGTTTGCTTAAATAACAACTCAAAATATGTAAGTGGTAAAAATAGATTAATAGTTTAAACATATGCTAGAGAGCTTGAGTAGATTTTTAAGAAAGTGAAGAGAAAGAAATTTGAAACTATTGGAGTTTGATCAAGTTCTCATGCCACTTTTTTCAGTACGTAAATGTGATTAAATAACTAATTACAATCATGAAATGCAATTTCTGCAATATGAACTGAGTAAATGGAATATACTGTCGGTGACCAATGCCAACCTCTATGCCATTATAAATGTGTTTGTGCATAATATCTCTTTAAGTGTTGATGGATAAACAATCTGCAGTGGGTTTGTTGTTGTGTGTTAGAAAGAAACAACTGGACAGCACTCACAATTAATTAGAGTGAATTCAGCATAGCCAATGGACAACTACATCAGGTCTGAAGCTTGATATACAATGTGTATAGACTGTTAAATATAGACAATTCCTGTTTTCCTCAAGAAAATGTTTTTTTATTGATTTATATAATTTTTTTTATTATTTGTTTTACTATTTATAATATTATACCTTGTGATTTTTTTTTGTATTGAACTTCATTTTTTAAATTTGATCACTGGCACTTCAGAAATGGGAGCATGTATCTAGAATGTATAGCTGTATAGAGGTGGGAGGGAAGGAATCAAAAGAAGCAAAATATTTGTAATTGTTAATAAAGTTGAAAATTCACAGATCCTTCCTGAAATTCGATACTGCTCCACTAAAATGATCTCAATTAAGATCTTGACTTATTCTACATTAACTAAAAACTTTGGAACAAACAGATATATATATTTTTTTATTAATAGTTATTACTAAAAGCTAGCAATAATTTTTTTTTGGATGTATGATTAATCATGGTGAACGAATGGTTTATTCTTTTTCACTAATGTCAATTTAATTACATATACAAGAGGTCATTCATTCAGTCATCAGCTAAAAATAGCATACTCCAATAAATAAAATATAATTATAATCAATACTATTAGCAAGATAGATTCGGAATTAGTGTATTATTAATTTTCTTTTCTACTGTTATATTTTTATTATTTAAAACCTTTAATTTCAATTATTGTATATATTATTCTGAATTAGTTTTTTTTTTGTTTATTACTTTGTAACTAAAGACTGCTTAGATATGGATTCCTATCATCAGATTTGGAAAGAGAAATTTATTGTATTCTTAAAATGATAGGAAGCCATCCTTGCTATCTCAACATTATAAATGTAAATATTATTCTATTGCATTATTTCTTGTTTCTTGTTTAATAAATGTCAAATAATTGTTGAAATCAATCTGATGTCTGCTTGTCCATCATCATTATTATGCACTTACACTAATTATTTGCTTGGCCATCATCAGTATTATGCATTCACACTAATAATATACCAGATCATCATCATCATTATCATGTATTTATATCAATAAGAAAATTAATCATCAGTACCATGCATTTACACTACTAAATAAATAGTTTAGTTTATAATCTCCACATATCATTAAATAGCTATGTTAAATACACATATATTAATTATTCATACCCACAGACCATTCTTCATATATAAAAAGATGTGTATAACATTTTTAGTAATAAACATATACTGGTCTTTGCTTATATATAGGCACATTAGTTTGAAAATTAAGTAAGTTTATCCCTGAAGAGAGCCAACTGAAAACTCTCCCTGGGTTCGAATACTGGGATCTAATGAGCCTGAAAAGGGAATGTAATGAAGATGAACTAGTCCAATTGCATCTAAATTTCTGCACTGAATATTGAGCTAGCATGCTGAAGGAAGATGTGATCTTGGACTAAGTATTCCATCATGCTAACACCAGCATCCTACCTGAAGACCCTGCATTCAATGGTAGTAAGATGTGCTCCCCTTTCTCGTTTCATCTCTGGTTCCATTACAGGACATATATACACATGCACCTATGTTTTTACTGTTCTGCAGTCTTCTTCAGAGCTATGATATAAAGAACAAAATAAAATACATGGCTATACAAATAATACCATTAAAATGTAAACAATAAAAAATTAAAAACAACATAAAATATATAATAAAACTATACATACACATTCTATTTTGCTCCAATCCTTTCTTTTGTGTCATCCAAATTACTTCAGAAATATTACCAAAATCACTTTTCCTTTATTTTTTGCTATAATATCTTATATAAATCCAATTAACCAAATCACTTCGAACACCTTTTAACAAAAACCTTTTATTGTACATATATACACATATAGGTGATTGTGGTAATATTTCTGAAGAATTTGGATAACACAAAAGAAACGATTGGAGCAAAATAGGATACGTATGTGTGTAGGTTTTGTTATATATTTTTTGTTGTTTTTAGTTTTTTATTGTTTACATTTTTATGGTATTATTTGTATAGTTATGTATCTTATTTTATTTTGTTCATTATATCATAGCTCTGAAGAAGACTGCAGGACAGTTGAAATGTAGGTGTATGTATATATATTGTAACAGTCACTCAATCTACTCTTTATCATGGAGGGTGCCACCAGATCACTGCATATCTGAAAAATTTGTTTATTGTGATCAAAAGTGGATGGTGATAATGGCTTGTACCGACTAGATCCAGGAAGATAGCAAGAGCTCGTGAATATTGTTCAGACAATTGAGAAATAAAAGCACTAAACAGACATCAGCAAAATTAAGTTTAAATAATTTTAAAGTTTTATTAAATATTGAATTTTTACTCATAGAGATTTATACCCAATAAACATGGTTCTATAGGCATGTACTAACCAAAAATTAAACATCACCACTCTGGCAGACAGACTAATTTTCTAATAAAGAATTAAAAAGGAGGGAAGGATTTTCCTTCAGCTAACAATTCATCTAAAAAACTCTGGGTTTTTTATTCAAAAGTTCTAAAATAAAAGGCAAATGAAAGTTTCTTGCAGAAATCAATAAAACCAGTGTGGGCAAGTGATCACTAGCTTAGACTAATGATGTCATTTTGTCCACAGAACAGCTGCATGGCCAATCACATCTTTATCACCAAGACTGATTACAATGCAAGAACACAAAAATGGTAAATGAATACAACATGGTATAAATTATAGAATGGGAGAAAACTTAAATCTCAAATTTAAAGGAATAGGAAACTTAGAAAATATTCTGGCATAAATTATTTAAAATTGATAAAACATTAAATCTCTGATTTAACAAAAACAGACATATAATACAGGTGAATCACCATCCAAACGACTGGCCACAAGTACACTGAGTATAATAATTAAAAGTCTCAATAGGAGACAGATAATAATTAGAAAACTATTTATGTCTGCCCAAGCATTTATCAAGAAAGTGAAATAATTAGAATTACAAATAACTTTACAAACTAAATTCTCAATACAACTAGATTAAAAGATCAAATAAATCTAGCAAATAAAATACTAAAGTTTGACCTAGATTTTTATTAGCATATTTATCAGAGAGTGTCTATGAGTTCTAAAATATTAAAACATTAAATTCTTTGGCAGCCAAATTTTTTCTCCCACATACAATTTAAAAAGGAGAATTAATAATATCTTCCTGCTGGCAATTTTATAAAAGAACAACAATTCCAGTTTCCCGATTCAGAGATATAAAAAATAATAATACGGTCTTGTAGAAAATCAACAAACAGTGCGAGATGAGCATTTTCTAGTATATTGGACTAAAGACATCTTATTGTCCACAGGATAGCTTGTGATGTACCACCTTCAAGGCAATTCACAGTTGATTTCACATACAAGACAAATCTGAAGAATTATTACAATCTTACGTAATCTAGAAAAGAAGAAATGAAATCTCCAACTACAGAAAACTAGAATAACAAAACCCGATAAACCACCAGTCAAAAGATTTGCGGTTTGCAAGAAACACAAACTAAATGTATTTAAAATTAATTATTGAACATTAAAATAGGGACAGGTGAGCAAGATAAAATTATGAAAAACTGCCAGAGCATTTAGCAAGGGTTAGTAATAAAGGGAGATATATTAAGAATATAAAATATAATCTCACAATACACTCTCTGATAACTAAAATGGAAAACAAGCTTGGAATCTTAAAATTAAAATTCCAAAGACATACTATAAAATACAATGATAAGCAAATAAATATAAGATAGATAACATTAAAGATTAAGCTGAGACTAGATAGATTTAAACCCTGATTAGAATATGAAAACATATTACCTTGAGGTATAAATTTGAAACTGCAGCAGTCTTTCAGCATGGCACAAATAGTTCATTCATTGGAAAACTGTGGCAAAGACTTCAGGTTTTCATTTTGTTCAGAAGGCAGGAGGGATTACTGGATCAGTTCTTTTTTATGTTTTTAAGGCATGTGTAGCAGGGACAATATAGCTTCGGGATTTGTCTTAAGTTGGTTAGCAATGGCATGGGGAAAAATACTATTGAAGCAGTTCTTCCTTGCATATAGTTTTGGCAATGAAGAAATTATAATAGCATAGCAATTCAAAGAAGTCACTAAATTGATGTACCAAAAATTGCAGAAAAACTAACAGCAGTGTCAACAACAATAGCTGGAGAATAATCAATAGAACAGAATAGAATAGCCTTCCTGATTATAACCCAGGCTATTTATATGACTCTTCTTATCTCTCACATCATCTTTAATTATGAATTAATTTTATACCAGGGCAAATCTTTATCTTAATCTCAATTTTTTTATTAAGACATTTCAACTAGGTTAATCTTATTTACAATGTAACAACAAGTCTCAGCTTAATTAAACTAAATTAGAAATTGATTACAATCAAAACAAGAATGCAATTAAAAAAAAAACTTTCCCAAACTAAAATGTTTTGTTAAGACAGGATTAATTTTTTCTAAAAAAAAAAAAATATTATTTCTCTTAAAGATTAAAAGTTTGCTTATCTTTAATTACTTTCTTAAATTATATAAAAAAAACAAGTGATAAAAGAAAACTATTTTAGAATTAAAATATATTTTAAACATAACTGAGTATGTGCGTTATTACACATCCTCTTAAATAGTCTTCTTTTTAAACTTTAGAATTTATTGAAATAAAAGTTGGTTTTATTTTTGGCAATGAAACATTGAATTGGATAAAGCATCCGGTTCAGTTTCCTCATAACATGATGAAGAAAAAAAAATAAAAGCATTCATGAGATTTTTTTTACTTTAAACATTTTCAAACCCACCCACCTCCAGAAACCTGGCTAAATGTTTGTCCTATATGTTAACTACAACCAATCACTTTATTACTTCTATGATAATTTTTACCACCAAACATATTGTTATTGATTCTTTGTTTAGCAGGTCTAAGACTATGGGCATTATAGGACCCCTGAACTCCAGATTTGTCTTTCAGAAGAAAGACAATCTGGCCATATTTTTTTATAGTGAAAGGTCCATCATATATCAGGAATTTTTTTTTATTGATGCTGTGTTGGATTACTCACAGTTTTCTAACAAAAACCCAATCACCAGTGTCAAATTGGCAGAAATGCCAGTTTGCATGCCTTACGTGCAATTCAGCCATGTGATGGCCCTTTCCCTGTCCCTTTCTTCATTAATATTATTATGATTGATGGGTAATGGAGCTTTGATAAGTATTGGAATTCTTTTGAAATGCAAACTAATGGGTGTAAACCCTGTGGACTCATTTAACATCCAATTAATGTAGTTAACAATGTTCTCAGTATGTTTCACCCATTCTCTAGTTCATGTTGACATACAGGTGAAACAGATGTTTAAGCTCTTTCATAACCCACTCACATGGGTTAGATTGAGAGTTATTTATGGACACTAATAAAGTTTTATACCCTGTTGCTGAAGCTGATGCTTCCACTGGGGGGGGGGGATTTAAAGGGTGTTTCATGGTCTGAGATTATACATTGAGGCTTGCTGATTCTAGGAATTTTCTGCTCTTGTAAAACTTTGATAGTGCTTAAAACATCAACCTTTCTTAATGGATAAGCTGTCACATATTTTTAAAAGACATCATACATGACAACTAAGAACTGGTAGCACTGATGGTAATGGACTATAATTCATTAGGATCATGAGCCAAAATTGGTTGCAAGACTCCAGTAAAATTTTCATTTACGGGTTTTCTTTGGGAACAGGTGTAACAGGTTCTGAGAACCGAAAAAATATTAGAGTACATCCTTGGCCAATAACATAATTCTCAGAGCACATACTCAACCTTATGTGGTACAAAATGTCCATAAAGACAATGCACATATTCAATCAAATGATTTCTAAGCTTTTTAGGTATGAGAGTTCTCCAGGAACTTTCTTTCATGGTAACCTTGTATTGAAGGATACTATCCTCAATATGATAGGCTCCTTCTTGTTGTTCTAACTTGGATAGGTTCATTAGTGAGGGATTCAGTGCTCCTTTCTTGTATGCTACCATTGGAGCATAATCCAGATTGTTTGCTTGTATTTCAAGTAGTTTCTGTAAATCCTGCTCTTCGAAATCATCTGTAATCAATGTAATCATGGTAATACTTAAATTATCAGAGTGGAGGTGACATTGAGAAAGATCTATCAGGTGCTGACTTAAGATAGCCACAATGTTATCCTGTCCAGGGCAATAGACCTCTCTATATTGAAACTTCTGTAAGATCAAGCTCCACCTAATCAATTGATTGTTTGTCAGTTAGCTATTGTTTAGAAATTCCAAACACTTGTTGTCCATAATAACAACAATGTTAGAGCCCAGAAAAAATTGTCTAAACTTTCCAAAGGCCCACACAATATCCAGAGCTCTCTTTTCAGCAGTCACATAATTATTTTCAGCCCCTTTTAGAGTTACAAAAATATAATACTTTGAGGCACTTCTGCTCATCTATTTGGAATAAGACTACTCCCAACCCATATCGACTACTATCAGTTTGTACATAACAAGTGTGAAAAAAATCAGTGTAAGCCAGAACTGCTTGTTTCAGAAACTTCTTCTTGATGAGCTAAAATTCCTGCTGCTATTGTGAACCCCAAACCCATTTCTGAACCTTTCTTAATAACTGGACTAAGGATGATGATTTTACAGCAAAATTTTCATAGATCTGGTGGTAAAAGTTGCAGAGTCCCAAAAATGACCTCTCCTGATGTCTGTTAGCAGGTGTAGGGAAATTCTCAATTGCAGATAATTTATCCAGATGAGGTTTAATACCATCCTTTCCAATTAGTAAGCCTAAAAATGCCACTTCATCCATGGCCAAGTAACTTTTCTTCAGATTGATTGTGACATTTTTGATGGCACTCTGCTCAAAGTGTTCTTCAGTATTTCTGGAGTCAATAATCACATCATCATGTACATTACAACAATATTTTTAATCTTCTCATACAATATCTAATCCAAACACTTTAACAGCCCTGATCCACTGTTGATCAACCCAAACGGCATCCGGTTAATGACATATGTATACCCTTTCATATTGAAACTTGTAGATTGGTGATCAGATGGATGAAGAGGTATTTTCCAATAACTAGAAGTCAAGTCCAATGTACTAAAGATAGTTTACTCTTGAAATCTAGCCAGAATTTTGTTTATTGTAGGAGGAACATCTCTTTCTGGAATCATAATAGCAATTAAACAGTGGGCATCCAAACATATTCTAACTGCCACATCTTTCTTTTTTACTTCCACTAAAGGATTAATATATGATGATGTTTGCTTACCAATAACACCCTATTCGATCATCTGTTGTATCTGACTATCCACCTCAGCTTTATATTGAAACGGAATGGGTAGGAATGACTTTGAAAATGATTTTCCTCCTTTACTTTAATTTGATGAACATGCCCTTCAATAGCCTGAGGCCTATTAGAAAAAACTATATAACACTGTGTTAACACTCATGTTAAAAGTGGACTGTTCCACATTATTCTTCATTTTAGTGGTGTTTAAGACTTATTGTATACAGTGTATTTGCAACGACTGATAATTTTTTCAACCCCTTTAGGGAAATTGTGCTTTCTCTACACCGAAATAAGCACTGACCATAATCAAGCACACATTTATGCTGATGAAGAAAATCTGTTCCCACTATGACATATTGTATCAACCCGGGCATTATCAAAAAGACCTGGTCTACTTCCATATCCCCAGATGAAGCTGGATCCAAACTTGCTTTGTCTCTATGTTTGCTTTTTTTTCATTAGCCAACATAACTTCCATTCTCTTTAGAGGAAGTGTATATAGGTGAGTCTACTGTTTTAATTGCGAATAAAAATGACTGGAAAGCAGGAACATCTGACTCCCTGAATCAATTAGAGCCAGTGCTGTGATAAGATCCAATTTTTTAAACTTATGATGAGATAAGTTTGATTAGCTCTAACTAATGTTGGTACATCTTTATCCACCAACACATTGGATACTGTTCCCCTATCTCCATTGTGTATGTTTTCCCTTCTCCAATCTATCCAGACTATAGTCAATCTCTGTCAATAATGTTATTTCTTCTATAAGCATTTTATTATTAACCAACATGGCTTGTTGTACTGCTTCTGGCATATTGCTTCTTATTAGTGAGATTATCTGGCTTTCTGTAAAAGACAATGCTGTCAATGACTTCAGTATTGCAGCTTGATTGCCGAAAAACTGCATATAATGTGCCGGTCAAAATTGTGTATTCATTCAACAAGACCAATAATCCAAGCAAAAGTACCTTGAATCAAACCATGTACAAGATACATATGTCAGGGCAAGGATGAATCCTAACCTATTTGCCTAAACTACTGCCTCTCTGACTAATAGATAATGTTTGTGATGACACTAGCAGTGCTTGGTTTTTATTCCGTCCCAGCTGGAGGTCATGGTTCACATAGAGACTCTAAATAAAAAGGGGGTTTATATGGAAAACCAATGATTTAGTGGATTCTGACAATTGCAGAATGGTACAGATATGATTTGGTTGATTAGTAATGGTTTGAACCATAATAATGATAATTCTTTCTGGCAACATTATAAAGAATAGAATTTAAATCAAAGAAATATTTAAACAAATAGAGTAATGAACCTTAGAGATTGGGAGTGATGACAAACTAAGCTTATTTAAATAACAATATTAGAGGAATTTATTAAAGAATTTAGTACAAAATAAGTTGAGTCTTTGTTTATACAACTTGGTTATTTTATTATTTAATTTGTTTTGATGCAGCTTTGACAAACAATATAAAAGTTTGTTAATTGGTCGGCCAAAACCAATTAGCAATAAAATATTATTAGCCCTGTTCAAGATAAATAAATCTCTTTATATATATTAAAAGATATGAAAGTATACATTTAAAACATTGTTACATTTATAATCATTTGTATATAATGAGTGTGGGAAGCAAAATAATTCTTAAATAAATAATTGACAATTGTACAGTCCAATTTAATTAATTAATTATTTGTTTGTGAAGGACGTGCCATCATGGCAGAGAGCATTGTAGGATTGCTACATAAAGCTATAAAATGATGATGATGAGGAGGGCAGTATGCTATTGCAAATTACAACAAAAGAAATGAGGTTTGCTATGAACCTCTGGGTGGCTTTGCTAAAGAAGTTCCTAATATGTACAGGAGATAAAAGAAATGCTAGCCCTCCAGCTAAAGCATGTCTCTAAATAATCATGATAATATTTCGATGTGTATATACATCTTAATGACAATGCTCAAAAAATCCCCTGGTATGAACCATGTCTACTTTGGGGGAGAGTGAGAGATTGGGCTGGTCAGATTCCGAAGGTCCTAAGAAGTTTGTAGCAAAGCAAGAATAGCCATAATAAAGAAATGGTGGTAACTATAAATACACAATGCCCTCGACGTATATATATAAAATAATGTATCACTAACAAAATAATGAATCCTGATTCAAATCATTTGCTCCCTGACATAATGTAAAGTCCTAGAAACATTAGGTCATTAATGAAGGAATAGTAAATTATATTATGGCAAGAATTAAAATTAAATATAAAATTGCTTTCCCACTCACACGGAAGATTACAAAATAGGACTTGTCTTTCATTAACACAGACGGGCATTAAATATCAAACTAATAAATTGTAAATCATACTTTTAATATTTTCTGACAAATAAAAATATATGTATGAAATATATATACTGATAAAATTCTATGATATTTTTACTCAATTGATTCACGAAAATTATTTATTCTTTCAGAAATAATTACAGGGCTATTTAAATTAAAGGTAACAGTAAGATATTTTTAAAATAAATTATTCAAAATAAATATATATATATAACATACAAAACCAAACGAGCTTTCGATTAGTTAATTTACAGAAAGTAAGACTTCTTGTAATGATTTTTAAATTAAAAGAAAAATAACAGGGGGAGGATTTAAAGCTAATAGCTCATTGAATTTTGCAGTCAAATAATCTAAACAAACCGACAAAATTAATTTAATTTGCCGCATCAAAATAATGTAGTTTTATAAGAATTGATATTTTAACTTAAATAAATTTAAAAGATGCATTTTAAAACCAAGCTGTATAAACATTACACAAATATATAAAATATAAATTAATATAGATTTTGAAAACAAATAAAATCAATCAATGGCTTGCTGCAAATTGGATGTTACCTCAGAATCAATCAGTTAATAGAGGCAGTTAATACAGTCAGATCATATCAGGCTTCCTCGACACAGACAGTCTCTGGCTAGATGTTCAAAGCACTGCAAAGGCATGGATAGGCTGGTGGAACAGACCTCTGAGAAGCAAACGACCGATCTTTTCACCCCGTCATTTCTTTAGGCACGATGTATATATGTATTCCTCACTTCTCTTCAGTAAACTCAGTAATAACCTTCTTCAATCAAATTTTCCACTATTTATATCTTCTGGTCTTATCTACAGGATTTAATCTATACTGACCACCAATTGTAATTGCTCTAAACGCTTCTCTGTGGTATGTGCCAGCTTTGGAGGGAAATTAGAATCCTACATGCCCAAGGGTTGAGTTGCTAATTAAAAAACAACAACAAGCATATTAAGTTTATCAGTCATTGTACTAACAAAATCTGTTAAATTAAGGTTTAGATTAACAAAAATGTAGATTTTATTCTGAAAAATTTTAGGAATTTGGTACAATGACTTTTAAACATATTTTCCATAAACTTAAATAGAAATTTACAAAATATAATTGAAATATTACATTGTTTAAATAATTGATTCTCAAGTGTACATTGATTAAAAGATAAATATAAAATGTTACCCACTAATTAATTGAAGAAAATGAACTTTAATAAAGAATTTGAAATATTTGTAACATTTTATAGATATCTAGGATTCAATTTAATTTAAGAAAATAAACGCAATATACATTTTTACAAATATAAATAAATAAACTATTATAAAAGGTTAGTTAATCATAAAATACAAATTAATCAAAAGGTTATAACAATTATAAATATACCACCACCTCATATGAGATGGGTGTCAGTTAATAATGATTGGGTTCAAACCCAGACTAGTGCTGATGACATTGGCGCTAGGTGAAGCAGAAATATGTGTACTATATTTCCAGCTTCAATAAGTTCTTCCCTCACTTCTGGAATGCTTTCTGCAAGACTCTTCTAAAGATGCAATGTTGTCTCTCTTCACTCCAAAAACTTTACATGATGACATACCTATAATCCCCAAATGTCTGTGACTTTATACTTAAAGTATGCCACCAATCTTTGGCCACACCCTGTAAATGATTACAGGCCACTGCAATCTTTTCTTGTTCATTCCATTCTGAAACTGAAACACTTGTTAAAGGCTTTCAAGATGCACAGCCAGACTTTCTCCACTATCTTCCATAAAAACCTTTCTCTGGATCAATCTTGTAACTCTAGGTTTAATTTTCCTATTCTCCACTTCTTTATGAATTTGCCCTCCCATCTTGGCAATCTTTAGCAGCTTCGTCTGTCTATTTATTTATTTCCCAACTCTATCTTTCTACATTAGAAATATGACTATTAATATTTATTTAATTATTTTTATTTTTTTTAAACTTTTATTCTCAGTCTTACAAAACAGTACAACCTCTTACTATTTCTTTATCTAACACTATGTTTGAAAATCAATCTAAAAGAAAAACACTATTTAACTATTTATTTATTTATGTCCCATGAAAAAGACTTCCCAATATTTATTTATTTTATTAATTATCTCATATGACAAAAAATGAACTATATTTAACACTTTTTTTTATAGATTTCACAGAAAAATGCTATTTAACTGTTTTCTATTATTGTATTAAAAAGACGAACTATATTTAACATTCTTTCAAATTCAAAAATTAATTTCAAAAGAATAAAAAAAACACTATTTACTGTTTATTAATTATCTCGTATGAAAAATATGAATCCCCTTACACCAAACTATTCCAACAATCCATGTCATAATTCAACAAAAACTGATCCCTGCCTATGCCTGTTACACCTGAAATCTTTCTCAATTGTCCAAACAAAATCTCACATGGGCTTTAAACTCGAAGCCCTATGTTGGTTGTGCTAAAACTTAATAAGTATGTAATAGTCACTCAATCTACCCTTAATCACAGAGGGCACCACCAGATCACTGCATATCTGAAAAATGAGTTTACAATGATCAAAAGTGGATGGTGATGATGGTTTGCATCGACTAGAGCCAGGGAGAAGGCAAGAGATCGTGAATATTGTTCAGACAATTGAGAAATAAAAGCACTAAGACAGATGTCAGCAAAATTAAGTTTTAAATTATTTAAAGTTTTATTAAGAGTAATATAGAATTTTCACTCATAGAGATTTATACATAATAAATGTGTTTCTATCAGGCATGTACTAACCAAAAATTAAACATCACTGCTTTGTCAGACAGACTAATTTTCTAATAAAGAATTAAAAAGGAGGGAAGGATTTTCCTTCAGCTGACAATTCACCTAAACAACTCTGGTTTTCTTATTCAAAAGTTTTAAATGCAAATTTTGCAGGAATCAAGAAAACCAGCATGGGCGAGTGATTACTAGTTTAGACTAATGATGTCATTTTGTCTACAGAACAGCTGCATGACCAATCACATTTAAGATCATCAAGATTGATTATAATGTAAGAACACAAAAATACAACGGGGTATAAATTATAGAATGGGAGAAAACTTAAATTTCAAATTTAAAAAAATAGGAAACTTAGAAAATACTCCAGCGTAAATGATTTAAAATTGATAAAACATTACATCTCTGATTTAAGGAAAGCAGACATATAATACAGGTGAATCACCATCCAAATGACTGGCACAAGTAAGCTGAGTACAATAATTAAAAGTCCCAATAGAAGACAGATAAGTAATTAGAAAACTATTTATGTCTGCCCAAGCATTTATCAAGAAAGTGAATTAATTAGAATTACAAATAACTTTACAAACTAAATTCACAGTACATGCTCTGTTGAATAACTTTAAAGCAAAAAAATTAAAAGATCAAATAAATCTAGCAAACAAAATACTAATGTTTGACCTAGATTTTTATAAGCATATTTATCAGAGAGTGTCTATGAGTTCTAAAATATTAAAACATTAAATACTTTGGCAGCCAAATTCTTTCTCCCACCTACAATTTAAAAAGAAGAATTAATAACATCTTCCTGCTGGTGATTTATAAAAGAACAATTCCAGTTTCCCGATTCAGATATAAAAAAATAATAATGTGGTCTTGTAGGAAATCAACTAACAGCATGAGATGAGCATTCTTTATTACATTGGACTAGAGATGTCATATTGTCTGCAGGATAGCTCATGATGTACCACATTCAATGCAATTCATGGTTGATTTCACATACAAGACAAGCCTGAAGAATGATTACAATCTTACGTAATCTAGAAAAGAAGAAACGAAATCTCCAACTACAGAAACCTAGAGTAACAAAACCCGATAAACCACCAGCCAAAAGATTTGCAGTTTGCAAGAAACACAAACTAAATGTATTTAAAATTAATTATTGAACATTAAAATAGGGACAGGTGAGCAAGATAAAATTATGAAAAACTGCCAGAGTATTTAGCAAGGGTTAGTAATAAAGTGAGACATATTAAGAATATAAAATATAATCTCACAATACACTCTCTGATAACTAAAATGGAAAACAAGCTTGGAATCTTAAAACTAAGATTCCAAAGACATACTATAAAATACAATGATAAGCAAATAAATATAAGATAGGTAACATTAAAGATTAAGCTGAGACTAGACAGATTTAAACCCTGATTAGAATATGGAAACAAATTATCTCGAGGTATAAATTTAAAACTGCAATGGTCTTTCAGCATGGCACAAATAGTTTATTCATTGGAGAATTCTGGCAAAGACTTCAGGTTTCTATTTTGTTCAGAAGGCAGGAGGTATTACTGGATCAGTTCTTGTATATGTGTTTAGGCATATTTAGAAGGAACAATTTAGCTCCGAGATTCAGCTTGAATTGGTTAGCATGGCATGGTGAAAGTACTATTGAAGCAGTTCTTCCTTGCATATAGTTTTGGCATTGAAGAAATTATAATAGCACAGCAATTCAAACAAGTCTCTAAATTGGTGTATTAAAAATTTCAAAAAAACTAACAAGCAGCGTCAATAACAATAGCTGGAGAATAATCAGTAGAATAGAATAGCCTTCCTGTTCCTAACTCGGACTATTTATATGACTCTCCTTATCTCCCATGTCATCTTTAATTATGAATTAGTTTTAGATCAGGGCAAATCTTTATCTTAGACTCAATTTTTTTATTAAAAAATTCCAATCAGGTTAATCTTATTTACAATGTAACAACAAGTCTTAGCTTAATTAAACTAAATTAGAAATTGATTACAATCAAAACAAGAATGCAACTTTCCCAAACTAAAATGCTTTGTTAAGAAAGGTTTTTTTTTTTTTAAAAAAAAAATTATTATTATTTCTCTTAAAGATGAAAAGTTTGCTTGTCTTTAATTACTTCTTAAATTATAAAAAAAAAAAAAACAAAGAGATAAAAGAAAACTATTTTAGAATTAAAATTTATTAAAAAGTAAAATGACATATTTTAAACATAACTGTATGTGAGTTATTACAAGTACTCTTAAATAGTCTTCTTTTTAAACTTTAGAATTTGTTGAAATAAAAGTTGGTTTTATTTTTGGCAATGAAACCATTGAATCGGATAAAGCATCCGGTTCAATATGTACAATAAAAGATTTTTGCTAAAAAGTGTTTGAAGTGATTTGGATAAATTGGATTTATATATATAAGTTACCAATATTTTTCCCATGGCAGAAATCTATGGTGATAGTCCAAAAATTATTGATCACATATGTATAGAAATCTGGAGTTTAAAACATAGCTATGTTTATGAGTAGGTTGTGTAGCTTCTGTAGAGATTATTATCTATTGCAGAATCGCTTTTGATATATATATTTCCCTCAGTCAGAGCTTTAAATTCCTGAACATTTTAATTTATACAACATTTTTTAATTCATTTATCAGGATACTTTAATGTTATGAGCAGGACTTTTTAGTTTACTGATTATTTAATTATTAATCCAGTTTATAATTGAAAAACTTACATTATAGTAGAGATAATTCTTGAACACCATATTCTTTTGGGGCCCTTTGTAACGTTACAGTGAATGGATGACATGATTCTTCTACATTGCTAAGTCAAGTATTTCTTGAAACAATATATACATTATTGTTTTTTTTTTAGTAACAATGAGGTAGACAGACTTCATTATTGAAAGCTGGCACGTACCAGCAAATAGCGATTAGTGCGTATTACTGTTTTTACTCCTCTATTTTCTGTATTTTCACTTCTGATTTTTCTTGCAGAGCTTTTAATGATGGACGATCCCCCCCCCCCATGTGTCATAGCATCAGCCGGGAAGAGAACCCGGGACAACTGCTCGTAAAGCAGCTATCGCTGACCTCTCATGATGGATGATTTGAAGTCCCTAAAGCATGTTTTACTAAGTTTTAATATTAAATCTAAACAAAAGATTTTCAAAATATTCTTTAATTAAAATTTTCTAGTAGATTATTTAATTAAAAGATTTACTACTAATTTATTTTTGACGATACTCACATTTAATTACGTTATCTAATTTTTACTAAAATTTTATTTTTATTAAAATTTCTTATTTTCCTCTCTCCCTGACCAATTCATTTTTATGGATACCTGTTGTTAGCTTATCACTTCATTGATTATGCTTGAGTAGTTTTGTACATATTTTTGCCAAATGTGTGAAATAAAAGAGAATATTTTCTTTTAGTAAGATAGATATAAATCGATTTCCATTCTTTTGATTTATGTTTTAATAAATTGACTAAAGAAATTGGCTTAATTATGTACCTAAAATAAAATAAATCTACTTTTTTTTTTAAAGAAATGGTATTTTTTTAAACAATAGAATTTTAATTATTACCTGTTGCTTATTATGTATATATTCAATATTTAAACAATATAGATTAAAATAATGTGATTTAAACTAAAACTAAAGTGAGTCAAATTTGTTATGTTTAAATGCAGTTTATGCGTTTAATTCACATACACCTAACCAAAAGTTTAAGTTAAATCAATTGTTTAAAAATAAAGCAAATATATGAGACACATATATTTAGCTTCAATATATAATCTTAAAGTATATTTATTATTATTTACCTATTCTATTTATTGATACCTTAGTTATAAAAGTATTAAAATGACTAGAAATGACTACCTTGTGTTATTTATTGGCTCTTGTTAATATTACTTATGTCTACAAGTTCTGTAAAATATTATTTTACTTGCTGGCATCCTGCCAAATAAATAAAGGTAATATAATGTTGGTCACATCGTATAAATGAGAAAATTATTTTCATTCTTAGACTTTAAAAAAAATGAAATAGTAATTTTACAATGACTTTTTCAAAAGAAAAATAGGAGACATTTAGCCTTTAGTTTTGTTTACTTTCCGCTCAAATAAAAAAAAGGAGGAATAAAGTTATTTAATTGTTAGATAATTTTTTTTATTATTATTTCATCTATTAAAATAAAAAAAAATTTAAAAAATAAATAAAATAGAAGATATCGAACTTGGATTTTTATTTTATAAAATTGCTAAAGAAAATTTATCTATTTTTTTTTGTTAGTTATTTTGCGTATGTTTTAATGTTTATTTGTTTAATAAAATTGTACTGTGGGTATGTGTAAATTCTATGTATACATGGTGAAACATCTGTATTACATAAGTGCAGGCCAAAAATTCATATTGCATATGCTTTGCTATTATCTGTGAAATTCAGTATCTGAAATAAGGCTTGGAACCAAATGTCATGGATGCAAAAAAATATATACAATATCAACATCAGCTATTTGCAAATGAGTATGGGTGAGAAGACTTCAAGAGAAAAAGATAAAACAAAAGAAAAAGAAGAATACACTAGAGATGAGTTTTTGAGATGATTGTACAAGACAATCTATAAATCACAAATATGATGCTAGTTCATTTTTTGGTTTATTTAATATTTTACAATGCTGTCTTTAAGTTCATTTACAGAAAACTTCTTTCTAAAATATTTCAACACCATATCTAATTTCTACTTTCTGTCAAATAATCAACATTAAACTTCATTACAATCACTTTGACGTGATCCTTAAGGTCTACCTATCCCATGAAAATCAGACTCAAATTCACCATAAAATATTCAAGAATCTATATTGTTCATTCATTTCAAATGACCATTCCAAGGAAGTTGTGGCAATAGTAAGCTCTATAGTTTTCATGTCCAGTAAATTAAAAAGCAGATTGACTAGTCTAATGATCTTGCTATTATATTTTTAAAATTTTATAGAGAATTTTAAAATTTAATATTTTCTAAAATTATATATATGAGTGTAATAATGTTCAAGGCTAAATGGGTTTATAAATATCTATTTGAAACTAAACAAGACATCCACAATATTTTCAGCTTACTTTCAATATTTGCAATAGCAGCAGTAATCCATTACATTACTTGATTCTAGAACAGGGATGGGAAAACTTTATGTGCAAGCTATATAAACTTCTATAAGGTCTCTAACAGGTTCATGTAAAAAATAGTTATTTGCAAATATGCTGGAAAATGACTTTCTATTTTCACTGAATTTTTATGAAATAAAACTTTTAAAATAGACAATTTTAGGATGATGTCAGGCAATGTATATATGATTGTGTGCATATGTTAATATATGACCGAATTTTACTATCAAATAAAACAAAATTTTGTAATAAAATTTTAGTACCACGAACGTCTATTGTTAGGCAACAATATTTATTCATGGGAATTTTCAATTTGATGCAACTTGCTCTCAGTTTATCACTGACTCAAAAACTAGTATAACATGTGAAAAAATTTAAGAAAAATGTTCAGATTTAAAATTTAAGAGATTTTTGTCTGAAACAATTTTCCATAAATTCATTGTTTTTAAAATATATCAAATAAATGGCAAAACTTACAATAACTTATTAGGCATCCATTTTATAAAAATTTTATTTGACATAAAGTTGCTTAGAATTACAAAATCTAATATGTTTTGTTTGAAGCATTTTTTGGTAGAATGCATTATTTTTAAGATATGACAAAAATTGATATAACAAATATTTTCAAAATAAATCCCTTGATGTGCATTTTACAAAAAATTTTATTAAACAAAATATATCCCGAATGATATCTTATTTATTTAAAGCTTTTTTGTGGTAAAATTTATAAAAAAATATTCATGGACTGTACAAATCATTGACAGAGGCATGTGGTCTGTAAGCTGTATTTTCTCATCCTTGCTCTAGAACCATCTACAATAAATTATAATAATCAATTGACACTAGATAATAAAACCAACCCAATCTCACATTCAGTTTCTGAATCAATAGCTGGAAATTGAACTGAAGATTTGAGTGTATTATTATGTGGAGCAATGGTTTGCAATTATACATTCTTCAATTTTTTTATATTATCCAAATGAACAATATGAGATTTAAACACTTTAAATTTTTGAACCTAAAACAAATATATAGCTGAGAACACTAAAAGATTTGGTTGGAGACCTAGTGCCAAATCTATATAATTTGACAGTGATGTTTTATTTTCAGATCATTAACTTATATAAGAAAATTTAGATGGTTGTTTGTGTATGCAATGCTCAGTCAGATACTAGAATGGATTACTGCTATTGATTCAGATATTTCAAAACTGATTGATTTTTTATTATTTGCTTTATAGGGCAACATAGAGTTTAATTTTTTTAAAAATCTGTGTTGCAAATCTGATGTAGTTAAGAAATGGTTGTCTGCATAAATATACTTTTTTCTCAAAATATGATTCATTAACATAATATTAATCTTTGAATTTACATGGTATATGTAGTGATATACAAGATTCAAACTATGATTTACAATGCAGAACTTGATTTACCGAGTGAACAGAAAAACCTTGAATTGTATATGCATATATCTTGCCATTCATAGCTTCTCTCATAGTTTACTAAGTAATCCCTGACTTTAATGACATAAATATACTTAAATGTGTTTTTCAGTGATATAAGAGGCTCCATTGTTTTAGACAATGTTCAAAGTAGATTTAAGTATAAAATGCTATTATTAAATTATTGCAAAAGTATATATAACAATGAAAACTGTTACTAACATTGATCGAGTTTACCACTAGCTTGTACTGAATAAACAGAAGCTCATTGACCAGTAAAAAAGCTAAAAGTAATTATATATTATTCATTATTAAAAAGGTTGCACTCATGAAAAACTTCGTTTGCACACAGGTTCATCTATTTTTGCTATGATCACGGGTCGTGATAACTTATTATCGTGATTGCTGAATCTATCTGCATGCAGAGGAACTTGTCTATTTACAAGCTGTACCTGTGTACATATATATATATATTACACTGTTGTTTAAATATCTCATTCATCCCTAATCCACATAATATTTTAACCAATGAATAAGCTTTTATACTATCTGAGCAGTACATAAAATTTAATGCGCTGAAATTACCATACACTTTCTTTTTTATCTTTGAATAACGGTAATTTATTCTTTACTAAACACTCATTACTTTTATTCTTAAGAACATTTAATATTTTTTTATTCATTTAACTGCCTAGCCCTTTAAAAGAATCAATAAAAATCACTTTAAGAAAAAGATTAAACTTTCGAAGCAAATGAGAACATTTGCCGAAAAACTCTTTTTATTAGAATTCTGATGATTAAAAGATAAATGGAAAATATTTCCAAATCATTTTTCTTTCTTCTCTCCCGCTCTCTTTCTTTCTTATTCTTTTCTTTTGAATATTGGTTGAAAACAGAGAGCTTAATAATTTATTATACATAAACAGAATATTGTATTAATTTAGTTAATGGAGTTGGGATTTTTTAAAAAAGTCATACTTTAGTTATTAATAATAAAGTTATTATTTAACAAATTATTGTTAGGATTAAGCCATCAATTTTCTGAGTACGCAATTAAAGAGCTAAGTTGTTTAATATGTCAAAATACAGATACGATGAAAAGGCTTTTAAATAGTTAACTGAAGAGCAAAACCTCTCGAACAGCGTTCCAAAGCGTGCTGAAAGAAAGGCATTATTCACCAGAGTAGCCAACTGCTTCTTTTCTCTTGATTTACTTTTTGGCTAACAATAACTAGATATCCATTTACTGGCCAATAATTAGATAGTTAAATAGATCGGATATGATAAGTTATTTGAATAAAAATTATTAAACCTGCTTATAACCTGATTCAAACTTATTGTTGTTTAAGTAGCCATTGGCAGAGCGATAGTCTCTCCAATAGATTTCTAAAGAATTGGGAAAGAGAGGCATAATCATCAAGTGAGCCCACTGTAAGGAGATGAAGGATTAAGATTTTTCTTATTTAACTTTTTTTCTTGCTGAGTGTAATTAGACACCTATTTACCACTCAATAAGTAAATATCTAATTATATTAGATATGGTAGGTTATGTGAATCAACCCCTTAATTGTGCTTATAACCTGATTCAAATTCTTTATCATAGACATAGTAGAGGATGTAGTAATGTACTATGAAATCCTGTAATAGTATCATAGTTGGTTTTTTTTGTTTGAGTCATCAATCTTTGATAACAGATTAAGAAAGTAACATATATATCTGATCGTGATAGCGTAATAAGAAGCTTAGAATTTTCCTAAAGTGTAGAATGATATGAAGTACAGAAATAATGCATGTGATAGTATTTTATTTGTGAAAACTAAATGAAATGATTGAAAAGTTGAAAGTTTTCTATAGGATTTTAACAATGCTTATTAAGATTCATCATCATCACTAGCATCCACTTGTAAATTATTGCAAACAATCTGATTCCTTTTGCTTATTTATTTGATATTTTGTGGTGTAGGTTTTTAATATTTTTTAAAACAAACATTTCATTCATATTATACAATTTTTTCATAAAGAAAAAAAGGCATTTCTAGTTGCAGAGAAAATTCAAAGTATTTAAAATGAAGACTAGTATTAAATAGTGATGCATAGCATATATCAAGATGTAATATTGGTGGATCAGTAATATTTTTAGTGTGAATTGGTTAAAACAAAAAATGAGAATTTCATCTTTTCGGTTTCAATATTTTTGGAATGCTGATGACTGTTCCACAATACTAGTGACTTAGCTTATTCATACATACATGCAAATAAAAGTAGCAGATTAAAATCAATATTTGCATAATTAAAGAATGGAAATGACATTGCATAACAATAGACCTATATTGTTTTTAGTCATTGAAAAATGGTAAAATAACATAAGAAAAAAGGTACACAGAAAAGACTGAAAAAAGGAGACACATTTTTCTATTTTGCTGAATATTGTCAAAATTAATATTATAGTTTTTGATGAGACGTTTTATTTTATAAGTTAGCAGGAAATACTTATACTCTAGTATTGATTGTTTATTATTCATCAACCTTCATACTTGAAGGTCATTCTATTATTCACCAACTGCAAATTCAATAAACATCACATGATTACCATTTCTTATGCTTGCTTTTAACTGTTACTAAAACAGGCAAACCTCACTATACGTATTGCCACACACAGTGCTCTCAGATCCAAGGCTCCTCACTGACGAAGGCCACAAGCCAGAAACTAGTCTGGGAATATTGGATGAGTAGGCACTAGATGAGGATTTTATGCACAAGCCTTCTGGCATCCATTGATTACTCTAGCTTGCTGTGTGTGGCAATATGTATAGTGAGTTTTGTCTGTTTTAGCAACTGTAAATTCATTAACATGTTGATAACATTCAATTGATTTTCATAATTTATTGCATTATATTTAATGATTTTACAAATTAATATCTTATTTAACTTTTAACCAAATAAGATTACCATAATAGAAGTTTCTTTGTACAAATAGTTTATTGTTCTTAAACAGAAACAAGCATGAGAACTGGAAAAAGCTCTTCACCAATACAAATTAAATTTATGAAAATTTGATTTATTATGTAATTTGTCCTTAAAATTATAGACATCGACATCTAAATATGATAGATATTTCTCTAAATCATCAAAAACTAATAAGAGACTGGATATAAAATGTGACTTTTTCTCCACTCAAGGATATTCACTTCAAGAGTTAAAAAAATGATTAAAAATCTCATTATAAAATTGCAAAACAACAACATTGAAATAGTATGTTTTCTAAACTATTTCATTAATCTAATAGTTTAATTGAGATGTTAACAGTATATTTAATTATAAATACATTTTATACCTTGTATTACAAAAATGAGAAATGCTGAAACAGTTCCATTATTCAGAAGAATAAACTGTAATTGTTAGAATGATTCATTACTCATCTAATGGAGTATATTTTGGCAATATTAATATAAAATTTAACTCTGTGCCTAAGCAAATGAACTTTCTGAATTTTATATAAATTGATAATTGAATGTTTAATTTCTCAGAATGTCATGTGATGCTTTAATTAAGTACTAGATGTAACTGTTTTAACTTCAATTCAGGATCCTTTAGCTCTTGAGTTCATCACTTTACCACTATGCTAAATCACTCAGCACAAAATATTATATAATACAGGCAAGATTAATAAAATGGCATTTATTATGATACATGGGTGTCTTAATATAAAATGGAAAAATAAATGTTAATATAGCTTTTCTTTTCCCCATTTTGTTTATGTCAAAATAAATGTTATGTAACTTTCAACAATTTGTTTTTAAAACTCAAATTAGAATTAAGATGGTATAAATGAAATTTGAAAAAGCAAAAATAATTCATCTATAGTTAATATAAAATGTGCAAATTTTTTCACATTACAAATATTCATTTGCACCTTTATCATTCATTTTAAAGTTTTTAGTTTAAAGTTTTTATTTGCAATTGAAGTATCAAAAAATTAATGAAAGAAATTTCATGTGGTACATATCTTAGCATATCAAGATGATTGCTAAATAATAATAACGATATTGTTAGTTATTGTCATGTGATGGTCAAATATTAAAGTGATAGTCTCAACATAATAGGACTATTTATTTGATTAAACTGGTTTTGTTTTTCCACTTTCCTTGCCTGAAAATTCATCAAAACCTTTAGTTCTTCACTTTATTCTCTATGCTATGTAAAAATGAATATGGAAGACAAAGTATTGTAACATTTTAAAATAAGAAAGGATAAAAATTGATTGACGTTAATAGTTTGATTATAATGCTTCCATAAAATAATGGTTGGCACACTAATGTTCTATGCTCTGACATGAAGATCACATTAGTATTTAAGCTGAAAGATTAATTCCTATTTCTAAATACTTCCTTAACATCTATACTTTTTAATCAGCTAACTTGCCTGTAGTCATTTTATTAGCCATTTAATAAAATCAGTAAATGGATACCTAATCGTTTTTAGCTAGTGCATAAATCCCAATTAAGTAATAATTCTAGAACCATAAAAATAAGCATAATTATAAAGTACACAACGTTAGCATTTATAGATGTTTAATATACTTTTACATAGTCAACATATGATTAGTTTTAGCTTTGTAATAACATTCACTATACAGACATTAAATTCACGAAAATTGCTTTCCCAACATATTAAATATACATTATTCAGCCAATAACATTAATTACGATTTGCTATCTTCAGTTTTTTATGTCTTTAAAAAAAAGTGATATTTATTTGTTTTGTTAATCGTGACTAGTTTTTTTAAACAACGTTTTTTTATTTATTGTGTTAAAATATTTCTAAATGATTTAAATTGATAAAATATTATTTTGTGATAAAAATTAAAGAATATAAATAGTCATGAAGAAACAGATGTACTTCATTAGATTATTCTCAACATGTACATTTACACTAAGATAATATATAAAACAAATCTATATTTAACTATATATAACGAAATATGATAGTTGATTCTCAAATTATGTAAGTTATCAATTATTATTTACACTAATCGTCAAAGTTATATACATATGTGATGCTTTCTGGGTTAGTGTTTAATGCAGCTGCTTCCATATTTTTTAAGTTATAAACAAACTTACGACCTTTTTTTTTAAGAATTTTATCTTTAGTCCACCTAACTAATACATCCAATTATTGGATAGTAAATAATATTCAGCTATTCTTAGAGAGCAAATTAAGAAAGAAAAACAAACACTCATCACCTAGCAGTTGAAAAGCTTATCCAGTTTGGTCATCTCTTTCACTGATTTTATGGAAAACTTTTTTTTAATCTTTCACTTGATGCAAAGGCAAGTATTTCTAAGTAAAACATAGTTAAAAAATACTTTTTTCTTAAATAAAATACTGATTATTCCTTTCATTACAATTGTTATATTATCTTTAACTTATATTGAAATGAGCAAAAAGTTTAAACTTTGTGGCCAATTATAAAGTATAAAATCTATAAAATGCGCTAAAACGCACTAGCACACAGCTGAAGAAAAATAAATATTATTACAGATAGATACAAACTAAATATCTGTATCTAGTATGTGGCTAAGCGCTTTCGAGAGTCAGGTTCCTCATATTCATAGCCATCTTGTACATAAATAAATTGTTATTGTCTTTTATTATATCTTTATTTATATGAATTTGAAAAGAATTGGGGAAGTGTGGAGGTGTTTATTATATCTATAAATAAATTGATTAAGAGCGATGCAAATGAGAGAGTTAAAGCATTCCATTTCCTGTAGATCTTGTAACTACCTCATTTGCGTCGCTCTTAATCAATTTATTTATTTACAAGATGGCTATGAATATGAGGACTCTGACCCTCGAAAGCGCTTAGCCACATACGTAGATACAGATATTTAATTTGTATCTATCTGTATTTCAGCTTTGTGTGCTACTGCGTTTTAGCGCATTTTATATATCTTATATTGATCAAAATAAAATAAGATTTACAATCTTTTGATTAGATACTAAAATATTTATTATTAAAATTTATTCCTTAATTCCCTTTTCTGCTACTAAACATAATAATTAATTTTCATTACATTAATGAAATAGACAACTTTTTTTCTTTCAACAAATTACAAATTCTTTCTATCAAATAAATATTTTAACAACTGATTTTATTAGAACCATATTAAACAATATGCTTTAATATATTTAATAAACTAAATCAATAGGAAAGGCATTTTTTCTGATAATTAAATTATTTATCTTAAAATAAAATTATAATCATTTCTTATGTATTTCCAAATTTTCAATCATTTTAACGGGTGGGTCGGGGTGCAAATTTGATTGGTGCTCTGTCAATATGTTGTTTCTAAGGTGCGCGTGTCGTGGAAAAGCTGTTTAGAAAGAATGCGATGTTGATTTTTGTTCAAAATAGTAAATGGTAATATATTTTTCTCAAACGGTTTGTTGAAATATATAATTTAACACCAAATTTAGATTTTTTTTTTTAAATTTCTATTTATTATTTGCGTCCTGTCTGTTTTTAACAAACATGTCAATATATATATTACATACTAAGTTCTAATTTATACTTTAGGTGTGTTTTTTTATATTTGTAGCGAAAGTTACTTATAGTTTCTATAAG
This sequence comes from Epiperipatus broadwayi, assembly GCA_028023455.1. Classification (NCBI taxonomy): domain Eukaryota; kingdom Metazoa; phylum Onychophora; class Udeonychophora; order Euonychophora; family Peripatidae; genus Epiperipatus; species Epiperipatus broadwayi. Next base: position 7,821,514 of record JAQFVV010006222.1, read on the forward strand.
CAGTACTTATATATATATAAACATTACAATATGAAATTTGTAATATAAAAACTATTAAAAAAAAAATTCATTTGTTATGCCATTTCTTTTGTCCTTTGTGGCTTAACTTTATATCTACACATCACACACTGGACGATTTTTTTTACCTAAGTGGGGGATTGGAGATATTTTTGTCTCAATATATGTGTGCATGTAAAAACACCATGAGATCAACCTATGTATAAATAGGTCAAAATGTTGATAATAAAAATGAAGATTATACATTTCAATGCATATTTAATATCAAAAGCAGCAAAAGAATTACTTCAAAAATATATGCACATGTGTGTATGTATATATGACATTGAAATGAAAATTAACTAACTCCCATTGAATTATGTAAATGTCAACAACTACAAAAAGATAGAATATCAATCTACCTTTTTAGCGCTATTGTTATATATATGTTTAATTTTTTGACATTATTTTAAACTATAGAAATGAATTTTGTCTATTGCTTTAATTTATGTGCAGACTCTATTCAGAAGATCAAGACCGAGTCTTACTTATAACAACATTTAAATACCAAATGAAAAAATCAGTTTAATAAAGATAATAATAAATAATCATAACTTTAATATAATTAATTAAAAGAGAAGTAACTGTACCTTCTAATGAATTATGAGTTTTGATTACTTATATTTAAGTTATGATTATTTATTATTACATTTATTAAACTGATTTTTCAGTTAATATTTAAAAGTTATTAAAACTAAGACTCAGTTTTGATCCTTTGAATATTTCAATGCTTATTTCAGATTATTTAGTCTGGATACAAATTAAAATAATAGACATAATTCTCCCTATAATTTAAACTGCATCAAAAAACTAAGTTTATATAACAATAGAGCTAAAAGATAGCTTAATATGATTTTATCTTTTAATAGTAGTTGATATTTACATAACTCAATGGAAGTTTACAGTTACTTCTATTTCAATTAATTATATTTAAGTTATAATTATTTATTATAACAGATATATATATTGAAAATAAAGTCTTTATTTTCATCATATAGCTATAAAAATATTCAATATATATATAGTGAATATTTTTACAGTCATATGATGAAAATAGAGAAAGAGAGAGAAAGAAAAATAGAAAGTCATGCCACTTCTGAGTGTATGCAGTAACTCTCACAGAAAACAAATGTTTTTTTTTATATGTACTAATGACCCATATACACTAATAAAAAATATAATAATTGACTGTTTTTATTGCTTGTGAATTCATAAGTTTGTGACAGACTGAGCCATAATTCATGAATCTTGAATAGAAGACTCTCCCATTCTACCATTACCCCAAACTATACAGATCATAAAAACTAGTATATAATGAAGATAAGTAGAAATACATTTGAATGTCATAATCATTAAATGAACACATAGTACATACAGATTTTCCAATTAGTTTCAACTAATGCTTAAATCAGTTTAAAGATATGTTCTGAGGTAATGAATTTTTATACAACAGATTTTTGTTATTCACACATGACAATATTCAATACAATATATATTGAAATATGTAAATAATAATATATAAAATAATCAAATAGTTGATTGTTCTGGAGATTATGTGATGTTTGAATACTGGAAATGACAGTTTGAATTTTGATCTGAATATCTTAAAACTCTTGAGTCTGTAACTCTTCCATCAACATGGCTATAACAGTCTGTCCAATAATGTAAATCAGATGTTATAATGACCTCAGTTAGCTCATATAGCAAATCATTGCTTATTGGCTTTTCTTTTGTAATACTTCTATAGAAAAAATATTTATATGTATTGTTTTTACTATATTAGATGTTTTTAATGTAGATCATAATGAACTCTGTAAAGAGAAATCTTGAATTAATATCTAGAATATAATAAAGTCTGATTTATGTACAATAAGTTTACTAAAAGTAATATTAAAACAGACAAAACTCACTATATATATATATTTGCTACAGGCAGCAAGCTAGAGTAATCAATGGATGTCAGAAGGCTTGTGCATAAAATCCCCATCTAGTGCCTACTCATCCAATATCCCCATACTAATTTCTGGCTTATGGCAAAATATATAGTGTTTTAACAACAGTTATACACAAGCATAAGAGGAGATGGTCATGCAATGTTTATTGGTTTAATAGTAATATTAACTATGCACAAGTTTGCTTTGCATCACAATAAATTGTTGTATGGGTATATGATTGGATATTTAATTATTTAACTAAAATTGAGATGACTCTTCAATTGTGAATGAAGTTTGTTATGTGAGGCTTGATTCACTAGAAGAGTAATGCATTTGAAAGCTAAAGGCTCATGGATTACAACTCAACTTTGTCACTTCTGAGACTCAAATACTATATGATCTCTTCCTTCAGGCATGTTTAATAAAGAAAGTATCAAGTTAGTGAATAGAAATAATATTTCAATGAAATATTAAATAACAAGTTCATAAAAGAGAAAAATTAAAAGTAAATATATCAATTTATTAGAATACATGATTCACAAGTATATATATAAGCATTATATTATTTAGAGCTTCAAAGTAAAAAATATTTTAAAAAGAATGTATCCTTTGTTAGATTTGGCAAAATAAGATAATTGTTTGTCATAATATTGCTTACGTTCTACTCCTTATATATTAATCTTTCATTCAAAAATTTTTAACAAATATTGCAACAAATATGGATTTTTTTCTAATATCCTTAATTTTACTACTAATAATATATATATGTAGATTAAACATATCGCAATAAAATACTAATATAATTTTTTTTTTTACAAAATTTTCTTCACAGTCATGATTTTATCTCATAGACAAATAAAACTTCTCAAGTAAAAATTACTAACAAAATATATATTCGCATGTAATTAACCACAATTCAATACAAATACCAATCATCTTAAACATTAAAAAAAATCCTCATAAGATTGACGACCCAATTCAAAATGATTAATCAAAATTCTCTTTTACACTAATTTTTATTTCACTACGTTAAAAAAACAAAAAAAAAACTTTTATATCAATAAACAATATTTCATAACCAGTATTATATTCATGAATGCAAACCGAACTAAGATATCAATTTTTAACTCTATTTTTATTCATTTTAACTCTTTTATAAAGATTTAATTTATTCTCAGTTATATATATTTTAAGACAGCTGCATAGAATTTCATAAACTATTCTTGGAGTATTTTTACTATCAATAAACTATTTAAAATGATTTAGTAATAAATTCGAATGGTGATATTTCTTCCAACAAATCTTCATATCTCCCAACAAATTATTATTTTTATTAATCAATTCTAAATTGATAACTTAAAGGGTAAAAAATAAATTCTTTTTTTCTACTTACTATCATCAATATTCTTAAAATTAATAAGCATTTTTATATGTTGCTGTTATTTTGATTTATCTTAATGAAAATTTTTAATATTATGCAATGTATAAAAAAATGTTGTTATTAATGAAAAAGTGTACTAATTTTAATCAGATAATTTGATAAAAAAATATTTCTAATTACAACATGTTATTTTTTTTCTTTTTTTACCAAATTGAAAATTAACATTTTTGGCTTCATTTCAAAGTATCCTTTCAACATTATTTTTTTTAATAATTGAATTTTTTTTAGCGGTATGATAAACTGTTGTTTTAAAAAAACTAAGAAGTTAGTAATATTTGAAGGGGAATCAGAATTAGAAATAAATTAACGTAAACGACTGGGGGAGAGGGGTTAAGGAGTTTTCTCAAAATTTGAGTAAACCAAAATTAGGAAAAAAATTATATATGTAATATTACACTTTCAAGCACCTTTCAACTATTCACACTATCCCATATCACTGATACATATGAGCACACACGTGTAGAAAAGATCAATAATCACCAATATACATATTTCATGCTGAACTAGCATTCATCAGTTGGGTCCAGATTATCATATCTCACACATATATATATAATCACGCTCAGTTTATATTAAGATAGCAAATCTTATCGAAATATATTGAAAGCATGCTAGGCAATAATAAAGCTGAATATTAAAAAAAAACTACCTCTTCTGTGAGTATATTCATTAATTACCAGATAAAATCTCTGCCTTAGTTTTGACTTGAGTTTCCTATGCAGTCATTATTACATCTGACTGGCTGTCATATAAGCATTTTTAAGGTGCTTCTGTCAAAGATTTCAGCCTTTCAATTAATAGAGAAAGTGGCAAAGTTAAAATTCATGAATCTTGGGACATAACGCTATGTTTACTTTCCCTAAATTTAAATGTTTTTCAAGTGAAACCGATTATTAATTTGAAACTACTTCTACATAATAATTATTTATAAGACTTATTATTACCATTAATAAGTTGTTGTTTTTATTAAAATAATTTTTATATAAGACATTTTATTTGATTTACATATATATATAAGACTTTGCCAGATATTGAAAAAAATAACATTAAAAAATTGTCCAATATTAACAAAATTTTATAGAATAAAATTATTCAATAAATTTATATTTTCAAATTTAGTCGAACTATTTCTGCATTTCTCTTTAAATGATCAATTTTGGGGTTAATTACACCTAACATGTATTGCTAATGGATGATCAAAGAGGCCAGTAGTGACTGTGGGTTCCATTGTTTTCACAATTAAAGATTATAATGATGATCTCCACAAGGAATCTCCTTGTAGAAATAGTTCTAATATTATTGGAAAAATCACATCAAAATAGAATTAATAAATATAACAAAGATCAATCAAAGTGTTACTAGAAGACACATTTTTGAAGTCATAGCAGAGACTATCTGAATTATTATTATCCACAGATCATCCTAATTTGAAGTATTAGATATATCAACCATTGCTACTCCATCAGATTTTTGGATGAATCTATATTTGGTTTGGATAGCAATTATAATAGAAATGGATAGTGTAAAGAAACATTAAATTCTTAAAATAGGAAAAACTCTCCATACAGTAGTATCACTTAGTGCAAGCCAGAGTAATCAATGGAAGCCAGAAGGCTTGTGCATAAAATCACTATCTAGTGTCTTCTCATCCAATATCCCCAGACTAGTTTCTAGCTTGTGGCAGTGAGGAGCATTGGATCTGAGGGTACTACTGTATGGAGAGTTTTGCCTGTTTTAATACCAGTCATGAGCAAGCATAAGAAATGGTGATTATGTGGTTTGGTGATTTAATACATTAAATTCTTACTATAATTTTTAATCTCTGCCTAAATAATATCTATAAAAAAATATCAAGCCTTACATTTCAAAATTTCATTGTACGGTCTTAACAATATAGTTTTGAATAGTAATAGATTGGCAGATTCAAAAGCTAAAAATTTCTGGATTGATTAACACATGAGAGATGTAAAAACAATTATTTCCATTTCAATTTGATCAATTAAATAGATGTTATTAATTGTTGATAAAATTATAACACAGACTAAAAATTTCAATGATTAAACAGGCTTTTAATAAAATATATTATATTGTGGCCCACTGAAATCAGAATTGTAAATTGCTTATTGGTAAAATTGTAAAGGAGAAATGGAATTTTAATGGGTATATCTTCAATGACTTTCTAAATATTACTCTGTAAAGTGATATTGGAGAAGTCTATATAATAAAAAGGTAGATAATAAAGAACTTATAACTATATATTCCAGTACATATTACTAGCTGAAAATTAAAATATAACATCATTGCAGTATATGATTCAAGGGGATATCCTCTTGAGTTGATGAAGTTCAGACTTTATATTTATTCACAGGGGTATTTCTGAAATGACGTAATGTTTGGCAAAGTGATTTGAATATTTTCTATTTAATTTTCAGCTAGCATATGCACTGGAATATTTTGTTATATACTTATGTTGGAAGATAGCAATTTTGTAATCTTTTTTTTTTTTGCATACATAAGTTATACATGTTTGTTTACTACCAATTAAAGACCATTGTTAATTTAATTTCATGTTCTCTGTTTGAATAGGTTTGAATTTCAATATTAAACATCACTGTAGTATACAATTCAAGAGAATTTGAGTTGTCCGTTTGAAGTTTAGATTTTATATTTATTCACAGAGGGCATTGCTGAAATATCATAACATTTAGAAGGGTGATTTGAATATTTTATATATATATTGAACCGTATTCGAATATGCGTATTCGAAACACCGGCCTCTTAGGCAGAGAAGAACATACTCGGAGAGTATGTATGCCCAAACGATAGCTATAAAGTATATAACTAACGTTACATTTCCAGGACATAACTTCTTCTCGACTGTTGAGTTCAACACCAAGTTCAAAGCACTTTTTTTGTTTGTGTATAAACACGGGCGCCAGCTGCTTATTCTAAAAGAATAGACAACGCACTTTGAATAGTGGCAACTAACCCAACGCCTAAATCCACGACTAGCTCAGTTGTTTGTAATCACTAATAGATTATACTTAATTAGGGGTTAAAAGACTTGATAAAGAATTTGTTAAAAGAATTTATAAAAAGAATTGTAAAAGAATTGATAAAAAGAATTGACCGACAAATAAAGTTTAATTTTAAAAATAATTTATTAACTAACATTTATTTACTAAATTTAAACATTTTATAATTCTAATAAAACACACGCATATTTTAAATTAACATTTCTAAATAGTCTAAATATTCCTATAGATTTAATAACAAAACATTCTAATTTAACTAATAAATATTGATATAATGACCACGCACATATTATCTCATGCACACACATAATAATGATAATAAAGGACTACATAGCATTTGAAATTTAGTCACACACATCAATAGTTCATTTATGTATGATATCAAGTTCATATAATTAGACTCTTGGAGGATTCGCACGAATTAATGAAATGCAATGGCTATTACAGTATAAACGAAAATAAGCAAATGTTTTACCTAGGATTTTGAACGTAGATTTAACACTCTGTTTTCTTCCAGTATGAATGTTTCCAGTATGAATGCTTCCAGTATGAATGCTTCCAGTATGAATGCTTCCAGCCGGCTGGGATGTTTCATGCTGAGTTTCCTGATTTTCACGATTATTACTATCGCAGACAATTAGATACGGACGGAGATTTTCTACGATGTTAAGCTGACATTATTTCACGGGCAGATCTGCTGTTTTCATCAGACATCTGGGCTGGAGGTGAACGTGCGTTCCAAAATTTTCTCAGCACTGCATTTTGTTTCTTAGCTGACTCAATTAATTTTCGAACTGCACTCTCTCAATAACTTTGTGAACTGATTCACTGTCCGATAAAAAAGTCTATTTATACCTGCGCCTTGTTGTCTTTCTAATATCTCCGGCAAAGATCTGTTATCAAATTCCAATGATAATCATTTGATAAACGTGTTTTGGAAGATTGCTTAATTAGTAATAGCCATGCAGAGATGTTGTTTTATATTTTAATTAATAACCATTGCCGTGTTTTTTAATAATAATCTTCTTTAACTTTATAATAACATTTATTCTATTGTTGACAATCGCACATATATACGGTCATATATTTTTAATACAATTTACTATTTAGTTTTAACATTATTTTTTCTTTAATTAAACTTGAATGAAAAGAGATTTGTATATTTATATTTTTACGAATACTAATAAAAACTATTTAATTCCTATCTTTTTTCTAAAACAAACTGCAATAAACTCTTCAACATTTAATTTTATGTTTTTTTTTATGAACGATTACTTTAATAATAATTTTAGATAAAAATTATATGTGCCTATATCAATATAGGTACATTACACCGCCCTTCCTTTTGAGAGTAAAATGCGTCATTTTTGACCATTTTATCTCTGACAACATTAAATCTTAATTTATTTATTTTTTTATTTTATTGACATGTTATTTATTTGTTTAATTCGATCACTTTAATCAAACCCTTTATTTTATTCATTTATTTAATCCTATAATTGTTACTCTTAAATCATTCATTTGACCTACTTATTTAACTTGATTTTATTGATTTTTAACTGTTTATTTACAAGCATTTCTTCTTACGTAATATGTGCGTGGGGAAAAAAAATCTTTTATTCAATAATGCCTCCTTGTTACTATTATTATTTCTAAATTTCCTTTAGTATTATTACCGCCTGTGTGGTGGTTGTTTTTCTCTTTTCACTAACCTCAACGACTGGGAATTATATGTTCCTTTTCCCTCTATTCCCTGTGCTACCACAAACGCGTTATTACCGCATTGCCATTATGATGATATAAGGGCCGTCGTATATTGGCTGGAATTTCTTGTATACATGTTTTTCAGGATGACTCACCGAATGAACTCTCACCATGACCTCATCTCCCCTCCTGAATATAGCCTTAGGTCTTCCCTGCCTCTGCTGCCATAGCCTGCCCATTTTTCTTAACCGCTTGAGCACTTGCTTAGCATCTCTTCTCTGGTTGATTGGATTTATCCCCACTGGCAATTTAGTCTCAAACGGATACGGAATATTTCTTCCAAAATGTAGCCGAACAGGTTCGAATCCTGTAGACTCATTTCTTGACCAGTTTATCATGTTGATTATTCGTGATGTTTCTTTCACCCATTTGCGATGATCATCCTGTATATAAACCCGAAATAGACGCCCCAACTCCCTCATAACCCGTTCACATGGATTAGACTGAGGGTTACGAATCGACGTAAGTATATGTCTTATCCCACGTCTATCCGTCCATTTCTTCCATTCGCTAGATATAAAGGGCGTTCCATGATCCGACAGAATTCTGTCTGGAATTCCTACAGTTTTAAAGTATTGTTGCTCCAAAACTCGAATAGTCTGTCTTGCGTTCGCTTGGGCTACTGGATATGCCGCTACCAGCTTCGAAAACACGTCATATGTTACCATGAGATACTTCATTTTATTGAATGGAGGCAGAGGTCCGTAGAAGTCTATCGCTAGTAAGCTGTTCGGGCATTGGGCATATATAGGTTGCAGCGGCCCGACTCCTGATGTGTTAGCAGGCTTGGTTGCTGAACATATGGTGCATCTACCAATCACGTCTGTAATATTGGCATTCATTCCTGGCCAGTAAAACCAATGACTCAGCCATCCTTCCACTTTATTTGCCCCATAATGTCCGAAAGTGTTATGCGCATATTTAATCATTTGCTCTCTCATGGCGACCGGAAGAATAATGCGTGTTTGTTTTTTTTTCCGTAACACACGCTGTAAGAGTCCTCCCTTTAAACAACAGTGATTTCGGTCCCTCCACAGCGGATTATTGGCTGTTTTCGTTACAGGCTGATTGCGTAAATACTCTATTATTTGTTTGCAATCGTTATCTTCCTCTTGCTGCTCCTTTAATCTGTGCAACTTGTCTTCTATCCCATTTCTTTTATATATTTTGGCGGCAGCTATATACGCTCTGTCGCAACTCAAGTGTTGTTCTTGAGCTACCGGATATCGGCTTAAGGTGTCTGCCACAATATTCTCTTTACCACGACAGTAAGCCACTTTGTAATTAAATTCTTGCAGGAATAAGCTCCACCTTATTAGCCTGCTATTATTCAAGAAGCTGTGATTAATAAATTCAAGGCTCTTATGGTCAGTGACTACTACCACTTCAGAGCCTACTAAATACTGCCTGAATTTCTTGAACGCCCACACAATAGCCAAGGCTTCCTTCTTGGTTACAGTGTAGTTCACTTCCGGTCCCCTTAGTAAACGGCTAATGAAACAAAGAACTCTGTGCTGTCCCTTGTCCTGTATCTGAAATAGCGCAGCCCCCAATCCAAACCCGCTGCTGTCCGTTTGTACAAAGAATGGTTTGTCGAAATCGGGATATGACAGCATAACTTTATTTAAAAATCCTGCCTTCACGCTCTGAAAACTGTGCTCATGCTGCTCATTCCACACCCACGATTTCCCTTTTCTTAATAACTGCAATAACGGCTCCATGTCAAGTGAAAAATTTCTATAAAATCGATTATAGAAATTACAGAGTCCGAGAAAAGATTTAATATGTTTTTTATTCCGGGGTGTGGGGAATTCCTGTATTGCTCGGATTTTTTCAGGATTAGGTAATATCCCTCTTTCTGTAATTATATGACCTAAAAACTTGACCTCGTCAGTCATTATCTTACTCTTATTTAAATTAATTCGAATTCCCTTTCTCTCACATTCCCCCAGCAACATTTCTAAATGCGCAAAGTGCTCATCTATACTTTCCGACGCCACCACAATGTCGTCTACATACATTATAACTAAATTCTTAATATCATCTGACAATACTTGATCCAGACATTGTATAAGCCCTGCCCCACTATTTTTTAGCCCGAAGGGAATCCGGTTAAAATTATATGCACGTCCGTTATATTTAAATGCCGTATATTTCCGATCCTCTGGATGAAGTTTGATTTGCCAGTAGCTGGCAGTTAAGTCGAACGTCGAAAATATTTTCTTATTTTGAAATTTCAATAACAATTCGCTCATAGGCGGTGGAGCATTAGTATCAGCTATTGTTATCTTATTTAACTGCCGTGCATCCAAACATAACCGAATTGATCCATCCTTTTTTTTTACAGTTGCGATAGGGTTATTAAAAGGAGACGAACATTTAGATATTATTCCCCATCTAAGCATTTTGTCTATTTGTTCTTCTACTTCACGTCTATATTGATGAGGTATGGGATATGCACAGGCTTGATATGGTTGGTCTTTCATAAGCCTTATCCTGTGTTCATACCCTTGGATTACCCCCGGAACCTCGGAAAATATGCTTTCATATCTATTGAATAATTTCTTCAGTTGGTCTCTTTGATTATCATTTATGCATTTTGACTCATCCACCTTTTCCCCTATCTCTATTTCCATTACTGCGCTTTGTGCATCACTCTGTCTATTTATCTCATCCTTCTGGTGTTTTGTAAACGGAATTATTACGTTGTTTATTTCTGCCCGGCTCCGTTTATAATCCAATACACAGCCTGTTTTGTACATAAAATCCGAGCCTAATATAACCTCATGAATCAGTCCCTCCAAAATCAACAGAACGTGCATATATTCTCCCTCTGCCATGTGTAATTTCACCCATGCCTGTTTGGATGCCAACTTCGCCTTCTTACCATTAGCCAACAAAACATATACTGTTTTTAAAGGCAATATTTTAATTTCCGGGTCAATGTTATTTATTTTATTAAACATTTCCTGTGACATTACCGATACCTGACTCCCTGAATCAAACAATGCACTAGTTGCAACCCCCCTACCTTTATCTCTATCTTCGGACAGCTCTGAGGTGCCATCACAGGCATGCTTTCTTCTCCACTACATACCAGATTCGCTACTTGCGTACAATCAACTTCTGCATTTCCATCCTCATCTTGACCATCCACCATCCCCCTATTGTTGTCCAATGCCATTAGTATTTCGGCCATCTGCTCTACCGTTTGCTTGCCAATCATCATTTGTTCCACCTTCTCAGGTAAACCACGCCTAACGATACGCATAATATGCTGCTCCGATAATTTGTATGCTGTGATTGATCTCAATTTCGCTATTTGTCTACGAAAAAATGTAATAAATAACTCCCCCGTCTGCCACCTGTCCTGCTCTACTTGAAACTTAACCTTTTCCTGCAGCTCCTCCCCCCAATAGTTTGCCAACAACGAACACTTGTATTCACCGAATGTTGTCGGTTTTACACGTAATGAATTCCACCAGAGTTGGGCTTCTCCCTGTATGTGACTGCAAGCTAAAGCAATTCTTGCTCCCTCGCTTAAACTATTCAAAGTGCAATAACGTTCCAAGCTCTCTAAGTGATCACTCGGATTCTCCCCTCTGTTCCCTGAGAATGCTTTTATCTTTAGCAGCTGATTTACTGCCTCCATTTTATGTATGTGCACCCATGTTTTCCCATTCTCATGTTCTCTTTCTAACACCTCTACTCTTTTTATTACTTCCTCCAGCTCTATATCTTTTCCCATTTTGACACTATGTATTTTTTTTTTTTTCAAACTAGCGCTTATGTTAAACTAAATTTAAATACAACTTATTTATTTATTTTTCTTACTAAGACAGAAACTCATGTTACCTCCAACCTTTTGTTCTTTTCACTACCCGCTCTTAATGCTTTAACTCTGCCCATAACACCCAATTGACTCTGATTTGATAGCATAAAAGTCAAAATCTCTTTTCATTTCGAAAAAAAAAAATTTCGGTCAATTCTTTCTTTTTTAAATTAAAACACTTTTACATACGTAATTTAACTTTTTAGATTTTTATTTTCAACAAGAACAAAGTAATTAACTGTCATTTATGACAAGTTCGGCCCCATGTTGGGCGCCATTGAACCGTATTCGAATATGTGTATTCGAAACACCGGCCTCTTAGGCAGAGAAGAACATACTCGGAGAGTATGTATGCCCAAACGATAGCTATAAAGTATATAACTAACATTATTACATTTCCAGGACATAACTTCTTCTCAACTGTTGAGTTCAACACCAAGTTCAAAGCACTTTTTTTGTTTGTGTATAAACACGGGCGCCAGCTGCTTATTCTAAAAGAATAGACAACGCACTTTGAATAGTGGCAACTAACCCAACGCCTAAATCCATGACTAGCTCAGTTGTTTGTAATCACTAATAGATTATACTTAATTAGGGGTTAAAAGACTTGATAAAGAATTTGTTAAAAGAATTTATAAAAAGAATTGTAAAAGAATTGATAAAAAGAATTGATAAAAAGAATTGACCGACAAATAAAGTTTAATTTTAAAGATAATTTATTAACTAACATTTATTTACTAAATTTAAACATTTTATAATTCTAATAAAACACATGCATATTTTAAATTAACATTTCTAAATAGTCTAAATATTCCTATAGATTTAATAACAAAACATTCTAATTTAACTAATAAATATTGATATAATGACCACGCACATATTATCTCATGCACACACATAATAATGATAATAAAGGACTACATAGCATTTGAAATTTAATCACACACATCAATAGTTCATTTATGTATGATATCGAGTTCATATAATTAGACTCTTGGAGGATTCGCACGAATTAATGAAATGCAATGGCTATTACAGTATAAACGAAAATAAGCAAATGTTTTACCTAGGATTTTGAACGTAGATTTAACACTCTGTTTTCTTCCAGTATGAATGTTTCCAGTATGAATGCTTCCAGTATGAATGCTTCCAGTATGAATGCTTCCAGTATGAATGCTTCCAGCCGGCTGGGATGTTTCCTTGCTGAGTTTCCTGATTTTCACGATTATTACTATCGCAGACAATTAGATACGGACGGAGATTTTCTACGATGTTAAGCTGACATTATTTCACGGGCAGATCTGCTGTTTTCATCGGACATCTGGGCTGGAGGTGAACGTGCGTTCCAAAATTTTCTCAGCACTGCATTTTGTTTCTTAGCTGACTCAATTAATTTCCGAACTGCACTCTCTCAATAACTTTGTGAACTGATTCACTGTCCGATAAAAAAGTCTATTTATACCTGCGCCTTGTTGTCTTTCTAATATCTCCAGCAAAGATCTGTTAAACGTGTTTTGGAAGATTGCTTAATTAGTAATAGCCATGCAGAGATGTTGTTTTATATTTTAATTAATAACCATTGCCGTGTTTTTTAATAATAATCTTCTTTAACTTTATAATAACATTTATTCTATTGTTGACAATCGCACATATATACGATCATATATTTTTAATACAATTTACTATTTAGTTTTAATATTATTTTTTCTTTAATTAAACTTGAATGAAAAGAGATTTGTATATTTATATTTTTACGAATACTAATAAAACTATTTAATTCCTATCTTTTTTCTAAAACAAACTGCAATAAACTCTTCAATGTTTAATTTTATGTTTTTTTTTTTATGAACGATTACTTTAATAATAATTTTAGATAAAAATTACATGTGCCTATATCAATATAGGTACAATATATATATATATATAAAATGGAAAATAAATCAATAGACTGGGTGCAAAAATATGTTATGTTGATAAACAAGATATAAACATTCAATGTTATCATTATATGATTAATAATAATGAAAAAAACATTAAATAATTATTGCTTGGGTGATCATATAGCAATCAAGTACCAAAATGGCAGGTAAAGCTTCAATCTTGAAATATTTAGTCATGAGTTCATTACATGGGACTCAATTGCACAAAGTTATTAATGATAATGTGTGAAAAATAAATGTGGATAATAAAAAACAATTTATAGTCTCACTACCTTTTGATAGTTAACACTAATCGCATTTTCTCCTTCAGAAATCACAACATAAATTTTAGTGTGCAACAGACTCCTAACAAGTTATTATTCTGATAGATTTATCTTATAAAAGAAAGTTAATTAAATAGAAACTAATCATAGGCTTCTTATTTAGATTGCTATTTAATTTACTCATTGTTTGCATTATACTGTTTGGATTTGATGGAATGTGGACAAATTGAGATATAAAAAATATATCTTCAATTTTCCATTTGTTTTAAATCCATTAAAAAGATTACGCCTTGCATAATGTTAATATGTTATGGATGACACACTCTATAACATAATTAAATTGAGAGGATCCAATGGGGAAAACTGATCAAAATTTTTTTACTAGAATTGATATCTATATTGGAAGATAGAATAAAGATTGTCATCAAGCAATCAGTGGATATTGTCTAACATAAAATAGGTGGGAGCAGTATGATAGTTAAAATATTTGGGTTTCCAAAATACAATTTCAAGATTAAAGACAGATAGAGATAATATAATTTTCAACTTCACTTAACAAATATTGTAACAAGCAACCTTAAATAACAACATAGTAGAAAAATAAATGGTAAATGATGTAATTCAAGGTTTATATCATGATAGGAATATTTAAACCAAAATAAAGCAATGCCTCAATAAAATGGTTTTGTGCAGACTAGTGTGCTATCATGCTACAGTAAAATGGTTACTAGACAGTAGGAAATATTTTTAAAAGAATTGTATTACTCCATGTATTTCCTACATTAAAAATCTATAAGGTTTTAATGTCTATTATTTCGTAGGATTGTGAAAAATAAAATGCCATATATGGTGAATAATTTGATGAATCTTTAGAAGACAGTATGATATGATTAAGTTATTAAAATTAGCTCCATTTTACTACCAATCTTTTATCTTGTATGGAAACTGCACTATTAAATTATATTAAGGCTGCATTTTTAGTTGCTACTGAAAATAGAAATTATTCCTTTAAAAGGAAAACACAAGCCAACCATATATAAATATATTTACTACAAATTATATTAAGGCAAACAGGGTGTGAAGAAGTTATTTAAAAATATATTCCACATAAGTGGAGCAATACATTAGAACAATTAATGCATATTTAAAAATTCCCAAAAATCGGAAAGACTATATAACCATTACCACACTGATGTTTTAAAAGGCATGCTGTTAAATTTATATAGTTTTTAGTTCAATCATCATGTTTAAAGACATATAAAATGCCATTCAACAAGTCATAATTCAAAATTACATCAGCAGTCACAATAAACAAACTAGGAAAATTATCACATTCATCCCAGGCAACATTATAAATGGAAATGATAGCAACAAAATATCATGAATCAGACATCAAATTTAAATTCATACAAAAAGATTTTAAGTTCCTAACAGCCTTAGTGTCAATTCTCATTGAATGCAAAGCAATTTATCAATATGTTTGATTGCTATATTTATCAAAATATTATCACTATATCTAGGCATATTCCATAAGAATGAATCAGTTAATAATTAGTGACACAATAATCCACATGGTGTACTCGTACTAGTTATATTAGCTGATAAGTTTTGATCAATATTGCCAGAAAGTATATTTCCAGTTATGAATCATTAATCTATGCTAGATGACAGAAATTCTCAGGCCTACATTTTTTTTCTATTGCTATTTTCCATCAGGGTAATACATGCCATCAACAAGCATCCTTGTTTAAATCAAGATGTTATTATCAAGTATTTTTGGACTTTATTGGATATATTGTATTGTCAATCATCCCTTTAAATACCCACACTAAAAGAACTTACAAAACAAAAAATCAGATACCCTATAACATCATTAGAATTCTTTATCAGCTTATATCATGTTTTGAATACAATGTACATTATGGTAGATTATCTATCTACTATACATGATTAGCATCTTAATCTTTTCTATAATTTTCATTTCATTTGAACTGTTACCTTGTTTCTGAAAAGAATTGGAATTTTTACATCAAGCTGTACATATATGTTTACTTTTTAATTTTATAAATAACACAAAACATCCTTGATATATTCTACTTCATTTCAAAGGCCTCTCCAACAATATTTTTACACATATGCACATTTATATAAACCAGTAAAAAAGACATTCTTCATTATGTTTTCCAATTGCTGGATAGAAAAGATTTGACCAGTTTTAAACTCTAGTTAAAAATAGTTAAATGCCAACTCATTGATCCGTATTGAATGGTTAATTATAATCCAACTACCTAAAAAAAAGTCCTAAAACTTAATTATTAGTGAGAATGAACATTCATGCTTATATGCATAAAGTCATATATACGCGAGTGCTTGATATCTATAAAGATAAATTAAGTTGTTAAAATGTAATTATTTACTTTAGAGCTAAAAACACTTGAAAGTTTATTAAAATAAAATAAATATATATATATATTTTTAATCTTACACCAATAGTTTCTCAAGATAAAAAATTAATGATATTTTCAGAAAAGACGATAAAACTAATAAAAAATATCTCCGATTTCAAGTATTACTTGAGATAAAGATTCTTACAATTTTTTACAAGATATTTTATCTCCTTTGAAATGTATATTTTAAAAAAAAAATTTTTTTATTGTATTAAATATGGGAATCAAAATGAAAAGTACAAATATTTGCAAATAGTTTAAATTCTCTACTCATCCTATACTGTATATTCAAATTTGCATATGCGTAATGAAGTGGTTTCTTTGTTCTTTATAACCTAAAACTGAGTGCACTTTTAGTGAAGTTAAAGATCAGAGGATTATCTTGAAATAAACAGGTTGCTCTAAGTATTTCAGAAATATGCTATTTTTTCAACAAAAAAAAAAAAAAGACCATCAGTAGAAGATAATACTGTGACAGCATTTAGCTGCTGCTATCACAATATTATCTATTACTATCATCTTTAATTGTTCTTTTTTTAAATTTAATAACCACAAGCCCAATTTATCTTAATAACTAAATAACTTTATAAACTTAATACTGAACTTTTAAAATTAAAATGTACATGTACGAAAAATACCCCTGTGTGATTTAGTATAGGGTAAAATGATTGATTCTGGAGCTTAAAATCTATGGATAGAAGTTCCTCTCCATTATTTCCAGTGTTCCAACGAACTCCAGAGCAATAAACCATTTGATATATATATATATTTAATATATAAAAAAAATATTCAATGATAGTACTTCTAACCTAAGGATTGTGATCTTCGCTCAAACCCAGACAAAATAATTAGAATATTTTTTTCAACTGAACTGAGATTTTTCTTTCAGAATGCTAACCATCGAACAACGTTGGTTAATGAATAATTAACCTATTGACTAATAAAAAAAGTCATTCATATCTTTCAATTACTATATTTCCTAAATAAAATCTTTAAAAAAATGGAGATATAAGCATTTTTTAAAAATAAAATAAAAAATACATGAAAAAATAAATATGGAAAGAGTGGGGAAGTACTCTTTAATCCCACATCTCCAATAATTTAGAATTAGAACTTATCAGAAGATTAGAATTATTTGTTAAGAATCTGATAAAAAAGTGAGAATTGAAATCGCAAAGAAAAACGTTAAAATTTAAGAAATAAAATGAAAAGATGGAAGAAGCTTGTTTTGAGTTCTATGATTTAGAATTAAAAACAAAACGGAAATAGAAAAAAAAATAGAAGAAATAGATTTTATTTTATTCACAATTTATATATGTAATTATATACAAATTGAATATCAAGAAAAAGTTTTCTGTAATTTCCAACTAATTTAATCGCTATAGTTATACATAATTATCCCAAACTGCTTTAGGTAAAATAAAATAAAAGCTTGAAATCTATAATCTTCATGAAGCTTTATTTATCGCAAAAGTGATGCTGTTTTCTTTTATTATTAAGAAAAATATAATTTCCCAGTGGCAGTTTGCAATTCAAATTATTCAGAATTTATTTTAATCCATATTCTTCTTATTTATGCTCCTTTGATAAAAAAATATAAAAACCATTCTTCACTGCAAATCCCCTTAAGTTTGGTGTGTACAAGCATATATACAACAACAATTTTCATTGTTTTCTTTTTTTACAAAAATGAAGCATTCTTTGCTCTCTCTATATATAAATTGATTACTAATAATGTCTAGCAATCCACACTGATGTCATTTTACTAACCAATCAGTCCGCCCAGTGTAATTAGTTCATGGGCAGTTGAACACTTGTAATGAATGACAACCATTCTATATAAATATCAATCTCAACATCTCCTAGATTTTAAAAGCATGAAGCGATGACAAGGCAATTTAATACTTTCTATGTATAGTAATTAATACGTTATAAAATAAAATATTAAACCATTTACAATCTTGTGACTTCAGAAATAGAATAATTTCTGATACTACATTGGCTATAAAACTAACAAAATTTAAAATTTAAGTGAACAACTTTTCAAAGCTCAAATAATCTTCATACAAATAAAAAATTTATTCTATTTTTCTATATACAAGATATCAAGAGACATTGAAAATTATTCTATTAAAAATGCTTAATCAACTGATATATACATTAAACCCAATTTATTGGACTAAATTATAAAAAGGTAAAAATACAGTTTAGTGTTACTAAATGTAATTAATAGACATTTCAAATCCACTCTACTGCTTCTGATGAATATCATAGTTTCATTTGATAGTGGTAGGATGCTTTCCATGCAGATAACAAGGACGACCTTAATGAGAATATGGTCTTGATATTTGATCTGCTAATGAATATACATGTTCTAACCACATCTTTCCATCCTTGTTGAAAAGACTGAATTCTGATGAACTAATCTGGATACCCCAAATGGGATTTAGAATAATTCTGTTATACAAGTGACATCTGAAAATAACAGTAATGTTTTAACCATAATTTTTGAATACAGGATTCTAAATGGGTCTTCAGAATAATCTTCTTCTGAGCTATCATGAACTGACAGCATTTCTCTTGGCATTTTTTTTCCTCTAGTTGAATTGTAAAACAATGTTAAGCTTCTTCATGTTCTAGTTATGTTCTCTTTTCTATTATCTTTAGCTGTTATATCATTTTTATTTTTAAGTTAATTTTCTGTTGCTGAAAATATATATATATATATATTGTACCAATCGGAATGCAAGTGAAGATCGAATCTAACCGCAAAAACAATATCTGCAACTACAAGGGCGCCATCTAGGCATTTGAGCCTAGAAAAATTTATAAAGTAGGCAGATACGCGCTGTTAAGATTCCACTTTCTTTAAATATTCCGACCGTTAGCCCAAGTCACTAGCTCAGCGGAGACACAGAGATAAAAATCTATAAATTTTATATCTTAAATATCAAAGAGTAAAAGCCACTGCCAGAAATTAACATATAAAAATATTTATTTACGCACATATTTTGAGGAATAAGTTTAACATTTTAGATTTTTATATTAACTTTTAATTTTACATTTAACTGAGTTTCAATGAGTTTAATTATTATTTAGATAGTCAAGTATGAATAGACTACATAGATCTGCATTTGAAAAGAAAATATTCTTCCCTGATTTAACCCTAGGCAACAAATTTCGCAACCAAATTGGCACCAATCCATCTGATACATTCATGTATTCAATGTAGCATGATACGACAACACAAAATACTATATTGTCAGGAATGTACATCTGAACAATAAGTAGAAATAGAGAAGACATTGACTCTCCACCAACGGGAATGTGACATCTGTTGGCAAGTAGAACAATAAACAAAAAACTCCATAGGAATGGACTGCGGTCTTCTGCCGACTTACAAACCCATCCATAGGCAAACAGAGGGTGTGTGGCGTATATCTATAATCCTGCCCGTAGCGGACCTCATACTACATCTACTAATTACACAAATATATCCAATCCATTGAACCAATTCAACTACGAAATGAATAACCTAAGATTACCCTCCCTTAATACAACTTTACAAAACTATACAGCCATTCACGCCTGACTTAATTTTAACATTTAAATACGTTCGCACAGATTTGTTTAAAAATGTTGGGTATAGAGCGATTACATAGATTCCACGGTCAAAAACATTTCAAAATAAACATAAACGATCAAAATACAAAATTATTGATACCGACAATCGCAGAGGGAAACTTATAAATAACCCAATAGTATTCACCATAAGATACTTGCGTTGTCACCAATAACTTAAAAGACATCTGAATAAATACATTTTAGATACTCACCGTAAGGTATCATTATTTATCGAATGTCTATATATTTTGATCAAATATGAGAACCAAAATATAATTAACCGCAAACGAATCCAAGCAAGCGTCTATAAACAACTTAAATTTCATACATTTAAATAATCTTTACAATAAGGAAAAAAAAAAAAATGGAAATGATGTTTATCAATCGGAAAACATATAAAATTAAACATTATTAATTTGATTTAAAAACTTACAAAAGTCAGATAAGAGTCCGTTTTTAACATTTAAGTTGGCTTGTTTATCGATTTATAAAACTTGACGAAAGTTCTTAATTGATTTTAATAATTTTTCATTTCATATAGCTTATGGTAGGAGTCCAGGCCTCTGCTTTCAATTCCCGTGACACCTCCATTGGAAGGTAATGTTCTGGAGATGGCAATAGCTGGTTCAAGGTATCACAGTCTTTTCATTTTTTTTTTTTATAGAGTGTGGTATGTGCGTCATACCACATCTCTCAAACACACAACGCTGGAACTGTCCGAAAAAAAAACTGTTTTTCCCTTTTTATATTATCCACAAGGATTCAATGAACAAAACGTCACTAGTCTATCACTTTCGTTAGGGTCCGAGCCAAGGCTTAGTGCTTCCATTGGTCAAGCTAATTTCTCTTTCTTCTCTTATCTAACTTTTCATCTGACTTTTTAATTAAACAGCTTTTAGATAATTAATAAACAATCATTTCCATTTACAGATTACAGGAATTAATTAATACCTGTTTTTATTTTAACTTACGTTATTTTTTTATTAAAATATTTTTATATTTCAATCTTGTATTTTTTTATTTAAAAAAATACGTTCAAATACTTTTTTTTTCTTGTTTATGAAAAAAATATTTTTAAAGTTTAGCATCCGTGCGAATATATATATGTTTAACAAACATTTTAATTTTAGCGTTTAGTTTTTTTCCTTTTATTTGCGAACTTTTAAGTTTTTATTTTAAATAAATGTAACGACATATTTATATATCGTTACAATATATATCCTTTATAAAAAAAATAAAAAAAGTGATATGTATGATTCATGCATTAAATCATGTAAATTTTTAATGATATTTAAAAAAAAATCACGAATCAGATTAATTAATAAATAACATTGTTTTGGTAACTTTCTATGGGATTAGTTATTTTGAATTCTGGTATAGTTCATATTCCAGTAAGAAAGGGTTAACAAAAAAAAAAACAGCATTACAGTGTTTGCTAACAAATAAAAAGATGGATAGCTAATAATATGCATGTAATTTCAAATAATTAATATACTGAGAATCAAGTTAAGTTAATTTTAATTATCTACATTATTTATGATTAAATAATTTACTTTTATTAATCTAAAGACTTCTGGCGAATTTTATTATCATTGTTAATAAGCAAGATAAAATTTAACATAAGTTGAAAAATAAATTTATATCATAATCACCACAATATCAGCAAATACAATCTTTATAATTTGTAAAATAAAACATTTTTAAACATCTTTTGAGTTTTTAATTTTATGAATCTATTATAAAATTTTTACATAGATAGCCAAAAAAAATGATTTGTATTTTTATTAATTTTTCTTTGTTATCGGTAAAGATTTTATAACAATTTCATAAATTTAAAAACATCTACATTATTGTTGTGTTGTATTTTCAACCTATATATATATATAACAGTGGATCACTGAGATCAGATGATGATGATAAAGCAGTATTCTGTTTACAAATGCAGTTCTAAAAATTATTGAAACTGGAGTACCAAAATGCAGCAGTTGCCATATTAATAAGGCTTACAAACATTATCTATAATAACCTGTTTCTATTGAAATAAAAATGGTTCTAAATGATAATTTTATAAATGAGAAATATAACAGCAAGATTAGACTTGTTGAACATCAATTGCTGTCCATTTCTTAGGCAGTACCATCATTAATCATAACATGAGTTAGTTGATTGGATAATATATTTTTAATTTGTATATTATTTTATCTTTTCAAAATATTTTTCCTCTCTTTGATATTGATGGAGCATTCTCTCTCTCTCCCCCTCTCTATATATATATATTGTTCCCTTTTCTATAGGTCAGAAATAGTCAATTATAGTAAATTACTAAAAATTTTAAATTTTAGAATGTTCTTTTGATATGTTAATTATAGTTTGTCAATTATATTATAAAGCACAATTTGAAGCTAAAGAAAATACGTAGTATGTAAAATTATAGCGAATCATTTAAAAATAGTTATGTAAAGCTTTAAATATTGTTGCATATGGTTGCAAAAACTGGCCATATTAAATAACTCAGCTATAAATAGTTAAAAGTATATTTAAATGTTAAATTTTAATAGTTTTAAAACTTATAGAAGTAAATATTGTATTTAAATTTATAAAATCATATTTAGTAATGATAATTTTTTAAAAAAAAACGTATATTTTAAAAAAAAAATAGCTTTGTGATAGTGAAAATTGTATTTAGTTTTATATTTTCTAAATTGTTCTTCCAAAATTTTATAATTATATTATTTAATATAATAAGTGTAGCAATTTTATAAATCTAGACAGAGAAATAGATTGAAAATCGTCTGTCTCAAATTTTATTAATCATGTGACTTATGTAATATGGAGTTGCACACACATGCTTGTTTGTATTTAAAATAACAAAGTTTGAAATATTTAAAAGTTGTATTATAGAACTGAATATAATTACTATCTATCATAGAAGTGAATATTAAATAGTCGTTATAAAATGTTTCTAAAACGTTTTAAAGTAGTATTATAAAGACGAATACAGTTAATAAAAAAATTAAATATTTTGTTTAAATAAAACTAGATAAATTGAATATTAAGAGTGGGATAAATATTAAAATATATTTTAAAAGGTATTTTAAATGTTCAAATAATTTTGATAAAGTAATAATTGATTTAAAAGTAATATTTTAAATAATATTTTGGATTTATTACATCATAAATTTTTATTTTAAAAAGTTAATTCTGCAAGTTTGCAAAAATATGTAAATTTGTTCTCAAGCTAAAAGTAAGAATTAACCAATAGGATAAGGTATTCTTGCAAGGTATAAATATCATTGTAACTGATTTATCTGGGGAGATTAATAATGGATTGAAACCAGAGAAAGGTATATTAGTAGCTATCAAAGAGATAGTATTTTTAAATTTTTATTTTAGTCAATTTGTAGTACTTTCTTATCGTTTTATTTGCAAAAACTAATTGATATTTTTAAGAAGTATTTTGTAAAAGAGAATTTAAAATATAATATATTTTAGAAACTTCATGAAAATGATTGGCTAAGTTTTAACAGTTTGCTTACCAGGATTATTTTATTCTAAGTTTAACCTAGAACTCCTCAATGAAAGATGAATATACTACGAAATAAAATGTATATAAATTTTAATAATGTAAAAATGTTTTGGAATATTTGTTGATACAGCTTCATTAATGCTTAACCAGAGAACTGTTTTGGTACATAAAAACCCGGATATTATACGGATGCAATAGAAAGCTATTTGCCAGCTAAAAAAATTAGAGACACATTATTTTATAAGCTTATCCAAGATTTATTTTTTAAAATAGTAATAAGACAATTATATCTTATGAATCGTTTTATAAAATATTATATCAAAAGGAATAAAATGTTTAGTCCTTTTTGAAGGAAACATTTTTCTAAAAAAAAAATATATCTTGAAAGAATTAAAGAAAGAAATTACAGAGAAGATTTTATTAAAAGCGTTGTGATATATAAAACTTCTAGTCTCAGAAATATTAAAAATGCATCTTTAGAAGTATTTGTTTTAAAGCACTTTATTAAGAATGGAAACCTATATAAAAAAATGAACATATAGTTAAATAAAAAGATGGATCCATGAAAATACAAATAGTACTTAAAAGTTTATCGGATAACTAAAGTTAAATTAGATGGAGGATGCATCAGATATGCCGCAGAGAATATTGGCAGAGAATATTAAGAAGCTTCACGGGGATTAATTTAATATTATGATTTAATAATTATCATTCTGTACAGTAAAAACCCGGGATTATTTTCTATAAACTTTACTAAAATGGATTAATAATTATTGGAAAACATTTTAAAAACTCTAGAGAAAATAATAAACATTTTGGACTTATCATGAACTATTGTCAAGTGATACGTAATTATAGTTTTTGATTTCTTTTTTTATTAACTTAGCTTAAAATGTAAATTTTCTATATTTTTTTTATAAGATTAGGAAAACATAAAACATTAATTTGTTAATAACATATAATTTTATAATATAATAATCTAATAATTTAGATAAGAATATTTTTAGATAAAGTGTATGGATGTATATTTTCTTTATGTATGCAATGTTTTTATATCCAGTGGATGAAAGAAGCCCACTGAACATGATGACCAGATAAAGGTTATTTGGTAATGATAATGAATATTAATAATTTATAATGTATATTCTTTGTTTTCGTTTAGATTATCTATGAATAGTGAGAATGGAGTATAAATGTTTTTTAAATTATAAATGTAAACACATTTTTTATACATTTTAAAAACATTATGAGATAGGACTGATTTGAAGATATGCATACAATTATTTTTATATTAGTGATATAATCCAACATAGTAACAAATATTTATGTGATTCTTTTAAAAACTTTTCATGTTATTGGATATTCAAATATTGTCTAACTAGATTGTATATGATTAAACATACAGAATAATGAAGTAATCAAACTTTTCTTGTGGAACAGCGAGATTGTTTTAGATTATCAGTGAATTTTATTTATTGTTTTTGTAAATGCAGATAGTTATTTATCGATGTAAGTTGTGGAAAATCTCGAGAAATAATAGTGAGATAGTGGCTTGGAAGTACTTGGGCAGACAGGAAACCAAGATGATGTTTTTAAAAAATAGGATGTTATAAGGAATGTGAATAATACTTATAGTCTTTGTGTAGATATCAGCATAGTTAACAAAACCCTATGACTGATACACATTTTATTTGGACAGTGTTTATATTTCTTTAAATATTTGATGTTCTAATAAAGCTGAAGGAATAGCTTTAACATCGTTTATGTACTAGAGGATATTAGACAGGTAAATGTCATACCTCTATTTCTTGTTAATGCACTGTGCCATGATTTTTGAGATATGTTATGAGTGATACTCTATCTTTCTTCCTTAAATCCTATACATCTGTTTCGCTATCTTTATTTCATGTAACTGCATTGTTCAGTAAGATATTTTGAAAAGAAATGGTAAATAATTTAGAGCTTAGGTTATGCTATTGTTTTTTATAAGATTGGTTTATTTGCTTAGAAGGAACATAATTTTATAACTTGAAATTGAAGGTCCAATGTATCCTAAGGAAAGGAAAGAATCATAGAATATATTTTGAATTTTATTTCGGAAATGAAATATAAATTTTTAGAATAGAGTATCTAAACAAAGATATTTTCTTTAAAATGTTAATAATTTTTGAATGCTTTATTATTATTTTTGAAAGAAAAATAAGTATTGCATATTTTTAAAATACAATAATATACAATAAATGTAAGGAATATGCATAGTATATTTTTTGTTTATTGAATAATAGGAATATATTGATGATTACACTTATATCATACCAAAGTAAGGCTAAATAAGAATATATTATGATTAGTAAACATTGTGTGATAAATGATATCCACTAAAATCTAATAATGAATTTTGGATAAATGTTTTATATAACATCTTTGACATTGCAAGATGAAATTTATTTTAATATTTTAAGAAATCCATACTCATTATAAAGTTAATTTTGTTTTCTACAAATGTGTTTTAAAGAAAAATATAGTTTAATAATATTAAGGGTGGAATATTTTGTTAATAAAATAAATAAATATATTTGTAATAAGTTAACCATAACGAGAAACCAAACGGTAACATTTTATTTTGTCTTAAGTCTAAATAAAGACATAACTAAAATATAAATAATTTTTTTTATAACCCAGTAGATAAAAATGTAAAGTATAAAATAAGGATATCCATTGTAAATAGTGTATATAAATTGTTTATTTTATTTTGTTGTTATTAATAAACTTTGTTAAAATTTGTTTTTAAAAAATTTTTGTGTCTGAATTGTTTATTTCTCCACTTCACTGCATGAAATCACGATATATTCATAATAATTGAAACAAATATATAATTTTGCACAAAAAGATAAATAGAGAATTATTTTAAGAATTTGAATATTTTACTGGTATTCATTTAATTAAGTAATTATAATTTTACATTATTTTATTGGTCATAAATAAGTTATCACAATAGTATATTAAATTTATATGCTATCAGTTGCCACACATATTTTGTTTGTCAGATTATCAAATGCTACCACGTAGTTGTTATATTATTACATGAAGATAAAAGATTATATTATATTATTTGATTATTTTATTATGGTAATAAAAATATAACGAAAAGAAAAGATATACAGAGTTAATTATACAATGAAGAATATTATTATTATTTTATTATTATTAGTTTAGTGTAGTAGATTATGACATAAAATCCCTTCTCATATTTTACTACCGTAGTTTAATTATCTTAGAGTAAATTTTATGAACCTGAAATTATTATAAATAAAAGATTAAGATGTAATTATTAGCTTAATCTTAGTGAGTAGAAGTTATTAAAGTCGTAAGAATACTATGAGTTTGTTATTTAAAATAGTAATAAGGGGGGATAGTGTTCTTATGCCATTGAGATAGTATCCTGTAGGATATTGACTCAATGTAATCTATCTTGTCACCTGTATTTTCACTTCAAGTCTCATGAAAATATTAAATATTTATTTAATTTATTTTTATAAACTGAACCTTATTCATATTTTAAGTTTGAGCTAGTGAAATATTTAATTTTAATGCTGAATATTTTATTTATTAATTATTAACTGAGCTAGAACCCGTTTTTATTTTATATCATATACTATTCTGAAGTGAAGATGCACAAAGGCACGGTTAGAATATACAGTATATACCAGCCTTGGATAGTATTAAATACAGGCACCAGTAGTGCTAACAATTTGGAACTTAAATCAAAATAAGCAAGCTCAAAATTTTTCTTTCAGAGGACACCTATTATTGATGAAATGTAAATCAAGTGGAAATCTGTTAAAATTATCATCACTAGGCAATTGGCAAACCTGGTGAATTTTTCCACAATTTTTTTAAGAGAAAAAAAAAAATCTTTGCCTCACATAGTTCTAAATGGTTGGGCTTTTTAAAAAAATATTTATATAAGTGATAAATTTCAAAAATAAAATCCATATTAATTCTGTTTAAAAAGCAATTGCTTTTTTTTTTTTAAAAAAAAAAAAAACATTCTAATGCCCCAAAACAAATATAATACTTGAAAATAATAATTGGCCAGGTGCAATAAGTATATTTAATAATGCAGAAAAAAAGTTTTAAGATTTGATTTATCTTTTAAACAGGGTTGATTATTTAATATAATGCTACAAAAATGTAATTACTGAATACCTTTTTGTTTTTTGTAAAAATCAAGTATGATTCTTTATAATACGATTAATGTACTTTTAAAAAATGTAAAACTTTTCTATATAAATTTTTTTTTTTTTCTCCTGTGTCAAAGCATCGGTTGGGAAGCGAACCTGAAAAATAACAAGTTTATTCAAAAAAAAAAAGAAAAAAGAATCAAATATTCTTAAAGTTAATGCCAAATACTATTATAGTGCCAAAGCCATATATAGTTGCAGTTTTACTAGATTAAGTAACCATGCAGTAATAATTCACCATCGTTTATCTCTCTCAGTATACATCTCCTGTGTTTTTAAAACATCCATATATTGCTAAAGAACTAAATAAATATCAAATAATGGTTAATTTTAACATCCATAGCATTGAAAACATATTTTCTACATTAAATTGATTTTCGTAAGTGTAAACTTGTTTAAAATACATTCTTATTTTTATACCTGTACATCATCTTTACACAATAATTATATAAAAAAAAGCAGTTATCAATTCATTTTTTTCTGCTTTATTAAATATATATTTTAATAATACTGTAAGCATTAACTTTCATTAACATCGTATTAGACAATTTTATATCATAGAAGTCAAAATAAAAATACCAATTAAATTTTTTATTTACAATTTCTTGTTGAAATGCAAGTTTATTTAACAATTGTGATGCTTTTTTACATTTATGTAATTCATTCAAATATTAAATGCTAGAGTTTTAGAAGTCAAATTAAAGATATTATAACTGTAAATCCAAATTGCTCTGTTCAGGTTTAGCACAATAATGAGAATCAGACTTCAGAGCTAAAAGTTTCTGAATTGGTTCCCAACTGAGAAAAGTTAAAAAACATTAATTAAAAGAATAATACTGCTGTTATCTCTTTGATGCTTGAAAATCTCTCAGCTTTTCAAACAGTTGATTGCACAATTATTTTTTATAGTTAAATCAATGTAAACATCTGAAATAAGGCACTCCTTACATACCTGAAGCTAAATTGTAAATATATGGACAAGGCAATAATATTGGCAACAGCATGGGGTTTGGGCTTTCTATCAGATTTCCAATGGTATGGATGGCTGAAGAGTTGAAGGTTGTAATAGATTGAAGCCTGTCCATTAAAGTATGAAGATTTCCTATCTTAATATAAACTGAGCACTGATGATAATCTGGATCAACTGATGAGTGCTGTTTCAACATGAAATACACATATTGCTGATTATTTCTTTTCAACATGTGTATCAGTGATATGAGATAGTGTGGACAGTTGAAGAGTGCTTGAAAGTCTGAGTTCAAATCCCTTATATTTTAAATCAATGTAATAAAAGAGTAGAAACTCCCCAATGGAAATAGTTTTTAATAAAATAATCTTTTTTTTAATGTCTTCAATTAATAATAATAAAAAACTCAATTAGAAACTGATGTTTAACTAAACAATGAGCATTTGCAATTGCTCAACAAGCTTTGTGATAAATGCTTAGCCACAGAAAGCATTTAAAATATCTCTATCAGGAACCCTCCCACCTAACCTCTGACCATGTTTTTGTGCTGGGGTGGGGAGGTCCCTGATGGAGATATTTTAAATGCTTTCTCTGGCTAAGCATTTATCACAAAGCTTGTTGAGAAATTGGCAAATGCTCATTGTTTATATTTTACAAGCTTAAGAGAATTGGGTCATGTGATCTATGACTCTTATTTTGACTATTGATGTTTAACTCTTTTTTATGATCATCATTTTTAATCATTATCGATGCTCTGCAACATGAAGATCTATCCAAGTTTAATCTGGTTTCTCCAATCCATAGCCTATCTTCTGCACATCTCACAGCAAACTTCCACATTTCATCCAACTCACATGAGCTTTCTAGGTCTTTTATAAACTCTCAGAAGCCAATTTACAATGTCCACTATCAATCTATTGTCACATCTTCTAACAATATGTCCAGCACAGCTCCATATCACTTAAATCAGAAACCAACTAAAAAATAATAATAGTTAAACAAAGGAAAACTTTTTCATGCTTAAAACTCTTTCCAGATAACTTTACATCAGGCTAAGAACAAAAGTTAGGAAAATATTATTATGTGGATAGTTTTTTTATCTATTTGTTATTTGACCATCTTATCTCTATGAATGAATAAACAGCTGTATTTGCTTTTTTAAAAAAATACTTTATCATTACCCTAAAAAATAATTGCCAAAAATATTACTATTAAAATGGGAAATAAAAATTTGTTGAAATAATCATATCAATTTTAACATTGACTTTTTAGCAAAAATAATTGCAAAAATTTATAGACATTTAAAATTATTATAATAAAAAAAGATAAAACAATAAGAACAGCAAGAAAAACTCATTACTTATTCATTTTATTAATTGCCATCACTGATAATTTGAACATCTTGTTTACTTTTTAAAGATAAAATAATAAGAACACCAAGGAAATCTCATTATTCACTGATTTTATTAATTGCCAGCACTGATAATTTTAGCATCTTGTGTTTACCTTCTAGCTAAAAATTGATTTATATATTTGCTGATAATGTTGGGATAGTGAACAGAATTGGCTCTGACTCAGATATCTGAAAAATATTGTCTGATCAAATTTGGTTTTAACCAATTTAGCTTTGATTCCGTCATAGGTATGACAAGTAGATGTGTATTATTACACCATGAGGCCCTCATTTATTATAATATATGTCACCTTATTTAATTTGGATAATTGCAAATCCAATTTTTGAATTTTAATGCTTCTGTTAATTAACTATTACATATAAATTTTGTTATAAAAGAAATAAGTTTACAGTAAATGATAAACTTGTGTTTGAAAAAAATTTTCTTTAAATTAAGTTTAAATATTCCAAGAATATTGTAAAGTTTTATTATGAATATAACAATAAAATAATATGTTAATTGAATGAGTTTTTTCCTACATTTTAATCTTTCCTATGTTCTTCACAAAGTGCTACATGGTTGCCCAAAACTCTTTAGAAAACCCTGTTATCACCATAATTAGTTGAAGTCTCAAATTTTTTCATGAAAAATCTGCTATATTTTTAGTTTTGATCAATAGATGGAATCTCTTGTTTTACAATGACAGCAATGATAATATTGGTAAAAGACAATAACTTCAAAGACCACCATTAGATATTACATGCATAAAAAAATTAAAAAGGTAAGTCATTTTTTAAAAATGTAAGTGTTAATATATATAATATTTAGTAAACAAATAATAAATATACTTAAATTTAAATTGCTGTCTTACATATAAATTGATATAGAAAGAAAGCAATCATAATATTATCTTTATTCAGATATATGTTTTTAGTGATAAATTTATCACAATATTTATCACTTTTCTTTTATTATCTATAACATAAAAGCTTATTATTTTAAAATTACATTTCTAAAGTGATACATATAAATTGTTATAACATTTCTTTATTTTTCTATAAACACAAACTGATTATTTTATTGAAAAACCACATGCCTTTTAAACAATAACATATTTAAAAAAATAATGTACTTTGACAGTATAATTTTATTGGCAGCAGCACGTTGACTATACTTTTAAGCATTTAGTTACTTTCTAATAAGTTTGAAAATCCAAATTGCTAATAGTTATCACAGTATCATAATAATCTATGGTGAATCAAAGCTGTGGAATAGGCAATAAAACTATAGAGAGGCACAATTAAATTTAATTTCTATAATTCAATTTAAGCAAATAAAAAACTCAAAAATGTAAATTGTTTTTGCATTGTATTATTAATGTATGACAAAGAATGCTCTTAGCGAAAAAATGTCATGTATAAGTCAAACATCAAAGTTTGAACTTGTATGCATAAAACAACTTCACCATTAATGAAGATTGTGTCATATTACAATTGGACTTTTGTTTAAGACTCAACACAGATATGCATCTAACCAATCAAGATTAACCCAAGAACTTTATTCTCTAATTAATGCAGCTAATTAGCCATTTGCTGATCACTAATTGGATTACTTTGAACAAGCTAACAGAAAAAAAAATTCTAAGCTTACAAAATTCTCTAAATTTAATCCAGTGGAGAATATATTTTTGATAGCTATAAATAAAGAAGACTTCATATAAAATTATTATTAAATATTGATGTATGTATTTAAGCAGGTTAACTTCTCTATTAAACAGATAGAATGACTAGGCAATAGAATACTATAATCATACAATAACATTGCTAATAATTTGCCCTTGTTCAATCAAGTTTTTTTTTTTTTTAAAAATTTAATATTTCTTCTAAACTTATGTGTTTTTTTCTCCTTAAATTTCATTTTAAGCTTATTAAATTGCTTTAGAAAGCTTTAATTTTAATGATCTACAAGGTCATAATTGATAAAAATAAAGAATTAAAGAGCCAAAGAGAGATTTTTCAATTAAATTTTGCAAAGAATTGACTATTAAGAAATTAATTCTGTATAGAAGACCTAATTCTTTCATTCAAATAATAAAAATTCAGCAGGATGCTGTGCTCAGGTTATCAATCGATATTGCAGATGAAGATAATTGAATAATCTTCAGATATGAATTAACTGTGAATAGGAAATAAACCATGTCTGATCAAAAGTAATACCTCCTGTTGCCTTATAGAATAGAATGTTAGTCCATCAAAGGTTAAGTACTGCTTCTGATGTAAGGTTTTTTCTATCTCCCTCTTTTTCTTTAGTTGCTTACATTAGTTTAAGATTTGATCAACATAAGCCTTCCATATCATTAGTCATTTCCCTATACTATTTTTGACAACGAGGTTGTTCTTTAGCTATGCACATGATTCCAATTCCCTTTTTATATTTTTTTTAGCTCAATTCCTTGAGAAATAAGAAAGCAATGATGGAAATAGTCTTAGTAGGGCAATCCTTAGTTGTTATTTTTGTTACAGGCAATACAATCATTAATGACTCAGGTTGGAAATGAATTTGTAACTAGGGTTACAATTAGTGTAGAGATTGTATATTTAAGCAGCTCTATCTACAATTTCTTTGACTATCAGAGAAGGTGAAGGACTCCAAAAATGACCTCCTATCTCCCACTACATTCTCACGCCTGGCAGATTACTCATCAATGAGATAGGAATAATATTATTAATAATGTTGGTAAAGTAGAAAGCAATGGTTAGTATTAAAGTTAATTATTGCAATTTTTTTCTTTCTAAATAATTGAATGTATGAGGTGTATTTGATATAAAATCTTGAAGACCTGAACAAAGGATAACACTAATTAATGGCTAAGGAACTGTAAAGATTTAAGAACAATGCAACTGCTCTTAATAAATCTCACCTTTCAGAGAAAGGAAGATTGTTAAGCAAATCGTAGATTAGTACCTTTACAATTAAAATAATGTATTAAAATATTGCAAAAAAATTAATGTTTATTCTTTAGAAATATCTATTATATATGCTAAATTTTTACAGCTATTCAACATTAAAATTGTTTATTTGGTCTTTCAGGATTGTCATATTAGAAAGATATGGAATTCTCTTAAGAAAAGTGTTATGGATACAAATAAATTTATTCTTGGCTTCACTAAAAAGAAGAATCATAACTTTTTCTGATGATGATCTTATATTACTGACTTGATTTTAAAAAAATGTGGTATTTCAGATGGCAGAATAATTAAATTTGAAACTACACAAAATATAAAAATTTAAAAGCAAAAGTTCAATGACCGACAAGAAGACCTAAAATTATCAATGGTTTAAAATTACAAAGAAGCAGACATTTACTGATTGAGGTAACTTTTATCTTTCTTTTATAATGCACTGATAGCAATAAATCTGAAAAATAGTATTACAATCCTATCAAATCTAGCAATAGCATTCTCTTACACAATGACAATAATATTTCTAACTAGTGAAAGCAATATTTTGACCATTTTTTGAATAATGATACAAAAATTGAGATGACAAATTTAATATGTACACTATATTCATTTAGATTTTAATAAAATTATCCAGTTGGTGAAGATCAAACAGTTCTTTATAAACTTAAAAATAGAAAGGCTATAGACTCCAATGAGATATCTGAAAATATTTTAAAATATAGTGGTAATATGTTAGCATCCTTAAAAATATTGCAAATTTTTAAAAATATATAAATCCATAAGATTGTGCTGAGATGCTTTTATTGTTCCAAATTTTTAACAATAAAGACAGTAGATAAAATTTGTAGTAATTATCATGAAAAATCACTATTAGCACTATAACAAAGATATCTTCAAGGATTTTCTTAAACGCTTTGCTTCTAGTCATAGATAAAAAATTACAAGAGACTCAACATGATTTTAGAGCATCAGAAAGCACTATAAATGTTTTTGTTGCCAGACTAATGCAGAAAAGTGCCAGTAACAAATGAGCAATTTATACATCGCTTTTATTGATTTGGTTGAAGCATTTGAATCAATTAATCGAACAAGTCTATGACATTGTTTGAAATTAGTTGATTATCAAATAAAGTTTATTAGTATTACACAGTTTCTATATAATAGAATGGAAAAAGACATATTAGTATTGGTGGAAAATCCAAAGCATTTATGTGTTTTTAATTTTTATGAGAATAGTTTTAGGAAATATTTATATAGGGCTTAATGAAACAGGGATTAAGATCCAATACAAGCTAGGTAATAGAATTTTTAATCTGAATTGATTTAAAGTATAAACAAAATGTTCATCTTCTTGGATTCTAAATTTACAGTATGCTGATAAATGTTATTTTTTTCAGTTCAAAAGACAATCTACAAGATGTCCTTAATATTTTGAATATAATACAAAAAACTTTGGTTTAATAATAAATGTTCAAAAAACTCAAATTTTTTATCTGCCAGTGATCAGAAGAAAAAAAAATTTCAGAAACTTTTCACTTAGATGTTTATCAATTTGAGAATGCAAGTCATTTTAAATATCTTAGTACTTATTGAGGCTTAGCACTTTCAAGAATGAAGTATAAAAGCCAAAGGTGTTATATATTTTAAATTAAAAATTAGAGTTAGATGTTGAGAAACATCTCGTACTCCAAAGTGAAGTTGCTGTTTTTAACAAGTTAAAAGATAAAATATTTTATCCCAGGGAAATAACTTTGGTAACTAAATTATCTATATATATAAAACTGTTAGTTTATTTAATTTACTGTATGAAAGCCAATTTGGATATCTTATTGATGCAATATTAAAGAATTGAGAAAAGTTTCATTTAAAGATGGTCTATAAAATTTTATAAATACAATAAAATCATGAAACAATCAATATGTTCTTCAACTTTCTGGATGTGATATTAAAGAGTTCATTATTGTAAAATCATAACTTCATTGGATTGGACATATAAAGCAATGAACAATGTACGATTATTTAAAAGAGTGTTTTATGGTGAACTTGAACATAGTTTTTTGTGGGAAAACCTCAAAGACATTTTAAAGAAGTGCAATAATGATTGTTTTAATTGGCAAGATATGAAAGAAAATAAAATAGAGCTACAATGAGACAGGGTATTGAATTACTTTAGTAAAAAAAAAACTTTCTTCTGAAGAAGTTAAAAATAGCATCGCAAAATTCAAATAAGCAAAAAAAAATTGACCAGTATGTTCTATACATTGTAGCATTGCATAGCTAGCTACAAAGGCAAAAAAAATGACAGAAAGTATAATACTCCAGAAATAATTGCATTTATAAACAGTTTAAACTTGGTAGTACAAGAATTAAATTAATTAATTTAAGCGTGATTAAAATGTACTAATACATACTCTCAAATAAATATTTTAGGGGTCTATATTAAAAAATAATAATACTAAAAGAATTTTTTATTAATTAATTATAATTTGTAATTGAAGAGAAAAAGGAAGTAAAAGAGATTCAAAACAAACTGAGATTACTAATACTATTAATCAAATAAAAAAGTTTGTCAATTTATCAAAATTATATGTATATATAATGTTTTGAAACAAATCAAGAATCATAAGAAATAATATTTTTTTAGCTGTTTCCTTTAAGTCATTCTATATATTTTTTGACTTAATATGATTGAAATAGCTAAGATGTGAAGGGGGATGGCTGTGTGGTAGATATATTTAATGATATTTCTCAATAAACATAAACGAATAGTTATAAAAAAGAGATGTAATAATTAATTTGATAGAACATATTTTGCTAATGGAAAGATTGGAGTTAAAACCCATACTGTGGAAATCATCTCCAGAGTATTATTTACAGCAGCCTTCCTTTGTACATTCCATCTCCCAATTATAATTGTAAAAATAAATAAAAAAACTACTGATATTATTATTACTATAAAAAATATGTAATGGCCACATACACTTGTACTTCAAACTCAATCAGTATGGTTGACCAGATTTCCAGATCCAGTTCTTCCCCCTAATATGCTAGCTCCATAAAAAATAAACTGAAATAATCCAACCTTATCTGAAATTACATCCCTGCATGAAAGTAAATGAAGATCATTGCATTTTTAAAACCTGTGTTTATTTTATTTTGGTTCATCAATTAGAAACACTGTTGCCACATTCTATCTATCAATACTACAAGAAAGAAAAAACAAATTGATGCCATCCAATTAAAAGGTCAAAACAAGGTTTAACAGATTGATTTATTCATCTATCAAACCAATGAAGAAATACTTAGGATTATTTCATAGAGTAACTTAAACCACATCATTTGGCAACTGAATTAAGGATGAATAGATTAACTTATGCATTTATCAACCAAGTCCTGAATTGATTAATGGATTATAATTGAAATTACTTCATGAACAGAAAGAAAACATGAAGAATCTAAAGGATTATCACATTTTTGTCATGGTCAACTAAATCAGAACAAGCACAAGAATATCAAAAATATTTTTTTTTTATAAATATATGCTTTTGCCCACTTGAACTAACAACTTAAAATAAACAAACTGAATTGCTTATCACAAAGAGAAATAATAAATAAAATCTATTCCAACATTATTATTTGTAATTAGTATATACATCGCATGCAACCAAATATTTATAAAAAACTAACATTTATATACTACATTTATTTAATTATTAATCTATTAGAGTTAATACTATTCTAGTTATTTTGAAATATTATATGTTTGCTTGCTCAGAGTAATGACTTTTTTTTAGTCCATTGGGAATTTATTTTTCTTAATATTTTTTTATTTATTTATTCATTTATATGATTAAAATATTGATTAGGTATATAGTTCAATGCAAAACTGAGAGTTCAGATGCACTGATAAAACAAATAAATAGTAGATCATTATCTGGAAAGATAATCTTCCATGACTTATTAATGATTATACTCTTCATTTGTGGTAGAGTTCATTATTTGAGGGATATGTTGGTACATTATATGATTGTTATTACATGGAATAAAACTGTTAGTGAATTTTAATCGCTAGCTTTTATTCACTTCTCATTTGTGCATTTCATCAATTTTACCAGAGGTTTAAACTAAATAGCGCAAAATTGTGGTTGAGTTTCATGTGCACTCCAAATTATGGTTCAGTGCTGATGAAATGATCATTAAATGGATATGGAATTAAACCTAGGTCACTGGTAGTACTTTTATGGATATTGAAATGAGTAATCAGTCCAAGAAAATAAATGTTCTAGTGAACTTAGGTCTCTTAAATCATATCCTCACTAGATATGTGCTAAATAGTGTGCATGTGGTAATGGCATATCCTATGATGACCAGGAAATATTACCAATGTGCAGTCAACATTACTATTAGTCTGATAATGACCTTCAGTATATTCATTAACTATCTATGAACATATCAGTAAAGAATAAATTCTATACATTTGGCAACCCAAATGTGGCTAGTTCAAATTTACTCATGTATCAATCCTGTTACAATATAGACATATTTGTATTTCATAGATTGGTTTATACAAACTTGACAAAACTTCTTTTTTCTTGGAGCTGGAATATCCATTCTCATTTGTGAGTACCTGTTGAAGCAGCTGATGAATAAAAATTCAAATAATAAGACCTAAAAAGTATTTTCTATTACTCAGAATTATATTTAGGCACAATCATAAAACTGTTTCTGCAAAATATACTGACACTCAATTATAAGCTAAACTATTGGTTTAATCCTTATAAAAGTTCATTATTTCCTTCATCAGTGTCAAATGCTGCTTCAGTTTACAATCATATAATTTCATTTTCACAGTCAACTTGTTACGCATCTAAATTAATCTGAGATCTTTATCTTCTAGCTAATAATAGTTAGATCTCATTTACCAATCAATACTGATCATGACTAGATCATGACCTGAAAACTAAAAAAAAAAAATTCTAAGCATGAATGTTACCTGAAAAAACTTTAAAAATGAAGAATGAAAAGCTTCTTATATCACATGTTGGTCTTTTAATTTAATTGCAGCAAGTGTTTGTTGCTGGAAATCATCAACCATTTGCCTAATTATCTCAATCATATCCTTCCAATGAAAGCAATTGATATTGCATTCATTGAAAATAGAATATGCTTTTCCTCAGAAATTAGGCACTAGTTCATCAAGAAACTTTTTAAGTCTATATCATTTAAATTTATTATAAATATAGTAATATAATTAAATACAGAATTTTTTTCAACATTGTGTGTAATTTTTGATTTTGTTCTGTCACCAAAATGTGGTTAAAAAACTTTTCAGTATTCTTGCAATTACCAGACTGCCATGCCACTATCCCAGATGCATATAGGAAATAACAAACAGGGAAAATTTCCAGAAAGTAAAATCCATTTACATACCAAGATGTAAATATAAGCTCATTTATATACCATCTGAAATGTAATGGATTTCATCCTTATTGAAAACTTGGTAGACCTGCCTTATGAACATGTGGTATTGTAGCATAGCAGTCTGGATAAATAAAAGTGCACTGAAAAATTTAACAGTATTTGGTTGGTTGGTTAAAACAGAAAATTACATACACACACACACACAGTACAGTATTAATACCATTGAACAACTGGCAGCTCTTTTAAATTCTATCTTCTCCTTCATTGCTCTTCTATAAGCAGCTGCTGAAGGAGCCTTTGCCTTAGAGTGAACTATTTTAGTTATTAAAACCAGCAACTTGATCAAGCTAATCAAATCAGGTTTATAAAACTGTATCACTAATAAATTTTGATATGCTAAATTAGTTTACTTTCTTACACTTTGGAAAGTATTTAATATCTATTGGCAAAGGTCCCAAATTTAACACTCATGATCATTAGATTTTATAAATTAGGATATCCCTTTCATTATTACTAACATATATAAATACATTTTATTATTATTCATATTTTACTTCAATTTCTGAATTTTTAATATCATCTTAATTTCCTCATTCGCTACATCATACAGCAATCATAACTGTTAATTAAAAATCATCTTTCAAATTATTTACAATAAACAAATTTGTATTGAAATTTTTGTTTTTAATATTTAAAAATGCTATTATATTGAGAAAAAATATCAACAACATCAACATAACTTTCAAATATAAATATTTCAAGATCTAAATATGTATTTTAAATTTCCATAATACAATAAAATGAACAATAGCAAACTCTCCATACAGTAGTGCCAACTAGTGCAAGCCTTAGTAATCAATGGATGCAATGGGTCGAAAACTACTGTACGGAGAGTTTGCTATTGTTTTAACAGCTTGTAAAAGCATGGTGATCATGTGATGTTTTAATGGTTCTATGCAATAAAATGAATTTCTTTAAATAACAAAATATTAAACTTTTGAGATCTAATAAGTTTTAATATACATATACAATTTACGAAATGACAGTCCAGCTTAAAATTGTTTTAAAAAAAATAAAAAATTTATAATACATTTCCTGGAAATGGCAAAAAACAAAACAAAAAACACCTTTATGGTGGAGATGTAAATCTGTATATATGAGGAGTACATAAAAGAAAAAAAAAAATTACCTGAGAATTTGATGAAATTATCAGCTAATAGTAAATTATATGTATGGAAATTACATATTTTTCTCAAAAAATAAAAATATTGACAATACACATTTTTTAAATTTTTTCTTCTTTTTTTAATAAAAAATACAATAAAATTGGAAATCTTTGTTAAAATAAATTTATGATCAAAAAAAAAAAGAAGAGAGAGATCAATTAAACATAAAAATTAGAAAATTTATCCTGGATTAAAATAAATAAAATAAATATAAAAAACAATCCTTTAAGGTTTGCTCTTCATTCTTTGGAATGATTTATCTTTGGTTTCATTTTTTTACTTTTTAAATATAATAAAAGTCAAAATTTTTGGTATATTTCATTGGAAAAATAAATATTGGGCAAAATAAGAGATCAATTAAATATCATAAAAATCAAAAAATTGGTCATGGATTTAAATTAAAACAAAATAAGTCAAAAAAGTCCTTTAAGGTTTCTTATTCCTATTTTGTAATGATTTATTTTTGGTTTTCTTTTTAATTAAAAAAAATTAAATTGAAGGCACAAAGTTCAAGATAATGAATCTTTTTCTGATGTTAACTGAATGGTTTCAAATGGATTTGAACCATCCTTTTTGGTCATGGATTTAAGTTTATTAAATAATTTTTTACCTTTGCTTTCTTGAAATTGTACAGCATCAAAATGGTCTTCATCTTCGCCTTCATCAATTGCACAACTTTCTGCTTTAGGTAATTCTCCATCTTTAGCATTCGCACTCTGAACTAATCGCATATACTTATATTCTAATTTCCGATTTTTTTTCCACAGACAAATAAGAAGAATAATGAGAACAAATGCTAAAACAGAAGCAGCTATAATCAGTAACTGAATTTCAAAAACTAAAACAGTACATTTTACTGTTTTAGTTAATTTATTTAAAGAATCTGAAATTTGACAATATTTTGGAGGAATGTAGTGAATACTTTGTTCCCCTTTAAGACACTCACTTTTCACAATATCATAATCCTCTTCAGTACATACAGGACAAGCATATTTAGATGACCACAATATATTAAAATTACAGCCATCACATGTGCCATAGGGACAATCATGTGGCAAATGAAGAGATCCATTACCTTCTATTTTAGTATCACATCGAAGGGTAATAACTGTTGATCGACCATTTGGGCATGCACGAGTAACTTCTGATGATGTATAATAAAAATTAATATCTGGAGCTTTATCAAACATTTCAGATATATCTGTAACTTGAATAAGCCTTGCCGACATATTAGCTAACGATAAATCTGAAGTAATACCAAGTAAAGTATCTCCCAAACTAATAGATTGTGTTGCAACTGTTGGATCCTCTGAACCTTTTGCAGGAATAATTGTAGTACGACATACAAATGCTTTTAAACCAACAGATTCCTCCTGATTATCGAATTCATATGTAACATTATCTTTACAAGTTGATTTAATTCCACAAAGGCTAATATTAAAAATATGATAATATTCAGTTCCACTAGCTGTAAAAAGAAGACTTCCGACTATTTTATGTATATCAGAAATAGGTGTCAAATTATAAGTTTTATTATTAATTTTTACAATGCAGTTTGAATAACAGCCCTGTCCATCAGTACTGTATAAATTTGGACCACAAGGCTGACATGATTCAACTCCTTTAGGCATATAATCTGTGACAAATGTTGAAGGAGGACATTGTGCACAAGTTGAAGAATTATTAATATATTGACCAGGTGGACAATGTATGCAATCACTACTTTCAGAAATAGATTGAGGACAAGGTTGACAGTAGGTGGCACCACCATTTACAGTATTAGTAACATTGATACTAAATATTTTTATAGTGTCATTAATAAAGCTAAATTTATTGTTACTTGACAAAACTCTGTCCCATTCTACTTTTTGAAATGCCCACATAAAAGACATTGAACGATTATTGGTAATAACATAAGTAAATTGTTGTTTTTCTTGTCTCCCAGTCCATGACTGTATAACAGCCATGGATTTTTTCCTCGACTGCATAAAATACATTTGGCAACTTGAATTACAATTTAATTCAAAAACAAATGATACACGAGATATTTCTGTTGCTTTTCCTGCATGTATAGAATCTCTACCTTGAAAACCAGGAATAGTAAGACTTAATGTAAAATACATATCATCAGCTAAATCTTTACCTCCACAAATATGATCCCCTGCTAGTACCCAACCTTTTTCGGGTGGACAATTATCATCCATAAGTTTAAAACAGGACCCTTGTACATTAACAGGCCAAGAATTCCACCATATATATTGATAGCCATAATTTGGGATAGTACTTGGTGGACATATTTCACAGGGTTGTTTACCATCAGAATAATGATTTTTGGGACAAAATGTGCAGTCACCAATAGTAGAATTTGTCTGCATTCCAGGATTACATGGAGGGCAAATTTGTTTTGCACCAGGTAAGGGTAACTTGGTTGCATTGATTAAATCATCCCGACAAATTTTAGGTTCAATCCATTTATAATTTTTTTGTGTCATCTTGTTTTCATCACATGGCATGTTAACAGAAAAATAATCTTTATAAGTGCAAGGGGGTCTAGCAATACATTTATCAGCAGCTAAAAAAGAATAATTATTGGCATCACATTCAGTACACTTAGAAAATCCTTTTCCAGAGAATGTGTTTACAGGACATGGAGTGCAAGATGATGCATTTCCTAAACTATAGGTTCCTGATGGACATGGTGTACAGGACGAAGCATATGCTAAACCATTTACTTCAATCATTTTTACCATTACTGGTTTGCTATTTTTCACATCAAACTTAATTCTTGAAACTTTCCAATAAAGAATGTTTAAACCTGTTTTTAAAAGTACCACTTCTTCTTTCCATTCTCCATTTTCAGTTATTCCCGGCCACTTTGAATTCAAGGAATCGTCAATAGTTCGACAACGATCGTTTTGAACACGAAAACTAAACATAGTACTATCATCTGCATGCTGATATTTATAACGTACAGCTCCAGGTTTTACTAATTTCGCGGAATATATAAGATAAGATGTACATTCAATTCCAGTTGACGCAATAAAATCTCCTCGCGGTAGCCAGGTAGAATTTGAACAATTCTGATTTTGAACATTATCAACATGTGTTGTAAATCCTTTTGGTAAAGACAACCATTCTTCAAATCGTTCACCGCCACCTAATGAATAAAATCCAGGTAGACACAACTCACATTTTAAATTCGTAACATTTAAATATTGGCCAGGATCGCATGCCTGTGAACAACTGTTAATTCTAGTCGGTGGATTGGGAGCTCCTTGAATACATATACCTGGTTGAGGAACAGATACCCTCCATCGGCCACCAAAATCATCGCATTCCGTAAATTCATAGTGAAAATCTGCCGGTAGACATGTAGGTAAAGAAT
The DNA here is from genome assembly GCA_028023455.1 of Epiperipatus broadwayi. NCBI lineage: Eukaryota > Metazoa > Onychophora > Udeonychophora > Euonychophora > Peripatidae > Epiperipatus > Epiperipatus broadwayi. The sequence goes on from JAQFVV010006222.1 coordinate 7,864,977, forward strand.
CGGCTCGGACGAAACGTACGCTGTATAATAATAAACACGTTGCAACTGAAAACAATTTTAATCGATTTCTATGAATGAATGTCATAGTAGAAATTAAAAGTAACAATTTAATCACAGTTTTTTATTGCACAGGAAGCTAAATGTAGAAAAATATGCTACCATGAAAATGATATCCTTTTTACATTTCACATAAATATCTTAAAGTAGCCATTATCACTTTAGATTTTCATTCCCAGTTTTATTTTTATTTCGCCCTCTAGGAAGACAAATAGAAACTAAAGGAATCACGATTGTAAACGTCACTTGGAAACAAACTGATTAAGAAAGACGCTTTTTTGGTAACTAACAAAATTTCTTTTACTTTTTTATAATTTTCTTTTAAACTTTTGTTTAAAAAAATATCCTGCAATTTGTTTTCTGTAATTGTATTTATTAATATTTCTGTAACTATAATAATTTCTTTTAAAAAAATAACATTAAGGTACGTAATATCTGATATTAATTTTAAAAAAATCTTGAATAATTAAATATACATATACTTCAAAACTTAATAATTGTTCTGCAAATAATAATTGAATAGCTTTATTGTTCCGGAGTTCGTAAGAAGTTGGAGCGCCTGAAATACCAGAACTGGAATCGATCCGGAATCTGATATTATTCAGTTATATTAAACCACGCTGGACTATGATAAATAATTACTGTATACAAATTTATGCTATACGTATTTATTTAAGTTCTATTGTTTTTCTGTTATTTATACTATGATAGGTTTTATTATATTAAATGCGTTAATAATAATGTTTCTTATATAGATAAAATATTAAGTACATTAAGATTATATTTAACCTTTTTAATATTTTCTCCCATTAAAAAAGTGTTTAAGAAAGTTGTAAATGGTATGATAAAAAAGCATTGTTATTTAAACATTTAACTTATCTTAGTAATGGAGTTTTCATAATTTATTACAAATTAGTTTCACTGATGCTTGTATAACTCGTTTTTTGTAAAATTAAATAAAAGCATTTAAGCTATTAAATTCTGATAATAGCAATAGGAGAAATAGTAATAACTATCGAAATCATTTAGCTTCAACAATATGGCAGGCAATTTTCTTTTCATTAACAGACAAAAATTTGATTAGACTGAATTCTAGATGGTTGGTGGAAAACGAATCGAGTCATTTAAGAAGTATAGAGTGTTGTCATTGTGAGCTTCTTGTGACATCATGATTGGTGCTTGATCACTATAGTTGCATCTCTAATTATATGTACAGTAATTCTCATTGTAATATTTTATTCTGTTTTTTAAATTTTTTGTCTTTTTATGTTTGTCCCTCCCCCCCCAACCCACAATCCCTAGAACTAGAGTGGCTATATTCAGTGACAACTAGTTGCTATGGAAGATAAGTTGTTAACACTGGTAATAAAGATAAGTTTTTGAACTTCATAGTGATCTCTAATATTATCAAAAAGTGATGAATTAATTATAGCTTCTATTTCTAATACTCTTTCTTGTCTTCTTAATAATTCTTAACATATGGAAGAATATGAAATATAACTATCAGAATTTTGATTATATATAATCATGAAAATAAGCTTCTACACTTCTTCTCCATTAATTCTTTAAATAACTATATACAATGAAAATACAGTTTTGGTCAACTACATAACGGCATAATCAACTATTATTTTAGAAACTGAATATGGCAATTTATGCTTCTTTTGAACCCTAGATAATGCTTTATTAAGTTTCTGAATTTAATATTTCTGGTTAAAGAAGAGAGAGAGATGGTAGTGTTGTCATGTGTGTGTCAATAACATGAATGAGGCAAAACATTAAATCTTCAACATTTAGAGAATTGCAATTTCTTTGTATCATTACATTTAATGCAATACCAAACTATGCACAGTAGGTCCTTTGGGCATTATAACCATTTCTATTTACTGTGTTGTATTATCCAAGTGAGAAGATATTTTTTTTAAATATCTGTTGTTAAGGGTTTGAATGAACAAGTCTTAACATGGCTTGTGGTAATCTATTAACTAAGATTCACCTTTGTTCTTGAGCTATTGTGTCAAATAGATTAACACTTTGATCTGATAAACTAATGTAAATTATTGGCTCAAAATATTTATTGGAATAATATAAATATTGAATTATCTTTAATATCTGTGCATTTATAATCATCTGACCAATCAAGATTAATTTGAAACATTTATTCTCTAACTAATAGTAGATATATACCCATTTCTTGATAAATACTGCATGGATAATTGAGTAAGCTATGTGCTGCCTACTAAAAAAAATCCTAAGTCTGTATTTTGTGGCATAAGAATAATTTTCAAGCTGCATTTGGCTCAAACTTGAAATCCATATTGTATACATAGCATATAATTGCATTAACTTTTACATCATTAGATCATTCTATTTTTGCACAGATGACAAATTATTCAACCAATATATTTTATTCTTTCCAAAATATCTTATTGCCATCATCATCATTTTCCACCATAATCGATCCATTGCAGGATGAAGGTCTTTCCCAGTTTAATCCAATTCCTCCAATCTCTAGTCTTTCTCTCCATACATACCAAAAAAAAACTTCCAGACTTCATTCATTCATCTCATATGTGGTCTCTTTCTGGATATTTTATAATCTTTTGGAATTTGATTTTAGACATCAATTATTCATCTATTTTGATCTCTTTTAGTAATACATCCAGACTAGCTCTGTTTCAGTTTCAGTTTTTTTAATGATTTCAATGACATCTGTTTGTTCTCTTATCCATGTATTTATTTTTCGATTTCTTTTTGTTATTCCCAACATACATCTCCATATTTCAATCAGATGCTCTTCTGTTAAGTATTCAAATCTTAAATCATTTAAGATCAGGTAAAACACAACTATTAAAAATATTTATAAACACATAGGTATATATTTTTTTGATATTAAATTATTTCCACAAAAAAACTTATCCAAGTTTAATTCTAAACATCACATGATCACTATCTCATACTAGCACATAATTGTTATTAAACAAGGCAAAACTCTCTCCATACAGTAGTGCTACCATGTGCCAATCAGAGTAATCAATGGATTCCAGAAGACTTGTGCATAAAATCCCTATCTAATGCCTACTCATCCAAAGCCACCAAAATGTATGGGTACTGAATTGAGTTCAGACCCATATGACTATATAAGCTATTGAGCTTAGATTGAAAATATTATTGTGTTTTCAATTTTATTCTCATAGTTTTGTAGTTAAGTGGAGATAAAAGGTGGTTGCTGGAGGGTTGCATTAGATCCTCTCAGATCCAAGGCTCCTTACTGATGATGGCTACAAGCCAGAAACTAGTCTGGCGATATTGGATGAGTAGGCATTATATAGGGATTTTATGCACAAGCCTTCTGGCATCCATTGATTACTCTGATTGGCACAGAGTGGCACTACTGTATGGAGAGAGTTTTGCCTTGTTTCAAGTTTAATTCTGTTATTATATCTCATCTATTATGTTTTAGCTATAATAATAATCTGGACAATATATCTGTAGTAGTTAAACTCTTCTAATTCATGATTATTAATCTTTATTTTTATCTGCTAAGTGTATTGAACATTACTTTAATGTTTTTTGACTTTTATCTTTAGATCTACTTACTTACATTCATCTGATAACTCTTGCAACATTTCCTGAAATTTGAAAGTTTTATTGGAAAAAGTGACTATATCATTCGCAAAATCTAAACGTTTTAAATAATTTACTTTTACTTCCTTAGCGTTTCATTTTAATTCACAAAATATTGTAAAACTGCTGTAAAAAATTTTGGAGATATAAATTAACTATGTCATATACACTTCTAAATATTAATCTTTTTAGTATATCATGTAGGCCAATATCCCAGATGTATATCTTGATAATTCAGTGCTTTAATGTCCATAGAAATGCTTATAAAATTAAATGCCTTTTCATAATTTACTAATTCAAAGCACAATGGCAATTTATATTTCTTAATTCTTTGCATAATTTCTCTCAATACTTCGAAGTGATATATTATGCTAAAATTATTTTTAAATCCAGCTTGTTCTTTTCGTAGGTTAGAATCCAAAGTTCACTATAGACAAGTTATAATTATCTTGATAAAGATTTTGTATAGCATTGATAGAAGATTTTATACAGATTTGTAATTTCTAATAATTTTTTTTATCCCTGTTATTAAATATCATCACTACTACTGCATTCTTTCAATTATTTGGTATATTTTTATCATTTAGACATTTGGTACATAATTTTGTCAGTACATAATTTGTCAACAATTTTTCTAGTTCTTTATTTGCTTTTTTAAAAATAATAAAATTTCTATCATTTCTTGAAGTTTTTTTTTTTTTAAAGATTTAACTGATATCTCTCTTCTTCACTTAAAATGCTGGACCATTCAAAAGATATATAACTGTAGGAAATATTTTTTTTATAACTATATAATTCTTTAGAGAAGGTCTTCCACATCTTTCATGATATCATCTTTTTTTAGTAATAGTTCCATTTGTTTTTATTACAGAAACAACTTTTCTTGCAATACCAAAAGTGTTATTTCACACTTTTGAGACTTCTTTCCTCTTCTGTAGTTTTTTTTTTTTTTTTTGCCAATTCCATTCTTTTTAGTATAATTTTACAAAACAATAGATGTTTAATTCTTTTTAAGGAATCTTCTGTTCTTCATATAATTTTTGTTCTCAGTAGAAAATTTATTGGCAAATTGCTGTTTTTTTTTTTTTTTTGTACCAGCTATTTTTCTTGCAGTTTTTAACAGAATATCAATTATCTTCATATTGATTTTAGTCAAGTCTGAGACATTTTCAAAATCCACAACATTTTAAACAATTTTCAAATTCTAAATTATATTCAGTAGAGGGTTTTTGAAGGTTAGAAATATCAACTGCTAATACAGTCTTTGTTACTGGTTTTCATCTCTAATTTTGCATTAACACATATCATACATCTCATTAATCAATGATCGCTTTCTATATAGAATCTATTTAGAACATTAAAGTCTTTAAATACATATTTTCTATTAGTCAAAATATAATTCAATTCTGCTGTATCTTCATTTGGATGCTTTCTCTAAGAAAAAAATTATACAATGTTTCTTATTCTGCAGACTCCATAAATCTATATCTTCCTTATTTCTATAAACATAATCAAATTTATCCACAGTTTCCCAATTTTCACATTAAAGTTTCATAACAATTTTAAAATGTTTAGTATTATCAAAAGCATTTTGTCCATATCTACAAAAGTTCTCCACTTCTTCAGCACAATGAGAACTTACTGCAGCATAAACATGAATTATTTGCATTTAGCATCTTCTTTTAATTTGCTACTCAGTCTGATATACTACCAATTTTAATGAATCCCATTCTATTTGTGCTTCCAATATGTGAGTCTCTATAGTAAAGAATGTCTGCAGAAAAGAGTTAGCTATTAATTGAAAGGAGATCCTTTGTTTCCTCTTGGACACCTTAAAGGAACAGAGCAGAGCAAATTCCTAATGTCCACTCCATATGTTCTTGTTGTTGCAGCTGTTATTACTATGCAATTATTCATATAGTATAGGAACATCGATGTGCTGATCACCAACATGCATTAGCCAGTGTGGTGATTTTATTGGCTTTTTACCTCTGAGTTTAAGATCAAGAAACACCATGGTTTTTCTTCTCAGATGCCTGATAAGGTAGTCTGAATGTATGTGTAAATGATAAATATTTTTTCAATAGATATATACAATCATGTCAGACATAAATAAATCATGGCCCTTATTCCCAGAAGGCTGTAAAATCACCAACCAAGGCAGCAGTTGGAGGCCAAAGGCAGAGGGAGCTAAAGAAAACCCTGATTGTGAACCCAGGCTGCCATTTGATGACAACTTTTTATTTAGGTACTTACAACTGTAGATCACTTTCAAGTGAAGGAATATTGCAAGAATTAGAAGAAGAACTGTTTTATATTAAATGGGACATTATTGGACTTTGTGAAGTTAGAAGAAAGGGTGAAGAGACAATTGATTTAAAAAATGGACCAGTACTCTATTATAAAGGCATAAATATTGGAAATATAAGTGGAGTAGTATTCATTATAAATAAAAAGTGGAAGAATAGCATTGTGGAGATTGATGGTGTATCGGACAGAGTGGCAAGATTAGTTATACAACTTAATAACAGATATCAAATGCAGATAAGTTAGGTTTATGCTCCAACAAGTTCTTATAGTGATGAAGTAGTAGAAGATTTTTATATGGATATACAAAAGCTTTTGATAAGAGTAAACATTTTAAAATTATTATGGGAGACTTTAATGCTAGAATTGGTAGACAAATGAAAGATGAAAGTACTGTAGGTAATTTTAGTTATGATAATAGAAATAAGAAAGGATATGACTTATGGAATTTGCAGAAAAAGAAAAACTTTGTATGTGGAATTCAAACTAGAGAGACAAAAATTATTAAGAAAAACAATATTTACAGTTAATATTCCTAATCTTCAGAAACATTCTAATGAATTTAAATTAGAACTTTCAAATCAGTTTCAAGTATTCTTAGATTTTGAACATGATTCAGATTTGAATGAAATTAATAAGAAAATAACTGATACACATTTAAAAACTGCAACAAAGATAGCTGGTAGAAACAAGCAGCAATTGACCAATAAAATTTCTATTAAGACTAGAGAGTTTATGAAGAAAAGAAGGAATATGAAGATATACAAAAATGATGCATTAAAAAGGAGTGAATACCTTGAATTTTGTAAAATGGTGTGGAAAAGAGTTTAAAATGATTTAAGAAAGTATAGTTGTGAACTAGCAAGGAAAGCTGTAGAAAAGAATAAAAGTCTCAAGAATGTAAAACACCATTTTAGTATTGGTAGGAAATTTATATCTGCAATAAAAAAAAAAGATGGAATTATTACTAAAAAGAGAGATGACATCATGAAATGGTTAAAAGACTTCTTATCAAGAATTATACTGTGATATAGAACATATATCTCCTATATCTATTATCTTTTCCAAATTGCCCAGAACTTTAAATGAAGAAGTGAGACATGCAATTAAATTTATGAAGAAAAGAAAGGCTCCAGGTAATGATGGAATTATTATTGATATAATAAAAGAAGCTGGTGAAGAATAAGCAAAGTTATATACCAAATGTCTAAATGATAAAGATGTACCAGATGATTGGAAGAATGCAGTATTAATATTAATATTTTAAAAGGGTGGTAAAGAAGATATTAGAAATTACAGACCTATCAGCCTTTTATCAGTTTTATACAAAGTTTTTACCAACATAATTACAACTCATCTACAGAGAACATTGGATTTCCACCAGCCAAGAGAACAAGTTGGATTTAAAAGTGGTTTTAGTACAATAGATCATATCCAAGTATTAAAAGAAGTTATAGAAGCAACAAGTGAATATGATTTGCCATTATGCTTTGGATTTGTAGATTATAAAAAGGCATTTGATTCTATAAATATTTCTTCAATGATTAAAGCATTAGATCATCAAGGTATAGATCCAGGATATTGTCATATTTTAAAGAATATTTATAAAAATGCGACAGCAAAAATTAGATTAAATAATGATACTAGGAAAGTCAACCTTGAGAAGGGTGTAAGTCAGTGTGGACTCCGTATCTCCAAAACTTTTTACAGCAGTGCTGCAAGAACTATTTTGTTGATTAAAATGGGAAGCTAAAGTAGTGACAGTAAATGGAGATTGTTTAAGTTATTTAGATTTTGCAGATGATGTAGTTATTTTTGCAAATAATACTTTAGGGCTGCAGAAAATGTTGCAGGAGTTATCAGATGAAAGTAGGACTAAAGATGAACATTAAAAAGACTAAAGTAATGTTCAATGGATTTAATCAAAATATGAAAATAAAGATTGATTATGATGAGTTAGAAGAAGTTAACAGTTACAAATACCTTGGTCAGATTATTAATACAGATGGAAACATAATGGATGAAATTAATCATAGAATTAAACTTTGTTGGAGTGCTAAAAGGAAATATGCATATGTGTTTGAAAAGGAAGGTTTTTAATAAATGTGTTTTACAAGTTCTTACTTATGGATGTGAGACTTGGACACTTAATAGAAGAGCAATACAGAGACTTCAGACCACTCAAAGAAGTGTGGAGAGATGCACATGTTAGGAGTAATAAGAAGAGCTCGAAATGCAATATATGGGTAAGAAAACAAACAGGTGTTACTGACCTCATTGAAAAAATTAAAAGACAAATGGAGTTGGGCTGGACATATTGCTAGAAGAGATGATAATAGATGGACAATCAAAATCTTAAACTGGATTCCAAGAGATTGTAAAAGGCCCAGAAAGAGACCACATGTAAGCTGGATGGATGAAATAAGAAAGTGCACAGGGGTGATGTGGAGAAGAGAAACTAAAATCGGAGCTGAGTTGAATTTTGAAAGACCTTCATCCTGCAGTGGATTGATAATGGTTTTTGACGATGATGATAGTAAAGTAGAAGTCCTCTTTTTAAATCAATTGCTTCTTCTAACTTCACGAAGTTCAACAATGTCCCAATTAATATTTGAGTTCTTCCAATTTTTTTTCGTTTGAAAGTGATCTAGTTTTAAGTATTTGAATAAAAGGTTACCATTGAATAGAAATCTGGGTTCACAATCAGGAGATTCTTAGCATCCCCTGCCTTTGTCTACCAATCATTGCCTTGCTGATGCCTTTACAGCTTCCTGGAATTACGGACTGTAATTTAGTTTTGACTGTCATGATTGTAATTTTTTAAAAGAAAAAAGAAAGATCATTCACATAGACATTCATTCCACCACAATAAAACTCAATTGATATTTCAGTTTAAAACAATCAGCAATTAAAATGACAGATCATCATTTTTTTTTATTGTAAATTTGAAAGTAAAAAAAATCAGTAAAGTCCACAATGGCTCATGAATGTCGATGAACTTTGACTCTCATAATTATAAATATTTTTTTTTAAAAAAAGAAAGTCACTCACACAGAAATTCATCCCACTTTGGTAAAATTCAACTGATATTGCACTTAAAAACAAGCTGGCAACTGAAAAGCCAGATCATAATGTTTCTTGATTTTAAATTCAAAAGTAAAAAAGTCACTAAAATTAGTGCATTTGTTCATGCATGTTGGTGAGAATCCCACAAGAATGTATGGAGTAGATACTAGAATTTCTCCTGCTTTGTTCCTTTAAGACATCAAAAAGTAATCAAATGATCTTTCACTTAACAGCAAACTCTTTTCTGCAACCAAAACATTGTGTACATTTGTGTGTGTATATATATATATAACATAATCTTAAGTTCTGCATGCAGAACTTATGTTTATGTATTATGATAGTAAATTTTTTAAAAAAAATTCATATAATTTATTTTCTATTTAAATAAGTCAGTGTGCATGTTAAACATAAATAATATATCAAGTTAAATTGCTCATTATCAAGACTGTTATTATAGGATAATTCTTTATAATAAGATTAGATATGATGAGCTTAATTATTTTAAAATATTAGTTTAGTTTATTCTGTAATTATTAAATATTTTAAAAACCATATATTTAATATTCTTATTAAATTATAAACTTATTCTTATCTTAAAATGCAATTATACATTAAATGTAGCTTAGACAATGTATATTAAATATTTTGTTTTAAAACAAACACTTTAAATAGTTTAATAATGTTCTAGCCTTCTAGAAGACTAGAAATTAGCTGTAGTTTATTTTAAAATAATTTTAATTTTGCATATTTAATATTCTAAGTTTTGTGTGTGTGCATGCATTATATTCAATGCTTTGATTAAAGTAAAATCTTCAATAGAAATTGATTACCTTTCAAGTTCCTTGTTTAAAAGAATTACTATTTAATATTGTTTAAATTATAATATTTTCTGTTTGAAAATATTATCATTTTTAAAAAAAATTTGTTGTAAATTTTGAGAACTTTAATAAAAAAAAAAAGAAGAAATGTATTTAAATGAAATATATTATTAATAGTAATAGTAACAAGTCAGATGTCACATGACTTATATATAGCTTGCACTTACAAATATGTAAAATTAAGAGCGTGCTAATAGCTCTAAACAAGCTTTTTTTTTTTATTTATGATAAATGCTACTACAAGAGAAGGCATTCAAATCATTTTTATCTTGAATGGTCCCCATGCCCAGACCGGTTTCGACCTATGGGTCTCTTCAGTGAGGAGTTGGGACATTAGATCTAAAAAACCAACTCAAGCAAAGCATTTATCTAAAAGATAATTGTTAGAAGAAGATCTGAAACTTTTAGACATCTACATGTCTTTATAAGTGTTATTTTATGTAATAATAAGTTATATTTTATTATCCACATAAGTAATAAAAAACTAATATGATTATGTCCTGAAAATATCTGTAATGAATTAATTAAAGTCTAAGGTAAACACACATTTCTTCAAATTTAAACAGAATTTATTCTGTTTTTACTGCATTTGATACATCAGTATAAGTTTATTTCTTTATCAATTTCAAACAATAAAATAGATGTATTGCAGTTCATTAGTATATACTTTGATATAGCTAGCTTTGCTTATTAAGTTGATTCAAAGTTATACTGGACTATTTTACAAGTTTAATACACGCATCTATCTATATATGTTCTTTTAGCAATAATTTCTTCATCGTTTATTATCTCTCTTTCACTTGCTGCATACAAAGATTCACTTGTTAAAATTATCGATATTACAAATTTTTTATAAGCATTTTTTGTTTGTTTTTTTATTAACATTCATTGAAATTTATTATTATTTTAATTCTTTTTTTATTTTCAACATTACAATCTATTTACAGATAGATCATCTTCAGAATGTTTTTATTTATATATTTATTCATGAACTTATTTTAATACATATATAAAATATATTATTTTCTTGTATGTTTTTTTTTTACATCTATATATACATAAGTTATCTATAAAATTTTCTAAAATATAACAGTCAGAGAATATTAACATGTAATAATTCTTTTTTTAAATATTGTATTTTATAATAATTTGAAATAATTATATATATACTGCATATAATTTCAATTAGTAGTATTTCCTACAAGATGAAGATTTTTTCCAAATTTATTCCACAATATCTCCATATCAGTCTAATAAGTATTCATATCTTTTTTATTCAGTTATCCATCTATTATCATCTCTTTTCAGGATGTCAATATTAGTTTCATTCTATGCTTTTAATTTTTTCAATAATTTCAGTAATTTTTCAATAATTTCAGTAATAGTTTACTTGTCAATATGATCTGCAGTTTATGATTTTTTTTTCTATAAAGTATCCAAGCCTTAGCTTCATAAGTAAGCATTATGTGAATTCATTGCTAATATTTTATAATTCATAAGCATATTTTTTAAAATATTAACTATTTTTACTGAGAATACTTTACCCAATTTTTAATTTATTTGATTAATTTCAGTCATTCCGTTTCATTCTTTTTAATAATTTGATTGTTATACTTTTAATTATTAACTTCTAATTCAACATCACCATTTTTTTTTTAAATTATAAAACTACATTAATCTACTTTACCATTTACCTTTGGTCCTATTTTTTTCTTTACTCTTATAATATGTTCTGCAATTTTGAAGCCTTAGTAATGAAACCAACTACCCTATCTGCAAAATTCAAATAACATAAATATTTTTATTTTCTTTGCATTTTAATCCACAAATACTTTATGTAAACTATTGTAAAATTTTTAAAGAGAATGGAATTAATCTGCTATATATTTTTATCAACATTAATCTGTAATATTACTAATTACTCTCATTACTGTTATATAATTCTTTTTTTTTTTCCAAGAAGTTTCAATAATTCTGGATTTTGATGATATTTTTATGCTTTGATCACTGTAAAAAGAAATATTTACAGTTCTTAATTTTTTTTTTTTTTTAATCTACAAATCTGATATAAAGTTGGAAATCCCATTTTCTGAGTCTGTAGTGCTATAATCATTGTTCTTCAGATTGACTTAAGTCTCAGGTCTTCTGTAGTTAATTTATAATGATCTTAGTAATATTTTTATGTAATGGATATAGATTGTTAGGTCAGTAATTCTTAATGCTTGATTTTTCATTTTCCTTAAATATCAATATAATTTCCAGTTATCTGGTTTATTTTTTTTTTTATAATTTGCCAATATCATTAACTTTTAATTTGCTTTTTTTTTTTAATGTCTAAAATGATTCAGTCAATTTTTGGAGGTTTTCGTTCTTCATATATGTAAGTGCATTTTATCTGATGTCTTTGTTGCTATATAGGTTTCTTTATAAAAAAAATTTCACACTTAGTGATATTCTTATGTTTAATAATAGTATTATTTTGTTTTTTCTTACTTCCAAGATAACTTTCACTTTAATATCAATATCTGAAATTATTTGTTTTTTATAGGGTTTTTTTTTGTAATTTCATATTATATTTATTTATAATATATTCCATTTTTAATTATTTACATATTACTTTTTTTAATAGAGAATTGGATTTGTGTAGGTAATATTTGAATTTATCATTTATAAAACTATAAATTTGAACTATCCCCGAAGTCTTTTAATATTTGAAATGATTTTAAAATCCAAATTTATTGGATTAATTCTGAAGGTTAGGGGATATTAGCTATTTTAATTTCATTAATAACTTCCTGAATCTATTAAACACCATATTTTTTGTTAGGAAAATATAATTCAATGCCATACTGTACATTTGTATAGATATTTCTGTATACATTTTCTCTTTGGATTTTCTCTATAAAAATAAATTTCAGGGACAGTTTTACTTTATCTGCTAATGCACATGCCTTGATTACTGATTGTATGGTCTTTAGGAAATGAGTGTCATCATTTTTATTGTCTATCATAAGATCTCACAATTATTGATGATTGCATCTTCTGCCAAAGTAATACTAAATAATATAATCTCATACAACCAGCAGGCACATATTCATCCTACCTTCTAAACTATCAACACATACTTTCAATCTATATTCAAGAAAATCCAACCAGTGATTCTCCATATGAAAATGTATTCAGTGCACTTTTATCTTTCACTTTTTGTGAATTTCTTGTATTAAATTATATTAAATGTTGTTTATCAAGATCAAAAGCATTCTGTTTATAAAAATCTTTTTTTTTCATCAAGAATTTGTTGGAGCATAATTTGAAATTTGTATTTGTTATCCGCCATTAAGTTGAATAACTATTATTGCAACTCTGCATAATATGCCATCTATCTCTATAATATTGTTTTTCCATACTTTTTATTCATAATGACCCCTCCCCCTACATCAGTGATTTTTTATTTGTGCCTTTATGGTACAGTATATACTTGGTTTCTTACCAGCTAAATTTAAAGTGTTCATCAGATGGTATCAGAATCTAAAACCCAAAGATTCTTTGTACTTTCTGCTTTTATCAGCTGCAGCCTTGATTACTGATTGTATGGTCTTTAGGAAATGAGTGTCATCATTTTTTATTGTCTATCATAAGATCTCACAATTATTGATGATTGCATCTTCTGCCAAAATAATACTAAATAATATAATCTCATACAACCAGCAGGCACATATCCATCCTACCTTCTAAACTATCAACACATACTTTCAATCTATTTTCAAGAAAATCCAACCAGTGATTCCTTCATGAGCTATCACTTTCATGATTCTGAGAGGAAACGAAATATCACTGCATTTTGATATTACAGAAGTGGTAAAAATCAAACAAATTCATCTCTCCAGCTTATGCATGTTGGTTATTAGCTTATCTATGTTCATTTTCATCTGGTATTAACAGTTGCAATGATAAAAACATGCAGAGTAGACTTGAGATTGTAGATCCTTTAGACTTTAGTTAGGGGCCAAATAATTTTATTTTTGTAAGCATGCTAAAAAGAACAAAGCTAGATCTATAGAGATATGACATCTCCTTTACTAGTGATTAAGGTGCCATTATATAACCATTCACTTTTTTTGCTTTGATATTGAAGTGGACAGTCCAGATTAACTTGAGCTTTTACTCTGCAACTAATAATACCTAGCCATTGTTTTACCATTCAATACTAGATGACTGAGTTACCTATGGACCAGCTATCTAAAAGAAAATTTGAAAAATTTCCAGCAACCAACAGACCAACTTGAATCCAAGACTGATATGCCAGAAGATTGGGCTAACAAATATGTTATGAGATTATTTTTACAATTATAATTAATGGCATACAGATATGTGTTTTTCTATAAATTTGAGTACAAAGTGCAATGATTTTCAAATTTTCACATTCTCTCATTGTCTCCATTGTTTTACACCAAGATGAAAAATATGCAAAAGACATTTATATACTTTTAATAAGGATTGCATTTTTTATTAGTAACTAATCAATAGTCCTCATTTAATTCATAAATTAATTTTCCACAGTTATCAATTGCTCCTTAATTGACTCAAATTGTCAATCTCTCATACTTTTGTACTTTGTTTTTATACTACTGTATTTACAAGTATATGCTTACATATTTGTTTGTTTTTAATTTAAAAAAGTTAAATTACTTTGAGTTTATTTTAAAACTGTTTGTTTTCCTACAAAATTATTTTAAGGCTTAGGGACATAAGATGTTTATTTAAAAATTAATCTGAATGATCATTAGGAAAACGTTTATTGTGAGCTTCTTTAAACTAAAACGATCATTATTTAAATAAATGATACAAATTACGAAATTTTACTTTTAAAAAAAATTGTAAACATATACTGCATTAAGTTTCGTACCTTTAAGAATTATTTGTAATTTGATTTTTAACTAAATATAAATAAAAATTGCAGCTAATGTATTTTTAATTCTGGTGCAACCTTATAAATTGATTGTATAAATATTTGATTACTGATTAGTCTAGTTAATGTTTTACTTTTAAGCATTTTCTCTTGGTGAGTTAAAATGTAAATTAATATTAAATGAATAAAAATATTTATTTTGTATAAATATAAGTTAGAACGTATGTGACAAGTAAAGCATCATTTGTCTTTGTTTATTTTCTGCATCTGCATTGAGAGTAATAATTAACTCCACCTATTGCCTATCTTCAGTGCAGAACATAATTTGAATCAGATTCGAATGCACCACATGTTTAAACTCAAAGCCACTTTATAATTATGTCAGGTCTCTTACAATCAACTACATATTTTAATGTGTTCACTTTTATATTAAGTATATAATATGGGTCGAAAATATCAATAAATCTCATAACTTTACTTATTTTCAACATCTGCATTAAAGCAATAATTCACTCTAATCACACTATTCCCGAGTTGTCTAGAAATTGATCAAGGTGTATAGGTATAGCACTACTACCTGTATTCATTGAGCACTCAAGGTTATAAATAGATGGCTCTGAGATAACGTAAATAAAGTGAATTATTGTTCTTAAAATATAGTATTGTTAAACTAAAAAACTTTCAGAAAAAACATAATAAACTTTTCAATAGTTGATCAAGTGTTTAAGGTATGTTATAAGTAATATTGTGTTAGAGTGTTGAATTCATCATCAACCATTATCAATCCATCTTCTCCAATCTTTAGCTTCTCTTTTCCACATCACCCTTGCACAATTTCTTATTTCATCCATCCATCGCACATGTGGTCTCTCTCTGGGTCTTTTACAATCTCTTGGAATCCAGTTTAAGATTTCAATTGTCCATCTATTATCATATCTTCTAGCAATATGTCCAGCCCAACTCCACTTCAGTCTTTTAATTTTTTCAATAAGGTCAGTAACACCTGTTTGTTCTCTTACCCATTATAATGATATACATATGCCCTTACATTATTTTAAAATTAAAATAAAAGGGGAAAATAATTGCAAATAAAATTGATTTTTTAAAAATGTGAAAGAAAATTAAAATAGTTATTTTAACATATATATAATCGCACAGATGGAAAACTATTAAAAAAATTATTTAAAAAAAAGTTAAAACAATCATGTTTAAATCTTAGTGAATGGAAATGATTGTTCTTTTAATTGAATCTAAAGCAAATGAGTCTTTGGGCACTTTGTAATGTAATGATCAGATAAGAGTAAAAAAATTAAAGATTGGTTTCCCACTCTGAAGCAGATTGGCCAATGCAAGCAAGCCATGCACAGGCCAGAAAGGAAAACATCCAGACCTGTAAGAACAAATGATGTCATGTGTGATCGATCCAGAAAGTTCCTAATAAGAGAGGTCAAAAATTATAAAAGATGGAAATATCAAATTATTACAGCCTTTTACGCACTTAGAAAATGAAGTAACTGTTGATTCATGAACTGCACTGCGGACCCTAAAATATAAGAGTCTCACATTGAATTAATTTCCTGTTATGCACCAGCTGAGGTGGCCTCCCAAATTGATGATTACTGAAACGCAATAAACAATGGACCGGTCTTTCTAGAAATGATATTAATATTAAATGAACTTCGGTTGGATGGGTGCAAACCTCATGGACAAGACGGACTTCAAATCTACCACAGAAAGTATGAACTTTTGTTTATCTAAATTGAAATAGGAACTATACAAATTTAAAATAATTAAGAACTTTTTCAAATATGTAAATCTCTAAAAAAATCTTTTAACTGATTGAGCGTAAATTTAAATTAGTCATATCTCCCAATATGTTTGCTAATCAATCATTTCCATTTTTTTACTTTTCTGTTATAAATTATTTTATGGTTTTGTTGTTTTGTTTAACTAAATTATTAACTTGTATTAAATTTAAAAAATGGGTGTAAATGGCTGGATAGATTCATAAGATTATATTAGTTTAAGTGAGTTAATTTCAGACTATTTGACTCATAGTTGAATTGATGCTAGTGGATGTATGTATGGGTGTTTTATGTCAATGTGATGTGGGGAGGTATATTGGATTCTCATTTCTTTGTACCACATTAGCATCAGGGCACTATACCCAATTTAATGCATGGCCAAAAGTGTAGCCATCGTGTTGCCAATCGATGTAAATTGTATTCCCTACATCATTGATCTCCTTATTCTCTGGATGGTGATAGTATGATAGCCAATACTGCAATCTCCCATTATAGAGCATGTCTAATATATATTGTAACGAGCATAGACGTTCGTTACATTGTTTTTTTTATTTTAAATTTATTAAACATGAAAGTAAATTAAAAAGTTCGCATTTAAAAATTTTCTTTAAGAATTAAAAATTGAAATTAAATATCATCTTAAACTCTTATATATTAAATCGCATAGATAATGAAAAATTATTAAAATAAAACTTTATTAAAGAAAAAGTATTTTAAAACTAAATTTTAAAAAGATTTGGAGATGAAATTATATCTTTAAATTTATCGTTAAATATATCTTTGATTTGGAAAACAGGTTAATTAATCAGAAATGGAAATGATAAATGTTAATTAGTTAAATGTAAACCAGCCTTGGGCATTTAAATGTAAAAACAGCGGTCAGATAGGAAAACAATAGAAACTTTCAGCAAATGAAATAAATCCATTGGGAATCGGACCTCAACGAAAAGGATCATCTCATTGATGATGTAATGTTAAGTCAATCTTTCAAAGTAATATAAAAGGACAAGTTTGGAAATTATTAGGGGAGTTATTGATGATTATTACGATGTAACAGCTAGGTGTTAGTGCTGAGGGGATTGAAAAAGACGCACAGCTTCAATCCCTTCAGTTCTGCTAAGAAAGGAAGAAAAATGAACCATCGTTTCTACATTGAGGACCAACTACACTAAAAAATCTCCGGATGGATAAATAAATCGGCCAACAGGATACCAATCTTCGGACGACGTGGGAATTCACGTTCAAACGGCAAGGAATATATGAAGATGAACTATTTAAATAACCGTAAGAACTTTAAAATTTATGAACAGTAAATTAAAAACTTTCCAGATTTAAATAATTGCAATATTATTCTATCTGACCAACATTATTTATTAATTAGTTATAATTTTATTTAATGTATTTATTTTGTAAAATCATTTCCATTTATTTATTTTTTGTTCTTTAAGTTTTATTATGATTTTTGTTTTCCGTTAAATTAATTATAAAAATGTTAAACTTAAGTCGGGCGTGAATGGCTGTATAGATTTGTAAAGTTATATTAGGGGAGGGTAATCTTAGGTTATTTATGTCGTTGTTAGATTGGGTCAATGGATTGGATATATTGATGTAGTTAGTAGATGTAATCAGAGATTCGCTACTGGCAGAATCGTTTATATATACGCCGCACTCACCCGGTTGCCTATGGAAGGAATTATAAGACAGAGAACGCAGTTCCTTTCTATGGAGTTTTTTTTTTATTGTTCTTCTCGTTAGATAGATGTAATATTCCTATCTGATTGAGAGTCAATGTCTTTTCTTAATTCTTTTGGTGCTGCCGTATTTCGTATTACATTGAATACATCGATATATCAGATGGATTGATGCCAGTTTGACTGCAAATTTTAGCCTAAGGTTAAATAGGGATAGAATATTTTAATTTCAATGCAAATCTATGTTGTATTCATACTCGATTCTAAATAAAAATGCATTAAATTTAAGTTGTTTATAGACGCTTGCATGGATTGGTTATCGGTTAATTATGTTTTGGGTTTTCATATTTGATCAAAATATATAGACATTCGATAAATAATGATACCTTACGGTGAGTATCTAAAATGTATTTATTCGGATGTCTTTTAAGTTATTGGTGACAATGCAAGTATCTTATGATGAATACTATTGGGTTACGTAGAAATTTCCCTCCGCAATTGTCAGTAATCAATAATTTTGTATTTTGATCGTTTATGTTTACTTTGAAATGTTTTTGACCGTGAAATCTATGTAACCGATCTATATTCAACATTATAAACAAGCTTTCCTAAATTTATCTGTGCGAACTTAATTAAAATGTAAAATTAGAATATAATAGTAATTAAAGGTAAATTAAAGTCAAAAATCAAAGTTAAAAATAATGTTAAATGTTAAAATGTAAACTAATACTAAAATAATTTTAAATCTTATATATATGTGCATAAATAAATGTTTGTATGTTAATTACTGGCAGTGGCTTATTTTATTTATTTTTTTAATGTTGAAATCTAATTAGATAAGATATGATATTATTAAATCTCTGCTACTCCCTGAGCTAGTGACATGGGCTAACGACCGGAACCAAAATATTTAAAAAAAAAAAATTTTTTTTTGACTTACGTATCTGCCTACTTTATAAATTTTTCTAGGTTGAAATGCCTAGATGGCGCCCCATAGTGCAGATTACGTGAAGTCTCCTTTTCCCCGGATCGTTACAATGGCGCCCAACGTGGGGCCTTACCTCAGAGATTGACCCTGAGAAGGGGAATTGATGATGATGAAATTTTCTATCTTTAATAAACCACTAGTATTTTTGAAAATAAATCATGCCCGCAATATTTTTTCTCAAATTAGTATAAATATATTTGTTGTATTGACGTGGAGTTACAGTTGAAGTTTTGTTTAAAAAGTGCTGCCAGTAAGAAAAAATTGCGCATATGTAGAGATAAATTCGAGGAATAAAAAGTAATAAATAAAACGTAATAATAAATCTAAATCATAGATTTTTTTTAAAAAGTCTTATTAAACTAAAATCTAATAGTTCAACTTGCCTAAGAAATGGTAAAAGATAGGAGAAATGAAACTTGGAAGAGAGGGGGCAGAAATTTAGCTGGTAATAAGGAATCAACAGTCAACATTTTTTTTATCATTATATTTGTATGGAATTACTGTTTTGTCTTTTAAAAAAAAAGTTTTGTCCTTTTAAAATTTTCATATATACTGTAATCAATTTGTGTAACGTAATTAATTACTAACACTAAGTAAAGTTTTTTTTTTAATGTTTTTGTTTTTTGAGGAAGTTTACTGATATGTAACGATATATAGATATGTCGTTACATTAATTTAAAAGAAAAACAAAGTTCGCAAATAAAAATAAATGTATTAAAAATCTATAAAAAAACTAGACGCTAAAATTAAAATGTTGTTAAATATATATATTCGCACAGATGCTAAACTTTAAAAATATTTTTTTTATATATATAAATAAAAAAAGGTATTTGAACGTATTTTTTTTTTTGATAAAAAAATACAAGAGTTAAATATTAAAATATTTAATATAAGTTAAAATAAAAACAGGTATTAATTAATTCCTGTAATCTATAAATGGAAGTGATTGTTTATTATTTGAAAAACAAGCTAGCCCTCAAGGCTCTTATGTAATTAAAGGGTCAGATGGAAATTAGATAAGAGAAATTAGATGGACCAATGGAAGCACCAAGCCTTGGCTCGGACCCTAACAAAAGTGATGGATTGGTGACGTTTTGTTGTTTGAATCCGTGTGGATAATATAAAAAGGAGAAATATTGAGTATTAGAGTTCCATCTGTTTGTTGTGAGAGATGGGGTAGGACGCACATACCTCACTCTCTCTCTATTTTTAAAAATGAACTGATTGAGATACCGAAAGGAACCAGCTAATGCCACCTCCAGAACATTATCTTCTAAATGAGAAGTCACGGGAATATAAAACAAGAACCTGGACTCTGCTACTGTAAGCTATCGACAATGAACTTAAAAATTTTTTTTAAATAATTAAGAACTTTCGTGAAAGCAATTTAAATGTTAAAATGGAGTTTCTATTTGACCTTTAAGTTTAAAATCAATTGATGTTTAATTTTATATGTTTGTTATTGATAAAAAAATCATTTCCATTTATTTTAATTGTATAAATTATTTATTGTTTAAATTTTAAATGTATGAAATTTAAGTTGTTTATAGACGCTTGCATGGATTCGTTTGCGGTTAATTATATTTTGGTTTTCATATTTGATCAAAATATATAGACATTCGATAAATAATGATACCTTACGGTGAGTATCTAAAATGTATTTATTCGGATGTCTTTTAAGTTATTGGTGACAACGCAAGTATCTTATGGTGAATACTATTGGGTTACTTATAAGTTTCCCTCTGCGATTGTCGGTATCAATAATTTTGTATTTTGATCGTTTATGCTTATTTTGAAATGTTTTTGACTGTGGAATCTATGTAATCGATCTATACCCAACATTTTAAAACAAATTGTATAAAAGTTATCTGTGCGAACATATCTAAATGATAAATTTAAGTCGGGCGTGAACGGTTATATAGTTTTGTAAAGTTGTATTAAGGGAGGGTAATCTTAGGTTATTCATTTCGTGGTTGAATTGGCTCAATGGTTTCGATATATTTATGTAGGTAGTAAATGTAGCAGGAGATCCGCCACGTGCAGGATTACATATATACGCCGCACACCCTCTGTTGCCTATGGAATTGGATAGTAAGACGCAAGACGCAATCCATTCCTATGGAGTTTTATGTTTATTGTTCTACTCGCCATCAGAAGTAGCATTCCTGGTGGTGGAGAGCAACAATGTCTTCTCACTATACTGTTCAGATGTGCATTCCTGACAGTATAGTCTATTTAGTGCCGTTGTATTTTCATGCTACATTGAATACATAAGTGTATTGGATGGTTGGCGTCAGTTTGACTTTGAATTTTTAGCCTAGGGTTAAATAAGGGAAGAATATTGTCTTTTCAAATGCAGATCTATGTAGCCTATTCATACCCGACCCTCTAAATAAAATATTAAACATTATAGCAAGCTATTTTAAATGTAAAATTAAAAGTTAATATAAAAATCTAAATGTTAAACTTATTCCTCGGGTTTAGAATGATTTTATATGTGCGTAAATAAATATTTTTCTGTGTTAATTTCTGGCAGTGGCTTTTATTATTTTTTTATATTTATATCTAAATTTATAGATTTTTATCTCTGCGTCTCCACTGAGCTAGTGACAATGGGCTAACGATCTAAATATGTAAATAAAGTGGAATCCTAACAGCGCGTATCTGCCTACTTTATAAATTTTTCTAGGCTCAAATGTCTAGATGGCGCCCTTGGTAGTGCGGTGCGGTGCGATGCGATCTCCCACTTCGTTTGGATCGTTATAATTTTAAATGTAAACCAGCCTTGGGCATTTAAATGTAAAAACAGCAGTCAGATAGGAAAACAATTGAAACTTTCAGCAAATGAAATAAATCCATTGGGAATCGGACCTCAACGAAAAGGATCATCTCATCGATGACGTAATGTTAAGTCAATCTTTCAAAGTAATATAAAAGGACGTTTGGAAATTATTAGGGGAGTTATTGATGATTATTACGATGTAACTGCTAGGTGTTAGTGCTGAGGGGATTGAAAAAGACGCACAGCTTCAATCCCTTCAGTTCTGCTAAGAAAGGAAGAAAAATGAACCATCGTTTTTACATTGAGGACCAACTACACTAAAAAATCTCCGGATGGATAAATAAATCGGCCAACAGGATACCAATCTTCGGACGACGTGGGAATTCACGTTCAAACGGCAAGGAATATATGAAGATGAACTATTTAAATAACCATAAGAACTTTAAAATTTATGAACAGTAAATTAAAAACTTTCCAGATTTAAATAATTGCAATATTATTCTATCTGACCAACATTATTTATTAATTAGTTATAATTTTATTTAATGTATTTATTTTGTAAAATCATTTCCATTTATTTATTTTTTGTTCTTTAAGTTTTATTATGATTTTTGTTTTCCGTTAAATTAATTATAAAAATGTTAAACTTAAGTCGGACGTGAATGGCTATATAGATTTGTAAAGTTATATTAAAGGAGGGTAATCTTTGGTTATTTGTTTCGTGGTTAAATTGGGTCAATGGATTGGATATATTGGTGTGATTAGTAGATGTAATATTGATTCGCTACAGGCAGAATCGCTTCCTACGCCGCACACTTCCGTTTGCCTATGGAAGGAATTATAAGTCGGATACCGCAGTTCCTTTCTATGGAGTTTTTTGTTTTATTGCTCTTCTTTGCAGATAGATGTAATATTCCTATCTCATGGGAAGCAATTTTTTCTCTTAACTTTTTGTGCTGCCGTATTGTATTACATTGAATACATCGATATATCAGATGAATTGATGCCAGTTTGACTACGAATTTTAACCTAAGGTTAAATAGGGATAGAATGTTTATTTTCAAAAGCAAATTTATCTGGTCTATTCATACTCGACCCTAAATAAAAATGCATTAAATTTAAGTTGTTTATAGACGCTTGCATGGATTGTTTATTGGTTAACTATGTTTTGCGTTTCCATATTTGATCAAAATATATAGACATTCGATAAATAATGATACCTTACGGTGAGTATCTAAAATGTATTTATTCGGATGTCTTTTAAATTATTGGTGACAATGCAAGTATCTTATGGTGAATACTAATGGGTTACGTATAAATTTCCCTCCGCAATTGTCAGTAATCAATAATTTTGTATTTTGATCGTTTATGTTTACTTTGAAATGTTTTTGACCATGAAATCTATGTAACCGATCTATATTCAACATTATAAACAAGCTTTCCTAAATTTATCTGTGCGAACTTAATTAAAATGTAAAATTAGAATATAATAGTAATTAAAGGTAAATTAAAGTCAAAAATCAAAGTTAAAAATAATGTTAAATGTTAAAATGTAAACTAATACTAAAATAATTTTAAATCTTATATATATGTGCATAAATAAATGTTTGTATGTTAATTACTGGCAGTGGCTTATTTTATTTATTTTTTTAATGTTGAAATCTAATTAGATAAGATATGATATTATTAAATCTCTGCTACTCCCTGAGCTAGTGACATGGGCTAACGACCGGAACCAAAATATTTAAAAAAAAAATTTTTTTTTTTTTTTGACTTACGTATCTGCCTACTTTATAAATTTTTCTAGGTTGAAATGCCTAGATGGCGTCCCGTAGTGCAGATTACGTGAAGTCTCCTTCTCCCCGGATTGTTACAATGGGCAGATACGTAACCCAATAGTATTCATCATAAGATACTTGCATTGTCACCAATAACTTAAAAGACATCCGAATAAATACATTTTAGATACTCACCGTAAGGTATCATTATTTATCGAATGTCTATATATTTTGATCAAATATGAAAACCCAAAACATACTTAACCGATAACCAATCCATGCAAGCGTCTATAAACAACTTAAATTTAATGCATTTTTATTTAGAATCGAGTATGAATACTACATAGATTTGCATTGAAATTAAAATATTCTATCCCTATTTAACCTTAGGCTAAAATTCGCAGTCAAACTGGCATCAATCCATCTGATATATCGATGTATTCAATGTAATACGAAATACGGCAGCACCAAAAGAATTAAGAAAAGACATTGACTCTCAATCAGATAGGAATATTACATCTATCTAACGAGAAGAACAATAAAAAAAAAAACTCCATAGAAAGGAACTGCGTTCTCTGTCTTATAATTCCTTCCATAGGCAAACGGGTGAGTGCGGCGTATATATAAACGATTCTGCCAGTAGCGAATCTCCGATTACATCTACTAACTACATCAATATATCCAATCCATTGACCCAATCTAACAACGACATAAATAACCTAAGATTACCCTCCCCTAATATAACTTTACAAATCTATACAGCCATTCACGCCCGACTTAAGTTTAACATTTTTATAATTAATTTAACGGAAAACAAAAATCATAATAAAACTTAAAGAACAAAAAATAAATAAATGGAAATGATTTTACAAAATAAATACATTAAATAAAATTATAACTAATTAATAAATAATGTTGGTCAGATAGAATAATATTGCAATTATTTAAATCTGGAAAGTTTTTAATTTACTGTTCATAAATTTTAAAGTTCTTACGGTTATTTAAATAGTTCATCTTCATATATTCCTTGCCGTTTGAACGTGAATTCCCACGTCGTCCGAAGATTGGTATCCTGTTGGCCGATTTATTTATCCATCCGGAGATTTTTTAGTGTAGTTGGTCCTCAATGTAGAAACGATGGTTCATTTTTCTTCCTTTCTTAGCAGAACTGAAGGGATTGAAGCTGTGCGTCTTTTTCAATCCCCTCAGCACTAACACCTAGCTGTTACATCGTAATAATCATCAATAACTCCCCTAATAATTTCCAAACTTGTCCTTTTATATTACTTTGAAAGATTGACTTAACATTACGTCATCGATGAGATGATCCTTTTCGTTGAGGTCCGATTCCCAATGGATTTATTTCATTTGCTGAAAGTTTCTATTGTTTTCCTATCTGACCGCTGTTTTTACATTTAAATGCCCAAGGCTGGTTTACATTTAACTAATTAACATTTATCATTTCCATTTCTGATTAATTAACCTGTTTTCCAAATCAAAGATATATTTAACGATAAATTTAAAGATATAATTTCATCTCCAAATCTTTTTAAAATTTAGTTTTAAAATACTTTTTCTTTAATAAAGTTTTATTTTAATAATTTTTCATTATCTGTGCGATTTAATATATAAGAGTTTAAGATGATATTTAATTTCAATTTTTAATTCTTAAAGAAAATTTTTAAATGCGAACTTTTTAATTTACTTTCATGTTTAATAAATTAAAAAAAAAAAAAACAATGTAACGAACGTCTATGCTCGTTACAATATATATATATTCCAAATGAATACCTCACCAGACAAATGCACATTCCTGTATTGGGTGAGGGTCATTCTTTTTTTTCAATGATATCATGTTACAGATGCACATTCCTGTCGGCATAATTTTTTTTTATGCTAACATCCTCGTTTTGCATTGATCATATTGGTATATCAATAAGCTAGCATTGGTTTGGACACAAATTTGTAGCCTGGAGTTAAAAGAAAGAATCGAATATATAAATGCGTAATCTAGGTAGTGTATGTTTATCAAATTATTAAATTGTATAAAATATCCATCTGGGTAATCTTATCAAGATATTAAAACTTAAGTTTAAAATAATAATAACAAAAACTAAAGCAATGTTAATTTATTCTTCAAATTTATTTTATATATATATGTAAATAAATGTTTGTGTGATTATTATTGGCAGTGGATTATTTTATTATCTTTTTTTTTTCTTTACTTGAAATACCTTTAAGAATTTAGATTTTAAATCTCAGCTACTCCTTGAGCTAGTGTCTAGGGCTAATGGTTTGTAAAAGTTGAATCTTACAAAAAGTATCTGCCTACATTATAAATTTTCCAGGTTTAAATGGCCTGGTGGCACCTTGTACTGCAAATAGAGTAAGAGTCCTCATGTTGAGAACCAATTATAACGGTCACAGAATTATTCAGGTTCAAATGGCCTGGTGGTGTTCTGTATGGCAGATAGAATAAGAGTCTATTGCCCTGACCGTTATACCCATATATTGCATTTTTGATCTCTTCTTGTTACTACCAACATGCATCTCTCCATACTTCTTTGAATGGTCTGAAGTCTCTGTATTGTCATATATAAAGGTTTTACTTTATCTGCCTACTTGTATTAATAAAAGATTCTTCTTTTTTTTTTTTACAAGTTTTGTTTCAAAAATTCATCTTTTTGTTCTATCTTCTTAGTTTAGACATTTATTAGGATTTTTTTTGCATATTTTAGTACCTTTTCAAACTACCTGTCTTGTACCATTTCAATATCTGTTTTTGTAATAATAGTATATTAACCTTCAAACATTACATGATCACCATCTCTATACTAGCACATAATTTGTTGTAAACAAAGGCAAAACTCCCCATACAGTAGTGCCACCCTGTGCCAAACAGAGTAATCAATGGATGCCAGAAGGCTTGTGCATAAAATCCCTATCTAGTGCCTACTCATCCAATATCCCCAGACTAGTTTCTGGCTTGTGGCCATCATCAGTGAGGAGCCTTGGATCTGAGAGCACTGCACCTAGATCTTAGGATCTAATGCAACCCTCCAGCAGCCACCTTTTAACTCTACTTTACTACAAAACTATGAGAATGAAATTGAAAACATTGTTAATATCTTCAATCTAAGCTCAATAGCTTATATAGTCATATGGGTCTGAACTCATTTCAGCACCCAAGAGCCAAAGACACCAAAATGTATGGGTGCTGAATTGAGTTCAGACCCATATGACTATATAAGCTATTGAGCTTAGATTGAAGATATTAACAATGTTTTCAATTTCATTCTCATAGTTTTATAGTAAAGTAGAGTTAAAAGGTGGCTGCTGGAGGGTTGCATTAGATCCTAAGATCTAGGTGCAGTGCTCTCAGATCCAAGGCTCCTCACTGATGATGGCCACAAGCCAGAAACTAGTCTGGGGATATTGGATGAGTAGGCACTAGATAGGGATTTTATGCACAAGCCTTCTGGCATCCATTGATTACTCTGTTTGGCACAGGGTGGCACTACTGTATGGGGAGTTTTGCCTTTGTTTAGTATATCAACCTGTTTAAACTTATTTATATTCATTTGTAATTTTTATCAAAACATTTATTTATTATGTATAGACTTCTTTATTTTGAATTGAAAAATGCATGTTTTAATTTTACAATTATATATTAAAATGTAATATTATTATTATTATTATTGGTAATACAGCATCTATTGATCCACACCGTCCGATGGCACTGTTGCTAGTGAAAAATGAATAGATATAATGTTACCGGACTGTTTTGAAAATTTTGTTGATTTATGTTTTGAATTTTTGGATTTACTTGATTTTTATTTTTTTTGTTGTTGTTGTTGTTGTGTTTTTTTTTGGTAACCAGTTTGATGTATATTTCTTAAAAATAACAAAAAAATGGGGGGTTGGGGAGGGTTTAGTCTTTTTAAAATATTCGGTCTTTTTACTTTTTTTTTTTATTAAAACAAACATTTTCTTTTTGTCCGGTCTTTTTTTATTTATTTATTTATTTTTTTAAGAAACTTTTTTTTTGCTTTTCCAAGTCTTTTTGATTGTTTTTGAAGAAACTTTTTTTGTTTGTTATCAAGAAACAAGGCTTTCTCGACAGACCTCTCTAAGACCTGTCGTCATATTCCTTACAGTGTTTCGACACCTTTCTGACTCAGCTGTAATACGCTTCATTGTAAGCTGGTCCCAGCTTTAAGAATAAATTAGCCGTACCACTTGCAATGCCCAAGCAGCCCTCAAAGCCTGTTTTCCATGAGCGAATGGAACACCTTGGTCGACATTGACACGCTTGACATTCCATTTCAGATGTTTGACAACGCCTTAATTTCATTCAACTACCACAAAGACAGTTTTTCTGGGTGGGTCAAATATTTTTTCTTTTTTTTTGGGGGGGGGTTGAAGGAAGGCCAGCACATCTGCTTCTGTAGCAGGTCCATCTCAAAACCACAATGCCAAATGGTAGTCTGCCATTGAACTGTTTTGATCTCGAAAATGTCTTGGAAAGTGCGCGACTTGATCGTGAACTTTGCTGAATCGTGATTTACACTCTCCTCATTTAGTGAATTCTGACCCCTAACAACGAAAGTAGGGGCGTTTGAGAATTCGTTACAATTTTTACGAAATCACATCAATTACAATACATTGAAGCAAAAAAAAAAATCCATTCTAATATAGTTTTCGTCATTACAAAGACAGAAACCTTCATATCATATGCTGTACAATAGTCAAGAGTAATGTCTATAGAGAGTGTCGCTGACTCATCGCTAATAATCTTCAACATACTAGAGATGTTGGGGTAAGAGTGCACTTCAACATCTTAGTGTTTGAACAGTTTACAGGCTGTAAGATCTACGAGCGGCTTTGTAAACAGCATATTTATGTGATTTAGCGTAGCAACAGCGCCCTCGGACGGTGTGATTCAATAGATGCTGTATTCCCTTATTATTATTATTTTTGATTTTTAAAAAAACATTTATGGCATTCATTATATTATACTAAACATTAGTTTTTATTTGTTGTTTATATTGTTTGTTATGTTGTAGTTATGCACTACTGCAATTGAATTGCCAAATGTAATATCTGTAAGATTTTAATATTTTATGTTATATTCATACTTTATATATTTTATTAGTATTTTTAGCTATTAAATTTAAGTTCAAGGTTTTTCTTGTATAGAATTTATATCACTGTATTATACATTTATTGTTTATTTTATAATAAGTAAATAAATAAATAAAAATTATTATTATTGCTATTACTATTATTATTCAAAGGATAAACTTTATTGAGACTTAAAAAGGGTTACATAAATTACATATGAAAACATATCTTAGATACAAATTGATTCATGATATTACATATGTAATAAAGGTTTACATTCTTCATTGTGATATGAAAGAAAACATGATTTACATTCATTAATAGAAAAAATAATTATTACATAACAAGATACATATGTCAAATTAGGTTACATAGAATTTTGAAATGTGATATTGAGAAAATTATGTGGAAACACATGATAGTATGATTGGAAACATATGGAAGAGGGGTTGAAGTTGGTGTTAGATTGTCATATAGTCCAAATAAAAATTGGGCTCATTTGGTGAGAGTACTATAGTTTTCATAGATAAGTCTTATTGTTCATCTGTTACATAAATTCTATGTGGAAAAAAAAAAGAAATATTACTAGTCAGCATGAATTGCATCTTGGGAAAACAGAAAAACACTGGTTCAGCATGAAATGCTTCCTGGGAGAATGAAAAAACATTAGAATGCTTGAATTACATCTTGGTAAAACAGATAAATACTAGTCAGCATGAATTGCATCCTGGGAAAATAGAAAAATACTAGTTCAGCATGGAATGTATCTTGGGAAAATGTAAAAATACTAATCCGCATGAATTGCATTCTGGGAAAATGGAAAACACCATTTCAGTGTGAATTGCATCCTTTGAATTAAAATTCATTTGCCTTGAGCTTGACTGGTCCGATTAGATAGCAGTCAATGGTATTTAACTATTCAGTGTCTGGAACAGTTTTTCATATAAGCTAAGTCATATTATGAAGCAGAGGAAATACTATGATTGTAGTTAGTAGTTCCTACTGTGCTTGTGGCCATTTATAAATTGGATTGCTCTCTAATGAATGACTAGGTCACCAAAAAAGTGGCTTGGTGACTATGTTGTTATCATGTGATTTTAGTTGGCATAATTTATTGATAAATGTGGATGGATGCCTCCTGGTGTTGTTGCCAACAAGAATGTGCAATGGGTACACCAGAAGGCAAACAGAGTAAATATAGTTGCACATGTTGCAAAAATGTTTAATCTTTGGAAGGATTTTATGTAGTGGATGGAAGTAGCAGATTGCCTGCATGTACTTAAATATAATTTTCTATGTGGTGTTTAATGCTCATGCATCATTGAGAAGATGTTATTGAGCCTCCTTGGTTTCATGGCATAGCCCACAGAATGGATAAATAGTTTTGTAGTGATGATGATAACACAGGAAAAAGGATGTTGGAAGTTTGTGTAGGTCGAGTCTAATTAGGAAGTCAAAAACACTTTGTTTCTAGTGCCCATTTTTTAAATTGGTGGAAAAGGCAATGGCTACATATACCAAGCATCCAAAGAAGGTAATCATTGCTAGGGTCTGGATAGAGCAGGTTATATGTTTGCCAGTAAATGTACTTGGAATTGTGGGAGAGGCTGATCTGGTTGGTGGTACCTAGGATTGAGCTAATAAAATCTGTGGAATATGGTGTTGAAGGGGAAGGTTTATCTGTAAGGGTTATTTTCAGCAGGCACTGGAGGTTTTGGAACTGGTTGGTAATAGCTGCTATTAAGTTAATGGTTTTTTGAGTATAGAACACCTTAATGCTGTGCAGGCCTAAACCGTTGTACAGGGGTTGGCAATTGAGTCATTTTATGGATATTGACACAGTCTTGTGGCTCCAGAGCAATTTATTACACATGGAGTTGATGGCAAAAATAAACAACTTTGAAAATTTGATAATAGGTGCATAGTATGTGATTTATGTCATAGCAAGAATTTTGCATAGATGTATCTTGGAGTAAATTGATAAATATGCCTTAGAAAGTGAGTTGGTAATTTGCAATACAGAATTTTGCAACTTGGTTTGTATTGTGAGTTTCATACCAAGAGAGCTTTTGTAAAAGGGAAATACTAAGAATGGAGTGGGTTTTCCTTGGAAAATTTGGGAACATGGCTTCTTTAATAATTAGGATTAAATTGTCATTTTTAGGCTGCTGTGTAGTCATTAAGAATTGTTTATAATATGGGGAATTGTTTCTGAGAAGGCAGGAAAACACTGATGTTATTCATGTATACTAGACAGGAAATGTATTGCTGTGTGCATGGAATTTTGATTCTGGTAATTTTATTCTGTATTTGTTGTAAAAACAGATTTATGTAGAGTGTAAAAAGTAGTGAGCTTAGGGGCAACTCTTGTGAGACTGACTGCATGGGATTAAAGGATGGAGAATTTCTACCATCAAGAGTGATGTGCAACTCATGATTCAACAGTAGGTTGGTGATTAGGTATAACAGAGTGGGTGGGATGGTGGTGTTAGTGAGGATCTGAATAAGTAAATTAATCGAGATGGAATCAAAAGCTGCTTGTATGTCAAGCTTTATTGCTGTGGGACTATTTTATTATTATTATTATCATCATCATAAAAGCATAATCATTTAAAAATATTGATTTATTAAATGTATTGCAAATTATTCAGTTTATTTGTTTGAAAATATGTTCAATGGTTTATACAGTATGTCCAACAATTAACAACTACATATATAAAAATATTGAAAGATTTAACAAAATAGAAAATATATTGCAGATATGTTTAAATTTTATTTAATCTAAATCTCTATTGAAGATTAAATTGAAATATAATAATTTTACAATTATTTATGTTTTTTTGAAGATGATGGATATGAATATATGCTTACTAAAAAATATAATAACAGCATTTGTAAATAAATTTATGATATCTATATGCAATTATTCATTTCATTAATTCATTTATTCAGTGAAAACTATCCTATACAAAACAAATCTGTTAAACATTACAATATGCTTTTTTATTAATGACATCCTGTAATTAAAGATACTATTATTTCAATTGTTTCATTGCATAGAAAGTTTTATTTCATTATACCAAATATAGAAATTTTGCATTTTTCAGTCTACTTTTTTCACTTTATTGTTTTAGCTATTGACATTTTTTTTTACTTCTTAGATATGTGATGTCTTCTTAACTTTTTAACATTTTCAATTTCCATTACAGCAATCCATTGAAAATTTATTTTTGTGACTTTACCATTATATTACTGCTTTATTATAGTAGTATTCTATCCAGTTTTGAATCTTTCATCTTAACTTTTTAGAATTTCTTTACTAATTAGTAGAATAGAGTGTTGGTGGTAGTTTAGATATCACTTTTATATTTTAATCTTTTAAATAATTATTAGACTTTTTTGTCTCATTGAGTTTTCATTCTTTTCTTAAATAGATTTTTGCACTTATAATAAACTATGAATTTTTCTAAATCTTATGACTCTTTTCTTTACCAAACATAAAGTCTAGTTAATACATTTGTATGGTCAAAGTCTGGATATTTTTTGTATAATATTTGTGTTTTAATTCTTAAATAGATATTAAGTTTTGGTTCTATTATTCTAATAACCCCACCTATGTTGGAGTCTTCATGATGACCTCAAAGACATGGAATACACCACCATTTTGTTTTGAATTTCATCATCCTTTAATTTATTCAGCACATTTTGATGATGATTGGTATATAAAGTATTCTGAATCATCTACTCTAAAACATCAGCATACCTTCCTCATTGTTGTGAATTATAATAATTTTCAGGTAATTTATTACTCCATATCAGTCACTGTGGAAACACATGCACTCTATTACTTCTATTTTTTTTTAATTTACTCTTAAGTTTATTCTTAAATTATCCAGAAATCAAAAATGTCGGATAATTCTAATCATTGTAAAATTTATTTTTGCATTTAATTATGCCTAGTAAATGTTTTTTAAAGACATTCTTTTATATTTTCAGAAACATGTTATATATATATATATATATATTGTACCTTTTATAATAGGTACATATAGTTTTGGGTAGGGTTGGCTAAGTAGCTATATTAAAAAAATTTAAATTTGGGTTATTTTCTAGCATATAATTTTGATGTTATAGATAGCAATGGTTCAAACTCAGTAGATAGGAGCTTATAAAAATATATTAGATAGTTTGAACTCATTTGGAAGTGAATTAAATAATAAAATGATATAATAAGTTGTTTAAAAGATAATATTAATTTTTATTTATTATATTTAAAAATACTACAGAGATAGAATAGCTTAACTATAGCAGTAAATATTTTATATTATAGGTTTAATTATTTTGTTTAAAATATTGTTTAAATGATAGTTATATAATATTAATTTGAAATGTGCTGAAAGTATCATATGGTTAGAGGTGATTGTATAAATATGTAGGCTTATCAAAAGTTAGATAAAGCAAACTTTAATTTTAAGTTGTTAGCAAAAATTTGATACATAATAAAGTGTAACAAATTCTTAAGTCTACAGATAATATTAGAAAAGTAATGAATAAAATTATCATTTTATTTAAATGTAATATTTTATTTTAAGTCAATTTCAGGTTATTTAAATATTAAAAAATTGTTTTAATAAGGATATTTAGTTTTTTAGATAAAAATATTTGATATTTAAGGTATTAAATAATTTGATAATATTTAATATTGATGATTCATAGTTTTAAAACTTAATTTTAAAAATGATATTGATGTAATTATGTAAATTAGCAAATTTGTACAAGTAGTATTGACCAATGAAATCATTAGATTAAGATCAGTATAAAAAATGAGATTGAAGCTAGTCTAGACAGACTTTTTATAAATTTCAATGATTTTAGTGATATAGTGATTTACAGATTCAGATTAAGATAGATTTAGTTTGAAATATATAACCATGTATATTGTGATAGTAGTAATTTATTTAAAAATTTTTTATTTAAAAATGTTTTTGAAAAATATAATTGAAATAACTATTTAAATAATGATTCACTAAACACCAAATTTCCCTGTTAGTCTATTTTTACTTGAACTTGACTTAGGTACTCAATAATTCTATGCAACACAATAGTAGCTACTTAAATATTTGGATAATGAACACAAAATGTCAAGGAATATATTGCAATAAAACTGGAAGAGATTTATGTAAAAACTTTGGAATTTTTATAAATAATATGTCTGGAGTGATTGAACATTTTTTCAGTAACTTTAAAATATTACAATAAAGCTAATTTATTAAAGTTAATTAAGAGGAATTGGGTATTTATTAAAAATCTTTATCGTAATATTAGATTTGAAAGAAAGAAAAAGAAATTAAGAATCTGCATCTAAGTTTAAAACTGAATTTAAAATGTTTTATAGTATGATGAATGACTTTTTATATATATAATTGATAGTAATAATTCACATTTAATTTGTCTTTAAAGTAATCAAAATGAACTTACATTTTTAAGAACAATATATTTAAAGACAAATTGAAGATGACATTTGAATGTCTTTTATGCTAAATCAATAAATAAATTATTGTGACAGTCAGATGATGTATGTTGGTTTAACCCAGTTCGAATACTAGGTGAAAGTATCTCGAGGCCATCCATATGCGAGATATTAAATCAAGAATACTATGACCTCTGCCCTATTTGCCTATTCTCGAGGCTAATTACGAACAAACAACATTATCTGAGACACACATAAATTATTTTCTCACTGGCCACAAAGCTTAGCAACAGAGGTAGAGACATGAACGGGAACACCTATGGAGCTAAATAGTTAAATGTGCAATAAAAGTACTAAGAAACGTGTTTTGTGTGCCTGGATCATTGGAAAAGTAAAATAAAGCATTATAATAAAATTAGAAAACTGAAGCTTTTTAGTTAAATAATAGATATTTAATTAATGACTTTAATATATGAATAATGATTTAATGGCCTCCACTATTCCCCTAAATTAATGGAAAATTAATTAGACAATGAAAACAGATTAAACGATATAATATTTTTGCGGTCTAAGTCTTTTCTTCCCAATTTAATAAAATTGTCAACTCAAGTCTCCTTGATAAAGTACAATAATAAAAATCTTTCACAAAGCATTTTCTAATTGCTTTGCACTAGAAACAGAGTTTAAAAATTATTTAAAACGTATATAGCTAAATCTGATATATGTAATAATCTAGTGGCGGACAAAAGAGGCGTTATCGAGGAGATCAAGTTGGCAAATAAAGGAAACTTACTCGTATGGAATTTAGAAACATAAATAAAATTGGAAAGAGATTTTAAATGAAAAAAAAGTTAACTTTTAAACTTAACTGCAATGGAATACAAAATATTTATACATGTTAGTAATGAAGAATAGCGAAGGAAAAAGGGTTAAATATAGATAGATGATCACACATATATATATATATCTAAGGCTAGTCGAAAGAAATAATTACGTTATAAATATCATTAAGTCAAACAATTCAAAAATATAATACAATAATGTAATTTAAAAGGTATTATCAAAAGGGTAGAAAGTAATTAGTTCAATGGAGAGATACGGTTACCATCCTGGTACCTTGGTCATGTTTCCTACGGCGTTCATGGCTTGATCCGACCATCGATAGGTATTTGTCCAGACAAGGAAAATGGATATAAGTAGCATGCTTTTATGAAAAGTCCTACAGACACGGCACAGAGTTCAGATGACTATTGAGTGGATACTAAGGCATTTTGATGGTATTTAGGAACCTCGGCAATAGGCAAAGCTATTTATTTGCCTGGCCAAGCATAGTAGAATCCATCAAATTCATATGACTTTTAGCTTGAGCATGTTCAAACTTCTCCATGATTTTGAAGACGACAGTTGTATAACTTTTTGGAATAAAATCTGAATAAGCAAAATCTGAAAGAGTTCTCCAAAGAGAAATCTGAATGCCAGCAAGAAAACTCTGAATAATCAAATCTTTTGTTCTCACTTTTATTTATACCCTCTATGTCAGCTACCTTCTATTGTTTGTATGATCTTAGATCTTGATAAGCCCACCCCCACTCTTTGTTTCAAGGTAACATTTTCTAAAACTAACTTTTACTTTTTTCTTCTAAATTTCTTTCTTTAAAGTTTGAATTTTAGTAATTAAAAAGAAAGAGAAAGCCATCTTTAATTTGCCTTGAATGGGCTGATTAATTAAAAATATACATTCTTTTAGAAAATGTTGGCGGGCTTATCTCAAAATCAAATCATACTAAATATTTTAACAAGATTTAAAAAGAAAATACATTCTTATTTCTTTTAATAAAATAAGCATTTTATTTCAGCAGAATTTTGCATTAACTCATATATATATATATACGTTTGACGTATATATATATATATATGTTTGACTAATAGGTTTTACAAGTAATTTTTATTAACAGAAATCTAATCTTAGAATGGAATTTATTTAACAAAATATTTAAATGCAATACAAATTATATAAACGTAATTAATTTTAGCTTCAATGCAAAACCCTGCTGATATTGGTCTATAAACTTAATTCAGGTCTATAATACTAAGTTTATAGAAGGCTGTGAAGCATGGATCGGACTTCAGATCCATTGCTTCATTATATACTCTAAAACGACTTTATTTGGAATAAATGAACTCTGATATGTCTTTTTAAAAGATTGAAATTATGTCAGCTGATAAATGGTTCGAATGATATAGCTGTCATGATACCTGGAAAAGAAAAAATATTTAGTGAAAAGATACACGTTTTAAAAGGATAAAAATTGAAAATTTTTTTAATAAAGAAATATTTATTTTAATTCATAAACTACATGTTTGCTGATAAATGTATTAAATAAATAATTTATATAATGTCTGCTACTAATATTTTTGACCGATGGAAAATGCGAATATTACTTATATTTACTGCAATATATCTTCTATACACAATGGCCAAAACGTACATAAGAAAATATTTCATATAAAATGGACTTTCAATTCTACAAAGATATTAAATCCCTAGATAAAATTTTCAGAATGGACTGAAATAAACATTTTATCTTAAAGGATGTTTAATATCCTTCTTAGATTTTTGTGGATTCCATTATTCTTATTTCTACATTTTTTTTAATGGCACTGATACAAGAGTATGATTTGTGCATGAAGCTTTTCTTGTAACTAGGCAATGGTGCAAAATTTCAGACAACCATTCAACTTACCAGCAGGAAGTGAGAAAAATGTCTTTTCGTAACTTTAAAACTTTATTTTTTTTATATTAAGTCTAACAATAATATTTAGAATATTACTTTTTTTTTTAATTTTGAAACTAACCTTTTGTTATTATATTTTAAATTTAATATTAAAATAGATTCATTTTATTATTATTAGAATGTTAAATAATAAAAATGGATATTCCGAAAGTAATTTTCTGAACAAGGTTAATTACAATCGTAATTGTTTTTTTTAATGTATAGTCCAAGAATCAGATTGCCATAAATGATCTTAGTTATGATTGAGATCATTGGTAATTTATTTTTATTATTTAGATTACATTTTGCTTAATAATTTGTTATTTTTAAAAAATGATATATCCTAATTAGTATTTAAGTTAGTATTTCATATTGCTTGAATTTAATATTAAACAGTGGAATGAACCATTGATAGATATTATCATTGGGTATATTTTTTATAAAAGAATTAATCAATGTAGATGAATGTTTTGAAAACATCCAAGGATATTTTAAATATTTATTTAATATGAATACTTGAATATGCTGCATACATTATATAACATCATTACATTATTAATTCTTTAATAGCCCGAAATGCGAATTTGCATTGTCACCTTTAGATTGCTCTAACTCAGCCATTTTATGAGCTACAATGATAAATATATGCACGATTTTAAGCTTAGAGCAAGGCCTGTAAGATGCTGCCCTCTCTTGAATTATTTTACAAGTAAAAAATCAATACTAGGAGTGCTTTAAGTTACAAACGAAGAAGGGCAGTTCTGATTGGTTAGATAATCTATTCTCAATCTATTCTCAATTCTTATTGGCTGATGATTTTGATAAATATTTTTTCACCACTGAAAATGAAATATATGTTTTAGAGTGTTTTTTTTATTATTTTTCGTACATATTATAAATAATTTTCATAAAATCAAATATTTCTAATAAAAATATAGTTATTTTACAAAAGTAGTAAGGTTTTATTAAACAATTGTATACTTTACACGATTGTAAATTGAAAAAGAAACCAGCCATAGCACCAATTTTTGACATCTTGTCAAGAGTTTAGATTGCTTCAAGCTGTTTATTTGATTTTCAAACAAAGATTAATGTTTTAGAATATTTTTCTGGCATTATAATGTATTTTTGGTGTATTTTTTTAATAATATGCTGAAAGTATAATTATTTGAGAAAAACGTTAAGATTTTTCCTAAAAATTCTTAAAAAATTCGTAACGGCAAATCTGGGAGGGATTTAAATGACATTTACATTGCTTCTAATTTGCTCATAATGTTTTCTTTGATTTTTCTGCTTTTGCATATTTCTATAAAATACAAATAAAAATATATTTTTGAAATAACTTTCGTTTACTTTCCTAACATTACAAATAATTAATATACTTTTTGAAAACGAAACTAAAATTAATATATATTAAAAGATGAAAATATTTCTATCAAAGAATTTGTCACTTGACCAATTAAAACCAATTAAAAGTTTCAGAGTTTTATTTCACTTGTCCAATAATAAAAATGATCCATGAAAGTGTTAATATGTTTTATTTTATAAATGTTATATGTTGAAATATAGAGAAAAACCTAATATTGATCTCTAAATTACATAATAAATAAATAAATGTATAGTACTAATGTATGTTTTATCAAGATCATTTGTGCATAAAAGCTTTTAAAAAACCATCTTGAAATTGATTTAGATCTTTGTTGTTGTTTTTTTAATATTGTTTTGGAAATTATTTTAGAATGCAGTTGAATATTTTATGATATTGAATGAGTTATTCAGTGTGGAAGATATAGGATAATGGTCAGGAGATTACATAATATTCATATGAAATCCTAGGTGTTAGGGATATGTTGAAATCTGTTGTATGGGAATTATATTTTTATACTTTAAAATTATTAAAATATACAGATAACATAGGGCTGTATATCATTTTCCATAGACAGTTGCATTTTCTTACCATCAATAAGTGCTATGATAGATCCATGACTTGAATCTTAGGTGCCCGATGAATACGGATCTATTATTATGATTTGCACTGTATCCATGATGATATTATCCTAATCTTTTAAGTTATTTTTGTTATTATTCCATATCCTACACTTTAATCACTATCTATCACCACAGGAATCATCATAGAAGATAGTTTTATAAGTTGGTAAAGTAATGATTAAACCATTTTAAGTTGGTAATTTGTGAGAGGGCAAGATGCAGTATATAGAAATTGTTTTTGCAAATGATGTTGAGATGTTTGATGATTGTCATAGTATATTTTATAAGAGATGAATAATTGATACTTATACAAATATTAGAGATCACTTAGCTTAAACAGATGCATATTTAAATTGGAATGGAAGTGAGAATAGTGAAAATGATTTTGAATGATATGATGAATGTAAGAATATAAAAATAAAATAAATGCAAACATCAAGCAATATAATTTATTGATAATTCTTTAAATTTTATTATAAATAATTTAAACCCATTTAAGTTACAACAATTTATGAAATCATCTCTTAAATATTTTTGCATAATAGTTAATTTTTTTATTGAGGGAGATATTCATATTTTTTAAAATATTCTGATATTCAAATAACAGAATAATACTTTGCTAAACTGCAAAGAAAGTCTTTAATAATTTTTCTTTTTTTAATATTTTACTTGTTGGACTTTAAGAAGTGTATTTTAAAATATAAACTTATATTGATGCATAGAATGAATATAATATTAAGTTTTCTTAGAAATTGAGAAAATTATTATAACTGTTCCCAATATAAATAATAGAATACTATTTTATTGAAAGAAGATTACATATTATCATTACTTTTGTAAGTTTTTTTTATGTTATTTTGAAATAGCCAAAGTGAAGGCTATCTTATTTTATTTCTTATATTTATTGGTAAGAATTACTGTAAATATATATATTTTTATGTTAAATAAAGTTAATTCTTATTTTACTTTAGAAATATTTTTTATATTATGTTGTTATTATATTGTAATAGTATGATATTGTTAATTTATAAATAAATTTGTTAACTGTTTGTGAAACTTATCTTAGTCAAGTTGTGATTTATCAGTGTGTTGCTTATTTGATGTTCATTCTACATGCATGAATTCACTGAAATTAATAATTTGAAATATTATTATTTGATATATGATCCTTAAAGATTATTTAGATATTATTTCTATTATATTTGATTAAATAACAAAATTTATTATTATTATTATTATTATTATTATTATTATTATTATTATTATTATTATTATTATTATTATTATTATTATTATTATTATTATTATTATTATTATTATTATTATTATTATTATTATTATTATTATTATTATTATTATTATTATTATTATTATTATTATTATTATTATTATTATGATGATGATGATGATGATGATGATGATGATGATGATGGTGATGATGATGATGATGATGTAGAAGATATGATCATTGGTAATTGTTTTTAAACTGATACAACATTAATGAGAGGTATATTTGATATTGCCACAATATTTAAATACATTATATTTTTAGGAAGGCCACATTAAACAAAGATTGTACAATGTTTATTTTAAATCTTATTATATTATTTATGCTTTATTGCTAAACTTTAATCATTAAATAAAGTTAATGTTGAGAGTCATTAAGTTATTTAGTTGCTTATTGTTGTTATTATTTGTAAGAATAATGTAAAATCCCTCATCATATTTAACTACAGGTATTAATTAATTCATTCATTTTGTTATTAGTTTGTTAGAAATGAACCTGAGATTATTATTATAATTTTTGGAGAATTGTAAATTTCTTATTGAAAGATGATGACTAAAATTATTAGTTAATATTTTATTAAAGGAATATTAAGTAATTTATTGTTATTTCTGTAATAAATTTATAAATCATATTTTAAGATTATTAGATGTGTGTTTTAAAGACATGAAAGTATTACATGGTAGTTTTGTTATGTAAATTTGGTGGGGTAATATTCTTATGCCATTGGGAATGAATCTTTTGGGATGTATTTTCAATGTTTAAGCCTTACTGAATGTTTTATGTTAAGAGTTTCATAATTATATTTGTTATTTTGATAGAATCATATTTTATTTATAATCTTGAGTTATAAGTTGAATTTATGAGTTAAATGAATGAGTTAAGTATTATAGTTGGAACCCTAATTATTTATTATGAGCCTAATTGTTATGATATTTTAATTTAATAAGTTTTATTTAGATTTAATTATTAAAAGATATTATTTTATTAGATGTTGTATCTTAGTAGTGTATCTTGAACTAGTCTTAATATTAATTGTCTTGATGGTCATTGTTTATGTAACTTAACCATAGTTCAATATTGTTATATCCTAGTTAGCCGGATTCTTTTATTCAATAGTTTTTCTTTAAGGAAGGATACAATATATA
The DNA here is from genome assembly GCA_028023455.1 of Epiperipatus broadwayi. Taxonomy (NCBI): domain Eukaryota; kingdom Metazoa; phylum Onychophora; class Udeonychophora; order Euonychophora; family Peripatidae; genus Epiperipatus; species Epiperipatus broadwayi. The sequence goes on from JAQFVV010006222.1 coordinate 7,906,655, forward strand.
TATATTGTAATGTTTCCCCACTTCGGTATTCATTTTTTACACTTTTTTTATATTCCTGGATGACGTCAAACACTTGTCTTTATCTAAACTCAATTTTACGATTATACTTTTTTCCTGAAGATGAATTTACGTGGTGACGTGTACCTTATTGGCAACCTTTCTCATGTGAAATTTTCCCATAATTTTGAGTCATTCACTCCTCTGACAAAGTTTTCCCAAATTCTGGGTCATTCAAAAAGGGTTAGAGAAGGAGCTGACCACAAAACTCACATATATAAGGGAATTGCAATAATTCAAACTCTCCCAGCTTTAACTCTATTTCTAATTAGATCTCCATGTTTATGACATCTCTCTTTTTTGTCCGTTGCCAAGCACTAATCTTGCTAGTTAACAAGAATCATAGGCTCTATTAAATATTTATCTGATTCAGCAATTTAACCCGATGCCCATCTTAATACTCAGGGTGTGGTAGTGCATGATGCTGAAGAAGAAACGAAGAATGAACTAACTTTTAAACTCGAATCTCATTTGCTTTATTTCATTTTAAATACTATTTCAATAAATTATACTTTAACAGAGATTGTTATTAGTATTTTATTATAATGTAGTGGACAATCTAAATAATTATGTATGGGAAATATTGTTATTGCCTAGTGTGATCAATAACTGAGATAATTTTACACATTGTTATAACAGAGTTATTATTTGTTAATATGTCTTTTGCTCTGTGATAAACAATATATATCTTAAGGGCATTTCTTTATGATCTTTTGTTTATATATATATATATATATATATATAGTGTCAGTAATAAGTGTTTGTTTCAAAAACCTATAGATCATGTTTTTTTGTTTTATGATGGATGTTGATTGAACAAATGTAGAAAGGTAGTGAGATAGAAAATCCAGTATTATTGTGACAAAATAGCTACCCAATGCTAGCTGATGATCATGTACAAGTGGCAATGACATTCCATGTTTAGGCTAGATCTATATTATCATGAACGACATCTCAATTCTGAGATATAGTAAAGTTTTTTTTATTTATATTATCCCATATAATCAGTAATTCATTACAATTTGGTGACCAGTGATTGGGCTATGTTTTGTTCAGATTGTATTGATCATTTCCCCGGCATCATCATTTTTATCATGTTACAATATATATTATCATTAAAAGCCAGTCAACACTTAGACAATCCCAATATCAATAACAATCAAGAATTTCAAACTATTGTCAAAGCAACCTCCTTTTAACAATAAAGTGGAATCCCACCTTTATTAATGGTCTAATATATTTATATAGACATTAAAGATTGCAGTTTGACCACAGAGATTGAAATTATTGATACAAAGAAATTTAAACCTATTCTGAATGCAGACTAATAAATAATAGCAAACTGCAATTATAATTCTTAAATTGTGCCCAAAGTATTATTTAAATAATAAATGTAATAATGCTCAAGGCTATGTATTGTTTGAAAGTAACATTTTAATTATTTTTCATGATATAATAAATATAGGTTAATAAATTGGATGTTGTATTATATATATTTATATTATTAATTCAAATCATCACCTATAAAAATGTGTATATGCTTACATATCACATTTAAGGTAAACTAAATAGATTTGGATTAAAATTACAAGTAAATTTTAATCATATTTTTAAATAGATGTATGCAAGTACAGTATTTTCATGTATTATAAATTTCATTAAGGCCCTGCATAGTTTAGTGCAATTGTAGAATGGCGAACTTTAGAATTCAAAGTGCATGGATTGTTATTTCAGCTCTTCTATTTATGGTATTTGTCTTCTGACAGATAAACTATCACAGTATTGTTTATTCCAACTAAATAAAATAAACATTTTGGTCATTAAATATATAACTGTAAATATGTAAAAATTATGAGTGAATAATTAATTAACTTTTAATGAAAACAAGTGCATATATTCTGAAGATTTTGCCAAATCCTAGATCCAGTTGAGAAATATATTGCATAAATAATAACTCTTGAAATGTTTCATTGATTTTTGTCTTAAGCAATACTCTATTTTGCATTGCTGTTTGTTTCTGTTAATGATGCTGTAGTTAGGTTTTCATGAGAATTTAGCCGTTTGTGTTTGTTTTCTGTTATATAAGTATGCTTTTGATTTTATTATTTAATTAAGTAACAATTACTATGACTTACTATCACAAATGTTTATATCTTATAATAAATAATTAAAATAATCTGTTTTCTAATATTTTCAGGTATATAGTTTCAAGTGATTTTGCAAATAAAAAAGAAATGGGTGGAGGTAAGAAAATAATAATTTTCGAAATTATAACTTAATTTTACTTTTTAAATATGAAAAAAAAAATTCAATTTTTAAAGGAGTATGGAGTTGAAGTGTTTAATACAATGATAGCAGAATAGACTCAAATTAGAAAAATTCCTGAAAAAATAATCTCACTTTGTATCAGTTAGAACTGTTGTGCTCAGTCTCATAGTCTAGAACAGTGTTCTTCAACCCTTAGTCCACGGCCCTGTACGGGGCCGTGGAACTTTTCTGCAGGTCCACGTACACGGGCAGTAAAAAGTTTGTAATAATAAATAATAAGAGTTTAAACTTTTAATTAATATAGCCAATTTTTATTTATTTTTTCACATCATTTTTACCCAATTAAAAAAAAACAGAACGAAAACAAAATCTAATCAATCATTAATAAATTAATTTGTTTTTCTAGTTATCACAGATGTTTATGGGGGGGGGGGGGGTAGAATTAAATTTTTTATTACTTTTCTAAAAAAAATTAACAAAAAAGTTTTTTATTATATAAACTCCATATATATATATATATAAAACTTTATCTTATATATTTAACTTTGTTGTTTTGATCAGTTATAACAATTATGCTTATCTTTAAGAAAATTTATCTATAGACTTTTGCCGGTCTGCGAAATCTTATCCTTATTTTTGCTGGTCCGCAGAACCTTATCCTTATTTTTACCGGTCCACAGGTGTGAAAAGGTTGAAGACCACTGATCTAGAACATCGTGCCTTCCCAAGCAATTAATCATATGTTTAATAGGTTACTGATAATCAATTAAGGGGTAGAATAATTGGTAGATTTTTATTTACTTATTTATTTATTAACTGCCCTAATCTTAGTCAATCAAACAACTATCTAATCCTAGGCTTCCACTATTATTTTAAACATTATATCTATCGATCATCATTTTGCTTACCTTGTTTTACTATGTTGTTAGCATTCAGTGGTGGTATCTCTTTCTATATTGAACTGAAGATATGATCATTCAGTAATTCAAGGGATATTATTATAGCCATGATTAGCTGATCACTTTGTGACTTAATTTATTCAATGCTTGATTTTAGAGTATAGAGCGATGTCCCCACTGTGTAACAAAGACTAAAAATAAGCTTTAAAAAATTCAAGTATTGAATATTATAATTTTAAAGACTTTTTAAAAGAATTTAATTTTTTTTTTAATTTTCTATTCATGAATGCTTTTTGCCTGTGGAATTCTAAACTATAATATACTATGAACAAGCAATAACCCTTGCTCATTATAATGTTAGTTTCCATTGTTTACTTTGATACAGTTTCTCTTAGTTACATTTTATAAAGATTTTAAAATAAACATGAAAAAATTTTATTCACAAATTACCCCCCCCCCCTATCAAAGATACTTAATAAAACAGTGTAACTAATAATTCATATTTATGGTGTTTTTTTTAATTAATTTTTTTTTTAACTCCCATTAAAATTTCATTTCCTTTACTTTATAATTGGTCAGTTAGCATTTTTGTAAACAGAACACCTGAAAGAAGAAATCTCAACCAATAGTAAAAAATCATTGCATAAGACAATACATATATTATGAATGACTTTTACATATATATATCTTGTTCACTTGCTATATATATTTTTATATAAGTATGGATTGGGTATATTTGATTTACATATACTATGGAATTATATTCCATTAGAATGTGTGGACAATATTATGGTATTAATATTAAAAATTATTTAGCTGGACCTTTGATGCTACATTTCTCTAAAGCTTGCTTTGATAAAGATGTGCTGCATCATAATCCTAGCTAATCAGTTTTAAATATTAATGCCATAATAAATAGTAATTGTCCACACACTCTTATGAAATATTGTTTTATATTTCATTATTATTAAAATATTATTATATCTATATTTTATGAACTATTTATGTAATAAAAATGAAAATTGACTAAATTTTGTGTATTATCATTGTAAAAGTAATGCTTACTTTCTCTTTACACCAGATTAGTAGTCTGTTTCTATTCCAGTTATATATATATATTGAGGGAGATGATACAGTCTCATTTCAAAGACCTTAGCAACTTAATAAATCAGTAAATGTGATTATGATTATAATAGCAACATTGCATATAAGTAGAATATTTTTACTTTAGTTATATTTGTCTCATTTATTAATGAGTCGATCAAGATTAAAAAAGAAAGAAATTTTATTTCATTTTAATAAAGTATTTTTGTTTATATATATATAAAAGAATTTATACTTAAATCAATGCACTTATTATGTATACTTTTCTACCTATTAATTCGAAATTTGAACCTGGAAATTAAAAAAATAGAATAAATTAATATTAATATTAGAAAAATGGTCCAAAATAATTACTACAAATCATAATAATTCAATAAAACAATTGTTATATATACATAAAAAAATAGAATTAAAAAATAAATCATTCTTCTATAAATAATTTTATTAATAAATAATAAAGAGAATCATTCTCTTAGAACATTACCCTGTTTTTTGCCAAGAAGATTAGAATATTTTTAGATATAGAACATTTTGGCAATCAAAGTGGCAGAGATAAAAAAAACCTTTGTAGCATATAGTTGAGAGATCAGAATTACTTCCCATTATTCCAAGCATCTTCATTTAGGAAAACTGCTGCGATCTACATTTGTTAAAAGAAACTTCAAGCTAATTGGCACCAGAAAAATATAAATCAACAACTAGACTTATTAAAACAAATAAAATAACTAAAGTTAGTATAAGAAATATAATTAGACATTGTTCCTATTCTTAAAAATGATTTTTATATGTAGGCAGTGTAATTTTATTTGCATAACTTCTTATACATTTTGAGGAGTATTATGTGGTTTCCAACTCCATGTAAATCTTGGATAAATGAATAACCTTCTAATGAAAGATTTCTAGAAATACCTGCTCTTTTTGAAAGATATCCAATTACAAATAGAAATAATGTACATTTTAAAGAAATACTAAAAAGGAATACTGTTATATCTTAATTAAAGAAAAAATAACAAAAGAAATATGTAATTAACCTATTCAATTAGTATACTGAATGTTTACTATAAATAGGGTAATTTATTCAGTCTATATTCATCCTCACTCCATCCCAAACAACTGATATACATAACCACACACATGTGAAAAAAATAAATGATCCCCAATAAACGTATTTTGTGCAGAATCAACACTCATCAGTTGGGCCAGATCATTATCTTCCCCTCCCACACACACATATATAAATTATTAATCAATGTCTGTATTCCAATTATAATAAAATATATATAATTATTCAAAACAATACAATAATTAATACAGTAAAAAATTCTACACAGACACAAACTAACTTTTGACACTTAGTTAATTCAATCAATTTCAACAAAAAATATATGTGGTCCATGTTGCAGGAGGGGAAAAAAGCCAACATAAATATATATTTTTATAAAAGTTAAAAAAGAAAAAATATTCTATGAAATATACACTTATGTAGACGATTCTTGCATACAAAATGGCGATTATCAGTAGCAACCCCCCCCCACTGTCCTTCCTCCTCTGAAAGGGTTGTGGAACAAGTGATTGTGCCAGTACATGCTCTAAATGGAATTCTGCCAGGCAATCTAATTTTTGGAATAAACAAATAACAAAGTCAACATCTTCATTTATTTACAATTAAATAATAACAAACTTATAATTCAAAGATTCAAAAACACAGAAATTAGTCAATAACCAAGTTGAAATTGGAAAAAAAAGCACAGAAGTAAATAATGCAGTTGAAATTAAAATGTTAAAACAAATTCACAATAATAACAAGTGGTTAAGTTTAAAATGTACAAACAACAAACTTTTGAATCAGAAAAAAAATACCAAAATCTCCAAAACACACCTATATAATAGGTTCGGTTGACATGTTTCAAAGCTTGTTTTGTGCACATTCAAAAACACATTTTTCAATGAGGAAAAAAACTCAAATCGCAGGGGTTTAATTAAAATTAGCAACATTATGCATTTATCATGTATGTAAAAAGTCATCCTATCTTTCCTAGGTTGCAGGAATAATACCCAAGTACCTTTGTTAGCTATAGTCATCATTAAACTTCAATATCTGTTACTCATATTAAGTTTTTACTTTCCTTTTTTTTCTTTCATTAAAATAAGCTGATATATGCCCATTAGGTTCTCGGCTTAAAAGCAAATTTAGATAATTAATTGAAAGGTTATTTACTGTTAACTAGCACAAGTATAATTGCAAAATCATGACTTCTTGGATGTGATTCTATGAAGTCCATTATTATATAATTACATTTTTATTGGATTAAATACGTGACTTTCTATGAAAATATTTTATAATGAATTTGATCATTGTTATCATGAAAAAGAAACACCATTTACATTATAAAAATACGCACAAAGATATTTTAAGAAATGTAGTGTTGATTGTTTCATTAGAAAAATATAACAGGATAAAATCTAATGGAAGATTTTAAGAAGATATTGTATTGAAGTCTTTCAGAAAGAAAAGATTGCTAAAGAAGTTAAAATGCAGCTCCAAAGTATGAAATAAACATAATAATGGCTGAGGGCATTCTGTATATGAACATGCCTATGATTCATGAATTATTTTGTATAGTCATTGCAAAACTAATCTCTAGTGAGGTTTTTTTGGCTTTCAATCTCTCACTTTTTTTTAGTTTGAAATTGCTGCTGATAATAGTGTTGAAAATATAATTATTATTGGTATTAATTAATTTAATAAAATTCCATTTAAAACTTCTTATCTTTAGCAATAATAAGTCATAAAAAATAAACAATAAAACACTTTGTTCATTAACTAACAATTAATTGAAACAATTCCATGCACTAAATAGAATTTAAAATTCTTTGATATTCTAAATAATATTAATATTAAGGAGCTACATATTAATTTGAAATGAATAAAAAAGGTGAGAAATTCTCATTTGTATGTTTCTATGATCAGCATTGTTTATATTAATAATTATCATTACTTTTGATGCTATAAAAATTGCTTTTTAAATTAAATAAAATAGTGAAATTGATTAATTAAAATAAAAACAGAATTTTGTTGCTTGTATAGATATTCTGTAAAATGTATAAGTGAGGATCTATGAATGTAAGATGTAAATTCTTTAATATAAGGAGATATCTTTACATAACGTTTCAAAAAGATAAATTATTGTGGAAAAAGTGATTCTACAAAGGCATATATGAGTTTGCGTGATCAGTTTATTAACTAAAAGCATTTTTCTAATTTCAGTGGCTAGTGAATTATACATTTGCAGTACTTATTACCCTCTTTCCAAAAATAATTATTTAAAATATCTGCATTAACAAATTCATTAAAAATAAAATACAGCAGAGATAGCATGAGAGTAAAAGTAATTGGATGTTTATCATGAAATCATATGACATTCAAATTTTATCAATGACTGAGTTGAGTTTCAATTCGGGAATCTTTAGTTTTTGTTCTCTTTACTTTACCACTGCTGTACAACATGTCTGTATAATTGATTCAATTGTAAGAGTATTTTACAAGTAAGCAGAGGTTGCTCAAGGATGAGCAAAGATAACATACAGGTAGATAAAAAAAAATATTTTTTTATGAGAATAAAAATCAGACAATTATATAAATAGTTTTTTAGTTCATTTTCTGAGGAAAATTAATCGAAAAAAAAATCGTAATATAGTTGAATGAGATATGTAGTGAGTTTTTTATTCTAATGCTCAAACATTATTTCATGTCATAGATATTTATTTTAATAAAAAAAAAAAAATGAAATAACAATAAGAGTTTTAATGTAGTTTTTAAATCAATAATCTGCTGAAGATAAAACAAGCATTAGTCAAATTATTTAATAAAGATATCATGTTTATGAGAAAATATTTCTTCTTGTTTTTTAAATTAAATGTTTTTATAGTTTTTACATTCTAAAAAAAAAAAAAAAAGAGCAAAGTTATAAAAAAATTTTTTTTAATTTTTTTAGGTAAAGCTGGGAAGAAAAAAAAAGATGATAAGCAAATCGCAGAAGAAGCTGTAAGTTTGCATCATTTTTAGATAATTAAAATACTCATTTAATTTTATTTTATTTAACAAAAAGAAAAGTAACAATAACCTTTTACATTTATTAATTAACTACTTAGGTTAATTAATTAAAATAACTTTAGTAGTTATAAGCTTTTTTTTTTTTTTTAAATTATCTTGTGCAAATATAAATAGATTTTATGAATTCTTGTATAATAATTGTGATTTAGAACCGAAAAATATTAAGTAATTAATGATTTACAAAAAAAAACAAAAAAAACTTGATTTTTATTTTCAGGTAATCATCTGACAGAAGTGTACTTTTAGTTGAAGATACTCTTTATTATTATTATTTTTTTCGGAATAAGTCAACACTGATCAAAAATGATGCGACATGAAGAATTATAATCGTTTAATCATTAAATTAATTAGGTTATTAAATCAAAAACATTTAAAAATCTACATTAAAAAAAATACAAAAAGCATTAATGTGAAGAATAGTTAAAATGCCTGTTTAATTCAAATTGAGTGTGTGTTTGCACGTGCATATTCTGCATAATCTATTTTAATACATTGTACAGGCTTACACCTGCATTTATATATGTAATATATGTGGGATTCGAACTCAGACTTTCATACGACCTACAATTCTCAGTGCCATTTTATATTGCTGACTCACCTGATCACACACATGTCTTTCATGCTAAATCAGCACTCATTAAAATATGAAGATTGGTTATCTTAATATAAAGCTGATTACTAATTGTATATATGTGTGGAGATGGTAATCTGAACCAACTGATGAGTGCTGGTTTAGCATGATATACGTATATTGGTGAATATTTATCTTTTTAACATGTGTGTGATCAGGTGAGTCAGCAATATAAAATGGCACTGAGAGTTGTAGGTCGTGTGAAAGTCTTGAGTTCGAATCCCGCATATATTACATATATAAATGCAGGTATAAGCCTGTACAATGTATTAAAATAGATTATGCGAAATATGCACATGAAAACACACACTCAATTTGATTTAAACACACATTTTAACTATTCTTCACATTAATGCTTTTTGTATTTTTTTTTTTGTTCGATTGTTTTTTTAAATGTAGATTTTAAAATATGTTTTGATTTAATAACCTAATTAATTTAATGATTAAACGATTACAATTCTTCATGTCGCAGCTCTAATACCACAGTACCTTAATATTTTTAATGATCAATGATCAAATATATACATATATTATTCACATAAATTATGAATTTTTACAAAATGAGTCATCTGCCGTCAAACATGAAATGAAGTTTATCCTTACACTGCAGATATTAATATCATCACTCTGTGTAATGTATTTATTAAGATAAAAAAATCATTTATGGATTATAGTTAATGAAGCTGAAGAAGTTGTGTAAAAAATGATAAAAAAATTTTTATAGATTATAGTTTATGAAGAAAAAAGGATACAACGGACTTTTAATAAATAGAAAATGCAAGGTAAAGGTCTTTCATGGAGAATCATTTAAAGAGAAGGCAGTACTCATCAGGCTAAAGTAAAGGGTGTAATAATTTTTCATCCTTGAATTGTCTTTTAGCTAAGAATAATTAAAAAACCATTTACTGGCAAATATTGAATGATAGAATTAGGAGGTTATGGGCTAGCTATTTGAGGGGGAAATCCTAAACCATTTGAAAGGATTTTACCCAATTCTGGATAAAAATAAAAACCAAGATTAATCTAGCATATAAAATGTTTATATTATTCATTCTCAAGCTGAAGTAAAAAAAGACAATGCACAAAGTTGTTTTAAAACTTTTTCTACTTTTATTGACTGCTTATATGATAAAACTTCAATAAAATAATCTCAGTATTACTTAAGATTTAATTGTTCTTCAGGACACCAAAACCTTGTTGAATAATTCTTCTTCAAAATGTTGATAGTCACTCATATGGAGAAATTTTTTATCTATGAATTATGTTCTTTTTGTTGATTTTTAATAACTTTCTGTGAGAATTACCAACAACTCATGAGTAAGAAAAATATCATGCATAACTATAAGAACTAAAGTAAAAAATAAAAAATGTAAAATAACTTATTTCTGAATAAATAAGTAAATTTATATTAAATTTATAATAGTAAGACTATGTAGTCTAGAGTATAACTGAAAAACCTTAAAGAAATCAAAAGATTTAATATAAAAATGACACAGAATTTAAGGCCACAAAACAAAATACAACATGAGCTTTTGAACCCCAGCCAGCCTCAGTAGACTAATTAACACCATCAAGGACAGATTACCAAATAAAGATTTCCCATAAATAGTCTATGAGGTTCAATACAGTGGTCCAAGATGTACAGTGGTATATTATAGTAACCATTGTCATCCCTAGAATAGCACAGCATAAATATTTATACAAACATGCTTAAAAAAAACCCAAAGATAGGCTTGTCTTCTGGGATTATGAAAGAGCACATGATTGGCCCATAATGTACAGTCATATTTTATATCAAATCAAGGATCAATATCATTGCCAGTGTAGTACAACATAAATATTTATATAAATGTGCTAAAGAAAATCCTGAATATAGATCTATTATTTGATATCATGAAAGAAGACACAGTCACCGTTTTAATCTACAAAGAATTAACTAGTATGCCTAGAATACAATGACCAAAAGAGGAAGATAGAGGAAAGATTAATAGCTAATCACAAAAATGTTATAAACAGGAGAGAAAATGGTATCCAATTATCACACAAGTGGAATATATAAATGAGTCCATCTGTATAATTATAATAATAAAAAAAGATTATATAAGAAGCAGCAACACAACACAATAAGAATGCTATAATTATAATGCTGAGCAGAAAGGAAAAAACATTCTATTTCATTAACCTTATGCACATACATACATAAAAATATTACATATATAACAACATGAAAATTAAAATTAACAAAAAATTATGTATTAAAATTTTTTTTGAAAAGTATTTTAAGTAAACAAAAAAAAATGAGTTAACTAAAAATCAGTTTAAAAAAATCAATAAATGTTTATTCTATACAAAATATAAAGCAACTTTTAATGAATAACCCACTTCTTCAGTGGTTGTTTTTCATAAAAAAAACAGTGAAAAAAAAGTAATGGTCATCAGTTTTTTCCAATTGCCAAATGATGAAAGTTGTAGTGGTTTTATATTGTTGTCTTTAGAAGGGATTTTTTTTGTGTGTGAATGATAGCTAGAGAGCTATTTACTGACTAATGTTGGATGGATAATTTGTTAGTTGTAGTCTAATTACCTTAAAGAAAAATTCTAGGCTTTTTGGAAAGAATATCATTTATCCCAGACTCAAATTCAAGGTGTAGATATGGCAGATATATGCAAATTTGTAACAAATGATATACTTATTAATTTGGTGCTTTTAATTTTAGCAACCATTGTTTTACATTTTAAGAAAATTAATTCTGTTTAGAAAAATCAAATCATCAAACTTTTTTATTTGTTAATAACATTCAATCGTTATTGATATGAGTGTTATTAAAAAACTTGCATTACTGCAAGATTCATATCCAAATATGAAGTTCTTAATAGGTAAGTCAAATCATACTTATGTTATACATTTTTTAAGAATTTATTTACAATTTCTAGTAGGATTTTACAATTTATCCTAGTAAATAGTAATAACGAAGGTGAAAACTATTTCCTTATGTTATTTTATAGCTGACAGTTTTAAAGATTTGTAACACCTAAAAGTAAAATAATATATGTATAATATCCAAAGCTAAACTAGCCAATAATAAATAAATCAATTAAACTAAATTAAAAATTAAAAAACTAGTCAAAATTTAAAAATTAAAATTTTCATAATCAACTGATTTTATTGTCAAGACAGATTTCTCAAATGCAATAGAAATTTATATTTTTACATAATATATATTTCTGTTGTATTTATGTTTTTTTTTGTTGGTTGTGAAAATTTTAAATTTTGGCAAGTTTTTTTAAATTCTGGATTTGATGTAATTTATAATTATATTGTAACCTTATATTTAACCTTGTGGGTTAAATACATGTTTTAAAGTATTATATTTTTTTTAGAATATAATAAATGAATTTTCTTATTAGTACTATTATAATAAAAATCTTTGTTAAATATTTCAATAGTATGGATTGAAGTAATCTAGTTAGCCTATTTAGTTATCGGTTATTTTAAAAATATAACCTAGATTGTTTAATATTTGCTTGTAAGAATAAAATATAGTTTGAATATTAAGAAGAGTCAATTTAGAATTTGCTACATTTGAAGTAAATGTAATAGATAAAATTATTTTCTATATAAAAATATTTAACTCTATTAAACTTTTTAGTTGTTAATTTTTAAAATAAATAGTTTGAAAGTAATAGTTTATTAAATGTCAGTTTCGGTAAAAGTGTTAAAATTAAATTTTTAAATATGTATTAAATATAAGAGACTGGGATAAATGTCAATTTTAATTGGTTTTAAATATTGATTAGTAATTAATTTATTTCCTTGTTTTAATTAAAATAGTGGCTATATTTAATGCACATGTGTGTGTCTGAATATTTTGAGCATGCATGCGAAATATTTAAAATTAGAAAGATTTATTAAAAGTAAATGTAGTTTTTTTTTTTAAAGGTACTTCAAATTAGTTTCCAATGTTAAAAGCTTTTAATTAGAATAAAGTAAAAAAGTTAAATATAGTGATAATGGGGTATTTGAATAAAAGAATGTTTAATTTGAAAATAAATGAATAAGTTTATCTGAGTTAAAAATAATAATAATTTATTTAATAATTTTTATCAGAGTTAATAAAATTAATTATGTGATAATTAGTTGTCTAGATGTCACATGATTAAATCATCTGGATTGATAAAGTTCAAAGTCAGCTCAATTAAAAAATTAGAATTACATTAATAATTTGCATATTATGACAAACTACTGGAATGGGATTAGTTTTTGGATACAGGAAATGCAGTGGAAAATCTTGATGGATGGTTGTATAAAAGAAACATACCCACTATTATAAAAAAAAAAAATCTAATCTTATTCATTAATTTTTTAACTTCATTTTAGTTTTGACTTAAATTGACTGGTGGTATTTAACTTATTATTTTTTAAAAAAAGTCAATTTTGAAAAATGTAATCTTAATTCATTATCGTCCCCATGTCTGAATAAGAGTCAATTAATTATCCTCTGCAGTATTATTCCTAACAGTATATGTTTTCGCTGGCTTGTCAAACAATATATCTTATAATGATGTTTAAAAAACTTAGTTAGTTTCAAAAGAAGCAACGGAAAACTGCACACATAGGGAAAAGTATGTTATTTTATTCTTATATTCAAACATTAGTCTACTTCTAACTGTTTATTATCATAATTATCTTTGATAATTATCTATTCTTTTAATTATTTATTAATATTAATTTAAATTGTGAAGGAAATTATTTAATGTATGCTAAATTAAACTATGACAATAATGAACTGTTATCAGAATATTAAATTTATCATAAACAGAAGTGTCAATTATTTGAAGTTATCAAACTGTAATGAAAAATAAAGTTGTAAAAATCAACCTATTAAATGTCTTAAAGGGATGGCTTTATTCAAATATTTTCACATTAAAATAGGTAAGCTAACATTGAATTAACTTTACTATTCATCTCAAGTTCATTTATTTATCTGAATAGTTTTACAAATTGCTTATTGCTTTAAATATATTGCCTTATATTTAGAAAAAAAAAAGAAATAATTTAAGCTTGCATCCGCATAATTAATATAGCTAAAATATCAACTTATTATATGAAACTTTATGAAAAACAATTGATAATAAATATTATCTTTTTTTTCCATTGTGCCTTCGATTTTCATTGCCATTAGAAATACGTTATAAAAGAAACTATATGCTATTCAATAATCTGCTGTCAGTTCTTGCTATACATTCCGAATCTGTTAAAAGTCATTATAAATATTTTTCAAGGAACTTTATTATAAATCCTTATATTCGTGTTTGCTCTGCCTTAATGAAAGACTATCTGTTGCTGTATCATCCAAAGAAAATAATAATAAAAACTTGAATAGAAGAGATAATTTTCCTTTTAAAAAAAAGGAGAACTTTGATGTCTAAGTTAAAGAAAGGTATTATATTTAACATATATCTATTTTTTTTTTTAGTGTGTTTAAAACTATTTTTAGTGAAGATATATGTACTATATAATTAGATATTGTAGATTATTTTTAAAATTATTTCTGATATTACAAATATGTTTATAATGTTGGTGTTCAAGAAAAAGAATGGGTAAGATGTATGATTTAAAAAAAAGTTTATTCTGTAAGTTAATTTTACTATTTTTCTAGAATTTTCTAAATCATTGTTTAAGCTTAAATAATTGATTGTACCCAAAGGTATAACAGCTTTTTATGAATTTGGTAAATATTTATAAACGAAGGTATTATGAATGTCAGTGTGTGAGAGAGAATTTTTTAGATAGTTTATAAATTAAATGTCACCGTTATGCAAGGACAATTTTGTCCGCGTATACATATAATGTTAAACTGAGTGGATGAGTTATGTGCCTTTTATATGTGTGTGCGAGATGTACAATTATTCATTTATCATTATTAGCTCCATATTTCATATTATTAGTGTTATTCCTTTAAGCAAATTTTAGGTGGATATGTTATATATTATGTAATGGAATGGGTCTTGACCTTACATGATAGTAGACTAGCTAGGTCATCAAAGTGGGTAAGAGAGTCAATCTAGGATTTCTAAATATATATACCCATGCCCACTTTGATCTCATTCTTGGGAGATGAGGTATTAATACCCAAACATGTGTCAAACTATACCCATATACTCATTGTTTTTTCCATCTTTAGTTTTCGCTAGGCCCAGATTTCAAACTTAGGAAGAATATGCATAGTTATCTTGTTCAGGGTATGTCAATATCACTTAATGTATGGGTATGTGCAAATATGTGTAAGTGTATGAGGATATGCGTGAGTCTGTGAGAATATATGTGAGTGTATGAGAATATATGACAAATTGAGAATTGAATATAGAAAAATGCAAATAATAGTCTTTAATTCAAAAATATATATATGTAACAAGTTTATTAACAGTTAGCATAAATTTGTTAACAAAGTTATAACAAAAATAAATTTATTTAAACACCGATGAATATTCTTTGACTATTATTATTTATAATTATTGGCTCAACCCCTTGTTCTCTTCAAAGAATAATCATTTGATGTCAATATGGACACAAAGAAAAATTATTCTATAACTTATGATTATTTAAGTTACACTTGCTTACTAATTTATTTTATCAAAATCATAATTTATTATTATCTACAATAATTCGATGGATTAGTTCATACCAATTATATGGTGATGACATAGGATCCCTCTTTTATTGTTTAGTTACATAAAGACAGGCAAGACCATTCATACTATAACAATTAACTAAATGATTAGTAATTAACGAAAATGATTAATAATAACAAACAAAATACATGAATAATGTTTTCACTATACAAGTATTGACAATTAATATATATTAAGGTAAAATCTTACTATTCATGAGCAAGTTCTTATCTGAACCTATATTTTATTTTAATTTACAATAAAGTGAATAATGCTTATTTTTCTCTTATGTATCAACAACTTAAAAATGAAGCAATGTACATAAAATGAATATAAAAAAAAATTATGACATCAACCTAAGAATACTTGAGAATTCATAAGGAAAATGTCCTAAAAAGAGATTGTAATTGTCCTCCTTACATTTCATGTATTAAATGTTGAGATTAGAGTATTCTAGAACATCTATTATGTCAATTATAATTATCTCTTGATGTGGCTTGCTTTGAGATGTAGAATTTGTCATTTCATTTCTCCATAGTAGAGTTGATGTTATGCAGCATAGACAATAAATGCTAGGTTGAATTAACTTCAATTTTGGCAGTTACAGCTCCATGGGTGATGACTTTGTTCCTCGATGTCACTTTGCAATTAGCAATGTATGGTTGTATGTGTTGCTTTATATATATAATAAAATATTTTGAGTGAATTAAAGAAGCAATATCATTACCATTAGATATCTTGGGTTAGAGTCAATTTCATCTCTGGCTTAAAGTTGAAAATACTTAGGAGTTGTTGAGTAATTTAAAGCTAATTTTGAAGATTTTATTTTAGAATTCCTTAATTAGCTAGATTTGACTCCATGTGCCTTTAATTTAGATTTACTCAATATCCAAAGAGTTATTCCCTATAATGTTTTACTTTAATGATGGCCAAATTCTCTATTCAAATTGCAAGTTCAATCACTTTATTCAAATATTGTGTAGGTTATTCAGCTGATGAGATTATTTTGTATGATCTTTGAGAAAGTCATTTATTTTTATATTTTTATATTCACTAAAATAAGGATGTCAGGTTCATGGTTATAACTTGGATTAATTATTACTTCATTAGTTGTGATTATATATATATATATATATTGTAAGAGATGGCTTACAACCAACCTTCACGCATGTCCTAGTTTTTTTTCACAATGTTTGAATTCAGGCCAAGTGGTAGGCAAATAAAATATCTTACATACCTGCTTATACACATGAAGTATATATGTATCTAACATACATATAAACTAATATGCTTGTCTATTTGTAGAAATTAATTTTTTTTTCTCTTTATTTAATATCATTAACTAAAATAATAATTAATTGACTTAAAGAACAGACATAATCAAAGGTCAAAATTTATATGAGGTCGAAATTGTTGCTAAGTGATTAAATCTCAATAATGAAGATTAAATAAAAGGTTGTTTTCTCATCCTTGGTGTTCGCCTTAAGATGTCGCTACTTCTAGGTAAATTCCTAGAAATATACCGTTTTACCGGCATTCACCCAACAAACGAGTAAATTTTCTACGCTATAAACGCAGAAAAAGACTTTTCACGTTATGTTGGGCGGCGACATAAGCCAACACAAAAAGACTTCTTTCTATGATAAAACACAGAAAGAGTTCCCGACAATGACTGCTGTTTATGGCTTTTTTTTTCTATGCTAAAAGCAAAGAGAAATGCCTTTATTGGCTGCCGTAGTTAATTTTGTAATTCATTTTCTCGTAAACTTCGAATATCTATTAGCTCTGTAATTTCGTGTGAGAGTGTGTATATTTGAGCCAGTTGTATTTTTTTAAAATTTGATTAGACATATTTTTTTAATGTGATTTAACTTAGTTTAGTGTTGTAAATTTATTAATAATGATGTGAGGCTTCCATGAGGAATGTGTAACCCTCAAAAAGTTATTTGAAAAGGTACACGCCAGCATTTATTTGACAATCACATGAAAAAAAATATTCTCGTGAGAATTCATTCAATAACAAATAATATGGCTGCAGTTGTGTCTAACACGGAGTATTCGATGTGGGAATTGCCAACAACTGAAGCCAGCGCTGTGGCATATTTGCAAAATATCCTGTTAAAAGAGAAAAAGTGTGTATGCGGTGAGGAAATGCAGATTGGTATTAATAAACAGTTGAGAAATTTTATATGTAAATCAAAAAGTTGTCGACGAAAGTGTTCGATTCGTAAAGGCAGCTGGTTTGAAGGATTCCAAATGCCATTCATGAAATGTTTAAGATTGCTATACTATTGGAGTCGTGAAGAGATGACTGTACAACATGCTGTTAAAGATCTACAGATGAGTCGCGGTGTCTATGCCAGGTGGAAGCATTCTCTTCAAGAACTGTGCCGTGAAAGCCTTTCATCAAGATCTTGCACTCAAATCGGAGGAACAGGAATGTCTGTTGAGGTTGATGAGACCCTTTTCAGTCATCGGAAAAACCATCAGGGCAGAATGCTTCCTCAGCAGTGGTTTTTGGAGGGTTGTGCAGAGAGAGTAGGGACTGTTTTGCAGTGGCGGTTCCCACTCGATCTGCAAACACACTGCTACAAATTATAAAGGACAACATAAAACCAGGATCTACCATCTACGACTGCTGGAAAGGGTATAAAACTTCTGGCCTGGAATCAGCAGGATTTAAACATCTGCACGTAAACCACCACTACAACTTTGTGGATCCTGCAACAGGTGCGCACACCCAAAATGTTGAACGTTTATGGGGCTGTCTCAAATCCCAAAACAGGAAAGATCGTGGCACACACAGGCATTGCATGGATGATTACTTGTGCGAGTTTCTTTGGCAACGTCTGCACAAGGGAGAAGATATTTTGAGTGTGATTTTGTTTGAGATGCAACTCATTACAAAGTAGTTCAATTGTTTGTTATTGTTGTTAATATATATGTTCACATAGTTCAATAACAAGTTCTAGTGTTATTTTGTTAATGATGTTTCTTCGTTTAAACAAGTGTTTTTTGCCACGGGCAATGTTGTTGTTGCTGTTGTTGTTTTCATACTCAAATAGACCAAGAAACAAGAACATGTAGGTGAGTTTTTTTTTTTTTTTGTATATTAACTATCAATTTATTTAATGATTTAGAAATATATTTTATACAAATGTTTTTATCTTTTATGCAAACAGCATTACTTTTTATTAAAATAATGATGTTATATCCATTATAGAAATATATACACAAACAAAAATAGCACAGTTTCCGAGTATTAATTACTATCACAAAAAGAATAAAAAGTATTCGTATACTAAATCTAAATGTAGGAGATAAATTGAAGGTTACTTTGATCAGATTCACACTATTAAAAAAAAAACGTTACTTTGAACTTAAAAAAAAAAAGGGGAAGTTCGTAGTGGGGAATATTTTGAATTTTTACTATTGAAATATCGTTACTTTTTATATTTGCCAGTTTTTAATTACTGTAAAAATATTTTTAAATAAAAACCATACTACTCGTGTATGAATTATAAATTGTAGTATATAAATTACGTTACTTTTGATAGATTTAGAATTACCTCTTGCTTTTTTAATGATTGATTTACTCTTGACCAAAAATACCGTAACTTTAAAAAAAGACACACATAAAGTCCAAAAAAAAAAATGAGAAAAAGCCCTGTAACTTTAAAGACACACACACACAAACTCAAAAACAATTAAGATTAATAAACATTGACTTATTACATCTTGCTTTTGAATCAAATTATTGATTTACTCTCGCAAAAAAATACTGTAACTTTAAAAAGACATACCTAAAGTCCCAAAAAAAAAATTCGAAAAAGTCCCGTAACTTTAAAGACACATGCACAAACTCAAAAACAAGATAAGATTAATAAACATTTACTTATTACATCTTGCTTTTGAATAAAATTATTGATTTACTCTTGCAAAAAAAAAAAAAAGACCGTAACCTTAAAAAGACACACGTAAAGTCAAAAAAAAAATTAGAAAAACACCGTAACTTTAAAGACAGACACACACAAACTAAAAAACAATATAATATTAATAAACATTTACAAAAATTAAATACTAACATCATATAATAGTATTAGTTATTACATATTTTATTAGAAATGTAATAAATCTTTTTATATCAAATCGATCACACAGGTCCGGCCCTGGAATTGTTATACGTATATGTTTTTCATTAGCATCAATGCCATCTTAAGGTGAACACCAAGGATGAGAATACAACCAAATAAAATAATGTTTTACAATTTATTTTTTTGATTAAGTTGTAACAATAGGTTTTAGCTAGCACGAGAAAAACAATCTAGCATTTTTCACTTGTGGTCTAACAGCAGAACTGTCAGCACATAAAAAAAAGTTTTATTTTTTTTTTAAAAAAATGTTCTGCGTTTAAAAAAAAGAAAACAGTAAGAATATGTATTTTAAACTTTAATGTCAATATTTTAAAATTAACACGAAATCTTTATAATTTGGATAGAAGAAAATTAGAAATTTAATCTTAACTGATTAAGTGATAAACTTCAATATATAATTTAATTTGTTTTACATGCTTGAATTTGTTATTATGGAAATAATGGAAAAGAAATGTGAAACTACTAGAAATTGACTGTTTCTTTAAGGTATTCATATATGTATATATTAAAGCCACAATAAATAATAGTCAATAATAGAGGAATCATTATAATGTGTGTGGGTAAAACCAGTACTATAGGCATCTCCAAATTTATCTTTGATGTCATTTTAAAAGTAACCATCAAAATGTCTATTTACAAAATGCTGGTGAACATCAATCTTCAATGGATTTATATATGTTCAAAAGAGATAATTGGTATGTGTTTGTTTTTAACCAAGTAGCATGAAAGATATAAATATTAACAGAGTGGTGAACAGGAACATTATGCATGGAGATTGACACTTAAGTTTATAAACCCTTAACTGTAGACAAAATGCTTTTTTCTCTCAGGATAAATATATTTTGTTTTGATTCACGTGATTTTTATTTTTGTTTTTATTTCTATTTGAAATTTTCTTGTATTAAGATTTTTTTATTTTTTATTGTGTATTCAAGATTCATTTTCAAATTCGATCACCTGCAATTTAAAAGTGAGAGCAGTGAATGTATAAGTGTCATATGTTGATGTATTTTAAGAAGAAATCATAGTCAATTAATATGTATAATTTTTAATAAAAGTAGATTTACAGATTCCTCTGAAAATTCAACATTGATCCATCAATGCGACCTCAAATAAGGTTTTTATATATTTAACATTGAGGGCAAACTTTAGGACGAATAAAACTATATTATTTACTAATAAGTTTTAATAATATTTACTTGTAATTTTTTTTATTTCTGAGTGCATAATTAATCCACTTGAGTAAATGGTCTTTTTCTTATCTTTCATTAATTTTTACTATGACTTACACACACATAAGATGGTAGTGGAAATATATATATATTTTAATAAAAAATAGCTATAAATATATTTACCCCAACCTATAAATATCATTCTAATAATTATATTAATGGGGTAATTTTAGAATTACTGAACTCTCATTTTGCTTTTCTTTTTTGTTTTGTTTTATGTATATATTTAGTGAATTATCTAATATCATTTTGTATATACTGTACTGTGAATTATTTTGTTTCTGTTGTGTTAAGCCATCCAATGATAGAAGACCATTCTTGTTAACTGAATATGTATTTATTTTATTTTTTGTTTGTAAATATCTATTATTATATGTAATATAATGGGACGATCCTTTTCAGAACTCGAGGAAGTCGCATCTAACTATATTCAGACTTTGGGTCTTCTTATAGAATGCCATGGATGATGTGATTTAAAATATAATCCAATCCACTCCTCTATTAATAACCTCGTTACTCTCGGAATTTGAGTTCAGAGTAGAAATCGCAATCGACTCTCTTCAGGCATTTCCACAAATATCCCATAGTAATAATAAATTTAGTATAAGCTATATATAACTTCTTTATGAATATTAAATCGCTAAGTTGATTTAACATATATATGCATGAGTATGTATATTTATAATTATTGGTTTTATAAAATAACTAAATAAAATAAGCGAGACCTGTTTAATTTTAAAATCAAGTTTAACACATTTTAATCCGTAATAAAAACAAAAATATTATCACATAAAAATATTAAAATTTAGAATTATAATCTGTGCTCATATTTAAATACAATAATAAACTATTTAACATTAAAAAAAAAAACAATGTAATCATTTACATATATATAATTCAAAATCATGTGTATAATAAATAATACACATGATACATTATAAATCTACATATTGTGTCATTAAAATGATTCAGTGTGTGTTATATGCCTATATAAGATAACATTCATTCACACTAGATTAATAATATAATGTATTCTGATATTAGTTATTTATGTTTAAAAAGAAATTATGTTAATTGTCAGGTAAGATTCAATTTGGAGTATAATAAAACTTACTTCCAAATTGAAATAATTTAAAAACTTTTATTTTAGTCAGCCGTCATTTTCATCAGAGTATATATCAAAATATCAACATCTAAATTTTATTAAATAAATAAAAAAAATAAAATGTTCATCTTATCAGTTCTCCACTTTAATATACGAAGTAATTTTTCCAAGTAAATATAATTATCCACAAAGGAAATAAAGTTTAAGGGTTATTAAAATACACAATGAAGTAATCCAAGATGAGAAAGAATAACGGTTTTATATCCCTCCTTAGACGAAATAAAATGATGATGAATGTTGAAACATAAAGTTCATTGATCATCCTTCGAAGAGGCAATCCAGATATTCATTCTTTAAATATTTGCATAGTAAAATATTTAACATCTTCTTCAATATAATACTCCAATATTAAAGCAGCTTTTTAAATGAGAATTACGACGATTATACTTTAGGCATTAATTAAATAGGAATAAATTTACATGTTCAGGTTTAAAACATCAGCAGAAATCCTTGGCATAAATTGTCTAGCCAGAGAACATCTTTATAAATTTTTGTCTTCTTAAATATATATTTTGAAAACTCATTTTGAAGACATTGATAACTCTTATAACCTTGTCAATTTCAATGATTATTTTTTTATAGTTCTTTATACTATTAAAAGGCAGTAAATTAATTACTTGAAGAAAGTAATTAAAATATTGAATCTTCTTTTTTTCTTAAATGTGTTCTAAATTCGAACACATTTAAATTTACAGACGTAGTTCTTGCCTTGATAACTAAATAGAAGATTATTGTTATAACAATATTAGTTCATTTTTATACTGGATTAATTTCAGCAAGCATATCACATAATCATATGCACACTTTCTATTGTTTAAAATATACAATTTGTAATGAACCCCAAACGTTTATTTCCTTTGTTTCAACTGATAAAAATGCAATGTTGACTTAAGGCTTTGTCAAATGTCAAGTTTTAGTTAATAAAAAAAAAAATATTAGTTAGAAACATTTATTTATGTGTGTGTATAAACAAATTAGAATTATTCATTTTTTAGAGTTATTCTTTTAATACTAACTAGTTTATGTATATAGCTGATATATGAAAAGCTTAAGATAGGTGTAAGTTATTTATATCTGTTGATTCGATATAGGCATGGTTAAATTCACAAAGAAACAAATTGTTTTAGGTGAGGCTCATATGGTACTCTCACATTACCCCCCCTTAAAAAGTTCAAATTTTATATTTTCCATTAAAATTTGGACACTTAATGTGTGTCAATGTATGCATTAAATATAAAGTTGTGGAGCTTGTTTTTCTTTCTTGCTTTTATCAACCCTTATTATTTATTTTATTTTCTAACCCTTTTCTTTTTCTCTATACTAAACATCATTCAGTTTAACTAGAAGGACAAGGAGGTTCATATATATAGGGTTCTTTCTTTTTCTCCCCTATTTTTATTTTTCTTTAATGGATTCATTGTTATGTGCCTCTTTTATAGATGACACATATATTTGTTTGGTAGTCTCCATCCTGCTTTTCTTTAAGACTCATGGACTTTTTTGAGAACTATCCAAAACATAAGAACATCCATCATTCAGCATGGATTAACTCTTAAAATGATTTTAGTTTTCAGGTATCCTAAGAATTAATTTTAATTGCTTACCATGCCCTCATCAAAGAAAATTAATGTCTTTTTTGACTTATATACATCCTTATACATATATATACCTATATACTTTTTAAATGTAAACTTTTTCTCTCCTTACCTATTCCAAGTGATCTTTTCTTCCAATATTTTACTCTATACATAAGTAGAATGTGGTAAAATATTATTAATTCGTTTGACCAAAGTAGGGTTTTAAAGCTCTAGCATTGTAAGTGCCTTTAACATCTCCCTTTATATTGATCCAGAATGCATTGGGACCTGTTTGCTTTATAATAGTATAAAGTCCTTCACGTTGATGGTAAAACTTTTGATATTTGCTCTCTTGGGGTTTACTCATATGAGGTGTTTTTATAAAAACTTGATCCCCAATTTTGAATTTGTGTGAAGTTGTCTTCACATTTTTATTTCTTTGATTGGCCTTTTTTTTAACAAATTGTTTACAAACTTTTACACTATATTTTTTTGTATCGATATATATATCCACAAAGTGCATGTACATTGGCTAAATGCTAATTGTTATTACAATTTAACAATATCATGCTATATAAAATAAATCTCTTATTTATATATATCCATATCAAAATATATAATAATGGACTTGCATTTTAACCATAACTTGCACTCTAATAAACCTGTAAGTATTTTTTTTCATACTTTGGTTAACTTGATGCATTTTTTTTATTAATATCTACTTCACTTATTTATATACATATATAGATTTATTCTCCTAAAAGAATAGCCTACTGGATTCAATCATTAACGAAAGTCCATTGTTATATCCCAAAGTCGTAATCCATGAAGTCCTTCCTTATATATGTGCTTTATTTTTTAAGCACATCCATTAACATGTTCAATGAATGTGAAGGGACCTTCATAAGTATTACACAACCTATGGAATTGTGAACCTTTCTGTCTCGTAGCTTGTATTATAAATACCTTTATTATTGTCTGAAGACTTTTTATAATTTGTTCATTTTTAGGATTATGGTGATGCTTCATACACCATAATTTACACTTAAGACAATTAAATCTATTGCCTTCATTCATATCTTCTAAATTAAACCTTCTATTAAGACAACCTTCTTTTCCATTAAATATTATCATTGATAATAATATTATCAGATGGTTGTCATACAATTTATCAACACCTCGTTGATGAAATGTTTTACTTTTGTTCTGGGAGTAAAAACAAATATGATGGGATGACTCAAAATACATTTCACTGTTGTATTCATCTATTATATCTTTAGATAGTGGAGTCATCTCAAGTTTCATGAGTTCGTGATTTAACTTGTTATTAATGCAAGAAATCTGAAGTCTTAATTTATCTAGACATTCAGTATTATCAGTTGACTGTGTTTCTTTCAAGTCCTGAGACTCAGAATTTAATTTATATTTCACATGATCCATATCCTCTTCTCTTTGTAAGATTTTTGGATCAGGTTCAAGCAGTTTAGTAATGCTGCAATGATCTTCTACTTCATTGCTCTGCTGTATGGTAAAATAATAGTCATGGCAGTTTTCTTCTGAAATATTCATTTGAACTAAAAGTGATTTGTTCTGGATGCTGTCATCATATTCACAGATCTCATGCTCAGGGTAAGCTTTGGATTCTTGGCATTGAAGTGCCATCGATATGGTTGATGCCTTTGTGTCATGAAGTCTTTCTACTTCATTGGCAGTTTGTTTCTTTTCAACAACAACTTTGATTTCTACTTACATCTTTTCCTTAACATTATCAATATTTTTCTTTAACTCTTCTTTTATAGAAAGTATATCTTCTTTTAATTTCCCTTCCATATTATCCATATTAACTTTAGTTACCATATTAACACTCATTCTAGCCATTTCTCCCTTCATATCAGCATTCATTTTATTTATATCAGCATTTATATTATTCATATCAGCTTTTATATTATTCATATCATGTTTTATATTATTTATATCAGCTTTGGTTGCCATATCAGCTTTTATATTATTTATATCAGCTTTGGTTGCCATATTATTCATCTCAGCTTTTATATCCATTATCATTTGGACCAATTGAGCCATATACTTATCACTTCCTTGAGGTTGTACTATTATATCTTCAGTTACCGTTTGTGTTTGGGGTAATATTTGACCTGTCATGTGAACTTGTGAAGGATGTTCAACTTCTTCTACAGACCCCTCAGACATTAGGACTTGTAAAGACCCTTGTTCATCACTAATTGAAGTAATTTCTATTTCACTATCTTTATTACTTAAAGATTCTTCTAAACTCTTTACTTCCATTATTCTTAGCTTTTTCTCACTTCTAGTTATCATTAATGAAAAAAAAAATTTAAAGTTATATATAAATATAAGTTACTTTCCTTTCAAAGTAATAATTTAATATATGCCATAAGATTTCATGCTGTGTTTATGCCCTTAAATGTAATTCTATTTCTCCTACTTTTATAAGATGTTGATAATATATATTTTAATGCCCAAATTATAATTGTATTTATTTATTTATTTTAAAGCGACTGATTTATCTGTTTGCTACGGTTTATTTTATTTCACGGTCTCTATTATTTATTATTCAGTGTTTTTACCAATTCACAACATACTCATATAATTTATTTTTTTAAACTATGGATTTAATTAATGGAAAACTACTGTTTCATGCCTTAAGTATGGGTGCCATGTATAACGGGACGATCCTTTTCAGGACTCGAGGAAGTCGCATCTAACTATATTCGGACTTTGGGTCTTCTTATGGAATGCCATGGATGATGTGATTTAAAATATAATCCAATCCACTCCTCTATTAATAACCTCATTACTCTCGGAATTCGAGCTCAGAGTAGAAATCGCAATCGACTCTCTTCAGGCATTTCCACAAATATCCCATAGTAATAATAAATTTAGTATAAGCTATATATAACTTCTTTATGAATATTAAATCGCTAGGTTGATTTAACATATATATGCATGAGTATGTATATTTATAATTATTGGTTTTATAAAATGACTAAATAAAATAAACAAACGAGACCTGTTTAATTTTAAAATCAAGTTTAACACATTTTAATCCGTAATAAAAACAAAAATATTATCACATAAAAATGTTAAAATTTAGAATTATAATCTGTGCTCATATTTAAATACAATAATAAACTATTTAACATTCAGAAAAAAACATAATGTAATCATTTACATATATATAATTCAAAATCATGTGTATAATAAATAATACACATGATACATTATAAATCTACATATTGTGTCATTAAAATGATTCAGTGTGTGTTATATGCCTATATAAGATAACATTCATTCACACTAGATTAATAATAGAATGTATTCTGATATTAGTTATTTATGTTTAAAAAGAAATTATGTTAATTGTCAGGTAAGATTCAATTTGGAGTATAATAAAACTTACTTCCAAATTGAAATAATTTAAAAACTTTTACCTTAGTCAGCCGTCATTTTCATTAGAGTATATATCAAAATATCAACATCTAAATTTTATTAAATAAATAAAAATAATAAAATGTTCATCTTATCAGTTCTCCACTTTAATATACGAAGTAATTTTTCCAAGTAAATATAATTATCCACAAAGGAAATAAAGTTTATGGGTTATTAAAATACAGAATGAAGTAATCCAAGATGAGAAAGACTAAAGGTTTTATACCCCTCCTTAGACGAAATAAAATGACGATGAATGTTGAAACATAAAGTTCATTGATCATCCTTCGAAGAGGCAATCCAGATATTCATTCTTTAAATATTTGCGTAGTAAAATATTTAACATCTTCTTCAATATAATACTCCAATATTAAAGCAGCTTTTTAAATGAGAATTAGGACGATTATACTTTAGGCATTAATTAAGTAGGAATAAATTTACATGTTCAGGTTTAAAACATCAGCAGAAATCCTTGGCATAAATTGTCTAGCCAGAGAACATCTTTATAAATTTTTGTCTTCTTAAATATATATTTTGAAAACTCATTTTGAAGGCATTGATAACTCTTATAACCTTGTCAATTTCAATGATTATTTTTTTATAGTTGTTTATACTATTAAAAGGCAGTAAATTAATTACTTGAAGAAAGTAATTAAAATATTGAATCTTCTTTTTTTCTTAAATGTGTTCGAATTTAGAACACATTTAAATTTACAGACGTAGTTCTTGCCTTGATAACTAAATAGAAGATTATTGTTATAACAATATTAGTTCATTTTTATACTGGATTAATTTCAGCAAGCATATCACATAATCATATGCACACTTTCTATTGTTTAAAATATACAATTTGTAATGAACCCCAAACGTTTATTTCCTTTGTTTCAACTGATAAAAATGCAATGTTGACTTAAGGCTTTGTCAAATGTCAAGTTTTAGTTAATAAAAAAAAATAATATTAGTTAGAAACATTTATTTATGCGTGTGTATAAACAAATTAGAATTATTCATTTTTTAGAGTTATTCTTTTAATACTAACTAGTTTATGTATATAGCTGATATATGAAAAGCTTAAGATAGGTGTAAGTTATTTATATCTGTTGATTCGATATAGGCACAGTTAAATTCACAAAGAAACAAATTGTTTTAGATGAGGCTCATATGGTACTCTCACAGTAATTAATAAATGTATTTAGTTGTTTAATCCAATCTGATCTCTGTTTGATCATCACCATCATCATTAAGCATTTGCACCACTAGATGTTTGATCATCACCATCATTACACATTCATATTATTAAAAGTTTAATCATCACTATCATTAAGAATTTACACCATTAAAGATTTGATGATGATCATCATCATCAGTATATGTTGCTCTTCTAATTGATTGATCATCATCAATATTTTCTTTTTTGTCTATGCTTATATATAGGCATATTTGGTTAATAATTGAATAGGTCCATCCCTGAAGAGAGCTGACTGCAAGAACTTCCTGAGTTTGAATTCTGTGGTGTAATGGGGCCTAAAAAGGGAGATGTATGGAATATGCATTAGTCCAAATTACATTGAAATATTGTCAGTAAATTATAAGTTAGTATATTGAAAGTAGATGTGATTTAGAACTAGGCATTTCATTATGTCATCTTTTGCATCCTATTCGAAGGCCTAGGTCTGATAGTAGTGAGATATGCTTCCTTGTTATGTGCCATTTCTGATTCTGTAATATCTGGCGCACCTAAATGGGACATCGAATCATGGATTTAGGATATGACTTGTAGGTTGTTTGACATATATCCCATAGTTCCATTATAATATATATAATATATTAATGATAAGAAAAAAATGTTATTTGTTATTTCTTTCCTTTAAATAATTTTTATTTTCTTGCTTGCATCTAAATCTATCTGATCATATTTACCTCGTATAGTTATAATGTATATGAATTACATACTTTCTTGAGATGTTCATATATGCTTTTTATGATTTAATTAAGAGAATGTATTTATTGTAAAAATAAATTAAATATTTAATTGGAGAAAACAATTAATTGTTTCTCAGTTACAGTGCTTGTGACTAGTTTCATTTTTTTAAATGAATTTTATTGATTTTCATTTGCAATAATGTTGTGGTTGGTAGAAAATGTTGTAATGGGTTTTGGATTTGAATTAGGCAAAGGGTGTTTTTAATGGTATTGTAGGGATGTAAGGCCACACCTTACAATTATTTTTATTTGCATTTAGCTTTTCTATAAGTGAGAGTGTGACTCATTTATTTATCGGCACTGCCTTTATAGAGTTAACAGGTGATCATTATATTTTTGCCAGTTCATATTTTCCTTATCCACTTTGCCTAGTATTTCAATGTTAGATCATATTTTAGTATGTTGCAAATATCTAAAGACATGTGTATCTTATATTTCATTATTCGTTCTGCTATAATTTTTTTTACACTTAAAATATATTATAAATGAAATATTACCAAAATCACACTTTTCTTTATTTTGTTGTAATATTCTATATAAATACAATTTAGCTTTGAACACTTTTTAGCAAAACTCTTTTACATATATACATACACCTATGTTTTGATTGTCCTGCAGTCTTCTTCAGAGTGTTGATAAAATAGATCTACACTCTTAAGAAGACTGCAGGACAGTTGAAACATATGTGTATGTATATATGTAAAAATAAAGAGTTTTGTTAAAAAGTGTTCAAAGTGTTTTGGATAAATTGTATATTATAAGTGTTGAGCATCTGCATTTTCTTGCTCCAGCATTGGTTTCATTAGCATTATCTCAATGTGCATTTATCATGCTTAATATTTATTGCTATTTTTTTTAAAAAAAAAAAAAACTTATAAAGGTCTCCACACTGTACTTTCAAACTTTTTTTGGGTCATAAAAAGTATTAAATATCTTATTAAAGGCATATAAATGTATTGTTACTCTATGGATACAGTGTTTGAGATCAAGACAGCATTTGATAGATGAGAAAACTGTTGGGTCGTGGATATAACTTATAAAATTTTTAGGAATGATTTTAAGTAAAGTGTACCTGTGTAAGATTTGTTAATATTTGTCAATATAATATATTAGATTAAGAAGAAGTAATAAAGCTTGTTGTAAATAAGTATTTCTCTTATATAGATTGTTATATGTTGTAAATAAATATTTTGTTATTAATTAAAAACGTTTTTGTTTCATTGTCATTATGATATTATTGCATTAGCATATGCGTTTATAAGAATATCTACTTTGATAAAGTTTTCATCATTAATTATTTTAAGAGTACATTTCAATGGTTACATAAAATTTATTTATTCATTTTGTTTATTAATTATGCTACTTGCACTTTCAGAAGATAAATATATTATTTACTCTATTTCAAA
Organism: Epiperipatus broadwayi; assembly: GCA_028023455.1. NCBI lineage: Eukaryota > Metazoa > Onychophora > Udeonychophora > Euonychophora > Peripatidae > Epiperipatus > Epiperipatus broadwayi. Next base: position 7,937,385 of record JAQFVV010006222.1, read on the forward strand.
TGTACTTGTTATGTAGTTGACAGCATAAAATATATCCGTACTGCTTTCTGCATTACTCCATATTATTGCCTAATAAAAAATTGCATTAGAAGATATAAGATTTATATGTTTTATAGTTAGTAGATCTGAAATAATTATATTTAAATAACTTTGCAATATTTAGAAATGTGTTTTTCAGCTTACTAATCACGTATTATTTAAGTATTTAAACACTTTATTATTATGTGTTTTTATTTCTGCTTTCTTAAAATACTAATATCAAGGATAAAGTTAATATAGAATATAAAATCTTCCATGTGTAGCTTAAATAATAGTTATTATATTTCTTAAAAAGCTAAAGTATTACCATTAGCTTTTTTGTTCCAATGGCATTTCAGTCTGAATTTGAATCCTGAGATAAATTTTAAGACCTAAGATAAAATATTATAAATTGCAAAAGGACCATTATTTTAAATAAGATAAAATTAAACTTGAGATAAAATTTGGTATAATATAAGAACCGTGTATTTAATAATTATATTTAGCTGAGGATTCATACTCTGGTGTTTCAAAACTGGCACCCCATCACCTTGATTGTAAGATTTCTTTTGTTCCAGCATCCTTTGGTCAGTCTTTATGATTACAATATATATATATATATTGCACATAGCCCAGATTATTGAACAAATATATTCCAAAATTAAAAATTTAAATTTAAAATTGATTTTATTTCACTCATATTTGCAAGAAAATTGATGTTTGTTCTTTTTAAATATTTAATGAGTGATAAATTTTAATGATTATTAAACACTAAAATTATTAATTTTGAGTTTCAGGATTATTTTGTTATTGAAATATGAAATTTTTTTAAGGAATGTGTTATGAATACAAGTAAATTTATTTTTTCGTTCATTAAAAAAAATAATGACTGTTTTTTTTTTGATTGGAGACTTGATTAAAAGAAAACAGGGCTTTTTCTGCTCAATAGAATAGTTAATTGTATGTGGGGTTTTATAATTAATATAGAGATTTAAAGGCAGAAATTCTCAACTGCAGGAAGGCTTAAAAATGATTGGGAGATTAAAACCTTGGAGATACAGACATTTTCTGATTGTGGTCACTTTAGATCTTTTTTGTTGCACTGGAAGCAACACATAAACTGGAGAAACAGCAACACAGTATTGTACATTTCTATTAAATTCAGCGTTAGTATTTTCTTGTGTGATGTCAATGAATATTTTGAACAGATGAAAGAAGTACTTTGATCATCTTTTGAATAATTATTATGAATTGAGATCATGATGTATTCATTTTGTTTATTTATTTAGATTTGCACAAAAATATCCAATATAGTTAAGACATCTAATTGCAATTTTAAAAATGGAAAGACTTCAGTTCTTGATATCTTTGGAGAAGTTTTAAAATAAGATGGTGATTTGTTGCTTCAAAAATAATTTTTTTTAGGAATATGTGGACTCACAAAGTTGTGGCAAATGATTTTAAAGATATTTCTGTTGTTCCAGTTTTTAAAATAAAAGGTATGACCAAGATTGCAATAATTATTATGGAATATTGACTGCAGGAAAGACACATGATTTTGTTGAATAGATTACTTCCAATATTAGAGATTCAGGGTGGTTTCAAAGACCCAAGACATGTTATAAATATAGTTTTTTTTTTACCAGACAAATGCAAAATAAGTGCTAGAAACAAAAGAGTGAATTATATATTACTCTTACTGATTTTATCAAGACTTTTAACTCAATTAAACAACTAGATCTATGACCCTATTTGAAATTAATTGGTTGTCTACTCAAGTTTATTTATATTATATAGTGTTTACATAATAAAATGAGAATATATTATTACAGGTGGAAAGTTCAAGGCATTAGTGTTAAACAAGGATGTGTACTTTCTCGAACATTGTTTCAATTTTTGTGATAGTAGTCTTTGGAACTGTTTATAGGCAGCTTAATGAAACAAGGATCAAGATGCAACATGATGTTGATAATGGAACTTTAATTTGAATTGATTAAATGTGAAACAAGAACTTCATAATTTTGGATTATGGATTACAATGAGCTAATGATTGAACTATTTTTACCAGTTCAACGGAAAGGACCATGTTAGTAAATAGAAAAGGTAAAACTAATTGTAGGATTTTAATATATTGGTTTGAAGGATAAGTGAAGATTAATTGAATCAATAAGATTAAAAAAAAAATGAGATACTGAAGAGTATGTGTAAGAGAGAAAGGAAGCAGTTATTGGAGAAATTAAGAAAAAAAGCAATTCAATCTAACCATGCTTTAATAAAGAAATATATTAAAGGAACTATAAAAAAAAAAAAAATTTAAAATATGCAAAAGTTAACTGTTCAACAGCAAATTGAAAAAAAAAATGAAAAAAAATTATAAAAGATTTTTAGTAAAAAAAGAACTTGTTACAGTTTTAAGAATAAAGCAGAACATAGAAGCAAAAAAAATGATATGGAATTATTTGAGAAACTTAGTTATGAATAAACTAAGTTGAATCTCAGTTGGGTAAAACTGGAAAAAAAAAAAAGATCCAATCATACTTAAGATTTTTTGCAGATAATGATACATACATAGACTATACAGCATTAATAAATATGTAGGTCAACAATTTAAGAAATCATGAAATCTCTTTTGATTCTTACTCAATCATCATAGCTGACCTTTGAGCAAGTAACTGATTTATTGGCAGCTTACTTCTCTCTGACATCACAAATTATGAAACTGTTTCATTTTAATGTATATAATGAGGAAAGTCATGATAAAGCAGTGGAATGCACTGAAGGATTAAAAAAATTAGCCTTATCAGATGATTTAAAAAATTCTTAAGTAGTATTTTGCAAAAACATTTTATTTTTAAAAATATAAAAATACAACAATTTATCATTCAAATTCCTAACGGATCCTAATACTACTTTTGACTCTGCAATTGCCCTACAATTTTTAAACAATATCAACTTCTGATTAATTTTTTTTTAAGTAAAGTGACCAGCTATGCAGTCAATCTGTTTTACAAATCAAATTTTATCTTAGGGAAAACAAAAGTCTATCTATGTAAGTCTTAGACCACATGTATAGTAAAATCATTCACTGGAGGAAATTCTCTCTAATACAATCATTTATCAATTAGCTTATTTCATAAACCATATTGAAGGTTTAAAAGAGTATGGATTTAGCAGCTTTAATTTTCCAAATTAAAATAAGTAATATACAAACAGTGGAACTTCATTCTGGCTCATATCTATTAGCACAAATTTTTTTTTAGTCCATTTATAAATAAAAAGAGAACATACAAATTGCTAAAGTTCACAGTAGTCAGATTCCTCTTCTTGGAGAATGTAGGAAGCAGGAAAGTAATAAATCAAGGTCTGTTCTATCATTTATAATCTGCATAGGTTGGCCTATTCATATAGTAGCAACCTATCAGTGGAATGCAGACACATTATGTGGAATAATAGAATTGTTATTTTTTTTTAGAGATTGTAATAAAGAGCCAAACTGTATAGTCTTTTATCTGTACTTCATATAATTATGTTGGCCCTTGATATAACAAATAATTTCTAAGAATTGTTGATGCTTTCTTTAGCTTTGAGAAAACTGCTTACTATTTATGACATTCCCAAAAGACAATGGAATAATATTCATATTAGTAGAGTTCAAAAACTTTTATTGAAGAGACAAAAATGAGCAGATTTTTACATCAGCTTTGCATCCGGAAGTAATAGTCAAGCTGAAATGATGTAAAAATAAGAGTTCAGTTGGAGATTAACTAGAATGGGATTAGAACACCAGCTGAAATATTTGTAAATAAAGTTTTTGAAAACAAATCGGATCTCGAACCATATCAAGAAAAATAATTAATATCTCAAATCAATCTTTTCACAAATTTCAAACAGACACTAAAGTGCTATGTCACATATATGTTGATGGCATTAAATGAATTCTTGATATCACAGGCAAACAATATCAAGAAACTTTTATCGTAAAGCCAAACATATAATATTTATATATTTATTTGTATTATTACACATGCATGTACATATATCAAGTATTGTTGTATTTGACCAGTAATATTTTTTTTATAAAAAGTTTGTCACCAAATTAATCTATTTTCTAATAAATCATTTAATATATTATTTCTCTTTTATTTATATATTGTTTTTATCATCTAATCTTAAGTATTGAATAACTTTAGAAAAAATAAACATTATTTAAATTTTCATTTACATTCAGCTGTTAAATAATAGCACACAGATTACTTTATGCACATTTCTAGAGGTATTCTCCTCTCTTCTTCAGATGTTGCTAGCCTGACGGTATTAGAATGGTAATCGAACTTTGACCCTTAGATTCTTAAATATTGAATTTTAAGATAATATTTTAAGCAACTGAATCATCCTGCCAGTTGATTGGAATGTTACATTAAAATTCAATATTCAAAAATCTAAGAGTCCAGATTATTTCCACGCTAGTAATGTCATTAGTCAAGCCAGCAACTACATTTGAAGAAGAGAACATGCATATACTAACCTGTGTGTGCTATTGCTAACAGTTGAATATAATTGAAAATTTAAATAAAGTTTAATTTTTCTAAAGATATTCATAGATTACAAAATGATTGTTAAACCATTCGAAATCCGAAGCTGCATCCATCCTAATTCTAAATCACCCGCATCGCACAAATTCGCAGGTCTCAAAGCATTTATGTTTAGAAACTATCACTTGTGTAAATATGAAGCACATAGGAAGGAAAATATAAACAATTATATTAAAGACCTATTAGCAGCAGGATTTAAATACAAAACCATTAGGAGGAAAGTCATGACATTCAACAGCACAATAGATGATAAATTGCCTCGCACCAATCTACCTAGAATAACGGTCCCCTACATCCCTAAAATATCCAGCAAACTAACGAAAACCTTGAGCAACAAATTCAGCATAATATTCAGAACTCCACCCAACACTAATAGGTTGATCAATAACTCCAAAGACTACATTGATCCAGCGCTCACCCCACATGTGGTGTACTCCATTTCCTGCCCCCAAGCCGGATGCCATGCCACATATTATGGTGAAACGAAAGCCACAATTAACACCAGATTGGCTCAACATCGGTACACCTTCAATAGAGCCAAACGAACAGCAGTACATCTTCTGCATTTTTTGAACATACTAAACAATCAGGGCACAATTTCATACCCGCTAACCCCGTTATTTTATGCTCAGAACCAAACGACTACAGGAGAAAAATAAAAGAGGCATTCTACATTAACAGAGACATCCATGCAATCAACAGAAGAGACACGTGCTTCGACATCTCGAAAAAATGGGCTACGTAACAGTAACTCATTTGAATATTCTCATTTACATATATTAAGTACATTTTCACGAAGGCTATGAGTATGAGGCACAGTTCCTCGAAAACGTTCAGCCAAATTTATTATTAACTATATATTTTTTTCTCTAATAATTTACAATTAAGTATTTTTATTATTACAAATAAGGAGAAATTAAAACCACATTTATTACATAATGAATAGAGGTCAAGAAAAACAGATCTTAAACTGCGAATTTCGATGATTAAATACGAGCAACGACTTTCTTTCTTCTCTAAATGCAAGGATTATAATGTCATACCCAACTCCTGTTTGGTGAAAATTAATAGAACAATTTACAACAATGTTAAAATTAAGAATGATTTGCAGAAACAACTGTTGGCACACATAACCGCGGATGCAGTGATGCTTTTAAAAGCAAACATTCAGATGGAACAAAATGACAGCGAACTACGTAATCCCCCAGTGGATGCAAGATAAGTTGCGTAAAACGAGAGATTTCAAATAGTAAAATTTGAAAATAAAATACATTTCTTATCTATTAAACAAAATAAAAACCACTGCCATTAATATAGACGTGTTCGTTAATAAAACTTCAACTACACCCCATACAAATCAAGAAATTTTATCTCTCGGACCTAAATATGTAGGAGGAAGTTGGACATCTCCTAAGCGTGAATTAATAGCAGACATCGAACATCTCTCATTAACAACACACAAAGAGACGCTATCATCACAGACATAGCTAAACTACTAAATAACAATTTCATTGATAAGGAAGACAAAGCATGGAATAAAAGTGTGTTAAATACTAAACAATATTTCAAAACACACAACATCATTTGTCTCAAAGAAGACAAAGGCAATCGCTTTGTTTTATTAAATAACACTGATTACAAAAATAAAATGCATGACCAAATTAAAATATTAAAGTTGGTACATGATAACACTTTTAACATCAAACTCGACCGAGATAAATTTATTAATGGTGTGCTTCGGACTTTCAAGGACAAAGGGATCACTAAATCCGAGTATTATAGGATTTATCCTTCTGCCACTAGACCTCCCCGAATGTTTGCCAATTCAAAACAACATAAACCAGGCGAACCGCTTAGATTGATGATGGATTTCGCTGGCATACATTATTTCGATACAGCCAAATTGGTTAATCAATTAATTATAGATTACCTTAATTTTGGCTCATACACAATAAATTCATCTTTTCAATTCATCTCCAGAATTAAAAACACTCAAATCTCTCATAGCTCTGTTATGGCCACGATGGATGTGAAGGAATTATATGGATCAATCAATAGAAAAGCATCCATCCAAATTATACACGAAGAGTTGTTGCGAATATCTTGTCCTAACGAGAGAATTAAATTCATTATGGCTTTCCTGACATGGCTTGACTCCCATATTTTCACTCTTTTCGAAGATAAATGGTACCCAATGCAAGATGGTTGGCCCATGGGCCTCCCTATCAGTGGCGTGTTATCCAGTATATACTTAAATAAATATGAGCAATCCATCATTCCAAAATATTTCAACAATAACCCAGACTTCACATATATACGATATGTAGATGATATTTTTGTTATAGCATCTAAAAATAATATTTTAAATATACAACGCGAATTACAAAGCACAACTAAACTATCTTTCTCTATTACATATGAAAACAGTAATGAACTCAAATATCTCGACCTTTCCTTGTCAAGAGCCCCACTCAATAGATTACAAAATGATTGTTAAACCATTGAAATCCGAAGCTGCATCCATCCTAATTCTAAATCACCCCATCGCACAAATTCGCAGGTCTCAAAGCATTTATGTTTAGAAACTATCACTTGTGTAAATATGAAGCACATAGGAAGGAAAATATAAACAATTATATTAAAGACCTATTAGCAGCAGGATTTAAATACAAAACCATTAGGAGGAAAGTCATGAAATTCAACAGCACAATAGATGATAAATTGCCTCGCACCAATCTACCTAGAATAACGGTCCCCTACATCCCTAAAATATCCAGCAAACTAACGAAAACCTTGAGCAACAAATTCAGCATAATATTCAGAACTCCACCCAACACTAATAGGTTGATCAATAACTCCAAAGACTACATTGATCCAGCGCTCACCCCACATGTGGTGTACTCCATTTCCTGCCCCCAAGCCGGATGCCATGCCACATATTATGGTGAAACGAAAGCCACAATTAACACCAGATTGGCTCAACATCGGTACACCTTCAATAGAGCCCAAACGAACAGCAGTACATCTTCTGCATTTTTTGAACATACTAAACAATCAGGGCACAATTTCATACCCGCTAACCCCGTTATTTTATGCTCAGAACCAAACGACTACAGGAGAAAAATAAAAGAGGCATTCTACATTAACAGAGACATCCATGCAATCAACAGAAGAGACACGTGCTTCGACATCTCGAAAAAATGGGCTACGTAACAGTAACTCATTTGAATATTCTCATTTACATATATTAAGTACATTTTCACGAAGGCTATGAGTATGAGGCACAGTTCCTCGAAAACGTTCAGCCAAATTTATTATTAACTATATTTTTTTTTCTCTAATAATTTACAATTAAGTATTTTTATTATTACAAATAAGGAGAAATTAAAACCACATTTAATACTTAATATTAAATGATGGAAATAGTTTAATATATAAATACAACTAAAATACCATCATCACAAACCATCAGGAAAACGTGATTTCTGTTTCATTTATTTATTTTTTTGATAATGTGTTTTTTCTTCTTGAATGCATCTTTATCCCCTCTATTAATTATTTTATCTTAGCAGGTATTATATATATTATTTTATTGTCTTTATTTGATATTTGTCTACTTCTTTCATTTTAGTCATTTATTTAATACATTATAGTATATATTAATAAATTATATCATTTTTCTCACTTATATAAATTTTTTAAAATTGTAAATGTGTTTATTATCTGATTTCAAGTTTGAGCCATTAATAATCGAAAGCAAGAATGTTGCCACTGTCACTTTATTACTCAGCAGTCCTGAAGAAGCTATTTTACTTCGAACTTGTGAAGCAATTTATAAATATGAAATTAAACGTATGAAATTTTACTTTAGTTTTATATAATGGAAATTTTAATCAAGTTATTAATTATTATACTGTATATTTAAATGAGAATAATAAATTTTTATCACTTATACAATTTATCTGTAGCTTCAGGAGATATTAATAAACAAGAATTGGTTAATGTTGGAATTGTAGTACCATTACTAAACTTAGTTAATCATCCAAATAAACTTGTCCGAAGATTTGTTAGCATGGCTTTAGGAGAACTGAGTGATAATGGTAAGTTTATAATTATTGTGTTAGATAATTATTACTGATTATTTAGAATATTAAATGAATTTCTGTAAATCTACTTCCTATATAAATTACCATTAAATTCAAATGTAATGGTCACACAATAAAAATTATAATTAAAGTTTTATTTATATATTTTTTTAAAAAATGAACTAATATTGTACAATATACTAAGTAGGCCAAAAGCTATACTTTCGCGGCTAATCAAATACCTTCTTTCCGATCTATTTTTTTTATTTTAAAGTGTTACGGAGAAATGTTCCACACCTTTCTACTATAATGAGGAAATCTCCCATACTGCAATTAAATGATAGTAAAATACGTAAATTAAATAAAAACAAATTAATGAATAGTAAGGTAAACTTTTGACTCACTTGGTATATGTGTGAGAATCAAAAATCTTCACTATTCCTTCTTCATAAGAATATTGAAGTTGGCAATCTTATTCTTCAGAGCAATTAAGTGCTAATCCGGGAAGGCTTACAGTTTTTTTTTCTTGTTTTCTTTTTAGATAATAATTGCTAAATATGTAATTACCAATAAAAATTGGATGAGTTTCTGGATTTTTTATGGATGAATTATCTAAAAGAAAAATCCTAAATTTGTGCGAAATCTAAAGTAATTTTTAAATTTCACCTATCTTTGAATTCTAGATCATAGACCATGTATAATATACATTTTAATAATGAAAATTATGATTTATGCTGTTTAGTAAATAATGGTAAAATATTAGTGATGATGAAAAATGGAAGCTTGATAATAATACTTTGTAATAACCTCAATCTATAATCCAATGGAGAACTTAATATATATATACACACATATGGTTATTGCTCTCATATATCACTGAATTAAAAGTATTGCTTCTAAATCCATATCAATATTAAGTATAAAAGTGTATAAAATTCTGATATTAAATATATATACCCACAATCTGTCTTGCATCGTTATAGTGGTTCTTAACATGCCTATGACTTGGGTTCCACTCAAGCCAAATAAAACTAATTTTAATTCAGGTTGCAATTAGGATAAAGTAAGAGCAGCTTTTTATTGTAGTGCCATTTGTGAACATGAGTAATCATCGAATACCAGATGTTTCCTAGCATTTTAAATCCCCACCTCAGACTAATTCTGATTTTTTGCTTTTATCACTGGCTTGGGATTTAAAACTAAAAATAATGCTGTTATGCAATTAGAAACTATCTTTAATTCCATTTTACAATTCAAGCTAAAATTATGAAATTCAAATCAGCTTAAGATTTAGAACCTAACTCAATCTGCTTGAACAGTTGTATAGATGTGATTCCAGTTCACTATCTGCATATTTTAGTATCTTAAGTTCTTTATTAATTGTAAATAATTTTTTAACTAGGAATTTTAATAACAAATCACAATGTATGATAAAATAAGAATAATTCTCCACTCTAGTGCCATCTGTTTTAAACTTTAATAATCAGTGATTATCAGATGCTTCATTGCATTCTAAATTCTAAACCTCAAACTGGTTTCTGTTTTTATCTTTGAATATATTTTTTAGCATAAAAATTAAAATAAGTGATTGCTAGATGCATACAGTCTTGAATCCCAAGACTTTTTAATATGGGAAAACACCAGAAACTGGTCTGAGTAAGAGGATTTAAAATACAATGAACGGATCATATTTTTGAAGAATTAAATGATTTGTTCTAATTATGCTTAAGATTTCTTTTTCATACAAATTAGTCATTGCTAATTCAGTTAATAATTCTATGTTTGTCAATAAATTGATATTTTAACAAATTTTTAACTGAAATCTTCACTGCCCAGCAATTTATAAGCCTAGTGAATAATTCTTTCTTTTATTCTCTGCGGAAAGCTATGTAAATGTCATTTTATATTTTCCTTTATGCGTGCATGGCAAAAGATTTTGATTACAAACAATTATAAAAATTTTGCTCAGTTGGAAAGCATAAAATCCTAATAATATATTCTGAAAAATATATATAAATAATTATTATTAATTAAAATATGTTGACAAGTTAATGTCATAAAGCAGAAATGATTGTTATTTAAAATGGAAAATTTCTGAATTCAAACAGAAAGTAGCAGGAATTTTGTGTGTGTGTGAATTGGTTTGTGGAACAAGATTAAAGACCCCATAATATAAATAATGTAAAAATTTTAATCAAAAGTAAATATTTTATTTAAAAAAAGCCTTTTTTATTTGTGAAATACCTTACAAGTTTTAATATAAAAGCAATAATGCACTATATAATCTTAACTTATACATTGCTTTTTACTAGCATATTTCTTTTATTCTCCTTTTATGTCATCCATGTGCATTGTTCAAAAAAATGTAAAAATTTTCTCACAGATGAAAACCGTAAGCTAGAAACTAGACTATGGATATTTAGATGAGAGCACTGAATACAGATTTTTAAGCCATACCATCTGATATCTATTGATTACTAAAGCTTACACAGCATGGCATAAAAGTAGGGTAAATAAAAGTTTTGATATGATTTTATTAAAATTTTTCATTTTATGAATTTCTGTTTAATAAAAAAATACAACATAGATTTTGAAATTTTGAAACTTTAGCACAGCATTTACAAAATAAAAATAACCATTGACATTTAAAAAAAAATGCAACAAAGAAAAATGTATTGAACATTCAGATAACATGGTAAATATAAAATATAATAAAATAATCAGTTAAATAAATATTGAATTTATATTTATACATATGTAAATTATTAATAGAGAATAAGCTTTATAAATGCTATGCATGAAACTAATAATATTTTAAGCAAAAACTAATAGTGTAAATGAAAATGAATTAATTTTTTGATTTAGAATAAATAAAAATTAATTAAAGCTGTTAGTTTTAATGTACAAGAAAAAACTGATTAAAGATTAGTTGGATTCAAAACTTGCTTAATAATAGCATTTGAAATTTCAAAAAGTTTAATTGAAAGATGAATTACTCTAATATCAAACACTGTAATTACTAAAACAGGCAAAACTCTCCATACAGTAGTGCCACTCAGTGCCAACCAGAGTAATCAATGGATGCCAGAAGGATTGTGCATAAAATCCCCATCTAGTGTCTACTCATCCAATATCCCCAGACTAGTTTTTGGCTTGTGGCCTTTGTTAGTGAGGAGCTTTGAATCGGAGAGCAGTGATCATGTGACATTTAGTGGTTTAACTACACTTAGTGTTTTAAAACTATTAATTAATTATCAAAGATGATTGGTTATTTCATAGAAAAACTAAAATAAAAATTACAAACGGAATAAAGGACTTCTTTCTTATCTTTGTTAATAAAGACTAAACAGTATATTCACCATTCATTATCCAAGTAATGTGAGAATAAATAGTAGGTTTATCTGCCTCCTAAAACATCAAGGCAGATATAAAAAACATTATAAAGTTTATAGTGGTCTTCATTATTATATGATAAGCCTTGAGGCAAGTCTATTTATTTGTAATTATAAATAAAACCTTTAAAGTTTTTGTAGTTGCTCCCATGAAAATATAGATATTCCTTATTATATGAGTACTCATTAATTCTCTACATTTTACTAATAAATTTGCTATTTAACTTGCATATTTTATTTCTACATATTAATATTGAATAAAATAATTATTTATCAAATACTGAGTTAAATCAAATTATCTACTTGCTCTCTTTGCAATTGACCTTACTAACCACAAATTGGATTTTGCCTAAGTCGCTATAGAGCTAACAACAAAAAAAAGTTTAATGTTATAAAAATAGTTTGCTTTTAAAGTCATAAATTTTAAATGTCAAGGAGAAAAATAATACTGTAATTTTAGTAAACAGTGTTAATTATTAAGTTGAATATTGAGAAATACAATGTGTATTTAAAATTATAAATAAGAAATGCACTTTTAGTAAGTTAAAACTAAAAGCATAAAGTATAAGAAACCTTTTTTTGATTATTAGAATAATTAATTAAAATAAGGAACATGTTAAAATAGATTTTAAGAGCAAACTGACTTATTGAAAAGTTATTAAAATTAAAAAAAATGAGAGGAGATAGATTATTTAAAAGAAAGGTTCCACATGATTTTCTTGAAACCAAGGCAGTAAAGGAAAATCTAAATTTAACAAATTTGCCATACAAGTTACAATTATAATTATTTTTTACGATAAAATAATTAAAATTAGGAAATGCAATTAAATATTTAATTATATTATTGATATTTTAGATAGTGGTTTAGTATCTTTCTCTCTTTGATATATACTCAATTCTAGCTCATTCATACCCTAAATCAAATCAGAAACTGCTAGAATATACTTTATTAAAACTCTTTCAATAAGTGTATGTGTGTTTAAATTATTATATTTTAAAATAAAGCTAATAAGTTTCTGCTTTATAAAATTTAAGTATTGAGTAAAATCAAATAACCTAGATAGCAGTACAGTTGTTTGTTTGTTTTTGGCGGGGGGGGGGGGGAGATATGATTTATACTGTACCAAATCAAGCGGTAACCTTTTAATTTTTGAAATTTCAAACACTTTAAAATTTTGAATCTAAATCAGATTTGAAATCGTATAAGTCTGATATATGCTTAAAACTTTGCATCACAACACACTTATCTATATAGTTTTAAATTGTGCTTTATGCAAAAAAGTGAAGCTTAGTATTATTAGAAAAGAATTATAAGGCTTAGCACTTTCGGATAACTTAGGTCTCCATATTCATAGCCTATCTTGAGAGTGTCAGCTTACAGAATATGGAGACCTAAGTTCTTCAAAAATGCTGCCTTATAATTCTTTTCTAATAATACTAAGCTTCACTTTTTTGTGTAGAGTACAATTTAAAACTTATCACTCAAAGGTGAAGTAAAAACAAGGATTTTATTTCATTTATCTATATAATAGAGCTAAAACAAATCCATCATATAGCTCAGTGTTTGTAGAACATGAAAAAAATGCATCATGCTTTTAAACCCACTTCTGCCAAGATTGATTGCCTCAAAGATAATCATAGAAAATGTAAAATCAAAGAGGCTTGGCATATAATTAATTTCACACTTACAATAAACATAGAGTCAATAGTGTTTCTCTCAACAAACCCTCGAGGTCAATTCTGGAACATGGGTGGCACATAATAACCCACCTATTTCGATTGGATATTGTGTTTCTCTCAACAAACCCTGGAGGTCAATTCTGGAACATGGGTGGCACATAATAACCCACCTATTTCGATTGGATACGCATATAGGAGATAGTTTATTTGTAGTTACACAACTTATAAATATGAGTAGAAATAAAGGTAGACAGTTATATATGGTTTTTATAGACATAGAGAAGGCATGTGTACTTTATAAAACAAAGGCCGAGATTACTAAATTATACATATGCTAATCTTATGTCAGACTTTCTATATTTAGAAATTGATTTGGGTTCAAAACTTTAGGATGGTTGAAATTTCAAGCCATTTTTTTTAAATAGCTGGATAAAATACAAAAGTGACTGTAGATGGTTAGCTTGAAAATCAATTTATTTTTTATTAGGAAAAAAAAGTTCATTAAAAATTAGTTTGTAGGTGCCAATTGATGTTTACTGTATTTATTTAATATCCCTATATTGTAATTTTTAAGGTGGATAGAAATATACCTTTGTATGAAGTTATAAATAAATAAGTCTTTATAATAAGAATATATAAAAATATCAATAGTAAATTGATTCAGTAGGTCTGACTTGACATCTTTGATAAAAATAAATATATAATAGTAAGGTTAATTGCTTGGGAGTTAATATGACATTCAAATGGCAAATTGAGTATAAAAGGTCTTTTCTATTAACTAAACTGAGAAGCTTTTTATTTTACTAAACTGGAAATTAGTCTTGGAACATTTATCTTTTGAACAACATTGTGATAACCTTTCATCATCATTTTTAGCCATTATCAATTCACTGCAGGATGAAAATCTTTCCAAATTTCTCCATCCGTGGCATATTTATATCCCACCAACAAACTTCCTTCTTTCATCTATTCATCTCATATGTGTCTCTTTTTAAGTTTTTTACAATCTTTTGCGATCCCTGTTTAAGACTTCTGCTATCCATCTATTATCATCTCTTTTAATAACATGTCAAACCCAACTCCATTTCAGTCTCTTAATTCTTTCAAAGAAACCAAAAAAAAAAAAAAATAGAAATATTTTTCCAAAATTTCTGGTGGTAAATTTTTTTTTTTTTTTTTCAGAATAATAATTTCTATTTCAGTCTTTCGCTTGATGATTTAAAAGGAAAATAATTGTCTAAATCATGAAGACAATCATCAGATTACATATTCTCAGATATATACTTAATAATGATGAACAAGTTATAGGAATTATAAGTAGAGTTGTTGAATTATTCTTCTAATGCCATTGTTATTATTTTATTTATTTTAAAAAATATTTTAGTTTAATTTTTATTATTAATTTGTTTATTATATCTTCAGAGAACAAGTAAAAAAAAAATCCAATCATTCAGCTGAAGTATTGTTATTCAAAGGGGTATGCAGAGTGTTTGCCATAGATTATAATTGTTTATTTTTAACATTGTTTAGTCTCAATTGAGATATCTTTCCAGAATGTTGCTGATAGAAGGAACCATTATTTTATTATGTATTTTAAGCCATATGAAAGTGTAAAGTATATAACCCTCTAGGATTTCTGATTGAAATAAATATCTAATGCTCAGTTCATTTCTTTGACTAAAAGTTTTAAATTACTAAGCTCCAGTAAAGGCATATATGTTTGCATGTTGTACTTTCTTACTTTAATACATTCTAAAGCAATAATTGTTATAAATTATGTGAGACTTTACATGTTAATTTTACATATATAAAGCACTCTTGCATAATTTGAACTGAATCTGCTTATTAAAACTAAAATATACCAGGGTTTTACAGGTAATTTGGTATTTGTGACAAATAATAACAAGTAATCATTGAATTAGCATTAAAAAAAGAAATTAGTAGATTTTAATTTTTTAATTGGAAATTTGTTTTTAATAAAAAATAGTATTTATTAAATAAACTAAATATATACTTTCATACATACTTTTTAAACTATTTAAATAAATATATACTTTAAAATATAATATATATATATGAATCAGAGCATTAAAACATCCTCTATTGAATCCATTATGAAATTAGGTGTTAGATAGTACATGCTATCATCAAGTCCCGAATTGTAGACTGTAATAACGCAAGACTCACATAATCGTTTTCAAGCTTCAATGTATACAAAGTTACTATTCATCATATAATTTAGTTTGGTGTTTGAATTAGAATTTGCATATCTCACAATTATAGAAATTTTATAAACTTTCACGCAGCAATGTTTGGTGGAAGAATCTATTAATCTCTTATGGATATATGTTTCTTTCACAACTGACATTGTCAGAAACCTGGAAAATAATTGATTAAATTTGATGTTAAAGTTTGAATATAATTTAGTGATCTAAGTTAAATTAACATTATTAAATATTGTTAAAAAGTTAAATGGTATTCAATTATTTACATGTTTATTCGAATGCCATATTACATTAAGTTGATACAAAAGAAGCTTTAGTTAAATTGTCAATAAATTGTATTCAGACTTTATCAAGTATTGTGCTCAGGTTAATAATGGGTTCAATAGGCGACAGATAGTGGAATGATCTTCAGATATGAAGGTTAACTGTGAATAATAAATAAGCAATGCCTGATGAAGAATATTCCCTATAGCCTTGTAAGACAGTATATTGATTCATTAAAAGCTAGATGCTGTTTCCAATACAAAGTATTTTCTGTCACACTTTTTTTTTTTGGTCATTTAAGTTAATACAAGATTTAGCCATCATGAGTCACTCATGCAATATTGCAAGAAATAGATTGTGTGTTTGTGTAAACTACATGTCTATCCTTTAAGTACATGCACAGTATTTATGACTCCAATTCCCTTTTTCATTTTTTTAGTTCAAGCTTTTCAGATTTAAGCATTGATGAGGCCAAGTTTCGTAGGCTGGCACTAGTGAACCAGTTTGGAACTAGACTTGAAATAGAAGTTTTAGATGGCAGTGATTGTATATTTAGCCAACACTATTTAGAGATTTCTTTGCTTACTATGCAAATAGTAGGGGAGTAGAAATTATAATCTAAAAAGATCTGTCTGATACTGTCTGGCTATGTTGTTGTGCTTGGTATCACTAAAGATAATTATTATAATCTTTTTTCTAAATATAGTTTCATGGTATATGCAAACTTTACTCGATACAACTTTTCATGAATAAAGTGAAGAATTGCACTGGTGACTAACGAGTTATCAAGATTTAAGATCAATATAGTTAATCTTAGTGAAACTTATTCTCTAGAGGAAGAAATTTAATGGAATAATTTGGTGATATAAGTTTTTTGGAAGGCATAACAATCAATGAAGGGAAAATACATGCTCTTGGATTTGATGTAAGATCTAATTTAATATCTTCTATTTTGGGAATTCCTCATTATTTCAATGAGAGGCTAAAGATGTTAAAATATCCTTTGCACAATGATACTAATGCTCACTTTATTAGTGTCTATGATCCCATCCTAGGTTCAGAGAAAAAAAAAAGTTTATTCCTTGCTGGTTAGCATTATTATATCAATACCATTAAAAAATTTGGATTTTTTTTTTGATACTTTAATCCAAATGTTAGTAGTCTTTGGCCAAAAGTTGTTGGAAGAATGGTATTATGCAGTAAATTCAAGTAATTGGTTATTATTGATTTTTTTTGCTTAACACATGCAGTCATTATCATAAACATTTTTAGACATAAAAACTATTATAAATGAATATGGATACATCCAGGCTCAAAATAATAGCATTTTGCTGCTTGCATTATAATTAAGAGTCAGAGTACAAGAGAACTTCATATTACATGAGCACTTTTAAATACAGATTGTTGAATGGATTCTTAGATGAGCTCACTCCAAGATTAAAATGATAGTTACATTAAAAAATAAATCTTATCCCAATCTTAATTATAAAAAAAATAGATGACTATTCTTTAGAAGAGTCTATACATAATAAATTTCAATAAGTATTAAACACAGATAACTAATTTGGATCATCTCAGGATTGTTACATTACTGAACCATAGAATTCTCTTGAGTATGACGCAAGTAAATCTATGCCCTGAGTTCATTAAAAAGTGGAATTATGATTGGTTTTCTTATTAATAATTTGCTTAAGAGGGAAAATGTGGCATTTTCTTTTTGATAAGATAATAAATTAAATGTGCAGTTTCATAATTTTTATGAGATCTGATGGCAGAAGTTCAATCTGACAATAATAATTTAAAAAATGATTGGATAGATTAAAACTACTAAGACGATAGAGATTTTTATTGATAGTGGTCAGTCCAGATCCTTTTTTTTTTTTTGATGTTATTAAGTAACATATGGACTTGAGAAAAAATATCACAATCCTATTAAATTCAGCAATGACACTATGTGACGACAATGATATTTTGAGCAGTTGGAAGAAGTATTTTGATTATCACTTAAATAGTAGTGCAAGAATTGAGACGATGATTTTAAATGCTATTTTCATTTTATTCATTTAGATTTGGCCAAAGATTTTCAGCTTAGTAAAGTCAAAACATCTCTTTTGTAATCTTAGAAATTGAAAAACTGCTAGTTGTAATAAAATGCATGGAGAAGTTTTAAAATATAAATGATGATATGTTAACTTCAAAAATATTACAATTCTAATAGAGTGTGCCACTGATGTTAAGGATGCTGCTATTGCTCTGGTTTTTAAAAATAATGGAATAGACATGGTTGCAGTAACTATAATGAAATATCATTATTATTCACCACAGTAATGTTACTTTCAAGGATTTTATTGAATAAATTACTTCCATTCATAGATAAATGGCTATCAAATACTCACTGTAGTTTTAGATAATCAAAAATTACTATAGTAATGGTTTCTGTTATTAGACAAATGCAAAAAATATGTTTGAAACAAAAGAGCAATTAATATGTTGCTTTTACTGATTTTGTCATGACATTTGACTCTGTTAATTGAACAGGTTCATGACATTGTTTGAAATTATTTATCCACCAAACTTTATTCATATAACACAGCTTTTACATGATAAAATGAAAGTTTTATTAATATAGATGAAAATTGTTGAGACATTTGAAATTGCTGTTAAACAAGGATGTATACTTGCTCCAAAACTGTTTTCAATTTTTATGACAATGGTCTTTGAAATCATTTATAGGCAGCTTAATGAAACAGGAATCAAGATACAATACAGGTTTGATGGTGGAACAAAAGTGAAAACAAAAACTTCATCTTTTTGGATTCTGGATGTACAATATAGTGATGATTGTGCCATTTTTGCCATTTCAAAAGATGATATATAAAATGTACTTAGTATTTGAGGGCAGCATGTAAAAACTACTTTAATAATTAATGTCCAAAAAACTCAAAATTTGTTATTAGCTAGTAATGGAAGAAGAATCTTAATAACTTTTACATTGAATGGTTATCAATTTAAAAATTGTAAATTAATTTAAATGTCTTGGTAGCGTTTAAAATAGAAAGATGGACTTAGATGTTGAGTATACCATAGACTCTTTATGTGATGTTGCTTTTAAGAAGTTAATAAAGATCTACTATTTTACCAAATTTATTGTGTGGAAGTGGTTAGACACCCTACTGATACAATATAAATGCATTGGAAAATTTTTATTTAAGGATGCTCCATAAAATTTTAAAAACATGACAGAAAAATCATGAAAACAATGAATATCTACTAGATTTGAAACTATAGAAACCATTATTATAATTACATTCAAATATCAGCCATTCAAGCTAATTGTGCATACACTTTTGCGAGTGTTAATAATAATAATTGAATACTTTCTCTCCAATACAAGATATAGTATTTATGCAGGAATAAAATGAATCCACATATTCCTGCAACTCAAATGCTTATTTATGAGCAAATCTGAAGTACTGGCAAGGAAAGTGTGAGGATGGAACACTCACTTTAAATTACTATATACGATGTCTGAATGAATGACGTCGGTAAAATTGTCTAGAATTTACTAAATGTCACTCTAACTGAAACTTAATCATATGTAAATAAGCATTTATTTTTATATAGCGCATGTTTACAATTGTATTACATTCAAATATCAGCCTTTCAAGCTAATTGCGCATATGCTTTTGCGAGTGTTAATAATAATAAATGAATACTTTCTCTCCAATACAAGATATAGTATTTATGCAGGAGTAAAATGAATCCACCTATTCCTGCAACTCAAATGCTTATATATGAGTAAATCTGAAGAGTGACGTTTAGTAAATTCTAGACAATTTCACCGACGTCATTCATTCAGACATCGGATATAGTAATTTAAAGTGAGTGTTCCATCCTCATGATTTCCTTGCCAGTACTTCAGATTTGCTCATATATAAGCATTTGAGTTGCAGGAATAGGTGGATTCATTTGATTCCTGCATAAATACTATATCTTGCCTTGGAGAGAAAGTATTCATTTATTATTATTATCACTCGCAAAAGCGTATGCACAATTAGCTTGAAAGGCTGATATTTGAATGTAATACAATTGTAAACATGTGCTATATAAAAATAAATGCTTATTTACATATGATTAAGTTTCAGTTAGAGTGACGTTTAGTAAATTCTAGACAATTTCACCGACATCATTCATTCAGACATCATATATAGTAATTTAAAATGAGTGTTCCATCCTCATGCTTTCCTTGCCAGTACTTCAGATTTGTTCATATATAAGCATTTGAGTTGCAGAAATAGGTGGATTCATTTTATTCCTGCATAAATATTATATCTTGTATTGGAGAGAAAGTATTCATTTATTATTATTAACACTCGCAAAAGCGTATGCACAATTAGCTTGAAAGGCTGATATTTGAATGTAATACAATTGTAAACATGTGCTATATAAAAATAAATGCTTATTTACATATGATTAAGTTTCAATTAGAGTGACGTTTAGTAAATTCTAGACAAAATGCAAGATTTCCTAAAATGTTATTTTATGAATCTTTTAACCATATTTTCATGGGAGAAGTAGAACTCATTTTCATTATAATGATTATCTCAAAGACACTCTAAAGAGATACAATGTTCATTATTTTCATTGAGAAGATATGGCAGAAAATAGAATACATTAGAGAAATACAATTAGACATAGTGTTAAAAGTATTTCAGAAAGAAAGTTTCCTGCTGAAGAAATTTAAATATATCAACCCAAAAGTATCAAATATAACAGAAAAATGGACTATCATATTCTATATGGGAAAGTATTTGTGTTTCACAGATTGGTTTGTATAGCCATTGCAAAATTCATTTCTAGAGCAATTTTTTAAAAGTATTTTCACACATTAATATCAAATTGAATGTTGCAAATAGAAATTGTGTTGATGCATTTAATGGGTTGTCAAGTATTTTCGAGTCTTTTGTTTATAAAAGAAGTATATGTTTGATAGAGAGTGATTGATTTTTTTTCATCAAACATTGCTGCTTGAAAGATCATGAATTTTTTTATAATTGGGACACATTAAATTAACATTATTCAATATTATTATATAGTGCTTAATTATTTAATATATATATATTATATTCAAAATTTAAACAAATTAATCTATAAACATAATTGTATTCATAATTTCACACATATTTAGATGTAGTTATGACTCATTGTAAATTGAAAGATTTCGTGAGTATTAATGTGTAATAAGAAATGTGAACTTAATCAGTGAAGTATAGAATAGCTTCACGCTCTCAGATCTAACCACTTCAGCTTCACCTATTTATATAGAAAGTAGGTTGAAGTAAAGAAGTGTTCCCCTCTTTTTTTCCAAAACGTAAGCTTGTGGTTAAGACCTGTAGAGTCCTTACTATCACATTTTTACGTGCAGATTCTTGAGGTTACAGCCTTAGTAAATATTAATTCTTGTTTTGTAAAATATGTAATGTCATATGTTTGATTAAAGGTTTTTATAATGTTATTAACTTTTTCACGCTAAGATTTTTATATGTAGTTTAGATATGTGAAATGAAAAGTAATAAATTTTCTAAAAAATTTGCTTATTGCTAACTTGAGCATGATTTTCATGTGTGGAGACAGATCACATTTATGTTATAAAAATTATTCTCAAAACATTCTAAAGGAAATGCATTATTGATTGCTTTCATTTGGATAACATAACTGAATATATAATACAATAGAAAACTATAATTAGATCTGTTAAATCCCTTCAAAAATTAAAAATTTATTGCAAAAGAAATTAAAATATGCCATTCTATAAATTAATTGATCAGCACAGTGTTGATGTAATTGCAGTTCAATACACTCATCATTTTTCTAATAATGCTTATTTTCTTAAAATTCTGTAATTACCTTGATTACTGACAAAATGTACTCTAAACATAGTATGGATATTTTTGTTTTAAATCATTTTATAAAGCAAAAAGCTTCTATTCAAAATTCAAATGATTTTGCAATCACCATTTGGATAGATATTTTTTACATATGCAATATGTATAAATCTTACAATGCAAATTGATCCTATTCTCCTCTTTCAGATATTTCTACATCTTTTACATTTATAAGAAATTTCTATTCTCAGAATTGTCTTTGGAGATATGTAAATAAGAATCGGTAAAGTCATCTTTTAGACTGGATGGACTTAAATTACAACATGCATTTCTTGTATGATGTCAAACAAGAAGAAATATTCCATTCAGAATGATGGCAAATAGAATCAACTCAGATTTATGTTTTGTTTCAATGAAAAATGGTTTATTACTTATATTAGATCATTTCCCCCATATCCAGCATAAACAAGTTTAATCATTATTGGAATCCACATTTCTATTATTGAAAATTATTCTGTTCTGAGATGGAATTTAAGGAAATCTAATTGGAGCCAATATACTGATTATTTTAAATATTAATAAACTATCTTCAGTTTTCTCTTTCTATGATCATATTAACAAACACCTAACTACAATTGCCAAAAAGTATATCCCTTATGGATATTGAAAACTATTTATTCCAGATTGGAAAAAAACAGCAGTGCTCTTTACAATCAGTTTTGATCTACAAAAAATCCAGAAATTTTTGACAAACTTGTAATTTATTAGATAATTCCAGAAAATAAAAGTAAACAGAGACCAGAGAGAAACAAAATTTTACAATATCTAGTCATAAGGCATGGTTGCTTTTACATTAGTTTGTTGAATGTAAAGGTATCTCTAAAAGAACCACTACTGTTTCTGATAAATGCAAGACTTCTAAATATAAAATTTATAGAATGAAAAAATATCATTAGAGCAGAATTGCAAGCTTATTTTTAATATTGTCAATTAATCAATCTAATATAGGTTAGTGAATTTGCCTTGGAATATCTTAAACCAAATAAGGTCTTAGGAGCACATACAGTATTTGCAGAGTTTTTAAAGAACTTAAACCTAAAGCCAAATCACATTTATCAAAACTATTCACTAACATTATTCATTCATAAACTATTCCAAAAAATTGGTATAAAAGCATAACTATAGTAATCTTATAAACCCAGCAAAGATCCAAAATGTTTTAACCCAATGTCATTAATATGTGTTAGCTGTAAAATTTTTGAAAGAATTATATTAACAAGACTTTTATCAGTAGAGTAAGTTAGTGTGAACAGGTTTTGTCTTTAACAACTTATATTGGAAAATGTTTTCAGTATATTGACAAAATGCTCTCCAATAGAAACATTCAAATGATACTAAATGGTAATCAGAGTGGATACAAAACTTTATAGAATCTTCTTCCTCAGGATTCTGTTCTCTTGCCTATTTTATTAAATATATTCCTCAATGATTCTTCTAAAACAGAATGCAGGAAAGTCATTTATGCTGATGATATTGCTTTGACTTTTCAAAAGCAACCTTTTCTTGAAATAGAAAAGACTCTCAATAAAGATATAAAAAGATTGGAAATGTATTTCAAAGACAAGTTTTATTTTTAATCTGTGAAGGCAAATTGCTCAATTTTTAATCTAACCAATAAGAAATCTTGCAATCTAACTATAATCTTTTGCATTAATAAATTCCAACAGAACCCTATTTCACGCTCTTTAGAAGTAAGCTTGGATCATAATCTAATTTGTTTTTCTCAGTTTGATCAAAATTAATTTCTAGCAATAATATCTTCAAAAGTTTACTAGCATTTCTTGGATTTGTGATGCAAATACTTTACAGATAGCTTCCTTAACAATAGCCTATTCAGCTGGTAAATATTATCCTCCTATTTAGAGAAAAAATTCCACACTCAACTTCTAGTTACTCACTTAAATATTTATAACTATAATATTTAAAATGTAATCCTTTGCAGCAGTTTCCTATTCTTTCACCTATTCCTCCTCCAGATATCAGAAAAATATCACCTCACAGAAAATGTACAAAAAAAAATTGTTAAACAGATTGGAATTATAAGTTGAGATATAATTTCACTGCCTAGGACTTATTTCAAATCAAAATCTCTTTTTCACCAGGAATCTACAATTGAAGAATTATGACATAAAATGGAATTCTTATGATTCCAAACAAATTTCCTTTTCCTGATCTAATAGTAAAGCCATCTGGATTTCATCTTTCTAGACCCAATTGGAATATCCTTAACAGAATCATGGTAACTTGTAGTTATTACACTTATCTGCTCCATAAATGAAATTAGAGTCACTGATTTTTGCAGATGCACAAACTAAGAATCTTATGACTTCTGTGGCAGAATTGAATATTTAAAAGACAGTAGTAATGAATCTACCTTCTGGTTGGCATCTCTACACATTTTATTAATAGTAAAGTTATCTATAAAAAGGAAAAAGCTTAAGCCCAAATAAATCGCAAAATATATATATATAAAAAAAACAGAGAAGAACTGCAGGAAATATTCGTGGATTTGTTTGCATAGTCAACATAAAACTCAACGTTGGCTCTTGATTCTTTGTCTTGATATCTCTCTTTTTTTAATTCTGAAGTTAAAACGGCTGTATTCTTAATGATGTAGATGCTGATTTCATTTTTATTCTTAAATATATATAAAAATTATATTCTTAATTTGTTTTTTGTATTAAAAGCGATAAGCAAAAAAAAAATTTTTTGCAATAATAATTTCTTTATCATTCTTTTTTTTTTAAAAAAAAATCTTTTTTTAAATATTGCCTTCTCTCTTTTATTTTGCAGTAAATGCCAGAAAAATTTTATTGAAAGCCAATTGTTTACCAGCTATAAGGCTTCTTCTTTTAGATGGTAAGTTCATGTCTTATAAAATGATAAATTTATTGCAAGAAACGTAAATATCTTTAAATTTGCTTTATTATATGCTGTGTTTTATATCTACCTACAATAGTTTTTAAAAAAGTCGAAATACAAATCAAAATTTGAAAGTAATAATATTGTAAAAAAAAAAATTATAGAATTAATCTATTTCAAAGAAAATGGGTGGGGGGTGATACAAAGAAATAAAATTCGTAGATGAAATAAAATATTGAAATTTTAAAAAAGAATCAGTAATTTTATTACTTAATTATCGATAAATAATATCTGAGGGACAATATAGTTTTTTTTTTATTATTACTAATATTTTTAATATATATATGCATATGGAAAATGTCTTAACTAAACATCTATATTAATTTACATGCATATATTTTTGCAGACGTAAACCTCATTTAAATAAACATCTGTCTTTGTATTTGCGAATATAATGGAGGTCGGGTATTATTTCGTGCAATTAATGCATTTCTTAAAATTGTTCATAACTTAAATATTGCAGAAATCGTGTTACCTTATTTAAAACATATATTATTTGAAACATTATATTTCTAATCAGAAGCAAATTCTATTTAAAATGCTCTAATTCTCCGTTTATTGTAAACTTTGAATAATCAATAAGTCCTACATAATAAATCTTATTAAATCCTTGGCCAGTGCTATATCTTATCCATATCACCTGACCAATTTCTGGATTGGGGTCTTTGCCAATGAGGAGATTGTGGATCTGGATCTAGTATGCTTGAATTTTTTTTTTTTTGGATTTAATGTATATTTCATCCATCAACCACCTTTTACTCTTTTATATATATATTATCAAGCTGTCAATCTGAAATCCAAAAAAAAAAAAAAAAAACATTTTTAATTCTATAACAATTTTTACTTCTTTTCTTTTACTATGTAATTCTATGATAAGCTGTTTATTTGCTTCCAAAGATAACATATTCAGAGCCAAGCGTCAGTTGGCAGCTAAATAATTATATAATTATATTTGGTGCTCTAACCCCACGTACACGATGGCCGCTAGAGGCGTTCTTTCTGTTAACATTAAATTTTATTTTATATTAAGTAAAATATCTCTTTTTTACAATTTAACTTTTGCTTAGATTAGTTTATTTAATATAGGTTTACAAATTAAAATATTTCTATATGTTACTATTTAATATGAGCATTTAGATGCCCTCTATTAGCTTTTCCTGAATTGTAAACTATGATAACACAAAGTATAATCAGATGAAGGAGGTTCCTGTGAGTCTTCTATTGTGATAGTTCATAATTCAGAAATTGGTTACCTATCATATAATACCTTATACCTTAGATAAATAGTGATTTATAGTGAATTTAAATGGTCTTAATCATATTATTGATGTCTAATGTATTATTTACATAGATGATTGTAATATGCACACATGTATAGGTAAATATCATTTTTGATTTCTATTCAGTGTTCTTTCATGCTATAATTTATTTTTTAATTAAAAGTTTGAATTAAATTTTATACAGAAACTACTGACAATCCCCAGTGAGCTATATATAAAATAATACAACTCCATCAATAAATGAAAAAGTATAAAATGGAGTATGATAACACAAGGCAAAGTCAGATAAAAAAGGGTGGTCCTTTGAAATAGTTCTGTGAGCCTTCTATTGTGGTTGTTCATAATTCAGAAATTGACAATTATATAACATCTTAAACCTTAGTTAAATAGTGATTTAATAGTAGTGAATTTTTAAATGGTCTTATTCATATTATTGCTCTCTATTGTATTATTTACAATTCATTGTGTTGTGCATACATGTATAAGTAAAAGTAATTTTTGCTGTATATCCAATGTTCTTTGATGCTATTATTTATTTTTTTTATCAAAAGTTTAAAATGTGTGTTTTTGTGTAAATATTAGGAAAACAGTTTTATAAAATATGTTACAGGTGAAAAAAGAGATAATATTTTATATATACATTGCCTTCCATTAATTCTAAACATTACTAAATCAAAAACTTCTATTATCCCAAATAAAATTATTATTTTTTTATTTTAATTATTTTTGCATACAAATTTTGTACTAATATAAATATATGCATATTCTGTGCTTTAAAATTATACATTGCTATTCTTATAATGTATTTGTACATGATTCAAAAGTATTTTAATATATATGAACTAGAAACAATAAAAATTAAGTTTATTTAAATTTTAAAGATGAATGGAGGGGGGGGGGTATTATTGAAAACTAAAAAAGTTACAATTTTAAAAAGTCATTCATCCAGGGACTCCAGTAGTCTATTTGTGTTTTAAAATTTTGTTACCTGATTTATGATGAGAAATATTTCATCATACCTGTTGCTGAATAAATATTGATCACATCTGATTTCAGTAATCATTTTAACAGAAATATACATGATTATCATAATTTTGGAATTATTTTTTAATTAAATAAAAAAATGTTAGTGCAAAGATGATTCATGTAATATCCATAAAATTTTGCTAAAAATAAATTACCAATCACTGATTTTCAAGGTAAAGGCCTCATCAGTTCTTTTTCACAAAAGTCTGTCACTTATCATCTCACTTCAAATTAAGTTTCATATGAAGCTGCTTTACTCTTTTATAAAAATAACATTAAAAAACAAAACTTATATTTTAATCAGTAATTTTAAAAAGAAAAAATTCTACTATAATCATTAGCATGGCAATTTTATATGATTTGAATCTCAGCAGAATGGAAAATTTTAGATAGTCATTATTTTTAACTGAGCCTATGTCTCCCCACCTCCAAGTAATTGTTGATTCATGAACCTCACATTGTTGGTCAATAAATGGATATCTTGTTACACTTAATGGAATATATGATCCAGTTAATCTGGAACAGTCAATTGAATATTGATGTGGTGACTATATTATAAAGTCATGTCAACTTTACCATTCATAAAAAATATTTAATATTTCTATGCGGAGTCACACTGATATGATAATAAAAGTGCTAATTAATAGGTGTGTGATGGCGGAGGGAGTAATGTTGCACATTATCTTGATGCAAATTTATTTCAACCATTTTTAAATTTATTTGAGATTTGAAATTTATGTTACCAGTTAGCATGCAAGATTCACCCATTTATTGTGATTAATAACACACACACAGAGAGAGAAAAGGTCTGAATTATGACTTACTTATGTTGCCCAAAAAATCTCGTTACAGTTTATTTTTATCTTTAAATATGTTATGTGTTTGAAAACTTCTATGTATTTAAAAATGTAATCTATGAACAACTTTAGAATACTTTTAGAAATGAAATTAGTATATTATTATTATTTTATAGATGATGTAGTCACCAATGAATTTGCAGCTCTTTGGTTAGGTCATATGTCTGTGGAATATATTAATAAGTCTCAAATTTTGGAACAGAACTGTATTCAACCTTTAATATCTCATCTAGTATCCAGTGATCCTGATGTACAGAAGAATTCTGTTGAAGCATTATCTCTACTCTTGCATGATTTTCATATCTGTTCAATTGTTAGAGAATACAATGCTTTCCCAGCATTGTTAGACATGTTAGTTTCCGATTACCCTGTAGTACAAGAATTAGCTTTGACCTGCCTCTATCGATCAACTCACGAAGGTAGATCTAATTATTATTAAGGATAATATTTATATACATCATCATAATTGTTTTATTTGTAATAATTATACAATTTTGTAGCTTTAAACAGAGAAGCTTTTCGTAATGCTGGAGGATTGGATAAGATTATAGAATTTATATCTGATATTACTTACAGAAATCTTCATGTGCAAGCTATGCAAGTACTTTCAAATTGTCTTCAAGAAAAAGAATCTGTGAAGGTAAAATATGTCTATATGTTTTTTGTGTGTGTATGTAAGTTTTTAATAAGATCTATGGGTATTTTTATTACTGTAATTTAACTTAAATTTTATGATATATCTGTGAGTAACAGTATTTTAAAGAAGTTAATATAATAAAAATAAAATCAACATTCACTTTGGTAATGAGTTTCTCTATTATACTGATTTAGCTGAGAAAATAAATTGCAAAATGACTTGTTGCGATTTTTTTGAGTTCTCTGTTTCTTCGTCGTTGTCGTAAATGTATTGGCAAGAGTTGTTGCAACTTTACAGGGAAAGATTCATCATATGTCATTACCCTAAAAAGCTTCTTTGTAAATTTGAGAAAAATATACATAGTTCATTTTTATGAATTAATTTCTTTATTGCTTTTTCCTATATATTTCTGAAACTTAACATATAATTACCATTCTAATTAATGTGTACATATATATTTGATGCTGAAAATAATTTTTCTTCCAAGTTTTGAACTATATATATATTAGATTTATTGCAAGTATTTTTTGCATATATATATATGAGAGTATGTATATGTGCATTAGAAAAGAATTTATTACTGAAATAAATTTTATTTACACTTGATTAATATGAAAGTAAAAGCAACAAATTATATGTTTAAAATACACGGTGTATGTAGCATAGATCAAGATAAAGTAGCCCTTAAATAGCTTATTGAAATATAGAGATCTCTTCGACATCCGTCTATAAAAGGGGAAGAGAAGGAATTCCTCATCAAATTTGTTAATTTCTAAGTATTAAGATATTGAAGTGTTTTTCCTTTTTATTTTAACACATTTGGATAGTTAACTGGATTTCTAAGTGCCAGCGACTTGGAAAAAAAATTATAAACCTTATTAAAACTTGTATTATATATGAATGTGGTATGAAATATATATTAATTAGTACTATATGTTGAATACATTATGTATCATACTGCGTTCTCTATAATTGAGGTAATTTTACCTTTCGTAGTTTAGTGCAGTGCTAGAATGACAGATTCAGGAATTCAAGGAGTATGGATCGTTGCTCCAACTGACATTTCCGATTTTCAAAATTTCTAATAACTTCTGATTATTATTATTATTATTAAGCATTTGATATGAGATTGCTGTGAATATCGTTTAATTCACTTTCTCCTTCCCGATCAATACACATACATGTTATCTCTCATACTCGCTTGTTCTCTCACATACCGAAAATATTTTGTCCATACACTTTTCATAATCACTTAAGCTTTAAAAATAATATAAAATTACAAAGAATTGTTATTATTTTAAAGATAGATATTTGTATTTTTTTTAAGTTAAATATTGTCACCAGATCATTGCTTTTTTTTACTCCATTATCATTTTATGAAAATGATAATTTTTTTATTGTTTTAAATATCAATTTAAAGATTTAAATAAATTTGAATTCTTAATCAAAGACCTTAGATTAATTTTGGATTAAAACACGAAAATGCCCTTAAATGAAATGAACTTTTTATGTTTATTATAATTTTCTGACATTACCTTAATGCTTTCTGGAATTTTCAGTGTACAAAGAATCTCTATGAATTGCTGTTGGTATTGCGTGATGTGTATTATTAAGAAGAAAAATCTTTTGAAAATATTTAGATAAATTTAAAATATTTTTGTAATTCATTTATCTTTTGAAATTAATTTATTTGTTTTTAAAGTATTATGCTTAATTTTATTATAATCGATATATTTCGACTGTCATAAAGCAATTGTGTTGTAATGGTAAATCCTTCTGCCTGCCATGTCTTCTATCTGATTTCATATCTGGGACAAAGTTAAAAAAAAAAATTCAGGTTAAAATTTTCATGACAACTTATATAAACTCAACACAATCATCCTTTGTTCGTCAGTGAATAGGTATCTGGCTACTCCTAGTTAGAGTATAAAACAAGTATAGAAAACTGCTTGATATTGATAAACCCGGTAACTACTACCTACTCTTTTCACTATTTTTTCATGAAAAGCTATTAAAAAAGGCCAATTTATCACTTGGAGAAATCAAACTTTGGATAACTAATCATATTATATTGGTGACAGTGTTCATACTTTGTAAAAATAATTTATATTTGAGTGGATTGTATAAAACAATATGTATTTGTATTATACACAGTTATATTTTGTATAAAGTGTATTTTTAATCAAATTATGTTTCAATAATATACTTTATTGTACAATAAATAAATTACATGAATTTTTTACAATGGTTGACAGGTCTAACAAATGTGTTATCAATTAGAAAACTTACAGCAGTTCAAATAGGTTTACAAGTTATTAGTTACTGATTACATTTTAACATAGATGATTACAGTATAATTAAAGGATATAAGATTAAATAGGAATATTTTATAGTGTAGAAATATTTATATTAGCAATTATACATTTATTATTAGTAGTAATGATTTCTTTCTTTTTACTTATTTACATGTTCCAAATCAAACTTGTAAACTGTGTATTTGCCTATATTCTATTTTCATTGTCTGAGGGTTTAGTTCATCAGTTTAAAATACTTTTTGCTTGAAATAATTATATCCTTTGGACTATTCAATACACTGATGTGGTGTTTAAAAAATTTTTGAAAAAGAGATATGTAAACAAACAAAAAAAAAAAAACAGAAATAATTTGTTACAGCAAAAGTCATTTGTTTTTGTTTTTTTGAGTTTATGGTTTATTTTCGGTTTTTAATAGTGACCATGTAGCAGCAAATATACCTGGGTGTGCAATTTTTTCATCTCTGGCCTTCAGTTGTTTGAGCTTATTAGTGAATGTGGCTGGGTACCTTCTGGTATTGTTTCCAAGGCAGAAAGTACATCTGGTGCACCACAAAGTATATAAACAAAAAATTGCTGCATGGGCAGCTGTTATTGAGCCTTTACTGATTGTCTCTATTAGATTATCAAGTGTGATTTTATTTTATCTATATGTGTTAGTCATAATTTCTCAGGTATTTGTTAGAGCTGTGCAGATGTGGAATAGGTGCTGTTGTGTTTCTTCTTCCCTGTGGCACAAGGAACAAGGCATCAATTTTGGTGTAAAACCGGCAGTATTTAAGGAAATAGGAGGTAGGTAGAGCATGAAGATTTAGCTTTAAGAGAAAGGCAACAAATTTGGGTTCCAATGACCATTTTTGAGTTGCTGCATCAAATGACTGTTGTTCTTATTTAGCATTGGTGATTGAGGATCAGTAGTTATGTCTGGGTACAGCATATTATAAATACTCCAATAGGTGTAACTACCAACACCCCAAAAAGACACCTGATCATAAATGCTTTGAAGTTGGTTTACAAGGAAAGACAAATATCCATGGGGAGGTGGTGGTCAGTCTGTGGGTGTTATTTGAAGGATTCACTTGAGAGCTGGAAAAATTCTTATCAGTGCAGCTAGGAGATTAATACTTTTTTGTTTATGAAAAATTTGAATGGAGTGAAGATCTAATCCATTTCTGGTTGGTGGAAGACTAAATCATTTTATAGAGATGGAGACTATTTTACTGTGCTATAATAGCTTGCTACAGAGTAAGTAAATGAACGAAGTGAAAGATTTAGTGAAGTTTATGATTGGTGAGTAATAGGTTATTTTTGTAATTACAAGCTCATTGAAAAGGCATGCTTTTGCATATAATGAGAGGTATGTTTTGGAGAGAGAAGTGGTTGTGCATTCAGCACCATCTTTCAGTTTTTTCTGGATCTTTTGTCTCATTTCAGAGGGCCTTAGGTAGAAAGGAAATACAAGAAAATTATTTGGTTTACCATGATAAACTTGCATATTTATCTTGCCAGTGTAAAGAAACCAAGCTGATATTTTATTAATATTGATCTTGAGTTTGTATTTGAGGGGTTATTCATTAAGTATTTTTTCCAGAGTAGGTAATTGTTTTTTAGACATAAGAAAAACAGTAGTCCAGTGTGTGGAATTTGGATTCCTTGTAATTTTTGTTGTATTTTGTTTATGAGAGGGTTATTGTAGAACATAAATAATAAAGAACTGAGTGGAGAACCTTGAGGTACGGATTGGTGGGGAGAGAATGAAGGTGATGTTCTACCATTAATTGTAATATGAATTTCACAAAGGTGTCTGCAAGTGACTGAATTAAAATTTTAATAGGGACTGTCAAAAACAGCCTCAATGTCAATTTCAACAGCCATTGGAGCATTTTATCTGCTCTCTAACTGAATTTACAATGGTTTTGAAAATGAGAGCAGCTTGGCCTGTTGAAGAGCCTTTTTTGCATGTTGCATTGATTATAATAGAGTGAGGAGATATGGTTCAATTTATCTTTTAAAACCTTTTCCAGGATTTTAATAACAAGAGAGTTTATGGAGATTGGTCGCAGATTAGATAGATTGCATATTGAAGCTTGCTTTTTGTTGAATGGAACTAAGGAGATTGGATATAGATCTTTTATGTTAAATAGTCTTTGTGATAGATAATTTGCAAAATCACATAGATTTGTGGTGGTAAACTGACTGAGATGTGAAAATACAAATTTAGGGATTCCAAATGACCCTGGATGACAAGAGTTTGGTATTGTGGTTAGTTTCAGCAAAAAATCAGTACCATGGAAAGGTTTATCTAACTCTGATTGGCCAAATAGATTTTCAGGTAGTGTGAAGGCACAATGTGACTGCAGCTTTTGTTTGAAATATTTGTACATTGGTTCTATCATATTATATCCAGCTTTGATAACACCCTTGGTTTTAAGTGTTTGTGAAACTGATATATATATATATTGTAACTTAAATATCGATCGGAAAGATATTAAGATAAAATATTACCATTATAAATATTTTTACCTGAGTCCAAAGGCATTGTAGCCAAAAATATATGAAACATCAAAATGCTTATCTCAAACATATTGCCATTGTAACATAAATAAAGTGATCAAAAGAAAAGATTCAAATATAATATTTAGCTTAATAAACGAAAAATGATAACTTAAATTTTTATATCAAAGAGAAAAGAATTAAACCTTGTAACTTGCTGATCATAAGCTATTAAACAAAAGATCAGACTGAGTTATCAATCATATTAAGGGTCATTGGATTAAATGAAACATACTCCTGGATAGTAGCTATAGAGCCATAAGGTCATATATATTAAAATGATGAGTAGGGATAAATTAAACATATTTCTATAATTAGATTTCTCACGATATCACAACATCAATAATTATAAACAAATTATTAAGAACCAACTACTATAACTCAGGTATATGGAAATCAAGTGAGTGAGTACACTAGTAACTCAATAAAATATCTTCTCAGGTATATCCAACTGTAGATTTTACTCACTTTCATTTCTTGGTTTGATGTTAAGTGCATATTTAAACAAATACCAAGTGAATATGGTCTAGCAGGGTGCCACTAGATTATCTGAATCTAGACACAGTTATATCTAATAGCCTTTTCACATGTACTGGGTTTGAATCCCGTTTTGGTACTTTATTTCTAATAAAAATGGAGGATTTTGCTTTTAGAGCCATATCACTGTATGCACTAATATTTAGGTAAACATAAAACATCTTTAAACCAAAGTGGAATTCATTAGACAGAAATCATTTCTTAGACCATAACATAACAAATGTGTTTCAATATTTTTTTATAAGTTTTACTAGCTCTGATTATATTATTAATTTAGGATAGCAATTCATTCATCCTTGCATGAAATAGATGATGGGATGGTGGTTATAATAATACTAAGAAATCCCTAAATATTATGAAATCAATATTTATTTATGGCCTTTGAACATTTATTTAGCTCATTAACCAAAACGTGATGGTGATTATGATGACAATGATAATGGTTTCAACCACAGCTTTAGGACTAAGCCTAATCATAAAACCTAATTTTTATAAAGAAATTCATAATCATTGCTTAATTTTTGTATATCTAATTGGAACTTAAATAGCTAATATTCACCTTGATGATGAATAATCACACTTAATAAAGACTACTCTTAATGAAATATATATGCCTCGTTTAATAAAACAAATTAACATTTATTAATGCGTTACTAATATCTACATGAAAATTTATAGATAAACATGAAAATTGATATGAATAATAATAACAATAATAATTGATTATATTGCAATCTTCAGATTAATTTCAAGTTCTTCCCCCTTTCCCATCAAATGTATATGGTATTAAATTGGGTAACCGATTTGTTAAAATGTTCCATCCACAAGAAAAGTATTTCATAAAAAAAAATATTCACTCCTTCCGCACACATACCTTATAATCTAACATGTAAGCAGAATGTTAAAAAAAAATGTTAGTAGAATTGGAAAGAGCAAGTTTTAGAAACAAGTTTTAAATCATTTTCTCCCCCTCCCTTCTACACTCTGAAACCTATACTTTCTTAAAACAAAATAATTTAATATTTTAATACTGCTTATTCCTTCACATTCAATCGCAATTATACACAGATAAAGTATTATTATGTATGTGTGTGTTTACCCCGTAAAACCAAAATATTATTTAAAACCAAAATAATAATACAAAAAATTATTTTACACATTAATATTTCATAACTGTAAATTAATAAACAAATAATTTTGATACATTCAAAATCATTTATGAAGCTCAAGGTTATTATTAGTAAGAAATTATTAGTTTTAATCGATCTGAATTGTCTTTAAAAGTTCTTTAAATAAAATATACCACTTTATTGCTAAAGTTTATTAAGACTCTGATATCATAAAGAAAATAGATATAAAAAGTCATATTACCGATCCTTTGTTTTGTGGCGAACTTCCAAGGGCTCAAACTTATCTTGTATAATGTCTATATTTTTGCAGCTACCATTTCCGTTTTACATTGGAACAATCTCTTTCTTGAGGTGTATAATTGTTTGATGATGATGATCCTATTGAGGTTATTTGCTTTAGTGGACAATTTGGAAATCATTATATTAATTTTTCTTCTCTTCCTGACAAGCATGATTCTTTTAGTGGATGAAGTACAGTAGTTGTTTTCACATTTATAAATTTTCTGGGTTTAAACTCAATTACTGGAACAATTAATTGGACTTGATGATTTAATATTTATCAGTAGATTACTCTTTTCTTCTGATTTTAAATGCAGGTGAATGTTTTCTTCTTTCTATTTAAAACATCTTATTTCTCTCAGTCAGTTGAAAGGTGTAGAATATTATTTTTTAGACAAGACATCTTTTCTTTCCTATATGATGTGCTAGTTGATGATGAGTCTGGTAGACAGATGAGACATATATTAATTTTTTTTACCCCGCCATTCTTATATCTTCAATCCAAAAAAAAAAAATTTTAATAACAAAAAAAAAAAGATTTTTGATTGAGATTTTTGTAGAGTTAAAAACGCTTGTCCTTTTAGTTCATATTTTTAAAAGTCTCTGTCGCAATAATAATATAATAATCCCTCAACTAATTTTCCAGACTGCTTTTATATCCGATTTTTTTTCTATTTTTGGCCAACTCTTTTAATTAGGCTTATAACTTATTTTCAACCAAACCGTTTTTTAGTTGAATAGTATGAAAAATCTCAGTATCCTGATTTTTAGGCAAACTTTCGTTTTGAATAAAAAAATAGTTTTAATCCCTTTTCTCGCATATATCTGTAACATCTAAAATTGAAGATTCTTTCTTTTGATCTTAAGATGAGACAACTTCAAAATTAGAGTTCTCACCAAGCTTAAACTCCATAATGACAAACAATCATTTACAAAAACCAAATTGCTACCAAAATATATATTTGATTCAACAGATTTTCTCCCTTAACACAAAATTGTAAAAAAAAAATAATTTGACAGATTTAACCCTTCTTCCTTTCAATATTTAATAAATAAAAATGTAGTTTATGTTTGCAATGTTCACACACATTCATTAAAATTATTTATAAAGTGACATTAAAATAATCTAATTGCTAGCTTAGTAATTATAACCTTAATATTTAAAATTAAATCCTTAGCTTTTAAATCCCAATTACAATTATAGAAAAGCAAGAATAGAAACAGAATAAGACATTAAAATTGATCAAGCATAGGTTAGTTTTAAAGAAAGTTTAATATCTGAAATTTAAAAGTGGTTAACTAAATAGCTTTTATAACATTCACTGCCTATACATATGCGTTATAACTTTGCTTTTTAACAGAAAAATTAAATATTGAATAGTTTAAATGTGTGTATTACCTTTCTATCAACACACAAACAAATAAAGAATATAATTGTTGACCCACTCTCTTTCTGTCTAAAGCTTTTAGAACTTGATCTTGTAGGGTTTAAACTTGGATGCCCTACAGCTTCCTTTTTATATAAAAATGTGATGATGATTTTTGTTTTACATTTTCTTACATGCACATTACTATAAATTTAGCTAATGACTAAATTGTAATGGCACAACATATATATATATATTATAATTACAATTTTGTTTTTAATTAACGGACATTATTTATTTTATATATATACTATCATGTGTTGTTTCTATTCTAAGCTGGATATGATTGTCCAGAAGCAATTGAAATACATCTAGATATTATAAAATTAAGTATAAGATTTTATAAATGAAGTGTTGGACTTTTATTTTTTAATGTATATGTTTTAAAGAAGTTTTATTTAAAAATTACTGAATTATTAAATTTACATATAGTTTCTGTATCTAATTCTTCTGGAAGATTAAAACTTTCAAAAGTTATATTTTTAAATATTACATTTAAATATATTAATTTATATCTTTTACATTTGTTAGAATTTGAATCTTGATTATTGTTATATAAAATATAGCTCAAATTAAAATTTTATGAAATTAATAATAAAAAAAGTCTACTATACATTTTAAATATGAACTCTAATGATTAAATGTCTAATTAAAAATAAAAAAAAGTATTTAATTAAAGGAGTGGGGAATTACCATAGTGATGATCAGGGTTTTTATTTGATCATAGTGATTTTACCTACCTTTGAGAAGGCAACTTTATGTATATTTTTAAAAGTGCAATATTGAATATGTAAAGTAAAAAAAAAATTTAAATTTTATATATAAAAAGATAACTTTATTAAAAAAAAAAAAAAATAGTAAAATTCAAGAGAGTATTTTTTTTTAATGACAAAGCAATATATTTGAAATTTTAAAGTTATTTGTCATTTTAAAGTTATTTCTATTAAAAATTATATATGTATTATGTATATTTTATTATTAATGTTTGATGAAATACTATATATATTATATCCCTATTGGACAGTGATACATGTTTGTAATTTTATTTATCATAAAATTTTAATGTCAAAAGAATTTATAATTAGGTAAAGAAGTTTAAATAAAATCACTGCAGATTATTTTATCAAGAAATGATTAAAGTAAAAAAAAACTCATTAGAAAGAATTAATTATAAAAGTTTAAGAAAGAGAAATATAATTCATAAAGTTTAAAGAGTAGTTAGAGTGGGGAGGAAATTTAACTTAGAAAAATTAAACTATTAAAGTAAGAAAGGAAATCTTAAAAACTAAAATCTCTCCATTTATTTAAAATAAAATAAATATATGTGTGCATAAATAATGTTGATTTGAAATATAAAGAAAATAATAAAGTTTGTGCATGTTAAAAGTAAAATAAAATATGAAAGTTAAGTATTAAAATAAAGGAAAGCTTATAATTAAACTTTAAAAACTCAAAGATTGCTTAATAGATAAGCTGCATAGGAATGGAATTAGCAATGGCTACTAATTAACTAATTAAAATCCATAAACAACAGGACTAATTAAAAATGCATCTAATCCAAAATTTGATCTATAAAAGCAGCAGATTTAAAAAATTTAATTAAAAGATAACAACAAGATCATGACATAAATAGGGCTAAAAATTTTGTCAGTCAGTCATTCACGTATCTAGATTCAATCACCTATTAGATGTATTTTTCAATAAAAACAATGCCATGCTAAGCAGTCATCAGAGCATGTGGTTAGATTCCAGCCTCAGTCCAACAGAACATCAACAGTCTGTCTGATAATAGCAATTCCCCATCTAATAATTTGAAGTCTCCAAGAATGTCTAACTGCTTGAAATGGAAGTATCCCAGAACCGCAATCATCAGGACCACATCAGGAACCTAAAATCCAACCGATTGGTAAACTACATTTGCAACAGCACAGGAAAAAGTCACAATGTTTAAAATCCTATAGGTAACAACATTTTATGCCCATTCCTACATTTTTTGTATTAATCTATAAGTAGCCATTGCAATGTTTGAGTATCTCCAGAGTCAATTAAAATGAACTTTATAGCCAGCATATAATGAACTATAGTATATGCAGGTTCACATGTTTTCTATAACAAATAGTTACAGAGCTTTCAGGTCATGAAATAATTAGTTTATAAATCTGAGTTTGTGTGCATTCCATATACACGGTGCTTATATTGAAACAGTAAGGTCTGCTTTGCAGATCTTCGTTTCACCTTTTCTCACCTATTTCCTACCCTCATACCTTAGTTTGAACCCCAATCTATCATAGTGTGACTGCAATACGCTTATATACCGAAAATCCCGCCTAATTTTAAACCACGAGCACAATGCTCGTATTATATATATAACTCATTCCCAAATAAAATAAAATATTATGGATTATGTATATGTTCACATAATTTTGATTTATTAAAAAGTAGGTTATATAAGTCGTAATTGTGCACACATTATGATATGCATTTTAAAACATATCAAAATTATAAATTGTTAAAGTTATTTTGTTTGAATCTATTTACAAATATATATTACCATCGTAATATATTTTGATTTAAAATAAAATTCATTAGTAAATATTTGTTTAGTAAATAGATTCAAATATTGCAATTTAAAAGTAAAATAATTTTCGTTTAATTTAATAAAAGTTATTCCAAATATTTCTGTTAAAATAAATGAGGGATAATAGTTTAATTAGTTAATATTATATAAGTTTATCTAAAAACAGCAGATGTCCACTTAAGGTTTTCTTTAATTAATAAAAGTAATTTTTAATTAAATCTAGTTTGTAATTCGAATGTCGACAGGGAAATTAACAAAAGAAATTAATTAATGTTGAATTCCTTTAGACATTCGGATAGATTTAATTACAGCTGATAAGTCCGATATATTTTTGTAATGCTCCAGGGCAGTTCTATTGTTAAATTCTACTATAAAAAGGAGGGTTTTCTTTTGTTCTCCATTCTAATGTTTCTAAGAGAATCACATGATCATGGAGAGTTTTGCTCTGTTTCTAAGAAAAATCATTCTGAGGTCTAATGTTTCTAACCAAAATTATTGTAGTAATTTGTAAATCTTGACATGACAGAGTAGAGCACAAAAAGGCTATTTCTCTCCGGAATGGTCATATGCTGCCGTAGACCATCGGAAGTTATCACACAAGGAACCCCGGAACTGCTGCCGCTGCCAAAAATATGAACATTTCCAGATTTTGCTGTTAAATTATATAAAAACCTGCCGACCATCAATCTACCCAAAATGCTTCTCCAGAGGTAACCCTAAATTCACCCAAGAGCTCTTGTGATAACTAACATGCTATAGCTATTTTAAATTGTTTTCTGATATTTCACATAATTTCATTATGTATTTCTTTAATGTGTTTAAATATACTCAAAATTTTGCTCTCTATCCTTGGGTTAATATTTTCTATTGATTAAGCTTTCTGTTATTTTATTATGATAATGTGTCAGAATCGTCTTTGACCGAGTGAATTATTCACTTTGATGAAAATAAGATGCCGCTATGAAGGCATATTTTAAATTTCTAAATAATTTTCCAATTTTATTATCTTGCAAATCACTCGTTCGAGGGCGATTCTTTTCTTTAATATATAATATAATCACATAGTTTAAAATCTACATGTTATTGATTTTAATCTAATATGAGAGTATGTGCGAGGTCAATGATTAAATGTGTCCCCTAATGCATGATTGAGTATATAAATCTATACTTACTTTTCAAACCCGCAAGCATGCATTTTCCTATTTTAATTACCGTGTTCTACTTTAATTACAAAGTTCATCATTGACGTCGAGAATGTGCGGACCCTTTTAAATGAATTTCGGGGAATTTGATTGGGCATTTCTCTTAATCCAAGTAAAACCCATTCAGTATGTTTTATATACACTAGTCTCGTATTGCTGGTAAGTGAATTGGTTGTTGAGACCACTTTGTTTTACTTTTCCAAGGATTCTTTACATGGCCAAGTCCATTCTCTTCGCTTATTGCAGTTTCCAGGCAGAGTGTGTCCATAAATGACACACCTGGGAATTAAACGCAATCGTCACCCAGTCACTAAGTTTCGGCTGTTCATAAAATACTTTCCTACGGGTTAGCGGCGAGATGCCCTCAGTAATCATTCCAAATATTCCATTATTGTTTTATTTTATATTTATTTTACAAAGCATCCGTGACTTAAACGTGTCACACCGTCCAACTTTAATAAATTCATTATCAGCAATACTGACCTCCCAATGTAACTTTATTATTATTATTATCGAATAAATGCTTTGATCACATTCCCACTTTGTTGCTTAGTAAGCTTTTGTCCGTGCTATTCTCGAAATCAATAAATATTTTATAACACTTAATTTCAAATATTTTCTTAAACTCGTATAATTACTCAAAGCACTTCGCTTTTTTTCCTATCTCGTCAAGCACATTATCGTAATGCTATTAGCCCGAGGAATAGAATATATCACTTTGCTTTAAAACCTTTTTTTTTATTTATTGGAACATAATGCCAACAATTATTTAATACGCGTCCCTGTCTCATATAAGCAAACAGTGGCATTATATATATATATTTTATATAAATAAATTTTGTGAAATTATTTAAAACTAAATTTGATCTCTTATTTTATTTGATTCCTATCACTGTCTCGGTCTATATATATATATATATTTTCTACATTTCTTTTGTAAATCCATAGACGTTAATAAGCCACCCAAGTTTCTTTTAGTATAGAGTCTTTTGTTTCTCCCTGACCACCAGGCACCGGTCAAAGGTTATACTAGTAGTGGCATCAGATGCGTTATCACATAGATGGTGCTGTGAAATTTGGACTTTAGATTCGAACTTAGTATATCTAGAAGGCAACCCCTCCTAGAATGTTCAGTTTCATGTGTGGAGTTTGAATTCTGCAGTGTGTTAGCGAGATAGACGATTCTGACTGTTACAATATTATGATTGTATATTTTTTATAAATAAGAGTGTGTGCTCATCATGTAAGTGATAATTGTTTGTTGAATTGAAGAAATGTATAAAATTAATCTATAAGTTTTAGTATTAAGTCTATTTAAAATATTTACAATAAAGTACTTGTCTGTTAATTATTATCAGTCGATTCTTTAATTATACCACTAAGAACAATTTAACAAAGAAGTTAGACACATAGTTTATTCCATTTGTTTCCATTTAGCTAGTTTAGGATTTATCAGGTGCTGAGTTGGTGATTGTCATCCAGATTATGTTAATTACATCTTGTAATTAACTACTTCAAAACAAATAAAGTACTTTGAATGACAAGGTTTGAATTCAGCAATCAAGAAGTTCTGTAACTTGAAAATATGGCTATAGGTTATACCTTGTGTAACCACAGTCTGGCTACAGGTACCTTTGGTATTATACTTCTCTGCCTGAGGAATTGGGTGCTGTAATATTTAAATTGCAGCCGGAGTAGATTGAATTTATAATAACTTCACGCTTTCACTTTCAGACACTTAAGATTTGCCCATACAAAAGCGTTTGGGTTCGAAAAGATAGATGGCTATTCTATCTTTTCCCAAAGACTTTATCATGTGTTTGAAGTGTTTGTATTTAGTCATTTATAGTTAAAATTTGCAAAGCACATGTGCACAGCTTAATGCTGTTTAACTATTACAGTTTATAAAACATCACGCTATAAAAATAATTGATTTATTTAAATAAATAATTTTATAATATTGTCATTTTTTATAAAAGAGAAGTCAACAATTTGTTTATAATGTTTTCACAATTTTGTTTTATTAAAAAGTAAGTTTTATTTTTTTATTTTATTAAAGAATAAAAACATCTATGATATTTTTTATATTCGATCTTCTCCCACCCGGTTCAATATATATCCAGAATTTGAAATGCCTACAAGTATTAGGATATCTTAATTTCTGTTGAAAGCAAGAATTAAGTCAAATTGGAGTTGAACTTAATAATAATGCCTAAATTTTTGATTAATATTTGTTTGTGACAATATTCAACCTCTAGATCTGTGGTTATGAAAGCTAGACATAAAAAAATCATTAAGAAATGCATTGATATGTTTGAACTATGGTACTTTCAAAGGTTTTTGAGAATTCTATATGCAGAAAAGAAAA
Source organism: Epiperipatus broadwayi (assembly GCA_028023455.1). Taxonomy (NCBI): domain Eukaryota; kingdom Metazoa; phylum Onychophora; class Udeonychophora; order Euonychophora; family Peripatidae; genus Epiperipatus; species Epiperipatus broadwayi. The sequence continues at coordinate 7,980,694 of JAQFVV010006222.1, forward strand.
CACAAAAGTATGAAACAATCTTGTAGTGCTATAAAAGGAAAAGTAGAATCTACAATGAGTGGTTCTCCAGCATCATAATAGTGGAGTTTTTTTTGAGCAGTTTGAAAAATTTAAGAGATGATGTCATTTTGAAGAAATGCTATTTATATGATTGTAAAATGTCAATATTGATTTGATGGAATAATAATAATCATCATCACCTGATATAGAGAGTTATTACTATTAGAAAATGTTTAAACTAATTTAAAGATGAGTTATTTATTTTAATAGTACTGCAATTATCATTTCTTTCAGCTTAATCTGGATTCATTTTTTATAGTAATATTCTGAGCAACTCATATTTTTTAGTAATTGTTTTATATATATATATACAGTGAAGCTGCAATATATGCTACATTTGTTCCAATCCTTCCCCGTGAACAGCATAATAACTTATGTTTGTTGATAAACTTTGATTAGAATAGAATATATATTGTTTATAGAACTACAAGTTTTTAGTAATTTTCAACATGAATATATATATTGTAACATACATAAAATATACATATTACATAAAAAAAATTAAAAAGTTATGTTAAAAATAAGAAAATAAAATATTTTTTTCCCAAATAGAAACGGCTATGAATTAAGTAATCAGTACAATAGCAAGTAAAGAAGTAAGAAATTTTAAAACTTAGAACAAAAGATGATTAAGAATTAAACAAATGCAGAATAAAACTCTAAACTTGATTCATTAAAATGAATGATTTAAAACAACAGAAAATTAAAATAAAGAAAAAATATAATGATAATTTAAGGATTTAAATTAGATTTTCTACTGGAAAGAAATTGTTTATCTTTTTAAAACTACAGATTGTAAAATGTTATCTTAAAATTGTATTCAATAACTATTGTATTCATTTGAAAACGGAAACAGAATGTAAAGTTATTTAATTAAATATAAAATAAACATTATCTAGTCAGAATGCAAAATAATTTTGTAAATTATCTAATCAAAGAAAAAAAGATTAAGTTGTTTTACTGTAATCCAGAATTAATAACAAAAACTCAGACAATGGTTTGTCAAGGATATTTAAGCTAATAAATTTATATTAGTTGATGATTATTATTATTGAAGTTATTAGAGAGAGAAGATTATTATTGAAATTATTAAAGAAAATTATTCACAATAGTTTTGAAGTTATTCAGATTATTTAAACAGCTGTAATTTTGCTATGTATTTCTGAGTTTTGTGATCTTCACCATCTAGCAGTGTATGGGAATCTGTACAGATGCTCTAACACCACCATGCTTTTCTAGACTTGCACAAGAATGTTCATTTGGTTTTCACCAGGTAGTTCTTATATATTTGTTAGTCTGAGATATGACCAAAATCTTTGACCTATCATTGCTGAGACATCCACACATCATTCATTCAAAGCTACTGTTGAACAATGATATGAAGATATATGCTTTCCTGGGAAGAACTACAAGCTGTTAAGGAAACTGGAGACCAATTTATAATCACTTCATGAACTCTAGAAACTGCCAAGAAGCCAGGAGTTGTCACTCCAAAAAATCTGTAGCCAAAATCTAGATCAGTGTAAGCAAAAATCAAAATCTAGACTAAAATTGAAATATGAGGGGTAAGATTTATCTTTTTTTTATAAACTTGCTTAAAACTCTAAATATGTAACCTTTACTACCTAATTTAAATTGGAATTAACTATGCTAAAATAACTATGTAATTAGTTCAATTTTATTTTATTTTATTCTTGATGTTATATGTTTATGTGAAAATAAATATATTGGTTTAATTGTTATTCTCTCCATAGCTCACCATATTAAATTTAGCTAAGACAAAATTTGTCAATTATATTGTTTCGTGTTTTAGATATGCATTATCTGATGGCTTAAGTTAGGGGACTTTTCTTGTTTATTTGAGCTAGCTGTGGAATCAAGTGGTAGGAGCATTTAAGATCTCTTGTGAAAATTCCAGTTAAATCTCTGGATGGCAACTGGAGTTTTATTCCCAGTATAAGTTAAAAAGTATTTACAAGAGAAAATTTGCTAGTTATTATTGAATTTATGATTGTGGGATTTGAAAATGAAATTAATAAAATTCCATTGAAATGTAAATCCTACAATTGGACTAGTCATTGATTTTAAATAATATACAATAATGGAAAATCACTGATATACATTGTAGATTGTCCTTGATTAATTTGCAATGGGTGCTAATAAATTTTATCAGATTCTTGAAATTTTTTTTAAAATTATTTTAAACACTCCTTATGAGATATTCAGATTGTTGCTTTATGAAAGAATAATAATGTTTATATATTTTTTAAAAAATGGTTCTTTTTAAAGAAATCCTGTCTATTAATTTTTTTTTTTTTTTAACAATTTTTTTAAATCATAAAAATATCTATCCAACATTGAAAATAAAAAAAATTTTAAAGACATTGATCTGGCTTAAAGGAAATTAAAAAACAACCCCAAAGAAAAAATATCTAATTTTTGAAATACGTTAAATAATGTTTTGTGATTCAAACTGCAAACTAACCCTAACTCTAACTTGACTTTAATTATTAATTAGAGAAATATTTTTTGAAAGGGGAATCCTATTATTTTTGATCTGGAATAATTTTTTTAAAAAAGATTATCAACAGCTTTGGCAGAGAAAGAAAATATAAGTATCCAGACATTTTTTTTCCATATGTTATAGCATCGACCGGGAGGTGAACCCGCAACAACCGTCTGCAACCAACTGCTTGCTTGCAAGGCAGCTGCACTGATCTCTCGGCTAACAACACTTGACATCCAGACATTTTTAAATAAATTTATTTCACAAAAACCTAAACATGTATATTAACTTTCATATCTGAGCTCTCAAAATGCAGATATAGCAACCTTTCAAACAAGAGGGATTTATTTTTCAAACTGAAAAGTAAGAAAAAGAATTTGGAATGGTATTAAAAAAATTTCTAAACATTTTAATTCTCTTTGATACATTTTTTTTCAAAAAAAATAATATAACTAAAGGCAACATTATAATTACAATATTGAAAAATTACCCACTAATATATACATATAATATATCTGGCTATTAATGATGTAATATCTGATTTATTTTCTTGTCATGCCTAAGACGTACAACTTAAATTTGAGTGGAATTGAGAATTTCTTGAGCTGCCATAGGTTTTTTTTTTTCAGATAAGTAGGCAACATCTAAGCCAATTAGCCATTCAGTATTAATTGATAAATAAGTATGTAGTTATTGCTGTACAATAAAGATAGGAAGCTATTTTTTGTATCAGATGAATATCCATGAGTTGATCATAAAACAGGTTTTATACATTTATGACTGATAAGACCAAAATTTGCTTGCACAAATGATATATAAAACAATATCTGTAGAAATAAATACAAAAGTTAATCTTCACTAATAAAAAACATTAAAATCATGTTTCTGTTTTATGATCAGCTTATGAAATAGCTCAAACATATAACAAATGTTTTTCAAAACTTAATGTTCTCTCTTTAGACAAAAATATGATCTTTTTCCTTCTTATAAATGATCTATCATGATTCTGAATTGACAAGATATTTTGAGTTTATACTGCTTCTTGTTTAGATTGTGTTAACTATTGTCTCTGTTTGTTTGGGAATAAAGCATTACTCCATATATATTTCTGAAAGTATGATTCCTAAAATTGCAGAAACTTGGTTAGATATTATACATAAAGCTTTTGAAGAAAGATGGCCTTTAAAAAGAGTAGCTTTTGAAAGAGTAAAATTTCAATTAGAAACCTTAAAGTGAATAATTTTATTTTGAACCTCAGTTGGGGTTTAAAATAGGCACACAATAAGGAAATTTTTATAAATCAGTTCTTGAAATAAATGCAAATTGTTTTTATGATGGTTGTATTGGTTATTGGATTATTTTACCTTAAACCTAACTAAGATATATACATATATGTTTAATAAACATATAATTTTTAATGGAAATATAAATTACTTCTCTGAAAATCATTAAAAGAAGATTTAATTAGAGTATGTGATCACCATGTGAGCATTTGACTGAGTTATTTTATTTATGATATTTAAAACACAGAAATTACTAACTATTTATCAAAACAAATCCTCAGTAGAATTAATCTATTACAACTTCAATAATAAAACAATTATTGTAAAACTCTTATATAAGGTCATTACTCTCCTATGAATTCTGTGAAAGATAAATCACAATAAACTTCACAAAGGTTTACTAATGAGCTTTATTTTTATTAAAGATTTTATTTTTCATATTTTATTTTTATAAAAGATAAAATTATAAATGTTGTACAAAAATATTTTTAGCCATTTTTTTCTGAATTTATATGTACTTCATATTTAAATATGTGACATGCCACCTCCTTCATGAATGTTGATTATCATATAGTTAACCTAATAACACTGGCTAACAGAAAAGGAAAAAGTTTTTGAGTCAATTATCAACAAGCAAATAGGAAGAAACAAAATTTGACTTCTTTTATAATTTCTCAAGCTTTCAAACTATAACATGGTAAATCTTTGTGTCCATTAAAAGTAGTTATAGTAATCATTTTTATATTATCTTATCAATGTTATTTATTATATAGTAGTAATGTTAATACTATGGTTTTAAAATTACTCTTTATCTTAAATATTAAATATGGCCTTGAGGTTATTTCAGTGAAAAATCTTGTAAACTTCAAACATAGTTTTTACAGCAGTTATGGCTAGAGTTTCATTTACAATTCTTAGAATTTAATAAGATTTGTATTGATTTTTTTTATCAGAAATTGTACCAAAACCCTTTTGACAACATCAGAAAACATCTCAAATGTTTGTATCTTAATAATCCTTTTCAATCTTTCCAATTTTGTGGATTCTTGGTATACTGTGTGAATGCAGACTGGTTCCAAATTGTTATAATATGATCTATCCATTTTTATGTGACTCTTGTCTTTTATTTGAGTCATGTATGATACTAAGTAGGTAGGTTTCTATTTCTGATCATCATCATTCAATAGCTGCAGCATACAATTATAATTTCTGTTCTATGACCTTCAAAGACAATTTTCTCTAATTTCAAAAAGTAAAGATTTTCAGATCAATTCCCAAATGAAGAAAGTAAATGGGAAAAAAAATCTCAATTTCTTCAAATGATTGTGACCATTTGTGCTCAGACTGTTTTGTTATTTGATCATCACATGACTCCTGAGCAACAGAGAAACATACAATTGAACTAAAAGGTAAGATTTACAATACATATCTACAACTATGTGTTTGAAATAAAATTAGTGATAAAAATACATTTTTAGAGATATGTGAATAGGTGCATGAAAGGTAGTGGTTTAGTTATTATCAAAGTGACTCTCATATCCAGGTTTTATAAAGGTTGATAGATATAGCTTTAATAAATAGCCTTTAAAGTGTATATGTAGTTATGAGTATCGGAAGTGTCAGAACTGGAATAGTGATCAAAGGGTCTTGAGCATCAATGTCCATCACTATATCACTGAACTAAATCATGCAGGGCAAAAATAATCAAATGATTTGGTTGGAAGTGATAAATTGCAATCCATGGGTCTTGGGCACTAGACATTGCATTAAACTATGCAAGGCTGTATATTTCTTGAAGGATTGTTATTTAAAATAAGTGCTGGTTGAAAAAAATATGGTATTTGTAAATTAAATGACCATATTAGTAAATAAGTTGAAGACATTTCACAGACAGCAAATATTTTTTCAAATGCCAAAAGTTGACTTTAATATTTTGTTATATTATAATACATTGGTAGATAGATACATATATTTTCAGAACATGTATTATGATTTGTAATTTTTTGCTCAATAGCATCCCAGTTTGTCTGGTATTAACCTTAATATTTAAAAACAAATATTATTATAAAACAATCTTAAGTTAATAATTTCCTATTCATGACTTAAAGTATACAGCAATTAATCATCATAAATGGTAGATTTCATTGAGTAGATTTCTCATTGAATAAAATAACTTGTTGGTGAGAAATGCTTTCTGTGACAATTTTGGATTGAGTAAAGTGGAAAAAATTCAGTCTGGAGAATAGTGGCAATCTAACATTAGATTTTAACTTAAAAAAAAAAAAAACAAAGAAAGAAAGAAAAAAGAAGTAAATATGTAAAATTAAAATTTTATGAATCTATAAGCCAAATGCAAGCATGGTCTGCTAAAAGTTGATTAAATATATAGTACCTATTTAAAGAAACCTAGGTTATGATGAATTTAAAAGGTGTTTTATTAATAAATTTAACTGAAAGGAGATGGTGCTTGTAATTTACTTGTCATAATTGGCTGTCCACAAATTATTGATTTTTTTAAATTTACTTGTAGTCCTTTTACATTCAAGTAATAAAATATAAATAAAATTAATTGTAATTCCAAATAACAATAAATCTTATAAATAATAGATTTATATTATATGTATTTAAAAAACTTAATGATTTAATAGTTAGCACATCACTTTGATTTAATATTTGAATTTAGGCCAAGTGAAACGATATTTTTTCAAGTTACAATACAAGCAGCCTTAGAATTATGTTTAAATAGCTGACCCATACCTAATATAACTATCCAATCAGTTATCGAACAGTAAATGGATATATAACATTTTTATTTAAAGTTAAAAACAATGAGGGCCAACATTATCAGCCTCATCACTTGATAGTTGGTTAGGCTATTGATAATCTATTTTGGAAGGTTGTGTTGAAGAGGCCTCTGCTGCATAGAGTATTATTTACTTTATATATAAATTTACATATATGCATTAATTTACTATAATGCAATGACATATATCAAAAATAATGTTCAAAACTTTTGCTTCATTTTTTGTAGTGCTTAAAAATTTGCCTTACGAAAAATTATTTTTTTTGTTTTATAAACATATTAATATTTTTAAATTAGCGTGCATGTTCCTAATGTGCATTTTAGTAAAACTTAATATGGTTGCATGTATATAACTACTATGAGCAGTATTTTTAAAATAAGTTTTATTTTTAAATAAATTATTAATAATAATATGTTACTTTTTATATAAATTAGGATATTTAAATAAAAATGATTGGGAAATCTAAACATTTTTATTTATATATAAATTTTATTAATTATAGTGATGAAAAGGCATTGGCCTGTTCAATTTTGTGCAGTGATAGTGTATATGAAATATATTTCAAGGTTAGAGCAACTGCCACAATAAGATTAAGTTAAGAAATATTCCTCTTATGTTAAATAATAAGTATTTACAATCAAAATGTATTTCTAGGAATAAAGTAGTTCAGAAATTAAACATTCACATATAAGTTTTATTAATTATCATGACAAAATGGTGTTGGTCTATTCAATTTAGTATAATTATAAGAGTATATATGTAGTATATTTTGAGCTTGTGCCTAGAAATTTGAAGTCCAGGTAATTGTCACAAATAAGTTTAATTAAAGAGGTAGTCCTCTGTATTTAAATAAAAGATATTTACATTCAGAATGTATTTCTAATAATGAAATGATTTGAAAATGTAAACAATTCTATTTATATATAAATTTTATTAATTATCTTGGTATTTCAGTGCTCTAATAGAGAAGTATCTGTGTGCCCTACACAACCTGCACACCCACACACAATAGCTCTATGAGATGTAATCTATCTTGAGAAGTTTTATTAAAATGTTAATACTAGATAAAACTTTTTTAAGAAATTTAAAATGATTTTTGTAAATACTGTACAGAATCATTATAAGCATAATTAATTTATAAATTTGAAATTAACAATTTATATAACAATAATGAGGTGATTGTTTTGGTAAAATAATCGGAATCTTAATTGTAAATATCATTTATTTAATATACATTCACTTATATAATTTATTATATTAAAGATCTGAAACTTGTAATAGTATATGAATCAGAGTATTGAAAATAGAAATTGATTAACTATATTTCTTTGAAACTGATCCCCTTAATTTGTATTCACATAGTTTCCAATTCAGAAGTTGGCTATTATATATTATAAGAGTCTGGGTGTGGGTGATCAAAGAGTCTTACCGTATCTGCACTACAGGGGCCACTAGGTTTCTCAAACCTAGAAAATTTATAGAGTAGGCAGATATGTGCTGTTAAAGATCCGTTTTTTTACATAGATATTTTACCATGGCCGTCAGCCCTTGCCACTAGCTCATGGAGTAGCAGAGGTTTAAAACATAAAAACATATTTTTAATAAAGATTAAAAAGAATAAACTAGATCACTGCCAGTACTAATAATGCAACAGATTTTATTAACACACATTTAAAATTGAGGAATAAAATTTATATTTAGATTTTAACATTAATTTTTAAATTTAAATGACTATTTTAAATAGTCCACACAGATGGACATTTTAATAATATTTTACTTTAGCATGTTGAGTATAGATAGGCTACATAGATTTCTCACTAAAAAAAAAACTTACCAAAACACTCATTCAATCTCAGACTGAAAGTTCGTAGCAAAACTAACGCCTGCTTCCAGATATATAGTCACAACCAATGCAATATGAAGATGCTAGCATAAAATCATGCTGACAGGAATGTGCATCTGACAGTGTGATATTATTTGAAGGACATGATCCTCGTCCAGTACAGGAATGTGCATCTGTCTGGCTAAGGAATCATGTATATAAATTAATTAAAGAGTGCTACATATGGGGGAGAGCGGTCTTTCTGCCGACTTATAAATCCCTGTTCAGAGAGCTAGAAGGGGTCACTGATGCAGGAAATACATCTGAAACCATTGCAACAATATGACTGCCTCTTTGGGGTCACGCATTCAATTGGGCATGTTGCCCTGTATGCTAAACATGCTTCACATTACATTGATATAAATACCTATATATCCCTCCACGAGCATCATCCTAACTACGAAACAAATAGCCTGAAATTAACCTTTTAAAATAAACATAAATGAATTTAAACATAGTTATTAATTTTTATCCATGCAGCTTTCTACACCCAATTTTAATTTGATACATTTTAATTAACACTTAACACAAAAAAGAGAGAAATGGAAATGATTGCTTAAACAGATGCATAAAAAAAATTACTAATAATTGATTTTGAATTGTTTAGGTCAGATAATAGTTCTTATTTTCAGCTATTAATTGCAAATTTAGGAAAAGTTCCTATTAGATAAACACAAGAGTTCATACTTTACGGATAGAGCAGATTTAGAGGTTCATCTTTGTGATCACTTTCGTAGATTGTTTGTCCTTTGAAACGAAACTGCTATTTGCCATGCATTTGGTCAGGAACTGTCATCCAGAGGCCTCAACTGGTTGTTTGGAAAATTAAATTTATTGCAGACTTCTACATCGTGAAATCTGCAATACTTTTATAATGGTATATTAATAGTCAGCTCTAAGATAACAACAATTATAATCATCCTCCTCAATTCAAAAATTTGGGGTTTTATACATTTATTAGCCTCTTTTCATCAAATCTCCAGATTCAATGAGCAAGGTGTCACTAATCCTCTTATGTTTCATTTATGGTCTGTGCTGTCATTTCGTGCTTGCATTGGTCATTTAATTTCTTTTTATTCTCTTACCATTTAATTATTCAAGTGCCCCAAGGGCTAGTGTGCTTTAGAACAATCATTTAATTAATAAAACAATCATTTCCATTTTCTAACATTATAGAAATCAACATTATTTCTATTTTCAAAAATATCAAATCTTTATATCTTTACTTTTTTACAAAAAAAATTACTTTCAAATACTTTTATTTTTAAAATAGTTTTTAAAGTTTCACATCTGTGCGACAATATATATATTAAACAACTTTTAATTTTCAGTTTTTAATTTATTTTTTTTTAATAAATCAATTTTTATCTACGATCTTTTTATTTTAATTTTAAATCATTGTAACGGCATATAGTATACTGTTACAATATATATATATTGTGCCCTTTTCTATAGGTCAAAAATAGTCAATTATAGTAAATTACTAAAAAAATTTAAATTTTAGAATATGTTTTTTTAATACGTTAATTATATTTTGTTAATTATGTTATAAAGTACAATTTGAAGCTAAAGAAAATATGTAGTATATAAAATTATAGCGAATCATTTAAAAATAGTTATATAAAGCTGAAAATATTGTTGCAAAAGCTGGCCATATTAAATAACACAGCTATAAATAGTTAAAAGTATATTTAAATGTTAAATTTTAATAGTTTAAAACTTATAGTTAATAAATGTTATATTTAAATTTATAAATTATCTTTAATAATCAATATTAATATCTTATATTTTTAAAAGTAATTTTTATGGTAGTGAAGATTATATTCAGTTCTATATTTCCAAATTATATTCTTCCAAATTTTATAATTATATTACTTAATATAATAAAGTATTGCAATTTTGTTAATCTAGACAGAGAAATAGATTGAAAATCATCCGTCTCAATTTTATATTGATCATGTAACTTTTTATACATGGTTAAACACACACGCTTGTTTGAATTAATAACAAAGTTTGAAATATTTTCAAAGTTATATTATAGAGTTGAATAAAATTATTGCCTATCATAAATGCAAATAAAAACAAATATTAAGTTAACTGTCATTATAACATTTTTAAACAATGCAATAAAGACAAGTACAGTTAATAAAAAAGTTAATATTTTGTTTAAATAAAAATAGATAAATTAAATGTTAAAAGTGGAATAAATTCATTAAATATTGTTTTAAAAGTTAATTTTAAAATATTTTTAAGCAATTTATCAAAGTAATCAATCTGAAAGTTATATTTTAAATAATATTTTTGAGTTTTATTACGTCATAATTTTTATTTTTAAAATTTAATTCTGTAAAACTGAAAATATATAAATTTGTTCTCAAGCTAAAAGTAAGAATTAATCAATAGGATAAGGTATTCTTGCAAGGTATAAATATCATTGTAACTGATTTATCTGGGAGATTAATAATGGATTGAAACCAGAGAAAGGTATATTAGTAGCTATCAAAGAGATAGTACTTTTAAATTTTTATTTTAGTCAATTTGTAGTACTTTCTTATAGTTTTATTTGCAAAAACTAATTGATATTTTTTAAGAAGTATTTTGCAAAAGAGAGTTTAAAATATAATATATTTTAGAAACTTCGTGAAAATGATTTGCTAAGCTTTAACAGTTTACTTGCCAGGCTTATTTTATTCTAAGTTTAACCTAAAATTTTGCAATGAAAAATGGATATACTATGAAATAAAATGTATATAAATTATAATAATATAAAAATGCATAAAATATTTATTGATGCTATTTTATTAATGCTTCACTGAAGAACTGTTTTGGTACATAAAAACTACAGAGCGGACATTATACTGATGCAATGGGAAGCTATTTGCCGTCTAAAAACATTTGTGACGCATTATTTGTAAGCTTCTCCATGAGTCTTAAAAAAGAATAAGATACTTATATCTTATGAATTATTTATAGAATATCATAATGAAAGGAATAAAATGTTTGGTCCTTTTTGAAAGAAACATTTTTCTAGAAAAAAAAAAAATATCTTGAAAGAATTAAAGGAAGAAATTACAGAGAAGATTTTACTAAAGCGTTGTGATATATAAAACTTCTTGTCTCGGAAATATTTTTAAAAAATGCATCTTTAGAAGTATTTGTTTTAAAGAACATTATTAAGAAATAAAACCTATGTAAGAAATAGTGAACATATAGTTAAATAAAAAGATGGATCCATGAAAATACAAATAGTACTTAAAAGTTTATCAGATAACTAAAGTTAAATTAGATGGAGGATGCATCAGATACACCGCAGAGAATATTGGCAGAGAGAATATTAAGAAGCTTCATGGGGATTAATTTAATATTATGATTTAATAATTACATTCTGTACAGTAAAGATCCAGGATTATTTTCTATAAACTTTACTCAAATGGATTAATAATTATTGGAGAACATTTTTAAAAAACTCTAGAGAAAATAATAAACATTTTGGACTTATCATGAACTATTGTCAAGTGATACGTAATTATAGTTTTTGATTTTTTATTTTTTTTTATTAACTTAGCTTAAAATGTACATTTTCTATATTTTTTTTTATAAGATTAGGAAAACAAAACATTAATTTGTTAATAACATATAATTTTATAATATAATAATCTAATAATTTAGATAAGAATATTTTTAGATAAAGTGTATGGATGTATATTTTCTTTATGTATGCAATGTTTTTATATCCAGTGGATGAAGGAAGCCTACTGAACATAATGACCAGATAAAGGTTATTTGGTAACGATAATGAATATTAATAATTTATAATGTATATTCTTTGTTTTCGTTTAGATTATCTATGAATAGCGAGAATGGAGTATAAATGTTTTAGTTATAAATGTAAACGCATTTTCATACAACATTTTAAAAACATTATGAGATAGGATTGATTTGAAGATATGCATACAATGATTTTTATATTAGTGATGTAATCCAACATAGTAACAAATATTTATGTGATTCTTTTAAAACTTTTCATGTTATTGGATATTCAAATATTATCTGATTAGATTGTATATGATTAAGCATACAGAATAATGAAGTAGACAGACTTTTCTTGTGGAACAGCGATTGTTTTAAAATTATCAGTGAATTTTATTTATTGTTGTTGTAAATGCAGATAGTTATTTATCGATATAAGATGTGGAAAATCTTGAGAAATATTAATGAGATAGTGGCTTGGAAGTACTTGGGCAGACAGGAAATCAAGATGATGTTTTTAAAAATAGGATGTTATAAGGAATGTGAATAATACTTATAGTCTTTGTGTAGATATCAGCATAGTTAAGAAAGCCCTATGACTGGTACACATTTTATTTGAACAGTGTTTTTTATATTTCTTTAAATATTTGATGTTTGAAATAAAGCTGAAGGAATAGCTTTAGCATCGTTTATGTACTAGAGGATATTAGACAGGTAAATGTCATACCTCTATTTCTGGTTAATGCACTGTGCCTTGATTTTGAGATATGTTATGAGTGATACTCTAGCTTTCTTCCTTAAATCCTATGCATCTATTTCGCTATCTTTATTTCATGTAACTGCATCGTTTAGTAAGATATTTTGAAAAGAAATGGTAAATAATTTAGAGCTTAAGTTATGCTATCGTTTTGTATAAGATTGGTTTATTTGCTTAGAAGGAATAGAATTTTATAACTTGAAATTGAAGGTCCAATGAATCCTAAAGGAAAGGAAAGAATCATAGAATATGTTTTGAATTTATTTCGGAAATGAAATATAAATTTTTAGATTAGAGTATCTAAAATAAAAAAATTTTTTTTAAAATGTTAATAATTTTTGAATGCTTTATTATTATTATTATTTTTTAAAAAAATAAGTATTGCATATTTTTAAAATACAATAGTATAAAATAAATGATGTAAAGAATAGGCATAGTATTTTTTTTTATTTATTGAATAACAGGAATATATTGATGATTACATTTATATCATACTAAAGTAAGGCTAAATAGGAATATGTTATGATTAGTAAACATTGTGTGATAAATGATATCCACTAAAATCTAGTAATGAATTATGGATGAATATTTTATGTAATATCTTTGACATTGCAAGATGAAATTTGTTTTAATATTTTGAGAAATCCATACTCATTATAATGTTAATTTTTGTTTTCTATAAAACGTTTTCTTACGAATGTGTTTTAAGAAAAATATAATTTAATAATATTAAGGAGAAGATATTTTGTTAATAAAATAAATGAATATATTTGTAATAAGTTAACCATAATGAGAAACCAAATGGTAACATTTTTATTTTGTCTTAAGTCTAAATAAAGACCTAACTAAGTATAAATTATTTTTATAACCCAGCAAATAAAAATGTAAAGTATAAAATAAGGATATCCACTATAAATAGTGTACATAAATTGTTTATTTTATTTTGTTATTAATAAACTTTGTTAAAATTTGTTTTTCAAAAATTTTTGTGTCTGAATTGTTTATTTCTCCACTTCACTGCATGAAATCACGATATATTCATAATAATTGAAACAAACATAATTTTGCACAAAAAGATAAATAGAGAATTATTTTAAGAATTTGAATATTTTACTGGTATTCATTTAATTAAGTAATTATAATTTTACATTATTTTATTGGTCATAAATAAGTTATCACAATAGTATATTAAATTTATATGCTATCAGTTGCCACACATATTTTGTTTGTCAGATTATCAAATGCTACCATGTAGTTGTTGTATTATTACATGAAGATAAAAGATTATATTATATTATTTGATTATTTTATTATGGTAATAAAAATATAATGAAAAAAAAAGATATACAGAATTAGTTATACAATGAAGAATATTATTATTATTATTTATTATTATTAGTTTCAGTGTAGTAGATTATGACATAAAATTCCCTTCTCATATTTTACTACTGTAATTTTAATTTAACTTGTAATAAATTTATGAACCCGAGATTTTATAAAGCTAAATTATTATAAATAAAAGATTAAGATGTAATTATTAACTTTGAGTAGAAGTTATTAAAGTCGTAAAAATACTATGAGTTTGTTATTTGAAATAGTAATAAGGGGGGATCCTGTAGGATATTGGCTCAATGTAATCTATCTTGTCACCTGTATTTTCACTTCAAGTCTCATGAAAATATTAAATATTTATTTAATTTATTTTTATAAACTGAACCTTATTCATATTTTAAGTTTGAGCTAGTGAAATATTTAGTTTTAATGCTGAATATTTTATTTATTAACTATTAATTGAGCTAGAACCTGTTTTATTTTATATCATATACTATTCTGAAGTGAAGATGCGCATAGGCACGGTTAGATTATGGCACCCAATGTGGGGCACGATGTGTAGTGGAGCTACACATAGGCATGGTTAGATATATATATATATATATAATATTCTAATATAAGGATATTGTCTATACTAAACTTATTGTAATTAAATATCAATTGTATAAGATTGAGTGCATTGCTGTAAAAGAGCTTGAAAATCTGTGTTCAAGTTCCTTCTAATATATATTAAAGTGGTCATATATATACATGCGTATTTATATGTGCTTCATGTATATATTTTGCTATTAAATTAAAAGTATTAAAGCATTTAAAAACATATATAATATAATGTATAAAAAAAATAATATTATAAAAATGTAAATTTTATTACAAAATTTAATTATGAGTTGGTATGTGTGAAAAAGTTGGGATTTCAAATCACCAAAGAAAGTTTAACTTTCTAATTAATTAAAGAACCAATTGATATTAAAAGAATGTAAGTATTAAATTCTAATTTTAGAATTTATATTTATTGTAGTATTGTCATTACATTAAAAGGTGATGAGAAATGTGTATACTTACTGGGGATTAGATTAAATCAAAAGACATTCGGAATTTAATTTAAAAATGCAATTAGTAAACTTCAAAATTAAATTGCATTAAAGTTATAATCAGTAAGATTCTTTTAGATAATAAATAAAAGAATTTTCATTAAGTTTAAATTAATTAATTAATTTGGAGAACAGTGGATACCTTTGTCTCAAGATGTATATATAGAAAAGGAAAGAAAGACTTTTAAATTATTGTAAACTTCTGGAAGAGTTATTGTAAATTTCTAGTAGTTTTTGTAAACTTCTTGTAAAGTTTTTTTTTAAACCTGTGATAAATTATGTAATGCTATGATTAGTGAGTAGTTTGCCACAATTTCTCTGGCCATCTTCGGTGAAGTTGAGTATGGAGTTTCCTGGTCTTATAGAATGCTAGGCCGATCAAGTCCTTGCCTACATTTGGCCATCCATATTGCTGACATAGACCTTGTCTTGCCACCAGTATATAATGCCACAGACCATTGAAAGTATCTGCTAAATGATTAAAGCCTCTTTAATATGCTACTTTCTTTCTTCCACAATTTATTTGTTAACCGTTCTTTAAAGTGTGTTTTTTTCGTACTGTATAGAATATTCTTGTTTCATTTATTAGATATTTTATTACATTATTTAAATATTTTCTTATTGTGTTATAATGCACACTTAGTTAATTGTACATAGTAAGGCAGATCGACTGTTGCATTATATACTCAATCTTTCTTAAATTTGCTAGACTTACTGTTCAAGAGTCAGATGGAGGTAAATTTAGTAAAATATTTCAATGATTAAAATATTTGATGTTATTTAAATTATTTGTCATCATGATTACACTTTGCAATCATGAATTTTCAAATATACAATATCTGGTTTCAGTTTAAAACTACTGGAAATCTACACAGTCTACATATATTTGTTTTTGTCTTTTTTTCTAGTTTCAGAAAATGTATCATTTTTCTATGATAAAAATTTAAAAAATTATAATTTTTGTAAATAAGTAAATTGAATTTTTTTTGTCTTTTTCACAGTTTTTTCATTTTTAATGGAATTAGGTTTACCCTAAAATTTATATCGGAAAAAATGCAAGATTTCACCTATCTATAAGGATTAAACATTATTCAGAAGTCCTCCATGGGTTAGTATTTAATTTTATATATTTTAAAATTATTTTTGGTAAACATCTGAAATCCAGGTGCGGCTGCTTGATGGTGTTGTTTCTGTGCAAAAATAATGAAATGTAACGTTACCACGCCAATATTTTTTTTATTTAAAAAATGTACGAAACAACATTATTTTCTCAATTCCATTATGTGATACATTCTTTTTATAATTACTTGATTTAAAATAAGATTATATTACATTATTTACATTATATTTTTTAATTATATACATTTCAGACAGCAGGCATGGGACTCCATGGTTGCTAGATTCGAAGGATCTGAAGACAAACGGTACATTCCAATGCTCCATGCTGGAAGACAGCAGGTATAGGACCTGATAGTTGTCAGATCCAAAGGATCTGAATACAAAAAATATCTTAAAAGATGCATTACTCTGATACAACTGACATTATGATTTCCAAACAACATACAACATGTGACTTATGTGGAATGGTGCTGGGCCATACCCTTTTGCAATTTTTTTCACCTTCTACAATCTGTAGGGAAGCATGGTGATGGCCTTACAATTATTACTATGTAATAATACATCAGGTAGGATGCAACATCGTTACTTCAAATGCACATTAAAACAATTATGGCCAGTTGAATTCCATACACTCTCACATCATATGGTAGTGATCTTTGAAGCGTTTGCTATTTTCATAGTGCCGCAAAGTACATCAGTGGACCATAATATTGGTGTGAAACACCATCTATGCCTGATAATGGCTAATATGAACAGAATTGTTATATACGCCATAAATTCGGCCGCGTAAATGACATATATCTGTGCTTTTGCTCAGAAACAACACCATCAAATGGCCGCACCCAGATTTCAGATGATTACATTATTATTTGAATTTGTATTTGATAAAAAAATATACAAAAAAACTATTATTGAAACTAACATATACGCTGATCAAAAAATAGCTCATAATTGTGCAAGATTTATATCATGAATTATCTGTAATTTTTGGCATTGTTAGAGCTTAGCTCCAGATGTCCAGTATATGAATTAAGATATCTGGAGTTCTGATATGAGACAAAGACAAACATATTTTGCAAATATTATAGCCCAATTTAAATTTTTTTATATAATGTTTTGTCTGCATTTTAACAATAGTAAAAATATGCCAAATGCTAAAAGTGAAGATTTTGACAGAGTATGTAAAGTTAGACTGATTATAGATTACTGCAATGTAAATTTCAAAGCTGCATATCAAATGCAAAGAGAGGTGGCAGTTAATGAAGCTATTACTAAATTTACTAGTCTCATAGTAGCATGAAGCAATATGAGCCTTCAAAACCTATAATGGCAGCATAAAACTCTAAACCACTAATGTATATACCTCAAGTTTAACTCTGTAATGAATTTAGTATTTCATTCACTTTTTATTTAGTTTTATTTTATTTTGTATATAGTGACTATTTTAGTAGTAATTTTTAATAAATTACAACTTTATTGAAGTTCTTTATTATATAATATTCAAATTATACTAATTATTGATCAATATTAACTACTTGTTATAAGGGGTGTTATTAGGGATGAAATATTCATTGCAAACACCTGTATGGAAAAACATTTTGAAGGGCTACTAGGAAAAATGAAAGGTACTAATATCTTTATTCTATGAAGTAATCAAATAATGGATTACCTTAGGCAAGTGTTATTATATATCAATTTATTAGAAATTTAATGATGAATGCAACTACAAAAATATAGTTTTAATATTTATGCATGAAAATTTATAATTTATGAAATAATATAAAAATAATTATTAGCAATATTAACTTTTATTCTTTTTTTTATTACTTTGAATATCAATGTCTATATTTTTTTCAGTTTAATTACATTCTTTGGTGTTTCAAACATTATATATTATGTCAGTTTTGAATAATGCAAACATAAGTTATGATAAAATTTATGGTTTAACATGATTTTTTTAATATTCAATATGGGTGCTTTAACAGCGAAGAGGTTAACACAACTTGTATGGAAATCATGGCCTTGTTCTCTTTTGTGATTGTAAAATATCAATGTATTATTGGTATAAGTTTTTGTCTATGATTTTTTATACATTAGATAATGCTGCATCATTTTTTTTTTTAAGATTTGCCTTGGTCTCACCTAAGTATATATATGGATAGTTCTTTTGGCTGCACCCTACAACATAAACCATGTTGGGCTGGTCCAGTGTTTGTATTTTATCCTGTGTGTTGTTAATAAGTTTGTTTAAATTAATGGGCATTCTAAATACCACATTAAATTTATCCTAGCAAATTTGTAGGTTGCTGCTGAAAAACTGTTCATATATATATATATGATGGGGAGACCAAGTCAAACCTTAAAACATCTAATACATAAAAAGTCACAGACAAAACTTATGCCAGTGATATATTGGTCTTTTACAATCATGAAAGAGAACATAGCCATAATTTCAATACAGGATATATTAAAATAATGTGCAAAAAAATGATCGAAAATAAAAAATCAAAGAAGCATGGTTCATTACAAAAAAAATGAATATATAATAAACCAGAGAACAGATAGTATTCAAATCAGCAGAAAATTGGTGGGTTTTTTTTAAGCAGAATAACGATGAATATCTCACAAAAGCATTGACAGTATATTTGGGACTAATAATTTAATAAATGTATTTTAAACTGTTAGTATTTCTTTTTGTATTAGTATTAATATGGCAGAGTATCAATATATATATATTGTCATGGTGCATAATGACTTGTACAGCAAAGCTTACTAAACTGTAGTACATGAATGGCTGCTATAGGGCACCACTAGGCAAATAGCCTAGAACTAGGTTTGAATGAATTCCCATTTTGCGATCTGATCCAAATCCTAGTCTTGTTTTATTCATTTATGATGCATGGTCACCCAAATCCTCAAGCACCTAATTACTGTACTTGAATATCCACTAACATAAGACACATCTGTAATACATAATTTATAAACTCAGACATACATGCAAGTAAAATTATCAAATCAAACTCAGTTGTCTAATAACCTATGTAGCAGTGTACTCAAGTGAGATGATCTCCTTTTTGCCTTCCTTTCTCCTAACCCTACTCCCAATTCTCTTTACATATGCTATTTCTCAATATGACCTTTGTACATTTATTCTCCCTCAAGGGAATATGCTGACATCCCCTTCTATGGACTGGTGAGATATGAGGTACTTCCTGATATCTTTGCCCAAATAAAAGTGCTCTGGCCTAGATATATTATACAATCATTATCTCAATGGACCAACTCAAACCCTTACTATTTAGGTTATGTGAAAGAACTAATGCTTCTAAATTGACAATAAGTATCTGTGGCTATATTATCGACTTATTTACCTATTCTATTTGTTATAACTTTCCAAGATCATCTCCCTCAGCTGCATAAACACATATATACACATGCAGAGCAAAACAAAATATATACCAGACAAAATTTATAAAAAAGATAATATGGTTTTAAATTATTATGAATGTATATATATATTGTGCCCTTTTCTATAGGTCAGTAATAGTTCATAACAGTCAATTACTAAAAATTTTAAATTTAGAATATGTTCTTTTAATACATTAATTATAGTTTGTCGATTATATTTTTAAAGTACAATTTGAGGCTAAAGCAAATACATGGTATATAAAATTATAGCGAATTATTTAAAAAGTAGTTAAGTAAAGTTTAAAATATTGTTTCATATGGTTGTAAAAGCTGGCCATATTAAATAACACAGCTATAAAAATTAAAAGTATATTTAATAAATTCGATTTTGATAGTTTAAAACTGATAAGTTAATAAATACAGTGTTTAAATTTATAATCATATTTAATAGTCAAAATTAATATAATATATTTTAAAAATAAACTTTATGATGGTGAGAATTGTATTTAATTCTATATTTTCTAAATTGTTCTTCCAAATTTTATAATTATATTATTAAGTATAATAAGTGTATCAATTTTATTAGTCTAGGCAGAGAAATAGATTGAAAATCGTCTGTCAAAGTTATTAATCATGTGACTTGTATATTACATACTTTCTCACACACGCTTGTTTGAATTAATAATAAAGTTTAAAATATTTTGAAATTGCAGTATAGAATTGGATGGAATTATTGCCTATCATAAAAGTAAATAGTATTAAACATTAAGTTAACTATCGTATAACATGCTTAAATGATGTAATAAAGATGAATACAGTTAATAAAAAAATTAAATATTTTATTTAAATAAAAATAGATAAATGGAATAAGTTATTAAAATTGTTTTAAAAGTTATTTTAAATGTTTAAATAGTTTTAATAAAATAATAATTTATTCAAAAGTAATATTTTAAATAATATTTTAAGTTCATTACGTCATAATTTCTAATTTTGAAATTTAATTCTACTATAAACTAAAAATATGTAAATTTGTTCTCAAGCTAAAGTAAGAATTAACCAATAGGAATAGGTATTCTTACAGACTATAAATATCGTCATAACTAAGTTATCAGGGGAGATTAATAATGTATTGAAACCGGAGAAAGGTAATTATAACTATTAAAAAGATAGTATTTTTAAAATTTTTATTTTAGTCAATTTTTTTTTTTAGTACTTTCTTATAACTTTATCTGCAAAAAACTAATTGATAATTTTAAAAGTATTTTTTGCAAAAGAGAGTTTTAAAATATAATAATTTAGAAACTTCGTGGAAATGATTTTCTAATTTTTAAAGTACTTACCAGTCGTATTTTATCTAAAAATTTAACCTAAGCTTCGCAATAAAGGATGGATATACTACGAAATAAAATGGATATAAGTTGTAATGCTGAAAAAATATTTGAAATATTTATTGATACAGCTTTATTAATACTTCACTGGAGAACTGTTTTGGTACATAAAAAACCACAGCTCGGACATTATACGGAGTCTAAAAAATGTATTGAAACGTATTATTTATAAGCCTATCCAAGATTTATTTTTTAAATAGTAATAAGACAATTATATTTCATGAATTATTTTATAGAATATTATATTCAAAGGAGTAAAATGTTATATACTTTCTGAAGGTAACATTTTTAAAAAAATATTTTCAAGAATTAAAGAAAGAACCCAGGAAAATATGTTACAGAAGCGTTTTTGATATTAAAATATCCGTTCTTAGAATTATTTAAAAATGTATTTAGAAAAGATTTGTTTAAAAGTACTTGAAGTTTTTTTTTTTATTTTTAAAAGAGATTTATAAAAATACCAAACGAAAGTTTAAATGTATCAAGAAGGAAACATATAAAAAAGTGAACACATAGTTGAATAAAAGATGGATCCATGGAAATACAAATAGTACTTAAAAGTTTATCGAATATTTTTAAAGTTAAATTAGATGGATTGATGCATCGGATATGCAGAGAATATTGGTAGAGAAGATTAAGAAGCTTCACGGGATTAATTAATATTATGATTTAATAATTATCATCCTAAATACTAAAACCAAGGATTATTTTTTATAAATTTTACTAAATGGATTAATAATTATTTTTATTTTAAACTTTAACGCGCTTGGAGGAGAACATTTTTAAAAACTCTAGAGAAAATAATAAACATTTTGGACTTATCAGGAACTATCGTCAAGAAAATATGTAATTATAGTTTTGATTCCTTTTATTTTGTTAACCTAGTTTAAATCTAAATTTTTATATAAGATTAGGAAAAACATAAAAACATTAATTTATTAATATTAAAATTTTATAATATAACAATCTAATAATTTAGCTAAAAATATTTTAATATAAAGTGTATGGGTGTGAATTTTTTTATATCTGCAATGCTCAAGTGGATAAAGGAAGCCTACTGAACACGATGACTAGATAAAGGTTATTGGTAATAATAATAACTATTGATAATTTATAATGTATATTTTTTTTGTTTTCTTTAGATCATCCATAAATTGGAAGAATGAAGTGTAAAAGTTTTTTACTTATATGTACCGCATTTCATACAACATTTTAAAAAACATTATGAGATAGGATTGATTTGAAAATATGCATACGACAATTTTTTTTTATTAGTGATATAATCCAACATAACAAATAATTATGTGATTCTTTTAAAATTTTCATGTTATTGGATATTCAAATATTGTCTAAGTAGATTGTATATGATTAGACATATAGAATAATGAAGTAAGCAGACTTTTCTTGTGGAACAGCTAGATTGTTTAACTATTAATGAATTTTATTTATTGTTTTGTAAATGCAGATAGTTATTTATCGATGTAAGATGTGGAAAATCTTGAGAAATAATGTTGAGATAGTGGCTTGGAAGTACTTAGTGAACAGGAAACCAAGATGATGTTTTAAGAAATAGGATGTTATAAGGAATGGAAATAATATTTAGTCTTTATGTGAATATCAGCATAGTTAACAAAGCCCTATGACTGATACACATTTTATTTGGACAGTGTTTATATTTCTTTAAATATTTGATGTTCTAATAAAGCTGAAGAAATAGCTTTAACATCGTCCCTGTACTAGAGGATATTAGGCAGGTAAATGTCATACCTCTTCGCACTGTGCCATGATTTTGAGATATGTTAAGAGTAATACTCTAGCTTTCTTCCTTAATCCTATGCATCTGTTTTCGCTATCTTTATTTCATGTAACTGCATCGTTTAGTAAGATATGTTTAAGAGAAATGATAAATAATTTAGAACTTAGGTTATGCTATCGTTTTGTATAAGATTGGTTTATTTGCTTAGAAGGAATAGGACGTTATAACTTAAAATTGAAGATCCAAAGTATCCTAAGGAAAGAAAAGAATCATAGAATATATTTTGAATTTTATTTCGGAAATGAAATATAAACTTTTTTAAAATAAAGTATCTAAACAAAGATATTTTCTTTAAAGTGATAATAATTTTAAATGCTTTAGTATTATTTTTTTAAGAGAAAAATAAGTATTGCATATTTTTAAAATACAATAGTACAAAGTAAATTATGTAAACAATATGCATAGTATATTTTTTGTTTATTGATTAACAGAAATATATTGATGATTACACTTATATCATACTAAAGTAAGGCTTAAAGAAGAATATATTATGATTAGTAAACATTGTGTGATAAATACTAAAATCTAGTACTGAATTTTGGATAATATTTTGTGTAACATCTTTGACTTTGCAAGATGAAATTTTTTTTAATATTTTGAGAAGTCCATACTCATTATAAAATTTTGTTTTCTATAGAATGTTTTCTAAGTATGAATTTTTTAAAATAAGATAGTTTAATAATATTAAGGATAAAATGCTGTTGCTAATAAAGTAGATAAATATATTTGTAATAAGTTAACCATAATGAGAAACCAAATAGTAACATTTTTTTTAAATTTTGTCCTAAATCTAAATAAAGATATAATTGAAATATAAATTATTTTTTTATAACCTGGTAGATCAAACTGTAAAGTAAAAAAGTTAAGGATATCCACTGTAAATAGTGTAAATAAATTGTTTATTTATTTGTTGTTAGTAATAAACTTTGTTAAATTTTGTTATTTCAAAAATTTTGTGTCCGAGTTATTTATTTCTCCACATCGCTGCATGAAATCATGATATATGCATAATAATTGAAACAAATATATAATTTTGCACAAAAGATAAATAGAGAATTATTTTAAGAATTTTAAATATTTTATTGGTATTCATTATAATTAAATAATCATAATCTTACATTATTTTATTGGTCATAAATCAGTTATCACAATATTATATTAAATTATATGCTATCAGTTGCCACACATATTTTGTTTATCAGATTATCAAAATGCTACCACGTATTTATTATATCATTACATGAAGATATAAGATCATATTATTTTATTATTTTATTATGGTAATAAAAATATAACGAAAAGAAAAGATATCCAGTAGTAATTAAACAATGAAGAATATTATTATTATTATTTATTATTATTAGTTTAAGTGTAGTAGATTATGACATAAAATCCCTTCTCATATTTTACTACCGTATTTTTAAATTAACTTAGAATAAACTTTATGAACCTGAGATTATTTTATTGAGCTAGATTATTACAAATAGAAGATTAAGACTTAATTATTAGTTTAATCTTAGTGAGTAGAAGTTATTAAAGTCGTAAGAATACTATGAGTTTGTTATTTGAAATAGTAATAAAGGGGGGATAGTGTTCTTATGCCATTGAGGTAGTATCCTGTGGGATATTGGCTCAATGTAATCTATCTTGTCACCTGTATTTTCACTTCAAGTCTCATGAAAATATTAAATATTTATTTAATTTATTTTTATAAACTGAACCTTATTCGTATTTTAAATTTGAGCTAGTGAAACATTTTAATTTTAATGCTGAATATTTTATTTATTAATTATTAACTGAGCTAGAACCCGTTTTATTTTATATCATATATTATCTGGAAGTGAGGATGCACGAGAATACAGGGTAGAATATATATATATATATATAAGATAATCTAATACCAAGCTCTATTGAGAGAAATCCCAATTTTCCCAAATACATCTTATAGGATATGAAGTGAGTCTCTAAATTTCATTCCCCAAAAAATATCCTAGCATTCGCTTAAAGAAACAGTACATAATAACCATTCTGTTGCAGCACTGTTACTGTTGACTGAATTGATGTCAACCCTCGGTGTCACACTTAACTGGTGGCTATCTGATCTCTGAAGTCACTTCATGAGTCGAGAGGTTTCTGTATTTGAACATATGCCTGCATGCTTCTTGCATGTATCTGTTTTTGTCCCAGCTTATAGTGTTGTGACCTCATCTAGATAGCTGGCACCTTACCTTCTAGGGCTTATCAATTCCCATGATGACATCGGGCTCAGCAAAAAAGGCAAGGTTTCCTAGGGAAGAGACTGATTTCTCTAGCGGAAAATGTGGATTCACTATTCGAGTTTCTATGTATCATTTCTCCGTCAACCTTTCCTGCTTACTAAATCCTTTTTTTCTTTTTTTTTCCAATTTATAGTTTTTTGGTTCCGCGGTTTATATTCCCCCCCCCCTCCAATTTTCTTTGAAATAAGATTCACACTTTTGTGATATTTTTAGAAATGATAAACAATAAAAACAGCAAAAAAAAATATTTTGTCCTTTGTCTCCCAATTTATCAGTGAATCTTTAGTAAGATGCAATTAGGACTCATTCATAACATTATACCACTATAAAAAAAAATATTTGCACTAACATTTCACAATAGAGCCTGATTAAAAATTTAAATTTCCCCCTCCCCACCTTTTTTTCCAAAGCCATTAGTAAATAAGTAGGATTTTAAAACTTTTCAAATTTGTGTACTTAAAATATATTTCAGCTTGAATAATTAGTAGAAAACTTTTAAATCTTGATTATAAGGATATATAAGTATTAAATAACTAAATGTGTGGTTTATATATGTAATAAGATCAGATATTTTACGGTAATATCTCCACATTAAAACTCAATATATTTATATTATTCTATTTATTTCTATACTTAGCGCTTTCGAAGGAACGATGCCTTCATTTTCAAAGCTATAGTGTGACAGTCAGATGATGTATGTTGGCTTAACCCAGTTCGAATACTAGGCGAAGGTACCTCGGGGCCACTCATACGCGAGATATTAAATCAAGAATACTATGACCTCTGCCCAT
The DNA here is from genome assembly GCA_028023455.1 of Epiperipatus broadwayi. Classification (NCBI taxonomy): domain Eukaryota; kingdom Metazoa; phylum Onychophora; class Udeonychophora; order Euonychophora; family Peripatidae; genus Epiperipatus; species Epiperipatus broadwayi. Next base: position 8,006,963 of record JAQFVV010006222.1, read on the forward strand.
TCGCCTATTCTCGAGGCCTGATCATGAACAAACAACACTATCTGAGCCATGCATAAATTATTTTTCAACCGGCCAAGCTTAGCACAGTGGTAGAGACATGGACTGGAAACACATAAAGAGCTAAATAGTTAAATGTGCGATAAAAGTACTAAGAAACATGTGTTTTGCGTGCCTGGATCATTGAAAAGTAAAATAAAGCATTTAGAACAAATTTAGCAAAAGTCAAGCTTGTTAGTTAAATAATAGATATTTAATTAATGACTTTAAAATAGGAATAATGATTTAATGGCCTCCGCTATTCCCCTAAATTAATGAAACAAACTAATTAGACAATAAAAGCAGATTAATAGGTTTGCGGTCTAACTCTGTTCTTCCCAATTTTATTAAAAATTGTCAACTCGATCTTCTCGATAAAAAAGAATCTTTCGCAAGCATTTCTAATTGCTTTGCGCTACAAACAGTGTTTAAAAATTATTTAAAACGTATATAGCTAAATCAGATATACGTGATAAGCTAATGGCGGACAAAAGAGGCGTTATCAAAGAGATCAAGTTGGCACACAAAAGAAACTGACTCGTATTTAATTAACAAACATAAATAAAATTGGAAAGAGATTTTAAATGAACAAAAATTAACTATTAAACTTAACCGCAATGGAATACTAAATATTTACACTGGTTAGTAAGGAAGAATAGCGAAGGGAAAAAGGTTACATATAGATAGATGATCACACAATATATATATTTAAGGTTAGTCTAATAAAAATGGTTACATAGCAAATACATATAAATTCACTGAAGCAATTAGAAAAAAATGAACAAAAGGTAGCATAAGAAATAGTTCAATAGAGGAGATACGATTACCGTCCTTTTTCCTTGGTCATGTTCCCTACGGCGTTCGTGGCTTGATCCGACCGTCGAGATGTAGTTGTCCGGACAATGAAAATATGTAGTATGGTTTCACGAAAAGTTCTCCAGACACGGCACAGAGTTCAGATGACTATTGAGTGGATACTATGGCATTTTGGATGGTATTCAGGAACCTCGGCGATAGGCAAAGCTATTTATTTGCCTAGCCGAGCATAGTAGAATCCATCAAACTTATATGATTTTTAGCTTGAGCAGGTTCAAACTTCTTCATGATTTGTAGACGATAATTGTAGACTTTTTGGAATAAAATCACAAACAAAATCTGACAGAGTTCTCCTAAGAGAAATCTGAATGCACCTTGCAATAGCAGATCTGAATGAAACTTGCAATAGCAAAATCTGAATGCCTTGCAATAGCAAAATCTTGAATCAACCTTGCAATAGCAAAATCTGATATCAACTGAATCCTTCAAAAGGACAAATCTGAATAATCAATCTTTTGTTCTCCCTTCTATTTATACCCTCTCTGTCAGCTACCTTCTATTGTTTGTATGATCTGAGATCTTGATAAGCCTCCCCATGCTCCTTTGTTTCAAAGCAACACTTTCTAAAAATAACTTTAACTTTTTTACTCTAACTTTCTTACTTCAAAGTTTGAATTCTCTTAATTAAAAAGAAAGAAAGAGAAGGCCATCTTTAATTACACTTGAATGGCTCACTAATTAAAACTATACATTCTTTTAGAAAATGTTGGCAGGCTTATCTCAAAATCAAATCATACTAAATATTTTAACAAAATTTTAACAACAATATATTATTATTTTTTTATAGTAGAATAAGCATTTTATTTCAGCAGAATTTTGCATTAACTCATATATATATACGCTAGATGTATATATATGTTTGACTAATAGGTTAAGCAATTTTTATTAATAGAATGAAATTTATTTAAAACAAAATATTTAAATGTAATACACATTTAATAAGCATAATTATTTTTAACTCTAATACAAAACCCTGCTGATATTGTACTATAAACTTAATTCAGGTCTACAATACTAATTAAGTTTATAGGAAGATGTGAAGCATGGATTGGACTTCAGATCCATTGCTTCAATAGATAGATAGACAGTTCTAATCACGATGTTCAATTTATTTATTTAAACCAACAAATGCAAATTATTCAAATCGGGTCTGCCATTTCTTCGAGATTGCATAAAACATGTCTCTTTTATTTAATGAGTTTGTGTCTAAATTAATGAAATAGGCCTCCTTAATTGTTCTTATCTCATGTCACTCACTGCACATCACTTGCAGATTGTCCGGTATACATGAGTGGCCCATAGTGGTTTTACGCTGCGCAAAAATGGAAAAGTGGGAAGGATCTGTGAGTGCTTTATTGTACGCATATTTATGTTGTAGCAACCTCGTATGAACAGAAGCTTTAGTCTCCCCATAATATGCAGCGTGACAATTGTTTCTGGGCAAATTATTTTATACACAGCCTGCTGGGTATTTATTGGAGGTAGTTTATCTTTTGGTATTGTTGATACATCTATTGAAATTAAGAGGGGATCTGTAACATATACTAAAGTCTTTGCAAAAAAATGTTTGTAAATTTGCATATACGTTTTTAATGTATGGCAATAAAATCCTGGTTTTGTTCAGCCTATTCCCTAGATTAGTAGGGTCTTTGAACTGCCTAATTATCTTGTCTATTGTTCTTTTGTTATATTTGGCATTTATTAAGATAGACACTCACATGATACACTTTAATAATTTATTAAATTATAAATATCAGATAAATAAAATGTTTAAAAAAATTATTAAACTAAAACTGATGTTAGAATAATAATACATTTCCATATGAGATGGAAAAATACCATCTCAATAGATATGTGTGTGTGTGTTTTCATGATATTCCCATGTTTTCTGCAAATTTTTAATAACATCACTATACCATCTATGTTGAAAAATCAATATCATTATTTTGAATAATTTTGACAATAATTTAGTGTTCCTATCAATGTGTGCATAGAAATCTCCAAGGTATAAAATTCCAATTTTCATATATTGATTCAGTAATAATTATCTATCATAGAGTAAAAGTTTTTAACTTTCTAAATCTAATATTGAAGTATAAATATGATAAAATAACACATTTCATTGTAAAAATTGTTTTTTTTATTAATATACTAAGGAATCTCAAAAATAGAAATTAATTTCTACACTCTGCTGACCCCTTTTTGCTCAATAAATTCCAATAATCTTATTAGCATTGTCTTGTACATTTAAACTTTTTCTTTTACAAGAAGAGTTTGGCTAAGAATATCTATAACATTGTTAAATTATAACAATTTCATAGCTATACATACAAGTCTTGAATAGTTCACAATAAAAAAAAAAGTTCATTATTTTGCACACCTATATTTAGAAAAATTGAATGTATCTTTGTTATCACCACTACTTCTTATTTTGTCATCATTATTTCTAGTATAATTATTTCTATCAGATAAATTAACAACTTATGAGGTATGATAGCATGACTAGATTTTATGAGACAAATCATTTTTAGATCACTTTTTTTAAATCCTCCATTTGAAGGGGTAATGGAATAAGGAAATATTTTAATAAGATTACCATTCAACTAATCATTAATGAGGAAAAAATCCTATTCTAAATTCAATTCCTGTGCAATTCATTGCAGCCTCTTAAAAATGTTCCATATTTCTACCAATGCCCTTGTACTGTTTTATATATTTCCAATCTGCTAAACCTGTCCCTATCACAGAAGTATTAATACTTATCAATGCTGAGAACTCTCTATATATTACTACTTATACATTCTTGCATTGTGATTTTTATTCATTTAAGTATGAAAATGTGGTTACATAAACATCATTTTATTATCCCAATTACTGTTGAAACACCCAGTGTTATGATTAGCTTACTGCATCCAAGCTTTATATTATTTAAGTCAGTAGTTGGCAACCTTTTAGATATTGCGGACCACTAACATAATTTTTAAAGGTACGAATTAATATGAGCATTGAATACACAAAAATAATAATAAATAATAGTAATATATATTAAAAATTAGTGCGACATTTGCTGTTGTTGGTTTTAAATTATTTTATTAATCCTTGTCTCCAATGACGTCACCGCAACACATAAAGGAGCTTCTATTTCAAACTGAGAGCGATACTTGTTTTTAATAGCTGTTAAAGTTGAGAACATTTTTTCACAGAAGTAGGTCATTGTGAATATGAGTCAGATTTATTAGATATAAATATAAAGAAATGATTAAATGATTGTAGTATTGAATTTAAAGTACAAAATAAATTAGAATATTATACTAATATAATTTTTGTGTAAGTTTTTTTGTAATTATTTGTTTTCATTTTGAGTTATATAAAAGGAAAACTAAGTTTGTATTTATATGTTTTATAATTTGTTAAAGAATTATGTTTTTTTGTTGTTGTTGTTAATATGATGTTCATTTTATTTCAGAAAAATAAATGAATGTATAAATATGTATTTGTTACATTTTATATGTGTAATTTCCTAATTTGTATCTACAAAAATTATTTGAGATTAATAATGAATAGTATTCTATTCTTTAATAATTTTTATAGATGTGTTTTTCTTCAAAATTCTTAATAAAATTTTTGAGTTTTTGTTCACCCAATTATCAAGGGTGTGCCATATTCAAATTTGATGCTTAGTCAGTTATTCAGAATTCAGTATTCTTATTTTGTTACTTTTTCTGTGCCACTGACTGAGTAGGGGTTAATTAAATACTTTCGAGGTAGATGTTTTGCAAGTCACAGTAGTATTTTGTAACAAATCAATTAGCAAGATAATGTTCTTATTCTATTTTATATATAATAATACAGCTTAAACAATTTTTTTTTTATTTAAAAATTGTATTAAATGAGCTTAGTGAATTTAAATAATATCTGAATTTCTTTGTGTATCGCTACAATTACATCATAGACCACCAATGGTCCATGAATCACTGATTGCCGACCGCTGACTTAGGTAACTGACAATTGTAATATATAAAATAGAGAAAAAATAACAGAAGAGTAAAAAAAATACTGTTATTGGAAACAGTCCTCAACTTTTGATGATCCAACATTATATCCTGCAAGGCATTAAAGATACATCTGGTTAGATATTGCTCACTAATCAATCACAGTTAATCCTTATATATGGGGATTAATTTTTATCTACATTAAGGGTCTAATATATAACATTTGCCAGTTCTCATTTTTATCATTTATTATCTTTTTAGACACTTTATAATGAATCAGTTATTATAATAAAATGTCCTAAAAAGATAAGATTTATGCATAACTATAGACAATACTGAATGTATTTTATGACATTATAATATAAAAACAATATATACCACTTATCAAAAAAATTAATAGCTTTATAATCAAGCCTAAAGACTCAATGCTTCTTGAAGATTGTAGAATTTATGAAATTCCATGTAGCTTTAGAAAGGCTTTCTTTAGAGGTATGAGTAATTGTTATATCATTGCCAGAAGAGATGAACATATTAATGCAGTTTAAAAACATTCATCAGCAGCAGCAGCACTATCTCACCATGCTATAAATAGAAGTCATAGTATTGATTTTTAATAATATGAGAATACTATCCAGATGTGACATTCTCCAACAATTTCAGATCAGAAGCCATTGAGATCTTTAAAAGACCAGATTGTATCAACAAACATGATGATACATGCAGAATTATCTTTTTATATTTCTATTTTTTATTAAGAGAATGTTCATTATTGTTATACATCAGTGTTTACAACACCTCTACAATTATTTTATAATAATTGTTGCCTAGTTGATGACTAGTGTGATCAAAATGTTTTGTTGATATATATATAATAAATTATTCATGGATGCATCTGGATAATGTTTCATTTATATATATATTGTAATGGTATGAAAAGTAGAGCTGCTTTAACCTAACCAAGAGATGCAGATAGAGGGGGTTCGAACCTCACCTATTCCAGATTGCTACTAAGTGACTTATTCCCCAACCTCACTAGAATTTATTCTTTATGTATGCCTGGTGGTCAGGGAGAGATGAGATCCCAAAGGGGAATTATAACAAAAAAAAATCAGGTTTATACTATATAATGACCCAGACAAGATATTGATGAGATTAGTGAATGAAAGTTTATTGTTCAATTAAAAAAAATGACAATTTGGGGAAATAATTAACACGCAACATCTTGCATCTACAAACATGGATATGTATTGATATGCATTAATAAGATCCAGTTAATATATAATTAAACAATAATACAGTAAGTACAGAACAATACCATACTTAGCCAACAACTGGGTGTTTTACTTTAAAAGAAAGAGACAGAAAAGCATAACTCTAGGGTGAAATTACAAAAATGGATAATTGGTTAAAACTAGTTAAATAGATTAAAGTCATGTTCAAATATAGCCTGCATTTAAATGACAAATAAAGAAAAATCCCCCAAATGGACATTTTTCAGACTTACTCAGCAATATTTTGAGCATATTACAAAGTTAAGGTTTATCTATAATGAAATTAAACATTACTGTGGTTCTTGGTGATTTAATTGTGTGAGTTTAGAAGCAAGTCTTGGAGGCACAAAGGTTTTATATATGACTAACTTGAGGTCTGGATAGCACTCCGGGTTTAACACAAGAATTAGAGAGATAGAGCTCGTTCGTCTCAGTGTGATCCAAGCTCAGGGCCGGATTATAAGTGTTTGTATCCAGTAGTGATATTGAAAAAAGGTCGAGATCCACTTTATCATCAATGGCCATCTTGGAATGGTGTTAGCCTATTAATCAATGACGACGAGAGCTATGGAGATGTGCTGAGATATTCTCATGAATCACCGAGTAACAATTATTTTACATCTTTTAACTAACATTAAAATATATTAAAAAATAGGCATATTAATTAATCACTATTTAACTAGTTCACCCTTAGAGTTAATGAAAATTTAAGATTTTAATTTACATATATATAACTGTATTGTACCCTCTCTTACATTTAATAAAATTATAAAATGTTTAAGCTATATCTGTTTTAGACAAATAGATATATCTTAGTAAAAAAAATCAGGTTGACTTTAAGAAAGTATAAAAAAATATATAAGGCAGGATTGGATCTTTCTTATACAATGCATAAAATTTAATATGTATAGTCATATTTATTTTATTTCATGATAAATCACAAAGACAAACAAATATCTAAAAAGACAAAAGAATGATTCAGCTTTCTCCTTATCTCTCTAAGCACTAATATATGCAAATACGGTAGGAAGGAGGTGGACAGAGGGAAAGAAATATTTTGATTTCAAGAAACTTTAAAAAAAATTCTAAAGATCCCGTCTTCAATATAGTGGGGTTGATTATATAATATCACTAAATTTAACTATTTCCTCACCCCAGCTCCTTCATAGGTTATACATACATGCTTAAAAAAAAAAAAAATACAAGAGAGAATCATTTCGTTTCTATCTTGATCATAAAGAAAACTAAATAAATATACATATGAGTAAGCATAATAGCGATTGATAAAAAAAAAATCACCTGTTAAATATTAATATCCCAGATTATACAATTTAATGTGCATATTTATATATAAATAACGAAAATAAAATAAAAGTGGAAGTTACCGGTAACCTTATTTTTTTTATATAGCGTACGTCTTTACTTTAAATCCTATGGATATTCCAGTTCACCACACAATTGACGGCTTATTTTGATTTCGGTCCTTCATTATCTATGACCAGCAGCAGGCTTGGTCAAGCAAGAATTGTTTTAGCACCACTCTACATTATGATGTTACACCATTCCAGCTCCAGCAAAAACAGGAAACCATCGAGAGAGGGCAAAATCTACTTGGCCATTTCCATTATAGTACCCAAAAATTCTTTGTTTTCTTTGAATGTTGGTGGTTCAAAAATCTACAGCAGGGAGCTACTATAATCTTGGTTGCAGAGAGCTCTTTTCCAAAAAGTTAACTATATTTCTTCTCCAATAAAAATATCTTTGTGGCTGCTTTTCAGTCCAAGCGGTAGAGCTGAGCCAGGTAAAAGAGCCGAAAACAATAGACAAGTTCCAATGCCATTGTTCTGCTATCTTATTTTTAATTACAGTGTTCTTAATTAATTATTCTTATCTAACTAATCTTTTTTCTCTAATGAGTTCTGTGATTCTAGGAATTTTATTTTGTTATCTAAAATAAAATCTTTTAACTTTATTTCATAAAATTTATTGAATATGTTTTAAATCTTCTATTTAAATTTAGCCTACATTTACTGTGGTTGGACTCAGGGTCTTTAGTTAAACCACAATGACTGGTGAAGCAAGCATATATATATATATTTAATATGTATATATGTGTAGCTTCAATATATATATATATATATATTGTAAGGATGGCTTACAATCCTGTTCAAACTCACTCTTATGTATCCACTACATCAAGTTAAACCCATTGTAAACATAAACTGAGATAATAGGTTAGATATTGTGCCGGTCAAAATCGTGTATTCATTCAACAAGACCAATAATCCAAGCAAATGTACCTTGAATACAACCATTGCACAAGATGCAGATATCAGGGCAATTCTGGATCCTAACCTATTTGCTTGAACTCTTGCCTCTGTGACTAATGGATAACGTTTGTGATGATACTAGCAGTGCTTGGTTTTATTTTGTCTCAGCTGGAGGTCATGGTTCACAAAAGACTCAAAAATAATATAGGGTTTTTATAAGAAAATTCATGATTCGATGAATTCTGACAATTGCAGAATGCTACAGATGTGATTTGATATTGACTAGTAGTTGTTTGAACCGTAACAATTGTAATTTTTTCATGACAACATTACAAAGAATTGAATTTAAATCAAAGAAATATTATAAATAACTAGACTAATTAATATTAGAGATTTGGAGTAATGACAAACTAAGCTAATTTAAAGTAATAATATTACAGGAATTTATTAAGGAATTGAATGATTGGCAATACAAAATAAGTCAAGTTTTGTCTATACAACTAGGTTATACTTCTTGGATTCGCAATTACATACTTTAAATACTCATTAAGTGCATCAAATAAATTTAGAATTAAAGAAATATATGAACATTTCAATTTAGTAAGTAATTATGATCCATTTAAGACATAATACCATTTTGATGCAACTAAATACATAAAGCATTTGTGAAACAAAGATAAAAATTTGCTAATTGGTTTGCCAAGAACTAATCAGCAATAAAATATCATCATTAGCCCTCATTAAAAGATTACAAATTTAAAGGAATAAATCTATCATATATGTAGAGAGAACATGACATGAATAATATGCATTTAAAACACATTTAAATCAGTTGTATGTAATGAGTGTGGAAAAACAAAATAGTTCATCTTAAATAAATGACAATTATATAGTTAGATTTAACTAATTAATTGGATTGTTTTGTGAAAGACATGCCATCGTGGCAGAGAACATTTCAGGTTTGTGAATAAATATATATAAGAATGATAAGGGCAGTATGATGTTATAGATTACAACAAAGAATGAATGTGGTCTATTACAATCCTCTGGGAGGTTTTGCTAAGAGAACTCCATGGTATATACCAGCATATGATAAGAGAAATGTTGGCCCTCCAGCCAAAACATGTCTCTGAATAATAATGATAAAAGTCACTGTGCTGGAATCCCCATACACATTTTAATGGCAGTGGCTGGAAAGTGTCCCTAGTAAGAAATATGTTTACTTTGAGGGAAAGTAAAAGATTGGACTGGTCATATTTAAAATTCCAAAGGTCCTGAGAGGCATGTAGCAAAGCAAGAACAATAATAATAAATGAATATAGTGTATCACTAACGATCATCATAAATTAATTTTTGACTAGAATAATTGGCTCTCTGATGTAATACAATTGCCACATGAACCTTGGGCCATTAATGAAGGAATAATAAAGTGTAATAATAATAAAAATAAAAAGGCAAGAATTAAAACTAAACTTAAAAGAATCAATTGTTTTCCATACTTCCCAGATATTTAATTTATTGGTAAGTTATCAAATAATTCATTATCAAAGACTACAAAATAAATCGGTCTCTTAATCAACATATACAGATCGGACATTGACTATCAAACTCACTTCTGGTGAAGTTTGACTATATATAGCATAATAAATTGTACATCACTATTTTGTTTTGTTTTTACTGACACAAACCAAATATATATGCTTATGAAACATATACTGGAAGTAGTTGATATATAAATTGCTATAATAGATGTGTGTTATATGATTCTTTCTTTAAGAGATTTAGTTTATAGAAATTGTGATAGATTTTACATTATTCTTTCAGAGATAGAGGGCAATTTTAATTTGGGAATAATAACAATAAACCCGACTTTTTTAAATAATTCCAATCATTTAAAATAAATTTATAATATAAGAAGTACAAAACTAAATGAGCTTTTCTATTAATTAATTTAATGGAAATAAGTTTCATGAACTGATTTTTAACAGGAGAACATAAGAGGACAAGGGTTGAAATTTGCTCATTGAATTTTATAACTTGGAAGTTTCAGTATGTCAATATTACAAAGTAAAGTAAAAAAAAAAAAAAAAGATAAATTTGCCACATCAAAGTAATGTGAAATTTTAATAAAACTGATAGTTTTAAATTTAAGGAAGAAAGTTAAAAAAAATGCATTTTAAAATTAAGTTGTATAAACATTACAGATATATATATAGGATACAAATTAACATTGATTTAAAAACAGTGTAAGCTAAAATCAGAGGCTTGCGGAAAATTGGATGTTACCTCAGAACCAATCGGTAGACATTCCATGGCTGGAAACAGGCAGTTATAAAATCAGGTCTTCATTCAGTAGTGTACAGTACAGTCCCACAGGCTGGATGTTGAGAGCACCAGAATGGCAATGTGTCAAGCTGCTGGAAACAGAGCTTTGAGAAGCAATGGCTCATCTTTTCACACTGTCATTCTTTAGGCATGATGTAACTGTAAACACTAATCAACTCTCTTCAATAATCTCATCAATTTTTTTTACTATTTATACATTCAGCCTTATCTATCAGGATCCAATGTGCATGATGTTTGCTGATGACTTTCTCTGTGGTCAGCATTTGCCTGAGCAGAAAATCTACAATCCTGCATTAAACATACCCCAAGGGTTTATTTGTTAATTAAAAGAAAACAACCACAAGTATGATTAAGTTTATCAGTCATCGTATTAACAAAGCCTATTTAATTGAGATTTAAATTAAAGAAAATGTAAATTTTATTCACAAAAATTTTAGGAATTTGGTACATTCTATAAATAATACGATGACTTTCAAACTTACATTTGATATAAAACTTAAATAACAAATTTATAAAATATACCTTATAAATATTAGATTGTTTACATAAATGGTCCTTTGATGTATACTTATCAAAAGATAAATATAAAATGTTACCAACTGATTAATTGGAAAAATGAACTTTAATAAAAGAATTTAAAATATTTGTAACCTTTTATAGATATCTAGGATTCAATTATTTACTCTTAGTGCCAATTTATAAAATATACATTTCTACAAATATTATAAAATAAATCACTATTACAGAGAGGTTAGCTTTAATCATAAAATATAAATTAATGAAATATAAACTAAATAAAAGATTATAATATTGATTATACATATTGATTATAAGATACACTTACTATCGCCTATTACAAGATGGGTGTCAGTTAATATACAAGATTGGGTTCAAACCCATACTACTGCTGACGACATTGGCACTAGGTGAAGCAGAAATTTGTACTATAATATTTCCTGCTTCAATATCCATTATCATTTTTTTATGCAAATAGATGTATAGGCATTAAAAGTTTATTTTAATAATTATTAAATCAAGATCGTGTTAAAATGAAATAAATGCTCTTTTTCAATGGAGAGTAAAAATCTAATTAAAAAGGCTTTCATATATATACCTATACTAATAATAAATCTTTTGCCAATGAGTAAACATCAAACTTTGTAGGTATGGTAATCATCTAATGTCAAATCAATACCTGGACAACCAAATGTTAGAGAATGAGAATAAAATTTTACTATATAATTTTATTACAGAATTTTATTATGTAATTTTTAACTTTATCTACATCCAATATATATATACACAACCAACATCTTAAAATTGAACCATAGAATGTAAGATAAGATGGACGATGGTTTGTTTGAAAATATAAACTTTTACAGCATAAAAGGTTGAAAGAATTGCAATTAATGCTTAAAATAGAAAAAGTTGATAATTTTCTAACAAGTTAATGAAAGAACTGAATTAAATTTTAAGTTGATGAGTAAAAATAATGGATTGCTCTATTATTCGAATGAAAGAAAGAAAATAATATATTGCTGGTCTAAACTGCACAAATTCTAAAGATTGCCCCTGAGCTTTGTTGATGATGATTGCAAATGCCAATCGAATTGGGAATTGCAATCTCTCAAACAAAATAATTAAATCAAAATGAAAATAAATTGAAATCTATGAAAATTCAATTTAACAATGCAATCGGAAACATTGAAATGGAATCGTAAAATATTTATTATAGCATGTGTTGCTTTTACGTCCAACAGATAGCACTGTTTTTTTTTAAAAGCATATTTTTACTTGTCACAGGTATATAATAGTAGATATATAAAAACACGTGTGTATTCGAATGCAATGTTGTGTCAAAATTTTAAAGCAATCAGTGAAGAACTTTCGGAGATTTAAGATTTTGAACAAACGAACATTTACATTTTTATTTATATAGATTGATCTATCTAATATATGTTTAGAGACTTAATGTGGGTTTTTTTCTTTTTAGAGTCTTTTCATAAGTGGTGGTTTGGTTAAAATTCTTGCATTCGCTCTTGAAACTAAAAATAGTGAATGCCAACAGCATGCAACAAAAGCTGTCACTCGAGCACTGAAAAACAGTTAAGTTCTAGCATAATCAATTTTATAATTGGTAGATTATAGATGAGCTAATAGAGAGTGCTTAACTATGAATAAGTGCATTGTAAGTATTCTCTGTTAATTCATTATTTAAATAAGATATTATGTAATAATCAAATTCGTAATTGTGAGCTATGACTATGCAAGACTTTATGACTAATTCCAAGGAAACCTTCCTTATCAATTGTGCTAAGACTATCATTTATTATATTTTAATTGAATAATAAACTAATAGAGAGAGCATTAATACTGCGCATATTTTACAAGAAGTTCTTTAATGATTTTGCATAAAAGCATATTCGCTCAATATATTAGCATTATAAAAATAGTAAATATTTAAATTAACTTTAAATATATGCATGATGATAATGATCATGAAAATTTTATTAAATGTCTATTTTATTAAGTCTAGATTTTGAGTGGGAATACTAAATTATCATGATCTTTATGTTTGAATGAAACCAATTATAAACAAAATACAATTAATTTGATGTTATTTAATTGCAAAAATTACTAAATATATATTTTAATTTTTAAAATGTGCTGAAAAATTGACATCTGATTGGTTATATATTTTCTCCATTACAACAGATAATTATATATTGAGAAAGAAAGAGAAAAAAGTAAAGAAGAATTTAGCAATGATTATACAGTAAAGATGCAATGTATACTTTATCAATATAATAATTTCAGTTATATGCTATCCAAAAAAATGTAAATAAACAAAAAGTGTAAACAAGCAAGTAATAAAAACATTGAAATTTATTACTTCAATAAATTTTATGTATCTCCATATGTTAGCAGGCACTTTTCTTGCTAAATATAATGTTCTCAAATTTCAAAAAAAAAATTGCTTAATCATGTTTTCTTCATGATTTAAGTATGATTAAAGTGTTGTAGTTGTAAGTATGTGTAAATAAAAAAATGTAAATAAAATTAAAACCTTAAAATTAATAAATTTTATAAATCACAGCAATCATTTTTATCATCTTAAAGCACTACATATGAGTATTTTTAAAAACAAAACATTTAAATTTGTAAATTTAATAAATTTTATAATATGGCTATAGCCATTTTTTCATCTGCATCATACACAATCGTGTTTGCTAATAATATTTCGTCAGCTTATGTTGAAAGCTTCACTTTATTACTCTTTCAGAATTTGATTTACTATATTTTGCATAATAAAATATTTTCTAAGCATGCTAAAAGTTTTATGTAAAGTTGTTAAGGACTTAAAAACACTAAAGAAATTAGAAAGGATATAGGATCTGATAACAAGACTGCTATTACATTTCTATAGGAAGAAAAATCACTGAAAAAGAATATCACCTAAAGTATATTTAACTGTGATGAAAGTCGGAATTTCATTACTCATTTTATTTTAAAAATAAAGTTATAATGCAGTAAGGTTTTTATTTTTATTTTTTAATGAATGTTAATGAGGAAATGTATAGAGTAAATGTATCCATTAAATATATCATTAATAACTACATTATTTTTTAATTTTGTTTGTACTATAATTTTAATTTATTTATGAATTCTATATATATATATAAAAGTGCCCATGTTACATATGTGCATTTGAAATACATTTGCAATTCAGTAAACAATATGTATTTTTTTTGTAATCAAAGCTTATCAATAAAATATAAAACATTATACATGATGTATAATATATGTGAGGGTGGTGGTGACTCAAAACAAAATATAGCCTATATCATAGTTCCATTATATAAACTAATTTTTGAACCATAAATATATTTACATCTATCACATATTGGTCTTTTATTTTGTATATTTGAAACTTTATAATGGTATCTTTTTCTTTATTTTTGAAATATTTCAATTTGTCTAATTGTAGGTCTCCACTGTATCTTATTCCTTTTTATATTTTCCCAATAAAAGAAATCAGTATTACATTATTTTTTTTAACTTAAATAAAGTTTGTATCTTCTGCTAGATCAGATTCATGTTTATTGTAAAATGTTTTTTTAGGAAACTTTTACAGTTCATTTACTTTACAATCTAATGAAAGTTACATTTCCCAAGTAAAATTTAAATCCAATTTCAACATAACTTAGTGTGTTGCTTCATGCAAAATTGCAACTAAAGATGTCCAGTGTGTTAAAAATTTTGAAAAGAAGACATAAAAAAGATTGATTGAGGATTCTATTGTCACACCAAAAGAAGATGACCAATAATATGAGAGATTTATGATGGGAGGGTTCTATCCTAGCATAAATGCCTGAAGATTAAAAGTTAAAAGAACATAACAATAAGATAGAGACACTACTTAATCTTTCATGCTAACATTTTAATCTACAAGTCAGCAGAAGATTCTTTTAATAAGCTATTGATTATTGATTATTCACAATCATCAGCTCTTGTATTTTAAAATATGGATGTCTGTCAGTAAATTAACTAGATCCAACATATACTCATAATTTTAAATGTTTTATATCAAAAAATAGGCAAATGCATTAATCAATAATTGTTATAGTTTCTTGCTAATATGTTGTGAGCAAAAAAATATCAAAATTAAAAAGTTCTTCTAAAAAACAACATTATTAGTCTTAAAAAAAGATAATCGATTAATATTGCTGGATGAAGACATTTATCTTGAGAAAATAAATCAACAAATTAATTTTATTAAGCTACCAAAATATCACACTATTCCCATTTCATATGCTTACACAGGCTGTTAATAATAATAGCAAACTCTCCATACTTTTAGTGACACAAAGGGCCATCCTTCATAATCAATGGATGCAGGAAGGTTTGTGCATAAAATCTTTATCTAGTACCTATTAATCCAATATTTCCAGACTAGTTTTTAGCTTGTGGCTTTCACCAGTGAGGAGCCTTGGATTTGAGAGCACTGTATCTAGATGTAATGCTAGAAGGTTACATTAAATTCTAGGATCTAGGTGTAATGCTCTCAAATTCAAGGCTCCTCTCTGATGAAAGCCACATACTAGAACTATTCTGAGGATATTGGATGAGTAGGCATTAAAGAGTGATTTTATGCACAAACCTTCTTGCATCCATTGATTATGAAGGCTTGCATTTGGTGGCACTACTGTATGGAGAATTTGCTATTGTTATTAATTCTATTAAGTTTGAGAAATCTAATGATTGCAATATTAAAAGACCAAATTTATATCCAATATTCTCTGAAAACATAATTACAACATTGAGTATTTAAAAAGTATACTTCAACAGCTGTCATCCCACACATAATTGCAAATATAAAGTTTCATAAGGAAAATCATTCATTAAGGTTATGGTTGATTTTTGAGATGCATATTATCACAGCTCAGTAAAAATTGTGATTTCATCAATAAAATAAAGAATGCTACAATTAGTGATGACTTCAGAATAACTTCCTTTAATATCTCTGAGCGCTATGGCTCCTAAAATAGAATTTGGTTCATAAATATCATTCAAAACCATTTGAAAAAAAGCAGCAGTGTTAATAATAAAAAGTTCAATTTATTATGAAACTTCTATGTTGCATAAATAATAATTTGTTTGCTACTTTTAATGGGGATACCTTTATAATGACTAGAAGTTAGCCCTTGGGTTTATCTATTAATAGTTTATCTATAGTTTAGTTGTTGCCTCCAGTTGAAAAAAGTTATTCAAATTATGAAGACATAATATATACTAAATATGTTGATAATATTTTTATATGTGCACTTCGTAAATTTATTTAGATAATGTTTAATAATTTAAATAAAATTTCTGAAAATAAATGCACGAAGTAAAATGAAAATATTAATAAATCTATTAAATTTTTAAATTGGAAAGCAAACCAATGCTATTGATTATCTGGATGAGAAGTTTAAAAGTTTTTTAATTTGAAATTTAAGAGTTTGCAAATTTGAATCTGATATGAAAAAGAATATATAGAATTATAGAAGTGATTTGATCAGAGTTGAATATTCTAAAATCATCATGATAAATAAATAAAAAAATTTCACATATAAACATAAAAATGGCAAAATGTTTATTATTAAACCATACATTGATAACCCTATATACTTAATTTATACTGAAAAATAATTTCTCTTATAAATTGTTTGATGTATAATTTTAAGGAAAAACTTGAAAGTAACAGTAAAGAAAAATTCATTTATATCCTGGATTGTCAATTAAATTGTCAGAGATTATGGAAATACATAAGCATATTTAAAGTGTGGAATAATACAGCACATTCTCTTATATAATGGGCTAAAAAATACAATGGAACACATAATCCTGTATTTTTTGAATATGAGATGGAAACAATCATTTGTTTAGATTTCTTGTTACCAAAAGAATTTGTCTGGTAAAAATGAAAAAAAATAAAATAAAATAAAATTAATTCAAAAACTCCATTATTGTAAGAGCCAATAGCATTCCCTTTAACAATAACTGGTGTTTCAATTTATAATGTTCATATGTGTGTTTGCATGTTTAGGTTTGTTAATATAATTTGTAACCTATCTTTGATAAAGTCTCTCTGCATCAAAAACCTAATTGTTCACATAATAATATATCTACAGTTTGGGTGTGGAGCTACATAAAGAGGTGAGAAGTTATCGAAAAATACTGTTGTTGCTTGTTTTTTTAAATCAGAAAACAAATAATTTTCATTGAATTGATTTTCAGTTTCAAAAATACCGAGTTATTGATAATTTCTAAAACATTGGTCACAAATTTTTTAATTCATCATTTTTTTCTGTGAAGTTTAAAATATACTGATCAAGTTTAGCAGAAGGAAACTGCATGCATAAATATAATTTAGACATTCACATAGGAGTAAGTCACAGATGTTGTGTGTTTTATATTTGGTATAATATATTTATTTTGAATTAAAATTAGAAAATGGCAGCAATATCTGTGATAAAGATGAGTAATTATATACCTTTCCAATATGAACAGAATGAAACCAAAATTATTGATCGCACCACTTAAATAACATGTTTGAAAAAATTTACTAAAAGTTTCTAATGATATCTAGGTTTTTTTTAAACCAAAGAACATAAAATATTATCACACTTGTTTTAAACATATAATGATTTGTATGATATAAATAATAATTTTAATTTTGTTCTATATACATTGAATAGGATGTGATTGCTCTTTATCTGTCCCACATGTAAAGACAATCAGAATAAATATTTATATAGAAAAGCACTACAAAGTAGATAATTCTGAAAAGGATTCCGATTGTTGTTGTTGCTATGCATTAGGCTCAAGATTTCCAGCTAATGTTTTAGTAATAATGATGATAGTAAAAATATTGATAAGAAATCTAGAATATCATGCATAAACATAATAATAGCCAGGACACTTTTCAGGATTTTACCTACTGATTTCTCTCATACAAATAGTCTTATGGTTATTCTTATATCTGAGAAAATATAGTAAATTATTTGACATCTTTTACTCGTCAAAAATATTTATATAAATATATAATAAAAGTATTAAATATTAATTATAATTAATAATAATAATAACAATCCTAAACATTAAAAAGTATTTTCAATTACTTTTGTAACCATCCTCATTTGCTAAAATGTTTTAATTTGCCATAAAAATTTGAGATTTTTGTCAAGCATTGGTGGCCGAGTGGTCAACACAGTTGCCTTACAAGCAGTTGTTCCAGGTTCGCTTCTCAGCTGATGCTTTAACACATAAAAAAAAAAAAATTGAAATTTTTAGCAGTTGAGAATGATTATGAAAGTAATTAAAAATACTTTAGATTTTTTATAATTGTTATTATTAAAACTTATCTTTAATATTTAATAATATTTTTATTTAGTTTATCAATTTATTAATAACTGGCTTACATTATCCATAACATAAAAGTTGAATGTCATTCTCTAGTGCATATTTATGTAAGTATATATCTTGTGAAAACATGTAAAACAAGATTTCCTGCTATTAAGTATATTATTTAATATAACTACTATAGTCTTATAATATGTATTTTACAGTATATAAATAGAACTCATTTAATATTAGATTACTAACAGTTTTTTTTCTTTGTAATTATTAGTCAATCATTTACCTTCTATGAATTATAAAGCTGCCATTCTTTTATAGCTGAAATCATTTCCCCTCATAAATTGATATGATGTGATGTAAATGAATTTTTATTAAATGAATTCAAAAGTTTCTGTACATAAAAGCTGCTTTAGTAATTCCAATACCCTTTCATCATAATTCTCATTCCTATCATAAAGACCTAAATAAAAACAAAAAATCTGTACTTCATTTGCTTCTCCCACTTTTATTTTCATTTACTTTGTATCCAAAGCTTCTGTTCTTTGCCAAGTAATGTTTTCACTAATATCATCATATATCCTTTTATACTTCATATATTTTTTATTCTCATATAATTCTAAACTATTTTTATGTATTTTCATTTTTCATAACTCTAATTTTTCTTTTCTTATCAATTTATTTACCATCTTTTTTTATCTCTCCTAATTATGGATCTGTAATATATTCTCTATACCTCTACCCTATTTATGATACAGTGTAATGTATTTGTTCTAAAATATGGCTATTTTTTAAATATGAAATCATTTACAATAGATGTCAACTACTATTAATTTATATATTCTGTATATTTCTAAAACACAGCATTTATTTCTATTCGTTTTTATTCATTTTTAAAAAATTCTTTTCATTTTCATCATTATTTTATGCCTGATTTCTCTATTATCTTTTCACACAATCTAAAAATAAATCTATAAACTCTTCTTCATAATCTTTTTCTCTTTATATGTAGATCAAATTCTTTAATCACTGTTCAACATTTTTACTGCAACTGTCACATTCTAATGTTAAATGTTGTTTTCTAATCTGTTTCCTCACAAATCACTTAACATTTATTTGGCTCTAGTTTGTTATTAAATAATTCACTTCTTCCATGGGTTTTGTAATCATATATTCTTAATTTTTTTAACTTTTTTTTCTTTTTATTATCCTTTTTCTATATTTCTATCCTATTTTTTAACACATTGTACATCTAGTTCTCCAGTGGCTAAAGATTAAAATAAAAAACAGGAACAAAGAATATAAATGTGAACTGTATATTAACAAATTATAAAAAATAATAAAATATATATAATATTTACTATATTCAAAATTATCCCAAATTCACTACTCAAGCAAACTAGCTAAGAAAATCAACTCTGAAACACTACCAATGATTTCACTGCTACAAGCAGAGTTCTCAATTGTAAAGAATTACAACATAACATATTTAAACTAAATATTACTCACAATTCCACTTACTTTCCACACACCCTTAATATTAATAAAACTTTTAAATAAGTTAATTGCTTCAGAATCATAATTTTTTTAATAATAAAGATTCTTTAAGTCTTTTTATTTCATTTCGCTCAAAGACAATCTTACCTTCATAAAAATTAATAGTGAACCCTGCAGCTTTTTCGTGGATATATAAAGCAGAACTAAGATATTTATTTCTAACTCTACTTTTATGTACCTTTATTCTTTCATTTAAGCTCAAACTATTCTGACATATATATATAAAAAAGTTACTGTTAACACTAACTGAAATAATTATAGAAAATATACAAACCATTATACAATTACAAATATCCTGTAATGCCCTCTGCTTAAAAAATCTATATCTCAATAATAGTGAACTTTAAATTAATAGTGATTTATTGACTGCTTCAGTTTTGTTGGATCATGAAAGGACATGTAAATATAAATTTAAGTTTGACATTGAAACAGTTAAGATTCTTCATGAAAAGAGAAGCCGTAAAAAAGGGAAAATTAAAGAGGCAATTTTAACAAATATGAATAAAATGAATATAATTAATAGATAAGCTGCTAACATTAAAATTAGGGATTTATGGGATTGGTATCATTTTAAAGTTCGCTATTATTGAGATATAGATTTTTTAAGCAGAGGGCATTACTGGATATTTGTAATTGTATAATGGTTTGTATATATATATTTCATATGATGGAATTAAAATCCATTATATTGTCTTCATAAAATACTTTAATATAAAAATATAAACAAATATTAAATTTATTAATTCAAATGGAGTTGTCTATAATATTTGTTTATATTTTTATATTAATATATATATATTCTTACAAAAACAAGAGATAATATACACTGCTCCAGGAATAGTTTTTTATCAACAATTTCCTTTGTATTATTTAATAAATTATTCAAAGTAATACCCCCTTTTTAAGCAATTTTCTTATTTCCAAACAAATTACTATTTTTAAAGACAATTTAAATGGCAAAGAAATAACATCATATTTTTCATTATCCTTTACATCATTACAAATATTATTATTATTTAATAAAATACTTTTAACAAATTTATAAGAGTAGCCAATACTCAATTAATTTGTAAAATTGATATTTTTTTGAAACAAAGCTACCCCACTTGAATTATTTAATCTCTTATTTCTATGACAATAATTTCTTAAAGCAGCTACTTTATGGGATACAGTTTGATAGCTATCGGGTTTAATTATAGACCTTGACAGATTAACAATATTTTATGTCAATTTAAAAAGAGTTATAATGTTTTACAGGGTTTGAAAATTGATAGTAAAAATGGATATCTATTCCATTTACTGTATTACAAATGCTCAAGTGAAATTTTTTAAGGTTATATATAAGAATGTTTTTAATGTTTCATTTTGTGTTACAAATAATGTTAATAAATTAGTGGAATAATTCTAAAAATGCCATACCTGTCAAGCAGAAAAATAATGTTGTGTATACATTTTTGTCAGGGTATGTTATAATAATATAGGTGAATCGAGGTACAGTACTGAAAAAAGATTAAAGGAGCATGAAAAAAGTAAAAATAATAGCGATTTATTGACTGCTTCAGTTTTGTTGGATCATGAAAGGACATGTAAATATAAATTTAAGTTTGATATTGAAAGGGTTAAGATTCTTCATGAAAAGAGAAGCCATAAAAAAAAAAAAATTAAGGAGGCAATTTTAATAAATAGGAATAAAATGAATATAATTAATAGATAAGCTGCTAACATTAAAATTAGAAATTTATGGGATTGAATTGATGATGCTTGCTTCTGTTTTTTTTTTTTAATTTAACGGCAGTTGAGGCAGATTAAAGAATTAACCAAAAGTACTTCTGCAGATTGAAAGACTGTATATAACAGTTTATTACCATTATATATATTATTTTTATTGTTATTACAATAGCTTTTTAATTAACGGACATTTTATTTGTATATATATATGTGTGTGTGTGACAGTTTATTATTTTTTATAATTTATATAAAAAAAACTGCATAATTGACACTCTTTATTTCTATTTTTGATAGTATTACTAACAAATTAAATATTCTTTATATAAAATAGACACCCAAATTTCTGATTCAAAATACTGCTATAATTTAGTAGGCAAAAAATAAACTTTAAATACCAGTGCTGTGAGCATAATTGTAAACTTTATCAAAATTTCAGATGAAATCAAACTTTTATTTCATGAAAAAGATGTTGAAAAAACTTTCATTAGTATTATGAGTTCTGATGATCTTCACTCTCAGATTGTTGCTGCACAAGCTTTAGCAATAATGGCCGAATCTGTTTACAGTAGAGAATCTATCAGCAGTTTAGGTAAAATGAATCTATTATATTAAATATTTGATGCTGATTAGGAATATTAATGATATTTTATAATGTTATTATCATTTATTACTGTTATTCTTTTTATTGTATATAGATGTGTATATATGATGAAAGAATTTTATGATGCTGATAAATAGATAGATGTATTAAGTGCTTGGTGATGCAAAGTAAGAAAAACTTCACAGTGAAAACTTTTAATTTTATATGCTAAGCATACTTTTAATATCTTTATATTGATATTATAGTCATAGCAATGAATGAATAAAATTGTGGGCAAATAGTGTGATCATGTAAATTGTATATATGCTTACATGACCCACTCTTTAGAGAGAGGGAAGCAGGATTCTTTTTTGTTTATAGCATGATGATTATTGGCAATATGCCAGGATTCCTCTCTCTAAAAAGTGGGTCATGTAAGAATACAATTCACATATTTATATCACATCCTACACCCACAATTTCACTCATTCATTGCTATGGTTATGACATCAATATAAAGATATTCAAATTATGATTAGCATATTAAATTAAAAGTTTTCACTGCTAAGATTTTCTTATTACTTTGCATCCTGACACATAATATATCTATTACAATCATTTTAAGAAAAGTAAAAGAACATAATACAGAATCCTGATAAATATGTTATAAATATAATAGTAATTCACCAAGTGTTCACTGTATTGTTGTAATGTTCTCCTGTATTAAGTCTGTGTTATTTGAAATATAAATCAATTCAAATGAAACTGCAAGAACATTTTGGCTGATTTGATATTTGTCTTTATAGTTGTGATTGTTTTTAATCCACTATCCATATAAAATGCTGGATAATAAATGAAAAATGATTCATTTTTCATCAGTAATGTATATGAACTGTATTAAAATATGTATGGTTCATAGGTATATTGGCATTTGGTAATATTTAAAAAAAAAGTTTTAAAAAAAAGGGTAAAATTTAAAAATCTTTAAAAGACGCAATTGAATTTTCTTTTTTAATCAGTGTAATTTATTTTTTTTGAAACTGTACAATGAAAGTTATTTTCATGTTTAATATTATATGTTTAATTAAAAATAAAAGTTAGAATTGGAAAGAATAAAAGTACTTCAAAATTATTAATCCAGATAAACTAAAAGAAATTTCAAACATAAAAGATTACAATCAGTAAAAACTTTTTAAGCTAATAAAAAATGGTGGAAATATTTTGAAAAAAAGATAACTTTGAAGCTGAAAATAAATAATATGCAGTATTATTATCTAGTATTCTGATAATAAAATGAGAGATAAAATATATGCGCAGAAAACTAAAAAACTGGTCAAGGGTATAAAAAGAACCAAATAGCTTCAAGCGAGGTTTTCTGCTGGCTTTGTCATGTATGGATGGGTGAGAGGACAGGATTAGATGCGGTTCTTGTTTTCTCAATATGATAAATTCCCGATCCAAGAATATTCATAAGCTGAACCAATTGTGAATAGAAATCGGAGCCTGTGGACATCTTTCACCATAAAGATGTTACTCCAAAAACCTTCATGCCAAGCCGTACTTTGCAACTGAACAGAAATGTAAAAGAGTGTTGACAGAGTGAAGATAATTAACTTCAATAAGCCCTTCCACCCAAGAAATAAACATGTACTACAAAACTTACAAGTAAGTTGATATGTGACTAAAAATGTTGGCCAACTAACATTAACTATAAGCTTATAATACCTATAGAGACATTTGCTTTTCTACTCCCTGATGAATTGTTTTAATTATTCAAATATGAACTATTTGGAATTTATTAATCATTTAACATTAATATCTGGATTGGCATGTATGTGTTTTCCAATTCTATTTAACAATTTATCTTTGAAATATTTTAATTTGTTAGAATAAAATATTTCTAATATCAACTTTTCATTGTGCATTATTAATGCAATTAATATTTATTTTTTATATAAAGTGCAGATATTTGAAATTAAATTGAAAGACTGCAAATCTTTCACGCTTATTATAATACTTATCTGATAGTCAATCAGATGTTATGATAGCTGTCTAGATAATGATGAAACTGTAAACACAAGACAGAGATTTTTTACAAGAAAAGGGTGATCCACCCTTTTCTTTACTTGTCTTTCTATATATCTAAGCCAGTCTAAAGTATCTAGGTTTGAAAGTGTGAAGCTTTAAATATCTTCACATTTAACTCACTGAGTCTAAATTACAAACACACAGTACAAAATTTAATTTCAACTATCTGCGCTTTATATAAAAAATAAATATAATTTACATACGTTACTGCAAGTTATAACATCTAAAAACAACTGCATAGTAAGTCATAGGATTTCACACTGTATGTTTGTAAATTAGACTCAGTGAGTTAAATGTGAAGATATTTAAAGTTTCACGCTTTCAAACCTAGATACTTCAGACTGGCTTAGATATATAGAAAGACAAGTAAAGAAAAGAGTGGACTGCTCTTTTCTTGTAAAAATTTGTCTGTCTTGTGTTTATGGTTTGATCATTATCTAGACAGCTATCATAACATCCGATTGGCTGTCAGATAAATATTATAATAAGCACAAAAGATTTGCAGTCTTTCAATTTAATTATTAATGTTAATTATTAAATTTACTAATGTTAGTTAATTGCATGATAAATGTGTAAATTACCTTTGCCAATATGCTTATTTATTAATTAAGCTCCAGGAGAAATATTCTCTGAAAATAAATTAAGTTATGGGAAATCATAATCCCAATCTTTTTAGTTATTTTCATCGAAATTATGGGATACAAGGAAGTTATTAGCCTCCTGACTATGGTGCCCTCTTTTATAAATTAAAACTAACTTCATCGGCAATTCCAATCATAATAATAAGTAATATTAGGTTGAGTTAATCAGGAAATATAGCTATGTTTTTAGAAATATGAATGAAATATTTTTCTTCTTCATAGCTTGATTAACTCACACATTCTAGTGCATAATAAAAGGCCTAACCAAATATGACAAACATTACAATATATATATATATATATATATATATTGTAAGCTTATAATGCACACATTCCTAAAAAGATCAAGCCTATTTATTGAACCTAATCCATTGGGAATTTATATTAATAATGGGAATATTATTTGTTTGTTATTATTACATATATACATATAATACACAATAAATTATTATGTTATGATAAATTTAATACAATCAATATTTTAGAAAGTAATATTGTATATATATATACATAGGGATTAAATAAACTGTAATATATATATATATATTTTAATTTAGGATTGAATATTAATTTATAGTTAAATGATTTAGGGGTAGCCTGAGGTTAAGTTGGGTGGCATGTGTGAAAATAAAACTGATTTTATTATTTTATTTTTTTTATTTGTAATAAATGAAATGTATTTAAACAATACATATAAAAATCTAAATGAATTTAAACAATATGCAGTTTAAAATATCAGCATTTCAGGAGATTCACTGCATTTTATATAAAAATAGAAACTTTTTACAAAATCGTTCTTCTTGTCAAAAGAGATAGCAGTTATAACAATAGGCAGGAGTTTAAACTAAAATTTAGAATGCTAAAATGGAGTTTTGCTTTTTCTTTTAGTTAAATTATAAACATTTTTAAAAGTCAAATGCTGTAACTAAAAGTTTACCAAATTCAGAGGAAAGAAAGTGAAATAAGAAGTAAGAATAACTGATAAATTTTGTAATAATTAAAGCATGTTTTAAAAATTGTTGGTAATTTTTTTACTATTTTAAATTTTTTCAAAAAGAATAACGAAAATTAATCTGCTGAAAATTGGAAAAGAGAGAAAAATGAAATAATTTTCTTAATATATATATATATGTAAAGTGATTCTATAATATCCAATATAAATTTATGATTACAAATAATTATTGAATTGTACTTTAATATGAATATGGGCTAGAGCAAAACATGCTATTGTGCATCATGGTATTTCCTACAGCTGCATTAAACCTCTATATATTTATTTTTCTACTTTATTGTAAACACACAAGAAGATGCCTGCAGTCCAAAGTAAACAAGCATTGGAATACTTAATGGTGAATCAAATGAGGATCAAGGTGTTTACCATGAAACACAACTACAGGAGACACCATTGTACCTATCTATCCTTGCTAAGGAAAATGATTTACTAAGTGAGACTGCTTTGAAGAACAACTTGCCTAACTATCAACTACTACTTCTATTAGGATGATTTTTATGAACTTTGTTCCAATTACAATTTTTTTAAATCAAGAAATTAACATTGTAAATTTTTTTTTTTTAAATTCATGTTATCTGTTGTATTTTCACACTCTGATGCTGAAGCCTCATTTTTTTTTTAGAATTAGCAAAGAAGAAAGGGGGGATTATTCACTTTGATATTTTTATATTTTCATTGTAAATAAAATTTAGGTTAACCCACCTGCTTCACATCAGGTTATCCACATAAATAGTAAGGTAAGATTCTCTACATTTATTTTCATAGATTAAATTGCAACACTTATACAGAATACATATTATATGTTTTATTTTGTTGATTAACCTTGTATATATATTTTCCAGTATGTTTGACTAATCAACTAGTATCTATCTCTATCATATATATAAATTGGGGGAACTTGTTAAATAGATTGTTAACATCTGCAAATATATAATTTAGCTAGCCAGCATCTCAATTATCTTAAATTACTAAAGTTTATTTTTCTATATAATTATGATTTGTAGAGAATGAGTGACATAGGTGGATTTCTACCATGGGGTATAAGGGTTGGATCTGGAGAATAATTAATTAGTAAAATGGTAGAGGTTCACATGTGACACATGTACATATGATGATTATTATTTATTTTTTATCATTACTATTGTTGTTATACTTTATGATATTTATTATTGTTAATAAATGTTTAAGAGTTTGTATTATTCCGGTCTCTGGTTTATTGAGTTGTCCTGACATTCCACAGTCTATAAACAATTATGCATGCACACACATCTATTTTTCTTATCATATAAAAGCTTGAAAATAAAACAAATATAATAAATGCTAGTTGTAACCTATATATAGGTGCAGGAGTTGCTGTGTGTATCTGTCCATACCTGTTAAAGGAGTCAAAAGCAATATTCTCTCTGGGTTTGAATATTAGGGCATAACAGAATTGAAAAGGGGGCAGTGGATGAACTGACCTAAATTGCATTTAATATTATTAAATAGGGATGGAGTTAGTCAATTAAAGTGTATGAAATCATTGGTTAAGCATTTCATCAGGTTCCCATTAGCATTCTAGCAGAAGACCCAAAGTCTGACCATAGTTAGATGCAATTTTTTTCCCTTCTAAGCCTGGTAGGTCTCTGCAGATTGTTTCATTAGGGGCAATAAATTAGAGCATATTAACTTATCTCACACCAGATTGCTACATCTGCATAGTATTACAGTTGGCAAGTTAGTTGACCATCCGTTACATCTGGCACACCATCATTGGGATTGGTTAACTTATGATTGTTGATGAAGTGTACTGTCCATTATATCTGGTGTCAGCAACGTTTGGGGCTAGTGGTAATCTTTCTGTCCATTATATCTGGCACCATCAACTTTGGGGCTCAATAGATAGGTGTACCATCACATATAGACTGTGTAAGTTGATCATACATTGTGATCGAACCAGCTGATTGTTGAATCTGATCTATATATCCAGGTGAATCTTTCTGTCCGTTATATCTGGCACCCAATGTGGTAGGCATGAAAATATTACAGTTGATAGATGTATCCAAAAGTATTTACCAATAGTTTCATCTGGTATCCAGTATGTTAGGTATGAATATACTCTAATTGTAAAGGAAGTCCAGACATTGGACTGGCATTTAAATTTTTTTTAAAAAAATGTTAAAGCACATTTCATTTCACATTTGTCTATCAACATAAACCCAAATGAACTTATACACTTGGCAAACACCTAGCTCTTTCATCAAAAATAATAGTAATAGTGATAATAGATCACATAAACTTGAATCAATTTTCAATAAAAGATCTAAAGTATTGAGTGTAAATTGGAAATATAGAGGATTGGACAATAAACAGAGACCGATGATAAATAGTTAAGTGAGTAATAAATGATACTAAAATAGTAGAGTTAGGCATGTAAAAGGACATAGGCTAAAAGTAGATTTATTAAAAACTAAAAAAAAAGAGGTAAAGGATAAATGCAATAGTTGGGAGTGGCATGATACACTGTGGCATAGTTTCATAAATAAATATTTTATAAATAGTTTGCAAATAAATAATATTTAATGATAACCAGAAGTGACAAGCAATTAAGTAATATGGAATCAAAACATTTGAAGATAGGGAAAAATAGTGACAGTGAGATGGTAGATGATACTACCAGTAATAAGGTGGAATCTGGGGAAAAATAAGTTATGGTGAGATGGTAGATGATACTACCAGTAATAAGGTGGAATCTACAATGATCCAGATACCTGGGGGTCTGTTCTTGAAGTTGAACAATCCCCACAAATGCAAGAAGGTAGTCAAACAGTTTCTCAAATTTAGATGATTTCTCCCAGTGAGATTACTCAAGTGCCTGAAGTTGGACTAACTTAGGCTATGCAAGACCCTACAGCCTTGGCACAACTAATCCAAGCAATCAATGAGATGAAGAGTGATATGAATAATAAGATGGAGAATATGGCAACCAAGATGGAGAATATGAAGAGTGATATAAATAGTAAGATGGAGAATATGAAAAGTCATATAAATAGTAAGATGGAGAATATGGCAACCAAGGCTGATGAAAAGTGATATAAATAGTAAGATGGAGAATATGGCAACCAAGGTAGATGAAATGAAAAGTGATATAAATAGTAAGTTGGAGAATATGGCAACCAAGGCTGATATAAATAAAATAAAAAAAGAATTGAAGAAGGATGTGAATGATATGAAAGAACAAATGGAAACAAAAATTGATAATGTTGAAATTAACCTGTCTGAAGATATGGACAACTTTCCCTAAAATTAGAATATGTTCAGAAAGACAATATTGATCTGAAGCAAGGAATGTTGGAGATGAAGAAGGAAATTGATGAAAAGAATATGAAATGCCAACAACGATTAGATGATTTTAAATCCAGTGTCATGGAACAATTGAATGCAAAATATGATGAGGCATGGAAGAGTCAGGAAACATTAAAACGTGAGGTGTGTGTGGAACAGGATAAATTCCTAATTGAGGTCCAAGATGAATTTCAGGGGATTCAATCAAGAATAGAACAACTTTCCATATCACAAAATGATCAGGTTGAGTCATGCAACAAGATGCTAGTAGATTTGGATCAACATCTTAAATGAGTTGAGGGAAGAATAACCAAAGGGGGGATGGACACAACCACAGACAAAGCCAATATAGAAAAGTTGGTAGGAAGTGCTCATGAAATAAGAGATGAAATAGATAGAATGGGTGAAGCCTTTAATCAGAGATTGGTAGTGCTTGAGTCTCAACTGTGCCAAGAGATGCCGACTAATGGAGGAAAACATGATGAAATTGATGTAAGGATGCACGGTAGTAATAAAATAGAGATAGTAGGACTCATCACCAAGAGGTGGCCCTTAAGGAACCACAGAAGATAAGTGATCCTTCTGAAGAAACTCTCCTCCCATGTCGCATTCTGTCTGAGGCAGAAGATTGTCCTCCTAACTTTAGTTTAGAATGTTATCATCCTAACTTTAGTTTAGAAGATTTAATTCCAGATAGTTCGAACACACTATGATGATCATACATTGACCTCACCTGTAAACACTACAGAAATCAACAAGACACTTTACCATCCTGCCTAAGTGAATGCTATTAATCAATTTGTCAAACTAAAAGTATTCAAGGGATCTACCAATGAAGCCCCCATTGAACACATCCGGAGTCTGAACCTTTATTTTTCTGTAAATAGAAACTTGTCAGAGGGTGAAACGGTTATTATTGCATGCAGCCATCTGCAAGGTGATGCACTGGTGTGGTGGGAGTCACTGTTTCAGGCCCCATCTACCTTTGATGAATATCAAATACTGCTCGTGAAGAATTTCTGGAACAAGGACATGGAGGATGCCTTATTGTATCAGTTATTTCAAGAGAAGTATAGGGCAGCACCTGGAGAAACCTTGACGAAGTTTTTCTGCCATCAAGTTACAAAATTAAGAACATTAAATACCTACTGCCTGAGTGAAAGTCAAATCAGAATAATAAAAAGAAACTTACCACTCAGGTTTGAACAATCGCTATTGTGTACTAATGTTAGGACCATAGAACAGCTGGCAGAACTGTTAACTAATATAGATATGAACAATGCTAACCTGTCAATTAGGGCACCTGAAAAAAGGAAGGAAGAGGCTACTGTTAATGCTATCTTTTATAAAAGGAGAAAAAATAATACTGATTTTAACCATTGGAAAGGGGAGTCTATACAAGTAACTCACCCTATGTATGGTCAGCTAAAAGGAACCATACAAATAGTAGCAAAACAGGAATAAACCCTCTCCATAGTCCCAAAAAAATCCCCAAAACCGGGGTGTAGTAATTATACACCAAAAATTCAACAGAAACTAAACTAGAAGGGTACTTGAAGTTATGTTCCTCATCTCGAGAGACTGAAAATACCCTGAGGAACATGAAACAAACCCCTGATCAAGAGATCACTAATATGATGTGTTCATGGGAAGACAAAGCACCTGACTATGCTTTGCAGAGCTGCCCCATGATAGAGGTTTTGTTTGAGGGTTTACAAGTTAAAGCACTATTAGATTCTGGTAGCCAGATTTCCATTATCTCAGATAAATTTTACCAGGAAATTTTGATTAAAAATCCCCCAAAATTAAAACCTTACCAATGAAATCTATTCAGGTTACCATGGCTAATAGTAGGAAAGCAAAACTTGTACAAAAGCAAATCTGGGTAGAAATGAAAGTCGGCCAAACAATCCTTTATCATGTGTTCCTTATATTGAGTGGCTTAATCCATAATGTCATTCTTGGGTCAGGCTTCCTACACTTTAACACTTGTATTATTGATTTCTCTAACAAAGTGGTTAAGATAAGCGATGAGATCTTGGAGATGACATTACTTCTGAGATATGGCCTCCCTGAAGTTGACTGTGTTATATCTAGTATCCCGGAGGCACTCATAGATAGTAAGCTTGCAGAGTCCAACTTGCTTGGAAGCAAGGAAACATTGAATTTAAGATCTGTGATACATAAATTTAGCCCGATTTTTTCGGAGACACCAGGAGTAATAGAAGAATTTCAGTAGAGAATAAAATTAGGACATGACCAATCATTTCAATCCAGATCGTATCCTATTCCATACCAGTATTGACAAGAGATAACCAAACAACTTAACAAAATGCTGGATTGGGGGATCATTTCCAAATGCTCTTCACTGTACTGTAATCCAGTCATAACTGTGAAGAAGAAATGGGTTGATGAGATTTTGTTTGGATGCTACACAACTAAACAAAATTACTGTTCCTGACAGAAATATTCCACCGCCCATACACGAATTATTCATGAGATTTGGAAACAAGGTGTTTTCCATTTTCGATCTAACCTCTAGTTATTGGCAGATCAAACTCCATCCGAATGATCGCCAATACACCGCTTTCCGATGTGAGAGATTTACATACCAATTTAATAGGATGCCATTTGGATTGATAAATAGTGGTACTGGTTTGATACGTTTAAATCAGACCTTATCTCCTGAGGTGAAGCAGATCATTACGATATATGTGGATGATGTGATTGTCACATCTACCACTGTTGAAGAGCATTTTCAACACCTGACTATGTTTTTTTCAGGAGTGCTTCCAGAAAGGCATCAAGATCAACTTCAAGAAGAGTACCCTAGTTTCAAACCAGGTTATGTTCTTAGGTCATATCGTAGGTTGTGATGGGATAAAACCTCATCCAGACAAGATCAGTGCCATTCAGAACTTTCCTAAACTGACAAATAAAAAACAAATCAGATCATTTTTAGGCCTATGTAACTTTTACCATCGTTTTTACCAAAAATTCTCTGACCACACAGAACCATTATTAAAATGCTGGATTGGGGGATCCATTTCCAAATGCTCTTCACCATACTGTAATCCAGTCGTAACTGTGAAGAAGAAAAATGGGTCGATGAGATTTTGTTTGGATGCTAGACAACTAAACAAAATTACTGTTCCTGACAGAAATATTCCACCGCCCATACACGAATTATGAGATTTGAAAACAAGAAGGTGTTTTCCACTTTCGATCTAACCTCTAGTTATTAGCAGACCTAACTCCATCCGAATAATTGCCAATACACCGCCTTCTGATATGAGGGATTTACATACCAATTTAATAGGATGCCATTTGGATTGATAAATAGTGGTACTGGTTTGATACGATGTTTAAATCAGACCTTATCTCCTGAGGTGAAGCAAATCATTACGATATATGTGGATGATGTGATTGTTGCATCTACCACTGTTGAAGAGCATTTTCAACACCTGACTATGTTTTTCCAGGAGTGCTTCCAGAAAGGCATCAAGATCAACTTCAAGAAGAGTACCCTAGTTTCAAACCAGGTTATGTTCTTAGGTCATATCGTAGGTTGTGATGGGATAAGACCTCATCCAGACAAGATCAGTGCCATTCAGAACTTTTCTAAACTGACAAATAAAAAACAAATCAGATCATTTTTAGGCCTATGTAACTTTTACCATCATTTCTACCAAAAATTCTCTGACTACACAGAACTATTATTAAAATTAATCAGGAAAGATGAGAGATGGAAATGGTCTGAGGAGCAGGATCAGGCATTTGAGAATATTAAACTGGGTTTTTAGAGCAAATCATGTTAGCCTTCCCTAATTTTAGTAAACCATTTATAGTCCAGACAGATAGTAGTGGTTTTGGATTGGGGGTAACATTATCCCAAATCCAGGAGGATGGTCCTCTGCTTTATCAGCCGACTCCTGAAAGGTCCAGAAATAAATTATACAGTAACAGAGAAGGAAGTACTGGCAATAGTGTGGTTCTTCCAAAAGTTTCAACAGATGCTTCTCAGATCAGAGGTGATAGTGATCAAAGATCATAAAAGCCTCGAATTTCTGAACCACAGTTATCTGACCAACAGCCATCTAGTTAGATGGAGTTTGCCATTGCAGGAATTCAATTACACTGTGCAGTATTGCAAGGGATCGGAGAATGTTGTAGCCGATATGCTTAGTCAAAACCCATGTGGATCAGAACAGAGCCATTTATCGGTAGAGAATGCCTACATTACAAATGTCAATATGATGACTGATGGTAAGGTAGAGAACGATTTTGAAAACCTGCCTGAATTGCAACTTAAAGATAATAATTTAAACATAATCATGAGAGCTTTGAAAGGAGAGAAACTTTTGAATGTGCCAAAAGATCTTGATTTGTATAAGATAGAAAATGAGGTCCTGCTATATAAAGTAAATAATATTACAGATGAGAGGAGGGTAGTAATCCCGGAAATGTTGCATATTCCACTCATAAAATATATTCATTGTTTATATGGACATTACGGTGCCCATAAAACAGAGCATACTTTGAGAAATTGTTTTTGCTGGCCTGGTATGTATAAAGACATATTAAGGTCACTTCAAGATTATCTAGTGTGCCTTTGAGCCAAGCCAGTAAATCAAAATTATTATAATACTGCAAAATTAATATTACCCAAAGGACCAAATGAGATCTTGGCGATCAATTATTATGGGCCCTTACCTTAAAACAAAAATGATCTCTTTACTAAATATGTTTCTGCTTACCCAATACCCCAAGCTAATACCAGATATACCATCAAGGTATTACACCCTCCAATTTGTGAGGATAGGAAAACCCAAAACCATTTTAACAGACCATGGTACCCCTTTCCTACCCAAAGAATGGAAAAAATGGGTGGAAAGATCATAAATAAAACATGTCCATTAGGAATCCACAGTCAAACCCTTGCGAACGTGTAATGTGGGAGCTCAATCGGTTGTTCAGGACTTACCTAAAGGATGAGCATAGAGGGTGGGTAAGACAGATAGACCAGATAGTTAATTATATCAACTGGAGTATGAATGAATCCACTGGATTCACACCCATTGAACTACATTTTAATTAATCAATTCCCATGTTGTTCACTAAATCTCAACCTATGACTAGATATAAACAAAGTAGTATGGAAGAAAATGTGCAGAAAGCATATCTTCAGTTAATAAGTAAGGCCAATAAAAGGAACAAAAATAAGACTGGAACTCCACATACTTTCAAAGTAGGAGATAAAGTTTTAATAAAAAACCCTCATATTAGTAAGCAAATTGAAAATAAACACAGTAAGTTTTACCATCTATATGAAGGACCTTACTCAATAGTTAAACAATCAAGTCCGAATGCATTTTGGTTGGATATGGAAGGACAAGTTAGGGGCACATATATTACCCGAATTATGAAACAATACTATGGGCAATCTTAGTAATTGTAGAATTGTCATACTCAATTGATGTGTGGAAAAAAAAATGAATGTTGATAAATAAATAAAGATATTATAAAGTTAGGTTAAAAATTATGATGAGAGTATTCCCTAATGGATGCTAAAGCAGATATTAGGATACTTTAAAGCCACTTTTATTTAAAAGAGTTAAACCACACTAAGTGATGGTTGCTCCAATCTTCTGTTAGTCCTCAAAGGAAATCCAATAAGACTCAATAGGAGCAGGATAGAGGATAACAAGAAAAAAATTATGTTTTATCTGAAACAGAAACACATTTTTATTAGTGTGCTCAAAACATAACCATCATTAGTTTTAAAAAACCTATGTTTGAACCCCACCTTGCAAAGTATTTTATGAGAGTGAGTAGAGAAGAATAGAAAGCAATTTGTGTAGTTGAGTATAGAAAACAGTAAAATATGGTTTCACTACCCTTTTTATATTTGTGTAAACATAGTGTGCTCAAAACATAACCATCATTAGTTTTAAAAAACCTATGTTTGAACCCCACCTTGCAAAGTATTTTATGAGAGTGTGTAGAGAAGAATAGAAAGCAATTTGTGTAGTTGAGTATAGAAAACAGTAAAATATGGTTTCACTACCCTTCTTATATTTGTGTAAAAAAAAAATCATCAAACTTCAAATGCGAACCTTGTGTAAGTGTTAAAATTTTCATGACAGATTAAAATTCTAACCCTGTAAGGAGAGGTGGTTATAAAGGGTAGCTTACAATGCACACATTCCTAAAAAGATCAAGCCTATTTATTGAACCTAATCCATTGGGAATTTATATTAATAATGGGAAGATTATTTGTTTGTTATTATTACATATATACATATAATACACAAATTATTATGTTATGATAAATTTAATACGATCAATATTTTTGAAAGTAATATTGTATATATATACATAGGGATTAAATAAACTGTAATGTATATATATATATTTAATACTGATTTAGATTATTTTACTGGATATACATATTTAAAATGAGAAAAAGAATAATCAAAAAAAAAGTTAGATAAATCAATTGTTAGAGAAATAAATAAATGGCAGTATATAAGTTTAAACTATGTATAGGTATAAAAATGGGTGGTGGACTTTGGGAGTAAATTTTAAAAAAAAGTAAAATCTTAACAAGTATCTGCTACATTCTAAATTTTCTAGGTTCAAATAGCCTAGTGGTGCCTTGTATGGCAGGTAGAATAAGAGCATCTTCCTCAATCATTATAATTGGCATCCAACATGGGGTGATACATTATAACCATGAGTACTCTGAATTTTAAAAGAATTGTTACCGGTAACTTTTTTTTTTTCCAAAATGAATAAATTTTTTTTATATTAATGTAAAGTTATAATTTGAATATCTTGTAAAAGTACTGCCAGTGGAAAAATTGTGCGTACATGAATGAATAAACTCGAGGAATAAAATGTAATAATTAACATAAATAAGTTTTTTTAAAAAGTCTACTTAAAATTAATAATTAACCTGTTTGATTTGTCTAATTAATATATGAAAAATAGGAAAATGGGAACTCTTGAGGGAGGAGGCATTGGCTCCGCTGGGATATAAAGGAAAGAATAGTCAGCATTTTTTCTGTAATTACTAACCAAAGTTTTTTTTTTTTTTTAAATTCTAGCATTAATCAATGTGTGTGAACTAACCCTAAGTAAATTTTTTTTTTTTATTGTTTTTGTTTTTTGGGGAAGTTCACTGTATACATATGCCATTACATTATTTTAAAATTACAACAAACTTGATTTATTAAAAATGGAAAATTAAAATACTTATTTAGCATATATATTATTGCACAGATGGAAAAATATTTTTAAAAAAAATATTTAAAAGTAAGAAATATAAAAAAAAAAAGTATAGATCTGTAGATTAATTAATATAAAAGAAAATAGAAAAATGTTGATTAAATTCTATTTAAAAATCATGTTTAAATCTTAGTGAATGGAAATGATTGAAATATAATTGTATCTAAAGCAAACTAGCGCTTGGGGCACTTAAATGATTGTAAGGTCAGATAAGAGACAAAAATTAAAGATTGTGTTTCCCACTTTGAAGCAGATTAACCAATACAAGCAGCAACAAGCTCACAGGCCAGAAAGGGAAAACATCAGGAGCAATAAGATCAGTGAGGTCATGTTTGATCGATCTGGTAGAATTTGTGATAAGGGAGGCCAGAAATTATAAAAGATGAAATAATGCGATTTAGTAATTAATCTATCAATCCACGTATGACAGCTAGCTAGAGTGCAGACTTCATAATGCAGGAGACTGACACAAGATTTAGTTTCCTGATATTTGCACCAGCTGAGGCAGCCTTCTAATGACAGTTCTGGACAGAATGAATGGCAAGTTTCCAATGACAATCTATAAAATGTGATCCCTAGGATGGACTTCCTGTAAATCTGCAGAAATCCATGGGATAATTAGTAACCTAATAGTGACTTCTGAATGAACTTTTATCTGACTATCAAAAGAATTCTAAATCCGTTAATTTTTTTTAATGTATAACATTTCTTTAATCATTTCTATTTTTTTTTATTATTTGTTTGTTAACTAAATTATTAAATTTAAAGTTAGGCATAAATGGCTGCATAGATTTGTAGGATTATGTTAGTTAAAGTAGTTAATTTCAGACTATTTGTCTCATAATTGAATCGGTGCTGGTGGATGGATGTATGGGGGTTTTATGCTAATGTGATGTGGGAGGTGCATTGGATTCTCATTCCCTTGTACCACATTAGCATCAAGGCACTATACCCAACACATGACCAAAAGTGTAGCCATTGCATTGCCAATGGCTGCAGATGTATTCCCTGTGCTATTAATCTCCTTTCACTCTGGGTGATGATAGTAAGATGGCCAAGACCACAATCCCCCATTTTAGAGCATCCTTAATATATATATTTTCCAAATGATTACTTGCCAGACAGATGCACATTCCTGTCAGCATGGTTTTTTGTATGCTAATATCTTCATTTTGCATTGATCACATTGGCATATCAATAAGCTAG
Organism: Epiperipatus broadwayi; assembly: GCA_028023455.1. Taxonomy (NCBI): domain Eukaryota; kingdom Metazoa; phylum Onychophora; class Udeonychophora; order Euonychophora; family Peripatidae; genus Epiperipatus; species Epiperipatus broadwayi. The sequence goes on from JAQFVV010006222.1 coordinate 8,045,079, forward strand.
TGTTAGTTTGGATGTGAACTTGTAGCCTGGAGTTAAAAAGAATCAGGTATATAAATGCATAAGCTATGCATCAAATAATAAATTGTATAAAATATCCATCTGTGCGCATTTATTAAAATATCAAAACCTAAGTTTAAAATAATAATAGTAACAAATTAAAGTAATATTAATTTATTCCTCAAATTTATATATGTGCGTAAATATTTTTGTGATAATTACGGCAGTGGCTTATTTGATTATTTCTTTTTTTTTTATTAAAAATATATCTTTAAAAGTTAGATTATAAATCTCAGCTACTCCTTGAGCTTAGCAACTAGGGAAAAATGGTCAATAAAATAAAAATAGAATCTTAACAAGAAGTATCTGCCTACATTATAAATTTTCTGGGTTCAAATAGCCTAGTGGTACCCTGTATGGCAGATAGAGTAAGAGTCCACAGATATTCCCTGACCATTATAATATATTGAAAAACATTCATCTTTTTCACATGTGTGTGGTCATGCATGTTGATTACATAAGATAGAGTGGATACCGGAAGGGAGCTTGGAGGTCTGTGTTCAAGTCCCTTCAATTGCATCTACTTTAAATATAACACTGTACTTGCATTTAAATATTACATATTCAACCTATATTCTGCCCAGACCTCTTCTATGTATTTAAATGGACATATTAAGGTCCTATATGTAAGGGCTCAGAATGACTTAAGGTCATCATGGGTATGACAATAATATTGGCATGTTATTAACAAGGGTTTTTAGTATTCCATCATAAGATTTTTAATGATATGGATGGCTATTGAAGCCTATCCATTAGAGTTTGCAATTTGCTATTGTAATATAAGCCAAGCACTGATTATATATGAATGTGAGAGATGATGATCTGTCTCCATAAAATACATATATTGGAGATCATTCATCTTTTTCACATATTTATGATCATGTATATTGATTACATAAGATAGAGTGGATACCTAAAGGGAGCTTGAAGGTCTGTGTTCAAGTCCCCTTTAATTACATCTATTTTAAAAAATTAAAACAACAAACCTCCCCCAACCCTCCCTAAAAAAAAATGAATGTGGTGCTGTTCCTCCCCCCCACCCCCTCCCTTTCCCCCTTGGGTTGGGTGGGGGTTTTTGAGGACGCTTTTGTCTTCTTCTTTCATTAAATAATATTATATAAATATTTTGGTTTTTTTTTTGTGGGGGGTGTGGTTGGTTTTTGTGGTGTGTGGGTGGGAGGGGGGGGGGGGTTTGGGGGTGGGGGGGGGTATATACATTATACTTGCATTTAAATATTACATAGTCAGCCTATATTCTACCCAGCCCTTTTCTGTGTATTTAAATGGACATATTAAGGTCATTTATATGAGGGCTCAGAATGACTTAAGGTCATCATGGGTGTGACAATTGGCAGGGTTTTAAGTATTCCATCATCAGATTTTCAATGATATGGATGGCCATTGAAGCCTATCCATTAGAGTTTGCAATTTGCTATTGTAATATAAGCTAAGCACTGATTATATATAAGTGTGAGAGGTGATGATCCGGACTGCATAAAATACATATATTGGAGAACATTTATCTTTTTCACATGTATGTGGTCATGTGTATTGGTTATATAAGATAGAGTGGATGGCTGAAGAAAGCTTGAAAGTCTGTCTTCAATTTCCCTTTAATTACATATAGATATTTTTGTACTCAAATATGTTCACAGATGAAATATTGTTTTATAATATTATGCCATAAGTTTGGTATTTGGTAGATGATGATTAGCCTAAGATTGTATATTATTTTATAATATTATGCCATAAGTTTGGTATTTGGTAGATGATGATTAGCCCAAGATTGTATATTGCTGATGATGTTATGTTTACTTCTTATATGTTGCTTATTATTTATTTCCAATGCCAATTCTTTGCTCATTTTCTATGGTCAGTAAAAATGAGATGTTCTTATTGATGACTATTTATCCACTATATATTCATCCTTCTGCTTTTAGTGATGTTCATTTGCATCACACACTTGATATACCTTTTCATCCTTATTGCTACAATGTGTGTGTATATATATACTTAAAAGATAATGGTAAACCATTTTAAATAATTGGCTCTAGGGCGAAGACTTCTCCAACAGTCTCTTATATAGAAACAATAATGAAAAAGGCAATACTCATTATATTTTCTAATTATTGAATGATAGAATATTTGAGTATGTTTATAAACTTGTTTTAGCTTTCATTTAAAAATAATTATATATATTTTGTTTATAAACTTGTTTTAGCTTTCATTTAAAAATAATTATATATATTTACTAACTATATCTTGGTTTAGTTATAGGCAACTACTGAAAAAAATTCTAAGTTTATTGGAAAAATTTTTTTAAGGTTACTTGATTCAGATTTGAACTTAGATCATAGCTATATGTATCATATAGACATTGTGGTTTGAGATTGCAAATATATTGCTATGACCAGTAGAATGGCAGTGTCAGTATAATTTCGATGACAATCTATATTATATATATATATATTGTAGGAGTATATATATACTCATATATATATATAATCAATATGTAGACATTATATTTGTATTCTTGTTATATTTATGAAAATAAATATATAATGTAGTAAGTTAGTATTTTTCATTCTTTAAAATGAAAAAAAGACATTGAGAAGACAGTTGCCAAGGTAATAAATGACCTTTGGGTTCATATAGTTTATCGAATTAAAGGAAATGAAATTAACTTAGTGTTTTTAATATCGAATTGTATTGTAACAATGTAGAATGTGTATGCTTCAGCAAGCTGATGGAGAGAGATATAATATAATAATTCTATTCTTTTTGTTAGAAGATTAAGGATTCTATTTTTTATCAGCTATATCCTCATAAAAACTCATACTATGTTCGATTTAAAAGAACAGTGTAAGATAAAATCTATATTTCGAACAATTTAATACTCATTAGAAGAAAATTTTAATATTTGTTTAAAGAAAGTAATTTGAATATATTTTCGTGTTTTATAAAAATTGTTTGAATTACATGTTCTAAAATTGTAAACTTCGTTTTAAAAAAGAATATGTTTATAAAAATTTCAACTAGATTTAATGTACTTTACATTATAAGGAAAAAGTGGGTAGAACACCAATTTATCATGGGATATATAAAATGCACTTGCCTAGTCAAATATATATGTATGAATAACATCTTTTGCTGAATGCCTTAAAATTATGTAAAAGTTAGATCTTCAAAATGGAATTATAATTGTTAATAAAGAAACTGTGTATTAAGAAGATGAATTCTACATACTAAGAGAAAACTAAATGTCAACTTGGGATATCCTATTATTTTACATTTAGTGTCTAGTAATGAAGGAATTAAAAATTGCATCTTCGAAGGATTTTCGTTCGCGAATTCCAGGAACATCTAGGCCTATTACATTGACTTTTATAATACCATTTAAGGTTTTTAAAAATTATAATTGGGAAAGTTTAATTTCATTTCCTTTATTATCGTATTCATTTCATTAAAAAAAATGAATAATAAAAGAGAATTAATAATTTAAAATATTCTTATTTATATTTATGATTAATAAAGATTTAAATATAGGTTAAGAAATATTAATATGGGAAAGGGATAAAGTGAACTTGGAGGTAAGAGATTAAATTATTTTTAAATTCACATACTATTATTTTCTATGACATGACACTACATTGTTTATACTAATCCAAATAGGCTAATAACTGTAATGTATGATGAGTGAATAAATGATTAACATTGTTGTGAAATATGTATTTTTATATTAATAAATATAAGTTACATACCATCATTTTAACGAATAAAGATATTATATATAAATGATTGGATTATTATTTGTATAATCTAATTATTATAGAATAGTGTTAATATAAAAGTCTTAATATTTGGATACTTATATTTTATATATGTTATGTAATCACATAGTGTCATAGGTTAGAAAATATATCTACCGTAAGTAAATAGAATATTTATATTTTTAATATACAAGGTAGATATATAAATAATTTTTATATACTGTATTGTAAAATTTAAGTTATTTATTTGTTAAATAAATAATTATTATGTTTTTATATTAAATTAAATGAAGTCTTCAATTTTATTTTATTTTATTTAAAGAGTAGTGATATTTGTTATTAATATTACTTTAGAATATTGATAGGAACCCCTGAAGAGAGTAAATTGTTAAACTTCCCTCAGTTTGAAATCTGAGCATAACGGTAAAGTTAATTAAGGTGGAAATTGATTTGATGTGGTTTAGATATAATAATTTATTAATAATAAGTTATTTATTGGGAACAAATATAGTTTTATATCAAAATTAAATCACATCATTCGTGGCATCCTATATGAAGACCTTAAATCTGACTATAGTGAGATGCGTTTGCCTTAACTTATCTTGTTGAGGGGGTGCATATATGATTATTATCTGTTATATTAAAACTACTTTTGATTTAATGTCATTGATCTAATGTGCTCTGAAAATTGTCTCCTTCATCTTGGAATGTTTTATCATTAGATCATTTAATTATTTTTTCTATGTATATTATAATGAAAATTTTTTATCTTTTCGTATATTGTATTTTATTGTTTGTTCTCAGGTGGAATTGAGATTTTTGCACAAGGAATAATTAATGAAAATGAAGATCTGAAAGAAGCATGTTCATTGGCTTTAGCTAATTGTCTAATTAATATGCCTAAAAATTGCATGTAAGATAATGTATTTGTTTATTTGTTTGTAAATACCTAATTTTTTATTTATTTATTTTAAAAAATTTAACCATGTAATATTTTAAAATTAAGTGGTTACATTTTATTTAAACTAAAAAAAATAAACAGAAATCTGTATTTTAGGAAGATATTGGTAATAAATAAAAATCTAACTGATGATAATGATTTCCCACACAAAAGTACCATTTAGGCCAAGCTTATTAATCAATAGATGCTAAGAGTAGTGCACTTGGAATTTTGGATCTAATTCACCAACTCACTATAGCAATCATTTTTTACCTTTTTGCTTAAGTATAAGGTTATCAACTCAAATTGAAAACAGACTAATGTTTTTAATCCAAACTAATTTGCTTGTATAGTTATACAGACCTGAAATCAGTTTAGTATTTATATATTTAGATGTCTTTGATTTTTAAATACCATAATCATCTTTATTCTTCATTTTGGATTGCTATCACACCACTGAAACATATATTCTTTTTTTAATGCTTATGCAAGTTGTTAAAATAGTAGCAAAATTTCTTCACTACATGTCATTTAGTGCAAGTTCTAACAATCAATAAATGCTAGACCACATCCAATATACTCAGACTAGTTTCTAGATATGACTTTAATCAGTGAAGAACTTTGAATCTGGGAGAAGTGCAATTAGATCTTTGCATCTAATGCTTTCAGATCCAAAGCTTTACTTATTAGGACTATCCTGGCTGATATTTTAAATGAGTCAAAGAGAATTAAGCAATGGCTTGCATGTATGGAAAGACATTTTGAAAAAGAATAATCTAAAGTCTTTTTTTTCTGTAGAATGAGAAACAGATATTTCTATATGTTCACATAGTTACATAGTTTTTTATCAGTTAAGAAAAATACTGGTAGGCAAAGCATAAAGCTTTATTTTAATTAGATAATCCAAAGGTTTGGATTCTCAGTACCAATTCTTCAGTTTTTTTATAATATATACATTACTATATTATAGAATTGCTTGAATATGTCTTCAGATTCTGTAGTATTAGCTATTTCATAAGATTCTCAATACTTGATTTTTTAAAAAAGAAAAACCTGGTTATATACATCTAAAAATATAATTAATAATAATCTTAATGAATCTATTTTTTATTGGTAAGATTGTGACATGGAATTAATAATAATAAATGAGGATATGAATTATTTAATCTTATCATTTTGTTAATTACTTTTTGTAAATAGACAACTCAAATAGAAAGTAATGAGAGACCATTACAATTAGACTTTTGACAATCTTATAGGCTTATATTTGCAACAATATATACTAAAATCTGTCTATACTTTATTTACATGTATTCTAGTCACATTTACCAGTTAATACAAAAGTGGTGATATTTACCAATTTATATAAATTTATAGTTTGAGATGAGATTGTAATGTGCTAATATTACACTACCAATTTAATCACAATAAATATTTAAAATTATTTTTGAATGTATTTACACTTTGTAAAAGTAATAGGTTGGTTTAAGATCCTTATTTATTAAGTTCAGGTGCTTCTGTTCTAATGTGATTAGTAGTGATTACATACCTGACAAAGCTGTTTAACCAAAATACATATATATTATGAAATATTTAGTCTCTTACTGAAGTTGATGATTTTGTAGGATTATACTTGCAGTAGATTATGCTAAAATCTGCCTAAAATTTATTTATAAATTTGAATTGCATTTACTAATTAGATTTGTAAACAATTAATGACACTATTAATTTTTTTAAATAAATCAAAATAATGGAAATTTTAAAGTGTCATTTATAGCAATCATTCATTATTCTTGCCATATATATTTCAGGCAAATGCTATCATCTGCCTTAAAAGACATGTGACACTACCATCAACACAGCAACATCATTTCTGTTTAAATGTTCCTAATTTGATTCATTAAATAATACAATTTGAATTTATACCATGGTAATATTATGTATAAAATCCTAACAGTTTAATTTTTTTATATCCATGAACTGATGTAAATAAACCTTAATAAATAGTACTGCTATAATATTGATTCAAATTTTAACACCAAATAGATTAAGGTGGCGATTTGAAAGAAAAGTGAAGTTGCTAAATTGATATGGACATATAAAGATTGATTTGATTTTTTTTGCATGGGACAGTGTGTAAAATGAAATGGAAGATTGCAGTATTTAGCACTTTGAAAACTCAACATTGATTTGTTTATTTATTTATTATGTAATATACATAGTAAGTGAAATGTCACTTTATGCATATATATATATTGTAGTAAAGTAGTCAAGCATGGAGGCATAATGCCTTTGATTTACCTTCTCGGATCATCTCGAGAAAATATTCAAATTAATGCTATTAACTGTTTTATAAACATGTCCAAAATTGAGTCTATACGACAACAACTTCAAGAAAAAAATATTATTCCAGCTCTTTGTGGATTATTGAAATCAAGGTAAATAATATTTGTTCAAATAAATTAAGTTACTAGTTAATTTATATGTTAAATGATGTTTTTATATGATTAATTATATAATCTTCTAAATTATGTGTTTATAAATAAAACATTAACTTTTGAGTAGGAGCAAAACTTAAAGAAAAAAAATGTGCGATAGAAACTGTTGTTAGTAATAATTTCCCCCTCTTAGGATCCCTGCATATAATGCATATCTTAAGATACAAAATAAATATTTTGAAAGATTATATAAAACTAATAATATGCCTTAGTTAGTAAAATAAATAATTAATAATTTACATTGAAACACACAATTTTATTCTAAACAACATTAATAATAAATTCTCAAAGCTTAATTAGAAATATATAAAAATGATCTTCTGATAGCAGTAATTGCATAACTTTGCATATGATTTGAATTCTTGGATGTGTGAATATTTGAAGTTATTTGCTTTACTATTATTCTTGATTCTGCAAGCTTTCTGGATAACAGCTTCATTTCTCGTTTTTGTTTTCAGATGTTTTTATACATAATTTTTGGTTTGCATTTCCTTCTCAACATTTTGAGCAAACATTTTGCAAAGAGATTTTACAGGTTGTTTTTTCTACTCAGGTCACTGTAACACTAGAAGAAAATATCAGGATTTGGGCATTTGAAACATCAACAACATAACAGATTGAAAAAAACTACATTCACAGATTCATTTGTAGTGGTTCATTGGGATTTTGAGTCACTCATCTCGATATATTTTGCCGATTAGTAAATATATTTCGTAATGATAGAAAAGAAACATTTTCACCTTTAACATAGATCATCAGATTTTTCTATGTTTACTGCAACTGTCACTGAGCTGTGGGTTGAAATGCTGTTTGCTGCTAACATTTTTCATGAATATGACCAGCATGGATTAGTAATGACTCTGCTTATTATTTGTTCATCAATGCTTTTCTATTTGAACCCTCATTTATATATGTTTTCCTTCAATGATGTAATTGATTCACAACAGAGAATATCTTTGTATAAAATTCCATCTTGTTTTTGAATGAACATTTCATATTTTTAATTAAATTGGTTTTCTTGGTTTTTTTTTTAATTAGCTACATTCTACTTTAATAATTATGAAATAGTTTACTGAACATTATATAAGCTTTAACTTTAAAATAACATTATTTTGATTGTTACAAATTTTATTTTTCTACCAATTTATCAATACAATACTTAGATATTTTAATAAGTTCATATAAATTTATGATTTCAAAAATCTTTTGGTTTATTTAAAATCTTCACAAATAATTGGTTGTACATTGTTATAATATTTTATACATAATTTAATTTAAAGCAAAAAACTAAAACAAAATATTTTACTGACTTTCCATCTTACATAATTGAGTAATCTTTTATCTGATCCTAGAAAGCTCAAATCTTTTGATATTTAAATTAAATATGGCATATTCCAACTTTAATCCTATATATTCATTGATTTTTTTTTTCTAAAATATTCTCTATGATATCCTTTATTTTTTTTTATCACAACTACATATCTTCTTCTATTTATATTTCTGAAAATATGGTATTTAATCTCTCAAATGTATTTCTGTTATTGCCAAAAAATCTAATTTTTCTTATATAAAATCTCCACTAACTCTTAGCAAATCTCTATTCCCTTCTAATTTGTAAAACAATTTTTATATTATTATTTTTGATTTTTGTTTTAAACATTCTGTTTTTATAATATTTATAGGCAACATTAAAAAAAAAAAAATCTATTTTTATTTTTCTTATTTACTACCTTTCCAAGATATCAATACATTTTTCCAATTTTAGTACTATCATTATTACCCTTAATAATGTTCAAATATATTAATAAATAAATTTGTCCATAATATCGTTTCAAACGTATTAAAAATTATTTCAACTTCATGGAAATTAAATGATTAAATAAAAATTAAAAAACATTTTATTGGTCTGATCTTTGTCCAAAATTAAGAGCTTTTCAAAGTAAAGTTTCCAGTAAATCACATGATTAATACTCCCCCTCCTGCCAACACTCCCTCTAACGTTCCATATTACATAACCATTTTATATAATCATATAAACTATTTACATATATATATATAACCTTTATATATATATAAATAAATAAAATCTACATTTAGTGCAATTAACCAATTTTATATTCATATATTATATACATTAAATTATATACAATTTTATACTTAATTTTAAATAACTATATCTAATTTCTTATATATAATTAAACTTTAAATAATTTACTTTTAATCCATTATATATATATATTGTGATAGTAACCCATAGATTCAATATTAAAAGTAATCAACTTAAACATTTTTTTAATAATAATTTTAATTTTCAAGTCATACTTTATATATTTATTAGCATTGCTAGTGAAATCCAAGATGGCAAACATATTTTAAAATAAGTCTAAAAATGTATATCGAAATTTTAAAATCGTTGTTAAATTCAAAATTTATAGAAAACATTCATTAACAAAGATAAGTTACTAATCCTACATTATGCTTAATAGCATTTTATTATTAAATATCCCTTATTAAGGCGAAGAAATCGATCATAACTTAGTCATAATTTTGGTAATTCACATCTGATTTAAAAATACTTACAAACAAACATAACCTACATATAATAGTTAAATGTGCATAAATGGGTTTATGGGTATTTGTATTTGGAACAAAATAATGTTTTATAGATTGAAAAACAAATATAGTATAAAACCACAAGAATAATAGGAAATTATATAACATTATGAGAACAGTCAATTTAAAGCTTGAATTCTATTTATTTTGATATGTAAAAGGTAAATATATTATTTAATATCAAAATAAAGGTAAATAATTGGGTATTTAATTAAAGAATAATTTTATTTAGAATGTTTCACATTTATAATATGTAATGTAAGATGGCTGATTTGGAACTTATTTAAGGAAGAAGGAGAGCTTTATTATCTGGGTGAAATTGGTTGCTGTACTAACATGTATAAATTTCATGTACAAACTGCAATTGAGTAAAAGAAGAGTTTGAATCTAGATTATTTTTTCAATCAAATGTTATACATTATAAAAGGGAGCACTCAAAAGAAATTCAGGGTTCTATTCTTGGGAAACTTTATAAGCCCTAAATATTCAATTTGCCATTTGCAGCTACTTTATACTGATCATGTCCATATAGAAAAACCATTAAGCATCCACCCTCATATACAGAGATGAGCCTTTGTGATCATCATCGTGAAATATGATTTAATAATAGCATAATAATTAATTGCTTATCTTATAACACTGATACAATTTTAAATTGGATAAAATCTCATTTTAACTTTGAAATTATTTAAAATACAACCAACAATGTTCGAGTCTCTCTAATAGTTTGAAATTATCAAACTTGCTATGCCAAATAGATTGGATGTTGTCTTTTATCTACAATATACTTGAAATCATCTGTGAATTTCGTACTTTAAATTAATAATTGTGTTTTTCTAATTTTTTTACAAAAATAATCTTTTGGGAAATAGAAATACTTTTAAGATTTCTCATGTTTTAAAAAGATAAACAACCAGAAATCTAATTGCCTTGGGAACTTATAACATAGTTACCTTCAGAATTGATTTAAAATTGGGATAAACAAACTTAAGCCAATAAACATCACATGACCACCATCTCTTATGCTTGTGTATAACTGTTGTTAAAACGGGCAAAACTCACTATATGTATGCCACACACAGCAAGCTAGAGTAATCAATGGATGCCAGAAGGCTTGTGCATAAAATCCCCATCTAGTGCCTACTCATCCACAAGCTAGAAACTAGTCTGGGGATATTGGATGAGTAGGCACTAGATGGGGATTTTATGCACAAGCCTTCTGGCATCCATTGATTACTCTATATTGCTGTGTGTGGCATACATATAGTGAGTTTTGCCTATTTTATAAACAAACTTGTTATTGGTTTTTTTTTTAATGGAAACACTGTACCATAAGTGGATCAATGTGACTGAAAAGAATATTATCTTACCTGTAGTAAAAATAATCATACATTAGAGGATGAAATTTTTAAAGAATAAAAGAATGAATGTATTTTATAAAATGAATTCTATTAATAGAATCTACTACAAATGTGCACATAAATAAATTGGATTTATATTATTCATAAACTTTAATGGATAATAGTTATTTAATAATTTATTTATTTTTTGCTATGTTTTGTGAAATATTTTGATCTTATTGCATGTACTAATATTTCTCAACATTCTTGTCAGTATGAAGACCATGTAGTGTGGTTTAAATTTTAATTGATATTTTTGCTTGTTTCTTGCATTTGAGATAGGTTGTTATTATTATTATAATTATTAGAGTAATCTTATAAATTTTTATACTGAATATGAGATGCTCTTGTCTTATAGATCTTATATTTTATTTTTCTTTTACTCATATGATAGTAATGGTATTATATTTTAAATGTGTTTCTTTAAATAAATAATGCTTAAGATGTACCTGTAATTGTAAAGGTTAGAAGATAAAAATAAAATAAATAAAAAAAAGAGTGAGACCGAGGCGAACGGTCGAATATAGAATTTGTTGTTTAGGACCTTAATGTTATATGAAACATTGGGCCATGAAGACAATATATTTTGCTGAGAGAGAATTAAATATTATATCTAAATAAAAGATAAAACTAAGTAGATGCCATTTAGATAGATGCTACTACAGAGCCAATATATTAAGTTCTATAAAACATAGATAAATCTCTTATTCTATTTTAATTTATAGTAATAAGGATTTATTTATATCCTATATATATTAGCAACATTTTCTAATAAATTTGGATATGTTTTTAGCAACACATAGAGTTACACATCATCTCATCTACATGCTGTCTGTTTATAACAATGCTTATAAATAAACCCATTTATTGTCAAGAACTTGGTTAATTATATTGATATATTTATCTTATGCTTATTTTATTTTAATACTTATATATTCATATTTTTGTTAATAAAATTGTTTAATTGTTGTTTTTAAATAATAACTGGCATTTTATTTATCATTATCATCACTTGGATTCATAATGTGGCTACATAATTTTAATCACAATTACTGAATTTTCATTATGATTTATAAAAAGTAGTTAAGTGAATATTATTTATTTTAAATGTTTTTCTAGAGCTCATCTGCACTTCTTTCACAGCTTTATTTATATGCTATGAGATATAAACTGGATACAATCACCAAATGTCTATTTGTTTTGGCTATATTTTAAGAAACTTTATTTATGTAAAATATATAAGTGGTGTTAAATCTCTGAGAAGTAATAAAAATTAAGATATTATTTATTAGTTGTGATATTATGCTGACCACACATATAAAGATTAATGAATAGTTATATATTTATTAGCGTATACATTGCAAGAAATGCTGTAAAACCTTGCGAGATATATTAAAAATATTAATGTTCACATACTATAGTATAGTAATGGACATTACTCATGTGAAATTTGATTTACATATTATATTTTATTAAGTGTTTTGAGACATTAAGCTAAGATTTGTGACATCACTTGTTGGTGAATGACCAAACATTGATACTGTGTATTAAGTTATGCTTAGATTCTTTGATTTAGCCAACTCACAGTTACAAATTAATGTAGCACTCTTTATTTACCATTGCAATATATATATATATAGTGTAGATAAGTGAAGTCTCACTTAGCTCCAATAGCTACAATTCCTTGTATTAGTTTAACCATTTTTGTACAAAAAGTCTCACTTAGCTCCAATAACTACAATTCATTGTATTAATTTAACTATTTTTGTACAATTATTTGATTTTAAAAATAATAATAATAAAGAAATTAGTTAATTAATGAATATAATGTAAAATAATTGGTAATGTGGTTATATGTGGTATGATATAGAATTTCTCTCAAAATAAATGTTTGAGTTACTATTTAAAATGATAATAGACAATGTTAACTGTGACATAAGATATCTTTTATTTTATTTATTTCTAGTAGCCTAATAACTGAGCTAATATTATAAATAGGGTAAATAATATGAAATTGGTTTAAAATTAATCTTTAGTTTTCTTAAAACATTCAGATAATAATTTAATCTTTAGGGTAAATTAGTCTTAACTTATTAAAAGCTATTTTAATATAATATTCCCAAATATTTTTATTTGTAGTCATTAAAAATTATAATTAAATATTTAAAGGTAAATTGGGGGTTCAGTTAAAGGTTTAAATGTATAGGTCACTTCCCTGTGTGAGTGTTTGCGTGCATGGAGGTATAAAAAATGTTTTCTAATTATTTAAAGTATTTTTTTTAGTTATGTCAACTCATTAAAAAAAGAAAATGAATAAATAACTAGCTATAATATTAATAAAAAAAATCAAGTGAATGAATAAAGTAATTATTAATTTAAATTTTGGAAGGTAAATTCTAAAGGTATATCAGTTAATAAATTGAGACAAGTTTTATATCTGTATTTCTATTTTTATTTTATGTAATATTTTTTATATTAATGTTATAAAAGAAATTAATTATTAACTTTTTAATTTAAAGTCATTAAATCACATGATATATTTAAATATCTAATTTATTCTCACATCATCTATTGATTTATCTGTCTTCCAGTTGATTTTAAAAAAGTTATAGTTATTGGTTGTTTAAAAGAAATTGATACTGAAATTTGGGAGGGGAATAAGAAAGAAAATTGATATAAGAGAGAAATTTTATTTTTTTATGTTGTTGGGTCCTGAATTATTTCTGAAGTCTTATCTTCTTTAGAACAAGTTTTAAAAAAATATTAATTATTTTTAAAATCTTATTATTGTAAAAAAAAAGTATTGTAAATTATATTTAAGTATTTCATATCTACAATGTACGACTGCTAAAAAATAGGTAACTCATTTCTTGGCTTCTAACTTTCAATTAACTTTTAAAACTTTTGTAAAATGCTAGGAGGAAATTTTACTTATTCTATTTTCAATAATAACTATGTGAATAATATTTACATAAAATAAATTTAAAATATATGCAGTTATTATATTTATTGCTAAATTACTATTATTGCACAAAACTATACAGTCTACATTTATTCAGTTATTCATTAAATAAAATAAAATTAAAAAGAGAAAAATTAAAAATGTATAGAGACTTAACTATGTTTTAAAAGTTTAAATATACTTGTGTTAATTGTGTCTATTGCTAATTCAAACCTTCCACATTATATTAATTTTTTTTCCTGACACTAACCAAAACATTCTTTGTTGTGTTTATTCACCTGCTTCTAAACTGATATTATAGAATACTTTGTACCGCCACTATTTAAGGAAGAATTTAAAAAAAGTGCTTATATTAATAATAGTCTAAAATGTTTACTCAGCTGGAGTTTTTCTTTTAATTTGTAATTGAAGAATATAGTTTGCCAGTGAAAAAAAAATTGTGAGAAAATATATTTGCTTACGTCTATACCTTAAGTTGGTAGAAGTTATTCTAAAGACATTAGACATGCTGAATTCTCTACTGAGAAATTGCTTGCACTCTTATTTTAAGAAAGTATAAAGAAATAACCTGGAACAGTCTTAGTATTTTTATGCCAGTAAATTTAAAAAAAAAAAAATGCTTAAAAATGTGTTCTTTAAAAAAAAAAAAAAAGAAATGGAATAATAATGAAGCTATATTATTGTTTAGATAAACCTGGAATCCCATAATGATATTATCAGCTGAATAATTTGTTTCACTTGCCTTTTTTTGTGTCACCAGCTTATTATTATTATGTTTTATTAAATATTGCTTATTTAAACTATAATACCTTGGAATGAAGAACTGAATCAATTTTAAGGGACTATTGTATATATTTTTTTCGGAAATCTTTGTCATGTTTAAGTTAAATATTTTGACCAGAACCTTTGTGCAGAATACCGGCCCATCAGATAAATAGTATACATGTGTTTAATGAATAGTCAGTGCAGAGAAAGCTGAAATTATGAACTAAAGTTTATTGTATTTTTATGTTTGTTTGTTTTATTGGTTTAAAAAAAAAAGAGGGAAATATTTTATGCTATATTTTCTTTATAAATGTGTGTAATACTGTTTGGTATAAAATATGCCAGGTAATTTAATTCATATAATTTTAGTCTTAATGGGTTTATTAGAATGTGTAGACATCTTACCATTCTCAGGTAATAATAATAATAATATTATTATTATTATTATTATTATTATTATTATTATTATTATTATTATTATTATTATTATTATTATTATTATTATTATTATTATTATTATTATTATTATTATTATTATTATTATTATTATTATTATTATTATTATTATTATTATTATTATTATTATTATTATTATTATTATTATATATTATTATTATTATTATTATTATTATTATATTATTATTATTATTATTATTATTATTATTATTATTATTATTATTATTATTATTATTATTATTATTATTATTATTATTATTATTATAAGCGTTTAATAAGTTGAACGTATATTTTAATCATTCTTATCCATGGAGATTTTCATATCTCACTGTTAGCTAATTTGAATGTATGGTACTTCACTCAGTTATATGTAAAACAGCCCAAGAGGTTATCAGAGGGTTTTCCATTCATTTTTTTTATAAATGCTATAATAATCGTTAATATTTTTTATATATACATAATGAGAATTAATTTTCTTGCACTTGATTCACAGTCTTTTAAAATGTCCACTAGCCACTATAGTTTAATATTTTATTATGTGTGATTGTACTTCTGCCTAGAATTTTATATGCATTTAATAGTCTTAAGTAGTTCTTTTAATAGTCGGTTGACATAATTTGCATGGTTGGTTCTGACATTGATTAATATGCATTGTAATTTAAAATTCTTGAAGATGACTAGTCAGTTAAATTGATGTTGGTATCTTGCTGTTAGTTTAGTATTTGTTGGCCTCAGAGAGCTTTGGCCTTATTGATTATTACTAGTATGCTTGATGGAGTAGACAATGTCCTCCATCCTTATTTTATTGCTTTTCCATGAGGTAATAGTGTTCATTCCCAGTGATGATTATCATATATTAGGTATTTGTATTTTCAGTGATTGTAATCACATATTTTGAAGGTGTTTAGATCCCTGGAGAGGATTATATATTTCCTGGTGTGTCTTTTCTGTTTCTGATGTGCTGTGACAAAGTCCAGCCATCCTTTTTTCGAAGCCTCAAAGATACATATTTTGGAAGCCACCATAGTTTTACTAAGTTGTTGAGCTCTATGGAGTGCATATGTATTTTTGGCCTATTACTCATGATGTATTAATGCTATTTTCCACCACAGTAGGTGAGGTTGCATGTGTTTTAGATATGTTATGACAAGATGTGTTTGTTTGAGAAACTCTGTTTCTTCAGGTTGTGTGTAGCTATTTTTAATGCTTAAAGGTATATCAATGTCTGCATTGTGCTATTATGATAGTTTTATCATCCACAAACCAACCAACAATAATTAATATTTATTTTTAAGTATGTAGATTTATGCATACGGCTATAAGTTGCAATTCACACATACTAAGGAATTAATATGTTCATCCAGAGTCTTTTGCGAAGGGAAATGTAAGTCCTTCAATTTTCAATTTTAAAACAATTGATGTAATAATTTTATGTGGACAAGAATTTCTTAAAGTGTGTGTATAAATGACCTCTGATGAATGGCCCATGCATCTAATCTAATTTAATTTAAATTTAATTTAAATTTGCTTAAATACATCACTAGATATAATCCTAAATAATGGAAAAGTAACTAATTATAATTTTAAAATTTATGCTATATATGTTAGTCCTAGCACAGCTTTTGCTTAGTATATTGCATTAAACATGAACAAATTAGTTTATTATTCTAGTTTCTAAATCTTACCACAGTATTAAAAAATGTATCAGTAAAAAAAAATAAAGTTGTGTTTGTTAAGCTTATTCTACTATAATGAAAATAAAGAGATTTTAGAACTCTTATATTTTAAGGAGTTTATTTGGATAGATTTAAATATTAAATTAGCCTCAGTTCACTCTTGTAATTATTATTATTATTTATTATTATTGTTATTAAAATAAACAGTTGGAAAAGAGTCAATGAGGTATAATCAGTTACTTTATTTGACTAAAATTTTGCAATTTAGTGTAAGTCAAAGAAATATTGTTAGTCAAAAATATTTAAAGATAACAGTGCTATCTTGGCAATGTTTCCCTTGATTTTGTAAATATTTATTATGTATTATTAATAAATCAAATTTGCTATTATTTAAAAAATTCAGTTTCTGCTTTTATTTTATGTGCTGTTGTCTTGAATTCCAAAAGTTCACAAGGTATACAGAGTATTTTACACCGGGTTAAATTATATAAAGCCATGCTTATCCTTGTGATTCTCAGATTGAATCACATTAACAGATAATCACATATTCACAGATACTTAATATAATGTTTATTTTAAGATTGATTTAAGTTATTATTATTATCTTCTCAGACTGAAGATTATACAATATAGGATGAAGACTATTAGTGGTTACTATGTTTCAGACTGCACATTGTCTTGTATATTTTTAAAATTGAAATCCATCTGCATTTAATTTCATAAGAAGGCTGTCTATGAGTAGGTGGAAATGCATAAAAAGCACCCTTGTCCTTTTCCCAGCTTGAGTGATGTCCTGGGTAATAGGCCATAATTAATTTAAATTTAAATTAATTAATCAAATCTTTTAAATTAATTAATCAAATCTTTTAAATTAATATATTTTTATGCTATGATTTAATGAAAGATAGTTATCTTATCTTGGGGAGGCAGTCATTACAAGTATAGTGCTTGCATCCTATGGTTGGCCAAGATATCACTCACATTTATTCATCCAAGCAATCCTTTATTAGACAACTTTAACTTTTATTTTTCACAAGAGTTTAGTTAAAACTCTTGTTGTCATTATTAATATGGTTTAGTGAGATAGTCCTTCAACAGGGTCATTTGTTTTATTCAGAGTATATGATCTGATAGGAGGCTGACTCTAATAACTTTTAAATAATGATTTAAAATGTACTTTATATTATTTATGTTAGATTATTGAACATGCTACAATAGTTATTTGCATTGGTATTAGATTTTGTCTCCATCTGATTGTATATCTCTAACATCATTCATCTTTGATTTTATTGTAACCCCACTGAGTTAAGTCATTCATAGTAGAACACATACAGAATAATTCATGTCATCTTCCATTACCAGGTCATCTCATATGCATCATCATCATTTTCTTTTATTCTTTTATCTCATATTCCATTTGTCATCTTCATTTCTCATATTCATCTTTCATATCATTCTCATCTCTTTATTCTCATCCCATCCTCCATTTTTTTGTATCATCATCTCACCTTCTTTACATTCTTGTCTCATCTCTTTTCATATCATCCCTCTCTTCATCATCACATCACCCTTCATCTCTCAGTCCTCTTTTTCCTTTTATATCATCATCCCTTTCATATGCATCATTATCATCATCTCTGCCCCCCCTATGAGCCATTTATTAAGGTACAATTGGCTTATCCATTCATTTTTCTCTTTTCTTTTTCATTATCATCTCATTCTCATTTTCATCTCCATTCATTAGTTCATTCTCATCTTATCCTTCATTTCTTCATTTTTCATCACCATCTCTTCATTCCTACCTTCATCTTTTCATCTTTCTTTCATCATCATTGTCCCCCACCCCCCTATCATTCACTTTATTTTCTGATAGGTTACAATAAAAATGAGATAATATATATTAAATAGAAAAATACTTTAACTTTTGGTATTACTATCAATTACTACTAATTAACAATTCCTGAGGCAAAGCAAGTTTTTTTTCATAAACATGTAATAGCTCTTATATATATTATTAATAAAAAAGATGAGTATATATATAAAGATAGTTTGGATAATTGTATAAATCAGTGTTCTTCAACCCTTGGTCCGCAGCCCGGCACCGGGCCGCGGAACTTTTCTGCAGGTCCGCGTGCTAGATGGGCAGTAAAAAGTTTGTAATAATAAATAATAAAGAGTTTAAACTTTTAATTAATATAGCCAATTTTTATTTATTTTTTCATCTCATTTTTACCCAATTAAAAAAAAAAAAGAAAACAGAACGAAAATAAAATCTAATCAATCATTCATAAATTAATTTGTTTTTCTAGTTATCAGATGTTTATTGGGGGGGGAGGGGGTAGAATTAAATTTTTTATTACTTTTCTAAAAAAATTTAAAAATTTTTTTATTATATAAACTCCATATATATATAAAACTTTATCTTATATATTTAACATTGTTGTTTTGATCAGTTATCACAATTATGCTTATCTTTAAAGAAAATTTATCTATAGACTTCTGCCGGTCTGCGAAATCTTATCCTTATTTTTGCTAGTCCACGGAACCTTATTTTTATTTTTACCGGTCCACAGGTGTGAAAAGTTTGAAGACCACTGGTATAAATTAATTGTATAATATGAAATTATTGATAATTATGTAAATTAAAAAAAAAATTTTTTTATTTTTATATAGCGTATAATCTAAAAAAGGCAAAACTCCCTATACATATTGCCACTCAGTGCAAGCCAGAGTAATCAGTGGATGCCACAAGGCTTGTGCATAAATTCCCCATCTAGTGCCTACTCATCCAATATCCCCAGACTAGTTTCTGGCTTGTGGCCTTTGTCTGTGAGGAGTCTTGGATCTATGAGCACTGCATCTAGATCTTAGGATCTAATGCAACCCCCCAGCATCCATATTTTACCTCTACTTAACTACAAAGCTATGAGACAAATTAAAAACACTAAAATATTTTTAATCCAAGCTCCTCACTGATGAAGGCCACAAGCCAGAAACTAGTCTGGGATATTAAATGAGTAGGCACTAGATGGGGATTTTAGGCACTAACCTTCTGACATCCTTTGATTACTCTAGCTTGCACTGAGTGGCAATATGTATAGGGAGTTTTGCCTATTTTAATAATAGTTAAGAGCAAGCATAAGAATTGGTGATCATGTGATAATATAATCTATATATAAATGAATTAAAAATAAATTATTTAATTTAATTATATATAAGAAATGAGATATGGTTATTTAAAATCAAGTATGAAGTTGTACATAATTTAATGAATGTAATATATGTATATGGTTAATGTAGATTTTATTTATTTATATATGTAAAAGAAAAAGGATTATATATGTAAATAGTTTAAATGATTGCATAAAATGGTTATGTAAGATGAATGCTAGAGGTATGAATGGTGGAGGTATTGGTCAAGGAAATGGCATTCTACACATCAGAGTTCTTCCATTGGCTCAAGTGATTCAAGTTATGATGAACACAGATTTGAAAGACAGAAAGCCAGGAGTATGGCAAAGGCTCAAAATAGGTATTTTTTATAAATTGCAAAGGTATCGTAATAGCTGCATAGTTTCATACATAAGTTTACTAGAAGTCGCAATTAGATAATAAAAAAATAATGCAGTGGGGTAAATTTAAGTAGGTTTTAGATCAGATAGGCATATAGGAGATAGTTTATTTGTAGTTACACAACTTAGGGATATGAGAAGAAATTCAGGTAGACAGTTATATATGAGTTTTATAGATATAGAAAAGACATATGATAGAGTAAATAAAAATAGATTGTGGATAAGTTTAGCAAATTTAGGAATGGATGAAGTTTTAGTGGATATTATTCAAGATATTATATGAAAATAATTACTAAACATATCAATTAGGGGATATAGAATCAGTTAAAGTTAAAAATGGGGTGGGACTAAGGCAAGGATGTCCTATGTCACCCATTTTGTTTTTGTTGTATTTGAGTGAAATGGAGAGAGCAATAGAAAGACTAGGAAGAGAGGGATAGAGATACTGTTAATAGGTGGCAGAGAGTATATACTTTGCCAGGTCTTTTTTTGTGGATGATGTCTTTTTGTGTGCAGAAAGAAAAGATATGGAAGTTATGCTGAGGACATGGCAAGGATAGATAAAGATATGAGGATTAAATTTAATGAAGAAAAATCAAATATAATGATGGATAATACTGGGAAAGAGAAGATGAAAAATTTTTATTGGGAGATATAAAGCTAAATGTGGTGAATATATATAGTTATTTGGGAATTATCTTAAGAAATCAGCAAAATTGCTTGGATGAATGGAGAAAAAATTGTTAAATGAAGCAAAGAAAAGAAAGGGATTAATAAAGAAATTAGCAGTATTTTCATATAATAAATATGATGTAGCTAGAATGGTATGGAAGGGAGTTTCCATAGCAGGACTAACATATGGCAATGATGCATTATGTGTTAATAAAGGGGTATTAGATTACTTAGAAAAAGTACAAAGGGAAGTAGGAAGACATGCATTAGATACAGATGTGTGGACAGCAAAGGAAACAATTCAAGGAGAAATGGGATGGTCAAGTTTTTATATGAGAGAAGCAAAAATCAAAGTGAAAATATTTTGTAGATTGCAGTTTATGGGAAAATAAAAGAATAGTCAAAATAGTATTTAATTGGGTTAGAAGTAAAGGGCAGGCAACACGATGGCTAAGAAAGGTAATGCAGTATGCAGAAGATTTGTTTAAAGAATTTATATCAGTATATTTGTACAAAAGGTGGGATGATTGTGTTAGGAGGATTGTTGAGTGTTATAGTGGTAAGGAATGAGATAAAAGAATAGATGCATTAATAAAAAATAGAGAGTTGGAGAGATGGAGAACTAGTATGGAGAGTAAAAAGTGTTTAAATATATATAGAAGTAAACAGAACATTGGGTGCAAGTTAATTTATGATAATAGTAATGTTGGGTTTGGTTAGGCTTGCAGGTTTGTTTCCAAACCAACAGATACAAAACGAACAACTATTCAGCAATAAATATGTATAATTTATTAGTACAAAATATATACACACGTTAGTTAACATATGTACAAATACAGTTGATATGCTTCAATGCTGAGATTGTCGTGCGAAGTATGGAACTCGCTTCCAGCTACTGATTAGCCTGCATCGTGAGTTCTGCTAAGAAGACTCTTCCAGCTATGTAGTTAGCTTGCCTCGAGTCAGCTCTAGTTCAGATGTAGCAGTTTCCAGTCCATAGGTGGACTTGCCTCACTGCGTAGACATCATGATAATAACTAGATAAATACCTTTGCTGATGGCAAAAGGTTTATTGGAGAGCACGTTCTGTCGTTCAGGTTAACAGAAGTAATTGCTCTCTGCCTTGCCTCCAAAAGGCTGACTATTTAAAGGCAGATCTCCTACCTTACTGGAAACACATGGATTCAGTGCGCGAACCCCAGTGAAGGTTTTTAATCCTGTTGGCTAGCAACTGGGTGCTAGCCAATCAGGTAAGGAATCTGGAATAGTCCACTTCTGAAGGCAGGGTCAGATATGACATCCCTCCCCCTGGCTAAAATTAGCCCTGGAGGACATAGTCATTGAGATGCACTGGATGACGTTTTGTCTGCTTGGTTGGTTCCTCTGGTTGATTGTTGTTTCTGTCTTCATCCTCTTCTCTTGATGAGCTTGTTTCTGGTTGTCTGCTGCTGTCTTGATAGCTTCAGATGTGTGGCTGAGTCTTAGTTGGTTGTAATGGCGATGATGATGATGACCATCTTCAGTTTGCACAACAATGTAGAGGCCCTTTATTTGCATCACCACTGCTGGTCTCCATCTTGTGGACCCATAGTACATATGACATAGTACTTTTGTTCCTATTTGGAATTTTATTTTGTTTTTATCTTCTAGTTGAAGTTTGGCATCAGGTTTCAGCTTTTTGTTAAAGACTTTTGATTCATTAGACTTTAACTTTGATAATGTTGTGAGCTGGTTCACTTTGAACCCTAAGTGACTGAACCAGTCATGACCTATTAAATCATTATGATTATCTAATGCCACTACCAGTGGTAGGTATATAGTTTTGTTAGGCAAAGTAACTTTTCCTGTTGTTTGACCCAACAGTTTGATTTTATTCCCTTGGTAGTCTGAAATTGACTTACTGCAAGGGTGCAGCTTATATTTATTCTTTTTATTAATGCTTGTCCAAGTCTTTCTTGAAACTATAGACACTGCTGACCCTGTGTCAAGTTCCATTTTAACTGGTGTATCATTTATCATGACAGTGTGTATAAACCCAGACTTGTTATCTCTGATGTGGTTTATACAGGCAACTTGCTTATGTTTATTATCAGTGCCTTTACTGTCTTTAGGAATAGACTTGGCTGATTGAAAATTTCAGACATGCTGCCTTTATATGTCCTATACACTTGCAAAACGTGCATGTTGCTTTGCGGTATGGACATTCTGTATGCATGTACATGTGCTCATTGCATCTATAGCAAAGCTGTGGGCTATTTGATGCAGAATTATTTGAGCTGACTGAGTGCTTTGGTGACCCAGTGTTATGCTCAATTTTTTGCACTTCATACTTTATAAGTTTTTTTAATGGGTTAGCTGTTGTTTCTGCCAGTGTTGCTTGAGCTACCGCTGTCTCAAAATCTAGGTCTGGAACCATTAACATTTTCAGCCTCAAATTGTGATCGTTTATGCCACAAATAAAACGATCATGAAGTGCTTCATTCATGAAGTCTTTGAACTTGCACTTCAAGGCTAACTTACGGATTCGTGTTGCAAATTCTCTAGCTGTTTCACCCTGTTCTTGTATGCTGAGATTAAAATGGTATCTCTGCATTATTGTCAAGGGTTTAGGAGTAAAATACTCTGTGAGAATTGTCAACACTCTATCGAAATCCAGATCAGCTGGGGTTACAGCCGTAGATTGAGACTTGAATATTTTGTATGTTTGCGGACCTATTGTGGTCATTAGAGTAGCTGACTTTATCTCAGGCTTTTTTATATTGTTAGCCTGTAGATAAAAAATCAAACGCTCTTTATAATTTTGCCAGCTCTCAGGTTGAGCCGGATCAAAAGATTCCATAGAGCCGATTGCGTTAGCCATCTTTTTTATTTATGCTGAGTAACCACTCGTACTTGTTTTTATAGTTACGTTATTGTAACTAACTGAACGAAGCTTTTTAACCAATAGAGCGAGCTTTTATGCTGTCTTGCGAATAAAGCTCTTGTGATTGGTTGAAGCTTTTAATTGACACGCCTTTATGCCTGTGTTCAATTTTATTCAACAGTTTTATGTTATTTTTCTAAAAAAAAAAATACCATCGTAATGAAATTACGGTAACGTAAATTTTTTCCGAAAATGAAAAACAATAAACAAATACACTCTTGCGTATTTATTTCATGTTTAGATCTGTTGAAACTGGCATAGTTTATTCTAATTTTTCCAGCCATGAGGGAAAAATTTCTGTTACTGCGCCAAATTCGTTATAACTGGCTTAGTTTATTGCATAATTTTTCCAGCCGTGAGGAAAAAATTTCTGTGCGACTGCTCCAAATCTAGTTGGCCTGTCGACAGCACCAACTCAGTTATAACAAGAGTGTCAACCGCGCCAAATCAGTTGTAACAAGAGTATTGACCGTGCCAAATCTGTTGTGTTTGGTTAGGCTTGCAGGTTCGTTTCCAAACCAACAGATACAAAACGAACAACTATTCAGCAATAAATATGTATAATTTATTAATACAAAATATATACACACGTTAGGTAACAAATGTAGAAATACAGTTGATATGCTTCAATGCTGAGATAGTCGTGCAAAGTATGGAACTCACTTCCAGCTACTGATTAGCCTGCGTTGTGAGTTCTGCTAAGAAGACTCTTCCAGCTATGTAGTTAGCTTGCCTCGAATCGGCTCTAGTTCAGACATAGCAGTTTCCAGTCCATAGGTGGACTTGCCTCACTGCGTAGATGTCGTGATAATAACTAGATAAATACCTTTGCTGATGGCAAAAGGTTTATTGGAGAGCATGTTCTGTCGTTCAGGTTAACAGAAGCAATTGCTGTCTGCCTTGCCTCCAAAAGGCTGACTATTTAAAGGCAGATCCCCTACCTTACTGGAAACACACGGATTCGGTGCGTGAACCCCAGTGAAGGTTTTTAACCCTGTTGGCTAGCAACTGGGTGCTAGCCAATCAGGTAAGGAATCTGGAATAGTCCACTTCTGAAGGCAGGGTCAGATGACAAGTAAGGAAAGTAGTTTATTGTTTAAGGCTCGAACAGGATCTTTAGCAACAAGGGAATATACACATAAATGGAGAAATATGGGTGATTTAGTGTGGAAGTTGTGTAAGGAAGGCCTAGAAAATATTAGGCATCTGTTAATTCAATACAAATGCTTGAAAGCAGACCGGGTACAAATAATGAAGTTATGGGATGAATAAATATGAACAAAGTGATTATATGGAAAGTGGGTTATTGGTTTTTATGCTGGGTTTGGGAAAAGATAAAGGGGGATTTAGATATGAAGGCCACTGAATTGACAAAGATTATGTTGTGGAAATGGAATAGAGCAGATTATGGGAAAACTTAGGGTGGGGAATGGAAAGGAAAAGTAAAGTGGATAACAGGTTTCTCTGGGCATAGTGGCTGAGAGATTCCTGACTCCGTATAAGGAGAAATCACAGTGCATCGCATCACATCAAGTGATTTATTAGAAAATTATATTTTGAAAAGGTCCTAATTTTAGATGAAAACCGTTTCAATAAAATGTTTATTAATTTTGATTTAGTTATTTAATTTCAATTAAGTTGAAATATTTTTTTTACTATCATTGCATGTGTTCTTATATATATATTCAACTTGTTTTTTGGTAAATAATACAATTTATTGTAAATTAATTTCTTCTAATTTTATTTTATGGCGTTAATGTTTTATATTATTTTTTTAAATTAATTAACTGATATATTGTAGTACAAAACTTTAACGTTCTCAATAAAATACAAAAGTTATTAAACTCCATATTTACATTATTGCAAAAAATTAAACTTAATTATTATCTATATAATTTAGGCAACAAAAAAAAAAAAAGATAAATCAAGAAATTTTGCCATTAAACTTCTAATTTACGTATTGCTAATTTCGTAGTGAATTAAGCACATATTATTGAAATAAATTGATTTTTTGTCTTTCTTATATGAGGTGGGAAAGAAAAACAATATAATTCCATTTCTCAAATAATCTGGTTTTAAAATTCACAATAAAAACATATTTTTTCTTCTCACCTTTTTTCTAATTGCATTCTTAACGGGGGGGTTACCCAATTACGTATTCAACTCTTTTAAATTAAATAATACGTTGCTAATATTCATCTGCATTTTATTAGGTTTAAATGCATAAATTTGTTTGTTTGACTGCATAATGCAGTAATTTCTTTTTTATAATCCAAAGCCGAATGCACTTTGGTTTTCAAAGAAACCCTTTTGTTTCGCAGACGAACTAACGTATGCAAATTTGGATTTCAAATACAGACTAAAGGAAAAATCAATATTGTTATTATGTTGTATAAAATCTCATGTTATTGTTAATATTCTTTATACCTATCTAGTTTTATTACCATCTTTATCATTTTTTCTCTTATTTAATTACTATTATTTAATTTTAATTATAATTGTATTAGCTATTTGTTTAAATTTATTATTGCTTTTTATTATTGTTATTCTCTATCTGGTTTAATGCAATGTAGAGTGGCAAACTTGAACTCAGACTACATAAATCATGTCTCCAGCTTTGTCACTCTCTGTACTTGAGCTTTTTCTGAACTTTCATGCAATAGACTATTCACATTTGATTACTATTATTGTTAGTATATTTTTTCATGAATTGTATGTTGTCTATGTTAATATTTTGTAATATAAATTAATAAAGTTATTTGTGATTATTTTAAAATGCTGCTTATTATTTATTGATTCTTTGTTGTTACAATTTTTTTAGTAATCCCAAAATACAGAGTGATACCTCATTATGTCTCTCTTTGTTTGTTACTGATGAAAACTCCCGAGCAATTGTGAGTTTAATTTTATTTTACTTGAGCATTATGTAATCTTAATCTCTTTGTTTCTT
Organism: Epiperipatus broadwayi; assembly: GCA_028023455.1. NCBI lineage: Eukaryota > Metazoa > Onychophora > Udeonychophora > Euonychophora > Peripatidae > Epiperipatus > Epiperipatus broadwayi. The sequence goes on from JAQFVV010006222.1 coordinate 8,072,333, forward strand.
ATTATGGATAACTTTTTGAATGATCATAATAAATTTTGTTTTTACTTTCTATCTTTTTTATTAATCAAGAATTTATCATAAGATGAAATCCAATAAAAATTTAGTAGAAACGATTGCAAATAAATGTTGCTTGCAGAGTGAATTATGGAATAACCATTCTCCATCCATTTCATTCTTTTTTTTTTAGTTCAAACTCTTTCTTATTATATACCAATAAACATTATATGACTTTTTCTATTTATATTCAACATAAGCTTTAAAGAGCTGTAATTCACTCTATGAAACTCCACTTTAAAGTCATCGGTTATAAATCTGTAAAAATGAATCAGATTTGCAATAGATGGTTCTTGGGGAGAATAAATAGAATGATTCACTGCTTGTAAAGTATATATTGAATGTAAATAAAGTCATGTAATGTTTAGCTGCAATTATGTTTATGAAGTAAAATCACTAAATGTATAGGTACCACTTAATAGTGGATCTATTTAACAATACAAACTAGTTGGTTTGGATTTAAAATCTTAGGGTGTTTTGTTTTAATTACAAGTTATTAGATTGATAAAATAATTTTAAATGATTGCATATATTATAAGTTCAGTTTTTTTCTCACTGAAGTAGTCATTCCTAATATGTGGATCTAGTTCTACTACACACTGTTCATTGATTATTCAGATTTAGAATAAATGGATTTAGAGAAGAGGAAATAGAATGAATTAGTGGTTCTAAAACATTTATAGATATGTATGTGAATAACCAAAAGTTTAAATAAGATTAATAACTATATTCCAGTGTAAATTGTTTTAATATCTTTATTAACATTTTGTTTCTCGTATGACTAATGTCAAACTTTTTATCTTAATTTTTTTTTGTAATGTTGTTAGATTTTTTTCAATATTCTAATTAATAAAAACATTGATGGCGATAATCTTTACTCACAGCCAGACTAAACATAGAGGTGAACATTGTCTAATATAGACAAGTAAGGGAACAGATGATACTTAAAAGTAGAGTTATTTTAATAGATTATACATACAAAAATGTTGCTTAAAAATTATTTTTAATCATCTGCCAAATTAAATTTAGTATCAACATATTAATAGATCAAATAATTAATATTAATATAGCAAATATTATAATCTCTATGCATTATAGCAACAATATTAGAATGAGGGAGTTGAGAGCTAGACTTCTTAGTGCAAAGCTGAATCTGCCATTTTTATTGCTTGAGCACCATGTGATCTTCTAAATCATAAATCATTTATTTTTATTAATAGAGATGGGGGGGGTTATAATTGCCTATTAGAAGAGTTTATAGTAATATTTCTGAAGGATGGAATATTATATGATGAATAGAAGAGATTTATAGGTAAGAAGTCCCATACATGATCTATAGAAATGAATAAAATCTGAAAATCTGGTATGTATTGAGATGAATTTATAAGAATGGTGAAAAAAAAAAATTACTAAAATCATTTATTAGAAGAAGAAAATATTAGTGATTATAACAAGTTTGGTATAGCAACCATGATAGGACATTAAAAAGAACTTGTGATCGCACCTGACTGATAATGATAGATATTCAAGAAGAAAAATAAGAGATGAATAACTGATTAGTTGAAATGCTCCATATTCTAATTATAAAAAGAGTATTTAATGGGAAAGATAACATCAAATCATAAAAATCAAAAATTAGATTATAAATTTTTAAAGAAAAAAATAATTAAATTTAGCTCAATTAGTATTGTCTTATAGAAGCTTTTTTAAGTCTGTAATAATTAGATATTTTTATATTATTATTAATAACATCATTTTCCGTTTTAATCTTATTTATGCCTGTGTTGTATTAAAAAAAAATTGTTGAACAATATTTAATGGAAAAGAAATATAAAGTGTTTTCATAATTAATGATTTGATTTTTCATTAATTACATCTCTAATTTTGTATGGATGAATCTTCATCACGTGCCTACATGAAGTCTATATGGTTTTTTGGAATTTTAAATAAATGTCTAATTGAAGTAATATTCAATTCCATGAAATAAAGTTCTTTGTTTTTCTTTAATAACTTTTAATTAATGGTAATTAAGTTTTAGAGTATTACATTACAAATTTACTAATTGTAAAGTGATATAAAAGTTTGATTCTTTGATATTAGACTGCATTATAGGGGAGATAGGAAGTCATTTCACAGCCACAATAAATGTGTAATCTTGTGCTGAAGTCAAATTGAAAGGAAATAATCCCTGCGATGTTATTCGATCTCGTGTGAAAATGGATTTATCTTTATCAACTGGGTTTTTTTTTTTTTTTGTAACATTTCAACATTTTCAGTTATTGTCCAGATTTCTTTCTGACAACAGGATAAATATTTAATAAAAGTCTTATAATAATTTATATATTTTTTGTGTGTGTATTTTTGAGTTATAATTATTTCTAAGACGAATTTATCTCTAAATTCAACAATTCTTCTAACAATGCTTGTACATTATTATAGATTTTTTTCTTCTTAGCATTTATTGTATTTATTTTCCAGAGTTGTATGCTAGCATGATTTTAATAATTTTTCAGGCAAGTAAAAGGGCTTTAACTTTATAACTTTTCTCAACTCAAATTCAACTTCAATTTAAAATTGATTTCATTTCCAACTGATTAAATTTGTTTTGTGTGCTTTTTATAAATTTGGGTTTTGAAAATATGCATGTTTTTTTTTTTAAAAATATTTTTTATAATTTTTCTGTTTTTCAAATTTTTTAATTATTTGGTTCATTTATTCATTATCTGCATTCTCTATACAATCTTTTCTTTTTAATTAATTGCATTAAGAGAAATTATTTAAAATTATATTTTAAAAAATTCATATACAGTAATATATTTCATATTAAAATTGTTCAATCATATTATTTAAATAAATATAAATCACATAACTTTAAATATAATTTTACATCACTTTTAATCTTTTATTTAAAACTCATTATTATTCTTTTTGAATATAGATACAGACACATACAAAAAGGGGGGATGATCTTTAGATTTGAGTTAATTAATAAGAAGTGCAAGATTAAGGTTATTAGTCTGCTGTTTTATGTGTAAAATATATTTTTTGGATCTTTTTTCAATATGAATAAAATCGTTAGCATTTCTAAAAAAAAAAAAGCTTGAAATATGTTGAAATAGTGTTGAGCTAAATACATTAATAGAAGTGACAATTGATAAACAACTGAACTCTTGAATTTCAATAGATTATAAAAGAAATGAGATTTTTTTTTGAGTGGAGAGATAAAGAAGTTTACTGGAATGTTGTGGAGAATTTCAAGGATCAGGAATTGGATTAAACATAGAGAGATTTTTATCCTGCAGGGGATTGATAGTGATTGCTGTAGTGAAAAGTAGAACTCATGTTATTTAGTGCAATAAATCAAAAATTAAGTTTTCTGGATTGTTTCAAAGTTGAGTAAAATAAAATCAAAATCTCACTTTTACAAGTGGATGTGTTGTAATCAATCTGTGACTTACGTGTTCGAATATCACATGACTTTTTGAAAACTAATCACTTAGTACTTTTTAAGAAAACAAGCAACAAAATCAATGTCAATTTTTTATCTTCTTTACACTTAGATTTAAAAAGATTTTGTATTATTACTTTTATCATTATTTTATAATGAGCTTTAATGAAGACGATAAAATTTAAGTAGATATGATCCTGGATTAAGAAAAAGATAGGAATATTATAATTAATATAAGCAGTGGCAACTATTACTATGATTGAATACCATTACTTTATCTCATCATTGCTCTCATTTAATAAAGGAAATAATTTACAGTCTTTCTGAAGCATCTTATAAATATTCTTTTAATATTTTCCCCTTTTAATAGTAATTTTTTTAATCTAACAAACGTGAATCTTTTTCTTATTTTTTTTTAATTAGCTCTGTTTTTTTTTTAATCTCAATTCTTTATTTTTAAAAAATTTATAATCTCAATTCTACTGCCACTAAATTATTAGCTCAATATGCAATTATCTCATAGTTTTGCACACAGACCCTTAACACTGTTTCTAAATTTATTGTATCAAGATATAATATACTCTGATTTAAATCTATTCATTTGGATCTTTCCTTGTGTAAATTTTATTTTATGTATTTTGAATCATATATTTATTTATTAATAAACTATTTTTTTACATAATCTTATCATTCTTTTACTTCTATCATTTCTTATCACTAACCTGCAATCTTCTAATACTTCATTATATTTTCCCTGTCTCACCATAGTATTACAAATTTATATTACTGTTTTACACTTATTTGTATTCTTTTGTTATGATTTTAATTTTTTCATTATACGTATGTGAGATAGGGAGAATATATGTGATAGATATTAAATTATACTTTGAAAATTAAATGCAAATGTGATCTCAAAGACTTTTCAATTTCATTTTTAGTTAATTGGTTTTTATTTGTATATTCATGGCTCTAAGCATTTCTTAAATATTAAAATTTAAAATTACATATATAATCATTAAATTGAATCAATATTTCACTTATTTTAATATATATATATATATATTCATTTTTTAATATATTTCAAGTTTTCTAGTATTGGCGCTATAGAAACATTAGTTAAATTAATAGCATCACATTATCCTAATGTTAGTAAATTTGCTACATGGGCTGTAGGGGTTATTTGCACTGATGAAAAACTGACAGAAGAAGCTTGCCAACATGGGTAGGATTTTTTTTTTATGTGTCTGTTATCAAATATTGTATTATAGTTTTAAATTTACTTAAATGAAATATAATGGCAAATAATAATTGAAATATAAATACATACATTACTTCAAATTGAAATTGTGTTCACTTAACTAATTACTTATTGTAAGTTTCATAATAGTAATCAAAAAATCACTAAATTCTTTAGCTTACACATTAAATGATAAAACAAGAACAACTTTCTAATCTAATGCCATCTACTGTAATTTTAAGATATCAGTAATCTCCAGATGTTTTATTGCATTTTAAATCCTCATCCTCAGACCAGCTTTTAGCTTTTTACTTTATCATTCAGGTTCAGGTTTGGATCCAAAGCAGGAATAATGCAATTTTGAATATCTATCCTTAACTCAATTTTACTATTCAAGTTAAAAACCTAAAATTTGAATCAGCCCAAGCTTTTGAACTCAATTCACCTTATTTGAACAGTTATCATGATTGGTATAATTTGTGATGGATTAATTGATATCAGAGTAAACTGAAGAAATAAGATAATATGCTTAAAAAATCATTTAATTTTAATAAAATCTTTGTTCTCTAATAATAATAATAGGTAAGTGGGGTTTTTTGTAAAGTATTTTGTTAGAAATGCAACAATAAAAAAATGTAAATATATTTATTTTACTGTGGCAAACATAGACATATATACAGATGTATGAATAATGACATAATTTGTGGTGCTAATAAATATGTAATATATGGATGATAAACTTCCAGATAATAACTAAATTAATGCAATACCCTCTTGTATCAAAGTCAGTCATATACTAATTATAAAATGAAATCAAATGAATAGATCTTCATTTGTTGTCCAAACTGTTACATGGATCATAAAATGATGACTACAAAAGTGAATATCAAACCAACTAAGATGTGTGTTATTTACTTTAAAACTAAGTGTAATACATTAATGTAGCCATTATTTAGAAATTTGCCAGTCAAATGTTACATATTTATTAATGCTATAAAACTTTATTCTTACATATTTGATATTTGAAGTTTGTTTCCAGAACTATTAAAATGTAGAGAAATTAACTCTATCTTGAAAATTTAAATGTAAGTTTATTCAAATGAAGTTGCAATAACATCAAAGCTTTGTTACCTTTATAGTTACCATTGTTCTCATCTACAATACATATAAGAGCTTGGACAATAGATGAAAATGGATTCATCTGGATTTATTTTTCATCTGTATGTAATAGACTTTGATAGACATTGCATTAATATAGATAAAACAATGGAGACTTATAAACCTTTCAACTATTACAAATATATATAATAAAAATGTAATGTATTTTAGTGCACTTTATTGCAGATATGAACTAAAATAGCATACCAATTTTTTTAAACTTTACATGTATTTCACTGAATAATGTCATTGTCAAATGTATTATAGGTTTAAACACATGTCAACAACTTATAACAATATCCCAAGATATATATATGCATATACAATCATAAGTGAAACAGAAATAGAAGCAAATGATGCAGTTTGCTAAAAATCCCAGATATAAATCTGTTAATAAGAAATTAAAATTTCTCCTATCTGGCTATTCTTATAAAAAAAACTGTTGTTAAAAATTTTGCAGAATATTAAGACTGCTTCGCTGTTAAGCTTTTTTCATTTGGTGTCTCCAAACATCAATCAGAAACAGAGCATCTGTAATAAAAAATATAGTATTCTGAGAATATATTATTAATTATTTAATAATGAACTTGCTTTGGCCCAATTAAATATATATATCAAAGAAAAAAACAAGAAAAAAGAATAAAGTTATATTTTATGAAATAGTTGATGCAGATTTATTTAACATGAGGAAAATAGAATTTAATTTTGTAATAATTTTATAGTTTTTGCTAAAATATATAAATATAACTTACAGGTTTTTTTAAAAAAACCTTTTTCAAATTAAATGTTCTTCTATAATTTTTAGGTAGATAAAAGAATTGATGATTTTATGTAAGACATTTATATCATGTCTTGGTTGAAAGTTAGGAACAGCTTAAGATATTTGAATCTTTCCACATTTTTTTTTTGTCTTTTGGAAAAAGTAACTTGAAAACACTGATAATAGACTATTTGTTATTGCATTCCTTTGGTAATAAATAATCTGTTTTCAGAAATAGAACTTATACATATATCCTAAGAAGTTTTGCAAAAAATCATAAGTGATGATTTTATGTAAGGCATTAAATCATGTGAATTTTAAATCCTACATATATGTATTTTGTGTCATTCTTTTCTAATTTTATCCAACTTTAATGTAAAAGCATTTTATATATAATGTATGGAAAGAAGTGTTAGAAATATTTTTCTATAAACTCTGCCAATAGGGCAGTGAAGTGAGCCCAGAAGGTTAGGCACCAAAAGCTACAAGAGGGGGCACAGTCCCTTTAGAATATATAAACAAGTATCTTAAAGCTATCTATTCACAAAATGTGAATCCATATATTATTTAGACCATATAATTGTCATATGTATATATAATAATAAATCAGGATAGACATTTTGTTTTATCAAATTTCAATAAACAAAATATGTAATATATTTGAAGTATGTATATGAATGAGAACCATGAGTTTGTTAGTTACAAACATTGAATAAAACATGTTTGCTTTCTTTATACTTAAAATAAATTTGAATATTAAGAAAGTTAGAAGGAGAAAAGTAATAAAATATTTGCTTTATTACAGTAATGCAGTATTATTAATAAAGATAAAATTTGTTAGTAATACAATTATAATAACTTTGAATAAGAATATTTGGTATTGTTCTATTAGCTGATGTCAGCCACTTGATGGTGTTATTTATATGCAAAAACACATAAATATGCCATTTACACAGCTCCCAGAGGCCTTATTTCTATATGAAAGCACAAAAAGAAGCTGTTTTGCATGCCATTCTGATGGGCGGCCTGCTGCTTCATGTTATGAACTTTATCACAATGCTCACAGTTCAAAGTTCACTACAGTATCGTATGAGGGTGTCTGGATTTCAGCCTGCCACTATTCTTCAAATATGCATGTCAAAGTAATTAGCTTACAAATCATCTAGCCTACTATTACCTCCTAACAATTGCAAACCCATCACCACACTTCTCTATTCAATGTGGAACCTTCAAAAAATTTGGAAAGGGTATGTCCAAGCAAGATTTCAAATAGCTCACATTTGCGCAAGAACATGTCCGTGACAAATAAAATGACTGACTGCAAAACTGAGCTGTTCAAATTGTGCCAACTGCTGTCCACAGGAGCTGGCATGATGGCATTTTTACAGGACAACAACGTACTCCTACATGCCAAGAGATGTGTGTGCGGAGAAACAATGAGACTGGAGATATCCAAAACCATCTTGCAGTTCAGATGCAAGTCCCATTTCTGTTGGCGAAAATGTTCTTTTCAAAAGGAGATCTGCTTCGATGGCTCCAGAATCCCATTCATTTTGAAAGCCTTAGTGTGAGCCAGATTCAGGAATGAAGCATGCTTTGGTAGCTTATGTCTATTTCTTTGGTTGTCGCATTTAGGAGGAGTTCATTCCAGGCATCTCTAGTATTTAAGGATTGGCCAATGAAGTATTTTGGAAAGCAATAAAAGAACATAAACACATGATACCAAGTACTACACAGTATTGCAGATACAGTCAAACAACCTTATTAACATTCCTATATAGGTATACCATCCCATATGTTACTATGCTACAAAAAAAACATACCATTATGAAATGAAGAAAAAACCCTTTTTCTTAAAGATATTTAATTAATTTAGATGTGGGTATTATACTAGCATTTTATTTTTAGCCTGAGTAATTATTAATAGCTATTGTCATTGAACTATTTATATACATAGATCTGATTCTTATTGAATATCTAAATCTATGAAAAAAATCGCACAGTACCTCTATTCCAAATATTACATTCGCAGACGTGTATATAACTATTGGCCTTCTAATGTGTAATTAATTAATACATATCTGATTTGTTAAGTATACATATATAATAAATATAACTTGTCTAATTTATTTAGTTACCAACAAATGAATCCAAATCAGGTCAAGATGAAGTCCCGGGCATCGGCTCAGTCGCGATATTAACCCTGCTTACTGATCACTTTACTAAGCTTTTCTTTCTTTTTTTTGGATACTTGTGCTTCTCCATCGTCTGATAAATCACTATCATCTGATGTTTTGCTAAAAGAAGAGGTTTCAGAAATGCACGCATCAAAAATGGGAATTCTTTATCCGAATCAAGCTCAGAATCAAATTCAACATTACTGGCGAGCATTCAATATCGCGGTTGAATTTATTTTCCATTCACTAAATATAAAAAAATGAGAAAAATAAAAAAAAATAAAAAATGTACTTTGCAAAAAAAAAAATCATAAAAAATCGACCTTTCATCGCAGAAAAAAAAACAAAAAAGACCCGTAAGTATGAGGTTTACTGTTTCCACACAAATGCAGTTGAAATCTAATTTTTTTTAAATAGAATTACTATACAGAAACAATTGTAAGACTTGATAAATATTACAGGAGCTTAGTAGATATAAAACTACTTAGATTACTATTATTACTGAGATTGTGGTTGTCATTCTTATATATACCAAATTTTTAAACTCTGGAGTTATAGAACTAGACCAGAACTGCAAATTTCTCTTAAACCACGTTCCACTAATATCTATCTGATAAAACTTTTGATTATTGATAATCATGAATATGTCTTGAATTGTTTTAAATCAGAAAAGATCCCAGCAATAAATAGTATATTTCCAGAATTTTTAAAAAATTTAGGAATTAAAGAAAAAGCATGATTGGAAAAACTATAACAGTAACATTATTCATATGAAAACTATTCCCAAAATTTGGCATTAAAGCAAAACTATTGCAGTTTTAAACCCAGACAATCCTAGAAATGATCAAAAAAGTATTACTCAATATCATTATTGTATGTTCCCTACAATCTTTTGAAAGAATCATATTAACAAGACTTTTGTCAGTAGTTGAATGCCATTAACTATAGAACAATCTTGACTTTAGATTAGGAAAGAATTACTGTGAAGAAGTTTTATCTTTAGCAACTCTTTATATAAAGACTCAAAATAAATTTAAAACCAGGTGATCTTTAACTGATTATAACTTTGCTTATGATTCTATTTGGAAAAATGTTCTTCTAAGATTTCTAATATTCTTGAATGAAATAAAATTATTAATTAATACAAAAATTCAATTATAATAGATACAAAAGTTTATAGAATGATTTTCCTTAGGATTTTTTTCTATTATCTATTTTATTTAAAAATATTCATTAAAGAAATTCCTGAAACAGAAAGCAGGAAATTCATTAATACTGATCATATTGTGTTGATTTTCCAAAAGAGATCCTTTTCCTGAAATAGAAAAGTCTCTCAATATGGATATGAAAAGATCAGAAATATTTTTTTCAAAAAATTGGGTCTTATTCCTAATTCAATGAAAACAATATGCTTATTTTTTCCCCTAAAAAACAATCTGAATATAATCTTTTGCAATAATATACTAAAACACAATTTTACTGATGCTATTTAAGAATAACTTTGAATTATAACCTAACCTATTTGTCTCATTTTGCTAAAATTAAATCAAAATTAATTTGTAGGAATAATTTTCTTGGGAAACTAGCTGCCAGTACTTGGATTGTGATGCAAATACTCTAAAGACAGCTTTAGCACTAACATATTCTGCTGGGAATACTGTGCCCCTCTTTGGAGGCAAAGTTTCCACTTTAAACTTCTGGATATACAATTAAATATTACCATGAAAAATATTGCTGATACATTCAAGTATCTTCCTTCAAAGTAGCTTCCAGTTTTTTCACATATCTTTCCATCAGATATCAGAAGAGAGGTTGCTTCACAAATAATGTATAGCAAATTTGATTTGACAATAATTCAAGATATAGTTTCATTACTTAAGACTCATTTCTAATCAAGATCTCCTTTTTTGATGCTAAACCAAAATTATAGTGTAAAAAATGGAATTTTAATGATGATGCAAATAAATTTTTTTTTCAGATCTGACAATCAGCCAGCTGGATTTGATTTTAAAACAACCCATGGTTGTTGAGCTCATCTGCTTCATAAGTGTAATTCATTAGTGTTCCATTTATGTAAATGTGAGCAAACACAAACAATGAATCACGTAATTAATGATTGTGAGATTTATGACTGTAGAGACAGAATTGAATGACTTAATATAACCACTGGTGATTTTATCTCCTGGTTGAAATCTCTACATGGTACTTTATGATGTTTTGTTAATGTTTAAGCTGTAAAAAAATTCATTTGCTGAATGCATAATAAATAATGAATTTATGCTTGCAAATAGTTAAGCCAGATTAAAATTGAATGCTAAAAATGTACATTACTGGAAGTACCTGGAGATTGTAAAATAAAGATTTTCCAATTTATTCAGATAAATCTATTATCTGTTATTGAAGAATATTTAACTTCCAGTAATTATGTCTAAAGTCTAATATTTTCTTGTTATTTCATATTTTTGTATATCAAGTGTGTGCATGGGTTGACATATATAAGTACACAGATAAAATCAAGATTTAATATATTAAAGCACAGAGAAAAACAGTAATGTTTTATAGTTTTTTATCCAATATATACCTAAATGAAAGACTCAACTATTTTTATTCAAATAATAGAAATATTTTAAAAAGAAATCATTTTATTTTCAATTATAGTATTTAAATAAAAGAAAGAAAAATATATCACAAATTAAAACCCCCAGAAAACTCTTGGTTAAAAACATTCCAGAATTATTAAATTAGAAATACAAATTAGTGCTTATATATATATATATTGTAACAGTCACTCTATCCATCTTTAATCACAGAGGGCACTACTAGGTCACTACATATCTGGAAAATTTATTTACTGTGATCAAAAGTGAAAGAGGATGATCTGTGCTGACGAGATTCAGGGAGAAGCAAGAGATCTTAAAGATTGTTCAGACAATTGAGAAATAAAAGCATTAAGACAAACATCAGCCAAATTAAGTTTAAACAATTTGAAAATTTTATTAAAATCAGGACAATAGAATAAAGAAATCTAGCCACTAATAAAAAGTTTGACTTAGATTTGACTACGCATATTTATCAGAGAGTGCACATGAGTACAGCAAACATGAAAACATTAAACGCTTTGACAGTAAAATTTCCCTCACCTATGAATTTAAAAACAAAAATGGATTAGATAATATCTTCCTGCTGGCAATTTATAAAATTACATAGAACAGCAACTCTAGTTTCCTGATTCAGAGATATGAAAACAATTATGGTCTTGTAGGAAATTAACGAAACCAGCGCGGATAATCGATCAGTAGCTTATTAACTAATGATGTTATAACACCACAGGACTGCTGCATGTTTTACTGTGTTTAAAGCAAACATGGTTGATTTCACATACAAGACAAAAAAAATATATGATTACGATCTTACATAATCTAGAAAGAAATCTCTAATTTCAAAAAATCAGAACAATAAAGATGATAAACTGCCAGCCAAAAGATTTTGCGGTTTGCAAAAGCACAAACACGGTATTTTAAATCAATTAGTAGGCAATAAAATAAATACAAGTGAGCAAATTAAAATTACACAAGACTGCTAAAGCATTTAGAAAATTTAGGCATATAATTAGAGAATATTAAGCAAATAAAAATACCAACTCATTAGACACTCTCCGATAAATAAAATTGAAAGCAAACTTGGAATCTTAAAACTAAGATTCCGAGACACACTACAAAATACAATAAAAAAACCAAATACAATTAATAACTAGGAGGTTAAATAATTATAAAGACTACAAAGTTATTAGATTGAGTGGAGATTTAACTAAAATAATTTACCCCGGCAATAATAAAAGAAAATATTTACCTTACGGTAAAGTAAAGTTTGTGTATTTTCAAGGAGTACACACTTTTATTTGAGTTCATATTTCAGGTGTTCCATTTTGACAGAGGCAAATGTCAAGGCATATTGGAGATCCGGCTTATCTTAGACTTTTACAGCATGACTGAAGGAGATTCGGCAGGGATGGGTCCATCTTTTGGGTTAAGCTAGCAAGACATATTGATGATGACAAAATGTAGAGTAGTATATTTTGACATCCTGTAAAGCAACGAAATCTGTTAACAATTGCAAGTTTTTAAAAGGAATTAAACATCCGAACTACTACAAAAATGCTATGAATCTCAGCAGACTAAAGAATATTGAATCTCACTTTGAAGTAGCATGTTAGCCAAGAATAAAAACTATTGTTCCCCGAAAATATGCGGAGTTATTTATACTACGCTACATTTCTCATGAAAACATTCCTTCTTGTTGAATTCTACCCCTTAGAGCAGGGCAAATCTCAATCTCCCGCTCAATCTAATGAAGAATTCTAACCAGGGATTATTTTAAGCAAAAACAACAACACAAAATTAAATCTCTGTTTTTAGAAAGAACTTAGAACTGATTAACATAAAAGCAACAGGAATGTAATTAACAACCTTGCTTGTTTTTAATCAAATTGATTAAAAACAAGCAGTAAAAGAAAACTATTTTAAAATCAATTCTATAAAAATTAAAATGACCTATTTTAAATATAAATGAGTATGTGTTACTCTTTTTAAATAATTAAAAAAACTTTTAACAGAAATTTAATGAAAATTTAAGTCTTTTTTAATTTTAGGTAATAAAACCATTGAATCGGATATCAATCCGGTTCAATATATATATAATGACATTTTTATGAGTTATTAATCATCTTTTCTTCATAGCGTAAGCTTGTGTTTTAAGACCTATAGAGGTCCCTACTTTCGTATTTTTCAGACGCTTATTTCTAAGGTTACAGCCTTAGTAAATTATTACTTAATCATCTTTATGTAAAAGTATGTGTGTTTAAGTAGTTACTTTTATGAATCCCTGCTGATTGTTGATTTATTAAATATATTATAGAAGTCTGTTATTCTACTTGAGATTAATGCTGAACATATGTGTCAAATGGACTATTTAAGGGAGGTAGATAAGCATGACGACTCTTAGATTTATTAAAGAGAAATAGATACTCTCTTTAGTACCCAAGTAATGGATAGCACTCTAATTTAAAGTATTATTTGATTAATAAAATTAATTCTATTTATATGCTATTCATATTTGGGAATCAAGTTACATACTTCACTCATTCTTTTGTCTGTTTTTATTACATTTAAGTCAATAAATTACGTTGATCGTTACTGTCACCATCAATATATTATCACTTAAATTTTAATCCCATATAAATTGTTATTCAATTGTTGAAACTGAATGATGGCTATTTTTATCATCAGCTCATTATTTTCATAATGTTCTGAAATATATAAATGATGCAATAACATGTAGCTATTTATATATACCATTTTCCCACTAAAATTCCATAACAATTTACATATATTTATGTATATAATATAAAACTTAGGTTATATTTATAATTGCTTCAATATACAATAAATGTAATTTAATTACAACCTCTTCAATTGTAGCCAAATCATTTCAGTATCTTTGTAAAAATGTTTAATTCTTTTTACTTCAACCTAAAGAGTTTGTAAATTAAACTATATTTACAATGAAGCAATTATAGATGTAATATTTATTTTATGATGTCACAAGTATATATTTGAGTTATAATATAAAAATCTCATTAAGTTTTGTGTTGTACTTGATTTAATGTTACTTACGAGAAATAATCAAACACACCCAATTCAAGTAACTATTACTCTCTTGCATGAAATTAAGATATCTCACTTAACAGATACAAGATTTTATTAGTATAAAAATTAACAAGCATTTATAAACAGGATTATAAGTAGTTTACTAGCGCCTGTAAGGCTTACAAAAATAATAATAAGACAGGTATAGTCTGTATAGGTCTTTATTACCTTCAGACCCGAATATCTGGTTCTCCTCCCATCGTTGGTCCTGTTCGGAAATTCACTCTACACATAAGTCTCTCAGAAAAACAGGACTGACGCTGACTTGACGTTTTCCCGCTAGATTGTATCTACTTTTTGTTCTATTGTTTATTCCTTAACAATTTTATTCGCAAAAGTATTCTGGGATTATTTCTGAACTAATTAATTGCATTGTTCTTTACATTTTTAATCCTTCACTTAATTAATTATTTATTCGGATCATCCATCTTATTTTACACCTTGCTTTTTATAAAATATATATATGAAAAACCATTTGTAATTTCTAATTTTCGTTTTTATTAAATCAACTCGTTTACTTTCACATGTTATTATTTAACACTTTTAACTTATGGAGTACACACAGTTTCACATCGTACTATAACATAACAAGTTTTAATATTATTTTAAATATATACTAAAATAATTTGTGATAAGATTTTTTGATGATAATCAAGTGTTATTTCTTGATTGTATTACTATGTTGCCTTGTTACTTCGATCTTTCTATAATCAGAAGACTTAAATAATATAAATACATACCTATTATATGTATATTGTAACAGAATTGCATCTACTAGAAATTGCTATAGCCATCTTATTATGCTAGGTAAATGGCTACTTGCTCAATTGATAACCAGCAAGTGACCATGGACATGGTGAAGTGACTGTAATCTAAAATTTAATACTATTTGATTATATCCATGGATGATGACCAGACAAAAGATCACAACAAGCACTGGTGTTAATGTAAACTCAGTTGTATTTGCTGATCATCAACCACCCCACATATACATTATTATTCAAATAAATAGGTTTTTAAGTTAGCCCTATCACAGCCTTTAGATTATAATATATTCTAATTCTTAGACATACATCAAATATTTGGCTGACAGATGAGAAATTAATGAAAAACAAGACTTTTAACAATAACAGTTCATTTATTTAGAATATAAATTAATAAAACAAATTAACTTTTCTGTTTCTTTTACATTTAAAAATATACATAATCAATAAATCAATCAAGCATGTAATGACTAAATTCATTTTACTTAAAGTTTTTAATCTCTCTCCACTTAACTGATTTCCTAGTCCTAAGATTAATATGGTAATTGACAAATCTAATGATGAATAAACAAATATTTTTCTATTTATTTCCATATCCTAATGTAAATTAAACATTATAATAATAACAAAAAAAAAAAAACTAACAACATATAAGATTTAACTTGAGAGAAAAATGAGTCTTTTGCAAAACTAAGTCACTTTGATGATTATTAGCAAAGTTTGTATTTATTTATAATGAAGTCAGTTTTAAAATGATCTTACCAAATTGAGCTCAGTAAACATTTTTTCTTTGGCATATAAGACATTGAATGTATCAAAATAATTTAAAGATTTCTGGTCATTATTGTATCTATTATCATGCCTTCATGTATAAATACTACAGATACTATTAGATTCTTCTGAACAGCAATAAATTTCCTTCATTTATGCTTAATGATAAAGAAAGCCAAATAAATCTTTAATGTATATGCATACTTTTTCTTTTTTGATACACTCATCTTGCAATCCATGGTTTATTTCTTCTTTGATTACTTTTTTGTGGGTGTTTTATTATAGTGATGGAAAACAATCCTGACCATAGTAGGCCTAACAAGGCATTTATTTATAACTATTCAGGCATTACACTGCACCACTAGGCTACATCTGAAAAGATGAGGCTAACTGGATCTCTACTCAGACATGGTAAATAAATGTGAATACAATTGATTAAAAATTATTGTCACAGCTGCTAATTGGTGGCTATACAAACTGGAAAGCTTCAGAAAACAGCTATAGTTTTTTTTTAAAGTGTCATAGCATCGGCCAGGATGCGAACCCACAACCCGGGCAACTGCCTGCCAGTACAAGGCAGTTGCGCTGACCTCTTGACCACCAATGCAAGACAAAAACAGCTATAGTTGATTAGAATGTTTTCTTTTTTCAGTTGACTAGCTATAGTCAAAATTTCAACAGCAATCTTTATAACAGTAGAAGAGAGAGAAAAAGGGATTTTATGGAATAATTCTTCCATTGCTTGTGAATTAATCTACCTTCTTTTTTTTAAATTAATATTTTCAAAATTAATTAATTTTATTTTTGAATCATAGCACAAAAAGTTTACCTTAATCTCTCATATACTAGATAAGATATCTTTGTTTTAATTTTTAAAAAAAAAATAAGGCAAAAATATTTTTAAAAATATTCAGGGCTAAGAGTTTTTTAATCTATTCCAGTTTTTATTTCCCTAAGCCTTAGTTTATCATTAATTAAACTAAATCATCACCATTTTATATCCTTACACAAGCTTTTAAAACAGTAGAAACTCTCTCCATATACTAGTGCCAACTAATTCAAGCCATAGTAGTCAATGGTTGCTACAAAGTTTGTACATAAATTCCCTATCTATTGCCTACTGATCCAATATCCTGACTAATTTCTATTCTATGGCCTTCATCAGTGAAGATATCTATGGCAGCTCACTCATGAAGGCCATAAACTGAAAACCATTTTGGGGATATTGGATAAGTAAGCACTAGATAGAGATTTTGATGCACACACCTAGCGTCCATTGATTATTATGGCTTTCACTAAGTGGCATTACTGTATGGAGAAACTTTCTAGTGTGTAAGGAGCGAAGAAACAAATTTCTCATTTCTTTCTCTTTGTATTTATCGAGAACTCACAGCTATGGGTTATAATATATATTCCTGTGGAATTTAGTTCATAGTTTAATAATGGACTCATGAATTAAAGATTTGCGGATTTAAGTTCAATTTGTCATTTTAGTGCTCCAACATTACTTTATGTGTGTGTATATAATCTGAAATTAAGAAGTATAGTTTTAAATAATATCTTTAAAGATATTAATTTTCATATTTTACTTTTGTAGTGTATTGGAAATTCTTCAAGATTTAATGAAATCGCAAAAACGAAAAAATTGTTATGTTGATATGACTTATGAGCGCATATTAGATAATAATCTGTCTGTCAAATTCATGCTTACAGGACATCTTTCTGCTAATAATATTATTCGTGATGGATTTTACGATCCTGGTCCAATTTCTTTATCGGAAAAAATCCCTAGTCTGGAAGAATTGTACCTACTGGAACCAGATTTCCGAAGACCTGTCATATTTGTTAATGCTGCTGAAGTTAATGTGTAAGATTGGTCATTTATGTTTAATATGAAATTATTCAAAATATAGTACTAAAAATTTCTTTTTAAATTGACTATGAATCACAACAAATAAACTTGAAGACATTTTTAATATATGATTGATTTATTGTTGTTATTATTATTATTATTACTACATTGTTATTTTTATAGAATTGCTACCAGTTGCTATCAGTTATTTTAATTACAGCATCATAGAGTTGTTATTTTAAATACAGATCTTTCCTCATCCTACTTCCAAGCATTTCAATTGATATCTGAAATTGTCTGTATATTGTTGCTATACGTGTTTAACCTATATATAAACACCTGTGATATAATATAATTTTTAATATGTTCTTATTTAGTCATCAAATAAAATAAGTAACCAAAAAATATAATACTATAGTTGGAAAAAATCTATATATAATAAATGTAAAAAGAAAACGAGAACAACTATGACTGAGTGTATGAAATGAATGACTGATTGAACGTGATTCCAGATAGCATTAAAACATGTGGCATAAATATTAAATTTATAAACTCAAATTTTATTTTCATATATATATTTTTTGTCTTTTATTTGATATTTTTTCAAAGCATGGACTACTTAAACTGTGGATGGTAAATCTGTAGATCAAGCAATTACTGTAAATAAATTTGAATTTAAAATGAATTTACTTAAAATAACAATTGAGGTTAAGAATTACAAACTTCTGGTATGTGATTAATAGATAATTGAGAATATAATAAAATTGACATATCATATTAAAAAGGTGTTAAATTTGTTTTATTTTGATTGATATTTAATAATTATAATAGCTTGTAATGTTTTGAAATATAGAAGAATAAAGATACAGTTTTGTTTAGATAAAAAAAAAAGACTGCAGTGAACATTAAACTTTTTCTAATAATTTTATTACACCAAAGATTTAAGCAGACTTCACTACAATCTATTTTATGAAGCTTATAGAAATATCAAAAGATATCAACATTTACAAATTATTACATACTCCAAGTAGATTTCAAGAGGGTCCTGCTCAATTTAATATAGTAGTAGGTTGATAGATCTAAGAGCTAAGGGTTCCTGGACCAAAGCCCATTCTGTCACTTTTAGTACTTAAAATATTACATGACTTCTCATGTATTAAACCACTTTGATTATTATTTAAGATTATGTCTAGACTAGCTAATTGGTTAACATCACATAATATATTCTAATAATATTATTGATAAACAGCTGAAAGTATAAAATACCTATAGAAAATTATAGTTCAATAGCCTTATAAAATAACTACATGAAATATTGAATTCTTCACTCCAAGAAAAAGTACCTCTTAACTAAATACATTGAACAGGGTACAAAAGATATTTAAGTTGCAAAAAAGAACAGAAATAAAAGTGTAATAATACTTGCTGCTTTTTATCACAAGTGATATGAAATCTTTTATAAAACAATGTAACTTATGCTGCAATCTCCACCTAATCACAAATTCCAGTAATAAAAACATTCAATATTAACAGCTGACTGCAGTAGGTTGTTCACTATTTTTGAAGGTTCCACAATCTAGAATTATAATTGTCCAGCAAGATTTTCTTATGAATCCATCAATAAAAAAAGATCAACAAAAACATTACATGACTTTCTTTCTTTGCACATAATATATGCTTTCAAAAGTCATTCTTTTTACTCTATTCCACAATCATTTACCATAAGCTTGAGTACTCAATAGAAACTAGGTGGTATAGCAGATATATTCACATTAATTCCAACTTAAGATAAAGTTCCCATGAAAGCCATAAGCTAGAAATGAATCTGGTGATATGAATATAGTAATGTATCATCTAGCATCCAGTCAAACTGTAAGATTCAATATCGAATCTTAGTTTCACCTCAGTCATATTTATTCTATCGTCTTCTACCCACTCCCTCATCCCACCTAAATTTAAACCCTCAATATTGGACTGTGTGCATATAATAGTATTAGTTATATATATAAAAAGCTTGTTAAATATGACTCATGCACACACACTTCAATATGAGATATTAATGCACTGAAAGTAATTTATTAAATTTAGAATATTTAATATTTTGCCATTAATTATTATTTAGGTCAAAATTATGTAATATTTTAATTTATAAAATCTAAAAGTTGTTTTAACCTTTTAATGTTTAAATGTATTAAAAATAGAAATTCCCCTGCTAAGTAATATTGTAAGTCATAATGGATAGGAAGAGAGACAATAGAATATTGAGAAATATTTCTAAAAGCTTTTTAATTAGTTTTAAAGAAACATCTGCAGTATAATGAGGTCATAGGTGAAATACGTAACAAAATAAAGTAAAATGTTCAGATTGAAATGACAAATGGAACATGTGCTCTTAATACATTATTTTACCTTCAGATATTTTGAGTGGACCTGAAAGGCGAACCAATACATCATGTCAGATCGGTCTGGAAGATAAAGATCAAAGTGGACAAAAAGTATATAAAATCTTGTTAAAAATAAGAGAAAAGCTAATCTCATATCTAATGTCCCAATTCTGATCTGCCATATGTTCTTATAAAATATGATTTTTACGTATCATCTTGTTATGGCTGAGTAGTAGGCATGAACTATTCTCCTCTGGAGAAATGGTAGATGCATGGGATCCCTACTTGCTTTAAAATGAACTTAAACTGTCTGCTATAAATCCATAGGCTGCTGCTTAATCGACTGCTGCTTGTAATTATGACCACTAAATGAACTCTTAAGGAAAAACTACTGAGCCAAAATCCATAAACAGGAGCATCACTCAAAATGTGCATGTTCTGCTTCAAATCAAAAAAGGTAACCAGTACCCAAAAGCTTTAAGAACTTTTCTGCTCTTATTTAAAACTAGAACTCATCTTTCTAATGTGTAATATTTTAGTCATAATGTACACTCATGTAAACTCTATTTTAAATCCACTAAACTTTTTAAAATCTGTAATTTTAATTACTGTATGATCTTTCCTTTTCTTTGGGTATCCATTTCTATTAAATTTATTTATCTACATAATTAATTTCATGCCTCAATAATTTCCGACATAGCCTCTTAACTTATTTAAATGTTAGACTTCACCAAAATGTGCGGAATTATTAGATAACACATTTATGATAACTTTGTCTTACATTAATCAAGTGACTGGTTTGGGAATTATCTAATTTTGATATTTGATAAATTATTTCTCGGATGCATCTCATTATATATTAATATGACTTCTTGTATTATCTTATAATTTAAAGAATTATTTTAGCTTCAGAGATGCATCTAATTTTCCTAATTAGCTATGAGTGTGGATGTGTCCCATAATTTGTACAGGTGGATATTTTAACTTAGCAATAGAGATATACTAGAATTATTCTCTTTATCCTTTTATTATTAGTATTGATTGGTATTTATTGAATTTCACTTTATAATTAAACCAATCTCATGTTAGTTGAGGGTTTGTAAGCTAATCACTCATAAATGTGGGCCTTGGGAGTGAGTCATCATTTGTTAGCATTTAAATATAAATCTTACTCTATTATAAATGATAGGTGTTATTATTGAGTGATGCCAAAGTTTTCAAGCCAGGGAAATCACCAGATACTTATATTTATAGATATCATTCCACTCCATTAGGAAGGGCATAGAAAGTGCTCCCATAGAAAGCTGAGTCTGTCATGTGATCAGATAGTGACAGAGGCAGAAGTTCCTTGCATTTATGACTGGTCTCATAGGGTCTCCGGTAGAAATCCTGCCCATGAGTATATATTTCTCTCCTGCTTACATCTCAAAGTTCGCTCCATTATTATTCTATGGCATCTCTATAAATACCACCTCTCGTATAGTTCAATTATTTTTTTCTTCTCTGCTTTTGATCTCACCCAAGCCTCCCACATTATCTGCTCTCAAATAACAGGTCCCTTTTAGAATTAATCTTTAATTTAAAACTTTATATATTAATCTATTGTTGGGATAAGTAAATTCACTGTCATATATCTCATTCAACATCTATCTCACATGATAGCTAACATATTTGGCTTGGGGCATGAAATAAGGGCTTGCTATCATTATTTATCCAAAGGGACAGGTCGAATTATTAATATTTTACTAATATACAATTATGCCGTATTAGGAGTATTGACTGAAATCAAACTCCAAATTTGTAAATATTTTTTTTTGTCTATACAAATATTAAATATAGTTTTAACTATATCTTCGTCATCACATCCATTTTCTTAATACCTTATAGCTATAGTGTCTCATATCATAAATTAAATATAATGTCATTCATTAGTCTTATGATATTATTAGTAATAATAGAATTTGAGTCTCTTGCATCTTCCTGACCCCCATGGTCTAATGTGGTGACAGGTACATTATCCCATAGTTATATGTTGTTTTATAAATTTACTAGATTCGAACTCAGCATTGCAGGTCCTGCATCCACCTGTAGTGCTGCTCTTCAACTGTAGTGGAGGGAAGATGCATCTGGTTAACAAGATATACGAATTCTGACCATTACATCAGTTATTACTCAAATTTCTAATAGATTGTTCTGGATAAAAGAACTTATGAAATCAGAAATGTATGCTCAACCATCATCAATTGTATTTTTTTTTAAATTAATGTCTCTTAAATATAGCATCATTATCATAATTTATAAGGCTGGTGGACAAATGTAGATTAGAACGTGAGCAATTAATATGTTACAATTTATCACCAAAAATGCAAACTACAGAATTCTGATTTACATTTTTAATGAAATTTAGGAAATCTATATGTGGATAGAAAACCACTTTAATACAAAATCTGGCATGTAAGAGACTATATATAAATCTTAAAAAATCCTTTATATAATTCTAAGAAATGTTGCATGGTTAGTCTCAGTCTATGCTAATATCATAAATATTAATTCCCCATCTATTCTTGAGGAGTCAGAACTGCCTTATTAATTTTATTTGTTTAATAAAAGAGAAAATAAAATTGGAGAAAGAATTCTTCTACTTGCTTCCAAGAACAGAGGAGGTACTAATTATTGGTTAATTTAGTCCAAATATGAATGATCTGCTAATCAAATCTCTGATTAATTAAGTCTCATAAATTAGAATTGTGATTGCTTGGGAGGATTGGTTCTGAATCCACAATTGTTTAAATTTCATATAAAGCAAAGGGATGTAAAACAATCATAAATTTAAATCTCTGTGACTATAATACATAATGTGAAGACTAACAACATCCACATCAGTGGCTTTCATTTGGAATATCTGTTTCAAAAAAAAGGTTGTCAATTTTTTTAATAATATTGATCACACTAAAACAATAAAATGAAATACTATAACACTATAGTTAAAACTAATAAAGTTAATTTATATAAATAGCAGATATTACTCATCTAATCCAGAAAAAGACTATCACTGTAAAACTTATCTAGAATTTCTGAAACCTTAATAAACAGAAGCTTGAATATCTCTTCAGGAAGTTTGTGTCAAATTGGAGAATTATTATATATTTTAAAAATTGTGATCTAAACAAGTCCATCCCCCAACCTATAATTAGTGTATATGGTATTTTTATAAATGAAAGTCAGTAATATTTTTCTGTGGAATTTTTAGAAATTTCAATTTTTTTTCAATTTAGTTATATTTAATCTCTATGGCACCATATTGTGCTTTCATTTGTACAAAGAAATATTTCATATAAGTCAGAAGATATATCACATATGATTCTGTAGTCAATATCTTATGTTATATTGATTTCGTTTGACCTAAGCAATAAAATAAACTAATTGAATGGCTTTATTCCTCAGAACTTCATAAAGAGTTTGAGTGCTGGAAGTGTCAGAAGTGGAATCAATCTGAGGATCTTACATTTCAGGATCTGACCTTCTACTACGGCACTAATCCACATAGGGAAAAACAATAATCAAATGATGTCATTGATGAAGAATTCTAGAAATGCTAGAACTGGAATAATTTGAGGACCTTATACTCGAGAGTTTGATACTCCACCACTGGATTAAACTATATAAGGTAAGTCAAGCAATTAACTTCTGATGTAAATTTTTATTTCTGAGGGTATGACATTTAATTTCATCAAGGTTAAGTTGGCATAAGATATTCATTTATAAGGGGGATGTTGAAGTATTTTGATAGAACATCAACCTGCCATGTCCATGACCTGGAGTTTGAATAAAACATTTTTTTTCCAATTACAACCAGATTTAAAAGGTTTAGATTGTTAACCTATAACTAATCCAGATAGCTAATCGAAATTGACTGACAAATGAATATTTATTCTTATGGAAGTAATACAATTTTTTTCTTCTTCCCCTCCTTTCCTTATGTATTGATTTCTATATTTACATATCATACCCTTTCTGATCTTCTTATACACTTAACAATGTTATTTTCTACACTAAAATTTAACTTTTACAGTTTTAACTGCCCTGCAATCATCATCAGAGAAATAGGATTAAAAAGATCTCTGATGATGACTGCAGGACAGTCGAAACTATAAGATAAAGTTTTAGTATAAAAATAGTATTAAGTGGTATAAGAAGGTTGGAAATGGTATAATATTTATTCTTGTTAGAAGTCAAAATCAAGAATGAAAAATTATCATCCATAAGCATTTGGTAAACCTGATAAATAATAGTTTTGTAGTTCTGCTTCAGAAAAACTTATTCTCTGCAATAAGCTACTTAAACGATTTTTTTACCTATTATGTTATAGCTATTTGGAATGATAAATTCAAAGAAATTTATTATAGTTTGCTATGTGTACACATATATATTTATTAAGAATAAATTAAGATGTGTGTGCACAGGCATTTAATGTAAATATTCTAGGATACTCCGGAAATAAAAAATAATTATGCAAAAGCAGAAAACTTACTGAAAATAGCAACAAGCTAATTTGCATGTAAAGAAAAATCACTTTATGCAAATTAGCAAAGATAAAAATCTGCAGAAGAAGAATAATTAAATGAGAAGTGAAATAAAGTTGTGTGTAAAAACTAGTTGAAACATAAACTAGTGAAAGTGAAGTTGTTCTGGATATTAATAAAAAAAGAGCTCTAGTCAAGAATCTAATAAGACTATCTCTAAATTAATGTGTGTGAGCAAATTGTGCTTAGAGAAATATAGAGTTATAAACGACTGAGTTAAAGAGACTTTATAGATATTAAATTTTTAAGGAGATATGAATTTTAAGGAGATGAGTGATCTTATTCTCAACTGGTAATTAGCAAGTTGAATTATATCATTTTTATTATTCAGAGTAAATAAACTCTTGAAGTTTTATTTAAACTTTGTTGTTTTATTATTTATTAAAAATATAATTATCCAGTTGCCAGCTGACTGTATGGCCCTGGATATTTATAATTTATAAAGATCATGTTAGATTATCTTGGTTAACGTAGTCACTAGCCATGTTGCATTAATAGGCAAAGTATTTTTCATGTATCTATTGTATATACCACGCTTTCACAAAATTGTATATGCGTTAGGAAACATAAAAGTTAGAGAACTTAACATTTTTTTGTTAAAATGTTATCTGGTTTAGGATGGATGATTGAAGAGTTGGAGTGTGGAGTGGATTGAAGCCTGTCCATTAAAGTATGAGAATTAGCTATCTTAATACATATCTCAGCACTTATAGCATATATGTGTAGAGATGGTAATCTGGACCAACTGATGATTGCTGGTTTAGCATGAAATACGTATATTGGTGATTATTTATCTTTTCAACATATATGTGTTTCAGGTGTGTCCGTATTATGAGATAGTGTGGAGAGTGATGGGTCGTGTGAAAGTCTGTGCTCATATACCCTATATATTACATATATAAACACAGGTATCTAATAAGCCTATGTGTTACAGTTAATTCAATTTTAGATTCTTTAATGTTTGTATATTATTTTATTTATAATGTTGTTTTATAGTTAGATGTTTTAAAACTTTCAACTTTTTTTTTTTCAGAGATCAATCTATATCTGAATTAGATAACGTAACTACACATGAGGATTCAACAATCAGTTTAAGAAAAAAAGATCAACCATCAAGGTTTAATTTATTATTTTAGCTTTTTTAATATTATTGGGGTGGGCGGGGGGGAGGGGGTTAAAGAAAGAACATTTATTTTTAGATATATTTTTGCAAATGGGTTTAAAAAGTAAAGAATTTTAGAATTTCCAAAGGGATTTATATAAAAGCATCGCCAAACTATTTCCTTAATTTCCATCTTCTTAAATAATGCAAATATTTTGTGTATATGCTGTCTTTTTTCTTGACTGAAAAGAGATAAAGTTTTTGAATTTTTTTCTATATTTTATATTTATTTTAAGAACTCTTTCAGTTCAAGCCGCCATATTGAACTTTTTAAAATACTGTCCTGACACACAATTTTCACAATAACTTCAGTTTTAATTATGTTAGAGCAAAAACAATTATATTGCTAGAAACATTAAGGAAAACAATAAACATAAAATAAATAGTGATAACCATATAAAAAATAAGGAAAAAAAGAAATTTTCACATCCGAAGTAATTATTATTTTATTGTTTATTCATAATTTGAAAAGTAACATTAACTAAAATTGAAAATACATCTTCAGTGATAATTTCTTTATATTCCTCACAAAATTATCTTTCTAAACATGTCTTACCTGAGTTAATCCACAGCTTCACAATCTCCAAAAGAATTCGGATATAACTTCTTCATTTTTATCTTGTACCCCAAATGTTGTAAATGTCAAAGGCATCTATAAAGAAAAAGATTCATCTTAATAAAAGATACAAAAGAAATCATCATAGCAATTGGCTTCTTATCCATCTAAAACTAGAAATTGTAGGCTACTGTCTATATCACTGATAAAATGAGTTTCATCTCTTCATTTTATATTTTTTTGTGTACATCAGTGATGTTTATATTCTTTATGGACACCAGTGATGTTTATATTCTTTATGCACACCCAAGTGATGTGTATATTCTTTATGCACAGAAGTGATGCTATCTTATTATATTTATTGTACCACATAGATATAATTTATTTGCATATAGTGTATTTGTTAGCTATAGACTTGAAAATAATGTTATGAAACATATAGCAAAACCAAAGCATGAACAAGAGTAAACAAAAACATAAACAAGAATCAGAATGTGATTATGTTTGTGTATTCAATGTTTGTATACATTTGATTATTAGTTTTATAACTGTTTATATTCTTTATGCACACAAATGATGTTTATATTCTTTACACACAGAAGTGATGCGATCTTGTTATATTTATTGTACCACATATATATAATTTATTTGCATACAGATCATTTGTTAGCTATAGACTTGAAAAACGTAAACAAGAATCAGAATTTGATTATATATATGTGTATGCAATGTTTGTATACATTTGATTATTAGTTTTATAACAAATTACTTATAAACCATATTATATAAACATAATTAATGATTTTCGTAATAAATTATACTTTTTGAAAAACATTATTTTTATAATAGTGTAGGTAGAACGTTAGAAAATTACATTAGATATGAATGTATGTGATGGATAGGGAGGGGAGTGTTAAAAATAATTTCTGAGATAAAGTTTTTATTATTAATTTTTATGTTGCAATTGTAATATTTGCCTGTTCATATATTAGATTGTGTTGTGTCCTGTGCTCAGAATGCTGATGAGCTCCAAAAGTGATGGATAGTGGAATAATGACCTTCAAATATGGCAACTAGTAGTAACAAATAAACAATGCTGGATTAAGAACCTCTGCCTCGTTGTAGGATAGGATATTTATTTACCAAAAACTAGGTATTAATTGTGATAGAGAGCTTTTCCTCATTCTTTTTTTTTCCATCACTTAAATTAATGTAGACCCAATAATCATGAGTTTTTCATGTGATGGGTCATTTGCCCAAACTACCTGTGATAATAGCATTGTTTGTGAAATCACATTTCCATACTTTCACTACATGCACAGCATTTTTAGTTACAGTTTCCTTTTTCATTTTTTTAAAACTCAGATAGTACTGATACTATTGAATCAATTTAAAACTATATATGAGACAATAATTCCAATTGGAAAAGATTATGTCTTTAGGCAGCTCTATTTATGAATTTTTTAGCCTGCCATGGAAGCAGAAAGAACCTAGAAAATATGATCTAAAAATTGTCTATCTCATACAATCTGGCTAAGTTGTCATACCTGGAAGATTGCTCATTATAGTGATGATAATATTATTAATAATATGAGTAGTAATGGTAAAACAGAAAACAGTGGTTATACTAAAGATAAATATTATAGATATAATTTTTTCTAAATATCCGTACATGAAATATATGAATTTTATATGATGGAAACTCTTCAAAACCAATTCAAAGAACTGCACTGGTGACTAAAAAGCTGTAAAAAATTTAAGATCTACATAGTTATTCTGTTGAAACTCATCTCAGAAGTAAGTTTAATAGAATATGTGGATGTTTGCAAGTTTTTTTGGAGTTTCAAGTCAATCTGTGAAAGCAGAATGCATGTTGTTGGTTTTGGTGTAAAGTCTGATTCAATATCTTCTATCTTACTGATGAAAGACTAGTGGTATTAAAACTAGCCTTTACAATGATAGTCATATGCACATTTTATTAATACCTATGTCCCAAGTTTATATAAAGTAACATTTGGTTAACATATATTAAAAATGAAGTTCTTTACACAATTAATATAGTATACATATATAATACAGAGTGACTCTTTTTTTTGTTTTATTTCAACTGCATTGAAATGCAACTAGCTTTAATTTAATGAAATACGTTTTTAAAAACTTTTGCTTCCTACTTTAAACAATTCATAAAATAAGATTTAATGTATCAGTATTAAATGCAAACTTAAAACAGTTAAAATAAAATATAAATAGTCCCTTTTAAATGTAAGATTTACAAAGCAAGATAACTTTTGTTTCTTCCTAACAGCAAATATTAAACAATTCATATACAGCCATAATATACTTTAGCAATCTCCAGCTCTGCAATTTGATATAAGCATTGTTTCTTCATTTTTAATCAGAGTTATTCAGAGTAATACATCCAAGTTGTTTTTTCAATCATCCAGATTAAATTAGCAGATAATGGTTCTTTTTTTATTCACTAAGCATAATGGAAGTCTGCAATTTGAAATAAAAAATGAGAATCCAGTTTGAACACAAGAAAAGTTGATTATATATATATTACTTCATTTTGTTTTAAATAGCTTACTCCAGTTTTTTAATGCAAATTGATTAATTTGATAACACTTGAAGTGGCGGAAATTTTTTTTTGCTAACATTGAAATGAATAATACATCATCTATTTTAAATTCTCATGCATGAAACAAAACAACAAAAAAGATTGTAATTAACTTTTTTTGTTTTACATACATATCTTCAAACTTCTGCATTATATATATCTTTTGTGCCACTTTTATCTCCTAATAGAAATATTGTTTTTTTTTTGTTTATTTAGGATTTATTTCAAATGGTCATCATATAAGAAGAAATATTTAATACTCACTTATCTGTGGTATGCTGGCCCTATATGTCATTAATATGTGGTTACCAACATTAAATTAACAAGGTTTATTATTGCTTTGAGCCTGACTTTGTTCACCCATGTTCTTTATTTTACTTCTAGTCTTATTCCAGTTTCCTTCTTTATTTATATCTTCTGTTATAACAGGCATTGATATTTTTATTAAAATTGGCCCATGCTTTTCATAATGAAGCCATAGAGAACTAAAACCATGGATGTATGAATAGTGTAAATCATATATTTAAATGCTATATTTACTTTCTTTGCCCATCCTTGATTGTTCTGTTAATGTGTGTTTAATTATAGTTGGTTTTAACCACCTTTTTCATTCACCTGATTAAATGGAATGATGTAATCATTTAAAATGGTTCTTGGGTTTTCCTACAATAGAGATTTGTTGTTCTCATAGAAATCTAATAGTTTATTTAGCATATGCTTTCTTGATGGCATGCTGTGATGAATTTAGAAAATACATCATACATAACCACCAGTATCTAAACTGCATAAGTTTTGAAAGAGGTTCATATTGGAATTATTAAATGATTAGTATTTTTAATGTTTGTATTTTGGATTATCATTATTAAGATCATTTCCAATTAAATGCAGTTTTTTTATCAAATATATGCAGGTACATACAAATAATTCAACAGCTGTGGTTTTTGATTATTGTATTTATTCGTGATTTTATCATTATCATCAGGGATGAAGCTTTTTTGCCATATGCTTATATTTGCATTAAAAATATCTAAATATATTTTTATGCATCCTTTCTTAATATTACATATTATAATATTAAGAAATGATATATGAAAATATTTATGTTTTAAATACATATATTGAGATGGTTATGTGTCTCACAGCATACAACAATATACTAGCATATGTGAATGTATATAAATAAAATGGTAGGAAAAGTAGAAATAAGCACAAAAAAAATATTTTGTAGATATTTTCTATATTACAATTAAGGATTAAATAATTTTGAATTTAAAAAAAAATTATAAATTAAATATTTAAAAAGATCTAATTAACATTTCATTAATTCTGATTTGAAATTAAAACAAGCATGTTTTTATGTAACAATAGATATAGTGGTAATTATAAAATTCCACTATTTTGATTAGATTAAATTATTTTTTAATTAAAGATTGTATAACATATTTTGATAATGGTTCTACAGGGTTGTTTTTGAAAAGGTTAAAGTAAATTGAAAAGAGTCATTAACTTTTTTCAGTCAAGGTAGGGAAAGAAAATGTACTTTTAGTTACTATTCTTTTTATTCCACCCTGACTATAAAAAAGTTGGGGGGAAAGGTCAGAGGGTGTTTTACATGAGTTTTTTTTAGAGTTTTACAGATTATAACATGATTACTAGGAAAATATAACTGAAAGCAAGTCAGTGCAAGTTCAGCTGCTGCTACTAGTTCACAATGGTAGAATTTGAATTAACATGGAAATAAAGGGCCTGCTTTTTTGCATTCTTCATAGCCCATATTGTGTACTAGTCAGTATGCCTGAAGTCTATCAAATTCTAGATTATATGGAGTTGATTAAATGCCATATAGTTACCTGGATTATACCTTTCCTGAAGATGACAATAAGTCAGTCCACTTTTTTAGAAGGGGATTAGCTTACAAAGAGAGTCCATTAGCTTGCTGAAGTGGTTTATGTGTACTATTTTATCCATATGCAGAGAGGCATGGATAAAGGTACTATATCACATTATTTATAAAGTGCAGCTGGTGAGTAGAAAGTTATATATATATATATTAAGAACAATATTATTTAAAATAATTTATTGAAAATGACAGTTGGAATCTCTAGTTTAAAAGTGAAACAAGTAATTTTTTTTACTTGAATTAAAAGTCTAAAAGCAAAAAATTGATTTATAGATAATTTTATTTTAAAAAAAAAAACTTCAAAAATCTTTTTAAATTAGGAAAAATACTTGCTGGAGTATTTTTAAAGACATTTACAATTAATTAGGAGTAAGCTGGAAAAAAAACTTTGATGGAGGACTATCAAAAGAGTAAATATTTTTTTAAAGAAAACTTACCATGAAAAAAAATAATAGACTAATTAATAGCTTTAATTCATATATCTATTTTTTATAGAATTAATAGCTTTAATTCATATATTGTCTCTTTTTATATATACACACTTTATACATGTGCATTTATATATTATTAAAAATGAACTGATTTTTTTTATAAATCTATGACAATTCAAATGTTATTTTTTAAATTATTATACAGCACATCTGAGTGCTTATGTATATGTGTGAATTTTATGTATGTTTTCAACATGGAATTAATTGTGAAAAATATAATACTTTTAATAAGTTTATTATTTTGACACATTAAAATATATGTTATAAATGTCAGTGAGTACGTGCATTTCTATGTGCACACACATATATATTAAATCAGTCACCAGTTATGTATTATAAAAATGAATTTCATTTCTAGGATTATGATAATTCAAGTATGTTCATAAATTATAACAAGTCTGTCAGCTTATATATATATGTGTGTGTATTTTATGTAAACCTATGATGACGTATTTGTAAATCACAATGTGATAGCTTATTGTTTTAATCAAAATTAGAATGCTTAATTTGTATGTATAGCCATATTCAGCAGACCATAATTTCATTTTAATTATTAATACCTTGATATTTTATTGTTTAAATTATTCTAGTGAATTTAAATAATCATAGAATAGATTTAAAATATATTGTATCTCTTGATCATTGTAATAGTTTATAGAGTTCTTGCTTCCTGAGCTAGATTCACACATAATTGGTTATTATATAAAGGGGATTTTATTTAGTGTTTATGACATCCAATTGATGATGATCCTAGTTGGTACAAAAGGGATATCCTTTAAAGTTCATGCACTACATTTTCATTATTTATTTTGAAATTAAGTTTATAGTTTGTCAGTACATTAATGGTACTAAGTGGCCAGAGCATTGATGATCAGCATGTTTTAATATCCCAGTATTATTTTTTTAATATTTTTATGGATTGGCACTTAACTTTATGCATCTAAATTATTGTTTAAACAATCTGCCCCAAGCTGGCAAGTGCTAAATAATAACTTGGTTTATAGTAGATCCATTTCAAATCTAGTCACAAGATTGACTGTTCATTTATTGTATTTTTGATCATTCTTGAGGATGTATGATTATTGCTTTTTTATATTGCTGGTGAACTTATAGTTACTTATATTTATAGTTCAATGCTGATCTTTGATCTCATGTTCATTCCTTTTATATTTAATTTTATATTTTGTTTATTTGGAGATGATGATGATTTTCCATTATCCCAGGTTCACTGCTGTTTCTCCACATCAGTACAATATATTGAAGCTATTCATATGCACACATATATACACATCATGTTTGTATGTTAAAGAGTATGAACAAAATTTAAAAATAGAAGTTTTAATAAATTTTTATAAATAAAAATTAAATCTAAATTGTAAATGCACAGATAAAGATATTTGATATAATTAATTATATTATTATTTTGTGTCAAATGCAAAATATTTTCTAAAATTTAAAAAGATAATTGATTCTAAATTTAACTTAAAAGTAAAAAGGTGTTTTTTTAAACATTAAAAAAAAGTGATGACACTCTAGAAAAAGTAATTAAAATGCATGTTAACAGATTGCTTGATTAAATTTTAGAAGTGATTAAAATAGTTTCATTACTAAGGCTGTTATTCCAGCTCAAAAATATGAGCTTGCAAATATGGTATTGGACAAATAAACTCAGACCTCAGTGAAAGTAATGGAGTTATCTATACCCAATAGATCAAAGGATTCAAACAAGTGATGGATCTGAGTTTTACAGATAACTCCAAATCATATAAATAGTGCTGAAAATTACATTTGTGATGATCTACCTATTATTCTACCTTGATCCTGCCAGTGATTATTATTTATCAATTATTATTCTACTTTAATTAATTAGTATTTTCAGTTTTAGCAAACCTTGCTCTGGCAAAAGGCAGGTAAAACCTATTGCTGAGTCACATCAAAGAAGCCAGCAACAAAAGAAGAAATGATCCAACTGTGTGTCCACTATGGATCCACCTTAGAAGAGAAAAAGGCTGATATCCAGGGCTGCAAGAAAAACCAGCTACTGAATCAAGATTAATTGATATCTGTGCTTCCAAAATGAATATGAAATAGTGATTTAAACCTTTATCCACTATAGCTATGGTTTTAAGAATCAGTTCTGCAAATAACTAAAGACTGGATGTGAACTGTTAAGCTGAAAGAATAAATATAAGTTTTAAACTAATACTTAGTTAAGTATTATCTCCAATCTAATGAAATATGTTAATGAACAGTTATGTAATTAATCTGTTTATGTACAGGTATGTTAAGAGATTATAGTTTGTTCTATTTAAATATCATGTCACAATTTAGTTGCCACTAACTGTAATAAATTAGTTTATAAAAAGCAATTAGTTTGTAATCTCAGTGTCTTACCATGCTATTAAAAAGAGTATATTAGTTAACCCATTCAGTTGCAATTTATTTTATTGGCCAAGTGAGGTAAAACTCTGATTGGTCAATTATAGAATCAGCAGTAAAATATATATTCATCTTTTAATATTATATTCATTTTAGCTTAGTAGTAAAAAGCAAATTAATAATTTGTCAGAATGTGAAAATGGACGAAAGTTTTTTCAAAAATAAATTTCTGTTTATAACTAGAAAAATATTTTATAGTGGCAAATTTAAAAAGAACATTAGTAACCTATTAAAAAATGTTGCGTATGTCAATGATTTTCTTTCTTAATTTATGTTTGTGTAAAAGTAAATAATTTTTACTAAAATCTTACTATTTTCCTAAAATAATTTATATTTTCAGCATATTTTACCAAAATACATTATAATATGTAAATAAATGCCAGAAAAATATTCTAAAACAATTTTTATTTGAAAATCAAATAAAGAGCTTGGGGCATTGTTGTTGACAAATATGAAAATTGTTGTTAGCGCTGGTTTCTTTTTCAATTTACATTTCTACTTTGATAATGAGAGCACGTCTCTTGAAACTGCCCACAGGATAGTTTAATTTTATTTTGTTTTAAGCATAAAATAGCTTTGCGTTCAGGTGCAATAGCGCCTATATTATTTTTACAAGTAGATTTTTCACACAAAGTTTTTGAATTATTTTTGAATTACAATTTACATTTCTGTAAAAATATACAATTTTTTACTAAAATCTTACTGTTTTTCTAAAATAATTATGTTTTCAGTATATTTTATGAAAATAATTTATAATATGTCAAAAAATACTTTTAAAATGGTCTAAAACACTTGTTTATCATTTTCAAAATGAAACAAAGAAGTTGGAGTGGTAAAAATTATTGCAGTCTTCTTTGGCCAATATAGTCAAAAGCCAATCGGCATGAAGCAAGGACCATCTTCTTCCATTGTTAAAACTAAAATTTGAATAGTATTGATTTTTTACTTGTAAAATAATTCAAGAGAGGGCAGCATCTTACGGTACATCAACAAAGCTTTAAAATGACCATAAATTCTTTATTATAGCATTAAAAATAACAGAATTTGAGTGACTTGAAGCCGTGATTGTTTTTAACTGGACAAGGAAGAGAAAGAGTTAAACCATTATTTCTATTTAAAAGATAAATAACCAGTTAAAGCAGTAAATTTATTAAATTACGAATGGAAAACAAGCTTGCTGCATAGGCAAACCAGATTGGGGTTTCATTAAATAGATGTATGTTTTAGCTAAATAGTCTTGTATTTTAATTATTATTATTGATAAGAATGTATGGCTGCTTTCTGTCAATTCAGGTTATGAGTTACATCTCACACCCAATCTTATATACACATTAGTATTAGATGATTGTAACATCATTTGTGACTACTAATCTCTTAAAATCATTATATCATTTAAACAATGATGTGCAGTAGATGATCAATTCCTACCACATGCCATTCATTTTACTTTCAAGCATGTGGTGTAGTGATACTATGTGACTGCTAGTCACTATGCTATACATAGAGTAGAAGATTAATTCCTACCATAGGCATACAATTATCACATTGTATTTGTTCTTATATAACTATTGTAATGCAGATGTGAATCCCTATATTTTACAATTATATTTTATTATTTATTATGTACCTGTAATTGATCACTATATCTTTGCATAATTAAAGTTCAATTAGGTTCATTTAGCTTAAGTTAATTTATACATTAATTAACTAAAGTCAAGCCAGTGTATGTTTGTGTTGTGATTACATGAATAGAGTTGTCTCATTATTTTTGGCAGTTTGTAATTTCTATTTGCAATCAATAACTTAGGTAAATCATTGGGAGTCTCTTGTTTTCTCCCTAACCTTAGCATTAGTAGGCTGTAAAAAGAAAAAGTTAGTATTCTGTGATGTCAGAATGTGGAATGCACATGTTGATTGCTATTGGGAGAATTGTACATAGGTTATGAAATTCTGATAGTTACAGATATATATTTTATTTTTTTGTTAATCTGGCACCCCAATGCCAGGTTTCAATATATGAACCACATATCCCTGAGATAAATATTTTTATATATAGCATCTGAAATGCGAGGCTTGAATATATGAACAATGATTCCCTGAGATATATATAGTATATTTTTATAAGATAGTTGTAGTATCAATGAAGTAGCCACATATTCCTGAGAGACGTAGATTTTAATGATGAAAAAAAAGTTTAAATAGAAAAAATTTGTTTGTCTTGTTAACATAAATTTGACAGGTATAGA
The DNA here is from genome assembly GCA_028023455.1 of Epiperipatus broadwayi. Classification (NCBI taxonomy): domain Eukaryota; kingdom Metazoa; phylum Onychophora; class Udeonychophora; order Euonychophora; family Peripatidae; genus Epiperipatus; species Epiperipatus broadwayi. The sequence goes on from JAQFVV010006222.1 coordinate 8,108,637, forward strand.
AGGGAGAGAGTTTTTTTTGAAGAAGTTTGTTTTAAATTAATAAAAGTAAAATGTTATTGATTGCAAAAATATATTTTGAAAAAAGTTTATTTGTGACATGTTATTACCAATAATGAGAATAATGTATATATACATACACATGACACAATAAGAATGATTTTCATGTCATAAGTTGGTTTTGACTGTGAGAAAATAAGCACATCCTATGTTATATATATATATATGATATGCTAGAAGACTATTAGCTGATTACAACCCAACATGAGATGCTGCCCAGAACAATGGAAGTGTGCAGATTGGATGGGACTTATTCATTCCCACTATGTACATCAGCTGAAGAGGTATTTGGTAACATTATTTGCTATTAAAATAATTATTTTCTAGAGATTAGTTGTATTATTATTAGTACTTACAACAATAATAATCATTGGAATATCCATTGTTGCTAACATAAATTGATTCATAATGATAAGTCTTATTTAATTGCATGTAAATGAACTAGGTATACTGTATTACTAACTTGAAAGCTCACGCCAAGGACTATTGGATAGTATTATAAATTAATTGTTGAAATAGAATGAACATTATCTAGTTCAGAGCCAGTTAGACATTGTTTAGTTAACAATAATCTAACATTAATTAATCTTGGCAATTAAACTAATTTGGCGCAGTCAAGTACAGAACCTGCAGAAACAAAAGAAACACATAATATGTAATCATTAATGGCCACCATGTTGCAAATGCCAATAGGAGAATTTGATGTCAAGAACCCTACCAACTGGTCATTATATGTCAAACACATAGAGAAATTTTTTCTTGTTAACAATATTAAGGAAAACTAGATAAAAGTGGCCGCATTATTAGGATTATCTGGATTGAAAGTGCTGGAGATTGCAAACCATCTATATGAACCGGCAGAGCCCAAAAGTTTTCAATACAATGAAATAGTTCAAAAATTAACAGCACACTTCTGCCCCCATTCGTCGAAACACATTGCAAGATTGCATTTTAGAAATTGACAGCAAATGAAGGCTGAAAGTTTCAAAGAATTTGATATAGCTCTCAGGGAGTTAGCAAAAATTTGTGTCTATGGACAATTTCTAGAAAAAGCCCTGTTGGAATAGTTATTATGGTTCATATATGACACTAAATTTTGAGAACAACTACTAGCCTATTTGGAGTTAAATTACAAAGATGCCATTAAAAGAGGAATTGCACGAGTTTGTGATGAATCAGGCTAAAGAATATCTTAATACCATGCTTACAGCAAACTATTTGGGAGACATCTTAGGATAAATGTATGTCTTACTTTGTACTTACTAGGATTTCATTCTTTGTTAAATAAACCTTAAGAATTACAAGAGAATTTATTTTATCATCATTAAAGTTAATCATATTTACTCTGGGATACCCAATTCATTTTATAATTAATGTTAAAGATTATTTTTGCTAAATAAGATATGTTCATTAAAATATTGTGGCAAATATTTAAGAAAACACTTCCATATTATAAATCATATTCCATCTGATCATGGCAATAAGATGCTTAAAGGATTGATAAGAAGTATTGTAGTAGTAGTAGAGGTTATGAAAAGAAGGATTTTAATGTAACCTTAATGACATGTGCTTCTAATATTAAGGGTCTTTAATTTTATAAGTGTGAGATGAGAGTTCTCCACTTAAGTTATTAACATTGCTTTGATCTTAACAATATTTTGTTACAATTATTTACCCTGTATGTCTTATTATAATGGTGACCTATGGCCTTTATTTTGAAACCTGGTGAGCTTAGCTTATACCATTTTCTCTAATTTTGCATGTTACAACATATATATATACATTGAAATGGTAACTGGTTTATTTAACCATATAGGAGGGGTGTTTATTGTAATGGCATTTTTTTTAAATTGACTATTTTTTTTTTTTGGTGCTTTCTTATTTTCTGATTATCTTACCTCTCTAGACTGGATTTAGTCATGATAATATCTGAAAGAAATTACTAATACTTAAAAGTAGATTATATCTGCATACCAGCATTAAAAGTAAATGTGTTATTTTAATGATAAGGGTAATGTGATCTAAACATTAATATCTACAACCAATTATGAAATTTGTAATTTGTCTGTTGATTATTTCTAGGCAGTTAACTTAAACTGTTATATAAGACTAATTAGCGTAAAAGAAACTTTGAAACAAAACTCTGAGGTTTTAAAAATATTTAATAAAAAAAAAAACTATCAATGTTACATTTTGTCTCACCATAATATATTTATTCTATTAATAAATAAGTAAATAAAGACAACATTAAGTTGACAAAATATTAAAAAGAAGAAAGAAAAAATAATATACAATTAACAAAATGTCTGAAGGTAAATAATCCTCATAATAATAATTAACAGTTTTTTTTATAAAGGCCTTCATTAATTATTTATTAAATAAATGAAATGTCTTAATAGTATTTTTCACAATCAGTTCCATTGTAGATACCTTTTGATATATTTTACTTTTCTATGTCTTAACTTATATATTTTCTCCATTCCTATTTGATCTTCTCTTGGGTGATGATTAGTTATGAATCTTCTGGAGATAATTTTGCAGATGAATGATAATTGCTATTTAGTTCATGGATAACTATTCACCAACAGACTAGTGATAGACATATGAACTGGTCAAAACAAGATTTTCATTCACTCAGCACATAAGACAGCATACTAATGGGACTTTAGCCTGCCATGGAGAATATCATATAATTGCATTTTATGGTTTTTATAGAATGTAAATTTGGCTTCTCAATGTTTGAAATTAGCTAATTATTAGTTATTGCCACATTTACATTCCTGAAGATTTCAGGTTTAGTTATCTTGCAACCAATCAATCTTTTTACAACAGGGAAAAATATAAGTGATAAAATCTTATTGTCCTAGTCTTATATTTACTATCTAATCTGTTATGGCTATTTTTTGATAAACAGGATTTCTTTCAATTTTGACTTTTATTCCAGGAGTTAAATTTAGATTTTTAATCTGTCTTTGAAATTATCTCCAGCCTTATTACTTTTTGTTCTCTGTTTTCAAATTTACTGTTATTACTTAGCAACATTTTCCCTCTTAAATTTTTTTATTAAAAGAAATTAAAATTAAGTATAGTTTATATTTTATGTTTTAAACTTTTCTTAATTTATTAGAAGTATATAGAATATAAACATATCTGATAATAAAATGCATATTTTATACTTAGATCTTTTTTTATTAATTATACTTATATTAAAGCTTTTAATTTATTGTGGAGTCAAAATATTGAATGTTAACACAAGTAGTTAATAAAAATTAATTTTGTATGGATTAATAAAATTTCATTCCAAAATACTATATTCATGCTAATAATCTTTGTGCCACTGACAATATCATTGAAGTGGTAAACTGGTTCACTACAAAGGCTATGTATAAATCAACTATAATATTTTTACAAGATAATTAAACAGGTTTCTACTGAAATAAACAATCATAAAAATATGTGACTAAATCTAGAAACACATGTTTTCTGTTTGTCTTTATTCTTTAGATTGGGATTAATCAACACAATATTTGAAATAAATCACTCCTAATTAAAAATAGCTTATATTTGGATGCCAGTATTAAAAGTAAATGTACTATTTTAATAATGCTGGAGAATGTGCTCCAAAACTAATTCTCAAATTGATTATGAAATATCAATTTATAATTTTCTTTTATACTGAATGGTGAATTGATTATTTTTTAGGCAATGAGGTTCAAAATATTTTATAAAACTAATTAATATAAAAGTGACTTTGTAACAAAATTGGTAAGATTTTAAAAAATATATTTAATAACAATAAAAAAAATGTTAAGAGTCAACTTTTGTTTCTCCATAACATAATAATTATAATAATATACAAGTAAATGAAAAATATTAAAGGTAGTGAGTGGTTGGTTAGACATTCACTCCGTATGGTGGCGTTGTTTTTCTTGAAAAAATATAACTTATGAACATTCCCAGGCCTTTTTTTTTTTTTTTTAATTTCTTGTTTTTTTTTAGTTTTTTTATTATTTGCAAATAAATTAAACACAAATTTTATTTTTATGTAAACATTTATTTTTATTAACATCAACAAAATAAATAAATATAAAATAAAATTAACATTTTTCGTTTTTTTTTTTTTGGGGGGGGGGGAATTCTTTTTGTTTTTTAAATGTAAAACTTAGTACGCTTATTGGGGTTGTATTTTTGTTTTCATATTTTTGTTTAAAACATAAATCCTAAAGTTAGTAAGCTTTTTTTTTTTTTGGCTTCGCTTTTTGGGGTTTTTTTTTTTTAATGTAAAACTTAGTAAGCTTATTACAGTTGTATTTTTGGTTTGCTATTTTTCTTTAAAAAATAAACCCTAAAGTTAGTAAGCCTTTTTTTTTGGTTTCACTTTTTTTTTTGGGGGGGGGGGGGGGTTCTTTTTTTTTTTAAATGTAAAACTTAGTACACTTATTATGGTTGCATTTTTGGTTTCCTCATAGTTCACGTATATAATCAGAATAATTTATTTTGATATGTAATAGCATATATTTACATGTATGTCTGTATGCGTATAATGTATATGCAGTTATAAATTTAAAATTAATAAAATGATATAATTAAATGTAGTTGTGTGAACATTATTATATGTGTGTAACCACTTAATGCAATAGATTTAAAGAAGCATTACAACTCTTTTAAATTAATAATATAAATTTGAAATATTCTCAGTTAAAAACTCTTTGTTTAAATGCATTGGTATACAAATTTCAATTCCTGGGATAGTCTCACACACATATATAATAAAATGTTTACAAACTTAAACTCTTTTAAAAAAAGTTATCTGTTTTTATAAATAAAAAAAGTTGTCAATTCTTGGGAAACCATCTGTAAGAAATCAGCAACAACCGAAATCAACCTATCCTTAGGGTCTTATAGACATTGGCCCCGCTTATGTATTCCCTATTTAGTATATTCATTGCAACCTTTGAACAATAATTAGAAAACAATAAATTTGTTAAGATAGCAATTAATGAAACTTGGGATTAATATTTTAAATGTATTTTAAAAATAAAAACTTGTCTAGTTCTTAAATTAAATTCCAAAACTCTAAACACTTGTTAAATAATAATTTATTCAGTTATTATTCTATTACTTGCTAATATTTGTTTTATATATGTTTACTTTATAACCCACCTGCATGTGTCATTCAATGCACTTATGTTTATTTAATCTATATTTAAGAATTAAAATATATTAAATTATAAACAATGTGTTGTGTATCATTTGTAGTCCATTTCAAATCTTAGTTAAATTCCTTAATACTAGTGTTAATTATTAATGTATGCATCAACAAATTTCACATTTATTAGGGTTTCTTTCTTTTTTTGGTATAAATAAATTTAAAAAAACAAACTGTTTGTGGCTACAGTAATATATCAGATGTATAGCTTGAACAAAGTGGTCGTTAATTGTGAGAATCGAACATCTAGGTTTTCCAGCACCATGTTCTTTGTCTCATTGAGATTATCGAGAATATGTTGTTGGATGTGTTACCTCCTTCAAAGTATCATTCAGACATGCCCTTTGTCAAGGTTTTGCACCTTAAAACTTGACTACAGAAGTGTGTAAACCCTCTGATAATTATTGCTTGGTCAAATCGTGTGATTTCAATAAAAAAATTAAACTTTATTTACAATTAATGGTTTATACATAATTGTAAGACACACACACACCCTCACATGACACTGTAAAACAGTGTGAAGTGTGTGAATTCACTGAAATAATTTACTGTGATGTGACAACATGGCCTGTAATGTATAGAACAATAGAACTGTTGTATACATGTAACACATGGCCGCAAAAATATGTTCAGCCATGTAAACAGCATTTTTATGTGTTTTAGTACATAAATTGTGCCATCACGTGGTGTGGAGGTCTAACAAACAACTACCATATTAAATAAAATATTTTAAAAAAAAGAAAAAATATATAATTAATAAAATGACTAAAGTTAAATAATCAACATTATAAAATTTTTTACAGTTTACATATTTTTTATAAAGGCCATCATTAATTAATTATTAAATATAATATTTTACTGGTATTTTTCATAGTTCAGTTATAGATATCTTTTTATATATTTTACTTCTTTGGGTCTTGACTTACATGACATTTTCTCCATTTTTGCTTGACCTTCTCTTGGATAGTTTTTTAAATATTTTTTTGATTAATAAGTTACTTGAGAGTTATTGGAAATTTTGCAGATGAACATAATTGCAATTCAGTTCATAGGTAACTATTCAACAATGGACTGGGATATGCATAGTTAACTGGTCAGAGCAATATTTTCATCCACTTAGAACATATTGTGGCCAGTGGTGAACAGATTTACCAATGGGTCTTTAGCTGCTATGAAGAATATAACTGTTTGATGGTTTCCATAGCTTTAGATAAATGGAGATTTGATTTCTTAAAATTTAATATTAGCTAATTATTAGTTATTGGTGCCTCACACTTCTGAGAATTCCAGGTTTAGTTATATTGTAGCCAATCAGCTTCTTCACAGCAGAGAAAATTTGATTGACTCACTCTTATACACTATATAATCTGTCACCACTGTTTTTGATAAATAGGATTTCTTCTCTTTTTATAATTTAACTTTTATTCTAAAAGTTAAATTTAGATTTTAATCTGCCTTTGAAATTATCTCCAGACCCCTTACTACTTTTTGTTTTCTGTTTTTGAATTTACTGATGTAATAAGACTAGTTCTCTTTAAAAAAAAATTATTATCAAAAAAAATATTATTTGTTTAAAATTTAGCATGCATTTTATGTTTTTTTTTAATATATTATAAATACATAGAATGTAAAACATCTCTGATAATAAAACATATACTTTATATTTAGAATCTCTTTTTTTCTATTAATTACACTTTCATTAAAACTTTTAATCCATTGTGGGGGCAAAATATCAAATGTTAGCACTTGTAGTTAATGAAAACTGTTTTCATGTCAATTAATAGTTTTGTTCCAACTTATTTTATGTATTATATATGTACTAATAATCTTTGTACTACTGGGTGGAACAATACATATAATGTTAAATGATTATGATGCTAAATACATATGTAAATTGTGGACAATACTTTCTCCAAAGCAAATGTTTTAAATAATTGGCCTAGCTTTTAGCTACAGGGCTTAATTATATTTGAAGACATATATGCATATGAATTGTGTTTTTTTATATATAGAATTATGATTTGTTTTTAAAACTGACTATAATCAAATAGTTGAAATGTTGGAATAAATTTGTATTTTTGTAAGTTGATTCAGAAATAAGACCATGTTTTTCAAGAATTTTGAGGATTATTTGTTTATTAAAAATCTGATGAAAAATAACAGGAGCATATTGTCAGAATAACTGGAAGTGAAATAAAAGAGTTTCTAATAAATCCAAATAGAATTCTTCTCACTAATAAAATATTTTTTCATGTATTACAAAGAAACATCTTGTTGGAAATCTTCCAAATGAATAAATATTCTCATCACAATGTAGAAATTTTTCAATCCATATAGCATATCAGTATGTGTCTTTGTCCATAGATTCCTGTAATCAAAGATTCTTAACAGTTTGTGCAGAGTGAAATTATTGATGATAAATATATATAGTTTTGATTTTATCATATTTGAAAATGAGTATTCAGATAATGGTTTAATTAAATTCCTTTTAAATTTTATGTGGAATGGGATGTGAATCTTGTAATTATAATTAATTAATGAAATACTGCATTTCAAAATAAGGATATATTTATTTTAATAGTACTGAAATTATATATTAATTAATTTGTATTTACATTTTTTTTCTTCCTTTATAACTATTTATCAAGTTAAATAAAATTTTAAAAAAGCATCTACCTAAAATTCCTAACAACAGTGGTAGAAGTTAAAGTTGAAGCATTGCTCTGCATGATTTGATGACAGAGTCTTGAGCTCCATGGATCACATGAAGATCTATCACTTCCAGACAACTTTTTTAAGAACTCCTGGGCAATAGAGCCATTTGATTATTATTAAATGAAAGAATTGACAATTGTTTCTAAGTTCCTAAAAAACATACAGTACTAAATATAGACAAATAAAATGATTTAAGGATATTAAATTAGAAATAGTATTATTTAAACTAATAGGGGAAATTAGTAAAACTGTGGGCGTATGCTGATCAAATGAAAAAGCAGTTATAAAGATGTAATAATCCTACTGACAACTAATTGAGAACAAAAAGAATTAAGAATAAAGTTTTCTGAAAAACTTCCCAATTGCTTAGAAAAAGTATCTGGGAATTCAACATAAGGTTTGGTGGTTGATCAAATAAGAAACAAAAAAATAAAGACAAAAAAAGATAAAAAAGAAGAGATATATACAGAGAAATAGAAGGAATTTTAAATTTAAACTATTGATCTCTATCTTGGTTTAAATTTGTTGCTGGAAATCATGGCTGCAACCAAATTAATGGTAATAGCATATTTTCTTGATCAGTCTCCCATAAAAATCATTCTCATGTTTAGGATTAAATCTTTTTTAGAAATTATATTGCTTTTCATATGCTTCATATATTCCTACAATGAAAAGAGCTCTTATAATTGTATATTGAATACTATCACAATCAATAAATTAAGGAACTTATCAATTGACCTTATAATCATACCATCATATTTTAGACTATTAATTCAAAATTTTACATTACATTTTTTTAATGCTTTTGTGCTTTGTCATTGGGAAGTTTATGCCTCACTTCCATATAATAAATATGGCTGAATAACAATCATATATAAGAATAACAGAAACAGATCTTAATGCATTTTGTTTTTAGCAGGGGGATGGAATTAAATGATTAGTTGTTAGATATGAGATTAGGTATTTCAAAAAGAGTATGTGAAAGAAAGATTATTTATTGAGAAAATTATGATTAAGAAATTAGGTCAGGCTATTGCTTAAAGACAAAAGACTAATAAAAGAGATGCTGGAAGAAACTGCAGTAAGTATGAAGAAAATATTTAGAGGAAGAAAGAAGTTGACTGGTTCTCATAAGAAGAGAGTAAAACAAGCATCCAAAAGGCTTGGGCAAGATAATTAGTTTTATTATTCTATTAACAGTTTGTGTAAAAAGATTTTAATGTCATAATTTATTTCCATATTGATTTTCCATCAATATTTATAGTTATTTATAGTCATCATCAATCTGGCATTATTCTGGCATATCACAGCAAGTCTTTTGTTTTTTTTTAAATTTATAATATCGGAAATATGAATTAAATTTTATGCAAATAATTGATGTTTGATTTTTTCCTCCCAAAATTTATATATTGTACTGCTACTGAGCAGCACTCATTAAAATTTTTGTTTACAATTACTAAAAAAATTTTAAACTTCATTAATAAATAATAAAATCAACAAGTTGTTTGTAAATAATTGAATTAAAATATCTCATTTGAAAATAAAAGAAAATGATCTATAAAAGTTTAAAGAGTAATTGGAAAGGGGAGAAGGTTTAACTTACAAAAGTTAAAAGTATAAAAGTTTCAGAAATAAATCTTTTATATGAAAGTAAAAATACTTTCATTTCATTTAAACTATTAAAGGAAAAGAAAAAAGAAATCTTAAAACTAAAAAAAAAAGAAATCTCTTTTCATTTAAAATAAATAAGATTGTAAATGATGAATTGATTGTAAACATAAAGGAATAGTAAAATGTGTGTGTGTTAAAAAACTGGAATATGAAAGTTAAATATTAAAGAATAAATGAAAGTGTATAAGTTAAAAGAAATTCCCTCAAATATTGCAAAAACTCAGAAGCTACCTAAAAACAGAATTAGCAATGGCTACTAAGTAAAAATCCATAAGCAACAGAATTAGCAATGGCTACTAATTAAAAACAGGCTTAATTAATTAAAATCTTATCAAAAATTTAATCAAAAGCAGTGGAAAAATTTTCAACAATGGATATAGCTGGCAGTATAGAAACCATTTAAAAATGACAACAGATCTTTACATAAATAGTCAGGTTTTTATCATTCAATCAGTTCTACAATCAGTCTTTAGTTAGTCATATCACATCCAGAATCAGTGTTTTTATGTATTTAAAGACAATGCAGTGTTAGCAGCTGTCTGAAGCATACAGCCAGATTCCAGCCTCAGTTTGATGGAACATCAGCAAACTATCAAATAAAAGTAATGCCTGCCTAATAACTTAAAACCGCCAGAGATTTTTAACTGTCTTGAATAAGAATATTACAAAATAGCTATCATAGGAACCTCCACAGAAGCCTAAAATCCAACTGATTGAAAAAACACATGAAGCAGCAAACAGCAAGAATTCAACATCTAAAATCCTATAGGTAATAAAAAACACTTTCTTATTTCATTTCTGTTATACCAATGTAGCGATTGCAATAATTTGAAGCCTCCAGAGTTAATAAAGCAATTCTATAGCATTCATAAAATGAACTATTGATGTATGTGTTTTTAAATGTGTATTTATTTAATGCTTTATGATATACTAATTTCATGTATTTATTTAATTCTTTGTGATATCTTATATTTTATTGTATGAATTAAAAGTGTGTATGTGGTCATTATATAAAATACCAGTGTTAGATTAATTAAGAAGTTATAAAAATAGTTTAAAATTATAATAGTAATCATTTAGTTAAAATAAATTGTCTTTAAAGCTTAATATCTATTGGTTAATTCTTTTACCATTAATTAAAGCAGCAATGTATTATATTATTTTTTTGATTGAGCTAGGTGAGATTTCTTAGGCACTGAGTTAGTTTGCCATTATTAAAAGTGCATTATTTACTCTTTTGGGGTAATTAACTGGCGCCTGGAATTTTCTCCAAAACAAAAAAATGCTTTGAATGGTAGTTGTTGAATTCTGCAGCGGAGAAGATCTGTCCTTTAAATATGGTCACAGTCATATATATTTTATATATAGGTCTGGCTTGGGCATGGGTACCCTCTGGATATTATGCTTCTCTGCCTAAGGGAGCATGGTGGTGCAATAATTAAATTGCATTAGTGTAGATCAAATTAATAAATAAGTGTATCATATTTTTTTGTATAAAAGTAAGTCTTATAATTTGCTTTCACAAGTTTAGATTTTATTAAAGAGTTAAAAGTTCATGCTAGATTAAGTTCCCAAGTGATCTATAAGCCACACCCAGTTCAATATATTATAAGGGGATAGGGGTAATAAGTTAGTCATACCTGCAGTGATAGCAAAATCATTGTCAATCCCAAGTCAATTGAAAATAATTCAAATAATGAAATTTACAAAAAAGTATAATATTTAAGTATATTAAATTATATTAAAATATTAATTAAGATAATAAAGTATTAGAGTAAGATATTAATAATGTTTAATATCCAAATATATAAGAAATGTTATATATTAAAGAGAGCATGAGCTCTCATTGAGAGATCAGGCCAGTTAACTCCTTAGAGCAACTACAAGTATCATTTCCCATACATCAACCAGCATTCTCAATAAGTAAAAGTAAGTAATACTCAAAATAATCATTCATCATTATGAATGATCGATAGTAAAATAAATCAACAGTTCATCTTGTGGTTGGATTAGAAATGAGTCTACTATAGACCAGGCTAACTATTGAGCCCTTGCCAGCTTGGGCAATTTAAACATTAATTTGGATGCATCAACATAAGTGATCATACATTAGAATCTATTATTATCAAATCAATAATGCTGGGATATTAAAACATGCTGATCATCATCAATGCTCTGGCCACTTAGTACCATTAATGTACTGGCCATTATAAACTTAATTTCTACTAAGAACTAAAATAAAATGTAGTGCATGGACTTTAAAGAATATACTCTTAGTGCCAATCAGGATGATGATTGATGGGAATATCATCATCATCACTGGATGCCCCTAAGCACTAAATATACACCCCTTTTCATATATCAGTGTTATGCTCAAATCTAGCTTACAGAACACGCTCTATTACTGTATTGTGATTAAGATGATGATGCAAATACATAAGATCTAAAAACCATTTAGAATTAAGTCACTGGAATAATTTTAACAATTGAATACAAGTTTATTAATAACAATAAAAAAATGAAGTTGAGGTTTTTAGAATATGACTATATACTTAGAAGGTTTCTGATTTTGATTAATATACAAAATAAAAGTTATCACAATGTGATTTATAGATTAATACAAAACTCAAGTTATTCCATTGATTTACAATACCTCTTAATGGTTTACTTACAATGTACTTGACTAACATATATATGCACACAGATGCACATTTTACTATTATATTAATGCATTTCAATTTATATGTAATATAATAAAATAAAATGATTAAATTTTACATATATGTTCTATTTGACAAGCATTACTATATATACACACATACATGTATGGGTATATAATTCCTGAACATATTTGATTTGCTGCAAAATAAACATTTTTAGTTGTCACGTTTAAATGATATCAAATACCTCAATTTAGGTTTATATAATTTTCCCAGACATGTAACATTAATTTATTTACATAACATATAAGAATTTGTCAAAATAATAAATGACTTTTTTTATAACATGTAATTACCATATATATTTGTGCACATAGTAATATATATGCAAATTTCATTTTGTCAAAATATTAAAATTATTAAAATACATTTTTCCTAATTAATTCCATTTGGAAAATATACATAAATTTCATTTGTTATTTTATAATAAGTTCTACTCTTTATCGATTAGTTTTCTTTTTTCTTTCTTTAAAAAAACATATCAACTTTTTTTCTTTTAAAAAATATAAAGTCAATGAATTAAATCTTTACTCCTTAGATTTTTAATCCAAGGAAAATTATTTGTGTTTGTTTCACTTTTAAAATCTCTCTTTTTTTTAATAAACAAAAAATAAAATTGTTCTACATATACATATTAGTATCACAGGTTAATTAATTATACTGCCTTTTTTTAGAATATAGAATCGTCTATCAACCCTTTATTTTTAATCCAAACAACTTTATTACTTGCTTTCTTTTGAATATATTTTAAATGTCATTTTATTACAGAAATTATTTAAAATTTCATTATTTTATATAATGTTACTCACCATTGTATATATATTTATCTGTCATTCTCTGCATATAAATATATCAGAATACAATAATTACTTTTTCAGCAGGCTGGGGCTTTCTTGGTAAGAGCCGGTCCAGGATTGTCTCATCAGGAAAGGTATAATTCAAGTTTTGTCATCCTCAGGAAAGTATAATTCAGATATGGTTGACATTTCATCAGTTTACTTCTGTCTAGGCTTGGTAGACTTCAAGCAAGTAAACTGTCTAGGATTTGTTAGATTTTAGGCAAGCAAGCTGTTTTCCAGAACACATTTATAGCTATGAATTTTAACAACTGAAAGGTGACCCCCCCAAGATTTCAAACTCCACCATTAATCTGTAGAGTAGCAGCCTCCTTGCATTCTTACATCCTCATGGTAGTTTTCTGTATAACTTTGCTGGACATCTCTTCTGGCCAGCTTTCTGTTACATTTACCAACAAACTAGACAACTACAACAAAAACTAAAAGCCATACTATACTAATCTTTTTATTAGCCCCTTTTATAGTAGAGTGGAGGTGACAAAAACACATATTAATTAAAAACTTTTTATATTGTTAATCTTTTCAAACATTTGCTTTTTAATTAAAGGCTACTTTTGAAAGCAACTTTGAAATTCTACCAAAGGTGTGATCTACATGTTTTTACTTAGAGAATTGCATACTAGCATTAATTAAAAGATTCCCAAAATAAATCATGCTTGTTTTTAAATTCAAAATCAGAATTCAATAAAAATATTATTTAGACCTTTTTAAATGTTTAATTTATAATAAAATTCTATTTTAAATTCAGAATTATTTAACTTTTTATAGTTGTTATTATTCTTAGTGACGTAGAAAATATCTACTAAAATTTTTGTCTTTGTTTTTTTCTACTTCTCCTTTCAACTTTATATATATATGTGCATATATATTATATTATTGTCTGTCTTATAACAGAACTGTTATATTGCATGTTTTTTTTTACTTAGAGAGGCATCATTTACAGAATCAGTGCATGTAATAGATGATTACGGAGTTTCTGTTACGAGTCTTGCAGTTAGCTATGTTAGCAGTACCATATATAACCAAGATAACATGCTGCAAGAATACATTATGGATATTATTCGTCTTGTTGAAGTAAAAACTACTGTGAAGGAACAGGTGATTGAACTAGCCAAGTGAGTTTAACAATTTAATATTTTACTTAATCAGAAACTGAAAACTTAAAAACAATTTTTAGTTTTGTTATGTACAAGTGTTATATCATTAATTGTAATACTGAACACTGGAATGCTTTCTATAGAGCCAGAAATAGTTACATTATTAAAATAATAGAATGATAAATTTATATGATGAAGAAATGATTAGTGATATTTCACAGATTATGGATTATTTGATAAAAAAATTGATATACTGATAATTAAATTTTTGATGAGGGTAGAAAAGTATCTCCATGTGACTATAACTTTGTATTAGTAAAAATAGAAAACAGTCTGATATAAAATAGTTGAAATATTAAATTAAATTTTGAGATGGGTTATGAATTATTGGAAGGAAATGTAATTTAAATTAGTGTCAAAATGAGAAGAATATGTAGAAATTAGGTAGTAAAAGAAAACTGGGTGCAGTTAAGATAAATGAAAACGAAAAACATAGCAAAAGTAAGATTAAATATAAAAAAAAAAATTAATCTAAAGAACCATTGAAAAATATAAATAATAAAGAAATAGTAGTAGCATAATTAGTGATTTTACTTATTGCCTCAGAGTAGATTACTTCTGTTTATAACTATCAATAATGTTAGTTACTGGGTTTAAATTATTTAATTATTATTATATGACAATCGTGTTGCATCAATTATGCCAGTGTTCATTAAGACTTTGTTAACAAATATTACTCTGAGCTTGTATCTATTTAAATCAAATACAAGGCCACAATAAAAGGTATATTTAATGATGCTGAGAATATTGGTTGCTATAATCTTAATTATTAAAATAGTTGCTTATGGAATGATATGTTAGTAATATGAATTCACTGCTCACTTGTAACATTAAAAATATTATAGTGGTGACAGGGTTGGATGGGAGATAAGGGATAGATTGAAAGTGAACAAATTTAGTAACATCTTGGAAAGAATTGTGAGAGATGATGGTTGTGAAACTCAGTAACAGTGTATGCTAAAAGAAGATGCAAATGAAAGTTTATTTAAATAATTAAAACTAACAAGAATAAATGAAAAAATATAAAAAAGTCATGTAAAGAATATAAAGAGACAACAAATAAATAAATAGAAGGAATGAGAATAAAAATAGATGAAATGGTTATTTTTTAAAAAAAGAAAAAGAAATATAGAAATAGTTATTTTTTAAAAAAAGAAAAAGAAATATAGACTGAAATGGAATAAATTTAATAAAAAGTTAGCTGAGTTAAATAACAGAAAAAATTGGAAAAGATTTGTAAAAAAATTTGGAAATGTAATATGAGATAAGAAAAAATGTGTGTTATATTGTTATATACAGAGAGAAAAGAATGTTAGAATAGAAAAGAAAATACTAAAAGAGTTTGTAATAAAAGTCATCTGTGATGATGAGTTGGTAGATGAATTTGCATTGGTAGAGAAATTAATTCAGAAGAAGATTAAAATAACAGATCTAAAATTGATCACAGCAATCAATAACTTTAAAAAAAAGTAAAGCCATTTGGCAATCAAAATGTTAATGGATATGAAAGTAAATTGTTTAAAAAGTGCTTAATTAAATTAAATGAAGAAGACAAGAAATCTGGTGGGCAGAAATGGAAAGAAAATTGTTTGCTAATTAGAAATGATTAAAAAAAGGAAATAGAATTAATACATTGGTTAGAAGAGAACAAGTAGAATTATGGAAAATTAATAAAAAAATATAATTATGTAAATAAATAAAAAAAAATTGAAGTATGATATCAGGATGAGAAGATGCAAATAATATAAGAATTTAGATTGTGGTTAATGTTTGTATGAAGATGGAAGAAAGAATTAAAAGTGTTGAGAGAGAAGAGTGATTGTATGGTAAATACAAACTTAAAATGAATGAAAGTGATAAAGATTTTTTTTATGTAGGCTAGGATATTGAAACTAACAAAATCACTTTTATTAAAATGAGATAGGATAAGAAAAGGATATATAAGAAATTATACATTAGAAATAAATAATGAGAGTTTAAGCAAATTGTCACATAGTGTTATAAAAAAGCCTTCCTTAGAGGGAAAGAATTCACATGTGAATTAATATCTTTGATTGTTATGTTATAATCAGTTATGGTGGAATGATCACTTTGAACTATGTCTTTTGTAAATCATATGGTTTATGTACAAAAACTTATGATTTTATTCAAGAAGCCAATTTTATGCTATATGACATGAACAACTACAAATATAGTCTTTGATATAAATAAACCACTGAATTTAAAGTGGTTGATTCTATAACTTTTATTATAAGAATTCAGTTATATTTATTGCCGTAATATTATTATAAATAATAATAAAAAATTTTTTTATACAAATACAAGAAAAGTCACCAAAATCAGCTAGTAAACAAGAAATATTAAATTATTGTTTGAAAGTTTTTTATTATAGTAAATTAAAACAAATAGTGCTTTATTATATTATGCCTTTGCGATATAAAATATTTTGGAATTAATAAAGCCTATTTTCAAATGTGTAATTGTAAGTTCATATCTCTGCAACATTATTATTTTGTACAATGGTGATTTTGTATTTGCTAAAGACCAGTCTTTTCTAAACTATGTTCCCTAGAACATCACTGTTCTGCAGAAAGATCAATGAACATTCCATAAAAAATTATGATAATTAATACAAGCATCATATAATTGTAAAAGCTGTGCCAAGTTGAAATATGCTCAAACATATTGAAGGATTCTAGAGGGATGATCTTCATGTGCTAAACACTGACTGTGATATCACTAGTTGTAAGTAATCAATCAAAACAAGCAGATGTTGGTTTTTCCAGCTGAACAGATATTAAATACATCGTTATACTACTTTGCTTAATTATATAAGTTTTTATTATTATTATTATTATTATTATTAATAATAATAATAATAATAATAAATAATTATTATTATTATTAAATAATAATAATAATAATAATAATAATAATAATAGAAGAAGAAGGTGGATGAGGAGGAAGAAGAAGAGGAGGAAGAAGAAGAAGACATTAGCACTTTGGACTGTTTTATTATAATAGATTTTAGTAGACTTGTGTAAATTTTGTGATTGAACATTTTTTATTATTATAATTATTCATTTATAATAATTTTTGAAATAAAAGCATAATTCATATATGTGGAGTTTAAATGTAATATATATTTATAAATTATTTATTATAGTAAGTATTTATTTCAGCATTACAGCTTTTAACTATTTTATAATTGATTTTATATATTATAATCTTATTTATTTTGTGATCTTTAATTTTTGTTACTAAACATTTTATCACATCATATTTATTACAACTATTTTTATGTTAAAACAGGCAAAACTCTCCATACTGAAGCAGTCAATCTTAGCTTAAGATTGTGCTTCATGTTTCCACCTACTAACCTGTGTTTAAACCCTAATCCCATCCCACTCCTTTTGTCATGTATATATATTTTATGTATATATTTGATATGCACGCCTAGGTTATAAAATTTTAACTTAAATTAACATTTTATTATTATTAATTTTATGATTATTAATTATTTTATTAAATACATAGGTGCGGCTCAAATATATATAGGAGCAAAATACTAACAAAATATTGATTTTTTTGTAAATATTTCATTATATGTCATTTGTACAATTTTTTTTTTTAAGTATTTTTTCTTTTAAACTGTATATTTTGTAAAATCTAATATGGAAGATGCTACAGTTGATTGTCTAAAAATAATTAAAGGGGTTGGAAGCACTATTGTTTTAATCTGGGGAAGATATTTTTTTAATTAAAGTTTTATGTAAAATAACATGGGGATTAAGATTAAAGATTTTCTTTTAATGATAAACACTTTTCTCAAATCTATTTCTAATCTGGAAATAGATTTGAATTTATTTTTGGACATTATCTTACTGTTGCATCTTCAAAAACAATCGATAAAGAAAAAATATAAAATGGCTGAATTTGAGGACATATTAGAAGAGCTACTATTGACAGAACTGATTGTAAACATATTACACGTCGCTTAAAACTTAAATAATGTAGTAATAAATCCACCACTCTTCTCATCCCTGGTGGTCATCATCTTCCGTGGCCTTACCAGTCTGCTACCCAAGAGTAAAGTAAAAGCCCAACCTAAGAACTTTAGTGTGCTAATAGAAGCTTGCTGCCACAGGAGAACTTGCATTTCACATGCTGTGTATGTGCACTACTAAATTGGACTCTTAAAATTGCAAGGTAACTTTTCAAGCCTTCACCTCAAACTAAATTTAGCCTAACTCATCTATGAAGATTTCTTCTAATGTATTATTTAACTTTACCTTTTTTTTAAAATATGTAAATGTAATTTGCTCTTAAATGGTTTTCATAAATTTAATCCTTTCTCATATGCTCTAACTTCATTTAATTTTGGTGCGGTCATTTATTTATTACTTGAATTTATATGTCTATTTTCGTTATTAATTTGCCAATCTCAAACAATCTGACGAATTGAATTCATAAAATCTTTTCTTTCTTTTAAGTAAACCTTCATGCATCAAGATTATTAATGTCCCCTAAAAATATAATGCATTATTAATTAACATACTCGCCAGATTGTTTTTTGAGTCAACATTTTATTTATGATAAAAATGTATTTTTTTAACTCTAGATTTTCTACCTGGGGTGAATCCAGAACTCGAGCTAATTAACACTTTGAAATCTTTTTAAATGGTTTTTTTAAATTCTGAAAGAGTGACCCAATAGTTATTTTTTATAACTGCCAGTCTTCTTATTTTTACATACTTTTAAAATATCAAATTAAAGTACTTATATATTCCATTTATCGTAAAATCAACGAAGGTGGGATTGATTTATTTTAAATAACAAAGGGAAGGGGGTAAATCTTAATGTTATTTTTGCTAAATAAAATCTTCAAGTATATTTTAAGTAAATGAAATGTAAATCTCTTTATATATATTATACTGCATAGTGTATTATTTGTCTAAATTATAGTACTCAAACAAGGGTCATTTATTTTAAAGCAGTAAAATTTATTCAATGTTGTTAGTGACATGTATCAATACTGTGTTACTGACATTTAGCATATCTTCGTATATATATTACGAGCTTCTAGTCTTCTAATCTAGAGGTTACGACAAGATCGAACCCATATATTTCTCATTATATCCACTTATTCCATATAAAATGCCTCTGGCAGTGATCCTGTAAGTTTGGCACATGCTATGCATATCACTTCTCAAGTCTTGTCCTGAGGATAGTTGAAACTACCCAGGACCATTTATGTCATATAAAAGGCCTCTGGCGGTGATCCCTAAGTCTGGCACACGCTATGCCCATCCACTTCATCCAGAAGCACGACTTTTCCTGTTATTTTAGGCTATTATGTCAGCACCGCAAACTTCTTCATATTAGTATTTCTTTTGCTTCATGATTCAGTTTTAATGCTCTAATATTAAAATTGTGCTTTGGTTAAAATATATATATAAATGCCAACTACTTCTATTTTATTAATTAAATTTATTTCAGTCTTATAGAGTCCCACCATTGTAACTTATTTCTGTATTTAAGAGTATCTATTTGCCTTGGGAAAAATAAAGCATTCTTCTTACCAGCACTAATTAATAGAAGGTTCATTAAATATTTTATCATATAATCAAATGTCATTTTCAAATATGTTTTTCAAATGTATTTTATTTATTTTCATGACCTCAGTGGCATGAAAATAGTTTGTATTATATCTGTAATGAATCCCAGAATGCTCCCCTAAATTATGTTAGTCACCACATTTCAGAACCGTAAATCAAAGCATTAATGGCAATATTATGTAATTCTTTCTAATAATCGATTGGCATCTTAATATTGGACCCACCAAAGATTTGTGCTTATTTATAATATATTTTTTTAGCTAATAAAGAGCATATGAGAAATAATAGCATGAATGACACTATGTAATCCTCTATCGCTTGGTAGACCACTTGCTCATTCACGCACACACTAATGTATATAATTAATTTATAAATGTATAATAATTTGTCAGTATATTAAAATATATTTTATTGTCTAACTTATTTGAGTCATTCGAATTCCTTTTTTTCTTCACTTCCAAAAGTAAAGCCTGCTTATATACTTTAGTTTAGTCATAGTCATTGTCTTCTCATGCTTTGCTAGTGGGCTGGATTAAAATTAATTCTCATGTACCATCACTATTATGTTATTCATTAAGTATTAGATCTGGGGCTTAGAGAGTGAGTTCAAATCCAGGCTGGTCCCTGACCTAAATCTCGGGTTTGACTGGGTTTGAAGTACATTTTGTGAGTTCAAGCTCATGTTAGATGGATAAACATGTTTTGACCTGTACAATACAGTAGTGCCACTTTTATGTTACTGCATTTTTTAGTACTTTTCTTTCATACTTACTTCTGTGTGTTGCAGTCTTTTTTATATTATGATTTTCTTGTTTTTATTACAACTCTTGATTAATATTAGAATTTAATTGTTGTTCAAAAATTTCTTGTGGAATCTTGATTAAAGAGACTAACTTTAAAACAAGGTGGAGCAAATATTTTTTCTGACACATCTGTGATTGGAAAAGAAACTGTGGGTTTTTTTTTAATTTGATATTAAAAAGCAAATGTCATCTAAGAGTATATCAAATAGAAAATACAATTAAAGTTATTTAAATTAGGGTTTTGTGGGTATTGGCAATACAGGTGCTCCTGATGCATTGTATTCTGTAATAAAATATTAACAAACAATTTATTGATTCCAGTTAAATTTCATAGGCACTTAGAAGTGAAACACACTGATTACAAAGAAATATATATATATATACAAACCATTATACAATTACAAATATCCAGTAACGCCCTCTGTTTAAAGATCTATATCTCAATAATAGCAAACCTTAAAATGATACCACTTTAAGGTTGCATGCTAAACGATGTTAAATATTGAAATACAGACCTACTCAAACACAGAGCATGAAATTTTTAAATAAGCAAACGATCTTAAATTTTGCTAATAAATTAACAAGTTTACAAAGTTATTAAAGACAAACTAAACATTAGATTTTAATCTTTAAACTCCTCCCAAACTATAAATGAAAAGAAAGTTACTGTTAACATTAACTGAAATAATTATAGAAAATATACAAACCATTATACAATTACAAATATCCAGTAGTGCCCTCTGTTTAAAGACCTATATATCAATAATAGCAAACCTTAAAATGATACTACTTTAAGGTTGTTTATTAGCAAAATTTAAGATTGTTTGCTTATTTAAAAATTTTATGCTCTGTGTTTGAGTAGGTCTGTATTTCAATATTTAATATCGTTTAGCATACAACCGTAAAGTGGTATCATTTTACGGTTTGCTATTATTGAGATATAGGTCTTTAAACAGAGGTCGTTACTGGATATTTGTAATTGTATAATGGTTTGTATATTTTCTATAATTATTTCAATTAGTGTTAACAGTAACTTTTTTTTCATTTATAGTTTGGGAGGAGTTTAAAGATTAAAATCTAATGTTTAGTTTGTCTTTAATAACTTTGTAAACTTGTTAGTTTATTAGCAAAATTTAAGATCGTTTGCTTATTTAAAAATTTCATGCTCTGTGCTTGAGTAGGTCTGTATTTCAATGTTTATCATCGTTTAGCATACAACCTTAAAGTGATATCATTTTAAGGTTTGGTATTATTGAGATATAGATCTTTAAACAGAGGGCGTTACTGGATATTTGTAATTGTATAATGGTTTGTATATTTTCTATAATTATTTCAGTTAGTGTTAACAGTAACTTTCTTTTCATATATATATAAGAGATAATGTGATTCACTAATAAAATCTAAACTCTGAATGATTACAATTGCTAAAATTGAAAATGAAAGGGTAATAGATGCATCTTTTCATGTGAGTTACTGCATTGTTCTTAATGGTGAAGCTTACAAAGTTGGAGAGGTGCTCATTAAGCCTTGGGTGAAAGATATTATATCATGCATGTTAAATAAAAACTCTGCTATAAAAATAGATACATTACAATTATCAAATAATACTGTTTTATACTGCATCAAACTACTTTCTACTGACTTAGAGAAAGAACTAATCAATTGAATTAAACTTTGCAATGAATATCTATTTCCAAATGGATGAGTTTTCAGATATTGCAGGACTCACTGCATTTCTGGAGTTATTTGTTGGTTTTGGGTCCCTCACCCAGACCAGGTCTTCTATTTTAAAAGAATGTGGTTTAGTGTCTTTTCTCCTCTCTCGAAGCTTAGCCATTTGAGTCATTTGTATTCTAGCCTTACCCTGGTCTCTTTTTCGATTTATACGTCTGTGATTGATTGGTACCCGGGTTTTGACTAGCAGGGGGCATGGTTTTCTGAAGTGGAGTCGCACTGGTGTAAACCCTGTAGATTTATTGTGTTTCGTGAGTCGGCGCTCCATACCGGATAAGCACATACATATTTAGAAAATACATCATAAGTTACCAAGAGATACTGGTAATGCTTAAATGCTGGTAGAGGCCCATAGTGATCAATTGCCAATAGTTCATTTGGTTTGGATGGAATAATGGGAGTAAGATTGCCAGCATATGATTTGTTTGGAGGTTTACTCCTAGCACAAATAGCACAATTCCTAAGCACTGCCAACACATGAGTATATAGACATGAGTATAAAAACGCAGCCTCTGTGCTGGTCAAAATCATGTATTCATTCAACAAGACCAATAATCCAAACAAAAGTACCTTGAATCCAACCATGCACAAGATACATATGTCAGGACAAGGATGAATCCTAACCTATTTGCCTAAAATATTGCCTCTCTGACTAATGGATAACGTTTGTGATGACACTAGCAGTGCTTGGTTTTATTCTGTCCCAGCTGGAGGTCATGGTTCACATAGAGACTCAAAATAATAAAAGGGTTTATATGAAAAATCAATGATTTAATGAGTTCTGACGATTGCAGAACAGTACAGATATGATTTGATCGATTACTAATGGTTTGAACCGTAATAATGATAATTCTTTCTGGCAACATTATAAAGAAGTGAATTTAAATCAAAGAAATACTTAAATAAATAGAGTAATTAATCTTAGAGATTGGGAGTGATGACAAACTAAGCTTATTTAAATAACAATACTATAGGAATTTATTAAGGAATTTAGTACAAAATAAGTAGTCTTTGTTTATATAACTTGGTTATTTTCTTTAATTCGTTTTGATGCGGCTTTGACAAACAATGTAAAAGTTTGTTAATTGGTCAGCCAAAACCAAACAGCAATAAAATAAGATATTACAAATAAATCTGTTTTATATATATATTACAAAATATGAAAGATGGGCATTTAAAGCATTATTACATTTAAAATCATTCGTATATAATGAATGTGGGAAGCAAAATAGTTCTTAAATAGATAATTGACAAGTATACAGTCAGATTTAATTAATTACAAAATTTGTTTGTGAAGGACATGCTATCATGGCAGAGAGCGTTTCAGGTTAGCTAAATAAAGATATAAAATGATGAAGAAGGCAATATGTTATTATAGATTACAACAAAAATAAATGAGGTGGCTTTGCTAAAGGAAATTCCTGATATGTACAGGTAGATAAGAGAAATGTTGGCCCTCTAGCCAAAGCATGTCTCTGAATAATAATAAAATGGGCTTCCATACACATTTTAAATGGCAATGCCCGAAAAGATCCCAGATCCCTTCGTATGAACTACGTCTACTTTGAGGGAGTGTGAAAGACCGGACTGGTCAAAGTTAAATTTCTGAAGGTCCTGGATGAGTAAGTAGCAAAGCAAAATACTAATACTAAATGAATGGTTGTAGCTATAAATACATAATGCCTTAGACATATATATAGATAATGTATCACTAGCAAAATTAATAAATGAATTCCTGATTAAAATAATCAGTTCCCTGACGTCTATAGAAAGTCCCCACAAACCTTAGTCCACTAATGAATGAATCATAAATATAATATATAAATAAAGAAAAAAAGAGTTAACTAAAATATAAATTGTTTACCACACTTCACAAATATTTCATTTATTAATAAGTTCTTAAATAATTTATAAAAGATTACAAAATAAGACTGTTTTTAATTAACATAGACGGGCATTAAATATCAAACTAATAAATTGTAAAGCATAATTTTAATATTTTCCTACAAATAAAATATATGTATGAAATATATAGATTGATAAAATTCTATGATAAATTTTACTTAATTGATTCACTAAAATTATTTATTCTTTCAGAAATAATTACAGGGCTATTTTAAATTGGAGGTAATAGTAAGATACTTTTAAAATAATTTCAATCATTCAAATAAATTTATATATGAGGTACAAAACTAAATGAGCTTTCTATTAATTAATTTATGGAAGGAAGTCTTCTTGTAATGATTTTTAAATTAAAAAAAAAATAACAGGGGGAGGATTTAAAGTTAATAGCTCATTGAATTTTGTAGTTGGCCATTTCAGTAAGTCAAATAATCTAAACAAACCGACAAAAATTAATTTATTTTGCCGCATCAAAATAATGTAAAATTTATAAGAATTGATATTTTAAATTGAATAAAATTAAAAGACGCATTTTAAACCAAGCCGTATAAACATCACACAGATATATAAAATATAAATTAGTATTGATTTGGAAAACAAGTAAAATGGAATCAATGGCTTGCAGCAAGTTGGACGTTACCTCAGAATCAATCAGTACGCATTCCATGGCTGGAAACAGACATTTATACAGTTAGATTATTTGCAGGCTTCCTCGACACAGACAGTCTCTGGCTAGATGTTTAAGCACTGGCAAGGCATGGATGAGTTGGTGGAACAGACCTCTGAGAAGCAAACGACCGATCTTTTAACCCCGTCATTTCTTTAGGCACGATATATATAGATTAATCAATTTTCTTCAGTCAACTCAACAATAATTAATCCCTATTCAAATTTTCCAATATTTATGTGTTCTGGTCTTATCTAAAGGATTAAATCTACACTAACCACCAATTGTAACTGCTCTCAGCAATTCTGTGAGGTTGGTGCCACTTTGGAGGGAAAATCTCTAATACTGCATGAACATGCCCCAAGGGTTGATTTGCTAATTAAAAAAAAACAACAACAACAAGCATATTAAGTTTATCAGTCATTGTACTAACAAAATCTATTTAATTATGGTTTAGATTAACAAAATGTAGATTTTATTCAGAAAAATTTGGTACAATGACTTTCAAACATATTTGGTATAAACTTTTACAAAATATTTCTTAAAAATATTACATTGTTTAAATAATTGATTCTCAAGTGTACATTGATTAAAAGATAAATATAAAATGTTACCAACTGATTTATTGAAGAAAATGAACTTTAATAAAGAATTTGAAATATTTGTAACATTTTATAGATATCTAGGATTCAATTCAATTTGATAAAATAAACACAATATACATTTTTACAAATATAAAATAAATATATAAAAAGGTTAGTTTTAATTATAAAATAAGGTTAATGAAATATAAAAGATTATAATATTGATTAAAATATACTACCACCTATTATGAGATGGGTGTCAGTTAATAAAGATTGGGTTCAAACCCAGACTAGTGCTGATGACATTGGCACTAGGTGAAGCAGGAATATGTACTATATTTTCAGCTTCAATAGTAGTATTGAAATAAGATTTACTCATGTATGACTATTTACAAAAAAGAACTACCAGATAAGGTATATTCAACTATATTAACAGTTATATTACAAAACAGGAAATCAGTTGGGAAAAGTGTATTAATATTTGTAAAGATAGTGTTCAAACAATTTCAGGAAGGATGACGGGAGTTATAATATTTGTTCTGTAAGTAACTACAAAAACCACAAAAAGATATTGTATTTTTGCATAGAAGCAGTAGTAAGAAAAAAATGTTGACATATTTAAAAACTATTTTGATGAAGCTATAAAAATTATCAACTATATAAAATCTCAACCACTTTAATCTAAATTATTTAAACTTTTGCATGATGAAATGGATAGTGATCATATTGCACTTTTATTATATATTGAAAAGAGATGGCTATATAGAGGAAAAACACTATTGAGATTTTTTGAACTTCATGGTGATTTATGGTTTTTTCACCACACAATTTAAGACAGAATTTCTTGAATTTTTAAGCAACCTTTCATGGTTGATGAGTCTTGCATAATTAACAGATGTTTTTTCCTAAATACACTCAAATTAACTTATCATTGTAAGGAAATAATATTACAATTATTAATGCAAGAGATAAAATGATTTTTTTAAATAGGAAGTTACAATTCTAGATTTTTACAGTTAAACAGAATAATTTTACTGTGAATTTTGAATTGAAATAAATTCTAAACAGATTATGAAGTTCCCAATATAATTTTAGAATACTTTGCATAGCCTACAATCAATCTTTTTGCAATATTTTCCAATTTACAATAAGGACAATTCCTGGTTCAGAATCCATTTACAGTGACAGCTAAGCCAATGGGCTTCAATACAAGTGATTATGGGAGTCTAATCGATCTAGTTAGTGACTTTTAGTTAATACAAAAATAGAATGAACTACCATTAAATGATTTCTGGACAAATTTCATTGAAAAGTACACCAATGTGTCAAGACTAGTTATTGGTGTTCTACTTTTTTTACAATGAAATATTAATATAAAGCACAATTTTCACATTATGCTGTAACAAAATGCTTTTTAGCATTGTGCTTGATATCAAAAGAATTTGTAATTAAAAGGTCGCAAAACATCAAAATCATTAAGAAAGTAATTTTACAATATATATGATAGTTTATTTTATTATTTTCTTATGTTTTGTTTTGCATAATAAAAATTTGAGAATAAGTGTTTATTTTATTTTCTTAACTCTTATATTTACTTGCTTAAGTTATTTATTGTTAATATTTACCAATCCTATAAAATAACTAGGTATTCCATTCAATTTCTAGAATTTGTGAAGTGTTCTGTCATTAAACATCACATGATCACTTTCTCATACTAGCACAATAATTGTTATTAAACAATCCAAAACAAAGCAAAACTCTCCATATAGTAGTGCCATCTTGTGCTAACAAGAGCAATCAATGCACAAGCCTTCTGGCATCCATTGATTGCTCTTGTTAGCACAAGATGGCACTACTATATGGAGAGTTTTGCTTTGTGTTCTGTCATATGGCAGTTAACTCATGTAATCAAGCTAGCTGAGTAATTAAGACAAAATTTTACATTATTTAATTTTTAGTATGCTGTTTTATCTTTTTTAAAGAGTTATTTTTTAAATGATTGTAACATTTCTTTTAATAAAAGATTACAATCTAATGAATGCAATTTTAATCATATTACACTCTTGATTTTTTTTCTTTTACTCCCTTCTATTCTTTTTTTTTTTTTTATTAATAATTTTAAATAGTTTATCCAGTAACTTAAATTTATAAACTTTGGTATCAGGTTAAAGAATAAAATAATCAGCTCTTGCCATACATATGTTTCATAGAATCTTCAGTAGCCTTTTGTAAAATATCAAGAATGATTAAATTTTAGAATGAAATAATCATATCACAGTCTTTAAATATTAAATCTGTAAACATTATGGCAAACTATCCTAAGACAGAGTTGAAATAATTTTATGCTATACCCTCCTTAGATATTTCTCTAACAAATCTCAATTTGTTATCTGGGATTTGAATGTTACATGACTTATGTGCAACTAATCATCAATTACTATATTGTGTAAGCTTTAATATCTTGTAATAGGAGCTCATTTGCATTTGTACATTAATCCATTCCAAATATATAAAGTACATTCATCTCATTTAGAATATCTGTGGATATATTTAATGCTTGTTAAAACTAAAGCAGTTTCAAAAGATATGCCTTTAAATACATATGTATTTAAAGTTTTTCCTAATCTGTTTTGTGTGACTGTTTGAATAAGACTTTTTTTGTATGTGGTTTTAAATTTGAATTAGACATTACTTGTCAATATTGTAATACTTGGGATAAAAAATTTTATCTTTTTAAATCATTCTTTTGCAGCCATAGTTTAAAGTAATTTGTTTCTGAAAAATTCACAATAATTGTAAAGCACTTCCTATTACGAAAAGATTTTAAGTTGATGTTTGGTTCTAATACTACAACATATGTTGAGAACAAAGATACTGAATATGATTATTAAAATAACTAACATATATAATGGATCAAATATGGCTACCTGCAAACTACATTAGATATTGCATTTGTTAGTCTAATAGTCTAGTATAGTCATCACTGTCACATTATTACTTGCAGAGAACTTTCTATGATTGTTTATTCATCCTTATCTTAACTGGTTTTAATTTTTCTGCAGACTAACCATTGTGTAAACAATTCCTTTCACTCTTCTGTTATCTTGAATGTGCCCTGGCTAGGAATTTGTTACTATTATTAAGATTTTACTTTAATGTTATTGCTTATGACATTTTGTAGCTTAGAAAAATATTGTGGAAAACAGTAACTTGTTTGGTTCATGACTAGCAATAATCAAAAACATTCAATAGATTTTTTTATTGTCATTGTTGTTATTATTTTTTAATGTTAAATTTTGTTTATTCTGTTTTGTTTTTTATAAAAAGAAAAAAAAAATGTCATCAGATGATACCTGTTTATTAAAATGCATATCTATTATAAATATTATCTTACCATTAACGATTTTGTTTAAATCAAATTTTCCACCAAATATCTCTTTTTCTTTTTTTTTTGCTTATTTCAGTAGCTTTAATTTTTAGAAGTATTGGAATTCTATTTACAGTATTAGACATTTCAAAACATTTTTTTTATATCAAAAAATATTTTAACTTTTAATAATGCAACAAGAACCAAGCATTATGTGTTCAGATTAAACTACCTTAGCTAACAGTGGGATCTTTATTACTTCTGTTTTTCAATTACTCTTGTACTTAAATAAACACATATATTTGACAGTTTGATCATGATCCATTTGTGGTAACTTGACTCTTTGTCAGAGGGTAGTGCTTTGCAAAACAATGTTTTCTGTCATGAGTGGGGAGGATAAAGAATAACTTTGTTATAATTGGTTTTTAGTTTTTTTGTATAGAAAATCTTTTTTTTTATTGTCTATCATTTTTGCACCATTTGAGCTTTATTACTTTATCTATTGATTTTTTGTGTTTATGCAGAACATCATATATTGTTTTAAGTTGTTTTTTTTTTACTTGCTATGCAAGTTCTTATTTTATTTGTTATTTAGAATAATAGAATTCATTTTTATCTGTGAATGCAATCTAACTTAGATTTATGTTGTTGTTGTTTTTTTTTTTTTAAAAATTAAACCAAATACTTTTATTACTGATGTGCATATATGTGTGTGTGTAAAAAATATAAAACATAAATGGCAGAACAAAAGCAACATATTCCTTCAAAGAAGAATGCTAAAGAATAGCACATTTATTACTAGATTATTTAACTAACAGTTGTTGACTTGTGTGGCTGTCTTTTCTCGTTTTATTCTCTAAATAAGAATTATTTTGTAGCCATTTATTGACCAATCATTGGACAATTAGATAAATTGGCCATGAATTCTATCTGAAAAAAATATTTCAAATTTTATCCATGTTCAAGATGCATGCTATCAGCATAGCAGGCAGATATGCTAACTGCTACATTGCAATGTACTTTATGATTAAATATATATTAAAACAAAAGATATTATAATACAGTAGTAGCAACATCTGATTGCCATATCTACAGCCTGGTTTAAATATAGGTGGTAAAAACTTGGAAATTTTTTTAAGAGGCTTATGATTTTTTTTAGACCCAATTATTCAATAATGATCTATAAATGGATATCTAGTTATTTTTAGACCAAAGATTAAAACAAAGATGAAAACGACATTCAAACTCTCAGAACACAGCAATTGGAAAGCCCAGTGATTTCTGACTTTTTCTTTATTGTTCCACCATGAGGGGTAATCTTTTCTTTGCAGTTAGACTATTTAATTTTGTTTTACTTTTATATATATACATGTGTATGTATATGTTTTTTCAGATATGTTAGTGAAAAAATGGGTGGTCCTATACAAAGAGGTAGAGTTGGAGAATTTATAACAGAAGTAGAAATTAATAATTTAAAACTAGCACTCAACTCTAACGTCATTCCTATTGGAATGATTCCTAAAGGGAACCATTATCATCGAGCCCTCTTGTTTAAAGTAAGTTAATTATTATCAATTTAAATTACAAAAGATAAGAAATATTATGTTTTTTAATTTTTTTTGTGTATGTGTATGTGTGTGTGTAGTCTGATGTTTATTAATATGTTTTCCTGTATGATTTAATGCAGTGGTAGAGTGATTCTGTTACTTCCAATGCTTGGAACATTACTTAACCTTTCAAATAATAAACTATTCATTATATTTTTTATTTTATTTTACTATTAAATGTGTAATCTGTCTCTACATTTTAAAAGAAATGCCAAAGCATTCATTCCAATTTTAAATAGATACTTTATTATCAAATTTACAATCAAATTTGAGGCTATCAGTGTGTCAAAAGCATAATAGCCATAGTTGGAATGCTATAGTGACATAAAGTATATATATCATTGAATGATCTAAATAGGAAAATATTTTGTATGAAAAGTTAATATAAAAAAGAAAAATCTGAAGCAGCTCCGATTATGATCAAGCTGTGTCATGACACAGATATTGACAGACAAATCAAATCATAAAATGATAGAATTTTTATCTATTAAAATTTATATTTTAATTAGAAAATTTGAAAGATATAAGATATATGGTGAAGCTGCTAGATACCTTGACAAATAACATTATAATATATTAATGAATAATATTTCTGTAGTGTAATTTTTCACTGCACCACTCTCATGTGAGATAGAGACTGGTTCTATCTACTTTTAACACATTGTGAAGGGATGTAATCATAAATATATCACTGAAGACATATGAAAAATATCTATGCTCTCCAAGATTCACATTTCATGTGGAATCAGCACTTATCAGTTTGTCCAGATCACAGTCTTTCTTACACATATTTTTCTCATTGTTCAGTATATGTAGATAGCAAATTACTATAGTTTATTTGATAAGTGTCAAATCTGTTGCTCTCACAACTTTGACACAAATTACTTAATGAAAGTATGTTAATAATTTTTATTAATCATTCCTTAAACTAGAGAGTATTCAATAATGAATAATATTTCTGTAATTTTTCACTATACCATTCTCACACAAGGTAGGATTTGTGGAACAATGTACTCATAAACATATGACCAAAAACATACCCAAGATGCACATTTCATCAGTTGGCCAGAACCACAATCTCTTACATATATCTTTATCATTGCTCATTATATATAGATAGCAAATTACTACAATTTATTTGATAACTGTCAAACTTGCTGCCCTCACAACTTCAACACACAAATCACTTAATGAAAATAGTATATTAGTAATTTTTATTAGATATTCATTATATTAGAGATTATCCAATAATGAATAACATTTCTGTTTAATTTTTCACTACTCGTGCAAAGTAAGGACTGGTTTCTATTCAGTTTTAACACCTTGTGAGGAATGCAGTCATAAATATATGGCCAATGACATGTGATTGAAAGTAATTAAAGTAAAGAAAATAAAGAAGTCAACAAATGTAGAAGTATTAAAGCATATATATACCTGTTCCAAACAAAATACAACATAAGTGAATATCAGAAATAACGGAAAATAAATTATTATATAATAATGAACTAGTTAGAATTTTTTTTTACAAGAAACTGAGTGAAATGAACTCAGAAAAATTAATGGCTTTAATACTGTGTATGAGAAGTTTGTAGAAAAATTCAAAGATGTCTATAATAAGTCATAAGAAATCATTGTGATTCAAAAAATAATAAAAAAAGTTCCATATTAATTGGATAAGTGAAAAATATAAAGAACTAAACAAAATCATGATTTATTTCTTAAATATAAGGCATTAAGAAATAAGGTTAATTCTATGATGAAAGCAGAGAAAGGATTGTTTTTTAATAAATGTTTTAATGAAAATAAAGGTTTCATAAAAAAAAAAAACTTGGAGAAAAATAAATGAAATATTATTAAGGAAATCAAGTTCTATAAATGGTGAAGATTTAAAAAAATATTTTCATATAAATGATAGTTTTATTCTAGCAAATACTTTTAATAATATATTTATAGAAAGAATTAACAAAGTAAAACAAATTGATCATGATAGTAATATTTTGAAAACATATAATAGTCAACCTCATTCAATATTTATGCCAAATTTAAATGGAGAAGATTAATACAAAATAATAAAAGAATGTAGGGTTAATATAAGCCCAGATATAGATACAATCAGAATGGTAGACATAAAAAAATAATATTAACATTCTATCAGATGTTATAATTTATATGATTAACAAAATAGAAAGTAGTGACTTTCCTACATTATTAAAAACATCTATAGCAAGACCTGTTTGTAAATCTGCTGCTAAAAGTAATTTTAATAATTATAGAGCTATATTTATTCTTCCTTCAATCGCTAAAGTAATAGAAAAATATATTTATAATAATTTAAAAAAATTTCTTCATAAAAGCACAATAATTAGGGCCTAGCAGGAGAAGAATGCCTTTTGTATTTGTGTAAATATTTTTTGACCTGTATTTAAATGAATGAATGCAATGAATATTTGTTTTAATAAATAGTATTATTATTATTAAATGTAAAATGTATATATAATTGTAAATAGATTATTATTATTTTAAAAAAACACTATTAAATTTATCTTCATATCTAAATCAGAGGAGTCACGTGATACTCCCTGGGTTTTCAGTGCTGACTAAAGTCCGTCATTCTTTTTTCCAAAGACAAAAAAAAGAAATAAATTGCTGATTATGATTTTATTCTTTTTCTTTTTTTTATTTAACATGCATGCAGTACATTTTATTCTTTTATTAATTGGATCAGGGCAAATTTATTGTTAAATAAATAATTATTAATAGTTTTTACTGCAGATGCCTTATTTCTGCTTAAAAGTTTTATTTTACCCACATTTAATTCTGAAATCATATACATTAGAATCTTATAAAAGAATTTCCAAAAATGTTCATAATATCTATGAGGGCAAATTCGAGCTCGATTTTTTTTCTTATGCTAAATATAAGTCCTAACTATTTCATAATATACAACTTTTTTCTTTAATATATATTTAATTGATCCAGAGCAAGTTTATTGTTAAGTAAATAATTATTAATACTTTTTCAGAGTGCTTTATTTTTTATTACATATGCTCTTTTCTGTCAGATTTTTAACAACAGTTTGTTCTTTTTTTTCATCAGAGTGGCTATTTTAGTTGCTTATTAATAATTTACATCAGGATTTTTAACAAATTATGTCATTTTTTACTACTGTACTTCCATTCCACTTTATCATTTTATATGTATAGAATAGACTAATAGTATTAAATGTTTCTTCTAAAACTTGTACATTCTATTGATAAACGATTCTGATAGAGGTAATCACAAGAAACATAAAACATTTAATAATTTAAAATAAAATAAGGTAAACTCTATAAACTTTTCATCATTTCAGTATAACTCATCATCATCATTTTCAATCATTATTGATTCACTATAGAGTGAAGATTTCTACAAGTTTAATCTAGTTTCTATAATTCATAAATTCATATCTTCTCTAAATCATCCCAACAAACTTCCATATTTTATCCATCCATCTACCCACAGTCTCCTAGATTTTGTACAATTTATAGAGAACCAGTTTAAAATGTTAACTGCTTATCTCTTGTCAAGTTTATTGGCATCGTGTTTTTAAAGGTTATTAAACTGTAATTTATCTTCTTTTTTTTAATGTTAGATTAAGGATTTGCCTGAAGGTTTGTGATAATGGTAAATTATTTCTATTATCTATCATTGGTTAAATGTCTAGAAAAATTTAAATTTTATTTAAAATTATGAAATACAAACAACTTGTTAGTAATAACACACAAATAGATAACACAGGTTATTTATTTATGTGTTATTATTAACAAACTGTTTGTATTTGAAAAGTTTAAAATTTTCTAGACATTCAATATTGAATGATAGATGATGAAAATAGTCCAACATTTTATCACATTAAAATTAAGGATGCTTAGATAGTTATCACATGCAAATAAAAGCAATAAATTATCTTTTAGAAAGCTTTTTGTGTAATAAGATATTTGATATTATATAGTAGCAGATTTTAAATTTGTAACCTACAATAATATAATACTCATAGTATCAATTTTAAGAGACCATCTTTTATCAACTGAATTAAGCCAGCAATCGAAAGCAGTCAATCACAGTCAAGAGGATCCATTTCTCGAAAGGGAGAAAAGATAATGCTGAATGAAGTTAGTTTTTAGTAAATTAATTAATATTAATGTTCAAATGGAAAGTTCGCATAGATTTTGACTAGACGAGTTAAACTATTTGGAAATTAATAAACTGTGTAATTATTAGTTATATGCGAAATAAGATATTTTAATATTCTATAGCAATTCCCAAAAATAAACGGGATAAGTTATTGTCAGCAATATAATTTTATTATACTTGTTATATTATTAAATTAATGCCTCAGTAAACAGAAATAAACTTTCTCAGTGATGAAAGTTTATTCATCAAAAAACAGATACAAATACTGTTAGAAAACGATTTACAAAGGAGTGGTTACATGGTAAAATGAAAATTCAGGAGCAACATGGTGAGAGGGAAAGGATACGGTTACATGGTAAAATGAAAATTCAGGAGCAACATGGTGAGAGGGAAAGGATACATATGAAAAGGGAAAGGGATATTAAAGTTGTGTGTGTGTTATTCATTTTCACCTACACGACTGAGATTATTTCCCTGTGGATACAGCACATCTATAATAAGATTGAGTAAAATGAATTTAAAGGTAGTTGTTGCATACACAACAGCATTGAACCCTATCTCATTGATAATGACAAATTCCAGAAATCAGTGTGGAATTGGGAGGTTTAAATACACTTTCATTTACTCTTATTTTATTTTATTATAAATCATTGTTAATAATTTCTGAAGTAGATAGAATCTTTATATTATGAAGCAATTCCACTTTATAATTAAATTAAAATAAGCTAAATAAAATGAAAGCAGTCGTACATGTGATAAATCTGACTAAAGTATGGATTAACCTTAACAAGGCAATTTGAAGCAATCAAACATGAATCTAAAATATGTAAAATAAATTATTACTAAATCTGGACGTGTATAAAGTCATTTTATGGTCTTATTATATATGTGATAAATTTATGGAATTAATTAATAATTAAACATAACAATCTGAACAATCAAATATGAATCTGATAATTATCAAAAATAATTACTAAGAATTTATTGCTAAATCTGGAGCTGTGTATAAAATAATTTTATGGTCCATTACTTAGGAAGTCAATAGACATTCATACAATAATGGCATGAGTTCCACTGAATTCATCAAACAGATCAGCTGGGAATTGATCCATGAATGCTTAACTTTTCTGTCTTTATGCTAAATACTGTGTAGATGGAAATTTGACAAACAACAATTTAACAATGCTAAATTTTTCTCTCTTTTTTTTTTTTCAAGTATAAAATAATAATGAAAAACAATATTTATATACATATAAAAGAAAAAATCAGTCAGGGTAATTTTTATGTTAATATATGAAGAAATAGGGGGGGTGTGTGATCTATCAGCAGTATGTCACTATAATGTGAGCCAATTGATACACAATTGCTTTCAGGAGTGTTCTTTTCATTCTACTCCAGAGCTTGAATAATAAATAGATACTAATTATGTTTACATACTTAAACTAGTTTTTGATTTGTGGCCTTCATCAATGAGCAATTCGAATTTCAACCTGCAACTAATGCATTTATGCATCTAGAAGCTAGTTTGTCTTTTACATATTGTCAATTAGTAATTTGAAAAATCAGTTTTTGAATCTAAACCAGCTGTTACTATAAAGTAATTAAAGATGACCACTAGATATCCAAAGCTCTCATTAATAAATCCATAAGCCAGAAACTAGTTAAAGAATATAGATATAATAATGCCAAATTCAAATAATAGTGATTGCTCAAGTTTGAATTGCTTTCGAAATGCATGCACAAAAAATCATGTTTGAAAATTTTTTAAGTATATATCGGAAAACTAATCATAAACAGTCTTTAGGAAAATCATTTGGTAGGCTGTGTATCTGACTAAATAAAGTAATTCAGTAAAGACTTACAATTGATTAACAGCCTTTCAAAGAACTGAAAGATGCTTAAGATACCTTATTAGTAATCCCACTAGATGTTGGACATTGACTGTGCATTAAATTACAACTAAAGTGGAACAAGATATAAATATAGATGCATTTGGTAATAGTAGTTGCAGGAAGGCCCAAATATTCTTCATAAAGAGATTAATACCGCCAAAATAAATCATTAAAATAGATCAGTATTTTTTTTACCAGATATTAACTGAACTACCAGCTCCCATAGATACCATTTAATGAAGATAGTGATGATTTATTTGATATTAGTACAAAAGTAAATCACACATATTCACAAACATAAATATATATCATGTATGGACAAACATATATAACATATATAAATATGCATTACATATATGTATGTTTGGTTTTATCAATTTTCTCTTATGTTAATTTCATCTTAATAGGTTCTTGCAGATCGCTTAGGAATTTCCTGTTCTTTATTTCGTGGTAAATATAATCGTTCATGGAATGAAGTTCTTCTTATTGGTTGGCCTGAGGTAAGATAATCAATACTTATTTCTCAGTGTAAAATAAAGTAGTATTTATTTTGCTCTCACAATTACTGGATAACCATTGATAATCTAATATTTTCTATGGGACAGTTATCCAAAAAAATCCTAAGACTATTTAACATTAAAAAAATACAACTTTTATTCAGTCTGCATTCAAACCTCAGGTCTTAGACATGAAAGATATATGCATTAATCACTATGTCATGCTAGTAAGATAAATAGAAGATCAGCTTAACGAATTGTAAACAAATCTGGAAAGATATAGGCGTAGTCATTATTTAGAAGTGGATACATTAAGGTCATATATAAATGATATGGTAATGAGATATTATTTGCAGAATAAACATCTAACTATTTATATGTAATAAAATATTGTTCCTTTTTTTCCAATGCCTTTTATTATTATTATTATTATTATTAGATGAGATTTGAACACAGACTTTCAAGATTCCTTCAGCTATCCATTCCATCTTATATAAGTGATACACATGACTAAATACATATGAAAAAAATAAATGATCTCCAATATATGTATTTCATGCTAAACCAGCACTCATCACTTGGCCCAGATTATTATCACACACACACACATTATAATCAGGGCTCAGTTTATATGCAGATCAGCAATTGTCTCCGCCCTCCATTTTTTCAGCCATCCATATTATTGAAAATCTGATGATGGAATTCTCAAAGCCTTTGTTGATGCCAATATTGACTTTTTAAGTCATTCTGACCCTTTATATAGAGAACCTTAATATGGCCATTTAAATAAGCAGAATAGGGATTGACAGAATTCAGGTTGAATCTGTAATGTTTGATACAATGTATATATGGGCTTTAGATGTACTTAGAGGGGATTTGAACATAGACTTTCAAGATTCCTTCAGCTATCCACTCCATATTATGTAAGTAATACACATTACATGTGAAAAAGATAAATGATATTCAATATATGTATTTCATGCTAAACCAATACTCACGAGTTAATTGAGATCATTATCTCTCACACACATATATAATCAGTGCTCAAATTATACTAAGATAGAAAATCTCCAAAATTTAATGAACAGACTTTAATCTTCTCCACCCTCTAACTCTTTAGCCATCCATATTATTGAAAATTTAATGATAGAATGCTGAAAGCTCTTATTGATGTCAATATTGTTGTCATATATTGGTCAATATTATTGTCATATGAGGGGTGAGAATACTTAAAGTCAATATGAGTATGACAACAATATTGGTATCAATGACTGAAGAGTTGGAGGGTGGAGAAAATTGAAGTCTGTCAACCAAAGTTTAAAGATCTGTTATTTTAATATAAATTGAGCACTGATTATATATGTGTGGGAGATAATGAACTGGACCAACTGAAGTGTGCTGGTTTAGTATGAAATACATATCTTGGCGATTAATCTTTTTCACATATATGTGGTCATGTATATTGGTTACATAAGATGGACTAGATAGTTGAAGGGAACTTGTAAGACTGTGTTCAAATCCCTTCTAATTACATCTAAAGTTCAGTATATATATTTAACTTGTATTCAAATATTGTTATTATTGTTTCTCACAGTCTCATTTGTTTTGCAGTTTTCTTCAAAGTTTCAATCACTCTGTAAACTAGTGGCTTGAATTTTAATTGGAAATTTTATTCCTAATTTAAAAGGGTTTTGAAAGTCTGAAGAAGACTATAAGATAATCAAAACTATGAGAAAAATAAGAATAAAAGATATAAAAATTTCAAAAAAATACATTTCATTTCACACAAAAGCAAATGGAAAAATGTGAATATTTAATAGATTAGAAAAATTTATTTATGTGTACAAGTTTTGTATACTTTTTAATAAACTATAATAATACACATATCAGTCTCTATAGAGTCCTTTATGTATGTGTCTAAATATGTCTATGTGCAATTTTACTAATGTACATTTAAATACAACTATGAGAAATAGCAGAAATATGTACACTGCTCTCTCTAATGCAAATCTTAAATAAACACTAGTAGTAATATTAAAAGATTTTAAGATTTGCACTTTAAAAAGGTGTGCTCAAATACAATACTAATTTAAAAAGCAAGGGAAGAATACTATTACTATGTTCTAAGAATTGAATATAAATAATAATGTAAAGTTTTAAATAGAATTTGAATTATACCAGCCTTTCATGATATACATTATTTATTTAAAGGACAAAAATGCATTGACTTTGTTTACACTCTCAAACTATTATAAACATATGTAATTGTTTATATAATGTTGCGACTATTATTTCCAATGTATTGATAATGTAATTAGAATTCTAACACAAATCATGAGGCAACAGTTTACCTTTTGTTAAAAAAAATGCCTTGTAAAAATTTGATTTGTTTTTTTGCAATCTTTATTGTGGTTGATGATATATAGACCTGGCTACAATTTAAAGTAAATAATCCTTTGTTATCCTATATTTACACAATGAAAATATTGAAATTAATCTTATAAATTTCTTATACCAATTTTAAATGTACATATATAGACATTAGCTATAATTTGCATATATATATATTGTACTGGGTTCGATCCGATGTGCTCACACTTCATCTGCAAATAGGTTAGCTGGGTTTCAACTTTATTTATTACATTTATAATCTTATTTAATTATAAATATTTGAGAACGAACCGGCACGTTCGAGCAAAATGGAGAATACTATTGATAACAAAGCTGTCAATACTACCCACGATCAGACGGAGATATGCAACACATAACATGATCACATTTCCAGATCATGGCCCACCTTGACTGCTAGATTCAAACCCCTACTATCCAAACACTTTATTTGTTTCAGAGTAAACCTCGGGCGCCAGCTAATTCAGAACTAACATGTTTGGACAGTAGGCCCATAATCGAGCATTCGAAAAAATTTGTACTGGGTTTGATCCGATGATGC
This sequence comes from Epiperipatus broadwayi, assembly GCA_028023455.1. Taxonomy (NCBI): domain Eukaryota; kingdom Metazoa; phylum Onychophora; class Udeonychophora; order Euonychophora; family Peripatidae; genus Epiperipatus; species Epiperipatus broadwayi. The sequence continues at coordinate 8,148,817 of JAQFVV010006222.1, forward strand.
TCACATTTAATCTGCAAATTGGTTAGCTGGGTTTCAACATTATTTATATTACATTTATAATCTTATTTAATTATAAATATTTGAGAACGAACCGGCACGTTCGAGCAAAGTGGAGAATACTATTGATAGCAAAGCTGTCAATACTACCCATGATCAGACCAAGTTATGCAATGCATAACATGATCACATTTCCAGATCGTGGTCCACCTCGACTGCTATATTCAAACCCCTACTATCCAAACACTTTATTTGTTTCGGAGTAAACTACAGGTGCCAGCTAGTTTAGAACTAACATGTTTGGACAGTAAGCCCATAATCCAGTGCTTGAAAAATCCCTTAACTATCTCAGTCTATTTTTAATTCAATAACAAAATATTGTTTCACTTAAATAGTGGCAAAAGAATTGACTGACAAATAAAGCTTTAAGTTTAAAGACAATTTATTTTAATTAACATTTATTAAACTAATTTTAAATATTTTATCAATCTTATTTAATTAATATAACGCACGCACATTATTAATTCACACACTATAATATCTATGAGAAAGCATTAAATAATATTTGAAATACAAAATACAATGAAATCACTATATACTAACACATGATCACACACAACATTTTAAACACACATATTAATAGTTTGTCTATGTATGCTATAGAGTTCTTAAACTTGATTCTTGAGGCTTTACGAATGCGATGGCTACTTTAGAAATGAGTATAAGAAAAATGTTATTACCTAGGATTTTGAATGTGGATACTTCTTGCTGTTTGCTGCTTTCTAATGAAGTATTCTAACCAGTTAGATTTGAAGTTTTCTTGTGGAGATTTGATGCTGATTATTCCGAGGCATTTTTTTTAAGACAATAGATATTGAGCGGCTTCCGGTTGTTACTCAGGCATCACTTTTATCGAGTAGTGTAGTGTTTTGTAAAATGGCAGACATGTTTGTGCACTCCAGAAAAAACTAGAATTTATTCATAAGGCTGTTTTTAGATCGCACTCTGATAGCTGAGGAATTTAATTAGTGCATTGACGTAATGGTGATTGACAATTCCTAGAAATATTTGCTAATTACAAATGTTTCTAGATAAGAGACATTACCTTATTGGTCAGTGCATTGATTGATCATTGCAATTGTCAGAGAGCGATAAGAAGATTGGATAACATCTAGCAGTGTAGCATAGAGAGCAGTCAAGCAGTACTGAGTAAGCAGTATTTAAGTAGAGATATCTCGTGTCAATGCTGGCAGTTAATGATCAGCACCCAGTGGAAATGTAGTTCACGGGTGTAGCTGAAAGAGACCGCAGCAGAGATATTGAGAGCAGTCATTGGAGAGCTTCGTTGCAGACCAATTTGTTGGAGAGCTTCATTGCAGACCAATTCATTTGGAGAGCTTCGTGGCAAACCAATTCGTTGGAGAAATTGCAGACCAATTCATTGGAGAGTTTCGTTGCAGATTAATTCGTTGGAGAGCATTCATTGCAGACCAATTCGTTGGAGAGCTTCGTTGCAGATCAATTCGTTGGAGAGCACTCGTTGGAAAAGAACAGCGTGGGAATTGTATAATGTTATTTGCTGACTGCACAGTACGACTTGCAGTTATAACATTGGCACAGTCGTAAGTGCGGATATAACAGGTAGGTTGGCTGTTTTTATCGGACTTTAGGCTGGAGAAAGTCATATGTTTTCTGAGGTTTTAACACTGCATTCTTGATTCTGGATATATAATAAACTGACTGATATAACTCACTGATAGATTGTACTGAACTGTTATCTCAAATGCAACTAACTGTCCGATAAAAAATTGACTATTTATACATACATGTTGTCATTTGATATCCTCCAGCTATATCTGTTGTTAAAATTCCTTTAATAATCTTTTAATTACGTGTTTTTGGATATCATTTAATTAGTAGCCATGCAAATGTGTTGTTTTTATATTTTTAATTAGTAGCCATCGCTGAGTGTTTTTTAATTTTTTTTAACTTTCATTTATTTTTCATATTTAATACGCATACATTTATTATATTTACAGTCGCATGCATATATATAATTTGAGATTCATTCGCTATTTAGTTTTAAGATGACTTTTTTTTCCTTTCTTTAACTTAAAGAGATTTATGTTTTTAAACTTTTAACTTATATTTCAATTAATAATAATAATAAAAAGAACTCTTTACTTTTTTTATAAAACTTTTAGACTTTTAATCTTATGTTTTCTTTGACGAAAGATTCTTATTTTAATAATTTTTTAAACAAAATTATTATGTGCCAACACAATGTTGGTACAATATATACTTTTCAATGATTATCTGAATGTTTGTAATGATGGCAGTTTACTTGCAGTTATATATGGAATTATTTCCATTATATAATTGAATTATAAATTTGTTCAAAAAATCAAATTTTATTTATATCTTTCAGGAATAATATACAGGTTAATATAGAATACAATATTTTCATTTGTATTCTTCTCTCTTCTTTAGATGATGTTAGCCTGACTAGTGACTACTAGTGTGGGAATTGAACAATGAACTTTAGTTTTATGAATTCTGAATTTAAAGGGTTATCTCAGCTATTTGATTATTTTGTCAAAAGCAATAGTAAACAATTTCTTATTTTCTGTAGTTTATGAGGATTCTTTTGATTTTTTTTTCTTTAGAAACAAGGTTTATTAATAATTTTAAAATATTATGGGTCATAACACTAGGTTGGTTTCAGAAGTTATTTGCCAGTATCATGTGAGCAGCTTCTCTAAATTTTATTTTTTTTATTTTTTCCATTCTATCTAATATTCTTGTGGTTCTCTCAATTAAACATCTGTTCATTGGTGCATGCATGATGTGCTATTTTAGGCATTTCTTTTCATCATTATTTTATGTTTTTTAATTATTTTTTGACGGAGCATCTAATTTTACTAATGTATGTCTTTTGTTATTTGTATGATCTTTCATAAATGCATTTTTTGCTTTTTAGCATAAATCAAGCTTAAGTAAAATGCTTTGCAGTGTGAATTATCTTTTGAAAGCTATTCTGATATTACATTGATCTCAGATCATTGCTTTTTATATTTCTTTTTTGTTATTTAAAGTTTTATCAGCTGATGAGTAATCATTCTTGATAAAAATTTATTCTTGGAAGGACTTTTTTTATTTCAAATTATTGGCTTCTGAATATTTTTTTTTTTTTGCTTTGTTCTATAATTATGATATAATTCCACTTCCTGTGTTCAGTCATTATATATATTCTGTGAAGAAAAGCTTTTGTAAACAGCAGTTTTGATTTTGCCATCAAATAGTCTTGTCACAAAAACATCTAAGAATTACATCTTTTGTTCTGTTTTTATACTGGTTGTAATTGAAGGAGATATGTTGCTGATGTTTATTCAGAATGTTTGTAATAATGCTTCATCATATAACAAATGTACCATTGACACAACTAGACAAGTATATAATAGCTTTGATTAAGTTTTGGCATTTGTCAGATTTTTACTTTAAAGAAATAAATTTTCATGTGATTTTGTATTTATTAATAAGTATAATAATATTGAAATACAAGAATAATGTATATATTTGCCCTAGATGTAATTAAAGAGGATTTGAAACCAGACTTTCAAGTCCCTACAGTCATCCACTCAATCCAATATAAGCAATACACATGACCACATACATGTAAAAAAAAATGATTTCCAATATATGTATTTCATGCTGAGCCAGCACTCATCAGTTGGTTTGGATCATCATCTCCCACACCTACATAATCAGTGCTCAGTTTATATTAAGATAGAAAATGTACACACTTTAATGGACAGGCTTCAATCCTCTCCATTTTCCAACTCTTCAGTCATTCGTATCACTGAAAATCTGAAGGAATGCTCAAAGTGCTTGATAATAACAATACTATAGTCATACTCATGTTGATCCTAAGTCAATCTGACTTCTCATATGTAGGACCTTAGTAAGTCCATTTAAGTACACAGAAGAGGGATAGGCAGAATACAGGCTGAATATATAATATTGAAATATAATGTATATACTTACCCTAGATATAATTAAAGGGGATTTGAACCTTTTTTGAAAAATAAATTTTTAAACCAAAGGTTCTTGAATCTTGATGCAATTTTATCTTAATTATATCGTGATTGTATTTTGATTTTTTTTTTTTATTATTCAAGATCACATAAATTTCTTATGATCTAAAAATCATGAATTTAGTTAATAAATATTGTTATAAAGACAACATTATAAGAATATGCATATGTGTTTGAGTGTCAACATATCTATTTTTTCTATTTTTCATCTTCATATTAATTACTAATTTTTTTGTGTGTTCATTCTACATTTATAACTTCATGAATAATGAAGATTTTCTCATTCCAACTAGATCTGAGACTCTGGTACAACTCTGGGATAATCCATTAAAACTTAAATGTAAAATTGTCAAATACCCTTTTTATGTTGAAATTACGGCTTTGCAATAAATCTTTAAAACATAGTTATATATTTTTAAAAAAAACGGACAACTACTAAGTACAGCATTTTTTTCTTATTTGATAACAGTATTCCTTGATTTATAAGACTATAATTTGATATTGATTAATTTAGAAATAATAATATATGATTAAGTCATGTGATATTCAAGCATTCAAATGTTATATTGAACACAGTAATTAAAGAAATTGGCCAATGTATGATTTTTTTTCTTAGTTAGAAATTGATTCAGGAACCTTTTCTATTCAATCCACCACTCTACCATTGTACTAAGGAACACAGGGCAAAAAAGGAAATTTATTTCATACAATAGTTGCAGTTCATTTATATCTAAATTTTCACCATTGCAGGTAAGTTGCCATTAGATATAATTTATCTGTTATCTAAACTATTTAACTGAACTTTAAAAGAGATCAATACATGGCTAATCATAAAAGTCAAAAATAAATCAAATTTGAAAACTTTTAAGAGCTCATTTTATTTATCCTATTAAATCTAATAAGTATTAATACTTCTCTTTTATAAGAATTGACATTATATTCTATTTAAAAGTTCATTACAGTTTCTTTTGGCAATCAGTGAGAAGTTTTTTTTTTTTTTAATTCCTATTATAACAATCATAGTTAGTTATGAAGGTAGCATTTGTTAATTATTATATATATATTGTTTTCTTAAATTTTGTAACAAATCTGATAATATATACAATTCTTTGTTATTAGCATGCAATCAATCTCTCAATTTCACAATAACTTTTTTAATTCAATTTCTTATAAGTAGAATTTTTTTTCTTGCTTGGATACTTTATTGTCTATAAATGTATATATTAATATTTTCTAATCTAAAATGTGCCTATGTTGTTTATCACAGAATCAAACTTAAGAGTTAAAGGTTCCTGAATCATCATTCAATTTATTCTTTCTGATGCTCCTATGTCACATATCCTCCCAAGCTACTAACCATTGGATTATTGTATTCCCTAAAATAACAGTTTACCAAACTTTGAACATATGACTTATAAATAATAAGGAAATATATTTTTTATCTATCAAAAAAAAAATCAAAATAAATATTAACTGATTTTATATAAAAATCAGTTAATAATATTTATTTTAAACATCACATGGTGACTATCTCTTATACTAGCACATAATTGTTATTAAACAAGGCAAAACTCTCCATACAGTAGTGCCATCCTGTGCCAACCAGAGTAATCAATGCATCTATTGATTACTCTGGTTGGCACATGGTGATATTACTGTATGGAGAGTTTTGCCTTGTTTAATATTTATTCTACTGGTTTTCTTTTATATTGTAATGTGTATTTATTGCATTCATAAAATAAATAAAAATAATTGTTAAATCTGTTATAAAAAATATATAAGCCGTAAATAAAATTTATTATTGCTTCATCGATATATATATATATTTTATAGCCTGGGGAAGATGAATATCCACCTGTGAATTACGTTATTGATCTTATTTATAAGCCTGGTCACTTGATACATGCTGACACAGCAGAAGCCAGTGCATATTTAGCATTACCATAAAACAATAATAATCATTTTGGTTTTTGTTAAAATACTTTCTAATATATTTTGTAATATTTTTAATAAAATATGTAAATAATTGTCAACTATTGTAGTTTTGAAATTAATAAAAGGAAAATGCATTAATATCCAAGCTTGTTTATTTAATATAGATTGTTAGGATTTGCCAATATTTAGTGTTAATAAACATTGCCTGTTTTAATAACATTTAGTGTTGTTTTTATCCTCTAACTAAAAATAGTTAAATATTTATTTATAATCTTATATTTATGTCTAACTTTCTATGGGCTCTATCTAAAACAAAACTTCCTTTGTCTAATTGGAATCTGGAAAAAAAATCCAAGTGTTATTCTGTATGATTTGAATGCCAAGGCTTAAATATGGCTATTCCATCATATATATGTATACATTAATTTTATGTAAAAATGTCCTTTATTTAACTTATAATGGTAAATGAATACTTTCTCACCAATACAAGATATAGTATTTTGCTCATATATAAGCGTTTGAGTTGTAGGAATAAGAGGATTCCTTTTATTCCTGCATAAATACTATATCTTGTATTGGTGAGAAAGTATTCATTTATTATTTTTAACACTCGCAAAGCGTATGCACAATTAGCATGAAAGGCTGATATTTGACTGTAATACAATTGTTTACATACGCTATATAAAATAAATGCTTATTAACTTATAATGATAGAAAATGTCATAGCCACATGAAAACTTTGTATAAATTGATAACATTTTATGCCTAAATTCAAATTATTATTTAGGAAAAAGAGGATTATAATCAATTTTTAACAGTTGATCATTACTGAAGATGTTTTACTTTTATTATTATTTTCATTTACAGTTTAAAAATTAAATTGTAGTATGGAGTACATGTTTAGCATTAATACAATATATCTAATAATTTCCATCATTAAGATAAATATAAATTATGTAATTTTAGATATATTGCAGAGAAAATAAGTAACAATTGTATATTAAAATGAATAATCATATTCAATTTTTGGTACTGTTTTAGAATGTGCTCTCTGCCATTTGATTTCTAAGAGAAGTCCCAAATCTATTGCTGATACAGCTATGTGCTAAAACAAAGTCAGATAATACCATCACTTAAAAAAGTTGAATTTCAGTCAAAAAATAAAAAATAAACATGCAAATTTCATAGAATTAAACTTGAACAAAAAAAAATCAAATACCTATAGAAATCAAAATGTCAAGCATATTAATAATTAGAAAATGACCAAAAAATGAGCAAAAATCAAGTTACCAAAAGTTCAAATTACTACCACAATGAAATATAAAAAAAACAATGTTTTGTGACTATTATTAATAAATAGTCATAAAAATGTTAGTGTAATCACATGACCAAAAAAAGCAAATGTGTCTAGACATGAAATTAGCAAACATATTAGTAATTAGGAAATGACAAAAAATTAGCAAGAATCAAAATTTCAAAAACAATATTTAGTAAATATTAATAATTAGTAAATATATCCATAAGGGCATAATAAATTATTTCAGCAATCAGATATGAAAAAAAATTTGTGATTATTGTCAGTAAATTGCCACTAAAATGTTAGCATAATCACATGACCAAAACAAAAAAATCAACACCTCTAGAAATCAAAATATCAAACAAAATAGTAATGTGGGGGTAGCTTCATCACTGACCATAATCTTCCAAAGAAAAACTATTTACTATCAAAACCAAATAATAAAAGCATTTTATTTTTAAAAGATGATGGCAATCATGTGGTTGAGTTAATATAAAAACAGCAGCCGGAAAAAAAATTGCAAAAACTAATACAAGAAGAAATGTGCTTAAACTAAAATATTCTAATATTATAATTATCCAAAAAAATACAATAAATCCACATTATTGTGCATAAACTAACACATTTTTTTTTTAAAATATGGTGGCAATCATGTCCTTGACATAAGTCCACAGCTGAAAAAAAATTGCATCAACTAACACAAGAAATATTGTGTTTAAGCTTAAATATTTTAATATTATAATTAACCAAAAAAAATACAATTAATCCACGTAAAAAAATTTCAATTTGTTGTGTATAATTTAATGGATTTTACTTCTAAAACATGGTAGTAACCATGAGCTTGAGTTAATATAAGAATGGCAGCCAAAAGAAAAATTGCATCAACTAATACAACAATAAATGTACTTAAGCTAACATATTGTAATATTATAATTAATCAAAAAATACAATTAATCCACATAAAAAAGTTCCAATTTATTGCACATAATCTAATGCATTTTACTTCTAAAATCTGGTCATAACCATATGATCGAGTTAACATAAGAATGGCAGTTGAATTGAGTAAACTAACAAGAAGAAATATACTTAAGCTAAAATATTATAATTAATCAAAATAATAGAGATAATTTTTTTCTTTTTTTTACTGATCACTTTTATGATAAACAAAAATACACATAACCTTTATTGCTGTATCGAATTTATGCTGTTTAAAAATGCAGTTTTTTATGTGTAATCAAGTAAATATAAGTAAGGAATTTAAATTTATTTATTGTATTTTTTTATTTAATTTTTTTAAAACAATTTTCACTAATAATTTATATTTCAAAAAATATTAATACATTAGTTCTAATTTTTAAGTATTGGTTTATTTTACTGTAATAATTTCAGATATAAATTTGAGTTATTCATTTCCATAAAAATTTATTTCATCAAAAATAATTTGAACCAAGAATTTCCAAAATAATAGTAGATGACCTATTCATATAATCACATCACGTTAATAGAAGTCTATTGAATGTTAATAAAATTCAGGAAGTGTACCATATAGGGCATATGATATAGGTTAAGATATCAATGGCAATACTATATAGTAAACCATCTGTAATCAATTTTAATGTATATTCGTGGCTGATCAGAATATAAGGCATTTGAAAAAGTCCAAAATGTTTTTATGTTGTTGGGTTTTTTTCAAAATTTATTTCAATCCTCTAATAATTTGAATAGAGCATGATTATCTTAGCTTTTTCTGGAATTAATATCATAAACGTTGATCATGTTAAAGAATGGAAATTATTCATGGCTTACTTAGAATATTTTATCATTATTTAGTTTTCCCTTTTAATAATGGGTGAATTAAATATGACTTTTAAAACACAATGCCCATCAGTTTTACACTTTATATTAATCATGTCTATTGACTGGCACTTTTTTCACAGCTATAAATCACAATATGTTAAATTTTATATACAATATTATAATAAACTGTTTTTAAATGCATATATTTAGCTTTTGAATCATTAATATGTAAATAACCACACCACATAAATACATAAATATATCTGTCATCTAAAAACATAGATATAAATAATATATATTGTACTTGCCCATTAGAGCTGTGTGTTACAGTATATGAAAAAAAGTTTATTGATCTTATTTAATTTCATTTGACTTGATTTATGGATAATTGAGATGTTGAATTATAAATGTTAACTATATAACCATGGCAACCTAATATTTTAAAATAATATTATTTATTATTAATACTAGCATCAAATTATAAATTGGTTGTGGTCAATTTTAGGGGAAATAATAAATAAATAGATACTGAAAAATAATTAAGTGAATCATAAAATGAACCACTTGAATAAAATCATTATTATTAATTATTATGTGTCCATTTTGTTATTACATTCACAATAAAAGATTACTTATTACAAACATATATATTTCATATATGTTTGTTCATTAATTAGTTTATTGGAATATATTATTAAAAATATATACATTCATGAGAAAGTATCCTGTGGATTTTTTATTTTGGTTGAAAATAAAAAACAAATAATACTGAAATTGTAAAACGAAAAAATTTTCTTTTATTTTTACTGTATCCAATATTTTAATCTTCATTTTTATTTATTAAATGGAGACAAATTTTATTAGTCAGGATTGAGTGTTCATTGTGTTTAACGCCAACAAAGAGAGGTTATAAATAGAACTGGAACACTTTAACTCTAGTCTTATAACTTTTATCATTGTCTAGACTGGACACTTTTACATTCATCTTTAAAAATTGTTAATTTTATTAAATGATTAATTTCTAAAATAATAAAAGAATAAAAAATTAAACTGTCTTCTCATTCAATTGGAGGCAGATTGTTGATGAAATTCCAGGGGAGATTTGCAAAATGTATTATATATGTAAAATAAAAACAAAATTTATCGTATTGCAAGTAAGCTATAAAATATTCCGTTATTAAAAATCTGGTTTTCCATCTATGTATTTGTGATGAATACAAACCCACGATGTGTATATGGATATATTTTTGATCAATGAATTTCACAACATCGATTAATTCAACTTTTTTGTGATATTAAGCAATTGAAATTTTACTTTACTAGCTTGGGAAAAAATGCTAGAATTTCTTACTAATTTGGATGTAACTGAATTTTGTCAATGGAAGAACATTTCTTTACATATCATTGCAATGTTCCTCATCTAATTAATTACTCTTTATAAAATAAATTGGACATATGTTTGAATGAAAAGGAACGGTATTGGAATAAAAGATCTCTGATTATTATTATTTATACTTGTCTTCTCTACTTCAAGAAGAATTGTTTCTATGCGTTGAAGTCAGAAACAAGGACTCCAGGCATTACAATGGAACTGTGGGTAAAAGAAAGAATGAGGCTTCTCACTTATGCGATATATCTGTGTGTAGATTTTTCATTAAAAAAATGTATGTTTTGTTCATATTTCTATTTTAAAATATAGGATCAAATAATATATGTTATTATGTAATCTAGCTACACAATAAAAGATTGGCGAGATTTTTTTTTTAAGTTCAAACTCTTATCCAATGATACAAATTAATTCATGACTCAGCATTTTCAAATAGTCTTTTTTTTTTTAATTTAATTTAGAGAGATTCATATAGAAGAGTTTAAATACAATCAATTTTATGTTAGTTTGATTATTTATAACTCATATCAATAGATGAATGAAGTCACTTTTATTTAATCATATTTTTGAATGTATATTTTATTTAAAGACTAGGGAAGATACCTTGAAATTTCTCCAACAGTTTATATTGTCTATTGTCCTACCATATATTTTGTGATACACTTATATATTTATTCATTATTCTTTATTGGTTTTTAAAGAGTAATAGATATCAATTATTTATATTTTAAAGAGAAATAGTATTTGTACTTTTCAACTGGTTATGATTTTAGTCAATTGCATACATCTTTTTATTAATATCATTATTAATTAAAACAGGCAAAACTCACTATATATATTGCCACACAAGCAATATTAATTAATTCTTATTATAACTTAATAAATTTAAAGTTACTTGAAGTCTGATAGACTTGTATAATTGTTTTATAAGTATGCAAACCAATTTTTAACAATAAATGTATAGAAGATAAAATGAACTGTATATATAAAAAAAAATTTATTTTTTGTTTGATCTTTGAATCATATTCTAAAAATCAAGCCCATATTAGTACGTGAAATATGGTTATATACATGTATATTTTATTACACGATTATTGTTAAGCTTAATTAGATATAAATTTTATGTTGTCATTACATTGAAATAGTTGTTTGCTTTATGTGAGTTAACACCAGTTGTATAAATAATTTCATCAGTTCATGGTTAATCATTAAGAACTTGCTTATCTTGTCCAGTTATAAAGATCTTGATAGATTTTATTCTGTCATTAGTCAGACTGATCTGCCTTGTTATCTTTAAATTTCTTTGAGTTAGATCATAAATCTTATTAACTATTAAATTTTAATATTTATCTTTGATTTAAAATATTTATTTTACATAGATTAACTGTCATAAAATTCATTTTAATAATTGATTGGCTGGAAATTTAAAGTAGGAAGATGGAATTAGTTGTTTGTAATTTGATAAATATCCAATAGAAACCTATTGTATATTTGATATAATGATATGATTGGATATTAAAAATTTAAGATTATCTAATAGGTTTATTAATAATGTATTCTTGGAGAGTATTTCATTTTAATATATAACTTAAGCAATAATTTTATATAGATATAAAGTAAAGTATAGATAGGTTAATATTATTTAACATTTTATTAAACTTAATATAAAACTGATTAATGGTTTTGTTTTATTAGAGATATTGTGAATTTATAAAACGTTAAGTGTTATAACCATTTTGGAATTAGTTCATCTTGGTAGGGAATATCATTAAATTTTAATGTAAATTTATATTATTATATGTAATATTTGATTAGTAAAGTATATCAGAACTTAGTTATTTATTGATTTGAATTTGATTTCATTTAATTATAAATTAAATGGTTATCTTGGGCATATATCATTGTTTAAGACAATGGATATATGATTTCACTGCTTATTGCAGTTTATTTTGGGGTAGTGAATAGATTTCATGGGATGAACTTGTTTGCTTTTTGCTTTTTGTTTTAAATGCTATCTGAATAAATTAAGTTTTAAACAAAGATTGTCATCAGTATTTTATTTTAGTGTAGTGGACAGTGACTGAGCTAGATAATTTTACACAGGTTATTATAGTTACTATTTATTGATACATGTTTTGCTTTGTTATAAATAATATTTAAACCATAAGGGCATTTCTTCATTATCTTTTATTTAATTTTGTGTCAGTAATAAATAGTTGTGTAAAAACTTATAGGGAAATTTATTTTGTTTCATTACAAATGCTGACCAAACCAATGGAGAAATAATGGGGTAGAAGATCAATTATTATCCCATTACAAAATGGCTACCCAACTGAAGACCAATGATGATCATGTACTGGTGCCCATTGTTATAAAATGGCTCCCCAAATCTATGGAGCTATTAATTAAGAGAGTAACATCATTATTAGATCATTATAAAATGATGCTAAACGTTTAGGCTAGATTTATATTATTATAAATGGTGTCTCAATTCCTGAGGCATACTAAAGTTTTTCTATTCTAATCCCTCATTCTAATTTATATTCCATTACAATATATATTTATTTTTATCAGCTTAGTAATTAGATTTAATTTTGAAAAACTTGCATGTTATTTATATGTGATGCATGAAGGATTTTATATAGAATATGCAAACTTTATTTGATACAAACTCTTCAATAGCAAAACAAAGAGCTGCACTAATTGCTAAGTAGCTGTCAAGATTTAAGATTGATATAGCTGCTCTTAGTGAAACTCATCTCCCATTAGAAAAGTTTAATAGAAAGATGGATACAAGTTTTTTTGGGAAGGCAAGTAAATTGGTGAAAGGAGAATGCATGAAGTTGGATTTGCTGTAAAGACTAATTTAATATAATCTATTGTTTAAATTTTTCACTGTATCAAAAAAAGGCTAATGATATTAAAATTTGTTTAGCATAATGGAGTTTGTGTAAATGAACCAATCTTATATTTGGAGAATTAAAAAAAAACAAAGCTTTTATTCTTTCTTGGATAGCATCATTATAGAAATACCATTAAAAGATTGAATTTTCTTCTTTGAGACTTTAACATATGTGTGTGCAGATAATAGACTTTGGTCAAAAATTATTGGAAATAATGATGTTGGTGGTCTGGTTTGTTATTATTGAATTTATGCACAACATAAGTTGATTATCACAGACACTTCTGTTTAGACAGAAAAATTAATATAAAAGAACATGGATGAATCTACACTCAAAACAATGATATTTAACAGATTGCATTATACTTAGGGGCTAGAATACAGGAATTCACATTGTATGAGCACTTAAAAGCAGATTATTGGACAAATTGTAGAATATGTTTCATGATTAAAGTGATAGTTGCATTCAAAAATAGATATTATTCCAATCATATACACAAAAAAATTGATGTTCATTCTTTAGAAGACTCTACTATCCACACTAAATTTCAACAGCTATTAAACACTAAAATTGTTAAATTGGATCTTCAAGACTGGTATATTATTAAAGCTTGGAATTCTCTTAAAAAATATGTTATTGATACAATTAACTTTATTTTTGGATTCACTAACACAAATAATTATTTACTAAGGCTGTAAGCCTCAAGAATATGCGCATGAAAATGCGAAGGTAGGTACCTATTCATATAGAAAGTAGGTTGAAATAAAGAAGCTTCCCCTCTTTTCTTCCAAAAGCGTAAGCTTGTGGTTAAGACCTGTAATAAGTCCCTACCTTCGCATTTTCATGAGCATATTCTTGAGGTTTACAGCCTTAGTAAATATTACTTACGTAATCAATGTGCGTTTACATAAATTTATAACACAAAAAATTATAACTGGTTTTCTGACAATGATCTTATTATTAATATTTAATTAAAATGAAATGTAGCATTTTCTGCTTGATAGAATAAAATTTAATATGGAACTTCATAATAAATATAAAAATCTGAAATTGGATATTAAAACTGCAAAGCAGATATAGACATTTTCTGATCATGGTCATTCTAGATCTTTTTTTGATGCATTGAAAGCAATATATAGATCTGAAATCAATATCACAATTCTATTAAATCCAGAAATGATACTCTTTTTTATGATGGCAATATTTTAAACAATTGTAAGGATTATTTTGATAAACTTTTGAATAATGATATAAGAATTAAGATGACAACTTTTAGCAAGATATCTATTTTCTAATCATTTAGATTTGGACAAAGATATCCAGATTAGTGAAGTCAAAACAACTATTTGTAATCTTAAAAATGGAAAGATTGTAGATCCCAATGAAACAACCAGAGAAGTTATGGTGGTTATAAGTTAGCTTCAAAAATATTGGAATTTTTTAGGAATATGCTAGCCAATCTTAAAGATGCTTTTATTGTTCAAGTTTTTAAAAGCAAGGAAAATAAACAACATTGAAGTAATCATAATGGAACATATTATCCACTATTGCAAAGATTCTTTCAAGAATTTTGTTGAATAGGTTGCTTCCAGTTATAAATATTTGGCTACCAGAAACTCACTGTGGGTTTAGAGAATGAAGAAGCACTATACACATAGTTTTGTTGCCAATCAGGACAAAAGAGCAATTTATATATTACTTTCATTGATTTGATCAAGATATTTGATCCAGTTAATAACATAACAATGTTCGAAATTCATATTACACAGCTTCTACATGATGTAATGAGAAGTATTGTTACTATAGGTGGAAAATATAAAGCATTTGAAATAAAAACTAATGTTAAACAAGAATGAATACTTGTTCCAACATTATTTTCAGTTTTTATGAGCGATCTTTGGAATTGTTTACAGGTGACTTAATGAAACAGAGATCGAGATTAAAAATTGATTAAAAATAAACAACTTTTTCTCCTTTGATTCTTGATTTACATCTTGTATAATGATGATTGTGCTATTTTTGCCAGTTCAAAAGATAAGTTACAAAATGTTCTTAATGTTTTGAATGCAACATATAAAGACTTTGGTTTATTAATTAATGTTCAAAAAAAAAATTCAAGTTCTTTATCACCCAGTGACTGAAAAAAAATCCTCAGTACCTTTTAATTTGGATTGTTATCAACTTGAGAATGTAAACCCATTTAAATATCTTGCAGTTTTATAAGTAGAAAAGTGGATGTAGATGTTGAGGTACAATACACACTCCAGTGTTTTAATGCTTCTTTTAAAAAGTTAAAAGATTGGGTACTTCATCACAGGGACATAACTAGTGCAACTGAATCAGTTGCATATAGAGCTGTTATTTTACCTAATTTATTATATGGAAGTGTAATATAAAAGTATTTAAAAAGTTTCATTTAAGGATGCTCTATAAAATTTTAATACAATAGCACGATCATAAAACTAATTAATAACTTCTTCAGCTTGCCATGATACTATCACATCCACTATTGTAAAATCACAGTATTATTGAATTGGTCATGTAAAATGAATGAAAAATGAAAGACTTCCTAAAAGAGTGTTTTACGGAAAACTTTAGCATGGTCCTCATTGGGGAAATGGACCGTGTCTATGATATAAGAATTATTTCAGACATTTTAATGAAGTGCAATGTCAGTTGTTTCCATTGTGAGGATGGCAGGGAATAGAATATATCGGAGAGTTACAATTAGTCAATGTTGAAGTATTTCAAAAAGAAATATTTTCTGTTAAAAAATTTTAAAAAAGCAACATAAAATATCAAGTAAATAGTAAAATGGAGCATGTTTTTTATATAGACATTATTTTAGTTTACAGTTTGGTTTGTATCGTCATTGCAAAACTCATTTCTAGAGGGTTTTTTCCTTCTCTCTCCTCTGTTTATCTTCTTTTTTTTTTTTTTTTTGGAGTTGGAGTGGCCATGCTGGTTTATGAATGGCTGTTTATTATTATTATTACATGGAAGATTTTTTGCTCCAAATATAGTAGACATCTTTAAAATAGATAAATGTATATATGATTGCATGTAAGCATGGAATTATAATTGCTAGATATATGTTGTAATAAGTATAGCTGATATATTCCTTCAAGAAGTGAAAAAGCAATAAAATGATAGTCATGATTTATATAATTTTATAGTATTTCATGCATTGCATATTTGTTTCATATTTAATGCTATTATGAATATTGTTTTTTATATATTTTTTAGTTCTAACTATGGGTCTAAGTAAATTATAAAGATCATTATAGAATATACACTTATGTTGCATGAATAATTTGATTAAAATCTAAGTCTTATAATATTGAAAATCTATCCAAATATACTCTCACATACATGTTAGATATTTAATTCTGTTATGCTTAATTATTTAGATAATTGCTTGATACCAAATCATTGTTTATTATCAGGAATGAAACTTAAGATTTTATGAAAACTGATTTGTATTCCAATAAATGGTAAGATGTTCATAATTATAATGTATTCCTCAATATGACTTAGGTTGATGACCATTCTAGGAATTCAATTCTTATATGATCATACCCAATAGAGAATAAATCTCACATTCTCATCTACATACGTTATTGTGAAATCTTTACATTTAAAGTGCATAAAATGATTAGTAATATTTGTAATGACTAATAATAAATTAAATAAAAATTAGCTATATTCCATAATTAGATGGAAATGTAACTAATATTATGAGAGTGATTCTCGGATATTCCAATTAGTAATTGCTAAATCAATATCCTATATAATGTAAATTTGGAGATTTTTGTTTTGTCCCTTCATACGAGACTTCATTCATATGCTATACAAAAAAACATAAAAAACACACATTAAAATTTGTAAATTTAATACATTTTATGATATTCAAGCAGCTGTTTTCCATCTCAAAAGTTGTACACAATTAATAAAATTTGTAAATAAATTTTACAATACACTATCAGCCATATTTCCATCTCATAGCTCTGTATTTGATTATGTTTGTTAATAAAATCTATTCGGCTTATATTGAAAGAATATACATTTTATTCTTTCTGAATTTGATGTGCACTATTTTCAGTATTAAAATATTTTTATGTGCAATGCTAAAAGTTTTACAAAATTTAAGAACATTCTTAAAGTTGATCAAAACAAAGAGATTATAGTTTCTTGACAACATTTCTTGATTATATTTCTATAAGAAAAAAAAGTTATTGGAAAAAAAAATTTTTACCCAAAGTGTATTTAATTGTGATGAAAGTCACATTTCACTATTCATTTTATTATTTAACGTTCAACTATGTATTAGTTTAAATATTTGTAAAATCTATATTTGTGTTAATATAAATACACACATAAACTATAAGATATATAAATATTATTTCTATATTAAATAGACAATCACCGTCTTAACAAATGATAAATTTTATACTCGAGCGCTTTCGAAGGTCTAAACCTTCATTTACATATTTTATTCCAGCTACTTCTTGAAAATGAAAACTTAGACCTTCAAAAGCAGTTGAGTATAAAATTTATCATTTGTTAAGACAATGATTGTCTATTTAATATAGAAATAGTATTTATATATCTTATAGTTTATGTGTGTATTTATATTAACACAAATATAGATATTCATTTTATTTAAAAAATAAAAGTACAGTATAGTACTTTATTTTCATGTTCTTATTTTTTCAATGAATGAATATGAAACACACAATCAGTAAAATATATGTAAATCTGCCCCCCTCAATTTATTATTAATAATTATATTATTTTTTTAAATTTTTGTATTATAATCTTACTTTAAATATGCATACTATACTTATAAAAGTGTCTGTGTTTATAATATATATAAATTTTAATGGTAAATACAAAAAAAAGTGCTAAAACCCAGGATCGAACCAGGGTCCTTTAGATCTTCAGTCTAACATTCTCCGAACTGAGCTATTTCAGCTGTGATAATGGGTACTGTATTTTACATATATATATTGAACCACCCACCTTATTCATCTAAACTAAAAACAACAAATAGAAATCTGAAATACTTTTCCTCCTTTTTTAAACTACCCAAAATTTAAAGGTGCTTGGTCCTCAGGTAGTGTAAAATATCATTGGCAGAAACTACCAATAACATAAACACTCAGCTACTGGACAAATATCAACCAACCAAACACTTTATTTATTTTTAAGGTAAAACCTTTTAGGCGCCAGCTAATTACATTCGTAATTAACATGTTTACCTGTTTAGCACTAAATCCAGTACCTGAGCCTCCACCTAGCTCAACGGATTTTAACTACCTTTTAAGAGAATAACAACTCTGCCCTAGAAAATACTTCTATTTTAAAAAAAATAACAATGTACTGAATGAGAAAACAATTTATGTCTTTACACAACAAATCCTTTCTTTTAAAATTATAATTTCCCTTTCCACTTTATTAAAATATTACTCTGTATAACTGTGTGTGTTAAAACATAAACATAAATATTTTAAAAGACAATTTAAATATTTCATTTTTTTAAAGGAAAAAAAACAATCATTTTGCTTTATAATTTAAACACACACACTCTGTTCATTTTAGATGTTTTTAATACATTATTATTTTAAATAAAATATATACAATGCATTAATTTAAAATTCACACATTCGTACACACAATGTCTTTAAATATAATTAATTATAGAAGCCAATATTGTTTGTATTTTCCAAATATTATTTTAAAAAGTTTAAAGTTTTATTTAGCACAGTTTACTGTTTATCTTTAAAGGAAATCAAGAATGAAAGCATATTAAAACAAACGTTACCTAGGATTTATGAATTTGGAAATGATGTACACAGCACAATGTAGATTCTTTAAAATTACTTATGACCGGTTAGCGCTAACTTCCAACAAATCTTCTTTGGATCCTATGATCTTATATAAACTTTCGTGGATTTTCCAGCTTACACACACTCCGCTACTTTACTTGCTTTATTTGAACATGGTTCCCTCCGAACTAAGAAAGCTCCAGCTGATTGTACAACGCGGTGATTTAACAGTGCATTGTATTGGGAGACATAACAATTTATATAATTGTTATATCTATAGCTTCAAGAAATATTTTTAAAAATGTAATAATAATGAATGAGAATAATAAATGTTAAAATATTTAAACCGTTTAAACAATGGAAATTTTTTATTAACTCCAGCGTCTATTGTCTTGTGCTTCGCTTTGATTGGGCTTCTATTTTTTCTTTAAAACTTTCACACGCACACATTTAATTGTTTTATTGTAAAACAAAATGAAATTTCTTTATTATTTTTTATTACAAATTAATCAAAATAATATTAAATCATTTTTATTTCATAAGATTTTTTTTTCTTTTTTAAATAAAAAAAATCTTATCCTCTTTTAAAGCATTTATTATTTATTTTTTCTTTAATAATAAAACCCCCTACCCTACTCTTTAGTTTTAAATCTTTATTCTTTCAACTTTTATTTTTAAAAAAAAACGAGATTTATAAAATATTAATTAGATAACAATGTACCTCGGTACAATATATATATATGTTGAAAAGTCTTGTACACTTGCAGTTCAATAAACAATATACAGTATATTCTATAATCAATGTTATCAACAAAATATGTTACTATACATGATGTATGCAAGAAGAATTTGAATCAAAATATGGTGGATATTATGGCTTCCCTATACATTTATCTCATCATTATAATAAATATTTTGTAAATAAAATCTTGAAATTTCTTTATTTTATAGATTTGAATCTGTGTATTTATCTTTAATACACTCATACTTAAAAAGAATTGATGTTGAGTCTCATATTTTTTTTAATCTGTCAGGAAAGATTAATTTATTTCTATATGTGAGCATAGATTATGTTTCATTCTATTGCATTAAACATAGAATAGCTAAATTTAAGGCATAATCTGGGATTAAGTTAGAAATGTCAAAGCTCCCTCTCATGGTTCACTCCTGTTGCAACTTTATATTTTGGGCTCTAACCATTATGATAAATTGGTCTACCATTACTCAATTATAAAAATA
The DNA here is from genome assembly GCA_028023455.1 of Epiperipatus broadwayi. Lineage (NCBI taxonomy): Eukaryota > Metazoa > Onychophora > Udeonychophora > Euonychophora > Peripatidae > Epiperipatus > Epiperipatus broadwayi. Next base: position 8,169,294 of record JAQFVV010006222.1, read on the forward strand.
GTTTGGAAAAAAAGGCACTATCAAGGGCTTTGAACGTTCCATCATCAGATTTTCAATGAAATGGAAGGCTAAAGAGTTGTGAGTTGGAATAGTTTGAAGCCTGTCCATTAAAGTATAAATATTGGCTATCTTAATAAAGCAAAATTCCTGGACTTCATAATTAAAATAAATCTTGACGCCCTACCAACTAAATGGTTTTTGGTAAATAGAAGAGGATTCAATAACATTGACCCACTATGCCAACTCTGTGGCTGGGAATCAGAGACATTTGAGCACATTTTAAACATCTGCCCCAATCTCAACAGTATCAGACAATTAATCCACACAAACTCAAAGATCAACTTTCAAATAATTAACTCAATCTAGCACTGCCTTGGCACAAAAACATTTGCATGGATAAGACTATCCACATTCCTCACCTTTTCCATCTGGTCCGTCCGCTGCAAGCTAGCCTTTGAAGGAACTCATTTAAATCCTCTCCAACTCTTCATTAACATCATCAACAACATCAAAAAAAGGGATGAAATCCTCTCTACGGCCTTGTTTAAGACATGGAGACTGTTTGAAGTCCCGATACAACAATAATGCAAACACTGCAACAAATTCACATCAAACCCACCATCAAAAAGCAATATATTTAATATCCCTATAAATACTCTATGGTCACTCTAAGCATCAACCTGTTGCAGGAACACAATGTCATTCAATGGAAATACTGCAACCACTATCAATACAAAGTTGTACAAGATAGACCAATGTCCACATAATAATACATGCATGAGAACTCTTAACCTTTTAACCAAGCTTAACCCGTTATCCTGTATATCATAATACTATGCATATTTTGTGTTAAATAACTTTCTTGATAAAGTTAAAGCTGAGTACTGATTATATATATATGTGTGGGGATAGTAATCTAGACCAACTGATGATTGCTGGTTTAGCATGAAATACTTATATTGGTGATTATTTATCTTTTCAACATGTGTGTGATCAGGTGGGTCAGCAATATGAGATGGCGCTGAGAGTGGTGGGTCGTGTGAAAGTCTGAGTTCGAACCCTGCATATATTACATATATAAATGCAGGTTTAAACCTGTACAACGTATTAAAAAAAAGCAGAGGAAATTGTTGACAATATTTAAAACTATCTGTCAACTAAACAAAACAGGAATATTATTTTATAAAATCTTTAAAGAAGTTTAAATGAAATCAAAATGTTTTTTTTTTTAAAAAAAAAAAAATTGAATTTTATTTAAATAAGTAAATAACAATAATGGTGAGTGTTGTCCTTAGAAAATTAACATGATATGTAATAAATCAAATAATAAGAAAAGTTAAGGAGCCTTGACATACTGCTAATTCTAATAGTGTTATGAATTAGATTTAGTAATGTACAATTAAGCATACTTTGGATTTTAATTGTTAAATAATGTTTTGTATTTTTAATTGTTGTTTGTTGTGACTCTAATGTAAGCCAATAAACATCACATATGTATAGTGAGTTTTGCCTGTTTTGACTCTAATATACTGAACTTGTAATATATTTGACCATTAATATTCTTAAAAAGATAATTACTATGCTTAACATGTTAATATATGTATTTTATTATTTACAGTTTATGCACAGTTTAGTTTTAGTTTTGGAGTGTATAATATATAAGCTGATTCGGATGTGTGTTAATAAAAATTTCAAAATTTTCTAGAATATAGTAAGAATAAAAAGTTAAAGTTAGTACATATACGCATATATATATATATACAAGGGGGTCCCAAAAATAAGCAGAAATTTTATAATAAAAAATTATTTATTTATAAGTGTTATAAATTTAATCTCTTCCAATCAAATTATTATCCATTTGATGCAATACACCAATCTAAACATTTTTTTATTTTTCAAAGTAGTCTGGAAATACTTGCAAAGTGAGACCTTTTAATGATAGCAGGGGAGAGGGGCATTACCTCTAAATCTGTTAAAAAAAATTGAGATAATTTTTCATTCAAGATATTAAAAAAAAATTGCACAAAGCAAGATTGAGTGAATATGGCTGATAGATAAGTTGGGTCATGCTGAATTCATGGTTATGCCTTTGAAAGATGATACTGTTTGGGTGGAATTCGCACTCTTTTCTTTGCTTCAAAACATAAATGTTTCAGAACTTGCAAAAAAAAAAATGACTGATCAATACTCCATCTGCATAAAAAAATCAGCATTAATTGTTCGAACATTTCAGCCATTATAAAAAAATTGGCAAATATGCAAAACACAGTTTACAAAAAAAATGTGCTATGTGGCCCCACAATTTCACACATTTATGTCATTTGGCAGATTGATGCAGAGGGGTTCCTGCAACAAGTATGTAACAGCAAAAATATATATTACAACAGACATACAATCCAGAGAATGATTCTGGTTAGTTTTGGATTCCCCTCATATATATTGTAATAAAATGAAAAATAAACTATCAAAAGTGTAGTCTTAATTAAGAAGATTTAGATGTGCCTCACATTAGGCACTAATTTATAGTGAATCAAAACAAATATGACAAATAATCAGCAGTCCTTAGTAACTGACTAAAATAATATAAAATTATGTTGTGTCTCATGAGACTAACATAAAAACTGTGATGAAATATTTTTCTACAAACACATGTAGCAAATTTTTTTATTGAAAAATAAAATATGTTGGGGTAAAACGTCTTTTTATTAGCAGAGCTCAAAAGTAAAGGAATATTGTAGGGGTTAACTTGAATACAAATGAATTTTTTTGAACATTGCATTTTGCTTGAAATAACCAATTGTCTATTTCCCATTAAAGTTCAAGATTTTTATAATATTCTATAAGTATATGATTTTTTGTATTTTAAAAGTCGCAATCATTACCCAATGTTAAACAGGGAAAGACACGTGATACAACATTTCAAGTATTCTGGAAGTATTACTTTTTGACGTCAAATGTTTTGCCATCGTGCAAGAGAAAGTGACATTGCCATTTTTAGAACAGGATATTTCCCATTTTGTTTTATTTACCTCTGACTATTATTGAAATAGAAGATTAATAATTATGAATAATTTAAATATATTTAAGATCTTAAAAATTATATGAATTCTATAAAATTTACTAAGATTCTGCTATCTATATCAAAGTTATACTTTGTTTTTGCAGACAATTTGAATTTTTTACCTAATCAAAGAACATTTCTGACTTTTTCTTCAGCATTTGAAATCTTCGATTTGGAGATTCAAGCAGAAAACAATTCAGATTAAAATGATTTGTATGTTTGTTGTTTTTAATATTCCTTGTCTTTTTTTAAATCTAGAATTAGAATGGGCATATTTGTTTATGAGTGGTTCTCATAATGAACAAAAAAATCAATTTTTCTGGTTAAAGGCAGAATTAAAGCTTGAATTTAATAATTTGTTGTTGTTGTCATTCTTATAATTCTTTCAAGATAAAGAAAACATGGAAATTAAATATTTTTAAATAATAACTATTCCTCAATTTTAACATATATTCTTCAATATTTTATCATTTCTTTTTATTATTACTATTTTTATTTTACATATATACATTTAAGCACTGAAATAAAGTTTATAAATAACATAGAACAAAAGTCATTTGAAATAGAACTATGATACAAAATCTAATAAAGTATTTAGACAAAGGCTTCTTGCATTGGGTCAAGATATTTTGCTTCATAAAGGTCCTTATCTTTTATCAGTTTAGATATTTCAGGCCCTACAGATGAATGTTCTTTGAGAAATTTTATAATTCTCCATCCATTGATTGGTAACTCAACAGGTTCTCCAGCTTCTCGTTTCTAAAATAATACATAGAATAAAATTAATTGCTTATAAGTTTAGAAGAAATGTGATAATCTTAAAAATAAAAAAATAATTGAATAATTAATAGATCAGAAAATCACTTAATATTTGAACACAGATAGTCACAGACCATGATCTATGAATCTTTACATTCAAGTCTAACACTGCCATTTTTCCAAGTTAAACATAGTAAAATTGAATAGTTCTTCACTCAGGAGGTCATGTGATATATGAATACTGGAAGTAACAAATTAAGTTCAAATCATGAAATTTTAACACTTACATTTGTCACTTAACCACTGCACAGAGCATAATACCATTATTAAATAAAGCAATAAAGAAAAAAATAATCCTATAATAAAGCTGTTGTCCATCACTTTATATAAAAAGAATAATTTCCAGAATAAAGATTAAGAAAAACTTAGGGCTGTAATATAGAGTAAATGATCAACAATAGCAAATTTAGCTTCAATTTTTCAGAATTAGATCTGTGCTTTAAGAATAAAGAAAAGTTATTTGTTGATAAACTCTTAATATTAAATTTATGATCAGATAGTAATAAAGAAACTTTTTATTAATAAATTGCAAGAATTGTATTTTAATGAAGGTCCAAAACTGAAGTTAAATATATATATATTTAGTGATGGAAATGAAAAAAATTAAGAATCTAATATGGAATCGACAAAAAACTGAAGATATAGAAATGATAATGTAAAAATAAATTATTGATGAGATTTTTGGAAAAATGATGGACTATTATAAGAATTCTAAACTCATTTTTAGGGAATAAACAGATGAGCTAAAAATGAAAAAAGATGGGTAAGATTCTGGTACAAAGTTTAATGTTATATGTAGCAGAAGTATTAAATATTAATAAAAAAATGAAAGAAATTTAGAATTATAGGCCAACAAAATGAATTTTTTAGAGAGGTCTACAAAAAAATATTAGATAAAAAGATAATTTGAGAGGAAATTATTGCAGAGATAAAATCTTAGATGTCTACAAAAAAAAAGTTTGTATGGTTTTGACATACAGGAGAACAGATGAGTAAAAACTTTTATGCAAGTCTTAAAATGTATGACAAATTAAAACAATACTCCTACGTGTAACTAGAAAGGTGGCATAAATAGAGTAAAGGATAGGAATATGAGAGTTGAGGATTTCTGGAATACTAACTGATACTGGAAAAGAGCAACAAGTAAAAATTCTCAAAGAAACTAAACTATTGAAAACATTTAAAATATTAAGAATAATACAAATGAAATTAACTTTTATCTTTAGAATGTCTGAAGCATCTTAGAAACAATTTTTTATAATGTTTACTCTCTCCATGTTGATATTTCACCATAATATAGGAACTTTACTTAGGAATGTTCTATAATATTTTGAAAATACCCAACAGCAAAATAATGTGTACATTCCTTAGTTGTCATGATTTGATGATATTAAATCTATTCTTTGCGAAAGTATTTGAAGCAAATGACTTTCTAAAAAAATATTTTATAACAAATATGAGCATTATCTTAAAGAAATGCACTATTGTTGTCAAGGTTGAATAATACATTTTATTTGAATAAAGCTTATTATAATGATTATATTAGTTTTCATTGTTTCTTGATACTTCTCCTTTCCGGCAACCAATTTGCATATCCTTATATTATAGTTTCCTGTGTAACTTTTATTGCCTTGTAAATAATTACCAATTTATTGTAATCTGATCTTAGACATAATCCTATTCAATTCCTATTACTGGAACAAAGCAGAATATTTTGTTTGTGAACATTTATGTGTACTACTAAGCCAGATACTCAAAGGTATTTGTGGATAAATTTATAATTTGTCATATTGGTTTGTATAATCATCATAAAAATTTACTATTAAAGTTTTTTTTCCTTTTTAATCTGAAAATAAAATGACCATATTCATTTATTAATTACTGCCTATGACGTCACTCTTTCCCCACAAACCTCAAATTTCTAACATTGGGATGTGAATATTGTTTTTCCATCATTTGAAATGAGTCCTTGGAAGAACCAAACTATTTCAATTACTAAAAAAACTTTAAGAAGAAGAAATAAATAAAGCTTATATTTTGGAATTAGATTTATTAATATGAGAGAAATTGTATTTTTTATATATGAATTGACTAAAAACTAGGCTTAAATTTAATAAACTTAAAGTTATTTTAATAATAATAATTATTTGGTTCCATGAAATCAATATCTGATGATCACATAAATGATTATGAGTCACTTCTAAGACATTTTTATATTGGACTATTTCCATCATCTAATATGTGTGTTGAATGTCTTTAGAAAAGTTTAATTTTTAGTTAAATATTCCAAATGTATTCAACTGTTAGTAATATCACAGCAAACAGGTTAGTATATGCACTAACTGTTAGTAATATCACAGCAAACAGTTAGTATATGCACAACGTTTCGAGAGGTATTTTTCTCCCCTCTTTTTCAGGTGTTGCTGGCCTGACCAGTGACAGTACTAGCATGGGATTCGAACCTGGGTCCTTAGATTCTTGATTATTACCTTAAGGTAACGCTCTAACCAACTGAGCCATCCTCAGTTGGTTAGAGTATTACCTTAAATTTCAATAATCAAGAATATAAGGACCCAGGTTTGAATCCCATGCTAGTACTGTCACTGGTCAGGCCAGCAACACCTGAAGAAGAGGGGAGAAAATACCTCTCAAAACGTTGTGCATATACTAACATGTTTGCTGTGATATTACTAACAGTTGAATGCATTTGGAATATTTAACTAAAAATTAAACTTTTCTAAAGACATTCAACACACATATTAGATGATGGAAATAGTACAATATAAAAATACAGCTAGAACACCATCTTCACAAACCTTCAGAAAAACACTTCTAAGACATATTTATCACTATGATGATAATTATCTTTTTTCTTTTATCATATATAATTTTCTGGTGAATTAAATTTAATAATAAAAAATACCCGGAAAAAAATTGATAGAGTATAATTAATACATTAATTTTAAGAAATAAGAATTTCTAAATCCTATGATTTTATAATGATTTTCATGATAAGAATGAAGTAAAAAAGTCATACCAAATTGCTTGTTATTGATATAATCAATCAGTATAGTTCACAATATTCATGGAATAGAGTCATTACAAATCTGTTTTCCAGAAGTCTGTTAAATAATATTCCATAATTTTCTCTACTTACATTCAACATATGGTTTTAAGAAAGCAAACATTCATTTTCATCATTGTATGTCAAATTGAATAATCAATGGAAATCAAGTAATAGTGGCATAATTCATATCCCCAGCTTAGTTCTAATTATCTTCATCAGTGAGAAGTTTGAACTACTTGTATTCAAATGTATAGAAGTGGCATTTAATTTCTTTAAATTATCAAGCTAATATTCTGAAATTCAAAAACATCCTAAAGATTTGTTTATCTAGTTATATAAATGTAACATTAAGCCATCATCTATATACTCTATTTTAGTGGTGTCAGTCTTATTTTAACTGTGCCAAATCCAAAACTCCTCATTAATACAGGCCAATAGCTAAAAATTAGTCTGGAAGTATAGATTATATCATAACTATTTGATATCCACTGATTACTCAAGCTTACAATATATGATTTTGAGACTGAATAAACAGAGGAGATATCTGATCCCAAAAGCATATATTAAAGCAATGATTACCAACCGGGTTCCACAGTACCTTGATGTAACGTGAAAACTTCCTATGAGTGCGGAAAAATAAATAATATAACATTTTCAGATGAATATAAGTATATTGGATGCAACAAAACTTATATTACCACTAGTGCTCTAAATATGTGAGAAAAATGTCCCTTTTCATTTGATCTATTTGTTTTAATTTAATTAGTTAAATTACTGTTCATTTTCATATTATTAATTAAAGAATAAACAGAAACTTAACAGAAATAAATTATTATGTCTCTCATGTAACTTATAATTAGAAAGTAAATCAAATTAAATAAAAAGTGGTGATTTCCTGGAGAGAGTGTGAGATAAGAAGAGTGAGATCTAAGGTACTGCAATATGGAAAAGTTGGGAATGTAATCGATTTAATTTCTTTCTAAGCGAAATGATTTTTTTTAAGATTTTTAAATGGAAACAATCCAATATATTTAAACTATGATCATTTATCAATAGTATGTTAATATAGCAATAAACAAATAATGACTTGTATTCTAAACTTAGAGAATGAAAAATGCAAAAAGATTATATATACATAAAGATGTTCAAATCAGTAGATATTCATATAAATAGTTAAATTTATTAATGAAACAAAAATCTAAAAAAAATATATATTAATTAAAATTCATAGCAATCATTTTTTGTTTCTCTATCTAAAGTATTCAAAAGATATTGGCATGAAAATATTTATTTTTAATTTACCTACTATAATATTTACCTTAAACAGTTCAACAGATTGTTTTAATTCCTCTGCATCTTTATGAGACAATTGTGTTGAGAATGGTATAACAAAGGCAATTGTTTCAACAGGATCATAAAACACAGTCAGATTCTAAATACGCATAAACATGGAAAAAAATCTTGAAAAATATATTTATATAGTTTTGTTATAAAGTCACATATGAAAACATAAATAACATTTTTTATAAAATTTTCAAATCTTTCTGATAATTCTAAGACTTCATCATTGTTTTTATGCATGTTTATCTTCTAACCATGAGACAGACAATAAACTGAGATGTGCATGATGAAACTTAAAATGTTCAAAAATGTTTGGTGATTTTAATGTTATGTGCTAACATAATTTCTATATAAATAAATTATTAAATATAATATATTTCACTAGTATTCAAAGCTCACATTTCGGAATATTTATACAGCCATAAATTATACAAATCTTAGTGTTTGATTATTATTGGGATATTAAAGCAGTCATATATATACATGTGTATGTGCATCATGTGTATATATTATTACCATAAGTTGTAATTCTATGGCATTTTTTTTAAAAGTAGTGTATAAAGAAATTTTATTTTATTACGCAATTTAATATTGTCATGTGGGAATAAAAAGGGGTTTCAAGTCAGCAAAGAAAAGGTAATTAATTAATTAAAATCAACTGATGATAAAAGAATGTATAAATAAATTCTAATTTTGTAATTATTTTAGGGAAAAGGGTGACAAGAAATGTATATTTACAATGGAGATTAGATGAAATCAAAGACATTCAGAATTTAATTAAGAAATGCAATTAGTAAAATTAAACTAGATCAAGATTGCAATCAATAAGATTTTTTTAGATAGTAAAGAAAATAAGTTTCCCTTTAAAATTAATTAATCAATTGGAAAGATCCAGATGCCTTTGTTTTGGGAGATATATATAGAGGTGGGAAAAGAGTTTTTAGTTCTTGCAAGCTTATTGCAAAGTTTTTTAAGCTGTAAAATTACATCATGCTATGACCAGTGAGTAGATCATTGCAATTTATTTGACCATCTCCAAGGAGCTGAGTATGGAGTTCCCTGATATTATAGAATGATAGGCTGATAAAGTCACTGCCTACAATTGAAGATCCAAATTGCTGACATACTATGCCATCACCATCAATAGAAAGCCCCTAGTGCAATGTCACAGTAGTGACCAGCCAGCCAATAGTCAAGAAGCCAACCCTTAGGATCAATGAGCTATACCAATAAACAATTAAAGCCTCTTTAATATGCTATTTTCTTTGCTTCCACAATTTATTTATTAACCATTCTCTAAATTATGTTTCTTTTATTACCATATAAATATTCTTATTGTATTATTAAAATGTTTTCTTATTGTATTACAATGCAAGCTTAATTAATTGTACATATTAATGAAGATCAACTATTGTAAAATATACTTGATCCTTCTTAAATCTGTTAGACTTGTTGTTTAATAATCAGACAGAGGTAAATTTAGTAAAATATTTCAATGATTAAAATATTTTGATGTTATCTAAAGAAAAGTCCAGTAATTAAATAAAAGCAAAATATTTAAATCCTCTTCTGTCATTGATTCTAATTTGTTTTATTTTATTTGTGATTTTAAACTTGTCTATTTAAAATCTGTTTTTTTTTTTAAGATGTCTTTGGTTAATAAACAACTTCCAATTTTAAAATTAAAATCGAGTTTAACAAAATAAAAGTTAAAACTTTATTTTCTTTTAGAAGGAATAATGTATATTGTGTACATGTGATTTATAAACAACTTTCAGTTTGAAAGTAAAATTTAATTTTATGAAGTTTAAAAGTTAAAACTTTGCTTCTCTTTTATAAGAGAAAAATATATATATGTATACTGTAAATATGACAGCTTAATTCTATAAAAATTTTAATACACTTTAATATGTTATCACTGAAGGCTGTCATATCAATAATTCTTTAAATATGTAAGACTTATGGGGCAGATCTCTAATTAAGCAGGGATAAGTTTATTGGAAAATATTTTAATAACTGTGTAGGTTGTGATTTAGCCTATAGAGTAGATGTCTGCATATTATAAACTCATGACATGCCCATTTACATTTTATTTTATATAGATTTAAATTTAAGTCAAAATTGTTATTATTTTATATAAATTTAGCATTGCTGCATTGTCTAATTTCATGATTATCATATTGCATTTCTTCAGCAGGCATATATCCCTGCTTTGGAAGATTGAATTTGACAGGTTCCATTTGTCTACATTCCACACTAATGCAGGAGCATTCCTTTCATTTTCCAGACCTAGAGGGTCTTGTTCTTATCTTGTTACCAATGTAGTAGATCATTCCTGCCTGTTATTGAGAGTTATTTAGGGTTATATGAAGACACTCATTTCTTTATTCCATGACCCATTTATTCTATAAAATTTGAATCTAACTTTGCAGAAGTGAATATATTCCCGTCATTGCCTTTGCTTTATTACTTTAGCAACTGAATACTGCCTCCCTTAGATATGTTAAAGCCTGATATTTCAGCATTGATGGTCATGATCATGAGAGCAATGTGAACATCTATTTTAACCATATTTTATAGAGTTAATTAAACTTACCCTGCTTCATTTATTATCATGTATCTGCTTGAGAGATATCTGCCCCAAAGATTAAATATGTTTATCATCCAAGATCTTTTATTTATATATCTTATACATTGAACTTTTGACATACATACTCACTATTTAATGTAATTTCCACTATCTTCAATGAGTCTAGCAACCAATTAAGCGTTAGTCATTTGTATTGGGTTTTTTTGTTTGTAATTTTATTACTAATAAAGTCTTTGTATTATATATATTTATTGCATCGGGTGTCTTGTGTGCCACAGGGAAGTCATATATTTGTAATCTAATTCTACAAGTCTTCCCCCTCTTGGTCATTGAGCCTAATTAAAATGAAGCAGTATGTGATTTGGAAAGAGTTGTGGTGGTGTAAATTACCCTAATGGTGATTTTGCTGTTGTCAGTTCATCCTAACCATCACATTATATATACATATATCATAAGTAAACACTAAATACTGTATAAATTTATTTTAACACACATTGATTACGTAAGTAATATTTACTAAGGCTGTAACCTCAAGAATATGCATGTAAAAATGCGACATTAGGGACCTCTACAGGTCTTAAGCTTGTGGTTAAGACCTGTAGAGGTCCCTAATATCGCATTTTTACATGCATATTCTTGAGGTTATAGCTTTAATAAATATTAAATACTGTATACATTATGACTTTCATAAACTAGAAAAAAAAAAAACAAGCAATAATGTGAAGTAATTTTTATTTATAGTGAAAATAACATTAAAATCAATAGCTTTTTCCTGGTGGTGACAGCAAAACAGACTAAGAAGTCTCATTACAGATAAACTTCAAATTTTTTTTACATTATATTATGAAAAAAACAACAAATATTACTTATCTATAGCTTATCATATTATGCAAAAATTGAATAGAAGCATAAAAATTATATGATGTGTGTGAACTCATGCATGAAAAAATTGACACGTGAACTACAAAACATTGTCCACTACTAACTTATATAAAGAAGTCAATTAATTTAAATGCAAGAAAAATAAAATAGAACATATTACCAATAGTTTATGATGAATAATTTTCAGTTCATCATGCTCTATAATTATCTCCTCCAGTGATGAATTGGTAATTGATATTTCATTTGTATTAAAGTCTGTCTGATAAATAAATAAAATAGCAATTAATATCAACATAAATTCAAAAAATAAATAAATAATAGAGCAAAAAGTTACTTTTAATAATATATATGCTATAGTTACTAAAATTATCATAATACACATATCAGACTAAATATAAAACATACAATAAATATATCAACTGTCTTTTATCAGGTTATTTCTTCTTAAAAGGGTCTTTTGACATTTTAGTAGATGTTTACTTCTGCCATGAACATAATCTATTTCATATCCCATAATTAAACTACCAATTATTCAATATTAGTCAATAAATGGATAACTAGACATTATTAATTAATAGATAAACAAGAATAGAAAATCACTCAAGTTTCTCACTTTCTGGAAATTGGCAAAGCTGTGAGTAGGGTTTTGGATTATTAAATTGTTTTTCTTTATCTATGCATAGATGAGATTTTGAGTTTCAAGTCAAATAAACATTTCATTACCATTGGTTTATTGTACCATTTAATATATATCTAGTTGATCTTTGTGTACCAGAAGTGGGGCTGCACTCCATGGGCTTTGAGTTTCAGAATCTGCCAAGCAGTCCATGTGATTTGAATATGCAAGTTCTTGATTATAACAATTTGATTAATTAAGAATATACACATACAGTACCTGTCAATGTCAGATGAGAACTGAATTCGATTAAAAATATAATTGTTCTCAGACATTATTATGATAGTTACCACCGAGATACTAAGAGTTTAATTTTAATTATGGAAAAATGTGTGTATATATAAGAAACAAACATTTTTCTTTTCAAAATATATGAAATTAAATGAACAGAGATGTGTTTAAGAAATTAATATTAATTCTATATTTCATTTATCTAAAACCAAATAGCCACCTGTTACTATCATCAGAATTCGACTTTTCTTATAATTCATAACTTAGCTACTGTTCACTTAATCATCTTGAAACTATAGATACAGTTTGTAATCCAATTAGATTGCAACACAAGCTAAGCGTTGGTGGTTAAATGGTCAGCACAGCTGCAGCAGTTGTCCCGGGTTTGCGGGTTCGCTTCCCAGCCGATGCTTTGACACACGAGATAAATTATCAAAAAACTTTTTAATTAACTAAATGAAAAGGCTCCTACTTCTTTTAATAAAATAAAAGATATTAAAAAGATGACCTAACAAATCAACACATAAGTAATAGATTAATAAATATGTAATGTAATACACTGTGCAGGCTTACACACCTGCACATATATAATGTAATATATAAGGGATTCGAACTCAGACTTTCATATGACCCTCAACTCTCCATGCCATCTCATATTTCTAATCCATCTGATCACACACACACATGTTGAAAAGATAAATAATCACCAATATATGTATTCCTTATATATTAATAAATATGATAAAAATTCCCTGACAATAACCTTTCAACATTTGTCTTAAATATGAAGAAAATATTTCATACTCTTATTAACATTTATTCATATGAACAATTTAGTGTCAAGAATATGTTCAGTTTTTAATTACAAATGTATTAGACACATAATGCTGATCAAATTCTGTCACATGTGTGAGCAAGATACTGATATAAATTTTTAACTAAATAAAGCTGAATATAAATCAAAAAGAAATATATATATATATGTTTATAGACATAATATTTGTAATTGTAATGGAATTTAACAATAAAAATTTTCCTTTATTTCTTGAGTTACGAAGAAAAGAGAATCTTTTAATTTCCTTATGTTTTATTTTATTTGATTGATTGTCATTATAAGGTTGAAAATTAAGTTTTGTCTTTATCTTTGAAAGATAACATTACTTAAAATTTATAGAGTAAAATTAATAAAGAATTTGTTCTTATTTTTTATAATGGTTTTTATTTAAAGAGAAAAGTCAAAATATTATTTTTCTCTTTTTTTTTTTTCGAAATTTCTCAAATTCCAAAATTTTTTGGAATGTGTATGAATCAGATATTTTGCTTCCTGAAACGTCTATGTCTTTTGCTACTGTCAAATTGCACAAGAATTCATTAGGCAGAATGTCTACATCTTAATTACATTTAAAAAGAAGTCCAGACTGAGATAATTCGCCATTTTCTTTTATGTGAGTGGACTAAAAAGAGAAAGTCTTGCATTGGTGGTCGAGAGGTCAGCGCGACTGCCTTGCATTTGCAGGCAGTTGCCCGGGTTGCCGGTTCGCGTCCTGGCCGATGCTGTGACACTTAAAAAAGAGAGAGAGAGAGAGAAAAACAAAGATAAAAAAAGATAAGCTTTTTTTTCAAATCAAGTTTAAAACTTAATTTTAGTAAATATATTCTCATGAAATGTTTGAGAATATGCACTAACATGCATTTATTGTATGCAAACAATAATAATTATTAATTTAGATGATCTTATTTCTACTTTACTTTTTAATGCAAATTCTTTAAATCCAAATGATGGCAAATCTTTATCAGTAGAAGCAATTTATATATTGTAGCCTTGCATAACTATCTAAAAGCATTAAATATGAACATCAAATATGATGATAATAATTAAAATCATTTTTAATTCTAAATCCTCAGTAAATAAAGGATTAGGTTTTACTTGAGTGATATGTGTGTATTTCTTTGCATTTCATCTCTGGACAAAAAAAAATAAAGTTCTGTTAATGAGTTGTAAACTTAATCTTGGAAAAAGAAAAATGAAGTGAAATATTTTCATAGAAGTGTTCAACTCCACAATGGAATTTTTAAACTAAATTTCATTTATAAAAATGCGGAGTTTTGGAAAAATTTGTATTGCTAAAAAGAGTAATATTTTTATTTTCTCTGTTTTCATTTTCTATTTCCAATTATGCTTAAACATTATCTGTTCTCTTTCCTATCCTTTTTAAAAAGCAAGTATTGATAATGGTTGGGGGGGGGGGGGTAATTAAGTTCCTTATTGATTGATAGAGTTGGGTAGATATAATTAAGTTTAAAAAGCTATAAAAGGTTGTCATAGTAAATTTAAACCAATACATATTTTGACAGAGGACATTTTGGAAGCAGAATATGTTCATGTTAGCAGAGAGAATATGGACTAGAAAATTTTACTGTGAAAACCATCCGGACTGTGTGTATACACAAGAAAAGTTGCAACATTATTAATAGTGCATTTTTATTCAAATCAGAATGGCTTCATATGTATACAAATTCAATATTATTATAATGTCTTGCTAAGAAAAGCTCTTGTAGTCAATTTCTGGCCACATCGTACTCCAAAGAGAGAAAAATGTTGTCCAGCCTGTTCATAAAAAGAAATGACCTAGCATGAAAAAGAAAACTTAAATTGCTCCATTTCACCTTTGTCATATATAAATATATGCCTTACCCAAATGAGAAAAAAAGAAGATCTACTGAGGGCTAATAAAGATCAGCAAAACTATAAGATATACACATATGTAATTCCAATCATGGGAAAAATACTGTGAACCATTTTGTTAACTATTAAAAAACTACATGGATAAACTTTTTTAATTATAATCCTGACACAAATTGCATAGGAATAATCAAACTAAAAATTCATTTTAAAACTCCATTGTCAAATAGAAAATAAGAAAAAATCATTCTAAGGAGTAAGACAAGCAAAGTGCTAATTTTTATATAAGTACCTTTTTGCCAGCAAAAGTCAACAAAGACAGACTAAAAGTAAGAATAATTATTTATGCTATCATTATATTATAGATTTATAAACACTTTATTTTCTTCTCAGTTGTTAATAATTAAATCATGTCAATTTTTTTTTATATTAACCCAACTAGTCTAAATATTATACATGTTGCTTTAGAGTAAGTAAGATATTTGTATATCTAATTGAAAAATTGAATATGTGTATGATTAATTATCATTATGTAATTCAACCTTGATGGAGCATCTAGGGTAATAAAATATATGCGAAAAGAAAATGTTATTTACCATTACCTAATGATACAGATGCCTTATTAAGGATTGTACCAACAATTATTTGAGAGTATGTAGATAATTTGCATGATACTATTGGAATAAAACTGTTATTGCTATATATATTGTAATGTGATGGGGAAATACAGGATCATATCTGAGATAATGGTCACCAGTACATGAACATCAACTGTCCTAAATTGGTTAGTCATTGCTAACTCTCCAGTAAATTGGGGTTTAAGCCATAAGGAATCTGAGGAATTGTATTTTTATCCTCAAGACCAAACTAAATAAAAGGTAGTGCATGGACTTTGAAGAATATCCTCTGAACCAACCCAGGAATCACCATCATCATCATCTGCATGCCCATACACTAAATATAAGCACCCTAGCTCAGGAACAAGAACTCTATAATTTATTACTGTGAGCAAGAGGAAAATAAATAAATAAATTAGCTTATTATAAATAATCTTAATCAATACATGGGCTTCCCTTACTTATAAATAATTAGTTTTACTGGGATCATTAAGAAAAAACACTAAATCTTAGAATAAAAGCTGTCATGATATAAGGTCCCACACACACACTGCATTTCATGGAACAGGAATTGGATAGAATAAAATAATTACGACTAGAAAAAATATTTTTTTGAAAACAATTATTTAATATCTAATTAGCAAAAAAATGATATGATAGATAATTTCCAACATCCATTTTATCAAAAATAATAATTTTTACAAAATTACATTAACCAACTAATTAATTTTTATTCATGGATTAACTTTAAATTCATTAGGTTCTTTTTTAAACATGTTCAAAAAAATCAAAGATAGCAATCTTTGATTCTATCCAGAGGGCAAATTGAGAGGGGAAAAAACATTACATTTATGAAACAAAAAATATTATATTAATAAAAAAAAATAATGTGCACACATAATAAAAAAAATAATATCTATAGCCATGGCTCTCTTGTCTATAAAGGCCTTTTGACTTGCAATTTCAGTTTTTCTTAATGGAATTTTTTCTTGATGGCTTCTAAACATTGGCCTGGTTAAATTTATTCTTTCCTGGGTCTAAATGAGAATAGCAATTTTTGTCCATTTAGTTTCCCTCTTGAATTTGCAGGTGAGACAGATGTAGAGAAAGACTCATTGCTCTTGGTTGAAGACAAGGCTGTAGACTGCTAAAAGGGGTTTTACTTTCTCTACACTTTCTTCCAGTGAAGGTAGTTACAGGGAGGAAAGTGATGCCTAGCTTTTAGCTGAATTTAGCACATGGTTTTCATTCTACAAACCATTTTTAGTGCTAAACTCATGGTATATTAAAAATTTGATACAAAAAGAACTGCTATTTTATTCAATAGCTTGGTATCACTGGATTAAGCTTGGGTTGCTCTCTTCAACAATTAAGTTAGCAATAACTCTCTTTAGATACTTGGGTATAATCACTAATTCACATCCCCGCATATATTTTTTTAGAACAATCTTGCCCATAAGCCAATTACAATCTGTCTCTTACATTATCATTTTCATGACAACCAATTAAATGAAATTTTACAACTACAATTATTCAGATAATTATCTCCTTAAACATAGATTAAAAACAAGTTAAGAACAAGAATTTAATATTCCTTTATAATTAAAAATCAAGTCATGCAAACAAAAACAAAATAATATGTTAATTGCATTGAATTTTTTTTCATTTCATTAAATAAACATAAAGAAAACAATTCTGATAAATTAAAATTTACAAAATTATTAAAATCCTATTTTTGCTCTTTCTCTTTTTTATTTTTTTTTTAAAAATACTCTTAAATATCTTTAATGTTTGAAAATGTTCATACTATCATGTTGGGATTTTATAAACATTTAGTTAAATAAGCACTCATAAAAATATATATATATTGAAAAATTAAATTATATTTTCCTCATTAACTAAATAATTTTTTTTAATTCTCAAGCCTTAGAAACCTGCTGCCAACTATCTAATTGTTTATTTCGTTATTTCTTTAGTGCAACTATGTAATTAACTGGTTGCAATATATTTGCTTTAATCACTTTTCATTTATGTATTTCATGATATTGCTAATGAGTTTCATGAATCCAAAATTATGATTCAATGCTAACAGGACTTCACAAAAATGTATACATTCACACTTAGGTTGCTAGTGGTGCCATTCTAGGTATTTATGTTAATAAATATTCTAGCCATCTTAGGTATCATGGGTTATATCTATATGATTAGCAGAAAATATTATTGTTGTGGAGTTAACATTATCAGCAATAGGTTTTAAACTAATAATGCCTCAGTATGCTTATTATAGTTTATGAATGGGCCAGTAGGCCATTATCTTGTTTACTTGGAGCTAGTTATATTTGTGCTCAAGTGTGGTCTAGTCATAGTATCCCAATAGGGATTGCATTATAATATATATTGTAATGGTCAATCCTTCACTTCTGATAATTCAGAGCACCACTAGGCTACTGTCAACCTGGAAAATTTACAGTGATCAAAAAGTTGATGATGATAAATGCTACCAACCAGACCCAGGGAGAGAAAGAGATCTTCAATATTGTTCATTAAATTGAGGAAAGGACACAAACATCATCCAAAAGCAATTATAATTATTAATACTCTATTAAATTCCAAAATAAATATTAATCAAACAAAATAAAAGTTTGACTTGAATTCCTCCACCTGGTTTATCAGAGAGTATACATCAGCACTGTCACATTAAACACTTCAGCAGATAAGTTCATTTTCTCACCTAAGATTTAAAGGGATCTATAATTTCTTACTGCCAGTGATTTATCTAAACAAATTCCACTTTCCTTTATTTAGAGATTTCAAAAGAAAACTATTTTGTATGGAAGTCAATGAACAGAGCATACTGAGCTTTCCCTAAAACCTGGTACATCAGTACATAATAGAGATGTCATATGCCTGCAAACACTCATAAGAAATTGACTAATGCAATCTTAAGATTGATTTCAACAAGAGAGAAAAGGCTATGATTTTATGTAATCTTAAATAGAAGGAAAAATCTCCATGAGTTAAGAAAAACAGAACTAAATAATTGATAAATCACTAGCCAAAAGATTTATGGTCTGCATGAAATATAAACAAAGATTAACTAAATTAATTTCAACCAAAAATAGGGAACAAGTGAGTTAAAAAGAAAATTAATAGTATCTGCCCAAGCTTTTAACAATAATTAATGTTATAAGAATGAAAACAATAAGCATCAAATATAAACTCACAATACACTCTCAAACAAATAAATTTAAAATATAAAATCTTAAAACTAGGATTCCAATACATATAATAATAATAAAAATATTTATACAGTAATTAATAATATTTAAATGATTATACATAATTTATTATAGATGCATATTTCTTTTTATATTGAGCTGAGATTTAAGCAAAGAGATTTAGACTAAGATTTTAAGCCCTTGTTATAATATGAAAATGACCCTTTACCTTCGACGCATAAGATTCAGCTCATTTATTTCAATGGAGCACACACCATTTCGATCCATCTAGAGTTCATTACAAAGGTTTTTGATTTTTATTTATATGATCAGGAGTATGAAGGCCATCTTTAAGATGTTCCAGACAAGACTTTTAGGTTATGTTCATGATGTTACAATTGTGGAGCTCTGGAGTTGGTTTGGTTTAGCACTGCATATTTTTAGGAACATTTTGCATGATGTAGTTTTTGGCATGGCAAATGGATGATCATTATTAGCATGGCACATAGTAGTCAGTAATTTTCCATTTGCAAAAATATAATAGCAGTTGTAATATAAGACATGATCAGTAATTGTCAAAAATATAAGGCATTCACCTTTCATGATTAGCAAATATACAAGTTATAATAATCTCAATCAAAACATTGATCTTTTATATGAAATTATTATCTCCTGCCTAATCTTGATTAAAAAGTTTTGGCCAGGGTAAATCTCTATTTCCCACCCAATCTTAATTACACTCAAAATCCAACCAAGACTCTCATCTATTTTCAAACATTAATTAAATTTAAATAAATGAGAAAATAAGTCTCAACTAAAATCAACAAAATAAAAAAGAAACTTAGCACAATCAAAACTCTTTAAATTGAAATGTTTTTA
The DNA here is from genome assembly GCA_028023455.1 of Epiperipatus broadwayi. Lineage (NCBI taxonomy): Eukaryota > Metazoa > Onychophora > Udeonychophora > Euonychophora > Peripatidae > Epiperipatus > Epiperipatus broadwayi. Next base: position 8,189,358 of record JAQFVV010006222.1, read on the forward strand.
CCATTTCTATTTATAATCGAGTACATGTGTTATGGCTCATATTCTTAATACATAAAAAAAATTACAAAATTTTTAAATATGATTTTCTGTCTTTGAAAGTCTCTAATATATACACTTTGGTTTTGATTTTCTGATGGTTGCTTTTGAAGCAGATAAAGCATCTGGTTCAATATATATCACAATGTTAAACATAACAATTTACAAAAATGTATCACATTGATCATTGCTAAAATAATTTTTCAATATTGTTGAATATATATAACTTGTAATAGAATTTGTACTAATTCTGTTAACTAAATTCCAATAAAATTATATGTTGAAATTTTACTCTGAGATAATTAATATAGCCTATTTTCTAAACTAATTTGAATTCCTGTAGAATACATTATGATTTTAATACACCCTTTTAAAAAAATCTAGTTCTGATCTAATAGTAAAACACGAGTAAACAAATTATTTAATGAATTTTCTCTAACTTAATAAAATAGTAAACATTTTAGACTTCATCAAAATAAACTACAATACAATATTATATAAAATGAGCAATATCCTTATCTTCTGTATCATTGATACAATAACTTAATAATAATATGGAAGCTACATGAATGACTTAGGTTCTTGTTTGCTCATTCATTGATAACAATAGCAAAATATCTTCCAAGCAACTAGAAACTACTGATAAGTAATTTAAGTGAAGAGCACCTTATTAAATTTACAAAAATATGGTGGGAGATTAACAGTAGTACTATACACTTAAGATATAAATAAACAGAGCAAAACTCTCCATACAGTATTGCCACCTGTGCTAAACAGAGTAATCAATGGATGCCAGAAGGCTTGTGCATAAAATCCCTATCTAATGCCTACTCATCCAGAAGGCTTGTGCATAAAATCCCTATCTAATGCCTACTCATCCAATGATGAGTAGGCATTAGATAGGGATTTTATGCACAAGCCTTCTGGCATCCATTGATTACTCTGTTTAGCACAGGTGGCAATACTGTATGGAGAGTTTTGCTCTGTTTATCAACAATTAATGTGCTAGTATAGGAAATGTGATCATGTGATGCTTAAGATATAAATATTTAAAAAGCTAATAATTCATCATTCTTGAACAAACCCTGTATATATATATATTTTTTATTTGTACTTTAAAAGCTTTCTATTATATTAACAATGAAGGCTGTATGAAATTCATCTTTGAAAAATTATAACTCTCAAGTTAGTGAACTAAGTATACTTTTTAGACTTGATCAAAGTGTATCCATGCACACACAAATTATTTAATAATTTATTTCTTTGCTGAAATATTAATTTACATATTTTTATTTGCTGTCGAATTAATTATTCATTCTCATTTTCGCTTAAGCATTACAATTATAAATTTATAGATTGTGTACGGTTTTTACTGAATCATTAATAGATTTATATATTTACTTAATGTTACGACTAACATTTGTAATTCATATATTAATATTTAAATAATAATAATGGAATGAAATTAAATGTCTTTCTAGTTTTTTAACTTTATGACAAAATATTTTCTTAATTTTCTTAAAAGATATTAAAGATAAATAACATTAAAAGTTTATAAATATTTTAAAATAATAAACAATTTTAGTTTCAATAAAAATTTAAAATATATAATATAAACTAATATATTCATTGTCTATACATTTTTTCTTTCAATTTTTTATAAACTGAACAAATCATTATTCTTACATAAATGTGACTACATATACGTCATTATAAATCCAAAGCGTAATAAAATGTTATTTTCTTGAGTCTTTTAATCAACTATAGTCTTTACTATTTTTAGGGTTACTATATTTCTTGAAAGAAAAATACATAGTAGATCACAAGAAGCTATAAAGAAATAAAATGTAGCTTTTTTAAGTGCTCGGTCATAGTTCTCAGCTGCACAGTCTCTATTTTTGAAAAATACATCGAGAGTTTATAATATTATCTGTATTTATCTTACGATATTTTTGATTGTCTATGTGTTTATTAACAGTCCATTGAAATTGAGAGAACTATTTGATATTATGCAAAGAACAAAATGAAGTTTGACATCCTTTTTTTTTTCAAATTTTAGCTTCAGAAATTTAAAATCACTTTTTAATTCTGTACCAAATTTATATATTAACATCATAGACTGATTTACATATTAATAAAATTAGATCAATTATCGTTATCAATATAACGTCGTTTATATGATATGCACAATAAGGCAAAGCATTACAATATAATCAAAGCTTTCAGAATGTGAAGAATAACACCGCAGAGATTGAATCATGTGATTTTCCTATTTTTATGTAACAAAGGTTTTCCACAAAATCATTTTTATATAGCTTTATTTTTTCTGTTCCATTTTATAAAAATAATAATCATTTAGTATGTCCTCCATTATTTTTTTCACATACTTGGGAAACCATCGATATTATGAAAATACTAAGCAACAAATCTTATATAAAAATTTGTGTTTAAATTTGATTAATAATTCTTCATAGAAGAAAATGCATATACTGTGAGACGCAATCTACTGACTCATATTTCATTTTTACATCAATTATAGAAACAGGATAAGATTTACATTGGAAATGCTTTTAATCCTATGAATATGATCTTTAATCATTGCGGATCAACTTAAAAATATCGCTTGTTGCTTATGTAATTTATATAAGAGACACAGCAATTTAGACTATTTTTAATGTAATATCATTTATTGTATTCTGGATGGTTTGTGATGATGGTATAGTATTGAATGTTTTTAGAAAAATTTAACTTTCTTTAGATTATTCAATTACATTTAACTGTTAGTAATAAGGCACAAGTTAGTATATGCACAATGTTTTGAGATGTATTATTTTCCTCTCTTCTTCAAATATTGCTGGGCTGATCAGTGACAGTACTAGTATGGGAATAGAACTTGGACTCTTAGATTTTTGAATATTCAATTTTAAGATAACGCTCTACTCAATTGAACCATCCTGGCAAAGATAACAGTCAGTAAAAATTTCATATACTTATCTATGAGGTTCTTCCTGATTTCTCCACTTTTTCCTAAGAACATAGTTGATTAGTAGTTTGCATACATTATGTATAGTCACACTAGGTTGACTTATGGGCTTATTCACACTGTCACATGAGCAGCTTCTTTGAATTTTCATCTTTGTATCTTTTTCTCTCTATTCTATATTTTTGTATTTTCCCAATTTAATATATGTTCATTAGTATATGCATGGTCTGCTACCTTAGACATATTTGTTTTTCTCTTCTAATCATGAGTTTGTTCTCTTTCAATCACTTTTCAATGTAGTGACTAGTCTCACCAATATACATTCTGAACATTGGATAATTTATATAAAGTTAAATTTTTCTAAAGACATTCTATACTTAATATTAGTTGATGGAAATATTCCAATATATAAATGCAACTAATATCACTTGTTGCAGTTACATTCCGGATGCAATTAAAATTTTATTTCATTTTCATTATAGATAAATGTCTGTTTATTATTATATTAAAAAAACCATTCATATTATATAAAGTCTGGTTCCTGAAAATTATTATGAATTTAATCTAACATTATGTTTAATACATAATTAATCATTTTTGGATATCACTTCTAAGTCAATTCTGACATTCTTGGGGTCTAACCTTTTTTTTTTCTTATTAGCCAAGATAAAATGTATGTTTTAATGGTAAAGTTAACAATTTTAATGTAAATCTTCCTAACTTTATCAACAAGTTTCCTGCTATTAAGGATATTTCAATTCCCATGACATAATTTCCACCTTTAAATAGATCATGGAAAAATTAGGTGACAATTTCCAATTTTTATTGAATATGACATTAAAAATATTTAACATATATCATGTTTAATGTTCTTTTCAGATTATCAGATTTTCTTTATAAGGCATCTCCCAATAAGATCTTTGTAAGTTATTTAATACATTAGATGGCTAAGCATATATTCTTCTTAGCAATGTCACCTAATTTGAATATACTTTTATTTATCCATGGCATTCTTTCATGAAGGTATTCTTGCTCTATTCATTACATCCTAATTCCTCATTCTTATGGTATTACTGTCATAAGGAGTTTTTGATGAGTTACTTAACAGACAAGAGCCATTAGCATTCTGAGATCTGGAATTAAAATGATGGTAGTAAACTATGGAGAATTAGTCTTATTTTTCCTATTGATTGTTGTGATAAGTTATTCAAAGACAACACATTTAAACGTTCTGCTGCTTCTTCAATAATTTTCCTATCAAAAGCTGTCATGATTTATTGTACCATACAAGGAAAAATTGTTAAATTATCCTTATAATTTTTGGTCTTTCAATAATTAAAAAGTTCAGATATTTGCCTAAGGAAAAAATTATGTATAAATCTCATTCATGTATATCTTATATTTTTCTTAGAATACCTGATATCTCACTTTATCTTGTCTTTTCTCACTACATAAATTATTTAAGAGAGAGAACATGTAGTCACTATATACATGAGGCTTCATAAACAATAAATTTTTCATCTTTTGGCAGCCTCATTTACACGATTATTCAAAATATTGCTTTTTCATTTAGTTCATTAAATGAAAAAATGTATCCAACTCACTCAAGTGTTCTAATGCCCCACCCCACACATCATTCTTGTATAATCTTAGACACTGGATTTTAGAATCTAGAAAGATTCTCATTAAAATCTAAATTCATCTGTTTTTTTTTGAGTCTTACTTTAATATTAAAATCAATTTTTTCATTTGGTATTGAAATACGAAGTCTCTTTTTAAATTGCAATTCTTATGAGTTGCTTTCCAACTGTTTAACAATCATTCCTGAAAAGTTTTTGTTTTCCACCTGACTTTCCTGTTTTATAATCAATATTTTCATATTCTATTCTAAATAATTAGATTGCTCATTATATAATTTATTCCATCTTATATCCAATTTAGCATTTGACCTGAGATCGTTTCCAAGTGTAACATTTTAATTCACGCAGTTCAATCACTTACTCGGCTACTGGTTCATTTTATTATTTTAGTTGTAAATTTTCTTTCCTATTCGCTCAATGACATTTTCAATTTTATTGTTAGTAGTTTCCTTTATGTAATGCATTTTTTGAGTGAAATTACAGTATATATATATATCATTTCTCCATTAATAAATAAGTATAAGCTCTTAAGCTATAAGTTCTCTTATTTTGACTTGGAATTTTCCATATCTTTTTTTTCTTTTAAATTTTTGTTTAATGTCATATAATGCAGTCTGTAAACTATTTTGTATCACTGCCATTTTAAATATTTAAATCTTTATAATTATCTTGAATTTCATCTTTGAAGTTGAGAATTTTAAGATTTAAACATGGATTTTCTTCCTAAATTTTCTTTTGTTTCTGCTATAATTATCTTTATTTTTCAATTTTCTCTTCCAATTTTTTTACTTCTTGTCATATTTTTCTGCAGTTCTCTGAAGATTAATTTCTAACTGCTACATCAAAACTATTCTATCATTATTATTTTTTTTGTAGGGTTACATTTCAAATTTGGTGTAGCTCTGTTTTAATTACTGTTGAGCTTGATCAATTTATTAGTTAATTTCTCTTTGATCTTCAGATGTCTTTTTTCTATATTATTTTATATAGTTTGTATTTCTTGTTCAATATTTTATATATCTTGGTACCCTTGGTCAATTTTATTAAAAGCTCTTTTTTTGTTTCCTGCTATATATTTTGCATTTTTCCATTTACTTTGCTTTTATTTAATTTGTTACCCTTATCTACATTTTCAAATTTTTACATCATTTGTTGTATATTTTGTCTGGATTATTCTTTTGTTCCTTTTATCTTATTTCTATATTTTCAATTTTTATTATCATTGATGAATATTAATGGCAGTTTTTTTTTTTTTCAAATTGATGTACTATTTTTTGGAGCATTTCTAGAATTTGAGTTATATGATTTTTATATTTGTTTTGTTTTTATTAAAATAATAGCTTTGGTTCATTTTCAATACTCTTCATTTTTGAGAAGAAATAAAATTACTCATTACTATATATTAAATGGCCAACTTCTTCATAGATTATTGCTCCTACCTAAAAATAAACAAGTCATTCTCTCTTTATTATGTCAAACACATCTCTCTCACCATAAAATACATTTGCATCTATGTATTTTCTGAAAATAATTTTTTTTCTTTTGCTATTTAGATATTATTGGGCTCTTGATTTTCTCTTTTCAAACATGGAAATATGTCGGCTTATTTTTTTGTTTTACTTTTATCAGGCAGATGAAAATGTTAGGACCTCTGTGCTGACTTTTTTTCATGTATGAAAAATTATCACTATTATTTTCCAAGCATTTGAACTGGAATGGGGCCTAAGGTACCAAATTTATAAAACAAGATTTATATGATTGGTGTGCCAGATGAATTACGAGTTGTTCTAAAAACTCATAATTATTCTTTGAAATAACATAACAATCATAATAAAATTCCCTTTTTATTGGAAACTTAAGTATTTTCAAAAATATTATATGAAATTGATATCGTAAAGAGATTTAATATTCTAAATAACTCATTAATTAAAGTAAATTTTAAAAAAATCAGATATATTAATCTTTAACTGAGGTTTAACGTTTATATCTGTGTTAGAGATAATCTCTAGTTTCGAAAATGATTAGTAATAATCAATAGTGTATTTATCTGAAATGGATGGCGTCAAAGTGGTGAGTGGAGGAAGTTTGACAATAGTAAATGAAAATGTAACAATTTACTCTAGATAAATACTTTGCATATAATAAAGATATATATGATAGTGAAACAGTAAGATTCACATTCAAATCTTAAGTTTCACCTTTTTCTATCATGTCTCATCCACCACCTTTATTCTACCTAAATTTAAACTTTTTGGTTTCGAATTGTGTGTAGCAATATTAATATATATATAAACATATGTAAAAGTCACCGTAAACACACACCTACTTCAATAATAAATTTAAAACAATAAATAAAATATTTGATACAATTTTAAATTTCTCTTTTAGTTATATAATGTTGATATAACTTTAGCTATTTATTTTAAAGTATAAACTTTCGTTAATATCTGGCTGTTTTAAAAATCGTATTTTAAATAAATTTGAAATTAGATTTAATTCAAAGAAAAGTAAAAATCAATTATAAATCCCTTTGTACTTGAAATTTGGCAAGTCATGGTCGGTGAGAGATATGATAGATTAATTAGAAAAATTCCCTAAATGTTTCAATTAATAGAATGTAAAATAAACCTAAACAATAGAACTGTAGCTCTCTGAATTAATTAAAATTCTAAAAACTCTTGTTAATGCATTGATTCTCCTCAGGGCAAATGAAAGGAACTAAAAATAAACTAGAATGAAATTAAAAAGATAAAAAAAAGAGGACATTTTGGATTTCTAAGAACTTTTTAGTTGGACTTTGGCTGTGCTCTTGCTCGGTTGAGAGAATCCAAATCTTAAATTAATTTACCCACTACAGTATGTTCGAGTAGAAAGCGCCCAGACTATTCTCCCCCTGGAGATGGTCGATCATATGCCAAACCTCCACATGTATCCTTCACCAAATAAACCAAGAGGATCTGCTGCCCAAACAATCGGAAAGCTGCTGCTACTACTGAAATGAATAAATAACCAGTGCTGGAAAGAACTACTGTTTGAACTCGTGAACAATCTGATACTGACAATGAAATCTGAAAGCTTCTTATAAAACAGGTAACTGTGCCCAAGGCCATCTAGAGTACTCTAAATATTAGTTAAGCTATAGCTCACTCTCTATATAAATCATAGTTATAAAATTTAATTATTAATTTATTATGTAAATCTATTCTGTAATTTCTTTTAGTAATCTAGCTTACCTTACTCTGTCTATCTCTTGGGTACGTATTTCTACTTTTACATTTTATTATTTAACAATATCATGCCGATAAGATTTCCGACCGGGCCTCGCCAAATTTTAAATATCAATTATAATTATAATGGTTCCATCTTGTGCGACAACCAAATCTTAAAATTCTTTTATATACTTCTGTTGGCAGGTCAGCTCAGAAATCACCATAATTCCTTCATAAATAAATACATTATTACATAAAATAGTGGCTGCGTGTCCAGTAAATCCTATGATTAACATTTACTTATATTAGATTATTTTGTTTCAATTATTTTCATGTTAATCGATATGCATTCACTGCTTCACTTATTGTAATGCAGGAGTCTACTACATGGCTAGTGGTGGACATATTAGTTCTTAGAGTAACCACCCTAATTTATAATTACCTTTAAACTTGTTTTTTTTTATTTAAATAATCGTCATTATTCGTTAAACCCTTTAATTGCATTTCTTTGAGAGAAAAATGTTTTTTTATTAAATGTTGGTAATGTGGGACAGAGTCATAAATTTTATATTCAATATGAACCTATTATGTTAGTTATACATGTGTTACAGTTTAGAGATGCAATAATCCATCTTTGAGCCTTGGATACTCCAGATCATACAGTATTTACTGAATCCTAGTCATCCTACACAAGGGGACATAATAAATGTTCTCATAGGGCTTGACAACCATCACGCAGTCAGGTAGTAATTGTGGCATGAACCCTTTGCACCTGATGATGCTTATGTGACCCTCTTACCTTCGAGCCTACGGCAAATGCCAACCTGTTGTTTCAAATTTATCCATTGGCTCGGCAGTTTTAATGTACTGCCACACTCGCATCGCATTTCTAAATGTACCACACGTCTCTATTATTTTTATTATCCCAAGTATGACTCCGTCTTCACATTATTTGACATAAACTCACTCTCAAATAAATGTCTGCCCATAATCACTTATAAAAATATTTAATTAAATAAAATATATGTCCACAGCTGCTATTATCAATCTAATTAAGACTCGTGCATTGCAAAGCTATTAAATCCCCAAAGGCATGATTCTGAAATACTTGCTCAAGAATTCAGGTAGCTAGATTAGGTCAGCCAAATAATTGTATTCTTTGAAAATATAACAGTATCGGAATACCGCTACTGAGATTCTAGTATAACCAAATGTTTTAACTAAATGATTTTAGTATAAAATATTATCATTAAATAATTTCAAACCATACGTCTGCCATCATATATTTATTTATTCAACATATCTTCAGTATATCTCCTCGACTATTTAGAATATAAATGTCTAATATTAATATTATATATAGCTAACTCGAAAATAGTCTAGTCTCTCACATCTCCATGATCCCTGTGCCTAGGAAAATGTTTACTAATGTAGCATCATATGCGTTGTTTCATAGTGTATTGTGGAACCCATAAACCATGTTTGAACTCAGTACTCCTGGTAGCTTTGCTACCTATGGTACTGCTTTTCATTGTGGTGGGCAAATTCTGCACTATGTTAATGAAGCACACGAATCTGACCGTTACATAGTATAATTTTTTTTAGCGTTTGGTGCCGATGTGAGGCTTCATTACAAAAAAAAAACCATATGCCCTGAGTAGACATATAACATACATAAATTTCTTTTAGCGTTTGCTACCCGAGTTAGTCGTTAGCCATTTATTCTATATATATATGGGTTTTTTTTTATAAAAATAATGAGAAAAATAAATCGAGTGAGATACTGTGAGTCGAATGGATGGATGGCATAATAATAAATTTAAAGAAAGCAGGGATGTATGTGTAATTTAAGAAAAAATGAAAAATACTCAGATCTAGTGAAATGTTTATTATATATATAAAAAAAAATCAGTCATGAAGTGAGAAAAGCAAGTAGCAGTAAATATTTTATTAAAGTTACTATTATATATATATCATAGACAGCAGTGGCTTATTATACGTCAGCAGTAGTTCATTATAATATGTTAAATGGCAGTAATATAGAAAATAGAGATAGGGCAATGTAGAGGTGAGGGCAGTGAAACAGTATGATAGGACCAAGATACCAGAGGGGGATAGTCTAATGCTAGTGGTATAAATAAAACAAAGAAATAATAGTTAAGAAAAATCAAATTATGGGAAAAGATAGCGGAGATATAGAGAAAATGGAAGCAGAAAATAACAGTATAGAGCAAGTAAATTTATCTGAAGCTTTTGGGTCGACAACAGAGCGAGTGGAAGCTCCACAGCAATACAGAGGATCAATGAACTTTAAAGTTTATTTAAGAAATACTTAGACAGTATAGGGAAGAAATGAGAATATATGATGAGGAAGCGACAAGAGAAGAATCAAAAAAGAGTCAGGAAGAAGAAAGGATAAGAGTTAGGAAGTATCAGGAATTTAAAAAGGCTGTCTTGAGAGATTTAGAAATGATAAGAGAAAAGTTTGGAATATCCAAAATCAGTAAGATAGAAGAGGATACAGGCAGTGTCATAAATGTAAATAAATGTGATGACCAGAGAGACCTCATTCCAACTGATCAAGGCCCACAAGAACCGTCGAATGAAGTCAGCAGTAAAAAGGAGACAAACATGGACATGGACAAAAATAGATGGACCAAAGGTCACGGAAGTAAACATGGGAATGGAAGTTTGACACCAAAGCTACCTAGCAAAGATGATCCATGTAAAAATCTTTAAAAAAAGAGATATGAGAAAACCCTCAAACCCATGTAGAGAGCTTACAAGGGTTCTGTCAATTTCATAAGACAGGACCAGATAGCTATCTACAGGGATTTGCCAAGGACTGGTGGAATATGGTGAAATGGAAACCCAAAACTATAGAAAAGTACAAAGATGCATTAATGAAGCATTATTGGAGTGACAAGCATCAAAGCAGTATCTACAATATGTTGTCAGTAAAAATATGGGACAATACCCCAAGAAATGCATAGTTTTTCCTCCGCCAAGCAAATCGATTCAAATCCCTTACAATGTTTGCATTCTCAGATCCACATATCATAGGGACTATTCAGTGTAGCATGCTGCTAAATATCCAGCAATTGATGGCAGTAAGCCATATAAAAAATATAGGAGGAATGGTAGAATTTCTTACTACACTGGATTTTAACCATTGGGCCAAAGAACCCCCTGATAGAAAACCAAAAATAGAAAACCCAAGGCTGCAGTCATCAACTACGAAAGAAAGATACAATCCACCTGACCCGGGGTTATAAAAAAAATTTTTTAGGACGGTCATTATATGTAAATAAAAATATGGAAACGAATTTGGTATAATGGATTTGAAATAATGGAATATAACTTAGCTAAAGAGGACATTAATTCACTAAAATTTTATTCATTTTGTTTAACTAATATTAGTATAAATAAAATACTAACTAGACATGGCCAAATTTAGGCCATTTAATTAAAATAGAAATTCTAGATCCGGGTATATAAAAGTATTCGTTGCTTCATGTAATCTCTGCTTTCTATATATATGTAAAAAAATATAAGTTGCATGTTTAAAATTATCTGATGTAGCAAAATTTTTTTTGTCTTTCCTTGCCTTATTTATTCTTCATTAATTATTCATTGGAAGTAGGGGAAAATGAAACGGTAAGATTCGCATTCAAATCTTAAGTTTCACCTTTTTCTATCATGTCTCACCACCACCTTTATTCTACCTAAATTTAAACTTTTTGGTATTGAATTGTATGTGTAGTGATATTAAAATATATATAAATATCTGTAAAGGTCACCGTAAATGCATACCTACTTCGATAACAAATTTAAAACAATAAATAAAATATTTGATATAATTTTAAATTTCTATTTTAGTTATATAATGTTGATATAACTTTAGCTATTTTTTTAAAGTATAAACTTTTGTTAATATCTTGTTATTTTAAAAATCGTATTTTAAATAATAAATTTGAAATTAGATTTAATTCGAAGAAAAGTAAAAATCAATTATAAATCCCATTGTACTTGAAATTTGGCAAGTCATGGTCGGTGAGAGATATAATAGATTAATTAGAAAAATCCCCTAAAAGTTTGTAAAAAGGTAAAATAAACCTAAACAATAGACCTGTAGCATTCTGAATTAATTAAAATTTTATAAACTCTTGTTAATGCATTGATTCTCCTCGGGGCAAATGAATGGAACTAAAAATAAACTAGAACGAAATTAAAAAGATAAAGAAAAAGGACATCTTGGATTTCTAAAAACTTTTTAGTCGGACTTTGGCTGTGCTCTTACTCGGTTGAGAGAATCCAAATCTTAAATTAACTTACCCACTACACTATGTTTGAGAAGAATGCACCCAGACTATTCTCCCCCTGGAGATGGTCAATCATATGCTGAACCTCCACATGTGCTCTTCACCAAATAAACCAAGAGGATCTCCTGCCCAAACAATCAGAAAGCTGCTGTTGCTACTAAATGAATAAATAACCGGAGTGCTGGAAAAAACTGCTACTGTTTGAACTCGTGAACAATCTGCTACTGATCATGAAATCTGAAAGATTCTTATAAAACAGGTACCTGTACCCAAGGTCATCTAGAGTACTCTAAATATTAGTCAAGCTATAGTTCACTCTCTATATAAATTGTAGTTATAAAATTTAATTATTAATTTATGTAAATCTATTCTGTAATTTCTTTTAGTAATCTAGCTTACCTAACTCTGTCTATATCTTAGATACGTATTTCTACTTTTACATTTTATTATTTAACAATATCATGATGATAAGATTTCCTACCGGGCCTCACCAAATTTTAAATATCAATTATAATTACAATGGTTGCCATCTTGTGCAACAACCAAATCTTAAAATTCTTTTATATACTTCTGTTGGCAGGTCAGCTCGGAAATCACAATTCCTTAATAAATAAATACATTATTACATGAAATGGTGGGTGTGTGTCCAGTAAATCCTATGATTAACATTTACTTATATTAGATTATTTTGTTTCAATTATTTTCATGTTAATTGACACGCATTCACTGCTTCACTTATTGTAATGCAGGAGTCTACTACGTGGCTAGTGGCGGACATATTAGTTCTTAGAGTAACCACCCTAATTTATAATTACCTTTAAACTTTTTTTTTATTTTAAATAATCAAGTCATTATTTGTTAAACTTTTAATTGCATTTCTTTGAAAGCAAAATACGTTTTTTTATTAAATGTTGGTAATGTGGGACCGAGTCATAAATTTTATATTCAATATGAACCTCTTATGTTAGTTATACATGTGTTACAGTTTAGAGATGCGATAATCCATCTTTGAGCCTTGGATACTCCAGATCATACAGTATTTACTGAATCCTAGTCATCCTACACAAGGGGACATAATAAATGTTCTCGTAGGGCTTGATACCCGTCACACAGTCAGGTAGTAATTGTGGCATGAACCCTTTGCACCTGTTGATACTTATGTGACCCTCTTACCTTCGGGCCTACGGCAAATGCCAACCCGTTATTTCATATTTATCCATTGGCTTGACAGTTTTAATGTACTGCCACACTCGCATCGCATTTCTAAATGTACCACGTGTCTCATTAATTTTATTATCCCAAGTATGACTCCGTCTCCGCATTATTTGACATAAACTCACTCTCAAATAAAAGTCTGCCCATAATCACTTATAAAAATCTTATTTAATTAAATAAAATATATGTCCGCAGCTGCTATTATCAATCCTAATTTAGACTCGTGCATTGCAAAGCTATTAAATCCCCAAAGGCATGATTCTGAAATACTTGCTCAAGAATTCAGGTAGCTAGATTACGTCAGCCAAATAATTGTATTCTTTGAAAATATAACAGTATCGGAATAATAATACCGCTACTGAGATTCTAATACGACCAAATGTTTTAATTAAATGATTTTAGTATAAAATATTATCATTAAATAATTTCAAACCATACGTCTGCCATCATATATTTATTTATTTGACATACCTTCAGTATATCTCAACTATTTAGAATATAAATGTCTAATATTAATATTATATATAGCTAACTCGAAAATAAAGTCTTGAGTCTCTCACATCTCCATGATCCCTGTGCCTAGGAAAATGTTTACTAATGTAGCATCAGATGCGTTGTTTCGTAGTGTGTATTGTGGAACTGATAAACCATGTTTGAACTCAGTACTGCTGGTAGGTACTGCTTTTCAGTGTGGTGGTCGAATTCTGCACTATGTTAATGAAGCACATGAATCTGATCATTACAATAGTGACCTGGGTCAACTGATGAGTGCTGGTTCAGCATGAAATGCATCTTGGGGGTCATTTGTCTTTTATTATATCTTTATTTATATGAATTTAAAAAGAATGGGGAAGTAATGTAGATGTTTATTATATCTATAAAATAAACAACATAATTTATATCCTGATCAAAATTCAATCTTTATTATAATTATTAATTCTATTTCTATTCAGTCAATTATTATGAAACCATATGCACAATTAATGAATCAACTAAATAATATAAACATAATCCTCTTAATTAACTAATTGTAAAACTCTGATTGCTTTTAATAAATAATAAAATTTTATTAAAATAGCAATCCAATAAAAAAATAACATTAATAAATATGATACGAATTCCTAAACAATAATTAATCTACATTTGTTTTAATATGAAGAAAACTAAATATTTTAATGGAATAAATATATTCACATTTTAACTACAAATGTGATATAAGTTTATATTTTAAAAAGGAAAAATGTTGCTCCTAATTAATTATACGCATTCTTCTATTATAAGGGAAAAAATTTTGAGAACTATGTAAAATTAAAAAAAAACTGTAAATACAAATACAGAGATTAGACTTACTAAAAAGATCAGGTATTCAGGGGGGGGGGGGGGAATAAAAAAATGTAATGTTAAAGGAAATAATTACGAAGATGAAATTTGCAATTTGACAAACATATTAACAAAGGAAAAAAGATATACTAAGTAAAGATATTAAATATGTTCTTTATGCATAATACTGTAAGAGAAATATAATAGAATTAAAAATGTTAGAAAAAAATTGCACAAATATATGTTGAGAAGAAATATAAGATTAATTATTACCAAAACAAAAATTGTAATAAACTCATTAGTAATAAATATAAATATGGACGAAAGAATTTAAGGGTGAAATTGATAACATGGTATATAAAATAAAGAAATATCATAAAAAAGATAAAAGAATAGATAAATATAATAAGGATTATTCATACATATGGTATTGTCAGAATAGAAAAAATTAAAAATAAATATGAAGATATGGTAATATTCATAGGGTCAGATAAAGAATACATTGGTTATGTTAGATAAGGAAAAATATTAGAAAAAAAATGACTAAAATGTTGGAAGATAACATTTGTGAGAAAATTTAAAAAGATGATACTAATGTAAAAAATATAAAAATATATACCAATGCTTGACATTTTTGCAATTTATGAGTATTTTTTATACAAATATTTTAAATTTTTTTAAGTTATGCTTATATTTATTATAATAATTAATCTTAATTTTCCTAAAATAAAGCCATCTACCTTGTGTAAGTTATAGGCATTTCCACAAAGGCAAATGAAATGTAGGACAGATAATAAGGAACATCAGTACTGTGACTATTCTCATTAATATTTTATTTTACACTAGAATTGAAAAAATAAAATTTTATTATTTAATTATCATTATGTGTAGAAATGTGGTATACCTACACCCTGAAAAAAACTTTCATCCTAACATTTTTTCTCTTTGTTTTTTATATTATTTATATATTGCAATTGTTTTAAAATTAATTTCATTTTTTGATAAATTACAATTTACTAAAGTTCTTTTTGCATAATATCTGATATACATTTTTTCCCCCATTACAAAGAAGCATTTCCAGCAGATACCTGTATGGAAAGACAAGATCTGAAACAGCTAATAAAAATGAAAATTACCAGAAATTCATCTTTAAATATTTAATGAAGAATTATCTCAGGTAAGTCATGTTATATAACATTATTTCCAGAACTTTATGAGGAATGTAAAGAAGCTGTCTATAAAAGGGTAATTTTAACATTTAACTCAAAATTGAGAATTTGTGTATGTAATATTATTATACTTTATAACTAATAATTTCTCTTTCTAACAATATATGTCATATTATTATTGTGTTCAAACTGAAGATATTTTACAAATTTATCAGTCCAATTCTCTAAAATCCAATATGGTGGCCTTCATTAGTCAAGACGTTAAGTTGTTTGTTTATATGATAAACTATTTGTGTGTTCATATATCTTACAGCTCTGAAGAAGCTTATTAGTTAGTCAAAACTGACAAGTTGGTATGGTTTAATAAAATAAGCATTACAACAGTAATAAAGAAAGGTGAATTTTTTAATTTTTTATTAATGCATATAGAAAGATATAAGTTTATATTAGACTATTGATATTTTAAATTTAACAATGAGCTTAAACATACTTCTAAAAAATATATCTTTCAGTGTAGTGTTTGAATTAATTTTCACATACATTTTTTCAACAAAGATTTTTTTAAACCCAAATAAAACAAGATGCAAGTCTCTATATCAATGGAAGGATAACTAATACATACTTCATAATATTAAATAAAATAGTCAATAAAGAATTGTATCATTTGCAATAACATTAATATTTTTTTTTTAATCTTGTATAGTACAGGCAATGTAATGAGTTTGAACTTCTCTTATTGAATTATATACTATAACTTAAATTTACCTGTGATGATATTTTATTCTTAGACAATAAAACCAGATAAAATATATTTATCACAGTTTTAATTCTTGTATAGTGTAATGTTTTATTAACAAAAAACTCATAAATTTAGTTATGGAATAATATATTAATAATACTGCAAGTCTAACTTCCTAACACACACAACAATCTACTTTGAAGTTATACGCTTCAATATGTAAAGATCTTTTAATATAAGTTCTCCAACAAGCATGGCATGACCTGTACTTTAAATCAGGGTTAGATTTTGAGAGTTTTTCCTGGTTTGTAAAAACTTCCAGGCAAGCTCAAGATTTTTTTAGTAGTGGACATGTAGCTAATCTGTCTGCCATCCAATTATGGGATGACAGATAAGAAACTGGCTATTCTTAGCTACAGAGTAAAAAAAGAAAGAAAAATGTTTAAATTCTCTCTTAATCTTTACACAAAAATAAAAAGCCTTATGCCATAATGATTGAAATCATGACTTAGGATTCATATTCAGATAGAATTTGTAAATTTTTTCAGTAGCTGACAATTTTAAAGCTAGGTTATGCTTTTTTTTTCAATGATTGCTAATGTAAACATCCATTCAATTACAATCAATAAGTAGGAGTCCATGATATCTTTTAGTTACAGAATATAGCTCCCAGGTTATTCTAGGTTAGTCGTATGACTGTGTTAACCATAAAATTAAGATGATTGTTACACTGCAGAATTTCCATTGAAAAGGACTTATATATAAAGAAGTTTTTGTGAGAAGAAATTTTTTTTTTATCTTTAACATTTTTATCAGTTGACTGTATTATTTTTTTTAATGTATACATTCTATTATACATAGTATAAGTCAAAGGGTAAAGTTCAAGGCAATCCAAATATTTTTCAAGTTTGTAAGATAAAAAAGCAAATTATTACTGTTCACTAAATAAAACATTTGACATTCTTTTGTGTGGGCAAAATAAAACATAAACAAATTATTCATCTGTGTTTTTATCCCTTCCCCCTGTATCCCTAATGATTGCATGATCCTATATCGATGAATTTTTCCAACAAATTATGTTGTCTCAAAAATATCAATGCATTTTAATCAATATTATATTGAAATAAATTTTCCTGGTCAATATTTTTATGCATTAATACTAAAATGCATTAAGAACAATAAGTAAATAAATTAAATAAAAACGATTCCGTGAACTAATAAAGTGAATAAAATAAGTAGCCTAAATATAAACTTTATCATTTGACAATCATGAGAAATATATACCATAAGTAAATTTATTATTATTTAATAATTATATTTATACAAATAAATATTTTTACTATATATAAACGGACCAATTGATGAGTGCTAGTTCAGCATGAAATACGGATATTGGAGATCATTTATCTTTTTCACATGTACGGTTATGTGTATTGGTTGTATAAGATGGAGTGGATGACTAAAGGGAGCTTAAAAGTCTGTCTTCAAATCCCTTATAATTACATCTAAACTCCAAGTATATTAATTATACTTGTATTCAAGACTCCAGATATATAAAGTATACTTGTATTTAAAATATTACAAATTCAACATGTATCCTGCACATGCCTCTTCTGGGTATTTAAGTGGACACGGTCCTATACATGAAGGGTTAGAGTGATTTAAATTCAACATGGGCATGACAATAATATTGGCATTAATAAAGGATTTACATGTTCCATCAACAGATCTCAATGGTATGGATGGATGAAAAGTGAAAATTTGCTATGTTAATATAAACCAAGCACTGATTATATATATATGTGGGAGATGATCTGGACCGATGAGTGCTGGTTCAACAAGAATTACATATATTGGAGATCATTTATGTTTTCCACATGAGTGTTGGTTGTACAAGATACAGTAGATGGCTAAAGGCAGCTTGAAAGTCTGTGTTCAAATCCGCTACATTATGTGATGTGATGTATTTGGCTTCTTAAACGAAGTCAAGAATATCTCAGCAACTATGCCCAGATAAACCTGTTAGCCACTTTATTTTCCATTCCCCAATCTAAGTCTTCCCATATTCTGCCCCATCCCATTTCCACAACATAATCTTTGTCAACTCTATGGCCTTTAAATCAAAATCCCCCTTATCTTTTCCAAACCCAGCATAAAAACTACTAACTCACTTTCTGTATTGTCACTTTGTTCATACCTATTCTCCCATAACTTCATTATCTGTACCCTTTCTGCTTTCAAGCATTTACATTCAATCAACAGATGCCTAATATTTTCTATACCTTCCTTACACAATTTGCACGCTAAATCATTCATAGTTTTCCATTTACAAGTATATTCTCTTGTTGCTAAAGATCCCGTTCGAGCCTTAAACAATAAACTACTTTCCTTACTATTATCATAAATTAACTCGCTTCCAATATTCCATTTACTTTTATATATATTTAAACTCTTCTTACCCTCCATACTACTTCTCCATCTCTCCAACTCCCTATTTTTTATTAATGCTTCTATTCTTTTATCCCATTCCTTACCACTATAACACTCAACAATCCTCCTAACACAATCATCCCACCTTTTATACAAGTATACCGATATAAATTCTTTATCCAAATCTTTTGCATACCGCATTACCTTTCTCACCCATCTTGTTACCTGCCCTTTACTCATAACCCAATTAAACACTATTTTGGCTATTCTTTTACTATCCATAAACTGCAACCTACCAAACATTTTCATTTTACTTTTTGCATCTCTCATATAGAAACTTGACCATCCCATTTCTCCTTGAATTGCCTCCTTTGCTGTCCACATCTCTGCATCTAAAGCATGTCTTCCTACTTCCCTTTGTATTTTCTCTAAAAAATCTAAAATCCTTTTACTAACACATAATGCATCATTACCATATGTTAACCCTGCTACTGCAACTCCCTTCCATACAATTCTAGCTGCATCATATTTATTATATGAAAATACTGTTTCTTTACCAAATCTTTTTTCTTTTCTTTGCTTCATTTACCAATTTTTTCTCCCATTCAACCAAGCAATTTTCCTGATTACATAAGATGATTCCCAAATACCTATATCTATCTACCACACTTAACTTTATATCCCCCAATAAAAAAAAACTACATCCTCTCTTTCCCCAGTATTAACCATCATTATATTTGATTTTTCTTCACTAAATTTAATCCCCATCTCTTTACCCACCCTTGCACATGTCCTCAACATAATATCCATATCTTCTCTTCTTTCTGCACATAAAAAGATATCATCTGCAAAAAAAAGACCCGACAAAGTATATACTCCTTTGCCACCTATTAATGGTATCTCTATCCCTCTTCCTAGTCTTTCTATTGCTTTTTCCATTTCACTCAAAAACAACAAAAACAAAATCGGTGACATAGGGCATCCTTGCCTTAATCCCACTCCATTTCTAACTTTAACTGATTCTATATCCCCTAATTGGTAAGTATAATAATTATTTTCATATAATTTCTTAATAATATTTACTAAAGCTTCATCCATTCCCAAATTGGCTAATCTTACCCATAATCTATTTCTATTTACTCTATCATATGCTTTCTCTATATCTATAAAACTCATATATAACGATCTACCTGAATTCCTACTCATCTCCATAAGTTGTGTAACTACAAACAAACTATCTCCTATACGCCTATCTGACCTAAAACCTCCTTGCATTTCCCCCACTACATTATTTTCTTCCATCCATTTTACAACTCTTCCAGCTCACCATATATGCGAAAACTTTATATAAAACTGATGTTACCACTATCGCTCTATAATTATTTAACTTTCTATGATCCTTACCCTTTCCTTTAAATAATAATCTTATTCTTGTATTACCCCAACTACCCGGAAAAACTGTCTTCTGCGCCATCTTATTAAAACATGATAATAACTTTGCTTTTGCTCTATGCCCTAAATTCATTACCATCTCTGCTGCCCATCCATCTAAACCTCTCGCCTTTCCACTTTTCAATCTCTTTCCTGCCTCATTCAATTCATTTTTTGTGAACCTAATATTCCCACTACTAACTGCTTTCATGTTTTCTATCACTAATTCCTTCACATCTAACATCTTTTCTATATCCATTACATATCTATTTACGATTTTCTCTAGCTCGCCCCTAGAGCTACATTCTATTCCCTCATCATCTATTAATACTATCTCTCTTTTCCCTACATTTCTTCTTTTAATGTAATTCCAAAATTTTTTACTCCCATCTCTTCCACTTTTATTAATATCCTCCAACAATTTATTATTTAACTTCATCCTCTCTCTATAATTATCCATTTTAGCTAGCTTCTTCTTTTCCAAGTACTTTCCCCATTTAGCATTAATATCATTTTCACTTTCTTTATTCTTAATAGCACACATATTCTGAGCATGCTTTTTTCCTCTCTTTTACTAACTCTCATTTTTTTATTACTTTTATTCTTCTTCATATTCTCGACTAAAACCCTATTTGCCACTTTTTCTACTTCACCACACCAGTCCTTATACTCATCCCCAACCAACTGCTCCATGGTTTCTTCAACTTTTATTTTATACTCTTCCAACTTATTCTTATCATTCACTCTCCATCCACATCTTTCACTATTATTTCTACCTTTATTTCTATCCTCCATCACATTACTAACCATTTCTATTACAATAAAGTTATGATCACTATTACACACTCTCTCTTCATTATCAAACACCTTAATTTTTCGTATTTTATTCATTCCCTCTTTCTCTACCAATACATAATCTATTGTGTGAAATACATTATTCCTAGACCATGTGTATTGTCCATCATATACATTTGATAAATTCCCAATGCTCAAATTTACTCTTTGACAAAATTCCTTCAAAAACTGACCATTCTTATTATCTACATCATCAATTTCTTCAATATGCCCATTCATATCCCCTATAACCATTATTCTCTTCCCCTTTTCTTTAAAACTCTGTATATCCTTAACTAGGCATTCATATATACTATTGTTCCACTCCATTACAGTTTGACTATCTCCAGTGGCGATATACACTACAGCCACCATCCATTCTTGTCTACCCAACCTTATTTCAAACCACAAATGTTCTTGACATTTAACAGTATTTAAATTTTTTTTCGATATAACACCTATACCACCACCCCTTTTTTTTTTCTTTTCTGTTTATACCCTGCCATACTACCTCTTTCAAAATAGGTTCTTCTTCTCTTAGATGAGTTTCCACTACTGCTAATACCTCAAGCCCTTCATTTTCAATTGCTTTATTTAATTCCAGCCATTTTTCTGGTCTCCTACCACCTTGCATATTCAAAAACCCAATTTTAACAACTTCTTCTTTCCTAACTACTCTTTTATAAATTCTTTTGCTTCCTTCTTCTCCATTACGTTTATAACAAATTTTCTTACCACTAATCTTACAAAAACATTCCCTCTCCACATCTACACTTATATCTAAATCAACCATCTTTTGCTTATTTCTTATATCCCTTCCATTCTTCTTCTTTTTGATAATATTACAAGTTAAAAGCCCACCTCCCTTTAAAGGTTTCCCGAATTATATTCTTTAAATATCAGACTCCCTAAAACTTCACTTCCTTGTTTTCCTAAGTGCAAACCATCTTTACTATACAACTCCCTCTTTCCAATAAACCAATCCCATACATCCACAAACACAACATTATTTCTCTCACACAATTTTTTCACTCTCTCATTTATAGAACATGCCCTATCTAATAAACGCCTCTTATCAAATCTTGGTAATAGTCCCACTACTCCTACTCTTCCTTTAATCTCTCTCAAATTCCTAATCAATTCTACATACTCATCCATTACTTTCTCTGATGGCTCTAACAAATTATTAGTCCCTACCATTACATATACATCTCTACTACCTTGCTTTCTTACTTTATCTGTCACATCCCTAATTTTTGCTCCAGGCAAACATACTCTAACATACCTGCTTCTATTTTCTCTTGCAATTATATCCCCACATTCTCTTATTAGTGAATCTCCTATCAATACTGCCTCATAATCTACTTTCTCTACTCCATCTTTAACCCTTTCTACCACCTTCTCAATTTCCTTATCCATTTCTTCCTTATCATTTCTACTCAATAATTCCTTTATCTCCTCACACTTCGTCTCTAACAATTTTAACTTTACTTCTACATCCTTCATTTCTTCCTCTTACTTATTCTCTGTCTAACCATCTCCATTGCCTTACTACTTCCTTCACCCATATTTTCTGACACTCCACTAAAACCATACTCTGTCCTATCTTTCTTAACTATATTTTGCTCCCTCTCCTTTGACTTTCTCTCTAGACTACCTACACTTAAAAACCACTTTCTCACCTCTTTAATCACATTTACACACTGACTACATATCTAAAAACTTGTTACATCCTTCCTATTCTTATTCAAACATTTCAAATGATACACCTCAACACATACTGTACACTCTACTACTGCTCGTCTAACTCCTTTCTGTCGATCGTATATACATTGTGCCACACAAATGGAATCCATATTCTTATTTTTCAAATCACCTATTCTATATTTGATTCTTCAAACACCCTTATACTGAAAAATAAAAAAACTTTTTTACTTTTTCCCAAGCTTGATCAAACTACAACCACGTGTTTACTAACGTTATGCCTTTTATCTCAAAATAAATGCCAATTTTAAAATTTAAAAAACTCTCAGTAACAAACTTAACTAAAACGAATTAAACTTACATACAATTTTTTATAAATACCTCTTTATAATACCTCACCTAGTCTTCAAACACACTTATACAAAAAAATAAAACTTTTTTACTTTTCCCAAACCTGATCAAAACTATACCCACGTGTCTTCTAATGTTAGGCTTCCCAAACAAACGTTACCTTTTTTCTCAAATCAAATACCTATTTTAAATTCAAAAAACCTTCAGTAACAAACTTAACTAAAACAAATTAAACTTAGATACAACTTTTTAATAAATATCCTTATGCTACCACACATTCAACAGGAACAACTTTTTTAAAAAAAAAAAAACTTCTAACCTAAAATGTCGAACAAAAATCTTTCAGACAGTTAAACACAAAAATTTTCAATCTTTCAAATAACTCACTCTCTCGATCACAATTTTACTCTCATTCACAATAATTGTTTTTTTATCTGACTGCTCTCAAAAGATCAATCTCGCACGTAAAGAAAAACAGAACTAAAACAAATTTTAAAAATATCCAAATTCAACTTAGCTCCGTTTGCTTCCAACGCCGTGATTTGTTGTAGAGCACCATCTGTTGATAAAGCAGCGCAACTACAGTAGTTCATATAAATAATTTTATATCTATAGTTTCAAATTATAATTTATCATTGTTATATTTAGTCAACATTTGAAATAAGTTATCGCACAGGTTTTTTTTTTTTTGGGGCAGAAATTTGAGAGAATGTACAAATGCATATGAGTTAATCCAATCATTAAGTTAAACCAATCATAATTTTTTGAATATATGTTTTTTATCATCAGTGTGGAAAGCACGTTTCCGGGCATTATTGCAAAAACTCAATAGAATAAAAATTAAAATCATTACTATAGTTCATTATATATATACATAATCAAGTGTTCTCGTTAATAACTCTTTCATTTATTAAATGGTAAAATCTTTACAAAATATAAATTTATCATTTCACGCCTAAACACAAAATACTCAACAAAACAATTTTTAAATTATTGTCCTGTTTATTTCACA
This sequence comes from Epiperipatus broadwayi, assembly GCA_028023455.1. Classification (NCBI taxonomy): domain Eukaryota; kingdom Metazoa; phylum Onychophora; class Udeonychophora; order Euonychophora; family Peripatidae; genus Epiperipatus; species Epiperipatus broadwayi. The sequence continues at coordinate 8,213,753 of JAQFVV010006222.1, forward strand.
ACGAAAATGAAACTATGATTAATTTACGGGAAAAACAATATAAAACAAATTAGAGATCCACGTAAAATAATGCTTAATAAATTTAATATTGATATAACGTGTGTGGGCTTGTAACATTAAATTTATATATCATGATAAAAAATAAAACCCATTAACATTGAAGAATAATCAATTTAAGGAAATGCAACATTAATAAACTTTTCGTATAGATATATGTAAACGTTTATTATTAATTAAAGACTAATTCTATGTTCATTAATTTTCATAATTCACTATTTAATGATTTATTGATTCAAAACTTACCGTAGAAGTCATATAAGCAAATGAAGAAAACACAACAGAAATTAAGAAAGAAGTTGCTCCCGTAAATTTCTGAAATTAAATTGTAAAAACGATGTCATTAAAATAAAATGTCTTAATTTTTATTTTCTTTAATGACTAAAATATTTAAATAATAGTAAACAGTACTTTCAACATTTCTCTTTATCTCCAATACTGTATTCCTAAAATGGTTCTTATGAAGACTGTTATTTCCTGATTTTTTTTTGCAGGAATCAGGAAGAGTGTGAATTCCTGTTTAAATACTGTATTCTGAAAAACTGTGAGAAAAGATAGTATTCCTTTATAGTAATATAGAACAATAAAAGTATTTTATTGGCACAATTTTTAAAAATTTGTATATGTATGCTTGCAACAAGTTTTTTTTTTTTAACCTGAAAAACTCAAAGCTACTACAGTAATTAAAACAGGTCAAATTCTCCATACAGTAGCGGTGATCATGTGATGTTTAGTGATTTACTACTGTAATGTTATAATCCAATGTAGTGATACAATATTATGAACAAAATTAAAAAAAATATGGTGATTGTTCAGGAAGTCATGTAATATCAAGCATCATGTGACAGTTGAGCACAACGGTTTTATTCAATTAACCAAATTGAGAACTTTTTGTACCTATATTAGGTAAATTATGAAACTTTAAATTCTGAATCTACTACCACTTATCTATAAGAATCAGTTACCAATCGTGACTACCATCAAGTTAGACCCACATTAATTAATATGAAAAACCAGTCATAAGCTAAATTTGACTACATTGGTTTAATAACAGCAGTATAAACTATAACTACAATTATAGGGTACATGAGCACAGACTTTCACATGACCCACCACTCTCCACACTATCTCATAACACTGATACACTTGAACACATATATGTTGAAAAGACAAATAATCACCAATATACGTATTTCATGCTAAACCAGCAAATCATCAGTTGGTCCAGATTACCATCTCCACACATACATGCTACAAGTGCTCAGATATATATTAAGGCAGCCAAACCTCCCACTTCAATGGACAGGTCTCAAGCCACTCCACACTCCAACTCTTCAACCATCCATCCAACTGAAAATCTGATGATGGAATGGCCTGTCCATTGAAGTGGGAGGTTTGGCTGTCTTAATATATATCTGAGCACTTGTAGCATTTATGTGTGGAGATGGTAATCTGGACCAACTGATGATTTCTGGTTTAGCATGAAATACATATATTGGTGATTTTGTCTTTTCACCATATATGTGTTCAAGTGTATCAGTGTTATGAGATAGGGTGGAGAGTGGTGGTCGTGTGAAAGTCTGTGCTCATGTACTCTATATATTGCATATATGGACGCAGGTATATAATAGGCCTGTGTGTTTCAGTTATAACTATAATTGTACAAAATAATAAGTTATAACTACAATTGTACATAAGTAATACAAAATATAACATAATAAGTAATCCCTACATATTAATTACTAAATAATAAGGACTACAATGGTTTACTATACCTTAAGATTGCTTCTTCATCACTCTTGGCTTCCCTCAATGAATCACACATAGTTGCACTACACAGTTCTAGTCTATTCTTGGCACTTGATTAGCACTTAATTTATGCCTATATATGTATTTACTCTTGTTCTTCAGGTAACTGAATCTGGTGCTAATTAACACCAGCTAATTATATTTAAAATCATGCAGAATAATTTAATTCTTTGTTATACATTTATTTATAAATTCTGAACATCTATTATTTAATCTTCTTAATTAATCATTTATTTCTCCCGAAATACAATTAGTTTTTTATAATACTTTTTTTTTATTTCGTATTACATACTTGACATCCTTTCTTTCAAGAAATTAAAACCCTTTATGAAGTTAACTAAGCAGCGATTTTTTTATGCAACTGTAAATTCAACTTTCAAGTGTTTGAACTCTGTGCTATGAAAAGTCTCACATTGAGGATATTTTTGAAGTTTTAGTATATTTCTGTAATTACTTATTCCAGGCAAATATAAATGAATAAATAGCAAGAGATTGGGAGTTTTATTATAATATTTGCTTATAAATGCGATGTTCAAATACAACATGATGGGCTGAATTATATTTGTTAAATTCTGTGATACACTTTTGTTACACCGTCATTTTTTTCTTTGTGAATAATTTCTTTATATTCTACTTAAGCTTTTATTTTGCTCTTTTTATAGTCTAGTAATCATTTTGAAATCTCAAATTAAATTTAAATTGTCCAATTTTCCCCCCACTAATGAAAGCTTAATCTCTTTAGAATTTACAACTTAATGTTTTTGATTCTGTCAATGACTGCACCATTTGTTATGTTCCAACTAAATGAATCAATTACTTGATAATACAATTCTCTTTTTAGATAAATCTAAATTAATATAGAGAATCCGACATGAACTACTATTGATTCCATTAATTTAATAACATTATTATACCTACAATTCTAACTAAATAATTAGAATTATGATGACCCAGTATACTCTATGGTTACTTCTACAACTCTTGGCTTTTCTTGATGAATCTGACCCACAGAATTGCACCATAAAGTTAGATCTAGTCCTTTTTCACATCTGATTGTTAACATGTAATTTACAAGTCGATGAAACAGAGAGTGTGTTATAACTTCCAATTGCCACCTAGCATGTCTTTATATACATTCTTGCTCTCTATATAACTAATTCTGACAATTAATAACCCACTCCTTATTGTTTTTATGAAAACATCCAGATTAATTTTAGTTCTTTATTACACATTTAGTTATACTTTCTAAACATTCACTATTTAATTCTCTTAATTTATTATTAATTTATTTTTCCAAAACCCCAATTAGTTAATTCTCTACAACAATATCATTATTTTTTTCTACATCCATAATAGCATTATTAGCAAAATTTTACATGGTACTTAATTTATGATAATTTGTTATTGTTATTTTATGCTGATTTCTTACATTTCAAACTTATATCATTAACCATGGATTTATATTATTAAATCATATAATGTGATACATATTAATATATAATTATAGGGCATTTTTTACCTCCATTTAACCATAACATGCAGTTTTCTTTATTTTAAAAACAGAGAAGCAATAATGAAAATCAATCCAATATCAATGCAAATATAACCATTATAGTATATTAATAATTTAGCTTAAAAGATAATTTTAAATCATTATTTAATAGTTATCAGAATCGGCCTACCACTAGATCATACAGTCTGAATAAGAATAAATGATACTCTGTTTGGAAGGACTATCACATTAAATTAAAACTAACAAGGCAACAAGAGTAAACACTCTCAGGGATTTTAAAACTAAAACTCTTGTGCAAAATAAAAGTTTAAGTTGCATAATAAATAATTGCTAGGATAAATAAACAGGGAGTGATATCTTGGCCGGCCATAAAATAACTATCTTCTGTTCAATCATGGAATAATAAACAAAACAACTATTAATTCAAAGATTTGATAAATCAGTCCAAATTTTAAATTAATAATGGCCTATTACCCAAGACATCACATGAGCAAGAAAAAGGGCATGGGTACTTTTTATGCCTTTCCCCATACTCACAGACAACCTACTAAGGACCTTAAATGCAGATGGATTATAATTCTTTAAACATATAAGATAATGATAGATAATGTAAGATAATGTGCAGCTTTTAAAATAATAGTAAATACTCTTCTGAAACACTAATATTCTTTATTTCATTGCATACTCTTCAGTCTGAGAACATAAAATGATAACTTAAAAAGAGTCAACTTTTAAATGAGCATTCAATTAAGTATCTGATATAATGTAATATATGTTACTGTGATTCAATCCAAGAATCACTTAGATTAGCATGGCTTTATAATTTAAACAAGTATCAAAATATATTTTATATACTTTATGATATGTTTATGAACTTTTGAATTCAAGACAATAATATTTTTCATATAAAAGCAAAACAAACAGAAACAAAACTTTTTAAAATAATAATACTATGGTTTATTAATAACAACATAAAGAAAATATTTACAAACAAAATTTATTAAAATAAACATTGCCAAGATAGCGTTGGAATCTGTTTTAAAAGGGAAAACATTTTGACTTTTATACTTTATTTGGTTTACAAAATTATAATAATTTAGCTGACTGAAGTTACTAAGTATTCCTCTTTAACTCTTTTAAAACTGTCTATTTTGACAAACAAAATAAAATAAATACATACATACAAGAGCAAACAGAGGCTTTTTTTGATATTAAATTTTAATCTCTTTTAACAATTAGAGATTCCAAATCTGTAAACTTCAATTACAATGATCTAAGTTTAACAAGCATAATTCTATTTTTCTTAGCATATTTAATAATACTATGGTGTTATTTAAAAATCAGAATAACACATTAATAGATTTATATTAATTATCCTAAGCTAAGCAAATGCTAAGCTGGAATAAGCATATACAGCATAGATTTTTTTTTAAAAATTGTCATTAGTTATACTGACATTACTAATATTATAGCTAGTGATGCATTTAAACAAATTTCTAGTTAACTTTAAAATAATTTAGATGTATGGGCCACTCACACATCAGAGGTAATTTATACACATTCTTTCAATAAATTCTGTTCACATAAAATTATTACACTAAATGTTTTTTAAAATTTTTAAATTTAAAAGACTTACAAATCCAGCAGTAAAAGCTCTGGATGAACATATTAAATTTAGTATGTGTGAATTGCCACTTATACCACCATATACATAATTTACATCACTTAAAACTAAATATAAATTATTGTTGGTTGGTTTGTGGAAGATCAAACTATCATAACAACACAATTCAGACATTGATATACCAATAAGCATTAAAATAGCTAAACACAACCTGAAGAAGCAAAGTTCCTCAAACAAACATATCTTGTTATCACATATCTAAAAACAAATGCAACATCACCTACTGGGGTGGAACTAGCATTAATTCATCATGGATGATAGGCGAAACTAAGTACATATATGCTCTGTAGAGCTGAATAAGAATGTGGTGGCTTTCAAAATACCTAACTTTGAGGCAGAAAATAGGATGCCTGGACCTTGTCTACAGTGCATCAGGAACAGGAAAGACACCTCAGGAAAGCACGATCCTATCTCATGGGATTCCAGTTCTTCAAAATGTGATCACAATCACTAGGAATATAATTATCTGGGATACAATAGCCCTCAATGGAACAAGCACTATCACCTCATGGAAAAGCAATACAATAAGGATGGAGGACCTTGTCTACTCCATTAAGCATACACATAATAGTTAATAAAGCCTAGCACTATGAGGCTAACAAATACTAAACTAACAACAAGGTATAGACTTCACATGAACTTACTAAATCATCAATAAGGATTTTAAAAATACAACATGTATTCTCAATGTCTGAACCAACAATGTAAACTATGTCAACAGACTAATATAAGAATTACTTTAAAATTAAATGCATATAAAAATTCTAGGCAAAGATACAATGCACATATAATAAAATATTAAATAATAAAATATGGTGACTAGTGGACATTTAAAAGATTGCAAATTAAATGTGAGAATACTAATTCTCAATGCATATAAAAAAATATTAGCAGTTATCATTGATTTAGCATTTATAAAACAAACGAATGGAACCCTCTGATAAACCTCTTTGCTGATTTAAAATAAAACTGAGTGAAATATCCCACATATAAATAAGCTAAGACTGAGATATTAAAATCTCCAGGAATAAAATTATTGAATATAATTTTAACTTGTGAAACGCTTAACAAATATAATAGTATAAAATTCACCTGAGAATGGTCAAATATTTACTCATTCTAATAAACCCATTTAGATTAAAATTATAACATTAGTTAACCCACATATTTATGCTAACAGTATTACACATATTTTTTTTAAAAAAAAATAGCATAAATAATTTTCTGTTTTGTTTTTTTTTTACCAATAAAAAAAATATACAGCAATTTCAGTTCATAGTTTCAGCTTCCTCTGTAAGTCTCTTCTTTTTGTTCAAGACATGTATATGATTTATTAAAAACAATTTATTAATCTGATGGCATGAAGCTTTTTGGTCAAAACATTTATAAGCATGGCAATAATTTTTAAAATGAAACATGTTTGATAGTTCTTTAAAGATATTTTACTTTCTCCCTTTAAAGATATTCTAGATAATAAAACATTGAAATAATAAGAATAGGCCGGCATTAAAAAAAAACAAAGTCTTCGGCTGAAAACATTATTATAGGATTCCGGGTTTACATGTACAATAATATAGCTTTATTTTTAATTCCATTTTTCTCTTTTAAACAAACGCATTTTTTTTTAATTTTTTTTTTAATTGTTTTCTCATATATTTTAAGATGTGTTTCCAAATAATTTTTCTTTACTCTTCTCAACATAAGAGTAAAATTATTTTGCAATTGGAAAATTTCAACTGCTTAGGAGCTATGAATAATTGTCACAAATTTACGTATAGATAAATGCAAATATAACAGTTCATTATATATTAGACAGATAAAGTTCATCATTAATAATTATAGTTTATAGCATTTTGTCCAACTGTTTTAGAAGTAGATAATTAATCTATCACAATGAATAATACATTTCTAGTTGAAAATTAGGCAAAATTAATACTATAATTATCTTATACGCTAAACAGACAAAATTCATCCTTCCTTAATTTAATGTAGAATATTTTTCTCTTTGATAAAATTATTTTAAAGGAAGCAATTATTATAACAGGAGTATATTGAAGTCAATATCAGGTATCATTAATAGAATCTCGGACTTAAAATCAGCTTTAAATGAATTTAAAACAAGGAGATTGACGCATTTTAACTATAATACAGTTCACTATAATGTCTTTTAATTTTCCTCATTTAAATTCTAGCTTACTTAGATAATAACTAAGCATTTTCCAACTATAAAAGTTCAGTGCAATAAAAATAACTAACTGTTGATATCCTAATTTTATTTTCCAGTAGATATAAGTCATGCAATTAGAAGACATAAAATTTCCTTTAAACATTTTGTTACTATAGCTTTAAAGTTAATTGAAAGTTGATATCAAGAAAATGGGTTTACCTTTAATTTAGCAGTTTTTCATCACAATTTTAAAACAATTAGATATAATTTTAAACATACTTTTGTTATTACAAGAAAGTAAGAAATTTTTTAAAAAAATTAAGACTTTTTTTTTGGAAAAGAAAAGTTTCCTGATTCAAGAGCATGCACCTAGCACCACTAAAATACAAATAAAAATCTTCTATTTATAACCTGATAATTTTTACCCCTCCCTCAATTTTCATGTCAATTTCTTCTAAAATTACCAATCAATACAATTCATTTTATATTTAACTTTAACACTTTTTTTAAATCAGCTGGAAATTATTGACGTAATTGATCTAATTATTTGAAATTCACGTGATTTAATGGTTTCTAAATTACAAGTTAATTATTAGTTTTTTGTGTAACATTTTTAAAAAATATATTACGTAAAATAAAATAGAAACAAATATAAAAAATTAAACTAGTTTTATTTATCAAAACTTTTTTTTAAAATATTTAATTATAACACTTTTATTCATTCATTTGTTTTTAATCAATATTGTAGTTAAATTATTATTTATTCATTTACTTCATACATCTCCATGCATGTACACACACAGGAATGACTTTTTAACCTGGCCTCCACTAATTAATTATAACTTATTTAAAACAACTACAAATAAAATATTAACAAATATTAGATTTAAAATAACTTAACAGGTTAATGCTAATTTAGATTAAACATTTAAATATTATCTAACTGCTTTAATAAAATTTAAAGATTACTTTTAAATCAATTTGATACTATTTATTTATAATATTAACTTAATTATAAGTTATAAATTAGAAATGAATGAAACAATAGTTATTTTATAATACATTTAACATTATTTATTATATGTAAACTAACTCAAATATTTACTTTTAGAAAACTACCATTTTATGTCTCCTATAAAATTAATTACTACATGCTACTGACTTTATACATATAATCAAATAAAATTTATTATAATATTACAATATTATACAATATTATCATATATTATTCACTAATTAATTTCTTTTATTTTTATCATTATTTTTTTAAAATCAGACAATTACAAATAAATAGTTAAGCTAAAATAAACTTTTGCACCTGTTGGAGCCAAGAAGGAATTTCAATTATGTACAATATATATATATGGGTTAATAAAAAAACTTTAACCTCAGGGATTGTCAATTAGTAGTAATTGATAATTTTTTAGTGACATCAAAAGATGAAAGTTATTTGTTTACATAAATATCTCCTTATTTCTAATCTTTATTAGAATAATAATTCATGGAAATATTTAATTAAATACATATGTTACTTAAGAGTTTTCCAGTAAATCCTGTATTTTTGATAAATAGAGTTTTGGGGAGAGGAGGGCCCAAAAATGTTTACAAAACAATGCCTGTTACATAAAGTTATATTTATTATTTACATTTTATTTTTTATTGCTATTATTTTAAAAAAAGAAATTATTTTGGAAAAATTAATTACAATATTTAGTTTTTCTTTTATTTTTGGATTAACTTATTAACAGAAAAATGAAAAAAATATATTTATAAATATTTATATTTTATTCATGTTGGCAGTGTGCAATCATAATGTGACCATTAATGCACACTTTTTGGGAAGGCAGGATCCTGTACTTCACCTTCTGTGACAAGATCTCAATTTTTTGTCATTGTGACAATTTACCATAAAAACTGCTGACAAAACGAAATATGCTGAATTGAACCAAAGTATAATAATGTTAAGAGCATCTCATCTCTTTTTGCATTATAAGTAAAAAAAATTGAAATAAAAATTCTTAATGAAATTTATTGGAATTTCTTTTTTAAATTTAACAATTGATTTATTAATTTTGATTTAATTTAACAACTAATATATCTTTGGTAAATTGTAAGCCCTTAAAACTGTGTGTTTTTCAAAAATATGGACTGCCATCTTGGTTTACCAGAAAACTCACAAGTAACAATATATATATATATTCTAACTACACATTTTTATTTCTCTAATTTTTCTAAGTACAAACTTTTTTCAGCTACAAATATGAAAAATAAAACATTGCATCCATTCATTTAATTACTGAATCATTAATAAATCCACTTAAATATTATCTTTTTTACATTCCAGATATTTGTTCTATAACTACTGTAAAGATAAATTGGTTCTGAATAGTTCGGTACAGTAATAGAGTAGCAGATTCTGGAGATCATGATCCCTGGTCTCACAATCCAGTTATAAAGTTCTGGTGCTCAAACTTTTAATGAGCTCTCAAGGAATAAATCGTTATTTTTTTTAAGATAAAAATTTCAAAAAAATATAGGAAAAGCAAGTTTCTAAAAATATGTTTATTACTTAAATTTTAACACAAAAATTTCCATTCACTTTGTTCTTTATAAATCTTGGTTTATCATTTGAACCTTTATATATGTATATTGTAACCTTTGGCTTTGCCCATGAAATTAGACTCTCAACTATTTAAGTATATATATAAAAAATAAAGGGAAATTTTTCAATAACATAATTTTATTGCAAGTTAGCTTTATTAAAGCTTTATAATTAAATGCCAATTTAATTTATATATTATTCCAAGTACTTTTATTAGTCCTGAACATTATTAAAACTCATTTTGAAGTAATTTTCATGTGTTTGTTTATACTGGAGATGTATTTTTCTATTTGGTAAAAAATTAGTGCTAAAAAACTAGGATTGCTTTCATATAGTATTTAGTATCTTAAAATTTAGTGTTTGAATTAAACAGTAATAATAATCAGGTCTAAATATTTAGTATCAGATATTAATATTATATATGATTACTTATAAGAGCATTTCTATTCAAATTAACTATTAGTAAGAGTATATTCATTCAAGCTAATATCATTAAGACTATAATAGTAGAAGCTAGATTAGTTGATTTAAAAGACAAAGAGCAGCTTATTAATATTAACAGTGTTGTTGATTTTCAACTGAAATAACTTGAGTGAGCATGTGTATAGAATATGCTTGCATTTACTAATTTTAGTTTACACTTTTTTGTCAATTTAATTGAAATATTAAATTGAATTCTAATGAACTTTTAATTTATTTACTTAATATATGGGATTCCAACTCAGACTTTCACATGACCTCAACTCTCCATGCCCTCTCATATTGCTGATCACACATGTTGAAACAATAATCACTAATACATATATTTCATGCTGTTTGGATTGTAAAAAAGAGAATGAAGATGTATCATATATTGGTACAACAAAGAACAAATTAGAGACAAGATTGAAACAGCATTTGAGAGATAGGAATTCTAATGTAAATATACATAGTAAGGAAATTGGACATACAGATTTTAAGATTAAAATGTTGGAGGGGGTTAGATTGTATAAAGAAAGAATGGTAAAAGAGTTTATATATAAAAAGATATAAACCTGTTTTAAATAGAATTAGATAAGACATGAATAAAGAATTATTTTTGGAAATAAATTCATTTTTGAAGTATATAAGAAAGAAAAAGGAAATAAGTTTTTTATTGTAACAATTGGTTTTTTGGATAAAAAATGTAAAAAGGGAAAGTTTTTTGAGAAGGGAGTCAAGTAAGTGTGGTGTATGTTTTGTGTTTTTAATTTAATTGATTTTAATGTATTTTATTTATTTTTAAATTTTATGGGGTTTATATGCTTTATATTGTTTTTGATTATTTTTGTTTTTATTATGTGAAGTTTGTTTATAATGTAATGTTTTTTCTAGATCCTTGAAAATGACTATAGAGTAAAGATAGTTGAAACGTTGGAAATAATTGGATATATATATACATCAAATAAAGTTTTTGAAAAGAAAAGAAGTGATTTTTAATTATAGAATTATATAATTTAATACACTGTACAGATTTACACACACCTGCACATATAATGAAATATATATGGGATTTGAACTCAGACTTTCACATGACTCTCAACTCTCCATGCCCTCTCATATTGCTAACCCACCTGATCACACACATGTTGAAAAGAAATAATCACCAATATACATATTTCATACTAAACCAGCAATCATCAGTTGGTCCAGATTACCATCTCCACACATATATACAATCAGTGCTTAGCTTTATATTAAGATAGCTAATCTTCATACTGTAATGAACAGGCTTCAAACTACTCCAACCCACAACTCTTCTGCCATCCATTTCATTGAAAATCTGATGATGGAATGTTCAAAGCCCACGTTAGTGTCAAGGTTGTCAACCTACCCATGTTAACATTAGTCATTCTGACCCTTCATGTGCTGGAGAGTAATCCATTTTACAGACATATACAAGGGATGGGCAGACTTTTAACGAACTGTTTCAATATGTAACTTAATACACTACACCTTTTGTATAAGTATACAGACATAAATTTCTTATCCAAATCTTCTGCATACCATACTACCTTTCTAATCTATTTTATTGCCTCGCCTTTACTCGTAACCCAATTAAATACTATTTTGGCTATTTTCTTATTATCCATAAATTGCAATCTATCAAACATTTTCATTTTTTCTTTTGCATCTCTCATATAAAAACTTGACCATCCCATTTCTCCTGGAATTGCTTCCTTTGCCATTCACACATCTGCATCTAATGCATGCCTTTCTACTCTCTTTGTACTTTTTCTAAGAAATCTAACACTCCTTTACTAACATATAATGAATCATTACCAGATATTAACCCAGCTACTGTAACTCCCTTCCATCCAATTCTAGTTACATCATATTTATTATATAAAAACACTGTTAATTTCTTTATCAATTCCTTTTTTCATTTTTTTCTCCCATTCATCCAAGCAATTTCTCTGATTACTTTAAATGTTTTCCAAATAGTTTTACCTATTCACCACAGTTAACTTTATATCCCCCCAAAAAATTATTTGTCTTCTCTTTCCCCAGTATTAATCATCATTACTTTTGATTTTTCTTCACTAAATTTAATACCCATCTCTTTAGCCACCCTTGTGCATATCCTCAGTATAACTTCCCTACTTTCTGTGCACATAAAGATATCATCCACAAATAAGACCCAATAATGTATATACTCCCTTGTCACCTATTAATGTATCTCTACCCCGTTTTTTAGTCTTTTTTATTGCTCTCTCCCATGTCTTTCAAATACAACAAAAACAAAATAAGTAGCATAGGGCACCCTTGCCTTAGTCCCATCCCATTTTTAACTAATTCTATGTTTCCTAATTGATATGTATAATAATTATTTTCATATAATAAGATCCACTAAAGATCCATCCTTACTTAAATTTACTAAACTTAACCATAATCTATTTTTATTTACTCTGTCATATGTCTTTGCTATATCTATATAAACCATATATAACTGTCTACCTATATTTCTACTCATATCTATAAATTGTATAACTACAAATAAACTATCTCCTATATGACTATCTAATCGAAAACCTCCTTGCATGTCTCCCACTATATTATTTTCTCCCATCTATTTTGTGATCCTTCCAGCCACCATATCTGTGAAAACTTTATATAACACTGATGTTACTGATATCAGTCTATAATTGCTTAACTTTCTCTGATCCTTAACCTTTTCTTTAAATGGTAGCCTTACTTTTGCATTATTCCAATTATCTGGAAATTCTCTTCTATCCATCTTATTAAAAAACATGACAATAGGTTTAATTTTACCCTATTTGCTAAATTCATTACCATCTCTGCTTCCCACCCATCTAAACCTCATGCCATTCCATTTTTCAATTTCTTCCCTGCCTCATTCATTTTCTGTGAATCTAATAATTTCATTACTATAAGGTTTCATGTTTTTTATCATTCTGTTTTTCATGTGGAAGTAATATAATTTTCTTCTTCTTCCTTTTCCTGTGTATTGGTTTTTACTTTAACATATACTATTTACACCTTTCTTAAACATTTTATCAACACTCTTTATTTATATCAAAACTAAGTTTTGACTGTCCTGCAGTCATCATCAGAGCTCTTTACAATCCTATTTCTAAAAACCCAACTCAAAAATAGGATAGGATTGTAAAAAGCTCTGATGATCACTGCAGGACAGTCAAAACTGTTAGTTTTGATATAAATAAAGAGTATTGATAAATTGTTTAAGAAAGGTATAAATGGTATGATCTGTCATTGACATTCAACATCTGTTCTATATCCATTACATGCTTATTTAAGATTGTCTCTAATTAGTCTCTAGAACTACAATCTATTCCTTCATCATCTAGTAATACTATTTCTCTCCCCCTGTATTTCTTCTTTTAATGTACTTTCAAAATTTTTACTCCGTCTTCCACTTTTATTAATATCCTCCAACAATTTCTATTTAATTTCATTCTCTATATATAATTAGCTATTTTAGCCAACTTCTTTTTTAAAAAATACTTTTCCCATTTAACATTAATATCTTTTTCAGTTTCTTTGATCTTAATAGCACTTATATTCTCTTCATGCTTTTTTCCTATCGTTTACACTTTTATTAACCCTCACTTTCCTATTATTCTTCTGAATATTCTCATCTAAAACCCTATTTGCCATTTTTTCTACTTCACCACACCAGTTCTTGTATTCATCCCCAATCAGCTCTTACATGATTTCAACTTTATATTCTTCTAACTTATTCTTATCATCCATATCTTTCATTATCCTTTCTACTTTTATTTTTCCATCACAATACTAACCATTTCTATTATTAAAAAAATTATAATCACTATTATATACTCTCTCTCTTCATTATCAAACCTTTCTCTACCAATGCATAATTTATTGTGTAAAATATATTATTCCCAGACTATGTGTATTGTCCCTCATAAATATTTGATAAATTTCCAATGCTTAAATTCACTCTCTGACAAAAATTCTTCAAAAGCTGTCCATTCTTGTTATCTGTCATCAATTTCTTCAATATGCCCATTTATATTTCCTATAACTATTATTTTCTCCCCCCCCCTTTTTTTTTGAAACTCTGTATATCCTTAACTAGGCATTCATATATGCTACTGTTCCACTCCATTATAGTTGGACTATTTCCAGTGGCTATATACATTATAGCCACAATCCATTCTCGTCTCCCATGTTCTTGACATTTATCAATATTTAAAATATTTTTTTGACGTAACTCCTATACCATCATCTCTTTTTTTTCTATTTATACCCTGCCATACCAAGACTCTCAGTGTAGTTTCTTCTTCTCTTAGATGTTTCTATTACTGCTAGTATCTCAAGCTCATTTTTAACTATGCCAATCCCTTTTCTGGTCTCCTACCACCTTGCACATTCAAATATTCAATTTTAGCAACTTCTTCTTTCCTAACTACCCTTCTATAAATTTTGACTCTTTCATCTCCATTAGTTATAAGTAACTTGCTTACTATTAATTTTAAACCCATTCCCTCTCCACATATCCAAATCAGCTATCCTTTGTTTATTTCTTACATCCCAGCCATTCTTCTTTTTGATAATACTGTAATTTAAAACTCCACTTCCTTTAGAAATTTCCCAAACTATATTTTTTATAAATCAAACTCCCTAAAACTTCACTTCCTTGTTTTGCTATATGCAACCCATCTTTACTATGTAACTTCCTCTTACTAATAAAAACATCACATCCACAAACATATCATTTTTCTCACAATTTTTTCAATCTCTCATTTATAGAACATGCACTAACATATAACTATTGTTGAATCTTGATAATAATCCAACTATTCCTACCCTTCCTTTAATCTTATTCAAATTACTAATCAGTTCTACGTACTCATCAATTACTATCCGATGGCTCTGAGAAATTATTTGTCCCTACTATAACATACACATCTCTACTCCCTTGTTTCTTTACATTATCTGTAACATCCCTAATTCTAGCTCCAAGTTAACATATTCTTACATACTTGTTTCTATTTTCCTTTGCAATTACATCTCCACATCCTCTAATTAGTGAATCTCTTATCAATACTATCTCATAGTTTACTTTTCTTGCTTCATCTGTAACATTTTCTTCCATCTTCTATGCTTCCTTATCAACTTCTTACTTATCATTTCTATTCAATAATTCCTTTATCTGCTCACACTTTGTCTCTAATGATTTTAATTTTGCTTCTATAAATTCTTTACCTCTTCCTTTATCTTACTTATTCTTTGGTTAACCATCTCCATTGCACTACTTATTTTGTCATCCATATCTCTTGTCACTCTGTTAAAAACATACTCTACCTTATTTTCCTCAACTACATTTTGCTCCATTTCACCTGACTTTCTCTTTAAACTATCTACACTTAGAAACTTTTTCACCTCTTTTATCAGTTACACATGGTCTATATAACCATACATCCTTCCTAGTCTTAAACATTTCAAATGATAAACCATATCCCATAAGGTTCACTCTACCACAGTACACCAAATTTCCTTCTATTATATATACATTGTGGGATGCAAATGCAATCCATAATCCTTATTTTTCAAGTCTTCTATCTAAATTTAACTTTGTTTTCTCTACAGTTCTCTTCAACCCCCTTTACACAAACAGAAAAAAAACTTCTTTCTATCAATGATGATCGATAAACACGTTTTTTAACCTTATGCATCAAAAATATTAATTTCTTTCTCAAATAAATCACTTTCTAAAAAAATTCTGTAATAGCAAACCTACAAAAAAAAACAACTAATTTTACATCCAATTTAATTTTAAAACCTTCTCACTACTGCAACAACAAATATATATATTCAAGATGGCATAACGAAACACTTTCCAAGCATTATCAATATTATTCCTGATCTTTCCAAAACCAATTAAATCTCTCTTCATTCAATTTTCTTTTCACTTGCACAGAATAAGCAAACAATTTTAGTATCAACACTTTTTTCAGATGATATTCACAAAAATATATAAACTTATCTTGCAGAATAAAACCATCTAATGGTATTAAATTGTATCTAAATTTAATTTCTAGAATTATATAAAATAGTAAATACACCTAGGTCTTGTTTTATGCAGTAGATAGGTTCCTCAGAAAATTGCACAAAAATAGACTTAACTTACCTTGAAAAATGGGGGATAGGTACTGTAATTTTCCAAAAATCGCATAAAAGCAAAGCAACAACGTAAAATTACTTAAAAATTTGCATAAAAAAATATAAGGAAATAAAATATGACTAATAAAAAATTTCAAATTTGAAAAAAATTGATAGAAGACAAACTTTTTTTATTAACTGCAGTATTTAATTTTATTCAAAACAACAAATTTTTATGCGTAATTTACATTTTTTTTTATACATATATGGTATTTTAATCATTATCGCTATTTGAGACATCAGATTCATCATGTGGTGATGTGATGTACTGTAGCTTCTCCTTAAATGAAGTCAAAATCTCTCAGCAATTACGCCCAGAGAAACCTGTTAGCTACTTTATTTTACATTCCCCAGTCTAAGTTTTCCCATATTCTGCTCCATCTCATTTCCACAACATAATCTTTGTCAACTCTATGGCCTTTATATTTAAATCCCAATAAATTGCTCTTATAGTGGATTCACCCAAACTAAAACATTTTCCAATCGCTGTTGATCCTTCCCATTTTGCTAAGCGATCTAAAATTGAAATTTTTGTTTCCAAAGAAATTCACTTTCTTGAGTGTTTTTTCCTCTCCATTAGGGTAAACTAAAAGTTTAAAATAAAAATAAGAACTTAGACTTATGATAATAAAAAGACATCTACTCACCACTGTTGGGCAAAATTTAATTAAAACTAACAAAAATTAAATTCTTATTTTTGTCTTTAATTTGTTACTTTTCAATTCCGTTTAAAAATCAAATTTCATTGTTTCACGATCACATTAATTTCAGATTACAGTACGTAATTTTTAATTTGTTAATTACAATTAAAAATCAGATTTTAATTGTCAAATTTAATTGTGCCCAACGCTGTTACTCATCTTTTAAAAATAAACTTGCGGACACTAAATGATTAATTGATTAAGTACTCTTTTTTTAAATAGCAAAAATAGAATGTGATTTAAAATGCAAAAACAACAATATGCATAGCATAGACATCTATAACATTTGAACAGATTTACATTATAATCTTGTAAAATTTAATGTGTGTATACAAAATGGGGAAATCCTGATTTTAAGTGAATTCTGAACTTCTTTATTGCATAAAATCTATTACAGTACTATTATAAAGTGCTGAAAATATTGAAATTATTAGATGGAAGTCGAACTCCGATAATGCGCTATTACTTTAAATATGACATGTGAGTGCGCAAAATTTATATTTAAAATAACAGCGCATTGGAGCTTGACTTCTCATCTAATAATTTTTATCGCATAAAAGAAAACTGCATACAAATATATTAAGATGAAACATGAATCACATAACTTCAAAATCGCATTAAATAAATCCACATAAAACGAGACGTGGGTGTATATATATATACTTGAAAAAAAAAAACACTTTTGTTCACGAGTGCTCTAAAAAAGTAAAAAACAAATTTTCATCAGTTTTTACAATATTCTTGATATTTTAAATACGAATATATTTTATATACCTGGAGTTTAGATATATTATAAAACCAAAAGTGTGAGAGTAATCATGTTTAGAAATAGTCACATGAGCAACATATGCTTTTATTTTAGTCACTTAATATCAAGATTACAGTGAAAGCTAAAGAAAAGTTATTTTTTTACTTTTTAATGCATTTCATTTTTTCCTTATAATATATAATAAAGCAATGAATCATTTTTTTTTGTATTTTATTCAAAATGAATTTACATTAGTATTCATTAGACATAAAGTTAAGAAAATTTCTATGTAATGTTGTTTATTATTAAATATTCATAATTTGGTAATAGCTAACAGATGTACATCCCAGATGTCTTTATATGAAAATGAGGTGGGAAATTTGTGATGTGTATCCGTGTAAAAAAAAAAACCATAAAAAGAAACAACTAATATATTTTTAAGATTAATCCATTAGAATTACATACAAGTAACAGCATCCATTTATCCTAAAGACGTTTATTTGAATTCATAAAAAGAAAATTAAACAATTCTAATCAGGACTTTTTAAAAAATATAATCAATCATTATCATATGGTTGACAAATTATATTATTTGACTCATTTTATTTTGAAAATGTTAGATATATTTGAGCAGTGATGCATTAGTCTTTTTCTGAGATTTATAAAAATGTTTGACATTTATCTGCAGTTTTAAATAGATGTTTAAAATCTTATAGCTGGAAGGTCAGAGTTCTTATTATCAGAAAGTGTAGATTTTTATAAATACATAATTAAGGGCATAAAAAGAAATATAGTATATAAATCCCTGTAGAAAAATGGCATCCCTCTAGATAAAAATGTTACTATTATCTTTCCTCAAAAATAAGACACTGTCTTATATTAATTTTTGCTCCAAAACATATCCTAGGGCTTATTTTCAGGAAATGCCTTATTTTTTCATATACAAGTCTATATTTATTTATGTATAAGAATCTACATTTATTCAAAATGATAATTAAAGAATTATGTGACATGTGGCAAGAAATTGCAAAAATAAAATTCACGAGTGTATGATTATAAGCAAGTCTATAATAGCACACGATAATATAATAATAGTTAACAATTCCAAACATAAGCCCTTTTGGTTAATTTTCATTTTAAAAAGAAAAAAAAAATCTAATGCACTTGACAAAATAATATTTTCCTATCACCGTGTCTGCATTCTGATTGGTTATTTGACAGACTTATGACCAATAATTGAAGAATTATGAGATACACTGCTAAAATTGCAGGAAATAAAATTCTAAAATCATTTATTTCACACGAGTACATAATTGTAAGCAAATCTGTTATAACACACAATGTATATTATAATAAAGTTAGTAATTCCAAAACATAAGCTCTTCTGGTTAATTTTCATTTAAAAAAAATCTAATGCATTTGACAATATAATAAATATTTTCCTATTACTGGAGTTTCACATGTATGTTGTGTTTGCATTCTGATTGGTTATTTGATAGGCTTATATAATGATTTTAGGGCTTCGTTACATTGCCAGAGCAGTGTTATTGTGGTTTTATCAATTGCAAGACAGAAAAATGTTTGTACAATATTTTCTTTCTCTCATTGGGCTTATTTTCAGGGTCAGGTTTATATTACAAACATCCTAAGGCTTAATTTCTGGTTAGGTCTTATTTTCAGAGAAACATGATAAAGTTTGTGTAAATAAGGTCTACTACGATAAATAATTGTATTAGTGGCCATAAAATGTGAGCCCTGAGGCAATACCTTTGTTTCTGCCTTGACCTATTAGTTATTTTTCTTAGGGATCACTGGCAAGTATTATGTACTTTATTATAGTAAAGTTACTATTCCTTTCCACCTGTCCAATCAAAGAATTTATAATTATTTTAAATGATTTACCCATATTTTAGTTACGTTTCCCTACCTGATCAGAAGAATGAATGTAAATTTAATGTTCTGTGGTTCTTGAATTTTATCTAGAAGTGCATTTACACTTTTGTATTATTATTTTATCAAGAAAGTAGTTCTTGCTGTAACTTGAAGAATAAATTTGTAACTATGTTTTTTATATATTATAATAAATTTGTTACTTCTAAACCAAATTTTCTAGTGTATTTCATCTAATATTTTTACTATAAAGCCAGTAAGAACGAATGAGAGGAATTGTTTGGGAAATGTGTAAAGAAGCTTCCATGGCCTAAAAACATGGAAAAGCCATATTTTGCTTACAATGGTATTAAGACAAATTTAGTGATACATTTCCATTTAAGAAATTGAATTTACAAACAGCATCCTCTATACGAATAGTTGATGTTCCTTATCCTAAATATTTTGTCATCTCTTCAAATTATTTTTAATATTAGGATAAAATTAGAATATTTAAAGATTAAAAAATGACTAATATTTGTGATATATATATACTTAGCGTTGAAGTTGTCAAACACTTGTTCTGTGAGCATGTTGCATATTTAAATAATTCAAATTGCTAAAATTAGCCCAAAAAACATACTACTATTGACCAATTCTATAAAAGTTATATAACACTATTAACTTAAATAGATTTGTGCAGTTTAGTGTAGAAATAGAATTGTAAGCTCAAAAAAAAAAAAAAAAAGAGCTCAATATGGGCAACTGAATAAAAAGTTTATGTTCAGCCTATCACAGATTTTTGAATAATACAACTTCTGAGCAGCTGATCATACCATTATATATTACCTTAATTCATTAATAAAGATAAATATCTAACTGGCAAAAAATATGTTTATATAAACAAATACAATATATAAAAACAGTATTTGGTAAAACAAAATTTAGATTTGTATAATTATATTATAAGTCCGAATTAATAATGATATTTTGCTCATAATAATCTTTAAGTTAAGAGGCTGAAACTTTTAAATCTTGGCACAATTATCACAGTAATTATATAACTGCAGCCTACTTATTTATTGATTGATTAAACCAGTATTTTCAAATTTTACATATTTTTCTATACAATCTCGAATGTGATTCATATAGCCAATCATTTTGCTTTATATCAATTAACATGTCACTTTTACAAAATATACAAAATTTAATTTTTAATATGGGACAGTAAGTTTAGCAGTATAAACATAAAGCATAATTAAAATAATAATTAAAAATATATAATATTAGTAAAGAATGAAAATAGGAAATCGTTATTATACTTAGCATCAGATTAGTTCAGAATATAACTGCTTTCATTTATAAAAAGATAATTTTTACTTTAAGTAGCCATAATAAAGAAAAAAATCCATTGAAAATCTGCATGAACTGGAGGTCCTTACTCTCCTAAGTCTTTTAACATGTTCATGGAATATAATTATCTACATGAAGAAAGTTTGCCAGAAAATTTGATAAATAACAAAAGAAAAAAAATAAGTCCAAAAAACACAATATGCTTTAAAAAAAAAAAAGAACAATTTTTATTTAAATTTATTATAAATAAAAGCCTCCAAATAATATTTATAAATACAGAGTTCATCCTTAATTATATGTTAATATATTATAAATATTTAGTCAAGATACCTTAGGAATAATAAAGTATAATAGAAAGCATAAAATACATAAATAAAATTTATAAATACAAGTTTTTTGTCCATGTTTATATATTATAAATATTTGGTCAAAACTAATAACCCTTGGTAAAACAAAGAACAATAGAATGTATTACAAAATACATTAAGATATCCCCTCTCACTTTTAAATGTGCAGCTCGTAACCACAAACCAAACAATTAACCATTCATGATTATACATGTAAAAATTTTGCTAAATAAATTTAAAGATTTTTAGGAGAGTATAACTTCAACACAACGGTTATCAAGAATTTAAAGCTCAGATCTTTTTATATATAATTGGATGGGTGCTGCCACCAAAAACACTTTTGTTATTTTATATTTGCTTAATCAAAGTAATTTTTATGTCGTAGAGTCCATACTATATTTACAAAAAGATGAAAATTTCAATCCCTGGTCAATTGCTTCTAAAAATAATTTTCACACTAAATTGAACATTTGAATTTTAACAGGATTCAACTAATCTAATATCCTATCTACATGTACATACATTTTTCTTTATACATACATATATTATTCCAAAAATTATAAAAAATGGTCTCTGTCTTATATTTCAGATATATAACCATAAATGTTTAAAAAACAACAACATGTTAATGGTTCCTAAATACCTTGCAACAAAACAGATTTTTTTTTAACTACATAATTTACCAAAATGCTAAATGAAGCATTTTTCTATTTCTGTATATTAACCAAATTTATCATGGCAGTTTTAAAAATGGAGAATATATTAGCTGTAATATATATAATATATAGAGCCAATTGACGTCACTATGTATGCAATATAGATTATTTTTGTAATTAAGACATATTGAAAAGGGCAAAAATTTAAAATTTGCCAAAAAGAGCTTTTATATGTTATTTTTATGTGTTATGATTATATGACTATATTACAGATATTGTCATATATCATTTTGTTGTTAGATAAAGATATTTTATTATATCTAGGATTTATTTTTATATTAGCTATATAAATAATATTAAAATATTTGAGGTTAAATGAAATGTAATAATTTCTAACTTTGTAAATAATGATTAATATTTTATATACTACATTTATTGAAAGGTGAATGTTGCAAATAGGAATGTATTAATATATATATATATGAGTGTATACATATATTAAAACATTGATTCATCAGTTTTCAACAGAATAGAGAACGTAAATAAATAATAGAGATAGGAAAACAATAACATTGTGAACTCATTAGAAAGTAGATAAGAACAATTGATGACAATTATTCACTGCTTAAATATGAGTAAAGTACAAGTAACTTCTACCTTTTAAGTACAATTCTGATATTTATAATTCAACACATTCCACACCTTGTATTTGTGTATATATATAATACTGACAATTCTAATATCACAGTCAGTTCATGCAATTAAAATCAAGATTAATATTAATTAAAAAATATAAACTAATTCAATGATTTTGTTATCAAGAGATCATATGATGTATAAGTACCAGAAGTAAACAGAGTTGAGAAATAATTCATGGATCTTTACTCTGGAGTCCGCCAATCTGTCATTATGCTAAATTATGCAGGCAATATTAAAAACAGTAATAGAATACAATACGCTATGTTCATAATAACATGGACATATGTTCATAACAATATTACTTTATTAAATTTTATAAATAAATGAAAAATTTAATAGCTATTTGCAGATGTCAATTCAAAATATAATTTTTCAAGCCCAGAATATTTGTATCATCACTGTCATCAGCAAAGTTCTGCACAACTTCAGATTCAATGTTCCTTGTCTCTTCTGGTTTGACCTTTTTGGATATTAGAAAGCTCTCAAAGTCCTCCCTCACTATTTCATACTAATGATTAAAACAAAGTAGTCGAATGAAATGTCTTCAGATTTACTTTTGTTCATAGAGAAAAATTTTTCACAGTTTCAGATCATAGCTGTCTTTGAACCCAATTTTCTAAGAACAATTTTCAATTATCTGCTAAATTACTTCTTGCTTGGCTATTATAATGTAGTGCAGTACTTCCAACATTTTAGCTTTTTTTTAAGTATCTTTACCTGCACTCAGTAAAACAACAAGTGCTTGTGTTTAAGACATTTCTTATAAAGCAGAGCATATTATTTTACAATCCCTACATGCTGGAGCACACTTATAAAATTGTATCACTTTTATATTTCTTAGAAATCATAGATATTTTGGATGCATAAGCAAGTATCCACAAAAAGAAAAATATTCCTCTTTTGTGTCTAAGGATTGCAAAAATGATTTTAAAAAAGTCTATAATCATCCATGCTTTATTTTTCATAGTATTTGGTGGGGAGGGGTCTTTTGAAACATAACAGTTTTGAAGATTTTGACAACAGCTGGCACTTACTAAGTAGCAAAACATAAATCTGCCTTCATAAAATTGTTCGTACTATAACATTTTTTTCAGACGATTTAAGATTTTATCAAGAATTATACTGTAGAAGAAATCTGTCTTGTCTGCAACCCTCCAATAAAGTTGAAATCTTTCCAACTATGAATCAGGAGCACTTTCTCCAGCTAACTTCTTGTATGTTAAGCTACACAAATCCCTAAGCCTCACTACCTAGCCATTAGATACAATGTTGTGTTCAGCAGGATCATCGCTTTTTCAAGAAAAATAGTTCTAATGACTTTCTAACTTTAGTTTAGAAGCCAATCCAAAAATTGTTGACAATTTTGACACGTTTTTCTTCAGAATTATTTTTTTACTCTATTTCAATTGCTTGAGCAAACTTCTCACATGCTTTTTAGACAGGGTTATGGTACAAAAATATTGTTAATAATAAAAAAATAAATAAAAGATTTAATAATAAAGCTATGATGCATGTGAATACAAATAAAACTGCTTCCAATGAATTAAAGCGATGTTTTAAATGGCTTCCAATGAATTAAAGCTCGTAAATGTTTTAAACTGCTTCCAATGAATTAAAGCGGTTTTAAACGGCTTCCAATGAATTAAAGCTCGTAAATGTTTTAAACTGCTTCCAATGGATTAAAGCGATGTTTTAAACGGCTTCCAATGAATTAAAGCTCGTAAATGTTTTAAACTGCTTCCAATGAATTAAAATGATGTTTTAAACGGCTTCCAATGAATTAAAGCTCATAAACGTGTGATTGATGAAGAATGATTCTTAACAATGGTGTAACTTATTTTTTCATTTAATCCAAAAAATTGAATAAGTCATTTAAAAATTAAAAAAAAAAAAAAATTATCCATGTACAAAAATGTTGTATTAATAGCTTTGTTTATCAATGATCAATGAATAATATGACAGTTCAAGAGACTATGGTTCTGGGGAAAGATGGAAGGATAACATTTTTTCATATATTTTATAAGGACTCAAAAAAAAATTTAAATATGCGTGAAGGATAAATTGAAATTTATAGGAAATCATTATTGAAATAGCTTGACTACCAACTCTTTTTCTATAATCATTATTTTTTTTATAAAGCACATATTTAGATGGTCATGGTAATTTTAAATGAACATTTAAGAATTGGAAAATAAAATATTTACAGCATAATTCTTTGAAAAAATTTATTCTTGAGAAATATGATTTTTAAAAAATAAATCTTTGAATATTTTTAATGGATTTCTTAAAACTATGAATAGTGAATCAATTTACTTCTAAAATGATTGTGTGTGTGTCTGTGGTAAATATATAAAAAAGCTAAGCATACAATATTAAATGTAAACATTTTTATAATGATACAATTGAAAAAAAAAATGTTTTCAAACACTAATAAGACAGAGAATAACACAGAGACAAAACTTTCCATACAGTAGTGCCACTCAGTGCAAGCCAGAATAACCAAGCGGTGCTACAGTATGAAGAGTTTTGCCTCTATATTGACAGCTTATGTAAGCATAAAGAATGATGATCATGTGATGAAGACAGAGTGTGTATATATATATGTATTTTTTTATATTTTAGAACAATTACAAAATTATCCTCTAAAGCCATTTATTTATTCATTTACCTATTTTGCATATTAGCTTTCTCTTTATATATTATGGATGCATAAATAATATATGAAGAATTTAATCTTACGTTATCACTAGTAGAAAATGATGATGATCATAAATTCCATTCTGGAAATACTATGACCAAACTATTTACCATTTTTGAAAGATATTTTTATTTTGCCTAGTATATATATATATAAAAAAATGATATTTAGAAGATAAAATTATCTTTAATTTATAACTTTTCAAGATTTTATTTTTTGGTTTGCAGTAATTATCACTATTCATCTATTTCTTTTTCATTTTGCATATTGATAACGGTGGCAGAAAAGGTAACCTATGTGAAAATAGTGCTTTATATGGAAGTTTATGGAATTCTATTTTAATGAAATAAGAATTCAATAATGGTAATCTATTAAATTCAAAAAAAAAAATTAGGGATGAATATTTCGTGGATACCCTAGTTGCATGCTAAAAATAAAAATTATAATAATAGCTTATACTCAAAATTGTTTATTAGTTACATCCATTCCAACATTTGTAAATCTGTATTTATAGAAAAAGTGTCCACTATACATATTAATACAAAATTATGGCAGAAAACTTTAAATATTTTCTATTATGTAATATCTTTATTGATATAACAAATATTGTAATTGTAAAAACTATTATTTTTACAGTTACAATATTATTGTATAGATATAGAAAGTCTATGCAAATCATTTTAAATACAAATTGAATAACAATTTTCTTTGGCAACTAGAAAAAAAAAAAGGGGGGGGGGAGAGCGATTAAATGTAATTAATAATTTTTAAAAAAATATTCTTAATTTTTTTTAATTATAAAATTATTAATTTCATGAAATCCAGTTTTAAATATGATGTTTCAAATAATATATGCTTTTTTTTTATTTTAAAATATATATATATTTTTTTTCCCATCATTCAAAGAAAATATACTTTAATACATCAAAGCAATAAAGATAAATTTGTCTCAACTTTTACTTAAATCATATTATGCAAAAGATTGTGGAGCAGATTACTTATGAAAGTTTAGGAACTGCCTGTACATATATTTTAAGTGTTATTTGGATATACAGTACATTATACTAAATAAATGCATTTAGCATAATATTTACACATCCAGATCAAATGTTATTTGATCTATATATAAAAAACTACATTTACAAACATATAAAAAAAAATATATCATTTTACCATTATTAAATAGATAAATCTTTAATTTTTAAAAAAATTGATTTTTTTATTATTATTTGAAAAGACTCTTATTTATAAACCCCCTTAAAAAGATAAGCAAATTGAATATAATTTTAAACATTTCATGATTATTATACCATAAATAAGAGATTCTTTTAATTATTTCAATTTCATAGCCAGAATTTTCAAGATATATATATATGTATGTGAATATACATAAATTTAAATATCCACGTCTAAACATATGCATGCATATGAATACATGTATGCATGAAAAAGTTACCTATGTACATAAACATACATAATATAAAAACTTCATGGTCAATCTCATTAAACTGAGATTCTGCTTAAATATTTAAAATGCTATTATTAGCATAAATTAATAAAGAGCTGCAAAATTTTTCTAAGTGCAGCGCACAAATGTTTGAATACTTCAATAAAACACTCAGAGGAATGTATCTGGTAATGGACGATTAACTGCCGGACGTCTCAATCTCTTGCCGATAGTATCTACGTGAAAACCAATTTCTAGGAGTTTTGTGTGGTCCAGAATCATTCTGCCATCAAAAATAAATGCTGGCTTCAGCATAGATTGATATATTTGATGATAATCAAGTGTCTAAATGAAAACACAATCGTTAAAATTATTAACAACTCGAATTATATAAAAAAAATATTGTAATATTAACTCATTTTTATAATAATAAAAAAATATATATAAAATAATTTTCATTATTATTTTTAGTACAAATTGTAATAAATCTTAAAATTATATAAAATACAAAAACAAATATGAGGCTAAATATCTAGGGACATCAGTGGTGAAATCATTCATCATGAGTAGGAATATAAAAATAAAAAAAATGAGTAGAAATATTTATAAATGTCAGAAACATTACCTTTTGGTAATTAAATTACTAAAACTACAAAATTTTATGTGCAGGAATATTGATAAATATTAGAATTATCTTTTTGCTAATTAAGATGTGTTGGAATCTTTTTTAACTTAACAATTAATTTCTTTTTTTTTTTCATTTGTTTTGTTTTTAATAATAGAAAATCATAAAGATTTCCTTGGTATCTAATTGTAATTTATAAGTTGTTGCTGACTATTCTGAACTTAGTTTCTGGTTATTGGCCATCTTCGACAAACAGCAACAATTACACAAAAAACAAGCACTTTACCATTTTTATACTAATTTGAAGCTCAGCTGCCCCATGGGTTTTGAACACATAGTAACTTATTTGTACAGTTATATAAGATCTCAGAGTAGAACAGAAATTATTTATTTTTAGTGATATCAGTAAATAAAAGTACTTTTTGCCCTTCACAGGAATTATATAAAAAGTGTGATAATTTAATTCATGAAAGAGTCGTGTAGTCACCTGTGACCTAATTGCATCAAAATTATGAGTATTCATGTTTAAACAGGTTTAAGCTAACATATGTAAATTTTACACTGATAGAGCTAGTTGTCAGTTAGCTATTGAGATGATAAATATCCATGCGTATGCTTTGGCATAAAAATGGATGATTGAGATTTTGAACAATATATTAATAACAAATTTTGTGTGAAAATCGGCAAATGTGTTACTGAAATATTACAACTGTTTCAAATAGAAAATGGTGAAGATGCTATGAAAAAATTGAGTGTGTTTAAGTGACATAAAAAGTTCAAAGATAGACGAGATGTGACAGATGATCCCAGAAGCGAACAGCCAAAAACAATAATGACCGACAATAACAAAGTGTGAAAAGCAATATGATCTGACAGATGATTAAGTACGAGATTAATAGATGAAGAATTGCAGATTAATCGAGAAACAGGCTAATTTTAAATAAAGAATTGGGCACGAAAAAGATTTCTGCAAAGTTTGTGCCTCGGATGAACAGAAACAGCATCATTTTGATGTTATAACCAATCTGTCTTCAAATACGCATATGCTTTCAAGAGTAATTATGAGTGATGAAACTTGGTACTTCCAGTACAACCCAGAAACAAAATGTCTGAGAATGCTATGAAAATCCCTGGATTTATCAGGCCCTAAAAAGGCATGGATATCACGCTCACAATTTAAGACGATGTTGGTATGTTTCTTAGATCAGGAAGGGAATAGTCCACCAAAAATTTATTAAACAGGAACAAACAATCAACCAACATTGCTATTTAAAAGCATTTCAGAGATTATGAGATTCTGTTCAAAGAAAAAGACCCAAATTGTAGCCTGACAAGTGGATCATTCATCATGACAATGCACCAAGCTATAGTGTGCTCATTGTGAAAGACTTTTTAGCCAAATAATCAATTACACAATTAATCCATCACCTGAGAGCTCCCTGTAATTTTTGGTTATTTCCAAAATTAAGAACTGCACTGAAAGGCCAAAAATTTTCTACTATAACTGATAACCAACAGAATGTGAGGCAGCTGCTCAATTGTATTCTTGAAAATGAGTTCCAGATGTGGTAGCAACTAGTGTATACTTCCACATGTATATTTTATAAAGCTGCATTCTGGAAATTAATCTGTCATACTTCATAAATCCACTCTGGCCAAACTGCAGCTTGCAAGTCATACGCGGCTCTTCCAAAACTTTTAAAATAAATCCTGATATAATTTACATTAGCATGATGTGTTTACACTTTGATTTTAAACCATATAGGCTTTATTCTCTTGCAGTGGCAATTTAATGATTGTTTACATCAGCAGCTTCTATGATTTTATTGTTAACATTTCTCGGAAATATAATGCATTGTTTGAACTTATCAGTTCAGTTTTGTTTGGCTTGTCCAGTGATATTGTTATCCTTAGTGCAGTTTTAAATCAAATGTTATTTTGACTTTCGAACATCAATTTTTTTCATTAATTTAATCAAGCAATAGAAGTAATTATTTTTAATTTATATTCATTAAAAATAAAGAATTGTAGCCATAAATATCCTCCTTTAAAAGAAAGTGCTTGTAAACAATGTTAATTTTTGGGCAATGTATTCTTGAGAATTGTTATACTCAACAGTGAAGTTTGCAAAATTAAAACATCAAGCACAACTGATAAATGAATATCTTAAGGAATTATTGCATACTTCGTTAATAAATTATAAGTCAAATTTTAATGTTCTTACTAATCAGATACAATCACTTATGAATAGTAAATATTTTTTTTATTAATTTTGTTGTCACTTATCAATTTTGTTCATTTGATTTTTTGTACAATTATTAAATCTTAGTAATAAAAATAATAATAAATCAAATATTTGCTTCTGTTGAATACTTCAAAACTTTAATTGTGACTCTTGAATATATCACAAATTTTAACATGTGGTTCTTGCAGACATGAAGTTTGGCCATCCCTGGTATATATCAAACAAACCTTCA
This sequence comes from Epiperipatus broadwayi, assembly GCA_028023455.1. NCBI lineage: Eukaryota > Metazoa > Onychophora > Udeonychophora > Euonychophora > Peripatidae > Epiperipatus > Epiperipatus broadwayi. The sequence continues at coordinate 8,243,895 of JAQFVV010006222.1, forward strand.
TATAACTTTCTCTGTTTATTTTTAGTAACTGTAATAAACGCAGTAATTTATGCTATTTATAGAAACTGAAATGTTCCAACGGTTAATATAAAACTGAAGTCACTAAAATAAAGTTATTGACTTAAGAGTTAGGCTTATACTTCTATAAAAGCTAGTAAGCTTGCATTCAAAATGTTAACGTGTTTGAATCTTAGATTATTATCTTGGATAATATTAAAGTGATGTAAGTGGCTACAAGAAGTGTGAATGCAAATCTTTTTCTTCATTGAAAATCACTAATGATCAAAAACTAGTTTGAAGATGTGGATTTAGCACTATCATGAGTCCACTGATTACTTAAGTTTACAATAGATATGTCTCTTGAAAATACAGTGAATTATTGTCCCTTTTGAAAATGTTGACAGTAAGCATAGAAAGTCATGAGTAGAGTTCATTGTTTTACAATAATTTAAGCCAAATTATGAGGGTTTTTTTGTTCTTAAAAAACCATAAAACAATTATTTAGTCTTTTTTGTTAGCCATTATTTTTACTAAAAAGTCGGAGGAGATGCAATGAATAAATTCATTAAAAGATTGTTTTTTATCATTTAAGTAATCACAAACAATATTTTTATTAGCAAATTCTTCTATTCTCGCTACTTTTATGCCATCTAGAATAAGCTTTAGTAATTAATAAATAACAGCTGTAGTGTTTAATAAAAATCCGTATCTACTACTGTCCTATCAACTATCCCCAGACTAGTTTCTAGCTTATAGTTTTCATCAGAGGGGAGTTTTTTGGACTTTTTGAACTATACAGTTGGATCTCTTATTTTTTGAAAGCCATAAGATAGTACAAATTGGTGAATATTTGGAAGGATCAGCACCTGATAAAGATTTTTTAAGTACTACCATTTAGCATATATTGATTACTAAAGCCTACACTAGATGGCATAAAAGTAGTGAGAATAGAAAAAAATTGCTAATGATAGAAATGAATGTGTAAGTTAAGGCCATGTAATTAATGTTTTGGTAGTTGTGTGAGAAAAATTTTTTTTTTTTCCAGCATGGAGACAAGTGAAAAGTCACTAATATTATATTGCATTTCGTAAATTGTTTCAAAAATAACCATCATAAAGTGAACCACAAAATTTAATAAAATTCAAGTTAAAACCTCCCCAGATGGTATTTCACTCTTTTTTTTTTTTATAGAATTACATCGTCCTTTTTATGATCTTATTACATGGTCACCAGGATTAAATTCATTTGACTTCTGTTTACATGTAACAACTTGAGACCAATGTTCTATTCAAAAATCTTATCTGTTTAATTAATTCATAAGATAAAAAGCAATTGTGGAATTGTAACCCTGCTATCCAGAATACCATAAACATGAATCGGTAAGAAATATCATTGATAGATGTCTGAGAGAAAAGTTTTATATCAACAACAATATCATATGACTTTCTCATATGCTTCCAGGAACAGTTCTCACCAATCTTAAGTTGTTCTTGAATATGAGAATATTAGCTTGAATAGTACAAAGAATTAACAGCTGGTTGCTAAATGCATGGATGGCATTAGTTCTAGATTTGAATCCCAATCTCCAGTGACAGACAAAATCCAGAAAACAATCTGGAGATATTATACTATACCATATGGGGTCCACTGATTATTCAAGTGTATAATACATAGTTCTAGAATAAGATAAGAAGAACTGTTCACGAAAGCAAACCTTAGTCAAATATTTTTCCAATTCTATTAAGGGATTTCAGAAATTTTTTTTATCAAGGATGACTCTATCCAGTAATGCTAATCAGCCTCTTTTGATGTAAATTTTCTTACTCTCAATTTTGGCTTCTACAACCTTTGATCCTGACAAAATATCAACAAGAACTATTTCATTAGCAAGAATAACTCAACTTTTAAATTTTTAACAAAATTTACTATTAATAGATTGTACAATCTTGATCAAGATTAATGTATCTTGAGCAAATGTAATACCAATGTTAATTATTCAAGTAAAGGCCGATCTTGCAAATTTATTTTAATTGTCATAGACAATACTAATCTTGAATTTTTTCTCACTCTTTTATTTTTAGAGAAAACCAAATTAACATCTTTTTCAAGCACTTTATTCATAAACTGAAATAATATATAAAGACTGGCTGGCTACCTTCTCTTTTAATGAGTTTTGATATATTTTCCTTTCAGACTAGCAAAACAACAAGACTTCTTGGAGAAGTTTCCTTATATTAAAAATTTTTATTTCTTCCATTTTGATTGATTTTTATACTTTATCTCACCAGAAAAAATATTTTAGAAATCATTTAACTCCCCTTGAAAATAGTTAACATATAAAAATATATAAAAGGTAGAAAAAACTTATTGTTATTCAATACAAAGACAAGAAATTTGAACACCAAGGCAAAAATGAGATAAAAATTTGAACATAATTATAATTAATGTGGTGATCGATCAGAGAAAACAGAAAATTCATTTTTATAATATAACATGTTGAAAAAGGTTATGTAACAAATGGAGAGGGAGGAAATTTAAAGGTAAAGAAAGCTAAAGAGATATTGATTTTATAATTTTTTGTTTGGATCTTTAGAATGAAATAGGAAATTATAAAAATAAAATGCTTCAATGTTGAAAGACTGTAAAATTGAAAAGCTCTGCACATATGACCTATGCACATAAACTTCTCATTTTGTTGAAGGAGAAGGTATTTTAGATCACATCATACATAGTAATCAGAAGTTAAAGTTTTATTATTTTTTAATCTATTCTAAATATTCTGCTGATATTTATTTAATTTTAGATAAAACTGTTAACGAAAATTAATTTGATTGAATAGAAAATTATTCTAAGCTGAAGTTTAATTTCATAAACAATGTGGAATAAAATAAGTTTTGAAATATTATTAAATGGTAGCACTTGAATTTTTTTCTTCAATGTACTATTTTGAAATAGACTGATTATAATTTTTTAAACCATATTCAATACTTTCTAATTTTAAATCAAAAAATTGCAATATATATGTACATATTTAAAACACCAGCATTTGTACTGATAGAAAATCTACCGATATCACTTTCAAAAATATGTATTACAAACATTATATTAAAAATTTGCTTTCACTTTTAGTTCAACTTTCTGTAAAAGACTAGTTATCATGGCCAATAGAGCACAATATGCCTTTAAGAGTAATCTGATTGCATTGTTATATTTTTTCAATAATGATATTTTTTCATAAATGTAATTTTTAAAATTATTCATTTTCTTTTGTTTAATTATTACATTTCTTTATTTGAAAAAAATTTTGATAGAATAATTCATTTTTGTTAAAAAGAATAAAAAAAATTATAAATATATATATAGCTTTTTATTAGCTTTTGTTGCTATATTAAGTTAACTAGTAAATAAATAAACACTTGTTTATAAAATTGCTATTGACATTTCCATAAAATTAAAATAATTCCCATATTTTAAATATAATTATTACTTTGAGTAATATTTTTGAAATACAAGCATAATTCATATTCTTGGAGTTTAAATGTAATTATAGAAGATTTGAACACAGGCTTTTAAGTTCCCTACAGCTATTCATTTTATCTCAAATAATCTATACACATGACCACATACACGTGAAAAAGATAAGATCATGTGTGGTTGTATGAGTGGATAACTGAAGGGAGCTTGGAAGTCAGTGTTCAAATCATCTATAATTACATTGGGTAATGTAAAATAGAATACTGTGATGTTTTCTCAAACCGCTTTATTCATAGTAATTATGGTGATTATTTTCCAAAACTTTATGATTTACCTTAATTTTTTAGTGCTTTACTTTATGATTGAATTTGAAATTTTCTTCAGAATTTAAATATATATTTCCTATTTTTTTGTTTTTGAAGGAGACTATTACTATAGTATCTACTGATTACTATAGCTTACACTAAGTGACACTATTGTGAAAAAAAAAATTGTTACTGTTTTATAGATGAAAATGTTAAAAATTAAACTAAAACAATAAAAAATTAATGCAAATTATTGATTAATTAAACAACAATTAGAAAAAATTATTAATCAAGATTCAAATTCTGTTGTGTAGTATTAGATCTGTAATAGTGAAATATTTGTAGATTAGGTATTTATGACCTTACTGTGTAATAGGTCATACAGTATCTACAAATAACAGAAGAATCTTCCATTCAATTAAGCTCAGAATTTTTTCATATATGTAGCTACCATTTAATATTAAAATAATCTCTGCCTTGAGATAAAATCAAAAAAATTAAGGAGAATGAAATATAAGCAATACAGTGTTCATATTAGAAGTATAGATAGTACAAGAAATGACAATATTTGAAGATAAGTAAATGCGTATGATTTACATATCTATTTTAAAATGTTTTACCATTTTATGTCGATGTAATGTAATCAGTATATTTTACTGATGAAAACTACAAACAGACTTGAATCACAGAGTTAAATATTGATGTAAGACTGAGAGTTAACTTACTACAAATTCATCCCATTCCGTACAAACAATAATTGCATGAGCTCTATCAGCTGCAGAATAAGGGTCTTTGCAAATTGTAACTTGTCGACTAACTAAAGAATAAATATACGTAATTAATATTATAGTACATTAAAAAAAAAAACTTAAAAGTATAATTATAATTAAAATAAATGTTTAAATAAGTTATATACAATCCTACAAAATTCAAATCATAGTAAACAATATCCCACAATTTTCTGTTTAGATAATAGTAAAACTTTAGAATCTAATCAACTATGTAAACAGAATCTGATGATAAATATTAGATTACAATACAAAACAAATGCTAGATCAAAGATCAAGAAACTTTTTTTTTTTTTTTTGAAAGACCAGATAATAGATTTTAATAGACTTCGTGGGACAATAAGAAAAAAAATACAAAATATGTAAATAAAAAAATCACAACTAATGCATATAAAACATTTTATTTATATAATTATATTAAAACTTTTAATTTTTTAAAATAATTTTATGAAATTACAAGATAATTAAGATCTTTACGCTTAATTTTAATATTTTCTGCTGTCTGTACATGCAACTTTTAAAATTTTTCACAAAAAATAATTTCCTTTCTATTAATTTTTATAAAATGTTTAATTCATTCAGTTTTAATCTATTTTTATTTTTAATAAAAAAAATAAGTTATTCCTCCTTTGGGAATACAAAAATGAAAAATGTACCCCTATTGTGCTGGTTATCAATATTATATAACTGAAAAATAATTTTTGCTTCATTTGTTGATTATAATAAGATCGAAAAATAATGTTTTACTGTTTGCTGATTATAAACAAGACATTTTCATTCCAAAAAAAAGGTATGACACAGGCTAGATAAAATCATATCATGACGCAGATGTGACTTGTCAATTACAGTTTGTCGACTCCTGCAATAGATGACAATACAATTACTTCTTTTAACTCTTAAGGATATTTACTTGTTTTATACATAGTTTTTATTGAAGATTATATTAAATTCAAGTCTTCTTTCAAAATATAATTTTTTGATTCTGTTGCTTAAAAAATTAAAACCAAAGCTGTACAAAAGATTGCAGAGAAAAAAATACATATTTTCACGGATTTATTTAATAAAGCTAAAAAAATATAGTATGAGAGTTTACAAAGCTATTTGTCTTTCCTCTTTATTTTTCTCAATTCTAATAAATAAAAATGACTTTTTATGAAATTATTTTAGCATCTATCTCTGCCCTTAGTAAATAACTAGATATTACATAAATGATATGAATAACTAACATCTTTCTTTGTTATTTTTCTCAAGTTTTTGAAAAAAAAAAACATTTCAGTTAACTTTTCAAGAAGAGTGTGCAAATAGTCGTTTTTACATTTTTGTACAACTTAAGAGAGATTTTTTCACTGCCTAATTTATTAATTAAATTTTGTTATCTAAAAATATTAAAATGCTCATAATAAAATCAGACCAAAAATTTTATATTATTATCCCTAAATTTCTTTTTAGTACTATCGTTAAAAAATATTTCTATCAAATATTTATATTTTTTTACCAATGTAAGTAAACCATGATGATAAAAAAATGATAACACACATATATATCATTTAAACATGCACACTTAAACAGTTTAATTTCACCAATATTTTTTCTTACTTTTGTCTCACCAATAAAAAAAAATTTCTTACCTCTATCTGGATCTTCAGATATATTGAAATTTGTAAGATCGCTTAAATAAATAAATAAATAATGTTAACGACAATTTCATTATTAAACTAATATTTTAAACTATCATCTCAAATCTCACCTATTAATCTGGTCTACACTAACTTTAGGATCATAAATTGAAAGTTTAGCACCTTCATCCATGAGATATTTGCAGATGTAAATGCTGGAAGATTCTCTGTAAAACAGAATTTTCTTAAAACAGAATTCTTTTAATATTTCACAAAAACGATTAATTGTAATCAACAATAAATATGCATAACTATCAAAAGCAAATCCAGAAAAAAAAATGTAAGTAGAGCAATTCATAAAATTTTCCTGTTTTTTTTTAAAAAGATCATTTACAATGTTTTGAATAATTTTTTAAAAAAAGGTATTTAAATCAATTTATATTGTCTAAACTAAAACATAATCTATCAAATGATTTATAAACAACAAAACAGTTTAAAATAATAATAATATAATACAAATTAGTTTTCAGTCTAAAATATTAACATCTAATAAGTTTTAATTTACAAAAAAAAACTACTAAAAGATTTGTCCTGATACATAGAAACACATATATAAAGATACTATAACAGAGATTAATGGTGGATTACATAAGTATGATGCTAACACATTGAAAATATACTAAATTATTATTAAAATAAATATTAATGTATAAACTCTGCTACAATGTGTTTATAATATTATATTAAAGAACTGAAGCTCGCTCACAGTGAAATAAAATATTGTGATATACAATGTCAAGTCCCATATATTTTAAAGCTATGGAATTCTTCACAATTTAACAAAGTGAAATTAGACAACTCAGAGATAAACATTCCTGAATTGACTTTTAGCTAAATAAAGTAAAAAAAAACAGCAGTTTGATTATTTGAATGATAATGGTATGCTCAAAATGCCAAAAATGCTCAAAGATCATCTGGTCTCCACATCAACTAACCATGCAAATCTTAATATTCAACAATCTGCTTTCCATTTAAAACTTCAAAATAAATAAATTATATTTATTTAATTAAAATACGAAGTTTAATGAATTTTTAAAAAAAATCTTATAACTCTTATAACTCATGCACTAAATATGAATAATCAAAGATTAAACTGTTTACTAAGTGCATATGATATCTATATAATACTGTACAAATGTTTCTCTACTTAATTTTGCATAGGTTAAAATTATTATAACATATTAACGCATATCTTCTTCGAATAATTATTATATCAAAAATATTATTTAAAATAACAGATGTCTGTAATTAATAATTTTTATGAGTATTAAAATTTATTATGCTGTTAATTAATAAAAGATATTTTATTCTCTTTTTTCAACCCTAAGCAGTTTAATAATTTATTTTGCAGATAATAAATGCAAGACATTACTCTTCTCCCTTCCTACTGATAAGTTGAATTTTTATCAAATTTGACAAATATAATGTATTTTGAGTATTTTCTAAACTTTCTATACATTTTGTGCAGGTCAAATATTTTTACGTAAGTATGAATTTACATATAAATTAAGATGTAAAATAGACAAAAAGATCATAGGCACAATTTGATTTATGATTTACTCCAGAGGTCCCCAACCTTTTTGCACTTAAGAGCACATTCTATAATACCAGCCAGGTGGCGGGCACCATTTATTTTTATCAACCAGGTGGCGGGCACTATTTATTTTTTCAATGTGAATTTATAGATGGATATTGTTAATAATACACATAATGTACAAAAAAATATTTATTTCAAAAATAAAATTTTAACATAATTAACGTTTATATTTTTACGCTGTAAAAGTATAGTATGCCCCACAATTTGATTACAGTATAATACAATAATTTATAAGAAATTTTGAAAATTAAATTTATTTGTATCAGATAAATAAATTTTTATCGTGTTCGGATAGCAGCGGGCACATATAAAATGGTCTGCGGGCGCCGTGGTGCCCGCGGGCATAGGGTTGGGGACCCCTGATTTACTCTTTATATAATCGAAAGCAAAATTCATAAGCAAAATAAAATTACAAGATTAATATATTTTATTTTTTCATAAATTTGAAATTTTTAAATTGTTTAGATTATTTATTTTACCTAAAGTGTATTGCAATATATTTTATAGCTATGCCATTTTTGATCAGCAGTTAAAATGGCTTGATTAATAGTTTATACATGTTCCATGATGTTAAAGATAATATTTTTTATTGATCATTTTGTCATGTCACAGGATTAATGTTGAATGATGTTTTGTCCTATATTTTGTATAGGACTCTCAGAAATAAATACTAATTATAAAAAACACAAAAAACTAGTAACCACTATATAGACAACAATTAAAATATACTATAACAATCGGAAGTAAGTGGAGATCGAATCTAACCGCAAAAACAATATCTGCAACTACCAGGGCGCCATCTAGGCATTTGAGCCTAGAAAAATTTATAAAGTAGGCAGATACGCGCTGTTAAGATTCCACTTTATTTAAATATTCCGATCGTTAGCCCAAGTCACTAGCTCAGTGAGTAGCAGAGATAATAAAATATAAATTTTATATCTTAAATATAAAAGAATAAAAGCCACTGCCAGAAATTAACACATAAAAATATTTATTTACGCACATATAAAATCATTCTAAATTCGAGGAAGAAGTTTAACCTTTAGATTTTTATATTAACTTGTAAATTTACATTTAAAAAGATTTCAATAAGTTTAATTTTTATTTAGTGAGTCGAGTATGAATAGACTATATAGGTCTGCATTTGAAAAGAAAATATTCTTTCCCTTATTTAACCTTAGGCCAAAAGTTCGTAGTCAAAACGGCGCCAATCCATCTGATACATTTATGTATTCAATGTAGCATGAAAATACGACAACACAAAATACTGTACTGTCAGGAATGTACATCTGAACAGTAAGTAGAATTAGAGAAGACATTGACTCTCCACCAACAGGAATGTTACATCTGTTGGCAAGTAGAACAATAAACAAAAAACTCCATAGGAATGGACTGCGGTCTTCTGCCGACTTACAAACCCATCCATAGGCAAACAGAAAGTGTGTGGCGTATATATGCAATCCTGCCCATAGCGGATCTCATACTACATCTACTAATTACACAAATATATCCAATCCATTGAGCCAATTCAACTACGAAACGAATAACCTAAGATTACCCTCCCTTAATATAACTTTACAAAACTATATAGCCATTCACGTCCGACTTAAATTTAACATTTAGATACGTTCACACAAATGAATTTTATAAAATTTGTTTTAAAATGTTGAGTATAGATCAGCTGCACAGATTCCATGGTCAAAAACATTCCAAATTAAACACAACCGATCAAAATACAAAGTCATCGATAAACGTCACTTGCATAGGGAATATACAAATCCCATTAGCATTCATCGTAAGATGCTGCAGTGATATCGTTGACCTATATATTCTAATCGAATGTGGAAACCACAACATAATCAACCGCTAAAGAATCTATGCAACGTCCATACCCAACCTTAAATTTCCTCATTTAAAATTTAAACAATAAATATTAATACAAATAAAATAATAAATGGAAATGATTTTTTTTTTTTTATCAAACGCAAACATATAAAATTAAACATTTTCAATTGATTTTAAACTTAAAAGTCAGAGAAGTTCATAAGCTTGAACGAAAGTTCTTAATTATTTTTAAATTTAGAGTTCATGTCAATATAGCTTACAGTAGAAGAGTCCAGGTTCCTGTTTTTTAATTCCCGCGACATCTCCATTGGAAGATAATGTTCTGGAGGTAGCATTAGCTGGTTCCATTCTTGTATCACAGTCTTTTCATTTTATATTTTTTTTAAAACAAAAAAAAATGAGAGAGAACGGCAAGTGCGTCTTACCGTTCTCATCAAATCAAGTCCGAAAAAACTCTCTGGAACTCAATATTTCTCTTTTTATAGTAAATCTCCCGATTGAATGAACAAAGACGTCACTAATCCAAATTTTCGTTCGGGTCCGGGCTGAGGCTTGGTGCTTCCATTGGTCAAGCTAAAATCTCTTTATTCTCTTATCTAATTTACTCTCTGACTTTTTAATTAGACAGCTTTTGGATAATTAATAAACAATCATTTCCATTTACAGATTACAGGAATTAATTAATACCTGTTTTTATTTTTACTTACGTTATTTCTTTTTTAAACTATTTTTATATTTAAATCTTTTTTTATAAAAAAAATACATTCAAATACCTTTTTTTATTTATTAAAAAAAAATATTTTTAAAGTTTAGCACCTGTGCGAATATATACGTTTAACAAACATTTTAATTTTAGCGTTTAGTTTTTTTTTTCTTTTTAATACACTTATTTTTATATGCGAACTTAAAAGTTTTTATTTCAATTTAATGTAACAACATATTTATATATCGTTACAATACTATAGTCTTTTTATTAATTGATAATATATTGTTAATATAATTTGTAATTAATTAATGAATTAAATTAATATAAAATGAACCCAACTCAAAATAAAAAAGTAATTATTGCAAATATAATGTAGTTATAAAAAGTAGACTATGATAATAAATTGAGAGAGGAATCATAACATACTGAATGCTCAATGATAAAGCAATTAGAAAATGTCTAATAGAAGAAGATTCATGTACTTCTCAAACAGACAAGAACATACAAAATATTGAATTCAAATTTATGAATTTATAATTTTTCTACTTTTTATCTAATATTTTTTGAAACTGTGAGTTACTATAACCATGAATGGTGAGATCATAGATAGAGGACAACTATTATATATTATTAATTACAAATTTAAATCATTTTTTCAATTCATTCTGGAGAAATCAATGCAAAAAAAAAAATCCAAATAATCTAGTTTTTTCCAAGCAGTATTGATTAATCAGAATATTTAGTGGCATTTCATGTACTAATTTTTAATTATTACATAAACACATAAGAAAGCAAAAATAAATAAAATTTATTTATATAGTAAAACCAGATGTAGAATATATATAAATTCTTATCCCTGCTTTGAAGATTCTTTATACAAAAATTCACTATTATGATTAGTATCAATTTGTACCCATTATTTTGATAAATAAGTGACTGTTTACTATAATGTCTTTAAAAATGTCAACACTATGAAAGGAATTTCTTTCTTATAATATAAACTGTTAAGATTCATCCAAAAAAAAAAAAAATACGTTTGGATTCATAACATTAAAAATATATATTTGTTTCATACAAAATAATAAAGAAAAGTAAAAATTAATTGAAAATGCATACATTATCTCAAACACAATCACTTAATTTTTATCTAATTTTCTTGCAATAAAATTGTTGATTCATCCCAGTGCCTATCATCATGAATATAAATAATCTTGTCAAAAAGAAAATTAGTTTTAATCATTACATAATTTAAAAAAAAACTATGATCACTTACAGTAAGCAACTGCACAAAAATAAATTTTAAAATGTGGGTACTGAACTTTATATTTATTAACCTAATTTTCATTTAATTAGACTGCATCTATTTAATAGACAAAATATCCCACATTAGTTTATAGCAAAGATAAAAGTTTTATTTAGTAAATAATGGTAAACAAAAAAATAGCCAATAATTTAAATTTTAAAATGTACATTAAATTTATTTTTATTTTATATTTTATTTAAATGAAGTGTAATGTCAATGTTACATCACTACCTTTACACTTACATAAGCTATTAAAGCGATAAATTTCTCCACACAATAGTGTAACCTAATGCAAGCTATAATAAGCAATAGATGATAGAAAGTTGTGCATTCTAATCCTTATCCAGTGGCTTCTCATTCAATATCCCCACATTAGTTTTATCTTATGCATTTCATCAATGAGGAGCTTGGATCTGGGAGCAGCGCATACGATCTTTGGCTCTAATGCACCTCTTCAGCACTGTCTTTAAAAATATCCATACTATGAAATAAATCTTATTAACTAATTTTATTTATTAATCTATTGATTACTATAGTTTGGATTAGAAATTTGCTACTGTTTTAACAGTTTATGTTAACATAAAAAATAGTGAGTATGTGCTGTTTACTGGTTTAGTACCAATTCTAGCCAAAGGTTAATGGTGATTATGGTTATTAAAAAATCAGAGATACCAAAATATATAGGATCTGTATGACTGGGCAAGCAAATTAGCTAGCATTGAAAACATTGTTGTATTTATATTTGGGCTGATATTTTTGTATTCAACTAAAATGATAAAAAGTCATCCAAAGATCCAAAGCTCCTCATTAATGAAAGTCATAAGTTAGAAACTAGTCTGGGAATATTGGATGAGAAGGCACTGGAACCCTCTAGAATTTATTGATTACTATAGCTTGCACTAAGTGGAACTGAAGTGTGAAGAAATTTCCTATTGTGTGTTAGCTTACATGCATCATAACGTTTAGATCAATTGCCGCGTTCATTATTTGAAATTATAATTCCTTTGTTTTCATTTTAAAATTGCTAAAAAACTGAATGGACTATGCATGTGCCGGTACTGTCATTCTCTGTGGTTTCATTTACTTTTTCAAATGATGCATGCCTTATTAAAATCGAATAAAAATTAGATTTTTTATTAATAAGTTTATTTAATTTTTTTTTTTTTGGCTCAATATTAGATTGTACAGAGAAAACAAGGCGTACATTTTTGATAGTAAAAATTTAATTTATAAGTAGATTCAACATGCATTGAAAATTTTGCAATTTTAAGACCTTCAACCTGAAAACAAAATGCATTCAATTTTAGATTTTTTTATTATTTGATTATTATTATTTTAAAAAGGTATTACTTGATAAAAGTAATTATCAGTAATAAATATAATTAGTGTATTTGTACTAACGTATCTGTGTTTGTGTAACGAAAGTGATTTTGATTGCATGTATAAAACCAGTTGATCAATGTAATTTTGGAGCTCTAATCCAATTTTGAAGCAACCTTATTTTATAGACATAATGAATCTCAAAAGTTTAATAATTTTTTTGCATGTCTATATTTGTATTAGGGTCCCCCAATCTCTGTGGGCCTATTCAGCTACGCCTGTGAATTACATTTCCACTGAGCGCTGGACATTAACCGAAACACTGACACGAGATCTCTCCTACCAGAATCGAACAGGAAAAGTCAACTGGAGATGCACTCGAATGGTATGACGTAATTGTTGCATACTCTTTTTATAGCTTTCTGATAACTGCAACAATTAATCACATGCTTCTATAAGATAAGGTCTCTTATTTAGAAATATTTGCAATCAGCAAATATTTTTTGGAATTTTGTCGATTGCCATTATGTTAATGCTTTAATTAAATTCCTCAGTTATCAGTATGCGATGTAAAAATAACCTCTCAAATAAATTCTAGTTTTTCTGGAGTGCACAAACCTATATGCAATTTTTACAAAATACAACACCTTCCCCCACTCCAGAAAAACTCTTGTTGCGATTTGATTCCTTGGTGTTTTGTTTTTCTATTACTACTTGGAAGAAACATATTTCCTGCTATTTTGCTCAGAAGTGTTCGATTCAAAACTGCTGCCGAATTTCTTCGCCAGTTACAGGTTTAATGGTGACTGCGCACGCGAGGTGGGACTCAGCTTCCAATGGTGACTATGCAAGCATTTTATTTCCAAACTTTCACCATTGTTACATCACGTAGACTTGCAGCAAATACTTTAGTCATCCACTTCCATTATTAATGTTTTACTAACTGGGATTTCCATTTTCTCCTGGTTTCTCTGTCTACGGCTAACCTTGTTGTAATGCAAAACTTATTCGCTACTCACAGGTTCAAAATGTGACTGTGCCAATTGCTGTGTCCACAAGTATGACTGGGCGGGCAGAAAATGAATATATCTCTGTGGGACAATAAATATAACAAGATAGGATCAGTGGAGTGCATAAAAAATATAGAATGAAAAGAGGATACTCATTTTATCATTGATAAAGACAGTGGCCTTCAATTTCTAGTTTGGATGGACAAGCAGCTAATTGCTTTGATTAAAAATGTATATCCACCTTCGGGAAATGATTTATTTTATATTTTTTATTATGAAGAATCTTTTTTCTTTTATAGATGCTTTAAGATTTTTTAACTTTTGGAGTACAAGAAAAAATGATAAATTCTTATGGTTTTCTTTTTGTAAGTTCTGAAGCTATGGATGATCTCAGGTAAGAAGTATTATACATGTTTTGAATCAGAATTTTGTGAAGAAAACAAAAAAATTATCAATGAAAATGTAATTTTAAAACTTAGTTATGATATAAATTAGAAATTATGAATAAAGTAATAATTTTTTAGGATATTGAAATTCTTTTTTTTTTACTTAGTTTTTTAATGGTAATCACTATTTTTCTTAGCAATGTATTTTTCCTTCGTTCTTATCAATGTATAGCATTATTAAAACTGAAATTATAGTGAAAATTGAATCTCAAATCAATTCTTTAAAAATTAAATATGGCAACACACCATTCAAAAAAGATAAGAAAAGATAGTCATGTGATGTTTTAATGGTTTAAGCCAAAGGATAATAGCAACTATGGCTCTTAAAAAACCAAAAATAACAAAATATATAGATATTGAACTGGATTGAGATCTGTGTGATTATATAGCTTGAATTGAAAACATTATTGTGTTTTCATTTAGATTGATAGCTTTATAGTTAACAAAAAAAGATAAAAGAAGAAATTTACTGAAAATGTCAATATTTAAAAATATTACTACATAAAAAATTTTTAAAAATCCCAAAACTATTGCTTTGTTATTCATTATTTTTTATTTTTTTTTTTTATTTTAAAAAAATTTTTTTAAGGGATATTCAACGTTTATGGCATATTTTGAGTCTGGGTTAATACGGTAAATTTCTTACTACAGAAAACCATTATAACTATGCTGTGCAAATGAATATATATATAATAAAAGACTCACAATATTTTAAGTAATCAGAATAGTGAATAGTCTGCAACAACTCTATCTCTACAGTTCACTAATGTTCAATTCCCTCGATGTACATTCAGGCTGGCTGCTACAAAAAGATTCACAATGGGCTAGGTTTACGCACACCTTGGCCCCAGTCCAGTTTAGCTGCACACAAACGCTTCGTAGCATAGCACTGTGACTGACCTTAAGCTCCTTACAGTTTCCGTCTCTGCAACAGTCTATCAGTAACTCCACTTGAAAACCACTGGAAACTCAACTCTTTATTCAGCTGCTATCCGGACGGTTTCCTCAGGCTATGGTCTCCCAATCTCTGTGGGCCTATTCAGCTATGCCCGTGAATTACATTTTCACTGAGCACTGGACATTAACCGAAGCTGACACAAGATCTCTCCTACTGGAATTGAACAGGAAAAGTCAACTGGAGATGCACTGGAATGGCCTGACATAATTGTTGCATACTCTTTTTATAGCTTTCTGATAACTGCAACAATTAATCACATGCTCCGTAATGTCTTTTATCTAGAAATATTGGCAAACAGCAAATATTTCTTGAAATTTTGTCGATCGCCATTACGTTAATGCTTTAATTAAATGCGATCTAAAAACAACCTCTCGAATAAATTCTAGTTTTTCTGGAGTGCACAAACCTGTAAGCAATTTTTACAAAATACAACAAACTGCTTTCAAGATCTTAATTTATGATGAGTGTAAGGAACTGATTTGCTATTGTTATCCAGAGTAAAGGTGTAGAGCTACAGTTTAATCAATCTTTATTTAAACCAAATGTTTTTTTTTTTATAATTTAAAACTACCATCATTGAAAATAAAAGACAAGATATTGAGCTGCAATTAATTAGATGTAAATTTAAAATACAATCATGATGAAGCTGAATTATACTAAATCTAAAAACTTTCATTTTACATATACATAATTAAAGTTTAGTTAATGTTATACCTATCAATATAAATCCATTATTATTTTTAAAAAAAAATGTGAATATATTCTGGCCAAACAATTCTTAACTACAAATATTTTAATGTTGAATAAAAACAAAACAATTATCATAAATTTAAATTGCCTTTAATAAGGTGTAGAAGGTAACTTTTTGATTAAATGTCTAAATAATTGAAAAATAAAGAAGTTTGTTTACATTTTCTAATTTGTTTTGAAAATTCATCTCCTGAAATAAGTAAAAGACTTTCCGATAGTCCGTTATAAAAGAATAATAAAAAAGAAACCACTATAAAAGTTTGTCAATTACCAGGTGAAGAGAATTTAAGTGTTTTACCCTTTGTTTTTATCTCTAGTTATAAATAGATACCCATTTACTGATCTATAATGGATGGTTAGCTAGTAACCTAAAAGAAAAATCCTAAGTCTGTTTTGGATATAATACAACCGAAATCCACAATAAGGCAGGGCATTGCAAATGCCAAATAAATAGACAACAGAACTACTATGGTTGTGTTACACAAATTGCTTTAACTAGTCATCAAAAACCCATACAGAACTTTTTTATTCTTATCTTTCTACCCTTTTTTATTTTTATTTTCTGGAATTAGAAAGACTATATTTGTAAAAAAAAAAAAGATTGCTAATGATGAAGATAACATGATGGAGGTAAAATCCAATTTAAGGCACTCTTGTGGCATTTCATTAAATAGAAACTAAGTAGTTTTTTTTTATTCTTTTGAAATATATTACTTTATGTTTGTTTTTAAAAAGTGGACACATAATGGAAAATGTTAATTGTAGAAAACCTGAAAGTTAAATGTATTTATTTTGAAACAAAATTTTATGTGAAATTATTAAAACAAATTTTCTTGGAATAAAAAGAAAAAAACCAGATAGTTCATTGATCAATAAAATATTTTGTAAAAAGGGGATAGTGTTTTAACAATAAAGAAATTAATTCTTAAGAAATTTAATGGAACAATCTTTTAGCAAGTAAAGCAATATAAAAAAGTAATCCATAAAAAATTAAGCATTCATGCAGATTTGCGCATATCTATTCACACAAAAAAGGCAAAACAATAAATAAAAAAAAGTAATCCATAATGAGAATAAAACAATGGTGGTAATAAGAGATCGACCTATAATATCAAATTAGTAATAACTTCATGTATGATATTTCTAAAATTAATCATGTAATAAATATATCTTGATTCTATTTTGCCATGAAATTTTCCAACATAAATGATCCGCATGTGACTGGGAAATGTTCTCAACATTACCTGTCCTTAAAATTTTGCATCTGGCTTCAAAGCGAAAATGTTGTGGCAAAAGCAATAAAAAAAATAATAATCCATGAAAAATTAAATGTAGTATATTTTTTTGCAAAAAAAAAATAAATGAATAAAATAACAAACAATAAAAAAGTAATCTCTAAGTCAAATGATGGCAATTAAGTGTTTGGTGTTTGAAATGCAATTTCAAAAATTACATACTAAAACATGAAACTCATGGCTGTCTAAATTTTAAAAAATTAAATTTTAATTATTAAATAATTTCAGATATGACTTTGATCTCTACTGCCACTGAAAAGAGAGGTGTCCCACAGTTGTTAGCCCAATGGTAAAGTGAAAAAAATTAATCATTTCCTTTAAAAAAAAACAAAAAAAGTCAGTTATTTATTTTTGAAATTACTAATAAGGAAGCCAAGGATAATTTGTTTTCCATTTTTATTAAACAAGGATGTATGCTAAATTTCTTATAGATTTCTTTGTTTTTTTTTTAAAGCGCTATGCAGCAGAATAGATCTAGTACTAATTGCATAATAAATTTCTTGTATTCAAAAACTTCTATTATTCATAAATTGTTACATATTTTGAGAATTTACTATTGCTAAATATACATACCTAGTGTCACCTGTATTTTTCTTAAATGCAAATCCAAATATTGCTAGTTTCTTATCAGAAACAGTATTAAATAACTGTTCTACTATATTATATGCAAATCGCCGCCTCTGATATTCATTCATGTTTATTACCTTGATAAATAAAAAATAATAACAATACATTATATTTGATGTTAAGAATTATGAAAGAGAGCATTTAAACACTCTCTATTAAGTCATTATTTAACTAAGATATAAGATGTTATTCTGAATTATGACAATACAAAACTCATAGGGCCAATATTATCAGTCATACCAACTCTAACATCACTAATCACAAATCAAAGCAGATTTGAATCTCATTTACATGAAGCACATTTCATTTGTTTCATTTCAAGGTGTAAAATATGAAGCACTTTAAACATAATGCTATAATTAATATATATATACATATATAAATATAGGGAATTTGAACTCAGACTTTCAGGCAATCTTCAACTATCCACACTATCTCATACTACTGATATATATGACCATACACATGTAGAAAAGATAAATAATCACCAATATATGTATTTCATACTGAACCAGCACTCATTAGTTGGTCCAGATTATCATCTCCCACACTTTTATATAATCAGTGCTCAGTTATATTAAGATAGCAAATCTTTATACTTTAATGGACAAGCTTCAATTTACTCCAACCTCCAACTCTTCAGCCATCCATACCATTGAAAATCTGATGATAGAATACTCCAATCCACAAGGCTTCAATCTACTCCAGCCTCCAACTCTTCGGCCATTCATACCATTGAAAATCTGATGATAGAATGCCGGAATCCCATGCTGATGCCAATTCTATCATCACATTTTCAATGGTATGGATGGCTGAAGAGTTGGAGTAGATTGAAGCCTGTCCATTAAAGTATAAAGATTTGCTATCTTAATATAACTGAGCACTGATTATATATATGTGTGGGAGATGATAATCTGGACGAACTGATGAGTGCTGCACACGAAATACATATATTGGTGATTATTTATCTTTTCTACATGTGTATGGTCTTGTGTATCAGTAGTATGAGATAGTGTAAATAGTTGAAAGTTTCCTGAAAGTCTGGGTTCAAATCTCCTATATTTACAATTAAGTTCCAAGTATAAGAATGCCCGTATTTCAAATCTTTATAAATATATATATATATATAATTAATTGTGCTATTATATTTCTTGAAATTATTTAAATTTAAAATGAGAAGAAAACATGTAATTCACAACTTTTAATAAATTTAAAATTTAGGTTTTTTTCATCAATAAATTCTACGAAAACATAATTAAAGCAAGCTTTGGTGAACACTGCAAAAGTTCTTAATACTTATTTTTCCTAAAATCTTCATACTTATTATAATCAGAACAAAACATCAGATGGTTGCAAATCTTTAAAAAAAATCTTTGATCCGCAAACATAATAAAATTGTCCACAATAAATGCACCTGACTTTCAATGAAGACATATCCATTTTTCTCAGGAATAATATATCCTCAGAGTAGTTGTAATAATTTTTTAAACATAGAAGAGTGTTTGTTTTATATTTTGCATTCATTTTTTTTATTTCCTCTTATGAAGAAACGATTAATTTGAAAAGTGATCAGCATACTTTACTATACAAAAAATACATATATTGGAAAAACAAGTGAAGTGAGATTCATAATAAGTAAAAGATGAAAGAACAATATTTTGGTGGTTAGTTAAGGGTATATTAAGATATAGTAACAAGTTTAGTTATTCATCTTAGTGTTTACATTGTTATGAATAAGAAAAGGGTTCATATTTTAAATTATTTATAGTTGATTGTAATACATGAATTGGGAAATATTTGAAAAATAAAAGTTTAATCAATAAATTTTGATAACAGTAATGGAAAAAAAATACATATTTACGGAATTTCAAAAAAAAAATTGTACATTATAAATAGTTTGTAGAAAAAAAATCCAATGAGGAAATACAAATTGTAACATCCAAATAAAGATTCAACAGAATTTAATTAAATTTTGATTATTAAAAAATACATATTTCAAGTTATATGTAAGTATTAATGCTAAATTGGACAAATAAGCAGAAAATATTCCATTGAGGTAGGATAATGTATCAAGAGAAAAAAGAATATGAAAATAATTTCACACAGTAGAAATTAATGACATAAAAAAATACAGCTGTAAAATATTGGGATTATAAAGCAAAGATGGACTAATTATTAAAAACAATAATATCAAAAAACAGTACAGAAGAATTCTACAATGGATTACATAGTAACAAGGAATAGCAAAACAAAATGATTTGAGGGATAACATTAATTAACATCTCAGATATTCTAATTAAAGACATGAGAAGAGCAATTAAATTTATGAAGAACAGTAAAGCTCAGAGAAATGATAAAACAGTATTTGACTTCTTTTGTAATGAAAATTTTCAGATATCATAACATGGACTAAGGATATAGGCTTAATCAGAAAAATATTTATTATAATGCAACAGAAATAATTATTCTCTGTAGTAATACTAAGAATACTAATATTAATATGGGAGTATATCACACTAATTTCATTTCATCAAAACTTTTAATTATTTTATTGGAAGTAGACTGTGAATTATAATAAAAAGCAAAACGAGTAAAAATAAAAAAATTATTTGACTTTCGCTGATGAGACCATGATACGAGAAATAGCTTATTAAAAAATGAAGATTATTATTAAGAAATTAAAAGAAATTTAAAACTAAATATCTTGGTCAAATTATTTCTATAAATCGAAATACTATGAATAAAATTATTCCTTTAATTATAACTTGAATAGTGATTTTGGTAAATATTATTTAAAACTAAAAAAAAATAAATGTGTATATATTTGGGGGGAAATAATTTTTTACTGCATTCTGCCAACGCTTGTTTATGGATGTGAAACTTAATTATTTAATGAAAAGGCAATATAGAAACTGCAAATCACACAATAAAATATGTGTATATTAAAATGATAATCAAGAAAAAATCAAAAGCAAAATATAAAGATGAAAAAATAAGTATCACTGATGTTATTGAGTAATTTAAAAAAACTTAACATAATCCAAAAAAATATTAAAAAACACTGCAATAAAGATGGATTGGTTAAAAATGTTTGCTAAAATGACATGGAAAAGAGGAGTTATTGATCATGGAATAAATTTGGAAAGATTTAAAGACCTGCAAACATTTATAATAGCTGTCAATAATAATGATACATAATTTAAAAATATAAATATAATTTTTGTTAAATCATTTTAAATTAAATATTAATTATCAATATATATATATTTTTTTCTCACGTGTCATAGCATCAGCCAGGAAGCGAACCCGCTAACCCGGGACAACTGCTTGTAAAGCAACCGTCACTGATCTCTCGACCACCAAGGCTTGACAATTATCAATATAATTAGCAAATGATTTAAATTTAATTTACTTTATTTATATTAAATTTAAATATTAAATTTGTTGAACATATAATGCTTATTAAAATTGTTTATTTAGATCATGTGATGTAATATAGCTAGATACTCCTTGTTTGACATCAACTACAATAAGTATTGACTACTATTAATTTATGCATGCTATATATTCACAAAACTATTATTATTTATGTCTATTCTTTCTATTACAGATTTAAAGAGTCCTCTTCATATTCTTCACTATTTTATTCCAGATTTCTGTTCGTTTTCAATACCTGAATAGGAATGCATCAACTCTTTTTATTATAACCATTATATCCCACGATTTCATTATTCCTTTTCTAGTTTTATTAGAACTCTACAATTTAATAATAATAAAATTTTGTTATATTTCCACATAAATCACATGATAAATTGAAATATTTTCTCCAATCCTTTGTCTCTAGATTTCCCTACAGTGTTAAATAAGAGTTCATTTTTCTATTACGGTATTACAATACAAAAATTAATCTCATTAAACATGGAAAGAAGATGAATCCATTATGGTGCTTTTTTATATATGAAATAAATCATACAATATAAAATATCTTTATATAATAACAATAATTGTATATATATAATAATAATACTATATAAAAACTCTTATGTAGTATTACTGTTGTTATTATATATTATAACGGGACAACTCTATCAACCTTACCTGCCATACCCTGTTGCGGCATCAGATACAATGGACGGCCATACACAGATGTCCCAGTCCGAAAATACACTTGGATATTTCTATCAACTGTAACATCTTCATACCTAACACATTGTGTGCCAGATATAATGGAACCCGCCATCCCAAAGTTACTGGTGCCATATATACCAGGACCATGATGTACACCATATGATGACACAAATATGACTAAGTAATTGGATAACTTGGATGAAATGTGTCAACCTACTACAACAAGTCATATCATAATTTTATGATTCGACAACACATTTGGGTGTGTCAGATGTTTCAGAATGAGCAATGACAGATAATAAAGGGAGCACATCTCACTACTATCAGATCTGAGCCTTCAAATAGGATGCTACAGATGTCACAATGAAATGCCCAGTTCCAAGTCACATGTACTTTTAATATACTATCCCATAATCTACTTAAAAATGTTTCAATGTAACCTAGAACAGCGCATGTTCATACATCTCCCTTTTAATTCCCATTACACCATGGAATTCGAACTCAGGGAGTTCTTACAATCAACTCTCTTCAGGGATGGACCTACTCAATTTTAAATGAATTAGGCTTATGTATAAGCATAGTTATAGGAAAATACTGGTGATGATCAATTATTTATTAAAGCAATATTTAGTGATGATGATGATCATCAAACCTATAATAGTGTAAATTGATAATGTGATGATGATCATCACCAAACCTATAGTAATGTAAAAGCATCATGTGGTGATGATGATGAACATCTGTTGGTATAAATGCATAGTGATGGTGGTGATGACCAAACAGAGATCAGATTGATTTAAACAACTAATTTATTAACAACATATATAAAAAATATAACTATTTACAAGCAAGAAATAATAAGATAGATTAATATTTAGTTATAATAAAAAAAACTAATGGTTTCTTTATCATCTTGGTGACTTCATACAAGAAATAAAAACGCAATAGTCGACTCCTATTAGATACAACATTATTCTCTGATTCATTAAATATATACATAACACAAGATAGAGAAAATCATAATAAAAGTTCATTACTTATAAAACTACCCATTAAAATAATTGTTACAATATTTATAGTTAAATTAAATATATTATCATTATAACTGCCCACTCCCATTTATCTATATGTCGGTTACGGTTATGGTAGAAATTAATGATAGCTAAAGACCATTTATTCGGAAGGATTAATCGTATATTCAGAATAAATAAAACTACAAGAAAAGATTAGTAACATTGATTAGTATATTGTCTCAAAGTCTTACTCTCAATATTATATATGTAAAAGTCTTACTTGAGATGAGATCACCTGGATGGGTTATTGTTGACTTCTAGAGGAATCTAAAAATTTACTTTATTTTAAAAAAAAAGTGTATATATATCTATTAATTAAAGAGAATTTCCTTTTGAGTTTATATCAACAAAAGATTTTTCCATCCATTTGTTCACTTTAAGTTGTAGTTGATCGAATTAGAAAAAAAAAAAAACATTTTAAGCACACAATAAAAAAAAAAAAAAAACAATACATACTTTCAATTAGAAAATTACAAAAGCCAAAAAAAATAATAATCAATCATCACGTGAATCCAATATATAGTTTATCTAAATTACAGCAAGCGTTCATTCAAAGAAGATGTCCATGTCCATGGCTAAACATTCCAGTTTATCAGCTCTGTTATTTTTATTTATGCATTCCTGATCATATAAATCCATGGAAAAATGTTTGTGTACCAGCATTTTCTTTTTTCAAAATAGACATTCTGAGGACAGATTTTATGATTTCATAATCAAGTAATGGCCTGGAGGTTGGCTAGAAAAATCCCAACAGCATTAGTTTTCTACTCCAAACACATTGTAAAGTTTCTTATATTATCAACCATAGTTTATAATTTATCTTAATTATGTCTAAAAATGATTTTAAAGACAATAGTTAATCCTTAGTAGTTTTAGATTTCCTTTTCATTTATATTATTATAAAGAAATTTACTTATAGAAGATCTTAATTTACAAGTTCATAAATTATTAATTTTGAATTACAGTTTAACTCCTGGACATTATAAACATTTTTCTTTTAAAAATGCCAAAAAGTTCTTTTCTTTCTTTCTTTTTTTTTTTTTAAGAAAATAAAAACTTAACTTTTTTTTTTCCGTTGCTATCTGTTCAAAATCCCGGTCTCTTCTCCTCAACATCGTCTGCTTTTCTTTTCAATTGTAAAAAGAACCGCTCTTTCATCACGTGATTGCTAAAAACCTACTATAAACTTGATACAAAAAAAATCAATTTACAAAATGTTATTATATTTATTTCATTTGTATTATTCTAATTCGATCATCTAACAAGACTTTAAACTTCACATAAATTTTAATCTTTAATTATATCCGTTTTCAGTCAATTAGTATTTTATTTATTAATAAAATTAAATGAATAAAAAAATAGAAAAACGATTAATTTCTACCAATAAACGAACACATTAGTTTATATGCATACGTTTATCTGCATATATATATATGCACCATGTAAACAAACAATTTATTTGCTTACTCCCAATAGATAAAATTAAAAAAAATTAATATTTCAACACATTAGTCTATCTTATATGTTTACAAATGGATATATCACATTTGTATTTAAGTATGTAGGATATTTTACTTCGAACACATTGGTTTATCTGCACGTCTCTATGTAGATATACTACCTTTATATAAGGCAGCAGATAAGATCTTTAATTTTCTTGGTCTGAATTCAAATATTGAAGAAGATATTGGGTCAGGTGTGTAGACCAGTTGTAAGCAATCTCTTACAATATATATAATTATTGCTGTTATATAAAGATATTTTAAAATTATCTTGGAAAAGACTGACAATTTCTGGTACTTTGATTTGGATGTTTTAAATATGTTTATAATCAATACCAATTATTTCATAAATTATTGGTAACACTTTTTTTTAATATTATATTAACATTTATATTTTGTTGTATTATCATTTGTATTTATATTTAAATAATAATAGATATGAATACAGAAAAGAATAACTACAATATAATAATAATAATAATGAAATGTTTTAACCTTTAACTAGTAGTTGTTTCTTTGGTCTTATCTTAGAGACTGTTTGGGATATGATTTACCATTTTATTTTAGTATTAAACAATTATTTTATATTATTAATCAATAAAATAGACTTGATTTATTAGAAATATAAGCTTACAAATGAAAAAAATCCTTAAAAAATCATATTTCGAATTTCTAAATATAAGGGAAAATAATAAAATAAAATATGTAATCAGAACAATAACTTTTTCCAGTATTTTAGTATTAGATCTGCTGTGAAATATCACAGCTGTACAGAGTTAGTTATGTTTAGAATTGAAGTACCCTTTTTTTTATTGGGTGATTACCACAATGCTGATCTTCATTTCTAAAATCTGAAAGAATTACTGATAATTATCATAATACAATGGCATTCTGATCTAAAATTAAAATTGCATTTATAATTATTAAAATATCATAAAATTCCTTATTACAGTGTTTGTGAAAACATGGCCAATCATAACTTTGTTTTTACAGTTAGTACGTTTTTGTTTTTTTTTGTCTTTTTAAAAATAAAATATATTCGAATAAAATCAAGTGTAATCATAAATACATTTCTTTTTAAATAGATACTGTACAAATATTTTGCAAAAAATAATCATAAATATTGAAATAAACTATAGAAAATATACAATGTTTCTTTCCATTAATAAATACAATAAGAGCGAGTTTGCAAATTTTCCCGCAAGTACTATAAAAAAAAACAAAGAATTCACTCAGCATTACTAGTTCATTAAACTAGTTTCTCTGTACAATATGGATATCTTCAGATTTATTTTTAAACTAATAAATCGACATATATTTTAGTTCTAGTTTCTATTGTCAAATAAACATAAAAGTGACAAAATATTATTACAGTTAGCTAGAGAAGTGAAGAGAAGCTGAAGATACAACCAGTGTCACCTTCATATGAATATTTCAGCAGTATGAGAAAGACTAGAAGAATATTTGAAATAAAAATGGATAATCATTATAATGATAGGAAAATGATTTTACTTTCTCCTTCCTGTACTTCTATGTATAAATTATCTAACTTTAGAGAATTTTAAATAATTCTTTATAGCAATCTAATAAAAATGATTTCATTTACTTTTCATGGTAATCTTTACATTGGTATTCCTATTTACAATATCATCCTATCAATAGAGATACCTTTAACTATGTGCTGGGAGCATTTCCAAAATAAAATAATTATCACACCCATTCTGTTTTGAACAGATGTTAATAAAGAACTTAATTATTAAATACTTAATGATATTAAACTACGATAACTACATTAATATAATATCTTTGTGCTTTAATGCACAAACCTCCAAAATTTAAGTTTGTGTATCAGTTCTCACCTGAATAAAAAAACTTTGTCCCAACTGAATAAAATAATTGTTGGATAATATCACTACTTCTGCTTCAATATCATATAATAACTAACCATACAATTATTACTATATAATAATATACTGTAATGACAGATATAACACTTCAATTTAAAATTATCTTTTAACTTTTTTTTTTTTTTTAATATTCAAATTTTCTTATTAAATTTTCCTTAAATTTCTGAAAACATTTCTTGCAATATGGGAAAAAATAATGACATACATCTTTTCCTGTTTATTTGCATCGAAACTGATGTGAATGGTGTACATTTAGGTTTAAGATATTTATGTTTAATTGAGCAAATTATAAAATTTTATTGTCATCTAGAAATCGCACTTGTTTTTAATGTGATAAATTTTGTGATTGCTTAATTGAAATTATAGGAAACTAGAAGCAAAAAAATTAACATAAATAAGCTCCTGAATAATCTCTTTTATGAAAGAAATATAAATGAGTCTCATTCAGACAATTAAGTCAATAGATAGCAGCAAAAAAGAGAATCTTGCACTCATCTTTCAAGCAGCTCATTTTGAATATTCAGCAAAATTTAATTGTTTTGTTACTCAAATAATTTATCATTTCTTGCATCTAGTGTGATCCATAATCAAATCTTCAAGTAAATTCCTCAGATATTTTATTTTTAATAAGTCAAATATTAAATAGAAAATCAATTTTCATCAATGAAATAAAAAAAACTGCCCATGTGTCAAATTTTCAGTTCCGAGAAATACATTTTTACACATTGAACAAATATGTTCTACAAATGATGTAATATGCTATGAAGATACTTGTATAATTACAGCAATTAATTTGGATAACTAAGTTCACGTGAAAATCTGTTCGCCTGTATCCTCAAGAAAAATTATCATTAGCACGATGGAAAATTATTTTTCCCAAAGTTAATAATATTACTGGGAATATTTAATGAAAAATCAGTGATATTTTGGATCTATATTAAAAATAATAACTATATAATATCTTAATCTTAAGATAAATAAAAATACAATCAAGTCTGCACTATTTTCATTCTTAATTACTTCATGCTAGTGTGCATTATAAAGAATAAATACAATGAGATAATAGAGGGCGCTTAAATGCATTTATTATAAAGAAGGCATAGAAAATATTAGGCATCTGTTAATTTTGAATGTAAATGCCTATAAGCAGAAAGGGTACAAATAATGAAGTTATAGGAGAATAAATATAAACAAAGTGATTATACAGAAAGTGGATTCTTGGTTTTTATGCTGGGTTTGGGAAAAGATAAGGGAGATTTAGATATAAAAGCTAAAGAGTTGACAAGGATAGAGAAGAATGTGGGGGGGGGATGGAAAGGGAGGATAAGATGGATAACAGATTTCTCTGGGCATAGTGGCTGAGAGATTCCTGACTCCGAAAAAAAAGAAGCCCCAGTGCATCACATCATTCAACAATATTATAAATTACTTTTCTATAATGTCTTAATTACATAATTGGTTATGTGATTGTGTATATATATATAACATAACTTTTTTATATGTTCTTTTTAAAAAAAGGCATACTACAAACACATACATATATCATCATCATCATTATTATTTTAAACCAATATCAATTCACTGCAGGATAAAAAGTCTTTCTTCCAAGTTTAACATATTTTTTCTATTCTATCTTTCTTTTCTATATCACACCAATGTATATCCTTATTTCCTAAAATTCACATGCAGTTCCTGTCTAAGTCTTTTACAATCTCTTCAGATCCAGTTTAATATTTCAATAGCCCATCTACTACCAATATATCCAATTAAGCTCCATTTCAATCTCTTAATTCTTTCAATAATGTCAATGATAGCTATTTGTTCTTGTACATAAGTATTTCACTTCTCATCCTTTTTTGTTACTCCCATCATACATCTTTCTATGTTTCATTGAATAGTCTGCATTGATTTTCTATTAAGTTTCCAAGTCACAGATCCATAAGTAAATACTTATAAAACACATCTATTAAAAACCTTCCTTTCCAAATAGTCAGATTTTCTTTTAATATTATTTCTGAAAAAGCACTCTATCCAAGTTTAATTCTATGATTAATTTCACACATTATGTTTGTATTTGTAATAATAGCCTAACCATGATATTTGTAATTTTTAATTTCTTTTAATTCATGCTTATCAATTTTCATTTTCTTCTGAGAAAATTCACTAAATATTATGTTAATTTTTTTAATATTTATCTTTAGTTCGATTTTCTTATTTTCATCTAATAATTCCTGCAACATTTCTTGAAATTCTGAAGCATTATTTGCAAAAGCAACCATATTATCTGCAAAATCTAGATTACTTAAATAATCTCCATTTACTTTTATTCCCTTAGCTTCCTATTTTAATCCACAAAATATTTCTTGTAAAACTAATAGAAAAATTTTGGGGATATGCAATCAGCCTATAAAATCAAATGGTTTTTTTATTATTAATCTAAAAATCTAAGTCATAATGGCAACTCATAGTCATTGTTTCTTTATATAAACACACATGTGTATAGGTGGGAATTACCATTTTTCTGTAATATGTCTTATTAATTTCTATCAAAATGTTGATTTTGATAAGGGCAAATAATCAAAGATTTATTGTATGAATACACATTTATTGCAAAAGTTATTCTTTTGGAATCTATATGCAATTTACAAAGAATTTCTTTAATAATATTCTCTTGTCCAATTTTTTTCCCAAATAACAATTTGTTCATGTAATCTTTTATTTTTTCTTAAAATCAAATACAATTAAATTAATTGCACTAAAGAAATTATTAATTAATGCATAGTTGCTTTTGCAAAAAATGTTAATTTTATTTTATTTTTTTATTAAACTAAGAAATGTGAATTGAGATTGCAAATCCGCATAATGTGGTGAATCTTTAATATATTAAATTATGAAATATAATTCAAAACTTAGTGATAAAACATATATCAAAATGAAAAAAGTTTAACAAGTTATTTCATAATAAAAACAAAATTTAAAAAAAAAGTGTCTTACTTGCTGCCAATAGGCTGCAACCTCATGAAGATTTAAACTTTCACATAAATAAACAAGATTCAAAACATCTTTTTGAAAACAGCTGCCACCAAAACCTAAAATTTAAATTCCAACGTGTGAACATATATATGTATAAAAATATAAATAAACAATAATAAGACATTAATTAGACCACACTTGGGCAAAGATCCCTTTACATCATTCCATATAAAATACTGAAGAAAAAAATAAAATCAGGTTAGTCAAATACTACATAGTGAAATTTTTTACAATTTTTCCCCTCCTTGATTTACTTTCTAACTAATAGTAGCTAAATACCCATTTAATGACTATAATAAAATGATTGTTTGAGATGGTTGCATTGTTGCCCTCGGGTTATAATACTAAGGCATTTAAGAAAAAAAAATGTATAAAAGATTTTTTTTTTTTTTTAGGATATCAAATTTGATAACAAATTTAATATTATTATGAATAGGCATGTGTGAGTAATAAGGGAGGGGGAGCTCGAGTCAGCAAAGAAAGACAGTTTAACTTTCTAATTAATTAAAAATCAACTGATGTTAATAAAATGTATGTATAAAATTCTAATTTTAGAATTTATTTTACTGTTGTCATTGTCCTTACAGTAAAAAGTGACAAGAAATGTGTAATTACCATGGAAGATTAGATAACCAAAGGTATTCAGAATTTAAAGAAAATGTAATTAGTAAAGTTTTAAAAAATTAGATTGGATTGAGATTACAATCAGTGAGGGTTTATGTCAAGCATTGTTAGCCGAGAGGTCATCGCACCCGACTTGCAAGCAAGTAGTTGGTTGCAGATGGTTGTGGGTTCGCGTCCTGGCCGATGCTATGACATATGAAAAAAAAAAAAGAAAGAAAATAATTTCTGACAAGAAAATCAATTTAGAGACCCGGATGCCTTTGTTTTGAAGGGGAAATATATATGAGTAGAGAAGACAGTTTTGAGTTCTAGCTTTTTTTTTTTTTTTTGATAAGGCGATAGGTTAAGTCACACTATGATTGGTGAATAGAATGCGCCAATTTCTCTGACGATCTCCGGGGAGCACATGGAGTTCCCACGGTATCTATAAAATGCTATGCTGCTAAAAACCCTGCCTCTATTTGACAATCAAAGTTGCTGACGTACCATGCCATTGCCATCAAGAGGAAGCCTATCAGTATGTAACATCAATGACCATTAGAAGCATCAGTGACCCACCTGCCAATATTCAAGAGCTCTATTACAAAAGACCAATGAACTGTACCGTGAAGTTCAGTGTAATGTTTTCTCTTCTCTCAAAATCCTTCGTGAAGGTCTGTTAAAATAGTGATTTTATTTAACATTATAAAATCTTAATTTACCGATGAACAATTCTAACATCTTTAACATTCTGCTTTCTTTATTTGGAGTAATTTATTTATTAATTGTTCTTTAAAATGTTTTCTTATAGTATTATTTAAAATAGTCTTATTATATTATTTAAAATGTTTTCTTATTGTAATATGACACATGCTTAATTAATTAGACATATTAAGAGGGGTTAACTATTGTAGTATACTCAATCCTTCTTAAATCTGCTAGACTTATTGCTTAAGAATCAGATGAAGGAGGTAAATTTAGTAAATATATTTCAGTGAATAAAAAAACCAGTAATTCTGTCAAAAGCAAGCCATTTACAATCCTTCCTCCCATTGATTCTAATTTTTTTTTTTTTTTTTTAAACTCAGCTGTTTAAAATCTACTTTAGTATTAGATTTGCTGTGAAATGTCACAGCCATCCTGGGTTAGAATTAGATTTAGGGTTGGGGTTGATATAGAGTTTCATCACATAGGTCTAATACTAAAGTACCCAACTTTCTAATCTAAATTTCAATATTTTCTCTGTACATATAAATTTGGTATCTGCTGATATAAGAAGATACAAAATAAGATAATCAAAGCTGGGCCATTGACGCGATTACAGATGATTTATAATGTTTGTTTTTTTTATTTTAATAAAACTGAGTTTGATGAAAATAAAAGCTAAAACTTTATTTTCTTTTGAAAGAGGCAAATATATATGTATACTGCAGATATATTTTAATTTTCCAGAACTCATAATATAATTAATAAAATATATATGTAAGTGCAGATATGAGTTTTAATTATATAAAACTTTTAAATACAATTTAATATATATATTATAATTGCAAGTCTATCATATCAAGGTTTCCTTATATATGTAGAGTCTATGGGGCGGATCTCCAATTAAGCAAGAAGTAATTTTCTTTACAAAATTTTTTATAGAATAACTGCATAAGCCTTGATTTAGTCTATGTAATTGATATCTGTGTATTGTGATATTATGACATGACCGTTTTATTTTATATATATTTAACCTTAAGGCCAAGTATTCCTTATTTATATAAATTTAGCATTAATGGGTTATCTAATTTCATATTTATTTTATTTCGTTCCTCCAGCAAATGCACATCCCTGCTTCGGAAAAACTTAATTTGAAATGTCCTTTTTGAATATAATCAGTGCAAATGTGAGAATATTCCTTCTATATTCAGGCTTGTTCTTGTCTTATTACCAGTGCAGAGAATTGTTCCTGCCTGTTAATTTGTTAAGGGTTATAGGAAGACACTCATTCTTCCTATTATGACCCATTTATTCCAAGTGTGAGAATATTCCTTCTATATTCAGGCCTGTTCTTGTCTTATTACCAGTGCAGAGAATTGTTCCTGCCTGTTAATTTGTTAAGGGTTATAGGAAGACACTCATTCTTCCTATTACGACCCATTTATTCCATGAAAACTTGGATATTAACTTTGTAAAAACGAGTATATTCCCATTGTTGCCTTCTAATTGGATTTATTATTTTAGCAATTTGGTATAGATACATTTGTCAATCCATCCTGCTTGATGGCGTTGTTCCTCCAACAAAACACATCGATATAACATTACCAGGCCATTACATTTTCCTTAATATTTTAACAAATAAACAATACACAGACCACTCTTTTAAATTACATTATTTTATTTTTATTTCTTTTTAAAGTAATTGAATATATTTGCATTGAATAACAATATTTTAATTTTTTTTTTTTAAAAAATGTTACCACATGTAACGCTTTCATTCGCTCTATTTTGCATCCGTTGAACCAGGTATCGTATCGAACAGAACACCTTCGATGGCAAGAACTCAATTTGCATTCCATCTCGTATGTCCTGCATTTCTTTACAACCATTTTCCCACCACACACACAGGTCTTCTCTGTTGGTAGAACTCGTTTCTCTTGCAGAAAGGCCATAGTGGATGTTTCTGTATTATGCAATAGCGACAGCTTGAAAGAAACCTTTTTTTAGCGTTAGCCATATTTTCTCTATCGCAAGCTGAAGCAAGTTATGAGATTTTATCTTCATGTATGCTGAATCACCACATTTCCTAAATTTGACATGCTTATAGAGTGAGTAATGACCTTGGGGACAGTGTGATTGTAGGACCTTATACTACTTCATTTAGGTTTTAAAATAATACTTCTGTCCACATATTGGTTCACTTTTCCTCATTAAAACTATTCACACCCTATCATGATAAGGTAGCGATATGATAATTGTCAGCATTCGTAAAAAGTATAAACAACACGTATCAGACAGAACTGATATGATTGGTTAAGTGTGAATAGCAAGAGCAATTTATCGCAAAACATGCTACAGGCCGATGTTAGCCAAAAGACTCAATTGCTGATAGCAATTAAGAAGTTGTGCCTGATAAACAATATTTTGACCTAACAATGCCATCAAGTGGGATGGATGATCAAATGTATCAGTACCAGCAACTCAGTACTGCCTTCATTATTCTTATAGATCGTAAAGCCTGATATTTCAGCATTGGTGAGTCATGATCATGAGAGCTATGCAATCATCTATTTTAACTGTATTTACTAGAGTTAAATAACTCTCTCACTTTACCTTGCTTCTACCACATATCTACTTGAGGGATATCTGCTCCAAAGATCACAAAATATATCATCCAAGGTCCCTTGAAACTCAACATATATAATCAATAATTAATGTCATTCTACTATCTCCAATGGGTCTAGCAACAAATTAGGCGATATTCATTTCTCTTGTCTTATTCAATTTTGTTTTGACTTTAATATCAATAAAGGATTTGTACTTATAGATATAGATATTGCATTGGATTTCTTCTTTGCCACAAGAGAAATCAGATAGTTATACCCTAGTTCTAAGCATTTCTCTCCCTGATCCCCAGGCTAAATAAAAATGAAGTATCATGTGGCGTTGGAATGAGTTGTGGTAGTATAAATTACCCTAGGGGTGATTTTGCTGTTGTCTGCTCATTTCGACTATTAGTTATTTGGAAATGTCTCGCTATATGGAAAATTTTGTTTCACCTGGATTAAAAACTTACATCAAGAGCACAGCAAGATAGATGAGTTAATTATATCACTTCAGATAGATAGGTAGGCTAATGGGTGAGTGAATGTGTTAAGTAGATAAACCTGTAGAAAGATAACTAACTAGGTAGATATGATAGATAGATAGACATAGATTGACAGATACATAAACAGACAGATAGATAGATAGATAAGTAAACAGATGCTGACTAACAGAGATACGCAGATATACATAAAGATAACTAAAAGATAATCAGCCCGACAAACAGACAGATAGATTTTACATCTTAATGATATGGAGTATTCATTCATGTTTATGATCCTAGAAAATCTACATCAGTGCTTTTCAATAGAGTACATGCCATGGACCAATAAATTTTTTAATTTTTTTTTATTAAGGATCAAATGAAATATTAATTTTAAAAAATGGAAAAAAGGGCAGACACTTTTATAGTAAAATATAATTAGTATAGTATTTAACAAATTTAATATATATATATATTCAAAGAATGATAAAAAAACATAGAATAATTGACAAAATTCTACAAAAGTTAACTAACAAAATATTAAACTAATAATAAACAAAATCTGAAGAAAAGCAAAGAATATTTAAATAAGTGAGTGCAACATAATTATAATTATAAAACCAAAAACTAATGCCAATGTTGCTGATTGTTTTTAGTAATTTGTTTATCAAGACTTGGAGATATATTTGTGAATGCTAAGCATAAAGCTGAATTTATTAATAAACGATTTTGTTCTTTTCATTTTATGAGTGCCATTGTTGAAAACATCAATTCACAAAAGTATGTGATCGAAAATAGTAATAACACTCTTAAGGCTGAATATTCAGTTTTAATTTTAACCCAAAATTGAGTTATACTTGTCGAATTAAATAATAACTTTAATAATCATCACAATTTAAGACTATTAATTTTTCCTGATCCAAATTAATTATATTATTTTCTTGTTCAATAAATAGAATTTAAAATCCTTATATTGCCTTTCCATGCATCTTCTCCCTGTGGATAATATTGATCAAACGCACAACAAAGTTCTGTTAAATGTCCATACACAGTATTTTTCAATTGCCAATATTTATATCAACTTCATTTATCAATTCTGAAAATGAATGAAATGTGTCATAGTTTTTTTCTTTTAGATGCTTACATCATAGTTTTTAATTTTTTCTTGAATGTCTCAATTTTATTCCATAAATGAAAAGTAGTGCCACTTCCTTGCAGACATAAATTTAGTTAACTTATTTATTAATAATGTCCATATTGCACTAAAATGCAACTGTGTGAAACTACAATAAAAGAAAAACAAAATATAATGCTAAGCGCTTTCAGAAACAACTGTTTCCCATATTCATAGTGTACGATGGATGTGCTGGTTAAACGTATATATTATTTAGGTGTGCTGGGATCGTCTGCTATAAAGCAGGAGCGGTGTAAGTTGCATAAATTTGCATAACCTAAATTATATACACATTTAATCAACACATCCATCATACGCTATGAATATGAGAACCAAACATTCCAGAAAGCGCTTAGCATTATATTTTGTTTTTCTTTTATTGTAGTTTCACATAGACATTAAATGAAGTAAAATTAAGGTGTTTATTACTTATTTATTAAAGAAAATATGTCCAACAAGTAGGCCAGTTTAGTAATTCAATTGTTGTCGAAGAAAATATTTCTCAATTCTGAATCTTTTGTTTCTAGAAATGTTTCAACTTCTTTTCTTAATTCATAAAGTCTTGTTAATGTTTTCCCCCTTGCCAACGGTCATACTTCTGCATGAAGTATGTCCAGATGAAAATAGTAGAGAATTTGGTGTGCTATATTTAATATAATTTATTATTGTTATTCATTAAGTAAGAATGCTGTTCAAATCAAGAGAAAAATTTTTTAGCAGCTAAAGGCTCATGGTGTATTACACAATTAGTAAAAATTATTTGTCATCTGCCACTTCTTTAATTATTTTTGCAATTCCTGAATTTTTCCAGTCATACTTTCTGCTCCATGAGTACATAAATCAACACAATTTTTCCAATTGAATTCTTTTTGATGTAATTATATATGTGGATTATTTGTGTGATTAGGAAGTTCAACACAACAAAAAAATTCTTTTACATCATTAATTTTGTAATCAATATAGTGATATATAACATAAAAGTATGGCTCTATTGGTAACATCTTAGATTCATCTATTTGAATTGTGAACAATGATTTGCTTACCTTTTTGAATTAATTGATCTTCAACATCAGTCACTAATTCACTAAAGCTGGGTTGAATAGTACCGTTAGAAAGTGGCAAAGTTTTCTTTTTGTCTCCAGCAACCATACCTAAGATTTCAGAACACACGTCTATTAAACATGGTTTAATTAAATTTTGGGCAATAGAGTACTGCTTTTTGCAGATAGTAATCTTTAAAGCAACTAATATGATGCTTTTACAAGAGACTTATTGAGTAAAAGAAATTTTTTAAAAGATGATTTTTGTTTTTTCAATTCAGCATCTTTACATTCAAAAAAATTCCAGTAGCTTATTTTGTAGATTTGAATGTTTAGTCAGTAAATGAGTATTAATTTTGCTGGCTTCATACATTCATTGGATAAAATTTCTCTGCAAATAATGCATTGAGGTCTGGGTAAATTTTCTTCAGATTCAGGCCAAGAAATTAAATCAAATTGAACAGCAGTACATTTTTGTTTTCCCTGAGGTGAATTATTTTGTGAATAAATAATATTTTTATTAGCATCAAATATTTGGTTTTTGAAAAAAGTCTGCAATAGTTTTTGATGTTTTCTTATTACTATTCATTTTTAAATAGCTAAAATTTATCAAAAAAAAAAATACCAAGTTCTTAATATACTTTATTATATAGTAACTTATTATATAGTAATTTCCATCACTGCATGATGCAATTCTGATGGTCTAGCAACGGAAAACTACATACTATATACGACTGAAAACTGTTGTTACTTTTATATGGACCAAAGTTAACACATGAAGTGTGCATGCACAAAATTGATAATGGAGCAGTGTTTTTACTGCGAGATGACTCATACTACGAAATAGAAACTTTTCTGTATTTCTTATAATGTTTTATTTTTTAGTTTATTTTCTGTAAATTCTATAAATAAAACAACTACAACAAAAGAAAATTTTAAAACTGAATTAAAGATAAATTTTATAAAATTAGTCATAATTTTAAAGATTGTAAAAAAATAAGTAATAAATATGAACAAATTTATAAGGTTTTTGCAGACCACTAAAATTTTTCTGTGGACCATTGGTTAAGAAACAATGCATCCAATTACAAACACCACTAACAATGGTCAGATATTATGTGACCAAAATACCCCAATGTCAGGTTAAATCATGGGTTTAGTATCTCTAAGAGTATGTATCTCACAAATGGTTATGTCATATCAATCATACTTTTTGTTTTTATACTCAGCCATTCATACTCATCTGGGTCAACTCAGATTAACAGGTGACCTTTACTCTCTAGCTAATAATTGTTAATCAATACAGAATGGCTATTTAGATTGACTGTGAACCAACTATCTGAAAAAAAAAAAGTTAAGTCTACTTGTGATCAAAAAAAATTTCTACGGTTTGTCCAGATTTAAACTCTGGATTGTGGACATAACAGGAGATACACAGACACATACATATATATATATATACAAAAATAACAGTATCAAACAAAAAACAAAAAAATTCATACATACGTATCAACATTAATAGCAATCAATTAAAACCTTTCAATATATAAAGTATAATTCTTAGGAAAACACTCTCTTTCAATAATAATTCTGTGTAAATGAATTTAGTTTAATAATTATTAATAATGCTCATTTCAACCTAATATTTTAGAAATAATTTTTATCAGTTTAAAATCATGCTATTTCAATTATATTTTTACGTTGACATGTAATTTATTAACATCTTGATGAAAGAGCTTGTATAATCTGGCAATCCTAAAAGCTATGTCAATAAAATATTGCTATTGTCAGTTTCCCAAGGCAGTAAAATATTTATGAAACTGAAGTTAGACTAATGAATAACTGTAATTCTGTAAAGAAAACAAAAGCAAACTTACTTTTTTACTTGTATAAAAACTCATTTATTGAAGCTCAAAAGAATAGTTTTCATATATGGAGTCAACAATGGTTCACAATTAGTCATCAATAAATATTACTTAAGAAAAATTATTTAAAAACTGTCTTCTAAGTATCCATAGAATAGAAGTCAAATGAGCAGATATATTCATCCATAGAATAGAAAAATCATATAAGCAGATATATTCAAA
Source organism: Epiperipatus broadwayi (assembly GCA_028023455.1). Taxonomy (NCBI): domain Eukaryota; kingdom Metazoa; phylum Onychophora; class Udeonychophora; order Euonychophora; family Peripatidae; genus Epiperipatus; species Epiperipatus broadwayi. The sequence goes on from JAQFVV010006222.1 coordinate 8,282,335, forward strand.
TGTAATTCATCATTTCATAATCTTCAGTTTCCTCTTACACTTTTACAAATATTAATTAACATATTAGCTACACTTCCACTTTATTCCATGCTTTATTGATTTCATCCAAGGTATCTCAAATGAGAAGAATGTTTAAGCTGATTACCTTGGATATGACACATTTTTTAAAATACTAGACACTTGTATTACTTTCTCAATCAGAAATTTTAAAAAAAGTCATCAAAATTCATTGGGTTTTAGGAAATTAGTAATATCATATATTCATCATATTATTAAAGATATTCTGCTCTTCATTATGTATGTCCTTACTTTGTTATTCAGAATTAATTTATGTCTTCTAGAATAATAAACAACAAAAATTCTAGGATCATCTTTAATGATAACAATATGTAACCATTGGGAGAATAAATAGACAAGTAAAACCCAACATTATTTTTAGAAAATTGTTGATCATATTTCTCTGTCAATACCATCTATCCTACCTTAATAAGAATCTATGATCATTTAGAAAGATATTTGTAGAGTCTAATCTCTCACTGAGGAACAAATAAGACAAAATTTATAAATAATGAATAAATAGATATGAGGCCATTTGAAGATCTTTAAGATTTGGCCAATTTTAGATAATTATTGATAAATCTGATTTTTTTAAAGGTTATGCTTGTTTGAATCTATAAAAAATATTCAACATTAACACAAATATTCTCTTCTGCAATCCTATGATTCCTTAGAGCTGCACAAACTGAATTAAAAAAACTCATACTCTTTGAAAATTTTTAAAATAAAACAAAAATGAGATAATTGAGATAATTGTTACTTAAGCATACAAATATCAATTAGAATCATTTTCTGATCAGGTTGCTGATGAATACTGTTAATATTATCTAATCTAGTGTTACGATTTCAAGACTATGTTATGAAATCATTAGTTTTGATTTGGTTTTTCTCTACCTTTTATTCCACACGTATGTTTTTAATATTATTTTTAACTTTATATTTTTTATTTATACCTTGGAAACTCTGTTAAAATCTAAACATTGATTTATCCTTTAAAAAAATTTTTGTTTTATCTTTTAATTAAAAAAGATAAAAACTAATATAGCAATATTGGCTGTTTCAATTATTTCACTTTAAAATGCATTTTTTCATCTCAGAAGCTTTGCATAGTTTTAATAGAGTGCCAGCCCCTGGACTGTAAGTCTTCAGATTGATTACAGTCGTGACTTCACAGTGCTAGAATTTCTTATGAACTCATTAGCAATAAAACTATTTGATTATTTTACATTTCATCTCAAGAAGCAAATGATAAGTAAAGATCTTTGTTTTGTATTTTAGTCAAAATGAAGTTGATTTTTTATCTGTACCATTTTTAATCTTATTTTTCTCCATTGTTTTTATTATAATTATAGCTTTTCACTGAGCACAAATTTTTATTAATAAATTTCATTTAAAAGCAATGTGAAATTAATTGTAACACAAATTTGAATACTACTTTTTTAAAGGGTTATTTTTTTTATCTTTTCACATAAAATGTAATAAATATACAAAAAAAGAAATCTAATATTTATCATTACAAATGGCATTATTAAAAGTCAAAATTTAAATAAATAGAAAAAAGATTTAAAAAAAGTGCCGATAACTTACTTAAACCTTTTCACAAAATATTTTTTCATTACACAAATCATTTCAGAATTTAACTAAAAACAAATTTTAATTTAATTATTATGAATTCCCAGTACAAATTAATAATTATAATAATTAATAAACATTTTTTTACCTAAGCTTGCTTGCAGAAATTTTGGACCAATTCTTGAGTCGGTACCAATGGCATGAGCAACTTCAGAGACATCTGCTCCAGTTACCTTGCATATTGCAGATACAGCATTGATACTTGAGATTCTTTGAGCTAAAAATGCATTAGCCGCCTACAATATAATAATATTTTTAGGCAGCTCTTATTTTTCAATAAGACCCCATGTGTATGTGTGCATTATAGGTTTGCATATATATTTTACAAGTATGCATAAACATATATATCTACACACAAATAAAATGTCTGTTAATTAAAAACTATTGTAATATATATATGGCTTCTTAAAAATAAAAAGTTTTAAAAAGAAAAAGAAGCAAGAACAATTTCATTGAATTTTTTATGTATAAAAGATTATTTGGAACCATATTTTTAAAGAGAAAAAATGTTTATTTTTATTAATTAATAATGATGATAGGTATATAAAAATTAACAGATAATACTTGACTACAGAGTAAATAAAAATATAGACACTAGTCCATGTAAAATTTTATTAATGCATTTAAAAATTTACCCAAACCCAAGATGAAAATATATTTATCTTGACATTTAGCATAAGAAATCTTAACTTTTCTAACAAATTAAATTTTCTAAACTTCAGTTTTTGCTTGAAATGATGTACATCCTCATCATCTGGTACAGTGGCATTATCAGATCAAGTTCCATAGCAACATTTTATCGTTATGAAAGTTAATAGCAAACATTCATTATACCTGCACAGTTTTGGATTTCATCAAAATTAGTAAATATCTTAAGACAATGTCTGATCAACTATCAAATTAATTTAGAAAGAAAATACCGTCATCTACAAATATAAATAATTCTGAAATGCATCAAAATTATTAGTGATAACAAATTTTACTTATATAAAAGTGACTTCAATGTAAACCAAATAACTATGACTTAAAAAGTAATTACATTTTTTGTAACAATCCATATAAAATTTCATTGCAAAATATTCCAAATAGCCACTCTGAAATTTGTCAGAGAGATACAAGTAATCAATATAGCCTTAGTGATTTATTTATGATGGATTGTGAGAAAATTCATTGGTGGTACATTTAGGCTTAAGTTTCAATGTGACTTTATGTAAATTGATAGACATCATTAATTTAAGGTTTATGACATATGACTGACAGACAAAAAAAAAAAAAACAGTTGAAAACGGAATGACAAAATCCCTAAAAAACAACTGGATAAAATACTCAATATAAATGTAATTCTATATATTAATGGTTTACATGGGATAAAAAAACAGAAAATAATCATATTAGATTGATTTTATACAACTCTATAATAAAAATTTTATCACCAAATATTCTTCTCAATTTAAAAATAATGTTTTTCCATTACAATAAATAAAAAATCCAATAATAAGTGCATAATCTCATTGAAAACAGAGTAACCTGGGTCTTTTTTTACGCGGACTTATTTAACATGATTTTGAAGTTACACGATTTATGTTTCACCAGAAGTCAAACTCCGATAATGCGCTATTACTTTAAATAATAAATTTCACGCACTTACATCATATTGAAAACATTATTGGAATTAGACTTTCATCTTAGTAATTTCAATATTTTCAGTGCTTTATAATAGTAAGATTTTATGCAATAATGAAATTAAAATCATGATTTCCACATTTTATGTATACACACATTAAATTTTACAAGATTATAATGTAAATTTGTTCAAACATTGTGCGTGTTAATTTTGCATTTTAAATCACATTCTGTTTTTGCTTTTTAAAAAGAACGTAATCAATTATTAATCATTTAGTGTCCGCAAATTTATTTTTAAAAGATGAGTAATAGCAGAGAAACGAAATTTGATTTTTAAATGGAATTGAAAATTAAAGACAAAAATAAGAATTTAATTTTTAGTTGTTAGTTTTAATTAAATTTTTCCCAGCAGTGGTGAATAAATGTCTTTATTATCATAAGTCTAAGTTCATAAACAATTAATAAAATCATCATCTCAAAGATTAATTACTAATTACGTTGTCAACAGAAAACCATTAACACAACATGAGAGTGAACTTGGTGCTAGTTGTATTTCCTCTTGTGAGAATCTGATTTTTCACCAGTTTGCAAACGAACATGTATTTCGGCAAATAGCGATAATAATTAAAACGTGTATAAAAAAAATGTAAATTACTGTACTGTAAATTATGCATAAAAATATATTATTTTGAATAAAATTAAATATTATAGTTAAAAAAAGTTTGTCTTGTATCAATTTTTTTCAAATTTGAAATTTTTTATTAGTCATATTTTATTTCCTTATTTTTTTTTTGCATGAATTTTTAAGTAATTTTACGTTGGTGCTTTGCTTTTATGCGAATTTTGAAAAATCACAAACCGCATCCCCCCTTTATCAATGTAAGTTACGTCTATTTTTGTGCGATTTCGTTTGCGCGTTTTCTGAGGAACCTATCTATCGTGTAAAATGAGACCCAGGTGTATTGTAATTTACAGCAATGAAAAATAATGTATACTTAGAAATATTAAAAAGAGTTCATTATAAATGGCTTTTGATTATAGAGATCTAATAACAGTTAAAAATAAGCATTTGATAAATTAGTTAATTTTTGCATTAAAAAATAAAGCTGGATGTTAATATATTACGTTATATTTAAAAATAAACAACTCATATAATAATATTATCAATTCATTCTCTTCTTTTTATCACACATATAAATTGTGAGCTGAATATTTTATTGCATGCTCATATAGAATCTATCTTGTGTCAATTTTTATAATAATAAAAAAATATATTCCTTATTAATTTAAACAAGATTTTAAAACTAGATAAACTTTTATATTTTAAAAATTATAATCAAAGAACCAAATTTTCTGTTTTTCACATTGCCTTGAAGTTTTTTTTTTTTTTAAGAAATAAATTATTAACTAGAATCTTGTTTGGTCCATTTGACTGCAACTGCATAGCTTAATATGTGTGATTCTATGGAATCTATATAATTTAGTTCAAGGCTCATAGTCAATCTGACATTCCGGATTAAGTGTCTGCATGACCAATTCCTTTTCCTAACTTATATAAGAGTTCAAAATTGTAGAATACTAAAATATGTATCCATTTGGTCAACCTTTAACTGGTATGATTCAGAATCTTCTTTAGATTACAATAGAGATTATGATTTGTAGAGATCTTAAATGCACATCTGTATACATATTCGTAAAATTTCTTCACTGCAAAAACAATTGCTAGAGCTTTCTTATCAAGTTCATTGTAGTTCTTTTCAACTCCAAACAACCAGATATCCAGATATTCGGAATGCAATAATAAGCCAGTCAATTACTGCTGCGGTCAATATTCATGCCAGAGCCGCAAATCTAGCAAGCAACGCATGTTGCTAGACAACTTTAGGATATTCAGCTAGGCTCAACAAAAAGAAAACCAATTGAAACTCGCATAAATCAATGCCCAGAACAATGCTTAAATTGTAAGTAAACATTGCCACAACTCTCTTTCCCATTGTCAATACAAAGAATGGAAAACAAGCCCTGGAACTATCGATGGGGACCAAAAAGCCAACCGGTTGGAAACTGACAATCATGAAAACCTAGGTAAAGATATTTAAAAATACTGGTCACAGTCTAGACTCTTTATTTTAAATTAATGAACTTAACGGACTATTAGAACTATAGCCTAAAGTCATTTATATTATTCTTATGTAAAATTTATTGTGATATTTTATATAATATTAAATATATATGTGCATAAATAATTAAATATTAATGTTTGCATTAATTGTTATTTTGTCTATTTTCTCTTTCTCTCCTGCCATTGTGTCACCAGTAAATTAGTGTATAGTTATTTTATGTGTTAAGTAAATATGCTGGACTCTGAGACAGAGTGTGAGCTAGTCATAGGATATTTCAAGTGCAGGATTATGGGCCTATCGTCTAGGTATACTAATTATAAATTATGATTAGCTGGTGCCTGAGATTTACCTCTAAACAAATAAAATGCTTTGGATGGCAGGGGTTTGAATCTAGCAGTCGAGGTGGCCATGGTCTGGAAATGTGATCATGATATGTTTTAAATAGCTCGGTCTGACCATGGGTATCGTTAATGGTTCTGCTATCAATGGTATTCTCCCCTCTGCTTGAAGGGCCGGTCCATTCACGTAATATTAAAAATATAAAAAACCCAATTAAACAACTTCTATTAAATGGACCCGGTTCAATATATATATACAGACATGTGTGAACATATCCACATGTTAAAATCATAAAATGAACAAGAATCAAAAACAATTCAAGAAATTGTAAAAGCATACCAGTTTAGAAAGTTCTGAAGACCATGTATTGGTAGGAATAATTCTTTCTTTTGGTACCCAATGCTCATAAATCCACATAAGTTGATTAACAGCTTCTTTTCCTTCTACAGTTTGTTCGCCACCAATAAGAACACGATCAGGATTAAGCAGATCATTAATAGCTGAACCCTCAGCTAAAAATTCAGGATTACTTAAAACCTGTAAATATATAAACATTATTTTTTTTAAAAAAAAAAAAAGAGGACACATATACATAATTTAATTAAAAGTACAAATTGTCATTTAGAAAAACATATACAGGTATAATACTGTAATTCAACACTAGTTTCCTAACTTCGAGAATTGATGATTTTTGCCAGATTAAAAAAGATATAGTAATAATTCCACAATATTTCATCAATATAAATTCTCTGAATTTTAAAATAATGTTATGGTAATGAAAACTTTAACATTGGAGAAATAAAATAAAAACAATCAACTGGTTTATTGCTTGGGAAATCATTTTTAAAAAGTTGAGCTTCAGAAATGCCAGACTGAGGTTATAATTCATAAACCTTGAACTCCACAGGCAACCACTCTACCATTGCATGCACTAAAACATGAAGGGCAGTAGTTGAATGGATTCAAGAGCTAAAAATTCCTGGATTCAAACTCAATCTGTTACTTTTATTTTTGTGCTCAAAACCGTCTCTTGAGCAAATAACCATTTGATTATTATTTTATGTAATATTAGTATTAAATAATAATTACTAACTTTTACTATCTATTGGCTCATTGAAATTTATGAGATAGCTCTAAAATTGAGATATCAGAGATAATTGCACTAAAGGGAACATAAACTACCATCATTGATGATTGTTATGATTTAGTCATATTTCTTTGATGTCGGTCACTTAACCTGCCTTTGGGCATACATAGAATGAAAACATATTTACAACAATGTTCTGTATATTAAATGTATTTCTAAATCAACACAGCATCTTTATAATAAAAAATAAACATTACTGATTAGTTTTCCCCAATTCAATTTATTATATTAAATAATAATATTTAAATATTAATTTTAATATATTATAAATATAAATTTATGATGTATTCTACTCATACAATAAAAACTTTATATTGGTAATGAAATTTTTTTTTCTTATTTTCACTTTCCTGAAATATTCACATCAGTCTATTAAGAAACTTTCCTGCATCCTTTCAGTTTTTCTGTAATAAGATTTAAAGATTAAAGTTTATCTATTTTAAGATCAATTATAATTAATATTTTTTAAAAAGTTGATAAGGAAAGTTTTCAGATGATATTTTCAAGGAAATAACTGAAAAAGTAGAATAGCTTATAAATTAAAAAAATAAAATTGAAATATGGTGCTTACATTAATTAACTTTACTAATTTAAAGACATTCATTCAATAACATTTTCTTTGTTACTGGATTTTAAAATATGTATATATCAACGTATTCATTGCATTGCCTACTTTTTTTTTTTTAATCTACAATATATATAAACAAAATCAAATAAATATTACTTAAATAAATAGTAACTCGTGTTGTAATAAACAGGTTAGAGGAAAAACTTGAAAGCTTCCTTTGAATTTTTCCTGAATTTTATAACATCAAATTTTCAGCAGCTAGATTAATATATTAAACCTCTACTTTTAGATATAAATAATTGGAATTTAATAATATTTTATGTATATTTCTCTTTTCTCATTTATCACTTTTCTTTGCTCTTGTTATCTACCCTTTCTTTTCTATCTCTTCTTTCTTTTCTCATCTTTCTTATTGACTTTTCTTTAATTTTTTCTTTGAATAATTTTTTCTCTCATTTTTCTATTATTATTTTCTCTCCTCCCTTCCTTTATGGTCTTAGTGAAGATAATAATAGTTAAAAAATTTGTTTAATACCATACAATCAGATATTCACCGATTTGTCACATTTTCAGAAACGATACGGAAAGGCAATGTTGTAAAATGAATGATAGCTGTCAAATGCATATTGAATGTAAATTAGCTGAAGTCATATGTTACTTTATTTTATTAATACATATCTCATTTCGATGTATTGATAAAATCAACTAAATTTAAATAATACTTAATTATCATCATATAATTTTAAATAATAATTGAATTAATATGTAGGCATATATAAATAAATGTTGCTAATGTTTTTATATATAAATGACTTTTCAAAATAAAAATACTAATGCTAACTTTAGTTTCTTCTTTTTTGATGTTACAGAAATCTGTGCTAAATGATTATTAAATCACTAATCCAATACTACATAAAGGTTGCATAAAGGAATTCACTATTAACTGAAAAAAGATCCTTGGATTCCTCATCATGATTTTAAAGGAACCAAATAGAATCAATTCTTAATTTTCTCTCCATACATTTGATCATCCCCATAATAAATAAATATGGTCAGCTAATTAGCTAACATAATGACTTTACTAGTTTTTAATTCTGGATTTAAGACCAAAAAATACCAAAGCCCTCCTTTTCAGCACGGAGACATTGGTTGAGTTTAATTGAGAGCAATCTAAATGATTACATGTATAAATTAATGCTGATTCTCTTTTATATCTATAATCATAAAAGACAAAAATAAATTTATGGTCTTCATTTTCTAGAAATTGTAAAGTTATCACCAACCTAACAATCAGAGACCTATGGTGGAGGATATTATAAATCATGTGATTACAGATCTACACTTATAATTCAATGATAATTTCTTTATTTAGCTATTTACCACTGTAAATTACTTTCAAGTGAAGAAAAATTGTTTGAATTGAATTTTAAAAAAAACTTAATATTAATGAGAAGCTATCAGACTTTTAAGAATTTGAAAGAAAAAATGAAGAAACAATTGATTTAATAAGGGGATATGTATTTTATTATAAAAGCAGAAATATAAGAAGCAAAAATGAAGTGGAATTTGTTATAAATAAAAGATGAAAGAACAACAAGAGGGATGGTATAAAAGATAGTGGCAAAATTAGTTATTCAAACTTAATGAAAGATCAAATGCAAGTAATTGAGGTCTGTGCCCAATATGTTCTTACTGTGATAAAAAAAAAGTAGAGAATTTTTGTACTGATAATACAGAATACTTTTAATCAGATCAAATAATATTTTAAAATTTTTATAGAAGATTTTAATGGTAGAATTGAAAAATGATTGAAAGATGAAGTTCTATGATTTAATTTGTTCATGGAGACAAAAATAAGAGAGAATATAAAGTGTGAAATTTGAAACAAAAAAAAAACCTAAGGATTATAAATTTCTTCTTGGAAAAAATTCAAAATAGAAATGAATAAGAAAGTTTCTAAATGATATTAAAACATTGAAAAAAAAAAACAACAAATCACACCATAGTACAGGGGTGGGCAAATAGTGGCCCGAGGGCCACATGCGGCCCACTAAGAGTTTTTATGCGGCCCACCAAGACAATCAGAAAAATGTACCTTGGACTGAGATTTCCTTCACATTGCATGACCGAATATTCATCTCATATTGTCCACTAGGATGGCCACATCAATACACATGCGCAGTGTAGATATGATGTGCAGTGCTTTTCCAGTTGATCTGGTTAATTTCAATTTTGTCTTTGCATTAGCAAATATATACATTTCCAACTTTAGTGAGACCATGAACGCTCCGAAAAAATGTAAAATCGGTAATGAATGTCATGTGTTTAATAAACAAATATTTCTTTGGTAATACAGGGAATAAAGCAGTGTGTTTATTGTGTCGTGAAAAAAAGGTGCGGCCCTCCACTAACCTTCGCTTTCACAAAGTGGCCCCTGATGCAACCCTCCACCAACCTATGCGGCCCCTGAGCCAAAACAATTGCCCACCCCTGCCATAGTATAATTTTCAAGATCATCCAATTGCTTAAGCATTCTCCATATGAATGGTCTCCTATCTGTCCTTATTTGCAGGAAAAACTGACAAAACATTTGAATCTTTTAACTTTCAAATATTCTGTGTTAAGTACACATACATATACATATAAAAATGAAAAGAAACATACAAAAACTGATTATACTAAAATAATTTTATATATTGTTTACCTACCTGAAATCGTACACCTTGCCGATGATTTGCTTTTAAAATATTACTAATACTTTCAGCAGCTCTCACTGGAACAGTACTTTTTTCCACTACTATTTTAGTACCACTAGAAACTTCAGCAATCGTACGTGCACAAGCTTCAATAAATTTAAGATCAGCAGCTCGCCCCTGGTTAAAAATAAATAATATTGAAATTAATTTATGAAGTCCAAAATGATTTACTTTAAAAACACCTAATATATATTTTTCATAATTTGAAATAATCAATCAAATAATACATTATTTGACCTTTTTTTTTTTTTGATTATTTTCGGCATCTGCTTTAGATGAAAGTGGTAATTCTCTTTAGTCCAGAATCAGGTGGAGTCTTCATGGACATTGGATCAGGGCCAAGACTTCTATTTATATTTTAATTATTAACTTAAATTTACAATAAATGACTCTGGAAGAGAATGAATTACTATTCCTAATAAAAAATCTGTAATAATCAAAATAGTGATTTCATGAATAAAATTTTTAAAGATATTGTAAACATATATTAGAAAAAATAGATAAAAACCATTTTATTAACTTCAATTCATTTTCAATCTGTTTCAATAAATTCACTAAAACAAAATTTGTATGATTAATTCATTAACATAAATTTTTTGTATTCTCTTTTTTTCTTCTTTGTTTAACATATCAATAGATTTGACACATCAAACTGATCTAGTGACTCCATTTCTATAAACACTCTAATTAAGCCAATTGTTTAATAATAGTTCATATCTCTTCAAGTCCAGTAAATTGTAGTTCATCATAAAAACAACAGAAACAATTATACAATGACTTCTATTAAATTAATTTAAAGACAATACAATAAAAGTTTTACCATAATTTTTTTTTTCCCATGTGTCATAGCATCAGCCAGGAAGTAAATCCGCTAACTCGTGACAACTGCTTGTATGGCAGCTAATAATGTTTTCAGCAATTCACAATTCCCAGAGAGCTACAATTTCTCATGGACTCTCAAATAAGCAAATTTTAACTGCTTGGGTGTTTTCAGCTGACCATCCGCGATTCGTTGAAGTTCAGTTTTCTTTTCATAATTACGGAAAAATTAAAAGGACTGTGCATGCACGAATACCACAGTTCTTTGCGTCTTCTTTCGTTCTTTCTGTAGGTAGTTGCCATTTTTTTCTACGGCAAAAAGTAAACTTTTTATGAATTTTTTTCCAAGGAAGGTCAATTTTTTTCTCAGTTTTTTTAGATTACACGGAGACAAAATGACGCAAAGAAAGTAATCGGCAGATATCAATGCAGAAACAGATTCTTTCAGCCTCAATGAATTTGAAATTCCTAAACTATTTTATTCCAATGACAGTTTACATACAGCGATCTACAGGAATACTTCACATCATCATCCAAAGAAGTAGAAGCAACCACTTTACCAGCAAAAAGGCAAAGAAAAAATATAAATGTTGTTCTGGACAATAGGAGTAAAGCAGGCCCATCAACTAGTGCTTCTAATATGCCTTTGAATGTTACTACAGGACAGGTTTGAAGTATTCGACTGTGGGTGAGTATTCTATCTTAGATTTCTTTTATATGTTATATGTGTAAAAATTATTGAAGAAACGAATAAATATGCCATATTTTGGCAATATAATAAAAAAATTCTGAACAAAAAAAAATGCAAAATTTGATCGTATTTATAAAATTCAACCTACTATAGAAAAATGCAATGTTAATTTCAAAGCTGCACATCAGATGCACAGAGAGATTGCAGTTTTTATTGTTTTTGTTTTACTAACTTAGTTTTTATTATTTTTGTTTTACTAACGTAGTTTTTATTATTTTTGTTTTACGAACATAGTTTTTATTGTTTTACTGATTACTTTTGCCGATTGGTAAACAAGATCTGGAATGATTTATCTTTTATTAATAATAATATTGAATAATATGAAATATTTAATATTTTGTATATTTATATTAGATAATATGAAAAGATATGCTTCTCTGGAAGACATCCTGAAAGAGGTAGAATATAAACATTTTTTTATATATAAATATGTGCCTTTAGAACTTTTTTAGTAATCTTTGACTTCTCATATTCTAAATTTGTAAATTGTTTTCTGTATTGGCAATGAGTATTCAGTATGATGATGTTATGAACAAGGTTGGTTTATCCAAAGTCTAAAATCAAAATAATTTATAGAGATAAGTAATAATATCTACACTTGTTTTATTATTTTTACATTCTGATAGAATTCTAATTTTTTTTTTATCTTTTATTAAGGAGAATGTTTTTCTTCCAGATACCTTGCTTGAAGTTTTTCAACTTTGGGGTCTAAGAACAAAATGAAAAAGTCTTATCTTCATATTACTGCAAGTTCTAAAGCTATGGATTATCTCAGGTAAGACATATTATATATGTTTTTAAGGATAATTTTGTGAGGAATACAAAGAAATTATCACTGAAGATATAATTTGAACTTTAGTTAATGATAATTTCCAAATTATGAACAAACAATAAAATAATAATTATTTCACATGTAAAAATTTCTTTTTTTTCTTTATTTTTTATATAGTTATCACTATTTATTTTATGCTTATTGTTTTCCTTAGTTTTTCTAGTTTCTATCAATGTAATTTTTTTTGCTCTAACATTATTAAAACTGAAGTTATTGTGAAAATTGTGTCTTATGTCAGTTTTTAAAAAAATTCAATATGGCGCATGACCCTCAAGCAGTTAAGTTGATAAAATATCAAAGCTACCAGTAAGAAATTTAACCAGCAAATAGTTATAGCACTACTGCTAGGAAGACTATTATGTACTACCAAACAAAGAAATGTCATTAAAGACAAAGTAGGTTTTACTTTGTATTTGCAATCTTTTACAATATAAACATTAATATAAAGTCTCTACAGTGTTCTCAAAGAAAAACAATTGTTGTGAATAAGGATTTAAATTAGATACACATTTACAACCTAACATCAAATGAATTTAACTGAATTGACTAAGAGCCATATGAATAAAAAGTCCTAAGTTTGATAAAAAAAAAAAAAATTCAAGCTTCATCTGTTAAGATTCAACTCATCATAGACTTGGAAGGCACATGCATTACTGCAACATCATGATATCATTAAATTTGTGTGTGTGTGTGTTGTAGTGAAAGTTTTCATGGGTAGAAAAAAAGAAAATTAGAATATGATTTAAGGAACAACAAATAGAAATCCTCACTAAGAAGAATTTTTCATGAACAGAACAAAATAGAACAAGTTATTGCAAGTTTTTTTAAAAAAAAGTGATCCTCAATCTTGGAATAAATCACAGAATTATCCAATTAATATTGTGAGGAAGACCCATTCATTTTTTTCAGAACTAAGGTGTATTTCGAAGTTCTTGTGATTATTTCTAAAATAATAATGAGGGTGTGAGTACTTTGTTTTTTTCCTATTTGAATTCTGAACAATAATAAATAAAATGAAACCCAACTTATAACCATGTCTCAAATTTTTAGGTTAACTAACTTAATAAATTATTGTTATTGAGTAAAGGAAGAAAATAAATAAAAAGTCTCTGTAAAATAGAAATATGTTGAGTTTCTTCAATTTGATCTCTAGAATTTTCTCACAGTACAGAAATTATATTTTTTCTAATTTTACCATACTCTGATGCTGACAAAGTTAAGAGTATGTGGAAGATGTAATTGATATTTGACTAAAAGCATTTATATGTTCCTAAACTCTTACATTAATATGACAATTTGATTGACCTATATAAATCCTGTAACAAACAAAAACAGAATTTCACTGAATGTATGATATTTTAATTTTTGGAAAAAATCCAGTTTTTGGACTGTGGAAAATGATATTTTACTCTTAAATTTAAAAAGATAACTGCAATCAAATCAATGATCTCTTTAATGTATGCAAGAATATCTGTGTTTTCATAAATAAAGGCATTTTTTAAAACTTTTTTTTAATATTAATAATCTATGCACTATAATTATATGCAAAAGAATGTCTTTTAACATATATAAGATTGTAATACAAAATAAAAATTGAGATATCTCTTTTTGTATGAAATTTTCCTAAAAATAGACTGTGATTACATATCAGACTTTCTAATTATTAAAATATCTGAAAAAGACATTTATTACTTTTAACTTTCATGATAAACTTTATGTTTAGTAATGATCATTAGGAAACACCACAAGAGATGCAGAACTTCAAGTCTATGCCAATGTTTATCTAAAGCAACAATAAAATCATAAAGTTCTTTATTTTTTTCACGTAAACTAAGTTAAATTTTTTTCCAACAGGTACATGGTAAATAAAGTCAGGCTGACAAAATTAATCAATAAATCAAGAATGGTAAGTTTAAAAATGTTTAATCTTAGGCTATATATTATTAATCAGAGAATATAAACAATTAGCAAGATATCTAGTTATAATATATGAATGACCCAATAATACAATCAATACAATCAATAAGTCTCAAAGATAAAAAAGGTAAAAAAAAAAAATAGATTTTGAGAGTTCATTAGATTCATCAATAATTCAAGATATCTTGATTAAAATATCTGAAGAAAATGAAGATGGGAAAAAAATTAAGTATGGCCTGAGATAACTGAATGGTATTACTAAGGATCAAGACTATGAAAGAATATTAATAAATAAAACTTAAAATGGTCATTTTATTGCAATGTAATTAAACAAAAAAAAAAGGGACAAAACCATTGTTTCATGTGTGAATATCTTCAGGAATAATCTCAAATCAGGCTTGACAACCGAATCCTATAACTTCTCAACTTCTACATGCCCAAAAATTACATAAAAATATTTAAATCATTAATTAAGATCTGAAAATAATTTAAACTGCAGTTCATTAAATGCAAATTAAAAGATAAAACCAAAACTGACTCAAAAAGTGATCTTATATGTCAAGTTTCATATCAAACAGAGCAAAACCAACTACAAAATTCATTATCATAACAGTACTTTTATCAACTACATAAATAGTTAATCAAACTTCAGACATAATTGTATTAATATATATATATTGTTCATTTTTATTCGTATATCACCATCATAAACCAAATTGGAAATGAATTTTAAGATGCATAATCTTAGATTTTATAAAGTTAAAAATATTTACTTATTAAACTATGAAAAATAAGTCATTTTAATTATCATGGGGTTTGAACTTGGGCTTAGTTTAAAGTCATATAAATGCTATAAATCCTGGGTAAAATATTTATTTTCCAAGGTATATAAAAAATAAAATAATAAACTATAAATTAATCATCATCATCATCAACCATTATCAATCCACTGCAGGATGAAGGTCTCTCCAAGTTCAATCCATCTTTTCCTATCTTTAGCTTCTCTTCTCCATATCACCCCTGCACACTTTCTTATTTCATCCATCCATCTCACATGTGGTCTCTTTCTGGGTCTTTTACAATCTCTTGGAATCCAGTTTAAAATTTCAATTGTCCATCTATTATCATCTCTTCTAGCAATATATCTGGCCCAACTCCAGTCTTTTAATTTTTTCAATGAGGTCAGTAACACCTGTTTGTTCTCTTACCCATACATTGCATTTTCAATCTCTTCTTGTTACTCCCAACATGCATCTCTCCATACTTCTTTGAGTGTTTCTATTAAATGTCCAAGTCTCAGATCCATAAGTAAGAACTGGTAAAACACATTTATTAAAAACCTTCCTTTTCAAACACATAGGCATATTTCCTTTTACTATCAAGTTATTTCTACCAAAAGCGCTCCAACCAAGTTTAATTAATTCTATGATTAATTTCATCCATTATGTTTCCATTCGTATTAATAATCTGACCAAGGTATTTGTAACTGTTAACTTCTAACTCATCATAATCAATCTTTATTTTCATATTTTGATAAAATCTATTAAACCTTACTTTAGTTTTTTTAACATTTATTTTTAGTCCTACTTTCCTACTTTCATCAGATAACTCCTGCAACATTTCCTGTAACTCTAAAGCATCATTTGCAAAAACAACTACATCATCTGCAAAATCTAAATGACTTAAATAATCTCCATTTACTTTCACTCTTTTAGCTTCCCATTTTAATCCACAAAACACTTCTTGCAGCACTACTGCAAAAAGTTTTGGAGACATGGAGTCACCCTATCTTACACCCTTTTCAATGTTGATTTTCCTATTATCATTATGTAATCTAATTGTTGCTGTTGCATTTTTATAAATATTCTTTAAAATATGACAATATCCTGGATCTACACCTTGATGATCCAATGCTTTAATCACCGAAGAAATGTTTATAAAATCAAATGCCTTTTCATAATCTACAAATCCTAAGCATAATGGCAACTCATATTCATTTGTCCTTTCTATAACTTCTCTCAATACCTGAATATGATCTACTGTACTAAAACCACTTTTAAATCCAGCTTGTTCTCTTTGTTGGTGGAAATCCAGTGTTTTCTGTAGACGAGCTGTAATTATCTTAGTAAAAATTTTGTATAAAACTGATAAAAGTCTGATAGGTCTGTAATTTCTAATATCTTCTTTATCACCTTTTTTAAATATTAATATTAATACTGCATTCTTCCAATCATCTGGTACATCTTTATTCTTCCAATCATCTGGTACATCTTTATCATTTAGATATTTGGTATATAACTTTGCTAAAAAAAATTCTATTTCTTCACCTGCTTCTTTTAATATATCAATTATAATTCCATCATTACCTGGAGCCTTCCCTTTCTTCATAAATTTAATTGCATGTCTCACTTCCTCATTCAAAATTCTGGGCAATTCGGAAGATATAATAAGTATAGGAGACACTTGTTCTTTATTACTATATAATTCTTGATAGAAGTCTTCTACACATTTCATGATGTCATCTCTCTTTTTAGTAGTAATGCCATCTTTTTTTCTTATTGCAGATATAAATTTCCTACCAATAAATTGACGATATTTGATAATAAGTAGTAATTGTTTGATAATATTTAAAATATCAGGGAAGTTCAAATCTAATCTTATAAATAAAATATGCTTTATATAGGTAGATAATCACATCTGTCCATATCTAATATTAAAAAGCAATGACTATTTCTGATGAAATCTTAATTTATGTTCCAAAATAAATAATTAATATTTATGCTATGAATTTTGGTGATTAAAAGTTCACAAAAATAATCTCGGATTTAGTCTGTATAAAAATAAAATCAAAAGCAAATTGTATTTTTATTCAGTTCCTATAAGATTTTTTTTTATTATTGTGAAATATTTTAAAACAGATAATATTTGTTTTTAAAAATCGATAAACTACAAGCAACTTATTAAATATTCAAAATCAGAGAAATGGGAAGATTAACCAATGGGAAAGTGCAATTTTGAATAAATTAACAACATGCAGATGATGTTTTTAAGAAGAAAAAAATTGATATAGAAAAAAAGATTACAGATCAGATGGAAAAATAACTTGGTTTTATCTTTAAAAGTTGTTTAAATTCTTTTAAATCATATTATTATTTTTAAGGAATTGATGATGATCTACTTAAGAATTTAAAACTATATATATTATAAAGTTATGTCAAAATGCAGAAGTAAAAGAAAGCTGAATCTCTACTGATGAACTGGACAATTTAATAGTTTTCGGAAAATATGGAAAAAAATATTAGAAGAATGAAAGGAAAATGTTGTACATTTATGCCAAAGTATTGTAAAGTAATATATAAACTCAAGGAAAACACCATGAGTACTATGTTAATACATAAATTAATTAATAAGCAAGATGAAATATTTGTGTCATGGCTCTCATAGTAGTGGTGTGAGATTAAATTGGAATCAATGGATCAATAAAAAGAAAATGATGCCTGACAGAGTTAAGTATATCTTTTTAAAGATAATTAAAATTAAAACTAAATTAGTAATGAATAATAATGGAAATATTTGCATATGGAAGAGTGTACCTAGTATTAAAAGAGAATATATGTGTATCTGAATAAAAATTTCAATGAATAAAAGATATAAACATATTATTAGTTTTGGTATAACTTTCATGTATAATAAAATTTTATAATGAGTTATATATATGGTAAATGAAGAATTAAAATTTAGAAGGATGTATGAATATAATACAAGGCAAATGCAAAAGGAAAATTTTAAATGAAGATTATATTTATACTTGTAATAAATCATAGTGGTCTGCTCAGAAAATAAAAGAATTATTTATCAAAACTGTAAATAAAAAACAAGATAAGTGTGAAAAATCAAATAATTACTGAAGATAACTAATAAAGAATTTTAAATATGTATGGGAGAATAAAAAGTTGAATAAATTAATGGATTTGAGAATATAAAATGTATATTGAAGATAACATCTGTCTATGTTTAAAGAGGTGTAAAATACTCTTTCTTATTGATAAAGAGTACGTAAGAAATAATGAGAAGATTGAAGCATAGTAGTGGATCAGTGAATATGAATATTATAATAAATCTGAGAGGTATTTCAATAAAATATATTGTGCAAGTTGAAAATAACCTTTGATTGTTAAGAAGGAAAAGGGAAACCAAAACATCGTAAATGACCTGATGGCTTTGGAATTTTATAGTTTTGGTAATTTTTTATGGGAACAAAAGAAGCAGAAATGAGAATAATGTTGATGCGTAATTGTGCAAGTTGAAAATAACCTTTGATTGTTAAGAGGGAAAAATGAAACCAAAACATCGTAAATGACCTGATGGCTTTGGAATTTTATAGTTTTGGTAATTTCTTATAGGAACATAAGATGCAGAAATGAGAGTAATGTTGATGCGTAACTAGTCTGAAGCTTTGGAATAATTGGAATGCCATTAAAAGTTAAAGTTTTTTTTGGAAAAGATGGACTTACATTTAAAAAAAAAAAACAATTTGTAACATAATACTTGTATATATTGTTTAATTTTATACTTTAAAATAATTGTTATCACTATGGGGGGGGGATCAATAGAGAAATTAATAATTGATTTGTTTATCTATGCAATTGATTGTTTAAAGTTTTTATTTTATTAAATATTGTTAGATAATTAAAATAAATGGATATGAACTATGAGCTAGTGAAATGTACACATAAAAGTAGTTACATATATTTATTATAAGATGGGATATGTCTGTGTACGAATATAATATTGAAAATGATGAATGGTGGTATTTAAAGTTTGATCTTATGTTTAAAATAGAGTCATAACTAATTCTAATTTATGATTCTTTATAGCTATTATTTATATGAAATGTATAAAACAGGTATAAATTGGAAATAGAAAGTTAATATCTGATTTGTTTAGATAAAAGGAGGATAAAGATTTATTTTAGAATCCACCAAAGAGTGGTCTATCAATATTTAGCTTAATATAAATTGTAAATGAAAATTAGTTCAAGAGAAGATAAATTGACATATTTGAGATTGCATGGTATCAATGTTTCATTTTGTTTTGTATTTAATTATAGAGTTTGATAATAAGCCATAGGAAAATTGAGTGTGATTCCAAAAAACAAATTAATGATTTCATAAGTATGGTATTAATATCTTTTTAGTGCAAGGTAAGAGGAAAGATCAAATGATAAATATCATAAAATCTAAACACAGATAAATATGTAATATTTCACATTGACATCATTTTAGTTAAGAAATAAAACAATAATCCATATTTTAAATCTTATATTTACAGCATAATCTATAAGAGGTAATGAGTCTAAATCAAATCCATAAAAAAAAAGAGGGAAATGATTATTTAATAAATATACATGATTTTATTATATAAGAAATAAAATTAAATATAACAACATCATATTGTATGAGAAGGGAGTTTTTTAATTTTAAATGTCTACTTGTAATTAAAGGGAACAGAAATGTTTAAATGTTTATATATGTTACTGTATTATATTGTTATATAATGTTATTAATATTATGTATTAAGTTACTTAATAGTTCAAAATAATTTTTGGAAGATTTTGTAAATAATATGTTATTAAAATTAATGTTTAAAAGTTTAACAAAGTATTTAAAGTTGCATTTCTTTTGTTTGGATCATCATCACTACATCATCATCAGAGAGTATTAATTGTAATTTACACATTAACCAAAGCATACAGTTTAAGATTTGAATAAAAAATTAATCCAGTACAAGATAATGTATAACAATCATTTAAGAAAGCATTTCTTAGATGAGATCTTAAATTTTTGCAAACAGCCTTGATCACATGAATCATTAATAAAATATATTGCAAATTTATTAAAGTATTTTATTTATAGGAAATCAGAGTATGAATTAATTATTATTTAAAGTTATAAATTATGATTATAATTTAGATAACACTAGTTATTTATTAGTAGTATAATTTTAATTATAGAGTAAGGTTATAAGTCTTTTCTTAATTAAGACATTACCTAGTAAAATCCCTCTTGATATTCTATAGGTGGAATGAATAGCTAATTTAAATCAATGATAATCCTGAGATCTCTTTAGTATAATATTATTAATATAGGTATTCTTAATTATTACTCCATAAAAATAATAATAATAAAAGATCAATATGCAATAAAATGATAATATAACTCATTAATTAGATAATTATAGATGTTTTATTAAGAATTGTTAATCATGGGAATATTTAGATACTTAATAAGGAGGAGTGTCTTGGTATTCTTATGCCATTGAGCAAATGCTTTGGTATTTGTTTAATGTTAAAGAGTATGTGATTTTGTTGATAGGATAAGTGGGTCTCATAATTGTTAATATTAATTAAACATAATTTAAAAATAATTAGGAATATCAAATTATATCTAGATTAAGTGAAAGTATAGTCTAATTTAGGACTTATCATGGTTTCTAGGAGTCATTGTCCTATTGGCAGTGTACAATATATATATATATGTGTGTGTGTGTGTGTGTGTGGCTGACTGTTTCAATTATTAAATCACAAAGATATGTACTCATAGGATACAAATAAAAGGAAGATATGTGTTAGAAATTGATTAAGAAATTATAGAAAAACTGACATGGTCAAATAAACATTAGCACTGACAAATCAATATATTCATTAGCAGGCAATATAAAATTAAAAGATACAACACAGTGCTTGAGGAGATGGTAGTAATAAAAAAAAACACTGCAATCATATGAGTTTGGCAATAAACTAAAGATTGTTAGAGACAGATCTGAAATTTTGAAAGACTTTTACAATTCCTGATGATAGCTAGAGACTGCTAAATTTGAAGTTCAAACAAAGCCAAGTAACAACAGACATAGCATCATAATATGTTCAGCGATGATTTTATGTCAAAACTAATAACTGTTGAGTTCTGAATTAGAAATAACATCTGCCATCATACACAAATATGTCTTTCATATTTTGTGATATATTAACAGCAATATATCAGTGCAATACTATATGACCAAAATTTTCTAGGCAATCATTGCTTTTTCAAAATGTAATTCTGAACTTTCCAACATAATAACACACAAAATGCTCATCAACTCTCAATAGTCTCTATAATGAATACATAAGCTTTCTTGTTCTGCTTAATATGTAAACCTGCAAGCATTTCTTAAAATTTCAGAGAATTACAAAATATATAAACAATGAGCAAACAAATATACTTCAGAAGACCATCAAATACTTTGACCTATTTGTGCTATATCATGTATTTAACTACAATGCATGTAAATTAGTATATACAGAAAATATTGTCTCATTCATATTATGTTGTTCATTTTTTGTTCTAAGGTCTGGTGAGATCTGAATTCGAAATGTCATCCCTAAATAATGTTAATTCTGTCACAAGCTATATAATGCACACATTCATACATCAATATTATGCACATATAGATAAATCCAATAAGAAAAAAAAATCTGCATATTAAAATTGCCCTTTTACTTTATAGTATATGGATGACTAATTAATTCCCTTTCAAAAAAAAAAAAGTTCAAACATATGCATTACTTTTTTAATTGGTATAAATAGATGACTTCTAACAGAATTTAATTTTCACTTAAATTAACAATGTGGTCAACATCTGTTTGTCCAGATTCTATGATAAGTTTTATGTAGACAGAATTCACAAATAATAATCCCTCCCATCCCAACGTTTTTTTTTTAAACAATTTTTTTCATTAAAATTGGCTGTATCATTATAATTAAAAAAAAAAAATTTAATTGTAAATATTTAGAATTTAATCAAATGCCAATATTATACAGAAAACAAAATTAAAACAAATTAATTATAAAATAAATATATTACAATAATTAAAAAATCTAAAATATTTTTGCACTATAATATATAGTTGCATGTGCTTTTAAAGTTAATCTAAATTGAAATAATTACAAATTATGATTTATAGCAAAAGTTATGGAATACTATACATATTAATTAGAATAATGAATAAATATACTTTTTTTATTTATCAATGTGAGAATTTAATAATATAATCTGAATGAGGACTAAATCATTATAACTGTTTATATCATTGTATATGAGCTATTATAGAAAAGTTGCATAGTTTAATGGTTAACACATCCATCTGCAAACCCAGATCTGGGTTTTAAATATAAATCTAAGTTGTAGCTTTTTTTCCAATAGGATTTTCAAGCAATGTGAGTTTGCTTTCAGGTAATTGTCTCATATAGTCGAACTGTTTACCTAGTTAATCAATTATTGATTAATTGGTAAACAAATGGCCAACTTTTATTAGTTAGAAGATAAAACCAGGAAGGAAAATTTTAAGAAACTTTACTACCTGGCAGTTAAAAAACTAAGTAAATATTGTTTTCTTCAGTATTTATCTGTAGAAAGATGCAATAAAAGCCAGAATATTACACTGCAATTTGACTTCTTAGAAAAAAGCATAACATGAAGTAAACATCAGTTTTGATCTTTTGCATATTTAGATTGTTCATTAAACACCTACTCCATTTGTTGTTAATATCAATATCTGAATGAATATGAATTATGGTTATAATTTTTATTACTAGATACTTGCATTATATAAAGTTTTACTAAGCTTTTATAATCAAAACTTTTATAATTAGTTGGATATAGATTTGTTCAACAGCATATACAAATAATATCTTGTTCACATTACTTAAGATTTCATTCTATCTGTTACTTAAAAAAAAAAAAAATGAATAAAAGGTTATTCACTGAATGGATACAGAGAAAAATTGTTTTTTTTTATTAAAAAAGTAATTTAAGCAAAAATTCATCATAATAAAGAATTGCATCATCATGCAATATTTACATAATTTTTTATGAGAAGTAAACTGTTATAAAATTAAAAAAAATATGATACTTTGATTTAGCATATATAAAGTTACCATAAAAATTTTCTTTTAGAATCTTTTTGCTGAACATGTTTCGTTTAAACATCAAAAAACCACTTAAAAATTAATCAGAATTTCTTTGATAAATCTAAAATAAATATTCTCACCAGTATTTCAGTTTTTTTTTTTTTGTTTTTGTTTTTTTGCAACTTATATAAAAATGTGTCTCAATATTGCCTTTGTGATTTATTTAGCCCTAACAAAAATATATAAAAAGTCAAATTTTTAGCATCTATTTTAACATTTATCAATTATTGCAGAAAGATGTTATCTAGTGTTCTATAGTGGAAATAAAAAAACAATAACAAAATAAAACATGAATAAAACTGAATAAAATTATGATAGAGAGATTCAATAAAAGTTTAAAGAATTGACTAAATAATATAACAATATACTAAATATATAAAAAACATACCTATACAACTTTATATATTACCTTATTATATAATTTACCATTCATTTTTAATTGACCAAAATTTACTAAAGTTTTATAAATATTAATACAATTATTTAAGTTATGCCTAATATGTTTCATATATTTGTTTCTTTTTTTTTTTTTTTTATCTTTAATGTAATTTAAAAGTTTAATATTTTTTGTAGCATTTATTTTACATATTGTAAGAGTAGCTTACAACCAGCCTTTATTTATCCACACCACCAAATCAAACCCATTCAAAACATAAGCTTAACTAGTAGGCAGTTGAATATGCGCTATCCTTTTTTTTTTAAACATACATATATATATTCGCGACGAATGTTTGCTTTGTTAAATGCCAAATTAAACAAATGTCAAGGTGAACTAATTTCTCTTCTTTAATGAAAAATAAAAGCCCAATTAAAAAAATCATCTAAACATATATATATACCAACAATAAATTAATTATCAATGTGGTGTATGTCACAAAATAAATATAGTGATGACCTAATGTCAAGCCAATCACTAGGTAACCAAATGTGGAAAATAAAAGTAGAATTCTGTTATCTAATTTTATTTTTTAACTACAACCAATATAATATGTTCAACAATAGATAGCCATAGTGATAAAAAAAGGAAATGGAAAAGCTAGTATACTAAATGCCGAAACTAAATGTGGTATAAAAGCAAACCCAATTCATTTCCATAGTCTTTTGTTATATTTCAAATGATGCAATAATTGTATAAAGCCAACATGCTAAGACCGAATGTTCAAATGCAATAAGAAGATGGATGACTTGTTCGAATGTTCCGAATTATCCGTATAATTTTTGCAGCACAAAACTATACGAAATTCATCATCATCATCATCATCAACCATTATCAATCCACTGCAGGATGAAGGTCTCTCCAAGTTCAATCCATCTTTTCCTATCTTTAGCTTCTCTTCTCCATATCACCCCTGCACACTTTCTTATTTCATCCATCCATCTCACGTGGTCTCTTTCTGGGTCTTTTACAATCTCTTGGAATCCAGTTTAAAATTTCAATTGTCCATCTGTTATCATCTCTTCTAACAATATGTCCAGCCCAACTCTACTCCAGTCTTTTAATTTTTTCAATGAGGTCAGTAACACCTGTTTGTTCTCTTACCCATACATTGCGTTTTCGATCTCTTCTTGTTACTCCCAACATGCATCTCTCCATACTTCTTTGACTGGTCTGAAGTCTCTGTATTGCTCTTCTATTAAGTGTCCAAGTCTCAGATCCATAAGTAAGAACTGGCAATACACATTTATTAAAAACCTTCCTTTTCAAACACATAGGCATATTTCCCTTTAGTATCAAGTTATTTCTACCAAAAGCACTCCAACCAAGTTTAATTCTATGATTAATTTCATCCATTATATTTCCATCTGTATTAATAATCTGACCAAGGTATTTGTAACTGTTAACTTCTTCTAACTCATCATAATCAATCTTTATTTTCATATTTTGAGAAAATCTATTAAACATTACTTTAGTCTTTTTAACATTTATCTTTAGTCCTACTTTCATCTGATAACTCCTGCAGCATTTCCTGTAGCTCTAAACTATTATTTGCAAAAACAACTACATCATCTACAAAATCTAAATGACTTAAATAATCTCCATTTACTTTCACTCCTTTAGCTTCCCATTTTAATCCACAAAATACTTCTTGCAGCACTGCTGTTAAAAGTTTTGGAGATATGGAGTCACCCTATCTTACACCCTTTTCAATGTTGATTTCCCTATTATCATTATGTAATCTAATTGTTGTTATTGCATTTTTATAAATATTCTTCAAAATATGACAATATCGTGGATCTACACCTTGATGATCCAATGCTTTAATCACTGAAGAAATGTTTATAGAATCAAATGCCTTTTCATAGTCTACAAATCCTAAGCATAATGGCAACTCATATTCATTTATCCTTTCTATAATTTCTCTCAATACCTGGATATGATCTACTGTACTAAAACCACTTTTAAATCCAGCTTGTTCTCTTGTTTGTTGGAAATCCAGTGTTTTCTGTAGACGAGTTGTAATTATCTTAGTAAAAATTTTGTATAAAACTGATAAAAGACTGATAGGTCTGTAATTTCTAATATCTTCTTTATCACCTTTTTAAAATATTAATATTAATACTGCATTCTTCCAATTATCTGGTACATCTTTATCATTTAGACATTTGGTATATAACTTTGCTAAAAAAATTTCTATTTCTTCACCTGCTTCTTTTAATATATCAATTACAATTCCATCATTACCTGGAGCCTTCCCTTTCTTCATAAATTTAATTGCATGTCTCACTTCCTCATTCAAAATTTGACAAATTTGTGCGATTTAACAAAATAACTGAACTGACTTTAAATTGATATTTAAAAAACTGAGCTATTATTTGAACATAGACAAAGAAAAAAATAGAACATTGCCAGCCTTTAAATAAAATGATGGAATATTTTTTTTATATATCATCATCATCATCAACCATTATCAATCCACTGCAGGATGAAGGTCTCTCCAAGTTTAATCCATCTTCTTTGATCTTTAGCTTCTCTTCTCCAGAACACCCCTGCACATTTTATTATTTCATCCATCCATCTCACATGTGGTCTCTTTCTAGGTCTTTTACAATCTCTTGGAATCCAGTTTAAAATTTCAATTGTCCATCTATTATCATCTCTTCTAGCAATATGTCCAGCCCAACTCCATTTCAATGTTTTAATTTTTTCAATAAGGTCAGTAACACCTGTTTGTTGTCTTACCCATACATTGCGTTTTCGATCTTTTCTTGTTACTCCCAACATACATCTCTCCATACTCCTTTGAGTGGTCTGAAGTCTCTGTATTGCTCTTCTATTAAGTGTCCAAGTCTCAGATCCATAAGTAAGAACTGGTAAAACACATTTGTTAAAAACCATCCTTTTCAAACACATAGGCATATTTCCTTTTAGTATCAAGTTATTTCTACCAAAAGCACTCCAACCAAGTTTAATTCTATGATTAATTTCCTCCATTATGTTTCCATCTGTATTAATAATCTGACCAAACTATTTGTAACTGTTAACTTCTTCTAATTCTTCATAATCAATCTTTATTTTCATATTTTGAGCAAATCGATTAAACATTACTTTAGTCTTTTTAACATTTATCTTTAGTCCTACTTTCCTACTTTCATTTGATAACTCCTGCAACATTTCCTGCAGCTCTGAAGCATTATTTGCAAAAACAACTACATCATTTGCGAAATCTAAATGACTTAAATACTCTCCATTTACTTTCACGCCTTTAGTTTCCCATTTTAATCCACAAAATACTTCTTGCAGCACTGCTGTAAAGAGTTTTGGATATATGGAGTCACCTTGTCTTACACCTTTCTCAATGTTGATTTTTCCGGTATCATTATGTAATCTAATTGTTGCTGTTGCATTTTTATAAATATTCTTTAAAATATGACAATATCCTGGATCTATACCTTGATGATCCAATGCTTTAATCACTGAAGAAATGTGTATAGAATCGAATGCCTTTTCATAATCTACAAATCCAAAACTTAATGACAACTCATATTCGTTTGTCCTTTCTATGACTTCTCTCAATACCTGGATATGATCTATTGTACTAAAACCACTTTTAAATCCAGCTTGTTCTTTTGGTTGGTGGAAATTCAAAGTTCTCTGTAGACGAGTCGTAATTATCTTGGTAAAAATTTTATATAAAACTGATAAAAGACTGATAGGTCTGTAATTTCTAATATCTTCTTTATCACCTTTTTTAAATATTAATATTATTACTGCATTCTTCCAATCTTCCGGTACATCTTTATCATTTAGACATTTGGTATATAACTTTGCTAAAATTGTTTCTATTTCTTCACCTGCTTCTTTTAATATATCAATTATAATTCCATCATTTCCTGGAGCCTTTCCTTTCTTCATACACTTAATTGCATGTCTCACTTCTTCATTTAAAATTCTGGGCAATTCGGAAGATGTAATAGATATAGGAGGTACTTGTTCTTTATTACTATATAATTCTTGATAAAAATCTTCTACCAATTTCATGATGTCATCTCTCTTTTTAGTAATAATTCCATCTTTTTTTCTTATTGCAGATATAAATTTCCTACCAATACCAAAATGTTGTTTAACATTTTTGAGACTTTTATTTTCTTCTACAGCTTTCCTTGCTATTTCACAGTTATACTTTCTTATATCATTTTCAACTCTTTTCCGTACCATTTTACAAAATTCGAGATATTCAATTCTTTTTAATACATCGTTTTTGTATATCTTCATATTCCTTCTTTTCTTCATAAATTCTCTAGTCTCAGTAGAAATTTTATTAGTCAACTGCTGCTTTTTTCTACCAGCTATGTTTGTTGCAGTTTTTAAAAGTGTATCAGTTATTTTCATATTAATTTCATTCAAATCTGAATCATGTTCAAAATCTCCTAACACTTGAAACCTATTTGTAAGTTCTAATTTAAATTCATTAGAATGTTTCTGAAGATTAGGAATATCAACTGTAAATATTGTTTTTCTTAATAATTTTTGTCTCTCTAGTTTTACATTAACATGTAACTTACACCTTACTAATCGATGATCACTTCCTGTGTTAAATTTATTAAGAACATTACAATCTTGAAATATGTATTTTCTGTTAGTCAAAATATAATCCAATTCTGCTGTACCTTCATTTGGATGCTTCCATGTCCATTTCCTTTTAACATTTTTCTCAAAAAAAGAATTCATAATATAAAGTTTTTCTTTTTCTGCAAACTCCACAGTCTATGTCCTCTCTCATTTCTATTACCATAACCAAAATTACCTACAGCACTTTCATCTTTCATTTGTTTACCAATTCTAGCATTAAAGTCTCCCATAACAATTTTAAAATGTTGTTTACTCTGATCAAAAGCCTTTTGTACATCCATATAAAAATCTTCTACTACTTCATCACTATGAGAACTTGTTGGGGCATAAACCTGAATTATCTGCATTTGGTATCTGCTATTAAGTTGTATAACTAATCTTGCCACTCTGTCCGATACACCATCAATCTCCACAATATTGTTCTTCCACTTTTTATTTATAATGAATCCTACTCCACTTGTATTTCCAATATGTGTGCCTTTATAATAGAGTATATGTCCACTTTTTAAATCAATTGTTTCTTCTCCTTTTCTTCTAACTTCACAAAGTCCAATAATGTCCCATTTAATATAAGACAGTTCTTCTTCTAATTCTTGCAATCTTCTTTCACTTGAAAGTGATCTGCAGTTGTAAGTACCTAAATAAAAAGTCGTCATCAAATGGCAGCCTGGGTCCGCAATCAGGGGATTCTTAGCACCCTCCGCCTTTGGCCACCAACCGCTGCCTTGGTTGATGACTTTACAGCCTCCTGGGAATAAGGGCCATGCTTTATTTTTGTCTGTCATAATTGTATATATTCATTCTGCCTTATCAGGCACTGAGAAGAAAGACCACGGTGTTTCTTGATCTTAAACTCAAGAGGTAAAAAGCCAATAAACTCACCACGCTGGCTAATGCGTGTTGGTGAGCAGCCCATCCATGTTCGTATACTATATGAATAATCACATAGTAATAACAGCTGCAATGACAAGAACATATGGAGTGGACATTAGGAATTTGCCCTGCTCGGTTCCTTTAAGGCCTCCAAGAGGAATCAAAGGGTCTCCTTTCAGTTAATAGCAAACTCCTTTAAGCCATTAAATGCCAAATAGCAAATCAAAAAAAATTAAAACTGTTATAAACTGCTGTGCAATATATCTTAGCAGAATTAACATTGCCATAGGACTGGAGTGCTATTGTTCCAACCCCGGAAGCATGATGATTTAATCTATTTACCTGTATAATACCTAAAGGAACATGGAAATGTCAAACATTAAATGTCTATTTGGGTCAAGAAGGAAAGCAACTGCAGAAAATGAAAACAATATTGTTTCAAGTGCATTGCCAAGGAATTCTAACAAGTAAGGAATAATTTACCACAGAAGAGAGATCCAAAGAAATAGACTGTATTCATAAAAGACATTATTAGCAAACTTATGGACATTCATCAAGATGAACTAATGAAAGTTTTAATTTTATTATGGATTTTTTTTCTTTATATATGTCTGTAAAATTCTAGTTTTATTTATTTCCACAATTGGAGGCTTAAACATGTCTACAATTTGGAAAAGTCCAATATAGGTGAAAGCAACAAAATGAAGGGGGGGGGGTTAAATTATTAAGTTAGATAACAAAATTTTTTTTTATTTATGTCAAATAAAGTTTAAGTCAGCTTTCCCTCCATAGATTTGACATTGATCATCATCACCATGACATGGAATAAGGTAAGATCTTTGAGATTATTCCATATTAAGCACATACACTTATTACAGTACAGAGTTTAACTTTTTTGTTATTGTTAACTAATAATCATTTATATTTATTTTTTCGGTATAAATGACTAATCTTGTGTGGATGTTCTTTCCTATCAATCTTAGGGAACTGTACATAGATAGAAGGTCCCAAAAAAAGATGGAACACCGATAATTAAAACTAAACAAGGCTTCCACAAATATATTTGTATAATATTATAAATTAGCTAGTTAGCTTTGTAGTCGATTTGATAATAAACTTTGTTTTATTTTCATTTGCTTTGTAAATAATTAGTGCCATGTCATGTATCTCTACCATGAGTAAGGGTTTGGCATAGTGAACACATTTAATTGTTGATATGGTAGAAATACATCCTTGACACCCACAATTATATTATTTTATCATGTTAAAAAATTTAAAAATTTTTTGCTTTGTTACTTAATAAACATATTTAACTTATTTACATTAAAATGGTCTCTAGTTTATCAAAATTATTTATACATTCATTCATCAACTTATAATCAAGTACATATATATACACACGCATTTCATATAATAATAGAATAATATGATTGGAAGAATCTTTAAATCAAAGGTGCAGTAGTTGCTACCTAGTGTAAGTTTATCCCTGAAGAAAGTCGAAGACAGATTTCTCCCTGAGTTGAAATATTGAGGCGTAACGGAGCATGAAGGATGGATGAGGTATGGATGAACTAGCCCAAATTGTATCTAAATTTAATGTATAAACTCAGAGCTAGCCCATTTGAGGTAGATACAATCATAGGTTAGGTACTTCAATGCATCATTAACAGCATCCTATACTAAGACCCTAGGTCTGACCATAGTGAGATGTGCCCTCCCCCTTGCTTCTGGTCAAAATCCGGCCAGCTACAATACATATGTTAAGTAATAAAAATATAAAGCAGATTCATCACATCATCCATTAAATGCATTGTTATGCTCTTGGTTCTTATATCTAATTGTTTCCCTGTATAACTGTAAATAGAAACTCATATTACAATGGTCACAATTAATTTTATTTACAATTCCTTTTTATGTAAATAAATCTTTTTTTTTTTTATAGCGCGATGTTTGTAAACTGTAATATTTAACACAGCATTACACTGTTGCACATGCGCTTTGAAGATTTTAACTATAAATGAATGATAACTTCTATTATTTTATAATTGTCTAGGTAGTTATAAAATAAAACCGATATAAAATACCAAAAAGAAAAAAGAAATCATATATAAAATTAATTTTGGCCCAGTGCAATATGATTTCCCATGGTCATGCTGTGACACACTGTGACTTCTTATATGGAGTGAGGAATCTCTTAGCAACTATGCCCAGAGAAATCTGTTAGCCACTTTACCTTCCCTTTCCATTCTCCACCCTAAATTTTCCCATAATTTGCTCCATCCCATTTCCACAACATAATCCTGTCAACTCCATGGCCTTCACATTTAAATCTCCTTATCTTTTCTCAAACCCAGCATAAAAAACAATAACTTACTTTCTGTATAATCACTTAGTTCATATTTATTCTTCCATAACTTCATTATTTGTACCCTTTCTGCTTCCAAGCATTTATACTGAAGTAACAGATGCCTAATATTTTCTATGCCTTCCTTACACAACTTGCAGAGTAAATCACCCATATTTTTCCATTTACATATATATTCTCTTGTTGCTAAAGATCCCAATCGAACCTTAAACAATAAACTACTTTCCTTACTATTATCATAAATTAGTTCACACCCAATGTTCCATTTACTTCTATATATATTTAAACTCATTTCACTCTCCATACTAGTTCTCCATCTCTCCAACTCCCTATTATTTATTAATACATCTATTCTTCTATCCCACTCCTTACTACTATAACACTCAACAATCCTACTAACACAATCATCCCACCTTTTGTACAAGTATACTGACATAAATTCTTTATCCAAATCTTCTACATACCGCATTACTTTTCTCACCCATATTGTTGCCTGCCCTTTACTTGTAACCCAATTAAATACTATTTTGGCTATTTTTTTATTATCCATAAACTGCAATCTACCATTTTCATTTTGCTTTTTGCATCTCTAATATAAAAACTTGACCATCCTATTTCTCCTTGAATTGCCTCTTTTGCTATCCACACCTTTGCTTCTAATGCATGTCTTCCTACTTCCCTTTATACTTACATAATGCATCATTGCCATGTGTTAACCCTGCTAGTGCCATTCCCTTCCATACAATTCTAGCTACATCATATTTATTATATGAAAACACTATTAATTTCTTTATCAATCCCTTTCTTTTCTTTGCTTCATTTATAAATTTTTTCTCCCATTCATCCAAGCAATTTTTCTGATTACTCAAGATGATTCCCAAATAACTATATCTATTCACCATACTTAACTTTATATCCCCCCAATAAGAAATCTTTGTCTTCTCTTTCCCCAGTATTCACCATCATTATATTTGATTATTCTTCACTAGAATTTAATCCCCATATCTTTACCCACCCTTGCACATGTCCTCAGCATAACTTCCATATCTTCTCTTCTTTCTGCTGACAAAAAGACATCATCCGCAAAAAAAAAAAAGACCCAACAATGTATATACTCCCTTGCCACCTATTAACGGTATCTCTATCCCTCTTCCTAGTCTTTCTATTGTTCTCTTCATTTCACTCAAATACAACAAAAACAAAATAGGTGACATAGGGCATCCTTGCCTTAGTCTCACCTCATTTTTAACTTTAACTGATTCTATATCCCCTAATTGATGTGTATAGTAATTATTTCCATATAATTTTTTTAATAGCATCCACTAAAGCTTCATCCATTCCCAGATTTGCTAAACTTATCCATAATCTATTTCTATTTACTCTATCATATGCCTTCTATATATCTATAAAACTCATATAACTGTCTACCTGAATTCTTATTCATATCCATAAGTTATGTAACTACAAATAAACTATCTTCTATATGCCTATCTGACCTAAAACTTCCTTGCATTTACCCCACTACATTATTTTCTTCCATCCATTGCCACCATGTATGAAAAAACTTTATATAAAACTGATGTTACCGCTATCAGTCTATAATTGTTTAACTTTCTATGATCCTCAACCTTTCCTTTAAATAATAATCTTACTCTCATATTACTCCAACTACCCGGAAAAACTCTCTTCTGTGCCATCTTATTAAAATATGATAAACATTTATTTTAGCGCTGTTTCTAATTGTAATACATTTAAAATCAGCCATTCAAGCTATTGTGCACTTTTACGGGTGTTAAATAATAAATGAATACTTTCACTCCCAACACAAGATATAGTATTTAGGAAAGAACAAAATGAATCCACTTGTTCTTTCCAATAATTTCGTCGACGTCATTCATTCAGATATCGTAAGCAGTGGTTTAAAGTGAGTGGTCTATCGTCACGCTTTCACTTACAGTACTTAAGATTTGCCCATATATAAGCATTTGGGCTGGAAAGAACAAGTGGATTCATTTTGTTCTTTTCTAAATACTATATCTTGTGTTGGGAGTGAAAGTATTCATTTATTATTTAACACTCGTAAAAGCGCACAATAGCTTGAATGGCTGATTTTAAATGTATTAAAACATGATAATAGCTTTACTTTTGTCCTACGCCCTAAATTCATTACCATCTCTGTTGCCCATCCATCTAAATCTCTTGCCTTACTTGCTGAAAAACAGTTAGATATAAGAGCCATATAATGCAATCAAGTAGGTGAGATGATAAATCTGCTTTACACATTCACTACTTAACATATAGATAGAAAATAGATACTATAAAAAATATTAAAGCTTTAAATTACATAAAAGATTCAAAAAGAAGACATATATAAAACAGATTATATTAAGCATAACTTAAAATAATTATATAAATAATTATAAAACTTCAATAAATTTAGTTAATAACTGGTGAATTAAAAATGGATAGAAAATTATATAAGATAGTATATGTAAAGTTGTATAGGGTATGTTTTTATTTATTTGGTATATTGTTATATTACATAATCAATTCTTTAAACTTTTTATTGAAGCTGTATCATAGTTTTATTGTTTTTATTCATGTTTTATTTTATTATTGTTGTTATTTTACTTCTATTATAGAACATTAGATAGAATCTAACTGCACTAACTGGTTAACGTTAAACAGATGCTAAATATTTGGGATGGGGACAAATCATGTGTCAAAAATGCTTTTTATGTATATTTATTAATATTGGGCACTTAACAGAATAGCAATACAGAGTTGGGAGTAACATGATGAGATCAAAAATGCAACACATGGGTGAAAGAACAAACAGGTGTTACTGTCATGATTGAAAGAATTAAGAGAATGGAGTTGGGCTGAACATATTGCTAGAAGAGATGATAGTTGAAGTCTTAAACTGAATTCTGAGAGATTGTAAAAAATCTAGAGAGATCACATGTAAAATGGATTAATGAAACAAGTGTGTGTGCTGCGGTGATATGGATAAAAGAAGCTAACAGATTGGAGAAGATGAATTGAACTTGACGGACCTTCTGTTTGTAATGGATCTATAATGATTGATAATGATGATATTTATATAGATGTTATATATAATATTATTTATTTTAATCTATATGACAAAACCAGTATAATGGATTTCATTAATTTCCACTTTTGATATTATTTAACTCCATAAAAATTAGTATTTTATATAAAAAAAACTTGAACAATACAGCAATATTTAATTAGATAATTTATTATTCATTGAATTATTCCAAGTCATAAGAATTTTCTATTTAATAGTTTATCATATCATATTTTGATACTGTACATTAGCTGCCTTTTCTAATGAACTAATTTTTAAAAATGTGAACATAAAAAAATAAGATTGAAAACCTTTGCATCTTATAAGATGGCTAAAAACACTTACAACTTTTGAAAGTAATTTTAATTATCTCATGTAAATATTTTTTTGTTAAAATAAAGATTTAGTCTGTGAAAATTATGACTACAATTTTGTTTTTCCCAGTCTTCGGATACTTATTGTTATATCAATAGCAATTCAGTTGATCTCATCTATCATCATATAGCTCAATAGCTACTGGTGTTGTGAAGGTTTGAGCAATTTTTCCAATCCTATTTTATATTCCACTTAAAGCAGTTAGATAAATCTAAATATATAAATTCATATTCACTTTAAAAATATGTAGGATAGCATAAATTTACAGAAAGTATGCAAAATATTCAAAATGATAATCAAATTGTTAGTCACTTGGGGGATCATACCAGAAATGGAAGTTAGGCTTCAATTGAGGAATTTTTGGTTCTAATTTAGTCATACTGAGTAGTATTCAAAACACATCATATCATTCAAAGTTAAATATTCATTCAAATTAAAGATATATAAAGAGAAGGAAGGAATATCCTTCATCTATTATTAACAAATTAACATTACTTGTTATTCTGGGAAATGTTGAACAACAAAATATTTCAACTGAATATTACAAAAAATGTGGTAATATGTTTTTCATTAATTAGCAACGGAATAAACTTTTCTTCTTTGTAAGAGGAATTTCTTTTATTCCATTTATTAATTGCGAATAAACTTGATTTCTTTATTATATCAGTCACAGTTGAAAAGAGAAGAAACAGCAGAATAAACATTATTAATTAAAAAATTGTTAATTTCAAGGCATCCATTACTTAAAATATTTTTAAAAAATATGATATTTGAAAAAATACAATTTATAAAAAAAATGTCCAATTTAGAAACATTATAAAATACAATATCATTAAATAATGATTTAAAATTTTTCAACTTATGCAAGAACTTAAACAAAAAGTTGTGGATTAGATTATGAAAGTCAGGAACTATTTGTATCCATTTATTACCAAATACTGAATGACTAATTAGGTCAGACATATAAACTACCTATATGAAAATGAAAAAAATCTAAGTCTGATTTTAATACATCCAGGGCCAACTATATTCTGCTAGCTGGATAATTATATAATTTGTTTAACAATAAATTCAAGAGTTTATTTACTCTGAATAACAATAATATTAGTAGACAGGATTAATAGATCAACTGGCTAATTGCTAATTGAACATAGGATTAATCTAGATCACATAACAGTTCATAACTCTATAGATAATTAATAGATAAAAGTATCTTTACAACTGTGGTTCTGTAAGTATCTTACTGCTCACACACATTTATTGAGAGAATCTAATTAGATTATGATGGAAACTCTTCTTGACTGCTAATACTGATTTACTTTACATTTTCTGAAATGCTTCCAACACTCACTTTTTTCCTTGTCTCTTTACGTTACTACTTCTCTGAACACTACTGACTAAACTGAACTGCCAACAGCATTTTATATTCTGCATGCATTTTTATCCACTTTGCTAATTTGCATAGAATTGGCATGCAAATTAGCTTCTTGCAGTAAACTAATTTTCTTTTCTGCATAACACTGTCTATACTGACCAACCTGTAAACACACATACAACTTTATTAATAAAGATATGCATCCAGTCAGAATACTACAGATTTGAAACTGAAAATATTGTACAAATTTTACCAGAGCCATGAACATATATATTAAAATATTTTTCATCCTGATATATGTGAAACCAATTATAGTTATCCTTGATATTGTAACCCAGTGTTTTTGGCACTTGGTTTTATTTAGCATTATTTCTATATGAAATCAATGTTCTTCTTTAGAAAAATAAAAAAATAAAATCAACATAATAATATTTGGTTAATAGTGTGATATTCATTTTGCCTAGACATGATTTGTGTGAATACACAATATGTTCCCAATACAATATCATGTTTTCAAAATGACATGAATAATTTAAGTAAGACATTGTTATAAGAGCAAGTTAATATAATTTAAAACAAATATAATAAACTGTAGTTAGTTTTTAAATGGGTATAGAAGAAAAGAAAAACATAGATATCAATTATCATTTAAGATCGTATTGTTTTTAAGAAAAAGTAACTTCTGATGGATTTAAGTTTGAAAAAAATAATTGTTGTATAATTATAATCACAGATAATTATTGTTGGTTTGAATGTATTTATTATTTTCATTATTAAAATGCTTTGTAATACATTTTAAGTAATACTGAAAACTATATGATTGTAATAAGTTTTTTTTTCTTTTGTTTATGTTATAATCAAATAATTTTTTTTTCTTGGTAAAGGTCGCTAGAGTTAAAAAAACGACCAATTCTTACTCAAGTCATTTTTTTTATATAGTCTGCTTTCTGTATTTCAAAGATATAACTATGCTGAAATTTGGTAACAATTTTTTTTTTAATATTGTAGAAATAAATGTATAATCTAAGGAAAGTTCTATCTACAATGTTTGGCTAAACGTTTTGGTAAGATATCTTGAATTTCTATGCCATCTTTCTATTTAAAAACTTTCTACATTAAGTAATTATCGCATCTTAAAGTTGGATTTTTTTTTTAACAAAACCAAGAAAAATGAAGAAATTAGCTAAAAATATTAATCAAATTTTTATTTTATCTAGATTAAGGAAAACAAATATTTTACAAGTAAAAACTAATTATCTAATGACTTGTTCTTTATTAATATTTTCTTGGTATAGAAGAAAAAAAAAATAAGTAAAAAGAGTGTTAAAAAAAAAAAAAAAAGAACTAAAATATTTTTTTTTTTGCACCTTTGAAAAATAAATCTTCTGTGTTGAGAAATAATGCCATTTTATACATTGGAATATATTTTGTTCACTAAGAATTGTCTAGAAAAATTAATAATCATAATAATAATAAGCTATACACTTGCATGTGAAAAAGATAAAAGATCTATAGAATATGGAATTATCTTATGCAACATTTAATATCGAAACCTGCACTAACAAAAATTAAAGCAAAAAAATACGAGCAGAATTTTTTTAGTTTTTGACATTTATGAAATAACTATATAAATTCAAACTAAGTACAAATATTGAAATCAAATGAAGTGAAAAAATCAACATATTCAGACAGAATTAAACATCAACAAAATTACAATAACAAAAGATTTTAATCAGAATTTTAAAATAAGAATACCAGATAAATTATCTTGGAAAACTGAATTTGCACCTGGTGATCTGTCAACAATTTATTATATCCGGTTTTAAATTAGTGAGTTGCATTCTCAAATCTCCACGTTCAGTGATATGCAATCGATGTCTGTCATTGCTAAAGACTTTTTCACAAATGAGACACATTGGTAAATGTTTGTTTGATAATGGCAGAATAAATCCTAGCTTCAAATAGTCCAAGCTATACTGTCTGCATTTCTTTTTTTTGTTCAGTCATATTATTATCGTAAGAAAAACTTTTATTAACAAACAATTTCAATAGCCTCTGTGATAAAGAAAAAGCAATAAAGTATGTACTTATTTGAAACAGAAGATTTTTGTTCAAACTCGAATAAATAAACTGTATCCTTTGATTTTCTTTTTCATAGTACTGCTCCTCAATAAATAATTATATTCAAAATTCAAACCACAAATAAGTACATGTCACATCAAACAAACTAATTTATAGTGTTTCATGAAAGCATGACCGTAGAAGAGTGATAGATTCTGCTAATATCAAATATCGTCTTGTCCTTCCGCGAGCAAGTGTGGACATGCAACAATTTTTCATGTCCACACTTGCTTTGATATGTTCAATAAGACAATGCACAGACATGTTTATGCTACATGTATTTTAATGCATTCTTACATGTGACTCTTCTAATGACACATTTTACCTTTTCGTTCGCAAGTTTGGTATGTAATGTGATTTTATCAAAAAGATGTTTTTTGAATTATTTTACTTCGTAATTAGGTACCTATTGGAATAATAGATATTTTAAAGTAACAAACAAACAGCAGTAGTAAGGGAGTCTACTTTTGCTGTTGTTGACTCACAAACTTTTTTATTGAAACTATCGACCCAGGGGGTCGATATCAACCACTTTGAGAACTCTTGATCTATATAAATATACAGATGTTCTTAAATTTGTATATCAACATTATTCAATGATCTCCAACTTGCTTTGTTATATCAATTTTAAAATCTCAATGATTAAAATTAATATAAATACATACATTCTCTCACTACATATATAGAATATTGTCATATGAGTATTTTTTTTTTTAAAAAAGAACGACTTCATAATATTTAATTTAACATAATTTAATTGTAGAATGGAGAGAGTCAAAAACGTTGTCACTTAAAAAAAAAACTAATTAAAAAAATATATGGTCATTAACTTTTAACAAAGGTTAATTAACATATTTTAATTGATATTTTCATCTAAAATCTTTTGCAGTAATAAACATAAATATTATTTTTTAAAATATACTTCCCAAATATGAAATAATAAGGGTATATTTACCACCTCCCCCTGATATTTCTATATTTATAATTTTATTATCGTATTTATTCCACTTTCCTCCAAATCCTTAACTCAAAAGCCTAAATTTCCTCACCTTTCCCATCTTCATCTTTCAAATCAACTAAGTTTCTGAACCAAATAAAGCTCACTTCTATATAAATCATTGAAAAACAGCTTCTTTAAAAACTTTTAATAGTATATAAAATAATACCTTTCTTATATTAAAAAGTTGCCACAATAATTCTCACATGAATATTTCTTTCATGACTTTCCTTTTCATTTGGCCAGTTAGACATAGTTTCTGCCCATATACAAAATATTTATTTATAAAAGACATTACAACATATGCAGAAAAATTCAGAATTAATTAATGGATATAAATACTATTTGCACAAATTACAATCCTTATTGTCACAAAAAGTATACAGAGAGAAGATCAATGGCATAATAGGCTCGTGAAGACCAACCTTATACGAATCTAAATAATAGATATCATTAGATAAACTTTTTTAAAAAATGAGAAAAAGAGAACAGAACAGTAATAGAGAGGCATACTGTATTAAAAACAATGTCTAGCCTTTAATGACTCAACATTTTATCCTCAAAACAGCACTATTCTGAGGTTAGGCGCTGTTTATTAGTTATTCACATTTACCCTCATATCTAAAAGTCATTTTCTATCTGTCACTTGTAGATCCCATTAGTAGGCCAAATTCAGCTTCCATCTAAGTATATAATTATTTAATATTAAATTTACATTCCTATTACTAAAAATAAATAAAGCTACACAATCATATAGTATTTTTTTCATTATTTTTATAATCTGAAGAACAAGGAGAAAGTGAACTGTTAAAGTTCACAAAGGTTACAAAAAATGTAATTAGATATAATAATACTTTCATTGTTTGAATGCAAAAAAAAAAACTAATATACTTATAAAAAAGAAAAAAATAAACATTCTTGATAAAATTAAGTCACACTTGAATTTTCCATCTAATAAAAAAAGGAAAAAAACATATAACAAAGCAAAAATTTTAAACAATTGCAATTATAATACACATTTTTAAAGTAGAATTATATTACTCATATATATTTAAAAATTATATGATTAAAATACATCTTCAGCTATTTTACAAGTGCTTTTAAGGAAAGCTGAATGCTGTTACAATTAAATATTTGACAATTAAAAGTATTTAAAAAGATAATCCACTTTTATCCCATTTCCCTTTTTTTTAAGGGGGGGGGTAATTATATTATATTCAACATAAATAATAAATCACTTATGCACCTATTTACATATAGTAAGACTAACGATTTGAGTAATGTGAGTACTCACTTTTTTATATTTATGTTAACAATTTTGACTGTTCAACAGACTTCTTCAGAGTTGATATTAAACCATCAAACATCTCATATGGAGAATTTTCCCTCTTTCAGAAAAAGACTGTGTTGTTCAGTCAAAACAGTTAACATAAAAAAACTGCATGGAAAAAAAGGTATATAAACGAAGTGATTTAATAGGAGGTACTCGATTCCTGAAAAGACCTTGCTCAAAAATAAATATGTGAATTGTTCAAACCATTTTCTACCTATAATAATGAATATATTAATATATACAAATGAAAAGCTTATTGTGATTGAATTAGGCAAAGCTCCTTTCTTTGATAAACTTTCTAATAAAAAAGATCAATAAAATAAACATCCCTCAGATATCTGAAAAATTAAAACATCACATGATCATTATTCTTTTCGTTATCCAAGCTATTAAAATAGTAGCGACTCCCTCCATACAATATTGCCACCTAGTGCAAGCTATAGCAATCAAAAGATTCCAGAAGATTTGTGAATTTTTCTATCTAGTACCTACTCATTCAGCAACTCCAGACTAGTTTTTAGCTCATGGCTGTCATCAGCAAGACGCCTTGGATCTGAGAGTGATACATCTAGACCTTTGGATCTAAGGTATCCCTCCAGCAACTACCTTTTACATATTTACTCAACTATAAAGAAATGAACTCAAACTGAAAACATAACAATGTTTTCCATCCAAACTAATTTGCCTATATAGTCATACATTTGGACCCAGTTCAGTATATACATATTGGTATCTTTGGATGAGTAGGCACTATAGAGGAAATTAAATGCACAAATCTTCTGGCATCTATTGATTATTATAGCTTTCACTAAATGGCAATACCAGGGAGGGGGGTGTCATGTGATGTTTTAATGGTTTAATATCAATTCTAGCCAAAGAATGTTGATTGTGGTTATACAAAAAAAACCAAAGACATTAAAATATATATATATATACTGAACTGGGTTCAGATCTGTAAAACTAAACAAGTGAATGAGCTTGTAGTGTAAACAATATTGATTTTCATTTTAGAGTCATAGCTTTATAGTTGATTAAATAAGTAAAAGACAATTGCTGTAAAAATGCATTAGATTCAAATCCAAGACTCCTCATTGATGACAGTCATAAAGCTAAAAACTAGTCTGCAATGTTGGATGAGTAGACACTAGATAGGGATTTAATTTAGCACAAACCTTCTGGCATCTATTGATTACTATAGTTTGTATTAGGTGATAATATTGTAAGGAGAGAGTTGTTACTATGTCTGAAAGATCTACAGAATTAGATGACATTCATAATTCATTTTTAACACTATGAATCATGTGATCAATAAAAAATATTCATTAAATGAACCACAAAATCTCTACAAAATAAACATAACAATCAAAATTTTGTTTTTATATACCAGCAATAGAAATTAGTAACACTGAGTCAAATTAGCATAAAAATATACAATTAGATCATTAATTTGTATTCCAAAAAGTTTACTAGTTGTGCTAAAACTATAAGAACATGAATTTTCATGAGGACAACTACCATTCCAAAGACAAAAAAAAATTTTTCCCTAATAAACTATAAACACTTTCTTTAAAACTTTAAAATGCTTAAGGCATCACAACAAAAATTGTCTTATATAAATGTAATTTATCCACTGTACTTTAAACAAATTTTTAGCAAAAATATTGTACATATATGCATACACAATTTTACATTTCGACTGTCCTGCAGTCTTTTTCGGAGCTACTTTTATTTTAATTATACACAATTTTATATCCCGACTGTCCTGCAGTCTTCTTTAGAGCCACTTTTATTTTATATTAAAATAAAAGTACCTCTGAAGAAGACTAC
Organism: Epiperipatus broadwayi; assembly: GCA_028023455.1. Lineage (NCBI taxonomy): Eukaryota > Metazoa > Onychophora > Udeonychophora > Euonychophora > Peripatidae > Epiperipatus > Epiperipatus broadwayi. Next base: position 8,325,338 of record JAQFVV010006222.1, read on the forward strand.
AGAATAGTCAAAATGTAAAATTGTGTATGCATATATGTACAATATTTTTGCTAAAAATTGTTTAAAGTACCATAGATAAATTGCATTTATATAAGATATTACAACAAAATAAAAGCAATGATAATTTTTTACACTTTTATATATTTATTGATAATATAAGCCCTGAAGCTAGTTGGAAAATTCTTCATAAATAGCCTTTATTATGTGAATATTAAATTTAATTTTAAGACAAATAGAGTAACTAAGTAAGAAGGCAATATGAACAAACTATAGTGTCAGTCATTATTATTACAGTTTCTATAGGTCACTATTCTATTCATTTATTCTAGCATCTTAATATTGAGATCTATATAATAAACTTTAATGAACTCCTTACATCATTAAAATGAACAAAATGTCATTAAACTGTGAATAATCAGTCTTATGCCTTAAGGCATATTAAAATAAAAAATATCAAAATAAGATGCTTATAAAAGATTAAACTTTATCACAATAACAAATCCAATCTGTAAGGAAGAAACCAAAAATGTACAGCTTAGAAATCCAATTTATCTATAATGATATCTGAATGATTAATCTTCCATTATATTTACTAGCTCTCCAATATAGCATTATAAGTATTATGTCCAGGCAAATAAATTGCCATATTAGATATCTTATAAAATGTTTGATTTACAAAAATAATACTTTTGCAGATATATATTTTTCTTGTCAATATAATTTGAACAATAATGCATTTGTAAATTCCATATCTTTCCTAATTAAAAAGTCTCCTTCATGCCAAATTTAAGATCCTATAAATACAGAAGAATTGTTTGTTTATTAGTAAACTATCATAAGTAATATTTTGGCAAACATACATATTTCTCTTGTCAATATAACTTGGACAATAACACCTTGTTATCTTTCCTAATCAAAAGTCTCCCTTATGTCAAATTTAAGATCCTATAATATAAAAGAATTGTTTATTTATTAATAAATTATATCATAGATCAGCATTGCACACAGAAATAATTAAGATACTATTGCCCATGGACTATCCATAATAATAAATAATTGTTCAGTCTTTAAAAATTAATTTAGACAAAAAAAAATCTCCATATCTTTCTAGCCACCTCAGCACAGATAGGTAAATACCACATCATTTAAATCTTAACAAAAAATTTTGGCATCATATCATGCAATTAAAGACAGAGCATTAACGATATTCTTAATCACAGAAATAATTGTTTTATTGAATTCAGGATAAGTTTTAATCAATCATGAAACAGTTAAAAAGCTAGAATGAGGTACAATATTTCGAATAATCACAAGTAGATATCATCCAGTTTTGTATAATTCTCAACATTAGCCATTTGTCTTGTGACATTATCCAAAATAATATAACTATATGGTCCTGGTTTTGCTTTTAATAATATATTAAACAGTTTATATGCTTCTTAAAACCATTATTATTATTGGGTAAAATTAGAATGCTATGATATTGGATATGATAATAAAGGATTGAAAAATATTATGGGCAAATATAACTTTGAGGAAAAAAATGAATATGTTTTAAAGAACATTTAGAAATCATTTGAAAATATATGATCTGAAATATGCAATTCCAGCAAAAGAATTACAGAAAATAGACATAACAATCAAAAAATGGAAAACCAAAGAATGTGATACTAATACACATGAAAATCAGAAAATGCTATCAAATAGTCCAAAGGTGTACAAAAATTTAGATGTCAGTTTTGTATTTCCAAATATAAAGCTGAAACTTAAAAAAAAACTCATTTTCAAATACGAAAGGTTCTAATCAAGAGAACAAAAATAGAAAGGATAGCAAAATAAGTTTACTTTTTAAGAAGAAAATCAAAACTTTAGACAAAAAAATCTTGAATATTAAGTGAAGAAGCTAATTAAAGTTTTATAGGAAATTGTTAATGAAGTTATAGTCAAAAATTTTTTTTAGGGAAGACTGAATTACTGAAACAACATTTAAATTTAGACATAAAAGTGTATGCTGGGAAATTGAAAAAACAATTCAAAAATTACAATATGTCAAAATTCATTGAGATATATAAATAAGACTACCAAAAGATAAACAAAAATAATTAGAAAAGCAGTGGAGAATCACAATATATCACTGTAAATAAGAAACATCAAAAAATGAGAAAAAAAGCAAAAATGAAATATTAAAATAATGAAGAGCAATATATAGAGGTTTTTAGTTACATATACATTAGAAAAATTAAATAAATAGTTGCTAAGATGTCACCATCATCTTGTATTACTGAAAATGAAATTTTGCTTAAAGAAAATTTAAAAACACTAAATAATTTTCAAAGTATGAATCCAGAAAATAATGAAATAACTCAGAAAATAATCAAATAAAGTTGAGACACTTTTATTTTAAAATATTTTAAGACTGTGTAATATTTCATGAAAAAAAAAATATAAAATCTAGAGTGAATAAGTCATTGTGAGTAATGAACTACAAAAAAAAGAAGCAAAAAACATGTGAAAATTATTGAACCATAAGCATTTTAAACTAAGGACTACTAAAAATCCTAAATAAAAAATCTCAAGTAGAGAGACACTTTAACAGATGAATAAACTAGATTTAGAAGAGTCCATAGTTACTATCACTTCATCTCAACACACAAAATAGAATAAGGGAAAAAAATACTTTGTCCATTTTTAGAAGGCATACCAGAGCTCTGTTCAAATGCATCATATGGATTAGATAAGCGTTAATTAATATTCTAAAAAATATCTGTGATATTTCAAAAACCATTGTGAAATTAAGCGGAGAAATTGGAAGTTAGTTGGAAACAAAAAAATATGATGAATTTGATCTCATCGACCATATTATTGCACATCAGCAAAAGCAATAAATAAGATATAAAAAAAATAGGGCATGAAATAAAAATCATTAACTTGAGATATAAATATGATACAATAATCCCTAAAGAAAAATGTAAAATTTATGATAATCAAAAAACAAAATTACTGAGTTCTTAAAATTATGTATATATTGTACCATATATATACACATATGGCAGAAGAGTGTTGGCAGTTGGTAATATTTAAAAGCTAATAAAAAAAAAAAGATTTAAAAAAATAAGATTTAAAAATCGTTCAATAAATAACATTTTCTTTTTAAGTATAATTTATTTTTATATACGTACAATGAAAATTATTTGTGTGTTTCATATTATCTATTTAATTAAAATAGAGTTAAAATTAGAAGGAATAGAAATTCATGCAGATTGTTAATCCAGATAAACAAAAGAAAGAAATTCCAAATGCAACTGATTACAATCAGTTTTACCGATAATTAAAGATGGCCAAAGGAATTTATAGAGAAGTGAACTTTGTAGCTAAAAAGCAAAAAAAAATGTACAAGATTATCAACTAATCCAATAAGAAAACAAAAGATAAAATATAATATGCGCAGAGATCTCAAACTGGTCGAAGGTATAAAAAGAAGCAGATAGCTTTGAGCAGTCTTTTTGGCTTGCGGTTTTCTTGTGTCCTGGATAAAATGAGAGGACAGGAGAGATTGGCTGCAGTTTTCTTGTTCTCTCAAATGCAATAAAATGCCTCCATCCAGAACAACTCGTATGCTGAACCAATTCATTATGCATGAATAGAAACCAGAGCGTTTTCAGATATCATTCGTCATAAAGAGGTCAATCCAAAAACGTAAGAGTTTAGCCGTACCTTACTGTGGACCAGAAATATAAAAATGTCGACAGAAGGAAATCAAAGTTAACTACTACTGAGATTTTCATCTCAAGAACATGCATGATATTAATCAACGATCTACATAACCCCCTGATAACATACCGGTAAGATACTAGTCATACAATCACTCATATCTGATTCAGTATATTTGCAAACTAAACTTAAACTATAAACTTCTCATACCAATAGACATTGATTTTTTTATTCTTCAAGAGACTATTTCATTTATGGCTTATTGGAGAAAACTTAAAAAGAAAATTGTAATACAAACTGTTTTAATTATTTGATTAACAATATTGTCTGGATGTACATTCTTTCCATTTTATTATTAATTCATAATTATAGTCTAAATATTTTGTCTTAAAATATTTACCATTAATATAAGCCTTGCATTGTGCATTATTAATTTTAGTTTATTAGATTTTACTATTAAAAAATTGTTTTGAGAAATGTTTAAATTACCTATGCCAATATGCTTGTTTAATAGTCAAAGACTGGGGGAAATTAATACAAAAGATTAAGTGACACGAAAGCAAATTTTCTAAAATATTACATTTAGTTATTTACTGCAAATCTATGAGATGTGATGCGACGTAAATGAGTGGGTCTACAGACCCTGGCATCCTCTTAAACAAATAAAAAACTGATTCCACCAGCAATGCAAATCTGAAGAAAATATCAGGTCTGTTACTCAGGAAATGTAACTGTGTTTTAGAAATATCCCAATTCCCACACGAACGGAATAAATCTTACGCAGTTTGATTAAGTAATGCATTATTTTGTGTAATGTACAAACAACCTAATGATAAACGTTATAATATACACACATTTTTTTCAAACAATAGGTGTAAAATGTTTTTCATTATAAAATCTGATTTATACTTCATATATATTTCAGTGAACAATCAATAAATTGTCCTTATCTATAATTTTTAATAGAATTCCATTCTAATGCTTTTCCATATCTGTCATTTATTTTAAAAGTCCTTACATATATGATGAATCAAGAATTTACTGTATTTGCAAATATTTCAATTTATATGCCTTAAAACAGGCAAAGCTCTCCATACAGTAGTGCCACAAGCCTGAGTAATCAATGGATGCCAGAAGGCTTGTGCATAAAATCTCTATCCAGTGCCTATTCATCCAATATCCTCGGACTAGTTTCTAGCTTGTGGCTTTCATCAGTGAGGAGCCTTGGATCTGAGAGCACTGAACCCAGATCTTAGAAACTAGTCTCTGGCTTGCATTGAGTGGCACTACTGTATGGAGGGTTTTGTCTGTTTTAATAACAGTTATGAGCAAGCATAACAAATGGTAATCATGTGATGTTTAGTGGTTTAAATGCCTTCCATGTTGACATATAGCAAAGTATTTTACAAATAGCATTTTTAAATAATATTTAAGCAAAATATAATTCTAAAAAATTTAAGACATTCTGAAATGAAAATGCTTTCCTCATTAATTCCATTAAAAATTGTTACGTTTATTATTATTAACATTAAAAACATTTAGATATACTTTTCACCACACATTCTTGATATATAAAATAAAGACATTTTAAAAAGGTAAATGATTTCCAAGAATATGAAGAGGAATGGAAATTTTAAATATTGTATATATAAAAAAAGATAATATTTATGGAAAAAAAGGAATGAAAGTGTATTAATAATATCATCTGGTTAAGTTTAATAATATATATAAATCTTTAACTGGGTTTAAAGTTTATAACTGAACTATAAATAATATGATAACCTTTAGCCTAATAAATGATATTCATTAATTAATTGTGCTTGCGCTTTACGCAAAAAAGTGAAGCTTGTCTAAATCTTACAAAGTTATATGGCTTAGCGCTTTCGGAGATCTTGAGTCTCCATAATCATAGCCTACTTTTAACTGAAGTTACGTTGTGATTTATGTAAAATTTTATGCAAATTTTTTTTTTTTATAATGACCATTTTCTGGAGATTGTAAAGCACGATTCTTTCCAGTTTATTGCATCATTGTCATTTGCAATAAAACAAGCCTCTTTGACCTTTCGCTTCACATCATTGCCTTCCGTGCACAGTGCCCTTGCTATAGTGGGTTCAAACCTATGGCCAGTTGTTCTTTGGTGCTCAAAGAATATAGATTTGTTTTCATCGTTAATTATTGCTTTCCTGTACAAATAATGATGTTGAGCTGTTCTAGTTGTGATGTTGGCACGGGTCTCCCCATAGTATGCCGCTCTACATCCATTGGTTGGGCATGAAATCCTATAAACTGCTTGGGATATTTGATCAGAAGGTATTTTGTCTTTGGTATTGTTTATTATTTCAAACCAAATTACAAACTGACATGGTCAAAAACAATAAACCAAGAATAATGCTTCCATACATACCATCAATTGCTAGAAAATATTATAAAATATTTGCTGAGTCCTTTGAACTAGGATTCCACACCCCACCATCAACAAACAGAATAATAAACAATACCAAAGACAAAATACCTTCTGATCAAATATCCCAAGCAGTTTATAGGATTTCATGCCCAACCAATGGATGTAGAGCGGCATACTATGGGGAGACCCGTGCCAACATCACAACTAGAACAGCTCAACATCATTATTTGTACAGGAAAGCAATAATTAACGATGAAAACAAATCTATATTCTTTGAGCACCAAAGAACAACTGGCCATAGGTTTGAACCCACTATAGCAAGGGCACTGTGCACGGAATGCAATGAGTGAAGCGAAAGGTCAAAGAGGCATGTTTTATTGCAAATAGTGATGTAATAAACCGGAAAGAATCGTGCTTTACAATCTCCAGAAAATGGTCATTATAAAAAAAAAAAAAATTTGCATATTATTTTACATAAACCACAACGTAACTTCAGTTAAAAGTAGGCTATGATTATGGAGACTCAAGATCTCCGAAAGCGCTAAGCCATATAACTTTGTAAGATTTAGACAAGCTTCACTTTTTTGCGTAAAGCGCAAGCACAATTAATTACTAATCAAAGGTGAAGTAAAAAGATATTCATTAATATAATTATTTAAAGTGGATGATGTCAAAGGTGGTGTGAATATATGTAGAATTGTAGTAATTTAAAAATATTTGAATAATTCTGTCTTGATACACAAAAAAATATTCTCACATATTGAAACTAGAAAAATTAAAACTCATGAATATATTTTAATGTAAAATTAAAAATTTTACTTTGAAATGTGAAATTTTAAATTAAAAAAGTTTAACAATAGCAAGTCTCATGCAATATTCAAAACACAAACAACTGGTTCAATGAACTTAAAAATAATAATAACATCTCAACATTAGTTGTTTATAAATACTATTATAATTAATATTTACAATTTTAAACATATATTATATTTTAATTAAATAAGACATAATATAGCTATTTGCTTTTTTTTTTTTTTTAAATTAGATAAGTATCTGATAACACATTTGACTTTGAAATATATATACTGTATACAATATTGAAACAAGTCCATACTGACAAATATTCATAAATATTCATAATAAATTTATATAAATGAATAAATTTATATAAAAGCAATAACACCACCAACAAAAAGTCGCCTACCTTTCCTAATCCATAGGTCTTCGTTGGAGTGTTCACAGAAATGAATATCAGATCTGCTTCTTTTATTGCTTGTTCAACTTCTACAGAAAAAAAGAGATTTCTTCCTCGACATTGTTTTACAACTTCATGCAAGCCTGGCTAAAATAATATATACTTGTGTGAATATACACAAATAACATTGAGATCTGTTGAAATGATTGATATTATATTCATTACTAGTAATAAGTATTTTAGTATTTATTTAGAGAAAAAATAGCTGTCTAATATCCTATTTATTTATATAATATGCATAAGTTAAACAACTTCATATAAAAATGTACATAACTATACTTATGGCCAATTAGAATATAAATTATAGTTCTAATAAAACCTTATGAACTTCTATAAAATATTTAAGCATTTCAAATGAGACATTTTGAAATAAAAATTCTCATATTATAATAAATCTATTCTTCATGATATTTATTAACTAATTTGTGAAAGCAAGTATTATGATTTCAAAAAAGTATCTTAGCAAAAAAAACGTTGATAAAGCAATAAAACATTTCATCATTAGAAAGGTCTAATACTATAACAATTAATGTATTTGCTTCAAACGCCCATGATGTGATGTTAGAATCTGGATGTAACTTAAGAAATTTTTTCATATAATCATCCAATATTGTTCAGCAGTTGGATATCTAATTATTCTAAGGCTGAGACTAGAGTCACAATATAATCAATGATCGTCAGATAACTGTCAAAACACTGACAATAAATTGAAAAAGGAGATTGTAATATAATGCAGCCATCATTTTGAAATAAGAGGATGGTGTCAAATCTATCTAGTTTATTTTTTTCAATGATCACTTACTAAAACATTCCATAAACTTCAAACAAAAAATATCATGATATCAATACAATAAATCAATGTCATAAGGTTGTCTGCATGATAACAAGTGTTAACTGCCCCCTTAATATATATCTCATCTGATTTATAATTAATATTAAATTATAATGATTCTAATATTATGACACACCAAACATAAACAATGCAAATCTTCTCGCTTATTTTCAATATTTAGGAGCAAAAAAAATTTAATACAACTTCAAAGTCTGTACACAGCATATCCTAATGAAAAGATATTACTTCTCTCTCAATCTACCTGCAAAACCACCTTTGAAACAATGCATGGTTTATGTAATGACATAGTTTAGGTATTCACTACAAAAATTTTAAGATGCTAATGTGTCTTGATCATGAATTAAAACACAAAATGTGACAGCTTTTCATATGTTAAGCCACGATAGAGCAACATACCAAGATTAAATTTTGTTTTTAAATTGGCAAAATTGCTACTAAAATGTTTGAAGTGATTCAAAAAACAGTTTATGACAATGAAGCCAAAAGTTGGAAAAACCGTTTTTGGTAGTTTACAAGATTTCATGATAACAAGAAATGCATTAAAAATTGCCATAACTTGTAATCCAAACATGCTAACACTTTAAAATGTTTGTGGTGATAACTAAATTATGTCATCTAATACATGCATTGATTTTGAGATGGTGCGGCAACTTGGAGAGAACACCAATCACTTTTCACTGAGTCATTGCATATAGTAATCAATGAATTTTAGATGATAATATCATATTAAATCCCCAACTAGTTTCTGATTCTCATGCTTCTAATGAAGATTATGAGTTTCATCTTATAATATGTGTAAATACATATATTATAAATTCAATCATTATTTGGTGATTCCTTGTGCTTGTAGATCTTTGTTAAGATTTAATAAACTTTAATATAAATAAAAACAAAAAAAATTATTAAAAAAAGATGAAATATTCATTAAGCAAACATATAATTCACAATTTCAATTAAAAATAATATCTTTCTGTTTTAGTAATTCAACAATCAGGATTTAAGACTACAGTTTATAAATATTAATACTTGTTGAGCACAATAAGGTTATAGCCTTATATAAAGATTACAGTTTATTCAAATCTAAGCTGAATATTTGTTCTTTTCCTTTTTTAGATAAAGTTTTATAATCAGTTCTTTGTAAAATAATATCTTATATGATTTAGTTACTTAAGATAAAACTATATCTCATTATAGTAATTTTTTTTAAAAAAATTTAGTCAAAATAACAAATATTTAAAACTTGAAAGGTTGTTTTAACACAGAATATATTCAAAATCATGATCAATACCCATTTTCTTTTTCATATTCTAAATTTTTTATACAGCAATCATGATCATCATCATTAGTTTAAAACAGATTTTACATAACAAATCAGATCACTTTCTCCAAATTTTCTACTAAATATTCAAAACAAATTTCTTCTTTATGATAATCTATCAATTCTATCTCTCTCTCACTTATTTTTCATAATTTCTTTCAATCTATCATTCATAATTTCTTTGTGTATATTCATTCTAATTGCATTTTTTAAACTCATAATTTCCTTGATAAATAACATTTCCTCACTTAATCTTTTAAACAATTTTACATTGTTAATCCTATCCTCCCACTCTTCAAAACTAAATGATAAGAAAAAATTAATACAAAATACAAACAAAAGAATACTCTCTGATTAATAATTCTTCTATTGAAAATATGTTTGCTTAATTCAAAAATAAATACCTAATTTTTTCATACATTAATTTTATCAATGTTAGCCAACTACCAAGCATGAATGTTTATAATATTCATTCATACATAAAAGTTAGCTAGTTTGCATCAAAATTTTTTTTTTTAACAAAAACATAAATTATTACTTTGTTTAAGCTTTTCTTGTTCATTGTTTTTTTTTTAAATAAAATTCTGGCAATACGTTCATTAATTAATGTACCAATTGTTATGTTATTTCCAATCCAAAAGGTAAATTATATATATATAATAACAAACAAGATCATCTTTTATTTAATATATCATACAACATAATATTATAAAAATGAATTAAACAATTTTTTTAATGGTTTTGTTTTGTTTAGCTCTATAAAATATCTAAATAAAAGTAGAATCAACAGCATCAAATTGATTCGTCATAATAAACAGTATCATATTTGATTAATTTTATTACATCACTATTTTAATAAAATTTGAATGCTTTGTTCCATATTATACAAAACATTTTTCAGAGATATATTGATTCCAAAAAGCACAAATGAACCTAGATGAAAACAATATTAAAAAAATTTTAAGTAGCTAAAATATGAGAAAAGGACTATTATCTATCTATTGTTTATTAAAATTTTCAAAAATATATGCTATTTTTTTTCATTTTCCCAAATTTATAAGACTGTAACATGAAGCTTTTGATAATAGATGGACAATTGAAATTTTAAACTGGATTCCAAGAGATTGTAAAAGACCCAGAAAGAGACCACATGTGAGATGGATGGATGAAATAAGAAAATGTGCAGGAGTGTTGTGGAAAAGAGAAGCTAAAGATCGGAGAAGATGGATTAAACTTGGAGAGACCTTCATCCTGCAGTGGATTGATAATGGTTGATGATGATGATAATGAACATGAAGCTTTAATATACATGTAAATATAAAGTGAATAATATTAAGTTTTTCTAATATAACTAGTATTAAAAATATTATTTCTATTATTTGTATCAAAAATATTAATACCTCATAAATTGGCAAGTTGTCAGAATTCCATTGATCTATACGGTTAATGTTTTTATCAACTACAGTTACTGTTACTTCAGGGCACTTGTATGCTATGATACTGCATGTTGGTCCTCCAACGTAGCCTGCTCCAATACAGCAAATCTTGTTGATTACCATTGCTAAATGAATATTTTTTTAATAATTCTAGCTTATAATAAATAAATAAAAAACTTTCATCCAAACAATTATAATAATGAGAATAATCTGATTAGTTATCATTCTAAGAGAAATCTGTAATAAATGTGAAAATATTAAACTATTATAAATGTGTGAGCATGTGTAATATAAATTTGTTGCAACAAAAGCTTTTACAAGCAAAAGATTTACAAAATTTAAGATACTTTTTAAGTTAATATATTGTGTTTCCCTGAAAATAAGATCAGGTCTTATATTACTTTCTGCTCCAAAAGATGGCTTATTTTCAATGGATGTCTTTTTTTTTTTTCATGTACAAAAATCTACTCAATATTACTAACATAATTTCAACACCATGTAAACAACTTTTACAACTGCTTAAATATGTAACATGTAGGATTATAAACATATCACAGAACATTCCACTTTATATGAGAATATTACGTTATTTTTGTGCTGTTGAAATTAGTAATATTTAATTTAAAATAATATACGGAATGTTAAACTGTTCTGATTAATTTGTGAATTAAGATCACTGTTAATAAGAAGTTTCAGCCTTTTCAGATATTAATGCTTATCTATTTACAATATATATGGTTGGAAGTCAGATTAAAGAGAAATTCTTATATCAGACTGAATGATAAATGAAAAGTAAAATTGTATTTGCAAGCTTATTAAAATGATGATGAGTCTGCCTGAGTAAAATTTATTCAAGTACAAAAATTTACATTTATTTATACATTCATTACTTTATAATTCAATATGATCACTGTATTTCAATGGATGAATGAAATTTTCTATCAGAATGAGAATCTTAACTAGAGCTTATATTTGGAGTAGGGCTTATTTTATCAGCATCCTGAAAAATCATGCCAAGGTTTACTTTCTGGTTAGGGCGTATTTTCAGGGAAATATGGTGGATTTATATATGTCAGCTTTAATATGTTAAGAACTATTTCTAAATCAATATATGTCTTATACTGTGTATATGTATATGTACTTAAGAGAAAAAAAAATTTAAATAAATCATAAACCAGATTAAGATAATCAAATCTGATGGTAATGAAAAATAAAAATTATAAATTAACCATATAATAATACAAAGGTCAATTATAATGATCCAATTTAATGGTATCCCATTTGTAGTTATAATTCATTTTTAAAAAAATGGTCATTATATTAAAATAAACATATTTGAACAATTCAATAATTAGCTAGGATCAAGAAAGAGATAAATAGTAAGAATAACAAAAAATTCTGCAAAAGAAATTCAATCTTCGATTTAAAAAATAAGATAAAATAAATGTTAACATTACAATGATCCAAAAATGTTTTCATTTTTCTCACTATTACTTTTTTTTTTTTTTTTTTTGATACTAGCCTTTCTTATCCTTTGACAAAAGTTTAAATGGCACCTAACTTTTCATTTATTAGTGAACCAATAACCATTTTATTCCAATTGTTTTAAAACCTGGCTGTATGGATGGGTGTTGAGCTATAATAGTGGAGAATGATATAGTGTCATTATCTTATAATATTTACGATATTTGAGATATAAAAGATTGGTTTTAATTATAAGTTTAGAAAATATAATATCTCTAAAATTAATATAGATTCCTAAATAATCAAATCCATGTTTTTTATGGAATAACTAACTACCATAGAGTGCATTCCTCAAACATAGAAACATCTTTGAAGATAATTTTTTTAATAAGATAATAATTAACAAATTTTTAAGGTATTTCAGAAACTTTTATCTCTCTTTCTAAAATGTTGAATTTATACATTTAAAAAAGCAGATTTAATACATGAAACATTACTTTGAAAAATTATATCAATAAACTTCGAAACAGTGCTTGTAAAGAATTTCTCAACAAATAAATATGGATAGATGGTAGATTAATTTCCTTGATGTTTTGAGACAATTAATTATTATTCTTTATCTATATGTTATTCCTTACACAGATGTAATTAAAATATTTTGTTCTATGCTCAATTTCCAAAAATTTATATAAGATAAGCAAAAAGTTCCAAATTTGACAATATTGACATATGAGCTTATTAATAATTACCTGATGGATGGTACATCATGCAATATTAAAACTTTTCAAATACATTCAATTTCTGGTCCTAGTATATAAGTTAGTATGTAATACAGTATTTAAAGTGATATTATTCTCCTTTTTTCTTCAGGCTTTGATGGGCTAACCAGTGACAGTTTTAGCATGAGAATTGAATCTGGATTTTTAGATTCTGTCAAAGACAACATATACATATATGTGAGAGTCGTCTTGAATTTTTTTTTTGAAATTAAGTTAATGATTGGCTTCCAAACATTATGAATTATAACACTAGATTGACTTACAGATTTATTTGTTATTGTCAAGTGAGCAGCTTCTTTGAATTTTCTTCTTTATATTTTTTTCTCGCTGTATAATATTTTTTATTTTCTTAATTGAACATATGCTTGTTGGTACATATATGGCCTGCTACTTTAGATATAGAACACAAACTGATGATTAGAAGAAAAAAAAACCCAGATACATCTAAATTAACAGATTATGTTCATAACATATATATGTTCTCATTGGGAAAAAACAAAAATATTGGAGAGAGAATAAAATGTGTAAAGAAGAAAATTCAAGAAACTGCTCACATGACAATGGCAAATAATTCCATAACTAATGTTAAAATTCATTATTTTTGGAATCCCATCTTTACCTTGCCCTTAAGAAAAAATGAGAAATTAGGACGTCATAGATATGTATATAAAATTTCTACTAAGTATTGCTTTTTGACAGAATAGCATAGTTTATTGAAGTTTCACCTTATATTCAATATTCATATGATCACCATTTCTTATGCTTGCTCATAATTATTATTAAAACAGGCAAAACTCTCAATACAGTAGTGCCACTCAGTGCAAGCCTTTTGGCATCCATTGATTACTCTGGCTTGCACTGAGTGGCACTACAGTATGGAGAGTTTTGCCTGTTTTACATTCAATATTCATGAATTTTTAAAAGTCTAGGTTCAATTCTCCTGCTAGCATTGTCACTGGCCAAGCCAGCAACAACTGAAGCAGAATGGAGAATAATACAAGTTGAAATAATGTGTTACATACTAAAAAGGGTTTTATAATAACAGTTGAATGTATATGAAAAATTTAAATAAAGCTTGAATTTTTCTAAAAACATTTTACAAATAACATTATCAAATGATACTTATTTATTATTAAATAACTCTGAGAATGAGTTTTTTAGAAGAGTAGTAAGCCCTTCTATTAAACAATATATAAATCATAATAGCTGTTTAAAAATATGTCAGAACCTATTTCATTTAGAGAAATGTCCCAAATCAAAAAAATAATTATTTGCAAAATTTACATAATTTTATCAACAAATATTTTATTAGAATTTTCATAAAATGTACAAAGCACAAGAAGTGAAATCATTTTGATGATAATCAGCCGGTCATTACACAACTCCTATGGTTATTAATTAATATCTTATATAAGTTTTTTTTCTGACACTTGGATTAGATAGTGTTTGCAATTAATTTAAGACATGTATGTAATTGTAAATGTAGTTGATTGAAAGGTTATGTGATGTTCAAGTATCGAAATGTCAAATTCCATCCAATTGACCAAACTGAAATTTTTTTTAATTCAGTTGAGAATCAAACCTGCGGCCTTTAGCTCTATACATTGAATAATGCTTTAATTCAGTGTTCTTCAACCCTTGGTCCGCGGCCCGGCACCGGGCCGCGGAACTTTTCGGCAGGTCCGCGTGTTAGACGGGCAGTAAAAAGTTTGTAATAATAAATAATAAGAGTTTAAACTTTTAATTAATATAGCCAATTTTTATTTATTTTTTCATCTCAATTTTATCCAATTTAAAAAAAAAGAAAACAGAACGAAAAAAAAATATAATCAATCATTCATAAATTAATTTGTTTTTCTAGTTATCACAGATGTTTATGGGGGGGGGGGGTAGAATTAAATTTTTTATTACTTTTCTAAAAAAATTTTAAAAAAAGTTTTTTATTACATAAACTCCATATATATATAAAACTTCATCTTATATATTTAACATTGCTATTTTGATCAGTTATAACAATGATGCTTATCTTTAAGAAAATTTATCTATAGACTTCTGTCGGTCTGCGAAATCTTATCCTTATTTTTGCTGGTCCGCGGAACCTTATCCTTATTTTTACCGGTCCGCAGGTGTGAAAAGGTTGAAGATCACTGCTTTAATTTAATGTTATTAATCATAAATAAGAAAAATATTTTCAAACCTGCATCACTTTTAAAATGTTAACTTATTTCAAACATATCAGAAAAGTCCCTTCTATGGATTTCAAAATTATGTCTAAGTAAAAGACCTTAAAAGGCATCATGTTTAAAATATTAATTTGAGGAGTCCTGGAAATTAAATCCAAGATGGAATTGGTAAATTTTTTCCAGATTTTCTCAAGCAAACATTAATTTTTTTTAGGGAGTTAACCCCTAGCCAATCCAGACACTGACTTTTATAATATAGTTGGGTAAATAAGTAACTAATTATTAATAAGTGGCAAAGTCAATCTAGAATAATTATAGTATCAATATGCTAGCCATAAAAAAAAAAAAACATCATATACTTATTATGAATGCTGAATTCATAATTCATCCAAGTATTGTACAATATTTATGGAGGGATTTTTTTTTTTTTGCCTTAATTGACTTCCTGAAAAAATATGGCTTCTTCTTGTACAAATTGTCAATTTTCTCTTGAACAGTTTTCATTTGCAAAAATACATGAGCTACTTTTTAAAACGTGCCTGGACAGCATTTCACATTCTCTCTTCCATATTTCTTAATTTTTCAAGATTATGGTCTGTATTCTATCTACATCTCCTAATATTTGAATTAATCATTTCTGGTATGATTTCTTTTTTTTTTTTAATTTTAGTGAAATTAATATTATATAACTACTTGTATATAATTATTGTTAGACAGGTAATAGATTACTGTACAGGACAGTCGAAACTACAAGAGTAAAGTTTTGGTATTTAAGTGTATAAGAAGGTTGGAAATGGTATGATATGTAAGTATAGAAATCAATACATAAGGAAAGAAAGAAGAAAATTGTATTACTTCTATAACATTAAAATGATAATAATTTTAAAAAATAGATCCCATTCCAAACGTGTTCATCATAATGTAAAGAGATTGAAAAATATTATTTTTAGAAATGTTGGATAATATTCATAAAATATAATCATATGACCAATCAGTATTTTCTTCATTAAATTGCCATATGAAGCTAATGAAGGATAACAGGTTTGATTTTCATGGAAAAAGAAGATACATCCAAAGAAGCACAATATTGATTACTTACAGAATGCTGAAATCTTTCAAAGAAAAAAAAATGTGTTAAAAAGAGACAAAAAGATAATAATAGATGTTAAATAAACAGATTAACACACACATCACATACTATAAACTATATCACAAAAACCACTACACCACGAACAAAATTCTTAGCCTTTGTTGATAAATTATATAAAAGGATAATACATAGTTCCCCAACTACAGAAAATAATCATCTATTAATTAAACAAAAAAAAACTTATAAATTCACATGTGATATGTTAAAAAAATATATTACTACAAAAAAAAAAAACTTTTCATCACACATTCACATATCTGATCCAGACAATATATTCGATGGGCACTGGCCAACTACCTGCAACAAGAGTTCCTTCAGCATCAGTGAATGGAGATGTGGCTGTCACAGGTGATAATATGCTAACAACAGTATTTCAAACCATCTTTTGGCCAAATTGGGATACCAGATGATCCAGAAATATTCAAACCCAAAGACTTTATACAAAGTTTTGAGAAAATGCCAGATTCTTGCCATCCAGGATCACTGGGCATACCAAAGTTTGTTTTTACCCACTTAAGCCAGTTCTCTTCTACTTATCTTGCAGACATGTCCAACTTTCTTTCAAAAGGAATACATCATATTTAGGATATATACTCTATAGCAATCATTCCATTTATGAAGAAACAAACTTCGCTCTGTACAGTACAAAACCTAAGGCCAATATTTATGGGCCCATTGGGTACTAAATTACTCGAAACAGTTATAAAAAACAAAATTGAACCATTTCTTATACCTTTGTTATTGCAGGTACAATTTTCTAAAAAAGACTCATCAACAGGTCAAGCAGTTTTTGTATTCAAAACTGTCATAGATACTATGCAAAATGCAAAAAAAATACAACTCAATAGCAGTACAATTGGATATAAGGACTGCTTTTGATTCAATACCATTATGTATTCATAAAAACATTAGAAACAAAACAACCAATATCAAAATCAATATTATATTTGCTCACAAACTTGCTAATAAATAGAGAAATATACAGAACTTTAAATGGGAAAAAGTCTGTTCTTTTTAATCCACATCAATCAATCCCATAACAAGGATATCCACTATTTACCATGTATATAAATCCATTACTTAATAACATTGAAAAATGGCCCCCAGGGATCTATGCCCACACTTAGTCATAATGTAGCCTGCATAGCCTACATGGCTGATATAACAGTTTTTCTGACAACTAAAAAACAAATGCAAACATTAACTGATATATTACATGAATACACTTGTATCTATAAATTAGAATTTAACTTTGATAAAACATGTGCATGGTGTATACATACAGGCAAAATACATACAAATGTATTTCAAGGCAAACGTATAACCTATTTAGGATTCCCCTTTCACTTGAGTTCATAGTTATGTGAAGGCAAATACAAAGCAAACTAATTCAAATAACAGAACAGATCATATCCTCCTTCTCAAAAGCATATCTTTCTCTATATTCAAAAGTATCACTTATAAACATGCTGATTATTACAAAAATTACCTATTATATACCAATTATAGTTTTCATATATATTGCTTTTAATAATTCCTCTCGTATACACTTTAATGCAAAAAAAATTTTTAATAAAACTTCTTTATTTTCCTGACAGTTTCAACTGACCAGCAGTCTTCATCAGAGCGTTTTCTATTTCCTCTATCTGAATATATAAAGAAATACAAAAAAGTAAAGGAGAAGAATAAGAGTATATACAATTATAGTTTTCACAAAATCCTTCACATCAAAGATTTATTCACTATGTAGAAAACTTTTATGGGGAAGAAAAATAGTGGCCATCTCACTCAGGCAAATGCAGTATCATAGCAACCTAAATGAATTAGGACTACATTCTATTCATGTATTTACAATACAAAAAACTATTAATCTTTTTTCATCCATGACAAAAATATACCCACATTTAGAAGTCACTCTTAAAATAACACATACAGATAAACATCCTCCATACTCGAAATATCTATATACAATCATATAACCTATTAAGTCAATATCTAACCTTAACATAATTTTTCCACAAGACAAATGGCGCTACTGGAATACATATGTATTTCTACACACAAACACAAATTATAATTTATGACTTGCCAATGCTAGGCATTAATAATAAGCAGCTAATATATAGATTTAAGTATTGGACACTTAAGCCTAACTTTTTTGATTTTCTACTCAAAATGAACATGTGGTCATGACCAACATTATATTTCATGAGATATAAGAGAAACATACTTAACACTGACACTATATGTGAGTTGTGCCACAGATCAGAAAAGAACCAAAAATATATATTCTTTGAGTGTAGTAGTCTACAATACACCCAATCTTATATTACAAAAATTTATCAGAAAAAGAATGCCACTATAAATTTAATTATAGTCTTTTTCGAAATGCCTGCTTCACAGAAATAAGAAGTGCAAGATATAGCATTATGGTGCAGTAGGTGCGTGTATCTTTACTATAGTAATGCAAGACATTTTAACACATTTAAAAACAAATTGGAGACAATAAAACAAAGAGATAAAAAAATTATCCCAAGAGACAATTTCGCAGACACTTGGTCACTTGTCCATCAGTGCTCTAGCTTCTAGTGAGATGTATTTTCTGTTTCCTATTTTATTGTAAATGTTTTTAATAATAGTATAATTCAGGTGAATGCTATTGAAAATACTTATTGTGGTATTCTTTGATTAGTTTTGTATTTTTTTTTTTTCTTTTAAACTGAAATATCGGTATATATATATTTTTTCCCTTTAAACTGAAATATGTGTATATATATTTTTCCTTGAATAAAGTTCCTTCTAAAATTAAAGGTTATGTACATGACATATAAGAACATGTTTCTAGCTTTAAGTTCATTTCAAAACTTATTTTTAACTTTTTGTTCTTCATCTCTCTCTTTTTCTGGAATTACAACGACCATATTTATTTATGAATGATTGCTAATAAGTCAGTGGTTGATAGACTAATAATTTTTCCATCTTTCGTAATAAATTTTTAATTTATTTAAACCTTGATAAAAATTAAATTTTAAATTATTTTAATGAAGCCTTAGTAAGAAAATGGGGGGGGGAGTACTAATTTAGGGGTGAATAATGATAGTTTTACTAATAATAAAAAAATCAGTAGAATAAGTAGTCAAGTTAAGAGTCATAGATCACATGACCCTATTCTCTTAAGCTTGTAAGTTATAAACAATAAGGATTGCCAATTCCTCAACAAGCTTTGTGATAAATGCTTAGCCAGAGCAAGCATTTAAAATATCTCTGTCAGGAACCTCCCCTCCAAACCCCTGATCATGGTCTGAACCTACCCTGATACCTCTCTGAGGAATGCCAAAGCACGAAACCATGGTTAGGGGTTGGGGGGGGGGTCCGACAGAGATATTTTAAATGCTTGCTCTGGCTAAGCATTTATCACAAAGCTTATTGAGGAATTGGCAATCCTCATTGTTTATAATCAGAATAAATTTGCTATGCTATGATTCTTTTGAATAACCACATTTACTGTAGTGCAAAAAAGTATGAGCTTATAAATAAGTCATATTCAAACTATATAAATAGGGATGACGTTATAATCATATCAAAAAACCTTCTCATTCTAATAGGTTAATCATAACTATTTCACAGGCAGATTCTTATCTGAATGAATAGGCATTGATAAATAAAAAGTAAAATTGTATTTGCAAGTTTATTAAAAAAGGATTCATTATCCTGCATAATAACTCTGAGTAATGTACTAGAATGAGAATGTTCTGTAATATGATTAGAATCCTACATTACATATTGCGATATCTACATACAATATAGTCTCGCTTTTTTTTTGTTTAGTTTTTTTTTAATAATAATAAGAGAGGTGTTTTTTTAAAAAAAAAAAAAAAAAAATAAAAAAAAAAAAAAAAAAAAAAAAAAAAAAAAAAAAAAAAAAAAAATAAAAAATTAAAGATGAAGATAAGAGTAGGAAGGGGGGGGTGTGGTTTGGGTTTTCTCTTTTTTTTTTTTTTTTTATAAATAAATTTATATAATAATTATTATAATAAAATATTTAATAATTTAATATTTTTTTATAAATTATGGAAAAGAGAGATAAGAGTAAATGTTAAAAATAAAAATGTAGAATGTTATAAATTAAATTTATTTTTGTATAGGGTTTTGTAAATTATAAAGAAATTTAAAGAAATCTAACTATCAACAAAAAACAAGAGAAGAAGAGGGGAGGTGGTGGGAATTATTTGTTTTGTTGGTTGGTTTTTTTTTTTGTTGTAATGGGGGAGGGGAGGGGGGGGGAAGGGAGGGGGGAAGGAGGGCATGGTGTTAGGGTATTGGTGGATTTGGGCACCTTTTGGGGTGCGCTGACGTGAGAGGCTGGGGGCCGATGCCGCCTCTGCCCTCTCTCTCCTCCTTCCCTCTCTGGGCCCTCCCCCCCCATCTTTTATTGGGCGCCGGCCGGCGGCCAGCCACCCGGGACAGGATGTTCTTTGGTTTTTGGTTGGAGTGAAAAAAAAAAAATGTAGATGTTTTAAAGTTGGAGAAATAGAAATAAACCCCCCCCACACAAGACACCACTCCCTTTTTCCCCCCCCTGGGGGGGAGGCAGGCACAACCACCACCCTCTGCAAAGAAGGAAGGGGCCCCCCCTGGTTGGTTGTCCGTTCTTGGGGGATTTTGTTCCTATGTAAATTTTTTTTATAATTGTTTTTTAATTATTTTGATAAAAAAAAAAATTAAAAAAAAATTAAATTTTATTTTCCTTCTTTTTTTAATATATTAAGATTTTTAGTTTTTTTTTATAGAGTGGGAAAAGTTTGATTATGGGGGGGTGGTGGTGGTTTGATGAGTTTGTTGTATTATTTTTTTTTTTTTTTTTGTGTTTGTTTTTTTTGTGGGGGGGGGGTTTTTTTTTGTTTTTGTTTTTTTTGTTTTTTAATTAATAAATTTAAAAATAAAAAATATATTTTAAAAAAAATATATATTTTTTTTTTTTTTTTTATATTTTTTGGTTTTTGGTAAAATTTTAATTAATAAAAAAAAAAAAAAAAGAAAGAGAGAGAAAAAAAAAAAAAAAAAAAAAAGGGGGAGGGGGAAGGGGAGGGGGGGGGGGGGGGGGGGGGGGAGGGGGGTGGTGGGGGGGGGGGGTTACAATATACAAACAGTAATAAAAGCTATTTACATGCTGTTGAAATTAGTAAAAAAGTTATTTAAGAAAATTAAAAGCTGCATGAATAATTACTAGGGAGTTATATGACATTAAAGCATCAAATGACAAGTTGTAACATAATAGACTTTTTTTTTTTTTGTATTTTTCTCAGGAAGATTTAGTTTTTTGCTCTTATTACAACTACAAACTATACAATTGTTAAAAAGAAAATTGAAATGCTATTGCAGAACCATGAAAAAAAAAAAAAGATGCTGTAGGGTTAAAAAATATGAGAAAGGTAGAGAAAAGAGAATAATAATTTTTATAGTACCTATAGTTTTTGAATTGTTTGTGTATGAAAACAGAAAAAAAAATTAACTGAGACTTTCAAACTAAAAAATGCAAAAAAAAATTAATTTCACTCCAAATCAAGCTTTTCAAATTTTTTATAATTTTGCCATTTTAAACAGTGTCATATATCATAATTCACCTTGATGATGTATCTTACAATTCACTACATTAAGTAATGGAATAATTGATAGGCAAACAATTTGTGTTTCTTACTATATAAATAATTATATGTCAATAACAACTGTAAAACAATAACATAAAATAGACATTTGGAATTTATTCTGCTCAGTTTCTTTAAGACCTCAAACAGTAATCAGATAATAGCAAATTCATACTATTGATTGAATACATTGAACTATTTTGTGGATAGTTTTAACAATAATACAAACTATAAACATTTCATTTAAATTAATATTAAAATACCCTTAAATTTCATTCTTCTAATTAATCTCACAAATATTTTTAATTCACATATGAATTTCATCATAATCTTCTCTTTTTCCTATCAAATTTAAAAAAAATTTAGAATGGAAGTCAATACATTAGTAAATCTATATTTCAAAGACATACATGGAAGTGATATAAGATTAACAGTAGCAATGGGGTAGAAAGTTTTGCAGTAAATTTAATGCTTTCAAGTATGTAAGATATTATCTGATTATGGAAATAGTGACAAAAATATTAGAACGAATGTAATCCTATCATAGGCATTTTTACCCGCTTGTAAAAAAAATATTATTTTGTTTTTTAACTTTCAATATATAGCTGACCATGCTTTTGGCCTAGTTAGTCAAATTCATAACCCTCAAACTCAGTGGCTGAAATTCATGGTAAGTTTAAAATACCAATACAGCAGGCATTATACAAATTTATAAATTTACATATTCTACTTTTTGGACAAAGCAACACAAGTTTTTTTTTGTTAATCGCATGGGAGTCATTCAAATGAACCAAGCCTCTTTTATCTTACTCTTTCAATCATCTCATTCAGCACACACTATGTTAACATTTTGCGAGTCTAAGGCAATGCCAGAATTTATTTCATGCTCGAGGAACACTGCCAATACTAGTATCATTTTTTGTGCGCTTGTAGAGGTATTTATGCTGTGCCAATCTTGTGTCACTATTAGCACAATTCCTCATAATAAACTGCACTGCAAGCGGAATCACTGTAGTCAATCCTATAAACAACCTGAAAGGCTTGGTCTGGAGGCAACTTATCTTTCATGTTGTTTATAAGCCTATGTTAGGAAGGGCTCAAAAACTGATGTTGAATGTGTTATAGCATATGTTAAATGATCAGCCAGACATGAAGGGAAGAGGGTGTTTTCTTGGATTTTTTGACCAAAATGTTATTACTGTAACCTACTTTTATCAAATCTTTAATATAAACCTCAAATATCGGCCTTACAATTTGTTTCAAATTTCTTAGAATGATTATACATTGCTGCAAAAAAGCATGCAGGTTAAAGAATATTGTAAAGAATTACTAAGACACTGAAAATATAACTGATAAATGCTAAATTACACCAATAAGGCTAAGTATAAAATATGATTAAAAAATATAATTTTTAGCTGAGAAGCAGAGAGATAAAATAGAGAAAGTTACTGAGAAATTTGTTAATCTATTAAATCACCAGCACCCAGACAAAGTTAAATGGGTTCTTGAATGTGTAGTGAAGTTTGTTGTGCAAATTGAAAAAAACCTATCTGGAAATAAAAGGCAAAATACAAGGACAGCCCCCAAAAGGAAAGCATTGTGGGTAAGGATGTGCAAGCATTACATAGACCAACAAAAATAAATTACGTTTGGCCCAGGGACATGAGAATGACAAAGAGGTATTCACAAACAAATCATATTACTTGTATTAAAGAAGATAAAGAAAACAGGCTTGCCCTTTTAAACATTTGAAGAATATATTCGAAAAGCCGATGAACAACTTAATAAATGTAAATTTAAACAAGATAGATATGTACAATTTGACAAAAATGAAAGATAAATTTGTATCAGCTACACTAAGGAAACATTGTAAAAAGGCATTTAATAAGACTGAAAATATGAGAATGTATCCAATTGTTGCCATTCTTTCAAGAATTTTCATTAATGTTAAATTGCATAAGGAAAATTATCTCCACAGATTACTAAGAGATTTTAGGAGCACTTACTATTATAAATCGTCTAAAATGATAGCAGAATGGTGTGCAAATTATGAACTCTTGTAGAATCGATCCCCATTTTAAACTAGCATCAATGGATATAGCTGAATTATATGAATCAGTGTTGCCCTCTCAATCTATATAGTCTATGAAGCACTATTGAAATTAGACTTTAATCCGAATAAAATTGATTTTATTATAGAGGCACTAAAGTGGATTGATAATATTACCACTTTGTCCAATAGTAAGTTTTATATGGTTGACCAATGGGATTACCAATTAGTGAGATAATTTGCAGTATTACATTAACAAAATTTGAAAAAGCAATTATCCTAAAATGTGTCCACCAAGTTTAATTCATTCTATAAACAGTACATAGACAGTGTATTCATTTGTGCATCAGAGGAATACATTAGTAATGTATGCCAGGAGTTAACATAATGTTCCTCCTTGGTATGGATCACTGAACCAAAAAGTGAATATAAGGGCCTAAAATTTTTAATATTTATATACAAAGAAACAATGATAAGATGGATTATAAAATGATTGTTAATCACTTCAATATTCAGGGAGCAATATACTTCCAGTCGCACACTCCTATCTCATAAACCGGCAAGTTTCAAATGTTTTCTGAATAAAAACTTAAAATTATGTAAATTTGAAGCAGATCACAAGGCCAAACTTGAGATTTATATTAAAGACTTGGTAAAAGTAGATTACAGTTATAACATTTTGGTCAGAACACTCAAGAAATTCTACTCCAAAATAAATACACTCTCCATACAAGCTACTGGATAAGTCTTCCCTTCATGCCTGGGATGTTACGTCATTTATATAACATATGCTCTAACCCATTGAGCATCACTTCTCAGACCCCACTTAACCTAAATAAACTTATAAACAACATGAAAGATAGGTTGCTTCCAGACCAGACCCTTCAGATCATTTATAGAATTGACTGCAAATCCACTTGCATTTGCAGTTTATTATTAGGAATTGAGAGCTAATATTGCCACAAGATTGGCATAATCCTAGTGTTAAATCCAGTAATCTTTGAGCATGAAATAAATTCTGGTTATGACTTTAATCCGTAAAATGTTAACATAGTGTGTACTGAACATGATGATCGAAAGAGGAAAATAAAAGGTGTGGTTCATCGCAAATAACTCCCACATAATTAACAAAAAAGACTATTGTGTTGCTTTGTCCAAAAAGTATAAATTTATAAATTTGGGTAACACCTGCTGTATTGATATTTTAAACTCATTATGAATTTCACTGCTGAGTTTGAGTGCTATAAATTTGACCGATTAGGCCAAAAACATGCTCAGCTATATATCGAAGGTTTAAAACAAAATCATCTTTTTTTTTTTATGACCAGGTAAAATGTTTATGATAGAAATACAATTTATAGAAAAAAAGAAGTAAATAATTGTAGAATTAGAATGACTAAATAGATCTTTTCTTAAGGATAAGACAATATTTTGGGAATAAAGTTAGAATTAAAAAAGAGGGCTTAATAAATAATTTTTCAGTTTTATATGAAACAGATACTTGAATAATTCAAAAAATAAAGATAAAGACTTAGAGTTGTTGGATTAATGTAATGGATTTATCTTTTAGCAAATTAATGAAGATATATATATGTCTTTTCATGGTCTTGTTCAGTAGCAAGATAAATGCTTAAGGTCAACAATAATAGTAAACCTCACTCTATCAAATGTGTTATAAAATTAAAATCTACTGTCATTTAAATTTTTAAGTTATTTAGAATATTTTCAATTTTGCAAAGCATTTCATATACCAATCTCCTTCATGCATTAAATTTTTAAATTATTTTAGAATGCAATATCTATATTTGCTTTAAAAAAATAATAGCTTTAAATACCATGCCACAGGGCAAATTGTTGATAATACTGAAGGAGTTATTAATAGCTTTCCTTTTTTTTAACCCTCCAGCTAAATAAAATTAAATAATTATCTACAATCTACATTAGATGGCTAATTCAAATTTTCAAACGTTTATTCGTCTCTAACGAAATGGTTTCTTTCTTCTTTAAATGAAGTATACTAATAATAAATAAATAAGTAAAACAAAGTTATCACCTAAAATTTTATAACTCAGCAATTTTTACCTATTTGAAAATTTCTAGCCCATTTAGAACTTGAATCTCATCATTATATAGCAATCTGATACACAAATCTTTGAGTGTTGTATTTATATTATAATGGCATTAAATTCAATACCTTGAAATTTTTTTACATCACTATTACTATCATCCGCGTTTTATTTGTATATTAACTCATTCAAATCAAAATATATACAGTATAGTGATAATGGAATATAGAAATATTTATTTAATTTGCATTACATTTTATATTTCGCATTTGTAAAGAAGGGTTGGGGGTAATTGTCAAAGGCATAAAATTGCATTTTTAAAATATTAAAAATAATTTTTAATTTTTTTATATTTCATAACCCCCAAAATATTATAGCCTATTATCTTTAACCAGTACCATGCCTGCAACTTATTAAAAATAATTTTAAAATGCTGTCAAATTTCGCATAACTATACTAAGATATAAATACACATCTGCGTATTGAATGAATTTAGCGATTATAAGACATTTACATTTCACACGTAGACAAAAAGAACAAAAAAAAAAAAAAGAGTAATCAAGTATCGTAATACATCTCCATCGAAGTATTTCATTATTAGTCATTTATCTTCGGACGTAAAACTAAATGATTTAACCAAATTGATTTTTTTTTAAATAAAAAAAACCGGTAGACCACATAGAAAATTAACCATTTATGCTGTCAACGAAATGTAAGAGTTTGCAGTGAAATATTTAAGAAGTTTTTAATACATTTTTGAAACAATGTTTGAAAGTCTAAACAGTATATATAGATAAATACATAGTCCGTACTTTATTTATATAAAATTATTACATTTACATAGTTGTGAATTAATTACATTATAGCAAGGGATCTATAAGAAACAGAAGTAAAGCTTACACTCCAAAACTAACCATTACAAAAATAACAATAATAGAAAGTTCATTCGAGTAGCAAAACACATTTTTTTACTATAACTTACCAGACTATTACTTAAATAAAGCACCGTTTGTTTTCTTTCACTTATATTGCAAATATGCTCTCTCCACACATATCCTAAAATACTATCTTTTATTAATTAACATAATTTGTTAGTTGAGTATCCCCCGCTTTTTCCCCTTTTTTCGTTTCGAAAAACTTCTCACATTTATCGTGCCACGCAGACTCAGTATAGTTACCAGGAATGATTCATCGAAAAAAGTCTTCGTAAATACTTTTCAATATTATTCCAGCCTACGTTGTTTTAATCAAAAGTTTGCGGAGTTACTCTAGTAACAAAAAATGTAAGAGAATAAAATTTGCTCAAGTGTTATTTAATAATGTATTCAAGGAAATGAAAAGTAAAGATTTCACTTTATAAAATCTTTAATGTAAGTATTCGATGACTAAAATTAAATGAGGAAGTTTATACGGAAATTTAAAAATGTAATCTAAGTAAAGTAAGATAATAAAAAAGCAACCGCATACTAATTGATTGGGGCATTTACGTCACTTTTAAAATAAATAATTTTTTTTAATAACATAACCAACGTTTGTATTGTGATTTATTCGTCAGATGTATTCTTTGATAATAATATTACGTATTTTCCTTCCGACTCCTTTTTGTCATACCAAAATGTTTTATTATTAACAATATTCGCCTTATATCTCGGCAAATATCTTTATAGAAAACTTGCTACCAGTAATAAATTCTTGAACACATTGATTTCTGATAATCAAATAAATATTTCAGTTTTTGTATAACAGTTTTAAGTTAACTTTTAAATACGATTTAGATAAAAGACAATGCGATCAAGCACAGATAAAATATTAGTTTTGCTTTAAACCAAATTTTTAATCTCAACATAAAAATACCTAGTTTTTAGTCAAGCATTGGTGGTCGAGAGGTCAGTTGTCCCGCTTCCCGGCTGATACATGAGGAAAAAAAAACTCCTAATTTTTAAACATTATAATTTAAATATAAGTTATCTTTCAGGAAAGAAGCATGCATCTATGTAGAAAAGAATATTAGAAAAATTGAAAATGCTCCATCTATAAAATATCCTTATAGCATAAAAAAAAATTATCTTGGTAGCATATTTTTAAAAAATAACGGTAGTTTCTAATTTACGTATTTATACAAATTTATTAGTGTCCATAATATAAAAAAGTAACGAGCCTTCTAACATACCTCTAGAAAATCAGTGATGATCAGGTTTTAAGGTATTATTTTCTTCCTTGTTTTATACTCTAGCTACAAATAGCGAAATATATATATACAGACAATCACAAATTGAAATACAATATTAATTTTAAAAATTAGTTAAGTATATTTAAGCGGTCGGGCGGAAAATAGGTAAGTACTAATTCGTGTTTGAATTCAATGAAAAGAATTCTGTATTTCTTTGATAGTGATTGTATTATATTAGTGACTTGATTAAAAGAAACAATATTCTCTGCTTGCCTGAAAAAAAAATTGGAGTCATTAACTTTTTAATTAACGCATATACGTATGATCGATCATTAGATCCTGTATTGTGTATAAGCTTTAAAAATATACGTGATTTTTTTTAAAAAAATTATTAGCCTGACGTAAAATAAACCTATAATCAGACACTGTGACTTAACAATTACTTATTAAAAGTTATTGATATCGCGATAATCGTATTTATTTATTTTGTAAATTATGTAAGGGAAGTAATTGAAAATATTAGGCATTTGTTAATTGAATGTAAATGCTTGAAAGCAGAAAAGGGTACATATAATGAAGTTATGGAAGAATAAATATGAAAAAAGTGATTATACAGAAAGTGAATTATTGCTTTTTATGTTGGGTTTGGGAAAAGATAAAGGGGATTTAGATATAAAGGATATAGAGTTGACAAAGATTATGTTGTGGAAATGGGATGGAGCAGAATATGGGAAAATTTAAAGTGGGGAGTGAAAATAAAGTGGCCAACCGGTTTATCTGGGCATAATTGCCGAGATATTATTGACTTCGTTTAAGAAGCCACAATGCATCACATCAATGTTGCTGCAATTTTACACATGCTGACAGAAATATTTCAAATTTTTGTAATTAGCTTATTGACATTAATACTTTGTTTCTCATACAAATATTTTTATATGAGCTGTTAAAACAATATAAAAAGAAGAATATACAATAGATTCAGATTTTATTAATACTAATAAAATTATTTTTTCTTTATAACACTGATAATAGAATGTGTGTGCATGAATATTTTAAATAATAGTGAAATGTATTATCAATTTTAATATACTTATTTATTTAAGATGATTTAGAAATATAAAACTATAAAAATAATGCATAAGGAAGGATTGAATGTATCAAATTTTGTAAAATGGTGTGAAAAACAATTGATAATGTTGTAAGAAAGTATAATTGTGAACTAATAATAAAAGTTATAGAAGAAAATAAAAATCTTAAGTCTAAAAGAATGTTTTCGTATATAAGAAACTTATTTCTGCAATGAGAAAAAACTTACTAAAAAGAGAAATGACATCATGAAATGTGTACAGAGATGGATCAAGCCAAGTGGGGGCCCTAACCGGTAAAAATTTCAGGGGCCCTTAAACTCAAGTTAGAAAAAAAAAATTCAAGAAAACTCTCATTAAGTTTCTGTCTTGCTTTATTTCTTGCAAATTCGTCAATTATTTTTCCAGTGTCAATTCGACTTAAAATTTCCTGCTCTATATACAGAATGGCCATAATATTTAACATTTCTTCTCCCATAGTACTCTTTAAATAATTTTTTTACATGCTTTAAAACAAAAAAATCTTTCACCTGATGCATTAGATAAGGAAATTGTTAAAAAAAATTTCAATAATATTTCAAGATTCGGATATATGCAAGACATTTATTTCTTTGGTGGCTCGATATAGATGTCTGGTGTGGTTTTTATGGTGTCCTTGTTTTCTTTTAGAAATATTAAAAAATAGTCAAATTCATTTTCAAAATTGCAAACATCAATGTCATTCTTTTAAATAACCTTAAACTTTTTTATTGCACTCTTTTTTTCTTCTATTGATAAATTCCAATCAAAAAATATTCGCAAAGGTTCTACAATAACTGTAGAAATGATCATAAGAAAATCCTCTGTCTTTATACACTGATTTTAAATTTTTTATATTTTTGATATTTTTTGGTTTGTTATTAGGAATATAATCAATAATAGCATCTGTTAATATTGTTGGCCATAAAGTTATATCATTTATTTACTTTAATGTCTATATCAAAGCATCTTGCTGGACTATCTCTACCTTCTGCATTTTTGCAATTTCTTTTTTCAGTAGCAATTTCAACCTCTTGATTCTCAACTTGTTCTTCTTTCTCTTCTTTAGAAGAAGTTTCAAACATAGACAATTCTGAATTATCTGACGTAAATATCGATGGCAACTCTGTCTGTATTAACTTTTAAAAATTTATGCAATGAATTTCTTTGGCTTTCAGCAATTTCCAGGTTTTTTTAAACT
Organism: Epiperipatus broadwayi; assembly: GCA_028023455.1. Classification (NCBI taxonomy): domain Eukaryota; kingdom Metazoa; phylum Onychophora; class Udeonychophora; order Euonychophora; family Peripatidae; genus Epiperipatus; species Epiperipatus broadwayi. The sequence goes on from JAQFVV010006222.1 coordinate 8,356,129, forward strand.
TTTTTTCACTTTTCTGCCCCACTTTGATGCCTATTCATTTTTTGCTGTAAAGAAAAAAGTTGTGTGTGTGTATGTAAAATAGTTTAAAAGCTTTTAGTCTTGCAAACAATGCCTACTAAAATTATTTTTTTTAATAATAATGTTGTTAAGATGTTTTAAGTTACAAAATTGATTTAAATTTTTGTTTAAATTTTAAACCTGATATTTTTAATTTAACTTGGGCCATCTCATTTCCCCAAAGACTTGATTAGTTGTTTCACCTCAGTAGATTTTGTTTACTATAAAATACATTTTAGAAAAATATTATTGCAAAAATATTTCGTTATATATGTATTTTGATAATATGTGAACTTTACACATATTCGATTTTTAATATAAAATAACAAATCTATAATTTAAAAGATTTGATTTTAAATAAAATATACATGCTGTATATATATATAAACTTATGATAGGGCAGTTGTTTATTCACTTATATCTGTGTCATGATACATATATAATTGTGTTGATGCTTATATACATTTACTCATAGAGGGTTTAAATCAGCATAGATGGAGCTATAAGGAAAAATAAGTGAAATGTATATGAGGTCTGGAATATACCGTTTCACTGGCAATAAATCAGCTTCAGGAAATCAGCAAAATTTATTTATGATAATTTTTTCAAAAGCAGAGTACACCTGGGCCTCATTTTATGTGGATTATTTTAATGCGATTTTGAAGTTATGCGATTCATGTTTCTTCTTAATATCTTTTATATTTCACTATATTTATTAGATATCAAGAAATTTAAATTATTAATAACTTATTTTGACTTGAAATACTTTTTTTTCCAAAAATATAACATTATATTAGCAGCTAACATGAATATGGCCTGAAACTGTATTTAGAACTTAGCTTCTATGTAAATAACCTATTTATACTAATGAGTAAATAATAATAATAGATTTATACTTACATATAAAAATATCGCAATAAATATTTAAAAAATTTAAACTTTTAAAAGTATTTTGTTATATATAACAGAAATAAATAATCTTTTAGATTTTTAAAATAAAAAACGAAGATTTTATAAACTGAAAATAATCTTTCTAATGATAATGTATACTCTTTTTGTTTTGATTGCAATCCCATTTTTTTAATATAGAAACAGAAAACTATTAATACAGCACAAGACTGAAAACAGCCTAGTTGTACATCACATCACGAATAAAAATAAAGTGGCTAACAGGTTTCTCTGGGCATAATTGCTGAGAGATTTTTGACTTTGTGTTTAAGGAAAAGCCACAATACATCACATCGAATCTGATTTCTTACCAGTTTACAAACGAACACTAGCGGTATAGATTAAAATATGTATAAAAAATGTAAAGTTAAATACTATAATAAAAAAAAAGGAAAAAAAGTTTGTCTTGTATTAATTTTTTTCAAATATTATTTGCTTATTTTTTTAATGCGAATTTTAAAGTAATTTTTCTTTGTTGCTGTGCTTTTATGCGAATTCTGAAAATTAAAAGCACCTGTCTCCCATTTTTCAAGGTAAATTAAGTATTTTTGTGCGATTTTTTTTAATGTGGGTTTTCTGAGGAACCTATCAACCGCATAAATTGAGACCGAGGTGTATTTAAATTGAAATCAAATTATTATTTTGGGAGAGGTCTAATTTTTTGTATAATTAAAATATATACACCTGGGTCTCGTTTTATGCAGTAGATAGGTTCCACAGAAAACCCGCATTAAAAAAAATCACACAAAAATAGACTTAACTTACCTTGAAAAATGGGGAATAGGGTCTGTAATTTTCAGAATTCGCATAAAAGCAAAGCAACAAAGAAAAATTACTTTAAAATTTGCATTAAAAAAATAAGGAAATAAAGTATGACTAATAAAAAATATCAAATATTTGAAAAAAATTGGTACAAGACAAACTTTTTTTACTTTTTTTTTAATTAACTACAGTATTTAATTTGACATTTTTTCATAGTATTTTAATCATCATGTGGTTCATTTGTAAACTGGTAAGAAATCAGATTCGTTGATGTGATGTGATGTAGCTTCTCCTTGAACGAAGTCAAGAATCTCTCAGCAATTATGCCCAGAGAAACTTGTTAGCCACTTTATTTTCCATTTCCCACTCTAAGTTTTCCCATACTCTGCTCCATCCCATTTACACAACTAGTGCCAATTTCAGTCTTGTGCTGTGTAAATGGTTTTCTGTTGACAACTGATTTTTACTACTGAAATAAATTTTAAATATTCACATTTTGTTTCTATATTAAAAAAATGAGAACTCAATCAAAACAAAAAGATTATACATTATCATTAGAAATATTATTTTCAGTTTATAAAATCTTCGTTATTTATTTTAAAAATCTACATTATTTATTTCTGTTATACCTAACAAAATAGTTTTAAAAGTTTAAAATTTTTGAATATTTATTGCGATATTTTTATATGTAAGTATAAATCTATTATTATTATTTACTCATTAGTATAAGTAGGTTATTTATTCTAAATACAGCTTCAGGCCATATTCACATCAGCTGCTAATATAACGTTATATTTTTGAAAGAAAAAAAAGTATTTCAAGTCAAAATAAGTTATTAATAATTTAAATTTCTTGATATCTAATAAATATAGTGAAATATGAAAAATATTAAGAAGAAACATGAATAGCATAACTTCAAAATCACATTAAAATAATCCGCATACAATGAGACCCAGGTGTATATATATTTACTTAATTTGGGTCTATTTATGCTGTATTAGTTTCATCCCCTGATGTCCAGTTGAAAGTTAGAATTCTGCCAAAACTCAAATAAATTCCCTTCAAAGGCTTAAATATATACTGTACTGCATTATGGGAGGGTTGATTGTATACAGAAAAACATAATTTTCCTTGAATCCTAATGATAAGACATTTTAAGACCTCGGGTCACTATGCAGCCACATAGTCCACTTATGCTTAACCCGTCTCTGACTGTGTAGAAGAGTTCTCTCAAGAATTAAGAATAAAAAAGTACACTCCTACAACTACTGTATTTTCTGAATTGCCCACAATTTTAAATGAAGTGAGATATTTAATTAAATTTATAAAAGAAAGGAAAAGCTCCAGATAATGATGGAATTATAATCGATATCTTAAAAGAAGTAGGTAAAGAAATAAAAAATTATTTGGCTAAGTTATATACCAAACATCTAAATGATAATGATGTAATAGATGATTGAAAAAATGCAGTATTAATATTTTTAAAAGGTGATAAAGAAATATCAGAAATTACAGACCTATGGGTTTTTTATCAATTCTATACAAAATTATTACCAAAATAATTGCAACTCATTTACAGTTAACTTTGGATTTTAATCAACCAAAAGTACTATCTAGATTTAAAAATGATTTTAATACAATGGATCATATTCAAGTGTTGAGAAAAGTTATAGAAAGGACCAATGAATTTGAGTTGCCATTATGCTTTGGATTTGTAGGCTATGAAAAAGCATTTGTTTCTATAAATATGTATTCAGTGATTAAAGCATTGGATCACCAAGGTGTACATCCAGAAAACTATCATATTCTGAACAATATTTTTAAAAATGCAACAACAACAATTAATTTTGCATAATGATACTAAAAAGATTAACAGTGAAAGTAGTATATCACACGGTGACTCATATATCCAAAACTTTTTACAGCAGTTTTGCAAGAAGTATTTTGTAGATGGGAAGCTAAGGGAATAAAAGTAAATGGAGATTATTTAAGTCATCTAGATTTTTCAGATGATGTAATTGTTTTTGCAAAAAATGCTTTAGAGCTTCAGGAAATGTTGCTTTGAGTTAGCAGATGAAAGTAGGATTAAAAGTAATATTAAAAAGACTAAAGTAATGTTCAATGGATTTTTTTAAAAGAAGAAAATAAAAATTGATAATGATGAGTTAGAAAAAATTAATAACTACAAATGTCTTAGTCAGATTATTATTACAGATAGAAATATAATAAATGAAATGAATCCTAGAATTAAATTTGGTTGGAGTGCTTTTGGTAGAAATAATATTAAAAAGGAAATATTCCCATGTGTTTATAAAGGACAGTTTTTAATAAATGTGTATTACCAGTTCTTATTTATTAATCTGAAACTTGAATACTTAATAAAAGAGCAATACTAAGACTTCAGACCACTCAAAGAAGTATGGAGACAGATTTTAGGAATAACAAGAAGAGATCAAAAACAAAGTACATGGGTGAGAGAAAAACAGGTGTTGTTGACATCATTGAAAGAATTAAAAGACAAATGGAGTTGGGCTGGACGTATTTTTAGAAGAGATGATCATAGATGGGTATTTGAAATTTTGAACTGGATTCCCAGAGATTGTAAAAGACCATGTTAGATGGATTGATCAAATAAAGGGTCTTTGTGGGATATGGAAAAGAGAGGCTAGATATTGGAGAAAATAAATTGAACTTGGAGAGACGTTCATCCTGCAATGGATTGATAATGATTGAAAATTATGATAATTCTACTTATTTTATTTTAAATTACGTAATATTTTGTATTTGATTTTCAAGGTGCATTTAAAATTCAAGTTCTAAAGCAAGTACTCAGCGGGGGGGGAGGTGTTCATATATAGATTAATATACTGTATGAATATGATGGTGAAATTATACATTCTAAAAGTTCTATCACAATGATTATAAATATACATCAGCATTTTCGAAAATGGCTACTGCTATTTCTCCTTTGACTTCATCACCTTATTCTATAGATATATTTTATTAAAACTTATTGCATGTGACCGATCATGACCATGGGTGGGTAAAAGCTAAGTTTGGTTTTGAAATTCTACTAAACTTTTAACTACTGCTGCAATTTTTCATGTGGCATGAAAAACATCCTCAAGTCATATACTTTAAAAACATTCTATTAATTATCCTGAGAAGTTTTTAAACACTATTAGCAATTGATGAATTGATAAGGATATTTTGAGAAATTGTTATTCTGATATTTCATCAGATTGCTGTAGCTGAAAACAACTCTTATGAACCATAAACTAAAAGAATTATAAATTCATACCTTACAATCTCTACTCTTCCCATTAGTTTTACAGATTGCTGCAGGACAAGGCATTTCAGAGACATCTATGAACTTTATTAAAATATAGCTGTAACATTAATGTAATTAAAAAAAAAATTATATATACTAAATTTATATAATTTATTGTAATGGATAGTGTGACAGTCAGGTGATGTATGTTGGTTTAACCCAGTTCGAATACTAGGCAAAAGTACCTTGAGGCCACCCATATGCGAGATATTAAATCAAGACTACTATGACCTCTGCCCTATTCGCCTTTTCTCGAGGCTAACTACGAACCAACATTATCTGAGACACGCATAAATTATTTTCTCATCCGACCCAAACTTAGCATCAGGGGAGAAACATGGACAGGAACACCTACGGAGCTAAATAGTTAAATGTGCATAAAAGTACTACGAAAAATGTGTTTTGCGTGCCTGGATCATTGGAAAAGTAACATAAAGCATTAGAATAAAATTAGCAAACTCAAGCTTGTTAGTTAAATAAGATATTTAATTAATGACTTTAAAATATTAATAATGATTTAATGGCCTCCGCTATTCTCCTGAAGTAATGAAAAACTAATTACACAATAAAAACAGATATAAACGATATAATATTTTTGCGGTCTAAGTCTTTTCTTCCCAATTTTAATAAAATTGTCAACTCGAATCTCCTCGATAAAGTACAATAATAAAAATCTTTCACAAAGCATTTTCTAATTGCTTTGCGCTAAAAACAGACAGTTTAAAAATTATTTAAGACTTATATAGCTAAATCAAATAAACTTAATAAGCTAATGGCGGACACAAGAGGCGTAATCGAGGAGATCAAGTTGGCAAACAAAGGAAACTTACTCGTATTGAATTTAGAAACATAAATGAAATTGGAAAGAGATTTTAAATGAGAAATTAACTTTTAAACTTAACTGCAATGGAATACAAAATATTTATACATGTTAGTAATGAAGAATAGCGAAGGAAAAAGGGTTAAATATATAGATAGATGATCACGCAATATATATATATATATATATCTAAGACTAGTCTAATAAAAATGGTTACATAACAAATATAATTCAATACAACATTTCAGAAATATAATTCAATGAAGCAATTAAGAAAGGTATGGACAAAAAAGAGTAGAAAGTAAATAGTTCAATGGAGGAGAGATACGATTACCATCCTGGTTCCTTAGTCATGTTCGGTTGACGTGCGTGGCTTGATCCGTCCATCGATAGGTATTTGCCCAGACAAGGAAAGGGGAAATACGGCACAGAGTTCAGATTAATATGGGGTGGTTAATATGGCATTTTGATGGTATTTAGGAACCTCAGAGGCAGGCAAAGCTTTGCCTAACCGCCAAGCATAGTAGAATCCAAATTCATATGACTTTTAGCTCGTAGCATGTTCAAACTTCTCCGTGATTTCGAAGACGACAGTTGAATAACTTTTTGGAGCAAAGTGGAAACGAGAAGCAAAATCTGGGAGGTTCAAAGCACAGGAAAAATCTGAAAGAATTCTCTACAGAGAAATCTCAGCAAGCACAAGAAAAAGCCTCCAGAGAAATCTGAATGAAATCTCCAAAGGGAAATCTGAATGCAATCTCCAAAAGGAAAATCTGAATGCCAAGTCTTTTGTTCTCTCTCTTATTTATACCTTTTTTGTAAGCTACCTTCTATTGTTTTGCCTATGATCTTAGATCTTGATAAGCCCCCCCCCCCCATGCTCCTTTGTTTCAAGGTAACATTTTCTAAAAATAACTTTTACTTTTTTATTCTAAATTTCTTTCTTTAAACTTTGAATTTTATTAATTAAAAAAGAAAGAGAAGGCCATCTTTAATTTGCCTTGAATGGGCTAACTAATTACAAACATACATTCTTTTAGAAAATGTTGGCGGGCTTATCTCAAAATAAATCATACACCATATTTTAACAAGATTTTAAAAAGAAAAATATTATTTCTTTTAATAAAATAAGCATTTTATTTCAGCAGAATTTTGCATTAACTCATATATATACGCTTGACGTATATATATGTTTGATTAAAAGGTTTTACAAGTAATTTTTTTAAACAGCAATTTAATCTTGGAACGGAATTTATTTAAAACGAAATATTTATTGCAAATACAAATTTAATAAACGTAATTAATTTGAGCTGTAATACAAAACCCTGCTGATATTAGGCTACAAACTTAATTCAGGCCTACAATACTGATTAAGTTTATAGGAGGCTGTGAAGCATGGATCAGACTTCAGATCCATTACTTCAATAGTAAGCATACTAATATCCAACACCAGAGAATGCAAATAGACCTATAGCCTAGAATGTGAGAGTTTACTCATGAGGATACCGGATACCAAGTATAAATTTCTATGCAGTTGTATTATCACTCTTAGATATTTAAAATGGCCTCTAGTTCATGGAGAGCAGAGATTAAATAATCAAAATAAGATAGAAAAAAAACCTATTAATAACTATAATATTTATCGAACCTGCTTTCATCTCCACTGAGACCTCAAGATATTATACTGTACAATTTACATGATGATGACATGAGATGCACTGTGGCTTCTCCTTTTTCAGAGTCAGGAATCTCTCAGCTACCATGCCCAAGGAAACCTGTCAGCTGCTTTACCTTTCCTTTCCCCATCCTAAGTTTTTCCCATATTCTTCTCTATCCTGCTCCATCCCATTTCCACAACATAATCTTTGTTAACTCCATGGCCTTTATATCTAAATCCCCTTTATCTTTTCCCACCCAGCATAAAAACTCACCTTCTATATAATCATTTTGTTTGTATTTATTTTCCCACAATTTCATTTTTTATGTCCTCTATTTGCAAGCATTTACATTCAATTAACAGATGCTTAATATTTTCTATGCCTTCCTTATGCAACTTGCAAACTAAATCACTCACATTTTTCCATTTATGTGTGTATTCCCTTTTTGCTAAAGATATCCTGTTCAAGCCCTAAACAGTAAACTACTTTCCTTGCTATTATCATAAATTAATTTGCATCCAATATTCAGTTTATTTCTATATATTGTACCGGACCATACTCCCTGCAGATTTCTAATCCTAATCTTGCACTGAGCATGAAGTGACCAAGATTTAACAGGTAAAGAAATGGATATCAATTTAGCCGATTGTCTGTACTCATATATATTGGTACTTCCTGCTAAACTGATAGAAAGAGTGAATTGACAGGACTCTGCCAATCAAAAATCCCCTTTAGTTGATATCTTACTCGAATGCCCGAATATTTTAAAACCTATGGTAAGTACACACCTTTGAAAAGTCTAATCAGATAGCTTTTGCGTGCCACCTCTAGAAAAGAATCAAAAATGCATTTTCCCCCATCCTAGAAGGATGTGCAATACCATATGTTTAGCGGAGCATGAGAATAAGATTTAACACTCCGGTAGAGCGATATCCCGTGTGGCTAGCTTAGTACTCTACATCTAGGGTCTTCAATGGGTGGGTTAAATGATTATTACAGGTAAGTGGTTGATAAGGAAAGAATATATTTTATCAAATAAATAATAATACGAAACAAGTCTAATATTATGATTAAATATTCCCAAATACCCACCACCGTTTCATACTTAAAATGATAAAATAAATAAATGAATTATTATCACAACCCGTATATATATTTGATTGCTTTGAAATAGAGAAATATATATATAAATACAATTTAAATGAATACGAAAATAGATAAACCCCTAAAGCTATTTACAATACGTTTCATAAAGAATGGAAGTGGTCTGAGCTTTTTACCCTGTAGAAATAAGTTATACTTTGTGTGATTTGATGTACAGATATTTTTAGATAAGAGATTTTCGGTTATATAGACATACACTTTTACTCAGGACTTTAAAACCTTTTTTTTTTTTATTGATAGCAAATATAGTAATAAAATAAAAAAACTATGCATACATATTTTTGCACTATGAAATATTTCACTAATTTCATATTTTTCAACAAGTCAATAAGGTTGCGTTAGTTCAGATACCATATAGTACTTAACATGAGGTACTGTATCTATTTGCCTTTTGCGATAAATTCTTATACATGTGTATACGTGCAGCACAATTATACACTTAATTACTATTCTAAATATAAAGTTATTAGAGGACTTGCTTACAGGGAATCTATAATAACTAAATCCCTTCTTGCACGCATCATGAGGTGCAGCAGTGACAAAAAAATAACTTAAAAGAATATCCGGTTAAATACATTTATAAATACTCAACATGAGGTATAGTATTTAAAGTGTGTGTGGATGTATATACACGTGTATGTTTATGTATGACAAATTTCAGGAATAACGACAAGAGGAAAAACAAATAGCAACAAAAAAAGAATCTAATTGCAACCTTTGTTGAAAATACTAGAATTTGAAATAGAAAATGACTCAAAAGATTTAAGTAAAAGCTTTATCATTTATGCCCGTAATAACCGTAAATTCAAACATACATATGTGAGAGACAACTCTCTCTTTTTTAAATGATTAATAATAATAATAATAAAATAATATATTTAATCGGAAATATCAGAGTTAATTATTTCAATATTAATAAAATATTTTTAAAATAAACTTATGTAGGTGTTTTCATCTTCTCCAAACTGGGCTCAGCTCTGAGTGGCTTCAATTCAACTGGCTGTGCAGTGAGGAGTTCATCTCATTCAGGCATAGGCAAGGCGGCTTTTTTCATCATCATGGCCAGCTGGAACTGGCGTGATCACATCTTGGCGGCTTGGGACAGAGAAAGGGCGGTGCACCGGCTGGTTGTCTACCCCACGGTCATTTTACTGGAATCTCTAGTATATTGCTTCATATCTTCTTTTTTTATATATCTAATAATAATTAGGATTATTAATAAATTTTCATCTGCTGTCTCGAATGGTTACTCGAATCCACAAAAAGAGTTCTTAAAAGAACTGTATACTGGATTTGTTCGTAAGAACACTAATAGTCTAGTCCATAAATTAATCTCTGAGTAGCTGGATGATTGAATAATTCTGGAGCCAAAGTAGTGAATGACTTGTTTAGGATGACTGCCAAAGAAAGAAATGAATCCCACAGCACTATCAATCTCACTCATAAGAACCAATTCAGATAGCCCTCTGAGAAGTATGAATCAGCCAAACCTTTTAATTTAGCTTATCATTTAGATTATAGCATTTCTTTTTCCGATTAAATTCTACATTTCAGGGTTTGATATAATGTTTGGTTTCCATCTTGAAAAACCCAGACCACTTGATTACAGCTATTATTACTCAAAAAAGAAAAAAAGATAACATTTTAATTATAGCATTATCAAACATTTTGCTTTTGATCAGATTTTTGCAAAAACAATTAACATTCTTTGCTTATGGAATAAAATTACAATCTTTAGAAAAGTGATTAAAAAAAAAATACAAGTATGTTGGAACAATTACTTTAATTATTTCTTTTATGAATATGTTTCAACAACTTGATCTTTTTTGGTCAACACAGTTTGCCTTTCTCTATTTGAATTTTCAGAGAAAAGCAAATACATAAAATGATATATATAAAAAATTTACAAAAAGGAAAAAAAAAATATGTTTATTATATGTGTACAATATTTTAAATTGGTGTGTGTTGGTATTCTACTGCTCAGACCCAACCTCCATTATTAATCTAGCACATTTTTATATTTGTTGTGTTAATACAGACTTTGTGCAAGGCCATTTGATAATGCCTGGCACAATATATTTAAAAGTCTTGTTACTCTCCCTACTAGTTTTCCACCTCTCCAACTCCCTATTCTTTATTAAGGCATCTATTCTTTTATATCAGAGGTAGCCAACTTTTATGTTCATATGATCTACTTTTTATTTTTAAAATGTGTTGTGATCGACTTGTTGTCATAAGTGATCGACTTGTCATAGGCATAGTCTAAGTCAGGGATGCCCAACCCGTAGCTCGCGAGTCACATGTGGCTCGCGTAAGTGTTTAATGTGGCTCGAATTGCACTCTTCAAAAAAATTGATAAAATATTTTGTTCCTTGATGGCACATGCACACACTAAAAAATAAACATTTTTACAATACAAACAATAACGATATGCAGTGTCAGGTTTCACATTAAATAAAATATATTTTTCCTGTAATTGTAATTTATATGTATGTTACTAAATTTTTAATAAATAAAATGTATTTACATTTTTTTTTCTTTTTAACATATTACACCTTTTTTTTTTTTTTTGCTGTACACGTTTGGTTTGGTGCTATATATATATTGTGTTTAGTGCTCTTGTATATATTGTTGTTTTTATCGAGAAAGATCCTTGTAGACGTTTGGTTTGGTGCTGTATATATATATTGTGTTTAGTGCTGGAAATAGTTTTTATCGAGATAGATCCATGTACACGTATATATTTTGCTGTATATATCGATGTTTAGTGCTGTAAACAGTTGTTTTTATCCGTGTACACGTATATATTTTGCTGTATATATATATTGATGTTTAGTGCTGTAAATAGTTGTTTTTATCGAGATAGATTCGTGTACACATATATATTTTGCTGTATATATTGATGTTTTCATCGAGAAAGATCCGTGTACACGTTATTTTGGCCACATTAGAAACGGCGGATTGATACCAATGTGAATAGGCCATCCCCCCCCCCCCACCTATCTCCCTACATTGCAGGTTTAGTACCCAAGTACCATGTTTATAAATGTAATATGAAAAATGTAATATATAATTGTGGCTCCCCAAATTTTTTTAAATTCTCAACTGGCTCGCGTCAAGTTAAAGGTTGGGCACCACTGGTCTAAGTGGAGGGATGTGTGAAATACGAGAGATGTGTGAAATACATACTATTTTTATATATCTACCTAGTAAAAAATAACAATTATTTAATGGGCCAAAAAACACATGTCCGGGAGAATTAAAACATTTAACAATATTTATTAATTCAAATTAGCTACATTAAATCAAAATTAAAATTATTATTTTCAATAATGATACGGCTTAATGGACTTCACCTATCTAGAATTTAAAAAAAAAAATTAGAACAAAAATAACAACAAAAAAAACACTTGAAAATTTTGACTTAATTTGTTTCACTCGTTACCCGACTGCTCTTGCCAGATTGGCCTCGCGATCGACTTGTTGGATACCCCTGTTTTATATCAATACTTGCAACTATTACACTCAACAATTCTCCTAACACAATCATCCCACCTTTTGTATAAGTACCCTTCATAAATTCTTTATCCAAATCTGCATACCATACCACCTTCCTACCTCATCTTGTTGCCTGCCATTTACTCATAACCCAACTAAATACTATTTTGTCTATTTCTCTTATCATCCATAAACTGCAATCTACTGAACATTTTCATTTTGCTTTTTGCTTCTCTCATATAAAAACTTGACTATCCCATTTCACCTTGAATTGCCTCTTTTGCCATCCACATGTCTGCATCTAATGCATGTCTTCCTATTTCTCTTTGTACTTTTTCTAAGTAATCTAACATCCTTTTACTTACACATAACTCATCATTATCATATGTTAACCCTGCTACTACTTTTGCCTTCCATACAATTCTAGCTAAATCATATTTATTATATGACAACACCATTAATTTTTTTATCAGTCTCTTTCTTTTCTTTACTTCATTTATCAATTTTTTCTCCCTTTCATCCAAGCAATTTCTCTGATTACTTAAAATGATTCCCAATAGTTATACCTATTTACCATGTTTAACTTTACATCCCCCAATAAAAATTCTTTGTCTTTTTCTTCCCCAGTATTAATCATTACTTTTGATTTTTCTTCACTAAATTGAATCCCCATCTCTTTTCCTACCCTTTCACATGTCTTCGGCATAATTTCCATATCTTCTCTCCTTTCTGTGCACAAGAAGACATTATCTACAAATAAAAGATCCAATAATGTATATACTCCCTTGCCACCTATTAATAATATCTCTATTCCTCTTCCTAGTCATGTGGTTCTCTTCATTTCACTCAAATACAACAAAAGCAAAATAGATGACAGGGCATTCTTGCCTTAGTTCCACCCCATTTTTAACTTTAACTGATTCTATACTTCCTAATTGTTATGTATAGTAATTATTTTCATACAATCTTTTAATAAGATTCACTAAAGCTCCATCCATTCCCAAATTTACTAAACTTATGCATAATCTATTTCTATTTACTGTATCCTATACCTTCTTTATATCTATAAGTCATATATAACTGTCTATCTGTATTTCTACTCATATCTATAAGTTGTGTAATTACACATAAACTATCTCCTATACGCCTATCTGATTGAAAACCTCCTTGCATTTCTACCATTGTTATTTTTAATTTATTTTGCAACCCTTCCAGCCTCCATATATATGAAAACTTGATATAACAATGATGTTACCGCTATCTGTCTATAATTATTTAACTTTCTTTGATCCTTACCCTTTTCTTTAAATTGTAGCCTTACTCTTGTATTACTCCAACTATTCAGAAAATCTCTCTTTTGTGTCATCTTATTAAAACATGATAATAGGTTTAATTTTGCCCTATGTCCTAAATTTATTACCATCTCCACTGCCCATCCATCTAAGTTTCATGCCTTTCCACTTTTCAATTTCTTCCCTGCCTCATTCAGTTAATTTTCTGTAAACCTAATAGTTCCATTACTATATGCTTTTAGGTTTGTTATCATTTTGTCCTTCACATCTAGCATCTTTTCTATATCCATTGCATACTTATTTAAGATTCTCTCTAATTCTTCTCTAGAGCTACTCTCTATTCCTTCATCATCTAGTAATACTATTTCTCTCTTTCCTACATTTCTTTTAATATATTTCCAAATTTTTTTACTCCTATCTCTTCCACTTTTATTTATATCCTCCAACAATTTACTATTTAATTTTATTCTCTCTCTATAATTATCTATTTTGGCCAACTTCTTTTTTTTTCTGAATACTTTTCCCATTTAACATTAACATCTTTTTCACTTTCCTTGTTTTTAATAGCACACATATTCTCTGCATGCTTTTTTCCTCTCTTTTACTAACTGTCACGTTTCTATTACTTTTATTTTTTTTCAATATTTTCACCTAAAACCCTATTTCCACTATTTCTACTTCACCACATCAGTTCTTATATTCATCCCCAACCAATTCTTCCATGGTTTCTTCAACTTTTATTTTATATTCTAACTTAATTCTTATCATTCATTCTCCTTTTACATATTTTACTTTCCTTTCTTTTTTTATTACTATTTCCCATCACATCATTACTAATCATTTCTATTATAAAGAAATTATGATCACTATTACATTCTCTTTATGTGATGTGATGCACTGTGACTTCTTATATGGAGTGATGAATCTCTCAGCAACTATTCCCAGAGAAACCTGTTACCCACTTAGACTTTCCTTTACCATTCCCCACTCCAAGTTTTCCCATATTTTTCTCTATACTGCTCCATCCCATTTCCACAACATAATCTTTGTCAACTCCATGGCTTTTATATCTAAAACCCCCTTTTCCCAAACCCAGCATAAAAACCAATACATCACTTTCTGTATAATCACTTTGTTCATATTTATTCTTCCACAACTTCATTATTTGTACCTTTCTGCTTTCAGAAATTTGCATTTAATTAACAGATGCCTAATATTTTTTATGCCTTCCTTACACAACTTGCAGACTAAGTCACCCATATTTTTCCATTTATGTGTATATTCCCTTGTTACTACAGAGCCCGTTCAAGCCTTAAACAGTAAACTACTTTCCTTGCTACTATCTTAAATTAACTCGCATCCAATATTCTGTTTACTTCTATAAATATTTAAACTCATAACCAATTAACTACTGGACATTATTTATACTAATTTGCACTTTTTTTAAATCATATACTTATATATTATAATCAAATAAATAAATTTAACATATTTTACATCTTACATTGTACTGGTTGAAAATGTATGTCCATCCAACAAAATTTAGAATCTAGGCAAAAGTACCCCAAATCCAATCATGCGCAAGATACACAAGTCAGGAGCAATCATGAATTCTAACCTATTTGCCCATACCCCAAAACTATAACATTATGAACAACACCTACAGTAATACCACATAAATTCATTACATCCTGGCCCGATAATACAACGTTTTACATGAGACTCAACTGGCGATGATGATGAGAGATTGACTGAACCCAAGATATTAAGTTAGGAGTATACATAAATATAAATATCAATAATGAGATTCGGACAACTGGATTAAATTTAAAATATAAATATTTATTTTAACATAATTGATGATGAGTTTATATATATATATAATTGACTCTACGCTTATAAAACTGTTTGATTATACACATTAAAGAATATTATTAAGGTTATATTGATATTGACGAATATTAAGTTAGTGCGGCGGTTACAAGAGACAGATTTGTTGGAATGGTTTGGTGGCCGTTTTATACATAAACATACATTTATAAATATATAATTGAGTTTCGCTAATTAAGAGATTTTAATACATAAGTTTATTGTTTTTATTTAGATATTTCATTTATAATAATTACAATGCGGATACATTTTTGAACGGCAGTATAAAACGTTATTTTCCTTTATATTTTCAACATTTAACAATGAAATATAGCGAATACTCAATATTTGCAGGAAAAGTTTATTTCAGTAAAAAGGGAGGGCAGCTTCGCGGTAAGTTGGGTTTAAACACCAACAAATAGAAAGAGAAAAACAATGTTTTATTATCACATATTATTACGATTTTACTTTGCTAAACAGGCTAAAACTAACTAAGAAATGGCGGTGCTAGCATAATATCATCGAAAGGAAATGGCACATTTGGCCATGATAAGGTCATTCTCTAATTTTGTATAACGATGGTACACGTCAGCTTTCAGCTGAGATGGTACAGGAAGAAGGTTGGTAGGAAGATACTATAGGCCGGACCGCGGCAAACTATACATTGCTTCATCTACTCTAACCTGGACGATCTAGAAGTAAACATAGACTTCTTTATGATGAGGTTACGAATGACGAAGCTTTGAATCCCTGGAATGAGGTACAGGCGATTCAAAGCAGTATATAATAAATATGCTTGGATGAGAGAATGACTAGCGAAATGATCATGATCCCCTGGAGTGAGGTACAGGCGAATCAGATCGAAACCGTATGCGGCTTATAAATAATTGGATATATGCTAGCAACGCTATCATAATAATATAAAATTAATAAATTTAACTATTAAAGAAAAGCCTTAAATGGTTTAACAAATACGTAATAACATGCGAGTATAATGACCTATGTAATATAAAGTCATTGATTATAAATTAACTAGTATTAATAAAGCTTGCATTGCTCCCTACTTTCTGAATCAATATTTTAATATAGTAATTAAAAACTCAAGGATGCAAATTACAAAATAAAGTGAAGTCGCCAGTCTTTGTGATGATAATGATCAATAAGAAATTTATAACACTAATGGTCACCAATAGCCACCCCGGATTGCAGAATATTTATACATTTCGTATAAATTTACGACAAAACATTTAGATAAAAATATTCATTTAAAATATAACCCAAACTTACGAAGTATTTAAAATAATTAATAAGAACTCATTTAATTCCCCATCTCTTCCCTGTTTCTAGAAATTTGTAAGATTAAGTCTTTTTAGTGGCATTTATAAATAAAGGAAGAAAATATAAAAATATTCATAAACTTAAATCATAACTGCACTAACGAATAAAAATAATAAGCGTGAGTTGGATGAAATAATAATAAGGCAGCAAAGAATTGATATAAAGGTTAACAAAGCTTAAAGAAAACATTAAATATAGCGAAATTATTAGCTTACAAATTAATTTACAGTTAAAAGTGGATAAGGCGGTTATACAGTCTTTTGGCTGGTTACCTCAGGATTCTTTGGAAGCACCGGCGAATCTGCTGTGGCAGGGGGCATTCTTTGGGGCTACATTGCGGCAAGGCTCAGCTGAAGACAGTGGATGGCAATTTGGTTCTCTCCAAATTTCAAAATGGACGTGAAGTCACCTAGCAATGACTGACCCAACTCTAACATAATAGATTTTTATCTTTATTTATATTAGTTTTTGACCCCTTAGAGAAAACTTATTCTAAAATAGATTTCCTGCCTTTAATGCATCTCTATTTTAGGAGAATCTTTACTCTATTGTTAGTAAAGATTCAGTTTTAAGATAACTGTCTAAAATCCATTCAGATCAAATTCCTGCTTGGAAATTGATTCGAATAAAACAATATTAATAGCTAACTCAACTGCATTAGCTTTGTTTTAGCTTTTACTTTTTAAATTTTAATTTACAATTTCCTGGTTTAAAATCATAAGACAAACTTCAGACAGTTATCTTGAATTTACATTTTATTTTATGAAAAAGAAAATTATAATGTATTAAACTATGAAAATACAATTTTTAAAAAATACAAAATTAACTAATATTTTTAATTACGTATATACGCTACTATAATATACGTTTTACAAAAAAAAAATATGATGACACGTGGACAGTGGTAAAAGCATGAAACTCGACCTTGAACTAAGGTCGACTGTTTCATTCCTTCCCACTTACACTGACAAACAAAAAAATGAATTAAAAGAAATGCCTTTACTTCGAATCTATTCGTGACTGAAGAACAACCAATTTACTTTCAAAACATTAATATATTTATCTATAAGAACAAAAAAAACGCTATATGATAGTGCCCTGTTCTTTCGCACTAAAGTTTCTTAACTTATTTTCCCCGTCCTCAACTATCTCCTGCCCTACTCTTCTCCATTGCTCCCCCATAATTTATTTTATCTGCCTGCTATCCTGAACTGTCACCTAAGTTATATATATAAAATCCATGCGTTTCACTAATATATGATTATAACTATTTATAATAAGCAAAAATCTTTAAAAAATTTACCGTATGACTTGGATTTTATCTTTTCTTCCGCACCTAGAATAGACTCAAAGTTGTGTTATTACATAATCATTATCTTGTTATATTTGGTTATTGCAATACAAAATTTTTGTTCATAATTAAAATCAATTCTCTGCTACCATCCACTCAATCCAGGTTCGAATTCACCTGATTCTGTGTTTTAAACTGACACCTGTCGGAAAATTTATATGAGGGTGCCAGCCGACAAGGTCCCACAGAATGTACAAGTAACAGCTGGGTCACTCAATTCTCATCTACAAGAAATACATATTATGTAAGAATTGTGTTACTTTTTTAAAAAATGTGCTGATAATTACAACCGTTTACATATATGTATACCACATTTTTATATACATATGACACTGATTACAATTATATTATTGGATGCATACACTCAAGAGAAAACTTTACAGCAATTGAGTGTACAATTTGTGAAAAAATTTTTTTTTACATATTATTCACTATTATTTGAAACAGAGAGGAAAAAAACACTATACATATATATCAAATGCTCTGTAGGGTATTGCAGGGTGTGGTAATTTCGAAATGCCCCACAGATGGGCGTCCAAACCCGGGAGTAAAAAAAAAATTTATTGTACCGGTCGAAAATGTATGTCCATCCAACAAGATTTAGAATCTAGGCAAAAGTATCCCGAATCCAATCATGCGCAAGATACACAAGTCAGGAGCAATCATGAATTCTAACCTATTTGCCCATTCCCCAAATCTATAACATAATGAACAACACCTACGGTGATACCACGTAAATTCATTACATCCCGGCCTGGTGCTACAATGTTTGACAAGAGACTCAACTGCCGATGATGATGAGAGATTGAGTGAACCCAAGATATTAAGTTAGAAGTATACATAAATATAAATATCAATAATGAGAGTCGAACAACTGGATTAAGTTTAAAATATAAATATTTATTTTAACATAATTGATGATGAGTTTAGATATATGTAATTGACTCCACGCTTATAAAACTGTCTGATTATACACATTAAAGAATATTATTAAGGTTATATTGATATTGACAAATATTAAGTTACTGCGGCGGTTACAAGAGACGGATTTGTCGGAGTGGTTTGGTGGCCGTTTTATACATAAACATACATTTATAAATATATAATTGAGTTTCACTAATTAAAAGATTTTAATACATAAGTTTATTGTTTTTATTTAGATATTTCATTTATAATAATTACAATGCGGATACATTTTTGAACGGCAGTATAAAACATTATTTTCCTTTATATTTTCAACATTTAATGATGAAATATAGCGAATACTCAATATTTGCAGGAAAAGTTTATTTCAGTAAAAAGGGAGGGCAGCTTCACAATAAGTTGGGTTTAAACACTAACAAATAGAAAGAGAAAAACAGAATGTTTTATTATCGCATATTATTACGATTTTACTTTGCTAAACAGGCTAAAGCTAACTGTAAGAAATGTTGGTGCTAGCATAATATCATCGAAAGGAAATGGCACATTTGGCCATGATAAGGTCATTCGCTAATTTTATATAATGATGGTACATATCAGCTTTCTGCTGAGACGGTACAGAAAGAAGGTTGGTAAAAAGATACTATAGGCCAGACCACGGCAAACTATACATTGCTTCATCTACTTTAACCTGGATGATCTAGAAGTAAACGTAGACTTCTTTATGACGAGGATATGAACGATGAAGCTTTGAATCCCTGGAATGAGGTACAGGCGATTCAAAGCGGTATATAATAAATATGCTTGGATGAAAGAATGACTAGAGAAATGATCGTGATCCCCTGGAGTGAGGTACAGGCGAATCAGATCGAAGCCGTATCGGCTTATAAATAATTGGATATATGCTAGCAACACTATCATAATAATATAAAATTAATAAATTTAACTATTAAAGAAAAGCCTTAAATGGTTTAATAAATACGTAATAACATGCGAGTATAATGACCTACGTAATATAAAGTCATTGATTATAAATTAACTAATATTAATAAAGCTTGCATTGCTCCCTACTTTCTGAATCAATATTTTAATATAGTAATTAAAAACTCAAGGATGCAAATTACAAAATAAAGTGAAGTCACCAGTCTTTGTGGCGATAATGATCAATAAGAAATTTATAACACTAATGGACACCAATAGCCACCCCGTATTGCAGAATATTTATACATCTCATATAAATTTACGACAAAACATTTAGATAAAAATATTCATTTAAAATATAACCCAAACTTACGAAGTATTTAAAATAATTAATAAGAAAATTCCCCACCCCTTCCCTGTTTATAGAAATTTGTAAGATTAAGTTTTTTTAGCGGTATTTATAAATAAAGGAAGAAAATATAAAAATATTCATAAACTTAAATCATAACCGCACTAACGAATAAAAATAATAATAAGCGTGAGTTGGATGAAATAATAATAAGGCAACAAAGAATTGATATAAACGGTTAACAACGCTTAAAGAAAACATTAAATATAGCGAAATTATTAGCTTACAAATTAATTTACAGTTAGAAGTGGATAAGGCAGTTATACAGTCTTTTGGCTGGTTACCTCAAGATTCTTTGGAAGCACTGGCGAATCTGCTGTGGCAGGCGGCATTCTTTGGGGCTACATTGCGGCAAGGCTCAGCTGAAGACAGCGGATGGCAATTTGGTTCTCTCCAAATTTCAAAATGGACGTGAAGTTACCTAGCAATGACTGACCTAACTCTAACATAATAGATTTTTAGCTTTATTTATATCAGTTTTTGACCCCTTAGAGAAAACTTATTCTAAAATAGATTTCCTGCCTTTAATGCATCTCTATTTTAGGAGAATCTTTACTCTATTGTTAGTAAAGATTCAGTTTTAAGATAACTGTCTAAAATCCATTCAGATCAAATTCCTGATTGGAAATTGATTCGAATAAAACAATATTAATAGCTAACTCAACTGCATTAGCTTTGTTTTAGCTTTTACTTTTTAAATTTTAATTTACAATTTCCTGGTTTAAAATCATAAGACAAACTCCCCACCCCCTTAATTATTTCAGACAGTTATCTTGAATTTACATTTTATTTTATGAAAAAGAAAATTGTAACGTATTAAACTATGAAAATACAATTTTTAAAAAATACAAAATTAACTAATATTTTTAATTACATATATACGCTACTATAATATACGTTTTACAAAAAAAAAATATGATGACACGTGGACAGTGGTAAAAACCTGAAACTCGACCTTGAACTAAGGTCGACTGTTTCAACATATACATACAATATTCAATTAAAACAGGAAAAACTGGCTATACATATTGCCACACACAGCAAGCTAGAGTAATCAATGGATGCCAGAAAGCTTGTACATAAAATCCCCACCTAGTGCCTACTCATCCAATATCCCCAGACTAGTTTCTGGCTTGTGGCCTTCGTCAGTGAGGAGCCTTGGATCTGAGAGCACTGCACCTGGATCTTAGTATCTAATGCAACCCTCCAGCATCCACCTTTTATCTCCATTTAACTACAAAACTATGAGTCTTAAACTGAAAACACCTTAATGTTTTCAACCAAGCCCATTAGCTTATATAGTCATATGGGTCTGAACTCAGTTCAGTACCTGTACATTTTGGTGTCTTTGGTTCTTTAATAACCATAGCCACCACTATCCTATTAGGCAGGATTGGTTTTAAGCCAATAAACATCACATGACCACCACCTCTACACAAGCATAAGAGGTGGTTGTCATGTAATATTCAATTAATATAGAAAGTGTATCAATAGCTCAAACAAGCTCTTACTTGATAAGTGCAGTAACAGAAAATATTTAAAATCTCATATCTGGAATATTCTTATCCCCAGATCAATTGTTTTTGAGCTTATGGCTTCACTTCAGTGAGGAACTAGAATATTTAGACACTAGATCTAAAATATCAACTCAAAACACAGCACTTATTTAATACGTAATATTTAAGTAGAAACTCTGAAATTTTCAGACATGAAAATGTTCACTTCAGCTATCTAACTTAAATAGCTATGTAAATTCTTATATTCCTCCTCATAAATTAATCCTTTCATTTTCATATAATTTAATAACAGTTTATACCTTATTTTAATCCAAAAATTTTACTAGAATCATTGTTTTACTTTTTATACCCTTGTTTATCCATATCTTCATATATTTTCCTTTCATAGTCTGATTCATTTAAAATTACAAATATTTAATCCTTATCCTCACATTAATTTTTCAATTCTGTTTTATCAATAATTTTTTTTTATAACACATTTTTCCTTACATTCTTTTTTATTATACTTAACACTTTTATTTATAATACTATTAATTTTTGATTGAAATTCAATCTTTAAGTTATTTATGAAGCATTATTAATAATAGATGAAGTATTGTATTTTAAATATAAGGAAGAATTTTGTAGTATAGACAAAGGATGAGTAAAGGGATGTTCAATTAGTGGAATTTTATCATCAATAGTAATAAATAGTGAGAAGAGTATAATTGATAGAGTTATAAGTAATAATGAGATTAAAGAATATTGCACATGTGTCGATATTATTGTAGGAAATAGTAGAAGTATTAATAAAGTTTTTAATAAGCTAAATAAGAATAAGTATAATATTAGATGTACAATGGAGAAAGAAGAAAATGGACTAAAGTATTTAGTTTATTTTTTAAGAAGAGGGATGATGAATGAGACAGTTGTTGAACATTATATTAAAAATGAAAAGAAAAGGGTTGAATGATCCAAAATTTTATCAGTCATGATTCAGAAACAATGTGTGTTTTAAAGAGATTTAAATTAAAGAATGATAGGATAACAGCTAAAAAAAAGTTATATAAACAGAAATTAAAGGTGGAAAATGATTATGTAAAATTAGGTTACAAAAGGAAAGCAATTAGAAAAATTTTTGATTATAAAATATATAGAATAAATGAGAATAATAGAAATAAGTATAGAGATAATTAATGGATGTCTATTCCATATTCAAAAAAGATATATAAAAGATTAATTTTAAAAAATGCCAAATAATGTAAAAATAGCTTGGAAAAATAAGTCTTTAGGTAAATGGTTAAATAATGCAAAAGTGTTAAATAATATTAATAGTAAGGTTGGGGCTATTTTATAAAATTAGCTGTAAAAATGCAATAAAATGTATATAGGATAGACAGGAAGAACAACAATTGAGAGAGGTAAGTAACATGAGCTATTAATAGAAAACATATGAGGTTGGAACCATATTTGTATTATTTGGATACATGGCATAAAATGAAATATGAAGAAAATATGTGTTATAAAGTATGTGAAGGATTACTGTAAGAGAATATATTATGAAACATTGTAATCAATAAAACTTGGACAAATGTGCAAATATAATAAAAAATCCAATAAAATTAGGAGGAAAATGGGCTTTATTAAATAGTTGGAAAATGTAGTAAATGTTTGTAAATATGTAAGTAACATTTTTAAAAGATATGAAATATGTATTTAATTATTACTTTTGAAAAAAATTGTAAAAAAAATTATTTATTTTTAATTATAGGTATAAAATTTTTAATTTATTTAATTGAATATTGTAAATTGTATGTATATATAAGATCTAAATTATGTTAAATTTATTTATTTATTTGATTATAATATATAAGTATATGAGTTTAAAAATACAACTTAATGTAAATAATGTCCAGTAGATGGAGTAGATATTGTTAACTGGTTATAGGAGATAGTTTATTGTAGTTACACAACTTATGAATATGAGTAGGTATACAGGTTGACAGTTATATGTGGGTTTTATAGATATAGAGAGGGCATATGATAGAGTAAAGAGAAATAGATTATGGGTAAGTTTAGTAAATTTGGGAATGGATGGAACATTAGTAGATATTATTAAGAAATATGAAAATAACTACTATACATATCAATTAGGGAATATAGAATCAGTTAAAGTTAAAAATGGGATGGACTAGGACAAGGATGCCCTATATCCCTATTTTGTTTTTGTTGTATTTGAGAGAAATGGAAAGAGCAATAGAAAGATGAGGAAGAGGAATAGAGATACCATTAATAGGTGGTAAGGGAATATATAGTCTGTTTTTTTTTATTTGCAGGTGATGTCTTTTTCTGCTTAGAAAGAAGGGAAGATATGGAAGTTATGCTGAGGACATGCGCAAGAGTCGGTAAAGAGACGGGGATTATGTTTAGTGAAGAAAAGTCAAAAGTAATGATGATTAATACTGGGAAAAGAGAAGGCAAAGAATTTTTATTGGAGGATATACCATCTTAAGTAATCGGAGAAATTGCTTGGATGAATGGGAGAAAAAATTGGTAAGTGAAGCAAAGAAAAGAAAGGGGTTGATAAAGAAATTAACAGTGTTTTCATATAATAATTATGATGTAGCTACAATTGTATGGAAGGGAGTGGCGGTAGCAGGGTTAACATATGGTAGCAATGGGTTATGTGTTAGTAAAGGGGTATTAAATTACTTGGAAAAAATACAAAGAGAAGTAGGAAGATATGCATTAAATGCACATGTGTGGATGGCAAAGGATGCAATTCAAGGAGAAATGGGATGGTCAAGTTTTTATATGAGGGATGTAAAAAGCAAAATCGAAATGTTTGATAGATTGCTGTTTATGGATAATAAAAGAGTAGTCAAAATTGTATTTAATTCAGTTATAAATAAAGAGCAGGTAACAAGATGGGTGAGGAATGTAATGTGATATGCAGAAGATTTGGATAAAGAATTTATGTCAGTATACTTGTACAAAAGGTGGGAGGATTGTATTAGGAGAATTATTTAGTGTTATAGTGGTAAGGAATGAGATAGAAGAATAGATGCATTAATAAAAAATAGGGAATTGGAGAGATAGAGAATTAGTATGTAGAGTAAAAAGAGTTTAAATATATACAGAAGTAAATGGAATATTAGGTGCAAGTTAATTTATGATAATAGCAAGGAAAGTAGTTTACTGTTTAAGGCTCGAACGGGATCTTTAGCAACAGGGGATTATACATATAAATGGAAAAAGATGGGTGATTTAGTCTGCAAGTTGTGTAAGGAAGGCATAGAAAATATTAGGCATTTGTTAATTGAAT
Organism: Epiperipatus broadwayi; assembly: GCA_028023455.1. Taxonomy (NCBI): domain Eukaryota; kingdom Metazoa; phylum Onychophora; class Udeonychophora; order Euonychophora; family Peripatidae; genus Epiperipatus; species Epiperipatus broadwayi. The sequence goes on from JAQFVV010006222.1 coordinate 8,381,289, forward strand.
GTAAATGCTTGAAAGCAGAAAGGATACAAAAAATAAAGTTGTGGAAGAATAAATATAAGGAAAATGATTATACAGAAAATGGGTTATTGATTTTTATGCTGGGTTTGGGAAAAGATAAGGGGGAGTTAGATAGAAAGGCCATAAAGTTGACAAAGATTATGTTGTGGAAATAGGATGGAGCAGGATATGGGAAAATTTAGTGTGGGGAATGAAAAGAGAAGATATAGTGGCTAATTGGTTTCTCTGGGCATTGTTGCTGAGATATTCCTGATTCCATATAAGGAGAAGTCACAGTGCATTCATTACTTGGTATTTCATTGCTTTTCCAAATTATTACAGAAATTATACTAGCTATACACTATTCAGATAACATAGATCTATCATTCACATTTTTCAAGATGTAAATTATGATTGAATAATTCGATTTTTCTATAGAAATGGAGCATCCTTCTTCTTTATTTGCCTTTACATCCACGTAGGATGTGGAATCTACTATAATTCATATAAACTAAATTACACTTAAAATATCAGAATTGTTCTCTTACTTCTAACTATAGCAACAGCATTCCTTGGTTATGTCCTCCCATGAGCAACCGTAATCACAAACCTATTATCAGCAATTCCATATATTGGAATAATAACGTTAACTGGTTATGAAAAGGATTTGCAGTTAGAAATGCAACATTAACTCGATTTTTCTCGCTACATTTTCTATTACCATTTATTATCATAGTCTTAGTAATAATCTATTTGTTATTTCTTCATCAAAGAGGAAGAAATAACCCACTAGGGTTAAAATCAAATTCTGATAAAATTCCATTTCACCAATATTTTTCAATTAAAGATATAATTTCAATAATATTATTCATTATAACATTAACTTTTCTAGTCCTTTTTTATCCAAACTTATTAGGTGATCCAGAAAATTGAATTCCATCATACCCATTAGTAACTCCAATTTATATTCAACCTGAATGATATTTTCTATTTGCTTATACAATTCTACGATCAATTCCTAACAAATTAGGAGGGAGTAATCGCTCTTCTAATATCTATTATAATTTTATTTTCACTTCCAATAATTTCAAAAAATTATCTATCATGATCCTTTAATAAATTAAATCAATTACTTTTTTGAATATATATTAGGATTATTATTCTCTTAACATGAATTGGAGCCACTCCAATTGAAGCTCTATATATCTTATTTGGTCAATTTTTATCAGTATTATATTTCCTTACCTTTTTCTTAATTCCATTTTCAATAATTTTTTATCAAAAAATTATTGAGTTACTATTAATTTTATGAAAGAGTTTGTTTTGAAAACAAAATATATAAGTTCAATTTACATAAAAGGTTGAAACTAAACACATTTGTTTTGGCAAATAAATTGCCCAATCAAGGGTACCTTGAATTCATTCATGAATAAGACCACTCAATAAAATAAATAAAAATAATTTCCCAACCAAATATATATTCTCCTAATTTGAATTAATTCTATCCTAATAGGATATGGAAGAATTAAAACAATCTCAATATCAAAAAATTAAGAAAATAATTGCAATTAAAAAAAATCGTAAAGAAAAAGGTAGTCGTCTCAACCTAAAAGGGTCGAATCCGCATTCAAAAGGAGAATTCTTTTCACAATCTTTATTTCTTTTCTCAGAAAAAAGCAACATCAATCTTAATAAAACTAAAACAATTAATAATACAACAAAAAATATAATTATTAATATTAACATTCACAATTATGACCCCCACCAATAAATTGAAATATACAAAAATAATCAAACATCAACAAAATGTCAATACCAAACAGAAACCTCAAATCCAAAATGATGAATTTTAGAAAAATGAAAATTTAATTGTCAAAATAGACAAACAAAAATCTTCTACCAATAATTACATGTAATCCATGAAATCCACTAGCAACAAAAATAGTTGTCCCATAAACAGAAACAGAAATTGAAAACTTTGACTCATAATATTCTATCCCTTATAATAAAGTAAAATACAACCCTAACAAAACAGTAAATGGTTGTATTCTCATCCTTGGTGTTAACCTTAAGATGGTGTTGATGCTAATCAAAAACATATACATATAACGATTCCGGGCCGGACCTAAATGATCGATTTGATCTAAAAAGATCTGATTTCTTAGATTTGTAATAAAATATTCTACTAACTAATACTATTATATGATGTTAGTTTTTTTTATTTTTGTAAATGTTTATTAATCTTATCTTGTTTTTGAGTTTACGGTGTTTTTCTAATTTTTTTTTTTTTTTTTTACTTTACGTGTGTCTTTTTAAAGTTACGGTCTTTTTTTTTTTTTTTTTCCCAGAGTAAATCAATACTTTTATTCAAAAGCAAGATGTAATAAGTAAATGTTTATTAATCTTATCTTGTTTTTGAGTTTGTGTCTTTAAAGTTACTGGGCTTTTTCGAATTTTTTTTTTTTGGACTTTAGGTGTGTCTTTTTAAAGTTACGGTATTTTTTTTGCAAGAGTAAATCAATAATTTGATTCCAAAGCAAGACATAATAAGTCAATGTTTATTAATCTTAGATTGTTTTTGAGTTTGTGTGTGTTTTTAGTTATGGGGCTTTTTCTCTTTTTTTTTTTTTTTTGGACTTTACGTGTGTCTTTTTTTTTTAAGTTACGGTATTTTTGGTCAAGAGTAAACCAATCATTTTATTAAAAAAGCAAGACGTAATTCTAAATCTATCAAAAGTAACGTAATTTATATACTACAATTTAGAATTGATACCCGACTACTATTAGTAAGGACCGTCATTAAAAGATTCGATTGAAAAATGATACCCGACTAATTTCCGTTTTTTTTTTTTTGGGGGGGGGGGGGGACAGTAATGAATCAGAAAGTGGGTTGTTTTTGTTAAGTCTGTCTATATAAAAAGGGTACCATTATTGAAATACTAAATTTAAAAATGATAGCCAACTAATTTGCGTTTCTTTTGACAGTAATTAATCAGAAAGTGGGTTTCTTTTTTTTTTTGGTAAATCTTGTGTATATATAAAAACAAACAAACCGTAATTCCAAGACTCCATTGAAAAAAATCAAACCCCATTGAATTTGCTTTTTTTTTAAAGACAGTAATTAATCAGGAACTGGGTTGTTTTTGTTAGTGTGTAGATATAAAAACTAATCTTATTTTGAAATAATAAGTGTTAACAAAACAACAAAAAAAAAATACCCGACTAATTTTATTTTTCGGACAAGTAATTCCTAATAATTAGACAGTGGGTTGTTTTTGTTTGTGCGAATATATATATAGCAAAAGTAACTGGTCATGGACAAATTCTCGTGAAAATGGTACTTTTCGCATGATCCTTTATTTTTTTCCCCTTTCGCACCCTTAAAAGCAATTTTTGAGGGTTACCCCTTTGTAATGGAATCTTCAGGACATTATTACTAAACTTACAACAGTAAAGTAAGTTACAACACATTAAAAAAAATAGATGTCTTATCAAATTTTAAAAAACTACGACTGCTTCAAAGACACACACTCTCACCCGAAACTACAGAGAAAATAGATATTCTACTATTATGAGAAAATGATGAACAAAATCGACTACTATGGCAGCCGATCAAGGCATTTCTTTCTCTTTGCTTTTATCATAGAAAAAAAGCCATAACCGGCAACCGTCGGGAACTCTTTCTGTGTTTTATCATAGAAAGAAGTCTCTTTGTGTTGGCTTCTGTCGCTGCCTCCTCCATCCAACATAATGTGAGGACTTTTCTGCATTTATAATGTAGAAAAATTCTTCTTTGGTTGGGTGAAGGCCAGTGAAACGGTATATTTCTAGGAATTTACCTAGAAATAGCGACATCTTAAGGTGAACACTAAGGATGAGAAAACAACCCAGTAAATAATAAACTTTGAACTCCTTGAGTGTAATTCCTTTCCATCAAACTATGATGTGCTCAAGTTACAGTAACTTCAGAATCCAATAATACAGCAGTATTTAACAAAGGAACCTGAAATGGATTCAAAACCACCACACCTGAAGGTGGTCAGTCTGATCCTAAATCTATTGTAGGAGCAAGACTCCTATGAAAAAATGCCCAAAAAAATCTAAAATAAAAATAAAAACTTCCGATAAAATAAATAAAATTATATCTCATCGTAATTCAAAAACTACATTACTAGTATGAAGTCCCTGATATGTTCCATCATGAACAACATCATGTCACCATTGAATTATCATTAATACAATAATAATTATTCCTACTAATAGTAACCTTATTACATAATTATGAAATCAATTCACTAGTCCAGCTGTCAACAACAATGCCCCACACACCATCCATATGATATGGATGATAATGCCTCATCATAATATATTTCACTTGAATATAAACTACTTAAAACAACAAAAACATAAGATTGAATAACAGAAACAGCCCTTTCAAGTATTATTAATAATGTCTGACCAAATAATAATATCAACAATACTATCATACCCAAAATTCTTCCCTGACCTCCAACTAACCTTAATAATAAATGTCCAGCAATCATATTTGCCATTAATCATATAGATAAAGTTAAGGGTCGAATAAAATTTCTAATTGTCTTAATACAAACCATAAATGCTATTAAAACTGATGGAGTTCCAATTGGAACTAAATGAGCAAACATCAATATCATCTTATTTATTTATCCAAAAATCAAAAAACTAATTCATAAAGGAAAAGCTAATCTTAAAGTTACTATCAAATGTGCCATTCTTGTAAATACATAAGGCATTAAACCTACATGTGAATTGTATAGCATACCTTGAGACGGTCTCAATGGAGATGAAAACCCATTTGATAAATATAATATAGTTATTAATAGTTGTGTATTTCAATCTTATTTTGATTATTTGGTTATATATTTGTGACAACATTATGGTCAAATAAATTGTATTGAATATTTGACTATTATAGTAATAGTATAATAGTGCAGAGTCTCTGGAAATATCAATCGGCAGAGCAGCTAACAGTAAACAAATGTTAAAATGGAACAATAAACAAAACAGTTTATTTACAGCATAATATAATACAGTTCAAATACACATGTATTTTAATTGTTATTGCCTTTTTGGTATGTTAGTATATAGTATTTTTGATATTTGGTAGTTTCAAATATTGCTATTCACAAAATTTCACATGATAATGTTGTATCATCTCTGAACCTTACCAAGTACTCTATTATTTAAGGTTTTATTACATGTGTACCAAGTTGAGATATATATATACTCATTTTGCATTAAAACAACTAAAATAACTTAAATTTACTTATATAAATATTCACTTGCGCAAGTTATTACAAAAGTAGATCTAAACACTGTGTATCTGATCTTACATCACTTTAAAAGCAATATGATAATAAATAACATATCATCCAGTTTACAAAGCAAAATAAAGTTTGCAAGAAGAAATATCACTGAACCCAAAGTAAAACAAAGAAATCCATGAGCATCTCAAGCATAAATAATATAAATCATAGGGAGGCAAATGTGTCAAATGCCATTTATTTATTCACGAGCCATACAAAATTGGTCTATTATATTTACCAAAGATTTAATTAATTTACCTATAATTATCAATGTTGGGTAACCGTTCATCTGATAGGCAAATTTTCATAATTTTTTTGTGAATTAAAAATAAAGTGACATCATTATTATTAATGATTGTTTTACATTTAATTAGCTTTTCTGATTGAACCTATCTTCATGCTATATATTATTAAATTTCTTCATATGTTTTGGATAGGCTAATTCTATACCAACTAGGATCCATCCTTTATAAACTTCCCTTCAGAAAATGATTTCAAAATGTCTGCTTTTTTTTTTGCAATAACTTGCTTTCATGAAATTTTCTGACTTGTTTATACTTTTTATAAAACATACTGGCTACTTGATGAAGCTCTTTTTCAAGTTTTCTATTTTAATATTTTTTACCCCAATAATTTGATTGTAGAAAGAATGTTTGATAAATGTGTTTTTTAATAATTGTTTTTTATTAATTGAAATATTTTCCAGTCATATCATATACATGTTTTTTCTATAAAAGAAACGTGCATTGATTCATTTCTTTTCAATTGTGTGACTTTCTTTGCTAATTTTTTTATCTTACTCCATGTAGCCATTCTAATAAAAAAAATAAATGCAAAATAAAATGAAATAAAATTCTAGTTTTATTTTTGTTAATTAGATGTTCATCTGCAAAAATCATTATATAAGCAAAATGTTCTCTGTCATAAATTAAATCCATAGATAGACTGCACAATAGAAAATTTGTTCATATTGTAGATTAAATCAATAGTCAGATTGGTCACACAATATAGATAATTTGGTAGAAAAATGAAATATAATTATTATAAAGTTTAGAGAGAGGGAAAATGTAGTTGAGAAAATAAATATTTTATTTTATTTAACTCTTAATTCAATATTTGCAGGTATATTTGCACTGCACTATATGCATGATTAAATAGACATTTTATAGTTGAGAAAATCTCTGGGGTTGGATTGAAAGCTTTCAAAGCCAAACTTGGCCAAAAGATTTCTCACCCTTTATCTAAAGAATTGATATATAAAATGCACACATATATATCATTCTTTAAATTCAGACATGTTTAAATCTAACAAAGTAAACAGGAAAACTGCCTACAAATTTAAGCACAATGAAATCAGCTTATACATGATTTATATAGCCACATGCACTTCATGTTTGACACACATCATGATTTACATTAATGATTTTGAATATCTTCAGAGAGACACTAAATTTTAATTATATTAAATTTAAACTATTAAAACTAAATCATTTTTTTTAGAACTTCCTTTTTTTGCTAAACATTTTTTTAAAAGAAACTAAATATTAATTATTTCAAAACTAGATTTTGATTATTAACAATCACAGAAATGATGTTTAATAAAACTTTCTTTAGAAAAAAAGAAACATCCATTTTTAGAAACATTTTTTTTATGTTTTGAATAAAAAATATAAACTATTTTACTAACTAAATTTTTTTAAAAGAAATTGCACATTGTACCTTTAAAATATAAATTTTTAAAATGTTCAAAGCATACCATGCTATATTTATCAAATACATGGAATTATTTAAGATATTAAAAGTAAGTTAATACAACAGATAAATACATAAAATCATCTAAACTAAATTGTAAATATTGATTTCTTGATAATATGTTTTAAAATTTACCAAATAGTTCATAAAATTAATAAATTGTTACCTTTAAGTTCCAAAACATGACTGAATAGAAATATTTTTTTTAGAAAACTTTAATTCAATATTTGTATGTACATTTGTGCAAATAGAGCTTTTTAATGCTTTACTAGTGAAGTCTTTCAATTTATCAGTTTTCAATCTTGGTCACAATCAGATTATGTTTACTTGTAGAGTTGTCATGAAATTTTATGAGAAGCACATCTGTTTAACTGCATATGTGGAGATAGTTGTCACATGGTTGGATCAAATTCAGCAAGAACCATTGAACATTCTAATAACTATAGACTATATGCTAGAGTGAAGCTCATTTCAATGACAGTTAGCAATGCATATTTATTAATTCAGCTACTGGTAGAGATTCAGTATACATCATGTTAAGCAAGCAATAGAAGAAAATTATTTTCTGCACTGGTCTTTTTATATTATCTACTTTTGCAAAACAATTTTTTTCTTTTATCAAGAAGGCCTAAAAAACTAGTAATTATCTTAATTACCTTTATTTAGATAATTATTTAATTAAACCAGTGTACATGTTTATAAAATTCTTTAATTAAACAAGCCCATATGTTTCTAGATAACACTTAGTCATCTTGATCTTTAAAAATATTTAATTAACATTTTAAAAATCTTAAAGCTTAAAAAGAAATGGGTTTTCCAAGAACCTCACTTGCTTTAAACTTTCATTTTAATAACCCATTTATCATTGTAATGTCCACTGCTCTATTAGGATTTTTTATGAGTTAAATACCATACTGGGTGACCAAATTCCATCCTATCTATTAAATTTTTTTCATCAGACAATTCAGTAAGATTTAATGGATGCAATTATCTTTCCTGGTCACACAACACCCTTTTAACTAATGTAACTATGAAATAATGGGATCAAGTAAGCCAGCTTTTAATTTATTTGAAAGGTGGCAGGCATTTGTATCGGAATCCACTGGCTAAACCCCTTTTATTTAGTTAGTTACAACAAAATTATCTGGAAACTCCGGAGGATTGAGTTTCAGTACAACATTGGCAAAGGTAAATTATATTTTCAAATCTTAATAATTAACATTAATAAAATTATTAATAATCATTAATAACATACAATGAATAGTTGGTATTAGAAATAAATATTTTTATTCTATCAAATTAAAATATAAAAATAAAAAAAAACACATTATGAATTAATTAATTGGAAAGATGACACGCATGCTAATCCAGATATGAATCAATCAATAAAAAAATCAGTTCAACAATTATAGTTCTTAAGTAAACAAGAGTCTTTTGATAATAGAATTTGAAGTCTTTATCGGGATTATTTTAAGCTCATTTTAAGAATTATTTGCAAACTTTGTCACAATCGGGAAAAGTTACTCTTAACTTATCAGTAAGTTGGTGTAGGTTTATGGGATCCTGAGCTCAAGAATTTTCATTGGTCTCCTGCAGGTGTCTTCCATTATTGTTCTGTTCTATAGCTGGAGAAAAGGCATGGTTGTAGAGACCCTTTCATTGCAAAAAGCGGTCTTCACAAGGCCCATTTCCATGCTTGCATGACAGCTTGGTACAGTAAGTGGTGTACCTGTGCAGAAGTATATTACTGCCACATGTTATGCTCGCAGAAACCTCCAACTCTCAGACATGTAACTAGAAGGTAAAGAGAAGACCTAGATCGAAATTGTCCTCTTTTTATACCTCGATCCAGTTTTTGAAACTTCTGTGCATCATTTTGTCCTTTTATCAACATATAAGATAATAATCTTGTACACTCTCTCTTAAATTTAAGTTACAAAGTTCTCCTTTCACAAAGTCCCTCTGCCATCTTTAATTAGCTAAAATATTTTTCTTTTAGCTTATCTGGATTAATAATTTGTGTGGCTTTTGTTCTTTCCAATTTTTACCTTAATTTTTAAATTAGATACCAAAAAAAATATGGACAAAAATTTTACTTTCATTGTACATTTTAAAAAAAAAAGATTATACAAACCAAAATTTAATTGAGTCTTTTTAATAAGAATGCTAAATTTACTTTTTCTTTTTTTCTTAGCTTTTAAATATCTCACTGGATGCCAATATATTTGTACCATATAAACAAATGGTAAATCAGAATATAATAAATTTGATCTCATTTGATAGATATTTTTGTTTAGAAATTAAATTTTTAAAAATCACATTTGATTTTCAGAATTATTTTAAAAATTAGATTTTTTTGTCATCAAATTTTAGATGGAGCAGATTCAATTCACAAAATAAACAAAATCTTTGATGTTTGTTTTTAAAATATGAACTAATTATTTTTAATATCTAGTAAATCTATCAATTTATGCTTTAAAAGTTTAAATTTTTTTTGTAAGTTTTATAATATTGCTAAATGTTATAACAGACTTTTTAGTGCCATTTCTAGACAATTGCATTTCCCATGGCCGTAATCTCCATAGTAACATTATTCAGAAAAATATATTCTTTTATATTTAAAAATAAAACATTTCTGTAAAAAATATGTAATAATATACATTTTTGATTTCCAATAATTATCACACAGTTACTATACAAAAATAATCATAAACTTTCTATCATAATATTTTTTTGAAGTAATCTCACAAAATTCTAGATCACCAGATATACAAAGGACATCTATCATTGTGGATCTTAAGAAACTTTGAAATTTTTACTTATTTGATTATCCTGGTTTTTTTTAAATTTTTTTGGGTACTAGTCTTATAGCTAAAGATGATGATCTATGGCACCGTTTCACGTTAAAACACATAAAAATGCTGTTTCCGTAGCCGACGTGGTTCGAACCCACATTTTCTATAATACAACTTTTTTGTTGTGCTACAGATTGCAGGCCACTATGTCGTGTCACAGTACAGCATGTATGTTGCATCCAGCAAATACATTTTCCGAATTCACACAGTTTATAAAATAGTTACGGCTTGGTGAGAGGGTGTGTTTTTTTTAATTGGATGGAAATGTTGTTTTCATTGGATTTTTTTTTATTTTAAAGTATTGAAATGTTCAGATTTTGTAAAGTAATAATTATCAGACTTTTTACACCGTACTGTATTGAAGTTTTAATTGGTAAAATTTTGACAAAATATATATGTAAAGTGAGTTGGAATTAGATAACGCGTCAAGTAACGTACTGTTCGTAACATTCCACGAGACAAACAAGACTCTAGTGTGTGTATATTTTTGAAGTAAAAAAGAGTAGTAACACAAAAATATCCAGTAAGAAAAGTACAATTTTGCACTGTTTTTTTATAAATTTCATAAAAAGCATATATTATAAACATGATTAATAAGGAAAGAAGACATTTTTGTTGTTATTTAAAAAAGTTTTAGTTTCTTTCTTTTCTCCGACTACGGTTATACTTTGTTGAATATAGTTTACATTTATTGTTATCATTTATTTTATAGATGTTACTAAAAAAAAATATTTACAAAAATACGATTTTGATATTTTTTATTTTAGCATTACAAACAACAGAACACTAAACCTAACCCTAAAACTAACCCTAAAGCTAACCCTAAACCTAACCCTAAACCTAACCCTAAAACTAACCCTAAACCTAACCCTAAAACTAACCCTAAACCTAATCGTAACAACTTTTACTTTTTGTTGTCATTCTATATGAAGTAAAAATAGCGGTAAAGCCATAACCCCAGTAAAAAAATCTCTGATAGAAAATTGATTTTTCTAATAAAGCAAAATAAAAAACACGAATCAAATTGTAATTTGTTTATTTTATTTTACATGTATCATTATCATTTAATTTGTATACGTTAATAAAAAATAATATTTAAAAAAGATGATTTTGTTTTGTTTTTATTTTCACATTACAAAAAAACACATCAAAATGATTAAAATCAACGGCCCAGGAATGTTCATATTTTATAGTTTTAGCATGAAAATGGCACCATCGAACAGCGTCTTTATCTATAAGACAAGCACCTTTTTTTGAAATTAAAATATTACAAAAAATATAAACGAATTTTAAAGCAGTAAAAATGCAAATTAAATTTCTAGATTTCTCAGAATAAATGGATTGGTTAATTAATAATAATATGAGCTCATTGAGCAAATTTTATTGATTATTATTTAATTAAGCTTTGTTCTTGTTACATAAATTTTAAAACATATTTATTTGAAAAAATACATTAAGTTAAAATAAATCAGTTTATCCAAAACTAAAATAGCATTGATTTAATTTGCACTTCAGGAATTAAATTGTCATACTTCATACATACATTTGTGTAAGATGTAATAAAAAAATGGTACAAAAAATAAATATTAGGGGAGGTAAATGCTAAAGAAATGTTATATTATGAGTTAAAAACTTCTAACAATAATATGCAATATAGGGAGCATACTATTAGCTCTAACAAGCTTTCATTGATAAGTGGCTCCTCACTGACAATGGCCACAAGCCAGAAACTAGTCTGAGAATATTGGATGCATAGGCACTAGATGGATTTTATGCACAAACCTTCTGGTATCCATTGATTACTCTGTCTTGCACTGAGTGGCAATATGTATAGTGAATTTTGTCTGTTTTAATACCAGTTAAGAGTAAGCATAAGAAATGATGATCATATGATGTTTATTGGCTTAGAAAATATTATTGTAAATTCTACAGCATTTTTCATTGAATTGGGCATATGAAGCAAATTAAAAGTATTATACTTTCTATAAAAAATTATTTTAGGGTAAACTTGAACATGTTTTCACAAGAGAGGAAAATCTTTTACATTGTAAAGCTTATTTCAAGATATTTTATAATGCAATGTTAATTACTTTCACGGTAAAATATTCTTGAAGCTAGAATGGAAAAATGTTAAGCTTTCAAAAATTAATATTAATTGCTGAAAAAGTTAAAAGACAAGATGTCAAATAACAGACCAAAAATTCAGCTTGTGATCTATGTGGATATATTTTTGTTTCTTGGATTGGTTTATGTAATTATAAAATTCACCTTCAACTTTTTTTTTTGTCTTAGGTTTTTTTTTTCTTTTACAACTCATTTACAAATAGCTACTAATAATGATAATTATAGTTGCAGATTAGTAAATTCCAAGGTTTTAAAATAGTAGTTCTAGTAGATTTTATCCCAAGTATATTCTTTTTTAGAACTAACTACTACTCATACTATTTCAACATCTGCTAATGATTAGAATATGCCGATTTAGATTTTCAAACTTGTCATGTGCATGAAATTTTTATAGGAAGTATATTTGTTTATATAGTAACATAATTCTCAGATTTACTAAAAAGAAACTTAGTTTCTGACAGTTTTTATATTACTAGTGGCTCATTTATTCTCTGCTTGGTTGAATAATAAATAAAAAATAATATAGATTCAAAAATAGCAGTTCAATGACTGGCAATGAAGCTTAACAATGATTGGTGAATTAAACCTGCTAAGATATAGGCATAGCCATTTTAGATTTTTTTGGATACATCAAAAATAATGCATAGACCTCAAAATGATGCTACGAATCTATTAAATCAATACATGGCACTTCTTTGTGTTATGGTAATTAAATTTTAAATAAGTAAAAAGAATATTTTGGAATTTCCTTATAATACGTTGATTTGATGAAAGAATTGTATATTGAAATGCCCAAGAAATTGAATGGAAGTCAGAGATCACTGAGAGAAATGCTTGATTTGCCATCCTTACAATTTTCTTAAGAATATATTAACTAATTCCTTTATAGAAAATGTTGATAGTTTTATCATTTAGAGATAAGTTAGACATGCATCTTCTAGTTATAAGGACAAAGACTTTATTTTTTTAAGGAAGGGTGTATGCTTTTAGCAATTTCTGGTCAATTTGCTGCAATACTGGAAATATATATATATTAAGAGATAAAATAAGCCATGTTTTTTTATGATTATGAATAGCAGAGGGATCCTAAAAAAAAATGTTGTTTGAATTTTTAATCTAATTATTAAGTGCACAAGTTAGATTGAATTGGCTAAAAATTAATATGAACATGAATGAGAATTACATTGGATTGAAATTAAATCAGATATTTTCTTTGTGAAGTTTTATATTCTTCCTCTCAACTTATATCCTATTGTCATAATGATTAAAGAAAGGTGGATTTATTTAAGTAAGTCAGATAGTTGTTCTTGAAATGCTTGATAATTTCATTAAGTTCTGTAATTGTGTAAGCTGATTGACGTTTGAATTTAATATCTTTATGTGTATGTTATATGTGGAGATGGTATATAATTTAGAGAATAGTAAGAATTTTTTGTCTTCTTTCTTTTTATTAAATCAAATGATCTGCTTGTCAAAAATGAGAATATCATAACTATTCTTTTTAAAAAAAAATTATATATTTGTATAAAGTAGAGATATAAGATATGGAAAATTTTGTATATAGTAGACATGATATTAATACAGACAAATACTACACATGGAACTGTTTTTATTTGTAAATTAGTTTCTGCAAACCATACAGTGATGATAGTTTTTCATGTACTGTTGAGCTAGTTCTTGGGTGTTCATGATCACAAATCATGAAGATTCAATGGATAGAGAAAATGTAGGATAGTTGATGGTTTTTTATTGGAGAAATAGATTGGCTATTACTGGAGATTTATTTACAATATTGATCAATGTTTGGTTTGTCAGATATTTTTCTTTAGTTGTTTGATATGTAGAAGTGAGATAGAATGAGAAAAATGATAAAGTTTTTATTGTGGTTTTGATGATGATTTTGTGCAAATATCAGTGATTGGTTAGAGTTCTATGTGCATTTTTCAAAATTTTATTTGTTGTGACTTTTTGAATATCTAGTTGAGTATGAATTTTTGTGATAAGTGAAATTAACATTGATATGCTCAACACTTCAATTTTCATTTCATTATTGTGATAAGAAATATACATAGATAATTAATGTGATGAAAAGTTTTCACAAAACAATATGCATAATAATGATAAATTTTTGAATCCCAAAGTCTAACAAATTTTTACTGAAAAAAAGTTTTCATTCTCTGATAGACTCAATTTTAATTTACTTCTCTCCATAATTACTTTCAACAATTAAGCATTTGTTTTTAATGCACTAAATTTATAAAAAGGGACAGTTAAACTATTTGTTTTTCATTAAACATCATTTTCCATTAAACATTTTTTACTGCATACAAAAACATTTCATACTTATTCTGCAAAACTTCTAGAAATTTCACTATGAATATCTATTTGTAGTCAATTCTAGTATTAAAATGGGCACTATATTTTCTTAATTAAATGATATATTTATGACACTATATAAATATTAAATTGGAAATTTTGTTATCTCACTTTCATCATGCCTACAAAATATTTATTTGATAATTGTTTTTCCTAACAGATATGCAAATACATATATACATTCAAATATCAACCTTTTAAGTTAATTGTGCATACGCTTTGCATGTTGAGAATTTTAATAATTGCTTTATGCAAATTTCATTATAATATTGCTAATAATTACCCAATGAAAAATAACAAATTTACATATATAACTTAGTCTCTTCCATTTATTCATCTTGCTAGAAAAATGGTCTGAGATTAGTATATGAATAAAATGTGAATAGATTTACTTACAGTCATATATTATATTCCAACACCTTATATAATATTAAACACAGAAACAATTATAAGTTTATTTTTAACCTTACATAAATTAACAGTAAACTTTAAAATTGCATAACTTATTTAAACAAAATATATATTTGTGATCATGATATATTCTTGCTTTAAAAATAAGTCAATCACTCATAGTTATATATTACGTTTAAACTTGTGTTTTGGCATGATGAATATGTGTTTAAATCTTTAGGATACCTGAAAAAATAGGTTATCAGAGTAGCTATAATATGAAAGTTCTGTCTGTTTATTTTATGTTTGGAAATATTTAGCAATAGTAACATGAGATTTTGATTGAAGATGTACTAAAATTTATTATTCACTAAATATCAGCCTTTTACAGCTACTGTACATGCGCTTTAATGAGTGTTAAATAATAAATGAATACTTTTCAGGGCCCATACAAGATATAGCATTTAAGAAAGAATTTATTATATATTTTTACACAAAATTACTATTAACATATACAAAATCTAAAGAACTTTGTTGTATAATGGTAGTGCACCTGTTTTCTATATAATCAACCTGGATTCAAATTTGGGTTAAATAAATTTAAATTTTTTTTGACAGATTTGGCTTTTTCTTTCAGATAGCCAGACCATAATCTAGCTAGCCATCAAATGGTGGTTTATAAATGTGATAACCAATTGTTTTTAATTAGAGAGAAAAATAATGAAAGGAAAATGGCTCAAAGACTCACCAACAGATTTGGTGAGTATTCTCTTTCCATTGTTACTCTATGAGGAAATTTGTCCTATGATGGGATATTTAAAGGGATTCCACCTTGATTTTTACAAAGAGGTTGCCTTGACAACAGTTTGAAATTGTTGATTGATATTAAGATTGTCTAAGTATTGACAGGTTTTTAAAGCTACATATATGCAATGGTAATGGTCCCTTTTTAAACAATTGATAATAATAAAATCAACAATAAAATGAAAAACAATATTCACAAATTAATTTTTTGTCTAGGGGGAATTTAAACTAACTAATGACCTAGGGGTACATGGTAGAGTGACTATACACATTTTAATTAACAAATTTATATAGCCCCAGGTATCAATCAAATTGAACATACATAAAAAAGTCTCTATGCAGATTTAATTATATTTCCTGATTGCTAGCCCCCTCCACCATAATACTATTATTAAATGACAAAATAAATAATTGACTTAAACTTTGGATGAGAAATAAACAAGCAACAAAATAATAATAACTTTAATTAATAAGTAGAATAATAATAACAAGAGTATTCACATTTAAAGTTTTTAAGAACATGCGTGAGAGGAAAAATCTTAGTGACTTTATAATAATTCATCAAGAAAAAGCTAATAATATGTTGTTGTTTTTACTTTGATATCTTTGCGAGCTCACATATATTTCTGTCTCTGTGAATGCAGATATAGAACCATTAAAATCATTAATTTTAAACACCTGCTAGCAATATTAACATTTTAATTTCTTTTGATTTATTCCATGTCAGTTTTTCTATGAAGGTTTTCATTATAATTTTCCTATGAGCATTGAAATAAATAGATTTATAAACTAATTCATAGAAGTATTTCTATGTGATAATCAATTTAAATGGCAAGTTTTCTTTTTATAGCAAGTAAGTGCTACATATTCAGCTTCAGAATTATATAGTAATGAACAGATTGGCAGAAGAGTTAATTTGTAGGCATTTCTTTGTTTACAGCTCTATAGTCAGCTACACCATTGGAAAAGTCAGGAAAGGTATTCTGAAGTTTTACCTCAGAAAATGCAGGATATTTCCTTAAGTAATCATTGCAATTTTTACTAACATTTATTCATTAAGTGTCATGATGAAAAAGTAACAATAATTCCCATCTTTTATGTAAAGTAGACAATCAAAGAGAACTTCTGTGACTGGTTTATATTTTTAAAACACTTTTAAAATTTACTTTATACACATGGTTTTTAATATTCTGTAATATACAATAAACAAAAATATTCACATAAAAACAATATCTGTAAACTCAGGCATGAAGATTACCTTTGCCCCTTCTCCATTTAGAAATAAAATGGAGTCTGTTTAACATAAACATTGTTTGATTTTGTTTCTACTTTAAAAAAAAATTTTTTTAATTTTACAATAATGTCATGCTTAGTCATATATCTTTTAAAGAGGACTTACAATCTGATATGAATATAATGATAATGAGCAATGTCATCCTTATTCCAGATAACATTTACAAATGCTTTACATTGGTATGCGAATAAAAAAAATTGTTTTAATTAATTCCATTAAAATTATTTATTGGACTTGATCATCCACCTGCAATGATGAGATGAACTAAGAAATCTTCCATTGACAATGGTGAATCATATAACATGGACACCAACAGAGCTATCTCATGCACAAATATATCAACCAAACCATATAAATAAACAATACATTTAAATAAAGCCTTGCTCTACTATGAAACTTAGAGGCTAATACATTGTAAGAATTATGCCTAGCTCATTTTGAGACTTAGAGACTGGAAAATATATAAAAAATGCTGTCTCACATTTGAGATTTAGAAGCTTATAAATACAAGATTATGACTAGCTTACTTTTGAGATTTAAAGGCTGATAAATATAAAAATATAATTTGGTTTGGGAATAATGCTGAGATAAGAACTCCAAAGTATTAATAAAACATGACAACCTCAAAACACTGAAAATCTCTATTCATCATCAGTATAGAAAGCAACATGATCAACTATTGATAAACTTAGAAAATTAATTTTGGTTTCAAATTATATAGTGTTTTACATGCTACCAATAATATTATTATACCTAGTCTATTTATCATGACTTTTTTGGCAATTATTGTTAGCATTTGAATGGTACAATTCATTTTTTAAAACTAGTCATTTTGTTGATGTTATGTAGTATTTAACTTCTATAAGAACTATAGAATTGCTTATTCATTCTCCTATATCATGCACCTATTAATAAGTCCAGAATCATCAACTTAGAGAAAATCCTTATTCATAGAAGGATTAAACTTTACCTCTCTCTAAATATTTTTTTATTATGCAGGTACTCACTCAGAATGGTAATTCTGATTCATCTTTAGAAAAAAAAATGTATTTTGTGCTTTCTAACTCTACCTTTTGCTTTTACTCTCACATAATGAGTTCTTAAACTTAAAAGGTTCTTAGACAACCTACCTAGCTTAACTCTGAGTTTCTCTTCTTATTCTCTAAATTTTAATCTTGGTGGTTTCCTAGTACTTCTTTTATATACTCTACCAAACAAAATACTTCCATATTTAATTCTATTAACTCTATCTTCTTGATGATCTATTGCTTTGATATTTAGGTAACCTGATTCATTTTCAAAATCAGACACTTCTTCACTTTTACTTTCATTACGTGTGCATTCAAATATGCAATCAACTATAATGCAAGCATCACCCTCCAAGGTTTCTGTGTTAAAAATATTTAGACTATAAATATATTGGACATTGTTAACTACTGCAGTCAGACATTTATCATTAGCTTTATTTGTTCCATCTAACTTAGATTGAATATCTATCTCTTGTGATTCTGAAATTATATCACAACTAACTTTTTCTATTTGCTCAGTTACTTATTATTTTCTTTAATTTCCACTATCAACTGTGTTTTATCATGTTTATTCAGTTGAACTTTGAGGCTTACTTCACCAATTTTACTTTCTAATTCTATAAAATGGCTTTCCAATCTACTTATTATTCAATTCATTTAATTGCTCTGTTTTTTTTTTTCTTTTGTCTGATTCTCAATTTGGCTTTTCATTTCTATGAATATGCTTTTCATGTTCTCTTTATTTTCTTTATTTTGTATTTTAAAATCTCTCAATTCTGTGTTTTTTTCCTCCATTAGTTTAAACATCCTTTCAACGTTTTCTTTATTTGTTTAAAGATCTTCATTATGTTTTTCAAATGTTTTATTCAATTCTGTCCTGAGCTTCCATTTTTGCTTTTGCTTGAGTAATCATATATACAAATTTATAATAAATTTAGTTGCTAACTTTTGTATTAATTTTTTTTTAAAAAAAAAAAGTATATAAACATTCTAATATTTCTTTTATTTATTTAACAACTAGAATATCCACTCTTCTTTCCACCATGTAGGTTTTCTAAAACTGCAATTTATTTTCAATTTAATCTTTATTTTATTTATTTGTATACTATTACATTAGTTCTACCAATCTATTTCTATCATTATCGCTGGTTAAGATACGAGTTTAATAATTGATTTTAATTTTTGTTTATAACAATAAATTATTATATTTCTCATCCAACCGAATATTTATATTACATATTTCAATGACTGATTAATTTATTTATTTTTAAATACTAATAAAAAAAAATTTTTAAACTAAACTGGATTCAATTTTGATTTGTTTTGATCAAGATAATCCCGGAACAAGGCCCCCGAATGTAATGGTAAATGCTCTGTTTAAACAATTGATAATAATAAAATGAAAAACACAATATTCACAAATTAATTTTTTGTCTAGGGGAATTTAAAGATAAGTAACAGGCACCTGTGTACATGGTGGATTGACTATATACATTTTAATTTTAATTGATTTAATTTATATAGCCACAAGTAACGATCAAATTGAACACACATAAAAAACAAGTCTCAATGCAATTCACTTATATTTCCTGATCGCTACACCCTCCACCTTAATATAATTATTAAATGACAAAACAAATAATCGACTTGGATTTCAAATGAGAAATAAACAAGCAACAAAATATTAACAATAACTTTAATTAACAAATTTAAGAATAATAATCTTAAATTATATGAAGAGCATATGTGAGAGGAAAAATCCTTGTGGCTTTATAATAATTCATCAAGAAAATCTAATAGTAAGTTCGTTTTTTTTTATCTTGATATCTTTGTGAATTCACGTATATTTTTGTCTCCATGAATGTGGGTATATGGCCATTAAAATCATTATTTTTAAATGTCTGTGAGCAATATTAACATTTTAACTTCTTTCATATGTCATAGCATCGGCCGGGACGCGAACCCACAACCGTCTGCAACCAATTACTTGCTTGCATGGCGGCTGCGATACCTCTCGGCTAACAACGCAAGACAACATTTTAACTTCTTTTGATTTATTCCATGGCAGTTTTTCTATCAGGGTTTCCATTGTAATTTTCTTATGAGCATCAAAATAAGCAGATTTACAAACTAACTCATAGAAGAATATTTCTTAGGGATAATCAATTTAAATAGTAAGTTTTCTTTTTATAGCAAGTAAGTGTCAGATATTTAGCTTCAGCATTATATAGTAATGAACAGATCGACAGGATCAAAGTTAATTTGAAGTCATTTCTTCATTTACAGCCCATAGTCAACTACACCATTGGAAAGGTCAGAGAAGACATTCTGAAGTTCTACCCCAGAAAATACATGGCCTTTCCTTAAATAATCATTGCAATTTTTACTGGTTTCAGTAAGTAACACGGATGAAAAGGTAATAATTCCCACCTTTTATGTAAAGCAGACAATCGAAGAAAACTTCTGCAACTGGTTTCTACAGCAACATTTTTTTTTTAAAAAAGAAAACAATTTTTATTTAAAATAAAAATTATAATACATTTTACTTTTTAAAAGTAGTATCATTTTCAAAACCCTTTTAAAATTTATCTTATACACATGACTTTTAATATTCTGTAATATAAAATAAGAAAATATTCACATAAAAGCAACGCCTGTAAACTCAGCCAAGAAAGTTACAATATATATAATAAATGGGATGGGTAGATGATAGCCTTTTCATAGCCTACCCTAAAAGTAATATGCGCTAATACATGAAACAATCTTTATATGGAAGCCAGATTTCATCTTGATATATTCGTAATTAAAGACAGCAAAGTGTGAAATTACAAAATAAAACTATTAACATGAACACTGATGATATTATTGAAATAGCTATGTTGACTGCATAGGTGAGGATCTAAACAGGTCTTGTTTTTTTTTTTTGTTTTTTTTTGGCGAACTTTTATTTCACTGGTGAAGGGATGGGAGAGAGATCGGGGAAATTTTTAAAAATGCTTTTTATCAATTTACAAAATGTAGGTAATTTTAAAACTATTTTCTTATTTGTAATTGAAAAAAAAAAAATTGGTTTGAAAATTTGGATTCTTTTTCTTTTGTCTTTATTTTAAAATTCTTCTTTTCAAAAATGAGGAAAGGAGTGGGTAGAGAATTGCAGTCTGAACTTGGAAACAGTAGACTTATGCCAATAAACATCACATGATCACCATTTTTTATGCTTGCTTATAATTGTTATTAAAACAGGCAAAACTCTCTGTATGTATTGTCACTCAATGCAAGCCAGAGTAATCAATGGATGCAAAAAGGCTTGTGCATAAAATCCCCATATAGTGCCTACTCATCCAATATCCCCAGACTAGTTTCTGGCTTGTGGCCTTTGTCAGTGAGGAGCCTTGGATCTGAGAGTCCTGCACCAAGATCTTAGGATTTAATGCAATCCTCCAGCAGCCACCTTTTATCTCTACTTAACTACAAAACTATGAGTCTTAAATTGAAAACACAATAATATTTTCAATCCAAGCTCATTAGCTTATATAGTCATATAGGTCTGAACTCAGTTCAGTATCTATACATTTTAATGTCTTTGGTTCTTTAATAATCATAGCTACCACTGTCTTACTAAGCAGGATTGGTTTTAAGCTAATAAACATCACATGATCATCATTTCTTATGCTTGCTTATAACTGTTATTAAAACAGGCAAAAACTCTCCATACAGTATTGCCACTCAGTGCAAACCAGAGTAATAAATGATTGCCAGATGGCTTGTGCATAAAATCCCCATCTAGTACCTATTCATCAATATCTCCAGACTAATTTCTGGCTTGTGGCCTTCATCAGTGAGGAGCTTTGGATCTGAGCTTGCACTGACTGGCAATACTGTATGGAGAGTTTTTGCCTGTTTTAATAACAGTTATAAGCAAGCATAAGAAATGGTGATCATGTGATGTTTATTGGCTTAAAACCAATCCTGCCTAATAGGATAATGGTGGCTATGGTTATTAAAGAACCAAAGACACAAAAATATATAGGTACTGAACTGAGTTCAGACCTAAAGCTAATGAGGTTGGATTGAAAATATTATTGTGTTTTCAATTTAAGACTCAGATTTGTAGTTAAGTAGAGATAAAAGGTGGTTGCTGGATGGTTGCATCAGATCCTAAGATCTAGATGCAGTGCTCTCAGATCCAAGGTTCCTCACTGACAAAGGCCACAAGTCAGAAACTAGTCTGGGGATATTGGATGAGTATGCACTAGTTGGGGATTTTATGCACAAGCCTTCTGGAATCCATTGATTACTCTGGCTAGCACTGAATGGCAATACTGTATGGGAAATTTTTGCCTGTTTTAAAATCAGTAGACATGATATTCATTTTTAGTTTTTAATTAAAAAAAAGGTAAAATCCAAATTAATAAAAAAGCTTTTTTTTTATTTTTTTATTAATTTGTTGCTTCAAAGTCACCCAGTTCATTTTGATTTAGAGTATTTAATTGGATTTGTATTGAATGTAGCTGTATCAAAGTCCAAAAGCAGTTTTCCCACCCCTTTTCATTTACTTTCTCTTCACTTTTTAAAAAACCAATAAAAAAAAAATTTTTTTAAATTTTTAAGACAAAACAATAAAAAAAAATGCAATAAGAAAGAAGAAATTTTAAAATGTTTAAAGGCAAATAAAAATTTCTAAAACAAATTTGTCAATTACAATTCAAAAGAGGTTGTTTGAATTAAGTAATATAGTACTACCAATGCAGTTCACCTCTTCTTCCCTCTCTCTACTTATTTTTTAAAAAGCCAATAAGAAAGAAAAAAGTAAAAAAAATTTAAAGACAAAATATTAAAAATTTTCAAAACAAATCTCAATTACAAATCAAAAGTTGTTTGAAATTTTAAATTATTCAATATTAGGTATATTATGATGAGAAATCCATAGAAATCTTGAACATTTAGAATTGACCTTCTTTAAAAAATTGAAAAAACAAACGCTACTAAAAGTTTGCAAACAAAAAAAAAAGACTGGTCAATGAAAACTAATACGAAAACATTTTAGATTACACACTGAATTTTATAAATTAAGTTGTAATAGTATATTACTATGATAAATCACCAAAATGATTGAGTAGTCATCCCAGTCCAGTATTTGTTCATGACTTCAAAGTAGTGTTTAAAGAGTAAATAAAAATGGAAATATAAATAGCCAACCAGATCAATACCAAAAAGGGTATGGATTAAGAACATCTACTTTTTGAAAATTGATACTGATGATTTTCACTTAATATAAGTAAAAGTACATATTCTGAATCCAAAATTGTGAGAGGGAAAAAGGATATATTTTTATGCTAAAACTGAAAATAAAAAAGATGTTCTTATAAAATATGAACTTGAAAAAAGAATGAAGAAAAATAAATAATGAGTTTTTGGGAATTCAATTATCTCCGTATATGCATTTTTTCAAAGAAACTGAATGAAATTCTTTGAATGAAGTTATCAGGAATCAAGTAGAGGTTTTTTTTTTTTTTTAACAATTAAAAAGAACAACAGCCTTGTCCAACATCTTAGATTTAACATTCTTATTGCTTTTAGATATAAAGAAGGTGAAAGAAAATGAAAATCAGAAAATTCAAAAATGATACAGAAGATATTACAAAGAAAAGAAGTTAAAATTTAAAAAAAAAGATATAAAAACATTTTAGGGGAACTGGACTATAAATTCTAAACAGCTCCCAGAAAATTAAAAGCAATGTGATAAGAATAAATGCAAAGATGTTGAAAGAAACATGGAAAAAAGATATTATGGAACTCGCCAAGATTGAAAGATAGTTTTAACAATGACCAAATTTTAATGAAAAATGCCAGCTGATAGATTATAACCAATGTAATAAAAATCAGAAATTTGATGAGTATCCAAAAAAACTATGACAAGGACATCAAACAAGATGCCTTTGATGATATAGCATATGTATATTCCTCACTAATGAAAGATATATAAAATTTAGCCTAGAAGTCACTGACAAAATAGAAGCTTTTAATAAATGTGCTGATCATAATATACAACTACTCAACAGCTTGCACATTAAAAAAAAAAGAGTTAATAGAGTATGAAAATTGTCATACAGTATTTTTTATATCACATGTAAGAATAATTGTGTTGTAAATCATTCAACACAGATTAAAACCTTACACTGAAAGACAATTCAAATGATAATTAAGAAAATATCAGTACATTGTTTTTATAAATAAGAGGCATTTCATTGCTTTTATAATGTATATTCTATATGAATTTAGAAATTACAGTTAAAATAGGCTTTACTAAAATGGATTGATTTATATTCACTAATGAGTTAGAGTTGCATATTGTCATATAAGGGGAAACCAAAATGAATGAAGACAACTGCAGATTTAGATTTATAGAAAAGTCACTTTTAGATATGATGAAATAAAATTTATAGCTAAAATAAAGATTTCACAAAAGCAAGTAAGAAAAAATCATAGTTAAAAAGATAATGATCTAGTAAAAATACAAAGAATATAATAGCAACTAGTTCTAAAATTGATTTTTTTTCAAATTATTCATCAACAGCCAAGAGTCCAATAAACAAAATATTCATCGCAAACTAACACTGCCATTATTGTAGTGAAAAGCCTCAATTGTTTTCTAATATCTATGAATGGCTGAGGGAATAGATAGATGAGGGATGAGTAGACATTATTAAAAATAAAGATCAGAATTGGTCACATTATTTACTTTCTGTAGGTATGAAATGTAAATATTAATGGATTGTATATGCATTAATAGTTATGAAATAAGATGTAAGTGAAAACTTTTCAAAATATTTTGAGTAAAAATATTGAAAAGTGGATGCTTGGTTATATACTTGGACTTTTTATTGATGCATAGTTGGAAAATGGCTTATATTATGAGACAATTTAATGTTATTACTAAAAGTGTGTAATTCTTGAAAAGATTGAACTGTGAAAAAAAAAAGATTGATTTTAGTAAATGAATTCTGTCATCACATGTATGTGCTTTTGAATAACAATAAATGATCATTCTAATGGAATATTATTCATATGATCAACTCCACAGACCTATAATAAGATTGATTGTATAAAATCATTTATGATATCTTATTAATTTTTTAACTTTAGAAATTAATTTATATTTTTAAAATAAAAAAATCATTTTATACTTTTTATTTTATTTACTTTCATATTAGCAAACATGCTAGGAATTTAATGAAATTCCAGTTTATTATTATAGTATAAAATTCAATTTTTTAAAAAAAATATAGAAATAAATTGTGGATAACTCACATTAAAAAATAATAATTTTGTAAGAAAAATAAAATGAATATTTTATGCAGTATGTGCATTTCTCTTTTTATTCACAGCTTCAGTTCTTTATATTTCATTTGTTATTTTTATAACAGATGTTTGATTATGTAATTATTTGACAAATTAATATTTGTAATTAAACGACATCTTTGGATTAATTGTCTACCTTCATGAATCAATGTATTGAGTTTTCTATCTGTCTTCTGATTTCCAAGGCTAAAAAAGCATCATGATCTTTCAATCATGATTATTCTTGAGACAATAAGTGAGATTTCTTGAGGGCAGAATGTATATGAGTGTGCATAGTTTTTTTTTTCCATATGTCATAGCATTGGCTGGGAAGCAAACCTGCGACAACCGTCTGCAAGCAAGTGGACTTGCTTACAAGGCATCTGCACTGACCTCTCGGCTACCAATGCTTGACAGAGTGTGCAGTTTTTTGTTGTTTTTTTAGGGAAAAAAAGGTAGATAGTACTAAGAATAACCAAATTATGTTTTCAGGCTGTTATTCAATTATGACAACTACCTTCAATTATATATCTCCTTCAAGTGAAAAAAAGGTAACAATTTGAAGGAAATTTTCTAATATTATATTAAATTTTGTCAAGTTTTTTGAAACTAAGAAAGTGAAGGGAAAAGAAATGTGAAAAATGGACATGTACTTTACTATAAAAGAATATTGGAAACAAGTGAAATGGGATTTATTATATTTAAAAACAACATTGTAGAATAAAAGCAACTAGATTGATAATGCAAAAAAGAATTCATATTATATAATCTAATTAGCTCTTACTATGATGGTGTTCAAAACAATTTTCATTTTAAAATTGCCATAGGAAACTTTAATCTTAAAATAAGAAAATATTTTAGAAATGAAAGTATATTTGGATAAATTTGGATATAGAATAGAAATAGCAGGGAAAAATATATTTGTAGGGAAATTTCTGTACATTATGATTTTTATTACCAAAAACCTAAAGTAAGCACAATAGAGTTGGAATCATCTTGTAGTTTAGACAAAATATGTATTTCAAAACTAATGTGATTAATGTCTTAACTCAAGGAGTGATTACTGTTTGTTGAAATGTAAGATAAGTAAATGCAAAGTTAAAGAAACAATCTACTTTCGTATAAAAATTGTCAGTCAATTTAAATAGAATTTACAGGTGTTTTTACATATTTAAAAAAATGTTGAAGATAATACTGCAGATTTAAATGATATTAATAAAAAAATAACAATTACTATTGTAAAAGCTACTGTACCAATAGTTAGGTTCAAAAAAGCAAAGTGCAGGAATAAATAAGAACCTGAAGATATTCTCTTATCTGACCTTTCAATTGTTTAAGTGTCCCAATGACTAGTTTGCTTTACATTTAATTAATAAAACAATAATTTCCATTTACTGAGATTAAACATTAATTCTTAAAATAGAAACTAACATTTATTTCTATTTTCTTTTACATAACTTTTTATTAAAAGTACTAATCTTTACTTCTTTTTTTTTCCATATGTCATAGCATCGACCGGGAGGCAAACCCGCAACAACCGTCAGCAAACACCTGCTTGCTTGCAAGACGGCTGCGCTGACCTCTCGCCCAACAATGCTTGACTAGATCTTTACTTTTTTTTTTAGATTTCTTACTTTTAAATACTTTTTTTTAAAGTTCTCCATCTGTGCGATGTATATATGTTAAACATAACTTTTTTAATTTTCCATTTTTAAGTTTTTAATAAATCAATTTTTATTTTAGATTTATTTTTCCCTTTATTTTAATTTTAAAATAATGTAACGGCATATGTATACCGTTACAATATATTCACTACTAGAAGCCTATATCTGTAATATAATACAAACAATCTTTTTTGATAATCAGTCCGGAAAATAAGCAAGACATTATGTGATAATTAAATTTTAATAAAGCAATATGAGCAATCTAATGAAAGGTTCTAAAATCATATTGGAGAAATATTTGCCTTGCAGAGAACTATTGAGAGACTATTTTATCCATATAAAATTAATGACAAAAAGCAGTGATGTATTATTTAATCATAATTTGACTTTAGTGGAATAAATGAATATAGCTCTAACCAAGTGACCTAAAATTCATATAACAAAATGTATCTTTTGATGCTTACAAAGTAATATTTATTTAATTACAGTTCATTCTAAAAAAAACCTCCCAATAAATATAAAATCCTATCTATTTTCAACGACATCTTTTCAGATATCCATCTGGATTTGACAATAGTATATTTCTCGTATCCAAATGAAACATTTAAAATTTAATTAAAGGAGATTTGAACACAAACTTTCAGGTTCCCTTCAACTATCTACTCTATCTTATATAGTGTATACACATGACCACATACATGTGAAAAAAAATAAATGACCTCCAATAAAGCATCTTATGCAAAGTAAAACAAATTACAAATTCTAGTCTTCTATAAGTGCAATAGATTTATCAAGAATTTTTAAAATGTTTACAAATAATTTCTACTTTCATATTTAACAGCATTTTTTAAAAAAAGTCAACTGTATTCATATATTACTTTCTTTATTATTATTAGAACCAAAGCTAATTCAAGAATGAAAGACATATTAAAAATATTTTATGTTTTAATGGGAATTTCTTCAGGAAATAAATTATAGATAAATATATTTAATTATACTAGACGAATAACTGAAATTACATTATATATATATAAGTAAAAAAAGTACGATAATTGGTAAAATTTAAATTAATCAAAAAGTATGATAATTGGTAAAATTTAAATTAAACAAAGTTCAACGTATATTTTTAAAAAGGCTATGACTTAAAAACACTTCTAATGTTGAACAAAAAACAATCTAGTGACAAATGATGAAAATAAGCAATATGTATAAATCAATATAATTCATTGCTTAATAAGAACTATATGTGAGAGGCCAGAGTGACTTAAAGTCAATATTGGCATCTACAAGGACTTTGAGTGTTCCATCATCAGATTTTTAATAAAATGTATGGATGAAGAGTTGGAGAGTGGTGCGAAGCTTGTCCATTAAAGTTTGAAGGTTTACTATTTTAATATAAATAGAGCACTTATTGTAGTATATGTGTGGGAGATGGTGATTTATGCTAACTGATGAGTGCTGGTTTAGCACAAAATATATATATTGGAGATCATTTATCTTTTTCACATTTTGTGATCATGAACATAGTTCTATAAGATGAAATGGATAGTTGTATGAAGCATGAAAGTCTGAGTTCAAGCCTCTTCTAATTAAATTAAGTTCAGTATAGACAAATACATGCATTTAAATATTACATATTCACCCTGTAATCTGTTCTTCTCTCTTCTGTGTATTTAAATGGACAGATTAAGGTTCTATATGTAAGAGGTCAAGGTGACTTAGAGTCAACATAGATATGACAATAATATTGGTATCAACAAGGACTTTGAGTGTTCCATCATCAAATTTTCAATGAAATTAATGGCTGAAGAGTTGGAGGGTGGTGAAGATTGAAACTTGTCCATTAAAGTTTGAAGATTTGCTATCTTAATATAAACTGAGCACTAATTGTAGTATATATGTGTGGAGATGGTTATCTGAACCAACTTATGAGTGCTGTTTTAGTATAATATATATATATTGGAGATCATTTATCTTTTTTACATGTATGTGGGCATGTGTATCACTTGTATAATATGGAATGAATGGCTATAAGGAGCTTGAAAATTTGAGTTTAATTCTCTTTTAATTAATAAGAACTATGGATAAACTATCTACAGTGTAAACTAAGCAAATTCTAAAACCTCTGCATATCATAGTCAACTAAAATTGATCTTTATTCTGATCAGCATATAATACAA
Source organism: Epiperipatus broadwayi (assembly GCA_028023455.1). Classification (NCBI taxonomy): domain Eukaryota; kingdom Metazoa; phylum Onychophora; class Udeonychophora; order Euonychophora; family Peripatidae; genus Epiperipatus; species Epiperipatus broadwayi. Next base: position 8,410,439 of record JAQFVV010006222.1, read on the forward strand.
ACTAAAAAGTATTTAATAAATTAATTCATGTTTAAACACTGAACACTATGACAGATGCCCAGAAGATAGATTATATTAAGACAATCTATTTCATTAACAACACAATTTATCTGAAACAATTGTTTAACAAATATTTTGAAAAATTTGATTCTCACAATGCATCTATAATTTATAAATATTCTTAGAACAATACAGTTTGTGTTTGGTTTAGTATGGTTAACCAGGGCAATGCATGTGAGTTTGCAGCTTGCAAAGCATGCCTTGTCAAGAGGCACATTATAATAATTAATAAAATTTACGTGTAAATGGAAATGTTTAAATTACTGTATTATTCCACTGTTAGTAACACATTATGATTGTAAATATTTTTTATCTATATTTGAGAGGATTTCTTTTTCACTTAATCTTGTGATAATTCCTCAAAATATACAATAAATTTTATAATGTATATTCTACCATTGCACTAAATCAAACAGGCCATATTGGTATTTTAGAGCAATTCCTTTCAAGAAATAACTTTTATTTAAATATTCTAATTTATATACATATAAAAAAGATATTCTGGATTCGAACTCAGACCTTTGTATGACCCACAACTCTCAATGCCATCTTATATTGCTGACCCACCTGATGGGTCAGCTATATAAGATGGCACTGAGAGTTGTGGGTTGTATGAAGGTCTGAGTTCGAATCCTGCATATATTGCATATATAAATGCAGGTTTAAGCCTGTGCAATGTATTATCTCTATATTGTAAATCAAAACTAAAAAACAAATGGTTTTAATCTTAGCTAATTTCCTTATACGACCATATAGATGTGAATCCAGTTCTGTCTATATTATGGTATCCTTAGTTTTTAATACTTAAAGTCACTTCTATCCTATGGCCAGGATTTTATATAAATCAATAAAACATCACATGACCTATTACATGTCTTCAGCTTACATATTGCTGTTTTAGTAATAATTTTTTTTGCCACTTACTATATGCTTTACAAAGGAATGATAGTTGCTAGATGACAGTGCTTAATAAATCCTAATCCTTTGATTCCCTGTCCAAAATCAGACTCATTTCAAGCTTTTGGCTTTTATCAGAAAGCAGATTTGAATCTTCAAATAGGGCAACTGGGCCATAGAATCTAATGCACCTTTCTTCCAATGCTTATCATTTACTTTTATGTTATATTGCCAAGCTATCAGTTCAAACTGAAAAACATAGATGTTTTTAGTCTAAAATAACTTGCTTGTATAATCCAATTATGTTTTTATATATTAGGGTGTCCTTAGTTTTTAATAGCTAAAGTCATCTCTATTCCATGACCATGATTTTATTTTTTTTATTTTTTTTTTTTTTAAAACATCACATGACCTGTCTTCATATTGCTGTTTAGTAGCAAATTTCCTCACCTTTTTGCTACTTACTTTAAGCATTAGAAAGAAATAATTGCCAATAACAGTGATTAATAGAGCCCTATCCTACACATTCCAATCCAAAATCCTCAGATTAGTTTCAAGTTTATAGCTTTTATCAATGAAGAGCTTTCGATCTTGGAACAGTAAAACTGGACTTTTGGATCTGATGCAGCTTTCGATCTTGGAACAGTAAAACTGGACTTTTGGATCTAATGCACCTTATTTTAATTCCCTATCATTTACCTCTATGTTGTACTATCAAGCTATTAGCCCAAACTGAAAAATATAATTGGGTTTTAATTTAAGCATCTTGCTTGTATAATTATGTAGAACTGAATCCAGTTCAGATTCTGTATATTATGGTATCCATAGGACACTATAATATACAGAAACTGAATTGGATTGAGATCTATATAATTATACAGGCAAGTTAGTTTGTGATTATAGCTTGATAATGTAACATAAATGTAAATAATAGTAGTTTGAAGGATGGTACATTAGATTCTAAGGTCCAGTTGCACTATTTTAAGATCCAAAGCTTCTTACTGATGAAAGTCATAAACATGAAACTAGTCAGAAGATTTTGGATAAGAAAGCAAAGGATTTATTAAACACTGTTATCTGGAAACAACTATTACTTTTTAAAGCTTATAGTAAAGTAAATGGCAAAAAGAAGATGGAAGTTGAAGACATGTGATGGGACATATGATGTTTTATTGATTCAGATAAATATTTGACCCAAATTTTTGACTAATTAATTTAATAATGAGTCAGATTTCTTTAATGGGGTCATTTTATTAACTGCATCTTGTATGAAGGATGTCTTGGAGATTGCACAAATCATGCTATATCCTGTAATAGCTTAACATTTAGATGACATCCTTCATTCCATATAAATCAGGCTCTTGTAAGATCTCCTAAGAAGTCCTTCCAAATCATAGATAAGATTTAACTTTCTGATCTCTGTACCAAAAATCTATAGCTTTTTTGTCTCCCTGAATCTGAAGGTTGAAATTGTAGCAGAGTTAGGACAGAAGCTATCAATTGGAGAAACTGCTTGATCAAAATTTAACTCAAATGGAAATGTATGAGCTAATTGTGAGAATAAAATTCCATATATTGGAATTTCATATAAACCAATATAACTAATCTTAGTTCAGGATTTTTGACCTTGTCTTGAAAAAAAAAGAATTCAAAATGGCCAATTTTGCAGATTGACAGAATCAAACTCTTCTAAAGAAATAATCTTCGCCATTATGTTTTAATTTTTTTTCCATCATGGGGAAAATATTTATTATTATTTTTTTGAAAGTGTTAGTGATTGTTTGTTTGTTTTTCTTTAATTGAGCAGTGTGAATAATATTAGCTACTGTTGAATAGTCAACTCAGTTTGATTACTGAATTTGCATATTTTAATGATGATAAAGATCTAAGAAATGGATAGACTTTGTTTACCATTATTATGTATTAATGTTATAAAATAGAAAATAATGTTTCTGGCTAATAAAAATAATTGTAATTGAAGTGAATATTTATAAGAAGTTTCAAATATTTAATGAAGCTATTTACAGCAATAAATTCACACAATAGTTAATTAAATTTATCATATAGTAGAGCTGGTAAGATTATAATTATGGGTGAAAAGAATGTTCTAATCTGCTCTCAGTAAAACCTATCATTTCTGAACACTGTAGTTTGCCTTGTAAAGATTTGACACTTACTGCTAGCTGCTTACTTTTTCTCCGAGCTAAATATGCCTGACTATATTTGATAACTTTAGCATAGTTATTGTTTAGAAAATAATTGCTAAGCAATAAAAAATTGCTTTGTAAGTAAACTTAACTATTAGCTTATTAATAAAGTAATTCCAGTAACTAATAACTCAGGCAGACAATTTCTCTTCCATAATGCAAACAATATCAGATTCATTGACTGGGTTACATGATTAGCTTGTTTACAGAATTGTTTTTTGTTTACTTGTTATTTAATTGGTTGGGCTTATTACTTTAAATCTGATTCTATGTTTTTGCGGATAAGCTTTAAATGAGTACAAAATATATTTATTTAAATGTTAGGCATTATTTTGGTGTTTACCAGTGATTACTAGCACCTAATTCTTTTTTTTTTTTAATTATATTTTGGTGTCAGTTATATAATTCTATGCTCAGTAATATCTATTTAAAGCATCCGGCATTTAAAATATCTTAAAGTTTAAGAAAATACTGGTTTCTGAAAACTTTGAGCAAAAAGAAAAAATATAACAGTATCATTAAAACCAATTGTTTACTTGAAACTGTACTTAGGAAATAAAAAATCTTTTAAAATTATTTAATTCCTTCTTTGGTATGGGTAGTAGCCATTGGTTATCTGCAAGAAAAATCCTAAGACTGATTAGACTCTGGAATAATCTAGATCCAGAGCATAAGACATCATAAGCGTACGTGTAACTGTTGTACCATTAGGACCTTATTGAATAATTATAGTTATATATAATAAATCTAGAAGTGTCCGTAGCTAATGATCATACATCTATAAATTATGTCAAGCATAGTTCCCATGCTTATAAGATCATCGTTAATATTTCAGTGAACTATTTGCCTTGGCAATAATTTGTTGAAATATTAATCGATGACGTTATACGTATAAGAGCTAAAGCTGACGTAATTTAAGTACGTATATACAAAATTTAATGTAAATTATTGAGATAACCAAAGACATTCATATGTGAACTGTTACGGAAACATATAATTAACAGTTAAGAAATAGCCTTTGAAACCTTTTAAAAAAATACTACAATTATGAATTTTAAAAATGATGCTTATCTTAAAATTAAGCTGCAAATATGTCAAGATCTTTAACAAAGCTTGAATTAACGACCTCGACACATTGCACGCAAGTAAAACCAAACAAGTTAAAAATCAGATAGACATTAATATCAAGCAAACCAACAATAAATAAATTATATACGAATAATGAAATTCTAAAAGTTAATATATAATTCGAAATGAATTCTAATTACTATCGTTAGTTTCTAGGAAAATAGTTGGTCTTGATATATGGATAATTTTGAATAGAATAAAATATATTACAGTAATAAATAACTGGTAATTTTTATAAAGGTAAAAAAAAAAAACCAGTTTGAATATAGGGAAATTAAATTCAATACTTTTTTTTCCTTTGGAATTCATTTTACATATTATTTTTAATATTAAACCATGAAATTAATAACTAGATTGTCGGCTTAATTTGATTTATAGAATTAATCTGTAAAGAAAGAAAAAAAACATGAAAAACTTAAATGCTATAATAAATTGTTTTTCTCTTCACTAGTGAAAATTGTAATTATAAATATGCGACTTTTTTTTCGCATTAAATAGTGAAGCTATAATTATATGAACAATGTACAATAGGTCTGCTCTGCGCTTTTGAGATTCAATGTTGGAATCTCATACTCATAGCTTTGTGAATGAAGACTGTTGTGATTATGCAAATGAGTTTGAATTTTTAATTAGGTAGTCCATTGTTTGGAGAGAGCAAAGCATGCCTCTCTTCTATTAATGGCACTAATATCATTTGCTAAGTAGAAAGCTTCTTTAACTTTTCTTTTGGCATCATTCTTCTCTGTACAAATTATTTGGGCAAAACTGGGTTCGAATATATGCCTGTAGCTACTTTGTGGTCCCAAACTTTTTCAGAGTTATACCAAATCTGCCAATTAAAGATCAGTAAAAAATGGATTGAAAACAATCCACACAACAAATGTAGTTAATAAACAAAAACCATTAAAGGAAGACAGATTGCCCAAACATAATAAAAGGGCATATGATTTTTTTTTGCATGGAATCTATTCTAACTTTTCTTCTGATTACTTATTACTGAGTTATTATATGTAATCAATGGTAAAATGTGAAACTTTATATATATATAATTCTTCTGAATCTATTTCTAATATCTAAATATTAATGTTTCTATTGTGAAATAAATAAAATTTAATCTTTAATAATTAACTAAATGTATTTTTGTTGTTAATATTTTTTTAAATATATTTCATTTTTATAATGTTTCTTGTCATATTTCAATGCGCACTTAGCTGCATACTATTTGTTCATCCATTCATAAATGTTATAGGTCGAATTTTGATATAACTAATAAATGTTTAACATTAACCTTGCAGATCTTTTTGCAAACATACAAATCCTGAATTGTTATGTATGTAAACATTATTATAAATAATAAATACAATTAAACATACTTATGACTTTATATTTGTGAGGACACAACAATTATTTAAATCAAATTTGAGATAATAAAAAAAATAATTAAATGATTTATTGCTTGAGAGTTCATAAGAAGTTTAACATTGGAAGTAGCAGAACTTACTTTGAGCATCAGAGGACAAACCATTTAATTAAACTATCCATTATCAAATTTTTAAAAGCACTGTTTATCATTCTTTTTATTCTAAATATGAGTAATGTTTGTAATTAAGTATTAAATATCTCACCATATTTGTTTATAGAAAAATGATTTGTTACAATTTGATTTACAAATCTCAAACTCATTCCACCCACAACTTTGACACTATTCACTTCAAATAAATATAGTAATGATTATCACAAATCATTTACTAAACTAGAGATTGTATCTAGCACAGATATAAATTTTAAACTTCAATTAAAGATTAATATATCTGATTTTTTTACTTAAGCACACATGTGGAGTTATTCACTTTCCTATGTGTAATATCTTTATAAATATATTAAATAACCTCGTCCTTCCACACATTCTTTTAAATCATGTAAAGACATAATAAAAGACAAATGACCCTCTCCCCAAGATGCATTTCATGCTGTATCAGCATTCATCAGTTGGCCCAAGTCACCATCTCTCTCATATATATATATATATTGTATGAAGATTATTTATCAATAGTAAATTGTTATACTTTGAAGTTTCAAACTTAATCCACCTACAACTTTGACACTATCCACTTCAGATAAATACAATAATAATTATCATTAATTATTTACTAAGCTGGATATTATCTTTGGTACAGATATATACTCACACACACATGGAGTTATTCCCATTTCTCTTTTCCATGTGTAATATCTTTATAAATATATTAAATAACCTTACCAAAAAATCAAGACAGATGTCCCATGACCTAATTTAATAAGCCTGTATTTACAAATGTTATACATAGAGCTCGCAAAATATGCTCTTAACAAGCTTTGCAGAATATCTCCAACTCCAGACCGGTTTCTGCTACTGGCATTCTCAGTGAGGTGCTAAGATATTCAAGCATTAAATTTTCTACTTAATAGTTATACATTAGATAAAGTGCTGGGCTTGTCCTGGTATTTTTAATCTAATGCTTGAATATCCTAGCACCTCACTGAGGATGCCAGTATCAGAAACGGATCTGGGGTTGGGGATATTCTGCAAAGCTTATTAAGAGCTTATTTTGTGAGCTCTATATATAACATTAAATAACCTCAACATTTCCACATATTCTTTTAAATCATATAAAAGATGGTGACCTGGATCAACAGATGAGTGCTGGTTCAGCACAAAATGTATCTTGGGAGTCATTTGTCTTTTGTTGTATATTTACATGATTTAAAAGAATGTGTAGAAGTGCTGAGATTATTTAATATATTTATAAAGATATTACACATGGGTAGGAGAAATGTGAATAACTCCATGTATGGTTGTGCTTAATTAAAAAATTAGATATATTAATCTTTAACTGAGGTTTAATGTTTATATAGTGCTAGAGACAATCTCTAGTTTAGTAAATGATTTGTGATAATCATTACTATATTTATCTGAAATGGATAGTATCAAAGTTGTGGGTAAAATGAGTTTGATACTTGTAAATCAAAATGTAACAATTTACTATTGATAAATACTCTTCATATAATAGAGATATTTATGAGAGATATAGATCTGGGCCAACTGATAAATGCTGGTTCAGCATGAAATGCATCTTGGAGGGCATTTATCTTTTACTGTATCTTTATATGATTTTTAAAAATGTATGGAAATATTGAGGTTATTTAAAATATTTATAAAAATTATGATGACAATACTCCTCAAAATAGTCAAACAGTGGGTGATAAAGATTTATTTTTTTTCTTTCTTGCTTAACTCTCCAGCTGAAAATACATACATGCTAATTTTCTGATTAATAATTGAATTTTAATCAGGTGGTTATGGACTGATCCCAGATAGAAAAATTCTAAGCATGCTTCTTTTTTTTTAAATTTCATTCAAATGTGAACACTAATAAGTATAATAAATAGAGGGTTTCAAGATATGGTAATGTACATTCTACTAATCTATAAAGACTTCGTGGTATATGTTTACGTTTTGACACTGCCATTAAACATAAAGTACGGGGAAACAATAATAAATGTATTAGAAAATGGGATTGACAGATTTCAAAATAATTAATACTTACAATTAACAAATACTTAGTTGAAGTCTTATCTATTTATAGTAACATGTGAAATTGATTTTAATATTTAATACTATTAGGAAAAAACATACATATACATTAAGTTATTAGAATTAATAGTTTCAACATGATTGCCATTTTACTTCAAATGAAGTTTATTTACAGTTGAAAATATTATATATATGTAAACCTTAAGAATATACAGATCTTAACCACAAGCTTGTGGTTAAGACCTGTAGAGGTCCCTACCTTCACATTCTCACGCGCATATTCTTAAGGTTTAGAGCCTTAGTAAATATTACTTATCTAATCAATGTGCGTTTAAATAAATTTATATTATTCTACATACATTGTATATAAATAATATTATAAATAAAACAAGTATGCTACCGCGTTCGGTAAGAAAAGAGGTTAATATTATTTGCAATAGATTGCATATAAATCTAGTTGATAATGTGAATATGCAACAGTTAAAGATTGTATTCTTTAGCTATACAAAGAGTAGATAAATTCCTAATGAAATCCCTATAAAAATAGCTGATTAACCAATTTCTAAATGTAATTATATGCAAATTATATCATTTTTTACTTGGTCAGAAATTTAGGAGTAATTAATTATTTATAAGATATAACTATTTATCAGTATTAATTGAAAGATGCAGAAATTTCCTAAAAGCCAATGATATGATAAGTGGTATTGATAAAAATTGAATAAAGATAATGAGTTATATTTTATACATAAATGAATCAAATTCCGTGTATAAATCTAAAAAATACAGTTTTTATTTTACTAAAAATAAAACAGTGGAACTTATTGTTCCCTAACATAATTAACAAAAAAGGGGCAATGATCTATAAGTGCAAAACATTTTATCTCCCATAATGCATAAAGATTATGTTCTATCATATGATAAGAATTTATTATCATTTTAGATAAGTAATTTTTGAGAACCATACATAGATAAATTTGATGCGAAAGTGTTTTCTTTCTTTATAATACTTTCAATGGGGCTGATGTTTTTCCATGTCTGAATAGATCTATTTTGCAGTCTTCTTTCTTTCATGTAATGTTATTGAAGTTTATTCCTGACAGTGAGTTGGTGAAATCAACAAAAGCAATCTGTTCAATAAATATGAAGATTTAGTTGTCGTGACTGTATCTAAATTATATTAGGAATGACAATATGAAATGCCCTATAAATATTTCTGAGTGGAAGAGCATTTAAGGAATTTTATGTAGGATTTGGGTTCCACTAAATTCATGCCATTCAGATGTCATGAAATTCCAAGCATTTTTCAGAACAAATTTTGTAGATTCCCCACATAATCTAGATGGTATTTCATTATTTTTTTAGTAAATGCTAGAATTATCAAAGAACACTAGTGCATCTGAAACCATGAACTCAATGTTGGTAGAAATATGACTTCCTCCAGAAGTAGTAGCAGCTACATCATATTACAATCATTTTCTATAGGCATCAATAATAATTTTATCTAAATAGATTAATCTGGGATCTTTAGTCACTATCAAGTAATAACTAGATACCAATTTACTTATTAATACTGAATAAATACTTTTAAAAAAATCCTAAGGCTTTTGTGACTTAAAATTTTTTTTTAATTTCCCCCAATTGACTCAAACAAAAATTCATGTCATGAAAATCAGATATTATCATCACTATGCAAATTTTTTATTATATCATTCATTGATATTCCTTTATCCTTGAAACTTTCATGCTAGTTTTTTTAGAATTAAAATTGAATATTTTGAATTCTTCTGATAAGTTTTTTTTATTTTTACGGTGACTGTATTATATCTTATAAGTCAACAGGAATTTTGATCAATGTAGGGTTCACTTCTCCAAATCAGTAAGCATAATAAAAATTTTCATATTTTCCTTTCCTTTTTTCTTTTTACAATTATAATTTTAGAATAAAAATATACTCCAGCATTGAACTTCTAGTCAGAAATTCTGGCTATCTTCTTTTCTATTAAATTTCTAAAAAAGGAGTAAAGTTTTCTAATTCAGCGATAACTTTTTTTTTGTTGTTGTTGTTTTTTACATTTTTTTTATCTTTACTTATATACTAGAGTTATATAGTAATTCTTTTTATTTTTTGTTATGTTGTCTCTTTTATATTTATACCTCTTTCAATATACGATTCCAATTTATTTAATACTATTTAATCAATTTTAAGTATGCTGATCCATATCCAAGTGGTTTTCTTAAAAATGGTTTCTTCACTTTTAAATGAAGTGGGGAAAATAGTTAAAAAATAATATGTATAGATTTTTTTCCTGTAAAATAAAAATGATTCTCCTAGCATAATTAAAAATATTATCACTATATTTTTTTATTATTCTGATATATATTAGGTCTGGTAATATTTGAATTAATTTTAATAATTCTAATCTCTATTGCATACTCTAACTTATTTTCTATCAAATTATTTATTCCATAATTTAATCTTCATAGAATTTTTTTTAAAATATTATTGGAATATAAGTATAATGTATATACATAAGCTTTAGATGTAAGTAGAGAGAATTTGAGCACAAACTTTCAAGCTTGTTTCAGTCATCCACTCCAATACACATGCCCACATACATGTGAAAAAGATAAATGATCATATTTCATGCTGAACCAGCACTCATCATTATCTCCCACACATGTATATAATCAGCGTTTGTTTTATATTAAGATAGCAAATTTTCAAACTTTAATGAATAGACTTCAATCTTCTCCACTCTCCAACTCTTCAGCCATTCATATCATTAAAACTTTGAAGATGGAATACTCAAAACCTCTATTAATGCCAAATATTATTGTTATACCCATATTGTCTTTTAGTCTGATGATCCAGACCAATTTATGAGTGCTGGTTCAGCATGAAATATGTATATTGGAGGTTATTTATCTTTTTCACATGTATGTAGTCATGTGTATTGATTATATAAGTTGGAGTAAATTATTGAAGGAAACTTGAAAGTCTGTGTTCAAATCCCCTCTAATTACATCTCAAGATTAAGTATATACATTATCCTTATATTCCAATAATTCTTCCCATCTCTCTTCTGAGTATTTAAATGGACATATGAAAATCCTACATATGAGGGGTCAGTATTCACTTAAAGTCAACATAGGTCTGACAATAATATTTGGTATTAACAAGGGCTTTGGGTATTTACATCATCAGATTTTTAATGATATGGATGGCTGTAGAGTGGAGATAATTGCAGCCTGTCCATTAAAATTTGAAAATTTACTATCTTAATATAAACCGAGTACTGATTATATGTATGTGGTAGATGATGATCCGGACCATCTCATAAGTGCTGGTTCAGTGTGAAATATGTATATTGGAGATTATTTATCTTTTTCACATGTATGTGATCATTTGTATCGGTTATATAAAATGGAGTGGATGACTGATGGAAGCTTGAAAGTCTGTGTTCAAATTACCTCTAACTAAATATTATCACCATATTTCTTATTATCCTAATCTATATTAGATTTTGTCAAAATTTTGAATTAACTTGAATAATTTTAATTCTGTGTTTTCTAAAAAATTATTTATTCTTTATTCATTTTTTTATTATTTCTTTTTTGACTTTTTTAATCTACTTTTTATACTGTTCTTTATTCTAATTGCTGTATTTTAAAGTGTCCAGTTATACTTTTTTATCATTAATCATTTTAACAATTTCTTTATTCCACTCTGCTGCCTTCACTCTGCTCTCATATAACAGGAATGCCGTTAGTCAGCAACAATAATGTTCTTTTTTATACAACGTATAGTGTCTATCTGTTGTTTTTTATTACTTTAATAACTTTTTAATGGCGTCCCGTGAAATTTTTAATCAGGGATAGTTTATTACAGTATCGCTGCTAAAAAAGTAAGCAAGGAAAACATAATAGAATATTTTTAATTTCCAACTGCACAACCATTTTATTATTTCATAACAATCATTATTAAAAGATCTAATTTTTTTTTTTTTGTTTTTACTAACTGCTTTTTGATAAGTAATAATATCTGGAGTAGATCAACATTTACTTTCTATTTCAATTTTTTTATATAATATTAATTGGGAAAATGTAATTTTATATAAATATTCAACACTAATACTCTTCATAATAAATATTTAAAATAATAATTCTTTTATTATTTTGTTATATTTTTCTATAATAAATACATATATGTTAATTTATAAATGTGAAATACAAGAAAAATCACTATTTTATTGCTCATCCTAAAAAAAAAAAAACAATAAAAATTTATTCATAATTCTTTTATTATTTTGTTATATTTTTTTATAATAAATACATATATGTTAATTTATAAATGTGAAATACAAGAAAAATCACTATTTTATTGCTCATCCTAAAAGAAAAACAATAAAAATTTATTCATACTAAAGAGAAACCAGAATAGTTAAACACTTTCAAATAACTACTAACATTGCTATACTAAGCATCTCCTATGGGGCTAGTTTCATGGTTGATAAGAACAAATAAATCTCAGTGGTACTTGATGAAATTCACTGAATGTGATATTTTTGAAAATGCTCTAATTAGCCAGGTCTTTGATTCAAATCTCAGGCATCGATTAAAATAATTATTTTTAAAAGCAATTTCATTGGTTATATTTACATAATTATGCAAAATATTGAATGATTATTATATTTCCAAGCACAAATTTAATAATTATCTTTCTGGGGTATTGCAGTGTTACTGCAGTTTTTCCTATAAACTTCTTTGATATAAATATTGAGTACTTTCATTTTGTGAAAACTTCAAATTATATTTAGTAACATATAATTTAGAATATTAATACAGATAAAAATATAATGGATGAAGTTAATCTTGAAATTAAACTTGGGGGATGCTTTTGTTAGAAATAACTTAGTGAAAAGAAATATATCTATGTATTTAAAAAAAAAAGGATTTTAATAGATGTTTCATCAGTTCTTACTTTTTTGATCTGAGACTTTGGTACTTAACAGAAGAGCAATTCATAAACTTCAGGCTACTCAATAAAATACGAAGAGATGTATGTTAGGAGTAACAAGAAGAAATAAAAATGAAATGCATGGATGAGAGGACAACACAGGTATCGATGACATCATTGAAAGAATTAAAAAACTGAAATGTTGATGAACTGGACATATTGATAGAAGAGATGAAATTAGATGGACAGTTGAAGTCTTAAACTGGATCCCAAGAGATTGTAAAATACCTAAAAGGAAATCACATTTGATCCTTTTGTGCATTGATATCATCCATATTTAAATACTATCGAATTATTACATTGAATAACAAAATTTACATATTAAACAGTGAGAGAGGTAATTAAAGGGAAAGGAGAGTTTATTTATTTAGTATTATTGGTTGTTATTGTTATGGTGTATAAAAAATCCATTTGGTTTTGCGGCACTTTAAGATTTGATAAATAATTGATTTAATTCAATATTAGACTTGAAAAGGGTTGTAGATGTTGATATGAACTCCATAAAGAAGAAATAAAGGCTAATAAAAAAAAAAGAAAAATGAGTATGAAAATAGAAAATAAATATTAAAAAATTTCTCACTTTCTTGATCGGGCTTTGTCTGAAGTTTTCTAATATAAAAAAATAAAAATAAACATTGCAAGATGTAGTGACTATGAAATAATTTGTAGAGAAAATGCAAAAAGTAAAAATATATTAACAATAACTTTCACAAGATGAAACTGACCACACAAAACTTATGATGAAATGCTTCAATTAGATAAATAATAAAATATTTTGGTATATTTGAAATGATGGTATGTTTAAATGAAGCTTCCTAGAATATAAAATTAGTTTATTAAAAAAAAGGATATATTCCTTGGAGAAAAAGAAATACTGACTTAAAACAAATCTATACTTTCATGATTCATTTAATAATAAAACTTTTTTAGTTTATAATGGTTAAGTTTATGTGTTTGTAGAGCTCATGAAAGTTGGCTTCATAAGAAGTTAATATAGAGATTTATCAAATAAGTTTTTCATTGGTTTATTGCAGTGGTAAAATGAATTCTAATATTAAAGGTTCCTGAATTAATTCAAGTCTGTTTCTTCAAACACTCAAATACAACATGATATCCTGTGATCATTTGATTATTTATTTTATTGTATTTATCAAATTTTATGCTAAGTTAAATGGAAACAGTTATATTTATCATGCTTATTAATGTAATGATGATAGTTAATAGAATAATGCAAATGATTTGTAATATATTTAGCTATAATAATCTGATTTTGCCCCAAATTCTATCATGTATTGAATTTTTTTTAATTTCTTAGCAATTGTTAGTTTATTTTTAGTGTATAATAAAGGAAAGATAGTATTATTGCAAGAAAGATTGAAAACTTGGCTCACCTTAAATTTAAGGAATCGTACATTTTAATTATAAACAGAAAAAAAATTGATAAAATTTTTAGCCAAATAATAATAATAATAACATCACATGATCACATTTCCTATACTAGCACATTAATTGTTGATAAAACAGAGCAAAACTCTCCATACAGTATTGCCACCTGTGCTAAACAGAGAAATCAATGGATGCCAGAAGGTTTGTGGATGAGTAGGCATTAGATAGGGATTTTATGCACAAGCCTTCTGGAATCCATTGATTACTCTGTTTAGCACAGGTGGCAATACTGTATGGAGAGTTTTGCTCTGTTTATTAATAATAAAAACAACCTTCCATTTCTAGAAATCAAAATAATCTTCTTAATATGTATGATAACACTGCAAAGAATATTCATTCTGTCAATTGTTATTAGATTCAATTAATCATTACAAACAAGTACATAGAAATTTATCAAAACTACTTAAATGGATCACTATTCTTAGATAATGCTCTTATATTTTGAAAGATATATTGGGGACTAACAAATCATTGTGTTGTGGGATTTCCATTCAGAGAGACAATAAATCAAAGATAAAAAAAAATCAGTTCATCAAATATAAATGAAATTAAGACAAGGAATATACTATATGAAAAAATTTTCAATTCATAGAATTAAATTATTAGGAAAACCCAAATAAATATTTAAAAAGATATTTGTCAATTTTAAAAAAATATCGTTACTTAGTCAATTTTTTTTCTTCTAATAAAACACATTGAATATGCTTCTATGGTTCAGTGTACAAAGTGTTTACATTGATGAAACTTTCTGTCAGAACAATTAACTAACTAGCCCCTTAAATGTTTAAATCAATTTTCTTATAAGAGGGAAATTCCTTTTCAGGTAACTTTGTGTGATGTGGATAAAATTAGTATTTTCATATTACTGGTCTCTATTCATATTATTGCATTTAGATAGTTGGCTAACCACAATGGTAACCTACTTTCATAATATGACCTCTATTGAATACTCATGTTCAAACTAGGTTTCAGATAGTTGGCTAACCACAATGGTAACCTACTTTCATAATATGACCTCTATTGAATACTCATGTTTAAATTAGGTTTCAGGCTTTGTTATTATTATTTCTATTTCTGAAGACTATGGAATTACTAACATTTCTTTTCTGTCATTGACATGTTTTCTTATTATAATGAAGTTAGAATAAACTTCATATATAAAATATAAAAATCTGATCTCAATCCACAATAATATAAAAATCAAATAATTGTATGAAAGTAGTAATATATCTGATCATATTATATTTTCATTTGAAACAAAACAGACACAAGTTTTATTGACTTTCCTGTGATATTCTATTCAATAATTATTCCTTTCACATATTTTTTTATGTGAATTATCATGTAATATTACTTTTTAATAGAATAATTTATTATGTCATACAGTTGTAATTCTCTAACAGACTTTTAAAGAGCTATAATTGCATTATATTAGAATTCCATATAAATAATCTTACCAAACTTGCCAATTAAAAGTTATATTAAATATACAACTTTTGTTACAGAAGCTTTAATACAGAATCTGTAATAAACACACTTATAGATTAAATACTGAGATGATTTTTAGTGGCTATAGTGTTGAATAGGTTTGTTAATTCAGTATAAAAATATTTAGATAACTTCAGGCTTAGTATTTGTATATTAATATTATATTAATCTTTGGGCTAAAGTTTTTATATCTTCAGCTCTAATTATGATAATTTTGTTATTGATGTAGGATTTTTTTCACTGGTGTCAAAGCATTTTATATTACTGCTTCCTGTAATGAGAATTTAAAAAATCCTGCTTTTATCAACTAGCTTCAGCATTTGTGAAACACTTGTAGGACTACAATTTTTCATCATAAAACTTCAAGTTCTATGGTAATCCACAAGTTTCACCAAAGACTCCAGTTTTCAAAAAAGTCCACAAACTTCAGAAGAGTCCACATTATATATATATATATATATATCCATGTCAAACTCTCATATAACTAGAACTTCAGAAGAGTCCACATTAGTATATATATATATATATCCATGTCAAACTCTCAAAACTATTTGTTACTGAAGCCATCAATTTAAAAAAAAAATTCCATACAATAGTGCTATCTAAAATTTATATTGGGTGGCACTATTGTGTGGGAATTTTTTTTCTATTGTTTTAACAGCTTGGTAACCATTAAGTATTGATATGTTTTAGTGATTTAAAACCATCAATTTGATTAGTCTGAATTTTTCATGTCTTATGAAGTGTGAGGTTTTCATTAATGGTGTCAGTAGTCATTAACCTGAAACTATCTTTGAAGCCACTGAAGCTACTTGACATTAGCATGTATTGAAGAGACAAATCTACTCAATGATATAGCCATTAAAAACTTTGTCAAATTTAATCTACTAGCTTTCTTGCTGCAGAACAATTGATGAAATCATAATAGAACAAGAATAATTTTTAAATTATAATAAAGTGAATGAAAAATGTATATCTATTTTGAATGTTATTTTACCATCTCATACTAAAATATTGGTTATCTTATTGTTGTCTGCCAGTACTCTGATCGTTAAGTCTTTTCAAATTGAGAAGAAAAAATTCAAGACTGATACTAGATTATTTTTTACTTTATTTTTTAGATAAAGCCAGTTATTTATATTCTGCAAAATATTATATAGAAAAAATAAAATGCTTAAAACTGGTTATTTTTCACAAAGCAACTAATTTTTATAGAATTATGATCGGTGCCTCTTATTGAGATCAACATCACAGGCGATTGCTAAATGTTTAATAATAGCACTGCCCTGATTAGATTATCTTATTGCAGTTCAATAGACAATGTTAGACAAAACCATTAAGCATCACATGATCACCATCTCTTATACTAGCACATAATTGTTTATAAACAATGCAAAACTTCTGGCATCTATTGATTACTCTGGTTATCACAGGGTTGCACTACTGTATGGAGAGTTTTGCCTTGTTTAATTTTAGACAAGTAGGAATAAGTTTTAAAGTCTATGATTTTAAACTGAAAAGAAAACTTAAATATGTTTGCATACATTAAAAATAAAATTGTATATAATTAACATAATTTTGGCAGTGACTTGATTTAATTTCATATTAAAAGTACAATATAAATATGTGGTGAAAGAAATTATGGCAAAATTAAATGAGAACAAACTAAGATAATACAATGCAAACTATTGAAAATGCTTTGCATTATCTTAATGTGATAAAGTAATATATAGAACAATTTGATAAATGCTAAAATCATATCAGAAAATAATGTCCTATAACATTACAACTAATAATTATTCACCCTCACTACTTTTTGACAAATTTATTTTATCAAATATTTCCAACAATAAAACTCAATAAGATTGCTACATCATTATATTTTTTAATAAAATAAAAACAATGCTTAAATCATTTGATTACTAAAGCATAAATAATTTGGTAAGGAAATCTGTATTGTTATAAATGGGATTATGAACAATCAGGATCAGATCTAGCAATAGGCATATGATTAAAGTAGTTCAATCTTTCAAGATGTTGAATTTTAAAATATAGCAAAACTTATATTCAGTAACTGTCTTAAATATATGACCTCCCTGATTAAACATTAATTATACAAATTATTTTTTTTTTACATTTTACCATGAATAAAAGAAATAAACTAGAGGTGCCAATTATATATTTATATATGCATTATTTGTTAAGCTATCACAAAAATTTCATTCGTAAGTATCATCATCATTTTCAAACATTATAGTAAGATCGCGAACACTTTTAAATATTACCAATCCACAATTTGTTTTAAAGTTTAATTCAATTACACACTACTTCATCAACTTTTTTATTACCAAACATCTTATAAAGAATTTAGTATTAAAATGTTAGAAAGGGTTAAAAATTACAAGGAAAGGATGGTTAAAGAATTTTTTTATATAAAAAAATATAATCCTACTCTAAATAGAATTAATGGAGTAGATAAGGAATATAAATTACTGTATAATTAAAATAAATGCTTAATGGGTTTAGGTAAATTGTTAGAAGTTTTTTTGTATAAAAGAGAGAGAGAGAGGGGGGGGATGTTTAAATTTGTTTTATATTCATTTAAATATATAGTTTAGGAATGTAGTTTTAAGATGGGTTTTAGATAAAATTTAAAGAAAGGGGGAGGTTTTTGGAAATTAGAGTTGGTATTTAAATTTGTATAGAAAGTTTCTTGGATGATTTTAAGATATATTGTAATTAAACAATGTAAAAAAAAAAAAAGAGTAATAAAATATAGCAGTGGGAGAAAGCTGTAAGTAAAATATATTTCTATATGTTTAATATGTTTGTTATTATGTTAATGTAAGAGAAAGTTTTTATGTAATTGAAGTTTATTTGTTGATATGTATTTAATATTGTTGCAGATCCTTGAAAATGACTGTATGAGATAAAACAGTTGAAACGTTGGAGTTTTGTATATTAATGTATATATATGTTCAGTATTGAGATAAAAAATAAAGTTTTTGAAAAGAAAAAAGGAGAAGGATTTTTTATTTGTTGATATCAAACATCTTATGTGTGGTCTCTGTCTAGGATCTGTTATAATTTCTTTGAAATCCAGTTTAGGGTTAGTTATCAACCGTTTGTCATCTTTTCTCGCTAGACATTTCATTTTATTTCAATTTCTTTAATTCTTTTGATGATATTAGTTATATATGTTTATTCAATACCATTTATTCTCTCTCATATTTATCTTTTTATCCTCTTTTGCCAAATAGTCTGCAATATTTATTAAGTGCCAATTTCTCAAATCCCTAAATAATCATTGTTAGAACTTCAAATTTTTAATTTCATAGGTATATTCCTTTTTAATATTAAATGATTTCTATCAAATTTTATTCACTTTGTTTTCAAAATATTTTAGTAAATGGACAACATGATATTTACAAGGGCATTTTTTATTACTATTATTCACTTCCTTTAAACTTTGCTTTCTTTTTTTTTGAAAAACTGATATTACTTTAATCTTTTCACTATTTATCTTTAAACTTGTATTTTTGTCTTTATGTAATAGATCTTGTAATTTCTGGATTATTATTTGCAAAAATAATCATATTGTCAGCATGATCTAGATAATAAGTAATCTGCATATGCAGACAAAACTAAATCAATCTCGTTGTTAAGAATTATTCAGAATTTGTAAAGGAAAATCATAGTGTTTTATTGATCTTAGTGTGAAAAATAACCGCCAATAAACGTATATTTGCTGATGGACATTGATGAGCCACCCAGCCTTGTTTGCTTATCATGTAAACAATCACATACTTATATAGTAAACAAAGTCACAAAACACTCTTAACACATATATATTTACAGCAAATCTAATAAATATTATTCTTATATTGTCTCCTTTACTTTTTTTGCATTCCCTATATATTACTTTTTATAAATCTCTACATATACACTCTAATGCAAATTTTTTTTATGTAATTCCTTTAATTTTCTAATAATTTTGACTGTCCTGCACTTAAATTATAAGTTTAAAAAAAAAAGAGAAAGGTTATGCAAAAGCTCTGATGAAGACTGCAGGACAATCGAAACTGTTAGAAAATTTAAGGAATTATATATTTTTTAAATGCATTAGAGTGTACATGTGGAGATGGATAAAAAGTAAATCTAATAAAAAGTGATAAATTTTCTTAATAAACAAGAATGAATGAAGTGGACATTAGGAATTTGTTTCACTTTTGCTCTTTTAAAATTTTAAAAAATAATCCAAGATTTTTCTCCCCATATAATATTTTTTTATTATTATAATTGAGATATAGTAATTTGTTTATCTAACTATTTGTATATATCTGTGTAAACACAGACATTATAAGATACTGATGTTAATTGCATTAAAAATAATAGCAAACTATTATAGACGACAATTAAGCGATATTGTTTTTTAATAGTACTCTGTTAAATAATCTAAACATCTCTAAGTGCTTAGGGAAAAAAAGCCATAATAGGGCTAATCTTTTCCAACATCCTCCTTTCAGGAACAATGAAGAAAACATTACTTTATAGATTTTTGATCCATAAACTGACTACTTAAAAAGAAAATTTCTAAATCTGATTGGAATCTAAAATAATTTCATGCTTTATTCAATCCAAATTTGAACTCCAAATTATGAACATAAAAGTCTGATACTACTAAGCCACGAAACACTTCTAAATAATAAAACATAATTTTATCATATATAACAAAAAGTAATTTTTTTTTTTTTTTTAAATTTACAATATAGATAGAGCCGTGACCGGAATTTATTATCACAGTACATAACTCATGTAATCAGGCATAATTAATTTAGTTTACTGACTTGCGCTTAACGAGTACATCCTGGGATAAGCGGCCGAAATGAAAAAAATTTTGCCGTCGCTAATTCTTCAAAATAATCGACTTCAAATTAGAAAGGCTTTTCCGATTTTAATCAGGTATATTTACATTTACAAGTATACATTTTAAACATTTAAAAATGGATTCGTTTATCTATTTATTAGTTTTTAATTTATGCGACCTAAATTAGCCAAATAAAAAGAAATTAAAGTTTGTTTTTGCGTGTGTTATTTAAAAGTTGATACAGGATTCTATTTCTTTTTATAAAATCATGTGTCTTTTCAGTTATACTCTCAGAAATAAACATTTCGTTAATACTTCCAGGAATCGGCGGACTATTTATAGTTGACTATAAATAAATGCTAATCTTGTGGAAATAAATTTATTTTAATGGAATTTAAACATTCCTATACGTATGTAAATATGTAAAGATAAATACCAATTCATACATTTAATAAAATGTTTCTTTTTAAAATATATATTTATTGTAATATTAAAACGTTTAGCTCGTTTGTTTCCATGGTGTAATCAGTGTAATATTTCCCTAAAGTAAACAAACACAAAATGATATCGAGAAATTGCTATTACGTTATCAAAATAAATTAATCTTGATAGTCGATTTAAATGTCTTCATATTATTAAGACTAAATTGGGTACTAATATTGTCAAAATTTAACTAGGCTTTATGTATTTTTATAAAGTCTTTTAAACAGCTTTTGTTTTCTTTCTGGTAACTGTTTTTCGAATATAACTCGGCATACTTATAATGTAATCATGATAAAAACATGCCACGTCTTACGGATCAACACCTAGCAAAGGCTTTCGATGCTTTTGACTGAACAAAGTTGGGAGGTTATAATAAAGCCATATACGCGTAATTAACACTATGTACGACTAATAATAAACATTTTTTTAACTATATATTTAAAATGATTTATTGGTAAACATAATGAATTAATGCTTTAATACTTCTAGACCTCTATCAGAAACGTGAGAGTCGAATTGTTTTTAAATAATAAGACTTTTTAATAACAAAAACCGACTACATATATACATTAATTTTCTGGATTCTCCTCACTCTTTATATTAGAAAAACATGAATCTTACATGTCCACTAATAAAGTTAAAACGTTTGAAATAAATACGCACCAACGAGGCAATGTGACAGCATTATCCAAGTTTCTCATAGACATCATAATCATTTGTCTATTTGCCTATCCTATAACTATGGATCAATATTGATCAAGACAACGAGTACCTCACTTCAGTAGATTTATATTTTTAAAAAGATTATCGCAATTAGACTTCACAAAGGGATCCATATTATATACTCCAACCCTAGAATAGTTTGCATTGAGAAAATGAATGTAAACGAAAAATCAAGGAAGCATATTTTATCGCTAGCAACAGTAACTCCATTAACAGACACGACACTTGCTTTAATATTTCTAAGCGTTGGACAAATTAAACAATTTACATGTAATTTGCATATTACCATCTACGCACGACTCTGCATTATGTATTGTTATAGCTATGAATATGAGGCAACACGCCTCGAAAGCGTTCAGCTTTTAATTATTTATTGATTTATAAGAGTACTTTATAATTATTGAAATACAGGTTTATTATATACCTGTATCAATATATGTAATATATAGGGTATATGAGCTCAGACTTTTACACGACCTACCACTCTCCACTCTATATCATAACACATACACTTTATATAGCTTCTCCTGCCAGCGCCTCAATACGCTTGTAATTTTGTTATACATTGAAGGTCTAAAATATTCACAATTCTATAAGATTTAATGAGCAAATGTAATCATTTTTTAAAAAGAAATGACTAAATATAATTGAAATGCTAAGCAGATAAATATTCATCAAGGGAGAAATTTAAATGATATACTATTTGTTTATAATGTTAAGCAGGTTATTTGTACCATCCCCTTTAAATATTTCAACCAAAATGTTTTTTACCACTATAGACTGGATATATAGCAGCAGACTTTCAAAACTGAAAATTATAAAAAGTGTAGATGGTTCTAATAACTTGCACCATGATGTGCAAGTATAAGAAACCTATTATAATCTCAGATTGCAGTAGTTGATCATTCTGTTGAAAATGAATTTTCCAATTTTTCTAAAGGTAAGAATAATATCACTTGATGACCATTTTATATGCTTACAGTACTGTTAATAAGAGTACCAAACTCTCCATACAGTAGTGCCACCAAATGCAAGCCTTCATAATCATTGGATACCGGAATGTTCCTATCTAATGCCTACTCGTCCAACATCCCCAGACTAGTTTCTAGCTTGTGGCTTTCATCATTGATGAGCCTTGGATTTGAGAGCACTCCACCTAGATCATAGGATCTAATGCAACTTTCCAGCAGCCATCTTTTACCTATTTGATTTACTATAAATCTAGGAGCCCAAAATAAAAGCATCGTAATGTTTTCAACCCAAGCTCATTCTCTTGTATAGAAACTAGTCTGGGGATTGTTGAATGATTAGGCACTACATAGGGATTTTATGCACAAACCCTTGCTACATCCACTGATGACAAAGGTTTGCACTTGGGTGGCACTATTGTATGGAGAGTTTGGTATTCTTATTAATAGCATGTGTAAGCATATAAAATGATGTTCATGTTATGTTTTGATGGTTTTATACATATTCTGACCATAGGATAATTGGTGGTTGAGGTTTTCGAAAAATTAAAGATACCAAATGTATAGATGCTGAACTGAATTCAGATCTATATGATTATACAAGTGAATGAGCATGGTTGGAAACATTATAGTGTGTTCATTTTGTGCTCCTCGCTTTATGAGTAACCAAATAGGTTAATGGCAGCTGATGAATGGCTGCATTAGATCCTAAGATCTAAATGCAATGTTTTCACATCCAAGGCTCCTCACTTATAAAGTCACAAGTTAGAAACTAGTTTGGGGATGTTGAATGAGTACACACTAGATAGGGATTTTATGCACAAACCTTACTGCATCCATTGATTATGAAGGATTGCACTTGGTGGAACTATTGTGTGGAGAGTTTGTTTCTCTTATTGGTAATAATGTGGCATGTAAACATTAAATTAGTGCCACTCAGTACCAACCAGAGTAATCAATGGATGCCAGAAGGCTTGTGCATAAAATGCCCATCCAGTGCTTACTCATCCAATATTCCTAGACTAGTTTCTGATTTGTGATTGGTACTGAGTGGCACTACTGTATGGAGAGTCTTGTCTGTTTTGATAACAGTTATGTGCTAGCATAAGAAATGGTGATCAGGTGATGTTTAATGGTTTAACACTTTACTTTTCCAAGCAAACCAGGGTGTAATATTAAACAAAATGATGATTTCATAAATTACACTGATGAAGATAAAATAATAATTATTATTATTGGCATTGTTGAAAATTCCCCTCATGAAGAAATTGAATCTCTATAAAATTTAATCTAAATGCAACATTGGTTTGCTTTTTCTTCAGCCATAAAGGAAAGTATTTTTTGATCTCCAATTTATGACTGTGAATATAAGCAAAGCAATAAGAAATGAAATCATCTTGCTGCTCAAAGACAAGAAAATAAATGGATCCAAATGAATTAGATTTTTTTATTCCAGACAATAGTATTATAAATCATTTTGTACTCATTTGAAAACTCAAATCTATCTTAACGGAATGATTTTCTTATATTTTTTTATATGTTTAAACTAGTAAACAATAATACCACAATTTTTCTTATGGCAATTAGAAGACAAATATTATTATGTTATCTAATACTAAATATAAGACTAAAACATTTTATTAAATAACAGTTTCACTAATAAAAATCAACATAGGTATGACAAAAATTTGCCGATTTATTTGCATACTATGGAAACGGCATGTATTTGACAAAGAGAGTATAAAAATGTTAAGATATACTAATAAAAGAAGAGATAGAAAAATAAAAGAAGTGATACTAATTAAGAGGATAAGGCCTATTTTAAATAGGGATTGGGGACTAAGAACATTGTGTTGGTAGGTGTAGTATTGGATTTATAGGCTTATTAGTAATTAAAAATAATATATATATATATATATGTTTTAGGAGTGTATGAATGTGTTTATGGTAGAGAATATTAAATATAAAATTAAAATATGGTTTGGAAAAGATATTGGTGTTAGCATGTTTGTTGTTGTGATTGATTAATAATAATGGTATTAATAATAGTAATAAAAGAAAGTATGTTAAAAGTTATATTATGTGGATATACATAAAAGATTTGTAGAGATTGTTAATAAATATAGGTTAAAAATAGTTATAAGTTTTATAAAATTGATAACAGAGGGAGTTGATAGTAATAATAAATAATAAAAAGGGTAATGTTTATAAAATTTTGTAAATTTGTTATAGAAATTTAAAAACTATAAGTAATAATAAAATAGTTTTAAAGGTAATAAAAAATGGTCTATTGGATAGTTTTGGGTTATAGATAAGGAAGTAAAAAGGTATTATGTATTAAACAAGATAGATAATAAAATGAAAAAATAACTGTAGAAATAAAATAGATTTTAAAGATAATATAAATTGGGGCATTAGATGTGGTTTGTATAGTTATATATGTAATTTATAAGTAAGTTGAGTATTTATGTGAGTTGGTATGTATAAATGTATAGGAGGATAGATATATGTAGGTATATGTGTCATGAATATAGGTATATATATGAATAGAGGTATATATATTGGGAATGTAGGTATATATACGAATGTGTTTTAAGGGATAGAATTATATTTTTGGATATATATATATGTGTGTGGGTGTATAGGTGTAGGTAGGGATTTGTTAATAATTTTTAAATTGTTAATTTTTTAGTTTTGTAATCTTTTATTTTGGATATAGTTTTATGTATTGGGTTTATATATTGGTTTTATATATTATTTTAGTTATACGTATAGAAGTAATGTGAAGATGTATATATATATATGTAGGAAATATGGATGTTTGATATGTATATTTAGATGTGGAATAATGGTAGAGTAGTTATTTTATAATATTGGAATATGGTTAATGATTGTAATTGGGAAGTTGGAAGGTTTAAATAGAATTATAAGTTTCATAATATTGATAACAGAGGAAGCTGTTTTAAATGAATAAATAAGATAGAAAATTTTGAAAAAAACGGTCATTTTAATTAAAGTTAAAACAACTGTAAGGAAGATGGAGGTAATAATGTTAAAAATATTATTTAGTGAAATAGAGATAAAAGTTATAAAAAGAAAAAATTAAAGATAGTAAAGTAAAAGATGTTATATATTAGATAATTATAAAAATAATAATAATAAAATAGTATTAAATATTATAAAATAATATTAAAAAGAAGAATATTTAAAAGGTTGATTTAAAAATAAGTAAAAATGGAATTGTTTAAAAAGGTAAAAAAATTAAAAAATGGTGAATTTGATATGTTTTGTATTTTATATATGTGTAGATAGAATATACATATGGATGTGTATTAGTAAAGATATATGAGGATTGTATATATGTCTATAGGTGTATGTTTATCTTTATATGGATGTATGTTTAAAAGAGGTATGTCTAGGTATTGGATATGCATATATAGATAAAACAAAATAAATGTCCGCTAATATCAATAATACAATAACAAAACTTAAATATATTCCAAACAACGGTAAACAATTTATAATACAATATAAATAAAAACTCATAAAGAAATATTTTCGATTATATTCATAATCATTTTCAACTCAACTTTCAAAATGGAATCATCTATTACCAACCGGAAATACATGTCGATTTAAATATCCCACAATTCATTAATCCTAACATTTGCTGACTGTCTGTTTATTATCGTATTTTTATACCTACTAATAAAAACTGCCTCTTTAATTTTTTTTTTTCATTATCTCTCTCTTGTCCTAAAATTTTTATTTTATTTATATCAAAATTAAACTTAAAATTACAATTTCTATCATGATCATAAAAAACAGATTCAGTATATAACTTGACTTCATTACTATTATCATTACATATCTATACATTTTTCAAAACTCTTTTATATAACAATTTATGTTCTTTAATTCTTTTCTCTATATTACATCTAGATTCCCCTATATATTATAAGTTACACCCACAAAAAATTCTATAAATTATATTACGTTATTTTTTACTAACTTATCTTTTGAATTATTAACCATTCTATTTAAATTACCTGATCCATAAAAAGAAACATTATATATACCATTATAAACTTTTTTCATAAATTTTACTTGATTATTATTATAAAAAGGCAAAGAAATCCACTTCTTACTCTTAATTTCTTCATCACCAGTATTTCTATTAATTTTCTTACTAAATTGACAAACCACTTGATAAATTTCTTTTATATTATAACCTACACTTAATAATTCACTTACATAATTTTCAATATTTTTCTTTTTATCACATGCATATTTACACAAAATATTATTTCTATACAAAAAAGACCTAAAACCAGCCATCTTATAATTATGTGGCACGTTAGATAAATAGGGCCACATAATTATAAGATGGCTAGTTTTAGGTCTTTTTTGTATAGAAATAAAATTTTGTGTAAATATGCATGTGATAAAAAGAAAAATATTGAAAATTATGTAAGTGAATTATTAAGTGTAGGTTATAATATAAAAGAAATTTATCAAGTGGTTTGTCAATTTAGTAAGAAAATTAATAGAAATACTGGTGATGAAGAAATTAAGAGTAAGAAGTGGATTTCTTTGCCTTTTTATAATAATAATCAAGTAAAATTTATGAAAAAAGTTTATAATGGTATATATAATGTTTCTTTTTATGGATCAGGTAATTTAAATAGAATGGTTAATAATTCAAAAGATAAGTTAGTAAAAAATAACGTAATATAATTTATAGAATTTTTTGTGGGTGTAACTTATCATATATAGGGGAATCTAGATGTAATATAGAGAAAAGAATTAAAGAGCATAAATTGTTATATAAAAGAGTTTTGAAAAATGTACAGATATGTAATGATAATAGTAATGAAGTCAAGTTATATACTGAATCTGTTTTTTATGATCATGATAGAAATTGTAATTTTAAGTTTAATTTTGGTATAAATAAAATAAAAATTTTAGGACAAGAGAGAGATAATGAAAAAAGAAAAATTAAAGAGACAGTTTTTATTAATAGGTATAAAAATACGATAATAAACAGACAGTCAGCAAATGTTAGGATTAATGAATTATGGGATATTTAAATCGACATGTGTTTCCGGTTGGTAATAGATGATTCCATTTTGAAAGTTGAGTTGAAAATGATTATGAATATAATCGAAAATATTTCTTTATGAGTTTTTATTGAGTTTTTATTTATATTGTATTATAAATTGTTTACCGTTGTTTGGAATATATTTAAGTTTTGTTTTTATATATATATAGATGTAGATATGGATTATATATATATATGTCTAGGGGTGATATAGATTTATATGTGTATATATATGAAGAAAATATATGTGTATATTTTGATATATATGTATATACGTGTGTAAAATGATGGAGATATATATATATTTGATTTATATAAGATTTATACATATATATGTGAAGTGATAATTATGTATTTGTATTATTCAAATCTTGTATCTCTGAAGAAGACTGCTGGACAGTCGAAACTGTAAGAAAATAAAGAAGTTTTTTAAGAAAATTAATTGCATTAAAGTATATATGAGTGAAGTATTATAAATAATATATAATAGAACTTATTGTAATGATCCAGATCCTTCAGTGGATCATTCATGCATAAATATTTATTTCTAATTATTTTGAAATAATGTGGGGCTTACTTCCATGGTAAGCTACATGGAAAGCAAAAAATTATAAACTTTTTATTATGACATTTGTGTATGCTTTAAGTGTGTGTATAAACATGTAGAAGGCATTTTGGTAAGCCATCATCATGGGTTTGATGTCAAAAAAATCATCCTTCAAGTAAATAACTTTTATGGTATGTGAATAACACATATATTAATAAATAAAGTAACAATATTCTTCTTTTTCTAAGTGATTCATCTTTTTCTTGTCCTATTTTTATTATGTGTATCATATCCTGAAATCTACAGTCTCCATATTGCCATTTCATTAGATTGCTTGGGAAATGGCTAAAACTTAGTTTGATTTTGTTAGAATGTCTTGATGATTTCTCAACTTGCTAGGGATTCACATGGCTAATGATTTATAGAAACATGTTAAGATATTTAACACTATCTAAATCAATAAATATTCCACAAACACTTTAAATTAACCATAATAACTGAATTAAAAAATGGCAAAATAGAAAATTGATTGTTGAAATGCATTTTCTGTTAACTGAAAAGAGACTCTTTGATTTCTCATAGAGGTCTTAAAGAAACTGAACAGATAAATTCCAAATGTTCATTCTATATATTTTTGTTATTGTAACTGTTATTTCATGTAATAATTGAATGTGGATGAATTTGGCAAATTTATTGGCCTTTTACCTCTGAGTTTAATTTTAAGAAACATTGCCTGTCTTCTCAGTTGCCTGATAAGTTCTTAATTGAAATATAAACTGAATTTTCTTGAAGGCAGAATGAATATTTATGTGAATGAAGTTGGTCATTTAAGTAGATATTTATAATCATGACAGATAAATCTAAATTATGACCCTTATTCCCAGGAGGCTGTAAAGTTTCCAGCTATGGTGGTGGTTAGTGCCAAAAGCAAAAGCTAAGAATCCCTTGATTGTAGACTCAGATTGCCATTTGATGATGACTTTTTATTAAATATTTACAATTTCAGGTCACTCTCTAGCGATAGAAAAAAATTATATTAATTGGAGGGAAAACTATTTAATATTAAATGGGATATTGTTGAATTTTGTGAAGTTATAAGAAAAGGTGATGAGACCACTGATTTAAAAAATATTTCTTTTAATACAAAGTCATAAATATTAAAAGCACAAATGAATTGAAATTTATTTTGAATAAAAAATGGAAGAACAACATTGTGGAGATTAAAGATATATAGGACAGAGTAATAAAATTAGTTATTCAAGTTAATGGCAATTTACCAAATGCAGATAATTCAGATTTATTCCACAAGTTATCATTATGATGAAGAAGTAAATATTTTTTATATGGATGCATAAAATGATTTTGTTCACACCAAACAACATTTCAAATTTCTTTTGGGACACTTTCATAGAAATGAGGTGGAACATTGACTCATGGAATTCATAGAAAAATAAAAACGGTATATTATAAATTCTTTTTTTTTTTTTATAAAAACGGTAAACAGAAATAGACCTGAAGGGATTTAAATAAAGGCACAGTAGGATTGGATTGCAATTTAAATAATATGAAATACATATTTCAAGACTGTGGTGTTTTAAGAGATTAAACATGGAGTGATCATCATCTAGTGATCAAAAGATATGTTAACAAAAACCCAGAAAGATTAAAACTATTAGAAAAAAAAAGACTATTAATCATTGATATTCCTAATCTTTCTAAACCCTCTAATGAATTTAAATTAGAACTTGCAAATCATTTTAAAATATTGACTTTGAAAATGGTTATATCTGAACTATAATCAATAAGAAAATAACCGTCATACTATTAACAACTGCAAAAATGATAACTGGTACAAAAAGCAATTTATCAACTAAGTTTCTACTGAGATGACGATGTATGAAGAAAAGAATTATGATAATTTTTAAAAATGATCCTTTAATATGAATTAAATATCTATTGTTTTGTATTGGCAAGAAAAATTATAGAAGAGAATAAATGCCTCAAAAATGTAAAACAACAAGTTCATATTGGAAGAATTAATTTTTCAATAAGAATAAAAGATTTAATTATTATTAAAAAGATTAATGTCATCATGAAATGTGTGGAAAGTTTATATAGAGAATTATATAGTAATAAAAAGCAAGAAAATAAACTATCTCCTACATTTATTTCATCTTTCAAATTGTCCAGGATTTTGAATGAGACATGCAATTAAATCTATGAAAAGAAAAACTCCAGGAAATAATGGAATTATCCTTGATATTTTAAAAGAAGCAAATGAAGAAATAGAAAAATTATTGACCACACTATATATCAAATATCCAAATGATAGAAGAAAACAATAGTAATTGATTATTTAAGAAAAGTGATAAAGAAGGTATTAGAAATTACAGAACTATCAGTCTTCTATCAATTCTATACAAAATCTTTATAACAAAATAACTACAACTCATCTGTAGGAAACTTTGAATTTTAGTCAATCAAAAGAACAAATGGATTTTGAATTTTAGCCAATCAAAACAAATGGATTTAAAAACCATACAAGCAATCACAGCCAAGTTTTCAGAGAAGTTATAAAAAGAACCAATGAATATGAGTTTGTCATTATGCTTTGGATTTGTAGATTATGAAAAAATTATTTGATTTTCTAAGCATTTCTACAATTATTAAAGCATTGGATCATCAAGATATAAATCTATGATATTGTCATATTGTGGCTAATATTTATCAAAATGCAACAGTAATGATTAGATTAATATCAAAAAGGATGTATGACAGAATAATTCCATATCTCCAAAACTTTTTATAGCTATTTTACAAGAAGTATTTTGCAGAAGATATGGCTGTTTCTGTAAATAATGCTTCAGAACTTCAGGAATTATTACAAAAGTTATCAGATGAAATAAGAAAAGATTAAGGATTAATGCTAAAAAGCCTGAAGCAATGTTTATTGGAATTTCTCAAAAAAAAAAAAAAGAAATAAAGATTGATAATCATGAATTAAGAGAAGTTAACAACTACAAATACTTTAGTCAAATTATTAATATAGATAAAAACAGGACACTTAACACAAGAACAGTACAGAGATTTCAAACCATTAATATAGATGAAACATAATGGGTGAAATTAATCATGGAATTAAACTTGGATAGAATACTTTTGGTAAAAATAATTTAATAGTAAAATAAAATATGTCTAATTGTTTGAAAAAAGTTTTTAATAACTATATTTTACCATTTCCTACCTATGGATATGAGACTTGGAAACTTAACAGAAGAACGATATAGAGTTTTAAGATCATTAATAAGATGGAAAGAATGAATGAAATTAACCATAGAATTAAGCTTGGATAGTGTGCAATTTAATATTAAAAGAAAATATGCCCATAATTTTGAAAAAGGTTTTTAATAGATGTGTTTTAATAGTTCTTACTTATAGATCTATGACTTAGACACTTAACAAAAGAGCAATACAGAGACTTGAAACTATTCAGAAAAGCACAGAGAAGTGTTTGTTTGGGATATTAAGAAATAAAAAAATGAAATACATAGTGAGAGGATTGAAAGAATTAAGAGATTGAAATAGAACTAGACTGGATATATTACTAGAAGAGATGATAATGGATAGACAATTGAAATCTTAAAATAAATACCAAGATTATTATATTTAAAAAAAAAAAAAGACTTAAAAATAGATCACATGTGAGGTAAAGGATTAAAATAAGAAAATTTGCTGGTGTGTTGTGATGAAAAGAGATTAGAAATTGGAGAAACTGGATTGTACTTAGAGAAATCTTCAACCTGCAGTGGATTGATATCCACTTTTCCACAATCGTTTTGATTCATAAATCTTTTGATTGTAACTGACTTCTCCAAGCTGTGATGTGTATGAAATTATGTCTACAAAATGTAATCAAAAAATTATATGCATTGTTATTAATTTGTAGATGATGGATATAATATATGGATATAATATGTGGATTTGAATATTGTTAGAGCTTTAATAGTATAATTAAAAACATTTATTTTAGTTTACTATATTCTGATTTCTTTACACAGATTTTTATTGGTAATAATTGAAAGTTTGGTAGTCTTTCGCATGCGCGATTGTCTCTCAGACAGCCAACCAGATTTTAAACAGCTGTCTTAAGAATGATCAGGCTTCGACAACATGACAAAGATTTTGATAAGAAAAGGATGATACCAACTTTTTTTCAACTTTTTTTTTTTTTAGCAAACTTTTAATTATTACCAATTTATTAACAACATGCGATTTAGAAAAATATTATTTACAGATTTTTATTGAAATGAGAATTTATCACAAAGCTTGTTGAGGAATTGGCAATCTTCATTGTTTATAACTTACATGCTTAAGAGATAGGGTCGTGTGATCTATGACTCTTATTTTGACTATTTAGAGAATTTGATAGTTTGTAAAAAATACAATTTTATCAGGATTCAAACCTATCTTGGTGTTGATTAAACAAATATAAATATTTAGTATATTTTTCTATGGGTATATTTATAATACTAGCACACAAACTGGTAAACTATATAATTTATAATAATATTCTTCTCGGGAAAAAAATATATATTTATGCATCCCTATTTAGAGTTCTCTCTGCTACCACAAAAATGGAAAGAACCTTGAATTTAAAACATATTTAAATACAGGTAACTGCCATATAATACAGCCCTCCTACATGGTGTCATTGTAACTCAGTTCGAGAATTAGGAGGGGAGGGAACTTGTAACATGATATTCCTACACTCTAACATGGTAAAGTTGGAGAAACTCCTATAACGCAATATTCAGATTTTTTTGCAAAATGTAGAGAATAGAATTTGGGATATTGCTGAAGAAAGCTCAGAAGATGAGGATATTTTTCTAAAAAAAAATGCTCATTTAATGATGATTAGTAGTGATGACAAGAAAAAAGTAATATTAATAATATGTAATACTTTTGATTAATTGTTATTTTAATAAATATATTTATTTCTTAGTTATAAAATGCAAATAGTATAGTTGTTTTTAATTTTTAGAACCTAACCTTGTTTTTTGTACTAGTTCTTTGTTTCGTATAACATGAATTTATATAACACAGCATTTTTTAGTAACCTATTGACCATGTTATATGGCAGCTACCTGTATGTTTTCTACTGTTATCATAATTAAAATATTATATATACTTTTAGATGGCTGTCCTCCACTTCTGCTTCTACAAAACAAAGTTATGTTTTCACACCAGGAAATATGCCTCTACTTGGAATAACCGTGGGCCACCAACTAACAAAAACTGCTACCAAGTTTCCGGATAAAGAAGCGATAGTGATACCCCATCAGAACTTAAGAAAAAACTACACTCAATTTTTAAAAGATGTAAATGCATTTTATTAACTTTCTTACATTTTTTTCTTGGTAAAGACAAACATTATTGCTAATAGTCATTTAAATATCTATAGGGATGGTGAGGGGAGGGTAATAAATACGCAAAATACAAAAGATTGATAATGTAAACAAAAAACCAAGGATCGGCAGTTTTAACTGTTATTATTGTTACTATAGCAATGATAGTTTATTACTATAATTTATCTTTATTATAAATAGCTACTGCTATATCTTTTGTTATTTTCTTTTTGAATCACCTTTTCTTTTATCTCATAATTAATCACACATTTTTATATATTATAAAATTAACTGTAGATTCCAAAATTGGCTATATATTGTAATAACTTGTCAATAATATTTTATATAAATGAGACTATTATTTATTTTTAAAATATATATATATATATTAAAAGTGTGGTCTAATTAATAATCTCAAAACCATATCATAAACATATTGCAATACTAACAAAATTACTCTGTGTAGTGTTTAATAGAAGAATAATTTAGCTTGAAAATTAATCATGATTTTGTGATGGTTATACTTTCAGTGTTTGTACTCCATAAATTTCACCCTATCTAGTTTAGAATAGAGTGGTGGATTTAGCAGAGCTTCCCAAAACTAAAATCAACTTTGTCATTTTCTACACTCAGAATTGACATTAACCTTCAAAACAATTAAGTATTCAAGTATTTATATATTTTATATAGAGATAGATATTTGAAATAATAGATATAGTCCTATAGACATTTATATCTGAATGTTCATCTACAAAGTATGCTTTCTGTTTGAAATTATTACATTAACAACATACAAAGATCATGTGAACTCTGTATATTACAAATCTGTATGAAAATGGTGCAACGTTCTCTGAAGTTTTTAAAATTATATTTAAAATTTTTTGTCATTCAGTATTAATTATTGTTGACATATTACATATGTGAGCATATTTATAATTGTTGTTCATAATTTAAATATACTAACGTAAGACAAATCCATTAATGGCTTTCAGTACAGTATTATCCCATGCCATATCTACTAATCCTAAAAACTATATAACCCTAAAACAATAATATCTTTCAATAATATTTGAAGGTGTCTGGAGTTCTATAGTCTAAATAGCTTTTGAATATAAAGTGATTTTTTTCTAATCTATAACTATTATCAAGCTTGGTACACTGAAAGTTTTAAGGAGTAAATCCATGCTTTGTTATTGTGCAATTAAAAAAAATTGACTGGAAAATTTCGTATATGATTATCCTGGATAAAGTTTTTAGGAAATAAAGATAGATGTTAAACAATTCATTATTATTTTTCTTGAATACATTATATTTTTTTATCATTAAATATGAGGGAACCAGAAGCAAAGCCACATGATCTGAGTGTGTGTGAATGATTATATATCATTCTTAGATCTTAGTTTTGTAATGATCAGAAAGATGTTTATTGACATGGTTATGGGTGTAAAATAAATCAAGAATAATGAAGTCAATCATATAAGCACCATGTGAATCAGAATAATCAAAAAAATCATATTGGGTGCATACCCACACACTATCTAACCATTACACTATCCCACCTGGAAAGCACATCACATATACACAATATGAGATGAAAATAATAGATCCAGAAGATATACATTAATGAAAAAAATTCTACTTTATTAACAATTTTAACATAAAAAAAATTATTATAATATTTTCAACATAAACACTGTGTTAGCATATTTGATCCAATAAATAAAACAATAAATTTTAAAATATATAAATAACTGTTCTGGTATTGATATTTGTCCTTAATAAATTTGTTCTTCACATTTTATAGGATTTATATATATATATGATAAACAAAAATGCAAGTTAAAAAACTTGCTAACACTTGTATTTATGTCCACAGATGGCGTCCTACCAAAAACACCTATCAAGCGTATATTTCGTTTACATAAACGTCAGAGTAGTTAGTATTCACTATCTCTAACTATAATTCCACTTTCAGATCATGATTTCAAGCTATTTGCTGTCTTTCACTGATGATAGCAAATAGCTTGAAATCATGATCTGAAAGTGGAATTATAGTTAGAGATAGTGAATACTAACTACTCTGACGTTTATGTAAACGAAATATACGCTTGATAGGTGTTTTTGGTAGGACGCCATCTGTGGATATATATATATATATAATATTAAAATGTTTTAATATTAATGTCTATTTACTTTGAACCTTCAGTAAGGAATAAGAAAAATGTTAAATAAATTATGTCCAAAAATTTCTCATCACTATTCATATTCATTTACATATCTGCAAGACAAATATTTATAATGCATGCATACCTATAATGTACATTATCTTAAACATATAATAATTTTTCATTGGTATTTTCTTATATTGTCTTCAAGAAGTATAATAACTAATCTTTCTTATTGCATTGCCAAATGTAAAGAGGGTGGTAATTAAAGTAATGTGAAACAGTAATAAAGTGCATAGATTATTTAATATATTATATGCTTATATCATTATATATATATTATCAGTTTGTTTGTTGAAATGTCATTTACATATGCATTTGAGCAATATTCTAGATTAATTTTTATTTAATCAATAGTAATAATAATAATAATATTATTTGTTAAATATCTACATATGAAAAAAGAAATGCATCTTCACTTTTATTTACTATATTATCTCTGTAATGTTAGATTAAATTCAGATGGTATTAGAAGAAACATACTTCTATAGCATCTTGAATAAACAAATGTAAATTCAAGAAAGGCTTAAATAATTATATTATAACCATCCTTTCCTTCTATATAAACAGTGACTAATGTGGCCATAAGTACACAACATAAATCTTATATTTAAACTTTCAGGCCTTACATAACATCGAAAATTATACATATATTTTTAAGTTTTATTCTTATATAACTTATATTAGAAGTAAGAGTGTCCTATTTTTATACGTGGAATGCATGCATGAGCATTATTGACATAAATATTAAGTTTTATCCTCAAATTAATATTTAGAAATAGTAAATCAATGATTTTTATTGATTTAAAATTTATCCAATTGAATGCTTAAAATAATTATTTTATTTCTAAAATAATATTGATATTATATTTCTTTTTGATATGTGTATGCCCATTTTTGATTAATATTTTTTAAAAAACTTATAGTTTTAGAAGTATCTATTATATTTACATTTTATTTATATTTTTTAGAAATATAAATGAAAACATGTTATCAGCACTTATTTACAAATTATTTATAATAAAGCTTATATATATTAATTCTAATATTCTCACAGAAAAATGATGAATTCATAATATTATTTCCAGAAGCTTCTGTATAATAAAAATATAATATGATTTGAGAAAGAAGAAGCTCTGAGGAAAGTACTTGTTACTGTATTGAAACATTAGTTATTTAGCTATTACATTTTTGTTACACCAAAGCTCCTGGAAATAATACATATATATTACTATAAGTGTGTGTGTATATATATTGATTAATTAAAAATATTTTTTAAACTTTAATTCGAAAGTATATTATAAAAACTAAGCTTTTTTAAATAGATAAAAATAATACATAATAATAAACATATAAAAAATGTCAATAGAATAATAAAAAAAATAATAATTTTCATGTTTGTAAAATGTTATGCTAGCAAGATAAAAAGCATATAAAGATACATTCTATTGCCATTTTTATTTTTTTATTTTTTACTTTTAAAGTGCATCATTTCTTTTTATTTAATATTCTTAAAGTTGTAAATCTTCATCTTAGGTTTGTGGAGCTTTTTGGAATCCAAATCAATGCTTGAATTATCATTTTTTTCATATTTGAGATGATTTATTTGATTTTAATTTAAAATTTTGACTCTAGCATACTCAGTTAATGTAGAGAGGCAAAATCCTTTTATAATAAAGTATATTTCATTCTTTTTGAGAAGTTCAGATCTGAAGGAAAATCCTTCTCTTTTTTCCACAACTTTTTACACGATACAGTTTTTACACAATAAAGGATAAAATAGAATTAAAAAGTTAAAAGTTATAGAATAAGTTTAATGAATAAAGTGATGTTAATAATTAAGTTGATAAAATTGTAAGATTATTATATATATGAAATATGGTTGTATTGATATAATGTTTAAATTTTGTAGATCTGATGAAGACTGCTAGGAACAGTTGAAACTGTAAAGAATAAATACATATATTTTGCTTTAAAGTGTAAAAAGAGTGAAATGTTGTTATTATATGTTATATGTAGATAATGAGGATCAAATTATTCTAATTTAATAAGGTCTGCAAGGTAAATCCTGTAATGTCTTTCATCCAGCATTTATTATACTTCAGAACAAATTAATAATATTTTATCAAAAAATAAAATAAATATATACTTTGTTTTATTGCATATTTTTTATTTCTTTTAAATAAAAGTTTATATGATTTTTAGAAGTATAATTTTTTAAATTTTTTTGAGATTTCATATTATTAAAAGGTCTTCAAAAATAAATAAATAAATGTATTTGTTTAAAACAATCCAAATGTGAATGTGGAACATAATCTCATGCATGTTAATGATTCCATTTCCTTTTGCAATCTAGCAGCATTTCTAAGTCAAAAATAATTCTCTTTTTCCAATACAATTTTTAAAAGCAATACAACTTATAGAATTTATTAATAAATTTTAAATAAATAATTTTAAAAATATTTAAATTACTTTCTTAGTTTTATTATTTTTTATATGTCAGTTTTATGGCACATTTAATATTTTATATTTATTAATATGTAATATAGAATTATTGTGAAAAATGCATTTTCTACTGCATGGATTGTCTACAGATTAATATTTTTAAAACCATTTATTTTCCTTTAATAAAATAAAGATTGATAGTTTAACTGTTTTAGGAAATTTAATTAATAAAAATAAAATGGGTTTGTGGTTTTATCCCCCTTTTTAGATATACAGTATATACAATTCTTTATAAGAATGTATGAGAGTTTAAAAATCTGGGGTTAATGAGTATTATGAATAACAATAGACTATTTTTAAACTTAATATCCTAATTAATTAAATAAAATTTTAAACCAATGATGGTCAGATTAAATATCCAACCATATTTCCTGACCATCATTTCCATCAAACATGTCTAAGTTTAAATATTTAAATAATTTAAAATATTTAAAATTTGCATCTGCAGGAGACTTCATAATTTCATATTTATTTGACTAATGCAATAATTAGATTTTAATCAATCATAACGAGATTTTCAGCTATTGGATAGCTTTCCATCTTAGCTGTATTGATAATTCACAAATTAGCATTGTTGTTCTTATCAGCTTAATTATATAATTCTGTTATACAAGATTATTTAATATTTATTTATATTTAAATATTAATGTTGGAATGAGATACTTTTAAAATTGGCATCTGCAGGAAATTACATAATTCCAGGTTTAGTTATTTAAATTAATTAAATTTAATTTAAATTTAATTAGGAAGGTTTTTAATAAAATGTGTTTTACCAGTGCTTACTTATGGATCACAGACTTGGACCCTTAACAGAAGAACAATGCAGAGACTTCAGACCACTCAAAGAAGTATGGAGAGGTACATGTCAGAAGTAATAAGAAGAGATCGGAAATGAAATACATAAATAAGAGAACAAAGAGATATTACTGATATCATTAAAAGAATTAAGAGACTGAAGTGGAGATGGGATGAACATATTTCTAGAAGAGATGATAATAGATGGACAGCTGAAATCTTAAACTGGATTCCAAGAGATTGTAAATGACCTACAAAGAGATCACATGTGAGGGAGTGATGTGGAGAAGAGTGGCTAGAGATCTGAGAAGATGAATTGAACTTAGAGAAACAATTCTGCAATTGATTAATTACGGTTGAAAATGATGGTGACTTAGACATATATAAAACAATGTGTGTTATGGATTGAATATTTTAAAGAAAAATTAATCTGATATTTATTATTATTGATTTTAATTTCTTTTTTCCTCAATAAAATAATTATAATGAGCTCACTTTCTTACTACGTTATTTATATATATATATGCTATACTAGCTGTCCCCACAGCTTTGTTCACATTAGTAGAAAATGACCAAATTTAAAAACAAATACCATAAAACAAAAATCTCAAAAATGAAAAAAAATCATACAATATTTCTTAAAATTGATGCAATATCTTAAATAATAGACCAATTTTCAAATTTATATATATATAATAGATAAATGTAATAGATGAAAGACAAATGATAAAGACATAATATTTTGGAATTCTTTGCTTTATAGCTTTAGTATTTATCCTGGTTGTTGACTGCAAATTTTTAAATTATATAATGTAATTGATAATTAATAATAATATAAGAGTTATCAATAGCAGTTGAAAATAACTATTGTAACACATTTTTATAAACAATGTTGTAAATAAAATGTTTTACTTTGAATACTTTAAATTTTAATATTTTTTATGAAATAGATAAAATTAATTAAATTTTATTTGTACTATATTCACATATTAAAATTTCTAAGCCATTTTAAAACTTAGTTTATCATATGAGAAATCTATTTAAAATGATATCCTAAAAATTGATCAGATTCAATAGTATGACTAATTGTAAATGGCATTGCTATTCACGTGCTTTATATATTTATGTAATATTTTATTCTGATTTTGACAGCATTTTTATATTGCAAGTAATGTCCATGAGCTATCAACAGCAATATTGCAAAAATATGTTTTACTATGAAATTTTAACATGGTATTTTTTTTACACTCCCCTTGAAGTGAGAAATTAAATACATGATTTCAGGCTATGTAGGATCCTCTTTTTGCATTTTTATGATATCATTATAAAATAATTGCTATGTCAATGCATTTTTATATTGCAAATTACCAACATTTTTAAAATAGTTGAATCAATTCATAGTCTATAAAATTCTCCACACAAAAAAGAAAGAAAATCATGCAAAATTCATCAAGATATGTGTAGTATTTGTTGAGTTATAAAGTAACAAACAAACAAACATTATTTATATATTAATATAGGTAATGAAATTAAATAGATTTGGATTAAAATCATTAGAATATTTTTAAATTGCAGGTTATTAACTTAGAAAGCATTAAAAAAATGAAACTAGAAAAATCATGTGATAGTTTATTTTGATATATTACTTTCTTTTGGAGAAAGATGGTTACAATAATTAATAACTAAAGTTGTTAAAACATATAGTTAATGTTAAAGAGTATCGCCTACATAACTAGACAAGAATATTGATTTAGTTCAAAATTTTGTATTTTGATTATTTTTAGCAATTAGTTCAAATAGTCTATTGAGAATAAAAGCTGACTTTTAGATGGCTATAGTTCAAAAGCAGCTTTTCCCATTGAGAAGATCCAGAAGTTAGTCTGGGTATCTTTTTAGCACTGCCATTTAGTTATCGTTTGTGCATTCAGAAATGGCTCAGAATTAAGCTGATATAAAGATTTCTTGTAAGTTTTTCACAAAAGAAACCTTTTTTTTTACTTTAAAACTTGTTTCAAAAGTAAAGTGTCATTATTTTATTATTTATTTTAGGTAACATCATTTGCTATGGGTTTACTTCATATTGGTCTCCAAAAAGGTGATCGGTTAGGAATTTTAGGACCAAATTCATATGAATGGATGATAACTCAATTTGCTGCTGCACATGCTGGATTAATTTTGGTATGTCTTTTTTTTTTGTCTTACTACTAATTAATATCTTTTAATATTGTATTATTTTAATTGATTATTTAATAATATTTGTTTTCCACAAAAGTTTTCAATTAGTTTATCTATTCAATAAACTAAAATTAGTAATCTATTTCCTAAAAAATATATAATTAGTATTTGTAATATCATTATAAAATGAAAATAATTATGTGATTTATTATTTTATTTTCATTTTTAGATACAAATAAATAAATAATCTATAAATAGGTTATGTATTAAAAAATAAATCCTAGATATGATATAGAATAAAATATCTTTATATAACAAAAAAACCACTGGAAAACCCCCAAAACCTTCCAAAAAAACAAAAATATGAAAGGGTGAATAAAATTATATAATTAAAAAAATAAAAGTCTTTTTGGTATTTTAATTTTTCCCTTTTTTTATTTTTGTTTTTTTTTTATAAAAATATTATTTAAGTGCATAAATAACATTTCATTATTGTCTTCAGTATGTGTACATATATTATATTGAGAATGAAGATCTCTCCAGGCACTATATATAAATAATATTGAAAGTCTTTCAGAACTTAGCAGAAAAAAATAAGTCCTACTTTGGCTGGGACTCAAGAATTTATTATAGAAGACAATTTGACATTGATAATTGGGAGAAATTTTCATTTATTGTTTACATGCTCAATGAATAAAATTTTATTTTTGTAGTTGTTATTATCTAAATTGCCTTCCATCTTTAGGCAAAGTATGATCCATTTTTGTTTGCTTTGACAATTGGATGAATTGGTGCTTGCAAAAATCTTTGCTCGTTACATATATATTGCACTGTAAATTTTCTAATATTATAAATATACATTCCCATTAAAATAATAATGAAACATTATTGAAAAAAACCTTATGTTAGATAGTTTGTTTAGGTACCATTTGTTTAATGTAAAATAATAATTCTAACATTTCTTTCTATGTTCTTTACACAATGTAAACACAATATTTTATTATTCTATATTTCCAAAAATAACTGACAGTTTCAACTGTCCAGCAGTCTTCTTCAGCACTGTAATGTATATAATATGTATATAAAAAGTATACTATTTTAGGAAATTAAACATACAAAACAAAATTTTTATACATACTAAAAACTACTAAACATCACATGCTCACCATTTCTTATGCTTGCTCATAACTGTTATTAAAACAGGCAAAACTCTCCCTAAAGTCATGCCACTCAGTGCAAGCCAGAATAATCAATGAATGCCAGAAGCTTGTGAAAAACCCATCTAGGACACTATCCAATATCCCAGACAGTCGGCTTGTGGCCTCATCAGGAGGAGCTTTGGATATGAGAGCACTGACCTAGATCTAGATCTAATGCAACCTTCCAACAACCATCTTTTATCTAATTTAACTACAAACCTATAAGAATAAAATTAAAAACACAATAATGTTTTCAATCTATATAAGCTAATGAGCTATTGTGTTTTCAATTTTATTCTCATAGTTTTATAGTTAATTAGAGATAAAAGGTGGCTGTGGAGGGTTGATTAGATCCTAAGATCTAGGTGCAGTGCCCAGATCCAAGGCCCTCACTGAAAAGGCACAACAAAACTAGTCTGGGGATATTGGAAGGCACTAGATAGGGATTTTATCAAGCCATCTGTAACATTGATTATTGGTTGATGAATAGAAATGATGGAGAGTTTTGTGTTTAATATTAAACCTACAAAAATTTAATTCAAAATTTAGAATATTTTTAAGTGTATATTATGAAAAATATTTTATGTATGTTAAATATTTTTGCATTGATAAGATTTTAAAGAAACACTTTGTGTTAGACATAATTTATAGTTTTAACAGTTTTTTAAAAAATATAGATTAATTCAGTAAATTGCTTTTTCTAAACAGCATGATTATAAAAATAATAAAATTAAATGTTATTTTTAATGGATACAATCATTATAAATAAGATTTTTGAATTTAAACCATTAAACATGACATGATCACTATTTACTATACTTACACAAGCTATTAAAACAGAGGCAAAACTCTCCATACATTAGCGTCACTTAGTGCAAGCCAGAGTAATCAATGAATACCAGAAGATTTATGTATAAAATCCCCATCCAGTGGCTACTCATCCAATATCCTGACTAGTTTCTAACTTGCAGCTTTCATCAGTAAGGCCTTGGATCTGAAAGCACTGCACCTAGATCAGTAGGATCTAATGCAATCCACCAGTAGCCACATTTTACTTATTTAGTTAACTATAAGGCTATGAATCCAAAATGAAAACACAATAATGCTTTCAATCCAAGCTAGAATCTAGTCTAGGAATATTGGATGAATAGGCACTAGATGGGGATTTTATGTACAAATCTTCTTGTATCCATTGATTGATTATTCTGTTGCACTGGGTGGCATTACTGTAAGGAGAGTTTGCCTCTATTTTTTAATTTACATTATGATTGCCTAATTTTTGATATGATTATTATTCTAGAATCATGGTTAAATAAAATTTCGAATTGTGAAAATGGTGAATTACAGTGCCTGAATGTGGTTATTAATTTGTATAAAACTTGAAATAAATGTTAAACAAATACATTTTCTAATACTGCTAAAAGACTTAAATACATTTTCTATTATATTGACACTAATTTTTTAAAAATATATTCAATTCTGTGTACTTAAAACTTTAGTGAGATTTTTTATCAACAATATATTAATGTATTGGGATTTTAACTTAGCTTTAATTGTTGTTGTAATTTAGGAGGGGGGAGGTAAAATATTAATAAATTTGACAATAATATTTCTTTTAATAAAACTTAAAATTTTCAGGAGAGTTTTACTAAATTATTCTTATTTATGCAATATATTGAGAACTATGATTCCTCGTATTCTTTATGCATTTTATTATTATAAATGTTTTTAATGTTTCAAAAAAATTATTCTTAGATTATGCTAAAGATGGCTGTGTTAATTTTGCTCACTATTTGGCTAGAATTAATTAGCGTAAATTAATGTTTTGATTATATAAATATATAATAAATTTCTTCACATAATTTGACATTATAAAATTTACAACCTTATTTGCATTTTTTAAAAAGTACAATATTGCAATAAGAAAACTTTTTAAGAAAAATAAAATCTGGAATAAATAGGACTA
The DNA here is from genome assembly GCA_028023455.1 of Epiperipatus broadwayi. NCBI lineage: Eukaryota > Metazoa > Onychophora > Udeonychophora > Euonychophora > Peripatidae > Epiperipatus > Epiperipatus broadwayi. The sequence continues at coordinate 8,455,218 of JAQFVV010006222.1, forward strand.
TTTCAGCCCAGAATTATATAAATAAACTCATAAAAAAATTATTTCTTTGCAAACTTTTGTGCTGGAGAATGAAAAATGTTAAAGCATTATCTAACAATGTCTTTTTATAAGTTTGTAAATAGGAGATAAGATTTAAATGAAGTTATACCTTCTAAACTTGACAATAATAATACATTTTAAATAATTATTTTTTACAACCTAGTAGATTCAGTATTTTTTTTTTTGGCATAATTGATACTATTGTCAAATTCAGTTCATATTTATTATTAAATGTTCTGAAGAAGATTGCTGGAGCAATCGAGACTGTAAACTGTAAAAAAGGGTGGTAAATAAAGCATTGTGTAACATTAGTAAAGTGCATGGATGATTTAGTATTATAAGGTATACATTTGGCAATGCAATAAGAAAGAGTAGTTATTAACTTTTAAATAAAATTGTTTAGCATTGAACATTAGTTTGAAGTGGTTTTTTTTTTAATTCTGAAAAAGTGATTTCTGTTGATAATAATTTATTACATCTAAAAAGTGTGCAATTATCATATTATTTCAATAAATAACTTTAAATTATAAAATTATATAAAAAAAACATTTGTAATGAAATTTCCTACAGTTATAAACTTACATCAGGTAAACAAGTTGGATTTTTGTATAAGTGATCTTCCAAATCTTTCATCAAGCAGTCAAGTAGATGAGTTCATTTGCTGATGTTATCAAGATTTTTTTTGTTAAGCAAAAATTATATTCACCGTTAAAACCTAAAAATTATAATATGATATTGAATTTGGAATCTTTTATTTGTTATGTATTCACAGTAGAATTAAACTAACAAAGGCAAAACTCTCTAGAGTAATCAATGGATGTCAGAGACTTGTGCATAAAATCCCCATCTAGTGCCTTTGTTAATAACAGATGTGCTAGCAAAAGAAATGGTGATCATGTGATGCTTATTAGAATTAAATTATTGGATATAAGTTAATAATAATATTTTAATGCAGACTATTAATAATATAAAATGTTTTTATGTGACACAAACAATTTATAGGTTCAATGTAATTTAGTATAGCATATAAAGTAGTCCACAGTTTATAACAGATTAATAGTACTGATTTTAGCTATTGTTTGTCAGGGATGTAAGAGAAAAAAACTTAGTTGTTATTGATATGTGTTGTTAAATTCTTAAATAATACTTTGTATGATGATTCCTGTCTCATTATAATGTTGCTCAATATATATATATATATTGTTTTACATTGATTACATTACAGTTTTCATCATTGACTTAAGCAGTGTTCTGCAGCCATCAACAGTTTTCTTCATAGCAACTATATCTGGCTTTTTACCTTCTATAAGTCTTAGGAACTGTTTTGCTTGAGCTTTGCTTAGTTCTTTCTTTAACTCTGATCTTGATTGCTACTAAAACCATCCCACTTATATCATTGTTAAATTTATGGTTTGTCTGGAACAATTAACAAAACAATTTATAAAAAAATAATCTTTTTAATCTGTCATAATATATAGAGGGTCAGTTTATCAAAACAAGTTATTTTTCTTTTCTGTTTAATTATATTATTTGTTTATTAACACTATGTTACTTTTTTTTTTATTTTGTCTGTTTTATTTTTTTTCTTCTCTGCATAAAAAAAATAATGATCTATTAAACAAACTATTAATTAGTGTCACAAATGCAAAAGAAAAACAACATATGCTTATATTTATATATAATACTACAAATCGATGTCAGTATTTCTTCAAAATAATATACATAAACTTATAAATAAATATTAGAAAATATAGTAATTAAAATTTGTTAAAAAGAACAAAAAATATAAACATCACTTAGGAGCGCTTTCAGCTATCCTTGTAGTCTTTGTCAATTAATACTTTGAAAGGTCAACTTTCCCATAATTCCATGATCTTAATATATCTTTGTATATATATTCTCAAGTATTTACTCTTCAATTGTGATTGCAATAATGGAAGATAGAAATATTTATGTAATATTAAACTTTTTACTAATAAAGATTATATTCATAATCTTGGGTTTTTATAATTTTTATTTTTAATTCAATTAAGTATATCAGTGTTATCAAAAAATTCAAATTTATTTACTAATGGTCTTCAAAACATTTGTTATATAAATTCCTGCAATATGTAATTCTATCTGATTTTCTGAACAAATAATCTTTATTTTAAAAATTGGAAAAATTCAAATTTTACTTTACTTACTGTGTCTAAAGATCAAAGACTGTTTTAAATACAGTGACAGATTAAAAATTCTCAGCAATCGCTTGAATTTACAATTAGTGTCCAACATTGAAAGCAGTTCATAATATGATTGATATTAGTATTGAAGAAGGTTTTATCAATAACTCTACATTTGTAATGATGATCTATTCAAAATTAATATCAATTTGGAAAATTTGTAGAAAACTCTCCTTTGTCGCACATATTAATGATATACAGAATGGTTATCTTATAGATACTATAGACTCTTTTTTGGATTATGATTTGTAATATACATATATATTCTTAATTTGGTTAATAACTAGGCAAATAATTATTGCCATTTCATAGTGCCTTTCATCTTAAACAGAGATATATGTGAAACAAATAATTGTTTATTATCAATTTAATTACGATTCACTAAAATATACAACATTTTTAAAATCTTGTATCTGTTTAAAATTTTTTACATTTTCTGAATCTTTTACCCAACATGTCACTGATTTTGCCACTAATTAAATTCTGAATAAAATTTTGGGAATATGGTTAATAAGCAGACATAGAATTTTTTTTTCAGATAATCATCATATAATAATTTTTTAATAATCCAATATTGGTTAGGTATATGAATATATTAGTTAATGGATAAAGATTCAAAATTCATCTGAATTGGTCACATGGGTACCAATATGCTGGCTGGAAAAAACAAAAACAAATAGTATTACAATATGCTGTAGATTTCATCATTGTTAAGAACACAATCCATAGTTTACCTTTCATAATATTATAAAACATATCTATGAGATGTATAAAGAAATAGCATATGTAAAAAAAGTATGCTGGCTAACTACAATTATTTTGAAAGCAAAATCTTATAACAATCTATTTAGATTTTTGTAAATTACACTATAAGAGAAAAGTCAATTATGTAATAGAAATTCCAATAACTACATTACACATTATATTTGATTTAAGTTTATTTTAATCCAATAAAAATATGACATTTTGCTTTCATAATAATATAAACCAATGAGCACAAAATATTCATTAAAGCACAAGCTTAGTGTTTTAGATGTTAGACAAGGGACAACTCAATATAACATTGCTATCTCTATATCTTTTGATTGAAGATCAAACTTCATTGGTTGATTGTTTAAAAAATTATCTTGAAATTAACAAACAAAAATCAATGCAAGTTATGAAATGCTTTGGCTAATTGAAAAATCATTAAGCAGCTGTTTCTTTTTTAGTTTTATATTTTTACAAAACATAGTTAAGTTGATAATGAGTGTGCTATTTGTCTGAAAGATTTTGAAGGAGATTATATATTGTTCTTTAGATCATGATACAGATCATTAATTGAAGAGACTATTGTTTCACTAATTTCACAGTTTACTAATACCACTACCATTCTACAAATAAGGCTACTGTGGGTTCATTGTTGATGAATAATTGATCTTCAGAAGTGAAAGTTAACTGCTAATAATCAATAAACAACACCTGACTGAAAGTGCTTCTATTGCCTTATAGGATATGATGTTGGTTCATTAAAAAATGTCTTGCAAGATCTTATTCAAGAAGAATGCTTGCTATCTGGTGAATTCATATTGATTCATTTGTGCAGTTTTTTTATGCCACTTTTTTGTGATTATTCTCAAATTTGTTCTTTTTTTAGTCTTATGTTTAGTCATCCATTTTGATATAAGATCAAGTTGTCATATTTTTGCGCTAACTGTAATGGAATAGAGTTTGTATGCAATCACAATTTCATCTTTTAATTTCATACATGATTCAAAAAGCTAGAATTATTATTTTATTTTTTTGTTTCTCTCTTTTTTGAGGTAGGATGGCCATTCTGTTTATTAGAAGTTGCTGATGAGTGTTTGATCCATTATGTAGTGACTGACTATTTTTGTACAGCCGTTCTATTGCTCAAATTAAAAAAATAGTCATCTTCTAAAGATGTAAATAAATCTTATATTTTATTGTAAAACTTTAATAGCAATAATCATACTAGAAGCATTTCAACTCTTTTGCTTTTAATTATAATTATAATTAACATTTTATTGATTGTTACTCTATGTGATAATTGATTAGTTGAATTTTTTTTTCACTTTAGTGTTTAAATCCATGGAATTGCATATCAGATGATAGTTCAACTTGCATGACTCTGATATCAGTGAAATCACAATTAGATTTTAAAATATTTTTTATTGTTGTTGAAAGAGGAGGGTGTATTTAGTTTACAAATCTAAACTAACAGCTTCACATCTATTGAAACATCATCACTTTTATAAATTATCAGCAATCTCGTACTGTGTTTGTGAATGATATTGGGGAAAGCCAATTGATGGTTCCTTCCTACAATATGCTCATCGGGAAATTGTTACAACCAAGGTAATAAAGGGGTTGTATGGGGTATGGCTATATTAATTTATATTGTCACTAATTGTGAATTTTATTAACAAAGACCATTTACAAATAATGGAATTGTAGTAAAATATCATGAATAGAGTTACCTGTATTTCAAAACCAGGAACAAAATCTTAATACAATATTAGTATAAAAGTAAAATAATAGATATAAAAAATATTTATAATGCATGCTTTTATTTTTTCCATTATAACTATAGAACAAAATGAAATAAAAATAATAATAATCGAATGGCTTATTGTTTTGGGAATTGGAAAAAGTTTGAATATTGGAAGTAATAAAACTGAATCACAGTTCATGGTTGTTGATTTCACCATGCAGGATAAAAATAAAATTAGTTTGTTTTAGTTATTATTATTTAATATAGTAATAATTAAGAAAATTACTTACTTTTTTTTTGACTTAATCTATTTTAAAATCTTTATTTATCATATTTTTTTATTAATAATAGTAAAATATATATTTTAGGTGACAATTAACAATGCTTATCAAGTCCCAGAACTTTATTACTGTTTAAAAAAGGTAAAAGTACTATTTATGTTATGTCTTGTTACTTATTATCACTTGTATTGCTAGTTCTTTTTTATCATTATTATTAAAACTGTTACTATCATCAATATTATATTTTTAATTTTGTTTTATTCATTTTACTATCAATATAAGTATTTCACATTGTTTTAATTTATATTCTATTTACAAGATTTCCTCCATCAACTCTAAGTCAAAATAAAAACTATTCATAGTTACACTTACTGCTGCCTATAGAATATCTTTACCATTAATTTTTTTTTTTTAAAGTAGTCCAAATGGAAGCATAAAAATATTTTTGCCTCATATATTAATTCAAAATATTCATATAATTAATAAAGAAGCATTAATTGTTGTATGGATTGAAGTAATAACTATATATCCAAGGCCATTATTTAGAAAAGCCTTGCTTTTCTTATGGCAGTTTTACATAGGATTTTCTAGAACTATATATATATTTTTTAATGAAGTTAAAAATATCACAATACAGAGAAAACTTAATAATAAAGAGTACTTACATATTAGAACTACTGCCAATGTTTGCGAAGGCAAATTACCGTAGTTGTGAATTTTTAATATGGCATATTAAAAAAGTTACAATTTTTAAAAACATATTAAATTCACAACTATGGCATTCTACCATCACATTCACACATATTAGAGAAAGACATGGTTTTTTGCTATCACAAACACGGACAGTAGGTCTAATATCCGTAAGTATCTAATAAACTATCACAGACAATATCTTGTATTGTGAAATAATTTTAAATTAAATTTAAAACATTTTTTTCTGCTTATAAATGTTAAACAATTAAATTTTTTAAAGATGAATAAAAAAGCATAACTATTTATAACTGTACATCAATTAAAAATACAGGACATGAGGCCCTAATTTGTAATTATTTTTACTATTAGAGGAAATGTTACTATTGTTTTTACTGAAATTATTTTTTTAATAAATTTTGTTTTAATTATTACTATTTGTTTTATTGTCGTTAACTGTTGTCAATGATAGATTCATTAACTTATTTGAATATTCTCATTTACATATATCAAGTACATTTTCACGAAGGCTATGAGTATGAGGCACGGTTCCTCGAAAACGTTCAGCCAAATTTATTACTAACTATATTTTTTCTCTAATAATTTACAATTAAGTATTTTTCATTTTTACAAATAAGGAGAAATTAAAACCACATTTAATAGGAATATGAAAATTTATATATAAAATAGTTTCCCTATATTCACATTTGCTACCAAATATGATACAAATATCAAAATTTGATATTTCATGAAATATTGTATTATTTCTGTATGTTCATTTGTATGTTTCTATTATTATAATACTGAAATTTATTGTTTTTTTAATTGTTATTTATTCATTTCCAATGTTTCATTCTCTTTATATTCTCATAAGTTATTTAACACATATATATTATAACTGAATAAAAATAATAACAATGGAAAATGAAAACTTTAATATAATCTGAATAAAAATATAACCCAATCATTGATAATTATTTGTGACTGAATAAAAATATGCCCTGACTCGGATGCCCTTTATAACAGAATAAAAATATGAACCAAGGAAGAACAATCCTAATTTATTAATGCCTGTGAATTGTAGCATTATTTATATCAGAATGAAAATAATAAACTAAACTAAAGTGAATATCAATCAGTGAATAGCAATCTACACTTAAGTCAATAAACAATGATAATAATTGTTATTATCACCCCGTAGATTCAGACAGCATTTAGAATGGATAGAAAACAAATAAAATCATCATTTCAAGCTATTTTAAAATATGAGTGTTATTTGCAATAGGTTAAAGTTAAAGTAATAAAACCAAACATCAGTCAAGCATTGGTGGTCAAGAGATCAGCGACAGCTGCTTTACAAGCAGTTGTCCTGGGTTAGCGGGTTCACTTCCTGGCTGATGCTATGACACATGAGGAAAAAACCAAACATCATTATCTTATAAACAATGATTTATGTCTATTATATAAATCACTTATAATAAAATTAAAATAATCACAAAGAATTAGATAGATAAACTTTAATATTTCTTATTAATCAAAACAGTTTACAATAATACAAATTTATCCTAAAAATTAAATGTTATTTATATTTATATTCAGATGAAATAATTCATGGATGGATGAGATAATAATTTAAAATGCCCTACAAATTTACAATATCAATGATATCTAACTAAATATATAACTCAATAATTAATATCTAATTACAACAAAATAAAATCAAATGTAATATTATCTCAGCTATATTATTCCACTAATATCAATATAATCTTATTAACTAAGTCAATTATAATAAGGCTAAATTCTCAGTAATACAAAATCAATTAATCTAACACATCTCTTCACTTTCACCAACTTATAATAATATAAAATAAAATCATCTTATTAGATAATATTAAAATTTATAATATCCAATCACATCAATACATAAAATAAATGATAGATTCCTATTTGATGCCACAATTGACAAATCGTATCCAATTACTTTTCAATTTAATAAAAATAAGTTGTTAAAACTTTAGACTATGATTATTAAAACATATGAAAGATTATTAGTGTTTATCATAATTCAATATTGTACCAGTCAGAATTGTATGTTAATTTAACAAGGTTTAGAATCTAAGCAAAAGTACCCTAAATCCATTAATGCCTGAGATACACAGGTCAGGAGCAATCATGAATTCTGCCCTATTTGCTCTTCTCTAAAACTATAACATTATAAACAATACTTCTGATGATAACAGATGAAATTTTATTCATTCTGGTCCCGGAGACACAGTGAAGAAACACGAGATCTATAGGGTAATTAATGTGAATAAATAATATCAAATCTTGGCTCAATCAAATACCTTATGTGATGGGACAATTTATAAATTTTAAATGAATTTCACATAGCTAGCATTTCAAAAGAAACATGAATTATAAAATAGTATCCATCCAAAATGAGCAAAAATAGAACAACCCAGAGATAAATGTCCATTTAAAATAATCAGTTATAACTTCCAAATATTACTAACACTATTATAAATATTAAATGGAATTCAATGAGTGAGATTCAGTAAGACACAAACGCATAAGTAATTATCAACATAATAATTTAATGAACATAAACAATTTTAAATTACATCAGAAGCATAGCACAGATTTAATGCATTTAATATTTTGCATATAGGCAACTGATTTAGTATGCTAATGAACTATAAATAATAATAAATTAATGTTATCAATGCTATGATCATTACTTTAAGTAATGATAAGTTCGTTTATAAATTCATTTCCAAAGAGAGGTTTATTCTTGATAAAACAGATAAGTAATTTATCGTTCATAAGCATATCTGGGCCTGTACAAATGAGGAATGGATTAGCCTAACAGCATTACTATGACAATCCTAAAATATTCGACTAATTATCAATTGAGTGGTTTACAAACATCATTGCGCCATGTCTTATAGATAATATGAGAACTACACATAAAAAAACTTGCAGTGCTAACCATAATGATAGCGTTTAAAATGGAGAAGATGTCCGTCTTTGGACTGAAAGGCTTTATCACATATGATTCCGCTTGTATTTATCACAAGGCGGTATTCAAAAATATGAGTGGTAAGGATTCCATGGTACGCTTGCCGATGTTTCACATGCAGAGCCTTAATACTCTAATGTTGTTCCTGAGATTGGTTCTACCAAACCTCATTCTTAGATGAGTTACGTGGAGAAAATTCGGAATTCGGATAAATAAATATGATAAAGCAAAATATAAATTCTTTAAAATGCTATAATAAGTAAGCAATGGCTTAAGTCTTAAATGACTAATGAAATAATTTAAACTTAAATAAAGCAATAATATCATACGTAACACCATGATAAAATAATAACCCACTCAGCATCGTACGTATAACTTTAATAAATTTAGGATGTCGAATATAGAAGAGGGAAAATATTATTTTTCCTATTTAACAAACCCAAGTATTCTTAAACAACAATATATCATAAGTAAGTTAATGCTCGATGGCGTGAAAGCAATAAATAATTATTTAAAATAGGTTAATAATTAAAATTATTTTAGAAAACATAGAATGTATCTAAATAAATAGTCTCAACAACAAAAAGTTTATCTTATCCCATAATATGACATTTTAAACAATCCGCCATTAAGCATTTATTTCAAAATATTTAATCGAGCAAACTAGCGTTCAATAAGAAATTTTACATTTAACTATTTAAATATTCCAAAAATATCGGAATGATGGTTGAAATAATATAAGTTCGCTAGATTGAAACATTAGAATACTAAAACTAATTTAATAAAAGACATAGTTTAAAATAAGTTTTGCCGCATGAAAAGATAACTAAAGTGTGAAACTTTTAAAACTAGTGATAGATTTAAAATACATAATTCTGTGCTAGCGTTTCAAAGAACAAGTTTTAAAACTTAAGAGAGAAAATCACAAATTTAACGATAATTAAGTTTATAGTCAGTTACCAAATAAATAAAGATTACATTATGATTACAATTAAGATTTAGGAAAGAAGTGAGGAATATAAGAGTTCATTCTTTGGCAAAATGGATTACCTTTAGTATTTATGGTGGCCATTTAGAATGACTATACAAAGTTTGGACACAAAGGCACAATATTGACAAAATAATGATAAACATCTTCCAATAGTTCTTTCACAGTTAAACATAACAGTTCTCAAGCAGCGATGGCATAGCAGGAAGGCAGGACAAAGGTGATTTAAGATCAGGGAAAGCAAATTCCTTTTACTCACAGTTCATTTTGTTTCCATTCTCTAAATGAATACGAGAGAAGAGTGATTTGAACTCCCTCTGCACATTCCTAGAACTTCTGCTCCTCCTATACTTGAAATTTGGCAATATTGGAAGACATAAACAATACGTTCCAGGAAGCATTATTTAAACGTATTTTTAAAATTGCAAATAACTTTAAAATATGATTTTTGGTTTGACTTGAAATAGTTAAATGAGAATGACATTTTTAAATTGTAATAATACTTTCTAGAATTTTCTGGCATTGCTTTAGCTTTACATTAATTGTATTTATTTTTATATCTGTAATACATATACGCCCATACACAATTATCTAAGTGAAGGGAATTTACAAGCTTGGAAATTAAATATACTTAAGCTAAAATAATAGTTCAACTGGTTACACATAACAATTTGAATAAACAGGGTGGAAGTGATATGTGTGTATGTGTGTGCTTAACATTCCTAGATGACCAAATAAACATATAAACTGGTTTAAACCCTACTTTAAAGGTATGTAATGTCATCCGGCAGTGAAGTTAAATATGTACTACAGATTTACCACTTCACATTCCCCTAATTAGAGGAACAAACAAAAAAAAAGTTGTTAAAAAAAGATTTTACTTATACCTTTTAAAATTATTCCAAGTGGCAAAGAAACACATGGTCACCTAAAAATAATAAGCTAGTCTGTCTATTCCCCACTATTATGTTTATGCCTCACTTCATGGAATTCTAACTATAATGTTTTAATTGGGATCTCCTTATTCTCTTAAGTTTTTTTTTTTAAATCAATGGACCCTCCTAATATCTCAAAATATTTTTACTATTCTTTCCCTGGATCAGGTGGTATATATGGCTTTAATTGGCGTGCATTGTAAGTGCCTTTAATTACTTCCCCTTCTCTTAAAAGGAAAGCATGTTCTCCACATTTCTTCTTAATTATATAAGGACCTTTATATAAAGGGAAAAATTTGTGGAAATCTTGGCGTGTGACATTACTGTGCTTAGGAACTTTAAACCACACTTGATCTTCACAAAATCTATGATGAGGAATATACCCCTTCCTAATTCTAATTTTGGCCATATGAGCTAACCTTGATCGAGCATGTTGCTGGTCACATTTTTGATCAATACAAATATCTTCATTTGGTAAGGATTTGAAAATCTCTGAGAATGGTTTGCCAAAGTGAAGATGCCTTGGCGTAAAACCTGTTGATTCATTAACTGATTGGTTAATGAAATCTGTTATCTTCTTGGTATTGTTGACCCAACCTCTATGATTCTCAGAAGTATAGGTGCAGAATAGTAAGTTTATCTCTTTTATTACATGCTCACATGGGTTAGATTGGGGTTTTTTCTAACCAATGTGAGATTATGTGTTAGTCCTTGTCGAAGAATCCAGGCTCTCCACTCCTTGGATGTGAATGCAGAACCACGGTCTGATAGCAAAATTTCAGGTTTACCCACTCCAGAGAATTGTTTGTTTTGTAAAACCCGAATCACATTTCTGGAATTTGCTCTTGGTACTGGATATGCTTGAACATATTTAGAGAAAACATCGTAAGTAACTAACAAATACTGGAAGCGTCTAAATCTGGGCAAAGGACCGTAGTGATCTATAGCCAATAATTCATTTGGCTTGGAAGCAACAATAGGAATAATTGCCCTTCCATACGATTTTGTAAGGTGCTTTGATTTTGCACATAAGGAACATCCTCTTAATATGGTCAAAATTTGAGCATACATTCTGGGCCAGTAAAACCTACATCTCACTGCCTCTTCTGTTTTTCTGGATCCATAATGTCCAAGACTTTGATGTGTTGAATTTATAATTTGTTTCCTCATGCGGTGTGGTACCACGATGTTCCATGGATTGTCTTCTCTGTTTGTCCTAATATGTAATATTCCTTCCCTTAATTTGATACCAACGTATCCTTTTGGCATTCAGTTTAGAAGCATTTTCTTCTCTTTTACTTAACACTGCATGAATGATATTTCCATATTGGAGATCCCTTTCCTGCCAATATTTTATATTCTTTAAATCAGACTCAATGTATATCTCATTAGCTGTGACCATTACCTTAGCAGTTTGGTCTACAAGTTCCGGATTCTGAAGTGACATTGGTATGGGATTCCGGCTTAATATATCTGCAACTATATTTTCATGGCCTGGGAAATAAACTATACTATAGTTAAATTTGTGTAAAACGAGGCTCCACCTTATGAGCCTTTCATTTGTAAGGAAACTTTTATTTAAGAATTCCAAACATTTGTGATCCGTGACTATGATAACTTCAGATCCCAAGAGAAATTGCCGAAACTTTTGGTGTGCCCAAACAATGGCAAGTGTTTCTTGTTTGGTCATAGTATAATTATTCTCTGCTCCTTTTAATGTCCTGCTACAAAAATATAAAACCTCATGTTTTCCTTTCTCATCCACTTGAAACAGTATAGCTCCCAAACCTTTCTTACTGCTGTCAGTCTGGACATAGATTGGACAATTAAAGTTAGGACAATGAAGTATCACAGTGTCAAGAAATTTTCTTTTAATGTTAAAGAATTCTTGATAATGTACATTGCTCCAATTCCACTTTTGCCCCTTCCATAGTAACTCTACCATGTTGGATGTTTCTTGAGCAAAACCAGGATAAAATTTGTGGTAGAAATTACATAAACCCAAGAAAGATCGAATATGTTTGCGAGTAGTTGGGCATGGAAAATCCTCTATTGCCTTGATTTTATCTGGGTGTGCTCGTATTCCTTGCTCACCAATTAGATGGCCCAAGAAAGCTATTTCCCTGAGACCAAATGAACTCTTCTTTAAATTTATGGAAATGTTCTCTTTAGCATACTCCTTAAAAAACATTTCTAAATATTTGAAATGTTCCAATGGATTCTTAGATTCAATCACGATGTCATCGTCATATGAAACCAAATGTTTTTGCAAGTCTTCTGATAAAACTTTCCCTGAGACCAAATGAACTCTTCTTTAAATTTATGGAAATGTTCTCTTTAGCATACTCCTTAAAAACATTTCTAAATATTTGAAATGTTCCAATGGATTCTTAGATTCAATCACGATGTCATCGACATATGAAACCAAATGTTTTTGCAAGTCTTCTGATAAAACTTGGCTTAGACATCTCACGAGTCTATTTATAAGTCCAAATGGCACTCTTTTGAACACATGAGTTTGCCCATTATAATGGAATGCTGTGTACTTACAGTCTCATGGATCTAAAACCATTTGCCAATAACTAGCAGTAAGATCTACAGTGGAAAACAGGCATTTGCCTGCTAACTTTACAAATAACTCTTGTGCTGAAGGAGGTATGTTACATTCCAGAATGGTCATATTATTCAACTTCTGGGCATCTAAGCACAATTGAAGAGTACCATTTTTCTTTTTAACAACTACAAATGGATTATTATATGGTGAAGGGCTTCTCTCAATAATGTTCCACTCTACCATTTGACGGATTTGTTTTTCAACTTCCTCATGGTACTGGAATGGAATTGTATAGGTTCGTGATTGTACATACGAATCTTCCTTAACATGAATTTGGTGTGTCTAATTTTTTTTTCTCCTGGGACAGTTGAAAATATTTGTCTATTCTCCATCAAGATTTTTGCCAATTAATCTCGATCCTTAAGCTCGGTTAGAGTAGATCCTTCAACCTTTTCCATGATCAATGCAGTATCGATGGGTTGTGTTAAACATCCCACCTTCAATGCTGGAGGTTCATTTTCTGTATTGAACTTTACAGGTTGGCCATTTATCACACACATCCTATCTGGAAAATTTATAATACATTGTTGCTGGGTTAAGAAATCAGTTCCCAAAACCATTTCATGTATAAGTCCAGCAACAACCAGAAATGAGTGTCCGGTTAATTCTTCACATAACCTCACTTCCAACCAAATCTGGCAGTTTTCAGCAGTAACCCTTCTTCCATTGGCTAGCATTAAGTGTATAGGGCGCGTTGGAAGTTCCATTATATTTTTCTCTTGTCTACTGTACCTGATGAACCATGATTTTGAAATGAGAGACACTTGACTCCCGGAGTCTAGTAATGCAAAAATGTTATGGGTTCCTACACTAACATTCACAGTTGGATATAGGTTCTGAACTCCATTTGTCTTTGGTTGGTCCATTTTATGAATGAGTGTAGTAATGGGGTTATTATCATAAGTCGATTTGTTCCTTTTTTCTCTGGGGTGCCGCAGAAAGGAACAGCCTAATGGAATCCCTTGAAGTTTTCCGACATTTTCCCTTTTAACACAGTTTGGTTTTGTTGAGTTTTTCAGTTATAATTCCCACTTTCATTGTTTATCCTAATCATCTGGACCCTGGGCTCATCCACCCTTCGTGACTTCTCTGATGGTTCTGGGGTAAGGTGACCATAGTCAATAGAGGTCAGGAAAGTGTCATTTGTTCCACATCTATGATCTGGCTTCCTAACATCATTTTCTGGATCCGTGGTGGCATGTTATGACAGATGGCCCTAATAATTCGAGCATTGGAATAAGCAAATGCTGTTAAAGATCTAAATCTGGCAACATGACACACAAAAAGTTGAGTATGAGTCTCTCTGGGTCTAGGCTTATATTTTTCTGTAGACAAGGTGTACAGAAGGCCATCCTGCTGCTCTTCATTCCAATAACTCTGAAGGAGAGCTGCTCTATAATCCCCAAGGGTCTGAGGCTTTTCTTGCAAGGAGTTCCACTAGTCCTTTGCTAATGACTCGCAAAGGCTCCCTGTTCTTCATGACTGGCAGGATTAAAAAAACTGCTACTTAAGACTTCCCAAGTGCTATTGTGGGCTGTCTCCGGGGTCTCCACGAAAATGTTGTATTTGTATAAATTTTGCCATGTTAGAATTTCCTCTCATATTAAATGGGCAATTATTTACATCATGACTCCTCTCTGCAAAAACTGGCTCACTACTCACCATTATATTCCCAAGTTCCATTTCCAATTGTTTTTTAAAATCTCCCTGTGGCAGATATTTAAGTTCTGGCTCTGGGTGCATTGTCTTAACTGGACAGTTCACTTCACCTTGTTCTTCCAATATCCCTTTTGGTGCTAATTGGATCTGTTCCAATTTCTTGTGGAGACCTTCCACTGTGTCTTTAAGATCCAATTGTATTTTTACTTGAGTTTCTTGAAGTGTGTTCTTAATTTCATTTATCTCCTTTTTTGATATCTCATAGTCATATTTAGCTTTTTCACTCATCTCATAAAGTTGATTTTCAATCTTCCCCTGAGCTACCTGAATATCTTTTAATTGTCCCTCGTGTTTTGTTACATCCTGTTGTGCTACTTTTAATATTGACTCAGAGTGCTGAAATTGCTCATGAATCTGTTGATAATCCTCCTTTATTCCTTCTATAGCAAGTGTTTTTTTTCCACCAATTTGTTTAACCCATTCTTCCATCTTCTGTTGTTTTTCAGTTTGCTTTTCTAATAGATCCTCAACTTGTTTTTCTATTAGACTCTGCATCATCTTCTGGAATTCTTCAGCTTCTTTCTTCCATTTTTCAGCTTCTTTCTTCCATTCTTCAGCTTCTTTCTTCTGTTTTCAGCTTGGTTCTTTAATAGACCCTCATTCCATTTTTTCAGATTGTTTCTTCTGTTCCTTTAATAAGCTCTGCATCATCATGAATAACTGGTGATTACTGTCAATGATCCCTGGTCCCTTATTCATATCTCCCAATAAAAGCTCTAGCTCCTTGAAAGTAATTTCTGGGCTTAGAACACCCATTGAATTGGCACCCCCTAAAAAATCTTGTTCCAACTCCCCATTACTGCTTCCATTCTCATCTAATTTGTTAATCTCTTCTGAATCTCTGTGTCCATATTCTTTACTACTTATTTCATATTGTTTCATTTTACTGATATTGCTAACTCTGTGACTCATTATTATATGCTAGCAAACAATACTTTAAAAGTTTTTAACACAATATCGATATTGGATATTTCTAAATATCAAAACTGAGATATACACTACTTAATCTTGACAAAGAAAAAATTATTCCTTTCATCTCTTCTACCCCTTGCTTCAATCTACTCTTACTATCTTTCTAACACTTTAATTTTCTTTCTCCCTTATTGTCATGAATGCATATTAACAAATGTATAATGTATATACACTGAGATAGTATAAGCTACACATGTAATTAATTTATATATTATTAACTATTTTATTACTTTTTAAATAATTATTTTGACTAAAAATACTGTTTTACTCACATAGCTTATAGTATTTAACCAACAAAATTAATTAATGAACCTACATTTAGATAATCTTGAAGACATTAAAACATAAGTCACCAAAAACACAAGCGCTTACAGGGTATGGTATTTAATTAATATAGACCACAATGATACAAGAAAATAAGCAGTCTACAGGGTGTGAGATTTAATTAATCGAGGCCCCAAACGTTTGGGTCACCAAGCCCAAAAAAGAAAGAAAAATCCTGTACCGGTCAGAATTGTATGTTCATTTAACAAGGTTTAGAATCTAAGCAAAAGTACCCTAAATCCATTAATGCCTGAGATACACAGGTCAGGAGCAATCATGAATTCTGCCCTATTTGCTCTTCTCTAAAACTATAACATTATAAACAACACTTCTGATGA
This sequence comes from Epiperipatus broadwayi, assembly GCA_028023455.1. Taxonomy (NCBI): domain Eukaryota; kingdom Metazoa; phylum Onychophora; class Udeonychophora; order Euonychophora; family Peripatidae; genus Epiperipatus; species Epiperipatus broadwayi. The sequence goes on from JAQFVV010006222.1 coordinate 8,471,856, forward strand.
TAACAGATGAAATTTTATTCATTCTGGTCCCGGAGACACAGCAGAGAAACAAGAGATCTATAGGGTAATTAATATGAATAAATAATATCAAATCTTGGCTCAATCAAATACCTTATGTGACAGGACAATTTATAAATTTTAAATGAATTGCACACAGCTAGCATTTCAAAAGAAACATGAATTATAAAATAGTATCCATGCAAAATGAGCAAAGATAGAACTCAGAGATAAATGTCCATTTAAAATAATCAGTTATAACTTCCAAATATTACTAACACTATTATAAATATTAAATGGAATTCAATGAGTGAGATTCAGTAAGACACAAACGCATAAGTAATTATCAACATAATAATTTAATGAACATAAACAATTTTAAATTACATCAGAAGCATAGCACAGATTTAATGCGGTTATTACTTTGCATATAGGCAACTGATTTAGTATGCTAATGAACTATAAATAATAATAAATTAATGTTATTAATGCTGTGACCATTACTTTAAGTAATGATAAGGATGTTTATAAATTCATTTCCAAAGAGAGGTTTACTCTTGATATAACAGATAAGTAATTTATTGTTCAAAGGCATATCTGGGCCAGTACAAATGAGGAATGGATTAGCCTAATAGCATTACTGTGACAATCCTAAAATATTCCACTAATTATCAAATGAGTGGTTTACAAACATCATTGTGCCATGTCTTATAGATAATATGAGAACTACATATAAAAGAACTCGCAGTGCTAACCATAATGATAGCGTTTAAAATGGAGATGTCTGTCTTTGGACTGAAAGGCTTTATCACATATATGATTCCACTTGTATTTATCACAAAGTGGTATACAAAAATATGAGTGGTAAGGATTCCATGGTACGCTTGCCGACGTTTCACATGCAGAGCCTTAATACTCTAACATTTGTCCTGAGATTGGTTCTACAAAACCTCATTCTTAGACGAGTTACGTGGAGAAAATCCGGAATTCAGATGAATAAATATGATAAAGCAAAATATAAATTCTTTAAAATGCTATCATAAGTAAGCAATGCGAATATAGCTTAAGTCTTAAATGATTAATGAAATAATTTAAACTTAAATAAAGCAGTAATATCATACATGATAAAATAATAACCCACTCAGCATCGTACGTATAACTTTAATAAATTAGGATGTCGAATATAGAAGAAGGAAAATATTATTTTTCCTATTTAACAAGCCCAAGTATTCTTAAACGACAATATATCATAAGCAAGTTAATGCTCGATGGCGTGAAAGCAATAAATAATTATTTAAAATAGGTTAATAATTAAAATTATTTTAGAAAACATAGAATGCATCTAAATAAATAGTGTCAACAACAAAAAGTTTATCTTATCCCATAATATGACATTTTAAACAATCCGCCATTAAGCATTTATTTCAAAATATTTAATCGAGCAAACTGGCGTTCAATAAGAAATTTTACATTTAACTATTTAAATATTCCAAAAATATCGGAATGATGGTTGAAATAATATAAGTTCGCTAGATTGAAACATTAGCATACTAAAACTAATTTAATAAAAGACATAGTTTAAAATAAGTTTTGCCACATGAAAATATAACTAAAGTGTGAAACTTTTAAAACTAGTGATAGATTTAAAATAGATAATTCTGTGCTAGCATTTCAAAGAACAAGTTTTAAAACTTAAGAGAGAAAATCACAAAATTAACAATAATTAAGTTTATAGTCAGTTACCAAATAAATAAAGATTACATTATGATTACAATTAAGATTTAGGAAAGAAGTGAGGAATATAAGAGTTCATTCTTTGGCAAAACGATTACCTTTAGTATTTATGGTGGCCATTTAGAATGACTACACAAAGTTTGGATGCAAAGGCACAATATTGACAAAATAATGGTAAACATCTTCCAATAGTTTTTTCACAGTTAAACATAACAGTTCTCAAGCAGCGATGGCATAGCAGGAAGGCAGGACAAAGGCGATTTAAGATCAGGGAAAGCAAATTCCTTTTACTCACAGTTCATTTTGTTTCCACTCTCTAAACAAATACAAGAGAGAAGAGTGATTTGAACTTCTGTGCATTCCTAGAACTTCTGCTCCTCCTATACTTGAAATTTGGCAATATTTGAAGACGTAAACAATATGTTCCAGAAAGCATTATTTAAACGTATTTTTAATATTGCAAATAACTTTAAAATATGATTTTTGGTTTGACTTGAAATAGTTAAATGAGAATGACATTTTTAAATTGTAATAATACTTTATACAATTTTCTGGCATTGCTTTAGCTTTACATTAATTGTATTTATTTTTATATCTGTAATACATATACACACATACACAATTATCTAAGTGAAGGGAATTTACAAGCTTGGAAATAAAATATACTTAAGCTAAAATAATAATTCAACTGGTTACACATAACCATTTGAATAAACAGGGTGGAAGTGATATGTGTATATGTGTGTGCTTAACATTCCTAGATGACCAAATAAACATATAAACTGGTTCAAACCCTACTTTAAAGGCATGTAATGTCATCAAGCAGTGAAGTTAAATATGTACTACAGATTTACCACCTCAATATTAATATTAAAATTTAATGTTTAAGCTGAGTTTTACAATTCACATCAATGAACTTTAAATATAATTAAAGGAAATCACTCTAATTTGTAACAGAATAAAATATATTATTATTACTAGCTCTATAACTGAATAAGGTTATAATATCTATAACTGTATACTGACTTAATATAATATTCCCTTTAATCAGTAATAGTTTAAAACAAAGAAAATATGCAAATATTTTATTGCAATTACTTTTATTCATCTTCAATAATTATCATATTTATACCTTTATCAATCATTGAATCAATTCATGTGTAATTCCCATCTTAATATCACTATTACTTGTTACTAACAAAATAATTATGATAAACTTCTACTTACGTATTAAATATTTAAGAATGTCAATTCAATTAATTTATTGTTATATAGAAATCTATATCTGGTCAGATAATAAACATTAAATTCAATACAAAGAAAATAAGAAATTATACTCTCTTACCCATCCTGTGATTGGACTTTCAGACTATTTTGTAACTGCTTCTAATGAATTATATAATATAGTCCATTAAACAATAAATTTGCATTGTAAAATTAAATGACAACCAAGCAAGTTTACTTATTTTAAATTAATTCAAAATTTATTAGAAAATGGATATAAATTAAAATAAAAATATATAATGGCAAATAAACATTTAAAATATATACATATCATCTGATTATGCTTTATGCAATAGGTTTTCAATTGATATTATTTCTTTTAAATTAAATAGGTGACTGTAAATTAAACTTCACTTATAAAATGCTAAAACTACAATGTATATTTATGTAACATGGATGTGTTATAACACATATGCACTTTTCAAAATATAAGAGAGTCAAAGACATTCTTAATCTTCATATATATAAAAAATAGTAAAAATAAAAATATACTAAAGATGAATCTACCTATTTGTTTATGTTATTATAAGAGAATAAAATAAAAATAAATACCGAGAATTTATAATTGAAGAATAAGAAGATAAATATTTTTTTTAATTAAATAATAATTACTAAGTTATGAAACATAAATTTGAATTTAGAAAAACATAAATCTCTTATACTTTAAGCATGTAAATTAAATCTGTACTTAATTTATATTATACTACCATTTATATCCTATACAATTATATATATATATATAATGACAGGCACACTTTGTATGGCCAAGCATAAGATGGTATTACAAAATAAAATGGCCTAAAATACATAATAAACCCATTAAACATGTGTGTATGCAGTCTATATAAATTTTAATCAAGTCAAATTATAAAATAAGTGAGAGATGTCTGTGGATATGTCATATACTTGCACACACAAGAAAAGTCAATAGTTAAGGCTTATAATGTGAAGTATCATCATATTAGCTATATGCTTATAATTTATTTTTATTATTTTATGTTCATTTTTTTTATAAACGCAAAGATGTGTATGCGTAATTTGTATGTATAATTTTTTTTTGTTTGTTAAATGCTTGTGAAAAGAAAGGGAAATGGTAATATTTAAAAATCTAACATACAGATAATTTTAAATCAAAGGTTGTACTAGATATTTTTCTCTACAAACCCATTGTTTTAAATTTAAGAAAAGCCTAAAAGCAAGTACATTTTAATAGATAAGTAATTTTGTTTCTTCTTTTTTTTTTTAATTATCAAATATTTCAACTCAACAAAAGAGTTCGTTAAAATTTATGTTAATGTGGGTGGGGAAAAATATCTAATTTAATTAAAAAAATATTTTAAATGGAATCTGATTATCGGAAAATAACTTATATAATCAAACTTTTTCTTTTTTTGTGTGTATGTTGAATCAGAGTAGATAATCAATTGAACTAAAAATAAATAAATTCTTGAGATTAATTAGTGGATTTCATAGGAATGCTTCATGTATTGTATGAATCCACTAACAAAGGTCAAAATTAGGTGATTAAATGTGTTTCAGAGGGGTACCTAGATTGGGATTCTAATGAGGAGGGCTATATGCTGTTCACCAGCTTAGTGGAATTGGGCACAGGCATTCAATTGGGCACAGGCATTCAATCGGGCACAAGCAATCCAGCAGTCACTAAGTCAATCAGTCACTAAGTCAATCACTGACTCACTCATTCTAACTTTTTGGATTTATCTGAACTTGCTTGTTTAAACTTAGATAATTCCCAGTTTTAGTTATTTTTCTTAAATCATGCTGATGTATAAACTTCAAGATGGTTTCCAACTAGGCAATTCATATTAGTGCAGTAGAGAACTGTGTTTGTGGGAAGGTGTTGGTATTTGAAAACCAAAAAAAGCAATCATTACCAGTGCTGTAGAAAACAAAAAGAAAGCCCTACTGTTAGTTGATAATCATTAACCAAAGAGGAAATTTATAATTTAACCTCTAGCACCAATGTACTCGTGTCAGTGAAATAACCATGGGGTAGGAACCCCCAGTCAGCTCGCCTGCCCAGCTCCGCTCCTGCCATCAGCAAGGTCTCCTGAATCCAGCCATCAAATGATCATGAGAGTCGTGGAACAATTCCAGAAAGGTCTCCTGAATCCAGTCATCAAGCGATCATGAGAGCTGTTGAACAATACCAGAAATGTCTCCTAAATCCAGCCACCAAATGATAATGAAAGGAGCCGAATGATGTCATGTTAAAGAGAAGTCCCTGCCATCCTGGATGAACAGATGAATAGCCTACTCAGAGCCCAGAGAAGTAAAAAAAAAGACTTTACATGGTACACTCTATTTTATTAATTACATATATCTTATTGTGTGTTACATATCCTTCTTGTGTAAAATATCGCACTTATTTAATGTAATAATTAGTATTTGTAAAACGTATTCGTGTGCAAGTTTATGAATTTCAGACCACTTTCTCAATAATTGATTCTCTTCTTTTTTATGCTTTAATATTATATTTCTTAAGAAAAATAACTATAATATTCTCATATACATTTTTTTAATATTATTTATTATGCATTGGGGTTTGTTATTATTATATTTATCTTGGGAATTGCTGAAGGGATTCAATAAACATTTATTTAACATTTATAAAACTACCTTACTGCTTTGATTATTTATTCGTATTTCTTTCTCTAAAATAATAAGACACTTAGATAATTGCATGAGTTTTAGTCTCCCATTTCTTTACCTGAGATAAAGAGAATGATGAGCTGGCATATGGGATACTCCCTTATCGGGATTTAAATCTTTGGTCATTGGGTGTTTATTTCTATTAGATTTCATTTGATTCATTTTATTTCATGTTATTATTGGCCTTACATATCCTTTCAGGAGGGGGAATTAATCTTTTTCTTTCTGGGAGTGGCACGAAGGATTGAAATTAAAGAAATCTTTCAAAGGTATGTAAGAGTCAATACTTTATAAATGTACCGATGACTATCAAACTGATTATAAAAAAGATTTGAAATTACTTCCTACCCTGGCATGCCACCATATTTGTTTCATGTTCAATATGTGCACATGCTCACCTTATCAGGGTAGGGATAGATGGGGTATTTTTGGCACCGACCATGTTGGGCCTTATCTAACATGGCCAGTATAGAAAAAAGTGTGGCTGCTGAATGTAATTAAAAATAATAAAAAAATCTCGCAAAAGCAAAGTGTTAAAGAAAATTTTTTTTTTAAGTGGAGAAAAGATTACGAAAATCAAAAAGAGTTTATGAGTAGGAATCTTTATAAATAAGAATTCTAAACTCTGTTTCATTTTTAAAGTGATCTTTGTCACTACAATAATATTGATTTAAATTATTTTACTGTGTGTGCATATTTAAAATAAAATAAAAAAGTTTACGTTGAGAATCTTTATAAATAAGAATTCTAAACTTTGTTTTGTTTGTGAAGTGACGTTTGTCACTACAATAATACCGATTAAGATTATTTTGTCGTATATACATATTTAAAATAAAAAAGTTAGATAAATAAATTGTTGGAGAAGGAAATAAATGGCAGTATATAGGTATAAACTACATATTTAATAAAAATCAATGGCTGTATATAGGTATAAACTATGTATTTAATAAAAATAGACGGCAGACTTCGGAAATAAATTTTTTTTTAAAATAAAAAGAAAAAAGTAAATCTTTAAAGAGTAATGTAGAATTTTGAAATTGTATCAATAAGAAATTTTCGACAGCACGAAATATTTACAATTGCAATGCTATTCATAATCAGTTTTTTTTGGTTTAAAACATTTCCAATACTTGTATGGTTTAATGTTGGATTATTTGTTTTTATAGTTAATAGTGTTAGTGTTTGAAAAGTGATCTTGGAAAATAGATTTCTTATTTTTTTAGTCGATAAATGAATAAGGAAAACATAGCACAAAAGAAATAAATAAATGATAGTCAAAATAAAGGGGAGTGCAATGTGCGCTGAGTATTCATATAAGCAAAAAAGATAGTGAAAAAAATAGCGTTCAACCATAATATCAATAGTAAAAATATATATATAATCTAAGTGTGCAACAAAGCAAGAAAGTGTAATAGAGGCAGTAATGGAGCCGCAAAACAAAGAGAAATTCAGAGGGGAAGGAGAAAACTTAGTGATGATGATGGAGAGGATTGTAAATACAGATAAAAGTCAGATATCAATGGAAATAAAAGGCATGAAAAATGAGATATCTAATCAGATAAAAGATTTAAGAAATGAAATGTCATTAGGGATAAAACCAAGGCTCCAAGATGTAGAGAAAAAATATGGGGACCTTCATCAGAGTAATAGTGATAGGATAAAGATAGATTTGACTAAAGAAAGTCATGAAGTAGAAAAGTTAGAGAGAACATATGCTGAGGTAATTGAAAACAAAATCGTTAATGTTCACAAGAAAGTAATAAGCATAGATGTTAACATATACATAAAGAAGAACCCCTCTAAGATCAAGAAAGGTTTAAGAGTAAAAATAAGTGCTGAAAGGAAAGTAGTAGAGAGGATAGTTGAATTTATAGAAGTACTAGATAGCCCTAGGTTTCAATATGGAACCAAAGAAGAGGAATTTAAGCACCTTGAAAGTGAAGGAAGCAGAAACGTTTGTGATATTATAAAGTACAGTGGGGATCAGAATAATTGGGATAGAAATAACAGGCAGGATTTGTCAGATAGCTCTAAAAGAAAGGGAAGAATTAGATGCGATATTCGTGAACCGGAAAGTAATTCCGACCAACCCAAACATAAAAATGGGCTAAGATTCTCTAGTCCTAGTGAGAATAGAAGTAGTAAGAAGGAACCGCTTGACTGAGGTTAAAGTAATTTAAATATATATATATATACATACTAGGAGAGACTGTTAAATAAAACAAGAAAACACAAGGGATTTGCAAATGAAATATGAGCTTGAATAGAATTTTTTGATGTGGGTGATAAACCTGAATTCGAGTAAAATAAATAATTTTTTCTAAAAAAATGAAATGTTTTCTGGAAATAGAATAAGTGAAGTTGTTTGGTCATGTCATTTGAGGGTCGGATGTGTGGACTTCAATTTTCCAAGTGTTGGGTATGTAGGTCAGTCTGTGCTTTCTGTGCCCTGGGGTTAGAGATGGTGAAAGTGCAGAGGAATGGTTGAAGGTCTTTATGTGGTTTGGAAATTCTGTGATGCTGTGGCAGAATATGCAGAAATGAAATTCCTCTGGGACCTATTCCATTGCAAAAGACTGTAAGCCTCAATAAGGAAAGAGCATGGGTGCAGTGGGTGGGCAGAGATGAAAATTCCTCTGGGACAAATTCTTCAATAATGCAAAATACCCTATAAGTCTCCATAGAGAATAAGCAGGGGTGCATTGACTCAATTTATTTTTCAGTAGGGTTCTTGGTTAGAAATACCTTCCCTTTTTATTTTAAGATGTAGTCATTTGACTCTCACATTTTACTTAGCTTAGCTGTCACAGAGTTCTAAATATAATAGAGATCTTTTATGATGTGGTTCTGTGTTTCTTAGTGCTTCTGGCCTGGGGAGGTCAATGCAATCTTGTCCTGCATGTTGATGCTTGGGAGATGGGGTTCCATACCTCAGGTTTTCAGACTCATGTCTTCCACTCACTAAAGATTTGTGCAGATAAAAGTGGGGGTCAAACGTAAATATGTTTATTGTTTTATGTTATAAAATTTTGGATTTAAAATGAAAGAAAATGTAATTAGTGATTAAAAGATGTTAAATGATAATCCCATTTAAATGTTTCATTTGGGAGGGGGGTATTATGACAGGCACACTTTGTATGGCCAAGCATAAGATGGTATTACAAAATAAAATGGCCTAAAATACATAATAAAGCCATTAAACATGTGTGTATGCAGTCTATATAAATTTTAATCAAGTCAAATTATAAAATAAGTGAGAGATGTCTGTGGATATGTCATATACTCACACACATAAGAAAAACCAATAGCTAAGGCTTATAATGTGAAGTATCATCATATTAGCTATATGCTTATAATTTATTTTTATTATTTTATATTTATTTTGTTTTATAAACGCAAAGATGTGTATGCGTAATTTGTATGTATATATATATATTTTGTTTGTTAAATGCTTGTGAAAAGAAAGGGAAATGGTAATATTTAAAAATCTAACATACAGGTAATTTTAAATCAAAAGTTGTACTAGATATTTTTCTCTACAAACCCATTGTTCCAAATTTAAGAAAAGCCTAAAGGCAAATACATTTTAATAGATAAGTAATTTTGTTTCTTCTTTTTTTTTTTAATTATCAAATATTTCAACTCAACAAAAGAGTTCGTTAAAATTTATGTTAATGTAGGTGGGGGAAAATATCTAATTTAATTAAAAAAATATTTTAAATGGAATCTGATTATTGGAAAATAACTTATATAATCAAACTTTTTCTCTTTTTTGTGTGTATGTTGAATCAGAGTAGATAATCAGTTGAATTAAAAATAAATAAATTCTTGAGTGGATTTCATAGGAATGCTTCGTGCATTGTATGAATCCACAAACAAAGGTCAAAATTAGGTAATTAAATGTGTTTCAGAGGGGTGCCTAGATTTGGATTCTAATGAGGAGGGCTATATGCTGTTCACCAGCTTAGTGGAATTAAATTGGGAACAGGCATTCAATCAGGCACAAGCAATCCAGCAGTCACTATGTCAATCAGTCACTAAGTCAATCACTGACTCACTCATGCTAACTTTTTGGATTTATCTGAACTTGCTTGTTTAAACTTAGATAATTCCCAGTTCTAGTTATTTTTCTTAAATCATGCTGATGTATAAACTTCAAGATGGTTTCCAACTAGGCAATTCATATTAGTGCAGTAGAGAACTGTGTTTGCGGGAAGGTGTTGGTATTTGAAAACCAAAAAAAGCAATCATTACCAGTGCTGTAGAAAACAAAAAGAAATTGTTAATCAAAGAGGAAATTTATAATTGAACCTCTAGCTAGTACCAATGTACTCACATCAGTGAAATGGTCATGAGGTAGGAATCCCCAGTCAGTGTGCCCACCCAGTTTCCCTCCTGCCATCAGCAAGGTCTCCTAAATCCAGCCATCAAATGATCATGAGAGTCATGGAACAATGCCAGAAAGGTCTCCTGAATTCAGTCGTCAAGTGATCATGAGAGCTGTTGAACAATACCAGAAATGTCTCCTAAATTCAGCCACCAAATGATAATGAAAGCAGCTGAATAAGGCCATGTTAAAGAGAAGTCCCTGCCGTCCTGGATGAACAGATGAATAGCCTACTCAGAGCCCAGAGAAGTAAAAAAAAGACTTTACATGGTACACTCTATTTTATTAATTATATATATATATCTTATTGTGTGTTACATATTCTTCGTTTATATTTCTTTGCGTAAAATATTGCACTTATTTAATGTAATAATTATTATTTGTAAAATGTATTCATGTGCGAGTTTATGAATTTCAGACCAGTTCTCACTAATTGATTTTTTTCTTTTTTATGCTTTAATATTATATTTCTTAAGAAAAATAACTATAATAATCTCATATACATTTTTTAAATATTATTTATTATGCATTGGGGCTTGTTATTATTATATTTATCTTGGGAATTGCTGAAGGGATTCAATAAACATTTATTTAACATTTATAAAACTACCTTACTGCTTTGATTATTTATTCGTATTTCTTTCTTTAAAATAATAAGACACTTAGATAATTGCACGAGTTTTAGTCTCCCATTTCTTTACCTGAGATAAAGAGAACGATGAGCTGGCATATGGGATACTCCTTTATCGGGATTAAAATCTTTGGTCATTGGGTGTTTATTTCTATTAGATTTCATTTGATTCATTTTATTTCATGTTATTATTGGCCTTACATATCCTTTCAGGAGGGGGAATTAATCTTTTTTTTTCTGGGAGTGGCACGAAGGATTGAAATTCAAGAAATCTTTCAAAGGTATGTAAGAGTCAATACTTTATAAACGTACTGATGACTATATCAAACCGATCATAAAAAAGATTTGAAATTACTTCCTATCCTGGTGTGCCGTCATATTTGTTTTATGTTCAATATGTGCGCATGCTCATCTTATCAGGGTAGGGATGAACCGGTATAATATATATATATATAATATTAATAATAATAATAATAATAATAATAATAATAATATATATTAGCAAATGACCTGATCAATTGTCCACAGATATGATATTTCCAAAATAATACCATAGTTCTAATGTCTATTTCCTAAACCATAATCCAACAATTTTGTTATTCCAGAAAAAGTAGAAATATCATAAAAAAACTATTAAATTTGAAACACATTTTATTAATTCCAATGTTTTCCAAATATCCAAATTATTCTTTTATTTAGCAGCTATTTGATCTATGACATTATCAGTATACAAACACTAGTTTATATCCATGATGATACAATGTAAATATCCTTTTTTTAACAAGTATTTGATTCATAAAACATTACAAGTGAACAGATGCTAGTTTCATCCATGATGATACAATGTAAATTGAGTACATTTATATCTTGCATACAAATAATTTATCAATCTTATAAAATTATATCAACAGGTAAACATAATCTTTATGTACATTTTTATAGTATTAGCATTTATATCTCATCCTTGAAAAGTAAGTAATATCCATTTTTAAAGCAAATAAATATACCAATGGTTTTTTAAATGCTAAGAATTCATTTTCATTCTTTCAATAAATTGTCACCTCTCACAAATTCTTGACAATCCTTTCCAGTTAATGGGTGAATACTATTGATTTCATCCCTTCATTCTATTCATTTAATAGTCATATATTTTTAAAAATAAAAAAAAATTACATGAAAGAACTTAGATTCACTTCTATTGAAGCCAAGATATGAGAAAGAGTTTAAACTGTATAATCTTATTTATAGAATTTTTTTAATTGACATAAGAGAAACTATAATAATGCTCCATATTAACATTTTGGTCCATTTCAGCTAGCATCCCACAAATAAAAATCTTATTACAGAAAATAATGACAAATAAAAAAAAAAATGTATAATCACTACATATAACATACAATATTTACATTTTAAAATAGAAAGGTATCCGTTCACCCCAACATAAACTATGCAATTAAGACTATATTTTTCATAATACAATGGAAATATACTTTTTATACATATTTTTCAATACAATATTATACAAATAAAATAAAAAACATACTTGAGACATTAAGTATTTAGATGCATTATTTGTAACCTACTATTGTGAATGCAATAATGAAAATATACATAATAAAGGAAAAACATTAATTTTATCAAGACTATATTACATATTCATTTTCAATTTACAAATTTTTATACTGCAATTAATAATAAACATTTCTTTCTCCAAAATTAAAGTTCTCATAGCAACATATTCCAATGTTCCCCAGGTTAATATATTCACTATTAAAACCAAACCAAATATATATATATTTTACAATTGACATTATACCACATACTGAAATTTATTTTAATTTTCAATAAGTACTATATGTAAGTAATATTATTTTATAAAGCACAGACGGTATTGAAATTAAACTGATAGAGTGCAAATTTCTCAAGCGCTTATGACTACCAACAGCCAATCAGATCTTAAGCACTGGGACAGAGAATTTGACAAGAAAAGAGAGGAACAGCTGTTGGTAGTCATAAGCGCTTGAGAAATTTGCACTCTCTCAGTTTAATAAGTACTATATATATATTATAAGTTTCCGTTTTGCTAGGCCTTTACACGCTAATATAAACTGTGCGCGAGTTGATCAAGTTATGTCGAAAAGAAGAAAGTTGTATTTCTATTTCTAAAAAAACATAACTATATTTCCTGATCAAACTCGGCCTATTAATTGTTGAGAATTATGCTATTGACGAAATCAGCTTTTAATTTATTTGAAAGGGGCCAGAGTTCAGCAAGAACCCACTGAACCGTCACATAGCATCTTGCAAATTAAAAAGAAAAGATATTTTTAAACTAATCGGTATTACATCATATCGTAACGAGAATTATTTTTTTAAGATTATTATTCCTGGGCTTATTGAAATATATTGGCAAAGGTAAATTACGTTTTAAATCTCATTAGACTAATAATAAAAAATAATAATTATTATTAATAACGCACAAATGAAAATTGGTATTAAAAATATTTTTATTCTAATAGATGAAAAAAATGTTTGAAATAAATTATTTATCAAATAAATTGGAGAGAACACAATTCAGACGTGAATCAATTAATAAAAAACAATTTTACAATTACAGTTCACTTCCAAATTTTTTCGAGAAAATTACTAAAAAATGAATGTCTCTTGCACAAGAAATTTAATGTCTCTATCGGGATTGTTTAAACATACTTTTAGAAATTGTTTGAAAACGTTTAATTTTGTCACAATCAGGAGTAATGAAGCATTACTTACCGGTAAGTTTTGTGAATTCAGTAGTAGATAACTATGCATAGTTTTTTGGGTAGAATGAGCTTGGCCTTTTGGTTATTATTTGATCTTGTGATCCATTCTCCTAGTCGGTCATGAAGGCTTTTCCTGGTGTACATCTTCAGGCATGATGTTCGCAGAAGCTCCGGTTCACTCCGACATGCCGAATTATTTCAGTGTAGGGTGATTCTGGATGTATTATTGTTATCCAGGACCGACTAGAAAGACTAACAGAACAAGATGTTCTTCAAACTGACCTCTGCCTTTTATATTAGAGGCCCAGTTTTCTGACTTCTGCGCATATCTTTTGTTTATCAAAATATACATTGATAATCTTATATATTCTTTATAAAATTTATATAACAAAGTCTTTATTTTTTTCGGAAAAATTCTGCCATCTTTAATGAGTTGAAGTATTTTTACTTTCTCTTATCTAGATTGGTAATTTATGTCTTTTGTTTTCTCCAGTTCTACTTTTATTTCTAATTACATTAAAAAAATACGAAAGAATAATTTAACTTTCATTGTACGTTTTTTTTTTTTTAAAAAAATTAGTCAAAAAAAAATCTAAATTTACTTTTATTTATTAGCTTTTACCAAATGCCAATATATTTGCAACGTATATAAATAAACGTTACAGTATATATATAAAACCAAAACTGCCTAACACTATACTAGCAAAAATAAAAATGCAAAACCATAAAACAATACAATACTAGATTAAATCCAAAATTTTACCAAAATCCTTACACAACCATGATTTCATCTACTACAAATAGACCTTCTCAAGTGAAAATCAAACTAAAGGAAAACATATATATATATATATACAAACAAACAAACCTTCCCATAATTCATTTCAAACTCCATCTTCCCTTAATATCAAAAGAAGTCTTCATAAGATTGATCGCCTCAGAATCAAGGAGTTTTATCATCAAAGTCTCCTTTATTCTTTTTTTTAACTCATTCTTTTCATAAAAAATAACTGAAGCATTGTCAAACAATATTCTATGACCTGTATTCAATTCATGAATATATAAAGCTGAGTTAAGATACCTATGTTTAACTCTACTTATATGAACCTTAACCCTTTCATTAAGGCTAAATTTACTCTGGACTACATAAAATTTACCACAACTACATGGAATTTTATAAACAATGCCAGGAATAGATTCTGAGGCTATCAATCTTATGAAGACTTCTTTTGATATTAAGGGAAGGTGGAGTTTGAAATGAATTATGGGAAGGTTTGTTTGTTTGTATATATATATGTTTTCCTTTAGTTTGATTTTCACTTGAGAAGGTCTATTTGTAGTAGATGAAACCATGGTTGTGTAAGGATTTTGGTAAAATTTTGGATTTAATCTAGTATTGTATTGTTTTATGGTTTTGCATATATATATATTGAATGTATACATATTAGCTAAAATTAAATAAAAATGATCTTTGATAGCCAAACTCATTTTACACATAAATAACTTAACCAGTAGCAAAGTAAATCAGATTTATAATTAAAATGTAATGCACAATGATATAACAAACATTTAAACTTGAAAATGAAATCAGTACTAATTATAATGAAATCAATAATTAATTATAAAGTTTGATTTAATTTGTGAGCTTGAATAATAATGAATTATAATATGCATTTTTATCACACACACACACATAGGCGTAATTAAAACATTTTAATAAACAGATACATATGTTAAACACTGAATATGCACTGTGAATAAAAAACTTAAAAATATAGAAAACAGTTTTTCTATTATTATTAATATTTCTTTTTAATATTTTATTTACCTTTTTTTAATCATGGATAGTTATAATTTGTAGATATGAAGATCATAGATGTGAGAGAATATTGTAATTATAATTTTTAGTATATCCTTTCTTTTTAATATTCATCACTCTGTGAATTAATTGTTTAGTTCATTGAAATAGAGCAGTGAGATGCCCTCTATTTAGTTAAATATAAAATTAAGGTTTTTAGATGTTTATAATTGCTAGCCTCTAAAAAAAAAAATAATAATTTCATGGTTCATTGTGTTCGAAAAAGAAATCTTTTCAACTGCCATATCTTCTCAATATCATCAGTTACAATTAAGAAACTAGTAGAGACTTTTTTATTTAAAAGAGAAGCAAGGATTTTTAGAATGAAAATAAAAACAATTAAAATTGTGACAATTGAGAATGAGCAGAAATTCAACTTCCCAAGAATCTTTGGTTAACTTAATGAAAGAAGTAGTGACAGAGAGGTTAAAATAAAAATTGTAATAGTTAAACAAGCTAAGATATAGAAAGTAAAATTAAGAAAAAGGATTGATTATATTTTTTCGGGAATATGGATTTTGATGTGAAAGTTAAATTGTAAAAATGTTTTTCAAAAATAAAAATTATTATTGAGGAGATAATGATTTGAATTGGGCATATGATATGAGGTAGAAGAATTCTGAAGGATATGGCAGAAGAGGTAGTGAAAGATATAAAGGAAAATGAGAAGAAATTGATTGATGGGCTATCATAGCTATGAGTATTTCAAAAAAATAGACAAAGAATAAAAGATTTGAACAATGCATAATATCTATCTCATGTCAGATTTCTATATTATGTGCCATCATATGTACAATTATTATTTCTATTGTTGTCAGATATATATATATGTTGTAAGAGTGGTATTACTGTTGCACTTATGTAATTATTATTATTTTTACTATTTATTTTATGGTATTTTTATTTTACTTATTATTATTGGTATTATCATTTTACTGTTGTTGTCCTTATTATATTACTACTACTATTATTATTATTACTATTACTTTTTATTATTATTACTATTAAGCTACTTTTTAATACACTGATAATACCACTATGAATCTGTAATATGAAATAATGATAATTATTCAACCATAAACAAACGTCAAAAAATTCAAGATAAATATTATTGATACATTTGTGATGATACATATTTAAATAAAGCATATACTATGTACAATAGAAGATTAGTAGCAGATATGATGTTTTTACTTAAATTAGTAAATGGTAAAATATCATCTGAATATATGACAAATAAGATTTATCTCAGAATTCCAACTTTTAAATCTAGAAAAAAGATTTATTTTATTTACAAACATTAAAAAGAATAACTTATTTCCCAATTTACAGATTACAGATGAAATATAACAATAACTTTACGAAGGTGGATATTTTCCATTTAAATAAAAGACAATTTAAAAATAAAATTAAAGACATTATGCAAGGAACATCTATAGATAAATACATATATATTATTATATTACTACTGTAAATACTTGTGGCTACTAAGCTGTTATTTACAAATAAATTGAATTGAATAATTGTTTTTGTTATTATTATTATTATTATTATTATTATTATTATTATTATTATTATTATCATCATCATCATCGAGCAGTGCTTTGCAAATAATTAAATTGTATAAAATTATTAACAATTTTGATGATCAAAAAATTTTACACTCTGATATCCAAAGATCTCAAGATTGGTGTGTAAGAAACTATATGGAAATTAACATTGAAAATGTTGTGTTATATTATTTTCTAAAAAATTATTTACAAGTATGTTCAATTATATACTAAATTCAAAAAGTATTTCAAGGAAAGAATATAAAGATTTAGTTATTATTTTTAATAATAATGGAACATTTAATAACAATATTCAATATATTATTGCTAAGAGTTATAAAATAATGGGTTTGGTTCTCAGAAACTGTAAAATGTTTAAGAGAAATGTATGTATTTGTTTCATACATGGGTTTTACCTATTTTAAATTATGGATCTTTGATCTGGAACTCTTGTAAATTAAGTAATAGATTAGCACTGGAAAAAGTTTATAAAAAATTTCTAAGATATATTAAATATAAAAAAATATATGATGACAATACACCTTATAAAACATGAATATATACTGATAAGAAGTACTTAAAAAAATTACATCAGGTATAATAGATGTGAGAAGTTGCCAAACAACATTATCATTTAAGATGAAGATAAAGGATACGAGATTAAAAAATTTGTATAACATTCCAAGTTTAAAAGTGAAACATTAAAAAATTCAGCCTTAGTAAGATTATCTAGATTATATAATAAATCCTTTAGTGCTGTTAATATATTTGAAACAAATGATAGAATATTTAGGTCTGCTGTACAAAAAACTGCAAATGTTTTGTGAACTATATTAGCTGTGCATTTTTGTTTGAATGTAAAATCTGTTAAATGTACTAAATTAAATTAAATTATTATTATTAAAATTAAATTATTATTATTTGTAAATTTGTTATGCTATGTTTATGAAAGGAATGTAATTAATATGTATTAATTTGATAGCTGTTACATATGACCCGTCACCCAAGTCTCATTTTGTGTGGAGTTAAATATCTTTTGCATTTTGTTATATAATTGTAGTTAAGTAAATTAATAAAAGAAATTATTATTATTATTATCATCATCAATTCACAACAAAATATTAAGAAAAAACACACAATCTCATTATCCTTAGAATAGCAAATATTTAAAAGATGAGATAGATGAGATAAAAAAAACCTTGATAAAATAATTGATATGTAATGCATCTTTCTTTCTACATATTGTGCAAAATTTCTTCAGATATCTGGTCTTTGAAACTAAAGCTGTATTTAAAAAATTTATATGTCGACATGTTTTTAAAGAATATTATATTTTGAGGATGAGTACCTAAGTATTATATGAATGAAATATATCTTATAAGATGTCCTCCAAACATATTTCTATATGTATAAAATTTGATAAATTGAATTATATTTAAATTAATCTCTTCACCATGAAAAAAACTAGATAAGCTTCACAAGTAGCAATAATAGCTGTAATATAAGTTATCATCAGGATGGAGATAAATTTAATGAGAACAATTTCAGTTAATATTTCAGTCGTAAGACTACGAGATCTATTTGATTTACTGATATGATATATACAAAGACAATTGGTTTATATTAAGCTAAGAGAAATCTCTCTTTATAAAATAAATAAATAAATGGTTTGTTGCAGGAAGTCATTAGATATATGATTACTGAAAATGACCAAGTTAAGCTATATTCCATGGATCTTTAGTTTTCAAATTAGTTCATACAGGGCATAATAATCATATGGTTTGTCACTCAGGAATTATATATTCAAGCAATAAAGTGACAGATTGAGCTGTTTTTTGTAGATCTTGGGTTCTTATGTCCATTATTCTATCACTGAACTGAACTACATTAAAAAAAGCTATTTCAGTCTTTATTATAATTTATTTCTTTTGATGTCATGGAAAAATTTAGATGATGCTTTACAAAATGTATAAAAAAATCGAAAAGTACCATTAAAAATATCTCTAAGGAAATTTATTCAGTTGTTTATAAAATCTTTTTCTTCATATTTAATTTTAGGATTTAAATGTAGAATTAAAGGTACAAATTTTCAGTTTACCAATCTCTATATTTGGCAGATATTATAGTTCTCACTAAACCACATTCAATATTTTTATGTTCTGTAAATTGAAATATTCTGAAAACACTCAAGTTCCACTTTTATTTGAATTTCTAGCTATTTTTTTAATCAAACATCAATGGATAGTGTTGTAATTGGAAACTATCTATTACCAAGACATTGAAACATCAAAATTTGATATGAAACTTGATAATACCATATACTAATTGTATTGCATTTTATATTGTATATTTATTATTTCTTATCTTAAAAACCTGATATTTGTTTAATTTGTTTTTTACTGGCTTTGAAGATAAATAAACTTTTTAACATATAAATAGTATTAAATAATCCTTGCAACAAAAAAAAAAGAAATATTAAAAAAAATATCTAATTCATTAAGTGGCAAATATTTATTATCAATCTTCATTAACTCAGTATGTTATACTGTATCATTTAATAAAATTGATATAAAAAAGGAGAAAGAGATGGATATGAGCAAAAGATGGCAGTTTCATTTTATTTTCTTCTTAACATTAAATTTAATTATATAAATTATTTAAAAGATAATTGTTTTATTGACTAATATAAAAATTTTCTGTTAAAATTGTTTTTCTTCATCTATTTATAGGTTGACTGTAAAGCTATTGTATCTGCTACAATGTTTAAAACTCAAGACTACTATAAAATGTTTTGTGAAATTATTCCTGATCTTTCCAAGCAAAAACCTGGAAAGGTTTATACTCAAAAGTAAGTATAACAATTATTTATTTTAACTTTATTTTTCTTATTGCATTGCCAAATGCATATAGTATTAATATTATCTATATTCTTTATTAATTTTTACAATGCTTTTTTACAACCAACTATTGATGTTTTCAATTGCTCTAGCAATCTTCTTCAGAACTATAACAAATACAATACAAATATATGAACATATAATTTTACATTTTATATAAATATTCTGTCTTATATATATACTCAATATATCTTTATATACCTCTATATAATTACAACCTTTTTACATATTATACATTTTAATTTTTTTATTTATTCTATATTTATCAATCAATGCTTCCTATAATCATATATATATACTATTTTTATTTCATTTATTTTTTATTTTATTCTTATTAATTATTTAATATTTAACTCTAACATTATATATTCATACTTTTATATTTTACATTATTATTAGTCATTATATTAACATTCAATATGTATAATTTTCTTTAACCTATAATATTATTTTTTAACATATATACCTACCTTCTTATATTTCCAAATCTTAACTGCTAAATTCAAACTTTTAAATTTTACAGTTATATTTTAGTAGCGCTCTCTTTCTATTTTTTTTTATATAATTAAATCTATTATATATATCAAAAATTTTTTCAAGTCCAAATCTCTATTTAATACTGTCTTAATATTATTAAAATATAAATGTAAAATTTAAAAGTTTGAATTTAGCAGTTAAGATTTAGAAATATAAGTAGAAAATAGGTATAAAATGTATGTTAAAAAATAATATCATAGGTTAAAGAAAATTATACATATTGAATGTTAATATAATGAATAATAATAATGTAAAATATAAAAATATGAATATATAATGTTAGAGTTAAATATTTAAAAAATTAATAAGAGTAAAATAAAAAAAAAATGAAATAAAAATAATATATATATATGATTATAGGAAATATCGATTGATAAATATAGAATATAAAAAAGATTAAAATGTATAATATGTAAAAAGGTAATAATTATATAAAGAGGTATATAAAGATATATGTGGATATATAAATAATGATTACAAGATAGAATATATACATAGTTTAAAATTATATGTTCATGTATATTTGTATTGTATTGTGTTTTTTATAGTTCTGAAGAAGATTGCTGGGGCAATTGAAAATGTCAATAGTGGATTGTAAAAAAGCATTGTAAAAAGTAATAAAGAACATAGATGATATTAATATTATTAATTATTTATTTTACTGTACATTTTTATAAAATAGATCATAAGAAAATATAAAAAAATACTAAATTTTAAAAATTAATCAGTCAAAACTCTCCATCCAGTAGTGTCACTCAGAGCAAGCCAGTAATCAATGTATGTCAAATGGCTTGTGCATAAAATCCCTATCTAGTGCCTACTCATCTAATATCCCCAGACTAGTTTCTGGCTTGTGGCCTTCGTCAGTGAGGAATCTTGGATCTGAGAGCACTGAATCTAGATCTTAGGATCTAATGCAACCCTCCAACAGCCACCTTTTATGTCTACTTAATTACAAAACTATGAAACTAAAATTAAAAGCACAATAATATTTTCAATCTAAGCTCATTAGCTTATATAGTTCATATAGGTCTGAACTCAGTTCAGTATCCATATATTTTGGTGTCTTTGGTTCTTTAATAACCATAGTCACCACTATCCTACTAGTCAGGATTGGTATTAAACCACCAAACATCACATGATCACCATTCTTATGCTTGCTCATAACTGTTATTAAAACATGCAAAACCTTCCATACAGTAGTGCAATACAGTGCAAGTCAGAGTAAATCCCTATCTAGTGCCTACAAGCCAGAAACTAGCCTGGGGATATTGGATGAGTAGGCACTATTTTATGCACAAGCCTTCTGGCATCCATTGATTATTCTGGCTTGCACTGAGAGGCACTACTATATGGAGAGTTTTGCCCATTTTAATAACAGTTATCAGCAAGCATAAAAAATGGTGATCATGTGATGTTTGGTGGTCTAAATTTTAAAAATGCTAGACATTTCTTTTTTATAATTTATTAATCTATTCAACATATTACAATAGATGTGAATCTTTTTGTTAATGAAACAAAAATAATGATTTTTGTATAATTGTAAATTTAAAATTGTTATCAAATGTTATAAATGTTGCAGTGTTATTATGATTCATCTATGCATTTAACCATACGTGGTAATTGTTTATAATGTCCTGAAAAATTTGCTGTTCTTTGCATGGATAATTATTTTTAATTGATTATATTATATACAATTAAAATATCCATTTTATTATGTATAATGTAATCTACTATAAATCATTATCATAAATAGCTATTACACTATAATAATATGATACAGAATATAGAGTAACCTCTATTTATATTTATATAAACTTAAAATAAAGAATTTTAGTTACAAAATAGTTAATAAAGAAGAAATTATGAAATCCAAGTAATTATGATATGAATAATATGCTAGCTGAAGAGTTCTTTTACAGTACCATGACTCTTAGATTTCATTATTTACTTTTCAGTGAATAATGATTATGCAACATCTAAAAATGTTAATATATTCATCTAGAGGGCACCATTGTGCCCTACATCATTATAGAAGTAAAATTAAAATTGTTAGAGACAAAGTGTGAGGAGATAATGGAATTATTGAGTAGAAATGATAAGGAAGAAAGGGATAAGGAGGTCCAGAAGATGGTAGACAAGGTTACAGATGGAGTAGAGAAAGTAGATTATGAGACAGTATTGATAGGAGATTCACTAATAAGAGAATGTGGGGATATAATTGCAAGGGAAAATAGAAGCAGGTATGTTAGAGTATGTATGCCTGGAGCAAAAATTAGGGATGTGACAGATAAAGTAAGAAAGCTAGGTAGTAGAGATGTATATGTTATGGTAGGGACTAATAATTTGTTAGAGCCATCAGAGAGAGTAATGGATGAGTATGTAGAATTGATTAGAAATTTGAGGGAGATTAAAGGAAGAGTAGGGGTAGTTGGAGTATTACCAAGATTTGATAAGAGGTATTTGTTAGATAGAGCATGTTCTATAAATGAGAGAGTGAAAAAATTGTGTGAGAGAAATATGTTGTGTTTGTGGATGTATGGGATTGGTTTATTGGAAAGAGGAGTTATATAGTAAAGATGGATTGCACTTAGGAAAACAAGGAAGTGAAGTTTTAGGGAGTTTGATATTTAAAGAATATAATTCGGGAAACTTTTAAAGGGGGGTGGGCTTTAAAATTGTAAAATTATCAAAAACAAGATGAATGAAGGGGATAAAAGAAATAAGCAAAAGATGGTTGATGTAGATATAAGTGTAGATGTGGAGAGGGAATGGTTCTGTAAGATTAATGGTAAGAAAGGTTGTTATAAATGTAATGGAGAAGAAAGAATCAAAAGAATTTATAAAAGAATAGTTAGGAAAGAAAAAATTGTTAAAATTTGGTTTTTCAATATGCAAGGTGGTAGGAGACCAGAAAAGTGGCTGGAATTAAATAAAGCAATTGAAAATGAAGAGCTGGAAGTATTAGCAGTAGTGGAAACTCATCTAAGAGAAGAAGAAGAACCTATTTTGGAAGAGGTGGTATGGCAGGGTGTAAACAGAAAAGAAAAAGAAAAAAGGGGTGGTGGTATAGGTGTTATATTGAGGAAATATTTAAATATTGTTAAGTGTCAAGAGCATTTGTGGTTTGAAATAAGGTTAGGTAGACAAGAATGGATTGTGGCTGTAGTATATATAGCTACTGGAGATAGTCAAACTGTAATGAAGTGGAACAATAGTATATATGAATGCCTAGTTAAGGATATACAATTTTTTAAAGAAAAGGGGGAGAGAATAATGGTTATAGGGGATATGAATGGACATATTGAAGAAATTGATGATGTAGATAATAAGAATGGTCAGTTTTTGAAGGAATTTTGTCAAAGAGTAAATTTGAGCATTGGGAATTTATCAAACATGTATGAGGGACAATACCCATGGTCTAGGAATAATGTATTTCACACAATAGATTATGTATTGGTAGAGAAAGAGGGAATGAATAAAATACGGAAAATTAAGGTGTTTGATAATGAAGAGAGGGTATGTAATAGTGATCATAATTTTATTGTAATAGAAATGGTTAGCAATGTGATGGAGGTTAGAAATAAAGGTAGAAATAATAGTGAAAGATGTGGATGGAGAGTGAATGATAAGAATAAATTGGAAGAATATAAAATAAAAGTTAAAGAAACCATGGAGCATATGGATGGCAATGAGTATAAGGACTGGTGTGATGAAATAGAAAAAGTGGCAAATAGGGTTTTGGTTGAGAATATGCAGAAGAATAAAAGTAATAAAAAAATGAGAGTTAGTAAAAGTGTAAAAGAGAGGAAAGAAGCATGCAGAGAATATAAGTGTGCTATTAAGAACAAAGAAAGTGAAAATGATATTAACGCTAAATGGGGAAAGTACTTAGAAAAGAAGAAGTTGGCTAAAATGGATAATTATAGAGAGAGGATGAAGTTAAATAGTAAATTGTTAGAGGATATTAATAAAAGTGGAAGAGATGGGAGTAAAAAATTTTGGAATTACAAGAAATGTAGGGGAAAGAGAGCTAGTATTAATAGATGAGAGAGAATAGAATGTAGCTCTATAGAAGAGGTAGAGAGAATCTTAAATAGATATGTAATGGATATAGAAAAGATGTTAGATGTGAAGTAAGTAGTGATAGAAAAAATGGAAGCAGTTAATAATGGGAATATTAGGTTCACAAAAAATGAATTGAATGAGGCAGGGAAGAGATTGAGAAGTGGAAAGGCGAGAGGTTTAAATGGATGGGCAGCAGAGATGGTAATGAATTTAGGGCATAGAGCAAAAGCAAAGTTATTATCATGTTTTAATAAAATGGCACAGAAGACAGCTTTTCCGGTTAGTTGGAGTAATACAAGAATAAGATTATTATTTAAAGAAAAGGGTAAGGATCATAGAAAGTTAAATAATTATAGACCGATAGTGGTAACATCAGTTTTATATAAAGTTTTCTCATATATGGTAGCTGGAAGAGTTGTAAAATGGATGGAAAAGAATAATGTAGTGTGGGAAATGCAAGAAGGTTTTAGGTCAGATAGGCGTATAGGAGATAGTTTGTTTGTAGTTACACAGCTTATGGAGATGAGTAGGAATTCAAGTAGATCATTAGATATGAGTTTTATAGATATAGAGAAAGCATATGATAGAGTAAATAGAAATAGATTATGAGTAAGGTTAGCCAATTTGGAAATGGATGAAGCTTTAGTAAATGTTATTAAGAAATTATATGAAAATAATTATTATACTTACCAGTTAGAGGATATAGAATCAGTTAAAGTTAAAAATGGGGTGGGATTAAGGCAAGGATGCCCTATGTCACCTATTTTGTTTTTGTTGTTTTTGAGTGAAATGGAGAAAGCAATAGAAAGACTAGGAAGAGGGGTAGAGATACCATTAATAGGTGGCAAGGAGTATATATTTTGTCGGGTCTTTTTTTTTTGCAGATGATATCTTTTTGTGTGCAGACAGAAGAGAAGATATGGAAATTATGTTGAGGACATGTGCAAGGGTGGGTAAAGAGATGGGGATTAAATTTAGTGAAGAAAAATCAAATATAATGATGGGTTAATACTGGGGAAAGAGAAGATGTAGAATTTTTATTGGGGGATATAAAGTTAAGTATGGTGGATAGATATAGGTATTTGGGAATCATCTTATGTAATCAGGAAAATTGCTTGGATGAATGGGAGAAAAACTTGGTAAATGAAGCAAAGAAAAGAAAGGGTTTGGTAAAGAAACTAACAGTATTTTCGTATAATAAATATGATGTAGCTAGAATAGTATGAAAGGGAGTTGCAGTAGCAGGGTTAACATATGGTAATGATGCATTATGGGTTAGTAAAAGAGTTTTAGATTATTTAGAGCAAGTACAAAGGGAAGTAGGAAGACATGCATTAGATGCAGAGATGTGGACAGCAAAGGAGGCAATTCAAGGAGAAATGGGATGGTCAAGTTTTTATATGAGAGATGCAAAAAGTAAAATGAAAATGTTTGGTAGGTTGCAGTTTATGGATAGTAAAGGAATAGCAAAAATAGTGTTCAATTGGGTTATGAGTAAAGGGCAGGCAACAAGATGGGTGAGAAAGGTAATGCGGTATGCGAAAGATGATAAAGAATTTATATCAATATACTTGTATAAAAGATGGGATGATTGTGTTAGGAGGATTGTTGAGTGTTATAGTGGTAAGGAATGGGATAAAAGAATAGAAGCATTAGTAAAAAATAGGGAGTTGGAGAGATGGAGAACTAGTATGGAGGGTAAGAAGAGTTTAAATATATATAAAAGTAAACGGAATATTGCATGCGAGTTAATTTATGATAATAGTAAGGAAAGTAGTTTATTATTTAAGGCTTGAATGGGATCTTTAGCAACAGGAGAATATACATGTAAATGGAAAACCATGGATAATTTATTGTGTAAGGAAGGTATAGAAAATATTAGGCACCTGTTGATTGAATGTAAATGCTTGAAAGCAGAAAGTGTACAGATAATGAAGTTATGGAGAATAGACATGAACAAAGTGACTATACAGAAAGTGAGTTATTAGTTTTTATGTTGGGTTTGTGAAGAGATAAGGGGGGTTTAGATATAAAGGCCATAGAGTTGACAAAGATTATGTTGTGGAAATGGGATGGGGCAGAATATGGGAAGACTTAAGAGTGGGGAATGGAGAATAAAATGGCTAACAGGTTTATCTGGGCATAATTGCTGAGATATTCTTAACTTCGTTTAAGGAGAAGCCAAAATACATCACATCACATCAACATCACATCACATAGAATTCTATTAATTCAGTTTTTTATTGTTCAGTAACTTCTATTATCTGAATAAAAATTATGAAGGTGACTTTTAACTTTGCATGACAGTCAGACTTTATTATCTCAGCAAGAATTATGATTTATTTAAATAATATTTCTTTTTAATATTATATTGAATACACATATATTAAAAATAATAATAATAAATCCAGTGTAGTAAATAAATATAAAAGAATATTACCTATTACTACTCACCTGAATATTAATAAGCTTAATTATCATGAGTACTGAGGTTTATTTCTTCTTAAGTTCACTAGCTTTAATTTAATCTTGATTTTTCTCTTTCTAGTGTAAGAGTGGGTAAATTTTTCTGTTTGTGGCCATATAGACTTCACGCATATAAAAAATATTTTTACTTTCTAATACAGTAGTAGAGTAACCCATTGTGGTTCACCAGAAACCAACTTTCTATTTTGGATAAATTTTCATAAAATAAAACTTTTAAAATATGTTTTGGGTAATTTTAATATGATGTTCAGCATCATATATATATATATATGTTATGTGTGCTTATGTTAAAAAAAAATTTTTTTAATCTTATACTTATGCACAGGCTACAAAAATCATCTTCATGAGCTATAGTTTGCCCACCCTTGCTTTAATAAGTAGCAGTTGAATATTTTAATAAAGATTGATGTAGTGGTTCTTTTAAAAAAAGATTAAATCCTCATGCTAAATAAAGGGAGGGGAATAACAAATCATTAAAGATGACCTGCTTAAAGAATAGTATTAATGCAAGTTTTTAAAACTAACTTAGCTATTTTGAAAAAAAATTCAAATCTAATCTCTAAATAAGCTGACCTGCATTTTAAATAAGAAAATGAAGAGAGAAGGAGAAATGAATCAGCAAATGCTATTGTTTTAATTACTGTGATATAAAATTATTTAATAAGATATTAAAATTATAATTAAAATAGTATTAATTCTTAAATATAGGCAGGAACAAAATTAAATAGTGAACGCTTATTGTTTGATCACTGTTATATCAAATTTTGCACTAATATAAAAAAATAAGTGCATATTTGAAAAAGTTTTATATTATTTTTGAAAATAAATAAAGATAATATAATATACAGAAAGTATTTATATATGTGTGTGTAAACTATAAATGTTAAAATTAATATTTGTTTAAGTGTTCAGCAAAGTATGAATATTTTAAAAATCTAGGTTTATGAGATATATTGTTGAATTATTAATACATATTCACTCAATCTAGAAAAGATAAATGCTGTTCTGTTTTTTTACAATTTTGCTCTTACCAAACTCTTTCCCAAAGTCTTTATTAATTTATTTAAATGTACTTACGTAAGTAATATTTACTAAGGCTGTAACCCTCTTTTCTTCCAAAGCATAAGCTTGTGGTTAGGACCTGTAGAGGTCCATTTTTACATGCATATTCTTGAGGTTACAGCCTTAGTAAATATTACAAAGTCTTTATTATAAAACCTTAGCTGATAATCTGGACATAAACCTGTTCACATTTGTACAATTGCTGTGTGAAATAATTAACAATATGGAAATCAAAATTGAATTATTTGTATTTTCAGAATATGATTGGATTTCTGCTGTGAATACTATGCACATACAAATTACACATATGTTGAAAAGCCTTATAATCTTAATATGTATTCTATGTCTATCACTTAAATTACTTAATAAACACCATACAGTAATGCCATACGTTTTCCGATTTTTTATTTTTAATAGGCTGTTTTAATCAAATAGCTAAAATAGGTTATTACTATTTGAGTTTTATTTAAACAAAAGTATTGATCACTTTGCCATTTGGAGTCTTTACATAGAGTTAGATTTAAAGAGAATGATGTAATTACTCAGAATTTTTTTTATTGGCTTAAAATATTTGTTTATATTAGTAATGTAATTGTTACTTTTTTTTAAAGTACTTTTTTTAAAAAACATTTTAATTATCACATGATCACTATACTGTATGGAGAGTTTTGCCTGTTTAAAAAACATTTTAATTATATTATTATTATTATTAAAGCCAATCAAAAAATGCATCACGTAACTTCTAGCCTACATGATGTGTTACAGAAGAAAACACTTTTTTTCTACTTGACTGCCAACATCTATTATAAGCTTGAATAATCAGTAGATCCTAGATAGTAGTGCTGATTAAATCCATATTTAGCACTACCCAATTCATAGTCCAAATTAGTTTTCGGCTTATGGTTTTTGTTAGTAATAACTGTTTAAAATGTTTACTGTGTGAAGTTTATGTTTTTTGTATGTGTTCATTGGAACAAAAACCTAGAAAATAAATTATGTAAAAAGTTCTTAATCTAATGAATAGTTGACAATTTATTAATTAAAAATAATTAGATATCATGTTATCAAAAAGCTATACATAAAAAGAAAGGGATATACTTCTAAATAAACATGGATTAATTAAGAATTGTCTGCAATGCTTTAATATAGTGGTTATAATGGCTGACTCCAGAGCTAAAGGCCCTGGAATGGTTTCCAGCTGCCGTTAATGCTTGTACATAACTTGATTAATTAAATGATCATTGTTATTAATTATTTTGGATTTTGAATCAAAACATTTTTTAAAATTGTATTCAAAATAAAATCACATTTTTAATTGCATTTAAAGTATAAAAATTGCACCTATTTGAAATATTTTCAAATGTTTTTGTTTTTCTTTATTATTTTGCAACATTTTCTTGTAATATATGGTGGCTAACAGTAATAGCACTATAATTGTCAGTCTATATAAGCAGTTATAACTTTATTGATTCAAGTAAATTATGCTTTTATTTTTAATATTTTGTTTTAGTCTAATTTTATTTATGCTTATATTTATTGATTTAATTATATCTTTGTTTTATAGTCTTCCTCATTTGAATTCCATTATTTTAACTACCTCAGAATCTTTAGGGTAAGATTATTTTCCTTTTTTTTTTTTTTTGCTAAGTGAAATTTCTATTCATAATAAGATTTTGATTCAAATAATTAAATCAGTACATATGCTTTTATTACCATATTACACAAATTGGAATACAACAGCAAGTATCCAAAAAATTAGCTTTTATTCAAGAACTTACAGATTAAATCTCAAGAACTTACAGATTAAATCTGAAGCAGTACTACTTTTTGATTGTTTCATCAAAAATACATATACAGTATATTTCTTTTCTAAAATAATTAAATAATGACTATCTTCAAGTGAATATTTGAAAATTTTTATGCAGTAATTATATTACATAACTGCTGAGAGAAAAGATTAGAAATTAATATGTAATAAAGAATACTTATCAATTCAATCGTTTAACTCCTAGATTATTTTTATGATTTTTTATTATAAATTATATGGTGTAAGTCAATTCATGAGTCATTATTTATCAAAATTTTATTAATCAATAGGTTTGCATTATTAATTGAAAGACAACTAAAGCCATTTTATTTGTTTAAATGAATTTAAAATTTATTAACAAAAAGTATATATATATAAAAAAAGACAAATAGACAATAAATGTTTGTGATTTACACTCTAAATATCATGAAAGATATTTTCTGTATAAATTAATATTAATAAAGTAGGATGTTTGTACATCAAAAATTCATCTACATAATATTTAATATATGGTATACAAACTTTATGTGAAATGAAAATGTTGCAGTACATATACACTTTTTAAAATACAAGAAAGTTAATGACACCTCTATGATCTTTATAATAAAGTAATTGATTAATATAAAATATAATGATTATAAATTCATTTATTTGTTCACCTTCATTTTCCAAATAAAATATCAATGAATAATTGTTACAGTTCTTTTGGATTTTCACTACTTTTAACAGATATATCCAAAAATAATTTGCAATCAATGAATAAATGTATAATATTCTAAAATCAAAGTTTTAACTATTAAAATTGAGAATATAAATGTAAATTTAAACTAAATTTAACTTCATTTTATTTTCATATATATAAAACAGACAATTAACTAACTTAAAATATAATAATTGGTAATATTTATAAATATTATACCAATAAACACATAAATAAAGTATAGCTTAACATATTACCTGATCACCATCCTTCTATATGGCACTTTAATGAACACAATAATTCCAATGTCTATTCTGTAAGGTATATTTAATGACATTTACTAATCCAAACAAACTAAAAGTATCATAAACAATTATCCAAAACAATGTTTATTTATTAAATTCCAATATTCTCTAAGTATTGAATTTTATCCTTCATATAGCAAATATTTAATATCATAACGACGTCATGAATAAACAGACAGTGGTTTCCATTTATGACAATAAGACATAAAAATAAACTAGTTTAAATCCTATGTCAAAGTATATGGGAACAATTCTTATATACAATAGTATGTTGTTAGCTTCTATATTTCATTATTAAAACATTTTGTTCACATGTGATAATCATTTTCAGTAGGGAAATATTAAGCTAAATTTGAATGTTATAAATTACTTTTTCCTTCTTTTAACAAGTTTTTGATAATCCTGTCCAGTTTCCTGGACAAATATAATCCTTTTTAATCCATCATTTTTGTGGTTATCAAGCAAATACTTTCAAAATAAATATTAAAATATATATATACAAGAGAACTTAGGTATGCTCCTATGAAAGTCAGAATGTCAGAGAGTGAATTTGAATCATTCAGTTTTATAACTTTTTATAATTGACATTATTAAAACTAAGATACCGCTCTTTATTCACTCTAATACCAAAATCACCCTGTGATCCATGCTTAAAATTTCTTTTACAATAATAATAAAAAAATTAAAAAAATAATATTTTACAATCATTACACATAACAAATAATATTTATTTAAAACTCAAATAATATTCTTTAACATAATACAAACTAAAATAATTTACACCACATTCTCACTATATTTAATATATATTGTACCGGATGATTGGAAGAATGCAGTAATAATATTAATATTTAAAAAAGGTGATAAAGAAGATATTAGAAATTACAGACCTATCAGCCTTTTATCAGTTTTATATAAAATTTTTACCAAGATAATTACAACTCATCTACAGAGAACCTTGGATTTTCACCAACCAAGAGAACAAGCTGGATTTAAAAGTGGTTTTAGTACAGTAGATCATATTCAAGTATTGAGAGAAGTTATAGAAAGGACAAATGAATATGAGTTGTCATTATGTTTTGGATTTGTAGATTATGAAAAGGCATTTGATTCTATAAATATTTCTTCAGTGATTAAAGCATTGGATCATCAAGGTATAGATCCAGGATATTGTCATATTTTAAAGAATATTTATAAAAATGCAACAGCAACAATTAGATTACATAATGATACTGGGAAAGTCAATATTGAGAAAGGTGTAAGACAAGGTGACTCCATATCTCCAAAACTTTTTACAGCAGTGCTGCAAGAAGTATTTTGTGGATTAAAATGGGAAACTAAAGGAGTGAAAGTAAATGGAGATTATTTAAGTCATTTAGATTTCGCAGATGATGTAGTTGTTTTTGCAAATAATGCTTCCGAGCTGCAGGAAATGTTGCAGGAGTTATCAGATGAAAGTAGAAAAGTAGGACTAAAGATAAATGTTAAAAAGTCTAAAGTAATGTTTAATCTATTTGCTCAAAATATGAAAATAAAGATTGATTATGATGAATTAGAAGAAGTTAAGAGTTACAAATACCTTGGTCAGATTATTAATGCAGATGGAAACATAATAGAGGAAATTAATCATAGAATTAAACTTGGTTGGAGTGCTTTTGGTAGAAATAACTTGATATTAAAAGGAAATATGCCTATGTGTTTGAAAAGAAAGGTTTTTAACAAATGTGTTTTACCAGTTCTTACTTATGGATCTGAGACTTGGACACTTAATAGAAGATCAATACAGAGACTTCAGACCACTCAAAGAAGTATGGAGAGATGTATGTTGGGAGTAACAAGAAGAGATCGAAAACGCAATGTATGGGTAAGAGAACAAACAGGTGTTACTGACCTCATTGAAAAAATTAAAAGATTGAAGTGGAGTTGGGCTGGACATATTGCTAGAAGAGATGATAATAGATGGACAATTGAAATTTTAAACTGGATTCCAAGAGATTGTAAAAGACCCAGAAGGAGACCACATGTAAGATGGATGGATGAAATAAGAAAATGCGTAGGGGTGATGTGGAGAAGAGAAGCTAAAGATCGGAGAAGATGGATTAAACTTGGAGAGACCTTCATCCTGCAGTGGATTGATAATGGTTGATAATGATAATGATGATGATGATTCCAACAAAATATTACATATATCATATAAACTTAACAATAGACCCATTTAAGACATTAAATATTTATATAGAATCTATTACTCATGAATTCAGTAAATAAAATAAATAGAATAGAAAAACAATAATAATTTTATCAAAGTTATAAACTCTATTATTTACAAATGCATTTTAGATGAATAAAATTAATCTATAATTTTATGCTGCAATAATAACATATTTCTTCTTTTAATATTTTTTTATCCTTAACAACCTATTTCAATGTGCTTAGGCTAATAAAAATAATAAAAATTTTACATTTGATATTTTACCACATACTAACACCAAATTTCAGTTGGCACAATGTATATATATATATGCATATGTTGAAGGATTGCAAAAAATACTTTATATATTTATTTGCTTTATTTTTAGAGGAACATTTAAATTTGACGATATAATGGCCAAAGGAACCAGCTCTGAGCAGCAAGAATTAGAAAAGCTCCAAAAGGAAATTCAATTTGATGATCCAGCTATGATTTTATTTACATCAGTAAGTTTCTGCAGCTTTACATGATTTAAATATTTTTGGCTTCTTTAGATTCAATTACTTGTTTGTCATTTTATTATGTAATTTATTATTAATGAAGTAAACATTGTTTCATTTATATTAAAGTTTAGATGTCTGTGAAATGGGTGCAGTAAAAATAAAATATGTTCACATTAAAAGAAATTAGGATTTTTTATTTTACTTAAAAAGTGATATTACATTATAACAAAAATTGACATCAACAAAGAATTTGAGCATTCCATCACCAGATTTTCAATAGTATGGATGGCTGATGAGTTGGAGGATGGAGTAGATGGAAGCCTGTCTATTAAAGTTTGAAGATTTATTATCTTAATAGAAAACCAAGCTCTTATTATATATATATGAGAAATAATGATCTGGATCAACTGTTGAGTGCTGGTTTAGTATGAAATACATATATTGGAAGTCATTTATCTTTTTCACATGTGAGTGGACATGTGTATCAGTTATATGAATTTGAGTCAATGCTGAAGGATGCTTGAAAGTCATATTTAAATCCTCTACAATTACATTTAATTTCCAAATATATTAAATTACATTTAATCAAAATTACCCCAAATTCACAACTCAACCAGACTAGCCAAGAAAATAAACTCTAAATCACTATGAAGGGTTTCATTGCTACAAGCAGACTTCTCAAATGTAAAGTGTAGTTCTTTACCTTTGAGAAGTCTGCTTGTAGCAGTGAAACCATCGGTAGTGATTTAGAGTTTGTTTTCTTGGCTAGTCTGATTAAGTTGTGAATTTGGGGTAAATTTGATTATTTATTGACTAGTTTAGTTTTATGCTTTTAACATTTAAATTATACTTGTATTCTAATATAACAAAAATTATATTTTAAGAAATTGGTTTTTTGAATAAGCATTTATTAAAATATAAGTGATAAATTATGTATATCAATAATAGAAAAAAAATCTCTATCACTATAACTTAAATATCAAAGAAAGTCTTTCAGTTCTGATTTTATAGGACAGCTATTTTTATGTTTTTGTAGCAATCAGAAATACCTCAACAAATTGTGGTTAGACAGCACAGTATTTTTTTAAATTTTATTTTCTACTTGTATTTGCATATATAGATATGTGTATGATAATATTCTTGTGGACTCATAACTAGTACTAGTAAATATAAATTTGGTAAATCTAAGATACCATAGCTTGTTGTAATTTCCTTTATCTATTATTTAAACTTTTTTGTTTTGCTTCCACATATCTTGATATTTTTCAAATCAGGGCATTACATGAATTACCTAATTTGTATTTAATTTTTTAAAATAGAAAAATATATAACATTAAAATATTAATAAAATGACAAAGGCATACTAAAATTTTCTAAGCGATCATCATTTAATCTATTACAAATGGACCTCAATTGAGAAGGTCTATTTGTAATAGGCAAATTGAAAAGATCTATTTGTTATATCTCAAGCTATGCTAGTGTAGAGAATTTTAGTGTACTTTGTCATTTTACAAGTATTTTAATGTTAATTTTATATATTGCATAGTAGTAGTAATCTTTTTTATATCACTATTTTAGTGCTACCTATGTTTTTATAAATAGTCAGTAATAGTGGGTAATGCATACTAAGTTAATAGCTAGATCTGGTTGATATCACTATTTTATGTTTATTATTCTTGCTCACATTGATGTCTTTATAATAGAATGATATAGTGGATTAATTTTGTTTTTGCAATAATCTTGTTACTAATATTCATTAAGAATGGTATTATTGATAGTTGTTCAGCTGTTAATAACATCAATTTAAACTACACAGTAGAGAAAACAATTAGAAATTACTTTCATATACAATGTTGAAAATTATACAAATTGACAGGTCTTTTATATGTCTATCAAGACTAAAACCTTAGTACATGCACCTTGAGTGCTTAATTTTAGCAAGAGAGACCTCTACAAATCATAATGCAAGATTCGACTTTATAAAGATAAGAGGGACCCTCTTATCTCTAACCTATTTTTCGTAATTATATAGGCAAATCTAAAGCATTTTGATTTGGGAGCATGAAGCTAATAAATTCTTCACTGATTAAGTCCACTATTTTTATTAAACATTAACATTCATGAAATCTTTCGATTTACAATGAGTCAATATTCAGATATTAAATTTAGAAATATTTTGAATCAATTTAAAGTTGTAAATATTAATTCTTATTAAGCGCGATGTCAGCATGTAATACTTATATAAGGCTAAAACCTTAGTACATGTGCCTTGCATTATGATTTATAGAGGTTTCTCTTGCTAAAATTAAGCACTCAAGGCGCATGTACTAAGATTTTAGCCTTATATAAGTATTACGTGCTGACATCGCGCTTAATAAGAATTAATATTTATGACTATCAAGAGTAAACTTGTTAGCACCTAATAATAAAAATTAATTATTTAATTAAATAAGTATAATCAAAAGTATATGTTTAGGTCTTAAATATTTGATATAGTCAGTTTAGTGCCCTAGTAGAGTGATAAAAGCTAAAGATATTAAATCAATTCTCAGATAAAATCTTAATTTGAATAGAAGTATTAAGTTAGAACAAACATTTATGCCTTCAACATCACATTTTGAACAATAAACTTTAGATTATAATTTCGAATTATTATAGACTAATAGACTTGATATAAAAGATCCTGTATCTATTTTATTATGAATAAGCAAAATACAATCTCTGTTTTATCTAATAAACACAATCATTGTAACCATTATTTTGGTGGTCTAATGGTAGTAATCTCTGCATAACAGTCTGTACAATTATGTAAAAATAATAGATATCTCTGATTATCATAACTAGAAATAAATATGATGTTTGCAAGCCATATGGAACTTAGCTTTTGTTTAAAATAAATATATCAGATGGTCTTTCTGCAAAGCAAAGTCTAAACAACTTGAAAGTGATTTTTAAAAAATATAATTTTAAATATCAGAATTTTAAAAAAATCTTTAAATCAAACAAAAAAATGTTGTTTGGTATGAACTTCAAACAAATGTCAATACAATTGATTTTCTTTTTAAAAAAATTTTAATATAGTATTGTTTCATGATTTTTTTTTTTATAACAATATTGAATATAAACAAATTTTTGAATATTTATCCAAACTCTCCATACATTAGTGCTACTCTATGCAAGCCTTAGTAATCATTAGATTCAGGAAGGTTTGCAATAAAATCCTCTTCTAGTGCCTACTCATCCAATATCCCCAGACTAGTTTCTAGCATGTAGCTTTTATCAGTGAGGAGCTGAGAGCACTGCACTTAGATCTAACAATCTAATGCCACTCTCCAACAGCCAACTTTTACCTATTTAGTTAACTATAAAACTAGGAGCTCAAGATAAAAGCATATTAATGTTTTTAATCCAAGCTCATTTGCCTGTGTAGTCATATATATCAGAATCCAGTTCAACATCTGTACATTTTGGTGTCCTTAGTTTATCAAAAATCATAGTTACCATCATCTTATAGGCAGTAATGGTATTAAACCACCAAAACATCACATGATCACCATTTTCTGTGTGTACACAAGCTGTTATTAGAAATAGCAAACACTTCATGCAATAAAGCCACCCAGTACAAACTTGTCACTGGTGAAAGCCACAAGCTAGAAATTTGTCTGGGGATATTGGATGAGAAGGCACTAGATGGGGGATTTTATGCAAAACACCTCCTGCATTCACTGATTATTAATGCTTGCACTGGGTGAAACTACTGTATGGAGAGTTAGCTAGTAATAATAACAGCTTGTGTAAACATACAGAATGGTGATCATGTGATGTTTTGGTGAATATAGACCCAAAATGATTTTTATATAAATTATCATCATCACTATTTTTCATAATCACTATTAAAAGTGAATAGCCATCCCAAGTCTAGTAATATAAAGAAGGAAGAACAAAAAGATGAGTTTTGTAATTACTTTACAACATGCTGGTTCTTAATCTTTTTATTTGATCTCTTGAAATGTTGTATGCTAATTTTTATCTGAAGCAAACCTTTTTTGTTGTTTAGAAAGACTCCAATATGTTGATTAATTTTGCAACAATTGATCTGACTACAAAATCTCAGAGTGTTAAAACTTAATTAGATTGAATAGCATAAAATAAATATAGGAGTTTTCTACATTGATATAGCCAATAACCAAAACTTAGTCTGGGGATTTGAATTATCACTGCTGCCTTTTATTCACTGATTTTCTGCATAG
Organism: Epiperipatus broadwayi; assembly: GCA_028023455.1. Classification (NCBI taxonomy): domain Eukaryota; kingdom Metazoa; phylum Onychophora; class Udeonychophora; order Euonychophora; family Peripatidae; genus Epiperipatus; species Epiperipatus broadwayi. The sequence continues at coordinate 8,509,539 of JAQFVV010006222.1, forward strand.
ATAATCCAGAGTGCTGTTAGGGCATTTGCCAAATGTAAACTAGGAGAGTTGTTATGGTTATACAGAGGACAGTTTTTGTACAATACTAATAGGTAAAAGCAATTGTAACTTGTGAATTTGAAGAAAAAGCACAATTTCAGATATATTGATTAAATTAATGAAATATAATGTTTTTTTAATAATAATAACAGCATTTATGATGATGAACAATGCAGCAGATGACGATATATAATACAAAGCAAAATAAAGATAATCAGGATAATATTGCATATTATATATAATGATAAATTACATCAGTGTGTGATATATAATTAATAAAGTGATTAAAAACTTATAAAAAGAGTTTGAAAAAAAATTAAAGCATCATTTTGTAAATTAATTACTTCATTTTTGAAAATGCATTTTAATAACTTTAACTAGATCTTCTAGGAGAAAGTGAAGCCTTGAATAGATTGTATTTATTTATTTAAAAAATAAGCAAATAGTTTATTGCTCAGATGACAACTTGTTCTCCAGTATAGGAACATATTCTTAAAACCATCACTTTAACACTATGATAAAGTTCTCAGACTAATTATTTGTTAATGCTGAAGATAAAATAATATCATGAGGAAAATGCATAATTTGACATCCTTTTGTTTAATAAAGTTATTAAAAATGATATGCTCTGAAATCATTATCCAGTCATGGAATAATTTAGATAGAATTTATTTGGAATATCTTATTACCCTACTGTTTGTATCTTTAACATTTATGACATAGTCATTGATGTGACTGTTCAGTTCATCATCATATCATACGATGAATTTAAATGCAACTTGATTACTTACATTTTAATTGTAAGTTTGGGTTATTTTCATCATTTAGAATTAATTGTTAAATCTCTTTAGAAAAATTTCTATTTTATTTAAACTTTTCAAATATATTCAGTTGTTAGTAATAGCATATAGGTTAGTGCAAAACACAATGTTTTGTGTGGTTTTGTTGTCCTGTAGATGGCATGGTCAGTGACAGTATTAGCATGGTTATTGAACTTAGGATCTTTAGATTCATGAATAATGAATTTAACATGTCTCTAACCAACTGGATTCTTCTGGAAAAGACAATAATCAGTAAAAATTGTATATACTTGTCTATAAGGTCCTTCTGGTTTCTTTTTTTTTTTTAAAAAGTAGTAGACCATGCATCAGTAAACATATGTATGACAGGAAAAAGACAAGAATATTGGATAGAAATGAAAAAATAAAAAGGAAGAAAATTTAAAGAAGTCATCTATGATAAAGCCACATAATCCCATAAATTAACATAGTGTGATAATTAATAGTGTTTGGAAACCACTCATAAATTCTATTTTTAAGGGGAAAATAGAGAAATTAAGAGGATTTTCATAAATAAATATGTAAAATTTCTATTGACTGTTGACAATATAGCATAGTTGATTAGAGCATCATATTAAACTCAGTATTCATGAATCTAAAATCCCAGGTTTGATTCCCATGATAATATTGTCACTGATCAAATGAAGAGAAAAGAAAATATCACTCGAAACATCTGTATGCTATTATTAAGAATTATTGAATATATTTGAAAAGTTTCAATAAAGTTTGAATTTTTTTAGACATTTAACATTTAATTCTAGATGTTGGAAATAGTTCAACATATAATTATAAATTAAATAATGTCACCACAACCTTTTAAATAAGCATTAGAAACTCTCCTGTTATTTTTCTTGTTGTTCTTAATACTTTTAAAGTTTTGGTAACATTAAAACTTAAAAGCATCTCATTATCAATTTTTTACTTATCCATAGTTTTACAGAGTATTATAACTTAAACTATTATAATTGTGATTTTGGTGTACTATTTTCATATCTAGAATGCTAAAATCAATTTTAACATTGAACAAAAGCTATTATGAAAGATATACATTAAACATCACATGATCACCATCTCTATACTAGCACATAATTTGTTGTAAACAAAGGTAAAACTCCCCATACAGTAGTGCCACCCTGTGCCAAACAGAGTAATCAATGGATGCCAGAAGGCTTGTGCATAAAATCCCTATCTAGTGCCTACTCATCCAAGGCTCCTCACTGATGATGGCCACAAGCCAGAAACTAGTCTGGGGATATTGGATGAGTAGGCACTAGATAGGGATTTTATGCACAAGCCTTCTGGCATCCATTGATTACTCTGTTTGGCACAGGGTGGCACTACTGCATGGGGAGTTTTGCCTTTGATATACATTAAAAAAAACATATAGCTTCAAATTTACTAAATTTTATAAATTAATATTTGGGATATTTAGCTAAAACTAATAGTCATGATATTAAATACATCTTTTCTTGCCACAGGACTTTAATTAATATTGATTATAGTTGTTTATCATTTTAGTTTAATATCCTAAACATCAAATAATTTTTAATTAATAATTTAATTAATAATAGATGCTTTTCTTTATACTTTGTCATGGACTTATTCTTTTTTGTGACTTTTTAATGTCCAGATAGTGTAAATGTTTTCATTTTTTGTTTATATATTTTACTGTGTGATATATATATATAAAGCAAACCAATTTCTCACACTGCATATATATATACACCAACTATTTTTATCAGATATGCTAGAGAATTGACACCAGTTATGAGTGTTCAAGTCTCAAATTGATAAAAATATGTTTAACTAAAATATTTATAATATGAGAGATCGGTTTGTTTTTTCTATGTTAAATAGCATCATCAATATTAAAATCATGCTTGCAAAAAAGCATTGAGATTTGCTTCAATAAATTATATATAATATCTATTTGTATATACAACTACTACTACAATTTGCAAAATGTGCTAAAACTGCTAATTATAATATATCCTAGATTAATTTATATAAATTTATAATTACCTTTGCTCTGAAATTAATGTATTTCTGTCCTCAATTTTTTAAATACGTTTTGCAAACAACATCTCTATGAATATGTCTTTAGTCAGTTACAAATTTTTATGCAGTGAGTAAAATTTTTATAAATGTATATTTGTGTCTTTACATATATACATCATATGTCTTATATTTTTAGGGTACAACTGGTAATCCAAAAGGTGCTATGCTCAGCCATTTCAATATCATTAATAATGCTTATTTTGTTGGACAAAAATGTGATTATCATACAAAGGTAACTTACATAATGATAAATAAAATAATATGTGAATAATACATCATATTATTTTAAAATTATCTTTTAATTTATTTATTTTTTGGTATAAATTATTATGATTTTACTGCATGTTAAAATTGTGTGGTAGATTTGATACAAATATCTCAAAACTATATGTATTTTTTGTCACGAGATTAAAATAAAAACAATTTAAAAATAAAAGAATTACTGACAAGAAGTTTTTCTAAAATGTCTGATATCTATATATTTTCATGTACAACATTGATGTAAATATTTGAACCATTTGTTCTTTTTAAAAAAGAGTCCCTTTTTTTCACTTTCTTTTACTGCATTTTACATATTATACTTAACATATATAAATATTATTCAACTTTGTATGTACTTATATCCATGAAATTTTTTATTTGTTTAAAGTGTACAATTTCAGCTGTATAATAATTTTTTTCAGAGTTTATTCTTTTGTAGGAAAAAAAACCCATTATAAAGTTAAAACTTTTAAGTTTTAAATGAGGCAAAACTCTCCATACAGTAGTGCCACTTAGTGCAAGCCAGAGTAATCAATGGATGCCAGAAGGCTTGTGCATAAAATCCCTATCTAGTGCCTTTTCATGCAATAACCCCAGACTAGTTTCTAGCTTGTGACTTTCGTCAGTGAGGAGCCTTGGATCTGAGAGCATTGCATTGCATGGAAATAAGTGCATAATAAATCTACTAATATTTTTAATCATATTGAATATTAATTATAAATTTATTTAATGCACATTAATTACATAAGTAATATTTACTAAGGCAATAATCCTCAAGAATAAATTATTATTTGATTATTTTATAGACTTTAAGTCATAGAAATTACAAAATAAATATAGAATTTTCATTAATATATTGCTATTAGCTTTTTTTTTCATTCTGATTATGCCTCAAGCATTTAGACTACTGATAAGAATAGTTAGCTTGAGACTTTTGAATCAATTTCCAAACAAAAATATAAAATTAAAAAATTCAGACACCAGGTGAATAAAAATATTGTCTTGTGGTGCTGTTTTTGTGTTTACTTTCATATTATCTTCTGGCCAATAGATCATATGATTATTTAATAAATGTTTCAAATTATACCATTAATACTTTTCTAATATATATTGATAGTAAATTATGTTAATAATCACATAATTAAAACATTCCAATTGTTGTAACCAATCTGTATTAAAAATAAGATTCACATAGATGCAGTATTATTAAGGAAGTTTTATAGAAATTTACATAAGGAGGTACTAACTAAATGATTCATGGAACATATGTAGCTTATCTGTCTACAAGTACTATAGCTAGACTGACAAAATATAATCTTAAGATTCTAATCAGACCTATGATATTTTTTCATGTAGCAGGCTTATAGCCAAACTAGATAACCATCCAGTATTGGTCATTACATAATATTTAGTATTCTTAGCTAGGAAATAAAACAAGGAAAGAACATCATTCAAAGCCTTCTTATTAGCAGTTGTCAGATCTGGTAAATAATTCCTAGGGGACTATTAAAAATGACTGTTTTACTTTTTACATATGTTAGAATTACATTTTAGTATTAATTTTCCTCTTTGTTTGTATTTGTAATTAAAATTTGCAAACGTTTGTTTGTCTGTATATTGAAATTTTTTTTTTTTATCTATAACCTAATGAAGTGCTAAAATATTTGCTAATTTTGAAAAGTATGATTTGAGAACCATGAGAGAGTCTATTGAAATAGTAAAAAGACCAGTAGTTTAAATAAATCTGATGAATTACAACCTATTCCAACCTTGTTGAGACCACTTATTTTATCTTTTATTTCTAAAAATCAACTTGAAATAAATTAATTGTAAAACTGAAGGAAATAAAAATTTTGTTAATTCAATTCTAAATAATCAGTTATCAATTATATATAAGAATGATTGTTCTTTTCTTCATGCTCAATCTCATTATTATTTAAGATATAGAAATTCTTCATTAATCTTGACAATAATGAGTGATTATTTCATTGAAATATTGGGGTTTTAAACAAAATTATTCATGGTTTATCCCAAAAAAGATTGTATTTAACCATGACAATATTAAATATAATATATCTATCCAGTGGCATAATTAGAAAAATTGGGCCTGAAAGCAGAAATTCAAAAAGGGCTCCATTTTAAAATTCGGAATTTTGATTTTTCATGTTTTTACAAGTCAATAAACATCACATGATCACTATTTCTTATGCTTGCTTATAACTGTTGTTAATATAGGCAAAACTCTCCATACAGTATTGCCACTCAGTGCAAGCCAGAGTAATCATCCATTAATTACTCTGGCTTACACTGAATGGCAATACTGTATGGAGAGTTTTGCCTATATTCACAAGTTTATTGGCACCTGGGCTGTGTGGGCCACAGGCATTGCCTTCCTTTGTGACTCAGTAGTTATGCCTCTGTGTCTATCCATATGATTACAGATATATATGTATTTATATTTTTATATATAGATTAAAACTTCTTTTTCTTTATTTTAATGTATTAGCAGTAATTTATTTTTTCAAATATATATAATTGGCACATCTTTTTGCTTTGAATTTATATTTGAATCTGGACTTTAAAATAGTTACCTAATATCGATTGATAAATAGTATGTGAACTATTCTCATTTACAAATAAACAATGAAAGAAAATCTTAAATCTCTATCTGGCACTTGAAGACTTGTGTGTGATGTCTTCTCCATTCCTCATTTCACTCATCCAGAAACAATTTATTTAAAGATAGTTTTATCTTTAACTACAGAATGTAATGTATGGGTGTGTTTGTATATACAAAAGTGTGTCATTAAAAAATATTTTGAAGTATGACAATCGCTGAGTGCTTTATGTTATAATATTTTTTAATGAAATATTTTTTATTATAGGATCATCGTATTTGTATCACTGTTCCTCTTTACCATTGTTTTGGATGTATTCTTGGCACTCTGTCTAGTGTTGTGCATGGTGCATGTTCAATTCTGCCTGCTCCTCGCTTTGATGCAGCAATGACTTTGAAAGCAGTACAAGATGAAAAGTTATTATTATCACTATCAGTAATAGTTAATTAGACTGCAGTATTTATTTATTTTATTAGTTGTTTTTTTTTAAATTTAAATAATTTTTAGTTTACCAAAACTATCATTACTTTTAACAATATTAATAGTATATATATATTTTCTTTAACGTTAGTGAATCTAAATAAAGTCTTAGTACACACTATATGTTGTTTTTAGATTGTTTTCTTTTCAGAAAGCATAATAAATAATTTGAAAAATTTTTGAATATGTAATATATAGGACAGATGTCATGTGATATAAAATGGTTGCTCCTTGATCAGAATCAGAAGATTCTGCGATAGGCTATATACCCCAAAATATTCTCTCTTTTTCTAAAACTGTTATATACCACAATAAACTTATCTTATTATTATTTATTAAATCATTTTTCCAGTCTTGATTCAATTTTTTGTTTTATTAATTATAGATTTTTTTTTATAAAAATTAAAAAAAAAATCATAAAATGTCTACATCTTTAAATTTCTTCCACTATTTCACACAGTTTATTCTGCTCCTCTTTCAGGGTACTACACTCCAAAAATACATATTCAATATTCTCTTTCTTATCTCCATATGAACTATATCTACAGTACAAATCTTTTTCTCATTTTTGTATTCTTTCTCTAGTATCTAAAGCTCCAATCCTTGCACTATATAATGAAAGGTTTCCTCAGCATGTTTTTTGTTTTTTATTCTTGTATATAATGCTAAGTTATTATTTTTATTCATATTTATTTTTCATAATTTGGTTTATTTTTCTCTAAACAACTTATCTATCATTTTTTCTCATATCTCATAATTAAATAGTCTCTAAATATTTATCCCATTTCTTTTATAAATATAACAGAAATAAATTTTGCTTCATGTAAAACTTTCTTTACCCAATGTCTTTGTTGCCCTCTTCATATATTCCAATTCAACGATATTTTTTGTTAATTTATTGTTGCAAGATCTATATTTTATTTTTAAATAATAACAAAAACATTGGACAAATAGTTAGATTATATGATAATATAATAATTTATATATACAAAGACTTTTGACAATTTTAGCAAAGAAAATAATAATTCTAATGTATTTATATATGCAATGTATTTTAAGCACTACGTGGTATTTGAATATCACGCCACACACTGGGCAGCCATTTTAACATTCTACCCACAATCTTGTTCAAAGAATTTAGTGTGTATAAGTAGCTATTACCCTAAACTTCGAGCACGTATATTTATGAGCAAAGGCAGAAGCCCCTCTCAAGTGCCAATCTTATCCATTAATAAGAATTATACGTCTCGAAAGCGCAAACAAAAGTTCCAATGGATACTCTTTGGGTATTTTATCCTAACTAGCTCAATCTCGAGGGTCTGGGAAAACAATGTTTATCAGGAGAACAAAGCTATGGATGATCTCATTAAGAGATGCCTTATATCTCTAAATATAATTTCTACCTAAATCCAATCCTATTACAATAGCCCATCAGTCAACAGAAACCCAGAATGTAAATAATATATATAAGTGGTAATTAATTCTAAGATTTATTAGCATGTGTACACATATATTAATATCTTAAACATATAATTCATTTATTCCATTACATATACATATATAATTCATACACATATTAACGAAAGCATGTGATTACACGTCAGAGTTGCATTTTTTAAACATTTTAATAAATTATTAATTTACTTTATTTAAATTGAAATAACACATGTTTCTTTAGCCATTATTAAATGTTCATTTAAGGCATATTAAGGAAAGATCAAAGTTATCTCTTAAGAGCGAATGTTCTCGTGGCTGAGCCTAATTATCTGTAAGCTTACAGCATAGAGAATATGTTGATTTTAACGAAAGTCACTGGTCCGAACGATGGTGATAAGTTCTGAAATATTCTGGCCAAAAACAATCCCTATTAGAATTTAAGTAGATGAGTTTGGCTTGATTGTGAGAGGATCTGGTTGTTAGAGTTCCATGGCCATTACGCTTGATTGACTAAATGGCAAATCCATAAATAAAGTTCAGGCGGGTTTCACAATATCTGTCCATTGAGTGGTCTGATGAACCTAAATGATTATTCTACCCCTGCATGTATACGTGAATAAAATTCTTAATTAATACTTAGGTTGATCAGTTTATACTTATCACTTCATTGCTTTTCTTAATTTTTTTAAATCACGACTAAAATCACTGAAAACAAAAATAGTTCTATTTATTAGTGCTCTTTAACCTCACTTTTCTTTTCTATTCTTATGCTGATGGTCTGATCTCAAGAATGCTTTTTCTTTCATTGTTCTAAAATATGCTCGACCAGTTCTAAGAATTCCGGTGGACAGTCATTAACTGAAACTGCCCACGGCACAACTTTCCATTCTATTGATTATTTTCCAGCCTTATATGTTTAATAGGTTTTGATTAAGAAACACATGTTATCACTGGCATTTAAATCTATCTTACGATATTAATAAACAAAATATCTATTTAAAACACAGATAAATAAAAATATATAACGCAACTCTACATATAATCGCTTCTCTACATTCTCTCATATAAATATATTAGTAATTTTCACCCATTATATTAACACACACAACGAATATATATACATTCGTACCTCTAATTGATTAACATACTCATTCATACTCTTGTGTAACAGGGTTCGAATGACTATTGTAAATTTTTACTGCTTCGACCTATTTACTTCGCAACAACACTGGCAATTAAACCCGTATTCGAACCCAGCTACTGTTACATACCCCCCTGGTGCAATAGCCTTCAAATACCCTCTGTGTATTTGAATGGCTTCTTAAACGCCTCTTTCTATCCTTTGTCCCTCTCTGGGTTTGCAAAGGGCTTGAGTGACCGAGCATTGTATGACCCCCTTCCTGTCTGGTATCCACCCAAAATGCATGTTTCCCTTAACTCTTTGTTATCGTAAATGGGCCCTCATATAGATTGCAAAACTTTTTGCAAATAAACTTTCCAGGTTCACTTACATGGGGGGTCCTCACCATTACTTGGTCTCCCACCTTAAAGGAATGAGAGGAACTCTTGAAACCATCTTTTCATTGTATGCTTCTGTGAACCATCGATTGGTATGTTTGCTGTCTATCATTTTCTATATCAATAGGAGGTTATTCCATTCCTGGAAACTCAGTTTTGAATAACTTGGGCACATGTTTCCCAAAATCCAAATGTATTGGAGTGAACCCAGTAGATTCATTCACTGCCCAGTTCATATAGTTTAAAATGTCCGGCAGATGTTTAACCCACCTCCTATGGTCTGCTTGGACATAAGTACGGAACAACCTACTCAATTCCCGCATCGTTCTTTCACAGGGATTGGACTGAGGGTTCCTGATTGAGGTTAGCACATGTCCTATTTTCACTCGTTCAGTCCATCTTGCCCATTCCTTCGAGACAAATGGGGTCCCATGATCCGATATGATAGTTTGCGGTTTTCCCACCGAAGGAATATGTTTCTTTTCCAGAACGGGTATGGTGTTCCTCGTGTTGGCTTGTGGGATGGGATATGCGGATACTAGTTTGGAGAATAAGTCATAAACAACCAAGAGGTATTTCTTTTTATTGAAGGCAGGCAGTGGGCCATAAAAATCAATTGCAACCATTTTCCTTAGGTTCTCTGGGGATCACGGACAACATCGGAGCGGTATATTTCCTATTTGCTGGCTTAACCCTCTGGCAAATTTCGCATTGCCCAATAATGGCTGCAACTTTGCCATGCATGCCTGGCCAGTAGAACCACCTCCTAATCCACCCTTCGGTTTTCATTATCCCATAGCGGCCGGACATGCGGTGCATGTGTTCCACCACTGTGTGTGTTCCACCACTGCGGTCCTCATATGACACAGGATGATGGATCTCCACTCCTCTGCATTTTGCTTAAATTTCTGAATATTTTGCCCGGCCTCTGCATTTTGCTTAAATTTCTGAATATTTTGCCCGGCCCAACCCCCCATTAATTTAGCTTCTTTCCCCTCCAATTGGTCAATGACGGGCTGTAGTTGTTGGTCTTCTCTCTGAAAGTACTCCAGGTACCTCAAATCACTTTCAAGTCCCTCATCTGTTCACAACCCTATGCTTGCTATATACAGATTCTCAGTACACAGATGATGTGAGTGATTGTTCACTGGATTGCAGCTGAGGGCATCAGCTACCACGTTGTCAGACCCTTTACAATACCTCATCATATAGTTGTATTCTTGGAGGTATAAGCTCCAACGTACTAATCTGCTGTTAGCTGTGGTTGATAAATTTCAGACTTTTGTGGTTGGTAACCACGATGACCTCCGAGCCCAGTAACAGTGTGCGAAACTTCTGAAAGGCCCACACAATGGCCAATGCCTCTTTCTCAGTGGTTGTATAATGTACCTTGGGGCCCTTGAGTAGCCTGCTAATAAAATATAATACAACCATTCTGCCATATTCTTGCTCTTGAGAGCTAAAGTCACTCCAAGACCATATCCACTGCTATCTGTCTGAACTATGAATGGCTTTGAAAAGTCAGGAAAGGCTAGCATAACCTGCTTCAAGAAACCTGTTTTCACTCTTTGGAATGCTTGGTCCTGTTCTTTCGTCCACTTCCACTCACTACCCTTTTTTAATAACTTCACCAATGGTTCCATCCATTCTGCAAACCGGTCTTGAAAACGGTTGTAGAATGTACACAGGCCCAGAAATGATCGGACCTGCTTCTTGGATCTAGGCCTTGGAAAGTCGTGAATAGCCGAGATCTTATCCGGGTGTGGTTTGAGTCCCTAAGCTCCCACCATGTGCCTAAGAAAAACCACCTCTTTCTGATACAGTGTGCTCTTCTTGATATTTATTTTTATGCCCTTTTTTTCACATTCCTCTAGAAATAGTCCTACTTGCCATATGTGTTCCTGAATATCAGTTGAGGCTATCAGCACATCATCCATGTAAATCATGACCATGTCCTTTATCTCTGAGGATAGCACCTGATCCAAGCACTTGAGTAACCCTGCCCTACTGTTTATTAGGCCAAAAGGCATCCTGTTAAATTGATATGAATGGCCTTCATATCTGAATGGTGTGTATTGGCAGTCGTCTGGATGTAACTTAATTTTCCAATAACTGGCGGTTAAGTCGAAGGTTGAAAATACCTTCTTCCCTTGGAACTTCCTCAGTAATTCTTGCATTGAAGGTGGTACATTACAGTCCGGTACAGTCACTTTATTTAACTGTCGAGCATCAAGACACAGTCTAACAGACCCATCCTTCTTTTTAACTACCACCATCGGGTTGCAATACACCAATGAGCATTTCGATATAATTCCCCACTCCAGCATCTGATCTATTTGCTCCTTCACTTCCTTTCTGTATTGGTATGGAATGGGATATGATCTAGCTTTGAATGTCTGCCCATCTCTCACCCTAATTCTTTGCTCAAACCCTGGGATAACTCCTGGCTTGTCTGAAAAGACTTTGTGATACTTGGTCAGTGTTTGTTGTAATGGATTATCTTGAACTTTTCCTTCTACTTTCATTCCATCTATCTCATTATCTTTGAGTTTCACCAGGATCTTTTCCTCCAGATGTATCATTCCTATCGACCATTGTGGTCCCTCTGCAAGAAAACATATCACTTCACCCTCACACATGACCTGATCCCTCTCATAGTCAAGGTTACATTTGTACCTATTTAGAAAATCTGATCCCAACAAGGCCTCATGTACTAAACCTTTCATTACAAGGAACACATGTGGATAGCTCCTTCCATTGATTTTTAGATCTATCCATATCTGCTTCGGCTCTACTTTAGCTCTCCGGTTGTCTGCCATTGCTATGTGAACTGTTTTTAGAGGGAGAATCGGTATATCTGGTTGTTCCCTTCTAATTTGGTGGTATAACTCTCTGCTACTACTGAGACCTGGCTACCCGAATCCATGAGTGCTTCAACATCCATTGAACCTATCTTTATAGGGATGATTGGACATGTCTGGTGTGCATATCCCGGAATTCAGTCTTCCCAAGAACATATTAAATTTCCTATTCTTTTTGCCCCCTGCTTATTAGCATTTGTGTCTCCTTTGGACCTAACCTTATACTCCTCTGCTGTCTTCTTTCTGCATCTATTTATAGTTGGCTCAACATTTTATCAATTATCATCACTGATCTTTCTCCTCTTTTTCCCAGCATCCACCTAATTTCATTGGGTAACTTTCTGCATGCCATTTCTACAATCTGCTCCTCTGATAGTTTACATGCCTCTAAAGTTCTCAACGTAGCCACCTGCCGCCTAAAAAAATGTATGTACGCTTCTCCATTACCTTCCTGAAACTCCTGCTCTGCTTCTTGAGCCCTCACCCTCTCTTGTATTTCTTTATTCCAGAATATCTTGGCTAATGCTTCTTACAGAAATGTTTGAGGTTGATGACTTAGAGAATTCCACCATGTCTCTGCATGTTTCTCTAGATGGTGGTATATGATCACTTGGTGTTAATCTGCTATCTCATACTACTTATAGAGTATCTTTGAAGGCTCTTGAGGTGCTTTATGGGTGTCTCCTCCTTTCTCCCTCCATATACTCTTATCTTCAATTCCATTGCCCTTCTTATATATATATATATATATATATATATATATCACTATTAAGGTTAAATGTGCCAGGTTCATCATCCCAGCTTCAATGGCACTCTGTATGACCCACCTGATAGGCCTTCCTCCCTTCATTTCTACCTTTATGGATTTTGTTTTATAATATCCCAAATATTGGTAAATTCTTAAATCCCTATTTACAAACTATGTAACTCTATATATGCCTCACGGAACAGACATCACCTACCATCAACACTATTTTTCCTTCTGATTATTTGAGGTTTTCTACCAGTCTATCTACAGATTGCAAAATATATCAACATTTAACCACATTTCCAAATATATATCCAAACTCTTTCTGTTTTCTCCTTTCTATATATTTTTTTTTTTAAAAAAATATCGTTTTCCAACTTTCGTTGGGAAGCCCTTTTTTAAATTATATTAGAATGCCATTTTATTGCCCATTCTCCACTATTCGCAGCCCCGTTTGTTGGTCCGCCATTTTAAGCACTACATGGTATTTGAATATCATGCCACACACTGGGCAGCCATTTTAACATTCTACCCACAATCTTGTTCAAAGAATTTAGTGTGTATAAGTAGTTATTACCCTAAGCTTCGAGCACGTATATTTATGAGCAAAGGCCGAAGCCCCTCTCAAGCGCCAATCTTATCCATTTAATAAGAATTATACGTCTTGAAAGTGCAAACAAAAGTTCCAACCGATACTCTTTGGGTATTTTATCCTAACTAGCTCAATCTCGAGGGTCTGGGAAAACAATGTTTATCGGGAGAACAAAGCTATGGATGATCTCATTAAGAGATGCCTTATATCTCTAAATATAATTTCTATCTAAATCCAATCCTATTACAATAGCCCATCAGTCAACAGAAACCCAGAATGTAAATAATATATATAAGTGGCAATTAATTTTAAGATTTATTAGCAGGCGCACACATATATTAATATCGGAAACATATAATTCATTTATTCCGTTACATATACATATATAATTCATACACATATTAACAAAAGCGTGTGATTACACATCAGAGTTGCATTTTTTAAACATTTTAATAAATTATTAATTTACTTTATTTAAATTGAAATAACACATGTTTCTTCAGCCATTATTAAATGTTCATTTAAGGCAGATTAAGAAAAGATCAAAGTTACCTCTTAAGAGCGAATGTTCACGTGGCTGAGGCTAATAAATCTGTAAGCTTACAGCATAGAGAATATGTTGATTTTAATGAAAGTCGCTGGTCCGAATGATGGTGATAAGCTTTGAAATATTCTGACCAAAAACAATCCCTATTAGAATTTAAGTAGATGAGTTTGGCTTGATTGTCAGAGGATCTGGTTGTTAGAGTTCCATGGCCATTACGCTTAGTTGACTAAATGGCAAATCCATAAATAAAGTTCAGGTGGGTTCCACAATATCTGTCCATTGAGCGGTCTGACGAACCTAGATGATTATTCTACCCCCGCATGTATACAGAGTACATTATGAATAAAATTCTTAATTAATACTTAGGTTGATCAGTTTATACGTCTTTCTCTGCTTCTCTCTATCACTTCACTGCTTTTCTTAATTTTTTTAAATCACTACTAAAATCACTGAGAACAAAAATAGTTCTATTCATTAGTGCTCTTTAACCTCACTTTTCTTTTCTATTCTTACACTGATGGTCTGATCTCAAGAATGCTTTTTCTTTCATTGTTCTAAAATATGCTCAACCAGTTGTAAGAATTCCGGTGGACAGTCATTAACTGAAACTGCCCACGGCACAACTTTCCATTCTATTGATTATTTTCCAGCCTTATATGTTTAATAGGTTTTGATTAAGAAACACGTGTTATCACTGGCATTTAAATCTATCTTACGATATTAATAAACAAAATATCTATTTAAAACACAGATAAATAAAAATATATAACGCAACTCTACATATAATCGCTTCTCTACATTCTCTCATATAAATATATTAGTAATTTTCACCCATTATATTAACACACACAACGAATATATATATACATTCATACCTCTAATTGATTAACGTACTCATTCATACTCTTGTGTAACAGGGTTCGAATGACTATTGTAAATTTTTACCGCTTCGACCTATTTACTTCACAACAACACTGGCAATTAAACCTGTATTCGAACCCAGCTACTGTTACAGTATATTAATATATTACAAATATGTAAACTTGAATATATGTAATTCTTTATTTTATTTTTCACATATTACTGATGAATCAGTTATTGTGCTGAGTTTTTGTAAATATAAATAATGATGATGGTGGTAAAAAAAATTATGAAAATGTACATAAACTCATTTTCACACAAAAAAAATCAAGTCATATGTCACATGACCTAACAATTGATTAATAATTGATCCAACAAAAACGAACATAAAATAACATTTATATCATAATTTACATATTTATTATATACATGCATACATTACACATGAATACTTTATTATTGTAGTGAATATAGTAGAAACGCCTTCACTGTTGGAAATGGTTTCAACGGAGATCACATTCAGTTGCATAGGTAGATAGACATTCTCTGGCTTGCCTCAAAAAGGCTGACTATTTATTGACAGATTCCTTACCTTACTGGCAGCAATTGGATTCAGAAAGCCTAGCCAATGGTAAGATTTTGTATACATGTTTACACATTGATCATACTTCTTTTTTCCCTTTGACCATGACCACATGTTTTCACATTGGTTAGTGACAATGAGTGCTCAATCTGTTCATATAAGAAAGAAATCTGGACTGGTTTACTTCTGAAGGCAAGATCAGATATGACAGTGACCATATTTTAATTTTAAATAAAGTTGTTTTTTTTTAATTAAACTGGATGATGGAAATAATCTGACATATAAGTAGAAATTATCCATGACTTTGTATATATAAATCAATTACATGAAAGTCATATTTTGCAGATTCATTCATGTAAGATTTTAATTAGATATTTTGATGTTTTGACTTGATCACACAAGCCCTTAATTGGGAAATGAATACTATATAATTGTAGAGGCATTGCATTGTCTATAAAGATAGTTGTACATGTTAATGCAATGAAGCAACATTCACCTTCATCTACACTTTTAATCCATGCTATGAATTCAGGTCACAATATTGATTTTTCTAAGACCAGGATCCTATCCAGATGTGAAAACTTACACTAATTTAAAACCAGAGAACTATTGAGATGCTAAAAAGACCAAATTGTATCAAACATCCAAACTTTAATCATATTTGGAAATTTTTTTTGAAACACAAATTACTCTGAAGAATCTGAATTTTTTATTTGTTGTTTATTTATTTATTTTTTAATTTGTTCAATTTTATACACCTGTTTTTTTAATTGTGGAACTTTAACAATTATTGTGACTACTGTTTACAACACCTCTAAATCTATTTTTATATATGCTGTTTGCAGTGCCTCTACAATTATATATATTCATTCCCCATCTGAGGACTTGTATGATAAGTCAAAATGCTGGAATATCCAATTAAAATTTTATACGGATAAATCCACAAAACATGTCTTTTATATCCATAACCATGAAAACATTCGTATAAAAATAAATTATAATATATATACAAGTTATTTATTCTTAATATTTTTATTGTTATATAAAATAAAATATGGATGTCATTGACAAACTTTAATTTTTAATTTTATATTTAATATTCAAAAAGTTTTCATATCATTTATTAAGCTTTGGTGTGGGATGATCTCTAGAATTTCATTATCAATTACAAAATTTTGCTGATATTGTTCTATTAGCCGGTGTCAGCCACTTGATGGTGTTGTTGCTATACAAAAACACAGAAGTATAATGTTACCAGGCTCGCCCATTATTTGTGAAATAACATTAACATACATTATTGCAAATATTGCTTGAGAGATCATGGTGGAAGAAATGATAATGCTTTAATTACTGAACTATATTTTTTTTTTTGGAATTTTTGAAAAGGAAAATTATTTATTTATTACAATAGTTATCTTTGAAAGAAGATGTGTATGGATATTAATGGCAAACCTATTAATAATGATTAATAATTTCCAACTTGATTGGTTATTGTTTTTTTTTAAAGATTAATAAATGTATTCATTTGACAATTTCTTTGGTTCTCTAGAGAGAACTATGAGAAATTTTACAGTCAGACATTTTATCCTATGGGTTAATGTAATTTATTGATTTCCTTAATCAATGACTGTAATGTATTTGACAACAATTTTACAATACAAAATTTAAACCTTTAATTATAAGTGCCTACAAATTTCATCTTAGTTCTGCAATGTAGGGCAGGTGGTATGACTTTTCACATCTGCAATAATTAGAACTTATAAATTGACATACGTTATTGCAAATATTCTATTAGAGTAGAATTAATGGCCCCCGTGTATGCCAGTGCTTTGCTCCCCCCTCCCTGCAAACTTTAAAAAGTCTACTATCATTGCTTGAGAGATAACTAACTACATTGTGGTGCAAGAAATGATAATGCTTTAATTACTGAACTGTATTTTACTTTTTTCAGTCATTTTTGAAAAAGGAAAATTAATATTTATTTATTGTTTACAATAGCTATATTTGAAAGAAGATGTGATTAAGGTATGTATATTAATGGCACACCTATTAATAACGATTAATAATTTCCAACTCAATTGGTTATTGTTTTATTTACAATTTCTTATTGTCTCTATATAACTGTGAGAAATTTTACAGTTCAACATTCTCACAAAGCATGACTTTTTTTTGAGAAAACAGTGAAATTGTGGTTTCCCATAACCTTTTCTAATTATTTATCCCTTACAGGTTGTGTTCAGAAGCAGGGTAATAGGCTTATAATTATTATTTTTTAATAGTACGTTAGTTAAGTTGTACCCTAATTACTTTTGAATGCAGATTGCAAGAGTTCTGCAAACTTTAAATTCGCACATCCTGAAATGGTATGGTAGCAAAGTGTTAACATTGGTAAAAGATAGGATTGTATACACTCACATAAACTGTGCAAGACAAAATAAGCCATTAGTTATAACAGGAAAAAAAAAGTTGTGTCTATTTGTTTGAGTTTTGCATGGGGCCACGTAAATGGCATATTTATGTGTTTTTGCATATAAATAACGCCATCAAGTGGCTGACACTGGCTAATAGAACACTTCCATTTTGTTTTGCTGTTAAATAAAAAATTTAATGTGTAGAAGTAGATCATAGTATTGCTTCTATTTTCAATTAAAGAATAAATTAATTTCAATTTATTTAGTATAAGTATTTTTTACTAATTAAAGTGAAATTAGTTTATTTGTGCTTATGTTACATTTATATATTGTTTTGCAACAATTTTTTTTTCAGAATTTCTGATTTAAACATACATGTATATTATATATATAATTTATATTTAGTAAGTAAATATATGTTTATATATTTGCTTCTATAGATGTACTTCACTTTACGGAACACCTACTATGTATATAGATATGCTAAATCTTCCAGACTTTTCACAGTATAATGTTTCAAGTTTATTTACTGGTAAATTATAACTAATTTACGTGTGCTAATTTTTAATAAATATTGAAACAGTAAAATATTTAAAAAGAAGAAAAATGGAAATTAAATTAGTTGAAATCTCTCTTTCTTTTTAAATAATATTGTTGAATTCATCTTCATGTAGTAGGAGACACTCATTTATGTTGAATCCATTTCACTACGATTTTCTTTTACATTTTTATTTATGCAAATAGCTTGAAAATTTTAAATATTTTAACATGTTTGATTTAACCCAGCTTTTCTATGCAGCTGCATTAGATTGGTCATTATATTTTTCATTGACTTTAATTATAAACTAATTGCAGATATTTGCTCTACATTAGCTACCAGAAATCTGGTTGCACTATAAAATAATATTCACTAATTTACTCAGCATGAATGTAGTTTGATTTTAGAATAGAAGAGAGAAAAAGAGATATTACCTGTATATAATGTTGATTAAATAAGAACTAAAGAAATCATGTGATTCTTAATATTAAATTTGGTAAAATTATTAAGTAAATGATAAGCAGCTTTATTATTTTTGTTGTCTGTAATGAGGAATTATGTACAAACTTTTGTTTATAAGTATATGCATTTATACCTGTATTTTCAATCTACAGTAGAAAAAGCTATCTCTGAGGTTAATCTAGTTTCTGTGATTCATAGCTTTATTTCTTCACATTACACCAAAAAATTTCTTTATATCATCTATTTATTTCACATGTGATCATTTTTTCTATAAAGTATTTGAATTAGGAATTAATGATTAGAAAAATCTTCAGCAATAACTTGATAACTTTTTAAATAGAATATTGCAAAAGGGGTGGGCAAGTTATTTGGTAATAAGATCTACATCTAATATTTTCATACATCTTTGAATGTTTAAAATCCACAGATCATCAAATGTAAAATACTTTTTGTCAAACAAATATGATCATTTAAATGCTAAAACTTTAAAGTTTAAAAATATCTGTTTTTTATTTATCTTAAAGCGTTTACTAAATAAAACATTCTAATTAGTACATACTATACTATACTACTATACATTATTAATATAAAAGTTTTTAAAAAAATAAACAAACAAAAAAAAATATCTTGTAAGCTACATGGAATAGCTTTGGGAGTTGCATGCATACAATTCACAAGCCACAGTTTGCAATTTGCTCACTGTTACAATATTGGTTTGGATATTAAGATATTGCATAAACTCCAATGTATTATGCTGTATTTAACAAATTTAAAATTAAAATATTTGTTCATAGTAATATGACTGCTATATTTGAAGTTATTCTTTTATATTTTAAAATAATAATGGCAAAATCAGCTGATAGGGTTTTCAACTTCCTGTATGCTATGTTATTAAATCTACTATTCTCAAGGTTTTTTTTATTATTATTATGAAGAGTAATTATTTTTGTAAAAAATATTTTATGGTGATGTTGATCATGGTTTTTATAGGAAAGGCAAATCCCACTTACATTATAAAAATTATTTTAAACATTCTATAAAGAAATACAATAACAATTGCTTTCAATGACAGAATATGACAAAGATTAGAATATAATGAAAAAATACAAAGATCTCAAGGTTTTTTTTATTATTATTATGAAGAGTAATTATTTTTGTAAAAAATATTTTATGGTGATGTTGATCATGGTTTTTATAGGAAAGGCAAATCCCACTTACATTATAAAAATTATTTTAAACATTCTATAAAGAAATACAATAACAATTGCTTTCAATGACAGAATATGACAAAGATTAGAATATAATGAAAAAATACAAAGATCTCAAGGTTTTTTTTATTATTATTATGAAGAGTAATTATTTTTGTAAAAAATATTTTATGGTGATGTTGATCATGGTTTTTATAGGAAAGGCAAATCCCACTTACATTATAAAAATTATTTTAAACATTCTATAAAGAAATACAATAACAATTGCTTTCAATGACAGAATATGACAAAGATTAGAATATAATGAAAAAATACAAAGATCTTAAAGTCTTAAAAAAACAAAGGAGTTTTTCACAAATTATCACACGAATAAATTAAAGAACTAGTATATATGAAGTCACAGATTTGATTGTATAATCATTAGAATCTTTTTGTCTTCTTTTTAAATCTTTTAGGACTTAGAATTATTCCACTCATTTTACTTCAAATTAAATATAAAAATCCCACTTGCAAATTTTCTGTATATTTTTTAGTTCCCTAAATAAAAATATTTGTTATAAAATATATTTTAAGTAGAGGGATTCAAACTTAGGATTTTTCAATGTATTCATTCTCCTCTCCAGCAACTGACACACATGACCACACACTTGCAAAAAAGATACATGATCCTCAATATATGTATTTTGTGCAGAACCAGTACTCATCAGTTGGGCCAAATCATAATCTCCCACATACATATACAATCAGTGATTGGTTTATATTAGATAACTACTCCTCAAATTTTAATCTACATGCTTCAATCTACTCACCCTTCCAACTATTCAGCTGTTTATTTCATTGAAAAACCAATGATGGAACACTCAAAGCTCTTGTTGGATTTAATATTAAAGTCATATCCATGTACATTGAAACATCCCTCTACTTAATTGTATGAAACATTCAATTTAAGCAAGTTACACACTGCCTTAGAATTACATATTGCTTGAGAAATAAATTACATCTTAGAAAATTTCAGCCCATCCCTCTCCTATTAATATATATGGATACATAATGGTCTGATAATAAGAAGGGTTGGGTTGATATAATGTCTACATGGGTATGACTACAATATTAAATCCAATAAGGGATTTGAATATTCCATTGTTGGTTTTTCAATAATAGTTGTAAGGATGATAAGATTTCAGCCTATTCATTAAAGTTTGAGGAATTGTTATTTTAATATAAATCAAGCACTGATTGTATATATGTGTGGTAGATTATAATCTGACCCAACTGATGAGTGCAGGTTCTGCACAAAATATGTATAATGGGGATCATGTATCTTTTTCACATGTGTACGGTCATGGGTATTAGTTGCTTGAGATGAAATAGAGAATGAATAGATTGAAATATTCTGAGATGAAAGTTTCACTTTACTTACATATATGAAACATTCAGTATAAATAACATACTGCCTTAAAATATTTTTTTATATCCATTATTTTTATGTTTTCTATTAATATTCATATTTTTTGCAATTATTCCAAATATCAGCCTAATGTTTGAAAATAAAATCACGTGTATTAAATAAAGATCATTTACAATAAATTTTTGTTTATTAGGGTTGTATTTGGTCTGGATTACAGACCCAACCAACAGTAAATAATGTAAAATAATACTGAAACAAGTATTACAATTAATATATTTATTATGTACAAATATATACAATACAATATATACAAATTACAAGTTGAATCTTGGAGTTCAACGTAACTCTGTGTTCTGCCTGCCGCTTCCAGCCACACCTGATGGCTTGCCTCACGGGTAGGGTCTATGACTCTTCCAGCTGTACAAGACAGCTTGCCTCAAGCTGAGAGTGATCTTAGCAGTGTCCAGTCTCTGTGGGACTTGCCTAGCTGCATAGATCTAAATAGTGTAGTGCTATCAATGGGAATACTTGCTGCTGTTTAGGTTAGCAGAGCTTCCCTGGGAGAACACAAAAAGTCTGTTCAGGTTAGACATGCTCTTCCTTGATTCTCACAAAAGGTTGACTATTTATACCCAGATCCCTGATCTTATTGAAAACCTTTGGATTCAGCAAACATCGTTCTTATTGGCCTGTAATAATCATTGGCTATGTTGTTATCTATACATCAGCCTATTGGCTTGTGGCGAACAATGCTTAATCCGATCAGATAAGGAGGCATCTGGAATAGTCTACTTCTGAGAGAAGGGAGGACTATAACAATTAGGAAAGCAGTTTTTAAAAAATCAACTTTTCCAATTAAAAGATAAATCTAAAAAAGTGGACCTTTTAATAATCAAAATTTTTTATGCCAGTTTTAAAAGATCGATTAAGATATTTTTAAATGTAAAGTTTTTTTTAAAAAGTATATATACTGCTCTCTCATTTGCATTACTGAAAACTTGTTGAAGTGATATCAAAATATTTAAAATTTCATCTACCATCCCCAATGGATTAAGAAATTAGGGAACCTATCTAAATTATTTTAGTGTCATGCTGCATTGCCAATGATTTATAACAAATGTGCAAAATTTTAATGAATATAAATATATTAAATCTTGATCTTAATACTTTATCCAAATAAATCTTGAAACAAATAAGCAGAGATTCTGACTTAAATAAAAGCATTTAAAAAATAGAATAATAAATATATCAGTGACATATGCAAACAAAATTATTTATTGTATTTTTTAGAAATTATTGTTTTAATAATTTTTAAAATTTGTCTATTTATAAAAAAATTCTAAAAATCTTTAATGCCAAATATAGTTTACATATCTATTTGCACTACACTTCTGAGAACTCTCATTGTAATTTAATTTTTTTATTGCATTAGCAAATTCATATGAGATTAATATCATGTATGTTCTTTATTATTTTTTACACTGCTTTTTTACGACTCACTATTGACAGTTTTGATTGCCCCAGCAATCTTCTTCAGAACTTTTACTTTGGAAACATAAGTAGGAGTACTGAAGAAGATTGCTAGGGCAATCAAAAACATCAACAGTGAGTTGTAAAAAAGCATTGTAAAATGTAATAAAGAACATTAATGATATTAATATTCATTATAATTAAGCTTTGTTTTGCATTCAAAAATTAATTATAAAAAAATTATAATCGAATGATTTATAAGAAGTTTGAGTACCAGAAGTGACATATTTTGATTTCCAGGATCTGTCATTCTACCAAATTATAACTAGAAAATTAAAAATAATAATAGTTGAGATAATCATATGATGATAAACATCCTAATGATATACTGATTGATTAATAGTTTTATTCAGTTATTCAGATGGCTTAATTACGACTGTAATACTTTTGTTTTCTCTTGATCAGTAGTAGACAAAGTTTGCCAATCATTATGCAAATAGCATAGTTTATATATAATCATTTTTAGCTGCAGAGTAATTATGTGCCCAAACATTTAGTTGCTACTAATTGGTTCAAATATGAATGAAGAAATCCATTAGTTTTTCAATGATGAGTCTGATCTTATATTTGTTTGGTTTTAATTATTAGAGGCTCACACTGTCTAAATTAACCCACTAAAACATCACATGATCACCACTTCTTATACATACACAAGATGTTGATAATAGTAGCAAACTCTCCATACAACAGTGTCACCCAGCCTTAGTAATTAATTGATGCAAGAAGGTTAATGCATAAAATTCCTATCAAGTGTCTACTCATCCAGTATTCCCATACTAGTTTTTAGCTTTTGGCTTTCGTCAGTGAAGATGATGGTAACTGTGGGTTTTTTTATAAAAAAAAAACCAATGACAACAAAATGTATAGATACTGAACTCATAACTATACCAGCAATTGTACTTGGATTAAAAACATTATTGTATTTTCATCTTGGGCTCATAGCTTTAAAGTTAATTAAATAAGTAAAAGATGGCTGATGATGGTTGCATTTGATTTTAAAATCTAGGTACTGTGCTCTCATATCCAAGACTCTTCACTGATGAAAGCCATAAGCTAGAACCTAGTCTGAGGATATTGGATGAATAGATACTAGATAGGGATTTTATTCACAAACCTTCTTGTATACACTGGATGACTATAGTATGGAGATTTTGCTGCTGTTAACATCTAAGTTACACATACTCATAATTATTTTTAAGATTATGATTGTTGCTTATATGATATTAGGTCATTACATATACACTTGACAATTTGTTGATATTCTGAAATTTAACTACTACATATATATGCATTTATTTAATACTTAGCATATAATTCTAATACATCTATGGTGTGATATCTTTATATAAGTTAAAACAGGTTTTAAATGACCTCTCCAATATAAATATTTTCCACTGTTGTTTACCCTCTGGCTAAAAATAATTAGATTCACTTCTACTAACCAATATTAAATGGGTAGTTGTGTTAGTTATGGACTGATTATTTAAAAGAGGAAAATTTTAAGATTAATTAAAAACTGCAAAACATTCGAGTTTTTCTTAGCACAGACAGTCATGGAAAATGATTTATTGGTGTGAGAAAAGAAGTCTGTTATTTCTCATTTCATATATATTAGCTATTTACTATGCAATATAAAGATTTTTAATTCCTATTCTATTAATTTTCTTATATATATAGTGATGTTCAACGTGAAATCGATTACAATTTTTTGGTCTCACAAAAAATTTGACCTACAGTTACAACTTTAATTCTTATACTCATACATATAAATCTATTAATTTATTTATAAATATTTCAAATCAATTTTTATGAAAGCTTATAAAAATCATAGTATTTGATATATTCTAATGAAAAAAAAACTGGATTTTTTCACATCTACAGTTGGATTTAACTAGAATAGAGTTTTAAAACTGCAATGTTTATCTATAATTTTAAGTTGATTAGTAATTTATTCACATACTAAAATATGAGAGAGTTACATTTTTCTAAGTTTAAACTTATATCTTTTAGCATAGTAATTATTAATTTAATATTTTAATGAAAGGTAAATGTTAAAGCATTCAACAACAAAACAGGTTATGACTATAAAAACAAAGATTTATTAATGCTAAGTACTTTTGATACAACCAGGTATCATAATCTTAGCAAAATAAAGAAAGTGAGAAATTGTGATTCATAGGTAATGTCAAATATGAATAGGAATGGGATCAGTATGAATAAATACTAAGAAAATTTGCATGTTAATGAGAGTGAGGGGCTATAGACATCAGCTCTTCAAGAGTGGGGTTTTGGATTCATTTTTATTGATGCCATTGGTATTCCTGGTGATTGGTAAAGCTTCCTTAATCTTTCTCTTTCTATTATCATGCTCTAAAGGATAACATTAGCTGTGGAAACATCAAATGGCTAGAGATCAGCTCATAGTCTAGGAAGAGAGAAAAATTGTCAGTGTTTTTAGTGTGTTTGAACATGTAACTATGTTGAGGAGTCCGATAGCCAAGTTGGCATGGGTTTTCCTGTAATATGCTTTCAAGCAGAAGAGGTTAAAGCAATTAATCTTATAAATGATTTGATGAGAAGCCTCTTTGGGGATTTTGTTCTCAGAGTTGTTTAACAGTTTGTTAACTGAAGGAGATGATCAGAAAGAAATATATTTATTAAAGCATTAACTTTTTCACAATCTTCAAAATGTAGAGAAGACTGGGCCATTTTTGTCAGTGGGGGGAGCAGGTGTGGGATGAGAGAGTTTATAATAAAATGTATTTGTAGTAGCATGAATGTGTTTGATATTTATCTGATATTGACAAGGTTGCTAGTCAATAATTCAATGTGTTGTTTTTAATCAGCCTCAAATTTGCAGAGTTTAAGGTTTCTACAAAGAAAATTTTTTTAGGCCTATAAATTTATTAGACATAGAGTGTTGGAGTTTGGGTTTATCATGCCTCTGATGCTGAAAGTTTTAAAACCATTCTGTAGTCCAGGAAGTGATCTGTATTGTAATATCCAAATCAATAAACTTTAAATTATGATGACAGTCATCTTCCACATGAGAGGGGTTGAAGATATTAACATGAAATATATTTGGTGAATAGCATTTTTGTTAGCACATGTGAGTGTGTCATCAATATATCTAAAACATAAGCATATGTTGAAATGATGTGAACTTTAGGAATGATCAGTTGTTTAAATTTGGAAAGATAAAGACTACACATTACTCCACTAAAAGGAAGCCCTGCAGGCCAGCTGTGGTTCATTTTAAAAGTTTTGTGGTTAATAGACATGATGATGTCATCACTGATCCAATTCAAGGTTTTAATAATAAAATTAGTTTTGTGGATATTATGGGTGCTTATCTTATAGATAATAATATTTCAGTAAGGTTAATATGTATGAGAGGCAGAGCCATATAGTTCTTTAACATCGAAAGATATGATTTTGCAGTTATGGTCAATTGGAATGTTATGGATGAGGATTTCAATCTGTATATGCTGAACCTGAGGTCATTAATTAGTCATGAAGCAATGAGCTTAGCAGCATGGTAATAGTAGAATCTGCCAAAATTTATGAGAAGATGGAGTGAGTGATTATCCTTATGTAGTTTGACATTCAAAAAAATTTGAGGGATGACATTAATCAAAGGGTATATTCTAAAGTAATCATGGCAAGAAAATGTTTTGCCTATATAAGGTTTTTTTGAAATAAAAGACATGAAACATTCTTTTTTCACCTTCAGATTATAATTATGAATTTCAACGAAACGAAGCATGAGTAGCTGATGATTGATTTTTCAGTCAATCTCTTTGTGGTTTAATATAACCAATCTATGACTTTTGTCTTTCTTGAGGCAGTCCAGGTCTTTCTGAGTAATAAACTGTCTAATGAAATGGGTGTTATAATGCCATTGGTTATTATAAGGCTGGGGAAGGTATTTTAGAATGTTTGATTTTTAATATTCAAAAATATTCATTTTTTTAATTGTTGATTAACTTCAGGTATATGGAAATTCAAAAAAAAAAATTTAGTGCAATAAGTATTAACTTTATTTTGTTCTCCTAAATTCATATTAACAAATAACTAGATTCATCTTTGAAAATAGATAGATAGATAGATAGATAGATAGATAGATAGATAGATAGATAGATAGATAGATAGATAGATAGATAGATAGATAGATAGATAGATAGATAGATAGATAGATAGATAGTAGTAGTGGGGGGGGGGGGGGGGGGGGGGGGGGGGGGGGGGGGGGGGGGGGGGGGGGGGGGGGGGGGGGGGGGGGGGGGGGGGGGGGGGGGGGGGGGGGGGGGGGGGGGGGGGGGGGGGGGGGGGGGGGGGGGGGGTAGATAGGATGGGTGGGTGGGTGGGTGGGTGGGTGGGTGGGTGGATGGATGGATGGATGGATGGATGGATGGGTGGGTGGGTGGGTGGGTGGGTGGGTGGGTGGGTGGATGGACGGACGGACGGACGGACGGAACGGATGGATATTAAATTCTTATATCTTGGAAAATATAAATGTTCCGCAACATATTTGTGTTATGTAGACATAAATGTTTTATATTTAGTATTAAATAATTGGAGAGTGATAAGTGTTCACATATGTAAATATGGAATTAATGTCAATTGGTGATCTATTGTAGATGTAATTAGATCATAAATATATATATATTGATTGTTTATAATCTATTCATCCCATATATATATATATATTGAAGCAATGGATCTGTAGGCCAGATCCATGCTTCACATCTTTCTAGATTAAAACAGGCAAAACTCACTATATATATTGCCACACACAACAAGCTAACTTGCTATGTGTGGCAATATATATATATATATTGAGTTTTGCCTGTATTAACAACAGTTATACACAAGCATAAGAGGAGGTGGTCATGTGATCTTTTTATATTGCTAAACTAAGATCGAACCAGATCAATACATGTAATGATGTTTATAAAACTTTCCATCTGCCATCTTATATACAATTTAATTTTTAGACCAGCTAATATTTGAATAAAATATCAAAATTTTCTATTTAAAATTTTTAATTATAAATATAGGAGTGGCCTGATATATATATATATATATGTGCAAATACACACATATATAATTACAGACGGAAACTTTTATAAAAATCAAATTTTTAATATTCTATTTTTCTTTTAAAGTCAAAATATTTTATTCTAGAGATTTACTTTCATGATAAACCCTGCTAATATTCTTTAGCGTAAAACAAAAGAAAGTCCATTAATAAAATAGTAATGGAATTTCTAATTAAATTAAAAGTAATACAGAAAAGATATTTGAAACAAAAATTCTTCAAATCTACATTAAATTAAAAATAGATTTGAAACAATAAAATCATTGGGTTTATTGGGAGAGTGAATCTTAAGAATACAATACAAAAATATTTTAAATCGGTGATTATGGTTGCCGGAATTTTATAGATCCACTTGGCCTTGGGTGAATGAAAAGGGGAAATTTCCAAAAAGTATTCTGAAAGGGTGTAAATAGCCCATGAGAACAATAGGAGTCAGCCAGTCATATATTTGTTCAGTCAGTGGGTAACAATCCTTAGCCTGCCTGTTTCCTGTTGTCCTAAGTTTGATCGTCAAAGTACCTTAAGCCAGAGAAACTTCGTCAAATGTTTAAATGTTGGACTGCCAAATTGTTGTACTCTTAAATTAAACTCATAGCTAGCTATGCCTGTGCAGAAATTATGAAAGACCACTCCAAATTTATATTTTATCGTGGGACCTAAATTTCCAAAAAGAACTCAGAATAAATTACGTAATATGTTTTCAATTGTTCATTTCTAACCGCTTCATTTATTCTTCAAATTTCAGTTGACCTTATGTAATTTTGCTACCTTAATGAAATTCCCCTTAATTAAATGCAAA
Source organism: Epiperipatus broadwayi (assembly GCA_028023455.1). Classification (NCBI taxonomy): domain Eukaryota; kingdom Metazoa; phylum Onychophora; class Udeonychophora; order Euonychophora; family Peripatidae; genus Epiperipatus; species Epiperipatus broadwayi. The sequence goes on from JAQFVV010006222.1 coordinate 8,538,435, forward strand.
TGTTTTATTAACTAAACTCTGTAACCTTGACTCGCTATAAATTTAAATTTAATGTCTCTGCTCTAACTCTGTCTTAAAATTATGCCTCTATTGATGTAAAACTTTTCTCTTAAAGTGGTTTAGAAAGATTATTATTATTATTATTATTTACTCATGAATGTATTTGTTTAAGATTTATAAATGTCGGATTTAAAATGAAATCTATATGCCAATTTGTTTCATCTCAACAAAAGTTTTATAATTAAATAATTTTGCCTCCTATTTCCCGACCAATGTCTTTCGGTAAATAAATAACTCTTTCCCTCTAAATGATTATTATTTGGAGCACCCTTTTGTCAAGTTGAAAGAATTTTGTTTTACTTTATATATTTTGAAGATATTTTATGCGTATACGATTTAGTTTTGGGGAAGACGCTGGGTCAAGTATGAGATTTTATTTAATTATATTTCATTTTAAAAAGAATGAAAGGAAGTGGGTTTTAGAAAGTTTCTTTTTGTAAACTGTAAGAGAGTATAAATGTTTAAATTTAAAATATTGATCGGATTTTGTTTTGAAGGGAGAGAAGTGTCACCCAGAGAAATGATATTCGTAATAATATATTGTAGGTTTATGTTGTGTTGATCCAATCTTGGTCATTCCGTATAATATCAGTATTATTTTTTGTGGCTCAGTACAATTTTCATATACTAATTTTAAAATCTGTTTCCAGTATTTGTATTTTGCCTTGCCAGCACTTTGCTTGATCACCTGTTTTTGTTCTTTGATTGCTTAAATCAGAATTATAAAACATGATATATATTCACGGGCTAAATGTTTTTATCAGGATATGAAAGACAAAAATGGAAAGATCCGGGGTTAGCTGAGCTTGGCTAGTCTTGGTGATTCTCAGTCTTTCACCTGAAAGTTTTGAGGTTTGCAAATTGCGCAAAACATTTCATCTTTATTCTCTTTGCATCATTGGAACGGGGTAGGGGAATTGAGTTTGTGCTGGTTTTATCATGTCAAATGCTGGGTCTGATTATTTCTTTTGTTTCTGAGCACATCATGGTAGGTTGACAACAATCTGATCATATTATTTATGTTTTATTATCAGTGAAATATTTAGTTGCGAATATCGTGATCTGTTTACATCTAAGCGTGTCACTCTCTTTGAGGCCAATTTCTAAAAATATGATCAAATTATTTCTCTCTTAGAATCATTTTTACTTATTTTAAAGTTATTAAAAATAGGGCTGTTTAAATATTTGTTTCTTATATTACATACTTGAGTAGGCGTCTACCATGGCACTCTAATCGTTTTATCTGTTTAAATTGGCATATAAACTATACCACTCCCTTACATGAGGCATAATAAATGATATGATCAAAATTGATGTTAACAAATAATGAAATAAATCAGCAAGACATTAAAAGAATTATAGAAATGTTTTTATTAAATATATATGTGAATTTAAGCTACCTGTGGTTCGTTTCCTTTAATTTTATTCTAAAATTAGCATTTCTATTTAATTATTGTGCTGCTATCTGATGACTCACGGTCACACACATACCATTCTTAATTTTAAATTCATGAATAGGTGTAATTAGAATAAATGTTAGAGTTAAACATTAGAATTAGTCGAGGCTCATGTTCCACTGTTGATGCTGCTGGCCGGAGTTTAGAGAAGATTAATTGCTTGCCTCAGAAATGTTTAATCTTTATGTATTAAGTCATTTATTACTGTTATACCCAAGTTTATAGCATTACTATTATCTAAATTACAAATTTAAAATTTTGGAACTATAATTTAACTTTTATATGATATTCCTACCATGGATAACCCATCAAAAGGTTACAATATATAAATGCAGTAATGCTCAAGGCTAAGTGGATTTATAATTGTTAAAAGGAGATTGCCTTGACAACGGTTTGAGATTATTATTGATATTGGGATTGTCTAAGTGTTGACTGGTTTTAATGATTATAAATACATACATATCTAATGGGACAGATGAAGCTTAATCTCAATTCATCATTTTGATGCACAAATTATGATTAACTGACATATAATTTAGTATTTTGTAAAAAGAATTGTTATAAATTAAAGTAAATAGACATAAATGTATTCCATTATTTATTAGGAATTATGGCCGGTTCTCCGTGTCCTACGGAAATCATGAAACAAGTCATTGATCGCTTAAATATGAAAAATTGCACAGTTAAGTATTTATTACATCTAAATAAAAATGAATTTTTATAAGTGATTATTTTTAAATTTGTTTTTTTAAGTATTCGTTTTAAGTAGAATATAAGTTATCGATTGCTTAATTTCAAATAAAAACTTGCAGTTAAATGTCTGTCTTAGCAAGTAGTTTAGAAATCGTAAAAACATACAATTAAGAACACGTCTAGAAATATTTAAATATCATGTATAAATTCTTAAATGCTTTTTTCTTTCTCACTTTCTTATTTTGACTTTTTAAAATTAAAACAAAAAATAATGCATATAATAATTTATTAATTCAAATACGTAGCAGTGCTATTTAGGTACTATTTTGATTATTATTTTTCAAAAACTTTACGATAATAATTTTATTTATATTTTGTATGTGTGTGCTTATTTAATTAATTTCACCTTTTCCAATTGATATGTTTTTACAAAATTTAAATAAGTTATGTAATAGGATGTAAAATGGATTCTCTTTAAATGAAGTCAGAAATTTCTGGGCATAGATTATAGATTCAGAAATTCTATTAGCCAAATTTAAATATTCCTTTCCTCCAAAATCCTTTCATATTATGATAAAGTTATCCCTTTCTAACTTTCCTTATTACTCAATTTTATTTCCAGTTCTGACTCATTTTTTCTTTTGCTGTCCTACTGTTCTTGTACTCCCCAATTTTATTATAAAGTTGCTAAACAAAAATTCATAAAATTTCTACCTGAATCCTTGTTTTTATTTTTAAATTTCTTCTATTTTTCCATACAATTTATCTTAATCTTTTAAGATATTTTATTTTAAAATAAGTGTTCAGTATTCTCTTTTCCATTTCTATATAATCTACATTTGGAATCCAAATTCTTATTCCATTTTTCCTTTTTTACCTACTCCTGCCCTTGCAATAAATAACAATAGACTCTAGTATTAATCTTCTTTTGTATTTTATGTAATTTTTAACTCCAAGCTATTTTTTTTATTCATAATCATTTTCAATTACTTATTTTTTTTCTCAAACTATCTTATTTGTCTTCTTTTCCCACTGTTCATAATTATATATCTAAAATACATTCTCTACACATTTATTTATTTCTTATACAAATTACGTGGAAATAAAATATCTGTTTATTAAGTTGTAAGATCTTTCTTATCCAATGTTTTTTTTTATCCTCTCCATATAATCCAATTAAATATTTTTATTACATTATTTTCATTCATATATTGAAAGCTTGCAACCATTTCAAATTTACTTTTAATTTTCCTCATTAAAAAAAGGATATCTATCCTATTTCTTTTTGAATTGCTTAGTTTGTTGTCCATGATTCACTACCCAATGTTTGTCTATCTACTTCTTTTTGAATTTGTATCTTAAATTTTCTGAATTTCCTGGCCACATGCATCATTTACAGATGTTAAAGCAAGCACCATCATGCTTTTCCAAATAATTCCACTTATCTCACATTATATTTATTATACGATTTATATTTTGCTTTTCTTCAATTCTAATTTCCACCTATCTGTAAAATTCCTTTTTGCACTTAACAAAGTATCTAAATAACTATACTCCAATTTTTCAATATAAATATTTCTCATTTTTTTAGCTTTCAGTTTTATCCTTTTCATTAAATAAGTATAATCTTCGATTTTTTTTTTATTATTTTAATTTTCATATATTTTTCTGCCTCTCAAGACTTTTTTAATATCTTATATATTGCTTGCAAAAATGTTATATCCCCCCCCACACACACACACAAAAGAGTTCTAACTATAGAAATCTCTACCCTAATCTTTCTATATTAATTATCTTAGAAACAAAATAAATAACAAAGGGAATTATGAACATGCCTGTTTTTTCACTGATTCTACATCATCAATTGGTGTTTATACGTATAAATAGGTTTGATTATTCTTAATAACCCTAAGTCTAATCTCGTTTTCAAGATTTCTGTGCAATCTATTTCTATTCAATCTATTGCATTTTTTCTACTTCAAAAAATGCAATAAATAATGGGTTTTTTTTTATTTTATTAGTTATTTCAATTAACTGTGATATAATAAATAAATTATCTCCTGTGTTTCTTCCTAAATGAAATCCTCTTCTATCCAAATCCTAATCCTATTTATTAAAATATATGTAGATAATTTGTAAATTGGAAATTATTGCTATTGATCTATAGTTTTTTTTCCTTTGTCTTTACTTAATAACTTAATTCTCACATTCTTCCATTCATTAGGAATCTTACTATCAACTACAATTTTATTAAAAAAAGCCCTGCATATTTTTTCAGCTGCTACATCATCTAATCTTCTTGCTTTTCATTTTTTCAATTTATCTACTGTTCTATTTATTTTCTCATCTGTCACTCTATATATCTTATTATTGTAACAGTATACATATGCTGTACATTATTTTAAAATTAATACTTAAAGGGAAAAAAGATCGCAAATAAAAAGTGTTTTATTAAAAACTAAAAGAAAATTAAGAGTTGTGTTTAACATATATAGATCGCACAGATGGAAAACTGTAAAACTATTTTAAGAAAAAAAAAAAGAATTTCAAAGTACATTTTTGTAAAAAAAAAGTGAAGATATAAAGATAAAGATTACTATTTTTAAAAATAGAAATAAATATTAATTTCTATCATGTTTAATCTTAGTAAATGGAAATAATTGTTTTAAAGCAAATTAGCTCTTGGGGAACTTAAGTAATTAAAAGGTCAGATAGGAGATCTAGATAAAAATTAAAGATTGATTTTCCGCTCTGAAGCAGCAACAACCACATGGACCAAAATGGAAAAAGATCCAGACATTAGGATCAGTGACATCATGTTAGATCGTAGGATTTTTGATAAGAGGCTATAAAAGTATAAAAGGCAAAATAATAGAGTTAAAGAAAAAATCTGACCATTAATCTACATATGAACTGTAGCTGTATTGCAGACTCCATGATGTAGGAGTCTGCAATAGATTTAATTTCCTGTTATATACCAGCTGAGGCAGCCTCCAAAACTAAGGAGTACTGAATGGCAGCAAACAACTGACCGGCCTTCCCAGAAATATTAAATGGACTTTGATTGGATGAGTGTGATACATCATGGACAAGACAGACTTCAGACCTCTCATGGAAAGTATGAACTCTTTTATCTAATAGAAACTTTACAAATTTGCAATTAGTTAAACCTCATTAATAAGGATGAACTCTTATCTGACTTAAAGATTTCTAAATCAATTATGTTTGCTAATCATTTCCATTTTTCATTTTTATTTATAGTTTTTAAATAGAATATCGTTTGCATTTGGATATTGGAATTATGAAAAAATTCTTGGCTCATATATTCCATCAATTTGTTTGTTTTAACCATTTTAGTATATCTTGGAAGAAATTAAGTTATTTGTAGGGATTGAAAACCAAAATCAAGCTCATACGATATAATTAGCGCATGAATGTTTTAGAGTCAAGATTAGGAAATCTTTTGAACTTTAATTGTATCAGTTTATTAATGAATTGTATCAAAAAAATAATTGAATGGTTTATTGCTTGAGAATTCATAAGAAGTTCAAGCACTGGAAGTGATATAATTGGTTGTGATCTTTGGATCTTTAAGTCAATACACTACCACTGTATCAAACCAAATGGGTATTTATGTAAAGTAATATGATGATAAAATTTTTCTTTTCTAATAATTTATAGCAGTTTTAGCTTTACAGAATTTTCATTTCCTTGGTAGAAACTTTATGGATTTTTTTTATTTTTATTTTTTTTTATGTAATTCAATCTGTCAGAAAAATCACAAAAAGCCTTTATAAAAATATCTGTGATTTATTGTTAGAATATATCAGCAGACTATTAAATACACTGGTTGATAAGACATGCTTGTTAGACCACCACATCATTATAGGATTCACTTGATTTGCATAAATAATAATTAATTGCTGTGAATGTTAATTGGAGTAATTTAATAAAAGATCACAAAATATGTAAAGCAATTGTTAGTACAATGGGTGTTATATTTCACGATACCTATATACTCTCAAGTGACTTGAAATAGAGAATTGTTAAATTTAGAATATAGTATTCTACCATATTAGAATTTTTAAAATTCTTAAACTTATAGCTAAGTATTTAAATTGAATTGGAGGTTTATTTGATTTTGATATTGTGCCAACTGGACTTTTAGTAATCAGCCCTTGAATTTACAGTTAAACTTTTAGGCATTATTTAAAAGAAAAGAAGAGTTGTGGGTTTTGTTACCTCAAAATATTTATATATATAAATATTTATTTTTGTGTAAATATTTATAAATAATAATAAAAAATCAAATGATCTGTTGCTCAGAAATTATATGATGCTTGAGTACCAAAGTAAAATATTAAACCACAACACCTCTATTTAATTTATCAAATAGAAGATTGTTTTGTAATTTCTGAATTAGGAATTAATCAAAACCTTAACTTTTGATCTGCGGTTCTCAAATACTAAACTGTTTGGTTGAATGCGAGGATATCCTGAATAGTAGAAAATATTATTTAAGATTATGGTCTCAAGAGCTAAAGGAAAATAAAACAATAATTATCTTTGATTAAATTAAGTGAAACTATTGCACTTGTCTTGCTATTTTGGTTCTTGAATGTCACTTGACCTTTTTTGGCAACTATTCATAGAATTATTATTGTTATTAATAATATTAACAATAATATTTGTGAATATAAATATTAGGAATCACTACTATAAATATATTTTGATGATGTTAAAAGGTTTGTAAATAAGGTGTTCAGTACTTTTTTTGGTTATTTCAGCACTATTTGTTTTAAATAAAGCAAGTAATTATTACACTTTTTCTTGCACTTTTAATAATTCTTTTTTATTAAGATAACAATTTCAACTATCCCCAGTAGTCTTTTTCAGAGTCTTTTACTTCATCATTTCTAACTGAAAGAGAAATGAAGAAGATTGGTGTATACTCTTAGAGCAATTGAAAATATCACCTTATTAAAAAGCATTATTAAAAATGCAAGAGGAAATATACAATTGAATGGAGACAAATGAGAGACTTTGCAGAAGATTTCTACCCAATTGAAATTATCATTTTAATAAAAGTATTGATAACAATGCAAGATAAAGTAGATAATTTATTGAATTTTGTTAAGTTTTTTTTTTAAAAAAAACAAAGACTTTGTTTGAAATAAGAAAAAGAAAGCATAAAAAATATTATAAGTTGAAAAAATTGCTTTTCAAAAAAAATGACAAATAAACTTTTCAAAATGAAGAGATATTTATAATAAAGAGCTATTTATAGATTGCATATGGTTTAACTGAAACAAGTCCAGTACTCATTCAGACATCAAGCACAGATTCAATAGAGAAACGAGTTTCATCAGTTGGGCAGCCTCTTCCATATATTGAGGTAATTATGCAGAAACTTTAAAATACATATCTATATATATTTATTAGATTATTAAATTGCCTTTAAAATGTTATAGTATTTATGATTTATTAAATATTTATTTTAATAAGCTTATTATAATATATTATACAATTGTTTTCACCTTAAATAATGTGATTATTATTAAATTGTTTTATTTCATATAATATGAATTAAGTTCATATGAGAAGAAAATTACTTTTAGGCATTAAAAGCTAAATACATATCTATAAGACAGGTATAAATGAAACAATTACCATTGTTATACTGTTTAGAATGAGATTTTAGGTCTAGCCTACTTGATGATGCCTGTGTCTGGTAAAATATGTATAATCTATATAGGCCAAGATAAATTTATGAAATAGAAAGCAAAAATTAGCATATTTCTATTGTTTGTTGCATATTCTACATATATAAATAGTTTTCAGTTTCATATACACACATAGTTAAAAGAAGTTAACAGTTACAAATATCTTGGTCAAATTATTACTACAGATGGAAACATAATGAATGAAATTAATCATAGAATTAAACTTGGTAGGAATGCTTTTGGTAGAAATTAACTTAATATTAAAAGGAAATATGCCTACATATTTGAAAAGGAAGGCTTTTAATAAATCTGTTTTACCAGTTTTTACCTTTGGACCTGATGAACACTTAATAGAAGAGGAATACAGAGACTTTAGACCGCTCAATAAGATATATAGAGATGCTTGTTAGGAATAACAAGGAGAGATCAAAAACTAAATACATGAGCAAGAGATCAAACAGTTGTTATTGACATTATTGAAAAAATTAAAAGACTGAAGTGGAGATGGGCTGGATATATTTCTAGAAGAGATGATAATAGATGGGCAGTTGAAATCTAAACTGGATTCCAAGAGATTATAAAAGACCACATGTGAGATGAATGGATGGAATAAGAAAATGTGGTTCTTCTTTTTCTCGAGCATTTGTCATCATTGCTTTTGAATTTTTTTTACTAAATTTAATCCCCATCTCTTTATTCAACCTTGTGATGTCTTCAGCATAACTTCCATATCTTCCCTACTTTCTATGCACAAGAAGATATCATCAGTAAATAAAACACCTGATAATATATACACTCCCTTGTCATCTATTAATGGTATCTCTACCTGTCTTCCTAGTCTTTCTATTGCTGGCTCCATTTCTGTCAAATATAACAAACAAAATTGGTGATATAGGGCATACTTGCCTTAGTCCCACCCTATTTTTAACTCTAACTGATTCTATATTTCCTAATTGAAATGTATAATAATTATTTTCATACAATCTCCTAAGATCCACTAAAGCTACATTCATTCCCAAATTTACTTAACTTACCCATAATCTATTGCTCTTTACTCTATCATATGCCTTTGTTATATCTATAAAGACCATATACAACTGTCTACCTGTATTTCTACTCATATTTATAAGTTGGATAACTACAAATAAACTATCTCCTATTCACCTATCCAATATAAAACCTTGTTGCATTTCTTCCACTATACTATTTTCTTCCATCCATTTAGCCACCCTTCCAGTCACCATATATGCAAAAACTTTATTATAACGGTCGGGGTGGATGACAGAAGTTGCAGTCTTACATATCTGCACTACAAGGGCACTATCTAGGTATTTGAACCTAGAAAAATTATAGAGTAGGCAGATAAGTGCTGTTATGATCCCACTTTATTTTATGTTTAGACCGTTAGCCCAAGTCACTAGCTCAGTGGAGATGCAGAGATAATAATATATAACTTGTTTAATTTGTATCTTAAATATAAAAAAAATAAAAGCCACTGCAAACAACATTTATTTATGCACATATATAATCATTTTAAAATTTGAGGAATAACATCTATTATTTTAGATTTTAATATCCTTTTAATTTAATTTATTTTAAAATTTTAAATCATCCACACAAAGGAATTTTATATTTATTTTAAGATTGTCAAGTATGAATAAACTACATAGATTTGCATTTGAAAAGAAAATATTCTATCCCTTATTTAACCTTAGGCGAAAAGTTCGCAGTCAAACCGGCATCAATCCATCTGATACATTGATGTATTCAATGTAGCATGAAAATACGGACAGCACAAAATACCATATAGTCAGGAATGTACATCTGAACAGTATGGTTAGAGAAGACATTGACTCTCAACCAAAACAGTAATGCTACATCTGTCAGCAAGAAGAACAATAAAAAAAACTCCATAGGAAGGGACTGCATTTTCATCTTACTATCCCCTTCCATAGGCAAACAGGGTGTGTGTGGCGTATAATGGAGATCCTGCACATAGCGAACCTCATACTACATCTACTAATTACACCAATATATCCAATCCATTGACCTAATTTAACTACGAAACAAATACCCTAAGATTTACCCTACCCTAATTAATTAATATAACTTTACAAATCTATATAGCCATTCATGCCTGACTTAAATTTAACATTTATATAAGTTTGCACAGATAGATTTATAAAAGTTTGTTTTTTAATGTTGAGCATAGATCGACTACATAGATTACATGCACAAAAACATTTCAAAATAAACATAAATGATCAAAATATAAAGTTATTGATGTAATTGCAGAGGGAATTCACAAGAAACCCAATGGCATTCATCATAAGATGCCACATTGACACCAATAACTAAAAAGACATCCGAATAAATACATTTTAGATATTCAACGTAAGATATCATTATTTACCAAATGTTTATATATTTTAATCAAATATGAAAACAAAAACATAATTAAACGTGAACGAATCTATGCAAGCGCCTATGCCCAACTTAAATTTAATGCATTTAAAATATATTAATAGAAATAAAAAAAATAAAAATGGAAATGATTTTTTTAAAAAAAAAAACTAAATGTATAAAATCTAAGCATTAATTATCAATTTGAAATTTGGAAATCATAATGTAATGTAAGAAAAAGCTAAGTAGCATTGCTTTAGACATCTATTTTAGTTTGCTAATTAAGTACAGTATTAGAAAAAGACTTGGGGTTTGAATATCTTAATGTATGTGAATATTTACTTTGAGTTTTTATGTTATTAATATTTTGACCTTTGTTTTATAGACTGATGATTATTTGCCTGCATAATTGAAACATTTCACTTCATCTTTAATCCCTAAACATATTTCTTAGCACTGTTCTATCTCTTTTTAGAACATGATTTCAATTTTCAGGGAAACTATTAAAGTTATAAAATCATGTTATACATCATTTGATTTTATATTAAATTATCTTTCATAATATGTCTCCTTTTTCAATAAAATAAAAAATTGTCAGGTTTATGAAAATTTTAAATTTACTTGCCATTTTTTTTTTTTTTTTCAACTTTTACAAATTAAAAAAGTTATAATTTTTAAAAAGAATTTGAATTGTTTTTCAAATATTTTTGACGATCTAGATATTTTTAAATTTTTTTATCATTACAATAGAAATATGACAAAGTATTTATAGTTTAATTTTTAGGATAAATTATTTTTAGTAAGACTAAGTTGGTTACACTCTCACCTTTTCTAACCTTCCTCCTTTTTGAAAATCTCCAATAGAAAAAAATCTTCAATTCAAATTTGTGCGAAAGCTGTTTAAGCTTCATAATCATATAATATAATATTGGAAAAGGTAGAAATTTATCTTTCATATGATGTATTATTTATAATGATATCTCAAAAGATGGTGGAGATATAACATTTTGGAAAAATTTACTCTAAAATTTCAAGCCATCTTAAATGAAGTTATGAATTTTGCAAACTGATCAAAATATTTTGCTTTTAATGATATAAATATTTTTGCAGTTTATAGCAATTCTTAAACTTTAATGTTATGTGTATTTTTCAATTTTTAGAATAAATTATTTTTATAATCATTAATTATATATATATAATTCACAAAAAAAAAAAACATTTCATATAGATCCTTAAAAATGGTCAAACATAAATTTGTCCATAATGTTGTTTTCAAATAATTAATAATGATTCCAACACAATTGAAATAAAACAAAAAAAATATTTATTTTTATATAGTTGTTTTATTTAAATTATGTTGGAATCGTTATTATTTGTGTAAATATCATAAAATAAAAAGTTTAATTTTTATTTATATCTGTGTATATATGTATGTGCATTATATATCTGTTCATATAAATTGATGTTTGCTGCTGAATGTTTATATATAAACTTATGTTATATTATTAACAGGTATAAAAAACAATAACCATACTTTGGACAATCTGTGAATATATGTCTAATTATACATATATATATGTGAGTGCGCTAGTGCATTCTTATATATATATATCGCAAATAGTTAATATTTTTATATGTGAAAATTTATACTGTAAAGATTTTATTATTTTAAAATTAATTTTTAGTAGATAAAAAAATTATTGTCAACATAAAAAAATCAAATGCAAAATATGCAGCAATTTAGTATATAAATATCTGAAGTATATTTGTTTATTCTTAATAATTGTAATTTATCAATATTTACTTTTAATACTTACAATAATTTGTCCTAATTTTTTTTTGGCTTTATTGAGAAAGCAACATCCATTATATTTTTTTTAGCAAGAGAGATTAGAGAATGTGTTTTTATTTTTTGAATAATGATGACATAAAATATCATAGCTAAGACTTTTATATATAATTGTAATTTTGTGAGGAATGTAATAAACCAATTGCTAGAAGTTTAATTTTGAGATTTATCTAGCAAATTTGCAATTTATAAATAAATATAAATTAACCCATTTAAAAAAATTTATTTTTTTTAAATTTAAGATAAATCTAAATTTTATTTTATAATAGTGACTGCATTTTTCTCAAAGTTATTGCAATCTTTATGGCAATATATAATATATTATGTTTAAAGTAACCTGAAGATATGAAAATTATAATTTTAGTAAATGTAAAAAAAAATTACTATTGTGTCTTTAAGGATTTAACAAATTAATAAGTAAAGCCTAAGACTAAAGGAAGGAGAACTCATCTTTTTGTTAAAGTTATGATATTGGATATGTTACTATTTATAAATTAGTATCATTCTCCAATTAGTAATGCAAAGCCATGTTTATTTTATATGTAAAGCAAATAATTTCAATATTTTCTAATCACATTTTGTGTGGTGTGAAAGCACTAGCTAAACAAAATTATATTAGTGGGATACTAATAGTAGTGATTTAATCATAAAAAAAAGTATAGACAATAATATTTAAATCATATTAAACTTAATGCTATCAATTTCACTTATATTAAATGAATATATTTAATTGAATACAGCCTCTTACCATATATTACTGTAAAATAATATAGTTTCTTTTAGCATATTTTTTTAATTCCTGTTAGATATTTTAAACTTATAGCAATATTTTTTGTTATTGTTGTTTTACAGATTAAAATTGTTGATAGTGAGGGTCAAATTGTTCCTGTTAATACTCAAGGAGAACTTCTATCTAGGGGTTATACTACTATGTTAGGTTATTGGCAGGATGAAAAAAAAACTAAAGAAGTAATTAATCAGGCTTGCTGGTTTTCTTCTGGGTAAGCATTTTCATTTATAATATTTTTTTATCAAAATAATTTTTTTTATTAATAGTGTATGTAATTATGAAGGTAATATGAGCATTATCTCAAATGCAATATAACAAAATAAATATATGCAAAAAACATATGAAGCAAAGCTTTAATGAATAGTTTAACTTAATGTGCTCAGCTAGCTTTTGACTGGTGTCAGTCATAGACGTAGAATGATTGTAGTGGGGAGAGGAGGATGTATATATATTGTTCTTGCTAATTTAATTTACATGTACCTTTATGATGGGTGGATAGGCCATTTTGGAAAAGGAACACTGGATTCCCTCTAATTAATGATGTATTTGTCTTTAGACATGTGCCATGTTTACAGTGTAAACATATGGTTCAAATTTGGATGAACATATGAGATCTTTTTTTGCTTCCAAGCAAAATTAAAATTCTTTTTTTTAGTAACTGTCTAATACCTAAAGATTAGTTATCAGTAAGTCTTAATTCTTAATTAAAGAATAAAACAAAGAAGAAAAACTATAAATTTTTACCATTCAATGACTAACTTGTTTATTATTTCTTCCTTACTATTTCTCTATAAAGAAAACATAAAGAGGTTTTAACTTTGCAGAGAGTTACTTAAAATTTGTTTTGGTTTTTATTTATGTAGAATCTAATTACTTGAAGTGATAAATTTTTACGCATCGTCTAAATATTTATTTATGTAGGATATGATATTTGTATCAACATATATGGTAAGCATAAAATAAAATAACAAATGGTTAGTCACTTAGCATTTGAAATGACAAGTTGACTTTTGATCCAGGAACTTTCAGCTAGTAAGTTTATCATTTATCACTGAGCTAAATTTTATTAGGCATAAGGAATATAGAAAAATATTTTGAAAAGAAATAAAAACAATTTGAATAAATTATGTGAGCTAGACTCTTCTATGAATTGTATCATATATATTGGATAATGAATGCTACAAATATATTAATGGGTTACCCATGAATAAGGTTTGATCTGAATGACAAGTCAAAGATTAAGACAGTATGTTATCAAACTTTTGGGTATATTTCCTCATTGATTGGCAAAGCATAATGAGATTATGACAACAGAAAATCATAAATTAAATGTTACTAATGCCTTTCAGACAGATGAATCTTCAAAAACTAAGAAAGAAAACTCTAAAATAAAATGCTCATTGTGCATATTGCAAAAAAAAAATTGTATTAGAAAACTTTTATTCTCCATTGAAATCATATAAAAGCTCAAATATATATGGAAATTAATGTAGTTTAGCTAAAATGTTATATTTAAAATAAAGATCGCTACATGAAATATATATATATAATGAAATGATTGTTTATTTTAAAGATCATTACCAAATAGAAAATTTCCGTTAACAAAAGAAATTTAATTAATGCAAACTATAATTAAATTTACTGAGTCAAAACAAAACTAATTGGACTGAGAATAAACTCACCACCTATAACCTTCCCATTGGCTGAAATCCTTCAGAAATAATAATAAAAAATGAAAAGGATAAAAACCTGTAGCAGAACAGAAAACTGTTTTTCTTTGTTTGGAAACCAGTTGAAGCAGTGGAGAAAAATCAGCTGGGGGACATCTTTAGGTCACCAAGCTGACTAAGGACTTTGAAACAGATTGGCCCAATCTTATTATATTTTTAGTATGCCTCAAGATCCACAAAGATTAAGATGATAGAAATCTATTTATTATATGTATTATATAGGTCATGTGATTTATCATTTGGTTTTATTACTATTATATATGTATCTAATATGGTAGATAATACTGGACAGTGAATCAATACATTTTTATTAATTTTTGTGTGTATACATATACAAGACAGTAAATCAATAAATACCATTTGTTAATTAACAGAATTATGCAAATATGCTATAATTAAATTAGAGTAATTGTAAGCTTTCTAAATCATTGGTTTATTGAGTCCTCCATTACACTAGAAAAATTTAGTCGCATTCTTACTCCTACATAAAATGGGGGTTTCTTATAAAGGAGTAAGGAGTTAAGAATATTGCAGAAGCCATGCTTAAAAAATTAGTTTTCTTCAGAGCCATGAAAATGCTCAGTATTTCTGAATTTAAGACTGAAAATTTTGTATTCTTTTTTCTCAGGGTACAAAGATATTGTTTCTCTTTCATAAGCTGAATAAATCTATTCTTGTGTGCAAGAATATTTAGTTTAGCTTCTTTATGTCTGTAATAAACAATGAGAAATTTTGCTTTTCATTTTCCAGAAACTGTAAAATTTCAGCCAAGACAATGAATGCCTGGTGACAAACTGTCAGAATTTGTGAAGTTATGAAGAAAGATGAAAAAAAAACTATAGATTTTTCTATAAACAATAAAAATACAAATGGAATGAGATTTGATATAAATAAATGACATAGAGCATTATTGTAAAGAATGAGTTATTAGCTATGAAAAGCACTGAGGCCAAATGCAACTTATTTATGTTTAGGTCTCAGAAAGTTGTCATTGAAATAACTTTGAGTGTGAAAAAATGGGAGGGGATACAGATTTCTGGAATTTGCAAAGGATTAAACATTGTACATAATGAACTAGGTCTTTGAGAAAACTAAAGATACCTGTAATAATTTTCAACTGAGAAAAAGTGCTTGAACATCACTTAATCTCCTGGGCTACTGAATATACTATTATAAATATATTCAAGTCAGAAATTAATCAGTTTTTGATAAAATGTTAGATAAATTTTAATATTAAGATTAGAAGCAAAAGTTGTTATAAATAAGAAATAATGACTACATAAACAAAGAGCTTTGCTAATTGCTCAACAAGCTTAGAGTTAAATGCTTAGCAAGAGAAAGCATTTAAAATATCTCTACCTGAAAACCAACCCCCATCCCCTGACCATGGTTTCATGCTTTTGGCACTCCTCAGAGAGGCCTTAGGGTAGCTTCAGATACTAGATCTAAAAACACCAACCCAAAGCCAGCATTTATCTAAGAGTTGACTATGGAGTAGAAAATCTGAAGTTTTCAGGTACCTATATGTCTTCAAACCCAGCTATCTCACTCAAATAGCTATACAGGGCTGAGAGATCTTCAGCCAAACCATATATTAGAAGTCTTAGCAATCTAACATTGCTTAAGACTAAACAGTGAAGACTATAAATAGTCAATAAAAAATAGATATTTTAAATGCTTTCTCTTGCTAAGCATTTATCTCAAAGCTTGTTGAGCAATTAGCAAAGCTCATTGTTTATATCCTGCAAACTTAAAAAAGAAGTGGAGTCATGTGATATATGACTCTATTTTTTATTGACTAATTATAGACTTCGTTGTTTAACTTTAAGCAATGTTATATTGCTAAGAATTCTAATATATGATTTGACTGAAGATCTCTCAACCCCATATAATTATTTGAGTTAGATATCTGGGTTTGAAGACCTATAGGTATCTGAAAACTTCAGATTTTCTACACAATAGTCAACTCTTAGATAAATGCTGGTTTTAGGTTGGTGTTTTTAGATCTAGTATCTGAAGTTACCCTAGTGCCTCTCTGAGGAGTTCCAAAAACATAAAACCAAGGTCAGGGGATGGGGTTGGTTTTCAGATAGAGATATTTTAAATGCTTTCTTTTGCTAAGCATTTATCTCAAAGCTTGTTGAGCAATTAGCAAAGCTCTTTGTTTGTATCTTGCAAGCTTAAAAAAGTGGACTCATGTGATATATAACTTTTTTTTTTATTGACTATTTATAGTCTTTGCTGTTTAGTGGCTAAATAAAATTCTTAATCTTCAAAAATATTCCAACGAATTTTTTTTGTACATTTATAAATCATTTTAAGTTATATGATAAATTAGAAATCAAAACCATTTTAAAGTATTGTAATCTTTTACAGATGACATGTTGGAAGAACTTTAATAAAAATATAATAGACATACTGTTAAAAACAACAATAATTTTAGGAAATAAGAAAAATGTCAGCTGTTAAAAATGACTCACTTACTATAAATGAATATGTTGAACTATGTAAAATGACATTTAAAAAAGATAATGATGATAATAAAGAAATATAACTGTCAAATGGTCAGAAAAATTATAAAAACTAATAAAGATTGTCTTGCCTCTGGAAGGAAAATTATTTCAGCCGTAAAAACAAGTTGGTAAGGTTATTAAGAAACAAGTGAAAGAATTTTGCAAAGAACTACACAGTATTAAAGAACAGAAAAATAAAGTAGTTCATACAATAAAACAAAGTGATAAACCATGTGCTCAGCAGCTATAAGAGTATGATACCATCCCATCAATGTTGAAAACTGCAACCCATTATAATTATGTTGTTTGTTTTTTGCAATTATCATATCACTATTGATATGATCAACCCAGTTAATTTGGAATCTCTATTCTCCTGTATTTATTAATTAAAAAACCGAATTATATATATATACATAAACTAAATGAACTAATGCTTACAGTTTTTTTCTAAAAAAAAAAAAGCTTAACATTTAATAAGGCAAGTCATAATTGATTCATTCTTTTAATATCTAGTGTGTCTGAAGTTTGCCTATAAAAGAAACAATTTTGTTCATTACCTTGGAATACCACTTAGATATGCGGTGGACTTAAGGAGTGATGTTCATAAACCATGAAACAACCTGGAGAAGCTGATTGGTGATTATTTTGATGTGATGATTAAATTGACATAAGAATTTGTTACGTGTAAATTTATTGGCTGGATGATTTAACTCTCATTTAAAATAATATTAATAGAGGTACTTCAGAAAATACCTCTGATGAAGGCCAGAAATTAGCTGAAACTGTTAAAAAATTGTTTTAAAAAGAGCTAAAGAGTATATTTTACTGCATTATATGGGATTGAGCAATTAAAAGAAGTGAAAATATTAAATCATATATAGATCAAAATAAATGTCTTTTTACTTTGGATCATCTGAACAAATATAGAAACCCAAAATGGTATATTCTCTTTCATGAATCTTATGAATCAAATATTGCATGCTTTGAATATTATTTCTTAATTTTAGTTATTCTCAAAGACTAAAATATGCTTTTCCAATAAAAACTAGGTCAATAAAGATTCTACTATATGGAATGATAAAGTTTCTTGTTTGCTATTGTATATGAAAGATATACATAATATCAACATCAATTATTGAAACATATCTAATATTTAATCTTAGTATCCCACAAAAATATAGAATATATTTAGTTCATTAGTAAGTTCATAGTAGTTATGCATAGATTTATTATTAAGATTTGAATTGCAAATAAATCATTGAATTTTTGACTATTTTAATTAATAACTGAATGTCGTCAAATCATGCACAAGTAACCTGGATTTGGTTTTAAAATTAAAATCAACCCATAAATTAAGAATGGATAGTAACAATTTTAGATTTAATATTTGTAGTAGAAGAATAAAGTAAATAAAAAAAATTAGAAAACTTTAATTTTATATAAATTTTAACAGGTATTATAAATCCTACAAAATATCACATAATCATCACTTCCTATGCTTACACAAGCTTTTAGTAATAAAAGCAAACTCTTCAGACAGTAGTGCCACCCTGTGCAAGCCTTAATAACCAATAGATTCAGGTAGTTTTGTGCATACAATCAGTAATCAATGGATGCAGGCAGATTTGTGCATACAATCCTCATTTATTGTCTCATCCAATTTCCCCAGACTAGTTTCTAGCATGTGCATTAGATCCTTAGATCTAAGTGCAGTGCTCTTAGATCCAAAGCTTCTCACTGATGAAAGCCACAAGTTAGAAACTAGTCTGGAAATATTGGATGAGTAGGTACTAGATGGGAATTTTATGCACAAATTTTCCTGCATTCATTGATTACTAAGGCTTGCCAGTAGGTGGCATTACTGTATGGAGAGTTTGCTATTATTAAGATATTAATTAATTATTATTAAGATATTATAAATGTCAGTTATTGTTCATACTAATAATGATTTTCTAAGACTCAGAAAAATAATATTATTGTTATATGCTAAAAGATTTATGTAGTTGATTGTAGTACTGAGATTGAAATTGGGTGATTGTCAAAAATTCATCAAGCAAACAAATAAGAGTATTTTATTTTATATTTCTCATTTTATTGATGCTAATAAATGTATTAGGTTGACAAGTATTCATTAACTATTAAAGTGATTCCATAATTTGCCCTATCTTATTCTCAGTTTGAATCCTCACCTAATAGTCTCTGACATAAAATATTAAAACTTGTCAATTTTTTTTTTACATTCCCTATAATGTTCATTTAATGATAAAATTTTCTTAATTATGTATTCACCAAGAAAACTGTGTTTAGTTAATAATAAAAGCATTGGATGCATGAAGTAAATATTCACTGCTTACTTTCTTCTTCAATCTTCTTTTTCATTTATCATTATTTTACTCATTTCTCTGTGAATTGGTCGAGACTCAATATATGCATATAATGTGCAATAGTGCACTGATACATTGTGTGTGTATATAAATATGTGTGTACGGTATATATATATGTATATATTTGTTTAAAATATTGTTACTGTATTAATTATTGTATTGTTTTGAATAATTATATATATATATATATAAACATGAAATTAAATTAGCATATTTTAATGTAGATGTAATTAAGAGGATAAATTGCTTTCCTTCAGGCTATGAACAAATAATATGTTGTATGTTTAGCAAGGATCAAAAATAGAATGGATCCATCTATTTCTTAAATTTTTTCATGTTTATAAACTTGTGCCTATAATTATTTAATATTATTAATGCCATAATCTGACTGATATATTAAGTAAATTTATTTTGAATTTCAGCAATATAAGCTTATGACTATCGAAACTTAAATAATAGATAGATTCATTCTATTCTTTATCTGCTAAACATATATAATATTATTTATTCATAATCTAGGGGAAAGTGATTTGCTCTTCTAAAATCTAAATTACATATACATTAAGCTATTATTTCATATTTGCAATTATTAACTTCTGTTTGATTATTAAAATAAGTGAGATTCTGCTTCCATTCTTGTGTTATTATTAGTTGTTTTTTTCTGGCTGGTACATTAAATTCATTCTGAATTTCCACAAATGTTGGCAAAGGAATATTATTTATTCATGGCCTAAGAGAGAGTCGTTTGTTCCTTATACATATTGAAGCGATATTTATATAAGTGTCATCTTTATAACTTAAACATTTGAAGGAATTTTTAAAAGTAAAGATTTTCAACAATTTTAATAAATAAAAATTATATATATATGCACAGATAAATGTATATGGTATGATTAATTACAAGTTTATTTTAAAAGTAATTAAAGTTATTTTTTAATTAGGTGGGTGAAAATGGCACTATCTTAGAAAAATTAATTAAAATGTTTATTAACAAATTGATTAATTAAGGAGATGAGTATCTGATACAATTTAGTCTGGTAATCCCTTTCAAAAATAAAATTTTATAAATGCTGTGATTGGATAAATAAGTCGTGGATCAAAACAAAGTTTAAGAATTATCTACTACCAATAAATCATTGGATTGAAACAACCTATGATGGATGCAATTTTGCTGATAAGCCAACTCCAGGAACTATAAGTAGAGGTTTAAATCATTGTGATTATTGTTGTTGCATGATTATTGTTGCTGAATTATTATCAGTGAAGTGCTTTGATTGAAGTTTGCACTTTTGATTAATCTTTGATTGTGATTCCATTATATTTATTGTGCTTGGAGTTGAAATATGATGCGGGAGTAGGAAATCTGCATCTGTTCCACTCTGGTCAGCTAACAGAATGCTGACAAAATCAACAGAGAAGTATGGGAGTTGTCAGCTAATGTAGAAACATCTTAAGGAGTATTGTGTCCATTATATGGCTAAACTTCAAGTATCTACTGTCTTGTGAGAACCTCACCATCAATCAACAAATAAATTACAATCTGTTGCTGCCCAGTAAATTAAGACAAATTATTAAAGCCAGCTGCTATCTTGGCTATGGTTGAACAAATGAAGTCTGCTAAAAGTATATCAAATATCTGAAGTCCGATCTCAAAATCTTAGTGATAAAAGGGAATGGATATGAACTTTAAAATATATTTTTTATTGCTAACATTAAGTATTTATTTCTATTATCCTGGAAATATTTTATAAATTTTCATTATTATTGATTTTGTAAATATTTTTATAAACTAGTATGACAAGGATTTGTTCTATTATATTATTAATATTACATCACAATTCAGTCAGCATAAATTGTAAGAGAAGAGTAAATTTTTATTTAAAGCAAATAGTTTTTTATCACAATCCTTAGCCCTGCTTATAAAAACTTAGTATTTTAAAACCAACCATTTACATTGTCTATAAATGTAAACAGTGTCAAAATAATAATTTAATTGCAGCTTGATAGATTCTGAATAGGATACACAGGCTGCATAGACTGAAAAAATTAAGATTGTCCTTTTATTATGTTTTAATAGTTTACAGTTTTTAGCAAACTACCCTTCAGGCTAAGGGAATGATAATTGGGTGTATTGATGTAAGTGAACTGCTGTAACCTTATTTCAGTTTATTGTGTTTATACATGAGATTTATTTGTATGTGTTTTATTTATTTGTAAATGTTTGTGATGCTGTTGTGATTGTCGGTCACTACCATATATCATCTGCTTTGTTTTATATATATATCATCTGCTTTGTTTTATATATGTCTTGGGTGATACTGATTGTGATTTCTGGACTCTTACACTTAGTACTTTTCCATAGTATATGATAGAATCAAACTCCTACCATATAGTGTGTTTCTAGCTCATATGTATTTGTATATTCATAAACAATGTAATGCGGATGTTGTTTCTGCATCCTATATTTGCTTATGTAGCATTTAGTTACTTATGTGCATTATAGTCTGAAGGTAATTATGGTAGTCCCATTATGAAATGATTTATCATAGTTAATGAATTTAGCATATTCTCAAACTGTAGGTTTATTAAATCTTAAAACTAAGAATTAGCAGTTGTGATCGTTAGTCTATGCAGTAATTTTATATATGTTCAGAGACAATTTAAAATATTATACCATATACAGTATTATCTATGCATAAAATTAATATAGAATCCATAAATAACTACTCTTATTAACTTGTTTAAAAAATTTACAGGGCACTGAAATAAAAATACAAGTTTATTCATGAGTAAAATATACTGCTATTTCCTGTAGACTGAAGTCAATTTATGCTATGTGTGTGTTGTAATCATGTATATATGTAAATAATTTGTAGTGTCTCATTATATTTAGCATTTAGCATTATTCTGCAATCAGTAAGCTTATTGGGGTATGATAAAGTCTCATGTATCTAGCTGATCTTAGCAGGCTATAAAAAGTCAATGTGACATCAGACTGTGGAGATCCCATGCAAATTGTCTTTAGGTGATTTGCATGCTAGCAGTACATTTTGACAATTACAATATATATCTACTTTTTTTTTCTTAAGAAAACAACTAATTAATGTAATTTAATTTATTTTCAGAGATATTGCAAGTATGGATGAAGATGGATATGTTAAAATAGAAGGAAGAATTAAAGATCTCGTTATTAGAGGTGGTACTAACATTTACCCCACAGAAATTGAGCAGTTTTTATATACTCATTCTGATATTCAAGACGTTCAGGTAAAGTAAGCATATTCTAAATACAAAAAAAAAAGAAAGTGAATTTTTATACAATATAATAATTTTCATGATTCAGATATTTATATTTGATGGTAATTGCCAATTAATTATAGCAATTGGTTAATTATTTTGCTGTAGCAAAACATCATTAAAAAGCATTAAAAATTAGTTTCATTTCTATGCCAATTAATATAGCAATTGGTTAATTATTTTGCTGTAATAAAACATCATTAAAAGCTAGTTTCACTTCTATTAAAGTATAAGACAGAATTTTATATGACACAATAGTATATATAGAAAGAAAACAAAATGTATCACCATCACGTCATATGATTTTTTTAGCCCTTTTTATATAAATTCCAAGAGTTCATTTATCCTACTCTAGAGCCATCTATTGTTAACTTAAGTAATAAAAAGATACATATAGTAATATAAAATTTATATTTTCAGGCCTATTTCTATCTTTTACTTTCATTAGTGATAACTACAATTCATAATTACTGCATTTATGCATCTAGAAACCACTTTTTACGCTATTCTTTTACATTACTACAGTTACAATCTGAAATTCAAAAATACCCTGTTTTTTTTTTAATTTAAAGCAACTTGATTGCATAGATAAATCTGAACCAGGTCTTTAAAATATATAGGAATTGTCCTGGTGTCAGTTGGATTGAATTCAAAAACTTTTTTTTTTAAATTTCATGCTATTTCCTGGAATAATATTAAAAAGTAATAAGTGTATTTTAGATACACAAGAAAATTTATTTTATTTGAGTATGAATATTATCTCCTGTGGTATTCATTGATTACTAAATTTATAATAGATGGCTCAAGATTAGGATGAAAAAATTACTCTTGCAAGATAAAATATAATTAATGGTAAATCTGTACATGTTTATCTGGAAAAAAAAAACATTTATGTATATATTTTTGTCTCATTTGATTTCCCTGAATTTATTGTACTTATCACCACTGATTTGGTGAGAGCAGGAATTTTCATTATTGAAAAACCCTGTTTAGTTAATATGTTATTGCCTAGAAGACTACTGTTTTACAATGATGACTTAGAAAATAAGTCCAAGCTTTTAAAAATCCATTGTTCCAGTCAAAATCATTACCCCAGTTTCAATAAAAATTTCAGTTTCCATTAGAATTCCACAAATTCCAATAATGATTCCAGCTTTAAATAAAAATTCATTAGTTCCATGAAATACCCTAATTAATTAAAAGTCCAAATGCTCTAAGAGAAGATTCCATTATTTTAGAATAATTTTTAATAGTTCTCAATCTCATTATGAAGCTACTTTACGCTATAGTAAATTGAAATTATATCTGTGCTAAACAAGGCTCCATTAATATGCAGATGCCATTTCCACTTTATTGCTTTGCTGTTTACATAATAATTCAGTCATATTGTGGTATACTATATGCTGCAAATTAATCAAGTGACAGTCATATCTACACATTAGCATTTACAAGGAAATAAATAGATTACTGCGTGTCTTCCACTTGATTTAAAGAGTTTGACTCTGCTTACTATTTTCCCTGTACCCAGATAAATTTGCATTTTTTTAATAAGAGATTTGCCAATCTTTCATTTCTGTATTATACATAAGAGCAATAAAATGTATAAAATGTGAAAAATTTTGTCTCTATTAAATGACAGCACTGAAGTTTATAAGCCTCCTTATTTATTACAAAAGCCATTATTGAAGATTTTATAGACAAAATAAACCTAACACAACTTTTAATTATAAATAAACATTCAATGATTTTTGTCCTATCCGTTTATATATTTATTTTAATTTTTAAATCAAAAATATTATCACTTGTCTTAACTATTTTTTAGTAACTATATCATCTTCACATCATCCTGTTTTGTGATGATTATAATACATATTTTCACAGCTAGAAAATTTAACTTAGTAACTAGAAAATTGAGATATATTGCAAGAAGTATAATAATAAATAAGAAAAGAGAGCTGAAAATAAATTGTGAATAAAAGAATGAAATAAAAGTAAATGATCTTACAATCTTTAATATGTTGGTGATACCACATTCCAAGGATTAGAATTAATTTTTTATCAAGTATAGAAGTTTCTAAATGATGCAAAGAAACTGTGATGATTCTTTAAATATAAAAAATTACTTTTTAGAATTTAAAATTTTTATTTGGCTTCTAATGACATTAAATGTTGATTAAATCAATTAAGTAAAAGTAAAAAAGATTATACTGATCATTGAAATTAGCTATTCATACAATAAATATAGTCATTATAACTTCAGAGAAAGAAAAAAAGAGAGAAAAGTATAAATTAAATTATACACATACAAAAAAAATATAATGTAATCAGCATTGCTGTTTGGGTAAGTGAAGGGACAAACTTATTTTCACAGATGATCAATAGTATGAAATCATCATAATGATTGATTTTTATACAAATCTAAATGATTGAAAACAGTAAGATAATATATGAAATTGAAATAGAGAGAGTGAGTCTTAAAAGAGCACAGAGAAGAAACAGAAAATATTATTTGTAGCAAAAACAGTACTTACATTTATATTTGTAATATAAGAAAAAAAAGTATGTTACACACACACATATGTATATACCCACACTTATAAGTGTACATTGCTCTGTGTTAGCTAAATATTATTCCTACATTAAGCCTTTGATGGATCTTAACTAGCTTTTGAATATGTTAAATAAAAAATTGCCATAAAAGGTGTTAAGAAATTGTGCCAGTAATTATGTAATGAGAAAATCTACTAAATTATAAGAGTAATATGCAATGAGTAAAACTTTCAAATTTAATTCTAGATTTGAAAATAAGTTGATCGAGATAAGGTTCAATCTGGTAATCTCTTAGATGAAGGTAAGTTAAGATATAACCCTAGTAGATAGAATTCCTGTATTGTATCACTTTGTCAACATGGACTAAAAGAGGTGTTTAAATATAGATATATAAAGATCGACTTCAGAGCAACATATTGAGAATAGAATAACTTTTACATTATTTCTTTTGAAGACCAAATATTTCTTTTTTCTGTACTATGAGAATTTGAAAATATATTTTACTGAACATGAGTAAATAGGTTGCTTGTAATAGGTAGTTTTTAATTATAATGTATTTTATAGTAGTAATAATTCACTTCATATCATTCTATTCTAGTCATTATATAAACATGAATTAAATTACTGGTTCTATAATGCCAGTACAGACCAAATACTAGATTTCTACTGGCTTTTGAATCCATTGATTACTTTTGTTTGTATAGATATGTTATTGTATTCTGTGTATAGGAGAGTTCTTTGTGTTTTGTTTTGATGTATTCAGAATTCGTATGATCTTTTTCTATATAAACTGATAATATTCACTCCAGAGAATTTCTCATCATTAAAAGCAATTGAACTACAGCTAGAATTTTTTTGATATTGATTTTGACTTTACCATTAATAAATAGATCTTGATCATTAATTATTTTTTTACATTAAATATATTTCATTTTATTAAATTAGGTAATTGGTGTTCCTGACCCAAGAATGGGTGAAGAGATTTGTGCTTGGATAAAACTAAAACAAAATAGATCTGCTACTGAAGAAACCATAAAACAATTTTGCAAAGGAAAGGTCTGATACATACTTAGAGACTGTTCTCTATTTTAGTAAACCTTTGTATGTGTGTGTGTATATATATATATTCGTTTAATTTTTTTCTCTTTCTTTTTTAGATTGCTCATTTCAAAATACCTCGCTATATTTTATTTGTTGATGAATTTCCCATGACTGTTACCGGAAAAGTTCAAAAGTTTATTATGAGAGAAAAATCACTTCATTTATTAAATATAAAAAAATAATTTCTCCATTTTTTTTAATCACATGTTAATTGAAAATCTCAATAACCGCCATTTTTTTATCACAAATCAAGTTTGATATTTTTTTAATTGTATATAGTCTGTATCTACCTCAGTGTAATTAATCTTTTATTTTTTTATAATATAGTTTATTATTTTAATGAAAAAATCAAATATTTTTTATTATATATAGTTTTATTAGATTAGTGAATAATATACTCAAAGAATTTTATTAATTTGACTCTTTGCCATTTCATTATCTATTATAATAGATTAAGTATAGAATTGCACAACCGTTGACTTAAAAATAATATCTAATTGTATTAGGATGTTGACCCCACCGTTTTAGTAATTCTATATTTAATTACCATTTTCTTATGTGGTAATATTGGATATGATTTTAAATTATAATACTCAAATTTTTTTTTCACGTTAATAACAATTAATTAACTAAAAGTCATCTCAATATTTTTCGTGTAATTTTAATTTTTAACTGTATAAGTTCTAAAACTCAACAACTTTTGAAAGTTTAATGACTGAAATTTTTTAATAGAGTTGAGTGTCAGAGACAAGGTTCTATAATTAAAAGCTGGATCAAAGGCTCTACCTCTCATTTCTGTTGCTTGAATAACACATGGCCACCTGAAAAATTAATAATTTGATTATGGATCATTGTCATGCATGGATTAGTACAGTAATAGGGTGTCAGACTCTGGAGTGTTAATCCATAGAATTGATCCCAGCGCTGCCATTTCTGACACTCAAACTTCTTATAAACTCCCAACACAATAAAGTCATTTGATTATATATTTTATTTTTTATAGATCATTAAAAAAAATATTTTGCTTGATCACATCACTTTTTTATATTATTGTTAAATATTAAAACAGGCAAAACTCTCTATATGTATTGCCACTCAGTGCAAGCCAGAATAATCAATGGATGCCATAAGGTTTGTGCATAAAATCCCCATCTAATGCCTACTCATCCAATATCCCCAGACTAGTTTCTGGCTTGTGGCCTTCGTCAGTGAGGAGCCTTGGATATATGTATAGAAAGTTTTGCCTGTTTTAATAACAGTTAAGAGCAAGCATAAGAAATGGTGATCATGTGATGTTTATTATTAAATATTTTTATTATCAAATCCAAACAGTTGTTTATTCATTATTTTTTGATTAATAGTAGAATTAGGATTATCAAAAAGCAATTATGCAATTATTAAGTAACAAATGTTGAGTGTTTTCACAGAATTGAAAAATCAGTTCGAGTTGTGTAAGCATCAGATGGCGATTACTTTGAAGTTTATAAGCAAAATTTCAGCTGTTTTAAAACCATCCATTATTAATTTTCATCATTACTAAAATAGTTAATATATATATTCTGGAAGTTAAATTATACTGAGAAGTGAATACTTTGTACATAATAATGGCCAAAAGTGAGATTCTCATCCCCATTTCATTATGCTTTAATAATATTTGTAATATTTTATAAATTAAATGAAGTTGAAAATAAAATAGAAGTGAAAATTTTAATTATAAACTATCTATTATAAATAGCAATCTCGCAGATTGAAATAAAGTAAGACTTCATGTAAATGTTTCATTCAGTAATAATTGGAGCACATTAGTAACATCATGTAAAAGTTTCTTTCATTATTGTAAATATAAATTGTACTTAAGATATAAATCTGTGAGTATAAATCATGAAATATGAAGAATAGATATATATAATGCTAATTTACATTTTTTTATTATTTTGTAATTAGGAAAACAATAAATATCTAGCATTTTAACATTTAAAAAAATTATCATAAAAAAACTTACTACTCCTATATATACAAGGACATATATTTATTTATAATACATACAAAAACATAAGGATCTTCCATTGTTTCTTTTGTTTTATTTTTCAAACAGTTTATTGGAATTTAATAATTTGAAAAATATTTATCATGTTATGTATTAAATTTTAAAATGTTGATATAATTTCATTGTTAAATATATATATAAGTGTATATATATTAAAAAATATATTGAACAAGAATTTCCTTGATTCAATATATTATTTTTTTAAAAATCATATTCTCTGAACACTTTTGATAAATCTTGTTTTGCATTTCTACATCAGTAATGTTATATTTATTACATTAACTGATATTTCAATTATTTTTCCATTCACTTTCAAAGTACACTATCTAAAAAATAATTATGATAATAATATAAATTGGGATAGTTGTCTAAATTAGAGCTGTGTTAATATTTTTTATAAATAGGGTATAATTTATAAGATGTTCTAGATATGTATGATGTATACTGATATATATTTTGTTTGTTAGATCATGAAAATTATTACAACAGAAAAATAATCAAAGTGTCAGTTTTTATAATATATGCCAACATTACTGATTTAGAAATTTGAACCTAGATTTATCAAGTTTAGTATGGGAATATAATTTTTTAAAGAATTTTACTATTATAAATTTGTTCAAAGCAATTCTATCTAGTATTCTTATTTCAAATGATTTCTGTATCAATAATGATTATCATGTTGATGTTATATTTAATAGACTTTTGAATCTGTAAACTATAAAAGGTTTGTTTTATTGTATTGTTTTTTTTTTATTTCGGAAAGAACCTATTCATGTTTCTTATTTTAAAAAAAGTTCATTTGGTTATTTTTTAAAATTAGAAGCAAAACATTTAAGATATTATCTTTTTTCCAGTTTTATCTTCCTTCTTTTATTGTTGTTTTATAATGGTTTATGTTTTAATGATATTAAAATGTCCATATGATAGTTAATAATTATGAAGATATCAAAAAATGTAAAACTTTATTAGATTATGTAATTTCTGACAAATCCTCAATTGTATGCAAATTAAAATTAATAAAGATTACAAAAAAAAATTATGATTTTTCATTGTAAATTACATAATCATACAGGCGTAACCAGTATGAAGCATGGGGGCACTTGCTTCTGAACCTTAAAAATTATTATTAAATTGAAATCACTTTCAAAACTAAAATTAATAATAATTGCCTATGAAACAACATGTCTGAAAAATACTTCTCCAATTTGTCACTAATAGTAATTAGACAAAAAATTGAATACAAGATTTTGCTGCAACAAAAACAAGAAGAAAATTATATAAAAAAAATTTGATATTTAATTTAATCATTTGAAATATTTTTGATTTTATAAATATTGTTTGTTTTAAATAAAAATAAAATTTTCTTCTTTTCGATTTGAATTTTGCCTCTGGGATTCAAATTTAAAGTTACACTAAAAAATACAAAAGCAGAATTATACAAAGAATTTTGTAGCAATGCTTCGTTCACCATTCAGTAATATCAAAATATTATAAAGAAATTTTATTAAGTTTGGGAAGCTATGGTTGAATAATTTTGGTATTTAAGGCAAACACATTAATAGTATTCTTATATATTAAATTTTTAAACCTGAACAATAAAAGAAAATTATATATATTGTGAGGGTAGCTTAAAATCGCACTCATACAAACATTTGCCACCTGAAATATTGGATTGTCTTTTAATTAGGATGTAAATATAAAGTAAATAATAAGTTTTGCTAGAACACTCTTAAAAAATATAAATGTATAAATAGTTAGGACAATGTACTACTGTATATTAAATAAACATCACATGACCACCACCTGTTATGCTTGTGTATAACTGTTGTTTTAACAGTTATACACAATATAAGAGGTGGTGGTCATGTGATGTTTATTGGCTTAAAACAACCCTGCCTAATAGGATAGTGGTGGCTATGGTCATTAAAAAACCAAAGACACCAAAATGTATGGTTACTAAACTGGGTTCAGACCCATATGACTATATAAGCTAATGGGCTTGGATTGAAAACATTAAGGTAATTTCATTTTAAGACTCATAGTTTTGTAGTTAAATGGAGATAAAAGGTGGTTTCTTTAAGGTTGCATTAGATCCTAAGATCTAGGTGCAGTGCTCTCAGATCCAAGGCTCCTCATCGACGAAGGCCATAAGCCAGAAACTAGTCTGGGGATATTGGATGAGCATGCACTAGATGGGGATTTTATGCACAAGCCTTCTGGCATCCATTGATTACTCTAGCTTGTTGTGTGTGGCAATATATATAGTGAATTTTGCCTGTATATTAAATAGTGGGAATGGTATGTCATTTACCATGAAATCACATATATTGTACCAGATGTAGCCAGTGGTACAGACACATGAGACTCGAATTATGGTTCTCAAGGATGAAACCCCAAATAAGATAAGAGAGCTAGAATA
Organism: Epiperipatus broadwayi; assembly: GCA_028023455.1. NCBI lineage: Eukaryota > Metazoa > Onychophora > Udeonychophora > Euonychophora > Peripatidae > Epiperipatus > Epiperipatus broadwayi. Next base: position 8,569,451 of record JAQFVV010006222.1, read on the forward strand.
ATATATAATTATATAAACCTTTTATATTTTAAAAACTAATCAAAGTAAAGATTCAAACTGGATAGGATTAAAAGATACTTTAATTTAATATTATAAAACAATTTATTCTAAACATACATTATTTATATAGTTCATGCTAGAATAGTTTTATTATGCTTACATCTTGTGATTATTATGGGATGTTATGCAAATACATATATAGTGTGCTTTATTTATATGCCAATGTTTAAAAAGAAAAAGTTACATAATGGGTTTAAGAAGAGAAACACTATTTTATCATATTCAATAATGACCTAGATAACAGAATTTACAGCGAGTGACACTTTAATGTTTGAATAAATTAATGTCATGTATTTAACAAGCTACGATCGATGCCAACTCCTTATTCTTTATTAATGCATCTATTCTTCTATTCCATTCATTACCACTATAATGCTCAACAATTCTTCTAACATAATCATCCCGCTTTTTGTATAAATATACTGACATAAATTCTTTATCCAAATCTTTTGCATATCGTACTATCTTTGTCATCCATCTTGTTGTCTGGCCTTTACTTATAACTCAATTAAATACTATTTTGGATATTTTCTTACTCTGCAATCTATTGAACATTTTTATTTTGCTTTTTGCATCTCTCATATAAAAACTTGAACATCCCATTTCTCCTTGAATTGTCTCCTTTGCTGTCCACACATCTGCATCTAATATATGTCTTCTTATTTTTCTTTGTACTTTTTCTAAGTAATCTAATACCTCTTTACTAACATATAATGCATTGTTACTATATGTTAACTCTGCTACTTCCACTTCCTTCCATACAATTCTAGCTATATCATCTTTATTATATGAAAGCACTGTTAATTTCTTTATCAATCCTTCTTTTCTTTGCTTCATTTATCAATTTGTTCTTCCATTCATCCAAGCAATTTCTCTGATTACTTAATATAATTCTCAAATAGTTATACTTGTTCACCACACTTAACTTTATATCCCCCAATAAAAATTCTTTGTTTTCTTTTCCTCCAATATTAAAAATCATTACTTTTGATTTTTTCCTCACTAAATTTAATCCCCATCTCTTTACCCATCCTTGCACATATCCTCAGCATAACGTTCATATCTCTTCTTCTTTTTGTGCACCAAAAAGACATTAGCCACAAAAAAAATGATAATGTATATATTCCCTTGCCACCTTTTAATAGTATCTATCCCTCTTCCTAGTTTTTCTGTTGCTATCTTCATTTCTTTCAAATACATCAAAAACAAAATAAATGGCATAGGACATCTTTGCTTTAGTCTCATCCTATTTTTAACTTTAACTGAGTCTATATTCCCTAATTGATATGTATAGTAATTATTTTCATATAAATCTTTTAATAATATCCACTAAAGTTCCACCCATTCCCAAATTTACTAAACTTACCCATAATATATTTCTATTTACTCTATCATATGCCTTATCTGTATCTATAAAAACCACATATAACTGACTACCTGTATTTCTACACATATTTATAAGCTGTGTAACTACAAATAAACTATCTTCTATATACCTATCTGATCAAAAATCTCCTTGCATTTTTCCCACTATATTATTTTCTTCCATTCATTTTGTGACCTTCCAGCCACCGTATATGCAAAAACTTTATATAACACTGACATTACTGCTATTGGTTTATAATTGCTTAACTTTCTACGATCATTACCTTTTCCTTTAAATTGTAGTCTTACACTTGTATTACTCCAACTATCTGGAAAATCTCTCTTCTGTGCCATCTTATTAAAACATGATAATAGTTTTAATTTTGGCCTATGTCCTAAATAATCTCTGCTGCTCATCCATCCAAACCTTTTGCCTTTCCATTTTTCAATTTCTCCCTGCCTCATTCAGTTCATTTTCTGTAAACCTAATATTTCTATTACTATATGCTTTCATGTTTGTTATCACTCTGTCCTTCACATCTAACATTTTTTCCATACCCATTACATATTTATTTAAGATTGTCCCTAATTCTTCTCTAAAGCTACATTATATTACCTCATCATCTAGTAATAGCATTTCTCTTCTCCCTATATTCCTTCTTTTAATATATTTCCAAATTTTTTTACTCCCATCTCTTCCACTTTTATTAATATCCTCCAGAAATTTACTATTCAATTTCATTCTCTCTATATAATTATCTATTTTAGTCAACTTTTTTTAAAAATATTTTTCCCATTTAACATTAACATCTTTGTCACTTTCTTTGTTCTTAATAGCACACTTATATTCTCTGCATGCTTTTTTCCTTGCTTTTTTCACTTTTACTCTCACACTTTCCTATTACTTTTATTCTTCTGAATATTCTCACCTAAAATCCTCTTTGCCACTTTTTCTACTTCATCACACTAGTCCTTATATTCACCCCCAAACAACTATTCCATGTTTTTTTTCTACTTTTATTTTATATTTTTCTAAATTCTTATCATTCATTCTCCATTCACATCTTTCACTATCCTTTCAACTTTTGTTACTATTTTTGATCACATTATTAACTATTTCTATTATAATGAAATTATGATCACTATTACATAGTCTCTTTTCATTATTAAATAATTTAATTTTCTGTACTTATTCATTCCCTCTTTCTCTATTAATACATGATCTATTGTTTGAAATATATTATTTCTAGACCATGCGTATTGTCTCTCATAAATACTTGACAAATTTCCAATGCTCAAATTCACTCTCTGATGAAAATTCTTCAAAAGCTGGCCATTCTTGTTATCTACATCATCAATTTCTTCAATATATCTATTTATATCATGTATAACCATTATTCTTATCCCCTTTTCTTTAAAACTCTGTGTGTCTTTAATTAGGTATTCATATATGCTACTGTTCCACTCCATTGTAGTTTAACTATCTCCAGTGGCTGTATACACTACAGCTACCCCATCCACTCTTGTCTTCATAACCTTATCTCAAATGACAAATGTTCTTGACATTTAACAGTATTTAATTTTTTTTAACATATCTTCTATATCACCATCCCTTTCTTCTTGTCTATTTTTACCCTTCCATACCAACTCTTCCAGTATAGGCTATTTTACTCTTAGATGTGTTTATGCTACTGCTAGCACCTGAAGCTCTTCATTTTTAACTGCTTTGTTTAAATCCAGACACTTTTCTGTTCTTCTACCACCTTGCATCTCTTCCTTCCTAACTACTTTATCAAACTCTCCAAACATAAGTGCTATCAAGTGCAAGCCTTTACCATCAATGGATGCAGAAAGGTTTGTGCATAAAATCCCTATCTAGTACCTACTCATCCAATATCCCCAGACTAGTTTCTAGTTTGTAGCTTTCATCAGTGAGGAGCCTTGATTTGTGAGCACTGCACCCAGATCTTAGGATCTAATGCAACCCTCCAGAAGTTACCTTTTATCTATTTGGTTAACTATAAATCTAGAAGCCCAAGATGAAAACACCATAATATTTCTAATTTAAGCTCATTCACTTGTATAATCATATAGATCTGAACTCAATTCAGCATGTATATATTTTGGTGTTTTCAGTCTTTCAAAAACCACAGACAAACAAGACAGTTAACCAACTAGGTAAACAGTGGCTTATGGAGAATTGCATTAAATCCTAAGATCTGGGTGTAGTGCTCTCAAGTCCAAGGTTCCTCATTTATGAAAGCCAGAAGCTAGAAACTAATCTGGAGATATTGGATGAATCAGCACTAGATAATGATTTTATGCCCAAATCTTCCTGCATCCATTGATTACAAAGGCTTGCACTTAGTGACACTATTATGTGGATAGTTTGATACTCTTAATAACAGCGTGTGTAAGCAAACATATAAAATGGTGATATGTTTTCATGGTTTTATAAGTATATTGTAATATTTGTATTTGGTTATAATAAACAGAGGCTCATATAAATATTTTTAAATATTTATTAACACACACATATATATATATATATAATATACAACTTTTATATATTTTTTTTATATTGGTTAGGTATAATGTCTAGTTGCCATGCAATTATTGAAGGAAAGAATTCAGATGCTCTTCTACATTTACCTAACATTTCCAACTGTATTGTGACATCTTGCCTTATTTGTGTAGGTTACAGTGACATTTTTAGCTATATGCTGACATTTTGCCCTGTGTCTGGTTTTAATTCTAGATGCTTCCAGTTTAATGTGAATTTGCCTTATTACTTTAACAATATAGTAGACAATGTTTATATTGCCTGTTCAGCTTTTACAATTAGTTGTTGTCTAACTTTACCTCTAAATGAGAGCAATTGGCATGGAGCACTATCCCATATTGGTCTGTTTCTGCTACTGGATATAATTTATCTATTTATGTATTCATTGATCTGCGGCTATGAATGCTCAATCCGATCAAAATAAAAATAGAATCTGAAAAAATCCATTAGTTGAAGGTAAGTTGAGCTATAATATATATATTGGTTTAAATATTAAAAAGGACAGATATCTATATATATTTTATTAGAACCTGATTAAATTTCGAATAATTCGAAATCTTTTGTTTTCCATTTCTAAAAAGTTTTGACTGAAGGCAATTCTGTATTACAACCGAGTGATAATGCTTGCATTGGAAATTACTTCTTTAATACTTGATTCTAACATCTTAATACAATTATATGCTATTCATAATAATAAATAACTATAATACAAATAATTATTTTAACTAAAATATGTAACGTAATGTTTCATAACTACATTATGACCATTTTAATATAATTCCAAAGTGGTTTTTTTGTGTTCCAAATCTAAGTTAAGTCCAATATGATCAAATATTCATCTGCTTTTTTTGTTTCTATGCCATTTTCAAAACTATTCAAAACACTACCATTCAAAAACTTCAATATCGTATTCTTATTTATTTAGATTGCAATTTTTTTATTTACACAGAATTGTGGGAAATTCTGTAGCTTGAATAATTTTTTAATTTAGAATATTTAAATATATGTTTCTAAATCTAAAGATGTTTTTTAGATTTTAAACTGGAACTCTGCTTTACTTTAGAAAAAATAACACAGATATTATAAAAGGTTGAAAAACAAGAAGCAGAGTATAGCATTTTATTAATTTTATAAGGAATATTTGTATAAAGATATAGATCTAAAACAAGTTAAGTGAAACAGATTGGATTTGTATTGTAAAGAATTGCATATTTATTTTCTTCTTTCACTTATCTATATAGTAAAAAAAATTAAAGTAATAAAATGGTTGCTTTTGGGAGGATATGAGATATTTGGTCACCAAAAGTGAAAAGACTGACTGCAATTCACGGATCTTCCGTTTTCAAACCTACTCTCTATCATGGCATTAAATCACCCAAAGTATTAAAAATAATCAAATATAGAGAAACCCAGCAACACTCAGTATATTGATGATTTCACATTTTTATCCCAAAAAATTAGAGTAGGCAAAATTAAAGAATAGTATAAAAAGGAATTACAACTAAAATATTAAAAAAAAAAGCCCAAAAATAATGAAAATATAAAACAAAGCATGCTTTAAAATTGGTTATTACAATATATATTCTTGAATCAATATCAGCAAATGGTTTTAGAATTCAATAGATTTATTATGGTTTGATAATAGTCAGAATTACAATATAAAATCTGAAAAACACATTTGATAGGCAGAAAAAATATATCCAATGTGAAAAAATTGCATTTAATAGATTACATTTAAGTTAAAAATCAAGATTGTAAAAGCACTTACAACTACAGATTATTGGATAGATAATAATTTAATATTCTACAAATTTGAAATGTTAATTGCGTTAAAAATAGATTCTATTTCAATTACATTGCTGTAAAATATGATGTTTATTTTTAAAAATCATTTATTATATCATTACCAATTTAGTCTTCCAAGATTTCCCTGTTACTGAGAGAATGAAATTTTAAATAATTCTATTTTTGGATTCACTGGAAAAAATATTGTTTGTTTTTCTGATTTGATTAAAGAAAAATGTGGATTTTTCTGCTTGATACAATAAAGAATTGAATATTAAATTTCATAGCAATATAAAAATGCAAAGGCTGAAGTTCAACTATTTACAAGAAGGTTTAAAAGTGACTAATAGATTAACACTGCAAATATATTTGCAGTTTTAATCTGAAAAAGACATGTGACATTCATGGGCACTTTAGATCTTCTTTTAACAAATCTGTGGATGTTAATCTTTTATACAATAATGATGATATTTTGACTAAGCGAAAGAGAATTCAGATGATAACATTCTATAGACATTTATCTTTTTAAAAAATACTCTGCTTAATGAAGTGTAGAAATCTTAAAAATAGAAAGGCTACTGATCTTCATGAGAACTCATGGGAAATTTTAAATTATGGTGATGATTTGTTACCATAAAAAATATTAAAATTTTTTAGAAATATATTGACTTATAAAATCATGCCACCTGGTCTTAAAAATGTACTGGTCAAGTTTGTACATTTGCACAAACAGAATCCAGAACACAGGCAAATAGATCAAAGCTGACTAGAGTGAGGATAGTAAAGTCCCGAATCTGACCAAGCTTCAGCTCCTTTACCAGTACTCTGTGACTCAATATCTTGTGAATGACATACTCAAGGATACACTCGGTTTCCATTTCTTCGTGGTTTGGCATAGGGCAGGGAGAAACATGAAACTCAGGGTTCATTTATCACAAACTGGCTACAAAATTGCAAGAGAACAATGACATGATGATGAAAATAATCATTATAATTTCACATTAATTGCAGATATTATTCCTATTTAATATAATAATTAAAATGGATTGGATTGAAATGAGGTTATGAGAAATCATAGGAAACCAAGGTAGTTTAAATATATATTTTAATTAGTAAAACCAATAAACAAATATTAAAGAACATAATTCAGAGGTGTAGTGAATGCATGCAGGCATCTCCATAGATGAGAAAAGCAGCACATCACGCTCATCTTTACAGATTAATTTAACAGGAGTGTGTGTGTATATGTGCGATCACTTGGATTATGCCTATAATAGAAGTGCCAAATCCTATACGCTAAGGTTGTGGTTGCTATTTCGTAAGTACCTTTACTAATCTTGAACAAAGCAATCTATTATCCAATGTGAGCACATAAACCAGCTCACTCAGTTATAGATCGAACCTAAGAATCAAGATATGATTTCAGACTAAAGCTCAATATTAATTTATAAGGGTAAAATTGGCTGCTATGAATTGCCAACATAGGATACAGCACTTACAAATATTAATAATAAAATGGCCCTGCAGATAGATTTTTGTTCTGCAAGGGTTCTTGCAAACAATGCCAATACCTTGGGACCAAATGTTCTGCTGCTTAGGTTGCAAACATTTGGAGTTCAAGAGCAGGGATGGCTTACTTGCTAGTCTGGCATTAAACTTCAGAACATACTGATGCACATCCCCAAAATGAGAAAACAGGATGTCCTCACTGAGGTCCCATTATTTAAAAGATACAGCAAAACATTAAATAGTTATATATGTTTAATGAAATATAATCCACCAAGCAATAAGGATATATCATATTTCAAAATTAAATGTGCTTTGGTGATAGCTTTATTGGTTTTGCTAATAGGAGCCAATTCTTAACTAGCATTGTATATATATATAAGCTACTTAAGGGAGTAATTATATTGTCGATCTTATTAATATGTTTCAATCTAGACTTTATATTAATTATCATTTATGGAGGGAAAAGTATATTTGAAAAGGTTTCCTAATAAATTAACAAATAAGTATATTTTCTAATTGTCCCCAAGGCTAATCTTATACTTATTATACATTAATTAAAATTATAAATCAAATTTAGCTGCAAAACCATCTTATGCATTTTATATCAAATTAATAATTAATAATAACGAGTGCAAGCAATTCGTTATTATTACGAATGTAAGATTTTAAAACCGCATGCATAATTGTTGACATTAAAAAAATAATTATGTGAAGATAATTTAATGATATCTTCTCTAAAGGTTATTAAATTGAAAGGCTCACTGTTTCAAAGCATTGGCATATATAAATTATCAAAATAAATTTTAAATCAATCATAAAGAAATTATAGGCACATCTGCAGTGATAGATAATAAAAATTATATAAGATACTAGTTTGATTTAAATAGGATAGAATTATAAGGTAGGTAGGCAAGTTACATAATTTAAAGATAATAAATTTAGACAGGATTTAAAGTGGCATTAATTTGGACATTCACTGGTTTATTTTACATTTAGCTAGCTTTAGAGTTTAGAAATGAAATATTAAACATTAATTGATTCAGGGTTCTGTGGTTCTGGGTTTATGTTACTAATTCTTTTTTTCATCTAGAGGTGCAGGTCACTTGACTTCAGGCATGGTGGTAAGCTTTCTTAGGATAGCTCATGCTGTCTTCTACTTCTGGCAGTAGGCTGCTGCTGGAGAGTTTCATCTCAGCTATGCAAGTTATTAGATCCATCGAATGGCAGTAAGACTCATTGTTCCTCCATGGAGAAGCAGCAAAAACCTTCATTCCTTAACCAGACATCAAAATTTTGAGTGGTGTAAAGTATAGAGACAATCACTCTTACAAATATTGGTGTGTATCCCTACAAGCTCAAAATATAACCTATTTATCATATTCATCCCAAGCCCTTACTTGTTGAGAATTTATTTTGCCTGAAACCACATTAATGTTACATTAAAATTCCAGATTTTGCAAATTGAATTCAAATCTTTGTTTAATTTCTCAAGGCATTTAAAATCCCCCCAGGAATTTCAATAATGCCAATCCAGCGCTTTTACTATATAACAGGTTTGTTATAAACAAGTTAGAGTACTTTTTTTTTTCTACATTTAAATTGAATTTCCCACAGGTGCAGTGGCTTAATGCAAATTTTGTTTGCAACTATTTTATTTTTAATTGATAAGAGCTAACTTTTAACAAAACTAAATCATGCCACCCTATATATATATTGTGACCTTCTGGTTTGGCACCAGAAATGTTATTTATAATTGTGTACTGTTATATCAGTAACATCTGATATTGTATTACTTTTAAAAAAAAAAGAAATAACCCGAAATTAAAAATTTTTTTTATTAATAATTTAAAATAATGATTAGAAGTATTTATAGGTGCAATTTAAAATTTATTAGATGTTTGGTGGCTTATTTTAGGGTATAATTAATGATAGGATAGGGGGGTGGCTTGTTATAAACATAGTCAGTCCAGTCAAGTTGATGCTGATTTGTTTTGTTTGTTCACAAATATATAGTTAGAGTTGTTTTGAGTGATTCTCTGGTTCATTTGCTTTACACATTTTAATTTATAGAATAAACAGGGAAGTATGTTTCACTCATCATCATTAAAATAGTCATGTCAGTTTAGTGTCTAAAGTGCATTGTTAGTAAGTATTCATGTATGTCAATCTCATTATTCAACTTCATTTTTCATTCATATGTTTCATTAAATCATTAGATATCACATTTCATACCCAATTATTTAATTTCATAGATAATAGTATTTAAAACCAGCTTAATTACATTTTAAGTGAATTATTTGAACATTGAACTAATGAATCATTATACAATAGTTATATTAAAAATATTTTATTTATTAAAGCAATTGATATTAGTTTTATTCTCCTTGTTTTAAAAGTACAGAATATTTTATCTTTAATTCTATTTAATATTAATATTTTTTTTATTTATTTAAAAGACAGAATAATTTTTTTCCCCCACTTATTTTTTTTTTTTTAACAAAAGTTTCTTGCATAAATTAAATCGTTTTTTGTCTGTTGGCCTTTGAACTTTCAGATCTTGACTATTGGATAAGAGAAATTATGAAGTAATCTTTTAAAAAAAACTATAAAAACGATTGCTACTACAATTAACTGCACTGCACTGCACTCCACTTCTCCACTCCTACCTTTTGACCTTCTGACTACTAGGCCAGCTACAAACTGCTAAAGGTCTTTTAATACATTTTAATTTTAAAAGAAAGGGTGCTTGTCTTATAGCTAAATATGCCATTGGATGGCGCCGTTTTCACACTAAAACTATAAAATATAAACATTCACGGGCTGTTATTTTAATAATTATCTGTGCTTTTTGTAATGCGAAAATAAAAACAAAACAAAATCGTCTTTTTTAAATATTATTTTTTACTAATGTATACAATTTAAATGATAATAATAAATGTAAAATAAAATCAACAAATTACAATTTGATTCGTGTTTTTTATATCATATACTTTTAAATTGTGTTACGGCTTTTTTTTAATCAATTTTCTATCGGATATTTTTTTACTTGTGTTACGGCTTTTTTTTTATCAATTTTCTATCGGATATTTTTTTACTTGTGTTACGACTTTTTTTGTTGTTGTTTAACTAAAAAATAATAATCGTAATAAAAGTAACAGTTGTTACGGTTAGATTTAGGGTTAGTTTAGAGTTAGGTTTAGAGTTACTTTAGGGTTAGGTTTAGGGTTAGTTTTAGGGTTAGGGTTAGTTTTAGGGTTAGTGTTCTGTTGTTTGTAATGCTAAAATAAAAAAATTCAAAATCGTAACCGTACTCGGACAAAAGAAAGAAACTCAAACTTTTTTAAACAACAACAAACACATACAAATGTCTTCTTTACTTATTAAACATGTTTATAATATTTGCTTTTTATGAAATTTACAAAAAAACCTGTATATTTGGACTTTTCTTACTGGATATTTTTTTCGTACTGCTCTTTTTTACTTCAAAAATATACAGATGGTCGAACCTTCTTTGTCTCGTGGAATGTTACTAACAGTAAATTACTTAACATGTTACCTAATTGCAACTAAATAAAAACATAGATATTTAACATTTTCCCAAATAAAAGTTTAATACAGTACGTTGTAAAAAGTCTTATAATTATTGCTTTAAAAAATCTGAACATTTCTATAGTTTAAAATATAAAAAATCCAATGAAAACAACAGTTCAACTCTCTCATCAAGCCGTAATTATTTTATTAATTGTGTGAATTTGGAAAATGTATTTGCTGCTATGCAACATACATGCTGTACTGCGACGTGACATAGTGGCCTGCATTCTGTAGCCCAACAAAACAGTTGTATTATAGAAAACACAGGTTCGAACATGTCGGCCACGGAAACAGCATTTTTATGTGTTTTGGTGCGAAAACTGCACCATAGAGCGTCATCTTTAGCTAAAAGATGAGTACCAAAGAAAGTTTAATAGTATAATTTTTCTCTTCCAAAATTCAAGCTGAAAGTAACATATTTTATTGTTGCAGAAATATGTGTACTTAAACTAAACTAAAGATACATTGGTCTTATCGTTGGCTAACTATTTAAATTCTTCAACCATCGTCAAAGATACATGTAAGTGCCTATATATTATATTATTTAAATTTAAATTGCCACTGTTAAAAGTAAAAATGGGAATGAAGACTAGTATTATAAATTTGCCTAATTTAAACTTGAAATTAAATGGAACAGAAGAAAGAAGAATGTATGTTTATTTGTTAAAATCATTTTTCTCAAGTTTTAATTATATTTTTAAAGGAATAATTGCAGAACTGTTATTAAACATTCTCAGAACTCTTTCTAAAAATTTTATGCTAATTATAAAAGAAGATTTAAAGAACATGTATGAATTATTTAATTTTATCTCCATTATTGTTGGAACATTTCCGTAACTATTTTTGTTCTTACTTATTTAAAAAAAATATAGGATTAAATGTGCAAAGTGAATATGTTGTTCATATTTACCTGTTTCCAGACTAATAGGAGAAATGAATTTATTAAAATAGATGAGTTATATAACTTTGTATTGTTAAATACATTCCTCACTCGTTGTGAAACTTTTCTGTTTAAAAATATTGCTAGAATATTCATTTAGACAAATATTATTAGCTAAAATATATTGCTTAATTTGAATGGCTTTAAAAAAGTAAAATAATACATTTGAATGTCTTAGGAAGAAAGTACTCCTTCATTTGCGTCATTAAAATATTTTGCTTAATTAACTGAATTCCTCATATCACATCAACACCAATTCATCAGCTGATAGTTGAGAACATTGAATTTGCTCTTATGAATTTAAATAATATTGTTTTGTTTTGTCCTGCAGGAAACGTGTTTGTGATATATGTATTCGCCAGTATTGATATTTGCGTGAAAATAATTATTATTCATTTTTGGAGAAATGACCAAGGAATGTCATTCCAAAACTATTAATAGACTTTTCGTTACAATTAAGAAGAAAGAAGAAAGGAACTTTATTATTATTTAATAGTATTTTAGTTAGTGCTAATTTAAGAAATGTTTTATTATATGTATTATTATATTTTTGTTCCACTAGAACGTCTCATCAAATGTATGATAAAGGAAAATCATATAAGGTATTCTATTATTATTATTTTAATATGTTTGGTTGTGTGTTAGTAACACACGCGAGCATGATAAACAGATGGAAGAATCCATTTATAGTTTAAAAGGGGTAAACCATTATTTTGAAAGAGCTTAATTTATATTAAATCCCATCGTATATATATATTATAGATTAGAAAAACCATTATTTTCAATAATTATTTCATCTATAATATACAGCTTTATTTATCTAAGCTCAATTTTGCTTTAGATGTGTGCTAATATAAATGCACTATATACTATAAAAAATTATTTTGTCTTGCTTTGCCCACAGTAATTATTGCTTTATTTTCCAACCGTTATTAAAATGTTACCAAGTCCTAAATATTATCAGATATAAAATATTTATTCTTTATCACTTTTATGAATTATTAACTAATATTTTAATAGTAATTCTTTTCTTATTGTGATTTTAAATGGTCTGTGTATCATTATGCTTATACATGTGTGTGTCCAGTATTAAACTTGGCTATAATATGTTAATTGCAACTGTAAATGTTTTATAATCAATTGATTTCTGAGGAAGGGGATTGTCAATTGTTTAGAAGGATTAGTGATTTATTTAAGAGAATTATTGTTTTTTGTTATGTTTGAATGAAAAAGTATTTTGTGGCTATATGCAATGTTTTATAGTATGTATTGGATTGAGTTTGCTCTTCTTTTGTTATTTAAATCTTTAAACATGGGTAGATTGCCTAGTGTAGTAGGCATGGGATCAAGTAATCCCTTATTTTCTATGTATTGAAATGTTTTGATAGGAGTAGATAGAATCCTCCAGTTTTGATGATATTTATTATTAATAAAAGTATCTGAAGTTGAATATATTATCCATTTGTTTATTTGGTGAAGAGATTTATTCCCACCAGTTTATTTAGTCTCAGAAGTAGACTTGAAAGTTATTGTGTTGATATTTATCTGAATTGAATTGTTGAAATCTTTATCCCCATGTAGTTATGAATGTTTTCCAGCTTATACTATAGCCAAGTGCCAGATAACTTATTGATAAAAGAAGAATAAAGGCAGGATAGATTTTCTTACAAAACAACTGTAACAAACTTAGTAATTAAAGCTTAATTGACCTTTGCCTTCATCCATATTGTGATCATATTTTAACTTCACAAGCAAACCGATTAGATTGATTAGATTGTTTAGAATTAATTATTTATTCTTTGACACACAGCATAATACAGACCCATGTATAAAGTGTTATTTGAAAGAAGGAAAAATCCATTATTAATGTATAATTTAAATTATCATTTTCAAATATTTTATAGTGATCATTTAGATTTCACATCATTAATTTTATCATTCACTCATCATTTGATTAAGCAAGCAGGCAAAGATAAAATATACTTAATGAATAGAATTGTTATTTCTATTTTGGCAAAATAAATAAAAAAAATATAGTTATGTAATAGAATACTTTATTTCAGTGTTGCAAGGGCAAAATATATTAATTAGTGACATTCTTTATTTTATTTTGCAAAACATGGTTTTATAAGAATATATTGATTAATGTAATTCTTTATGTTATTTTGCAAGATATAATTTGATGAGAATGTGTTAAAGTAATGGAGTTATTTATTCATTTTTTGCAAAACCTAGTTGATGTTATTCTTAGGTTTCAAACCCATTTATTTTAGTTATATTTACTGTGCATTTGAAGTAAAATGCAAAATATTAATTTTATTTTATAGCATAAGTAGAATATCTAATCCATGTTTTTTGTCTTAGATTTATTAATTGGATGGATAAATAAGTGTTATAAAACCAAATTTTGAATAAAAGATAAATTTTGTAGTGGATTAATAGGATCACAAGGCTATATTTTTTCAGCTTTATAGGTATCAGAAGAAGCCGATAACTAAGAAACCATTTCCTTTATAATAAAATATATGGTTTTATTTTGGGTTTATTATTTGATATTACAAATATCAGTTGTTCACAAACCTATCCAGATGTTTGGATAGATAAAATGTGTAACTTTGAACTTCAAGAGCATATTATGTTATTATTATTATTATTATTATTATTATTATTATTATTATTATTATTATGAAAATTGTGAAATAGATTAAATGTTTGTTTAGCTATTTTCTTGCTTGACTAATAAATATTTTATTACTCAAAATTTGTATTTAGAATTCTTTTTTAACATTTATTTGTTATTTCATATTTCCACACATGTTTACATATTTATTTTATTTAATTTGACATAATTGTATTTTCATTTAATTATGATAAATATCCAAATATGATGATATTGATTTCCTTGATCCAAGCACAGTATGAGATGCCAATTACCTACTGTTTGTTTAAAAGGTTTTATTATTTAGTAACTGTTTAGATGATGAATTGAAATCAAAATGTACCTGATTTCTTTCATTATCTAACTGCCATTATTTAGTTAGGATATTGCTTAGTTTGTATTATTATTTTCATAGTATTAAATAGTTATTGAGAGAGAGATTTTAGTTTAAGCCATGCCATATAACAGATTCCCTGAGATCTTCAATTTTAATTCAGATTAGATAATAAATTCAATTAATGAGATTATATTAGTGTGTAATTAAAAATTTAGTAATGATAGGTTTAGTTTGAGTTCAGATCCAGTTAGTTATACATTACAGTTTCTAAAATATTATTTTTATCTTAGTTACTAGTTTAATTGTATAATATGGTAGAGGATGTTCAATGCATGTGGATGATGGAAGGGAATGAAATATAGATTATAATTAGTTAATTTTGGATGGAAGAATTTTACCAATTAATTTTTGTTTAGTATAGAACTTGATAGGTGTTTTATTCCTATTAATTATATTATTTTCTTTCACATCTAATGTACATTGTACACCTCATACACCTCTGTATTCCTCAACTGAGTTAGTTTTAGGTGAAACTTTAATTAAGAGCCTCATGAGTAAATTTAGGATAAAGTTAGATTGATAGTTTATTATATGATCCATAGAATTGGTGCCCCTGGATAATTGTTAATGTTGGTGATCGGGTGAGAGGGGTTACAATATATATATATATATATATATATATATATATATATATATATATATAATGAAATAGATTGTACATCTACATACAAATTTATAAGTAAGCAAATTAATAAAGTGACTTTTATATTTAATTTTTAATGTAAAGATTTTCTAATAATTAAACAAAATTAATTTGCTGTAATATTTAACATAATTGGTATTAACAGTAACTGTTCATATGTACATATATAATGTGATTCACCTAGCCATGACAGTACTCTTAATTACTTATTTTAACAGGGTTTTAAACTCAGCACAGACAGGGTTAGTGATCAAAACTTGAGATAAAATGGTACAGCAGCAAAACCTACCATTTCATATCCCTGAACTTACCACAAAAACAATAAGAAATTACTTTACTTATAATTATGCAAATTAGTACAATCTTGAACATTGAAATTAAATTCTTAATGAGGTAAATGATTTAACTATCCACCTAATGTATTAATAAAACTCTGACCTGTTTTATTGTTTCCACACCCACTGTTCTAATAAGCTATATTTCTAAACATATAGTTAATAATATTTACAAGTCTAAATATATAATACATAAATTTTAATATATCCATGTGGATATTGTAACGGTCATATTTGTACATTCACGCAACAAAATCCAGAGTTTTGGCAAATTATACCAACGCTGATCTAGATGAGGGTTTGAGACCTCAAATCTGATTGCATGGCTCCTTCACCAATGCTCCAAGATTTATTACCCTATGAAAGATATATATGAGGCTACATATCTATGGCTAATTAGGAAGCTACACATCTATAGCTAATTAGATGATGCATATTCATATTCAAATGACATAAAATAAATGAGTGAGATGTGGAGGTAATTGCAAAAGATTCAAAAAAGATGCTATACAAAATTATAATTTAACATAATTTAATTAAATATTGACAAGATTATTAATAATGAGTACATGGATTTTATCTACCAGTATTTACAATAATAATGAGTGAGTTAATACACAATATCATCTTTATATTTTTAGAACTGGCTTATTTTATTACAAAATTAGTTTATCAACAATTTTAACATCATTCATCTATGTTCAATCATGCCTTATTTACACTGCCCTTTCTAAAGGTTTTCTAGGGTAAATATGCAAGAATCATCAATAATATGTGCTCACTGTTCAGATTGCTATACACAATTAGATTACAATTCAGATCAATGCTGAACTATTCTTAACATTATAGAGGGATGAACTGGAGCTTTGTAGTATTACTTCAAATATTACAGTGTTATATATATACTGCATCTTGAATATGTTAATCAGGGGATTCAGTACCACATACTTGGTTTCCATATACCATACGACTTACTGTGAATAAAGTGAACTCATAGTTCAGTGATCGGAGCAGCCTATAAAGCAATCTGGAACCTCATGTTCCACTTCTAGAGAAGAGCTATCTGAACTCAATAATGAGATGGCCATTAAAACCAAAACCCATTTATATAAAAACATACAGTAAGGTGTAAATGTGCATATGTGCTTTTTAAAGACACATTCACCATGCAAACTATAATAATCATTAATTAAATTTAATATATACAAATTCTATAGTTTCAGTCTGTGAAACTACCCTATGCCAGTTCATGAATTAGCATTCTCAAAACATGCTAAAATGAATACTTAAAAAGTAATCTAATTTTATTAGCATCCTGCATTGTTTATAATATAACTAAAAGGAGGGTTAAAGCATATCTGGAACTTATGCAATACATAAAATATGCTTTATAACTCATTCTTGCATTTATTAACTAATTATTTTATTAACACGCAAACCTAATTCTATTATCAATAATAATAGCAAGCTAAACATAATAGCTTAATGAATATATCTAGGTTTTCAGAGTGGAGATTTATGTGTATGTCCTAAAGAGTGAATTACTTAATTAAGAGAAAGAGCCTTTAATCATCTGCCCCACAAGTTTTACTCCTAGAATTAATCTCCATTCTGAACTGGGCACAGCATAAATTATAGAATAACATATATAAAACAAATAAGAAGGTATGACTGCAGATGAATAAGAAAGAAAATAATTGTATAAGTTATTGTTTACAAGCATGGTTTTAGAATTTTAATTTTATAAATAGCAAGTTTACAGATATCTTTTAGTATAACGTTAATCATAATTTACAAATTTCAATTAGCTTTTATTTTATTAAAACATTTCTTTAGATTTAGAAGTTTGTGCACATTACAGATTATCTAGTTTAGAGTTTTAGATATTTATTAATAAATTTAGGCAAAGAGTTCTGCAATTAATTATTACCAATTTCTTCTTTGGTGGGTTTCCTTCATGGCATCATGCATTATTATTCAGGGATGCTCTGGTTCATTTTTTCCTGGGCTGGCATCTGCAGACTTGTTCCAAAAGACAGACAGCAATGGGCCTTTTTTAGCATCAAACTCCATTTTTTTCAGTCAAGCCTTTGACTGGCAACACTTATAATATATGTAACTATTAAATAACTAAATGTGTGGTTTATATATGTAATAAGATAAGATATTACCGTAAAATATCTTATCTTATTATAATATATATAGAATAAAGATTGACTTTGATTACAAAAATTTCAAGTTTTATACGAGCTCTGACTACCTCCCCCTATCTACTATATAATATATTTACAACAATTTTCCAGATTATTCAGCTGGAGCCCAAAATCTATAAAATAACAAAAAACCTTTGGCCTCTTTCTTTGTCAGCTAGTATTATTTTCAGTTCAAGCATTGTTCTTAGTTTATTTTTATTAAAATTTAGAATTTTCAATCTTATTCCTTTTTAATTACTGACCAAGATCTTTCCAAGAATTTCAACTTTTTTTAAAAACAGATTTAATCCCATTAAACACTTTCTTATATATGTGTGAGAGACCTCTCTAGAATTGGGAATGTTATATGTAAAGGCAAGTAGAACATTTTTGTCTTTAAAATAATTCAAATCTATATTAATTTAAAAAGTGGTAATACTTTTAAATCTACTGCATTACCCCTTCCCTCACATATATAGGTAGTTCCACACATGTATAAATGTACCCTCAGCTTAATCTAATTTTATTAAATTTAAATTTAGATTGTAATACCTGCTTCAAATATATGCATGTGATTATTCCAATACATCTATGTGCAATATGCACACATACAGGCAAATTCTCTTTATATATATATTATTTAACCTCAAGTTGAGTTAATATATGGAGGCTGGTGAGGGTTTGAACTGGGGAAAAATAACATTATATCATATAGTAGGTGAAATGGGATAGTTATTCCTTAACTAGTGGCAAAAGAATTGACTGACAAAATTAAGCTTACATTTAAAAAGACAATTTTAAATACTTTTATAAATCTTATTTAAATGAACAAAGACTTATCATCATTTCAGGCTCACACATATATAATAGCAATATAATATAACAAAGAATTAAATAATATTTGACATTTAAAATACAATGAAATCAATATATACTAATGCATGAACACACACATTTTAAACACACACATTAATAGTTCATCTATGCATGCTATAGAGTCATATATTTGACTCTTGGAGGCTTTACAAATGCAATGGCTACTTTAGAAATAAATATAAGAAAAATGTTATTACCTAGGATTTTAGAACATGGACACTTCTTGCTGTTTCTAATGAAGTATTTCTAACTGGTTAGATTTGAAGTTTCTTGAGGAGGTTTAATGCTTATTCATTGGTATTATTCTTGGAGATAGTTAAATATTGATGGTGATTCTTCAAGTTGTTATGCAGGCATTTCTATTCTGGGCAGATTGCTGTTTCACTAGAACTCAGGCTGGAGAAAGTCATATGTTTCTGATATTTTTTTAACACTGCATTAATGACTGATTTAATCTCCACTAAATTGTAATCTCAATTGCAACTGAACTGAACTGATTGTCCGATGAACAACTGGACTATATATACTTAAGGCCTGTTGTCATTTTGATGTCGTCCAGCAATATCTGTTGTCAAAATTCCTTCCTTGTATTTAATTGCATTCCTCGAGATAAGCTTTTAATCCTGTTTTTGAAGATTGTTTAATTAGCAGCCATGCAAACATGTTGTTTTTACATTTTGATTAGTAGCTATCACTGAGTGTTTTTTTAACTTTTATTTATTTCATTTTAACACACACGTATTCACACATTTATAATCACACATTTATATTTTATTAACAAGTTTACATTAATTCATCTGCACATATATAATTTAAGATCAATTTACTATTTAGTTTTTAAGATGACTTTTTTCTTTAATTTAAATAAAAAGAGATTTATATTTTTTAAACTTTAAGTTGTATTTCAACTGATAATAATACTAAAAAAACTCTGTACTTCTTTTATAAAACTTTTAACTTGACACTTCTAAAGCAAACCCCCATTCCCCTTCTAATTAATTAATTGTAACTTTTATTTCAACTACTAATAATAGAAAAACTCTTTGACTTGTAATTTTATGTTTTTCAAAACAAACTGCAATAAAAAACTCTTAAACTTTTATGTACTTATTTTCTTTTAATGAAAGATTTTTATTTTAATAATTTTTAGACAAAATTATTATGTGCCAACACAATGTTGGTACAATATGTTACATTTAAATTTTAGTACTTAAATTTTTTTTTGTAGATAACTAATAATGAATTAAAAGCATAGACATTCAAAATGCACAAATAATGAGTTACTAATTTATTAATAAGTTTCATTTAAATATTGAAATAAAATAAGCTTAAAAAATTATAGAATCGAAGCAAAGATTTTAATCTTTAAATAAATATAATAAAAACCTTTTAATCTTAAAAATAACGAAGAGAGTTTTTAGCAAAAATAAAATTACAAACAGATCTTTAGGGCAAAATGACCATTAAAAAGATTACTATGAAATAGATGAGAGTCAAAAGATAGAAACAAAAGACTTGCTTTTCCTGCCCAAGAGGTATATACAAACCACAGAAGAAAAATCTACTTAGCCACAACACCAATGAAGCACATATATAAAATATGCCAGATGGATCCACATATTCCTAGATAAGATGCTTCAGGGCTATAAAAGGAAAAATTCAAAAGAAATAATTAATTAGAAGATTAGAATTTTGAATTCATTTGTCATTGCTGAAAAGTAAAAAAGGAAAAAAGTTATTGTCGCTGTTACCAAAAATGTAATCTGTTTAATCGTGCTTCTCTTGGACAGCCGGACGAAGACAGCTTTCATCTCCATGGATCCCAGGATTGAACCACTGGTACTGTCTTCAGAAATCATCGTAAATCTTCATAAATCATTATCATCCACAAGAAGTGGCCCTTGTGTAAACTCAGATCTTTGTCATGAAGGAACGAACCAGGAGAAAGGAAAGTATAAATTATAAATGATAAAAATGAAATATAAACTCTCTTTAATTTAAAATCTTCAAATTTTATTTTCCTTTAAATATGAACTATAGACTTTCTCTCCTGATCAAACCTGAACTTTATTTTTTATAAACTTGGCAATTTTAAAAGTCTTATCTAAAGTTTAAACGTAATATTTTTAAAATATCTACTATATTTTTTTTTATGCTTGGTATAAGATCTGTTTGTAATAAGACAGGAGATTGCAATTGCAAACATAAATTGAAAGATAAAATCAAACACGTATCATTATTTGTGCATTATTAGATTTTAAAAATAGGTCAAATATATTATTTGTGGTAAAAATAAGTTGAATACCATGTGTGATTTTAACATGTTAAACCCCTAAACTAAATTTTTTTAAAAAGAATTAAATTAGTAAATTGACTTGAATAAAAGTTGGGTGTAGATGGCTGCATAGACTCATTTAAGTATATGTTAGTTTAATGGGGCTTTGATTTCAGACTATTTGTTTCATAGTTGTGCCAATGCTAATGGAGGGATATATGGATGTTTATATCAATATAATGTGAAATGTGTTAGCATACAGGACAATGTACCCAACTGAATGCATGACCCCAAAGATGTAGTCATAACATTGAAATGGATGTGGAGTACTTCCTATGATATTGACCCCTTTCAGCTCTATGGATAGGGGCTATAAGTCGGCAAGGTAGACCACTTTCCCATCCATACATAGCATTTTATCTTTATTTTATATGCATGATTCCTTCACCAGACAGATATACATTCCTGTACTGGATGAAGGTCATGTTCTTCAAATAATATCACACTGTCAGATGCACATTCCTGTCAGTGTGGTTTTATGCTAACATGTTTACATTGCATTGGTTGCGGATATGTATCGGGAAGCGAGCGTTGATGTGGCTGCAGACTTTTAGCCTGGAGTCAAATGTTTTGAAAATCTTTTAAGTGTATCGTCTAGGTGGCCTATCTATGCTCAACATTCTAAGATTAAAAATTAAAGTTTAAAAAATTAATAATAATAATAATGAAACATAAAGCATACTTTTTTATAGTAATTATTTTTCAAGTTTGTTTGTTGTCACCTATATATATGTGAATAAAATCTTTTGTGTTATTAGTATTGGTAGTGATCTAGTTTATTTTTTTTATCTTTATTAAAAGTATAGTTTAATAAATAGGTTTTAAACATCTGCTACTCCTTGAGATAGTGGCATGGGCTAACGGTCATAATAAAATAAAATAATATAAAATTAGATCTCACTATGTATCTGCCTACTATATAAATTTTCCAGGTTGTATGGAAGATATGGTAAGACTCCAACTACCTGATTTCCCTGACTGTAATACTACTTAACTACAAAACTATGAGAATAAAATTGAAAACACAAAAATATATTCAGTCCAAGCTCATTAGTTTATATAGTCATATAGGTCTGAACTCAGTTCAGTATCCATACATTTTGGTGTCTTTGGTTCTTTAATAACCATAGCCACCACTATTCTATTAGGCAGGATTGATATTAAACCACTAAACATCACATGATTACCATTTCTTATTCTTACTCATAACTGTTATTAATGAGCTTGTATTGAAAATATTTTTGTATTTTTAATTTTATTCTCATAAATTTTGTAGTTAAATAGAGATAAAATGTGGCTGATAGAGAGTTGCATTAGATTCCAAGATCTAGATGCAGTGCTCTCAGATCCAAGGCTCCTCACTGACGAAACCACAAGCTAGAAACTAGTTTGAAGATATTGGATGAGTAGGCACTAAATAGGGATTTTATGCACAAGATTTGTAGCATCTTTTGATTACTCTTATTGCACTGAGTGGCACTACTGTATGGAGTTTTACCTGTTTTAATAAGTTATGATCATGTGATGTTTTGTGGTTCAACACCAATCCTGAGGATAATGGTGGCCATGGTTATTAAAGAACCAAAGACCCCAAAAAGTATGGATACTTAACTGAGTTCAGACCTGTATGACTATAAGCTAATGAGCTTGGATTGAAAATATTTTTGTGTTTTCAATTTTATTCTCATACTTTTGTAGTTAAGTAGAGATAAAAAGTGGCTGCTGGAGGGTTGCATTAGATCTTAAGATCTAGATGCAGTGCTCTCAGATCCAAGGATCCTCATTGATGAAAGCCACAAGCTGGAAACTAGTCTGGTGATATTGGATGAGTAGTCAATAGATAGGGATTTCATGCACAAGCCTTCTGGCATCCATTGATTACTCTGGCATGCACTGAGTGGCACTGCTGTATGGAGAGTTTTGCCTGTTTTAATATTTGTTGTAATAAATAATAGACTAGCTTTAAGGATAGTTACAAAGTATATTTATTAATCTATTATTAAAACCCTCCAAATATACTTTTACCTCCTTAATTAAATATTAAAGATGTAGATTAAGTATAATAAACAAGATTGATAATTTACTTTACCCTTTAATTAGCATTAAGTATACTGCTACCTTAAGAATTGGTTTCTGTTAGCAAAACCGGTAGATGCTATCTGTTTAAGCACATTAACTTTTAATATATATATATTGTAATGTTTATTGCATTGTGGATGTGTTTTTTATTAAGTACACTGCTGCATATTTTACATGGGATCATGGTTAGTCCATCCCATATTATTATTTTGGGTCTATGCACCAAGTGTCTCCGAGTTTAAGGCCAGGTCACTTGAGTAAGCCATCCTTGCTATTAAACTTCAAATGTTCCTATCATTGGCAGCAAGATATTCGATCCCAGGGTACTGTGCATTTATTGCAAGAAACCATAAAGAATTATCCATCTATAGAGCAGTTTTCTAGTAGTATTTTGCCAGTGGCATATATTGGTGATCTAACTCAGCCAATTCTTCCCTCCTATTAATTAATTATTTAACATTTGTCTAAAACCACATCTTGGTTCTTAGGTCAAATCTACATCAGTTTACGCTTATTTGTGCACACCCATCTTAGATAGAAATATATACATTTTATAATACTATAATGAAAAATCAATCCAGAGCTAGTAAAGTTACTTATAAATAGCAATCCACTATGTTAAAATAGGATTTAACATATCAGTTATAGGCATGATCTCAGTAACTGCATATAGATACACGTGTTGATTTTAATATGTAAAGATGAGGTTTGCCATAATATTCATTCTCATCCACCACCTGCATGTATTCACCCACACATTTCTTTTGTTTATTTTTTGTCTTTATTAATGAATAAATGTATAAAAAAAGTATGCTGTTTTCATTGCATTTCTCATAGTCTAATTCCAATCCAATTAAATCTTATTTAGTACATTATGAGTGACATGCATTGATGTTAAGTTATAGATATTACCTCCCATCATCATGCTATTAGTCTATTTTAACTCTTTAGTTTGTCTTATATGTAGTCAGCTCCTGAGTCTCAGGTTTCCCCATGTTAGGCTAGCTGTGAAGAAATGGAGGTCAAGTGTAACCTCAGAGATGTCATTTATAGTTGAGTCACAGAGTACTGGCAAATGAGTTGAAATTTGGTCGAATTCAGGATCTTACCATCTCACTCTGGTCAACTTTGGTATATTTGCCTGGATTCTGTTGCGTTAATGTACAAATCTGACTATTACAATATATAACTAATGTAATTGCAGTAATTAAATTCTTATGTATTTTTTTAATTGATTAAATATAGCAGACATATATTAGAATCTGTATATTCAACATCCAATACTTTTATACCATATGATTCTATCACGACTGCCAGGGTATATGAATACCATCTGGATTGCAGTTAAATAAACAATCAACAGTAAAAATGAAACACGAGTTTATTATACTCATAAAAATGTAATCCTAATCCTTGAGGAGACAATCTCTAGCATAAGCATCTTTTGTCATGCATATATTACTTCTGAATACACACTACTTGAGGATAAAAAAATCTACACCTGACTTTCTAAGCTTTTGTACACATACTTACTTCATCTGCTGCTGCTTTTTAGTGTGTTTTGCATACGCAAAGTTAATTTGCATAATTAATTTAAGTTCAGTCCATGCTAATTTCTTGAGTGAATAATTATGTAAATATTCTCTTTAATAAAATTTTATTTATTTTTTCAATATCTTATTACATGCATATTTGCACATTTATTTTTTATATAACACTATAAAAATTCCATATACTTTAAAGCAGGGGTCCCCAACCCTATGCCTGCAGGCACCATGGTGCCCGCAGACCATTTTATGTGTGCCCGCCGCTATCCAAACCACGCTAAAAAATTATTTATCTGATACAAATAAATTTAATTTTTAAAATTTCTTATAAATTATTGTATTATATTGTAATCAAATGGTAGGGCATACTATACTTTTACAGTGTAAAAATATAAACGTTAATTATATGTTAAAATTTATTTTTGAAATAAATATTTTTTTGTACATTATGTGTATTATTAACAATATCCAACTATAAATTTACATTGAAAAAATAAATGGTGCTCACCACCTGGTTGAAAAAATAAATGGTGCCCACCACCTGGCCGGTATTATAGAATGGGCTCTTAAGTGCAAAAAGGTTGGGGACCCCTGCTTTAAAGTATTTAAATTGATTACATTCTCAAATTGATAACCATCCAATCTAATAATGCTAAAAAAAATTTATTCCAACAGTGGCAGATAAAGGACTTGATCTTTTGAGCATTAATTACTAAAAATTTTATAAACTGATTTAAACCATTAAGAACTTTCTGCATATCATTTTTTGAATTAACATAAATCTAAAAGCCAAAAATATGAAGTGTCTGCTTTATAAAATCATCTATAACATTTCTAAAAACTATTGTCCTAAAGGAGGAAAAAAAAGGTTAGCACTAGTAATTATTCTTGTATAACATCAATTTTGATTTCAGATGCCTCAGAATTTCTATCTATAATAACAACATTCTCTCATTTCATCAGGTACAATTTATATAAGAATAATAAAATTTAGTTACAACCAATTAATTTCACAATGTGACATAGAATTCTTTGATTAATTGAATCAGATACCAGAACCAAATCAATAAAAGCAATATATAAATCATTATTCTGTTCCTAAGGCTGCAGAAAGAAGTTTGCTATTAACTGAAAGGAGACCCTTTGATTCCTCTTGGAGGCCTTAAAGGAACCGAGCAGGGCAAATTCCTAATGTCCACTCCATACGTTCTTGTCATTGCAGCTGTTATTACTATGTGATTATTCATATAGTATACGAAAATGGATGGGCTGCTCACCAACACGCATTAGCCAGCATGGTGAGTTTATTGGCTTTTTACCTCTGAGTTTAAGATCAAGAAACACCATGGTCTTTCTTCTCAGTGCCTGATAAGGCAGAATGAATGTTTGTGTAAATGATAAATATTTTTCCAATACATATATACAATTATGACAGACAAAAATAAAGCATGGCCCTTATTCCCGGGAGGCTGTAAAGTCACCAACCAAGGCAGAAGTTGGTGGCCGAAGGCGGAGGGTGCTAAGAATCCCCTGATTGCAGACCCAGGCTGCCATTTGATGATGACTTTTTATTTAGGTACTTACAACTGCAGATCACTTTCAAATGAAGGAAGATTGCAAGAATTAGAAGAACTGTCTTATATTAAATGGGACATTATTGGACTTTGTGAAGTTAGAAGAAAAGGAGAAGAAACAATTGATTTAAGAAGTGGACATATACTCTATTATAAAGGCACACATATTGGAAATACAAGTGGAGTAGGATTCATTATAAATAAAAAGTGGAAGAACAATATTGTGGAGATTGATGGTGTATCGGTAAGAGTGGCAAGATTAGTTATACAACTTAATAGCAGATACCAAATGCAGATAATTCAGGTTTATGCCCCAACAAGTTCTCATAGTGATGAAGTAGTAGAAGATTTTTATTTGGATGTACAAAAGGCTTTTGATCAGAGTAAACAACATTTTAAAATTGTTATGGGAGACTTTAATGTTAGAATTGGTAGACAAATGAAAGATGAAATTGCTGTAGGTAATTTTGGTTATGGTAATAGAAATGAGAGAGGTCATAGACTTGTGGAGTTTGCAGAAAAAGAAAAACTTTATATTATGAATTCATTTTTTGAAAAAAATGTTAAAAGGAAATGGACATGGAAGCATAAAAACACAATCTTGTCTTAGAAGTTTGTGGGAATTGAGTGCTATACTAACTTAAATGACTGAAGATAGTAAGGTGAAATAATTTTAAATGGTTTTAAACCATAAAAGGATGTTAAGGTAGTAGTTTTAATGATTGTTACTTTCTCCACACTTTTAATAGTATAAACATATAAATGATAAAAAATTGTGGTAATAAGCAACTAAATTTCACATGATCATCATTTCCTATGCTTACATAAGTTGTTAATAACAGCGATAAACTCTCCATACAGTAGGCCACTCACTGCAAAGCCTTAATAATAAATAGATATAAGAAGGTTTGTGCATAAAATTCCTATCTAGTGTCTACTCATCTATTATTCCCAAACTAGTTTCTAGCTCATGGCTTTCATTAGTTAGGAGCTGGAAACACATCTGGGATATTAGACAAGTAGGCATTAGATAGGGATTTTATGTACAAACCTTCTTTAATTCATTGATCACTATGGCTTGCACTGGGTGGCACTACTGTATGGACAGTTTGTGAAGACCAAAAGGTGGAAAATAATGTTATGGATGAAGTAGGGAAAGTAAACTATGAGACAGTATTGATAGGAGACTTACTAATTAGACGATGTGGAAATATAATTGCAAGGGAAAAGAAATAGGTATATAAAAGTACTTTTGTCTGGAGCTAGAATTAGGGCAGTTACAGATAAGGTAAAGAAAGAAGGGAGTAAAGATGTTTATATTATGGTAGGGACAAATAATTTGTCAGAGCTGTTGGAGAGAGTAATGGCTGAGTACAAAGAATTGATTAGTAATTTCAATAAGATTAAAAGAAGAGTAGGAATAGTCAGATTACTACCAAGATTCAACAATAGGTATAAGTTAGATAGGGCATGTTCTGTAAATGAGAGATAAACAAGAGAAATAATGTTATGTTTGGGGATATGTAAGATTTTTTATTAGTAAGAGAGAGTTGTGAATTGCACTTAGCAAAACAAGGAAATGGAACAATATGAAATTTGATTTATAAAAAATATTATAGTTTGGGAAATTTATAAAGATGGGTAGGGTTTTATATTACAGTATTATCAAAAAGAAAATGAATGGAGGGAATGTAAGAAATAAACAAAGGATAGCTGATTTAGATATAAATGTAGGTATGGAGAAGGCAATGGGGCTGTAAAATTAATGATAAATAATCTAATTACAAATATAATAGAGAAGAAAGTCTCAACAGAATTGATAAAAGATTAGTAAGAAAATAAGAAATTATTAAAATTTCATATATGAATATGCAAGATGGTAAAAGACTAAAAAAGTGGCTGGAATTAAACGAAGCAGTTAAAGATGAAGAGCTTGAAGTATTAGCAGTAATATAAACACATCTAAGAGAAGAACCTACACTTTTAAGATTTGGTATGGCAGGATATAAATAAAGAAAAAAGGGGTGGTGATATAGAAATTATGTCAAAAAAAAGTATGTAAATACTGTTAAGTGTCAAGAACAATAGTGGTTTGAGGTAAGATTAGAAAAACAAGAATGTATGGTGACTATAGTGTATATGGCCACTGGAGATAGTCAAACTATAATGAAATGGAACAGTGACATATATGAATGCCTAGTTAAGGATATACAGA
Organism: Epiperipatus broadwayi; assembly: GCA_028023455.1. NCBI lineage: Eukaryota > Metazoa > Onychophora > Udeonychophora > Euonychophora > Peripatidae > Epiperipatus > Epiperipatus broadwayi. The sequence continues at coordinate 8,598,116 of JAQFVV010006222.1, forward strand.
GTTTTAAAAAAAGGGAAGAAAATAATGGTTATAGGGGATATGAATGGACTTATGGAAGAAATTGATGACGTGGATAACAAGAATGGACAGTTTTTGAAATTTTTTGTCAGAGAGTGGATTTGAGCATTGGAAATGTATAAAATATTTATGAGGGACAATGCACATGGTCTAGCAATAATATATTTTACATAGATTGTGTTAGTAGAGAAAGAGGGAATAAATAAAGTATGGAAAATTAAAAGTGGTTGATAAAGAAGAGAGAGTATGTAATAGTGATCATAATATTTTTATAATAGAAATGACTAGTAATGTGATGGAAAATAGTAATAAAAGTGGAAAGGATAGTGGAAGATGTGGATGGAGAATGAATAGTAAGAATAAGTTAAAATAATATAAAATAAAAGTAGAAAAAATTATGGAAGAATTTGTTGGGAATGAATATAAGAATTGGTAGTAGAAAAAATGACAAATAGGATTTTAGGTGAGATTATTCAAGAATAAAAGTAATAGAAAAGTGAGAATTAGTAAAAAGTATAAAAGCGAGGGGAAAAGCATACAGAGAATATAAATGTGCTATTAAAAACAAAGAAAGTAAAAATGATGTTAATATTAAATGGGAAAACTATTTTTTTAAAAAAGAAGTTAGCTAAAATAGATAACTATATAGAGAGAATGAAGTTAAATAGTAAATTATTGGAGAATATTAATAAAAGTGGAAGAGATGGGAGCAAAAATTTGGGGAAATATATTAAAAGGAATGTAAAGGAGAGAAAAATAGTATTAGATGATGAGAAAAAAGAATGTAGCTTTAGAGAAAAATTAGATACAATTTTAAATAAGTATGTAATGAATATAGAAAAGATGTTAGATGTGAAAAACAGAGTGATAACAAACATAAAAACATATAATAATGGAAATATTAGATTTTCAGAAAATCAATTGACTGAGGCAAAGAAGAAATTGAAAAGTGGAAAGGTAAGAGGTTTAAATGGATGGATAGCAGAGATGGTGATGAGTTTAGGAAATAGGGCAAAATTAAATATCATGTTTTAACAAGTTGACACAGGAGAGAATTTCCAGATAGCTGGAATAATACAAGAGTAATTATACTATTTAAAGAAAAGGGTAAAGATTATAGAAAGTTAAACATTTATAGACCAATAGCAATAATGGCAGAGTTATATAAAATATTTCCATATATGGTGGCTGGAAGAGTTGCAAAATAGATAGAAGAAAATAATATAGTGGGAGATATGCAAGGAAGTTTTCGATTAAATAGGCATATAGGAAATAGTTTATTTATAGTCACATAACTTATAGATATGAGTAGGAGTACAGGTAGACAGTTATATATGGTCTTCATAAAGATAGAGAAGGCATATGATAGAGTAAATAGAAATAGATTATGGATAAGTTTAGTAAATTTTGGAATGGAGCTTTAGTGGATATTATTAAGAGATGGTATGAAAATAATTACTATATGTATCAAGTAAGAAATATAGAATCTGAGTTAAAAATGGATGAGACTAAAGCAAGAATGTTCTATGTCACCTATTTGTTTTTTGTTATATTTGACAGAAATGGGGAGAGCAATAGAAAAACTAGGAAGAGGAATAAAGATACCTTTAATAGATGGCAAGCAAATGTATATATTAACAAGTTTTTTTATTTGCTGATGATATGTTCTTGTGCACATAAAGTAGGGAAGATATGGAAGTTATGTTGAAGATGTGCATAAGGGTGGGTAAAGAGATGGGGATTAAGTTTAGTGAAGTAAAATCAAAAATAATGCAGATAAATGTTTGGGGAAGGAGAAGGGAATTTTTATTAAGAGATATAAAGTTAAATATGAGAGAATAGGTATAACTATTTGGGAATTGTCTTAAGTAATCAAAATTGTTTGGATGAAAGGGACTGATAAAGAAATGTAAATATTTTTATATAATCAATATGATATAGCTAGAATTGTATGGAAGAGAGTGGCAGTAGCAGGATTAATTTATGGTAATGATGTGTTATGTGTTAGTAAAAGGGTATTAGATTACTTAGAAAGAGAAGTAGGAAGACATGCTTTAGATGCAGAGGACAACAAAGGAGGCAATTCAAGGAGAAATTGGATGGACAAGTTTTTATATGAGAGATGCAAAAAGCAAAATGAAATATTTGGTAGATTGCAGTTAATGGATAATAAGAGAATAGCCAAAATAATATTTAATTGGGTTATGAGTAAAGATCAGGCAACAAGATGGGTGAGAAATGTAGTATGGCATGAAGAAGATTTGGATAAAGAATTTATGTCAGTATACTTATACAAAATACGGTGTGATTGTGTTAGGAGATTTGTTGAGTGTTAGAGTGGTAAGGGGTGGAAATAGAAAAATAAATGCATTAATAAAAATAGGGAATTGGAGATATAGAAAACTAGTATGGAGAGTAAAAAGAGTTTAAATATATATAGAAGTAAATGGAATATTGGGTGCAGTTAATTTATGATAATAGCAAGGAAAGTAGTTTACTGTTTAAGAAACAGGATTCTTAGCAACAAGGGAATATATACATAAATGGGGGAATGTAGGTGATTTAGGCTGCAAGTAATGTAAGGAAGGCATAGAAAATATTAGGCATCTGCTAATTGAATGTAAATGCTTACATGCAAAAAGGGTACAAATAATGAAGTTGTGAGAGAATAAATATAAACAAAGTGATTATACAGAAAGTGGGCTCTTAGTTTTTATGCTGGGTTTGGAAAAAGATAAGAGGCATTTAAATATAAAAGCCAGAGTGGACAAAGATGTTATGGAAATGGGTAGGAGCAGGATAAAGAAGAATATGGGAAAAACTTAGGATAGGGAATGGAAAGTAAAGGTAAGGTGGCTAACAGGTTTCTATAGGCATACTGGCTGAGAGATTCCCAACTCCAAGAAAAGAATAGCCATAGTGCATCTCTCCACTGTTTTAAAAACGATGATGAGATGTATTAAGTCCCTCACACCCATATTGTTTCAGTGTCGGCTATTTATTTTTAAATGAATATAAAACATTAGATTCAATTGCATGTAAATTATTGTAATTTTTCACCCTGACGATGCATCTTATTCATTGCTTTCTTTTTCTTGTAAATATTTCACATCTTGCACAATTCTTAAAAGATTCAGCTCACATATTGAATAATTGATTTTATATTAGAAATCCAGATATGTGGTTTTCCAAAACTGCATTGCATTTTTTAAATAAGCTTTTCATTAGTTTCTATTTTGCCATCAGGGATAAAGCTGAATTTTCAACAAAAATATTAGCAACTAATAGGGAAAAGATATAAGTAATGGAACAGGCAAAGGGACCAAGCTGTCATATTATATTTACCCAAATAACAACCCCCCCCCCCAATTAGTTTGTATATAATTAATTATAGCTTACACGTTTTAAAAGCAATTTTTAAATTAAAAATATTTAAATGGATGGCGTCAAAGTTGTGAGTGGAGGGAGTTTGACAATGGTAAATGAAAATGTAATAATTTACTCTAGATAAATACTTTGCATATAATAAAAATATATATGAGAGATAGTGACCTGGGCCAACTGATGAGTGCTGGTTCAGCACGAAATGCATATTGGGGGTCATTTGTCTTTTATTATATCTTTATTTATATGAATTTGAATAAGAATGGAGAAGAATGGAGATGTTTATTATATCTATAAAAATATTTACTTTAACAATTAAATTTCGAGCAAAAAATATTTACTGTATATCAAAAACAAACATCACGAGAATGTGACTAATTAATTTCCTGTTTTATAACACTTCTATTCCTAAAAAAAATCCATTCCTGCATAATTATATTTCGCAACAAAAAACATTAAAAAAAAAGTCATTTTATGTACTCCAGTTAACAATGTCAAATCAACAAATATTTTTACAAAGTGAATTATTTTCAAAAGTTTAAAAACAGATTTACTGTATTGCGACATTTGAGATTATTAGCAAATGTTGTCACCAGGAGAAATTTGGCGCAGATGTTAGTAAACAAAACGTAATGGTTATTCCGTCCATTCATTCGATAGAAGACGGCAATCCTTTGGTTAAAATCAAAATCTAAAAATATAGTGATTAGACGACAAGACTTAACAATAAATTGAGGTATTTATAAGGTTTATTTTATTTAAATAAGGAAAAAAAGTTAGATTTTTAAGCAAAATATTTCGTTTTTTCCTCATGTCTTCAATACATGATCGTTAATGTTTTTCCGTATAGCAAATGCGAATAGTTTTTCTTAACTTAATTATTTTCTTAGTATAGTATTTTATTTCATCTCTTCTCGTATCTTTTTAGTGAATATTAGTCTATCAAAAAAAATAAAAAATGAATTGGTATTATTTTTGTTTTTTTCAGTCCGTGAATTCCGTCTACTAATACCGATATATAAAACTAAGTTTACATATATATGCGTGTGTGTGTGTATATATGTAAGATAGCATCTTTTGGAAATATGTTTGTTCAGTTTGAAAAATCTTTCAGCGATAGTGATCTCTTGTTAATTAACAAAATAATATCATAAATGTAAAATGATAAACGGATGCTTAGTTGTTCAAGATGTCATGTGATATTCAAGATTCCAATGACAGATTGAGAACAGTAGTTAATCTCAGATAACTGAAGTGAGATTTTTTTTTTATGTTATTCAGTTCAAAAACGTTCCTGAAATTTTTAGTTTTGAATCTACTGTTGTGCTAAATCTTACAGTGTTGGGTTTCAGTTATTAAACTATTCTGTAGGTTGGATATTTTCTGTGCTAATAGTCGGATGTGGGTAAAGAAACTGTAAGCTGAAGACCATTTGGATGCTAATATTTCACTAGAATTTTTACCTAGTGATATAACATTAGAATCATTGTACATAAATTGGCAGGTAATTGCTTCCTGTTATCTCTTCACATAGCTTTTAGTTGCTGAAGTTTTAAGTAAGCTGATTTACTAAGAATATCATTAATTATAAACATCCATTAAAATGTAATCTCCAGTATTGTTCAGAATGTAGACAAAGTTTTGTGATGTTTTGCTAGAGTTCAGCCCCCCCCCCCCCTTTTTTTTTTTTTTAAATACACAATGTTAATGTAAGATAAAAATTGATTGTAAAAACATTATGACAGAAAATAATGGATAAGAATCATGAAGTGAGAAACATTTATAGCAGTGATAAACATTTTTTTAAAAATCCTGAGTCATTTTTTTTATATCTAAAATACCAAATCTGTCTTTCATGGATCAAGTGAACAATCTGTAATGTAAAGTGATGATTAGTGACAAAATTTATATGTAACATGAAAAATAATAATTATGAAAGTGCATTAATATGTATATTTAGATCAAAAGTATATTATTATTATAAAGTAAATTTAATGGCAAAAATAGCGAAATCCTTTGTAGAAATTTTTTATTTTCTTCTTTTATCTTTATTAAAAAATACAAATATTATATTTACATTAGTTAAAAATTTAGCTGTAAACTATAATAACAGTTCAATCAATGATTTCTTAGCTAATAGTATCTAAATCTGGTTTGAAATTTGGCATTATTATGCAAATAGAAGATATCAAATTGCCATTTGACAATTGGTTTTTTTTAATGGATTTAAAACATAATTCAATTGAGAAAGGATTTATTAATGTAGATATTATTTTTTCATTGTTAAAAACCATTCAGAAAGAGATGCCCAATATTCCAAATATAATTTTATTTGTATATATGAAACTTTTCAATTTCTTTCCATATTTCTTTGAATTTATTACTTTAAATTAAACAATATTTAAAAACAATTAATTCCATTTTCAGGTTATCAATTCCCAGAAGAAAAAAAATGCATCAATCACAAACTTATTTTAATTTTAACTGGTAAAATAAATAACTATTGATAATATATGAATCCATTGAAATATTAGTTTATTTTATATTTATAAGTTTACAAAATCAATTAAAAAAATAATTTTCTGAAAATCTATTAGTGGATCACTGAATGACTTGTGTGTTGAAGTTTATGATTAAGATCAGAAATATTAGATAATTAGTGATAGATAATTTCCATGGAAAAGGTGTCACATGGCAATGAACCATATGCAAATTTACTTAAGTAGATGCAATATGTAAAATTAATGTATTTCAAATTAACTATGTGCCACAATTTAACTTGATATTATTTATAATACCATATGTTTATTTTTATTTTTTTGTATCTCTTTATTAAAGAAGATTTTGAAGTTTGATATCCTTATGTTCTTCATTTTTCTTTTGAAATTGAATGTCACATCTGGAATACTTTTATAATCCATATTGATTTTATAAGACACACTATTCCTAATATATTCTATTAATACTTCAATTTGTAGAAATATCTTTTTTATATTCATTATGCCTTATATTTTTATTTTTAGTTATTTTGAAAGAGACATCAATTTTCTTGATGCAATAAGAGAATATTTTAATAAATCATACTGATAGTAGCTCCCAGTATCTATCAGTTCACCATTTTTAATCATTTGCAGTCCTTTCCAATATTAGTTAGTTATAATTATTATTTTTTTATATATATTTTCTCATTGAATTTTGCTTTCATATTTTCATGTTTTTTTTTTTTTTTTATCATTCAAGGTTGTTTTAACTTAACCATTCTCTGCATTGAGAATGCATGTTTTTATCGTTATTTTATAATTTTTTCTATTATCTTTTATTGTTATTATGATATTTTTCAGCAATATTAAATATTTATTATCATTTTAAAAACAAATAAATGAATTATCACTTTAATATTTAAAAAACTACATTCCTTTTAATGCACTTTTCACATTCTTTATATCTACCTGATAGTTTCTAATAAAACCCCAATTGTATTACATTATTTATTTAGATAAACAAACAATATCTTTATTTGCATTTACACACATAGATACATTTACCATTATTTATAAAATATTTTAAAGATATTATATATATATTGTAGCAGTGCATAGCCAGCTACAAGTCCATCAAATGATAGAAGACATAATAATCCATAAATAACAGCATTTTATGAAATACAGGCTTATTAAGAAATTCAAATTCGCAAAAAAATAATATTTTTCTTATTTTTATCTGTTTTTTTCTTATCTCTATATTTATTTTTATATTTATAAATAAACATGCTATTGAGATAGATTAAGATAAAGTTTTGATGGAGTTATCTAATTTATTTTTCAATAAATACATAAATAACCTATAAAAGGCTATGACAGTAATTTAATTAGAGTGGACTAGAAAACTTCCTGTTAAAGGCATCATCAAATAGCATAGTATTCACTACAGTTCACCTTAGTGAAATATATTTCATGAATATACATAGGAAAGTAGAATTATAATTGTTAATATTTCTGTTCATATTGAAATATGCTATGACCACATATATGTGAAGATTAAATTGTATCAGAATGACTTTCTAAAAACTCCAGAGGTCCATTTCTCAGCTATCATGGTTTTGAATTGAGAATGACTTGGCCATATCCAGTCCTAAATTGAAAAGACTGCCCTAGCTTCATGAATGAGAAATCACTGTCACTCCATCCTGGCTCTATCTTTCTTTTAACCTTACAAAAAAGAAGAGAAAATCTACATATGCCTGCTGATTAAGCAACGCAAAATCATCTCCAATAAACTTATTTATTCATCTATCAACTAGTGAAAAAGTATCATGGATTATTTCATGGAATATTTCATTCTACAACTCTGTATATAATAATTTAATGGAATTAACTTATACATTTCTAATCAAGTCAAGAAGTAGATAGGATTAATTAATGAACTGAATTGAAATTACTTTCTTGACAAAAACAAAACAAATGAATAATCTCGAAGGTTATATAGTGTAGTTGTCATGAACTGCTGCAGTGAATACTTAAAATATTATCTTTTTGTTTATATGCCTTTTTTTACCAGCAAAAAAGATAAGCAGTCTGCTGTAAGATCTTTATTATTACTTTTTTTTTCCTCTGCATGTATGTCATGACTACTTTTATTAACATTTAGCATTTATTTGATTATTTATTTTATAGTTAATACTAATCTACTTATTCTGAAAATATTATATATTTGTTTTCCCAGAGTAAGATGTATATTTGTTTCACATATTATCTAGTTTCTAAATAAGGAAATTGATTTATATATTTTTTATTCTTTAATGTTATTCAATTATGATGCAAACATCCATTAGGCACTTGGATTAATATAATTTTTTTTGTTTAAATTAATAACAGAAGGTAATGTAATTTATTGAATACCATTATCTAGAAAGATAATGCTCATACCTTACCGATTGCTGTATTATCCATTTTGGGATAAAGTACATTGTGTGAGAGGGTGTGTACATACATCGCATTGTTGCCATTATGGAAATCTTTGCCTTGGTTCACTTTTCATTTATATATTTCATCACTTTATCGGATGTTTGAACTAAGTAATGCAATATTGTAAATGATTTTCATTATACCACAAGCTATGGTTTACTGCTGATAGGATGACCATTAAATGGATATAGATTCAAACCTAGGTTGCTAGTGGTGCCATTATGAGTATTAAATGGTGTGACCAGCCCAAACTAATAAATATACTGGCAAAATAGACATCACATAACAAAAAATTGCCTGTATAGTCGTCGTCTTTTTAAAAAAAAGACAACAAAAGTTGAAAAAATCAAAAGTTTTGATCTTATTTTAATTTTTTTTTTAGGGGGGGGGGTGAGTTGAGAAATACTTTGTCGTCACTGAGACAAAAGATAGAGATCAAAGTTATTTTTTGTTTGTTTTTATTTTTTAAAAAAGGTAACAGAAATTGGTTTTAAAAATAAAAGTTTTAGTATATTAGCGGTATACAAATAAAGCCAAAAAAAAAAATATTGCCTTATTGGCCAAAAAAAAAAGTGGGCGTATTTTTAAACAGAAGAAAATTAAACTTGAAAAAGTCAAAAGTTTTGATTTTATTTTAATTTGGGGGTGGGGGGTGGATTGAGAAATACTTTGTAAAAATTAGAGACAGAAATTTTTTGGTTGTTTTTCTTTTTAAAAAAAGGTGATAAAAATTGATTTCAAAAATAAAAGTTAAAGCCAAAAAAGACCTTATTTTAATTTTTTGAGATAGAGTGGATTGAGAAATACTTTGTCTTCACTGAGACAAAAGATAGAGGCAAAAATTATTTTTGGTTTGTTTTTATTTTTAAAAAAGGTAATAAAAATTGGTTTTAAAAATAAAAGTTTTAGTATATCAGTGGTATACAAATAAAGACAAAAAAGATATCGCCTTATAGGCCAAAAAAAAATGGACATATTTTTAAACAAAAAAAACTGAAACTTGAAAAAGTCAAAAGTTTTGATCTTACTTTATTTTGGGGTGGGGGGGATATTGAGAAATACTTTGTAAAAGTTAGGGACAGAAGTTATTTTTTGGTTTTTATTTTTAAAAAAAAGGTAATAAAAATTGATTTCAAAAATAAAAGTTAAAGCCAAAAAAAAAAATCACTGTATAGCCAAACCCCCCCCCCCACACACACACACACTTAAAATGAAATATTAAAAGAGGGAGTAGAAAAAATTTAAGAGATCAAAAAAAGTCACTGTATTTTTAAAATCGCAACTCGGTAACATTACATTTTATTGTTTTAACACATAAACAATGCCGACAAATGGCTGTGATTGGCTATCAAAAGACAACCAGAGTTTGTATAATAAAAAACTTTTTTTTTTTAATTTTGAATTTTTTTAGAAAAATAATAAAAAATTTAATTCTACCCCCCCCCCCCCATAAACATCTGTGATAAATAGAAAAACAAATTAATTTATGTATGTTTGATTAGATTTTGTTTTTTTTGTTTTTTTTAATCGGGTAAAAATGCGATGAAAAAATAAATAAAAGTTGTTTATATTAATTAAAATTTTAAAATCTTATTATTTTGTTATTACAAACTTTCTTGCCAGTCTAGCACGTAGCCCACCAGAAAACCTCTGCAGTCCAGCACCGGTCTGTGGACCGGTGATTGAAGACCATTGATCTAGACTAGTGTTTTATCCATGGCATGATTAATTAATAAATATAGATGTTAACTATATATAACAAATACATATAAGTAAAGATAAAGATTGCGAGGTACTTTTCTCTCTCTTTTAAAAATCATTAAATTAAATAGATGCATATATCAATTAGGGTCTTACCCAGAGTGCAATTAAATAACAAGCATCATGGTTTAACTATATACAACAAATATATATAGGTAGAGACAAAAATTGCTATGTATTTTTCTCTCTCCTTTCCTTTCAAAAATCATTAAATTAAACAAGCTCAGTAGAAGGTGGATGGAAGTTTTCTTTGAGCTAAAAATAAATTTTATAATTCATAGAACAAACTGGTGTCATTTTAAATAGTGGGATGACTGTAAAATTTTGAAACATTTTCATTTAACTTTAAATCTGTCATCCAACTTCTCACCTTATACTTTGCATATGTATTACTAAACAAATTAATGAAAAAAGTAAAAAAGAAAGACAGTTGATATTTGTAAGTACCTTAATATTCTTTATATATACATACAACAAAAAAAACTATTTACTCTTTAGAATATGTACATTAACATTATATATATATCAAATAGGAAACTTCGTTGATACCTATAACACTTGCTTGAATGCTGTATTATAGATATAAAATAACCAAAAAAACAAGGATAAAATCTTACCAATTAATAAAGAAATCTCTTGTATGAATGATTCTTCTAAAAGGGTGGCAAGTTAAGAAATGGTGATTGAAGCTTCATAAAGACTGGCAGGATGTGTTGACAGCTGTTGAGGTTTTACATCAAGGAAGGTCAGGTGCTTCATTTGTGGTTTAGATAGGTATGGCTCTTTAAGGTAGCTAAAGTTGTCAGTCTTCAGGTATAACTCTTCATTCTTCATCTGGATTCCATCTCTTGGATACCCTTCCAAGAATGGACTCACAGAAGGGCAGAGATGAACTTCTCTACTCTGACATAATTTACAGATGAGATTCTCGGTATATCTTTTATATCACTGTCAAAATTTAAGAATAATAACTACTTTTTCTACAAAGTTTTAAGTATTTAGATCTGTCCTCCCCCTCCCTTTGAATGCTTGGAAACACTTCAATGCTTTTTCTCTTTTATAACTATCTTTTTTTCTCAGCCCCACATTAGTATTAATGGAAGTCTGCCAATGCTTCCCTTGTCTAAAACATCTTAAAAACATCCCATATTTCTAAATACTATTGTTTTGGTACTCATCCCTGTAGACAAATAACTGATTTTACATTTTCATCATTTTTTAAAAATTGATTTGAAGCTAAATTTAGCCAGGAAGGTGTTCACCCGGAATTATAGCATTCTTATCTATTAGTTTGATCTACTTCACATTATGTCAAATCCATTAGCTTACATTATGACTATTTACTAAAGGATTTTTTCACTTATCTTACTTTAAATCTTTTTTCTTTCCTTTTTTTTAATTTCACCTGACCTACACCACATTTCTAACATATATATATATATATTGTAACCAGTTGGGTTAAATAGCACACAATAATATAATGTGTGTGCACATATACATATATATATAAAGGTGAGGAAAGTAGAAATAAACACAGACACAATTTTAAAAAAATATTTTTCTACATTTCCTGGAATAAAATAATAATAAGTAAAGAGTTAAATAACTCTCAATTTAAAATAATGGTTGTAGTATTATGGACAAAGATGCCACTCGATGGAGCCGTTATCATGCTAAAACTATAAAATATGAACATTCCCAGGCCGTTGATTTTAATCATTTTGATATGTTTTTTGTAATGCGAAAAAAAAAAAAATCGTGTTTTTTAAATATTTTTTTTTGTTAACATCTACAAATTAAATGATAACAATAAATGTAAAATAAAATCAACAAATTACAATTTAATTCGTGTTTTTTTTTTTTTTTTTTTGCTTTATTAGAAAAAACAATTTTCAATCTGATTTTTTTTTTGGGGGGGTATGCCTTTTTTTGTTGTTGTTGTTGTATTTAAACTCATAATTGGAACAAAAAGTAAAAATTCTTAGTCTTTGTTTTACATTTAAATTTTTACAGAGAAACAGATATTGTTGTGTTACCACTATTTTTTACTTTCTTAGTCTTCATTTTACATTTTAATTTTTACAGAGAAACAGATATTAGTATTGTGTTACCACTATTTTTTATTTCAAATAGAATGACAACAAAAAGTAAAAGTTGTTAGGGTAAGGGTTAGGGTTAAGTTTAGGGTTGCGTTTAGAGTTAGATTTAGGGTTAGGGTTCTGTTGTTTGTAACTCACAGAATCGAACAAGATGTGTGATTTTCTGTGCCATATTGTTGGTCTCATGGAATGTTATGAACAGTACGTTACTTGACACGTTACCTAATTCCAACTACCTTTACACGTCTATCTAGACAAGATTTTGATGCTTAAAACTTCAATACAGAATGGTGTAAAGAGTCGGATAATTATTACTTAAGAAAATTTGAACATTTCAATACTTTAAAAAAAAATTCAATAAAAAACACATTTCCATACAATTCAAATACACACACCCTCTCACCAAGCCATAACAATTGTATAAACTGTGCAAATTTGCCAAATTTATTTGCTGCGATGCGACATACATGCTGTACTGTGACACAACAAAGTGGCCTGCAATCTGTAACACAACAAAAAAGTTGTATTATAGTAAACGCAGGTTCGAATGTGTCGGCCGCGGAAACGGCATTTTTATGTGTTTTAGCACATAAACATCACCATCGAGCAGCGTCTTTGTCCATAATATTACAACCAAAATAATATTTTATTATAAAAAGATCTGATAAATAAAAATTAATATTTTTATTCTGATTTTGAAAATTTAAAAATAAGCATGTTTTCTGATAATTATAAAAATGTCTCTTTTTGAAATCTTTTAATTAATTTGTAAATTTCTATTATCTAAGTAAAAACATGTATGTAGATCACACCTTTGGTCAAATTCCAAAGGATTAAAGTTAATCGAAATCAACTTTTTCCAATAACACTTTGATAAAAATTTCAAGCTTGTTTTCAAAAAAGATTAGACATTGAAAACAGACACTATGTTTTTATCACCTGACCCAACCAAGATTATAAAAAGACTGATAAAAAATATCAGTTAGTTTTGACTTGTAGCTTTTCTAAGAACTGACCAGAAGAGTCAGAATTTAATATTTTGAGAGTTTGTCATAATAATTTTTTTTAGACAGTTCTTATCTTAATTTTTTTGTAAAACAGTTAAGTAAGAATTAGCTGCAAATTTTGGTTTTAATTTTTGAGGAGCAGTTGGCTAGAAGTTTTGCTGTAGTTTGCAGTACAGCTGAAGGTGGTTTTCCAGAGTCAGAGAGTTGGCAGAATAGCTACCATGAACTGATGTAACTGATGGCAGGACAGTAGATCCAAGAGCTACTATTATTCTTCACAGGAGTTTGAATTCACATGGAGAAATATGACCCACTTCTTTGTATTGAAATTCATAGCCTTAAATGTGGAGAGGACAGTTGCTTGCCTGAAATCAAACCAAGACTGCTAGCTTACCTGAAGCCCAATCCAAGACAGCTTACTTGCCTGAAATTTATCAAATCCTAGACAGAAGGGAACTGATTTAATGCCAAGGTTTAACTGATTATAACTTCATGATTATAACTTTCCTGAACTGGTCCCCATCAAGAGAAACCATCAGTTGATGAAGTAGTAATTATACGTATGCTTCTGTGTGTATATCCAGAGAGGCACAGATAAACATATATACAGTGAGTTGTATTTTTTTTAATATTCCTTTAAAAATGAAATTTTAACTTAATAACTTAAATTAATACACTGTACAGGCTTACACATACCTATACATATATAACATAATATATAAAGGATTTGAACTCAGACTTTTACATGCCCCTTAGCTCTCCATGCCATCTCATATGCTGACCCACCTGATCATACACATGAGTAAAACAAACAAGTAACTTTTGCTTGAGTTGAAATCTATCAGTGTTATATATAATAACAAAATTTTAAATGATTTCTTTGGTCTGAAGTGACAGATATTATTTTTCATTTATTAAAGGAAAAAAAAAGAGACATTGTCTATTTAGATACCTTGATAATTAATTAATCAACAAGTCTTGTCAAACAAAAACTGACTTTATTTAGTTTGAAAAGAAAAAAGAGAGAACTTATAAACTGATAACTAATTTTAAATTATATCTATGTTTTGTTTATGCACACGTATATGTGTGAAATTAATGTATGTTTTCCAAATAGAATTAATTAGGAAAATATAATGGTAAAGGTTACTTTAGTGGTTACGGCCATGCTTACCATGTTTGTCCTCTATTTTTTAAAATTAGAACTACTTTTGATTTGGAATGTAAACATTTCTTAGATGAATATTGCTTAAAATATTTGTATCGATAAATTAAATGTTAGATTAATTACATATAAAGTGAATCGTTCTCTTCAAAATACCTACATTAATTAAAATAATTATTTTATTTAGTTATTTGAAAGTTAAGAATTTAAACTATCTACATTTATAACTTTTTACAAAAAAAAACTGCATACAATAACATCAGCAGACTCAACAATGGTGTATTTATGCATTCAGTTGTCATCCATCGTGGAAACTTCGTATATCCTGAAGACCAAGACACACATACCCAGAATATCAAAAATATGTGGTTGAGAGCAAAGCACAAGCTGAAATACCAATTTGGTACCAGCAGAGCTTTGTTTTTATTGTACCTGCAAGAATTTGCCTTCCAGAGTAGCCTCAGCACTACTGTTATTTTCTCAAACTACCTAATCTGCATAGGGCACAATTATGCTTTAAAATATAAATGTTTTTTTTATTATCTTTTACATTTTAATAAATTTTAATCTAATTCTAATATAATTAGAAATCAAAAATAATAAATACAGTAATGTAAGTTTTCTATAGCATATATGTAAGATCTTCGAATAATTCTTCTTATGAATATGTAATTCAGTCATATACTCAGAAAATTACTTAATTGCCATGCATCCATTTTATCCTTTCACATGTTTCTTTTTTAAATTCTAATTTTAAAAAATAGAGGTAAAGATGATGGGCATGGCCATGACTGCTAAAGTAAACCTTTACCAATATAATATTATTGTTGTTATAAATTAAAATAGGACATATATGTAAAATTTAATCTTTTTTTGTCATTATTGAATATCAATTGAAATATATTAATTGTATATTAGAAATCGTGGTTCTGTGCACACATATATGTAAATCAACATAGCAATTTGAATTTTGAATAGTAATTATGTAAATACGCAATGTGATCATTTGAAATTTTGTATAGTAATCAAAATCAGAAAGCTTATATATGTGTAATCTTATTTTTATAGACCTTAATTTCAATTTTTTATTTTTATTATCAATAAACTTGTATTCAATTGTTAAAAATGGTATTAAATCATTTTTGGTCACATACAGTAATAGAGCTCATGTTCTCTGAGCTAGATTCAAGCACGGGATGAATATATAAATGGGGATGTATATTAATGCTTTTGGGCATCCAGAGATGATCAATCATCAGTCTGGTTGGCGCAAAAGAGAATACTCTTTAAAGCCCATGCACTACTTTTTATTTTAGTTTAGTCTTATTAAAAATTTAAGTTTATAGTGGCCTGAGCATTGATGATGATCAGCATGTTTTCATATCCCAGTATTAGTGTTTCGATTTCTGATTATTGTGTATTGTAATGGATGGGGACTAAGTTGGTGCATCCAAGTTATGTTTAAGTAAATGCCCAAGCTGGCAAAAGCTCAATAGTCTGGTCTACAGAAGACCCATTTCCAATCCGTTCACAAGATTGTTGATTTATTGTACTGATTTATTTTAATTGTTGATATTCATGATGATGAATGGTTTATTTTGAATATTACTTATGACTACCTATGCTTATTGATAATACTGGTGGATTTATGATTATGCCTGTAGTTACTCTAAGGAGTGACTGGCTGATCTCTCAAAGATTTCTTGATCTCATGCTCCCCCTAAATACATCTTACCTATATATACTTTTGTAAATTATTGATATTTCATTTTAAATTGACTGGGAGTGATAGATGATTTTCCATCACCTCATTTTTCACATACTACCACCACCATCCTGATGATGATTTTGCCATTACCCCAGGTATGACCATCTTCATCTTTCCACTTCCTACCACCCATCTCGTTATAGTATACATATTTTCCACACTATGAATTTCACTAAATATTTTATGTTTTATATTAATATTTATTAACTGCAGTTGACTTTAGGGTCAGTAAGTCAAACAGTAAATGGTGAAGCACACATATATGGATATATATGTAAAGCTTCATTTTCCTACAAATGCTTAAAAAAAAGTAAAAAAATGACTGAACTTATTTGCTTGAGGTGAACAAAGTGATTGGTTGTTGGGTACAATTTAATATACTATTTGCTAATGTTAGAAGTTAATTATTTAATATTTAAAAATGATACATATGTGATATAAGCAATATCCTACTAGATTAAATTGTCTAAGCAAGCAGGTATAACTATGAATTATTGACTTTTTTTCTCTAGGTTTTGTTGTTGCCTGTTTAAGTCTATCCTTATTACTATCTCTTTTCTATATTATCTATTTGCTGATGGATATTTTTCTCTGTGGTTGGTTGTTAGCCATTTGGATTGTCCTTTTATATTTTTCTGTTTCTAGTGGTGTGCCTCTATATGATGTTAAACACCTTGCATTAAAGGTACCTCTTAATTATTTTTTTTCTAGCAAGAATGCATTTTCTCCACATTCTTTCTTTATGGCAAAGGGTCTTTCATATAGTGGGAAAACTTATTGATTTTTCAGGGATTTACTTAGACATGGCATTCTAACCCATATGTGCTTTCCAATTTTTAAATACAAAAGTCATATTGGGTCCTTGTTGATTTCTCTTTTCTGCCTCTAATTGTATGGTTATTTCTTCCTGACCTATGGTCTACATAGTTCCTTGGGTGAGTCTCTCCACCTTTTCCTTTATTTCCTCTTGAGTCTGATTTGTCTTTTAATCAACTTTTGAACCTCTTCTCTCAATTGCTGTATATCTTTTATCTCATACTGTCCTTTCAATGTGTATTTGTGTTCTTCCTGTACTTTTTCCAGTTTTTTCTGTCTCTTTATCTCTTTTCGCCATGCTGTTTAGTATTTCTTGTGAGAACCTATTGATCATTTTCTCCATGGCCTCTATCATTTTTCTTTTCATACTCTCTGCTTCCTTTGCCCTTTTTCTTTCCCTGCTCTGCTTCTTCTAACCTCCTGAATGGTTGTCCTTTAATATGACCCCAGATTTAGTTATCAGTTGAATTATATTTTTATTATGCTCAAATCCTATCTATCAATTTCCCTATGTTTGCTATCTACATAGCTAACAATATCATTTTATTCCTCTTTATATAGACACTATCATTTAATCTGATACAATAATGTATTAAATAATAAAACTACAAACAAAAATTTTTTTTACCATAGAGCCCTCTTTTCCACCCTGTTTCTTGTTAATCACCCTGTTCCCCTGCAAAAAAAAGAAGAAGAAAAATTAATATACAATCTTATTTCATTGTTTATCTGATCAGTTTCACATGGTTATTTATGTTCCTATTTATCAATGAATTCAACTACCATAAGATTTGTGTTACATGGAATATATTACAACAAAAAAGATAAAGGGAAGAAAAAAAACTACATTTTCCATATTTCACCAATTTCATAATGAAAAATAATTTTTTCCTGATCTTAGGAATTCCTATATATGTGCTTACAAAATGACACATTATATATAATAACATCTTCAGGGTCTATATTTTATTGGCAAGGCCTCACATTGGTATGCCATATTGTACAAAAAAACTAATGGTCAGAAATTATAGTTGCTTTAACCAGACCCAAAGATATAGCTAAAGGGGCTTGGACCTTATTTACATCTCTAAATCATATCTAAGCAACTCACTCCCTTAACCTCACAAGAGTCAAATTTTCTCAGTGCATCCTGCTGATCAGGTAGAGCAGGAAACAATCTTTAATTTTTATCTATATCTCCTATATGACCTTTTAATTATTCAAGTGCCCTAAGGGCTAGTTTGCTTTAAAACAATCATTTCCATTTACTAAGATTCAGCATGATAGAAATTAACATTTATTTATATTTTCAAAAATATTAATCTTTATCTTTACTTTTTTTTTTTTTACAAAATAGTACTTTTAAATACTTTTTCTCCTTAAAATAGTTTTAAAATTTTCCATCTGTGCGATCTATATATGTTAAACACAACTCCTTTAATTTTCTTTTAGTTTTTAATAAAACACTTTTTATTTGTGATCTTTTTTTCCTTTAAGTATTAAGTTTAAAATAATGTAATGGCATATGTATACCATTACAATATATATATATATGGATTGTAAATATTATCGCAATACATATATATTAGATGCATTCTGTTTTCGCAATGTGTTATTTTGTTATTTACAATACTTTCTAAAATTTATTTCTAGAATAATCTGTAAAATAGTATCATGCAATTCAAATTTAAGTTAGGATTGTGTGTTCATTGATCTTAAAAGTTATTAAAACAATAGATGTTTGTCTACAGCATATTTTATTGCGAAGATAAATATTTAACTAACTTTGTAAATTACTAAGTTCTTGTATGAAAATAAAAGGTAAAATTCTTAAAAACATCCTGTTCAAGAAATATACAAAAGAGAGAAATTATTTTGGTTCTTAAAAAATATAAAACTTAATGTGCTAATAGTTTATTTTGCTGGAGGAAAGGGTTGTTATTAAAATATATAATTTAATGGCAGACGTGTATATATAGGTCACTCTTTTCTATGTAAAATATACACTGCCAAATTTTGTAAGCATTTGCTAACAGAATCCACGCTGGTTGAATTTTTGATATGGCTGAGTAGGAGAGGTGGGAGTTGCTGTTCTCCAAGCCCAGAGAATGGTAATCCCCATCCTATGTGCTGAAGACAACCAGCTATTATGATGATGGAAGACCTTCCTGGAACTGATCTGCTGCACTGATATTATTACCTGGAGAGATGTGCTGCCTATTCCAAGAATAATTATTGCTGCCGTACCCATCACCAAGAAATGATGCTATCAATGAACATGCTTCCAACAGCTAGTCAAAGGTAAAATTTCTAATGCCATCATAAGGAGTTTTGAAATGAACTTTAATTAACTCCTATATCTAAAGCTATAGCTATTATATAACTCTAAATTGAATGTTCAAAGTAAATTTTAATCTCCAAAACCTTTCATCTATTTAAATTGTAAAGTTGCCAATTGATACTGTTTTATTCTCTATAATTTCAATGTCTGTAAAATCTTTAATATTGCGTAAACTAACATATAAAATTAATGAGCATACTAGTAATTGTAACCTATCTTTACTTTTGTGCTTGCAGTGATGCCTATGCTGTTGTATAAGTTTTAGCTATTAAGATTTTATTTTCTTATGTAAGTGATAATATGCCAAATGTAACTTGAAATGGTGAGCATAATAATTATAGTAAGTTCATGCCAATGATGTTATTATTTCTATCTTCAATCTAACAAATATAGAATAATACTTAATTATCCAAACCTAACTTGCTGTTTCAAAATTAGATTAACTATTAATAATATTTGGTCACCTGGTGATCATTATAATGATTCAAATAAGCTTGAAATTTAGTCCTTAATAAATAATTATTCTGGTTTGACAATACTGTAATTATAAAATATGATTTCTAAAGGTTATTTTACCTAATAAAGGAATTCTAGTCGTAGCCATATGTTATGAGGGTGCATTTTTTACTTTGTAATTAATTCTAACCCCTTAAAATATACCTCATTCTATTAAAATCTGATTGATAATGTGGATCAGTTATCTATTAAACGGGATTATTAGTTTATTAATTCAGTCCCTTTATTATTGCATTAACTTTAAATGCTTGGTTTATGAATTGGCTTATGCTAGCATCACAAGGATTGACTAATTAAATGTAATTATTTTAGTATAAGTGTTATATTGTCTTTGTGTGTTGTGGATGTGGATTTATGATATATGTATAGATATTTCCCTATTTTGCTAAACCTTATGGATGAACCGTGAAGACCAACCCAGTTATTGGCTGCCCGCATAATGGTGGACATTGGTCATACCCAGGGACTGAATTGTTCAGGTATGAGCACCAAATATGCAACTGGAGTATAGACCCAGGACTTTTGAATAGCCTACCTGAGTTCTGAACTTCTATATGTTTCAAATTAATATATTCATTAGCAAACTTCTCAGTTCCAAACAAACTGCACATCTTATATGTGGAAATAACTTGTTATCCACACCACCAAATCTCTAATAAAGTTTAGTAATTTGCTTATAGTGAACCACTAGTCAAGCGAATCTAGCCCCCTTCCCCCATGTAGTATACATATTCATGACTTTATCTGAAACCATGAGAATTTCTGGGGTAATGGATCATGATTCACATTACCTCTCAAGCTTAATGATTGTGCTTGAACCCTAATTTACTTAGCTTAAATATCAGCAATATTAATGCTATAGTAGATAATATATGTCTCTCATTATTCCCATAACCTTCATCATTTGGCAAGCCATAATAAGAGAATTGGATATCGTTTGGTATATTAAATTATTATAGACATCAACCATTCACTAAGCATGAAGAGTATTAAATTCATTTGAAATGAAGTGTGACACTGTACATTTAATTAACTTGCCAATTATGTAACATCTGATAACTTTGAATTAAATATATTCTAATCAATAATTAAGCATAACATGTCTTGTTTTATGTTAATTATTGTCAACTATAATAAATTTATTTAAATTTACCTTGTCTCCATTATCATTTTCACCGTATTCCAATCCAATTAAATTATTAATTAAATACATTTAATATATTGAACAATTATAATGTTTATACTACATTGTGTTTTCCTGAAGGTTGTGATGATAATTTTCTAATTGTAATTTTATATTGGACTATTTTCATAATCTAATATGAGTATTGAATGTCTTTAGAAAAATTTAACTTTATTTAAATATTCCAAATACATTCAACTGTTAGTAATAGCACATCAAATAGGTTAATATAAGTACAATGTTTCAAGAGATGTTATTCTCCTCTCTTCTTCAGGTGTTGCTGGCCTGACCAGTGACAGTAGTAGTATGGCATTCGAACCTGGACTCTTAGATTCTTGAGTATTGAATTTTAAGGTAACACTAACCAACTGAGCCATTCTGTCAAGGTAACAGTCAGTAGAAATTTCATATACTTATTTATAAGGTTCCTCCTGATTTCTTCACTTTTTCTTAAGAGCAAAGTTGATTAGTGGTTTCCATACATTGTATATAGTCACACTAGATTAGCTTATGGGATTTTTTGCCATTATCGCATGAACAGCTTCTATAAATTTTCTTCTTTGTACCTTTTCTTCTATATCCAATATTTTTGTATTTGCTACCTTAGACACATCTTGTTTTCTCTCTTCTAATCATCAGTTTGTGTTCTTGAAAGTGCTTCTCAATGGGACAATTGGTCTCACCAGTATATGTTCTTCCACATTCACATGGTATGATGCAGTTTTTTTTTCAGCATTTTAAGTTTAGGCTTTGTAGGTGTTAGAATTCCTCACAGTGTGGTATGGCTCTGGAGAGCTGTTCTGATATACTGATTGCAGATTTTTCTTAATTTGTCTGCTATTTGAGCACACTACAGTACCATTAATTAATTGTCTTTTCTCCTGATGGTTCTTTTTGTTGTCTATTTAACATTTTCTTAATAACAGCTGATGGATAACCATTTTTCATAAGAGTTTGTTCTATATAGATCTTTTCTCTTTCCAAATCGCTGGTTTCTGAACAAACTTCTTTTGCTCTGTTCCATAGTGATAGTATAACTCCATGTTTTGTGTTTTTGGTGTGATTGGATTTATAGACTAGATATTTTCCTGCATGTGTAGGTTTTCATAAACTAGTTTGATTTTTCCATGAGGGAGTCTTGTTGCAAGAACATCTAAGAATTTCAGTTTTGTTCTTGTTCTGATTCTATTGTGAATTTAATTGAAGGGGATATGTTGTTGATGTGATTCCAGAAAGTTTGAAGCAATGCTTCACCATGTGGCCATACAACAAGTGAATCATCAACATAGTAAAGCCAAACTTTAGATGGATATGGAGTAATTTTTATGGCTAAGGTTTCAAGTTCTTCCATGTAAATATTGCTAATCAGGGGAGACAATGGTGAGCCATAGCCATTTCTTGATTTTGTTGGAAGAATTTTGTGTTATATTGACAGTAGGTTGTTTTTATGCACCTTGTTCCATTATACTATCAATAGGAAGAGCTGTTACTGGTTTGTAAACTATTATCACCATTTAATCTTTTCCTTATAGACAATGCTTCTTTGCATGGTACATTCATAAATAAACTTTCCACATCAAAGCTTACCAATAAGTCAATTCTTTCAATTTTCATGTTCTTGATTAATTCTACAAAGTGTCTAGAATCCCTGACAAAGGCCTGTAAGATTTTGGGTTCAGATTCTTGTAGGTTACAACATATTATAACAGGATGGGGGATATAAAGATGGAGAGAGTGGGGTGATAGCAATCATTTCCCCCAAAAATATTTCAAATAAAGTTTAATATTTAACATATAATAAAATAAGTTAGAATTAAAGAGATTTTGAAATATTAAAGTAGTTTTTACTGTTTAAGTATAATTTATAAAGTAATATTAAAATAAGGTTTAACATCATAAAATATATAAGAAATGTTATATTTTAAAGAGGGCATGAGATCATAAAATCTCTGAGATTAGCCCAGTTATTCCTCACTATAAGTATAATTATAAATTCATCAGCATTATTAATATATAAGTAAAAATCAGTATAAGTAATACTCAAGAAATAATCATTCATCATCATGAATGATCAACAATCAAACTACATCAACAGTCAATCTTGTTACTGGATTGGAAATGGGTCTTCTATAGACCAGGTTAACTATTGAGCTCTTGCCAGCTTGGGCAATTATTTACACATAATTTGGATGCACCATCTCAAATGCTCCTCCATCAGAATACACAACCATAAAAACATAATGCTGGGATATTAAAACATTCTGATCATCATCAATGCTCTGACTCTGGCCACTTAGTATCATTAATGTACTGGCCAACTATAAACTTAGATTCTAATTAAACTAAAATAAAATGTAGTGCAGGGGCTTTAAAGAATATAATCTTATGTGCCAACCAGGATATATCAATCATACCAGATGCCCCTCAAGCACTAAATACATCCACATGTATATATATCAGGACATCATGCACAAATATAGCTC
This sequence comes from Epiperipatus broadwayi, assembly GCA_028023455.1. Classification (NCBI taxonomy): domain Eukaryota; kingdom Metazoa; phylum Onychophora; class Udeonychophora; order Euonychophora; family Peripatidae; genus Epiperipatus; species Epiperipatus broadwayi. Next base: position 8,621,621 of record JAQFVV010006222.1, read on the forward strand.
AGGGAATATAAGCTCGATTACTGTTATGTGACCAAGAGAATTAAGTTACTGGAATAATTTTAATAATGAAATACAAGTTTATTAACAACAATAAAAAATGATGTTAAAGTCTTTAGAATATGGCTATACATATAAATTATTGTTTCTGATTTTGATTAATATACAATAAAATTTTTTTTATCACATTTGTGATTTACAAAATTACTATACAAAATTTAAGTTACTATTATGGTTTATATATATGTTCCATTAGGTTTACTTAAAACCCATTCAGCACACAAACATGTGGCTTGATATAAAATGAACATGTTTGAATTGACATTTACTAAAAAAAATGATTAAAATTTACAAATATGTATTTGACAAGCATGGATATATATATTGCATTCATATACCTGTAATTTATGAATAATTTGTCTTATTACAAAATAAATATTTTTAGTTGTTACTTTCAAATTGGTAAAATAATAAATGACATTAATTTTTATAGTACTTAATAACATATTTAATATACATGTGTGTGTACTGAATTGCAGGGACACACATCTATAAAATATATTTCATTTTTATCATAATAAAATTATTAATTTTACAATACATAATTAATTCTTGATTTAACATATATTTTGTGCAGATAGGAATGTATATACACATTGGTGTTTATACCCTATATTTTAATTTGTCACAATAATATTATTTTTCCTAATTAATTCAATATTGAAAGTATATAAAATTCACACATATATGTGTATATACAAAAATATAGATATATGAATCAAATTCTATCATAATAGTTTATAGTTTTGTTTTTTTTTTAAAAAAAATATCAATTTATAAGTTCCTTTTTTTCTTTTTCTTTAAAAGAAAGCATTATCAACTTTTTTTTTCTTTTAAAAATATAAAGTCAATGAATTAAATCTTTATTCCTAGATTTTTAATCCAAGCAAATTTATTTGCTGGTATTTTTAAAATGTCATTTCTAGGGAATTATTAAAAACAATTTCTTCAATAATATATATAAAATTATCCGTGGGTTGATCCTTTCTTTTAGTTGTATGACTCAAACAAATTATTCATTTGTTTTGTTTTAAATTGTTAAGTTATAAATTTAAAAGTCATTTTAAGAAGTTTAATCTAACTCACCAGTTATATATGTTTATCTGTGCTTCTCTGCATATAGCAGAAATAGCATACATATAATTGATTCTTCTCTGGGCAAGCTGTTAGACTGGATTGTCATCATTGAAGTAAGTATTATCAGGTAAGGGTTGTTCTGCAGTTGGTTCCACTTTGACTTCAGGCAAGATAGCTGTTTTCTCCTCATTTGTTCAGGTTAATGACTTATTAGAAATTGACCCGGACTTCAGGAAAATCAAAATTCCTCTGAAAGGGAACTAGTAACAGCTCCTGGATCTACTGTCCAGCCTTCAGTTATAACCCATTCATGGTAGCTATCTATATAACTCTGGGAACCATCTCTTCTGAACCAACTGATGCAAACTTCAACAAGCTGCAACAAAATATTATAACCAACTTTACAATTGGCCAATTTGGTCAACCGCTTCCTGCTAAACTGATATTTTTATCAGTCCTTTTTATAAGAGTCATCTGAGGTGATAAAAATACCTTAATTGAAAACAGAGTTTTTTTTTCTGGCTAATGCTTATCTTGATTAAAAACAATTTTAATCAAACACTACTTTTAGATTTCTACTATATTCTCATCTACACATTTTTACTTAGATAGAGAATTGTATACAAGCATTAATAAAAAAAATAAACCATGCTTGTTTTTAAATTCAAAATCAGAATACAATATTAATTTATTAAGACCTTTTTAAATGTTTTAATTTATAATAAAATTCTGTTTTAAATCCAGAGATATTTAAGCCTTTACAGTTATCATTATTCCCTGTGAATGTAGAAAATATTTACAAAAATTTATGCCTATGTTTATTTATACTTTTTCTTTATCTTATATACATATGTACACCCACAACTATGTTGCTATGTGCCATGTAACCCAACCAATTACAATTTATATATATACACACAATTATATAATTTTATTTTTGTTTATACATACTATAATAGTTAGCATTTCTTTTAAATAAAAAATATTGGATATACATATGGACTGTAATATGTAATTCATAGTTATTGATAGTTTTTGAACACATAAAAGAATATATGCATTCAATGTAAATATATTTATACAAGCAACAACAGCAAAATTATTGTATAAGTCAAAGTTCATTTATAAATTGTATGTGAATATATATAAAGAAAACAAAAAACTTGTAAAATTACAAAAATTTCCCTTCAGAAATTGTATACCCAACAATAAATGAAATTTCTAAAATATTTTTTATTCTTATTATAAAATAGTAGATAAAAATTTTAATATCATTCTTTTCTATATAAAATTTTAGTTATAAGAGTAACATTTTCCCTATAAGAACAAAAAAAAAAATCCCAGATGGAATCTTAGAGTTGTTTTTGTCCACAAATTTGCAGTGAAGAAAGTTGATGCCATAATTATCAGATGGGATTAGAATCTGATATCTATATTATATTCTAATAATTTGAATGTTGAATAATTAACTAGTGGTTAGGAAATATTGGATCAAAGATAATGTGATATCTTAAAAACCATAGTGTTAAAAGGTTAAAAATTGTGGCTGTAATATTAGTAAAAAGCCTTTTCTCAATGTTAGTAATAAATGTGTTAAATAGTCTTGTATACGTGAATGTGTTGTAGTGGTATTCATATCCCAGTATTTTTATAAGCCAGTGCAGCTAAGCAGAAAATAATTTCATTGGCTTTAACAAACAAGAAACATATGACATTATTATATGAAAGTTGACTTCTAAATGTCAAGAAGGCACTGAAGGGAAGACCTCAAAATTAAATTCTAGCAAAAAAATTCAAACATTTTGTTTCAAGAAAACAATATTCAAAACTGATGATACTGGACTAGGGGTGTTAAAAGTAGTAGATGAGGTGCTAATGTGAAGTTATTCCAGTATTTAATTTTATTGCTAAAGTAAAAATATTCTATTGGTATATATTGTTATTAATGTTAGGTGTGTGAAAGAAGTTTGTTATCTAATGGTATTGGAGATAGTTAGGAATGTTTCTGGGAAGCAATTATGGAATGAAAACAGTACATTAATCAGCCTCTGAAGATGAAATATTTGTATAGAGTACAATAATAAACTGTTGAATTTAGCTTGTCACATTTTCATAATCAAGATGACAATAATTTTTCATTTGCAAGTCATTTGAATATAAAATGACTTTTTTAAATCAAAGTGTTATTATATTTTATAATAAGAGTATAATAAGGGATTTGGGAGAGGGAGAATATTCATCAGAAATATTTTAGCGTGAATAGAAAGATAAGAGTTGAAACTATTTTTTCAGGGGATATTACAAAGAGAAACAAAGATATTTAGATAGTGAACCTATAAATATATAGGGAGGTGTCTCATTGGCCAAATTTTTCATAAGGGGAATTTGTATTAAATTGGAGATTATATTTGTTGCTGCAATTGTGAAAGATAGGTGAGGAGTTTAGATAATAGCTTTTTAGGTGAAAGTATAGTGAGGAGGTCAACTGTGTACAATATATGTTCTATGGAATCATAAAAGAATGGTTTGACACATTCAGTCTGGATCAAAATACTACTAATGTAAGAAATGAAAAGAAGGAAGTTTAATGAAAAACTCGGATTGGTTTGTTGGATGAGTACATATTTTTTTAATTCATGATAATTAGAGGGAATTTGAACCCAGATTTTCAAGATCTCTTTAATTATCCATTCCATCTTATAATGTAAAATTCACAATTTATTAAAGAGATTAATGATCAGATAAAGAAGAGCAGTGGGGAGGTTATAATTTTTAGTGTTTGAACAAGTTTAAGTATGGCTACTATGTTGATAGCTAATAAGATTTATGGTTGGAAAGCTATCAGTGCAGATTATTGCATTAATTTGAAAGGATAACTGCTAATTGAGATATTCTTTTTTGCACTTATTTTGGTATCTGTGGAAGGATGATATTAATATTTTTGTTTTCAAAAAAGGAACTGTAAAGGCAGGATATTATTATTCTGTATTATTACTGAAAAACTTAAAGTGAAAATATAATATTATTAATAATTTTATATATTAGAAGTAGTTAAAAACAACCTTTCAATAGCCCAATGCCATGCAAAGATTTGTTTAACAACTCTTTAGAAGAACTGTGAAAAAAGACATTGCTCATAAAGCTTGGCAGTTACCAAGTGGTGATAATTTAAGTTTTTCATACTTGTTTTATTTTCTATCTAAGAATAGGTAGAGGCTCATTTCCTGGCAAATATTGGAGGATTATTTGGGTTGACTTATGGATTATATTGATATCTTGGAAAATTTCTAAGTTTTATCTGATCAGAATTTAAATCTAGGTCAAAACATGATGAGCAGATATGCTATCATTATACTATTTTTAATAAAAGAGATTCTTCATTTTGTAATGAAATTTTAAATATCAAAGTTCATTAAAGAAAATGAAATTAGTCGATATACATGTGCCAGATTAAATTATACTAACTACATCCAAACCATTGCAAATTATTGCAAATGATGATAATAATACATGTACCATGATCATTAAATCTATTTCTAGTTCAAAAAATAAAAGTAAATATACTTTTTCATTCAGAATTTGAACCTTGCCTTTCTTGTCTATTTATTTTAATATGAAATACTCACAGGCCTTAATTTGCTTATTTTTTTCATCTACATCTGAAAAGTTTTTTTTTTCTATTTTTTATATTTCTATCTACTTTTTTTAAAGTAGATTTTGTTTGAATAGGTATAATTTGTTTATTTATTTTTTTTGCATATAGATGGCACTGTACCACCTATCATTACCCTATTTTCTTCCCACCTTAATTATTAAGAGCTATCTAAATAATTTGCATCTTTGTGGAGTATCCTGTTGTATTATAATAATGTTAAATGAAGTCTTATTTTAATTCTCAGCAAAGTTAGTGAATTGTTGATAGTATGATGCTGTTCATAACCATGTAGTATTGACACAGTCTAGTAATCATCATAGTTAGGACATGTTTTGGAATGGTATTAGCACCTAGCACAACTTTAGTTTAATATAACAAGACTGCTTAGGATTAGGCAGCTATAAATGGACATGCATATATATATATTAGAGTCTGGTGGATTAAAAACATCTTATAAATATTAAACAGTAAAACAAATAAATTTAGATGAATTAAATGTAATATCTCAGAATTGTATGGAATTCAAAAAGAAATTAATACTTCTTTTCCTATTTTCTTTTTCTTGATAATTTATATTATTTAATTTAATTAAAATTATTCAAAATTATCTAATTTAAACATTTGTAAGATTGAAACAATTGATAAGGTTATTATTAAAAATTTTCATATCTGAAATAGAATGATTACATTCTTATACTTTTAAAGTATGATATATCTAATCTTTAATCTTGGCAGTGATAGAGATTTCTTAATGCTGATTGGATCACAGATCTGAGATTTTTTTTTCCTGGCTCAGAAATGTGTTGAATTTCAAAATAAATTTTAGACATTTTGTTTTTTGTTTACAGGAATCTTGGTTAGATAATTTTCAGTTTGATGTAAAAATCCTTAATCTTGGCATAGTGTTTATTTTCAGTTGTAACTATTATGCATGCTTAAACTGATTGTTGTAACTTTAAGGACAAGATCTTAAGAATCAATGTTTACAGCTTGAAATCTTTTATGGAAGTAAAATTTTAATTTTCAAGACAGGTAAGATAATTAAAATCTATTATTTTACAATGAGCAAACCGTATTGGTTTTTTAATATACAAGATAAATTAAATACTCTTTTCATGGGAAATAATATAATAGAACTATTAGTGATATAGATGTTTCTCATTATAAGTGGTGTATTGATTAGCACATCTAATTGCTATGATCATGGCATGGGGTTTGAATCCAAGCTAGGTGAAACATTGAAAGTTTAAAAAAATAATAACTTCATAGACAAACAACTAGTCTTCAAATTATTAATTAGTAAATGACTATCTAATTAGAAAATAAAACAAAGATGGAAAATCTTAAATCACTGCATACAGCAATTGGAAATCATATTATTACTTTTTTTATTGCATCTCTTTGGGGACTTTGTCATGTGGCACATTATATAATATAATGATTTACATTGATATATATAAAATCTGTCATGATTTTTTTAAACTGTCATTTCTCTTTTAAATTAATAAAACTAATTTTTATTAAAATCAGTCAGCCTGTTTTTATTTATATCTCTTTTTTTCTCTTTTCATAACAAATTTTTATCTTTTTTAGTCTTTAGTCATAGGTGTGTCTAATATTTTATGCTTGGTTTAATCGTTTAATATCTACACTGTTTTTAATCAATTTCAAACTCTCCAAGTATTTTTCCCTCTATTGGTTGATAACATTTCAGTTTTTCTCTAAAATGCCACAGTTCAAACAAACACAATTTTGTTGGCTGTAAAATTTTTATCACTCTATTATTAAAAATCATTTTATTACTGCAATATTTATTAGTATTCTTTACCTATTCATTAAACATTAATAATTGTTAGGTATTTATTTAACATTTGTTTTTTGTTTATTTGTTGTTTTTTTTTTCAAGAAACTAATTATTTATAAAAAAATATAATGGAATTTCTTAAGGTTTTAAGTTTTTTAATTCTGCCATTTTATGCATAAATTTATCAGACTAAATATATGTTTCAAGGTTTATATGTTTCCGCATGTCAGATCATGTGAAATTCTATTTTTAAAGTGTTAAGTATAGGTACCATGGATGATCCTAAATCTTTTAATAGGAATATAGCAATATCTAGGAAGCAGAACTCTCCATACAATAGTGCCACTCAGTGCAAGCTAGAATAATCAATGGATGTCAGAAGGCTTGTGCATAAAATCCCTATCTAGTGCCTACTCGTCCAATATTCCCAGACTAGTTTCTAGCTTGTGGCTTTCATCAGTGAGGAGCCTTAAATCTGAGAGCACTGCACCTAGATCTTAGAATCTAATGCAACCCTCCAGAAGCCACCCTTTATCTCTACCTAACTATGAGAATAAAATTGAGAACACAATAATATTTACAATCCAAGCTCATTAGCTTATATAGTCATATAGGTCTGAACTCAGTTCAGTACTCATACATTTTGGTGTCTTTGGTTCATTAATAACAATAGCCATCACTATCCTATTTGGAAGGATTGGTGTTAAACCACTAAACATCACATGATCACTATTTCTTATGCTTGCTCATAACTGTTATTAAAACAGGCAAAACTCTATACAATAGTGTCATTCAGTCCAAGCCAGAGTAATCAATGGATGCCAGAAGGTTGCGCATAAAATTCCTATCTAGTGCCTACTCATCCAATATCCCCAGACTAGTTTCTAACTTGTGGCTTGTGTAGATTTTAAGATCTAGGTGCAGTGCGTTCAGATCCAAGGCTTCTCACTGATAAAAGCCACAAGGTAGAAACTAGTCTTGTTATTGGATGAGTAGGCAGTAGATAGGAAATTTATGTACAAGCCTTCTGGCATCCATTGATTACTCTGGTTTGTACTGAGTGGCACTACTGTTTAGAGAGTTTTGCCTGATTTAATAACAGTTATGAGCAAACTTAAGAAATGGTGATCATGTGATGTTTAGTTGTTTAATATCTAGAAAGGCCAAATGCAACTACTTTTAGTGATGGATTTGATAAAAGAGATTTGTTTGGGACTACTATGCTGCACTTTTTTTTTTTGCTTCACAATGCTTCAGTTGTATGAAAGATTTTATGAATGAATATTCATAAAGGAGAACTTGACTTGAGATCTGGATTTGGAAATGCTAATATGTCTTGGTTAACACTAAGTGTGATCTGTTTAATGACATTTTATGCATTTTGCCTTTTATGATATCTGATCAGTAATTTTTTGAAAAAGCCACTTCTAGGAAATGGACTCAACTGTATTAATATTTTTATCATAATATTATTTTCATATCATAAGTCTAGTGAATACCTTTTCTCCAAATACAAATACTGTGTTTAGCAGAATATGAACATGCTATGGAATCTGCTCTTATAGTGTTTGCATCACAATCCTAACTAGTGGCAGTAACTTTAAGAGAAGCTTGGGTTCTTAGAAATTATTTTAAATATAAGCTTTGATAAATGAGGTGGTTGAATTAGGTTGGCTCCAAATAATACGATCACACTTCAGTCTTTTTATAGAAGATTGTGTCATCAGAGTAAATGAATTTTCTACTTTTGTTTCTGTAAGATTAAATAAAATAAGAGAGAGAGAGAGCTTTTTACTGGAGGCCATTTTGTAAAATTTTGAGTTTGTTACAATAATTATTTAGAATTATACTCAGATATTTCTTTAGAAACTCTGTCTTTATTGGAAAGCATTTTATGAAATAAATTGATAGATTTTCAGCATTTACAAAAGATTAAGATCAGATCCACTAATATGGCATAGTTAATTGAGGAAATCCTTTTCAATATGATAAACTAAAAATATAATTATTTGCATCATCCTCATATTGCTCTGAGTCATATTTGTTCTGATGTAACTGGATCTCATTTATTGGAAGGATTTTTAAGATTTTCCTTCAAAGTGATTAATAGTGATATTGGGTGGTAATTTTTTTAAAATTGTTAACTTTGTTAAGATTGTTAACAGTTTCACTTTCCTGCCATAACAATGGAATTGTTTTGATATGCAAATGTTGACTCTTTTTATTAATTATTTTTTGACTTTGAGTCCTTAGTTTTTGGGGGATTAAAATTAAAGAATAATTGGATCAAGAATATTTTCCATTTACAGTCAAGAGCAAGTTATTTTATCAATCAGTTTAAATTAGAGGAACATTGAGAATTAGAAGCCATAGTTGTTTCTCCTTTACTAATTCTCTTCCTACTGTTGTCAATCTTTATTTTAAAATTCTGATATATATTAGCTTGAAAGTATCACTGGCAGATATAATGGCAGTTCTGTTAGAGGTGGTGTTACAGCCATCAGGCCTGTGTCAAAGCATTTAAATCTTTTAATTGAATCTTTTGATTTTCATAGTTGCTCATCTTTTTTTTTGCTTGCATCTTCAAAAGATTTTGTAAGTTTGTTAACAATTTTTGAATCTTTGTTAGACATACATTGTTTATAAAAAACATTACTGGTTTGCGCCAAGGAAATAATTTTATTTAACCCTTCTTGAATTTTATTTAACCCTTCTTGAAGGATGAATCCTTTTGAATCTGATTTTACAAGTTTTTTTTTTAATATTTCATAGTCAGAGGGATTGGTTGAGATTCTATTAATATTTTTTTCCTTCAAAGTATTCACTATATTGATTCCAGATAGCTTTCCTTGATTCAACTTTGGGATTTAATCTCTATTGCCTGTGTTGAAATGGATCTAATGTTAGAAGAGAATGATGAATCTTGTTTTTTTGTTTGAACAAATCATAGATCAGATACTGTGGAATATTTCTCTTTCCTTTATGATATAAAATATGGGTAGGTTGTTTGTTCTCAATAATATATCCCAAAGAATTATGAAAATGGAAGTATAGGAGGGTATGCAACAATCAATTAAAATTAATTTGAATTGGATGATTTATAAATTTGTTCATTTGCTTAAGCATTAATTAAATACCAAAATATCAGATAAAATAGCAATAGATTATTCATCCAAAAAGAGATTTCCCTCAGTCAGGAAACAATCCAGGAGTCTGCGTTTTAATCAAGCAACAGCTTAGAAGATTGTATAGTAATATACAGAATGTTTCAGTTTCAGTATTTTATTATATACAAATAAGATTTTATAGGTTTGTTGTGCATGGAAATCCATTATCATAAAAAACAATATTGCAAAATATATATTTTAAAAGTTTGCTGTAATGTCTTTTAAGAACTGTTTATCATTTAATTAATCTTTAACACTTCTGAATGAATATTCATGGAAGATTGATTATTAAAATATTGCTGATAAAGAAATTACAAAAATCTAATGTTTAGCTCTATTAGCTAATATTGATAATAATAAAATAATTTGTATATATATTACTATAGTATTATCATTTTACAAAGTGTGTGTTTTAACAAACAATCAACATAGGAAAGTGAATTTTGTATTATGACTCATATCTGTTGCTTATATAATTGATAGGAATTGGAGATCGGAAGTAATGGATCAAGTAATGGATCCGTGAGTTGGGTAGGAGAAGATTAATAAATTGATAATTAATTAGGATAATAAATAACGTAAAGATTTCAATAATGTTAAAAGTGAGAAATTTAAATAGTGAAGAGATTAATATATTAGTTGGTAGATTTAAGAGAACAAAAATATATTTATTTTTGATGCTAGTACAGTAGGATTGGTATTTTTTTTTTTAAATAATAGACCAATTTATTTCATTGATAAGGGTAGTAGATTTAAGATTTAAAAGTTTCTCTTAGATGGATTCTAGCTGATGAAAAAAAAGTGTGTAGTTAATTAACAATGCAATAAAATTCAGTTTGTCATTTAGGTGTTCAAATGGCATGTGATTTGAAAAATTGATGAAATTAAGATAAATAGCCTTGAAATAGTTTGCTGCAGGAAAAGGCCTTTCAACAGTTTAGCCTTGAAATAGTTTGCTGCAGGAAAAGGCCTTTCAACAGTTCATCATAGAGGCATCGTGAGAAAAAGATTTTACTAACCAGACTTTCCATTTATCTGGTGGTAAGTTTCATTTTTATCCCTCCTTGATAATATAATGAGTTAAAAATAACCAGGTATAACTTTTACTGACCAATGTTTTATGGATTGGCTAAGTGATGACTACTGAAAAAAGAATTCCTAAGCCTGATTAAAACAGAAAATTTTTTTTAGTCATAAATAAGCATGGTCCTGACATGAAGTCTTAACAACTAAATAGTCATACTACAAATTTATTATGTAATCAGTTTGAACCAATGATTACAGTCAGTAAGATTTATTAAATTATTCCAAACACCAATATGTGATAGAAATGAGAACAAGCAGACCATAGTCTAAATCAGGTATGGGCCATATGTCGACCATTATAATTTTCTATGTGGGAATCCTAGTGTTAACAATAATTTTAAATTATTTTTGTATATTGTAAATTAGTACTCATTTATTGCTATTGAATTCATTATAGCAAATACACATTTGCATATCTATGTGTAAGTATGGATAAATATAATTTACAATTTTCATGTAGTGTTTTTTTAATGATATTGCCTATTTTTTGTGGTAAAAGTTTAAATTGGGTGTGTTTGTGTAAATATTGAGATCACATCTTATTAAAATGAAATCTAAAATAAAATTATGTATATTATACTATAAAGTAAATTGTTAAAAGGCCTTAAGTATAATGAGTAATATTCCATGAGGCTACTGCAAGTCTAAAGCAACAATAAGTTTAAGTAATAATTGGGCATACTTCTTTTATTCATAGAAAATAGTATCAATCTTTAATGGTAAACAGCAAGCATTTTACTTTTGTCATGCTATTTGCTGAACTGATATTTATAATTGAAGTTGCCTTTTAATGGATTTTGATATTTTTATTATTATTAATAATCAAATGGTTTGTTGCTCCAAAGATCATAAGAAGGTTGAACATTAGAAATTTTAGAACTGAACTGTGATCTATGGACCTTTGAGTTCCAGAGTCTACAATTCTACTGCTACACCAAACTATGGAGGGTTATATTTTTTCTTTATTATTTAATGACCTGTCAACATATCAAATCTGAATGAAGGTTGCATATAGACTGTGAGTATGGTGATAAAGGTTAATGGATTATATATTTTTATCAGAGGCACAGATACATGATTAGATAAAAAAAATTATTAATTTTATGTGCTACTAGGAATGAAATCAAAATATGTAATGTATATATAATTAAAATGTAATTTAATTAATATTTTAAATTTTATTTGGAATTTATATATAAGCAAGGGATTATTATGAGTCTCAATGGTGACAATTTGCCATTGCTCACCAAGTTTAAAATCTTACTACTTAATCCTGTATCATCTAGCACAATGATAAAAGGGTGTGTTCAAGAACTAAATATTTCTGATTGATTTTCAGCTGAGTAAAATATTAAAATAAGCCTACTTTGATCATATGAAAGTAACTGTTGTATTCAACCTGCCATTTAAGTGCTCAAACATCATGTGATGTGAGCAGCTAATTATGTGATTATTTTATATTTATCATTTGGTTTATTCGTAAGTAATTTTATAAATAAATAGAATAATTCATAAAGACATTTAAATAAAACATTTTTATAATGGTTTTAGAATGCTCGCTTCTTCTTCATCTGCAAGCTCCCCTCCAGCAGCACAGGAATTGCCAAACAAAAAGGCCCAGTTTGTGGACTCAATCAAGAAAGCTGCCTTCATCATTGGCACAGCCTTATGTATTTTTGCTGCTGCTCGAAATTCCATCACATGGTGAGTCAGGTTTGTGATTGTTTTGAAAGTGAGTTGAATTTTAAAAAGAAACAGATAATAAAGTTCTAAATCAAATGAAATATATATATATTAATCCAATATCACATTATTGTTTTTATATTTAATTTGTATTTAATAATATAATCTCTTTCTCTCCATTTGAAAACCAATTTTGTGTAAGTATTTACCATTGACTATTCAATGACAAAGCAAGATTGATGGGTTCAAAATTTTAGACTGTTTTATAAAAAAAATCAGTGCATTACTTGAATAAAATAATATGGATAAAAGATAATTACTTTCCATCAGAGAAAGGGCATTTAGTTTTAAATCAATTACATGAATGTATTATCATCTAATGTACATTGATTACACAGAGCTTTAATAAGTTGGTTTTAGACTGGAGATAGGGAAATCCCAACGTCTTAAAGAAATTTATCTTTCTATTATTTTTTAATTGCGTTTTATTTTATAAAAGTTTATAATCTGATTTTCTGTAACTGTAATGGTTTTCTATGATTGCGATACTTTTCAGTATTTGAAAACATTCAGTTTAAAATAAATTTTTTTATTATATAACAAACCTGATCTGCTATAAAATGTTTTAACATGTACTAAGTAATATCATTTATTTTGTAATAAACTTATTCATGAATTAATTAATTATTTTGTAATATATTTTAGGCATTTACAGAGGTTTTGGGGAGCTTCAGGAGATTTTTGGCAAAGCCGCTGGGAAAAAGTGCACGACTTTTTTGGTGGAAATGATTTTCTTTTGAGTGTTGTTGGCAAGTTTTGCTGTCATCATTATTATTATTGTTTATAACTCTATGGCCATATTGTTTTTATTATTATTGTTCAATTTTTATACTAAAATTTCAGTCACTTTTTATAAATTTATTTTTAATGAAGTTATTAATTTTTCCTATTAATTCTTAATTAATGATTTGCTTTAAGTAATATAAGGATGTTGCGCCTAAGTAAATGAAGTTAAACTTACTTTTATGAGTTAATTATTATTATATTACTATTATTATTAGTAGTAGTAGTATTGGTAGTAGTAATTAAGATGTTATTTTAGATACTGCATATTGTTTTTTATTAATCTATTAATACTTTCATTTCTTTTAGGTAGCAATCTTGTCACAATAGGTATGTTCTGGTTTTTCAGCTTCTTCTTTTTGGTATTAGATGTAACTGGGAAGCCTGAATTTTTTTTGCGATATAAAATTCAGCAAGACAAAAACACACCGGTAAACATTTTAATTAATATTAAATAAATAATTAAGCCATTTGAATTTTTATTAATTTATTATGTGTAAACCTATCTTAATATACTCATTGTGTTCCTATGAAAAGGTGACTGATGACTCTTTCTCTCCCCAAACTGCTTACAGTGCTATCTCTAAATCAATGCATGTTGGACTTTGTGAAGTTAGAAGAAAAGGTGAAGAGACAATTGATTTAAAAAGTGGACATATACTCTATTATAAAGGCACAAATATTGGAAATACAAGTGGAGTAGGATTCATTATAAATAAAAAGTGGAAGAACAATATTGTGGAGATTGATGGTGTGTCAGACAGAGTGGCAAGATTAGTTATACAACTTAATAGCAGATACCAAATGCAGATAATTCAGATTTATGTTCCAACAAGTTCTCATAGTGATGAAGTAGTAGAAGACTTTTATATGGATGTACAAAAGGCTTTTGATCAGAGTAAACAACATGTTAAAATTGTTATGGGAGACTTTAATGCTAGAATTGGTAAACAAATGAAAGATGAAAGTGCTGTAGGTAATTTTGGTTATGGTAATGGAAATGAGAGAGGACATAGACTTGTGGAGTTTGCAGAAAAAGAAAAACTTTATATTATGAAATCTTTTTTTGAGAAAAATGTTAAAAGGAAATGGACATGGAAGCATCCAAATGAAGGTACAGCAGAATTGGATTATATTTTGACTAACAGAAAATACATATTTCAAGATTGTAATGTTCTTAATAAATTTAACACAGGAAGTGATCATCGATTAGTAAGGTGTAAGATACGTGTTAATGTGAAACTAGAGAGACAAAAATTATTAAGAAAAACAATATTTACAGTTGATATTCCTAATCTTCAGAAACATTCTAATGAATTTAAATTAGAACTTACAAATCGGTTTCAAGTATTAGTAGATTTTGAACATGATTCAGATTTGAATGAAATTAATATGAAAATAACTGATACACTTTTAAAAACTGCAACAAAAATAGCTGGTAGAAAAAAGCAGCAATTGACCAATAAAATTTCTACTGAGACTAGAGAATTTATGAAGAAAAGAAGGAATATGAAGATATACAAAAATGATGCATTAAAAAGAATTGAATATCTCGAATTTTGTAAAATGGTGCAGAAAAGAGTTGAAAATGATATAAGAAAGTATAACTGTGAACTAGCAAGGAAAGCTGTAGAAGATAATAAAAGTCTTAAGAATGTAAAACAACATATTGGTATTGGTAGGAAATTTATATCTGCAATAAGAAAAAAAGAGGGAATTGTTACTAAAAAGAGAGATGACATCATGAAATTGGTAGAAGATTTTTATCAAGAATTATATAGTAATAAAGAACAAGTACCTCCTATATCTATTACATCTTCCGAATTGCCCAGAATTTTAAATGAAGAAGTGAGATACGCAATTAAATGTATGAAGAAAGGAAAGGCTCCAGGTAATGATGGAATTATAATTGATATATTAAAAGAAGCAGGTGAAGAAATAGAAAAAATTTTAACAAAGTTATATACCAAATGTCTAAATGATAAAGATGTACCGGATGATTGGAAGAATGCAGTAATAATATTAATATTTAAAAAAGGTGATAAAGAAGATATTAGAAATTAAAGACCTATCAGCCTTTTATCAGTTTTATATAAAATTTTTACCAAGATAATTACAACTCGTCTACAGTGAACATTGGATTTCCACCAACCAAGAGAACAAGCTGGATTTAAAAGTGGTTTTAGTACAGTAGATCATATCCAGGTGTTGAGAGAAGTTATAGAAAGGACGAATGAATATGAGTTGTCATTATGTTTTGGATTTGTAGATTATGAAAAGGCATTTGATTTTATAAACATTTCTTCAGTGATTAAAGCATTAGATCATCAAGGTATAGATCCAGGATATTGTCATATTTTGAAGAATATTTATAAAAATGCAATAGCAACAATTAGATTACATAATGATACTGGGAAAGTCAACATTGAGAAAGGTGTAAGACAAGGTGACTCCATATCTCCAAAACTTTTTACAGCAGTGCTGCAAGAAGTATTTTGTGGATTAAAATGGGAAACTAAAGGAGTGAAAGTAAATGGAGATTATTTAAGTCATTTAGATTTCGCAGATGATGTAGTTGTTTTTGCAAATAATGCTTCAGAGCTGCAGGATATGTTGCAGGAATTATCAGATGAAAGTAGGAAAGTAGGACTAAAGATAAATGTTAAAAAGACTAAAGTAATGTTTAATCGATTTGCTCAAAATATGAAAATAAAGATTGATTATGATGAATTAGAAGAAGTTAACAGTTACAAATACCTTGGTCAGATTATTAATACAGATGGAAACATAATGGAAGAAATTAATCATAGAATTAAACTTGGTTGGAGTGCTCTTGGTAGAAATAACTTGATACTAAAAGGAAATATGCCTATGTGTTTGAAAAGGAAGGTTTTTAACAAATGTGTTTTACCAGTTCTTACTTATGGATCTGAGACTTGGACACTTAATAGAAGAGCAATACAGAGACTTCAGACCACTCAAAGAAGTATGGAGAGATGCATGTTGGGAGTAACAAGAAGAGATCGAAAACGCAATGTATGGGTAAGAGAACAAACAGGTGTTACTGACCTCATTGAAAAAATTAAAAGATTGAAGTGGAGTTGGGCTGGACATATTGCTAGAAGAGATAATAATAGATGGGCAATTGAAATTTTAAACTGGATTCCAAGAGATTGTAAAAGACCCAGAAAAAGACCACATGTGAGATGGATGGATGAAATAAGAAAGTGTGCAGGGGTGATGTGGAGAAGAGAAGCTAAAGATTGGAAAAGATGGATTAAACTTGGAGAGACCTTCATCCTGCAGTGGATTGATAATGGTTGATAATGATGATGATGATTAGTTAGTGATATAGTTTACTTGTTCACCACAAAAACTTTAAGATGCAAACATGTCTGGATCACAAGTTACGATATGAAATGTAACTTTGTGTTTGAAATCCTAACTATGTATGGAAGTGGAAAGCATAGTTGAAATATTTTTAAATGATTTTCAAGATTTCATAGGCAAGGTGAATAGTAAAGATGATCTACAAAGATATGAAACACATTTTCACATTTCATGTAGTAACTTATGATCTAGACATGCGAGCACTTTGAAATTGATGAATAACTAAACTATGTCACTATATAATGTATGTTTTTATTTAAAGATAGTACTGCAAATAGCTTGAAGAGAGAACTAGGCATCTTTTTTATTAGAACACACTGTATATATGTTATCAGCATTTTATGAATATTTTTAAAATTTCTTTGATGAAGTGCAATATATATTAAAGAATAAACTTAATTAATGATATCTGAAATGTGTTAAGTCTTAAATAATTAAAGCAACAGAAGTGAGGAAATTTTATTGTCTTAAATGATCAATGAGACCAAAATAGAAATATCATTACTGTGAAATAGCCTTGATGGTACTAATTAAAATCAAAATAGGAGAAGACAAACACTCGTGCTGAATTAAAATATTTTACAGCTGTAATTAACAGTCTGCCAATAGTGGTGAATTCTTTTTTTACTACAGTTTGACTATTTCTCACATTGCCTAAAATAAAGTCAATAATCTACAAAATATATAAGGAGTGTGTAAAGATGATATTATGTTACGCATTGCCTTGAAGTTTTAAGCATTGCATAGAATAATTAGGAATTGCATACAATATCTTAAGTTTATGTAACATTAGTAAAATATCTGTTAACTGTATCTAGTACATATTACTTATTTATAATTCATCAATATGAGAAAGATATATTTTCTCTTGCATAATGGTTTTTATTTTGCCTTTGAGTAGAGAACTTTAACTCGCATAAATATTTTTCAATACATCTAGCCACACATACCTACATATTCCAATAAATGTTTGTTAACCACAGTCAAAGCTAAAGTTAGATGATAGACAATTTGTAATAAGTTAAATAACTTCTCAGCAAGTTGAAAAATTTCATACTATAATTTGTCATGATTTATAGTATAAGATCAATTTTTAACAAGTGATCCATTTACTAACTTTATATAATGTCACATTGACTGCCATTATGAAATATTTATTGGCACTTGTAGGGGGCTGAATATATTAATGGATTTATATACTTTCAGTCATTTATTTGGCATTATTTTTGATTTATATATATATATTTTATGAGATGTATAATTATTTTTTTATATAAATATTACACTATATCAAACAATTTTAAATAAGCAAAATGCTGATTCCTTTTACACTATATATGTGGGTAGTCCATGGTCATGTGTGTATATTTTACCGTCCCCTTCTCCCCTTGCACCGGCTCCCTATTAAACCGTTCCTAAAAGGGATTATGAGCTCCAAAACAAACATGATACAGCGTAAAGATTTATTTATTTTTTCTTATATCAATAGTTGTTCATTATCAACACAAGAGGGCACCAGATACGATGATTTGATTCACAATTTAATTTCTCGCATCACCTTACGTCATATCAAAACGATTTTGAAGTCTAATCCCTGCCCATAAGCTCGAACTCCCAACATGGACCAATAGGGGTCACTCAGGGTCGCGATGTAATTGCCTTCAAGACTATTATTCTGGCAACTGACACAATATTAACCAATGGATAAGAAGATCGGTTGATTAACAGATCGGTCCAAGCATTGGACGGGATCATTGGTTATTTATAACTAATACGAATGTTCGGTTGAGGCATCATTAGAATAAACAATTAGACGCTTATAATATCATCCCCCCTTTTATCATACAGTCCAATAGAATTATTTATACTAGCTCTATTGACATTTACTTATATTTATTAATAATAGGCCCTCCCAACTCTTAAACCTATGTTAACTACATAATAATTAAACATCGTGACTTACGGCACGATGTTTATGAATGAAATTTAAAAGAAATAAGAACAAAAAAAAAATATAAGAAAGACAAATTTAAAAGTAAAATAATTAATTGCATGAATAAATGCTAATAATAATAATAATTTCAAAAAAAAAATATATTTAATTATAGTAAATGATTTGAGGAATGCTCGACTAGTTTAAATTAAAAAAAAAAATTTATTGATTATAAAAAAATGAAACATTGATTAATAGCTTTATTTGCACGCACATACGCGCATTCTTGCACTCGCACAGAAAAGAACATATTATGCATAATAAACATGGCTGATAAAATATATTTTTTCTCTTTTTACATTTTGAAAGTAGGTGTGTGTTATAGTTTATCTGCGAAAGAAAATAATAATTAGGATCAAAGTTCATAACTGGAAAAGTCCTAAGATTTAAATATGAGGAACTATGTAGCATCTGATATTTTTATTTACGAAAGTTGAGATTAAAATAATAAGATTTAAATATGAGGGATTACGGATCATTTTATATTTGATTTACGAAAGTCGAATTTAATTAATTATGAGATTGCCTTTTAAGTTACGTAAAGAATGAATGGAAGCATTATAAAAAAAAATGTTTACCTAGGATTTTGCTTAGTCTTCTGCTGCTTCTAATTTGGTGAGGGTTCGAACCTGATAGATGATGTTTCCATAATACACGGTTATTCATTTCACATAAGTTCAGCGTAGTATGTTTGGACAATTCTTGTATATTAAACGGAACAACGTCCTTAGACTGATTGGAGCACTATGTTCGGACGGTACTGTTGTTGATCATTCATAGCTGTGGAGATGTTCTGGCGTCGGAGCGTCGGTCAATCACTGAAGGGTTTCCTAGCCCATCATGATGATCGACGCTCTAAATGTTAATTTCACAGTAATCATATTGGATAAACCGGATAGCAAAAAAAAGAAAAGTTCTAGTTGTAGCTTCCGGAGGAATCTAGGAAAAAACTATAAGCATAAGCATAAATACAAGCAAAAAAAAAGAGTGTAAAAAGTCTTTTTTTTTAGATTTAGATTCATATTTATATGGGTTGGTTATTATCTGAGGATCGAATCTCCACCCAGAGTTCAATATTCTTTGATTTGTTGTTGGGGTCCGTGTCCTACATAATGTCCACTCAATCCATATGCTTGAGGCAATCTTAGGTTTATGCAATCTCATATTGCAATCTCAGTTAGAAAAAATTCATACTTATTCACACCTTTTATGCATACATGTGTGCGTGTTTTAAGAGAACAATTTAAATTACATTAGTTTAAAAGTCGAGCATTTAATCTGTCTCAAAATCACTTCTATAAGCTTTTAACTTTCACCACAGTTATAATCTAAAATAAACCCCTTTTAATTACCCCCGCGGCATATACAAGTAGAAATCACTTATTGAGATTTAAAATGGCATATTAGTAATATTTTATATTTTATTTTTTTTTAGAGAATATTATTATAGTAGATTATATGAAAGCCTTAACTATTTAATCAGAAATATTAACATTTTATTTTACAGTGTATTTTATAACGCATTGAAAGAAAACTACATTTATTTTCTATCATAAGTTGAAAGTGAAAGAAGAAAAAAAATATAGAGTGTTTACATTGCTCGTGTGTGTGCATATATACCTGTATCGACTTTGTCTCGGTACATATCCCCGCGATCCGTCTAAAATTAAAATGCGAGGCTTGGCATTTTAATTTTCACAATAAAATTCCTTATTTTTGACCCCGCTTTCCCTCCGCATGGTGAGGGGTTCGAACTTCATTTACTAATTTCAAGGCCCGGGCATTATATGTCCCAATCCTCCGGGTCCCTTCATACAATATGAAGGCATTGTTCCCGTATGCGCGTCCTATGACATAAGGTCCCTCATATAAGGGTTGAAATTTTTTATAAATGGCCTGTTCTGGCCGACTGACCGGGTTTGTCCGTACCATGACTCTGTCTCCTTCCTTGAATATTCCTACCACGATTCCCTGTCTTTTTTTTCGAACTTGGCTCATTTTCTGCAGTTGCCGTTTAGCTTCTTGGGCATCCCTTGTCTGATTTATTTTTTCCCTTTGAGGCCAGGGTCCTTGGGCATATGGGTATGGCCTCCTCCCAAAGTGAAGGCAGTCGGGTTCAAAACCAGTTGACTCATTCCGGGTTTCGTTTATCATGCTCACAACCCGGGGTGTTTCTTTTACCCACGCCTTATGGTTTCCATGCACATATATTCTGAAAAGTCGACCCAGTTCCCGCATCACTCGCTCGCATGGATTGGCTTGAGGATTTCGAATAGACGTGAGGGCATGCTTAATATTATTTTTTTTGTCCACTGTGCCCATTCTTTGGATACGAATGGAGTTCCATTGTCTGACAAGATTCTTTTTGGTTTTCCCACTTCCCTAAATTGCCGATTTTCCAGAACTCGAATCGCCTGCTTTGCATTTGCTTGACTGATCGGAAAAGCTGATACCAATTTAGAGTATAAGTCATATGCCACCAGCAGATACCTCCTCCCATTTGACATCGGCAGTGGCCCGTAGAAATCAATAGCTAGTGTGTCATTTGGCTCATACACGAGGATGGGTGTCGATACTCCCTCATTCGATCTATTCATTGGCTTTGTTTTGGCGCATGTCATACATTTCTTTATTTCTTGTGTCACATCCCGGTGGAGATTTGGCCAGTAGAACCATTGTTCAATCCATCCGGCGGTCTTGTTGCCCCCGAAATGTCCTCTTTCATCATGTACCTGGGATATAATATTCTGTCGTATTGCTCTCGGTATTATCACCCGATAATTCTGCCCATTTCTTGTTTGTCGTTGAAGAAGTCCATTTCTGACAACGCATTTCTTTCGATGGGCCCATAATGTATTTCCTCGACTATTTGGTATCGCGTGGTACCTGCCAAAATCCATGACCTGTCTACACTCTCTATCTTCCTGTTGTGCTTCCTTAATTTTCTGAAGGCTATAATGCTCCCTGCTTTGGGCTCATGTCGTCGCTATGTATGGCCCCTCGTTTTCCTCAAGGCCTCGTCCTATGGGATATCGGCTAAGGGTATCTGCTATTATATTGTCTCTCCCCTTACAGTATTCTACCGTATAATCAAATTCCTGAAGGGCGAGGCTCCACCTTATTAGGCGGCTATTTGTCAAAAAACTCCTGTTCAGAAACTCTAAGCTTCGGTGGTCGGTCACGACCACCACTCTTGATCCTACCAGGTATTGCCTCAGTTTCTTGAAAGCCCATACGATGGCCAAGGCCTCTCTCTCTGTGACCGTGTAGTTCTGCTCGGCCTTCGTGAAAAGTCTACTTATGAAGGCGATTGCTTTGCTCTGCCCCTTGCTATCCTTTTGAAACATCATTGCCCCCATTCCTATCCCACTGCTGTCCGTTTGTACATAAAATGTACGTCCAAAGTCTGGGTGTGCCAACACTACGTGTCTTAAAAACCCTTCCTTTATTCAGCGGAAGCTAGCCTCCTGTTCTTCTCTCCATGCCCATGGTGTTTCTTTCCTCAGAAGTCTGAGCAGTGGTTCTATCCCTTCTGAAAAATTTGGATAGTATTGTTTAAAGAAATTACACAGTCCGAGGAAAGCCTTGACGTCACGCTTCTTTTTGGGCTCTGGAAATTCTTGTATGGCTTGTATTTTTCAGGATTAGGTGATACCCCCTCTTTACTGATAATATGCCCTAAAAACTTCACCTCGGGTATCATGAGCCTGCTTTTTCCCAGGTTTATTTTGATTCCTTTCTCTCGACATTCTTGAAATAATTTTCCAAGGCATTTAATATGCTCTTTATTATCCTCAGACGCAATGATGATGTCATCAACATACGTAGTGCTAAACCCCTTCACCTCCTCTGACAGCACTCTATCAAGGCATTGTATCAAGCCTGCTCCGCTATTTTTCAGACCAAATGGTATCCGGTTGAACTGATAGGCGATGCCATTATATCGGAATGCCGTGTACTGGCGGTCATCTGGGTGTAGGCTAATCTGCCAGTAGCTGCTGGTCATGTCTAGGGTAGAAAAAACACCTTTCCCATTGAACCGATTTATTAATTCGCTCATGGGGGCGGAGCATTTGTGTCCGCGATCGTGATTTTGTTGAGGAGCCTCGCGTCCAGACACAATCGTACCGAACCATCCTTTTTCTTTGCTATGACAATTGGGTTGTTATATGGTGAGGAGCATTTTGAGATTACTCCCCATTCTAGCATGTTATTTATCTGTTTGCCTATCTCTGGCCGGTATTGAAAGGGGATCGGGTATGATCTAGATTGATACGGTTGATCCTGAATGAGCTTTATCCTGTGTTCGTAACCACTGATGACCCCAGGTATGTCGGAGAATACGTCCTTGTATTCCTCAAGGACATTTCCCAATTCCATCTCTTCTTTCTCTTGCTTTGTTCCGATCTCCTTCGTTACCATTTTCTTTTCTAACTCCATACTATGTATGGCCTGTTCCGTGTTTTTTGTTTGATCTTGTTCTATAAAAGGTACCATCTTTCCTGAGATCCGGGCTTGTTCTGTTTCGTAGTCGATGCTACATTTGTATTTTCCCATAAAATCGGATCCTAATATAACATCGTGTATTAACCCCTGCATTACCAGCATGATTTGGTTATGCTGGTTTCCTGCTATTTTTATGTCTACCCATGCCTGTACTGCTTCCGCTTGGGCCCTTTTCCCATTTGCCAAGGTTATGCGCATTATCTTAAGCGGTAGTGTTTTGAGGTTTGGTTCTTCTTGGGTAAGTTTGCTGAATGTTTCTTGTGACAGAACTGATACTTGACTCCCTGAGTCGATTAGTGCATGAGTTTTCGTTTCCCCTATTTTAACCTCTATTTTAGGGCATTGAGGTCCACTTCTACTTCCTCCCTCTTCCTTTATGATCTTTCCTATATTGGCTATTTGACTTTCTCCCTCTTCCTCATTTTCATCCTCTATCTCTTCTAACCTCCTTATTACCTTGTCCATGTTATCTATCCCTGTCAAAAATCGTTTTGCCCATGCGGGTAATCCCCTTCGTGCTATTCTGATCAACCATTCCTCAGATGGTGCGCCTAAGTTTATTTGTCTTAGCTGTGCCATTCTCCTACGAAAAAATCCTTCCATCGTTTCTCCTGTTTTCCATTCCTCATTTTCTATTTCACGTAAGGCTCTCATTTGTCTTGCTTTCCCCCAATAGCTCTCCTTTATCATTTCTTCATACTGCCTAAATGTCTTTGGTTTTTGTTGTATCGATTTCCACCAATCTAGAGCCCCTTCTCGTATGTGGCTGACTGCTATGGCTATTTTACCTTCTTCATTAAGTGTTTTGTAAGCGAATAATCTCTCTAGGCTCTCTATGTGTTCATTTGGGTCCTCATTTCTCTTTCCCTTAAATGTTTGTACTATTTTTCCTATTTCACTTTCCCACATATTATCGTTATTGCTGTCCATTTATGATTTAATAAAGTAAAAAAAATTTTTTCCCTTTTTTTTTTTTCTTTCCCTTCCTTTCCTCTCTCTATTTATATTTAAAATGTTACAACTTTTTGTTGATGCTTAAAGGAACGTGATTTTTTTTTTTTATTTATGATAAGAAGTGATTAATCGACGTCCGCGCCCCCATCTCCCGCTATGTTTTTTTTTTTCTCTCCTTTTTTTTTTTTTTTTATTTCGCTCCGGCTCCAAGTGTTTTATTAAAAGATTTGCGATATTGTGAATCGCTGTATTTTGTTCCGTTTGTTATTTTCCTTTTCTCCCTTTTCCTTCCCTTTCTATTCGTCCAAACTTTCGTTTACGTGAAAAAAAAAAAAGAGATTTTTTCCCCTTTTCAGTTTTGCGTCTTTCACGAGGTTCGGCCGCTTTTGGCTAATGTCTTGATTTGCTTCTCTCCGAAACATTATTTATATTAGCCTCACGTTTGAAAGCGCCATTTATTTACCGTCCCCTTCTCCCCTTGCACCGGCTCCCTATTAAACCGTTCCTAAAAGGGATTGTGAGCTCCAAAACAAACATGATACAGCGTAAAGATTTATTTATATTTTTTCTTATATCAATAGTTGTTCATTATCAACACAAGAGGGCGCCAGATACGATGATTTGATTCACAATTTAATTTCTCGCATCACCTTACGTCATATCAAAACGATTTTGAAGTCTAATCCCTGCCCATAAGCTCGAACTCCCAACATGGACCAATAGGGGTCACTCAGGGTCGCGATGTAATTGCCTTCAAGACTATTATTCTGGCAACTGACACAATATTAACCAATGGATAAGAAGATTGGTTGATTAACAGATCGGTCCAAACATTGGACGGGATCATTGGTTATTTATAACTAATACGAATGTTCGGTTGAGGCATCATTAGAATAAACAATTAGACGCTTATAATATCATCCCCCCTTTTATCATACAGTCCAATAGAATTATTTATACTAGCTCTATTGACATTTACTTATATTTATTAATAATAGGCCCTCCCAACTCTTAAACCTATGTTAACTACATAATAAGTAAACATCGTGACTTACGGCACGATGTTTATGAATGAAATTTAAAAGAAATAAGAAAAAAAAAAAAATATAAGAAAGACAAATTTAAAAGTAAAATAATTAATTGCATGAATAAATGCTAATAATAATAATAATTTCAAAAAAAATATATATTTAATTATAGAAAATGATTTGAGGAATGCTCGACTAGTTTAAATTAAAAAAAAAAATTTATTGATTATAAAAAAATGAAACATTGATTAATAGCTTTATTTGCACGCACATACGCGCATTCTTGCACTCGCACAGAAAAGAACATATTATGCATAATAAACATGGCTGATAAAATATATTTTTTCTCTTTTTACATTTTGAAAGTAGGTGTGTGTTATAGTTTATCTGCGAAAGAAAATAATAATTAGGATCAAAGTTAAAAGTCCTAAGATTTAAATATGAGGAACTATGTAGCATCTGATATTTTTATTTACGAAAGTTGAGATTAAAATAATAAGATTTAAATATGAGGGATTACAGATCATTTTATATTTGATTTACGAAAGTCGAATTTAATTAATTATGAGATTGCCTTTTAAGTTACGTAAAGAATGAATGGAAGCATTATAAAAAAAAATGTTTACCTAGGATTTTGCTTAGTCTTCTGCTGCTTCTAATTTGGTGAGGGTTCGAACCTGATAGATGATGTTTCCATAATACATGGTTATTCATTTCACATAAGTTCAGCGTAGTATGTTTGGACAATTCTTGTATATTAAACGGAACAATGTCCTTAGACTGATTGGAGCACTATGTTCGGACGGTACTGTTGTTGATCATTCATAGCTGTGGAGATGTTCTGGCGGCGGAGCGTCGGTCAATCACTGAAGGGTTTCCTAGCCCATCATGATGATCGACGCTCTAAATGTTAATTTCACAGTGATCATATTGGATAAACCGGATAGCAAAAAAAAGAAAAGTTCTAGTTGTAGCTTCCGGAGGAATCTAGGAAAAAACTATAAGCATAAGCATAAATACAAGCAAAAAAAAAGAGTGTAAAAGCCTTTTTTTTTAGATTTAGATTCATATTTATATGGGTTGGTTATTATCTGAGGATCGAATCTCCACCCAGAGTTCAATATTCTTTGAGTTGTCGTTGGGGTCCATGTCCTACATAATGTCCACTCAATCCATATGCTTGAGGCAATCTTAGGTTTATGCAATCTCATATTGCAATCTCAGTTAGAAAAAATTCATACTTATTCACACCTTTTATGCATACATGTGTGCGTGTTTTAAGAGAACAATTTAAATTACATTAGTTTAAAAGTCGAGCATTTAATCTGTCTCAAAATCACTTCTATAAGCTTTTAACTTTCACTACAGTTATAATCTAAAATAAACCCCTTTTAATTACCCCCGCGGCATATACAAGTAGAAATCACTTATTGAGATTTAAAATGGCATATTAGTAATATTTTATATTTTATTTTTTTTTAGAGAATATTATTATAGTAGATTATATGAAAGCCTTAACTATTTAATCAGAAATATTAACATTTTATTTTACAGTGTATTTTATAACGCATTGAAAGAAAACTACATTTATTTTCTATCATAAGTTGAAAGTGAAAGAAGAAAAAAAATATAGAGTGTTTACATTGCTCGTGTGTGTGCGTATATACCTGTACCGACTTTGTCTCGGTACAATATATATATTTAAACGAAGTATTTGATTCTACAATTTCAGCATACCAATATATAAATGAATAATAGCTGTAGCTAGCGCATAGTATGGCTGCCATCTTAAAAATATTAACTGTGAAACATCATTAAACAAATAGTCAAACGGGCAATGTTAAACACTATAAATAAAACAGCATTTAAACATCTCAGCAGCAGCAAATAGCTACTCTTAAATAAGTATGGCCATTTCAATTCCAAAAAAAAAAGAGAAAGCCAGAATTTACACTCGAACATGTTTTTCAATTAGAAATCAATCCAATCCATCAACTATGAGAAAATGTGAACTAAATATTAATCATTATTAATATAAATGAAATTATATTAAGATTAATAGAAAATAACAAAATCTTATTTTTAATTCAATATTATTATATTTTCTTCAAATCGAATACATTTATATTCTCTTCTCTTTAAGAAATCCAACAAAAGGGATTATTATAAAATGATGGGACTTTTTTTATTAACTCTGATCTTTTGAATTAGTTTTTTTTTTTTAAAGCAGAAACACCTTACAATAGGTATAGAATAATATTTAATATTATTTTTTGATTCACTTTTATTACCAAATGTTTCAATTTCTCAATTTGCTAGATATGATATAGTAATTACTGCTCCCCCCCCCCATCCTGTACCATGTAGCTAGTTGTTTGTTTTTTCCTCCGAACAAATCTTTCAACTTTGAATTTTTAAAATTTTTCTCTCAATGATACTAGATAACTTTTTTTATTATGATGAAAGCTTGATATAAGTACAAAAAATTATAGATTAATACTTAATTGTAGTGCCTTTCTGAATCCATCTTTACCAAAGAACATTTAACTGTGAATATTTTTTTCTTTGTCAAAATCAATGTCTATTATTTTTTTAATATTTCTTTTATCTATTAGTCCCTCCCCTATTCTTTTTCCAGGCTTTTCTATAACACATGAAGAACTTTGATATTTATAATTGTTCTTTATTCCTATAATCTGATGAAATAATTATTTTTCAAAAATAAATATACCTTAAAATTTTTAAAATTCTGTTTCATTTCTACCAATAGAAATTTTCTTGAAGAGAAGACAAAATTTATAAATTTTATTTGTCTTTTATTTTGTCTTTTCGATAGTATTCTAATTATTACTTATTATCTTTCATTTTTCATCCATATTCCACTTTGGAAATGAATTCAATTGATCCTTCAGCCTTTTTATTTTTTCTCTATTCTTTTAAGCATTTATACCTTAAATTTTACTTATTATTTTTTGCTTTTATAAATAATCTCCATTTATTTTTATTTTTTTATTTTTCTATTTTAATTCATAAAATGTATTCAGGAAGACTATTTTAAAAGAAAGAAAATATGGAATTACTTATCAATTAAATTATCATTTTAATCTTTTCATTGTCACTACATATTCTATTCATCACTGTCATTGCATTTTGATTACTATTTAGAAATTTGATAATATCCTAGATATGTATTTTTATGTTCTAAACCTTTAATTGCTGATGGAATGCTTAGAGAATCCAATTCCTTTCATAATTTTAAAACACAAAGAAATATTTATCATATACTAATTATATCAAAGATTTCTCTTTAGCCGATCTTATTTAAGATGGCATCCATCCATATCTTGAGGAATGATAAGATTTTCTGGGATATGGATGCTACTCCTTTTATGGCTACCAGAAAAAAAGAATATTGGGATTTGAGATAAATGTTTTCTCTATGTTTAAATATCATTAACCAGCTATGAATGATAAAAATAGTAATTATTTAGTATATGAAATAAATATTTTTAGTATGTATATATTTTTAATACTTGGTGCAAAAACTCATATTTAAATAGTACATAAGAATTGACATCTAAATATTATATGAGATTAAGAAACATTTATTTAAGAATAAAAACAATTATTAGTGTATTTCCCTTTAAAACAAGCAAAACTCTCCATACAGTAGTGCTACTCGGTGCCAACCAGAGCTGCCAGAGTGCATAAAATCCCTATCTAGTGTCTACTCATCCAATATCCTTAGACTAGTTTCTGGCTTGTAGCCTTCATCAGTGAGGAGCTTTGGATCTGAGAGCACTGCACCTAGATCTTAGGATCTAATGCAACCCTCTAGCAACCACCTTTTATCTGTACTTAACTACAAAACTATGAGAATAAAATTGAAAACACAATAATATTTTCAATCTAAGCTCAATAGTATATAGTCATATGGGTTTGAACCCAGTTCAGTATCCATACATTTTGGTGACTTTGGCTCTTTAACAACCATAACCATCACTAATCTATTAGGCAGGATTGGTGTTAAGCTACTAAACGTCACATGATCACTATTTCTTATGCTAGCACATTACTGTTGTTAAAACAGGCAAAATTCTCCATAGGCACTAGATAGGGATTTTATGCACTCTGGCATCCATTGATTACTCTGGTTGGCACTACTGTTTGGAGAGCTTTGCCTGTTTCAACAACAGTAATGTGCTAGCATAAGAAATAGTGATCATGTGGTATCTCCATTTAATTAAGATAAATATAATTTTGATCATATCGCAGGACATTCTCATTCTGATACGGTACTCAGAATTATTTTGCAGGTAGATTCATAATGAATCATTTTTAATAAACTTGCAAATATAATTTTACTTTTCATCTACTAATGCTCATTCATTCAGACTGATAAAAGAAGAAATGATCCATTATGAATTTGCCTGCAAAATAATTCTGAGTAACATATTAGAATGAGAATGTTCTGTGATATGAATATAATGCAACACACTACATATTCAAGCAGTAGTAAAAGGTACTACTTACATGCTGTTGAAATTAGTAATATAATATTGAATAATTATTTTTTTTTGTTGTTTATATTTCAAGTATGTTCATTATATATTTTAGGTTGATCCTGTGAAACTGAAGAAGGCAATAAAAGATATATTGTTTAATCAGTTTTGTGTTGGACTTCCTTTTTCAATTATAGCTTATCCTCTTATTCAGTGGAGAGGTTGTTCCTCTGGGCGAGAATTGCCTACTTTTCATTGGGTTTTATTTGATCTTTTTATATTTAGTTTGGTAGAGGAATGTGGATTTTATTATTTTCATAGGTAAAAAAATTATTTCATTTACAAAACTTACTTAAATTGATACATTGTACAGGCTTAAACCTGCATTTATATATGTAATGTATGCGGGATTTGAACTCAGACTTTCAGAGTAATGGGTCATGTGAAAGTCTGAGTTCAAAACTTACTTAATTTTTTTTTTAAGTTTTCAATTAGAATGATTATTACTGGTGATGGTATACCACACTTTGTTTTTAACATAATGATATTTATTTAATACATCTCCGGATTGAAATTTAATTTTGATTTTTAAAATAATTGTATTTGGTGTATATTAATTCATCATTAAATGTATAGTGACTGTGTATTTTATCATTTATAATGCTTGACTGTATAATTATACATTTTTCAAATGAATTACATGCTTATGTATATACATCAAAACTGAACACTATATGATTTCTCTAGGCCATGTTTATTTTCATTAAATTTTTTGTTTTTTTTGTCAGTGAATAGCAATGCTAACAGAAATTAAAAATTTTAGTAAGGCAATAAAGTAAAAACAGTGTTTAATTTGATTATTCAAAGAAAATAATTAACATGGACTGGAAACCTTTTACAGTATTCAAAATTAATTTATTTCTACATATTTATACAAGAAGTGGGTCATAAAATATAGAAAATATACTGCAGGTTCATAATTATGAGGGGCAGGAAAAGAAAATACATAAGTTGGTTAGAAAATGAGAAATAGAGGTATGAAAAATAAATATGGATAAAAAAAATATCTTACAACTATTTATATTTAAAAAAAGTAGATTATGAAAGGATATATGGCAACTCTCTTTAGAGAGACTATATTGTTGTTTGGAACAAGGATTTGACTTTTGTATAGCAAAAAACATCAAAAATGGAATACAAATTTAGACTACAGATTTGATTTATTTAGATATAATCAGAGAAAGAATATTGAACATTTATTTTTGGAATATAAAATATTAAAAGAACCATGAAGATGAAAAAAAGAAAAAGGCCGTAAAAAAAAATTTGTTTTGTTTTGAAGAGTTAACAGTTTATACTTCTTATATATTAAATGTAACAGATGTAATATGTGCACTTATATTAAAACAGTCAAAACTCTCTATATGTATTGCCACTCAATGCAAGACAGAGTAATCAATGGATTCCAGAAGGCTTGTGCATAAAATCCCCATCTAGTGCCTACTCATCCAATATCCCCAGACTAATTTCTGGCTTGTGGCTTTCGTCAGTGAGAAGCCTTGGATCTGAGAGCACTGCACCTAGATAACAGTTATGAGCAAGTATAGGAAATGGTGATCATGTGATGTGCAACTTATACACATTAATAGAGAAATTTATTAGTTCTATAAAAATTATATGATCGAGTTCTTTCGAGAACTTACAATGTTCTCATATTCATAGTAAGATAATGTTTTGTTTTGTTTTTATTTAGACTTTCATAATAAAAATGAGAAGAATGATCAATTAATATTGAAAGTAATAAAACAGTTTTTATTAAAATGATGTATGAGAATGATTTGATAAGAATTAAGAAGATAATAGTTTGGAAGATATAAATGGGTTTATAGAAGCATAAAATTTTTTTAGTAAAAATAAATTTTAACTTGACAATAAGATTTTAAACATACAGTCTTTTATGTCTAAAAACGTTTGACTTCTTATAAAGAGAGTTTTTTGTTTTTTTTACCATCATTAGATTCTGGATAAAGTTCTTCTAGTTTAGAATAAATATAGACACATTACTGCAAATACAAGATATAGAAATATTACGATGTTTGTAAGTGGTAAAGACCATTCTTTTGTCAACTGAAATGATTAAAATATATAATTGTTCATCTAATAGCAAACTGATACAACTGTATAAACAAATTAGTTTGGGTGTTTGAAATTTTTAGCCATTAGCTTGAATAGCATGAGGAAAAATGGAATTAGTGAGTAAATACATTTGCAAAATAGGGCCTCTTTTCTAAAAGCCATTCAGTCAAAAACTGGCTACTGAAATCTTATTTGCACTGCCATTAATGTTAATTATCAATTCAATTGTTTATATATATATTTTTAATGAATTGTGGTAATAAGGGACATCAGTCTATGTGTGTGCATTTATATGTGTTTGTTAAAACAGGCAAAAACTCACTATGTATAGTGTTTATAGTATGTATATGTGTTTGTGTTAATTTTATTAATATATTATATTCTTCATTCAAAGGCTAAAAGCAAAATTTATTTATTTACTTTAAACATTTATTATTTGTAGCAAATACAATTAACTAATAATATCTAATATTTTTATCAAAATTAATGACAAATTTTTTAATATTTTATCCAAATCAGAATATGATTAGCCAGAGTATTAACCATGTAAAGTTAATTTCTTAAATGTCTTTTACTTTTTATAACATCTCATATATTAATATAAATTTGAGAAGATGTAAACTTCAACGTGACTATTCATTTACCCTACATTTTTAGTAATACTTTTCGATTCACTCTAGTCATCATTATAAACAGGTATACTATTAATATTTTCATTCAAATAGTCTTTTCTTTTTTTTAAATTCACTACATTAATTTTAACATTCTACAATATAATAACTTCATTCTTGAGATTCTAATAGAACATTGTACAAATTATTGCTCTATCTTTATGAACTTCTATGAATAGTTTTAACTGATGATTAATATTAATAATGGCATTGATCTAATATAGTGTCATTGCCCTATGCAGAGTGATGAACACAATTGCTAAAGGTTCCTGAGATGATTCTTAATTGGATCTATCATTTTGTTGGTCTCTTCTGACTATAATTATTATAGATAGCCAACTTCATATTTCTCCATTCTTTTTTATTTCATAATTATAATTATAGAAGTTTATTACTCTAGTTCTGATATCCAATAACCAATAGATTGTCAGAACCAGAATAGAAGACATAATTTTGCTATTTAAAAGTAATGTGATAAGCATATGCCATGTGATATTTTGCTGATATTATGACAATCCTAATCAAGGAATGTTAACTTATCTATAGATATTAAAAGATGAAGAAAACAAAATATATCGATATAAATTGGTGTGATTTATATAACTATGCAGCCAAGTAAAATGTTTTTAAATTTAGGATGTTAGCTTGATATCAGAAAAGGAGTAAATACATGATTTCTGGAGGAAAGGTATATTAGATCCAAAAAATATCCAAAATTTCTCACTCATGACAGCCATATGTTAGAAACTAATCTATAGCTATGGATAGGACAGTAATATATATTAATTTGTTAAGAATTATCATCTGGAATCTATTGAATACTGAAGTTTATATAATATGACAGAACTTCAGTATGAGAAATACATATTTGCTACCTAAAAAATAGTGTATAGGCATCAAAGATCGTGATGTTTTGTTGGTCTTATTATGAAAGCTTATAAATTATTAAATTGTATGTTAATTATTGCTTCTATCTAAAGTACAGAAATTTACAAGCACATATCACATGAACTCCAAGCTGAATAAAACAATAAAGATCAAGAGGATAAAATACCCCATGCAAGAATCCCAGGAATATATTGCTGGACCAACATTCTTGACAATCCAGGATTTTCCTGCTTCTACAGGTGTAATGGCAGGACTAGATAATCTTTACAATGATCTCAACTTTAATTTATTTTGAATATATGATTTATTTGTAAAAATAACTACACTAAAGATATTAGTGAAAAGTTTTTTTTATTAAAACATCCATGTATATAAATATTACAGATCTGCTTAAATCTCATCATTGTGTTTATATCCGTATATTGTATATTTATCCATATATGTATTTCATTAAAATATTATTAACTGAGGTTGGCTTTCTTCATCTCTTATACATGTTACCATGAGAAAGTAATGTTAATACTTATCCAACTTATAATTTCTCACCAATGGAATTAAGTTAGTAATGAGTTAAATATTGTGGATTTATGCCTGAACATAGCAAATTGCACAACTCATCAATATGAGAGGATCCATGCAAATGCTAGGATAAACATCACATGATTCCCATTTCTTATGCTTGCTTATAACTGTATTGTCACACTGCAAGCTAGAGTAATCAATGGATACCAGAAGGCTTGTGCATAAAATCCCCATCTAGTGCCTACTCATCCAATATCACCAGACTAATTTCTGGCTTGTGGCCTTCGTCAGTGAGGAGCCTTGAATTTGAGAGCACTGCACCTAGATCTTAGGATCTAATGCAACCCTCCAGCAGCCATCTTTTATCTCTACTTAACTACAAAACTGTGAGTCTTAAACTGAAAACACATATTTGTTTTCAATTTAGGGTTGCATTAGATCCTAAGATCTAGATGCAGTACTCTCAGATCCAAGGCTATTCACTGACAAAGGCCACAAGCCAGAAACTAGTCTGGGGATATTGGATGAGTAGGCACTAGATGGGGATTTTATGCACAAGCCTTCTGGGATACATTGATTACTCTAGCTTGCAGTGTGGCAATACATATAGTGAGTTTTTGCCTGTTGAAATGCTAGGATAAAAAAAAGTCTAGGTAGAGAAGAGCTTACTGACAATAGATTGTCTAAATAGTAGATAAAATAATATTTATCCCTTGAAAAAAAACTGGCCACAGAAATGGCTTTCATTGTGGCTAATGAAATAATCAAGCATACATTATTTTCTAGATATTAGTACTACAATGAAATGGGGGTGATCTGGTAAGACAGTAGCTTCTAGATAAATAAATGGGAGGTAGCTCATGAATTGATGCTTACAAACAGTAATTTACAAAATATTGAAATTAAAAATAACCAGTTAGCAGGACAGTTGAGCCAGAGACTGTTAATTGTTGTTGAATTTTGGGTTATTTAGCTTAAAACTATGAATGTAGAAATATGTTATGCTGACTTCACTTGATGATTTAGCCAAGATGTTTTCATAGGATAAAAGGAAATGAATGCTCTCAACCCCTTCACCATGTAAAGTCCAAACTACAACAAAACATAAAAAGATCAAGAGCAGTAAATTCTGAACAAATAATGTGACTGATGACAAATAAGGATTGGAAGACATTAACTACAAGCACAGAAACTCTTTGCACTTGATTAAACAGAACTAAAACTGGGGATGGAAACAAAAACCCAATAAAAATATTGGGATTGATTTGAGTATCAAAACTGATAACCCAATAAAAATATTGGGATTGATTTGAGTATCAAAACTGATAATGTTGTGGAACACTACTATTACACAAAGTTGCGGATTTCATAAGCCCAATACCAAGCAGAGTGTGGTTCATGCCTCTGGTCTTAATTAATGATGATAATAAAAATGGAGTACAAGTTTGTATTGCTATTTGGAAATGAAGTGGGCAAACAAATTTAACACCCGTAGAAGTAAATTTATGGGAAGGGATTGTGCTCGTATTCAGCAGAGAAAATTAAAAAATAGCATTACAAGATCTGTCATTCTTAACCAATAGGGAACTGAATAGGCTATTCTCATTATCATTATGATAAAAGTGAATGGGAAAATCAGAATTTGCAGTGATTACTACACAACTATAAACAAAATCTTGAAGAAAAGCCTATTAGCTCAAGTAGAAATGATGCACTTGGAAAGATTGACCTCATTGTTATTTTCCCTACATTCCTATAACAGAAAAAATATCAGAGATGCTGACAATTATCAAGCACTTCAGGCTATTTAACTTTAATAAAATTCAGGATTCTTATAAGCTGAAATATGTTTGTAGCAAAAATGGATGCGTTGTTGTGGCTTATGGAAGATTTCATTCCCTGTTTAGATTCCATACTAGTGTTATCAAATTCAGAAATATCATTAAGATATGAGACTTTATAAGCACTTTTCACCCAATATCCAAGTTAATATATGGATAGTTTGAGTATTAAAATTGTAGCCACATATTACTACACAGTAGAAAAATACCATCCCTAGACAAAGACTTGCTTAAAAAGAAACAATAACAGATTGGATGAGCAAAGCAAGAGAATGCTTTTATTAAGGCTAAAAATCTCATAATGTCAAATAGCCTGCTTATAGCATGATAACAATCATCTGGATATAACACCTCAATAGATGCTACTGAATACAAAATGGGAATCAGTAAATTCTGCTAGCAGTGGACAGAGACTAATAGCTTTTATGTTTTGAATGATGTTCATGGCAAAAAACTATAATCAGTTAGATAAGTGTTAGTCATTGTATTTGGAGTTAAAAATTCTATTAGTATTTGTAAATCCAAACGTTTAAAATAATTACAAATCTCAAGACATTACTGAAAAAAAGCAATCTATTCAGCATGCCATAAGGCAAAATGTCTGCATAATGAAATGTTCCTAAAAAATCTAATTTATTGAATAATAAGATAATAGCAGGTTGAACAAAAGCTGAGATAAATTCTTACTAAAATAGATTGGGAAGGGCTGGGCTGTCCGATCCCTTAGAACCTTTTATAAAAACCTTCAGAGAATACATAAATGCGTATCTGTAAACCATATTGTACATTAATGGATGATGATTCCCAAGTATAAATCATAATAGAACATTATACCTAATATATCAAGTTATCAGAGCAAAGACTCTAACTTATAGCTATGTCTTCTGACCAGGAGTCAATAATGACATTGAAAATTATGTTAAAACATGGTTAGTTTACCATTTTTATGGTGAATCTATCACTTAAAAAAATATAGAGAGAGTGACCCATTTCCTAACACCATGGCAACATATGTCCATTGATCAAGCTGGTCACTGGATGTTGAATCTTTTCCTAGTATTAATAATAGACATATTTGTGATGGACAAAAACAAAATAGTCCCAAACACAGATGCAAGGAGTCGTCAAAATGACAAGAGAACTTCTCACTTTATGGTAAACCAGGAATATCTGTATTGGACAATGGGGCAGGTTTTGCTTTAGCTAATTTTGAATGTTATACCATTAACAAACTCCACTGCAGCATTCAGAATCTACTAGATTAGTCTAAAAGACTGTCTAACAATTAAAACTTTTTCAAGAGAGTTAGCACATTTAACATACATAAAGCCCTATGCATGGTAATACTTTATCAACACAACATATTATCAGCAGTTACTGGAAAATATCTAACTGAATTATTGCTGAACAGAAAATCAAGAAATAAACTGATACTACTGTTTCCAAGCAAAAATCAACATGCTTGGAGTCAATTGGAAATAAGGTAAAAAAAATTGGGAAGATCTCATTAAATGCACAGCTGAACATATAATGGAAATTAAAATAGAAACTAGAATTATACTCTGAGATAGTTATGTGAATGCACACAAAACGTATATAAAGAATTGTGTATATTTTGTATAGTTACATTTTATCTATTGTAACAATAGAGATAATGGGATAAAAACACCATGTGATAACTCCAGAGGTCTTTTGCTGGAGTGATGACCCTGACAATCCTAGAATCTCCCATCTCCAAAATGCAAAATAGGACAAGGGTAACTATGTGAAAGTCACTGCAAATTTAATTTATTTAGTATGCATCATATATTTTATTTTAAAAAAACTATGCTAAAAAGATCTATTGTAATCATCAATTATCATTTTAAAAACACTCCAGATCTGTACCTGAATGTATTTCATTATTAGCAGACTTTGAAAATGGTTTAGATTAGACTGATAACTTAGAAGCTAGACAATACTCTATTGAGAAGTATGAAAGATAGTGTTAAAAAAATAGCAATTTACTAAAAAAAATTGAAATATTAAAATTTTAAAAAAAGATGCATTAAAAAAAATTAGATATCTAAGGTTTTATAAAATGATAAGAATTAATAATGATATAAAAAATTAACAAAGAAAGCTGTAGAAGAGAATAAAAATCTCAACAGTGTAAAATAACATTTTCATATTGGAAAGTTGTTTCAACAATAAGGAGGAAAAATGGAACTATTACTAAAGAGAGAGATGGTATCATGAAATGTCTTGAGTTCTGTAAAGAATTATGTACTTATAAGGAACAAAAAACTCATATCAAATTTACTACATCTTCTAAATTGACAATTATTTTAAATGAAGAGGTAAAACATGCAATTAAATCCATGAAAAAGCAAAAAAAGTTCTAGAAAATGATGTAATTATTATTAATATTTAAAAGAAATATATGAAAAAGTAGAAAAATTGTTGGCAAACCCATACATCAAATGTTTAAATAATAAAGATGTACCCAATGATTGGAAGAATACAATAGTAATTTTGATATTTAAGAAAAGTAATATATTAGAAAATGCAGATTTATGTCTTCTATTACTAAAATAATTCTAATTTGTCTATGGCAAACTTTGGATTCTAACCAACCATAAGAACAAGCAGGATTTAAAAGTAGTTTTAGCATAATGGATGAATTGCTATTATGCTTTGGATTTGTTGATTATGAAAAGATATTTAATTCCTTAAACGTTTCTATGGTGAATAAAACTTTGGATAATCAAGAAATAGACCAAGGATATTGTCATATTTTGAAGAATATTTATCAAAATGCAACAGCAATAATTAGAATCTATGGTATAGTAAGAAGATTAACATTGAGAAGAGCATACAATAGGGTGATTTCATATCATGGAGATTATTTAAGTCATTTACATTTTTGCAGCCAATGTGGTTATTTTTGCAAATAATACTTCACATCTTCAAGAAATGTTGCAAGAGTTATAGAAAGTATAACTAAAAATAAATGCTAAAAGAATTAATAATCAATGGATTTTCTCAAAAGAAGAAAATAAAAATTGATAATCAAAAAGATTAATAACTATAAATATCTTGATTAGATTATTATTACATATGGACAATGGATGAAATTAATTATAGAATTAAACTTTGAAGAATTTTTGATAGAAATAATTTAAATATTAAAAAGAAATAAATCTATGTATTTGAAAGGGAAGATTTTAAATGTTGTTTTATTAATTTTTATTTACAAATCAGAGATTTAGTCTTGCATTGGTGGTTGAGAGGTCAGCGCGACTGTCTTGCACTTGCAGGCAGTTGCCCGGGTTGCGGGTTCGCGTCCCGGCCGATGCTTTGACACTTAAAAAAAAAATCAGAGATTTAGATACTTAAAGAAGTGCAATGCAGAGATTTCAATCAACTGAATAAAATATGAAGAGATAAATATTGGAAGTAATGAGAGGAAATTGAAATTGAAATATATGGTTTAGGAAACAAATAAATATCACTTATATCATTGAAAGAATTAAGAAGCTGAAATGAAGCTGAGTTTAATATATTGCTAGAAGAATTCATAATAAATGGACAGTTAAAATTTTAAATTTATATCCTATGAAATTATAAAAAATTTAGGACAAAATCATTTGCAAAATGGATAGATAAAATAAGGAAATTTGCAAATGTGAAGAGAGACTATGTATTGGAAAGATTTCTATCCTGCAGAAAATCAATAATTGTTGATAATGATGATACTGATGGTGATGATATGTTTCATTAAAGTATTTAATTTAGTTTACTACTAATCTCTCTCTCCTAAAGTATCACCGTAAAGATAATACTGATATTTATCCAACTTGTGATTTTCTGCCAGGGTATTAAGTTAACTTTATTAAACCCCCTATGGATTCACAGCTGGATATAGGAATCAACTTATTGTAAACAAAACACATAGGCTTTTTCCTTGACTTTTTATTGCCATTTCTATTATCCAGCACATATTGGTCACTCATAAAATGAAATATAAGTTTATATCACTATATTTAAAATTTAGTTACATAATTTGCTTTGGATTTTAGTATTAAGTGTTAATATACCTTTTGATTTCTCTCTCTCTCTGAAGCTTTAAAGGCATTGAGCAGGAACAAATTTCTTAATGGCCATTCCATATATTCTTGTCCTTGTAGCTATTAGTATCATATGATTGTTCATAAGTATGAGAACATGAATGAACTTACCAACTAGAATGAGAATAATGGGATTTTGGATTTTCAGTTTAAAATAAAGGAAACACTATTATATTCTTCTTGCATGCCCAATAATTGCATCAAACAAAGAGTTATTTTACTTTCTTTGCCTACTTCTAGTATTAGGATCAGTAATTCATTCTGTTTATCTCAGAGCCATATTTTGTAAGCTTTTGTAATCAATGCTTACTAAGTGATGGTGCTATATTTAAACTCCAAACTAGTTTCTGACTACTGCTTTTCTTCATTGAGGTGAAATGACTTTTTATTCACATATCTAGTTCCATTTAGCTTTTTATACTAGCCAAGCTAGTAATCTGATATGTTAGTTATTAATTCACGAGTGTTGTTTGGAGATTTGATGATAGGATGTGTATGTTTGTACATAGATGCTTTTTTTTTCTCTATTTGCCCTTATGACATTTAAAATAATGACTTTCAAATTTCTAAGATGATTAAGTCATCAATAAAAGTATCAATTGGCAATTCAAGACAGATGCACTAAAATTTTTTGATAACATATTTAAATTTCCATTTTGTTGTATGACCTCCTGCAATTATAAACTACTTTTACAAAGAATAATTTCAAGAATTGGATGTAGAAATGTCTACGGCTAAATGGAACATTGTTGGACTTTGAGAAATTAATAGCAAAAATGAAGTATTACAAAATCAATGTAATGATTCCTGCACTAGCTATTGTAAATTGGAATATTCAATAGACATCAGATGGTATTGTGCTATAAAATCATCATCTTAAAATCAGTTTCTGGATTTTGTTTTCACGAATAAAGACTATTATTAAAGCTAGAATTAATGTATTTAAGCATCTAATAGTTGCTTTCTACTTTGTTATATTCAAGTTTACAACAGATGATTCAAGAGGAGAATCAGTAGACTTATCCTGAAGCATTCAAGAAAGTCATGTAATATTGTTGTTAATTGGATGTATTGTAAATAAAAGATGGAAGAATAATATTGCTAAGACAAATGATGGAATATACCAAATGCAAATAATTCAGGTTTGTGTCCCAAATAAATTTTTATTTCAATAAAGATATACATTCTGTAAATGTATAATTTGCTTTTGAATAGACTAAATAATAAAATGCTATAAACTTGTGGAGTTTGTAGAAAAATTGTATATTATAAAAGCATCCAAATGAAATTACAATAGAATTGTATTCTATTTTAACAATAAATAAAAAAATTCAATATTGTAATATATTTAATATATTCAGCATAGGAAGTGATCATCGATCATGAGATATAATTTTATAAGGTGATGTGAAACTATTATGAAAGACAATATTATTAAGTAATGTCCTTGATATTCAAGAATATTCCAATTAATTTAGTTAAAATTTATAAAGCATTTAAAAATATTTGAAGATGGCTAAGATTTTGGAAAAAATCTTCAAGATTATATCAGTTTTTCTAATAGAAATAGGTAAAGAAGCAGTAAGATGTTTAGATATAGTGGAAGTTAAAATTGATATAATAAATATAATTCATTATTATGATAATACCTAAAGCAGAACCATCGTTTGATGTTTTAGCCACCATATATGCAATGTATGTGGCATTCCTGAAGTGTATACAGAGAACATTTATTTAAAAAAAAGCATATAATATATAAACAATATCTTGTGGGT
This sequence comes from Epiperipatus broadwayi, assembly GCA_028023455.1. NCBI lineage: Eukaryota > Metazoa > Onychophora > Udeonychophora > Euonychophora > Peripatidae > Epiperipatus > Epiperipatus broadwayi. The sequence goes on from JAQFVV010006222.1 coordinate 8,663,308, forward strand.
TTAAAAAGAAGTCATCAACTGACAGTAATTCAGATAAGAGACAAACAGGAATATATATGAAAAAAAAAAAACTGTGCTACATCTGGTATCCCTGAAAAGTTGCTGATATGTGATTATGCATTAAAATGAATATAGAATATAAATTTCTAAACAATTCAGTATCTCAATAATATTGAGAACAATCTCATAAGATATTTAGATAAAAAGCATTAGGTCTTCTAAAATGACTTCATGTAATGTTTGTATTTGTTTTTGTTCATATTTAAATTTTGCCTGAAATTCCACTTATTAATAAAAACTCTTGCAATGTTGTAATAGAGAATAATACTTTTAGACATTTTTAAATAATCATAAAAATAGAAAAAATATTGAAATCTTTAAGGATTTCATGATATAATCATTAACATATCTTCTTACCATGACCATGATCTTGGCTTGAAATTCATCCAAGGTGAAACTTGGAAATTTTCTTTCAGGTAATGGCTCACATTTAAGCTAAATATTCATCCATTTATATGTAAGCAGTAGTGTAAAAAGAAATCTTAAAACTTTATATAGCAGTTAGCTAGCTTAGCAAATAGTGCCTTTTTATTTACAATTTTCTTTGGAAGTTATTTGAGAAGTCTTTGTTCTGAAATGGGCTACTTAAAGATTCTACTTCAATTGATATCTTACAGTTTTAAAATTAATTTCTTAAAAAGAATGCTTTTTTTGAAACAGTCTACAATTGCCAAAGTTCAAAAGTTATAATTATCATTACAATTAATTATTGTTTCTTGTATTTTCCCACTATAAAGTAAGATGAATATTTTTAATCCAGATATCTATAATTCAGAAATATTATTATCAGTACAAAATTATGGATGTTCTTTAATTTTTCTTAAACCAACAATTTATTATCTTGGCAAGAAATATTTACTTAAGTAATATTTTAAAATTTAATTTTGAATATACACTTTTGAAAAATAAATTAACATAATGTAGCAAAAAGAAAAACTAATTTTAAAATTATTTTTATCATTTCTTGTGATACACACACACATGCACACAAACTTTCTAAAAAAAATGTGAAGCAAAATGGGAAAAGATTGGGAAGAGCATATCTAAATCAAATTGGAAAAAAACACCCTTTAAAAAGAACATGTAGTCAAATGTGAAAAGATTGGGGAAAGGAGGATATCTCTCAATCAGTTTGCAAATATGAAGTTAAAAGCAGATTTCTGTTTAAAGAAATAGCAGAAGTCTAGTGATAATGCTTTTTTTTTTTTAATTACAGAATATAAAATAAATATATAGAATACACAGCATACTGTATTTGAGGTATATGAAAAAACTTTATTGACTTATTACATCATTAAGATGCATAATTCAGTTAATATGCATTATATTTAATATTTTTTCAAGTTCCATCAACATATAGGTGTTTTAAAGAAAGGAAATGCGCAATGAAATGGAAGGGGATAACAGTTTTAATTTCAGAGTCTCACAAACTTAGAGCATGATATTTAAGCCTTTAGTCATAATCTTTTTTATATAAATGCATTTTAAATCAAACATAATTTAAATTATTATAGTAACAACTCCATACAATAGTGCCACCTAGTGCAAGCCATAGTAATCAGTGAATGATATAAGGTTTGTGAATCAAAATTCCTATCTACTGCCTACTCATACAATATCCTCAGAATAATTACTAGCTTATGGTTTTCATCGGTAAGTAGCCTTGGATCTGAGAGCAATGCATGTGCACAAATCTAGCATCCATTGATTATTATGGCTTAGCACTAGGTGGCACTATTGCATGGAGAGTTGCTATTGTTTTAACAATGTGAAATGGTGATCATATGACATTTTAGTGGATTGAGACTAATATGTTCTGTGACTATGGTTATTAAAAAACAAAAGACACCAAAATATATATATATTCTGAATTAAATTCAGCAACTTATCTTGGAGTGAAAACATTATTATGTTTTTAGTTTAAGCTTATAGCTTTATAGTTTAAAATGGCTGCTAGAAGAGTGAATCTTTTATATTTAGATCCAAAGAGCTAGGTGCATTACTCTCAGATCCAAGGTTCCTCACTAATGAAAGCCATAAGATAGAAATTAGTCTGGAAATATTAGATGAGTAGGCACTAGATGAAGATTTTGATGCATAAATCTTCTAGCATCCATTAAGAAATTGTGTAAGCATAAGAAATGATGGTAATGTGATATTTAAATTATCCAATAATACAATGTGTTCTCTCTTGAAAACAGGTAAGGTAACTAGATTATATCACAGTCATTGGCAATAGTTAAAATATTGCTTGCCTTCTTGTAATAATTTATTCTGGCATCTCAATTTTTAATGAGCTCTTATATCACTTTGCATAAATATTTGATTAAAAGATTTTGACAATTTATTGCTATTAGTTTACAATAATTATAAATAATAACAATAGAAATATGCTATTTAAATAATTTATATAAATTTATTACATGACTTTATTTTTTTTATTATAGAATGTTTCATTTGCCCACCTTCTACAAACATATTCATAAAAAACACCATGAATGGACTGCTCCAATTGGTATTGTTTCTATTTATGCCCATCCAATAGAACATTTGATATCAAACATTATTCCTCCTTTCCTGGGACCAGTTCTTATGGGTTCACATTTAGCAACTGCCTGGATGTGGTATAGTTTAGTCTTAGTCTCTGCTATTATTGCACACAGTGGATATCATTTCCCACTTTTACCATCTCCAGAAGCTCATGACTTTCACCATCTTAAGTAAGCTTTTCTTTTCTAGATTTAGTGTAATTTTAAAAGATTCTTGCATTAGAATAGATGACGTATAAATTGTTCCTTTATAATTATTTCACATTTTTTGTAAAAAGACCATATGGCTCTATTATGCTTACCTTGATGTTTTTCTTTGTACATTGAAGATATTCTTTTATGCTCATTCATTTACAGTTGTGATACTGGCCAATAATAAAAATCATAATTATCATATGATTAGTTCTCAGGAAATTGCAGGAATTTTAAATGCCAAAGTAACAGATTGAATTACTTCTGAACTCACTGTTCTACCTCTGTGCAAAATTATAGAAAGCATTGCTGGTTTAAGATGAAGAACATCCAAGACTACCAAGTGATTTTTAAATATCAATTAATGATTCTTATTAAGATCAATAGTTATTACATGTGTAGTGTTTTGTAAAAATATTTATATTGTCATCCAAGTATATATTTTGTACTCAAGAAAAAAGTAAAGAATATATTAGAGAAATATATTTATTCTTCATTAGATCGCTAACTGATAAGTTTTCAATTTAATTAATAATTAAATTTACGTATTTGTGATAAGAATATTGCATTCAATAAATGCCAGGAAATAGTTCTGCTCATTACAAATATTTCTTGATACAATACTAATTAATTGTGTAGACCTTGAAACTTACCTTATATGGAAATAAATTCCTACGAGATTAATTAATTGTGAGCGTAATTAAAAACGCAAAGAGGAAATCAAGATTGATAACATCATGGATGTACCTTGGATTGCCAGAGGCCAACTGAGGACTATAAATAGTTTGAGCAATAAAGTGCATTTTTCTACTTCCAGTGAATTACCAAGTGGATGGTTGCAGAAAGATGGAAGTGAGTGTATCTGAAAGAAGCTTAAGTGATGGTGCAGCACTCTAGTGCAAAAATGTGTTCGTAAGCAGCAGTCAAAAAGGGCTCAAGAGTTTTAGGAAAACCAAGGCTGAAGGAAACAGTCTAGTAAGCAGCCATCATGAAATGCATTGGGAGAAGTGAATCAAAGTGAACATTATCTATATTTGCTGTGCATATAGCAATAACTTTTCACTATTATTATTTATTACTTTGTTTATTGGTATTTGGAGTGCTTGCATTTTGAATACACAATATGCTGGTGCACTGTCGAACCATGAGTAATGAACAAGTTTGGCAGCAGTACGAAATGGACACTTTTAGACCAAAGAACAAGAAAAAAATCCAGTGTTTCTCCAAGTGGGAGAAAAAAAAGTACCCCCCACAGTGACGGAAAAGAAAACTTAAGTAATTTTCAAGATTACATTTTAATTGCAACAAGGGGTTTTTCTGAAGTGAGGGAAGGTGTAGTGTTTTATAAAAATATTTACATTGTCATCCAAGTATAAGTTTTGTACTCCAGAAAAAGTAAAGAATATATTACAGAAATATATTTATTCTTTGTTACATTGCTAACTAATAAGTGTTAAAGTTAATTAATGATTAAATTTATGTATTTGCGATAAGAACATTGTGTTCAATAAATGCCAGCAAATATTTGCTAATTATAAATATTTCTTGATATAATATTAATTAATTGTATAGACCTTGAAACTTATCTTATATGGAAATAAATTCATAGGAGATTAATTAATTGTATGCATAATTAAAAACACAAAAAGGAAATGTGTGTTGTTCTACTTCCAGTGCAAGTGGACAGTTGCAGAGAGACAGAAGTGAATGTAGCTCAAAGGAGCTTAAGTTACAGTGCAGAGCTCTAGTGTAAAAATGTGTTCATGAGCAGCAGCCAAACATAGTCTAAGAATTTTGGGAAAACCGAGGCCGGAGGAAACCACCTAATAAGCAGCCAGTCGAGAGTGCATCGGGGGAAGTGAACCAAAGTAAACTATATATATAGTGTTGTGTGTGTGTAGCAATAACTCATCATGGAAAGTGAATTATATATATATTGTGTTGTGCATGCAGCAATAACTTTTTGCTATTATTATTTATCGTTTTGTTTGTTGGTATTTAGAGTGCTTGCATTTCGAATACACAATAGCAATTATTAGCATTTTTTAAAAATCTTGACTGCATACATTAGATTTCTTGTAGAACGAGCTAGGAATTAATCTAGGGTCTTTAGTTCTTGAGTTCATCAGGAAGTTACATAACATTTAAGCACCAAAGTGGCAGGTTAAGCTAGGAATCAATCTAAGAATCTTTACTAGAGTCCACCATTCTCCCATTCTGCTAAACTACTGCTGACAATGATATAACAAAATAAAGAACATCTAGTACTACCAAGTAATTTAAGCATATTATAATAGGTTTTTAAAACATCAAGGATGAAATTATTATGTTAGAGAAGTATTAATCAATATATCTTGCTAAAATCAGTGGTTATTATAAATATTAATGCATTTTTTTTTTTGTTAAAAATAATTATAAACTAGGTTTTTTTAAAAAAAAAAATCTCCAGAACTGTTGTCTTCTAGAATGGATGTGCCCAGCCTGAAAGATACTGACAGCAGTTAGTCCATTACAAATATAGTTTTCAAGATTATTAAAGCAAAAAAGTTCTATCTGTGCAGAATTTTTTAAACTTATTGAGAATTAGTCTGAAAATTTCTGTCATCAACAAGCTACTCCAACTACTGAGATTCCTATCCCATACAAATTAAAAGGCTTCATAGTTTAATGACTGCATGCCAAAATCTGGGATTTAAATTCAAGTGGAATATGGATTTTTTCTCCAGATAACTGCACAATTTCTAAGCAACTCTAACATTTATTTTTTTTAAAGATCATTCAATTATTGCACATTAGGTAACTGGTGACCAGATCGCAGTGTTTATCGTTGATATAGTTTTCATTATCACTGCAGTAAGAGAATTGCATCTACACTATGCTTACCATAAAATAAAAATATGATTATAGTGTAATACGTTCTTCACCTTTCTTAATTAAATTTTTGTTCTTAGAAACACTGAATCCATGGTTACTCATATCTCATCTTTTTAATCATACATAATGTGCCTTGTGTGATTTAGCTTTTTTTTTTTTGTTATATATATATTATATGTTGTACAATCAACATTTTTCTAATCTTTATATCTTAAATCTTTTTTTTTAAAAAGTAAATATCGGAACATTGTATATTTTTTTACTTAATGCTTTTGAACATTTTAAGACAGCGTTTAATCGTTATGCGAACTTTACCAAATATAATTATTGATTTTATCTATAATTTCAAAAAGAAATAATAATAATTAATATCAAAAGTCTATTTACTAACTGTATAAAATTATTATATACAGTTTGATAAGTTTGTTGTCTTTAATTTATATGGATATTGGCATAACGATTAATCTAATGCGGTTTATTTATTTATTTTAAATTAAAAACGATGTCACTTGGTGGCGTTTTGTCTCATTTTACTAGTTGTGTATTGTTCTAAACTTTATTTTAATTTATTAGGTTGTTGCTAAGCGAAGATTTAATTTGAAATTTGAACATAAAATTTTGGAAATAAAAAGTATTTTCCATGAAAAAGCAATCTCCTATGCAGGGTCGAATTTAAGATGAGTGTGGCCCGAAGCCAAAAAGGTTAGGCACTTATAAACATTATGCAAATAAAATTCTAATGATTTGATAAAGTGAATACCCAGAAACACAATGACGAAACAATATCCAATACATTAACGTTGTTAGTCTAATAATGTTATTGATAAAAACAAACTATATTTGAATATTTAAATCATATATTGTGACATTATACAAGCATAAGTAATATATTTTAATAAAATATAAGAATTGATAGATTTTTGTAAGTAAAAGTGCTTCACATTTTAATTAATTTTTTTTAAAAAAAAAATATTGGTTCTCAGAAGTTTTAAGCTGTAACTTATTTAACTTAAACATAAATCTGGCTATGGCTTCAGCCAATTAATTTTTCTTGCGTTAATTCAATATATTTGCCTCACTGCTGGTATTTATTGTTTCTACCACTGGCTTACACACACAAAAAAGCAATGATTAACCTGAATTTGTTTATTATATAATTTCCAAATCTTTTACTCATGCTCAATCTTAAAATAAAAAGCAAAATTAATCTTCAACAATTATCAGAAAGGAAAATATGAAAGAGAGCTCATAAAATTGGGGTTTTATTTTAGTGAGAAAAAAAAAGAATCAAAAATTAAATCTTTTTTTGCATTATATTTGGGCAGTTTTTCTTAAAACTGTTTGACATGAATCTTATCTGCATGCATAACTGTTAACAAAATGAGTATGCTTTTTTTTTATGGTTAACAAAAATGCTACAAATAAGCATATTTTTTTTCTTTGATTGTTGAAAATGGCAACATGTTCTGCAGATATTTGTACAATTGTGTTTTTACCTTATTTATTTCACCGCTTTCCTAGAAGGACAAATAATGGAATGCGAGAAAAATTATTGAAGACTTGTTTAGAAACTATAGTGCATTAAGTCAGTATATATATGGAAGTCCCGCACATTTCGAGGCTTTCAGGCTGAGAAGTCTATAAATAAATTTAGTACTCACTTGTAAATAACATAAGAATATATCAAAATTGTTTTGCATTAATAACACTTATCTTTTTCACTTCATTTCAAAATCCTAAACTATAAGCTTCATTAATCAAGAGATGCAAGTGCTTCTCATTGAAGGAAGCCAACAAGACATAATTGATTTGAAGATCTGTTTATTGATGTTTACATAATGACCCTAAAGGGAAGAGGAAGATTTTTGCTTTCAACCCAAAAATATACATAAAAATATCATTTGCCAGTGTAAAAATATTCTCATGTTAATCCTAAAAAATTATATTTATTAATAACAAAAAATGTTCAATTATTACTTCTTTTGCTACTCTAATACCATTTATAAGCTTGAATAATCATTATTTATTAGATAATAGTGCAATTTCATCTCCAACTCAGTTTCTGGATTTGTCTCCCTTTATAATAGATGAAAAATGGAAACATGGCTGTCTTTTCAGATACTGTTGAATTGATAGTATTTGCTTATGTTAGTAAAAGCACAGGAATTTATATTAAATCAATATAGATCTTATATCTAACATATAGCAACTTAAAGTCATGGAAGTAGTAGAAAATGAAATAGGCTTAAAGAATTTAGATTGCTTTACAATGATAGATGTACAGTTTAAGTCTCATCTTTTATTTTAGGGAAATTATAATAGCAATTGTGACCAGGTATTGTCTATGATGACTTTAGGAGGTGATGAGATCTTTCATTTTTGGAGTTAAGTTATTTTCAGCTAATATAAATGATGCACGAAACTTTAACAGCATCAATGAAAGTATTAATATCAATCACTTTTTATTATTCACTTTTTTTACAATGCATTATACACTTATTTTACTATCATAATTGCCCCCAACAATTTTCTTCAGGTCACAGTGATCCTTTTTTAAAATATAAAATGGCAGTAATCTGAAGAAGATTGTTGGGGCAATTGAAACCGTTACGATAGTAAAATAAGTGTATAATGCATTGTAAAAAAGTGATTAATATTAAAATTGGGTAATGCCATAAACAAAAATTAGAATCAATGAAAGTATTAGGTCATAGTGCAGAGAAGTCTTTCAAGCTCCGACTACATTGTGTTTCTAATATGATTGTGATAGTTTACTGATAGAAAACTTATTAAGACTGAAAAGGGAAAAATCAAACCTTTGAATGGTCTGAAGCCGCAGAGATTTAGCTTCTGAGAAAATGCACATTCATATATTAAGCAAATAAAATACTATATAATAAATTAATTGTGGTTGCTGTCAATCATTTCTGTTAAAGCCCTGTTTGATTTAGAGCAGTGGTAATGTCAGACTCTGGAGCATAAAGCCCTTGGATTGATTCCAGTTCTGTCACTTCCAACATTTGAATTTCTTAAGCACTCCCAAACAATAAAGCCATTTGATTGTTCTTTAATTTTGTTAAATTATTAAGTAGAAAAGTGTTTCTGCTAATGACATTATATAAGGTTTTACAAAATTCCTTATTCAAAGTAAATAGGCATGATTCAAATATGTCTTTATAAATATCCCTCCAATGGTTTTAAGAAATTAAATGCATTAAACTTAATAAAAAAAAAAAAACAGCCTGAACTTTAGTTTCAACATCGTTTCTATTCCACATCTTTATTCTAATAATTGATTATGGTTTGATTCTATTACAAATCAGTTCGATTTGTTAGTGCTTAAGTCATTTCCTTTTTAATTAGTTCAACTGTAAATAATAATACTCATATAGCATCTCATTTATTTGTCTGACGGGAAAAAGAATTTAGAAAAATATTTTCAATTTTAGCTTATTCAATAAGATTAATTGCATTGCAAAATTTGTTTTTATCTCTCTGCTACTCTCATTTGTATCTGCCTATCAGTCATATGACATCTCCATTTTGGTTGTGCGAAATTATTCTAACTCATAGGTTTGGACTTAACTTTTATGTTGAATTAATTATAATATCTTAATTTTCTTCCATAGCATAAGCTTGTGGTTAAACACCTGTAGAGGTCCCTACTATCGCATTTTACACGCATATTCTCGAGGTTACAGCCTCGGTAAATATTACTCTTTGCAGTAAATAAATTATAAATATAGTAGCAATATATTTTAAGAATATTACTTTTAGATAAGTCTTGCAAATGAGATCACATGTGGACTACATGTAATTATATATAATGATTTCAGTTATCAATGGAAAGATTATCTAGTTTTGTTTGTAATATATCTTATTTAATGATAATGTATTTTTAATTTGAATGATTTTTGCATGAGAATATATATATATTATTACTATTTTTTTTTAGATTCAATCAAAATTATGGTGTTCTTGGAGTTCTTGATCGTTTACATGGAACTGATAATATTTTCAGAGCTAGTAGTGCTTATCAGCATCATATTTTGCTTCTGTCCCTTACCCCACTTTCTCAAACTATATCTGGGAAATGTAAGATTAAAGAAAAAGAATAATTCTTTTCATTGTTATTATTCTAGTTAGCTTACTTTAAGCTTTAAAAAATATCACATGGTATAAAAGCAAAACCAATGCAATATTTCCCACAATGCTCATTTGTTTATTGAAAGAGTATCGATTTTGTGAGATAGTCATACCTAAATTGAAATGTTATTTTTGTGATTATATTGATTTTATTTTTAATAAAGTATTGTTTTTAATATGTATAATATTAGATTAATTATAAAACAAAATTGTTATATATGTTTTGCAAAAATCAAAATACTTTGATTTTAATAAATTAAAACTTTAACTATATGTTTAATCATAAACAATATTCTTATGTTTCAAATGTATACAATTAAACAGATTCATATCCTCAACATATTATATACTGTGCATGTGCGTTTGCAGCATTTCTTTAAAAAAAATGTGCACAATCTTTTTGGCTGTTATATATATATATATACCTTTTTTTTAAATTTAGCTGGTCTAAATAATTTATATGTATCCATATTATTTTGTAATGCTGTATCATTGCTTTTATTATTTATTGAAATTACTACTGTCACCTGTCAGAAGTCTACAAAATTCTGTTTTAGCAAAATTTCTCTTGTTATCAAATATAATAAAATGTTTAAAATTCAGAGTTAATTTTGTGTGTGTGTTTTTATAGCAAATTTCATGAATCTATGATTACTATTATCATCTAGTGAATGTATTGATTAGTTTGTTTCATGTTGAAAGGGTGATAATTATATTTTTAAAAACAAGCAAAACTCTTCATACAGTAGTGCTACTCAATGCAAGCCAGAGTAATCAATGGATGCCAGAAGGAATTTTCATTGATTATTGTGTTTTCAATTTTAGACTCTCATAGTTTTGTAGTTAAGTAGAGATAAAAGGTCTGCTGGAGGGATGCATTAGATCCTAATATCTCTGTGCAATGCTCTCAGATATAAGGCTCCTCACTGATAAAAACCACAAGCTAAAAACTAGTCTGGGGATATTGGATGAGTAGGCACTAGATAGGGATTTTATGCACAAGCCTTCTGGCATCCATTGATTACTCTGGTTTGCACTAAGTGGCACTACTGTATGAAGAGTTTTTCTTGTTTTAATAACAGTTATGAGCAAGCATAAGAAATGGTGATCATGTAATGTTTAATTATATTTTGACTGAAAAATATTGTTTCATCATAATGTAATTTGACATTTTTTTTATTTCTAATTAATGAATTTACAGACGCTTTGAAAAACCTTAAAAAAATTTCATCTGATTACAAAGATTATTGCATCCAGAAATTATTATAATAAATATCACAATATATTCAATCAAGATCACAAATATTCTCTCCATTTAATTATGAAATATGATATTTTTTTCTTTAGTACAGGCTTTTTTCATACTTGCATTTCTATATGTACTGTAGAAAAAAAATTCATATTTAAAAATATAGTGCTTTAAGGTCTGCCCTTCCCTCATATATGTATGTAAATGGATTATGTCTTGTTCATGAGGAGTCAGAGTAACTTGTGATCAACATGGATAGGATTAGAAGGTTGGCACTAAGGTGGATTTTGAGCATTCCATTATCAGATTTTCAATGAAAATGGATGGCTGAAGAGTTGCAGGATGGAGTGGCTTGAAGTCTGTCCATTAAAGTATGAAGATTGGCTATCTTAATATAAGCTGAACTTTGATTGCTCATATAAGTGTGGAGATGATAATCTGGACCAACTGAAAAGTGCTGGTTTAGCATGAAATACATATATTGGTGATTATTTATCTTTTCAACATGTGTGTGATAAGTGTATCAGGTTATGAGATAGCATGGATGGTTGAGGGTCGTGTGAAAGTCTGAGTTCAAACACCCTATATTATTACATATAGAAGTGCAGATATGAAAAAACCTGTACTGTAGAAAAAAATATCATTTTTCAAAATATAGTGCTTTAAGGTCTGCCCATCCCTCATGTGTATGTAAATGGATTGTCCTGTACATGATGGGTCAGAGTGGCTTAAAGTCTACATGGGTAGGATGAGAAGGTTGGCACTAAGATGGACTTTGAGCATTCCATCATCAGATTTTCAATGAAATGGATGGCTGAAGAGTTGTGGAGTGGTTTGAAGCCTGTCCATTAAAGTATGAAGATTGGCTATCTTAATATAATCTGAGCTTTGATTGTATATATGTGTGATGATAATCTGGACCAATTGACGAGTGCTGGTTTAGCACTAAATACATATGTTGGTGATCATCTTTGTGTATGATCAAGTGTATCAGTGGTATGAGATAGCATAGATGGTTGAGGGGCATGTGAAAGTCTGAGTTCAAACCCCCTATATTATGTAATAGCCTGCTACATTTGAACTCTCCAATTAATATACAATTGTAGTCTATCCAAGGAAACAACAGAATAATATATATTGTAAAGGATAATATTAAATATTATGTGTTATCACATGAATAAAATCATCATCAGAATTTATGTGGTAAAATTAGTTATAAATTTACAGTGTGCCCAGCGACTACTTCTGTAGTGCCATTTTGAATCAATACTTATGTTATATAGCAACATTGTGTAACCACAAAAATTTGAAAGTGCTAGTGATCTGGTTCACAAGATCTGAAATATGAGAATGTATTTTATATCTTCATGGATTGTCATCAATACTCTCCCTGCCATTACAAAATCTTGCAAACCATGTGAAAACATTATTGTGATTCATAGTTTGAATTATTTCAAACATTTTAGTAGCAATTTTGTCCAATTTAAAACAAATTTAATGTTAGCATGTTGTTACATCATGGTTTAAGGTATAAAACACATTGCCATATTTTATGTCATAATTTGTAATTCAGACACATTAGTACCTTATAAGTTCTATGGTCAATAGCTAGAAACTATATAATGTCTTGATGCACAGGCCTAAAATAGTGGAATGGGATGGCCTAACCACATTGTACTTAATAAAATGCATCTACAATGCAATAAATGATACAATATATAATATATTTAAAGTTAATTGTGCTTAAATGGATAGCATCTATGGTTTAGCTGATAAAAGCCCATTCTTAAATAGCATTATATTTAGCTAAAAGAAATTATATTGTCAATCTTGTTTAATACACTTTAATCTACATCTTAATAATTAATTAAAGAGGGAAAAGTATATTTAGAAGGGTTTAATAATAGATTAATAAATATGCTTCATAACTGTCCTTAAGGTTAGTCTATTAGTTATTACAACAAATAATTTAAATCATAAATCAAATTTAAAAGCAAGCCGCATTATGCATTTATATTACACATTAATAATAAATAAAAATGAGCATATGGTGATTCATTACTATTACAAATATAGGATTTTGAAACACCATGCTATATTAAGAAAGATAATTAAATGATATTTTAAATCAAATCATCACTAAAGTTTACTGAATTTGGGATGCTTGCTGTTTCAAAGCATTGGCATACAGTAATATAAAATATGTTTTAAAAATAAATATAAGGAAAGATATAGGCACAACTGCAATGATAGAGAAATAGAATTAAATTAAGACATTGATTTGATTTAAATAAAGTAGAAATTACAAGTGTAGGTAGGCAAGTTATGTAAATAAAAGATTAATTAATTTAGACACAGTTTAGAGTTAACATTAGTTTCCTTTTTACATTTAGCGAGCTTTTAAAATTAAGTGTTTTGAAAATTAAATATTAATTGATTTAGAGCTCTGCAGCTCTAGAATATTACCGATTTCTTCATTGCAGCTGGTAATATAAGCACTTGAGACTTCAGGCATGGCAGCATTCTTTCTGAATAAGTTCATGGTGTTTTCTTCTGGTGGCAGGCTGTTGCTGGAGAATTTCATCCATGAAGTGGTCATGTTGTCAAGTGCATAGGATAGCATTAACTTACTGTTCTTCCATGAAGAAGCAGCAAAATTTAGCCTTCCTTAGATAGACATGTCAAGATTTCAAGTGACGTGGATTCTGGTGTCTAGTTCATGGCCGATTTCAGGAATAATCCACTTCCAAAGCTTCCATAAATATAAATTATTAAATTTGGTGCATTAAAATATAAAATAAGTATTGTGTGCGGGTTCTTGGTTAATAGAATTATTTATTGGTTAACTAGGGATGTTCATGGTCTCTCTCTTAAAAATAGGTGGGCATTCTGTAATAATAAATGATATTCTGACTTGATTATGTGAGATGACTTGAAAATTAACACCCCAATCTATATATCTATTAACATTGAAATGAGCAACTAATGAAGACAAAAACATATTTTACGTAAATGTAAAGATTTTATTTTTTTTTTTTTTAAAAAAATCTATTCCAAATCCCAATGGGAATTTGAATAGTGCTGGTCTACTGACTTTACTTATACAACATTTTGTTGTAAACAAATTATTTTACAAAATTTACTAAATTTAAACTTATTTTCCTGGTGATGCTGTGGCTTAATGTTAATTTGTTTTCAGCTATTTTACTCAAATCTAAGAGAGTTAAAACTTTTAAATAAAATCTAAGTCATGCCATCCTATATATGGATCATGATATAGGGTCGATTATACATATACATAAGAATTTGCAGTAAAAATAAATTGACTTTTATATAATTAAATTTACGATATTCAATTGAAAATCAAAATTTCTCTGCCGTAATATTTTAATGTAATTAATATTACCAGCATCTGTTCATATATATATACAGTAATGCATGTAGACATGATAGTGCCATTATTTAGTTATTCTAAGTGGGTTTAAACCCAGCACAGGTAAAGCCAGTAACAAAAGTTTAAGTGAAATGGTATGGGATCAAAACCTACCATTTCAGTATCTATATATTACAACCCAAAAATGAATTACTACAAATTATAACCAACAAAAATGAAGAACTAATAAAATCTCAATCAGCAAATAATGATTTGACTCAAACAATTTGGCTAAACTTGGGTTTCTCATAATATATGCTATAATTAAAAGAGCCATATGGGTAATAATTACAATAAACAAGTATTGTAAATATACTAATTAACATTCAATAAAAATTTGAGAGAACTCTCAACTGTTATGATTTGCAGATATCTTAATATTGAAAGCATACACCATACAGTAATTAAGTTATATTAGATTCTTTCTCATAATATTTTTAATATCTCTCTCTAATAATAATGCATTTAGCAACCATTATTCTCAACATTTCAATAATTAGATCCACATTTCACAATCTTCTGATGTTGAATTATGTTTCTTATATTTTGTGCTACCTTGTTTCTTTAAAGAATTTCTTTTGTAAAATAATTTCTTTTCATCATTAATTATAATATTAAGACCTCAGGTTTCTATAATTAAATACTTATAATATTAAAATTTCATTCTTTTATTTAAGAATTATTAGGCAAAGAATATAATCTTAGTGAAAATATGAGAATACATAATGTCTACTTAATTTATAATAATAATAAATCTCTAAATAAAATATCTACAATAATAGACATGAAAAACTTTAATTTAGAATAACTAATAATCTACTAGGATAGCATTTGAATAACATGAGTGCAAGAAATTATTTAAAATAATATTGTTCTCAATATAGATAACACACTACTCACCAGCTGTACTTTATACATATGTACAATATAGTACCTTTCCCTGTGCTTCTTTGCATATTGAAAAAACTATATAGCATGGTCATCTCTTGGTAAGCTGTCTCTTCTAAAACCAACCTGGCTTGTCATCTTTGAGAAAGATATAATCCAGTAACTGTTGGCCTGAGTGAGCTCCCTTCAGTCTATACTGTTTAATATACACATTTATATAGGTTATGACACATAAAAACTGGGATTCACTGTGAATCCAAACTCTATTGTACTGAATTAGTAGCAGCAGTTGATTTGTCCTCTGAATCTTCAGTTAAATCTTTATAGTCATCATGCTATCATAATCAGTAAAACTCCCTATTTTTCCCCCAACTTTTTTAGTCAGGATGGAATAAGAAACACAGTAATTAAAAGAAAGTTTTCTTAGTCTTGATTGAAAAAAGTTAATGACTCCTTTCAATTTACCTTAATCCTTTCAAAAACAACTTGGTAGGATTTTTATCAAAATATGTTATACAAGCTTTAATTAAAAAAATTTCTTTAATCAAAATAGATAGTGGAAATTTATAATTATGAGTATATCTATTGTAACATGAAGACATGCTTGTTTTAATTTCAAAATCAGAATTAATAAAATATTAATTTTTTTAAAAATTCAAAATTATTTAATCCTTAACTGTTATTCCAGTGTAATATAGAATATATCTACAAAAATTTTTTGTTTGCATTTATTTCTACTTTTCTTTTTAACTTTATATATATGTATGCATACTACTATGTCATGAAATGCATAACCATCTCTATATAATGAATTTTATTGGCCAGAATTATCTTTAATTAATCTTGGTGCCTGGACTAATCCATAAGTACTATCTCTTCATTTTATTTTCTTGATAATAAGCCCTGTAAAACAAGCTGTGTCTTTTTCTATTGCCCTCATAAGAACTAGAAAATTGTACAAAAGAAGAATATATGAAAGTCAAGGACCACCTATACTTACCATTAAATATTTAAATTCAGTTATTTTTAAAGTTTAATTTGAACATTGAATTTTAATACACTAGGAGATATGATAAAATATACATAATTTAAGCAATTGGAAGTTATTTACAGCCACCAATGGGTTTAAATCACTACAGTAAAATATTAAAAATGATTTAAAAATAATTAAGACTTGTAAAAGTTCTCAAAAATGATTTAAAAGATGAACTAACACTTAACTACCTATCCCTGATAAATTAGCTTGCAATAGAAATTAATTTTTTGGATTTTTTTTATTTTTATATAATTAAACAATTAGATGGGTAGAAATTTAGGTTTAAATTAGATATAGTTAATATGTATACCAACCTTGATTCAGAGGTTTATTAAAAATAGGTTTTCATTTATATGAGATATTAGTGGTTTGTTGTAGAGATCTTATTTTTAAATATGAGGATGATTTTTATAGAAAGACAGTTTAAGTATGGGTAATAGTCTAAGTAGTTTTTTGGTAGGATGTATAATTTTGAAAGACAATATTTTGTTAGTAGTAAAAATAAACCAATTTTTTATGTTAGGTATGTTGATGATTATTTTATAGTTTTTAACAGTAATAAAAGAAAGCCAGATAATTTTTTTGAAATATATTAATAGTAAAGAGGAAAAAATTAAATTTACTATGGAAAAAGAAAATATTAATGTTATTGAATTTATGGATGTTAAGATTATTAAACAAATTGGTAATAAAAGTAATGTTAGTATAGAAACTTCTGTATATAGAAAAAAATATTTTTTGGATTATTAAATAATTGGTTATCAGATATTGATAATCATATTAAAATAAATATTATTAATAATAAAATTCTTAGAGCAATTAAATTATGTTCAAATAATAATTTGTTTGAAAATGAGATTAATATGATAAAGCAGGAGTGATTTATAAATGATTAACCTAGATATATTATTAAACATTTATTTTCTAATAAAAATATTGATAAAATAAAGAATAGAATAAGATTAAATGAGAATTTAAAAAAGGTAATTTATACTGGTTTCAATATATCCAAAGATTTGTTAGTTAAATGTTTTCATTTATCCAGTTTATAAAAAGAAAAAAAGTTTAAAATTTTTAATTAATAACAATAGGGAATGTAATAATTTAGAGATTATGAAAGGTTTACATAATAAAATGTTTGAATTGTTTTTAAAAAAATATAGAGATGTCATATATTGGGACTACAAAGAATAAATTGGAAACTAGGTTAAAACAGCATTTAAGTGATAAAAATTCTATTTACAATCGTATGAATAAATTTAAACATAAGGATTTTGAAATAAAACCTTTAGAATGTATAATGGCATACCATGAAAGAATGAAAAAAGAAGGAATTTACATTAGTGAAATTAAACAGGATGTTATTAGAAAAGAAAATAATAGGTTTGTTAATTAAATGTTTTTAAGATATTTTTTTGGATGGGTATATAAATGTAAAAAATTGGTGTTGAGGTAAAGAAAATTTTTAGTATTTTTTGCATTTGTTTGGAATATGTGATATTTATTATTATACATTTGTATTTTTATTTTTTAATGTTCATTGAAAAATACTATATAAAATAGTTGAAACGTTGGATGTATTTTATTTTTATTATAATCATATAAAAACAAGTTTTAAAAAGAAGTTTGATGTACTCATTGACAATATATGGAAAATTATGAACTATTTTGAAAAGAAAAATGTGTAGGTGATATTTTAAATTCATTGATTTACTGACAAAGATAAAGGTTACGATATATATATATATTTGTGTTACAATGAAGATTTTCACAGACTACAGATATAAATGACATATTATCCAGATTCATCCATGTATGTTTTATAATACTAATGTATCACTATTTCAGCTAAGCCATACCAGTCATCAACTGGGTAATGAATATGATTAAAAACGCTCATAGAGACAATATAAGCATTGTTGTACAACATGATTGAAGTTTCCACAATCGAAAATAGGTAAAGAAAAAAAATTTAAATGAGAGGTGGGAATAATAGCAAAAAAAAATTAGAAGCTTTTCCTCCCTTATTATTCCACCCCGTTCTTTATATTTTTAAAATTTATCTGTATCTGTTTTTTATTGGAGCAAACTTCAGACTTGTTTTAAATCAATTTTAATGAATAGCTTTTATATATATTATTCCACCTTTAAATTTTAAATTTTTTTCTGTATCTGTTTTCTATTGATGGAAACTTCAATCTTGTTATACAATCAATGCATGCAATGCCGCTACATCTGTTTTCTGGTGAGACCCAACCAAATAGTAGTACATTAGCACTATGAATCATACAATGAATCCAGATAATGTAATTTATATATATATATATATAATAAGATGGATTGACCTTATGACACACAACAGATGGTGTATATATATATTTAAAACTTAAAAGAAAAAATAGAAACAAACAGACATAGCTTCTCTTTTCCATATCACACCAACAAACTTCTTTATTTCATCTATCTCACATGATTTTTTCTATATTGTTCACAAGCTCTTGGAATTCAATTTAAGATTTTAATTGTTTGCCTACTATTTCTTCTAGCAATATGTTCACATCAGCTTCATTTCAGTCTCTTTTTTTCAATGATGTCAATAATGCCTGTTTATTCTATCATTAATATATTTCACTTTCAATCTTTTTTTATTATTTCTATGATACTTAGTGAACCCAAACCAATTTATTTACTAATAAGCACAATTTTGATGGTAAAATTTATTTAAAAACAACAGTAATAGAGAAACTGGAATAATGTACTACTTGTATAGCAGAGATAGATTATTGAAGATTTCACTATCGAAATTTAAAAAATAACAAAAGACTGAAAAGGAAAACAATATGCAAAGATCTCAAGACTTACATTAGGAGAGATAAAAAAGAGGAAAATATGTGATTGTAGCTAAATATTAAAAAAGGCTATGTTATGATACATAGGTCTGCACCTGATATTAAGATTGATTGAAAATGACTATATAGAAGTGTTTGATAATTTTTGGCTTTCTAATCATTTATCATCAACATAATATCCAGTGATCAAGTAATTAAACACAGATTAGCATTATACAGAATTATAATGGAAAGTTATCTTTTAAACATATATTAAAATTATTTAAACTATGATAATAAAAAAATTATATAAAAAATAACTGCTTTTGAAATGTGATGCTGGTGAAGATGCTTGAAAATATTATAGGCAACAAGTGGATAGTTGATCAAATTGGTCTGAATTCTTGCTAAATAGTCACATTTAAATGATCCCATTTTGAAACTTTATAAGATGATCTTATTCATTAGAAATGTATATCCTTTAGAAAGAAAAAAGAATGACCAGAAAATCAATATATAAAATTTGAATAAAATCTATGTCGCGCCAAAACACGTTAAAATGCTGTTTCCGTGGCCAACACGTTGTGCTACAGAATGCAGGCCGCTATGTCGCGTCGCAGTACAGCATGTATGTCGCTAAGCAACAATTACAGTGTATGAATTCGCACAATTTATAAAATAATTACGGCTTGATGAGAGAGTTTGTATTTGAATTGTATTGAAATGTTGTTTTCATTGGATTTTTTTATTATTTTAAACTATTGAAATGTTCAGATGTTTTAAAACAATAATTATAAGACTTTTTACAACATACTGTATTGAACTTTTATTTGGGTAAATGTTAAATATCTATGTTTTATTGAATTGCAATTAGGTAACGTGTCAAGTAACGTACTGTTAGTAACATTCACGAGACAAAGAAGATTCTACCGTCTGTATATTTTTGAAATAAAAAAGAGATTAAACTCGTCTAGAAACTTGTACAGGTTTTTTTGTAAATTTAATGAAAAGCAAATATTATAAACATGTTTAATAAGTAAAGAAGACATTTGTTTGTTGTTTAAAAAAGTTTGAGTTTCTTTCTTCTGTCCGAGTACGCTTACGATTTTGAATTTTTTTATTTTAGCATTACAAACAGAACACTAACCCTAAAACTAGCCCTAAACCTAAAACTAACCCTAAGCCTAACCCTAAATCTAACCGTAACAACTTTTACTTTTATTACGATTATAATTTTTTAGTTAAACAACAACAAAAAAAGTCGTAACACAAGTAAAAAAATATCCGATAGAAAATTGATAAAAAAAAAGCCGTAACACAATTTAAAAAGCATACGATATAAAAAACACGAATCAAATTGTAATTTTTTGATTTTATTTTACATTTATTATTATCATTTAAATTGTATACGTTAATAAAAAATAATATTTAAAAAAGACGATTTTGTTTTGTTTTTATTTTCGCATTACAAAAAAGCACAGAAAAATTATTAAAATCAACAGCCCGTGAATGTTCATATTTTATAGTTTTACCGTGAAAATGACGCCATCCTACGGCGTCTTTATCTATAATACAAGCACCAAAAACTAGTGCTATATATTGTAACGGGCACACACGTTTTACATTATTTATTTTAAAAATTAGACATTAAAAATAAAAGTTCGCAAATAAAAACTTCTTTTTTAAGAATTAAAAATTGAAAGTTAAAAGTCATCTAAACTTTATATATACATAAAATCGCACAGATGAAAAATTATTAAAAGAAAACTATTAAAAAAAAGAAAAAGTTTTAAAACTAAATTTTCAACAAAAACTTAATAAGATTTAAAGATAAAAATATATCTTTAAGAACATACAAATTTAATTAATGCTATTGTGTAAAATGGAAGTGATTATTTTAATTAGTTAAAAGTAAACTAGCCCTTGGGCATCTCAAAATGTATAAGTAATGGTCAGATAGGAGAGAAAAAACAATAGAAACTGATAGCCAATAAAAGAAATCCCTCAGGAAATGGATCTCAACAAAAGGATCATCATCAGTATGACATAGTGTCCACTCGATCCAAAAGTTTACTATAAAAGGAAAAGTTTGAAAAAAAAAGAGATGTGAAAGAAGAGGTGCTATATGTGTTAGTGTGGAGAGAGTTGAAGGACAAGGGATTGAAAAGACACACTCTTCAATCCCTTCAGTTTTTTTTTAAAGAGAAAGAAATGACCAATCATTTCCCCATATTGTGGACTATAGGACATCTGGGCCCAGCAATAAAATACCAGCTACAATAAAGGACCAATGGCTAACTGCATACCGATCTCAGGACTTCGTGGAAATTAACACCTTCCAAATTATCAGCAATTAGAAACTACGGACTTTTTAAAACAGTAAGAACTATATAACTAATGGAACATTTTCAAAACAGTAAGAACTTTAATTCCAAAACCTTTTCAGTATTTAATAGAAATAGAATGCTATCTGACCAATGTAAATTATTATTAATAATTAATTTTATTTGATGTATTTTTTTAAAAAATTATTTCCATTAAGTTATTTTTTTCGTTCTTTTAAGTTTTTATTATGATTTTTTTTTTGTTAAACAACTTTTAATAAATGTTAAATTTAAGTCGGGTGTGTATGGCTGCTTAGATTTGTAAAGTTATATTAGTTTAATTAAGGGAGGGTTAATCTTAGGTTATTTGTTTCGTAGTTAAATTGGGTTAATCGGTTGGATATATTGGTGTAATTAGTAAATGTAGTATGAAGATCTGCTGATGTGATGTATTTTGGCTTCTCCTTAAACAAAGTCAAGAACATCCGCTATGTGCAGGATCACATTATATGCCGCACTTGAGCAAAATAAGCCTATTTCTTATTGACCATTGGAGGCAGATGGTATTCCCTGCTCCATGGATCACCCCTTTTTGCCTATGGAATGGGATCGTAAGTCAGCAGAAAAGGATCGCAATCCCTTCTTATGGAGTTTTTTTTTATTGTTCTTCTCGCCAGACAGATGTAACATTCCTATACTGGACAAGAGACAATTTCTTCTCTATAACTATGCTGTTCAGATGTGCATTCCTGACAGTATGGTATTGTGCTGTCGTATTCACGCTGCATTGAATACATCGATATATCAGATAGATTGGTGTTGGTTTGACTGTGAACTTTGGCCTAAGATTAAATAAGGGATAGAATATTTTCTTTTCAAATGCAATCTATGTAGTCTATCCATACTCGACACTTTAATAAAATATTAAACTCATCTGCGTGAACTTCTAAAATAAAAAGTTAAATTTTAAATTAAAATCTAAAGTAAAGTTATAATGTTTTATAAAAAAATTAAAGTAAACATACTAAAATAATACTGCTAAATTTTATATATGTTTAATAAATGTTTGTGTGTGTCATTACTGGCAGTGGCTTCTTTTATTTTTTTTTATATTGAAAATATATTTTAATAAGAATTAATATTTTATAAATCTGTGTATCCCTGAGCTAGTGACATGGGCTGACAGTTGGAATAAAACATATATGTAAAATTAAGATCTTAACAGCACATATCTGCCTACTATATAAATTTTCCAGATTCAAATAGCCTGGTGGCACCCTGTATGGCAGATATGATAAGACTCTATTATTTCCCTGACCGTTATTATATTTCCCCTCTCTCTTTCATCAATTTATATTAAAAAGCAATAGAATAGCAAAAAGATGATGGGAAAAGAAAAATATTCCATTATGGCTATAAAGTTATGTCTGATAATTAGCTATCATCAAGTTCTCAACTCCTCTGCAAATGTAATTTTCTTAGTATTGTCTTTGTTTCTCAATGCTATATTTATAGTAATGTTAGAATTCTTTTATTTTTAAGCTGATTACCCTCTTTCTTTTTTTACATTTATTTTTTTCAAACACTATTATTTTTTTGTCCCATATTGAGGCTGATCTATTACTAGGATGTCTTGTGTTCACCAATATTAAATTCATTGTTCGAATGATGGATTCCATTTATCATGTCCTTTCTTCATTTAAAATTTTTCTAAGCTAATATATCAATATAATAAAATATATTATTTCAAAATATGATCAAAAAATATGATTTCAATATAACATGTGTTTCAGATAAAAGTTCACATATAACCTCATTGAATGCTGTCTACTTTTTCATTTCCTGTTATCTACAGCACGTCAAAAGCTTGGTTCAAAAGAATCAATACTTTTTCTACCAGTTTCTTTTGTGACAAAATTTCAGTCACAACAATTATTAAAAAATATAGTATGAACAATTAAGATTTTCATTTTTAAAAATATGTTGATATTTAAAAATCACTTTTCATTGTAATTCTGTTCACAATCAACCTGCAGCATATATCTCTTGGTTGCTGAATTCCATTAGTAATGAATGATCCAAGAAATCAAAAACCCAGCAAAAAACATTGTTGGCTTTTATATTGTTGTCACTAATTTTAAAATTAGATAACATCTCTATTAATTTACTTTTTAAAAAAATTATAAATCTATCTTTTCACTTTGTTTTTTAGCTTCCCTAATATATATTTTCAACTTATTTACTGTTAGCTACAATTATTATGTTATATATGAGATTGTTTTTCCACCAATCCTGAATTTAGTTTTTTTTTTCTGATTTGGTTTCTTATGAATTTAAAAAACAATTGAATAAGTAAAGAACCATATACAGAATTGACTAACTTCATTCTCAATGTGAAACTGTTTCTTTAAAGCCTATTTTAATTGTAGCTTCTAGCCTCATATTAATGTCGTAAAAACAGTTAAGATGTTCTGGTACATTAATTTTCTTAAGAATGTTCCATAATTTAGCATGGTCATATAAATCAGAGATACTGTTGTAATCAATAAGGTGTCTACTTTCTTTGAATATCCTCTTGCTATTTCATTTATCTAATGTATTTTGGCAATAGCATCATTTCTTGAATCCAACTTGTATTTCACTTTAAAATAAGACTCTGCGTTAAATAATTTTCAACATTTAATTTTCTTGTTGAATAAAAGATTGTATGATAATTTAATACTCAGTTAAAACTAATTTCTTGAGTTTAGCAATATAAATTGATTTCTCTCAACCAATCTGCAGACTAGAATACTTTCTGAGAAAAATTGCATAATTTGGGAATATTTTTGATTTTTCTTCACATCATGAAGTTTGTAATATAATACTACAATTTTTTATAATGTCATCTTTTGGAAATGACTTCAAGGTTAATCTGACCTCAATTTCCATTACAGAAGACTGCATATAACTGACCTCAACAAATGTCATGATTGTCTTTGTGGTACAAGTCTATAATATATCCTTTTAATTTGCATCATATCTAGTTGATATTGGAATTTTCTTTTGACTTTATGAATATTCTAAAAAACTGTTTTTGATTTATCAAGCTGGTTTCTATTTTCTGTGCATTTCAAATATTGTAATCCTGCTCCTTGATTTCCTAACTGCTCTTTGAAATTTCCTAAAAATTCATTATTTTTAATTTTGAATATTCTTTCGTTTATCACTATATCTTGAGCCCTATTTTAATTATTCTGGTTGTTTTATATTATATATTTTTTATATTCTTCTAATATTTTTTCACTATCAACTATACTTCATTTACTTCTAAAACCTTGAAACTATTTCTTATATCATTTGTAAAAACAGCAAGTATTTTCTAGATTATATTTAGGATAAATAGATTCTTTTTCTATCATTGAACACATAATGCACTCTATTTCTATCTATTGAAATAATATCAGTTATAATTTTTAGTTATTATTGGATTTGTTTAATTATGTTAAAAAAATTATATATAAGTAAAATATTGAAGTAATTTTTTTTAAAACAATATTAATAAAATTTTATTAAGACAACAATATTATGCTGACTTGCATAACTTGATCAAATTTAATATTGAGTGTTTAAGTTAATGCAAATTTATTCACATATTGGTGGAGAGGAGCTAAAATACAAGAATTTCTATTTGAAGATTTGACTTGAAAGGTGTTAAATCCATTGCCTTAACTGCTTATATTAATGACTGAAAGAAACAAAATAAATTACCAATAAAAAATCAAACTGTTTACTGCTTCAGAGTTGTAACACATTCAAAATCACAGAAACTTATCACTGTCATCAGATCTTGAAATTTACAGTCCATTGCATTGAACTATGGAAGGCAAATATATCTATTTATTCAAATTAAAATGTAATTTTTAAAGAAAAGTTATGTTTTTTTATATTTATTATAGTGGATCAATATAATTAACAAAATAGTGACCACTTGAAAAAATGGGCTCAAATATTTATCAAAATAGAGAACTACAAAATGGAAAAATAGCTTCACTAATAAATTTACATAATTTCTCAACACTGTTAAATTAATTTTCTACCAAAACATATACATATTCCTACTTTTAGGTATCCTCTTGTTGAGCAGGACAGTAGTGCATTTTATCATTCCATTCTAAATCATGTGTCTGACTATAATACTTCTACTGTCATATCTGACCTTGCCTTTGGATGTGGACTATTCCAGATTCGTTGCCTGATTGGTTAGCACCCAGTTGCGATCCAAAGGGATTAAATCCTTCACCGGGGTTCGCACACCAAATCTGCATGTTTCCAGTAGGGCAGGGGATCTGCCATTAAATAGTCACCCCATTGCCTCATTCAACTGTTTTCCTTTAAAAATCAAATAAATTATTCATATCTATTGGATCATCTCATTTGCTTTAGTCCTTCTCAAAATGATGACTATATCAAATAATTTGTTTTAATTCAGATAATCAAGTTTTTTGCAGTAAAATAGTTGACTAAAATCAATAATAGAGAATTGCAATTAGTCTTTATGAGAATTATTATATCATAAATAAAAAAAAGTGAATTGTTCTAAATTATTTGATTTCTAAATTATTCTAAGAATTGTACTGTAATACAATTAACAAGCTGATAACTGCACTGAAGTTTATTTATAAATTACAAGTATTCATTAAAAAGGCAAGCTATTAAAAACACTTAAGATCCATTGAATTTGGTACAGAATGTAATCTTTACTATAGATTACAATTTCTAATTTATAAATATATAATTAAAATATAGTAAATCCTGTTTCATAAGGCTTATAAAACTTGACCATCTAGATAAAATTGAGGGGAACACTGTGAAGTTTCACGATTACCAATCTTTATTACTTAAGTATTTTTTATTTAATTTTGAAAACGTATGGAAAAAAAAAAAATTAAACAAAATATAGTAAATAAATTAGTGTATGTCTACTTAGGACTAATTACTGTGAGTGCCATATTTTATTTACCATTTTAGTTCAATAGCTCTATTTAAACCCAACATTTTTTTCCTATAATATATCCAAATAAATAATTTTAATATCATCTTTTTTTTTAAAAAAAAAAGTTCAACTAAATCATCAATAAAGATTAGTTACAGTAATTACTACATTTTATGTCAGTTTACAGAATTAAGTGAAGAAATCATAAACTGGTCTATGATTTAAGCATAAAAAGTAAAAAAAAAAAAAGAATCAATGCAATATAAAGTATTTAATATGTATGTATGCTAAGTTCATCGACTGATATCAGACTGGATTAGTTGGGCAACAGAATACTATGATAAAGAGATAACTCTTGATCATCATTATTGGTAGCTTGCAATTGCTTATAAATAATTGTTACACTAATATTGTTGTTTAAAAATAAATTTATTATACAAAGAGATAGCATGGAGAGTCATGTGAAAGTCTGAGTTCAAACCCTTATATATTACATATTGGAGTGCAGGTATGGAAAAGCCTGTACTGTAGAAAAAAATTCATATATACAAAGTATGTAAATGTATTTTCAAAATTGTAGATGTTATTGGGTAAAACATGTAATAATAATTAAACTATATGTTCATTTAATTTGACAAAGCTGTTAATCCAAAAAAGCCTGTCTGTAACAACTTTGTTTAAAAATTGCTTTAACATATTTCATGACTCAATCATTATCAAGATCAATTTGATTTTTTTAAAAACAAACAAACAAACAATTTGAATTAAGAGATATTTATGTTTGTGAATAAAATTGGTTTTGATATTATAATTAATGGATTTATATAAACTCAACATTTTTTTGCACAATAATTGATGATGTAATATTTTTTTTTATATAATGTGTGTATATTTAATTTCTATTTTCAATAATGTTGATTAACAAATTCAATATTACCAATGATTAGATTTCAAGGTTTAGTCACTTTGATACCAATAAAAATTTCCAACCATTCAACTAATGCTTTGGTAAATTCAAGATTTTCAGGTTTCATTGTAAATTTTAAACATTTTAAAGCAGTTAATTTATTTTGGAAATGTTTTTAAATTACTGTAAACTTTCCTTCACTGATATTGAAATAGATTATCTGAAATTATTGAAATAAAGATTTAGAGAATCAAATATAAACAAGATTACGTTTTATAAAGTAATTTACTATAAAACTATTAGATTTTTATAAATTATTTCAAATTCTTAAAAATTGTCCTAATCTTTGCCCTTTTTTTTATATTGTTCCATACAGATGTCAGCAAACTGCGACTCTCAGGTCAAATGTGGCTTTAATCCCAATCTATCAATATATATTTTACTTCCTTTTATAATTTGTAAATAAATATTTTGATAACTCTGGGAGAGGAAAAATGCACATTACTATATTGTTTCTTGAATTCAGTCTTACTATTGAATACTAGTTATTGTATATGACGAATATTTAAATATTAAAAATTTGTGAATAAATCAAACCATCAAAATAATTTTGTTTTTATTGATTTATTTTTAAAAAAACTGGTGTTTCCAAGGATTTCTTATTTTATGCCAGTCATCAATTTCTCATGAGAATTTATTAGGAAAATAAACACTTTATACTCAAACTTTTCTGGAAGGGCAGGACTGTAATTATTAGCCTCAGAAACCTTCAGAAGCATACAAAACTCAATGGACTTTTCACTCCATTGCAATGTTCCAATTCTAACGTGCCTATAATACCATCGTAAAAATTTTTGCTTGGTTCCCTGATACATTGTTTCACCGCTGTTTCCCCTATGGACATCTCTCCTCCTCCTGAAAAGAGCTGGTTGTTGTCCCTATTAAGCACATCTCAAAAATTATCATTATACTTATTCAACCAAATTCTCAAAAAATTAACTTTTGGGAGGTATATCATCTTATTAATAATGATATTTCTCATTGTCCTTCCCTTTTACCCTTCTCTAATCTTACCGTAATAAAAAAAATTCAAGTAGTGGCATCTGAAACCTAAATATTTAGATTTTCTGATCAAGATAAATCTAAATGCTCTTCATACAAACCATTTTCTGGTCACCTGTAGGGGTTTCTCATGCATAGACACATCCCTTTACGTCATGGAGATGATGAGACCATGTTGCATGTTTTCTGTTATGATATCTCGCTTCAATGTTATAGAGACATTATAGCCTCCATCTATACAAGCCAGAAGCCTACTCTCACTATACTGATTAGCAATGGTGTGTTTTCATCTATTAGGATTTCCACTTTTTTACTCTTTGCATATTGGTCCATTAGATGTATGCTTATCTTTAGTCCTACCATTGATAATCCCTATCAATTATTCATATCAAAGCTTTGGACTATCCATGATAGAGACGAAAAATTAGCTCCTTTATTTATTTTTAAGCCTAATGTAATCATATTATCTAATTAATAACATTCTTATGAGGAAAAAAATTAATTTTCGTTAGGATGTATAGAGATTCTTTTATGTTCTATTACTAAATAAACATGCAAATATATCCACAATCATTCAGAAATTCATATTTTTTAGCTCTTTCTTTGCTCCTTTGTATTGGCACAGGGAGGGAGATATAAACAAAATAGCTCTTCGTGTTAAAAAAGTTTGCCGATCTTTGGTTTAGTTAATGTAAAATAATAAAAAAATTTGATGAGAAAAAAATGTATTTGGTCATTGGCAAATATAATACTGGACAATTTATTTTTAACATTTAAAATTCTATTAGTGAAACTGAAAATTTCAAATAATGTGCTTTCTGAAATTGTTACCAATATTTATTTTACTATCAATCAAAGATGAGAAAGTAAATTATTTTTATCTATGTTTCCTTTTTTTAAATATTGTTCAATCCGCACACACATAAAAAAAAGAAGACTGTTTTTTTGGGGGGCGGCTTTCAATCATTCGCGAATAAAACTTTGTCATTTTTTTTTTTTAAAAAAAAAGAAATGTTTATTTTTTTCTACAGAAGTCTTATATTTTAAGTTCAAGCTTATTAATTAAAATGCAGGTTTAAATGAATATTTCAATCTTTTTAAAATATTTTTTTATAATTTTTTTTTACCATAAATCTATACTATTATTATATTAATTTCTTATTGCGTATATTTTTTAATAAATGTATTAATAATAACCAGTATACTTTTTGGCAAAGAACCAGCAATAATTCGGATAATTGATACCCTACAATAGTACTTGATCTGTATGATTCACATCCACAATCTTAACACTTCATATCTTTTTTTTTTTCATATATCAAACGCGTTGACCGGGAAGCGAACCCGGGCCAGCTGCTTGGAAGGCAGCTATGCTAACCACTAGGCCATCAACGCTTGCCAACCCTTCATATCTTTGACTGGTATTTAACATTTATTACAAAATAGTAGTGACAGCAAATTATTTATTTTCTGAGCATATATTTTAAGATTGCTATACAATTCCTTATAATAGAAAAAAATCCCTCTTTGGCAATGTTTTTAGAAAACTTGTAAACTAACTATAACTAAACTTTGACTTTAATTTGTATTAAATGCATGTATGTTTTTGACTTTTCCAATGTTTTGCTTAATTCTAATTTTTTCTTCAAATCCACTAGTCATCATAACTTATAGTATAATTTTGTGGAGTAGCATCATTTAAAATTTTTTAAATACAAATACAATTTCATTACAAATATTTTTTTAAAAAAATAATTAAATGACCACATTGCCACATAGAATTAAAACTAGGTTGATTAATTTTGATATCTGAAGCAAGACTTAAAAAATGGTCATTTTAAAAATTATTGAAAAGCTTTATCTAAAATAGTTTATAGAACAAAGGAACAAAAGTAGAATAAATAAATGTATTAAATAAAAACCAGTATTCTGTATTTCTTAAATATATACAGCATGTACCAATGAAAAGGTGACTAGTTTTTTCCAAACTGCTCAGAATATCAACAAGATAGTTTGGCTACTTAACACAAAAATTTTTTAAGAACTCGACATAAAATGTGACATGTTTCATACCTTTGTAGAAAAGCCATAGTAGAACAATGTGATAACGTTACATTTTGTTTTCAGTTGAAAAAAACTGCTATTAAAATGTTTGTAATGAGTCAAATTATCAATGACAGTGAAGCCATGAGCCACAAAAACATTTTAAAGTGATTTGCAATATTTTGTGATGGCAAGAAGTGCATTGAAGACAATCCATGGCCAGGTAATTCAAAGCAACTGAAAATGAAGAAAACATGTAAAAAGTTTAAAATTCTTCAACTGATCACTGTGTGTCTGTCAGACTCATTGGCACTCCCAAAATCATTGTCCATATTTCAATGGAAGATTTGAAAAAGCACTTCATACAACTACAGAATTGTCAAACTTTGCAGCAGATAATGAAATATGGTGTTTCCAATATGACCCGTCAACTAAACACCAGTGATTGCCAGAAAGAAAGAAAAAATGACTGCAAAAGAGTCAAATTAAAAGTGCTCGTCATTTTTTTTTATTCTAAAGGCATTATTCATCATGAGTACATTCCTGAATATCATATAGTAAATGCTAATTATTATTTGGCTGTTTAGAATCTTTGTAGTTCAAAATTTTGTATAAGGGACCTATTTGCCACAGGAGTTTTGATCACTATTGCATGAAAATATAGTGGCCCACAGTACTAAGATTGTAATATTTCTGTCCTAAAAAAAGGCAATGTGCTTGAGCACTTATTCTGTTCTGATTTAGCTCCTACTGACTTCGGGATATTTCTAAATTAAAATTGGCTCTGGAAGAAGGATATTATGGTTCAATTTCGAACATCCAGACATTTGCAACAAAGTTTATGCAGATGATTTCAGCATATGATTTTTAAGGACTGCTTCAGTTTTACAGTTATTTTCAATAGTATATTGAATCACAAGATTATTATAAATAATGAATAAAAACAAAACATAAACACTTTTATATTTTATTTCACATCACTCATCTTTTTGCTGAGATACACTTTGAAAATTATGCATATATCAACAAAAATAATTAACAAAAAATTAGAATAACTTAATACATTTTTAATACATAAAGAAACAAACATTTTATATATATACATCATTACATATCAGTGATAAAATTTAATTTAAAAATTTTAAGACTTTAAACACCTCTTCTGTTTTCATATACAAAAAATAAAATGATTACTTTTGTGTTCTCCATCATTTCTCTTTATGACCAAAATAAAAAAATTAAATTTGAAAATGCAAGTTACTTTTTTTTTGTCGGAAAAAGATTTTATCACCCATTTGATTATGATGTTCTGCATTTAAAACTCTCAGCATAGGTAATGTAATGTAAAACATTAACATGTCTTTTTTATTAATTTCTGTTTTTTCTGTTAAATTTTTTTTCTTCAAGTTATTAAATCTGCACTTATTTAAATCATAAATATGGGAATAAGACCATAATATAATACCTAGCTATCAATTAAGTATTATTTTAAACCACTAAACATCACATAACTATTTCTTATGCTAGCACATATTAAAACAGGCAAAACTCTCCAAAAAAATAAATAAAAGGTTGCTGCTGGAGGGTTGCATTAGATCCTAAGATCTATGTGCAGTGCTCTCAGATCTAAAGCTCCTCACTGACGAAGGCCACAAGCCAGAAACTGGGAATATTGGATGAGTAGGCACTAGATGGGGATTTTATGCACAAGCCTTCTGGCATCCATTGATTATTCTGGTTGGCACTGAGTGGCACTACTGTATGGAGAGTTTTGCCTGTTTTAAGTATTATTTTCATTATTTTGCTAATCATTTTGCAATACACAATTGTTAACAATTCTCATGATGCTAATATACAGAGTATTTTTTTATGAATAATGTGGTAATAAGATGTAACTGTAAAAAAAAAGATATTAATCAGTCAGATATAAATGCATCACATACAGATGATGTATAAAATTTCATCACTGCAAAGATAGAACTTCTATGTTTAACATAATAACATTTTTTTATACTGTGTAAATAGTTAATAATAAATACCTTTGAGAAAGTATAATTTTATAACTTTTTATAATTAATATAATTAGAATTTCAATGTACAAAAAAAGAACAAATAAGAAATGTTAATATAATGTATGAAATCTTTTCATAAATTTAAAGTGGAGACTATCATTTTACATTAAAACTTCCAGTCATTATCAAGCCACTTGTAAAGGAAAAATCATTTACAATCTTCCTGTGCTTACGCATTGTGAACAGTGCCAAATATCGGCTGGAATTTGCATTGCTGCATTTGGGGCCCCTACTCTAAGTATTTCTGTGGTTGACCCCGACCAGCACCTCTGGTGGTCACATGGGTCAAAAATCACAAGTACCAAAATATTTAAATGAGATATCAATTCATTTAAAAATATTTTTTTTGCTAATAAAAAAAATATATATAAATAAAAAATATATATTTTATTTAATAAAAAATGTACATAGATAAATTTGATTTACAAAAAATAGTTTATGAATTTAATTAATATTGTCAATTATATCACACATTATGATATCTAAACGACTGCTAACATCTGATATATCACCTTGATTTTGTTTCCATTCATCTGATTCCAAGAGTTCTGAGGCAGAAAATAATTTTGGCTTCATATCAGCATGTTCTGGCAATGCAGCCAAACTACTCTGGAGAATTTCAATTACTTTATCTAAATGTTTTTGAAATCTTTCAGCAGTTTCTAAATGCTGTCGCCTTTGGACTTCCATCATGACACGTAAAGTTTCTCGAGCCTGATGGGGCCTAAACTCATTAATTAAATGATGCATATGAATAAAAAGCAAATTCATATCTTCAATTTTTTCTTCTCTTTTGGATGTTCCTGGAGTTTTTATGATGATATCTAACAAGTCCAAAAAATTCACAAGAATTGAATGATTTAGTTTTTTTAATTCTTTCTTATGATCAAAGTTTTGTGGATAAAGTCGTTTGATACCTTGACTTTCTAAAGGCCTGATAATTAGATCATCAGTGTGAAAAGAAATTCCAAACATTGAATAAGTGTCATGGAATGTAGGTGGTGGACGAGGCACTCTCCCACGTCTGATATTTTCTTCAGTGTAAAGATTAACAAACTGCATTGGTGGTAAAGGCAA
Organism: Epiperipatus broadwayi; assembly: GCA_028023455.1. Lineage (NCBI taxonomy): Eukaryota > Metazoa > Onychophora > Udeonychophora > Euonychophora > Peripatidae > Epiperipatus > Epiperipatus broadwayi. The sequence continues at coordinate 8,697,023 of JAQFVV010006222.1, forward strand.
TGAGCTGACACCTTGGGCGTCCGTCATAATGAAACTAAAATAAATAAATAAACTCTAATCAAAGTATTCTCAAAATAATAATAATAATCATTCAAATAATTGTAAAAAACTAAATATATAATACATATCTGAGTCATAAAGTGAAATGTTTTCTATTCACAAAAATTATCCAAATTTACCAATATGTTTTACAATCAAAAGTGCACTATATTTTAATAATATTAAAAAAGTATTTTTTAAAGATTTTTTTTTTAGTGAATGAAAATTGTTTCCACATTGAAAAACTAGGTGTCACATCAAAAAAAAAAAGTTTAAATATGAATAAAAGTAAACAGAATAATAGTTTATTGTTTAAGGCTCTAACAGAATCGTTAGCAACAAAAGAATATACACATAAATGAAGGAATGTGGGTGATTTAGTCTGCAAGTTATGTAAAGAAGGCATAGAAAATATTAGGCATCTGTTAATTGAATGTAAATGCTTACAAGCAGAAAGGGTACAAATAATGAAATTGTGAGAGAATAAATATAAACAAAGTGATTATACAAAAAGTGGATTATTGGTTTTTTTATGCTGAATTTGGGAAAAGGGGGATTTAAATATAAAGGCCATAGAATGGACAAAGATAATATTGTGGAAATAGGATGGAGCTGGATAGAGAAGAATATGGGAAAAACTTAGGGTGGGAATGGAAAGGGAAGGTGACTACCACGTTTCTCTGGGCATAGTGGCTGAGAAATTTCTGACTCCGATAAAGGACACAGTGCATTTTATGCTGGAATTTAAGAATTCTTAAAAAATCATATCTGTAATCATTTTAAGACATACACAAATATGAAGTTATACATTTTTGTCACAAAATTTTTTTTTAAAATATATTTTAGTTAAATTAATTTGTATATTTATGACTGCAGTAAAATAGAAGGATATTTCATGGCTTGTTTAATAACATGCAGTGATAAAGTTAATATTACTCATAATTTATTGTTTTTAAAATATGTAAGTAAGACTCAGTGCTTCTTGATAACTTATACCATTAATCTTAATATTACTTGTAATTAATTATTTTTAAAAATATTTAAATTGTACCCCCCCCCCCACTATTTATAAAAATACAATATAAAATACATTTTTTCTGTTTAAAAGAAAAAAATATTATTTATAATACCCTACAATGCTAAGCATGCTTTTGACTATTTGTAATCATATTTGTAGTGTAAGTATAGTCAAGTGTCTGAGATAATTTTTTTAATTATCACCTCAGAGACTTGAAGATAAATAAGAATGCCTTCAGTAGACAACTTTACGTTAAGAATATGGCTAGGAATATGACTACAAATAGTCCAAAACATACTTTGCATTGCAAGATATTATAAATAATAATCTTTTCTTTTAAACACAAAAAACGTATTTTATATTGACTTACATTAAAAAGAAAGGAAGTAAAATTTATTGAATTATAAAAATATAGTAAACATTTTGTAAATAAAATTAATTTCTGGGATTTTAAAAGCAGCATTATTCATTGTTTAATTACAGTTCATATAAGTGCTTTGAAATCATATTAATACTTAATTTTTATGTTATGTTTTTTAAATGTAAATATTGGAAAGGTAGGAACATTGAATTTAACAGTTTTTCCTCTCATTATTGTCATGTATTGACATATTGTTTTATTTATATAAATTATAGTATTTATTATAATTAAATTACTAGGTTTTAGTTACTACTTTATATAGTACAATTTATATGAAATATCAAAAATAGGGTAGTGAAAATAAAAATAGTTATTAATAAAAAAATAACAAATTGTTTAAAATCAGCAAATCCAATAGTTTCATCACATCATTTGAACTAACAGAGCAAAACTCTCCATACAGTATTGCACACATAATCTGTTAATTCTTCAATCCTATAAAGTTCATTCTGAGATCAAATATCAAGAATTCCAAAATTTGTGTTTTCCAATTCGGGAATCATGATCCTAAATTTATGATGAATTCCTGTTAAGGGAAGAGGGGGAGGGGAGGGAGTGTCAACATAAAGTAAGTCAATAAAAATAAATAAGTTGAGAGATATACTGTGCATAATTACAAGGTAAAAATTCTTATTAAATAAAATAATCTAATGGTTTATCATCTAGGTTATAAAAAGTTCAAACAGAGAATCAAGACATGGACTTACCATTACTTTATTGACGAGATTGCAGTAATTTAACAGATGATAATCTTATAACTAGCTCAAAGTAAAGCTTCACTAACAATTTTTATATCAATAATCCTTTTTTGAATGTTCTATGAGAAAATCCTTTATCACTATCCTCATTAATTATCTGTCAAAAGATCACCCCCCAAGTCCTTCTGTCTCTTGCTCTATTCAAATACTTTATAACAATTTCCCTCCATATCATTATCAATGTATTTCTTCTATCTCTGTTCCTCAGTCTCTAATATTTTAAACAGCTTTCACTGATAATTCTTGCCCATAACATATGCCTAATTCAAGGCTTCTTTCTCTTCATAATTTCTTTAATAAATAACTTTTTTCTATTTATTAATTTAAATACTTCTAAGTGCTAATCTTAACATTCCAACTATTATTTTTCTGCAATTCTACATTATAATGCTTCCAAACCTGCTAGCCTGCATTTCAACCATTATATATAAAACTATGCTCCAAACAAAATATTTAACAACCTTTTTTTTCTTGAGACTTCACCTTAATGATCCATAAAAATAATTTATTAATTTCTTATCTTTATTAAAATCTTGTTTAGTTATTGCAATTTCATTTTAATTTTTTTATCACTACTTACATTATCAGTTAAACAATTTCTCAAATACTTAAAAGCATTAAACTGCTCTATAATTTCCTCTTCAATACCTACTTTTATTTTTTTCTTCTTACTATGTTTTAGTTTTATTTAAATTTATTTTCATTCCAAACTTTCAAATCTATATATTTAGTTAAGCTCATCTTTTCTGCCTGCAAAATGAGTCATTTCATCAGAAAATTTGAGACAATAAATCCTCCAATCCCTAATGCAATTTGATTCATATCAAAATAGCATTCATTTAGTAACTTCCAAATAAATTCTTAACAAGTTTTGCAGAATATCCCCAACCCCAGACCAGTTTCTGCTACTGGCTTCCTCACTGAGGTGCAAGGATATCCAAGCATTAGATTAAAAATATCAGGACAAGTCCAACACTTTATTTAATGGATAACTATTAAGTAGAAATCTGAAATTTTCAGACATTCATATGTCTTCCAAGCCAGTTATCTAACTTAAATAGCCATATGTTCAGATAAACATATATTAATAACTTTACCAATATAAAATCGCCAAAGCAAAGCTATTAATATATGGTGTATCTGAAATATTTAAGTTAGATAGCTGGCTTGGAAGACATATGAATGTCTGAAAATTTCAGATTTTCTACTTAATAGTTATCCATTAGATAAAGTGCTGAGCTTGTCCTGGTATTTTTAATCTAATGCTTGAATATCCTAGCACCTCACTGAGGAAGCCAGTAGCAGAAACCGGTCTGGACTTGGGGATATTCTGCAAAACTTGTTAAGAGCTTATTTGCGAGCTCTTTATATAACATTTGTAATACAAGCTTGTTTAAATTAAGTCATGTGACATATGACTTGATTTCTTTATAATTTAGTAACTTCAAAATATACATTAAATAAAACAGGAAATATAAAGTTCCTGTTTCATCTTCTATCTATATCTCTTCTATAAATATATCATTTATCCAAACAAATTTATATACAAATTTTCTAATAAATATCTCTCCTTCTAATTATGGAACTGGATTTAAAAGTTTTGGGTAAAACTGAGGCACTTAATCTAAAAGTTTTTGATAAAACTGAGGCAAAAGCCATTTAAAAATATTCACTTCTTTGCTCCAATTATTTCAGCCATTCATAATAAATAATAAGTAGTATCAATAAATTTGTCATTGACTAGTAGACTCAATGTATTTTGCTTCATAACTTATAAATTGCTGAGCTGCAAACATGCTTTGAACTCAAACTAATCTAATTGTTGTTTATTTCATGCTACGAACCATGTAATTAGTCATTCACATTGCATTTTTAAAATTATAATTTTTGCATTTGCAAACAAAATATTATAAGCACACATACCCACAACATTGAAATGTTCTGTAAAATTACTCTATACTTACACTACTTTTCTTTAATTTATTAAAATTATTAGCAAACATTAAACTTTATTTCATTTCATCAAAGTCAATTTACATTCTATGCATTTATTATAGTGTTCTTTAAAATTGAATGAGCATTCTTGAGTCACATGTAATTTAGATAAAAATTACACTTAACTGCAGCTATGTAAAGAAGAACAATCTCTTCTATAGTTGATAACTACCTTTTCCATCCAAAATTCTTAATATATATGTATATGATTCTTGTTCAGTTATTCAACTTTCACATCATATATTAACTATTCAATAAAGACAGTTTTAGAAAAATTGTTTTGATCTCATAATTTCATCTTGGAATGATAGGCCAAGAGACACACACAAAAAAAAGTTTCATAACTACACAGAAAATTAATTATTTTCAACATAAATACACATTAAAAACTTTATCAAACTTAATAAAATTTTTTACAAAAGTACATTAAATATATTAAAAATCATATTCTTTGTTTCTCTATTACAAACCTCAATATTTGCAAAAAAATTAAAACTACCAAATCATAAATCATTAATTAAATTAAGGCTAAGCATTTATCAATTATAAAAAAATTTTTTTTGAAGCCTACAATAAAAAATAAATAACATAAAATCTTGATCAATACCCTGAGGATAATATTTGCACTTGTAAAGTGATTGACATTGGTGAAAATATTTTTATTTGTGGAATCATCACATAAAACAGCCACTCTGAAGTCTTAAAATTATAGAATAAAATAATAAGTGCAAATACTTAAATCTTGAAATATTTCTATCCTTTCAAGATTAAAAAACTACATCAATAAAATCATACTATTTTAAATATTTAATTAAACAATCAGTGACTGAATAAATGAGTTTAAGAATATTAGTGAATTGACTAAAATTTAATAGGAAAAGCAAAGTAAAAATTCAAAGTTAGTTTAGATAAAGAATATCAAACATTTAGTGATTAAAAAAAATTCGCTCTTACAAAATAATTTAATATATATATTTTTAAAAATGGATAGTTGCACATGTATAAGAACAAACTATTTTGCAACCACTAATAGATTTAATTGGTTCTGTATGAATATTTCAACTGATAATGCCTGGGATATAATCATTGGCATTGAAAAATTAAGTAAAGACAAAGGCAGAAAAAAAAGATGAAAGAGAGGTGGTTCAATTGCTGAGACTCTAGACTGAAAGATAGTGATATACAGAATTTGATATAAATGATCTGAAATTTCAGTCCTCTCCAGTATCTCATATGCAATGTGTCGTAGATATATTTTAGCTCACTATTTGTGATGACTGCATATAATATTTACAATTACACTTACAAGTAAAGGTGATATAAGTAATATTAGCTACAATAAAAACAAAAATTACAAAAAGAATTGAATAATATAATGGAAAAGTAGCAATTTTAGATCAAACTATTTGGTAGGCAACACATATAATGATAATGTTTATTAAAACTATACGTTTTGTTAAATGATATGGCATCAAGTAAAAAAAAAAAAAAATCAAAGAAAAAACTTGACTTTTTCATGGTTTGGAAGTCTATAGTTCATTAGCTTAGACATTATCAAAATTTACATGGGAAAAAAAATCATTTATTAGAAAATAATTTAATCCTAGTTGGCATTTGTTTGATGTAAATAAAAATATGTGTTAATGGTTGAACAACAAATTAAAGCAAAGGACACTCCATGTCATTTAGGTATTGGAATGAGAAATTCTGAAGAATGTCCTCATCATTATTTATCATCTATTTTCATTTCTGATACTGAGTCTGATTTAAAAAAGTCCATTACAAATATGATACAAAGGCAAAACATTCTCGTCTGGAGTTTGAAAAAATGAATCACTTGTTGTACCCCTCACTATACTAGCTTAATTCTAATCATTAAGATGATGATCCTTCACTGGACATTAAAAATTAGTCAAAAGTCCCTGCACCAGATACAATATTAAAACATTGAATCTATAAGAAATGCCATATGACTAATAGTTGTATTGCTTTATACTCAAATAAGTACAATGCACTGATTTCCAAAACTAAAATAATCCAATTTGTTATTGGGAGGTCATGTGCTCTTCGACCAGCAGAAGTGGCAGGATAGGCTTCAATCCAAGGACTCAAATTACTTCTCTCATTGCGTTAAACTGAAAGGACACTTCTAATGCCATTTAAAATCAACAATGAGGTTTTCTTGACACAATTTTGTTTTAAAAATAAGCCTTTATGAATAATTTTGTTTTAAAATTAACCAATATAATTTTGACAAGATCTTTTTTGTTTCCAAAATTTAATATCTATTTTTTGGAAATAAATATTAAGAAGTTAAAATTAAGAAATATGGCGATAATTACAAGAAATAGAACTTTGAGAACAAAAATCTAATGAAAGATAAAAGTGTGAAGAAGTTCGGGAAGTATTCAAAATACACATGCATGATGAGTTTTCTGGGGGATATAAAAGGGATGGATATAAATAAAGGGATCTTTTCTTGGATACACGGCAAAATGCATAATTATTCAGTGATAGTTGCTGATATTCAAATGGGTGGCTAGAATGCCTGTGCATCATCGGTCTTTCCTTCCCTTTGATCCCTTATAATGATTTAGAAGAATGAAGTCATCACCTGTTTGAAATAGAAGCAGCGCATCAAAGCTAAAACTTAACATACAGATCACAGAGTAAAAGCCTGAGGATTATATTTATTGCCAGGGAACTATTTTACTGGACAATCTTATCGGTAAGAAATTAAACTTTGAACTCATAACATTTATTGAAGTAACATTTGGAGATATTACACATATCATGTAAACAAGAAAAAATTAATGGATTATAATGAACTATAAATATGGTCGATGAATTGTTATAATTATTATATTACATTTTCTCTTATTCATTCAATTAAAATATATACACTCTTAATAATACTAATAAAAAAAAGAGAACGACAATGTGTCATTTGTTTAAGCTTCATAAATATATTCTCTCAGTGATCTTTGGAAAAATTCAATTGTTGACATCAACATACTTTATTGTATTTCAGGTTAAGTGTATTAAGACATATATATATATATAACACACTTCCATTGTCGATTTAATAGGAATGTCTAAGTAGAAACCTGGTGCCTAATAAAAAAAATAAAAAATTAAAACTATTAAAGGCGATAACGTGAATGAAAGTTAGCATCTATTTTTAGTAAGTCAAATTGCCCTTACTTACATTAAGAAGTAGATACTAACCACGGCATATAATTGCTTGTGGGTTTTACAAAAATGTAGGACTTAGTTCATTATAATTAGGACTGTACTACCTGGAAATATACAATCTTAATCTTAAATGGTTATATGCAATAATATAGATTATGTGTGCATGGTAGATAATGGATATATTCTTAACGGATATACAAACCTAATCATACAGCCATTCATGTCCAATAAAAATAGATTAAGCGGAAAACGGTATAATGCCTTCACATCCAAAGTGCTTTATTCTACCACATATACTTGTAAATTAAACCATTTTTTTTTGTCACTGCACTATTATATTCCATTTCTGACCATTCTCTTGGCTTAAGTTTTATTTAACACTTTGATTTCTTTCATTACTTTTTATTATTATTTCACTAAAATCTGAATCTTTTTTTTGCTTTCTTACTTCATTCATAATATAATTTCTTTAAATTTGCTTTTAATAACTCCAATTTTTTACTTGGAGTTATTTATTAATTAGCCTGTTACTAGTAATTCTTATTTTCTTATCCTATAAACATAAAAATTGTCTCTAAATTTATCCAACACCATTTCTTTCATGTTAAAGTTGTTCTTATTTTTTTAGAAGATAATCTCATTTATTGCCACTAAATTAGTGATCGCTAATTATAGCAATGCATGCACATTGCAATTTAAATGAAATCAATTATCACCTAAATTACTATGATTTTTTAAGTAATATATTCTTTATGACTATATTATTTTTGCACAACTATTATCAAGTTTTCATCTCCTTAATTTTTTTTCCAGCTTATAACACTTATAATATTAAAAAAAAAAAAAAATCAAATGGTTAGTAGTTTGGAAGATCATGTGTTATTTAAGCATCAAAGTGACAAATTGAGTTTCAATTCAGCTCTTGAAATAAATTAAAACAAAAACTACTTAAATTAATAACCAAAACCATTACAAGAAGCCTATTTTTTATAAATAAGAAACAGCCCTCATGTAAAATTTAAAATAAATTTCTTTTAGTTTGTTGGATTTGATTTTCCTAAATGTTATTTAAGTCTTATCATCATCATCATTATCAACCATTATCAATCCACTGCAGGATGAAGATCTCTCCAAGTTTAATCCATCTTCTCCGATCTTTAGCTTCTCTTCTCCACATCACCCCTGCACACTTTCTTATTTCATCCATCCATCTCACATGTGGTCTCTTTCTGGGTCTTTTATAATCTCTTGGAATCCAGTTTAAAATTTCAATTGTCCATCTATTATCATCTCTTCTAACAATATGTCCAGCCCAACTCCACTCCAATCTTTTAATTTTTTCAATGAGGTCAGTAACACCTGTTTGTTCTCTTACCCATACATTGCGTTTACGATCTCTTCTTGTTACTCCCAACATACATCTCTCCATACTCCTTTGAGTGGTCTGAAGTCTCTGAATTGCTCTTCTATTAAGTGTCCAAGTCTCAGATCCATAAGTAAAAACTAGTAAAACACATTTGTTAAAAACCTTCCTTTTCAAACACATAGGCATATTTCCTTTTAGTATCAAGTTATTTCTACCAAAAGCACTCCAACAAGTTTAATTCTATGATTAATTTCCTCCATTATGTTTCCATCTGTATTAATAATCTGACCAAGGTATTTGTAACTGTTAACTTCTTCTAATTCATCATAATCAATCTTTATTTTCATATTTTGAGCAAATCGATTAAACATTACTTTAGCCTTTTTAACATTTATCTTTAGTCCTACTTTCATCTGATAATTCCTGCAGATCTGAAGCATTATTTGCAAAAACAACTACATCATCTGCGAAATCTAAATGACTTAAATAATCACCATTTATTTTCACTCCTTTAGTTTCCCATTTTAATCCACAAAATACTTCATGCAGCACTGCTGTAAAAAGTTTTGGAGATATGGAGTCACCTTGTCTTACACCTTTCTCAATGTTGACTTTCCCAGTGTCATTATGTAATCTAATTGTTGCTGTTGCATTTTTATAAATATTCTTTAAAATATGACAATATCCTGGATCTATACCTTGATGATCTAATGCTTTAATCACTGAAGAAATGTTTATAGAATCAAATGCCTTTTCATAATCTACAAATCCTAAGCATAATGGCCACTCATATTCATTTGTCCTTTCTATAACTTCTCTCAATACCTGGATATGATCTATTGTACTAAAACCACTTTTAAATCCGGTTTGTTCTCTTGGTTGGTGGAAATCCAATGTTCTCTGTAGACGAGTAGTAATTATCTTGGTAAAAATTTTATATAAAACTGATAAAAGGCTGATAGGTCTGTAATTTCTAATATCTTCCTTATCACCTTTTTTAAATATTAATATTATTACTGCATTCTTCCAATCATCCGGTACATCTTTATCATTTAGACATTTGGTATATAACTTTGCTAAAAATTTTTCTGTTTCTTCACCTGCTTCTTTTAATATATCAATTATAATTCCATCATTACCTGGAGCCTTTCCTTTCTTCATACATTTAATTGCATGTCTCACTTCTTCATTTAAAATTCTGGGCAATTTGGAAGATGTAATAGATATAGGAGGTACTTGTTCTTTATTACTATATAATTCTTGATAAAAATCTTCTACCAATTTCATGATGTCATCTCTCCTTTTAGTAATAATTCCATCTTTTTTTCTTATTGCAGATATAAATTTTCTACCAATACCAAAATGTTGTTTTACATTCTTAAGACTTTTATTTTCTTCTACAGCTTTCCTTGCTAGTTCACAGTTATACTTTCTTATATCATTTTCAACTCTTTTCTGCACCATTTTACAAAATTCGAGATATTCAATTCTTTTTAATGCATCATTTTTGTATATCTTCATATTCCTTCTTTTCTTCATAAATTCTCTAGTCTCAGTAGAAATTTTATTGGTCAATTGCTGTTTCTTTCTACCAGCTATCTTTGTTGCAGTTTTCAAAAGTGTATCAGTTATTTTCATATTAATTTCATTCAAATCTGAATCATGTTCAAAATCTACTAATACTTGAAACCGATTTGTAAGTTCTAATTTAAATTCATTAGAATGTTTCTGAAGATTAGGAATATCAACGGTAAATATTGTTTTTCTTAATAATTTTTGTCTCTCTAGTTTTACATTAACACGTATCTTATACCTTACTAATCGATGATCACTTCCTATGTTAAATTTATTAAGAACATTACAATCTTGAAATATGTATTTCCTGTTAGTCAAAATATAATCCAATTCTGCTGTACCTTCATTTGGATGCTTCCATGTCCATTTCCTTTTAACATTTTTCTCAAAAAAAGAATTCATAATATAAAGTTTTTCTTTTTCTGCAACCTCCACAAGTCTATATCCTCTCTCACTTCTATTACCATAACCAAAATTACCCACAACACTTTCATCTTCCATTTTTTTACCAATTCTAGCATTAAAGTCTCCCATAACAATTTTAAAATGGTGTTTACTCTGATAAAAAGCCTTTTGTACATCCATATAAAAATCTTCTTCTACTTTATCACTATGAGAACTTGTTGGGGCATAAACCTGAATTATCTGCATTTGGTATCTGCTATTAAGTTGTATAACTAATCTTGCCACTCTGTCCGATACACCATCAATCTCCACAATATTGTTCTTCCACTTTTTATTTATAATGAATCCTACTCCACTTGTATTTCCAATATTTGTGCCTTTATAATAGAGTATATGTCTACTTTTTAAATCAATTGTCTCTTCACCTTTTCTTCTAACTTCACAAAGTCCAATAATGTCCCATTTAATATAAGAGAGTTCTTCTTCTAATTCTTGCAATCTTCCTTCACTTGAAAGTGATCTGCAGTTGTAAGTACCTAAATAAAAAGTCATCATCAAATGGCAGCCTGGGTCCGCAATCAGGGGATTCTTAGCACCCTCCACCTTCGGACACCAACCGCTGCTTTGGTTGGTGACTTTACAGCCTTCTGGGAATAAGGGCCATGCTTTATTTTTGTCTGTCATAATTGTATATATGTATTGGTAAATATTTATCAATTACACCAACATTCATTCTGCCTTATCAGGCACTGAGAAGAAAGACCATGGTGTTTCTTGATCTTAAACTCAGAGGTAAAAAGCCAATAAACTCACCATGCAGGCTAATGCGTGTTGGTGAGCAGCCCATCCATGTTCGTATACAATATGAATAATCATATAGTAATAATAGCTGCAACGACAAGAACGTATGGAGTGGACATTAGGAATTTGCCCTGCTCGGTTCCTTTAAGGCCTCTAAGAGGAATCAAAGGGTCTCCTTTCAGTTAATAGCAAAACTCCTTTCTGCATCCATGATAAATGTGAATTAAACAACCACACAGTAAAAAAATCCATACAATTACACAACTAATTGTTTGAAGTATCTTCAACTACTCAATAACTTTAATGGCAGAGTGACACAAAAATTCTATTCAATTGAGTGAAATTAGTTTTTAATAAAATTACATCGCCAAACTCTCTAGTTTGAACAATGTAAGAACTACCCAATAGATGGTATTAAAATGAGAACTGTTCTTATTTCAGAAAGTGGGTTATTGGTCTTTATGCTGGGTTTGGGAAAAGATAAGGGGATTTAGATATAAAGGTCATAGAGTTGACAAAGATTACGTTGTGGAAATGGGATGGAGCAGAATATGGGAAAACTTAAGAGAGGGGAATGGAAGGTAAAGTGACTAACAGGTTTCTCTGGACATAGTTGCTGAGAGATTCCTGACTGTTTAAGGAGAAGTCACAGTGCATCACATCACGTTTTTTAAATACATGTATATTATCTATAACAAGTATAATAATTAATCTTCTTAATGCGTTGCCAAATGTATATATTATAATATTAAATCATCCATGCATCTTATCACTGTTTCACAATGCTATAATTACCACTCTCATGGATGATTTAATATTGTTATATAAATATTATCTATACTAAACTTAATGTAATTAGAACTTTAACTCAGACTTTCAAGCTCCCATAGCTATCCACTTCATCCTATACAACGGATACACGTGAAAAAGATAAATAATCAATATACGTATTTCGTGCTGAGCCAACACTATCTCTCACACTGATACAATCAGCACTCAGTTTATATTAAAATAGAAAATCTTCAATCTTTAATGGACAAGCTTCAATCTTCTCCATTCTCCAACTTTTCATGATCCATATTGAAAATCCGAGAATGGAACATTCAAAGTCTTAGTTGATGCCAATATTATTGTCATACCCATGTTGGCTTTTAAGTCACTCTGACCCTTTTCATATAGAGCTTTAATATGCACATTTAAATATACAGAAGGATGGGCAGAATACTGGCTGAATATGTAATATTTGAATACATGTATTATTACCTATACTAAACAATATAATTAGAAAGACTTGAACTCAGACTTTCAAGCTCCCATAACTGTCCACTCCATCTTATATAACCGATAAACATGTCTACACACATATGAAAAAGATATAGATGGTTGAAGAGTGGAGAAGATTGAAGCTTGTCCATTAAAGTTTGCAGATTTGCTATCTTAATATAAACTGAGCACTGATTGTATATATGTGTGGGAGATGGTAATCTCGACCAAACTGATGAGTGAAAATACATATATCGGAGAACTTTTTATCTTTCTCATATGTATGTGGTCATGTGTATTGGTTGTATAGATTGCAGTGGTAGCTATGTGAGTTTGAAAGTCTTTATAATTACATTATTTAATTAAGAATTGATACTGGAACTTTTAGCTCTACTTTTGCCATTTTACTACAGTATTAATAAGTAAGACGCAGTCTCCCACTAAAAATGGCTGTGATAAAATACAGCTACAATAAAGTCTAATCAATTATTATACAAAAGAAGAAAATTGAAAAAGTAATGACTGATTTTATTTCCACGTCAAATCTCTTATAGATGGCATTAATAAATTGCTGACAAATATCAGACTTAAAAAGTCCACAGTCATCCGATAAAAATTCAAAACAAAGCTTTCAGTATTTAACTTATCAAAATTAAATCTTAATTCGAAATCTAGCAATTAATATTCATAACAATGTAATCTATGGCAATGGAATGAGTCGTATATGGAGCCAATCTGTGGTTTTCTTGGGAAGGATAATTTGGATTGTGAATATATAAACATTTACTTATTCTGACAGAGAAATAACTGATTAGAATAAAGTGCTTGAATATGGGCATATCTAATATATACAGACTGTCTGGAAATCCTATTTTCGTAAGATTTCTTAGAAATATTCATTAACTAATACTTAGGAATCAAAATTATTGGAAAATACTTATAAAATCTGTAAAGCTTTTAGTTAATATCCTTGCTGAAAAAAAATAAATTTATTAATTTAAAAATAGGTTTCTAGGAGTAATCTTACTTGTACGTACATATATAAGACTAAGAACAAAATTATATGTAAGACGAAAAAGAAAGCCAATAAATATGCTTTTTTTTTATGTCTATTTATTCCACAAAGCGTATCAAAATACAGTAATTACGTTAAACACTTTACGAAAATAGTTACTACAATAGTACACTTGATTTAAAATTAGTATGGTACAATAAATAACATATTTAAGATATTTATTGTATGTGAAATTAAATAATTATTATTTAAGCAAGACTCAAGGTGAAAATCTCTATATTCGAAACAAAGCAAAGGCCCAACAAATTATAAATTGAAAGACCGGAATTAAGGGGAATCCAAAAATAATCAGAAGATTTTATAATATAAATTAAAATCCGTATTTATATACATATTATTAAAATAAACTTATTTTTTTTAGTACTTACCTATTATTCAATCGGATAACAAAAACATAACACAAATAAATAAATAACAGTAAGTAACAAATCCCTTTGAATACTTCCAAACAGTATTTATTTCTAACTTTTGACTCAATAGAGGTCGCAGTTAACCACACCTTTCCGGTTTTTATTCCAACGTCATTTCCGTCTTTCTGAACATTAATTGTTAAATTAAAAAGTTTTTGAAATTTTATAAATATACTTTATGTACGTTGAGAATTTATTTTGTTTTTAACAATGATTTTTGTTTCATAAACAATTTATATATATATTTGAGGAGGAATTATAGGACTTTATGAATTATCGAATAATTAAATGGAATAACTTTTTTTTTTTTTTTACCAAGTAAGTGGTTTTAATTTTTACTCTGTTATTGTACTTGATATTTTCAAATTATGCAATTGAAAAGAAGAAAACTTTCATAATGTTAAGTAGTTATTATCTATTGTTGAAATTTTTTTTTTTAAAAGAGGGTTTTACTGCATAAGTTTGTTTTACAAAATTTTAATGTGGGTTTGCTTGGGCGAATTTCTGTACCATCTTTATCCAAGTTAAGCATTGTAAATATATATCATTATATACATGTAATTCAAATACAAATTTAGATAGTCTCTGCATAATTTTTTTTTTTTTAATCAAATGAAAAAGTTTTTTCTTTTTTAATTATGAAGCATTTTACATATTAATTAGTCGGTTCATTCATTAAGTTTTTTTCTCTTTCATTTATAGCTTTAGTTTTAAATTTTTTTAATTAGTTTCACTTGACGAGAATCATTATTGTAGTTCCTGTAACTAAAGGGAATTTGATTATTAATTTTACCAACTGATAAGAATACTATCTGTATATTAAACTACAAAACTCAGTACGTTTGATTTCGTGATGAAGTCGAGCAAATATTTAAAGATCGAGAAAAGATTTTTTCTTTTAAGTCCGAAAATTCGCTGATTAATTTGAAAAAAAAAAAAGGTGAAGATAAAATTCATTTTTTTAAATTTATAAAATACATAATTTGTTGATATCTTCTTGAATTTAAAATATATTATTATTACATACATTTCTCATAGTTAACTAACAAACAGCCTTTAAAATAAAAATTATACAAGATGCCGATTATAATAATCTTGTGTTTTTTAGACTTGATTGACTTACAAGCTTAAGAGATAGGGTCATGTGATCTATGAATTGCTCTATGACTTTTATTTTGATTGACTAGAGTCTTGGTTTCTCCATAATTTTTCCGTTCACAATTGCTATATCTGCATTTTTTTAAAATAATAATTATGTTCTGGATGTTTTTGATCTTGGAAATTCTCAGTAATAAAATTCTCTATGAATTTTTATAAAGTTCATAATTAAATTGTGACTGATGAATAAAATTCTTTTGAAAGTGAAGATAATTTTCTGCCAGACTGATTGTTATGATTTGAATTTATCTAGCTTGTTGCTGATTATGCTTTCTTTTACCTTGAACTTTCTAAAGCATTATATCTTATGTAGTAAGTCAGATATTTGATAATATTGCTATTCAAAAGAACACAATTTTAATCTAGTCATTTTGGGTCTTCTGTTTAATTTGATATTTCTTTATTAATATATTTTCTTTGTCCAATTTTTATATTCACTAAGTCATTAGATTATTAAAAATGTATTGCAATAATACAGAAAGTGCTCTATTACATATTAAGCTTAGATTTTTGCATTGATATATGACATTTCACACATTGATTAATTAGAGAAGATGAACTCCATATATTTTTGAAAGTAACTGCATATACATTGTTTGAATAGAAACTTATCTTTCTATTTTTCTCAAGTCTTATATTTGTATTTTTGCATTTAAATTATCATTAATAGCTAATTATAAACAATAATGGTCATTCTTACTCCAGAAAGTAACAAAAAAGAACAAATAAAAAGTTAGGATAGATAAGTTTTACAATGATTATATAAATTAATTTTTAAAACATTAATTGTCATCTTGTAATACTGTCTTTTAACATTTGCAGCAAACTTCTCAAAGACTTAACATCTTGCCCAATTGTAATCTCATTCAATCTATCAACTAAGTTATCAACAAATTTTAAAGATTACTGTATTTAAGAAAAATCTTTAATGTTGAAAGTTCACTAATCTCTTCAGGAATTTTGGAAAACATTTAATGCTAGGGATGTATTATATTATTGCAGAGCATGAAATGATGTAACAATTATATATATATTGTCTGAAAAATGTTCGGAAATTGTTCATGATTTTACTAGTTTTGAAACTGAAGAAGTTTGTGGGAAGCTGGTCTCTAATAAGGTAATGTTAAGAAAGTTCTCATTGAAAATGACGATACAAATACAATGGAAGAAAACAAATTAACAACAAAAAAATCATGCTGATGAATTAACAGGTATTGGTAAACTGATTTAAATAATCAGTGCCGAATGTAAAGACCAGCCAAAACTACTGCTGACACATCCAAACGATAAATGACATAAATATTGAATAAAAGTACTTTAAATTCCTATTTTAAAAATTATAAGTTAGTAAAAATGATATGCTTTATTTTATATGGGCATATAGTATAATCTTTTAGTATTTGAAAATTATAAGCTTGGTTTGATTAGACTTCTGCATCTTTTAGTCAATTTTTCGGATTGGCCAAACCATTCTCCCCCCCTCCCTGCATATTCTGGCTTTTTGCGCCATTATATTTCAAATATTTTATGAAGGTAAATTTTTAAAAAAAAAAACCCTAATAAAATAAAGTATATTATTTTTACTAGCTTATAATTTCTAAAATATGTTTATAAAGTACTTTTATTCAATATTTATGTTATTTATCAGTTGGATGTGTCAGCAGTGATTTTTAGATTTCAAAATGGCTGTGAGTTCAAACTAAATCAGGACCAAATAATCTTTGTCATGTATTTATAATACAAATATTTAAGATAGTAAATAGAATAAGAAAGTCAGAAAATCACTAACTAATCACAGAACTATTAAGAAGCTCAGCTACAGCAACTTCAAAAGCAAAGGAGAGGAAATTGTAATAGGAAGAATATTTGGAAGAAAACATTTTTTATACAATATTTTATTAATAAGTTCATAATATATTTTTTAATATATGATTTAACAATTGTAATTAATTATAATGTATTATCTAATAAAATACATATTTTTTTAATACCTAAGTCCACATTTCTATATAAATTTCAAGTTTTGTAATTGGTATGGGCTCTTTCTGTCACACAACATGCATCTATAGATCTCTGAGGGTCAATAATATATCTTGGTTTATAACCTACTATCTTCATTAAAACAAAAATAAAAATCAATTATGGAAATAACTATTTGATTGCAAAAAATATACTCAGTGCTGGGTAATTTGGCAAGTAATAAGAAATTGCAAATGAGATTTAGTGCAGTTGTAGTGTTAAATTCTGCTGTGTAAGGTCTTTAGATCGATTTCAGTGCCAGCAGAAGCATTAAAGCCATTAGATTGTTTTTTTTACTCTGCATGGTTTAGCACAGTAGTAGAGTGTCAGATTCTGGAGTATAAGGTTTTTAGATAAATTCCAGTTCTGGCATTTCCAGTGCTTTAACTTCTTATGAATTCCCGAGCAATAAAGCCATTTGATTATTTTTTTTCTGAGAAAAAAACCGTGATAAAAAATGTCAGACTCAGGAGCTCAATTTCCTTGGATCAATCCCAGTTTTGGCATTTCCAGTGCTCAAACTTCTTATGAATTCCTGAGCAATAAAGCCATTTGATTATTTTTCTGAGAAAAAAACATTTTTACTACCACACATATACCCAGAGTTTCAGAATTTTCTTGGAAGAAATAATAATTATAAGAATATAACAATTTAAATTACAGATGAAATATTTTTATTTTATAATAATTAATTTTATTGATAATTTTAATCTATTCATTTTAGATATAAAGTTTATATTTTTAAACATTTGTTGCAAATGCAACATTATAGTTTTTAATATTAATTTTACAAATTTTATTACATATATAATTAAGTACATTATTAATGATTTTGATGATCACTTTACACATTAATTTTACTTTTGTTTTGCATTATATGTTTATATCACTTATTTTTGAGCTTTTTGATTTTTTGGGGGTAGGTATGATAGGAGGGGTAATAAGAAAATAAATACAATGTAACAAATGTTTATAAATAATTTTTGTGTACAGATGAAATATACAAGATCATTCACATGTATTTACAAATGAAAATAATTTAATTGTACTTTATAGCAATATTTAAAATTTGAAAAAAATAATGTATTTGACAATTTTTTTGTCAGTTTTATTTCAAGGCCTCTTCAGACTGAATCCTGTCGTTCTGTATCTGTCCATAAGCAGAAATGCAAGTATATATATATATGTAAGAAGGCTTAATTTTAATCTTGTATATATTCACATAATATAAATGGAATCATTCCAATGAAAATGTTGATAATGGAGTATTGCATTTCTCTCTTCTCTTCACATTTGAAGCTTCTTGATAAATAATTTTAAATATTTGATCTATTTAAGGATTTTAAATCTTGAGTTAATTCTTGGTACCTATAGCTCATTTGGACTACTACTTCAGTAACTTA
The DNA here is from genome assembly GCA_028023455.1 of Epiperipatus broadwayi. NCBI lineage: Eukaryota > Metazoa > Onychophora > Udeonychophora > Euonychophora > Peripatidae > Epiperipatus > Epiperipatus broadwayi. The sequence continues at coordinate 8,715,924 of JAQFVV010006222.1, forward strand.
TAAGAATAAACCTGTAAGGATAAGATGACTCTGAATATATACTTAATTTATTTTAAAAGGAACACAATTTCACATTTATTAAACAATAAGTTCATGTGAAATCATATGATGAAAAGGCCACATTATGAAAAAAGTTAAAAAACCCTGCATTAGTTTAATGGAAAATTAATATCTCGTATTCATATCATTTTGCTGTAAATTATAATTTTATAATAAAATTAATGTAATAAATGATCTTAATAGATTACATTATATAAATTTTAAATTAAAAATTATGTTCTGTCTTTATAATATGTATGCGATATATTTTCATTTTTTTTTCAACTATTATTTATCTATTCCAGAATGAGGTCTCTCCAAATTTAATCCAGATTTTCCAATCCATAGCTTCTCTTCTCTAAATCACACCAGTGAACTTGCTTATTTTATCTATTTTCTAACATGTCATTTCATTCTAGATCTTTTACAATTTTTTGTGTTCCAGTTTAAAACTTTAAAATCCATTTTTTATTATCTTTTTTAACAATTACTTTTAATTTTATCATTTTTTCAATGATGTCAATGATACCTATTCATTCTTTTGCTTTTGATTTATTTTTGTTACTTCCAACATGCATCGACCCATACTTTATTGAATGGCCTTTAAGTCTCTATATCACTCTTCTGTTAAGTACCCAAGTCTCTTAAATCCTTAAGTAAAAACTGATAAAATGCATTATTAAAGATCTTCCTTTTCAAACAGACATTAATTTATTTTCATTAAAAACAGTCCACCCAAGCTTTTTGTCTTTTTATTAATAATCTAATTAAGGTTTCGCACTTGTTAACTTTTTCTACTTCATGATAATCAAGTTTTTTTTTTTTGAGAAAATTCATTGAACATTGCTTTAAACATTGTTTTAATATTTTTATAATATCTATCTTTAGCCTTATTTTATTACTTTCATCTGATAATTCTTGTAAAATTTTATAAAATGTTATCTACAAAACAACCATATCATCTGCAAAATCTAGATGATTTAAATATATACTCTTCTCGATGTCAGCCTTCTTAATGTCATCATGTAATCTTAATCATTTGTTGTTGCAATATGATAAATATTTTTCAGAATATGATAATATCCTGGATCTTTAGCTCAATTGTCCAAAGCTATAATCACTGTTGAAATACCTAGAATTAAATCCCATTTCATAATTTATAAATCAAAAGCACAATATTCATTGTTCCTTTCTAAAATATCTTTCAATGTTTGTATGATATTCACTGTGCTAAAACCATGTTTAAATCCAACTGTTTTTATTGATTTGATTCCAAAGTTTGCTATAATTAAGTTATAACTATAAAGATCTTGTATAGAAATGTAATTTTTAATATCTTTTTTATCATTTTATTTAAATGTCAATATTATTACTAAATTTTTTTAATCATCTGGTACTTTATTCTTTTAGACCTTTGGGATATAATTTTGTCAATAGTTTTGCTTTTTTAAGATAGCAATATTGATTTTATCATTTTCTGGAGTTTTTTCCTTTCTAGATTTAATTGCATGTTTCATCACTTTATTTTAAATTCTTGGCAATTCAAAATATCTTTTAACTAGAGAGGTTACTTTGTTTTCTTGTTTTTTATTACTGTAAAATTCTTAGAACTCTTCCACACATTTCATCATAACATTCTTTTTATTGCTATTTCTATCTTTTCTTCTTATTGCTAAAACAACTTTCAACATCAAGATATTTTATATTTTTGAGGCATTTATTCTTTTTTTTTAGCTTTCCTTGCCAGTTTGCAGTTATATTTTTTAATATCAGTATTAACTATTATAAAAACTTGATAAATATAATTTTCTCCAGCCATGAATTCACACTTCATATTGGTAATAGGTTTTAAACATTTTTGCTTTCATTTCAGGAAGTTAGATTTCCTTTAGCTATTTGTATATTATCATGTTTTAATAGTTCACTGCTCTATAATAATTAAACTGCTATTACTATTTGAGCTCTAGGTAATATGTCTGGTAAATGCATGCATTAACACTAACCACAAAACTTTTTGATTTATATATTTTCACCTACATTTTCAGAGTTTAATTTATATCCTTAATAAACAATCAATCAATATTATGTAATATTTTGTTTTAAAATAACAATTTCATACTTCCTCTTTTGTTAATTAATGTTTCCAATATTTCAATAAGCCAGCAGTCTTGTTAATGGTTATAAATGACAATATATTAATTTAAACTTACATTTTTGTAATACACATAATTTTTAATGTTGCATATAATTATGACCTCTAAAATATAAACTACCTTTGTACATATTAAGCACATACTTATAAGGTATCAGATATATACATTCATATTATTCCAATATGTGTATGTGTATTTTTTCTTTAATGCAAGCTAGTATGTATGTCAATATATGCATGTGAAAGTATATATTTTAGGTAATTTATATATTTAAGTCGTAAGCAGTACATATTTTTAAGTTAAATATATAATGTAAAAAGTTTTCAATGTGTATGTAACAGAATTGTAAATTATTAAAAAACTATATATTGTTATTTATAGCTTTGAAAATGAATTTTTATTATTAGAATTATGATCAAATCACACTGTTTTTCATCATTATTAAATTAATAAGGATATAACTGTCATCACTTAAGTGTTATGTCATCATTGCATTACAATTCCTGAAAGAATTTTTTATTTATCATCTATTAAAAGCTAATTGTAAATATATTAGAGAAACTTAAATAATCATTTATAAAATATAATATCTAATTATAGAGAAACATAAAAAAAAATGTTAAAAGAAATCTCCTTTATCTGATTGTTTTTATAAATTTCTTTTAGGAATGTGAGATTAGTGTCATATGTTGGAATTATTCCTTGACTAAGCTGCATTTTGTATTATATCTTTCAGTAATTAAAAGGGAAAAAAATGTATATAGGATTTTTGGATGAATTACTAATCAATATATTTTATAATTATTTGTTTTTATTTATCATCTGTTTTCTAAGAAAGTCCATACTTTGAAAACAGAAGTTGCTAATATAATTCTTGTCTTAGTATCAGATATATCAGTTTATTTGCTTTGTGAATTATGAAAAATTTCTTTTGAGATTCTTACTGGATGGAACTTTCATAAGTTAAGTGTTACAAAATAAATATTTTGTATTTTAGAGATTTCACACATTTGAAGAAATTTCTATTTGTTGTTTGCTTGAAATTTCATTTTGTTGTGTGTTAATTATTTAGAAAGCTTTACCAGTATTGCTTCATATGAAAATTGAAATTAAAAAAATACATTAGTGTTACATTTCTGCAACCTGATTTGAATCTGGTCTGGATAAAATTTGAAACTTTTTTAATGTTTCAATTTTAGTTCAGGTTTTTGATCCATTCACAATGAGTCCAGATATTATCCTATATTGATTGGAAAGTAGATATTTAGTTATTCTTAGCTAGAAAGTGCAACAACAATGAACAAATTACTAAACTGTCATCATCTCTAAATTGGTAATCTTGATAATAATGCTTTGTTCATTATTCTTTTTTGAGGGAATATTGGAGAAGCCTTTGATCTTAAGTAAGCTATTTAATTATCATATACTACCTTGTCTGTATTCTATTTTAAATACTTGTTTGTGTTTCTCCATTTTTTTTTATTGTAAAAAACAAGCTACTATATTAATAATTTTTATTAGTCATTCATTAGACTAGAAATTAGTCACTTCATATTTCTTAGTGTAATTTTCATTACACTAATCTCATACAAGATAAGGGCAGGTTTCTATCTGCTTTTAACTCCTCAAATCTGTCCCTATCTTGCTTAAGAGTGGTGTAATGAAAATTACATTACAGAAATATTATTCAAGCTTCTATATTTTTAATCTATAGGTACAAGTTTTCATAAATTTATATAATCTAAAATGCTTTATTTCTATTTTCAGTCAACTTATTAAATGAGGAATTTTTGAATCATTATTACATTACTTACCAAGTGGGCATGAAATGTTAATTAAAAGTTTTTAAAATTAGCAGTCTGAGTGAAAATCTGGTATTTTAAAAAAAAAAACAGAAATGTGGTGTCAAATAAATTGCATGTAAGAATTCTTTAAATGAGGTGTAGGAAAGAATTGCAATTAATTGAGAAGTTTGAATAGAGGGAAGATAATAAAAAATATATAGCCTTTTTTTAATATAAACTTTACTCCCGTCCCCCTATTAATACTGCTGAAAATGTAAAAAATGAAGTTGTGTAGAAGACACAAAATTAAGAAGTTTTGGAAGATTATAGGAAAATTCACTTTTATTGAGTGAAATTAGAGAATAGGAATGATATAATCACTCTAAGATGAAAATTGAATATGTTTAGTTTTTAGCAATTCAAATTAAAGGTTTTTATTAATTAGTTTTATTATATCAGCAAATTCTTAAATGTGCTTACATGGGGGGGGGGGGTATAATTACAATTTAAGCAATGAAAATCTAGAAATGTTTTTAATGAATATAATAATACTATTAATTAAACTAAAAGATTGTTTTGAGGATGAGTCACAATATATATATTTTAACAATCGGGGGAGGAGGAGACTTACGTAATCTGCACTACAGGGCGCCACTAGGCATTTGAACCTAGAAAATTTATATAGTAGGCAGGTACGTTAAGTTTAAAAAAAAATTTTTATTTTAATTTATATATTTGGATTCCGATCGTTTGCCCAAGGTCACTAGCTCATAGAGTAGCAGAGATTTTAAACATTTATAAGTTTCAATAGATTTCTATTCTCAAAGTATATATATTAAATATTTATAACAATAAAATAAAATAAGCCACTGCCAGTAATTAACACACAAATAGATTTTTATTAACGCACATTTAAAATTGAGGAATAAATTTATTTTTAGGTTTTAACATTAATATTTTTTTTTTAAATTTAAATTACTATTTTCAATTGATCGCAGAGATGGATATTTAAATTATATTTTACTTTAGCATGACGAGCATAGATAGTCTACATAGATTTTTTTTCACTTAAAACTTATCAAAACATTCATTCAGTCTCAGACTAAAAGTTCGTAGCCAACCCAATGTCAGCTTCCAGATATATATTTGCAACTAATGCAATATGAAGATGCTAGCATAAAACCACGCCGACAGGAATGGGCATCTGACGGCATGATATTATTTGAAGGATGATCCGTGTCTAGATCAGGAAAGAGCATCTGTTAGACTAAGGAATCATGTATATAATTTTTTTTTATTTTAAAGAGTGCTACGTATGGGGGAAAGCGGTCTTTCTGCCGTCTTATAAATCCCTGTCCATAGAGCTAGAAGGGGTCAATGGCGCAGGAAATACATCTGCCACCATTTCAACGATATGACTGCCTCTTTGGGGTCATGCATTCAGTTGGGCACGTTGCCCTGTATGCTAAACACGCTTCACATTACATTAATATAAACACCCATATATCCTTCCACAAGCATTGCCCTAACTACGAAACAAATAGCCTGACACTAAAATCCTTTAAATTAAACATAAACGAATTTAAACAGTTATTACTCTTTATCCATGCAGCTATCTACACCCAACTTTAATTTAATACATTTTATTTAACACAAACATAAATAATTAAATTAAAAAAAATGGAAATGATTGAAATAGCAAACGTATATAAAAACAAATATTTACAATTGATTTAGAGTTCTATTCTTGGTCAGATAAGAGTACATTCATTTATATTACTTTTTTTTTTTTGGATTGATTACTTATTGACGTTATACGGTAATTATTTAAAAGAAAGTTCAATTGGCAAAAGTTTATATTTTACAGATTCTGAGGTCCATCTTCATGATCACTTATATAGATTGTTTGTTCTTCCTTTTTAAAAACGAAGCCGCCACTTGCCATTCCTTTTTGGTCCCTAACTGGCATAGGGAGGTCTCAGCTGGTTACCCGGAAAATCTAATTTTATTGCAGACTTCCACATCGTGAAAATCTGCAATATAGCTAGTTATAACGACATATTCATAGTCAGCTCTCAGATAACAATTATAATAATAATTTGGCTTTTATATTTTTATTAGTCTCTTATCATTAGATCTTGAGATTCAACAAGCAAGACGTCACTAATCCATTCGTGTTTCAGTTATGGTCCGTGCTGTCATTTTCGTGTTTGGATTGGTCATTTAATTCCTTTGTATTCTCTTATCTGACCATTTAATTTATTTTACATGCCTCACGAGGTAGTTTGCTTTTGAACAATCATTTAATTAATAAGACAATCACTTCCATTTTCTAAGACTATAGAAATCAACATTATTTCTATTTTTAAAATATCAATCTTTATATCTTTACTTTTTACAAAAAAAATTACTTTCAAATATTTTTATTTTTTAAAAGTTTTTAAAGTTGTCCATCATGCGATCTATATATACGTTAAACAGTTTTTAAATTAAGTTTTTTTTCTTTTTAATAAATCAATTTTTATTTATGGTCTTTTATTTTAATTTTAAAATAATGTGACGGGATATTATATTCCGTTACAATATATATTAATAAGTATTGGAAAAATAAGGAATTTGAAATTTTTAGAATTTAAAAATTTGTAGAATAATACTGTCACAAACTTCTAAAAAAACAAAGACTAATTAATAGAGATAAAAAGATGATAGCAAGAAAAATACTAAAGAAGCCATCTCATAGTAAGAAAAATACTATAGAAGCCATCCGGTAGACATAGCAAGAAAAATACTATAGAAGCCATCTGGTAGACATAGCAAGAAAAATACTAAGGAAGCCATCTCATAGCAAGAAAAATACTAAAGAAGCCATGTCATAGCACGAAAAATACTAAAGAAGCCATTCAGTAGACATAGCAAGAAAAATACTAAAGAATCCATCTCATAGCAAGAAACATACTATAGAAGCCATCCAGTAGACATAGCAAGAAAAACATTATAGAACCGGTAGACATAGCAAGAAAAATACCAAAGAAGCCATCTTATAGCAAGAAAAATACTAAACAAGCCATTTCATAGCAACAAAAATACTAAAGAAACCATCTCGTAGCAAGAAAAATATTAAAGAAGCCATCTGGTAGACACATAAATAGTAATTTATTAAAATTATTGTAAATTTGAATTGACTACAAAATAATTGCAGAAAAATTTATAGAAAATATTTGTAATTTTAAAATTAAACAGACAATAAAGAACACTCTTCCCGACATAGTGTGAATCTGTCATACAGTGGAAATGGCGACGTAAAAAACGTCTTAAAAGGTGCTATATAAAATTATGAAATTAAAAGTGTAATCTTGTTTTACTGAAAATAAGGATAATTTATAAGGAAAATGGAAAAGATATGGAAATGCATACAATTTTTTTAAAAATAATACCACAAAAAACAGAGAAATGACAAAATTTCACATAGGTCTCTCGACTTTTTAAATCTCGCATATCACCACGATCAAAAAATCACCATTCCCATGGATTAGTCATGCCAGTGTCTTTATTGCCATGACATCATTCATCTAATCTTTGATGAAATCGGCAGAAAACATGTTAAGCATAATATGTCACAGCTTAAAAAATACCAAACTACCTTCAATATTATAAAAGAAAGCCTTGATTCTTTTAGTCTAATCTAATTTAACTAGCATTATAACAGATGTTAATATTACTTATCACTCTTAGTTTTTAGGCCACTCCCAGATTTAGTAAAATTGGCTGAATTATGAATAATTGTAAAATCCTTTTTATCTTTTCACATTATAAACTTTCCTTATCTTTAAAGTATTTATATTGCTGAAAATTTAAGTATTATAAGTAATTAACATGAATATTAGCTTTATATGTAGTGTCTGCATATTTATAAAAAAAAATTAAAATTCAGTGTTCTATTCATCTCTCCCCCCTCCTTTTTTTTCTTCAAAAGATCTAACTACACTTTGTAGATAAGTATTATTGCTACTTTGTTTAGTGGATTGATAAGTTTTTTCCTCCTATCTAATTATGTATTCTCATTTGCCACATTCTATAGAAAGATAAAAGTTTGTTTTTATTTTTAGTTAAACTGCATATAAGATATATCTATTTAATTCTGATGGGGAGGGGGGGTAAAATAAAGTAATAGTACTCATGTTTTAAGTGTATAATGTATAGACATTTGTGTGTGTGTGTTTTTATTTATTAATTTGTGTATATGTATTAATATATTGTACCTTTTTTTTATTGCATATGTTATCAAGATTAAATTAAATAAAAAAAATCATATTTATAATTTTATCTAATAATAAAAGTTGGCAAATTATAAACAAATAAAAACAATTGATAGGAAAATCCCATGGCATCTTGGCTGGTACATCTATTATCATGTTTTTAACTAAACATGGATTTTTTTTTAACTGTCTAGTCATCCAGTTATCGATTGTAAATTGTTATATATAGCTGTTCTTATCTAGATACTGTTTACTAAACCAAGGAAGGAAAACTATCATTTCTTGATATTGGGATCTTTTACTATTTTTCAGTGGAGAACAGAAATATTTTTTTCTTTTTATCTAAAACGGTTAATGTTAAACTCAGTGTTAGAAAGTGTATAACCTGTGGTTTCAGTCAGAGCTCTCATATATGGGAGAGATATAGGTTATTATTAATATGTTTTCAATGAGAAAAAAATGTAAAAACATTGCAAATTTGCCTTTATTATATTTATATAATAAAATACATGATTTTTTTTATTTATTATAGTAAAGAAATATTAAAATATAAAGAGAATTCAAAAAAATTGCAGCAAAGGTTATATGCATCTAAGAGATAGATACATTTATTACTAATATTATGATTAAATATGAGCAAAAAAAAAAAAAAAAGAGATTAAAAACACTCATTATATGATGAAATGTGACAAAAAATAAAAATTCTGCAAATTTGGCTTTATTTATACAATAAAATAAGAGTTTTTTCCTTAAAAAAAAAGTTTTCATTTACAATTTAAGAATTATTTTCAAGATAACACCAACACTTTGAAGCTCATAATTCTCTTAGTTCCATTTTATTATAGAATATCATACACCCTTATGAAACTTACATTGTAATCAAACTAACTTCTTAAATGTTAATAGATTAACATTAGTCACATACAAATGCGCAGTTAGTCATGGCATTGACTTATGCATTAATACATATAAATACATATAACAATATTTAAGAAAAGTGTTTGTATTTTTCAGATCAGCCATAATGTCAACAGTGTTAATAAGCAATGGAAAAGTAGAATTGTTGACTTGTATGACATTTCTGACAAATTAGGTTTATATAATTTTCATGCGCTCATATGAGAAAATATATATATATATTTAAAATCTAATTTAAGGCAATAATTCCTATTTTAAAATGGCAATGGAAAATTCTAATGCAAAAATTAGAACTCATTACGATAAATTTAGATTAAGCATTTACAGCACAGGTGTGGGAAAATAAATAGTTATGAGATAAAATGAATTTTCAGAAAATAAAAAACTCCCTGTTTAATCCATTTATTTTGCATTCTTTAAGCTAACTGAAAATGAACTGATTTTATTTTGTCAAGTAATATTTGCCAGTATATATAAATTATTTAACAAATTTAATATAAATTTGTAAGAAATGTTGACATCAAAATGTAAAACCAAATAATTCCAAGCATACACACTTAGTAACTTTAATCATCAACTATCAGGATTTTAGATGGAGCTCAAAAATGGATATGTAGCTCCTAAAAACATGAAAACATTTGAGCTTTAATGGTTGGATTAGATTAAGATATATATCCAGTTGATGGAAAGGCTCTTAAAAATATGAGAAAAATTTAAATAGTTCTAAATTTGAATTGGCAGACAAGATTTAGTTTTCAATTGAAATACGGTAAATTAAACAAAAAGATTGCATATCACTGCAGAGAATCATTAAAAAAAGGAGGATAATTTAAAAAAAAAATTAAAACAATTTCTAAGTATAAAAAGATAATATATTTTGTTTTAAAAAAAATAAGTAGAATAAGGAATGTTAAATAAAGAGTTTATAGTCCTTTGCCTGGAAAGTCATGAAACATTTGAATACCAATGTCAGCTTTAGCACAATCAGTTGATCAAGTTGTTTGTTTTCAGTTATTAAAAATTTTTCACAATGTAATGATACATGGTTATATTATGATCATTACAATTTTTTTCATTAATACATTTTTAATCTAAAATCTTAATCACTATGTTTTATTCTTTTTTTTTTTGTATCTACCTACTATCTATCAAGGATTTAAGAAATTCTTAAAAGATAAAATTTTACTGGTTTAAAAAACAATGAAAAGTTTTAATATTTTTTTAAGCAATATTCAAAGTATATCTCTGTTTAATTTCATTTTAAGAATTTCTGAAAATATATGTTGTTTGGCCAAGAATATATTGAAATACTGTGTTATTTATTGCAGAACTATTATAAAGATTGAATGAATTAGTTTTTGATATTTTCTCTTTTCTTTTCATTATGTATTCTTTAAGTACTCATTTGATTATTATTATACTGTATTTTATTGGAATGACTTTATTTACCCCCTTCCCCTTAGAAAATCAATATATTTATTTTTTCAGTTTATCAAATTTTTGTTTTGCTTTGGATTGGATATTTTGCTTGATATTATAGTAATCAGCTGAATATATTATACTGGAATATTTTGAAGACACCAAGGTTTCATTCATTTGAATACAGAGGCCCTTAGTGTTTCACCCAAATCTTTGATCCAGTACTGTGTAGCTATAATGAACTGTTTGTGTTTCATTATTCAGGATGGAATGATTAATATCCATCCTTTGGGACATCACTTGGTGCCCCACCTATATAAGATCAGTTTAGTCACTATCTATTGATGGGCGGTCAACCATTAAGCTAGCTCAGAGATAAAACAAAAATCATTTACAGTTATTCTGTACATATTCACACTCCTATATATATAAATTATGTTGATAATATCACTCCCATCCTTCTTCATAGGCACCAAAGATAATTAGACCTAAGCCACTAGGACTATTGTATATACCAAAATATATATAATTAATATTCTTCCTATCATGACTTATTAAAATTTTTCCTTTCACCTTTTACTGAGGTTAATAATTTATTTTTACTTGATGACTCATGAATAATATTCAGTAAGAGTTTTATGGTTCAGAAATAAACATATAAGCAGTTTAATTTCAACATCTGATTCAATTTTTATTTCAATATTACTAAATGTTATATCTCAAAATAATTAAGATAGAATTAATGAACATTTAATGACTAATAATAATAAGAAATGAAAGTGGAAAGTATTGCACCTATTTTGATACTTAGATGTCCTTTTACCTAATGTAAATAATTTGGTCCCTTTGTGACATTCATATAACTAATAAACCAAATGAAATTTATATCCACACATCCATCTTAATGACTAATAATAACAAGAAATGAAAATGGAAAGTATTGCACCTATTTTAATACTTAGATGTCCTTTCACCTAATGTAAATAATTTGGTCCCTTTGTGACATTCATATAACTAATAAACCAAATGAAATTTATATACACACATCCATCTGGTCAACAATATTACAACTATAACCCATAAATGGATAATTCTGTCTAAATGTGCTTGAATTAATCTGTATCCATTCATAGCTCTAATTTTTGCACTCATTTAATCGATATTAAAAAAAAAAAAAATCTCTCACCTGGTTATTATTATCATTTCATACCCCCTTTATCATTTTATTTTAGGTTTATTCATCACTGACATACATCCATGCACACACACATCTAGCGTTTGAACCTTCCCCATCATAAACTGTTTACATAAATATTTCAATCAAAAAAATAAACATCTAGTTTAAGAGAACTATATCAAGATGCACAAACATATATGTGTATAAATCAAGATATAACATTATTAATAAAACAAAATAAAAAACAAACAAATAGCATATTAATAATGTAATATTTAGTGATATATTAATTTTTAATAACTCGTTTGATATTTGTGGAGAGAGAAGAGAGAAGCTAAAATGAGATGTCAATAGTTATTAATAAAATTTTGGTTTCATATTACTGATTGCTTGGGCTCCTGCATTTGGAAGTACTATTGGATAGCTTTTAAGCACACATTGTGGTTGAGTATATGTATCTATGACATACTGATGACAATAATTATAAAAAAAATGTCTTTAAAGCATACAACTAGGGATGAGTATATGTACATATGACATACTGATTATCTCACGCAAATTTCCTTCAATTAGCTTGGTTATTATTTCCCAAAATTACCATTAAGATGATAGCATATTTATCAGACTGGTCGCTATCTGGACTTATTCATAGGCAATCATGAATTTGAATCAAAATAGGCTTTCTTCATGCTTTTGCTACTTTTCTGATGTTTACTTTCCCATAGTAGATTGAGGCATGAGGCATTGCAGACACTGAAGTCATCACTTCTTATGTAATCAGCCTTGGATGTGTTTCTCTTATCTCCTTCCATTCAGATTTTCCAGGATTCCCGGTGGCCTCCAGCCCTCCGAACAAAGTACAGTAATCTAAAGTCTCAGCAAGGCATTTCCTTTTAAATTATTAATTCTCACTTGAACATTAGTCTGCAAAAATAATAATGTCCCAGCTTTTCTTTTGGTATTTATCCATTTTGTATTACTGATGTCACTGATCCCTTTATGACACTAGTCTCCTGATGATAATATTTAATTGAGGTATCTACTATCCACTTAGCTGGCTTGAAATGTCTTTATCCTGGAACTGCTGACTTTTGATTAATTAGAAGCTGAGTTTTAGTGGTCAAATAACAATCATTAGTGGTCTCTGATACTATATGCTTGCTAATGAGTTCCCTCTCTTTCTCTTAAAATATTAACATATAATGAAAAAAAACAAACTACATCATAAGGGTATCGGTCTAAGTTAATCATCCACATGCATTTATGCCAACACACACAGCCAGAATTTGATTTTTTAATTGCCAGTGAAAATTAGTAGAAATTCAGCACATTTCATTTTCTTTTCTGTATTCCATCAGTGATTTTCCTTTGTTAACAAATGAAATGTATATAGCTGAATAAAAAAAAATTTTCTCTCTTTTTTTCTGTAATAATTGGGGTCTCATTTGGGTTTTGAATCAATACCCTACAAAGTATTTTGCATTTAAGAAGCCATTGATCTCAAGAATTGCTCATTTTTTGAAAATATAATTTTTTTTGGACGCATTTATTATAAGTATTACAGTTTCATAAATGTTATAAATACTTGAGCACTTATGTAACATTTTTAAAAAGGTAACCAATAGACTAGTGTTATAAGAGTGTGACACCTCACTAGTGGATGATTGCTGCATCTAATGTCATTTTTGTTTTATAATCATCACATTATTCACCCAGCCTACAGATCAGCAAACTATGGCTTGCGAGTCAAATGTGGCTCTTTGATCCCAGTCTCATGGCTCTTTTTATTATGATAAACATACACATTTTTTATTTCCTCTTGTAATTTGTAAATAAATATTTTTATGACTCCAGGAGAGAAAAATGCTTATTTATTGAATTCAGCCTAATTATAAAATAATAATTATTATGTATGATGAATATTTAAATATTTGAAATTTGTGAATAAACAAACTGTCAAGTAATTTTTTGTTTTATTTATTTACTTTTAAAGAGATTTTTGGTACTAATTACTTAGCCGGGCTTGGTCGCTTGATGGCGTTGTTGCCAGTCAAAAACAATATAATGTAACGTTATCAGGCCGCGATTGTTAAAATACGGCAACTTTTTTTTTGTTTGTATGATGCTCTTTTTTGGCTTTATTTTATTACGCGATTTCTATTTAGCAATTTTTAAAAACAACTTTTACTATTAATTAAATTATTTTATCTTTTATTTTTTTCTACTACATTTTTAATTTTAATTTTTAAGGTTTTTTTTTTCCTACTAACAAAATACAGTAATAACAATTATACACAAACACATCTTTACTGCTGATATAGTAAAACTTTTTTTTTTTTTAAACCAATATTTATTACTTTTTTTTTTGGCTATATGGCGATTTTTTTTTGGCTTTATTTGCATTACGTGATTTTTTTAAAAAAAATTTACTATTAATTAAATTTTTTTATCTTTTTATTTTTTCCTACTACATCGTTAATTTTTTATTTTTAGTTTTTTTTTGTTCCTTCCTACTAATAAATTACAACAATAAAAATTATACACAAATACATCTTTATCGCTGATATAGTAAAACTTATTTTTAAAACCAATTTCTATTACGTTGGCTTGAAAGGCTAATCTTTAGTTTATTACAATTTATAAACATAGCGCTATATAAATAAATGCCTCATTTACATATGTTTAGTTTCATTTAAGAGTGACGTTTCATAAATTCTAGATAATTTCGTTAATGTCATTCATTCAGACATAGTAAACAATAATTTAAAGTGATTGATTTATCACGCTTTCATATCCAGTATTTAAGATTTGCTCATATATGTGCATTTGGGTTGAATGAATAAGTGGATTCATTTATTCGTTCGCAAAGACTTTATCTTGTGTTGGAAATGAAAGTATTCATTTATTATTATTAACATTCGTAAAAAGCGCATGTATGTTGGCTTGAAAGGCTAATCTTTAGTTTATTACCTTTTTAAAAAAATAAAACAAACCAAAAAGAGCTTTTGTCTCAGTGATGACAAAGTATTTCTGACCCCCCCCCCAAAAAAAAAAATAAAAAAATAAAAATAAGATCAAAACTTTTGACTTTTTCATCTTTTGTTTTCTTTTTTTTTTTGTACTGATTTATGTCATAGAATTACAACCTTATGTTTCGGAAACGTGTGCGAATCGAATACCTTGCCGCAGTATGCCATTTTATTTGTCCCGTATATTTTCTCATGAAAGCATGAGTTTCGTGTGAGCTCAGCCGAATCCTGTTTGGCCCTACCCTTTGCCAATGTTTTGTACATTCCAAGTTGTGTAGCGAAGGGTGGGGATGGTGTGACAATTCTTAGTGAGTCACACTACATGATTTAAGTAGAAATGAAATTACTCTGCTATGGAGATTTCAAAAGTTGTGGCCACTTGAAATCCAGACACCATCAGACGATACGGTAGCCAACTACGAATTGTGCGAATTCGCATAAAGTACCGCAAAGCACAAAATATGCCATAATATTTCTGTGCAACACCATCAAATGGCCTGCAATGGCTAAGATAGACAGAATTTTTTTCTTAGCTGTAAGTCTAAGCCATGTAAACAGCATTAACGGCACTTGTAGGTGTTCTTGGCTAGCCAGAACGCTATCAAGCGGCCAAACCCGGCTAAGTAATTAGTACCAGATTTTTTATTTTATTAGGATATATATAGATTCTATTATGTTCTATTACTAAAATAAATGTTCAAATATACCCACAGGCTTTTTAAAAAATTTATATTTTTCATAAACATATTTTTCATCTCTTTTCTTGTGGCTCATTAATGGTGGGGGAAGGAGGAAAATTTAAACAAAATGTCCTTTCATGTTAAAAAATTTGATGATCCTTCATCTAGCCAATGTAGATTTATCTGAACCATTTTTTTTCATTTAAGATTAGATAGATATTTATTTACTGATTAATTGAACTAATTATAAAATGATTTGAAATAAAATAAATTTAATATTGCTCTTTTTTAAAAAAAAAACTATCAAGAAGTGAAAATTGTAGCTGTTCAAAAAGAAAATTGTTATTATTAAAGTTTTTTTATGAGTTAGTTATTGAATTATGGATATAATATCATTAATTTGGATTCCTATAATTTGGGAGATTATATTATCTTAATGAAATTTATGTATGCAGATCTTTAACTTTTTGTGATCATCAGACTTTATTATTTTAACTACAAATTACTATTTACTTAGTTAAGATGATTATTTTTTTGGATCTTAAATCTACATATATTTAAAAACAGCAATAAAAATATATATTTCATTTTTTAATATGTATATAATATTTTTAGATTCGCAATGCATTCATCCCCCCTATCTCTTATTATAAATTTGGAAATATTGCTCAATTTAAAATTTTCCAGATTAATTATTGAGGGAATATTGTAAAAAAAAAAAAATTATTGAGGGAATACATCATAAATCTGAAGATTTGATTGATATTTATTAGATGCATTAGTCAATTCATTAATGATTTACTATATGTACATGTTTAAAATAAAATTAAAGATCAATACATGTAAATAAATACTTATAAATTCATAAGCCTGGATGCCAAACTCACATTTTTTCAATAAATTTAATTTCAATTAACATGAAAAAAAATTTTAGCCAAAAGAAAAAAATTAAGATATAGGTAGTTGGGGGTAGGCACTCTAAATTTGTTTGCAACGGATGAAAAAATGAATGTTATCTTTACAAAAAATGTACTATTATTTCAAGGATAGATAAATTTGAATAGGAGAGGAGAAAAATTATCTCTAAATCAGCTTTATGAAGTTTGTATGGTTTTAAACAATAGATTTTAATTAAAAAAATGTAAAAAAAATAATTGAGAGGGTTAATCTGTCTATATATTTGCATGTTTTTTTGAAAATTTGTGGTGATGATGTTCTAGTTGTATTTTTATATTGGACTATTTCCATCATCTAATATGTGTATTGAATGTCTTTAGAAAAATTTAACTTTATTTAAATATTCCAAATACATTCAACTGTTAGTAATAGCACATCAAACATATTAGTATATGCACAACATTTTTGAGGTATTATTCTCCCCTCTTCTTCAGATGTTGCTGGCTTACCAGTCACAGTACTACCATGGAATTCGAACCTTGGTCCTTAGATTTTTGATTATTATTGAATTTTAAGGTAACATTCTAACCAACTGAGCCATCCAGCCAAAGGCAACAGTCAATAGAAATTTTATATACTTATCTATGAGGTTCCTCCTGATTTCTTCATTTTTTCCTAAGAGCAAAGTTGATTAGTGGTTTCCATGCATTATGTATAGTTTACACTAGGTAGGCTTATGGAATTTTTTGCCATTATCATGTGAGCAGCTTCTTTAAATTTTTTTTTTGTACCTTTTTTTCTCTATCCAATATTTTTGTATTTTCCCAATTGAACATATGTTCATTGGTATATACATGGTCTACTATCTTAGACATCTGTTTTCTCTCTTGTAATCATCAGTTTATGTTCTTCCAAGTGCTTTCCAATGGGATGACTAGTCTCACCAATATATATTCTTTTCCATTTGCATGGTATTTCATAGATGCAATTTTTTCTTTTCAGCATTTCACGTTTAGGTTTTGTAGATGTTAGAATTCCTCGCAGTGTAGTATGGCTTTGGAAAGCTGTTCTGATATTATATCGATTGCAGATTTTCCTTAATTTGTCTGCTATTTTTGGAATATATGGGTACACTACGTACCAATAATTGTCTTTTCTCTTGATGGTTCTTTTTGTTGTCTATTTAACATTTTCTTAATAACAGCTGATGGATAACCATTTTTCATAAGAGTTTGTTTTATATGGATCTTTTCTTTTTCCAAATCGCTGATTTCTGAACAAACTTCTTTTGCTCTGTTCCATAGTGATAGTATAACTCCATGTTTTGTGTTTCTGGTGTGATGGATGTATAGGCTAGGTATTTTCCTGTATGTGTAGGTTTTCTGTAAATTGTAGTTTTGATTTTGCCATGAGGGAATCTTGTCACAAGAACATCTAAGAATGCCAATTTTTGTTCTTGTTCTGATTCTATTGTGAATTTAATTGAAGATGCTGTTATTAACATTTAAATAAAGTTAAATTTTTTTAAAGACATTCAATATTAGATGATGAAAATAGTCCAATATAAAAATATATTTGCATATATTAAAAATAAAAATATACTGTGTTTTAGTTTAAAGTAGCTTAGTTAGGGTCTATTAATTTTTTTATAGATAACATGCTTTCAATTTAATTAGTTATGGTTTGGCGATAAAGACATTTAATATTTATAACTGAAGATCCATAAAAAGTGCTCCAAGTATTCTATTCTCTACTACATTTTTCTGATGGAAACAGTGAATATTACACTTCTTTATTTCTTTGAGATAATCCTTATATCATAGATGGAATCTACATCTTTCATACAAACTTTCTCACTTTCACTATAAAATATTCTTTTAGGAAGTCTTGCATTGTTCTTTAATATGTTCAATAGAATGATATGATTTAGTAATAGTGATCTCTATATTATCACATTCAGAAAGTTGAAAAAAATATTGATTGATTTTATGATCTTGCCATTGTTTTTTTAAAATTATATGGAGCATCCTTACTTTCCTATTGCCTTTATATTGCATTGATAGATATTCAAATCTTAGTTTCATGCAATAAGATGCTATTTTGTTTGCGCTCATGGTCATTTTGAAATCTAAAGACCCGGCAAAACCAGCACTGACACATCCAACTGATAAATGATATAAATATTGAATAAAAGTATTTTAAATTCATATTTTAGAAATTATAAGCTAATAAAAATAATATGCTTTATATCATAGTGTAATCTTTTAGTATTTGGAAATTATAAGCTTGGTTTGATCAGACTTCTTTAACTTTTGACCGATACTTTGTATTGGCCAAACCATCCTTCCCCATCTCCGCAAATTCCTGTGTTTGCGCCGTCATATTTCAAATATTTTATGAAGATAAATGTAAAAAAAAAAAAAATCCCTAATAAAATAAAGCATATTATTTTTACTAGCTTATAATTTCTAAAATATGAATTTAAAGTACTTTTATTCAATATTTATGTTATTTATCAGTTGGATGTGTCAGCTGTGATTTTTAGATTTCAAAATAGCCACAAGCGCAAACTAAATCAGGACTTGCAATAAATTAAATAAAATAATAGCTCTGTCTGTAGCTAACTCAGTTGCAGTAGTTAATTTCCTATAATGAAATACCCTATCTTTTAACTTGTTAAAAGCAGCAATGGCAATCAGAGTCTGTGTTGTACATCAACATCTATCAATTTTTCTTCTTTTAAAACTGTATTTAAATTGATTTACATTCTCAAATTAATAACCATTCAAGCTAAAGTTGCTGAGAATTTTTTTTCTGTCTTTGGATGGAAAGAACTTTAGTTTTTTTGAACACTATTAATGCAAATTGTCTTTTGAAGTGGCAAAAGTATTACCATGATCAGCATACTGTAAATT
Organism: Epiperipatus broadwayi; assembly: GCA_028023455.1. Classification (NCBI taxonomy): domain Eukaryota; kingdom Metazoa; phylum Onychophora; class Udeonychophora; order Euonychophora; family Peripatidae; genus Epiperipatus; species Epiperipatus broadwayi. Next base: position 8,735,191 of record JAQFVV010006222.1, read on the forward strand.
GTGAACCCAAGAAATTCATGTTCCATTCTTGTTTTTAATGGATTCAAATTAAAAATTCCACTTTCAAATCTGCCACATCTGATCTCTTCTTCATTAAACTGTATAATTTGAATATATTTGACGAACAACAATATATAAATGATCTTTTTGTTGCTAACACTTCTCTTGCATTTGCATGGCACCAAAAAACATGTATAGTGCTTCTTGATTAAGCTATATAGTGTGAATATATTTGACAAACAACTAATTGAATTCAAACAATGCCATAAATTTATTTGAATAACTGAATAACTTGATCAAATCAATAACAATATATAAATGATCTCTTTGGATGCAACTTGCTCAACATAAATCTTGAAAGCACCTTTGCAGTATAGGAGATAATAATATTCCATGATAATTACTACAATATTCATTTTCTTCCCTATTTTTAAAAATTGGAAAAATAAAAGTATCCTCTTGACCAGGTGACACAATTTCTTGGGACCATATATTCTATAAAAAAAAAAAAACAATTTTTTTGAAGCTAACATATTACCACCATATTTTAAAACTTCTCCAGATATTTCATCAAGATCTACAGTCTTTCCATTTTTAATATTACAAATAGCTGGTTTGACTTCATTGAACTGGATATCTTTGTCCAAATCTAAATGAATACATAAAATGAATAAATTAAAAGTTATCATCTCAATTCTTGTATCATTATTCAAAAGATGATCAAAATACTCCTTTTACCTGTTCAAAATATTGTCATCAAATAAGAGTGCCATTGCAGGATTTAATAGGATTGTGATACCATTTCTAAAATCCATATGTTAAGGAAAAAAAATCTAAAATGACTAGGGTTAGTGAATGTCTGTGTCTTTGCAGTTTCACCAATAATTTTTAAGCTTTCTTGTCAATCATTGAACTTCTAGCACTTCAGATTTCTATTTTATTTGGAAGTTCCATACTTAATTTATTTTTCTCCAAGCAGAACAGTGCTATAAGTTTTCTTTTAATCGTATTTCTAATAATAAGATCTTTGTCAGAAAATCAGTCATGATTTTTTTAATGAACTCAAGAATAGATTTGTTTGTATCCATAAATCATACTTCTTAAGAGAATTTTGTGCTTCAGCAGTAGGACCATCATAAAGATTCAAAGATACTTGAGAATTTTCAAGTAAACCAAGATGGCACCCCATATTTTAATAAATTTTTATAGTTTTGAGGGGCTGTAATCTAAAGAAATTCCAATAAATTTCATTAAGAAGCTTTATTTCAATTTTTTTTTTTTTTACTTACATTATAATTTGAGAAATGACAAGATACTCTTAATATTGTTATACTTTGATTCAATTCAATTTCTTTCTTTTTGTCAGCAATTTTTTTGATAAATTGTCATAATGTTAAAAATTTGGGACCTTCCTATCACAGAACATGATTCAGTGGATTATTTTAATTAATGATCACGATATGATTGCATGTCACTATATAAAAATATTGTATTTGTTTTTTTTTTCATTTTTCTGTTAATAAATTAAACCCCCCCTCCCACAAAAAAAACCTGTAAATATTATAATTAATTTTTTCACAATGATTTCTTTTTTAAAATTAACAGTTATAAAAAAGAAAATGTAATAACTATTAAATACAACATTTCCTAGAAGGCCTTTTTATTCTAAACATTTTTCCCAGGGATTGGTTTTTCACTAGAAGAGGGGGAGCACGTCTAACTCAGACAGCTGCCACAAGAGAGATTTTTCAATATAGAAGGACCAATTTTGAAGGCATGGATGAAGTCAATGGACTTGGTCTTAAAAATATATTAGGACATTTGAAATTTTTCCATAACCAAGGGGATAATCAGGATATAGAAAATCATCGAGGAGATAATTCAAATAAAGGAAATTGTTGGATCATGGTGATAGATAAAACACTGCTAACCAAGAAACAAAAGATCCTCAGTTCCATAAGTTGTGCAACACTTATGAAGGTCCTTTCACCTTCATTAGGCATGGGCATGCTAATGCTTAAGAGTCAAATGTAGGGACGAACCTCCACGATGGTGACCTGGGACACAAAAACTGGACCAAACTTAAAGGAACAAAAAAGGATAGGCCCAGTTATAATGTTTTATAAAAGAAAAAAAAATTATGTATATATGTGTAAAATCGATAACATTATGGACACATGAAAGAGACATTTGAAAGCAAATAGGGCATAGAAAAAGGATTGTTATATAGCCAGCACATTCTGATAAACAATGAAATAAAACTTTTCTTTGCGTAAATTCAATCAATACCAATTATAAGCTGGAGGAAATTTAAATCTTTTTTCTTGAATTACCATACAATGTATATTGGCTAGATAAAGGTGCTATGGGACTGGGGTGCTGTCTTTAATTGCCAGAGAGTGTGACTTGCTTATATAAATAATACTTAGAATAATGCCTAATCAGAAGTGTCTGAGTGAATGCTAAAAGAGAGTGATGTCCGAAGTCCAAGCGTTTCTGGAGAATGATGGAGGGGTTATCAGAATGGACTGTATTCATGAAAGGAACTAATGTTTAAATTATAGACTCTAATTAGAAAGATTGGAATAAAATCAAAATTATCATGTTATATATATATATTTACTTTATGCATTTTTAAAATTCTACTTTTTCAGCATGTTTGCAATTGGAAGAGTCCATTCCATAAGAAATAACTTGGAATGGAGGGAGGGAGGGTTATTGAGCTAGAAATTTTTTTTGTTTTGTAAATAAAATTTAGGTCAATTCCCTTCATAGTGATTTGATATTCAGTCATCATTATCATTATATAGTATGGAATGAGGTAAGAATTTTTGATGCTCTTCCATATTTTTTTTTCATATGTCATAACATCGGCCGGGAGCGAACCCGCAACAACAGTCTGCAACCAACTGCTTGCTCGCAAGGTGACTGCACTGACCTCTCGGCTAACAATGCTTGACAGCTGCTCTTCCATATTAATTTGCTCTCACTAGGACAGGGCAGAATTTACGTATTTGGTATAAATGAATAATATTCTTGTATGGAAATCTTTTTCTATTCACTTTTGAGAACTTGTACAAAAAGAGGATCTCTTCAGCAGAAATTGGATCATGGAGCTATTGGACATATTGTGATATAATTTTGTAAATATTTATTTAGCTTTGTGATCATCATCATGATAATGAAATAATAATTTTGTTTTCTATTTTATTTATTTTTTGCTTTTAGTTAATCATTGACTTTGTCTGTAGGGAGTGTCCATTGATACATATCTACTATGGGTATGGGCTGGAATAACAAATAATCTGTCATTGATATGGTAGAGATGCATATGGAGCACATACAATCATATTTTTGCTATGTTAATAGAATTTAGATTTTTCTCTGTTATAAATAAAATTTGTTAATTTTTTTAAAATTAAATTGGTCTCTAGTTTATCAAACTCGTTCATACACCCACTCATTATATGATTAAAATATATATATATATACACTCAGATTATTATAACACATAACACCACAATAGGGTTGGATGTATTTTAGGTAGATGCAAACTTAGTTGCTACATAAAGTAAATTCATCCCTGAAGAGAGCCAAAGGCAACATTGTCTCTATGTTCAAATACTGAGGCATAATGGAATCCTAAAGAAGGGTGAGGTATGGATTAACTAGCCTAAATTGTATCTAGATTTAATGAGTAAATTAAGATCTAGCTCATTGGCAGTGGATATGTAGTTATTTCATCACATCATTTACAGCATCCTACCCGAAGACCCTGGGTCCTACTATAGTTAGATGCATCCCTCTCTTCTGGTGGAAAACCCGGACTGTTACGGTAGATTTATAAAAAATACAGGCTATTTTGGTTTACATGAAAACTCACAAGTATTGATTCAAATTAACAATTTTAGTGTTTAAGCTTAATAAGGGATATCAATTTTTTTTTTTTTTTTTTTTGAATATGGTTGGAATAAGATTTACTTTAATGCATGTATCATTTTAGTTTTGGAATATATTAATCTGTGATCTAACAATCTGCACTTATTAGTGCTCATGTAATATAAACTTTTTTTGGATTCTGATTCGTAATTAATGTATTTATTAAATACCATTGTTTTGGATGTGGATGTATCAATGCTCTTTTGTATATATATATTTTTCGCAAACAAAGTATTTGTAATAGTCATTCCATGTGCTATGCAAAATTCTATAACAACAGATCATTTAAATTTACAGTGTCAATACCATTATTTCCAATAATTTTTGGCCCAAGTCTACTATTTGTACCAACATATGTATTATAGTCTCTGAGAATAAAGAAATGATCTTTTAATGATATTATTGTAATAGTGCTGTTTAGGAACAAAGCTTTCTTTCTTTGAATCTAAAGTTGGAGCATAGGCACCTACAAAATGAAAATGAGTATCACTGTATTAGGAAAGTTTTTAATACCATTAGTCTTTTGTTGATGCAGTGAGAAATTCCAAGAATAGAAGATACTAAATTAGACCTTATTGCAAATACAACACCATGCATTCTCCTTTCATTGATTGGTCTGTTCCTCCAAAAAATCTTGAATCCATCCAACTGTTTTATTAAACTTCCTTTAATCTAGAAGATGAGTTTCACTAAGAGCAGCTCTATTGATTTTAAATCTTGATAGCTTCTTAGCCATCAATGCATTTCCCATTTTGTTTTGAAAACTTTCACTTATTTTTTGTACTACATCGGTTTTTTGCTGATACCACATTTTCTTTGTCCTTCTATTTCAATGGTAAACAATGATCTCTAAATAGGTCTACCTAAGTGTATAATCTTTGCCAGCTGGAACTTCTGTCTCAAACCCAATTCCAAACAGATTTATTAGTGAATAATATTGTCTGAAGCAAAGTTCACAACTAATGACCATTAACATAAACCTGTTCCATTATTACTTTCTTAATTCTCAAAACCTTAACCTAAAAAAAATATAGAGTCAGAAATATGGTACATGTAGTTAAAAGATGAAAATGTGATTGCCCAAACACATAATTCCATTGTCACAATGCATATAGGGAGATGGACCAATGAATTAATTGATTGAAGAAGAAAAAATAGGGATACTGAAAAGCCTGTTGTATTGGAAACAATGATTAGCCTTTGATGAACTATCATCTTATGCTACAAAGGAACAGGAAATTGGGCATTATTATTTGTTATTCATACTTGACATTCATATCTGAAAATTATTCTATTTGCTACCTGTAGAACTTGTCAATTCATGTTTATATAACAGTCATTGCTGAGCAGAAGTTTTTTCAATAGCTCTTTGTACTGTACATAAATAATAATGTACTGCCCCCCCCCCATATGATTTTATACAGTTGCAGAGTTGATGTCCTCAGAGCTAAAAGTAGTAAAAGTCTGGGGGTTGCAGCACAATTTTGCTCGAACATCATATATCTGATTAAAAACTACTTGATTATTCAAGTTAGGGACATCTAAGATATTTAACTGGCTAAAAACTTTCAAAGAAACAAAAAAAAAGACGACACTATATTCTATTAATCTTTTTAATTAATTCTGGTAAACACGTTTTTATCTGGAAGGATTGAATTACTATTTGTGTAATTACTATTTATTGTAATTATTTGGGAGAGTTGTTTGTTTTTGTTTTTTTTTTAACAAAAAACAATACAATAATAATTATTATTTTTAAAAAACACTGAATACATTAATTATTATTTAAAAAAAAAATTTAAGGAAACTTAAAATTTACTTCCATACAGACATGTGATTTATGTATGTAATTAACAAGTGATTCTTATTTATGCAACAAATGTAAGGCAAGGTAATTGTTGAATAAAGATACTAAAATTTAAGTTGGACAGTATTTATTTTCATTCATTTTTAAATTATAGAGTTAAGTTTTTACATCATTGAACAAAGTTCTAAAAATAAATTGTTGCTGAATTGATAGAGATATTTTAAAGATATAAATAACTCTTTAAGATATATTCTATTTTTCATACTTGCAAAATGTCTTAAATATAAATTATGATTAAACTAACCATACAAATGGTATAAAAATTATCTTAAAAGAAATGTGACTAAGGATACATCTTTAGGAAAATGAAGGTTACTACAGAAGAGGTTAAAATACAATTTAGACTAAAGTATCAGGTTTTGATATATGGGTGTGTATTTGTGATTCATGTATAGGTTTGTATAGTCATCATAAAATTCTTTATCTTTTTTGTTTTTTTGTCAATTTTTTTTTTTGTACTTAGCATGATCAGGATTTTCTGATAATATATGATTAGTATACTTTTAGGAAGAGGAGTTACAATTCTGTCTCTACTTAAAGCAAAATTTCAAAAAAAAAATATTGATTTTCACAAATGATGAAGTACAAAATATATACTGTATTTGTAGCTTTTCAATAGCAAGCTTGTCAGCTTTTAAATATTTAACTGATTGTAATTTGCATATTTAACTTGAATTATTTATTTTCATTTAATCAACTATTTATTAATACATTAGATTTATTAAATATCTTGTGTGTATAATATTTCTGTAGTATAATATTCACTACACCACTCTTACAGAAGATAGGAACTCATTCTATTTGATTTTAACAGTTTATGGAGAAGTGTAATCATAAACATATAACCATACTGACACAAGCAGATAGAAACCCACAAGTGTATTCATAAACTTGTAACCATTCTGCCACAAACGGATAGAAACCATTCCCTACCTTGTAGAGTGGTGTAGTGAAAATTACATTACAGAAATATTATTCATTAAGTGGATAATTTCTAGTCTAATGAATGACTAATAATAATTATTAATATATCTTATGTGTATGTATTATCAAAAGTTTATATGACATAAAAACAAGTTGGTTGTGGTGCTTATTTAAATATTTTCCATCAATTTGAAGTCATCTCTTCATATCATTTGTACAAATACATATTTAAATGAATTAATGCATTTTAGGAATATGTTGTTCAATACGATATATTGTAGTTCTGAAGATGTGATACATTTTTTTTTTTGAAATCTTTTGAACAATAAGGGAAAACATTTGAAAATCGGCTATTAGCTATTAAAATGATATTCTATGCATTTAAAAAGAATCCATTATTAATAGTAACCTTAGGATTTTTCAAACAATCGGGGCAGCTCTAAATGAATTAATTTAAATAGTGATAATTCATGTTTTTGTGCTGCTTTAAACTTTCATTGCTGATTATGAAATTATGACTTAATATCCATCAATTTTTGTTCTTTGATAATTTACCACAATAATAATGTAAAACATAATTTATTATCATATTGCCAAGTTGTATTGTTTCCTATGGCGTTTTTTGAACCCATATGGCTCTGCGCATCCATTGTCAAATATAGTCTTGTTTGTGAATCTTATTTTCTTTTATTATAACTTCATTGATTTAATCAAAAAAAAATTTAAGTCAATTTTTTTATGTTGTTATTGTATTTATTATAATTATTTCTATATATAAATATGTTCAAATGTAAATAATTTATACATATAATATAAATATTTAAGTCAAAATATAAATTATGATTTTTAATCTGGATATTTTTGTTTAATGTATCTCCAGATAATAAGAATATTTTAAGTATTGCATTTAGAATTGTAGATTGGATGTATTCATTTTTTTAGAAAAACATTTGCAAATAATTTTACATACAGAATACATCTTTACCCTGTTTAGTGAGGATAATTAGCTCCTTAAAATGCATTTTAATGAAAGATTTCACATAAAAAATAAGCAATTATAATCCTATGGGGGGGGGGGATAATTTGTTTCTTTAAATTCAAAATACATAAAAATTTGAGTTAAAAAACAATGCTTAAATTGAAAAATATAATTTATTAAGGAATAAATATTTTACTAAAAACATTATGAAAAAAAAATACTAACCTGTGGTTTAATATATTGTATAAAAATATTTTTGTAGCTATACTTTAAAAATATATATATTTAATTTTTTTCATTGATGGTCTGCCATTTTTCTTTTTGCATAGTGAGAATATATTTCCTATATCACAATTCATTAAATTAGAGCATTAAGAAATTGTACAATGTACATTTTAAAATATAAAAAAAATTAACACAATATACATTGTAAAAATTATTTTTGATGCACTTTATATTTTACTATTAAAGTTTTTTATTTTTATGATATCTAACCAATAAAACAGACTTTTTTTTTGCACTGCTGTGTTTTTTTTTTTAACTTGTCACAGATTTATTTATTTTATATAAATGCAATGAAATTAAATAAAAAAGTGATAAAGAAATGTAATGTTCAGTACTACTGAAATTTTAAAATGAAAATGATTAATTTTATTTTTTTGCCAATTTGTACTGTGAAAGCCACCATTATTGAAAACAAATTACTAGATTATTGGTTTAAAATTGAGCAAGTAAATGATATTTTAAATTTATTTTGTAACCTTTAATTATTATAAAGTTGATTCTTAACTACATAATGCACAAAATAATTTTTTTCTCTTTCAAAATAATTTACAACTAAGACTAACATGTTTTTTGTTGCAAGCAAGACAACATTCATTAGAATTTTAATTCTTAAAATTGAAGTGAATGTATTGTAAAATTTAATATTATTACACTTTGTTGTTGTATGTGAGTAAAACATGTTTTTGATTATTTGCTGTACTGAATGGAAGTGGTATTTTTTTGCTTTTGTTGTTAATAATAATAGCATATAAAAGCAAATTAAACCCCAAAGAAGAAGCTATAAACAATTAAATCAAATCAATTTAGGCCTAGTACTTTCGAGGTTTTCCCTCATATTCAATAATAATGAAAAATCTTTATTTTGGATTTGTCATAAACAAAATCACTGACCTTCTTGCAAGGACATTGGATGAATAACAAATAAAATACATTAATTATATTTTAATTCAATAATCAAAACAATATTGTATAGTATACAGTCTGTACTGTATATTTTTAGTGTCAATGTTACCATTTATTTTTTCAGTTGATGTAGCTTTAAAAAAGTCATTATTCTATGATGTTATTGATTTTACAAAATGACTACCATTTTGAAAAAGTGACAGCTGTTCTTTAAAAAAAAAGTTTCAAATTATTTTTTAAAGATTGTAATAACCAATAATTAATTGTAAATTAAAATTATGAGTAAAATTGATGATAATTGTTGTAGTGAATGTTTGCATAAAGGTTCATTATACTATTACTATCTATACACAATAAAAGTATAAGTAGTTTTGCAAGTTTTGAGAACTTGGTCACCAATTCAAGAGATATACTAGCTATAACATGACTTATGCAAAAAAAAAAAAAAAAGTTTGATTCATTTATTTTCACCCCAAATTATACTCAGCTTGACTTAGTTTAAAGGGTTAGTAAAAAAATGTATAGATTTTCTATGAGATTATTTTTACTAAATGGTTTTCTGAGAATGCAATTTTGAGTTTATGTCTAGGTTGGATTTTTTTTGAAGAGTTACTTATAATGAAATTACATTTTTTATCTCTTGCATGGATATATTATTTGCTATAAGAAAGAAACAGTTTTTCTGATTACAAATCTTAACACAATTTAATATCATTTAAATACTGATTTTAAATACATTGGCAACTTTTGAATTTATGAACCATACTATTAATTAGTCTAATATTAGTTAAATATTATATGTTAACAGTAAGATTTTTCAAATACAGTGATAATTTTTTAATTAATGAACCTAATATTTATTATTACTAAAATAAATTGTCTGCAGACCAAACATTATCCTTTAAAATATATATAATGTAATTAGCAGGGACTTTTACTAGATTTGGAATTCAAATCCAGATGAGAAACTTTTTCCAGATAGCTGGATTATAATCATTATTGGTAGCACATAGTAGAATAAAAGTGTTGAAGTAATCTGGGTTTAAGCAGGTAAGTTTCACTGTGCTGATTACAGTTGAAACATGAACATTTTTATAATTGGGAAGGAAGGTATCATATACTTGAATATTAAATTGATGTTTTATCTTTAATTTATGAATTATCTTTATAGATCAAATGTTATGATGTTATATTACATCTTAATTTTATATAGAGAACCTTTATGTTGTATCAGTTGCAAAGCAAGATATATAATTGACCACAAGAGTGGCTATGTATTCATTACTTTTGGATATCAGTTTTAATAATGATTAAAAAAAGGTAGACAAGTAAGTTGAAAATAAAAAAGATTTCTTTTAGTTTACCAATTTGAAATTTTATTTTATTTTTCCTATGATTAACATTCAAAATTCAAGGTTCAAAGGTCAGTATTCACACTCTAAAATAAAATATGATTAAAAAAAAGAATTTTATTTTGTTAAATGTCAAAGTTATAAAAAGATTTTTATATTGGAACGAATATTTTTATTGTAATTAATAAAATTAGTTTTAAAAAAATGATTGGAAAAAAAAAATGGTGATTAAAATTTTTTTATTATAAAAGTTCGCATTGTGCTAGCTCTCCAGTTTGTTTTTTATTTTTATTTTACAATCATCATTACTTGCTCTTGAAACTTGTAAGTTTATTTTTATTAAACAACCAAGCTATGAACAAAAACAAATATAAAATGGTCATAATAATGCATCATGGCTATATCCACAGGGTGTGCCATTTATCCTATACTATGTAGCTTGGATTTGATTATTTATCTTTGGCCTGATATGTGGTCAAACTTCAACTGCCATTTCTGAATTCTGTTTAACATAAGGTAAAAATTTATGTTTGCAAGTTATTGTTAAAGGAAAGTCCTCTCTTACAGAATATTTGTTTTTGGAGAGGTGAGGAAATATGATTTAAGGAAATATGACCTGAATAAATTAAAACTGAAGCTGTTAAAAAAGTTTAAAAATCTAATGTTTCTACACTCTCAAGGATGAATTTTCAGCTTCTTAAATACAGAACAGACTCCATAATGTAAAACAAACAAATGAAGAAAAATGTTAAGTTTAACAAAAGGGGAATTTTAAACTGGAGACTGATAAAATTTTTAGTGTTTAAAATGCATGCACAATAGCTTGATTGGCTGATCTTTAAATGTATTACAATTATAAACATACCGCTATATAAAATAAATGCTTACTTAAATATTTATTATTATTTTTTTATAATAATGTTTAAATATTTTATATGTCTTATTATATAATAAATATTTTATTTGTTAATCCAGCCTTCTGTTCCTCTTCTCATAAATTTTTACCATTTAAATAGTAAATTAAACTTTTAATAACTAGGGAGTTAGGAATTTATATTCTACTGAATCAGTCATAGTATTAATACTGATGGTGTGGAATATCCTCCTATGGATTTCCCAGTTTTAGGATGATGCTCTGATTTTAAACTTAATATAAATTTCATAGAGGTTCTAATTTCCCTTCCCTTAATTACGTTAAATATATTACACACTAAATAATTATGACATTATACTTGCATTCTTTATCTTTTTTTTAAAAGTCAAGTCTAACAGTATGAGTTTTTTTCTTTCTTTTTTTTTGCTTTCCAAATCCAACATTTCATTTGAAATTGTTTCAAAGTATGAAGGTAATAAATAGTCAAGAGAGTTTCTGAAATGCATTTTGTAAATCCTAAAGTGGTTAATTATTTAATTTTAGTATAAATGATAAAAGAGGTCATTTGAGTATAAAAAATAAATTAAACCTTTTTGAAATATTGAAAAGAGCAAAACAAATATGGTTTTGCAACATTAAAAGTAAAATGCAGTTTTACTTATTTTTGTTTTTTGAAGGAATACAATTTATTTACAATCTTAATTTGTTTATAAACTGTAATTTTTAAATTAGATTGTTTCATAAATATATGTACATTTAAATAAATCAATAATATAATAATAATCATATATAACAAAGCCCTTCTGCAAATATTATTTTTTGCCCATTCCAATGTGCTTTAACTAATTTACAATCACAATTTAATTGCAAACATAGCAACATCTATTTTTTTTATTTTTATAAAATTAATTATAATCTATTAAAAGTATACAATATTTTTAAGACACACACACAAAAACCCCTGTGTAAATGTATATTATATAACCTTCCATTCATTTTTCATTAGCCAATTATTAGTCAAATTAATTGACGTTTTATATTATAACGATCAAACTTGTATAATCAGTCAACAAGACCAAGCAGGGACTCTCAACCAGAAGACATAGAAGTGACCCCCCCCCCTCTGCTCATTTAAACCCCTATCTAGGTTTCCTAGTCTCAACCATCCAATCAACATCCTTGACATCACACAACTTCTCTTCTTCGTATAGCTCAATGTAATTAAAAGTTCGAACTTTGACTATTTTTCTCAGGGTTCTTCATAACTTACAATCTGACAAGGGCAAACACTCCTAAGTCTTACATCAATTTATTTATCTTGGGTTTATGACATGATTTTAGGGTCTAATCATTTCTCTGTGACTCACAAATTAATATTATATCAATGAAGTATGAAACCATGAATGTGTTAATTAAGCAAATGAATGTGTTTCCGATAATAGTTAATCAATAACTAATCCGACTCACAAGTTTAAATTAACAATACTATAAATTTATTTACATAAAATTAATATAATTAAGAGAGCAGCTTACACACAAAGGATGATGATAATCTACTGGCTTTACAACAATGTTGTGTGCCCTACTTAGCTAAATTGGAATTGGACATTTATCAGTCTATTCTAGGTTTTATCTATGATTAATAACATTCTTATTTATCTTTGAGGGTGAACTTGTGGACAGGTTTGATTCTAAAGGGCACCTGGAACTGCTAACAAGCATAGAAGAAGGCTGGACTGCAAATAATTATCAGAAATTGCGGCACTGATTGAGTGTGGGATAATGGTATGTCAAGATGAGGATTGGTTTTGCGATTTGATGGTGTGGTTTTCCACTGAAGATTGGATGTCCCTGGCTGCAGAAGTGCATCTGCTTCTAACCAAGGGTCCAAGGGTGCATGCCAGTGGAGAGAGCATAGATGTGCTAAAATCTAGGACTTGGGGGTGCAAGAAGTTTCCAGCTCTTGCGGAACCTGGACCAGTGCTAATCTATGGATTAGGAACCCGGGCACATGGCATCTGGTCTGCTCTTATGCAATTTGACCATTGAAACACATGAACACAAAGAAATATATGAAATTCGATAATAAAGTGTCCATTGCCACGCATATAAGGCAAGAACACAAATATATATAAAGATGAACAACGATCTATGAAACCTGCATATAGAATTAAGATGAATAAAATTATTTTATAGATATAACTGTGAGCAGCCCCAGTTAACGATAAATGAGTATTTGATAAGTAAAACCCGTTCACAATAATTCTTTTCATAATCTTAATGAGCAGAATCTAATAAATAATATTTAAAGGCTTAGGGAGATTACTAATTCCTAAATAGACTGACAAATTTATCCAAAGAATTGCAGTTTTTATTTATAGAATATTTATACATTGCATCAATAAAAAGTGCAATATGTACATTTAGATTGCTTCATTATTATTACGTCTACAATTATAAAATATTTGCTTATACGGATACCGCTTGTTAAGGAGGTTCTTTATTTAAAATCACTATTTAAGAATAAATATTAATTTAGCGATATGCAAAGCAGTAACTTAGTTAGAATTAATAATTTATTTGTATTGAAAATGCCTAATAATATAAGTTTCGACTGCGTACAGGTTAGGTGATATATATATTTATAAGGCACACTAGGTAAACAATTTATAAATCTATTGAATGAATACACTTGCCATCATTTCTTAATTTTTATATAATTCTAAGAATTGACACATAACTTTCTTTGACATGAGTGGGGGGTGGGGGTGAAGGAGAGAACTTTAAGAAAACATTTTTTTTTAAACATGTTAATTTAGACTTTAAAAATAGACTAATTTAGGGTTTGGCGTCTTGTCCCCTCGCTCGATCTTGTGGGATTTTGAGAACGGAGAAGCGTAAACACATTTTAATGATTTATCTTTTAATTCCCTCCTTCATATCAAAGTAATACATATAAATATCTATAAATAAAACTAAATCTTTAATTTGTTCAATAATTAAGCCAGCAGATTTAATGTTTACAATAATTAAATATAGGTTATATAAGGTTGAGACTAGTTAAGAAATATATGTTTAGTTATAGTTAGAATACTCATATAGAATATAACATTTGACCAGCAAAAGTAAGGGATGGCTTTGGGACTTTTTTATAGAGATAGTATTTAATATTCTACATGAATAGGTGGATGATTTTATTTTTTTTTGGGGTGGGGGGGGGGGGTTGTTTTTTGGTTTTTTTTTGTGTTTTTTGTTGTGGTTTTTGTTTTTAGAGATGGATAGATGGATTGGTGAACTTCAGACTGACATTAATATGGTAGGATGTGGATGAATCTTCTACATTTTACTGGAACTATTGGATGCCAACTCCCTGATGACCTGGAAAAGCCGACACCCAACTACTTGCACATTCTGATAGATACGGTGATTATAAATTATTATTGGCATTGTTAATAAGCAGGATTGGGATGACTCCATAGAATGGTAACTTTTAATAAAAATATTGAAAATTTCTTAAAATAAATTGTGTTAGAGTTCTGCTTGTCCCATGATCAAAAAATATTAAGCTACCCAAAACAATGCCCCCTTCCATGCTTATATATTTTTCTTGTATGCCTGGGACCTACTTTCTGCCTTAATGGGTTTTAGGGTTTAATCTTAATTTTTTTTTATTTCTGTTCCATTAGCATTTTCATTTCCTCTTCTGTCACCCCTTTGGTTTCCTGTGCATTATACTTTATTTTACACTACACTACTTTGCAATATGTATAGTATGTTCATGGTGTGAACTGTAACTATTTCTGTTGATGTATGTACAGGTAGGGAAATACAGCACTTACTTTTCCTTCTTTAATGGATTCTAACTTCTTTACCATTGTTTTACACATTTTAGCATTTTTCCTTAATTGATTTTGTTTTATTCTGCCAAAATTCTTTAAATAAAATTATTTTTAACCAAATACTTGTAACAAAGTATTTCTTTGAGTAAATATATGGCATGATCAGAATAATCTGCTTTTAATCTTTTGAATAACAACATTTACACACACATATATATTATAAATGTGTGCGGATATTTCTAAATAAACTATATATACGTTGGGAGGTAGATTGAACCAAAACATGAATAAGTATATCTACATATGGATATACACTGCTTTAATATATATTCATACAATTATTTTTATTATAATTAATATAATTGGTTTCATATATCTTTCTTCTATTAATTTCTTTAATATAATTTGAAAGACTTATATTTTTGACACAATCTATTTTATGTTCCATATTTTAAATAATGAATATATAAAGCAAATTATCATCTTTTCTATTATATGCATGTTTAAAAGCGTTTCTTTTTTTTTGTTTATATGTTAATGTCTGTATTGTATATATATGTATTGCATGAAAAAAAGCATATACCGTACAAAAAGTAAAATAACCACTCATTTTGACTATCCTCTAGATACCTTAGAGTAAAATGGAACAGGAGACATAGCTGCACTATAACAGAAATATCTGATTTTTTTTTATAATTTATGCATAAATTGGGTTGCTTGAAACTTTGTGAAATGGAGTGCTTGTATAAGTTGGGAATTGTCTATATAAAATCATGAGTAACATTTATAAATAATGTAATTGGCTATTATTTTTATCTAGCAGAATATTAGTATATTATGTATACCGAGCATCACTTTTAATAATGTGATGCTTTTCATACTTTAAAGTAAACAATTAAAATCTGACTTATTAATACTATTATTCTAATTCTATTCTGAGTTGTAATTACAGTAGTTTAAAAGCTTGTCACAACTCGTGGGAGGGATTCCTTTGAATGTGTATTTGTCTATTGCCTTGTATGCCATAGTTGAAAATTTGAGTTCAATGTAAGATACCTCAATCCTTTGCTTCATATATCTTGAGAATTAAACTTGTATTGTGAGTTATATTTACTTGACATTTACATTTTTTAATAACTAACTAGAATAAATTAATGATCTTAGTTTGTGATGTAGTAATGATTTTTGATATTTTTTCTGATGGTTTTAAAGCTGATCTTAAACTAGCTATTTAATTTGCCAATAATTGATAAGCTTCTGTTTAGAGATATAATCACTTTGCATATATATATATATAGAAAGATGTTAGAAGTAAATTACCAATGGAAAACTAATAAACCATCACTGTCTTGCATTAGACTATTCAGATAATCTTTTTTTTTTCACAATTTTTAAAAAGATGCTGTAGCAAGTTTTATTTTAAAGTGGACTTAAAAACTTTATTATCTTTTTATTTTTATTATCAATTGTTTGCTTATAATTTGATCACATTTCCTTAAAATATTTTGGAACCAGCATTTCTGCTTTCTAGCATATTTGTTTTTCATCAGATTACTTCACTTGAGAAATATTAGTTTAGCAGTTATGGGAAGCTAACTGCAGGACAACTGCTTATAAGGCAGCTGTGCTAACCACTCAGCCACCAATGCTTGGCTATTATTTTATATATGTATATAAATAATCACAATTATGTACAAAATGAAAATTGAATACTTATTTATTTTGCCGTTTCTTCTGACTTTGAATTAAGTTTTTTGTCTTTAAACATAACTATTAAAAAAAAGATAATAATTAGATAATTTTATCTATGTGCATTTATTTTTTAGGGGATTGAATAATTAGATACCTACCAATAACACTTGGTTATTGTTGGTGACAATTTGCCATTCTTGCCACTCTCTTATTTAAAAATTATAGCCTTTCTAAATTAAAAGCTCTATCATAATATTCAATAAGATGGAAACCATAATAGATAGTTTGTTTTTATTGCTAATTAAATTGAGGCAGCAAAAGAATGTGTTTTTTTTTTTTAATAATGTGTTATCCTAAAAAAATTATTTAGCTTAGGTATGTGGGATTTTTTTTTTTTAATCTGCAGGCATTCATAACCTAAAAAGTTAGATCCTGTGAAAAGTATTTAAAAATTAGAGTTTTGTAGTAATTTTTTATTGTAAATATAAATAGTTTTTGATATTAATAATTGTTACATAAAATTTAATTACATCTTGAATATTATTATTATTAAAATATAACATTTGCTCGATTTTTTTAAATTTTAATTTACATACAATTTATCATATCAAGGAATTTGGTCATTTTAATTCCTGTAAACAAAAAGTTAAATGTGAATTTTACATCCATCAAACTAATGGTTTAGCCTACTTGACATCTTGTGATGCAATCTTTTAAATTTTTCTGCATCTAAATAATCAATTATATATATGTTGAAGAGATGTTACTTATAATAATATGATATAAAATGTTTCCTTAAATGAAATCAAAAGTTTCCATGCATAGAAGGGTCTATACCTAGAAATTCTGTTAACCAAGTTAAACATCATCCCCCCCCCCCTTCTGAAACTTTTTACCCGATTAATCAAAGCATTTAAGAATTTTTTTACAGAAGTCTATATAAAAAAATATTATATATCATTACAATCATTTTCAATAGTATTTTTTAATTATTAGTGTTAGTTTACTTATTTCAAAACTCATGAACTTGGAATTTATCATGGATTTGAATATCTACATTCAGCTTGATTGTTTTATCAGTTAACCATACAACATCCATAGAAATTATATATTGACAATCTTTTTGTTTTACAAAATTTTATAACATTATTAATTAATACTAAATTTTTATGACTATTGATTATATAGATGTAAAGTTTCATAGAGCAGGATTTTAATAACTCTTTAAGTTTTGACAAATTTATTTGCCACTCACAGTGAAGAAATTGAAATATGAATGATAAAATGTAGACAATTGAAAACAACTGAAGAAATCATATATTTGGACAAAAAAATGAAATAGAGAAAATTCTGCCTATAAGGGGAGAATGTGGATGAAATGGTTGTTAGTAATATTATGTTTTCTAAAAAACAGAATTGTGTGTCTGTTATAAAAAGTAATTACTGTAGAGAAAAATCTAATTGATAATTTGACCAAAAAATAAATAATAATACTGATTTGACAATGATAGTAATTATTGGGGGGGGGGGGTCATGTGATTCAGTTAATGAGGAATTATTATGAATGTTGAAATGCAATCTATTAAATAACAAGAGACTAAGTTGACATTGAATGTTTCTAGAAATGAAATTTTATTTAATATGACAATAAAATAAAAAGGTATCGAAAATTTTGTTTAATTGTGGAGAAACAATTTTTCGAAGTCCAGACACATCTATAATTAATTTAAAAGAAAATATAGATGTACATTCTTAATATAATACAATATGTAGCATTTTCTAATGAAGTCTATACCATACACTGCAGTTTGTGGAAATTTACCAGTAAGATAAAAAGTGCAAAATCAGGAGTTATATTACAACATAAAGTAACACTAAATGGTGTATCAATTACAATTAAAAAGAAAACCATCAAAATATTTTTTGATTATTATTATATGGGTCAATATAGCTAATAACTATGATACATGCAACTAAAAATTGTTTGGGTTGGTAAAACATAGCCAGAACTGTATCACTGTGAACAAAAGAACCATGGGTAAAAATAGTTAACCTTCATATTCAGCCTAAAAAATAATCAAATTACCAATAATAATAATAAAGAATTATTAGGATTATAATGTGCTTTTTAATGAATAAATTGAATCTTACAAATAATCTTTTAATTTATTCTGAATCATCTCTACTATCATATAACATTGATCATTAGAAAGCAAGGGTGAAAAATTATGATCAGATTAAAACACATTTTAATAATCTGTGATGACTCCTCAGATTTTTAGTATATTGATTCAAGATAAAAATATTCTATTTCAGATTGATCTCACTTAGCTAATCATAATTTGCATTACCAATATCAACAACAACAACAACAAAAAAACCGGTTTGTCGATAGAAAAATCCATTAGTTACAGTCATAGGATCAGTAAAATAGGAGTGAAGTTTCCTAGTCGACTCAGGATTATTTGACATGGATTTTGAATCAGTTTATTATTATGCTGATTTAATGATTCTATTTCATTTCAAATTTCATATTGATTTAGAGCATGGTGGGCAAATAGTGGCCTGAGAGTCACATGCGGCCCGCTAAGAGTTTTTATGCGGCTCGCCAAGACAATCAGAAAAATCCACCCTGTACTGAGATTTTCTTCCCATGCATGACTGAGGATTCTTCTCTTATTTTCCACTAGGATGGTCATGCACAATGTAGATATGATGTGCAGTGCTTTTCCAGTTAATCTGGTTAATTTCAATTTTGTCTTTGCATTAGAAAATATACATTTCCAACTTTAGTGAAACCATGAACCCTCTGAAAAAATGTAAAATCGGTGATGATTGTCATGTCTTTAATGAAGAGTGGACAAACAAATATTTATTTAGTAATACAGGGAATAAAGCAGTGTGTTTATTGTGTTATGAAAAAAAGATGCGGCCCTCCGCTAACCTCTGTGGCCTCTGAGCAAAAACAATTGTCCACCCATGATTTAGAGAATAAATCAATTCAAAATATGAATCTATTGAATAATGAAATGGAGTTCATCACAAAATCCTTCTCATCACATGACCACCATATGTATAGTGAGTTTTTCCTGTTTTAAAATCCTTCTCTTGTAGAAAGTCTTTTTAAATTTTTATATCATGTAACTTCAAGACTCAATCAAACTATGTATTGACCAAAGTAAAGATGTATCAGTATAGGTAGACAAATATTAATAGAAAATGTGAGAAACAGTAAGATGAAGTAGAAATATGACTTTAAAATAATGGTAGAATGTAAGAAGGAACTAAACAGTTTGAAAAATTTATGGTAATGAAAAAAGTTGGAAAGATCAATGATTGGAAAACACAAGTGCAGAAATAGGGAAGATTAACAAAATCACAAGACTGTCAATCAAAAAATAAATGTTTTATTTGTAAATATATGGCTGCTTATGCAATATTTATTTTATACTCATTTGTTGCAAAATGTCTATATTGCAGCTTTTTGTGTGTGTATATAATAAATTGAAGATTTTATATACAAATAACCTTCAAGATATTTGTATGATAAACATTTGTAAAGTTATTCATATTCCAAGATAACAAAAGATTGATTATATTATGTAACAAAAGAAAAATATTATTTTTCTTTTTAAAAAAGTATAATAGTAAACAATATGTCTTTTATTATTATTATATTATACCATATAAATTTTTCAAAAAATATCTAATTTGCCATTGCTTAATTTTTATACTTTATCTTTTTAATGTGATGAAAATATCATTGTTTAAATATATATATATCTCTGAAGGATAGTTCTGTACTTGGAGTTTTTATTATAAAAAATTGTTATAGAAATATTGAACTAATTAATTTATTAAATGATACTATTCATCCATTCAAACAATAACTTAATTTTTTACTTGAATGTAGGTCATCTAACTACATTCTTTTCTGCTAAATATTTATATCCTTTACTTCTTATTGTTTGATTTTAGATTGAAACAATACTAAAGAAATAAAAAAAATTTCACTTTATAAATTTTAGATTCAAAATTGTTTTTCTGACTAAATTTCTGATTTCAGAAATTGATTGATTTATGGTTATTTTGTTTTTATTATCTTTGTACTGTGGATTCAAATTCCACTTGAGTTACTGTTTATTTTATTTTTGAAAATTTCATTTAATAATGTACTGTAAAATTATAAAAATAGAATGACAACTTCTTAAGATGAAGTTCTTCAACATGCTTTAGATTTATCTACATTATAACTTAAATGAAAATATGTAAAAAAAATATTAACATTAAGAGGAAGCCATTAAATTCTCATCAACACACAAAATGTCCATCTATTCTCACAAGTGCATACACTACAAAATCTCAAAATAAAGTGAGGAAAAAATTCATTATATATTGACCAAAAAATACATTTTCTACAGATTTATCTTTCAAATTTAAGTCTTTTCAAATTGAAATAGTTACATTACTTACTGGTATTATTAGATATTCTATGCATTTATTATTTATGTAAGTTATTTATATATATTGAAAGTCTTGAAGCTAGTTCCTAGCACTTTTGCAGATCAGTTTCTCTTTTTTAAAATCATAAAGTCCTCTATTAATTTACAGGAGGTTTAATTTTCCTAACATTAATTATCATTGTACATTGAGAGAAACTAATCCATCAGCATTCCTTGGTGTTGTTTGTATAAATAGGGACCAGGATTTTAAAGCAGCTTAATTCTACATAGTGTTCCTTGGTACAATAGGCAGCAATCTACAATTTATAGTTTCTACAAGTTTTGATATATCACTTTGTTCTCCTGGCCACTATGATTGGAAAAACAGTGGGCTGATGTATATCTTTTGGGTCTGTTTTGTCATATTGGAAAAGCTATATGTGCAAATATGACTTATCATTATACCCTATGTGGTTTAGTGCAGAGGTAGATTATCAGGTTCTAAAATTAAGTTCTTTGGATTTATTTTGATTTCAGTTCTAGTATTTTCCTGTATTTAAATTTCTTTTGAATTTCTGAACAATAAAGACATATGATTATTTAATTTTATTTTTATTGTTGCAATGTGGAACATACTGAAAAATATTTTTATATTACTTTAGCCAGGGATGGTCTGAACAAAAGTGGGGTCCAGTGCAAAATTGACTTGTGGGCCTTGAAACAAATTTCAACAACAAAATAATAATTTATTGCATTTTGCTATTTATTACATTGTATAAATTGATATAGTAAGGAATACATGAAAATGATAAATTATTACTTTAATAAAATTAATACATCAATCACACAAAAAAATCATTAATAAATTAAATAAATAAAATTAATTGCTTCATATACTTATAAAATACAATTTGGTATGCAACTTACTAGAATGAGGTTACAATATGTGATTTTTATTTCATTTTCTTACATGTTTTGTAGCAGATTCATTGATAATATCATAATTTAGTTTTTTGGCTAATTTGGATTTGATAGATAAAATGACTAAGGAAGTAAATCGCTCTTGATTAATGCTAGATCTCTAGTAACTATTTATTATTTTCAGTCTTGAGAAAGATTTTTTTGCAGATGTGATGGTAATTAATAAGATTAATATAATTTTCAGAACAGAAACAAAATTTGGATACAATTCAAATAAATTATTTTGAAAGAAATATGGTAATATTTGTAATATTGTAATTCTGGAAGGCAAAACTCAACAACAAATTTTGATTTTATTAAATAAATCAATACAGTCAATATCGTCTTGTAAAATTGCATTTAAGTTTTTGCAATATTTAAGATGATCATCTTCAATCATTATCCAAATTATATAAAAAACCATATATGTTTCATATTCATGATAAATTTTGAATCTTTTATTAAAAGAAATAATCGCACAATTGAATCTTTTATTAAAAGAAATAATCGCACAATTGATTATGACTAGAAAATATTGAATTTGGAAATATTCTTCCCAGATGAAATTGGTTGATTAGTTCCTTCATACACAGAATTGTTTAGTTTTTCATCCAGTTCTTTGATTCTTAAATTCAGGTGTCACTTTCAATTCTTCTGCTATTTCCTTTGCAGTTATTAAAGAAGATTCATGTTACTTTTAGAAAATTTTAAAAGGCATTTTAAATGTGAATTTGTAGTGTTGATATATATATATATATTGGAATTTTGAAATATCTTGTGCACATTATTTACTTCATTCATTATGTCATACTAAATAACCAAACTTAATAAAATTTCAAATGAAATAAGTTTATTTTCTATTGATTGGATTTCGGATTTTGTTTTTGTCATTGGTAATGTTCACAAAGGTATTTCCAAGTTAGAGAAAATTATAGTACTTGGTTATCTCACAGATGTTGCATTTTCATGTTTGACATGCTCTTTGAATATATCCCAGCTTATCACAGAACTTGCAAAAATATTATATATGCTTTCTAAAGTCCCCAAAAATGAATTTGCAAGAGATGATTTTGAAATGTCTCCAAAAACTAAATTCAAATTATGAATTCAGCAGGGCATATATTGTGCTTTAGAATTATTTTTCAGGATAAATGCTTGTACACCTTTGTATATACCTCTCATATTAGCTCCATTATTGTACCCCTATCCTTGACAGTTCCCTAAATATAATTCCTCATTTTCTAATATGCTTTTAATTTTGGCTGATAATCCTTTTCCTATTGAGACTTTTAGTGTTTCAAGCAAATAGATTTTTCTTGTATACTCATCACTTTCAGAGTCATCTACATTAACATATTTTAAAATAACACAATTGTTCTTGATGGCTTACACCTGGAGTATCGTCTAATAAAATTGTGAAATACTTAACTAGATTTATTATTTCCTTTCTAACTTTTTTAACCAAAGCAGAAATCAATTCGTCTTGCATTCTATGAAATAAATAGGAACACAATGCTGATTCTACGCAATGATCCAAATGTTCTTTCATGATTGGGACAAATCTTGCAAGTAATTCTATGAGAGCTAAGAAACTACCATTGTGCAGTTTAAATAAAGCATCGCTACTTCCCCTGAACACCAAATTATGCTCTAATAAATATAAAATTGCATCCACTATTCATTCACAAACATTTTAAATGCTGTGTTTTGTTTTTTCATGTTCTTTGTCAATAGTGTTTCCTAGTTTCAAATTCTTTTCGAGTTGTAACAAACTGTATATAACATGTAAATGATATTCTGACCTTTTGTGATTTTGTAATCCCAATTGTTAAGTCTGGTCAAACACAGAGAAGTGGTATTTGAAGACAATAATTTACATGCCTAACACAATGTAGCATCATTGTATTTTGAGTAGAGTAACCATTTTAATTCTTGATGTTTCCAATTCATTAATTTTCTTAAATAATAATTTTCAGAAAAACTTCATTTATTTTATCTTTCAGAAAATTATAGTTTATTACTTGTGTCACACCATTTTGTATGGTAGCCATTCTAAATTTATCAGTTATAATTTCAGGCCAAGTATCAGGATTCGTTGATATCGACATTATCATCTTCATCGCTTTGTTATTCTTTGTTTGATGCTGACAAAAAATCCTCCATCTATATGTTTGCCTCTACTTCATGATTATCTTCCTGTTCTTCAGTTTTCTTATCATGATTATCTTCTGTTCTTCAGTTTTCTTATCATCGCTTTCCTCTTCATTAAAACGAGCTAGATTTATGATGATCAAATTGTTTTTGTGGATGTTGCAAGTAGTGTAATTTCATTTCCATGAGTGTGATCTACCAATAACTGTGAATTGTGGTTTTTTCAGTTTGTTGCACATTTTCAGTTTTTAAAAATTTTGCAAGAGAGTTCCTCTGTTTTTCCGCAATTTCTTCTTTTTTTCCTTTTCAATTTATCAGAACCATACATACTATCTTCCTACATCTCTGTCTCTACTAGGCATGTTGCTATATTGTCTAAAAACATAAAACACTATAAGAAGTATAGAATAACATACGTAAGTAAATAAAATAAACAATATATATATTTACAATTCACTTTTTTACTAGTATGATTATGACAACAATGAAAGTCATATTTTCCTTTGTCTTGATAATGGATATATTTCTAATTATATTATTCAGTAAAGTTCCATAATATATTAAATTAAACTCTTGTCTTCTTTTTAAATACAAATATTTTATTTATTTCACACACAATGAAACGTTTTTTTTTTTCACTAATCGCACTAGCTAACTGCAAGTTTAGTGATTGACTCAAAGCACCCAACTTTGCCTTGGATCGGTTGATATGAAATATGCACTAATTGCATGATAATATTCAAATGTATGTATATTTGGATTAAAGCAACAACAACAACAAAAAAAAAGAAAATGAAACCATTTTGATTTTACAAAATTAGTCAGCGGCATGGTGTTATACTCTCCTCAGGCCAGCCCTGACTCTAGGAATAATATATTTTTCTATTAATGTAGTTGAGGTTTACTGTTAGAAATAACTGAATGTTTCTGATATTATATTTGACTGATTGCTATCTGCAACAAATACTATATGAATGATTGCTTAAACTATGCTTGATTGAACAAAGTTAATATTGAATTTTCTTTGCAGTCTGATGTCTAGTAAAATCTTCTTTTTGAAATGTATTACCACTCATTTGTTGACCACAAAACATTTTTCAAAACTCGAACTAATTCATCTGTCTGTGCAAGGATTTTTTAAAAAATCTCTAACCTTATGGTTCTGCTGGAGTAGGTTTTTTTTTTTCAAATTTAATTTTTAATATTTTTCAAATTAAAAATTTGAGTATTTATGCTATACTATAGCTGTGACAAAAATGAATTTTGTGCAATTAGTTCAGGTGATAAATTATTATTTTCATCATTGATTAGATACATTTAAATGTATATTTTTGACAATTATATTTTTTTTTGCAACAAACCACTATAATTAAAATTGTCTATGTCTATTAAGTTCAATTCCCTATCTATTGTGATAGTCTGGGTTTTTCACCAGAAGAGGGGGAATGCATCTAATTATAGTCGGACCTAGAGTCTTCAGGTAGGATGACAAGAATGACACGATGAAGTAAGTAACCAATGGGCTAGCTCTAGATTTACACATAAATCTAGACAATATAGGCTAGTTCATCCATACCTCACCCCTCTTTCGGATTCCATACATGCCTCAGAATTCAAATCCAGGGATAATGTTGCACTCATCTCTCTTCAGCTATGAATTTATCTTAATTAGAAATTACAGTACATTTATATGGGTCCCAATCTAGTAGAAGATTCATTTAATCTGATTATTGTATTATAATGTACAAGATGTGTGTGTGTGTGCACGCCTATGTATGGTGGTGAACTGATGAGCGGGTGGAGAAATAATTTTGATAAACTAGAGACCATTTAATGAGGATCAAATTGACAATATTTATTTATAAATGAAACAAAAATTGAAAAACTCTTAACAAAAAAAGAAATAATTATATACATGAGTATGTGTCAAGTATATATCCCTATCATACTAACAATTAAATATATTCATTACACCAACCCTTCCCATGATAGGCATACATGAATAGACACTCATTACATACAAAGTGGGTAAAAGTGACAAAAAAAATCATTAATTCAATGTTACATTGATTATGAAGCTAACTAACTATTTAACAAAAATATATTCAGTAGCTTCTTGGTTTAATTCCAGCTGTAGCAGTTTTCTCCTCAGAAGACCCCCTTCCCCCCTTTAACTATATATAAGTTTAATAGAAAAGACCATTCATGCAAGAATGTTAGTCATACATACTGAATAAACAAATATGAACAATGGTTAGTCAACAAGAAAAAAAATAACAAACTCTGTCCTATAGCAAGTGTATGTTTTTTTAATATGGAACAGTAGTGAATAAAGTCTTACCTTTATTCCATATTGTAATAAGGATTCTGTGGGTAATCTTCCCCAATGTTATGTTATCACTATGAAGGGAGAGTTATCTAAACTTTATTTAATAATAATAAAAATTTCTAGTTTAACAACCTTCTTCCCTACATTTTCCTGACTTTAGCTATAATGGACTTGTCCAAGTTACAGAAATTTCGGTTCCCAAATTTGGAAGTAAAAAAAAAAAATACAGAATTCTACAAACATACACATAATTAAAAAAAAAAATCATACAACAAGTTAATATTTTCTTCAGATAATTGGTATAAGGTTTGTGAATTAGGTAACTAATCTCTCTGGTAGATACAGTCCGTCATTGTTCTGGTCAACCTGCTACAACAAACCAAACATTCCTCACGGAGACTCCTCAGTGACATATTTGGAATCATGTTATTTCCATCTCCTATTGTTGTTCTACTTTCTGTACCCATCTGGATATTTTACATGAAGTATTTGATGTTTCGGTAGGCGTTACACACATGAGTACTAAACTATTGCATTTTCTACGGTCATGCCGGAAAACGGTCATGCCGGAAAACATTGTTTTGCACACATAAATAGTTAAAATCTTCTTAATTCAGTGTTTTCTGTTAAATGATTTTTATAATAACAGAATTATTCCATCATTTATATATAATTACTCTGTTGATGTTCTAATTCATTCTTTTATATGTATTTAAAGAATAGCGTGGTCAATAGCATGGTCCTTTTTATTTTAAATGTCTATTTAAATCAGCTCTATTACTTCTTCCAAATGCTTGAATTTATTAAAATTGTTTTTGTTTAAATATCAGCCATAATTTCTTGCAATTTGTTTTACAACAGTCCAACAAATAATTTGAAGTGTTCAAATAAGCCATCTATAAGATTTAAACATTCGATTTTCTGAAGTTGTTTTTATACAGCCTTTGCCTTATTTTACAATAGTAAAAAGATGACAAAAATGAATTAGGTTTGTTTTTGTACTGCCCTCAGCCTTCGTTATCCAGTATATTTGCATCTTATTTCCTTTTCTATTGCTGTGTGAATGCTATTGTTGCGTGTATTACATTAATTATAAGCAAAATAAAATTACCTAGTAGAATTATGCTTTCATCTTCCTTATTTGGTTCCATAGTGACTGGTTTGACATTAGGTCATTATTATGCTTACTTAGTCCAAGTTTTCTAAAATGATGTACAATATACTGATATTAAAATCATTGTTTACATACATATATATTAGTATGATTTTTTTTTTCTTTTATTGGGGTTTTCATCTTTCTAATAAATAAGTAAAATTGATTTATCTTGATACTTCCTCAATATAGTTTAAAATACACATTTGTTGCATGTGTGTGTATATATATAGGTGTGGGTTTAGTTATTTTATAAGTGAAAACATATGTTTAGTTGGCTATCAACTAAAGTTACATTAAAAATGAGCTTGATTTGATGGTGAGAGTGACAAAGGTTAGATTGTAAGCTACTCTTACACTATGGTAATAAAAAGTCTTTGCAATCACAAATTATAACATTTATATAGCTTGTCATGGTTATACAAATATTAAATGTGAAAATTATTTTAATTTTTAATTCTGAAAGACACAGTTCTCTCTTTTTATTTTTTATTATGAAGTCAAAATATTCTGATTAGTACAATAAATGAACAATAGAAATTATTTAACTCTGTATATTTGTTTCTAACATATAGATATATTTGGGGATTCATATCTTTAATGTCATAAATAGATAACTGTCTACATTTTGCTCAATGTTTTATGATTGTGATGTCATAATATTAAAAACTTTTATTTTTTAAATTATTACCCTCATTTAAATCTTGACAATTTTTGTACTATTTCAATTTTAAATTTGTATTGGCATTTTGACTAAATTAATGATTGACATACATATGTATATATATTATTTTTATTGATTTTGTCATAGCATTTGATTCAATCAAATGGGTCTCTGGCATTGTTTGAAATTAATTAGGTATCAGCAAAAGTTTTTTTTTTTTTTTTACAGCTTCAAAATGATTGAATGAGAGGAATTTTTATTATTACTAGTGAAAAATCTGAGGCATTTGAAATAAAAACTGATGTTAAACAAGAATGTAAATAAAAACTAATTTCAATTTTATTTTTCACTTTAATGATATTAGCTCATTGGGATATTTTATAGATGATTTCATGAAACAATCATCAAAATGCAATAGAGGTTTGGTAGAATTTTTAGTTTGAATCAATTAAAGGCAAAAATATAGACTTCATTTTTTTAGTTTCTGTATTTTTACAGCATTCTTTTAATATATTGTCCTTGCCAAATCAAATCAAAAGATGATCTACAGAATATACTTAATGCTCTGAATACAACTTATAAAAACTTTAGTATATAATTAATTTTCAGCAATTTTTCACTTGAGTAATTATCATTTTGAGAATGTGGGTCAATTGAATTATCTTGGTAGTTTTTAAGTAGAGAGGTATGTAGTTAATTATTGAAGTGCAACATAAACTCTGATGTGTTGCTTCTCTATTCAACAAGTTACAATGTTTTATCATAATATAATTATTGTAGTTAAATTGGTTGTATTTAGAACTTATTTTATCCAGTTGGTTGACAGGGAGACTTGGATCCCCTATGAATGTAACAAAAGCATTAAAAAAAATTCATTTAAGGATGTTTATAAAATTCTAAAAATATGGCAACATCATAAGGCTAACCAATATGTTTTTCAGTTTGCTGAATGTGATGTTATTAATTCTACTATTGTAAAATCATATCTTTGGATTGGATGTGTGAAGAAATGAATAAAGAATTTATAAAAATAATTTTACCATGATTTTCTTGGTATTAGGCAGACTTATAAAGATTATCTTAAAGATTAATATTTTATGAAACTCATTATTAAATCTTAAGCTGCAATAATTGCATCATGTCATGTGAGTTATATATTAACAAAATGTAAGAAAACTTTTATAGATGGAGAAATGATAAATTGATAACCAGCAATTTATTAATTTATTCAGAGCAAAATTGAAATTATTTTTGCAATTAAAGATGCACAACTTTTCTGTACTACTGCTATGTGTTGTATAAAAATTTTAAATTCTGAACTGGTCAAACAATTAATTAAATTTGTTTTTTTTTTTGCAGATGATGAAACTTTTGACATACTTATTTCTCAGCATTAATATTTTTATTAGAATGTTTTTTAAGGATATGAATAAGAAAGGAGATTTATTCACATTATTACTCTTTAAAGTAGAAAATACAAAGTGAAGATATCTGTGTTTTCAAAATATATATATTGGAAAAAATTCCAATTTATAAAGTTGTATCAATGACAACTGATGGGGCATTGTCAGTAACCAGAACAATCAATGAATTTTGGGTTATATATACAAGAGTTGAAAATGATATAAGAAAGTATAACTGTGAAATAGCGAGGAAAGCTGTAGAAGAAAATAAAAGTCTCAAGAATGTTAAACAACATTTTGGTATTGGTAGGAAATTTATATCTGCAATAAGAAAAAAAGATGGAATTATTACTAAAAAGAGAGATGACATCATGAAGTTGGTAGAAGATTTTTATCAAGAATTATATAGTAATAAAGAACAAGTACCTCCTATATCTATTACATCTTCCGAATTGCCCAGAATTTTAAATGAAGAAGTGAGACATGCAATTAAATGTATGAAGAAAGGAAAGGCTCCAGGAAATGATGAAATTATAATTGATATATTAAAAGAAGCAGGTGAAGAAATAGAAACAATTTTAGCAAAGTTATATACCAAATGTCTAAATGATAAAGATGTACCGGAAGATTGGAAGAATGCAGTAATAATATTAGTATTTAAAAAAGGTGATAAAGAAGATATTAGAAATTACAGATCTATCAGCCTTTTATCAGTTTTATATAAAATTTTTACCAAGATAATTACAACTCGTCTACAGAGAACTTTGGATTTCCACCAACCAAGAGAACAAGCTGGATTTAAAAGTGGTTTTAGTACAATAGATCATATCCAGGTATTGAGAGAAGTCATAGAAAGGACAAATGAATATGAGTTGTCATTATGTTTTGGATTTGTAGATTATGAAAAGGCATTCGATTCTATACACATTTCTTCAGTGATTAAAGCATTGGATCATCAAGGTATAGATCCAGGATATTGTCATATTTTAAAGAATATTTATAAAAATGCAACAGCAACAATTAGATTACATAATGATACTGGAAAAATCAACATTGAAAAAGGTGTAAGACAAGGTGACTCCATATCTCCAAAACTTTTTTTTACAGCAGTGCTGCAAGAAGTATTTTGTGGATTAAAATGGGAAACTAAAGGAATGAAAGTAAATGGAGAGTATTTAAGTCATTTAGATTTTGCAGATGATGTAGTTGTTTTTTGCAAATAATGCTTCAGAGCTGCAGGAAATGTTGCAGGAGTTAGCAGATGAAAGTAGAAAAGTAGGACTAAAGATAAATGTTAAAAAGACTAAAGTAATGTTTAATCAATTTGCTCAAAATATGAAAATAAAGATTGATTATGAAGAATTAGAAAAAGTTAACAGTTACAAATATCTTGGTCAGATTATTAATACAGATGGAAACATAATGGAGGAAATTAATCATAGAATTAAACTTGGTTGGAGTGCTTTTGGCAGAAATAACTTGATACTAAAAGGAAATATGCCTATGTGTTTGAAAAGAATGGTTTTTAACAAATGTGTTTTACCAGTTCTTACTTATGGATCTGAGACTTGGACACTTAATAGAAGAGCAATACAGAGACTTCAGACCACTCAAAGGAGTATGGAGAGATGTATGTTGGGAGTAACAAGAAGAGATCGAAAACGCAATGTATGGGTAAGACAACAAACAGGTGTTACTGACCTTATTGAAAAAATTAAAAGATTGAAATGGAGTTGGGCTGGACATATTGCTAGAAGAAATGATAATAGATGGACAATTGAAATTTTAAACTGGATTCCAAGAGATTTGTAAAAGACCCAGAAAGAGACCACATGTGAGATGGATGGATGAAATAAGAAAATGTGCAGGGGTGTTGTGGAAAAGAGAAGCTAAAGATCAGAGAAGATGGATTAAACTTGGAGAGACCTTCATCCTGCAGTGGATTGATAATGGTTGATGATGATGATGATGATACAAGAGATGGTGATTTCCCAGGTTTCTTTTCATATCAATGTATTATTCATTAGCAAGCCCTCTGTTGTAAAACTATATATAAATTATGTTATAAGAATTTGCATGAAAATTATCAACTTTGAATTAAAATCTCCAGAGAATAGTTGGGCTCAACTATAAGAAATTGAATCTGAGAATGGTCAATTGTTATATCATGAAGTTGCCCATTGGTTAAGTTGAGGAATATTTAAAAAAAAATTCGGAGATCTATTAGAAGAGGGAAAAGATTTTTTTAGAAAGGAAATGCACATTGAACTTAGTAATGATATTTGGTTAATGAATTTAGTTTTAATTTGTCTATATACTTATCAAATTAAATTTACAATTGTAAGAAAGAAGCAAAGCAATAGATGAAGTTACTGGTTGTATTAATACTTTTAATAATAAATTAATGCCGTTACTTGTCCAATTGATGAAAAATGAATTGAAAAATATTTCTGATGAATAGTTAGAAAAAATGAAGTACTTTTGACAAAGATAAATATTATGGGAATTAATAACTCTTTGACTCTAAATTTGAGATATGTTTCCAAAAATTTACCAGACTAGAAACAGTATAATATCTTTGACATTGTTGATGAAAAACAAATGACTAAAAATATAAATCTTTTTTATGGAGGAAAATGAAATTCTCCTATAAAACAATATAATATTATAAACACACAATTCAGAGCCTAAAAATCATTTTTGGAGTCTATGAAGTCTAATGGATGAAGAAGAATATTCAAATCTAAAAAAAGTTGCATTTAATTTAACACCATTTTTAGCTCTACCTCTATGTGTCTACATTTTCAATAATGAATACCTTGAAAGTCAAAATCCCATTCCTATTTCACAGATTTAGAATTATGTACAAGTGTAACAATTAGTAAGTATATATCCAGATATTCAAGTTTAGTGAACAACATGAAGTTCACAACATTGAGAACTTAATAAATTTTCATGTTTCTACTTGTAATTTATATTTTATATTGATATTTTTATTATATATTGAATTTTTGAAATAAAAAATTAGTATTATTTGTAATAATTGATATATTATTTATAATTATTATTATATTGTGATATATAGATCGGGTACCATGATACTTGGAGAAAATTATGTATAGCCTTTTTTTATCAAAGGTCTGTCCATCTCTACTTTAAATGATGCAAATAGTTAGACCATATGGATCAGCATACCAGTAGTAAAAATTATTTTAAGCTTAATAGCAATTTGAAAACTATATTAAAACAATGTAATGCAGAGATCTTAAGTCTATTTCATTCAATTATTAATTTAACTTTGTCATATGATGTTTCTTTTAAATTAAAAACTTTAGACATATATTTAAAGTAATTCCAAAATAAATAAATTGAAGAATATAAATTAAATATCTACAAGATTTAATGGCCTGTGTAAATAAAATTTAAAAAAAGTTTTATTGAATATGAATTTATTTTTAGATAAAGCATTGTTTGAATAATTTTATTTATGATGGTCTTATCTTTTTTTATTTTTTTTCTTAATAAATGAAATATCCAATATATTTATTTTTAAAAATTATCAAAAAAACAAAAATGGTAAATAATCAGCTGGAAAAAGATGCGTTTTTATTCTTCACAGATGTCTTAAATCAGTATCACATAGGAAAACTCTTAATATTCACTGCATGTTTTTTTAATATTCCATCTTTCATCACCATGTTTTTTCATATTTTTTTTTTTTCATGGTAAATAATAATTAAAAAGGAAATAATGAATTTATTTCAGAAGTTAAATTTTTTCTGGTTTTTAATAATTAACAGTTTCTCTTTCTTTAAATTTATTTTCCTGTAAATGCAAACATATGTGAAATTTATTATAAGTCTCATTTAAGAGAAATTGAGGACTTTTATACAGGTGTATATAATGTCTTTGAATAGACCAAACAATAATTTGAAATTATTATTGAAATTTAAATGTTGGAACAGAAAAACATTTGAAATTGACCATCAATATCTTGGTAGATTTTGTCTCTTTAGGTTTACATTAATACTTATATCTTAAATTTCATTGTTTTCTGAGATTATGATATACATTAATACAAAGGTAAAGAAATAAAAGGTATTAAGAAATTCAGTGGTATCAGCAGATATTTCTGCTCATCATGTTAATGAATTAAAATTTGTTTTGAAGATGTCTTGGATTTGAATGATACCAATAAGAAGATAAAAGATAACTTACGAAAATTAAATACACTGTATAAAGATTTTTGTAAAATGATATAGAAGGGAATTAGTGATGGTAACAGAAAATATAATTGACAAATTGCAAATAAGTAAATAAATAAAAATCATATAGTTCATTCACACTATATAATATTTAACTGCTTTATGCAATTTAGCTGAATCAAGTTTTTTTATTTCATTTTTTAGATGTGAATCAATCCTAAAACTTTTAGCCCTTAAATCCAGCATTCTACCATTGCACTAATCAACACAGGGCACAAATGGAAAAGACATCTATAGAGGAGAATAAAAATATCAAAATATAAAACATCTTAATGTTGGGAAGAAGGTTATTTCAGCAATGGGAAAAAAAAGTAGTATAGTTAACGAAAAACAAAGAATAGAAATAATACCATGAAGTATGTAAAATTTTAGTAGTTACAAATAGCAGAAAACAAAGTAGCTTATACAATAAAATCAGTTCAAATGTTACATATTCTAAATCAGCCATTGCCAATCCTTTTTTATCTAAAGCCACATACATATTTTTTATGCTACATGTACTGCAAAATAATTATATTTTATAATATGGTAATGTAAAAAATAAAACTTTATTTAAAAATTAATGTGATTTTTAATGTAAACTTTTGACTATTTATAATTGTCTCATGTTATTCTTAAAAAATTCTTCACACATATCATTTTAGAAATGGCTGATTCTTAAAGATAGGTTGATGTAAACAACATGAGACATATTTGATACACTTTTGTATATTCTAGTATTTTTCAGGCACTAATTCCCAAAATTCAACATACTTTTTCACTCCCTTTTTTTTTTTGAAAAAAAAAAAAAAATCCAGATGCATATCATTTTTAATCTGGATGAATTTATCAAATAGCTTTGCATAATCTTATCTTCTAAATATTAGGGATTTTCTATAAACAACATTCTTAATATTTCTTAAATCTTGAAATTTGCGCTTAAATCTTTTGTATAAGGCAGCTAAATAATTTGAAATCATGTTATAGTTTTTTTGGGCAAATGTGAATATCATCTTATTTAGCTTTTATTATAGTTGGTGCTATGTATATGTTCAAAACAATTATATATATATAAGAATATTATAATAACGTGAAAGCTAAACACCTTCAAACAGATACGCTTTAAAATGCTTACGTGACAGCCAATCAGATGGAATAATGGCATCACATGGGACTCTAAATTCTAAAACACAAGCCAGAACTATTAGAAAAAGATGGGACCCATCTTAATCTATGCCTCAATTATATTTAAATAAGCCAGACTCAAGCATTTTGAACGAAGAGTGTGAAGCTTAAATACCTTCACATTTAATCCACTAAATATTATATATATAAATTAACAACGCGAAATCATCCGATTTACAATGAAGCAATATTTTTAAATCTAATGAAATGATATTAATAAATGTAAATATATTAAATTTAAGCGTAAACAGATAATATTACAATAACGTGAAAGCTAAACACCTTCAAACAGATACGCTTTAAAAATGCTTACATGACAGCCAATCAAATGGAATAATGGAATAATATATTTACATTTATTAATATCATTTCATTAGATTTAAAAATATTGCTTCGTTGTAAATCGGATGATTTCGCGTTGTTAATTTATATATATAATATTTAGTTGATAAAAAATCAAGTCATATGACCTAATTTTAATAAAGCTCCTATTTACAAATGTTATATATAGAGTAAGTTAAAAACAAACTCTTATGAAGCTTCAAAAATACCCTCAACCTCAGACCGCGGTTTCTGCCTCTAGCGTCATCAGTGAGGTGCTAGGGAATAAAAATACTAGAACTAGTCCAGCATTTTATCAATGCCTAACTATTGAGAAGAAAATCTGAAACTTTCAGACATTTAAATGTCCAAAAATCCAGCTATCTAACTCAAATAGCCGTATGGGACTGAACTAAGTTCAGATACACCATATATTAATAGCTCAATAGTTAGGCATTGATAAAATGCTGGACTAGTTCTAGTATTTTTATTCCCTAGCACCTCACTGATGACGCTAGAGGCAGAAACCGCGGTCTGAGGTTGAGGGTATTTTTGAAGCTTCATAAGAGTTTGTTTTTAACTTACTCTATATAATATTTAGTGGATTAAATGTGAAGGTATTTAAGCTTCACACTCTTAGTTCAAAATGCTTGAGTCTGGCTTATTTAAATATAATTGAGGCATAGATTAAGATGGGTCCCATCTTTTTCTAATAGTTCTGGCTTATGTTTTAGAATTTAGAGTCCCATGTGATGCCATTATTCCATCTGATTGGCTGTCACGTAAGCATTTTTAAAGCGTATCTGTTTGAAGGTGTTTAGCTTTCACGTTATTATAATATTATCTGTTTACGCTTAAATTTAATATATTTATATATATAAGAAGTAAAGTTAATAATAGTAGAAATGTATCACACTGAATGGAGGAACTTTTATGTCAGATAAAATTTAATTAGCTAGTATTCAGTGCTTAATTATTTATAAAACTAATTAATATAACAAAATCTCTCTCATTTTGTATTGACTATTTTTTATATAATTAATGTATGTTTTATTAAACAAAAAATATATTTCTACTATTATTAATTTTATTCCAAAAGATGATATACATATACTATTTTGAACTCTGATATATCAGTTGTTAAATTGTGCAGTATTTGGTTTTTGTAATTTCTCATAATAAATGCTTAGTTTCTCATTAATTAGAGTCTTAATTATTAGTAATTTAGTTTAATTAGATATAACTATTAATTTCTTATATCTATTTTTGCCTCATAAATGAGTGTACTTATACTGTAGTTTTTAAAATAAATATTTTAGTCACCATTTGTGAAATTATTCTACTTTCAGCCTATAAACAGTGATTGACTCACTCTTTCATTGTACAGAAAAATTAAAAAATACTCTATCCATCATTTTCAAGATCTATGTAAACTTTATTGTTTTGTTATAAAAATAAAATAATTTCTTGCCGCTAAGGAAAATAATAATCCAGAACTTTTCCTCTGCTTAGCCATCACATGGAGATATGCAAAAGAATATCGCTAAAATTATTGTTCATTTTCACATCTAATTAAGGTCCAACAAGGAAAAGAATCCTTAAATGATTTATGTTTCATGGTATAATGACAAACAATGCTTTTTTTTTTTTTTAATATAACACTTTCATGTCAAACAAGTTGCTGAACTATATTTATTTTGCATGACAAAATATTTTTCTCCCCAATTGCTTTGAAACACTATTTTCATCTGATATTTTTTGTTTGTAAAAACACTCCTGCCATTGTGAGTAATTAAATTATAGTTTGAACTTAAAACAATATGTTTCAAAATAACCACAAGTTTGTTGTCATAATTAACACTTGAAATTTTAAGAAACAAAAACTGTTACTCATTGATGTAATTACATAACGTAAAACAAACAAATGTCATGAATGCGGTTTCTGATCGAAGCAATGGCAGAGGGCATAGGTGCTACACATCTTAAGATTTTAAAAACAGATTAATAAGTGTATACTTAGGACTGCATATGGACCAAAGGCCACAGGCTGAATATGACTGTTCTAAATGAAGAAATAAATTTTGTAATTAAATCAGCGAGAAATGATTAAAAAGTAGAAAAATTCTTGAGATATTTATTTGCGTAATGGATGATATAATAGGTGATGGAGGAAATTCATTTATGATATTGCTATTTGAGGCAAAAAAGTTATTAGGAATTACTTAATTATTTTTAGAGAACATTGAAGTCAATCCATTCAATGAATCATATTTATAGAATATTAAATCACAAGTTTCATTTCACACTGGATTTGTAGATAACATTTTATAAGCATTTCTTTTATGATCAAAGCTTTGTAACAGTAAAGCATGGAGCCATGATATTTTAAAGTTGAAGAATATTTACATGAATGCAATAGTAAGAAACTTCATAGTGATACAAAGAAGATAGCATTGGAAAGGCTGTATTGCAGCATACAGTAATTCCATTTCTTTAAAGCTTTATAACAGTATTATGGAAAATATTTTGTGGAATAAATTTGGAAGCAAAAGAAGATTATTCAAATGTTTTTCTTAAATGATGCTTAAGAAAATGGAGGGGAAATGAGCTATCAGGTAAAAGCAAAAAAAAAAAAAAAGGTTATGAGATAAAAACATTTAACGAATTTCTAAAAAAATAAAATAAAAATTGATAATAATGAATTACAAATTAAAATTATTAATGCCTTGGTTATTATAGATTGAAACACAATGAATGAACTTAACCATGGAATTGCTAATTGAAATGTTCTTGATAAAAATAATATTAAAAGAAATATATCTATGCAACATGAAAAGTATTTTGCTAAATGTGTTCTGACAGTATTTATGGATTTGAGATTTTGACATTTAATAGAAGTGCAATCCTAAAACTTGAATCCCTTGAATTAAATGTGGAGAGTGGTGCAATGGTTAACAAAGAGGTATTAAAGGCTAAATACATTGGTGAAAGATTAAAAATTCTGGCCCCTTTCATTGAAAGCTAAAGTTTTAAAATAGATCACAGGAAATTTTAAATAACCTAGAAAGAGATTAAGTGGATAGATAAGTAAGTTTGCTGGAGTGATGTAGATATATAAAACTTCTGGTCAGAAATATTGAAATAAAATCAGAGGAAATTTTTTCTCATTGTGAATTGATAATATTTAAAAAATGAAATATGTATAATTAAATCTTTGGTAATTGTAGTACAGTATTTAAAATTAGGTAATTTACTACTTATTTTTATCTTCTGCTTAAATGTTACATAAAATATTACATTTTATTGAAGCTAAATATGCTAAAATTTAAATATGCAGAAAGTTTATAAATGATTACAGTATTTAAATTAACACTACATTTTGTCTGGGAGTCATTAAACAAAGTAGAATAAGTAATTTTTAGATATTATGGTAGTTCATTAAGTTTAATTTATTTATTTAGTTTTCCATTGTTCTCTGAATAAGAGTTATTATCCATAAAGATAACTAATGATTTATAAGTCATTTACTATCTTTGTTGTTAATAGAAACATTTGAATCCGTCTTGGCGGAATTTTTTTTTTACCAATTGTTCCTCATCAAACATAAACTGAAAGAGAGCAAAATTAATTTAATTACATAAATATAATTCACATTTTTAATTTATCAGTGCTGGATGAAACTTCCTGCAGAATCCAACTTACTTTCACATTTACTAAGTGCAGTTTAGGTGGAGGGGGATTTGACATTCCTTCCCAGGTTTTTTTTTTTTTTTTTTGCAAAATTCAATTCAATTTAAAGCATTTCTGTTTAAATATATAAATCATTTTCAGTGAGACAGATTAAATGCAGTATACAATATATATATTAAAATTCAAGTTATAGTAGTGAGTAAATGTGTGATATCAATAGAATTGAAAATTGCTCTTCTTTGTACAATAGAATGAACTACTAAAAGTTCTAGCCATTGTTATTTTTAATTTTTTTCATAGTATGTATGGAGTTTTACAAACTCCTGTTTTATTTTACTTATATAATTTGATGGAATACTAAGTTCTCATGTAGAATATTATATAATACAGATGGGTCTTTTAATTATCTTTGAATTACAATACAAAAATAATGTTGAGTCTAATCAGTGTTTATATATATAATAAACTTGAGTATGTATTTACTAAAGAGGATCTATCATTGTTACATTATTATGATTGCATATTTCTGATCTGAAAGAG
The DNA here is from genome assembly GCA_028023455.1 of Epiperipatus broadwayi. Taxonomy (NCBI): domain Eukaryota; kingdom Metazoa; phylum Onychophora; class Udeonychophora; order Euonychophora; family Peripatidae; genus Epiperipatus; species Epiperipatus broadwayi. Next base: position 8,774,927 of record JAQFVV010006222.1, read on the forward strand.
CATCATAAATAAAATTAGTCTTTTAAACAATTTTTTTTATATATATTGGAGAAATTTTTATTATTTCTTATTATTCTGTATATAGTTTTAAAAAGAAATTATTTCACACTCAGCTGCCTACTATATATATACAATTTTAATGCACAAATCAGCGCATAACAGCAGAGCTTCTTCAAATTAAATCACAATTTATTATAAACTTAATATAAATTATAATACATAATAAATAATGCCGAGCGCTTTCAAGAGAACTTAGCTCTCATAATCATGGGTAACAAAGAGTAAGCGTAACAAGGTTGCTATGTGTAAATATATGCAGATATATGTAAATTAATTGAAATATATGCGTAAATCTAATTAACCCATTTCTTAGAAATTTTATAACACGTATCTTTCCTATTCATAGCCTTATCATCCATGGCAATAAAACATGCCTCCTTCACCTTTCTCTTAACATCATTTCTTTCCCTACAAACTATTCTTGGATTTTCAGGTTCACATGAATGACCAGTTAATTTCTGATGCATTGCGAATATTGAGGTGTAAGCTGGGTCTGCTTGGGCCTTTCTGTAAGAATATCTGTGCTGGGACAATCTTGTTGAGAGAGTTGCTTTCGTTTCTCCATAGTATGATGCCATGCAGTTATTTTCTGGGCATGAGATATTATAGACAGCCTGAGAAATGTTGTTGGGTGTTACAATGTCTTTTGCATTGTTGATAATTCTATTGGTATTAGGGGGTGTGTGAAAACATAGTTGAAAATCTCTATTAAACACTGAGTAAAGTTTTCTATGGGCGTTTGCAAAGTATGGCAACAATATTCTATTTTTCTGCTGCTTAATTGCGTTGTTATTTAATTTACTGTAAAATTGTCTAATTTTCCCATCAATACTATTTTGTTTGAAACCGATATTTAATAAATCGTTTCTATATAAAATCAAATTTGCCCTTTTGTCTGCTTCAAATCTGCAAAGGTGCTCATTCCTATGTAAGAAAGACATCAATCCTGCGAATTTATGAATAGGTGGTGTGTTCGAAAGGGGTTGTATATGGCCTCTTTTTTCTATTGGTTTTATAATCATCTTATAATTGAGTTGTTGACCTTCCCTTTGTACTTGAATATCCAAATATCTAGTTTTCTTGTCGCAATCTTCCATTTCTGTATTTAGCTTCAGATGAGTACACTCTTGTATGTCCAGCTTGATTTTATCTATAATCTCTTCCGTTGCAGCAATAAAAAGGTCATCAACATACCTTGTATATACAATTAACTGAAGTGTTTGTTCATATTTAGGAATGATACTTTTTTCAAAATAATTAAGCACAATACTTGATATGATGCCACTCATGGGTAAGCCCATTGGCCATCCATCATTCATTTGGTACCATTGGTTGTTAAATGTTGCCACAATGTTGTTATTTAACCACTTTAAAAAATCAATAATGAAGTCGATCCTTTTTTGTTCCATATTGTTGTTCTTAAGCTCTTCTTTTATTATGTCAATGGACCTATTTCTATTAATGGAGCCATATAATTCAGTGACATCGAGCACTGCAATTTTAGTTTCTGGTTTCAGTATTTTGTCTTTTATTCTGGCCACAAAATCAAAAGAAGATCTGATGGTATATCTTCCAAAGCCAATAGTGTCAATCAGCCAACCATTTATTAACTTTGCTGTGTTAAAGTAATGCACACCCCCAAAATCAAGCATTAAACGTAAAGGCACATTTGGTTTGTGCATTTTTGCATTTGCGAAAATCCGCGGTTGTGTAGTGGCAGAAGGATATAGTTTATAATACTCAGCTTTTGATATGGCTTTGTTACAATGTGTCTTGAGAATTAAGGCAATAAATTTGTCTTTGTTCAAATTATTATTGAAACTAGCTATTCTTTTGAATTGCAGTTTTTCAATTTGCTGTTTAACTTTTAAATTAAAATTTTCTCTATTCATAAGCACGAATCTCTGGCCCTTATCTTCCTTCATGCAGACTATTTGTTCAATGTCTAAAAATTGCTTAGTGTGCGCTAATTTTATGTCCCAGTTATTTGTATTAATCTTGAGTGTATTCTGGTGTATAGCCTTGGCAATCTGCGTTACATATTTATCTTTATTTGGATTGTTGTCTAAGCCAGCTTCAATGTCTGCTATCAGTTCAATTCTCGGAAATCTCCAATTGCTACCAACAAATCTAGGGCCTTTGTTTAGTACATCTATGATTTCTTCATTTGGTATTTTGTCCGTGAGATTAACAAACATATCAGTTTTCTTTTCTACTATTTGGATATTTTGCTTCCTAGCCAAGAAAGCCAACTTTTTATCAAATTTCTTTTTCAGTACGAGATTTAATTTATCACATTTATTCTTTATATACTGCGGGGTTAATGCATCTTGTACCATTCTATTTTTTCTTTTAATCTGTTTCATCAGAGCTCTCTGACATCCTCTCCTGACCAAATTAAGCGAATACAATCTTACTTGTTTGCAAATTTTGTGCCGATTGTAAACTGACTTGTTTATTTTTATATAACAAAAATTCGGAAATATTTTAAATTCGTCGCATCTCTTTAAAAAATTGACTCTTTGTTGTAGTTTACACACAGCGATACAGGCCTTTAATGTTTGCTTATCTTTATTTGCTTGCTCCATACTAACGAAAATTGTAAAAAGAAATTATTTCACACTCAGCTGCCTACTATATATATACAATTTTAATGCACAAATCAGCGCATAACAGCAGAGCTTCTTCAAATTAAATCACAATTTATTATAAACTTAATATAAATTATAATACATAATAAATAATGCCCGAGCGCTTTCAAGAGAACTTAGCTCTCATAATCATGGGTAACAAAGAGTAAGTGTAACAAGGTTGCTATGTGTAAATATATGCAGATATATGTAAATTAATTGAAATATATGCGTAAATCTAATTAACCCATTTCTTAGAAATTTTATAACACATCCATGGCAATAAAACATGCCTCCTTCACCTTTCTCTTAACATCATTTCTTTCCCTACAAACTATTCTTGGATTTTCAGGTTCACATGAATGACCAGTTAATTTCTGATGCATTGCGAATATTGAGGTGTAAGCTGGGTCTGCTTGGGCCTTTCTGTAAGAATATTTGTGCTGGGACAATCTTGTTGAGAGAGTTGCTTTCGTTTCTCCATAGTATGATGCCATGCAGTTATTTTCTGGGCATGAGATATTATAGACAGCCTGAGAAATGTTGTTGGGCGTTACAATGTCTTTTGCATTGTTGATAATTCTATTGGTATTAGGGGATGTGTGAAAACATAGTTGAAAATCTCTATTAAACACTGAGTAAAGTTTTCTATGGGCGTTTGCAAAGTATGGCAACAATATTCTATTTTTCTGCTGCTTAATTGCGTTGTTATTTAATTTACTGTAAAATTGTCTAATTTTCCCATCAATACTATTTTGTTTGAAACTGATATTTAATAAATCGTTTCTATATAAAATCAAATTTGCCCTTTTGTCTGCTTCAAATCTGCAAAGGTGCTCATTCCTATGTAAGAAAGACATCAATCCTGCGAATTTATGAATAGGTGGTGTGTTCGAAAGGGGTTGTATATGGCCTCTTTTTTCTATTGGTTTTATAATCATCTTATAATTGAGTTGTTGACCTTCCCTTTGTACTTGAATATCCAAATATCTAGTTTTCTTGTCGCAATCTTCCATTTCTGTATTTAGCTTCAGATGAGTACACTCTTGTATGTTCAGCTTGATGTTATCTATAATCTCTTCCGTTGCAGCAATAAAAAGGTCATCAACATACCTTGTATATTTATTATTATTATTATTTTTTTTTTTTCAGAGAGATTTTGGAGAAGTTTTTGTTCTGCAATGATATATATATATATAAGTTAAAATTATTTTAAGTATAAAATAATATATCTTCGAGAGTGTGTAGGACCATGAATAAATAATATGATAATGAACTTCAAAAAATATCTAAGCAAGGCTTTCGACACATAACATCTTTATTAATGCTAGACTACTTTTGATAAAGATGCTCTGCATTGAAAATCCAATTCGGCATTTTTTTGTATTATTTATTAAATGTCCATACATACTTACGGTTATATATATATATCATGATAAGCAAACATTAAAGGTCTGTATCGCTGTGTGTAAACTACAACAAAGAGTCAATTTTTTAAAGAGATGCGACGAATTTAAAATATTTCCAAATTTTTGTTATATAAAAATAAACAAGTCCATTTACAATCGGCACAAAATTTGCAAACAAGTAAGATTGTATTTGCTTAATTTGGTCAGGAGAGGATGTCAGAGAGCTCTGATGAAACAGATTAAAAGAAAAAATAGAATGGTACAAGATGCATTAACCCCGCAGTATATAAAGAATAAATGTGATAAATTAAATCTCGTACTGAAAAAGAAATTTGATAAAAAGTTGGCTTTCTTGGCTAGGAAGAAAAATATCCAAATAGTAGAAAAGAAAACTGATATGTTTGTTAATCTCACGGACAAAATACCAAATGAAGAAATCATAGATGTACTAAACAAAGGCCCTAGATTTGTTGGTAGCAATTGGAGATTTCCGAGAATTGAACTGATAGCAGACATTGAAGCTGGCTTAGACAACAGTCCAAATAAAGATAAATATGTAACGCAGATTGCCAAGGCTATACACCAGAATACACTCAAGATTAATACAAATAACTGGGACATAAAATTAGCGCACACTAAGCAATTTTTAGACATTGAACAAATAGTCTGCATGAAGGAAGATAAGGGCCAGAGATTCATGCTTATGAATAGAGAAAATTTTAATTTAAAAGTTAAACAGCAAATTGAAAAACTGCAATTCAAAAGAATAGCTAGTTTCAATAATAATTTGAACAAAGACAAATTTATTGCCTTAATTCTCAAGACACATTGTAACAAAGCCATATCAAAAGCTGAGTATTATAAACTATATCCTTCTGCCACTACACAACCGCAGATTTTCGCAAATGCAAAAATGCACAAACCAAATGTGCCTTTACGTTTAATGCTTGATTTTGGGGGTGTGCATTACTTTAACACAGCAAAGTTAATAAATGGTTGGCTGATTGACACTATTGGCTTTGGAAGATATACCATCAGATCTTCTTTTGATTTTGTGGCCAGAATAAAAGACAAAATACTGAAACCAGAAACTAAAATTGCAGTGCTCGATGTCACTGAATTATATGGCTCCATTAATAGAAATAGGTCCATTGACATAATAAAAGAAGAGCTTAAGAACAACAATATGGAACAAAAAAGGATCGACTTCATTATTGATTTTTTAAAGTGGTTAAATAACAACATTGTGGCAACATTTAACAACCAATGGTACCAAATGAATGATGGATGGCCAATGGGCTTACCCATGAGTGGCATCATATCAAGTATTGTGCTTAATTATTTTGAAAAAAGTATCATTCGTACATATGAACAAACACTTCAGGTAATTGTATATACAAGGTATGTTGATGACCTTTTTATTGCTGCAACGGAAGAGATTATAGATAAAATCAAGCTGAACATACAAGAGTGTACTCATCTGAAGCTAAATACAGAAATGGAAGATTGCGACAAGAAAACTAGATATTTGGATATTCAAGTACAAAGGGAAGGTCAACAACTCAATTATAAGATGATTATAAAACCAATAGAAAAAAGAGGCCATATACAACCCCTTTCGAACACACCACCTATTCATAAATTCGCAGGATTGATGTCTTTCTTACATAGGAATGAGCACCTTTGCAGATTTGAAGCAGACAAAAGGGCAAATTTGATTTTATATAGAAACGATTTATTAAATATCGGTTTCAAACAAGACAATTTTACAGTAAATTAAATAACAACGCAATTAAGCAGCAGAAAAATAGAATATTGTTGCCATACTTTGCAAACGCCCATAGAAAACTTTACTCAGTGTTTAATAGAGATTTTCAACTATGTTTTCACACACCCCCTAATACCAATAGAATTATCAACAATGCAAAAGACATTGTAACACCCAACAACATTTCTCAGGCTGTCTATAATATCTCATGCCCAGAAAGTAACTGCATGGCATCATACTATGGAGAAACGAAAGCAACTCTCAACAAGATTGTCCCAGCACAAATATTCTTACAGAAAGGCCCAAGCAGACCCAGCTTACACCTCAATATTCGCAATGCATCAGAAATTAACTGGTCATTCATGTGAACCTGAAAATCCAAGAATAGTTTGTAGGGAAAGAAATGATGTTAAGAGAAAGGTGAAGGAGGCATGTTTTATTGCCATGGATGATAAGGCTATGAATAGGAAAGATACGTGTTATAAAATTTCTAAGAAATGGGTTAATTAGATTTACGCATATATTTCAATTAATTTACATATATCTGCATATATTTACACATAGCAACCTTGTTACGCTTACTCTTTGTTACCCATGATTATGAGAGCTAAGTTCTCTTGAAAGCGCTCGGGCATTATTTATTATGTATTATAATTTATATTAAGTTTATAATAAATTGTGATTTAATTTGAAGAAGCTCTGCTGTTATGCGCTGATTTGTGCATTAAAATTGTATATAGTTTTGTAATTTTTTTTTTTTTTGTAATGTGTTTTATAAAAGTTTATCTTATCAAAACTTTTACCAAGACAATGTTATAAGCTTATTTGCTTTTAATTTTTTGGTTGTCTGTGAAATAATTTGCATCAAATTTCTGGATTATTACATTTTTTTTTTAACATTTATTTTCAAATCATTTTTAATGTACCAATATTCAAAATTCTTCAAATTAAAGAATTGTCATCTGATCAGTTGCTAAAGAAAATGATGATGTAATGTAGGAACACCATTCATGTGGTTTTGATTAACATTATTGTATTGGTTCTTGATATAGTAGTTAGCACATTTACACTTCCATGACCATAGATTGGATAAAACTTGGAATATATTCAGTGCACAAGTATGTTTAGAATTTTTGTTTTGTTTTAGTCAAACTGACTAGATATTTAACATTAAGTGGTAATTGTGTATTTAAAGTTAATTTGTGTTGGTCAGGTAAGTGACAAATGAACTAACTGTAAAGAAGAAAAACAATATGATATAACCCATATGATTAATGAGCCTATAGTGTACTTTTAACTTAGCTAGAAAATCAAAAAAGAGAAGAAAAACTATAAAATCCCTCATCAAAAAGCAGTTGAGAAGTCTAGTGATTAATTTCCTTTCCTTTACTGTATCTTTGTTGAGTAATGCTAGAGATGTTTAGCTCTGCAATGAGCTATTTAATGCAGCTTTACCTTTAATTTGTATAATGTGAAAAATACTCTGTTCAAACAGATTAGGAATACTAAAGAGAATTGACAATTATTAAACTTATCAGTTGCTAATTATGGATTTCTTTCTTTACATTCTAATTAAGAATATCTCGATATTCTTTTATTGACTACTATAGGAGGATGAGCTAAGTTACTATGATTTACATAATTGAAATAACACTCAAATTATTTAAGAACTAGAAATTTTAAAATTAAACTCTGCTCCTTTTTGTAACCAACTGTTAAGATGTATTTATGAGATACAGAATATTTGCATGCAAATTTTTTGAAATAATATTCCACTTCCTGGTCTATAGGAGAGGTTTTGCCAACCTCAACCCACAGTGTCAGCTTTGCTCAATAGCTGAAGAAACCATTACCCATCTCCTTCATGACTGCCCATTCCTTAGCCCACTCAGAACTTTCATCCGCCAAAAAGTTTCAATAGACTATAGAAACACACTTTGCATTCAAAATGCCATCAAGACGGGCATTTTTTCGACCATCAGAACATCCATTTTTCTCACTTTTGCAGTCTGGCTCACCAGGTGCAAGTACATCTTTGGACAGGCAGATAACAATGTCAGCAATACCTTCTTAAAACTATTAAGAAGCACTCATGATAGAGACCGGCTTCTTGCACCAGACTGGCTACACATTGAATCCTGGGCTAGCGTAGACTTAGTCGAGTAAGAATTTGCAACCCAAGATCTTCAGTTATTTGTCAAATCTAATTGACAGAAGACTCGAATCCAAAGATTGATTTGTCATTGTATTCTTTTTTGATTTAGTTAATAAAATTCTTTTTTGGAAAAAAAAAAAAAAAATGTGAATGTTAAATATATTACTATTGTGTGCATATGCATTAATGCATTTGAATTGTTTTTGTTTTTTTTTAATTTTTCACATTATAATAATTTTTCATTTGATTTAAATACACAATGTTTTGTTTTTTTATCTTTGTTCATGAAGAGTTTTTTTTTTTCTGCGCTTATGGTATCTATTACAAATTGTTCAGTTCTTTAAATACAGAACATTTGCATTTATATTCACAATGCTTATATAATTAAAAATGATTATATTTAAATTTATATTTTACGAATGTAAAGTGTAAGTAATATTTCTTTTCTTTCTATAGAGAGTTTTAAAATATTTCTACATTCTTTATATGTACAATAGAGCCATATATCTATTATATTTTGTTCCAAGCCCCTCTTTTGTGTACAATGTCATGTACAACAACTCACATTTTATTGATAAACTTAATTTAGAATAAAACATGAATTGTTTATTGATCTGCAAGTGTACAGTTTATTCACTCATTCACTGAAAAAATAAGAAGAAAAAATTTACTGTAATGTTCTTTTATTTTTTAAATAAAATGAATAGTGAGATATTTGTCTTTCATCACAGTTGAATATGCTCTGAGCAATATTCTTTTTCCTTTTTAATAACTTTTTTCTCTTTATGGAAATGGAAATAGTAGTCTTACTATCAAGAAATTACAATCTCTGTAATTGGTTTGATATTTTTTTAAGTCAATATCAACTTTAAATATGTTTTATAAATTTTATAAAACTTTTAGCACAGTTTAGAAAACATTTTATTATGTGAAATACTGCATATCAAATTTGGAAAGGTTAATAAAGTAAGAATAAATTTTATTAGTAAATGTGATCATGTATAATGCATTGAGATGGAAAAACTTTCTTGTATATCATAAAATGTATAAATTGCTTTCAAAAGAACTTTAAAATACAAACATATACCAAAGTTGAAACATAAAATTAAATAAACAAATATTGCACAAAGAAACATATTAAAATAATAAAGAAATACATTCTTGGATATATATATACTGTAATGGTCATATTTGTACATTCACGCAACAAAATCCAGAATTTTGGTTAATTATACCAGGGCTGATCCAGATGAGGGATTGAGACCTCGAATCTGATCGCACCTCAGCTCCTTCACCAATGCTCCATGATTTACTACCCTATGGATGGCATATATTAGGCTCCACTTGGAGTTTTTTAATTCACGAGCCGGCAGTACCAAAGGGTGGAACAAAAGACTCAGGAAATAATAACTAATTGGTAATAGTTTAACTAAACACACACATCTATGGCTGGCTAGATAATGCATATATTAATAAATGCTACTAAATTAAGAGTAGATTTGGATAAGATTTGATAATGAATTGCAAATAACACACTAAACGTTTATAAGTTTAAAATATTTAATTGTGAAAATATAAGATAAATAATACAAAATACAAAAATGGCATCAGGATTTACACACAGGTGTAGTAATGATGAGCAAGTTTGAGAATAAAATTTCATCTGATGCACTATAATTTAAAAGGGTTGGTTATAAATTTTATTAGCCTACAGTTTAATCATTGCCTTAATTATGGTATGCCACTCCTACGAGGTTTGCTAAAAGTCAAATCCTACGAGAATGATTAACAGATATACTTAATCTATTAACATTACTTAATGAGCAATAAATGTGCTCTGTATTCAGATTGCATTGTATAAACTAGATCTGAGCTTCAGATCAATGCTGAATGAATAATATTATGGAGGGCGAACTGGCGATTTGTGGCATAACTTCCGAGACTATGGCGCTACATAAAGTAAATGAGATACGGCCTGAATGTGCAGTTACTCATGGGATTCAGTACCAAGTACTCAGCTCCCATGGACCGTATGACTTGTTATCTTGAAATACATGAACATTTAGTTCAGGGATCAGAGCAGCTTATATAACAATTTGAACCCTCGGGTTCCAGTTTTAAAAAGTGAGCTATTCAAACTAACCAAAGCCCATCTTAATAAAATATATATATATAGCAAGGTATATACTGCATCTGTGTGCTTTAAAAAGACACATTCATAACACTTTCTAAATATAAGTATTAAAATTAATCAAGCGCTAAATCTATAATTTCAATCTGCAAAACTACTATACGCCGGTGTAAATTAGCATACTTAAATCATGCTAAAAGTGAGCAATTAAAAGTGATCTTGTTTATCAAGTAATCTATATCGTTTATAAGAATAAACTAAGGAGGAGTAAAGCATATTTGGGACTTAATTAATTAATTGTTTATAATATGCTTTAAAATATCATTCTCACTATTATTTAACTAAATAGTCATTTAAGTTGCAAATCCGCATTTACAATAAGCTAAACCATAGTAGCTTAACTAACATATATAAAAGTAGGTTTTCAGATTGAAGATTTATAGGTGTGCTTAACAGCAACATAAATTAGCTACGTGAGAGTTTCTAATCAGCTCTCCAAAATTATCAATATTATCAATCTTCGCTCAGAATGAAGGCATAACATAAATTAATGAATTAATAATATATAAAATAGAAAATATGCATGATCACTGATTAGAAAGAGACAAATAAATAATAACTGATTACAATTATTAAATTAAGTTACAGAATTTACTGGTATAAAGTTATTACAAGTTATTATAAACGTTCTTCATTTAGCTAGCTTTAGAATTATAAATTATTAAAATAGTTTAGTTTAAGATGTTTTATAGAGCTCTGTGGGAAGAAATTTTTACCAATCTTCTAGCTTCAGCATCCGCATGATGCTTAGCACTGGCATTCTCCATTAGGCTGGTTTGTCTGATGTCTTCTTGGCAGGCTGTGGATCTTGAACATTGCCCCATCCTGGACCAATTCTCCGAGAGGAAAATGGCAGTTGGTTGCTCCTTACCCCATGGTTTTCATCACAGAAAGAGAGTGAACCTTGATGTCTGAATTTTGGGTTTTTTTTATATTAACTCTTTCTTCTCCCTCCTCACAAGCCATTAAGTTGTTTAAAACTTAATTTTCAATTTTAAGTTTTAATAGCCAGCATAAATTTCAACAAAAACAAAAGATCTGGCTTAACAATTTTGTCTTTGTCTTTTTTTTTAACTTTATTTTTAAATCTTTAAAAATTGGTTCCCAGTTTACAATTTAATGAGAGGTATTTCTGGGAAACCGATGACTTAAAATCTTTTTTTAAAAAAGATTTAAGTTGTCAACATTTTGCTATATATATAAGACAGTCACCCCTGAATTTAAGATTTATATGCAAATACAAACAAATTTATAAATTTAATAACTTAATTAAAAGGATATAATTTAGAAAAGTTGTAATATTTATTAAATCTATCACATTACAGTTTCCTTTGCATATATACATAGGTGCGCTCCTACATATACAACTATGTTTACAAACTTACTTTAATTTAATCATTTTAAAATTATGACTGCGTATACATTATAATTAATTATATATATGCAGACATTAATATTACTATTAGATGTATGCACATATCCACACATATACATAAATATATATGCTATTACATATCAAAATAAATTATAAGGTTATATACGTGGATTGGGAGGGGTTTGAACTAGGGAAGAAGACTACTATGGCACATAGCAGGTGACCCAGGATGCTAAAGAAATAATACTGTTTCAATATATACATTACATAAATATGTTACATACAAAAAAAAATTTCCACTGTATTCTTCATTCAATTTTCTTTCATTATTTTGGTAAAGTGGGCATGTAGCATTATGACATCAGAGATCAAGTGGTGTGTAAGTTTTTGTATATGAAAATCTCTCATCTTTTAATCATTATTTCAATTTTATTTCAAAAGGTATTTCAATATCTCCTTGTATTTGAATTGTATGTGAATAAGCATCTAGAATAATATAAGGAGAATAATTCAAATATACTGGCATAAATGTGTGCAAAGTTATCTTTGGAAAATGTAGGGTTTTTTTTTTTTTTTTTTGAAAAATTTATGAATTTTAATGTGTTTTTTTTGTTTGTTTGTTTATTGTTTGCTTCTTTTTTTTTTTGCCTAGTGTATAACTGAAGTTGTGCATATTGATGCAGTATAGATTGTGGCTTCATTGTATGTATATTTGATTGCACCATAAAAGAACACATTAAAGAAAAGGAATCATTTCTCTTATGTAGCTTTAAGATGTGTCTTTGGTAAATATATGTTGTCTGCTCAGAAGTTACAATGACCAAGCAAACAATTTATTTTAATATTTTAAATATTTAGAATATTTTATAAACTTTAATGATTTCTGTGGATTCCTAGGCCTTCATTATTGAGATATTCTTTTTAAATTTGTCTATATCATTGTAACAATTTGTTTCTAATGTTTAATACATTATTCTTAATTTTATTTGTCTCTCATCCATTCTTTTTTAACTTTATCCTAATCTAAAATTCAATGAGTTTTTTTCCAAAATTCTTCAGTTATTATCGTCGTCCCCCTCCCATATTCTGGAACCGTATTTTCTATCCATAGCTGGAAGTTTATAGTTGATTTGGAAATTGATGTTTTTCAACTTATTTTATAACAAGTGTTAGATTATTCTACAAGAGCTACTTACTGTTTTTTGTTTTCATAAGTATGTCATATATGAGAATAATCTTAGCTTTTTGAACTTGAATTTGCCCTTGAATAGTAAAAGTTTGTCTCAAACAATATGCTTTGAAATTAAATGTGAGTCTCATGAGTTGCCAATTAATTATACCTCTAAGAGTTTGCTGCTCAAAATAAAGAATACACTAATCAAATTTTATACTGCATAGTTAAAGGGATGTTCTCAAAAATTTTTGCACATTAATTAAAAACACATTTTTCAAAAATGCACTATTCCTGTATTACAATTAAAATCTTAATAAATATTTAAAATTTTTATCTTTATTCTCACACAAATAGAAAGTGGCTATTATTAAAATATTTTGAGCATCATGAAACATATTTTTTAAGGAATTTCAATGAATCTATAATTTTATGAATAATGAATGATTGTGTGAAATGAGAAATATTCTAAAGACTTTTTTTTGTTTAATAAAAACATTCAATTTTTTTTTTTTGCAGTAAAACAAATCCAATTAATTTAATCATTTCTAAAAACTTTTATTGATTTTTTTTTTATAGATCAGAAACAAATTTACATTTAAAATAAATTATTTTAAAATAAGGTAGTGTGTTTTTTTTTCTTATTATAAATTTATAATTAATTAATTTTAGGAAAGCAAAATAATACTAAATATGACTAAATTGCTATAGGAATATTAAATCTATTTAATTGGAACTGTAGTATAACAAAGCATGATACTTAATTTTATTAATTGACAATAATATATTTAAAACAGTATGTAAGTATTTACAATGTACTATATTATACATATATTTAAATATATATATATTAAATAAACACAAAACTCAAGACTTTTACATGGAAAATAATAAAATAAATTAAATTAAAGGCATTAAGTTAATATTTATCACTTCTCTTATTTAATTTAAAAATAAACATTTTGCATCTGTTTTTTTTTTGTTTTGTTTTTTTTACAGAAATTTTACTGATAGCAGTTTTACATTCAAATTTGAAAGCACACTTAGAAAGTAGATCATTTTCTTTAAGATAATGAATGAATGATGTGTTTTTGTTAGATTTTCAAATTTTTTAGGTGATAATGAAAATTTGGTAATATTTTTAGAATTTTTACTTTTATGAATTAAAAATGGTTTTTGTTTTTTATTGCTATAAGCCTAATTAAAGATTAGAAGAAAAAAAAGTGAGTTCTATTTGTTTTTGAATGTAATTATTACCCTGAGCATTTAAAAGTTTATTTCACCCAGATATAACTTTTATTAATTTTTTTTTATACCATGGAGATTTTTTTTTATTCTTTACTAGTTTAAATGAAATGTTTTATTTTTACTTAATCATTAACTATTTTTAATGGTGCATTCAGGTATTGTACATGGGATGATTCTTCATTATGCTTAATTGGTTTCATGGATTTTGAAAATCAAATTCATAATTGATGTTGGAATAATATTAATTTTTAATTGATGAACCTTGTACTTTTATGTCATGACAGTAACATGCAAATCAATATATGAATGCATATTAATATTTTATTGATTTATTTTTAAAAAAACAACAACAAAGATATGGTTAGTATTACAAATTTTGTTTTGAAAAATATTCCCCTCAAATAATCAGAAGGTTGTTTCATCTGGATAAACCTTTACTTAATGCGTTTTTTACATGCATTTTTACAGTTTTAAATATATTCTCTTCTAGTTGATCACTTGACCATTTTCTCCAATGAATTTTAGTGGTGGTCTCAGATATTTTATTTATTATACAATTAATGTTATGTATTGTATATATTTGTGAAAATTCATTTTAAAATTAGAAATAAAATGATTATACAATAATGGTTAATGTTATATTGTGCCGGTCAAAACATGTTTATCCACCTAACATGAGCTGGAACTCACAAAATGTACTTCAAACTCAGTCAAGCCCGAATTTAGGTCAGGGACCAGTCTGGATTCGAACCCACTCTCTAAGCCCCAGATCAAACACTTAATGAATAACATAATAGTGATGGCACATGAGAATTCATTTTAATCCGGCTGACTAAGCAAAGCTGAGCAAAACATTGAAACATCTATTACTATAACTAAACTACTAAAATATATATAAGCATGGCTGTAATATGTGGAAGTGGAGAAAAGAGGATTCGAACTACTCAAATAAATTAGACAATAAAAATATAGTTTAATATAATGACAACATTATTATACATTGTGACTTAATTATATACATTAGTGTGTGCGTGAATGAGCAAACAGTACATGATTACATAGTGTCATTTACGCTATTATTTATCATATGCTCTTTTATTAATTAGCTAAATATATTATAAACAAACACATCTTTGGTGGGTCCAATATTAAGATGCCAATCGAATATTAGAAAGAATTACATAATACTGCCATTAACGCTTTGATTTGCGGTTCAGAAACTAGGTGACTAACATATTTTTCTAGGAGCATTCCGAAATTCATTATACATATGATATAAACTATTTTCATGCCATTGAGGTCGTGAAAATAAACAAAATACGTTTGAAAAATTATATTTGAATCTATGACAAAATATTTAATGAAAAATTATTTTAACAATAGTAAGACGAACGCTTTATTTTCCCTAAGGCATCATTATCAACCATTATCAATCCACTGCAGGATGAAGGTCTCTCCAAGTTTAATCCATCTTCTCCGATCTTTAGCTTCTCTTCTCCACATCACCCCTACACATTTTCTTATTTCATCCATCCATCTTACATGTGGTCTCCTTCTGGGTCTTTTACAATCTCTTGGAATCCAGTTTAAAATTTCAATTGTCCATCTATTATCATCTCTTCTAGCAATATGTCCAGCCCAACTCCACTTCAATCTTTTAATTTTTTCAATGAGGTCAGTAACACCTGTTTGTTCTCTTACCCATACATTGCGTTTTCGATCTCTTCTTGTTACTCCCAACATACATCTCTCCATACTTCTTTGAGTGGTCTGAAGTCTCTGTATTGATCTTCTATTAAGTGTCCAAGTCTCAGATCCATAAGTAAGAACTGGTAAAACACATTTGTTAAAAACCTTTCTTTTCAAACACATAGGCATATTTCCTTTTAATATCAAGTTATTTCTACCAAAAGCACTCCAACCAAGTTTAATTCTATGATTAATTTCCTCTATTATGTTTCCATCTGTATTAATAATCTGACCAAGGTATTTGTAACTCTTAACTTCTTCTAATTCATCATAATCAATCTTTATTTTCATATTTGGAGCAAATCGATTAAACATTACTTTAGTCTTTTTAACATTTATCTTTAGTCCTACTTTCCTACTTTCATCTGATAACTTCTGCAACATTTCCTGCAGCTCGGAAGCATTATTTGCAAAAACAACTACATCATCTGCGAAATCTAAATGACTTAAATAATCTCCATTTACTTTCACTCCTTTAGTTTCCCATTTTAATCCACAAAATACTTCTTGCAGCACTGCTGTAAAAAGTTTTGGAGATATGGAGTCACCTTGTCTTACACCTTTCTCAATGTTGACTTTCCCAGTATCATTATGTAATCTAATTGTTGCTGTTGCATTTTTATAAATATTCTTTAAAATATGACAATATCCTGGATCTATACCTTGATGATCCAATGCTTTAATCACTGAAGAAATGTTTATAGAATCAAATGCCTTTTCATAATCTACAAATCCAAAACATAATGACAACTCATATTCATTTGTCCTTTCTATAACTTCTCTCAATACTTGAATATGATCTACTGTACTAAAACCACTTTTAAATCCTGCTTATTCTCTTGGTTGGTGAAAATCCAAGGTTCTCTGTAGACGAGTTGTAATTATCTTGGTAATATATACTCTTAAATACAGAAATAAGTTACGATGGTGGGATTGTATAAGACTGAAATAAATTTAATTAATAAAGGTAGAAGTAGTTGGCATTTATATATATTTTAAGCAGAGCGCAATTTTAATATTAGAGCATTAAGACTGGATCATGAAGCAAAAGAAATAATAAATATGAAGAAGTTTGCGGTGCTGACATAATAGCTAAAAATAACTAAGACGAAAAGGTCGTGCTTCTGGACGAGAACGAAGTGGAAGTGCATAGCATGTGCCAGACTTAGGGGATCATCGCCAGAGGCCTTTTTATACGAAATAAATGAATATGCATAGCGTGTGCCAAACTTACGGGAATCACCGCCAGAGGCATTTTAGAGAAATAAATCTATGGGTTCGAACTTGTCGCAACCCCCAGATTAAGAAGTACATGTATATAAACACAAAGATAAGGCCAAATGTCAGCAGCGCAGTAATGATAAATGTCACTAACGGCATGAAATATAATTTACTGCTTTAAAATAGATGACCCTTATTTGAATGCTATAATTTATATAAATAATATCACTATGCAGTTATATATATATAGAGAGAGATAAAATATACATGAAGATTTTATTTAGTAAAAAAAAAAACATTAAGATTTACCCCCATCCTTTTTCTGATATTTAAAATAATTCAATCCCACCTTCGTGATTTTTTATAATAACTGGAATATTTAAATACTATATTTGATTATTTTAAGAGTATGAAAAATGAAATAAGATTAGCAGTTATATAGAAAGCAAATTATAAGTCACCCTTTCAGAATTTAATAAATAATTATAAAATAAATGTTTCAGAGCATTAATTAGCTTGAGTTCTGGATTTTCCCCAGGTAGAAAATCCAGAGTTAAACAAATCAATTTTTATATTAAAAACGAACCTAAAATGTTGATTCATAAAACAATCTGGCAAACGTATTAATTTACAATGCATTATATATATATTTTAAGGGGACGTTAATAACCTTTTTATGAAGGGTTAGTTTAAAAAAATGACAAAAGATTTTTAGAAATTAAGCTCGCCAGGTTGTGAGATTGGCATATCAATAATAAACAAACAGATATATAAATCAAATAATAAATACATATAAATAAATGACCACACCAAAGTTAAGGAAAGTTAAGAGCATATGAGAATTAAATTTATATAAATTATTTAAAAGCAAATTACATATTATTTAAAAGAGAAAAAATTGAACAAACGTTAGAAATCTTGATAGCAGGATTTGAGATTAGTTAGGCTAGATTCATTTTCAAATAGTAGCATAAGAGTTATCTTGCGCAAATTTAGTGTCTATTTTCAAAGTACGGCTCATGCATGGCAAATTGAGGGATCCAAATGAATTCTTGTGTGACAGCAAGCTCCTATTTAACACTCCAGAGTTTCTTCTTTAGGTTTTTACTTTCTTTCAGGGCAGCAGTTAGATCGTATGGCCGCGGAAGATGATGACCCAACTGGGCCAGAGAAGGGTGGTGGACTCATTACTACATTATTTTTAGATTTCAAAACAGCGTGGTGTCTAGTAGCAATCAGTTCTCTCAATAGTGGCTAATCTCTTCTGAATTAAAATCCCGCCTTTTTATACTTGTGTTTCTGGAATGCTTTTAATTAGTTCATTGTTTTGAAAGATGCAACTGTTAGATAACATCCAAAAATAAATTCAAATCTATTTCTAAGATTAGAAATAGATTTGACAAAAATGTTTATAGCAAAGAAATCTTTAATCTTAATCCCATTTTAAATAAAAACTTTCATTAAAAATACCTTCCCCAGATTAAACAATAGCGTTTCCAACCCTTTAATTATTTTTAGACAATTTACAATTGCATCTTCCATTTTGGATTTAAAAAGAAAAGTATAGTTTAATAGGAAAAAAATAACTGAAAGAAAAAGTTTAAAGAATGACATATAATAAAATATTTAAAATCAATATTGTTAGTAAGTTTTGCACCTATAATACTTTAATAAAAAAGAACTAATAATTAATAATAGAATTAATAATCATAAAATTAATAATAAAATGTTATTGAAAGTTAAAATTGATAAATTTAGGCGCGCATTTCAAATATATACATAACATATATATATATGACAAAAGGAGTGGGATAAGATATAAGATTTAAATATAGGTTAGTAGGTAGAAACATGAAGCACAATCTTAAGCTAAGATTGACTGCTTCAATCTATGCTCAAAGACAAATAGATTATCTAAGCAATACAATGTTTTGCCAAATAATACAATTTCATTTGTAATTGGAAGTTTGCTGTTGCTTGCTGCCTTCTTAACACAATGTATTCTGGCATCTCAATTTTAGAGCTGAATTCTAACTTTTAATGACTCTTTACTTCATAATAATGAAAAATTCCTTTTAAGATCAAAAATTGTACGATAAATATTATTTCATTAATAAATTTTGATGACTACATACATGCTAATAATCAAATGAACTATATTTTATTAGTTTCATGTAATTTATGATTTTTTTCACTAATGATACTGTGATAGGAAAATCATTCTGTAATATTAAAAATCTACTCCCCCCTCCTTCTAAATATAACTATCTTAAAAAAATAAATATCAAGCATATATATTGGCTGATCAGGCAATTGAATTTTTCATTTTGTTAATTTTTATTTAAAGGAGACATAAATGAGAGAAAGATTGTATGTTTATTTGAAATATTTAATAAGTGAAATAATAAATGTTTAATAATCTTAATAATATTGTTAGTACGAAATGAGTTATACATTTAATCAATATTTAAAAAGATTGCACTTATTCATATGCTGATTAATGTCTTAATTATGAAGCCTCGATGTATGTCTAATATAGCTCTTTTTTTTTGAAAATAAAAAAAGAGTAAAATTAGTATATTTAATTAACATTTTTGGATTCTAAAATAATAAATATTATAGTTTGTTGCTCCAGAGTTCATAAAAATTTGAATTATGTATTAGACCTGTTGCCTGTGTTTGCAGTGGGAGAATGCTATACTTTTCTCAAGGGGGGGGAGGGGCAACAGAGTGTTTGCAACAGCAGAATGCATAGTTGTGATCTTTTCATATGGCATTTTACTGTCACAAATATCTTTCTTCCTCTCACTGAGGAAAGATACAGCATTCTCCTGTCACAAACATGGGTATCAGACCTATGCATAAGTTTCTAATTTGAGTACATAATTGATAGAGTTGTCTAAGGTGTATGTATCTTGAGTTACAGAATCTGCCTATCTGTCACTGCACACCAAACTCCAGAAAGCATTTTTTAATTATGAAAATCAAAAACTGTAATATATTAATGAATAAACATTGAGATAAGTATTTGAAAATAAAAACATTTAAAAAAGTAAGGTAAGTAAAATAGTGCAAAATTTTTAATATTTTATAATAAATTTAATCATTAAATTTATTTATTTATTAATGTTTCTTATTGTTGTTTTATCTTTAGTGGAAATCTTTTTATCTTTAGTTGTTTATTTAAAAAAAAATTTCTATAATTATGCAGTATGTAGATAAGTGTATTGTGTATATGCAAGAGAATAAAATTATCATCTGTGCTATTATTCTGTTATAACATAATTTATATGTGTCTTATGCTAACTAGAAACTAATTAAATTTTTGTATACTAATTTCAAATTTTTAATATTAAATATTGATTAGAAGAATAATGCTGTTTGTCTTAGATTCATTTAAACTAATCAACATAACCTATATTTATTAGATATCATAGTAAATATTTATTCTATATACATTAAATCTGAATCTTTTTCAATATTCATTTTTTTAATTCTTTAAATTATTCTCTTTAAATGATATTCCTTGCCTAAAGGCAGGTTGCTGTTATTAGGAAACAAGTTATAGGACTTTGCAGTAAGATTTGATTATTGATGATGGTAATTTGCAGTAGTTTGTTACTTGTTAATATAATTTATTCTCACATCCCAATTTTAGAGATAAGTCATAAACATTAATGGGTTCTTGCACCAAGATATATCTAAATAAAATAACAGTTCTTAATTAGCTGACTTCATATTAAAGGTCAAAACTATCTCTTAAAAAGTGAGCTGAAAAAGAAAGCATTTCTAACTAGACGTATCAATCACTGAATTTGAATGATTTACATTCTTGTTTTATTATCCAGTTAAGAATAAGTTGATACTCATTCACTGAACAGTATTATTAGACAGATTGGTTAAAGGCCGCTATTTAAAAGAAAAATTTTAAGCTTAATTGGATCTTTAAAATATAGGTTGATTTTTATTTTAAAGACATTTTAATGCTCTTTCTATATCTCAGTGCATTTTAATTGTGTGCATAATTCATTAAAAGTTTGTGATATAACTCTAAAATTGGGATGCAATAATAAATTGTTAAGGGATGGAGCAAAATGATAAGTAATTGCATATATTATTGATTTTTAAAAAAAAAAGGCATATTGGTTTATTGTGTGGGAGTTCATAAGAAGTTTGAGTGCCAGACCTGTAAATGGTAGAATCAATCCTGGGATCAGCTGGGATCTTCTGATCTCAAATCTGATACTCTACCAACTATGCTAAACTGTGTAGGGCATTACCACTGATAATCAAGTAGTACAATTTTGTGAATAGTGATTCAATAACTTCAAATTACCTTGTGCAGAGAACGTAATATATTAATCAATTTCAAGATGTTTTTCTATTTTTTTTTTTTTTAAATCCACTTATTCAACATTCGAATATATTTTTAAAAGTTAAAAGTGTAAAAGTAATATAAGGCTTATTGTTGATCAAATGAAGAATTTGTATAATTCTCTAAATATAAATATGCACATAGTTTTATAAACATAAGTACATATTTTACCATAGGATAGAATTTATCATATGATTAGTAGATGAGAAAGTCAACTGTTATTCTAATTTAATGGTGAACAGGTTGAACAACATTTTTCATTCAATTGACCAAATTAATACTTTTTTTTTCCTTCTGCTAAATTTTAACTTTTGAATCCACCATGGTATTGTTTAGAAAATATACAGAAAGATTAAAGTTATTTAAACTTTTAATCCATGATTTACAACACATATTTAAGCATTTAATATTAGATAACTTGATTTTAAATTTGTATAGAATATAAACTTGTTGATATCTTTTTTATACAATTAAAAAACACATATATGCACAATGGACTCATTTAATTTTATTATATATCCGGCAAATGATTACTTTATTTGTATTGTCATCTAAGCCGGAAGAGTCAAAGATTATCTTGATGGGACACAAAAGATGATTTGATGAGAGATTATTCAATGTTGGTAATTGTGAATGTTATTGTACATGTATGTTTGATTTTGAGATGATAAGAATTATCAAAGGAAGAAAGTTTCCAAGTTTGACTTTTTGATAAAATGAGTAGGTGGCTTTTATATGCTGTATATAAAAGGAAGAATTATTGCTGTAACTAAGTTGTGTTGCTATCCTATAACTTATCAATAATTTAATAAATGTTGTTAGATTATTATATTGCTAAATATTAATATTTATATCATTTTAACCTCAGAATTATTAAATGTATAATACATATTTATTTTTTGATGTAAAGATTTAAATATAAATAAATGTATTTGTGAAAATAACTTTATTACACTGTATTATTTTGAGTTACATATATATTACTGCTTTGGGTGGGGCTGATTGAAATTGTTTACTTTTATAAAACAATATTTATGCCTACCATTTTATTTATTGATAAATTATTAAGTATGATAACCAATGCACAAACTATCCAATATGTAAAGATATTAAACAAATTAATTGCATATACTTTGCAATATCAATAAATTAAAAGATAATTATATGATTAATACATATGTTTTCCTCAGCCAGTGAATTAATAATAATGTAAATGTATAAACAAACTCATTTATCAGAACAGAAAATAAATGTAAACTTATATACCAATACACATCTTTAGATATATAGTATTATTGTGTATATCTATATTAGCATATAATCCATTGGTTAATGATCTGTAATTATAAGGCAACCACAATGATAAAAGTTAATTTATATAACTACATTACTCACATATATTTTTTACTTCTTTTTTCCCTTTCATATGTATTATAATTTTAGTTTTGTTCTGTTTCTTTTCATATGATGATTAAATATTATAATATTAAATCTTTGAATTCCTTTTACGAATTTTGTTCTTGTTTTTTTAGGATAACAACATAATTTGCAATAGTATTGTTCTAAAATAATTTTATTCCATTTTCAATATGAGTACATCCACAAAAAATATCAGAAGAAATAATTTTAAAATGGATATGACCTTTATAAAATCCAGATTGTTATAGTAGATCTAGTTTGACATTATTTATCACTAGGAAAATCTTGAGTATATTCTTTTTTTAAAATTATTATTCAAAATATTCATTTTTTATGAACAAATTTATTAATAATTTGTTCTATTTAGAAATACTTAACATCACTGCTATATTCTTTCAAATATTTGACATTGTAAGTTCCATAATTAGAATATTATCTTCTTAGAAGAGGACTGTCTTGTCTGAAAACATATTAGAATGAATCTATATAAGAAATCAGTCTGTAGTGGTTTCCAAAAAAATTATTACCCAATGGTTTCTCAATTCATGACACTTATGATTCATAGTTGAATGAAGTCTATAATTGATACTTTTTTTAATAATCATCAGACCAAACACAAATCAAAAAAAGTGTAAATGATGATTTATCCATGGATATGCGTTTAGTTATTCTTTTTTTCAATTCTTAAATTTTTTGATCACCTTTCATATGAGAATTTTTTTTTTAAATGATTGTCTGAAACTGTTTGTTTACAAAGTGCATGATTAATTGTTTGATAAAAACTGGAGTGTTCCAATATATTAATTTCCTTAGTAATAATTCTCATTAAGATAGTGTGTTTTTAGTTCACTTTTTGCATTTTTTTTTTATTTTTAATTAATGCAACTAATATCATTAACACTTTCAATAAGGCAATTAATTGCCAACAGTTTAAACTGCTTTAAACTCAGATAGGTGTGGCCTGTAATCAAATACTTTTTAACACTTATTATTCCATCTATTAAAAAAATGTTTGGTGTACATCTCAATTTCTTGACTGTATGATATTAAAAATATAATGCAAATTGAATGCACTTTTCTGTCAAGTGATCATCATCAGTTTATATTCACTGTTTCAAATAATAATCGAATATTCATTATAATGATCTTGTAAGATTATTGATGTAATAGGCAAGTGATTTCATGAATGCAATGTCAAATATAGTCCTGAGTTTATTAGTTATGTATTATAATTATATTTTGATTATACAGTTAAAATATGTTAATCGTTGGTAGCCGAGAGGTCAGTGTAACTGCCTTGCAAGCAGTTGCTTGCAGACAGTTGTTGCAGATTCGCTTTCCATTCAATGCTTTGACATGTGAAAAAAAAATATGTTTATTATACTTATCTTGATTTTCATTCAGTATCCTTGCAAGAAAGTCTTTGCTTTAATTTATAATATATCCATGGTAAATAGAATTTTCATCTTAAATGTCAAAAAGGTACAATATTGATTATATATAGCAGCAAAATGGATTAACATTAAATTTTAAAACGTGTACATTAGCTAAAATCTATCTACTCAATTAATTTTTACTTAAAATTTTTTGTAAACATTAATTCTGTGCAATGCAAAAATGCTTCATTAAAAAAGAAAAAATTAGTTCATGCATTATGCAATTAATAATGAACATTGTATGAAAAAACAGTATTAAATGTACATTGAAAATATTAGTTACTTGCTTAATTTTTAGTGGTATCTCTCTTGTAATGCATTTTTGATATTTCCAAGATAATGATGGTTTTTGTCTCAAATGTAAAAAAATGTCAGCAAAGAAAATTACTAATTTTATTTACTACAGAACTACAAACAAACTTTAATTATATACAGCAAAATACTTTCATAATGAATTTTAAAATGTATACATTATTTCAAAAACAATTTTTATTTAACTAATTTCTAATTAATAATTTCCAACCAATAGAAATTTTCCCCAGGCAACTTATTCTACATGAAAACAATAATAGTGAAAAATGAAAAGATTTACATTGTTAAAACTATAACAATCAACCAAACATTACATTTCTTGATTTAATTTTTATTTAATTATATATTTTTTTTTTTTTGTAAAATAAATAAAATCATTGAACATTCATTTAAAAAAAAAAAAAAATTAACAGCACAGCAAAAAAAAAAATGAAAATTTTATTAATTACAAAAATAAAAAAAAACCATTGATAACAGAACATAAAGCACATTAAAAATAAAATTTTAAATGTAAATAGTATTAATTAATTTTTGTTTTATATGATTGACTTTAATTCAGTGAATCACAATTCAGATAATATCAATCTCATACATATATGATTCAAAATGGTAAAGAAAAAAAACAGCAACTGAAATGTTTTTATATACAGGTTAGTTCTTTTTTAAAAAAAATAATAATAGCTTTAAAATTGTTTATTCATTAATTAATTTTAGTCTTTCATTTTTTTAATAATAGTTATATATATATATTGAATTTTGGGTAATTAATTAATTTTTTGTCATAGAAAATCATTATAATTATTTATTCTTTATATAAATTTTCATTTGTGGCATTTTGGAAAAACAGTTGAGCTTGTTATCTGGGATAAATCAGTATACATATTGTTTTGCTTATTCTTTATTTTTTATTTTTTTTAAAAAAAAAGAAGCCAAAGGAGAGAAGAAAAAATCAATGAAATTTTGCCATTACTTTTTTTTTTTAAGGAAAAAAAAATCATATTACCGAGATACTAATCAATATGTGTTTTTGAAATTTAGGCTTTTGATGGAATTTACAGCTGATGTATAGTGGGATGACCTTCAGTTACCATGAAAGTTGATTATTTGAAGGATTAACAACAACTTACCAAAAATATCTCCAGCTGCCTTTTAAGATAAGAAATTGGCTCTCTTCCAAAATAAAGATAATCATTTCTGTATTCTTTTTATATTCTTTCATATTTTCTTGGGATTTTTTAGTTTATTGTTTTCAGTCCCTTAGATTATTTTAGAGCCTAGTTTTCTTTGCAGTCAGTCATCTCAGTGCATAACTGCAATAAAGGGTTTATGTTAATTACACAAATAGTATTATTACTTTAATTTTTTAAAGTGTGCATGACATTAAGAAAACAGTTTGAAACAGGTTTAACTATATTGCATGTAGGCAATACAATCAATAGCAAGCCATCTGGAACTAAATTGTAACATGGATTTTACTGTACTTGAACAATCATATTTAGAAATCCCAAGATCTCTCATCCATATGGAAAGACTTCAAAAAGTTGCATAGAAAATAGCCTGATTCACAAAATCTGGTGCCATGCCTGATAAATTGCTCATTGAAGCAGTAATAAAGTTGAGAATTTTAAAGTTTTTTCCCCTAAATATATTGAACCGGGTCTGTTTAATAGAAACTGTTTAATTGGATTTATTACATTATTTATCATAATTTTATGTTTTCAACATTACATGATCGGACTATACCATCGATAGCAGAGCTATCAACAATACCCATGGTCAGCTGTGCAATGCATAACATGATCATATTTCCGGACCATAACCCACCTAGATTCAAACCCCTACCATCCAAAGCATTTTATTTGTTTAGAGGTAAACCTCAAGTGCCAGCTAATTACATGAAGTAATTAACATGCTTGAATGGTAGGCCCCTAATTCAGCACTTGAAATATCCCATGACTATCTCGTACTGTCTCAGGGTTCAGCATATTTACTTAATAAATAAAGTAACTTATACAATAATTGACTGGTAATGCAGTGATAAGAGAGAAAGAGAAAATAGACAAAAATAACAATTAAGGCAAACATTAATATTTATTTTACACACACATATGTAATATAACACAATAATATTGAAATTTACATATAAAAACATAAATAATTACTCAGGCTAAATTATGATAGTTCCTTCGTTAATTAAAGTTTCATTCATTTAAATATAAAGAGTCTAGACTGTGATCATAATATATTTTAAATTTCTTTACCTAGGATTTTATTGTGTGTATTTTCCGACCGATTGGCCTTTTTGATTCTCCATTGATGGGTTTCATGGCTTGTTTCCATTCTGTGACTCGGCATTTGGGGAAGAAAGAGGGAATAACGGTAGTATCTATTTTATGATTTTGGTATCAGTTTCTAGTATTTGTTCCAGATGAAATAGTTGATTTGCGGAGATTTGGGCATGAAGCCCTGTCGGACACCTCCATGGTTTATGCGGCTTCTCTATTAATATTAACTGCAGCAGTGAGAAACTAGCTTACTATTGCATTCCGAATATCTGGATCTATGGTTGTTTGGATTCTGCATTTTGTCTGAACTGAATAATAATAATTCGAACAGATGAGCAATGTAGTAAATTGCAGCCATGACTGTATATCACAAACTAAACTGACTAATAATAGGGAGAGCGACTTTATATACATTTTTCTCTTCTATTATTTTAAGTTCTTGTTATTTTTTTATTTAGATCTTAACTTGAAATGCCTTTTAATTAATTTTCCATTTCTGATCTTAATCCCTTGCTCAGATTCATCTAAGCATTCTCGATAAGATAGTAGTTTAGTTTTTTTTTTAAATTAATAATTTGATTCTATTATTAATCAAAATCTTATAAACTAATTACATAATGAAAGTTTTTTTTACAAACAAATTTTTACAGATTAATTTATTGTAAATTTTACATATTTTAGTTTTTACTTTATTAAAAGTTCTTTTCTTTAAAAAGAGGAAAAATTTTTAACCTTTCTTTAGTTCTATCATGCATTTCTCCCCCTTCCCACTAAGAAGTTTTATTCTAAGAGAAAACTATGATGCAGTATTTTTTGTTTTTTTTTAAAAAAAAAATCTTTAAGCCATTTAAAATTTAACTTTTTTTCTTAAAAAAAAATTACAAAGCATGTAACGCTGTTGAATAACGGTATATTACACTGCCTTCCGTTTGAGAGTAAAATGCATCTCTTTGACCCATTTTAGCTCTGACATTTTATTTTAAACTTTTCAATTTGATTTTTTATTTTTATTTATTTATTTTTTTCTACAAAATAAGTTTTAGAATTGCTACAGATCAATATAGCACAGAGGGTAACTTCTTAAGTTACTTTTCTTTCAAGACTGTCAATATTGATTCCAACAATCAAGTGCTGTGTGATGACCATGAAGACAACACTCTTTCTGGTGAGACAGGAATTTTGAGATGAGGCAGATGCAGAACTTACTGGCTTATACTGACTTACACATATATAAAACAGCTTCTATACCGAGTTTTTTACCGGCCATTGGGATGTGCTCAGACTATGAGACTACATCCAAGAAAATAAAAATGGGGTTGCTGTGAATGGCAGGATTCCTTGACTGACCATTTGGTTTACACTATTATATTTAAGATGTCTGGATTCTCCCCATGAATGAATTTGCGGCTTACTTTGGTTGTTCCCAGGGTGCCTATTTAAAGAGAATGGGGACTTTCCCCCAAGAATGACCTGTGGCTTTTCTAGTTGTTCCCAGCATACATATTTAAAGAGACTTTAGCAACCACGTTGGACGGCATTTGAACCGGGTCCGTTTAATAAAAACTGGGAATAGTACCATCGATAGCAGAGCTATCGATATCCACAGTCAGACCGAACTGTGCAAAGCATAACATGATCACATTTCCAGACCGTAGCCCGCCTTGACTGCTAGATTCAAATCCTTACCTTCCAAATCATTTTATTTGTTTATAGATAAACCTCAAGCACCAGCTAATTACACAAAGTAATTAATATGTCTGGACGATAGGCCCATAATCCAGTGCTTGAAATATCCCACGACTATCTCATACTCTGTCTCAAGGTCCTGCATATTTACTTAACACATAAAGTAACATATAATAATTGACTGGTGGCACAGTGACAAGAGAGAAAGAGAAAATAGACAAAATAACAATTAAGGCAAACATTAATATTTATTTTAAACACACATGTATGTAATATAACATAATAATATTGAAATTTACATATAAAAAAAAACAAGTAATTAACCAGGCTAAATTATGATAATTTTTTCGTTAATTAAAGTTTATTAATTTAAATATAAAGAGTCTAGACTGTGATCAGAATATATTTAAAATTTTTTTAACTAGGGTTTCATTGTGTGCATTTTCCAATTGATTGGCCTTTTTGGTTCTCCATCAATGGCTTGTTTCCATCCTATGACTCAGCATTTGGGGAAGAGAGAAGAAATATTGGTACCATCTCTTTGATGATTTTGGTATCAGTTTCCAGTATTTGTTCCAGACGGAATAGTTGACTTGTGGAGGTTTGAGGCATGAAGCCCTATCGGACACTTCCATGGTTTATGCGACTTCTCCATTAATATTGACTGCAGCAGTGAGTAACTGGCTTACTACTGATATCTGGATCTCTGGTTGTTTGGATTCTGCATTTTGTCCAAACCGAATAATCCAAATAGATGAGCAATTTAGCAAATTGCAGCCCCGACTGTATATCACAAACCAGACTGACAAATAATGAGAGCGTCTTTATGTACACTTGTCTCCTATTATTTTAAGTTCTTATTGTTACTTTTTAATTTAGATCTTAACTTGACATGTCTTTTAATTAATTTTCCATTTCTGGTTATCTTAATGCCTTGCTTAGATTCATCTAAGCATTCTCGATAAGATAGCTTACAGTTTTTTTTTTAAATTAATAATTTGATTCTATATTAATCAAAATCTTATAAACTAATTACAGTTTTTTTTTTTTACAAACAAATTTTTACAGATTAATTTTATTGTAAATTTTACACATTTTAGTTTTTACTTTATAAAAGTTCTTTTCTTTAAAAAGAGAGAGAAAAAATTTTAACC
Source organism: Epiperipatus broadwayi (assembly GCA_028023455.1). Classification (NCBI taxonomy): domain Eukaryota; kingdom Metazoa; phylum Onychophora; class Udeonychophora; order Euonychophora; family Peripatidae; genus Epiperipatus; species Epiperipatus broadwayi. The sequence goes on from JAQFVV010006222.1 coordinate 8,804,571, forward strand.
TTTCTTTATTTCTATCATATATATTTCTCCTCCTTCCTACTTAGAAGTTTTATTCTAAGAGAAAACTGACGCAGTATTTTTTATTTTTGTTTTTTAAAAAAAATCTTTAAGCCACTTAAAATTAAACTTTTTTTTCTTAAAAAAAATTACGAAGCACATAACGCTGTTGAATAACGGTACATTACACCGCCCCCCATTTGAGAGTAAAATGCATCTCTTTGACCCATTTTAGCTCTGACATTTTATTTTAAACTTCTCAATTTGATTTTTTATTTTTATTTATTTATTATTTTTTCTACGAAATAAGTTTTAGAATTGCTACAGATCAATATAGTACAGAGGGTGGCTTTTCTTAAGTTACTTTTCTTTCCACACTGTCAATGTTGATTCCAACAATCAAATGCTGTGTGATGACCATGAGGACAAAACTCCTTTCTGGTGAGACAGGGATTTTGAGACGGGGCGGATGCAGAACTTACTGGCTTATACTGACTTACATGTATATAAAATGAAGCTTCTATACCGGGTTTTCTACCAGATGTTGGGATGCACTCAGACTGAGACTACATCCAAGAAAGTAAAAATGGGGTCGCTGTGAATGGCAGGATTCTTCGACTGACCATTCGGCTTACACTATTATATTTAGGATATGGTGATTCTCCCCATGAATGAATTTGCAGTTTACTCCAGTTCCCAGTGCACCTGTTTAAAGTGAACAGGGACTCTCCTTTAAGAATGACCTGCAGCTTACTCGGGTTGTTCCCAGCATGCATATTTAAAGGGACTTCACCCCATCTAAGAAGTTTTATTCTAAGAGAAAGCTATCACACAGTATTTTTTTTATTTTGTTTTAAAAAAAAAATCTTTAAGCCATTTAAGATTTTACTTTTTTTTCTTGAAAAAAATTACGAAGCATGTATGCTGTTGAATAGCGGTACAATATGTATATGTAATATGAAGACTTTGTTTGATATGGATACCTCAAGATCTGAATGAAGAACAACTATAATACTATCCAAAGAGATGCCAAGTTTAAGATTGATATACATGCTCTACAGAAACTTATTTTACATAGGAGGAAAATTGAATAATTAGATGATTGTAAGATTTTTGGAGGGAAATGTGTTGGATTCATCGTGAGGTTTAACTTAGAATTATCAATTTTTGGAAAGTCATCATAAAAAAAAGTGGATGCTCAAAGATTCGATTCAGAATATTCAGAAAAAAAAAAGCACCAATTCCTTTTTATTACTAGCAATAAAAGTCAGATTTTTTTTTTAGATTTCAAATCATGTTTTGATAAGTTCAGTAATCTTTATATCAAAGATATTGGAAAAAATAATGGTAGACATGCAGTTACCAGGTTACAATAAAATTTGTTTCAAATTTTTCTCACCAGAGTGCTTCTTGTCAAATTACTGTGCATTGTAGTTTTCATTTATAGAAAAGATAAAATTCACAAAGCAAATTCCTATAGGTAGGATTGGAATAAAGTATTTCTGGTAGTGTGAAATTGTTACATTGTCTTGGGGCAATGAATCATATAAATGGTAATGTAGTTGTAGTGCCAGAAAATGAAGTGTTACATGCTGCAGATATTCACGTAGAAAATTGGACATCGTGACTGTTGATGGATGAATTTCAAACTCCGGAGTTAGCTATGAAGTGGTTAGCAAGGAGGCGCCTGCTTAAGAATAGTACCCTATGTCAGCATTGTGGTATGCATTGCCGACGGATAGGGTGCATACACTAAGCACAATCCGTAATGGTGTATATATGCACTCTATCATCATACACCAGGAGAACTTTGTAGATCCTCACGACCCTGATATCCCCACCCAAAATATGATAAATATGTTGATGAGAGCTAAATGCAAGCTCAAACATCAGTGTGGTACCAGCAGTACTTTATTCGGATCCTACTGCAGGAATTTGCTTGCAGGACTCTACACGACTGATGCTATTGTAAGCAAAAACTACAATGGACAATAATTATGAATGTTGGTAGGATATATTATTATTTTAATAAATTATTTTTTATAATATAAGTATTTGTTATTATTTTTTTATATTATAATTTTGTGTATTTGATATTTCACAACAAATTTTTAAATAATTCAACAAGAAACCCTCTGGTGAAAAAAAATTGAACTACAAAATTTTGTCGTGACCTGGTAACTGCATGTCTACCAAAATAACTTCAGCTCTATGAAAATAAATGTTCTGCTGTTATTGAGTTATTGCACAACCCATGAATTGGCTATCACAAAGTACTTGAATTTAGAGGAAAAAAATCATTATAAAAAAAATTTGAGTGCATTTTATGACTTTTAATTGTTTAGAAGTTACAATGTAAAATAAGTTATTATTATATGAGTACTTGTTTAAAGACAGATTGTTAATAAAATTCCATGTTTGTTATTCAAAAGCAACCAATGTTTTAACAGCTATTAATTTGATTATTAAACTGATTATATAACAGGAAAGTGATATGGATACACAAGCAAATTTTATTGTATTATTAATTATCTGATTAAAAGAAAATATGGGGCATGCTTTGGTAAGGCTCATTAATAAAATCACTATGCAGTGTAGGGGATTTAAAGTAAACATTTTATTAATAAGATTTTAAAAAGGAATAATGAATTATAATGGCAAAGGAGGTACACCCATTTGCTAATAGTGAATATTTAAACATTTTTTTTTGTTTGTGAAACATTGAAAATAAAATACAGATCTGAAAAATGGTCATAATGCATTAAATGGAAATTTTAAAAAATATTCATAATGATGTTTTGAAAAAATATCAAATAAACAGATTGAATGACCAGTGTAGTTTATTTATGTTTCACTGATGTTTTTATAGTTCTCATGGCTCATTTTTAACTTTTTCTTCTTCTTTTTTTTTTTGTTGGAATAGGATAACCATACTTGTTATGAATGGGTGGTAATGGTAATGACTCATCATTAAGACTTCTAAACTTCAGTTTATGAAATACTTTTGTAGTACCATAAGTAATTAGTATACTTCTTTAATTATCAACGATTTATTTGTTAAAACATCATGTGATTTCAGAAAACATATAATCCCAGTTTGTTTATTTTTAGCTGCAAATTAAAAATATATATATAATTGAGAATTAGATTATTTTTATTTTGTTGTTGTTAAAATTAACTTAATCTATCACTTATCAATAATATTAATGATGCAGATTTCAAGTCTTAGAAAATGAAGCATTTACCATTTTTCTTTAGCTTGCTATTTTAAAAATATACAACATTCATAGCTTTAAATTTATCTATTTCTTTTGTTTTTTACCTCTTTCAATTCTGAAGATAATGAACCTTGGAATTTTTTTAGATTACACAAACTTTTGAGATTTTTTTTTCCAAGTAAACAGCCAATCCAGTTAATTGTCTTTTGTTTGAATGGTAAATGGGTATATAGCTGTTATAAAAAGTAATTTGGATGTGAACCAGATGAATTTTAATATCATCATCATCATCAACCATTATCAATCCACTGCAGGATGACGGTCTCTCCAAGTTCAATCCATTTTTCCCTATTTTTAGCTTCTCTTGTCCACATCACCCTTGCACACTTTCTTATTTTATCCATCCATCTCACATGTGGTCTCTTTCTGGGTCTTTTACAATCTCTTGGAATCCAGTTTAAAATTTCAATTGTCCATCTGTTATCATCTTTTCTAACAATATGTCCAGCCCTACTCCACTTCAGTCTTTTAATTTTTTCAATGAGGTAACACCTGTTTGTTCTCTTACCCATACATTGCTCATCTATTAAGTGTCCAAATCTCAGATCCATAAGTAAGAACTGGCAAAACATATTTATTAAAAACCTTCCTTTTTAAACATATAGGCATATTTCCTTTTAGTATCAAGTTATTTCTACCAAAAGCACTCCAAACAAGTTTAATTCTATGATTAATTTCATCCATTATATTTCCATCTGTATTAATAATCTGACCAAAGTATTTGTAACTGTTAACTTCTTCTAACTCATCATAATCAATCTTTATTTTCATATTTTGAGAAAATCTATTAAACATCACTTTAGTCTTTTTAACATTTATCTTTAGTCCTACTTTCATCTGATAACTCCTGCAACATTTCCTGTAGCTCTAACGCATTATTTGCAAAAACAACTACATCATCTGCAAAATCTAAATGACTTAAATAATCCCCATTTACTTTCACTCCTTTAGCTTCCCATTTTAATCCACAAAATACTTCTTGCAGCACTGCTGTAAAAAGTTTTGGAGATATGGAATCACCCTGTCTTACACCCTTTTCAATGTTGATTTTCCTACTATCATTATGTAATCTAATTGTTGCTGTTGCATTTTTATAAATATTCTTCAAAATATGACAATATCCTGTATCTACACCTTGATGATCCAATGCTTTAATCACTGAAGAAATGTTTATAGAATCAAATACCTTTTCATAGTCTACATATACTGACTGTAAAAACAAAAAAGTACTGTTGTAATATGGTGTGGCCTTCACCATTAGCAGCAGAGATATTATATTGTCATTTGTGTTTGTTTTCCATTTTATAGTATCAAATGCTTCCTGGTCATGAGTATTAACCTAGTGCTGAAAATGGCTGTGATTGATTCTAAAGTTAGAAAAGTGAAGAGAGGGAAAATATTACTACTTTAATGCATGTAGTATCATCTTGTCTGACAAGCAACTGACCATACAATAAATATTTTTGTATTATATATTTTGTTCATTGCTTATGTTTTATTGCTTTATCTATTTTTCCATTTTTTAAAGAAAAATTACATATGTTTACACCAGTAATTTAACCTTCTACCAGATTCTGTAGGAGCAGCAATATAATATTTCAGTGCCGAAAGATTTTTTCTTTCTATTTAATTTTACAAAAGTACCAACTGATGCATCTCTATATACTGTTATTATTTAAGAATATCTCATATTTCTTGCTCTCATGTTCCATATTCTGTCCTCAAAAAATATCTCGTAAAAGGCTGTTATGATGCACATTATATCTTAGCTAAAAATGTCTTCTCATTTTATCTACCATAACCTTTATAAAACAACCATGTACAGAGAAGAAACAGTAAATTATATTCATATCAATGAGAGGATGTAAGTAGAATTTTATTAATGATTGAATATGATCTTGGATTATCATTATTATATATTAAATATTCATAATATAGGCATATTTATATAATAAAATCATATATTTAATTTTTTACTATTATCAAAATATAATTAAATATTTAGTTGCTCTGAAAGTTAAAATAAGTATTCAGAGTGCAATTGGGAGTAAACTGTCTAAATAATAGTGTTCATAATAGTCAAACTTTCATACTAATGGCACATTAAACATTTCCTATAACAAATCTAGGTGCTGATATTTTTCTAATGATCGCTATATTTTAACAGGTTTTTGTTAATATTGCAATGTTTGATTATGACTATATATATAAATTAGCATTTTTGGTTTATTTTAAAGTATTTTTTCACCTCTTTTTCTTTTCCCGCACTTTTTTTTCCATAGTATAACCCTTGGCTATTCAATGTGACGTTACAACTCAATGTTTGATTTATAGCATTATAGTTTTTAAATATTGTTTTTTTAAATTATAATACTGATTTAGTATATAGCATTGATAGACCGGACTGATATTTTTAAAATAGCATTTATTATTTTTCTAGTGATCGCTGTTTTAACGAGTTTTTGTAAATATTGCAATGTTTGATTATGACTATATATATAAATTAGCGTTTTTGGTTTATTTTAAAGTATTTTTTAATTTTCACCTCTTTTTTTTTTCCCGCACTTTTTTTTTATAGTATCACCTTAGGTTATTTAATGTGATGGTTTTACTATTGCAATGTTTTATTATGACTAAATATTGTTTTTTAAAATTATAATACTGATTTAGTATATAGTGTTGATAGACCGGACTGATATTTTTAAAATAGCATTTATTATTTTTCTAGTGATCGCTATGTTTTAACGGGTTTTTGTAATGCAATGTTTAATTATGACTATATATATAAATTAGCGTTTTTGGTTTATTTTAAAGTATTTTTTAATTTTCACCCCCCCCACACTTTTTTTGATAGTATCACCTTAGGCTATTTAATGTGACTGTTTCCAGCAATTTTTTTAAGTGTAGTCCCTTCCCAACACATTTTTTAATTATAGTGCCTCAGGCGATTTATTTTTAAAAAAAAATGAGTGTTTCTAGTCGATGACATTTATCGCTTGCATGTGCCAGCAGTGTTTTTGGCAGTTTTTAAATTCAAAATGGCCACCGAGCGCGTACTATATCAGCACCCAAATCTATTTATCTAGTGTTTGCCATTTCAGATGTTATTTGTAATTTAATAAGTAATAGAGCTAGCTGTTGATTCAAGATTAATATTTCCTGATCAAAACTCTATCTTATTACTTGGATGTCACCTAACTTTTCAAGTGATGAACCATTTATTATTATTAAAGTAAATTATATATTCTAGGTTGGATTATGTTTTTGTTTTAAATATCTATTTAAAAAAAATTTTCACAGTGATTTTAAATGTTAAACCATATTTAGAATAAAAATAAATTATATAATAAGTAACAAACTAGAAAATAGATGTAAGTAGAATTACATATAATACACTAATACATTATTAGATCATCGATATTATATAACAAGTATTCAAAGATCTTTTGGTTTCACAATAAAATTATATGTTTAGTTATTAAGGAAGTTAAATGGCAACTTGAATATAGAATTGACAGGATCTATCTGAAAGCTTTTAACATGAATCATTACTGTTACTGTTTTAAATCATATCTGTATTTAACTTAATCTCATTATTTTTAAACTGAGTCCTGGTTCAGCATGAAATGCATCTTGGGGGCCCATTTGTCATTTATTGTTTCTTTATTCATATGATTTGAAAAGAATGTTTGGTGGTGTAGGTTGTTTAATATATTTATAAAGATATTACACATGGGACAGAGAAATGTGAATAACTCCATGTGTTTGTTTAAATTTAAAAAACAGGTTTAAAGTTTATATCTGGGCTAGAGACAATATGGTTGAATAAATGTTTAGTGATAATTATTACTGCCAAAGATGTGGATGAAGTAAGTTTTAATATTTGTAACTTAAATTGTACATATAATAAAGATATATGAGAGCGATGATCTGGGTCAACTGATGAGTGCTGATCAGCATGAAATGTATCTTGGGAGTCACTTGTCATTTATTGTTCTTATTTATATAATTTGAAAAGAACGTGTGGTCTTTTGTAGATTATTTAATATATTTGTAAAATTAAAATATCTTAATTTAAAAAAAAAAAAAAAAGATAGTTGAATCATCTTATTAAAAATATTAATTAACCCAAGATCTTAGTCAATAAATGTATAATTGTAAAAATCAGATCTATTTATACGTATAAAATTATCTTCATTATTTATTATTTGATGTAAATATATAACGTATTTACAAAACATAAATACTTTATTGTTTTTATTTATTTTTTATTTTTAATGAGTTTTGTGCACTTGCCGAAATGACTCAACATTTCCTGTATTAATTATCAAAGACTTTCCATTTGAGCGGTTTAAACCTTTTTATATTATTCATTTTAGTTCAAATATATATCTACATCAGATTACATTCAACATTTACATTTATATCTTTTTGTTTTCTTTTAACTGTATTTAGGCCTGTCATTTTGAATTAGAATCTAGAATTTACAAATTTTAGAATTGGTTTTTGTTTAAAAAAAATACTGTAATTGGATCCCCCTCTCTCTTACTTACACGTTTTTAGTTTTTGGTGTGTTACATTTTTTTTTTTTTAAATCTAAAGTGAATGTTCATGACCTGAAATAAAGAGAACTGCTGATGTATGAAATTTGGATAGTCAGTGATCTTTATAATTTAAAATTATAGTAATTATTGTATTGTGTTTTTTGTTTTAAATTATACTAGTAACAGGGAATGTTTAGCTGATTTTAATCTAGTAAGTTTAAATGTTTGTTTTCTTAACATTTGAAAAATATTTCCAGTTGTTACCATGAATAATTGAGATTTAAGAAATTTATATGATATAAAGTTCCACTATTAGAACTCATTTAATAGTGTAATTTTGTAAGCTTTAAAAATTTATCTATACTAAATAGTAGTGTTGTATCCAAATTCCTAGACTAATCTCCAAACTATTGGTCTTACCAATGAGGAGGATAGGATTTACATTTGCCCACATATAACAAATTAATGATGTAAATTCAGACTTTCTAAAGTTTTGAATTCTAATTATAAAGTGCTGACATTAGTCTAATAATTATATTTTCTATTTTAAAATTATCACTTATAGTTAAATGTGTGCACACTCATTCTTTTTTTACTATTATGTGATTTAAGGCAGCAATAAACCTCAACTTCCTTCATTTTTTGTTTAGAACATCATATAACTTCCTAAGCAATCCATTGTCAAAATATACCAAAGAAAGCATCGCCTGCTTTTTAAAGTTTATTTCAATATGCATTAGATGCAATATTTCACTTACTTATTCTAATCTAAATCCAATTATGGTATGTTGAGTGGTCAGTAAATTTGGAATTGTAAGATCTCATTAGATATGCACTTATGTAACATACAAACCATCCGTTAAAATGGGTACATATAGAATAATAAACAATCTCCAAAATAATATTTCTATAGTGTAATTTTCACTACATCATTCTCACAGAAGTTAGGGACTGATTTTTATCTACTTTTGATATCTTGTAGAGGGATGTAATTATAAACATGACCAAAGACGTGAAAATATATATAATCCCTAAGATGCATATTTTGTGCTAAATCAGCACTTAACAGTTAGTGCAGACCGTAATCTCTTACATGTATGTTTATCATTATTCAGTATATATATAGCAAATTATTACAGTTTAATTAATTTGTCAAACATGCTATCCCTCACAACTTTGACACAAATCACTTAATGAAAGTATATTAATATTTTTTTATTAGTCATTTATTAGATTAAAGATTATCCACTGATGAATAATATTTCTGTAGTCTAACTTTCATTATACTACTCTCGTGCATTTAGGGATTGGTTTCTATCCACTTTTAACACCTTGTGGAGGGATGTAATTATGAACTTATGATCAAAGACATATGAAAAAGATTTATGATCCCCAAGAAGCACATGTCATGCTGAATCAGCACTCATCATTTGCCCCAACCTTATCATTGTTCGGAATATATACATAGCAAATTACTATAGTTTTGCTGCTCTTACTATTTTGACCCAAACCACTTATTGGCAGCATATTGATAATTTTTATCAGTCATTCATTAGACTATAGATTATCCAATAATGAATAATATTTCTTTAGTGAAATTTTCATTACAGCACTTTCATGCAAACTAGGAACTCATTACTAGTCACTTTTACATTCCTCTACAAAGTGTTATGGATAGAAACTAGTCCCTATCTTGCATGAGAGTGGTATAGTGAAAATTACACTACAGAAATATTATTCATTACCGGTTAATGTCTAGTCTAATGAATGAGTAATAAAAATTAATAATATGCTTCCATTAAGTGGTTTGCATTAAAATAGTAAGGGCATCAAGTTTGACATTTATTAATTAATCTACAGTAATTTGCTATGTATATATACACCAAACAATGATAAATGTATGGCTGAGAGAAAGGAATTTGCTGTTAACTATGAAATGGTATGATTTAGCCATCATCCCGTTTCACCTACTATGTCCATAGTAGTATCTGTTGCCCTGGTTTAAACCCATCCCAGTTCACGTATATAAGCTTCTAATGATTTATTTTTAATTCTAATAGCATATATTTATGTGTATGTACATATATTTGTATAGGTACGCACATACAATAGTCATATTAAGATCTGTATGTGTATAATACATATACAGTTATAAATTTAATATTTAATAAAATGATATAATTTAAATTAAGTGCATAACATTGTTATATGTGTGTAATTACTTACATATATATGTGAAAGAAGCCATAATGCAATAGATTTAAAAGCATTACAACTCTTAAATTTGCATTATTTTTAGTTAAAAGATGCTTTATTTAAAAGCTTTCATATATAAATTTTTATTCCAGGGTGGTCACAGACACATATATATACTAAAATGTTTACGAACTTAAAATTCTTTTAAATAAAAAGTTGATCTATTTTATAAAAAAATCTGTAATTCTTAGAAAACCATCTGCAAGTAATTAATCAAATTTGTAGTCAAAATTTTAATGTCTTTTAAAATTAAAAACTGAGAACAAGGAGTGACCTGTTGACCGTTATTATTTAAGCAAAGAAATGACCAAAGGTTTTATTTTTTATGCCTTTTAATTACTGAGAAAACTTTTTAAACTCGAGTAGCAGATCGCTCAAATTACGGATTTTTCATGTATAAATAACTATAAGCTTATCTAAGGGAGGTTTACTCATTAACTTTTACCATGCAAATTTCTGAGTAGAACAACCACTACCTCTCTCCCTTCAGGAGGATGGTCACTGCTCAAGCTGGAGTTTGAGACCCATAGCCTGCCCAGCAGAAAGCATTAGAAGACATCAGCCCAATCGAGAATGATGCATCAACTACAAGAGCTTTTACAAAGAAGATGCAGTAAATTTCCCCAGAGCTCTTTAAAAATAACTATAAGCTTATAAACGAATCTCTAAAACTTAAGCTAGCTCATCTATATGCACAAACTTTTAAATCTGAACTGTAAAATGTCTTAATAAAATAAAAGCTGATTTAAACTGTAAAATATGATATAAATTTTTATGGTAAAATTAATATCTGTAAACTTGCCTATTTCTTTTTAAAAAATCTAAATGCTTGTTAGAATTATCTTCTAATCTATGTCATGCCTTTCCTTATTTATTTTATATGTTATTTTATAATTATGCTATGCTCAGTTCAGAACGAAGATTGATTTTATGAATAAAGTTTGGGGGGGGGGGAGAGATAATTAGTTGCTCTCTCCGCAAAATTAAGTAATGTTGCTCTTTAGCACACACACTCAAATCTTGGTTCTGAAAACTTAAATTATTTCGTTAAGCTATTATCTTTAGCTTACTATTATTATTGTATCATCATTTGGTTTGCATGTTAATAATTGGTTAATAAATGCAAGAATGAGTTAGAAAGCATATTATAAGTATTGCTTAAGCCCCAGATATGCTTTGATCTCCTTTTAAACTATATTGTAAATTATGCAGATTTACTAATAAAATTAGATTATTTTACTTATTCCTTTTAGCATGTTTTAAGAATTCTAATTAATGAACTGGCGTATGGTAGTTTTGCAGAACGAAACTATACAATTTTGCATACTTTTAAGTTATTAATTAATATTATGTTTAGCATGACGAATGTGTCTTTAAGAAGCACATATGTTCATATATACACTTTACTATATGATTTTACTAGAATGGGCTTTAGTATAAGGGCCACCCCATTACTCTTAGTTCGGATAGCTTTCTCTTATAAATGGGCTTCGGCTTTAAAGGGCTCCCCATTATCCTATTTCAGAACTGGAACATGAGGGTCCAGATTGTTTTTATAAGCTGCTCCGATCATCGAATTAAATGTTCACTTTATTCACAGCAAGTCATGTACAGTCAAAGGGACCGAGTACAGTATTGAATCTCCTGATTTAACTGCACATTTGAGATGCACAACTCTTTAGTAATATATATGCCATAGTATCTGAAGTCATACTACAAAGTTCCAGTTCATCCCTCCATAATGTAATATTTCAGCATTGATCTGAACTAGTGATCTGATTTATATGTATATAATCTGCATAGGGAGCCTATTGCAACTCATTGTATTTTATTAAATAATCTTTGATTCAATGTTAAGAATAAATAATCATTCTTGCACTGATTTAACTGTCACAAGCCTAATAGGTAGGGCATACTAAAATTAAGGCATGATTAATTAGAAACCGTAGATTATAAAATTGTAATCAACTCTTTTGAAATATAGTGCATCAGATGAGATTCTGCCATGCTCATCACTGTTTACACCTGCATGTGTCCTTTAATGCACTCATGTTTATTTAACTTATATTTATTAATTAAAATATATTAAATTATAATACTGTGTTGAGTTTCATTCGTACTCCATCCCAAATCTTAGTTAAGTTGCTTGATATTAATATCTAGCCAGCCATAGGTGTGTGTATTTAAATTAGTAGTAATTTAGTTAATATTCCCCTGAGTTTCTTGTTCCATTCTTTGCTACTGCCAGCACGCGATCTAAGAAATTCCAAGTGTAGCCTCATATATGTCATTCATAGGGCAGTAAGTCATGGTGTGTTGGTGGAGCTGAGGTGCGATCAGATTCGAGGTCTCAAACCCATCCAGATCAGCCTTGGTATAATTTGCCAGGACTCTGGATTTTGTTGCATGAATGTACAAATATATACAACTGAAAGGAAACCCTTTGATTCCCTTGGAGGCCTTAAAGGAACCAAGCAGGGAAAAATTCTTAAATGTCCATTCCATATGTTCTTGTCATTGTAGTTACTATTACTATTTGATTATTCAGATAGAATGTGAACATGGATGGGCTGCTCACCAACATGCATTAGCCAGTGTGGTGGGTTTATTGTCTTTTTATCTCTTGAGTTTAAGATCAAGAATCCCCATGGTTATTCTTCTCAGTTGCCTGATAAGGCAGAATGGATGTGTATGCGAAAGAATTTTTTTTGTCTAATTGATATATATATAGTCATGACAGACAAAAATAAATCATGGCCCTTATTCTCAGGAGTCTGTAAAGTCACCAGCTAAGGTAAATGGTTGGTGACCGAAGGTGAAGGGTGCTAAGAATCCCTTGATTGCTTTTTATATATGTATTTACAACTGCAGATCACATTCAAATGAAGGAAGATTGCAAGAATTGGAAGAACTCTCTCATATTAAATGGTATATTATTGGATTTTGTGAAGTTAGAAGAAAATGTGAAGAGACAATTGATTTAAAAAGTGAACATGTACTCTACTACAAAGGCACAAATATTGGAAGTACAAATGAAATAGGATTCGTTATAAATAAAAAATGGAAGAACAATATTTTGGAGATGCATCACACAGCGTGTCAAGATAAGTTATTTAACTTAATAACATATACCAAATTTAGATAATTCAGGTTTATGCCCCAACAAGTTCTCATAGTGATGAAGTAGTAGAAGATTTTTATATGGATTTATAAAGGCTTTTGATCAGAGTAAACAATGTTTTAAAATTGTTGTGGGAGACTTTAATGGTAGAATTGGTAAACGAATGAAAGATGAAAGTGCTATAGGTAAATTTGATTTATGATAATAGAAATGAGAGAGGACATAGACTTGTAGAGTTTGCAGAAAAATAAAAACTTTATATTATGTATTCTTTTTTTTTTTTTTGAGAACAATGTTAAAAGGGAATGAACCTGGAAGCATCTAAATGAAAGTACAGCAGAATTGGATTATATTTTGATTAACAGAAAGTACATATTTCAAGATTGTAATGTCCTTGATAAATTCAACTCAGGAAATGATCATTGATTAGTAAGATGTAAGATAAAGGTTAATGCAAAACTATAGAAACAAAATTTTTTTAAGAAAAACAATATTTACAATTGATATTCCTAATCTTCAGAAAGATTCTAGTGAATTTAAATTAGAACTTGCAAATCCTGATCAAGTATTAGTAGATTTTGAACATGATTCATATTTGAATGAAATTAATAGGAAAATAACTGATACACTTTTAAAAACTGCAACATAGGATAGTTGGTAGAAAAAAGCAGCAATTGACCAATAAAATTTCTTCAGAGACTAGAGAATAAAAAGAATATGAAGATATATAAAAAGATGCATTAAGAAGGATTTAATACTCGAATTTTGTAAAATGATACAAAAGAGTTGATAATGATGTAAGAAAGTATAATTGTGAACTAACAAGGAAAGCTGTATAAGAGAATAAAAATCTCAAGAGTGTAAAACAACATTTTGGTATTGGTAGGAAACTTATATCTGCAATAAGAAAAAAAGATGAGACTATTACTAAAAAGAGAGTACTTCCTACATCTATTATATTTTCTGAATTGCCCAAGATATTAAATGAAGAATTGAAACATGCAAATAAATTTATGAAGAAGGTAAAAGCTCCAGGTAATGATGGAATTATAATCGATATATTAAAAGAAGCAGGTAAAGAAATAGAAAATTTTTTGGCAAGTGATATACCATACTATCTAAATGATAAATATGTACCAGATGGTTGGAAGAATGCTCTATTAATACTAATATTTAAGAAAGTTAATAAAGAAGATATTCGAAATTACAGATCTATCAGTCTTTTAACAGTTTTATACAAAATTTTTACCAAAATATTTACAACTTGTCTACAGAGAACATTGGGTTTCCACCAACCATGAGAATAATCTAGATTTAAAATTGGTTAGTGCAATGGATCCTAGCCAAATATTGAAAGAAATTATAGAAAGGACCAATAAATATGAGTTGCCAATATGCCTTGGATTTGTAGATTATGGAGAGGCATTCAATTTTTTTGGTGATTAAAGCACTGGATTATCAAGATATAGACCCAAGATATATTCTGAAGAATATTTATAAAAATGCAATAGCAAGAAATTAAATTACTTAATGACATTAGGAAGCTTAACATTGAGATGGTTGTAAGACGTGACTCATCTCCAAAACTTTTTACAGCAGTGCTGCAAGAAGTATTTTGTGCATTAGAATGGGAAGCTTAAATCATTTAGATTTTGCAGATGATGTAATTGTTTTTGCAAATAATGCTTCAGAGCTTCAGGAAATGTTGCAAAAGTTATAAGATGAAAGTAAGGTAAATTTTAAAAAATTAATGTTCAATGGATTTTCTCAAAAGATAAAAATAATGATTGATTATGATGAGTTAGAAGTTTGGTCAGATTATTACTACAGATGGAAACGTAATGGATGAAATTAATTATAGAATTAAACTTGGTTGGAGTGCTAAAGGAAATATGCCTATGTGTTTGAAAAGGAAGGTTTTTAAAAAATGTGTTATACCAGTTCTTAATTATGGATCTGAGATTTGGACATTTAAGAAAATAGCAATAAAGAGACTTAATACCACTCAATGAAATACGTAGAGATGCATGGTGGGAATAACAAGAAGGGTTTGAAAATGCAATACATAGGCAAAAGAACAAACAGCTGTATTACTGATGTCATTGAAAGAATTAAAAGACTGGAGTGGGGCTGGAGATATTGCTAGAAGAGACTATAATAGATGGACAATTGAAATCTTAAACTGGACTCCAAGACATTGTAAAAAAACCCAGAAAGAGACCACATAAGACAGTGTGCAGAGTTGATGTGGAGAAGAGACGCTAGAGATCAGAGAAGATGGATTGAACTTGGAGAGACCATCCTGCAGTGAATTGCATGGTTATAGAAACTGTGCAAAATTGACCACAGTGTCAAAATCAAAAGAAGCAGCTGCATAATCTGCCAGAGATATTCCCCATTTCAATTAGAATTATTAAGAGAAGGTCTAGAGAAGATGATTAAGAGCCAAGAAAGTTATCAAGTGAGATATTTTCATTCAACCAATCAGAAAGAAAAACACAATAAAAATTATTACAGGATGCTAATATTTTAGAAAAGCTTTAGAAGTATGCTCAAAATTTAGAAACGCAAGAAACAAATGAACAGAAAGACAGAAAAATATATATATTAATTATATATAAAGAAATTAAAATTACAAAGACAAATGTTGAAAAACCAAATGAAAATGTAAAAAAAATTAGAAAGGAGGAAATGAGACAAAAATGTGTCAAAATTGTGCAGATTATTGATATATATATAAACAGCAATTTGCTGTTAAATTTTGATATGCTTCCCACATCTGATCACTATCCAGCACTCTTTGATAGAAGATCATATTAAGTAATTTTAAAGGGATATGAGTGTCCAAAACTTAGGAAAATATGTCAAATAGGATATATGGATTTCTATCAACAAGATGAAATATTATTTTGATTAAAAAAAGACTTGAGCATATGATACTTTCAATAATGATAATAAAAATAAAAATGAAAATGCTGGGAAAGGAAAAATATTTTTTAAAAAATTAGGGAATATGAAAATGCATGGCTGGTGAAGTGAATTTTATAAATCAAAGAGTGCAACCTAGATAGTATTTGGGTATCTGAAAGACAATATTATATTAATGCATTTCTGAATCTGATCTTGGTATGCTAGAAAAAAAAAGACTATCAAATTGTAACCACAAGGGAAAGAAAAGTTATAGGGAAAATGGGAATATATTTGACATGAAAAAATATAGTTTGGATATAATATTTAGGCCTTTGTTAAAAAGTACATGTACCAGAACTTTCAAAGTGAAAAAATATGAATAAATATATTGGACAAATATTACTGCTGCTGTTCCATTTAAAGGATTTGAGTAAATATCATGGGCTCTTTTTCTTATACTGTGATGAAGAATAGCAAATATATATTTACTTTTATGTTTTCATATTACTGTTTTATTTTTTAATGAAGAACCAATTATATTTATAGCACAGAAGGATTTACAAATGACTATGAAGAGTTAAGGAATAAATAATTTATTTGCAATCTATTTATGAAAAAGTCAAATGAAGTCTTCATAGATATTGTATAAAAATTGAATTATAACACTTTATAATCTTAAGGATAAATTTCTACTAATTGTTCTATATATTCAAAAGTACATAGAACTCTTGAATAGGAAGGAATTCAACTTTCCCAGTTCATTATTGCTGTAAAAATTATAGAAAATGAGGGAAGTAATTGCAGTCATATTCAAGAAAAAATAGCAAAGTAAGCAGGATAAGATTAACTTAAAATAGAAATTCCAAAAATTGTCTTATAATGAAGGAGTCTTGAATTCATAACTTTCTGCCAATTTGGGAGGAAGGGGAGGAGGACCCTGTTGACTTAAATAAGTAGACTATCTAAAAGTATTGCACTATTTTTATAGATTATTTAAATAACATTTTCTTCTGTGCCTTGAAGCAAGAGAATAAACACCAAAATTAAAACTGTAATAAGAAGTAGAAGGATATGATCCTGAAAAATTTTTTCTCAAGAGCTCAGAAACCTCAGGTTTAGAGAAAATATGGAAGTAAGATTCATTAGGAGTCTACATTTTCATTTTACTTGAAGTTAAAAAATGTTAAAGAAAAAATTAAATTATAGTGGAGAATAAATAACATGAGGAAAATTCAATATAGCAAAATGATCCAATGCATTAGAATGTACTTTATAGTAATATTAGATTATTTTTTTAGAATGCATTTATCATCATCATAATCATTTTCAGTCATTATTAGTACAATGCAGAATGAAAATTTGCACCATATTTAATCCAGTTTCTCTGATCTATAGCTTCTTTTCTCAATATCACTCAAAAAATTTTTCTTGTTTCATCCATCAAAATCTTAATCGTAATTTCTTTCTAAGTCTTTGATAATTTTTGGGATACTGTTTAAGATTTCACCTTCCATCTGTTATTTCTTAAAGCAATATATCCAGCCTGATTGTATTTTAGTGAGTCTTAATTCCTTCAGTAATGACAGCAATACTTGTTTGTTCTTTCATTCATAATTTCACTTGGATCTTTGCTCATTAGTCCCAACATACATCTCTCTATACTTTATTGAATAATGTGATGTCTTTATACTATTTTCCTGTTGAGCATTCTAGTCTCAGATCCATAAGTAAAAACTGACAAAATACATCTGTTAAGAAAATCTATCATTTCAAATGCATAGTCTTTTACTTATTTCTACCAAAACTTTAATTCTGTGGTTAATTTTAACCATCTATATTAATCTGAGCAAGTTAGTTGTAGTTGGTAGTTTTTCTAGTTCACTACTATCAATCTTTATTTTCTCCTTTTGTGAATTTATCTTTAATCTTACTTTCTTGCTTTTATTTGATGATTGATAAAATTTTCTGAAATTATGAGCAATATTTTTAAAAGTAACTACATTATCTATAAAATTCTAAATGACTTAAATAAGATTAATTTATTTCTAATCACTGTTTTGTTTCATTTCACAAAATATTTTTTTATAATATTTCATAAAAAGTTTAGGCGATATGGAATTTCCTTGCCATACTCCCACAGTAATTTTAATCTTTTAAGTAACACTGTAATCAATCATTTCTGTTGCATTTTGATTAATATTTTTCAAAATTTGGTAATATTCTGGGTCTATATTTTGATAGTCCAAATTTTTAATCATCTTTAAAATGTTTATAGAAGAATGGTTTTTTGACAATCTATAAATCCAAAACATAATGGCAACCACTTCTCTAATATCTAATATCATCGATTGTGCTAAATCCATTTTTAAATCCAATTTATTTTGTTGCTTTGCTTGCATCTTAAATCCTCCATAAATGAGTTGTTATAATTTTGAGTGAAAATCTTGTATAGGATTGACAGAAGAATATGTCTGTAATTTCTAAAAGCTTTTTCACTTTTTTCAAGTACACTTATTGCTACATTCTTCCAATGATCTGGTGTATCTTTATTACTTATATATTTTCTTTTAAAGCACCAATAATAATTACACACTTTTCTGGAGCTTTTTCATTCTTTATAGATTTGCTTGCATGTATTATCTCTTCATTTAATATAGAGTATTTGGCAGATTATGTAATTGTATTTTGTGTCATTATTTTATAGGTTCTTTTAGAACTTTTTCATAAACTTTGTTATATTGTTCATCTTTTTATTAATTGTGTAATCTGTTTTACGAAGACACTGTGTTATATTTTTAATTGCTTCTAATCCCTTTTTTTAGCTCTTCTTAAAAATTCAAAGTTATATTTTTTATAGTATTGTTAATCTTTTTATATCATTTTATATAATTTGAGAAATAAATCATTTTTAAAAATTTTCATGTTTCTTCTTTTCTTCATATGTTGTCATGTTTCAATTGAAAACTTATTAATGAATTTTTTATTCATTTGGTTCAAATCTGATCTATCATTAAATATTTCTAAAATGATTTGAAAATTATAGCTTAAATTTGTTAGATTATTTTTGAAAATTAGATATACATGTCTGTAGTTTGCATGAACTCATATTTTACATCTCATTAATCAACTTTGTTGTAGTGAATCTTTTAAATATATTATAATCTTGAAATATATTTTTTCTGATGATCAAAATGTAATTCAGTTCTACTGTATCTTCATTTGGATGCTTCTATGTCCCTTTTCATTTTAGATTTTTTCAAAAAATATTTTATTCTTAATATGTAGCCCCCTCCCTGCCAAAAATTCCATGTTTATTTCTTCTCATATTTATTTTTTCATATCTATATTATCCACAACATTTTTATTTTTCAATTGCTTTTAAATTATAGTATTAAAATCTCCCACGAAGTTTTAAAAATATAGCTTGATCTGATCAAAAACATTCTGCCTATGTAACTTCAAAATCCTCTACTTTATAAGAATGAGTTTTTTTTTCATGCATAATCCTGAAATATCTGCATTTGGTATCTTCTATATGGATGAATAACTAATTTTAACAATGATATATCATCACTCTACAATATTTTTGCAATTTTTATTTGTACTGATTGCTCTTTCACCTGTGCTTCCAATATGTGTACCTTTATAGTAAAATATGTATCCACTTTTCAAAACAATTGTCTCTTTATCTTTTTCACTGACTTGATAAAGCCTGACAATGTCCCAGTCAATATTAGTTTTTCCAATTAAACAGTCTTCTTTCAAATGATTTGAAAGTGATCTTTAGCTATTGGTAATTAAATAAAAATTATCAAATAGTCTAGATTTGTACTTGAATATTCTTAGATTTGTAATTAGATATTTTTAGCACTCTTTACCTTCATTGGCCAACTGCTCCTTCAATGACAAATTTACAGTCTTTGTAATAATTTAATTTTATCTGTCATGATTGATAATAAAAAAAAGAGAATTGTTAATTATACATACATTCAGTCATTCAACCTGTTTTCATAACACGGAACTGATGATCCCAAGCAATATCAAGCATTTGAGAAGCTAAACTATAGTGTTTTTTGATCTTAAACTACAAAATAAAACCATTAAATGCATTATAATAGTCATGTTTGATAACCAGCCTATTTATGTTTGTTTACTATAATAATTCATATATTAATAAATCTGCAGTAACAAGAATATATAAGTGGTCATTAGGAATTCATCCTGCTCAATTACTTTATAGCTATACATATACATATATTCCCATTAATCTGTGCATTTCAACATACTGATGGTGTGATGGATTCAGAATTGAAGATTGAATGATTGATTCTTATCTGAATAATGTAAATAAAAAATAATTTACACAACCTGAATGGAAGTGTTAAGCACCCATCAGACCTTCTACTGATTGACCACACAATTATTATAAATGCACACACACACACACACAAGCTTATCTACAAATACATTAATATAAATTTTGCTTTATGTGTAATATCTAGAAGTGAAAATTCATGTGTGTGATGTCAGAAAAATGTATGTTTTGAGTGATTTTTTTTGGTTTTGTTTCTTGAGTTTTGTTTGCATATTTAAAATTATTAAAACTTTCTGGATTTAGGCTAAATGTTTTCTTTTTCTTTCACATAACCTTTTTAGAATATCAAAAGATATTTTTTTATTGAATACAGATATTATTTTTCTGCTGCAATTCAAATGGCAGTGATGACATAAATTATGATAATTAACATTCATTAAGGAAAATTATATTTATTTCTGATTTAAACCGTTTGATGTTTGTTCCTTTGTTTTGATTATGTTTTTTGTATACTATATTAAATCAATTTATATATAAAAGATGTGGACTATATTTAAATTTTTACTAGAGCTATAAATATAATTTAATGGGCTGGATATACATGTATTCTTTTTTCATGTTGGGATGGGAGGGAAAGGCTATGTTGATTGAGATCTAGTCTATAGAACAAGTCTAAAAATATTTTATATATAGTACAATGGATAGGAAGCTGATAATTATTTCTATATATAAAAAAAAAATTGAGCAGCTATGCAACTCTGTATGATCATGTTATATTGTATGTACTACGCAAAGATAAAATGATTTTGGTGAGGGGGGGTCTATTACAATAATCACTGACAGTTATGAGAATTATGGTATGGCTATTAGAGGTTTATTTTATTTCAGCATTAAAGAAGCTTTTTTAATTCTGGATTTTAAAAAAATATCCTATAGTGGGTAAATATTTGTTTCAATAGTTTTTTATTGTTTGGATATAATTGAATGTATGTACAGTATTGGAGGCTACTTTTGGGAATAATAAAATATAGCAGAGCCACAATGTCCACAATATTTTATTCCAAGTCTCCACATATATTATATATAAATAATAGTTTGTTTTCTTAATAAGTTTTGATTACAATATAATATGTATTGTTTAATGAACTGAACATGTAGTGTACTTTACAGCATGCTTATTTAAATAAAACATGTTTTTTATGTGTATAGTATGCACACATTAACTAAGATTAAAGTACAAACAAAATTTAAAATTGTAATGTAGTTATTAATAAATTGAAGGAGCATGTTTACATATATATTTACTGCATGTATGATTAATCATTTACATTCACTCAAAAAATAATAAAATGTTACGGTCCCTTGTCTTTACTTTTTAAAATAAAATGTGTTAAACTTTCATTGCAATTAAACGCACTCTGGAAAATATTCTCTTTTTTCAATAATTTTTTCTTTCTACAAAAATATATCAATCTTGATATCAGCTCTGACTATGGCCTTTCTAATTGTTTTTTTTTTTTTTTTGTCAAGTTCATATCAACTTTGGAATCCATACAATCATCCCCACTTGCCATTACCCATTTCATATTATATAGATCAAACTATTTAAACTTAAACCTTTTTGATGCAGTACAAGGTTTTACAATTTTTTTATTCTGGCCTTACTAAATTGATAACTTTCATTTTATCATTAAAAAAAAATACTTCATGAATTTTTTAAATTTTGTAAAACTTTTAGCATTATACTTAGAAAACATTATATGAAATACTATATCACATCAAAATTTGGAAAGGATAAAATAAGGGAAGAGCAAAATGCACGTGCTTTTAATGTAATTCAAAGAAATATTTTTGTGAACATGACTGCATATAGCATTCCAATATGGGAAAGTGGTTGCTACCGTATTGTAAAATTTATAAAATTTAATATATTTTTTAGTTTATTTATATTTTTTTGGATACCATATAATTGAAATAATATATATGCAGCACATGTCATGGCAAATTATTTTCAAAAAGGAAAATTAAAATAATCTTTTTTTTTTTTGAAGTTTTATATTGATATACACATTTTGCTTATTAAAAAATGGGCTAAATTGGCTTTATTTCTTGAGAGTTCATAAGAAATTCAAGTGCCAGAATCAATCCTGGGACCTACAAATCCTAAGTTGGACGCTTACTGCTGTGCCAAGCTGCACAGAGTGGCATATTATATAAGAATGTAAAATCTTCCATATCAGATCATATTATAGTCATTTTTTTTATTTGTTCATTAACTCATCAAATTTTAAATTGATATTGTTTAATTAATAATAGGTAGATGTGTATATACCAATCAATATTGATAAACTAAAGGCTAACTGCTTGAAAGAAGAATCCTGAAAATCTTTGAGATCGAAAAATTTCATGATTCATTCAGCCCAGACTTGAACTTTAGATTATGATTCTGAAAGCCAGATGTCTTAACCACTAAACTATGAATTTCTCCAATTTCATGTAACTTGCACTTAAATCTTGTTGAAAAATGTTGAAAAAATTAAATCCAGGTCAAATTTGTATAGAAATTATTCATAAAGGCATGCTTTGATTATATATTATATAGTTTATAAATAGCTGTATTTTTTTTTTTTTACCAATGAGTGAGGATGGCATCATATTAGAATATTGTTTTTTTTTTATGTCCCATTTAATAAAACAAATCATAAATTTTGTAAGATAAACAATTTAAAAGAAATTATTTATGAAAAATATAAATTTGTTCCATTCAGTTTTAAACATCAAAATTAGATATTTTCTAAAAATTAGATTCTATTTATATATTGTAATTTAGCAATAGAAAAAAATAAACACCTGTGTCCTTACTTGGGCACAGGCACTTTAGTCCCCAGCCTGAATCCTATAAATATAAAATATAATAAAAGTTATTTAATAGTCTCTAAAAGCTTAAGAAATGTTAGCCAATCGTTTCAGATATATGGCAAATTGTAAAATAATGTACCCTACCATTTTCATTGAATGATGAAAAAATAATCCTTTTTTGTTCAAGACTTGAGCTGTGATTTATAAATCTTTAGTTCTCAAGTCTGATTTTCTATCCATGCACTAAATCAGTGATAAGCAACCTGTGGGTCATGACTCTTCAAGGAATTGCAGAAAAATTTTTGGGGATTGTGAAAATTTTGAGTAGTTCTTATGTTGGATAGTAAAATTTTAATTGCAAAAGCAAAAACCTAAACAGTATTCAAAAATACATGAAAACTGCTCTATTCATTATTTTGTGTGTGACACTTTTGTTTTTAAATACTTTCTTTGTAGTCCAATCCACTTTGTATA
Organism: Epiperipatus broadwayi; assembly: GCA_028023455.1. Taxonomy (NCBI): domain Eukaryota; kingdom Metazoa; phylum Onychophora; class Udeonychophora; order Euonychophora; family Peripatidae; genus Epiperipatus; species Epiperipatus broadwayi. Next base: position 8,828,325 of record JAQFVV010006222.1, read on the forward strand.
AACAGCACTTTACTTATATTGCTCTCATTTCTTTTGTTCATTCTCAGAGTATTGTTCTTCACACTAGTATCCTAACATTGATATGGGATAACATTATTGAATGTACACATTTTCTAAAACATGCTAAAAAGTTATAATTGCTACAAATCAATAGATCTAAGAAACAAGTATTATAATTTTTTTTTGTTAATATATAGTTTTTTCAAAGGAAATATCAAATCATATGTACTGAAGTATAATATAAAAATATATATATCAAATCATATGTACTGAAGTATAATATAAAAATATATATTTGTATGTGGTAAAATGACTTTTATTATTTTATTATTATTATCCTTATATGCATATGCGCACCACTACACTAAACCATATAATTAATCATTTTCCAAAGAACAAATCTTATATATTCATTGTGAATCAAAACAATTGTTTAAGTTGCCCTTCATATGTTAAAGTATGTATGTGCATAATTTTATTTTGATGCTCTTCTTAAGATTCAATATATAATTTAAAATAATGAGTAATATATATTTATAATAACAGGTTAAGGAATTCCATTTTATTTATAAAATTAAAAAATAAAATAAACATTTTCATTTTTAAAAGTAGATAACTTGTTTTGAATTAATAGTTGAAAAGATCCTTTAATCAACTGATAATCAAAGAGTTAATTAAAGTAATGATAACTGACATCAGGATTAATAAGTGAATTGTGCATGGTACTTATATTTACCAATAAAATTATATATTTTTTATTTCTGAAGTCTATGTCTACATGAAAGGTTTAGAAAGATTTATTTCTAGCTGCAAGCAGAACTTACATTGAGTACCCAAGGAGTTTAAAGGATGACTATTTGTTATGCTAATACTTAATCAATAAATGTGTTTGAAAATATGTTTATAATAAAGCAATAATTGTTATTAAATATTGTAATATTTATAAAAACAAATTTGATTTCATTATTCATTTAGTTGTGAATAGATACATGTCTGTTCTTCTGAATGAAAACATTTAATCTAGAGGTTGAAATAAAAAATATTTTTATAGTTAATTGCTGAGCAAGTCATATCACATTGATCCAATTAGACAGGTATATAACAAGCCTGTGTTTCAGTTAAAACATGTTAATGAAAACAAAAATCAAACTAATATTTTTTTCCCATCAGCTGGGAATTTATTTAGAAACTTTTAGAACCAAATCTCCATCTTTACCACCATGCAGAAACTTATCAGTAATTAAAGTGAATTGTATAAACCACATTAGTAATATTATATATATATAGAAAGAGAAAGAGTCAGACAATTGTGCATAATTCCAGAAGAAAGCCTGGAACAGTCTATTCCTTTAATGTAGAGGCTAATGATTACCTGTCTAAATTTGAAGTTATGTTCTTATTTTTTAAAGTTATAAATTTGTTTTTGTGTATTTTGTGACTTTTTTTTTCAACTTTTATCTTTTGTCATGTTTTGAAAACAAATCTGATTATGAATACTGTACATTCTTTAATTGTTATTTATTCCATTCTGTTAACCCCATTTTCAAATGCACTCCTCTTCTTGATGACTGCTATTTTCATCACTTTTGCATTTGTTATTTTTAAAAGATTTAGTATTTTTAGAATTCTAAACTTTGAAAGCTTGTAGTCTGCATTTGGAATAACAATTAAGAAAACACATTATGTAGTTTTACATTTTGTAGATTTTATTAATATTTGAAGCTTCTGTTTTATACTCATCTATATTTTAGATTAACTCAGAGCAGTTTATAAAATTTATTTGATACTTGAAAATTAGCATATTTGTGGACATTTAATCATCAAATATTTTCTTTAAATTTATTCATCAAATTTCTCTCTTTTTTATTTGCTGCTAACCATATTTTATTATTTTTGTAGATCATCAAATATATTATTTAAGATTTATTTAAAAATGTATATGTTACATTTGTCATTATAATATTTTCATTACTAATACAACCCTTTTTGTTTAAATTATATGAATTTCTTTTACTGTTATTTTTATTGCATTTAATAAATAAAGTCTTAGATCAATTGCTTGAAAGATCAAATGATTGAGCAGAACATTTTCATTCAGTTTAAATTATATACACATATTTATTTTTTTATTTTTAGTAATCAGTTAAAAATCTTTAGATCTTGAATATACCACTTACATTGATATGCTTCCTGGTGAGCAAATGACAACAATAAAATAACTATCTAATTGTTATTAGACAGATCTGATTTGCAAATATAAATCAAGCAGTAGAGCCTAGTTAATGATACTCTCTAAAATTGGTCATTGTAGAGTCATAGTTATGTAAGAAGAAAAAAACACAATCTTGAAATAAAGCAATAGATAGATATACTATTATTAAAAAGTCTATCAATAATTGATTTTGATGATGAAGCACATTATAGTAGTCTGACCTCATATTTCTATTTCATTTGGTTTTAAGCCTTCCCATGAATATTTGAAACCACATATAATAGCAACCCTATATAATATTAATTATCTTTAATTCAAACATGTATGATTCAGTAATTTTTTAAAAACATGATCTCTATATACAGTAAATAAATTGCACCATATATTTTATTAATCAAATACATTTATACAGTATGCTAAAAGTATTTATTAGTTTTTTAACATTATGAATATTGATGTAGTAATGGTTTATTCACTTTAATTTGTTAGTTGTGTCTGAGCATGTTTTTGGCTGGTTAAACCAGATTTATAGCACTCATGGGCTTCTCGGAATAAATGCTAATTTATTAAAATTAATGATTTACATAGTCCTGTTTTGGAAATTGTTTACTGGTCTCTTTTTTATTAAGGGCATAGTTATTATTGTTAGCAATAAATCAAACTTCTTTTACTTGGCATTTTCTGTCATTTCTTTCCAGGCAGATCATTTTTACATTTAAAATAATTTGAATACAGAAGTATTTATATAAGTAAAACTATAAATAATAATATTAATGTTTATTTACAATTTTTGAACAACTTTGGTTTTATAATGAGGCAACAAAAATCTTTTTTTTAGAATCTGAAAAATGCACAAATCTGAAATAATCTAGAAACAGGGATTTTGAATTTTTAGTATTTTATCTGATATTCTTGTTAATGACACAGACACCATCAAAAATAGAATAATAAATTATGAAACAGATAGGACAGTGATAAATCAACAGAGGACAATATGTTTGAATACACACTGTGTTAAATAAGAACAAGACTAAATATATATGAAGTACTCCTGCTTATGTATGTAGACATTAAGTTTGTGAATTCAAATGTATGAATTTTTAATTTTTATTATTTAATATTTGTTCAAATCATGACTTGCTGAAAACATGAATGAAGAATCTATGGGTTTGGGATCGTCAACAGAGATAAAATGCCATAATGGTCATTTTGTTACAACTCAAAGCAATATGAAATTATTACACTACATTGTTTTGAGAATGCACTCCTGATTCTTTGAAATGATTAACATTTATGTAGAATTTGCTCTCCAAATTCACCCCTTGGAGATCATATTTATTTATTTTTGCAAATCAAATACATTCTTTTGCAAATTAAATTCATTCTTTCACAAATTAAATTCAACCATTTACAGGTCAAATTCACCTTGTGAGTGATTGGAAAGTGAAGTCATTTTGTTGTTCATGTGATTATGCAAATTATGTTAACCAACTTTCAAAATGAGACAAACTGACACAAAGATAAGTAATAGGTAATTATGACAGAATGTCATCAATTGATTGGCTACCATGGCCATAGATCACCTATTTATAGGAAATAACTCTCTTCCATAAGTTGAAAAAATTCCAGATAAGTTAAATAACAATACATATATTTGAGGCTAATCTAGATTCTACCTATTTAGTGAAACAGTAAGATTCGAATCGTAAGTTTCACCTTTTCTATCGTCTCTCACCCACCACTCTATCCTACCCAATTTTAAACTTTTTTGGTATTGAATTGTGTGTGTAGCAATATTAAAAATGTATAAATATATGTAAAATCCACCATAAACAAACACGTTTCGATAACAAATTTAAAGCAATAGATAAAAATAATTAATGTAATTTGTATTTTAACAATTTGTTTTAAATTATAAAGTTTGTTATTTATTGCTTTGTTTAAATTTCATTTAATAATTTTAGAAATCTGATTGTAATATTTAATTAAAAGTAAAAATAATCATATGTTCATTTTTGTATTTGAAATTTTAAAAGTAACGGTAGGTGAGAGATAATAGATTAATTAAAAAGAAAAATTCCCTAAAATCTAATTACAAAAATGTAAATGTAAAATTAAATGTGAACAATAGAAATGCAGCTTTCTAGATAAATTAAACTTACAAGAATGCATTGATTATCCTCGGGGCAAATGAATGGATCAAAAAATAAAATATAACAAAAGTAAAAAGATAAGATCAAGAAAGGAGGACATTTTGAACTTTCTAAGAACTTTCAATTAAACTTTAGCTGTGCTCTCAATCAGTTGAGAGTCTCCACATATATAAACTAATTCACCTACCCCAGTATGTTCGAGTAGAAAGCGCCAAAGACTTCTCCCCGGAGATGGTCGATCGTATGCCGCGAACCTACATGTGCCCTCCACAAAATCAACCAAAAGGATCTGCTGCCCCAAACAATCAGAAAGCTGCTGCTGCTGTTAAATAAATAAATCACCTAAATGCTGGAAAGAACTGCTACTTCTGAAATCATGAACAATTTGCTACTGACTGCTGGATTTGAAAACTTCGTATAAACATGTACCTGTACTACCCAAGCTCTAGAATACTCTAAATTAATAATCACTCTATAGCTCATTCTCTATATAACTTGTAAGCTATAACTTGTAAAACTATAATTTGTAAAACTGAATTTAATTAATTCCTTCTGTAAATTTCTTTAATAATCTAGCTTGTCTAATTCTATATTTCTTGGGTACGTATTTCTAAAATTTACATTTTATTATCTAATTATAGCATGCTCATAATTTTCTAAATATAAATCCATGATTGCTTGAAACAGTGGATGCGTGTCAAATCTTTATTAATATTTACTTCCATAAATTACTTAATATTTTCATATAAATCGACACGTATTTAATGCTTCATTTATTGTAATGCAGGGGTCTACTACTTAGCAAATGGCAGACATATTAGTTATTAATATTCACCTAGCTTACCTATTGTTTTTATATGTTAATAAGTTTTTAAGTAATAATTCCGTAAATTACATTTCTTTGAGAGTCAAAAACGTCTTTATTAACCCTTTAACCACTAATTATATTATTGGTTGTATGAGGTAAAAATCAAATCTTTTAATTGGCCAACTCACAAACTGAAGACAAAGCCTATTGTTAAAACATATTCGCCTATAATATTAAATTCAACTCAGATACGTTTATAAAAAGTATATTACTAATTTTTCAGGTTATGAAAGAGAACGAAAGTTCTTTCAAAAATAAATTGCTATTTATTTATTATAAAATATATTCAATTTCGGCAAATATAAAGCGAATGTCTAAACAAAAAAGTGCTGACGCAAACGCTTTTTTTCAATTTTACTTTATGGAAAAGTAAAGATTTCTTTTTGCTAAATCTTAAATATTTTTACTAAAATCTTCAATATTTTTCGAAAATAATTTTGTTTTTTTAGTATATTTTTTAAAAAACTATTTTAATTTCTCATTTTATATTTTTTTAATACTTAAATTACATTCAAAATGAAAATCTCAGCGTTTTTCTTTATTTTCTTTGATCAGGCGGTTTCTTTGTTCTTTCCAGCCAATCAGAATGTCTTTTTTGGCTGAGAGCCGGCTGACAGCCAATCACCGACAAGGTTCTTCTTTGTTTAGTTTTAAATGCGGTTTTTTTGATTTTTTACTTGTAAAATAATTCGGAAGAGGGCACCATCTTACAGAACTTTTAAAAACCTAATCAATAACTGTCAAACAAATATTCTACCATTAAAACTAGCAGAATTAGAGTGACGTCAGATGTCGACAAGATGCCTCGTAAGAGGCAGTTAAAGAATTAAATGTTGATGATGTAGGGCCGAGTTATAAAATATATTAAATCTGAGCAGAATAGTCTTTACATTATACATGTGTTACGTTTTAGAGACGCGATGATCTATTGTAAGCCTTGGATACCCGGATTCTTTAGGATTGAAATTAATCCCAGTCGTCCTACACAAGCGGACATAATAAATGCTCCCGTAGGGCTTGATGACAGTCACAAAGTTAGGAGGTAATCGTGGCACGAACTACTTGCCCCTAATTATACTTATGTGACCCCTTACCTTTTGGGCCTACGACAAATGCCAGCTCGTTTTAAACTCATTCATGGCTTCGCAGTTTGAATATACTGCCACCTTCATATCGCCTTTCTAGACATACCACGTGTTTCTTCTTATTAACTTTATTATTCAATGTATAACTCCGTCTCTGCATTAATGACATAACTCACTCTCAAATAAATGTCTGTCCATAGTAATTAATAAATATCTTCTTAATTAAATAAACGTGTCCGCCATTACGATTATTAATTCTACTTTAGACTCTTGCATTGCAAAGGTATAAATCCCTGAAGGCATGCTCTTGAAATACTTGCTCGAGAATTTAGGTAGCTAGATTACGTATTTTAAATAAATAAATGTATCTTTTTAATATATAACAGTATCGGAAAATCCTGCTACTGATATTTTAAATCTTACCAAATATTATTAGTTAAATGATTATTATAAAATGTTTTAAATAAATAATTTCAAACTATACGTCTGCCGTTACATCTTTATTTATTCGATACCCATTCCATATAATATTTCCTCGATTCTGTAAATATAAATGTGTAATATTACTACTATTATTGGCTAACTCGAAAATAAATTCTTGAATCTTTTGCATCTCCTTGACCACCATGCCTAAGGAAATATTTACTAATGTAGCATCAGATGCATTGTTTCGTAGATTGTTTTGCGGAACTGATAAACTATGTTCGAACTTAGTACTACAGGTGGCTTCGCTACCTAGATGGTGCTGCAGTTTTGTGTGGTGGTCAAATTGTGCACTATGTTAATGAACCAGACAAATCTGACCATTACATTAGTAAAAAATAGAATTGCTCCAATTTTATTTCACTATACATAAAAAGAAAAATACTGCAAAGTTTCAACATATTTTCATTTTATTTTAACCTTTGAGTTTGGTCAAGAATCCCCGTTAGTTGCCATAATTGCCCACCTGCATAATAAAATATAAAAATGGAAAAATAGTGAATCCACTGAAATCACTAAAATTAATAAAAAATACTGTGAAGGTTGTTATAAATCAGTGTAACAAAAATGATGATGTATTTATAGGAAAAAAACATGGTGATAAAAGAAATGTCAAATTAAGAATGGTACTATTAAACAAAATTCAAATAATTGAAGAAAAATGTGTCCATAACTTTAAAGAACATTTGTGAGAAGATTTTGGATTCTGAATATAAGCATAAGTTTCATTAGAGTTGGATTAAATCAGTTTGTTAGGTAGTTGATCAAGACAATTAATGAGTACATGCACTAAATTTTTGTTAAAATATCCCAAAAAAGAATCAAAAAATAATATTAATTGATGAATCATGATTTAATTTCCAACTTCAGTGACTAAAGGTATATTCAAAGGTAATATACCGACTTGTATGACTGCCTATGATTTGAAAACTAAATGTTTTCATAATTGCAGTAATAAACATTCAGAAAATTGTGTGGTATGAGGTAATTGCATATTGTACAGTTATTTTAAATATTTTTTGCAATTTTCTTTGGAGATTAGTTCCAAAATTGAATGACAATCTGGAGGAAATGTGATTGATTTTGGACAACATAAGCTTCCACAAGACCCAGGAAATGCATAATCTATTTGATCACAGAAGGCACACTCAACTATTTCTATCAACATACTCTCCAATGATGAATCTTATCAAATATTTTTTTAAAAAAACTAAATTATGTGCAAGAAATATGTTAGGTGATCCTTCAAATCATGAACATTTCGTAGATTTAATTAAAACTATTGCCCCCATAGTTTCAAAATTACTAGCAGTAGCTGCAGGAGGACCATTATAAATTAAGCTATGAATACCATTAAATAAATATTTTTATATTCATTGTTAATTACAATAAAATTTTGAATTTCTGAACAATAGGTTTGCATGGGATTTAATTTTTATTAAAATTAATTGAAGAAAACAAATTTATAGAAAAATATGATTCATTAAAAGATGAAATTCATCTGCACAAGAGTTAATTTGTTTTGCAAAAGGGTGAATTTGATGTATGAAAGGGCAAATTTAATTTTCAAGTCTGAATTTGATTTTCAAAAAAGTAAATATGAATTGCAAAGAGTGAAATTTGGAGTGCAAACTTTGAATAGGATAGAGATATCAATTAAAAAATTAAAGCTGAGCTGTAAGAAATAAGAGTAGGATAATAAAACAAAAATGTTAAGTGTTAGTGCTACATGTCTTTACAATAAATATTTGATAAATAAAGAATTATTTACATTTTAATGATTAGAAGTATGATAAGTGCTCTATATATTAATAAGTTTTAATAATTATTTTTTTCTTCACATACATGGAAGCATAACTTTTAGCAATAACCTGAAAATTATCACAATCGGTAATATTCATAAATTTTTTATATAGTGATACTCTCAATACATTAGTGTCACCTAACTTAAGCAGTAATCAGTGGATGTAAGGTTTGTGTATAAAATCCCTATCTAGTGCCTACTCATCCAATATTATCTCCAGACTAGTTTTTAGCTTGTGGCTTTCATCAGTGAGGAGCATTGGATTTGGGAGCACTGTACCTAGATCTCAGAATCTAACACAACCTTTAAGTAGCCACCTTTTATTTTTTAGTAAAATATAAGGCTATAAGTTCAAAATGAGAAAGATGTTTTCAATCCAAGCTCATTTGTATAGTCATCTTTGATTCCTTAATAACCATAATCACCATCATTCCATGGGCAGAAATGACATTAAATCACTAAACATCAGATGATCACTATTTTCAATGCTTACACTAGCTGTTAAAACAGTGACAAACTCTCTGTACAGTAGTGCTATCCATAGTAATCAATGGATGCAGGGTTTGTTTATAAAATCTTTCTAGTGCAGGGGTCCCCAACCCTATGCTTGCGGGCACCATGGTGCCCGCAGGCCATTTTACGTGTGCCCGCCGCTATCCGAACACGACAAAAAATTATTTATCTGATACAAATAAATTTAATTTTTAAATTTTTTTTATAAATTATTGTATTATATTGTAATCAAATTGTAGGGCATACTATACTTTTACAGCGTAAAAATATAAACGTTAATTATATGTTAAATTTTTTTTTTTTAAATAAATATTTTTTTGTACATTATGTGTATTATTAACAATATCCAACTATAAATTTACATTGAAAAAATAAATGATACCCGCCATCTGGTTGAAAAAAATAAATGGTGCCCGTCACCTGGCCAGTATTATAAAATGTGCTCTTAAGTGCAAAAAGGTTGGGGACCCCTGATCTAGTGCCTACTTATCCAATATCTCCAGATTTCTTGTTTCTAGCTTGTGGTTTCATCAGTGAGGAACCTTGGATCTGAAAGCACTTGCACCTAAATCTTAGGATCTAATACAATCTTCCAGAAGCCACCTTTTACTTTTTTAATTAACTACAAGGCTATAATAGAACAAAATGTATAGAAACAACTGAATTCATATCTATATGGCTATACAAGTGAATATGCTTAGATTGAAAATGTCTATTTATTTTGGACTCATAACTTTATTGTAATTAAAAACATGGCTGATGAAGGGGTTGCATTAAATCCTAAGATCTAGATGCAGTGCTCTCAAATCCAAGGCTTCTCATTGATGAAAGCCACGAGCTAAAAACTAGACTGGGGATATTGGATAAGTAGGCACTACATAGGAATTTTATACCTAAACCTTCTTACATTCATTGATTTCTATGATTTGCGCAGAACAGTCCTACTATATGAAGAGTATGTCACTATTTTAATAGCTTGTGTACATATAGAAATGGTGATCATGTTATGTTTAGTGGTTTAACTTTTAATATACTTAATATTTGTTGTAATTATCTGTTAAAAACAATTTTAATAGTGTTTTATTTTATCAGTTTTATACAAAAATTTTACCAAGGTAATTACAACTCATATATCTATTGATGGTATTGGATTTCAACCAAAAGAAGCTGGATTTAAAAGTGGTTTTACTATAGTAGATCATATCAAATATTTAGAGAAGTTATAGAAAGGACCAATGAATATATATTGCCATTATGCTTTGGATTATGAAAAGGCATTTGATTTTACAAGCATTTCTTCAGTGATTAAAGCATTGGATCATCAAGGTTTTGGCCATACGGTATTGTCATATTCTAAAGAATATTTATAAAAATGCATTAGCAACAATTAGATTACATAATTATTCTAGGAAGGTTTATATTAAGAAAAGTGTAAGACAGAATAACTCCATATCTCCAAAACTTTTTACAGCAGTGCTGCATGAAATATTTTGTGGATTAAAATGTGAATCTAAAGGAGTAAAAGTAAATGGAGATTATTTAAGTTTTTTAGATTTTGCAGATGATGTAGTTGTTTTTGCAAATAATACTTTAGAACTTCAGGAAATGTTGCAAGAGTTTTCAAATGAAAGTAAGAAAGTAGGACTAAAGATAAATGTTAAGTCTAAAGTAATGTTCAATGAATTTTCTCAAAAGATGAAAATAAAGATTGATTATGATGAGTTAGAAGAAGTTAACAACTACAAAGAAGTTAACAACTACAAATACCTTGGTCATATTTTTACTACAGATGGAAACATAATGGATGAAATTAATCATAGAATTAAATTTGCTTAGAGTGCTTTTGGTAGAAATAACAATATTGAAAGGAAATATGCCTATATGTTTGAAAAGGAAGGTTTTTAATGTGTTTTACCACTTCTTACTTATGGATCTAAGACTTGGACATTTAATAGAAGAGTAATACAGAGATTTCAGACCATTCACAGAAGTATGGAGAGATGCATGTTAGGAGTAACAAGAAATCAAAAACGCAATATATGGGTAAGTGAACAAACAGGTGTTACTGATATCGTTGAAAGAATTAAAAGACTGCAGTTGGGCTGGACATACTTGGAGATGATAATAGAGGGACAATTGAAATCTTTAAATGAGATTCTACATGATTGTAAAAGACCCAGAAATAGACCACATGTGAGATGGATGGGTGAAATAAGAGTGTGGGGATGATGTGGAGAAGAGATTCTAGAGATCGGATAAAATGGATTGAATGAGGAGAGCCCTTCATCCTGCAGTGGATTGATAATGGTCGATGATGATAATGGCTTTGTAATGAATTTTGAATATAAATTAAATTAATTTAGTTAATTTACAAGTTATGTTAATTGAGTGCTTATCACATCGTTTGATAGTTATGTCTTTATCAAAGCTTTAGTTTTTTCATAACCCAATAAATGTTATTGAAATATTTTGAAATAGTGATTTTCCTTTTATAACCCAGAGCTTGCATATGTATAAATTCTAGAAATGAATTCATAACAAAGTGTGAGAAATGAAATTCTATTTTCAGTGTAATTTTTCAGTTTACAAATTCTTACATGTAGATGTGTATTTAAAAATAATCTGAAAATTAATTTGACTAATAACATATATTTTATGAAAACATTATTCATTAAAGCAAACTCTTTCTGATTATTTAAAAAACATGTCTGATTGTTTAAACCCATGTTTATTCAAGCAATTTAAAATTAATATTTTGCTTATTTGGAAATAATTATATACATCATTAGTAATAGCTGGTGAATGACTTTTGTTTTTTATAATTCAGTAAAATTTTCATATCATTAATAATTTGATCATTAACTAAATATTCTCAGTGAACTCTGTACTGAAAGCTGTTTATCTTCAAATTATCCTTTTTCATTTTGTACATAAGGATATCGATTTTCAATATGATGCTGAAATACTGAACGATTCCAACGATTGTATATTTAAATATTTTCCTAGGCATATTTACTACGTTATAAAAAATACTTTTTAAAAAATGTAAAAATAATCAAAAGAATTAATTGAATATCTAATAGAAAATAAAATTGCAATTGTGTAATTAGCTGAAATCATGTGACAATCTAGCATCAGAGCACTCAATAGGCCATATAGATTTTTTTTCTCTTGCAATTGGAGATCAGTCATGTAAGTTTAGCTCTGAGATACAGCAGCTCAGTGATTTGTCCATTGCAGTTTGATGTGTGTTTATAATTTTTTTTATTCATGCATTTTATTCCCCCCCCTTCCCAACTAATAGTAGACAATAGCTTTAAAAATAAATAATAACAGTAATGCTGTGAAGAAACCGATTTTTGCAGTTTTTGCTTTATGGTAAATTTATCCTTACAATAATTGAATTAAATTCTAAATATAAATCAATAATGGACAATGTTATTGAATTTTAGAATTGTGATATCATTTTATGAATCAAATATTCTATTTTCTAGCTTTAATTTAATTTATACTTTGGCCATAACTTTATATTTAAAATTTCTAGATCTATTTTTGAAAACAACAAAAAGCAGATTATCTTGTCTAGACAAGATAATCTCAAAAAAAAAAAACCCCTAACAGCTTATCCCCCCCCCCCCGCCTTTAATTGTTTAATTAATGTAGTATAGCTGTTTTAACAAATAGATTATGGTACTATAGCTATTATTAGGTGCAGTCAAGTGGAGATTGATTTCTGGCTATCATATGAATCACATTTCTGTTTAATAATAAAATTCTCAACATTTTATGTGACAATAGTTTAAGATTGCTTTTTCTTTTGTTTAGTTTGAAATATTTTGCTGTTGACATAACTGTGAAGCAGTGCCATATAATATAGTCCTATATTGCTGTTATCTAATATAAATATAAGTAGTAAGACATTAAAAATATATAAATCCTACATTAAATAAATATTTAAAAGAGGAATTAATTACCTCTTATAGTGAATATCCCTGAGTCTCTATAATTCGTTATATATTATTGATTAAAGTCTTGCTGTCCTATTTGTTTTGAACTGGCAGGTTTGATTTTAAATTGCAATATATAATAAAAGTTGATAGAATAATCATTTTTCTAAAATTACTAATAAATACTTTATGTTAATTGAATGACTTTGCTTCTTTTTGGGGGTGGGGGTGGGTGGGATGAATTTTATTAAGTATGACATAATTAGGGTATTCATATCTTCACAGAGCCTAACCAGGACACAGGATGAAAAAAAAAACTTTAATGGAGATTACTGTATCTTTCATCACGAAATAAAAAAATCACAAAACACATCACATTTATATTTCTAACAGTATACTCATTTCCTAATATAAGCAAAAGATAATTGTTTGTATACATGTATTATCTATTAAAACAAAATCACAAATTGAAATCACTTATTACCAATGTAAATAATGAGAAGCCATTTCCATTTGGAGAAAATTTCTGATTAACTAATCAAAAAATTATTTATAAAATATTAAATGAATAAATATTAATTTAAGATATAAAAAATTAAATGTAAAGTTAAAATTAAAAAATGAAAGATAAAGTAAAAATGAGTGTTAAAAAAACCAGAACAATTAAATGTCCCAAAATATGTCAGGACACTGGGATAAAAAGAGATAAAATCGGATTTTAGGAAAAACAGTACATATGGACCACACTAGACATAGTATATATATTATAATTGAGAATTAAGCCTGTAATTTTTATTTTAAGCAACATATCTTTCTGGAAAATTACAATGTGTATATTGTTATCTTAATATTCTGTATTAATTATTAAGCTCTGATTTTATTATCAAATATTATTTTTGTATAATCTTTTGTTGATTTTAAATAATTTATATAGTTTTTTTTGTCTTATGTACAAATAGAACATTGGTTGCCTAAACGGATAGTTTAAATTAGTAATGATCCTCATTGCCTTTCATCAGCATTGTTCTAATTTTCCTCATTTTTATTATACATATCTATAATTACAAAACAATGTTTCTTCTCAGCTACTAGATTTTAAAATCAAATACAACAAAACTGGATAATTTCAATAAATTAATTTTGAAACTGTATGGATATTTAGTATATCATATAGACATAAAAATGCATTTTTTTTTTGTAGAATTACAAATTATTTAATAATAAATATATTCATTATGTAATTAAAGTAATTGAAAGATATTTGTCATTTTGATAATAAAATTATTTTATTTTGTGATTTGGTTATAATGGGCAATAGCATGTGTTGTATATATATTTCCAATTCACTATGTTTTTGCATATTTTATTAGATTAAAAATATTTATACTGGAATAGATAGATATTTGTCTGTGTTTATAAAAATTGTATCTTAAAGTTAATGTTATTTGTCATTGTCAATGTGTTGATGAAATTCAAATCTTAAATTTTTTTATTATAATTCAAAAATAAAGAAGAAATAAAAACAAAAATAAATTTGCATTCATCATTAATCATTGATTACTTATATATTTTACATATTTAAACACACAAAAAAGAATAATTTTTAAAAAATTTTGCCCTCAATACTTCAAGTTTATAATGAAATTGCTTCCAGACATTTGAAACAAAAGAGAGAATGATAGATCTAAAAGTTAAAGATTTTTGGATTGAATCCCATCTGAGGAAAGTTAAAAAAAGAAAAAAAATACACACATTTATTTTATTAATCAGATATCATTTGACTTTCTGAATAACTGACTATTGGGATGGAGGTGGGGGGAATTCCTAAATAAATCTTATATATAAAATGCCTATTATCTCCGTTGACCGATTGGTGAATATATGAATGTTTCTCCTTAAATCTCTCACATGTCAAATTCACAACCAATTAAAAAAGATATTATGTTTATGCAAAGATTCCACCATTAATAAAAATACTTTGAAAAAAAATAAGTACATGTGCTGTGATTATAGTATATAAATTCATGTTGAAATGTGATATTTAGTGAGGGGAAAAAACAGATGCTATAGTACTGAATTTACATTAAGTTTTGGTTAGCACATTATTATGCTTATGCAAAGGAAGTCGCCATTAATAAAAAACATTCACAGGCAATTATACTATATAATATTTGCGATAACATATGTTAATTTATAATTTTAAATTATTGCGGATTTAAAAAGGCATACAATCTCCCCTATGTTGGAGGATTAATACCCAAGTACCGTTTGCTGTGTTTTAAATGAAAAATAAATCTTGTTTTAAAATATATTTATTAAACATAGTAACATAATAATATACAGTTAAACTTTATAAAAATTTACATAGTATTCAGAATGAAACTTGAAAAAGTCAATCATTCTGAATACTATGTAAATTTTTATAAAAATAAATCTTGACACACATTTTTATATTTTATGGAACTTAACTAAAATTCATTGATACTTATAAATGAGTCTTCATTTATGATTTTTTTCTCCAGCACACCTAATATTATGATAAAGATATTTCTCAATTCAGAAGCCATAATATCAATAATGAATAATATTAATGAAAATTAAAAGCAGTGCAGATAGTTCTATAGTTAATCTCTAATAGAAAGCTATGGATTTGCTTCAGATGAAAAAATTTAATAAATTTATTTAGAGTAGCCATGATTTTCATGTCTGCAGTTTTAGTTATTTACGATTAAAAAAATAATTTTCTGAATTTTAATTTCAAAAATTTTATAAACAACAATAGATTTTTTTATCATTCATTATAAACCTGTTTTTTTTTAAAGCATCCAAATGTGCCAAAAATGTAAATAAATATTAATTATACTATCTATAATTTTGTTAATGTAAATACTTTACATTATAAATTTACTTTATTAATGGCAATATAAACAATTAAAATATATTTGTTTATTTGAATACAGCAATAATTAAAATAATAAATCAAAAATTTTGATTGCAATATATACAATGGTCAAATATCCAAAAAAATTGTCTTGAAAAGGTCTCAATAAGAGATGAAAGCTGGGTTGATAATTAAATAATTGTAAATATAATTCGTTGTTTGTTTCAATTTTATTTAGATTGATATCACTGATATCTTTAAAAATACTGGTTGCAAGACTATATTCCAAATGTCTAAATAATGTAAATGCACAATTTTTTACCTAATTTTACTGGGCCTTTAATTATATTTACACATCTATCCAGATTTTTTGAATGTATAAAATTTCATAATGTATCCTTTTCTGATAATCTTTAACATGTTTTATAACTCTAGTATTCCTCTCACACTCCATTTTATAATTAAATAATTGTAAATTGGTTGTTTCAGTTTTATTTAGTTTGATTATATTAATTTTAATTGTATTGATTAATCCCTCCCTCTTTTTGTTTTGTTTAAAATATTTTTTTTTTTAAATATCAGAAATGATTCCATATTCAAACATTTTATTAAAAATTAGTAATATTTTAGAATTTAATTTTGTCCTATTTGTAGAATCTCAGAATTTAATATACATAAAATAACTTTTTTTTTTTTTAAATGTATGTTATAAAAATTGAAATAAAAAGCAAAAATAAAAAGTTTATTATTTAGTTTTAATCAAGTATAATTAATTATTTATTGTCACTTTTAATTACCCCATATCGTTTAAATAAATTACATAATATCATTATTTATAAAAAGTGATTGACAAATTGAGTTTTGGATGTGATCATTTTATATAAGCATGAATAGGATTATTGGAATTATAAAAAAATTAATATTGTTTATAAGTTTTGCCACTGAACATTTAATATATGTGTGTGATATCCATTATATCAGGGGTCCCCAACCTTATGCCCTCGGACACCATGGCACCCGCAGACCATTTTATGTGTACCCGCCGCTATCCAAACACGATAAAAAATTATTTATCTGATACAAATAAATTTAGTTTTTAAAATTTCTTATAAATTATTGTATTATATTGTAATCAAATTGTAGGGCATACTATACTTTTACAGTGTAAAAATATAAACAATTATATGTTAAAATTTTATTTTTGAAATAAATATTTTTTTGTACATTATGTTTATTATTAACAATATCCAACTATAAATTTACATTGAAAAAATAAATGGTGCCCGCCACCTGGCCGGTATTATAGAATGTGCTCTTAAGTGCAAAAAGATTGGGGTCTCCTGCATTTTATAAATTAGTATGTAATAAACATGGCAGGTTTTTTTCATTATGGCTAAGATTGAACTGTTTCAGAATTGAAATCTTGACTTTATGAGCAACTATTCATATTCTTATGTAGGTAAAATATAAAATATCTTTAAGTAAACTACTTGAGATCAAAGGTCTCTTTACAGAAGCATAATGAAAGTGAAGACTATCTATTTGGATGGTTTTCTGTTTTATTTTCTGACTAAAAATTTACCATCTACCAAAACAATGACTCCAAAATGCTATCTAAATGATTGTATTATCTATCCAATGATTGACATTTTAAAAAATAGAAAATTAATGACAAAAACTGTTCTATATTGACATTAGGCAGTAGGTAATAGATGCAGTCTTGAAGCAGCTTTGAAAGGTAATACATTTTGGTAAATTTTTTGTGATCAATTATTTGTATAATAATACACTTTTTTATGGCTCCTCAGTAGTAGTTCTTATTGTTTGATTTGAAAGAATATGGTAAAGAGAAAGAAGCAGTTATCCATGTAGATTTTTCTGAGAATATGGAAGGCAACTATTGCACTAATCAAGCAGGTGTACATTCTGCTATAGTTTCCTAAGTTGTCAACTATAATATTGATGCACTTATGCTAAAGCTAGCAGGCAGTAATCACCTACCACCATCAGTAACTATTCGGTTGTAGGACCATATTGCCTAATTGACTCAAATTTGTTCCAGGTAAAAAAAAGAAATTTACAATATTGGGATGTTTATGTAATAACATATCCCAACTTCAGAAGAGTACTATGTTATATTAAAAGAAGTAACTCAAAAATTTAAATATTAGTTTTTAGAACTTAAATATTTAGGTTTCTTCTTACTATTAATGGCTTTTAAGTTTTTCATCCTTATACCTATGTTTATTACATAGAAGAAATGAAAAATCATTGCAAAATAGCATAAAAAAACATAAAAAGAGACTTTCCAATATTCAAATTGCATCATTACATAAACTTCAAAATTTATTTTTAAGTTGCTCTAGAACATCATGTAAATTTTAGTCTTTTAAAATTTAAGATCAGATCCTAGTACCAATTTAATTTTATGGAAATTTCTTAAATTGCCCTTACAGATGAACCAGTAACCATTCATCTATTTTTTAAAGTACATATTTTATGTAAATTTATTTTATTTAATTACAGAAAATGTTTGTTACTTTTAAAGGGAGCGGAAAGTGAGAGAGAGATGTAAATTTATTGCACTCTTAAATTTTATTTATCTCTATGTAAATTCCACTTTATCATTTTATTTTATATTACAAACTTCGTATTTTATTATCCAATAAAAATATGTTTAATAATAGTAAGTGAAAAAAAAGCAATGAATTCAGTGTTAAAATATATGTTTTCATTTAGTAAATTTGTATACATATATATTACAAAAAAAAAATCATACAATGATATTTTATGTACATTGAGATAGAGCGGACCGGCAGAAGTCTATAGATAAATTTTCTTGAAGATGTAAACAGCTTAGCCTTAAATGAAGTTATATATATGGAGTTTGTATAATAAAAAAACTTTTTTTTTTTAAATTTTGAATTTTTTTAGAAAATAATAAAAAAATTTAATTCTATCCCCCCTCCCCCATAAACATCTATGATAACTAGAAAAACAAATTAATTTATGTATGATTGATTAAATTTTTTGTTCTGTTTCTTTTTTTTTAATCAGCTAAAAGTGCGATGAAAAAATAAATAAAATTTTTTTATATTAATTAAAAGTTTAAAATCTTATTATATTGTTATTACAAACTTTTTTGCCAGTCTAGCATGGACCAGCAAAAAACTTCTGTGGCCCGGTGCTGGTCCGCGGCCCGGTGGTTGAAGACCACTGAGATAGAGTGACAACTAAATATGGCAGGATCCAAATTCAAACTATTACTTTTCATGCTTAAGACTCATATGAGTATTCAAGCAATCAAATATTTAATTGTTTTTTTTTATTTAGTTATCAACAATAAAAAACCTATTAATCAAAGCATATTTTTCTCTGTAAAAATTTAGTTATTTGGAAGCGTATTTCATAAATAATAACACTCAATCTATCAATAGAAAAGACACCTGTTCGCAATTTCAAAAAGATGGACAAACTAATCTAAACAAAATTTAAACAATAAACTACTAAAACATAGTACCTAACCAATTAGCATAAATTAGAATACTTCCCTATGAATATAAAGCAATGGAGCTTTGAAAACGTTAAGCATAAATAAATATTAACAAATACAGCTTCTCTACAAGCGTAAAAGCGCATAATTTTTGGGAAATATAAGATAAGTAATGTGTATTGTTTTGTTGTTATGTTTGTGTAAATATAGAACTTTTAGTCTGAAATGTTTTAATGGATTAAAGTTACAACTTGAAATAATTAAGGAATAATATTCACTGAAGTCTAATATAAGTTATATATATGTTTATCTGCAGTTATATGAAATAGAGTATAAAGTTTTATGTTGCTATCAATTGTTACACATTGTCATATTTATTTTGGCGTAAATATTTTATGCACCAAAATGAATGTCTTTAAGTGAAATTGACAGATATATTAGTTTATAACCATTCTAGAAAACAAAATCACTTAAGCATTAAGTAATCAATATGTATCGGATGGTAATGTTGATGTAGCTAAATTCCTATAATTGAATTCAGATTAATTGGTAATAAAAATGAGATGTCATCATTATCTAATGTAAATTAAATGTTAACTAAAGTAGTTATAAAATGATTAATATTAGTACAAAAAGTCATAATTTTCATCCATTATTAATCCACTCCGTGATGGTCTCTCCAAGTTTAATCAGTTTTGATGATCCATGGTCTCTCTTCACATTATACCAGCTAATATTCTTATTTGATTCATTCATCTCATATGTGATCTCTTTCTAGGTATTTTACATTTTCTTGGGATGCAATTTAAAAACTGCAACTGTCTATTTATTACTATCTCTTCTAACAATACATCTAGCTTAGCTCCATCTTAGTCTATTAATTCTTTCAGTGATGTTAATTATACTTATTTATTCTATCATTACAATCTCTTCTTGTTATTCTTAATATACATTTTTATACCTCATTGAATGGCCTAAATTCTATGCATTACTCTTTTGCTATGTTCAAGTCACATATTAAAACAAAAGGTTGAAACCATAGAGAATATGTAATAGATAAATAAGTCATAAGCACATAGAACATATTTTCTTAGAACATATTTTCTTAATATTAAGTTACTTCTACCAAAAATATTTCACCCAAATTTAATTTTGTGATTAATTTTATCCATCATAATTCTTCCATCCGCATTAATAATCTAATCAAAGATTTTCTTTTTCTAAAAAAGTTCAACCAATATTATTATTTTAATTTTTTTTAGCGTACTACTCACTTTTAATTTTTATCTAATGACTTGTAATATTTCCTGAAACTCTGAAGCATTATTTTCAAAAATCAACCATATCATTTGCAAAATCTAGATGATTTAAATAATCTTCATTTGCTTTTATTTCATTAACATTTCAATCCATAAAATATTTATTGTGAAATTGGGTACTAATTGGTCTGCCAGGCCAGCCTTCTGGTGGCGTTTCTCTGCTAAAAACACAGAAATATGCCATTTACATGGCCCAATATTTCTGTGCATTTGCAGAGAAAATTATGGCCTGTAGAACAGTACTGTTTGTATCAGCCGCTAGCAGGTGTATATGGCGTTGCACACATTATGACCCGCTAAGGTGCTTCATGACACTATGCAAATATGCACACTGAACAGATCGCTATCTTATGATGTGAGGGTGTAGGGAATTCAAGTGGCCATAACTTGTAATATGCATTCTAATTAAAGATCTTACCTCCTACCTGATGCAGTATTTGATGCTAATAATTGTAAGACCATCACTGTGCTTCCCTATAAATTTTAGAAGGTGGATAAAATTGCAAAAGGCCATTGTCAAGCACCTTTTATTTGATACTAATATATAGACTGTCGCTGTGCTTCCCTATAAATTTTGGAAGGTGGATAAAATTGCAAAAGGCCATGGCTGAGCACCTTTTCCCAGAACTCATGTGAATAGCCACGTAAATTATGAGACAAACAAAATGTCTGAGGTTGCATGTAGTTTTGTAAATCATAAACTTGGTTTGATCAGTGATGACAAATTATTTGTCACCCCCCCCCCCAAAAAAAAAAATAAACATTAAAATAAGATCAAAACTTTTGACTTTTTCAACTTTGGTTTGTTTGTTTTTTATTTAAAAAAAATATGGCAATTTTTTTTTTTTTTTGCTATATGGCGATTTTTGTTTTCGGCTTTATTTGTATACCGGTAATATACTAAAACTTTTTTTTAAAAAAACAATTTTTATTAATCTTTTTTTAAAAATAAAAACAAACCAAAAATAACTTTTGTCTCAGTGACGACAAATTATTTCTCCCCATCTCCCGCCAAAAAAGTTAAACTAAGATCAAAACTTTTAACTTCAACTTTGTTTTTCTTTTTTGTTTTTAAAATATGGCAACTTTTTTTGGCTTCATTTGTATTATACAGTGTTTTTAATTTTGCCATTTTTGAAAAGAAAATGTACAAGTATTTGAATAAAATATATCATAAATTATTTACAAGAATGTCAAAATATTGGTAAAAAAAGTCATATCAAATATCAAAATATTAGTAAAAAAGTTGTATCACATGTCAAAATATTTTTTAAAAAGGCGAAGAAAATGTAAAAATATTTTAATAAAAGTTGGAGAAAATGTAAAAATAATTTAAAAATAGTCGGTCCCAGATCGATATATAATTGTGTGTTTTTAGCAGAGAAACGATGTCACCAAGCGACTGGCCTGGCATACCGATTAGTACCTAAAATTGTTGTAAAACATTTGTTGTACTTCTTTTTCAATGTTAATCATCTTTATATTTTCATATAATCTAATCACTGCTATTGCAGTTTGATAAATATTCTTAAGAATATGACAGTATCCTGGATTTATATTTTGCTGTACCAAAGCTTTAATTATTATGGAAGTACTTACAGAATCAACTGCTTTTTTTCACAATCTATAAATCCAAAGCATAATGGCAATCTATATCCATTGGTCCTTTCTATAACTTTTCTTAGTCTTTGATATGAACCATTGTCTTAAAATCACTTTTAAATCCAGATTGATTTTTGATTGGTTAAAATTTGAAGCTCTATAGATGAATTATAATTATTTTGGATTTTATAAGTCTGTAGTTTCTATCTTTATCACCTTTCATAAATATCAATATGACTATTGTATTTTTCCAAATATTTGGTATATTTTTATTATTTAGACATTTGGTAAATAATTTTACTAACAATTTTTTGACTTCTTCACCCACTTCTTTAAAAATATCAACAATAACATCATTTCCTGGAGCTTTCCCTTTCATAGTTAATTGTATGTCTCACCTCTTCATTTAAAATTCTTAGCAATTCAGAAGATATAGTAATTACAGGGAACAGTTTGTTTTCTTGTTTTTGATTACCATAGAATTTTTTATAAATGCTTCCATACATTTCATAATGTTGGTCATTCTTTTTAGTAATAGTTCATTTTTTTATTGCTGAAATAACTTTTCTCCAGTACCAAGAGGTTTTATATTTTTGACTTTTTTCTTTTCTATAGCTTTTCATTTTAAATTTGGAATAGTTGGGAGTGTGTCTGACTTGGGATCAGGAGATATCAGGATTGGTTCTCAAACTTATGAACTCCCGAGCAATAAAGCCGTATGCAGGGTTTTTTTTATATATAATTATTAACACTTTTTCATACCATTTTTTAAAATTCAATTCTTTTTAATGAATCTCTTTTAAAAAAATTTATATTCCATCTTGTTTCATTAGAAAAGTTACTGGTATGTTGCTGCTTTTTTTGTATCAATAATCTTTCTTGTAATTCTTAATAAATTATCTGTTATCTTCGTATTGATTTCAGTAAAGTCTGAATCATCTTCAAAGTCTGAAAATTTTTAATTGATTAACAACTTTTTATTTAAGTACATTGGAATGGTTCTAAAATTTAGGAATATCATTTGTTAATATCTTCATTCTTAATACCTTTTGTCTCTTTAATTTTGCATTAAAACATTTATTTTACATTTCACTGATTGATAATGAGTTCATGTGTTAAATCTACTAAGAACATTACAATTTTCAAAATATATATTTCTGTATGTCAAAATTTCTAATTTTGCTGCACTTTCATTTGGATTGCTTCCACGTCTCATTCGATTTAGCATTTTTTTTTTCAAAGAAAGAATATCATAATATATAGTTGTTGTTTTTTTTGGGTGTGTGTGTGAATTCCTTGAGTCCGTTTCCTTTCTCATATCTGTCAACATAAGCAGATATATTCAAAGACTTTTATTTTTTCATTGTTTATGAAATCTAATGTCTTTAATTATAATTTTAAAACATTATTTAGTGTGATGAAAAGCACTACTTTTCCAAAACTTGTTGGGGAATAAACCTGAATTATTAGCATTTGGGATTTCCCAATAATTTGAATAACTAATTTTGTCACTGTCTGAAATATCATCAATCTTCACAATATTTTCCTTCCATTTTTTATCAATATTTGTACATTTATAGGAAAATATATGTCCATACTTTAAATCATCTCTCTCGTTTCTTCTAGTCTCATGAAGTCCAACAATATCCCATTTAATATATAACCTTTGTTCAATTCGTGCATTTTCCTTCAGTTGAAAGTGATCTGCTATTAGATGATAGCTTGGTCAACAATCAGTGAATTCTTAACTACTTTGCCTTCAACTGCTAATCATTGCTCTTGGCTGATTACTTTAGAGTTTCTTGGGGAATAATAGTGATAATTTAGTTTTGTCTGTAATGATTATAAATATTTATTAAAAAACAATCATACATATTTACATCTTGCACAATTAATATTTCAGTTAAGAACTATCAGACAACTGAGAAGAAAGTTTGTAATGTTTTTTTGATCTTAAACTCAGAGGTAAAAAACCAATAGATACATTTTACTGTCTAATGTGTATTGTAACAACAATAAAGTATGCAGTTGACATTAGATATTTGTCCTAGGTTTTTTTAAGACCCTAAATAAGAATGAATTGCAAACGTCTTTCTACAACTAGTAAGACAAATATAATTTATTAAATCCTCAAGATCAGAGAAATTTTCTCTCCATCTGTAAATTAGGTCATTTTGTTATCTAAGAACATTTACATAGCAGTTTAATTAAAATTCATCAAGTTTGATATGTTGAATGATTCTGCTATGCATTTGAAGCTGAATATATAATAGTTTCTATAATTACATAGATTCTACATATGTATTCTTGTATTTAAATGAAGTCCCTCATAAAAACATCTGTGGAATGTTATGGAACAAATCAGATGTTTAATATAATAATCTAAATAACCTTGTAGACAAATAATTTTTATATTGGCTATTTGGCCATTGTGTGTATGTAAATCAGAAGCTATAGATAACACAGTTGACAAGAAAAAGTATGTAAATTACAGCAAAACTCATATAACTCACAACAATATTTAAAATTAAAAAGTAAAATTGATACGCATGATTTTCAATATTAAATCATTATTTTATGTGGTTTTGTAATCCATATAATAATTAAAACATCTGATATTATTGAAGTATATAGACTTTATTTTTTGCATGTATTTCTATGTAATGTTTACTTTTAAATATAATTTCATGATCTCCATTTTCTATGTACCAATTTTGACACCTCCTCCCCTGCTACCACTTTAATATATTCTATATACTTCTTAACATTGCTAATGGATAAGAGTTATATATAATTTCATGATCTGACATTTTGGCTCTCATAGCTTTTATATAATTTGAGGACTAGTTTTATATATAATCAATTGAAATTAAATTGAAAGGTTGCAAATCTTTTGCACTTACTATAATACTTATCTGACAGCCAATCTTATGTTAGGATGGCTGTCTGAATATGCTATAGTGTCTATCCAACTAATTTGTAAGTAAAATGGCCTAAATAGCCCATTTCATAGTAAAGTTCTGTCATTTGCTTCCTCCAGAATAATTAAGAAGACAAATTGTCAATTGGCAAGAAGTTTATTTGGATTTTTTTCATTGTTTTAACTTTTAGCTAAAAAAAATAGCTAGATATACTTTTAATGATTTTTTTTTTTTAATAAAAAAAATTCCAATTATTATCTATAATAAAATTGTGAATATTGGAAAATATATATAAATAACTCCTAATATACATTTCAATTTAAGTAATTTGGATTTTGTGATTTGTCATGGTGATCAAATGCTGAATTCAAGGTTAATGTGGCATTTTTGGTGCTCAAATTGTCACATGACTTCCCAAACAACTAACCATTTTATTATTTCACAAAACTCAAATATAACATTTGAGAATTTTTACTATGATTTAGCCTAAATAAAGAGATTGGTTCTGTCAAAGTGCATATTGGGATTCATATATATATTTTCTAATGTCTGCACTTTTATGTTTGAGTTGAAGGAAAAAATTTAAGAACTTGCACAATGATGGAAAAAAATTGATCAGTTAAATAAAAAGAGAGAGAGAGAAAAGAAAGGGTTATGTATTGTACCCTTTTGTTTAGGTTAGCATGGATTATTTCTAATAATTTACTGAAAAAATTTTAAATTTTGAAGTTGGATAAGGGGTGATGTATGTTGTGTGTTAATAATCTTTGAATAATTAGTTAAGGCAAGTAAAATAATTGATGTATAGTGTTGGGTTGGTATTTGTAAGAAAACAGTTAACTAAAAATCATTATAAGATTGTATGTTTGGGAGAATTGGCCATAATAAATACTGATTTAATAAGTCTTATAAATAATAATTAGGGTAAATTTTAAAAGTAATGCTTTAAAGTTAAACGGATAGATTTAGTAATAATAATTGTATTTAATGGCTATATTTTTAAAATCATTTGATTAAAAATAATAATGTGAAAGAAAAGTGTAATTTTTTGGTTTTATAATTTTAAAATAATTATTTTAAAATTGTGCTATAATAGTGATTATGTAACATTTTATAAATTAAATTATTATTTTAGTTCTTAAATTATTAGCGCCTTATTTAGTTTTGTAAATCACGTGACACACACCTGTGTTTGAAAATAGAATAATATTATCTGTTATAAATGTTAAATTGTATTTTAAAAGTGAATATAATAAATAAAATCAGATTTATGTTTTTTGATGAAAATAAATACGTTAAGTTCAAAATAAAGGTAGCAATGGTAATAAATATTGAAATGTGATTTTTAAAGATTATTTTAGAGTCTTTAGTAAGTGAAAATAAAATGTGAAAATTAAGTAAGAATTGAATAATATAATAAAAATAAATATTTAGTAAATTATTATTAACTTTAACTTTAAACCAATGTTCGTGGTCCCGGATAGTTTGAGGCCAGGATTGTTTAACGGACCAATCAAAATTGGAATCAGCTGGAGTATTTATTAGCTGTTTACATTTTGGCAGACGATTATTGAGCTGTTATCTCATTCTACCGACGTGCTATTATAACATCGTTAGTATTTCAACAATTTCGGTAAAGTATTTAGTAGTGTAATAATCCATTTTATTTAAATTCAATTTTTTATAAAAGTACAGTAGTCTATTATTATAAGCTCATGGGATATAGAAATGTTTTGCTAAAAAATTAAATTATTCCTTACTTTGCCAACCTGCTTTGTTCAATTTATCATCAACTTAAACATGAAGTCATCACTAAATATAAAAAATTTAATGGAAGTATTCAAGTATTATTGTCTTTTAAAGTATATAATTTTGCCTGTGTTGATAAGTCATATTGATTTACGACTAAATTTCATAAAAAGAACGTCGCGGAAAATATATATATATATAAAAAAAAACATTTTCATTAAAAGATATAAAGTTGAATGAGATAATATATTTTATAAAGAAAATTTATTTAAAACACAATGGAAAAATACTTTTAAAGGAAAAAAACTTTTAAATATGACCGAACAATTATTTTAGAACGTGGAGATATTTCTTTCTGAAGAAATCTTGGAAATATTTTAAAATTGAATTTTTCCTAGAAAATATAAGATCATTTGCAAGTATGTGACTTATATCATATTTAAAAAAATATTACAAGTCAGTCATTAAGGTATGCGGGACATACAAAAGTTTATTTAAATTATTTGGGAAAATAATTTAAGTTATTTGAAAATATTGGGAGAAGTATTGGTTGTATCTGAAGATATTAAACCGCAGTAAATATGGAAAAGTTACAAGAATTTGGAAAACTATCTTGACGAAGAGTATTTAAAATTAGATATTTACCTAACAATACATGTTAAAGATTTTTTAAAGTTTTGGAGATAAGAAAAATATTAATTATATTAGTGTAAGTCTTATAGAATAAAAGTAAACGTACTGTATTTAACTAGAACTGTCAGTTTGGATTATATATTACAACGTTAAGAACCGGAGCATGCATGATTATTGACGGCAAAAGTGTGTATTAATGTTTTTTACCAGGAGAAAAGATACTTCCTGTAATGAACTTATTATCAAGAAAAGAACATTTCATTGTAAGAAATTTTAATAAAATTATTGTAAATATGGTTTTAGAATTAATTTTTTACTAACAAAATTATAGTAATATTTATTCATAGTATAAATATAGCGTAGAAACAGAAAACATTAAATTATTTACCAACTTAGTAATTAAATTTTAGTGTAAAAAAAAAAAATCTTTAACTTAGTATATTTTAAAGTGTGATAATGTGGAATAAACGATAATAAAATCTTTATTTAGATCGTACTCCAGATGACATCACTAAGTAATTGCCAACAGAAATTGCTTATGGTAATAATGTAAATTATTAATAGTTTTAAAATGTGTTTGTTATTTTGTACGGATGGATGCGTATATAAAAACACACACCTACGCATAATTTATCATTTGTTTAGTTATTTAAGAATATGCATAATTTTAATGATATTGTAAAGATATTTAAACATAAAAGAAATATAAGTATATGATTCTATTAAAACTGAAGTGGATGTTTTGTTGAATAATTTAAAGTGTTAAAAATATGAGCTGATTCTGATTGTTTGTGCTAAAGTTTGAGAACTATTAAAGAATGAAATAATCTTGTCTTATTAGTTAGTTAGACTGTTATTCTAAAAATGAATTTATTTGTTATTATAGAAATGAGGATGAATTTAGCGATGTAAATTGGTGAATTTAAATGCTAATATCTTAGTATTAGGTTATATAAGACCAGGATAATATTGTATGTAGGGTTTGTTTATATGGGAAGAAGAATATACTATATTGATGTTTATACAAGTATAGCTAACATAGCCCTATATCTTGTGTATATTCATGGCAGCGTTTGTTTTCTATGTGTTAAAGCTTAATGTGCCATAGTGCTGAATGAATAGCCTGGACATTATACTTGGTAGAAGAGGTTATTAAACAAATAAGTTATACCTCAGTTCATGTACACGGTGCCCATGATGGTTAGTTGATAAAAGGTTAAGTTGAAGTTATAGTTTACCCCATATGCCTACTAGTTTATGTGTTATTGAAATTTATTGGATTACATTGTAAAAGATGGTTGTTTTAAAATTGGAAATAATAAATAAGTTTGGAAATAGAGAATTTTTAAATTGGATAAGTTATGTTGCTTAGATTATAATAAGTGTAAAAATTATAAAAACATAATTTCATCAGTGAAAGAATCATAAAACTTTTATAGTTAAAATGATATTTATTTATTTTTAGAAAATAAATAGTTGACAGTTTAAAAGAATTTATAATGATAGTACTTAATTATTAAGAATTTTAAAAAGACATACTTATAATGCATATTTTTATTTATGATTAAATGTAATAAACTGAATCATGTTGAATGAATGAAAGTAGTCATAAGTTTTACAAAAATAATTTTTATAACAACACACTAATCCATGATATTTAAAGTTTAAAGTAATAATTAGTAAGTAGCTTAGTTTGATGGTATGCTATGAATTAAGGTTGTTCACATAAATATTGAAAAATGACTATATAGAATGATAAATAACTTTAAAAACTAAATAACAAGGATAAGTACATAATAAAAGTATTACTTATATTTTTTAAAACCTATAAAGTAATAATATCGAATAACTGTAATAAAAAGTTACATGATGATAGTTTTAAAAATAAGAAATATTTTATGTAAGAAATGTTCTGTATTTTATGTTTTAAGTCATTTGATTTGTCTTGAAAAAATACCTGAATACGAATAAATAGAATTCTATCAAAATGTAAATAATTTTATTGTTAAGTTTGTTAATAAAATTGTTAAATTGTTTTATAAGTCTTGGTGTTGACTCAATTTCTTCACATTACAATTACATAATCACAGATAATTATAATGAAGATATAATATTTGCACATCATAAATAAAATTTTATTTAGGAGTTACATTGTATTGATATATTTTATTTAAGAAGTTTTACTTATGATATTATTATGATGGTCATGGAATAATCACCAAAGATTTACATTAAATTATCTTAGTAATGAGTGCCACATATTCTCAGATTATAATATCATACTAAATATATTTATTTAAGATGCCATATGGATAATAGAGAATTATATTACAATTTTATTATGAGATATACAAGAATAACATTATAAATAGAAAGATAGGAGAGTGAATTGTAGATTAAAGATTAGTATTACTATTTGTTATTATTAATATTATTAAATTGTAGTTAGGAATGATATTAAATCCCTTATCATACTTGATTACAAAAGTTATAATTAATTTATCATTATTTTAAGAGAACCTGAGATAATTTGAATTAAATTAGTTTTGAGAAAGATATTTAAATTTATTTGTTAAAGGTAATTTACTTAATTAGTTTTGACTAAAGATGTAGGAGTACTATAAATGTGGTATTTAAGTAATAGGAATAAGGATAGTATTTTTATGCCATTAAGGTGATATCCAGTGAGAGATTGTCTTAATGTATTCGCTCTGCCACTTGTAAACTCATTTCATAGTCTCATGATTTGATTAGATATTCATTTATTTCATTTTATAAACCAGAACTATATTATTATTTATTAATTAAGTTAATTTAATCATTGATATTCTTAAAAATATATTTATTATTAATTTAGATACATTTTCGATAAACATAGTTATTTATCTAAGCTAGATCAAGTGATTATAATTATATATTTCCGGGAAGTGAGGGTACAGTATATATAAATAGACAAGTATATATTTATTCATTAATAAAGATAAAGTCTATATCATGGTTGAAAGAAACATGATATTTTTTAACCTAATAGTATATTAATTGAGAAGCTGGTTTGTTAATACAGTAATCATTTATGTATTTATTGAAAAGCTTTTGTAGTTAAAGAATATTAACTTGAAATGGTTATTTTTATATTACATACACTTGAAAAAAAATCCTAAGCTATCTTGGAAATTCTCTGCATTTTAAAAAATGCTTGTTCTATAATTATTTGCATGATAGTTGGATGTAATGGGTATTACTATGGTATATATGTAGATACAGACTTGTAAAAAAAAACCTGTAGAATAGCAGGTTTCCTTATGAAACATCTATTGGATTTTTTTTTCTCCCAGAATAATACATTTTTAAATAAGGGATTTTAAATTTAAGTGTTCAGGTCTGAATTTATATACTTATAATAGCCAAATAAATATTTGTCTTATTTCTAAAATAGATCAAAAATGATCAAATATTGGCAAATTAAAAAAGTATGTGTGGAAATAATATAACAATAAAAGTTATCATTTTTGAACAAATTAAAAATATCTTGCAGTAATGGGCTAGGCTTTCTAAAGGAAATCAAGAACATCCTGAAATCAATAGCGCTGTTGGTACAGCATGTGCATAATGATGCATAATTGCATATGCTTTTCTTTTATATATGGCTGAAATATATATATATATATAACAAGTTTAAATCTAGAAAGAATTGATCCTGATTTCTATTCTGAAAATAATTGAATTGCAAATATTTTCTTATTTAAATTTTCAATAGTTTTGATTTCACATATATATATATATATATATTATTGCCACAATACTTTTATAATATTTATAAGTTTTTTTTGTTAGATTGATAAAAGATTACTATTGTACTGTCAAAACCTGTTAATCTATCTAACATGAGCTGGAACTCACAAAATGTACTTCAAACCCAGTCAAGCCCGAGATTTAGGTCAGGGACCAACCTGGATTTGAACCCATTCCCAGATCAAACATCTAATGAATAACATATAATGATGGCATATGCACTAGCAGAGCTGAGAAGACAATGAGACTTATCTACTAACTACATTATAACTTAATTAACATAGGCATACACATGGTTGTACGTTTGAAAGTGGAGAAAAAGGAATTCGAACTACTCAAACGAGTTAGACAATAAAAAAAAATTGTTTAATATAACGAATTAATTATATACATTAATGTGTGTGTGTGTGAATGAGCAGTCTACAAAACTGTAGATAATTACATATTTGGATTCAGATTCCATTTGCTCTTTTATTAACTAAATAGTATATTTATACATTAACACACATCTTTGGTGGATATGGTATTAAGATGCCAATCATTTATTAAAAAGATTACATAATATTGCTATTAATGCTTTGGTATACAGTTCTAAAACATGGTGATTAACATTATTTCGGGGAGCATTCCGAGATTCATTATATATATATAGGAAGAACTATTTTCACACCATTCTGGGTGTGAACATAAATAAAATACATTTGAAAAATAACATTTGATTATGAGACAAAATATTCATTAACAATTCTTTTACTTAACATTTGGAAGGAAGAACGCTTTGTTTTCCCCAATGCATATACTCTTAAATACAGAAATAACAAATTACAATGGTGGGATTGCATAATAAGACTGAACTAACATTATTAATTAATATAGCTAGTGGTGTTCGGAATTTATACATATAAGCCAATAACATCACATGACCAACACCTTATGCTTTTGTATAACTTGTTAAAACAGGCAAAACTCACTATACCTATTGCTACACACAGCAAGCTAGAGTAATCAACGCATGCCAGAAGGCTTGTGCATAAAATCCCCATCTAGTGCCTACTCATCCAATATCCCCAAACTAGTTTCTGGATTGTGGCCTTCGTTAGTGAGGAGCCTTGGATCTGAGAGCACTGCATCTAGATCTTATGATCAAATGCAACCCTCCAGCAGCCACCTTTTATCTCCATTTAACTACAAAACTATGAGTCTTAAACTGAAAACACCTTAATGTTTTCAATCTAAGCCTATTAGCTTATGTAGTCAATGGGTCTGAACCCAGTTCAGTACCCATATATTTTGGTGTCTTTGGTTTTTTAATAACCATAGCCACCACTATCCTATTAGGCAGGATTGGTTTTAAGCCAATACACATCACATGACCACCACCTTTTATGCGTGTGTATAACTGTTGTTAAAACAGGCAAAGCTCACTATACGTATTGCCACACACACCAAGATAGAGTAATCTGGCATGCTTGGGCATAAAATCCCCATCCAATATCCCCAAACTAGTTTCTGGCTTGTGGCCTTTGTCAGTGAG
This sequence comes from Epiperipatus broadwayi, assembly GCA_028023455.1. Taxonomy (NCBI): domain Eukaryota; kingdom Metazoa; phylum Onychophora; class Udeonychophora; order Euonychophora; family Peripatidae; genus Epiperipatus; species Epiperipatus broadwayi. Next base: position 8,861,314 of record JAQFVV010006222.1, read on the forward strand.
GAGCCTTGCTCTGAGAGCACTGCACCTAGATCTTAGAATATAATGCAACTCTCTAGCAACCACCTTTTATCTCCATTTAACTACAAAACTATGAGTCTTAAATTGAAAACACCTTAATGTTTTCAATCCAAGCCCATTAGCTTATATAGTCATATGGGTCTGAACCCAGTTCAGTACCCATACATTTTGATGTTTTTGGTTCTTTAATAACCATAACCGCCATTATCCTATTAGGCAGGATTGGTTTTAAACCAATAACATCACATGACCACCATCTCTTATGCTTGTGTATACTGTTGTTAAAACAGGCAAACTCACTATATATATTGCCACACACAGCAAGCTAGAGTAATCACTGGATGCCAGAAGACTTGTGCGTAAAATCCCCATCTAGTGCCTACCCATCCAATATCCCCAAACTAGTTTCTAACTTGTGGCCTTTGTCAATGAGAAGTTTGGAGTTAAATGGAGATAAAAGGTGATTGCTGGAGGGTTGCATTAGATCCTAAGATCTAGGTGCAGTGCTCTCAGATCCAAGGCTTCTCACTGATGAATGCCACAAGTCAGAAACTAGTTTGGGGGTATTGGATGAGTAGGCACTAGATGGAGATTTTATGCACAAGTCTTCTGGCATCCATTGATTACTCTAGCTTGCTGCGGGTGGCAATACGTATAGTGAGTTTGGCCTTATTTAACAAGTTATACCCAAGCATAAGAGTTGGAAGTCATGTGATGTTTATTGGCTTAAAACCAATCCTGTCTAATAGGATAGTAGTGGCTATGGTTATTAAAGAGCCAAAGACACCAAAATATATGGGTACTGAACTCGGTTCAGACCCATATGACTATATAAGCTAATGGGGTTGTATTGAAAACATTAAGGTGTTTTCAGTTTAAGATCCATAGTTTTGTAGTTAAATGGAGATAAAAGGTGGTTGATGGAAGTTGCATTAGATCCTAAGATCTAGGTGCAGTGTTCTCAGATCCAAGGCTCCTCACTGACAAAGGCCACAAGCCAGAAACTAGTTTGGGGATATTGGATGAATAGGCACTAGATGGGGATTTTATGCATAAGCCTTCTGACATCCATTAATTACTCTAGCTTGCTGGGTGTGGCAATACATATAGTGAGTTTTGCCTTTTTTAATTTATATATATATATATTTAAACAGAGCACAATTTTAATGTTATAACATTAAAACTAGGTCATGAAGGAAAAAGTAATAATAAACGAAGAAGTGGCAGTACTGACATAATGGCGGAGAAATCAAAGATAAAGTTCGTGCTTCTGGATGACAAAAATGAGGTCTAAGACTTCTTTCTTAGGGCAGTGCTTAGAGAAAAGGATAGATATGGCATGGACATCACCGACATGCAGAGGCCTTTTATATGAAGGTTCCTGGAAGCTCAACTATCCGTGGTACAGGACATAAGAAGAAATCCATGGGTTCGATCCTGTTGCAACCCCCAGATTAGAAGCACATAATATATATATATTCACGATGATAAGCCGAGTCTCAATAATGTAGTACAGATAAATATCACTAACAACATTGAATAAGATTTACTGCTTTAAAAATAAATGACCCCTTGTTTTAATGCTATAATTATGCAAATAATACACTATGCCAATAATATATGTATAGAGAAGATTTAATAAAATATATATTAAGATTCCACCTCCTTCCTTTTCTGCTATTTAAAGTAATTCAATCCCACCTTTGTGGATTTTGATAATAACTAGGATATTTAAATATTTGATATGAAAAATAAAAGAAACTAGCAGTTGTGAAGAAAACAACTAATAGGTCACCCTTTCAGAATTTAATAAATAATATTTTAAAAGATTTCAAAGTTTTAATTAGCTTAAATGTTGGATTTATCCTGGGTAGAATTACTTCATTCTATTTGGAGTTAAACAAATAACAATATTTACAATAAATCAACATAAAATGTTGATTCCATAAAAGTAAAAGCAAAGGTATTAATTAATCATAAATTGTATTTTGAAGTGATGCTAATAACCTTAATTCATGTAAGTTTACTTAAAAAAAGGAAATAAGTCAATTATTTTATATAGCGCGATGTTTTTTATAAACAATATTTAAACAGCATTTAAAATCCAAAGTGCATGTGCAACAGTTTAATGCTATTTAAATATTATTGTTTATAAAAAACATCGCGCTATATAAAATAATTGACTTATTTACATACATTTAATTTCAAATAAGAATGACGTATTGTAAATTCTAATAAATTTCACCAGCATCATTCATTCAAGCATGTAAAAGTAATTTAAAGTGATTATTTAATAACTTCACGCTTTCACTTTCAAACACTTAAGATTCACCCATACAAAAGCGTTTGGGCTCGAAAAGATAGATGGCCATTTTATCTTTTCCAAAGACTTTATCATGTGGTTGAAGTGTTAGTATTCATTCATTTTATATTTAAAGTTCAAAGTGCTTTGCATCAGTTTAATGCTGTTAAAATATTATTGTTTAAAAAAAGGAAAGAAAAATATTTTAGAAATTCAGCTCGTCAGATTGCCTGAAATTGGCATATTAATAATAACAAACAAATATATGAAATCAAGTAATAAATATGTATAAATAAATTGATTGCACCAAAGTTAAAGAAAGTTAGAGTATATGAAAGAGAATTAGATTTATAGAAGTTATTTGAGAGCAAATTCCATTTTTATATAGTAGAAAGATACAAAGTTAAATCAGTCATGAAAGAAATTTTGATGAGATTAGTTAGGCTAGATTTACTTTTAGGTGGTGGCTTGAAAATTTACCTTGCACCATATTAAGAGTTCATATTTCAAAGTCTGGCTAGTGCATGGCAATTCAAGGATCCATGCGAGTTCTTAGGTAACAGCAAGCTTTTTTTCAGCATTCCAAAGTTCTCAGGTCAGGCTTTTACTTCATTCTTAGACAGCAGGATGGTATGGCAGCGGAAGATGACCCCACAAGGATTGGGAAGGTGATGGGCTTTCTACTCGATCATTATTTTTAAAATTTCAAATCAGCATGTGTTATGCTAACAGCACAGTTTTCTCAATAGTAGCTAACCATTGGTATTTAAAATCAGCCCATTTTATATCCAGCTTAGATATTTGTGGAATGCTTTTCATTTTTTATTTCTAGTTCAAACTCTAATCTCCGATCTAACAAAATCTTTCATTTTCTTTGTCTATTATTCTTGGAGATGCAATCATTAGATAATGATCCAAAAATATATTCAAATCTATCTCCAGATTGGAAATAGATTTGACAAGAATGTTTATAACAAAAGTAAAATCTATTAATCTGATTCCCCATTTTATTTTCAGCAAAACTTTAATTAAAAATTCCTTCCCAAGACTAATACATTATTATGTTTCCAACCCTTTTTATTATTTTTGGACAATTAATGGTTACATTTGCCATCTTGGATTTTACAAAATATACAGTTTAATTAAAAAATAATTTAAAAAGAAAAAGTTTTACAAATGATATATAATAAATTATTTATAAAATTAATATTTTGTTAGTATGCTTGCTCTGTAATATATATATATATCTGAGCTGCACCTATGTGAAGGGGGAAAATTAATAGTAAAAAAAAAATATTTGAAAAGCTAAAATTTATAATTTTTAGTTGCGCATCTCAGAGATATATACATGAAATATACATACATAACCAAAGGAGCGGGTGGGACATAAGGTTTGAATATGGGTTAGTAGTTAGTGAATGGATAGAACCATGAAGTTCAATCTTGGGCTAAGATTGACTACTTCACTATAAACATCTTGAACAAATTAATAACAGAGGGAAGCATAATAAATAACAATTAGAAAATGAAATGTTTTTTAAATATGCCTGATGCTTGAAAGGATAATTTTATTACAAATATTGAACCAGTGCTTACTTAAATTACTAGGACTTTCAGTAGAACAGCAGTAGAAATACTGAATCATCTAACAAAGTATTGAGAAATGGGTGTTTGAATTTTTTTTAAAAAGTGATATTTATAAAGTAAAATGCATTAATAAAATAAAAGAACAAACAAATAAGCAGCATTATTTAAAGAATTTGTCCAGAAGAATTAACAATAGATGGATAAGTTTTAAACTGGATTCCTTAAAATTGCAAGAGATCTGAAAATAAACCATATAAGATATTGATGAGCTTTTAATCACAATGTAATCTATAAGTTGTCATTGTTTGAACATGTTTTTTTTTTCTTTTGTATTGTTTTAATCACAAATTGGGCAAATTTTTGCAGGTGAGGACAGCATCATATCAGTGAAATATAGTTAATGGACCACATTAAAATATATGTTTTTTAATTATTATCACAAAAACAACAACTTGTAAATATATTATTTGTTCAAGAAATTAGTCATTAATAGTATTTAGAGAATTCTTTATATTTTTTAGTCTCTTCTCAAAATCCAGATTAAATTTATATTTATTCTTACTACTGCATCTAAATGTTCATTATAGATTCATGTTCTTTAAAAATTTTTGTTTATGATTGTTCACAAATTATATGTGGAAGCAGAAATCTTGCCGTGAAATTTTGAATATTAACAAATTGAGATTTCTTCTTTCATGTATTATTCTTGGAGTGTTATATTACATTGCAGTTTATTCATTTCTAATTTGAATATCAATTGGGCAAAAGTAATGTCTGCAGCAAATTGATTTTCTGTAATTTATAATAATTGTTTTATTTTGCCAAAATTTTTAAAATGTATATTAAACTCATAGAATGTTATGAGTTTTTCTTCATCTGTATCATATTGTTTTCAAATGATTTAAATGTTGGAAAAGTACTTAGCTGACTTTTAATTATTTATTCAGTACATAATTCTAACTATATATAGAAAGTATTCAAGTCCACAATCATATCACATTCTTAATGGTTGTTGTCTTATAATACCAAATGAAAAATTTTTATGTGGTGTAATTATATTAAGTGTGGAGACCAAGTCATGCCATTGTTCATGATCAGTTAAGCATGGAAAATTCTAATATTGATTCATTTCTGTAATTTCTTTTTTTACTTTTCAACATCTTTTAATAACTTTTTCTAAATATAACTAACAACATTCCTATGATTCAATATATCAACATGTTATATAATCATTTCTTTTAGAAATGATCAAATTATTTATAGCTCATTTCACTCGATCACAAATAATTGACAACTATTAACTGTTATTCCATTTAATATTTAGAAATATGAGGCATAACCTTTTCCTGCAATTATTTTGTATGTTGGTATTAGAACTGCAACACACAGCATGTATTAGACCTACTGCGCCTGTTCACATTCATATCAGTTTACTGATAACTTTGTAATCTCGAGATCTGACCAAAATAATGTGTACACGGATCTTGTATATGATATTTTGGTAAGATTTACAAATTTATCGGGGAGAGGGGGGTTGATACAAATGTGAAACAGGTGCTGATCTAATACATGCTCTATGTTGCAGACTAAAAATAACTAAAAGTTAAAATATAAAAAAACATTTATCATTTTCTATAAGAAATGTATAATTTTGAACAAGACATTATGTATGACTAGGACAATAACAACTTTTAAGAATGACATTTGAAAAAAAAAAAAAATGACGGCATTACACAAAAAAAATTGTTAGTTTAAATACGCACTAAACAAACAGTAAATTATTTTGGTTTTTAAATAACGAGACATTCAAATATGTATGAGTTGGACATTAACAACTTTTTAGAATGACATTTGAAAGCTAAAAAAAAATGTGATTTGTGATCTTAATGAAATGGCATTAGATTAAATATGCACTAAATGATTTTGGTTTTTAAATAATATAAAAAGACATTAACTGTACATATGACTTTCACACTAATAACTTTTAAGAACGACATTCCCAATCAAAAAAAGTGTGATTTGCGATCTTAATGAAATGACACCATTACATAAAAAAATTGTTTACTAAACAAACAGTAAATGATTTTGATTTTTAAATAGTATTTATAAAAACACATTAAGTATACTGATATGATACTTACCGTGTAATATATAACAGGAATTGTCGCCTTGAAACAAAACATTTCACATGTAATATTACCACAGAAAATGGAGAATCTCTACTAAAAATTTTCCCTCTAAAAATGTAGCACGTGATTGCAGAATATGCTGGGATTTTCAACAGAAATGCTAATAAACGCATTTTTTTTTCTATATATATAAACAAATTAAATATAAAAATAAAAAGAACAAAATCACAAAAAAAAAAAATACATAATTAATTATGGGACTTTTATTAGGTTTTTATCCCAGGGAACCATTTCTTTTATATCGTTAAGTATGGCAGAAAGAAATTGGACAATGAAAATGTCGAAATATTATAAAAAAAACATCGCATTGATAAAGATAAAAACAATTTTCCACATGTATTATCGCAGGGTTTATTTCCTTTCAGTTTGACGTCATCATGACATTACACATTTATTGTGGGTGTGGAAAGACTTCCTATCTCTCCTACGTTGCAGCTCCAATATTAAAGTACCGATTGTTTATAGAATTTTAAAATAACTTATATTTGTACTGAGATTATGTTAATATATAGAATTCATCTTTTGCATTGTAACATGTCAATAAATTAAATGCATATATATATATGATCCAAGCTAAAGTACAAGTGAGCTCATTCTTTACTTTTTTGTTTATTGATGGATTTGTAATAGTTTATATATAGCTTACCAGTGGCTTACATTATCTTCCATTTAAATTTCAATTTTAACATCACTTGTAAAACATTTTTGCATAATTCTTGTTAATGAATTCTGCAATATATAAATAACAAAATGCATTCTGGACTGTTAATAAAAATAATCTTGGATTTTTTTTTTAGCAATCCAATTTTCACATCTCTTATATTTGGATCTCCATCAGTTATTACAAGTACTGGTTTATTGAGTAACAACTTGTATATTTTCTAACAATATTTTTTTTTTAAATATTAATTCCATTTGTATTTATATATTGGACTAATTCCTTAATCTAAGATGAGTATTGAATGTCCTTAGAAAAACTTAACTTTATTTTTAACTATCTTCCTAAATCATCATCTTGAATTTTAAAATTACAACAAATATAATTTATAACATAACTGCTGTGTGAATACAATAAATATAAAAATATATTCATTGTTAGAAAGAGCAAATATGAAAGAACATAATAAAGCTGATAAAATAGTCATTACCTTAAAATAAAAAAAAGAAATAAAAGAGATTTTTTAACACCTTTAAACATGTTTATTTTTACATTGGTTCACAAATTCTAAATTTTGAAAATTAAATGTTAAAATGACAATTTCATAGACAGCTTTACTACATTTGTCTTAAAATGCTGAAAAAAATGATATATAACATGACTTACCTGAGATAATTTTTCATGGTAAAAATGAAGGATTGGTGACTTTCATTTTTACTAGCTAACTCAAATCTTGCCTTTCCATGCAAGATATCTGCTAGAAATGTTTGTTTGTCCTTCCATGCAGGGTGTTAGAAATATGTTTGGTTTTAATGTGGGGGGGGGTAACAGTAAGAACAGTTTATGTGATATTATGCAAAGAGAACTTTAGTAGATTATAATGTATTATTATATTATTAAAGGATGGGGGGGGGGGGTGACCTAAAATATGTATTCTTTTCAAGTAAAAAAAGTATACTCAAAAAATAAATATCAAATAAAAATTTCTCTAAGATAAAATGAATAAAAACTAAGTAAATCAATAATCATCAAAATAAACAAATTTATTATGAGCACTGATTATATATATATATGTGGGAGATGATGTATGAGATAGTGAATGGCTGAGAGTGCTTGAAAATCTGTGTTCAAGAGATTGTTACAAAATTGTAACAAATGAGTACAATGTTACTGTAATCATGCAATAAATAAATGATCATATAAATAAAGTCATGATATATCTTGCCTATTGCACTAACCATGTAGGTATATGATTCTGAGTGTGGATGTGCATGTTTTTATTGTCATTGAAATGTAAATTGCCTAAAATTCTACATTATATTTATTGCTTTCTACACATATATAAAAATATAAGTAATAAAAAACACTAAATGAATACTCATTGATGGGAATGAAGTTGTGAATTTAATTAAAAAAACAAATATATTAATCTTTAGTTGGTTTAAAATTTATACCTGGGCTAGAGATACTCTCCAGTTTAATAAATGATTAGTAATAATTATTAATGGGTTTGTCTTGAGTGGTTCATGTCAAAGTTGTGGATATAGTAAGTAAATCAAAATGTAACACCTACTGGATGAGCCACACCAGGTGACGCTGCAGAACCACCAAAAAGCCTGTAAGCGATAAATTTCAAAAAATAAAAATTGCTGAAATTGAAAATTGAACCCCCCCCCCGCATGAAAACAAAAATCGCTGAAATTGAAATTTGGACACTCCCCCCCCCCCCCCAATGAAAACAAAAATGTCTCAAAAATCGCTAAAATTGAAATTTAAAACAAAAATTGACTAGAATGTCTGAGGTGAAAAATGATTAGGAACCCCTCCCCCGCCGGCACGAAGATTTCAATAAAAAATAAGTAAAGTGCAAATTATGAATGCTCTTTTCAAATAAATGGAAAAAAAACTATAATAAAAGACTAAGAAATTGAACAAAAATATACTAAATATCAAGCGGTAATACAGTACATTTGAAAAAAAATTCAATGATGGGGAGTGTAATAATTCACATTAAATGTAGATAATGAGCTCATAGCGATTTAAAAAATTTAAAGTAGTTATAAATAATAAACTTAATAACAGACTAATACATATTAAGTAATCAATGATCGTGTTAACCTATAATTACTACAGCCTTCGCTCAATAGCATCATTGGAGTTTAAATTCAGTTAATATGTTGGTAAAGGTTTACTTTAGTGACCACAGCATAAAAATCATGTTTGCCCTCTAGTTTTCAAAATTAGAAGTAAATTATTATTCGAAAATCTTACGCATACTACCATATTACAATTACATTAAAATTTATTAAAATGTAAAAGATAATAAAAAAAATATTTACCATTTTAAAGAAGTTGAAATAATTACACTAGTTTAATTAAAATAATTAGTTTAAATTATTTGAAACTTAAGAATTTAAACTATCGACATTTATAACTTAAGAATTTAAACTATCTCAATGGTTCTCGGCGGAATGGATGACAATGGGGAGCCATTAGTCGTCAAAATCAACGAACCGTATTATTTCCACAGAAAACACCACAGGGGGACTATACATAGAGTGCATTGGGTCTTTGGTGGTATTGAAAGAGGGTCAAGGAAGTGCTTCTTGGCAGAAGTTGTGGATAGAACGGCTGGCACATTGGAGGCTCTAATCCAGCAGTACATTTGGTCTGCATACAATAATATCAGCAGACTTAGCAATGGGGTGTACATGCATTCGGTTGTCGTCCACCAGGACAACTTCGTGAATCCCGAAGACCAAGACATACATACCCAGAATATTGAGAATATGTGGATGAGGGCCAAGCGTAAGCTGAAATTCCAATCTGGTACCAGCAGGGCTTTATTTTCATCGTACCCCAAGAATTTGCCTTCCGCAGTAGATATAGCACTGCCGCCTTTTTCTCCAACTTCCTACTATGCATAGGGCATAATTGTGCTTAAAAAGGTAAATGATTTTTTTTTATTATCTTTTACGTTTTAATTAATAAATATTTACTGTAATTGTAATATAGGAGCAGATACGTAAGATTTTAGTTCTAATTTTAAAAACTAGATGGCGAATATGCCCTGGTCGCTAAAGTAAACCTTTACCAATATGTTACTCTATTACATCGCACATATATAAAATCAACAAAATAGAAATAAAATAATTAGAATAGAAAATAGAATTTCAAAATAATTAAATTACTACAGCCTTCGCTCTGAATTTTATTACAGAATATATTTTTGGTACTACTTCTACTATAAAGAAATTGCCAGAATTCGGGTCATGTGACAGATTGAGGTTTTAAAATAAACGTGTGTATTTTTTTAGAAAGTGAAAGTATTTTTTTAAAAAAAGGAAAATAATACATTTTCTCATTTAAATTATAAATCAATAATATTAACTAATTAAAAATCCTTCTCCTTTTCAAAAACTTTATTTTTTTATTAAGCTTACTGGGTGGTTTTTTTTTAAAGTGTCATAGCATCGGCCGAGACATGAACCCGCAACCCGGGCAACTGCCAGCTAGTGCAAGGCAATCGCGCTGACCTTTTGACCACCAATGCAATACTTCTGGGTGTTTTTGGGAGGGACTTCCTCCGTTATTACTTTTTATTTGGCTTTGGGATGAAAGGAAGTAAAACAAAAACATTACTCTTATATTTAGTTTGTGCTTTAATGAAGACAAAACCTAACCCGAAGATGTAATACTTTTTATTTATAGTTTGAAATGCGGCATTTCAAAAAGTTTGAATAAAAACTGCTGTACACATTATCTTCCATAAGTTTTAAAGTTTATACACACAACAAATAAGAATTAAAACAAAACAACTGATAAACAGATATTTAATCAAAAATTGACATGCAAACAAATGAAGGCAAAACACTAGTGATTTCTTTAGGTTATGTGTTTGTTTATAATCAACAAGGTCTTCGATAGTTTAACTTGAATTTGTAAAAACATTTTTTTATTTCACCTTCACTTGTGGTGAAACTTTTTTATATAATAATTTGTAGGCTGATTTTTTATTTATTTATTTAATATTGATTACAAATAAACACATAACGTAAAGAAATCACTAGTGTTTTGCCTTCATTTGTTTGCGTGTCAATTTTTGATTAAATATTTGTTTATCAGTTGTTTTGTTTTAATTCTTATTTGTTGTGTGTATAAACTTTAAAACTTATGGAATATAATGTGTATAGCAGTTTTTATTCGAACTTTTTGAAATGCCACATTTCAAAAAATAAATAAAAAATATTACATCTTAGGGTTATGTTTTATCTTCATTAAAGCACAAACTAAATATAAGAGTAATGTTTTTGTTTTACTTCCTTTCATCCCAAAGCCAAATAAAAAGTAAAAACACCCAGTAAGCTTAATGGATTAATATATAAGAAAATAAAGTTTTTGAAAAGGAGAAGGATTTTTAATTAGTTAATATTAGTGATTTATAAAAATGAGAAAATGTATTATTTTCCTTTTTAAAAAAAAATACTTTCACTTTCTAAAAAAAATACACTTGTTGATTTTAAACATCAATCTGTCACGTGAACCGAGTTCTGGCAATTTCTTTATAGTAGAAGTAGTACCAAAAATATATTCTGTAATAAAATTCAGAGCGAAGGCTGTAGTAATTTAATTATTTTGAAATTCTATTTTCTATTCTAATTATTTTATTTCTATTTTGTGGATTTTATATATATGCGATGTAATAGAGTAACATATTAACTGAATTTAAACTCTAATGACGCTATTGAGCGAAGGCTGTAGTAATTATAGGTTAATACGATCATTGATTACTTCATATGTATTAGTCTGTTATTAAGTTTATTATTTATAACTATTGTACAGTACTTTAATTTTTTAAATTGCTATGAGCTCGTTATCCACATTTAATGTGAATTATTTACACTCGCCATCGTTGAATTTTTTTCAAATGTACTGTATTACCGCTTGATATTTAATATATTTTTGTTCAATTTCTTAGACTTTTATTATAGTTTTTTTTCCATTTATTTGAAAAGAACATTCATAATTTGCACTTTAATTTTTTATTTTTCATTGAAATCTTTGTGGGGGGGGGGTCCAATTTTCAATTTCAGCGATTTTGAGCAATTTTTGTTTTTTGAAATTTATCACTTACAGGCTTTTTGGTGGTTCTGCAGCATCACTTGGTAGCTCATCCAGTAGGTGAGAAGAGCACCGATATATGTAAGATGATGATTTGGGCCAACTGATGAGTGTTAATTCAGCAAGAAATGTATCTTGGGAGGTTACAATGTCTTTTTATGTCTTTATTCATATATATGCATAGTGAAGTGGAAGTTATTAAGTACATCTATAAAAATTAGCAAAAAAAAAAGTTCCATAAATTTTGGCATATAAATATTTAAGAAAAGATTGAAAAAAAAGATTAGTTTCTGACATTTTCCAGATTAGAAGTGAAGAAAGAATTTGAATTGTATCAGAAAGTCAGTTTAAATGTTAGCAAGATAAATCTAAATTCAACAAGTTTTTTATAAAAAAAAAAATACAGGCCATCATTTTATAAATTTTTAGTGTTTGAATATCTTAAATGATTTTATAATTTTTTATTATGTTATTGAAAATATTTTTTATAGGATGGAGGTGATATGAAAAAAGATTTTAATTTCAGTATAGAATGAGACAGTGACAATTTATTTGATTAAACATATATTTGTTTTATATGAAAAAATAACTTGTGAAAATAAGTTTTTTTTTTTTCAAATCAGGTAAAAAGAAAAGAAACTTATTAAAATTTATAATGTAGTTTCAATTGATAAGAAACTAAAAAAAAGTAATTGCTAACTAGGCTGCAAGCAATGGAAACTATTATCACCAGTTACCAAATGTTATTACTGAGCCACATAAAGAACATTGCAAGGCATAAGCCCTTTCAGTAGACATTTTATAGGACAATGGAAAAAGCACTGCCTGTCCTGCCAATTGCAAGATGATGAGATTTGGAAGTTTTCCATTTTTATTTTACTTTTCTAAGAATAAGTAACAGAATTCTCCTTTCAATTTTTGTACTTTTAAGTTTACAAGGTTATAAAGCTATTATCTGTATTAGTATATTTGTAAAAATTGTATGTTCTAAAATGTTAATTTCACTGGTTTAATTTGAGATTACCATCACCAAATGCAGGTATACATAAATACTTATTCTCTCATCTCAATTATCTTACGGATTTTAATTATATCTGCGTTGAATGTTATTTTTGAAATTTTTCATTTATAGATTGCTTTATAATTTTATTATTCTTATTATTTATATATACACCTGGGTCTCTTTTTACGCTGACTTATTTAACACGATTTTGAAGTTACGCGATTCGTGTTTCACCGGAAGTCGATTTCCGATAATGCGCTATTACTTTAAATAATAAATTTCGCGCACTTACGTTTTTTGAAAGTAATAGCACATTATTGGAATTCGACTTTCATCTTAGTAATTTCAATATTTTCAGTTCTTTATAATAGTAAGATTTTATGCAATAATGAAATTAAAATCATGATTTTTCACATTTTATGTATACACATATTAAATTTTACAAGATTATAATGTAAATTTGTTCAAACATTGTGCGTGTAAATTTTGAATTTTAAATAACATTCTGTTTTTGCTTTTTAAAAAAGAACGTAATCAATTATTATTTTCTTATTAATGATACTAATCATTAACATGCTCTTAAATTCCAACGAGAGTTAAATGGTTGTATGTCTGGATATCGCGAGCTTTGTAAACAATTAATAAAATCATCGTCTCAAAGATTAATTACTAATTACATTGTCACCAGAAAATCATAATAGTTAAAATGTGTATAAAAAAATGTAAATTACTGTACTGTAAATTATGCATAAAAATATATTATTTTGAATAAAATTAAATATTATAGTTAAAAAAAGTTTGTCTTGTATCAATTTTTTTCAAATTTGAAAATTTTTATTAGTCATATTTTATTTCCTTATTTTTTTTTTTTGTGCGAATTTTAAAGTAATTTTACATTAGTGCTTCGCTTTTATGCAAATTTAGAAAAATCACAGACTGCATCCCCTCTTTTTCAATGTAAGTTACGTCTATTTTTGCACGATTTCGTTTGCGCATGTTTTCTGAGGAACCTATCTATCGCATAAAACGAGACCCAGGTGTAGTTTAGATTTTTATTTTTTGTAATTTAAGTTGTCTTCTAATTTACTATCACATCCCCTCATATAAAGTTATTTTATTTTTACTGGATCTTATTTTGCATTGTATTATCTGTTTTTAATTAAATGCAATTTTATGGTGTTTATGATATACCTCTAAAAAATATTAAAATGATGCTGGGAACAGTAACAAATAACCATTTCAATAATTTAATATTATCACCTAATCATCATAGCCAAAATTCCTAAATCTGCTTTAGAATAGAAAATCTTTATCCAGGAGTGATAGGATTGTGCATACTCAGTTGCCACAACAATACTTCAGGAGTGCCTTGAATGAGCAGCACCATAATATTTTTTATTACAGGAATTTTAAAATTAAAATATGAAATAAATGAATTTGATAGATTCTGAATTGATCTCTAAAGACTAATATTCTCCTATTGCAAAGAAAACTTTTAACTATATTGTCATAATTTCTACTAATGTTGTAGATTAACAGCTACAAACTCAAATATCACATTAAAGTAATATTTATAGAATTACACCTGCGTCTCGTTTTACGCGATAGATAGGTTTCTCAGAAAACGCGCAAATGAAATCGCGCAAAAATAGACGTAACTTACATTGAAAAAGGGGGGATGCGGTCTGTGATTTTTCAAAATTCACGTAAAAGCAAAGCACCAATGTAAAATTACATTAAAATTTGCGCACAAAAAAAAAATAAGGAAATAAAATATGACTAATAAAAAATTTCAAATTTGAAAAAAATTGATACAAGACAAATTTTTTTTAACTATAATATTTAATTTTATTCAAAATAATATATTTTTATGCATAATTTACAATACAGTAATTTACATTTTTTTATACACGTTTTAATTATCGCTATTTGTGAAAAAGACGTTCGTTTGCATGTGATGTGATGTACTGTAGCTACTCCTTAAACGAAGTCAAGAATCTCTCAGCAATTATATCAAGAAATACAACTCATGTCAATGGTTTTCTGGTGACAACATAATTAGTAATTAAACTTTGAGACAATGATTTTATTAATTGTTTATGAAACTAACAACTAAAAATTAAATTCTTATTTTTGTCTTTAATTTTTTAATTTTCAATTCCATTTAAAAATCAAATTTCGTTTTACATCACATTAATTTCAAGTCACTGTAAGTAATTTTTAAATTGTTAATTACAATTAAAAATCAGATTTTAATTGTCAAATTTAATTGTGCCCACTGCTATTACTCATCTTTTAAAAATAAACTTGCTGACCCTAAATGATTAATAATTGATTACGTTCTTTTTTAAAAAGCAAAAACAGAATGTGATTTAAAATGCAAAATTAACACGCACAATGTTTGAACAAATTTACCTTATAATCTTGTAAAATTTAATGTGTGTATACATAAAATGTGGAAATCATGATTTTAATTTCATTTCATTATTGCATAAAATCTTACTATTATAAAGCACTGAAAATATTGAAATTACTAAGATGAAAGTCAAATTCCAATAATGTGCTATTACTTTCAATATGACGTAAGTGCGCAAAATTTATTATTTAAAGTAATAGCACATTATTTTACTTCGACTTCTGGTGAAATATGAATTGCCTAACTTCAAAATCGTGTTAAATAAGTCCGCATAAAGAGACCCAGGTGTGTATAAATGTATATATGGAATTTAAAATTGTAATTATTTAATATCTTCATAATCATATTAAAGAACTGTATATTCTTTAAACTAATTAATATGTATTATACATTATTTATAATCACATAAAAATAATGAATTATACATATATAAAACATATAAAGAAGCAAGGGTAACACAAGAAAAAATTACCATGTTAGGTACCATTCTTAGAGAAAGATTGAAAAGTATTGATAGAATGCATTATTATAGTGTTTTTTAACACATTATAATTATTAACATTTCCAAAAGAACTTTTCCAAATGAAATTTTTGATTTTTTAAAAAACTAATATTAACATACTTAAATATGAAATTTGCATTTAATATTTACCATAATCATAATTACTATATGTGCTAGCATTTTACTTTTTGCATACACATGTATGTATTATCTATTAATAAAATTGTTTTGTTTCAGATTTTGATGTATTTTTGTACCAGCATCTTGGATTGTTTTAAGCAGCTGTCTTGATGAGGAATCTTTTCAAAATGGCAGAATCGACTTCTGGGGAAGTCATTCAAAAGGCGTATATGATGAAACGATCCCAGCAGAAAAAACGACTCGGACCTGTTAATTACAAAAACCGTTGGTTTGTTCTTAACTCGGATGTGTTAATTTATTATGATGGAAGTATAGATGTAAGTATTTTATTAAATTTTTATTTATAATGTATATATTAATTACTTATTGTTGGTAATACATTACTTATTTATAATTACTATTATGATAATCTTTATATAAAACAAAAACATATATAATGCAAAACTTATATTGGGTATTTATTTCTGTATTAAAAGGGAATAGATAGAGCTATGGTCCTTGGATTAATATCCAGAAGTGTGTATTCCTATTGTCACTTCACATTTCAATCAGTTGATCATATGATAATTATACCAGCTAATATGATTTTGTAGTTAAAATAGAAAGTAGATATAAATAGATAGTATGAATTCAAAGTTATTAATTAATTCATTATTTCTAATGGTAAAAAAAGTTTTTCTTTTTTTTTAAAAAAAGAATATCATAAGATTCGGTTTGGAAAGTTATTTTCTTAAAAAAAAAAACCTTTGGATTTTGTTTCTTCATTTACAATAAGTTTTTTTGAGCCTATCTTTTTTTAAAAAAAAAATTCAAAATAAACTCATTTATAAATCAATCCTTTGTTTTTAGACATTGTTTTACTTTTAAATTAGAGATTTTAACAATCATCATTTTCACTGGAAAAAAGTTTCTGATTTTTATTTTTAATAAAATTAGAAATGTGCATTAATTATTTTCTTTCGTTATTCTAATTTTGGTTGAATAATTTAGTCAAAAATTTTTACCTTTAAAACCAGCTGATATCTTTAAGTATTTTATATATATACAATACAGTATACTTGTCTGTTCTTTGCATATTGATAAAACTATATGTAGCATAGTAATCTCTTGGTAAGCTGATTCATTCTAAAACCATAGACAAGATTATTGTCATCTTTGGGAAAGATATAATCTGGTAACTGTTGACATTCAATGACCTATTTAGTCTAGAATTTGATGGACTTCAGACATACCATCTACTACACAATATGGGCTATGGAGAACACAGAAAAGCAAGCTCTTTCCATGTGAATTCACTATCTTAACTTTTGTTATATCTTCATAGTAACTCTACTACTGTAAAACTGTCATAATTGGTAAAATTCTTCTAATCTTTTCTTCAACCTTTTCATAGTCAGGGTGGAATTTTTTTAAAAAAAAAACCACTAATAAAAAGTAAGTTTTCTTTATCTTGACTGAAAAAAGTTAATGACTTTTCAATTTACCTTATTTTTTTCAAAAACAACCTTGTAGGATTTTTATCAAAATATGTTATATAAACTTTAATTAAAAATTTTTTTAAATCAAAATAGATAGTGGAATTTTGTGATTTTTAGTATATTGTAACATAAAAACATGCTTGTTTTAATTTCAAAATAATAATTAATAAAATATTAATTAGATCTTTTTAAATGTTTAATTTATAATTTTTTTTTAAATTAAAATATTTACAAAAATAAATTGTTTTATTTCTACTTTTCCTTTCAACTTTATATATATACATGCACACACATTATGTTGTTATATGCCATGAGATGCATAACCATCTCAATATAGTTTTGTGACTTCCAGATGATTTTTCATATTCATGAATTTGTTACAGATGTTTATGAATAGAAACCTATCAGTCTTATTCCTGTAATATTAGTTCTTTTATCTTGAAGAATGATGATTTGACATGTATTTGTATATATTGGTAAGTTAGGGATTACACTTGCTTCTGAGGGAAATTATTTTTTAGTTGTTTTGTAAAAAAAAATTGTGTAATGCAATTTACTTATGTTTTTTAACTTAGATGTTTTGATAATAGTATATAAGTAGGATGTTATATGTCATTCTTATTGTAAACTTATGTTTTAATCTTAAACTGAGATAAAATTGAAGTATTTAAGCCACATGTTATAAGCATAAGGTATAATAAAAAGTTTAGATAATATAAATTAATTTCAAAACTGGAAAGGAATAAAAATACTATGCTGCTCTTCCACAAATTATAATCAGAAAGTAATAATTCTTTACTACAGCTATATAAGCAAATAATAATTTTATACATAAAAAGCTTTTTTAGCACCTGCTTTGATGCTCTTTCAAATGTTACTAATCTATTTAACGTTAACTAATCACCTGACATAAAACCATCCAATGTCCAATAATGAAATTAAAAAAAACAATAATAATGTAAATAATTAAAGCAAATCAAAATCCTCATATATAAATTCAATAATTACAAAACAATTGACTATCTCATGACAATATGTTAAACAATATTACATGCATTTTTAAATGCAATTATATATTGTACCAGTTGAAAAACCCACCACCTAAACCGTAAGTCAGATCCAAACTCAGCTGAACCCAACTGAATTCAAACCAAACTCACCAGCTCAGATTAGTAGAAATCTAAATTGACGGCACAGTGCTATGCACCAAGAAACTAGCTCAACAGTTGGTGAGGATCAGAGACCCCTGAACTGACACTAATATTGGATAATCAATTAACTAAGATAATTTTTAAATCGAATCATATGTATATGTTCGTGTTGCCAACACAGACAGCGAGCATTAACATTAAAATAATTATGAATAAAAAGACTTAAAAAACCAAGTGTGTTTAGAAAATATTTAATAATAATAATTTGTTTGGTTTGAATTTTAAATAAAGATTAAATTAATTAATTCTAGTCCTTAAACAAAGTTTATAATTATAATACGAGTGGCGGTCCTTATTATATGCCAATGAATATTACGCAATATTTGAAAGTCTATGTCTATGCCTCTAACAAGAAAATAAAAGGCAGATAAAGGTATTCATTAGTAAAAGGAAATTGTTACTCTAATTTTATACGAAAGAATGTGATTTATTTTCACATTCGCAAATCCATTTATGAAGAGCAAGATACGTATTTTAGGGCATAACTTCAATCTTTATTGGAAAAATTATTTAATTTGAAATAACTGAGAAGTTGTTCGACTTTAATTGAAATCACTTCATCACGAATTACGAGCATTAGAGCGGGCTTTACTGGAACAGAGAGGCGACGGTGCTGATGAATTATGAGCTATAAAATGAAATTGAAAGATAATAGCTAGTCGATAATCGAAGTCCTATGGCGGCTTGCGTCTGACAAGTCTTATGCCCTTTGACAAATATGAATTGGAGAGGAAGTACTTTCTTCCTCGATAATTTAAAATAACAGAAGTATTATCACCAACCAGCCTAACGGAGCGGAAGATTGCCCTACATCAGCAACGTTGAAGATGATGACTTACTAGTCACCGTTTGAGAACTAAAACCCAATGATAGAATGTTCTACGTGATGACTTGCTCAATTTAATTAAAGTCAAACGAGCTTTTAACTTAAACTATTTAAACGCATTATAAAATTATATTCATCATGCCCCAAATATCGTGCCCTTCCTGAATATTAATAGACAGTGAAAACAATCTGAATTAGAATGTATTTAGTTGATTCCTTTATCTACCCTTTTTACAAAAACATTTTAGATTATACGTGAATAAATAAATATTGGTGAATACAAGAAAAAAACATTTTAACATTATATATATGAATATATAAACATTTGTAAATTAGATAGGAGCTGGGGACATAGGTGAGAAACGGAGCTAATAATTTATTATTAGCCAAATATAAAAATAACAACATTTAATAATTTCTTTCGACTCGATGATTGATAGAACTGTATAAATCTAGTTCTAATGGACAAGAATTGTTATCAGATTTAATATTATATTTTCTGCGTAAGGCAAAGAGAACAAAGGGGCTCATCGAGTCGAAGGATTATTGACATATAATTAAAATAAACAACATTAATAAATCACACGATAAATATATATATAGTATAGTAAATGAACCGCCATAGAGGGAAGGAAAGTTAAATTTAAAGACTAGAGATTGAGAGAATTACTAATTTAAAATAGCATAAATAAAAGGTTTTATAAAGATTATTACATTATAAATGAGAAGAGCTCTTAAAGGGAGTGCAAAGTAAAGTTTGGAAACTGGCCAGAAAGCTTAAGGTTCATTATGGAAATATATTACCCATTTCTTCCGGGGCTGGTTCCCTTAGGTTACACGTCCGGGTTGGTAAAAAAAATGTAGGCACCATTTGGTCGATTACTTGAACAGTATTTTAATGAATTTTCACAATTTTAGCAGCATGATTGGTCCGGAAAAGATTCAGCAGCTCCATTGAAGATTTTCAGGGGACTTCAGGAACCGATAGCCAGATTCCTGACGTTTAGCCCCTTACCATGATCAAAACACTATTTAAAACGCACAGAGTTTACTGCACTTCTCTACAACAAAGATGGCTTCTCCAAACTTTTCAGAGCTATATATCCTGTCCTCTGATGCCTTCAGGCTAGCGCCTCTTTCATTATCAATGTTTTTAGATTTACTGATTGTTTTTAGATACATTCCTTCGATAAGGCTTTCAAACTCATTAACTTGAATTCATTTTCTAATTAGAAAATGAATTCTTAAAATCAGAAAATGATTTTAATTAGGAAATCCTTATCTTTTTTCTAATTAATAAAACTTTAACTGTTGTTTTTGGAAAGGGAAAATCTGAAAGCTTATTGAAAAAATGTAGCATTTAATCAATAAAACTTTAACAAATTATTTAAAAATAAAATCAAACATTCCCGACGCAATGAAACTTTTAAACAATTATATATATTTAAATATTTACAAATATATACGCACAATCCACGCAGTTATAATATATAAATTCATGAATAATTCTATCATGAATTTATTAATAGAATTGATCAATTTAAATCTGAAACTAATTAATTTTAATACGCATTTATGAAATAAGTTATTCTTTATGGAAATTAGCGTGGATTGAACGTATAAAGCCCCATTGCATCGGAAATTTAAGGTTAGTACTAGGGTTTGAAGTGGGCTTATGGCTAGATGTCATGAAGCTAGGATTGAACTCAGACCCGACTGCTTCAATATATTATCTTATATAATTTTCCATTCATTTTTAATCAACCAATTATTTTCCAAATTTGTAGAAGTCTTATAAATATTCATACAATTAGTCAAATTATTTTTAATATAATATGTTTCATATATTTGTCTTCTTTTTGGATCTTTGATGAAATTTAAATATTTCATACTTTTTGTAGCATCTATTCTATGGCCTTATTTCAAAGAGTAACAAATATATGAAACATATTATATTAAAAATAATTTGACTAACTGTATGAATATTTATAAGACTTTTACAAATTTGGTTGATTAAAAATGAATGGAAAATTATATAAGATAATATATATAATTGTATTTAAAAACGCATGTAATATTGTTTAACATTTTGTCATGATATAGTCAATTGTTTTGTAATTATTAAATTTATATATGAGGATTTTGATTTGTTTTAATTATTTATATTATTATTGTTTGTTTTAATTTTATTATTGGACATTGGATGGTTTTATGTCAGATGATTGTTAACTTTAAATAGATTAGTAACATTTAAAAAGGCACCAAAGCAGGTGCTGAAAAAAGCTTTTTATGTATAAAATTATTATTTGATTATATAGCTGTTGTAAAGAATTATTATTATTTTCTGATTATAAATTAATTTTATACTTTAACAGTAATATTTAAAAGTCAAATAGTAATTTTAATGATGTTAGTCTATAATGTTATAAGTTAAATTAAAGTTAAATCTGTATTATTAATTAAATAATTTAGAAATGAATTATTAAAGTCAATTATATCTTATTCCATCATTTAAATAAATAGAACTTTATAACATTCACAATGTTATAATAGACATTCATTTTAGTTAATTGAAGACAGTGTTACTTTAAATGTGTGCATGTATATGTGCTTAAATAATTCACAGAATAAATCACTTACTTCCCCCCTTCAAAATTAATTTTATTATAATTGGAATATTACTATAATATTTAAAATTAGAAGGTAATAAAACTGAACATATAAAACTATGTTTAATAAAATATGACATATTTATTAATTTAAAATAGCTATTTTGCAGTAAGTAAATATAGAATTAACCATTTTATTTTCAAATCAGTTTTATCTTAATTAACCAATAATAATTAATTAGTTTTTAATTTGTCAGACACCATATGGCAGAGTTTATAAAAAGGTGATGTCAGATGTCTGGAGAGGGATTCATTGGCTAACAAACAGTCCTATTATTTTAATTAATTTCTTTTTCTTATTTTTGCTAAATTAATTTTCCGTTTTATGTATTACTGAATATGTCAAATGTATTTTTAAGAAATAAAATAATTGAATGGTAAATAAATATTCCACAAAATGTTTACATAGTATGGTAACAGGAATGAAGTAAAAAAAAAGGCCTTATTCTTCATTGAAGGACGATTCTATTGACTGTGTAACTTCAAGGGAACATAAGTTATATACTTTGCTAGAAATTTGCTTATTATCTTGGAAAGAAAATGCCTCTTATCAATCAGAAATTTCTCATAAGTAACTCAAACAAATTCCATAAAAGTGTGTTTTTTTTTTTTATGTTAATTACTGTCATACAAACTTTAAATTATGCAGTAATTTAATTCACAATATAATTAAACCTAGATGTCACACACATTTTAGAACTTTATCATTAATTGCACATCACTTTGTTGGAACTGTAATCTGTTAAACAAGTTATCTGACTAATTTATTTAAATTCAGGACAAGATTATTGTTTTTGTTTATTCATAAGATTTATTAAACTGAATGTTTAAAATGTCTGTTTATTTATGGGGATATTGCTTCTTTAAAATAACTTTGAAAGACAAATATTGCAAACTGTATTATAAAAAAAATAGATATCTTAAAGAAGACATTAAAGTTTAAAGATTCCTTGTCTATATAATATTCTTATGAATAATTGACATGTATTAGACCCACTACTGCCTGTTAGCATTACTATCAATCTCTTGATAACTTTGTATATCTTGACAAAGCATCGTATACACATCTTTTTTTTTTTTGTTTGCCTACAAAAAAAAAAAAAGACCTGCCATGGCCATTTTGGTAATATCACAAGATTACAAAGTTATCAGCTGATTAATAGGAATGCAAACAGACAATAGTAGGTCTTAATACTATACTAATAAAGTACCAAAATAAGTAAGTTAAAAGCACTTATACATCTACAATGCACATTAGAAAATTAATTATTATTTTATGAATGAAATGTAGAACATTCTAGAAATAAGTTCTACATATTAAATGATGAAATACCTGATAATAATATTTTTTCTTTACTACTGCCTCCTTTTAAAATTCTTCTTGAGTTTAGAAAACCAATGTTGTTATTAAAAAAATAAAAGGAACTTATCAATAATTATTAAAATAATTATATATTTTGATATTATTAAGCAAAATAAAGTGCACTAAACCACATTTAAATAATTATTACAAATTCCTGATTTTAACAGCGCTAAATAATTAATATATCTTTTCTTCAGTTTTTCTGCATTTATTCATGATTTCATTGGATGATGATGTGCGAGAGAAAAGAAGAAGGCAAAAAGAGAAATCTTTGCTCTTGTATTTTATAAATTTTAGTGTTTTTGTTTCAACTTCATTTTCTCTTGATTAATATATGTGTTTGTTTTTTAAAAAAAATGTCTTGAGTGTTTAGAAGAATTTTTTTTATTATTATCATATTAAGAGATAATATTTTATTCTATTCTTTAAATAAAAATATAGATTGATTCCTATGGATTCAACATATCATTAATATTTGGTAATCAAAGTGTATGGGATAATTAACTATTAATAGTTAAAAGAGTAATATTTAGTTTTTTATTATTATTATTATGCTTAGTTATTAAATATGATAGTCCATTATACTTTGATAAAGTAACTGGTGTTTAATGTTCTCCAGTTTATTATTAAATGAATTGATTCATGATCTAGATTTTTGTGTTTTAATGAATGCTTGTTCTTTAAAATAATTATTGCCATTTGATCTCAGATATTTGTAAAAATAAAATTATTTTACGCTATGATGTTTGTTATGACCATTGTTTTGCCATTTGTTGATTTTTTTAAAAATATGATTGTATCTGAGATTAAGATATTATTAAGTCACAATATCCTAATATTAGGTATATAATGCATATGTTAATAGTATATTTTCTTTGTGTTAATGCCCTCATTTATTTTACATTGCATCAGGTGAATTATAAATGTTTAACTCTGATTATTTTAATCTAGTGTGCTTGATTAGTTCTCATGTGACACCAATATTTTGTCTGGTAATTATATTTAGATTTTTCCATGGCTAGATAAACTGTTTTATATCTATAAGCGCAGTTAGAAAGATGCCAGAATCTATTGAGCCATGCCAGTTTATGATATAATTTAGGCCTTAGTTTATCCGCTATTCCACTCTTATTTTGAATCTTGTTACAAATCACACATTGTAGACATAGCAATTCTTGACATGTTATTATATATCTTTGTCTGTCTGGTTATAGTTCTATAACTTTTTCACCCTAAAGTATGTCTTGTAGATTAATAGAAAGTTGAAGTGATAAGGCAAAACAAATAGATAATTTTCTGTATACTCAAGTATTTTCGTTCTTGACATTTTGTGAGATCAAAATTGGTGAATAATATATACAGTAGGTATGAATAAGTTTAAATAGAGCATGTCTTAAATACAAATGCTGATGAAATTCATGGGTATAAATATTTCATATGCCACATAATCAAGAAAGATAATTAAAGGTTATCTATTTTAATATTAATTAATAGTAAGAACTATATCACTTCTAGAAGTAAGGAATTCTAAAAAATATTTAATGATCTAGAAGTATATTACAATGTATCATTAATATAAGATACTTATGATGAGTTATGTTAATTTTTATAATTAATATTCCAAGATATTTTTGTAAGCTTGGAGAAAAATTAATGTCCAACTAATGTTATTGATGAACCAAAGTAATATGTCTCAAACTTGTAAGAAAACTGGATTATGTAAATAAGCTAATCACAATATATATATATTTAATAACTTTTGAAATATTTTTTTATTTTTACAATTTTGATGCTATTAAATATCTAAAATAGCATATCATAATGTATAAATTTATAAATTGTTAGAATAAATTGTTATATTTGTGATTGTAACTTTAGTTGTATTCCTTCATTTCTTATTCATTGTTATTTTATCATCATCATTCCAATCAAAAAGCACATTATTTATTTTGATTTCACACTAATAAATAAATTATTTTTATGGAAGAGTGAAACACTGATTAAATATATTATTATTTTATGATTCAAATGATGTCTTATATTTAAAGATACAATTTATTTATGGTATTTGAAGTATTTTAGAAAGTTATCATTATCTCAACATTGGACAATTTATCTTCATACGAGCATATCCATTAGTACATTACATATGATAAGAGATTATTTGTATTATTGTTGGAGTTTATTATTATTTTAAGAGAGATTAAAATTGCCTAACATCACTTAAATGTATACTGTTAATTTTGGTATTTGAATCCAGTTGTGCTTATTCAGAGATGTAAGGATGATCTTTGTATGGATATCATTACTATTGTCATAGATTCAAATTTTATTAGTATTATTTTATTATATCATCATAAGAGATGATTTATCATTAGTATGATTAATATTACCAAACTATGAGATATAATTCTTATCATTATTAGTTAAAATGCAATAAAATAATTATTTTCCTGTCACCATTAATAATAATAAGTTATACAAATTATTATTATTATTATTTACAATTTTATAATATAATTATTATTACTTACATTATAATTGTTTCATAAGACATATTATTATTATCTGATTGCTCTTCTAGTATTTCTGGATGGTTGGATTCTAACAAAATCCTTTTGCTATCCAATTATCTAGTTTTCAATCATTATTTTAGTGTCATATAATTTTACCATGAGAAATTATTTAAGATGAACCGTAAGAAATTGTAGTTATATCTCAATATTATGATAATATTATTACTTATGGATTATTTTATAACAAATTAAATAGACTATCATTATTATTGTTAGTAGTTGAGTTGTTATCTTTGATTCAAAGTGTCTTTATTATTATTATTGAAATCTTATAATGGTTCAATGCAATTAAATGTGTACTTAGGTGCATATTTAATTGTAAAACATTTGCATATAAACACTATACAGTCTCATGATTAGTTAAATTTCATTATAACAAGAGTTAATTATTATTCTCTTTTATTAATTATTATTATCATTTATATATCAAACTGAGCTAAGATTTTTTTATAATATTTGTTAAAGATAGCAGAGTATACACATTGGTTTTTATTCCTATCATCCTCATCTTTAGCTGTTAAGTATCGTTTGCTCCACAGCATCAGCAGCATCCTTTTATTCATCTTTTATCCCTTGTGTAGGTTACAATATATTTAATATAAAAACTAAAATAGGATGAATTAAAAATATTTTATTAGATTATGTATATTTAATATTTCCATTTTTTTTTTAAATGTAAAAAAAGAAGAATAAGTTTTTTTTTTCACTTTGATTTTTAAAATGTGCTAAGAGATTTTTATGACAGCAGTCTAAAATGGTTTTGTTTATTTCATGTTAATTAATCTTGATACATTTATTTTAAGTATATTTTTTCTAATGGTTTTTTATTTAAAAGCTTTTTTCAAAATTGTATTAGAAAGACTATAAAAAGCACACAGCAGGTTTGAAAATCAGTTAGTTATTCATTGAATTATTGAGTTTGAACTCAAGAGAACTTACTGTTTTCATATTCTAATACATAGGGTATATGAGCACAGACTTTCACACGACCCACCACTCTCCACACTATCTCATAACACTGATACACTTGAACACATATATGTTGAAAAGATAAATAATCACCAATATATGTATTTCATGCTAAACCAGCAATCATCAGTTGGTCCAGATTACCATCTCTACACATATATGCTATAAGTGCTCAGATATGAGGAGTCAGATTGACCTTAGGTCAACATGGGTGTAACAAAAATCTCGGTCTTAGGGTGACCTTTGAGCATTCCATCATCAGATTTTCAATTGGATGGACGGTTGAACAGTTGGAGTGTGGAGTAGATTGAAGCCTGTCCATGAAAGTTTGAGGATTGGCTATCTTAATATATATCTGAGCACTTATAGCATATATGTGTAGAGATGGTAATCTGGACCAACTGATGATTGCTGTAGTATGAAATATGTATATCGGTGATTATTTATCTTTTCAACATATATGTGTTCAAGTGTATCAGTGTTATGAGATAGTGTAGAGAGTGGTGGGTCGTGTGAAAGTCTGTGCTCATATACCCTATGTATTACATATATAAACACAGGTATATAACAAGCCTGTGTGTTTCAGTTATTACATAGTAGAGATGTCTGCCCATCCCTTGTATTAAATGGATTATGTCCTGTGGGTGAGGAGTCAGATTGACCTTAGGTCAACATGGGTGTGACAAAAATCTCGGCCTTAAGGTGGCCTTTGAGCATTCCATCATCAGATTTTCAATTGGATGGACAGTTAAACAGTTGGAGTGTGGAGTAGATTGAAGCTTGTCCATTAAAGTATGAGGATTGGCTATCATAATATATATCTGAGCACTTATAGCATATATGTGTAGAGATGGTAATCTGGACCAACTGATGATTGCTGTAGTATGAAATATGTATATTGGTGATTATTTATCTTTTCAACATATATGTGTTCAAGTGTATCAGTGTTATGAGATAGTGTGGAGAGTGGTGGGTCGTGTGAAAGTCTGTGCTCAAATACCCTATGTATTACATATATAAACACAGGTATATAATAAACCTGTATGTTTCAGTTGTTTTCATATTCTGTAATCAGTCCGTATACCATTGTATGCATATATACATATATAGAATCAATCTAAACTACAAGGAATTAAAGAATAAAGAATTTATGAAAAGAAAATGAAAAAGAAAACATTCAAGGACTTTTTCAAACAAATAATAATAAACTATTAAAGAATTACCATGCAAAAAAAAAACAACTCCACAGGAAATATAACATTAACAAAAGTGGATAAATTCCATAGTAAGGTAAAATGTGCATTCTTCTTATTCAATTTGTTTAATTGTGTATTCCAAATTATACTTTTCTTTTTTTGATAACTATCAAAAAACAAAAATAAATTATACTTTTTTTTTGTAATCTCTTTAGATATGTAATTATATATTTTTAATAATAGCTTAAAACATGTATTAAATCAGGATATGTTGCAGTAGTAAATGAAATAAAGTTGATATAGTAATTCAGATATGAAAGAAAAGTTTTATAATCAGCTAAATTTAGCTAAATAGCTTTTGATTAATATTTTGCATATATAGTTATTCATATCTAAGCAAATTATATATAATATATGAATATTATTGTTATATATTAACCAACCTAATTGTTCTTAATTAAATATTTATAATAGTCTAATCTCTCTATTCTGAATTCAATATTTCTCATATATGTAATTAGTGATATTGTGATTAATTAATATATTGTTTTCATAAACTGGGGAAGTCTTTGTTTTGTGACTGATTTTATATTGGTGTGTTGCAACAGGTCATGGAATTTTTTTTTTTTATGTGGGTAGGTTATATGATAATACATATAGAACACTTTTATTTTCTGATTATTATATTATATAATAAACAGGCTTTTAACAGCCTGCTATGGACAATAGTCTTATCAATTTGCCACCATAAAGATTCAGTGAAGAAGACATTACTCATAAAGATTAGTCAACCATCAGATGGTATTTAAATTTATTTTTTATCTTATTATTTAAATAAAATTAACCAGATTCTTATGTATTAACTGCTAAGTTGATTATCAATTGGAGTCTCTTATCCCAAAAAAATTTGAAGTTTGCTTGGAAAATTTCAACTATGTGGGGGGGGGGGATTAAATTTCATCCATACTCAAATTTCAGTTTATGGACATGATTCATAAGTTGAATATAACTACTTTATCTTTAGATCTTTTCAGCATTTGCATATGTTGTATGTATGGTTGATCTGGCAGTTCAAGAGGCTAATAAGGTCTAATATGTGATTTAATATTTAAAAAAAGATTTTTTTCTTAAATTAATAGCAGAAAAATGTCATTGGGGATATTTTTAATGAAAAGAATAACACCTCTTTAATGAAAAATCATTCAATTCTCTAAATGAAATTTTTATATTCACTTTTAATTTCTTAATAAAATAGATTGACAGATAACTTGTTTTATGTCTGCACATATTACTCTAGTAAGCAGTTTGATTGAAAGATTGCAATCTCTGGATAATTTATTCACTTTTTTTACTTAGTAATACACCTCTCACACTATCTTTGAATGCAAAGATGAGCAGGCCTCAAAGTTAGGAATGATTGAAAATCTAGATTGTTGTACTAAAAGTTAGAATCATGTATGAAACTGACTTAAATGCATATCCCAAATAATTTTACTATCATGTCTGTAACTATAACAGCAAGTGAATGAGTTTTCATATTATTTGCTATAATAAAGACCAGAAAAATTATTTAATATGTTAAGGTTTTTTTGTGTGTGAATTAATGATGATTAACTGAGTTAGCTATGGTTGAGATCTTTTCTAAATAAATGTTCATAGCATTTCAATCATTTTAAAAGAAATAATTTTTTAGTCTTGTTTCAGTTGTCAAAATTGATTGAAATAGCTCATATATACATACTAATGAAGATTTGCTGCAACAGAAGAACAAAAAATTATAATCATGTATGTTGTAAAAATTAATACAATGATTGTCTCTATACTAAATTATTATATAAAATTCCAAAAACATGCCTGTCTATGTAAATATATGCACAAGTGCTCTATTTATTTATACATTTTATATACCATACACATTCACTTGTCAATTTTTTAATAGAATTTACTTGATTACCATAAATTTTTTAATAGAATTTACTTGATTGCCATTGGGTAATGTAATACTTTTTCTTTTTTTCAATTTCACATAGCCTCAAGTGTTCTATATATAGATTGGTTCAATAATGATTAAGAATAATAATAGTCATGTCTTCATTGTTTCATATTTATGAGTTTTAAAGGTCAGTCTGTAATACTATTTTATAACAGAACTATTGACCTCTTAAAATGAAAGGAGTATCAAGGACAGTGACTTGTAAATTTGCTTTTTTATAACTATTAAAAAAAGAAAAAAAAAGGGGGGTGGGATGGAATTCCTAGTTATTAACTATATATTATTTAATAATTTCTCTTTTTTTGCATTTATCAGCAATTTTATTTTCTTCTGATTCAGTAGAACCTACACTTTCACTAATAAATAAAAGAAATTTAAAGTTTAGCATTAAAGGAATAGTAAAAATATTGAATCATGCATATTATTTACACATTTAGGAGTTGCAAAAAGTGATTTTTCCTAATCAAGACTTCCCAATTAAAGAAGGTACTTAAAATATAAGATTAGCTAGTCAAGAAATAAGAAATTCTTATATTAATAGTATATTCAACATTATTAAGATTATTACTATATAATTTGTCATGATAGTAAAATATTGCTGTAATTTTTATTAAGAGGAAAGGAATTGAATATTACTATAGAATCAAAAGTCTATTATCTGATTGCAGTAATCTTTCCAAACTTTAAGACTTGAATTTTAAACTTCCTTTTCAACAAAACTTAAGCATAACTATTATTTGCAGGACCATTTATTTAATTAGAAGTTATACTTTTTTAATAAAAGAATATCTATGCCAATATGTTATCAAATTTTACTGTATTGTCACATTTAATTATAATATTAAAACATTTTTTTTAAAGTTAATCAAATAAGCAAAATCGGTGTCTGTATAGGACTATACAGATAAATCCTGCAAAAGCATTTGCATTCTTAACCACTTAAGTAGTTATCTCTTAATATCTATGGATAATTAAGCTTTTAAATGCATATTTTTCCTTTTTTCTTTCTTTAATCAAAGAAAGTATATTTTTCTATCTTTTAAGAAATAAATCAACATTTTAATTTTCAAATACAATTTTTTTAACTTAAGCATTATTTTTATAAAGAATATCTTTCATCATTACCATTAACAGAAATTGTTTTTAATTTGGCTACAAATAATCAGCAATATTTTTGTGTGTGTGCAAATAAATATTTTACAAATTTTTTTTCATTTTTTTATTAAAACAAAATCCTAATATTTTAAAGTATTTACCCCCCCCCCCCAATCATTATTATTTCAAGTATTTATCAATCCACTGCAGAATGATTTCTCTAAATTTAATCAGATTTTACAATACAACTTATTTTCTCATTCATTCATCAATCTAACATGATCTAATTTAATTTTAGCCTTTTAATTTTTTCAATGATGTCAGTGAAACCTGTTCATTCTTTCACCTGTCTTGGCATACATTTCTCCATCTCCCTATACTTTATTATGTGCTCTGCAATTCTTCTATTAAATATATATAAAGTAAACAATGATAAAATCTATTTATTAAAAATATTTTCTTTTAAACAATAGAACTATTTCTTTTAATATTATGTTATTACTATCAGAATCACCCCATTAAAGTTTCTTTCTGATTAATTTAATCCATTATGTTTTCATCTATAAGATATTTTTGTGTTTTTAATATTCTTTTTCTTTTTTTTTTTTTGAAAAATCATTGAACAGTATTTTAAAAAGTATTTACGAAAACTCAGATAATCTCCATTATTTTTATTTCCATTTTAATCCAAATTTCAATTCTATGCATTATAAGATGGAAAAAGAGTTGTCATCTGTTAAATGGATAGTGAGAATATGAAATTGAAGGAATGAAACTAAATTTTCTATAGGTTTGAAATTTGTTAGTGACATGAATGTTAAATAAGCCAGAAAAAAATGTTTAATAATATAATTTAAAAAAAAAAGTACTATTGCTAACTTTAATATTATACTGGCAAGGGATATTTTCTTATGAGTCCTATTTTTTCGATATTATTACAAGGATCTGCTAAATCCTTATAGTTATGTAAATGCACATTTTTACAAATTATATTTATAATTTTACTATGTAAACCACTAGTAAAAATAGTTGAACTATGTGATGATTAATTTATAAGAATATGTCCTCAGATTTTTTTTTTAAATTTCCATAATTAATTTTTACACAGTTCACATAGCTATTTATGAAATTTAATAATAAAATGATTAGATAAATATTCTGCTTTCTAATCTCATAAAAATTAAGTCATAAAAATTAAGGGCATGCATATTTATATATTCACAGACATTGACATAATACTATTTATAAACATATATATATAATGCAGACATTGGTTGTTGTGTTCCACATGTATTATCAAAAATTATATTTCATTCATTTTCCAAAAAGGATATAAATAAATAAAGAAAATTTTATTATAATTAACGTGAATAGTTATATCAATAAAATATTATTTAACTTCCTTTGCTTACATTAAATATGCTTTTAGAATGAGTATTTTATTTTATTTATTTTACTCTGGAGCCATATGTTGTATTAGTTTAGGTGATTAGTGTTCATTTAAATGTTAGTGGTATTATTTTGTCATTCATAGATTAGTTTCTGAAAAACACTATAACCAGAAACTAGTCTTGGGATATGAACTAATGTCTAGTATCTATTGATCATTCAAGCTTATAATAGTTCTGGGGCAGAATTAATTGTGAAAATATAAGAATGATTTTAAAAATGTAAAAGAATGAAAATATAAGAGGTCAATAATATAATATAGCAATAACATACTCAATTCTAAATTAAATAAAGTCTATTTTCCTATCATTGAAATATAAAATCTGCCATTAAATATTAATTCGTCAATCAAATAAATCACAAGAGATCATAGATATAAGGCTGTTTGAGTTATGCTGATTAATATAATCATACTTTTTACAAAGAAAGCATTATCAATTTATAGATACTTAGCACATATGCAGCATCAATTTTTACAGATTGAAAACAAAGGCAAAACTCTCCATACAGTAGTGCCACCCTGTGCCAAACAGAGTAATCAATGGTTGCCAGAAGACTTGTGCATAAAATCCCTATCTAGTGCCTACTCATCCAATATCCCCAGACTAGTTTCTGGCTTGTGGCCATCATCAGTGAGGAGCCTTGGATCTGAGAGCACTGCACCTAGATCTTAGGATCAAATGCAACCCTCCAGCACCCACCTTTTAACTCTACTTTACTACAAAACTATGATAATGAAATTGAAAACATTGTTAATATCTTCAATCTAAGCTCAATAGCTTATATAGTCATATGGGTCTGAACTCAATTCAGCACACATACATTTTGGTGTCTTTCGCTCTTAAACAACCATAGACACCACTATCCTATTAGGCAGGATTGGTGTTAAACCACTAAACATCACATGATCACCATCTCTATACTAGCACATAATTGTTGTAAACAAAGGCAAAACTCTCAATTCAGCACCCATACATTTTGGTGTCTTTGGCTCTTAAACAAC
The DNA here is from genome assembly GCA_028023455.1 of Epiperipatus broadwayi. Classification (NCBI taxonomy): domain Eukaryota; kingdom Metazoa; phylum Onychophora; class Udeonychophora; order Euonychophora; family Peripatidae; genus Epiperipatus; species Epiperipatus broadwayi. Next base: position 8,895,079 of record JAQFVV010006222.1, read on the forward strand.
CATAGCCACCACTATCCTATTAGGCAAGATTGGTGTTAAATCACTAAACATCACATGATCACCATCTCTATACTAGCACATAATTGTTGTAAACAAAGGCAAAACTCTCCATACAGTAGTGCCACCCTGTGACAAGCCTTCTGGCATCCATTGATTACTCTGTTTGGCACAGGGTGGCACTACTGTATGGAGAGTTGTGCCTTTGTTTACAACAATTATGTGCTAGTATAGAGATGGTGATCATGTGATGTTTAGTGGTTTAACACCAATCCTACCTAATAGGATAGTGGTGGCTGTGGTTGTTTAAGAGCCAAAGACACCAAAATGTATGGGTGCTGAATTGAGTTCAGACCCATATGACTATATAAGCTATTGAGCTTAGATTGAAGATATTAACAATGTTTTCAATTTCATTCTCATAGTTTTGTAGTAAAGTAGAGTTAAAAGGTGGGTGCTCGGGGGTTGCATTTGATCCTAAGATCTAGGTGCAGTGCTCTCAGATCCAAGGCTCCTCACTGATGATGGCCACAAGCCAGAAACTAGTCTGGGGATATTGGGTGAGTAGGCACTAGATAGGGATTTTATGCACAAGCCTTCTGGCATTTATTGATTACTCTGTTTGGCACAGGGTGACACTACTGTATGGAGAGTTTTGCCTTTGTTTATAACAATTATGTGCTAGTATAGAGATGGTGATCATGTGATGTTTAGTGGTTTTACAGATTGAAATAAGCTTTAAATTAAAGAAAATGCAAATAATAAGATTTATGAATGTTTGATAGAAAGGGTTTGCTGTTATCTGAAAGGAGATCTTTTAATTCTTCTTGGAGGCCTTAAAGGAGTCGAGCAGGGCAAATTTCTAATGTCCACTCCATATATTCTTGTCATTGCAGATGTTAATATTTTATGATTATTCATAGAGTATATGAACATGGTTAGGCTGCTCACCAACATGTAATAGCCAACGTGTTAAGTTTATTGGCTTTTTACTTTGGAGTTTAAGACCAAGAAACACCATGGCCTTTCTTCTCAGTTTCCAAATAAGGCAGAATGAATGTGCATGTGAATGAACATTTTTTTTCCTAATAGATATACACACTTATGACAGACAAAAATAAATTATGTCCCTTGTTTGCAGGAGAAGACAGCGGTTGGTGGCCAAAGGCAAAGAATGCTAAGAATCCTCTGATTGTGGACCCAGGTTGATGGTGACTTTATTTATGTACTTACAACTCCAGTTCACTTTCAAGTGAAGGAAGATTGCAAGTATTGGAAGCAGAACTATATCATATTAAATAGGACATTATAGGACATTATTGGACTTTGTGAAGTTAGAAGAAAAAGTGAAGAGATCATTGATTTAGAAAGTGGATATATATTCAACTACAAAGGCAAAAATATTGGAAGTACAAATGGAGTAGGATTCACTATAAATAAAAAGTGTAAGAACAACACTGTGGAGATTGATAATTTAGCAGACAGAGTGGCAAGATTAGTTATTCAACTTTAATAGCAGATACCAAATGCAGATAATTCAGGTTAATGTCCCAACAACTTCCCATAGTGATGAAGTAGTAGATTTTTATATGGATGTACAAAAGGCTTTTGATGAGACTAAACAAGAATTTTAAGCTTGTTATTGGAGACTTTAATGCTAAAATTGGTAAACAAATGAAAGTTGAAAGTGATGTAAATAAATTTGGTTATGGTAATAGAAATGAGAGAGGACATAGACTTGTGGAGTTTGCAGAAAAAGATAGAAATGAGAGAGGACATAGACTTGTGGAGTTTGCAGAAAAAGAAAAACTTTATATTATTATTTTTTTTTTGAAAAAAGTGTTAAAAAGAAATGGACATGGAAGCATTCAAATGAAGGTACAGCAGAATTAGATTAGATTTTGACAATAGAAAATACATATTTCAAGATTGCAATGTCCTTAATAAATTCAACATAATAAGTGATCATTGAATAGTAAGACGTAAGATACGTGTTAATGCAAAACTAGAGAGAAAATAAATATTATGAAAAATATTTACAGTTGATATTTCTAATCTTCAGAAAGATTCTAATGAATTTAGATTAGAACTTGCAAATCATTTTCAAGAATTAGTAGATTTTGGACATGATTCAGATTTGAATGAAATTAATAGGAAAATAACTGATGCACTTATAAAAACTGCAACAAAGATAGCTGGTAGAAAAAATCAGCAATTGTACCAATACAATTTCTACTGAGATTAGAGAATTTATGAAGAAAAGAACTATGAAGATATATAAAAATGATGCATTAATAAGGATTGAATATCTCAAATTTAGTAAAATGGTGTGAAAAAGAATTAATGATATAAGAAAGTATAATTGTGAACTAGCAGCTGTAGAAGAGAATAAAAGTCGCAAGAGTGTAAAATATTGGTAGGAAACATATCTACAATAAAAAAAAAAAAAGAACTATTACTAAAAAGAGAGAGAACATTATGAAACGGGTAGAGATTTCTATCAAGAATTATATAGTAATAAAAACCAAGTACTTTCTACATCTATTATATCTTCTGAATTGATCAGGATTTTAAGTGAAGAAGAGACATACAATTAAATTTATGAAGAAGGAAACGTTCCAGGTAATGATGGAATTATAATCGATATATTAAAATAAGTAGGTGAAGAAATATAATTTTTTTTTGGCAAAGTTGTATACCAAATGTCTAAATGATAAAGATGTATCAGATTATTGGAATAATATAGTATCAATATTTAAAAAAGATGATACAAAGAAGATATTAGAAATTATAGACCTGTCAATCTTATATAAAATTTTACCAAGATAATTACAACTCATTTACAGAGAACATTGGATTTCAAGCAATCAAAAGAACAAGCTGGATTTAAAAATAGTTTTAGTACAGTAGATCATATCCAAATATTGAGAGAAGTTATAGAAAGGACCAATGAATATGAGTTGTCATTATGCTTTGGATTTATAGATTATGAAAAGGCATTTGATTCCATAAGTGATTAAAGCATTGGTTCATCAAAGTATAGACTCAGGATGTTGTCATAATCTGAAGAATATTTATAAAAATTCAACTGCGACAATTAGATTATATAATGATACTAGGAAGGTTAACATTGAGAAGGGTGTAAGATAGGATGACTCCATATCTCCAAAACTTTTTACAATAATGCTGAAAGAAGTATTTTGTGGATTAAAATGGAAAGCTAAAGGAGTAAAAGTAAAGGAGATTTAAGGCATTTAGATTTTGCAGACAATGTAGTTGTTTTTATAAATAATGCTTCGAAGCTTTAGGAAATGTTGCAAGAGTTATTAGATGAAAGTAAGAAAATAGTACTAAAGGTAAATGTTGAAAAGACTAAAGTAATGTTCAATGGATTTTCTCAAAATATAAAATAAAGATTGATTATGATGAGTTAGAAGAAGTTAACAGCTACAATTACCTTTGTCAGTTTATTACTACAGATGGTTACATAATGGATGAAATTAATCTTCCATTTAAACTTGGTTGGAGTGCCTTTGGTAGAAATAACTTGATATTAAAAGGAAATATGCCTATGGGTTTGAGAAAGAAGGTTTTTAATAAATGTGTTTTATCAGTTCTTATTTATGGATCTGAGACTTGGACACTTAATAGAAGAGCAATATAGAGACTTCACACCACTCAAAGAAGTATAGAGAGATGCATGTTAGGAACATCAAGAAGAGATTGAAAACACTATTCATGGATAAGAGATCAAACAGTTGTCACTGACATTCTTGAAAGAATTAAAATGCTGAAGTGGAGTTGGACTGGAAATATTTCTAGAATAAACTGAAGTCCAAGAAATCATAAAAGTCCCAGAAAGAGACCATGTGTGTGGTGGATGGATGAAATAAGAAAAAGTGTGCAGGGGTGATATAGAGAAGAAAGCTAGAGATCGGAGAGGAAGGATTGAATTTGCAGTGAATTGATAATGGTTGATGATGATATATTTATTAGATATACATAAAAGATAAAGCAAATTAAAAATATGGGGGTTAGTTTAAACTAATTCTATATAATTTATAAATATTAAAAAATAGAAATTTTTAATCAAAGTTTACAGTAATTATTTATAAATAAAATATAAAAATAAAATAGACTGTTTATCAGTTTTTATCTGTTTTACAATTATTTATAATCTGTTCAAGAAATATGATAAAACAAACAATCATTTCTTTTATTAAAAACAATCCATCAATGAATATGCCTATTTTTAATTTCAGAAGAAAGATAAGATGAATATAAAGTTAGAAATGAATTTGGCAATAAATATGTGATTCTATATATGAACCATAAATATGATCATATATATATATCATATCTAATTGATTGATCTGTTAAACTACGTAATATAAAGTGATGTTGTCTTTTAATTTTTTTCGGGAGCATCTTGCCTAATTATAACTTCTGTAATATGCTATTTTCAGCTATATCCTCCAATAAAAGCAATTACCATTTTATTTTTTTAGAATATTTTGCATATAATCTTCATCAGGATCTGCCTCTTTCATGAAAACCATAATCATGTTCACCATTAAATACTTTTTTTAAAATGAATTTTGTTATTATTCACATGGGTAATATGATGCCATAATTTTATAACATATTGCTTTTGTGCTGTTGGGTGTTTGTATCTTATTTCCATACAATAATTTGGGCAAAATAACAGCTTTACTTACAATTAATTTAATTGAAATAGTTAATATTATGATGAAATGCCCTATCTTATAACTTGTTAAATGCATTAGTATAATAGAATCATTGTTACACCTCAATATTATTGTCTGAATTTCTATCTAAAAAGCTTCAACATATTTAAATTAACTCACATTCTCAAGCTGATAATCATTTAAAGTAAAAGTTGCTGAAGATTTATTCTCAATCACTGGATGATGAGATGAAATACTTTAGTTTTTTGAGCATTAATTACTAAATCAAAATATTGAGAGACTGCTTTCAAAACATTAAGAACATTCTTTAAAATAAGAAAAATTTCAGTTATCAGCATAATGTAAACTAGAAGTTTTTGAATTTGCTTTTATTCAGTCTTGTTATTTGCTTCAAGAAGCTAATTATAAAATTTCCAAAGACCATTTATTTTAAATATCTCAGATTTTGCAACAACAATAATAGCATTTTTTTTCAATCTATCCAGTTAATTTTAATCATTCATGTTTAGTTTGTTTGAGTCAAATATTTTCATCAAATTAATATAAGTAATGTATAAACATCTTTTTTCATAACATGTTTTTTTGCATTTGCTTGGTAATAAAAATCTTTCTAATATAATTAAAATTAATCTTGGATTCTTTTAAAATTTGCTATTTTTTGACTAGCTTGATTTATTAGTGATTATTTTTCTACAAACTGACCTTTTAAAACAAAAACTATTAATTTTACTGACTGAAATCTTGAACAAGATTATTTTATTATTATATCTACATTGTAGCAATTTATTTCAATCTAAAAATTCAGTAAAACTTGTTAAATATCAAATTAAAAGGAATAGATAAAAAAAAAGATTATTTTAAATAATTCTAACATTTCTTTAATTGACATTCAAAGGGAACAGAATGAAAATTTGAATTAAAATTAAATAATGCAGTAATAATAAAATTGATATTTTTTGTGTCATTAACTAATTTCAATAATTAAAAAAATTGTTTTAATAATTCTTGTCTTAAAAATTATTTGAATATGTTAAAAAAGTTTCAATTTCTGTTTATAAATCAAAATTTTTATTTTGTCAAATAAATCAAAAAATATTTTGAGGGAATTTTTTTTTTTATACTTTCTCTGTTGTTCCAAAAAGTATCCTAATCATGTTCATATTTTGTCAGAAATAGTTATTTTCAATTTCCCAATCAATTTTTGCATCTATTGTCTAATTGCATGTAAAAATAAATTGCTAAAAAGTTTTTACCATTTTTTAAAAAGATATTTTGTCATTTGATATTGAAATCAGCTGTTGCACTTTCATTTTTTCCAAAACCTGGTTTTTGTTTAAAATGAGATTTTTCTATAGGCAATTTAAAAAAAGATCTGTTTGTTTTCTATAAAACAATTTTCAAATGAAATATTTTTTTGATCCATTTAATTGGACATGACAAATCATGTTTGAAATACTTTTTGCAAAATTATAGATTTTAATTTAAATGGAATGCTATATATGATACTGTGTTTAAAAATAAAAAAAATTTTGTGCATGTACATATTTTATTACCTTTTTTTAAATTTTTATCAACTCTCAAAAAAATTGATCTATCATCCATGCTTTTTTATTGATTTACATAGACTTGATGAAGAAAAATAATTAAATTTAGCTGATTTTCCAGTCATCGAAAGATCTTTTTTTAAAAAAAATTTAACTATTATTGCCCAATTCCTAGATAATTTTTTTTATCCAACTATTATCATTCAATTCCTATATTATATAAAAAGGTTTCTCAAGAATGCATTTCAAAAACAATTTCATTTTATGGTTATTGAAAATGTTGTCATCTTTTTTAAATACTTTTAAGCCATGTAATTTATTTGTCTTTAGAACTTTGGAGTGCAAATGAATATGTAGGATTAAATATTTGTTTATTGTCCAGAAAATTTATTCTACTTAAATTTTTATGTTTAATTAACTGAGATCAGAGTTCTCATTCAAGCTTGCAATCACATGTAATTATATTATCCAGATATCATCTATGTATTATTTCTGGAATCTTAACTCAAAATAGCCTCAATACATGCTGAGATGAGGGTAATAGGAAGTCACATCTTTAAAATACAAAATCCATCACTAAATCTTTATTGATCTAGTTTAAAATATGAATTATAATTTATTATTATACATTAACTTTATTACTAGTAGATAATGGTGCTTTTTGATAGATTTTGCTATATCACAACAATCATAGAATTCCAATATGTTAAAAGAATTGTATTAAAATTCTTTTGAATTTTATGGGTTATTTTTATTATTATATTAACAAAAAATAAATGGTCAATTGGTGGCTAAGTTATCAAAATCTAATCTTTTCATTAATCATTACTATAATATTTTGGTTGCACTATAATAGTATACTCCTCCAAAATTAGTCTCAAAGAATGATCTTACTAATATGTGTGTGAAATTTCAATACCACTTTTCTATTTTCTTATTAATCTATATAGATTAATCAATAATTTGAAGAACAAAACTTAATGTAATGAAGAAAGCAAATATAAAATATGCCATTGAATGGATTAACCATGGTTGCCTTTTTATTTATTATGGAGAGACAAAAGCAAATTTGCATGCAAAAGTTTCACAGTGCAATCCCCAAAAACAATCAAAGGTTAAGGCCACATATAAATCTGTATTTTTTAGTCATAAATAAAAGATAAGATATAAATTTGATTTAAAAAAATCATAAAGTTATATTCTAAGAAGGGGATACTAGAAAACAAAAGATCCAAGAGGCATAGTAGGTTACAGATTCAAGAATCATTCTTAAATTCAATAGATCACCTGCATTCAAGTTTCTACTAAAAATTGAATATATAATCTGATTTATAACTGCATCATTATTAATTATAGCTCATTTAAACTATGAATATGACACAATCATATTTAAAGCACACTAGGCATATTTAAGAAAGGAAATAAATTTTATTCTGTTTGGTTCTATGCTTACAAATAGGTTCTCTTTCTTAGTCTATTACTTCAATCTGTTTCATAATTGCATTAATCTATTTTTTATTAATCATTGTGTTGTTGATGATGCCTTAATGTGTACAATTTTTAAATTAAATTGTGTCATGATTATATATATATATTCATAGTTAAAATGTTTATACTATATGTATATATTACAAAAATACAAGCTTCTGTGTCCTGGATATTTGTCTCAGCCTTTATCCTTTTCTTGTCAGCTCTAATTATTTAATTTTTTTTTTTTAGTATCACAAAATACTTTTTTTTTATGAAATAAAAAGATTGAGAGGGTAACAATATCTAAATAACAAGTTGTTGTATGTGGTCATCAAATTATTAAATAAAACAAAAAATAATTATTTAGGGAAACACTAATTATATATATAGAAAAATAGAACCTAAAAATATTAGTTGAAATTTTTTTAGGAAAGATATCACTTTTACAGATAAAATTAAAATTATTTTTTAGTTATAAGCTGTATTATGTACCATTCATGTATAAAAATGTAAACATTAAAATAAATGTAAAGCTATGTGGTTTTTATCAATGAATTAGAGCCGAACTTTTTTTTTTTTTGATAAGCAGAAAGCCTATCTAGTTACAAGTTTGAGTAAAATAATTAATTTTATCATTAATCTGAACTTTTCAAGATGCATATAATTTTCTTTTTAAAAATGAGGTAATTCAACCATAAAATAAGCAACAGACCAAATTATTTAAAAAATCTATTTTTTTTTTTTTGTTAAAAAAAGTTTTTTTTATTCAACATATGGTTACCAATAGTCATATTTTAATGCAAGAATAAAAATATCCTCATGGGCTCTCAGTTAGAGAGTATGAATTTGATAAATTAAGTGTGCCATAGCTAGGTATAATCTTTTTAATGAATTGATCCCCCCCCCTCCCTTATTTTAAAGTCAGATTTATTTCTCTAATAATATTCATAAGAAGGGTCTCTACCTTTTTTCTTTGTTATCTTCTACTTTGATCTTATTTATTCATTTTATTTATGCTTCTTAATGTCATATTGTTAATACTTTATCTTATCTATTCATTTTGTTTATATTTCTTAATGTCTTCTTGTTAATACTTATATTGGACAACAATAATGCCAATGACAGCACTTTAATGGGTACAAGAGAAAGCAATCATAAACTAATTACTCATTCATAGTATATTAAAAATTTATGAATGGTAAGATCAAACAGAATGTAATCTTAGTGCTGAAAGATAATCATTCAAATCTTAAGACTTCCAGAATGCTACTAAAGAAGATCTAAAGCATAGGTTCCCAAACTTTTTTACTGCTCCCATTGCAAGACAAATTTTGTAATGCCCCCCCCCCCCCAAGTATAACAGTTTTTCGTGCTCAATCTGTTTGATATTTTTGACATAAATACCAACTAATGACACTATATCAGATGATGTCTACCCCGAAATTCATACGATACACACAAATATAACATGATGACGATGTCACGCATCGGAATAAGGCATCAACATAAATTCAATATCAATAACAAGAAGAAAAAAACAAAATTTAAAATTATTAAAGTTTAAATGAGTGAAATCAAATAAAAATCGATTATATTTTCTGATTTCTCCCTATCCAAAACTCTAATACCCTGCTAATTGGTATCTTGAAGTATTAGTGGTGTATCATTGAAAGGCTGAACCTAAACCTCACCTTTATGTGCCATTTTCGAGAAGAAAAAAACAATTTTAAAAAGAAAATACCACTACCATGCCAACAAAACAAAATAAAAAAAACCAAATCAGCATGTCAATAAATTTTCAATAATCACATACAGAGATTACAAAAATAATAATAATAATTTCATGCAAAGTAAGTTTCTCTTTTTTCAAATAGAACAGTGTTTTAAAAGCAAACAACAACAATGATCAAATATGTATATATATGTATATACACCTTGGAATACACACAAGCATTCCAGAAATTAATTTGATAAAACTGTTTTAAAGTAGGAAAATCAAATAATAATTTATAGAGAAAGAAAAAAAAAAATACAAATAATAAAAAAATGCAATAAAATTTATAGCAACAAGGCATAATGATAATAAATAAAAATAAATTATACCATCCGGCTTCTTTCTGGTTTCTTTTCATTAACTATCTCTGAACTTAGTAACTTTTAAGTGCAGTATAAACTACGACAACAAGGTGGTGAGGGCTTTCCTTCTTCACAGCAAAATGTAGGCATTAAGGTGTTCATCATTATCAGCTAGCATTTGTGGCTACATGAAAGCAGCAAGGTCTCTGGCTGGTGCACTAATATTGGGAGTTTATTTCATTACCATTTTAATGATAAAATTTAGGCATTTTTATATTTCTTGACTTTCTCTAGAAATCTTTTTAATAACAACAGCAGCTAACCAAAAATCGATTACGGTATTCTGGACCGACTATAATTTGAAGCTAGTCTCAGCTTTGCCTTCTTTCATAAAGTTTTCCACTGCTTTACAAGTAGAATATTTCTCTTATTTCAGCAAACCCTTAACCGCCCAGCAAACAAAACATAGCAAGGAAAACAATAAACTCAGAGACCCTCCCTCCATCATCTGCTGAAAACCTTTTAGCAATACAAATTGAGTGTCCCTCTTTCACTATTAAAGCCATTATCTCTAATTTCTTGGGTAATTGATCATAACACAATTGATATAATATTTATACCTTTTTATCTTCACTTCTTTCATTTTTTCAAGAAGTTCCGTTTTACATATAGTTTCTAATTTTAATACAATGGAAATAGCTTTTTCCGTCTTTACAAAAGATTCAAAACAAAACAAAAAAACAAATCTGAGATATGACAAATTTTTAGATTCTCTCAGCTGATATTGGCTTTAAATTACTTCATTTTTTAAACAAAAAATATAATGCACAGGATAACCACTTCTATCTATTAGAAAAAATTTAAAATTAGCCATACAATAATAACCTGCATTCCTTTTAACTTGTTAATAGAGAGAAAAAAACCCATCAAAAATGTGCAAAACATTTACAATTACTCGGACAATCCTGCCTTTTTATATATTCTTGCACAATTTATAAAATAATCATAAAATCAGCAAAATAACGTAAAAATTAGTGGTTTGAGAGCGAGTTAAAGCTGATGATTGGTGCATCCAGAGAAAAGGCTAGACCACCTGAATGCCCCTCTAAATACTTCTAAATCCACTATCACCCCCCTATAAGTTTTCACTGCCCACTGGGGAGGGAGCGATACCACCCACTTTGGAAAACACTGATCTGAAGGTATGCTTTAATACTAATGGCTTGCATGATGCAACTAGTGTAAAATTATTTGGATATCTAATTTCTAGTATTGATAATTATAAAGATGGAAAATACGTATTTTGTAGATCCTTGAAAATGACTACAAATAAGATGTTTGAAACATTGGATGTGGTTAACAAATAAATGTATATATATGGTGATGGAAAAAATATAGTTTTTTGGAAAGAAAAAAGGATATATATTTTTTGGTTGAATTTAGTAGAAAAGAACGTTATATTTTATAAGTCATATATATATATTTTTTAAAAAAAGGTGTGTGCTGTTGTTAAAAAGGTGTTAATGGCAGTAATAATAAGTAAAATATATTCTATTACTGTGTAGGAAAGAATAATCCTAGATTTTAAAGAATCGCTACTGTGATTTTGTCAATGTTTGAATTATAAAATAGAGAACTTATTTACTGCTTTTAAGGATATTAGAAATTATTTGAGATATGGGATGTAATTGGTGTTGAAGAGATAAATCAACCTCTGTATGGAAGTGAAACAAATGACTATAAATGGATCAGAGAAATTTTTTTAGTAAAGTGAAATAATCTGGAAAGTCAAAATGTTAGAATATACAATAATAGTTGAAAGAAGAAAAGAGAAGTTAAAATTAAAAAGAATAAATGTATTTTTTTAACGGAACTAAATAGGAAATTTCAAATTATCCAGGAAAATAAGGAAATTGTATGTACATATAAGCTTGGTAAAGCAAGAGTTATTTTTCATATAAATACATGATAGATTAAAAGGAAATTTTAATCCATAATTAGATTTACTGAAAGATACAATAGATAGTTAATAACTGAGGTTACAAAAGTCAAACAATAGATGGAAGAAAAATGTACAGAAGAGTTGTGCTACAAAAACATCAACCAAAATATTTTCAGGATGCTATACTTTGAAGAAGTTCAAGTAATGGAAAATGCTATTAGAATAACTTAGAATCATCACCAAAAAAAAGTAAATCTACCAGAATGAATTAATTATACTAAGTAAACTGAAATAATAATAATGGGTTTATTGTTTGAAAAAAAGTTATTTATATTCGAATTTTAAAGGCAGAAAGCTTAATGGAATATATCAGATGCAGGTGAGATTATGCTGAAATTTATTCAGCACAGAATCAGTTATTATACTGAAATAAACTGACAGATACAACATACAAGCTTTAGGGAAAGTTGAGTAATATATATTGTACCAGCAATTTGTGGTACAGTATTTATGCTTAAACAGTATTTTTTTCTCTCAAAATTAATGAGCATTTTTTTAAAAGATTACTGAATATATTTGTATAAGTTGATAAGGCAAGATAAATAAATGTTGTGTATAACTATGGCAAGTAAGCCTAATGTAAGGGGAGTATAGTTCCAACGTTAGCAATTTTTTTTAAATTGGTATATTTAAAAGCTAGAATACATGTGATTGCTTTATTAAAATGTTTTTAAGATTTAAATAGTAAAGATTTGTAACTAGGAAAAAATATAGTATTAAATAAAACATCTTCATATTTGTAGAACATAGTATGTTTTAAAATAAAAGTTTTTTTTTTTTTTTTTTTACATTTGTTTGTATTTTAAGCTCCTGTTTTGTGAATTTAAAAATATATAATTAGATATAATTAATTTGATTTAACTAGATTAGAATTGTCTTGTTTTTGAAATGAAAGATTTTAATCTATAGATTTCACATACAATGAATTAAGTTTTATATAGTAATACAAGATAGCTTTAATTTTTAAAAAAATAAGAAAAGAAGAGAAATACAACTAATTTTATTTCTATTGAATCATTGATTGAGGAGGTATAAAAGGTTTTTCAAAAGACATCAATGATAAGAAAGTAGTTGCTGAATAGAATCTACAAAAGTCATTTTTAATACTATCTTAGTGGCAATTTCAATGTTCAAACTGTTATTGAAGGGCTATTGACCATGGAGAAAAAATTTTTTCAATATTTTCAATGAAAAAGCAGTTATGTCATATTGTAAACGTATGCAAAGTATTCACTGTGGTATATTGTAAGTCTAATGAAGAAGGATTAAACCCTATTAGAGAACCAGCTATGGCCCAATCCTGACTTAAGGTGTAAACCTAATGTATAATCCACTTATAACATCCATTTGTAAAGTCTGCCTAAGACACGACTATTTAAAAAGAACCTACTAAAGAGATATCCAGCTCTCAAAATAAATGCTTTTCTGCCCAATCTATTGATGTTAACCAGACCTAAAAGCAAACGTGCATTTTAAATATTTTATTTGGAATTGAAATATGTAGTGAAAAGACAAGTAAAATTTAAAATTTAAAAGCAGTCAAAACAATTCAGTTAATTGAAGAAGACTCCAGTAATTTACAGAAGTCAAAGAAATTTCTACTGAAGAAAAAAAGACACAATTATTTGAATCATGAATTTGACTACATTTCATTATTTACAACCAGATCTTGTGTATGCATGCAAAACTGTTATATAAGCATACATGTTGCAATTGAGCTCATGATTTTGTAGTTGGATAAAACCTTTCTTATTTCTATTATTTGATCATTAAAGTATATTTCTTTACTTAGAATTATTTATATATAAAACATTCTTTTCTTTATTTGATTATTTATATCATTTTTTTGTATTATTAATTTTATATATATTCACTGATTATAAACATATGAATATATTTTTTTCTTGCTGATATGTGCAAATATTTTGTGAATATAAAATTTTGTTTATATATATTCCAATTAATAGAAAAATAGAAGATAGAAAGTTTATAAGTAATGAAGTAGTTATAGTGATTATTTATCCATTGCTTCATAAAATAGGAAATATTTATTTATTTCAAGTTCTAAATTACATTCATTGAACTAAAGGTGAATGATGCATTGATAAAAATCAAAATAACACTTAGTAAGATAATACCTAGGTTTATTGGTAATAATGGGATATAGAAGAACAGTGATTTGTCATATGATGATCATGAAGCTATGATTTCTATTATAGTTAGTGCTCATTAGTAAGAAAAACCATCATCATTCACCCATAAGCCAACTGGTAGAGAGGTTGTATTGAGTGTTACATTTGGCCATTCAATTTTCCATATATCATTACAATATATTGAAGCAGTCGATCTGATACTCAGATTGTGCTTCACAGTCCACTTACAGTCTCCTACCACCAAACCATGTTTAAACCCATCCTTACGCGCATATACATATGTACTAACATATATTTTTCTTTTGCTTAACCATTTAAACATAACTGATGTAGATATTTATATATCTTAACGCAAAAAAATTAATAAATAAATATTTAATATTATTTTAATGTGTATGCGTGCGTAATGGATAAATATATATTTTCAGTGTGGGGAGATTGATAATAAATCGTATAAATAATTATATTATTCATATATCTTAAAATTTATATATGAAATGTATTATTTTTTTATATTTAATATTAGCAGTCAGAAAATGATGCAATTCTTTTAAGAAGTTTCTCGAACACAACTAAAAACAATTACCCGGAAAAGCCCATTAGTTAAAAGTAAAAGATTACAATTTGTAATAGTAAAATAAAATCCATTAGTGGAAATTTTATCCACGCCAACTTGTTTTAAAATCATAAGACTTATTTTAAAACAATCGTTTGAGAAACTTGTAACAGGATTGCATTGTTTCAAAAGACTTATAAAACAAAAGTTATCCGGTCAGCAGATTTTAGCTTTGCTAAAGTGCTCAAATTGCCTCAAGTCCAGCAGTTAAGTGCTATACTACATCATCAAAAAAGGAGTATAAATACTGCTGGATTTGAATCCAAAAAGGAGGAGATAACCATAAATTAACGATGGTCAACATAATCCATGCTAGTTTGAATCTTCATCCAATGAGCAGTGAGTAGGGGAAACTTCACCTTTCCCTCTGTTCCAACATGCTCATTCCCATAATAAAAGCTCTGGATCTCGTGCCTATGAACTTTCAAATGTCTATCAATTAAATTATTAAAAATGCTACCTGTGATGCCTTATTCCAAACCTAGATCTAGTGTATTAATGTTGATGAACACTCCAAATATCAAGGACCGCTACTAATTATGAAAGGTAAAAGAACTTTAGCCGCTCTCTGATTCTATTAAGTTCAGCCTTCCATAACAACAATAATCCTGATGCTTTCTTCTTAATATCTTATGTAAATGTTTATATTTTATGTAATTTTACTTAGCTACAACTCTATATAACTTAATTCTATCATTGAGCCTCTATTCAATATGTTTTCTTTTTTATTATTTTCATGCGACAATCCTATTTTATTTCATTATTATATTAAGTATTTTTGTGTTTTAAAATGCCAATAATATTTCAAACTTGCTAGCATGTAATTCCTTTCTAGTTTATCTACCCATCACTTACAGGGTAATTAAGAACTTATTTTAATTAAAACAAGTCTTATTTGACTCATGCAGGTGCTAGCGAGTTTGGAAAAACAAAGATCAACATCTTTTTTCTAAAAATATTTTTTTTTATCTTTTTAAATGCACTAATTCTAACCGTAAATGTATTTTATGTATGTAAAATTAATTATTATCCCAGTTATTTCCACCACCCCATTTGTTTCTATATAAACGTATTTATTTCTAATAATAGCATTTATTAACCGAAATCTGTATTTATTAAACGGTGTAGGAAGTTATAAATAATTTAAAGTAAAGGGAAAGGGGAATCTTTATGTCTTAAAATTTATATAATTTAATTAATTTAAATCATCCATGCCTGTTTAGCGATTAGATCATACCATTATGCAGGATATTCTATAATTTACGGGCATTAAATAATTAAAATAGTCTTTAAAGCTATATATTTTGTTATCCCAAGCGTTGCGTGCATATAGGCACTTTCGTTCCTATATTATATATATTTGTGCTTCTCTTTCCTATGGAGGTATCGCAAAGTCGAGCCCCATCATCTTTCTCAAAGTCCATGAACCAGGCTTTAAACTCCCTGGGGACTCATTTGTTCATATGTGCATGCTTTATATGGGGATCGCTCTGGAAAAACCAGCCCAATAAATGCATAGCCGATCGCTCTTCGTTCCTGAACCGATTCTGCTAACATCGCAGACTTATATCGGTCTATTTTTCAAAATGAATTCCATGAAGCACATGTTCGGATCTGTGACTGGATCACATCAAATATGCCGCCATGCACGCGCTGCAACTTTGTTATATTTCTAATAAACCCATGAACATCCATAAGCCATGATATTGTGATTTTTGCTAAACAGATATCTCTGTCCACTATTTAAAATGCGTGTCATTGCGACGACCTTATTATTATTAATATATATTCATCAGCTATCCCACATACGTCTGTCACTTTATAAACTGAATTAATAACTATATTTTGTATCAATGTAATGCTTCGTTATCAAATTATAATTATCTTTCAAATCAGTTAAATGCTATTTTGTTCCTTCTGGGGGTGTAGTGTTATTTCAATATTATATTTTTTAATAGCGCTAAGTCTTATATTCATCATTATAGTATATATTATTGGCATAGACGCAACTATAGTCACCTGTTAAATTTGATTCACAATTTAACAATCAAATGTAATATGATTTCTCTATGACCAACTGTTATTTATGAGGCCAATGATCAATCAATGATGACATGCATTTACTTATATTTTGTTAAAATAATAAATCTTAAATATATATATTAGAACCTTTCTGAATCATTGCATTTTCTTTTATTTAAATTAATATTTTAATTAATAAGTTATGCTCCTACTGACTAGATGATTTCTGCTAATATATAATTAATATGATAGGTCACAATCTTTAATTGCTTCTAAATTGTGTTTCATGCTAAATATCCCATCATTAAACTTAAATTAGAGTCATTTTGTGTCTCCGATGTGCAATGCCAGCGGAGAGAGATGAAATTAGATCGATATCATCGGGATTGTTGTTCATAAGTTGGTAGATCTGGAAAATAGGCAAATAGGGCAGAATTCATGAGTGTTCCTGACTTATGTATCTTGCGCATGATTGGATTTGAGGTACTTTTGCCTAGATACTAGATCTTGTTATGTGAACATACAAAACTGACCGGTACAATATATTGTATCTTACATAAATCATAATAATGAGTGAAAATATATTGGGATCAAAATACAATAGATTATATGAAAACTGGCTGGCTAGAATAAGCATGAGCATGAACAAATCTAGGAGGTCACCAAATGCACTACCGGCATTACATTAATATTACATCTCTTATATCTAATATTATAAAAAGTACAGTGATTAAACTATCTTCCAAGATCTAAAGTAAAAATATTAAAAGATAGATTTAACTTGTAATTCTACTAGATAGTTAATAATAAGGAGGGCATCTATCTATGAAATGAGTATGGAATTAGAATTATGAGTTGGATGATAAATGAATAAAGATGTAAAAGATTAAATGGATGATGAAGAACAAATAATAATTAACTAATGGAAATGAATGGACTTAAGAATGAGGAGAAGAGAAAGGAAAATGTGTTATGGTGATGAATAGTTAAGGTGATAAATAAAATAGGGATCAATGAAGAATGAATCAATTATGATAATGACTTAAGATGAAATGAGGATGAAAATAAAAGAAAGTAAAATACAGATGAGCTATAATAACAATGCTGGTGATGAAGAATAGGATCCTGAACTATTAAACTGATATTTCAAACAAAAGAAAGATAATAGTGAAATAAAGGCAAGGGTTCTAAGTTTGATTAATAAAAAAAAATATTTGATTACTAAATTAAAATGGGTTATAAGTTTTCATAACTAGAGAGAGAAACTTACATTTTGATATTTTACTGAATCAATTAAAAAATAAGAATGAACATAAGAGATCAAGCCCAGGCATAACAAATAACTTAAGAAATGAAAAATTAATAATAAAGTCAAAGTTGAAACTATTAATCAATAACTTAATTTTCTCAGAGTTCAAATAATTTGAAGTGTTACTATTTTAAAGGTATATTTAGATCAGTAAGAGGGATTTTACTGCTATCCAAATATAGCAAACAAAAACTCATAATGCAAAAATGGAATTAGTAAAGAATATTTAACTATTCCAATAACAATAATAAGAATAAACTTTAAATTTTATGATGTATTAATAAATTCTTAGTATATTATAAAGTAAATATAATACTGTAATAATTTATAAACTAATTTTGATTTAACGGCCATGAATAATGTGATCAAGCTCAGTGAATGATGGTATCCAATAATTTATAAAAAAGGTTATACCAAAAAACTAAATATTTAACCCATAAAACATTATTTGAAAATAATATATATATTTAAGATTAACAGTGTTTTAATCAACAAGGAGTAAAATTTTATATACTCTATTATAAGAGTTTGGCAAAACTTATTTCTGATATGCTAATGCAGCGTTTCCCAACCTGTGGTACGCGTACCACTGGTGGTACGCGAGTTGCTGGTTGGTGGTACGCGAAAAATAATCAATAATGGCAGACATAAAAAAAATCAAATCATAAAAATATCATAGAAACGTTTTTTCTTATAATTCATAAAAATTATTTTAATTAATAATATTATACAGTTGTAATATGTACAGTCGATGATCGAAAATCCAGCAATCGATATCGTTTTTTTGGAGTGCATTTTTAAATTTAGCCATTAGCCATTAGTAACTTGAGATATTGCCGCCACTGTTGTCATGGTGCTGCACTCTTGTTCACTTCCCCGCGCAGCTTACAAGTGACAGGTTATTGTTTGTGATTGTATCGTCTTTGTTTATTAAAATTCATTGATCCCCATATAACCCGCTTATTCGAATTTAGACAAGAAGGACAGTTTTTTTTTGAAGACAATTCTTTTGATCTTTCTTCGAAATTGTATGATTTTGGTTGGCTTCATTCAGGTGATTGCATATTTAACTGATATTTTTTTGCAAATAAATAACTTAAATTTGACACCTCAGAACAACTCGATAACGATCTTTAATGTTAATGATAAAATTGAAAATATGATTAAGAAATTAGATTTTTGGAAGCAGTGTATTGAAAACAATCAACCGAAAGTATTCAAAACTCTACATATTTTTTTGTTTGAAAATAAGGTTAGTCTGTCTCAAGATATACGAGAAAATATAATAGCACATTTAACAGGATTAAAATTGTCTTTAATGGAATATTTTGCAAAACCCGAAAACACAAATGATAAGTGGATTTCAAACCCCTTCTATGAAGAACATTTAGAAAAAGCTACATCATTATCAATAAAAGAGAAAGAAAATTTAATAGAATTATCGACACAATCTAATTAATTTTGGTTAAACATTAAAGATTATGAACAACTTTCTGAGAAAGCTCTTAAATTATTATTACCATTTACTAGTATGAAATTAGTAGAGAAAGAGCTTTTTCTTCATATATTTAAAAAAAAAAAAAGTATTGAAACAAATTGAATGCAGCTGTAGACTTAAGGGTATATATACCTCACATCTTTTGAACCAAATTTCAAAAAATTATGTTTTTCGAAACAAGCACAAGGATCTCATTAAATTTATTTTATAAAAATATTTGATTATGATAAAATATATTAATTGTTTTTTTATAATTTTGTGTTTTTATCAAAACCATTTATTAGTAAACGAAATATGACAAAATAGTAGATAAATATGAAACTTTGAATAAACACACACACACACATATATATATATGTTACAGTGAATTTATATTTTCAGTGAGTTTATAATCGTTTAAGCGTGTTTCAATGTAATTTGTCTCATTGTGATGTGAATACATGGTCACCCTATAATATTTATAATGCAAATAAAATAACACACTCGCAATAAATTTCACAAAATACAATCATTTTTACGAAGTGGTACAATTTAGCGTGATGTACTACCAAGTGGTACGCGAGCCAAAAAAGGTTGGGAAACGCTGTGCTAATGCATAATAAAATTAATCATATTAACTGATGAAGATATTTATAATAATAATAATGTGTTGATAGCAATAGCAATATGGATAGTCTTTAGCAATAAAGCTATAGACAACTGGATACATTTTCAAAGTAAAAATTATTTACCTATTTACATATTTTTTATAAATCAATAACAATAACAAAAAACAAACATATATATTCTTGGTCAGTTATAGATAGAAACTACACAGAACAAGATTTAGTTACATAATGTTATGAGATGGAATAGAGAGTGATGGGTCGTGTGAAAGTCTGCTCATATACCCTATATATTACATATATTGATACAAGTATATAATAAGCCTGTATTTCAGTTATTATATAGTGATGTCTGCTCATCCCTCGTATATGTATTAAATGCATTATGTCCTGTAGATGAGGTATCAGATTGACTTTAGGTCAGCCTCAGGTTGGCTTTTGAGTATTCCATCATCAGATTTTCAATTGGATGGGCGGTGTGGAGTGGATTGAAGCCTGTTCATTAAAGTGTGAAGATTGGGTATCTTAATATATATCTGAGCATTTATTGCATATATATGTAGAGATGATAATCTGGATCAACTGATGATTGCTCGTTTAGCATGAAATTCGTATATTGGTGATTATCTTTTCGACATATATGTGTTCAAGTGTATCAATGTTATGAGATAAAGTAGAGAGTAGTGGGTCATGTGAAAATCTGTGCTCATATACTCTATATATTACATAATTGAATATTATTAAGGAAAGATCTCTTTGGATCTGTTTATAATTTTAATATATTACCATCTTTTATTGAATTATTATTTATATCTATTTCTTAAAGTGAATTTATTTTAACTTACTACACATTTTATATTTGTATTTATTTATTTATTTATTTATTTATTTATTTATTTATTTATTTATTAATCATGGTTTTACAAAGCTTATTCATTTAAAATAGTCACAGGTAGTACAATACCAAAATTTATATCTGATGGTTAACAAGTTATCAATATTCAATATTAGGCAAGATAACATAATAGGTATTTTTAAAAGTATAATGATTTATGTCACAATATGTTAATAAAATTATTGACTTCCTATTTTATTTATCTATTTAGGATACTAGACAGTCAATACTACTTAGAGAATCAGCACTATTATTGTTCTACATTTCAGTCAATAATTTCATATTACAGGACTCTCCCAACACTGAAAACATCAGCATTTTAAACACTTAGCTATAAATAATAAACAACAAAGATTAATTGTATAAATGAAATCACCTTGAATAGATAACAATTTACCATTATAAAATAATTGTTGACAAATATTATTTATTACCATCATTTGCTTAATGTTAAGCATAGTTCACATTTCTAAATACTACCTTTTAGGAACAGTTCCATTGCTACCGATACTAAATTGTTAAAACTTAAGAATATGGACTATAGTGAAACATACAATATATCCAGAAATATAATGGGATTGAGCTAAAGCAAAAAAGAAAATGAACAAACAACCTAGACCACGGTCATTTCATGACTTACAAATAGTCCGAAATCTCGGTGTCACTTTTTGAGTACCTTTAGGGACATGAAAAAGAAAGAGGTGGTCAATCCCTTATTTAAATAACAATACAAAATATATTATGAGAACATTGGCCTAATTCGCTAAAAGCCCTATGGATATCATAAAAGATTCACCCATGATGATCATTTCTATTCTCACTCAGGGTAAGGGAACAAGTACACCTGATATGATTTAACATGGATATACTACATACTTCAAATATATGCGTATCATTATAATCATTCAACATGGCGATAATCAAATCTCATACTAATATCACTTACAATGTAAATGTAAACATTAAGCAAAGTGAATACATGAAAATTACAATTATCAATATTTTGAGAATGTTCCACAACTATAATTGTCATTAGCTGAAAATTAGTTATGTATTACATATAAAATACAATATCCAATGCACTTAAATTGATTAGAGGTTGATGTTATTCTTTTTTTATTACTATTCAGCAATTGCAGCTTTACCAATGGAAAAAAAAATTAAGATAAAATTATAATAATAGAACAAAATTTAATGATTTATTGTAAGAAATTTTACCCTTTATCATATTTAAAATATGAACAAATTTTATACTAAATAAGATTACCCCCCCCCCCCATTCTTTTTTTTATATTTTTATGAATAAGCTTATATTCATATTACTAGTTTTATTTTCTAAATAGACCAATTTCTACATCTATAACACTAACATGCATAATATTACAATACAATACATATTAAAATAAAGTAATCATTACATGAAGTTTCTTCTCATGAAACAAAGAGAAAACAAAATTTTAATTACATCAATTTGAAATCTGCAGAATTATTTAACTTATGTAACATTCTTTACCATTTTAAAATTACCCTATTTATTTTCTATCATTTCATTTCTTCCTTTATCAACATTTCAAATATTTATTTTCTTCTTTTACATACAATAAATAGATCACCTGAAGATATCAGCATTTATTCTCAAATTAATCAGGAAATTTATTCTCTACAGGTACCATTATGGCTTTTTACTTTCTTTACAGAAATTAGTAAAAGCTCCTTCCAACACATATTTACTGGTCTCCTATGTCATGAGTACACTATATACTTATTCATTAATTTAATTAGTGATCCTGATACATTGTTGGATCCTTAAGTCTTCTATTAACTTTTAACACTTTGAAATACAGGAAAGTAAGAAGTCGAAAATGAACATTGCTTCTGGTTATTATTATGTATATAAATTTCTTATATTTTATGGCATGATGGAACTATTTAAGAAACAGTATATTATAAATTTGATAATTGGTTAACATGGTAACTGAAATACTGGAAATTAAGTTAACATTTAATTTAATGAATGAGTTAATTCCACTCGTCAAGGAAAGTTCTATAATAAGAATCTGGTTTTACCTCAACATAAGTTTAAGGTAATGTAAAGAATTTTTATGATAAAAGTTTTAATAAAAATACTTAAATGACTAGTATTTTTAATATTTTATTTGTATTTGTTAAATCAAGCAGGTATAAATTGTTGTTGCTAATAAACTAAATGCAACCAAATAAATTTTTTTAAATTACTTCCTCCGCATATTTTGCAGCTTTTATAACGTAATGGAAATTGTTGGTATTTAGTTTTAACTTCAAATAATATTTCACCTTAATGAAAACATGTCATAAGAAACTTATAAATTTAATTAGCAATAAAAGAAATTGAATATCTTTTATCATAGTTCTTTTAAGTTTATTTCCCAATTGAAAGTACAAAATAGTTTTCTCCTGTCCTTTTCTTTTGTCATTCCAAATTTATTATAACTGTATTTATAATGCATTTTGTAATTACTATAACTAAAACATTTATAATATAAATAATGAAAATTGAAGCTTATGAACTTCTGAGCTAACTTAAACTTGAATACCATTTTGTTTGTATGTCTAGTTGTTTTACATTGAACTATTTTATAATTATCAGTTGACGATTGTCGTCTGTCCTCATGTGTGTAGGTTAAATAAAATTTCTACTTTATTATTTATAGGTTACAAATAACAAATATTTTGTGTTTATATGCTGAGATAGCTAGAGAGAAATATAGCTCTATTGAGCTTTACTTAATCAAATTCAATTCTACTCCCTTTAAAATCTGTGCTGGCCTATTTATTAACTTTTGCCAAGGGGCTGGTTATAAAAATAATAGACCAATTAAATTGTTGTATATGAATACATTTACATAAAATTAATAACTCGAGCTGTAAATATAAGTGAAAACTAATTAAACTGTTCAACATTGCTTTAGAGTGCAATAAAATAATGATTAATTTAAAATAACTAATTTTAATTCTTTTGATGACAATTATTTACCAACATAACATTAAATACTTCTATTTTGGTATTGGTACGAAATTTATATCTGCAATAAGAAAAAAAGATGGAATTATTACTAAAAAGAGAGATGACATTATCAAGAATTATGTAATAATAAAGAACAAGTACCTTCTATATCTATTACATCTTCCGAATTGCCCAGAATTTTAAATGAAGAAGTTAAATGTATGCAGAAAAGAAAGGCTTCAGGTAATAATGGAATTATACTTGATATATTAAAAGAAGCAGGTGAAGAAATAGAAAAAAAATTAGCAAAGTTATATACCAAAGGTCTAAATGATAAAGATGTACCAGATGATTGGAAGAATGCAGTATTAATATTTAAAAAAGGTGATAAAGAAGATATTAGAAATTACAGACCCATCAGCCTTTTATCAGTTTTATACAAAAATTTTACCAAGATAATTACCAAGATAATTACAACTCATCTACAGAGAACATTGGATTTCCACCAACCAAGAGACAAGCTGGATGTAAAAATGGTTTTAGTACAGTAGATCATATCCAGGTATTGAGAGAAGTTATAGAAAGGACAAATGAATATGAGTTGCCATTATGTTTGGATTTGTAGATTATGAAAAGGTATTTGATTCTATAAACTTTTCTTCAGTGATTAAATCATTGGATCATCAAGATATAGATCCAGGATATTATCATATTTTAAAGAATATTTATAAAAATGCAACAGCAACAATTAGATTACATAATGATACTGGGAAAATCAACATTGAGAAGGGTGTAAGACAGGGTGACTCCGTATCTCCAAAACTTTTTACAGCAGTGCTGCAAGAAGTATTTTGTGGATTAAAATGGGAAACTAAAGGAGTGAAAGTAAATGGACATTATTTAAGTCAGTTAGATTGTTTTTTGCAAATAATGCTTTAGAGCTACAGAAAATGTTGCAGGAGTTATTAGATGAAAATAGGAATGTAGGACTAAAGATAAATGTTAAAAAGATGAAAGTAATGTTTAATGGGTTTTCTCAAAATATGAAAATAAAGATTGATTATGATGAGTTAGAAGAAGTTAACAGTTACAAATACCTTGGTCAGATTATTAATACAGATGGAAACATAATGGATGAAATTAATCATAGAATTAAACTTGGTTGGAATGCTTTTGGTAGAAATAACTTGATACTAAAAGGAAATGTGCCTCTGTGTTTGAAAAGGAAGGTTTTTAATAAATGTGTTTTACCAGTTCTTACTTATGGATCTGAGACTTGGACACTTAATAGAAGAGAAATACAGAGACTTCAGACCACTCAAAGACGTGTGGAGAGATGCATGTTGAGAGTAACAAGACGAGATCGAAAATGCAATATATGGGTAGGAGAACAAACAGGTGTTACTGACCTCATTGAAAAAATTAAAAGTTTGAAGTGGAGTTGGGCTGGACATATTGTTAGAAGAGATGATAATAGATGGTCAATTAAAATCTAAACTGGAGTCCAAGAGATTGTAAGAGACCACATGTGAGATGATGGATGATATAAGAAAGTGTACAGAGGTGATGTGGAGAAGAGAAGCTAAAAATTGGAGAAGATGAATTGAACTTGAAGAGACCTTCATCCTGCAGTGGTTTGATAATGGTTGATGATGATGATTTCTGTAGTTTTAATTTAAAAAATATTTGATAGCACATTACAATTTAACTCATACACACATTATTTTAGATGCACTTAACTTCATATACATATATTTAAATAGATTTTAAACTTCTATTTTATCACACTGTACAGAAACATGATTCAAGATATGTGAAAAAAACAAATGATACTTTCTATACAGTGACTAGCATCATTGTTTAAACCAAGAGTTGCCAAAGTTTTTGATTTGAACTTTCTAGGGATCGATAGTTTCAATAAAAAAATTTGGGAGTCAATAACAGCAAAAATGGACCCCATTATTAACTGGTATTTGTTCGTTACTTCAAAATATCTATGATTTCAATAGATACATAATTAAGAAGTAAAATAATTGGGGGAAAAAACACTTTTTTGATAAAAATACATTACATACCAAACTTGCCAACGGAAAGGTAAAATGTGTTATTAAAAGAATCACATGAGGCTGTGCATTGTCTTATCAAACTTATCAAAGCAAATGCAGATACGAAAAATCATTGCATGTCCACATTTGCTCACTGTGGAACAAGACGGTAGTCAATATTAGCAGAATCTGTCAGTTTTATACAATCATGTTTTCATAAAACATTATAAATTGATTTGTTTGATGTGACATACTTATTTGTGATTTGAACTTTGAAGCAGTACTATGAAAAAGAAAATCAGAGGACCCAGTTTATTTATTCAAGTTTGAACAAAAATCTTTTGTTTCAAATAAGTACATACTTTATTGTTTTGTTTTCTTTTTTATTGCAGGTGCTATCAAAATTGTTTGTTAATAAAAGTTTTTATTTCTTACGCTAATAATATGACTGAACCAAAAAAGGAATGCAGGCAGAGACTATTTGAAGGTAGGATTTGTCCTCTTATTATCAAACAAACATTTACCAATATGTTTTATATATGAAAAAGTATTTAGCTGAAATCATCAAAACTAGCAGATCACTTGAACAGAATTCATCTAGACAAAAAAGATTGATCATACTTTCAATCACTTAAGAGATAAAATTCTGAAGGGAACTATGATAGATAATGTTTGTTTCATCATTAAAGCAAAATAATGATGGATTAGGGACATTGTACAACATATTCCTACTCATCGTGAAGTCTGGCGAGCTACAAACTAGGGGAGAAACTGATTTTATTGGCCATCACAGAGATATTGAACACTGTATTCCACAAATCTGTACAAGGTGTTATAAAAAGGATTCATTTGAGCAATAATATAGTTCAAAGACATATCGATGAAATGAGTCACGACATGGAAACCCTTTTGTGTTAATCATTTGCAAAAAAAAGTTTTTCCCCTCTAATTGGACAAGTCAACATTACCGGGTAATGAAGCTTTATTGCTGGCATACGTTCACTTTATTCAAGATCAGGAAGTGCATGAAGAGCTGCTTTTTGCTAGAACTACATCAGAGGAGAATCGATTTTTAATTTAATGAAGCTATTTTTCAGAGAAAAAGCAGTTCTATTGTTGTGACAGATGGAGCACCAGCTATGGTTGGTTGTTATTGTTGTTTCATAAGTTGCCTGAAACAACATGTACCTGAAGTGCTTGCAGTTCACTTTGTAATCCATAGGCAACATTTAGTAGCCAAGAACCTTAATGACAAATTACATCAATTGCTTCAGTTTGTTATATCAGCTGCGAACAAAATTCAGAGTAATATTTTGAACACTAGACTGTTTGCTTGATTATGTGAGGAAAGCAACAAAGGTTTCTATTGATTGGTTCTCCTTACTGAAGTCCACTGGCTTTCAAAAGGCTTATTTGTGATATTTTTTGCACTTTTTTAATCTGTTTGAGAGTTTTTGGAAGATGAGGATTCCAGTTTGAAAGAAAATTTACTTAAGAATAAAATGGATATTGCTTATTTAATTGACTTACTTGGCAAATTTAATTAATGATGTTAATTTACAACTGCAAGGAGACAATTTGAATCTCATCAAAGCAAAATCAGTCATATTGGCTTTTGTTGCCAGATTAATGATTTTAAGCAAAATATTGCAAGATCAGAGCGTCTCCAGTTCTCCAACTTATTTAAGATAGGCACAATCCAAGAAGAAAACATCTTGCTGTATGTCAACTACTTGGGGGTCTCACTTAGATTTTAAACTAGGTTTGAAGATATTTTATCATTGGAAATACTGGACTGGATAATAAACTCATACACTACTAATGCAGAACCAAATATAATTTTGCAAGATGAGCTAATAACCATCAGCACGAATAAGGATTTCAAGGTACAATTCAAACAGGATTATAAAAAGGTTTGGCTGCAACCAAATATTCCACTTCTGTACCCGGCTCTATGGACTGCTGAATAAAAGTAGAAGCTTCAGTGTAATTTTAAATCTGCTTCAGAACAGACATCGATTGCATATCACTGAATGTGGAGATTTCATAATGCAACTCACTCATTTAAAACCGGACATAGATAAATTGTTGACAGATCACCAGGCCCATCTCATTAAATTTTGTTTTTACAAACTAATTTATTTGGTACTCTTTATTTTTATGATTCTGATTAAAATCTTTCGTTGTTGTAATTTTGTTGATGTTTAATTCTGTTTGAATATGTTGATTTTTTCACTTCATTTTTAATGAAAATGATTTCAATAGTTGTACTTATTTTGAATTTACACATTTATTTCATAAACGTCAAAAATTAAAAAAAAAAAAACTGTCCGTATTTTTTTTTTGCTTCAATTTTCGTTAGTTGCACAGTATAATGCCATATTCCCTAGTTCTTTTATCCTTTTCAATCATTTATTACAAGTGATTAAAATATAAAGTTGATATCTAGTTAAATATTTAATATCGAATACTGTACAAATTTATTAATTTGAGTAAGTAAAGTAAATGACTAATGAGTCGACGATTTTAAAAGTTCTTGGTAAAAGGGTCTGCAACCGCAAAAAGTTTGGAAACTCTTGGTAATAGAGCATCGATTGATCCACGCCATAAATATGCTGTTTACAAGGCCGCTCGAAGATCTTACGGCCTAGTAAACTGTTCAACCGCTAAGATGTTGAAGTGCACTCATTACCCCAATATTTCTAGTATGTTGAACATTATTAGCGATGAGTATGCAAGACTCTCTATAGACATTACTGTTAACTATTGTACAGCGTATGATGTGAAGATTTCTGTATTTTGAATGTCGAAAACTATATTATAACGATTTTTTTTGCTTCGATGTATTTTTTATTATTTTCGTTCGTAAAAATTGTAACGATTTTCCAAACGCCCCTGGTTTCGTTGTCAGGGGTCAGAATTCAGTTAATGAGGAGTGTTAGTCACAGTTCGGCAAAGTTCACGATCAAGTCGCGCACTTTTCGACACTTTTTCGAGATCAAAACATTTCAATGGCAGACTACAGAAGTAGATGTGGTGGCCTTTCTTCAACAGAGAAATATTCTCCTCACCCAGAATAACCGTCTTTGTGGTAGTTTAATGAAAGTAAAAAGCCAAAAAAAAAGTTACTTTAAAAAAAGAAGACCGTAATCAAAAGCGAAAAAAAAAAGTTACTTTAAAAAAAAAAAAAGACCGTAATCCAATTTTGTTAAACAACAAGTTTTACAAAAAAAATAAAGAAAAAAAAAGGTTTTACAAAACGTATTAAAAAAATATTTAAAAATCAATTTATTTATTTAAAAAAAAAATCCAAACAACCCCCCCCCCCCACGATAACATTACAAAATAATAATAATCAAATCAACCCGGTAACGTTATATCTATTCGTTTTTCACTAGCAACAGCGCTATCTTATGGCGTGGATCAATCGATGCTGTATTACCGAATTTATTAATTTAAAAATATATTTATTGACATAACAAAAATATATATATATTTAAATTAACATAACAAAATACTAGCTATTTCTAAAGTATGTTGGTTGTATGTAATACTTGGATATTTGTTATTAATTAAAATATATAACTTTAATTTTATGATCTTTATATTACTTCCACACATAACATCACCTTTAATCCCCTCCCCCCTCTGTGGATTTAAAATGTTAGTAGTTATTTATGAGTTGCTTCCAATGAATGACTGAATGAATAATTAGATCAGGATATTTTAATTAATTAAAGTTGTCAGTACAATATTTAGTTAACAATTATAAAAGCAAAGTCAATTAACTCATTTGTTTTATTCATTTAATTTATTGAAATTGATCATATTTATTTTTTAATGAAAACTTTTAAAGGAAGAAAATAATTGGGTTAAACAAATTTGCTTTTAAAGCAATCGAAAAAAATATCGAAGGAAATTTGTAAAATCTTCAACTTATTGTATAATGAGAGAATAATTTTATTTGATCCTATGTTTTCAGTGTAATTTTTTTTGTAAACTTTTTTTTACTTTCCCAGACAAAGTTTTTTTTACAAATACATACTAATTACTTACAGTATATATATTTTTTATATTAAAAAAAAACATGCTTCTGTAAAGCAGATCTTTTGATATAAATTTTAATTTCAAATTGTTATTAGTAACAAAGATTATATCTATTTCTGTTTGTATTTAACACATATTGTCTTCAAATTATTCTAGATCCATTTATTTAAAACAGTTAGTCATTAATACAAGATGTTAATGTTTTATATCAATATTAGTCTTCCAGTTTTATTTTTGATTTGTGGGCTTGCCAATAAGAAGCTTGGATTTTACTTGTTCTAATGCACTTTATGTACAGCAGCCACTTTTTATTTATTTGTTTTAACTGTCAAACTAATACCTTGAGATTAAACAATATATTAATGACTTGAATCTAACCCAATTTGTCTATATAGTCATATAAATATGGTACTAGGATGTACATATTTTAGTGATCTCAGTTTATTAATAATTGCAATCATTTTTTAATCTTTTGCTTAGGATGGTAAATATAACAATAAATATCTCATAGCTAATTATGTGTACATTTTACTTATGCTGTTGGAGACAATTATTTAACTGTTTTCAAGAGCTATGTATTATAAAAATTGAGTGAAAAAAAAGTGACTGGATGTCAGAAACACTAATTTCAGAAGATCCAGGTGCATTAGATCCAAGATTCTCACTGGAAAAGACTATAAACCAGAAACTTATCTTGGGATGTGGATATGATAGTATAGAATCTAAATAGTCATAGTATTACTATGTAATATTTATTAATTATTCAAACTAACAATAGATGGTTCTAGAGTTGAGTGATAGCATTATCATTACTAAGTTTGATTAATTTTTAGTTGCTTCAGGTTTTAATGTTAATTTTGTATAAATATATATTGTATTGCTTTATCAATGTTCATATGACTGGTATGATTTTATATATTGTTTAAAATAATACATTACTAAGTTATTGTGCTCTACAGCTAAGATTGCATTCTAAAAAACATGCTATATCTGTTTTAGACCTACTTAGAAAGGGGGTAATTAAAAGTTTTTGCAGGGATTAAATATATATATTTTTGGCATATCATTGTAAAAACAATATTTTAGCCTTTGTGAGTTAAAGGCAATAAATCATTTTTCAACAGTTATTAATCTTTTGGCCTAATAAAGATTTTTGAATTTATCCTAATAGAGTAAGTACTTCTCTGTGAAATATTTTAGGTTATCTTTTTTAATAACGTGTGCATATTTATTAATTAATCAAAAGCAGATGTACTAATTAAGTATGTGCATGTTTTTATATTTATTAGCTTTATTGTCTATTTCAATTTGTTTACTAAAATGTCTATTGGATTAGCTAAAGTCCTAAACAACAATAATAATTTAAATTTTTACATAAAAATTATTTTTTTTTAAATTTTATAAACATTTTGTTTTATGAAATTATTTTTATATAAAAATTATTATTAATTTATAAACTTTGTTTGTACTCATAAAAAATATAAGACTTGACTGAATATTGGGGTATGCTCTATATTTCTAAATATTTTTTACTATTTTTATATTTATAATTTATTAAAAAATTATAATTATTATTATTTGTGTTTTTATACCAATTCTTAGTATTTATAGCATTTAAAACAAGAATATATTTGTTCATCATTTACCTTATTTTGCTCAACATTCTTCAAATATCTTAACTGCAGATTGCAAGTTTTATTAACTCTCTTATATGTAGTTTATATAGTAATCTTTAAGCCTATTTGAGATTTATCTACAAAGAAATGTTCATTAATTATGTAACAGCTTGAAATTCAGTAAGTGGTTCAGCCACATATAATAATCAATATTTGCACTCTCATAATATATATATATATATGCATGAGGAAAATAATATGTAAATATGTAGAGAGTATTTATTAAAGAAAATGAATATAACAGTAGCAAATTCTTATTATAGTAGTGCCACTCTCTGTAAGCTGTAGTTGTCAATGGCTGCAAGAAGGTTTGTGCATAAAATCTCTATCTAGTGCCGATTCATCTAATATCCTCAGACTAGTTTCTAGTTTGTGAGTTTTATCAGTAAGGAGCCTTGGATCTGAGAGCACTGTACCTAGAACTTAGAATTTAATGCAACCCTCTAGCAGCCACCTTTTGCCTATTAGTTAACTATAAAGTTAGGAGCCCAAATGAAAACAATGTTTTCAATACACCCTCATTCGTTTGTATATCATATAGATCTGAACATAATTAGCATCTATACATTTTGGTGTCTTTGTTTTTTCAAAAATAAGTCACCATTAACCCATGGCATGGTCACTATTTTCTATGCTTACACAAGCTGTTAATAACAGTAGCAAATTCTCCATACAATAGTCCCACCAGTGCAAACTTTATTAATCAATGCAAGATGGTTTGTGCATAAAACTAGTCTGTGGATATTGGATGAGTAGGCACTAGATGGGGATTTTATGCACAAACTTTCTTGCATTCATTGATTATTAAGACTTGCACTCAGTGGCAATACTGGATGGAGAATTCACTATAGTTATTAGCAGCTTGTGTAAGTATGGGAAATGGTGGTTTCATTACAGAATGAATATATTTTTATTGTTGTATATAAATAAATTTATGTTAATAAAAAAATATTCCTTTTGAGTTACCAGTGTATAATAAATGATTTCTGTTATTGTAAATAATGTTTAAATATATATATATCCATGTTTTCTGTTCAAAAGCAAATTGGGTTAATTAGATAACAGTATTATGAGATAACATTTGATCATTGTCTGGTAGTTTGCCATACTTGCTATTCTCTTAATATTGTTCAATCTGAATAAAATTATTCCTGTATGGTGTGCTTTCATTATAAATAAACTAATATTAAAAGGAAGTGTAGCTATGTGTTTGAAAAGAAGAATTTTTAATAGATGTTTTATCAGTCCTCAAATATAAATCTGAGGCATGACTGCTTAAGATGTTTCACCAGTCCTCACATATGAATCTGAGAAATGGCCATTTAACAGATGAGCAATATAGATATTTCAAACTACAGAATGAAGAATATAGAAATGTATATTTGAATTAACAAAAAGTAATACATGGGTGAGAAAGAAGATTAAACATGAAACTTGAATGAGAAAAGAAACTGCAATTATCAAAAGAAGTAAAAAGTCAAAATGGAGCTGGACTGGGCTCATTAATGAAAGATATGATAATAGATGAACAATTAAAGTCTTAAAGTAGGATTCTAAAGGATTGCAAAAGACCTAGAAAGAGATCACATGAAAGATGGATAGATGAAATAAGGAGGTTTTTTTAGAATGATTTAGAAAAAATAAGCTATGGATTGATGAAACTGAATTCCAGTAGATGAAAAGTATGATGATGATTTCTATTTTAGAGCTACATAATAATGTAATATATACAAATAAGTTATAAGTTTCTTTAAAATAAAGCAGGGATGTCTTTATATGAAATGTTTTATTAATACTAATATTTTTTTATATCATTACTGAAAAGGATAGCAACAATTTTACTGAAAAATGCTTTTACATATTAAAACATTTATTGTTAAATAATCTATTCAGTTATTATTTATTTCAGAGACAAAACTCTAATGATTATTATTTATTTATAACAATTTACTTTTTTAAATACATTTCACAATATATCTGATTTATGCATCAACCATCTTTTCATGTTGCTAAAATAACCTTCCATTCATTGCCATGATTTTTATTTCTTTGAGAAATTTATTATATTTTGTATATTTTCTTGTTGTTTTACATTTATATATATATATTATCATTAACAAAAAACAAAGATAAACATATATATACACACACATTCAAAATAATAAAATGGACATTCATCATGTTTGTTTTTATTATTTGCATCCGTGATGGTTCACTATTAAATAATTATTGGTACACCCCCGTAAAGATGTATGGATTCATTATTCTTCATAATGTTGCTCCAAATATTAAATTGTAGAATAAATTATGTTAATAAGGGAATGGTATGTATTAGCAATCTACTAAAAAAAATAAGATGTATGGATTCAATATCCTTCATAATTTGCTCTAAATATTAAATTGTAGAGTACATTGTGTTAAGGGAATGGTATGTATTAGCAATCTACCACTAATGGTCTCAAGTTTTGATCATGATAGCCTATTGCCTAATTATTTCAACTTGCCTTTAAGTCTTAGAATTTAATATACTTATACAGTATATATATTATTTTAAAAATATTGTACAGATTTTAAACTAAAGAAATTAAAATCATTTATGTATATGTTTTCCAATAATTTCTAATACTGTATTTGTTTTAATGATATATAATTAAAATGAATTTTTAATCAAATATCTAATCTAGTTACTTTGGCCTTTTATGTCAGTTGTTCTCTAAAAGCAACTACATGGACGAAAAAAAATATCAAGTGTAGAAATTTATACAAATATATAATGTTAATGTTTACTGTTCAAATGAACTTTATTGAGTTAAACATATTGTAAAATATAATTATGATCATCATATTAGTAAGAAACAAAAAATTAAATTTGTATATATTTTAAAATATATATATATTCCATTAAAATGGTTTGTTGATATTAATGTTAATCATGAACTTGTTCAAAATTTTGTTTGTGCGCTCATGCTTCTTCATTAGAAAAATATCTGATTCTCCTAACATTTTGTTATCAGAATTATTTTTAGTATTCATTTAAGTCTGGTTAAAAATTTTTTTTGCACATTTCAAATCAAAAATAGATATAGTAAAATCATAGGGAATATCTTTTTTTTGCTAATCCAATCATTCTGCACATTAAGAATTTTTTTTTTTTTTACCATCTTCAAAGTGTCATTTTTAATTGTTTAAGGTTAAATATGGGTTGTTGTTTTGCAGTTTGCCAATTGTATGCTAGTGAATCTGTAGGGATATGAATAATAGACATTCATTAATCAAAGACATTCCTAGAAGACTATAAACCTCAAAGATCTAAAACATAATATTACAAGGAAAATTATTTCTGCAATAAGAAGAAATGTTGGTGCCATTACTAAATCAATGATAATATCATGAAATGCTTTTGAAGATTTATTTAAAAACTAAATTGTAATAAATATTAGAAAAAACAAAATATTTAAAAGAAGCTATTAAAGAAGTAGAGATTTTATTGGTCATAGTTCAAAAGGTTTAAATAAGGATGTATTAGAATAATTTAATAGTGAATAGATTAAAAAGGAAAATTGTAAATCTAGCCATCTTGTTATTTTTATAAAATTACACATTAAGATTATTACTAATCATTTGTAGAGAATTCTCAGTCATTCACAATGCTTATTGGGTTTGATAATGATTATCCACAACAGTAAACCACATTTCAATATTAAAAGATTATTGTTTATAGATTATGAAAATATATTAATTCTGTGAGCATTTCTTACATCTTTGAAACACCATAATGCAGGATATTGACAAAATTTGAAGAATATTTATCACAATGCATCAGTAGTTATTAGATATAGTGACTCTTGGAAGACTGACAATATGTAAGAAGATATCACAGGATAATTTTATATCTACATAGGGGCATTTTGCAGGTAATATTTTTTGAATTAAAATGGAAAACAAGAGAAGTAAAAAATGAATTGAGATTGATTATCTGAATTATGCAAGTGATGTGACATTTTTGTAAATAATGTTTCAGAATTGCAGAAAATTTTATAAGAGGTATCAGATAAAAGTTTTAAAAAGGTGTAAGATTAAAATAATGATTAATAAGACATCAAAAAAAGTGAAAATAAATGTTGTAACAAAGAATTAGAAGTTAAAAAATTATTAATATCTTGATCAAATATTATTAATATACTGTAATTGAAAAAACATAAAAGATAATTTAATCATAAAAGAAAGGTTGAGAGTTTTTAGTAGAAATAGCTTGAAATTGTCTGTGTGCATGAAAAGACTATGAAATTATAGAGATTACAGACAATTCAGAGAAATATGGAGATGTGCATATTAGAATAAAAAAGGATTACAAGCAGAATTTTTAGAGAAGAGACCAAATAAACATCACTATCATTGATAAAAAAAAATTAGAACTGAAATGAAGCTGAACTGAATTGTTGCTAGAAGAAATGATAATAGATGGACAATTTGAAATCCTAAAAAATCTAGAAAAAAGATTGTATTAGATGTGAGGAAAAAGAAGGTATCGATGAAGGCATAAAATCAAGAGACTTTTATCCTGCAATAAATCAATAATCGTTGATAATATTTATTAATTATTATATTTTCTTTTTGCACAAAGGGCAAAATTTTTAATCTATCTTCCTCAAAAACTTATATCTGTTTATCATTTAATGTATTATTAAAGCAGATTTGGCATGTCTTTGAGATAGGTATCTTAACTGCTGAATTCATGTTATCTCAAGATAGATTGTTATTTATTTACTAATTGCACAAGACAAATGTACTCATGTAAGTTTATTGATGTATTATTTTAAATAATATTTGAAATCAGTTACACTAATCATTTGAATTTTGATTAAATCAATATAATATTTTTAGGTCTCATATTAAAATCTGAAACAAACATTAAATTAAAAGACTAATCAGATTAGTACTGTATTAATTATAAACTTAAATTAAAATTTAAACCAGAAGATTAACTGATTTTTAGAAATACCATTCTAAAATAACTAATTAGTATGGGAAATGCAATTTTGTTCAGCAGAATATAATTCAGAAAAATTTTAGCTTCATATTGAACTAGTTTATTTTGGATCATACTTTTATTAATACTAAAACTTTTTAATGCCTTCACTGAAACCCATTACCAGGCAAATAGTGATATTGCCAACTGTTTTGAATTTTATAGTTTGGTAACTAATTATAGTTCTGATATGTTATCTCTTTAAAATAGCCCCAAATTATAACTAGTTTCATATTAAATAGTTAAATGGTAAATTACTTCAATCACTGATTCTAGTTTTTGACTTACAAATAGTTTAGGAGGGTATGGCATTCCCTCTATTTGCTACTATTACTTCCATGGATACCTGAAATCATGTGTAATAGCCATATTATACAATATTTGTTTAATGTATGTACATACCCATATAATACAATTCAGTTGTAAAAATGAAAACCTTTAGACATCAACAAAAAAAATTAACAAAAAGTAGAATACTGCAGTAATGGAAAACAGTTCAATAATAAAGCTAGAGAGAAAGAGAGTGCGAAATCATATGATTAACTAAGAATGCATGATGAGAAAATAGCTGATTGAAAGTTTAATCATGATACTCACATGTAAAATTTATGAATTCAGATTTACAATTTTATAATTTTTTTTATCTAATGTTTCTTTAAACTATAGATAACTGAAACTGTGAATAATTAGTCAATGGCTACAGGGAAAGGATAATGAACTGCTATATATAATATTTGTTGATAAACTGTTCCTTCTCATCAAAAGGCTTTATAAATACAGTATATTTACTTCATGTTTTTAAAAACTAGATCATTTAATGACCTATCTGAGCTAAATAATTTCAAAGAGACAAAAATGAATTAGAATAATTATTTTTAACTGGAGACTATATTTTTATATTCTAGATCAGTGGTCTTCAACGACCGGTCCATGGACTGGCGCCGGGCCGCAGAAGTTTTCTGCTGGTCCATGCTAGACTGGCAAGAAAGTTTGTAATAACAAAATAATAAGATTTTAAACTTTTAATTAATATAAACAATTTTTATTTATTTTTTCATCGCATTTTTACCCGATTAAAAAAAAAAGAAGCAGAATAAAAACAAAATCTAATCAATCATACAAAAATTAATTTGTTTTTCTATTTATCACAGATGTTTATGGGGTGGGGGGGGTAGAAAAAAAATTTTTTATTATACAAACTCCGTTTGTCTTTTGATGTTAAAACAATAAAATGTAATGTGACTCTTTTTGATCTCTTAAATTTTTTCTAGTCTCTTTTAATATTTCATTTTTAGTGGGGTTTTTTTTGGCTATAAGGTGATTTTTTTTTTTTGGCTTTAACTTTTGTTTTTGAAATCAATTTTTATTACCTCTTTTTAAAAATAAAAACCAAAAAGTAAGTTCTGTCTCTAACTTTTACAAAGTATTTCTCAATCCACCCCCCACCCCCAAATTAAAATAAGATCAACACTTTTGACTTTTTCAAGTTTCGTTTTCTTTTGTTTAAAAATACGCCCACTTTTTGTTGGCTTATAAGGCAATATTTTTTTTTGGCTTTATTTGTATACAGCTAAAATACTAAAACTTTTATTTTTAAAACCAATTTCTGTTACCTTTTTTTACAAATAAAAACAAATAAAAAATAACTTTGGTCTCTATCTTTTGTCTCAGTGATGACAAAGTATTTCTCAACCCACTACCCCCTCCCAAAAAAAAAATTAAAGTAAGATCAAAACTTTTGACTTTTTCAACTTTTGTTGTCTAGCGACTATACAGCGATTTTTTTTTTTTGGCTTTATTTCTATTACACAAGTCTATTTTGCCATTTTTTAAAAAAACTTTTCCTATTAATTACATTTTTTGATCCATTCAACACACCAGCACAAAAAAAAATTACAATAACATCAAAACTTCAGACTTTTACACGTTTTGTTTTATTTTTTCAGATTTAAAATACGGCAACTTTTTTTTTTTGGCTGTATAGTGATTTTGATTATGCGATTGCTATTTTGCTCTTACTATTATCAAAAGACAACCTCCACATATATATATAACTTCATTTTGTATATTTAACATTAAATACAGATATTACATTTATCATAATCATTGTCATGTAATTACACTAGCTATGGCATTTCCCAACAATCAGGTGAATAACATTTTATTCTTGCATATTTTAGCAATGAAATAATAAACGTGGAAATGCAAGCACATTAATGAGAATGATTGTTATTGTACTGTTTTCTGTAGCACTATGACTGCGCAACTCGAGAAAGAGTGTTCAGCATGTGAAGGTAAGTAACACCATTACAATACACAATAACTAGTGTGCTGTTTTGGTCAGTTATAACAATTATGTTTATCTAAGGCTAAGCAGGTTACATCTTTAAGAAAATTTATCTGAAAACTTCTGCCGGTCCATGAAATCTTATCCTTATTTTTGCAGTCTGCAGGTGTGAAAAGGTTGATGACCACTGTTCTAGATAGTTATGCATTTTCCAAACTAATACTGCATTTACATACAATTAAAGAAATGAGTTTATTATAAATTGTATTTCCTGTATTTTGGGGTTTATTTATATATGTATTAGTTTGAATATTTTTATGGGTAAAAAATAATTATTTTATTTATTTGATCATGTATTTACATAAAGCCAGTATTTCAGTATATCAAGTAAATCTAAAGGATTGATGTGTCATACATGTGAACTTATTTGCATTTCATAGATTGGTTTATATAATCATTGCAAAATTGACTTCTTTTTTTTTTATTTTATTTTTTTTTTAAAACTTTTTTCTGTAGATGGTGAAAATTAAATAATTTCATATA
Organism: Epiperipatus broadwayi; assembly: GCA_028023455.1. Taxonomy (NCBI): domain Eukaryota; kingdom Metazoa; phylum Onychophora; class Udeonychophora; order Euonychophora; family Peripatidae; genus Epiperipatus; species Epiperipatus broadwayi. Next base: position 8,934,585 of record JAQFVV010006222.1, read on the forward strand.
GTGAAAAGTCAGCAAGTATTCATATCCTTTATTAGATTCCATCATATTAGCCATAGTCCACTCTATATGTATATAAAAATAAGTGTATATAATAGAAATGTATACTCAGAATTGCAACTAGTACACTCTTCAAAAAAAAATTTAGCATCATAATAAGCAGTTACTAAATTTTTTCTTTTAATTTTTTTAAAGAAATGTGGGAAAGAAAAAGGACGTGTAGAAGTTACATCCATTAGATTTGTGGAAAGTGTCGATGATGAAGCCTTAGATAAAAAACACTGCTTTCAGGTAAGTAATTTTCCCTCCATTTATATACATTATATATTGTTGTATTACATACATAGATAATCAAAGGAGAACAAATCTCATGTTAGATTACTAAGTTAAGTAAAATATCAATTTAGTCAACCCACATATATATTGGCCAAATTTAAATAATATTAGATAATATTACGGACATATGTAACTTTAATTGGTCACATTTCTGTAATGGGAGGGAAATCAAGTGATAATCATCATTTATATAATTAGAGATAAAGAGAAATAAAAATGCAAGCTTTTTTTTTTGTGAAGTATTTATAATGTGGTAACTCTCAATTTAGATGCAAAGGAAGTTTTATTGCATCCCTCTCTATAAAATATGATTATAAGTTGTTAGATTTAATTTAAAAAGATATAAAATAAACTTAAAAATTAATAAAATATTAAGATATTTTTTATTTAGGAGTGAATTTTTTCAAGACTAGTTTAATCTCTTAATATGTGAAAATATACTTATAATTTATCCAGAGATGTCTCCATTCTATCTACCCAAATATGTAGATTAATGCAAATATTACTAAAAAAAAACAACATATGGGTACCATAATTAGGTTTACTCAATACAAAATGATACTACCATATTACTTTATTTATCATTACTAATAAAAAAAAAAAAACAATTGAGACCCATTGTTAGGCATAGACGTTGTCAAATAAATACATTCAACAAGTACTCATAAAGGGAAAAAAAGTCAGATATAAAGAAAAAAATATTAATAGAAATATAATATTCAACTTGGTGTTAAGAAAAAATTATACAGTAATAAATATGAACAGTGTACCCAAACAGATTTATCACTTTAATAAGATTTAACTCAATTCTTACTAAATAAACTCCCTTTTTTTTTTTTTTCAATTTACATGTGCTGCTTTACTAAACAAAAGTTTAAAAATTGAAATCAAGTTTGGGGCCTTTAGAAAATATAACAAATAGTAAAAAAGTTATTGAGATATTTATTATATATTTTTTAAAAAAAAGATTAAAATTCTCATTTCTATTTCACAATATATACATATCTCAAAACAATACAAAGAAAAATATTGTTCAAGAAGTTTAATTATTATTCTATTATTTTAAATAGTATGTGCAAATAAAACTTGCATGTGTATATATATGAATATAAAAATATGCATGTGTGTGTGAAAGACATAATGATAAATATTTAAACTAGAATACAAATATGGAATATTTAATAAATGAAATCGTCATAAGTATATATATTGGATTGTATAATTAATTAATCATAATAAAAAACATCTCTATCACATAATACATGGGATTTTAAATGATTACCTTGCCACAACATCTAAAGCATGTGAAACAATAAATCTGAAATACATGCATTAAAATATTAGTGCTACTAAAAATATTTTATTTCATATTCTAAAAACTTTTTAACATAATTAGTAATGGCATAACTGCTTAGACATACTATGAACATATACATGTTTGATGATATTCATCTTCTTCAGCAAAAGTAATAAGTACAATATAAAAAGTCTTAAGGAGATGATTGTTTTAAAGCAAATATTTTATCTCGCAAAATAAAAAATATGGGCATATTTAACTATGAGAAAATACTGAATCTAAAATTGTATCATGCCAAATACTAAAAAGGCAAGCAAAAATAAAAATTCATTATAAGACAAATATTAATCTTGAATAATCACTAGCTTACTAATCCATAATTTGAAAGTTTTACTAATATATATTTTGAGAATTTTTTTTTTTTTTAATGGACAGTTTACTACAACTTTAATTTTAAAAACAGTCATACTCATGTATACACTTGAAAAATACATATATATATATTTGTATAGACTACAATTCTTTAACAGAAATTAGCTAGACTAACCATTAAATTTTTTTTTTTAAAAAATTAAGGGTTCTAAAAAAAAAATAATGTAAAATTTACATTTGTTGCCCTTTTTCTTGAGATTCTTTTTCATTATGTTTTTTTTTTATTTATATTTATTTAATTTTAAAGACAAGAGGAAAAAACATGTTTATATATTTTTTATACATAAAATTATTCAGAAACAGATTATTCTCGATTAAGAAAAAAAATTGAAGTTCATATTTAGATAATAGCATTCAGAGTAACAATTACTACAAAATTCCATAGATGATTTATAATTAGATCAATGGTTTAACGAAGTGGAATCACTTCCCAATGCAGTAGAGACATGGACTATCACATGGAAAATTTCTGTAGGCATTTGGTAATGCATTTTTAAAAATAAACAATTTTATGCATGTGACTATATTTGTTTAATGTGGTCACACCGGTTATTTAAAAAATTAGGGCATGGCAAAATTAATAGTATTTTATTACTGATTAAATATTTTTCAGTTATCCTACCTCTCACTCTCCTTTAAATATTAAAATAGTTGATCTTTAAGATAGTTGTCAAGCCTTGTAAGCTTTTATGTAGAAACACATACTTTGCGTAGTTTAGCTTAGTTGGTAGAGTGTCCAACTTGAGATCAGAAAATTCCAGGATCAATTCTGGCACTTTTTATGAACTCCTGAGCAATAAAACCATGTGCGTTTTTTTTTTTTAACATAGAAGCATATGTTAACAGTTATTTATTAAATAATTAAAATTTTTTGAAAAAAAAATGCCATATTTAAATTATTTAATTTCCATGAAATCATTGATCTATTCATTATTCTGATAAGTAATAATTTATCATTTTATTTTGAAATTGCGAGTTCACAGGTTTATAGTTATGAAATATTTCAGAAGCAAATACATAAATTTAGGTTTAAGCAACGAACTCCCAAAATGTTTTATATAGGTTTTTCCTTTTTATTTTATGGATGATTTCATTTTATAAATTTAATAATCTGTATCACTAACACATCACATAACCATCAATTTCTAGCACTAGGAGGCATTATTGTATGGAGAAAGTTGCTATTGTTCTTTTTAATATGGTGATTGAACATGTATATAGAATGCATACATGATACCCAGATTTAGGGAACCTATCATCTTACTCTGTACTCTTGCATGCTGCACATTTTATATAATTTGAGACAATTGAATTTATTATTAAACTATTCAGAGAAATCCATTCTTTTATAAACTTTTCATTAGAATCATATGACTTTTAAAATAGCATATTATTCAACAAGAAATTCATTCTATTTTAGGAGGAATTATTTGATACTAAATTAAAAAGTATATTAAAAAAAATGTTAAATTTTGTAATTTCTTTTAGCAATTTTTTTATTAAATTGGACGAAAATAAAGATTATTTGAAGGTGAATAAAATGTTACTAATTTCTTTGATGATAATTTTAAAATTGTTCATACCAATGAACTTCAAAAATAGACTTTTGTTACAAAACAATTTCTTTAAAGTACAATTATATTTTCAATTAAAACTTGCATGCATACCATTCTTTACACATACTTTTTTAAACTCTTTATTTCTTAGTCATTAATAGTAAAAATTCATGCACACACTTTCAGTATATTATTTTGTGTGTGATTGTATATGCTTACAAACATGAATTTGGCTATAAATGTACTATATGTTGTTCTGGCATGTATGTGTCTATATATGCATGCTCCTATGTATAACAAATTTTGCTAAATTTTCTTGTAGAATTTTAATTGTTTTTTTTTTAGTTACTAATTTAATAATTAAAACTGTATTTATAAGAAAAAGAAAACCTTTGTTTTAATTGATATTCTCATAGTAAAATAAGAAGATGCAGCAAGGGGATCCTCTGTTGAAATGGTATAAGCATTTTTAAAGAGTATAATAATCATGGTGCACAAAAACTTTTTCACTTGATTTTTTTTTTTATTCAGAAAGAGAAAAATTGAGTTGGGAAGAAAGATCGATAAGAGATTAGAACCAGTGATGATATCCAACCGGTTCGCGCGAACCAGTTCTTAAAATAAAAAAAAATTAGCGAACCGGTAGTTAAATTATCCGAAAATAAATTTTATTACTTTTATCCTAAAAAAAAGTTGAATTAACAAATTACTTAATTGTTTCCAACAATAATCTAGAACATTATTTGTATTTTTTTTTTTTGTTATATCTAATGTAGCAGTGATTTTTTTTGAACTTATTAGATTCAAAATGATTTCACCAGAATAATTAGGCTATATGACATTCCACTTGGAACGTGTGATATATGCGAAGAAATTTGAGTGATTAAGAATTATTCTGCAAGTAATAATTCACAACAGTTTTGTTTTAAGTAATTAAATCCATTATTTATCGCATTCAAATTAGTTTCTTTAAAAGTATACAAATAAAAAGTGTTATTTTATTACTGATAAATGAATCCATATTTAATTTTTACACAAGGTAAGAAAGAAATTAATTAACTATTAGTTTACTTACATTTAACAGAGGCATTATTAAAATTAAAAATTAGAAATAAATTTGGCACAAATGTATTTATGCATTTGATGAAATTTACTCTTGCTGAAATTATTTTACTTTAATGATAGAATAACATCATTCAAAATAACATATCATTGCAAAAATAAACAGTAGCATAAAACCATTGTTCCAATGATTTTGTTATGCCGACGTTGTTTTAAATATTTATTTAACTTTTATTTTTTATTTAAATATTTTATTTCTTCACTTACATATTTATCATGCAAGATTTGTTTTTATTTGATTAGTAAATTTAATGGATGACCAGCTGTAATAAGTTTATAGTATTATTTCCATGTAGTTTGCTATATCTGGTATAACAGTGTCTTTTTTTAACATTGAGTTCAACATATTTTTTCTAGAATAACTTGGCAAGAAGATGGCTCATCAAATGGCATGACTCGTTTTCAAATATTTTTTCCCTTTTTTTTATTTTAATTTTATTATTTTATTTAAGTTTTATGATTTGTTACCACTCATTTGTATTAAAAATCAATTAATTAGATTTTTTTTTTCTAAGGCCAATGTAACACGAAAATATAATAAAAATAAACCCTTCACAAGAAATGAAACGAAAATGCCAAACAATATCGGATTTCTTTATAAAAGATCCAAAAACTGATACAGAATCGAAAACGATAGTAAAGGATGATATTTTGAATCAAATTTTGTTTTCTGTTTCTTCTGATATAACAGAAAATAATGTTGACAACACAAATAAGCTGTCCAGTTCCAAAAGTACATAAGATGCATATAAAATAAATGTAGATAGTGACCTTCCTGACTGCTGGAATATGAAATAAGCCAATGAATTCAAAGAAAAATATTGTGGTTTACTTATTATTGGAAAAAAGCTTGAGTGTGATATCTATACCAAAATCGAGTCAATAAAAATAAAGTCAGCTCATGTGTCAAAAGATTGGAGAAGATGTAATATTGTTCCAAGCGGAAAAAATAAAATGATTCAACAAGCCTCTCTTCAAAAAAAAATAAAGGAACACTTTTCATCAAAAGCACACCAGATATGTGTGTTGCAATTAAAAGAAAGTGCAAAAAATGCAATTTCCAAATCCATAGACAAAGCTCATGAAAAGTTTATGAGCTCCACTTGTAAAATTTTCAATATGGTTTGCACTTTAGCAAAACTAAACTGACCATTTTCTGATATTGAACATTTGATAGAATTACAAAAAAAGAATGGGTTAGGTATGGGAGTGGGACTCCATTTTCAATTTGCAGCTGTCAAAATTGTTGAACATATTGCAAAATACATTAAAAATAAAGTGTTTAGAAAAATAATAGATCAGAATTTAAAGATGTGTTATAATTAATGAGGTATCAACAATATCATACAAGCCAGTCCTTATCATTTTTATTAAGGATGAAGATATAGATTTTTTACCAACGATTTTTGTAGATTTAATGGAATTACAAAACAAAGATGCTGAAACCATTTACACTGCTCTACTACAAAGTCTGCATTTAGTAGGATTTGATAATCCATACTTAAAGAATAATTTGATTGGATTTTGTTCAGATGGAGCAAGTATGATCCTGGAAAGGTGGTCAGGAGTGAATGTTAAAATAAAAAATCACTATCCTGAGTTTATTATTTGCCATTTTTTGAGTCATCGCCTTCAGCTTCTGCTGGAGGATTCTACCAAAGACATAAAGCAAGTAAATCATTTTAAAGCATTTATTGATGAAATATACAAAATCTTCCATCAGTTTAATAAAAACCAAATGGCACTGAATAAAATTTCAACCAATTTGGGAATTGAAATTCGAAAAATTGGTAAAGTTTTTGACCCAAGATGGGCAGCATGCAGTCATAGATCAGCAGTTGCAACATGGCGAGCCTATCCAACACTGTATTTTTTTTTTCTACTAATAAGAAATTTTCTGGATTGGCTAAACATTTTGCCAACAAATATTTTATGAGAGATCTGGCTTTAATAATCGATATACTAGAAGAAATGTCTTTGTTGGCAGATGCTCTTCAAGGAAGAAATGTAAATATATTGCATACTGAACAATTGATTGAGAGAACAATTAAATCATTTGAATATCGGAGAGAAGAGTGGTACTTACAAAAAAATAATAAATGAAACTAGCTCTTCTAAGGAATTCCTGCATATTAATTTTGTTGAAGACAACAAATGTGCGAGTCTTCCCCATCAAAAAGTACTGAAGGTAGTGACAACAAATATGACATTAAGATTAATGGATTGTAGTAGCATAAGTAATGATATTCAAGATAGAAATCATAAAATTCATCAATTATTTAAAATTGTGAATTCAGATGCTTGGAATCTGAAAGAAGTAATAGTTCCCTGGAAAAAATTTGAAGAGAAATTACCAGATTTTTACAAAGTATTTCCTCATGAGATTTCAGTTAATGATTTCCATGATTATGTTGAAAATATTATGAAAAATCACCAGAAACATGTTGTACCTGAAACTATCCAAAGAGTTAAAAATATAATTAAAACCATTGTTGTGAATTCCGCAGAGGCTGAATGAAGGTTTTCTGTGATGAACGCAATTTATTCAGATGAAATCATCTTGAAGTAAAAAATGTGGCAAATCTTCTAGTAATAAATTAGATAGGTCTTCCATTAGATTGTTGGGACTGCAGTGACTTAGTTCAAGTATGGCTAAGAAATCACAACACAGCTGATGATGCTAAAGTCAAAAAACATCCTTAACCTGAAGAGATATATGATGCAAATAGAATGTCAATATGGAAATATCTTGCCAAATAAATAAGTTTTGCTCCAATTATAAAAATGGTTTAATTCTTTTTGATTCCATAAGTGAGATTGCAAAGTACATCATAGTGTGCATGTGCACTGTTACACTTTTTTGTGTATGGGGGGGGGGGTCATGCAAAATTTCTGAGAAGTCGCCAAAAACGTTTAGCTACGAAACCAAGAAGTGATTTGCTTCCATGGCTTAGAAAGCAGGAAAATAAACAGAATAGGTTCTTAAATACAACCTACCTTTAGAGAACCGGTTCTTGGAAATTTGGGATATCATCACTGATTAGAACCTTGTTGTCATCAGGTGCCAGGTAACTAATTGCCAGAGAACATATAAATTTTATTAGACCAAACTAATTATTCTTTTACCAAGAAAAATGAATGTTATTTATTTATGTTATATAAGTAGAAAATTGTAAAATAAATTCAATTTTCCACTAAATAAAATACATTTATTTTTGAGTTTCAGCCATTTTCCGAATTTTATAAAGTTTACTCCATTAAATTCTTTGTTTATTAGAAAATCATTACCCAAATATTTTACATTTTATTGTAGACCTGTACAGCTATAGTTGTTATTTTTTAAAAATAGAACTTATTTATGTTTGAAAGAGAATCTTTTATTTATATTATACTTATTCGAAAATTAGTGCCATGAATAAATTTATTTTATTTTAATTACTGAAATAATCAATTATTTTATAATTTTACTTATCTTCAATTTACAGAATTGGGTATTATAACTAAAGATCTTGTTCTGTGCATCACTTCAGATTATTTTCTTCATGCTTCCTAGCTATATTTAATTATTATTAATTTAATAAAAATAACTATTAAATGAATATAATTTATTCAATTAATTTTTTGGCTTTGTTTTCTTGGGTTTTTTTTTTATCACTATATATTTATAAAAGAAAAGGAAAAAAATTAGTGTAATAGGTGGATTTACTGATTTTTTTTATAATATCAGTTACTTACGGAAAGTATCTATAAGTAAAAAGGTGTGGGCTTGTTGTTCTGTATTAAGTGGCTGAATTTTTGATTTCTCATATTTCATTTTTGAATAATAAAATAGGTATTATTTTTCTGATTATCTATGTAATTATGAATAGCTACTGGACACCAGATGGTAATGCCATTCAAATTAATTGTAAAGGATATAGTTGGTTTTCATTAATGGGGAACATTGGATTGCATATACATTTCTAGCAACTACTACTATTACTTTATTGTATTATTTAAACGATTAATTTGAAAGTTTCAATACTATAAGATTTTGAATGGACAACAAATGTAAATTTTAGTGATATCATATATTTAATTGTACAAAAATTTGACAAATAAGTTAATTTGGATAGTTTTCAAGCCATTAGTTTAACAAGTATAAAAGATGTGAAAAAAAAAAAAGTTTCTTACTAACAAAGGTCAATATATAGCTTTTAAATAAATCAATAATTACTATTCTTAATGCTTAATGTAAACTGAAAAAGTTTTCTGGTTCTTTTGTTCAATGAATCTCTTGATTGTTGATCATAGCTCAGAACAGATGATTTTGGATTAATAGGTAGATGACAAAATAAAAATTGAAAGTATATAAGCATATATTTGTCATTATTATATATATTAAAATGGTCAGTAACTTGTGGTAATAAAGAGTATGCTTTGAAGTATGCTTATCTCAATGTTAATGCCATGTAAGCATTATCACAATAAAATATATCCTTATTCCAGCTCTCAAGCATAACACTTCAACTTCTACTTATTCCAGTCTCTTAATCCTTCCATATTGTAGCATTCTTTATTAAAGATAAATAAATCTGGCTTTAGCCCATACTGATCTTACAATCTAAGTACCACTTGTTGAATATCAGGAAAGATTGCATGGATATACTCGGTCTATGCAACTGAGATTATTTATTAAAATTTACTCATAACTTACTTAAATGTTATGTTTATTCATCCACAACTTTTGAGAATTAACCCTGCCTTACATTTATTACACATAGTCAAATTAAAGATCATATAAATTGCTTTCAGATGAAAATTACCATGGAATTAATATTAGAACCTAATAATATTTAATACAATAAATTGAACTTTAACAATATTTAATCAATAAAAATAATTTCTAGTGGTTTAAATTCTCTTACATTCTAATATCTTATATATTCTATCAAGTATAATTATAAATTTTATTAAACGCCCATTATTATATTAAGTAATAATTTACTAAGGCTGTAACCTTAGAAATAAGCGTCTGAAAAATACGAAGGTAGGGACCTCTATAGGTCTTAAAAACACAAGCTTACGCTATCAAGTATAATAATTTTATTTAATCATAAAATTATATATTATTATTAGGATTATCATCTACTACTATTATTATTATTATTATTATTATTATTATTATTATTATTATTATTATTATTATTATTATTATTATTATTATTATTATTATTATTATTATTATTATTATTATTATTATTATTATTATTATTATTATTATTATTATTATTATTATTATTATTATTATTATTATTATTATTATTATTATTATTATTATTATTATTATTATTATTATTATTATTATTATTATTATTATTATTATTATTATTATTATTATTATTATTATTATTATTATTATTATTATTATTATTATTATTATTATTATTATTATTATTATTATTATTATTATTATTATTATTATTATTATTATTATTATTATTATTATTATTATTATTATTATTATTATTATTATTATTATTATTATTATTATTATTATTATTATTATTATTATTATTATTATTATTATTATTATTATTATTATTATTATTATTATTATTATTATTATTATTATTATTATTATTATTATTATTATTATTATTATTATTATTATTATTATTATTATTATTATTATTATTATTATTATTATTATTATTATTATTATTATTATTATTATTATTATTATTATTATTATTATTATTATTATTATTATTATTATTATTATTATTATTATTATTATTATTATTATTATTATTATTATTATTATTATTATTATTATTATTATTATTATTATTATTATTATTATTATTATTATTATTATTATTATTATTATTATTATTATTATTATTATTATTATTATTATTATTATTATTATTATTATTATTATTATTATTATTATTATTATTATTATTATTATTATTATTATTATTATTATTATTATTATTATTATTATTATTATTATTATTATTATTATTATTATTATTATTATTATTATTATTATTATTATTATTATTATTATTATTATTATTATTATTATTATACCTAACCTTAATAAAGATTAGCATTCTTTTTCTTATGTTGCCTTTATTAGCTTCTGATTTGAAATTTATTTTTCATGAAACCAATATGTATGACCCTATTATTTTTAAACTTAGATTAGGGACATTATTTTTAAATTATATTTTAAGTCATGTTTCACAAGCATGTGTAGAAAGACAATACACATCAATATAATTGTACCATCAAATATCACTGAAAAGGACCAAAGTTTATACATTATCAGAATCTGTAACAACAGCATTTAATATTCAGGGATGATCAAGCATTGGTTGTTATAAACAAATACTCAAAAAATTAATGCATTTGGACTATAAATTTCATATAACAAAGATCCATAGAAATGGGATTCATTTACTTAGCCACATTTGTATTCACAGGTTTTACATACATATACTCAAAATAAATTTAATCTACCAATACGCATCTCATATAATTTCAGTAAACATATATAAATACATTTACCTATATTGTCTATGGAACTAATATTCAATTTCAGCATTGAATTCACACCTTTTATAAAACTTTTTTCTAACTTCCAAATGCTTCTTAAATAACACATAATTTGATTATTAAAAATATAGCCAACTATAACTGCTCTTATGTAATAAAGTTTACAAATATAAAAGCATATATCAATAATGATTAAAACTGGGGTTTAAATCTCAATATAAAGCAATGCTCAATTATATAGATAATAAAATAGTTCATATTGGAAATTAAAATGATTTTATTAGCTCTTGGAAATTTTTTATAATTTTATGTGTACATATAAATATGTTCTTATTAAATGTATGATATGCACATTGCTACATCAATTTATTTTATTTAATTAACCTGTATAATTTAGTTATGTTTCTGAAACTAATGAATAAAGTAATGAACATTCAATACTATAATTATCAACTTAAATAATTTTTTCCCCCTTATTTTTTTTCTTCAAGAAAAATTACTTTTTGTTAATATTCTTTTAGAAAATTTTAAAACTAGTTTTATTATTTTACTCTGCTTCACTCTATTTGAAATCACCCTCCCATGCATGAACCCATACCGTGATCATGAAATAAATACAAAATATCCATTTCAATATATATATCTAAAGCACATTTTAAAATATAATAATATTCATCATGCTTATGATTTAGGGTTCAAACTTGAAAGTAAAATTTTTTTCAAATAGCTTAAGATTTTTCTTTTCAGATACTTAGAACATACACATTCATCATTAATTGGAAAATAGTTATACTATTTTTCTTAACTAGAGGATAAAGCAAATTGAGTTTAAAAAGTCATTTTTTTCCAGATCTTATTCAAGGCTGATCCAGCTTAAAAGTTTAGCTCAAGCTTAAGTTTATTGAAATATTTCTGCAGATTCAGAACTATCGTTGATATTGCTTTTTTTTTTCTTTCTCTCTTTATTTCATTAATTAATAATCACTTCCTCTGTTGTATTCTCACAGTATTGAAATCCATTGATTGTTAGTAATCCAACTCTGCTGTACTTTCTTTGGATGCCTTCATGTCCATTTTGTTTTTATTTATTTATTTTAAAAAATCGTAATGCACAGCCCTATCCTCTACTCTAGATTTATTCACACATGTTCATCTTTTAAATGTTTTGTATTTCTATCATTAGAATTTCCCTTGACAATTTTAACATACTATTTAGTTTATTGAAAAGCATATTTTTTTATTGGAACTTGCTGGGTGTAAATCTGTATTATCTGAATCAGTTGTCTCTATAAAATTTCATTATTTTTTATTGATAAAAAACATCATATCACTTATGTTTCCTATATTTTACATCGTTATAAGAAAAGTCATGTCCATTTTTTAAATCAATTTTTTTATTACTTTTATTTAATAACTTCACAAAGTTTAACAAATGTCTCATTTAATATTAGACATTTTTTAATTCTTGTTTGAAAATAATCTACTTGTATAGATAGCTAAGTCAAAGGTTATAATCATATTCTTTTCCTAACCCATAAATAATGATACTTAACATTCTGCTTTTCAGTCACATTATCCTAGCTGACAACTTTACAGCTTTAAAATATGAGAACCATAATTTATTTTTATCTATAAATATAAAAAAGAAAATAAGAATTCAGATATGTGTATCATGCTATCAAAAAATTCCAAATGATATCTTAAATAAGAATTATTACACATCTAAGAAATATTTAATTAAACTAAAAGTTAAAAAGCTATTGATCTCAGTATGCTGGAATTCTCTCTTGGTGAGCAATTCATTCATGTTTGTTTAATGTGTGAGAATTCTATTGCAACAACAAGAAGTGAACATTAGAAATTTTTTTAGCTTAACTTTGAGAAAAATCAAAGTATTTTTATAAAATGTCAGATCATTTATTGTATGTTTTCAATAATAATTGGGTACATTCAGAATATATAACAACTGCATACTGGAGATTGGACCCCTGCTGTAAAATTTGGCATTAATGGAATTAATTCTGTTTTCTGGGTTGAGTAAAATGTTATTTACAATAACATATTATTAACATAATTAATTAAATATTTATAAATAAAATTAAATTTAGAAAACAATATTATATTAAATTAACTACAATCTAATCTACAACTTTTTACTTACCGTGATTTAAAATAGAAATCTATTTTTATAATGTATTAAGGTAAATTTTTGGATATAGTGAAAATGTTTTTGTAGCCTGTATTATCAATTAAATAAATAAAAACTATAGTATTTGAAACTTTATTTTTTTAATGGTATCTAAAATAATGGATGACATGTAATTAATAATTTTATTAGTAAAAGTTCATCTCTTCCTTTCTTTTAACAAAAAAAAAAAACATTTTTTTTTTGTATTGTAAATTAAATTATTATTTAAGTTTTTTTTTTTCTCAAAATAAATTAAAATTGTTATTTTTATCTTTTAACAATAGGATCAAAAGAATTAAAATGCTTTGCACAGTTTTTATATGAATATTTGTGTTTTTTATAGTCATTTTCCAGTAACTTATATGATCATAATGTTGTCAAAAACTTATAAATACTTAATCAGTCGAATTATATATAACTCAAAATAACAGGCAATTGCCTTTGTATGCAATTTAATTTGATATTGAATCGATTTTCATTCACAAATGAACCTTCTCAAGATATTAATCATGTGTCAATAATTTCTAATAATGACCGCTAGAGAATGTATAAAGCCGTACAATGTTTATTGTCACATAATTAATTTTTAAAAATGGCATCATGAAAAGGTTCATTTCTGAATGAAAACCGATTGGATGATATTAAATTAAATTGCATACAAACCAGTTGTTTATTATTTCGAGTTATGTATAATTTGATTGATTAAGTAAATAATTGTGTATATTAAATATTCTACATTAAGAAGAAATTAAGAAAAAAGTTTACAGTAAAGTTATTAAGTTAAACAAAAATAAAAGTGATCTAATGGCATTATTTCTTAGGAGTTCATAAAAAGTTTTGAATGCCAAAAATACCAAAACTGACATCAATCTAAGAACCTTATGTTCCAGAATCTGTCATTCAGTTGAAACTATACTGGGAAACAAAAACTGTTGATGATTTGTTTTATCACAAGCACTAGACATAGATGCTATTTAATTATTACAAAAATATTATACATACATTATGTAGTCTACAGTTACGTAATAAAATTTAATAAGTCACCCGAGATATACGATTACTATAAATAGAGTTTTACTTTGAAAAGAAAGTGTTGCTTAGCACAAACTGCTAAAATAATATGCACACATAATTTAAACTCAGCACCCTTATAATGAATTGCTCTTAAACAAACATTCATTAATTATTTTGTGCTTTGTTATTCACTTTAAATTTAGCATTAAAGAAAGCAATGAGTGCACTTCCAAGCAGTATTGGTATGTATAAATATTATAAGATCATTAAAAGGAACTTATACATTGATGAATAATATTTTTGTGTGTAATTTTCACTACATCATTCTTAAGCAAGATAGGGACTGATTTCTATCCACTTTTAGTCTCTTGTGGGAGAATATAACATAAACATATGATCAAAAACATGTGAAAAAGATATATGATCCCTAAGATGCTGTTTGTGACAAAGTGGTGTGGGCAGCAATTTTAACACATCAATTAATCGGTAATAATTTACTATCTATATATACTGAATAATAATAAAGATCCTCCACAAGGTATTAAAAATGGATAGAAACCACTCTCTACCTTGATTGAGAGTGATGTAGTGAAAATTACACTACAGAAATATTATTCATTAATGGATAATCTTTAATCTAATGAATGACTAATAAAAATTATTAATGTACTTCCATTAAGTGGTTTATGGCAAATTGAGAATATCAAGTTTGATACATCAATTAAACTTTAGCAATTTGCTATCTATATATACTGAACAATGATAAAGACATATGTAAGAGTTTGTGGTGTGGGCCAACTGATGAGTGCTGGTTCAGCACAAAATGTGCATCTTGGAGATCATACACCTTTTCTACATGTCTTTGACCATATGTTTATGATTATATTCCTCTAAAAGTGGATAGAAACTAGTCCCTACTTTGCTTGAGTGATGTAGTGAAAATTATACTACAGAAATATTATTCATTATTGGATAATCTCTAGTCTAATGAATGACTAATAAAAATTATTAATGAACTTATTCATTGTTTGCCTAAAGGCTTGTGATGATGGCATTATAGTTGTACTTATATTTATATGTTGGACTATTCCCATCATCTAACATTAAATATTGAATGATAGAAAAAATTTTAATCTTTATTTAAATTTTCCAATTACATTTAACTGTTAATAATAGTACACAGATTAGTATAAAAATGATGTTTGAGTGGTATTATTCTCCTTTTTTCTTCAGATGTTGCTGACTTGCCTTTGACAGAATCACTTATTTGTTAGAGCATTATCTTAAAATTTCAATATTCAACAAGAATCTAAGAGTCCAGGTTCAATTTCCATGCTAGTATTGTTAGTAATCAGGCCAGAAATACCTGGAAAAAAAAGAGAATAATACCACTTGAAATGCTGTATATACTAACCTGTGTGCTATTCCTGACAGTTAAATATAATTGGAAAATTTAAATAAAGTTTAAATTTTTTTCTAGTCTTTCATTATTTAATGTTAGATGATGGAAATAGTCCAACATATAAGTAGAAGTTATTCATTCTTTCTGTTATACTGTGTGATTTGTTTAAAAATATCATAAGTCATAATCTTATGAAAAAACTTTCATACTAATGAAGCTGTTTCTACCATAATAGTGTAGAAAACAGGTATTTGAATTCTTAATATAGGTTAAGAAGCTGATATGGTTAGCCTTTACAAGATAACTATTTTATGAAAATTTATAGTCTTTATTTTATATCACAATAACAATTGATAAACTTTAAAGTATACCACATTTTAAATTTAACATTATTAATAATCTTAGTTCATTTAAATGTATTAACACGTAGGCAATTCTTTACTTAGTTATACTGATTCAACCCAATCCAGATTTATGTAAATAATTTCTAGCACATATATTGTATAATGGATTTGAAAAATATAATGCACAAATTCAATGTAGCCCTTATTATATGTGTTATGCTAAAAGATAATTTTTTGTAATATAGTGCTTATTTTCATTTGTTAAAAAAATATTTTTATAATTTACACAATAACTACAATAAATATGCACCTGAAGTGAAAATCTAACTTTTGATGAAAAATTTGCTTATGCAAAAAGTAGTGAATGAATTACTTAAAAGTAAATTGAGCTCTGATTGTAAGTATATATTACTTTTCTCTAGTATTTATTGTTTTTATTATTATTATTTTCAGATTGGTTATAATGACTATACTTTGTATATAATTGCCAATTCACATGAGCAGAGAGATAATTGGATTAAAGCTCTTAATATTTGTAAGTTGTTTATTAAAATTTTAAAATAAGTTTGATAAATTATGTTTACTTTGTTATTATTAAAATAATGAGCAAGATTTTTTTTCTGAATAATTCAAGCTATAATATTTTACCAAATATTTTTCTAGTCATCATATATTTGAGTATATTATGAATATGCTGTATAAATATTCTGGGGCTAGCAAAATAATGAAACATTTCATAATAGTGTTATATGTTTGATATCTTACATGTTAACTTAATTTTTTTTTTACAGATGAAAATCTTGGATGTTTATAACGAGTAACTGACAGGAAGTTAGAATCAATTTTATAAATTTATGAGAAAAAAAGTTGAATTTGTCAGAATTAAAAAGCGTCAAAATATTATTGCTTTATTATTTGAAGTGTTAATGTTTTAAATTGCTGAATTGTTTAATGAATTCATGCTATCAGATTCAAGGGTGGGGTTGTTTTTACTAAAGCTGAGAGAATAATTGAAAATTAATATTTACTTAAGAGAGGGAAGAACCCCAATAGGATTATGAATGATAATAATCAAAATACATAAAAACTTGATGGAACAAAACATTATAGGAATCAATACAGAAGCAAAAAAATTTATGCTTGAATCAGTTATTTCAAAATATTGATTTCTAATGTGAATGCTACAATGCGAAAATTATTAGTCATAAGCATAAAAATTAAATGTTGTAAGATGGCAAAGTACTCAATCACTTGCTAATTTTATTGCCCGGGAAAAGCATGTAAATAGGTTTAAGAGATTGTAAAAGATCTAGGAAGAGATCGCATGTGAGATTCATGGATGAATTATTAATGTGATGTGGGAGACTAGAAATGAGAGACTTTGAGCCTGTAGTGGATAGATAGTGGTTGAAAATGATAATGATGCATTTTAATGGAACTAATCTTTTCAGTTAAACTAAGCTCACTCTAATTTTTTTAAAATCAAATTCCATTTTTTATATCTTTTATTAATATATATTATATCAATTCATAAAAGAAGTGCCATGTTTCAAGCAAACATTTTTAAATCAACAACGGCCTTTCAATAAATGCACAAATTATTACTAATCATCCTTCATTAAAAATCGTGATTTTTTTTTTAACCTCTAAATATTTAAGAAAGAAAAAATAGGGCAATCACATGATTAGCTGAGTGCACAAGATGAGGAAATTGTTGACTGAGAGATAATAATGGTGAATAGTTGTGCATATAAACTTTATGAATCAAAGTTATGAATTTTTATTTTTATTTAATACTTTTTCAAACTCTGAGTAACTAATGCTATGGATAGTGATGCCATGAGCATGAGGAAATTACTACTACAATCAGAGCAAATGCTTTCCACATTGCACCAGATCTATTAAATTAAACCTTAAGTTTTGACTTATATTTCAGATTACCATTATATGTATTTTCAGCCTAAATTCATATATGTAGACTTAGTTAAATAGAAGGCTAAGAGAAGAAATTTTTTTCATAAAATGTGAACAGTCATTAATCAAAACTCATCCTATCCTCATCTGAATTGCTAATGTTAAATCTTAAGTTTTTAAAACAAGCTGTAAATCATTGGTGACAAATACTTATATATAAAGCCTTTTTCATAAGAAAAACTTATTGAATGCTTATATTATACTACAAGTAAATAGGTATCAAATTGTCTTTGTTATTTAAAACATAAAACACTGTTAACCTATTTCCAGAATTTGTTTTTGCTCTTTTATTGGATTATTTTATTAGAAAATATATTTTAAAAAAAAAAAAATTCAAGTGAATCTAACAAAAATTTAACTAAGATGTGACATTTAAAAAAATCAAAATATATTTCAGGAAAATACATTGATGATTGCAAAAATAGAGAGAAGGTTTAAAAGTAAAAATGATAGATTTTATAAGAAGACTGAATAGGGAATTCTAGAATGCATCCAAGAAAAACAAAGAGCAATATTATAGCATTTAGAAAGATATTAGCAGTGAAAACAAGTTTAAAAAGATAATTATTCTTTTTCAAAAGAGTCATGAGAACAAAACAGTTTTCAGACTAGTAGATTTGCTGAAAAATGCTAAAGAACAAAATATAATCCAAGTAACAAATTGATGTGTCCATATGTATGATTATATACATTAAGACAATGTTTTTAAATAATGAGAATAGCAAATAGTCTGCAACAACTCTATCTCTACAGTTCGCTAATATTCAATTCCCTCGATGTTCATTCAGGTTGGCTGCTATAAAAACGGTTCACAATGGGCTAGGTTTATTCATACTTTGGCCCCAGTCCAGTTTAGCTGCACATGAACGCTTCGTAGTGTAGCACTGCGACTGACCTTAAGCTCCTTACAGCTTCCGTCTCTACAACAGTCTACCAATAACTCCACTTGAAAACCACTGGAAACTCAACTCTTTATTCAGCTGCTATCCAGACGGTTTCCTCAGGCTACGGTCTCCCATCTCTGTGGGCTCTTTCAGCTATATCCGTGAACTACATTTCTACTGGACGCTGTCCATTAACCAAAGCACTGACGCGAGATGTCTCCTACTGGAATTGAACAGGAACGTCTACTGGAGATGCACTCAAATACTGCCTGATGTAGTTGTTATATAATCTTTTTATAGCTTTCTGATAACTGCAACAATTAATTACATTGTCCAATAAGGTAAGGTCTCTTATCTAGAAATATTTGCAATCAGCAAATATTTCTTCGAATTGTTGATCACCATTATGTTAATGTTTTAATTAAATTCCTCAGTTATCAGTGCGCGATCTAAAAACAATCTCTCTAATAAATTCTAGTTTTTCTGGAGTGCACAAACTTGTATGCAATTTTTACAAAAACACAATACAAATATCAAATAGTAATGAAAGTTAGGTATAGAAAAACTATCAACAGATATCAGCCAAGATATTTTTGAGAGAAACCCTCATTAGGAATAGACAAAAACAAATTGATTATTCAAGCCATTGGAATTTATAACATTGTATGAGAAATTTTTCATAAATTAAAGAATTTCTAAAAATTCTGATCAATTTATGTTAATTAAAGTAGAAAACTATATGTTTTCTTTCAATTTCTATCCCAGAAAGAAATTTTAATAATATGTGCAAATTATCTCCATTTGCTGAAATCATTCAGCAGATATTAAGATTGTGCAATGAAAAGAAATGTTACATGTATAAGCTGCTATCAGGAAATATTGAGAGCAAGAAATATCATTGGTTAGACTCTGAATATCTGAAAATAGCTTATACTTGAAAAAAGTCTATATGTACTTTATTGAATACAACAAAGCATTTGATTCAGCTGACTACAAAACTATAGAATGATATTTATAGAAAATTATTTCATTTGTTTTTATGAGGAATCTCGATACAGCTGTAGTTAAAAGATTATGATGAACAAACTGGTATTTGTTAATACTGCATGTTGTCAACCTATTTATTCAACTTATATACTGAATAAATAATGAGTTAAAATCATATAACAATAAATATAAGCATAGATTCAGTGTTAATGGGGAAAACAATATCAATTTTTCTTTATAACTGAAAATGGAGAAGACCTAAAGATACTTATTATGAAAATTAAAGAAATAGAATGAAAATATGTAATTGTGCCAAAATTTGAAGAACAACGCAAAGGACAACATTGAATTTAAAATCATTGCTTGAGACAGAAATCACTGAATGTTTTTAGCCTCCAATTAGTTAAAGTTAAATTGTTGCTATTGTCAAATTTTGTATGAATCTCTATGAACATCAAAGTTGGATGCCAAAGAATTATAGAGAAAGTATTAAAATATTGATGCTTTTGTGCTACTTTTGATAATACTATGGAACACCCACCCACCCCAATGGTTTTTGATTAAATTAAAACCCAAATGATCAACTTGAAAACATCTTATTTTGGTCAGATTATGAAATCATTTAATTCATTAGACAAATGTATAATGTTCAGAAAAGTTGATAATGAAAAGAAAAGATGAAGATCAGCAATGATATGAATGAATGAATAAATTTGGAATAACCTGATAAACCAAGCAAAAAAGATAGATTATTTGTAAGATTTATTATTTATATGATCCACAGGAATTGATGGTATCTTGACAATGCTAATTATAATAACTATAAAACATTTTTGTTATTAAAAGTAGCTATTTTTAATATATATATATCTGCTAGTAAAAAAATTGGAGGTTGAATCCAGGTTAAGTAAAACTTTAAAAAATTTTAAATTTCATCAGGCTTAATACTTTTTTGTAGGATAGTTGGCCCATAATCAGTTTAACTAGTCATCTAATATTGGTAGTAAAGTTTTAAGATATCTTACTTAAACATATTAAAAAAATTAAACTAACAAATTTATTGTACCATTTTTTTAACATTTTAACTAAATCAGCATTCTAAGTTTATGTTTTTCATATAGTATTAAAAAAATCACATAATTAAGTGGATGATCAATTTTATTACTAAATGAAAATATTTTGATCCCAATTTCTTTCATAATAAAACAAGAGTCTGATAAAGAATATGATACTAATTAGGAAAAATCCATAAATTTCAATGGTATCTGACAACTAATTATTATCAGTAGATAAACATACCCATATATGATTTTTTAATTTTATTTATCATATTTTTATTATTAAATCATTCTTTGTTGATACCATTCTTCAACATGAATTTTTAAATTTGGTATTTTCTGAAGACATTTCTATACATTTTTATGTATGTTATATAATATTTTATATTAATATTTCCAAAATACTGTGATGCTTATCTATTTATCTCTAAGCCTATTTTTGATGCATAGTCAGGAATAAGAACAGTTTACTAGGAGTGATGAAAATTAATTGGTTAAGAGAGAGGAGAAAAAGGAAAAGGAGATGAAAGAAATGGAAAAAAGATCTGATGATTAGCATGGGAAAGAATGGTCTATCAGTGACAGATGTTATGGGTATGTAGATATGAAAAAAGAAAATATGGGAAATTTTTGGTTGAGGATATCCTCAGCAGTGAGAAATATGATAAAGAAATATTTTTAACTAGAAGTTAAAACAAGAATAGAAAACTGCTTCTATTCTTACTATTTAGTTGTTGGAAATTTGCAGAGTAATTCACAGTCATGCAAGAGCTGTTGTAGATGCTTTTACTCTATTATTGATTATTTAAATGCTTTTACATTTTTATTTATATCTGTTAATGCTACTATAGCAGAATTACAATAATCACATAATTGGAAAAAGTATTACATGTATAAATTAATCCATAATCGTAGCATCTTCTCACAATAATGATCACAGTATTTAACATGTATTTTTACAAATCATTATATGGATATCATCTAGTTGGTTTCCTTGTATGACTTTATAAAAATCTTTTCCAGAAAATGGAAATCTTGTTCTTACATTTTTGCTTTTAATTTAAAATTATTTTAGGCACAGTTTTTATAAATATAAGTCATTAAAAAAAATTATACTGCATAATCTGTTATATCTAATAAAAAATATGTTCATTCACATCTTTATTATTAGTTTAAGACTGATTTTGGTATTTAGAGGAAAAATATATATGTAGAATCAAAAATGTTCCTTCACAAAGAAAAGTTTAGGAACTTTTGATATAGATTGTTATGGGAGAAGTGTTTAAAATTGAGAATAATTTTAATTGGAATGTGATTTATTTCACTTATAGAAATTTGAATATGTTTTTAATAATGCTAATAATAATATAACATTATTTTATAAAGACAGGCTAGACATATCTAGTTGCTATTTACAAAAAAAAAATAAAGTCACATATCACATGACCTAATTTAATATATAACTATATATATAATTAATTGCTATTTGTATATAAAATATTCCTATTTAATTTATTTTGTAATTTTTTAAAAATGATTTTTATAGTATGCAAGGATAATGGAAACTTATCTGACAAATTTCATCCTGGAGTATGGCTGGGTGGAAAATGGTCGTGTTGTGAACAAATTCCCAGGCTAACACCTGGATGTCAACCTACTTTTCCTGAAAGAAGAAAATTACGATCCCAAAGTAAGTTCTATTTCCTAATTATGCAGATAATTTGTTGAAAATTATGGAATCATTTTGCCTTCAACTTATATAAATATATTAAAAAATGAGAGAGTGAAGAGTATTTATAGGGAAAAGAAGGTTTTTTTAAATGATATTCAGAGTAATTAATATGTTAGGACAAAATTGATAAAAATGTTAGGAATTATGTAAGTTTACAAACTTCCATTTTTCATTATTTTAATGCAATATATATACAATTTGTAGATATAAATAATTTTGATTAATTTATGAACACCATTATACATAGAATTTGAACCTAATTCAGTTCTATATGACTATACAAGCAAGTTGACTTAGATTGAAAACATTTATGTTTTTCAGTTTGGGCTGGAGCAAAGCAGTATTAGATCCTAAAGATCCATTTGCACTGTTCCAAAATTCAAAGCTCCTCAGTGACAAAAACCATAAGCTTCAATCTAATTTGGGGATTTTGATTAGGAAAATATAGGATAGAGATTTATTAAGTAATGATGTTGCTAACTACCATTGCTTTCTAAAGCTTGCTATAAGTGACATAAAGAAGGTGAAAATGTATGTTACTATAACAGTAATATATAAGCTGAAGTCATTTGATATTATGATATTTTATAAGTTAATTCTTCATAATCTTTATGATTTTTGACAGTCACTTGTAGTAGATTCAGTTTGCTTGCTGGAAGAACTTCTAGGACATAAATATTCTCTTGTTATAATTTAGATAGGTTCTTTTTAATAAGGGTTAGATCAATAAAAGAAGCGGTCCTTAATTTATTTCTTTTGAATGAAAACTAAGTTATCTTTTTTTTAAAACTTACTACAGTAATAATTATTCTAAAATTTGTAATTAAAATAATTATCATTATTCTTTCTCTTATCATTTTCTCTCTATTTTTATGCTGTCGATCATTTATGTTAGTATGGGGCCATTTGTCATAAGCTTTTTATAATGCTATGATGATGTACTAACTGAGACTATGACATTGTGCATTTGTATAACCATATCTTCATCCTTCATTTCTTATTCTAATTTTTTCTTTGTTTTCTAAAGTTTTTTTTTTCTTTCTATCTTTGGTTTTTCCTTCTGAAATTGGAATGATTATATTTATGAATGCAGCTATTGCAGTGTTTTTTTAGAGTTTAAAATAAACTTTGTTAATCCAGAAATGTCTGAAAATGTTTATTGTATGTCTGATGTTGTATTACATTTATTTTTATAATTATTTTGAAAATGTCTCATTCATATCTTACTACATAATTTAGTTTACAAGAAATGATTATTTTCCTATATATTTTTGTTATTGTGCATGAAGTTTTGTCATTCTTATCTAAATAATATCTATTCCATTGGCAGGTTTTTTTCTCATTTTGAATAATATAAATATTGACAATTGAAAAACTAGAAAGTAGTAAATATATATTATGTACATTTTTATTTGGCAATAAATACAATTAATTATCTATCTATTTTTCATTTGTTTGAGTGATTGTCAATCTTATCATAAAATGGTTTGCAGGTAAAAATATTTTTTTTCTTAGCTTTCTGCACCATACAAGAATATCCATTTAAAATGTAATATCTAACCTTTATTATAAAATATTTTTATAAATTATTATTGGAGGGGGGGGGGGTGCATGCATCTATCCATTTATAATTATTTTTTCATAAATGTTAACAATTAATTATTGAATGTAGTACTAGTAAAGTTTGATCAGTTATTAGCAATATTTTTTTATCTTTTCTTTAACCAAACTCATTAATACAGCTTCAGGTTATTGATTTGTGCTAATTCCCATTATGAAAATCAAAATAATGTGTAGTTTATATGTGATTGCATAATCACTATTAATATGAAAAATAAATAAAAGAATTTCAAGCATTATAATTAATTTTAGACCCATTTATTTTTATTTTTGGTACTTGTGATTTTTGACCCATGTGGCCACCAGAGGCGCTGGTCAGGGTCAACCACAGAAATACTTAAGAGTAGAGGCCCCAAATACAGTAATAAACTTAAAAAAATTACTTGAATCAGGTATTTGAAAATATAGCTTAGCACTTTTTAAAGTTTATTATCCAGACTTTCAAAAGTCTGACTTGGTAATTTTTCATGTTTGTTGCTATACTAGTTATTAATTGAAAAATAGTTTTCTTATGGAATATAATTTTATGTTTGACTACTGTTTCAGTATTTTGTTATATATGTGTAAGCAAAATGATTGGATTAAAAACTATGTACATAAGTAAAAGTTATTTATATTTTTAAATGTATTTTTGTAAAATGTTTATTGTAAAGAGAGTATGTAAATATGTGTAATATTGGTTCATATCTTATCATTTTCTAGCATCTGAAGTTTATTGTATGTGGCTTTTATTTTAAGCAAATTTGAGCACATCTATTGTAGAATTAATCTTTCATATGGTTAGTAGTACTCAGTTGCTGATGGTGACATTCTCATACTCATATAATGTTTAGTTTTATCCCAACCTCCTAGACATTTTCTCCTATTGAGAAATTGAACTACAAACTTTTATACCCTGGCACTGATTTTAGAATATCTGTCAAAAAAAGAAAAAATTCAAATGATTTTTTAAAAATAAATTTGCTTCTTAGATTGTTGTAATTATAAATGTTATTAAACGTTTAATAAAATTTATAATTACAACTTTAAATTATCGTAATAGATTTCTTACTATAAGATCTTTCCATTGACTCATAAATCATAAGATTTCGGGAGTATTAATGTATAATAAGAATTGTGGACTTAATTAGTGAAATATTGAATAGCTTCACACTCTTAGATCTAACCACTTCAGCTTCACCTATTCATATATAAAAGTAGGTTGAAGTAAAGAAGGTTTCCCTCTTTTCTTCCTAGCGAAAGCTTGTGGCTAAGACCTGTAGAGGTCCCTACTTTCAAATTTTTCAGACGCTTATTCCTAAAGGTTACAGCCTTAGTAAATATTTTTTAGATTGTTGTAATTTTTTAATTATATAGTGATATATGAATTATCTGCAATGTTTTTGTTTATTTTTTAAAACTGAGATAAATTTTTAAATTCTTTTCGTATTATCTGTTGCTTTTTAGAAAGTATTATCAATCATAAAATTCAAGTGAGAAATTAAAGATGATCCTTTTTGGTGGGAAGATATACCATAATTTGATTGCCTGGAATTCAGTTTGATTGTTTTTAATCTTTTATTTAAACATTGTTGCTTTATACATTTTTTTATTATTATTACCATGTGATTTATTTTTTCCTTTCTTTTCTGGAAACTGTAATTTTGTTTAAACCAGATTTATACATAAGTACCAAAGGTAATACTAACCCTATTGTCTGCCTTGCCTATTCTAATCCAGACCAGATAAAACTTGAAAATTTTTTCAAGAATTTTTTTTTTTCAGACTCCAAACAAGCTAAGTTTTTTCTCTCTCTCTCTCTCTCTCTCTCTCTCTCTCTCTCTCTCTCTCTCTCTCTCTCTCTCTCTCTCTCTCTCTCTCTCTCTCTCTCTCACACTCACTCTCTCTCTCTCACACTCACTCTCACTCACTCACTCACTCACTCACTCACTCTCACTCCCCATTCTGACTCCAAACAAGCTAAGTTTTCTCTCTCTCACTCCCTCACTCACTCACTCCCTCCCTCATTCACTCCCTCTTTTCCTCCCTCCCTCTTTCATTCCCTCCCTCTTTCACTCTCTCACTCCCTCCTACCCTCACTCACTCACTCCCTCCTCTTTCACTCCCTCACTCTTTCACTCCCTCATTCACTCACTCACTCACCCACTCACTCACTCACTCAAGTAGTTGATCCGAAATCAATCAACTAAATATTTAATATTGGATGGGAAGTGGGTATCAAGATAATTGAAAAATTGCTGAAATTTTCACTATTCACTGCTTACTTGGAAAGCCTGGCAAGTAAAATCTTTTTGACTGTTGCTATTTGAATGTTCGATCAGCCTTTGCACTGTAAATTCTGTTTTACCTACTTTTTCATTTAATTATAGCACTATACATTATTTGGGATTCTTATTTTAATATTCATTATTTTATCATTTGTTTGTACTCTGTATCAAAATATGATATAACTTACTTAAAAATAAAATTTTATAATAGACTATTGTGAGGAAAGTCTATGTTACTTCTATGCCATTACTTGGTTACGAGATTAATATTTTAAATATTTTAGCTTAGCTCTACTGTTGAAATGCTAAAGTATAAATTGTTTAAAGGACTAGGTAATTACCTTTGCAAACTATCACTGATGATTATTCCATTATCTAGTGTTATTATTTGATTATAATGTTTTATCTAGATATCTTCACTTCCTTTGACTTGAAATGTATACATTTATGTAATTACACGAGTAAAGATTTTCTAAATGTAAAGTTTTTAAGAAAGTTAGCAAGGAATTTTTTAAATGTAAAATTAAACAATTAGCAATTTTGCTTCAAAATTAGATCAACGAAAGTAAAACATTAAGGAATTTTTATATGTATTTTTAAATACTATTTGTGTTATTTTTTTCATTTAATATAATTTTTTTAAATAATGTTTTTTAAAAGGAAATAATAATTTTATGGCCTTTTTTGTTGTTCTGGAGGTGAGGATACATATTACCATCATTGTGATGGCTTTATTTCAAGATTTTTATAATTTTTGCTTACAATATTTAAAGGCTTTATTATATATGTTTTTTTAAAGTCGGTATATTTACAAATGTAGAGAATGCTATTTATCTCTTATAATGATATAATGTTCATCAAAATTTATAATGTAGCTTTAGACCTTAAATATTATAATAAATTATGTTCTATTGTAAATTTTGATTAATTTTCTACTTTTCATTCCTTTCTAACAATCACCATGAATAAATTCACTTTTTGATATTATTGGTATTGAATGCAATTCTTTAATGAAATTTTTGTATTTCATATTCTATAAGTCACCTTTCTGTGCATAGAGGAATTGTGAACAAGAGGCTATTACAAGATTTGCTAATTGATAGTTGTTAAGAATTTAAATAGTGTTTTATTCTTGGTTTTTTTCTATCTAAGAATAATTAGATACCATTTACTGACTAATAATAGGTTATTGTTTATGGGCTGCTATTAGAAATGAAAAGCTTAAGTTGAATAGAACTGGAGAAAAAAATTTCAAGTTTATCTAATTTTGATTAAAATTCAGGTCATAGATATGATAGGTGGATTCAGTTACATTACATCTTGAGATTCTTATATGCAATCATTTTATGTTTATATTAGATAAATTAATAATCAGAAAATAATATAAAAAATAACAATTCGTGTCAATTGTTAATACAGAGTTTAATATAAATAAATAAAAACAATAATAATGAATTCTTTATAAGAGCTATATAACACATAAAAAGCTTTCTTCAACACTTGGTTTGGTGCCCTTTTCAAATATCACTAATCTATTTAATGT
The DNA here is from genome assembly GCA_028023455.1 of Epiperipatus broadwayi. Lineage (NCBI taxonomy): Eukaryota > Metazoa > Onychophora > Udeonychophora > Euonychophora > Peripatidae > Epiperipatus > Epiperipatus broadwayi. The sequence goes on from JAQFVV010006222.1 coordinate 8,962,887, forward strand.
TAATGAACTATTTCAGACATAAAACCATCTAGTGTTCAATAGTAGAATTAAAACAAGCAATAACAATATAAAACCATTAAAATAAATCAAACCCTTCATATATAAATCCAGTAATTACAAAATAATTGATTATATCATAACAATACATTAAATACATATTACATGCATTTTTTTTTTTACAATTATATATATAAATATCACTTTATATAATTTTCCATTCATTTGTAATTAACCATTTGTTAACCAAATTTATAGAAGTCTTGTAATAACTTAATATTTGTGTTAATATTAAAAATGCACATGCATATATAATTCGGCTATATATAGATAACTCAAATCAAATAAATAAATAACAAACTTTTATTGATTTCTTCTAGTGCTTTCAAAGATATAACCTTCATTTTCAAGAAGTACAATATTTCTTCATTTTCACAAAGTGAATATTCATACAATTATTTAAATTATTTTTAATATAGTATATTTCATATATTCGTCTTCTTTTTAAATCTTTGATATATTTTAAATACAATGTAATATTTACTTTATTGTATTGTTATGATATAGTCAACTATTTTGTAATTACTGGGTTTATATATGAGAGGTTTGATTTATTTTAATGATTTATATTGTTATTGTTTTTTTTTATTTCCATTATTGAACACTAGATGGTTTTATGCCTGAAATAGTTCGTTATTGTTAAATAGACTAGTAACATTTGAAAAGGGCACCAAACCAGGTATTGAAAAAGGCTTTTTATGTGTAATATTACTGAGATATATTTAGCTAATATAAAAAATTCATTATTATTTTATGGAAGAAAGCATAAAGATTTGTATTATTTTCTAATTTTGATTAGGTATATTTAATTATTTGATCTTAGATTTTTTTTTTTTGTACAGAATAACTTCTGATGACTTTGATATTGTGAAGTGTATTAAATACTTTCTTAATAAATTAATGTTTTAGTTTTGTTTAAATCAATTAAATTTTAATCTAATAATGAGTTTAAAGCTGAATAAATGGAGCCATAGGTCACTAACAGATGTATATAAATATGCAAAAAAAAACAAACAAACAAGAAGTTCTATGAAATTTTGAATTTATTAATTATGATAAATGGCAAATAGTTTTAGTGTAGGTTGAGATTAAGGATTTTCTCCCTCCCTCAGGCCAAATTTATTGAAAACAGAAGTATTTTAAAAAAAATATTTGAAGTGTGATAATTTTTTTTATTTATTTAATAATGTAAAGGAAGAAAATGGTGTTGAATTATAATTATTTAACATTAGGAAGCAATTAAATAATTTATAAACTTGTTTCATTACTAGTGCACAATTAGTATCATTTTGAAATGAGTTTCAAGTTTAATGACTATATATGGCTGCAAGATATATAGAATTTTTTTGGATTAAAATATATATATTATTTATTAAGCTAATTAAGTTATAACATTCTGAAAAAAATGCTGCATAAAAAAGTAATATTACATATTCAAATATTGTATGTTTAATATACATCCTGTTTTAATGGACTGTTTTTCTTCATTTAAATAAATAAAATTTAAAAATGCTTTTAAGTCACTTAAATATCATAAAATGTAAAGAATAATTTTTTTTGAGCTTTTACAAACAAAAGCTTGGGCCATTTATGTTTAGAAATATCCCTAATTATATTTTGCATGAATAGAAATTAGATTATGAATTATTTATCTATCAGATTAAAAAAATAAGGTCATTTCTTATTGGATGAATAAATTGGGTATTGCTACAAGAAAGTGATTTGCTTTGTGGATTATCACAGTAACATTTTCAGATTTAATTGTTCCATAAATAGGTTTACAAAATGAAATTATTTTTCTTCATATATATATTGTACCGGGTCCGTCTGAATAAACTATTCTTGCTGGTTTAAATACCTTTTAACATAACCTTTTAATATTTTTTGACTTTAGTAAGTTTTAATATCTTGCTTTTAATTAAATTATAATATCTAAACTTTAATAGTTTCATTACATATCTCTCTGGGTAATTATTATTTTATATTTTCAATATTAACATTATTTATTAGACAATATCTTTATAACTAGTTTTAAAAATAACTTTTAAACAACTTTGACCGCACTTGTATTTATTCATTTTAACAGACATCTTTTTATTCTTGATACAGCAGTATTTTATTATTATTGGAATATTATTTATTTAATATCTTTTATGTTTATCATTTCATTATTTATTATAAGGCCTTTCTTTCATTATCATTTACGCTCACAATTCTTCGATTATATCTTTAAAACACGGGAACAGACCAGCACTTTAAGCAGAGGGGATAAATACCATTGATAGCATAACCATGAACGATACCCATGGTCAGATGGGGCTACACAAAGCATAAAATGACCACATTTCCTGACTGTGGCCCACCTCAACCTCTGGAACAAAAACTCTGCCATCCAAAGCACTTTTTTTTTATTTGAGCATCAAACTCAGGCACTCACCAACCATATATTATATAGCTGGCATGCTCGAACAACAGGCACATAATCCAGCACTTCAAATATCCCAAGCTAACTCCTCCTCTTATTCAAGGGGATCCAGCACATTTGACTTAACATATACAATTATTTATAAGTTTAAATTAATGGTGACGTGCAGTGACAAGAGAGAGAAAGAATAGACCAAATAATAATTAAGCAAACATTAATATTTATTCATGCACACATATTTAATATAACATAATAGTATGAAAATTTACATAGAAAAAAAAAACAAATTATTACTCAACTTAAATTTTATAATAGTCTATCGTTAAAGTTCATTTCATTTAAAATAAAGTGTCTATAGACAATTATTGTGAAAAGTATATTTACCTAGGTTTTTGTGATATTAGATGACATAGTTTATTCGGTTTTGGTTTGCATTAGTGTCACTTTACAACTGGTTGGCTTTTTGGTCTCCATTGATATTTTTAGGGCTTATCTTCCGTTCTTTGGCTTGACAATGGGGGGGGAGTAGTGGCAGAATCTGTTTTATGACTTAAGCGTTGGTTCTGGGTGTTGGTTCCAGGCATGTACAGTTCATTTTGGCAGAGGAGTTAGGGCCTGCAGCCCAGTCAAACACTTTTAAGACAGTCTAACAATGCATGTTTTTAGTTTTGCAGCTTCTACAATAATATTTTCTGCAGTGGGAATGACTGGCTCCATTCTGTCCTTAGATTTCTGAATCTCTGGAGCAATGAATAACGTAATTAATCAATCACAAAATGAAGACCGGAATAAACAACAATAGGCGGTTGTGACTTTTCATACCTTTTTTCTCCTATTGTTCTTTTCCTTCTTATAGTTTGAATTTTTATCATACTTTGAATCTATTTTTTTTAATTGATTTTTACATTTTTCTTTAATCTAATCTTTTTTCTACGCTTTTATCCCAAAGAGATAGCTTACATAGTTTTTAATTATTATAATATCATTATCAGCCAGGAATTTTTTTACTAGCATTCAAAAGTTTATTTTCACTAATTAATTAATCTTTTTTTATTTTAGATTTTTACTAAGTTTTATTTTTTTTTCAAAGAGTAAGTTTTTAAACCTCTTTTTTTTTTCCTAACTCTTCCCCCCCACCTGTTTTTAATAAATAGTTTTATTCTACTTTTAAAGCACAATATAATGCAATCTTTTACTTTTACAAAACTACTTCTGAAATAATTATTTCTTTAACTATTTTTTCAAATAAATTTGATCATATATTTTTAAATTATGAAATATGTTATGCAGATATATGTAAGTTTTATAACATATATCTTTTTAGCATTACAATATAGTAGCAAAATAATAAAGAATATTAAATTTAAAATAAAATGTTAAATTATAATTCTTGCTTGATATAAAAATTGATAGAAAATGAAAAATAAACTATTTCTAAACATGAATGCCCTATGCTTTTACTTGTGAAAGCTGCAGAAAATTTATTTTTGTACTTTTTAATGCATTTTTGTGAATAAAAATAATTTTTAAATTTTTTTATTTTCTATGTTTTTAATTTTATGTATATAATAATGAATTATCAAAACCAGTTTTCAATAAATCATTCAGTTTCAGAGAGCATCAATATTAGATATAAAATTTAAAATTTTAATTTCTCACTAATTTTTTGTTAAAATTGTTTGCAAATTCAAAAAAAAAAAGTATTATCATTAGGAATGCATATGTATGTAAAGTTTTTACTAGATCAGGACTTGAGAAATAGATGAGAATTAGAGTTACAAGATTTGAAGTAGACAGAGTAAGTTAAATAAAAGCATATAAAAATACAATTGAATATAGAAACTTAAGAATAAACAATGAAATTGCTTGGTTTATGTATTTTTGCATTTGGTGCTTATATTTGTCCTGTCCAATTCTTAGATTTCAAATCTTTAGATGGATAAACTATTAATATTTTTCCAAATTCCAGTTTGGCTTAGAAGTTTTTTTTTCAGGTTACTAGTTCTAGTTAATTAGATAATGATCCAGTATTGGCTTAGTAAATAAATACTTAGCTATTTTTATCATGAGAATAAAACTGGGTAAATAATGTGTTCTATTTTTTTCTTCTATGGGATGCTGTTAAAGAATCTTTTACTCAAAAGTGGGCAGTGTAATAGCTGTTTTCTTTATCTTATTTAATGATCTGGTTGTCATGCAATATTTTGAACAAGAAAATGATAGGTAAAGCATAGCAATTCCATTTCTCCATATTGATTTTTTTGTTTGTTTGTTTATGATTTATTTTTCATTGGTAATGGTATCAAAGACCATACTGTTCGCTTGATGGCGCTCTTGCTAACGAAAAACAATGAAATATAATGTTACTTGGCCATGACTTTTCAAGAACTAATTGACCTTTACCTGTTTTTCTTAAAAAACTAAATGTCTTTTTTTTTTTTAATAATGACAAATACAGCATCATTTTGACAAAATGAAATGTATTTTTTTTTTTTAACAATAACAAGAACTAATGGACATTTTTATGTTTTTTTTTTTTTTGTTAAATGTTAAAAAAGTTAATTTTTTTTTTTTTTTTAAGATTGACAAATACGGCCCCATTTGTAAAAAAATAAATGTATTCTTTTTTAACAATGACAATAATAAAATATTTATTTAGGACGTTTTTAAGATTTTATTAAATATACGTTATTCTTCTAATAATTTCAATATCAAAACAACAACAAAAAAAACATTATGTCTTTGACAATCCGAAGGATCGTTCAAAAGATGCATTACTTGATAAACAAACTAATCAGACTGAACGACAAGAACAAAAAACTTTATTTACGACCTTTTTTACATTAAATTTAATATACATACATTATTCTTCTAATAGTAAATTAATCGTTTAAACAAAATTAAAATACATTAACTAACTAATATCTCACGAAGATATCGTGACTGTTTAAGAAGTCACTCTTATAACAAAACTTTCCCTATTTTTAAACCATTACAAAGTCTTCACAACCACTGAGACGGTTTGACAATTTTTTGGACATTGTAGTACATCATTTAAATGTAATATAATACTTTATTAAATGACATTTCAAATGTTATGTTGACTTCAAATCTACACATCCTCAAATTATATGATAGCACAGACTCAATACCTATCATTTGTAGAGTAAGAACAGGCCGTTTGAAAGTAGTGTGAATTGTGAGATAATTAGCATAACACTACAAGGCATTTACTGACTGCCTCAATAAACAGTATATTTAACTGTTTTTGAGTAGCACAAGCATCACTTCCCAGAACATTACCTTTTTAGTTAACCATTTTTATAGTTGAATCTATTTGTTTACTTTGTTCAAAAGATTATGATAATTATATATTATATAATTCATTTGGCATTGTAAATTTGAATTTCTGCATGACGACTTTATAAGATGATAAGTTGGCATAGTGGAGAGGAGTAGCTTGCTGCTAAGCAAAAATTCCTAATTGAATTTCAGTGTGATAAAGGCTAGTTAGTAATGGCTTAAATTATTTAAAGTCTCTCTCAAGCTGATCAGATATGATGTGACTTGCTGTAGCTTCTTAAACGGAGTCAACAATCTCTCAACAATTATGCCCAGAGAAACCTGTTAGCCACTTTATTTTTCATTCCCCGGTCTAAGTTTTTCCATATTCTGCTTCATCCCATTTCCACAACATAATCTTTGTCAACTTTATGGCCTTTATATCTAAATCCCCCTTATCTTTTCCCAAAGCCAGCATAAAAACCAATAATCCACTTTCTGTATAATCACTTTTTTCATATTTATTCTTCCATAATTTCATTATATGTGTCCTTTCTGTTTTCAAGCATTTACATTCAATTAAGATATGGCTAATATTTTCTATTCCTTCCTTACATAATTTACAGAATAAATCACCCATATTTTTCCACTTACATGTATATTCTCTTGTTGCTAAACAATAAACTACTTTCCTTACTATTATCATATATTAACTCGCACCTAATATTCTGTTTATTTTTATATATTTTTAAACTCTTTTTACTCTTCACACTAGTTCTCCATCTCTCTAACTCCCTATTTTTTATTAATAAATCTATTCTTTTATCCCATTCCTTACCACTATAACACTCAACATTCTCCTAACACAATCATCCTATCTTTTACTGATATAAATTCTTTATCCAAATCTTTTGCATGCCACATTACCTTTCTCACCCATCTTGTTACCTGCCCTTTACTCATAACCCAATTAAATACTATTTTGGCTATTTTTTTTATTATCCATAAACTGTAATCAACCAAACATTTTCATTTTACTTTTTGCATCTCTCATATGAAAACTTGACCATCCCATTTCTCCTTGAATTGCCTCCCTTGCTGATAAATCTGCATCCACTTCCTTTTGAACCTTTTCTAAGTAATTTAATACACCTTTACTAACACATAATGCATAATTACTATATATTAACCCTGCTACTGCAACTCCCATATAATTCTAACTACATCATATTTATTATATGAAAACACTGTTAATTTCTTTATCAATCCCTTTCTTTTATTTGCTTCATTTATCAATTTTTTCTCCCATTAATCTAGATAATTTTTCTGATTACTTAAAAAATAATTCCCAAATAACTATATCTATTCACCACACTTAACTTAATATCTCCCAATAAAAATTCTGCCATAATTAGCTGCCTAGTCTAAGACAAAAAATAATGATTAAAGATGCCATTTCATTATTTGTGAACTGAACTTATTATTAAATGACATTATTTAAGTTCAGAAGTAGAAATAAATTAGTATAAGAAAGATGAACATTTTAAATGTGATTAAAAAACCAAGAAGAAAACAATTACATGCAGAATTCCATTGCTGAAAGTGAGAACCAAAAAATAAATGCATACTAAATGTCTTTAATGAATATATTATGATTGAGAGTACAGGAAGAAAACAACTGTATTAATTAGGAACCATTTTGGAGATTTGTTTGGTCCTGATATTTAGTGTCTATGGATTATTCATATTTATATAGATGGTTTTAGGGTAGATTAATAGAAAGGATTCCTTTAACAGATATTAAATATAAACTAGGAAAGTCATATGATGCTTGTTCAGATTTTAGTTTTTGAAGATCTTATAATTATTCATTGTTGGATTTGCCTACTTTAGGATGAAGTGCAAAATAAAGTATCTTTTTTTTTTTTCCTATTTTTTATTGAAATATTAAAATGCTGATAAAGTGGTAATCACTGACTATTTATTAAGTTTATCTAATATTATAGTTTTTTTCTTTCTTTTACCATCTTCATTTTCATCTAATACATTCTGTTAAAATTGTAATTTCTTCAGTTGCAAACCTATGCTATTTTCTCCTTTTCCCAATTCTTAGCCATTATTTATTTTGAATATTTTTAAGTCCCCCTGCTTCTCTCTTCTTTATTATTATTATTCTACAAGGGAAAATTTTTTTTTTTTCCGACTTGATATTTGTCTTTTTAAAAATTTTAATATTTCCAATTTGCTTTTATTCAGGTTACACAAAATATTCCAAATACTATTTTTATTAAATAAATCTATTAAATAGTTCAATTTTCTGCTGCATTTTCTTTTAATGGTGAAGGCAAAGCATTATTTAAATAGCTATCTATAAGGGAAAGGCTTTTCCAATAGTCCTATTTCCTGTAGAATGAACAGTGAAAGAAAAGGAATCACCAGAATTACTATTTTGCTGTTAAGAGACTTTTGAGTAGTTTTTTTTATTCCTATTTTACTCTTTAGTAACTAGAAAATTATTTATTGACTAATATTGGATGGTCAACTAGGTTAGTTGTGGGACATCTACATGAAAGAAAAGTCCTAAGCCAGATTGGAAGCTGATTTTTTTTTTTTAATTTTACTCAGTCCAGATATGAGGTGGACTACTATTGTTTCACAATGCTTTTTAATTTATAAATGTTGTGTGTAATAAAACCCAAGTGGTCTGATAATGTAAAATAAACTTGAATACTCTTTTAAATGACTTAATTCTTTAATCTTTTTGTGGCATCTGTTTATTCATAGTAGCAGTTTTTCCCAATTTAAAGCAAAATTTAAGGTTAGCAAATTGGTTCATTGTAAGTTTTCTACATAATCATGAAAACATATCATATTTTTTGTTGTAATTCATGATCTAAACATTCTAGCACTTGAAATTTTTATGGTAAGTAGCTTAATTATGTTATTACTTAACGCAAGTATTGATTCAGAAATGGCACTGACAGCAACTTGAAAGGAGAACCAGTCATCTTTTCATTGAAACATACTGTGTATTATTTTTGAATCTAAAGAAAATGCTTATTAACTATTTTTTTTAAAAAGAAGTTATATTAGCAAATACCAAGTATGTAATATTGTTAGAAAATGTTTTATCTCTGCTAGAATGCAAAGAAGTTCTATTAATTATTGGACAATTAAATTATTCTAATACTACAGAGAATGGTTGCTGGTGATTTAAATATGTAATGTTGTCATTCCTATAATAGCATGCTACGATCAATTCATATTTTTAAATTATTGTTTAGGGAAAAAGAATAATTATTCAAATGACTGTCTTCACTTCAGCACATCATTCATATTTTTAATGATCATCAAAGTGATCACAAAGAAAAAAAGTAGCTTTATGATTGACAAGTATAACTTTTTATTATAGCATAGTTCAAATGAAGTGTCTTAAAAATGAGTTTGTTTTTTAGACTCACTTTTAATGAAAGTTTATGTAACATCTAATTGATATTGCTTTTAATAAATTTAAAGTAATTGTTTATTTTGTTTGAATTATTTTAATTTTTTAGTAAGTGCATCAATATCATCATTGAGAATCACTTCTGAAACACCATCAAACCAGCGGGTAGGTTTTATTTATAAAGATGTACTTTTATTTGTTTATATAATAAAATAATTTCTTTTAATATTCATTATTAGCATAAATCACATAAATTTCTAAAAAACTAAATTACGTATAAAAATACCACAATTTTGCAACAACCATTTTAAAATGAATATTAGGTGCTATCTAGACCAATTTAATTTTTTTTTGTATTTTTGTATGCTTATTATTAACTGCAAGTAATAGAAAGGTTTTTTTTAAAAAAAAAAACATATTAAGGAGAATTTGAAAAGAAGTTCCAAGAACATTAGAAACATCCTGCCTTGTTCCAAGTATTTTGTTATCTTGTGATATATCTGAAAGATTCTAAAAGAAATACTAGAACAAGATCTTTGAACAAAATATAAGAAAAAAACATGGGATAGTAGAAAAAGGGTTTCTACTAGTGGTAGAATGTCTCATACACTTTAGGTCCATTGTTTAATCAGATTTGTTAGTCTTCAGCATATGTCTAATATGAAAATGTGTAAAAATGATGAGATGCACTTGAATTTTCAAGAATACAGTCTTAAGATTAAATATGTATTTGTTAAAGATAACTATGTAGGCATCAGAATCTGATACTGTTAGAACCTAGTTCAAATATGATGGAATTAATCCAGAAAGGGGAGAGGATTTTTTTAATGTACAAACAAGGATCATTTAAAAGAAAAATATTAACCCTAGATCAAAGTTGATATGAATGCTAAAATGTTATGAGAGAGCAGGATTCAATTTGGCCATTAAATCGAATATACATTTGGGGGGGGGATTACAAGTAAGATGAGATGGGTGTGATTTTGGTTACTCAAATTTTTGTTTGGAAATATATTGTATACTTCATTAGATAATATAAGAGACATACAACATCAGAGGATCTGCATGGAAGTGCTATACCTATTTATATAAATGCACTCAAATTTTTCTATTGCTACTTTGATTTTCAATCAAGCTGGCAAGAGAAGTTTTATTCAGATATCACAAATTTAGAAATGCTTATGAGAGTTGAATTTATCGTCAGCTAATATCATAATTTAATGAATGAAATCTTACCATTGGCTCTATATTCATTCAGTTCACCATTGCATGAAATTACTCGAAATTTTTTTCTTATTTATTGATATGAGCTAGAGCCATGGATTATAAATATGAAATTTTGAATAGAAATTCAGCTTTTTCTAAATTAATTCTTCTGCAAAAACTATAAACATTAAAGAATAGAATAAAATGGAATGAAGTAGAACTCATAACCTACTATTAAAAATTACTAGAATAATTGAAAGAGCCAAGCTTAAGTTTATAGATTTATATTGAGATTTTAAGTTAATCACATTAAATGTGTGGCTGTTCTGAGGTGTGGAATACCCATTATTCAAGAAAATGCTCAAGTGCTTCATTTAAATGAAATGATTTTCTGCATATAATAGAAAAAAAGAATCTGCTGGTAGTAAGGAAGCAGAAAGAAGAAAAGGCCAATTAAGAAAAACTTTTTTAATATCTTCAAACCCCTGGTCTAGAAAATCCACTGGTAGGAATCTGGTGGAAGTTTCCATTTGACTCAAAGTAAAGAAAAAGAGAGGGAATAGTTATACATAATGATATATATTTTTTTAGGGGAGTTGTTGTCATGAAGAGGATTGATAATCACAAAAGAATATGTTATGTTAAGATATATTATGTAGGTATTAGATTACTTTTATCTAAGATTTGTTTGTACATGAGGCACTTGACTTGTGACATGTATAGGCTTGATTGTGTGTTAGAAATATTAAACTATCAAATCAATCATTTGCTTACTAAAGAATCTTTATTGAGAAAGTTTGGATTGCACACTTAAAACAGTAAATCATTTATTTAATCAATATCTCAAAAGAATATTATTTTATATATTCATTTTCTTATTTAAAAAATAGTTCTTTCCTCACAGATATAATGTGACTAATTGAATAAATATTATTCTAATATAATTTTTTAAATTCTCTCATAGCATCTCAATAAAATGTATTCTAATATAAAAAAAGAAAAAGGAAATATGTATTAAAAGTTTTTTATTATCACTTTTTAGTGCAAATAGTTTGTCTATCAACTTATGTGAACTAACATCAGTGAATCTTTTTTTCAAAACTCCCTATCCCATAGGATTTTTTCATATTAATAAAAGTCGCTATCTTGTTATTGTAGTTTGTGAGGTCCCTTTATCGGCAAAATAATATTACTTGACTATTAGAAATTTTAAGGTGCATTCGTTACAGGTTAAAGTCTGTTTAAGTATTTACATATACTTCCTGTGCGCTCAACAACTTTATAATAATTATTGTATAAATTAATTCTGTTCATTTTCAACAGATTTCCTTTCAATTGTATTTTCCAGGTGGATTAAAACTTTCTCTTAATATTTCAGGTTACATTTTAAATACGTATAACTTTTTAATATTATTTTTCTGATATAAATAACTTCACTAGAATAATTGATTGAGATTCTCAAAATCAGTTATATGCTCTCTATTTAATATGTCATGATTTTATTATCAAGAGATGGGAATCACATAATTACTCTCAAAGATTTGAATTTTATATTTTAGTATGTATTTTTCCTCCTTATATTTTTTACTCTTTCTATATTAACTTTAATATTATAATATGTTTTATATCTTTCTACTAATACTTTTTATATAAATCATTCATATAATTTTATATCATCAAAGTTCTCACATTCAAAAAAAGAGAGATATCTTCTGTCTATTAAATCCCTTTAATATTCTGTTATGGATTAATTAAAATTTCATCAAGATAATAAAAAAAAGGGGGGTACATTTTTAATATGATTATAATTTTTTATTTTATATTAAAAACCCAATAAAATAACAAAAAAAATTCAAACTGATGTGTTAAATAAATTTATTGTCACAGATATATTAATTAAACTTAATTTATAATAGTCAAAATTTATAACCATTATCTTACTTATGCACACAGAGAGATATCTTTAGAAATTATGTCTTTAGAAGCAGATTTCCTCATTCTAGAGAAAATCATCTTACTTATGCACACAGAGAGATATCTTTAGAAATTATGTCTTTAGAAGCAGATTTCCTCATTCTAGAGAAAATCCATCAATTCTAAGCTTGAGTAAGCAATAGGTAATACTATATCCTTATTCCAAAATTACAGTCTTCATCAGTGGGAATTTGTGGACTTAATATGACTTCATATCAAAAATAACTGACACTCCTTCTAAAAAGGTTACAAACAAATAAGAATGCTATTTGTTTTTATTATCTAAGACTGACATTAGATAGTTTTAGCTTACTTTTTCATATAAATACAGATTTCTAATTTAAAGGATCCAATGTAACAAAAACAAATACAACCTAATGCTTATATTATCTCACCACATATTGATTTATATATATACATGTGTTTAATTATATCCATAATCAAACTGAGAGAGTGCAAACCTCTCAAGCATTTAGCCAATCAGATCGCAAATACCGGAACAGAGAATTTAACAAGAAAAGAGCGGTTCCACTCTCTTCTTTACTTGTCTGTCTATATATCCAAGCCAGTCCAAAGTACTTAGATCTGCAAGCGTGAATCTTAAATATCTTCACACTTAACTCACTGAGTTCTAATTATAAACATACAGCGTGAAATCTTTCGATTTACTACGCAGTAGTTTTTAGATGTTATAACTTGCAGCAATATATGTAAATAATATTTATTTCTACAAACGCAGATTACATATATTGCTGCAAGTTATAACATCTAAAAACTACTGCGTAGTAAATCGAAAGATTTCACACTGTATGCTTATAATTAGAACTCAATGAGTTAAGTGTGAAGATATTTAAGATTCACGCTTGCAGATCTAAGTACTTTGGACTGGCTTGGATATATAGACAGACAAGTAAAGAAGAGAGTGGAACCGCTCTTTTCTTGTTAAATTCTCCCAGTATTTGCGATCTGATTGGCTAAACGCTTGAGATGTTTGCACTCTCTCAGTTTGATTTCAATACCGTCTGCGTTTGTAGAAATAAATATTATTTATACCCATAAATAAATCCAAAACAAAAAATGATCTAAATCCAACTTAAAAACATTTTGATGTGCCAGATCTTTTTTGCTATGAGAAATTTCTTTTATAATTTATATACTTATTTAAAATTTTGCATATTGATACATGCAGACCTTCAAAGATCGCAAAGATTTGATGTAAGATTATCAAGTTGGATATTTCTGTCTAACATTAAAAGTAATTATGGGAATTCTTTTATTACTTAAAAGTCATGAAAAAATAACTTTGTCTATGTCTATTTGAAATCTTATTTGTCAGATCCATGCATTTTAGTAAAACAAAGAAGATCTAAAAATCAAAAGATGTTAATCATGTTAAGATCTAAAGTTTCCTTGATTCACAAATGACTGTATCTTCCTTGAAATTTTATTCTACCAATCATTCTTAAGTCTTCTCAGAAGTGGAACTTGTGACTTTAAATTTTTATATTGTTTATGAATCTCTTAAGTCCTACCTTTATTATTCTGATAAGCAGAAAGCACCATGTTTCCTTTTAATATAAGTTCCTAATACATTGTCAGAAATTATTCTTATTAGCATCTACAATTTACTTTTTAAAAACATTTCCTGCTTCATTTATATGCTTGAAAATCCAGACTGGCAATTTTAATATTTAGCAGCTGTTGAAATTTGGCACATTTCTAAAGAACAAATTTAAATTTTTTTTTCACTATATGTATAGACAGGACTTGCTTATTATTACAACTGTCATTTTCATTTTGGAGCAAAGTAATCTATGGTCTATTCAACAACTGGAATTACTCCAAAGTCTGACACTCAACCACTGCACAAAATCCACACAGTGCTTATGATCTGATAGAGAAATTATGACAATTTGACTAAAAGATATTGCAAAAGAGAGGAGTAAAAAAAAAAGAGGAAAGTAAGTTCTAAGAAGGAAAATAGCAAAAAATATTTGAAGAACAATTATTTAGATTCAAAAAACATTTGGAGTGAGGGAATGTAAATGAAATGAGAAAATATTTATTTATAACCTGGATCCCACTTCATTTTGGATGTATATTGAATTTTTTTAAAAGTACAAAATATGTTTTCATTTTTTTAAATCTTGTATTATGGTAATGCCTCCACACCACCATTTTTTTTTTTTTAATAATTCAATATCTTTAATATGTTTGTGTGTTTTTTTATATTTCCCATTACAAAATATTTGTTTTTTATTGCTGACACTTAAGATTTCAGTTTTATATATTATTGCTCATCAAAATATTTACCAAACTATTTTTCCTTTCAAGTTAATTAATCCAGTAATATATATTTTTTTTCCAAAGTTTTATTCATTGCAGTTATTATTTTTCTATATCACTCGCTTCATTATCATTAATTATTACTATATTTTCTTTTAGTTGTTTATTTTCATAAGTTAAGTTTTACTTCTTAAGTTTTAAATATTTTATTCATCACCTTTCAAAGCTTAATTTTTTGCATTGAATCTTTCTTCTTTATCTTTATTTAAGCATTTTTATATACATATATATTCTGTTAAATTTCTAATTGTAAAACTAATAATTTGAATGTATTAGGTTTAAAGTATGTAAAATACATACTAACAATAATTTGATTCATATATATGTGTGTGTGTCAATATTTTATATATATATAATTTGGAGATACCTTCATCCTGCAGTGGATTGATAATGATTTATGATGATGATGATATGTCTTGATACATGTATTTGCTTGATTTTAATTTTAGAATCGTGCTAAGAAGATTGTAATTGCTATGTTTTCATTCCAAGCTATTGTTAATGGAGATTTATCATTAGAAAAGGTAATTATAAATTTTATTTTAATTTGTATTATGTAAAATAATCCTCATTTTAAATAATATTTGCATGTCTTGCACATTATAACATATCACTTTTTTCAGTTTTCCTATGTCTCATTCTAGTTTCTTTTAATGTTAAGTATTCTGTCTTCCTAGGATTCTACGATCATTGGTTGTTTATTTTTCATATTAGTATTTCTTAAGTCCATCTATTTTTCTTTCACATAATGAGTTTCCTTCAATATAATCTTCATAATTCCTGTGCTTGTAAAAACTTATCTGATTTAATTCTGTTATCTTTTTTTTTCTTCATTAGTAATATTTTTTTTATATAATTTCAGTATGTATTTGAATTTTTCTTTATCCATCTAGTTTGTTCATTTTGATCCAGACTATCATTTCAAAAGCATCCCATAATTTCTATTATTTTTTTAATTATTCAAATTTCAGCATCTTCTAACATGTTCGAGCTTGACTAGAATTAGTTTGAAATTGAATAATTCATAACTTGCAATAATTTATATTAAATCACAATGCACAAAGAATATAATTGTGTAGCATACAAATTATTATATTTATATTGCGTTTGTTAGAGATGTTCTAAAGTTTCATGATTTTTTGCTTATGGCTTTTGATTATAATTTTGGTGAAAAATGACAATTGTGGCATCAAACATAACATTTGTGAAATTAAATTATTTGAAGATCTGATCAAAAGTTCAGAAAAACATTCTTCAAGATAGAATAGGAACATATGAACTTTTATTTGATGCAAAAAAAAATTGCTCTAGAATAGATCCAAATGTAATAAACAACTTTATCTCAATGAAATATTTAACAAGGTGACATAGAAACCACATTCTTCATTAGCACTATGATCAGTACATTACATTTTTTTAAGCAACATGTTTTAATAAATTGCTATTTAATTTTTATTTTATTTAATAGAGTACTCTGCAGTAATACTTAAAAAGTCTATGTGATTAATTGATTAGAATGTGCATTCTTAGTTGAGAATCAAACTGGAACTATTTACCTTTGAGCCTGTCATTGTGCATAAAGTCATTACAGTTCATTTTTGCAATTATTACTGAAAGATATCTTCATGTGACCTGTGCCATTTAATACAGTAATAGATAGTCAAATTTGAAAGTTAAAGGTTTCTGATTGAAGCTCAGCTTATCACTTTTAATGTTTAAATGTCACATGATTTCCCAAACTATCTAGAAGCTTGAAAATCACATCTTCTGGATAATGGTGATTAGTCAGTATCCTTCAGTTTTAAGATAATTAGAAGTCTAATGTCTTCATTATTTTTTGATAAATTGCCAAACTTAAATTTTACTTTTTCCACCTATCTTTATGGTTTTAATTTTACTCATATTTATTTTTCTTTCAGTTTTTATAAATTTCATCAGTCTTGTTTATTATTATTATCATTATTTTTGCTAATTTCACATTGATTGTAAAGCAATACCATACCTCTTAATTTTATTGATCTTTTTTGATAACCTCATTTCATATATATATCTTGAAAATTGCTGTGAAAGTTCAAAAGAAATTATATTCTATGTTTTATTTTTTTCCAATTATTGTTTTTAGAATCTTTGTGAAACCCTCGTTTGACTGAATTTAATTCATTTATTAGTAATATAGTAATCTCAATCAACTTTTTGTTTGTTTAAGATTTGAGTAATAGCTGGAAGTATTTATTGTTGTCTTTATATAATAATACATCGCATACACTATTTTGGTCTAGCAATAATCACTTACTCACAACTAGTATACTTATACTATCACCAATCATTTACACATCAGTATCTTGTTTTTTCCCTAACAGAAATCACTACAGTATCTTTATTATGAAATCTTTCAATTCTGCAGAAGTCTAGTATAGGGATCTGATTATTTGAATATGGTACCACATTATGTGTATGTAGATATTATTATATATAAACTTGTGGATTTTATATTAAACTTTACTATCTGTAGTATTTTTAATCTTATTGATTGTTATGATTATAGTTATATCAATCAATGTTTGTATACTTCTATAGTATGTAATTTTCATTTAGGGTGAAACATATGAAATTTTAGATGATTCTCGGCAGCATTGGTGGCAAGTTAAGGACAAATCAGGGTAAATTATTTAATCATGTTATTATATTTTGAAATAATTTTAATAATCATTTTATTGTTAATTTTATCATGTTTTAAATTATAAAATTATTTATTTATTTGTGATATTATTAATTTTCAGGCAAGTAGGATATATTCCTAGCAACTATGTTGAAGTATTGTCAGAAGATGGTTTAGAACAATATGAGTAAGATATACATTTTTATTTATTTACCAAATAGTCAGTTGATTTGAATATCTCAAGTTAGACTTCATGACTGTCTAATTCAGAAAAGTTAATGAAGTATGTGATTACATTTGAAAACAGAAATAAGACAAAAAAAAGTCTCACATACTTAAAATGGATGCAGGGATTTATTTAATTCTTTTAAATAATGTTATTGACAAATATTTTAAAGATGGAACAAATAATCTGAATTTGTTAGATGAATATCATATTAGTGATTATTAAAAAAAAAAGTGAAATGCAATATGATAATGCATTTAACTGCTGGTGCGGAAAATGTTACAACTTTATAGCATTAAGTCTGTAATTATTTTTATCTAATCTAACAATAGTTTATAAAGAGTTTAAATACCCATTTATCAACCAATAATAGAATGTCTAGAAAAATTGGTTATCTGAAAAAAATTTTAAGCTTGCTTAGAAATCCTCAGTTGAATGAAAAATTTCCAAGCCTTGCAGTTATATGAAATTTGATATACAATTCAAAGATATATTTTTTGAATTATTCACTAATCTATTAACATTACATAGAACACAAATGAAATATATATAACTGATTATATTTATATTGAATAAATTTAATTTGAGCATTTGAAACATATGGAATAGACATCCATTTTTTATCATTAACTTTCTGCTCTTTTAAATTATTATATGTTTTTTTAATATATTCAATTTCAATCAGTTTTTTTGTAAATTTTTCAATATTTTGTGATTTATCACTTTTATAATAACATAATTTCTTAATTGTGAAATAAAAAAAGATCTAAGAATTGCCATTCTATGTACAACTAATACTTTTGATTTATAGTGCATATAAAACTCTTTTTTATAATGGTTTATCAATTTATAACTTAATAAACTAGCATATCTTGTCACATAGAAATCAAGATATTTTACTTTAGTCTGTTCTTTTTCAGCTGTTCATTTAAATCATTTAATCTATTTAATTCAATCACATGATAATTTATTCTATCTTCATGTCTACAAGAAAAACATCATTAAGATGTCTTTTGTAAATTTTAATACCTGTAAAATTACAATTATCCATTGCTTCAAACTTATAAAATTACAATTATTGAAAATATTCCTTTTTATAAAATAAAATTACAAATTTACACAACTATTGGCAGATTCATAGGTCAATCTTTAGACATTTTGTAGTATTTACTTTTAAAAGGAGCAACAATATTTTCTTCAATAATGAAGCTTATAATACATTTGCATATATCTTAATTTATTAAGATTTGTTCACTAATATTTATTGGCTCTAATCTATTAGTAGAATAATACATTTCTGCCACATTCAACGAGGCAATAATATTTTCATCAATTACAATATTCTTAATTTTGTTTATAAATTCAAAAGATGAAGCAATGATGTTTTTGCCGTATTCTAAAATGTCTTGAAATAGCTTATCGATATATTTAGATGTATGATACATAAATGAATTATCAAAATCCATCATAAGTCTCAAAGGATTTTCACCCTTGTGTAATTTTACATTTGCAAAAATACAAGGAAATATAGAACCTTTAAGGATATATACTGTTATATATATTATTATTATTATTTATAGCCTTATTCTTGGCACTTTTTAAAATGCTGTTAATAAATTTTAATCTTTGACCATCCATATTATATTCTTTAATATACTAACATTTTGGCATTAAACACATTTTTAAACCTTTATCTTTTTTCAAACAAATTATACTATCAATTTTAAATTTTTATTTAAATTTTGAAATAGAAAATTTCCAAGAACTTTTATTTAAATTAATTTTGGATTTATGATTATTAAGTTTATTAACAATTTTATCAGAAATATTGTTATCACTACTTACTCATTGCAAATGAATTTTGAACTGCAGCAATCAATTAACAAAATTCATATTATTACCAGTATAATCTTTGAGGATGCTGTGTCCCCGACTGGGTAACCAGCAAACAAATATACAATAAAACTCGACAGATAACAGCACATATACATTTAGCAATAATAATTTATTAACAATTAAGAAAAAGAATTACTATACAGTTCTTTAACACAAATATAAAGTTTGCTTTTGAGTGAGCCTAACTCACAGGTTAATTACTGATTAGCAAATAATGTTTATAAAGTTTAGGTAAACTATTATTCACTTTATCTTCACTACCATCTATTGTCTTTATACACAATCCTCTAAGAGCTTCTTGAGGCATTCAAAATAATAATAAGACCGAGATGGTCTGTTAAAATTACTACTCGGCTTAGTGACTTACAGGAGCCTAGATCCTGGGAACAAAAATCCTCTGATGATGAGCTGCTGCACAAAAGTTCATAGAACAGTAACAGCAATCACAGAAAGAATTGCTCAGTCCTTTTTTTCATAACTTCTCCTTTTGTTTCCTTATCTTTTTCTGGAGTATTTCCACTTCTCCTTTGTTCGCATACAGTGAAATTTCTCTTAGGAATTTATTTCATATACAGTAAGGTTTTAGGTCTATACAATTAATTAGTATCAGGAATTTATTTCCATATCTGTAAGGTTTTAGATCTATCTATACAATTAATTAGTGTCTTAGGAATTCATTTCCATATAAAGCAATGTATAAGGTGTATTCAATTAATTAATATATACATGACTCTGTGTTTATTTTAACTTCATTTAATTTGAACATTTCTTTTCAACGATTTGTTTAGCAGTGCAGAGGATATTATTTATTAAACAAAAAAAAATTTTTTTTACTCAAATTTTTTATTTAAATTGAATTCAAATAATTTAAAACTGTTTTAACAAAATAATTTAAATGCATGCTAAAAACATCATTCATTTAAATATATTAAATGTTCAATTGCTCTCAAAAATTTATGAATATCAAATAGTTTTAAATTTTCTCATTAAATCATTCACAGTTATACTTTTATGTTATTAATATCCTTAAGCCTCAAATTTAAATACTTATTCAACTTAATGTTACAACAATTGGGAAACAAATAATAAATTTTGCAATTTTTGATAAAACGAAGTTTACATTTAGTCCATATAATATTTTTATATTGTTTCCATCATTCTTGCTTATAAAAGAAAAAAAAAAAGGTGATTTTGATAAATAGAAATAAGAAATCTTTAATTAATAGGCAAAGTATGAATGTTAAAATTCATGAATCCTGGGATATGACATGATGTTTAATTCCGTTAATTTTAAATGGTTTTCAATTGAAGAAGATTATGAAAATAACTGAAAGTATTTCTCTATTTTGTAATAATTATTTGTAAAATTTATTATCACCATTAATATGTTATTGTTTTATTATTATTACATTAATTACCTATAATGAAAATCCCCTCTAAAAAAAAAAAGAAAAGAAAATTCTCAACAATTAACTTTTAAAACATCAAAACTGCATACAAACTCCACTCTACATTATAACTTATATGTTCCTTCATTTTGTTTTTTCTTTAAAAAAATTAGCACAGCAATAGTAAATAATCAATATTTTTGGGAAAAAAATATATTTATATACATCAAAGATATATGACTTAACAATTATGGATTAAATTTTTGTTTTAATTGAAAATATCTCATTTATACATTTTATAAGTTTTTATCCAAATGCAGGTGTTTAAAAATCTTTTTCATATGTAAATTTTTGAGTAGAAATTGGAAAATAATTTCAAGCTTATTCAGTATTAAATATAAAATATAGAATATACCAATCATTTTAAAGAGTAACATCAGAAAATGACTTGGATATTTTGAGTGCAATTAATTAGTAAATCAGATGATACTGATTAGAAATGAAAGAAATATTAAAGAATTCTGCAATTTGAAATGTTTGGATAAGATAAAAAAAACTAGCAAAATCTGAGTGGATGACAAATGATACAGTATTGCAGATTCAATATTCTTGTTTCTTTAGACTTTCCAAGCTAGTAATTTTCCAATTTAAAAATAATTCAGTAATACACCTTTTATCACCACCAACATTCATCATTGTAATATTTTAAAATTAATACTGCCAAAAATAACTATATATATATAATTTTAATACATGTAGCTACAGTAAGAAATTTACTATTAACTGAAGGGAAACTCTTTGATTTTTTACTGAAGTCTTAAAACAATAATGCAATGTGCTAATTTTTAATATCCTCTGTTTTTCATTGCATCTGTTTACTATTATATGATGCACTATTTATTACCATACATTAACACAAGATATACATGGGTGTATATTCCTCTTTTTATGTATACATTAACATGCTAAATAAAATAAATTATCCTCTTCATATTCTCGAAACTGTAGTATCATTAGCTGAACAGCAGTTAGTGACTGAAAGCAGAAGGTTGCTAAGGATCACCGAATTACAGAATTTAGTTATCATTTCATGATCTTTTATTTGATTACCTACAATTGTTAGGAAAATGAAAATTTCAACAATTGGAGAAGAATTATCTAATATTTAATGCAACATTCAATTGATTTGAAAAATGGTCATATACTTTATTATAAGAGATTTATTTGGAAATGCAAGATTAGTGGGATTCATTATCATTGTGGAGATTAAGGATTTTTTAAGCAAAATAACAAGATTAGTTAGTTAATTCAATTTAATAAAAAGTATAAAATGTGAAATATTTAAATTTATGCTCCCAAAACTCATTTTGATTCTTAAATAAATATACAAAATGCTTTGGAATTAACCAAACAACATTTTAAGATTATCATGGCAGATTTTAAAATTGGAAGTAAAATTTGTTTGGTAGATGAAAATGCTATGGGAATATTTGAATATAAAACCAACAAAATATTGTCTGACCCAACTTACATATTTCTTTTCAATAGCAAAACTCTATTGCTCCTATTCCAATCTACCACCTAGTATATAAGCTTGATAAGAGTACAAAACTCTCCATATAGTAATGCCAGCAAGTGCAAGCCTTCATAATCAGTAGATGAAGGAAGATTTATGCATAAAATCCCTAAAAATCTTCCTTCATCCATTGACTATGAAAGCTTGCACTTGGTGGCATTACTGTATGGAGAGTTTTGTACTCTTATTAACAGCATGTTTTGATGGTTATATAAGCTTGAATAATCAGCATATGCTAGACAGTAGTGCTTAATAAATCTATCCAGTACTATTCTATCCATATTCACAGCTAGTTTCTGATTTATGGTTAAGCAAGTTGGTTTGTTTTAAAAACTAAATGTTTTTTGAGTTTCAGGATGCTGATTTGATAATTTTAAAAAAAGCAGTAAAAGATAACTGCTGGAGGAAAGATGTATCAGTTCCAAAAAATCCAAATAAAGTAGACCCAAATTCAAAATTTCTCACTGACAAAGACCATAAGCCAGAAACTAATCGGGCATATAAATAAGACAGCACTAGATAAAGATTTAATAAGCATTATCTAACATCTATTGATTATTCGAACATTGCAGGACTGTAGTAAGAGAAATACAATCCGTTTTCTAAAAATATTTCTATCTGAAGACTGAAACAAGATTTGGGGGGGGGGGGGATTTGTAAATTATATTTTCATTTTCAACGAAAAATGCACATAAGAGCATTTAAATAATATTTATTTGATATTTAGGCTATTGGTTCAAATCTTCTTCATCAATTATTCTCCAAAAGAAAGATTAAACCTATCAATCTGTAGTTCCTTCAAGCTTTCCTTAACTTACTTTACCTTTCAATATTCCTTAAATCATCTACACACCTTTTTTCTTTCAATCTTCAACATAATTTTCATAATTGCTTTACTTCTTAATAGACTTTGAATTTCTCTTCTTAATTTCCTCAGTCTTTTTCACATTTTTTAAATACTTTATTCTTTTATTTTTATTTTTTATAGTTAAATACAAATACCTATTGCCTTCATGTTTTCTTTTTTAATTACTCAACTTGCTGTTTCATATAAAGAAATAAAACATTTAACAAGATTCTTTCATAGTTCTAACTTTAAGAAGTAATTACTTTTATTAAAGGTTTTTCCAATTTTTACTTTAATTTTTACATCATTATTTTCTTCATCAATTAACCAACATTCTAGTATGTGAAAACATTATATTACACTGCAACTTTCTGTCCAACTTCCACATTAAATCTATATTTTTTTGTTTCAATATGTGGTTGTTACTTTCCTCATGAGTGATCATATTTAAATTATTCTGATTAGAGTTTTGATTTTTGTAAATTGTTGTAAAATTAATAACTTCAAATTTGTTTATTCAGTAATAAATATATATTGTCTGTCCAGAATCATCACTAATAATTATATACTCTTCAAATGCATTAACATTAAACAAACATGCTCACACATCATTTTTTATAAGAATTATAAATGAAGAATACTTAACTAAATAAAAAGCATTTCAGACATAGACAAATGTCAAGTAAAATTATATTTACTTACATTAAATAAATGAATAAAAGAATTAAATTTTAAAAGCTACAACAAAATAATAGTAATCAGTTTTAAAAATTTATATTTTCTTTATGCCAGTATATCATGAAACCTTCAGATTTTTGTTATATTCTTTTTAAACTTAATTATTCATTTATTTTCCAAATAAAATATTCTCTTTCTTATTTTTTATGTACTCACGTTATCATTAAGGAATTTTATAAAAATTGAAAATTTAATGCCTGAATAATTTTTTATTTATATTAAAAGCTCTATTTAAGATGCAACCTTAAATTTTATTTCCTTAATTTTAGTATTTAATTTCCAGCATTATTATAAATAATGACACTATTTCAATTGATGTCCAGTTCTCATCGAAATATAAATTTGTTTTAAAAAATTTCTTAAAGTTATTATAACTAATTCAACTCCTGTTAAGAATATCCTGTATATTTTTATAAACAGTGAATTAAATGAACCTTTGTGCATTAAGTGTTTTCTTACACACCAACCATATGTCAATATAAACTATCAAAAGTATTTTTTTTTAAAAAATACATAACTATGTGATCAAATTTAATGTTTAATCAATGCTAAATAATATAGCTAGAGATACATATACTTGTTTTTCTTTCTATTTTTAAAATACATCTTAAAAAAACACATTTATAGTTTTGCTAGGAATTAATTAGTTCAAAATTTAAAATGTAATATTGTAATACATATTCTATTGTATTTAATTATTTACAATTTGGCCTTGT
The DNA here is from genome assembly GCA_028023455.1 of Epiperipatus broadwayi. Classification (NCBI taxonomy): domain Eukaryota; kingdom Metazoa; phylum Onychophora; class Udeonychophora; order Euonychophora; family Peripatidae; genus Epiperipatus; species Epiperipatus broadwayi. The sequence continues at coordinate 8,987,668 of JAQFVV010006222.1, forward strand.
TTATAAACAATATACACTTTAGCTGATAATTTATTAGCTATATTATATGTAATAAATTATTTTCTACACATGCTTACAAAAGTTGTTCTCATTCAACTTCCAATAGTTTTGTATATCTAGCCATTTATTTTTAATATATGCATTTCATATATTTTTTTATATTTTAAAATTGAAAATATTCAAATTTTTTTTATTGCCAACTAGCTCCATTTGACAGATTATATATCATTTTATGTATATATTTAAATATTATTACTTTACTTATGATAAAATAATATATTAAAACAATCTGTTGATTATGGTATAATTATTACATAATGATGTATAATCGTTTTTTTCTTTTGTAATGCTATTCTGCTTTTCATCATTTAATTAAAACTGCATTTATTAAGAGCACATTTTTTAAGTATTTAGTTATGCTTATTTTATAGTCTTATAATAAGTTTTAACATTGTTTTAAACATATAGCTTTTTTTTGTAAATACATAGTCACAAATTATACAAACCCATTTTCAAGTATGGCATAATTATCTACTCAAATAAAGCGATTATCTTCAGATGTAGATTGGATTCCCACTTGGCATCTTTGACTTATTTACTGTTTAACTTTTAAAAAAAAATGCTTAGTAAAAGGTAGGTATCACAACCATATAATATACAAAGAGTTTTAATTAACAATAAATTGAAATTTAGTTATAAATTATGAATGAGATATAAATATTGTAATGTTTGGATATAAACTGTTATGATATACTTTTTTAATAATTGAGATAGAAGGAGAGAGTTTTTGAGAAAATGAAAAAAATGTAATTAAAAGATGTATATTATTCATTTGTCACATATAAAGTACGTCATATTTTATAGAAAAGTGTAATATCCTAAACTTTATGATATTATGGTAGTATTATTAGAAAAGTGAGTAAGTTAGCGTATAGAAAAACTTGAAAGGAAATTGAGGAATTATATACTAGAAGCAGATAAATGAATAGCAATAGAAACTCTTTAGAACAAAATGGAATGGTCTTATTCTTATGAGATGGAAGTGAAAGTTAAAGTTTTTTGATAGTTTATCTTTTAAAATGGAGCAATATATTATAGATATATGTCAATGAATACATCAAACTTCTTTTTAAAACTTGTTTTTATATGACTATAATAAAAATAAAATACACCCAACATTTCAATTATTTTATATATGTCTTTTTCAAAGAACACTAAAAAAATAAAAAAATTAAAATACAAATATGTAATAATAAATATCATATATTCCAAACAAATACGAAAATATTGAAAAATACTAAAAATTCTCTTTACCTCAACATCTTTTTCTACAAACAATCTAGTTGAGATTATTTGTAGAAAAAGGTGTTAAGGTAAAGAGAATTTTTAGTATTTTTTAATATTTTCGCATTTGTTTGGAATATGTAATATTTATTATTATATATTTTTATTTTTTAGTGTTCCTTGAAAAAGACTATATAAAATACTTGAAATGTTGGGTGTATTTTATTTTTATTATAGTCATATAAAAACAAGTTTTAAAAAGAAATTTGATGTATTCATTGACATATATGGAAAATTATGAACTATTTTGAAAAGAAAAAATGTGTAGATGATATTTTAAATTCATTAATATATTATAGCCGAAGATATGCATGATAATAGGTAGGACAGCAGTTTGTTATTTGAAAGTAAGTTCTTTTAAAAGTAATGAAAGAATGAATAAAAGAAATAATATAGAAGATAATAAATATATAAATTATGGAATGATAAAGTTGAAAATATAAAAGAATTTTGATACACATGATTTTGGAAAGTATTTGGAGAATATATTCAAGAATATGAGAGAAGATGACTTGTGAATGTATGCATTAATATTGAAGATGTTTAAAATGTAAAGCAGGTAAGCTACTAGAAATTACAATGGTTTGATTACAAAAATGCTGACTAACATTTCCAAATTAATTTATTATATCAATACTTATGCGCTTATAACGCTCGTTAAAGAAGTTATATGTTATTAAATTTATTTAAAGCTTAGCGCTTTCAAAGCTCTATGGCTTCATAATCATAGCTGTGCAAAATAAAAATAAAACGGTTGATAGTGATGAGGGGGAGTATTCAAATTTATGTTAATTAGATGTTTCGGTATATTATTTAAAATATTGTTTGACTTAGTTTGTCCATCTTTTGGAAATGGCAAAACAGGTGTCCTTTCTATTAATTGATTGGTTATTGAAATGGCAATGATTTTGTAAAAAGCGAACAGTTAGCATCACATCATTATAGGTTGAAAAAACATCACTACAATTTTTTGATATTTTAGAAAATTCAATTGTAACTGAGGTTGTTGAAATATATAAAATTCTGAATTGGTTTTAAAACGGAGATTACTAAAATAGACGAACTCCTGAACTCACTTTTGATCTATGTAGATGGACAAATTGGAGTCTTGAATTAAAAATCACAGCTTATTGAAGTTTTGTATCATTACTTGGTTAATGTACTATTTACAAACAACTGCAAAGTAGTCTTTATTCTAATGTTGTCTAATAACTATAATATTGCATCCAGTAATTAGTAAAGATAGTCTTCGATTGTTGTTGGGTTTTCATACTTGAGTGATTCATTACCTAATTCAAACTCTGTTTATAAAAGAAATTGTGTGTTATTTTTATGTATTATTATGCGCACACATACAAATGCATATAATTATATTTATGTTTTATTTTCAATTCATTTTAGTTGGTATTTTAAAAGCATTATTAGACAACGATGTGAAACAATTTTAAAGATGGAAGATAGAGAGGGTTGTTTTATGGTACGAGATTCAAGTACTTTTGGTATGTTTACCCTCTCAATTTATTCAAAATAGTAAGTGTTTTACATTTTTTTAATTCTATGTATTTTTTTCTACCATATAAATTTACTTATATTGTTCTATTATGAATTATAATTGTTAATATTTTATTTCTATAGATTATTGTTATAATTATTGTAATTTAATTTTTTTTTTTTTTTTATAATTTCTTTACAATTGTGTTGATGTTGCTTTTTTGTATTTAGTATTTTTATTGTTATTTTTTAAAATTCTTTTATTATTACTATTATTTTATCATTAATTTAATAATAGGATGTTTTATTTTTTCTTAATCAGTACTACTATACTTTGATTGAAATAATAATAATAAAATGGCCAGAGTGCAGGTATTAATATTAACAAATACAAATCTAACTTTAAAAGTTAAGTATTCATCAGACAATATGATTCATAATTTCTACAGATCACCAAAAATATATTCGTTATTTGAACCTTGATGTATTTGTAAACTTAATGCATATTTTAGAATGATTATATTTTTAAAGTTTTTGTACTATTGTAGTTTTTTACCTTTTTACATTTGCATAATATATGAGAGAATAGTTTATCAATTAAAATTTTATAATAAAGACCTATATATATATATTTAAATAAATCAAGTGTCATTTTGTTTATTATTGTAGATCTAGATTTTGTCAAGAAATGGAGGGTGGGTGGGTAAAGTTATGTTGTTCTTGGCTATTCTTATCATTAAAGAGTATATGTATACATATTAAAATGGAAAAAAAAAAAAACAAATTAAAATATTGTAAAACAAAAAATAATAAACATTCAGTTATAATATATAATTAAACAATATAATTCTATAATTAAAACCACTTCTTTTCTTTTCAAAAACTTTATTTGATGTATATATATATATATCCACTTATTTCCAACGTTTCGACTATCTTTACTCTATAGTCATTTTCAAGGATCTAGAAAAAATATATTACATTATAAACAAACTTCACATTATAAAACCAAAAAAACAAAATAATCAAAAACAATATAAAACATATAAACCCCATAAAATTTAAAAATAAATAAAATACTGTAACGGTCAGGTTTGTACACTCGCTCAACAGATTGAGAGTCCAAGTCAGAGAACCAAAAGCTGACCAAGTCGGGATAGTAATACCCTACGTCTGATCATACCTTAACTCTCTCACTCATGCTTCCAAGTCAACCCATCGCGAATGACATGCCTGAGGTTACACTCGATATCTCTTTAATTACGTTCCAGCAATAGCAAAGCAGTAAAACATGAGACATTCCCCCCTATTACATATTCTATTATAAAACTTAACTAGTGATTCATAAGATAATGAGCAAGTAATGAGACTGAGACAAATTTACATTTCATAAATTTAATATAACATTTAATAAATACTAAAGCATAGTAAGTGGTGTATAGCTAGCTCACACGCAGGTGAGTGAATACTAGGGTTATAAAATAATAATACAAAGAAATGAGTGGGTTCTCAGGGTTATGAAACAATATTACAAAGCAATGAGTGGATTCTCAGTGTTATAAAATAATATTACAAAGCAATGAGTGGATTCTCTAGGTTATCAAATAATAATAATACAAAGCAATGAGTGGATTCTCAGGGTTATCAAATAATACAAAGCAATGAGTGGATTCTCAGGGTTATACAATATCTCAAAGCAATGAGTGGATGCTCAGGGTAAAGCATGACTTTTTAATAAGCTTATGTCATCTTTCATGTTCTAATTCATGCCATGTTTTATATATTTGAAATCGATTATAATTAGCTAGCTAGAGTGATCGATTTATTGATAAATGATAGAGATTATATTATTATTAAGTTTAAGATATTATTAATACTAAGTTTAAGATTATATTATAAATATATTCAAATCATCTCTATATAGAGACATTTGCGTGATATATAATTGTTATACAGATAAACACATTAACTCTGATTCTAATTCGGATCAACGCCGAAATTACTTTCTAGGAAAAATGAACTGAAATGTGGTAGAAGTTGAACGTCAGATTCTAGGGCGTTTATAAACTATAGTATCAGATAAATGCGACTCGAATGCATTCTTAATGGGGTTTATTACCTAGTAAACAGTTCCCTAACCGATCTGCTTGCTATAGTGGAAGAGGCCTTTTTATTAAGAACAGAAGATTGGCTTATGAGCCCTTTGGAAATGCTTTGGTTCCGTTATATACGAATAATTGTCACATTTGCCTAAACTTTCGAGGTGTGACATAATGAAATACGAAGAAATGTCGCAGTAGCCTAAACTTTCGAGGCGTGACTGGACGTAGAACAATCTTGGGGTGGGCCATTATAGACATAGCAACTAGATATGCATATTTATGCAAATTAGCAATACATTTGCAACGCTAGAGTAATATTTTATAAATTAATTACGCCACAATCTTAGCTTCTTCAGTGCTACTACCACCGGTCAAGTTCATAGATGAGATTATTAAATTATAAAATAATGGCGATAATGAGAATCTGATTTAAGGTTATCTGCATAGCTACTTATTCTCTAATTCGAAGTTATAGCAAACTTTTAAAACTGGGAACATTAGTTATATGTAGTATAACTACATCTAATATCAAACTGATTTTTAAATAATAAAATATGAGTTATAAAATAGCTCATGCAAATTATTGATTTTAAATAAATTACTCATCTTAAATAATTCGTCAAAATAGACCTTACTAATAATGCAAAATGTTTTGGATAGCGAATGCAAACCTACATTTTAAATAGCTTGCGTAAAATATACTTTTTCAAATAGCTGGCAAAATACATATTTTAACTCACTTATGCAAATATAATTCTTAAATAATCTGGGCAAAATCTGCGTTTTAAATAACATACGCAATATATATGTTTTAACTAACTTTAGCAAACCTTTTCATTTTATATAACTTGAGAAAAGATGAGTTTTAAATAATATACGCAGATCATACATTTTAAATAACTTTAGTAAAAGATTCATTTTCAATAACTTGAGAAAAAGAAACGTTTTAAATAATATACGCAAATATAACTTTAGCAAACATTTTCATTCTAGATAACTTGAGAAAAAGATGTGTTTTAAATAATATACGCTAAATATACATGTTAAATAACTTTAGCAAAAGATTTTAATTTTAAATAACTTTAGCAAAGATGTGTTTTAAATAACTTGTTCGGGCATTATAAATATCGATTCACTCTAGCATAAATAAGTTTTATTTCAGAAAGGAGTCTTAGCTATATTCTTTATATCGCAATACTCTGATATACTAAAAGTGATTACTCACTCCCCTCCCCCCGATAATTTATTAACACACAAGACTCCGTTCTGATAAAAACACAGCATAAATCAATAAACATGAACTTAAAACTATAGATAGATGACATAAGAATACATTGCATAAACAATCAATAAAATTTATAATTTAGAAATGAATTTTTTGTATGGTTTTATAGAAACTAGATGTTTAGGATTATTTAAAATTATTAATGATCAACGACTACTTAAAATTATTATAGAAACTAGATGTTTAGGATTATTTAAAATTATTAATGATCAACGACTACTTAAAATTATTAATGATCAAGCAAGAATTTGAAGAGTGTTCTAAGATTTAAACAGATTTAAGATAAACATTTTAATTGAACATTTAGAAAATATAATTAATTATGTGATTTAGTTAGCTAGCTTTCATTTAGAATATGTTTTAGTTATGAGATTTAATATTTGTCAGAAAGGATTTACTGGCAAAGTCTCTTTTAAGGCATTGTTTCCAGGTGCTTCTCACTATATTCAGTCAGGCTGGGCTTCTCTTAGGTTTTAGTCTGGATGTAGCTTCGCAAATTTATCTCTGTGGCAGCTTTCCCCATTTCTCTGGTCAGGAACTCCCTGGTCTCTCAGGTACAGCTTCTTTCTTACTGTGATGGGCATGGTGGAGGTTTTCTCACATCGGTAGCCGATCGTGGAAGAGCAAACGGCTATCTCTTTGTCTTCTAGCCAACGGTCATCTTGGTAAGCAGCTTGGATGGTAGTTTTCTAAGGTTCAGCTTTCTAAAACGACAGAAACAGCTTTCTTACTGAACTTCAGCTCTGTGGTCTTCGGAAATAATTTCCGCAGCAAATATAATTTTCACAGCAACAGCAAAAACTTAAGACGGATGATGATAGATGATGGAAGAGGTTTTGGTGGCTATTTGCGCCCCTTTTTATGCTATATTTTTGACAGTAGTAACCTCCTACTTTGAGTCATGCCACATCACAAGATGACTAGTTCAAACTAGCCTTTAACCAAATATCCAGTTAGTAAAAATATTAAGTATATCTAAATCTGGACTTGGTAAGACTCTATTGTTTTAATTGACGTCATGGTTAAAAGATATATTTTCAAGAGAATGGTCACAAGCAATTTGTAAAGATTTTTGTATAGATTTATGCCTGACTGAATATTATAATTGGTCTTGGTTATAATTTTTAACTAGGTCAAATTTTGGTTAAAGATTTATTTTTAGAACGAAGTGTTAAAACTGATAAAACTTTCTGCTTGTAATTTTAAGCAAACAAAAGAATTGAAATTTTCTAACTTAGAAATTAAGTTAAAATGAATACGGACTTAAAATAATTATTGAGAAAGAATATTGAAAAATAAGTAATTTTATAAATTTAACTTATTATGCTGCTATATAGATAAATTTTAATTATACAGTTATGTTTATTTCAGTTTTACCAAATCTAACAGAATATACTCGTATATAAATATTTGAGACTGTAATTTTATATTAATAGGATGATTATATACGCACATACCCTGCTATATTATAAGCACAAAGTTTTTAAAATTTTAAGAAATACACGCCTACAACAAATATATATACTATTATCGGAGATAATAGGTGGAACAGATGTAACTGTTTCAATACATTAAAATCAATTAAATTAAAAACACAAAACATATACCACACTTACTTGACTCCCTTCTCAAAAAACTTTCCCTTTTTTACATTTTCTTTTATTCAAAAAACCAATTGTTACAATAAAAAACTTATTTCCTTTTTCTTTCTTATATACTTCAAAAATGAATTTATTTCCAAAAATAATTCTTTATTCATGTCTTATCTAATTCTATTTAAAACAGGTTTATATCTTTTTATATATAAACTCTCTTTTACCATTCTTTCTTTATACAATCTAACCCCCTCCAACATTTTAATCTTAAAATCTGTATGTCCAACTTCCTTACTATGTATATTTACATTAGAATTCCTATATCTCAAATGCTGTTTTCAATCTTGTCTCTAATTTGTTCTTTGTTGTACCAATATATGATACATCTTTATTCTCTTTTTTACAATCCAAACATTCTATTTTATAAATGCCATTCATGTTTTCAACATTCCTATTTCTTATCATATTACCTAAATTACATTTCCTTTTATATACTGGTTTCAACAATAAACCACATTCCTTACCATATTTCTTATTCATATCCCTCATTATCTTTTTAATCTTAAAAAAAGTACTTTTTGACACTTTATATCCACTATACATAAATTCCTTCTTTTTTCTTTCTTTTTTCTCAATTTCCTCTCAATTTTGTCTATATTCTTTTTTCCACATAATTTATTAATAATCTTAATTGGATAATCATTTTTTATTGCCTCATTTTTATACACTCCATTTCCTCCCTAAATAACCCCTCCTCTGAACATAGATTAATTCTTCTAACTATTCTATTATTAACAATATTAATCCTATGTATGTATTCAATATCTGATTCCCAATTACTCAATAATCCATAAAAAGTATCTTTTCTAAAAATATTAGTCTCAAGCCCTACTCTATCATTTCTTATGACTTTTTTAATTTTAACATCCATATAATTAATTCAATTATTTATTTCTTTTTCCATTGTAAATTTTATGTTTTCCTCAATTGAATTAATATATTTTAAAAAACATTCTGATTTCCTTTCATTCCCATTGAAATTGTCAATGGGAATGAAAGGAAATCAGAATGTTTTTTAAAATATATTAATTCAATTGAGGAAAACATAAAATTTACAATGGAAAAAGAAATAAATAATTCAATTAATTATATGGATGTTAAAATTAAAAAAGTTATAAAAAATTATAGAGTAGGGCTTGAAACTAGTATTTTTAGAAAAGATACTTTTTATGGATTATTGAGTAATTGGGAATCGGATATTGAATACATACATAGGATTAATATTGTTAATAATAGAATAGTTAGAGGAATTAATCTATGTTCAGAGGAGGGGTTATTTAGGGAGGAAATGGATTGTATAAAAAATGAGGCAATAAAAAATGATTATCCAATTAAGATTATTAATAAATTATATGGAAAAAAGAATATAGACAAAATTGAGAGGAAATTGAGAAAAAAGAAAGAAAAAAAGAAGGAATTTATGTATAGTGGGTATAAAGTGTCAAAAAGTACTTTTTTTAAGATTAAAAAGATAATGAGGGATATGAATAAGAAATATGGTAAGGAATGTGGTTTATTGTTGAAACCAGTATATATGTTGAAACCAGTATATAAAAGGAAATGTAATTTAGGTAATATGATAAGAAATAGGAATGTTGAAAACATGAATGGTATTTATAAAATAGAATGTTTGGATTGTAAAAAAGAGAATAAAGATGTATCATATATTGGTACAACAAAGAACAAATTAGAGACAAGATTGAAACAGCATTTGAGAGATAGGAATTCTAATGTAAATATATATAGTAAGGAAGTTGGACATACAAATTTTAAGATTAAAATGTTGGAGGGGGTTAGATTGTATACAGAAAGAATGGTAAAAGAGAGTTTATATATAAAAAGATATAAACCTGTTTTAAATAGAATTGGATAAGACATGAATAAAGAATTATTTTTGGAAATAAATTCATTTTTGGAGTATATAAGAAAGAAAAAGGAAATAAGTTTTTTATTGTAACAATTGGTTTTTTGAATAAAAGAAAATGTAAAAAAGGGAAAGTTTTTTGAGAAGGGAGTCAAGTAAGTGTGGTGTATGTTTTGTGTTTTTAATTTAATTGATTTTAATGTATTTTATTTATTTTTAAATTTTATGGGGTTTATATGTTTTATATTGTTTTTGATTATTTTGTTTTTTTGGTTTTATTATGTGAAGTTTGTTTATAATGTAATATGTTTTTTTTTAGATCCTTGAAAATGACTATAGAGTAAAGATAGTCGAAACGTTGGAAATAAGTGGATATATATATATCAAATAAAGTTTTTGAAAAGAAAAGAAGTGGTTTTAATTATAGAATTATATGGCTATATATAATGTATATTTTTGAAAAGAAAAAAGGATTGAGTCGCGATTAGAAACAGAAGTAAATGGATTTGTATAATTAAACAAGTATTAAATTGGCATTTCATCCATACAATTTCCAAATTCAAAAAATGAAATATAAAAAAAAATTAGAAATTAATTGGGGGGGGGGGGTAATTCTCTATATTTTATTTTTTTTATCCACAGAGTATATATAGAATGTACACATACTGCTGATATATGTGTAAATATGCATTCTCATCAGTTATATGTATGTAAACTTTAAAATAATCAATTTAAAACAAAACTGAAACAGACAACTCTCAATAAATGAAAAAAATTATTTAATACATTAACCTGGCTTTCATTTCTTAATGGAACCTTATCAAGATGTTTCTTTTTACAAAATCACATAACCAGCTATTCTACTGCAACTTAACACAGTGGACCTTATTTACATTACATTACAATAAATATAATTATTAAAATACATATATGTACATAAAAATGATTAAACTTATTACAATCCTTTTTTTTTAAACATATATATTTACAAAACAATCTAAAAAAAATATTTTAAATTATAACTTTAAAGTTTACCATAATCTAACAATGCCCATTTCCCTCCTAGTTGTGCTAGATCTTTAACCATATTTACATTTTTTATTTTATTTTCTTGAATATACAAAGTTTCATTACATTTTCTTTCCTTGTAATTTTTAACATACTTTATTACCTGAATATTTTTTACACAATTTATTTTATGTCCAGTCTCAAAAAAATTTATACACAGCCCTGATCTTATATCTTTTCTGTTAATTGTCCTATCATACTTATTATCTCTTTTAATAACAGTCTGTCCTGTCTGATATATATAATAATTAATAAAGCAAGTCATAAATTTCGTAACTTGCTTTTAAGCTTGCATTTAATGATCACTAGATGGAGCTTCCAAATAGCTCTAATCAAGCTTTATTTTATAAGTGCCGAAAGAGAAAGAATTCAAAATCTCTATCGGAAAGTCCTTATCTCCAGACCAATTGCTTTTGAGCTTATGGCTCACTTCAATGGAGTGCTGGGACTCTGGAAACTAGATCTAAAATACTAACTCAAAAGTTAGCATTTATAAAACATGTTTCTATCAATTTGAAAAACTGAACTTTTCAGACATGTAAATGTCTTCAAATCCAGCTCTACAAACCAGCACTTATAAAATAAAAAGCTTGATTAGAGCTATTGGTAAGCTCCATCTAGTAATATATATATATATATCATATTACAACATTCACAGCTAATTTTATAAACTAACCCTATCCTATTTTTTTAATATTACTGATCTATTTTCCTAAAGGTTTACTATTTTTCCATCCTATTTTAATATCATTAGGTAACTTTTCTTTTATCAATGTCTTATATAAATGTTCTGAATATGGAACTGAAACCCACTTCCTATTTGCATACACATTTTATATTATCTATTGTATTATTATTATTTTTATTTATAAAAATCTTTTTAATTTCTTTTCTTTTATAGCCTATATTAGCATAATCATTCTCAACTTCCAATTTCTGTTCAAATGCTTCATCTTCATTCATTGTTAACCTATTATTTTTTTAACTTAAACTCTTTTTAAGCAGCTATTTTCTAAGACCATGACTGATTGAATTTGAATCAATCGTACCTTATTTCTTTATTTTTAATATAATGTTTAATAAGTATTTCACTTTTTTTTTAAAAAAAAAAAGTCTAAATACTTTAATCCCTTTTGCTCTTTTTTCATTGTAAACTTAATATTGTATTTATTATTGTTCAATCCTTTAAATGCATTAACAATACTTCTACTATTACTTATGTAATAGTCTATAATTTCTTTATTTTTTATATACTTATCAATCATATTTTTGTCTATATAGTCAATCATAATCGATGATAAAATCCTACTAATAGAGCTACCCATAACCTATCCCTTTGTTATATTCTAAAAATTCTTTCTTATATTTAAAATATAAAGCATCATTTATTAGTAATACATCTTCAATAACATATAACCATTCTTCTGAAATTATATTACTCATTTTTATTTTATCAATAACTTTTTATACTATTTTTCCTAGGTATACTCTGATACATTTTTTCAATATCAAATGATTGTTTAGTAAATATATACATATATATTACATAAAAAAGGGACATGTAATCATTTTTATATACAATTATGTATTTTAATAATTATATTTACTGTTATGTAATGTAAATAATGTCCATTGGGTGAATTACAGTAGAATAATTTGTCATGTGATTTTGAAAAGGAAACATCTTGATAAGGTTCTATTAAGGAATGAAAGTCATGTTGATGGATTAAATCTTTTTTATTTATAGTGAGTTGTCTGTTTTAATTTTGTTTTAAATTGAGTATTTTAAAGTTTATATATAAAAAGCATTATTAAAAGAGGCAAGACTCACTATATATATTGCCACACACTGGAGTAATCAATGGATGCCAAGGCTTGTGTGTAAAATATATATAGTGAGTCTTGCCTGTTTTAACAACAGTTATACACAAGCATAAGAGGTGGTGATCATGTGATGTTTAAAAAGCATTATTGTGGACAAGTTTTAACATTGAAATATGATCATTTAAAATATACATATATAAGTATGTATTTGCAAAGAAATCAAATCATACATCACATGACTTAATTTAATATCTTGCTAAAGCTGTTAATATATGGTGGATCTGAACTTAGTTCAGTCCGATATAGCTATTTAAGTTAGATGGCTGGATTTGAAGACATAGATGTCTGAAAATTTCAGATTTTCTATTTAATAGCTAACTATTAGATAAATGCTGGACTTGAGCTCATATTTTTAGATCTAATGTCTGAATATCCTAGTGCCTTCCTGAGTAAAGCCAACAGCTAGAAATCAGTCTGGGGATAGGGATATTCAGAAAAGCTTGTTAAGAGCTATTAAAGCTCATTATATAACATAAGTATATATGTTGAAAAGCATTGTTATCTATAGCTTAGAATCTAATATCGTGAACATGGGGGAATTTGCTGCATTTAAAATGAATGCCTACAAAATTTATATAATTTTTTAGTTTATTTGCCAATTGAGACTTGACTATAATATTATTCCTTTCATTATTTAATGGCAAGTGTTTATACTATAATCTGATAGTCTTCAACTTTTGTCTTTTAATTACTTTATTATATTTAAGAGCATTCATAATTTTCTTGTTTTTCTTTTGTACTTTTGATTACATTCAGGACATTAAATAATATATACTACTCCATGTTTATAAACAATACTATCTTTTTGTTTAGTTTTATTTAAAAGGCTATTCAAATTTTTACTGTTAGTCCATACCATTTTATTTTACAGATAGCTCTTTGTATACATAAATTTGTACTTGGTGCTAAAAATATTTGACATGCACAAAATTCACATGAAAAATATATAAAATATTTTAATACATCATTCCTTTCACTATTGAATAATAATTTATTTAATGATATGAAAGAAGAGGGTTTTCTTTTTCATTTATTAACCATAAACTAGCTTTTTGTATTATATCAGTCAAAATTTAATAATAATTCTACAAAAAGAAATGAGATGGTAGAAATATCTCTTTCATTCATTGGCAACCATGTAAGCATTATTAATTACAAAATTTGCAATATATTTATTAGTTTAAATGCTGTATGAAATATGATGTTTCAAATAAAATGTATGTTTAAAAAAAAAAAAAGTTTTCAATGAAGGCACATGTTGCAAATAAAATCTTTACACACTTTAATACAATAATAAACATTATCATTTGTTAAAGTTGTGGGAAATTTTACAAAACATGTTAATGACATAAGTTTGTATCTGGCTATGTATATTTTAAGAACTAATATATTATATAGTCTTGTATTGGCAAAGTTTACATAGAAAATACTTAAATATTTTCATTTGCAATAATATAAAATGTAACTCTGTAATGTATTAATTATATGATTAGTTATATCTTCAGTTGATGAAGTTTATATAGAATAGAATTAACTAAATTATGTACTTATTAATTGTGTAAAAGGCAGCCCATTAATAATTGTTATTTTCCAAAGTAAATAACACATTCTTTATATATATATATATTGTAACAAATTAATGAGTTCAAATAAGATCCAAGTAAAGGAGTTCATTGTAACCAAATTAAATGTAGTTCAAAAGATATAAGTAAAGGTTGATCAAATAACTATTTCCATACCTGAGTAGTCTACATTATATAAGATCATAATATTTAAAATAATGTTAGATTTCTCAATATTCAAATATCAATAATTATAAGCAAATTATTAATAACAAGTATTATAACTCAGGCATACAGACAGTAGATCTTATCCACTTTCATTTTTTGGTTTGATGTTAAGTGCATGTTTAAACAAATACTAAGTGAATATGGTCTAGCAGGGCACCACTAGATTATCTGAATCTAGACATGGTTATATCTAATAACCTTTCACATGTACCGGGTTTGAATCCCCTTTTTTGGTACTTTATTTCTAATAAAAATGGAAGATTTTGCTTTTTGAGCCATATCACTATACACACTAATATTTAGGTAAAAGTAAAACATCTTTAAACCAAAGTGGAGTATATTAGACATAAATCACTTCTTAAATCTTAGCATAACAAATGTGTTTCAATATTTTTATAAGTTTACTAGCTCAGATTATATATAACTAATTTAGGATGGCACTTCACTCATTCTTGCATGAAATAGATGATGGGATGTGGTTATAATAATACTAAGAAATCACTAAATATTATAAAATCAATATTTATTTATGGCCTTTAAACAGTTAAACAGCTCATTAATTAAAACGTTGATGACGATGATGATGATGATAATAACGATAATGACAAGGGTTTCAACTACAGCTTTAGGACTAAGCCTAAACATAAAACTAATTTTTATAAAGAAATTCATAATTATTGCTTAATTTTAGCATATTTACTTATATCTTAAATAACTAATATTCAACCATTGATGATGATGAATAATCACACTTAACAAAGACTACACTTAATGAAATATATACGCCTCGTTTAATAAAACAAACTAATATTTATTACTGCATTTCTAACATATACATAAAAATTTCTAGATAAACATGAAAATTGACATGAATAATAATAATGATAATAATTGATTATATAACAATTCTCAGATTAATTTCAAGTTCTTCCCCCTTTCCCTTCAAATGTAGATTGTATTAAGTTGGATGTCACATTGACCATGATTTTCACTCCATGAGAAAAGTATTTCAAGAAAAAAAAATATTATCTGCTCATTAGCACACATACTTTATAAATCTAACATGTAAGTAGAATGTTAAAAAAAAATGTTAATAGAATTGAAAGAGCAAGTTTTAGAAACAAGTTTTAAATTATTTTCTCCCCCTCTCTGTCTCTGAAATGCTATACTTAATTTGAAACAAAACAATCCAATATTCTAACACTACTTGTTACTTCACATTCACTCGCAATTATACACATATAAAAATATTATTATGTATGTGTGTGTTTTATCCCATAATAACAAAATATTATTTAAAACCAAAATAATAATAATATATTAGTTAAAACTAAAATCATAATACCATAAAAAAAATAATTGTTTTACACAATAAATATTTCATAACTGTAAAATTAATAAACAAATAATTTTGATACATTCAAGATAATTTATGAAGCTCAAAGTTATTATTAGTAAGACATTCTTATTTTTAATCGATCTGAATAGTCTTTAAAAGTTCTTTAAATAAAATATACCACTTTATTGCTAAAATGTTTATTAAGACTCTGATATCATAAAGAAAATAGATATAAAAAGTCATATTACCGATCTTTTGTTTGTGGCGAATTTCCAAGGGTTCAAACTTGTCTTGTATAATGTCTATATTTCTGCAGCTACCATTTCCGTTTTACGTGGGAACAATCTCTTTCTTGAGGTGTATAACTATTTGATGATGATGACTCTATTGACATTATTTGCTTTAGTGGACAATTTGGAAATCATTATATTAATTTTTCTTCTCTTCCTGTCAAGCCTGTGGATGAAATACAGCAGTTGTTTTCACATTTATAAATTTTCTTGAGTTTAAAATCAGTTGTTGTAACAATTAATTGGACTTGATGATTAATATTTATCAGTAGATTAATTCATCTTCTTTGAATGCAGGTGAATGCTTTCTTCCTTCTATTAAAAACATTTTATTTCTCTGGTCAGTTGAAAGGTGTAGAATATTGTTTTAGACACACATCTTTTCTTTCCTATATGATGTGCAGCTTCCCCAGATGGTCCGGCAAAGATGGGACATACATATAATTTTTCTAGCCAGCCATTTCTTATATTTTCAACATTCAATTTAATAGTCTAATAATCTGAATCATAATCACAATAATAATAATAATTTCAGACAGCTTTTTATATCCAATTTTTAGCTAACTTAACCAATCAGAGATAGCGTCACTTGCTATTTTTGGACAAATTCGTTTTAATTAGATCTTTAATTTATTTTCAACTAAATTATTTTTCAACTGAAAAGTTTAATTCTTTTTCCAGACACTTTTGTTTTAAAAAAAATAGACATAATTCTTATTTCCTTTCTTTTTTTTACATCTAGGTAACATTTCAATTTTTTGAGCTTCCTTCTTTAGATCTTAAGATAAGACAATTTCAAAATTAGAGTTCCCACCCAAATTAAGCTCCCAAAGTGACAAACAATCATTTACAAAAAAAAAAACAAAATTGCTACAAAGATAGATATCTGATTAAACAGATTTCCTCTTTTAACATAAAATTGTACAAAAAAATAATTTGACAGATTTAATCCTTCCTTTTCTTTCAATATTTAATAAATGTAAATTTCTGTATGTAATGTACACACATACTTCATTCTTTCAAATCATTCATAAACTAACATTAAATAATATAATTGTTAGCTTAGTAATTATAACCCTATTATTTAATTAAATTTGTAACTTTTAAATCCCAATTACATTTATAGAAAAGCAAAATAGAAGCATAGAATAAGACATTAAAATTGATCAAGCATAGGTTAGTTTTAAAGAAAGTTAAAATGTTGAATATTTGAAATATAAAACAATTAAATAGTTTACACATACATTGCCTATACGTATGCGTTATAACTTTGCTTTTTAAAGAAAAATTAAAATTTTAAATATTAAATGTGTGTACTGCTCTTTTTGAGATTTATTAACACACAAACAAGTAAAGCATATAATTGTTGTCCCACTCTTTCTCTGTTTAAAGCTTTTAGAACTGGACCTTGTAGGGTTTAAACTTGGATGCCCTACAACTTCCTTTATGGTTATATAAAAATGTGATGATTTTGTTTTACACTTTCTTACATGCACATTACTATAAATTTGGCTAGTGACCAAATTGTAATGGCACAATATATATATATATTAGAAACCTATCTAGCCTTGAGTATTATTGCTTTATTATTTAAATAATAAATTAATTTCAGTGAAATTTGAAAGTTATAATTGAGTATTTGTTAGTCTGCTTTCAGATCAGGTTATACTTACCTGTTTGATGAGGTTTAATTAAACTTTTTTGAATTGATAATCTCACTCTCTTTAGTCAAGTTACAATCTGTAGTGTCTATATAAGCATATTGAACCATAGGTAAAGATGGGTATCCACCTTTATTGTAAAAAAAAGATTATCTTGACAACAGATTGAGATTGTTGATTGTTATTGGTATTTTTTAAATGTTAACTGTTTTTACATATTTATATATATATTAATAATAAAATTTGTAAAAAAAATAAAATTTATTATAATTTCTATGTGTTTGTTGATTATAAAAAAACTTCACATTTAGTAATTGTGCGTATTTCATCTTTCATACTTTAAAATAAATAAATAAATAAAAATCTGTTTAATGTAAACAAGATATGAGCCTATTCTGATTTTTGGTTCATGATACTAAGTTTTAGCACAGTTGATGAAACCTGTCCTGTAGCTTTATATTTCTGTAAATTACAATTCAAAATTTTACTATTATTATAACATTTTATATTTAAATGATGAGATAATAAAAAACATTAAATGCTTTTATTTATAACAACAATTTTGAGAATAAGGCATTTTATTCCATTTAATTTTTATTTTGTATCATTATTTGTTTTAAATGTTTTTTATATATTGTAGCATGGCTATTATATTTTTGCTTAATACAATCTTTATAGAATACACACACACACACACACACATATATAATAAATTGTTTAATGCAGTTTATACATATTTATAGCCAATCAAATCTTTCAGTTTATTAGAAATCTTGAACTATTACTTAGTGTAAAATGTTTCAGAGTAATATCTCTCACTGTAAATGCATTTGAAAACCTGATTCTTCAGTTAAGCTAGAGAGACATTCAAAACACTGGAATATCCACATGCCCACATATGTATAAGACGGTTAAATGTATAACAATTTTTATTCTAGTAGTCTCTTGTTTAAATAAGGTCAGCAATTAAAAACTGATTGTGGGGATCTGCATTGCTATTTAATGATCTTAAAAATATTTGTTCTGAGCATTAGATTGTGTGTGTGTGTAAATAAAGTCTTAGATTGTTGAAATTATTAAATAAATAAACAAAATTTGTATGTACATTAATAAATAAAAATTATTATTCTTATAATAGTAAAAAAATATCTACAGTTATATAAGAAAGTCAACAAAGGGTATAATTGATAAAAGATAATAAAATATATAAACTCAAAAGTAGTAAAAATATAAATGCAGTAAAATAATAATAGTAGTAAGCCATTTCCTCTATTTTATAGGGCTTTTTATTTATCTGTATTTGTCTTTGATTGTTTGATACCAAGATTGCTAGCTATTATTGTTATAAATTATAATAGTTCCTATTTCTCATAAATTTATTATTTTTCCTGGAAGAAACCAGTCATGGATTTATGTAAATCTTTATAGTGTTATTGACACAGATATTTTTTTTATATGCTTTATTTATCACCTCTAAGTATTTAAACTATATATTTTATTTTGTACTTAAGAGAACATTGTTAGGGTGAGGGGAAGAGTAACTATAAAAAAAGAAAGAACATTTCAGGAATAATTATTATTATTATTTATAATTGTTCTTTGTCCTCTGAAGACATTTTTCAAAGCATAGACTAAACAAGCTAATATTTTAAACCTTTTGACAGGACTCAAAAAATCTGATAAGCAATATTATCTAATTGCATGATTGTGTGTTATTGCAACGTCTTGCTGCAGCATCAGTTCTCAGTATTTTATTTCTCAAGAATAATGATCTTCTGAATAGGGATTTTTTTTATTGTTCAGTAGCTTAGTAAGGCTGATAGATTGGTAGAATAAAAATGAAAATGCTTTGTATATTGAAGCACTTGATTCCATATTCAGATTATCTCTATCTCTTATTTGTTTTTAAAGCACATTAAATAGATTGATAAATTTTAAAACTTCATTAAATCTTTCTCATGTTAATCAAAATCTCTGGATTTGTATATTGTCAAAGCTAAGACAATGAAGAAGTAAATGTGAATCAAAATATAATGAAAAACCTGAAATACTTAATAAAACTGAAAATAGAGAGAGATAAAAAAAGACAATTAAAATGATTCAATTTTGTTATTATAACTCACTTTCAAAATATATATCATAAAAAAAATGCTAAAACATAAATATGCCAAAAATACTAATTGATTGTAAATGATCATAATTTAAAAAGAATAGTATTCTGTTTATTTAATAAAAGGGTTTCAAAAATTGGTTAAAACATAATCACATATATACCATAATAAAAAGTCCTAATTTGAAATTAAGTGAGAAATTTAAACATTTTGAATTTTTGTTTATTAACCAATTAGTAAAATATTGTTTTCAATTTTTTTTTATGATGAATTTTTCCTTATTTTTCAGACATTGTGATGATCTATAATCACTAATTTTTATTATATAATATATATTTGTAAAAAAAAAAAATCATGCATATTTAAATATGCTCTTATATAATTGTATTTCAGTTCAAATCCTCAAGTCAAACACTATCATATAAAATTAAACAACCAAGGAGAGTATTATTTATCAGAAAAACATTCATTTAGGACCATTCCAGAACTTATTTATTATCACAAACACAATAGTGGAGGTAAGACATTACTGTTTTTATACTTTAAATGTATGCGTGTTCATAATAAATTGACTGAAATGCCTGAGAATATTTGTAACCAGTCATATCTTTTAGGTTTTCTGTGTTCTTCTGAAAATTTGTTATTTAATTATGAGCTATTGTTTCAGTGCAAAATATCCCAAGATGACTCGTAGATTAATCTCTGAACAGCAGATGATCCACAATTTTTAATACTTGAATATCCACAATAATATCCATTAATTTTGAGTTTGAATATTTTAGTAGTTTATTATATATATATAGTGTTTAACTTATCAGTGTATTGTCATTTGTGGCTTATAGGTTGAGATAATTTATATCTATATTAATTAATGGAACAAATTTGAAAAGATGTTCTAATCATAGGGCATGAAACATTTATTATTTGCTTTCCACACTATTTGAAAAAAAAAAAAAAAGTCATATTGATCTGCAAAAAAAAAACTCTTATCAGCTTCTTAAAGCATCATCAATCATTCCAGTAAACATAATAATTTCCATCTTATATTAATAATGGTAAATCAACCATTTTGATATTAAAATATGATCTCAGTCTATTTCAATATGGCTAAATATTAATCAAGACTTAATTATATAAAACTCGTTTTACTAATTAAATCTTGATCAAGTTTAAAAACATAGCATTGATTAATCACATTTTATTATCAAAAATTGTCACTTTACCATTAATAATATAAAATGGAGGTTAATTTATTTGCATGGAGGATTGGTGGTGCGTTAGGCAGTTGATGTGAAAGAAGTTTTCTTGAAATATATACATACTACAGAATGATTTATCAAGTATAGTAACTGAATGACTGTGATTGAAGATTATATCCTCCAAATTCATTTACATATTTTTCTCATTGTGTTTTTCTATTTATTTAAAATATATATTGGAAAGTAATGTTAACTATTTTAATCCTAATTTGATTGTCTCACTACAAATAATTAAATCAGATCAAAATGTCTTCAGTATTGCAGTATCCTGTTGTAGTGAAGATTTCATAACTAAAAAATGAAATTAAAATAGATTTTACATCAAAAGCATATAGGGAATCATTGAAATATTCACAGGAATGCATTAGCTTGAATTTGTGATGATCTCATGTAGATTATTTAATTATTATATCTCAAGACTCTTTTTAATTAAAAAAATAATGATCTGTAAATGGAAGCTGGCCAGTTTATTTGAATGTGAATGTATGTGCTAATCATTTAACAAAAATATGATAATAATCACCTTTATCAATGATGAAGGTATTATTTGCACCTATGGGTATTGATCTTATAGTTTGTTTTTTATATCATATATAAAAATAAACTTGTTCTATAGATTTCTATATATATAAGTAGATATGTCTGTCTATTTGTATTTTTTCTATACTGTATTTACAAATAGATGAAATATATTTTAATATAGTCTAATTATTCCAAGGTATAAAAATTGTAAAAAAATAAA
Organism: Epiperipatus broadwayi; assembly: GCA_028023455.1. Classification (NCBI taxonomy): domain Eukaryota; kingdom Metazoa; phylum Onychophora; class Udeonychophora; order Euonychophora; family Peripatidae; genus Epiperipatus; species Epiperipatus broadwayi. Next base: position 9,009,553 of record JAQFVV010006222.1, read on the forward strand.
TAAAATAAATAGGAGTGAAACTTTCAATATATGAATTTATAAAAAAAATAATTATCATTGTTATTATATTATTAATAGGAAATAACAACTTTTATTATTATTTGCACTTAGGTATGTTATATTCACTTATAATTATACAGTCTCTTAATATTTTTAAAAGGTCTAATTTCTAGATTAAAAATGACACCTAGTAGTGAATCCAGAACAGCACCAACCACAGCTGGCTTAAGTCATGGTTAGTATAATTATTTTTAATTGTCAATCATGAATTTTTCTTAACTATTTACACATAATTCAGATACATAAATTTCTTTATTATTAATTAGCATTATTGTTCCAACTATCCTTTTAAGAAACAAGTTATTTGTGTTAACTGATTACAATATATTATTTAATATCAATGATTTATGGTGCATATAAAAATGAGAATAAAAAAAAAAAGTCTGATTTTCTTGTAATGTTGTTATTTCCAGAATTTCTTTTAATTTCATTCCTTATGAAATATTATTAGAAGAATTTATTGTCATTCTGCTATATTGGTGTTTGTAAAAAATAGAATTTAATATTTCTGAAACAATAGTGTAATGTGAAAATCCATCATTTTTTGTATTTTATTTTAACCTTTCTAACTATTTAAACACTTATATTCCAGTTAATTGTGAAACTAATTATTTTGTAAGAAATATTTAGTTCTGTAGATGTGTTGTATATATAATTGCCTGAACATTTATGATGATGGTATATTAATGTGATAATATGTTGAATTATTTCCATCACATATCATTAAATGTTGAATGTCTAGAAAATTTTAAACTTTATTTAAACTTTTCAAATACAAACAACTTGTTAGTAATAACACACAAAAAGGGAACACAGATTAGAATTAACTCCACATTTTGAGTAGTATTATTCTCCACTCTTCTTCAATGACAGCATATTAATTGAACTTACACCTTTAGTTCTTGAATATTGAATTTTAAGGCAGTGCTCTAGCCGAGAGAATAGCCCATTGGCTAGAGCATTGCTTTAAAATTTGACATTCAAGAATGTAAAGATATAAGTTCGACTCCCATGCTAATATTATCACCGATCAGACCAGCAATACCTGAAGAAGGGTGGATAATAATAGTATTTGTAACGTTGTGTAATTACTAATCTGGAATGTTTATTTGTTACTAACAAGTTGTTTGTATTTGAAAAGTTTAACTAGAGTTTAAAATTTTCTAGACATTCAACATTTAAGGGAAGATGATGGAAATAGTTCAACTTATTATCACATCTAATATACTATAATCACAAACCTTCATATAATTATTTTGTAGCTAAGTGTCTTATTATTCTATTAGTTTTTTTAGTGCTAAGAATCTTCAGGTTTCAGATCTTAGACTGCTATTCAATATTAAATCAGTTTCAGTGAAGGAAAATTATATTAATGGAGACATTGTCAGACTTTGTGAACTTGAAAGGAAAGATAGAAAAACAATTGATTTGAAAATGCTAACATGTACTTTATAATAGAAGTACAAATATTGAAATATGAATGAAATGAGATTCATTTTAGAATAGAAAAACAACATTGGGGAATTTGATGGTGTATACAAGTAGCAAGATTTATTATTCATTCTAATAAAAGTACCAAATAATGATAGTTCAAGTTTATGCCCAATACATATGAAGTGGATATTTGATATAAGAATTGGAAAATAATTAGATTAACAAAGCGCATTTGATAAATTTGAATATGAAATCAGAAACAAGCAGAATACAGACTTGTAGAATTAGCAGAATATATATATAAATATAAAAATATAAACAAATATTATAGACAACTACATTTGAATTAATAAATATTTAATTTATTACATTGAATCAATTTTCGTTCAAAATGAACCTTTTCAAGATGTTAGAATAAATCAAAAAGTCACGCGATTTATATTAACGTAGCACACACTTATTGTTCAAATTAAATTTTAAAAATTATTCATTCAAATGTAATTGTCTATAATTGTTTATATTTTTATATTTAAGTATTTTATTAAGGCAACATAATGGATTCTAATTCCATCATATGAAATATATATATATGAAAAACAAAAAAACACAAGTTAAAAAACTTGCTAACGCTTGTATTTATGTAACAGATGGCGTTCTACCAAAAACACCGTCAAGCATAGTTTTCTGTTTACATAAACGTCAGAGCGAGCATTCACTATCTCTAACTTTAATTCCACTTTCAGATCATGATTTCAAGCTATTTGCTATTGTCAGTGAAAGACAGAAATAAGAAACTAGATCTAAACACAAACTCTGAGCATTTATGAAACAGTTTCTATTCAGCTTGCAAGCGTGAATCTTTTAGACACGTTAATGTCTTCAAACTCAGCATAGCAAGCCAGATAGCTACATGGGTCTGATCTCAGTTCAGCATCACCACATAGTAGAAACCTCTGCAATATACATCATTGCAAGAAAGACCTCAAAGGTACATTTATGAAAAACAAAAAAACACAAGTTAAAAAACTTGCTAACGCTTGTATTTATGATAACAGATGGCGTTCTACCAAAAACACCGTCAAGCGTAGTTTTCTGTTTACATAAACGTCAGAGTGAGCATTCACTATCTCTAACTTTAATTCCACTTTCAGATCATGATTTCAAGCTATTTGCTATTGTCAGTGAAAGACAGAAATAAGAAACTAGATCTAAACACAAACTCTGAGCATTTATGAAACAGTTTCTATTCAGCTTGCAAGCGTGAATCTTTTAGACACGTTAATGTCTTCAAACTCAGCATAGCAAGCCAGATAGCTACATGGGTCTGATCTCAGTTCAGCATCACCACATAGTAGAAACCTCTGCAATATACATCATTGCAAGAAAGACCTCAAAGGTACATTTATGAAAAACAAAAAAACACAAGTTAAAAAACTTGCTAACGCTTGTATTTATGATAATAGATGGCGTTCTACCAAAAACACCGTCAAGCGTAGTTTTCTGTTTACATAAACATCAGAGCGAGCATTCACTATCTCTAACTTTAATTCCACTTTCAGATCATGATTTCAAGCTATTTGCTATTGTCAGTGAAAGACAGGAATAAGAAACTAGATCGAAACACAAACTCTGAGCATTTGTGAAACAGTTTCTATTCAGCTTGCAAAGCATGAATCTTTTAGACACGTTAATGTCTTCAAACTCAGCATAGCAAGCCAGATAGCTACATAGGTCTGATCTCAGTTCAGCATCACCACATAGTAGAAGCCTCTGCAATATACATCATTGCAAGAAAGACCTCAAAGATACATTTATGAAAAACAAAAAAACACAAGTTAAAAAACTTGCTAACGCTTGTATTTCTGATAACAGATGGCGTTCTACCAAAAACATCGTCAAGCGTAGTTTTCTGTTTACATAAACGTTAGAGCAAGCATTCACTATCTCTAACTTTAATTCCACTTTCAGATCATGATTTCAAGCTATTTGTTATCGTCAGTGAAAGACAGGAATAAGAAACTAGATCTAAACACCAACTCTGAGCATTTATGAAACAGTTTTTATCCAGCTTGCAAGCATGAACATTAACGTGTCTAAAAGATTCACGCTTGCAAGCTGAATAGAAACTGTTTCATAAATGCTCAGAGTTTGTGTTTAGATCTAGTTTCTTATACCTGTCTTTCACTGACGATAGCAAATAGCTTGAAATCATGATCTGAAAGTGGAATTAAAGTTAGAGATAGTGAATGCTCGCTCTGACGTTTATGTAAACAGAAAACTACGCTTGACGGTGTTTTTGGTAGAATGCCATCTGTTATCATATATATATGAAATAGACATTGAATCATTTAAATGACAATGTACTAGAGTTGATTATATTTTGACTAACAGAAAATAAATATTTTAAGATTGTTTAAAAGATTTAATATAAAGTGATTCTTGATTAGAGTGGAATATAAATTATGTATTAAACTAAATGAAATTAGTTGATAAATCCAATAAATTGAAGCCAGAACTAAAAATCATTTAAAATTAATAACATATTAAGAGACTGAGATGAAGCCAATAAATAAGTAACAAAACACTAGATAAATAACTATGGATAACTAGAAGATAATAATAATAAATTGATGGAGTATGGTAGTAAGTCTGATTAAAAAAAGAAACAATAATTTGACTTGCATAATAAGAATAAAATAGAGAATATAAACGAACCAGGAAAATAGATCAATTGACTTGACCATGTTTTAAAGTTAACATGATATGAGCATTAAAGAAATTAAAAATGATCAAGTAAGAGGATAAGATGAATTACCTGATAAAATAATAAAAGATATGGGTAAAGCTACATGGAAAGTATTATTGAAATGTTTTAAGAATGTAAAGAAGTATTAAAAAATTAGTAAGTTGAAAAAATGCAATAATAATATTGTTTTCCTGAAGATTTATGATGATGGTGTTTTAGTTGTATTTGTATATTGGACTATAATGAAAATACTCCAAGAATAATTTTGGTTTTTAAAGATTATGGTGAATATGAAAGAAATATAATAAATCATAGACTGATGGTGTTAACATCAGTGATTTTAAATTTTTTGCTTATAATCTGAAAATTAAAAATATTTCCTGAATAGAAAATGAAATCATTTTGAGGAAAATACAGAATGATTTTAGGCAAAGTAGAATTAGGAATAGCATACTGCTGTGTTATTGCATTTAACTATAGAGTAAACAAAAAGTTAAGGATTGCTTATTAGTCAATTATTGAAATGAATTGTAAAGTAAGAAATTGTACATAGTTTTTTTGAATTTTGAAAAGGCTTATGATAAAGTCAAAAATTAAAGATTGTAACTTAGATGGAAAGAGTGGGGTTGGAGAAGGGTTAGTTGAACACTTAGATTTTGATTAGAAAATGTTGATTCTTTAGCATACTGGATACTATAATGGTTACAAATAAAATGAGATTCAACAGGATTATCCATTGTCATCAATGTTACCACACTATTTTGAAGTTTAATTAACATTTGTGCTTGTTATAAAATATCTGTATTTTGAGTCAAAATGATGCTATATTATGCTTGGTTTTTGATAATGAAAAAAGACATGTAATCATGGATAGAATGAGGGATAAGATAGGAGGCGGAGAATTAATTGAGAATATCAAGTTGCAAAAGTAGATAACATATATTTTACACTATCAGTAGAGGGAGAAAGTATTTCTAATACAAATGAAATAAGGTAATAATGTTAGTGTAGAGTAAATATATGACTTGATAAAGCAAAGGGGAATTATTAAAAACGGAGTGACAATAGATAAACTATAAAGAAGATAGAGTAGAGTATTTTAGAAATGCTGGTGGTAATGAGTTAATACAGAATGAAATGGACTGGATTTCGTTCTTTTAATATATATTGTGGAGTAAATTTAAATACTTTTTAACATTTTAATTAGATTAAGTGAAGAGAAAGGCAGAAATTTAAGCAATAAAGAAACTTAATACAATATGCAAAAAAAAAAAAAAATAGATAATATTTTTTAAAAATATTCTATAAAGTATACCATGAAAGGATTCAAAATTTTAAAAATTTGAATTACATGAAGAATTGATGCAAAAAAGAATGACTAGTTAGGGAGAATGACATAACTGAATTGTGGTTAAAAATAATTATGAAAAAAAAAAAATCACAAATACGCAGCAAAAAGCAGCTTAAAGCAGGTGTTTTGGAAAAAAGTTATAAGTTAATGGGGCAGGAGAGAGATTTGAAATGTATATTCTTGTTTAAGTCTGGGATCATTGGAATAATTTATAAGTAATTTCAAGAAGTGTGCACTAAGAAATGAAATAGACAAAACAGGCAAAACTCACTATATATATTGCCACACACAACAAGCTATAGTAATCAATGGATGCCAGAAGGCTTGTGCATAAAATCCCCATCTAGTGCCTACTCATCCAATATCCCCAGACTAGTTTCTGGCTTATGGCCTTCATCAGTGAGGAGCATTTAATCTGAGAGCACTGCATCTAGATCTTAGGATCTAATGCAACCCTCCAGCAACCACCTTTTATCTCCATTTAACTACAAAACTATGAGTCTTAAGCTGAAAACACCTTACTGTTTTCAATCCAAGCACATTAGCTTATATAGTCATATGGGTCTGAATCCAGTTCAGTACCCATACATTTTGGTGTCTTTGGTTCTTTAATAACCATTGCCACCACTATCCTATTAGGCAGGATTGGTTTTAAACCAATAAACATCACATAACCACCACTCTTACGCTTGTGTATAACTGTTGTTAAAACAGGCAAAACTCACTTTATATACTTTGCCACAAACAGCAAGTTAGAGTAATCAATGGATGCCAGAAGGCTTGTGCATAAAATCCCCATCTATTGCCTACTCATCCAATATCCCCAGACTAATTTCTGGCTTATGGCCTTCATCAGTGAGGAGCATTGGATCTGAGAGCACTGCATCTAGATCTGAGTCTTAAACTGAAAACACCTTACTGTTTTCAATCCAAGCCCATTAACTTATATAGTCATATGGGTCTGAACCCAGTTCAGTATCCATACATTTTGGTGTATTTTATTTTTTAATAACCAAGGTGTTTTCAATCCAAGCCCATTAGCTTATATAGTCATATGGGTCTGAACCCAGTTCAGTATCCATATATTTTGGTGTCTTTGGTTTTTTAATAACCATAGCCACCACTATCCTATTAGGTGGGATTGGTTTTAAGCTATGGTTATTAAAGAATCAAATACACCAAAATGTATGGGTACTGAACTGGGTTCAGACCCATGGTGACTATATAAGTTAATGGCTTGGATTGAAAACAGTAAGGTGTTTTCAGTTTAAGACTCATAGTTTTGTAGTTAAATGGAGATAAAGGGTGATTGCTGGAGAGTTACATTAGATCCTAAGATCTAGATACAGTGCTTTCAGATCCAATGCTCCCCACTGATGAAGGCCATAAGTCAAAAACTAGTCTGGGGATATTGGATGAGTAGGCACTAGATGGGGATTTTATGCACAAGCCTTCTGGCATCCATTGATTACTCTAGCTTGCTGTGTGTGGCAATATATTGTAATGGATTGAAAAATATACTATCAACAGTCCTTTAAGAATAAGCTATATATTTAGGTTATATACTCATTCATTCCTCTAAAGATCTGACAGATACTGACAGCCAAAAGAATGATTAGCATTTCACAATTTTGAGATAGATAAAAGAACCTACTCACTGCTCTTAAAGTATACAATGTTTCATGATCACTCAGATGATCATCACATTTCAATCACTCTAAGCTACTACAACCCATTATAGTTTTCTGCAAACTATTGCACTGCCCTGCTTACATCCAAGTCTTAGGGGCTATTATTTATAAAATATTGCCTTGCTCATCTTTGGGAGTCTTAAATGCAAATATTATACAAATATAAAAAAAAAAAACTATACCTTACTCTCTCTGGAGTCTTAGAGGTAAAATCATGGCAGGACTACTGTTAACTGCTTCATGATAAATAGTAACTAACATTACAATTTGGGTCGGAGCAGTGAATGAGATCAATCAGTCACAAGTAACATGAGTACATCACATCCTCAGACAAAAATTTCCCATCTAACATCAATACTTGCAGTAGAACCAACCATTTACCTAAATCCATCCCATTACATTTACCGAAACAATAATCCAACCATCCATGAAAAAAACTGGAAAGATCCAATAACACTACAACCAGGAGGAATCTTTACTATCATTCAACCCCCATTCATGTGGCAATATGCATAGGACCCACCCAATTTTCATGTCAATCCATTAGATTCCCTAGAATTCAAACTCAGTCATAATCTAAGTACTTACTCTGTTCAGGTATAAATTATAAGAATATATCTAGCCAATGTGGGCAATGACTTAATGTTATAGTTTATATAGTACACTCATTAGGTACATATTACATATATGTATTTAATACCAAGAGATACGTGAATTTAATGATGTATTCTCAACAAATTATAGATAATCCTTGATGTAAAATCGATTAAAATCAACAAATTTATTTTATGTTAACATAGTATATGTAAATATATAAATATACATTTTAAAAACACCATAAATACGATTCTTACACTTCCACTTAATCTCATTAAAATAATAACATACACACAAAAAAAAAAAATACATAAAATACTAATACCATTAACTATAGGTCATTCTTAGTATACATAGGTCTCTACCTTTCATGCCATCATATTAAAAGAAAATAATTTATGATCTTTCATACCAATTTAAACAAATGACATTGTTTATTTATTTATTTATTTTTTTTTTAAAAAAAAGGTATCATCATATCAATATACAATTTATTATTTTATAAATATAATTGAACTAATGGGTTCGTATGTGAATATTATAAATCATGAGAACTGGAAATGCCATCAATTGAAAAAGTAATTGTTAGTATGTGTCTTGTTAATAAAGGATAATATAGGTTTTATTAATAATTAATTTTGTTACTAATGTTATGTTGTAAGTGAGTCAAAAATAAGTCTTACCTTCATTTATATTAATTTCATCATAGTCTAGTCCTTTTTTTTTCTAACAGAACCATTTATATATTTTTTTTTATTTCAAAAATACATTTTATATCATGAAATGAATACATCTAAATTCTTTGGTACTTCCAGCTCAAAAAAATCCAATGTGGAAGTACTAAAAAAAAATAAATAAATACATAAATGAAGAAGAGAAAACCTTAAAATTATAACATCAATATGTTAACCATAACGAACAAACAGTTACATATTACCACGAAATTATGAACGATTTAGTAACCTCTTGATCAAACATGAGCATCTTCTTTAAATGGAAAAATTCATGGTAGATTGAGAACTTTCAGCATCTTTTATTCGCTTCATTATCCAAAGTAGTGTCTTCCACTATCTATCCAATTCCCATAAGTTGACCAAGTAGTTTGGATAATCTTTGATTTGGCCACTTTTACCACTGATCTATGCAACTTCACATAATATCTGGTTGCCATTTTATATATATGTGATGGTGAGAATTCACACCTATGGATCGTGTTTATCGCCTTCTTCAAAACCCATCTGAGTTGCCTTGACCTTCACAACGATTTTTTTAGCATACCTGCATCATTTTTATGTTAGTATGTATATACATAAAATTCTTTTCTTATATCAGCATTAGAAACGTTATAGCTATATACCAAAACGAAACACGATTAAAGTCAGTTTTTTTTCTTTTGATGATAAACGTTATTAAATTTAAAACTTCCAACAGTTCTATAATTATTAAACGCTTGATTATGTAAATGAATATTTTATCATATTTTTTTTTTTATAGCAAATAGTTCAATATAATTATCAATAACAAAAAGAAAACAAAATCTTGGTTCCTATTATGCTTTAATCAACCGGTTATAATTTGTTTATTTTTAACTTTTCATAATTTATACAGAAGTTCAATTTCAATGGATATATAGTGATATTCTTTCGTTTCAGTTTTTTTTTTTTTACACATATAGATCAAATTAACAACTTACAGTTCCGTGCATATTTACTGTCCAATAATTCTTTCTTTCAAAATGCTGAAAACATTTTACCAAAATACAATTTTAAATTAACTGTCTTGTCGTCATTAGCGAATAAATAAAAAAAAATCTCACGTATAACCTTCTCTGTACATATTTTTAATTTTCCAGCCATTAAAGAACAACAACAACAACAAAAAAATTGTTATTGTTGTTATGGTTACATTGTAATCATCAGGTTTTCTCTCCCCCTTCTTATTACAATTCTAAGTTATAAAATCGGTTTTATTTTTTTATAAAACTTTCTCAATTGTTCTGTTAAATTTGTTATTTTAAAATATTAATAAAATTAAATTTAATAACAAATTTATATTTTGTTTCAGGCATTTCCAATTCATTAAACTGCAATATAATTTTTATTCATACTGTTATACATCATCAATTCAAACTGTTCAATAGATGTATTAGTTTTATAAATCAACACATCCATGTATATATTTATGTTCAATGCATTTAATGATAAGGAGAGGTATGAGACTTATAGCGATCCTTACAATATATATAGTGAGTTTTGCCTGTTTTAACAAGTTATACTCAAGTATAAGAGTGGTAGTCAGGTGATGTTTATTGGCTTAAAACCAATCCTGCGTATTAGGATAGTGGTGGCTATGGTTATTAAAAAACCAAAGACACCAAAATGTATGGGTATTGAACTGGATTCAGACCCATATGACAATATAAGCTAATGGGCTTGGATTGAAAACAGTAAGGTGTTTTCAGTTTAAGACTCATAGTTTTGTATAGTTAAAAGGAGATAAAAGGTGGTTTCTTGAGGTTGCATTAGATCCCGAGATCTAGATGCAGTGCTCTCAGATCCAATGCTCCTCAATGAAAAAGGCCATAAGCCAGAAACTAGTCTGGGGATATTGGATGAGTAAGCATTAGATGGGGATTTCATGCACAAGCCTTCTGGCATCCATTGATTATTCTAGCTTGCTGCGTGTGGCAATATATATAGTGAGTTTTGCCTGTTTTAAGAACAGTTATATACGAGCATAAGAGTGGTGGTCATGTGATGTTTATTGGCTTAAAATGAAATAGATTTGCTGATGTGGTTTTTAATTTGAAGCAAATAAAAGCAAACAAAATTTTATTTTCTTGACTTCAAAATTTATCTGATATTTGGGTTATTCTTTTCAGTTCAAAATATGATATATAGTTTGAGGGAGAAATTAATGAGATGATAACATTTGTATTAGGATTTGTTGTTGAGGATTATGAATAAGCATGATGTGTTGATGTGATTAACAGAATGATTTTAAGATGTTATGCTTATAAAGCAAAGGTATTAGTTAAATTTTATGTTAAAGCTTGTAAGGGTAGCTTACAACCATCCAAACCAACCCTTAAATTTCCACAACATTGAAACTAAACTCATTAAAAACACAGAATAATTTAGACACATGATATCATTATTTTATACACAAACAGACATATAAAGGTATACTTGAAGTTTACTTTAATATGTATCAAACCTGGATAGTGTTAAAATAAAGTAGATACTTCTTATTGAAAAATAAAAGCTTAAACAGAGAAACCATTCATATATATATATCTAGACGAATAATGACTTGTTTGTTAATGAGTAAACATTACTCAGTAGACATGATGATGATCTGAGATCAAGTTAATATATAAGCAACCATGTGTTAGGTGATGAGAGTGGAATTTTCCCATGTAATTTTGCTACATAATTTAATCACATGATTTTGTTATGCAATTTCTATAACAACTATTAATTCACGCAAACAATAGACATATATATAAAGATGGAAAAGCAAATCAAAAATGCAAGTATCCTAAACAACTGAAACAAGGTGCACTATAAAAGAAAAATCCCAGTTCATTTCCATTCTCTTTCATTATTGCCAAATGGTATGATAACCACAAACAGCAAACATCTGGGGATAGAACATTAGAATGGACAAAATAGACGATGTATTCGAAAATACTATCTCTTTTGTGTAAAATTTTGGAGCGTTAGAAGTTGAAGCAAATCAAAATTAATATTTAATATGGCAAAGATTAATGAACTTTAGCAGTACAATAAAAGAACTGAAATAATTTTGCATCGATAATCAGAGACAAAAGACTGTGCTCAATTGAAGAAAAAGAAAGTTTTATCGCCAGTACATACTCAGAAACAATGAGGTAGAATTTTCTTTCGCATAAACTTGGCTAATACCAGATAATAAGCTGACTAAAATTTCATTCTACTTTATGAATTATTAAACAATGTATACTGGTTAGATAAACTGCCATAGGGCTGGAAGGGTTAGCTTAATTACAATAAGCGTAATGATATAACTCTTGTACAAATAATGCCTTAACAGAAGTGTTTGAGGGTATGCAGGAAGAGAGTGATGTTCAAAATGGAAACACTCGTTCAAGCGTGTCGCCGGAGAATCTGAGTGAACGATGGAAAATTTGCCAGAACGGACTATATCCATGAGGGACATTAATAGTGAAATTACAGACTTTAATCGAGAAGATTTAAGCAAGATCAAAATTATTATCTGTTATATATATATATTTTTGTTTGTAAAGTTTTACTTTCATAACTCTCGCACTTGGAAGCTCAGCATGTTTGCAGTCGGAGAGGGTTCATTGCAATAAGAAGTAGCGTAGCACAGGGAGGAAAGGTTTATTAAGTTAGAATTTTTTTTCTTTGTTTTTGTACATAAAATTTAGGTCAAACCTGTCTATAGTGACTTGACGATCGGTCATCATCACTTTAATATGGGATGAAGTAAGAATTTTGGTACTCTTACATATTAATTTACCTGCACTAGTACAAAACAGAGTTTATGTTGTGTTTTTTATTTGTTTATATTTAACTAACAATCATTACATTCAGTTTATTCGGGTATGAATGACTAACATTCTCATGTGAAAGTTTTTCTGTCTACTTCAGGAAACTTGTACATGGGGGGGGGGGGGCAAAAGATCTCTCCAGCAGGAATTGTTCATGGAGCTATTGGACATACTGAAATATAATCTTGTAAATAGTTAGTTAGCTTCGCGATCATTATGACGATGAAATAATATTTTTTTATTTTATTTTATGTTTGTATCTTAGCTAATCTTAGTGACTTTGTAAATAGAGTGTCTATTAATGCATATCTGCCAGGGGCATGGGTTGGTGTAATGAATAATTTAGTTATTGAAATGGCAGAGAAGCGTATCGGACACATATAAGCACATCTTTGGCTATGTGAATAGAATTTCAATTTTTTATCTGTTATTAATAAAAATTGTTAATATTTTAAAATCAAATGGGTCTCTAGTTTATCAAACTCATTCATACATATGCTCATCAAATTTCTTAACTAGATATATAAATATATATGCACACACATATTATAATATATAACATAATAGGATTTGATGTATCTCAAGCAAATAAAAATTTAGTTGCTACATAAAGTAAATTCACCTCTGAAGAGAGCCAAAGGCAACATTCTCCCTGAGTTCGAATACTAAGGTGTAATGGAATCTGAAAGGGGAGTAAAGGTATGGATGCACTAACCTAAATCGTATCTAGATTTAATGAGTAAACTAAGAGCTAACCCATTGGAGGTGGATATGATCATTGGTTAGTTACTTCACCGTGTTTCTCCTAGCATCCTCTCTGAAGACCCTAGGTCCAACTGTGGTTAGATGCATCCCCCTCCCTTCTGGTGGAAAACCCGGATGTTACAAGCTAATACAAACTTTTGATACATAATATTATTATAGCTTTGTAATTTCAATAAAGTCATGGTCATATATATTGCATTAACAGTATTTGTTTCATTTAACAACATGAAGTAGGCAATATGTATATATCTAGTGATTACCAAAGTTTGACTTTTATTAAAGTCCAAAATATTTTTTCTTAGTGCTTTCACGGTTTAGTAGTTAGAGCATTTATCTGCCAAATATATGACCAGTGATTCAAATGTGGATAAAACCAAAATTTTTATAGTAGCTGAGAATATTGCCTGATGAGTTATTCTACTATTGGTCAGTGAATATTATCTAGCTATTTATTAGTTAGAGAATAAAATTAGGAAAGAGTATTTAAACATTTTCACCCTTTGGCAGATAATTAGTCTAGTGAGTGTGATTATCTTCAATATTTATCTATAGAGATCTAGAGAGGCCTGTAAATTCTACTTGCCTTTTTTATGGTCATCATCTGGCAGTGACATCACATCAATTATTAAAAAATTGTATTTATAATTTATTAATTCAAGAATTAAGCTTAGCAGCAATATTGTAATAATATATAATTTTATTTTTAAAAAAATTTGAAAGTTAGAGGAACTGTGACTACACTGGCAATTTTCAATTTTAAACAATTACATTTTTTCTTCCAACTGTTATATTACATACAATATTCTGTTCAATTGACCTTTGTTAAGTTATAAGAAGTATATTGTAATTGAAAAAAAAAAAAAATTGATTTTTAAATATGATTACCCAGAATACTATAAGAAGTGTAAATCATGTGGCAGATTATATAACAAAGAATAAATATATGCAATCTACTTTTCATGTCCAGCTATGGCAGTTGGGATATGCACAGTAAATAAGACTAAATGAAATGAAGAGACAAAGTTCAGTCTTAACTAGTGAATATAAAAGATAAAGACTAGATAACAGTTTCAACTTTGCTTAAACAATTCATGTCCTTTTATTATAAACTAGTCCAAGTATATTATAACTATGCTTCTAATATAAACAATTCAGGTATTGATGTAGTTGGAATGGATTGTATTAATGAAGATTATCTTTCTCTGCATGAAATACTATAGCAGACTGTTAAAGCAATAGAAAGTCCATTACTGAATGCAGTAGTAGATTTTATCTTATGGAATGACAGAGAAAGATCTATCCAAGACAATAGTTCATATAATAAATTACGTAATAAAAATAAAGTGTAGCCTCGATCACATGAAGTTGAATAATCAGGCTTCTTTTTATTGTACATACTAAAACTGATAAAGTCAAAAAATTTTATAAAACAATACAATATAAGAATTTGGGTATATCAAACAAAATCCTATCAGGTATAAAAGTTTATGAATTGTCATCTGATTATAGAATAGCATGTATCACCAGTATTAATATTAAGGTAATGGCAGTAAAGTAATTGGGATTTTGCAGTGCTCTCAAATTCAGAGAGAGAGAGAGAGCCACTTAATATTATTTTTGATTTTGCATAACAACTCATGTTTAATTCTTATGAGACATTGTTATAATAATAATTGATCTTTATTCTATACATCTCAATTGAATTTTATTATTTTTATATATTAATTAATCTTTTATATAGCTTTATGGATTAATTTCTTATCTTTTGTATTAATTTCATATTTAACCTTAACTAAACTATATAGTTGTTTGCAAGTGCAAACAATTTTTTTATTCTAAATAAAAGTAAAAAGCATATATTAAATCAGTGTTTCCCAACCTTTTTTGGCTCGCGTACCACTTGGTAGTACATCATGCTAAATTGTACCACTTCGTAAAAATGATTGTATTTCGTGAAATTTGTTATTGCGAGTGTATTTTATTTGCATTATAAATATTATAAAGTGACCATGTATGTATTCACATCTCATAATGAGACAAATTACATTGAAACACGCCTAAACGTCATGCCAGATTATAAACTCACTGAAATTATAAACGCACTGTAACATATTTATATGTATGTCTTTGTTCAAAGTTTCATATTTTTTCCAAAATAATTTATTAAAGATTACATTATTACATTAAAGGTTATTTGTTACATATTTTGTTCAAAGTGTTTTCTCATTCCTTCATTTGGTTTTCCCGAATTTGAGTCTGTTTTCTCTTTTTCGGAGCATCTTGCTATTTGTTGGGCCATGGAGAGGAAAAATCCAGCATGTCCCAAGTCATGGTAAAAATAACCTCAGGGGTTATCAGGCTATCTCTTGTTCTTGTTTTTTTTATATTGTTCAGCATGAAGTTAATAGGATTAAAATTTTGATGATTAAATACTAGCTTACATCTAGTAATCCACAATAGATGATCAAGAATTAATGAGACTATAATTTCTGGGTATGATCCTTTTCTGATACATTCTTTCAAATTAAATAATTTAGATTGATTTGCCTTGATCCGACTCATTATTTATCTACTATTTTGTCATATTTTGTTTACTAATAAATGGTTTTAATAAAAACACAAAATTATAAAAAACCAATTAGTATATTTTCTTATCATAATCAAATATGTTTATAAAATAAATTTAATGAGATCTTTGTGCTTGTTTCGAACAACATAATTTTTTGAAATTTGGTTCAAAAGATGCGAGGTATACTCTTAAGTCTACAGCTGCATTCAATCTGTTTCGATACTTATTTTTTAAAAATATATATGAAGAAAAAGATCTTCCTATTAATTCCGTACTAGTAAACGGTAATAGTAATTTAAGAGCTTTCTCAGAAAGTTGTTCATATTCTTTAATGTTTAACCAAAAATTAATTAGATTGTGTCGTTTGAATTCTACTTGTAAAGTTCTGTCACATGATAATTCTATTAAATTTTCTTTATCCTTTATTGATAATGATGTAGCTTTTTCTAAATTTTCTGCATAGAAAGGGTTTGAAATCCAATTATCATTTGTGTTTTCGGGTTTTGGAAAATATTTCATGAAAGACGTTTTTAATCCTGTTAAAAGTGCTATTATATTTTCTCGTATATCTTGAGACAGACTAACCTTATTTTCAAACAAAAAAATATGTAGAGTTTCGAATACTTCCAGTTGATTGTTTTCGATACTTATATATATTACTGTTTCCAAAAATCTAATTTCTTAATCATACTTTCAATTTTATCATTAACATTAAAGATCGTTATCGACTGTACATATAAACAACTTTACTGTATAATATTATTAATTAAAATAATTTTTATGAATTATAGGAAAAAACGTTTCTATATTTTTATGATTTAATTTTTTTTTATGTCCGCCATTATTGATTATTTTTCGTGTACCAGCAACTCGCGTACCACCAGTGGTACGCATACCACAGGTTGGGAAACACTGTATTAAATAATCATCTGGTTAATTGTTTCAGGTGCCATATGATTTTTGTGCACTCAAATAATATTGTAGAACACAACAATTCTATTCATTTGGCCAAAGTAAGATTTTTTCCCCAACTTTCTCAGCAGAGAATAGGCCCTAAACTTTAGAATGTCGCTGGACTAAATTGCACTTAAAAAGAATATTATTTATAAGAATATATATTTTATCTTATTCGCTTCTTTTCTGATTACTTAATATTAATTTTTAGCAATAATAATATTTTGTGATACATTTTATTTAAATCTCTAAAAATTTCATTTCTTTTTTGCACTTTTTACAATGTTTTTTATTCATTATCAGACAGTTGCAGGTATAAAGAAATGAATTTTTAGAAATTAATATAAGTAATTCAAAAAGAATGGAAGAGTATTCATATATCTTATCTATTATTGTCTTAATAGAATGTTAAAAAAACTTCTTTTTGTTCACCTTCTGTTTTTTTTATATGAAATAGTGATTTCCATATCTTTGATTTTAGTTAAACATATTCAAAAAAATATTAAATAAAAATAATTTGAAATTAATAAAAAAAAAAATTTAAATGCTTTTATTTAACAAAATTAACAATGAAATATATAACAATAGAATGTTTTAGGTTTCTCCAAGTCATTTGTTTAGTATATAATGGTGTTGCTGACTGAATTTCTAACATGAGGGCAATATATATTTTTTAAAAAGTGTACATTAAAATGTGTTAATGATTAATTAAAATAGAAATAAAAACAATTCTTAATTTCTCATGATTGTAAAAGTTACTTTTTTTAAAATAGTTGGAATTTTATTTTCTCTTGATTATAAAAGTTTATTTTTTTAAATGTTTTTTTCATAAACAAAATAATCTTGGAATTGATTTTTAATGCATTTTAAAATTACGCAGACTGTTAACATTGTTTTTATTGTAGCTTTTAAACAGGAATAATTACAAAAAATATCCATGAATTAAAAAAGTTAAAAATAATATGCTTTTATTTATTGTGCACTAAAAATCCTTCCCCCAAAAAATTGTTTTCTTCAACCACAGTTTAGATTGATTGAATTAATTAATTTTTGTACATTCTATCCTTTTATTTCAAATTAAATATAAAAACTCCAAATTGTGGTTAAAGAAAACAATCATTTCTGGTTTTTTAGTACTTGGAAAAAAAAGAATGCATTTTTTATAAAATATTATATATTTATTTTAATTCACAATGCACATACAATAGGTATATACACATCTATATCTACATAATGCGCATATAATATGTATATACATACCTATATATATATGCGCATATTATAATACTGTTCATTACTATCCTTGAATTTGTGTTTTTTTTGCTGCAGCAAATACTGTATTTTTTATTTTTTTTCAATTTTAAATATCAATATATTTTTATCATTCTCTTTATATATTTAAATGTTAATATTTTAATGGAATTTCATTGTATGTTTTTATAAATGTCTTTCAGATATGATTAAATTTCAGTATCAGTTAGGAAGAGACAATTAAAAAGCATTCATCTTAATGATGTTAAGAGTTTACTGAAATTTATAATGTAGTTCTAAGATTGAGATACTAAAATAGATTGTATTAAGAGAGGGGTGGGGTAACAGTGGCAAACTATTTCTATTTATCAAGTGATATTATTTGACTATATTCCTTTTACTTAGCTAACAAATGAGCTTTATGGCAATGAACTTTAAACATATATAGATATTTGAAATTTATTTGAAAAAAAAAATCATTTGTTTAACTAATGTAATTAAATTAGTGTTTGTTTATTTGTTTTTTTAGATAAATGGCAAATTGATCCATCTGAATTAACTTTCTTAGAAGAGTTAGGCAGTGGTCAGTTTGGGGTAAGATTCATTGAATATTATAATCTGTGCTATAATAGCTATACCATGAATAATAATTTAATTTTTATTTAAAATCTTATATTCATTATTATTGTTTTTATAATCTTTATATTTTTCTTAAATTATACTATGAATAAATCTTTCTTGCATCATAAAATGAAGAAAATTTATTAAACCTATATATGAAAAAGTGTTCATATTCTGTTTTTTTATTTTTTTATTCAGTACTAGCTATGTAAATCTAATGTAATCTATTTTACAAAATTCAAATAAATATTTGGAATCTCATATACGATGATCATGCAAATGAATTTTTAAATTAGACTTAAAAAATTATGATTTGAAATTTGTATAAAAAATGTATATTTAGAATGGAAAGTTTTGATTAAATAAATTTGAGCAATTTACCTTGAATACATATTAGGTATTTGGCGTAATGATAATATGCCTTATATGGATGGAGCATAAGTTAATATCTTTAAGTATTTTAGTGAGGTTTATAGACTTTTAAAAGGCTTTTACAGCAGACATTTTGACTTGGAAATAGTATAGTAATGTTAGACAATTTCACAAACTAAATATTCAAAGAGCAATTTGCTGATGAAAAGTTTGGTAATTTTTTGAAATTTAAAGATAAGTAACCAAGGTTTTACATTAAATTGTTTAATATTTGTGTTTTTTTTTTCACCTGATTCACATTAACATCTTCAATATTGTTATGATATTTAGTAATAGTATTGAAATAATATTTTAATGCCTTGCTAATTATTATACCAAAGAGACTCAATAATATTTGAATCAAATGATTATGATGACCATATGAGATTAGAAAAAATATTTTTATATTTTTTAATCAGTATTGACTGTGTGGTTGAACCTTATTATCTTAGAATGTGGCAGTGCTGTCTGTAAACACTGTTTACACTATGAAATGAACCTGGTCATCCAAAAGTTCAAATATTCTACATCTATGATGTGTCCATGTAAAATGATAATTGAATCAAGAGATTTTCTCCAAAGATTGTAACACTATTACCATAATGTTACACACTTTGGAGAAAACTTTTTGATTAGGTAAACTTTTTTTTATGGTAATTGCCAGACATAATTTATTGCAGTGGTTGAAAAATACAATAAGCTTCTACTTACTCTTTGTCTACATTTTATGACAATGAAATTGTTGCTTCCTCATCATGGCATTCATTTCAAAAACAGTTTTGAATTAACACCTTGTCATAAGTATTATTTCTGAAGCTCATAGTGAATGTTTTGACAGTTATTTAGGTGTTCGTAGATGTGTTGATTTCTGCAATGATTTATTTGATTGTGGTTTAAAGTGTTTTTACTATAATATTTTATAATATCTATTATCCATTCTAAATCAGCAATGCTTTAATTTTAGATACTACTTCTTCAATTAGAAATCACCAATATTTTGACTTCTGTTAAAAAAACTTAGAGGTTCATCTTTTATTTTGAGGTTTGAAACTAATACCAATTTTTTATATATACTTCCTATAACTTCTTTAGTGTTTTATCTATGAAAAAGATAAATATTATATTGAAATGTGTTTGCATTTCCATACTGCATAATACCAGAAGTATAATATTGATATGTGTTTCTGTTAATTGTTTTTATATATATGTATGAGGTAATATTGAAAATATTTTGATTCTTTTATAAAAAAAAATTTTTTTTGGCTAAGAATAAATTATTCACTTATTTCAGGTTGTTCGGAGAGCAAAATGGCGTGGCAGTATAGATGTAGCTGTTAAAATGATGAAAGAAGGAAGTATGTCAGAAGATGATTTTATAGAAGAAGCCAAAGTCATGACGTGAGTATAACAAAGTGTGTATGCTCATGCATTGAAAGCAGTGCTTTCTAAGATGATAATGTGCTAGATTTGAAAGATAAAATTTGTAAATTGATTCTTTTTATATTGATTTGACCATCCTTTTGCATATTTTACAAACTATATTTCCTGGACTTTGAAAAAAAATTCCCATCTTAATTACTTTAATTAATTTCAATTCTGATACATGAAGTTAATTTTTTTTAAAAAATCAACTTTTGTGGATAAAAATACAGTATATAGAAATTAACTTTTGATGTTCTGATAAAAGTAAAAAAAATTTATGCATGTGTACACTACATAAAAAAGAAACTAATAAAAAAAATTGTATTTCTTTAAAAAAAAAATCATTTCTGAATGTATGTGCAAATATTTATTTACAAACACAGACATGAAATTTTATGTAAGTTTATAATACATATGTGTATTATATATCTTGGTAGTAAGTAGGGTCTAGTACCATATAGAATTTGCTTATTGGCAATTATAATTATCTGTTCAGTCATTATCCAGTAGTTTTTAACAAATTTTTTGTTGAGTAAAAATTATTGTAGTTTTTTTTTTTTAAAAGCATATTTATTTATACCTTCCAGACAGTTTTATTTTTCATGCTTTTAGATTAATGTGTTTTCAATACCATGATTAATTGAAAAACTTGATTGAAACTTTAAAATTATATTCACAATATAAGAAAAAAACAATATTTTCAAGATAAATAAAACTTTAGCATGTCTACCAACCATGCCCACAGTTTGAGGTTCAAATGTCGGGATAACTGGTTGTTGAATACAAACCAGAATTGGGATTTTTATTTCAAATAAGACAACCAATATCTGTCAAGCTTGTCATCCAATAATGATCAGTAAAAGGATATTGAATTATTTTTAGCAAAAGATAATGATTTCAGATTAATTTTGATTGGGCAGACAAATTTTCATTGACTGACTGTAAAGTAAAAAATATAATAAAATGCAACCTTTGTTATTAATAGAATAGGTATAATACTTTTGTGGGTATGTGGTCATGGTTGCCTTTAACTTTAACAATAAGTTAATAAAATATTTTGTAAAAAAAAAAAAAACAAAGCCCAGATATTCAAAATTATTCTAGTTGATTAAACTGAAAACGTTGGTTCAAATCCAAGTAGGAGAAAAAAATTATATTCAGAGATGTTATTCTCTTAGTTATCATTATATGGAGATTTCTGGATTATTTTTTCACAAAATAAAAATTTGAAATTGTGGGTTTTTAAAATTCAAACTAATATGACACAAGAGTTTTTATGGAATTTAAAATGGATAACTGAACATAGCGTGAGAATATTATAATGCTATCTTAACTCAAAACACAAGGTTTGAATGC
Organism: Epiperipatus broadwayi; assembly: GCA_028023455.1. Taxonomy (NCBI): domain Eukaryota; kingdom Metazoa; phylum Onychophora; class Udeonychophora; order Euonychophora; family Peripatidae; genus Epiperipatus; species Epiperipatus broadwayi. Next base: position 9,031,336 of record JAQFVV010006222.1, read on the forward strand.
TTGATCTTGCATAATTTATATCCAAAAAACAATTCATTTATTAAAATATTTAAAAGAAACATTATTTTTTTTAAAAACCCTCCATTTATTACTTCCAAATCAGTCACATGAATGTTTGTTATATCATTTCAGCTTAATTAACATTTCAATTATTTATTGTGATTTTTTTCAAGAAGTATAATAACATAATTTTTATACAAAATTATTATTATTTATCTAAAACATTGAAAAAGATAGAAATATCTTATGGATATATAGATATAAAATATAATATAGATAATTATATCTTTTCCAAATATATAAAAATATAATATCTATTTTTCAAGCATATACTAGTATATTTGTATGAAAATTATGTTATTACATCTTTAAAAAGATTATAAAAATTATTGAAGTGCTGAGAGCTGAATTGTAGTGAATTTTTATATAACTGATTCAGAAGTAATAAATGGGAAATTTTGAAGAAAAAGGTGTTTTTTCAAATATTATTTTAGTTTTAAATTGTAATGCATAATGCAAATAAATGTAATACTTTATATAAAAATTAATCTATTTTGAAATTTGCAATAACAAATTAAAATTACCACAAAATATTATTGCAATGAGAACTTAAATCTCACTGATCTTCAATTAGAATCCAACTTCATTTAATATGCAAAGAAACATTTGTATATTTGAATATGAATTCTTAAATCAACTTTTAGAATTGAGAAATTATAATCTATACTACAAAAATAGTCGCTTTAATATCTAACTTTAATTTTAATACATTAGATATGGATTTTCTTCTTCAATGAAGTCATTAGAATATCTGTATCAATAACCTACTACTTTAATCACTGCATATTTTATGTTTTAAAGCCTTATTATGATGAATGTAAATTGATTGACAGAATTGATTTTGTAATTTTTATTTAAAAATATTGTGTATATTATTTAGAAGATAATAGTATTTATTAACATTTTTTTAATAGGTAAGACTGTATTAAGAATTTTATAATTAAGTGACACACACACCCACAAGATATAAAGAAATTAAGCAGTAAATATTATAGGGGGTTAGAAATAAAAAAATTAAACTTTGAAGATTGCAATCTTAATTGAATTTGGAGTAAACCCCCCACCTCCTTAGCATTAAAATATACAGTTATAGGATTAAAAAGAAATGACATACAATTCAGTGATCTGTTGAATTAATCAATTTTGGATTAAAAAATGGATTGGATGTTTTACCTCATTTATAAAATTAATATGTAAGTTTGGGTGTGTGAAGAATTTTGAAGTTATAAGATTGAAAAATAATTTTTGGCTTTTAAAATGAAAAACAAAGTTGTAGGACTACTTGCTTTGCCTTTCATTGTGAAAGACTGTTGGAAATATGCTATCTTATTTTCAAAACTATATATATAAAGATGCTTCTCACTCTAGAACTCATGATGTCATTTAAGAGAGTGGATTAATATTTTTCAATTTAATTAAGTTTACTTATAATTGAATTAATGGTCAGCATATTATTTGTTGTTTAGTAAATAATTAACTGCTTTATTTGTAATTTCAGATATCTTGAGATGTTATCTCAATAATTAATATTTTATTTATTATTAATGAAAAGTAATAATTGAAATATTTTAATAGTAATTGTGCTTGTGATGATTAAATTTTTAGACGACTGATGCATCCTAATCTTGTGCAGTTGTATGGTGTTTGTAGTAACAAGCGGCCTATCTACATTGTAACTGAATACATGAAATTTGGTAAGACAATTGAATTGATGGTGATATTAAAATATTTATAATTGTTACTAAATAATAAATAAATTATTCCATGGAAATAATTCTTCTTTAGTTTTTTTATTATTGTCATGTATGTATTTACTTCTGAATGCCTGTGCATGTAAACATGGTATTCAAATTTACCAATTTAACTGACAGTTAACAACTATAGTAAAGATTGTAAGCAAAAAAAAAATGTAGAAGCTGAAATATTATTTTTAAATATTATGTTAAAATTTATGTAATTAGTATTAAAGTGGATACATTTAAAAAACTACATTTATATTATAAATATTAGTTTTTTTCCTGAAAGCTGCTTGGGTTTACTATCAATAAAATATTATGTACCATATAATTAGAACTAATTATCACTTAATTTTCCTATGCAATTTGACACAGTAGTGAGAATGTGCTGATTCCAAAACTAAACATTCTTGGATTGTTTTTAGCTGAGGAAAGGTGGGAAAAAATTATGTCAAAATTGAATGGAACTATTGAGTCACTTTGGTCCCTAAATATCATTTGATTCCTAAATGAGAGTATCAGCAATAGATTGCTATTGCTTAGCACAGTTCTAGCAACATAATTCTGTAATTTGTATTTTGTTTGACATATTCTGAATTTATTGTAGTATTTTTTGTTCTTAATTTATTTTTAAATAATTTTGCTATTAGCAGTAATTATAAATAAATGCATTAAAAAATTGTAGGAAGTATGAAATAGAAGAAACATCTTTATAGATGAAAAAAATCATGAATACGCATAAATAAAATCATATAAAATCATATAAACCTAATTGGATGAGTTGTAGTGAAGTCAACTGCCAAAATAGGACAAAGAAAAATAATCAAATGAGCAGTTGATTGAGAGGTCGTGTGATATTTGAGCATCCAAATGATAGATTAAGCTTTAACACAAAAATCTTTAATTTTTGAGTCTATCTTTCTATCCAGCACTATACGGCATAGGGCAAAATAATAATCAAATGATTATTGCTTAGGAAGTTATGTGATGTTTGAGCACATGAATAAAATTTATATACAATTGCTCCTGCCAACCAACTAACTTTAAATGGATAATACGAATTTTTGTTCCCATGATTTGACTGAATTTTTGATGAAGATTTATTTACAAAAACTTTTTGTTTCCAAATTCTATTTTCTTCCAGACAACTTGATGTTGTTTTTGAAATTTATATTAAGAATCATGTTTTCATGGAGAAGTAATGAAATAAATGACAAATACTTGGTAGTTTTCAAAAATTTATTCAATGTTATGACTAAGATATTTATTCTTTCATCATTTCACAATATTTTTTATTTTCCATAACTTTGCATTCTATTTGTTAAAATCTTCTAATCCTTTTTTCACAATGTTTTATTTATCCTCTTATGTATTTGAATATAGTGCTTTTATATTCTGATAATAATTGTAGATTTTCTAAGTAAAATAAAAAATATAAAAACATTGTATTCAAATGCATAAGAAGTGGATATTTTGAAAGGTCTTTGAACATTGCAAATTACATGACAAATAAATAGTAGTATCAGGTTTTAGCAAAATTATTTTAAATGCTTAGATTTTCCACAGTTTAAGGTCACTTTTAACTTATTATTTTTCCAATACTTGAAATAAATCTTATTAATAAACCATCTTGAGAATATCTTTTCCTTTTGTTAGTTTCAAATTCATTAAAGAATTTTTATATATATAACTTGCTATATGGTAATTTATAACACTAATTGATAAATTCATATAATCAAAGTATTGAATAACAAAAATCTACATATGCTTTTTTCATTTACCCAGTGAATTATTTGTATTGCTTTCTAAAGATTATCAGAAACTATCATTACTTATAAATTTATTATTTAATAAAGTTTAAAAAAACCTAAACCACTCAGTGGTAATATATTCTTATCAATTTTGACATTATATTAAAACAATGATGTTCAAACTGTGTTCCAGAAAATCTTAGGATTCTGTACAACATCTTTAGGTATTTCTATAAATGCCTATTACTACCTTTTAATATGCAATAAAAGTACATTTACATCTATCACAGTAAAACTATTTTTGAATACACATTACAAACCCGATCAATCAGACATAAATAATAAACTTTAAGTCATACAAGATGGCTGATTTTTAAAACTTGTGGGGTTTGCAACTTGAGTTAATACAAATTTGTTTTTGCAGAACAATTAAAATAGAGCTATCTGATCTGACTATTTTATCTTCCTGTAATGAAATTGTATATTAGTAAAAGAATGATTCGAGAATGTTGTACAATGGTGTTAATTTTCTCTGTACCAGAATGGAGACGATCTACATCCAGACTAAATCTCTCGGTAGTCTACATCTTAAGTTAATATATATGAATAGTCCTTCCATATGGAACCCATGTATTTCTTGAGTCTTATGATTATGCACTAGTAGTATACTTGTATGCAATTAGGAATTAATTAATAATGAGCTCAGAGTTTATATAGTTTGGTTCATATTTTTGTGTATGCAGAAATAAATATATGCAAGGTAAATTCTTTTCAATTCTATTTGTCATAATTTTAAATTAACTTTATGAGTATATTAATTTTCCAATGAACTTTCATTTGCTTTTAATAATTTGCTTTACAATTTTTAAGATTAAAACAATTTTTTTAATCTAAAAAAATTTAACTTTTAGAATGAATGAGCAGATGAAAAGTGGAAAATGCCTATGAAAAAAATCAATTAGTGACAATGAAAAACAATCTCTTACAAATGATGCAAAGACATCTACATATATTTTATCATCTGCAAATTTATCTACTAGCATGAAGAAGTAAAAATATGAAAAGTTGCTTTTATTTAGACAGGGAATGAAGAAGATCTGAATAGATTATATGTTGAATGTGAAAAGATCGTTTTAATAGTAACTTAAATCCTGCAAAATTAAAAAGACAGTATGATCTCTAATCATACACATCTACATATTAAAAATATTAAATATTTTCAATGTAAATGTGAAGAACTGAGAAAACAAAAGAAATGTATTTGCTAAATATATGTATTCTGATATCAAAATATCTCTTGCACTTCAAGTTAGTTATTGAATTGCTAAAGATGACATAAATGCTATAGCTGAAAAGTTAAAATCCTATATTAGCGATATAATACCTTGCAACCTTAGTGAAAAAAATGGTAAAGAACTGATAATCTTCTACTTTCTGATATGATAATCAAAAGATGTATTAAGAAAATTGTACTATTTTATGAATACGAATTAATATCTTGTTAAAAATCTTTTCTCCCTCATTTTATGATACAACTGGATAAATCTGTGGACAGTCTTGGTTTGGCTATTTTTATAATATTGATTCATAAATTCTTATTTCTAGAATCCTAGAAGATATACTTTTTTTGCAAATTTCTTATGGAGTGAACTGCCAGAGAAAACATTTTTGAACTTAATACATTTTCACGTATTAAATATTCCTATTATTGTCTTCATAACTACATACTCATGGTAAAATGAATTTTTAGATGTTATAAAATTATAAATTTCATCAAATTCAAGGAATTAAATCCAAGATTATTTACTTTGTTATGCGATGAATATAAATAGTAATCCTAAAATCTTGCTTTTATATGCCAAAATGTAATAATTATTGTGAGGAAAACTCTTGAGCTGATTTTTTGAGTTAAAAAGAGAAGTAAATTTTTTTTTAAAATAAACATGATTATGCTCCAAAATAGTTCATACATCTCTTCAAAGACTTATGCTGCATGTTAGTATTAAAATTAGATATATGGGCATTATTAATACTAAACTTCTAAATACATGGCCCAAATATTAATAGAAGAATTAGACTTCAGCCAACACACAATCACATCGTCATTTGAATTTGTTGATATCATCAAAAACACTGCCATTTCCAGCGTTCATAGAATGGCCTCTTTTGATGTTACAAAACTCTATAGATCAGTAAACAGAAAAGAATCAATCAAAATTATTAACAAAGTATTAATAAATAAGAAAATAAATACAAATATGAATTTATTAATGATTTCCCCTACTCTTGATAGTCAATGGTATTGTGGCAACATATAGAGATAATGAATAAGAAATGATAGAAATATGGCCAATGGACTTACCTGTCAGCACAGTTATATATAGTTTGATGTTAGCCTTCAAGGAAACCAACATTGTCATTCCAATGTTGAACACGTATGACTGCACATATATACGCTATGTAGATGATATCTTCATATGTACAAGACATCATCAACCATATATTCAGTGAATTAAACACAAATTCAGGTTTAAATTGGATCATTGAAGTGGAAAAAGACAACAAAATCCAATCATCATTTTCAACCATTATTGATCCACTGCTCTGGATGAAGATCTTTACAAGTTCAATCCATCTCCGATTTTTAACCTCTCTTCTCCACATCATACCAGCACACTTTCTTATTTCATCTATCTTTCTCACATGGTCACTTTCTAGATCTTTTGCAATCTCATGGAATCCAGTTTAAGATTTCAACTGTCCACCTATTATCATATTTTCTAACAATATGTCAAGCTCACACTTCAGTTTCTTAATTTTTTCTATGATGTCAGTAACAACTTGTTTGTTCTCTCATCCTTGTATTTCATTTTCGATCTCTTCTTGTTACTTTAACATGCATCTCTCCATATTTCTTTGAATAGTCCAAAATCTCTGTATTGCTTATCAGTTAAGTGTCCAAGTCTCAGATCTGTAAGTAAGAATGTGTAAAACATATTTATTAATAACCTTCCTTTTCAAACAGACATATTAAGTTATTTCTACTAAAAGCACTCCAACCAATTTTAATTCTATGATTAATTTCATCAATTATGTTTCCATTTGTAGTAATAATCTGACCATGGTATTTGTAATTGTTAACTTCTTCTAATTCATCATTATCCATTTTTATTTTCTTATATTGAGAAAATTCATGGAACATTACTTTAGTCTTTTTAACATTTACCTTTAATCCTGTTTTCATATTTTCAACTGATAACTCTTGCAACATTTTCTGAAGCTCTAAAGGATTATTTTCAAAAATAACTACATCATCTGCAAAATCTAGACTTAAATAATCTCCATTTACTCTTATTCCCTTAGTTTCCCATTTTAATCTATAAAATACTTCTTGCAAGACTGCTATAAAAAGTTTTGGACATATTGAGTCACCCTGTTATACATTCTTCTCACTATTAATCTTTTTAGTATCATTATGTAATCTAATTGTTGCTGTTACATTTTTATAAATCTTCAGAATATGATAATATCCTGGGTCTATACCTTGATGATCCAATGCTTTAATTACTAAAGAAATGCTTACAGAATCTAATGTCTTTTCATAATCTACAAATCAAAAGTATAATGACACTTCATATTCATTGGTCCTTTCTATAACTTCTTCCAATACTTGGATATGACCCACTGTGCTAAAACCACTTAAATCCAGCTTGATCTTTTGATTGGTTAAAATCCAGTTTGTTGTAGATGAGTTGTAATTATTTTGGTAAAAATTTTGTATAGAATTGATAAAAGGTTGATAGGTTTTTAATTTTGAATATCTTCTGTATCACTTCTTTATATATTAATATTAATACTGCATTCTTCCAGTTATCTGGTATATCTTTATCATTTAAGCATTTGCTATATAATTTTGCCTAAATTTTTTGTTTCTTCACCTGCTTCTTTTAAGATATCTATTATAATTTGATCATTCCCCTTTATAAATGTAATTGCATGTCTTACTTCTTCATTTAAAATCATAGGCAATTCAGATGTAATAGCTGTAGGAGGTGTTCTTTATTACTATACAATTCTTGGCAGAACTCTTCTACACATTTCATGATATCATCTCTCTTTTTAGTAATATTTCCAAATTTTTTTATTATTGCAGAAATGTTTTCTACCAATACCAAAATGTTTTAACATTCTTGAAATTTTTATTCTCTTCTATAGCTTTCCTTGCTTATTCACAATTACACTTTTTTATATCAATATTAACTCTTTTTTGCTGCACCCTTTTACAAAATTTAACACATTCAATCCTTCTTAATGTATCATTTTTATATGTTTTCATATTCCCTTTTGCCTCCATACATTGTCTCATTTTAATAGAAATGTTATTGATCAATTGCAACTTTATCTATATTGCAGTTTTTAAAAGTGTATCAATTATCCTCTTATTGATTTCATTCAAACCTAAATCATAATGAAATCCAATAGCTTGATTTAAAGTTAAAATGGAACCACAATAGCATACACTACAAAATGTCTATTAAACCTTCCAACATTAGAGAATGCATTAATGTAAAATTACAGGTGCCTACATTACACAAATTTGTGGGTTGAAAAACCTTTTTGTACTGCAATAGCTACTTACGTCAATTTATAGAGACTTAGTTGCTGATTTAATAAAAGCTAGATACAATATAATCCACACAAAGATATAAAACAATTTTAAAAAAATATTTTAAACAAACTGAATAAAAGGAATAATAAAAGCTGGAATGCTCTACTATATTTACCACTCATGAAAAACAAAGTCATAAAGATATCCTCTGATAAATTTAATTAGGTTTTAGAATACTCAATAATCTAAATAGCCTCATTTATAATATGAAAGATAAAATACACAAACTGGACCAACCTAATGTTTACACCATAGGATGCAGCCAAAAGGGCTGTCCATACACATAATACAGGGAGATGAAGGGTTATCTAAAAACAAGAATAACACAATACACTTTAATGTACAAAAAAGCAAAGTCTGATTCTATCAGTACATTGGTCTTTTGCATTTATGAGAAAGAACATTGACATAGTTTGATCCAAGTGTTATTAAAATAATGTGCAAGGAAAGATGACAGGAAGTGCAAGATTAAACAGGTATGTTACATTGACACAATTTGATCCAAGTATTATTAAAATAATGTGCGAGAAAAGTCAGCAGGAAGTGTAAGATTACAGAAGCATGTTTCATTGCACAAAATGAATATGTAATGAACCAAAGATCGAACAGTATTCAAATTAGCAAAAATGGGTCTTCTTACCAGAATAATCATGATTATGATGCACAAGCATTTAAAGTATACTCGGTTCACATAATTCCAATAAAGTATACACAAACTGTTTTTGGCACTTTATATTAATATATGGGCATTGAACATAAAAAACAAATAATGTACAATGTTTTGAAAAATTACATATTTAAAACATTTCCTAAAAAAAACTATCAGAGAATGCTTCACAAATCAATTCATATGCCTGGATCAATTTCAGATTTATAATAAATTATACCATTTGCTAATGAAGGAAAGAAAGCAATTAATTGACATCTCAGTAGATATGACATTAAAATGTGAATACTAGCAAGAACTTGTTGATTTTTGTTTACAAATTCATAGAATATCCAAAAATCTCTAATAAAGCTTAAAAGATCAAATCTTTTACCACAGTTTACTTATGTGGAAAATCTATTTCAAGCTATATAGCAGTGAAAACAGAATATGGATAGACTGGATGACCAAGTGTAAAGTGTGCTTACAGACAACATCAATAGATTACGATTTCAGTATTTTATGTAAAAAAAATGCAAGCTCATCCTATTCAATAAACTTACATACATAGCAATGATTAATAAATTAGTAATTATTCTGTTTAACTTTATGAAAACTTTTTCAATAAAAATTTATAATGATAATAATTTTCTTTTTTATTTCCCTACATAAAGTTCACACAGTATTAATATCTTTTCAATGATTTTTAACAATTTTTTTTATCACATTAAGAGTTCCACAAAGAATTTATAATCTTAATAGTTTCATGAATCAACAAATTGAAGACTGTTGTGATAAAATAATAGCCAATTAGTTCTTCTACAGCTATTGTTAATAACTTACCTTGTTCTTCAGCTGGCAGGAGCTCTTAGCTAATATTCTATTGTAATATACAAAGCCCTATCCATATAAATATTAAAGTCAAGATCAATTAGATTTTAATGTTTGATAATTGCACTTTAAAATCTAATTATCTTACATAGATGCTTTAAAATCTTTGTCAGCTCACTGCTAGTTGAAGAGCAATACTGTAAGTCATGAAACAATTGTCCTGAAAGTGCCGAGTGGTTAATTATTTAGCATATTATCAAATTTATAAGTGTATGTAATCTGTAAACTAATTAATTGATTTGTTTAAATTCTGTGAAGAAGTAAGTAACTAATTATATACCAGCTGAATATTACATAGCTTAATTTATCAGTTTATTTCTAAATAAATAATTATTCTTTATTGGAGACTTTGATTTAAATGCCTAATAACTGATTATTGCTTAATGTTTTGCAAGTTATTTTAAAGCAAGGAAACTAAATTTTTTATATATGTTTAATATTTTGTCATGTGTGAAATCGCTTCTATTTTGATGTAATCTTTTAATTATTCCAGTTTATTTGAAGATTCAAGAATATCATTTTATAAATAATATATATTAGTAGTTTAATAATTCTTTTGAATACATAAATAAAGAAAATTAATATTTTTTTAATTTCAGGATCTTTATTAAATTATCTACGAAAACGTGAACAGGAATTATGCCAAAAAATTAATCTACTGATGGATATGGTTATTCAGATTTGTAGTGCTATGGATTATTTAGAAAAAAATAACTTTATTCATCGGGATTTAGCTGCTCGTAATTGTCTAGCAGGCAGTCAAAATGTTGTTAAAGTTGCTGATTTTGGATTAGCCAGGTAATTAATAATTTTATAAAATTTAATTGATAATATACATTCAAATTATTATATCTAATTTCTTTTTTGGTTAGGTATGTTTTGGATGACGAATATACAAGTTCTGGTGGTACAAAATTTCCTATTAAATGGGCTCCACCAGAAGTTTTGGGTTATACACGTTTTAGCAGTAAATCAGATGTTTGGGCATATGGTAGGTATTATTAATATTATAAAAAAAATATATTATATTTAAATTTTAAGATATTTTATTATGTTTTTTCCCCTAATAGGAGTTTTGATGTGGGAAATTTTTACTTGTGGAAAAATGCCATATGGACGAAGTACAAATGCAGAAGTAGTAGAACAAATTCAAAGAGGTCAGCGATTAGAGAAACCTCGTTTTTGTCCACATAATATTTATACTATTATGAGAAGTTGTTGGGAACAGGCAAGTATTTAAATAATTTTGCTATAAATAAAATTTTTATAATATTCATTTCATTCAATTGTTAATTAATATATATGAAATTAAAGAAACTTTTGAGAAATGCTACATGTCATTTGTTGTCTGTATTGAGAAATTCCTCTAGTCATCATTGAAAGAATCCTATTTAAAGTCTTTAAAAAATCCCTTTTCACAAAAACAGAAATCTTCTCCACATAAAGTTCAATATTTTGATGTTATATCAAGACTGTATATGCTAAATGATGAGTCAGAGATGAAATAAGGGGTCTCCATATGAATGAAATACAAACTCAGTGCATTCTATTCATATGGAAACCCATTATTTTACCTCTCCTCACCCTCTAGAAATCATTTCATCATTAAATAAATGAAGAAAATATAGAAATTTATTGTTTTCCTGAAGGTTTGTGATGATGCTGTTCTAGTTGTATTTTTATATTGGACTATTTTCATCATCTAATATGCGTATTGAATGTCTTTAGAAAAATTTAACTTTATTTAAATATTCCAAATACATTCAACTGTTCGTAATAGTACATCAAACAGGTTAGTATATGCACAATGTTTTGAAAGGTACCTCTTCTTCAGGTGTTGCTGACCTGACCAGTGACAGTACTAGTATGGGATTCAAACCTGAACCTTAGCTTCTTGAGTATTGAATTTTAAAGTAACACTCTAACCAACTGAGCCATCCTGCCAAAGTCCAATATAAAAATACACATAGAAATTAATGTTAATCTTCCTCTGATTGTATAACTATTTGGCAAAATAATTAATGAAAAAACTTTAATTCACACATAATCTCAATATTACTTGAAACACATCAGTTCTTCAGGATACCATAGCTCTGACAAGAGTGACTTAGATTTCATTGAAATATTGGTAATCTCCATTTGCAGAAAGGGTTTCTGTGTTTGTGGATCTTTTTTAAAGAATTTAAACAGAAATGACTGACACCTGATTTCCCAAAAAAATTTAATTTTATCTTTTAAACTTGGAAATTTTTGTTATAATATATATTATTCTGAATTTGGTTTTAAAAATATTTTTATAACAAATAAATCTTTGTAGATTTTATTCTGTTTTAATTTGTTAGTGAAAAGTTTTTAAATATTGAATTTATAAATATTAAAAAACTAAGTTCTTATAGATGTAACATTAATAAGGCAATTAGTACTTTAGCCTATTTTTATATATTGACATATCATACATACATTTATGTAGTATATTTTCCATGAATAATTTACATTAATGATACTAAACATTGGGGTTATATGTCTTGCATTGGTGGTCGAGAGGTCAGTGCAACTGCCTTGCACTTGCAGGCAGTTGCCCGGGTTGCGGGTTTGCGTCCCGGCCGATGCTATGACACTTAAAAAAAAAAAACAAACATTGGGGTTATAAATGATACATCCCCACAGCTGTGTAATAACTTGAATACAATCTCGGTATTGTTAATTAATGGAAATGTTTGCAATTTGTTGTTGCATAGGCAATTTTTTCCTTATGTTATTAAAGTGATATAATATTTATTTTCTATTTTTTCTCTCTATTTGCTTATCACTATATGCTGTTTTGCCATTGTTATTTATTAGTTAACAATTTATAATATTTTCATAATTATTTTATTTTGCAGGCTGTGATTGTTAGTATTTATTATAGTCTATATAATTTTAATTTTTCCGAGCCATTAATTCTTAATACTTTGAGTATTATGAGTGTTATTTCTTTTTTAATTCATTGTACTTCAACTGTTTCATTGTCTTTATTAATTTTTAATATCATTATCATATGGTGTGTGTACTCAGATTTGCATTTTTTTAAAAAAAACTTTTAATTTGTATTTTTTAATTTCATTACTCTATGTTATATTGCCTCACAAAATTTCAGGCTTCATTCTTTGTTTTATATATTGTTCTATAACACATTCCAGCAGATAAATAATTAGTTTTTTAACCATCCAGTTTGAATTTAGGAATCATAAATTCAACTTTTTCTTCCTTCAACAATCTTTTTCATTTTTTACCAATAACTATTAGAAATCTTAAAAATGTTTCATTTGCAAAATGACTTTATTGGGGCTGGTGATGAAATTGAGAATCCATTTTAATTTACATACTTCATTAAAGATAATGCTAAAATATTAGGTTCATACCATTGGTAAAAACCATATATAGTAATTGTTTTCCAATATATAAACACTTAGTTAGCAATTCAAATTACAATGAGGTTTCTCTTCCAATTAGATAGTCATTTATCAACCAATAGCATATGACTAAATTTGAATTTATTAATTTTATTTCTATGATAGATCTCAACATTAATCATTTCTGAAATTCGAAAAACTTTATACAGATATTTTTCAATACAATCATTAGGTTTCTGTATTTGTTGTGTCTGCTTCCATTGAAGAAAAGTTAGTTATCTAGAATTAGGCATCTTCATATATGTATAATATTTTTCACATTTTCAAGTAATATAATTGGAAGCTATTTTGGATAAATAAGATTCAGTAATTTTGGAACTATAGTTGATGAACTTGAGAGGATGTAGAAGCTGAAAAAGTTTTTCCAAAACTATAGTTATTTTTTCATAGATTGATAATTATAAAGGATCTAACAATTATTATGTACCAAATTCTTTATATGAATTTTATTTTCTTTGTTTAAATATCTCTGAAGGTGTTTTAAGCATATATCTGAATAACCATTTCTATAATCGGTATTTTTCTCGAAAAGCAAGGTTTTTTTTCTATTTATCAGTTTTAAATATCTTTGATATTAAAAAAAAATGTAATTTTCTAGTGCCATTATAATTAATTAAATAACTAAGTAAATTTTTTTTAATTGAAATATCGTGTAGATTTCAAAAATACACCATTCGTCATCGGGGGCATCTGTCCAAGTGGTTTCAACCATTAGAGCATATAATTGATGTCTGTAAGGAAGAGAAATCAGATTATTTAAACTTTGTAATTGGATTTAAGTTACAGAAATTCAAATGTCAAGATTGAGTCTAACTATTCATTACTATTAGACTATACTGAAAAGAATCTAATAATTAATAAGCATTTATGTAGAACAGTCGTAGGCTTAAATCTTAGAAAATACTATATATATATTAGCCTGATCACATTCCAGTACTGTTCTAGATTACAGGCATTTAAAAATAAAAACCATTGCTTTATGTAAATTCTCTGCTTTAGGCCATGTTAAAATGACTAGACAATCATGATGATCACCACTAGTAGTTTGCTATTCATTCTCTCGCAACAATTTATCCTAGCATCTCACTATTTAAAACTAAATCATAAACTTGAATAAGTCCTTTAATCATTAATATTGAACCATGTATTGGATGCAATTTGTTCATTCCCCATTATTTTTTAAGATACTAGCATTAACTAAACATTACAACGGATAAGTTATCTGAACAAATAAAGATGATTACTTAAAAGTAAAATGGATAGCAAACTGCCTTTAATTAGATAAATTACTGCAGGACAAAAATATCTAGATAGTGATTGAAACAGGAATAATAAAGATATTACTCACAAAAGTTGGATAGTGATTTAAAGAATAGGCAATGTTAAATATGATGGTAAATTAATAAATTTTATATTAGTGCTTATAATAATGTATATGTTACTGGAAGGATGTGAAAACTGGCTTTGTATAGAATGACAGTGCCAAAAATGGAATGTCCAAGTATGAAATGCTTAGATTGTTACACGTTTCTTAGCATTCTATAAAATACTAAAAAGAAAATCAGCAATGTATAAAATTTTGTCAGCAGTAACGTTTAATGTTGCAAAGCGAGTTACATGACCTTCGACAACAGTCACTAAAGGACTTCCACCATTTGCATTGCTGGCTTTGTTTGGTGATAAGAAAAATATGACTAAAGTTCAAGACAATGCTGCTAAAAACTGCATTTTTTTTAAAATCCAAATTACCTACCAAAAGTCAGTGAACAATGTGAAAATTGATAAGATGGCTATTAAAAAGAACCACGATTTTTGACTGCTGAAGTGCTTATAATGTGATGGTCATAGAAAACAAAAGTAAGTTGATTTATCCTATTAATATACTTCATGAAGCTAATTTGATTGATAATGGAGGATGTGGTAGAATGTTGAAAAAAATTTCATTTAAGAACATTATTCATCACATGGACACCATTTCTTATGCTTGCTTATAACTATTATTAAAACAGGCAAAACTCACTATACGTATTGCCACACACAGCAAGCTAGAGTAATCAGTGGATGCCAGAAGGTTTGGGCACAAAATCCCATCTAGTGCCCACTCATCCTAAGATCTAGGCGCAGTGCTCTCAGATCCAAGGCTCCTCACTGACGAAGCCCACAAGCCAGAAACTAGTCGAAGGCCACAAGCCAGAAATTAGTCTGGGGATATTGGATGAGTAGGCACTAGATGGGATTTTGTGCACAAACCTTCTGGCTTCCATTGATTACTCTAGCTTGCTGTGTGTGGCAATACGTATAGTGAGTTTTGCCTGTTTTAATAACATTATTCATCATAACATTGAACTGTCCATTCATCTTTGTAAGCCATGCCAGAAAAAATAAAAAGGCATTGAAAAGAGTGTTGTAGTAAATCTATTTTTTCCAAAATTCAATTCCCATTGTCTCTTCGATCTAGTAGATTTTCAGTCACATTCAGATGGGTTACACGTTTATAATGGTTTACCAAAATCATCTCAACAAAATTTGTGATTCTCATTCCAATATCAAAAACAGTGGAAGAAATGGTATATAAGCTTGTGGATATATTTACATTGCTTGAATCATCATCGATTCTAAGTTTGACAATTGCAAAGAATTTACTAATAATATGGTGAGAAGGTTAAAGGAGTACTTAGCTGACTTTGAAAAATCAACCATGGTAAGTCTTGCCAACCACAGAGCCCAGGTTTGAAAGAGCTAATCAAGACACTGAAAATGTGTTTCATATGTGGATGCAAGATGAAAATACTGACCAATGGAGGGGCTACATTTCGTGCAACTTATGAAGAATAGTACCTTTCATTCTAGAGTTAAGAGAACACCATATGAAACTCTCTTTGGCTGCAAAGTTAAAGTGGGTCTCACAATATCTTCCTTTATTCCAAGATGTTTCACTGGTAGACATATAGACTGATGAGCAACTGTAAAAAATAAACATTCAAACAATACAAGAAGAAATAAATCATCTTGTGCAAGAGAAAGAGCCTATCGCACAAAACATGGATGAGATTGTAGTCCATGATGGAAGAAATGAAAGTGATGGATGAATACAGGTCTAACAAAGAGGTTCCAGTTCTGCTATCTGCAGCAATTGTTTGAAGGAAACCAGTGGTGCGCAGATGTTCAGAAATTGTCATGCTGTCTGAAGACATAAAAACAATGGAAGCAACAACAACATAGTAGGTTATGATGTTAAGGTATTTTATACTCTTTGCTTCAATATTGAGAATGCTTTTGATGATAAAATTAGATCTAAACTGAATCTGAAGTATAGGCCATAAAAAAAAAAATGAAAATGGATTCCTATAAAAAAATTTTTCTCCTGCACTTTTGGACCACTGTGCGAGTTCCTATCTCAGATGTCATCAAGAGACAAGGTGACTTGCACAATCTGCTGACAGTTGTTATGAGTGACAGATGATGGTTTTACTGACTTTGAAGAGCTGAAGGAATTTTCAACTCTTTGACAGATCACAATTTACTTTATGCCCCAAGGACTTAGTGTGAGTTGAAGATGTTCTTAACTTTCTAGTCAACTGCTTTCATTCAGTCCACAGGTAGTGGCCAAGAGTTTGTGAGATATACTTTCAAGACGCAGTGCCGAAATTTAAAGTCTTTTTGTATGAAAAAGGCAGTTAAGTGCAATATAAAATTCCAGTCTATTTCATAACAACAAAGAATTCAGCACTGATCTTATTCCCTTTATGTAGAAACATTCCATAACCTATATTTTATATTTCTTACATTTTTGTATGTATCTTTTCAATAAAAGCCTTTGCTGAAAAACTGCTTATATTCTTTATAATACATAGGTATTCTATACAGTGTTTAGGTAAAATATGTAAAAAAGTGAAACTCCATACTTTGCCGGCAACATATAAATATATTTAATAAAATATGCAGTATGAAT
The DNA here is from genome assembly GCA_028023455.1 of Epiperipatus broadwayi. Classification (NCBI taxonomy): domain Eukaryota; kingdom Metazoa; phylum Onychophora; class Udeonychophora; order Euonychophora; family Peripatidae; genus Epiperipatus; species Epiperipatus broadwayi. The sequence continues at coordinate 9,048,493 of JAQFVV010006222.1, forward strand.
GTCGATCTGTTTTAATGTACTCCCATAAACATGATTACCATTTTATTGTTTTATGCTTGTGCCAGTTTTAAGTTCCAAAAAAAAAAAAAAGGAAATTTATTTCAAGTATATCAGTCTGAAATAATAAATTGAAAAAATTAAAAAGTTATTTTTTCTTGCTAAAACTTAATAAGAAAATGTCTTCCTACAAATGATAATATTCAAAATAAAACTTTTCAGTTTAATTTTCTGAGGGAAAAAACCCCCATTTAATTCTAATAATTGCAAATCTAAAGGTAAAAAACATTTGAGTATCTAATATCAGTGAACAACATTTGAAATATTATGATTTTAAATTATAAATAAATTTCAATTAAACATGAAAAAATTTACAATTGAATGTTGCAATAAATAATCTACATTTTAATTTGATATTTTAAATATCAAAAGTGTTTTCAATGAAAAATTTATGGGTTAATGCTTTTGAAAGTAAAACATTATTCAATTATCAATCCAGAACAGAAATATTTATTTACACATGACAAACATTATTAATAATGATAAACAAGTTTATCATCATTTATTTTAATTCCCAGGAATTTGAATACTTTAAATAATATCCTCGTTTACGTGTTCATTGAAGAACAAGGGAAAAATATATTTATTATTATGACATGTGGTCTCCAAATTTATAAATCTTTTTATCTTTTCATATTAAGATCTTATATCGTTTAATATCTATTACCAATGGTAATTTTCTGGCTCACCTTCAGGTGCTATATTTTCAAAAATTTGAAATTATAATTTTTTGGATTGTATTTCAAGTCTATCTACTCTCATAAATATTTCATCCATTTTCTTATTTTCAAATCTTGTTTACTCCATATTACATTTGAAAGAAAGATAGTTCAAAATACATTTCTATCTGCTTCATGTTTATAAGATAAAATCATTAATATTATGCCATCTGGACTCTGAGTTTCTATTTATAATTATAATAAGGAAATTCTGGAGTTATTCTAATTAAATGATGAATTCTATCTTTTCCCAAAGACTTTATCATGTGTTTGAAGTGTTTGTATTCAGTCATTTATAGTTAAAATCTGCAAAGCGCATGTGCAACAGCTTAATACTGTTTAGCTATTACAGTTTATAAAACTTCGCGCTATATAAAATAATTGATCTAAATGTATATTGTTTTTTTAGCAGAGTAATATTCGATTATTTATATATTTGTTGTTCACTTGTTATTGCATATACATTTCTGCAATTGTGTCAGATGAATTATATTGTTTCTTAATCACTACAGTCATTTCTTAACCTATGTAAATTATTTGATATATGTCTTTTTTTTTACATTGAATTTTTTTATTTGAATTTCCCCTTCAGATCCATATTAACCATTAACAATGATGCAGAACATGTAAATATTATTTAACAAATAAAAATAATCTGTGAGGAAGTATTCACACAGCATGAGACAAACAATAACCGAAAACTGTCGATCTTTTTGAATTTTTTACAATTTATATATGCTGAGAATTATTTATGTAAGCTTGGATTTACATAAGTCAGGTTACATAAATAGAGAACTGTTTATAATATATCTGTCCTTATAAATTTTACAAGTAAAACAAATTTCTTTTTTAAAATAGTCACATAAACTTGCGATAGAACTCCACTCTCCATTAATACTATGGTTTGGAAATCATTAATAGGAAATACTTATATATTCATTCATGTTAATACTAAAGTTTCAAATGAAAAAAGCTATGAACTCAAGAAAGCCATAATTCACTGTTTTGAAGATGTTCCATTATTATAAATGCACTCAAGTAATATCCTGTATAGTTGTTGCATTATATGAGCAATTGAATTGGTGTTAAAGTTGCCTGCTATTGATAAACAAAAAAAATTGTTAATCAATTTCCAAAAAAGAGGACCAAAAAAAATATCTATGGACACAAGAAACTTGTGTGCTAACATTGAAACTATGGCATCATTAATCTAATCATTATAACAAATCTTCCAAGTTAGATTTATTTCATAGCCATAATTAACCATTGAAAATAAACTTTTAAAACCATCATAGTGAGAAGCTGCATTATCAATAGCCTAAAACATTGAACGTGATTTCAATTCCTTAAATAAATTATCTTATTATAATAAAAAAAGATAGAGATCTCATTATAATATTCTATAGTTCTTAATAAAATATACTGATTACAAAATTATAGCCATCATCTTTATTGATAGTTTATCATTAATAATTGCATTATGCTTCTTTGAAGAATTAATAAGTTTAGAATGGTAGATTTAAAAATAAAAATTACCTGGACTGATTCCCAGCTGAGAAAATTAAGAAATCTATTTGGTTAATTGAATGAAACTGCTGTGCTTAATCTGCCATTTGGATGCTTGAACTTTGTGTGATCTACCAAGCAACCAACCATATGTTTATTATTATTTCTATTATTAAGTGTTAACAAGAACAAATATTGATATTTTACATCTTTCAGTATTTTGGGGAGAGGGGAAGAGGGATATAATATTAAGCTTTTTCTGAAATAAATGTGTTTTAAATTTTGATGAGTCATTAAAATTCATAAAAATATTAAATAAATAAACAAACTTGATTTTTTTATACACTCTCAGTCAGCAATTCATAAACAGAATCTCAAAATTTATAAAATTAATTTGCATTAATTTTATGCGTAATTATATTGATTTATGTGGTTATGATAATTACATTTTTATTTTTTTTTTAGCAACCTGAAAGAAGACCCACTTTCCATGAAATAAAACGGCAATTAGAAGACTTAGCAGAAGAAAAAGATTATATCTAACTATACCAAGCAATTAATTGTAAATATAAAAAAACATAAATCACAGCTCAATTTGTTTATATATTAATTATCTAATATAAATTTTTACTTTTAATTTATCAATATTTTTCCACTTTTGGAGAATATTATTCTTTGATTGAATAAAATTTTATAATCAAGTTTTCAGTGTTTGTTAAAAGATTACTTAAACCACAATGCCGATGAATAATTTAGAGAAACCACAGTATTTTTAAAGTATGCATGAATGCTTGTCAATTTATCCTATCCCAAAAATGTAGTGCGGCAATCTCATTCACTGTCTTGGTTAAACAGATCTCTTAAAATCTAGATTGTAGCAAGCTTTTTTATATTTTTGATCTCAAACATCCTCCTATCATCTAAATCTTCCTTATAACTACTTATTTCACTTTATCTAAACCTTAGTATAGCATCTGAGCATCATCTATATAATATGCTGAAAATCAGGCATATCATAATAGTTTACTTACATTAATCCAAATATATGTATATAAGTTTTGGTTCTTGCTTTTATTTCTTTGGAGTTTAATTAAAACTTCCGGTTTTTACTAAGAATTCTGAATATGCCTTAAGTCCACTTTTTTTTCTTTCTAAAAGGTATTAGCATTATACGAGTATATGAAATTAGATCAAAGAATGAAACCAATTAAGGTAAGTCATCAGTTTAGTGCATTTAGGACACCTCTACCATCAGTGTTAAAACCACATCATATTACAATTATATTTTTACAGGCAGCATGTCTTTACTTTCCAACTAATAATAGATTATCACCCATTTACTGACTAATACTGAATAGTTAGCTGAGTTTGTTATGGACTGACTAATTGAAAGAAAAATCTTAAGTCTGATTGACCTGAAAAATTTCTAAAGTTTACCAGTCCAGACATTCCACAAAAAGATCTTTATACCCTTTTAAATTAAAAACAAAATATAAGAAATCCTAAACAGTCATGCTAATTAAATACAAATTAATACTTATTTTATACCTAACTATTAAACTTAGTTAATTGCTACACTAATTCTGAGGTATTCATTTTGAGTACTGGGGACCCAAACTATTTAGTTATAACAGTACTACAGATGTTACCTTATAATATAAGTAAACTGCCATGTAGTCTCACAAGATTAAAAAAAATATTTTCAAAATGAAAAATACTTCAAATTTATACATTTAAACTTATCTTACTATCCTGTCTCTTAATGTAACTCATTTTCTAGAAAATACATTTATAAATTATAGTTGATTATATACTAATAAAATGAGAAACTATGTGTATTAATAAACTCACCATATCTATTAAAGATAAATATTATTTATTTAAAAAGATTTTAAATTTCATATATTAGAATTTTAATTATTCTATTAAAATTGTAAGATAATAAATAAAGCTCACAACAGACAAAAATTCATGCTTTAATTTCATTTACACTAAAATAATTATCAATTAAAATTTTCATTCTCTCTAATAAAATTTGTCATTTTAAAATGCTTTTATATTAACTTGCCTACGTATGTTTCTGTCTGTATATTCATATTTTTTGAATTTTTAACAGTGAAAAAAATTTGTTCCCCTTCAGAACTTGAATTCACATCCTTACACTTAACAAGAAAACTTCTTAACAACTGAGACAGCAGAAATATTATATTTGTAGAATAAAATTTTGTTCATATTGATTTAACTTGTACTGAATTATTTAAATTTAAAATTCATTTGTTAAAAGGCATATTTTTTATTTTCACATTAAATTATGTCTTGTCAGATTTTTTTATAGTTTTAACTATTTTTTAAAATAATATGTAAATATAACTTAAAAGTAAAAAAAAAAATAATTAAACCCTTTGACGCCCAGTACGACTTTTGTACGACTTGTCTAGAAATTTCTATTTTGAGCTGAGTTTACGCGTAAACGGTAAACGTCACACATATGCGCAATACGTCATTCTTTGCGCCATTTCAATATCTACCTGAAACTCTAAGAATTTTTTCTGTACGACAATTTTTAGATTTTTTATGAATATTTTTAGCAAAGTGTACCTAAAATTTTTTTTTTTTTTTTGATTTTTCTCATTTTATTTATCGTAAAAAAGTTATTCCACAATTGTTGGATCAATTACTGAAGATTTTATTGTGATTTTCCGTTGAAGTTGTCCGTGATTCTGGGCTCTCTTCTCAAATTACGTTTTTGGATAACGTTCAAGGGTATGTAATTACTTTTTTTATATATATTTTTTTTTATAAATTATAATATTTTATATTTACTAAAACAAATAAATATGTTATATAATAATAAATTATAATATTTTCGATGTAATGAAACAAATAAACGTTTTTTGATAACATTCGCGAGTATGTAATTACTTTTATATATATATATTTTTTATAAATTATAATATTTTCTATTTACTGAAACAAATAAATATGTTATATAATAATAAATTATAATATTTTCGATGTATTGAAATAAATAAATATGCTATAGAATAATAAATTATAATATTTTCGATGTAATGAAACAAATAAACGTTTTTTGATAACATTGGAGTATGTAATTACTTTTATATATATATATATTTTTTATAAATTATAATATTTTCTATTTACTGAAAAAATAAATATGTTATATAATAATAAATTATAATATTTTCGATGTACTGAAATAAATAAATATGCTATAGAATAATAAATTATAATATTTTCAAATAAATATGCTTAGAATGAAAAAGTTGGGGATGGGGTATCTGTACTGGTTAGCTAATCCATTTTTGGCATGATTATAAATATGAATAGTGTATCATGCATGACCAAGTTTGAATTTATGGACGAATTATTGCATCAGTGCTAAAGTTATGACCCTCAATTGATTTGTGTCAATTTTAGGCAAGTAATATAGGATATTGTATAAATTTTCTGGCTTCTTCAATCTATCCAGTTATTGTTACAGTGCCATGTATTTGAACTCAGCCTTTCTTCATATTTTTTATGCAAAATAATAAAATATTTATATACAAGTTCATGCTACACAACTGGAATTTCAGTAATATAGGATATTTATACACACTTTCTGTTTCATCAATCCATCCATTCTGTATTATAGTGCCATGTATTTGAACTCAGCCTTTCTTCATATCTTTTATGCAAAATAATAAATATATTTATATACAAGTTTATGCTACACAACTGGAATTTCATGTAATATAGGATATTTTATACACGGTTTCTGACTTCATCAATCCATCCACTCTGTGTTATAGTGCCATGTATTTGAACTTAGCCTTTCTTCCACACATGTAATCATTGTTAATAATAATAAAAAATTATCTTTATTGATTTATTTTTATTATTTTATTTTTATGAGTTTATTTATTTATTTTTGAATTACACTGTTCTATTACTTTTTCTCCACTAAAACCATTCATATTTTTACAGATAATTTACAAAACGAACATATCTGGCTGTGGAATGAAATGGATCACAGCAAGTCAGCTGTTTTAGTAATTTTCTCAGGGAAAAATTACCTCAGGTAAGACTTCCAATACATCATTTTTTTTTGTAAATTTGTGAGGAATGTGAAGAAGCTGTTTATGAAAGTGTCATTTTATCATTTGAATTTCAAAATTTAGGATTTGTGAATCAGTGTAAAAACAAACATTCTTAAATCTGTTATAAATATTGTTTTTTTTAACTTTTTCTTTATGAAATGATTATTTTAACAGCTTCATTATATTCTTTCATATATGTACTTGCTTTTACAACATTATTTTTATATATTTATTACATTCAAACACAAAATATCTAAGTTATTAGAGTTAGGGTAAATTTTTTTAAAAATTAAAGATGGCCGCCTGGTTTTCAAAGGGTTAAATAATGCTTTTATATAAATAGCCAACTAAAAATAGAAAAATAACAAAGTAACCTGCTTCTTGGTTAATTTGCCATTCTTGGAAAATATAGAGATCTTAAGAATCTAGACTTGTTATAAAACAATTGGAAATTTCAGGAATATCGTCATTTCATAAAAGATCTGCAACTCAAGTAAATGATAAAAATCAAAAAAGTCTCAAATGCTTTTATGAAACAATATTCCTATAAATTCCAATTGTTTTATAACAAGTTTAGATTCTTAAGATCACTGATATTTTCTAAGAATGGCAAATTAACTGAGAAGCAGATTACTTTGTTATTTTTCTACTTTTTAGTCAGCTATTTATATAAAAGTATTATTTAAAAAAATTTATATATATTATTCATATGTATTGTTTGTTTCTGATATACTTCTCAAGTTTTTCTTCTTTTTCAGTTGATAATTATTGCATAAGCGTTTAATAATAGATATTTGAAATTGAAGTTTGAGTTCAAATCTCTCTACTTGCATATAAGTGCAATTTAGTAAAACTTTTCTCAGCAGATGCCACATAACAACATATTAAAAAATTCTTGGATTAGTTAAAAGACTATCAATAATTTCAGTTATCATTAAAATAATGACTTCATTCCATCTAAATTGTTACTATACAAATATAATTTACCAAAGAAAAATAGATATATAACAAGTGAAATTTTGAGTTCCTTAACATCAAAGGTTTTGGTTCAGTTTATCTCATAAACTGCATTTGTACAACACTAATTTATTGTTTTTAAATTGACAATGAAGTAATTTATTTCCACAGTTTAATGCCTATTTCATTAATTTTACTGATTTGTTTTTATTATATATATTTATATTTGATGTATTTGATACTGCATCTTCAAAATTATTTATATTTTATATTGTATCAGTTATTATATTTTTAAAAAGCTGCACTCATATATATTAAATAAAATGAACCACAATATGTTAATCATATAATAACTTTGAAATTGATGTTCTTGATCCCAGATAAAATGTGCAATATCTACGTTTTAAAGATAACTCTCATCAGCTACACTTAATTCAAAATAATTGGCATCCTCAACCAATCCTATCCTTAATTTTTTAACTTATATACTTGGAAGAATCTCATTGTTTCGAATCATGATGATGGTATGAACTACAAAATCATAAAAATTATTTTTATAAACAAATTTGCAAATTCATTCAGCTAAATAAATGAACTAAGCAGCAGCAGTATTGACATTCAAGTTATGCATTCCAAGAATTAGATGGAAAGGAATAACATGTTTTACTAATCATCAAAAGCTTTCTTATTGATCAGTGTTCTTTATAAGAATTCTTTAAGGTCAATAATTAATGCAATAGATCATCATAATTAGATGGACAATTGAAATCTTCAACTGGATTCCAAGAGATTGTAAAAGACTCAGAAAGAGACCACATGAGAGATGGATGAATGAAATAAGAAAGTGTGCAGGAGTGATGTGGAGAAGAGAAGCTAAAGATGGGAGAAGATGGTTTGAACTTGGAGAGACCTTCATTGATAATGATGATGAATTAGTTTGTATTTTTCAGTATCTATATCTTTATATATATTCTATTATTATTTATCCTAAATCAAATTGATCAAAAGATATTTGATCATTGAATAGTAGTTTTTTTTATTTATTGACATTCTTTTAACATAATGTAATCTAGAATGTGACCCTCTTATTGATGTTATACCGTTTGCAGCCCCATACAGACACGCTAATGGAAGATTGTTTTATTTTTAAAAGTTCATATTTTTTTTTTTTATCAAAATACCTTCATTAGTTGAATAAATAAATGAATAAGCAATGATGAACTATTTTTAAGAGAAAATTACTTTCTATTTCAATGACTACAATCAGAAATCATTTTAATTCTTCTGCTAATGTCACTGGAAGTTTCTTCAATTTTTCCTCGTTAAAAAAAAACAAAACACACAGTTCCATACCATTAACCAAACAGATTTTTTTTTTTTACTTTAGGTGGAATGGATCTAGAATTTTATAATTTTTTCAGGGCAAATAATTTCAGTCATTTTCATCATGCAATGCTTATCAACTACTAGTTAGATTTGTAAATATTTTTTGTAGTTTACATATTTTTTAATATGTTTTATTTTATTAAGCAAGGATCATACTCAGAATGTCTGCAAATTAAGCATAAAACCTTATTGTTACTTCACAAACTTGAAAAAAAATTAATTTCTTTGGATCTTTTTTGACATTAGATGTAACATGATTTAATACTCATCCTATAATGTAAAATATATTTAAATCGATTAAAATATAATTTAGATCATATGATGTTCGAGCACTATAAATCACAAATTAAACCTAACCCTGTAATATTTAGTTCCATTACTAGTATTTAAACCACACAAAGCAAACTATTAAATATATATTGATTGTTTAATAATAATAATAATAATGATTCATTAAGCATAAAACCATTTAAATATCTTTGTCTATATTATTTGACATAGAATGAATTTCTAAAGTGAAATTGTATGCTGTTTCCTCTGCTACTTTATTTAGGGATGTGATATAAAAAAAATTCCATAGACAAAATGTCTGTATATAGGCAATATGACCAGAAATTCTGTTAATCAAATTAAACATTCCCCTTCTCTGAAATTATTATATAACCATGATAAATTCATTTTCTTCCCAGCCCTTATTATAAAATCATTTTTCTAGCCTCATTTATTTATTTTTCTTCCCATTTTAATAAAAGCTGTCTTGTTAATTGCGCTATTCTATCCAATATTTTTCATTTTTGTTATGGATCAAGTCAAAAAAAAAAAAAATCACAAAATTTCTATCTCTTTTATCTTGAAATTTCTCCTATTCTCTATACAATTTACTCTGATCTTTTTTCAACATTCTATACCTCAAAAATAAATATTCAATATTTTCCTTCCAAAACACATAGATAACATCTACAGTCCAAATTCTTATTTGCTTTCTTTCCTTAGCATCTAAAATTTCTGTTCTTGCATCACCTAACAACATATTTCCTCTAGTGTTATCATACATCTTTTCATACTTCACATATTTTTTATTTTTATATAACTACAAACTAATTCTATTTATTCATTTTCCACAAATCTACTTTTTCTTGAACGAATTTATCTATCTGTTTTCCCATCGTTATATTCATGTACCTATAATAATCAATCTATTAACTTTGCGTATTGGAAAACTTATTTGTTATCCTCTTTTTAGATCAATTAAATATTGTTTTCAGTAATCTACTTTCATATATTGTAAATTTACAATCATTTTTAATTTGATTTTTGATTTTCTTCAGCCTCATCAGAATTCTATTGAATATACATAACTATTTCTTAGTTTAACCTATCTAAAGAGTTCAATACTAATCATCTCTTTCTAAATTATTCTACATATATTGAGAAATATGTCACATATTAAATCAATGCTATTTTAGTTTTTGGTTCTCTTATAAACTAATTTTCAATAATTCCTTTTATCATTTCAATACCTATATTCTTCCATATTGTATAAATTTATTCTTTACCTTTAGTCCTTTCATGAAACATTAATATTTTAGATTTTCTTCAATGAGTTTAATTTTCATATTTCTTCCTATCTACCCACACTTATCTAATAACAGCTCGTTTTCACTTATACTATTTGAAAAGATGTCATATTCACAAAAAAAGAATAGTAATGGCCTTGTAAGTACTTCCACCTGACGCAAGAAAGAAAAACATGCTGATAACAAAACAATGGAAATGCTGACTTTAAAGGGCTCACATAAACCAAATTTAAATAAAATTTTGATATTTAGAAATAAAATATTCAAGTTTTATTATATTTATTGTTGAATATTTCCTAATTAAAATTTAATTTTGTTTGCAACATATCTGAAAATAAAGTGGCTGCTACAATTAGCATAATTTATTTCAATAGAAAGTGAATGTGAAGTTGCTTGTCATACATGTTGCAGTTATTATGGATATGTATTCATAATTCCTCTCCCATCTTTTTTAATCTTATATATTTACAGTGGCACTGATATATATAATGTCCATATTTTTTTGTCAAACAACAACTCTTGAAACAACTAGTCCCTCATGTCAGTAGTAATACAGGTTTTTCACTTCATTCAAGTTCACAGTTCTTTTCCCATGATCTTCATTCCTAATTATATACTCAAAACAAATCTTTTCTCAAACTTGTATTATATCTAATCTTCTTACAATTTCATTATTTATTCTATCTTGCCATTATACATCTCCATTATAACAATTTTACTCATCAAGACTTGGTTCCTTTCCTACACTTCTTCCAGATAATACATCAACCGGGTATACAACATTCTAGATTCAATAGCATTCTTCTATGATGTAATATTCAACAAGTTTCCATCTATTCCAAGCTAAGTGTATTCTATTTATTTTTTGCACATATTTGCAGAAAATCCTTCAGTAGATTAAAATTAATGTTTATTTACTTATTTTAAAATTTGATAATTTTTTTAAATTCTGATATTTATATTGAATTATAAAAAGTTATGGCTGCAGAAAGGAGTTTGCTATTAACTGAAAGGAGACCTTTTGATTCCTCTTGGAGACCTTAAAGGAGGAACCGAGCATGGCAAACTCCTAATGTCCACTTCGTACGTTCTTGTCATTGCAGCTGTTATTACTATGTGATTATTCATATAGTATACGAACATGAATGGGCTGCTCACCAACACACATTAGCCAGCGTGGTAAGTTTATTGGCTTTTTACCTCTGAGTTTAAGATCAAGAAATACCATGGTCTTTTTTCTCAGTTGCCTGATATGGCAGAATGAATGTTTGTATAAATGAAAAATATTTTTCCAATAGATATATACAGACAAAAATAAATCATGGCCCTTATTCCCAGGAAGCTGTAAAGTCACTAACCAAGACAGCATTTGGCGGCCGAAGGTGGAGGGTGCTAAGAATCCCGATTGCAGACCCAGGTTGCCATTTGATGATGACTTTTTATTTAGGTACTTAAAACTGCATATCACTTTCAAGTGAATGAAGATTGCAAGAATTAGAAGAACTATCTTATATTAAATAGGACATTATTGGACTTTGTGAAGTTAGAAGAAAAAGTGAAGAGACAATGGATTTAAAAAGTGGACATGTACTCTATTATAAAGGCACAAATATTGGAAATACAAGTGGAGTAGGATTGATTATAAATAAAAAGTAGAACAACATTGTAGAGATCGATGGTGTATTGAACAGAGTAGCAAGATTAGTTATACAACTTAATAGCAGATACCAAATGCAGATATTTCAGATTTATGCCCCAACAAGTTCTCATAATGATGAAGTAGTAGAGATTTTTATATGGATGTACAAAAGGTTTTTGATCAGGTAAACAGCATTTTAAAATTGTTATGGGAGACTTTAATGCTAAAATTGGTAGACAAATGAAAGTGCTATAGGTAATTTTGGTTATGGACTTGTGGAGTTTGCAGAAAAAGAAAAACTTTATATTATGAATTCTTTTTTTGAGAATTTTTTTTTAAAAGGAAATGGACATGGAAGCATCCAAATGAAGGTACAGCAGAATTGGATTATATTTTGACTAACAGAAAATACATATTTCAAGATTGTAATGTTTAACACAGGAAGTGATCATTGTTTAGTAGGATACATGTTAATGCAAAACTGGAAAGAAAAACAATATTTACAGTTGATATTCCTAATCTTCAGAAACATTCTAATGAATTTAAATTAGAACTTACAAATCGGTTTCAAGTATTAGTAGATTTTGGAACATGATTCAGATTTGAATAAAATTAATATGAAAATAATTGATACACTTAAAAACTGCAACAAAGATGGCTGGTAGAAAAAAAGCAGCAATTGACCAATAAAATTTCTACTGAGACTAGAGAATTTATGAAGAAAAGAAGGAATATGAAGATACACAAAAACGATGCATTAAAAAGGATTGAAATATCGAATTTTGTAAAATGGTGTGGAAAAGAGTTGAAAATAATATAAGAAAGTATAACTGTGAACTAGCAAGGAAAGCTGTAGAAGAGAATAAAAGTCTCAAGAGTGTAAAACAACATTTTGGTATTGGTAGGAAATTTATATCTGCAATAAGAAAGAAAGATGGAATTATTACTAAAAAGAGAAATGGGTAGAAGACTTCTATCAAGTTATATAGTAATAAAGAACAAGTATTTCCTATATCTATTACATCTTCTGAATTGCCCAGAATTTTAACTGAAGAAGTGAGACATGCAATTAAATGTACGAAGAAAAGAAAGGCTCCAGGTAATGATGGAATTATGATTGATATATTAAAAGAAACAGGTAAAGAAATAGAAAAAAATTAGCAAAGTTATATATCAAATGTCTAAGTGATAAAGATGTACCAGATGATTGGAAGAATGCAGTATTAATATTTAAAAAAGGTTATAAAGAAGATATTAGAAATTACAGACCTATCAGCCTTTTGTCAGTTTTACACAAAATTTTTACCAAGAAAATTACAACTCGTCCACAGAAAACATTGGATTTTCACCAACCAAGAGAACAAGATGGATTTAAAAGTGGTTTTAGTACAGTAGATCATATCCAAGTATTAAAAGAAGTTATAGAAAAGACAAATGAATATGAGTTGCCATTATGCTTTGGATTTGTAGATTATGAAAAGGCATTTGATTCGATAAACATTTCTTCAGTGATTAAAGTATTGGATCGTCAAGGTATAGATCCATAAAAATGCAACAGCAACAATTAGATTATATAATGATACTGGAAAAGTCAACATTAAGAAAGGTGTAAGACAGGGTGACTCCATATCTCCAAAACTTTTTACAGCAGTGCTGCAAAAAGTATTTTGTGGATTAAAATGGGAAGCTAAAGAAGTGAAAGTAAATAGAGATTATTTAAGTCATTTAGATTTTGCAGATGATATAGATGTTTTTGCAAATAATGCTTTAGAGCTGCAGGAAATGTTGCAGGAGTTATCAGATGAAAGTAGGACTAAAGATAAATGTTAAAAAGACTAAAGTAATGTTTAATTGATTTTCTCAAAATATGAAATAAAGATGATGAGTTAGATTATTAATACAGATGGAAACATAATGGATGAAATTAATCATAGAGTTAAACTTGGTTGGAATGCTTTTGGTAGAAATAATTTGATACTAAAAGGAAATATGCCTATGTGTTTGAAAAGGAAGGTTTTTAATAAATGTGTTTTATCAGTTCTTACTTATGGATCTGAGACTTGGACACTTAATAGAAGAGCAATACAGAGACTTCAGACCACTCAAAGAAGTATGGAGAGATGCATGTTGGGAGTAATAAGCAGGGATTGAAAATGCAATATATGGGTAAGAGAACAAACAGGTGTTACTGACCTCATTGAAAAAATTAAAAGACTGAAGTGAAGTTGGGCTGGACATATTGCTGGAAGAGATGATAATAGATGGACAATTGAAATCTTAAACTGGATTCCAAGAGATTGTAAAAGACCCAGAAAGAGACCACATGTGAGATGGATGGGTGAAATAAGAAAGTGTGTAGGGGTGATGTGGAGAATAGAAGCTAAAGATCGGAGAAGATGGATTGAACTTCGAGAGACCATCCTGCAGTGGATTGATAATGGTTGATGATGATGGTGATAAAAAGTTATAGCTATAAAATGTTTAACTTGTACTCACTTATTTAAAAAATAAACTATATAATTTAAAGTTTAAAAATGGTCTACATACAATTAAGTTAACTTTTTTAAAAGCAAGCACTTCTTTAGTAACCATAATTAAGGATTCATTAATTTATTAAACAATAGTATTTCTCTTCCCTATTCTACAATTGGCTCTATTTAACTATGAGAAGCACTGTTTTACATAATACAGGTGATCCTCCATTTGTTAATTGAAGGATTCTTACTTAAGTTGAATTTTTCCATATATGATGCAGAATACAAACACTTTATAAGTCAACAAAAGACTAAATATTTTATGTGAATATATCTTGTGATATATCATTTATATATATGATACATATTTTTGTGAATAAAACATGTCATATGTCTTTGAGTTTTCCTATATTTAAGAACAGGATAGATGTCAAAGCCAACATACTGATTTTTCTTTGAATGAATAGTCTCTTGCCTATCCTTTTGTTCAAGAATATCTGAAAAAGCATTTGGCACATATACATATTGACACATCATTTATATGCATCAAATGTTTTTTCAGATTTTCTTGAATAAAAGAATAGGCAAGAGGCTACTCATTCAAAGAAAAATCAGTACGTGGGCTTTGACGTTTATCCTGTCCTTAAATATAGGAACTCAAAGAAACATATGACAGCTTTTATCTACAAAAATATGTACCATATATATATATTGTACTCTGTCAATAGGATAATAATCTCTAGTAATTTTACAAATCCATAAATTAGACTATACTTTTATTTTGTTTAGGTTCAATTTTATACTCTAATTATTTCCATATTAATTTTTAATTTATATTAGCAATTATGAGATCCAAATATCCTATTAGACAAGATCACAAATCCTTTAACATTAAACAAATACCAAAGTATCTACTCAATGGCATAAAAATACCAAGATACTCCTCCTTACTGAGTATCTAGATATTCCCATGACTAACAATAATAATTACATAAATATAATAAAATATCTATAATAATCAACTTTAATATGAATCAATTAATAAGTTTATACTATCACTTTATCGTATGTTTGTTTTTAATCATTATTCTTATAGAGCTATAATTAATAACAATAATATTATAATGAGATCTCAGGATTATCAATGATTTTTAATTAACTATTTATTCAACCTATAAGATATAATGAGGGATTTTATTCAATTCTATAGGTAATGTAATAATTGAGAAAACTGTTAACTATCATAATTATAAATAAAATTATCTTACTATTTTATGTTTTATGATCTAAATTACTTTAATAATACATAACCACTTTTTATTTCGATTATAATAAAATTATTAATAATCTAATTTTCCTCCAAATAAACATACTTTGATATGTTCAGAATATATACTTCATTAATGACTTAGGTGATCATAATAATTTGTAATAGGTCAATATATCTTTTAAAATATGTTATTCTTAAATAATTACTATACATTTTTTTTATATTAACTTTATTCAAATTTTACACTTTAATTAATGAATATAGCACAATTAGTACTCTGTGAAGATGGTGTAGTGATGATAATTCAGACCAAAGAATCACAACTCTAAATACTTAATACAACTTATAAACATTAACTTTATTAACATATTATTTAAAAAATGTTTAATAATTATATTTGAATTAATAAATAGCAAAATAAAGAAAATTACATAATTATATAACACAATAAAATTATTTACACATTCAAACATTTTTATTTTCCCATTTTTATAATTATCAAGAACTAAAATTAAATATCCTCTTTTAATAATATTTTGTTTTATTGTTATAGCTTGACTTTGTTTTCTTACCCAATAAAATTATGTATACCTATTATGCTATAACATGATCAATCACTTTCTATGTTTACTATTTACAATCATTATTGTTTAAAGTTTTGGTTAACAAATATAATTTACTTCAATCTTAATGACTATAAATTGATAAGAAGATAAAAAAATATGTATTGTCTTTAAAATAAAATAATCTTACTTTAATATTCTAAAACACTCATATTCTTATTCTATTATCTCTTATGATATTTACTACTTTTGATCTCTTTCACTCTATGCCAATAAAATGGTAATTAATATTTATTGAATTATTGATTTTCAACAGCCCACTCAATTTTTCTAATAATCTTACTATCCAACTCTTTGAATAAATAAAATAAAATATTGTATACTTTAAAACTATTAAAACTTATCCTATCTTGAAATAACTTAATTTTGGATTTCATTCTACTTTTATGAATATTAATATAATATATTTAAATACATCATAACATAAGAAATATCTGTATTTAGTATATCTAGTACAACTTCAATACTAACCCTCTATTTCCAATTTTAATAATGTAATTTTCCTGGTTTTCATTTCCAAACTATATTTATTTCTTATATCTATTACCACTAATATTCTATATAAAATTACAAGTCAGGATTGAATATAAATACACTATAATTATATGGAATTACATATGAGATCAAAACTTAAATATCATAATATACACTTTTAACATTTTTACCCACATATATTTTATCTTTAAATTATATTTATGGGTAATTAGATTATTATTTATCCCCATTTATTATAATCATTTAATAATGCTTAACAATAAAAAATTTAAACACTTATATAAAGAAATAAAACAAATTATTAAATTTTATAAATTTAGCTATTCCCCCTATCTTTATAATAATTATGTAAATTATAAAACTTAAAAACTATTCAAAGACAATGAGAAAAGTTTTAATCTTTTTTTTTTTTAAACAAAAATAATACAATTTTACTAAGTTTATCTTTGAGGAGTTTTAATTTCTATAGTAACCAAATTGTTTCAAATGTTTTACAATAACTGATAGCTGGTGTTCCCCCTTCTCTGCTCTATTGTTTTCCTGCTAATATAATGAAATTTAAAATTCCAATATAAACAATTATTCACAATTTGATGTTTTCTTTTTATTCAACAACAAAACCTATTTCCAACTTGCTCAAATATATATTTTTATTGTAGATTCCTTTCTTTTAATCATAATATTAAATTTTCACAAATCCAACATTATATTTCACTATCCACATTATCCTATGGGTATTGCTTATAGGTATTATCCTTTGATTCTAATACTTTCTACAACATTCCCTTTTAGTGCAGATTGATCTTATCCTCAACATACGTGATATACATTTTAAATGATTCTATATTTGTCTCCTAAGTTTATTCAATCATTTCCTTCAAGATTCATATCTACTCATTATTTATGATCATTGCTTATTTAATTTTCTCAATCTCATAGTACTTTTCAATTTCATTTCATCAATAAATAATTCACTAATCTTCATAGCAAATAGTTGTTAGAATCTTATCAAAAATGTAGATAAAATATTCCTCTGATTATTTTCTCTTTGAGTTCATATAATATCAATACATCCTTTTAATTTTATATTATTCATCTATAATATAAAAATTCATCTCTAAAGTTTATCATACATAACCGTTTTACTAAAATAATAAATCATCATCTAATATATTTTATATGATTTAAATTATTAGCCAGATACACTTCTGCTTGCTCTCTTTTAATATAAAGTCTAACCTTCCTTGGAAAATATTTCCATTAGCATTATTTAATGATTTACTTTTCATCATCTTGAAGTCTTTACAATACACTTTTATCATGAATATTATTCTTTTGATTCCTCCACATACTCCAAACCAGTCCTTTATAATTTTCATTACAAACATGACAGAATTATTACAGATTGCTTAGTAATTGACTCAATATATAATGCTCACTAATTTTTCATCAAACTCCTTTGTTATCTTATAATATGTTTGCATGAATTCACAACTTTTTCCTTCTATTATTTTTATTCTTTTAGCAGTATAACAATTCCAATATATTTTTCAGGTTACAGAATATTGGTTTACCACCAGTAGAGATTTAACTTTTTTATTCCATAGTTTTCAAAAAATTTTTTTATAAAACTGTTTTAGGTTATTAAATAGATAATAATTTGTTGACTTTTTAAACTAAATTTTACAGAAAACTAATGTACTTCCAATCTGCAAAATTTTCAATCAATTTCCCAAACACATTATCTGCTTATTTTTTATACATTTCAAATCATGATCTCTCATTGATTAATGCTTCTAATCTCTTGATCATGAATATTTAATTAGTTTCAAATAGCTTGAATATTTTTTTTTTAAAAAACCAATATTATTATTAAAAATACTTATTACTAAAAAAAAATAACATATTTACTAAACTTAATAAAAAAAATACAGTTAACTTTCAACTTAATTTAAATAAATTTACTTTTATCTTGTGTAGATTAAATCGTAAATTAATTCTATAAACTTTTTTGTCACAAAAATAATAAAACAAATACTATCTTATTCATTTTTAAAAACAAATTAAGATTTTACCAGAAATAGCCATTACTGTATAACACCTTATGCGCACAGACATGATTATCTATATCTATAGCACATATTATTTATAATATTATATTTAAACTTCATTACAATTTTAAATATTATTAAGCAATTAATTATAAACAAATACTATTAATTTATATTTCATTATTTTATTTCTTATCCGCGTTTAAAATAATACTTCAACCAAGACTTAGAAAATTTATACTAATTCAAGTTAACTAATCTTAGATTCAAAACAACCAAATATCTTGATTTTATAAAAATTTAAATTATTCTCCAAAAATTTACTCCCAATTTATTTTATAATGGAGTGTACCAATATAAAAGGATACAATATATAAATAATATATCGCAAGAGATATTCACATAAGATATTTAGACTTTTGTTGACTTATACTTAACATTTTTTTTTTTTTTGCATAAGAGTCGTCTGTATTCATTTTTAAAATTAAAAAACATTAAGCTTGTATATATTGTTAAAGAAAAATATATGTTAATGTGTGAGTATATAATTTTGATAATTTACATTTGTATATATTTACACAGTACTGTTAAAGTAATGAAAAAATTACATTTTAATAGCTTTTAATACAAAATGTACATATTTATAATTATTTAATTATTCAGTTTTTTATAAGTTTGCTCTCCTCAATTTTAGTTTTTAAAATTTCAGCTACCTTGGCCAAATCTGCTTTTTCTTTGGTAATTTTCTTAACATCTCCAATTAATTTATTTATTTTTTGCAATTTTCCAGCTTGGTAGGCAGTCACCTTAAAAAAAAAAAAGTTGAATTTAAAATAAATGATGTGTATATGTGTCTAATGTTTTTTTCAAATTTTTTTTTAATAAAAGGATAGGCAAGAGAATATTCATTCAAAGAAAAATCAGTATGTGGTCTTTGATATCTATCCTGTCCTTCAATATAGTAAAACTCAAAGAAACATATGGCATCTTTCATCCATAAAAATATCATATATATATAAATGAAAACTTACCACTTTTTTATTTACTTTTATAACTTCTTCGCAAATTCTCTCCAATTCCTGAACATCTAACATTTGATCAAGATTATGGATTTTAACTATCTATAAGAAAAATGCACACAATATTTATAATCATGTATATATAATAAGCATATATTTTTTAAAATATTATTACATATTTATAAATCATTCCCAATACACAAGAACATAATACAAGGTACATGAAGATTTAAAAGATATATTATTACCTGGGTTGGAGATAAAGTAAAATCTTCAAACATTAAAGCTGCAACCTAAAATAATTGCAATTTGATAATAAATTTTATAACTAAATTAAGGACTTCAAAAAAAAAAAAACCATTTTACCTTTCGACAATTATCGTTAGTAATGACTTTTGATTCCAGTAGCATAGCTAACTCATTAACAAACTCAGGTGGAACAGGACTATAAAAATATATAAAATAATGAAATATCAACCATTTTCATTCATTTATTTAAAATTTTTAAACACACAATGCAAAGCAGCTTCGTAAATGAAATCAAATTTTTGTACATGGAAATTCTCTTAGTAGAAGTTAAAGCATCTCTTCAAAATTCTTATGTATATCTCATTTAATTCTTACTCCCTAGTATCCAATTATTTTTTGATTTCTTTGTTTATCTTGTAACTCATTATAAAGATCTAAACAAAAAAAATCATAAAATCTCTTAATTAATTCTCACCCCTTTTACCTTTAAATCTTTACTCCACATAATTTATCCTTGACCTCTTTTAATATTCTACATTCCAAAAATAAGTATTCAATATCCTCCTTCCCATTTCTACATAAACTATATCTATAATCCAAATCTTTTTATTTTTGCTTTCTTTCCTTGGCATCTAAAGCTGCTGTCCTTGTACCAATTAATAATGTTTTCTTAGTGTTATCAAACATCCTTTCATATGTTACATAATTTTTATTCTTCAAAGTATTTTTTATGCAAATTCGTTTTCCATAACTACTTTTTTTCTAGCTAACATTTATTTTTCTATTCGTAATTATGTAATTGCTATATATTCTCTACACTTACATCCTATTTCTTACATAAATACAAAGAAATAATTGTCTATCTATTATAAAAATCTTTCTTGAGCAAAGTGCTTGTTATCTTTTCTGCATATTATAGCTTCCCAAACATTTTTAATTTAATTTCCCTTGTTAAAAAAAATCCATTTTATCTTTAATTGTCTCATTTGCTGCCGATAATCATTCATTTTTCAACAGATCAAAGAAAATAAATATTAAAAAATATATATATAAATGTTTTAAAAATTACATTAAATCAGAACATATCACACTTATTAAGTCCTATATACAAACTTTAATATAATAATTATGTGTTAAAAAATTACAGTCATTAGATTTTTCAAAAATAAATCTTAACCTATCATTAATTTATTGTAAAATAAAAGATTGATACTTTGGCTATGACAAATTATCTTTGGAAATAGAAAGTTGCAAATCTAATTTTTAAATTGTTAAGATTTTTAATAGAAAATTAAAAACAAAAACCTTTCTTTTGTTTAAATCTGTAGCAAAATGAGAAAAGATTGGGAAGAAGTTAAACCCTTTTCTAAATTAAAGAAGCAAAAAATAAAATTACTATATCTCTGAATTATAAGAATTAAATGATTGTTATTATTTTTAATAAAATAAAAATTTCTATTCAAATTTTAAAGAAACTATCGATACAAAAAGGACCATTGGAGTCATGATTTGCCAATGATAGTTTCCAAAAGTCTACAATTTGATAAATGATATGTGTATTTCTGTAATAAGCATTTCTATAGTTCTGAATTCAAGTTCAATGAAAACCATATATATGTATCCAATGTATTGAGAGTTTATATATTATAGCAAACTTCTAAAATATAATATCAGTTGTACCAAGTCTTTAAACATCATTAACCACAAACCAAAATATAATAGAATCTTTATATAAAGCAAACTTTATTAGATTTATTTTTGAAAGAATGCTGTTTTTCATAGTCAATAAATGTACATAATTATATTCTGCTCAAGTAATTTAAATCAACCATTTTTTTATTATTATAAATCTTGCCATAAGATCTATTTCATTTTTCTCGCTTTCAAATAAAGCAAATAAAATCTGTTTTATAAAAGATTTTACACTATTCTGTTTTGTGGTAAATATAAGCTTGTACGATTAATGACAAGTTCTCTTGAAATTGATCCTGTGAGTCTTACATTATCATAATTCCAATTCAGAGTTTGACTATTATATATCATTTAATATTTTATTTCACAGTGAGCTCAATAGAGAATATATTTATAATCTCTTGAAAATACAGATAGTTCTCGATTTATATAATTGATTCAATATATACTTTTCTTTGCTTAATTCAAATTTTCTCTTCAGGTTCATGTTTATTATTCACTATGGTGCTGAATATAAATAAGTTTTTAACAATTGAAAATAAAAACTAATATATTGAAAAAGAATTTCACACGACATGAGATAACTGAAAACAGTATTGTCTCATACATCATATTTTTCACAGTGCTTACTAAATAAGGTTTAAGTACAATAAATCAATGTAATTGATCATAAGGAAATAAAATATAGTTTAATGAAGCAATAGATAGTATTGATTCTAATATAAAACAAAACTCCAATTTGTTTTTTTTTTATATTCTCAACTATTAATTTTGTTTATGCATATATGTTACTATAATCCCTGAGAACTATTATTATAATAAACATGTTGAACATGCATACTAATGTCTGCTTTGACTTTCTGGTAGACACATATTTTATATTATGTTTAATTTAATTTTTCTTTTTGGGAGGTTTTTGTTTTTAAAAGATTTATTTACACAATACATATAAAATGAGAAAGTAATATTTATGATAAGAGAAAAAATATTTAACTAATATACATTTTGTCTAATAATCAGATTTTTTCATTTTAATTCTTTACTAAAGCTGGTATATTTTCTTTTAATCTTATATTCCTACTATATTGACAACATTGCCATAAATATAAATAAGGTGACATGGGATAAAGAAGACTTACCTAGATTCATATGACGATGAATAAAAAAAATACATAATAAATTATATAAATATTACAAAATCAAAAAGATAAAAAATCGAGAAAAAAATAAACATTTGGTTTCATCTTGATGAAATATGAGTTGATAGGTATTAGAAAGAATGATATATGAAAATTATTCATAGGAAAAAATGAAACATAAAGCATATAAATTTATAACTGTTTATTATTTCTGCCATTTCAATGTAAGATCCTGAAATTATTTGATACTAAGATATGATCCACTTTATGGTGATTCTTTAAAAATTTGATCACGTTCTGCAAATATTTTAATGCTTAAAATAATATTTTAAATACAAATAAATGATGCATATATATGTATACATTTTGAATCAGAGAATACAATTTTTGTCATTTTTTAAATGAGCTTGTAAAATTATTTTTCACTAGTGAATTATGTATCATCTAGTAGACATTCCCTTCCTCACTAAAAATAATGTTACATTTAAAAATCATGTATTCTAGTAAAAATATGAACATGATTTGTTTTACATAATACCTTTTAGAATGCTAAACACAATATTTTATTGTTTATCTAGCTTATGATATATCTTGTACAGTTTTTCCATGAAAAACAGGCAAAACTCTATACGTATTGCCACTCGATGCAAGCCAGAGTAATCAATGGATGCCAGAATGATTGTGCATAAAATCCCATCTAGTGCCTATTCATCCTATATCCATATATCTATATCAGTATTAATACTTTTAGTATTACCATGTAGCTTAATCTCTGATGTTGCACTTTCATAAATATTTTTCAGAATTTGACAATATCCTGGGTCTATATTTTGATGTTCTTAAGTTTTAATTATTATTAAAATGCTTATAGAATTAAATGCTTCTCACATTCTATAAATCAATGTATAATGATAATTTTTCTTAATAATTGTATATTATCTGTTGAGTTAAAATCACTTTTAAATTCAATTTGTTCTTTTGGTTGAATTCACCTTTCTTTATAGACAAGTTGTAATGATCAGAGTTAAAAATGTATTTAGAAATGATAGAAGTTTGATAGGTCTGTAATTTCTATTAGTTTTCACTTCTTCTCTTAAATACTATTATTACTTTAGCATTTTTTCAGTCATTTGTATATTTTTATTATTTAGACATCTGATTTATAGCTTGACCATTTTCACTTGTTTTTTTTTTTAAATATCTATAATCCATTATTTCCTGATCTTTTCCATTTTTCATAGATTTAATTGTATGTCTGATCTCTTCATTTAAAATACTTGAAATTTCAAAAAATATTGTAGTATTTATAGGGACTACTTTGTTCACTTATTTTATATTGTTAATTGTAGAATTTTCAGCACATTTCATGATGTCAGCTTTCTTTTTAGTAGTAGTGTCATATTTTCTTTTTATATATACAATATTTCCTTGGGCTACTTTTTTATAGTAATGTATGTAACAGTTCTTAATAATGTCAATTATATTTTTGATACCATTTAGATCTGAGCTATTATGCACATTACTTTGGAAATATATATTTTCTTTTAGTCAAAATATGATCCAATTCTGCTGTGCCTTCATTTAGATAATTCCATATTTACTTCCATTTAGGACTTTTCTTAAAAAAGCAATTCACAGTATAAAGTTGCTTTTGTTCTGCAAATTCCATAAGTCTTTGTCCTTATTTTTGCCTCCAAATTTACCCAAAAAACTTTTATTTTTCAATTATTTTCTAATTCTGCTATTAAAGTCTGCTATGACAATTTTAAAATATTATTAGATCTGATCAAAATCATTCAATGCACATTTTTAAAAAAAAAAATTCATCAGAATGAGAATTTATTGGGGCATAAGCCTAAATTATCTGCATTTGATATTTTCTGTTAAGTTTTTATGAATAATCTTGCCATTCTGATATATTATCAATATTCCACAGTATTGTTTTTCCATCTTTTATTTCTAATAAATCCCATTTCACGTATACTTTCAATATCTGTGTCTTTATAGTAAAGCATATTCCCTTTTTTAATCATTTCTTTATCTTTTCTTCTAATTTCACAAAATCTGATGTCTAATTTGATATCGTTTTTTCAATTTATATAGTTTTCCTTTAATAAAATAAAAATAATCATCAAATGGCAATATAGGCCCATAACTAGGGTTCTTAGTATCTTCTGCCTTTAGCAGTTGCCAATTTCCACTTCGGCTGCTTTCAGAAAATGAAGACTATTGATTTATTTTTTTCTTTTATGATTATAAATATAAAAGAAAATCAACATTCGCAGAAACATGCACCCATTTATCCCATCATCTTAAAGAAAACCTGATATTTTCATTAAAAACTATTAAGTCTTTGACAAGAAAAAAAACATTATTTTTTTTAATTACATACTTTGAAGTAAAAGTCATTAAAGTCACATCACTAGCTGATAAGCAGCCTATCCATGGCCATTTATCATACGACTAATCTCATGATAGTAACTTATGAAATTAGATATCAGGAATTTTTTTCTGCTCAGTTCTTTTAAATATAAAAGGAATAAAAGAGTTTCCTTTCAGTTATAACAAACTTCTTTTTGCAGCTGAGTGAAAATACAGAAATTTTGATTAGCTGGATTCACAAAATTAAACATTGATTATCTCCATATATCATTTCAGAATAGATTATTTGTAGAAGGAATCAAAAAAGTACAAATTCTAAATTTACTTCAAAAGAATAATTTCCTCCATCATTGGAGACAATTCTACTTTTTAATATTCACTATTAATGTAAATCTTCACAGATATATCAATTTTGTTGTTAAATATGTATATTATTTGCTGACTTAATTCATTGATTTACCATACTTGACTAAATCATAATAATAATGCGGAGAAAACAGTAGCAAGATACTTTTTTTTATCTTAAACCATCACTTTTCAAGGCAACTTATCTTTCAAATTATCAATTTTATTTATTGAAAATATGGAAATTTTCTCTCATTTACTCTTATGAAAGTTCAGAATATCTGGATGTGTGTAATTTTCCAAATGCTACACAAATGATCTATTTCATTCATTTATTTAATTGATGAATAATTATTGCAGTTGCAATTTTTATACAGTTGTATGATTCTGTAATAGTTTCTTATTATTATTTTGAAGGAGAAATCTGTCAATAATCAAAGGTTTTGTGTTTGGTTATTATTAAAAAAAAAGAAGAGTTCCTTTTTGAAGTGGAAATTGGAAGAGTGTTAACCATATATCATTTAAACAGGACGTGTTCTACATGTCGGGTATTTAAGGTAGAATAACCAAAAAAGTATGACTCATTTATTTACTATGTATAAATCCAAATCAATAGTAACTGCTCATTCCAGTAGGTGGTAGTAGTATGTAAATAAGATGACAATCTCTCCAGATTTTGTATCACTCTCCATCTGTTACTTTTTCTGCAAGGGCACATATATCTCTAAGTACATAACAAAATAAACTGACAAAATACAATTGAAAATTATTAGCTACCTAATAATATATATACAAATAATCAAATATTTTGCTATGACTGAAAGCAATATGTTTTAAAAATTGAAAATAAATATTTTACACATTATTAGCAGTGCTTGTAAACAAATATGATCATTTTAATTTTAGAAGGAAAAAAAAAGTTCAATAGAAATAAAGATAAAAAGTTAAATGTGAATTTAGCAATCACTATCTAGCAATCTGTGAAACACAAATTTGTCTATATATATCACATACTCTGCTTATTTGATATTATGTAATGCTATATTTTAATTTATGCAGCGTAATTGTAACTTATTGTATTCTGATTTTCTTCATATTCTCCTCTCATTACCAACTAAGATTGTATCTGTTTAGAATATCTGAAACAATCCTTACAGTGTAAATGGGGTTTACATTTTCCACAAAAATAGTGCTCAAGTTCATGGAAAGTAGTTTTTTTTTTGTCTGTTATTGTTTATTTATTTTATATGAACAATCTGACAAAGATGTGAATATGTAATACTAGATTCAATATCATCATATCTAGAAAAAACTCAAGAACATACAGATTGATTTTATGATCCTGCTGTTATGTTTGTAAAATATTCCAAACATCTTTAAATGAAATTTTTTCAGTGTCTAAATATTATGTTGATAAAAGATTCACATTTGTCTTTCATATAATGAATCTTGCAAATTTAATAATTTTTTATAGAAATTATTGTAGTTGAAGTAGTTATATCACTATAATGAATTCCCTATCTTTAAATAGGAACTGCATATTGAAGTGCGTGCTGTACTTCAGACTTTGTCTAAGAAGCTACTACATTTAAATGGATTCACAATTTCCAAGCTAAAAGTTGCTAAAGAATTCTCTTCCATCATTAGCTGATAAAGCATCTGAGATTTTTGAATATTAATTATTAAAACAATAGCTAATGTTATTTTGAAAACATTAAAATATTTTATAAATTATCCTTTCAATTGGCAAAAATAGTACAATTATTGACAAACTATAAAACTAAAAAAAAGTATGAAATTCTTTTTTTACTTTTAATCATTCCAAAAACTACTGATGTAAAAATCAAAAATAAAATTGAATTTAATATCCATCCCTGTTCAACATGATTTTTTGTTTAATTGCATCAAATTTTTCCCCACTACTGATGTCACTATCTCTCATATCATCACCTACGAAATGAGTAAACTTCCGTGGAAAATCAGTTATTTATAATCATTGCAACAAACTTTTCTTGATTAATTGATACTAACATCTTGGCCAAATCTGTGAAAGCAATATATAAATCATGTCTTTTGTTCGTGATTTTTCTTGCATTTTTTTTTTTTGACAACAGAACCATGTCTATAGTGTTTCTTGGTTCTTTAAAACCATATTGAATGCTTATCTATGCCCGGAAGCAAACTATTCAATCAAATTATTGAAAATGTTTTTGTTATAAAGGATAACAATGATGTTCTGTAATAATTATTACAATATTTTTTCTCCCCGTTATTTTTACAAATTAAACCAGTAGATGCATATTGAAAATCAGTTGACACAAAAATAAATATGTTCCTAAAAAAATTCCAATAGGTTTGAAACTATTATATTTCAGAACTTCTTCCTATCCTCTTCTTTTTATTTTCAAGATTACAAAGAACTATTTTAACTTCACCAAATTGATTATATCTCCTCAAATCTAAATGAATTAATAGAACAGAAATAGCATTTAAAGCAATCATTGAATTCTTATATTATTATTCAGAAGAGTGAAATGTTATTATTATATTATCATCATATAAAAGTAATCCATCTACTGATTTAATATCATTATTGCTTTTCAGAGCCAAAGGTTATTTACGATATATTAAAGCAAGATGCAAAGCGACATTAATCATTAAATGAGTATGTCCCTTTCACAGTTTTAATTCACCCAATTATTCTTAAATCTTCTTTCATTTGTTAAATTTTTGTTTTTAAATTCCTATATTGTTTATGAAATTTCAAGTTCATTTTATTATTCCATCAAGAATTCCACTTTTTTTTTTTTTTACTTAAGGCATTAATAATATAGCCATTATCAGAGAACCGTAACTAAGCACCCAGCTCATATTATACAGCATATTCATAGCAATCACTCCATGATATATTTTATTTTTTAGAAGTTTCATTTAAATTCATGAAATACAATTTTTTGAATAATTCACTATTTTTTCTGCTAACATTACATTTAATTTAATATTAAGTAAATTATTACCTTTGAACTTTGAAAAATATTGCTGACATTATTTAATAGAGCATTGTAAAAATCAAGTGACAAAAGGGCTAGTTTACTTGGTATTGTTTTAGCCATCAGATGGTGTGACATAATACTTGTTGATGGCCAAGAAAAAACTAAATGATAAGAAATATATGAATTTTGAAGATAATTTTTTAGGCAAAAAAATAGATTTTATAGATTATTTTAAAATTTATTTATTATATTGTTTGTTATTGTTACGTTAATAAAAGTAAATACTTTAAGTAATATAAATTTGTATTTTTATGCATGCTCATGAAATTCCAGAAAGTAATTATTATATGGCAACAACAAAATAATTTATATAACAAAAAAATACAAAGTTTTACAGATTTTTTTATTAATTTAGTAAAAGTAAAAATTTTAACTAATACCTATAAAACTTTGTATTTTTTTCATTAAATAAATTATTTTCAAAGTCTGTAATGTATAAATGATTACTTTTTGACATTTTATTAGCATACACAAAATCTATCCAAATATTTTATAGCAGATTTTACAAAAACTATTTTGTGAATTAAGATACGAAACTGAGGGGATAAAAATAAATGAAGATTTTCAATATAACTGAATGTCGTAGATGATATAATTGGTTAACAAATAATACTTCATGGCTTTGAGAATTTAGGATTAAAAATAAATGCTGAAATGACTAAAGTAATATTCAGCAATTCTTAAGGCAAAAATAATAATTGATAGTAGTGAATTTGAAGTTAATAATTATACAAAGTTTTAATTATTTTTTAATACAAATAGAAATGTAATTAATAAAATAAATCAAAGGATTAAACTTGAAGAGAATGTGTTTAATAGAAAATAACTTGCTACTAAAAGAAAAAAATACCAAAATGCATAAAAAAAAGAAAGAAGATTTTTAATGTGTTTTACCAGTACTCCCTTATGGATCTAAAACAATGACATCTAATAGGAAAACAATGTAGAGATTTTAGATTACACAGCCAAATATGGAGAGATATGTGTTAGAAGTAGCAAAAAGGGATTGAAAACAATACGTGAGTGAGAAAATAAAAAGGTATAATGAATGAATAAAGAAACTGAAATAGAAATGGATTGGATATATTGCTAGGAAAGATTATAATAAATGGTAACTGAAGTATTACCTAAAGAGATTATAAAAAAAACTTAAGAGATCATATGTGAGATGGATAAGAAAACTTGTTGGTGAAGAGAAAATAAAGTTCAAAGAAATTATCAAAATTTTTAAATGAAAATAATTCTCACTTTAATAATATAAGTGATATAAGATAACTGATATAATAAAACTGTACAAATGCGAGACTTACCATTCAATATAAGTTAACTTGTGATTATTCAGTTCAGTTAAGATATCAACTATCAATAAACGAGAAATCAAAATGGGACTTGCTTTAGCCGTTTGCATTACTTTCCAAAAATAATCTACCATTCCTTCTTCTTGCTGTAATTTATATATATAATATATTAAATACCCTATAAATTTACACATGTATAAATATGTAATAGTATATGCATATATATTTTAAATTGTTCTATAACATGTCTAATAAATATTTATTCCTTAAGAAATATATAGACTTATTTTTAAGTTTCGATAATCAAAATTAAACACTACAACACACAAAAGTAACTAATTTAATCATTTTGTTTTCAATATATTGTATTATAAGCAAGTTCACAGTACTTTGAAATTTTAAGTTTATCTTGCGCTTATATGGTTAAACTGCATATTTTTATCATTATAGTTATCTTAAAAGAAATAATAGTTTGCTATCAATGATTAAAATCAGGAAAGTTTTGTTATTTGAATTGACTTATCTTATATAACTTCTTTTGTTATCCTTTGTATTTTGTCATTATTCTTCCTTCTTTGATATTTTAATATTTATTCTCAGAGTCTTTTTTAAGTATTATATGTCCTTAATAGGATATGAGCAAAACACTATCATATGTATCATCCACAGATTACACAAATATTGTAAATACTGTAATTCTGGGTAATCTTCATGGTCCTTTCATGACATGTTAATGAAAAAGTAATTGGACTAGGACTTCAACCAATTGTAATTTTCTATGAATTGAAAAAAATTTCAATGAATGAATCCAAAATAAAAAGTCTGCATAATTAATACCTACTGCTTTCTGAGTGGAAAGTAATGAAATATGCTTAAAAAAAAAATAACATCAGCAATTGTTCTTAAATAATTAGTAATGCAAAACACAAATATTTTTTATTACTTTAATCAAACCACATCTGCACTATTCACAATATACCAACCTATGGCTACTAAAACCAGAATAGATGCAGAAAAAGATTAAAGATTTGTGAGCGACTCACCAAAATGGCAAGTTATAGGGACCAAAACACAAAAAAGTCCCCACAAAAATTTAAGATTGGAGATAAAGTTCTAATACAAATTCCACACCCAAGTAGACCCCAGGAAAATAAGTACCATAAGTTTACAATACATATGAAGGACCATATACCATCATTAAACAAACAAACAGGTCCCAACGCATTTTGGATAAACTGGGAAGGAGATTCGGGGTACGTATAATGCCCACATCTTAAAACCTTTCTTTAGCTGCTCCGAATAACCTATGATGACCATCAATCAAATCAATCATGCAACTAAAGAATGACAGTAACCATCGAGCAAGGTATAGGCTGCTCCGAATAACCTATGATGACCATCAATCATGCAACTAAAGAATGATAGTAACCATCGAGAAAGGTATAGAAATGATGTAAATTGCAACAGAGAAAAGTAAAAACAACAGGTGGTCAAAAAAAATGTACAAGACTAGGGATATTAATTTTGATGGTATTCCCCAATTAATGCTCAAATGCAGTCACTGGGATGACTTGAGACTAACCAAGACACAGGAGTCAATCCATTCTACAAAATGAATACTCTAATATTTAACTAGATCTTCATGAATCCAGTAAGTCTCGAAAGGGAAGAAGGCTAGCAAATAAATCCATATGCCATCTGTGACAAAGGCATTTTACTGGTTAAGTTTTGACCATAAGGCCATCAAACCCCTTAAGTCTAGATCACCCCGTAATGATATGGCTTAGCCATAAAAAAGATGGTTAAACTACTCAAAAACAGCTACAAAGGTGTGAAGTAGTCAAGAAATAGATTTAGCAACCCTTCATCCAATTCAAAAGAAAAAAATAGCCTTACATTAAAAACATACCAACTCACTTATGGGTGTTAAAATTTGAATACAAATTAAAATTTTAACCTTGTAAGGAAAGGGGAGTTGTAAGGGGATTTACAAACTACCACTCACCAGCACTAAGTTACACCATACTAAGCCTAACCAAGCAGTTGTTAAACAATTGCTTACTCTTTTTCAATACATATATACACTAAACACTAACCAATAAGTTATTTTTTGTATAAAGATAAAGTTTCAAGTTAGACATTAAGAAAATAAATATACCCATGTATATATAGACAATATGACTAACCAAGAGTATTGTAAGTCATCAGTTAACCAACATTATGACATGATACCTAATATCAAGCATATTGCTAAGCAACAGACTTGGAAACGAAAAGGTAATCCCAATAAATATTCATTTTAATAACATTACATTGATGTACAATCATGCAATAATAGACAAATACAGCAAGCATGAGAAAGTCAACATCTTGACAACCGTATTATTTTTTTTTATGTGTGTTCGATTTTGAGATCAAATTTCAATTGCGTAAGAATAATCAGTAATTTACTTCATCTGTTAATATGATAATATTAAATCGTGCTATCATAACTGGCTATGAATATGAGAAGTACATCTTCTTGAAAGTGCTCAGCCATTTAATTTAGTTTTCTATTTATTGTTACAGCTTTATGTTGGAAGTGTGATAGCACAATTTAATATCATATTGAAGACAAACGTAAAGTATAAATCTACAGGTTATTACTTCATCTGTTAATATAAACCAAAACCTGAAATACCCCCAAGATATTCAAGCAAACCAAATGATTTGAGCTAATTGTTAAAAAGAAAAATGTGCATCAATTCATCGCAAAATAATAAATAAATAACCACTAACAATCAGCAAGGGCAGTTTTTTACGCCATTTCCCTATGCATAAAAACCTTAGAAAAGCTACACATACTAAAGAGGGTACTGCAATGAGATATGGATAAAAGAACCATGCCATAGGAGACCGAACCCCAGCTCTTCAAGCCCATAGAAGCGTTTTATGTTAGATGCCTTTCTTAAATACTGGTCAATGATGATCTTCAGTGAATCTCCTGCGTCTTCTTCAAAGGAAACGAACTGGAAAGCATTGATAATCTATGATCCTGGAATGAGAGTGCATCAAGTAAACTTATGGACAGTACATCATCCGAGAAGATCTATCACCAAGAGAAATAGACTTTGAACATGATGGACAATGCTTGCCAGGCTCAGAAATTGATTTATTTATTTTTTATCCTATTGATTTCTATTTTTTATTTTATTTGTTATTATCTTTTTACTTTTCATATTTTTTTTTGTTTCCATGTTTGGAAGTTTATATTTCAGAAAATGGAAAGTTTATTTTAAGCATAGAGGGGGGAAGAGTTAGATTTTGTAACCATTTTATTGTATTTTGGTACTAGTACATATAATAAACTCTACCGCTTGATGGCGCTGGTTTTCTTCCAATGCACATCAATATGCTGCTTTACCGGCCTAACTTATGGCTAACTCTGTAGTCATAATAGGCCATTTGATGGCGATGTATTCTAGCTTTACGTAATAAAATACCATGTCCATTGTGTTGCGAAAGTATTCCTCAAGTGAACGCTATTGACCTATCGCTGTGGTATGATTTGATGGTAGCCGTATTTTAAATACACGAAACTCTTAAAATATTCATTAATGAAAAATGTGAGAAAACTTAATCAAAGTAGTAGTACAAAGTAAGAATTGTCAGCCGATCGCAAAGGTTTTCGTACGATTTGTAACTGAACACAACTACGAAAGGTTAGGTTGAAAAGCAGAGTTGGGCCGAGTTCATGCGGAATGCACGTTTTTGCATGAATACGTGCGAGAATAATATGGTGACTAAAAAATTCATTGAAGCTAAATGAATTACCGTCTAAGTGACTGTTTATTTTTTATTTAATTTGGCCAAAATATTTATAACTTGTATTTTTTATTCAATAAATGTCCAAATTATTTCATGGAAAATTGTTGTTGTTACTTACATAATTGAAAAGAAAACTAAATCAGTTCTCCATCAAAAAACAAACTGTAGGTTTATTAAAAACGAAAAGTTTAAGGATTTCTTAGGAAGCATAAAAATTAAGCAATAATTTCTCAGTAGCATAAATGTGTTTAAAAAAAATATCAAAGAAGTCGATAATTAAAAATTAAACCAACCCACTTTCACCATCTAAAAATAAAGAACTTTTCGGTAGCATAAATTAAAAAAAAAAAAATTAAAGTAAAAAGATGATAATTAAAAAGAAAACCAACCTCCTTCCACCATCTAAAAATAAAGAAGAACTTTTCGGTAGCGTAAATGTTAAAAATATGTACATATAAAGTAAAAAGACGAACCAACCCCCTCCACCATCTAAAAACAAAGTGTTTGTTTTTTAAAAATCAAACCAACTCCCTTCCACCATCTAAAAATAAAGAACTTTTCAGTAACATAAATGTTAAAAAGAAAAAAGATGATAATTAAAAAGAAAACCAACTCCCCTCTACCATTTAAAAACAAAGTCAACCTCCTGTCCACCAGAAAAAAGATGATAATTAAAATCCAAAAAAAGTAAAAATATGATAATTAAAAAGAAAACTAATCCCCCTCCACCATCTAAAAACAAAGTCTTTATTTCTTTAAAAATCAAACCAACCCCCTTCCACCATCTAAAAATAAAGAACTTTTCGGTAACTTATTTTTTAAAAGATATATCCAAAAATAAGTAAAAAGATGATAATTGAAAAGCAAACCAACCCCCCTCCACCATCTAAAAACAAAGTGTTTGTTTTTTAAAAATCAAACCAACCCCCTTCCACCACCTAAAAATAAAGAACTTTTCTTTTATTATCATTGTATATTTATGTTTATGTATTTTTTATTTATTTTTTTCTACTTGACCTTGGTTGTACTTACAGCTATCATGTATACACGTCTCATTACAATCAACATTTAATTGTTGATTATTGTTAATGTTTATACATTTTAATTTATACTCGATATAATATTTAATCAATATGAATACATATTTTATTTGGTTTTATTTGGATTTTATTTAAGTTTTAATATGAATACATAATAATTTTTGTATTTACACACACACGTTTGTTTATTTATACAGACATATATGTGTTTTTTATATACATTTTTGAATTAGTTGTAAAAGCTTTTGTGAGATTTGATAAGAAGGTAATGTGTTTTTTTTTGTAATATAAACCACAATAAAGTGGCCATTGGATTATTAATTTTCTTGCGTAAAATCTTTCAACCTATAGGATTTTTTGTTGAATATGTTGCATATAACTTGTAATTTTTGAACACCGTCACTTTACTGTAATTTCTTTCTTATGAAAACCAGTCTTCTGATTGAAATATTAAGATGGTAGTTTCACATACAAGTAATTTTGTTTCTTATTAATATTTTGGGATATATTTTCTTTATTTAGTTTATATATACGTTTTTTTCTTCAATATATATATATATATATGTCAGGCACTGAGTTCAGGCTATTGAAATGATCCATAGATGGCAGACAATTAACTTTTAGATATGAAAGTTAATTATAATAATTAGTAAAGAATGCATAATGAAGAATAACTTCTGTCATATTATAAGAAATAATATTGACTAAACAAAGGCAGATATTGTTTCCAATACCTTCATTCTTAATTCTCTTTCCATTTTTTTATATTTTATAAATTCATCATGCATCCAATCTTAGCTTAAGATAATTCATTCAATTAGTCTTATTGATTAAATGCATGCATATTTTAAATAATTTAAATTTTACATTAATAGTATTATAGTAAAATCAAAACTGAAAAAAGAAAAACTTCTTACTACAAGAATAAGTACACTTGTGACAGGAATATTATACTGCTGAATTAACTTTTTTCTTTTGGTTTCTGGTAATTCGGGAATTTTTTTCTCTAATTCCAATAATTGTGATACATTTAGACATAAGGGTGGTAAATTGGGTTCAGGAGTGAATCTATAATCTTGCTCCATTTCTTTATCTCTCATAGGTACGGTTTCTCTAAAATAAATAAATTTAAAAATACACATATATTATACATACTGTATTATTATTATAATAGGTTCTAATTAATTTTATATAAAAGAGATAGATGTCATTATATATGCAATGTAGATTGAAACAGTAAAATAGTTCCAACATATTGAATAGGGCAAAAAATCAATATCTGCCAAAAAGAGCTTTTATGTAATATTATTATTGTTATCATATAAATAATTATTGCTGTTATATAAAGATATTTTAATTTATATTATATCTTATGATTTGTTATATAATATATAGTCACCAGTTTCTTTCACTACAAAAAAATCTATAATTAATCAATTTTTATCTTCTAATTATCTATTTTCTATTTTCATCTCTTTATTCACAACATTCTACAATTTTTTTCTTTACATAATATTTTATGATCCTATCCAATTATTTTATCCAACTCCTTATTTCAATAGTACTCTTTCTAGCTTTGCCTTAGCAATACTATATTATAATCATTTACATATATGAGTTATTTATTTATATAGCACTATGTTTTTAATCATTTACATGTATGATATATTGAAAACAATGTCATGATACATGTTACACTTTTACACACATACATATAAACAAGAAAAAATAATTTTTCATAACAAGCCAATTCTTCTACCTTTAAATATTTGGCAATCTAATTATTATTCTTAAGTTTCAAATTTATTTAATAAAAAATAATCTTTTTTTTTTTTTCATTTAAATCCCAAGATATATTTTAGTTAAAAAAGAAAATAATTAAGATATTGCTAAATTAACATTTTTTTTTCATCATACATAACATTTTTAGCAAAAAAAAAATTGCTTTAAAAAAGATGCTAGTCCAAATATTAGATGATTAATTAAGTTTAACTCTATCAAAACAAAAAAAAAAAATCAACAAAGAATAAAATGGAAAGGGCATATTAAATTTTTTTTAAAAAAAGAAGTTTACAGAATAACTGGAATTTATAATTTAATAAAAATCATAAATTTAAAATATCAAATTTTCATTTTCACATTAAAAAAAAAATACACAAATTAGGAATGATTAAGCTATAGTAAAGATTAATTGCAAAATATTGGCTGACAAGCTAATATTAACTGTGCGAAAGGTATTATAGCAAAACTTCAAGAACATTATAAAAAAAAAATCTTGTCATTTTTAAGCACAAAGATATAAATTTAAATCTATTAACAAAATTTTTCAAAGGACAGTGAATGGCATTGCAGAAACTATTTGAAAACTGATTAAGTTTATAATGTTTATAAACAAGGCAAAACTCTCCATACAATAGTGCCACCCTGTGCCAACCAGAGTAATAATGGATGCCAGAAGGCTTGTGCATAAAATCCCTATCTAATGCCTACTCATCCAATATCCCCAGACTAGTTTCTGGCTTGTGGCCTTCGTCAGTGAGGAGCTTTGGATCTGAGAGCACTGCACCTAGATCTTAGGATCTAATGCAACCCTACCCTCTAGCAAACCACCTTTTATCTCTACTTAACTATAAAACTATGACAATGAAATTGAAAACACAAAAAATATTTTCAGTCTAAGCTCAATAGCTTATATAGTCATATGGGTCTGAAATCAGTTCAGCACCCATATATTTTGGTGTCTTTGCTCTTTAACAACCATAGCCACCACTATCCTATTAAGCAGGATTGGTGTTAAACTATTAAGCATCACATAATTGTTTATAAACAAGGCAAAACTCTCCATACAGTAGTGCCACCCTGTGCCAAAATTAAATTTTTTTTAAAAAAAACTTCTTTAACAATTACTCATTTATATTTTCAATGAAATTATTTAATAATAATGTAATAAAAATAAGAACCTTTAGATATGTAAGAATAAGGAAATTTTCAAAAAAACTGTTCTTTTATTATGTATTTTTCTAAATAAACATTCCAGAAAAATGACTTTAAATCCATTAACTTATTCTGAGACATTAATTTATATATTATACTTAATTTTATATATCATCCTATATTTTTTAAAACATTATTTTAACTTTTTACATTTACATTAATATTTATTAAATTGAGATGTGATGTAAAAATGGTTTTACCTTAAAAATAGCCAGAAGTTTCTGTGCAAGGAGCTATACACTCAAAAAAAAATTTGTCACCCTCTCTCTTCAAAAGCTTAATATCACAAATAAACTCATCTACTTCTTAATCTTTATTACCCAATTATTTCTCTAGCCCAGTTGACTTTTTCCCCCCTATTTCATTTTAACAAAAACTGTCTTGATAGTTCTATTATTCTATCCTCATATTTACCAATTTCATTATAATGATGTAAATAAAAAAAAATTATAAAATCTTTATCTCTTTCCCTCTTTTTATCTGTACATTTCTTCAACTCTCATACCTTTCCTCCCATCTTCACATTAAATATACAATCTAAATCATTATTCCATTTTTGCTTTCTTTCCTTGATATTTAAAGCTTCTCCTCTTGCACCAAATAGCAATAAATTTCCTTTCAAATTTATCTGATTTTTATATAAGTCCAAACTTTTTTTTATTCATATTTGTTTTCCAGAATTTTAATCCTCCATTTATCCATTTTTTCGTATAAAGAAATAAATTATCTACTTATTAACTTTGCATCTTGCCCAACTTGTTGATCTCTTCATATAATCTAATTAAACACTAAATTTACTAATCTATTGTCATTCATATATTAAAACCTTAATTTACTTTTAATTTCCTCAGTAAAAAAGAAGTCCACCTTTTAACTGGAGTGACCTCATTGACTGTCTATAATTCACCACCCACTGCATATCTATTTCTATTATAACTAAATGTCTGAATTCCTTGGCCAAAAAAAAAAGAGCATTTCAAATGTTAAAGCAAATACCATCACTCCTTTCCAAATAATTCTACATACCTCATATTTACTATATGAGAAATTGATAGATTTTTAATCAACCTTATTCTATTTTTTACTTTTTCCCCCTCAAACTATTTATATAATTTCATTGTTCATTTAACAAAGTATCTAAATACTCATATTCTTCCACTTCTTCAAGACAGATATCTCACTTTCTGTTCTTCAATATTATCCTTCCCATCAAATAATAGAATCTTCGATTTTTCTTCATTGAATTTTATATTCATACTAATTCCAGCCTCTATATTTTTCTAATAACAATTCCATATCTCTATACTATTTGTAAAGAATGCCATATTTTTTGCAAAAAAAAGAGCTGATACATTATATATAATCTTGCTTTCAATTATAAAAATCTTCATCCCTATTCTTAATCTTTCTATCTGAACCTCCGATTTTATGAGGAACAGAATAAAGTTAGTAATCCAATTTCCATTTAACTTCAAGTGAGTCCAAATCACCAATTAGTACTTAAAAAAATTATTCTTATTAAGATTATCAATCATTCTAACCCTAACACTATTCCCATATTTTCAGGATTTTCTCACAATCTATTTCTATCTATTCTATTACAAGCCTTTTCTATATCTAAACATGCAATAAATAATAGTTTATTTTCCTTATAAAATATTTCAATCAACTGAAATACAATAAATAATTAGCTCTTATTCTATTCTCTGAATGAAATCCATTCTGAATTTCCATCAAAATGTCATTCTCTTCCATCCAAGTCCTAACTCTATCCACACTTATTTATAAACTATGGAATTTATTGCTATTAGTCTGTAGTTAGTTATTAATCAAAACTCTTTTTCTTTTCTTTAATTAATAATCTAATTC
Organism: Epiperipatus broadwayi; assembly: GCA_028023455.1. Classification (NCBI taxonomy): domain Eukaryota; kingdom Metazoa; phylum Onychophora; class Udeonychophora; order Euonychophora; family Peripatidae; genus Epiperipatus; species Epiperipatus broadwayi. Next base: position 9,088,237 of record JAQFVV010006222.1, read on the forward strand.
TCACATTCTTCCCATTCATCCGGAATCTTATTTTCAACTATAATTTTATTAAAATTTTCTTTCAGACTAAGCTTTGTATATTTTCTTAGATCTACAATAATTTCAGTTGCAATATCATCTAATCTTCTTGGTTTCCTTTTTTCCAATCTGCATATTTCTCTATTTAATTCTGCATCTATCATTCTAAATATCTTATCACTTCTCCCTCATTCAAAGTTTTTATTACAAATTCATTAAGTATTTTTTTAAGTTCTTTCTTAATTTCACACTCACTTTAGTGGCATCTTTTCTTTCTCATTTCTTTTCTTTATATATCTCTAAAAAATTTCCAACTCTTTCTTCTCACACTTCAGTGGTTTAACAACAAAATGGGAAAACTTTATACATATAAAATACATTATATATTTTTTTGCAAATTATTCATAATTTAATTTCAGATAATGAAAACAAATTACATAATTTATAGTGTTATAATTAAAAATAATATATAATTTAATATATAATTATTTTAAAGACATCCAGTTATTCAATGATAAAAATAAAATAATACTAATTTATTGAAATGTAAGTAAATTTATTTAATTTCATATAATGTTAGATAATGTCTTCCAAACATTTTTTTTTTCACTTTGTATGTTACCATTTGAACATTAAGTGAATTTGCAAGATCTATAAATTTCCATAGTCATTAAATTATAGGAAGATATTCAATGTCTTTTAAATAATTTATATAACTATAAATATGAACAAAACAAATATTGTTAATCAGCATTAAAGAAAAATGGTATTATGAAAATAAAGATATACTGAATAAGAATAATCACAAAACTCTCCATACAGTAGTGCCATTCAATGCCAGTCAGAGTAAACAATGGATGCCAGAGGCTTATGCATAAAATCCCCATCTAGTGCCTACTCATCCAATATCCCCAGACTAGTTTCTGGCTTGTGGCCTTCGTCAGTGAGGAGCCTTGGATCTGAGAGCACTGCACCTAGATCTTAGGATCTATTTTAACCCTCCAGCAGCTAACTTTTATCTCTTCTTAACTACAAAACTATGAGAATAAAATTGAAAACACAATAATATTTTCAATCTAAGCTCAAACTAGCCAGAAATTAGTCTGGGGATATTGGATGAGTAGCACTAGATGGGGATTTTATGCATAAGCCTTCTGGCATCCTGGCCTGGCACTGAGTAGCACTACTGTATGGAGACTTTTGCCTGTTTTAATAACAGTTACGTGCAAGCATAAGAAATGATGATCATGTGATGTTTAATATCTTACAACATGAATGTGAAGCTTTTTATATTCGTTAATATTTAGCAGCAATAAAAAATCAATAGCAATTACAAAAAGGAATATCAGATTTATTGGAAGATTCACAAACATCATATATAAAATCTAAAAATAATTATGGCTTTCAACTATGAAATGACTGTGTACATCATATAAAACTTAAGCAATGCAGTTAGGCTAAGAATTCTAATAATCTCCAGACATATCTCTAGGCTGACATTTAATTTTGGCTACAACATGTTCAATGATGCACAAGTTCTTCAAATAAGATCATGTTGGGTTTACTGGTTGCTTCTCAGATTAACTAGCTTACTATCAAGTGCCATTTAAATCTAAATTTCTTGATTTTGAACTGCTCTGCAATCAGTTGTTATAGCAGAATATTTGATATGGATGTTAGTTGATTTGCCAACTGTAAAGACCATACTTAGCGAACTTTAATATGTTAATAAATATTTAATTCACATAAGAGCAATAATATATTTATTTATATAATAACAAACAGGTTGAGATCAGTAATATGTAAATTAGCTCAGTACAAGCCTTCTGGCATCCATTGATTATTCTGGTTGGCACAGAATGGCACTACTGTATGGAGAGTTTTGCCTGTTTAATAACAGTTTTGTTCTTAAAACCTTAAGTAAAGAATAAATTGAAAAACTTATATGATGTTTTATTGTTATTAAAATATAATAATTATAGTAAGTTTCGAGACCTTCATACTTTTTTTTTGATAGATTTTTTTTCTTTTTGCAAGAACAACTTCTTGAATAAAATTGCAATGAAGTGACTAATTATGATTATAGTTTTTTTTTTTTTATGTTTGCTTGAGAATATTGCATCTTTTGCATTTTGTATAATTAGAAGCATAGCATTTATAGCTTGCTTATCAATATTATTAATAAGCCCACCTTGTATATTAAAACATGTGCATCACACTCATTAGGCAAACATCAATCTTACAGCAAAGGGTTATTCTGCTCATTATACATTTATAGAGTTACGTAAGTAAGACATTTTTTTTCAAAAAACAAATGTTAACTAATGAGAATTTTCTAAGTATAAAGGTTGTAACAGTGAAGAGGTGACCGATTCTCTTTCCAAGCTGCCTGAAAAACCATCTTGGACTCAATACAAGTCTTATGTAGGACATAGTTTAATTGTTCATCACAAAAATTTTAAGATACCAGCAAATCTAGAACATGTTATATTATGAAATACAGTAGTATTAAATTTTGTTTTAAATTAGGCAAAATTGCTTCTGAAACATTTGAAATGATTCAAACTGGGTATCGCAATGAATTCATGAATCAAGGAATGTTTTCAAAAATTTGTGATGGTAGGGAGCACATAGCATAATTAACTTTTTCTTCCCTTTTTTTTTTGATTTTAATGCTAATATTGCATTTCAAATATATTAAAATAATATATATTGATAAATATAAAATAAAAATATGTTTGCAGATGAATGCTTAAGTGAAGAAATCCCCCAAAAATCTAAAATTATAGTGTGCAATAGGTGAAAGCTTAAAAGATGGAGTTGTCAATACCTACATAAAAATATTTGAGATAAAGTTGAGCTGTATTACATTTAAACTCAATATCAGAGATTACATAAAATGTAATAATTTCTCCCTAATAAAAAAGATTAATAGTCATTCATGTATTTACAAAAAAATAGATTTCAGAATAAGTACATGTTAAAAAATACACATTGATAAAATAAATTTAAGCAATATATAATTCATAAATACAAAATTGTGATATTTGGCAGATGGATAATTATATAAACCTTGTAATAGCTGATGAAATTTTTTGGCTGAAATGAATACTAGAAGATATCAGATTTTTTTTACCCTTCAATATTTACACCTAAATTTTGAAATGGAAGAAAGTAAACGTTAATTGTAAGTTCTAAATACTTATACAAAGACTTTTTTTTTGACCACTGCAATATGTATTTAAATCAATGATAGTATAAGTGAATTTTATAAAACTAGTCTATAGTGGTAAGCTTTCAACTAATTTAAGGATAAACATTTTCAATTATTATTTTTACTATAATAGTTGGTATAGTACTAGTATTTCCAGTAATACATATATTCATATAATACCCTCATGTTTCATATATTTTTATATTAGTATTCTATGAATTCATTAAACTATTACTGTTGACTAATAAAAATAGCTTTTTTGGTGTCATTTCTTTCTTCATGTAAACTATCAATGCTGCTGAAACTAAAACTAAATTTATTACAACAACTCAATAAGCTATTTTTAAATGCTAAGATGTTTGGTTTGTCATTTTTATGATTTTCTTTGCTTTATTCTTTTTTATAGTAGTTTATGCTCTCCATGATAACCAGGTCAACAACTTAATAAACTTAAAAAATGATAATATAAAAGTACTCTGGATATGTTTTAATTAATCAAAGGCATACAACTATGGATGCTTCTACATTTAAATAGAACAAACTTCACTTAAACTATAATAACATTCATTTAGTGATAAAGAATAGAATGAAATACTTATTAAGCTTTCAATAAATATAAGCTTTTGTTTATTATCATTACTAAAAAAAAAAGGGGGGAAATTATAAATTAGTTTGATTTAAATATGGCATAAATCATTCAATAAATAAATAGCTTTACTATTTAATAATGTATAAAATATTATTTATCCATAGTTTATAGAGGAGTTTGTTACTTTTGCTTAAATTTGAAAATAGAAATTTGATTGTTTCAAATACATATATTAAGCTATGCTTATTTGATATTTACATTTATAAAACTGATATTTATGAGGTTGTTAAAAATAAGACTTCATCTTTACCCTATATCTATTCAAATTTTATTTCAAAATAATTTATACCATATTTAAATCAATATATTACATAATTTTCATTCTTTATTTCCAGCAACAATAAATGAAACTTATAACTAGTGAAAGCTTAAAGAATAGGTAGTCTATTCTATTATCATTTACTGATAAATAAGTATTATTTATGCTTAATTTATAGAGAAGTTTGTTCACACACATTAAGCTATGCTTATTTGTTATATATGTGGGGGGGGGGGAAGCCTTTAAATAGCCCTCTGCAAGATAAAGACTTCTCCAGCATACTTCTTGAGAGAAATAAATAAATTAATAATTATCAGACTAGTTAAATACCAGATAGTGAGGTTTTATAGTATCATTTCTTGTTTTGAAATTATGTTAAGTAAAGCTACGTAACCATTTATTGAATGGATAACTGGGTTGGGTATGGGATAATGAAAAATCTTCAGCTTACTTTTAAGATAGAAAAAAACTTCTGAATCTTATCTTCATTTAAATTTCATTTTATAATGATAGCATTAAGATTTAAATAATATTGATTTGAGGATAATTTTATGTGGAAATAGTATTTACCCAGATTTATTTTTGAATATACTTTTATCATATTATATATATGTGCTATATGCACAGATAATGAATTTAGTATATATAATCGAAAGCAAATATAAAATACTATTTGCTTTCGATTATATATACTAGCTTCAATATCTGTGCGTACAGCACATATATATAGTATTTTACAATTTAATGAAAAAAATAATTCAATTATTTTATCATATTAGGAAATTTTAAAAACTACTAATAGATTAATGGTTTTCAAAGAGTATTTATGATAGCCGAATACTGTCAAAGCTGTTTTGTATTACAATATGATTAATACAAACATGATGTAACAACAATCTGTTTTTAAACACTGTTTTCACATATCAGTTTTAATTCCTTTAAAAGTTTAATTTCTGTGAAATTATTTTGTAACTGTGAAAATCTACAATCACATGATCACCATTTCTTATGCTTGCTCATAACTGTTATTAAAACAGATCCCAAGATCTAAGTGCAGTGCTCTCAGATCCAAGGCTTCTCACTGATGAAGGCCACAAGCCAGAAACTAGTCTGGAGATATTGGATGAGTAGGTACTAGATACGGATTTTATGCACAAACCTTCTGGCATTCATTGATTACTCTGGCTTGCACTGAGTGCGCTACTGTATGGAGAGTTTTACCTATTACAATGAAAAAATGTTTGAAAATGCAGCATAGAGATCTGATGTCTATATGTGTACTTCATGATATCAAATAATCTGTTTTAAAAATAAGCATAAGTATAGAATGTGTCCATGTACCTAATTACAAAATTTTATGAGTATTAAAGTAACTCTCTAGCAAGCTCATTATGAAAAAAAAAAGAAAAGAAATTTAAGAAGTTAGATAAAAGTCATCAGCTAATCTGTCTTATAAAATTAGAATCAAGAACTGAGAAATTACTACAATGTAGGTGGTTTGTGTCAAAAGTTGTGTGTGCAAAGTTTGCCACTTGTAATCAAATTATAGTAAATTGCTATCTATATAATATTAAATAAACATCACATGACCACCACTTCTTATAAAACTAGTCTGTGGATATTGGATGAGTAGGCACTAGATGGGGATTTTATGCACAAGCCTTCTGGCATCCATTGATTACTCTAGCTTGCTGTGTGTGGCAATATGTATAGTGAGTTTTGCCTGTTTTAATATTAAATAAATGATAAATATACGTTTAAGAGATTGTGATCTGGACTAAATAATGTGTACCATTCAGTATGAATGTGCATCCTGGGAATCATTTGCTTTCTCACATGTTTTTATTCTTATGCTTCACGAATGTGTTATGGAGTAGAAGTTTGAAATATAAAATATATGAAGTTAAAACATATCTTTAAAATATGTGTATGAAATTAAATTACAATATGAGCTACATATCTCTTACTCACTTAAAAAAGTGAAGTAAATGTTTCAGAATGCATCCAGAGTGTGAAAGGTCTGAGCAAATGATGGCTGTGATATAACTGAGCTAAGATAAAAGATGCATTAATAAGAACAAAACATAAAAATATAAGAAACATTTCACAAATGATCTTACTAAAGAATGCTTCAATGTGAATCCACTTACAAACAATTATCTTCTGAAGCACATATTGGATAATATGGAGGAAAGAATATTTAAATGTGATCTTTGTTCTATAAATTGTCCTCAATTATGTAGTCATAGATCATCACATCATAAAAAGATTTTAAAGTTAATAGATAGAAAACTGTCTTTTGCACAATAAATGGAATAATTATACAGATAATGTATTACAGATACATAATTATGAGGAGTGATATATATATAAGTTAATTAGAAGAAAAAAACAACAGAGTTATGGAAAATGAGTAAGAATAAAAATAATAATTTGCAATTACATATCTGGAGCAAGCACATGAGCTTTGAATACCATGGAAAGGAGGTAAAATGAAATAATAATTAGAACTATATATATGGATATGGGAAGGAAACTATTGAACATTTGTTTCTAGAATAGTGATGAAAGAGAATCAGAATAAATAATGAAAAAAGAAAGAACATAAAGAGAATGAAAGAGGTAAACATTTTCTAACAACCATGAAGAATATGAGAATAGGATATTATAATTAACAGAATAGCTTTTATTAAAACAAAGAAAACAAGAATGAGTTAGTGCTGGGAGAATAATTTTGATATAGGCAATAATAAGAAGATGAGTTTATAGATAGTATGCAATAATTTCAAAAGGAGAAAATATTTAATTCGGCTAACAAAATTTCTGAATATATGCACAGAGAACTTAAAATTTTGTTTAAAGAGAAGCCATTCTACATCACATATACTGCATAGTATATTAAATATGCCATACAATTATTTAAAAATTAAAGCTTACCCAGACTGATCATCAAAACTTCTGGTCTCATTCACAACTACTCCTCCATTTTCAATAACATAAATCTGGCGTTTAATTTCATAATCTAAAATATATATATATTCTCAAGACAATAAATGAGATCAGTATAATTTTGAATTCAATATTTGCAATCATAAATTAATTAAATAGTTTTAGAAAATTAAGAAGAAATTTAAAAAAAAGAAATCATAAAATCAATTATTTATATCTGCACCAATATATATAACTTTGCTTATATTAACATGAATATTTTCTGATAAAGGATGTCAAATATTTTTTTCAATCTTTTCTATATGTTATGACAGATAAAAGTCATTATATAAAGAAAAACAGTAAATGAATGGTTTTGATAACTGTGATCACTTTTGTTAGGGATAGGATGTTGTTCAATATTATTTTCCATTGCTTAAATGATATCATTGTATTTTTTCACAGGTCAAGAGGGACTAGATTCCAACAGAGAAACCTGATTATAAGTTTGTAAAGCATTAATAGATTAAGTTATATTTTTGATGAAGCAATAAAAAAATTACATTTAAATTATTATAAAGTATATGATTAGTCAATATGCTAAATTATATATAGACTGCATATAAATGCATCATTAATAAATAATATTATAAGATAATTTTTCAATATATTAATCATATAATTTAATATGTTACATGCATATTTAAATCAATTAATGCAGTTTATATAAAATGAAATTAAGTTTCCTAAAATATACTTATATGGGTGCTTATTAGTTGTGTAAAGGGCAGCACAATAACAATTAACAATTATAAATTTCATAAAATTTATCAACATCTTTACAGACATATATTAATGGGAAGATTTGTAAAAAATTAAATTGATTATATTTTTTACCTATTCTGAATGTGTCCTTGCATTTCATAATTGTATTTCATCTTTCAAACTTAGAAATAAAACAAATGAAATCTGCTTTATAAAAATAAGATTCAAACCTATTTTCATTTGTAGTTAGTGATATTGGGTTAGACACGGCTAATGAAAAAGATTCCCTGATTGTTCCCATGAGTTCAGAATTTGATCATTATATAATTTATTAGTTAAATAATGAGCTAACAGGTGATGCTTTATTATATGAAAAATTATGATTATAATATGTAATTCTGGTTCATTCCATTTTCTTTGTTTTTTTTGTTGGCTAATGTGAAATGTAACAGAATCTCTTCACACTATATACATTCATTCTCAGGCCTTTTCTTTGGAATTCAATAACTCTTAGTCAGTTTTAAAATGTTTGCAAGCAAACTTAGATTCCATGCATACCCACAAATAGCAATCAGAATTCTTTTCATCCCATTTACTGATATTACTCAACAGGTATGGCATTATTCCTTTCCTTATCTTAAAAAAAATCATTTGACATATATAATAGTAAATGATTTTGATTTCTGCACAAATAATATTTGTAAAACAATAAATGGAAAAATAAATCACAAATTTAAAGAAAAAAGTGCTTCAATTTAAATTTTAAAAAAAAGTCAAAATAATTCAATCTATTAAAATTATTATTAAATGATTATTTTTGCAATAATTATTGCAGTGTAAATTTTATAGCTTAATCGTGAAAGTAAGATAAGTAGGAAAAAAATAAATTAATCAATAAATACAGATTGGTAGTATTTATTAAATCCACATTCGATACTATTCTATGTCCAGATTAGTTTCGGGCTTATGGTCTTCATTACTAAAAAGCATGAACTTGGATCTATTGTATCTGAATCTATTGATTATTCAGGCTTACAATAAATGAAAATATTTGAATATATACTCCTGAAAAATATAGTATAATCTAGGCTATACGATGTAAATACAAATATTATTTTATATGAAGTAAAAATGGCATTTATATCAAATAAAAGACTATTCATAATCTCTAATTTGTTGCATTATTTCATGATTCCAAAGATCTGGTTTTATCAGATTACAATGAGATTTGTTCCAACAAAGCCTTATAGAATGAACAAATTGTTCAAAAAACTCTTTTTTTTCAATAAATTAAGAATTATATAACAAATACATGTAAGATTCGACCACTTTGTTTTGATTCCAATCCTTGTCACATATTTTTTGTTTCATATTGATGAAAATCCATCTTTGAATCAAGCTGAGAAAATCTATATCAAGCCACATGATCATGATATAATTTCTTCTTTCTAAAACTGTCCCTCATTTTTTCATATAATAAAAGTTTTGAAAATTTTAAACCAATACTTTTTTCAATGTTTTGACTTTTAAAAATTGAAAAAATATTTATCAGTTATTGTAAACAATTTTTAGTGATAAATACAGTATTTATTATTATTTATTTTTATATTTATAAAAATGATGATCTACTGTTAAAATTTTTAGTAAAAATTATTTATTGTTAAACATGTAAATAATTATAAAGTATAATATTATATATTAATATAAAAATACAATGTGTGATCTGCAGGTACTATATTTGCCAGAAATATGTTTGTATGCATATATATATAAATTGCAATCACTAAAGGGTTTGCCCCTAGATTTATTATTTTGTAAATAAAATAAAAAAAATTGCTATCTAAAAAAATCAAAATGTAAATAACCAGGCAATCTGAAAATAAATTGCCCAAGATATTATGATTGCAATACACAGTATACAATGCAAACAGTTAATATGTTTACTGAATAAAAATCTATATATAAATTTATGAAAAAAAAATTAATTTGCTTTCCAAAAAAAATCAAAATGCAAACATGCCAGTAGTCTGTATAAACAAATGCAAAATTTGAATATATATATATTGTTAATTATGCATTATAATGAATCAATCTCATTTTTAATAAATATGCAATAATTTGCTCTCACATATGTTTTATTTGCTTCATTAGAGAAAAATATATGCAATAAATCTTATCAGAATAAATGGAATGGATATATAAAAAGATGAAAAAAGCAGTGGTTTACTTCTTGATCAATAATGCTGGCAATAACTATCATAGGTAAGAATTAACATACATCCTTTTAATTGTAAATTTATAAGGAATGTAAACTAAAAGTTCAATTTTAAAATATGTCAATCAAAAATTTGCAATTTATGAACAAATATAAAATTAACAGTTTTACAAATATATAAATTCTTTATTTTTATTATTTTAAATTTCATCACATTTATTGCATTCCATGATATGATGCCTTTATGACAGCAGAGAATATTTGATTTTTACATTAAGTAAACTGAAGTTATGTGAAAATTGTATCTAAAACTGAATACAAAAACCAATTAAGTTCACTTTATTAATGAAAATATACTATATGTATTATTATTATTCTCTTACATTTGTATGATAATTTTGATCAACAGGCTGTCAATATGAATTAGAAAACTGGTTAACATTATTGTGAAAAAAAAAAATCCAAATGAAAAAGTTGTAAAAAAGCTGTCACAAGCAAAAATTTTGCAATGAACACTATTGGGTGACATAAAATATGAGTGGGCAAAACATTTCAGGTCATTTCTGAAAAGCTGAATTAGAAAGCTAATTAATGCCATGAAAGAAAATGTTCCAAATAAAAAAGAATATTTTTTTATTAGTGTCAGTTTTTCTTTTAAAAGACTGTTTAATTTTCACTATGAAGATGTGTCAAAGCAATGGGAAGGCAAAATTAAAACATTCTTTATTATACGACAAATAATTATGAATATGATTGATATTATTATATGATGCTTAAATATATTTGAAAAAGCATAATATGTTAAAAAAGCTGGGAATGATATAACCTATTAAAATTATAATTTTAATCTTTAGTTTAAAAAGATTTAGCTAATGTCTTGCAGATATACTCATTCAGCTATTTCATATATATATGCAACTAACCACATCTTAATATTTATTGATCCATATAGCTGCAGAAGGGAGTTTCTTATTACCTGAAAAGAGTCCCTTTGATTTCTCTTGGAGCCTTAAATAAACCTAGCAGTGCAAATTCTTAATGTCCACTCCATACGTTCTTGTTGTTGCAGCTGTTATTACTATTATGATTATTCATATAGTGTAAGAACATGGATGAGCTGGTCACCAACAAGCATTAGACAATGTGGTGAGTTTATTGGCTTTTTATCTTTAAGTTTAAGATCAAGAAAATCCATGGTCTTTCTTCTCAGTTGCCTGATAGCTCGTAACTGAAATATCAGTTTATTTTTCTTGAAGATAGAATGGATATGTGAATAATAAAAAAAAATTTCTAATAGATATTTACAATCATACTAAACAAAAATAAATCATGTCCCTTATTCCCAGGAGGCTGTAAAGTCATCAGCCAAGGCTGAAAACAGAGGACTAAGAATCTCCTGACTTGCAGGTTGCCTATTCGTTGATGACCTTTTATTTAGATACTTAACTGCAAATCATTTTCAAGTGAAACAAGATTGCAAGAATTGGAAGAACTGCCCCATAAAATAAGACATTACTGGACTTTATGAAATTAGATGAAAAGGTAAAGAGACAATTGATTTAAAAAGTGAACGTGTATTGTACTGCAAAGGTACAAATACAATTCTCTTTGCTTCTCTCTATTCACATTTTCAATAATAGTTTAGTTGCAAGTAAACAAATACTATGAATGAAACCAACTTAGCTAAGAATAGGAACTGAAAATAAAATTTCCTTTGTATATAACAAAGACAAATTTTAATATAGATATCATACATTATTAGATACATATATAATGAATAGTGGAGCAATATATATATATATATCCATACGACATTTAGCTGAAATTTTTAAATTTATAATTATTTTAATAGGCTATATCATTTTCAGCCTTCTTTAATATATTATCATGCCACATTCTTCAGGATTCTGCATATTTAATTCATCATAATAATATTATCAACTATACAATAAAAAGAATTTAAGCACTTAAAAGTACTACATACAAAAAATTTAAAAAATTAAATTAAGCAAATAAATAAATTTCTAATCATGAAGTTTTTGCCATTTGTGTAAGCTTATAATTTTAGATATCTTATCTAAAGTATATATTTTCTTGCTCACTTGGCAGTTCATAAATGTCTTCAGGATATTAGATTTTTACTTATGCTAGCCAAAAGTCAGGTTTAGGCTGAAGTTCTGGCACTTAAATAATAAGTTAAAACTTAACTGTAACTTGAAGTTTGTCACCTGGCCATTTTCACAGATCGATTTATTAATGTATAATTCGGCAAAGTTTGATTATTAGCAAAGTAGCCTAACTTTCAAATAATGACAGTGTGATTCAGGCAATAGACTAGCAATAGACTATTTTTATTTGGATATTATCTTTTGAAATGAAAGGCATGATATGTATTCATCTCTAAGGAGCTAGACAGTGATGGCAATTAAAGCTCACTTCTGCTAGGCACTTAGTTCATTAAGTCATGATTATCAGGGTGCTTAAATTTATCACTATAGTTGGATCTATTTTCATAACTATACTGCTTAGATTATTGCTACTACAAGATGCTATTATGAAGTGAAATGAATAGCTTTGCTCTCAATGCTTCTTCATTATTTCTTGAAAGTAAAAATTCTAATAATGATCTGAATCTAACTGGATATAATCTTTCCGTGCAATTACCTACTTTTTAAAAAAAAAAGATCTTCCTTTATATAGCCTCCTTTTTTGCCAATAGACAAAAATAACATATTTATCATAGCTCACAAGTCAATACCCATCTCCCCCCTTTTTTTTTTTTTTTGCTGAGATGTTTTTCCCACAACATGATAATTTTTTCATTGTTTTCCAAATTTCTACTTTAATTATTTTTTTTTAAAGTCTTATTATACTTTTGTTTTTTTTTTTGTTTTTTTTGTATAATTATTTTAGTTAATTAGTTGTACTATTTTACTTTAATTGTAAAAAATTGATTAGAATATTTTCAAAATTCTTTTATGGCTTTGGTTTCACATTTGCTTAAGCTGACTGAAATTAATGCATATCATTTATTATTAAAATGGCTTTATATTTCTAGACTTCCAATAACATATTTATTTATTACATTCTTGAATTGATTATTTACTCTTAAAATATGAAATTTGTATTTATAAACTGTCCCCATGTTCAGAAATTATAAAACTAGATCTGCTTACGACATATCCTAAAATAAATTTATCTTGTTTTAATAAATTTATCTTTTTTTAAATAACTGATGTATAACAATTATGAATTTCCAGTAGTGGCCTATTGCTTTCATAATTCAACCCTTACCAATTTAAAATACTCTAATTGAATAAAGACCAATTTCAAATATTCTCAATAATACATATCCACATTACATTTAATTTTATTACTTTTTTATTATTTTCCCCTTTAAGCATTATTATATGGAAACATTTTTAATCAATTCATAAGGCGTATTTTCTCCTATTATAACTTTCATATTTAATATTCTAATACATTGATTTTAGTCATCCTAGTATTCTTTATTTTGAATCCATTTTTATTTCCAGTATATATAAACATATAATTACTATTGAATTATAAAAGATAAAAATTTGAACCTTAGCACAATTGATAAGAAGGTTAGAAATTTAAATTTATTGGACTTGGATGATTGTTCTTAACTGCAATAGAAATGTCATAAATTTATACTTAAATAAAGAATATTAATTCATATGTCTCCAATAATAAATAACTATGTTTTCATGCACCTATATGTGTGTTTGTTACAGTAGGCATGAATACATACATATATAAATATTTACCTATCGCTCTTGAAATAAGCCTCATACTGTTCAAATTTTTAACTTCTGTGCGAATACCTAATGGTTCCCCAGGATGATTTACTGATATGTTAGCATCAACACGTACAGAACCCTCTAGTTTTAAAATAAAAACATAATTATTGTTTAGTATATTAAATGTTGATTTTCAAAATTATTTGCATAACCTACCATTTAATTTGCAATCACATGCTCCAATAGTTAATAAAATTAAACATAATTCTTTAATAAATGCTGCAGCTTCTTCACCATCTTTCAAATCTGGTTCAGTAATAATCTCCATTAATCCAATACCTTAAATTTTAGTAATTTATCTTTTAACAATACATATTTCAAAATGTAAGCATTAAAAGCATAAAGCTAAACTAGTCTATAAATAATCAAAATTATCCCAAATTCAGAACTCAACCAGATAAGCCAAGAAAATAAACTACCATTGGTGGTATTTTAGAATCTATTTTCTTGGCTAGTCTGGTTGAGTTCTGAATTTGGGATAATTTTGATATTTTAAAATATACTTTATTTTATCTATTTACAATATCATAATAGATACTTGTGTTTATCTCATTTTTATCTCCACTTAATCAATTTTAAAACAATTACTATCCCATCAAAAAAGATTTTCATCACATAAAACTTCATTAGAAGCCAATCCTATTTAAGGATGGCTATCCTAATTCCTCAAAAAACAAAAACAAAGAGAGAAAGACAAAAATTCATGAATGACAAATACATCTACATATGTATTAATTTTGTAATCTGTTTAAATGATTTAGTTCAATGCTGTCTTCAAATTATTTCTGTAAAACTTTTTGTTTCTAAAAGGTTTCAATACCTTGCCCACTATTTGAGCTCTATCCTCAGCTATACCTTCCCAACTAAAGCAATAAACATTGCATCTTTTTGGATACAGTTTTTGAGATCACCTTCCTAATATAAATAATGTTGCCTCTCCCTTTAAAATCATATACAAGTTCACCATAAAATACTTTTTTTTAGGAAATGTGTTACTATTTATTTGCTTCATATGTTAATACAAAGATGTGCTGTCACAATAATAGATTTCACTTCAAACAAATGGAATGATATATTAACTGGATTTCAGACAATTACAGATCTCTGGTCTTTTTAAATAAAAATTTTGTTCATCTATATTATGTTGATGGAAGTCTCTGTCTCCCTTCCATACAATACATTTTCCAGAATAATAGCTCTTTATATAAACAATTTAGATAAAAGTATTGCATTGTTATAAAGACTATTGTAAAATGTAGCATCAGCAGATTGAAGCCTGTGCTGCACCTTAATATCAAAGTACATCTTTTCACTAAAAAGCTACTAAGATATTTAAATTTATTCATATTGTAGATGAAAATCTTGCTCCCATTAACCATCGATGAGTGATAAAGTATATAAGTTTTTTTAGCAATAATTACTAAAACAAAGTATGGATTGCATTCAAAATATTAAAAACATTCTGCAAATCATCTTTTGAATTGGCAAAAATATCATATCTAGAAAACAAAAAGATAAAATTCTAGTCTTTGTTTTTAATTGGTTCAAATTAAAAACTTCACCATAAATGGCATCTTTTATGTCTTCTTCATATAGCTATCTTAGAACTGTTCCAAAGACCACTGCTTCATAAAAGTGGAAAAGAATACTACAGCAAATACATCTCTTAAATTTATAATTCTTGGTTTTTTTAATATTTTAAATACAAGTATATTTTACATATCTGGAATCTAAATGTAATATAGGGGATTTGAACACAGACTTTCAAGCTCTCTTCAGCTATCCACTCTATCTCATACAACTGATACACATGACCTCACACATATGAAAAAGATAAATAATCTCCAATATATATATTTCATGCTGAAACAGCATTCATCAGTTGGTCCAGATCATCATCTCCCACACATATGTATAATCAGTGCTTGGTCTATATTAAGATAGCAAATCTTCACACTTTAATGGACAGGCTTCAACCTATTCCACCTTCCAAGTCTTGGGCATTCCATTACCAGATTTTCAATGGTATGGATGGCTGAAAAGTTGAAATAGATTGAAGCTTGTCCATTAAAATGTGAAGATTTGCTATCTTAATATAAACTGAACCCTAATTATATGAGTGGGAGATGATGATCTAGACCAACTGATAAGTACTAGTTCAGCACGAAATACATATACTTAGAGATCATTCATCTTTTTCACGTGTGTGGTCAAGTGCAATGGTTTATGAGATAGAGTCAATGGCTGAAGGAAGCTTGAAGGTAAGTGTTCAAATTCTTGTTTTTGTTTTTAAAAGGAAAACATGATAAACATCTTTAGTTTTTAGTTATTTCTATTTATACCTTTGTCTTTTATAAAGAGAAAATAATGTATTTCATCTTTTGTTTATAAAAAGATATAACACAATATTAACTTCTTAATAAATTGCTAAATATAACTTATTTAGTTTTTGTTAATTATTTTTGTTGATGTCATTTTTTAAAAAACATATTAAAAACTGTGAGGGATATTGTTGTACAATGGATATTATATGCTATTTAGATAATAATATATAAAAGGTTATATTGTATAAAGTACATAAAAGAAAAGTTTTCATTATTAATGACTAATAAAATTGTATCATAAAAATTTTCAACTATTATCCATTCACTATACTTAATCTAGCTTCTCCAATACATAGCTTTTCTTCTCCATATCGCTCCAGTAAATTTCTTTATTTCACTCATTATCTTATATATGGTCTTTTTCTTAATCTTTTGCAATCCAGTTTAAAACTTCAACTGTTCATCTATTATCATCTCTTACAGCAACATGTCCAGCCTATTTCCATTTCAGTCTTTTAAATCTCTCAATGATATCTGTTTGTTCTCTCATCCCTTCTTGTTATTACCAACAAATATCTTTCCATACTCCATTGTATATTCTAAAGCCTTTGTTATTGACTTCTGTTAAGCATCCAAGTTTCATATCCATATGTAAAAACTGATAAAACATAACTATTAAAAAAAAATTTATTTTCAAATACATAAGCATCTTTTTAATATTAAGTTATTTCTAGTAAAAGGGTTCCTTTGAGCTTAATTCTAGAATTAATTTCATATGTCTCCATCTGATCAAAACATATTATCAACCATTTTTTTTCCTTAAGATTAGTCCTATTTTCATGCTTCTATCTGATACTTCTCATAATATTTCTTAAAGCTTTGAAACATTATTTTCAAAAACAACAACTTCATTAAAAAAAAATCTTCATGACTTAAATAATCTCTATTTATTTTTAATTTCTTAGCTTTTCATTTTATTACATAAAATATTGCCTGTAAAATTGTTATATAAAATTTTGAGACATGGAATCATCTTATCATACACTCTTATCAAGATTAATTTTTTTAGTAACATCATAAAATCTAATCACTGCTATCAGTTTAATAAATATTTTTCAGATTTTGACAATTTCCTGAATCTACCCTTTGATATTCCAATGTTTTAATCACTATATTAATATCTTTATAGTAAAAGTATGTATCCATTTTTCACACCAATAGTCTCTTCACCTTTTTTTTTCTAACTTTACAAAGATCAACAAATGTTTCATTAAAATTAGAAACAATTTTTCTTCCAATTAATGTAATCTTCTTCTGCCCAGGAAAATGAATCATGATTATAGATAACTAAATAAAAGATCATCATTAAATAGCCATGTAGGTGTACAATACGGTGATTCTTAGCATATTCTATCTTCAATTGCCAAATGCTGCTTTGGCTGATAACTTGAAAGTCTTTTGAAATAAGGGACATAATTTATTTTTGTCTTCATGATTATAAATACAAAAGAAAATAAATATTCACATACATATTCATTCAATAAATGATGCCTTTAAAAAACCCAACTAATGTTTCAGTTAAGAACTATCAGGCAATTCCAAACAAAAATTATGGTTTCTTAGTCTTAAAATCTGTAAACGTATTGCACTGGCTAATGTGTATTTGTTAGGAGATTGACTTTTGCAAATAAATAAGCAATTACAAGTCTCCAACAATTATGCTAACTGCTGCAGTGTTCAATCTAAGTCAATGCACATGTACTTTTTAGTGTTATCTACAATGCTGCATTCTACTTCACTGCACAATTTAAGCTCTGTTGACTCTTCATTGTTAATTCTTCTGCATACAGAATTGCATATATGCTTAACATCTAGTTCAGCATTTTTCTAATTTGCATACTTAATTACATTATTGCTTCTCTGTAAATTAGAATATCAATTTACATTTATCTTTTTGCATAATTTTAAGTATCATGCACTCTAACTTTCTAAAATGGGTTTAATGTCCTTTTATTTCTGATCAATTATATCAGCATGCACACTCATACTACTTTATTTATCTTTATATATTATCTGTATACAAATTTCTTTATAGTCAGAACTTAATAGATATAACAGCTGCAATGACAATGATATACAAAGTGGTCATTAGGTATTTGTCCTGCTCAGTTTATTTAAAATCTCAAAGAGGAATAAAATAGTTTTCTTTTAGTTTATATATACATTATAATGATCGCCAAAATGCATTTACACCTTACGAGAGAAAGAAAGAAAGAACATTTAGTCTCAATCTCACACTTTGACAATTAAATATTAAACAGATTACATAAAGAAGAGGGGAAATGTAATTTATTTTACTTATCAATTTTATAAATTATATTAATGGTCAGACCGGGTTCTAATAGTATATATCTAATAAAGCATGGTCGCCTTTCCAGACCATTAAACCTGCTCTTAATTTACTAAAGGGAAATCCTCCACGAACATAGAATTTATACTAGATTGAGTACAAAATCTTATCTCGCTGGCTATCATAATTTGACTTATACTTTTTAAACACTAGTAAAAACAAATTTTATAATTTAATTAGAAATATAAATTATAAATGCATACTGGAATTGAAGCTTATACAGATATATACAAACACTTCTCAGAAATAATTTAACTCTGAAATAAGCCTACATCAGTTAAATCCAGAGTGGAAAAACAGCAAGGATATTCCATGAGAGAGGACTTGCATTTAACATGTATATGTGCAAAAATAAATTTGGTAATACAGCATCTATTGAGCCACACCATCCGATGGCACTGTTGCTAGTGAAAAACGAATAGATATAATGTTACCGGGCTGTTTTTCAAATTTTCTTGTGATTTACGGGTTTTAATTTTTGGATTGGTTTACCAAAATTTTTTACTTTTTTTTTTTTTTTGGTTTGTTGTTTGTTATTGTTGTTTTTTTTTTTTGGTAACCGGTTTGATGTATATATTTTTCTTAAAAATCAAAAAATGTTTTTTTTTTTTTTTTGCCCTTTAAAAATCTTCCATCTTTTTTTTTTTTAACAAAAAACAAAAAAAAAACATTATTTCTTTTTGTCCGGTCTCTTTTTTTTTGTAAAGAAACAACCATTTTTTGTTGTTTTTTTATTGTTTTATAACCAAGTCTTTTTGGATTGTTTTTGAAGAAACTTTTTTTTGGTTTGTTTTGTTTATTGAGAAACAAGGCTTTCTCGACAGACCTCTCTAAGACCTGTGGTCATATTCCTTACGGCAGTTTTGACACCTTTCCAAGTCAGCTGTAATACGCTTCACTGTAAGCTGATCCCGTCTTCAAGAATCAATTCGCTGTACCGGTTGGAAAAAAGTGATTCCCAGCCAGCCCTCAAAGCCCGTCTCATGAGCGAATGGAACCCCCTTCGTCGGCATTGACGTGATCGAGCTTCCATTCCAGATGTTTGATAATGCCTTAATTTCATTCAACCACCACAAAAGACAGTTTGTTTTATTTTTTTTCTGGCTGTGTCAAATATTAACTTTTTTGGGGTTGAAGGAAGGCCAGCGCATTTGCCTTCTGTAGCAGGTCAATCTCAAAACTACAACGCCGAACGGTCGTCTGCCATTGCACTGTTGTTTTGATCTCGAAAAAGTCTTGGAAAGTGCGCAACTTGATTGTGAACTTTGCCGAATCATGATTTACACTCCTCATTTCATCAATTCTGACCCCTGACAACGAAAGGAGGGCCGTTTGACAATTCATTACAATTTTTACCAACTCACATCAATTACAATACATCGAAGCAAAAAAAAAAAAAATCCGTTCAATAGACTTTTTGTCATTTCAAGTCCAGAAACCTTCATATCGTATGCTGTACAATAGTCAAGAGTAATGTCTAGAGAGAGTGTCATATACTCGTCGCTAATGTTCAACATGCTAGAGATGTTAGGGTAAGGGTGCACTTCAACATCTTAGTGTTTGAACAGTTTACAGGCCGTAAGATCTATGAGCGGCCTTGTAAACAGCATATTTATGTGCTTTAGCATAGCAACAGCGCCATCGAAGGGTGTGGCTCAATAGATGCTGTATTACCATAAATTTAACATAGATTAAACACAGCTCAGGATATGGCATTTCAAGTTTGATCACATATCAGACTTTGAATAATTGAATTTTAAACTTGGAATTCTAAATATTAAATTTTGAGACAATACAAGCAAGTTTTAACTCTTTAAAATAAATCTTTTTCTTTTTTTTTTAACCTACTTGTTTTTCTTTTATATATATATATATCATTATTATTAAAACTGTTACGCCAAAAGAAATCAGCATTAGAGCCATTCTTGTGGTCAATTATATATCTTGCTTTGCAACTTATATGTATATATATAGAATGTAAATAATAAGAACAATTTGTAAGAATACATAAAATTGTAAAAAATGAAAACTAGTAAAAACAAATTTTATAATTTAATTAGAAATATAAATTACAAATGCAAGACTGGATTTGATGCTTATACAGATATATACAAACACTTCTCAGAAGTGATTTCTTAGATCTGGGAAAAGTCTACATCAAGTTAATCGATAGGGAAAAAAACAACAAGAATATCTAAATTTAGGGAGAAGAATAAACTAATCTTTTGCCAAAATAGGAAGTGAATATCCTCAATTCCAGAGATAATGATAGAGAAAATCATACAGATTACTTCAACCTTATTATAACTTTGGCAGATCTTTGGTTTAATTGTAATAGCACATTTAAGATATTTTATATATATTACCCATTATATTTATTTTAAATGGATAACTGATTGTAATAAATATAATGCTAGGTGGTTCATTCAATACTATAATTTTTATAAATTTATGCTAAAACTAATATGTATTGCAATTACATATAATTGATATAAAATACAGTATTAAAGCATATATTCCAATTTCTGATGATTATTATTAAAATATTAATATTAAACAGTCCTGCATGATTTGGTAGCGGTAGAGAGGTAGACTCTAAATCCATGGATCATGTTCAGATTTGTAACTTTCATGCTCAAATTTCTTATAAACTCTCCAACAATAAAGCCATATTAACCTAAACAGTGTATGCACATTCCTTAAAGCAATAATCATTTTTTAACATTGATATATATTCAGCTCATAGCCATTTGTCAGAAAAGAGTGACTTCAACTTTACTAATTTGGTCTTAATGCTATTTAAGTCACAACTCACCATTGCTAATAACTTCCAATATATTATGGTCATAGCAAAGTATAAAATATTCCATTAGTTCTTATGAGTAAAAAGTCAAAATAATTTTTAAAAATTATTAAATAAAAACATACAAAATTCACTAAAAAATAATAACTTTATGTAAACAAACTTCTAATCAGCATAGTGGTAACTTAAAACATTAAGCATTTTTAAGAATCATAAATAAACATAATAAGTAACCATTATATTATAAACGTTTTACATAATGGTGTAATTAATTTCTCTGCAAAGATAAATAAATATTATTTTAGCATATAATTTTTGTTTATTAAAAAATTACATTAAATCTGATTTAACCGTATTTAGCTTATCATATGTGCATCTAACTTATATTATTGTAGTGGCTTAATGCTATAGGGGGCTTCCCTCTTCTTTATTTATAAATATTAAAAGTTTTACCTTAAAACAATAACTAAAAATTATGGGTAAACATATGGCATACTTTTATTGTAGATTGTAGAAAAAAATCAATGTTAATTAAACACTTTAGTAAATAAACAAAATAAATAATTCTATGCTAACCAAGGAACATTAGTATTCCAGTCAGCTACTAAACAAACTATTCAGAGCAGTTAATAAGTCATATTTGTACATATGCTAATACATCAATGAATCAACTGAAATTTTTATTCACTTTTAAATAGACATAAAAATAAAACAACGTAAGACAAAAAAAAACACACCTGCTCTGTTCAAATCTATTAAACTATGATTTGCTTTAACTTCATGCAAACTCTTCCCACTATCTTGTTCTAACTGAATCTGCTTTATACGAACTGTGGTATAATAAGGTTCTCGATGAAATGCAGAATTAAAAACAACATGATGTAATTTCCCATTGGTTGCCAGAGGATAGCGTTGTTGTGTGATTTGGTAACCAGCCTTTAAAAAAAAAAGTTAATTAAAACCATGAAGAAAATTCATGAATTTGAATAAATTAATAAGTAGCATCATAATAATCAAATATATTCTTTAGAAAAAAAAACAATAAAATTTGGTAAATTATATAAATAATATTAGAATTTTATTTCCAAAACATATTCACTGGTATTTTAAAAAATATGAGAATTAATTTTGTGATCAGAGGACAGAAAATTTATATGAAATAGGAATTCATAGTAAGCATTAAATAAATATAAAAATATTTACTTCAAATGCTACAATTCTGATCAATATGACAATATTAATATACAAAATTTATGATACAACATAAAACAAGTAAAAAAAGTTAAAGAACTATTATAATACTGAAAAAAAAAACTTACTGGCATATCAGAATAAAAATAATGTTTACGATCAAATTGAGATTTTAAATGAACTTGACACTGCAAAGCAAGTGAAGTTAAAATAGCAGCCTCAACACATCGTTTATTTAAAACCTGAAATATATAATAAAATAACCAAATTAGAGGAAGGAAAAAAAAGAGAGAATGCACAGTGTACATAAATAACTGAATAAATCAAAATTGTACTAATTCACACAGTATACGATTTTTTTATTATAAAAAACTAAATCATTAATTATTTAGAAGTATTGAGTTCATGAATTGCTCAAAGTGAAAGGAAAAGAGAACACTGAGCAGTTCAGTGCAGTGGTAGAGTGACACACTTGAAAACTAAAAGTTTCTGCATCGTAGTTCAAGTTATCACTTTAATTTGAGAATATCACATGACTTCCCAAACAACTAATCATTTGATTTTTTTTATAAATGCAAACAACATGAAATATGCAGTAACCTTTCAGTACTTCATCAAAGATAATAAGGATAAAATGAAGACTAACTCTAAAAATGACTGCTATTAAAAGAATTACCTTTCAAACATAAACACCAATTTATTCTGCTTAAAAATATTCCAGATGAAAAAAATATTAATTTAACAAATGCAAATATTCCAAAATCATTTTATTAAAAACAATATTGTGAAATGATTCAAATTTACAAGAAAATGAGTTTCTTTTATTGAAAATCAGAAAACTGGATATATATTTATCTCAGAAAATTAATGTCAAAAAATCTGATTAATAATTCTATTTTATCAAATCCTCTTTTTTCTTGATTAGTTACAATGTAACATCTCCATAATTCCAAAACAATGATTTATTTCTCCTTTAGTGTTACTCAAACTCAATATTTATATAATGTATTCCAGTAAAAAAGTGATTAGCATTATTTATGTTTTGTTTTTATTATGGATTATTCAAAAATCTTCTTATGACTCAATAAACCACTGGAAATAATTATAAAATTGTTTGAAACAGCTTGAAATTCTTCACCAGAATCTTCTACAGAAACTTTGTCACAAGCTTTTAGATATTCTAAATTGAACCATAACATGTTCCATTCATGGCCAACATTAATTTTGAAAATAGCCAAAAGTCATTAGGAGCTAAACCAGAAGAATATAGCAGCTGCCCAAAAGCAACAATAACTTTTTTCGGCTAAAAAATAATGCACAATCTTGGCACTATGAGTTGATGCATTATGTGTAATAAAGACCAAAAGCCTTGTTTGCAGTATGCATATTGCTTATGCAAAATTTTGGATGACAAATGATTCAAAATACCCAAATAGTAGTTAGCATTGACCATATAATCTTCAGGAACATATTCATGGTGACTAATAATAAAAAAAAGAAAATGTTTAAATTTGACTCTTTTGCATTCACAATTTTTCTGGGTTTTTCCCTCTTCAGGTGATTTCCATTCTGCATTCTTTTGCACTTGTTTGATGTCTCATAATGAAAATACATTATCTCATCACCCATTATGGTATTTAACAAAAATTCCGGACCAATAGTGGCAGTTCTTTGCATCCCTCTGCATGCTTCACTGTCATCTTTTTGATCAATTATCATCAGCACAAAGTGCACACAAACGTTCCCTTTTTCAAATCTTTCATTAAAATGTGGTGGACTGGTTTGAGGAATTCTAGTGGATTCATCAATGAGTCTGACAAACACATGGTGATCAGTTCAAAGAATTTCAGAAACGTTTTGAATGTTTTCTTATAATGCATCTAGCTGTGGATTATCATCAATGCTCTTCCTGCCATCACAAAATTTTGCCAATTATTTCATAATTCTACTATCATACACAATTTGAATCATTTCAAAGGTGTAGTAGTTTGCCCAATTCAATGTTAGGGCATTGTTTCCACTATGGGTTTCAAAGACAACCATGTAACTCATGATCCAGACATGATAGCATCTTAAAATTTTTGTGAATAGCTAAATTGTTCTTACATAATACATGCACTGATTTAGTAATCACACTACAGGAAACTATAAACCAATCATCTTTTCACTAAGATACTGTTTGAGTGAGTGTATATAACTCACTCTTTATTCACTTATTTTTCCATAATCCATTCTTTATATTTCTTGTTTTCCATTTTAAATCATTGATATATTCATTATTCCCTCCATTTTAAAATATTTTCAAGTCCTTTGTTCTATAACCTACAAATTAAATATAACATATCTTCTACGTATTCAAAAATTTTTCTTTTGTTTATAGTATTATTTGTCACTTACATTCTCACTTCTAATCACTGAAACTTTTTTTGTTCTTAACTTCTTTTTAACTCTCCACCTCTCTTTCTTATTACATTGTTATTCTCTTATCTCAATCCTTATTACAACAATCAATAATTTCCATTATGTTCTCATCCCAATCTTTAAATCGATACAAAATACATATCTTAATCGTTAGCATAATTGAAACAAACTTCTCTAATTTATAGTTATTTGACTTTCCATACCACTCAATTAAAAATTATTTTATTTTTAGTTTACTTTTTGCATCTCTCATACAGAAATTCCACCAATCCATCTTCCTTTGAACAATTTTATTAACTATTCATACTTATGCATATAGACTTTTGTCCTCCTTACCACTTTTTGAAATCCATTCCACATATTTATCACCAAATACATACATTTTTTTTTTAAATTTAATGGCAGTTGAAACCAGTTTAAGAAATTAACTGAAAGTAGTTTTGCAGATTTAAAAACTGTTTTTAATAGTTTATTACCTTTAAATTTATTATTTTTATTATAATATATATATATGTCATGACACATTATATCTATTTATATATCAATAGTACTAATTTCTTTATTAAGTCCCCCTTCTTTATTATTTTTCTTCTCAATTCTTTATATAATTTTGATTATCCAAATTCAATCCAAAATATTTATAATTATCTACATTCTTAATTATTTCTTCCAATATCCAATATTTCATTTCTTTTTCTATTAATAACCTTGATTTCTAGTGTTTTCTCAATAAATTTAGCATTCTTTTTCCAATTATTTTTTTAAAAAAAATATCTAAAATCAGTTTAAGCGAGTGAAATTTAAATTCTCTAACCCCATGACAAAATTAGTCCTTTTTACTTCAATTCTATATTTACATTATTCTCAACTGTAAATGAATGTATGTTCCTTAAGGGAATAATTCCATGTGTTAGAAACAAGCAATTTTTGTTGCTTCTAGTTATAACTAACTAATCTAGTTGCCAAAGTAGCTAAGCATATATGAATCATGAATTCTAACATGAAGAATTACTCAATCTCAACATTTCTGATAATGAAAACAAACTTATGAGACTAAAAAAAATATTATCCATATCAACATGGTTTAAAAACAAGATTATCTATTTGTTTCTCTAAGCCTTTCATGGTTTGATAACTAAGTAATACTTGATTTATTTGAAATTCTGCCATTGTGAATTTAATATGAAACTGGAATTTATGTTAAATTATTTTATTAATACTAGTATTTAATTTAAACAAGCACTTGTAGGCAATATTCTATTTGTTTAATACAAAATATGATATTTCTGTGATGGATGTGAAAGTTTTATACTGGGAAAAAAGTAATGATGTTTTTGAGCAGCAATGCTGATGAAGGCAGCAAGAAGAATAAATAGGTGGATATTTGATCAGATCAGATGTAAATTTTTGCTTGAAGTACTGATGACCAGATTAAAATAGTTCTATTTTGGTTGTACCATGAGATAATCGAATTCATTACAAAGTGGAAAAGTTAATCAACAATAAGATGGATGACTGAATGTGCCCAGCCTAAAAATTAAACAGATGATAATAACTTCTGGAGAAATGCTATTTATATAATTGTTAGTGCTTGAAGTTGCTGTCAATTTGAAAGCATCTAATAATAATAAAATATTGTTTATAAGATTTTAACATATAATTATAAATAATTAAGAATGAATTTACATTTAGATTATGTTAGATAAATAACTCTGAACAGGATCCTAAAGTTCTGCTCATATTAAAGAGTTTTAGTGGAGGCTTCCCTATATTTACATTTCTGGTTTTTTTTTTAAAATCAACTTAATAAAGTAGTATTTAAATAGCAACTTAATTACTGAAGTTTTAATAATAATTTATTATGACTTTACTTTCAAAGAGTGATCTATTAATTAATAGCATATTACCAGATCAAAACTTTCTTAATAATTCTTAGCTTGCTTCCAAAACCCATCTATGACATTATTTAAAAATAAAAGGTAATCATCTGAAATCCAGGCACAGCCGCTTTGGGCATTGATGCTATACAAAAATCAATCAAATGTAACGTTACCAGGCCGCCGCAACTTTTTTTTTTATAAAACATGTTGTTTTTTTTTTTGATTAAACAAATTTTTATTTCATTTATAACATGATTTCTTTTTTATTAAATAAATTTTTATATTCATTTTTGTTGTTTTTTTAACCGGACTTCTTCTTTTTTCAACAAATTTTGGTAATTTAGATTTGTTTATTTTTCTGATTTTAAAACTTTGTACTGTTTTACGACGAAAAAAACTTGTTTTAACCCCTACGCCGTATAAATATAATACAATTATTTGGTACTTGTTTCGACTTTTTTCTACATTTTTTTTTTTTTTGGTTGACTAAATTGTTTTTGTTTTTATTAAATCAAAAGTAACTTTTGTGTTTTTGGGGTGTTATAAATTGTTTTGAAACCCCCACCCCCATCCTCAGATCAGTAATTGTAACAAAACGTCAATTAATTTTTTTTTTAAAAAAAAAACTTTTTTTCACTTTTTACTTTTATTGATATTTCCTTTGAATTAGCCTTTTTTTTTTTTTGGTTTCTACAATAAAAAGCTTTTTTGGTGGATTTCATACTTTGTTATTATTAACAAAATGTAAACAAAATTAGTAAATTATTTTAACTGCTGAAAAAAGATAATCAACTTTGGGACTTGTTTCGAATTTTTTCTTTTTGGTTGATGTAATTGTTTTTCTTACTATTAAATCAAATTTTACTTTTGTGTTTTTGGCGATTAAAAAATTGTTTTCAAACATCCACCCCCCACCCTCGGATTAAATATCTATCACAAAAAGTCAATAATTTCTTATTTTCAACTTTTTTCCCCCAATTTTTAATTTTATTTACATTTTGTTTGATTTTTTTTTTTTTGCCTTCTACAATAAACGTCTTTTTTTGGATGTTTAATACTTTGTTATTATTAACAAAAAGTAAACAAAAATAGTAATTACTTTTAACAGCGCTGAAAAAAGATAATCAAAATACTTGTGTTAATTTCTAATCAAATTTAAAAAAAATACACAAACTTTGTAGATTTTGAACTTATTTTTATTTATTGATGTAATAGCTTTAATTCAAATAAAATAAACAACACTGTCTACTGTTTATTGGCGACAGCCATGTCAGATAAGATGGATAAAAATAGGTCTTCATCCTTATACATGTCTCCATATGAACTCTGACAAGTAATTTTCCAAAAAGTTTCTCTCAGTTCCTCTTTTCTTTCTGTTTTGTTTTTTCAGAAGACCCCAAAGATGCTCAATATTTTGTGTGTGAGCGCCCGTGGTAGGATCTACAAATTGGTATCAGTAGTTGACTGTTAGGTGCAGGAACCCAGCGGCCTTTAGTTCTGTAGTCTTTGTACCCCCTCCAGCAATCGGAGAAGATTGTCGATCTTTGATGGATTGCAAGAGGGTAGTAGCAGAGCGGGATGGAACAGAGTGCACAAAGCATTCGCCACTCTCGCGCAAATACCACCGAACACCCACTGTTGTGGTAGTACCCTACCCTGGTGGTTTTTCCTGCGACTATACATAGTCTCATCTATTATCAAACCGGACCTGCCAATTTGACAGCAGGGTCAGGATACCAGGCTCTCATGGCACAGTTCTCGTAAACCAGTTGTCCACTCCAACACAGCACTTCTGCACATGTCAAGCTCTGTGTGGATGTTCGCAAGCATCATCTGCTTCAATAATAATGAGTCGTAGAGCTTTTAAAAACGTTATTTTGGAGCCATCCAATCAAGTATTTTTACATATCGAATATCTTGGCTTACACAAGGCGAAACACATCTAAATTGCCATGTTTTTTTATACACGTACAATTTCGTACTTTCACCACACTCGCATCATCTTGTATTTGGGACCACATTATGTGCCTGAAAAAATGAAACAGCCTCACTTTCTGTACTCGGCAATTCTGAATATTTAAAAAAATGCATGTTTTTCTCAGACATTTTATTGCTTTCGTATATTTTCCACGCTGAAACGTGACTTAGCGCTTGAGCTTTGTCGAAGCGTGTTCGAACATACCCTTTGCCAATTTTTTGCATATTAACATTTTTTAAAGGAAGGGTAGGGACAATATGACAATTATTAGTAATTAATAACATTACTTAAAATATAATTGACATTACTCTACTATGTAGATTTGAAAACTTGTACCAAATTGAAATTAAAACACCCTCAAGCGATACAGTAATCACCTATGAATAGAACAATACACGTAAATAGTTTTGAAGCACAAAACAGGCCGTAATATTTTTGTACAATGTCATGTAAAGCGGCCTGTAATAGGTTAATACAATATTAAATGTTGTATTAGCTGTAAGGCCGGCTGTAGAAATGGCATTTTTATGTGTTTTTACACATAAACAACCCCTTCAGACAGCCGTGCCCGGATTTCAGATGATTACCAAATGTATTACAAACCACTCATACAGGTAGAGTGCCTGGAAAAGCAGCATCCAGTAATGCAACTTGACTATTAACAGGAGCAATAAATTTTATCGCTGCATTGGAAAAAAGCTTAGAATCTGCTAATATCTGAGCATGTACTTCAAGTCCTATAGCACTTTGCCATGTTGATTTTTCCTCTCCAAGCCTGCAAAAAAAAAAATAATAATTTCCATTAATATAAAAATTTTATATATTACTAATACAATTATTATTAATTAATATAAAAGATCAATTTCCTCTTTCTACTAATCTAATATCATCTATTGCAAGATTGACTAACCAGTATTTAGTAGTTGGTAATGCAATTTAATACTATTCTAGTTCCATATTTTTGCCTTTATCAATGATGTTTTGAGATTCAAAATGGAATAAATACAATAATGCATTTGACAAGAACTTTTGATTATTAAGCTAATAGCCTAAAATTAAAAAAACCCTAAAGTTTTAAACCCAAGCCAACCTGCTCGTAATGTTATATAATTCTGAAACTTGCTATCCTTCACCTCTACTCAAATAGTTTCTTTTTTTAAGAATAGTTCTGTATTTTATATTACTCATTTCTAATGTTAAGTTAGGGGTAAAAGTCAGATTAGTTATAAATACATGAACTTTAAAACATATTTAAATAAACCATTAAGCATCACATGATCACATTTCCTATACTAGCACATTAATTGTTGATAAACAGAGCCATCCTGTTTAGCACAGGTGGCAATACTGTATGGAGAGTTTTGCTCTGTTTATATTTAAATAAACTTATAAAATCCATAAAGGATTTATTTAAGTTTTCCGTTAGACTAAATAAGCATACAGGTCGAACCCTATTACATAAAATTTGCATAATTAGTATTATTTCATTCCAATACCAGCCTTTCAAGCTAATTGAGCACGCACCTTTTGGGTGTTAAATAAATGAATACTCTCTTCTTCAATCCAAGATATAGTATTTATGCAGGAATAAAAAGAATCCTCTTATTCCGACGACTCAAATTCTTTTATATGAGCAAATCTGAAGAACTGTTAAAGAGAGCGTGAGTAGATTCTCACTTTAAATTACTATTTACGATGTTTTTTGGCTGAATGACGTTGGTGTAATTACTTAGAATTTACTAAACGTTATTCTTACTGAAACTTAATTATGAGTAAATAAGCAAATATTTTATCTAGCGCCGTGCTTGCAATTATATTTCATTCCAATACCAGCCTTTCAAGCTAATTGAGCACGCGCCTTTTGAGTGTTAAATAAATGAATACTCTCTTCTTCAATCCAAGATATAGTATTTATGCAGGAATAAAAAGAATCCACTTATTCCTACGACTCAAATTCTTTTATATGAGCAAATCTGAAGAACTGTTAAAGAGAGCATGAGTAGATTCTGACTTTAAATAAATTCATTTATTTAACACTCAAAAGGCGCGTGCTCAATTAGCTTGAAAGGCTGGTATTGGAATGAAATATAATTGCAAGCACGGCGCTAGATAAAATATTTGCTTATTTACTCATAATTAAGTTTCAGTAAGAATAACGTTTAGTAAATTCTAAGTAATTACACCGATGTCATTCAGCCAAAAATCATCGTAAATAGTAATTTAAAGTGAGAATCTACTCATGCTCTCTTTAACAGTTCTTCAGATTTGCTCATATAAAAGAATTTGAGTCGTAGAAGTAAAAGGATTCTTTTTATTCCTGCATAAATACTATATCTTGGATTGAAGAAGAGAGTATTCATTTATTTAACACTCAAAAGGCGCGTGCTCAATTAGCTTGAAAGGCTGGTATTGGAATGAAATATAATTGCAAGCACGGCGCTAGATAAAATATTTGCTTATTTACTCATAATTAAGTTTCAGTAAGAATGACGTTTAGTAAATTCTAAGTAATTACACCGACGTCATTCAGCCAAAAAACATCGTAAATAGTAATTTAAAGTGAGAATCTACTCACGCTCTCTTTAACAGTTCTTCAGATTTGCTCATATAAAAGAATTTGAGTCGTAGGAATAAGAGGATTCTTTTTATTCCTGCATAAATACTATATCTTGGATTGAAGAAGAGAGTATTCATTTCTTTAACACTCAAAAGGCGCGTGCTCAATTAGCTTGAAAGGCTGGTATTGGAATGAAATATAATTGCAAGCACGGCGCTAGATAATTAGTATTAAAAAAAGAAAAAAGGTCAATATATGTAGGTGTGCATCCATAGATTGAATTGCGGTCTCATTAGGTAGCTCTATAAGCCATCTTTCATATATATATCCAAACAGGAGACATCCATCAGAAATTGTGAGAACTAAAACTAAACAACTTATTACAGACAAAAAGAGTAAGAATGCAGTCATACTAGGTAACTAGTTAGGACCAGACATTATTAATCCCAAATCCTAAAGTTCTGAATCCAATTAAACCTTCTGACAATGTTATATAGATCTGAAACTAGGTCAATAACTATACATTTTAATAATTTCATTTCTATAATTGCAGGCACCTTTTCCCCTTGGGACTAGAAATGTTAATCCCAACACAGTATCACTTTATTTTTTCAATTTTCTAGTATTAACAGCCAAAGAAAAAAGGTACCTACTGTTAGAATTAAACTGGGATTATTAAAATATATAGTAATTGATCTAGTGTCAGATTTATATAATTATATAAGCAGATCAGTTTGGTTTTAAATTAATTTATTTTTTTTATTTTAGGGCTTTATTTTAATAATAAAAAAGGATATATAACTGTATTGATTGTAACTTTGAGTCCCAAGTCCTCATTGATAAAGACAAAAGCTAAAGATCAATTTGGGGATGAAAATAAAAGTGCACTACTGTAACAATTATATGAATACTCAAGTTTATAATAGATAATACCAAAGTTCTAAAAAGAAAAGACAGCTCTCATTTTATATTGAAGTAAGCAGAAAGAATCAAATGCTGTTGTGTTAGATCTAATTAATTTGTTAAATATATATATTAAAAATATACTTTCTTATTATTTTTAGTGCCCCTACTTGTTAATATTTATTAATTAAATTATTAGATGTAAAAAAAAAAATATTTTTTCCCCCCACAACATTGCATCTATTATGAGGATAAAACGCTTGCAAAAATGTATCCATTGTATACATTATTCAAACAGAAGTCAATCTCCGAAATGTGCTATTTCTTAAATATTATAAATTTCTACGCACTTGCCCGCTGGTTAACTTAATTACAATATCATTTGTTAAAATTCTAAATTAATGATTTAAAAACTTCTGCCATCAGAAGACAATCTTTTGTTTTAAATAATACTTACTATTAGATCTAAAATAATTCCTAGAATTTTTAATCTTCTTCAATAATATGATTGGAAGTATTTGGGGATATGTGCAAATACTAGAGTAAGCTTCCTTAGCAATTGAGTATTTCACTATGAATCCTATATCATTTTTTAAAAAAGTGCTTATATTAAATTTCTGGATGTATACTTAAATATTACTTTATAAAATATTACTAACAATATTCCTTCATAAAATAGATATCAGAAGAAAAAATACTTCACAAAAAAAATAGTTAAAAAATTATTAAATAGATCAGACTTGACACTAACTAACAACATAATTTTATTGCTTAATACATATCTCAAGTCAAGATCTTTTTGGATATTTTTCAAAGAATTATAGTATAAAAAATTACTTCAGCAGAATCGTTTTTTTTCCCCCAACCAGCTGGAATAGAATCTTCATAGTTGTTACAGGAATCTAAAAAATGAATTCAGAATCACCATTGTGCTTATCTGCTTCAAAAATGAAATTCAGCACTCTTTCACTTATGTGTTAAGCAAAACACTAAATCATAAACCACATAGTTAATGGTTATCCTATTTAAGCATACAATGACCGAATTGAAAATATCTTCCGGTTTAATGGCGGCCTCTGAATGCAGATCTTCTGCATCATCTCTCATCTGATGTGAATATATTTGCACTAAAAAGGGAAAAATTCGAGAGAAAATTACAAAACTATATCTGTGAGTACAATCTTTATTATTCTGTGCAATTATTTAGCGTGATTTACTACTTCAAAGTAGTTTTGAAACATTAAATTAAATAACGTTTATTAATTACGGTTAACCGCTAAAATGGACTCTGTAATAAAGCCTATACTAAGGCCTAAACGCTCTAATGGGAGGAAAAATATATATACTAACCTTAAAACCTCTGATGAGTCCCAAAGTTTGGATTATAACAATAAACCCTCCAAAGAACCTAAGAATAAATCTACAACGGTAGAAAGCATTTCAAATAATCAAAATCAATTTCTTTCTTCTTCGACTACTAACAACCCGATAATAAAATCTATGCTAAAATCGAAACACTGTCACGTGAAAGGGGAAAATAATTCGAAATTATCTAGTGATTTCTAAATTGTAAATGCAAAGATTGCAACCCCTAATGAATGAACCTAAAAATAGCGGTGAAAATGTTCGAAATGATCATACCGTTAAAAAAAGTATAATTCCTTTCATAAACTCGCGAAACAACGGGAAAACTTTGCAACAGGGGAAAAATGATGATTCCCCAATTACAGCCTCAAACAAAAAAATGAATCACTTAGAGAATACCAAAACTTTACAAACACCATCAAAAACTAATCTATCTCCACTAAATAATCCAGAACTGGGAAAAACAGATTAACAACAATAATTTATTTAATAACACAAATCTAAATCTCATAAAATCTCCAAAACATTTAAAAGAAAATAAAAATTCCAAAACTACAATAATTAAACCAAATCAGAAATCGACCATAAACCATAATGATATGCACTCTCCCATTCCAAAACAATCTTCACTAAGTCACCCAGAGTTTGACAAATTCAATATCACAGGCCTTGAATACAGGGATTCAAACCAACTACCTCACAACTCTAAGCATAATAAAACCACAAGCCCAATGATGAATGAAATGACATATGCAAACAAGGTCAGAGCTACTCCACTAAATAATCCAGAACTGGGAAAAACAGATTAACAACAATAATTTATTTAATAACACAAATCTAAATCTCATAAAATCTCCAAAACATTTAAAGGAAAATAAAAATTCCAAAACTACAATAATTAAACCAAATCAGAAATCGACCATAAACCATAATGATATGCACTCTCCCATTCCAAAACAATCTTCACTAAGTCACCCAGAGTTTGACAAATTCAATATCACAGGCCTTGAATACAGGGATTCAAACCAACTACCTCACAACTCTAAGCATAATAAAACCACAAGCCCAATGATGAATGAAATGACATATGCAAACAAGGTCAGAGCTAACATAATGATAAATACACATCATCAAACATCACAACCTGATAAATACATGGAAGCAATTCGACTTTTACAAGAAATAGAAACAGAACAGTCTACATCAAACTACTCTAATCCTCAAACAACATCTACAGATAATCCTACTTGTGATATTCAGAACCATGAAATAATAAATGAACAGTTTAACCAAACCATCCCATTGCCACTCCACAAATCTCTACTCAACTATTATAATGAGTGTTCTCTCATACTTTCCACTACAGATAACTGTTTAAATCTATACACATTCCCTACATCATCACTATATGAATTATGTAAAGCACATGGCTGGTGGAAATCGATCCATAAGATCCTCTTTCATCCAAATGAAAGATATCTTATCATCCAGTTCACAAACCAACAAGTTAAAGCTGCCTTTAGAAATAGTCATAAACTCCTAAACAACAAATTTCTTGTCTACATTGACCTCAACCGCCCAGTTGTTTTAACAGGGCGAATTCAAAAATGTACCATGGACTTTGAAAAGGCAGACCTTCAGCGCCACTTCAAAGACTATGGCACCATTACCAAATTTCAATACCTAGTGGCAGACAACGATGATCCCACAGTATACATCAACACTGCACAATTTCAGCTAGTTCTTAAAAAAGGAATTCCATCTCAATCAGTCCCATCTCTAATTCAACATGGCGAATCTCCACTCAACATCATCTTTCATGGCCTTCCACCCCAATGCTTCCATTGCAGGCAGAGAGGCCATCTAAAAAAAGATTGTCAAGAGAGAAAATGCATAATTTATGGAGAGATTCGGTACAAATTCCACAAATGTGATAGCGATCAAGAAAATCAACATCTAACAAATACATACCCAAGTCTCAAGCAACAATATATCACCCAGCAATACCACAGATCACACTACATCATCATCAAAAATTCCTAATGATAAAACTTCCTTGGAAACAGAACAATTTCAACTCACTCCTGAACAGCTGCATACCAATGACAATTGCGTATCATCATCAGATACAGCAACAATCAGCCAAACAGACATGGACACCGATGCTGAACAAAGCGACACTACAATGGCCAGCAACAGAATTCCACGTAAAAGAAAACATAAAAAAAAAAACAATAGCTCTGAACAATCACAAGAAAGTAGCAATAGCAATGAATGTGACAATCTTCGAGATGCAACAAAGACTAATATTCCCCCACCAAATAGACCTTGTGAAAAAAACGAAGAGACCGTTCTTTAAAAGTCACAAGTTCATATAACCTCACAAATGAAACAAAAACAATAGACCAAGATAACAACATACAACTGATTGACCCTTTGTCTCAAAATAAAGTGGCCTCATGTCAACATGAAAATGATAATGAACGCTTACTGATAGACATATCTCCGTCATTGTGGCCTATTCCTAAACCTATTCCACCAGACCTCAACTTATCTAAGAACCTAATACAATCTGAACCTTATCATCACCCCACCAATTTGACGCTAGAACAGAATATTATGATCTTAGAAACTGGATCACATTCCAATCAGGCAAACTCTCCCACACGAGAGAGCGGTTTCACTATCAATGATAACTTTCAACATAACATCGATTAACGTCAGAGGCATGAACTCCCATGGCAGAATCCAAGCATTATCATTCTGGCTTAAGCATAATACCCATGATGTTCTTTGCCTCAATGAAACAAAACTTCACACACACTATCTGACCAAAACATCATACAGAGAATACAAAATTTGGATACTTCCATTATTCTTCTCCTCCTCTGCATCTGTGGAGTAGGAATTCTTTTAATAAAAATCTAAAATAACCTTTTTCAAAATAATTCATATAGACTCTAACTGCCTCATAGCCATTATACAGTAAATGGATGGACACTAACATAATAAATGTTTACATGACCAAAGCATCAGATATAATCTATAGAATCATCCACACTATCAATGCGGTTTTAAGAACTAACCCTTTTCCTGCATTGATGTTGGGTGACTTTAATCATACATATGATTCTTTTGAAAGGAGTCACTTAAAATCATTGAGCAACACCTTCACAAGTGGAAGACAGCTTTTTGATTGTCTGCCTTCTCATTCTATTCATCACAGTTTAAGTTGATTTTTATACTTCTCTCCTTCACTTGCTCCCTTCATTGAAGCTAACCTTGGCCTGTTGTCTTTAGGACCACCTGGCACTAGAGGTCCTTATCAGAATTGTGGATACACACATTCATGCAACATTCCACGAACAATGAGGATCTCACAAAGAACTGCCACTATACAACTCATCTCTAGATTTACATATCATTCAACTCTGCTAATATAAAACACTTTCACCATGTGATAAATGGAATAACTTCATAAATATTCTACAATCACATATTCCTAAATGCACCAACAAATAAAGGTCCCCTCAAATACTAAGTCAATTACAAGATAGCCGACACACTTAAAATTTGCCTACAAAGCAAATATCCAAGAAATTACTCGCCTTAAACTACAACAAAGCAACAATCCCTGCTGAATACCTATCAATTAAAACAGTTACTTAGCATATCAACACTGCTGACTCAGGTTACATCAGATGGCCCTAGATCAACCAAAAAACAGCACCCTCATGATCAAGATACACATAAAAATATATGGCCTCTCCATTTTCAAAATAGGACTTTACAAAAAAATTACAACATATTGGTGTCACTAACATCCGTAGAGTTTTTGTTACTAACAACCCTATGGAACATGACATCACAGATGTGATATTCTTGACAAACTGCAATCACTCCAGAAAGTGTCCATCCTGCATGCATGAATCCCAGATTTCTACTTTTACACCTAAGAGCTTTTACTACCCCAGTAATCCACGATGATAGACCTCATCGCACTGAAGTCATCACCTAATAAACCTATGTCCATCTCCATGTACCCTTTAAAAAGAAGAACAACCAGATCTCAATAATCTCTCCTATTCGTGATTCCTCTATTGACAAAGATCATAATCAAAAGACAAATTCAATATAAATAATAAAAACTTTCACTATCAATTTAAAAAAGATCAACAATGTCAGGTTAGATCTGTATATGTGAGAAAAAAGCCATTACAACTTGATATAGTGGCATTGACCCAGAAATTGATGTTTTCTCAGTTTCTGAACAGCTAAAACCACCATATACATTAAAGATTGAGAACCTTCTTTACAATCGGAAGTGTTCTTGTCCCTAGATGGTCGATGCCCGGTTTTATCCCTACATCTCCATCCCAGGTTCTCCAGTGCACTTTCTTTGTGCCTATATCATCCAATGCTGTTGAACATCAGGTCACGTTTTTATCGTGTTCCCTATTTAAGAGAACATCAATCACATCCTATATGGATGATGTAGTTGTGTT
The DNA here is from genome assembly GCA_028023455.1 of Epiperipatus broadwayi. Taxonomy (NCBI): domain Eukaryota; kingdom Metazoa; phylum Onychophora; class Udeonychophora; order Euonychophora; family Peripatidae; genus Epiperipatus; species Epiperipatus broadwayi. Next base: position 9,126,446 of record JAQFVV010006222.1, read on the forward strand.
TTTTCATCATGTGAATGGTAAGCTAAAACAACTTCTTGATACATAAATTATCTGTTTCCTTCAAAAAAACCAGCTATTTGGTCAATTCTTACTCCAAAGATCTCTTGAATTTGAGCAGGCCAAGAAATTTCTAGGATTTCACCTACAAAAACCATGGTGTGCGTAAAGAGATACAGGACTCATATTAGAGAAAATTGAACCACAATATCTTTGTCAAAAATATACCTTTCCTATTTGGGAAAGTAGCCCTTTTAAATGTCTCATAAAATAAATACTATTTGGCAGGGTTCATCCCCACCAAGGTATTCATCAACAAGTAGAACCACCTGTAGAAAACTGTGTTGGGCATACCGTAATAGCTTGAGAATCCTCCAAAAGCCAAAACTTTAAATGTCTCACTACACTCGCTAACTATATTCAACAAATGCACATAATACTCTACAACATCTTCAAGAAATGAACATGCTCAATGCCCACTTCCGGAAAAGGACATTCAACCTACTGATGGCCACCCCCAGAGGACTGCCTTGCTCCTTCAACAGCAGATCAACTTTATCTTTGATAACATCAAACCAACATCAACCCTATTTCAAAGAAAACTTGCATATTCGGAAGTGTTTGATCTTCTTGACCATAAAACAAGGATCCCACTCCTTTCAATCAACATCCCTAATGATAAGGATGACAAGCTCTGGAAGTTGCAAAATTGGACTTGAAATCGAACCTGCATGCCCTCCCAACAAATGCCTTCCTCCACTATAAAAGGGCAAGATATTGACCCTAATTACACATTTGTCAAAGACAGGAAGAGACAGATCACTTCTCTTGAATGCAAACTTTGAACAATTAAGAACTCATTTTAAAAAAGACAAGAAATCAAATTGAAATGAACCTCAAGAAGAATTGAAAGGGATATTCTCTGAGATCGCTTTGGCCATAATTAAATAACTTTTCCATCTGGGCATTGGTTAAGTTGTTCAGGAGACCTTGAATAATATATTACAGCATTTTGCCAAATACTAAAAAGAAGGGATAGAGATAGATGCTGACCCCTTCACAGCTGCACAAATCTGGGACTCTATTGCAATTGGATAGAGCTCCCGAACTTTGTGTTTATTGGGTGGCTGTTGCTTTTCATCATTTCATAAAACTCAAACACGGATATTAATACTACCTACTAACAGCATCCCATTTTAATCTTCCCTGCTATGAACTTTAGACAAATTGGGTTTCTATGGTCTATTTTTGGAACAACAAACAAGTCACAAAAATTTCCTGTGCAAACATTAACTCAAATATATCCTTTTTTTATTTGCATGCTATTTCATAATCATTTACTTGTTTTTTTTTACTTTTTGGTCTGTATTTCTATGGTCTAAATGTACAATAAATTTGGTTTTTGAAAGATCTATCTCATAATTGAAATCTGTAAAAATTCCTTTATAAGACAGGAATAATTGTGAGTAGTTAACTGCTTTGCAAATAAGATCTATATGTTAAATAAATAAATAAATTATACTGCTACAACAATACATTAAAATATAGATAAACTTATAGATTAAGATAAAAAAACAATAACATAAATAATCTATACCATAACAATATTAATTAAGGTACTACAATAAAATTCAGTATTAATTAATTTGATATATCAGGATAATCTCTAGTTTAATAAATGATTACTAATAGTCATTAATGTAATTATTTGAACTAGATCATGTCAAAAGTTGAGTACAGAAAAGGTCCTGAAATCATCATCATTGCTCTGAGCCATCAGATATCATGAGTGTACTGGTCATCAATAAACTACCAAATCTATAAAGTGAAATATGTAATCATTTGATTATTATTATTCAATGTTTTTGAATAGTAATTTTGCATCATCCCAGTATCCATCTCATTTCAGACCATTACAAATAATGTGTGGCTTGGATAGTCCCTGATACCACCCCATTCTGTATTGTTATAAATGGTAACCAATGTGGGGTTCAAGTATCACTTCACTATACCTTTGTATGTACCATTTCAAATGATAACCCAATTGTGGGTTCAATTATGATCAATTTTTGGTAACCAGTACTACAAAATATCTGTACAACTTGGAATTCGAATATAGCTTTACACCTGAGAAATAAGAGCCTGTATTTATTATGCAAAAATTAAAAATTTAACAAAAAATAAAATTTTTATTTATTTAATGATAAATAGTTGATTTATAGAGTATAAAATAATGATGATTATCTATGTGTGAAGAGAATTCATATCTAAAGTACAACAGAAGTTAAAGATTTTTGGAGATTGTATGAAGCTTTTGACTATTAGTAGCAATAGATGGAGGATTTTGTCATTGGCTTGAGAATATAATGTTGGCATGCAACTGCATGAAGTGTTTCTATCTCAGGCTCTGCACCAACCCACTTTCAAATTTTTATATTTACTATCCTCCAAGTCTCAAAAATCCCTATGAGCAAGATTTCAGATTGCAAAATTTTATTAGTATTTTGCATTAGCTTATAGTGTTTAAAGTGAGATAGCTCTGCTGCTACATTCACGGTCATTTATATATTTATTGTCCAATGGTTGGATTCTTTATCTATTTCAGGCGTCAGAGCACTACTCGTTCTTTTTAATTATTCCATGTCAATTATATCTCCGGAAAAATGTCGAGTATATGATTTGATATATGAACTTTAGTTTAAAAGTATTTATATTTAGGGGGGAAAGTCAATGAGGAAATCAGTCAAACATACATAATCAGGATAGAAATGAAGAGCAAAAAAGAGAAAATAAATTACATTGAGACAGTCAGATTCAAAGAAAGCAAATCAAAGGTAACAGATAGAAGTGAAAGATTGCATAGAAGGAGATGTGAGGCTTATTTCATGAAATATTTTAAAGTTTACCTTTTTGTGTGTAAAGTTAAAAGTAATCAAATAAAAATATGCTAACAAAGGTAAAATTAGAAAAAATTGAAGAAGAATGTTATCAAGAAAAATATCCCACTCGAATAAAAGAACCCATAGAATAAAAGAAATGATCATGTCAGTCCAGATGTGATAAATGCTGCTAGGGAAAATAGAAGAAATCAATTAATAAAGAGAAGACAATCAAAAAAGAGCAAAAGAAAAACAGATACTGCAAAGAAAAATAGAAAAAAGCAAACATAAAAAAATGGAGGAATGCAATCAACAAAGGCAATCAAGAGAGCAGAAGAAAATCAGATGTTGCTAAGACAAATGGAAGAAAACAATTAAAAGATGATAAAGATGGAGAAAATTTATCACTAAAGAAAAATAGACAATCACAAATAAATCAAAGTACTCAGGAAGCTACCTACAATAAAATGTAAACAATGGTCGAAGATAAGAAGGAGCAAGACCAGAAAATATATGTTATACATCATGCGCAGGTCAAAATACAGAAAGAAGCTGAATGAAAGAGATCAAAGAGTGGAGAGGTTGGACAACTGGAATTTACATGTTAAAGAATGGCAAGAAGGAATTGATAGGATAGTCAGAAAATTAAAAAATGAAATAACAGGACAAGTGCAGAATTAAGTATCAACAATTAAAGAGAAAACTAAGAAATGGAGTATCGAGCAATGTCAACTCACACATAGCATGAAAGCAATTCAAAAAGAATTAAGTGAAAATTTCAAACAAATGAAAAATGAGCATGAGAAATATGTAAAAGAACTGCATAAAGAAGTGTTACAGAAGAGTAAAATTAAAGATTGGTAATGAAAGTTAATGAGTGGGATTATAAGAACATCATCTCTGAAATTATGGGATCTTACTAGACAGATGTCAGTAAATTCCTTAAAATAAAGATATTTAAGAATATCAAGGAAAATCCCTATGGAATACCTTGACAATTTAGAAAACTATTTTCATTAAATAGAACAGCAGAACACTATAAGATGGCATTGGGCTGAGATTGTCTACAGGGATCAGAAAATTATTGATGGAAATCATTGTCACATAAAACAGAAAATTTCCAAAGATATAAAGATGCCAGTTTGCAGGAATACTGGACCGAAGAGTGTCAGGATGGTATATAAATACAGTGTCAAACAGATTTCCATTTAGCTGTATTGACAATTACCATAAGGTAATGCAATTAATATATTATTTCAATGTTGATGAATATTTCTGCTGAAGTTTGTAATGATAATTTCCATTTCCCCACTCTACTCTATATTTGAATCATCATCATATGGCACAACCAATATGTGGCTTGATAGACTCTTCACTATGTCCTTTTGTATGTACTGTTGCAATAAAGAAAAAAAAAAGATTAAACTGGGTTATTTAATGTGCTTATTTTAATTAAATATTTATTAATCTTTGGCTGAGATTTAAAGTTTATACCTTATCTAGGAATAATCTTTAGTTTAATGAATTAATAATAATAATCATTAATTTATTTATCTGATGTAATTGCTGTCAAAATTATGAATGTCAGAAGTTTGACACTTATAAATCAAAATGTGATAATTTGGTACTGGGAATAAATAATGAAGACATGAGCTGGTTCCATATGAAATGCATCTTAGGGCCATTTGTCATTTTCAGATGTCTTTATTCATATGTTTCAAATTTGTATGACAGAGTGAAAGTTTTAAGTAATTTTAAAAAAGAAATTACAGTATATATGGAAAAAGAAAGACAAAGTTGAGTAATTTCAAGTACTTATATTTAATTAAAAAACAATTTAAAATTTAAAGTTTATATTGAATTAGAAATAGTCTCTATCTTAATAAACGATTGGAAATGATCATTAATATATCTATCTGAAGTGGATGATATTATGGTTATGAATGTTGAAAATTTCCATTTGTATTTCAAGGTGTAATTATAATTCATATGTATAATAACAGTTCCTTCAGAGTGTTATTCAAACACCCATGAAATTCTGATAATATTCATCCAAATATAAAGAATGAATTAAAGATCATCAAAAATAACATCAATACACTGGATATTTGTCTGTCATCATCATCAACCATTATCAATCCACTGCAGGATGAAGGTCTCTCCAAGTTTAATCCATCTTCTCCGATCTTTAGCTTCTCTTCTCCACAACACCCCTGCACATTTTCTTATTTCATCCATCCATCTCACATGTGGTCTCTTTCTGGGTCTTTTACAATCTCTTGGAATCCAGTTTAAAATTTCAATTGTCCATCTATTATCATCTCTTCTAGCAATATGTCCAGCCCAACTCCATTTCAATCTTTTAATTTTTTCAATAAGGTCAGTAACACCTGTTTGTTGTCTTATCCATACATTGCGTTTTCGATCTCTTCTTGTTACTCCCAACATACATCTCTCCATACTCCTTTGAGTGGTCTGAAGTCTCTGTATTGCTCTGCTATTAAGTGTCCAAGTCTCAGATCCATAAGTAAGAACTGGTAAAACACATTTGTTAAAAACCATCCTTTTCAAACACATAGGCATATTTCCTTTTAGTATCAAGTTATTTCTACCAAAAGCACTCCAACCAAGTTTAATTCTATGATTAATTTCCTCCATTATGTTTCCATCTGTATTAATAATCTGACCAAGGTATTTGTAACTGTTAACTTCTAATTCTTCATAATCAATCTTTATTTTCATATTTTGAGCAAATCGATTAAACATTACTTTAGTCTTTTTAACATTTATCTTTAGTCCTACTTTTCTACTTTCATCTGCTAACTCCTGCAACATTTCCTGCAGCTCTGAAGCATTATTTGCAAAAACAACTACATCATCTGCGAAATCTAAATGACTTAAATACTCTCCATTTACTTTCACTCCTTTAGTTTCCCATTTTAATCCACAAAATACTTCTTGCAGTTTACATTCAACTTCTTTTAATTGATAGTGCATATCTTAGATTAGGTGAAAACCATCATGGAACAATAATTTTACTGCAATATATACAGACCTACTGATACTTTTCGATAGGGATGCAGTTGAGAAATTTTTGCTTAAGAAAAGACCAAAAAATAAAATACTGTAGTCATAAAACAAGGATTATTTGATAAAATCTTGATAAAACAATTCTGAGCACAATAGAAACTAGATTTATGTCCATACAAGAGTCAAGCTTTTTTCAATGCCTTACCTGATTTGTTATAGAAATTAAAAACAGAAAAACAATGAATTTTATATGAAAAGAAATAAAAAGTAAATTAATAATAAATTGTTTTAAATGTATGAACTACAGCACAAAAGATGCTTAATCATTTATATAATTAATAAAGCTACATCTTATAAAAATATTTTTTTTAAAAAAATAAAAAAAAGGAAAAAAAAAACAAAAATAGCTTATTGTCTATAAATAAAAATTGACAACAAACTTGAAAAAAAAAAAAAGTTCAAATTTAAATATCTTTTAAATTGATATGCAGTATTCTTGCACCCTACTTCCCTTTACTTAATCTTTTTTAAGTTTATTTTAAAGCTAGATTAATAAATTTTAAAAAAAAACAGGTGGATGGGGAGGGGGAGGCAGATATATTAATTATACAGTTCTGTTTAATTTTGTGATCAATCCATTCAATCTTTTCTGGGTATTAAAAAACTTTCCATTCATTATAAATCTTATTTTTTTTTTGTATTATAAACTTTAAATGAAGCTGTAATATTTATGTTGAACAAGTTACATAATCAGAGTACAAGTTGTGACTGTAATCTTTAGAAATTGAAGTTAATGAAGTAGTCTTTGGTATAGATAAAAATAGTATATATGAAAAGTTGCTATTTTCTTTTATGTAAACAAAATTAGAGACACATTTATAAAAAAATACTATCAATAACTAATTTCATTAAAAAATATTAAACTTTCTGTTATAATTTATAGTGATGAAATAAAAAAAACTGAAAATACTGATAAATATTGCATAATCTAAGAAAGTGAGAAAAAAAAAAACCTTTGAATGTTGATTTAAAATTGCTTAATTTTCAAGAAAATTAAAAAAGGCTTAATGAATTCAATATCAAAAAACATCCAATTCAACAAATCATATAAAGACAAAATATATGAAGATAAATTTTTTTTAAAAAAAACTCTGAATACAAAAATAACAAAATAAATTCATGAATTGATTGTAAAAACAAGCTATAAACTGCTCAGGAGACAGTAATTTATTCTTGTTTATTTAGACCCCATTGTCATTTAATGAATGGCCACCAGATGATAGTGTCACATCAAAATTCTTGACTACTTTTTAGTTGTCCTTTTTCAGTGACAAAATAGTCAATGTAATTTGATGTAGTGATGGAGTGGCAAATGCTGGAGCTTAAGATCTATGGATTGCACCCAGTTCTATTATTTCCAGTGCTCAAACTCCTTATGAACTCTCACGCAATACAGTCAATTCAATTATTTGTTTAATGAGAAAGAGAAGTCATTCAAATATTATCAACTTCTATTAACTTTTTTTAAAATTATTCAACCTAATATTTTGAGATATCAAAAGTCTATAATTCTGAACTCAAACAGTTTGCTTATCTAGTTATTTAGTTTTAACAACATTATACCCATACTTTTATATTTTACTGACCTTAGTTTTATACTAATCAAAGAACTCATGGTCTTCAGAAAATATGATATATAACAAACATCATATGACTTTCTCTGCTTCTATTAATATCCATACTAGGTGCAGTAATTCATTCTATTTATTCCAGAGCCATCTATCATAAACCAGAGTTTTAATAAAAACTATATACTTAATTAAAGCTGTTGGAATAATATTTCCAGAAAGGATAAACACTTTTCTGACATTTATTATCTAGAAATACTGTGCAAGACAGAATTGTGGATATAAAAAGATCAATTAAAAATAAAGTCAACTTTTCATAAAACATTTTCACTAATAGTCCTATAACTGATATAGCTCTACCTGTAATATATAAATGTATGGATATTATATAATGAGCATGCCAATAGCTCTTAACAAGCCTTTCAGAATATCCCTATCCTCAGACCGGTTTCTAGCTCTGGCTTTCACCAGTGAGTGTATAGATATAAAATTAGATCACATAATTTTAGTGTGCAGTTTGAATATTTGCATTCTACAATATGTAAAAAAAATTTACAAAATGTGGAGTTATTATTGATTAAACAGTAAGAAAAGCGAGTATCAACATTAAATAAAATAATAAAAATTTCATACAAATATATTATAGTGCATTAGAGCCAAAAAAATAATTAATATAATTGATAGACAGTTTTATCCTATTTAGTTCAATATAGCGATAAAGTATTAAATTTGAGTTAAAAATTACTAGTTTTAAGGGCAATTATTTCCAATGTTAGGACATCACGACACAAATGAAAAAAAAAATGTATTATTAAATTAATAGGGAATCTTCAAGTAATGTGGAAAGACGTACTATCTGAGAAATTCTTCTGATAAAGTGCTATATATAAAAAAATCAATTTTTGACACAGTATATATAGTTTGTTTAAAAGCTCTGACTTGTTTAATAACAACATTAAGCTGATATAAAAGTTTTTAGTTTAATTGCCACTAAATTTGCATTTAAGTTTTAAGATCATGTTGAATTTTGTCAGCATATTTAATAATGATAGAATAGTTATGTTTATTGCAGTTACAACTGATTTCCCAAACTACTGATGCTGTCAAGTTTTATTGAAAGAAACATTTCTAGCAAGAAGTTGATTGATTTTTTTCATTAAACAGTGTCATTGGAAACATTGGAAATTTTTTTTTTAGGGCACAGATGAGTAATGTTAGCATTATTAGATATATATATTGATATGGAGCTTTGTTATCTCAATATTTAAATGCAAATTGTAAGTTGGCTAAGAACAAGCTTAATTTCAGTTTTATTTTTATAGATGCAGTATATATATATGCACACACATTTATAAATTTATATTTAGAATGCTAATTCAGTTTATTTATTTGTAAAAAAAATTTTAAAGAATGTGTATTCTGTAGCTGGAATTTGTTATTAATTTATAAAAGATTATTTCGCTTCCCGGCCAACGCTTTGGCACAAAAAAAAAAAAGATTATTTTTATATTACAGGGAACAATACTTAATCTGAAAATGACAACAATTCCTAATTACTTTGTTTTAGTAATTAAAATTTTAAAAAAAATCCATTTTTTTCTTTCATTAAATATTGTTCCTAATTTTAACAGTATTATCTGTAGAATTCCTGATTGGTCTTAAATAAAAATGTAAATCTATTAATTAAAAAAATTGCTGTCTCATCTGGGTTTAAAATTGTAATAACTGGTTTGCTAATTAAAGGAAATTCTTGAGTGATCTAATCAATGAGCTTTAGGTCTCTAAAAAGATCAGTTAAAAATTATTTTATTCATTCTCATTCTGATTTTTTATTTGGCATTCTATATTTTGTTCCAGTTTAACTTCAGCAGTGATTCTGGGGTATTTTACCTGTGCCCGACTATATGACAAATTCAAAACTTTTTCCAGTGACATTTGAAATTATATGCTGATAGAGCATCTGGAAAATAAACTCCACTCTCCAGTATGAACTTATAGCCATCATGTTAACCCTGACTATTAATTGACCAACAACATAACTAATTACTACTATCGAGGAGACCATAGAAGAAATGCACTTCTCATATAATACTAAATCATCCATGCAATTTACTACTGTTACACAATGTTTTATTTACCACCCTCTTTTACAGTTTCGATTGTCCTGGCAATCTTCTTCAGAACTTTTATATCTCCTAAAGTGCGTGGATGATTTAGTATTATATGATATACATTTGGCAATGCAATAAGAAAGATTAGTTATTAAATGCACTTCTCCTTACCAATGAAGCAGCTCCATGACAAACTTCAATACCCAATCAAGGAAATTAAGAAAGATGTAAGAACCAATATATACATGTCAGCATATGTATGCCTTTATATAATCAATCTTGATAAAAGTAATAGCCCTTTTACCTACTATACCCTGAACTTAAGGTAAAACTTTTTTCATAAACTGTTTTGTTAAAACATTACCAGTAAAACAGAATTCTATAAGAAAAAGTGTAATTTTATATTTCTAATTTTATCTATTGTATTTTTTTTATCTATTATATATATTTTTTTATATATCTGTCATGTATTATTATATTTTTTAATATTATTATTAATAATATTTCTATTTTCAAATTCTTATTGTAGTTGTTTCTGTTCCCTTCAAAGAGTTTTAAAAAGAAAGTTTAATTGAAATAAACTTAAAGTAACCTTTCCCCTCCACTCTCGATTGTTATTTACAATCCAGACTATTTTTATAAAACGTTTTAAATTTAAAGTTTTAAAGAAATAAATAGTAAGTTTTAAATAATATAGATTTTTTTTTTATAGTGTCTAGTTTATTGATAATTAATAATACCTGGAAGATTTTAAAATTATCATTGCATATTTGTATTTGATCTACATAATAAGTGCATATATATATTTTTTATAAATCATTAAGTTTTTTAAATTGTTGGCAGTTACTTGTTGTTCCATGTCATACATATCTGAAAGTAAAGAAATAGATGCGCGTGTGTGTGAGCATATATAAAATGATCCCTTATCTATATCACATGAAGTTTTATTATATGTTCGGCCCAGTGATTTATTCTTCTGATTACCATTGTAGATAAGCAGATTTTTGATATTTTGCATTGGGTTAAGTAACCTTTCCTTCCTATGCTCATTTCTATGTTATTATTCTGTGTTTGAACCAGTGTTTTATTTACTGCTTGAAATTTGCGGACTTTACTGATTTTTGCATGGGGTAAAGTGCTTTTTCTTCCCCATGCTTTCATATGTTTAAGAGTTAGTTATGGGCATAATTATTATCATTTCTTATTTTTGCTTTGCATGGTGGGATCCAATGCATTGCATATAAACTTTGTTTTATAATTGTCAGCGCGTGTGAGTATTAAACCTGCTGATTATTGATTGCATGTTAATATTATTGCGAATATATACGTGCAATTTGTCATGTCATTGTAAAAATTCAAGGATTATTAATGTATAAAGGTACATTGAGGAAAAGCTTAATATAAACTATCAACTGTCAAATACTTTACATACTAACTTAAAGAGTTAATTACTATTAGTCAAACATTATCATATTGAAATAACTATAAGTGAGTTGTCCATTGATGTATATCCATTTAATTGTTAATTGTTAGACTTTATTGTTTACTTACTGTTGTCTGTCCTGCCAATTGTGATGTTGCCAAGAATCTCTTCTCTCCATGATCTAGTGGCAATTTTAGATATATTTGAGACAGCTGTAGTAGGTATTGGTAGTTAATATCCTCATCAGTAAATTATAAATTTTGATGTGATGTGATGTATTGTAGCTTCTTCTTAAACAAAGTCAAGAATCTCTCAGCAATTATACAAAGAAAAATTTGTTAGCTACTTAATTTTACATTCCCCAATCTAATTTTTTCCATATTCTGCTCCATCCCATTTCCACAACATAATCTTTGTCAACTCTACAGCCTTTATATCTAAATCCCCCTTATCTTTTTCCAAACCCAGCATAAAAAACAATAATCTACTTTCTATATAATCACTTTTTTCATATTTATTTTTCCATAACTTCATTATATGTGCCCTTTCTGTTTTCAAGCATTTACATTCAATTAACAAATGCCTAATATTTTCTATTCCTTCCTTACATAATTTACAGACTAAATCATCCATATTTTTCCATTTACATGTATATTCTCTTGTTGCTAAAGATCCTGTTCGAGCCTTAAACAATAAACTACTTTCCTTACTATTATCATAAATTAACTCACATCTAATATTCTGTTTATTTCTATATATATTTAAACTCTTTTTACTCCCCATACTAGTTCTCCATCTCTCTAACTCCCTATTCTTTATTAATAAATCTATTCTTTTATCCCATTCCTTACCACTATAACACTCAACAATCCTCCAACACAATCATCCCATCTTTGTACAAATATACAGATATAAATTCTTTATCCAAATCTTTTGCATACCGTATTACTTTTCTCACCCATCTTGTTACCTGCCCTTTACTCATAACTCAATTAAATAGTATTTTAGCTATTCTTTTATTATCCATAAACTGCAATCTACCAAACATTTTCATTTTACTTTTTGCATCTCTCATATGAAAACTTGACCATCCCATTTCTCCTTGAATTGCCTCCTTTGCTGTCCATAAATCTACATCCAATGCATGTCTTCCTACTTCCTTTTGAACTTTTTCTAAGGTAGATGTCTAGATGCACCCTCTGATGACAGATATGAGATGCTGGCTGTCCAGTATAATATATTCACATAAATTTGGCATATTACACAAGTTGAAATAACAAGATCTTCAGTAATTTTACCAATATGTTTTAGACATCATGTATAGCAAAAATTAAAATGTTTTCCAAAATAATGTTTTTTTGTTTTTATAAATAGAACCTTAAAAAGGCAGTAATATATATTTAACAAAAATTTGACATAAATTTCATAAACCCGTGTGAAGAAATATCAAATTTGTTTAAGTTCAAACGAGATCAAATTGCTGGTACTTGATTATCCGAAGCATCAGTGTCTAAAACTGTTGAACAATTTTATTTTTAAAATCACTCTAGGGTGATGACTGTACTTACTAAAGATAGGGGAATTAAACCTTAATTGAATTAACTGTGGTCAAAAATCAATATTTATTGAGATGAACTAATGGAAATTATGAAAGACTATGAAAAACCCAAATCCCATTGTTTAACAGAAAATATTGATACCCATATAATCAAGATGGCATTTCAAAGTTTCTAGCTTCTAATGTAAATGTGGAAATGGACAATGGATACTTGAAAACATGAAATGTAGTGGACAAATAATCATTTACACTTATCCAAACAAATATATTGTTTTGGTGATCAACAAAATAATTTAAATCAACAAAATTGTAATTATAAAACATTGTGGTAAAGAAATGGCATGATATATTTCCAGTGGCTTTCCCAATTTCTCCAGAGAATGTTAGATTTTTACTGACAAGGGTGGTGTTAATATTTCTCTAAATATTTTTCCAAAAATAGTAATTCTTGATACAAAGGGTAGCCATCAGCTTTTAAAAATTAGCGAATGTTTTCATAAATTTATCCAACCTCTATATACACACCATCATCATCATTTTCAACTATTATCAATCGACTGCAGGATGGTTTCTCCAAAATCCATCTTCTCTGATCTCTAGTCTCTCTTCTCCACATCACCCCAGTGCACTTCCTTAATTCATCCATCCATCTCATGTTTTCTGGGTCTTGTATAATCTCTTGGATTCCAGTTTAAGATTTCAACCACCCATCTATTATCATTTCTAAAAATATGTCAAGCTCAACTCTACTTCAATCTCTTAATTCTTTCAATGGTGTCAATAACAAGCTGTTTGTTCTCTCACCCATGTACTTCGTTTTCGATTTCTTCCTGTTACTCCTAACATACATCTCTTCATAAGGTTTGAAGTATCTGCATTGCTTTTCTGTTAAGTGTCCAAGTCTCAGATCCATAAGTAAGAACTGGTAATACACATTTATTATAACCCATCCTTTTCAAACACTATCCTTTTAATATTAAACTATTTCTACTGTACCGGTCAAGCTAGCACATTCGCGCAACAGAATCGAGAGTCCAAGCAAAGATACCAAGCCGACCAGTATGAGATGGTTAGATCTCGAGACTGACCGCACTTCAACTCCTTCACCTGTGCTCCAAGACTCACGACCCTACGGATGACCACCTTGAAGATACATATAGATATCATTTTAACCGCGAGCCGACATAGGTCAGGGAGAAGCAATGAGACTCATAACAAAAAATGGAATTTATCAACTATATATATATTTAAAACTAATTAATGCATAGGAAATCACATATATAATATAAAGAATTTTGAATTGGATTGAAATAAATAAGATCGAGAGCAGAGTAATTTATTAAATTGTATGTTTATTTTTGCAGATTAAATTTGACGATTTTTATATATATTATTCTTGCATTTTACAATTAAAATGCGCGTAGCATCTAACATTTTTGGAGAGCGCTTTAACATTCTCTCCTTACAATTAAAATTATTTTACATTTGTTGTGTTATTTGATGAAATTAAATATTGTTTTCATCATTTGCTTTATTATCTTATTGATCAGTCACTGCATTGTAGCTATGGGGCAGATTATGCTAATCCCTCTTATTTCATGGTTTTCAGCTAAGTAATCAGACGAAGCCTTGTTTTCACATATATGTGAAACATTTAAAGTCAAATTTATCTATAATATTATTATTTCAAACTATTGTGCATGAGACCGAAACTAGCTCTTGAATATGTCAGACAATGGCTGAAACTTAATTTAAGGGAGGAAGAGTTGGCAACAAAAGAACCAATGCGCTATAGCGCTGGTAAACAGTTATAATAAATGTTGCTCTACGGATGGATTCATATTTAGGGTTTTGTGATCAACAACGGAGCCCTATGACCGATCGCCATGCTGCTAAAGAGGGTTGGGGTAGCTAACACTATTGCCTGGAATTTGACGTCAGGTCTTATTCGTGTGCGACCCAAGGAGTGTAAGAGGGATGGCCGTTCCGAGTCCCATCTTAAAGAAAAACGCAACATAACGAGAAAGTTTAAATGTATAATAAAATTATCACATCCGCCAAGCAAAAGAGTTGAAATAATTTAATATTTAGCCACGAGAACGATAGCTAATCAGTGTAATCATTAGCGCCAACTCTAATATAGCATTTTAATAATCATATGCTATACGTGGGCGTACTTTTAAATATTCTTTGCGTTCTAGTTTCACTCTCAAATAACACATTTGATTACGCGATTAATAAAAAAAAAGGGGGGAAAAGTATATTTGGAGGGCTTTTACAAAATGAAATAAATAACAAATATACTTATTCAAGGCTTGGATATTGCTTAGTGAAAATTAAATTGAAATTTACTTTGGGTTAAAACAAGATTCCCATTTTAAAATTGCCAACAAATAATTAAATAATCAAGGTCAAAATAATAATCAGCACATAGCCAATTCTTGACAGTTATTTAAGAGGGTTTCGAAACAGCGTGCATTAAGCTACGATAAATAATTATTAAATGAAGAGGGGTCATTCTCTCTTCTCTTTATTATTAATATTGAATGCCCGCTGTTTCGAGGCATTAGCATATAATTTAGATTTTAAAATAAAAAAAATAAAGAAACCATAGTCACAACTGCAGTGAGAAAATTGAAAATAAAATTATTAAAATCATTTAGTTAGGAAACATTAGAAAGTAGGTCAGAATTATATAATTAAATTTAAGAATAAAATTTTACATTTAGCAATTTACTTGAATTCAAGATTTTAGAATTAAAATAAATTTTATAAGTCTAGACTTAAAGAAAAATTAATATATTGAACTGCAGTTAGAAATGGTGATGTTACCGGTCATCTTGTAGTACTTGAGCTGGAGTTACGGGAGTCTTTGTGGCGGCTTGCGGCATCATCTTCTTCCCACGGTTAGGGCGGAGATGTTATGGCGGCATACTGGTGATGGTGGTTTTTGGATGGAAGTAAAGGCCCGTCGCCTTCCCTCTGGAGCTTAGCCAAGGCTGCCTGTTTTAGCCCGACATTTTCTCTCGAACAGATATAAAAATTATTGACTTAACTGGATGTCAAAATGTTCACGGTTGCTTTTGGTTCAGGATACACGCTGGATTCAAAAGCTTAAAGATGATCAAAGAAGGCAAAAATTCACAGATGTAGCATTCAAGCTGTAAAGATTTCAAAGATTCAAAGCTGTCAAGGTTTCAAAAAAAGTAAAGATCTAAGATCGCTCCTCCACTTTACATGGCCTTTTTTAAATGATCGCCTTATCAGCCCACACACCTTGGAATTTCATCTCCATCAAGATTACAAAATTTTTAATTTGCTTATGAAATTAGTGGTTGATTTCAAACATGCTGACATTCCTTTTAGGTGTTATAACTTTTCTCTGATTATCAACTTTTTAATTAAATCGAATTTTAATCAGTTTAATCCGATATTAGATTTTATTTTAATTATCAGGAATTTTGTTCTGATTTTATAATTTATGTGTAAAATCTTTGCCGTAAACATATTTTTAATTAGCGAGGTCTCCAAAATAATTTAGAATCAATTAGCTAGATTATTTTAAAATTGGCTTTTCTTTTTAGAAACCTAAGGCAGGTGTGGCATATACTGATACAATTGTTTACAGCAAAAACTTTACTAAACTTTTAATTCTACGAAAATACTTTTATTTTTAGAAAAAAAATCTTTTTTCTTTTTAAAAAGAAACTTGTCAGCGCATTTGCAATCAATCACCCTTTCAATGTGTTTTTACATTAAATTGGTTTATAATAAAAATGAAACTTAAAATTTAATAAATATTTTAATCACGCCACTAGGCTATATAGATATTCAATATAGGTGGATTATATTCCCACATACGAATTTAAGTAATGAATTATTAAATTGACGCTACATTATTACTGTACTAAAAATAGTTTAAAAATATTACGCGATAAAATTATACGCTATAACTCTGGCAATACTATTCACTTATAGCGTTCTTTCGTATGTGCGTATATAATGCTGTTTATATAGCCGTGATTGCAATTTTTAGCTTACAAATCTTAATTTAGACTTATTAACAGGTTTGAACTTAGCACAGACGAGTGGGTTATTAGGATGGTTGGTGAAACGGTGAGGGATTTGAAGACAACCGTTTCATTTCCGTAAACTTACAAAAAAAAAACAATTAAAAAAAAATGACCTTGCTACAATCATGACTTTGAATTTTCGTTATCAATTTGTTAAATAATTTCCTATTTTCCCATGCACATAAACTTATTTACTTGCTGCGCTAAGGGATTTATTTATCAGTACCTTTATATTTACGACTCTCCTACCACAAAAAAAAAACATACGCGCAATAAAATTAATATCAAGAGCAAGATACTCATTAAATCACCAATCAATCAAAAAAAAAAAAATCATGAAATCTCAATAAATCTGAATTAATATCCAAATGGATATTTGTCAGTTAGAATGGGGTAGACACGTTAGTTTTTTTTTTTTTTTTTAAATATGCAGTATATATATTTAATGTTTTTGGGGGAGGGACAGATCCTTTTTTTTTTTTTTTTTTTTTTTAATAGCTAATAAATTTTTAAGTAGGATCTGGGGGTTTTTCACTACAGCAGTCCCACCAAGACTTTGCGTATCCATGTAAATAATGAATGGCCAATGCTACCTGATCAGCTACTAGGACCTTTTGAAATCTGAAGAGTTCCTTTAAGCTTTCTAAATGTACCTTTGGATTTTCTCCCACTTCTCCCTTAAAAGATTTTACTTGGATAAATTTAGCCAAGCCCATGGGTATATTCATTGATGATGTCACTGATTCATATATAGTTGGTTCTCTATTTTCTAGTGTTAACTCTAAACCACTCCTGCATGGGATGGAACAGTGTTCAGATTCTTTATCCATAATGTTTTCCATGTTGATTTTCATCTCCCTTATATTAGAAGTATCTTTTACACTATCTGTAGTCTTACTAATATCTGGTACAATGTTTGTCTTGCCCTGGTTGTAGGTTTGGGAACCAGTAGTTAAGTTACATTCTACAATGTCCATTTTTGCTTCCCTTATTTGTGTAATTTCTCTCTTCAATTCCTGGATGTCTTCTGTAATGGCATTTTCTTCTTGGGCAAAAACATGATTTCTATAACTCAAGTTTTCTTTTAACTCAGAAATCTCCTCTCTGATCTGTTTCTGTCCCTCTTCGTATTCTTCAATTTTGAGGCAGATATCTTGCCCCATTTTAGAGACTTTCTCCTCCATAACCATTTCCTGATGCTCGGTCTGCCCTCTAACATCTGTGAGTTGTTCTTTTAGTGATTCTATTTCCTTGTTGGTTTCTTCTCGGTTTTGATCTAATTTTTTTGTGACCTCTACTTGAACTTCTTCATATTTTTCTTGGCAGCTGATGGACAACTCCTGCCAGCTCCTACATAGCTTTTCTTCAAGTCGTTGGCCTTGCATTTCCATTTCTCGTCTCACTTCTACTATCCCTTCCTCATACCGTTTGTTTCCCTCTCTAATTTCCTTTCCCAACACCTCAAATCTCTGCTCCATTTCTAACTTATTTTTTTGATCTCTCTCCTCTAATTTCTGACTATTTACCTCGTCTCTCTTTATAAAAATTTGAGTCATCCTCTCCTCTAATTTCTGACTATTTACCTCGTCTCTCTTTATAAAAATTTGAGTCATCCTCTCCAACATAAAATTCACATCCCGATTTTTATTTTTGGACTCTTCCACCTGTTTATGTTCTATTTCATTATTTACTGGTTCTTCTGAGATAATGGCAGCTTCTCCTGTAGGAATTTCCTCATCAGGGCTAAGGCTCACTTCCCCTTCTGTGCTGCCTCTCTCTTCTGCGATCTTTCTCCCTGACCTTAACGTGATCCCTAAACATTTCCCTCCTATTTCCTTCTGTACTTCTTCCCCTTCACTCATTATTTCTTGATCCTCCTCCATATTATTATTATTATTTTCTTTTTTCTTATTAAACTAGATCTCAAAACAATACTGATTAATTTACTAAAAAAAACTTTATTGAATATACGGCTGATGGCTAAACTCCGTGAATGAAAGTGACTGGTTCACTTCCCATCCTGTTATGATGCCTAACTCTACTATGATGCCTAACTTTATACCGCTATTATTTTTATTTTGCAAGACCCGCCCATTATTTCATAACTTTAATAAATACAATTATAAAAATAAATAATAAAAGTTGACTCACCCTCGGTTTCTTCCAGCTGCTTTAAAATTTAATTTTAAATTCGTTCATGATTGTAACAATATTTTGTTTTATACGTCTGTGCCAGTTTCAAACGGTAAAATTTATATTTGACCCACTTTCCAATTTCATTCTCATTCTTATTCAATCCAATTCACAAAGTATGATTTACATTAAAAAAAAAAAAAACGGTTTTTTCCTTCCTTTTAAATTACAATGTTTTCCTTCACTACCCCTGATGACAAATTTATATGAGGATGACCTATAGCTTATTTAAATCATCCTCGGGCGCCAGTCACCAGTGAGCAAGAAAGCTTAACAAAATTAAACTCAAAATTTACTAAAAGTCATTTGGAAAAAAATTTTTTTTTTTTTTTTTTTACTATGCATTAACAGAAAAAGTTATATATATAGTTTTTTAATGTTCAATTTTTAGGGACGGAGAATAATTAGTCTCCTATTTGAGCAAGCAGTAAGAAAAAATGAATGCTATACTGTTGATTTTGATCAAAAACTCTAACGTTTGGATCATCAGGAAAAAAAAATTTATATACTATATCATTAAATTCCTTTTTTTTTTTTTTTTTTTTTTTTTATTTTTTTTTATTTTTTTTTTTTTTTTTTTTTTTTTTGGGGGGGGGGGGGTTGAGGGTTTATTTTTTGTTTTTTTGTTGGGGGTGGGGGGGGGGGGGGGAGAAAAAAAAAAAAAAAAAAAATAATAAAAAATTATTTATCATTGGTTCAGGGTCGTGGCATTGATCAAAAGCTCCACGTTTTGGGCGTCCATAATCGGGGGAAAAAAAAATCTATGTACCGGTCAAGCTAGCACATTCGCGCAACAGAATCCAGAGTCCAAGCAAAGATACCAAGCCGACCAGTATGAGATGGTTAGATCTCGAGACTGACCGCACTTCAACTCCTTCACCTGTGCTCCAAGACTCACGACCCTACGGATGACCACCTTGAAGATACATATAGATATCATTTTAACCACGAGCCGACATAGGTCAGGGAGAAGCAATGAGACTCATAACAAAAAATGGAATTTATCAACTATATATATATTTAAAACTAATTAATGCATAGGAAATCACATATATAATATAAAGAATTTTGAATTGGATTGAAATAAATAAGATCGAGAGCAGAGTAATTTATTAAATTGTATGTTTATTTTTGCAGATTAAATTTGACGATTTTTATATATATTATTCTTGCATTTTACAATTAAAATGCGCGTAGCATCTAACATTTTTGGAGAGCGCTTTAACATTCTCTCCTTACAATTAAAATTATTTTACATTTGTTGTGTTATTTGATGAAATTAAATATTGTTTTCATCATTTGCTTTATTATCTTATTGATCAGTCACTGCATTGTAGCTATGGGGCAGATTATGCTAATCCCTCTTATTTCATGGTTTTCAGCTAAGTAATCAGACGAAGCCTTGTTTTCACATATATGTGAAACATTCAAAGTCAAATTTATCTATAATATTATTATTTCAAACTATTGTGCATGAGACCGAAACTAGCTCTTGAATATGTCAGACAATGGCTGAAACTTAATTTAAGGGAGGAAGAGTTGGCAACAAAAGAACCAATGCGCTATAGCGCTGGTAAACAGTTATAATAAATGTTGCTCTACGGATGGATTAATATTTAGGGTTTTGTGATCAACACCGGAGCCCTATGACCGATCGCCATGCTGCTAAAGAGGGTTGGGGTAGCTAACACTATTGCCTGGAATTTGACGTCAGGTCTTATTCGTGTGCGACCCAAGGAGTGTAAGAGGGATGGCCGTTCCGAGTCCCATCTTAAAGAAAAACGCAACATAACGAGAAAGTTTAAATGTATAATAAAATTATCACATCCGCCAAGCAAAAGAGTTGAAATAATTTAATATTTAGCCACGAGAACGATAGCTAATCAGTGTAATCATTAGCGCCAACTCTAATATAGCATTTTAATAATCATATGCTATACGTGGGCGTACTTTTAAATATTCTTTGCTTTCTAGTTTCACTCTCAAATAACACATTTGATTACGCGATTAATAAAAAAAAAAGGGGGAAAAAGTATATTTGGAGGGCTTTTACAAAATGAAATAAATAACAAATATACTTATTCAAGGCTTGGATATTGCTTAGTGAAAATTAAATTGAAATTTACTTTGGGTTAAAACAAGATTCCCATTTTAAAATTGCCAACAAATAATTAAATAATCAAGGTCAAAATAATAATCAGCACATAGCCAATTCTTGACAGTTATTTAAGAGGGTTTCGAAACAGCGTGCATTAAGCTACGATAAATAATTATTAAATGAAGAGGGGTCATTCTCTCTTCTCTTTATTATTAATATTGAATGCCCGCTGTTTCGAGGCATTAGCATATAATTTATATTTTAAAATAAAAAAAAATAAAGAAACCATAGTCACAACTGCAGTGAGAAAATTGAAAATAAAATTATTAAAATCATTTAGTTAGGAAACATTAGAAAGTAGGTCAGAATTATATAATTAAATTTAAGAATAAAATTTTACATTTAGCAATTTACTTGAATTCAAGATTTTAGAATTAAAATAAATTTTATAAGTCTAGACTTAAAGAAAAATTAATATATTGAACTGCAGTTAGAAATGGTGATGTTACCGGTCATCTTGTAGTACTTGAGCTGGAGTTACGGGAGTCTTTGTGGCGGCTTGCGGCATCATCTTCTTCCCACGGTTAGGGCGGAGATGTTATGGCGGCATACTGGTGATGGTGGTTTTTGGATGGAAGTAAAGGCCCGTCGCCTTCCCTCTGGAGCTTAGCCAAGGCTGCCTGTTTTAGCCCGACATTTTCTCTCGAACAGATATAAAAATTATTGACTTAACTGGATGTCAAAATGTTCACGGTTGCTTTTGGTTCAGGATACATGCTGGATTCAAAAGCTTAAAGATGATCAAAGAAGGCAAAAATTCACAGATGTAGCATTCAAGCTGTAAAGATTTCAAAGATTCAAAGCTGTCAAGGTTTCAAAAAAAAGTAAAGATCTAAGATCGCTCCTCCACTTTACATGGCCTTTTTTAAAAATGATCGCCTTATCAGCCCACACACCTTGGAATTTCATCTCCATCAAGATTACAAAATTTTTAATTTGCTTATGAAATTAGTGGTTGATTTCAAACATGCTGACATTCCTTTTAGGTGTTATAACTTTTCTCTGATTATCAACTTTTTAATTAAATCGAATTTTAATCAGTTTAATCCGATATTAGATTTTATTTTAATTATCAGGAATTTTGTTCTGATTTTATAATTTATGTGTAAAATCTTTGCCGTAAACATATTTTTAATTAGCGAGGTCTCCAAAATAATTTAGAATCAATTAGCTAGATTATTTTAAAATTGGCTTTTCTTTTTAGAAACCTAAGGCAGGTGTGGCATATACTGATACAATTGTTTACAGCAAAAACTTTACTAAACTTTTAATTCTACGAAAATACTTTTATTTTTAGAAAAAAAATCTTTTTTCTTTTTAAAAAGAAACTTGTCAGCGCATTTGCAATCAATCACCCTTTCAATGTGTTTTTACATTAAATTGGTTTATAATAAAAATGAAACTTAAAATTTAATAAATATTTTAATCACGCCACTAGGCTATATATATATTCAATATAGGTGGATTATATTCCCACATACGAATTTAAGTAATGAATTATTAAATTGACGCTACATTATTACTGTACTAAAAATAGTTTAAAAATATTACGCGATAAAATTATACGTTATAACTCTGGCAATACTATTCACTTATAGCGTTCTTTCGTATGTGCGTATATAATGCTGTTTATATAGCCGTGATTGCAATTTTTAGCTTACAAATCTTAATTTAGACTTATTAACAGGTTTGAACCTAGCACAGACGAGTGGGTTATTAGGATGGTTGGTGAAACGGTGAGGGATTTGAAGACAACCGTTTCACTACTAAAAGTATTCCAACCAAGTTTAATTCTATGATTAATTTCATCCATTACGTTTCCATTTGTTGTAATAATCTGATCAAGATATTTCTAGTTGTTAGTTAACTTCTTCCATTCATCACTATCAATCTTTATTTTCTTTTTTTGAGAAAATCCATTGAACATTATTTTATTTTTTTTTTTAACATTTACTTTTAATCCTACTTTCATCTGATAATTTTTGCAACATTTCCTGAAGCTCTAAAGTATTATTTGCAAAAACAATTACATCAACTGCAAAATCTAAAAGACTTAAATAATCTCCAATTACTTTTATTCCCTTAGCTTTCCGTTTTAATCCACAAAATATTTCTTGAAAAATTGCTGTAAAAAGTTTTGGAGAGATGGAATCATCCTGTCATACATTCTTCTTAATGTTAAATCTTTTTAGTATCATTACATAAGCTAACTGTTAAATATTCTTCAGAATATGACAATATCCTGGGTCTATACTTTGATGATCCAATACTTTAATCAATGAAAAAATGCTTAAAGAATCAAATGCCTTTTCATAATATACATGGCCAAAGAATAATGGCAATTCATATTCATTAATCCTTTCTATAACTTCTCTCAATATTTGGATATGATCCACTGTACTAAAACCACTTTAAATCCAGTTTGTTCTTTTGGTTGGTTAAAATCCAAAAGTTCACTGTAAATGAGTTATAATTATTTTGGTAAAACTTTTGTATAGATCTGATAAGACTGGATAGGTTTATAATTTTTGATATGGTCTTTATCACATTTTTTAAATATTAATACTGCATTCTTCCAATTATCTAATACATCTTTATCATTTAGACATTTGGTATATAACTTTTGTCAAAATTTTGTCTATTTCTTCTCGTGCTTCTTTTAAGATATCAATTATAATTCCATCATTACCTGTAGTCTTACTCTTCTTCATTAAAAATCTTGGGTAATTCAGAAGATATAGTATGTAGAAGATACTTTTCCTTGTTCTTTATTGCTATATGATTCGATAGATCTCTTCTACACATTTCATGATGTCATCTTTCTTTTTAGTAATAGTTCCATCTGTTTTATCTTATTGCAGAAATAAGTTTTCTACCAATACCAAAATTTTACTTTATACTCTCGAGACTTTTATTTTCTTCTACAGTTTTCCTTGCTAGTTCACAAGTTATACTTTCTTATATCAATTCTTTTCCGCACTATTTTACAAAATTCAAGATATTCAATCCTTCTTATTGATATATTTTCATATTCCTTCTTTTCTTCATAAATTGTCATCTCAGTAGAAATTCTACTGGTCAATTGTTGCTTTTTTTGTACCAGCTACCTTTGTTGCAGTTTTTAAAAATATAACAGTTATCTTCCTATTGATTTCATTTAAATCTGAATCATATTCAAAATCTGTTAATATTTAAAAAACAATTTGCAAGTTCGAAATTTATTGAAATGTTTTTGTAGGAATATCAACTGTGAATATTGTTTTTCTTAATAATTTTTGTCTATCTAGTTTTGCATTAACTGATCGATGATTACTTCCTGTATTGAATTTATTAAGAACATTATAATCTTAAAATACATATCCACATATAAATACCATGTATATATTCATACAGTCATAAGCATTTGAATTTCCAATGGATTCCAATTGAATATATGGCTGGTACTTATCAAAACAATTTTACAATAATAATAATAATAAATATTATTAAAGCACTAAAATAAAAATTCTTAAATAATTGTATTACTTAGGAATTCATAAAAAGTTTGAGTATAGTAAGTGATAGAATGAGACCCATGGATCTTAAGCAACAGTTTGACATTCTACTACTGCACCAAACCTTGCAGGGTATGAAAAGACTTAATTAAAATACTTACAGCTTATCAGTCAATAATTAATAATAAATGCTTAAGGTAAATTATTTTAAAGTCTAAAAATTAATAGGAGTTTGCTGTTTGAAATTGCTGCAATAATCAATATTTTAGATTTATTAAGAATACTAAATTATATTTTATGGTTACAATAATTCAAATTGCAATTATTAACAAAATATTTCCCTCGCTTTGTATTTTTTAAATTCTGATTTATTATATAAACCATTTGTTTTTTACATCCTTAAGTATATTACATTATAATTTCTCTGCTATATTTCAATCATCTTTTATGGTCATTTTCAAGGATTGATCCCATAAAATATATTATATCATAACAATATATATTTATAATAATTTATACATAACATCAACATACTAAAAAAAATTTCTATAATACATATCTTTTACCTTTTTTTATATATTTATGTTCCAATAATTATATATATTTTCTTGATATTTTTAACATTTTAAATGTTTTATATACTTTATTTTTAAACAATCAAAATATCAACTTTCTTAATCATCTTTATATTTAATTTTTTTTTAATTATTTACATAAAAAGGAATTTAAAGTAAAAAAAATGTTTGTACCAAAAAACGTATATATATAATGAAGGTATGTGTGTATTACATAAAAGAATTTTTTATCATGATGATGCTAACTTATAAATTATTGTAAATATTATCTTAAATATTATAAATGTATCCTTGAAAATTGTTGTAAAAGATAGTCGAAATGTATAAGAACGATTACAAAGTAAATGCATAAGGATGTAAAAAAAAAAAAAAAGCTTCATAAAATAACACAAAATTTAAAATGCACAAAATGGGTGGAGTATTTTATATACGTATTAAAATTAATGGACTATTTTGGAAGAGGAAAGAAAGAAATATTTATTAATAATAACGTATTAATTAATTGATTTAAATAACTAGTAACATTTGTTGGTTAATATTATCATTTGCGTTCTTTATTACTTAGTAACATTTGAATTTTTTAAAATATAAATAAATAGAAAATGGGAAGTATTATTAAAATTTGTAAAAGGTATTATATTCTTTAAAAAAAAATAATTTATTAACAATTTTTTAAACATTTCGTTACTGCAAATGTGTTTTAATGTTTCATAATTTTAGGATTCTACAAACATTGGAAGATATCAAGCAACTGCAAAAGCCACAATTGTTAAAGCAAAAAATATTAATTCCTTGCCTGCTAAATCTACGATCTAAGAATTTTGTTCTACTTTTGAAATATATAATTCATTGATGTTATTTCATTCAAACTTCGTTTACCTACATATATTTATTTTTTGATAATTTTACCTACATATATTTAGTGTATCGTGGATAGAATTATCAGATGTTTTAAAAAAATCCAGGATATATTAGAGCTAATTTACGATTATATAGAAGTTATACATTTTAAAAATAAAAATGTAATATTTATGATTAAATGAAAATTCTATTATCTATTAACAAATATAATTGCCTGTCATATATTTTAGATCTTCGCTAGGCCAGAGGTCTTATTTCATGGGCATTTAAAAAATACATTTATATATATAATTAATGTTTATAATTGAATTAAAATTCAATTACCTATTAATAGTTGCAATTTTCTGACATAAAAAGCGAAAATGTTTTTGACAATAAGAGGGAAAATTTACTTTTTTAATTAACATTCTATAACGATAACGAATTAAGGAAATGGCAACAGCCATTTTAATTCAAAACCCCAATTAGCGCCCTCTTTATTTTTATGTGTATGTGTATGCTGAGATTAAATAAAAACAGATACCTTATATAATGAAGATAAAACAGATACCAATAGACTGATAAAATATATTTCTATTTCAGTATCAAAACAATTTTTTATCGTAAAAATTATCGCCAAGGCAACAATAAAATAAGTTTTCTGTATTAAGCTCCACTCTATAATATAAGAAACATGATTTTAATTGCGTGCTTCATTCTATATATTTATTTTAAATGTAGGCAGAACTATGTATGTCCTGCACATAATGCTTGATTATCAATTAATTAATTTGATAAATATGAATATATCAATTTTTATTTGCCAACAGGTTTGCTGTTCAGAATAGGGTATATATGCTGTTCAGAATAGGGTATATATATAACATTTGTAGTTTTGTTTTTTAAAAAAAAGCAAAAGATAGACATGTATTCAAGGAATTAGTTAAAATTTTGGTAAAGGTTTACTTTAGCCACCAGAGCATATTTGCCATCTAGTTTTTAAAATTAGAACTAAAATATTCTAAATCTTATGTATCTGCTCCTATATTACAATCACAGTAAATATTTATAATTAAAACGTAAAAGATAATAATAATAAAAAAGCATTTACCTTTTTAAGCATAATTATGCCCTATGTATACTAGGAAGTTGGAGAAAAAGGCGGCAGTGCTATATCTACCGCGGAAGGCAAATTCTTGGAGGTACGATGAAAATAAAGCTCTGCTGGTACCAGATTGGAATTTCAGCTTCTGCTTCGCTCTCATCCACATATTCTCAATATTCTGGGTATGTATGTCTTGGTCTTCGGGATTCACGAAGTTGTCCTGGTGGACGGCAACCGAATGCATATATACCCCATTGCTGAGTCTGCTGATATTATTGTACGCAGCCCAGCCATCTGAAATTATGTGAGTACCTGGTAAAAGGTTCCGCTGGATTAGGGCCTCCAATGTGCCAGCCGTTCTATCCGCAACTTCTGTCAAGAAGCACTTCCTTGACACTTTTTCAATACCGACAAAGACCCAATGCCCTCTACATATAGTCCCCCTGTGGTATTTTCTGTGGAAATAAGTTTCATCGATTTCGATGACTAATGGCTCCCCATTGTCATCAATTATGCCAAGAACCATCGGATTTGTGTCAAAATATTTGACACACTCTTCATGACAAAAATTAGCCCAGTCAATGACTATTTTCTTGCTTACAGCGATGTTTTTTTTTAATAATAAGTGCTATAAATCTAGATAGTTTAAATTGTTAAGTTATAAATGTAGATAGTTTAAATTCTTAAGTTTCAAATAATTTAAACTAATTATTTTAATTAATCTAGTGTAATTATTTCAATTTCTTTAAAAGTGTAAATATTTTTTTTATTATCTTTTACATTTTAATAAATTTTAATGTAATTGTAATATAGTAGCATATACGTAAGATTTTTGTATAATAATTTACTTCTAATTTTGAAAACTAGAGGGCGAATATGATTTTTATCTTGTGGTCGCTAAAGTAAACCTTTACCAATATAAAAATAATTAGTTTCCTAATCTATTTTACTCACCTTGTGGCATTGTCCATTAATAACTTCCTGTTATTGGTGTTTCAGTGCTCATATTTTACAATTTAACATAATGTATACATTTTATTATATTCATTAGTTGTTTTTGTTTTTTTTTTTGCATTATCATTAATGTATATTAAGATATCATACTCTTAAATCATTATATATATATTCAAAAAAGTGATGTCAATTACAGCTCTGAATAAGACTTATAAACAGCGAAAATCAGCAAGAAAGAATAAGCCATTGTATTAAAAAGATGTTAAAAAAATATTTTTTTACAATTTCAGAACAATAATTTGAAAAATTATATTAATTATACATTTTGTATTTTATATATAAAAAAATGTCCACGTACACTTTACCACTTTATATATTTTTTATCCCAAAATATGCAGAAATATGTTGGGGGTAATAAGAAGGGATCAAACATATTCGGCTGAGAAAATTAACAAGAATCACTGTCATTTTTGAAAATGCTATGTACTGATTAGTTATCAAATATATGCATATATATGTGAAAAGCTGGTATTAATATAGGCAGTGTTCTGTTACTCTAGAAATGCAGTAATTATCTAACAATATGCAAATTAGCAGAGTTATTAAAAAAAACACCTGAAGAACTTCTAATGAAAAGGGAAAACATTGCTAGTGAAAATTAATGCAGAAAGTTATGGAAATAAATGATATATTTTGATAATGTATAAATATTATTAAAACAAGGACTTTTAATAAAATGTGGAAATGGAGTTTAACTCTATATTTATGAATTGTTCTGTGATTAATAATATTTGTTGCTGAATTCAACCAGCTAGTCAGCAATTGAGTCTACTAATCAATACTACTAATTTATATATTATTCTGAGTAAATAAACTTGTAGTTAAATTATTAGATCTTTGTATGTGTCTAATTTAAAGATTAATTATTTAATGAACATCTACTAGTTTAAAGTGGCTCCATACATATCAAGTGCCACAGTTGACATTAATATCAAGTGGTGCAGTCTCCTGTAACTGTGTAATGATCTTAGGTATACTTATAGAAATGCGCAGCAGTGTATTAATAGCTTTCGATGTGAACAATTTGGGATAGTAGCAGATATATGTCAGTCATATGGAAAGCAAGCTGAAAGTTGCACCCTACTATGGATATCAGGACAGGATGTTCTCTAATTGCCAAACCATCTATGTGATCCAAAGCTTTGGAAGAAATCCCATATGAGAAATTGTTGAGAAAATTAAATAATTATTTTTAAGCCAATAAAATCAAAATATATGGGGGAACATTTTCATAGTAAAATGCAATCATAAGATGAAAGCACATGCAAATATGATTTAGCACAGTGAATTTTAGCTAAAGAATGTGAGTTTAAAAATTATTTAGACGAGATGTTATTGGAACAGTTATTGTGAAGCTTAGATGCTTCTAGCAGAATCTAACCTAACATATAGTAATGCTATTGAGGGGACAGCACACAAAGCCATCCTGGACTATGTTCAAGTATTTAAAAATGCAATAGAGATAGCCAGCTTTGGTTCACAGATAAATGTGGCGTTGGCACAAGAGATACAGAAGAATTTGGCACAGACTCTTGGTCTCTATTATTGCTGAGGCTATATTAAAAAGATATGTAAATTTAAAACGTATATGTGTTTTAACTGTAGTTTGACAGATCATTTAGAAAAGTCTGCAATAATAAGTGACAAATTCCAAAAGACAATTTTACCATCGAATAGTCAATCAGGGAGAAGAGTAGTGAGGAATATCACAAATGTTAATGTTTGGAAAATCAATGTCTGGGAAATTTCCACTACTATACATGACCAGCCTAAAAAGATTGAATAGCAAACTTGCAGTAGAATGGATGAGAAATGACAAATGTTATCAATTTGTAAAAAATTGCATAAATATGAATGGCCAAAAAAGCAACCAAGCAATATAGTGTCTCCAAATTTAATGCTCAAAAAAGTTTGTCAGTGTATCATGAGTGCATTTTAATGACATACTGGGTAGTGAATTCCAACAGAAGGGAGGAAATGTCTTCTACAGCTACTTCACCAAAGGCATGGAAATTGTGCATATGAAGGAACTAGCTCATTCATAAGTTTAGTGATCAAACATAAAAAATTGTAAGAAAATGTCAAGGCTGCCAACAGACAGTAAGGCTACTGGTTAAAGATTAATAGTGCTTCATGCTGAGTTCTGCTACAAAGAAAACTTCAGCAGAATTGCTTCTGAAATGCCGCGTTAAAATACATCTGTTATAATGCCTGATAATGTTAAAAGGAATGATGTAAATTGTGAAAACATCAAATTTATATTAAAAGAGACTGTTTGGATAAAAGGTATGCTAAAGAAAAAATGGATACCTGGAGATATAAGTAAAATATTGTCTGCCCAAGTACAGGAAATAAAACTAGAAGATAATAAAATAGTAAGACTGCATGTAGATCATATAGAAGAATATTAACTGAGTTGATAGAGGATATGAATAGTAATGTAGATTCAGCTAATATTTGAATAAATAAAAAATTAGAAAAAAATAAAGATGTTAAAATGGATGTATCTATCACCATAGGCAGATGTAAAAGATACTCATGCAACTCAAGATGAACCTATAGAATTAAATAGTGAAATACTACCAGAACAAGATGTTATAACTAAGAAGGAAAAAGAAAAATCGCCATTATTGAGATTTGTCAGAGAGTTATATATCAAAGAAGCTACAATATTATTTTTTGTCAAAAGGAGTTATTTCTAGGGTAAAAGGGAGGTATTGTTATGTACTGACATTTTTATGTGTTTATTAATAAAGGTGTATGTGCGCAAAGCTGGTCAATAAGAGCAATGTTGTTCACTCTAGAAATAATGTTATGCAGAAAAGTAGAATTAAGTAAATTACATATTCTAATCTGCATAACAAATTATTTAACAATATGCAAATTACCAGAGTTGTTAAAAAACGCCTGAAGAACTAATGAGAGGGGGGCAACTAGTATAACTGATGCAGCAGATGAAAGCAGTTTAATGTGTGCAATACAGTTAAGTGCACTTGCAGACCAGAAAATGTGAAAAGATGCTAGTGAAAATTAATAGAATGTTACAGAAGTAAAAATGATACACATTAATAAAGTGCATAGATATTAAAAGGACTTTTTAATAAAATGTGGAAATAGAGTTTAACTTTATATTTATGAACTAGTCAGTGATTAATAGTATTTGTTACGGAGTTTGATCAGTGAGTTGTCACTTGAATCTACTAACCAGTATTACTAATACATATTCTGAATAAATAAACTTGTAGTTAAATTAGTAAAATTTTGTGCGTGTCTAATTAAAAAATTTATTGAGTAAAATCTGTCCCCGTACATATTAAAAAAGTTAAGAGACTGAAATGAATCTGAACTGCAGGTATTGTTAGAAGAAATGACAATAGATGAATAGTTGAAATATTAAACTGAATCCCCATATTGTAAAAGACCTAGCAAGAAGATCATATTTGAGATGCATAGATATGAAACTTATTGGAGTAATGTGGATATGAACAGCTATTGAGTTTGTCACTGACCTTGCCTTCAGAAGTGGACTAGCCCAGAATCCTTCATTATCTAACAGGATGGAACACTCATTGCTGCAAACCAATGTGTAAACATGTGGATAACCAATGTATAAACCCCAAAAGATAAAACATAATGTGTAAACATGGATACAAAATCCTACCATTGGTTAGTATGGACCATTAGGCAATGATGCTCTCTGAATCCATTTTCTGCCAGTAAGGTAGAGGATCTGGCAATAAATAGTCAGTTTTTTTGGAGGCAAGAGAGAGATAACGTCAGTCTAAACTGAATGTGTTCTCAATTGAAACCACTTTCAACTGTGAAGGTGTTTCTACTATAATCATTACCGATATGTCTACACAGTGAGATAAGTCCACAATAGGACTGGAAGCTGCTATAACTATGGCTGACTCGAGGCAAGCTGTCCAGTACAGCCGGAAGAGTCTTGATTAAAACCCATGAGGCAAGCTAATATATACAGCTGGATGTGAGTTCAGTCATCCAGGCATGACCAACTCATTATTGACTAAGTTATACATAAAATTGTATTTATTAATGGTATAACATGTATGTATATTTATTCTAATAAACTATATATATTAACTTTGTGAGTATTAAAATTTTTTTTAATATTACTTTTGGTTTGTGTCCGAAACCTGCAATTCAGCCAAACACAGCAGATTTGGCAGAGTCGATAGAATGAATATTTTTCCTCATTAACAAACAAATAGTAGAGAATATGCCAGTTCCAACAGATTAAATACATGAGTATGTCTAAAGACCACATAAAATTGTATTTATTAATAGTATAACATGTATGTATATTCTAATAAATTATACCTATTAACTTTGAGTGTTCATATTTTTTTAATATTATTGTTGGTTTGGGTCTCAAACCTGCAATTCAGTCAAACACAGCAGATTTGGCACAGTCAACAGGATGAATATTTTTTCCCCATTGACTGGAAAAATAGTAGAGAATACATCAGTTCCAACAGATTAAATACGTGAGTGTGACTAAAGACATTCATCATATTTATAGTATGGTGATTATTAAAATCATGTAGATATTGACTGCACACATATAGGCATGTCAATTAAAAGCTTAAACCAATCACATCTCATAATAAAGTGACGGAAGCTTTCCCAGTAGATTCTTAGCTTCATTGGGACAGTTACAACAGTAGCTATCAAAATTTTAAATTACAAGTGGTAACTCACAAAAATAAAAATCGCTATTTTGTTTCTCTTATGAACAAGGGAAATTTTAAAAATGGCTAATTCTATTGGCTCAATGGAAGCTTTTGATCCAACCCATCCTAAGGGCTGGTCAAGCTATAAAGAATGATTGATATTTTACCTACAAGCTAAACAGATTAAGAAGTCTGACGTAAAATTATCTACATTAATGACCATAATAGGACCTCAAACTTATGAAATGCTCGTCTCAATCTACCGCAGAAAGACCAGCTGACTTAGATTTTGACAAAATGTTAACTCTCACAGTTTATCCCCCCCCAAAAAAAACCCTTGCCAATAAATGCAGGGTGGGGTGGAAGCCAAAGAGTGCAAATTCAAAGATTTTCTGAATGAAGCACTTTGTGATTGTTTTATTGTGGCATAATGCACAATTTGAGACTTAAAATGCTGATTCTGGATTTAGATTTTGAAACAGTTGTGGCTTAAGCAATACTAACAGATCAATAGTTAGTCAGGCAAACCCATTAAAAAATTATTAAGTATGATGCACAAAAAATTGAGCATAACACTAGCTCAGTCAGCTCAGATAATTCAGCGTAAATAGTCTAATGCATTTCTGTGGATGCAATGAACAAATGCACATACATATAGAATGACTGCATTGCTACACTGAAACAATCAACCTTAGTTCAAGATTGAGTTTCACTGTTCTACCACAACCCACGTTTCATCTACTTTTTTTGTCACACATATATAAACTATAAATATATTTCTGAGAAGCGTCTATAAAAGTTATAACTATAAATTTTAAATAAAAATTCTTTAATTATTTTGATATTAATGTCTCTAGATGTGACTCAGATATATACATATATTAATGGAGCTTTTATATATAGAAAAGCACAGACAAATACTGTAAATAATTTTGTATTTTTTTTAATTAAATTTCTAATAATTGTAATTATTTTTCTTGATATAATTACACAAAAATTCAAGATGGAAGATGCAATAGTTTACTGCCCAAGAGTAATTAAAGGGGTGGGAACATTAGTGTGTTTCATAATTTTAAATTAGAGTTAATGAAAGTAAAATTTAAAACAAAGTTAATTGATTTTAAGTTAGCTGTTAACATTTTTATCAAATCTATTTCCAATCTGAAAATTTGATATAAATTTATTTTTGGACAGTTATCTAGTGATTGCATCTCCATAACAATAGAGAAAATATTTCTGCAAATTAAAGATTCAATTAGAGTTAAGAAGTTTAATTAAAAACATTCTTTGAATAACTCAAAATTGGTATAAATAGAGCTGAAAATCTATTGTGGGAGAGTTTGGTCAATAGTCGCTAGCTGACTTCACGTCTTTTTGATTTTTAAAATGGTTTTTGGGTAGAGCGATCTAAGCTGCCTTTCCCTCCATCTTCAGCCTGACTTTGACATGCAGAGTTGTAGCTCCTACCAATCAAAGGATGTTGCCTTCCACAGAAGATTCATCCCATAGAATCATGAGGTAACAAGCCTATAGTCATTATCATTGCCTTACCTGAAGTCTGACTCCTAACTCTTTAAAATTAAGGTTTTTTTTAATGTTCAATCTCTTTTCACTTGCTAATTGGCAAGTATGTTAAATTAATAATTATTTTCTCTGTATCAATTCTCCTCTATCTAAATTAATATTACTGTAAAACTTTTCATCCAACTCATGCTTATTTTTCTTATAATTTAGTGTGGTTATAATTTAATTTTAATGATATTTTTATATTTTCAGTTAATTTTTATTTGTAAATGCCAATCAAACACAGTTTTATGAACTTCTATATCCTGCTATGGAATAGAAAGAAGGGGTGGGGGGGAATTAATTAATGAGTTCTTGTTGTTTATTTCCAAATAGCTTGTAAGATTTAATTTGTATTTTAAATGAATATATACTTTTAAAAAATATCGTAAGTTTATACGAAATGTATAAATACTTTCAATCTGGGGTGGATATTGTTTATACGAAATGTATAAATACTTTCAATCTGGGGTGGATATTGGTGTCCGTTAATTTTATTGATTTCTTTATTGATCATCATCGCAAAAAAGGCTGGCGACCTTGTTCTATTGTGTTATTTGCACTTTTAAGTGCATGAATTTTAATTTTTTTATATGAAACAAAATAGTATTGATTCAAGAAGGGGGGGGGGAGCAATGCACACTTCATTAATTATAGTTTTAATTTCTGATGAATGACTTTATCTTACATGGGTCATTATTCTAACATATCATTACGTATTTGTTAAATTACTTAAGGTTTTATTTTAGCATTTAAATCCAAGGATTTCATATCCTTATAATAACGTTGCTGGCATCTGTCAGAAATTATTAATAAGCCGCATAGGGCTTTGATCTGATTCACCTGTATTTCATTCCAGGGATTCACGATCATCTTTATTTGTCATTCTTTTCTTTAAATTATATATTTATATACTGCTTTGATTCACCCATATCACATGCTGGGGATTCAAAGCCTTCTGTCCTTTTTTAATGTTCTTGTTTGTAACAGGGGTCTAAGCTACTCCTAAAACATGCAGCTTAGTGTAGTTGAAGCTCTGTATGGCTCTGCCATGATCTGGCCCATAGCAATTTCTTACCTACTTTTTCCTTTCGATACTGCTCTGCATGAAGCTGGCGCACTACCTTAATAATTGGAGAATGACGTTTTCTTGGCCGAAGCTGCCACACTCTCTCTCAGTGACGTAATGCTAGCACCTCAACTTCTTATGGTTCGTTTTCTAGCCTGTGTAACAAAATAAATTTTAATGATATGTGATAATGAAACGTTTTTCTCTTTGTAATATTTTTCGCTGGAGTTTTTGATCCAACTTCTCATGAAGCTGCCCTCCCCTTTTATTGAAATAAGCAATTCCCATATTGATGGAGTTTTGCAATACTGGAAAGTTAAATGTCGAAAATGTGTAATAAGTAAATGTTTTTAGTATACTCATGGATCATAATGTATCCTTATTTAATTGGTTATAAATAAATGCTATGAATTAAAATAAAAGCTATATATCAAATGCCAAGGCCATCCTATAAAATCTTATAAACAGCAAAACTCTATTGTTATATCTTTATCTGTTGTTTTTTTTTATGTATAAAACGTACACCAAACACCCAGATAAATCTGTTTTGTAACATAGAATAAAATCCTATTTCCAAATATATGTTCAGTATTGTAATTGCTGCACTAAATTGATATTTGTTAAAATAAAAATAATTGTATCAAGATTGTCAAAGATTTGTAACCAAAATAAGGTTTAAACTGCATGAAATTGATTATACATATATAAAATCATCTTGAATTTTGTCAAAATAAATATTTATATTTTTAAAACTTAATCCAGTTGTTTGAATCTCATTAATATATTTATGTATGTTTTTAACTTATATCTCAGGTTCATTCAATCTCTCATTATCATCATCACCAGTTGAGTTCTCATGCACAACATTGGAACCAGGCCAGGATAGAATGAATTCATGTAGTATCATCGTAGGTGTTGTCCGTAGTGTTATAGATTTGGGGAATGGGCAAATAGGTTAGAATTCATGATTTCTCCTGACCTGTGTATCTCGGGTATGATTGGATTCGGGATACTTTTGTTTAGATTCTAAATTTTGTTGGATGGACATACATTTTCAATGGTACAATACATATATGTTTTGCAAGGAGGTTGGACATATAAAGGTTGCATGTTTGAAATTAAAAAGACAGACAGCTGATATGATAATGGAAGAATCCATTCCAAAAAACAGCAAAAGCAATTATAAAAAAATAAAAAGGTTGCCTATATAAATCATATTAAAGACAATCCGTCTGGATTTATACATAGTATTATAATTAATGGTATGCCAGCTACAATTGAACTAGACACAGGGTCTGCAGTGTCCATTGTTTCAAAAAAGACTTTGGCTATCATTAATAAAAATAAAGGAATATAAGTTGGACCCAAGTAGCAAGTCTATCACAGACTATTATGGCAAATAAAATAAAACTGTTGGGCGAAACAACAGTTAAAATAACAATGCCTAATAAGACTATATACTTACTATTGGTAGTGGCATCAGGTAATCATAGTAATTTATTAGGTCATAATTGGTTCAGTCACTTAGGCTTTGCAATAACGAAAGTGAACCAGGTCACAACATTAAGTAAAAGGAACCAAAACATGCCAGCAAAGGACAACTCTTCAGTGGTATACACCTGAAGAGCCCTAGTTTAGACTGTGGACCATGCTGGCCCATGGAAAGGCAAACTGCTAAACAATAGACATCTGCAAACTAATTTGTTGGCCCTGAAACTTGATTCCAAATATGTACAAAAAGAAAATAGCAAGATAAAAGAACAAATATGTACAATGTACTACAGATCCACAAAATGGATATCAGCAGTGGTTACACAACTGAAAGGACTTTACACTGTAGTAGTTCAAACAGCAGATGGGTTTCAATATTATTGCTGCCTAAACCAACTGAGAATAAATCACACAGAAACAAGTACATCAAGCAAAAATGATGACCACCAAACCCAAGACAGTAACAATCCCCAGAGATGAGCATCAAACAAGGATGATGAGCAAGACAAAAACAATAAACCTGAGCAACCAACAAAGTTGATAGCACAACTCATCTCAATGGCTTGTTCTTCAGGGCTAAATTTAGCCAGGGGGAAGGATATATCTATATGACCTTGCCTTCAGACATGGATTAGTCCAGATTCCTTCCTTATCCAATCGGATTGAGCACTCATTGCTACTAACCAATATGTAAAACATGTGGATAACCAATGTATAAACATAACCAAAGGATAAAATATAAGTATAGCCAATATGTAAACATATATAAAATTCTACCATTAGTTAGTATGGGTCATTAGACAATGATGCTCTCTGAATCCAATTGCTGCCAGTAAAGTAGGGGATTTGGCAATAAATAGTCACCCTTTTTGGAGGCGAGAGAGAATGTCTAACCTGAATGACTGAACGTGATCTCAATTGAAACCACTTTCAACTGTGAAGGTGTTTCTACTATAGTCATTACCAATATGCCTACGCAGTAAGGCAAGTCCATGATAAGACTGGAAGCTTCTATGACTACAGCTGACTCAAGGCAAGCTGTCCAGTACAGCTAAAAGAGTCTTGACTAGAACTCATGAGCAGGCTAATATATACAGCTGGAAGTTCAGCCATTTGGGCATGAATAGCTCATTATTGATTAAATTATACGCAAAATTGTATGTAGTAACAGTATAACATTTATGTATATTTGTTCTATAAATTATACATATTAACTTTGTGAGTGTTATTACTGTTGTTTTGGGTCTGAAACCTGCGTGCAATTCAGCCAAAATGATAATAATATTGATGGCTTTCTTCCTTATTCTTTCAGTAAATTATTTATTTTAAAAGTAATTACGATATAATTCATGAAACTTATTTTAATTATTAATTATAAATTTATTAAATGCACATTGATTACGTAAGTAATATTTACTGAGGCTATAACCTCGATAATATGTGTATAAAACGCGATAGTAGGGACCTCTACAGGTGTACAACACCTGTAGAGGTCCCTACTATCGCATTTTATACGCATATTATCGAGGTTATAGCCTCAGTAAATATTATTTAATTATTAATGTAAAATGAGAAATAATTAGACATAGTCTAAATTTGGTTGTTAGCTTTGTGGGTCAAAAAAATTAGTCATAGAGTCAGGAAAATTTATCTATATAAAACTATTTTTGTGTCCAAACTTTATGTATCTATTATTAAAAGCACACTTTTTATTCAAAAATGTCTATTTTATCTTTTCATATGTGGATCATCTTCAGAGATATTAAACTTACATCCTATAATTAATTTTATTCAGAAGGAAGTTATACCCCATACATATGTACTGTATCTCAATGCTATTTTGTTGAGTATGAAGGATGCTCTCAAACCAAGACACACAATATTTTGAAAAGATAAGGGAGGCCTTATCTTTGTACTTAAATCCACTTATATAGGCAAATCTGAAGCACCTTAGAATGAGAGCATGAAGGTCTTCCATTAATCACTTTATATTCATTAACTTTATTCCATCTATTAACAAGCATGATATCTTACAGTTTACTGTTAATATTATGAAATAGTAAAATCTAGGTACTACATATTTAATTTACTTAGTGCAGTATTCATATGCAATTTTAATTGGATGAGAATTACACCTTATGTAATGTTGTTTTAATATCTCAATGTTGTTTTGTTGAGTATGAAGGATACTCTCAAACCAAAGCACAAGAGAGATACTTTGAAAATAAACAAAATAGTGATAATATCAATATCAGATTTTTTTATCACCACTTGTACAAAATACTAATATTTCATATATATATTTCCTGTACATTATAAAAAATGTAATACAATTTATAATGATAGATAATTGCATATTTCCAATGTATTTGAAATATTAAATGTATTTGATAATATTTGTAAAAATGGCGATAAAAGCTTGATTTTGATTTTTTTTTTTTTATTGCAGAATGTAAGTTTAATATCCTTAAAAATGACATGTACATAAGAGATTGAAATGTAGAAATTTTAGAATAAAAGCTATTTAAAACATTAAAAAAATTTCAGTGTTTCTAATAACAAAAATAGAAAAAATACATTAAAAATATCACTGAAATAAAAGCAAATCTACAGATTGCAGCAAATATAAAAGAAAAAAAAATAAGAATTATTGATATTATCAAAAATCTACTTAAATATATTGTAACAGTCTGGGTTTTCATCTCATTATGGTCGAACCTAGGGTCTTCTGTTAGGATGCTGAGACTGAAGCAATAAAATACATAATCTATGACCGTATCTGCTGCCAATGGACTAGCTCTCTCTTTACACTAAATTTAGATACAATTTGGGTTAGTTCATCCATATCTCACCCCTTCTTTGGTCTTCATTACACCTCAGTATTCAAACTCAGGAGAAATCAGCCTTCAAATCTCTTCAGGGATGAATTTCACTAGATAGTAACTATCGCACCTCTATATAGATTCAAACTGATTTAAAGATCCATCCCAAACATATTACTGTGTTATATAGAAGTGGCATGTGTGTATGTATATACTCAGTTATAAGTTGATGAATGAAAGTATAAATGATTTTGATAAACTGGAGACCATTTTAATGTAAATCAAGTTTAAAATGTTTATTGAATAATAAAAAAAATTCAAAACTTTTTAACATGATAAAACAATACAACTGTGTGTGTTAAGAATGTGTTTCTACCATATCAATGATTAAATGTGTTCATTATTCCAACTATTACACATGGTAGAAATACCTAACATGGCACTAAATATTTACAAAACAGAGGAAATAAAAGAAAAAAAAATCATTTATTAAATCGAACAAAAAGCTAACTAGCTAATTTATAATACAGGTATATGTGTAATAGTCTTATCCAATTTCAATTATCGATGTTCCATCTTCTTTGAGGACCCCTACCTATGTATGGTTGCCTGTGGTTGATAGAAAAGAACATCCATGCTAGAAGGTTACTCATTTATACTGAAAAAATAAACAATTATTAATTAATAATAAAAAGAACTCTGTCCTGTAATACATGTATGTGCTTAATATGGGATAATCTCATAAATCTTATTTATTCCATATCATGATGATGATCAATGTGAAGTCACTATGGAGGGAAATCTGACCTATACTTTAATATATTTTTTTTTATCTAAAACTAATAAGCCCCCTCCCTCATTTTGTTGCTTCACTTATAATGAACTTTTCCAACTTGTAGACATGCTTAAGCTTCCAAGTGTGAAAGTGAAATAAAACTAAAATTTTACAAATATATTGTAACAGAATTACCTTTTTCGACCGTATGTAAAATGTTGAATTTTACATTTTTACAATCGACACGACTGTCATGTCAAACAAAGAAGCAAATATAGACTCATTAATTAAGTCTATATTCCTGATCGAATACTGAGATTACCGATGGCATATTTCAGTATTATCTTTCCTGATCAGAATGCTTCTTCAACTGCTGGATATTCATTCATAAGAATGATTTATTTAAAATAATCCAGCGCTTGAAATATTTATAATTTTTTTCGAGATTTAATATTACTGTACTATATCGACACGTGTACTTTTACTAGAATAAATGTCTAATTAGTAATAAATGTCTAATTAGTATTTTATAACCCTATGGGTATATCATTATAATTAGTATGGTGAAAAAGGAAAGACGAGACTTAAGGAGCTATTTATAAATAAATATTGTTTAATATAATACATTTATAAACATTAAAATATAATACTTCAACATAAAATAAGCAATCATTAAAAACAACACAAATTATATTTAATTTAATTAACCCTTCACCTAAAATAATAATTCTTTAATACTAAACATTTATCTGTAGATATTTTATAGTTCATAGTCTTTTCTTACGTATTCTTTGATACAGAAAACTACTAATTATTTTCATTCAGATTCACATTTGCAATTGCATTTTTTAATTAATGTGGCCATTTACGAAAGTGTGTGCATGCGTGTTATATTAAAGTTAATTTACCTAGGTTTTCTGGACGTTGTCGAGGGAATTATTATCCATCCTGTGGATTACTCCACTTCTTTTGTAGAGATGGAAATTCTTGGGATCCGGCTGGATTCTTTCTTGCAGCTTACTTAGGTCATATTCTTGAGGCTTCGATGACAGGGAAGGTGAACCATCAGGCAGGTGCTATCTCTACTATTACTGCATGGGGAAGATGACTTTACACCCAAGGCGAGCGTGGATTAACTGGCATCCCTTTGTGGCCCCTTAGCCCTGCATTCTCGGTGTTTCAACTTCTTGGTACATTTTTGTTCACAGCTCTCAAACTCTGTCTGTCAGCTCAGCAGACTCAAGAACAACTAAAACATGGCTACTTCTTTTACAATTTTCTTACTTAATTGTCCCACAATCCTTTACTTATCTTCTTGATTGTTTTTGGAATGTCATTAATTACATTTCACACATTTATTTTACTTTCATTAAATACATAAAATTTTCTTCTTGTTTTTTATCCA
Source organism: Epiperipatus broadwayi (assembly GCA_028023455.1). Lineage (NCBI taxonomy): Eukaryota > Metazoa > Onychophora > Udeonychophora > Euonychophora > Peripatidae > Epiperipatus > Epiperipatus broadwayi. The sequence continues at coordinate 9,168,343 of JAQFVV010006222.1, forward strand.
TTTATTTTTATTTTATTTTATTTACTTCCATTTCTTTTTAATAAAGTAATTTTCTTATTTACACACTCTTTATTTTACACACCTATACATATATATTTCATGCATTCACATGTGTATTTTGAAGAGATGATCTTTATCTTTTTTTTTGTAAATCTATTTATTTTTATTTATAATTGCGACGGAAATTTTATGATTGCTAATTCTACAATCATTAACCCTTTTTATTTTACTTTTCCCTTTAAGATTTAATCATCAACTTCGATGATCTTATTTTACTATTTCTTAAACTTTACTAATTTTAAATTTAAAAAGTTAACATTGGAAGGTGGAAGATAAGGATCTTGGTTGCTTACCTTCCTTCACTTTCTTTAATTACCATAATTGGTTTTTTTACATTAATTGCATTCCTCACTGCCATTTTGATTTTTTTAATTAAAACTTAACTTAAAATAAATTTATTTCATTTTTCTAACTTTATTATCCACTTTCTATAACTTAGTTTACATAAAACTCACATTTAATATTATACTATATATTAAATGTACACATGTGTGATCGCAGTGTGTGTGATCATCACATTACACCGCTCCCTAATTTTTAAGAATTAAAATATAATGAACTTTCATGTGAAGGCCATTTTCATTCTTAATATTTAACTTCTTTGGTGAGGTAGTCATGGAGAGACAACTAGGCAAAAGCTATACGTATTCAATCCAATCGATCTGCGCTAATCAAACCACTTTAATCCCTGCGGAAGACTTTAACACACACCGACATTTCTACTGTTTGTTCAACTTAATAAAACATGGACCTCTTCATTTTTTATATTTTTTCTCAGCATGATTCTTAATAAAATGGGAAAATTTTTTATCCCTCAAAGATAATGCACCCAGGATTCTTACTGATGCTACATTATTAATAAAAACACTTCTTAATTCTTTAAATTCTTGATTTACTCATTCATTTTGAGTTTGTATTAAACTGGGAGCTTCTGTCCCACACAGATAATGAGCCCAGGATTCTTACTGATGCTACATTATTAATAAAACAAATTCTTAATTCTTTAACTTCTGGATGTACTCATTTATATTGAGTTTGTAATAAATTGGGAACTTCTGTCCCGCACAGATGAGCCCAGGATTCTTACTGATGCTTCATTATTTTAAAACTTAACGCAGATACTCACCTGCACATTTACATCATATGCAGAGACAGCTTAACCAAGCTCAGATGCGATCACTACATTATCCCTATACACACACACAAATGCCTCAATCCAGGATCTCAACCATACTCCTTAACACTTAACGCTTAACTTTACTACCATTATTCATTTATTTTATTTTATTTCATATTACTTATTAATTATTCATTTAATAAGCTTGGATGTTTATTGTTCCATCCTATTTCTTTTTTCATTTATTTATTATTTCTAGCTGCATTTGCAGACTTACAGATTATACATTAAAATTTAAATTCTTTTGGCTATCATAATGGCATCTTATGAGAAGGGTTTTATTATACTAATGGTTGATATAATTACTACATTTTAATCATTGTTTCTCTTTTCTCTCTATATTTTTTTTTCATGCGCAGCTGTGTTTGACAGGCTTACATTAGGAGTTTGTCATTGTAAATTACAAATTAGTTTGTTTTACGTTACTTCCTTTTGTTTTTTCATATTTTGCACTTAAAATTTTATCATTTAAAATCTCATTATTATTTCATCCTCTCTTCCCAGTACATTTCTTTTATTTACATTGATTTTTTATTTTTTACATTTTATAAGTCGTTCTCTATTCTCGAAATCCAGGGCCGTTAATATTCGGTCGAGTTGACATATCCATCGTGTTAGATTTCTTTTAAATTAGTTTTTATCTGGAAGTTCTTTATTACTTCTTTTGTTCAACATATACCCACTGGTGCTGGGCCATGGACTTATATTCCTATGTCTACCAAAGTATCTGAGTCCTTTCGGATAATTTCCATCCGCATATCTCTCCATCAGTCTGGACACTTTATTTCTATCAAAAAATCTTCTCTTCTTATTTCCTTCCCAGTAATTCCGATGAGGGTTATATGGACCCATATTTATAATCGGATCTTTAGGAGGGGTTTTGAATCCTCGATCTTCAGCCATGTACCTTGGCCTAGTACTGTCAAGTGCATTACGTAATTTGACGACTTGTTCGACTGTTTTTCTTTCGGCACCTATAATCATTTTCTCCACATTATATATTTTACTACTGGCTTGCATGCATTTGTTGGTGCTGTTCTGCATATCATTATTAATTATTTCTTTCATCCTTAGATTTTCTAATTCACTCTCCCTTTCCTCTACTTTTGACCCTGTTTTCTCTATTGCTACCACTGATTGATATCAAATCATAGATTCTCTATAACTTTCTTGTTTTCATCACTAATCACTTCAATTTTCTTCCCTTGTTCTAATTTAAAATCCTCTATTTTTTGGCATACTACTTCTAGTTTATCTTCCACATCAGTCACCTTTTCACTTATTTCCTCTCTGATCTCTTGCGCTGCACTATCCCACTCTCCCATAATTCGTTGCTCGAATTTCTCGAGTAACTCACCTTGGCTATCCAATCTTTTATTTTTGGCTGCCAATTGACAAGTGGCTTGCCTAAAATTATCATTTAACTCTTCAAATTTCTGATTGAAGCTTTTAGTTATTTGTTCACAGAACTTTTCCATCATTTCATTGTTCGCTTCATCCCTTTCTTTGAATTCTTTGGAAAATTCTTGCTGATTTTTTAATATCTCTTTTAACACACTCATCACATCATGGTATTCTACATTATATCCCTTTTTATATTCATTACTATTTTCCATTTCCCTATCATTACTAAAATCTTCAGTGTGTTCAGTTTGTTTTTCACTACTAATACTCCCCTCTCCATCACTTTGGGCATCCATCTTTGTTCTTGCTCTCATGTGCATGAATCTACTTTTAAGTTTATGAATTAATCTTTAATTATATTTCTACTATACTAATTCTATTTTGTTCTAGACCCTTTTATTTCTATTTTTTAATTAAAATTTTTTTTTCTTTTATGATTGGTGTTTGGTACGCCAGTTAATCCCAACCACACCTGCTCAGATTCTTCACCTACCTGCCTTAGATTTGTTTCCTCTCCCTGATCTATCTATTTTCCCAACTATTACCTTCAACTCTACTATGTATATATTTATCGGTAAATTTATTTTATTACAATTGTTTGAAACAAGACACGTATATAATTTATTTTAATTTCACTGATATACTTTATTTTACTATATTTATGACTTATCGATAAAATTTCAAAATCTACTCCCCATTTATATTAGATTTCAATATATTTCTTTTTTTTTTTGATCGCAATTACGTACAGACAACATATATATTCAGTCGTTCTAAGTATACAGATATTAAATACCTTTTTTCTTTTCGTTTCCTTCTATAACAGTAAATATGCAAAAACTTTTAATAGATTTTCACAAAGTTAATTTATCCCCCTTCTCTTCTCTTTTCTACTACACATGTGACTTTGAAACATATATATATATAACTAACTATAAAGCAAAGAAAAAACTCTCCCTCTCGTCCTCGCCTCTCACCAAGTTAATTTTTTGGAATTAATGTACATGAATAATTTTTTTTTCAACAAAATTCTATCCTACACATGACTAATAATTGTACAGCAAATATATCCCAGACTGGCCCCCAAAATGTAACAGAATTACCTTTTTCAACCGTATGTAAAATGTTGAATTTTACATTTTTACGATCGACACGACTGTCACGTCAAGCAAAGAAGCAAATATAGACTCATTAATTAAGTCTATATTCCTGATCGAATACTGAGATTACCAATGGAATTTTTCAGTATTATCTTTCCCGATCAGAAGGCTTCTTTGACTGCTGGATATTCATTCATAAGAATGATTTATTTAAAATAATCCAGCGCTTGAAATATTTATAATTTTTTTCAAGATTTAATATTACTGTACTATATCGACACGTGTACTTTTACTAGAATAAATGTCTAATTAGTATTTTATAACCCTACGGGTATATCATTATAATTAGTATGGTGAAAAAGGAAAGACGAGACTTAAGGAGCTATTTATAAATAAATATTGTTTAATATAATATATTCATAAACATTAACATATAATACTTCAACATAAAATAAGCAATTATTAAAAATAACACAAATGATATTTAATTTAATTAACCCTTCACCTAAAATAATAATTCTTTAATACTAAACATTTATCTGTAGATATTTTATAGTTCATAGTCTTTTCTTACGTATTCTTTGATACAGAAAACTACTAATTATTTTCATTCAGATTCACATTTGCAATTGCATTTTTTAATTAATGTGGCCATTTACGAAAGTGTGTGCATGCGTGTTATATTAAAGTTAATTTACTTAGGTTTTCTGGACATTGACAAGGGAATTATTATCCATCCTGTGGATTACTCCACTTCTTTTGTAGAGATGGAATTCTTGGGATCCGGCTGGATTCTTTCTTGCAGCTTACTTAGGTCATATTCTTGAGGCTTCAATGACAGGGAAGGTGAACCATCAGGCAGGCGCTATCTCTACTATTACTGCATGGGGAAAATGACTTTACACCCAAGGCGAGCTTGGATTAACTGGCGTCTGTTGTGGCCTCCTTAGCCCTGCATTATCGATGTTTCAACTTGGTACATTTTTGTTCACAGCTCTCGAACTGTCTGTCAGTTCAGCAGACTCAAGATTAAATAAAAAACATGGCTACTTCTTTTAAAATTTTCTTACTTAATTATCCCACAATCCTTTACTTATCTTCTTGATTGCTTTTGGAATTTCATTAATTACATTTCACACATTTATTTTACTTTCATTAAATACATAAAATTTTCTTCTTTTTTATTCATTTATTTTTATTTTATTTTATTTACTTCCATTTCTTTTTAATAAAGTTATTTTCTTATTTACACACTCTTTATTTTACACATCTATACACATATATTTCATGCATTCACATGTGTATTTTGAAGAGATGATCTTTATCTTTTTTTTGTAAATCTATTTATTTTTATTTATAATTGCAACGGAAATTTTATGATTGCTAATTTTACAATCATTAACCCTTTTTATTTTACTTTTCCCTTTAAGATTTAATCATCAACTTCGATGATCTTATTTTACTATTTCTTAAACTTTACTAATTTTAAATTTAAAAAGTTAACATTGGAATGTGGAAGATAAGGATCTTGGTTGCTTACCTTCCTTCACTTTTTTTAATTACCATAATTGTTTTTTTTTACATTAATTGCATTCCTCACTGCCATTTTGATTTTTTAATTAAAACAACTTAAAATAAATTTATTTCATTTTTCTAACTTTATTATCCACTTTCTATAACTTAGTTTACATAAAACTCGCAGTGTGTGTGATCATCACAATATATAAAAGAAAAAATATATAATGAAATCAAAACTTTCATTAGATCATCTTGGTTAATGTCCATGAGTTTGGCAATAATGTGTTTTATGGATACAGTCCATCTTTCTTCAGATCAATCTCTTTTAAGTCATTCATCACTTGCTAGAATTCTTCTGCAACAAGTTTGAAATATGATTTCCACTTTCTGCAGTTGCTTTCTTTCTCAATCCAAATAGACCTTTATTGTAAGACATTTGGTGTTTCTGTAGGCATTATACAGGTATGTTAAATCATTGTTCTTCCAGAGTCTGGATAGTAGAGCTCCAGTTCTATGGCAACATTAATTTAGCCAGAATACATTGCACAGCAGTTTATAAAATGTAATTTTTCTTGATTTTCTATTTATCATTTAATGGCTTATATAAGAAAAAATTAGTTCATTTGATATAAATGCTGATGTTCTATTTCTTCTTTCATGTTTGAGTAATAGCAGTTTCTTAAACATCAATTTAAAATCAATTTTTATTAAACAGTGTGAATTTACCAAACTTTTCTCTATTTAAACAGTTGTATTTTCTTATAGTTTTACACTATGAAAATTATATGGACAATTTGGAATATTTGAACAAGTCATCCATCTTCTCTTGCATTCGAACATTTGGTCTTAGCATGATCGCTTCAGTTATTGTATTTGGAAAAAAACAAAAGACTTCTGTATACCTCATCACACTTAATATTTAACTGACTAACAATGCTAGACCTGAACTTCTCAAATCACTGTTGGGATTTCACATCTATCTCATCTCACCCAATACTTGTTTCACTTCAATGTTGTCCCTTTGGACATTGCTTAAGCTTATTGACATCTGCTCCACCCACATTTCTTTATTTCTATCTTTAAATATTCCCTAACATTATCCATGTTTGCCTTCAAATTCTCCATACCAATCATCCTATGGTCCAACTTCCCTTCCATATTGCTGACATTGTCATTCATCTCTACTTTCATACTATTCATGTCATCTCTTAGGTTGCTTATAATACTATTCATATTATGATTCATATCTTCCCTCATGCTGCTCATTTGTTTTCATACTATTCATATTATTGTTCATATTGCTCATGATCATTTGTTCTAGTCATCTTACTTTTTGTAGCCTGTACTATTTTGACACCAGATACTTGAGCTATCTCATTGTAAAATGTTTCTCATATATGAGATGTCACTCAGTCTGTGATGTGTACCTGTGAAGGGTGATCAACCTGTCAGATACCCCAGGCATTTGGATCCATGAAAACCCTTCCCACAACTAATAGTAACATCTTCTACTTCATTACCACTACTGCTTGTGTTCCTTTAGAATGATTCATATCTATGCTTGGTAAATGTTTTCCACTTCTGGTTATTATCAAACTTCTTTTCAATAGCTAAGTATAAAGTTATTTCTTCTTTTATAGATATAAATATACATGACATATAACCTTCTGCAACTCCTTGCCATTCAGCACTTGTTTAACTTCTCTCTTATACATTTTTTTGTTTATGTATGTTGTTTTAATGCCTACCTTTTAGCCTGTCCTCTTATTCACCTATTTTAATTTGGTTTATTAGTTAATTATTTATTTATGGTCTCAGTTTTTTATTTTATTCTCACCAGTCAACTCATATTCATTTTACACAAGATTTTCCTCTTTTTTTGATGTGTTTGCTTAGAAATGGTTTAAGTTCACAAGTTTCATTCTTTTATGGCTGGGTATTTAAATTGGTTGCTATATGGGTAAATCCATCAGGAATGTATACTGTAAAAGATTTGGCAAAAGAATAAGTTCCAAGAAAAAAAAAGGATTTTTTTTTGATTTACCAGTTCAATGGCTGGGCCTCCTAAGATATTTCCTGTTTTGTGTCCCTAAAGTTTGGGCACCAGAATGTAATGATCCAGGTTTTCACCAAAAGAGGGGGAAATGCATCTCACTATAGTCAGATCTAGGAGGATGCTATGAATGACATGATGAAGTAAATAACCTATGATCATATTTATCTCCAAAGGACTAACTCCAAGTTTACACATTGAGTTTAGATACAATTTGGGCTACTTCATCCATACCTCACCCCTCCTTCGAGCTCTGTTATGCCTTAGTATTCAAACTCAGGAAGAAATCTCCCTTTGGCTTTCTTCAGGGGTGAATTTACACTAGATAGCAACTACCGCATCTCTATATAGATTCCAACTGATTTAAAGATTCACCCCAAACATATTAATGTGTTATTATAAAGGAGTGACGTGTGTATGTATATACTCGGTTATAAGTTGATGAATGAATGTATAAATGATTTTGGTATACTAGAAACCATTTTAATGTAAATCAAGTTAACAATGTTTTTTGAATAATAAAAAGAAAAAATTCAAAACTTTTTAATATGATAAAACAATATAATTGTGTGTCAAAAATGTATTTATACCATATCAACGATTAAATGTGTCCATTATTCCAACCCTTATCCATGATATATGTAACATGGCACTAATTATTTGCAATGCAGATGAAATAAAAATCATTTATTAAATCAACCATGGAACTAGCTAATTTATAATACAATACAAGTATATGTAATAGCTTCGTCGTCTAATTTCAATTATTGATGTTCCATCCCTACGGTTGATAGAAAAGAACATCCATACTAAAAGGTTAGTCATTTATACTGAAAAAATAAACAAACAATTATTAGTTAACAATAAAAAAGAACTCTGACCTGTAATATATGTATGTGCTTAATATGGAATAATCTCAAAAATCTTACCTTATTCCATATCATGGTGGTGAAGATCAATGTGAAGTCACTGTGGAGCGAAAGCTGATCTAAACTTTATTAATATAAATTTTTTTATCTAATAATCCCCCCCTTCATTTTGTTGCTTTCACTTATAATGGACTCTTCCAACTTGTAGACATGCTTAAGCTTCCAAGTGTGGAAATGAAAAAAAAATAGAATTTTACAAATATATATATAATGAAATCAAAACTTTCATTAGATCATCTTGGTTAGTATCCACGAGTTTGGCAATAATATCTTTTATGGATACAGTCTCTCTCTCTTTGGATCACTGTCCTCCGGTAAGTCATTCATCATTTGCTAGAATTCCTCAGCAACATGTTTGAAATTATATTGTTTCCATTTTCTGCAGTTGCTTTCCTGCTCGATTCAAGGACATTTATTGTAGGACATTTGGTGTTTATTTAGGCATTATACAGGGAAGTAGATTAAATCATTGCACTTCCAGCATTGAAACAGTAGCACTCCAATATATCAATTTAAAATCAGTTCATTTCTTTTATTGAATTGCATGAATTTATCAAATTTTTCTCTATTTAAACATCAGTTGTATTTTCTTATAGTTTTGTGCTATGAACATTCGGAATATTCGAATGTCATCCATTTTTTCTTGCATTTGAACATTCAGTCTTAGCATGTTGACTTCATACAGTTATTGTATTATTTGAAAAATAACAAATAAATGAACTGTGTTTTCTTTTACATCATGCTTAGTTTTCGGTGTTTAGTATACTAGCTTTTCCATTTTCTTTTTCATTGCCATGGGTGTCTATTGTTGCATGTATTATATTGGTTGTAGTTAAAAAATAAAAATTATGTAACAGAATTCTACTATTTTCCACATTCAGTTGCCTAAATATTAGCTTTACATTGGATCATCACTATGTTTACTAAATCTGTCTCAATCCATGACATAAAACACATTAATAATTAGCTCATTCTTTGGTATATATATATTTGAAGGATTTCTGTAATTGAGCATTTATTTTTCATCAATAAGAAAAATTAGTTCATTGTGACATGTTTAATTTGACATTGCAAACATTTGTCGCATATATATATATATATGTTTGTTGTTTTTTTAAAAAAATGTTAGTGCATATTCAATCACCTATTAGTTAAGTTTATGTTTTGAATGGGTTTGATTTGGTGGTGTGGATAAATAAAGGCTGGTTTCAATAGGATTGTAAGTTGCTTCCCATATCCATGATTTGAAAAAAATATTAAATAAAAAATTAGGAAATTAATTCTGTACATTTTGCATGTCCCTTATAAAACATCTCATGTAGTTTGTTTCTGATTTTAGCATTAAAGTCTCTCTTAGATTGCTGGCTCTCGTTTTATTACTGTACTATCTTTTTTATAAATGCCTCATATTTTTTTACTGATTATTTTTGTTGATGTTTTACTGTATATAACTTTAAAATTAAATTATATATGTATAAACGTTAAAAATATAAACTATATAGGATTCAGTATTATTCATAGGTCCAAGGGTTTTTGTAAATGCATGGATCAAATTATATATGTATAAACGTTAAAAATATAAACTATATAGGATTCAGTATTATTCATAGGTCCAAGGGTTTTTGTAAATGCATGGATCTAAATAGTAGTAGTTGGAGATAATTGTAGATTTTTTTTCCAATCATTTACATTTCTGATGAAAACTATCTGATAGTTAAAATTATAAAAAATAAAATTAATACGAAAATCAGTATATATAATAAAAGTTTAAAGAAGTGTGATTGTTTATATCTCTTTTAAACTTTTAAGAGCAAGCAGCAATCTCCAGTACAATTACATTGTCAAAGAAAGTTATCTTAGTTTTTTTATGAGAATCATGCCCATGAATGAATGATTGGTTAAATAAAGTTTTAAAGTATAACACATCATCTTAATATCAGAAGCAAATTTATTTCAACAATATGAAGTAAACTGGGAGGAGTTATATGATTTTTTGGTTAAATGGTGATATAATTAAAAATAGAAATGGCATTATGAAGGATTTGAAGAATTGTTCAAATTATTACATTGCAATTAAAGAACATGAAAACAAAGCAGTTTTTGCAATGTTTACAAAATCATTGAAATGCCATGCATTTTAAGTGATGGTAAGTCATGAAATTAAATCTCTATATAATGAAAAAAGTTCAGGAAATGATGAAATCATGAGATATTTAAAAAACAATAGAAGAAATTATTAGCAAAAGTTGTATAATTAACCAAATGGTAAAAAATATCAGATTATTGGTCGAATGCAATAATGATATTCAATAAAGATTTAAAAAAATAGATTAAAAATTGACTTATCAGAATTTATTTCTACATAAAATCATTACAGAATCCTTTACAAAACATCTAAAGATTAAAGTTTGAATTTAAACAGAATGAACAAACAGGAATTAAAAGTGATTATATTGTACAACAAATATTGTATTATTTAATGCAAAAGAAAAAGTTTCTTTTGAAAATGTTTTAATACTTTCTCAGAATAACATATTATTATAAATATTTTCAAACCTTTTATTTATGCAATCTTTTTCCCCTTCCCACTTATTTAATTACTATATATATATATTTTATAACAATGAAGAAAAAGTATAAACATGCCCTTACCATCAGATTGATAAACTAAAATGTATTTTTGTTTGTTTTCTATTTAGTCTTTTAGAATTTATATTATTAAATTCTTTTAAGTTGGAAGATCTGTTTGTAAACTTTTGAATCATTTTTAAGTTAGAATGAAATTTGATAGAATTGCTTTGCTTCAAATTTAGCATATAAGTAATAAATATCAGGTAAATCATATGGTGCACTAATCTTTTCAGTAGGTCACCTAGTTTCTTAGATATGGAACAGGATGGGAATATATTGAATATTTTGATATTAAATTTAAAAATTGTTTTTAGTAACATTTTAAAATTGAGATTTAATAGATTTAAATTCAATAGAATTGTTTCAAACTTTTACATAAGTAATAAATATCAGGCAAATTCATATGGGGCGCTCTTTTCAGAAAGTCACCTAGTTTCTTAGATGTGGAATAGAGGATGGAAAAATATTGAATATTTTGATATCAAAGTTAAAAACTGTTTTTAGAAATTAAATATTTTAAGTAAGGCTCATAAAAGAGCAATATGGAGATTTATTTATTTTTGCTTTCAATTTAAAATTATATTTTAAAATTGAGGTTAAATAGATTTAAGTTCAATATAAAAATCTCGACGAAAGTGGTAGGACATGTTTTTTAGATATGGAAGAATTGTGGGGAGGGGGGGTTGAATATTTTTATATAAAACTTCAATGTTTTAAATACTCATGATTTTCTTTATTGTAAGCTCCACAATATAGTTTTGTTAAGCATTTTTGAAAAAAAAAATTGTTTTCAAATAAAAAGAAATGTCAGTTTTCAACAGAAAAATAACTTACTGATTGATTATACATATATAAGTATGTACACATACTAAATACGGCATACACATAAAGAATATATATATACTGCAGAAATATATAGTAATATATATACATACACTATAAGTGTAAAATTGATTTAAAGTAAAATTATATCTATTGTGTGTCATTTACAATATAATTTTGATAAGCTTTTTTTTAAAAAAAAGAAATTCCCAATTAAAAGCAAAAATATCAAACACTTTTTACTTAAAAGAATATTTCACATTTTTAATCACTCATATTATATACACACTAAATAGGATATAAACATTAGGGTTATACATATTAATTTATAGCAGAAATATCTAATGATATATATATCAACTATAAATACCCAGCTGATTTAAAGTAAATATAGTTTTACATTTTTATTTACCATACCAATATACAAAATTTAAAATTAATAAAGGTAATTTTTTATATATATTAAATTCTTTTATTGACTGTGCATTAAAACGAAATAAAATAATTGTTTCTACAACAATTGGAGTTTTTAGATTTAACTTGAAATAAAAGCATGGGAGGGTATGGGGGTACAGAAATTAAGCCAATCCCTGTTTTTTATAACAAGGGATTAATTTAATTAATTTCTGAACACCACCACCCCATGATTTTATTTCAAGTTAAATCTAAAACCACAATTATAGTTGAAGAAACATTTTTTTATTTTAAAATAAAGCATGATAAATAAAAACATTTAATTAAAAAAAATTGATCTCTATTATCATTAATATACAATTAGATATATGTAATAATTAATATAGCAATTTTATATATATTTATAAGGAATTTGCTATTAACTGAAAAGAGATCCCTTGATTCCACTTGGAGGCCTTAAAGGAACCGTGCAAGGCAAATTCCTAATGTCCACTCCATACATTTTGTCATTGCAGCTGTTATTACTATATGATTATTCATATAGTATAAGAATATGAATGGGATGCTCACTAACAGACATTAAACAGCATGGTGAATTTATTGACTTTTTATCAGTTGCCTAAAAGCTCTTAATTTAAATATAAGTGTGTGATTCTGACAGACAAAAATAATCATGGCTCTTATTCCCAGAAGGCTATAAAGTTGCCAGCCAAGGCAACACTTGGTGGTCAAAGGTGAAGCTAAGAATCTTCTGATTGCAGACCTAGGCTACCATTTGATGATGGCCTTTTATTTAGATACTTACAACTGCAGATCACTTTCAACTGAAGTAGAATTGCAAGAATTAAAAGAACTGTCTCATATTAAATGTGACATTATTGGACCTTGTAAAGATATTATTGATTTAAAAAGTGGACATATTATATTACAAATGAACAGACATTGGAAATACAAGTGGAGTAGGATTCATTATAAATAAAAAGTGGAAGAACAACATTGTGGAGATTGATGGTGTAACAGACAAAGTAGCAAGATTATATTCAACTTAATAGCAGATTATAAATGCAGATAATTTCGGTTTATGCCCCAACAAGTTTCCATTGTGATGAAGAAATAGATTTTTATATGAATGTACAAAAAGCTTTTGATCAGACCAAACAACATTTTTAAATTATCATGGGAGTCTTTAAAGCTAGAATTGGTAAACAATTAAAAGATGAAAGTGTTGTAGTAAATTTGGATATGATGATAGAAATGAGAGAACATAGATTTGTGGACGTATGAATTTTTTTGAGAAAAATGTTAAATGCAAATGGACATGGAAACATCCAAATGAAGGTACAGTTTTGACTAACAGGAAATATGTATTTCAAGATTGTAATGTTATTAATAAATTCAACACAGAAAATGATAATCAATTAGCAAGATGTAAGATATATCATGTGATCACTATTTCTTATGCTTGCTCTTAACTGTTATTCAAACAGGTATTGCCACTCAGTGCAAGCTAGAGTAATCAATGAATGCCAGAATAGTCTGGGGATATTGGATGAGTAGGCACTAGATGAGGATTTTATGCACAAGCCTTCTGGCACCCATTGATTACTCTGGCTTGCATTGAGTGGCAATACATATAGAGAGTTTTGCCTGTTTGAATGTAAGATACATGTTAATGTAAAACTAGTATAACGATCGTATTGCAAGTGAAGATCGAATCTAACCGCAAACTACATATCTGCTCTATGGGGTGCCATCTAGGCATTTAAACCTAGAAAAATTTATAAAGTAGGCAGATAAGCGCTGTTAAGATTCCACTTTATTTAAATATTCCGATCGTTAGCCCAAGTCACTAGCTCAGCGGAGACGCAGAGATAAAAATCTATATCTTAATTTATATCTTAAATATCAATAAATAAAAGCCACTGCCAGAAATTAACACATAAAAATATTTATTTACGCACATATAAAATAACATTTAAATTTTGAGGAATAAGTTTAACATTTTAGATTTTTATATTAACTTTGAATTTTACATTTAACTAAGTTTCAATGAGTTTAATATTTTATTTAGATAGTCAAGTATGAATAGACTACATAGATCTGCATTTGAAAAGAAAATATTCTTCCCTACTTTAACCTTAGGCAAAAAATTTCGCAACCAAACTGGCGCCAATCCATCTGATACATTCATGTATTCAATGTAGCATGATACGACAACACAAAATACTATACTGTCAGGAATGTACATCTGAACAATAAGTAGAAATAGAGAAGACATTGACTCTCCATCAACAGGAATGTTACATCTGTTGGCAAGTAGAACAATAAACAAAAAACTCCATAGAAATGGACTGCGGTCTTCTGCCGACTTACAAACCCATCCATAGGCAAACAGAGGGTGTGTGGCATATATCTATAATCCTGCCTGTAGCGGACCTCATACTACATCTACAATTACACAAATATATCCAATCCATTGAACCAATTCAACTACGAAACGAATAACCTAAGATTACCCTCCCTTAATATAACTTTACAAAACTATATAGCCATTCACGCCCGACTTAAATTTAACATTTAAATACGTTCGCACAGATTTGTTTAAAAATGTTGGGTATAGATCGGCTGCACAGATTCCACGGTCAAAACATTCCAAATTAAACACAACCGATCAAAATACAAAGTCAATCGATAACGTCAATTGCAACAGGGAATACACAAGGCCCCATGGCATTCATCGTAAGATGCCTGCATTAACATCGTTGACCTATATATTCCAATCGACTGTGAAAACCACAACATAATCAACCGCTAATGAATCTATGCAACGTCTATACCCAACTTAAATGTAATGCATTTAATAATTTCTACAATAAATATTACTACAAATAAAAATAATAAAATGGAAATGATTTTAGCAAAACTTAACTATATAAATTTAAACAATCAATTATTAATTTGAAAATCAAATAAGAGTTCATTTTAAAATTTAAATTAGCTGAATCTTTAAAAAAAAATCAATGACGAAAGTTCTTAATTACTTTTTTTTGGTTGTTGTTAATTTGTAAAGTTCATAGCTCACGGTAGAAGAGTCCAGGTTTCTGCTTTTAATTCCCGCGACGCCTCCATTGGAAGATAATGTTCTGGAGATGGCAATAGCTGGTTCAAGGTATCACAGTCTTTTCATTTTTCCTTTTTAAATAGAGTGTGGTATGTGCGTCCTACCACCTCTCAAACACACAACGCTGGAACTGTCCGAAAAAACTGTATTTCCCTTTTTATATTATCCACACAGATTCAATCAACAAAACGTCACTAATCCATCACTTTCGTTAGGGTCCGAGCCAAGGCTTAGTGCTTCCATTGGTCAAGCTAATTTCTCTTTTTTTTCTTATCTATCTTTCATCAGATCATTTTAATTATACAAGAGCCCACAGCTAGCTTGCTTTTCAAACAATTTATAAACAATCATTTCCATTTACAGATTACAAGAATTAATTAATACCTGTTTTTATTTTTAAATCTTATACTTCTTTTTTTATAAAAAAGTACGTTCAAATACTTATTTATTTGTTTTTTTTTTTAAAAATATATTTTTAAAGTTTGGCATCTGTGCAAATGTATATACGTTTAACAAACCTTTTAATTTTAGCGTTTAGTTTTTTACTTTTATTTGCGAACTTTTAAGTTTTTATTTTAAATTAATGTAACGACATATTTATATATCATTACACTAGAGAGAAAAAATTATTTAAAAAACAATATTCACAATTGATATTCCTAACCTTCAGAAACATTCCAATGAATTTAAATTAGAACTTGCAAATCATTTTCAAATATTAACAGATATTGAACATAATTCAAATTTGAACTAGTTCAATAGGAAGATAACTGATACAATTTTAAAATTATAACAAAGGTAGCCGGCACAAAGAAAGTAGCAATTGATCAGTAAAATTTCTTCTGAGACAAGACAATTTATGAAAAAGGAATATGAATATATATAAAAATGATGCATGAAGAAGGATTCAATATCTCAAATTTTGTAAATTGGTGTAAAAAAGTTGATAATGATATAAGAAAGTATAACCTGTGAATTAGCAAGGAAAGTTGTAAAAGAGAATAAAAGTCTCAAGAATGTAAAGTAAAATTTTGGTATTGGTAAAAACTTATTTCTGCAATAAGAAAAAAAAATGGAATTATTGCTAAAAAAAGAGATGACATTATGAAATGTGTAGAAGAGTTCTATTAAGAATTATATAGCAATAAAGAACAAGGAAAAGTACTTCTTACAAATATTATATCTTTTGAATTACCCAGGATTTTAAATAAAGAAGTGAGGCATGCAATTAAATTTATGAATAAGGGAAAAGCTCCAGGTAATGATGGAATTATAATTGATATCTTAAAAGAAGCAGGGGAAAAAAAATCGATTTTTTTTTGGCAATGTTATATACCAAATCTCTAAATGATAAAGATATACCAGATGATTGGAAAAATGCAGTACTAATATTAATATTTTACAAAGGTAATAAATTAAGATATTAGAAATGGACCTATTATAATGTCTTTTATCAGTTTTATACAAAATTTTTACCAAAATAATTACAACTCATCTACAGGAACTTTGGATTTTAACCAAGCAAAAGAACAAGCTGGATTTAAGTGGTTTTAATACAGTAGATCACATTCAAGTATGAGAGAAGTTATAGAAAGGACCAATGAATATGAGTTGCCATTATGCTTTGGATTTGTAGATAATGAAAAGGCATTTGATTCTATAAGCATTGTTTCAGTAATTAAACCATTAGATCATCAAGATATAGACCCAGGATATTGTCATGTTTTGAAGAATATTTATAAAAATGCAACAGCAACAATTGGATTACATAATGATACTAGGAAGATTAACATTAAGAAGGGTATATGATAGAATGACTCCATATCTCTAAAACTTTTTAAAGCAATTTTGCAATAAGTAGTTTGGAGTACTTTTGATAGAAATAATTTAATATTAAAAGGAAATATGCCAATATAATTGAAAAGGAAGTTTTTAAACAAATGTGTTTAACCAGTTCTTACTCATGGATCTGAGACTTGGAGACTTAACAAAAGAGCAATACAGAGACTTCAGACCTCTCAAGGAAGCATGGAGATCTACATGTTAGGAGTAACAAGAAGAAATCAAAAATGCAATATACAGGTAAGAGAACAAACATGTGTTACTGACATTGTTAAAAGAATTAAGAGAGTAAAGTTGGACTGGACATATTGCTAAAAGAGATAATAATAGATGGACAGTTGAAATCTTAAACTGGATTCCAAGAGATTGTAAAAGACCTAGAAAAAGAGCACATATGAGATGGATGGATGAAATAAGAAATTATCCTGGGGAGATGTGGAGAAGAGAGGCTAGAGATTGGAGATGGATTGAACTTAGAGATACCTTAATCCTGCAGTGGATCAATAACGGTTAAAACTATTAATATATATATATACACACACATCTATATACATATACAATATTGTACAACATACTCATGCATTATATAATTTCCATTCACTTTTAAATGACCAATTATTAGATAATTGTATAAGATGTTTTGTACATATTTACATTTTTCTTTTATTATATTTGATGTAATTAATTTCATATTTTTCTTCTATTAGAATTTTTAATACGATTTACTTAGTTTTTTGAAATCTCTTCAAATTTATATGATAGACAGAAAACATAGGTGCAGATTTATTATTTCGTCTAGTTGTTTTATTGTGTCCATAATAAATCATGTTATGGCTTTTATAACCTATACTTCTTTTATTGTTTTTTTTTTTTAAGAATTAGATAGTGTTTTTAATTTTTTACTATTTAACCTCCATTATTTACATATGATTATTTTTACTAATGTTATACTTAACGAGTGCAATAAAATATTGCCAATGTTTTCTTTTTGCTGAGATAACATATTCTTTTTGACTCAGATTTATATTTCTAAAATAGATCAAAATTACATTTTTTAAAATAAAGAAAATTCTATTTTAGAAGTTTTAAAAAAATTTAGTTTGGATAGTAAATAGCTTCAACAAACATATTAAAATAACCAATTACTTCAAGCATTAATTAAAATAGTTAAAAGATTGCAATTAGTGTATTATATCAAGCATAGAATTTTACTACAAAATAAATATTGCAAGCACTTATGTACAATTACATGTGATTTCATGCATGCACTTATATTAAAATAATTTTTCTTTTAGATATACCGAAAACTTCCTTTCTGCCACACATTCTTGAAACATATGTCATCTGAAAAAAAAGAAAAAAACTGCCAAAACATATTTCATACTGAATCTGTATTCTTTAGATAGCCCATGTGTCTTTATTTTGCCTTAATGTCTTATGGACCATCATCAAAAAATCATGCAAAAAGACAAAATACATCGAATCATTGAAGTTGATCTTGGCAATCACTTATACATAATTAATATAATGCAATCTGAAAAGAATTAATATGTTTAGTCTTTTATGGAATGAATTATCAAAAATAAATTTCAGCTAATATGACTTTTTATTATTTTTTGCTAATTAAGTTACTTGTGATATTTGGAACTATGTTGAGATTAAATTTTTTAATAAAAATTAATAAACACTGATTGAAATCTTGAAGATTTTGTTGTTGTTGTTATAAATCTGATACACCAATTATAATTTATTCCTTCATTAATTTTTGATGCTACTGGTGTTTTTTTTTTAAATTTATTAATTTTTGAAATAGTTATTGATTAATTACATCTAGTATATAAAGTTTCTATTTAATATTATTTCAATATTCTCCATTACTTAGTGTTTTTAGCATTATTTTCTACTTGTACATTTCTTTTAAAGATGTTTTCTTAAAAATCTACATCAGGACATTAGTATGAATTTATTAATCAAAATTCTTTCTGTTAACAATAATATTTTATTCAATACTATGCAAACTATTTCTTTTTTACATTTAAATTTTGCAATGTTTAAATTTTTAAAGAATGTCGAACAATAGAAATGTTAACATTATTTAATAAAATTTAAACATTGCAAAAATTAAATATCAAATGAGAATTTATTATCAGAATTAGAATTAAAAAATTTTTTTCATTTTTTTTCTAGTATTTGTTTTTTCTAAAACCATACTTTTTTATGGGAGATAATTTTTAAACTCAATTTTAGAAATTATTTGTACAAAAATTGAACAAACTGAACCATAACCTTAGAAGGATGAAATACATGGATATGAGGACTAGAATTATATAAAAAGAAGACTTTCCATATGTACATAGGGGCTTGTACTGATCAATAACTTTGACTTGTAGATTGAATGGTCTTAAAAAACATCAAATGAAATATTTGTCCCTGTTTACCAGCTGGTGTATGCATAGGAAAGTGGTCATGTGATGTTTAAGAGTTTAATACCATTCCTTTTCGTAGGATGATGGTGACTATGGCTATTAAAGAACCAGTCATCAAAATGTATAAATACTGAACTAGATTTCTATCTATATGACTATACAAGTGAATGAACTTGGATTGAAATCATGTTTTCATTTTGGACTCGTAGCTTTATAGTTACCTAAAAAAGTAAAAAAATGGCTGCTGGAAAGTTGCATTAGATCCTAAGATCTAGATGCAGTGCTCTCAGATCCAAAGCTCCTCACTGATGAAAACTACAAACTAGAAACTAGTCTAAGTATATTGGATGAGTAGGTAATAGATAAGGATTTTATGCACAAACTTTCTTGCATCCATTGATTACTATGGCTTGCATTAAATGATGAATTTATCAATGTTTTAAATGAAATATTTCTAAATAAAATGAGCAAGCTGAAATAATCCTATAATAAAAAAGAGGCATTTGAAGCAAAATACTGAATGAGTGAAGATATAGAAAACATAAAATGGGAATTATAAGTAGGCCAAGAAAGCAGAATCTGAATGAAGCAATGTGAGAACATATTGAGTGATTAAAACATGAGCAATAAATAAAATGAGAGTGAATGATGATGGAAGTCATAAACCTGGAATTGAAAAGATTAAGAAATGAAAAAGGGTATTAGGTCATGTGTTTTTATATATAGATTTCAAAAGAAAAAAAAGTGTGGTTTTAGCAAGATTCTATATTAAATATCTTCTTCATATAATATACTGAAATAATTATATCACCCACACACACAAAATTGTTTTAAGTATATTTTAAATGTCTCTTTTTTATAAACTGTCAGTTTAATTAAGTAAATATAACCGTTTTATATTTATAAACATTGCAGATTATCAAATGAATTAATAAGTTTGCAAAACGAAATAACTGTAAAAAATATTTGAAAAAAAAAAAGATTTTTGTTTGGCAGGATGACGTGTTTTCTGAAGAAGTTATAAGAAACATAAATTATCTCAATTAAAGCAGTTTTCAATCAAAGTTAATATTTCCAATTAATATTACCAAGCTATTATAAGAGAATAGTCAAAGTGACCCATTTTCTGAATGTGTCATTAATGAAAGGCAAGCAAAATTACAGGAATCAAAAACTTTGGATTATCTGACCATGCTTAGATAATCCCTCACATCCCAAACTGTTTGCATCATAAATGGGATTCTTGAAGCTTCATTAATCAAAACCATGGGTTAATAATTGCTTGTATTAGAAAATGATTGAATTCATGATCGAAAATAATCAAGTCAAATCAAAATTAGATATTAAGAAAAATCTATACCATTAGAAATAAAAGATACTTCCATGGTCTTTTAAAAAGGTCATTTTTTAATTTATTCATATATATTTAACTTTTAATAATTATATCAACATTTAAAAATTATATATATATACATATTTTTGTATGTCAAGGACATGCATGCAGCATGCATACCCAGATGAAATCAGTAAATAAAAAAAATACTTTAATTATTACTTATGATTTTTTAGTTTTAATGCAGTATATGTATAAATGAAAGAATCTGTAAATATATCAAATAAATTCTTAAATAAAAAAGTTAAATCATCATTTTTAACCATTATTGATCTGCTGTTGAATGAAAACATCTCCTAGTTTATCCAGTTTTTCTTATTTCAAACCTTTCTTATCCATAATATACTAGTAATCTTGCTTATCTCATCCAACCATCTCACATGTGGTTTCTTTTTTGGATGTTTTAAATCTCTTGGATCCACTTTAAGACTTCAATTATTCACCTATTATCAGCTCTTCTAACTATATGTCATCCCAGTTCTATTTTGCTTACTTCTGTCAATGATGTCAGTGATATCTAATTATCTTTTATATATTTTGTTTTCAATCTCTTCTTGTTATTCATATTCACACATGTTCCATACTTTGATGAACGATCTGAAGGCTCTGAATTGTTTTTCTGTTAAAGATCCAAATCGCAGATCCTTAAGCAAGAACCTGGTAAAATATATCTATTAAAAACTTTTCTTTCCATGCACATAGGCATATTTCTTTTTAATATTTTTATCAAAAGTAACCATCCAATATTAAGCTCTATAATTAAGTTCATCCAGTTTCCATCTGTATTAATAATCTGACCAAAGTATTTATAGTTGCTAACTTCTAATTAATATTATCAATCTTTATTTTCTTCTTCGGAAAAAATTCATGGAACATTTTTAGTCCTACTTCATCTGATAACTTTTGCAACATTTTCAGAAGCTCTGAAACATTATTTGATTAAATGGGATTTTATTTATATTGAGTCCACTCCATTTGTGCTTCCAATATCTGTGCCATTATAGTGAACAATATATATCCACTTTTTAAATTAATTGTTCCTTAGTTTTTTTCTAGAAACCTCACAAAGACCCATATTGCTCCATTTAATATTAAACAGTTCTTCCAATTTTTACAACATTCCTTCACTTGAAAGTGATCTGTAATTGTAAATAATCTAAATAAAAGGTCATCATCAATTGATAGCTTGGGATCTGCATGAAATGAAGGAATTTTGTGCATGTATTGAGATAGAATCATTTTGATTTCAATTTCTTAGATAAATAAAATAAAGAGAGTGAGAAAAATTATGAACAATTCTGTGCCAATTTTAAAATTATTTTAAACATCATCAGATTTATTTAATCTTAAAAAAACCCCAACAAATTATTGTTTATACCTTTATCTAAATAATTGCATTTTATTAATTATTAATAATATTTTATTATCGTGTATGTTTGTTAATTTATTATGCATATTTTGTTCTACTAAAATTACTTCTAAACAAGTGTGAAAGGGAATAAGGTTTGGTATACACGATCATCCTTTAATTAAAGAAAAATGGGAATTCTCCTGAAGACATGAATTGGCTGGCATCCTAGTAAATTATTGTCTGACTAATAATATTATAGATATTTTATAATAAAATGAGCAAATGTCATTAGTAATGTAGTGTAGAAGTGGACACTGAGCTAAAAGTTTCTGGGAAAAAAAATCCATTTGTTCACATGATTGAAATTAGTCCTTGTCATTTTTGTGGTTAAAAATTATACCTTATTGAAAAATTACCCATGCTACAGCTTATTTAATAAAGAGAATACTTAATACTATTTCATATATGAAAAAAATATTAAATACAATCTTGATACATTTTTGGTGCTGAACCTTTGTCAAAGGCAACTGTTATATTCAATTTGTATTTAATGCTTTCAATATTTTCTTATTACTTTTAATTTATAAGGTTTCAGTTATCGTAGTTTACTATTTATTTATTATATATTTTAACAAGTATAATTTACATAATAACACTGCACAATCTAAGGGTTAAGGTATAAATTTAATGACTTACATAAAAATAATAATTACAGGATACCTAAACAAAGCATCATGACTTTAACAGCTGCATTTTACATTATTCCACTTTAGAACAAATCTATGTAATTATGAATAAACCTACAGATATTAGATGATGTTGCTCAATAGATTTCAATTAATTTCTGACTACTGTCCATCAATGAGAAATACTTGATTGCATATATCCATACCAGCTATCACCTTTACTTTTTTATATACTATTTAAGCCCATAACTTGAAAGTTTCAATATTTATAAGATTTTTTAATTCAGAGCAATCTACAGCTACCGCTATACAGTATATAGATCTACATTAAGTCAGCAATTATATACACTAATGATCTTTTATCAAAACAAAGTAGTACATGACTTCTCTAGCTTACATTTAGCATCTGCAATAATTATCCATTCTAATTATCTATGTAAGGAATGATGCATATACTTTTTTTTTCTCTAAAGAATAAAAAGTATCTACAAGAATATATAACTGAGGTGACAAAAATAATTGTTGGTCTAGTGTTAGACTTATATATACACAATGTGCAATCCAGTATTCTCATTGGTGAAGGCTAAACGTCAGAAATTATTCTAAGAATCTGATTAACACTGCTGTCTGGCACCCATTGATTATTCATGGTTACATGGATGGTTTTAACTGGAGAAGAATGGTATAGAGTAGATTCCTGTTCATATTCAGGGATATGTTTAACATTTGTTCAACAGTTATGTATATTAGTGATTTCAGTTATATAGTAACTGTAGACATTTTTGACCCTTTGGCAAAATAAAGCATCAAAATTTATTTCTTAAGTTTATTGTTTATGAACAATAATAAAATTTATATATTGCCATTGAATAAATAATATTACAAGATGTTAAATAAATAGTTTGTTTGTGATTCACAATGGATTTTTATAGGGAATCACAACTCAACTTTTGATTTTATCTTTTTTTTTTTTTTTGGAGTTGGGATCGCCATATTTATTTATAAATCTATTAATAAAAATGATAATTATTAACAATTAAAAGAAAACTAATTTTATAAAATAAAATAAAAATTTAACAAACACATTTGAAAAAAAAAAACTTCTTTATAACAATATTATAATCATTAATACATAAAATGATGAAACATTAACTGTAAACACACACACACAAACAAAAATTTTTAAGACCAATTATAGACTTTTTTTTGTTCATTTTATTAAAATAAAATATATTACAACAACATGGTAATGGGAACGTATCCAAACCATGTTGATTCGGGGTGAACATAAGGCAGTCCAGTTGACCATATCCTTACAGTGCCCGTAATAAACTGAGGTCTTAATCCTGAGTAGTATTTTTTATCAAACAATTATGATATGATTTGATGGAAGAAAATTGATGCTAATACATCACAAATGTAAAGTAATAATCATAAAAACCATAATAAACTCTACAATTTGTAGAGGGAGTCTAAAAAAATAATCAAAAATAACAAATAAATAATATATTGAAACACAACTATAAAATTCATAAAAAAAGGTTTTTAAGAACAATTATAAATTACTGTATAAAAAAGATTCTTTAAAGTATTTTTATAAAACAACAAATTAAAATATTCCAAATTAAATATATCTGGTAAGATATAGATATATATCTTCAAATTATTAAATAGTAAAGAAATGAGTAAAAACGTAATAATTTGGCTATCTTATAATCATTATAATTAAAGTTCCAATGTAACAAAAAATAAATATTTTGGTATAAATAAGATACATATCCTTCCATTCCTTTTTTTTTTTTAAAAAATTAAGAGCACTGACATGAAATGGTCTCAATAGAATTAAGATTACTGTGGATAAAATAAAATAGTAATACAATTTAAGACTGGACGTTTTGGTCAGTTGTTGATTATTCTCCCCGAGCAAAATTCGCAGAGTTCTCAATGTTTGATTTAAACAGTTTTTTTTTACAAAATGAATCCATAAAGGCTTTTTTCTAATTATAGTGGGTGCCTGCTTATTCACTGCTATGGCTTAGGTACAACAACAATGTCCACCATAAACAACAGAAATTTTTTATTTACTTAAAAGAGAGAAAGAAATAAAGTTAAAACTCCAATAAATAGTGGCCAATTAAATTAGCGAGTAAATGCAGAACAGCAGCCGTGCAGTGCTCTACCAGGCCAATGCTA
The DNA here is from genome assembly GCA_028023455.1 of Epiperipatus broadwayi. Classification (NCBI taxonomy): domain Eukaryota; kingdom Metazoa; phylum Onychophora; class Udeonychophora; order Euonychophora; family Peripatidae; genus Epiperipatus; species Epiperipatus broadwayi. Next base: position 9,193,463 of record JAQFVV010006222.1, read on the forward strand.
TCATCATGTGATATAATATTCATTAAGACCAAACTACGAAAAGAGATGACTTGAACGGAGGTCATCATCAGTTTCACGATTCATCAAGCAGTCCCAATACAACAAAAGGACTGAATTCATTCTAAACAAATCCATATATATATACATATATTTTTATACACTCATGACAGCATCCTGAGATTAATAAAATTATATCTAGACCCATTTAATCTGGACGAAGGATGGGGACCTTGGGTATGAATTCTATCATTAATACCTGCAAAAAAAAAAAAAAAAAGCAAAACCATATATATATTTATACATATATATATGCACACACGTAAATAATGTATTATCCACATACACATGTACATAATAGGTGTATATATATATACACATAAACTATATATATATATATTTGACACAAAACACGCACATTCACACATAGTAAAAATCTTCAAGATTAGACTACTAATCTATCTATATGTTTTCTTATAATGAAGTATCTCGAGAAGTTGAGGGATCAGTTACATATACATATGACAACATAACACAAAAATTATTAGGAATCCAGATTTCAGTTTCAACAGTATGATTATCAACTAATAACTATATATACACATAACACATTGAATATTCTAAAATCAGGAATTAGGTGAATAAATTTGCATATAAACCAGGAAGAGACCTTTTGATTTACCATCAACTTCTTCAGAAAATTTAAAAAAAAAAAAATTCAATAAAATGTTCCCTGTTTGATTTAATGTAATGGGAAAACAGAGAACTCAACAGATGAAAGTTTCTAGGATTGATTCTCAGCTGAGTAAAGCAATTAAAACATTTTTTTTTCTGATTAACTGAATAGAATTACCACTAAATGACTTTACAAAAATCTAACATAGTTACTAATAAAATGTTATTAAACATAAATGGAAAACTTGTGCAGTTTTAAAATTCAAATATCCTAAATATATCCTATTTACTACTCAATGTTTAAAATTAGGGATTCTTAAACAATTTATTTACTATTTTTTTCTTTAATTGAGATTGCATTTTATTTTTAAAATGTTACAAAAAAAAAAAAAGCAATGAAGTCCTTTTAATTACCATTTTGGTGAGATAAAATTCTTAACAGTAGCTTTAAAAAATATATGATTTTAAAATGTTATGTTTATTCATAACAAATGACTTTCGAATCATTTTCCATGCCAGTGTATTTTTAACTAATGAAAATATTTATATTCTTTCTATTCATGAGAATTGATTTTTTAAAATTTATCCATATATATATTTTTCTAATTTAAATTTTACAGTATATATTATTTCTCAGCCCCCCCCCCTCCCACTGTGGGTATCTAAATTTTTTAAGCATGATGTGGAACTATAAAACACTGTTTGCATTCCTTTGTAAGTTTTTTCTGGTAGCATTCCTTGCAAGCAATATACAACTTTATAAAATTAAAATTTCAAAAGTCCATACAATATATAAAAATTAAATTTCAATAGCATATCCATATATATATATACACTGAGATGGATTACTCATGGCATTTAACATAGTATGTGTGTGCATATATATTTAAAGCTTAAAAGAAAAAGCAGCAATAAATACAAAAAAATTTTATATATATAATTATTTAAAATAAAGTCTGGAATAAGTGAAATATCAATAAAGTAATAACATTTTTTGATATTTTTAAAGTAATACAAATTTATTGAAAACCAAAAATAAGAAGCTCTATTTAATACAAATATTTTATTTCTGATTTTGATAAAAATCTAAATTTTTAATGTAACAAAAAATATATACTTTTGTATAAACAAAGATGTTTTTTTCTTTTCAATATAAAATTATAAATTTTTTTTAAATTTTGATGAATGTATAAAAAACAGAACAATAGTAATTTAGTTATTATCTTATTTTTATTATTCTCTTGTTTATAAATTCCATTATACCTACTATAAATAGTGAGTCTAATTTAACTGATATTAAAAGTATATAAAATCAGCTTCAAATAAAGGATAGTCTTCCATGTTGATTAAGTTTGAACTCCTGAAGAGGTAAAGCAGGATGGCTTCATGTTTCATAGACAATGTGTGAAGCAAACAGTTTGATTAGCTAAAATTTGGAAATTATTAAAACTAATCTGAGTAGAGGATTGCGGAAATTTATCTCATATATGTGCTAATCAGGACATCATATTGGCATCTGTGTAAAAAAACTAGATTATTAATCTTGAGACTTATTTCACATACATATGAAAGCCAGATGGAAAAAAAAAAAATATTGGAAAAAATCAATACTATGTATGTTAATTAAGTACAGTATTAAATAATGGAAAGGAAAAAAATCTATTTCATTAGACATTTCATTTTTTTTTTTTAAAAAAAAAAAATGAAGATGAAATTTTTTTTGTAATAACTGGAGGACAATTTTTGAATAAAATTCAATAGCCAGCTAAGAAATTGTTAATAAATGAGAAAGAATTTATAAAATCTTTCTTAAACTTTATCAAGAGAAGACAAAGGCTAAAAACAAAAGAACTTTGAAATGAATTTTCAAAGATAAGTAATGCTTCTTTATTCTAAAAGTTTTTGATTACAATTTAAGACTGGTCAGAAGAAGAAAAAAAATTATTAACTTAATTTGCAATGTGAAGATAATTAGAATAACTGAAATGTTTTATTTTTATATTGAAACAAGATCAAAGGCATGTAATTATTATATATATTGTAACGGCGCGTCATATTTCTAGGAATGATCAGGGCGGGAAAATCGAAAACACACCCCCCCACACCACAAAAAACCCCTATTTTTTTTTTTATGTGAAATGGTTTTTTTTCTCTCATAAATATTTATAAAACACATTGATAAAATAAAACGTAAATTAAATGTAAAATTTAATAAAAAAAAAAAATAAAAAATAATATTTCTTAAAAAATAAAATAATATCTCTCTAAAAAAAAAATAAATTATAAAAACAAACACACCAAATTAATAATTTTTATAATATATTTTATTAAAAAAAAATATAAAAAAAGATGAGGAAAAAAAAAAAAATTTTATAAAAAATAATTTTTGTTTGAAAAAAACACCCCACCCACCTTCGAGGAGGGAAGGGAGAAAGTTGGTTGGGGGTGAAGAAAAAAGAAAATGAAAATAATTAAAAAATTAATTTACTAAAGAAAAAGGGAAGACAACCCAAAACCAGACCCCAACCCCAAAGCAACAGGAGGGAAGGGGGGGGTGGAGTCCAAACTCCAAAACCTATAAAAACCCATCCAAATTTTTTTTTTTTATATGTTTAACATTTATTTATTTATATATTGTTAAAATATAATATTGACCTGTGTATAATTAATAAAAATAATGCAGTTATTTTATATTATCAGATATACATGTATGTGTATACATATATGTGATTTTTACAATGTAGTTATTTCTGTAATAATATTACTTGTATAATTTTGTTTGTCGATCTACAGAAATATATAACATTGTAAATCAAAATCACAATGATATATTTTTATTGTAGAGTATTTTTAGACATTTCATTTTTTTATTGTAATTACTAATTAATTAATAATTTTTTAAATCATTAATTCCAAGTTATTTCAGTGAAATTATTTAGTACAAACCAGTTTAAATATTGTATATTTTCTCTTGTTCATAGACACAGGCTCCTCGAGAACCAAGAAACTAGCTCTGGATCAATGGTATATACACATATGGCCATCTATGTAATTCTTTTTGGAATTATTTAGATGGTGCAAAGAAAAGATTTAATAATGATTATAACTAGTTTATTGATGGTCAGTACACTCTGGAACTAGATGACCCTGAGCACGATCCCCGTATTTTTTTGATACGTGATCACATATTATTACTTATATTGAATTATATTTGATCTATAATTCATTAAAACATTGATTGCTTTTAGTATTTCCATATTGTCTTGCTATCCCATTCTGATCTATACTGTAAAATATATATTATAAAGGTCGGAGATGAGGTGAAATATGCAGTATTACCGTATCTGCCGTACAGGTCGCCACTAGGCCATTTGAACCTAAAAAATTTATAAAGTAGACAGATACGTGCTGTTAAAATCATGACCGCCAGCCCTAGTCACTAGCTCAAGTAGACGCAAAAACTTAATATATTTATTAAAATATATTTTTAATAAAGAATAATAAAAACAATCACTAGATCACTGTCAGTACTAATAACACACAAAAAGTTTATTGACATATATATAAGTAATAGCACACAAACTTAAAATCATTATAAAAGAAAAAATTATGTTTTATGTTTCATTATTATTATTTTCTTTCAAACTTTAATTTTTAATCTTAGAATGTTGAGTATATACGAGCCACCTAGACGACGCACTTAAACGATTTTCAAACATTTGACTCCAGGCAAAAAGTCCGCAGCCACACCAACGCTCGCTTCCAGATATATATCAGCAACCAATGCAATGTGAACATGTTAGCATAGAATCATGCCGACAGGAATATGCCTCTGAACAGCGTGATATTATTGGAGAAAACATGTTCTTCATCCAGTACAGGAAATGTACATCTGTCTGGTGACGGAATCATGCATGTAATATAATAAAAATAACGCTTCGTATGGGTGGGAGAGCGGTCCATCTTGCCGGATTATCGCCCAATCAATAGAGCTGGAATGGGTCAATGGCGCAGGAAATATGTCGGCATCCATTGCAACGCTATGACTACCTCTTTGGGGTCATACATTCAGTTGGACTCGTCGCCCTATGTGCTAACACACTTCATATTACATTGATATACACGTCCATATATCTCTCCACCAGCATTGACATAACTACAAAACAAATGGTCCGAAGTCAAAACCCTTTTAAAACTAACATATATTTAAACGAGTCTAGCAGCCATCTACATTCAACTAACATTAAAATCATTTTTATTAATGTTCTTATAACGTAATCGGGCTTGGCCACTTGATGGTGTTCTGGCTCGCCAAAACACTTAACAAATGCCGTTTACAAGGCCTGACTTACGGCTATAGAAACATCTATGTTTGTCTTAGCCATTAGAAGGCCGTTGATGATGACGTAACGCAGAAATAATACGGCCTATTTCTGCTTCGCGACAGTTACTGTGAATCCACACACTTATCTTTCGTGTACAGTTTGATATATATGTGTGTGTAGTTTGATTAGTCAAATTTTTACAATATATGTTACACAATCTTTGTATTTGTAATGAATTTAAGAAACTGACTTTATAGTAATTTTCCAAATGGCCACACCCTTATTTAGAGAAGGTGTAATGTGTAAAAGCTTGCCGAGGGTACGTCAAAATGAATTCGGCCAAGTTCGCATGCGAAATCTCGTTTTCATGTGAAATACCACGTAGTTCATAAAATGGCTGGCGATCGCGTAACTTTTTCCGCAGTTGCCGAAAACAGAAGCCGAGTATTTCTGCTGTCCAATAAAAATATACATGATTTTTTGTAAATTTCATAGAAAGCACATATTATAAACATGTTTAATAAGTAAAGAAGACATTTATATGTGTTTGTTGTTGTTTAAAAAAGTTTGAGTTTCTTTTTTTTGTCCGACTACGGTTATGATTTTGATAGTTTTTATTTTAGCATTACAAACAACAGAACACTAACCCTAAAACTAACCCTAACACTAAAACTAACCCTAAACCTACACAGTTGTTTTGTTATGTCGAAAGCAATAATTAAGTGAAAGACATCGCTAAATAGACATCGCAGAGTAGCTAAAAAGGAGGAATGATGATAATTTGTCCAAAAACAGCGATTTAAAAATAAAAAAAAAGGTTGTCGTTTACTAAATACAAAATTAAAATTAAAAAGGCATGAAAAAAAAAAAGTTATAGCAATCAATAAATTAATAACCAAAAAAAAACCAGCGATTTAAAAATCACACGGCCCCGAAAACAGTACATTGTATTGTTTTTGACTGCCAACAACGCCATCAAGTGGCCAAGCCTGATAACGTTATAATAATCAAAAAATCTTTAGTTTAAGGTTTTAAAATCATTTTAAGACAGCACATTATATTTAACTTATTTTACTACAAATATTATTTGACCTAATTTTCCCTTCTTTTAAATTCGATAATGCACAAATAACGACAAGTGTTTTTATCTTTAAATTTGCAATCGCAAACCCCTACCCTATTACAAACAGATCTTATTAAGCATGAATAAAAAAAAAACAAAAAAACAATACATATTTTAAGAGATTACGTTTTAAACTTTAGCTATTACTTTTAACATTGCAAGATTAAAAAAAATCAGAAATAAAGTTCAGGTTTGCTCCATAAAAAAAGTCTATTAATTCATTTTAAAGACAAATAGAGTTTGAAGATTTTAAGTTTAAGAGAGTTTATATTTAATTTTATCATTTATAAATTTATACCTTCCTTTTTTTCGGGCTCGTTCCTTCGCGATGAAGATTTAATTTACGCAAGGGCCCTTTTCTTGCGGACGATGAAGTTTGACGGAGATTTCTGCATACGGCACCAGTAGTTCAATCCTGCGATCCGTGAAGATGAAAACTGCCTTTGGCCGGCCGAACTGAAGAAAGCAAGATGAAGCTGATTATATTCTTCATGACAGCGATAATAATTTTTAAAATTTTTATTTTTACTCTCAGCAAATACAAATGAATTCAAACTTTAACTTTTTAATTCTTCAACTAATTATTTCCTTTGGATTTTTCTTTTTATAGTCCTCAGGCATCTTATCTCTGGAATGCACGGATCGATCAAACATATTTCATGTCTGTATTTTATTGGTTTATTGGGTTTGTGACTAAGTAAGATTTTTCCACTGAGGTCTGTGTCTATATCTTTGGGCGGGAAAAGCAAGCCTTTTGTTTCTATTTCTCGACTCTTATCTCTTTCGTAATCATTTCAATGGGCATTTTGCCCTAAGGATCTGTTTGTAATTTTTTTTTTAAGATTAAAAACTCTCTTCGTTATTTTTAAAATTAAAAGGTTTTTATTTAAACTATAGAATCTTTGCTTCGATTCTACAATATTTTTTTTTAAAGCTTATCTTATTTTAATATTTAAATCAAACATATTAATAAATTAATAATTTGTTATTTGTGCATTTTGAACGTTTGTGCTTTTAATTCAGTATTAGATATTTATAAAAAAATCAAGTATTAAAATTTAAATGTAATGCCCGTTACAATATATATATAAAATTAATAATCTTATTTCAAATGCAATCATTTAAATCATGAAAAGAGAGCTTATAGCTTTTTTTAAAATAATGTTTCAATTAAATGAGATTTAAGTTCATGATACTTCTAAATACATAATTAAAGAAGTCCATAGTTAATTACTCAGAAGACCATGTAATGTTCAAGTAATCATTAGGCAGGTAGCGCACAACAATTTTATTAATGAAATAATAGTCAAATGATTTTTAGTTCAGGAAATCATATGACATTTAAAAGTAAAATAGTTAGTTTCAATCCAGGTACTTTTAGCTCTTGAATCTATCACTCTAACACTTGTACTAAACTGTATAGGATAAAATTTTCAAAGTTTAGCCTAGATATAAATCTCAGATCAAAGGCATAGCAGAAGAAGGCACTAAACATTATACCGTAACTTAAACAAATTTGTCCTTGTAACTTTACTCAGTTGAAAATTTAGAAACTTTTAACTCGGGTCTGTCACTATATTACTGTACTAACCCATAAGAGTTCAAGTAGGAATTTTAAGCCATCTCTTATAAAAAATAAAAATATTATGTTTCTCTGAGAGATGTTGAGAGCAGATATTGCAACTCCACTGACAGTGGAGACTGCCGGAGAGATATGTAGTATTAATTCATCTTCAAACCAATATTTAAAACTAAGGTTATACGAATTAGGGTATTGTCATCTTAAGTAGTTTGTAAACAATATCTGTACATGGGATAACATAATCTCTCAAAATATTTATGATTGAACCAAATGAATATGATGATAATATTGTCTAAATCATGGAAATTCCACTAACACATTTCATAAAGAAGGTAATCTGATTGGGTGTCAGGTTTTTTTAATGAGAACCAGATATAAACCTTTCCAATAATTGGGAAAAATAATTTACATGACTATACAATTAAAATAAGAAATTATAAGCTCTGAAATGCAGCCTATCCATAAATGTTCTGTTTTTGAAATTCAAGATGTATTATTTTGGCAAATGCCAAGTGTTCACATATTTATTGATCTCTGGTGACAATAAGCTTTCATTTTCAATCTTTGGTCTAAATTGTTTGATATTTAATTACTTTGTGTGTTAAAAACCTGCTTAATTACTATTTCAATAATCATGCACCAATTATATGACCAAGGTTGTAATGTCAAATATTCTTACTCCTCCTTAAGATTCTACCTGAAAAAAAAAAACAACAACAAATTGTTACATGTATATGCTACAGTACAACATTCAATACCTATATATAATCAAAAGCAAAAAAATAAAACACAAAAAGCTGAATGTAAGCAAGAATAACAGATACATGATGTTTTAATATCAAACATTCAGTTTATCTTTATAAAAGTTGAAGAACCCAAAGATTCTGTTCATTCAGATTTGAATCATAATATTATCAGGAAAATATTTTAGATCATTCAAAGAGAATAGATTCCAAATCTCATCCATTAATTTTAATTTTAAAACAGATTTCATCCAACAATCATAATTATTCTAGGTAAAAATATAATAATCATGGCTTGATAGAGCTTTAAATACATAAAGAATTTTTTCATGTGTGTATAAAAATCAATTTGAGAAACAAAAATTCCTATTTTAATTAATGTGAGTTTAGACATATAGTAAACAAATAAGAAAATTATCTAGATTAACAGAATGTCATAACATGGTGGATTCAAATTTAAAAAAAAAAAAATCATAATTTTTTAGTATACTAAGTAGTAAATAATAATAAAAAAAATTATATAAATATTAAAAAAGATGCCAAAATGAGTCCCTCATTTTATTTTTAAAAAAAAAAAACAACAAATGTGAAAAATCATAAAGTAATTAGTGTATATTTATGTTTTTGAATGTATGTACTTATATTTATTATGGATGAACTACATTATCCACAATAATAAGAATATTCTTGAACAAGCTAAAAAAAATCAAATATATCATAAATCATTCCAGAAAAATGTTATTCATGTGACTTCCTGGAATAACTTTCATTTTTATAGCTTCAACAATAAGAATTTGGGCAAGTTTCCTAGAATTTAATTTTTTTTTTTCAATGAAAGCTGTCTAAAATTCTTTTCTCAAGTGTAACATTCTTTGTGTTGTAGTTAATTGAGTTAAGTGACACTCAAAAATGGAATTCAAGATCTTAATATGTATATATTTTGTTTATTTAATTATCATACCATTTAATGCAGCAATATATTTTAAAAAGAACTCATATAGTTTTTAAAAAGCATCTTATGTTAAGAATATCTTGTGAATTTTTTAAGTTTTTAAAAAATAATCATACAATGGAACAAACATTTTACAATATATAATTTTGTTTGTTCAATGTTTAATTAAAATCTTTGTATTATATAAATTGCATGCGAATGAAGAAACAGTATCAATATTATTTATTATACTTTTTTTTTTAAAATGTACTTCTATTTATATTAACTCTTCACTTATTTATAATATAGAATTGATCACATTTTTCTTTTCTTTAAAATCATTTGTTTAATTCTTATGCTGTTTTTATAAAGACAAAATCAATAGCATATAAACATTTAAAAAAGTGATATGATTTGGGATGATATTATTAGGCATTAAACACTTAAGTAATAGAATAAAAACTAATTCAAAATCATATTTTCAAACTACAATATTCAACAAATATTTTAAAATAATTTTTTTTTCTAATTTATTTTTGAATATCTTATGCATTATTACTAGAGCATTTTCTAAATCATATCCTGTTTCTTTTAAATTAAAACCATTAATTATACTATTAATGAATTTTTAATATATAATTAACACATTTAAAAAAAAGTATATCATAGATATTAAAAAAAAAAAAGGTTTTAAGTTTTAAAACTATTTCAAAATAATAAAAAATTATCCTACGAAGGAATTGTTTGTTGTGTGTGTATATATATATATGTGTATATATATATACATGCACACATATTCTAATAAAAAAACATCAAAGCTAACAAGCAATAGAGAGATGTAATGTGGCTACTCCTTTATCAAAGTCAGGAATCTTTTAGCCAACATGCCCAGAAAAACTTGTTAGGCATCTTAATTTCCCTTTCCATTCCCCACCCTAAGTTTTTCCCATATTCTTCTCTATAGCCTTTACGTTTAAATCCCCCTTATCTTTTTCTAAGCCCAGCATAAAGAGCAAGAACCCATTTTTTGTATAATCAGTTTATATTTATTCTTCCACAACATTATGTGTACCCTTTCTGCTTGTAGGCATTTACATTCAATTAGCAGATGTCTAATATTTTCCATGACTTCCTTACATAACTTGTAGCCTAAACCAGCCACAATTTTCTATTTAGGTATATATTCCCTTGTTGCTAATGATCCTGTTCGAGCCTTAAATAGTAAATTATTTTCCTTGCTATATTCTGTTTATTTCTATATATATATTTAGACTCTTTTTACTATCCATACTAGTTCTCATCTCTCCAGCTCCCTATTTTTTATTAATGCATCTATTCTATCCCATTCTTTGCTATCTCCTAAACCCAATCATCCCACCTTTTATACAAGTATACTGACTTAAAGTCTTAATCCAAATCTGCATATGGTATTACCTTTCTCACCCATCTTGTTACCTGTCCTTTACTTGTAACCCAATTAGATAATATTTTGGCTATTCTCTTACTATCCATAAATTGTAAACTACCAAACATTTTCACTTTGCTTTTTGCATCTCTCATATAAAAACTTGACCATCCCATTTCTCCTTGAATTACCTCCTTTGCCATCCACACATCTGCATCTAATGCATGCCTTCTTACTTCTCTTTGTTCTTTTTCTAAGTAATCTAACACCCATTTATACATAACACATTGTTTACTATAAGTTAACCCTGCTACTGCTATTCCTTCCATATAATCCTTGCTATATCATATTTATTATATTAAAACAATTTCTTTATTAGTTCCTTCCTTTTCTTTGTTGCATTTATCAATTTTTTTCTCCCATTCAACCAAGCAATTCCTCTGATTACGTAAGATGATTTCCAAATAGTTATACTTATTCGCCACATTTAACTTTACATCCCCCAAGAAAAAATCTCTCTCTTCTCATATCCCAGCATTTATCATCACTACTTTTGATTTTTCTTCACTAAATTTAATCCCCATCTCTTTATCCACCTTTGTGCAAGTCTTCAGCACAATTTCCATATCTTCCCTATTTTCTGTGCACAAGAAAATATCATCAGCAAATAAAAGACCTGATAATGTATACACTCCCTTGCCATCTATTAATGGTACCTCTACCCCTCTTTTAGTCTTTCTACTGCCCTCTCCATTTCTCTTGAATATAACAAACACAAAATAGATGACATAGGGTATCCTTGCCTTAGTTCCACTCCATTTTTAACTTTAAATAATTCTATATTTCCTGACACTTATAATAATTATTTTCATGCAATTTCTTAATAATGTGTTAAAGTTCCACTCATTCTCAAATTTACTAAACTTACCCATAATCTATTTCTATTTATTGTATCATATGCCTTCTCTATATCTATAAAGACCATATCTAACTGCCTAGCTGTATTCCTACTCATATCTATAAGTTAAGGGACTACAAATAAACTATCTTCTTTATGCTTAGCCATTCTAAAACCTCCTTGCATTTCTCTCACTAATTGTCACCCTTTTAGCCACAATATATGCAAAAACTTTATATAACACTGACATTATCGCTATCGGCTTATAATTGTTTATCTTTCTACGATCCTTTTCTTTAAATAATTGCCTCACTCTTGTATTATTCCAGCTATCTGGAAATTCTGTCTTCTGTGCCATCTTATTAAAACATGATAATAGATTTAATTTTACTATATTTCCAAAATTCATCACCATCTCTGCTGCTCAACCATCTAAACCCTTGCTTTTCCATTTTTCAACATCTTCCCTGCCCCATTCAATTCATTTTCTGTAAAACTAATATTTCCATTACTATGTGCTTTTATATAGAGAAAAGTCACTCTTCCCAGTGCTGTCATCTATTGTAAGCTTAAGTAATAAAAAATGCTAGTGTTTAATAAATAAATATTCCCAAACTGATTTTTATCTTACAGACTTCGTCAGTGAGAAACTTGGACCCAGATTTAGTACACTGATCTGAATATTTTTATCTTCAACCAACAGTCATGATTTATTCTTTTTTACTATTAAACTATCAGCCTGCAACATCTTAATGTCAAAGATCAAAAGCAATATCGAGTGTTTTCCTGAAGGTTTATGATGATGGTATTTTAATTGTATTTACATATTGGACTATTTCCATCACGTAATATAAGTATTAAATGTCTTTTGAAAAAATTAACTTTTATTTAAATATTCCAAATATATTCCCCTATTAGTAATAGTACATAGGTTAGTATATCCATAACATTTCAAGAGGTATTATTCTCCTCTCTTCAGGTGTTGCTTGCCTAACCAATGACAGTACTAGCATGAAAATCGAATCTGGACTCTTAAATTCCTGGAAATTGAATTTTAAAGTAACATTCTAATCAACTGAGCCATCCTGCCAAAGTCAGCATAGGAACTGAACCTTGGCAGGATGGCTCAGTTGGTTAGATCATTAGGTCCAGGTCCAATTCCCATACTATTACTGTGTGATCAGGTCAGCAACACCTGAAGAAGAGAACAGAATAATACCTCTCAAAATTGTTATGCATATACTAATCTGTGTGTTATTACTATTGAATGTATTTGTAATATTTAAATAAAGTTAAATTTTTCTAGAGACCTTCAATACTTATGTATTGGATTACTTCCATCATTTATGATACATAAATACAAAGCAATAACTAGTTAAAAAAAAATCACAGAATAGTTTGGATGTGGATTTAATAAGCCCTATCACAATAGTATCTATTGATTATTCAAGTTTACAATCAATGTCAGCACTGAAGTAAAAAAAATAGACTTGTTCCTGAAAAATATCTGTAAGCTATGGCCATGTGACTTTTTGACTAAATAAGAAGACTTCATAGCAGAGTTTAATGTTACGAACTTAGGTTGTAATTACTTCTCAAATATAACATGCATTGTTATAATCTAATTTAAAGTATCTCATAACTAATGCATAAAAAATGATGATTAATTTAGCTTGAAATATTAATATTGATTATTAGAAATAAGTTAAATATCTTTCATTCAAAAACTTTATTTGAGAACATAACTATAACACTGAAGCATTTTTATTTCAATAAAGTATTTATAAAAATATATGTAATTAAAGACATAAAGTGAACTACCCAGTTCCAGAGATATCCATGACAAAATGCAAATTAATCAAATTCATTTTAACAACTTTTTTTTTAATATATATTCTATGTGGATTATTTAAACTTCATCCTTTTTCTAAAACTTTATTCACATTTGTTATTAGGTATTTTATTCCATATTTATTTTTTTACAATGAATAATTAGTTGTTCATCTATCTCATTTTAAATTAACATTTTACATTAACATATAAGTTATTTTCATTTCATATTTTTCTTTTTTCACAATGCTATCCTTCATAGAGGGACAAAAATTAAACATTTCCTTTCAAAATTAAACATAAATACCATGGCAATTTAAAACAGGCTTTCAACATGGAAATCAAATATTAAAACCAAAGTCTAAATAATTTAGTTTTTTTCCTAAGAAGTTTTACAATGCATTGTGATTTTGCAACAAAATGAAAAACAGGCAAATAGTATTTTATTTAATTAAATAAAATTACATACAAACAATAAATTATTCTCTTTGGCATGTTGGAATGATTTTCCATTTATTTAAGCAATGGTGTACAGTACATACTTTTATATCATCATGTGGAAAAAAAAATTCTATTCCTGATTTATTCTTTCCAGTTGAACATAATTAAGTAGTAAAGTTGACGTTTTACATAATACTTTTTATTTTTATATATTTTAGTATTGAAAATTATATTAAATTTATTTTTATAATATTGAAGTTTAGCCTGACAGTTTAAAATATACGAGATGTTAATGCTGAAATTTTGTCACAAGTTATAGAAAATTCTATTGCTTCATAAAGACCACAGAAAATAAACAAGAAAACAGAATTTGCTTAAAAATATATAAATAAGAACAATTTAATAAATATTCATTAAAATACTTTATAAGTAAAGTAAAAGCTTAACTACTTATTATAGTAATAATTAGACTGTTTAAAAAAATCAAGATTGATATTAATTATAGAAATTAGATACTTATGAAAAGTAATTTATTGTACTATTATATATATAAATAAAAGATAGTTGAGTTTTCAGAACAACCAAGATGACAGTTCGTATTTTTGATCAAATTTGATATACAGTTTCGAGGATTTACCAAAATGGCAGTCTATATTTCATTAACAATCTTCCAAAATTAAATGTTAAATTTTTAAAAAGGGAACAAATTCCAATAAATTTAATTGAAAACCTTTATTTTTTTTTTAAATTTACTTCCTGAAGATGGGTTAGTTACATTTACAAAATTGAGTGGAGGGCCTACAATCTCTCAAGGATATCTTACTTACATAAAGCAAAAAAAACTAATAATATGAATACAATCTTTACAGTTTGTTTCATTTACAAAAAATGAGACAAAAAGAAAAATAACATAAATACAATATTTACAGTTTATTCATGTCATTGGCATGCAATTCGTAATGACTTCCAAAATGGCTACAGACATTCTAAGGGTCTATAATCTCCCGAAGATCTTAGTTGTTAAATTAAAAAAAAAAGAATTAATGTAAAATTTCAAAAAAAGTAATAAATTCCAATAAATTTCCTATAAATTCTGATAAATTTCATGAAGAATATTTCAATTTTTTTTTTACTTATATTACAATGTGGAAGTCGCGAGACACTCTTAACGTTGTTGTAACTTTCGGTTTGCATGTTTCTTTTTGGCCAGTTTTTTTTTTGGTAAATAGTGATAATCAAAATTTGGGATCTTCCTGTTAGAGAACAGAATGCAGTGAAGTATTTCCAAAGGTATGCATCCTACTCTCCAGAAAAGTGTGCATTAATGATCATGATATGAAAATAAAAAAGACCGGGGAACCGCACAACAACACCTGGATTCCTATTTGGCAGAATTTATGTGGCTTTGACCGCATCAACAATAAGCTTCATTTGCAGCGATTTCGAAAGCCATTAGGGATTGCATACCACCGACATGAATAAACTGCAATTATTGTATATATATACACACCTGGGTCTCATTTTACGCAATAGATAGGTTTCTCAGAAAACACGCGCAAACGAAATCGCGCAAAAATAGACGTAACTTACATTGAAAAGGGGGGGGATGCGGTCTGTGATTTTTCAAAATTCATGTAAAAGCAAAGCACCAACGTAAAATTACTTTAAAATTAAAGGAAATAAAATATGACTAATAAAAAATTTCAAATTTGAAAAAAATTAATACAAGACAAACTTTTTTTAACTATAATATTTAATTTTATTCAAAATAATATATTTTTATGCATAATTTACAGTACAGTAATTTACATTTTTTTATATACGTTTTAATTATTATCACTATTTGCAGAAATACACGTTCGTTTAAAATCAGATTCTCACAAGAGGAAATACAACTAGCGCCAAGATCACTCTCATATTATGTTAATGGTTATCTGTTGACAACGTAATTAGTAATTAATCTTTGAGACGATGATTTTATTACTTACGATAATAAAAAGACATTTATTCACCACTGCTGGGAAAAATTTAATTAAAACTAACAACTAAAAATTAAATTCTTATTTTTGTCTTTAATTTTCAATTCCGTTTAAAAATCAAATTTCATTTCACTCCTATTACTCACCTTTTAAAAATAAACTTGCGGACACTAAATGATTAATAATTGATTACGTTCTTTTTTAAAAAGCAAAAACAGAATGTGATTTAAAATGCAAAATTAACACGCACAATGTTTGAACAAATTTACATTATAATCTTGTAAAATTTAATGTGTGTATACATAAAATGTGGAAATTATGATTTTAATTTCATTATTGCATAAAATCTTACTATTATAAAGCACTGAAAATAATGAAATTACTAAGATGAAAGTCGAATTCCAATAATGTGCTATTACTTTCAATATAACGTAAGTGCGTGAAATTTATTATTTAAAATAATAGCGCATTATCGGAGTTCGACTTCCGGTGAAACATGGAATCGCGTAACTTCAAAATCGTGTTAAATAAGTCCGCGTAAAAAAAGACCCAGGTGTATTTTGGTTCATTTTTTTTAAAATGTAACCTGGGAAATTATAGACTTTCCACTTATTTTTTGTAAATGAAACTAACATATCTTCAGAAAATTGCAGGCCATCCACTCATTTTTTGTAAATATAACTAACCCATGTTCAGGAAGTAAGTAAAAAAAAAAAAATTGAAATAAAGATTGGCAATTAAATTTATAGGAATTTTTTCATTTTTTTTAAATTTAACATTAATTTTGTAAATGTCAGAAGATTGAAATAAAAATTGACAATTAAATTTATTGAAATTTATTCTTTTTTTTAAAATTTAACATTAATTTTGGAAAATTATTGGTGAAATATGGGCTACCATCTTGGTGAGCCCTGGAAACTGTATATTTATCAAATTTTATCAAAAATATGGGCTGCCATTTTCGTCCATTCTGAAAAATCACAAGTATCAAAAAAAAAAAAAAAACACATTTGCTTTAAACAAATTTTATATTCCAACTGATATCTAAAAATATAGAATTTAATTATAAGATTATTAAAGGAAAGTTAAAAGCTTACACAAATCTAAAAAAAAAAAAAAACCTCTTTTTAAAGAATAACTAGAAGAATGAAAAAATATTGGGGGTAAAAAAATTGTTTTTAAGATATTTCTATTTTTTTTAAATCTATCTCTGAATTACAAGAATTAAAAAAAAAAAAAAAATCTGATTTTTTTTATTTAAATAAAATTAAAATGTTGCTTGAGGTTTTTTTTTTTTTTTAGCAAAAAAAAAAAATCTATCTATACTAAAAAATATTGTTTACAACAATGATTTGTAATTATAGATGCAAAAAAAGTTTGAAAAATAATAAATCAATAAAAAATAATATGTATTTCTATCATGCATAAAATGATGCAGACATAAATAATGGATCAGAAGTCCATTGAATATATGTGAATAATTTTTTTGACAAAAACTGTTAACCTTATTATGCTACCCAGCTGCACAACATCTATTAGGATATATAAAGGGAAGAGAATAGTTTTATTAGTAGTTAAAAAGGGGATTTCAATTAATTACTAAGACTAATTATTATGTCCCTTCAGTCAACTGAAATTAAAATTAAAAAAAAGAAAAGAAGAGATTTTTATATATCGAATTGTATATACTTGATGAAGTAAATATCAATAAACAAAATCAAAAGGTCAATTAAAATTCCATTTTATTGTTAGAGTA
Organism: Epiperipatus broadwayi; assembly: GCA_028023455.1. NCBI lineage: Eukaryota > Metazoa > Onychophora > Udeonychophora > Euonychophora > Peripatidae > Epiperipatus > Epiperipatus broadwayi. Next base: position 9,211,148 of record JAQFVV010006222.1, read on the forward strand.
TGCCTGCTATTGTTAAATACAATTATATTTTGTATTCTATATATTTTTTAAGAAACAGAAAATCTTAAAAATAAAAAAAGCATACTATTTTATTATTATTTTATATTTTGTCAATAATATTAAAATTTAAGAGAGAAGGCATTGCCAAGCAACATTATAAAATTGGAAAACATGTAATAATAGTAAAAGTAGCAGATTGTGGTCTGGAGATAATTTAATTATGGATTAAATCTTAATTTAACTTCTAAATTAAAGTTTCAAACTAAAAGAAAAAAGCCATCCTGTTTTGTGAATTTCTGTGGGGACCAAGGCATATAAAACTGGATCAAGCAAATTGTGTTGATTCCATTTCTTGTTTTTATGAGCAGCCAATTGGTAGAAAATTAACAAACCTCTGCCAGAAGAACTACTGAATAACTTTTGGGCCATAGTAAATTTAGAAGGATTAAAACTGGTAATCTATAAGATGGCTGACATCAAATATTGAAAAATCATTTTTAACTGCTAAAGTCATGGAAAACTTAAATGTAGTTGGAAAATATCCCAAATGAATGACTAGACATTCATAACATATACCTGCTATTATTGCTAACTGACTTATGTGCTGTGTGCTAATGAAATAATGCTTTGGCCAGTATAACTATGTCTTTCCCAAATTTGTTGCTGAATAATCAACCAAGGATTAAGCAGAAGCTAGAAATATCTGCTTAAATATCTCTAGATAACCCTCAAAAGATTGTTCTAGACCAGAAATAAAAAAAATGAAGTCACTGAAAACAAGACTATCCAAGAACTGAGAAAGTCATAATAAAGGAAGAGAAAATAGAAATGAAGTGCTCAATATTTAAACACCTGTAAGATATCTCATTCGGTTAATAGGTATTATTTAATGAAAGCCTTTCTTTTCTTTTTTTTTTGTATTATTTTATTTTTATTTCTGTAATTATATATTTCTTTTTATTATTAGTAGTATTATAAGATTGGCATTATTAACCCCTTTTAAACAAGGAGAGATTTATTATTATGCTTACAAATTAATATTAATCACATAAATGCATTTGGGGATTAAAAATATTTTTATTATTCACATAAAATTGTTTGTAATTTGGATCACTAAATCAATTTTTAGAGTTATTCTTTTCTTTTTTTAATCGTATCATTTATTTAACTATTTTGTTAACTTTCTATCAATCAATTCCTCACAAATACAAAAAATAACACATTTCTATAGTAATGATTTCATGCATAAAATAGTATAGACCTAAGTAATGAATTAGGAGTCCGTTATATTTATGCGAATAATTTATTTGATAAAGCCAATGACAAAGCTGTTCTTCTTATATTTTCTCTTTCCGATCCTCATATATAGATAGACTGGTAGTTCAAATAAATATTTTGGCACATTAATTTTTGTTTAAGTAACTAAATGTATCATATACTTTTTTTTCAACATTTAACTTTTATGTAAAGTTTTATATTTTTGTTTAAAAGATAAATTCAATCAGTACACATTTTGTATTGCTGTCATAACACTGGTATTATAATTTTTTCCCCCTTTCCCATTTAAACCATGGAAATCTATATTCACTTGTAAAAACATCCATAACATTATATTAGAAAACATTCTTTATTACTTTTTTCAATTGAACAAATCTATTATCAGGATTAAAATTTCATTTTCAAATTTTCTTTGTAGTCTATTCTAAAGATAGATGATGAAGTCTGAATAAAATGACTATAATAGTAGTATATTTTTCCACTAAAAAAAAGAAAATACAGGAATAAAGGATGATTTTTAATCTTCGTAATTTATAATTATATATATGTAAACACATTACAAACATCAAAACTATTTAATACCATAAACATATAAATGCACATACAACAAGCACTATATTTACATAACTAATTTTAATTAACATAAAAATTTTCTTAATACTCACATATTCCATCATACTATTTGAATCACATCGCTGTTTAGCTAATCGCCAATGAAGACCAAGCTAAAATAAAAATAAAAAAATCTATATTGTGTATTTTTTGTGGTTATAATTTTCTTTTGCTATGCATATTTTTATGATTTATTAATACCATATTTATGGTTAATAATAAAAAAAAATGTAAATTCAAAGGTAAAAAATATATAAATAGTTTAACAATTAGAAAATAAAAAATAAAAAAAGCAATAACAAAAAGTTAAAATTTAATTAATTTTTTAAAGGTGATTTTATTAATACGGTAATCAGTTAAATATGTATATTGTGTGAAACACTACAGTTTATTACATATACGTGACACAACATAAACCACTTAACTAAAATATGTGGCCTATTCTAATTAAATTAAAATCAATCAATAGGCTTTATTTAAGAAATAAATTAATAAGTTTATTAAAAGAAAATAAACTCAATGTTAATTTTGATAAACAATATTGTTTATTAATGTATATAGAGTTGTAAATAAAAATTAAATAAATATTTTTCCTGATTTAAAGTATTAAAAATTCTATAAGGCATGCATGATATTCTAATAGTTTAGAATGATTAAGTGTGAATTGAAAAAGTAATTGAAAGAACATTTTATCATAACTTAATTAGTATCACATGATCACCATTTCTTATGCTTGCCTATATTAATTCATTGGTCTTAATCTTAATACTAGTCTCATATTATTATTATTTAGCTCTATGTGATACAGTGGTATAGTGGCAGATTCTGGATTTCAAGATCCATGGACTATCGACCAGCAATGTTCTTGAACTTCTTAGGCATTTCTGACCAATAAAATCATTTGATGATTCATTATTATTCTATTCTTGTTATTTTTATCGGAACATAAATACTATGTTTCTCATTAACATTACAACTAAAGCTATTTCAAATGATATTATTCTTAGGTAGCTAAATCTTTTTTTTTTTTTTCATGCAATAAAATTCCCTTCATGAATACCATATAATGACTGACTACTTAATAAAGAAAATGAAAATTGTGATAACAAATAATAATCTAAATTAAAGGACCTCATTTAATGCTATCATTTTGATAATGCATAAAATTTAAATTGAAAGATAAAAAAAAATTAATATAGAGGAGAAATAAAACATATTATCTATGAAATTATGTGAAATGTTTGATTTTGTCAATGCCTAATTTTAATAAAGAATATAACCAAACTGTTACCTGGATTATTTACTAACTTAAGAATTATTATGTCTTCAACTATGAACTCAATTATATTTTAATATTGCATATAAGGACACATTGCCTAAAGATTTGCATTGTTGTTGCCCTTTATTGAAGAACCTATTATAAAGAAAGCTATGATATAGGAGAACAGGACGGAGTAAGTTAAACATATTTAATAAACAAGATAAAACTAAAACTTTAATAAATAACAATGTCAAGAGTCTTATATTACATTTAACATTTGATAATTGTTTATCTATTATTTTTTTTGTTTACTTACTGCATTCATGAATTTAAGAGTTTAAGGGTTATAATTTATATAGTTAAAATATGAATTTTAAGTAATAAATGGTAAGATGATTATATTATTTTAACTCAGTTAACACTTATAATTACTTGTTGAAATATAAGAGAATACATAGAAAATAATTTAATACCTATAAATTTATACTCCCAATGTGTATGTTCATGTCTTGGAATAATAGAAGTTTTAATACAATAATTATTCAACATGAATCATTATTAAACAAATATATTATATATCTATTGAACCACTAAAAACATCATATGATCACCATTTTCTATGCTTACACAAGCAGTTAAAACATAGCAAAAACTTCATACAGTAGTGCTACACAGTGCAAACCATAGTAATAAATGGTTGCAAGAAGGTTTGTGCATAAAAGCCCTGCCTATTCGTCCAATATCTCCAAACTAGTGTCTAGCTTGTGGCTTTCATCAGTGAGGAACTTCAGATCTGAAAGCATTGCATCTAGATCCTAGGATTTAATGCAACTTTCCAGCAGCCACTTTTTATCTATTTAGTTAACTATAAGGCTATGACCCCAAAATAAAAACACAATAATGTTTTTAATCCAAGCTAATTCACTTGTATATATACAGATCTGAACCCAGTTCAGTATCTGTATATTTTGGTGTCTTTGTTATTTTAATAACCATAATCACCAATGGTAAAAAAAAAACACTAAAATATCATATGATCACCAATTTTCACTTACTAAGCTGTTAAAATAGTAATAAACTCTTCATACAGTAGTGCCACCCAGTGCAAGCCATAGTAATCAATAGATGCTAAAAGATTTGTGCATAAAATCCCCATCTAATGTCTTGCACCGAGTAGCACTACTGTACAAAGAGTTTGCTACTGTTTTAACAGCTTGTGTAAATATAGGAAATAGTGAGCATGTGATGTTTTAGTGGTTTTATACCAATTGTGTCCATATGATGGTGACTATCATTATTAAAGAATCAAACACATCAAAATATATAGATACTGACCTTGGATTGAAAACATTATTGTGATTTCATTTTGAGCTCATAGCTTTATAGTTTATTAAATAGATAAAAGATGAGTGCTTGAGGATTGTATTAGATCCTAAGATCTAGGTACAGTACTCTCAGATCCAAGGTTCCACACTATTGAAAGCCACAAGCTAGAAGCTAGTTTGGAGATATTAGATGAGTAGGCACTGGATAGGAAATTTTATGCACAAAATTTCTAGCAACTGATTACTATGACTTGGACTAGGTGGCATTACATCATGAAAAGTTTGTTTCTATATATATTTATTGTTAAGTTAATGTTTAACTTTATTATTCAAACTTTCATTTATTTATTTTTTAGTGACTGATATCAATTTAAATAAACTGAAAATAATCAAAAGCTTAGGGACAATTCATAGAAAAATAAACTTGGATATAAATAATTTAATAGTCAACTTAAATGTAGATAGATGTTTATACCATTTTGTAAAATGTCAATGCATAAAGCAATCCATTGAATGTTGAAAGAAATATTGTAATACCATTGTTATTTATACCCAAACAAATATTTAAAATTGAATAAATACAAGCGGAGAATCAACAGCTTGCTTATTTCAAAAAATAAATAAATATGCCATAAAATATAGTTTAATGAACTGACAACTATTTGAATATATTATTGTTAGTAAAATTTTAATTTATATATTATAAAAGTGTTAAAGTATATCATTTGATATGAATAATTAAAAAAGCCGTACTTTTGTTAAGAGAAGTTAGATAAAATATATACAAAAGTAGTTGGCCTTTTTATTTGATTGTTTTAAAATGTTATTAATAGTGTGATATGGTTTACATAGGTCCTTATATGCCCAAACCATACATTTATATTAATATATTATGGATCTGTAGATACCAACTAAAGAAATTTGATAAAGAGTCAAAGATTTTAAATGTGTAACATATCTTACTTTATAATTTATGAACAATAATTATTTAAATAAATCATTGTTCGAATAAGATTACAAAAAAATAAAAATAACAAACTCTCCATGTAATAGTGCCACCAAGTACAAGTGGTAATACTACTGTATATAGAGTTTACTATTGTTATTAACCTGTGTTAGCATATGAAATGGTGATCAAGTGATGTTTTGATGGTTACAAAAAGATATTAATTAGACACAAAAAATATCCAATTAACTTGCATAAAATGATGTTTATTAAACAGACTCATGTATTTATTTAGCTTTATTTTGAAAATGGCATTAATATGTGATAGTTCATGTTAAGATATTCAATCGTAGCACAATTTTTAATTGTTGGAACATAATTGACCTTGTTATGATAGTTTGCAGTATTCCATTCAATGCATTTAAATTAAAATATGTACAAGAATGCCACAATGTTTTTATATTTAACACCAATATGCCAGCAACAATTTATAAACATCTACTCATATCTTACATTGAAATAACAAAGGAGAAATAAAAATTTGTCATTTAAGGCTAATTAAATAATGGATTAAATTATAATTTTAAGCACAAGAATACAGGTTAAAATCAATACTATATATATAATTCAGAAAAAAAATTATAAAGACAATAAATAATTTGCAAAAGGTTATAATATTATTTGTCCATAATTGGATAATTTGTAACCTACAGTTTATATACAATTATATCAGCCATTCTTATATACAAAGATAAAATACATATTATCAGAAATGTAAAATATTAAGGAAAGCAGTAAAGCTTTAAAAAAATGAAAAAAAATTACCCTTTTAGAAAGAACATTTCTAAAAATTATTATTTTATATTTATTCATAAATTCTAAATTTTGAGAGACAACTTTTAGAAGTTATTAAAGTACTTTTTTTTTATTGAAATAAGGAATTATAATAAAAATTCACTTAACATGTATTTTTTCAAAATAAACAAATTAACAATCATACTACATGTCAAATATTATGTAGTAAGTATCATAAAATTTTCCAACAAATGTTTATATATAAATGATAAACAAGAAAAGATGGATAAATAACAATCGTCTCAAGACCCATCCAGCAAGAAATATGCATTAGTATACAAAACAAATAGTCTTCACATAGAAAACAAATTTCATCGTGATAAATTCCTGGTTAAAGACAGCAAAATATGAAATTAAACAAAACTATTAATGTGAACTTGGGTTCACATTAATGTAAATATTAATATTAATAAAATGATCTGATATCAGTAATTTCATAAGATAATGGTAAACCACTTCAAAACAAAATGTATATCAGCTCCATTTCAGTCTTTTAAAATAATATTAATATTATAAACAATAGCTGCATCAGGGCAAAAATGAGGGTCCTAGGCTCTTGAAATGAAAAACGATTACCTGGTTTTAATAACAATAAAATACCTCAAGTGCCAGATATATCCTCTACAGAGCTATTTTCTCTTCACCTAGGAAACAATAAAATCATTGCAATTTAACATTAAAGTATATCAAAATCAAAAATGGTAATCCTCTATAAATTAATTGTTCAGCACTATATTGATATAACTGTACTTCAGGGGACTCATCATTCTAATAATGCATATCTTAAAATTCCTGCATTTACATTGATTATTGATCGAATGCTTTGCAAACATGATATGATTACTTTTATTTCAAGCAACTTGTAAAGCAAACAACTTACATTGAAAATAATTAGAATGATATTGCAATCGCAACATGAAGACAATTTTTCATATGCAATGTCGATAAATCCCAAACAGACTTTACTCTCCTTTTCTAGATCTTCCTTCATCTTTTGTATTTACAGAAGATTTCAATTCTCATAATACTTTTTGGGGATTTGTAAAAGAGAACCAAGAAGGTTGTCAACTTTTAGAGTGGATATAATTGAACAATATGCACATACTTTCCAATGCTAAACAATGAGGTACTTTCCATTCAGGCTACTAAAAAATGAAAATAACTCCTGATTTACATTTTGTTTTGCCAAAAATGGCTTACCATTAGCTGCTGAGCTATTAATATTGGATCACTTAAACTGTAAACAACAAAAATAGAATTTAATCATTTTTGAAATCTACATTCCTATAATTGAAAGTTCTGTTGTGAAAGGGATTTTATAGAAAGCTAACTAAATATCCATGAAAAGAATATTAATAAAATTTTGACAACTCCTTTTTGTAATGATAAGTTTAACAGACTTGTAACAATAGCAAACAAAAAATCCATGCCTTGTGCATACTGAAAGCAATTTATTCTAGTTTTAAAAAAAACCAATTGGAATCTTTAAAGCCAATTTTTGTAATGATCCAGAAATTTCTGACAAACATGTAAAACTACTGGATCATGCCAGAAGAGAAAAGTGGAGAGAGAATTTGGAGAAGTACGATCTAATCGTAAAGTTTTATCGTTGTTACAAAAACTTGGTGGATATAAAACTACTTCTAAAAAAAATACTATTGATATTGCTAATGAGGTTGCTAATCTTATATGCCAAACAACTCAAGATTAGTAGAAAGAGAAAAAATATCATTACAATGGAATTGCAAACTTCTCTTTTATAATGTTTTACTAATATCCATCTGATAAAATCTGTAGATATTGATGAACTTGAAGGTGTCTTGAACTAATTTAAATTATATTTTCAAAGCTTCTGAAAAATTTAGAACCTAAGGAAAAGGCATGATTGGCAAACTGTTCAGCAACATTACTCATACAAAAACTATTCCTAAAATTTGGCATAAAAGCAAAAACTATAACAAGTTTAAAATCAAATAAACTTAGTAATAATCCAAATAAATATTATCCAATATCATTATTGTGTGTTCTCTACAAGCTTCTGAAAAAAAAATTGTCGATAGTTGAAAGTCTTCTGCTTATAGAATAAATTAAGTATAAGCCAGGAAGAAACTGCTGTGAACAAGACTTATCTTTAACAATGCATAATAAAAAAAGCTTTCAAAATAAATTAAAAACTGGCATGACCTTTATTGATCTAACCTTAGTTTATGATTCTAAAATTCTTAAATGCAGGGAAACTATTAATTTACTTGATAAAATAGTCTCTAATATAAAATTCAAGTGACAATGATAATCATAGTAGATACAAAATTTTAGAAAACAATCTTCCTTAGACTCACCTGCATTATTTAACATATTCATCAGTGATTTTCCCAAAACAGAATGTAGAAAATACATTTGTAATGTTGATATTGCTTTGACACCCCAAAATAGATCCTTTCCTGATTTAGAAAAATCAATAAAAATATGAAAACAATGGAAATCTTTTTTAAAGACTGAAGTCTTATTTCTAATCCAATGAAAACAATAAGCTTTATTTTTTTATCTAAATAACAAGAAATTATTTCATAATCTGAATATAACCTTTTGATAATAGATTGAAACACAATCCTACTCCATGGCATTTAGGAGTACTATTGAATTTAACATAATTTATTTTCCTTATTTAACTAAGGTTAGATCAAAATTTGTAAGAATAACCTCCTTGATAACCTACTTGGTACTACTTAGAGTTGTGATATAAATATTTTAAGAGCAGTTTCTTTTAGTACTAATATATTCTGTTGTAAAATAAAGTGCCCCTATAAACTTCTGGATACTTAATTTAATATGCCCATGATAAGTATTACTACATGCTCAAATCTATTCCTTCTCAGTAATTTCCTGTTCTTTCATATATTCCATCATCTGATAATAGAAGAAAAGATGCTTCATAGAAAATGTTTAAAAAATTTTTGAGGAGATATGGCTTGTCAATAACTCAAAATATAGTTTCATCATCTAAGACTTGTTTTAAATCAAGATGCCCCATTTGGATATTAAAAGCAAAAATCTACAATTGAAGAATTATGATGTATAAATTGGTATTTTTATGATATTTCAAATATATTTATGTTTTTAGATCTAACAATAAAGCCAGCTGGATTTGATCTTTCTAAATGCAACTAAAGTTTCATCAAAAGATTCAGAACAAACCATGATCATTGTGCTAATCTGATTCATAAATGAAATTTATCACTCACTGATCTGTGTAAATGTGAAAACATTAAGAACCATATAGTTAATCATGATCAAATCTATAGCCACAGTAACAGAATTAAATAATTTAGTAAAACCACTGGTAATTCTATCTCCTGACTGAAATCTCTATAGGTTTCTTTACAATGTTTTGTTAATAGTTAGGCTGTCAACAAAATCTATATGACAGGCAAAATGTGCTAGCATAAGAGATGGTGATCAGGTGATGTTTAGTGGTTTAAAATCTATATGCTTAATAAATAAATATATATATAAGAAAATGATTAAACATTTACAATAAAGTGTTGTTATGGTTAAATAGTTTATTTAGTCATTTAATTAATCTTAAATAGAGAATAAAGAAGTAATATTCTATATCAAAATAATGACAAATTTAAATTTATTTCAAACAATCATGTTCAAGCAACATACTTTAACAAATTACTATTTAAATTTTGTTTAATTAAAATAGCATTACAATTCATTCAATCCTCATTATTAAAATTGTCAATCAAAAAAAATGTGAGAACCAAGATATAAACTCTGTTTTATTTATTTAATTTTTACAGTACCCCCCCTCCCCCAACATAGATATTTAAATTTTTTTTTTTTTTATAAAAAGTAATGTTAGTTATAAGATACAAATCAAATGTAGAAAACTACTGCAATTAATTAGCGATGTTATATTATTATCTATTACTATTACCATCGTTGTTGTTATCACCGTCATTATTATTATGATTATTATTAATTTTCAAAGGAATCTTCTAATGATTATATGAAATTTTTTCAGAATAATCTACTATATTTGTTTTTTATTCAGTTTCTTTAATATTTCTGATGCCAGAAATTGCAAATAAATTATTTACAATGTGGCTAGTCTGATTTCATTTTCTATTATTGAGCATTCCTCTATACCACATGATCACCATTTCTTATGCATGCTCATAACTGTTATCAAAACAGGCAAAACTCTCCATACAGTGGTGCCACTCAGTGCAAGCCAGAGTAATCAATAAGGCCACAAGCTAGAAACTAGTCTGGGGATATTGAATGAGTAGGCACTAGATAGGGATTTTATGCACAAGCCTTCTGGCATCCATAGATTACTCTGGCTTGCACTGAGTGATACTACTGTATGGAGTTTTGCCTGTTTCAGATTCCACTATATAAGTGAATCATTAAAAATAAACTTGACATATTTGTTGTAATTCTTTTATATATTTCTTTTATGTCTGTTTTGATCTTTATTACTTCAACTATAGTTTCTTCACTGCTATAATAACACTTCTTGTCTTTCCTGCTGTTAAACTTTTTATTGAGCTCTCTCAAAATCTCTCTCTTTTTTTTTAATTTTATCATTTCTTTTCTTTGCAATTAACACTGCAAGTAGCTATTTCATTTCAAATTTTTCTCTAATTCACTTGATTTATTTTTTATTATTAAAAACTTCAAGTTGATTTCTTATGTTAATTCTCAGTGCAATATGTATATTCACGACCTTATATCGGTTGTAGTATTAGACAAAGACGCCGCTCGATGGCGCCATTATCACGCTAAAACTATAAAATATGAACAATCCCAGGCCGTTGATTTTAATCATTTTGATGTGTTTTTTTGTAATGCGAAAATAAAAAATATCAAAATATCTATAATACTGGGCAATCTTGATTGACTTAAGATTCTTTTCCTGTTTTATTACAATTCATGACCTATTCAAAAATTTGTTCCTGATCAGGTTTTCACTATAAAAATTAAAATTTTCATCATCAGATACTAAAAAAGTAGTTCACGGATGATCAAGATGCCATAGTTAGTTTGTGTTGCAGCTACTTGACAATATACTGCATTAAGTTAATGGATTCATAAAAATATTAATCATTCTTCTGCTTCATTTCTGTTTTGTAAATTCATATTGTTCAAAACATTTTCTCTCTTTTCATTTCTAATTTTGGCATTTCAGTTGTTGATCATGATTTTATGCCTGAATTTGATTATAAAACTTTTTAATGCCTTTTTCACTTTCATGAGTTATTATTAAATTATTTTAGTGTAAAACTGATATTTTAAAATTGCTTCACGAAAAGCTATGTTAGCTCAACAGATAATGGGTTGATTTTAATTAAAAACATAGTTCTTAAGAGTCTCTGCAATGCTTCCTAGAATTTGATATTATTTACATTAATATATATATACACACATACACATGTACAATATGTGTATAAAACTGGAGATAAAATAAAAAATTTGTTACATAATGATTTAATTAAATAATAATCCATACATAAATATATTAAAAAAGTTCAAATGGAAAGCCCCACAATTAAAATACATGAATTTAAGAATTACTATTACTCATGGATAAATAAGAAGAAACAAGTCATTTGCTATTAAATTTGCATGATTAATTAAAGCTTTAAAAAATAGTTATTCTAATGTGAGGAGGGTTTACAAGTTAATGAAGACTGCTGAAGAAAAAAATTAGAAAAAAAAAACTTTGTAATATACCAATCATGTGCATTCAAAAGAAATAAAGGCAGTAGTGTTTCACCAACCATAAATTCAACCTTTAACATTTTTATTTTAAATAATTATTCTAAAATAAAATACAAACTTGATTTGGTGATTATAAATCATTTATTATTTTAAATTAGTCAAACAAATTTCAAGATTTGCTTGAAATTTTGTCTAATAAAAAAATCATTAGCCATATACATTATTAAAACAAGATCAATATTAAAGTTGAATATGTTTATGAACATAGTAAAGAAATTATATTATTTAAAGCTAATGTAGGAAGTCTGGGATAAAGAAATGTATAAAAAATGCAAAAAAGATTTGACATGTGATTTATGTAGAAACATTAAAGAAAATGATGAACATTTTACGATTAGAATGTAACAGTTTTAGCAATTGTGATATATATATAATGAAGAATTCTTGAAAAATGGGTTAGAAAAAATAAAAATGATAAAAGTTTTATGAATATAGTATATATAAATAAATTAAAATAGTATTAACGCTTGTTATGAGTATCTTTAAATAAAGAGTAGATACATTGCAACACAATTTTTTTTTCTCTCTTTTTTTTTGGTTATAAATTCTAAATTTAATTTGCTTATTTCTTTTTAATTATGTTTTCACTTAATTGTAATTTACAATCTTTATTAATAAACACATTCTTGGATCATAAAAGACTGAGTTCATTTTATTCAGTTGAATTTTTACTTATATAAAAAAGCTCTAATATCATATATATGTATTCTATGTATATCATTTCACAAGTGCTCCAAAGTATAAATACTCATCACATTTTTTTTTTGCTTGAAATAAATAAATGCTTACTATCTCTGCTACAAATCATATATATATATAATTCCCATCTATTCAATACATTTACATATTTATTAATAATTTACCAATTCTTCCTACATTTGCTACATTATACATGTAAATCAACTATTCCACATTAAATTGATATACATTTTTTTTTGATCCTATATATCTTGTAATCACACTTGATTCATAACTTTTCTTAGATATATTTCCAATATTTTTAAGATGTACATTCTTCTTCTTTCCACTGTTTTGATAAACATTTCATTATCAAGTCAAAATTTTTTTGATCTGGTAATCACTCATAATATACACTATGTACCATAGCCTTCTTTATATTTTTTAAATTTAATTCTCCATTTTTATTTATTTTAGCATTGAATCTTTTACTCTATATTTATTTTGTCATCCATCACACAGAAAATGTTCCCCTGATATCCACTTCAAAATAGTTTATTTATTTCTTCTTCAGACCTAACTTGCATAAAATATAGTTTTGATTATATCACTAGCAAAATATAATCCAAATCTATGTTAGTTTGAAGAAACACATTGCAATATATCAATACAAATCCTAAAATTATTTTGAATCAAGACAATCCAAATAAAATCTATTTCTATTTTTTAAAACTTCCTTTGTATAAATGATTTTGTGTACTTTTTAAAAGTAAATTCATTATCATCGTACTATTATTATTTCAGATAGCTTGTCAAACTTTCATAACATTCAATAATCATTATAATATTATTTTTGTGTTTTTTTTTAGCAACTGCTTTATTCAATATGATTCCTATTTCTTTATCATAATTTTCGTTGGCGATACGTGAAATAAACATCTCATAAATTTTCATCTAATCAATCATCAACCAAGCATTTATATAACTGTTATCTAAAACTTTCTCTTTCCTTTCAGATCCTAAGATTATAAATGCTTTGCAGATATTTCAATATAAAGAACAAGAAAAAAAAATCTTACATCTCTTTCTCACTCTATAATTCTTTACCTTTGTTTTCCAGAGTATAATATCTAATATTTTAATCTCTAATAACAGAACCTCTTATAATACTTTATAAATATAAAGGCTATGAAATTATAGCAATATGTGAAGTGATGCATTCAATCCTAGAAAATAATATACCATTCAATAATTTACAAAGTATAATCATCATTAGTAATATGAGTATGACAATTCTAACTCCATAAAAAAAATCCAATATAGAAATATAAAAAACAGAAAGTTGAACATTAATTTTGCAATGACTATAAAACCAATTGAGTGAATTATAAAAAAGCCCACACATATCACATGCAGGTTATTTAATATTATTTGATATTTTGTGATGGTGATTCTTAGATTCTGCTACAAATTTTCCTTCTTGTCTAATTGTAGCTTTCCATTGTGTTCTGTTTTCTACTACATCTTTTCAATAAAAATAATCAACATTGCGCGCACATCTATAGAGTATTTTTTAAAATAATTTTTATAATGTATATGATGGCAGTTCTCCTATAAAAACTATATTTAGGTTCATCATAAAATAAATTTTGTAAAAAATCTATAAACATTCATTCACTTCATATATTCAATGCATCAAAGATGTGCTCTTAAATAGCAAATTCAATATCATCATATCCTACAACTGAAGAACATGATCTTGTTTTTATTATATCTTCATAATCTTGTGGAATGCTCTCAAATAAATTTTTCCAGTGAGCTTTATGTTAGATTGATAAGGCTATATATCCTATGTCTAAATAATAAATATGAGAGATAAAAAAAGTGCTATATACAACTACGTTAGTTGAAATAGTTATATCATTCTAATGATCAGTTCCAGCTTTTAACTATATTATATCTCAACATCCAATTATATCTTAATATCTAAAAACAAAGTTATTAAGATATTTAAATTGATTCATATTTTCAAGCTGATAACTATTTTCAAGTTAGAAATTGCTGAAGATTTTTCTTTTATCATTGGCTGATAAAGCACCTGAATTTTTTGGGCATCAATTGTTAAATCAAATACTTCATAGATTGCATTCAAAATATTATAAGCATTCTGAAGACCATCCTTTGAATTGGAAAAAAATAGTATAATCATCAGATGATTGTAAATCGAAGAATCAAAAAGATCAAACTCACATTTTTGTTTTTAACTGTTTAAAGTTTAAAATTCATTATCAAACTGTTCCAAAAGATGCTTTTATAAAAATGGAAAACAAATTGGAGTTATTATACATCCTTGTTAAATACCAGTTTTTATTTCAAATATCTCTGATTTTTTATTAGCAATAATAATAACTTCTCCTCTTATTACACCATCACAAACTATATTATCACAAACCTTTTTAATTAAGAGAATTCAATGTTTTAACAAATTAATAAAAGTAATAACTTTTTTTTTTGTATATATCTGGCAACAAAAACCATGGTCCTTCTTGTTTATCTAAAACGATAGTGAGTTCCTGACAAAATTTATCCACGACTGGAAGGAAGCTATTTTTGAAAATATTTTCACTATAGTCAATAATAATAATATTGCATTATAATAACTGCAATTGTTTTTATCTCATTTGTTGATATAAATTGGAACATTACTAAAAAATTCTAATAATTTTGAAGCTAACATATCATTACTATATTTTAAAACTTCAAATTTATCGAACTCTCATTACATATATCACTAAGTCCCAATCAACCTCACTCATAATGCTCATCAACAACACAGAGAGAGGGATTTTCTCAAGCAATAGAGCAACTATTTTTTATTTTATTCACTCTTTGGTTTCTTAGGTGCCATTTCTGTTTCAATCCAATCTTTAAAAAACTACATTTTTACAACAAAATAAACCCTTGCACTACCAGATAAATATGCAGACACCTAGAACTTAATAACCTTACTTACACCACTGCTCATTAAAAAGTAGGATATAATCTTTGCTTTATTATCCTATACATTTCATACCACACATATAGGCTTCATTATTTTAAAATCCATGCATAATTAATCAATTACCCAATTGAACACTAACCCATAAAACAAGTTAAATTTAACATCACAGTTCATATTCTAATTAACTCTCTTCTACTTATATAGAAATCTTTCTGAATCTGATGTAAATAAAAATATACATGTAGTGAAGCGGAATCTGAGATTCAGATTGCGCTTCACAGTCACCTCAAATCTTCCGCTACCAAGCTGAGCCCAAACCCTATTCTTGCGTATATATTCCGTTCACTAACACATATTTTTGTTCTTTTTTTTTTATTATTATTAACTAACATACTTATTAACAAAGATATATGCGTAAATATCTGAATTTAAATACATATACACAAAAATAAAAGTAATAAATATAGCATTTAAAAATACGTATACGCAATAGGTAACGGAGGATTAATTATAACAAGCTATAATATCAAAATATATTATATTTTCTGTATTTTTTCTATTTTATGTTATAAAAGTTATAGTAATTATTTATTGATTGCAGCTCATATACATAGATATTGTAGAGACAAACGTACTGAGCAAATAATTACTAGAAAAAGTTCGTTATATGTCATTCTATAAAATTTTGTTTTTAAATTATTTTTGCTATTAAACTCTACTTTTCTTTTAAATCCAATATGGAAGATGTGATTGTAATTAGTCAAAATTAATTAAAGGTGAGAAACGTAATCTTGTATAATCTTCTAAAATAAATTTAATTAAAAGTTTCTCTAAAATCAAAATTAAAAACTAAACTAATTGATTTACTTTTGTTACAAACATTTTTTTATCAATTTAATTTCGAATTGAATACTTATCTCACAATGGCATCTTCCAGCACAATGGATAAATCGTATGTACAAATTCTTTTAAAAATTAATTATATTAAAGAAAATGATTAGGAATAACCAATCAAGAAAGGATTCCACAAATACCAAGGCATGGGATAATTATGAATTGATTTAACAGAGGAACTAAGACAGTCAATGAGAGCAGTTGCCAAGTAAATTTGCAATTCGTTAATTTCAATGTGTCGTGAGTGAATCCACTTCACCTTTCTCGCCATTCGAGATGGCCTTCCCTGAAATCTGTGCCCATGGATCCCGATACTCATAGACTATAATTATATGCCTGTTTGTTAAATACTGAACTTACTACCTGCCTCAATAATTATGCTCGTCAAGCTAGATCTAGTTCTCCGAGGGAAATCTGAAAAACATCAAAAGAACAGCCAAGTTTGTAAAGAGGTAATCATTTCAAATGCTGCTAGATTCTTAAAGTTATCGTGAATAATTTTAAATTTCACCTATCTGTTTCGTTAAACATTTTGTAAAGCCTGTTTTTTTTATTTGTAAACTTTAATATTAAGTAGGAATTAATTTGTAAAATTCTTACCTTTTAGTCAATTGTACCTTGTTCTCTCTATATAACTTAGATGTAATCTCTCCTACATTAAACCTCTCCTGAATAATTATTAGTTCTTAATTTCACGTCTATGCGGCAATATTTTATTTTCATTATTATATTTTATATTTTCATATACTAAATTATATGTCGATAATTTCCCCCAGAATCGCAAATGCTTACGCTATTTTTTTTATAAAAGAAAACCTTCCTTACTTTTCAGAGGGTATTTAATCTAGTATTTTTTTAAAACAAATTTGTTATTCTCATTATAGCGGGTGCCTGCAAGTCTGGGGAAATAAAATCAGAATCTGATAATTACTGTACAAGGTTATTGTCGAAAACTAAGCAAAAATCTGTTTTCTTCGAAATGTGTTTTTTTTATTAATTAAATAATAGTGCTAGCTTCTAAAACTTTAAATATATTTATATGAATTAAATTAATATTACTTTCGTGAAATCACTAACCGCCACCGACTTTATATATATTTAATAATATGAAAATTATCTATTTATTAAAGCATTCAAAACCAAAGAGTTGTATTAGTCATACGTTGTGGGAAGTTTATGTGTAATTTAAAGTAATATAAAGGGGGGGGGGGATATTCTAGTTCTATAAGCTATTAGATTAGCATTAAATGTAATTCTTCCATATCCACGTGGTAACTTAAATCATACCGGTACGCTGGGTTTTTATCAATAAAGATAGGCGATAATTCTTTATTTCTTAGTTAAGTTTATACATTTATATTAATGCAAGTGTTACGTGTATACCGGCCTTTCGTTTTATATATATTTATGCTTCGTTCATTTTTACTTCCAATACCAAGGACAAGGTTTGACAAACCCCTTCGGACTTCTTCAGCGCTAGATATTATTGCATAGGGTTCGCTCTGGCAAAAGTCCAGCCTATGGCAATTCAATAAAGCGTGTTCTTCATTGTTTATGACCCGACCCTGCCAACGTTTGCAGAGAGTCGCCTTCTTTAACTGTGAATTGAAGCACCTTCTTGGATCTCAAAATAGATCTCTCTATTGCCATCATACACGTACCGCTCTCCCATATTTTATTCTCGTTAAAGCCTATCAATGCTCCTAAACCATACTGTTATGATTATGCTAAATGGATTGCCATTTTTTATATTTCATTCACACTTTCAGATACAATATTTCTGCCATAATTATTATTTCTTAAATTAGCTTCCCACATATGCTCTTATTTCGCAAACGCGAATGCTATTTTATTCCTTAAACATAATTACTGTTTGCCAACAAATTCAATAAACTTATGTGTTGGTTCAAGTGCTGTTGTTTTATTAATGGTGGATTCAAAGAACCTTAAGTAACTGTAGTCTAGCGTTATTATTAAAAAACTATCCCATACAATCTGCAAATTATTGACATATAAATAGCCGCATTAGAACAAAGCCATAAATTATGTGTAATTGCTGATTAAATACGTTCGTTTTATAGCATTGTAAGAGAGGTTAATGTCATCTAAGGGAGATAAATACCCATTTTGTTTACATTTTAACACAAATAATATTTGCAATCAATTATATATATATATCTCAAGTTAACTTAATAAATCTTATACATATTACTAAATATCTAAGTCATTGTTTCATTTATTGAATAGAAATAATTTTGATGTCATATAAAAGGTTTCATTTATTAGATGATCGAAAATCGCTAACAATAATATTCTATGCATGAATAAAGTTCAAATAAGAGTCTTTTTGTGTCACGACTTTGTGATGCCGGCAGGCAGAAATAAATTAGATCAGTATCATTGGAATTGTTGCTCATAAGTTGGTAGATCTGGAAAATAGGTAAATAGGGCAGAGTTCATGAGTGTTCCTGACTTATGTATCTTGCGCATGATTGGACTCGAGGTACTTTTGCCTAGATGCTAGATCTTGTTATATGAACAGACAAAACCGACCGGTACAGTAGATATACAATATTAATTTCAATACAAACTAAAATATAATAAGATTTGCAATAAGTATTATATGTGTAAATTAGTATAACCTATGAAAGAGCTTATTTCAACAATAAAGTTTATTTAAAAGTACTATATTTTAAAACTTCGGCAAAAATTTCAACCGTAAATGTAGCTTTACTATTATTAAGACTTCTAAAAATTGCTTAAGTTCATTAAGTTGAATATATTTATCAAAATCTGGAGATAGGTAAGATGTTATAAGATTATCACCCCCCCCCCCCATATTTGTGGTAAGACCTTGAACAGCTATAGAAATTGAGAAACAATAACAAAATGTAAATAATATATGTCAACACACGTATGTAACATAAACATTTTCAACATGAATACATTGGACATATGCAAACCTATAATACAATTTTATCGGTAAATAAATTAATATATACAAATTTAAAAATAATATTAAAAAAAAGTAATTCAGTAAATACCTAGAAATTTAATAAATCAGCAACCAGTTTTATTTTTTATTAATCCAATAACCAAAAAAAAGTTTACATTTAACTGTTTGGGAGATGGATAATCCTGATCAACTGATGAGTGCTGGTTCAGCATGAAATAAGTATATTGGAAATCATTTATCTTTTTGACATGTAGTTGTGTGTATCGGTTGTATAGGATGGAAAGGAAGCTTGAAAGTCTGGGTTCAAATCCCCTCTAATTTAACTGTTAAGTGGAGGGAATGAAAAAATTATTAAAAAATTACAGCTTTTCAAAGATTTTTAAAACGATTATATCTTATTGCTAAGTGGAAGTGAGGAAGAGATCATTGAAGATGAAAGAACTGTTTTTCAAAACCTTTTAAATTTTAAAAAAAGATTATACTAAAATTCTAAGTGGAAAGAAGAAGAAAAAAATCACTGAATAACCTGACATGCATTTTAAACAAAATAGTAAATTATAATTGTAAAAAAATAAAGTATTGTTTTGTTTTAATTCATGATGCATAAAAAATTTTGTATTGATACAAAAATAAATAAATATAGTATTTTGAAGGGTTTATGTAATAATTAATATATATTATTTAGAAAATAGATAGTAAAATTAATATGTATTCAAATTTTTAACAATAGTTTGGAAATTTTAAAAACAGATTTGTATAAGGAGCAAAAAATCTATTGCCAAAATCTAAAAAAATCACAAATACAAGAGAAAAAAACTAAAAACAAGTGATTTGTATTAACCTATACTGTGAAATTTGATCAGTTATTTATTTGTGACATTTTGCACAATAGATCATGTGATTACACTATGAACCAAAAAATTACAATTAAAAAATTAAATTTTCTTTTTAATTATTTTCTAATTTTTAATTTATATTTTTTTAAAATAGTGAATGAGTGACTATACAAAGTCATCTGAATTCTTCTATCATTATTCAACAACAGGTGATCATAATATTCCCTCCATCTGATTGAAATAACACCATTAATATATAAGAGTACTTTCCATTGATTTAATAGGATTATGACTTAATTTTTCAAATCCATAAATTACTTTCAATAAGTCAAATCATAAAGTATATATGAGTAAATAGAAAATGATTGTGATCTTTACAATTTAAATTCTCCAATCATTTATTTTTAAGTTTTCTTGTCAATTGTTGAAATTCTGTCATTGAATTTCTGCTTTGCTTCATCCACAATAACTTCTTAAAAAAATTCCATATTTCAATAGCAAGATAAACTTTAAAATCTAAATTGACAAT
Source organism: Epiperipatus broadwayi (assembly GCA_028023455.1). Classification (NCBI taxonomy): domain Eukaryota; kingdom Metazoa; phylum Onychophora; class Udeonychophora; order Euonychophora; family Peripatidae; genus Epiperipatus; species Epiperipatus broadwayi. The sequence goes on from JAQFVV010006222.1 coordinate 9,232,112, forward strand.
TTCAGCATTTAATAGCTATTAAAATTTTGCCTGAGTAGCAAAATGAACATCAAATTTTCTACCTTTCACTTTTTATCTTGGAACATTGTCTGTTATCTTGCAACAATCTGTGCATATTAGTACTCACATAATATTGTCTTCTTTTATATTCTATTTTAATAACTATAACATAATTTATAAGAAGTCATTGATTAAAACTTAGATAGGATACATCTAAGTATTTAAACAAAAATTTTTCATTAAATATTTATGATAATGATAGTTATGCAAAAATTCATAACAGTAGATCACTCAAATTTACAGAGTCAATACCATTATTACCAATAACTTGAGTCAAAATTTATTGTTCTTACCATTATCATTATAGGCATTAGATGTCCGGTCTTTTAATGGTATTGTTGAAATAACATTATCCAACAAGAAAAAACAGCTTTTGTTCCCTGAAATTTCTAAATTTAATATTGGAGTATAAATACTGATAAAAAGGGCACACAGTTCTCATAATGAATCCAACACTATGCTTTTCCAAAAACTTCTCATAATCATCTACCTGCTCGACTAAATTTATTTTTCTTGGAAGATGAGTTTCATAAAAAGAGCTATAGCAATCTTAAATGTTCAGAGTTCCTTAACTACAAATACTATTATATCTATAGGTATTAAAAAGACCATATCTAGTATATATATTTTTATCTATATTTTTAAAAAAATTAAAATACTGTATATTACTACTAATTACCTTCTATCATTATTGACATTACAATTATTTCTATTATTTTGATGAGTGATTCATCAAACAGTGAAATAATAATATTGCACAAGAAAGACAATGTTTAGACTAAATCCTTCAATTTTTATGGCAGATAGGAGATTCTGAAATAGGATTGCCCAAGCATCTGCCAAATGAAAATCCTGTCCCAAGCAAATCAATATTGTGATACCCTATATAGCATCATAACTAAGAACTCCTATTTTATAAACTTGCTACCATCATTGTTTTATTTCTAAAGGTTTTTACATAATGATAAAAAGAGAACAGAGACAAAATTTCTGTGTATTAGTCAAAGGATAGAAATGTGGTTGTACAAACATATAATATCATTTTGATGGTGCATAGAAAATGAAAAATAGCATGAGGCTCAATATAATTTGGTCCTTTACTAGCTAAATGAAATATGAAAGTATAATAATAAAAAAATGGAGAGAGAATGGCAAAAAGAACTAAGAAGAAGAGGGATAGGACTTTGTATTCCAAAAACAATAACAATACTTAATTTTGGATGATGAAAGTCAGTAAAAGATAACAATCATATCTAAAGATCTATTAACGACTATCTGTTGATTATATCATAAGTCTAAGTAGTATTAAATAAAGTAAATTATTAAAAAGGGAGAGAAGAAGACAACATTTTCAAAACAGTTTCTGCTACTATTTATATTAAATAGCTTAACTATTTTTTTTATCTAGGAGATAAAAAACTAATAATTATCAATATGATTAAATAATAAATTTATTTAAAATTTCTGTTAAAAGTTTGCTTTTAAAGAATTTAAGATCAAATTCTAGTAATGTAGTAACTATTTAAATAAATGGTTACAATTCATCTCCTTAAAAAAGAATTTAATTTATTTTTTAAATTATGAAAATTGCAAAAATTTCTTCAAAATTAGAAGATGGGATAGAATATGATGATCATGTTAATGAGACTAAAAATGAAATGGAAATTCCTTTTATAAATTCATTAATTCATTATTAAAATATTTTCAGAACTTGTCTAAAATAAACAATATAAAATGATAAAAATTATGCTTTATTAAAATTTTTTTTGTAAATCTCTCTCAAACGATACCGTTTTCAAAGAAACTCAATTATTAAAATTAGCACAATTCCTTATAATTAAATAAAATCTGTAGAAAGTATGTATATATAATAAAAGACTAGAAAAAAAATTCCTAAAAGATATCTAATAATTTTCCAGGATTCTTTAAAAGACTTTTTTTACAAATGTAATCAATTGCATTCATTTGATGTTTTTTTATGGTTTTCCAAGTATACAATAAAACATTCAAATATATACATACATAGATATAACCATATATCCAAGCATATAAAATAAATATACTTTTATTAAAATAAATGGTAAATAGTAGCAAAATCTCAACTAACCTTATGATATAAATGACTATTTTCCCAATCCAAAATTTTTTCTATTGAATGTCGCGTCTTAAAATAAAAAAATAAATTTATTAATTTTTATGTTTCATACACATTTACATTTATGTAATTATTAAGATATATAAAACAATTGCAAATAAAAATGAAGCTTAACATTATTACCATAATACAATTTTACTTTATAAATTCCAGCCACATAAATATAATACTTAAATTACTAAAAAAAAAGAAACAAAACAAATATTCAGCCTAACCAGTAACATAAATTAACCAGTAATATAAATTAAAATAATCATTAATTACTAAATGTACATAAAATTTCTATTCTGGAATGAGCTTCTAGCTTTTGCCTTTATCAATAACATCTAGGATTCAAAGTTGGAAGAAATGAATGTATATGCATTCGTCAAACACTTTTAATTCCACTTTACATATTAAACTTAAAATGTGAAGTTCAAATCAGTCCAAGATTTTGAAACCAAATTAATCTGTTTAAAACCAATCCAGTAACTATATATTTTAGTACTCTAGCTAATACTAGAATGTAGGAAACTGAAGAATTGTTTTTGTCTTATTAGTTGGATGTTTGATGGCTGCCAACAGTTAATGAAAAACTGAAAGTATTAAAATATATACTTGCTAAATTGGTTTCAAATCTATATAACTATTCAAGTAGGTTGACAGATTTGAAACCTTAGATTAATTTGATAGGTAAAACTGAATTAAATGTAGTTACTAGATCATATATGTGTTTCATCCAACATTGGATCCCAGGTATCATTGGTAAAGATAAAAGTCAGACCATTGTCAGGATGGAAATTTTATATGCATATGGTAATCATTGATTACTTTAGCTTATATTAGAAGGTGATAGAATGAATGAACTACTTTTATTTAAATTAATAAAAATGATAACTCATTCATTGACTTATATTATCACAAAGTTTTTTTTTTTTTAGTTTTATATAACTGTTATTAAATATTAACTGATCATATTAACATTAACTCCTAACTGTAATATGAATGGCATTCCTCAAGGATCTATTTTTCAGACTCTTTATGGCATATTAATTAATGCGGTGATATGCCCATCTACGTCTTTTCTGGTAATCATCTTCTTTAATATTTAATTTTTGCAAGCCAAATAAATTAATAAATGAGACTGTTTCAAATATCAATGTCAACTTTGTCATATGTACTTCAGAAAACCATTCAGATATAATTTGATTAAAAATTCAGTTGTTTGTCTTCCAAAATCATAATTCAAAATCACTAATATTTTTTATATTCATATATTTTTCAAGAACAAATTTATCTTATTGAACAATATACTCCCCATATATCCAATGACTAGCTTTACCCAATTCATATATTTCCTTATTAGTTTTCAGACAGATGTTGATCTCATTTAATTTTATTTTTCCTTTCAGAGGAAAAATAGAAAGAATTTAAATTCCTAAATCTTTACTAATACATTCATGTTGCATGCATAAAAAATTACAATCAATGGTATCTAGAATCTTTTACACTACATTAGGTTTTCAGTTTTAACAACTAAAATTCTTGATTATATTCTCATATTCTATATGTGTGGAAAGTGGGACTTACAGAATTAAATTTTGAAGATATATTATGAAGCATATCTTTAAAGTTTTTTAACTCAAAAAAATTTCATTTTAAATGCTCTAAATTATTATTAAATTTATTACATAAATATCCTCTAATCTTTAAGATATACATGTTGATTAATACAATGCTTGCAAGTAATAAAAAGATCACCACTTTTCTCCATGCTATTTGAATCAATTCATTATTCTCTTTTGTCATATTTCAACCTGTAAATATAAAGTGAATCAATTAATTTACATTTGCACTCTAAATCTTATACAAACAATTAATCTGACATTATAATATTAATCAGGTTGAACTTACAAACATACTCAGATATTTTCAAAGCTTCATTCAATACAACAAAAATTCACAAAGCAGTGTTAATTCCACTCAAATAATTTGTAAATATTAATTAACATGATGATTCTAAATAAATATGTAATCATGGGAATAACATGCAGAAATGCAACCAGTGGAAGGAAAGTTTATCTTTCTTGTGATTATATTTTTTAGAAGCACTGTATTAATTAATATTTACATAGTTAATATTTGATTATTCATTCATTAGAATATTAAATAAGTAGCAACTAATTATTTTGTGAAGTAATATTATTTGCAGAATTTAAAGAAGTTTTGTTAACATCTGAATCGAAATGGAAGTTTGCTTTTAATATTGACAAATTCTCTATTCTTATAAAATCTAGAATGCAATGTTGAAATCTGACAATAGTAATGCATTATTATAAGCAGTGCAAGGAAAATTTGTCTTTCTGTCATTACATATGCAAAAATATAGGCCAGAATTTTATGTAGAGATATATATATCAACTGCAGAACCAAAATGAGTCTAGAATACTATAAGTATGTTATCAAAAATGAAATATATTAAAGTAAACTAAATTTTCATGTTTGAACATTTTCTACATAAGTGATTCAACAATTTCTATTGTTATATACTATAATGGGAAGCAGCATCTGGTTGGGTATAAAGATAAAACTCTGCCAATAAAAGCAAATAGTATTGCCAAATGTAACAAGATGCTAACTTTTACAAATAGTAGCTTGTAGATATGTAAAAATATAACAATTAATTTTTAATTTACTGATGATGATTAACCAATCATACTACTTTTTAGAATTATTCCATTAGAATATTCCTTTCAGAGTAATGATTACATTTTCAGATGCAATATCTAACTCTAAATAGTTGGTAGAAGATATAATCTACTAAAGATGACTTTTTATTCCTACTTAATGATGATAATGATCATGGTATTGAACACCACTTTCTGATGAAGGGTCACCTAATAAACTAGATCCTGAGCTATATAAAGCATAAACCTTGAGAATGATGATCACACATTCTAATTACTTTTAACTAATTAATCAAGGATGAAAATCATTAATATGCACAAAAATGAAAATAGATTGGGCTAACAAATTATCATCAAATTTATTAATGCAAATAAAATTTAAAAAAGATATAATTATATTATAATTACACTAAAATACATTAAGTGTTACGAATGCATATGTGTGAGATATATATTTGTCATTTGTTAAACACTAATTTGACTTTTACTTGTGTTATTCACCAAAGATATTAAATTAAAAAACTTGTCAATATTTGACAAATACTTCCGATTCACTACTTTATAATTTAAATTTTAACATACAGAAAAAATTTCAATGTTCAAAACAAAAAAAAAAAAAACTATTAAATTTCATCTTTATGTACAAAATCTTGATTTAGCTTCATGAGAGATAAGACTATTAGCTCCAAAATCAAATTGAAATAATTAAATTTCTTATTATATCATTTATTGAGATAGTCAATTTATTTATGATTATTAATAGATACTATACATTTATGTTAAATCTTATGCTAAGTCCATTATTAATGTATAATAGAGTTCACTTTCCTAGCATGGTGCTCTCTAAATTCATGTATAAATTACCCATCAATTGTAATGTAGACCGATTTTACTAAGATGATATTCCACAATCTTGATTGGTAGGAAGACATCAGATACCAAAATAGTTTAACTCTAGGTATGGATAACACAAATAATAATTTAAGGCTCCAAACTAGATCTTGATAAGTTATTAATTTCTTCTATGCAATACATAACTGAAAAATGATGAGCCATGCAAGTTCTGGTGGTTTCTAATCGATCAGCTTAAGAAAGCTATAAAAATAGTTTTGATTAATCATCATTGCAATTTCACTTCTATAGACTGAAAGCTAAAACTTATATCTATTAATGCAGTTAGGAGTTATTGTTAGAACCAGCCAATGAATGTAACAGACATTCTCTGCAACAAAAATTAGATGACTCAACTATTTCTGAAATCTGAAGTCGGAAATTTGTATTATGTAAGCTGTCAAAAAGCTTTGAAGGGCCTTTTATAAACTTTCATGTCATCATCCATCTGTGAATTAAAAAACATGTTTTTCAAAATCCAGAAATTAATCTGCCCAATGGTGCAGGATGTTTTCTAAAGCATCTTTGATCTTTTTCTCTTATAATACCATTTACACTCCTTCATTAATCATTTTTTTACAATGCAATCAAATAAAAATTTTATTCCATAATCTTTTCTTACAGTTTCAGTCATGATCAGATCTACCAAATTCAAACATATATGACCATACAATTAATATATATTTATATAGTTAGTTGCAAATATAATAAAATATTAAGGAATAAAATTTAATTTGCTTACAGTATAAAAAGTGATTAATGAAGGAGTAAAAATGGCATTATATATATATATCAATGCATAAAAGAACAAGAAATGGAAATAAATCATTATCTTCCCACTTCATTTTCTAAATCCTTAATTACTTGTGACTTCAATGGACAATAGGTTGGTTTTTAAATTTTAGTTTTTAATACTTTTAATTTTATATAAAAAATTTAAAATATGAAAAAAATTAATTTGGAATGTAAATTATATATTTTTATCATCAATTGAACACCCATAAATATATTTTTGACAATTATATTTTTTAAGTGACCAAATTTATCTGTGCAATAAATGCCATTAAACATATACCTTTGACAATTATAATTTTTAATTGACAAAATTTATCCTGTAATATAAGACAGTATGTATTCAGAAAAATCAACCCTATCTCTATTATAGTAAAAAGTGAAATTTTAGCTAAGTGATCTTTGTGAGCACTCATTAGAAAATTAATACAGATTAAAATGCCTGTATAGATATTAAATATTATTTTAATTTTCAATCTTGAATAACTACAATAGTCATTTGTACAACTCTCTTTTCAATTTTTCTTACAAAGTAAAAACAATCTAAATAATTAAATAAAAGTGCAACAGAAATTATTCAATGCTGTTTGTTCTTAATACATTTGCATTTGAGCACACTAATGTTTCCATAATAAATATTTATTTTATGGACATGTTGTTTAATTTTTTTTCTGACTATGATGTCATATACTGACATTTACTTTCCTAACTTAAACTCCTCCATATTTTTCTACTATTTTAGCTTTACATTTATATCGATGTTGTGACCCAATTTCATACTTGTCACAGTACTTACACAGTAAGCAAAAACAGATTTCATCCAAATGAAAATTAGATAGGTCTCTATGAAAAAAAAAAATTCATAATTGAATTTCAACATAAATGAATAATTTCTTTTATGGATTTGTTTATATCAAATCTTGTTCATCATAGTATTAGACAAGTAATATTTATGCATTTAAAATAATACATTTTGGTAATTCCTTTTAAATTTTTACTACAATATTTTATTTTACAATGGATGCTTTAGTATTATAGAATATATATTGCATCAATTCATTAGCTACTGACATTTATCTGAAGTTTACAAATATTAAAAATAGTTTTCAATAACAGTAACTATTTTCTCTAATTTTTTTTATAGTTAGAACATTATCATTTAATTAGATATGATATTTAATTAAATGTGTCATTCCATTATTTGTACTGAAATCAAAAATTATGTTTAGATTACAAATGACAACATTGTGTGCAGTAATCATAAATCTATATATATATATATTGTATATATATAGAAAACCCTAAAATATTTTTTTTCATAATTTTCAGCATTACTATTAATAGATTATGTTTTGAGAAATTTTATAAAATTATATCAAAAATGTGAATTTATCATATAGCTAATATGTTATATATATATTGATTGTTGACATTTGTTGTTGTATAATCTTTATGTCTATATATATCTAAAAATGATTGAATGTTTGGTCAAAATAGTGAATTCCTTAATTTGAGAAAACAATATCAACATTTGTTCTAAATGTGAAGCAAATTTCTTTATAAACTGCCAGAAATTAGTTACTTTACTGCAACTATAGTCGTATTTCAACTACTTTAATAATTATGCATAATGTATATATTAGATTAATTAATTTTTCCACACCTTTAATTACTTACAGCTTCTATTAATAATATGATGTTTTTCAAACTATAGCTTTTTACATTTTTAAAATTTTATAACGTGAAGCTATTTTTGTGCTTTACATTGCAGCTCAACAAAATGAATTTTCATTTTCACCATCAGTAAAATACCATTAACATAATACTTTGGCAATTATAATTTTTAAATGAGCAAACTTACAACTACAAGATAAGGTTGTGTACATTCACAAAGATCAATCCCTTTCCATCTCCCATCCTGATGTAATGAAAGATACAATTTTATTTCATTGGTTTTTGAGAACACACACTACAAAATTTATATAGCTTATAATATTTATACAAATATTAGACAGAAATTTCAATGTTTTTTTGACAGAGTCAAAATACTTTAAATAATTAAATAAATGAGCAATAGAAATTATTCAATACTGTAAATTTGTTCCTAACACAAATATATTTGAGAACATATATTTTTCCATATAGTAAAGGGATATTTATTTATTTTATCTATATTGTTTTCTTTTTGTGATTATGATGGTACAACATAAAGCCTTTATTTTTAATCTATTTTTCTAAATTAAACTTTCACATTAACTTTAAATTTGTATCAGCATTGTGACCAGATTCACAATCATTAAAATAGAAAGTACATGTTTATAATTATATATTAAAGCAAAAATTAAATATTACAACTTTTTAAAACTTACAGTAAAAACAGTATTTTGTAATAATTTTTTTTTTTAAGTTGTTAATGCTACAATAATTTTTTTTTCATCTGAGCTTTCCTTTTAAAAATACATATATATATATATATTTAAAAACACTGTATATGTGATTTAAAGGTTAGAGTAGTTATCTAAAAATTAATTTAGTATTGGAGTGAAAGATGTCAAAAAATTATTCAAAAATGAACAACAACAAAAAAATTTAATTAATTAAAGTAACTTTTAGTAAACAAAATATTATGATATGAATATATTTTGTAAATCAATTTTGCTATTTGTGCCAAGTTTACAATAAGATAAAGTATTGGATATCATATTAAATTTATCAATTAAACTTATCTTGCTCAATTTTTATTTGTTTTAAGAGATAAAAATTTTCCATTACATATGTGTAAATGTAAAAAAAAAAACCATTACACTGCTTAGTTTTTATCAGTTTGCTGCACAAACGCACACAAATACATAAAAAATAAAATAAATACTAAAATACAAAATGTATTAAATATTAGTTTAGCATTTTTATAATGCAAATCTTACCCGTTTACTTAGACAAATAACAGGCCATAATGAACAACCTAATGTACAGCAGCAACATAAACAACCACAGAAGAGCCATTTAACATTCACTGGCAATGTTTTCTTTAATACACTGTTTATCCGACTAATTGTGGCTCTATATTCTTCTGGAGCTACCTACAAACAAATCATAAACTTGTAAATAAAATAAAAATTAAAAATACCTCCTTCCCCATTATATAAAAGCTATATATTGCAATTCCATTCAAAATTTCAATCTTGAATCCCATAGTTGATCCTTTACTATCAATAACTTACTGTGTTTATTAAGATTTTATTTTATACAAATTTATTTTTATAAATGATTAGACAAAATATATAAACACAGTATTAAACTGCTTTATGATTTTTCATTTGCAATATTTTTAATATTAATATTAAAAATATTGCACCATATATATATGTAATAGCTTTCAAAATTGAGTTTTAAATAAATTATAGTTTTTATTAATATTAACTTACTGTATTTATTATTTTATTTTACACAAACTCTCTACAAAATAAAAAAAACCCACAATGACTAATTACTTTGAATGATTTTACATTAATAAATTTAAATGTTTCAACAAATATTAAAGATTTTTTTAAAATAAGATTACCTTAGCAGCTAATGCTTGTGGAAATTCTTGGTCGAAACGATTACTAAGCCCAAATCTAGGATTAAAAAAACAAGAATAATAATAAATAATTAAAAATAAATAAATAACAATAAACTATAAATAGTACTATTGTTATTTTAAATGGTGATCAAAAATAAATTCTATGATCATTACCATAAATTATTCTTTAAAAAAGAAATTCTTCTTCTCTAAGCCTCTGTCCTTTATTCTATTTTTCAAACAATCACAGTTATTCATTTCTTTTACAATATCAATAAATTTCTGCTTTTCTTTTCTTTACCTCTCTATTCCTTTTAACTTTCACTAATCCTTCCTATTTGTCTTTCATAATTCTTCTCTTTCTAAGTACAAGCCCAATTTATTTTCTCTTCTGCTGCATAACTTCTTTAAAAATTAAATCTTTTTCATCAACTTTTTTTAACATTTAATTCTTGCTAATTCTATCTTTCTAAATTATCTTTTTTAGTTTTTCCCAACTCTACATTTCAAAAGACTACAATCCTTTCCCCACCCTTATATAAAAGTCCATAAAATAACATTCTAAATAAAATGTTTTACAGATCCTTCTTAAATCAAACTTTAAAGTGCAAAAAAGTATTTTCCTATTTTTAATAAAAGACAGCTTATTTATTGCAATTCTCACTTTGATATTTTCTTTATTTTCCTAGTTAGACAACCAACTATCTAAATATTTAAAAATATTAAGTTCCCCTATCACCAACTTCCTAATCATCATTCTTAATCATTTATCACATTTATTTATAATGATTATTTTTAAATCTAGATACATTTATTTTCACCTGTAACTTTATACAAATCTTATTAATTCTAATTATTATAAATTTATTATAATCTGCAACACTGCTACATCATTAGTAAGACGGATGCATTAAACTTTTCTATTCATAGTGCTAATTTTATTCTCATTAAACCAAATTAATTTAGTAATTTACCTACATATATGAATTAAGTAAAACTAGACAAATGACATCCTTCTTATATCTATATTTTTTTATTAAAAAAATTTTCAGCTAACAAAATTCTTATTCAAAAAGAATTGTCTAATATCTATTTGCAGCTTTCTTCTTCAAACTATCCAACAAAATAAACCAATTTTTTCTCTATCCAATGCTTTTTCAAAGTCAGTGAAACAAATATTAGCTCCCATCCCTCTTTCTATTTATCTCACAGCTCTAATGCCATCTTTATGCTAATATTCTTTCATAATCAAAATAGCTGTTAGTGTAATCAATATACTAAGCAGCATGTGAGATTAAAGCTTACTGTTCTAAAATCCACACATTTAATTGAAATAAGTATTTTATTTTAAAAAAATCACGTTTACTGAAAGAAATTTTATTGGTTATTATTTTGAGTCATAATTATAAATATCAACTAATTTTCTCAAACTTATCTCAAAATATTCAATTGAAATTTCATTTACTCTCTGCATTTTTCTAGACTTCAACTATCAATCTTTCATTTTAGCACAACTCTTCAATCTTATTGGGTCCCTTTCTCTCTATATACAAATAATAATTTGTAAATTTTAATATACAAATCACTTTATACAGTCTTTCCATCTTTTCAATAACTATTCTTTCTACCCAAAAGATTTTACTCTATTATAAATTAAATCACATCTATCACTGTTCCATGTATTCTGTTTTCAATCCTACTTTTTACATTTTATCTATTATCTCAATCAACTATCTTTCTATATATGACTTTCCTTATTTCAGCATTTATATTTTTTGATCTTTTTACTATTTTATTTATCTTTTCTTTCATTTTTAATCCAAGACTTTTTGCTCTTCTACTCTTCTCATAATCTAATCATCAAACTGTATTGTGTAGATTCTTATACATGTTTCTATAAAATTTTTCATTTAAATTTACTTATATTATCATTTACATTAATATTATGTAATTTTCTTGTCCAACAAGTCTGAAAAATTTCCCCAATGTTTCTCCTTAATTTATTGAATATCAATGGTTTTCTTGGTTTACAACTTTTTTTTTATGCTACTAAAATTTCATCTTCACTTCTGCTATTAGGATATTCTTAATGTTATTCATAAAGTTATTCTGAATTAATATTTCAAATCTATTTAGTGGTTTTACATGCAAATTATTCTCTTATAATTTTTAACTAATATATTCATTATTATATTATAAAGGATTGTTAAAGCTTGTAGAATATTTGAGATAAACATAAATAAAATTGAAAAAATGAAAGTGACAAAATAAAAATATTAATAGCAAGCATATGATAGGAAATTTTAGAGCAGTTTACTGATAATGGGTAACCAGGCTTAAATAATAGATTATTTTGTGTAAAATCTCAAATTTATATGAAACAAGAATATGTAATATAGTACACCATATACAGCTTAAATGACACTTTACAATGCAGTTTAACATATGATTTATTCTATTTCCTTACAGTTTCAACTGTCCAGCAGTCATCATCAGAGCTACGACATTTAAACATATACAATTAATATCTATCTATACATATACCAATATATATATATACAAACATACATATGCAAATATACATATAAATACAAAAATAAAAAACAACATTCCAAACATTCCAACTATTAACTTAAATATGGATCTTTAATATCTCTACAATCTAAAACCTCTTTACCCACACTTATATTCAATTAACTTCTTTTATATAAAATTTTTATTTTTAATGTTTATTTTTCATATTCTAATCATTTAAAAATGTAAATTTACCCTTTGAGACCGAAAACCGCCTGTTTACGCATTAAAAAAAGTTTACAATTTCGACCGCAATAGCGTGCAAACCGTATACGTCACAGTTACGCTTTTTTTTTCTTTCTCTCCGCCATTTTTCTATCTTTTTGTACGTCTAAAAATTTTTTCTGTGCGATGAAAATTAGATTTTTTATAGCAATTTTTGTAAAGTACATTATTAAAATTTTGTAATTTTTTTTATCTTTCTAGATTTTATCAACTGATAAAAAAAATATACGGAGAAAACAATTATTTTCGCCGCTAAACGTAATTACGTTTCTAACGAACTTTTCTGTTGATGTGTTTGATTTTGAGGTTTCGTATTCCCCATTACCTGTAAGTATTCAACATTCATCATCATCATCTCCCACTAATATATAATAATTGCTTGTAATTCCTTTGGGTTATTTATTTTATTTTATTTACTGTTTTTATACATTTCATTGTAGATAAGTTTTTATTCATTTTATAGCATACTTTGCTATTATGGTTTGCTATGTAATAATGCATAATTTAGCTCACTCTTACCCTCATGATATTCCAATAATGTAGTAATTATTTTTTACATGCATAACTTAGAATTTACTACGTTTTTATTCATTTCATTGTAGATAACTTTTTATTCATTTTATAGCATACTTTGCAGATAACTTTTTATTCATTTGATAGCATACTTTGCTATTATGGTTTGCTATGTAATAATGCATAATTTAGCTCACTCTTACCCTCATGATATTCCAATAATGTAGTAATTATTTTTTACATGCATAACTTAGAATTTACTACATTTTTATTCGTTTCATTATAGATAACTTTTTATTTATTTGATAGCATACTTTGCTATTATGGTTTGCTATGTAATAATGCATAATTTAGCTCACTCTTACCCTCATGATATTCCAATAATGTAGTAATTATTTTTTACATGCATAACTTAGAATTTACTACGTTTTTATTCATTTCATTGTAGATAACTTTTTATTCATTTTATAGCATACTTTGCAGATAACTTTTTATTCATTTGATAGCAACTTTGCTATTATGGTTTGCTATGTAATAATGCATAATTTAGCTCACTCTTACCCTCATGATATTCCAATAATGTAGTAATTATTTTTTACATGCATAACTTAGAATTTACTACGTTTTTATTCATTTCATTGTAGATAACTTTTTATTCATTTTATAGCATACTTTGCAGATAACTTTTTATTCATTTGATAGCATACTTTGCTATTATGGTTTGCTATGTAATAATGCATAATTTAGCTCACTCTTACCCTCATGATATTCCAATAATGTAGTAATTATTTTTTACATGCATAACTTAGAATTTACTACATTTTTATTCGTTTCATTATAGATAACTTTTTATTTATTTGATAGCATACTTTGCTATTATGGTTTGCTATGTAATAATGCATAATTTAGCTCACCCTTACCAGTTGCTCCACATCATCATCATCAGTTATTTTGAAATTGATTTTGCTCATGCATTTATATTTTCAACAATTTGCAAACTGTCTTCGAACTATCCACTCTGTTCTGTGAAACTAACAAGGTGAAAAAAATAAATACCTCACAATGCTGAATCAACAGTCATCATCATCTCCCACTCATATATAATAATTGCTTGTAATTCCTTTTGATTATTTATTTTATTTTATTTACTATGTTGTTATTCATTTTATTTTAGAAACAAATTTTTAAATTATTTATTTGCATATTTGGCAATTATGATCTGCCATGAAATAATGTATAATTTATCTCGCCCCACCCCTGATTTTTCAATAATATAGTCATTATTTTTTACCCCCATAACTTAGAATTTACTAAAGTTATTACTGTTATTTTTTTTTTGATCCTCACTAAAACCTTGCATTTCTAATAGATATCCCGCATAGAGGGCCTAGAAAAACAACTGCTTGCAAAAATAGAACACATAGAGTGTCATCAAGCAGAAAAAAGAAATTGAAATGGTCACCTTTTGCCACATTACACCAACAATCTGTAACTCAGGTAGGTCATGTTATATATTATTTTTTTCTGCATTTTATGACGAATGTGATGAATCTGTCTATGAAATTGTCATTTTAGGCTATATCTTTCAAAATTGAGAGTTTGTGAACCAATGTAAAAATAAAGATATATAAAATGTGAAAAATCTCTTTTCTTTAATTATTTTTTTGTGGTAATGACTATTTTATCAGCTTCATTACATTCTTTCATATTTGCACTTTCTAAAAATGTATATATATTTGTTATTTATTGTAATAAATTAGACATTTCATTTAAAATTGTATGTCCTGTAATTTTTTCTGTGAATTCAAAATGGCCGTTCAGGTCACAAGGGGTTAACTTAATTTATTTCTTCTATTTTAATTATTTATATATTTTTATATTATTAATTATTTATATATTACAGCAATGCAAATAAGAAGTGGAAGGAAATTTTAATATAACAAAGATATGTACAATTAGAAAAAAAAACCTGGAGGATTTAGAGATATACACTGAGATAAAATAAAAGGATAAATTAAAAATGTAAACACTTTAAAAAAAAGTTTAAAAAAATAGTATTTATTGGAGGAAATTATAAGAAGAAAACTAGTTTGGGTATATATTTCAAAACAAAAGAATTATAAATAAATATTGGAAAAAAACACTATAAATTATGAAAAAATAAAATAAAGAAATAAAAAAAAGTTAAAAGTTGATAGAAGATTTTAGGGAGAAGAGTAGTAAAGAAGAGATGTTTGAAAAGTGTGCTCTGGTTTGGAGTATTGTAATTACCTTTTGGCATATAAGCACAAAGGATGATAATCATCTTGCTATTTTTCTACAAAAACTAATCTAGGTTGTCGTCGATGAGCAATCAAATCCCACTGGATGGCGCAGTTATCACGCTAATACTATAAAATATGATCATTCACGGGCCGTTAATTATAATCATTTTGATGTGTTTTTTGTAATGCGAAAATAAAAACAAAACAAAATCGTCTTTTTTAAATATTATTTAATCTTAAATATTATTTTTTATTAACGTATACAAAATAAATGATAATAATAAATGTAAAATAAAATAAACAAATTACAATTTGATTCGTCTTTTTTAGTTTTCTTTTTATTAGAAAAATCAATTTTCTATCGGAGATTTTTTTACTGGGGTTACGGCTTTTTTTTTTGTTGTTGTTTACCGCTATTTTTTATTTCAAATAGAATGACAACTAAAAATAAAAGTTGTTACGGTTAGTTTTAGGGTTAGGTTTACGGTTAAAATAAAAAATATCAAATCGTATTTTTGTAAATATTTTTTTTTTATTAACATCTATAAAATAAATGATAACAATAAACGTAAACTATATTCAACAAAGTATAACAGTAGTCGGAGAAAAGAAAGAAACTAAAACTTTTTTAAACAACGACAAATATATATATATAATGTTTATAATATATGCTTTTTATGACATTTAAAAAAACAGTGTACAATTGTACTTTTCTTACTGGATATTTTTGTGTTAACGCTCTTTTTTATTTCAAAAATATACACACGGGTACAATCTTAAAATGTCTCGTGGAAATGTTACGAACAGTACGTTACTTGACGCGTTACCTAATTCCAATTCACTTTATACATATATCTCGTCAACATTTACTACTTAAAACTTCAATACCCTACGGTGTAAAAAGTCTGTTAATTATTACTTTACAAAATCTGAACATTTCAATACTTTAAAATAAAAAAAAATCCAATGAAAATAACATTTCCATCCAATTCAAAAAAACACACCCTCTCCCCAAGCCGTAACCTTTTTATAAACTGTGCGAATTGGGAAAATGTATTTGCTGCGTAAACATACATACTATACTGCGATGCGACACTGTAGTACAACAGAAAAGGTTGTATTATAGAAAACGCGGGTTCGAACGTGTCAGCCGCGGAAACGGCATTTTTATGTGTTTTAGCGCAAAAACAGTGTCATCCAGTGGGATATGTTGGTTCATCGATGACAAGCCTAATCTATCTTTCACCTCTAATTTTTTAATCTCTAACCTAACTTAGAGCATTAAATAAAACTTTACCTTATCATTAGCTTTGTTTCCCATTTTAATTTAATTCCAAAGACTTTCAATATAATAAGTTATAATAATTTAAACATAAAAAAAGTAACAAATGACATTACTTTAAAATAACTTTTGTAATTCTCTATTATTTTTATGAAATAGTAACAAGGAATTGCAAAATGAGAAAAAATATGGATGATAAATATGTTAATGTTAACGATTACTAATGTGATGGTTTCAATAATGACAAATTGAAATGCAATATTACTGCATTTTTGATCTGTTTTTCAAACCACAGACTAATGACAAAAATCAATGTTTAACAGAATAACACAAATAATATTAATTCTGTGAATGCAAAATAAGATATGTATAAAATCAACTGAAGTTACCTGATTGTGTGATAGAGACAGTAATGTTGAGGCAATAGAAATAAATATTTCTGATGGTAATATGTTTAGAAGAGACATCAGAATTTTGCTTTCAAACAAATTTTACTCTTTTATTTACTTATTCCATTTTTAATTAATACCATTAGTGGATTCAAAGATATCAAATTTTTGTATTCACACATTGTGATGACAAAAATGCAAAACTTCAACAATTAAAAATAGCTAAAAATATGATATTTACTTCAATATGTTTTAACTAATCACTTCATTATATATATAGACCCTAATATATAATGATATTCAGAAGGATGGGTTCAACAAATAATTAATTAGTATATTATTTATATGTTAATTCTTTTAAGATTGTAGTTAAAATTTGACTTGATTATAAGATTCTTCACAATTTACATAGTTTAAATAATTTCTATAATTTATCACATTTGTAAATTATTTTCAGTTCCAATAAAAAAATAATGCATGGGAAGCCATATTATATAGTACATAAACATGCAAAATTGTATCAAATTGAATGGAGATAGTATTTAATATAGTTATGCTACTTAATGATACTTTGGAATTGCTAAAAGCACATAGCCTGAAATATCAAATTAATGAATGTTTTCAAAATATTATTTCAAAGTTTACAATGATTGGTGACCACAAGAATATTCAGTGTTGCTACGGTGCTGAAATCATTTAATTAAGCAGACTTCTGCAAGAAGTACAACTACAAAATGGTTATACAATTTATATAAAGTCATGAGATATTAAAAGTTTCTTGAGATTTTTCAGTGTGAATTTGATAGATATACTTAATCATAGCAAAGCAATGCTGTATTAAAGAATACTTATGTTTTTGAATTTAAGATTCAATAACTTCCATTAAGAACATAAACTTTGGCCACTATAGACTATTATAATGATGCTAAATATGAAAGGCAAAAGTTTGCTATGGTAATCAAAATTTGAAAATCTGGTATTTAGAATTTGAAGAGATTGTTACTTTATAATGTAATAAAGCATTTTAATAAAATTAGAATATAATTTCAGACATACCAGTTCCGAATTCTCTCAAGTCTACTAGAGTTTATGTACCAGAAAATGCACCAAACACGAATGAGTTCCTTTTCAAGAAGCTTTTTGCTGTAGTACTAATGTCTTAACTATTTAGTCTTGTCAGTAATGCATAAAAAATAAGTTATATTAATGTGACATTAAATATTTTGATCCTTATTGTAAAAAGGGAAGGGGGTGTCATAAAATCTTTTAATTAATTTTTTTTTTATTCTTTCAAGATACATTTGATGACAACTTGCATGTTTTTGACGATCAATTGTATAACAAAGAAAATATTAAGTATATCAAAAAATTAAATGGTAGTTTGCAAGCTGCAACTTTAAGGCAACTTATGGTGATAATTGCAACCTTGTTTTGTTTGGAAATCTTTCAAGGAACTCATGATTATAACAATAATTATTATGATTTGAAAAATGATAATTACATTATCTACATAAGATAGTATATGTATAGTGTTATTATGATTCTGTGTTGGCAACATCTATGGAGGCTTGATATTCCTAAACAATGGGGATTGGAGATATTTGTGGGATCTTGCATATAGAAAAAAAGAATGAAAGACACACAACTTTTTATGATGAATTAATTGATATATAGTTATGAATTATTATAATGAGATATGGATAATCACCTATACTTTGTGCTAAGATTGATGGAGATAAATGCCATATGTAGAGTGAGTGTTATATAATATTCTTTTCTGCCTTTTATTGCAAAATGCAAAAATGTTATTTTCTTTGAAAGAGAAGTGACTGTAAAAAATGCAAAATGAAGTCTCCAAATAATTTTAAGCTTTAGTCTTCTGTTATTATGTTATCAAATTATAGAAAGGGTCAATGTAGTGTTTTTGATATTAAAGATTAAATTAGAAATTACATTAGTTTATACAAATGATTATAATATTCTATCAGTAAGTGGCAGATATGTTTACAGATAGATGAAAGTATAGCACTAAGGATGAGACACACATAATTTGATATAATATCTATCAGTGGAGTCAGATGCTCATTTGAAAAACTGTACATGTCTACTGTTTTGAAAATTGTGCATCAGTTTGTCATTGTAATTAATTGTAGAAGATATGCCTTGAGAATATCGCATTCAAGAATGTAAATAAAGGATATACTAGTGTGTATACTACAAGATCATTTATACTTATGAAATATAGAAGTAATACCATTAACCAGATACTTTTGTTGCCAGAATTATCCCCAATTAAAAGTATGACCAGATTAAGAATATTCCATCAGAATATTTTTTTTATCCCTCCCATGTTTTTAAAGGATCCATAAGCTGTTGAAAATTTAAATCAATATTAAACATAAATAGTAAATATTCATTTTAATATGTACTGGATTTACAAGCAATCTATTTTTTTTTCTTATATAATCTTAAATTTTTTTTTTTACTAACGATCATCCTCTCTTTTTTTATCACCACCAAAATATATATTTACAAAATTTATTGAAGTTTTTTGCTGCAAACTTTATGTCTACTATAAGATTTTATCCTTCAACTCTCTTTCAAATTGCTATATACTGGAAAAATAAAATTGATTAAAAGATAAAACAGAATCCTCGAACTAGTATCAACTAGGCTAATTTAAAGAAGCCCTGTACATTTTAGCATAATGGGAAAATGAAAGACTCTAGAGTTAAAAATTCCTGAGTTGAAGCTCAATCTATCATTTCCAGAATTCAAACATCACATGACTTCATGACAACTAACATTTAACTATCTTGAATTTGCTTACAAGTATTTAATTAAATCCCGAGAATTAAATTTTTATCATTTAATTTATTAAAATGTGTTTATTAATATTTTTAATGTGTGTACATTAGAGATTATATAAATATTCCTTAAATTAATTATTATATTAAAATAAGAAAATTTGGTAGTTATTAAAGTTTAAAGTCCCTCTAGAAATTTTATCTAGATATTAGAAACTGCTAAATATTAGAGGGCTGCATTTAATGTTTTATTTGTATATATTAAATATACTTAAATTTTTCTCCTTTGCTGTAGATTTTGAAGCTCCCTGTAATAAAACCCTTAATTTAGCAGTTTTTCAACTGTTTTAAATATAGTGGCAAATTGGACATATTATAATAGCAGTGTTGAATTATTTTTAATCTAGAGACTATCATTTGGTTAGTTTACTTGACTTATATTATACTTTGGAACAAGCTAAAATATTGATAGCAATATAATGCTGAAATGATTTGAAAATGTTACAAAATGGAGGCTAAATACAATCTTTCAATATAGATTAAGAGTATAAAAATTAAATCATTTAATGAGTAAGCTGTTACATTTAAAAAAAATGTCTCAGCTGGATATTCATTTTAAAAGAATGCACCACCTATTCTTTGAAACATATAAAATAGCAGGACAGAAAAAGTATTACTAAAATCTAATATTGCTGATATCCTATATAAAAGAAGTTATTCTGTATACCATGTATAATTGGATTAATAACTTGATCTTTGAAAAGTGGGTAGATAAATAACAAATAAAAAATATATGTATATTAACCAATTAAGCTTTAATATATATGTATTTATACCTTTATTATTATTATTTTGAGGCTTAATATTGGAAATGTTGAAGTAACAATGGTAGATTGTTGATAAACAATCTTTATTGCAGTACTATATATTGGTTTGTTTTTTATCTACTTCAATGCTGCTTCAAATTGGGCATCCAATATGGTATTGTTAATAGTTTCCTCAATGGGTAATGAATTCTATATAGTTCTAAAAATTCAATTTTGATAAAAAATAATTCAACTGGTCTTTTTATTTTGATTGATAAAATATATAAGAATCTCTAAATTCAGCTTTGTTAATATAGTTAGGTAAAAGTGACCATAGATTACTTTAGATTGTCTATTAGGGAGAATCAAGTTAAGGAAAAGAGATACATTAATTGTTAGCATTAAATACAGCACTATACTGCAGAATATATTTCTCTTTATATCTAATTTATTTCTTCATTGTCCTTGAGATATTTTTGAAATGGATGTATATGCAGATACTTGCAATATAATAGAGACTAATAAAAGTCTGTTGAAAAGTGATTCTATTTTGGCCTCCACGATAATCAGTCATAATCTAAATAATTTAGTAAATCCAGCAGCTAAACTTTATTCTAATAAATAATTTGCAGTAATGAAACATGACCAACTATTTAAACCTGAATTTTTATTTTTCTGAATCAATTGCAATTTAAATTTATATTAATTTAATTTATTAATAAAAAAATATGCAAATAAAAAAAAAGATAAAAATAATACAAAAAACTGTAAGGAAAATACATATTAGTTTAAAAATTAATAAAATATTTTAAAAAACAGTTTTAAAATTACTTATAAGAAATATCCCATTAAAAAGGTGAAATTGTACACACACACACAATGGAAAAATATTCTGAATTGTTCAAAGTTATAAAATTAAAATGAAATTTATGAAATAAAATATATGAATTGTGAAAAAAAAAAAAACACTCAATTAAATAAAAAATATAGAAACAAACTGAAAATTAGATTAAAACAGTAAACGTGTACAAAAATATTTTGAAAGCAAAATAATGACCATGAAAGAAAATACAGGAAATTATTAAAAGTTTTCAAAAAAGATTTATTAAAAAGATTATATATGTAAAAACAGTAATCCATCTATCAATATAAACCACGGAAGGAAATTTAGTTTTCTCTTTTATGTACTAAAACAAATAATTCTTCTTCAGAACTTATAAAAAGATTAAGAATTAGGAAGTATAATAAAAATAAGAAAAACATTGCTAACACAATTATCAGCACAACTTCATAAATTGCTTGACTTTAAAATCATAAAAAAAAAAATGTTTTTTTTTTTTTTTAGATGTTTAATCATTTTAAAATTTTTTATGTAGTAATGAATTTTTCATTTACACTTGTATATTCGGATTAGAATGCTGGTGTAACTTGATTTTTTTTTTTAAATCTAGTTTCTATTATAAAACATGCACTTCATATAAATAAATTGTAAAATATATCTTTAAAGAGCACTATTTAAAATGAATTAAATTAGTACAAATTTTAAATGCACAAAAAACTTATTCAGTAAAATAAAAATTCAGATTAAAAAAAGAGAGATGGAATTTATATTTATAAGAGAAGTAAATCCAATGTTAAAAAGAATGCAGAATTATATAGCAGAACAAAAGAATTAATGCAATGTGAATATCATTAAACAGTCTCTAATGATATTGTAGAACACTTTTTTATAGTAGTTGCTAAATTTTATAAAAATCTTCAATATAAATCTCTAAGATACT
Source organism: Epiperipatus broadwayi (assembly GCA_028023455.1). Classification (NCBI taxonomy): domain Eukaryota; kingdom Metazoa; phylum Onychophora; class Udeonychophora; order Euonychophora; family Peripatidae; genus Epiperipatus; species Epiperipatus broadwayi. Next base: position 9,254,879 of record JAQFVV010006222.1, read on the forward strand.
TTGTCCCAATAAATTATGTAGTTGGATATATTTTACATAATGGCTTTCGTTTTGACATAATTATATTTGTCTGAAGCATTTTGCTTTATCAAAAATCATAGGGCTTTTAAGTGCTTCTTTTGCTGAGGTAAAACTATTTTCTGCCATGTTTTTAATAACATTTTAAATATGTTAAATTAATTATTGTTCTAATGTGATTTTTTTTTATATGTTGTGATAATTTCATTTTATAATTGCTATTGACACAAATGTAATTTTTTTTTAACTATTCCTTATCTTTGTTTTGAAAACTTTGATAATAAAAATTTTCTGTTGATTGTCTGGTGGCAACTTAAAGATTATTCTAATTTAATTTATAAAATTAAATTAACTTATTCATGTCATTGCATTTAGAATAGCAATATATATTTTTAAAATACCACACTGATAAATCAATTTATATATATAAATACATATATAATAACAATAAAAATAATAAATATAATAGTAATTAACTATTATATATAGTCTCTCAATCTGCAAAAGTACTTTTAGTCAATTTCTTAACCCCCCTTAACTGCCATTAAATTCAAAAAACATAAAAGCAAACATCATGAACTCAAATCCTATGAACCCTGAATTCTCTCATTAGCAGCTTGTGTATTAATTATACTCATTTTATTTCTATTTATTAAAACTGCCCTCCTTAATTTTCTTTTATGTGGTTTCTCTCTTCATGAAGAATCTTTAACACTTGCAATATCAAACTTAAATTTATATTTACATGTCCTACCTTTCAAGCAGAAAAGTAATGTATCAAATTTTTCGTGGATGTATGAAAAAAGAATAAAGGAGCAGGAATTGTTATACAAGTGTGTGAAAAGTAAAAATAATAGTGAGTTAATGACTGCTTCAGTTTTCTTGGATCATGATAGAACATGTAAATATAAATTTAAGTTTGATATTGAGTGTTAAGATTTTTCAAGAAGAGAGAAACCATAATAAAATTAAGGAGGTAATTTTTATAAATAGAAATAAAATGAATATAATTAATAGACAAACTGCTAACGTTGAAATTCGGGATTCATGGGATTTGAGTTGATGATGTTTAATTCCATTATGTTTTTTGAATTTAACTGCAGTTGAGGAGGGTTAAGGATTAACCAAAAGTACTTTTGCTGTTTGAGAGACTGTATATAATAGATAATTATTGTTATATTTATTATTTTTATTGTTACTACAAGTTTTTAATTAATGGACATTTTATTTATATACATATATGCTACATAATTGATTAATTTGTATCAGTGTTTTCATAAAAAAATATTTTATCATTAATGTTACTACAAGTTTTTAATTAATGAACATTTTATTTATATACATATATATATATGTTACATAATTGATTAATTTGTATCAGTATTTTCATAAAAAAATATTTTATCATTAGTATTATGATTATTTTCTGTTTTCATAACATTATAATTTTTTTATGACTACTATGCTAAAGATAAGTTAGACTTTCAAATGTGTTTTTTTTTTAAACAAAAGTCACCAATCTTGCTTTAATAATTACTATAATGCTTTTTTTTCCCAGTAAAATGTGTAGTCCATATAAAGTTAAACATTATAATAAATCATAATAATACATTTTGATTATAGTCTTCAATTTTGATATAATTATAAGTAGCTTCTACTTTATTAACAGATTTTTGTTTTTAAGTAATTGCAATAATCTAGGTTGAAATCTTTTTGTAATTGTTGTTTGTGGAAAAAAGTCTTTAAATGATATATTTTTATAAATTCTCTATTGAATTTATAAAAAATAATAATAGAAATATCAATAAATAACAACAATTATAAAAATATATATTTGTAATTATACACTAAAAACTTATGCCCTTATCAAGGTTGAATATTTGTTTTAACCATTAATCTATTATTGAATAGAGGACCATATACTGTTTTATAATATAAGCAAAAATAACAACAAATACAATAAAACATTAATGAAATAAAATTATGATACAGCAATCCAGATTGTTAGAAATTCAATAAAAGTTGAAACAAATTAACACAAATACACGGACGAAACTCCCCACTACACCTAACTCAGGCCAACACTTTGTGGTTCAATAAATATATTGAATATAATATTGTCTTATCATAACTATGTGTACACCATGTCTTATTTGGCTGTATTTTTTTTATATCAATCTGGATAATGAGATGGTTATGTTTCTCATAGCATACACAACATAGTAGTGTATGTGCACATATATATAAAAAGTTAAAAGGAAATGCAGAAAAAAAAACACAAACAAAATTTTTTGTAAATTTCTATTATATTAGTTGTATTTTTATACTGGACTATTTCCATCATCTAATATGCATATCGAATGTCTTTAGAAAAATTTAACTTTATTTAAATATTCCAAATACATTCAACTGTTAATAATAGCATATCTAACAGGTTAATATATGCACAATGTTTCAAGAGATATTATTCTCCCCTCTTCTTCAGGTGTTGCTGGCCTGACCAGTGACAGTACTAGCATGCGATTCGAACCTGAACCCTTAGATTCTTGGTATTGAATTTTAAGGTAACGCTCTAACTAACTGAGCCACCCTACCAAAGGCAAGTCTGTAAAAATTTCATATACTTATCTATGAGGTTCCTCCTGATTTCTCCAACTTTTTCTTAAGAACCAAGTTGATTAGGGGTTCCCATGCAGTGACTCTCACCCTTCCTAATGCTGCGACCCTTTAATACAGTTCATTATGTTGTGGTGACCCCCGACCTTTAATTTTGCTAGTTATGAATTGAAAATGTTTTCCAACATTCTTAGGTGAACCCTATGAAAGAGTTGTTCGACCTTCAAAAGGGTTGCAACCGATAGGTTGAGAAACGCTGGCTTGTGGGATTTTTTTTGCCATTGACATGTGAGAAGCTTCTTTAAATTTTCTTCTTTAAATCTTTTCTTCTCTATCCAATATTTTTGTATTTTCCCAATTGAACATATGTTTACTGGCACATAAATGGTTTTCTACCTTAGACACATTTCTTTTTCTCTTCTAATCATCAGTTTGTGTTCTTGCAAGCACTTTTCAATGGGACAACTGGTCTCACCAATATATGTTTTTCCACATTCACATGGTATTTCATACATTCAATTTTTTTCTTTTCAGCATTTCAAGTTCAGGCTTTGTAGATGTTAGAATTCTTCATAATGTGATATGGCTCTGGAAAGCTGTTTTGATGTTATACTGATTTCAGATTTCACTTAATTTGTGTGCTATTTTTGGAATGTATGGGTATACTACAGTACCAATAATTGTCCTTTCTCTTGATGGTTCTTTATGTTGTTTATTTAATGTTTTCTTAATAACAGCTGATGGATAAACATTTTTCATAAGAGTTTATTCTATATAGATCTTTTCTTTTTCCAAATCGCTAGTTTCTGAACAAACTTCTTTTGCTGTTCCATAGTGATAGTATAACCCCATGTTTTGTGTTTCTGGTGGAATTGAATGTATAGGCAGGTTTTCCGTAAACTGTAGTTTTGATTTTCCATGTGGAAGTCTTGTCACAAGAACATCAAAGAATGTCAATTTTTTTGTTGATCTGATTCTATTGTGATTTTAATTGAAGGGGATATGTTGTTGATGTGTTTCCAGAAAGTTTATAGCAGTACTTCATCACATGCCATACAACAAATATATCATCCACATAGAGAATTCAAACTTTAGGTGAATATGGAGTAGTTTCTATGGCTAAGATTTCAAATTCTTTCATGTAAATATTGCTGATCAGGGGAGACAATGGTGAGCGCATAGCCATTCTTTGATTTTGTTGGAATAATTTTGTGTTATACTAAAAATAGGTTGTTTTTATGCAGAATGTTAATAGTTCCATTATACTATCAATAAAAAGAGCTGTTCTGGTTTGTAAACTATTATCACCATTTAATCTTTTCCTTACAATAGATAATGCTTTTTCACATGGTACATTCGTGAATAAACTTTTCACATCAACCCTTACCAGTAAGTCAGTTCTTTCAATTTTCATGTTCTTGATTAATTCTATAAAGTGTCTAGAATCCCTGACGAAGGACTGAATCTTGTGTACGTCAAAGGACTTAAAATTTTAAGAAGAAATTTTGCCAAATTTTGGCAAGATGAATCTCTAGAACTAACAATATGTCTTAATGGAACATTATCCTTATGGATTTTAGGTAGACCATAAAGGTGAAGAATTTTGCTGAAATATGATATTATTTTACTTTTTTGTTAATCAGTGAAGAACTTGTGATGGTTTCTGAGTAATTGAAACTTTGTTACCATACTCGGTATTGGATTTTTTGCCACTTTTCTATATTGGCCTGCTTTGAGGAGTTCTTGTATTTTGTCATAATCAGTTGTATCTATTACAACTGTTGCATTGCCTTTGTCAGCAGGGAGAATGATTATAGATTTATCTACTTTGAGAGATTGAGTTGCTTCCCTCTCACCATAGGGTATGTTTGATTTGAAATTTTGTTGCTTGTCAAGTGTTCTTTTATTCTCCAGTGAAATTCTTCTGCTTCTTCTAAAGGTAATTTTTGAGTAACTTCCTCGGTGGCTGCCATTATATCTAAAAAAGGGATATTAGATGGCATTATGGAAAAGTTTAATCCTCTTTCAAGAACAGATATTTCAGTATCTGGTAGATGTTTAGAACTGAAATTTTTAACAGATGAAGTTGGTACATTGTTTGGTACATTATGATTTTTGGGATATGCCCATGTAGGTTAGTAAGTTTTTTCTTTTGGCATTTCTTTTATTTTCCATTTAATGTAGAATATGATTTTCTTACTGCTTGAGAAACTCTCATGTAGTCTTCATCAGTAATTTTTTTTTTAGAAAATATTCTATATTTATTAATGGAATGCATTGTTTGGTACTTAGAAAATCTTTGAACATTTATTTTCTTTCTCTTAGCAGAGCTAAACTTGTTTTCTGAGTAATTTTCTCAGCTCTCTGAGAGTGAATTGGAGGTTTTAGTTGTAAACCATTAGGAATTATCCCTTCAGATTTACATTTACATAAGAAAGTTAAATCATTTTCTATTTTGGCCAGCATCAGCCATGATTTTTCATAATGTCTAAAATTTGATATAGTATCGAGTCCATACTGAATACTTAGTGTTTTCCTGAAGGTTTGTGATGATGGTGTTTTAGTTGTATTTTTGTATTAGACTATTCCCATCATCTAATATGCATATGAAATGTCTTTAGAAAAAATTAACTTTATTTAAATATTCCAAATACATTCAACTGTTAGTAATAGCACATCAAACAGGTTAGTATATACACAACGATATACTAATCTGTTTGATGTGCTATTACTAACAGTTGAATGTATTTGGAATATTTAAATAAAGCTAAATTTTTCCAAAGACATTCAATATGGATATTAGATGAAGGAAATAGTCCAATATAAAAATACAACTAGAACACCATCAGCACAAACCTTCAGGAAAACACTAAGTATTCGGTATGGACCCGATACTATAACAAACTTTAGACATTATGAAAAATTATGTCTAAAGCTGGTCAAAGTAGAAAATGATTTAACTTTCTTATATAAATGTAAATCTGAAGGGATAATTCCTAAACATTTGCAACTAAAAACACCAATTCACTCTCAGAGAGCAAGTGAAGCTCTGTTAAGAGAAAGAATAAATGCTCAAAGGTTTTCTAAGTATCAAACAATACATTCCATTAATAATGTAGAATGTTTTCTAAAAAATAAACTTATTGATAATGAGTTTCTCAAGCAGTAAGAAAATCATATTCTACATTACAAAGAAAAATAAAATGCAAAAAAAGAAAAAAACTTGCTAACCTACGTGGGCATATCAAAAATGATAATATTCTAAGCAATGTACCAACTTCTTCTGTTAAAAAATCTCAGTTCTAAACATCTAACAGATACTGAAATGTTTGTTCTTGAAAGAGGATTACATTTTGCCATAATACCATCTAATATCCCTTTATTAGATATAATGGCAGCCACCGAGGAAATCACTCAAAAATTGCCTTTATAAGAAGCAGCAGAATTACACTGGAGAAGAAAAAGAAACATTTGACAAACAACAAAAATTGAAGTCAAACATATCATATGATGAGAGGAAAGCAATTAAATCTCTTAAATTAGATAAATCTATAATTATTCCCCCTGCTGACAGGGGCATTGTAACAATTGTAATGGATACAACTGATTATGACAACAAAATACAAGAACTCACAGCAGGCCAATATAGAAAAGTGGCAATAAATCCAATAACGAGTACGGAAACAAAGTTATAAGCATTACTCAGAAAGCATTGCAAGTACATCATTTTCATCGATTCACAAAAAAAAAGTAAAATAACATCATATTTCAGAAAAATTCCTTATCTTTATGGTCTACCTAATATCCATAAGGACCACGTTCCATTAAGACCTACTGCTAGTTCTAGAGATTCATCTTGCCAAAATTTGGCAAGATTTCTTCTCAAAGTTCTAAGTCCTTTAAATGGTGATAACAGTTTACAAATCAGAATAGCTCTTTCTATTGACAGTATACTGGAATAATGGAACTATTAACATTCTGCATAAAAACAACCGACTTTCAATATAACAGAATTCGTCCAACAAAATCAAGGAATGGCTATGGCCTCACCACTGTTCCCCTGATCAGCCATATTTACATGGAAGAACTTGAAACCTTAGCCATAAAAACTACTCCATATCCACCTAACATTTGGCTTCACTATGTGGATGATACATTTGTTGTATGGCTACATGTTGAAGCACTGCTACAAACTTTCTGGTGATACATCAACAGCATATCCCTTCAATTAATTTCACAAGAGAATCAGAATAAGAACAAAAATTGGCATTCTAGGATGTTCTTGTGACAAGACTCCCTCATGGCAAAATCAAAGCTACAGTTTATTGAAAACCTAAACATATAGGAAAATACCTAGCCTATACATCCAATCACATCCAGAAACACAAAACATGGAGTTATACTATCACTATTGAACAAAGCAAAAGAAGTTTGTTCAGAAACCAGCGATTTAGAAAAAAAAAAGATCTAAATAGAACAACTCTTATAAAAAATGGTAATCCATCAGTTGTTATTAAGAAAACATTAAACAGACAACAAAAAGAATCATTAAGAGAAAAGACAATTATTGGTACTGTAATGTACTCATACAGTCCAAAAATAGCAGACAAATTAAGACAAATCTGCAATCAGTATAACATCAGAACAGCTTTCAGAGCCATACCACACTATGAGGAATTCTAATGTCTACAAAGCCTAAACTTGAAATGCAGAAAAGAAAAAAACTGCATCTATGAAATACCATGTGAATGTGGAAGAACATATATTGGTGGGACCAGTTTTTCCAATGAAAAGTGCTTGCAAGATCACAAACTGATAATTAAAGAGAAAACAGATGTGTCTAAGGTAGCAGACCATGTATGTGCCAATGAACATATGTTCAATTGTGAAAATACAAAAATACTGGATAGAGATGAAAAGGTACAAAGAAAATTTAAAAGAGACTGCTCACATGACAATGGCAAAAAAATCCCATAAGCCAACCTAGTGCGACTATGCATAATGTATGGAACCACTACTCAACTTTGCTCTTTGGAAAAAGTGGAGAAATCAGGAGGAACCTCATAGATAAGTATATGAAATTTCTAGACTGTTGCCTTTGTATGATGGTCAATTGGTTAGTGTTACCTTAAAATTCAATATTCAAGAATCTAGGGGTCCAGGTTTGAATCCCATGCTAGTACTGTCACTGGTCAGGCCAGCAACACCTGAAGAAGAGGGGAGAATAGTACCTCTCAAAAGGTTGTACATATATTAGCCGGTTTGATGTGCTAACAGTTGAATGTATTTGGAATATTTCAATAACATTAAATTTTTCTAAAGACATTCAATATGCATATTAGATGATGGAAATAGTCCAATATAAAAATACAACAAGAACACCATCATCATAAACCTTCAGGAAACATCTATTATATTACACTGGAATAACAGTTAAGAGTTAAATAATAATTTTGAATTTAAAAATTATTACAAATTAAACATTTAAAAAAAGATATTTTTAATGTTTTATTTCTGGTTTTGGTTATTTAAAAAAAATCTAAAATTAAAAAAGAAATCTAAAATAACCTTCAGTTGTATTTTTATTTCCATCATCTAATATGCATATTGAATGTCTTTAGAAAAATTTATTTAAATATTCCAAATACATTCAACTGTTAGTAATAGCACATCAAACAGGTTAGTATATGTACAATGTTTCGAGAGGTATTATTCTCCCATCTTCAGATGTTGCTAGCCTGAACAGTGACAGTACTAGAATGGCATTCAAACCTGGACCCTTAGATTCTTGAGTATTGAATTTTAAGATAACATTTTAACCAACTGAGCCATCCTGCCAAAGGCAACAGTCTGTAGAAATTTCATATACTTATCTACGAGGTTCCTCAGACATTCAAGACGCATATCAGATGATGGAAATAGTCCAATATAAAAATACAAGTAAAACATCATCATCACAAACTTTCAGGAAAACATTAAAATAAGCTTGTTTTTATGTTACAATAGATAATAGGGATAATTATGAAATTCCATTATTTTAATTTAAGAGTTTTTTTTAAATTAAAGCTTATAACTTTTTGTTGTGTATTCATCTATGAAGCTGAATGCCAACAAATAATAAAAACTATAGATTATAAATTGAAATAAAAATCATTAAATAAAGATGAAAATTATATTTATTTACATTATAGTACATCACACATTATATACAATTCGTACAACCCATATTATTCGACGAACCTAGTTCTCAATAGTTCCGAATACTTCCCACTGTTAAAATCTAAACAAGGTCTTAACTATTCTCAGACCCGAGTCAATACTACAAAAATTGTCTACACTCATGACCCGACTCTGGACAGTTCTCCTGAGAGCCTTATCAGGTGTACACAAATAAAAATAAGACCGATGCGGTCTGTTTACACCTAGGCTGATCTCTGGGATGACATCCCTCATAGCAGAAAGGTCACGACAACTTTTTAACATCTTTTTCTCTTGGTCCTTTCTCCTTACACCCAGTGACACAACAGCACTATTACACAAAAGTAATAAAAAGTTTCTGTTCTTTTCAGCACATACTATTTATACTTTCTCAGTTTAATGCTGTTATTAATTATTATAAAAGGTGATAGCTATTTACATTAAGATATCCCCTCCAGCAATGCATTTTTCTAAAATTATCATCAGTACATGCACATTCCTTTTCTTTGCAATTAGTCCTTCATATATTTATTCATTTGTTTGATTAGTTTTGAATAGCTTAATGTTCTAATCTAAACAATATTAGGCTTTTCTATACTTAAATCTATTAGGCCTTTCAGGCATTATTATTCACATTTCTTTTTATCTTACAGCAATTTTTTCCCATTGCTTTGAATTCACAATATCTGTCTATTTACCTTTCTAATCTTTTCTCTTTTTTCTGGAGTCATAAATCCTAGCTTTATAACTTATATAAATTATGGTTACTAAAGCAATATTTTTTTCCAAAAATATAACTTTTGATAAAATTTAATATAATATACTATGATGTTGTTTAAAGAATTAAAAAAAAAAAACTTTTAAATAAAAATTTGTTTTTAACTAAGGTGAATTGAAAAAAGTTTTTTTTTTTTTTTTATAAAAAAGAATTTACTTAAATATTGTTTTAAAACTCCATGGGACAGTATAAAAGATAGATTAAAAACATCATTAAGGGGAAATTACAACATATTACGGCACCATTATTATAAAGTAATAACTGAGAGTGCATAGTACAAGTCAACTGTTACTACTAGTAACATGATACAGTTTGAATTCACATGGGAGTAAGAGCCAGATGTATGGTTCACAGCCCCTATTGGGTACTAGTTTGCTTGCCTAAGTCTATCAACTGATAGATATTGAATACTTACCTGATGTATACGTTTCCCAAAAACGTCAATAAATGTCTGTTTTAGAATAGATCAGCTTCCTGAGAGATCCAGTAGTAGTCAGCTTACTGAAAAAAGAATTGTGCTATAATTTATACATATGCAGTTTATCAATATGCAAAGGAGCACCAACATATAACGATTGTCCATGCTGATATTTATTTCATGAAGGATGATATTAAGCACTGATCCAAGAAGCTAGTTGGTTTTAAAAGTAAATAATTTTTCAATAAATTATTCAACTAAAATAAAGCAAGTAAAAAAATAATAAATAGATCTGTTCTCATTGTTAGTCATAAATGATATTTCCAGTTTTATTTTATATTATTCTAAACGAAGAAACAAAAAGCCAATGGATTTTGTTTTTTTAAAAAGCAACTTTCCAAATTAGATCTAATGTTTTTTTTAAAAAAAACTTTTACTTACCATGAAAAAATAAGATTAATTAGTAACTTTGATTCATATTATCTATCTTTTTATATGCACATATGTGTGAATTTTATGTATATTTTTCAATATCAAATTATGTCTTGTGAAAATAACAATATGAATATAGTAAGTTTATTTTCTATATATGCCAGCGTACCCATATATATATTAAAATCAGTAATCAATCACATATATGTTAAAATTAATTATGTATTATAAAAAAGAATTTTTATTGTTGGTTTATGACAATTCAAAGATGTCAATTTTAAATAATTATATGACATATCTGAGTGCTTATATGTGAGTTTTATGTAAACATATTGAAATATATGTAAATTGTAACATAATAACACTTTTCTTTTTTGTATTTTAATCCAATTTTAAATAATTATATAGCATATCTGAGTGCTTATATACGAGTTTTATGTAAACCTATTGAAATATATGTAAAGTAACATAATAACACTTTTCTTTTTTGTATTTTAATCCAAAATCAGAATGCTGAATTTATATTTATAGCATACTTAGCAGACCTTAATTTTATTAAATTATTCCAGTAAATTTATTTAATCCTAAAATAAGTTTAAAGTAATATGTTTTATTTATTTATTCTTTGCTCACAGTAAGTTATAGAGCTCTTGTTCCCTAAGCTGGATTCATGCAAAACAGTCAGTTATATGGCTTGGGGTTTATGTCTAGTGTTATGGACAAATTTCATTACTTATCTAATGTTGGAATGCGTGAAGGTATATCCTTTAAAATCCATGCACTAAATTTTATTTTAATATTAATTAGAAATTAAGTTTATAATTGGCCAGTACATTAATGGGACTATGTGGCCAGAAGGCATTGACGATCAGCATGATTTAGTATCCAAGCATTATTTTTTAATTGTAATATTATTTTGAATTAGCCTTAAGTTTGTGCACCCAAATTATTGTTTATATAATCTGCCCCAAGCTTGGTATGGGCTAAATAATTAACATGATCTATAATGAACCACGTAAAATCCAATCATAAGGTTGACTGTTGATTGTTCGAGATGATGAGTGATTTATGCTTCTGTATAATGCTGGGTGAACTTATAGTTAGTTTATTTCTTGCTGATCCCTCATGCTCATATTCATTATATTTCTTTTAAATTCATATTGGATGTATTACATGGGATGATGATGATTGCCATCATTCTAGATTCATCCCTGTTCTTCATATCATTACAAATGGTGATCCAACTGTGACTAATGATGATCAAGTACTGGTGGCCAATACAACAAAATGCCAATCAATTTAATCTCGAATATAATCACATCTGAAAAAGAAAAAAAGGATGCATTTTATGCAAAATTAACAAAAAAAAAAGAAAGACTGTGAAATATGTGACAATAATATTGATGATTGAATAATAAAATAGCGGTTAATGTATATGTAAGGAGTTCATACTTAATGAAGAATAGAATATCTATAGTTTTGGAGATTGGATTGGAGACAGTTGGAATTTTTTCAGTTTTGATGATGGATGCAGTTTTGTCATTGGCTTAAGGATACAATGTTTTCATGCAACTCTGAGGTATGTTCTATCTCAGGCATTGCTCCATTTCTCTTTCTGATTTACTGTTTATCATGGTGCATCCCAGCCTCTAAGTCCCCAAGAAAAGGAGCTAGGAACATATCTGTATTAATCACTTCCTGATTTCTTACTGTTTATCATGGTGCATCCCAGCCTCTAAGTCTCCAAGAAAAGGAGCAAGACATAGGTTTGTATTTGCACTCTAAGATTCAAAGGAGCAGGGGTTTGCAAAGATTTTTGCATTTTTATTTCATATCAAGGGTTATACTAGTTTTATAGTTAAATTGAGATTGTTCTCTTGGTGTTCATGATGCATTATGTACTTATAGTTCAATGACTTTATTCTTTATCTGGCTTAGAATTGCAGGTCATTATTCATTGTTAGCTATCAGATGCCTGTGAAATCTCTATAAAAAATAATTGATGATCACATAGTTTGAGGTGTGAACTTTGTTTTGATTGGTTTCTGAAAAAAACAACAACTTTATTTTGGTTATACATGGATGTTATGTAAAATATTGTTAGGTTGGTCTTTCATTTCTCTTTTCCTTTTCCCCATGAGGAGAAATATGAGATGGTTATATATCTCATGAAATACACAACATAGTAATAAATGTATGCATATATATATAAAGTTGAAAAGAATAGTAGAAAGAACTATAAACAAAAAAATTTGTAGATATTTATTATATTACATTGGAATAACAGTTAAGAGTTAAATAATAATTTTGAAATTAAAAAATTATTATAAATTAAACATTTAAAAAAGGCCTATTTACTGTTTTATTCTGAATTTGACAATTAAAAGGGAAATCTGAAACAAGCTTCTTTTTATGTAACAATAGATAATATTGATAATTATAAAATTCCACCATCTATTTTAATTGAATTAAGAAAGTTTTTTAAAATATATTTTGATAAAATTTAATATAATATACTCTGATGTTGTTTAAAGGATTAAAAAAAAACTTTACATAAAAATTTGGTTTTAATTAAGATGAATTGAAAAGTCATTAACTTTTTTTAAGATAAAGAATTTACTTTGTTTTAAAATTCCATGGTACAGTACAGCTAAATTAATAATCATTTCCATTTTCTTTCTTTAATAATTTCGTATTAATTAAATTATTTGAATGTATTAAATTTAAGTTGGGTGTGGATGGCTGCTTAGACTCGTTTAAGTATATGTTAGTTCAAAGGGGTTTTAATTTCAGGCTATTTGTCTCGTAGTTAGGTCGATGCTGGTGGAGGAATATATGGGTGTTTATAACAATGTAATGTGAAGCGTGTTTAGCGTACAGGGCAACATGCCCAACTGAATGCGTGACCGAAAGTCGTAGTCATTGCATTGCAATGTACGCAATGTATTTCCTGCGACATTGACCTCTTTTAAGAAGCTCTATGGATAGGGACTATAAGTCGGCAGATAGACCGCTCTCCCCCATATGTAGCATTTCTCTTTTTAAATATTTTATATACATAATTTCTTCGCCAGACAGACACACATTCCTGTACTGGACGAGGATCATGTCCAAATAATATCACGCTGTCAGAAGCTAGCATCTTCATATTGCATTGGTTGCATCTATATATCTGGAAGCAGGTGTTGGGGTTAGCTACGAACTTTTAGTCTGAGATTGAATGATTGTTTTGTGAAAAGTTTTTAACTAAGAAATCTATGTAGCCTATCTATACCCAACATTCTAAAATAAAAATATATTAATATCCATCTGTGTGAATTTCTGAAATTTAAATTTTAAATATAAAAATAATAACAAATTTAAGATCATCTTTATTCCTCAATTTTTAAATATTTATATATGCGTCAATAAATCTTTTTCTGTGTGTTATTTCTGGCAATAGCTTATTTATTTATTTTATTGAAATGTCTTTATTAAAATATGTATTTAAAAAGTTATGTAAAAATTAGATCTTAACAGTGCGTATCTGCCTACTATATAAATATTCCAGGTTTCAATAGCCTGGTGGCTCTGCAACTATCAAGTTCACCCCGACCGTTATAATAATGAACCAGTTTCGAATCCTGTCACAAAGTTGACTGTTGGTTTTATATTTTGACTTCATGATGATGAATGATTTATTCCTCTTTTCTGTAATGCTGGATGAAGTTTATTTCTTGCTGATCTTTCATCCTCATATCGATTATATGTCTTTTATATTCAAATTTGATGTAAAAAGTGGGGTGATGATAAGTGTCATCATCCCGAGTTCACCCCTGTTCTTAGTACCATTATAAATGGCCGGATAATGATGATCAAACTGCTAATAGATTATATTTCCTTAGCATCTTATATCACAATGAGAGGCTAAAAGCAACAAACTGACAGGTTACATCGATGATTTGTATAGTTAGGAACAACAAGCTACATGGTTCCAGGTTTTGATGACAACATATAAATAAAAAGTTTTATCCTATTACAGCAAAACTTCAAATCATAGTAAGTGTTCCATATTAGTTTAATTAAGTGTTCACAATTCAGCAACTTCTTAAATCTCACCAGCTCAATTCTCTTAAGTTACTAACAGTCTCTTAGCTAATTGAGATGAGCCAAACATTGATTCTTCTCAATGTTTTTTTTTTAATTTCTTCCCTGAGCACTTATTTGCACCAAAATTATAGCTGTTCAAAAGAAATATCAGAAAAAAACTCCTGTCTGGTAACTGTCCTCCCAATTTACATACAGTGCTATCCACAATCACACAACAATTGAGGAACCCATGTTATTGGCTTGTTCTAATTAGTTTTAACTAATTATATTTTTTTTTTAAATATCCATAACATTTCATTAAAAGTAAATAAATACAAAAAAATATTTTTTCCTAATTACATTCATTATTAGTAACACTTTTCCAAATTTAACTTTTTCTTTATACATAGAAGCATCAGATAATAAATAAATTCTTTTAAATTATTATAATTAAATAGATTATATACTTTTGCTCCTCAAAATATAAGAATTCGATTATTTCTCTCTCTTTAAAAATGTAATGAACAGAAAGATAAGAAAGAAAAAATAGAATTGCAACCTTACAAAAAAAATTAATTCCAACTTGCATATTTTTTTATCATAATTTTCATCCTTTTAAAATGAAATATCTGAATTCTCCATTTAATTTTCTATAAGATAATATTATTTATATATTGCCACTTTTCATAAATCCCTTGTAAATGCATTGGAATCGTCAATTAACAAGCAATTTCAATGTCTAGATTCAACTTAACTTTTATAAAGCTGAAATTCTACCATTTCTTTGGCAAGGAAAGTTTGTATGGACAGACTATTTTATTTTAAAATGAGTCTCAACTGTTCCACTACCTTATATAATTTTCCATTAATTTTTAATTGACCAATTATTAACTAAATTTACTGAAGTTTTATAAATATTCATACAATTACCTAGGTCATGCTTAATATACTTTGTTTCACATAGGTCTTCTTGTATCTTTAATGTAATTTAAAAGTTGAATATTTTTTATAGCATCTATTTTATGTCCATATATTAAGTAGTAAATATATAAATTCTCTGTCCTATTAATTGCAGTGTTATGTTTTTCGACTCTTTCGTCTGTTTCCCAGTATGTCCATAGTAAATCATATTATAAATGCCTCAATTAATTTTATATATGACTTTTTTAATATTTTATTTTATAATTACATATTAATTTTTCCAGACTTTTACTATTTCACCATTTAATATTTATATGTTTATTAATATAATTTTTGTCTTTTTATTATTATTATTTTTTACAAATTTTAGGGTAATATGAAAATTTGATCCATTTTTTATTTGAATTATTGTTACTACCACCATTATAATTATTTTGCATAGAAATGTTATTACTTAATGTAGATTTTTTACAAATAAAAACTATATTTTTAGGATTATATCCATAATCGTTATATAATTCTCTATTAAATAATAAAAAAGTATATATATTTCTAATTTCCATGCACACTTAAAATGCTTAAATAAAAATGCTTTAGAAAAAAAAAACACAACGTCCAAAATGCAATTTTAATTTAATTAGCTATCTTTAGTTGGTCCACGTTTTATTATTCACATGATTTCATCATCATAATTCTATATTTATCCATAATGTTATTTTTCATCTGCATAATAATTTTTTATTCGAATGTTGTTGTTTATTATTTCCAATCTTTAATAGATATATAAACTATATTAATTTGTTTTTATTCTTAAATTTTTCTCTCTCATTTTTTTAAAAAAAATTATTAAAATTATATATGTTCTTAGTGAATCTGTATATATAAGTAATATAAAAAAAACATTATTTTTTTTTTGTTGTTGTGATTTCTAAGAAATACAAACAATATCTTTTTTATTTAGCTAATTAGTAGTGTTGGATTTTAAGAACAGTAAATCTGCAAGTGGACAGATTTAAGAATATATTAAAATGGGATGGGGGTAATTTATTAAAGTTAAATATTATTTAAAAAAAAGTTAAAAGTAATGCTTAATATCAAAAATATATAATAAGAGAGCATGAAAGATGAAAACTCTGAGAGATCAGCCAGCAAGATCAGTTAGAGAACTATAATCATAATTACTCATATATCATCCTGCATTATCAAAAAGTAAGTAGTAATAATACTCAAGATGCCAACCATTCATCATCATGAATGATCCATCAAAAATAATCAATACAGTAAATCAACAGTCAATCTTGTAACTGGATTTAACCAATACAAAATATAAATCAAAAGTCAATCTGGTGACTGGATTGGAAATGGGTCTTCTATAGACCACGCTAACTATTGAGCCTTTGCCAACATGGGAAATTATTTAAACATAACTTGGATGCATCAACTAAATGCTCATCCATCAGAATATACAATAATCAAAAAAAATCTAAACAATAATGCTGGGACACTAAAACATACTGATCATCATCAATGCTCTGGCCACTTTGAACCATTAATGTACTGGCCAACTACAAACTTCATTTCTAAGACTAAACTAAAATAAAAGGTTGTGCATGGACTTTAAAGAGTATTCTCTTTTGTGCCAACCAGGATGATGATTGATCATCTCTGGATGCCCAAGAGCATTAATATACACCCCCATTTATATATTCGGCTATTATATTCAAATCTAGCTCAGAGAACATAAGTTCAAGTACTGTTATGGTGACCAAGAGATGATGGATTACAATTTTTAACAATTGAATAAGTTTATTAGATAATTAATAAAAGAAATGAAATTAAGGTCTCTAAAAATAAGGCTACACACATATAAGCTTTCTGATATACAAATTTCAAATTATCACATTGCAATTTACATATATGTGATTAATATACAAAATTCAAGTTACTATATCAAACTATATACAATTGGTATTCAATAATGACAAAAAATGATTAAATTTTACATATATGTCCTATTTTAATTTGTTACAATAATATTATATTTTCCTAATTAATTCCATTTGAAAAACATACAAAAAATTTCACACATATACATGTGTATAAACAAAATATAGATATAATTTAAAATCAGTTATCAAATTCTATTATAGCTTGTTTTTTTCTTTTCAAACTAAATAAAGTCAATTTTTCTTTGACAGGTACTTGTTGATTAACTAATTATCAGGTCTTTAAATATAAAATGTCTCTTTTTTTTGTTAATAAACGAAAAATAAGTTTGTTTTATATATCTGTCACTTCAGACCAAAGAAATCATTTAAAATTTTGTTATATATAATGCTGTTAGATTTCAACTCAAGCAAACGTTACTTGTTTGTTTTACTTTAAGTTATTAAGTTAAAATGTCTTTTTTAAGGAATATTTAAAAAAATACAACTCACGGTATATATTTATCTGTGCTTCTCTGGACATAAACACAGCAGCATATGTGTAATTTTATCAACTGATGATTTCTTTCTCTTGATGGGGACCAATTCAGGAGTCATAATCAGGAAGTTATAATCCAGGTAAGTTGGTCTTGATTTAGGTTCCCTTCTGTCTCGAACTTGCAGACTTCAGATCATCAAAATGCCTTCTCCATATTTAAGTAGACTAGTGAATATAGAAGTGGATCAGCTTCATAATTCAATACTTGAGCAGTAAATTAAGGCAGCTGCTTCCTTGCATTCTTATATCTTCATGGAAGTCCTCTGTATAATTTACCAACCATCTCTGCAGCTAGTTTTATTGTGGCAATTTTCTGCTACAGTTATCAACTGCAGCTAACTCTTCTCAAAATATTTTAGACAAACTTTGCAGCTAGCCATTAGCCAACTGCTTCACCAAAAATATTAAGACAAGAACTATCTTAAAAAAAAAAAAAAAAATTAATATCCAAACTTTGCAGCTGACCAATTTGGCCACTGCTTAAAATATTAAAATGAGACTCTTCTGGCCACCTCTTACGAAAACTACAAGTCAAACCAAACTGCAGCTGATACTTTTAAGCCCCTTTATAGAATAACCTGAGGTGATAACAACATCTTGAATGAAAACAGCTTTTTTCTCTCTAATCCCTTTTGAAAATAAGAATGAAATTTTTATCAAAGTGTGCTCTACATGTTTTTACTCTTTTTTTTTTTTTTCATATGTCATAGCATCGGCCGGGATGCGAACCCACAGCCGTCTACAACCAACTACTTGCTTCCAAGGTGGGTGCGATGACCTCTCGGCTAACAATGCTTGACATGTTTTTACTCTTTTCAAAGCACTTTTAATTAAAAGCTAGTTTTGGAATTTTTAGTCTACAAAGATTTTTTAAAATAGATAAAGAAATGTATACAAGCATTAATTAAAAGATTTTCAAAGATAGATATTTTTACAATTATCAATACACATGCTTTTTTTTTAAATTTCAAAATCAGAATTACAAATAATATTTGGACTTTTTTAAATATTTTAATTTATAATAAAATTCTGTTTTTAATCCAGAATTATTTAACTCTTTATTATTTTTATTTAAGTAAAATATAGAAAATATCTACAAAAATTTATGTTTGTTTATTTCTACTTTTCCTTTCAACTTTATATATATTTGTGCACAACATGTTATAATATATATATATATTGTAACCATCTCGGTTATATGACAAATAGCAACATAGTTGTGTGTGCATAATGTAAAAGAAAATTAGAATAAACAGACAAATTTTTGGAAATATTTTGTTTATTTCTACTTTTCCTTTCAACTTTATATATATATATATATTGTAACCATCTCGGTTATATGACACATAGCAACATAGTTGTGTGTGCATAATGTAAAGGAAAAGTAGAATAAACAGACAAATTTTTGTAAATATTTTCTACATTTCACTTGGAATAATAATGACTGTAAATGGTTAAATAATTCTGAATTAAAAACAGAATTTTTATTATTAATTAAAACATTTAAAAAGGTCTAAATATTGTATTATTATTATAATTTAAAAATAAGCATGTTTTCTGATATTATAAAAATGTCTATTTTTGAAATCTTTTAATTAATTGATAAATCTCTAAGTAAAAACTTCAAACTTGTTTCCAAAAGGATTAGACTGTTTTTATCACCTGACCCAACCAAGAAAGACATAAATATCAGTTCATAATGCTGGTTGATGGTTAATTATAATTATAGTTGCTCTAAGGAGTTAACTGATCTCTTCTGATCTAGCTGGCTGGTCTCACAGAGATTTCATTCTCTCATGCTCTCTTAAGATATAACATTTCTTATATATTTTTGTGCTAAAACCTTACTTTAATAATATACTTCTGAAAATTTTAAATGTAATTCTACTTGGGAGTGATGATTTTGCTATCACCCTAGTTTCACCACAGGGATGACTATCCCATCCTGTTACGAATGGGATCCAATATGGGGCTGACAATAATCACATACTGGTGATTAGCATTTCAAAATTATCAACTTGATCTCAAACAAGAAGTGAGAAAGAAAAAAATATACATTTTATGCAGAATTTTCAAAAATTGCTGTGAAATAGGTGACAAGTGTTGATGAAAATTATAAATTATAAAATAGTAGTTTTCATGTATGTTTGGTGTTAAATAAAAAATCAATGATTTTGATGATTGGATTGGGTGTTTGATTGTTGAAGTTTTTTTAGCTGCATTTTCAGTTTTGATGATGGATGGAGATTTCTGTTGTTGGCTTGAGGATGCAATGTTTATTTGCTCCAACCCATTTTTTGTATTTCACATTGTTAATAACAGAGCAATTAACATAGTTCTGGCATGATTCCAGCTTCTAAATCTCCAAAGAGAAGGAGCATGGCATAGTTATATATTTTCCAGCCTATAAACCTCAAAGAAGCAGGGCATAGTTTTATATTTTCTAGCTCCTCCATAGATGAGGGCTTTGCAATGATTTTGCATTATCTTTATCATAAGCTGTCATAGCTTATAGTGTCTCAATTGAGGTAGTCATCTTAGTGTTCATGGTGCATAGTGTACTCAAGTTCAATGGCTGAATTCTTTATCTCAAAATTGCAGGTCACTATTCATTCCGCTGTCAGATGTCTGTCAGATCTCTAAAAAAATGATGAGTACATAATTTTATGGATGAACTTTGTTTTGATTATACATTAGATTATGTAAAATATTCTTAGAAAGATGTTTCATTTCTATTTTCCTTTTCTTTCAGTGTGGAGCAATGTAACAATCTAGGTTACATAGCACACAACAACATAGATGTGTGTGCACACACACATATATAAAGAAAAAGTAGAAATAAAAACAGACAAATTTTTGTAGATATTTTCTATAGTACACTTGGAATAATAATGGCTGTAAAGGGTTAAATAACTTTAAATTAAAAACAGAATTTTAGTATTAATTAAAACATTTAAAAGGTCTAAATATTGTATTATTACTACTCTGATTTTAAAAATTAAAAATAAGCCTGTTTTCTGATATTATAAAAATGTCTATTTTTGAAATTTTTTAATTAATTGGTAAATCTCTACCTAATTAAAAACATGTATATCACACTTTGATAAAACTTCAAACATGTTTTCAAAAGGATTAGGCAGATTGAAAACAATCACTATATTTTTATAACCTAACCCAAAGACAATTAAATATAAGTTCAGTTTGACACAGTTTTTGTAAGAGCTGGCTAGAAGGCTTAGCTAATAATATATCAGAGAAGCAGAATAGCTAACTGCAGAATTAGCTAGCACAGTTGGACAGAGCTTCCATGAAGATCCAGCAAGTGAGCAGTCTACTAGTTCTACATACTGGAGTTTTGATTCTAATATATCAGAGAAGCAGAATAGCTAACTGCAGAATTAGATAACACAGTTGGACAGAGCTCCCATGAAGATGCAACTGAAGTCAAGCCAATAGATCCAACAAGTGAGCAGTCTACTAGTTCTACATACTGGAGTTTTGATTCACTTAAAGACTGGAACAACTTAAAATGGATCATTTAGCCTATATAAATGTGTATTTGCTGGCTTGAAGCTCATTAAGCCCTAGACAGAAGGGAGAATGCCAACATACCTGATTATTTATACCTTCCTGATTATGACAATTTTGGACTATACCTGTCTCACCAAAACCAACTCACAAAGAGAAGCATAGATAAATGTAGATACAATGGTGAGTAGCATTATATATAATGAAAATGAAATTTTAAATAATTTCTTTGGTAAAAATGACATTTAAAAAATGTATATACTTTAAAAGATAACAAGTAAATAATTTTGCTTGAATTGAATTAAAATCTAAAGTAATGATTGATTCATGGACAATTTATTTTGAAAAAAGAATGAGGATTTAAACACTTTTAGATTCATTCAAAGATGTAATTAATTAATTGCGAGTAACATGTCACAAGAAAAACTTTTAAATTACCTGTCAAAAAATTGACTATTTATTTTTTTAAAAACGAAGGTAAAAGAAAATATTTTTATTGACTAAAAAAATAGAGACTAATTAATAATATTAATTCATATCATCTATATGTTCAAAGATACATATATATGTGTGAAATTTTATGTATAGTTTTCAAATGAAATTAATTATAAAATATATTTTTAATAATTTTATTTTGATAAATTCAAACATGTTCATTTTATATCAAGCCACATGCCTGTATGCTGAATGGGTTTTAAGTAAACCTAATGTATTAATCATGCAAGTAAACCTAATGTATTAATCATGCAAATCATAATGTAATAACTTGAATATTGTAAATCACGTATATGTAAATTACAATGTGATAATTTTTTATTATTGTATGTTAATCAAAATCAGAAGGCTTATATGTGTAGCTTAATTATAGACCTTAATTTTTTATTGTTGTTAATAAACTTATTCAATTGTTAAAATTGTATTGCATCATTATCTCTTTGTCACCATAATAGTACTTAAGCTTGGGTTCTCTGAGCTAGATTAGAATATAATGGCTGAATATATGAATGGGGGTGTTATATTTAGTATAAGGGCATCCAGATGCTGATGATAATTCCTGGGTTGATGCAAAGAGAATATTCTTCGGAGTCTATGCATTACATTTTATTTTAGTTTAGTCTTATTATAAGTTATGTTTATAGTTTTCCAGTACAAGTGGTCAGAGTATTGATGATGATCAGCATGTTTTAATGTCCCAGCATTATTGTTTAGAATTTCTGGTTATGTATTCTGATGGATTAGCACTTAAGTGGTACATCCAAAATTATGTTTCAATAATCTACCATAAGCTGGCAAGAGCTAAATCGTTAGTCTGGTTTATAGAAGACCCATTTCCAATCTAGTTACCAGATTGACTGTTGATTTTATTATGATTTATTTATTTATTTTGATGATGTGATATTCCCATCAATGATGTTGATGGATGATTCTTTTTTACTTATTTATAATGCTGGTTGATGGTTAATTATATTTATAGTTGTTCTAAGGAGTTAACTGATCTCTTCTGATCTAGCTGGCTGGTCTCACAGAGATTTCATTCTCTCATGCTCTCTTAATATAACATTTCTTATATATTTCTGTGATAAAACCTTTCTTTAATATTATAGTTTTGAAAATTTGATGATGATTTTGCCATCACCCCAGGGATGACCATCCTATCTACCCCTTCCTGTTACAATATATATATATTCATGAAAATAATAAATATATGAACTAACTAAAGAAAAAATAAAAATATAATAAAAAACACACAACTACTTCTCTATAAAGCTGCTTTAATATTTAAACTAGCAGATTGGTTTTCATCAGAAAGCACAGCAAAATGGCTGGTTGAAATATTAAATAATCTTTATAGAGAAGTAATTGTGTGTTTTTAATATATACATATTGTAAGAGTTTGAGCTGAAGTACTTTAGTGAATACATACGAGGGTGAGAAAAATCAGGGGTATCAAAAATAAACTTTTCAAACATCAAATTATACTGGAAAAAGTATTTATTTATCAAATCTCTCCAATATATTTACCAAGAAAGATACCAATGCAAATTCCAATAATGAATAAAATTTATTAAATACTGCAAACAAATTAATAATACTGATTATCATGACATAAAAATCCTTTCCACTTCCCCAAATCATCCACTAATTAACATTTGTTAAGTAAACAATAAATTTATTAAATTTATTAATTATGTGTACAGTAAGCAAAAAAAATTTTTTTTAAATCTATTTACCTAATTAAAATCATGTAATGATTTATCTGGACTACTATTATCTTTTCATTTTTATAGATTGGTTGATAATTCTTTGCCTTTATATCTGAAATGTAACTAAATTATCAGACTTAAATTTTGTTAACTAGAATTATATCACAGTTTGTTAATGATGCAAATATATGAATAGTTATTAAACACTGATTCTATAAACTATGATATATATAATTGTATACTCATACCTTATATTTTTAATTCATAAAATAAGTATCAGAATAGTATAAGAATTTAGGTATCATCTGACATTAAATATATTAAAAACAAAATTGTATTATTAATGAGCATTAAATATTCTGAATAATAATAGACATACATCTAATTAACATACTATGTTTTTTTAAAAAAAAAAATTCATATGATCTAAGGTGTACTATCTTTTAATCTTTAATTATCAATAATCTACAGTACAATTATTTCATACTAAGTGATAAAAATGGAGCCATACACTGCCATCATAATCTTCAATTTAAAAGAGTTTACATTTGTTTTTTAATGTTGCATTATTATCTCAACTAACTACATTTTAAGCTTAGATACTGGTGATGCTTTGTTATCCATGTGTGTTGATGTTGATTGCTTATATTTAGCTTTTCAAAGATATAAATAGTTACCTAGATGGATTTATTTTATGCTGATTGCATACAATTTTAAAAAAACTTAGCATGCAACTTTTGACTTATATTTACTCTGGGTAAATATGAAATCTTGATTCTATTTAGTCATTCATTATCTCATTAGATCATATTTTACAATAAAGCTTTCAAATCTTTATTAAATATATAATGACTAAGTAAAATAATTTTACTTTAAACATCAGTTATTAACCTGATATTTATAATGAAATGAAAATAAAATTTAGTTTATTATATCAAATATTCTTAATATTTATATGAGTATCTACTAGTACTTATACCTTCACATATATGTGTAAAATTAACTCATAATCTTAAATAAATTTATTTTAAACATTATAGTTGATTAATTTTTTTAAAAAAAAATTTGCACATTTTATAGCAAATAGATTACTAACTTATTTGAAACTTTTTTACTTAATTAAATTATCAATTTTAATAGTTTTTAATGTTAATTGTAAAAAAATAATAAAAATATCACTTATATAACAGCTATTACAGAAAATATACATGTATAATTATATACTAAAAGCCTTCTTCAGCATATGATTTTATCCCCTTACCAAATGTTAAATATATATTTGTGATGTGATACACTATGGCTTCTCTTTTATCAACGTTTGAAATCTCTCAGCCACTATGCCCAGAGAAACCTGTTAGACACATTACCTTCCTTTTCCATTCCCCACCCTAAGTTTTTCTTCTCGATGCCATTTCCACAATATCATCTTTGTTCACTCTATGGCCTTTATATCTAAATCCACCTTATCTTTTTCCAAATCCAGCAAAAAAACCAAGAACTCACTTTCTGTATAATCACTTTGTTTATATTTATTCTCCCACAACATTATTTCTACCCCTATGCTTGTAAGGGTTTACATTCAATTAGCAGATTCTTAATATTTTCCATGCCTTCCTTACATAACTTGCAAACAAAATCATCCACATTTCTCCATTTATGTGTATATTCCCTTGTTGCTAACAGCCCTATTCAAGCTTTAAAAAGTAAACTACTTTCCTTCCTATTATCATAAATTAACTCATACCCAATATTTTGTTTATTTCTATATATATTTAAACTCTTTTTACTCTCCATACTAGTTCTTCATCTCTCCAACTCCCTATTTTTTTATAAATGCAACTATTCTTCTAAGAACAATCAACAATCCTCCTAACACAATCATCTCATCTTTTGTACACGTATATTGACATAAAGTATTTATTCAAATCTGCATACTGTACTATCTTTCACACCCATCTTATTGCCTACCCTTTATCATAATTCAATTAAATACTATTTTAGCTATTCTCTTATTATCACTAAATTGCATTCTACTGAACATTTTCATTTTGTATCTCATATAAAAACTTGACCATCCCATTTCTTCTTAAATTGCCTCCTTTGCCATCCACACATCTGCATCTAATGCATGCCTTCTGATTTCTTTTTGTACTTTTTCTAAGTAATCTAACAATCCTTTACTTACATATAACACATCATTACCATAAGTTAATCTTGAAAATTGCCATTCCCTTTCATACAATCTTTGCTATGTCATATTTATTATATAAGAATACTGTTAATTTCTTTATCAGTCCCTTTCCTTTCTTTATCTCATTTATCACTTTTTTCTCCCATTTATCCAAGCAATTCCTCTGATTAATTAAGACCATTCCCAAATAGTTATATTTAATCACCACATTTAACTTTAAATCCCCCTAAGAAAAGTTCTTTCTCTTCTCTTACTCCAGTATTTATCATGATTACTTTTGATTTTTCTTCACTAAATTTGATCCCCATCTCTTTACTCACCCTTGCACAAGTCTTCAGCATAACTTTCATATCTTCCCTATTTTCTGTCCACAAAAAATCAGCAAATAAAAGTCCTAATAATATATACAGTCCCTTACCATGTATTAATGGAATCTCTACTCCTCTTCCTAGTCTTTCTATTGCCCTCATCATTTACCTCAAATATAACAAAAAACAAAATAGGTGACATAGGCTTTGTCCTAGTCCCCCCACATTTTTTTAACTCTAATTGATTCCATATTTCTTAACTGATATGTATAGCAATTATTTTCATACAATCTCTTAATAAGATATACTAAAGCTCCATCTATTCCAATTTACTAAACTTATCCATAATCTATTTCTATTTACTTTATCATATGCCTTCTCTATATTATAAAGACCATATATAACTGCCTAGCTATATTCATACTCATATTTATATGTTGGATGACTACAAATAATACACCTATCTGATCAAAAATTTCCTTGCATTTCTCCCACTATATTATTTTCTTCCATTTATTTTGCCACACTTCCAGCCACCCATATATGCAAAAACTTTATACAACACTGATGTTACCACTATTGGTCTATAGTTGTTTATCTTTCTGTGGTCCTTAGCCTTCCCTTTAAATAATAGTCTCACTCTTGTATCATTCCAGCTATCTGGAAATTCTGTCTCTTGTGCCATCTTATTAAATAATGTTAATAGATTTAATTTTGTCCTATTTCCTAAATTCATCACCATCTCTGCTGCCCATCCATCCAAACCTCTTGCTTTTCCACTTTTCAACTTCTTTCCTACCTCATCCACTTCATTTTCAGTAAAACTAATATTTCCATTACTATGTGCTTTTATGTTTATTATAACTCTGTCCTTCACATCTAACATCTTTTCTATATCCACTACATATTTATATAAGATTATCACTAATTCTTCTCTAGAGCTATACTCTTTCTCATCATTTAGTAATTCTATTTCTCTCTTCCCTACATTTCTTCTTTTAATATATTTCCAAACTTTTTTACTCCCATCACTTCCACTTTGAAGTAAAATAACAATAAATAAAATATGAATGAAATAAAATACAGCAATCCAGATTGTTAGAGATTCAATAAAGGTTGAAACAAATTAACTATAAAACATAACACACAGAATAGATATAAAGAAAATCATATCCTTTATATGTATTACCTTATTACGTAATTTTCCATTCATTTTTAATTGACCAGTTATTAACTAAATTTATTAGTTTTATAAATATTCATATAATTATCCATTTTATGCTTAATATAATTTCTTTCATAAGGATCTTTAATGTATGATTATTAATATATATATTCTATAATAGCTGTTATATATAACATTTTTAATATTTTTTATAATTTATATTTTAAAAAAACCCAGCATAATGAATTTTTTTATTTATTTCCATTTTTGATGTGTATTTCAGTCAAAACAAGAAGCAAAAATGAACTATAAAAATGAGATGCATAATAAATTTATGTATTTATTTAAATAATTACTTAATGTTACATACCCTTTAAATAAACTGAGATATATTAAATACATAAATGTCCTAACATTCATATATTTAACATTACAATTATACAGAAAAGAGATAATAGTTATAAACCAAGATATTAATTAAAATAGATAAGTTTTAAAAAATATTATGTAAGCATGTGTCTTATTTTGACTTAGTTGAAAAAAATTCCAAAATTTTAAAATTTCCATCCTCTCTTGGGAACATAATAAACATAAACAATATCTATAATAAAGTAAATATACATGTTATAAAGAAAAGTATATATTTTAGGTTGATTGGTCATTTGGGTGAGACATTGTCTACTATACGAATCAGAAATCCAGATATTTGTTGGTATTAGTAAATTAATTATTGTTTATTGTGGATGGAGGTATTCCAAAGCAGACCACTATTATCTAACCCAACTTGATGAATGTTCTATTCATATCAACAGATTTTAATAAACATTAATGTGTTGGAAAATTTGAAATAATAATTCCATTAACAGCACATATTAATAAATATGACCACATATAATTTAGGCATTATTATGATAAGTTATTAAATAATGTTTTATTTTTTAGCAGTGTAAACAATATACATATTTAAATTAATATTATTAACATTCAGTGTTCATTTTATCCTAGCTTCATTTACATTAAAGGTATTATTTATACATTCAATTGCTTTAAAAGTAAAGCCTCTATATTTGCTTTTATTTTAAAACTTTCATTTACTGATGTAGTAATGATGAATTTAATTATTTGACACAGCATATTACAGAACAAAAAAAGACAAGTAAAGGTTCATATCATTCCAACTAATTTCAATAATTATATGATTTCATTTATTAAAAAAAAAATCCAATATGAAATAGGTTTAAAACATTAAGAACTTTATTTTAAAATATGTCTGTGCTATACTTTACAATAAAGTAAAATATACATATATTTTTTTCCTTCTATTATTTAGATCACAAGATAGTAAAACAAGCCAACTAAAGATTTAACTGCATCTTGCATTAAAATATTAAATTTATTTATTATTAGATAACTAAATAAATAAAATAAAAAACAACTTTATACATATTTTTACTTTTTGCAAGCAAGTGCACATATAAAATACATTTATGTATTCATGAGCTATACATTTCGATTAAATTCTAAAAATGTTTCTTTGTGACATTTGTTTCTATTAAAATTAATTATTATTTGGACCTGAATTTGTAAATATAATCTTTTTATTAATCCTTTACTTCCTAATAAACTATTATGATTAAAACCCATAACTAATCTGAAATCTTAAAATTATTTTTTAATTCACTGTAATTAGGTAGGTTAAGTGGTGTTCATGAAATGGGAAGTACTTGATCACTTCAATTATATATTTTTAAAATGGGCATTGAATATTTATGATAGAGATGAATGTAATATTGCAGTTGAAATGATCAGACAAAACAAATAAAAAACGACATCAATGAAGATAATTTTCTGAGATTGATCATATCAATCCCATCATATTCAAATACAGAGAAATGGAAAATATTGTAAGAATAGCTATAGGAACCATGTTAGGACAATGATAAATCAGAGAAAATAGCAAATTTATAATCAGAAAACAACTTTTTACCATAGCTGATCCACATTTCACAGAGTATTTAATGGTGTAGTTTACTTCCTAGAATAAAAGATATAAATAGTATTTCAATAAATAATACATAGGCAATGGTAAAACAGAAAGCATTTTCAAAAGCTATGATTATTATTTAGATATAAATGCCTATAGAAATTATTATGAAGATCAAGTTGAAAACATATATGAAGAAAATGAAAAAAAAAAAAGATTTGAATGCTCATTTGCTAAATTTGTTAGAGATTATAATCTGGAGATAAGAAATGAAAATGATGAAAGAATGATAAGTTTTTACAAAGAAAATAGATATCAAAATAATAATGAACATGTAGTTGAAAAAATCATTGTGAAAATTCCAAATGATAAGATTAATTTCAATTACACTTAACTAAGTTAAAATTAGATGTAGAAACTATTAAAATTAAATGTGCACATCATGGAACTAATGATTCTTTAATGATAGCAGAATTGAGATTATCTTTTAAATTAAAGAATAAGAAAAATTGATATATACATAAAAACTATTAAAAATATATTGAAAAATACATGATATATTTTTGGCTTAAAAAAAAAAAGCATAAATAATAAATCTATTTGATAAAATAAATTTTAAAAAAACAACAACAAACAAACCTGAATTAATAATGAAATAATGATAAAATAATAGAGAAAAAATGAACAAATGTAAATTCTATAGAAAATACAGATATGTATTGTATAAGATTTATTAGTAAATTGAATTATAAAATAGCCAAAGCTAGAAGACAATAACTAAAATATAGAAAAGATGAGAACTATATAAAAAAAATGTAGATATTGTACAGATTCTGCCACTCGGGTAAAGAGAGAGCGAGCACCAAAGTTAAGCACAAATTGTAATAATCCTATGGATACGAAAAGTTAATGCTTAATAATAAAATAACTTTTAAGATTTCACACTTCAATCCAAGTAATAGAGATGAAACAAGATAGGAGAAAAGATATAATTTAATTTAATCAAAAATTATACTAATGGTCAAGCCTAGCTATGTTCATAAAAATATTATAGACTATGATCAACTTTCCATCACTCCTAATTAACTGAAGAAAAATTAGAACTTCTATGGATTATGAACTTATATTAGATTTAAAATCAGGATGCCACCCAATACTGGGAAATCCACAGGAGGATATTCTATACCATCAGCATTATTAAACTATATCATGATTAATTTAGAAGAATATAAACTCTTATCTTTCAAGCTATTACAAAATTAATTTATTATATTTAAATGGTAAAAATTTATGAGAAGAGAGACAGGAGGCTAGATTAATAAATTAAAAAAAATATTAACTATACAATAACATTCATTGATTAAATTACCCTACATTATTTCTATAAATTTAATATTATACATTAAAACATACATAAAATATTAAGGCACTATTACATTAGGTTATAAAATGTAAATAAATAATAAATACATAAATATTACCATCCTTCAGGCGAGATCACACTTAAAACATGATTGGGTTATTGAATTGCAGTATTCCTTTTTTATCATACATAAATGAGTTTTGCACATTCTATTCAAATCTATTCACTGATTTGAAAGATGGGTATATAACTCATAAATATATACAAGTAGATAAATTTGTAACAAATGATAAAAGAAAAACTCAAAGATTTATTTGTGTGAAATAGATATAAAAAATAAAATAATCATAATTATTCAATATAATTATCAAGCATTTATAATTGAAAATAATTAGTCCAACTGTTTAAAAACAAATAAAGATAGAAAAAAAAAGTTAGAATAATTATATGTGTAATTAAAAAATGAAAACAGTTGCATAAATACCCAATCCAACTATCTCAATTAGTACAGAGATGATCTATGGCAGGAAAGGCTCACAATGATTAGAATACTGTACTGATGACATAAAAAATGATGAAGACTAAGTGATTTATAAATTGATAGCAATAAAAAATATAATGTTTAAATTAAAAAGATGATTCATCTTTCAAACATATAATAAAATTTTAACTGTAGAAATTATTTCTTTAGTTCCCATTCTTCTTTTTAAATGCAAATTAGAGAAAAAAATATTAATATGCAAACTCTATATTCCTTTGCAGTCAAGCATGTATTATGCAAAAATTCAATACAATAAAAAAAAAACCAAATAAATATGAAAGCACCATATAAATATATATCATTTTAAGTGATGTCAAAAAAAAAAAAGTTACTATTAAAAAGTTTTTTTGAGGAAGAAGAGTAGATTATGAAGTATATGTGAGTACAATTTATATAAAAGTATTTAGATATAAAACAATACAATAGAGAATGTAAATCAAAATATTATTATGACTATGTTGCTTTGAAAATGCTTGCATAGAAACAAACATTATTGGTATAATAGTTCAGAAAATTAGTTATAATAAACTTCAAATTATCCTAGATTGGGTTCATCACAATATTATAAACAAAATATAATGAATGAAAATAAAAAAGTAGATTTAGCTCATTCAGTTTGAAATAAATGCATAAGACATAAAATCATCAAGATAGAATTTTATTTACATTTGAAAACAATTACAAAACTAAATGGTAAATTTAATAAATTTTGTATAAAACTGATAAAAGGCTGATACATTTTAAAATTGTTATGGGAGACTTTAATGCTAAAATTGGTAAACAAATGAAAGTGCTGTAGGTAGTTTTGGTTATGGTAATAGAAATGAAAGAGGACATAGACTTGTGGAGTTTGCAGAAAAAGAAAAACTTTATATTACGAATTCTTTTTTTTTTTTTTGAGAAAAATGTTAAAAGGAAATAGACATGGAAGATCCAAATGAAAATATAACAGAATTGGATTATATTTTGACTAACAGAAAATACATATTTCAAGATTGTAATGTTTAGCACAGGAAGCGATCAACGATTAGTAAGATGTAAGATACGTGTTAATGCAAAACTAAAGAGGCAAAAATTATTAAGAAAAACAATATTTACAGTTGATATTGCTAATCTTCAGAAGCATTCTAATGAATTTAAATTGGAACTTACAAATCGGTTTCAAGTATTTGTAGATTTTGAACATGATTCAGATTTGAATGAAATTATTAT
Source organism: Epiperipatus broadwayi (assembly GCA_028023455.1). Classification (NCBI taxonomy): domain Eukaryota; kingdom Metazoa; phylum Onychophora; class Udeonychophora; order Euonychophora; family Peripatidae; genus Epiperipatus; species Epiperipatus broadwayi. Next base: position 9,287,308 of record JAQFVV010006222.1, read on the forward strand.
GAAAATAACTGATACACTTTTAAAAACTGCAACAAAGATAGTGGTAGAAAAAAGCAGCAATTGACCAATAAAATTTCTACTGAGACTAGAGAATTTATGAAGAAAAGAAGGAATATGAAGATATACAAAAATGATGCATTAAAAAGGATTTAATATCTCAAATTTTGTACTATAGAGCGAAAAAGAGTTGAAAATGATATAAGAAAGTATAACTGCGAACTAGCAAGGAAAGCTCTAGAAGAGAATAAAAGTCTCAAGAGTGTACAACAACATTTTGGTATTGGTAGGAAATTTATATCTGCAATAAGAAAAAAAGACGGAATTATTACTAAAAAGAGAGATGACATCATGAAATGGATAGAAAACTTCTATCAAGAATTATATAGTAATAAACAACAAGTACCTCCTATATCTATTACATCTTCAGAATTGCCCAGAATTTTAAATGAAGAAGTAAGACATGCAATTAAATATATGAAGAAAGGAAAGGCTCTAGGTAATGATGGAATTATAATTGATATACTAAAAGAAAAAGGTGAAGAAATAGAGAATTTTTTAGCAAAGTTATATACCAAATGTCTAAATGATAAAGATGTACCAGATAATTGGAAGAATGCAGTATTAATATTAATATTTTAAAAAGGTGATAAAGAAGATATTAGAAATTAGATACATGCAATAAATTACTTAAAATAGGAACAATAAAGCAACATTTATATTAGGTACACATAATAATAAAACTATTTACAATAGTGACATAAACTTTTAATGCAATAATTAAATGAGAATGTGTCTGCATATTTAAATATAAAGGAATACTATTTTGAACAATTTAAATTTAAAATAAAATGTCAATTATTGTGAGAACGGTAAATAAATAATCATTTATTTTAATATTTTAATACAAATATTTGTTATAACATTGTGATTTGTATATTTAATTTTAATTTAGAAGGGATTTGAACTCGGACTAAATCCATTCTAAATTACATTAATTTTAGTATAGACAATAAAGTATAATAGTATTTAAATATTACATATTTAATTTTATTAAAATATAATATTTTATTTAAATGTTTTAAAATGTCAAGTGCATACCTCTCAACTGGTCTAATAAATAACAAAACATCTGAAAAATATTCATCTGGTAAAATGCATTTTAAAAAATAAAATTTAAAGATGTTTTTAATATGGAAAATTATAAGCTATTTTGCTAATGCTAATACATCAAAAGTTATTTACTACTATAGTTTAAAGCAAATATTTAAAAAATTGGTACACACTTGCATGTATTTGTTTTAACACAGTTTTAAATATTGATGGAAATAATCTTTGTAAACAATTTTCTTAGAAATGCTAGTGAATTTCACTTTTCAGGCAATTATTAATTATCCACTCTATACTATACAAATGAAGAAAAACAACTTGTGGGTTTTGTAAAGTTTACCACATAAATGAATTGATTCAAAAGATAAAATTTCTACATCATTTATTGTTCTACCAGACTTAATTCATCTTCATCCTCAGTGATTTTTTTAAAAAATATACTAAAAAATTTTAAGTGAAATTTAGATTATACAGGATATTTGTTTTTACTTATTATTATATATATATATAATCACTTTGTTAAAATAAAAAGACAAGAGGAAAGCTCAGTAAAAAAAAAAAAGAGGTTCTATAAGTAATGTAATTTAAATTCTGTATAGTATTATAATTTCAATATCATGACTTACTATGTAGGTGATTTGTTTTGATGAGAGATTATTAATTAATATTATTTATCCATAATTTAAATATAAGTTTATATATTTTATTGGTCTCTAAAGTTGTATATGCTGTTACTATTAAAAACCATAAGGTATCTAAAGAGTAAGTGTAAATGATTATATAGTTTGAAATATTTGATAATAATTACCCTTTTTGTTTATCAATATAGGCATGTTAAAGACTGTATGAAGATTTATATAATTAATTACTTTTGTGACAATAAGACTGACATATAAATAATATTATTGCTTAGTAAAGGAAAGCTTCTAGCAACATACAGCGTAGTCTTTTATTGATAGACATTAGCCATTATATGCAATAAAAATTTATTTTCAAGTGAATTATTTCAATTCAAAAATGCGCTTGATATTTTAACTTATATTCATAAAAATAATTTGACCGCTTCGTATCCAAATTTAAACATATCATTAAGAATATTATTAACTCTTGCTACAAGCTAGGGGAGAGAGAAATCATTTTTGAAATTAAAAATTATAAAAAGATTGGCTGATAAATTTGTCAATGATAGCTAAGTGTGATGATATTGTATCTAAATTTAGTTCTCCTAAAAGCTTGGGAAATAAATTTATAATTATGTAATAATTTTTTTCCATTGTTATCTTTAATAAAACATTAAAATGTATATAAAATCATGTAGAATTTTTTTTTATTTGGGGGAGGGGCACCAAATATTGTTTTGCATAAGGGCGCTGATGATTTCTCACCAACAGTAAAAGTTTCACTCAGTGCTTCAATCCAACAGAGAATGAATATTTTGGCTGGCTACTTAAAAAAAAATCTCCAACTCAACTCTGAGTTTGAATCTCATGTTATCACATGCATATAGATTGGCACAAATTGATATACTATGAGGCTAATAACGAAAAAGAGAAAAATATAAATAATCGATAATTTAATTCATGATTTTAATATTATCAATAACAATTATAATTTAAAATAACATTTGATTAAATTGTGAATTAAAAATATAAATTCTAAAATAGTTTAGTATGTATATCAGTCATAATCACAATTCCTTTTTTTTTTTTTTAAATCGAAATAATAAATATATGTTATTTCTTTTAACGTTACATAAATGTTGTTGTTGTTGTTTTTTTTTTTTTGACAAATGATGAAATTGAAAAAATACATTAAGTTCGAATACGTTCGCCTCTGGTTCTAACAAGTTCATACATGCCATTAACATATAAATAAGTTCATATGATTTCATAAGCACTAATGTATTGATTTAAAACAGCTAAAAGTCAGGTAATCGAATTACCGAAGGAGAAAGACACGACATTATTAATAAATGAATATCTCAATAGTGTAAATAATTACTATCAATTATAAAATTAGCCTCTTTGTTTTATAATAGGTTTTGGATTTAAAATAAAATATGGGATATTTACCTAAAAAAAAATTGGAAAAAAAATTGGAAAAAAAATTTTCCAAACGGTTTTAACTTAACTTCAACAAAAATATTGAAGTTTCTTAATTGATTTATAAAACGTTAAGCAAATAGCTAATGTAAGTTTTCAACAAAAGATAGCTCTATCATTCAAGGTAAGGTGACAATCTGATAAAGCAAACAGATAACGCCTGGCTAAAATTTCGAGCTGCACAGTTAAAAAATGAAATCTCTTAAATTTTTAAGATGAGTAAAAGCTATTTCTTTAATAATAAATTATAAATGTTTTTATTTTGGTAATAAAATTTTAGGATTTAAATAAATATACTTAAACAGATGCACGACTTTAAACACACACACACATACAGTGAAATCATTGCTATAAACAAAATTAATTTTGTTCCTATTTTTTAAAAAAAAAAAAAAATTAATACAAATCTAACCTTACATTTCTTACTTCATAGTCATTTTAATAAGTAATAATATCTATTAATGTTATTCATATTTTATATAGACATGACTTTTGAATCACGTAACCGATATAATGGCAAAACATTAATTTGCTACTGTAGAATCCTTAAAATAATATTTTAATTTTACAAATTTCTCTAATTAGCGTAAACTTTTACAAAGCTATTAAAAGAAAAAAACACTCAAAACAAATTAATTTGACAAGATATTAAAAAAACAACAACATGCATACAGTAGCTATATTAACAATAACGTTATTCGTTTTAATAGAACAAAAGTATTTAATTCTCAAATTTATTAAATAACATTTAATTCATTTTAATATCATAAAGTAAATTATGAAACAATAATATTGTAAATGCAATAATGTAAAAAAAAAAAAAAGTGATAAAATAAAAAAAGTAACTGAATTATATTATAATCATTATTGCTGTTGAGCGTCGCGACATTCTGCGAAAACTATACTCATGGATGTAAACAAAAAAAATATTTTTGAAGGTACAATAAAAAAAGCCTACAAATAAAAAAATTTCAATACATACACTGTCATATTTCCGGCACCCCTAATAACAACTGGATCGGGAACAATTGTAACCATAGAATCATCCACCATTCGTTCTTCTTCATCTTCTTCCTCATAAATTGCATCGAAATCCGCCATTTTATTACAAATGCATGATGGGAGAAAACTTTTTAGGGAAGCAAGTAATCTGGCAATCACTGTCCTCCGGAAAATACACTGAAATACTTTATAAGAGTAGTAAGCCGCTAATTACTTTTACTCTAACTGGTGCGAAAAAATTCTTTGTTTGAATCTAATATAGCGTGACCTAGAAAGCATATTAACTTCTTTTTTTTTTTAAGTATTGTAAACCTAAGACTAATTATTTGTTGTTTAAGGTGTATTTTTTTTAAGTTTTGTTTATTTGCACGTATTAATTAAATAATCACGTATTAATTTTGAAATTATAATTTTTAAAAATGCCGTACTCAAGCTAATAAAGTTGTATTAGTATTTTACCTATATTTTATCTTTAATAAAATGTATTGTTAAATTTATAAATTTTGTTTATAATTTAACAATTCAGAATAAAAATTTCACTTGTTTATTTAATACTTTATTTTTAAGTTTTTTTTTCGTAAAAATTGATATCTTTTTTTTTTAAAATATGGTATTATATATAAATATGGTATTATTTTTATATTTTTTAAATGTTGTAAATTGCGTGCACACACAAGAATTGGATAAAATAACAAACGTATGATAATCGTATTAATATATTGCAATTTTACCATTTACATTAAACACTAGTGTATTATTCGTGATATGGAATTTATTTATATAACATTTGAATAGTGGCTAGTAGAATAAGCTATTCTCTCATGTATAAAAACTTGTAGATATCTGGGAGATTGCGATAGATGAAATAATTACATCTTACTTTTTTTCAAAAATGGCCCACTAAAATTCAAACTTAAGTCTGATAATAAGGCAGGAGATGGGAAAGAATAATATCCTCATATTCTTTCATTAATATTTGCATAAATTGTAATGATTAAGAAAACAGTAAGATATGATTGTCTAAATTATGATTGTTCTATTATCAAGGTAGTCGAGTTGCAAAACTTTTTGAAATTGCCAGAGAAAACCTTTTTGCAGTATTCAAGGTCAAGGTATAAACATATATAATGTATAATGAATATGTAAATAATAATAATAATAATTGCATAATAATAAGAGTATGTAAAATAAGAATAATTGTATTATAATAAGAGTACAATGGTGTAGAATAAAACTGATAACTGTAATGTATAATGAATATGTAAAATAAGAAGTAATAATTGTATAATAAGAAGAGTATGTAAAATAAGAATAATAATTGTATAATAATAAGAGTACAATAATAAATGTAGAATACAAGTAATAATTATAATATATAATGAATATGTAAAATAAGAATAACTGTATAGCAATTATGTATAATGATTGTGAAAAATTACAATGTTGTTAAATCATAGAAAGCCCAACTGACCTTATAGGGTCAGAAAACTGTGTAAAATACCATATATGGTGAGAAATGTAAAAACACTGTGTGTATGTGGAAACGTATGTGAAAACATCGTATATGGTTAGGAATGTAAAAAACTGCAGAAGTCTTAAGGGGTATATAAACCTCCATAACCTGATCTAATTGTTCCGAGTTTTAATTATTAGTCAGAGACTCCTGCCTCTGTAAGTCCACAGCAGGACTAGGGTTATTATATGCAGGTCACCATGACCTTTTATTATTTATTTACGCCTTATAATAGGCGATGTATATAGTTAAAATTATTCGTATTAAACTATAATCTTACCATCTCAATTCTGCCTTTGTCCATTTATTTACTTGCTGGTCTTAAGACACAGCATATTGGCGCAGTTGACACAGGAATCGAATCTGAAAGCAAGTGGCAGTCAATACAGGAACCGAACTACATTAAAAATTGGCTCAGTCATCATAGGATCGAATCTGGAAATAATTGCCTAAACAGCAAGCTGAGACAAATTATAAGTGGATTTGAATTAACAGAGAAATGGCGAGCATATCGCAAGTTTCTATTTGCGAATTTAATATACAAAATCCGAGTGATTGGCCACTGTATGTTCAGAGGATCAAAAGCTACTTTATACTAAATAGTATTACCGAGAATACTATAAAAGTAGCCTCATTACTTTGCTTCGCAGGCGAGAGGGTAATCGAAATAGCGAACAAACTATGTGGAAATTCGCCGGAGACGCAGAAATACGATGAGCTCTTAACACAGCTAAATGAATATTTCAATCCCCAACCATCCAAGTTTATTGCTCGATTGCACTTTAGAGGCAGAAGATAAAGAAAGAATGAGAAAATAAAAGAATATGACATTGGTTTAAGAGAGATGGCAAAGCCTGCCTTTACGGTAAATATTTAGAAGAAGCTCTTCTAGAACAGCTATTATATGGAATAATTGATGACCAATTTAGGCAGATCTTATTGGCAATAAAAGTTTTTACTTACGAAGAAGCTATCAGATGTGCAACAGCTTATGAACTACTACTTGATCAAGTGAGAGAGTTCAGAAGTTACACGAGACCAGAACCACTTCAAACTACAATATTTAAAACGTTTGAAGTTAAATCCAAAACCAATAAACAAATTAAATGTTTCTGATGTAGAAAAATCGGTCACAAAGTCCATGATTGCAGTTTACTAGAAACTGAAAGTTATCGGAAAATAATTGAGTATCCTGAAAGCTGGCACCACCATAAAAAGCCTAACAGAGAACTGATGTGTGAAGTGATGGAAAGTAGCTACATAAAAAGTGCTACTACAGACGAATCTGATCAAATTATGATAAATGTAAAACTATTCAGCAAACCATTAAGCATGGAAATTGATAGCGGATCAAGGATATCGCTGATAAAAAGCAGAGATTGGGAAAGGGTAATTCAGAATCTAAAATTCTCTCCAAGGATAGAGAAAACAACTCAAGGCCTGGGATGCTAATACAAATCCCATAAGGATATTAGGAGTTGCAAATGTAAAGGTAGAAACAACGAAAACTAAAGAAATACTACCAATATATATTGTGAACAGAGATATTAACCTGATCATTGGCCGTGAGTGGTTCACGCCCCTAGGCATAAAATATGCGTTATAAAAAAAATCGACATAGAATTGCAAGTCAAAAATAATTGCGCCAGCTTATTCAAAAAAAAAACAGGAAAATTAAAAACCTCGCCTGTAGATATAGAGTTAAGAGACAGAGGAAAACCTATTGTAACAAAATTTCGGAAAGTATCTATAGCACAGCAAAAATTGGCGCATCGAAACCACCATCAACAAACAGTAAATTGGCGAAGCACAGCAAAGACCGCCAGCAACCGTCTCAACTCAAAGACTATGTTAGGTGAAAAACCATACTTCTGGAGTGGGAGAGGAGTGCAGTATTCAAGGTCAAGTTATAAACATATATAATGTATAATGAATGTGTAAATAATATTAATAATTGTATAATAATAAGAGTATGTAAAATAAGAATAATTGTATAATAATAAGAGTACATATTATGGTGTAGAATAAAACTGATAACTGTAATGTATAATGAATATGTAAAATAAGAAGAAGTAATTGTATAATAAGAAGAGTATGTAAAATAAGAATAATAATTGTATAATAATAAGAGTACAATAATAAATGTAGAATAAAAGTAATAACTATAATATATAATGAATATGTAAAATAAGAATAACTGTGTATAACGATTGTGTAAAATTACAATGTTGTTAAATCATAGAAAGCCCAGCTGACCTTATAGGGTCAGAAAACTGTGTAAAATACCATATAGGGTGAGAAATGTAAAAACACTGCGTATATGTGAAAACACCATATATGATTAGGAATGTAAGAGACTCCAGAAATCTTGAGGGGTATATAAACCCCCATAACCTGATCTAATTGATCTGAGTTTTAATTATTAGTCAGAGACTCCTGCCTCTGTAAGTCCAAAGCAGTACTAGGGTTATTATATGTAGGTCACCATGACCTTTTATTATTTATTTACGCCTTATAATAGGCGATGTATATAGTTAAAATTATTCGTATTAAACTATAATCTTACCATCTCAATTCTGCCTTTGTCCATTTATTTACTTGCTGGTCTTAAGACACAGCACTTTTCTAATTGTTAAAAAAAATATAAATGATGATTTTGCTCATCTCTTGATCAAATTTTTACCACATCATAACATTTGCATTATAAAAAAGTAACTTTGAAATGATAGTTTAGTTCTATTTATAAAACTAATGGTGTATTATTTTGATAGATAATGGAATGTTCAGATGTGGCTTGACATCTGCTTTGCTTGCTTTGACTTGTGGATATAAATTGTGGACTGAATTTTAATATGAAATAAAGATTTCTATAAGGTGATAAAATGGGTCCATTATTAGAAGAACTGATAATCAAAAGACTAGATCAATTTTTAATTGAATAATAAAGAGTTAAGCAGCTTCAGAATACTGTTTACCTTGTAATATTTAGCATAATTATAAGATGATGAAGAGGTAAATGTAACTAAATTGATTCCCTGCTGAGTAAATTTAAAAAAAAAAAAATTCAAGTTGATTAAATGAATAGAATTGTTGACGTCACTTGAATATTACAATCTCCTGATTACTGTCTATACTGTTATTGCTATTATTAGACATTTTGAGATATGATGATAATAAAGCTTTTTGCATCATTATAGAAGAGAAAGCTTGTGATAGAACTTTTTGAAATATTATAGAGGCCTTGGACCTACAATAAGTTTTTGGTAAATAGTGATTAAAAATGAAGAAATCACTAGAGAATGAAGATTTTCCAACTATTTTCTTAGTGTTAAAATCTTTGACCATTTTCTAGTTAAATCATGCATGTTTTGTAAATTTATTTTGTAATTTTATAACTCAAAATTTTTATCATTTATCTATGTACATAATTTTTTCCCTACACGGAACACTACTTTTTCAACTAATTTTTTCATTATATCGTGTTTTCATAAGATATTTTTATGTAGGTATATCCAATTAAAATTTTTGTTAGACCTATAATCACTCCTTTAAGCTTATCTACTCTTGTGTTTACTTCAACTTATTCTCATAAATAATATTATATAAATTAGAAATTCATATGACATTACAATACTAGCCAAAAAACTAAACTTTACTAAAATCTCTTCCACAACTATGGTTGCATCTATTAATATATAGAGCTTTCCTAGTTTAGTTTTTGATTAGTATTGTAATACTATATGAATTTTTATTTATAGTATATCATTAGACAATATTTAATAATATTATGTGTATACATTTAATTCTTTATAATAATAAAAATAATAGAGTTAATAATTTAAAGGACTGAAAGTTGAAACACTAAAAATGAATTTCAAAATTATAAATAATTTTATATTTCTTTTTTTTTCCACTGTCCATCTGTAGTCTTTTTAATTCAAGAATGGGGAAATTTGTTTATTTTTATTATCTTTTTTCATATCAAGTTCATTTTATTACATTTGGATATATGATCGTTATGTTTAAATGTTAATTCTAAATGAAATTTGTTTTCTATTCTGATTTTAGACACTAAATTTTAAACTATTTTTCATTACTATTTCATTAGCATATATTTAAAATATATATATATTTTTTAATAAAATCATACATATAGTTTGTATTAGAAAAATGATTATAGACAGAAACAAAGTGCAAATGATTTTCATGATGCATTTTGATTAAATAAGTCTCATCAGGTAATTTAAATCATCTAACATCTCCCAATGTCTATTTGATGTTGTTCACTATTTTATCTAATAATTTTATAATCCATGAAAACGTTATTGTTCTTAAATGATATATTTATATTACATTTATATATACTGATATTACATTTATATATGTTTGCCTGCTATTGGAAATCTAAAAGGCATATATTTAATAACTGCTTTCTATCAGTGACTTTTCAGATTGAGAAGAGTGATAGCTGATTAGTGCAACTGAAAAACTGTCTTCTCAGTAATAGGCCATCCTGTCGTAGTCTCAATTATGTCAATTATTGTTTTTTGTTATAAACAAGGCTTGATTGTGATCTTTGTTAATCTTCAGCCAACCCTTCCTAATTTTATCTGGATTATGTATATAGTTACTGTAGATATTGTTTGTACTGGTTCCTTGCTAATATCAATGATTTTTTTTTAAATTAAAAAAATATCTATATATATTGTGAAGGTAGCTTCAAAATCGCTACCACAACAAACCTTAGCCATCTAAAATAATGGAATGTTTTTTTTTATGTAATTAGCATCTAAAGATTAAATAAGTTTTTGCTAGAACACTTTTGGAGAAAATAAATATTTTCATATTTTTAACAGTGTAATAACTACATCTTAAGTACTGGGAATGATGGGTAATTTACTGTGAAAAACACATATGTATTAGTAATAAAATTTTATTACTAAGAAAATATCAATCTTGAACCCTGCCACTGAAGTCGATTCTAGTTACCATGGCTAATAATAGAAAAGCCAAACTGATGCAGAAACAAATCTGGGTCTAAATCAAGATCGGCCAGACAACAGTCTATCATGTTTTCCTTATCCTGAATGGCTTGATACAAGAGTGTCATTCTAGGGGCAGACTTTCTCCACATGAACCACTGTCATTGATTTCTCTGACAAAGTAGTTAGGGTGAATGATGAGATTTACCTACTTGAGGTTGATTGTATGATATCTATGATCCCAGAGGCATTGATTGAGAGTAAAATTGCAGAGTCCAATTTACTTGGAGGTGATAAGAAAGAAAAATTTTGATCTGTTATCATTGAATTTGGCCCTATTTTCTCCGAAATACCAGGGATAATAGAGGGTTTCCAGCAGAGAATAAAACTAATTCATGACCAACCCTTTTAATCCAAGTCATACCCTATTCCATACCAGTATCGTGAAGAGATATCTAGGCAGTTTAATAAAATGCTAGATTGGGGGATTATTTCCAAATGTTCTTCATCTTACTGTAATCCAATAGTAATGGTGAAGAAGAAAGATGGGTCAATGAGATTTTGTTTAGACGCTCGTCAAACAAAATTACGATTCCTAACCGTAACATTCCATCACCGATTCATGATTTATTCGTAAAGTTTGGAAATAAGAGTGTTTTCTACTTTCGATCTTATTGGCAGATCGCGCTCCATCCAGATGATCGCCAATACACTGCCTTTCAATACGAGGGTTTTACGTACCATTTTAATAGGATGCCATTTGGATTGATCAATAGTGGTGCTGGTTTAACATGATGCCTGGATAGAACCCTATCACCTGAGGTCAAACAGATCACAATAATTTATGTGGATGATGTTATCATTGCAACAGCCACCATTGAAGAACATCTTCAACACCTATATTTGTTTTTCAAAGAGTGCTATAACAAGGGAATTAAGATCAACTTCAAGAAGAGCACATTAGCATGTAGCGAAGTGATCTTCCTTGGTCATATCATTGGATGCAATGGGATGAGACCTCGTGCCATACAGAACTTTTCAAAACCCACAAATAGAAAACAAATCAGGTCATTTTTAGGGCTGTGCAACTTCTATAATCATTTCTACCAGAAGTTCTCAGACTGTATGGAACTGTTGCTGAAATTAATCCGGAAAGATGGAAATGGACTGAGGAGCAAGATAAGGCATTTGAAGAGATTAAAACAGGATTTTTACAGCAAACCGTGTTAGTTTTTCCTGATTTTAACAAACCGTTCATTTCTAAACAGACAGTAGTGGTTTCAGATTGGGGGTAACATTATCTCAAATACAGGAGGATGGCCAACCTGGTGTCCTCTATTTTATTAGCTGGCTCCTGAAAGGTCCAGAAATCAATTATACAGTAACAGAGAAGGAGGCACTAGCAATAGTGTGGGCCTTCCACAAGTTTCGACATATGCTTCTTGGATCAGAGGTGATAGTGGTCACTGACCATAAGAGCCTTGAATTCCTGAATTACAGCTATCTGATTAACAGTCACCTAGTCAGATTGAGTTTACTTTACAGGAATGTAAAGGATCCAAGAATGTGGTGGCAAATGTGCTGAGTCGAAACCCATGCAGGTCTGAACAAAATCACCTTTCGGTAGACAATGCCTACATTGCTAATATCAACCTAATGATTGATAACAATGTAGAGGATGATTTAGAAGCTTTGCCTGGAATTCAATTTCACGATCCAAATCTAAAACCAATCATGGAGGCATTAAAAGAAAAGGAAGTTCTGCATGGGCCGAAAAATCTTACACATTATAAGCTAGAAAATGCGGTCTTGCTTTATAAACCAAACTTAAACATTGAAGAGTGGAGAGTAGTAATACCTAAGTCACTAATAACCCTACTCATAATGTATGTTAATTGTTTATATGGTCACTATGGTGCCCATAAGACAGAACATACTCTTAAAAACTGGTTTTACTGGCCCACAATGTATAAAGACATTTTGAAATCACTCCGAGATTGTCTAGGGTGCTTACATGCCAAGCCAGTAAATCAGAATTACTCTAATTTGACTAAATCAATAATACCAGAAAGACCTAATGAGATCGACCCCTGCCATTCTTCAATAAAAAAAAATCTATTGGTAGCCTATGATCTCTTCTCCAAATATGTTACAGATTACCCGATGCCCCAGGCTAATACCAGAAACACTCAAGATATTAGACACCCTCCAATTTATTAGGATAGGGAGGCCAAGAACCATATTAACAGATCATTGTACTCCTTTCCTATCTAAAGAATGGAAAAATTGGGTGGAGAAATCACAAATCCAACATGTGAACGCATAATGTGAGAATTAGGACGGTTGTTCAGGACATACCTAGAGGATGAGCATAAGGGATGGAAAAAGCAGATGGAGCTTGTGGTAAATTTCATCAATTGGAGTGTGAATGAATCAACTGGATTCACACCCATTGAATTACATTTTGTGTAAACTCACACCAATACTATTTGTAAAATATACACCCACAGCACAACACAAATTCAAATTCAGAAGTGGTAAGACAAAAAGCCCACCAACGAATGACTAGCAGAGCAAAGCAAAGAAATAAAAAATGAAAGAAATACACATAGTTTTAAATTAGGTGATAAGGTATTAATAAAGACTCCTCATGTAAGTAGACCTTGTGAAAATAAATATCAAAAATTCTACTTACCATTTGAAGGACCTTATACTATCACATGTCCTAATGCCTTTTGGGTAGATGTAAAGGGAGAAATGAGAGGTACATACAATGCAAGAATATTGACACCATATCTTGGTCAATCAATAGAATAGTATGAGATGAGTAATTTCATCACCAACTAATGGTTAATAGTAGAAATGATAATGAAGTTAAGAAAAAAATGAGAGAACATAAAAAAAAAAGTTAGGGTTATAAAGATTTAATATATTGTATTTATGAGGGTATGCTTCAGTAGACATACTGGTATACCTTAAAACTGACACAGTTTTTTTGAGTAAATCCACGCCTAGCGATGGATGCTCTAGTTCACATCCTCAAAATCCAATAAGTGTCTAGAAAAGAGCAGGAGAGAGACTAGTGAACAAAGATAGTATCATCTGTTATAGAGATACATAGATGGTCAGGTTCATACCATAAAATTGAACAGCAAAATATATATTGAAACAGGGCTGAGTTCGATCCCTGTTTCAAAAGTAAACTTTGCTATATGTGCATCAATATAGCCCAATTAATTGAATTTATTTATTTCTAATATTTATATTTATAACTAGATAGGGATTAAAAAAGGTTAAAATAAACAGAAGAGGTGGGGGTATGTGTGCTCTTTGTTTTATGGAAACGTGTGTATATATTTTGCTGGATAGAGTAATATGAAAGAATAAAACAAAAAGTATAAATGCAGATATAGAAATGTTTTATTTTTCAAGATGGAAACTTTTCAATTTCCTTTTGGAGAAGTTAAATGAAAAAAAGATAGCAAAAAGAACTTGATCGATATCTAAAGAATTTAATTACAGAGATTTAAGTTTGGATTCAAAAGAATTTCGATGAAAACAAAAGGAGAATGAAATTAGATTTTGATGTGCGAAAAGCTTTTGTTAAAAAAGAATCTGGATTTTTGAGGGGCAAAACTTGCTAAAAAAGTTTATTCTATTGCTGATTTTTGTATAGAGTGCTGTGAGGGAGAATTGTTTTAGAAATGGCTGATAGAATTGTGTGCAAGCTGGCTTAAGAAAGTGTAAGCTTGCCGGGCAGTGCAATCCCGCCCCATGAAGGTCCGAAGGTGGCTGCAAAAAGGGTAACCATCGAAGATAGAAACTAATTGCTCCAAAGTTGAAATTAAATTCAAAAAAGGAATGGAATCAACATGCAAGAATATAGGACAGCCGGAATAAATAATCAAATTTGATTGCCATGATATCAATTCAAAAAAGGAATGGAATCAACATACAAGAATATAGGACAGCCGGAATAAATAATCAAATTTGATCGCCATGATATCAAGTGCTATAAAAAAAAGGAATCAAAACGAATGAAATTTTTTTACTTTTGATAATCCATCGTTTTCTCCGGGGAAGAAAAGCAATTCAGGTATGTGCACATTCAACAGTATGCTAATTAGTGTTCCAGATAGTGTCTGAAAACTTTCTTATCAGGAACAATATGCATAAACTTTAAAAAAAAAAAAGAATCAAAGAAAAAGAAATGATTTTTCTTACTGGTATGAACCTGATGTATGACATATTTATCTGATTTTATACATATCTACACAGTGTGTGAATGCATGCATTTTTCTTAGTAAATAAAGAGCACAAAATCAAATAATATTTAATCAGGGTATAAATAAAATAGTGTACAAAATTTTAAAAATGAAATATACGTTTATTGGTATTGTTTATTTAGGTCTGTTTTTATAAAAGTACAAAGAATTTAGAATAGTATATCAAATGTATTTTAGTATAGTAACCCAACCCCCCTATAGATTTCCTTCGATTTGTCAATCACCTGCCCTGAGTAGAGCTAGTCAAGGGCATTTCCATATTGGTATTCCAGCTCTCCCAGCATAATTCTTATAAATTAATATATATATGTGCTTTGCGCACAGGTAATGAAGCTATTAATAAATTGTCATGAAATTTATCAAAATTTTACCGCCAAGTGCTTTTGGGACAGTCTACAGTCCCATATTCATGGCAAGTTATTCTGTTAATAACTGTAAAACTATGCAAATTTATGTGCAGATGTTACATGGACCATTTACGAGATAGGGAATAGCAGGCCTCTCTTCTGTTGATTGCCGATGAGTCAGCCGCAATGAAGTAAGCTTCCCTAACTTTACGTTTGGTGTCGTTTGTTTCAGAGCAAATGACACTGGCTGTGGTAGGTAGAAAAGCATGTCCAGTGTTTCTCTCATGTTCGACAAAAATCGTATTACCTTCATACTTTGTTTTGGTTTTATTGTAAAGGTATCGGTGTTGAGCTACTCTGGTGGCAATGTTAGTTTTGCTCTCTCCATAATGTTGCCATACAATTTCTTTGGGGGCAGGTAATTTTGTACACAACTTGAGGGGTGAGTTCAGGTTTGATCCTGTCTTTGGTATTATTTATCAGTCTATTGGTGTTGGGAGGTGAACGAAAAGCGACTTCAAAGTCACATGATAGTTGATTGATAAGGCTTTTAGCTGTAGAGTGAACATATGGGATTAAGATTCTTGGTTTGTTTTCTTTCTTGTGGTTCTGGTTTATTTTATAGAAAAAATTGTTGACTTTTCTGTTGATGGATGAATAAGTGTGTCCTGTTGTCCTTAAATCAGTTATATAATTGATGAGATTTTTTCTTTTATCTGCCTCATATTTGCACAAGTTATGGTTCCTAAACATGAATGAAGAGAGGGCTGCAAGTTTGTGTGAGTGCGGCACATAAGAATTAGGGTTTGTCAAGCCTCTTACTTCCAAAGGTTTGACTACCATTTGGTAGTCCAGCTTATCTATATTTTTGCTAACACATATGTCGAGGTATTTGACCTGTTTGTCTTGGTTTTCCCAAGTAGTAGTAAAAGTAAGCTTGGTATTATTCTGGAGGCTATTGTGAAGATTAGTGATGTCGTCTGGGGCAGCAATAAATATGTCATCAATGTAGCGTGTATATATCATATGTGAGGTTGACATGAAGAGTGCAGGTAGTATTAGCTTCTCGTAATGGTCAAGTACAACACTTGCCATTATACCACTAAATGGGAGGCCCATCGGCCATCTGTTGTTCATACTAAACCACTTATCTCTGAAAACAGCAATTATATTTAAATCAAGCCATTTTAAAAAATCGATGATGAATTTGGCACATGTAGGTGGGCAGTTTCTTGCAATTAATGTATCGTTGACTATTTCGATAGATTGTTTACGGTCAAGGAAGCCATATAGCTCTGCCACATCAAATGATGCAATTTTAAAATTAGCTGATATAAACACGTATTTACTTTTTCCTACAAACATGAAAGATGATTTAATGGTGTAATCGCCAAAGCCTAATGTATCAATAAGCCAGCGATTGACCAAAACTGCCATGTTGAAATAGTGTGCCCTGCCAAAATCAATCATAAGTCTCAAAGGTTTATCAGGCTTATGCAGCTTAATGTTAGCGAAGATTCTAGGAAGAGAAGAGGTTGACAGGTATATACGATGGTATTCGGCTTTTGTAAAGACGCTGTCACGATTTATTCATAGTATAGTGGATATAAATCTATCTCTGTTAAGCCTATTGTTGAAATTATTTAGATTTACAAATTTTAATTTTTTGATTTGTGTATTAATCTTAATATTATATTCATCGTCATCTATCAATACAAATCTGTTCCCCTTGTCTTCTTTTAAGCAAATGATGGAATGATCCGCTAGAATTTGATTTGTGTTAGTAATTTTCTTGTTCCAATCATTAGGATAATTTTTGCTATCCATGTGATAATTGGTTCCTTTAGTGGGTTGTCCATTAAAGCTGTTTCGACGTCAGCAACGATTTCCATTTTGGGATTCTTCCAGCATCCGCCTATGAATTTTGGACCTAATTCAAAAACTTCCTTAATCGTGTGTGGAATGTTTGTGTTTGTAAGGTTGACAAATGTGTTGCTGTTGAGCGCATCAAATTGAATATTTTGCTTTTTTGCTAAAAATTTTATTTTATTATTGAATTTCTTGAACAGACCGTTCATATGTCTATTGCATCTGTCGGTGATAAATGGAGGGATCAGGTAGTTGTCGGAAATTATGTTCCATCTTCTCGTTTCTTTTTTTAAGGCCCTTTTCCATCCTTTAATGATAGACATTAGTAGTTGTTTTTGTAAATTCATTTTGATTCTATCGTGATTATATACAGTCTTGTTAATAATAATTTTGCAACAGTTAGGTACAATTTTATACTGATAACATTTTGTAAAGAAATATATTCTCTGCTGAAATGTGCAAATTGACAGTCCAGTACGAAGTAGCTGCTGGTCTTGTGTGTTGTTCATGATATTGAAATAGTTAAGATTTTACTTCATTAACACTTAAATAAATTAATATATAATGTGCTCTGCATACAGGTAATGAAGCTATTAATAAATTGTCATGAAATTATCAAAATTTTACCACCAAGCGCTTTCGGGACAGTCTGCAGTCCCATATTCATGGCGAGTTATTCTGTTAATAACTGTAAACCTATGCAAATGTTATGCAAACTTATGTGCAGATGTTATGTGGACCATTTACGAGATAGGGAATAGCAGGTCTCTCTTCTTTTGATTGCCGATGGGTCAGCCGCAATGAAGTAAGCTTCCCTAACTTTACATTTGGTGTCGTTTGTTTCAGAGCAAACGACACTGGCTGTGGTAGGTAGAAAAGCATGTCCAGTGTATCTCTCGTGTTCGACAAAAATCGAATTACCTTCATACTTTGTTTTGGTTTTATTGTAAAGGTATCAGTGTTGAGCTACTCTGGTGGCAATTATAGTAATATAAGATTGGTGCTTGAGGTCATAAATTGACACTCATAAATATACTGGGTGAGAAATAGGAGTATAGTTTTCAAAATACTTTAAAAATAAATTATTTTTTTTAACAATTACGCATATACGTGTAGCGTTATATGCATACACGCAATCTTACAAATCGTTATATATATGCGTGATATATATATGGAAAACGGCAAATTCCGTTACAATATATATTTTACTCTAAGGAGATTCTCACTTGGAATAATATGTAATTACTGAGAGAGGGAATGCCAGGACAGGTATTTGAAATTGGGAGATTGAAGGAAACGGAAGAAAGTCAGTGTTGTGATTTTTCACAGATAACAAGGAAGTTTAATATAGCCAAAATGAACATGCTTTACACTCATTAGAAGATAAAATTTTGATCTATGATAAAATTTTGATCTTGTGTAGGGGAGGAGAATTGTGAATGTAGCTTCAAAATCACTACCACAACAAACCTTAGCCATCTGAAATAATGGAATGTTTTTTTTTATGTAATTAGCATCTAAAGATTAAATAAAAATAAGTTTTTGCTAGAACACTTTTGGAAAAAATAAATGTTTTCATATTTTTAACAGTGTAATAACTACATCTTAATTACTGAGAATGTTGGATAATTTACTGTGAAAAACACATATATTAGTAATAAAATTTTATTAGTAAGAAAATATCAATCTTGATAATAATAAAAAATCATACTAATTTACATATATGTTGATAATTGTATTGTGTTATGTTGAATAGACAATGACTTAAATAAAAAATAAATAAATCAAGTATGGTAATATCTAAATATAAGAGAGAGAATACTAATATAATATTTTAAATTTATGTTATAATTTTTTTAAAAAATGAATCTATATAAAAAAAATATTTTAAAAGATGCAACGCTTGAAATGCTAGTTTTTAAACAATAGGAATAACACTGGTATAAAAAGGAAACAATTATAAATTGTTTTTTATTCTTGTTCTGTGTTTGATCTGAAAAGTGAAGTTTTATTAGAACTATTATTTTAATATTTTTTATGCAAAATGGACATTTTTTAAAACAGTGTCTCAACAAATATTAGTGTTTTTCTAGTTAATTTGTCATTTGGAAAAAAATAGAGGAACTGAATAGAATTTTCTTATTCTAACTCAAGAGTCAGATTAGTCAAAATAATTTATCAATTTTTTTCCAAAAAAAAAGTTTTACGATTTTTGTTTAAAAGAAGCTAAAAAAAGAAATCAGAACAGTTGATTTAATTTAAAGTTTATATAGCCAATATTACAAGCAATAGATAGCTGTACTCTATAAATATATTCTTATTAAATGCAAACCACATATATATTTATATAAAGCTATATATATATAATTAAAATATGAGATACATTGGCTAGAAGGCTTAATTGTCATTAGGGTGGAGCATTTTCTTTTATCCACTATGGGCATATGAGTATTAATATTTAACTGTCTACAATTTATGTGCCTGAGAAGTTTGGATGCACATAATGAAAATCTACGTGAGGGGTAACATAAATCTACCTACTGCCAACTTAAATAAATTCAGGATGTGTTATATAAAATTAATCAGGAGTTCTTCAACATCTGTAATAAAAAATGCATAAACCATAAGAACTTTGTGTAAAGAGGACTCTGAAAAATAATTATGCTTTAACATATTGATTCATAAAAGATTGTAAAATTATGTTTTATTTTCTTTTGTATGAATCTGTATTTTTATTTATTATCTTGATCTTATAATTGGGGAAGTGCTATTTCTAATTCTACAGGAAACAGTCCAACAGAGTAGGGGAGGGGAAGATTGAAAAGTCTATTTTCTTTTTGTTTTTAATAAAATCTAGGTGATTTATTTTCTACCAAGAGATTGGTTCTCAACTATGCACATAAAATTAAGTGCTCCAATAGAATACTTAAAAGGTAAGAGTTTTTTTTAAAGCCACTGAATTATAAACAATGCTA
Source organism: Epiperipatus broadwayi (assembly GCA_028023455.1). Taxonomy (NCBI): domain Eukaryota; kingdom Metazoa; phylum Onychophora; class Udeonychophora; order Euonychophora; family Peripatidae; genus Epiperipatus; species Epiperipatus broadwayi. The sequence continues at coordinate 9,307,491 of JAQFVV010006222.1, forward strand.
CAATATGACATGACTTATATATAGATTATAGTATATGTGTTACTAATAGTATTTTTAAGATGTGATGAGTAAATGATTAACACTTTTAAAATAGTATTCTTTATAATTTTCTTTTCTATCATATTATGTGTTGTTTTATATTATACTTTTTCCACACTAGATATTGCATACTATATCTGAGGTTGCCTTTAAATTTTCATTGAGTTAGCAGTCTCACTTTTAATTAATAATTTTTTTTTATTATCTTGGATATATAGATGTCTATATTATGGGTGTCTATCATGGGAAGGGTGATTAGTTTTAAATTGTTTAAGTAAAGAAATGAATACTCATCATAGATATAAAAACTGTAAATACATAGGGATATATCCAAGTAATTTATGGGCATTGGTAAATATTTTTCTTTATTGAAATTTTTCTTTTCTAAATTGATTTGGAATTTATTTTATGTTTGAATATATCTTTTTTTTTTTTTTGTAAATAAATATTATGAAGTTTTGTTAATTGACAAGATCTCTGTAGTTTGTTGATCCAGCATTTACATTCAGTCATTTACATTCAATCCAGCATTTACATTCCATCCTATAATTAATATTTTACACATGCACATATCCACATTATTGTTTGATAAGCATGTGAGAGAATATTAAATAAAGGTTATTTCTTTCTAATAGATAGGATGCATACCTGTTAAGAGAGTCAAATGTGAATTCTTTCTGAGTTCGAATATCTGAGGCAAGGGTTTTGAAAAAGGAGTGGTGAGATGGTAGATGAACTGATTTAAATTACATGTAGATTTGATGGATAATGCTTAGGCTGGTCTATTAAAGATGGATGTAATCATGAGTCAGGTATTTCATCATGTTATCTCTAGCATCCTACATGAAGACCCTAGGTCCGACAGTAGTTAGATGCGAGCTTGCTTTCTTTCTCCTATATACATGGATGGACCAGACTGTTGCATTTGACACTATCAACTTTAGGATATGAAAGATAGGTTTACTAGCACTTTTAGATTTGATGTAAGTTGATTATATGTTATGAACAAACCAGCTGATTGTTGAAGTTGATCTGTGTAGTCAAATGTATTTGCGGAACGGAACATCCGGGTATATTCGACCAACCGTTACAATATTGTAATGGGATTTGCCATTTCCGTATATATCACACATATATATAACCATTTATAAGATTGTGTGTATATATAACGCTACACGTATATGCGCAACTGTTAAAAAAAAAAATTATTTTTAAAGTAATTCGAAAACTATACTCGTATTTCTTGCCCAGCATATTTATGGATGTCACTTTCTGACTCCAAGTGCCAATCTTAAATTACTATAAGAATTATGCTGGGAGAGCTGGAATACCAATATGGAAATTATAAGACAATAGTAGCCCTTGACTAGATCACTCAGGGTGGGTGATTAACAAATCGAAGGAAATCTATGAGATGGGTTTTTACTATACTAAAATATTTTGATAAACTATTCTAAATTCCTTATACTTTCATAAAACCAGACCTAAATAAATAATACAAATAAACATACACTTCAGTACAATATTTTATTTATACCATGATTAAATATTATTTGATTTTGTGCTCTTTATTTACTGGGAAAAATACATGCATACACACACTGCCTAGATATGTATAAAATCAGATAAATAAGACACATATCAGGTTCATATGAGTAGGAAAAAGTCATTTTTGATTTTTTTACAAAAGTTTATGCAGATTGTTCATGAAAAGAAAGTTTATAAAGGAAAGTTTGTGAAGAATTCGAAAAAACAAACCTATCTATAACACTAAATAGTATATTGTTGAATGTGCACATACCTGAATTGCTTTTCTTCCCCAGGGAAAACAATGGATTACCACAAGTAAAAAATTTCATTTGTTTTAAATTTATTTATAGCACTCGATGTAATGGTGATCAGATTGGATTATTCATTCCCGCTGTCCTATATGCTTGTTTGTTGATTCCATTCCTTTTTGGATTTAATTTAGGTTTCAAAGCAATTAGTTTCCATCTTCGACGGTCACTCTTCTAGCAGCAATCTTCGGACCTTCATGGGGTGGGATTGCATGACCCAACATGCTTACGCTTCCTTAAGCCAGGTTGCACATAATTCTACAAGACATTTTTAAACAATTCTCCACCGCAGCACTCGACTAAAAATTAGCAATAGAAGAAGAATAATCTTTTTTTAATTTTCTTTTTATAGTCCCCTTCCCCTTTTTTTTTAGAAAGTTCTGCCACTCAAAATCCGGATTCTTTTAGAACAAAAGCTTTTAGCACCTCCAATTTTAATTTTGCTCTCCTTTTGTTTTGATCTAAATTCTTTTGAATCCAAAACTTAAATCTTCATAATTAAATTCTTCAGATATCGATCTTTTTGATATCTTTTTTTCATTTAACTTCTCCAAAATGAAATTCAAGGGCTTCCATCTTGAAAATAAAACATATTTCTATATCTGCATTTATACTTTTTTTTTCTTTCATATTATTCTATCCAGCAAAAATATATACACGCATTTCCATAAAACAAAGAGCACATATACCGCCACCTCTTCTGTTTATATTAACCTTTTTTAATCCCTATCTAGTTCTAAATATAAATATGAAAAAAGAAATAAATTCAATTAATTGGGCTATATTGATGCATATATAGTGTAAAGGTAAGAAAAGTAGAGCTGCTTCAACCTAACCTAGAGATGCAGATAGAGGGGGTTTGAACCTCACCTACTCCTCTAGATTACTACTAAGCGACTTACTCCCCAAACCTCACTAGAATTTAATCTTAATGTATGCCCGGTGGTCAGGGAGAGAAGAGACCATGAAAAGGAATTTTTAACATATATAATGATCAGGTGTACGTACATATGTCACAAAAGAAAAATAATACTAAGTGGGTTTATTTATAGTGAATGAAAGATAACAGAAACTTTTATTATTTACATTATAAGAATTCATACAATGCTTTATTAATGGTGTTGCAGGCTATTTTCACTGCAACCGGATAGACATATATGAAAGATCCATTGTTTGTAAAAATAAGGACAGACAAATTTTTCATTATAATTTCTTCTTTAAATGTCCAGTCAATGGAAGTGTTACGTAAAAGAAATCAAGAGAGAGAGACATGTTTCATTAACTCTGTGGTTGGGGAACATCGAAATAAATAGGTGGTCAAACTCAACTAAACACTTTGGACAGGTTTTTAATTACAGCCCTAGTGATGATTTAAGAAAATGATAAAATGACCCTAGCAGGAATTTTCAGCTATAATTGAAACATTTCGATATTTTTGAGAAAGATTTCCTAATAAATATAAATATACGAGACCATGCACAAAGGCGATAGCATATAGTGGGCTGTGAGGCTCGAGACATAACAGTTACTAAGAGGTTAACACAAGACTGGATAGCTCTCCGTCTCTAAACTAGGTTAGAGAGAAAAATGGAACCCATTCGCTAAATGCATGACCCGGATTCAGGATCGGAGTTTTTGTTGCTTATGTCCAGTTATGTACATTGAAGGGACTGAGATCCAGAACAATTTATTTATTTTCAGAAGATCCGAATGTAGGTATGTTAACCTAAGCAAACTTGGCAAAAGAAGCACTGTAAAATATGCTGAGTGGCCCATAGATCACTCCGAGGCACGATGCCATATAAATACGGTCAACGACCTTTAAATTTAAAAAAGAAACCCTCTCCAAAAAATATATATATATAATAGGAAAGCTCAACTATCACTGAAAATCCGCAGAAAAATAGTAACTTCACCTTTATATAATTTGAATTACTAAAAAAAAACAAGTAGGTGGATATTTTATTTATTTAGTTGAAATTTAACGGACCCAACACTGAGCCAATGCTATTTAATAATTTTTAAATACATATACATATTGTCAAAATGTACTCTCTCTTATTACTAAAATATAAATGCGAACGTCTTATTTCACGCTTTTTAAAATATAACTTTTAATTTGTAACCCTTCATTGACTAAAATATAAAGGCATTTGATAAGGATCTTTCTTTTATATCTATATAAAAAATCAAATTAAAATCTTGAAAGTTTTATAATAGAATATTTAGCAATTAAATCTTGATTTTTAAAAATAGGGTTTTGCACTTTCTATGATCTGCTTCCTTTTCTTTCCAAAATATCTATATAAAATAAATAACTTAAACTACTGGAGTATAATGGTGGAAAGTTAAACGATGTATTTTTCAATTAAATTAATAAGAACTATGGCCGCCATTATATATAATAATCCCACCCATTACAATATAAAAAAAAGAAAGAAAAGAAAACAATTAACGAAATATAATTTGACAAGATATGAACACATAAATTTAAAAAAAACATATATATAGAAAAACATAACTCTAGAGTGAATTTGTAAATTACTAAGAGATTTTTGTGTTAATTTATGGTAACGTTACCGGTAAATAGATGGGGTAGGTCAATATGAGTTCATTAGATGTTTCCCGCAGGTCTTCTCGGTTCTTCAAATTTTGTTTTTCCATGTTTTGAGGGCAGATATTCATGGATACAGGACAGACACTTTAGTTCTCTGGCTGGCTTACATGATTACAACTCCGGCCTCAGGAATGGCTCAGGAGAGCGAAGGCAAAGAGATTACCCCCACATTTTTGCAGAGCAACACATTTCTGGATTTTTATCTATATGCTGAAAGAATAAAGTATGGCTTGAAGTAAGTACAGCAATCAAGAGTTCGCAATATTATTCAATTTTTCAGCAAAACTTCCAACAAAAATTCTTAATATTTCTCTCTGACCTTCCGCACAGGTTACCCGCAAGCATAAGACCGAGAACAAAAGAAAAGTTCTTTATTTATACCCTTTTTCCATTATGTTTTTACCCTACTCATTAGTAGCAAATCATGACCCTTGTTTCAAATTTTCCTTGTTATCTATTATTTTATCTAATTCAGAAAAAATGTTTGACTAATTAAATTCCTTTTCTTAATGGATTCTATTTAATTAAGAAAATTTATCTTATTGAATTCTACCAAATATATTTTAAAAATAGTTGCAAATATAATTTTAACTTTCTATATTTTATTTTATTAAATCTTTTTTTCTTTAACACAATTCCTTCTTTAATTTAGCCAACTATTTGTGAAAATGATAATTTAGTTTGAAAAAGAAACATACATTCACTGTGGTTGGACTTAGGGTCTTAGTTAGTCCACAGTGAATGGTGAAGCCAGCATATATATATATATATATTTATATGTTGTGCCAGTCGGATTTGTATGTTCACATAACAAGATCTAGCATCTAGGCAAAAGTACCTCGAATCCAATCGTGCGCAAGATGCACAGGTCAGTAACACTCGTGAACTCTGCCCTATTTGCCTGTTTCCCAGATCTATAACAATATAAACAACAATCCCGATGACATCGACTTAATTTACTTCTCACCCGCCGGCGGGCATCGATCATCGGAGACACAAAAAGACTAGCCTAAACTTATATGATAGAATAACTTAATAACTAGCTATATTTTATGAGCAATGAAGGCTCGCGACCTAGCATATTAATTATGTATTGAGCGGAGATCATCTAGTCATATTTAGCATAAGTAATAACTTAATATATTATCTTAACTAAAAGAAAGCAATGGTTCGAGTTTGATATATATATTTAAGATTTATTAATAACAAAATTATGTCGGGTTATTTAGCCGACATGAGCCTCGTAAGTATTATATATGTGTGTTTTATTCATATTTAACAATAACCTTATAATTGCGGCTATGCCAATAATATATATATGTGATTAAATGAATTAGCGCTATTAGAATACATTGTTGGAATACTATTACACCCCCAGAGATGAAAAGAGCATTTACTTAATTTAAGCAATAATAATTTCATAAGCAGATATTACATTTAGTTACATTCAATATGATGATTAATTTGAGTTATAGATAATTAATGCGTGGGATGGGTAATGAATAATTATATAAATGCTACTTAATCTATCGCATTAATACTTATATTAAACTAATGGAAATATGTCTGTTTAAATAAATCACTTCATTACGGCTTATGAATACTTCTGGGCGACTAATAAGACACTGAAAGGCGGTGCGTGCATGGCGGCTGATTGGATTGATCCAATTATGGATCCTGGAGTGTGCTTCATGAATTTTTAATAACAAAGTGGACCGATTTCCTCTGCAAACATAGGCAGGGTCGGTATTGAGACGAAGGGCGGCCGGCTATGTCATTATCGGGCTGGTTTTTCCAGAGCGATCCCCATATAAAGCATGCTCGTAAGACCATGGCTGTCCCCCAGGTGGTTTTTACAGCCTGGTTTAAGGACAGTGAGAATGACTATGGGATCGACTGTGCGATGACCTCCATGTGAGAAAGAAGCACGAACATATATATAAACAAAACAGCCTTTATGCACGTAACGCTTAATAATATAAGATAAATATAATTCTAAAGATTATCGAAACATATTTATTGCCCATAAATTATGAAATATTCGGCGTAATGATATGGCTTCGTTAAGCAAATATGGATAATAATTATACTTAAATATTAAATTAAGCTCTTAAGATCCCCCTCCCCCTTACATTATGTTACTAAGTATTATTCATTACTTTTTGCACATTTAATAAATCTCAATTTTGGTTAATCAATGCCCTTGTGAAAATATATAAATTATTACAAAATAAGTGGGTGGTGGTAATAGCTAAGATGGATTTTACATATATAATATAATTTAAGAATAAAAGATAGCGCATTATTTAGGAAGGAAAATGTGAAAAAACAGACGTCAATCTGTTTTTCTACAGTAAACATAAAAATATAATTAGTTTATTTCTCTAAAATTGTGAGCACCTGGGCAAGCCGAATAAGATTTGTTTTGATCAAATTATAAATTATTTACCCAGTAAATGATGGGTGGGGAAACGAAAATGAATTATATGTTGGCGATTTTAGAATACTATTGGCATTTATTTTAAAATATAAGTACATAAATATAAATGAACATTGTTTGCCGCTTGGAATTAAAAGAAAAGGAAAAAAATTTATAGGAGGCTTAATATAGATTAGTTATATAGAGTTATAGAATACATATTTGAAGACATTTAGTATAGATGATTTAAAATATAACTATTACAGAGAAGGCAGGATTTAGGAATTATAAGCGGTCAAAGTTTTTTTACCTTGCTTATTTAGTCGAGCGATTTCACTAGGAATCAGTCCATCGGTATTATTTCACTAGATCTAGGATAGCATTATTATTTGAAAGATAGCATTTCACTTTCACTGGAAAAATATACATAAAGTTCAGTAGTACGGGATGCAGAGCTTCGTTCATGGGAACAGCATATCAGAATGGAGGGACAAGGCGAAATTTCCTACTCAGACACATTGAGTGAGAATTAAAACTGGTGTGGAATATGTATAGCAACTTAGTTCTTTAATGGTCTCCTCCTGTGGATTCAAATCCAGCAGTATATATACTTTTATTTTGAAGCTGTAACTTAGCAACTACTGCTGGACCTGAGGTGGTTTAAGCACTTAGTTTCATCTGGAATAGTTTGACCAGATACTCTTATCTAGTAAGATGTTTGAAACAATTGCAAGTTTGTTATCAGTTTCTCGAACGATTGTTTTAAAATATATCTTATGATTTTAAAACAAGCTAGCATGGACAATTTCCACTAATGGGTTTATTTTATTATTACCAATTCGTAATCTTTTACTTTAATCTAAGGATCTTCTGGGTAATTGTTTTTCGAGTGACTTCTTAACAAGATTGCATCACTTCTGGCTACAAAATTATATATGAAAAAAATAATTAGTTTCATATATAATACCTTATATATATAACTATTAATTTATTCGCAATCTCCTACACTGAAATATATATATATTATTTACACCCGTATATACATGACATTATTATTAAATAAAATATTTTTAAATTAAAATACATTTACATTATTTATGTTATAATACTGAGCAAAGAAATATATATATTATTAGCTATGTATATACATGTGTAAAGGTGGGTTTGAATACAGTTAGATGGTGGGAGATTGGATATGGGCTGTGAAGCAGGATTTGAGCATCAGATCATCTGCTTCAATATATATATGCACAGCTTCAATAGGAAAGTTTACTTTTTTGAAACAGGGATTGAACTCAACCCTGTTTCAATATAGAATTAGACCGAGTTGCAAAGAATACTCAAAGATGATAGCATCTTACCATGAGCTGACTTAAGTTTGTATTAAAGCAATTGACAATTCTTTTTAACATTACCTAAACGTAATTAATCATAAAAACTAAGTTTCTAAAACATCAATTTATCTATAATTCTATTTCTGAACTTTACTAATAGATTATTGACTACAAATTAATTTAACAAATATGCTTTTACTAATTTTATTTCTACTCAATCTATAGTCAATGTCCTTGAACCTTCACAATTTTGATAACAGCCATAAATTCTGAATTCTTTTTGTGCTTCATCTTGAAGGATTCCTTTGTTCTAGACATGGTCCACTTCACATTGAATATATTTTTGGATTGAATGTTTTAACATAAATACATATAAATATATGTTACAACATGTACATTTGCATACATAAATATGCATGTAAAAGTTTGATTTATTTTTTAAATGTGATGAATAAAAGGAATATAAAGGAAACGTGGTATATTGCCAGCAATGGAGACTTCATCAACAAAAACATCCTACTGAGTAATCACTGGAACATTTAAATGTGAATATAAATGAGACAGTCTCTATAAATAACTAACATTAACTTTTACAATAACTAAAAATCACGATTGGTGTATTGCACAAAAAAATACAGGTCATGAATGGCTACAATAATATACATAATTTCCTATTTTAATGTATATTATTACCAGTGCTTATTTACCATATATACTCATATGTAAATAATCATTAAAAACCAGTCAACACTTAGAGACAATAACAATCAACAATTTCAAACTTTTGTCAAGGCAATCTCCTTTTAACAATAAAGGTGGAATCCAACCTTTATTATATTCTAATATATAGACACTAATATTGCAACTTGACCACAGAGATTGAAATTATTGATAAAGAAGTTTAAATAAGCAAATATTTTATCTAGCGCCATGCTTGCAATTATATTTCATTCCAATATCAGCCTTTCAAGCTAATTAAGCACGCGCCTTTTGAGAGTGTTAAATAAATAAATACTCTCCTCTTCAATCCAAGATATAGTATTTATGCAGGGATTCTTTTTATTCCTGCATAAATACTATATCTTGGATTAAAGAGGAGAGTATTCATTTATTTAACACTCTCAAAAGGTGTGTGCTCAATTAGCTTGAAAGGCTGATATTGGAATAAAGAAGTTTAAATAAATGTCTTTAAGCAGGTAAATATAACCTATTCTGAATGCAGACTAATAAATAGTCAATTATAACATTACAAACTGCAGTTATAAATTTCAAATTGCACCCAAAGTATCACTTAAATCAGGGGTGGGCAAATAGTGGCCCGAGGGCCACATGCAGCCCGCTAAGAGTTTTTATGTGGCCCTCCAAGACAATCAGAAAAATCCACCTTGGACTGAGATTTCCTTCCTGTTGCACGACCGAATATTCACCTCATATTTTCCACTAGAATGGCCACATGGATATACATATGCAGTGTAGATATGATATGCAGTGCTTTTCTAGTTGATCTGATTAATTTCAATTTTGTCTTTGCATTAGCAAATATATATATTTCCAACTTTTGTGAAACCATGAATGCTCCAAAAAAATGTAAAATTGGTAATGAATGTCATGTGTTTAATGAAGAATGGACAAACAAATATTTCTTTGGTAATACAGGGAATAAAGCAGTGTGTTTATTGTGTCATGAAAAAAAGATGCGGCCCTCCGTTAACCTTCGCTTCCACAAAGTGGCCCCTGATATGGCCCTCCACCAACCTATGCGGCCCCTGAGCCAAAACAATTGCCCACCCCTGACTTAAATAATAAGTGTAATAATTCTCAAGACTAAATCGGTTTTTAAGAATCATTAAAAACCGTACATATACATTTTTATTGTAAAATGTAGATCCACACATGATTAAAAATGCTTATGTACTCATTTGTAAATTTACACAATAAACATACATAATAGTTTTTGTGCTGTATAAGTATATTTATAAAAGAAAGATTTATAATTAAAGAGTTATAATTTCATTTAAGTGAAATAGCAAAGAAAAAAGATAAATAATAAACATCTTTTAGGGAACAGAAGATTGAAAAAGGTATTTAAAAATTTTTTTTTCCAAACTTTGTAGTATTTTATCAAATGTTATTATAATACTGCACATTTTTCCAAACTTTCAGAGAATCTTTTAGAGGATTTTTAAAAATCATGAAGTTTTTCATTGAATGAGTATGCAAACAAAATTATGCTGAAAACATTGAGAACAGGATAGTTAAGCATTGGTGGTCGAGAGGTCAGTGACGGCTGCTTTACAAGCAGTTGAACCGGGTTAGCGGGTTCCCTTCAAAAGATATAGTTGCAAAAACTATTTTGTTTTCTTGTTATTTCTTTTAAAATATAGGTCCTAAATTTATAACAATATTTCACATATTTCATGATACTGTCTCTCTTTTTAATAGTAGTATCATATTTTCTTTTCTCAAATAACATTTTCTTAATGCCAAAATATTTATATAATATTTCAAGAATAGAACTTAAGAGTAAAGTAGCAAAAGATGTGATAAACAAGAAAACAAGAGAGTTTTTTTTTTTTTAAATTATATATAATTAGATACAATGAGGTTTTTTTTTCTTTCTACCAAATTCATGTTAATATACTAATAAAGTGAACTAATAATGGCTTAATATGAAAGGCCAATTGTTTTTATGAATTATATAAATATATTTAATTTATCCAAACAATCATTACTTCCTTATGACAGTGTTTAGTTTATTCTTTTGTCATAACTTTAATCTAAGGTTTGCATGTATGCCACTTAAAACATTTTTTTTTTATACTTACAATTAGGTTTAAGATACCCCCCCCCCCCTTGCCATCTGCTACTGGTTGGTAAATGGGTATTTATTGATTCTTAATAGAGGGCAAAACATCTATATAAAATTAAAACTGTCAGCTACACAATAAGTAACAAGCTTGGTGAATAAAACTGCTGGAGAAACCATTACTATGTGATACATTATTTAATTAAATGCTGTTTTATGGTACTTTACTTATATACTTGAAGATTACATTTAATCAAATATTGCAATCTTTTGATTAATATTTATTTTCTTTAATAGCTTATAAGGCGTATTCTACTTAAAGTAATTAATATATTGCTTGTTTATAATGTTTCATTTTCTGGAAGCAATTAGATTTCTCTGTTTGTTTCTGGTTGCCTAGCATTCAAACGAAATTCTGAAATCCTAGTTATTTACTTATAAAACTAAATTTATATCTTCTGTTAATTGTGTATATATAAACACCTAATTGACAATTATTGCGTGTGTACGGAAGTGGTGAGAATGATTGAATAAGGCCAACTTTTAATTTAATAATAAGCAACTCTTTATATATATATAGTCAATTTTATTCTATTGATATTACTAGAAAAATTAATAATGATGTAATGAAAAATATTTATTTAAATGCAAATTCCCAAGGGAAGAAATTAGAATAAACATAATGATTAACACAACACCTATGGTAGCACTTCATATATTTTGTAAGTGATATAAGTTGTTATTTTAGTCAAATGCTATTTTAATACAAGACAAAAATCAGCGTTCTAATATCAGATATGTTTGAAGGCGAAGGTGCTCTATAATACAATGAGATCGGCCACTAAATATAAATTGGATGCCTTCTCCACTCCCCCTTTTATTTTGTAAAATTAGTTATTAAAAATAATAAATGATAATAATTCAAGACTATGATTTAATAAGTTCTCATTAAATTATGAAAGGAGTAATTTTTTAAAAGTAAAAGATGGCTGCTGGAAAAAAAAGTGCACTAAATCCCCAAAACCCAGGTGCATTAAATTCAGATCTAAACTTCTCACTGAAGAAAAACTTAAGCAATAAACTACTTTGGGGGATATAAAAGAATACTCGATAAAGATTTATTAATTTCTATTATCCGGCTTCTATTAATTATGAAATTTTCGTTGAATGGAAGCACTGGATAGAATGTAATTTCCTACTTAATTAATATAATCTGCAATAAATAAAATTGTGTTGAGTATTTTGCAACTTATATTCTCATCCATAAAGTAGTTTTCTTTTTGAATATTAACTCTTACAGTTTTCTGACCAATTAATTCTATTTTACAGTGTTATATATATATGATAAATTATGCTTCTCAAGCATTTCATTAGACGTCTACTATGCATTTTTTTAAATAGTTAACTAGATTGAGTTAATTGTAAATTATATTGAGATCCTTAGATAAGGTGTTTTATTAAATCTAAAGTATTTTTATATTTGTTGTCATTATAATTAACAGCCATTTATGAATGAGTATGGCCCTTATAATTCTAAAAGAAAAAAGATGTAGATAAAGAATAAAGTGTTAAGCGTTTTATGAAAATACAAACTAGTGCCTGAAGTAGAAATACATATATCTCACGCTGGTCCTTTATTCTTTCAGCAAAATTTTTTTTCTCCAAGACTTCAATACCCTTATTTAATTGTAGTTACCATTGTATTCTATTATCAACCTTATCATTATAATGTAAACAATCAACATTGTATATTTTTAAAGTGTCACTGAAATTCATGATGTAATAAGATCTATCTTTTCAACACACCTGCATTCAAGTTCATTATAAACTCTTTAGAAAGTCTGCTGCAATTCATTTGTTTGCATAAACATTTAAATGATTCAACTTCAGTGCCCCTAATCTGAAGAATATACAAATTAGCCTTATGATTTTGCCAATATTTTTTACATTATTAAAGAACATCTTAAATAAAAAAAATGGCATTTATGTATTAAACCTGCAATGTAGAGGAGATGGTAAGCCTTTTCACATCCACAATAAATGTTTAACCTTGTGATCACACCAAATAAACCCAGCGATGTTATCCGAGGTGGTATCAAAATGTGATTTTTTAAAAAAATCCAATGTCATATCAAAACATGTTTTTTTTTTGTGATATTTTTTGACAGTCTCAGTTATGGTCCAGATTTTATTCTGACAACAGCTTTTATCATAGTTTTAATCCAAGATTAGTTATTGTCCAGAATTCAATTGTATTCCATAGTTTTTATTTCAAGATTTCAATTACATTTTTGCTTGATTTGTATGATTTTAAGTAAGTATACATAGTTTTCCTTTTTTATTTACATTATCATTACAAATTAATGATAGGACAGCGACAATTCTGATCAAAGCTATTAAACAAAATGTAGAAGAGGGTTCCACCATATATTTTGATTAATGGAAGAGCTATAAAAGTGATGAATTGAGTTAATGCCGGTTACAATCATTTTCATGTGAAACATAAATATAATTTTGTGAATCCAAAAACTGGAGTTCACACACAAAATATTGAAAAACTTTGGGGTTCAGCAAAATGGCATAAGATCCAGGGAGGAACAGCACAGCAACAACTAGATTCATATTTGGCTGAATTTATGTGGCGGAGACTTCATAAAGATGACGATGTGTTCATTTCTGTACTGAACAAAATCAAAAAAATATATCTCCACCAGAATGTACAATTAATAAATGTTCCAATTTTACCATATTTCTTTATTTTATGATTATTATTTTTTATATATAAAAAAAACATTTACTTATTACCATGTCATACTGAAAAGGAGTCTATTTTACTTTCATATAATATATTTGATAGAATAATTATATGTATTGAAATGAAGTATCATGCTGCAAAATCCCATTTTCATTATTTTGTTTACATATGTACATGATAATTAAATATTATCAAAACAATGTATCATTTTTATTTAATTCAAACAACCATATTGTAATGGACAACAAGCATATTAATATCCATCGCCAGAGGATATCACTAGACTTATAGTATAGAAAATTAGTTTACTGATGAGGATACCAAGTATAAATGTCTACCATGAAATGTTTAAAATAAATTAGAGAATGACATAGACAAGTTACTATCTCAACACTCCTTTGGCTTAGAATAAAATAAATAAATAAAATTGATGGTTAGTACTAACATATTGCCATAAGGTAATTTTTTTAAAATTGGATTTATTTTATGCTGTTTCCTGCTGTCTACTGTAATGGGCACATACGGCGTTACATTATTTTTTCTAAAAATTAGACATGAAAAATAAAAGTTCACAAATAAAAACTTCTTTTTTGAGAATTAAAAATTGAAAGTTAAAAATCATCTAAACTCTGATATATAAAATCGCACAGATGAAAAATTATTAAAAGAAAACTTTATTAGAAAAAAGAAAAAGTTTTAAAACTAAATATTAAGAAAAAGACTTGAAAAGATTTAAAGATATTAATGCTATTATAAAATGGAAATGATTATTTTAATTAGTTAAAAGTAAGCTAGCCCTTGGGCATTGCAAAATGTATAAGTAAAGGTCAGATAGGAGAGAAAAAAACAATAGAAACTAATAGCCAATAAAAGAAATCCCTCAGGAAACAAACCTCAATAAAAAGACCATCACCATCATCATGACGTAATGTCCACTGAATCCAAAATTCTAATATAAAAGAAAAAGTTTGGAAATAAATTTTAGTGAGTGAAGTAAGAACTGGGAAGAGGACAGAGATGTGAAAGCAGAGGTGTAGGAGAGTTGAAGGAGAAGGGATTGGAAAAACACACTCTTCAATCACTTCGGTTTTGCTATAAAAAAAGAGAAATGACCAATCATTTTCTTATACTGCAGACCACAGACATCGGGGAATTAATGCTGGCTCCAAATTAAAAGTAACCATTAAGCATGAATTTTTAAAACAGTAAGAACTCTAACTAATGAACTTTAATTCTAAAAAAAGAAACTTTTTCCAATATGTTAAAACCATAAGAACATTAGTTAATAAATGAACACTAAGTATAAACTTTCCCAGTATTTAAATTATTGCAATAGAAATTCCTAACTGACCAAACTTAATCAGTTATTAATAATTATTTTATTGAATGTATTATTATTTTTTTTGTAAATCATTTCCATTAATTTATTTTTTCTGTTCTTTTAAGTTTTATTATGATTTTTCTTTCTTTTAAAATAAACTTAATAAATGCTATACTTAAGTCGGGCATGAATGGCTGCATAGATATATAAAGTTATATTAGTTTAATTAAGGGAAGGTAAATCTTAGGTTATTTGTTTCATAGTTAAATTGGGTCAATAGAGTAGATATATTGGTGTAATTAGTAAATGTAGTATGAGGTCCGCTACATGCAGGATCACCTTATATGCCACACTCGGGTGAAATAAGCCTTTCTTATTGACTATCGGAGGCAGACGGTATTCCCTGCTCCTTGGATCATCCTTTTGCCTATGGAATGGGATAGTAAGACAGAAAATGCAGTCCCTTCCCATGGAGTTTTTTTTTATTGTTCTTCTCGCCAGACAGATGTAACATTCCTGTACTGGACAAGAGACAATTTCTTCAATTATAACCATGCTGTTCAGATGTACATTCCTGACAGTATGGTATTTGTGCTATCGTATTCATGCTACATTGAATATATCGATGTATCAGATGGATTGATGTTGGTTTAACTGCAAACTTTTGGCCTAAGGTTAAATAAGGGATAGAATATTTTCTTTTCAAATGCAATCTATGTCGTCTATTCATACTCGACATTTTAATAAAATAGTAAACTCATCTGTGCGAACTTAAAAGTTAAATTATAAATTTAAAATCCAAATTAAAAGTTATATTAAAATAATTCTAAACTATATATGTTTAATAAATGTTTGTGTGCGTTATTACTGGCAGTGGATTCTTTTATTTTTTTTAATATTGAAAATATTTTTAGATAGGAATTCATATTTTATAAATCTCAGCATCTCCATGAGCTAGTGGCATTGGGCTGATGGTCAGAATAAAACCATATATATGTAAAGTTAGATCTTAACAGCGCATATCTGCCTACTCTATAAATTTTCTAGGTTCAAGTAGCCTAGTGGCACTCTGTAGTGCAGATACGGTAAGACTGATCTTTGCCGACCATTATACTACCAATTGGACATACTACCAAATATTTGATTTTATTGATTGTTTCTCTAGTGTAAGTCCTATATCAGTTTACTCTGCAGGTTGAACCTTATCCAGGAGTTCTTTCATTTGTTTTCTCTTTAACATTGTTGCAGAATATTGCTCTTAATCAGTTCATCATGTTTTTCAAATTCATCTGCAAAAATTTCAACCTGTATTTACACAATGTCTTTTTAAGCTAACCTTCATAACATCAGTATAAAACAGGTATTTTTTAAGTGGCTGGGCAAAAGCAATTTTATAATAGTGTCACTATTTGTTGTAAAGTGGTGCAGTTTTCTACTACTGCCATTGTTTGGACAAAAGTTCTAGAGACAATTTTATTTTTGAATTTGTAATCTAAAGTTGTTTTGAAAAACCCCTTTCTTGCTCATACCAGTCTTTGAGTTATGCATTTAAAGATGCCAGATTTTTCAGCTAAAATATTAATATAATCATTCATCACTATAAATGCAGGAATATAATTTCTGATCATGTAAACAGATGCTGTATTATGCAAAGAATTATCAAATGGGTGATAAATTCATAACTGCTTTTTATTTGAAAATTTCTTTTGTAAATATAAAAGTTCACTATAGATTATCCATAAATAATGTATTAATACTCTGAGGTTCTTGTTTATGCCACTGCATAACAGCTTTGAAGTCATCATCAGCATAATCGATCATAATACACATCCATTTGTTTATATCTGTAGTTTTTCTCTCTCTTGCTTCTCATTTTCCATCTCACCTTGTCTTGGGTCATCTTTTATTCCTACTATTTTCTCAATTTCTTTTTCACTTCTTTTAACTATTTTAATTCATTTTTCCACTCTTTTTCTGATTCACCAAATTTACCATCTAACATTTTCTATATCTTTGAGTGCTCTATGTACTCTTCTGTGACAGTCAATAGGATCAGTATTTACTTCATTCCTGTATGTAATACTGGCTCTTGAATATTATTTTGCCCTAATTCATTGGGAATATTGTTCACTTTTAGTAAGTTCAACACAATCATTTTCCTCAACTTTTTTTTTTTCCATATGTCAAATGCATTGACTGGGAAGCAAACCCAGGCCAGTTGCTTGGAAGGCAGCTATGCTAACTGCTAGGCCACCAATGCTTGACTTTTCCTCAACATTAATATTAAACATTTTTTTTTTTTGCATATCTTCTTTAATTTTCCTTCCATTGTGGACTGCACTATGTCATATTTAGTTTGTTACAATGATTGTTTAAATTCTTTCAGCTGTTGTATTAAACATTGATTTTGTCTTAATTCCATTGAACACCAATATCTTCTGCTCAAGATTTTGTTTAAACCTTTATCCTCTTCCAATGTATTTCTGAATCCAAGTGCTTGTCTATTTTTCTACTACCTCAGGATTTTTGAATGTCACAAGGCTCTTCCAAATGTATTTCTAAATCCAAGTGCCTATTTTTTCTACTACCTCAGGATTTTTTGAATGTCACAAGGCTGTCTTCTTCCTATGACACCTGCTCAGGTGCTGGATTCCCATTTTGATTCTGACTCCATATTGGAGAAGGAAAAGAGAAAAAAAATTGTATCTTTTATTTTTGACATATAAACTTATCTGCCTTTTAACTACATTATACATTTCTTGTTTCAATGTCAAACTTAATTATTTTTAATCTTCTATGCTTTTATATATATCCAATGTTTTTATGTTTTTTTATAAGTATGACAAACTTCCATTTTTAAATATATTAACTCTTTTATGCTTTTGTATGACGAGTTTCACTCCATAGCATCACATTTCACAAATGTCACTTGCATCCAACTCTTTTAGCTGTTATTTCAGATTACATCTTGTGTCAATCAACTAAATATATTCTGCCAATTGGTTTTTATCATAGACCACCAAACTTCAATCATCATGAGGCCTCATAATTGGTTGCACCAAAAATTATAAATATATAATATACTATATGATTTGAATATTCATGCCACATATTAAGCACCAAGCAAAATAAATATATTATGCAATGGATAGCAAGTGCACTAATATCCATTACAAGGGCTGTCACTAAATCTATAGCCTTGAAAATTATAATTTACTGGCACGAATGCCACATATAAATATCTTATCTGATTCAAAAGCAGTCTTAAAAAAACAGAAATTTATTTTGTTAAATTATTTGCAGAAATATAATTTTGTCCATGGATATTATCACAATATGTTAATAAGAACCATTGGCAAATTCTACAATAACATAATGCACCACAAAATTGAACCTAAATCATGGTTAAGCCTTCCATACCTTCCTAGGATAGCAAATAAACTAAGGAACATGTTAACACATTAGCTTTAGATCCACTCCATTATCAAATAAATTGAATAATGCAAGAGAATACTAACAGAGCATTGAGCACTCCCCCAATATGTAAACCTATTACAGTGAATCATGAGCAAATAGATCAACTAGGATCATCCAACAAACAGGACAAAACAAAATAATAAACATAATTCAATATTCCTTAAATGTGAGTGCACAATGGGTCATGCTTTTAATCCAACTATCATGAAGATGTTTGCGCCGAAAGAGATAAAAAAAAAATACAAGGAAGCTTGGGTAATTGCAAAAGATTCATATGCAGTCAAAAAATGGAATATTTAAATGTCTATTTTCATAATGAAGTACATTTATTTAAGGATGCAACTTTTTAACTGTGAAATAAGAGTGCTGATTCTGGCAATGTTCTTCCAAAAGCATGCTTAAATACAACATAAATTTAAACTACACCTGGGTCTCTTTTTGTGCGGATTTTTTAAATGCGATTTTGAAGTTATGCGATTCATGTTTCTTCTTTAATATCTTTTTATGCGGTTTTCATTTATGTGATAAAGAAGTTTATATTTCATTTAAAATTGGAATTTCCCCATTTTATATACATGCATTAAATTTTACATACTTTAAATGCCTGTTGGAAAAAGGTTTGGCACTAAATTTCGATACCTTAGAAGATTTAGAAAAAGATAATGAAACAGAAGTGAACCTGTTTGTTTCACAACAAAAATGATTCGAGAAAGACAACTTCCTAATCAATTGGAAAATCATTTTTTAGTTAACGACATGAATTATTAATGACCTCTTAAATTCCAATGAGAGTGTATGTCTGTGTTATGTATGTTTATATTTTCTTTTATACACATATATACATGGAGAAACTTTTAGACAGAAAAGTTAAAAGTAAAAATATTTAAGAACTTTTAATTTCTACTTAAAAAGAATATCTTTAAAAGTTCTTAAATATTTTTACTTGCAACTTTTTTCTGTCTGTTAGTCATTATTAACACACTCATAGAAGTGTTATATATATATAGTTGCACTCGTGGAAGTGCATTCTCTAACAGCTAGTGCATAAGTCTGGATATCGCAAGCTTCATAAACAATTAGTAAAAACATCATCTCAAAGATTAACTAGATTATATTATCGACAGAAAATCATTAACACAGCAAGAGACAGAAGTTGGCGCTAATTGTATTTCTTCTTGTAACGAATCTGATTTCTTACCAGTTCACAAACGAACCTGCATATTGTCAAATAGTGATTATGATTAAAATATGTATGAAAAAATGTAAAATAAATTACACATAAAAACATAGTTTTGAATAAAATTAAATAGTTAATAAAAAGTTTGTCTTATATCAAGTTTTTTTCAAATATTTGAAATTTTTTATTAGTCATACTTCATTTCATTTTTTTTTATGCGAATTTTAAAGTAATTTTATTTTGTTTCTTTGGTTTTATGCGATTTCTGAAAAGAAACGTATCCCACATTTTTCAATGCAAGTTAAGCTTATTTTTTATTGCGGGTTTTCCATGGAACCTATCCACCGCATAAAAAGACCCAGGTGTATTTTATTTTTTAACACTCATTTATAAATATTACAATAAGTAAAAAAAAAGCAAAATAAATACCATTTAGAATTATAGTTTTAGTAACCATACTATTTCAATGTTCTGAATAATTTATAATTTTAGTATGAGAATGCACAAAAAAATTAAGTTATTTTTCCACAATTCTAATTTTGCTTATTTATTTTAATAAATTAAATAAAACTATAAATAGAATTTAATAAAATAAGAGTATTGTTATATTGATTCCATGTATTCCAAAACTTTTATTTTTAAGCACATTTAGACCAGCCACCATTCTTTCACCAATATATACACAAAGATTATAAATTTCTTAGTGAAAATGTATTTACTATATCTGTAATAATCAAAATTACCCCAAATCCAAAACTCAATCAGACTAGCCAAGAAAGCAAAATCTGAAACACAACCAATGGCTTCACTGCTACAAGCAGACTTCTCAAGTATAAAGAACTACAAAACAAAAACATATTTATATTACACCCACAATTCCGTTTATTTCCCATCCACCTTTAATATTAAAAGAACTTTTAAATAAGTTAATTGCTTCAGAATCATAAATTTTTAATAAGATTCTTTAATTCTTTTTATTTCATTTCTCTTGAAAAAGACTTTAGATTCCTCAAAATTAAGTGTGGTCTGTATCTTTTTCATGGACATACAAAGCAGAACTAAAATATTTATTTCTAACCCTACTTTTATTTACCTTTATTCATTCATTTAAGCTCAAACTACTCTGACCTATATAAATAAACCTTCTTATAAAAACAAGGGATAATATATACCACACCAGGAAGTCTTCCTATCAAAAATTTCCTTTGTATTATTTAATAAATTAATCGATGTAATACCCTTTTTCCAAACAATTTTCTTATTACCGAACAAATCACTATTTTTACATACAATTTAAATGGCAAAGAAATAAAATCATATATTTCTTTATTCATTACAAATATTACTATTAAATAAAATACTTTTAACAAAATTTTTCAGAGTAGCCAACACTCACATAATCTTTATAAAACTGACCTTTGTGAAACAAAGCTACCCCACTAGAATTATTTAATTTCTTATTCCCAAAACAATAATTCCTTAAAGCAGCTATTTTATAAGCTGCAGATTGATAGCTATCAGGTTTAATTATAGACCTTAATTCTTTACTTTTAACACAATGACTACATACTAAACAATTAGTCTTTACATTTCTAATCACCAATAGATCTAAAAATTTTAATCTAAGAAAATCTAACCTCCCTCCTTCTATCATGAACCCTATATAATATATATCAATTTTTCTAACAAAAGCTTTTATTTACTTGGTATTAAAAATTCGAAAAATAATTGTTTCTTCAACTTTAATAGGAATTTTCATATTTAACCTGAAATAAAAAACATAGGAGTAGGAGCCAGAAATTAATTAATTTAATCTCTTGTTATAAAAAGTAGGAATTGAATTAATTTCTGGATTCTTTCCCCCACATTTTTATTTCAAATTCAAAAAAAAAAAAAAATCTAATTGTGGCTGAAGAAATAATTATTTTTAGCATTCAGTAAATAAAAGCGTGTTATAAAAAAATTTATATATATCATTTTTTAGTATTGTATATTTTTGTCAGCTTAATATTTGAGAGTATGATTATGCTATTAAAAAATCATTTACAATGTAATTTTGTTTACTTGGAAAGTCACTTAAACAAACAAAACAAAAAAATATTTTATTTTTTAAATAAGGAAACTTATAAAATCAAGATTAGTTCTTAAAAATCTTTTTAATATAAGCTTGTTTTAATATATATATATTGTCCTCTCATATATATTATTGAAAATTTATTAAACTGATATCAATGTATTTAAAATTTAATCCATCAACCCCTTTGGATTCAAGAAACTAGAGAACCTACCTAAAATATTTTAATGCCATATTGATTTGCCATCAATTTATAAAACATGCACAAAATTTGAACAAATTCTGTCGGATATATATTAAATCTTGATTTTAAATTGTTTACCAAACAAACAGAATTTTAAACTTAAAGAAGTCTTTAAAAACAAAAAAAATTTACAATTTTACATTAACAGTTCATTTTTAAAACGAGAACAAAAAAATATATAACTTCTAATATATAAGCACTATTACAATGATGCAAAAACATGTGGATAGAGTGAACATTGATATATGTATTCTAAACATTACATATTTAATAACGATAATTTATTTATGGACTTATGAAGAAGTTTATATAGTTGTATGCATTGATACACGATTGCGTTTAACATTCAAAAGCAAAGAAATCGAGATTATGTTAAAAATTTTCAATATGCAAAAATTATGGCCTCAATTCCTATTGTCCAGGAAAATCAAAAATGTTCTCTATTTTATGAAAAAATTGAATTATTAAAAAGTCATGTTACTTTATATGCTTTTGATTCTCAACTGTATGAAATATAAAATCAAAAGTTTGCAATTTTATAATATTTATCCATAAAATGTCAACAGTGAAAGTGTGACTGAACTGTCCAATACCGAATAACTATGATGATTGACGCATAATTTCTGAAGCAGCATAAAGGCAATTCTTATTAGTATCAAATAAATAATATAAATTTGTAAACAAGTAAATCTAAGTAATAAATTATAATTTTTTAAAAGCAATTAATTATTCATTGCCTATAGCAAATTTGTTAACATGCTTTACATTTTAGAATCTTTTTTAAGAAAAAATTATAAAAATATTTTTTTAAGAGTTTTTCCTTTTTACCAATCTTTTAAATGTACGTCATAATTTGTGAAGCAACAAATATAAATGGTATTTTTTCTTACAGTGAATATGCAAGGCATAATTTCATTGTAATCAAGTAAATATAAAAAATAAATTTATTTTCAACTTGATTTTTAAAAAAAATATTTTGTTAATGAGTTACATGTTAAATTATATTTAATTTTTAAGTGTTTTTTCCTTTTTATACTATTGTAATTACAGATCCGTATTCGAATGACTTCATTTGAATTTATATAATTTCAGCCCCCTCCCCCCAAACAAAATATCAGGAGCCAAGGTTCACCAATATAGTTTATTTTAAAAAAATAATATAACAAAAAGATTACAATTTGAATAAAACTATGTTAAGGTAAACTTATTTTAATACTTTTCATAAGTCTATAAATAAATTATGGTTATTAAATATGTAATGTTTAGAATATATATTCATATTCACAGAGGAATTAATTCTGAATGTTATTTAATTCACAAGTCAGATTCCCAAGTAATCAATTTAACAAACTTGCAAACAATGAACTCTTTTGCTAATATTAAGGTTCAATTCAGTAATCACATAAAAAATTACCATTTTTATTTAACTCCAAGTTTTTAAACGGTAAATGAACTGAGCATCAATACTATGAGAGCATGCAACTTTTATATTAACTATGATTTAGTGATCGTTAATCAAGCCAGCTGTTTCAAATAATCAGATGAAATTCTAGCAATTTTCATGTCTGTAAATAAATCATGGTTATTAAATATAGAATATGAGCAAAGAACTTTGACTACATTACTTAATTTACAATTAAGCAATGCCTATTCTTTCGTGTTAATATGATAAAATTAAACTTTTATTTAATTCCCGTTCTTAAATAGTAAATGAACCAAGTATTAATATAGCTTTTATATTAGTGGTGATATTTGTAAGTATCAAGCCAGCTTAGTTTTAAATAACAAAATAGATCAAAATTCTAGCAATTTTTATAAGTTCATAAATAAATCATTAATATATAACATGTAAATAATCAATAAAGCAAGTCATATATAGTGTGACATTGCTTTTATGAGCATGTATTTTCAAATATGTAATATAGAGCATACCAATAGCTCAAACAAACTCTTAATTGACAAGTACGGTAAGAGAAAAATATTTCAAGTCTCTATCTAGAACATTCCCAGCCACAGACCAATTGGTTTCAAGCTTTTGGCTCACCTCAACATGTTACATACATAAAGTTATTCACGGAGCAACTGATTATGAATATGTTAATTAATTCACAATTTATATTAACTTCTTTATTAAAATTATTCGAATTTCATCTGGTCTGTAATTAAAACTGTAATCTGGCTCAATTAATAATTGCAAAAATTGCCAACAATATAATAGTAAGAATTTGGAGATTTAAAAAAATGGTAATTTTTATCTGATCAATGAATTGCCATAAATGCAAAAGTGGACATTGTTTATAAATTTATGAAAAGGATTCCAGTAATGTGAACTAAGTGATAAAGTATTTGATTACATAAAGTGTATTTAAATTTGGTGGAAAAAGTTATACATTTATTATTTTGAGAATGGGGAGAATATTACACAGTGTAGGTGATCCAATTAAAATTAGTTGAGTGCAATAGTTAAAATAAATGGTTAGCACATGCACTTGCCATCTATATATGTAGTATGAATCCAGAGTAAATAAAACTTGAACCTTTTTTCATGTTTCAAACATAATTAAGATTTTTTTAAGTAGCCAACCCATAGTTACCTGAAATAGGTTAGCAAATGTACAGACTATCTTTATCCAGATGGTAAAACAAAGATGAATAGCACTAAAATCATCACCACTTATCAGTTGGCAAGGTTTATAATACCTTCTTCAAGCTCTATAAAGTGGGTGTTAAAAAAAAACCCTTCTCAACAGTGGTTAAAAAATCATTTTATGTATACATTATAACCCCCTTCCCCACATTGTTTATCTTGATACACAGATAATAACTGAATACCTTAGGTTAGCCAACATTTTATTCTTAGTAGTTTCAAAAAATAAATTATATAACAAAAATTTTTTTTAGATCAATTCTTAATTCAGTATGTTAGTTTAATGTTTGAATACTATCTCCTAAGCAATTGAACATAATTTTTCATTAAAGTTTTAAACTAATCCCATTTTTTGATATCAGAAAATTATTGCAAATGTACTTGAAGACCATTTAATATATTCATTCAATTTTAATTAGATCTTTTTTTTTTTTAACATTAAAAATTCTATAAGTCCAATTTCACAATATAATTTCTTTTAACTAAATTATTATCTATGAATCATTGCTTGGCTTTTTCTATCACTATTAATGTCCTCTGGAATAATAAACAATTTCATTACTACCACCAAAGCATTTTTATATAATAAAATTAATGTCATTTTGAAAAAGTGCATGGAATTTGGGAGTAATTTTAAAGAATTGCATAATTTGTTGCTCTTTCATAGTAAAAAGTTGAGCATCTATACAGGGATGTATAATTAAATCAAGTTATTAAAGTACTGATCAACTTTTCTTGATTTCTTTTATAATTCTTAACAAGTAAATTGTAAATAATAATGAAATTTAATCTTTCAACTAATCATTTATACTTTTTAATTTTATAAATGTTGAATTATGAAATGCCCAAAAGTGATGATCAGAGCTAATATGGTAGATTTTACTTCATGTGCACAATTGTCTCTACCTTCAACATATTCATTTAATTTGATGATAAGAATATATTTAGTATTAAATAAATAAAAAAACCTATTGAAAATATTTGAGAGAAAAAAGAATGACTAATAATGAGATGGATAGACTCCATCATCACAATAAATGTGCCTTTGATCATTCTGAAACACCAAACAGATGATATTCTGGAGAAATGCTGTATATGATTTACCAGGAGTCAATGTTAATTCCAACACTGAATGGCTAATAATATGTGATCTATAGTTTAGGTTCATAAATCCCTTATTGTATGGTGGTTTATTTATGAGATTACAAGGCCATGTACGAAAAATCACACCATTTAATGAAGACAAAAAGTTGCTTGCTCATACATATTTTTAAAATAATAACAATCTTGACATCATTTGTACTAATTTGAATTATTATCATAATCTTTATTATTCTTCAAAATAAAAAAAACAACAACTAAAAAACTTATTTATTAGCTACTGTGATGCCTACTTCCATTATTGATAAAAATGATAATTGTAAGTCAAAGCTATCTAGAATGACTTTGCTTAGAGGATTATGTGTTGGTTAAGTATAAAAGTGACAGGCTTATCAAAATACCTTCACTCAATAGGCAAAGTTTGATAATTTTTATTGTTTTTAAGTTGGAAATCTACCTGTAAATCTTTACTTCTTGAAAATACCAGTCACATAGGGTTTACATTATATTTAAAATGTGAATCTTGCAATCACCAATATGCTTCGATTATTTATAATATCAGATGCTTTTAATTAATCATTTTAACTGCTTAAATTAGAGACTGTTAATATTTTATAATAATTATCAGAATTGAGTTTATCATTTTGTTAAATGCTTTAAATAGTTGGAAAGACACATATTGCTAACCAATGCACAGACAATTTATATATGAAACAAAAATACATATACGTCTTATGATGTAAAATTTGTTATGGATATCATACAGAAAATAGATACTAATAACATATAAGTATACTATGGACATTGTACAAACTTTATAAGTTTACTAAAACATTTTAAAATTGATAATATCTAATAAGATTACCATGTACCACCAGAAAAGATAAACTGAGTATTTGACTCTTGATGATGACACAAGCATTTAATGATCTCAATTATGAAGAATTTACAAATAGCACAAAGTAAATGGACCCTATACATTATGCTATGTACCAATAATAAAAGATAGGTGTACTGCTTGGAGTTCATAAAATATTTGAGCCCTGGAAGGAAGTGACAAAGATGGAGCTGCGATTCCTGGATCTTCAGAATTCAGCACTCATCATTCTATTACACACTTATTCATACAAAGCATTATGCTGTGTAGTGTGTATTAATTCTTTGTAAATATTTTTGTCCTATTATAATAAATTTAGAGTTTAAAAAATATATATTTTTAATTATTAATAACAATGATGAAATATATATACTTTGTTAGAATTTTTTAAAATAATATTCTATACTATACATATTAAGTAATCAATCTATAATCAGATAAAAAACTACTTGTAAGATAAATATACTATTTCATAAACTTTTTTTAATGATTAGTAATTTAATCAAAAAGATAAAAAAAACAAAAAAGGAAAATAATAAAACGTCATATTTATAAAATGAGAATCATATTTTGATAACACAAAATTGAATTAGTAAAAAAAATGCACCTTTTTTAAAAACTACATTTTCCTTTTAACACAATACAATTTGCTTAATTAATAATTTTCATAATGGTTGCATAGAATTTTCAAAATAACGATTCATGCTACTTTAAAATTGAAATGTTATTATCAATTTAGTTGTAGTTCTATATTATCTAATTACTCCACTTACTTTTGGACAAATAATAATTTAAAGTACATACATAATAGTAAATCTGCTTCAAAAAAATAAATTTTCAGAGAAATAGTTTGTTTAGAACAAATATGGGTTAGCAATAAAATCTTGGAATTAAGAAACCAATTAATTCTTAAATCCCTTTATATATTATAGTACTTCTTTAAGATTTTCAAGCTCCCCTACTGTTATTTTGACGGTAGTTTTTCAAGCAACAGGTGAAACAAACTTTTTTTCCTATGCCTTAAGAATAGAAATATCCATCATTTAAGCTTCAAATAAATAGCTCTGGAAGTGAATGAAAATAACAACTTACAAAAGCGTAAGTGTAAACATAATACGTTTTTGGTATTTTTCGTTCTGAATCCAAATATATTTATGAAATTTTTTTATCAGATAACATTTTTTGGTGGCATGTAATTTTATTTTTTTAAATCCCTACATTTACAAACATTAAAATGTGAACAAAAACACAAACCTATTGTTTAAAAAGTAGCTTTGATTTTCTGTTCTACTTTACAAATTTTTCTCTTAAAGAGTCAGAGTGCTAGTCAGTCAGCATACTTGAGCTCCATTGGCTTTGGTGATACTTTTCTATGCTAGAAATATCCTGACAAATATGTTGTGGTTATCTTTCATTGCACCTATATTTTTGTCTAAGTGATAGCACAAAAAACATATCTTTAATGACACGTAATCACTATTTTAAGAGAGTTTATGATATTGTGATTTCCCAAAATGTTTGTGCAAACATTTTTGAAACACTTATCATGTAATTTTCTCAATTTCATTAAATCTTTCACGTTAAACAATTAGCATCAGAACTATCTACAGCTTTGAAATGCACTAGTTACAGTAAGGAAATAAATTAAATTGTCGAAGTGTTAATTAAGTGTAGACATATTATCACAACATATTAGAACATTATATAAATCTTATTTCAATAATCACATAATTCCTTTTACCAATAGCCTTCAACAATTCAATTAAAATGCCATTAATTTCTTTTTAATCTTATCCATCACCTTTATATTATTGTACAATTCATTTCATCATTATTTCCAGCATTTTTTTTCTTCACTAAATAAAAATCTTATTTTTATTATATGAATTATATACACAGTGTATATGCTACCTATCTTTTCAATCTATTTTCTTATATAAAATAATGAACTATACAATGAGTATTTAACATGTGATTGCACAAAGTCCTGTAGGATCAACAGAAAATAAAATCTGTTAAGCAAATTACACATGACACAATTACATCAGCATATATATGGACTCTGACAGTTTACATTAAGAAAAAATCTTTGTTCGGATTAACAAATATGACATTTGATTATACCAGGGGTCCCCAACCCTATGCCCGCGGACCATTTTACGTGTGCCCGCCGCTATCCTAACACGGTAAAAAATTATTTATCTGATACAAATAAATTTAATTTTAAAATTTCTTATAAATTATTGTATTATATTGTAATCAAATTGTAGGGCATACTATAATTTTACAGCGTAAAAATATAAACGTTAATTATATGTTAAAATTTTATTTTTGAAATAAATATTTTTTTGTACATTATGTGTATTATTAACAATATCCAACTATAAATAACATTGAAAAAATAAATGGTGCCCGCCACCTGGCTGGTATCATAGAATGTGCTCTTAAGTGCAGAAAGGTTGGGGACCCCTGGATTATACTATGAAGATAGAAGGAATAAAGAAAAATTTTAAATCCTAACTCGTATTTTATAATTTAATTTCACTATATGTGGAATTGAAGAAATAAGCAAGGAAGATAATGAAATGGAAGAATTGATGTTGTGACTACTCTCTGGACCTGTCTATTGGACAGAATACTATTGATTGATATATAACAGTAATTAAATATTGTTTGATAATTATAACATGCATTTAGCAATAGTATTTGAAGATACTCATAATTTTTCAAATTTGTAAATGGAAATCTTCCTTAAATATAAAATGTTAAGTCACCATATATTTGTAAAAAATTGGAATCTTTGCTTCAGCACATATTTCATTTCAGCTATCTTGTTTTTACTAACCTAAATATTTTATTTGATGATAATATATTGTATTAGTCTTTTCTTAACAATTCTTTATAATTTCTTTTCAGTATATCTCGCAAGTTTTAACTGTTTCTCTACTCAATGTATTGCCAAATTTGCTGCATATATCGTTATTTTCTTCAGTGTTTATATTTTCTTCTCTTCACCATTCTATCAACTATTTCATTCTTAAGGTTCCATTAAATTTATTATAATTTTTATTTACATTTATTTTATAACTTAACATTTTATTAGATTATATTCTAATTTTACACATTCTCCCACCTCCTTCCCATTTTATTACCGACTCATTTATTTCTTAACTCTATATTTTTTGTATTACTTTAAATTATTAAAACAGGCAAAACTATCCATGGTGATCATGCAATGTTTAGTGGTTAAATTATTAAATTGTTAATCAAATCTATATCAACTACAGGCTGCGTCATGAATGGTATTTCTAAACTGACTTTAGATAAATACATTATCTAATTAAAATTTATCTCTATATTGCCTGGGCTTTTTCATATTATTTTTAAACTGTTAATCATTATTAATTATTCTCCTAAAATATATATATTTTTCTTTCCTTCTTATGCTAATAATTTTTCAATCTTCATTATTATAATAAAGCCACAGATTTTGTTCTAATATAAAATTCATATATCAATTTCCTCTTTATTGTTGATTTTCATGGTTATTTTTAAAAGCAAACATATATACTGTATTTGTAAAACATTTTAGAAAGGCTACTATTTAATTATTCATAATATATCATTTACAAAATTTTGTTTCTGTACCAAGTACTTTCCATTTTGATCTAAAGATACAAGTACTATGTTATATGCAATCCCCAGCTCCCCTTCAACAAAATTCTCCATGCTTCTCTTAAGTCTTACAATATTTAATTTCTTCCACTGCATTTTTAACAATGGATTTTTCATCATCTCTAGTTTATCCATTACCCTAAAATTGCATATAAATTTTTACAGTTCTTTTTGAATCTAACAATAGGTTATTTAATGATATCTAGATTAATGTGTTTGATTTTGAAAACTGCAATACCACTGGAATAGCTTTCAAGTAAGAGCAACACTTTAATAAATAAAATTAGACAAACAATTTTTTTTTTTTTTTTTAGATTTTAATAAAAAAATATTTTCATGTATAAAATGTCAAGGTGACTTACTTACTGGGTCCTAAAAAAGGATAATTATATTGAACATTTAAACAGAAAGATTGAAAACAATAAACAGCACATTTATAATTACTGATAAAATTTTCCTTTTTTTCTGTAAATTTATTATATCAAACAAGAGGAATTTAACAGGCAGTTTGAATTTACTGTACATAGAAAAAAAACAAAACTAATATGAATTAAATAATTTCCCCATTACAGTTTCAGTCTTTTATTAAATCATTTTGTCTTTTCCAAGATGCAGTAAAATATTTTGTATCACAGCACCAAAGAATCGATCAAGTAAGTTTGATTAAGTTTTTTTTTAAAACTACTGAAATGATTCCAATTATATACTGCAATACAAAATGTAAAAATAAGCTCTTTTATTAAAAAAAAGAAAAAAAAAAAGGGGGGGGGGGGAGTACAGTGCATAAATTAAATATATCTAATTTTTTTGAGCCCTTTTAAAAATTTTAGGCTCTTAAATTTGGCATGAACTGTCTTTATTTTTTGTCTTTTTTTGAATAATTAAAAACAAATTCAACAATTTAAATGTCAATTTTATTCACAAATGCAGTAATGGCTGGATAAAACTGCTTCGATGACTACAAGAACTTGATTTCATTATGTACACAAGAATATTGTAAAAGTTTGTCACAGTGATGGCAGTTGAAAGTATGATGATATGATGCTGCCTTTAAGAGTGAAATCGAAAATATCCAGTGACCAAGGAACATCAACAAACACAGGGTAGCACCAAATGAATGTAAATGTTCAAAAACCTTCAACAAAACTTCCAGGAAACAATCCAGATTTTCCTGTTCGTTGCAGGGTACCTTTATACCAACCATCTTCCCTCTTCTTATACACATAAACGATGTCACCCACTTTAAGTTCTAACTCGTAATCACTATTGGGAGGGAAAGGCACTATACACCGGTACCTAAAAAATAAAAACAAACATTATAATAACATCTCTAAATTGTATTTTTTAATACTGATTTTATTTTCTTCCACATCATCTGTATAAATAGTAATGTTTTCTTCAAAAATAATTTAATACATTACTCACATATTAAAATCAACTTATCTCTGCTTCTTTTCTCTTATACCCACAGCATCATCATTCACAATTTCAATAATTCACATTTTGAAAAATATTAAATAAAAAATTCTCAAATTTGAATTTGTAAATTCCATACACACTTCCAATTATAAGAACTACTATGAATTATTTTTCAATCTCCTCTTTCATTGTTTCAAACACACAATTAGTTGCATGGTCATTTTGATTTATTATTAGTCTGTCTTGACTGATTCATTCTATTTTCTTATCGAAACTCTAATTCAAAAGTTAAATTGCATTATTAGCATATATATTTATATGCCAATTATAAAGTTTGCTGTTATTCATAGTTTCAGTTATCTGTAATAAAAGTTTGGAAACAAGTCAGAGAATGAGAGTGGGGTTAACTACTATATAAAATTATTTGGGTAGATGGGGAGGGGGGAGCAAAGGTATTTGTAAGAGATAGTAAATAGAGGGGTTTGAACTTAGAATTTTCAGTTTATATTCATCCTCTATTCCATTTCAAACAACCAATACATGTGACCACACAATATTTTAAAGCTAAATGATCCCCAATATATGTATTTCGTGTTGGAACCAGGACTCATCAGTTGGGCCAGATCATAATCTCACACACATTTATGCAATCAGTGCTCGGCTTATATTAAGATAGCAATTCAGTAAACTTTAATGGACAGGATTCAATCTTCTGACCCTTCCAAGAATTCAATCATCCATTTCATTGAAAAACCAACAATGGACTGTTCAAAGCTTTTGGTACATTTGATATTATATCACATCCATGTAGACATTATGTTTATCTAACTCCTCATATTATCAGACCATTATATATATTCCTTTTCTATTAATATAAATGGATATATAATGGTCTGATAATATGAGGGGTTACATTGATGTAATATCTACATGGATGTGATTACAATATCAAATCTATCAAGGTTTTTGAGCATTCCATCATTAGTTTTTCAATGAAATGGACAGTTGAATTGTTGGAAGGGTGAGAAGATTGAAGCCTATCCATTAAAGTTTAAGGAATAGCCAGCACTGATTGTATAAATGTGTGGAAGATTATAATCTGGCCCAACTGATGATTTCTGGTTCAGCACTAAATATGTATATTGGGGATCATTTTATCTTTTTCACATATGTGTGGTCAATGTGTATCGGTTGTTTGAGATGGAGTGGAGGATGAATATAGATAAAAATCCTAAGTTCAAATTCCTCTATTTAGTATACCGAATGAATAGGTTAATTATATGAGATAGATATATCAAATAATAGAAGCAACAGAAGTGTGCAAAAACACCATAGTTATTATTCTTATTGTCTAGAAGTTGAATGTTGTTCTATATGTAAAATAAGTTCTGTTTCATTTGCATGTAATTCTTTCCAAATAAGACAACTTTAATGTCAAATACTAAATATATATATTGTAACGTTTATTTATATACGTTACAAATATATTGGCATTTGGTAAAAGCTAAAAAAGTAAATTTAGATTTTTTTTTGATTAGTATAATTTTTGTTAAAACGTGCAATGAAGGTTAAAATTGTCATTCTTATTTTTTTTTTATCTAATTGGAAAGAATAAATGACATACAGATTACTAATCCAGATAAATTAAAAGAATTCCAAAAGTATAAGCTAAAAGAAAAATATTTTAGCTAATTAAAGATGGAAGAATAATGCTAAAAAAAAAGAGAACTTTGTAACTTAAATTTAAGAGAGAGTGTATAAGATTATTATCTTATACGCTGATAAAAAGACAAAAGAGTGCGCAGAAGTTCCAAAAATGGAGCACGATATAAAAAGGAGATGACAACTTCAATCTGGGTCTTCTCTTTAACTTCTAGTTACGTCTCTGAAAGTTGGAGGTTTCCATGAGCATAACCTGTGGCAAGAAATATACTTCTACACAGGTATGCCCCTTGCTGTACCAAGCTGTTACGCAAGCA
Source organism: Epiperipatus broadwayi (assembly GCA_028023455.1). NCBI lineage: Eukaryota > Metazoa > Onychophora > Udeonychophora > Euonychophora > Peripatidae > Epiperipatus > Epiperipatus broadwayi. Next base: position 9,341,290 of record JAQFVV010006222.1, read on the forward strand.
TGAAAACGGGACTTGTGAAAACCGCTTTTTGCAATAAAAGGGTCACTACAACCGTACCTTTTCTCCAGCTATAGAACGGAACAATAATGGAAGACGCCGGCAGGAGAGACCAATGGAAATTCTCATGATCTGGGATCCCATAAACCTACATGAACTTACTGGTAAGTTAAGAATAAATTTTCCTGATAGTGACTTAAAAGTTTGCAAACAATTATTTATCTAAGCTTAGACTACCATCCTGATATAGACTTTACTTTCACATTCAAGGGACTTTCTTATAAAGAATTTTATACAAGATCTTGGAACATTATTAAATTGCGTTCATTATTTAATCTAACTGTTTTTGTTAATCGATTCATTATCTGGATTAGCATGTGTGTACTTTCTAGTTTAGTTAATTCGTAATTTAACTTATAAATATTTTAGTTTGTTAGAATAAAGGAGATTATACTTTTATCAACCTTTTCATTGTGCGTTATTAATAGTAGTTATTATTTTTTATTATTAAATCTATTAGTAGTTTAATAAGATTTAAAAATGTAATTTACCTTTGCCAATATGTTTGAATAAGCCCAGGAATAATAATCTTAAAAAATTAATTCTCGTTACGGTAAGACGCAATACCGATTAGTTTAAAAGCATTTTTTTTCTGTTTAGTTTACGAGTTACAATATGTTTGACGCAGTCCCAGTGGGTCTAACGACTCTGGCGCCCTCAAGTAGAAATTAAAAACTGGTTCTGCTCACGATTGTACTCGGTAATAGTTCTAGGCCGAAGTTGATCAGGAAAAATAGCTGTGTTGAGAATAGAAATACAACTTTCTTTTTTCTTTTGATACAGCTTGATCAACTCACGCTCAAATATAAATTTGAGGTGTATAGGGGCCTAGTAATACGAAAAACGTTACAATATATATATATATTTAAAGTGGGATTCTTTGAATTAAACTTTGAAAATACACTTAACAAAAGCTAAACTTTTTGCCAAGTTTACTTTCAATATTTTTACACAATAAGCATAGTGTAATAATTATTAAGAATGTGTGCAGTTTTAGATATAATTAATATTCAAATTTCACTATTTTCAAATTCCTATAGTGTGAACATGCAATGAACCAAGCCTCTTTGACCTTTCCTTTCTTGTCAATTTTTCTCTTAGAAATTATTTCTTGCTTGACTGTTTCAGGCATAAAGACAAGTCACTTCTCCATTTCACGTTTGAGAAATTGGATAATTTTTGCCCATGTTAAAGGTATATACTGATTAATTCTAAAATAAAAATTTAACCAGGGATCCCAATTTGCTCAAAAACATAATCAATTTTAGAACATTTGATAGAGTAAATGATTTAAACCTAAAGAGGCTTTGTAACTTATTATAATATCATTCTGTCATAAATTGATCCAAACTGTTTATTTTAATATAAGGTCTGTTAAATTTTTCAATGCATTTTCTTATGGTACTTCATTTATATAAATCTCAATATTTTTTTTGTCATGGTTATAAATTGCACTGATTCTCATTTCTATGAATAACTTATCTAACTCCTGCTAGCTTATGTTCATTTGGAAAACAGCATACATAGTTAAAGTTAATGCTCATGAACATCTTAGTTAATTAGTGACAATTCTAGGTCAAATTTTTTTAGTTTAGGTCATTAAAAATCTGCACAATGAGCTCTAATAATGTGCAGATAAATACACTATCACCTTTTATAAATTATTTTGGTATAAGTTAGAACAATACAGATGATATTATCACCAATATTCTTAACTTCATTATCCTGCTTTAGAATTAATAATCCACAATATCTAAGGAAGTTATAATTTATTTTTTAGAATTATCTTATTGTTGTTGTGATTAACAAAATTAAATGTTAGAATTAATTATTATTATTCTGAATCTAATTCTTCATTTTATTATTGCATGGCCAAATTAACAATTTTGTAGAAATACATCCTGCCAAAATCAACCATCAATTACAGCAGGTAATTCTTTTTGTATAGCTTTATATTAGCAAAGATTTGTGGAATTTAAGTATTTGTTCCAATTATATAATCTTCCACTAAATGTTTTAATATAACTATTATAAATTTATTCTTAGTTTTTTTTAAAATTATGTGGTTCATTTTTTTTCAAATTTTATATTTATTTGAAGTTTAATTTGATTAATAAAACTTACTTCTTCCATCAGTGCAAAACAGTTTCCTTTATTTTCTTTGCTGTGAATGATTTTCTCCTGTTTAAACTTTTCATTAACTTTTTTTCAAATGTTTTGAAAAGAACTGGAGATCAGGGCAAATTTAGAGTTAGAATTAATCATTATAAACATATCTATAACAGGGCCAAAACAAACATCTCATACAATTCCTTATTTTTGTAATACAAAATAGTGGTGGGTATGACTTTAGGTTTGAAATCAAAATAACTTACAAAAAGAAAAATGACAAAGCAAGAAAGTCAAGGAATCTATAGTTCACTGCATATTCAAAATATGCACTGAATTAGTACTCTAACATGTTTAAATTTGCCAATATTGAACTTGAATATTAATTATATATAAGTCCATATTCACAAATTAACTACCATTATTGTGCCATGATTATAAGATGAAAGCATACAAAAGTGAATTTGGTAAAAAATTTAGCTATTGCAAAGTATATCTTCAAAGTTTATTTCAAAGAATCCTGCATTAAAACTGTCTTTAAAATTAATAGAGTATTATAACAGTATATTGAAGACTTTTCCTTCAAGTGGGTTTGGTGAAAAAGGTTTGTGAATGCATTTGGAATATTTAAATAAAATTAAACTTTTCTATAGACATTCAACACACTTATTAGATGATGGAAATAGTCTAATATAAAAATACAGCATTATTCATACTTTTCAGAAAGTTTTAAGAGTTGAAAAAATATACTTTTAAGAATGACTATCAAAGAAGAGATTTCATTGCACATGATAAACTATGACAGACTAACATAAAATATAAATTTGATTTCCTTGTGAATAGATAGCATAATTTTGAGGGTAACTAATCAGAACTGTAATAAGTTATCTGAACTTATCTAGATTATCTGAGCAGTTATCTAATATACTTAGAATGTAGCCTGAAATATATTGTAAGAAGATGGAATTTCCTCATACTGAATTAATCACAGTTATATAAGTGGCGTAAGCCAAAAAAGACAATAGAAAGTAATATCATTATATAAACCACAGAAACAGTTTGAAATAACTTTTTGATAAACAAGTTATAAAATTTAAAAATATAGCAAAGGGTTTTAACAGGTGCACACAATATACATCAAAAAATAAAGAAAACTGATTTGTAAAACAAATTAAGAATAAATATATAGCAATTATATAAAAAAAATGTAGCAGAAAATTATATAATTGGAATAAATATCTTAAATATACCCCTCTGCTACTAAAATTTCACAAATCTTCATTAATAAAAAGTTACATAAAGAGAACTACTTCTGCTATTGATGACTGACTTTGGTAAAATGTATTTCTACAAACTATTAAATGAAAGAGGAATTAGAATTCAGAATAACAATAATTAATTATTTATATGATTTTATTAAACAAATCAAAATTAAAATAATCTCGAAAAAATAAACTATAACCCCTTGATGTGGAAATATACAGTTGAATAGGGAGGGTAGGAGTCTATTAAAATTATGCATGGATTAAGCCAATAAACATCACATGATCACCATTTCTTATGCTTGCTTATAACTGTTATTAAAACAAGCAAAACTCACTATATGTATTGCCACACACAGCAAGCTAGAGTAATCAATGGATGCCAAAGGCTTGTGATAAAATCCCTATCTAATGCCTACTCATCCAATATCTCCAGACTAGTTTCTGGCCTTTGTCAGTGAGGAGCCTTGGATCTGAGAGCACTGCACCAAGATTTTAGGATCTAATACAACACTTATGAGTCTAAAATTGAAAACACAATAATATTTTCAATCCAAGCTCATTAGCTTATATAGAACATATAGGTCTGAACTCAGTTCAGTGCCCATACATTTTGGTATCTTTGGTTCTTTAATAACCATAGTCACCACTATCCTATTAGGCAGGATTGGTATTAAACCACTAAAAATAACATGATCATCATTTCTTATGCTTGATCAAGCTGTTAAAACAGGCAAAACTCTCCATACAATAGTGCTACTAACATCTAGGTGTAGTGCTCTCAGATCCAAGGCTCCTCACTGATAAAAGCAACAAGTTATAAACTAGTCTGGGTATATTGGATGAGTAGGCACTAGATAGGGATTTTATGCACAAACCTTCTTGCATCTATTGATTACTCTGGCTTGCACTGAGTGGCACTACTGTATGGAGTTTTGTCTGTTTTAAAAAGTCATATACAGTCATTGTGCAGATTCTTAATGATCTGCAAATACTAGAATTCAAATATTAATTATATATAAGTTTGTACACAAAATTTAATTACCATTATTGTACGATGACTATGAAATGAAAACATTTGAAGTGCACTTGCAAGAAATTTAGTTACGGCAAAGTATATATTTAAAATTTAATTCTGAAAGTCTTAGCTTAAATGCTCCAATTTATCATTAGATTTATTATGTATATCTATCTATCTATCTATCTATCTATGGATCTCTAAGATTTATATATGTATTAACATTTAAAGAATAATAAACTGCAATAGCATATACCATAATAATAATCCACAAGTCAGACTTTAGAGTCATTTTAACAAATATGCAAATTTCCCCTCTCTTGAATTAATATTAATCCAACAATAAAATAAAAAAGGGACTACTTTCATCTAACCATGATATTGTTATATTGATAATAAGTCAGGCCACTGATATTCCAAGATATAAATATGCTCTTCATAAAGTGTCAATCAAACCAGCTCACAAGATGACAATTATTTTAATAACTCCACAAATAACAATAGGTATCAAATATCGAGTAATAAATTGTAAATGTGTATGCCATAACAATAATCCCCAAGTCAGACTATCTAAAGTCATTTTAACTTGGGATTATCAAAATTATTAGCATTTGTTTCTCGTTATCTGAAATTGTAAACTGATTTGATCAAGACTTTACCAAGATGATCACTAATGTAACATTTCATCCCTTCAAGTATCAGTAACAGATTTACTATCAATATAATAATGTAATGGTTAGATAAAAATAGACCATTTTTTATCTAACTAGTAAAAGCAAAGCAATGATATGAGCTCATTATTTGAAAATTTGTTAAAATGATGCTTAAAAAATCTGACTTGTGAATTATTATTATTCTATATGCATTTGAGTTTCTTCCTCCATTAGCATTATTCTTTATCCTCAATATTATATCTATCCAATAGCCATTATTTGTTTATAGTTATTAAAGTCATTAGAATATATATGATATATTCAAGTTTTTAAAATGTCTTTAAGAAATATATTTGCTCATCTTTGTTTTATTTTCCAATTAAGAATAATCTATATAATCAGTTAACAGATTTTAAAGCCATATAAACATCATTAGAAGGCAATATCTTTATGTAACAATATTGTTGCTTCACCAATTCTTTTATTTCTGCATTGCTTGAGCCATTTCTAAGTTCAGTATTCACATGTTTTTCTAATATTAAGCTTGAAAATGGTCTTTCCATTGACTTTTATTTTTACATGTTAACACAAAAGCTGGATATTACGATTTTTTAATATCTTTGATTTAGAAAATTATTTATCTGAGTTTAAAGTCAAATGTTTATTACTCTGTATGTTATCTTTTTTTTTTTTAAAAAAAAAAAACTAACACATTTAGGAGTGATAAACATAAATTTAATATTTAAATAAAAGTGCTTTTTAATTAGAGGATAAAACAAGAATAAAAAATATTCAAACCATCGCCACTTGACAAATTCTAAGGCCTGGTGTCTAAGTGCTTTCTATTTATTGTTATATGGGGAAAGATGTTCTGAAAAAGGCATTGCCCTGCAGTGGATTATTTTGTCTTTAAATATAAGTGATTGAAATAAATTTTTTTTTAAAGAAAACATTTACCGTAAAAAAAAATGTAAACAAAATTTTTTTTTTTAAAATTAAAAAAAAAAAACAGACCGTTCCCGGACTAAGGGTGCAGGCTGTTTGGGCCGAGAGGATGGAGATTTTGTTGAGGATGAATCCAGGGAACTTGATTTTTTATGACTAATCACAGATGCTGTGGCTCCAGTATCATGACCTTCCAAACTTGAGATTGAGCCAGATCTAAATGAAAACAAAAACAATACAAAGCATGCATCCACAATCATAATATAATTTTTCAAAACTATTTTTTCAATACTTTTATACTATACATATATGTTCTAAGTCAAATAGTTGATAGTTTTTCAGCTTCAAATTCTTAAGAATAGGTTTAAGTTAGAAATATACATATAATAAATTATAGTAAAATTTATAAAAATCTAAAAGTAATCATTTAGAGATCCAGCAATACATTTTACAAATACACACACATATACAAGAGAATAAAAGAATGCAAGATAGATGCAGTTATATATATATATTGTGACCTTTTTTATTCAGGTCCCTGTATTAAATAATCCAAAATTTTAAATAATAATATATTTGGCATTAAAATCTTAATAAAGTGGCCTTAAAATAAAGACTGTTTTGGATGCAGTAGGAAATCTGCTTGAGGGGAGATGAGATTTCAAACCCAGTGTAGGTTTGAAACTAGGGATAAAATAACAATTTAAAAATATTGTTATTAATTGAGAGATAAATATATTACTATTTTATTATTGTTGAATAGCAATTGAAATAAATAAATAATTAAATCAAATTTGTAAATCTTGTAAAATGAATCACTACAGATAATTCTTAAGCATACTTTTTTGTAGTGAATTGCAAATAGTTTTTGATATTATCGGTAGTTATTAAAAATGAAGCCAGAGGGGGTAATGTTAATATATTCACATTAAGATTATTGGTGAATTTCTTACCACAATGCTTTGTAATAAAAACTATATATGTTAAAACAAAGTTGTAGGGGGGGTGATTAAGAAAAAGAGAACTAAACAACAACAGACTTCAACTCTGATCTTCTAAAATAAGGAGGAAAAAAGCTAAAAATCAGAAAAATTTGGAATTTAATTGAATAAGGATTATAATATATTGTTATCTAAAATGATTGAATAGAAATCTAAAAAACCTTGCTATGATTTCAATACCACTTTTTCGTCGATTGATGGTTCTTAAAAGTTATACTGGAAAGGAAATGGAAACCCTGTGGATCTTAATTTACTCCCATAAATATTGCTTCAAACCCAGAAACATTCAAGAAAAAGTAAGCTTTTGCTTTTATTTTGTTCATATTTTTAAAATCTCATCTTTAAAAATGACGCACAAATTATTTACAGTTAAAAGAAAGGGCTGATAATGTTTGTATTTCGCACCACTATTAAACATAAAGCAGAACATATGTTCGTTTGGAAATCATAATTTCAAGAAAATAATCCAAAATGATTTTGAAGAAAAATGTCAAAAGATAAAATAAACTAAAAAAAAAAAAAGTCATTTTTTGACTCATCTAATTTTTAGTAAAGTAAAAGGAAATGTATGAATTTATTGTTTATTTTTATTAAGAAGTAAAACTCGTCTGCTAGATCGCTATTGCGCCAACTTATTTAACTATAGAAATGGAAAGTTATGGATTAAGTAGAATGCTAAGGATATCGTATGTATAATTGAATAAATTCTTTTTACTATTGTTAAACGGTTATTATTTTACCAATGGAAATGAAATAAAAATAAATATTTACTTTTAAAAGTTTACTGTGCAACGCGTATAAATAAGATTTAAAAAAAATGTCCAAATTACTTAAAGTTGTTACATTTACCGCGGAGGAAAGAATAAAATCAATAAAGAATTTTTAAAAAAAGTTAAATATGTTAATTGTAATAAAATTCTAAAGTAATTTTCCAAGAAAAATTATCTGGATTAAAACGTAAATAAACCGATTTTAGTTATACTCCACTTGAAACGTTTAAACTTTGTCTAACTATGTTAATATCGAATAAATCAATAAATGTATTTAAAAGTTTGTTTTGAAGACTACAATAACCTATAAAGTTATTAAGGAAAATCATCTCTAGAAAAGTGGATAAACCTATCCTTTTGATTATGCTACAATTGAAAAGTTTGAATTTTAATTTCACTATATTGACATCGGTAAATAAACCATTAAATAATTTTTTTTTTCCTTTGGAGAAGTGTTGAATATTGCCTTATTATGCATCGAACAGGATAATAAAAATATATATATGCGTTATTTGGAATGTTTGCTCATTATAATATCAGTTCTTATCATTTTAGCTCACCAGAATAAAATAAACTTTACTAACAGGATAAACTTTGATAGGAGAAAATGTTTGTTTATTATTTTTTTTTGTATTATTGCTATGTTAGTTTATAATATTTACGTCATGTGTCCTTTGGAAAATTTGTTATGTATAAATTTTTTTTTTTATGTATAAAGATACATACATTTATGATTACACATATTTTTACTGTTTTCCCAATTTATGATTACACATATTTTTACTGTTTTCCCAATTTGGAAAAACATAGTAATAGTTGTCATTTACCTGGGGAGAGGGGAAGATATATTTACCTCTCGTACTTTTAAAATAGTCATTAATATTTATTTAAAGAATGCACAAATAGACTTAAATTTTGTCAAAGATATACTAAAGACCCAATTATTTTCTTATATAAAAGAAAGATTGATCTAAACCTTTTTCATTTCTTAATTTTATATAGAAATGAACATGTCCACTTTGAATACAAATGCAGGTTGATCTTTATTGCTTAAATGCGATGTGCTCTCTCGAACAAAGGTATAATTGTCATTTTAAAATAATTAATGATCATTTGACATATATATTTTGGTTTGTCTATTGATACATTAATGGTTCTGCATTGTGAAATGGAATATATATATCTCCAATGTTATTGTTGTTTTATCATGCTATAGTATTGAGAATGATTTGTGATAGTTTTTAGCTGCTAGGTATATACTAAGTATATGCTACATATAATGGTATCAAATAGATTAATATTAATATTGAGCATGGGCTGATGGAGAATCACCTATTGCTGATTCCATGAGAGGATAGTATGGTAGAGGCTGAGTAATAATTAATGCGTAGTTAGCATAATGAATCCCAAAAGAGGATATCCATGGTCTGAATTCTATTTTCCTGTGATGAGAATAAACTCACACATTTGCATACCTATAGAGAGGTATTAGAATTAGCCATATTTTTATACAACTATCATGTTGTGTTGTAGAGCCTCCCTTTTTATTGTTTAATCCCTCATGAGGTTAGAGAGTTAGTTTTCCACCATATATGGTGAAGTATAGTAGTTCAAAATCCAATGGCAAGGGTAAGATGATGTTAGATTAAGGAACACTGATCTAGCTAGAGTGTTTGCCTAATTATAATAGTGTTTTATGATGTTTTGGATCTTCATCAGTTTATAGACAGACCAAACCCAAAACCTACTTCTAATTGTAGAACTTAAAGATGTAAGAGGAAGAGATGCATGTGAGCAGTATGGTTTTATCTTCATTAAGTAGTGATTTGCCAATAGATTGGTAAGATCAGTTAACTATTCAATGATTAGATTGTGGACATAGATGTTTTAGTGACATGTGTGTATTTGACTTTTGATGTCTGTTCCGACATGAATACACCAAACCTATTCATCTCAAATTTTAATCAATTATTAATTGTGCAGAGTGTGATAATTGCCCTTATCATATTCTGACCAAAAGAAATGGCTTTAGTATGATGCACTACTTAATAACTTTTAAATTCTAAATTTAAAATTTGTGCATACCCTAAAGTCCTCAATACACTGTTGTTTTTGTAATTTAAGTGTGAGTTCAGCTTAAATAAGGTTTCATTATCTTATTCTTTAAGATAGGCTAAACAGTAATAAGTGATGCTTTGAATTTCATTGTATAAGTTGATCATATTGACCAAGAATATAGTCAATGTGATACCAAGTGTTTGCCATCCTGGAGTTTAATTCAATATATTGGTTTTATTTCTTACCATGTCTCTGAATTAGAATTTGTAAATATTGTAAATAAAGCTTGTTGTGTTTAAAAATTTATTTAGTTGCCTGTAGTCTTATTGCTAGTCACCATACACACTATTATTGTTATTACTATCAACATATCAGAAGATTATATATTGAAATCATCATTGACCAATATAGTACATTTCACTATTGGTTAAGATACCAAAATAATTTTGGTTAAGCCTAATCGCTTAGGAATACATCTAATGCATCATCACACAATAATCAAAATGTTATTAAACTGGAGTACATATTGTTTTAAGTAATATATTAAAAGATAAACAATATGGATTAAATTGGTTTAATTGAACCCGCAGAGCTATCATTCAATGATCTTGATCACCTGGTTTATAAGTATTTGAGAAAAGGAATTTGGTAAGTTATTGTTTTTAATTATTAAAAAGTCATTCCTATTCCTAAATTTTAAAGTTTATATTAGTAAAAAAGTTTTTTTAGAACTGCCAAATATAGTTGTTAATTTGATTTTGTATTGAGAGCTGCTTTGTGCATTATGTTTGGGTAGTGGCATGTTGTATAACAATTTTGAAATGCGAGAACCCTGAGAAGAATTAGTTGTTAAGTTTCAAGGTAGAATTTAAAATTTGTAATAAATTTTGTATCTAGTTATTCATTATAGTTAGACTTAAAGGTAGATTACTTGCACTACTGTATGAAAGTCAACTACACTTTAATAGGTAAATTACTTCTTTGGTCACAAAATGTATAGTTTGTTTTGACTTTATGATAAATACTCTGGTTGTGTCAAGCTTGAAATCCCTAATTTTATTTAGCTTATCTTCTCACCATTTCATACAATATTAGTTTATAATCTAAGATTTCAGTCTCCACTATCAACATTGTTCACGTCCCTTTATTTATTCATTCTCATTTGACATTAATTCATTATCATAATTAATTAATCATATATTAACTTTTATTCTTTATCATCTTAACTATTCATTAACTATTCTTCTATCATTCATTATTCTCATACATCGTCATTCTTTTCTCTTCATTCTTAGACTTATTTCATTCTACTATTTAATTATTACTTCTTTTCAACATCCATTTTATCATCTACATCATAATTTACTTATCATTTCATTTATAAGTTTAATTTCATAAGTATTCCAGAGATATAAATTATTAGTTTGCTGAATATCAAATTTAACTCATCACATTTTGTTTGTGGGGATTTTAAAGCTGGTTTGACCAGAAGTCATTATCTTTATTAATCACCTTGTGATATTCTTTAGATCCATAGTTTCATGCTAGTTTTATTCAATATAGGAATCATTTCGTTAGTTTAACCTTTTTGTTTCTTTATGCTTATAGTCTTGATAATGAGAGTATGATAGGTTACAAAGGGCGGATTTGGTGCCATGAAAATGTGCGCCAGATTCATATATATGATTCCAGCGTTCAAAGGGCAGGTCATAAAGGTGGATTATAGTGCCACACATGAGTCTAGATTAGTTGATGATGATAAGAGAAGGTCACAATATATATATATATATTATAAGGGATGACTTACAACCAACCATCACACCTATCCCAATTTTTTTCAATGTTTGAATTCAGGCCAATTGGTAGGCAAATAATTTATCATACATATCTCTTTATACACATGAAACATGTATATAAACACAAATAAACTAATATTTTTGTCTATTTGTAGAAATTAATTTTTTTTCTTCACTTAATATCATTAACAACAATATTGACTTATAAGACAGACATGATTAAAGATCAAAATAGTTGCTATAGATAATGGAGTTTGAATAATGAAGACTAAGTAAAAAAAAAATAATAATAATGTTTTTATGATTTTTTAATTAGTTTATAACAATAGGCTCAAGCTAGCATGAGAAAACAATCTAGTGATTTTAACTAGTCTGGACAATAACAAAAACATCACATAAAGAAAAGTCTTATTTTTTTTAAAAAAAAAAAAAACGGTTCAACCTTAAAAAACAGTAAAAATATGAATTTTAAAACTTAATGTTTATATGTAAAAATTAATACAAAATCTTTATCATTGGGATAGAAATTTAATATTAACTGTTAAAATAACAAATTTGAATATATAAACAGCAGGAATAAACTAATGGTTTAATTTGTTCTAGAAAGCTTAAATCAGTTATGGAGATAAAAAAAAAAGAAACATGAAACTACTAGAAATTGATTGTTTCTTTAAGCCATTTTCCTATATACATTGAAGCCACAATATAAATATTAGTCAATAGTAAAGTAGTCATTGCAATGTGTTTGGTGTAAATCAATACCGTGGGCGTCCCAATGTCAGTTTTGATGTCATTATGAACCTGTCTGTGAAAATGTTTATTTTACAAAGTGCTGGTGAATATCAATCTTCAATGATTTATGCTATGTGTTCAGAAGAAATAATTGGTAAGTGCTTGTTATTAACCAAATAATATGGAGTATATAAATATCAACAGAGTTAGTGATCAAGATTGTTATGTATGGAAATTGGCATTCAAGTTTATGAACTCTTAACTGTGGACAATGCTTGCTTTCCTCAGGATATATATATTGATTCATGTGATTTTTATTTTTGTTATTTCAATATTTGCAATTTCATGTATTGTGATTTTTTTTGTATATTCAACTTCGTCTTCAAATTTGGTCACCTGCATTTTAAAAGTGAGAGCAGTTGCGTGAAATATATAGATATGTTGATATATAAAGGGGGAAAGGGAACAGAATCAACAAATATGTATAATTATTAATAAAGGTAAATTTACAGATCCCTCTGGAAATTCAACACTGCTTCATCAAAGCGATCTCAAGTAAAGTTTTAATATAATTGCAGACTCTAGAACAAACAAAATTATATTACTTACTAATAAGTTTTAATAATATCTACTTGTAATTGTTTTGTTTCTGGATGCACAATTAATCAACTTGAGTGAATGGTCTTTTTCTTACTTTTCACTAATTTTAATATGACTTACACACACATATATATAGGAGTGGGCCATTCCTTTTGAAAATAGTTATAAATATATTTACTCCAATATATAAATATCATTGTAATAATTATGTTAATGGAGTAGACTTAGAATTATAGAATTCTCAATTTGTTTTTTCCTTTTGTTATATATATTTAGTGAATTATTTAATCTCATTTTGTATATGCTTTATTTTAAATCATTTTTGTTTTTCTCTATTGTAAATAAAAATTGCTTGAGAATGGACTTCTGTCATGAAATCTGGATTATGGAGATTTATTGTTTTAAGCCCTCAAAATGATAGAAGACCATCCTTGTTAACTTAAAATATATACTATTACACATTATAGTTTATTAATAAACGTTACTGAGTTGTTAAAATCAATCTGATCTCTGTTTGATCATCATCATCATTATGCAATTGCACCATTAAATGTTTGATCATTATGTATTTACACCACTAAATGTTTGATCATCATCATCATTATGACTTGCACCATTAAATGCTCGATCATCATCATTATGCATTTGCACCAGTAGATGTTTGATCATCACCATCATCATTATGCATTGCTCTCCTAAATGATTGGTCACCAACAATATTTTTCATATTAAAAAATATACTGATCTATGCTTACACATAGGCATATTTGGTCAATAATTAAATAAGTCCATCCCTGAAGAGAGCCGACTGCAAGAACTCTCTGAGTTTGAATTCTGTGGTGTAATGGGGACTGAAAGCGAAATGTAATGGACATGCACTAGTCTAAATTACATTGAAATGTCTTAAGTAAATTATGAGATAGCATACTAAAGGTAGATGTGATTTGGGGCTATGCATATCCATCATGATATCTCTAGCATCCTACTCAAAGGCCTAGGTCTGACAGTAGTGACATGCATTCCCTTTTATTATATGCCATTTCTGATTTAGTAATATATTGCACACTCAAATGGGACATTGAATCATGGGTTTCAGGATATGATTTGTTGTAGGTTGTTTGACACATTGTGTTCAAATCATCCAACTACTGAGTCTTATTCACGTCATCCTATGGCATTCCCCGCGGTTCCATTATAATTTATATATATTGCACATGCACATATATTTAAAGAGATCTAATTACCCTTGAAGAGTAATTGAAAATCAATTTTTTCAATGCAGCTTTTAAAGTTAAAGTATTGTGATTTTAAAATTTGCTATAGTGTTATGTTACTCAAGAAGAAATGTTTCTCACTCTAATTATTTACTGTCTATCTCAAGCCACTAATGTCGGAATGATTAGAAGTATGCAGAAATCAAGAAAAAAAAAGTAAAAATTATTCTCCGAGATGAAAAAAAAAAAAAGGACATTGTGAGACAAGATGATGGCTTTAAAGAAGCATAAAGAAAAAATACCCGCATTCTGGGAATGAAAATAAATATATAGTGTAATGCTGAATCAATAAGAAAACAGAATTTTTTAAGTAGAGCTCTTCTAAATAATATATTTTTAGTGATTAGACAAAAAGCTTATCCAAGAGAGTAGAGTGATGATTATTCAGGCATATTTAATAAATAATGTCATAAAAATGATGAAATATAAAGCATACATGAAAAAATCTAATAAATTACTGAAATATAGTGATAGATCCAAGAAGTAATAAAATAAAATATTATGAATTGGAGATAAAAAAAAGAGAGATCAAAGACTAATGATATTTTGTAAAGAAAGTAGAATATTAATAATAAACACATGGTTTAAAACACAAGAGAAGTATTTATATATAAAAGGCTCAAAATGATAAAAATACAATTAAAATTATATATTTTAATTCAGAGTGAATTTAGTAATATTATTAAGAAGTGAGGTATATATTCTAGAATTAATATTAAAGATTATTTTTGAAAAGAAAAAAAAAACTAAAATGAAAGCCACAACTAAGCTATAATTTTTTAAAAAAGTTATTATATCATATTTTGATTAAGAAAATAAATGTAAAAAAAAGTTGATAAAGTAAATTAAAATAAAAAGAGGAAATTATTAAAAAAAAAAATTAAAAAATGCTATATAATAAAGAGTATAGATTATAAATGATGTAAAAGAATAATAATGCCTTCAATTATTAATAAAATATTGAATAAAGTATATAAAAAAGGTTAAAGTCAAATTAAGATTTGAAATAGATAACATTAGGAGAAAGTATTTAGAGGAATTAAAAAAAGAAGAGAATTTTGATTTAATATACACTAGAATATAGCAGTAGGGATGAGAAAAAAAAACAATTATAGAAATGAAGCAGTAGTTGAAGTTGAAAATGGGAACAGTTAGAAAAAAAGTGGATACATTGAAAAAATAAATGTAGATGTAGCAATAAATACAATCAAAAATAATAGTAGAGGATACACACTTCCACTTCAATATTTGACAATATAACAACAATAAAATATTTCCATTTTCCTGTTGTTCTCTTTGTATAGAAAGAAGACTGTCTTGAATACTTAAAAGCAGAGTGTGAATAGTAATCAATCCAATTATTTATTGTAAGATATTTATTAAACAGAATGATTTTTTAGTTAACAAAAAAATTTCTCACCCACCTCTTTGTAATAAACATTTAAATGATCTATATAAATAATACTGTAAATCATGATTATATTTAACATTAAATATATATTCATGTTGTGATTTAATGTATTACATATAGAACATGTAAATGTTTAATAGAAAGCAGGAAATAAGAAATTCTTTACTTTGTTAAATAAAAAATCAATTTATTTTTAAATAAGCATTTATTTTTATAGCGTCTGTATATAATTGTAATTATATTCATATTGGCCTTTCAAGCCAATTGTGCAAAGGCTTTGCGAGTGTTAAATAATAAATGAATACCCTCTGACCAATACAAGATATAGAATTTATGTAGGATTCTTTTTATTCCTGCATAAATTCTATATCTTGTATTGGTCAGAGGGTATTCATTTATTATTTAACACTCACAAAGCGTTTGCACAATTGGCTTGAAAGGCCGATATGAATTTATTTTTAAATAACTTAAAATAAATAATTGGATTGATTAATATCCACAATCTCTGACTGAAGTGTTCAAGACAATCTTTTTTATATATAAAAAGAATCAATAGGAAAGTGGAACCCCTTTTTTATTATTGTATTGTCAAATATTGAAGTAGGAGTGTGTATTCTTTACTATAACAACATTTAATTTTTTAAATATTATTGTATTTAATGTTATATATATATATTCACATTGTGATTTATTGTTTTATGCATATACATATAAGTCATTTATATCATAGAAATAACAAGTCTTCAGCTATAGAAATGAGGGGGGGGGGCAGTAAGATATATAACCATAAAAGCAATTGTGCAAAAAAGAACAAAAAGTTGTGAAAATTACAACTAAAATAAAACTAACTAATCACAGAAAAATTCCATTTGAATATTAAAAAATCAAAGAAAAAGAGTTTAAAGGAATTGATTAATATTTCTATTATACTTTATAACTCAGAAGAATGGCCAAAAGATTTTCTTTCAACAATTAATTTTATCATCTATGAGCTAAGATATTTCTAAAAGGAGATTAGACATATTTTTATTTGAAAGGGAATTTGAAATTAGAAAAAATAAAAATTAGAAATGTAAATGGATTGTGAAAATCTGTCAAATATTTTTCTTTTTTTAAAAAGGTAAAAATAAAAAATAGTTAATTATACAATCATTTTTGAATTATATGATATATAAAAAATTAAAACACATATGTTAAAAGACTTTGCTTTAATAAGGATAAGATTATTTTTGAGAAATTTTAGCAGTCAGATTTTCTGATGATAAGGCAGGGCATGCAGATAGTGAGAAAGTTATGAAAAGTATTATTAAAAAATGTATGATAAAAATAAATACAATCAAAATTTAAGTAATGAAAAATAAATGATAATATTAAAAGTTACTGAAGAGAAAATTGTTAGAAGGCTAGTGTCTTTAAATACTTGAGAAAGTGATTATTGATGATGAAAGTAAAAAAAAAAAAGAGTATCAGTTTTAAAAAGTGATTATTCTATAATCTGATAAAATTAATATGAAATAGAAGAATTGTAATGAACATATAAATTGAGGCAGAGGAATTATGGAAGATATGTTGTAAGGATTATTTCTGGATTTTCTACATAATAAACCTTATATTTATTGTGTGAAAAGTTAATAAAAATTACTTATAAGGAAATACACAGATAATAAATACATCGTAATATATAAAAAAATATGATAAATAAATAAAAATTAAAAAAAAAAAAATCCATTCATTTTTAAATTTTAAAAAAGATGGGAGAAAAAAAACTTCATGTTCAATTTGGAAACTCCCTCCCCCCATTAAAATATGATTAAAAAGTTTAAAGATAAATGTTTCTAATTTTTCTTGATTTTTTTTTTTTTTTGTACTTTTGTCATTATACAATTTTTAGAAAAATAAAAAAAGTTTTGCAATTGGATTTGCATAAATCTAAAATGAAAATTATTTTAATACAATAACCTATTTTTGTCTATCATTATCGATGAAGCATATCCCAAATCGAATAAACCCTAACATATTATGATAAGCTAAAAATATACATGTTATGATTAAAAAAGAAAGGATCATTATTTCTATTCAATCAATATATATATATATTAATAAACCAAACCATTAGCAAACTCAAAAACAATCTCAAAATTTTAATTAAAAATAAAATTAATTTTTTTTTTGCTAAAAATAGAGCTCTTCATAACTAATTCAAAAACTTCAGCTCAATTTACAATTAATGTATATTGTAATAAAAAATAAAAATAGATTCCAGGATGGTTGGTATTTATTACTGATCTTATTAAACACTCTGCTGTACTTCTAACAAAACTGTCTTTCATTTATCTGAGTTAATTAAAAAATGTAGAAATCATAAAAAGTAAAAGGAAAATCAATTAGCAAGTTTAAAAAGAGTCAATCAAAAGGATATTAGCTTTTTCTTTAATAAACAAAAAAAAGTTTTAACATTAATTATGATAAAAAAAAACATTTCAAATTGAATTTCTGGTTAAAATTAGCAATATATATTTAAGAGTAACTGACAACATTTAAAATGAAAACTTGTTCAGGAATTATATTTATTATTCTTTAGATATAATAAACACAGAGGCAAAACTCTCCATAGATTTTTATAGAAGTTATAAAAAATAATAAAAATCATATACAACAGCTATATAAATATATTAATATTAATTACACATAAAAAGCCCTTTTCAACATATAGTGTCATGCATGCCCTTTTCAAATGTTAAACATCTATTTTAATGTTAGTCAATTATTGCAGATAGAACATCATCTAGTGTTCTATAATGGAAGTAAAATAATAACAAAATAAAACATCAGTAAAATAGAATAAAACCTTCATATAGAAATCCAACATTACTTTAAATAACTGATTATATAACATAACAATATGCAATTTCATATATACTATTCTATATAATTTTCCATTCATTTTTAATTGACAACTTGTTAACTAAATTTAAGTTTTATAAATTCATACAATTATTTAAATTATGCTTAATTTTCCTTGCATGACCACAGCAAATCTTATTGCAACAGTCACAGTTAATTTTACATATGATTCAATTTTTTTACATCATCTTTTAATTTATAATTACCTTCTAATTTATCCAGACTTTTATTATTCCAATCATCCAACATGTGTGCGTGCTGAAAATCAGATATATTACTCTTTAACTTGGATTAAAGTTTATATATGTGCTAGAGAAAATCTCTAGCTTAATAAATGATTAGTAATAATCATTATGTGTTTATCAAAAAATTGATAAAGTAAAAGTTGGGAGTGGAGTAAAATGATGCTTGAAAATAAAAATGAGGCAATTTGCTCTACATAAACATTCTTCATGTAATAAAGATGTATATGAGAGATGATGACCTGGCCCAAATGATGAGTGCTGGTTCAGCATGAAATGCATCTTGGGGGTTATTTGTCTTTTATTGTATCTTTATATGAAATTATTTATGAAATAACAAAAAACAAAGGAGAAATATGAAAGTTGTCTATCTATAAAAAAACAATATTTATATGCTTACTAATATAATTTTTGTTTTTTATTAAAGTATTATAAATTTTGGGATAATATGAAAGTTTGATACATTTCTTATTTGAATTACTGCTACTATTATCATTATATACATAATCATTTTGCATAGAAATGTTATTATTTAATACTGATTTCTTAGAATTAATATGCTGAAAGGCTGTTATATATAATTTTTATTATAATTTATATGAAAGAACAGCATAATGAATTTCATTAATTTCCATTTTTGATGATTTTTATAGAAATAATTTCTTTTGAATGTTAAAATAAACAAATTAATTAGATTACTAAATAAATTAACTACATAGAAATATTCACCGTGTATGTGAACAAACTTGAATAAAATATAAATTTCAATTACAATACTTAAAACGTTCATTATTGGATTGCCATACCATGTACAAAACTGACCAAATGCTCTGCAAAAAACATTAAAATCATCCCTCACAATCAATAGTCAATGTAATTATAGAAATTGTTCTTATATTAAAAATGTTAAATCGACTGTCTTGATTATCAGTTTTTTATGTGCAACAGTAACCAAAAAGTAAATGTTTCAAACACTGTGATTTGAATTCATATCTATTCAAGTTTGTTTATATCAATCAGCCCATTAAATGCTCAATATCTGATTTAATATATAAAGGAGTATATATAGTTTATCATTTTGGTTTAAAAAATTGGGAATTTTTTTCTTCCATATCTCCAGTTTTTTCAAGTAAATATTTCAACAATAAAATATATTTACAAATTCATTTTATTTATTACAACATTTTCCTTCTATGTATTTCTAATGAAAAAAAATTACAAATGAGAAGACCATTATTACTATGTGACCCATCAATTATCCAATAAAATCAAACTGGAAAGGCCTGAAATTATCAAAGGTCAATATATCGAGTATAGGTCCACAATTAATATTTGAATGACAATGATTGAATATATGATTTTTTATAGAGTTAATATACTTTTTTCAAGTAGGGCAACTATAAAAGATTTAGATAATTTCTTTGTAAAGAAAGTCAAAAATCAGTTTTATAAATTTTCAATATGTTGGTTATAATTCACATAGAACATTGAATGATGATAATCCTATTTTTCTCATACCATTATGAGCAAAATTGATGTAGGTCCCTAAATCAATTAACTTTATAAACAAATAAGGCATTTCTGATGTAGTTCATAGAAGTAATTCAGTCAGATCATATATAAGAACTTCACTATAAAAAAATATGCTATATATGTCTATTAAATCTTTTATGTATATCAAACTTTTCTATATACTCTCCTCATATACCACTTCAATACAATTTTTATATAATTCTTCATTTATTTTCCTTTCAATTTTATTATTAATTTCCATCTTTCATTTATATTATTATAAGAATAAGAATATTTCTGAGAAGAAAAGTATACTAAGGATTAAGAAAATTACGGAGTAATGTGATGGAAAATATAACCAATATAAAAGTGTTTATGGAATACATTAAAGGATTGGAAGAATATGAAACAGCAAAAAATATAAATGAAAGATGGAAATTAATAATAAAATTTAAAATAAAATAAAGGAGAATAATATAAAAATTGTATTGAAGTGGATATGAGGAGAGTATATAGAAAAGTTTGATATATATGAATATATAAAGAAAGATGCAAAGAAAGTTAAAAGGAGAAGATAAGAATAAATCTTTAATGCAATAACTATAGCAAATCCATATTCAGGTACCAGCACATTTCACATTACAGCTTTTAGAAAAGGGCCACTAATGTTCGCAATATATTAGTTTATATTTCATGTAATTTGCACTATAATTTAAGTATGAACACTTTAAATTTAGAGAAATCATTTTATAAAGTTGATGAGGTTATTTATTATTTAGGAAAATAAGCTGACTGAAAAAACAACAACATGTAAAATACAAAGAATGATGAAGTGAAATTACGAAAGATTAAAAACCAATTGCTTGGGGTTTTTTTTTTTCCTTTAAAAAATAGCAGAACAAATATTAATGAAACAATTTTTAATAAAGGCAAATGGTAATTTTCAAAGATAATATATTATAAATAACATGACATATGTTAAATAACAGAAAAATGTGAGGTTCGATGACAAGACATAACATAGTCTAAAAATAGAGAATTTATAATTATGAAGATGCAAGTATTATTTTTTTCATCTTCAATTCAGTTTAATGTTCACATTAAGTAATATTATATTACAGTCACAAAGTTATTAAAAACATAAAAGAAATTTGGAAATGGCATTATTTTTCTTTGAATTATTAACTAATTTTAAGAAATTTTACATGAAGTTAATATTATTTTTAGTAAAGAGCTTATTTAAATAAAATTGAATATTAAAGAACTTATCATAAAATTATGATATACATCTATTATCAAAATTCCAAAATAAATTATGCTAAGAGAATGTCATATCAAAGAAAACTATTGCCAACAATTATCGAGTGATGTCGTTTAATCATTGTACGCATTTATCTAGTAACACCAACCAATTTTTGGACAGATAACTATTCAATTTTATTTTTAAATTAAATATTTAGATTCTAATTAATTTTTACACTTGACATTAACTTAAAAAAAGAAAGAATATGATAAATATTAATTTTATTAACATTATTAAATAAGGTGTATTATATATTTTTTTACTCCATGATTTCTTTATTTCCTCCCTTTTCCTATATTTATATATATACAATACATAATATGTTGTGATTCTTATTCCAGAAGACAAATATTTATACTGTTAAAAATATTAAGAAAAAAACAAAACAAAAAAATTCCAGTACTGATCAGAATGCCAAACAAAAAATATTACAATAAAATATAAATGATGATTAATGTTAAGGCAAACTTGATTAATTTTTTCAAAAAACAGCAAATTAAATTATATTATTATTTATTTCTTAAGTATATATAGACAACTCTGACTTCTGTCTTAGATCAAAATGTGATGATGTTCTTATCAGTCTTGATACTGACAAGCATAATAATATGTTGGAGTACAAATATTTATGTAGAGTATATTACTGGCATTTCTCAATATAGGGAAGCTAAGTTACAGTCCATATATATATACACATACCCTTAATAAAAAAGTTTTCCTTATACACATGAGTACAAATATAAATTATTATTAATGAATGTTATTTTATTCTTATTTAATCATATGATTAGTTGCTCAAGAAGTTAAGTGATGTTTAGATGCCAAAGTTATAAAACTCCATAATTCATTTCAATGAAACAATTCAATATTTTTTTTGCATTTTTTTATTTTATGCAGTTGGGAATCAATTAAGGACAGTTTAATAATCATTTACAAAATTCTTTAAACCAAATGATCAAAGGATGATTTAATTTCTTTATTCCAAGTTTTACAGTTATATGCAAAAGAGAGAAAATATTTATTAACATTATTGATGACAGCATAAATATTATTTTGAGATTTTTCAAGTTTCAGCCAGATTAAAATCTTAGATAAGTAGATATTCTAAGTCTAATCACTGAAGTACTTTTATACTTTATATAAAATAAATATTTTTGTCAAAAATATTTACAAAACTGACAATTATATTTCCTCAATTATAACTGATGATTTCCATAAAAGGGCAGCCAGGGAAAATGGGTTGAAAAGATCAATATTTATTTTAGAAGCAGGAAAGATTAGCAAATAAGCAAATTATAAAGAATGGTGAGCACGATATTAAGAATAATGAAGATAGAGATAAACAAGAAAAGGATGATGAAAGAGATCAGAAAAAAATAAGATATGAATCGTTAATTAATTAAATTGACATTTTGACTGCATCTAATAGATTAAACCCAGAGACAAAAGTTGAAGTAAATAAGTAGAATATTGTCTAAAAGAGCTTTTCTAGTAATAAGTTTTGAGAAAATTATATTAAATAGAAAATTGATAGAAGTTTATAAATAGCATGTAAAAGAAAAAGAAAAAAGATGGGGAATAATAATCATAGAATTTTAAGTGGAATTAAAAAGACCAGTCTTTTTTCTGAAAAATTGTAAAAGTAGCATTGTCCTTGAAGGAACTGATCTTGAAATTGCTTTGTCAAATAACAAGCAACTACTATGTTAAGAAAAAAAGAATAATTTATTGCAAATATTCCTAGAAACAAATGATCACGAGATCTGATCAAAACAAATTTATATTTGTTATGGCAATGAATATACAGTATTTAATTAAGTTAATAATTGTTAATAAGTGTAAGTTTCGATTGTCAATCTGGAATAAAAAAAATTTCATGAATATAATATCAGAAATAAATGACAATGCACAAAAATTGGAGCAGAAGACAATCAACAGAAAACAGATAAGATATAACAAACTCCATCCCAGTTAGCAATCTAAAGTACTATCATAAATATGGACATCCTCCGCCTCCTCAAAAAAAAAAAAAAAAACTTTTAAGAGAAAAACAGAAGACTCATATTCTTAACTAAATGAAATATATAAAAAAAATATTATTTATGAAATTAATTAATACAGAAAAAAAAAAAACAAGGCCAGAAAAAAAGCCATATAATTTATGTTAACTACCTTGTATACAGAAAAGAGCTACCTCTATTATGGTATAACAGCAATAGAAGTAGCAGAAACAATTTTTTTATTGATTTCCATTTAAATAATTCTTTATTAGATAGAGTGATCAAAGATGTGTGTATATTGAAATAGTGAAGAACTTGAGATAATTCCATAGAGATGTTAGTCATTACTGGGCACAATAAAACTACTGATAATTACTTTTCTATATAATTACAAAATATGTATTAATCAATATATAAAAATTAATATATTTATTATCTGAATGTTGTAATGTGATTTGCATATAATTATAGTTCATTAAAAGTAAATATTGTATCTCAGTATACATATATCATATTTATTAAAAACAAAATAAACAAGATTGAATAAAATACAAGTTACAAAAATAAAAAAATAAATACATATTTATAACCTACAAAAACAACAGCAATAAAATGCCTATAGTAAGATATAAAATTTAAATTTTTATATTTTTAAATCCACAATGACTTTTGATAATAATAAAATTCAACCACTGGTAGGGGGGAAAAAAATTTCTGTTGTGTTATTTCCAAGTTCTTAATTAATAACCATGTGCAGTGAAGCATCAGATTATCACAATAATTAATAAAATTTATATGCAAATGAAAATGTTTAGATTTTTGAATCATTTTACTATTAGAAATATGTTCTAATTGCAAATATTTTTTTATTTAAATATTAAGTCTTACATTTTTTACTTAGTTTTGTGATTATTGTTCGAAACATATTAAATATTATATAGTTTACTATTGTGCTAAACCATCTGTGCCATTTTGTTATGATAATTAATAAAATTTATGTATAAATGAAAATGCTTAGATTTTTGTATCACTTTTAGTTAAATATTCTAATTTATATAAAAAAATGATACATTACTATTAATAATTTATTTAAAAATAAACTTACTTAAAAATTATTGTCTCATAATAATTATAATAATTCTGCAGTAGTTATATAGTAGATAATTTTCTTTATCAGTTATATTTCAAACGCAATGTTATGGATGGTTTGGTATAGTACAACGGTTAAAGTACCCATGTCTGGAGTATTGGTATACAGATAGAGTCTGACGATGCCTCAAAATTTTTCTCTATTTTTATTCTTTTATTTTTACATGTTTTGGTAATGTGCTTTTCCTTGGATTTGGACTCATGGGATTTGTTATCTATTTAAAAACTCACAATTGATCAGTAATATTACCCAAATATATCCCAAGGAAGATAGAATTAATAAAAAAAAACCCTATAATTTTTAAAAAAGACATGCACCAAAATATTTAATTCTTAATTAAATTTGATTCTATTGATATTTTAATGTCACTCTGTTAAATGTAACAACCATATAACACTGCATGAAAACTTTTCTAAATGTTGTTCTAGTGAGAAAGTGCCTAAAACAAAACATGTTTGATTTTTTTTTTTTAGTTACCCAACATAAACTATCATTAAAATAAAGTGTAAATGCTTGTTAATAGCTTTTAAAATTTATTGAATGAATAATGTAAGCATGAAAATTAAAAATATCGGGCTATATATAATAACATGCACATAAAAAATTAAATAATAGTGTAAATATTTTATTATAACTTTGTTAATAGGAAACATAAACAAGCTTATGGACAAGAGATTCTGAATGAATTTCCAACCAAACAAGAAACATTTAAAAATATTTTTAACAAACTATTGACACATGGTTAAAATTGATCTAAATATTGGCAAGAAGTCTAAGAATTACATTAGCCTTGTTATAACTATTGTTCTTCAAAAAAGATAATGAAGTCAAGCTGTAACATAAGAAAAAATATAACAGACTCTCTTTTCTCTTTGCAATGCTGAAGAATTGTCCAGATTTTGGAAACAAGGCAGCAGAAAATATCATTGAATGTTGGGGAGAATCATGTCCTGGCTGTACATATTTTAAGCAAGCAGATAGGTAAACTACAAGTAGAATTATTTCCTTAATATCAGAGCTGGCCCAAGAAGAGGTTGGGGGACTGCAATGCTTTTCATGTGTGTGTGTAGGTTAAAATATGATAAAAAACAACTTAGATATGTAAAAAAATTATCTTATTTGCAGATATTTCCTATCTCTAAAATTTTTACAGGATTATCTAAAAATAATATAAAAACTTGAAAGTAAAAAATTATAAAAAAAAAAAATTTCAAATTCAATAAATTTCAACTTATGTTACTAAATAAATATTTTTGTTTTAAGGAATTATTTAATTATTGTTTCAAAATTATTTTTTAAACATTAATTTGTTTTATTTTAGTATGTGTGTTTTAATATCTGGGATTATTTTATAGAAATAAATGAATAAAAAAAAAGTAAGATATTTACCAAACACGTTAAATAACATAGCTCAAACCATATTTTCAACTTTTTCTTGCAAAAGTACTAGAAAAAATGTCTTTTAATCATCAAATTTTATTTCATGGGATGGGGCGAGAGGAGCATTAATATTTACCTAGCGCAAAGGTGCTTGTTTGGGTAAACTAACAGGCACAAGAGAATGAGCTAATAGTGGATTTAACTATTTATAAATGATCAGTGACATTTAATTTCTGCTATGTTATCTCTAAGTTCTTTGTTGATATCCATGTGCAAAAGCAAACCTGTTGTCTGGATAAGGGATAAACAACAGGCATAAAATGATTAATGATCAGTGATACTCACATTTCATTTGCCTTTTTTTTTACTGTAGAAAACTTCTAATTATAAATTTAAGTTATAATTAGAACATCTTTTTAAGAATTGATAATATAGTACCATCAAAAAAAAAAACCCCTTAGGACAGCACAATACAATATAAGATGATTTGTCATTTGTTTTATAAAAGCCTATAAATAAATTTTCTATTATTATTCTCACATTAGCATTATAACACTGAAACATACAATGAAGGTTATTTTCATGCTTAATATTATCTGTTTAATTAAAAATAAAAGTTAGAATCGGAAAGAATAAAAGACACACAGATTACTAATCCAGATAAAAAAAAAGAAAGAAATTCCAAACATAAAAGATTATGATCAGAAAAATCTTTCTAACGCTAATTAAAGATGGCGGAAGTAATTCATAAAAAAATAAGAAATCATGTACAAGATTATTATTTTGTATTCTGATAAAAGAACAAAAGATAATATATGCACAGGAGTCTAAAAACTGATCGCAAATATAAAAGGAAGAAAATAACAGTAATCGGGTCTTGTCTTTTTTCTTTTGGCTGGTCCTGGATCATGAAAGATCCAGGACCACTCTATGCTGAAATAATTTGTCATGCAGGAGTGGACCGGAGTTTTTGCCAACATCGTTCACCATGAAGACATCAACGGCAAAACACTTTTATGACTAGCCCTAGGATGGACCAAGAACAATTTAAAACCAATGGCCAAGAGCTCATTCTACCTCTCAAGAAAAACTATGCATGGTAATCAACAATCTATGTAAACTGGCTAAGCTTAACCGGTAAGATTATTCATATCATAATTTGTGACCAAAAGAATGTTTGCAACTGACGTTAGCTATAAGCTTATAATACTGATAGAGACATTGACTACAAATATGAAGCTTCTAACACCCATATAGATATTCATCATTTTTTATGATTCAAGACACCTAAGAAGAGTGTAATAAGAACTGTTTTAATTTAATATTATCTGGATTAGCATGTATGTGCTTTCTAATTTTATTTAATAATTTACCATTTAAATATTTTAATTTGTTATTAATAAAATTTTTACCTTTAATATTAACTTAATTGTGTGTTATTAATGTTAGTTTATTAAAACTTGAATATATAATCTATCTTTGTCAATATTTATTAATTAAGACCTGGGCGAAATATTCTCTGAAATAAATTAAGTTACAGGAAATCATAATTCCCAATCTTTTAATAATTTGCTTCATAAATGACGATGCGATGTGACGCAATGGATCAGTGAAATCTTGTGTAGAATTCTGGTGCCCTATACTAAATAAATAAAAAAACTGATTCCACTGGCAGTGTACATCATACTAAGTAATATTAGGTAGAGTTAATTAGGAAATATAACTATTTTATTTTAGAAATGTGAACAAAATATTTTTCTTCTTCACAGCTTGATTAACTCACGCATTCTAGTGCGTAATAGAAAGCCTATCCAAATGTGAAAAACATTACAGTATAGTAAACAACGTTTTAAAATCATTCTTACATTTTTTTTTAAGCTTTCATTTTGTGAAGTGATTTATTTTGTAATTTTCCAGATCTTGAAGTTTGCAATTCATTAAAGCACCAAAAGAATTTGTTATATTTTACAACTATTTAATATTGGCCATACAGATGCGAAGAATGAGGATTCTTTTTATTGTGATATTTATAAATGCCAACATTTTTTGATAATTGTTTTAAAGTACAGAAAAAAATAAATAATAATAAATAAAAGAATATATAAAAATATAGTCAATTAATATTTTAGCAAAGATGATAATCATTTATAGATTTAAAAAAATACATGAATTATTAAATATATATATTAACATATTACCTAGTATGTTGTATCACAGGAGGAGTGGAAGGGGGAGACCGTGTTTTCTTTTTAGTTAGTCTCTTCATTAAACTAAGTTTTTCTTTTTCCTTTTTTTCTTTCTGTAGAAATAATAATAAAATATCAAGAATTGCAATACATATATCAATAAAAACAAACATCAGAAGAAATAATGTGAAAACTGCACAATTCATTCTAAGAGGAAATAAAAGCACTTTAGTATAGTATCATCTATGTAAAAAATGCTAATCTTGTATATCAATTGTCCTGAGTTTTTTTTATATTTATTTTACTACTCTTCATAATTATTTTCTACCTTTAGAACAATCTTTTTTTCTCAAAATTATCTCTTCTTTTTAATCTTCACAGATTTTAAAACACTTTATTTATAATTTTTCTGTTTAGTTACTTTTTGACTTGATAATATTTTTAACAAATACTCCTTTTATTTACTCTTTTTAATATGTTCATATCTTTTTCCCATTATTCAAGTCTCTGTTCTATATAAAATCATATTCCAAACAAGACATTTAACAAACTTTTTCCTCTTAATTTCAATTTTAATACACCACGAAGCAACTCCCTATTCTTAATATCTTGTGAATTCACAATTATTAATTATGCTTCTTATATTAAAATCTAATATTTATGTCATGTTTTATATAAATATGTTTATGGAAATTTAAGTATAAGTTTTGTACTCCAAAAAAAGTAAGGAAAATATATTAGAGAAATATATTTTAGATCATTAACTGATAAGGATTTAATTAATGATTAATTTACATATTTGCAATAAGAACATTGTGTTCAATAAATGCCAAGAAATATTTGCTAATTACAAATATTTCTTGATATAATACTAATTAAAAACACTAATGGGAAATGCAAGACTGATAAAGTGCAAGAATGAAGTCTGGATTGCTGGAGGGCAAAAGGCGAATATATAAATAGTTTGAGCAGCAAAGTGCGTTGTTCTATTTCCAGTGAATTTACTGAATGAATGGTTGCAGAGAGATTTAAGTGACGGTAGTTGAAAGAAGCTTAAGTGACAATGCAGTACTCTATTGCGAAGCCAATGTGTTCGCAAGCAGCAGCAGAACAGGGTCAAAGAATATGGGAAACCGAGACCGGAGGAAACTGCCTAGAAAGCAGCCAGTTGTGAAGTGCACTATGGGAAGTGAATCAAGTGAACTCTATAGACTGTGTAGTGTGTGTAGCAATTACTTTTCGCTATTATCATTTATTGTTTTATTTGTTGGTATTCAGAGTGTCTAAATTTTGAATACACAACAATTTACATTATGAAACAACAATATAAAACAATGTTGGTGACAGATATGACAGCAGTATATGATTCAAACTGTGCAAAAGAAAGCTATCTCTAAATACTCCTGTGATAATGTTGAAAACTTTACAAATAAATAAATTGATGTCACTTTAATTAGACCTAATTGTAACCATTATTAAAAACTTGTTTAGCCATCTAAACTCTTCTTTAATCTTTATTGTTATATCTATCATCAGATAAAATACTTAAAAGTATTAGACTTTCTAAAAAAATCTTTTATTATTTCAATCTATAATCAATACTACTTCAAGAAATATAATAACTACTATTTCTTATTGCATTGTCAAATGTATACCATATAATATTAAATCATCCATGCACTTTACTACTGTTACACAATGCTTTATTTACCACCCTATTTTACAATTGTAAAATTTGAATTTAGCAGTTGAAATTACGAGATATAAAAGTTTTGAAAAAGATTGCTGGGGCAATTAAAACTGTAAAAGAGGGTGGTAAATAAAGCATTGTGTAACAATAGTAAAGTGCATGGATAATTTAATATTATATAGTATAATCAATACTTTAGAAAATTACTAATTTCTGTCCCAAATTCCTACAAAAGTAAATTAATTCTTCTGAAAACAATTAGATCTTATTCTCAATATTTAATGTGATATGTAAAATGACTATTTAACCTGGCAAATAATGATTGAATCTTAGATTTTCTAATGACCAGCTCTTGTTCACATCTATATTCTATTTCTTTTCTTTAAAGTATCAAACAAAATAATTACATTTAAACAAACATTCCCTCAAGATCAAAGAAACAAAAACTTCAAGAATAAAAGATGGACAGATAGTGAATAAATTACAAAATCAAAGGTTAATTCAAGTATCTACACTTGTCTGAAAATGTGAAAAGATTCAGAGAACTCTTTATAAACTATTAGATTTATACAGAGCTTCTTGCTTTGAGTATTTAAAAATGAAATTGAAGTTTAAGTTAAAGATGTAAGATCCTATTTTTGGGAGTAGTTTATTTTAAAGATGAGACCTCAAATGATACATTCAGTGAACTCTCCATCCAACACTTCTCAAGAAATCAAACAAAGTAAACATTTATATGCTGGGGAAAGAAAAGAGAAAGAATTTTTATTGAAGGATATAAAATTAAATGTGATGAATAGGTATAACTATTTGGGAATCATCTTAAGTAATCAGAAAAATTGACTGGATAAATGAGAGAAAAAAGTGATAAATGAAGCAAAGAAAAGAAAGGACTGATAAAGAAATTAACAGTGTTTTCATATAATTAATATGATGTAGCTAGAATTGAATGGAAGGAAATGGCAGTAGCAGGATTAACTTATTGTAACAATGCATTATGTGTTAGTAAAGAGGTGTTAGATTACTTAAAAAAACATGTATTAGATGCAGATGTGTGGACAGCAAAGTAGGCAATTCAAAGAGAAATGGGGTGGTCAAGTTTTTATATGAAAGATGCAAAAAACAAAAAATGATAATGTTTGGTAGATTGCAATTTACGAATAATAAGAGAATAGACAAATAAATAAAAGACAAAGAACAAGATGGATGAGAAAAGTAGTGTGATATGCTTTAGATTTGGATAAAAACTTGATGTCAGTATATTTGTACAAAAGGTGGGATGATTATGCTAGGAGGATTGTTGAGTGCTACAGTAGTAAAGAATGGGATTGAAGAATAAATGTATAAATAAAAAATAGGGAGTTGGAGAATTAATATAGGGAGTAAAAAGAGTTTAAATGTATATAGAAGTAAACAGAATATTGAACATGAGTTTATTTATGATAATCGAAAGGAAAGTAGTTTACTGTTTAAATCTTGAATAGGATCATTAGCAACAAGGGGATATACACATAAATGGAGCAATGTGGGTGATTTAGGATGCACGTTATATAAGGAAGACGTGGAAAATATCAGGCATCTGCTAATTGAAGGTAAATGCTTACAAGCAGAAAGGGTAAAAAAAATGAAGTTGTGGAGAATAAATATAAACAAAGCGAGTATACAGAAAGTGGGTTTTTGGATTTTAATGCTGGGTTTGAAAAAAGATAAAAGAGATCTAGATATAAAGGCCATAGAATGAATAAACATGATATTGTGGAAATGGGATAGAGAAGAATATGGGAAAATCTTAGGATGGGAAATGGAAAGGGAAGGTAAGATACCTATTGGTTTCTTTGGGTATAGTGGCTGAGAGATTCTTGACTTCGATAAAAAAGAAGCCATAGCGCATCATATCGCACCAACTGAATAGTTTGAAAACATGCTCAATGCCAATCTTCTTTTATAGGAGTTATCTTTATCAAATAAGTTATGATAAACCATGAGTTTCAACACAAATTCTGAGTTCTCATAACATGTGAATAATGGTAAATTGATATATTTCTTGCAGAATTTGTTGGAGTGGTATGAGTGGCACACAGTGGAGTTTAATGTCCATGGATCACAGCTCAAATTTGGTACTTCCGGTGCCCAAACTTCTTACGAAATCATAACAATAAAGCTATTCAATTATTATTATTATTATTAATAATATTATTATTATTATTAAATGACCTATTAGTTGACTCTTGTGATATAATTTTAGTGTATATAAAAAAAATAATTAATCTGGATACCTAATGCATCTTTCTACATAGTATACAAATATTGAAATTCTTCTTATTTTTTTTTTTGGCCAATGAGAAGATGTAAGGGATCATAGATAGTCACTCTGGTAGTATTACCTTTCTTTTAAATAGATTTCCTGCATAAATGATTTATATTGTACATTGAAAAAATGAGATTATAGCTAACAAAGTTTTAACTGGCTGAGTGCTGGTTGAATAATGCTTTTATAATTTTTAATCTCATCAATATTGCAAAATGTGATTTAAAAAACAAAGACAAGTTGTCACAGCAATTCAATTTATTTCACTATCTTCATAGAAATTAAGAGATAACCTTATCTTTCAGTTGCTAATGCCAATTTTTTTTTTAGAATATTATACTTAATTACTACCAAATTTATTGCTAACTCTTGAATCACAATTATTATCAAATTCTTTATATTCAAAGTTAATATATAACTTTGTTATAACTGAATTATTTAAAATTATGAATGAACTATTCATATTTATCTATATTTACATGTTACTGTGAAATAAATATTGATCATACATTAAATTTTGTAGCTCTTTGTGCCAAATTAATTAAAAACATTGGTCAAAACATAAAAGAATATTTTAAATATACAATATGATGTTTAATTTCATTAGAATCATTTTAAAAAACAAAAGTTATAATGGAAGTCATGTATAATCAAGAGATACATTCATTATTAGTATTGTGTTGAAAAACAAAAATAAATTTAAAAATATTGTAAATTTGCCGTTGGTACATTTGATAATAAAATTCATGATTTTTTATTTATTTTCAATTGCAATCTAGAAATTTTTAAACAAATAAATATAGAGGTTGCTAGTCAAAAAAATTGCAATGGTGGTTATGCATATTTGAAATATGAAAAAAATGTAAAAACACTGCAAATCTAGTTTATTATATTTATATAATAAAAACAATTTTTTTTTTTTGTTTTTTAGTTACAATTTAGAATTAATATAAAAATATAAAGATAGCAGGATAAAAAAAATTTGCAACTGAAATCGTGTGTATCTGAGAAATATATTCATTACCAGTATGTGCAGAAATATGAGGGGGGGGGATTAAAAATATTGTTACCGTTATTATATTTACATAATAAAACACATAATTTTTTAAATTTATTTTCAGTTACACTCTAGACATTATTTTCATAACTACACTATCACTGACTTTGGAGATCATGGTATCTCTTAGATACAGTTTACTATCAAATATCACACATCCTTATGAAACGTGTTATAATCAAACATATTGTTGATTATAACCTACCCTAACTTCAAACCTATGTACCCTATACATGAAACAATATTTCTCAGATAAACCCATAATTTCAGTAGAGTTAAATAAACAATTCCAAATATATTTCAACACTGTAAAATTCTAAAAGTAACTTGCCAACTATTTTACTAGTGATTATTTAAAAAAATCTGTTTATAGAAATTCTCTTTATTTAGTTTCATTCCAACATTATCACATTAAACAAAATACTATTAACAAGCTTTTTTTTTCTTTGAATAGTGATAGTTTCTTTGAATTGCACAAGAATTAAAAACATGCAATCAAAAAAATTGATTGTTAAATATTAAAAAAACAACAAACAAAAATTAAAAACAGTAAGCAAACATTTGCATTATATTTTAATTTTTATTCAAAAAAATTCTTATTTTCTCAAGAGATCATGTACCATGATCATAAGAGAATTTGTATTTAGAGTATATAATTAAGTATAATTAATATATTTTATTATAATGAATTTGATGTGTTAATGTTAATATAAAAAAAGATTTTGTATTTAGAGTATTATGTAAAGATATGTATTTTTTATTATTGTAGATCATTGAAAATGACTGTAATGGTGTAAAAAACAGTTGGAAATGTATAATACGTGAATTTATATATATATGTTCATTAGTTAATATATGGAAATAAAGTTTTTGGAAAGAAATAAGAAGTTTATGCATTTATTTATAATTTTAGTTTTCATTGTGAGCCATGAAAGCTGTAAGAACACAACATCAAGGAAAAAATAATTTCCAAGCAAGAAAGAAAAATAATATTATTAGCATAAATTTGTTTATTCTTTTAAAAGTTTGTCGTTAGTTTTCGCTAAGAGAAAGAAAAGTAGAATATAGATCTTAAAATAATTAATTTCCAAATCAAAAGACAAATAATTTTTATTAGACTAAGTTTGTTTACACTTTTAAAAATTCAACTTTAATTTTAACTATGAATAGAAAAATTTATAAAGCATCAAAAAAAAAAAAAATTTAAGCAAGAAAGTGGAATTCTGAATATGATATGGATAAATCATGATCTATAAATTTTTATCAGAGAACGCTTATGTTTTTATTTCATGGTTTATTTTCATTAAAATAAAATAATTCAATATGTGTATCAGTTAAATTTATATGCAAATTTACATTTATAGTTTTGATTTTATATTATATTTTACTTGTTTAAAGGTTGTGTAGAATTTCTCTAGGTTGTGGATTATTATTAAATAAATGAATTTTTA
Source organism: Epiperipatus broadwayi (assembly GCA_028023455.1). NCBI lineage: Eukaryota > Metazoa > Onychophora > Udeonychophora > Euonychophora > Peripatidae > Epiperipatus > Epiperipatus broadwayi. The sequence continues at coordinate 9,376,159 of JAQFVV010006222.1, forward strand.
TATAGGGATGACATAACATATGATCTTCTGGAACGAATTATGCTTGTTATAGCAGCTTCCTTTATTTTAAACATTTTTACATTGTTATCAATAAAATTTATACAGTATAATAAATCTATGTGAATAAATTATACTGGTGCAATCATGTTTGATCAGTTTATTGCCAGCCTATCAGAAAACATGAAAATATAAAAGTTAAAAATAATTTACAAATCAATCCTATTGTTAGAATTGTTAGATGTGAAGTTATACAGACAATAATTGTAGTAGTATATACAAGTGCTTTAGAATGCTGGGTGAAGAAGATGTTAATAGCAAACAATCAAAATAAATCAATGTAGGCTAAGTGCTTTCGAGGTGTTATCCCTCATAATCATAGCTAAAGTAAAATTTTAAATCATTGTTATGAAATTGTTAAATGGTAATATATGCAAATGTATATGTAAATTAATCAGCTTGTCCATTTTTTAAAGATAGTGAAGCATATGTTGCGTCTATTAATAGCGTTATTGTCATTAATGATAAAATATGATTCTTTTATCTTCCTTTTGCATCGTTAGTTTCAGTGCACACAATTTTGGGGTTGGAGAGTTTGAATCCATGACCAACCTGCTTCTCATATTCAAGGAATATTGAAATGTTGTCCTTGTTTTTTTGTGCTCTTCTATATGCATATACTATTATGATTATTGGAGAACTATACTAAATTATTTTTACAGACAATAATTATAAATGCTAACAGGCTTTTCAATTCAATTTTACATTGTGGTTCATGGATAATCTATAAATGCAAGATTAGCTTCAGGACAATTTGTTACTATGCCAATATGGATACCCTGATCTATACTTGGTCATAGATAATTTAGTAAATGTAATGCAATTACAAAAGAGTTATCATATTACTATAAAATTTTTCATGAACAAACATTATTAGTCTATAAATTAACTATTATAACTGAACTATTGCTTATTCTAATACTTGCAGAACTCAGTAATATTACTTTCAATCAAAGTTTGTAATAATTAGTAATGATATTTAATGCAGATTATTAAAGCTAAAATATAATCTTGTTATAAATAAAGAATTATTAAATTATATTTACTGCATTTGAATTATTTGTTCAGAAACAACATATACAAAATGGCTGACAGTAAATTTTACTTATTTGAACTTTCAGCAGTCTAATGGGAAAAGGGGAGGGATAAATAGTATACTGATGAAATTCTGAAAATCCAAAAAAGATCAGGAAAGAGGATCTCTGTTTAATGATATTCTTCCTATATTTGAAATATTTGTCAATAATCTATTTTTGCAGAATTAAGTGAGTAAACAATACTATTTCAGTAATATAATTCGTAAAAATCTGTGTGAAGAGGCAAACTTAAATAAATATTAATTTTAATATATACAGTTTTAGATATATTTTGTATATTAAATTTGTTTTTATAATGGTACAATCTCTATACAATAGAAATTTTTTTACTAATTAGTTTTTTCTGCTCATTTATGTTAGATATAGATATTGAATAACAATATCAGAATAGTTACCAATTTTATTGGCTTATTAAACATTTTTATATCATAGTAATCAAAACCAAAAAAAATATTGATTATTCTTTAGCACCTTATTTTCTTGTTTTATTAAAATGTAGACCAGCTGATTTAACATTCTTTTACTTATACTCCACTTATATCTATAACATTTAGCAATTAGAATTACTCATTTTTTAAAAGATGAATTGCAGCAAGTCTTTAAAAAGTTAGCATTAAAGTTATTTCTTAGGGAAAGGGGAGAAAAATTAAAAAGTAAGTAAAACTTTTGAACTAAGAGTTAAAAAAACATGGCATAGCAGACAGGCTTATAAATTTACAGATATTTCCTAAATAGTGCTTTTTATTTCACTTTCGAATGTGAATAATTTATTTACTACTCTCCCTCAGGTTATAAATAAATAATACTGCGTGTTTAGCAAAGGTCGACCCATCTATTCTTTAAGCTTCTGATGTTTACAAACTTATCCCATGCCAATATTATTAAGTGTATAAACATCAAAAGCTTAAATTAAAGAATAGATGGCATGATTCTATTCTTGTCTTTTTCTAAACATATAAAATGTTATTTATTTAAAGCCTGAGGAAATATGATTTGCTCTCCTTAATTACATAAACATTAGGCTGCACCGATTTCATACTTTATCTATAAATACATAACAGGAGTATGATACCAACTGTGCTAGTAATAAAAATTATATCAATGCAATGTTGTAATACTACTTTTTAGACGAAGAAGGTATTAAAACATTAAATATAACTCTAATATGTTTTTGGTGCTGAGCATTGTTTTCAAAGACAAACATTGTATTTAAAATAAAAAGGGAAACTGAATTTCTTCATTTAATTGCACATACTCCAAATTATTTAATTCAATTAATATTAGGATTTCCTATTCATTATTAATATTGATTGTAGCCATCTGTACTTCTTTAAAGTTAAAAACATAGCCAAATAATCTTTAGTATTCTAAAAATGTGGATAGTACTGTACAGTTATTTTAAAAAACAAAAAACATATAAGTTGTGCTACCATTCATTAATGACAAAAAGCAGAAAATAAAACTTAATTCATTAATAATACAGACTCAGTAATGAGCAAGAAATCTAAAAGTGTTCAGTTAACTACATTTTGGAATATGCAAACAATTAAATGTATAAATTCATATTTCCTTTTTTAATTAGAATATAATGTTTACTGCTTACCACTGAAAATGGATTAAGGTTATTTTTAACGTTTTCAGTATTTAAGAAATTTCAGTGATGAGGTTATTTTTTAAGAAACAGTATTACTACTGCATTTAATTTATTACATTTCAGTGATGAAGTTGTCATAGTTTAATCAATTCTTTTATTTTTATGTTCAGTTCATTAATATTCATTTAATCCATATAGATTAACTGTATTTTTAACTTCTACCCAAGGACATCTAGATATTCATTTAGTAATTGCTATTAGATGACTAATCCTGCTCATATTTTGAAATTTTTTTAAATAGTCCCTAATTCAAACTCTAGAGTGAAAGCATAGTAGGTTAATTACTATGTTATAAGTGCTTTTTAAATTCCTCTTATAATTAATTGAAATAAAAAGAAAAACAGAAAAAAAGAAGATAATACATTTAAAAAAAATTATTTATATTCAGTTAAAAAAAAGTCTTAAAAAAAAAAAAATAACGACCAAAATTTAAAAAAAGAAGTTACAGCAGTTAAGTAATGACATCTCAAATATAGGAGACAGATATCTTACAGTTTTAAAAAACCAAAAATACATAATATACTATTATATTTACTGATAATATATCCATTTGAAAATTAAATCCATATAAATATCATAGATTATATTGTAGTATCACATTAAATTAAACCTATCATAATGGTTATTATTAATAATAAATCTCATACAATTAAAGCTTCGAGATAAACTTGATATAAAATAAAACACAGTGTAACAAAATAATAAGTTTGAATAATCAATAATCTTATGGTAATAAATTTAAATCCTTATCCCCAGAATGGTTTATAATTTTTACCTTTATCAATGAGACTTGGGATTCAAATATGGAAGCAATCCAGCAATCATCTTTAATTATATTTTATTATTCAAACTATAAATCTAAAATTTAAATCCAAGCGAACATCCCTGAACAGTACTGATTTTGAATCAGTAACTATATATATATATCCTATATCACATCCAGTTTTGAATCCCAAGTCTCATTGATAAAGATAAAAGCTAGAAACTGTTTTAAGAATGGAAATTTAAATTTACTACCATCTGATGATCACTGATTATCAATCTTACTATAGATAACACTAGAGTAGAGAGTTGTTCTTATTTTATTATATATAATATATAAGCTGAAGAATGATTTGTTATTAATAACATTAGAATGTCACAATTGTAAAAAAAAATTGGCCTGATATTTTATTGCATGTAAAAGGCTCATTAAAGCTTCTGATGTAAATCTAAATTAAAATGCTAAAATAAATTGTGTTAAGAGAATGATAATAATAATAGTATTCTACTAAGAATTATAATGCATTATTACTTAAACAAAGTATTCTATTGATTAGTTGGTCATCAGAAAAATACTAAAGTCTATTTGTATTTTTGATGCCTACTTTTTATGTATAGTTAATAAAAAAGTTAGAAATCATAATATTTTCAACGAACCCATTTTTTTTGTTTGAAAGTTTACTGTTTTATGATTAAGAGTATTATAAAAAGTTCTAAAAACTATAATTAAAAAAAGAAAACACACACACCTTTTCTGCCTTTCCTGAAGAACATTCTCCATCAGAAAAATCTGTATGAAGATTAGTGTTTGTCCCTCGAGTTGCCATTTCCACACAAACATTAGGAGGTACAATGTTTCTTGAAATTGCACTAATATGAGGAGGTAAACTTGAAGGTCCATTGGAAGTTTGCTTAGAATTTTTTCTGACAAGACCACCTGGATATGATTTTTGTAAAGCTATGTCGCTAGCTAGCTGCTGAACTCGGTTTGGTGGAGGAAACTGAGCCTTTGGTAACTTGGGAGCTGGTATTTCTTTCATTACTTCTGGCTTACCTTTGGTCATTGCTGCCACTATGCAATTGTTGTTCAGCTGCTGAGTTTTAGTAAATGTTGTTGGTGGGATACTGGGGGATGTCTTGATGGCTGGCTGTGAGCGGCTGCTGTTGAGAGGAGAGGAGGATAAATGAGTCCGAGCTAATAGTGGAATTTGAGAAGCAGATTTACACTTAAGCAGCAGGTGGGAATTATTAGCCATTCCAGATGTGGAAGCATTAAGAGTCTTTAGCAAAATTGTTGCAGCCCTAAACATGGTGGTGATTAGAAGAAATTAATGAAACATGCAGAACCCAAAGCCACAACCATAACATGCTACCAAGAGTCACCTCTCCAAGAATTAATAAGAAAAAAATTAATAAAGGAATATTTATGAATAATATAACAAAAGTTTTCAAAATAAAAAATTCACAGTAGTTATCCAGAAAATAATTAACATGTATTTATACAAATATATAATACATAGAATAGTACAAAAATTAAAAAAAAATGCAATAACAAACATACAAGTTGAACATTTATAATCTAACACCCTTACCCTTCTTGGATTAAAAGAGATCATATAGAGATAATTGAGCAATACTTCTCATTATGAATATCTATGTTTTTAAATTACTATAAGCAGCTGGAAAGTTAAAAAATAAATACAAATAATAAATGTTAATTTAACATTTAATGCACATTTAGCAATGTAGAAGCTTTTGTTTCTGTTTTACTAGCTTCTTTTGATAATTTTTTTCTTTCTTTTTTGCAGTTGTCTATTAGCTTTTTATGACATTTAATGTAAATTTGCAATTAAAGTTTGTTTTTACTTTTTAAAATCGTTTTAGAAAGAAAATAAAACTCCAATAAGCAGATGGAAAAATTAGTTCTGTAATATATTTATTTTAATTTTAAAAATGGTTAGTGTTAGGGTTATTCAAAATGAAATAAAAAGTACTATTTGATTAAATCTTAATTCATGCTAAAATAATAAAATTTGGCAGTCTTATGCTTTATTAGGTGCAGACTATTAATGTTCAACCTGGACATCTTAATCAGTCTTTTTGTTAATTTATTTTCATTTATGAGAATCATCTAATAAATAAGTTTCTCAGGTCAGAAGTTTAATAAAACTTTATTAGTTACATCACTTGGTCACCACAATTTTCTATCCAATATTTCATTTCTAATTTGTTCCAAATCTATAGCAACTTTTGGGAACTTGTCTAAAAATTACAGCTTTACAAACAATGATCATATCAAGATTTTCCAGAAATATTTCATGAGTGTTTGACACAATTTTGGCATCATCTGCATAGATAGTACATTCTGTGAATTTTATTTGTTGATAAAGAAAAACAGATCGTCACAATGGGTAAACACTTGCATATTTTCACAATATCATATTTCTAAACACTTTATGACATCAACTTTAATATTTACCATTATGGCCACTATAAATTTTTCTGAAGACTTTTGTTTTTAATAATCTAGACCAGGGGTGGGCAATTGTTTTGGCTCAGGGGCCACAGAGGTTGATGGAGGGCCGCATCGGGGCCACAGAGGTTGGTGGAGGGCCGCATCGAGGCCACAGAGGTTGGTGGAGGGCTGCATTGGGGCCACTTTGTAGAAGCAAAGGTTAGCGGAAGACCACACCTTTTTTTCATGACACAATAAATGCACTGCTTTATTCCCTGTATTACCAAAGAAATATTTGTTGTCCATTCTTCATTAAACACATGACATTCATCACCAATTTTACATTTTTTCTAAGGGTTCATGGTTTCGCTAAAGTTGGAAATGTATATATTTGCTAATGCAAAGACAAAATTGAAATTAACCAGATCAATTGGAAAAGCACTGCACATCATATCTATACTGCACGTGTACTGATGTGGCCATCCTAGTGGAAAATATGAGATGAATCTTTGGTCAGGCACGGGAAGAAAATCTCAGTTCAAGGCAGATTTTTCTGATTGTCTTGGCGGGCCACATAAAAACTCTTAGAGGGCCGCATGTGGCCCTCGGGCCGCTATTTGCCCACCCCTGCTCTAGACTGATGTAGAATTCTAATTGGAATAACAAGTTAGCATCTAACGAAGTTATCGCACTTTGCCAGACTTAAGAAACTTATTCATTAGAATAGTTTTGTATTCGTTTTTGTACTATTTTTGTTAAATTTATTATTACATGATTAGAAGTTTTGCATTTTCTATAAAATAAATATAATCTCATACAAACGTAAATGCTTATAAAAATGTATCAAGATATATAAATTTTAAAATCTTGGTATCATGTATAGCTAAATTACATATAGCATACTCAGACAAAAAAAAAAAAAGGATTTCTCATTTATACAAACTATTTAAAACAATGGCTTGATGAAAGATGTAATGAGATTACAAATTGTAAAACCTAAAAAGCAGAGCTTTCTTAAATAGCTATCTGAACACACATTCTCACACATAAAATAACAAGAAATCCAATTTATGAGAAAATAATAATAATAATAATAAATAAAATTTAACATGATTTCAACACATGAGTTATTTTTAATAAATTGAATGCTATTAGATTATTGGTTAATTTGGTAGCATTAGGAAAGTTGCAGCACTATTTGTTTTTATGGTTTACTTTCATTGCATTGATATCAGATAATGTATGGCCTGTTTTTTGTTCATGTTGTCAAATACCGAGTTGAGAGGACATTTCCTTTAGATTTATTATATAGTTATATATGTCAATGCAGAGAAATTTTACTTTTACCTTAGAAGATAGCATCACAATATTTTCTATTGCATTTAACAATACAGTACAAAATACAAGACTTGTCCATTAAAACTATTTTACCTTTACTGCTGCTTAAGATCCAGTTGAAGTAAGCAGTGAATTAAAAACTCATCTTAAAAGACCTTAGAAAAAAAATCTTTTATCAATTTAAATTTTATCCAATTAAAAGTTAAGTGTTTCTAAAGGCAGAGTAATCCATTTTTGTCCTTTCTGTCTTATTATAAATGAAGTTTGTTGCAAACCAGTTTCACCAAGATATTACTGTTGCATTTAGAATTTGAATTACAACACATCAAATGACTGGTCACTAAAAATGCACTCTAGTAGAATATGTTACTATTAACAATATTATTACAACTCTGAATCAAAAAAGGAACTTTAATTGGCAAATATCATTTGAGAATTATAATATACACTTAAAATACTTGGTATTATATATTGAAAGGAAGCATAAAAATTAGACTATAGCATATTAAAACATTTCGACATATGTAGATATATACATCCAAATTGGAATACTTCCTTTTTAAAGCTGTAAATTTTTAAAACTTCTTTTTTTTTTACACATAAATCAATATCTATGTAAATATAAATTCCATAAACACAAGAAATATACAAATATGGTTTTAACATGCTCTCTATAAGTCACTAATCGTAAAGAGCACTAAAAATATATTTTATGACGAAGTCTTGAATTGTGTACTAGATACAATGCAGTGAAAAAAGAAATACAATCCATCATGGAAAAAACTCAAGTTAATTTATATTCCACTATATCAGGTCTTATAATATATTCATAAAAAATCTAAAGAAAATTTGTCTAATAGTTTAGTGTTTTGGCTACAAAAATCAAAAAATGATATAGACATTGCCCAATAGTATCAGCAAAAAATGAAATAAGAAAAAACATAAAAGAAGCCTTTGTATAACATTCTTGAAGTTATTAATCAACAATTCAACTGTATTCAATTAATTAAGCATAAGAGTTATAATATTTCGGCTATTGCATTTCACTTTTATACTATTTTAAAGTCAGAAGATGAGATGTGTTGAACACAGATTAGATTATAATTTTATTGAGCTGTGTTAATAATTATATAATTTTCTCTAAAAATATTGTATTTTATTCGAACATATATATATACAATAAAATGTAACTATAATCCTTCATGAATATTCACATTTTCAGTAAACTGTGATCAAAAATAAAAATATTAAAAATTAATAAAAATTGGGGAAATTTCAGTTTTTTAAGTTCATGGTACTAAACGCTAGGGCACAAAATGTCATAGGCAAATGGTAAATATAACAGACTGCATTTTTGAATTTGATATCACTTAAGAATTGCATCTTTTGCATTTCATAAATAATTTTTATCAAAAGTAGGAGGAAAAAAAATACAAAAATAGTAAATTATATATATATTTTGAGACAAAATGATAAATTAATGCGTATAAATTTTTGTAAATTAAATTGTATAAAGGTTTGTATATACTTTATATATGAAAATATTCCAGTGCATATTGTTAGCTGACAATTAAATAGAAAATATTAAAACAAATTCAGATTTTATATTTATTCACTGACAGCATTGCTGAAATATCATAACTTTGGGAGGGTCATTTGAATATATACTGTTTATATATAAATACTTTCAAAACATCTATATTATTTATATATGAGAGGTATTTTAAATAAAAATTGTAATAATTTTTAGAATGAGGAGCAACTGATATAGAATTAAAAAGGCTAGGATAAGCAAAAATAAATTGAAATGATTTCTGACAAAAAATTTCATTACTGATAGGAAACTCTTGTTCTATATTAAATATAAGACATATTCCAGCATTAGACTAGCAACTAATTTAATCTCCCAAACTAGACAGAGTTCAGAGGCACAAATAACTATTATTTAGTAATAGAAAGGACTTCTGCTATTAAGTGATAGTCTATCAATCAATGACTAATAAAATACACAAGTATAGGCAGTATGAATTTCTTCACATCACATTTCCATAATTGCAAAAAACCATATGATGAAGGCAGTTGCACTATATAAAGTGGAGCAGACTCTTTTCAATACAAACATAGAATAAAGACATAAATAAATTAAAAAAGAAAAAAAGGAAGGCTAGTACAAAAATCATTTTATCTTCAAAATTATTAACACCATTTTCTTTACCATTTTACAATAACTAGATAATAAATTGTTAAAAGTAAATATTAAATGCTTTCTAATGAATGCCTGCAATACAAATACAAAAATAAATTAAAATTACTTTTTTAAAAAATATTATTCTGCATATTTAAAATATAGAAAGTTATAAAGAAAGTATAATAAAAATATTCAGTTTTTATTTATTAATAACATTACAAACAGCCTTATAGTAATGCTTACATTATACAATGAATTCTGTAATAAACTTTCTTAATAGTCAATTCAATAAAATCCTTTTTACAACTTGATTTTATATTAATATTTATATGAAGATAAGTGCGTGGTTTAGAATTTTAATAAACCTTGACCTTTCTAAGATTATAATTCATTCTTAATATTAATTGAGATAATCTATTAATAGTATCCTTTCATGGACTATGTTAAAGAAAAGTTTAAAATCTTTTAATGTTCTTGCTAATATCAGTTTGTGAAATTTATAGTAAACTATTTGTAGCCATTTACATGACTTTTATTACCACTAATCCAAATTTCAGATGCAAAATGTAAATTTCATAATACCAAGACATTAATCAGGAAGAATTATGTTTTTAATCAAGAAAAACTTTCCATTTTTAATAATGATTCTATAAGATTTAGATATGTTCTGTTTCACTAGAGTTTTAAAAGATCACTTAAGATTCAAAAATTAGACTCAAGTCTTTAAGACTATTTTTGTAATTTATTTTTGTAGTATTAATATAGTAATTACTTATAGTCATTTTGGATAATTTTGATACCTGTAACCACTATATTTTTCAATATTTAACAACATATAATTATCTTTGCCCAAATTTGAAAAATTAACTTCACATCATTTTGTAATAAACTTCATAATTATTAATTACTTTAAACAATTTTTTATTATCAATATTTAACAATAACTTTGAATGTTTTATGTAATTTATTATATCATTAGCATAAATATTACATGATAACAGTAACAAAATTTCACACTGTAAAACGTTTATTAAGATCAATATGAAATTTCCAATTAATTAAATAAAATTTGAATCAATTAAATAATTTTATATATGAAGTTACTTTATTAATTTTTGAAATAAATACATTTAGATTCACTCTAACAAATGCTTGAAATAAGTAAAAGTAAACTATATCTATTCTATTTTTATTATTAAAAGTGTGACATATATTATTTGTGAAATAAGATTATGATGGAACATAATCATGTTAAAAATTATTTGTAATTTTTTATAATATTATAAACACAATTTTTAAAAATTTTAGAGAGTAAATATTGAAATTGATCTATAATTCTTGGCCTCAAATTTACTTCCTTTCTCATGTATTGCTGCTATTCTAATTATTTTGAATTCATCAGGCAACTCTGCCTCATCAATGGATTTTTGAAAAATAAGTTGTAAAGATTTAGCCCATATATGCATATATCCTTTAAGTATAAAAGTTGGAATCTCTAAAAGACTGAACATTTTCTTATCTTTCAGTTTTCCAATAGATTTCATGATATTCTTCAATGTTCTTTCTTTAAATGAAATACCATTATAAACAAAATCACATCTTGTGATATACTATTATTTATGTGTTTATTGGGAAAAAATATCGCTAAAATAATCAACAAGAGACTGCATAGCAATTTCAGTAATTTGAATTTTAAAAGCCTTTTTATTATTTTCAATATATTCGTTATAGGTCTCATGATCTATCAATTTTTAATAATTTTTCTGTAGTTCATATTATTATAATAATGAGTTATTCCAATTTTACTATAATTACAATGTTTTTTAATTAATAATCTGAGAAGATTGGGAGAGAGGGGGGCAGTCCTATAGTCATAGACAATAGTGCAAATACATACGAAACAACACAAAAGCAAATATAAAGGACTTACTTATTTAAATTTGGCTGCACATAGTTGCCAGGAAATACACCGACATGTCCTGTGCGCAAAGAAGTCCCTTTAAACCAGCCATCTTGGCATTTTTCACTAACAGTATAAAGTTCACCTTTCCATAACTCCAATTCATCCTCTTTTTGAGGTTTGTAGGCATATAATGCCACATACCTGAATTAATTACAACAATTATAATTTAAGTTAATAATATAATATAGATACTTAGTATATAATAAAGTACTTCTTATAAAGCAAATTACTATTTAATATCAATATTAAATTGATTTAATATGAAACTTTTGTTAATTATTGAAATTTTGAAATAAAAAAAGATACATAAGGTCATGGTTTCGAAAGTCAAACTTTTTGATCGGTTGTGTTAAAAACTAATCTCATTTTTTTCTAACACAAAAGTGTCATATTTTTGTGTATACAAATAAATATCTTGACAACAATTACTTATTCCATCTAATAAGAATATTTTAATAGTTATATGATAATAATACATTTCATACCTAAAAATGAGGCTATTTCTTTTTTTTTTTTACATATAGATAAATATGATCACTACTAAATTTTGAAAATTAAAGTTTAGACCTTGTAACTAAGGAAAAAATTAAACTTTAGAAATCATAATCCTGTGTGTCTGGTCTCATTTTGCTTTTACAAAGAGTTAAATATAATAAAATTTTTCTTGATTATCAAGAATTTTATCTTTACAAAGAGAAAGATTTAAAATATTGATATAAATCTATATAAAAAAATAAATGGATTACTTCTTTAGAATAAACCTTCATAAGTTGTATAATATAAACACAATTTCTTACTTTAAGAAAACATTATAGTCATATAAAATTTTACATTTAAAATTGGATTAAAAATCTATTATAGCAAAATACATTCACCATTATTAATTTACCACAACTGTAAATCAAATTGACAACCCTCTCTAAGCTCATTCCTGAAGTGCTCATAATTACTTCATTTATATAATCAATCAATTGCACTCTATTCTTTGTATCTCTTCTACCCATAAATATGCATACAATCTAATTTCTTTTCACTTTATAGTTTTTCCATATATTTGCAACCCATATATCCATGGACTTGAAAACTGTGAATTCACTCAAGTATGATTCAAAAAAATATTAAAAAAAATAAAATTGAAAATTATTAAAAAAATGAAATTTAAATCTTTCAATTCATTTGCAAATGTTGGTACTGCAATTGCAAAACATCACAATTAAAAATTCCTTAGGCATCACATCTTTTATGTTCAAGATTATTAATTTTCAACACAAGAAAAATAAAGAAAGTTGATAAGTTTTATATTAAAAGATATTTTAGTGTATATATATTATACATATATATTAAAAATGTTTGATTGTATATATATATGTTTATGTATGTATAATGAGATCCTGCTTACATTCTTTTCATTTACTCTCTTCAACACACTACCATTGCCAATATTTATTCTTCCAATCTATTTATGATTAAAAGCCTGCAATCTTTTCTTCTATTTTTTTGCTTTAATTCCAACATTATCAGACTACAAAATAAAGGTGACTTTAGTATTTTTTTAAAATTGTCATTCCTATCAACAATTTCATAAATACTTAATATCATTCCAGTATTTTTTGACTTTCAAATTGTTATTAATTTTGCATTACTGCAACCTTTATCTATTTATATTTTAAAGTTTATTTAACATTTTGTCAATATGAATCTTGATAACTACAAGCATTGTCACATCATTAGCTTAATTAATGCAATCAATCATATTATTAACAAAAGCATGATTATATTTAAATCACCAAACAATTCATATTTTTCTTTTATACTGAAAGCACCTTAACTTTGATTATATTTTTTTTTTTTTAGATTTTATATAGAAAATACTTTGTACAAATTTATGTTCTTATATCTTTGTTTCCAAAAAAAAAACAACAAACAAAACAAGAACATTTGAATAAAGTCAATCACTTAAAATATTTTTCCCTAGCCATATGAATTTCAAAAGCTTTATATCTAAATTTAAAAATAATGATTAGACCATGTAGATTTCATAATCATAATCTATATAAAGAAGCATACCATAATTTTCAAATCAAGTTTGATATATAATTATATGCATTTTGAATAAGTCATATATTGATAGACATGCCATCTTTTCATATTAAAAGCCTTACAAGATAGATAACATATTTAAAGAACAACCATAGTTAAACAAAGCATTTTCACTTCGTATATTCTCCAAGGCTTATAATCTTTTTCATCAACTATTACTAATTTTTTTGTATTTCTTATTTATCCAGCTTTTTTCATTTCCTCATTAAAGTTTCATTTCAAAAGCACTCAACATTGATGCATTCTCTCTCTCATAGCCCAAGAATCTTCACCATATAATAATTCAGCCAAACATTTAATGAGATCTATCCAATCAACTTTAATGGTGCATAAAACAATCTTTCATATATGTTTATCATTTTAATTTCTTGTTCACTGCCTCCACTACGATCTGCCTAAATATTTGAAAATACTAATTTGACTACCTAAAATAATTAAATTTCCTTTTTCTCCAACATATTTCTTTAAGTTTACTTTTTAATTTTTTCCAAACTCTTTACAAAGTACAACAGCCTTGCTTAGAATCTATCTTGGTATTTTGTATTGTAATAATATATACATATACACACACATCAGAACGTAAGCAAATTAAAAAGACCATTCATTATCATTATATTATATAAAGCTACCACCTTGAGTTCTGATTGTATTCTATTTTTTATACATAATTTAAGATTTTGATAGACATAAGTTACATTGAATTTTTAATGGGATTTTCATTACATTGCTTAGAATTATGATTAGAAATATACACAAAACACTATACTTATCTAATAAAAAAAATAAAATAGATCAAAAATTTGAAAATGTGAATAAATACACACACTTATACACAAACATATGAACATTTATATTCATAGATAGGGCTTATTACTTTTTCAGTTTCTGTCTTTTGAAAATTAATTACAAAACAATTTGAGCCTGTAAAAGAAGTGTGTAATGGGGGATAGCTGGAATTAGATTAAGAATACTAAGTAAATGTATATAATAAATTTACATTCATATATATATAAACAGCCAGCACTATTGGAAAATTTTTTAAAAGATATGTAAAATGACACTAAAAAGATGCCAATATTGTATAGAGCACAATTATCGCGCTAATGATTTAAAAAAAGCATAGTGAGTAAGAAGTAACATTTTTCAAAAACAAAAATGTAATTCTTTTAAAATTAAAAACTTTTATATAGCCCATTCTTTAATAAATTATTAATTAATTTTTGTTTTATTAATATAATAATGTGCAATAATACTTTTAAAACTTTTATATTTCATTTTTACTATTGTTTTTAAATGACAAATGCTTATCCAGAAAAACATGGGAAATAAAATTTTCAAATTATTAGTGGTCAATCTGTATATATATTATAATTATTAATAAACAACTATTATCAAAATTAACATATGATTTAGAGCTTTAAGATGTCCTCTGCTTACCTAATATGAGCTAAGACTTGTTAGTTATTATGAATCGCTAATATCATTGGTTATTTTGTAGAGATGACAACTGTGTTTAAGAAATCACAGCTTTATATTTAGGTAAATTGAGACTTTCACCTCAGTGCTTTAAATTGTAAAAACAATTAACAAATAAATAATTAAATAAACTTACAAAGAATGAGGTGGTATAGGAGGAGGTGTAGAAGTAGGAGCAGTGCTGTTTAAAGGACTCGTTTCTTCCAATGATGGAGTATTTACAGTAGATGTTAAAAGAGGTAGTGGAACTAATGCAGCCTGAGTAGCTGGAAAACAAACTGTAGTAGCAGTATTAGAAGGAAATTCTTGTGGTGGAGAATCCAGAAAGGGAGATCTATCTTGTTTAATACTATCTTTGCGTGGTAATCCTGGATCAGTTATTAAGAACTAAAAAAAAATGAATATACACATAATATAATTATAATAGCAATATAGATCTACGATAGTAAAAAAAAACTTTAGCATATATAACACAATGAAAAATTTGGCTCCAATGATATGAAGAGAAAAAGCAGCAATTCTCATAAGAGATTTTTTTTCCTGTCAGGAACTCTAAAAATGATCAATTTACTTTAATATGTTCTAATTTAATAATTACTTTTATTAATTGTTGAAATATTATATACATGTACCTTATTAAGCTGCTATTCCCAACAAATATGGCAACTTTAACTTATGATAAAAAAGAGAGAAAAATAGTTAACAAAATTTGTGATGAGCATACAAACAAATCCATGAAGCACAAATACATCCATATATTGTTATGACTTGACCATTAATCTATTGACACACTGGGATGATATCTTTTAATATTTAGAGCAAATGTTTCTTTAAAAAAAAACTAACAACTCAAAATCATGTCTAGTTGTAGTTTTCCATTGTATTCCAGTCTCAATGATATACTCCTAATGAAATCAAGTAATGTCACATCTCTTTAGAGTATCTTTGAGATAATCTTTACAATGTAAATAGTTTATTACTTCCATAAAAACACTCTTCAAATTCATCGTAAAATATTTTTTTAGAAATTTTTTTATTATTATTCATTTCATAAGAATAATCAAATGAAGATGTTTTTATAACTTTAGATTCAATATCACCATATTCAGAAAGCTGAAGACCATATATAGGTTGATTTTATAATTTTACCATCATATTTTTACAATATTGTGGAGCATCATTATAACTATATATGTAAGATTTGAAATATAGGCATTCTTATACCTGGAACTTAATTATAAATATAGGGGATTTGAACTGAGACTTTTAAGCAACCTTCTATTGTTAAAACAGGCAAAACTCACTATCACAAGCATAAGAAAAGGTAGTCATGTGATGTTTATCTCATACTACTGATACACACGACCACACACATATAGAAAAGATAAATAATATTTTGTGATGAACCAGCATTCATCAGTTGGTCCAGATAATCATCTCCCACACATACATATAATCAGTGCTCAGTTTATATTAAGGTAGCAAATCTTTATACTTTAATGGACAGGCTTCAATCTATTCCAAACTCCAATTCTTCAGCCATCCATACCATTGAAAATATGATAATAAAATGCCTAAATCCCATGCTGATGCCAATATTGTTGTTATGCCCATGTTGACCTCAAGTCACTCTGACCCCTCATGTATAGGACAGTATCCATTTAAATACATAGAAGAGGGATGGGCAGAATGCAGGTTTAATGTGTAAGATTTGAAATACAGGCATTCTTATACCTGGATGATTTATGTGAAATAGTTATATCACAATGATAAAATAATTATATTTTAAATTGAAATGCAACAGTACATTGACTGATACTCGTTAACAACTGAATTTTTTGAATATTCATTACTAAAACAAAATCCTTATAGGTTGCAATCAAAAATTAATAATATTTTTGTAGATGATTTTTTAAAATTAGTAAGAACAGTGCAATCATCAGCATACTATAAATCAAGAAGGCAAAAAGACGAAGTTTTTGTTTTTAATCAGTTCAGATTAAAAAAAAAAAATCTACCATCAAATAATCAGAATAATTTCTATAAAGTTTTTCAAAGACAACTATCATAAACATGGAAACAAAATTTGGACCAGGTATATAGCCCTGCTGATATCAGTTCTCATTTCATAAATTATAAAAAATTAATAAGGCCTTCTTTTCTATATTTAATATAAATAAATTTCTTCAATTATTTTCAAATACTGACACAGACATTTTCAATTAATTGAGTCAAATATCCTGATAAATCAATAAATGCAAAACATAAATCACATTTTTGTTCATGATAATTTTCTTTTGCTTAATTAAAAAAATGAAGCAATATCAATAGTGCTTCTTGATTCTTTAAAAAAAAATCTATCTCCGGTAATCACTTATCCATGGATAGAAGCAACCTATTCAGTAATATCACATTTCTATCTTTAATTTTATAAATCGGAAAAATAAAAACATCTTCAAGATCAGATGGTTTATCATTCCATATATTAATAAAAAATTCCAATTGTTTTGAAGTTAATATATTATCTGTTATGGTGCTTAATCATCACATAATCTCCTAATATCTAACCATTTGATTGTTTTTACTATGAAAAAGATAACTGACATAGTGGTAGCATATGCCTGCCAAACAAAAATTCTATATTAGGTCAACACTATCTTATAAAAGAAAAATGCAAAAAAAATAAAAAAAATTGTACTATATACATTATGATCCATAAATTCACCCTGGATACATTAATTTCTGAATCTTAATTGTAATAGCTAGTTTTTAATTACACATTGGTTCCTAAAATTTTGAAAAATATTTATTTGGTTTAAGTTAATGAATTAAAACTTTTTTTTCAAATCCATAGTGTCATTAGAAAAAAAAAAGTTAATTATGTGCTATCTTTGGCTGAAGCATAAATCCAAAACAGATAAGAGCCAATGCTCAAATATGGGAATAAAAAATGCTTCAGATGAGCCTGTTTTGCGTTTTGTTTTCAATGAGCTGGAAATTACAGATTATAAAATTGCAATAAATTAGATAGATGAAATGTTTTAAATGTTTACAATACCCTATAAATTGAAAATTATTAAAAGTTAAACTGCATACAGATTTTGTTAAGCATTCTATATATGTATACTAATTTCATATTTATGTATTTCTTCCTAAACTCATCTATTTTTTGACATTTTTATTTTGCCTCTGATGAATTAGCAAACATCTTTTTTTTTTCTTTATATGAACATTCACTTTTAAAACTACTACTGCAGTTACTATTATTATACAACAGTTGTAGGAGTTACTAGTAGTATGACATCCTGTAACCTGAGCTATGCTGTATCTGTTATTTAAAAATTATCATAACTTGAAGGAAACTAATCAAAAGAACCAATCCCAAAGATGAGTCAGATTTATTTTCTGTAGAAAAAAAAAAAATCTAGGTAACAGAAATATTCAAAAAAGGTATTTATAAGGTTTGGCAGTAAATAAAAAATGAAAACGAACAACCAGTTTTCATTTAAGTATTAACCTCAAAATTGTCACATTAAATAAATTAAAAAAAAAAATCAATTTGGGAATTTTGAATCAAAATTTTTATTTTTAAACTAAAAAAAAAAAAAATCAAAATAGAAAGTTGATTTTATATATTTTTGAATAGTAAATACATTAAAAAAAAAAAAGTTCATTTTTTTGCAGAAAAGAATAGAAGCATCACCAGTTGTAAAGGCAGATTTCATAGATTATTCTACGTCTTATTCCCACCTTTGTTTTTCAAATATTACTCATAAGTTCATATAATTTCTAATAATTCACAGTTAATGTCCATTAGAAAGGGGGAATCATTCTATTTTCATCTCAAAAACACCAATCACATAAACACTGAGTACTAAATAAACACTGTGCAAACATATTTTTTTTTTAAAAAAAAAAATGGAATAAATACATAGACAATATATTATAGATACATAATTATCAGTAGTAGGAAAAGATGACACATAAGTTTTATTAATAATATTTTAATGCTATTCAAGGTGACACATAAATTGCATAGAAAAAAAAAAAAGATACATAAGTTGCATAGAAAAAAAAAGATTTATCGAAAATATGAATAAAAAAAATAATTTGATATATATAAACAATATATAAAACATGAAAGGATTTATGATAACACAAGAGGTAGCTGATTGTTGTTTAATGTAAGGATAGGAGTTTTACACATCAGGGAAAGTCAATAAAATGAAATAAGGATTTGAGCTGCAGATATGATTTATGTAAAGATGGGATAATACTGAAGATTTATATTTGGAAAGTAGAATGCTGTGTGAGGATGAGGAAGAATATAAGAAACCAAAGCATAAGAAAACAAAGCAAAGAAAAAAAAAAACGAGCCAGATTTTTTTGATTTTTTGTTTAAATCTTTATGACAAGAATAGGGAATATGAAGATAGGAAATTGGAATTATCAAATCAGCTTTATTGAAACGAGAAAGAAAAAATGAGGCATTAATGAAACAATAATTTAGTAATATGAAGTTTACTGGGTATAGACAATATCTTATGCATAGATGCTTCTGACTTCATTTAAAGAGTAACCATTTTTTATTATACCATCATATCATAGTTCTATTAATTGTTTTTGTCTGACAACTGATACTATCATGTACTCAGCAATGCCTCTTATTATGCTTCACAGGCAAATGGCTCAAAAGCAATTAGGCTTGGATTTAAAATCTATTCATATTCACTGCTTAATTGAGTTTGTTTACATTCTAAATTTTTAAAATAGATTACTTCCCGTTATATATAAATAAACACAAAAACTTAAAAGTGAAGTTTTTGTGTTTATTCTAAATTTTTATAAATTCTTTAAATTTTTCTTAATAATTAAAAGATAATACAAATAGTGATTCATAGTGGAGAAAATATTGAAAACATTAGTTGCACTTTTTATTATTAAAAGATCTTAAATAATCACATGGTCTTTTTCTTGGGAAGGCATGTGATACTGAAGCATCAAAACGATAGGCTCAGTACAATAATTCTCTTAATTGACTAAATTGAGATTTCTTTTTTCTTTTTGCCTTTCCCTATTGGGAATAATAACTTTAAATCTTGAGCCTCCCATTCAACCATTGTGTCAATAACAAAAGGCAGAGTAATTCTGCACAGTGGCATATTCAGAGTTAACGATTTCCGAATTGATTCTCTGAAGAATAAAATAATAAAAAAAATACCAATTTCATCAATCTACTATTATTGTTTATATTAATTTTTAAAAAAATACAAAACAACATATTTTACTTAATAAATGTTTATATTAATCAACATCATATTCCTTTAAGTTATTTACATTTTTAAGGAAATAGGAAATACATATGCAATTAATTATTTACACAGTAATAAAAAAGTCACTGCAATATACAAATGATTACTGTAATCATACCAAGCTAACTGATTGCATAATGTTTTAAAAGCTTACAAGATAGTAGTTTGATTCCAGGTGAAGAACATAAATTATTTCTAAAATATAGATTATTGGACATTTGGAAGGGGTGGGGAGGATCCAATGATTCTGATTAGAAATCTTTTCAATTACTTTTTAATCTATAAATTTACCATATTTTTGCACATACACGGAATACATGCATCTAATGTACACCCAATTTTTCCAGCAAAAATTCTTGGAAAAATCTATAAAGACTAGTAAAATGAAAATAAGAGTAATACTATAAAGAAAGTTGCATTATTAATCATAAAACTTTCTTATCATTTTCATTAATATTATCCTCATTTCCCATACCTGGCTGATCACTAATTTCTTAAATAAATTGTCCCAATCTTCTAAACCATCAATGGCATTAAAAATTCGAGCCTTCTTGAAAAATATCCTAATGATTTTTTTCTCGATACTATCCGCAATTTTTTTGTCCATTCATACATCTGACGAATGATAGTCTTTTTCATTTTTATTGTTGGTTTTAAAAACAATGACCTTTTTTATCATGTAACTATTCCAATTTTCTCTGTATTACATACACATATATAACATGTACCCATTTGTTTCATTCTAATTTTTTTTTAATAAAAAGAAAAAAGTATGTGTGAAAATATGGTGTACGAATACTTTTTATCATTCTTTGCATCACATTCTAGAATTAAATAATTGAATGATTTTCTCATGCAAAATGCTTGCATTATTTTCAAACATAGATATTATTTAATAGCAATTGATCTAAATTTTCCCATAAGCTTTTTCGAATCAGTTTTATCATTATGACAAAGTTACCACATTTTCTATCTCAAAATTCATTAGGCACAATTTAAATGAAATTTTAATTTTCTAGTTCACATTACAACTACTTGATGCTGCAATTGCAAAATTTACATTGGAATTATTTGTATATATTTACTTATTCTAACAACAAATATTACAGGTAATCAATTCTGTAACTTTTGCATATCATTATCATCAATTTCATCATGAAACAATGAAGAAAAAAGTTAGTAAGTTTACTTTTATCAATGTTTTAATGTGTATATATGTAATTAATTTTTGAAAATGTTAATGATAAAATTGATGATTTAATACGTTTTTTCTTCTATTTTTTTAATTTGATCCAGATATAGAATAAGCATTAAAGTACTTTATAAACCTATAGAAAGTATATAATAATCATTAAAAAATATTTTTAAATACAACACATATACATCAAATTAAAAAAAATTGTAATCTTAACAAGCTTTAAAAATATTTATTATCTTATCAATTAAAATGTAAAAGTAATATTTACTCATAAACATTATATATTATAGAAGGAAACTACCTTTCACAAATGTTCTATAAAATAGTCACATCTTCTCCCATCAGTAAATGTTTTAAAAGCATAGATGATTCACCTATGGTTAGAGTTTATTCTTTAAATAGACTAACATTTATTGACTGTGCTTAAATTTAGGATTGATATTATTGTGAGTCTGATATGTTCAGATTAGGTATCACATATCATTTATAACTATTAGTTTGTAAACTCTAAGCATACGTGGATCATCTATGCTTTTAAAGCATATGTTGATGGTAGAATGCATGTCTATTTTATAGTGCACATGTGAAGAGTAGTTTCCTTCAATAATATTTCAAGTATATAAATTGTTAGATTATCAATTATTATGAACATTAAAGTAACAATGTAAATTCAATAATTTTCTGAATAAAATTATAATTATTGTCTAAAAATTACTTCTGGGGCCTTATTCTTGGTAGGGCTTGGACTTGCTAAGGTAGGGGAAGAAGATGCTTCACTGGCCGTGGGACTCACGATTTCCATTGAATGCCGATGCACGAGTTGCGGCGCTGGTGTCCGCTGGCACTGAGTAATGGAAGTCAACGAGTGCCGCTTCTCGCGCTGTTTATGCCGTTGGATGTTGGGATTTGGCAGAGCAGTTGATATGGCATTGTTGGCATTAGTGCCATTAGGACTTGTTGGCGTTGATGGAGCAAGTCGAGAAGGACCTGGCCTTGAACTGTATAAAAAAGTTATATACATATGTGTGTGTATATATTTAACAAAATATATTATACAATGTATTGTATAGTTATTGATTGGTATTAAATTAAAAAGTATATATATACATTTTAGCTAAAATATACAAAGCTAAATATTACAATGCTTTTTATTAATGAAAGTAACTGCCAGAAATTAACCTTGGAATATAATATCTAAGATTATTCATATTTACAATAGATAGCTTTACTAAAAATGATAATGTGATTACTGTTGTCAAATGCAGATTAAATATCATACTCATATACCATCTTGGTATATAGTAAAACCATGAAATATGCTATATAAAATATATATTATTTCAATTATATATAACTATCCAAATATATATATAAACAAAAAATAAAAATTCATAAATTTAAAATTGCTGCCATTTTTTTTTTTTTATGTCAGAGCTCTTGGTGCCCATGTTTTCTAATAATGTTTCTTTGGCTTATGTTGAAATCACATAATTTTATTTTTTACTTTATCCATGTAATAAAACATTCTGTATTAAATCAGAAAGCTTTCAATTTGAAGAATTTAATTGAACCAAGAATCTGAAATGAGTAATGGCAAATATAATGACTGTATAAATTCCAATGTTGATCCAGACAATTCAAAACAATTAGATAAGATGTAAATTGATAATCAGATTGCTATTATATTTTCATAGGAAAAAAAGGCCATAGCCCAGAGTGCATTTATTTGTGAAAAGTTTTAGAAATTGCTATCCATTTTTAAAAAAAAATAAAATAGGGTAAATTTTATTATTATTATTTTTATTTATTGAATGAATGTTAATGAGTTAACATATACATAATAAAAATATACGTAAATCTGTTCTCTCAATTTATTATTAGTTTTTTAAAATTTTGTTTATACTATAACCATCATTTATACATATGTACTAGACCCATAAAAGTGTTTGCATATGGAGAGTTTTGCCTGTTTAATGAATATCCTATTGTAATCAAAACGTATCAACAAAATGTGAGCGATTATATGCAATGTATGTGAAGTGGCTTGAAATAAAATACAGCTGATATTACGGATCCACTGAATTTTCTTTTTATATACAATTCAGAACTTTCAGCTACAGTCTTACAACAATTAGTGTAAAACTACTAGTACTTATAAAAGACTATAATTAAAGACATAAGTATTTAGATACATTTTATATGCCCATTGAGATCATTAACTGAAATTTATTGACAATGTAAATTTTTTTATTCTAATTTCATATATAAATTTGAATAGCAAAAATAATCATTCTCTAGTGAAAATTACAATCAAACTTTTAAAAGCATTAATTTTTTTAATACATATGAAAATTATAAACAATTTTTTTTAATGTAAACAAATTGAAGGGTTTGTAAAATTTGTAGGTCATGCTTTAAAGATTTGAGAATGTTTCAATTTGTTATAAATTGAAATGATAAGCATCCAATCACAAATGCATAAATGTTATTTATTCAATTGCTACCCTATAGAAAAAAATTACTTAATTAAAATAAGCTTAGTATTTTAATATTACACATAAATAATCTTTTCCTAGTAAAAATTATAATATAACTTTTAAAGCTAATTTTCCATAAAAACGTAAATCAAAGTGAAGCAATTCTCAAACTTTTTGACAGCCAATGATGTTCATCACAGCAACTGATTTAACATATCAATAACTGATAGTTTTATAACTTTATCTTCACAGCTAAAGCTATAAATAAACAGAATTGGTAACGAAGCCTAACAAAATGTGACAAAGATGTCTGTCATTCTCATATTTTTTATACAAATCTTGATTTAGTGAGAAAAAGTTGTTGTAAAAATATGTTGGCTTTAAAAGCACACAATACTGATAACATTTTTTTTTTTAATTATTGGTGCTAAATATCATATTTAAGCGCATTAAAACTGCAGTATTTCTGTCTGCAATTTAAATTATATTTTTATAAATAAATAAATATTTACTTAATGGGAATATTTTTAAGTTGAAACGTAATGTTGTAATGAAAAGTGTAATCAATTAATAATATAGCGATTTATATATTTTTAGTATTGGGGAAGAAACTATTCTTCACATGCTAGAATTGACACACACTCTTTCCAGTCAATAATTGTAAAACAATTATTGACAGAAAAACCAAAATAATTAAATTTAAAAAAATCAGTTTGTTTTAGCAAAGGTATCATTAATAATAAAAAGTCATAGTCTAATATAATAATAACTGAATGATAACCGGGATACTTTTTTTTATTCATTAATGATTATAAACTTCAACAAAACAATTTTTAAAATACTGTAATGCAATGCTTACAATAAAAGTTTGCTTCAAATATACAATTGATATTTTAAAATTTGCAGATGTTATTCGCAATGTGTGAAATAAAGGTATTGAATAGAATGCCTAAAAGTTCGAGACAATGAATAAAATAAAATAAATTTTTACACATTTCCGAGATAATCCGTACATTACCAAAAAATGATCAAACTGTTGCCATTATTAGCACAGTGTTACTTGTTTGTTGTCATTTATTCCTTTCATCATTTTAATTTCATATGATTAAGACAAACACCTTTAAGCATCAGATCTTCTCTTTCATCATTTTAAGCAAATATCTTCAAGCCTATCTCATAACTAAGACAGCTTTTCATTTTCTGATTCATTAATTCTTTAATATACAAAATTAACAAAGCGTATGCCACACTTGAATGAGAAGCTATAAAAATACACAGAAATTATTACACGCTAAGCGCTTTCGAGGTCATTTTGCCTCATATTCATAGCGGTATAGCTTCTCATTCAAGTGTGGCATACGCTTTGTTAATTTTGTATATTAATTATCGAATGAGAAGTCTTAAAATCATTAATTCTTTAAGAAAATAAAACTTTATCATTTCTCTGTTGTGTATTATGTTTTTAATTATAAGCCTCAATTCATTAATAAAATGTTCACCATGTTGTCTGTTATATTATACTTTGCTAAAAAAAAAAAAAAAAAGAGATTCTATAGTAAATCTAGATATCCTGTTAAAATTCTAAATAAAGTATACAATATCAGAAAGAAATAAACTTATTTTACACTGCCAAAAACTGATATGCAATTGATGACAACACTTTTCTTTTTTTAAAAAAAATATATTTAAAGAATTAAAATGTAGTATTTCAGTCTAAATTAAATTTCTGTAAAAATAAAAATTTAATGGAAATATTTCAAGCTGAAGCATAAGGTTCTAATGAAGACTGCCATCATGTAATACTTATTAATTGAAAAACTGTGCCTGTGTGTGCACTTAATAAAATGTTCAAATGTTACAACAATAATAAAAATACATTTTCATTTAATTATGCAAATGACTAATGATTATATTTTCATATTCCTTAGCAATTAACTCTACTAGATACTATTGATTAACTGTAGTTTGGTAACAATAAATGCACATAAACAGCAAACAAAATCAAAATTAATAAACCAAACTTTAAATTTGTAAAAAATAAGTATTACTAAAAGTGTTGTATTTTTGCTCCTTCATTTGAAAATTAAATCATTAGTCAAACAATTAGGAAACTACAATTAAGTGATAAACAATGCAAAAATTTAAAATAACTTACTTAGCGGATAATTTCATCAAGGTTTTGGCAACATTATTCATCTTAAAAAAAAAATAAATCTGTAAATATTACAATGCAGCACACACAATGAACATTACTTGAATAAAAAACAATAGCAAATTATCAATAATTGATAAACAATTATTATCTTAGTGTTTGACTACAGAGACCAGTATAGTATTTTTTGGAGTAAATATATAGATAAAGAACAAATAATTTTCCAAATTAATTTAAAACAGTTTCTGAATTTTTACAAATTGTGTAATCAAATTTTTGAAATAATTTTTTTTTTTTAAAACTGATTACTCCATCACTTATTACTATGTTTAAATAATTTTGAAAAATTCTGTATTAATCATAACTTTTTTGGATGCTAGTAATTATTAGTTGCCAAAGTATTTTAATTACTTTTTGATAATTACTTAGCAAAAGTAGTGGTTGTTTTTTTGTTCTGTTTAATTTTAGATTTCAACAATAGACATTTATGAAAATCTTAAATTGTGTAAAAAAAAATAAAAATAAAACAAATAACTTTTATGAAGCTCATATTAGAATTGTGTTTTACTACTATATAAGTACACAATGACTTCCTAAAAGTATCTAAAATATTATATACATGTTTATTTAATTTTAAATTGAATGTATTCTAGAGGCTTTTGTATTTAAGGTGTTTCTATGTTATGAATTTTGTTTTAATTTACATTACTATCCTGGGAAATATTTGTCTTCTTTTTTAATGAAAGAAGATCGAAAAATTCCAAAATTAAAAGAAATGCATATAATAATTAAATAAGGGATATATATATATGTAATGATAAACATCATTGATTACTCAGGCTTGTACTGAGTGGCGGTACTGTATGGAGAATTTTGAAAGAGTACAAATAATGAAGTTATGGAAGAATAAATATGAACAAAGTGATTATACAGAAAGTGGGTTATTGGTTTTTATGCTGGGTTTGGGAAAAGATAAGGGGGATTCAGATATAAAGGCCATAGAGTTGACAAAGATTATGTTGTGGAAATGGGACGGACCAGATTATGGGAAAACTTAGAGTGGGGAATGGAAAGGGAAAGTAAAGTGGATAACAGGTTTCTCTGGGCATAGTTGCTGAGAGATTCCTGACTCTGTTTAAGAAGTCACAGTGTATCACATCACATCACCGTTTAAACAGCTTGTGTAAGCATAAAGAATAGCAATTATGTGATATTTAGTGGTTTAACATCACTGTTTTTCAGAGGAATACAATTCAAGAATTTTTTCTTTTCTTTCTGACAATGCATTTTAATGTCAGACCATACTGTTTTTCAAAAAATAGTGCATAGATTTACTGAGTATTACAAATTTTGCTAAAACACAGAAATATAAATTAGAGCATATCTTTTTCTGAGTAAATATTTGTATATTTTCAGTTTTAAATATATATAAAATGATGTTAAAATTCCTCTGCCAGACAGGTTCTATAGTTCCAAATAATTTGTATTAGGTTATAGTTGTTTTTCACTTTAACAAAAATTATTATATTCTGTATTCTAGATTCATTCTAAAGTAATAATCCCATTATCACACATATATTTATTTAAATATATATGTACAAAATATATACATATTTATAAATACAATATATATACAAATACTCACACATACTACATATTTCATAGATAGCTATTATTAATCTTTGTAAATTACAATAAAAATTACTTTTTTTTATTATTATATATCCAATAAATCATATTACATCCTATTACACACTTTTAATTTTCTTATTCACAGTGAATGATCTAAAAATGAACTGGAGGAAACCAATATTTCCTTTTCTATTAGTCATTATTCCGTTTAATATGTATCAATTACTTGAAATAAGGTCAAATACAATTAAAGAAATATATAGATAGAAAAATCTAAAGTTAATTAAAAAAACAAAAACAAAACAATAATGCTAAATATATATTATCAATAGTAATAATATTAAGCAAGGCTACTCTAAATTATAACAAAGTCTAATAATACAAAACACATTAAAATTTATGAAGCAATACTAAATTTGAAATCGAAATACTGACAAAACTCTTATTAAAAATGATCAAGTTTTGAATGGGATAACTTTGAATGCTGAACATGCATATAGATAGAGAACTTAGAAAATCACAAGTCAAAACATTGATATTATAACAAAATATTGGAATTATTTGCACAAGTATTTATATTTAAAGATAATAAAAACTACTAAAGTATTATGTATTAAAGAAGGTATCCAACCAGCTCAGGAGGACAATAAATGCAGCTCAACAAAAAATAGTAAACTTATTTAAAACATTATATAACGTTGCAATGTGACTAAAATAAAATATAAGTATGTTTTCAAATACAATGGCAAATATCCAATTATGTTTTATGTTGCTCTCTTTTCTTTTACTTTTATAATATAAAAAAAACAAACCACCACAGACATTTTATTACTTAGATGAGGATTGTTTACATTAGTGATCACAAACTTGAAACCTGCTCAATGATTATGTGAGTGATGTGATGCACTGAGACTTCTCCTTAAACAGTCAGGAATCTCTCAGCAGCTATGCCCAGAGAAACCCGTTAGCCACTTTACCTTCCCTTTCCATTTTCCACCCTAAGTTTTCCCATAATCTGCTCCATCCCATTTCCACAACATAATCTTTGTCAACACCATGACCTTCATATCTAAATATCCCTTATCTTTTTCCCAAACCACTTTCTGTATAATCACTTTGTTCATATTTAATCTTCGATAACTTCATTATTTGTACTCTTTCTGCTTCCAAGCATTTACATTGAAGTAACAGATGCCTAATATTTTCTATGCCTTCCTTACACAACTTGCAGACTAAATCACCCATATTTTTCCATTTACATTTATATTCCCCTGTTGCTAAAGATCTCGTTCAAGCCTTAAACAATAAAATACTTTCCTTACTATTATCATAAATTAACTCACACCCAATGTTCTGTTTACTTCTATATATATTTAAACTCGTTTTACTCTCCATACTAGTTCTCCATTTCCCTATTCTTTATTAATTCATCTATTCTTCTATCCCACCTTTTGTACAAGTATACTGACATAAATTCTTTATCCAAATCTTCTGCATACCGTATTACCTTTCTCACCCATCCTGTTGCCTGCCCTTTATTTGTAACCCAATTAAATACTATTTTAACTATTCTTTTATTATCCATAAAATGCAATCTATCGAACATTTTCAATTTGCTTTTTGCATCCCTCATATAAAAAACATGATCAGCCCATTTCTCCTTGAATTGCCTCCTTTGCTGTCCACATCTCTGCATCTAATGCATGTCTTCCTACGTCCCTTTGTACTTTTTCTAAGTAATCTAATATCCCTTTACTGACACATAATACATCATTGCCATATGCTACTGCCACTCCCATACAATTCTAGCTACATCATATTCATTATATGAAAACATTTTAATTTCTTTATCAATCCCTCTCTTTTCTTTGCTTCATTTATCAATTTCTTCTCCCATTCATTCAAGCAATTTTTCTTACTACTCAAGATGATTCCCAAATAACTATATCTATTCACCACACTTAACTTTATATCCTCCAATAAGAAATCTTTGTCTTCTCTTTCCCCAGTATTCACCATCATTATATTTGATTTTTCTTCACTAAATTTAATCCCCACATCTTTACCCACTCTTGCACATGTCCTCAGCATAACTTCCATATCTTCTCTTCTTTCTGCACACAAAAAGACATCATCCACAAAAAAAGATCTGACAAGGTATATACTCTCTTGCCACCTATTAATGGTATCTCTATCCCTCTTCCTAGCCTTTCTATTGCTCTCTCCATTTCACCCAAATACAACACAAACAAAATAGGTGACATAGGGCATCCTTGCCTCAGTCCCACCGCATTTTAAACTTTAACTGATTCTATATCCCCTAATCGATATGTATAATATTTATTTTCATATAATTTCTTAATAACATCCACTAAAGCTTCATTCATTCCCAGATTTGCTAAACTTATCCATAATCTATTTCTATTCACTCTATCATATGCCTTCTCTATATCTATAAAACTCATATATAACGATCTACCTGAATTCCTACTCATATCCATAAGTTGTGTAACTACAAATAAACTATCTCCTATATGCCTATCTGACCTAAAACCTTCTTGCATTTCCCCACTACATTATTTTCTTCCATCCATTTTGCAACTCTTCCAGCTACCACATATGAAAAAACTTTATATAAAACTGATGTTACCGCTATTGGTCTATAATTATTTAACTTTCTATGATCCTTACCCTTATCCTTTAAATAATAATCTTACTCTTGTATTACTCCAACTACCCGGAAAAACTCTCTTCTGTGCCATTGTATTAAAACATGATAGTAACTTTACTTTTTCCCTACGCCCTAAATTCATTACCATCTCTGCTGCCCATCCATCTAACCCTCTTGCCTTACCACTTCTCAATTTCTTCTCTGCATCATTCAGTTCATTTTCTATAAACCTAATATTCCCATTACTATATGCTTTCATATTTTCTATCCTTCTGTCCTTCACATCTAACATCTTTTCTATATCCATTACATAACTATTCAATATTCTCTCTAATTCTTCTCTAGAGCTACACTATATTCCCTCCTCATCCAGTAATAATACATCTCTCTCCCATAAATTTATCCTTTTAATGTAATTCCAAATTTTTTTACTCCTATCTCTTCCACTTTCATTAATATCATCCAATAATTTACTATTTAGTTTCATTCTCTCTCTATAATTATTTATTTTAGCTAACTTCTTTTCTAAGTACTTTTCCCATTTAGCATTAATATCTTTTTCACTTTCTTTGTTCTTAATAGCACACTTATATTCTCTGCATGCTTTTTTCCTCTCTTTTACTAATACTCATTTTTCTATTACTTTTATTCTTCTGAATATTCTCTTATAAAACCCTATTTGCCACTTTTCTATTTCATCACACCAGTTCTCATACTCATTTCCAACCAACTCTTCCATGGTTTCTTCAACTTGTATTTTATACTCTTCTAACTTATTCTTATCATTTACTCTCCATCCACATCTTTTACTATTGTTTCTACTTTTATTTCTATTTTCCATCACATTACTAACCATTTCAATTACAAAGAAATTATGATCACTATTACATACTCTCTCTTCATTATCAAACACCTTAATTTTCCATATTTTATTCATTCCCTCTTTCTCTACCAATACATAATCTATTGTGTGGGATATATTGTTTCTAGACCATGTGTATTGTCCCTCATAAATATTTGATAAGTTTCCAATGCTCAAATTTATTCTCTGACAAAATTTCTTCAGAAGCTGTCCATTCTTATTATTTACATCATCAATTTCTTTAATATGCCCATTCATATCTCCTATAACCATTATTCTCTTCCCTCCCTTTTTTAAAACTCTGTATATCCTTAACTAGGCACTGATATATGCTATTGTTCCACTCCATTATAGTTTGACTATCTCCAGTAGCTATATAAACTATAGCCACCATCCATTCTTGTCTTTCCAAACCTTATTTCAAATCACTATCGTTCTTGGCATTTAACAGTATTTAAATATTTTTTTGATATAACACCTATACCACCACCCTTTTTTTCTTTCTCTTTTCTATTTATACCCTGCCATACCAAATCTTCCAAAACAGGTTCTTCTTCTTCTCTTAGATGTGTTTCCACTACTAATACCTCAAGCTCTTCATTTTCAATTGCTTTATTTAATTCCTGCCACTTTTCTGATCTCCTACCACCTTGAGTACTTTTTTGCTTCTGAGTGGTGACAGATTCATAAAAAATTATTAGGATCAGCTTTGGGAAAACAAGACCAACTAACTACAAATTAGACATGGTTCATACCTAATTAAACAGATTTTATTTGCTTTATTTTAAAGTATGAAAGATAAAATATACTTAAAAGATATAATATCCCTTTGTACACAGTATATAAATTAATTCTCCAACTAAAATTTAAACAATCTAGCCAATCAAATTGCATGATTGGATTATATATTATATCAACTTAAATCTCATTTTCACTAAGTATTATTAGGGGCCAATTTAATCTGCTCATTCATAATAAATACTATAAAGTATAACTTTATAATGTATTAATTACACAATGAATTAAGCTATTTGCATATTTAATTTAATTGGTAAAATTTATATAAAATGGAATTAATTAAATTCCTACCTGACAAGAATATATTCATGGATGTGCTTGTTAATTACTTAAAACACAACAACAATAATAATTGTGAAAAATTTCATAAAGTAAATAATATATTATTTACATATATATGTATATTAATAATAAGATTTTATAAAATAGTATTGATTATATTTTATAAAATATTATAAAATAGTATTGATTATAATCGATGATTATCCACAATAATGTTTGCATTTCATCTTTAACATTTTTTAAAAAAAAAAACAAAAACAAATAAAATCTGTTTAAAAGCAATAAGAATCAAATTTGTTTTGATTTTGTATTAGTGATTTTGTGGCTTGGATAGGTGATGAAGGTTTCTATGAAACAGGTTCTGACAAGCTTTTTATATAAATATCTTATTTTCACAATGAAATAAATAATAGAGGATATTTTGCACTTTCATAAAAATATTATAAGATAAATATCTTAATATATTAATTACATATTGACTAACATTAATGAATATATACTAATATGTTATAAAATTACAATAGTTTTAAGAAAAACAAAATACTGCCACTAAAAAAGCTATCATAATTAATTATTTTATGATTCAACCTTAAATAGAGTTCATTATTTTCACATTTTAAAGATGATCTTAAAATAAATGCTAAAGAAATAGCATATATAATAAACTATAATCTACAATAGTTCCTTATTCTTCTTTAAAACATGATCAATTTTATGTTGCTGAAAGTGAATCATGATTATTAGCATTTTCTGCAACTTACGTAAACTCATTAAGATTGTCTTTAGATTTTCAATTGACTTGTACTTGCTTTCTCAAACTTTCCATTCTCTTTTATTACTAAGTAAGTTTCTCGCTTTTATTTGAATTCCGTACATATATTCTTTCCTGGATCTATTGATAAACATTCATTGCACATGTTGGCAATCTATTGTCATTTATTCTTTGTATATAGTCATAATTGTTTTCTCTATAAATTTTAGGACTTAAAAATATGACTTATTCACTGAATAAAAGTCAGTTTAGCTATCAAGTTTTTAATACAACAAAAAGATTATTTTGGAGACTAATAAAACTGAATCTAAATAAAAAATATTTATTAAAAGTTAGTTTGCAAAATAGTTGAATGATATGAATTTGAACAATTAAAAAAAGAAATGAAAAATAATTTGGTAGATGAATAAGAATAAAAATATAAAAGTAATAAAAATTATGAATAATATATATATATTTTAAAAAAAAAACTGGTTTGATGTCTTAGAAGTAAATAAATTATAATGGATATGCTGTATATATTGCATGAAATTGTACAGAACGAAAGAAAAAAAAAGACAGTGATCATAAAGAAGATGTATTTGTGAGTATTGAAGAGTAACGGATTAAGTGATTTGGCTTATTTAATAGTAATAACTTTATACAGCCAATAAATATTAGTTGTTAATTCATTTAACTAGAAAAATCAATTATTCCTAATATTGTTCTTGCCCAACATATTCACGTGGAATTAATTGATTTTGTATATAGAAATAAAATTCACTTTTGTTTTCCAAATCATCTTCAAATGAGTGAAAATTCATCAGTGATTATTTTCTGTCATCAGGTATCTATTTCTTTTTATACTTCATGAGCACATTTGATATATAATATACTAGTGATTGTTTTTCAATTTGTTATCTTTCTGATGTCTGAAACAAAAAAGCTAATTTTTTTAAAATATACTTTCAGAATTTAGATGTATGATTAATTGATTGTGTGAAAATTATTTGATTAACTTGAATATATGGAGTGCACATTAATTTGCTTCTAGAATAAACTAGCATTCACAGGTACCTGACTCAATATCATCATAATCACATATGCAAAATTATTAAGTAAATTTGGAAAGAGAAACAGGAAAAAAAAAAAAACCCACATTAAAAAAAAAAAAAAAAGTACAGCATTAAAAAAACAAAATCATATCTCTATTATTAATTTATTACAGCTAGAATTAAAAAAAAAAAACTAAGTACCTCAACAAATGATATGGGAAAAATTCCAATCTTGTCTTTTAATTTGCCTTCAGCCCAATTATCATCAATCCTTCTGATGACAGTAATGACTTCTCCCTGTTAAAAAGATCAATAATATTCACTACTTAATTTTTCTTTTGTGACTATTTTAATTTTAATAAAAAAATTCTTAAAAAATGTATCAATAAATAAAACAGCAAATAAAAAAAAAAAGATTAAAATCCATCTTGAACATTTGATGCTACAGTAAATCTTATTTAAAAAATAAATTA
Organism: Epiperipatus broadwayi; assembly: GCA_028023455.1. Classification (NCBI taxonomy): domain Eukaryota; kingdom Metazoa; phylum Onychophora; class Udeonychophora; order Euonychophora; family Peripatidae; genus Epiperipatus; species Epiperipatus broadwayi. The sequence goes on from JAQFVV010006222.1 coordinate 9,410,912, forward strand.
AAAGCAGTGATAAGGTTTCTCATTATTATTTGCCAAAAGATTACCTGGAATTAAAATACAGACACATACTACACACACATATTTGGGTGTATAGTTTCTTTATTTTGACAATCATTTATATTATATAAATCTAGAAATTTCTTTTAATACTGATTCAAAAACTGTATTTTTTTTTTTTTTCTGGATAAAAATTAAAAACTATTTTTATTTGTAAAAATTGAGTTTTCTTATAACATAATTGAAAAGTTGGGCTATAAAACAAAGATTAGGCAGCAGGCAAAAAGAGGAATTCAAGGCTAGAATAAATCAAACATTTGTAGTTTCATAATCCCTCTTTCCCAATGCTAGTACATACATACCTAACTAAATTAATGCAACACAATTTTTACTCAAAATTAAAAAATGAGAAATTCCACTTAAGAAAATAATTTGAAATATATATATAAGTACCCACTGGATATAGGTCAGTAGCGTTTTTAATAGCTTCCTCTCCCATAAAAGAGTTAAAGATGTCAATTAAAAGTTATTGAATATTATAATTGGTTTTTCATTTTTGTTTTATTTAATAATAAGATATTCAATTACCAAACAAATACTGGGTTGACTATTGACCAGACACCTCAAAATAAATAAATAAGAAATCCTAAGCCTTATTGAAATCTTATCAGATTCAAACCTCAGACTATGTGTATGGCAAATAGATGCACTATAATATATTACATAAGATCCTTCAATATGTACTCATAAAATATAAATTGATAATGTAAAAGATATAATTGACATTTGCTCTTTCACACTGATAACATTTGATATTTTGTTCTGTACTGTGCAGAACATCTTCAGAAATAAATAATTTGGTCAATGATAACATAAATATTGTCAGTGTAGTTTGCATAATCGCAAAATTTGTCGTTTCCCAAGATTAACCAATATTATTTATTTTGTATAGCTTTTGAAAGCAAAAATTCTTAAGATTGAACAATTATGCTATTAGAAATGGCTGTTTAAATTTTTTCTTATCAAATTTAAATCTATTAAAAAAAAAACACACAAATTTTTATTAGAAGTCAATCACATTTTTATACAAAATAAACTTTCATTAAAACCAGTCAATACTTAGACAATCCCAATATCAATAACAATCTCAAACTATTATCAAGGCAATCTCCTTTTAACAATTATTGTCCAATAAACTTATACAGCCACTAAAGTTTGCAACTGACCACACAGATTGAAATTATTGATATAAACAAGTTTAAATAACCCTCTTTAAACAGGTGAATATAACCAGTTCTGAATGCAGACAAATAAATATCAATTATAACACTACAAAGTACAATTACAATTTTGAATTACAAGTGTCAAACTAACTCAACATCATCTTTGACACTATCCAAATGAGATAAATACAGTAATGATTATTACTAATTATTTACTAAGCTAGAGATTGTCTCTAGCACAGATATAAACTTTAAAACTCATTTAAAGATTAATATATCTGAGTTTTTTAAAGTAAGCAAAGACATACATGGAGTTATTCACATTTCTCTTCTCATGCAATATCATTATAAATACATTAAATAACCTCAATAGTATCATATATTCTTTTAAATTCTTATAAATAAAAATACAATAAAAGACAAATGACCCCCAAGATGTATTTTGTGCTGAACCAGCACTCATCAGTTGGTCCAGGTCACCATCTCTAATATATATTACACCTGGGTCTCGTTTTACGCGATAGATAGGTTCCTCAGAAAACATGCGCAAACAAAATCGTGCAAAAATAGACGTAACTTACCTTGAAAAAGGGGGAATACGGATTGTGATTTTTCAAAACTCGTGTAAAAGCAAAGCACCAATGTAAAATTTACTTTAAAATTCGTGCAAAAAAAAAATAAGGAAATAAAATATGACTAATAAAAAATTTCAAATTTGAAAAAAATTGAAACAAGACAAACTTTTTTTAACTATAATATTTAATTTTATTCAAAACAATATATTTTTATGCATAATTTACAGTAATTTATATGTTTTTATACACGTTTTAATTATTATCGCTATTTGCCGGTAAATAGGTTCGTTTGCAAACTGATAAAAAAATCAGATTCTTCACAAGATGAAATACAACTAGCGCCAATGTCACTCTCATGTTGTGTTAATTAATGGTTTTCTGGTGACAACGTAATTAGTAATTAATCTAACAACTAAAAATTAAATTCTTATTTTTGTCTTTAATTTTCAATTTTGATTGTGCTCACTGCTATTACTCATCTTTTAAAAATAATATTGCAGACACTAAATTATTAATAATTGATTAAACGTTCTTTTTTAAAAAGCAAAAACAGAATGTGATTTAAAATGCAAAATTAACACGCACAATGTTTGAACAAATTTACATTATAATCTTGTAAAATTTAATGTGTGTAAACATAAAATGTAGAAATCATGATTTTAATTTCATCATTGCATAAAATCTTACTATTATAAAGCACTGAAAATATTGAAATTACTAAATTGAAAGTCGAATTTCAATAATGTGCTATTACTTTCAACATAACGTAAGTGCGTGAAATTTATTATTTAAAGTAATAGCGCGATATCGGAGTTCGACTTCCGGTGTAAACACGAATCGTGTAACTTCAAAATCGTGTTAAATAAGTCCGCGTAAAAAGAGAACCAGGTGTATATTAAATAATTACATTTTGAATTACAAGTGTTAAACTAACTCAACCCACATCTTTGACATCATCCACTTTAGATAAATACAGTAAATATAGAGGATTTAAACTCAGACTTTCAAGCACCCTACAACTATCCACACTATCTAATACCATTGATACACATCACCACACACATGTAGAAAAGATAAATAATCACCATACATAATTTGTGCTAAACCAGCACTCATGAGTTGGTCCAGATTATCATCTCCCACACAGATATATAATCAGTGCTCAGTTTTATATTAAGATAGCTAACCCTCATATTTTAATGGATAGGCTTCAATCTACTCCAACCTCCAACTCTTCAGCCATCCATATCATTGAAATCTGACGTTAAAAAGCTCAAATCCAATACTGATGCCAATATTATTGTCATGCCCATGTTGACCTCAAGTCCCTCATGTATAGAACTTTATCCATTAAATATATAGAAGAAGGATGGGCAGGATGCAGGCTTAATGTGTAAATATTTGAAATACAGGCTCTCTTCACATACCTGGAGCCTAATTGTAAATATAGGCAATTTTCAGACTTTCAAGTACCTTTTAACTATCTACACTATCTAAAACCACTGATACACATGACCACACACATGTAGAAAAGATAAATAGATAGGATTGGTTTTTTGATTGAAATTGTCACCATTCATTTATCAAAATCTCAAAACATCTTAATTCAAAAGTAAGCATCAAATTCAACATTTAGTGATAATATGAAAAATATTAAGTTTAATGCTTAGTATTTCAAGTAGTGGTTTAGTGACTCTTCCAGATACGTGTAAAAAAAAGTATAGAGTGCATAATGAATTATTAAAGCAAGAATAAATCTTATATAAATTGCATATTCTTCAATACATGAAATTCTCTAACTTAATTAAAAAGCAAAATTAGTGCTAAAAAAATGGGGGTGGAGGTCAGGGGATGGATTGAATGATGATTTTGAAGAAAAGTCAAGATTAAGAACTGAGAACATTTAGAAAATATTGGAATACTAACAAACAATATCTTAATAGGAAAAAAAAAAAATCTAAACTAGATTTTCAAGAGAGTATTTGAAGAGATTTCTGCATATCTATATATAATTAACATATATGAATTATAAAATCACTGTAGAAAAATTAAACTCAACACTGATTAAAAACTACATCAACAATTATTTGCTAGTAATTAATTGCAATGCTAAATCTGCAATTATTTTTATACATATGAACATAAATCAGTAACCTTCTAAAAATTACACTAATTTTCTCATGTCTTGCTTTATTAAATAATTATTAGTGCACTAAAAATCCAATTGAAATAGAAAGAAGACTGTCATCTATTAGTAGTTAAGATGATATTAATGAAAAATAAAAGCTGTCACTTAGAGATAATGACTGGTTTTATGTAATGCCTATACATATTTAAAAAGAGATAATGAATCATTAATTTTATCTACTTTTATACCAAAAATTTTATGTATCTGGTATTAAGTTTTGCTAGCTTTAAATATGATGCTTATCTAATTTAACATGGTAGTGGTTAATACTAATATTTTAATTAATGATAGTAACTTTGCATAATTTTGAGAGATTTCAATTTTTGTCTTATGAAAATTGTTAAGTTATAGTATAACATTTCTTTATTAATTAATATCTTTTCATAGATTTATAAAACAATTCAATATTTTCTTTTCTTTTTGTAAGAGATATATATTTTTAGGATCACTAGATAATTAATCCAATTGGCACACTGATTTGTTATTGTTAGATTTTTTTTCCTCATGTGTCATAGCATCAGCCGGGAAGCACCCGGGACAACTGCTTGTAAAGCAGCCGTCGCTGACCTCTCAACCACCAATGCTTGACAATATTGTTAGATTTTATTGAGTCTTTTCTTATTTTTAACAAAAAAAAAACAAACAAAAGTACTGAATAAATTTTTTTGTCTTTGAGGCAATTAGTGACTAGTTATCTAAATATATATTGTCTATCAAATTCAAATAATTTCTAATGCTAACACTTATATAAGTATTTTGGGTAGTTACGGATAATTCAACCGATGACGTATTACACTTACCGATTTCCCTTATGGTAGACATTGTCGATTTTTGCTTGACAACGTTGTCATGGCAACCAAGTGACTGACATGATTAATACATCAGAGAGTCAATTTTTTTTTTTTTTTTTCATCTGCGAGATTTAAAATTCACAGAGAGGTTTGGGAAATTTTTTGATTTTTCTGTCTATTGTGATTTTGCTATCGACGACATCACAGTTACATTTTTGAGCTCTTAATTCGGGTAAAGTGTTTTATTTTGTTAATATTTCTACAATTCTCAAACTTACATTGAATTACGTTTAATGTGTAAATAATTTTCAATAATTTTTGTAAAACAAATTTGCTATAGACAGTACGTTTTTAAAATTACCAAATGCATGTGATAACATGTTTTCTCCAAGGTCGCCATTAATGCCAGATTCGCATTAATTCGGGTAAAATGTTTTATTTGTTTATTTTACATTTACAAAAATTTTTTGTTAATATTTCTTACATTGAATTACATTTAATGTGTAAATAATTTTCAATAATTTTTTAAAACAATATACAGCACGTTTTTAAAAATACCAAATGCATGTAAAAGTGCGTGTACGCCGAGCCTTAGGCTCGTAAAAAACACCGGAGTCCCCCCGCCAATTCCAGTGCTACGTGCTGGTTTTATAAATTATAATATATATTTTTTTTAGAATAGAACCTGTTTTATATATTTTTAACATGAATAATTATTATTATATTAATTACTTTAATTTCTAAATTATTTTGTCACATTTTTTAATTTTTGAAGCTTTTATCACGTGACCTGGATAATTCAACCGATGATGTATTACCCTGATCATTCTAATCTTGCGATTTTTAACATACCGTCTTACGTGATCTGCGGAAAAATTTTAGCGATTACATGTGTCCGCAGATACCTTGGAGACGTTATCTTAAAAATCGCAATATCAGGGTAATACGTCATCGGTTGAATTATCCGTGAGAACCGTATTTTGTTTAATAGTTCTAAGCTACAAATATAATTATTTATTATATATATAGATACTTGACTAAATAACAGGCAGTTACTTCATAATTTGAAAATATGAGTAAATATTTAAATTTAATGGAAGATTCTGTACTTGTTGAATTTACAACAAGGAACATAAAAGTTTTCCATTTACTCAGCAAATTCTGTTCCAATTGCTTTAAAAAGTGATTATAATTAGAAAGATATGATTATGAAAAATTACAAGTCTTATAACTATGTACAGTTGTCATAGGCTCATATTTTGATTAAAAATTTGGTAAACTTGAAATACCATAGGTATATGTAATCTTTTTCATCTATTGTTCATATCTTTCACAATCATGAAGATTCATTTCTTTAAATAATCTTTCATAAGAAGAGACTGTATTTTATTGACTTCCTATTATTTTGCTTAGTTTTCTTTTTTTTTAATATACTAATATCTAATTGTGTAAAAGTGATATTGATATGTTAGTGACAGTAAATCATAGTAGTGTTTATAGTAAAATATTATTTCAAAATATGGTAAAAAAGTAATTGTTAAAAAATCTTTTATTATACTGAAAATTTTTCAAATAGATAGAATGTCATTTGTATAATAGCTAGAAGACAAAGTATTCTTGCTAACACTTAATAATAATTAGTACAATATTTAATAATAATAATTAAGGCTATAAATTCAAAAACAAAAGAGTATGAAAAAATAATTGAATGAGAGCGTGGGATATTCAAACAGCAATGTGATGCAAAGAATCTTTAGCTTTCAAATCCATCACAATACCATTGTACCAAATTACACAGGATAATAAAACTAATTACAAAAAATAATACACTACAAGATTTACCATGCTTAGGTTTTTATTTTTGACTGACACATACACAAATATAGATAATAAACAAAGTAAGATACTAAACCTAACAAAAAAGATTTATAATAATTTTGTTGTATGTAAATAAAAATAAACATTGTTGAAATATCATATCATGAATTAATATAATAGGAAAACAGGATATTTGAGTGGTAAACTAAAAAAATTGTTAAAACTATAGCTATATTATGATGAAGCAATTACAAATAAAAGCCTCCCCCCCCCCCATTTTTCACTAGCTAAAAGCAATTATAATAATTTAATTATTCAAAATAAACTACCCACTATTTTATATATAAAAATTATATAAAATAACAATAAATGCCCTTGGGATATTATACATTAGTCATATAACAATAGCAATGAAGTCAAATGCTGACCATAATTGCAATTTCAAATAAGCACTTCCCCACCCCAACATGAATGTCATTAATAAACAATAAAACATTAGTCAAAGTGATATTAAATAAAAAAAAGAGATAAAATACCTGAATTTAAATGAGAGAGAAAAGAAGGAAGTTTTGTAGACATAAATTAATTGATAATAAGCAAATAAAATAAAAACAATATTGCTATTGTTTGATTCTTCATCCTGCAATGTTTAACATTTACCAAACATCCCCTCCCCCCCCAAAAAAAAAAAAAATTAAAAGAGAATTTATACAGATATATATGATGACAGCAATGTTAAGCCACATTGTTAGCTATCAGCAAAGCAATATTAAAACACTATAAATAATATTCCTTCAGAATAATCGATCATCATTTTGCTTTTTTTTTCATTATCAATTTTTCCAAGCATTATAGACTTTTCAAATACATTAGAAACAGGTATGTTCAAAGAAAGTATAGTTCAAACTAATCATTTATGCTTCTAAAGTAAATTCAGGACAATCTTATTGAAATGTCCATTTATCCATACTATTATGAAAAGATTTGTTCAATCGCTTTCTACTTAACAACCAATCATTATTTTTTAAGTAACATTAATTTTAATGTTCATAAATGTAAATAAGAGAAATATAAATTGGCTTTGTAAAATATTTATCATTCTAACTTATTAATTAGGAATAATGTAAGAGGATGGCATCCTGTGTAGTTCAGCTGAATGGATTGAATCTTGGATGAGTAAAAAATCACTTTGGTCAATTGCATACAACATTTATGTTTAACACACACCTAGGTATTTAAATGTCATATGATTTCCTGAACAACTAAGAATATTATTATATAGCAATAAAATAGTAATAACAATAATGTTCTAGAAATATTAAGAATAATAATGTTCAAAATAATCTCCAAGTAACAGTGACTTAAAGATCCTTTAAAGCAAAAATAGTTTTTTATTTGTTTAAAAATAAATTATATAGTTTTATATAGCTAGAGTAGATATATTTTTAGTTTGCAAATTATTTTAAAGTCTTGATACTATAATAATTTTTGTTAAAGATTAGTTGAAGAATAATGATAAATCTCATTATCTACTATTTACTCCAAAATCTTAAACAGATATTTCTGTTTAAAATTTTAATACGGTTTGATTTTTGGAAGACATTTTTAGTCAAAACAACAACAAAAAAAGATGTATGTAGACTGACCCAAAAGTCATGAAGAGATTCATAATTGTAATGACTTTTATGGTTTTTAATTTCTACAGTAGATTCTTATAATTCATCTACTGAGAATTAACTGTAAAAAAAAATTATGGTAGGACAAAGTAATTATATTTTCAAATATATTTGTATCTATTAGCAATTATCTTCTATTACTATAGGAAAATAAAACAAACAAACAAATGCTCTAACTCATATATTATAATCACATTTATATTATGCTTCTTAATATATTAAATCTTAAATTACAATTCTAAAATTGGAATGGCCGACTAAATTGTTTGAAAAAGATGGCAAACCACCATTAATCATATTATCATTTAGGCCAGGGGTCCCCAACCTTTTTGCACTTAAGAGCACATTCTATAATACCAGCCAGGTGACGGGCACCATTTATTTTTTCAACCAGGTGGCGGGCACCATTTATTTTTTCAATGTAAATTTATAGTTGGATATTGTTAATAATACACATAACAAAAAAATATTTATTTCAAAAATAAAATTTTAACATATAATTAACGTTTGTTTTTACGCTGTAAAAGTATAGTATGTCCTATAATTTGATTACAATATAATACAATAATTTATAAGAAATTTTAAAAATTAAATTTATTTGTATCAGATAAATAATTTTTTATCATGTTCGGATAGCGGTGGGCACACATAAAATGGTCTGCGGATGCCATGGTGCCCGCGGGCATAGGGTTGGGGACCTCTGATTTAGGCAATCTATTGCATAGTTTTTTAAATTATTTTCTGCTCTGAATTTGAGTCCATTATAATTATCTCCCATTCTGTGAAGTAAATTTATACATTTTTTTTACATCAGTAATAGAATGGTCTTTTTTTAAATCTGAATAAACAACATTTTTCAAAGAACTCTTCCTCCTATTGATAATATAATGGAATTATAAACATTTTGTATAATAACAAGATACTTCCAATACAACACAGTATTCTTCCAACAAAATCAAGGGATGGCTATAGTTTCTTAACTGTTACTTCTGATTAACAATATTTACATAGAACTTAAAACTACAGCCATACACATTACTCCTTATCAACCTAAAGTTTAACTTCACTATGCAGATGATACATTTGCTAAATGGTCACACAATGAAGCACTATTACAAACATTCTGGACATACATTAACATCATATCCCCTTCAATTAAATTCATAATAAAATCAGAACAACTCCCTTATAACAAAATTAAAACTTTAAATTACAAAAAACCTATACACACAGGAAAACACTTAACATACACTCTCAATCACACCAGAAATATAAAACATGGTATTATACTATTGCTATAGAACAAAGAAAAAAAGAAGTTTGGTTCAGAAATCAGTGATTTGGAAAAAGAAAAGATCTACATTGAATAAACTCTTATGAAGAATGATCATCCATTAACTGACATTAAGAAAACCTTAAATAGATACTAAAAAGAAATAGCAAAAGAAAAACCAATTATTGGTATTGTTGTGTATCCATATAACCAGGGAAGTCAGGCAAACTAAAAAAAGTCTGCAATTAATATAACATCTAAATTGCTTTCCAAAGCCATAATACACTGTAAGGAATTCTAATATCTACAAAACCTAAACTTGAAATGTTGAAAAATAAAAACTATATCTATGAAATACTTTGTGAATATGAATGAATACTGTTGAGATCAGTCATCCAATTGAAAAGTGACTGAAAGAGCACAAACTGATGACTGGAAGGGAGAAAACAGACATGTCTAAAATAACCGCCATTTATGCACCAATGAACCTATGTTTGATTGAAAAAATCCAAAAATATTGGATATAGAGGAAAAAGTATAAAAAAGAAAATTCAAAAATGCTGCATACATAACAATGGCAAATAACCCCACAAGTCAATCCAGTATGATATTTCTGGAAGCTAGTAATTAACCTTGCTCTTAAGAAAAAAAAGTGAAGAAATTAGTAAGACAATCATAGATAAATATAAAAAATTTCTACTGACTTGCCTTTGGCAGAATAGCTCATTTGGTTAGAGCAGTGGTCGACAACTTTTAAGATATTGCGGACCACTCAACTTATTTTTTAAAGGTACAAATTAATATGAGCATTGAGTATGATATACTGAACCGGCTGGTGTAGTAGATCGATTGGGGAACAATATCTAGTATGAAATTTTTAACTCTTTAATATAATAAAAAATTGTGAATAGCAAATTTTAAAATAAACACATTGTTGACTTCTTATACATATAACATCTGATACAATTATTATTATAAAATTATACATTCGATCTACTCCAATGCAATTTAAGTATTGCTCCACACCGGTCATTTAGGCAGAGAATAATAATATCCAGAGGGCACCTGTGGCCAAACCGAAGATATATATATATATATATAAGATATATAACTATGACTACATTTCAAGGACGCAGATCTTCTTGGCTGCAAAATTCAACACCTATCATTCAAAGCACTTTGTTGTTTCAGAGTAAACTCCAGGCACCAGTTAATTATAAAAACAACTAACATGCCCTGAATGATGGCAAACTAATTCAGTCCCTAGAAATCCCAACTAGCTCAATCAAAAGAATAATAAATGCATTACTGCTTTAATTAGTGGTAAAAGAATTGACTGACAAATATTAAGTTTTAAAAATAATTTATTTTAATAAAATGTTTACTATTATAATTTGGAAACTACTATTATAAACTTTTAATTAACTTAAACAATGAGGTTTATATATACTACACACACTTTTAATAAATCACACAATAGAATATAATATAACAAAGTGCATTAAATAAACACAAGATATTTAAAACACGCACACATAGTTCATTCTATACATGCTTTGGTTTTACTGACTCTGGAGGCTTCAAATTATTACAATGGCTAGATTAATATCATAAGTGGAATAAGAAATGTTATTTATTACCTATAGGATTTTGGAATATGTCAACTTCTTGTCGTTTGCTGCATCAAGTGAGTTTTTTTTTTACCAACCGGTTGGATTTTAGGCTTCTATGGAGGTTCCTAAGATTGCTATTTCATAATACACTTATTCAAGACAGTTAGATATCTCTGGCGGTTTCAAATTATTAGACAGGCATTACTTTTATCGAGCAGGTTGCTGATCTTCCATCAGACTGAGGCTGAAATCTGGCCATATGCTTCCGACGAATGCTAATACTGCATTGTCTTTAGATACATGAAAAACACTGTCTCTGGATACGTGACAAGACTGACTGAAGACTGATTGTAAAACTAATTGAATGATGAAAAACTGACTATTTATGTGATGACCTGTTGTCATTTTTCTTAATTAGTTTCTATACCTGCCAGCTATATCCATTGTTAATGATAAATTTCAAATTAGCTATATCCATTGTTAAAAATTCGTCCACTACATTTGATTAAATTTTTGATAAGATTTTAATTAATTAATTGTAACTTTTGCTGATAAATGACGTTTATATGAATAATTCTTTAAACTTTTATAGATTATTTTCTTTTTTCAACTAAGATATTTTAATTCAGTTATTTATGGACAAATTATTCTGCTATAATTTTATTGTTTATTAATCAATTTTAAAACTTTTGTGTTATTTATAAAAATTTTACTTTTAATAATTGTGACCAACAATTTCACGTAGAGCGCTCTTTACGAGCAGTACAATACATATATATTTATTTATATATTAATATTTATATGTTTTATAACTTCTTAAAGAATTATGTTTTATTTTGTTTTTTGTTAATATAATGTTCTCCCCCCCCTAAAAGTAAATGAATGTATAAATATGTATTTGTTACATTTTATATGTATAATTTTCTAATTTGTATCTATAAGGATTATTAAAGATTAACAACAAATAGTATTCTATTCTTTAATAATTTTTATAGATGTGTTTTTCTTCAAAATTTTTAATAAAATTTTAGAGTTTTAGTTCACCCAATTACCAAGGGTGCACTGTAGCCAAATTTGATGTCTAGTCAATTATACAGAATTCGGTATTCTTATTTTTGTTACTTTTTCTGTGTCACTGACCGAGTAGGGGTTAGTTAAATGCCTTTAAGATAGATTTTTTCAAGTCACAGTACTATTTTGTAACAAATCAATTAGCAATATAATGTTCTTGTTCTATTTTGTATATAATAATACAGCTTAACGGGCTGAGCGGTTGCAGCATGTCATAAGCTTGCGCAGTTAATTCATTGAAATTTTTTTCTTTTTTAATTGCGTGAAAACTATTAAGCATGATATCAACAGAAATCCCGGCAGTCGTTGCTGCTTAAATTAATCTTTAAAATGGCATAACATATGTTGAAATTGGATAAAATTAGAATATTTTATTAATAGGTATATTTATTTTTTTTCTTTTCTGGTCAGTTTACTAGATTACATGAAGATGTCAAAGGCAGAATTGCTTTATCGATCAGACTCATTACCAAAATGTATTAAAAATATGCTGATGATTTGCATTTCGAGGTCTTCAATGCGGTAAAAATGTAATCGAGGAATATCAGTTGTAAATATTCAATTTTTATTTTTTAATTATTTGATAAATGGTATAATTTATTAATGTGTTTGTATTGGTGTCTGTGTAGTATATAAATTATATAATATTAAATCATTTATGCTGTTTATTATACAATATATAAATTTGTATTCAAATATAAACAAAAGTGATTTATGTACAATGTAATTTTGGATCTTAGATCCAAGTTTGAGGCAACCTTATTTTATAGACATAATGATTCTCAAAAGGTTTAATAATTTATTAATGTCTTTATATTTGTATTAGCGTATTTGTGTTTGCATGTGCATGTTTGTATAACAAGTAATGATTTACATATATAGAGCAGTGCAATGTAAATTTTAAGACTGATTATCAGATGTACAGATAGGTTGCAGTTGACAAAGCAATCACAAAATTTACTGGGCATAGTACCATGTAAAAATATAAACACTTAAACTAATAAAGAGATTTCAAATGATGTGTGTGTGGTCTTATAGACACAATGGTTATGTATAAACCACATGTAATTGTATGCAGGCAAAGAATCAAATTCTGATTCTTGCCTATGCCTTGATACTCATGCTGTGGAGTCAGTAGTTTTGCTACATCTTGCATCATATTATTTTCAAGTCTATAGCTAGTAAATAAGCTATATGCAAATAAATTATATCTCTGTGGGACAATAAATATAACAAGATAGCATCACTGGTATGCATAAAGAATGTTAACATCACTGGTGTACACAAAAAATATAAAATGAAGAGATGAAACTCATTTTATCATTGATACAGACAGTAGCCTACAATTTCTAGTTTTAGATAGACAAGAAGCCAATTGATATGATAACAAATGCATATCCACCTTCTGGAAATGATTTGTTTTGTATCTTTTATTAGGATGAATCTTTTTCTTATAGACACCTTTGAGATGAAGAATTCTTATGCGACTAGCTTTGGAGATTCTGAAGCTATAGATTATCCCAGGTAAGAAATATTATATATGGTTTGCATGAGAATTTTGTGAGACATACAAAGAAATTATCAATGAAGATGTAATTTAAACTTAATTAATGATAAATTACAAATTATGAACAAACAATAAAGTAATAATTATTTCGGATGTTGAAATTTCTTTTTTTCCATAATTTTTTAAATGGTAATCACTGTTTGTCTTAGCCTTATTGTTTTCCTTAGTTTTTCTAATTTCTATTAATGTAAAGCTTTTTTCTCTAACATTATTAAAAGTGAAGTTATTTTGAAAATTGTGTTTCAAGTCAGTTTTTTTTTCAAATTCAATATGGCACCAGGATAATTAATTAACTAGTTAAACAAAATTTACTTTTTATTTAAAATTTTTATTAAATGAGCTTAGCAAATTTAAATAATAAATGAATTTCTTTGCAGACATTTAAAATTACGTCATGAACCACCTGGTCGTTGGACCAGTGGCTGGTCGCTGGGTTAGAGCATTACCTTAAATTCAATATTAATAAATTTAACATCCAGGCTTGATTCCCATGCTAGTACTGTCACTGGTCAGGCCAGTGACATCTTTAAGAAAAGAGTAGAATAATAGCACTCAAAACAATATTATACTAACAGCTGAATTATTTAGAAAGTTTAAATAAAGTTTACAATTTTTCTAAAGACATTCAATATTTAATACTAGATGATTAAAAATAGTCCAACATATAATTAATATTAAAATGTTATTTATCATCACAAATCTTCTGACAAACATTTACAATAAGTTGTTTAGATAATTCTGGATTTATGAGTAGAGAGAGAGAGCTGCCTATATAATATTAATCACCATGATGGTGAAATGTAATATATATATGAAAATATATATGAGTTGTAAGAGCTTTTAAAATAATTAAACACTCAGCTATATTTAATTATAATTTTATCACAGGAATAATTAATCAAATATAACATAACAAACACGTGAGCACACACACATTAATAATTATAAAAAAATATAGTTCAAAATTAATTAAAAAAAAAATTAATTATTTTTACAATATTAAGCTTTTCTTTTAAATGCATAAACATTAAATGAGATTGATTATTTACATTCAAATTGTTCTGCAATTAGAGAAGCATTTTAAATGCAAATAAAAGATAAATTGTGTCATAAATCTCACATTTTTCTCATTTGAAATTGCACATTGTCAACTCTAATTACTTAAAAAGTTTTTCATTAGAAAAAATAATTAATCAAACCGCTGTAACTATTTTATAAGTAACATGAAAACAATCGTTTTCTTGTTAAGTTAAATAATTTCATAATATATTAGGTAATAACGATATTGATGTCAGTACTTTATTTTACTAATGCAGTGTATTTTTACTTAATCAAAGCTTCTATAATAATTTTCAGTCAACAATAATCTTGTGAAAAATAAATGGACATCTGACTGATGTTTATGTAAATGGCAATATAAAATCCTGAGAGCAATGTTAGCAGATTCATTTAATAATGATTATGGCCAAAAAGGTATAAAGCCTGACAATTGCAATAAAAATAATTCTGTATTGAAATAAGTAATTGCAATCTACCAGTGATTGCAATTTCTGAACAACTGTCTTTTAAATATTGTAAATAAATCTTAAAAAGTTTGTTATGCAGTATTTAAATTGAGCAAAAGTAAACACATGTTAACATTGTTTTATTTATATAATGCCTAAGTTCTTAATTTTTTCTTTGTATTGGTCTATAAGTATTGATTCTATACATATATTTAATTCCACTTAAAGCTGAATAAAATTATACCTTTGCTGGGGGTGGAGGAAAGGATATGAGATTGATTCATGATTTAAATAGACAAATGAAATGGAATTTATATTATTTTGCAAAATATGTGGTCAAATTTAGATGAATTTTGTTTATATAAAACTTTCATGAGCATGGCTATTTTTTTTTACAACAATGATTTCAAGACATTTTTTTTTATCAGATTGTGCAAATAACTTAAAATCTGTCATATCTCTCATCCAAATATATGTGTGTATATATAGTTACGGCTGCAGAAAGGAGTTTGCTATTAACTGAAAGGAGACCCTTTGATTCCTCTTGGAGGCCTTAAAGGAACCGAGCAGGGCAAATTCCTAATGTCCACTCCATACGTTCTTGTCGTTGCAGCTGTTATTACTATATGTTTATTCATATAGTATACGAACATGGATGGGCTGCTCACCAACACGCATTAGCCAGCGTGGTGAGTTTATTGGCTTTTTACCTCTGAGTTTAAGATCAAGAAACACCGTGGTCTTTCTTCTCAGTGCCTGATAAGGCAGAATGAATGTTTGTGTAAATGATAAAGATTTTTCCCAATTATACAATTATGACAGACAAAAATAAAGCATGGCCCTTAATCCCAGGAGGCTGTAAAGTCACCAACCAAGGCAGCGGTTGGTGGCCGAAGGCGGAGGGTGCTAAGAATATCCTGGAGGCGGACCCAGGCTGCCATTTGATGACGACTTTTTATTTAGGTACTTACAACTGCAGATCACTTTCAAGTGAAGGAAGATTGCAAGAATTAGAAGAAGAACTCTCTTATATTAAATGGGATATTATTGGACTTTGTGAAGTTAGAAGAAAAGGTGAAGAGACAATTGATTTAAAAAGTGGACATATGCTCTATTATAAAGGCACAAATATTGGAAATACAAGTGGAGTAGGATTCATTATAAATAAAAAGTGGAAGAACAATATTGTGGAGATTGATGGTGTATCAGACAGAGTGGCAAGATTAGTTATACAACTTAATAGCAGATATCAAATGCAGATAATGCAGGTTTATGCCCCAACAAGTTCTCACAGTGATGAAGTAGTAGAAGATTTTTATATGGATGTACAAAAGGCTTTTGATCAGAATAAACAACATTTTAAAATTGTTATGGGAGATTTTAATGCTAGAATTGGTAAACAAATGAAAGATGAAAGTGTTGTAGGTAATTTTGGTTATGGTAATAGAAATGAGAGAGGACATAGACTTGTGGAGTTTGCAGAGAAGGAAAAACTTTATATTATGAATTCTTTTTTTGAGAAAAATGTTAGAAGGAAATGGACATGGAAGCATCCAAATGAAGGTACAGCAGAATTGGATTATATTTTGACTAACAGGAAATACATATTTCAAGATTGTAATGTTCTTAATAAATTTAACACAGGAAGTGATCATCGATTAGTAAGGGGTAAGATACATGTTAATGTAAAACTAGAGAGACAAAAATTATTAAGAAAAACTATATTTACAGTTGATATTCCTAATCTTCAGAAACATTCTAATGAATTTAAATTAGAACTTACAAATCGGTTTCAAGTATTAGTAGATTTTGAACATGATTCAGATTTGAATGAAATTAATATGAAAATAACTGATACACTTTTAAACACTGCAACAAAGATAGCTGGTAGAAAAAAGCAGCAATTGACTAATAAAATTTCTACTGAGACTAGAGAACTTATGAAGAAAAGAAGGAATATGAAGAAATGCAAGAATGATGCATTAAAAAGAATTGAATATCTCGAATTTTGTAAAATGGTGTGGAAAAGAGTTGAAAATGATATAAGAAAGTATAACTGTGAACTAGCAAGAAAAGCTGTAGAAGAAAATAAAAGTCTTAAGAATGTAAAACAACATTTTGGTATTGGTAGGAAATTTATATCTGCAATAAGGAAAAAAGATGGAATTATTACTAAAAAGAGGGATGACATTATGAAATTGGTAGAAGATTTTTATCAAGAATTATATAGTAATAAAGAACAAGTACCTCCTATATCTATTACATCTTCCGAATTGCCCAGAATTTTAAATGAAGAAGTGAGAAATGCAATTAAATGTATGAAAAAAGGAAAGGCTCCAGGTAATGATGGAATTATAATTGATATATTAAAAGAAGCAGGTGAAGAAACAGAAAAAATATTAGCAAAGTTATATACCAAATGTCTAAATGATAAAGATGTACCGGATGATTGGAAGAATGCAGTAATAATATTAATATTTAAAAAAGGTGATAAAGAAGATATTAGAAATTACAGACCTATCAGCCTTTTATCAGTTTTATATAAAATTTTTACCAAGATAATTACAACTCGTCTACAGAGAACCTTGGATATTCACCAACCAAGAGAACAAGCTGGATTTAAAAGTGGTTTTAGTACAGTAGATCATATTCAAGTATTGAGAGAAGTTATAGAAAGGACAAATGAATATGAGTTGTCATTATGTTTTGAATTTGTAGATTATGAAAAGGCATTTGATTCTATAAACATTTCTTCAGTGATTAAAGCATTGGATCATCAAGGTATAGATCCAGGATATTGTCATATTTTAAAGAATATTTACAAAAATGCAACAGCAACAATTAGATTACATAATGATACTGGGAAAGTCAACATTGAGAAAGGTGTAAGACAAGGTGACTCCATATCTCCAAAACTTTTTACAGCAGTGCTGCAAGAAGTATTTTGTGGATTAAAATGGGAAACTAAAGGAGTGAAAGTAAATGGAGATTATTTAAGTCATTTAGATTTCGCAGATGATGTAGTTGTTTTTGCAAATAATGCTTCTGAGCTGCAGGAAATGTTGCAGGAGTTATCAGATGAAAGTAGGACTAAAGATAAATGTTAAAAAGACTAAAGTAATGTTTAATCGATTTGCTCAAAATATGAAAATAAAGATTGATTATGATGAATTAGAAGAAGTTAAGAGTTACAAATACCTTGGTCAGATTATTAATACAGATGGAAACATAATAGAGGAAATTAATCATAGAATTAAACTTGGTTGGAGTGCTTTTGGTAGAAATAACTTGATATTAAAAGGAAATATGCCTATGTGTTTGAAAAGAAAGGTTTTTAACAAATGTGTTTTACCAGTTCTTACTTATGGATTTGAGACTTGGACACTTAATAGAAGATCAATACAGAGACTTCAGACCACTCAAAGAAGTATGGAGAGATGTATGTTGGGAGTAACAAGAAGAGATCGAAAACGCAATGTATGGGTAAGAGAACAAACAGGTGTTACTGACCTCATTGAAAAAATTAAAAGATTGAAGTGGAGTTGGGCTGGACATATTGCTAGAAGAGATGATAATAGATGGACAATTGAAATTTTAAACTGGATTCCAAGAGATTGTAAAAGACCCAGAAGGAGACCACATGTAAGATGGATGGATGAAATAAGAAAATGTGTAGGGGTGATGTGGAGAAGAGAAACTAAAGATCGGAGAAGATGGATTAAACTTGGAGAGACCTTCATCCTGCAGTGGATTGATAATGGTTGATAATGATATATAGTTACAGGAAAACTTTGAATATCAGTTAATAAATCTAGTAAAAACATTGCAACATTAAATAAAATGATAGTTTATCAAAAATAATAATTAATGTAAAGTATTCTTAGTTCATCCAAATATTTTTAAAATTTTCAGTATTTTTTCTGTAAGTAAGTTCTCTCCTAAATTACTAAACATTTTTGCAGCTACTACAACTTTGAAAGAGAATAAACACTGAAATGCTTTATTTATAGTTGAAAAAAATTGTATCAGAAGTAATTTTCAATTTTTTTGTAGCTATGCAAATTAGTGTGAAAGTTTAAGTTCATCTTTTCCATTATTAAATAACTCAGTGTCAGTATTTAGATTAAAAAAAGTTAATTTATAAAGTTAATATTTTTATTGCTGAGATACAAAAAAAAAAAAAAATTAAAACATTTCAGCCAGTGCTGTAGATATAGTCAGCATAGAATATAAAGTACAATTTTTTTTTTTTTCATAATTTACTTTCCACCAGCATTTTAGAGAAAAAAAATTAAAAAGTAAAAAACAATATAATAATAAATCAATTTTCATTTTAATACATATCAAATGAATTTTTTTATACTTTTTTGACAAAGTAAAACCTTTTTTCTTTTATTACTGTAACTTCTAATCTGGATTAATTAAAGGTCATCCTATCTTAAAATAAATTTACAGTTACAGCGATTCAATTTGCTAAATGAACAAAATCTTCGTTGATTGATGTTTAAATTATTTTTAATATCTAGTAAATCTATGAATTTATGCTTTAAAAGTTTAATTTTTTTTGTAATTTTTATGATATCACTAAATGTTATAATAGACTGCATAGTGACGATATTTTTTGACAGTATTTCCTGTGCCCTTACTCTCTGTGGTAACATTATTCCAAAGAATATATTCTTTTATATTTAAGACTAAAACATTTCTGAAAAAAATAAATATATAATAATATAAAAATTTTTGATTTTCAATAATTATTATACAACTACAATCCCAAAATAACCATAAACTTTCCAAAAATTCAAGTTTTTAGACCATCATAATATTTTCACGAAGTAATCTTCCAAAGTTTGAGGTCGCCACATATATAACAGGCACACATCATTGTAGAGTTTAAGAAACTTTGAAGACCCGCTTGTTCGATTATCCTGTTATCTTTTGAAAGTTTTTGAAATTAAAATATTAGAATATATATATATATATGAATTTTAAAGCTGTAAAAAAAGATTCCAAAATTTCTCAGTAGAGGCCGAAAAATACAAATACAATTTCTTGACTTCTGGCCCATAAAATTTTGTAATGAAAAACAGAAAGATTAACATATTGCAAAAGTTTAAATTTTTTTCAAGCATTTGATTATTATTTAAATTTCATTTAAAAAATGCTTTCACATTCTGATAATTTTTATTGGACAATAAATTTTTTAAACAAGTTAAAAAAATAATCCAAATTTAAAATAAAAGATACTTCCAAAAACAGACATTTTCTCATCTATACTGATTTCAACATAAATTATAAGAGTTTGCAATATTGCAACCAATTGGTTACATAGCTGCACTAGAAAAAAAAAATTATATAATAGGCAGCATGTTCTTCAGGTTTGAAAAAAAAAAACAATATTTTATTAATGGGGAAAAATATTTAAATTTTCTTGGAACTATTTTTTAAGGAGTCATTATTTAAACTCAATAAAAATCTCCATGTGATAGTATGAGAATTCTCAAATATTAAATATATTTAAGAGTATTTTTTTTTAACAAAATAAAAAATAAAAGAGAGGGAAGAACAAAATAAGATTTTAATAACTTTGTAAATTTTATTTTTAATTAATCAGAGTTGTTTTCCTTTCTTTATCTCTATTTAATAAAAAAGAAAAATCAAATCAGTGCAATTAAAGTATTATCTTGTTGTTTTTTTTTTTTTGGAAGATTTGGTTTTTAATTATAAAGGAATGTCAATAATTTTGTTGTTAAATTTAAATTCTTAACTTGTTTTCAATATCTATGATTAAGAAGGAAATTGTTTGAACCATTGTATTTATGAAATTTTATCTAATTTGTTGTCATGAAAATTATCATGTAAGAGACAGATTGTAATTGGCTGGTGGGCATGCTTGTTCTAAAAAATATATGTAGGGATGTGAATAAGTGATAATACCCAAGTGTCTGGAGAAGTTATGGCTAACTTAACTGTTGAAGATAGCAATCAAATCTGAATTCTGCTGCTGAAAAAGATAGTGAAAGAAAGTATTCCTAACTTAGCTGTTGAAGAGAAAGCAGTGAAATTCTAATCCAGCTAGTGGAAAAAAAAAGGAGAATCATTTACCAAGCTGTGGCATAATACAGCAGGAATCTTAACCAAGCTATTGAATATAATAGCAGAAGTTTTTAATCCAGCTTTTAGCATACTAAGTAATATTTACTAAGGCTGTAACCTCAGGAATATGCGTCTGCAAAATGCGAAGATAGGAACCTCTACAGGTCTTAACCACAAGCTTATGCCTTGGAAGAAAAGAGGGGAACCCTCTTTACTTCAACCTACTTTTATATATGAATAGGTGAAGCTGAAGCGGTTAGATTTAAGAGCGTGAAGCTATTCAATACTTCACTGATTAAGTCCACAATTCTTATTATACATTATTACTCGCAAAATCTTTTGATTTACAATGAGTCAATGGAAAGATCTTATAGTAAAAAATCTATTAGAGATCCCTGTCTTCGCATTTTTCAGACGCATATTCCTGAGGTTACAGCCTTAGTAAATATTACTTAATATAATAATGTGCGTTTAAAATAAATGTATAATTACAACTTTTAGCATAGTATGAATTTAATACTAAAATTGTTTGTACAATGAAAACCATGTGCCAAGTTCAGCTAAAAGCTAGGCATCATTTTCCTCCATGTAATCTACCTTCACTGGAAAAAATGTAGGAAGGTAAAACCCCCTTTAATAATCTGCAACCTAGCCTTCAACCAAGAACATGAGTCTGTTTGCATCTGTCTCACCTGGAACTTAAAGAGGAAAACCAAATGGACCGACCTAAAAAAGAACAAATTTAACTAGGCCCATGTTAAAAAGTTTTCAAGAAGCTTAATTGTAAAGAAAACTGGAAATTGCTAATAGAAAGGATTCTACGAACACTAAAGCTATGGCTATAGGTATTATTTTTTTATGTTTGCACATTATATTTTTACTATTAGAAAATCTATTTTTGTTTCATAAATGTAATGCTTTTTTTCTCTCATTTTGCCCTCTGGTAAAACCAAAGATGGTTTTTGAAAATGTTAACAAACTCTTAGTTATTTTTAAAAAGGAAAAACCTAATGAATTTAAAATGAATTGGTTGGTTAATATAATTTTTATGAATATATATATATATATTTGAAATGAGTGTTTGAAATATCATACTATCATGCCATCTTTGTTTTTGTTGTAATATTCTTTCTAGTCTTAATTAGTTTATTCTATCCAATTCTTATTTCATGAAGTGCAGTATGTGTGTCACCTTATATCACAACAGTTTATATTCTAGGATTTAATGATGATCCCAATAAAGCTAGATTTATAAGTAGTGGAAGCTCATGATTTGCTTGTTATTTATAATAAGCTAATTTATTTATTTATTTCCCTCTTGCTCACAGTAATAAATTAGAGTTTTTGCTTCCTGAGCTAGATTCATGCATAACAGCTGTATAGAATAAGGAACCTATATATTTAGTGTATGGGCATCCAGATGATTATGATAATTCTGGATCGGCATAAAGAGTATATTCTTCAAAGTCCATGCACTATATTTTTAGTTTAATCCATTAAAATTTAAATTTATAGTTGGGCAGTACACTAATGGTACTAAGTGGCCAGAGCATTGATGATGATCATGTTTTAATATCTCAGTAATTATTTTTCTAGTTATATATTCTATGGAATTAGAACTTAGGTTTGTAGGTTTGTGCATACAAATTAAGGTTTAAAAAATTGCTCAAGCTGACAAAGGCTAAATAGTTGGCCTGGTTTACAGTAGACCAATTTCAAATCCAATCACAAGACTGACTGTTGATTTATTTTATTATTAATCACTCATAATGATAAGTATTATTTATACTTACTTTTACTTATTGATAATGTTGGTGAATTTGGTTAATTATACTTATAGTTGTTCTAAGGAGTTAACTGTGGTGATCTCTGAGTGATCTATCATACTCATCCCTGATAGTTTAAACCCTGATTTTCTGTAGAGATAGAAATGCCTAAGCAACTTGGGCTGTTGGTGTTCACATACTGATGTCCATCACCTCAGATACGACCCCCTTATTTTCCCGTAGTGTTGTAATATGTGTAGATATATTAAATAATTAGATAATAGTTTAAATTTAATTAATTTAATAGTTTTATCAAATCATCTGAACTATAGTTTTCTGTTATTTTTGTATAAAGCTCTTCTGAAGTGGGTTAAAAAAAAGAGAAAACTACACAATTCAAACAGTTTGAGAAAAACTATTATATTAAATGAATTTAACCAATTAAGAAGAGCATTCTACAAAAAATAACAAAAAATTATGGTTCAAATTGTTTGGTATATGTATTGCAAATCAGCATAATGGGGAAAAATATATTTAAAAACTATATTTTAATCTATTATTTTGCAATTTGGGAGATAATTTTTCACAATTTTGTTAGTTATTACAGTATTTTCATATCACAGACTACAACCACTAGTTCTAAGATATTTCTGAGCAAAAATCTTTCATTAGCAATGTTAACACTATTATTCATGAATTTTCCTGACAAAAAAAAGTTTATGCTTTGAAATGTTCTACAACAGATTTATTGAATTTTGCTGTGAAAACTAGATACGACTTTGGAGTTTTACTTAAATATCAAAATATCCTTAAAAACAAACATTTAACTCCTAAATTATAAATGATAAGATGAAATGATTCATAAAACAACAAACTAAGATCAACAAGAAGTTATTCAAAAACACTTATTAAAAGTGTTAGAAAGAACAATATTTGTTCTCTAAATGAAAAGAATCTCCAAAAAGTTTAAAAGTGAATACTTTTATCTCGCATAATAGAAGTTCCTCATAATATGGTTACTGCCAATCTTTCAAAAAAAAAAAAGTCTATATTATAATGGAACCACGGAATATACCATAAGATGACGTGAATACGACTCAGTAGTTGGATGACTTGAATTCAACGTGTCAACCAACCTACAACAAATCATATCCTAAATCCATGATTTGACATCCCATTTGGGTGTGCCAGATATTACAGAATCAGAAATGGCATATAACAAAGGGAACGCATCTCACTACCATCAGACCTAGGCCTTCGAATAGGATGCTAAAGTTGTCACAATGAAATGCCTAGTTCCAAATCACATCTACTTTTAGTATGCCAGTTCTTAATTTACTTAAAATATTTTAATGTAATTTAGACTAGTGCATATCCATTACATCTCCCTTTTTGGGCCCCATTACACCACAGAATTCTAACTCAGGGAGTTCTTGCAGTCAGCTCTCTTCAGGGATGGATCTACTTAATTATTGACCAAATATGCTTATATATAAGCATAAATAAAAAAATATTGATGATGATCAATCATTTAGGAGAGCAATACATAATGATGATGATCATCATCATCAAACCTTTAATGGTGTAAATTCTTAATGACAGTGATGATGAAACTTTTAATAGTATGAATGCGTAATGATGATGGCGATAATCAAACAGAGATCAGATTGGTTTAAACAACTCAATACATTTATTAATAATCTAAACATATAATAATAAATATTTACAAAAAAAAAAAAAATAATTTAACAAGAATAGACTACTATCGTTTTTATGGCTTAATATATATACATTTCTCTGATTCAGATTTCATTCTGGAAATCTGTCCTTAATTAATCTTTATTTACACTAGAGAAACAAATAATTCAAAGTACAGTATACATAAAATGATATTAAATAATTCACTATATATATAAAACAAAAAGAAAAGAAAATGAAAGTTCAACTCTACCAACTAATATAATTATTAGAATGATATTTCTAGGTTGGGGTAAATATATTTACAACTATTTTTTTTAAAAAGTAAATATATATATAGTGCCACTCCCATCTATATGTGTATGTAAGTCATAGTAAAAATTAATGGAAGATAAGAAAAAAAAGCATTTATTCAAGTTGATTAATTATTCACTCAGAAATAAAATAATTACAATTAGATATTATTAAAAACTTATTAGCAATTAATATAGTTTTGTTTGTTCTAAAGTTTGCCCTCAATGTTAAATATATAAAAAGCTTACTTGAGGTCGCTATGTTGAATCAGTGTTGAATTTCCAGAAGAATCTGTAAATTTACTTTTATTAAAAATTATACATATTTTTTATTGACTATGATCCCTACTTCCCTTTGTATATCAACATATGATACATATGATACTCACTGCTCCCACTTTCAAAATGCAGGTGATCGAATTTGAAAATGAATCTTGAATACACACACACACACAAAAATCATAATACATGAAAATTTCAAATAGAAATAATAAAAGCAAAAAAAATAATAAAAAAATCACATGAATCAAAACAAAATATATTTATCCTGAGAAAAGCAAGCATTTTGTCTACAGTTAAGAATTTATAAACTTAAATGTCAATCTCCATGCATAACGTTCTTGTTTACCAACTCTGTTGATATTTATGTATTTCATGCTGCTTGTTTAAAACAAACACATATAAATTATCCCTTCAGAATGTATATAAATCCAATGAAAAGTGATGTACTCCAGCACTTTGTAAAATAGACATTTTGATGGATAATTTTATAATGACATCGAAGCTAGCCGTAGAACGCCACACATTGTAATGATCATTTTATCAATCACTATTAATTATATTGTGGCTTCAATAAATATAAAAAAATGGCTTAAAGAAACAATTAATTTATAGTATTTTCACGTTTCTTTTTTTCTTATTTCCAAAACAACGAATTCAAACTTGTAGAATAAATTAAGTCATTAGTTCATTCCTGCTAAGTATAAATTGAAGTTTAAATTTCCAGTTTCCTTCTATCCAAATTATAAAGATTTTGTATTAATTTTAAACTATCGACATTAAATTTTAAAATACATATTCTTACTGTTTCTTTCCTTTTTAAATGCTGAACATTTTATTTTATTTTTTTTAAAAAAATAAGACTTTTTTTTATGTGCTGATAATTCTGCTGTTAGTCAACAAGTGAAGTAAACACTAGATTGTTTTTCTCGTGCTAGCTAAAACCTATTGTTACAACTTAATCAAAAAAAATATATAAAACATTATTATTATTTTTTATTCTTCATTATTCCAAACTACCTCATTTCTATAAATTTTGACACTTGACTATGTCTGTCCTATAAGTCAATTAATTATTATTTTAGTTGATATTAAATGAAGAAAAAAAAAGTTAATTTCTACAAATAGACAAACATATTAGTTTATATGTATGTTTATATATGTATATACTTCATGAGTATAAGCAGGTATGTAGGATATTTTATTTGCCTACTATTTGGTTTGAATTCAAACATTGTGAAAAAACTGGGACAGGTGTGAAGGTTGGTTGTAAGCCATCTCTTACAATATCTTCTATTAATTATAATACTATACTGATAGTTCAAAATTTTCAAAACAAGAAAAAAAAATACTTCTAACATTTTTGTAAAAGTAATAGTTATTTAGAAAAAGCCTTCACTTTTAGTAGAATACTCACACTCCTATTTTGCTTTTGTTCAGTCTATAGGTCTAAACAGAGAATTCCTAAACATACAATAATTATATTTCTTAGAATAAGTTAATATCTAAAAAAATAAAAAAAAAGTACATTGCTGATTTCATCTTATTATTATCAGCAAAATAATTTTTAGCCATAACAAAATGTGGTGAAAATATGCATATATTATATCAAATAAAAATCAAACACTATTAATCAAAAAATTTTAGTTATGAGGCTTTTCTATATTATATTTTTTTTCTGAATTTAATTAACATTTAAACATGTAGGCATGCAATAATCTCATTGCATTATTATACATCTCCAATAACTATAATTCTTTAAGCTGCTACAAACTTAAACAAATATTAAATGTAAATAAGGCAAATATTTACTATTATAATTTTTCTTTACCTCCAGGTTTGTTTAGATAATATTTTTCTAGTTTTTTTTAATAGTGTTTATGTAAACAGTTAAAGATTAAAGTATTTCTACTTTTTATTTTTATTTGCAGTTACTATTATACAGAAAGATCCTAAAGTTTAATAATAATAATACTGACATGTTAGTCAGAATAAATTGTATTAAATTAATTAGGTTTTCATGAAGTAGGGATAGTGATATTAGCGATTAAGCCAATGCACATGTGCTTTAAAGATAAATTATAAATGAATACTCTCACTTTTTTCCAGACACAAGATATAGTATTTTAGAAAGAATGGAATGAATCCACCCATTCTTTCAACCCAAACATATATGTATGGGCAAATCTTAAGCGTATGGAATGAGAGCGTGAAGGTGTTAAGCAATCACTTTAAATTACATTTGTTATGTTTGAACGAATCACGCCTGCAAAATCTTTACAATTTACGACCCGTCATTCTTTAGTTGAAATTAAACATATTTAATGAGATATTATTTTATATAGTGCTATGTTTTAATACTGTAATAGTGATATTAGCGATTAAGCCAATGCACATGCACTTTAAAGATATTCATTTATAATTTATCTTTAAAGCACATGTGCATTGGCTTAATCGCTAATATCACTATTACAGTATTAAAATATAACGCTATATAAAAACATATCTCATTAAATATGTTTAATTTCAACTAATCGTAAATTTTAAAGATTTTGCAGGCATCATTCGTTCAAACATAACAAATGTAATTTAAAGTGATTGCTTAACTCCTTCACATTCTCATTTCCATATGCTTAAGATTTTGCCCATACATAAATGTTTGGGTTGAAAGAATGGGTGGATTCATTCCATTCTTTCTAAAATACTATATCTTGTGTCTGGAAAAAGTGAGAGTATTCATTTATAATTTATCTTTAAAGTGCATGTGCATTGGTTTTAATCGCTAATATCACTATTACAGTATTAAAACACAGCGCTATATAAAATAATATCTCATTAATTATATTTAATTTCAACTAAAGAATGACGGGTCATAAATTGTAAAGATTTCGCAGGCATCATTCGTTCAAACATAACAAATGTAATTTAAAGTGATTGCTTAACACCTTCCCTTCACACTTTCATTTCCATACGCTTAAGATTTTCCCATACATAAATGTTTGGGTTGAAAAAATGGGTGGATTCATTCCATTTTTTCTAAAATACTATATCTTGTGTCTGGAAAAAAGTGAGAGTATTCATTTATAATTTATTTTTAAAGCACATGTGCATTGGCTTAATCACTAATATCACTATTACAGTATTAAAACATAGCGCTATATAAAATAATATCTCATGAAGTAGGGATCAAAAAGTTTTATAAATTTGATGGTGAAGTTTTTAATTTAATTGATTAAAAATAAAAAAAAGACTTCTTTCTCTTGGCTTCTAGATTTGCAGTAAGCTGACAGATTGCACTATTCCTGGAAATTCCAATAATATCTTATAAAATATTTTTAGTGCTTTGAATGCAGAGTTTGATTTAGTAATTTATGTTAAAACAATTCAGCTGCTTTATCAACCAGTAATGAATGATAGGAAAAAACTTTCAGCAAGTTTTAACTTAGGTGATTATTCCACCTGAGAATGTAAATTAATTATCTTGGCAGCCTTTTAAGAATACAGGCAGACTGTTTCATTTAACTAGTTAAAATATAGACTATTTCACCATAGTAATATAGTACTTCGACTAAATTAGTTTATATGCAGGGAAGCTAATTTTGCCAAATTTATTATATGAAATTAAGACATAGATACCTTATTACTGTAATGTTCTTCAGCTTTCTGGATGTAATGCTATTTAATCTTGACAGTACTATCATAAGAGCATATGAAATGAATAGCCAGCAACAGGCTTCTACAAGAACAGAAACATGGTTTTCATGGGGGGGGACGACGACAAAATACCCAATTTCATTCACAAAGATGATTTCAAAAACCATTCTAAAAAAGATACACTTTTAATTGCAATCATTAGAAGAATACAATGGAAGAAATGTTAAGAAGTCACATAAAATGACTTTGGAACCAGCATTAGATATGTGTGGTTATGTTTGAGATTCATGGATTGATTTGTATAAATCATAGCAAAATTTATCTTTGATTTTTATCTAAGTCATTTATGAGTGATTTACTTGAATGAATTTTAATCAATGCTAAAATAAAATGACAGTATTTAGCCTGTATATTCATGATTGTTAATAATGCAAATGTTTTATCTGTAAATAAATTGAAATATGATTAAACATAAACTAAAGGCAACTATAATAAATAAAGAGTGTCCTAAAAGTCACTATCTTTGTTTAAGAGAGATCACATCATGCTATTATATAGCATGTTTAAATAAAGGTTGGTAATAAAATTTGTGTCCAAGAAAACATGTTCAACAATTCTGGTACACCATATTCCACACCACAGCACCACTTTGTATTTTTTTTGGACTCATTCTATGTATAATAACTTTCAAGACACCTGCAGTTTAAATATTATAAAGTTAATTTTAAACATACAAAATTCATGATGGCAAAAGTTTATATTATATACATATTAAAATATAGTAGTACTTTGATCATTTGTTATATTTGTTTTTATAAAAAAAAGCACAGAATATAAACCATATATTGCCATACATTCTCCATCAATATTAAAAATTATTCATATTTTTAAATGGAAACAATTATGTGTTAAAAATACTTTTCTACTTTCTTTTTATAGTTTAATAAAAATCAAATGCAGATTCAAATGCATTATTTGAATAACTTTTCACACACACACACTAAATGCATTAACATAAATTTTAGTTTATAAAATGAGATTTTCTATATAGATAAAACATACAAACATATAGAGAAATGTTTAATTACCTTACAAAAGCTAAGACAATCCTTTTCATCGTTATCATTCATTTTAAAATCATACAGAGATTTACATTGAGGAATATTTGATGGTAGCGGTGTGATAATGTAAACATAACTGGCAGGAAAAAATCCATGTTGGCCACCAATTTCTCCATGATACCAGTTTTCATCAACTTGCTTACGAAGTAAAATCACATCACCTTTTTTAAAAGATAGATCACTACAAAATAAAATAATTTAAGTAAATCATTATGCATAAAATAACCAAGAAACTATTGTACACTCACATTTCAGACATGCAATATTTTTGATGATGATAATAATAAAATAAATGGGTATATCTGTGCAAAATTATATGCTAAATATTTTTAATTTTAATTAATACATTGTACAGGCTTAAACCTGCATTTATATATGTAATATATAGGGGATTCAAACTAAGACTTTCACACGACCCACCTGATCACACACAATGTAAGAATTACAAGTATTAAAAAAATAATTCACACTTAATAAAACTTTAATAAATATTTCCATGTGTAGCAGTAGATCTATTGTATATTACTGACATCAATGCTCTTTCTTTTGTCAAGAGATCCTTTGGAAACATAAAATCTGATTTTCAATAGATCATTTAATATATTTAACAAACATTAAAAAAAAACAAAACGACTTAGTCATTATTTTTCCAACAAGAGATCTATTTGTATAGCTTAGACCAAGTGTTAATTATCTTCTGTATTGCAATATAGGATTTCAATCAAATTGTATTATTAATTTATTGACTGATGGTGGCATTTCATATTCTTGGTAATACATTTTTCATAATTTGAACAGATCAAGGCAATAAAACTAGTTCAGATCATGCTATTCTACAAGCATGAATGCATGAGGATTATATCTCCAACAATTTCAGCGATGTTAAAAATCTTATCCTATCCACAGACTTTGTAATCCTATATGGATTACAACAGTAATGAGAGTATTATGCTCAAAAGATACAAGTTCTTATATGAATAGTCGACTAAGAAAGGTAAAAAAAAAATCAAATTTGAATAATTTAACATTGGGTGCTAGTGTTATTTGATGTGCAACTGATCTTATAATTATTATTTCTTCTAGCTATTTGAAAACAAATTTTTTTATAAAAAATTTGAATAAAACAATAATATATATATTTTACATTGGATGTAATATTGAAAATCTACTATAGACATAAAGATTCCATAACTGATTTTTCAGTGAAATGTAATATTGTATTATTCTAGAGTGTGATTTAAAGTAAAGCTGAATATGACATTGATTAAGCTATAGAAATAGCTGAAAACATCACAAAATGAAGATCCCGATTTTGTTGTATATAAACTAATTTTTGTATTATAATACTTTAAAGATTCAAATATTTAAAATAAAAAATGAACAAAATTAATTTTTTAATACTTATTTAATTGAAAAATTTGAAATGTTCCCATGATTTATATTGTAAATTTATGTAAACATTGTGGTATCTTAAAAACTATGATGTAAAAATTTACAAAATTCAACCTCCCCTCCTTCAAATCTTTCTCACAACAATCAAACTGTTTTTTGTTTTTCTTAAAAAATATTTTCTTAAAAATTATTTGTTTTTGAACTGCTTTATTATTTAAACAATTCCATTATTTTAATCAGAATATATTCATCCATTTAAATTTCAGAGAAAAGGAATGTTTTAATAATGACAATTATATTATTATTCTCCAATTATCTAATCAGAATACTTTTATGTGATTAGTCTTCTTTAAACTCTGCAGTTATTCTATCACTACAAGATTACATTGACTTTACTACTGTAAGTATGAATTGGAAAAGAAACAAAAGCTGGGAAAAAAAAAAAAGTAAAAGATGATTATATTCTGCCAAGGGTGTTATTTATATATTTGATAAAATATGTTTTGACAAAATTGTTTACAGATACTTGTATACAGGTAAGCTTTCAGCAATATAAAAAAGTTTAAAGATTATATTATTTTTTGATATTTTATAAAATATATGAAAAAATGGACACCTAAACTAACTTTTGTTTTAAATGCCACTTAAATATTGGCAAAAAAAAAAAAAAAGAGAGTAAAGAATACATTTTTCTCTTTCAAGATAATTTTATTTGACCTATAAGTGATTACAAAAAAAATAAAAATAAAAAAATAACAAGAAATAACTAGACGAGGTTACAGGGTGGTATATACAAAGAAGAAATGATTCAAAAGTCAGTAGAATATAACCTGTGGATGCAAGGTGAATATTAATCATCTAGTCTATAACGAAATACCTTTGTTAGTAAACCCTGTTTTGGCAAGTTATGGTTGGAGGGTTTTATCAAATCATAATAAGATATTAAATCATAATAAATATTTTCATATAAATTATTTAGGGGTTGGTTGGAGAGGTGCTGTTTAGACCAGTTGTGAATTCCCATGTTAGTATGGCCAGGTATGGATCGGCCTCTCTCTTGTCTGTTTCTTGGATATTTTTAATTATGCTGAGGAAGCAGTTATTGATTTCGTTAAGCGGTAATTTTTGAAAAATCACCTTGCATCTGGTCAACCAGATGGCAAAGTTTATGTAGGTGGCGAGCCTGATTTCAGCGAAAATGCCTCTATTTAAAACCCCTTCAAGAGATGTTAGATCTGGACCATTATTATCAATGTGTTTCTGGAAGTTTTGTCTTAGTCCTTGCCAGACCGGACAAAGGCGAAGGATATGGTCCATATCTTCTGGGCTGGAAAGACAGAGACAACATATGGGATCTATGCGGAAGCCTCTTCTATTAAGAAATATAGCAGTGGAGAGGCTACCAAGGTTAATTTTGAGAAGGAAGTCTGTGTGTTTAGGTGCTAGTTTCAATCTACGGGCTAGTTTGCGCAGTTTGTTTATGTTGATGGGGAGGTAAGTGTGTGCCTTCTGGGTATTTGAGTTGGATAGGTTGAAGGCTTCCCAATAGGTTATTTTTGAATTGAACATGGTCGCGGAAGGTACTATGTGCGTAAAAATGTATGATATCTGCATTTGAAGCCAGATGGGAGTGAACCTCTGAGGGGGCGGTCTATCAGTGGGAAGCACTTGCTCTTTGGGAAGCGGACATTGGAAGGTCCTGCAATCAGAATAAAGTTTATGGATCATATTGTAAGTTCTCTGTATTGCGAATACCTTTATTGAATGCAGTCCCAGTCCATTCATGTCTCTTGGCTTTTGAAGGGTGCGCAGACTGATAAATGATCTGCGCCCACCTCTACAGAGTCGCAGACAATGGGATTCTACTTTTTTAATGAAAGCTTCTGTTGGTTTAAAACCCGCAAGATAATATATAATCTTGGGGAGTATGAGGGAGTTTAAGAGTGAAACCTTTCCAAATGTAGATATATATATTCTTGAGAGGCATGTTATGATGATGTCTATTTTGTTTAGTAGTCTTCGTTGTGTTTCCATCCTCATTGCTGTAGGGGATAGTGACATATTGAATCCCAAGAAAGGCTGAGGCATAGCTTGTAATGAACCTGTTATCCTGTTAGCTGTTTTGATATTCCAAATTGCTGATTTGTTCCTGTTAACGGTAAGCCCATGCGTCTGAGCATAGTGCTGTAATAGGCTTTCAAGAATGTTTATTTCTTCATGTGATTTAAGAAACACCACTACATCATCCATGTAGGAGATGTGGGAGATGTTTTCATTAAGAAGAGGGATGGAGATCCCAGGCAGTGCATCCTCAATGCTCAAAAGCAAGGGATTTATATAGATCATGAAGAGGAGAGCACTTAATGGGGAGCCCTGGGGAATGGAGATGCAGGGTTTGAACCCAGGGGCAATTCTCCCATTTAGAGAAAAAAAATCTCTCGATTTGCTAGGAGATTCTCTATGATCTGAATGTATGCCAAAGGAACATGAAGAGCCTCTAGTTCACCAAGTAGTACATCTATTCGGACAGAGTCAAAAGCCCCGGCAAAGTCTAGTTGGACTGCGACTGGCCGGGATTGTTTTGTTCTACGGATATGATCAACGAGGAGTCGAAATCGGCTTACAGCATCGCCAGTCGATGAACCCCTCTTAGCATATTGATGCCTGGAAAGTTTTGATATGATTTTCTCTTGAATTTTATCTTTTATAATGCTTTCGATAATTTTGATTAGGAGAGGAACCATGGATATTGGCCTAATGTTATTTAAGTCTACAGGTAAATCTTTCTTTTTTATGAAAGGAACCACTGATATAGGATATATCCCTGGAAGATGTAGGCTATCAGTGGCTAAGAGATCAATGATTCCCCTTGTAATATGTATGGTAAATTTTTCCAAGTGTAACAGAAGAAATCTAGGAATTCCGTGCATGCCGGGATGAGTGTGTTCAGGCAGGCTTTTAATTTTTGAGATGATATCAGCTTCAGTAATGCTGTGAGAGTTATTTGAGTCTTTCACAAATTTGTGTCGTCTGGCAACAGTTCCAAAGGGCTGCAGTTTGGTGGAATAATAATCCCTAATTTTGTTAAGCATACTGATGCCAGAGTAAGTAATACCGTCAAGGCACAAAGAGGAGGGTGTGTGATTTCTTTTTCCTGACCCGAGGGCCCATCTGATATAACCTGGAGTCCAACAATCTTGTTGTTCCAGATAATTGCGTGCTCGCTTAATACGAATATATTCCACAAGAGTCATTCTGGTTTGTTTATATGTATGTTTTAGGAGTAGAATTTGTGGGATGTTGTGTTCTGTAACTTGGATGCTTTTCAGTTCAGATGTAGTCCGATCAAGTTCTGAGAGTAATCTTAATGGCCCTTTCTGGTATCTATTGTATTGGTTAATAAACTTTTGTGTTGTGGTTATAAATGTATTCCATCCTTGTAATGCTGGTAGATTCCATATCTTCTGTTCTTGAAAGGTGATGTATATATCTGAGATTAATTGGGGGGGCACATTGTGCCTGTTAAGTAATCTCATCGTCCGGGGGAGGTTGGTTGATGTATGAAGTTGTGGTTGCAATTTGATGGTAGCTTGAACAGCGAGATGATCTGAAAAGCAATAGGCCAGAGCTGTGTATCTATGAACGAGATCATTTCAGGAAAGTAGAATATGAGGTCTATGAGCGAGTGAGTACTTCTGGTATAGAAAGAGAAGGCTCCTTCATGAAAGAGTGCTTTCCCACTGTGTATGTTTCTAGCAACCATCTTTAAATATTTTTTCTCAAAATTGTCAAAAGTGTGGTTGAAATCACCAAGCCAGATAACTGGGCTAGGGTTCGATCTAATTGCTATGTTTATATTATGTATTTTTTTTCTCATGTTAGCATTTGTAAATATTACATTGAACTTTTTATTTCATTAAAAAAAACAAACAAACCCCAATCTTTATTATGAAAACATTAATCCATCTGTATTCATAGATATTTAGTTTCAAGCCTTCAACTGGATATTTAAATTCATGGCTAATATTCCTTCTATAGCATGATAATTTATAACTTCTATACAACTTTGATATCTCTAAAAAATTTTTTACCACTACATTTACTTCAATCATTCAAATGCTGATTGACTGATTGATTTTGAACTAAGTGCTAATTAAAAAAAAATTATGGCATCTGAAAACTAAATTTATGAAATATACTTAATTATGTACAATTTAACTATACATATTACAGGACATCAAAGAAAAAAACCCCAAAACAATTAATATAAACATAGAACAATAATTAGGCATGGGGGGGGGTGTAATAAAGTAAAAGACAGAGAGCACATTCACAAACATGCATGCAAATATAGAAGTAAGTACATAGATAAAAGCTTTTGTATGCTCTCTTAAAAAAGAACAAAAAAAAAAAATTATTACATAAAGAAAACATCACGGTTTCTGTTCAGCTTGGTAGAATCACCATTGTCATTAATTTTATGTTTTGGGTCATTTAAAAAAAAAACAAACAATATCATGAGTATAAAATTAAACTTTGACTACGACATTAATCAAGTGACTAGTAGTACAAGAGGGAAAATGATTGAGAAATGACCTATGATGCCATTCATACTGATAGCTGGGGAAAAAAGTTATGATTTCAAATTTATAATTTTTGGATTAATTATTTAATATTTTTTTCAAACTATACAAGTATATAAATTATATTTGTATTCAAATATTAAATATGGTTTAAACAATTATAGAATGAATAATGAAATTGGTTGACAAGAACAAAAAAATATGTATAGAGTGAATATTTTTATTTTTAAGTAAAATATTTCTTCACAATTTTTTTCTCACAGATTTTAATCACTTAAGTTCATTGTTTAAATTTCTTATCACATTTCACACATGGTAAAATTGTTTGATAGGGATTTTATTTGCATTTTGCTGATTTGAAAGATATTTTTGGCTTTGGCCATTAAATGAAAATATTTGTAATTCAATAATTTTACTTCTTTTCTTTTTAATGTAATTCAATATAAAACAGTTTCTGTGTTTAAAAAAAAAAAGATTATTTATAATATCCTTCAAAGCTAAGCATGCTTATACTATTTGTAGTCATATTTGTAGCACAAAACAAATATATAAGGGTACATTAAAGACTTATATGAAATAGGATACAGACATAAATCTCTCATCAACATTGCCAAAGAAGTTTTATTATAATATTAGATATAGATCAGCACAGCCTGATACAAGACCTTGGATTAGCTTACCATACATTCCAGAATTATTTTGCAGTCTGTATATTTGTGCAAATACATACAATGTTAGTTTCTGGATCCCCCCTCCCTAAAATTGATTCAAAAACAACACCAAGGACACGCTACACCCAGAACAGGCCTCACAGATTGTATATAGGATTGATTGCAGCAATTCGGTTTGCGATCCAGTTTACTTTGGGAAGTCACAATTAAATATAACCAGAGTAACACAGCATATATATTAATATATTCATAGTAAGGCCAACTCTGATGTTAAATCAATCTTTTTTAGAGTATGAAATCAAGCACAGCCACTCCTTTGACCCAAAAAAAGTTATGACTGTATATTCTGAATAAAATGAGAAGTACAAGTGTAAAGCAGCATGCTATATTTCTAACAATGCCCATGGTATTAATGAAAAAGAATCTTTCATTTCCTTATCAAAAAAGTGGTCTATTTATTATGTCGTTTACATGTATCCCTTATTTAAATATCATCTCTGAAACTTGAGAATAAATAAATAAAATTGCCTCCAATAGACTACTACATTTTGAATATGACTACAAATAATTGAAAGCATGCTTAGTTTTGAAGGATATTATAAATAATAACCTTTTCTTTTAAACACAGAAAATGTGTTTTATATTAAATGAAAATATTTACTAAATGAATTTATTATATTTCCTATTAGTAAATATGAATCACATAATTTGTTTTTGCTTATATATTAATAATACTATATTGTATAGGTTGAACTTTTTCTTATACAGAAAAAACTATGAATTCAAACACTTTTTTTTTTCAAACATTTTTACATGTCCAGAATACAATTTCCATAACAAATACATTAAGAAAAAAGTTGCATTGTTAAAAAATTAGATCTAAAGGCTACGTGAATACATGTATATATTCTCAACTGTATATGACATACAAAAATAAAATACTTTCAATTCTATTTATAAAATTTATTTTCATTAATTAAAAAAAAAATAAAAACTGGAAAAACAAAACAAAAACATAGTAGTGTTTAAATTCAAATTGTCATTATTTTAATAAACATAAAAAAAAAAAAAAACAGGATGAAATATAATTTCATAAAAAAAAAAAAATCAAACTAATCATTAAGCTATGCAAATTTTTCAAATATTTGCATAGTTTAGAAATAATGAAATTATAATAGTGTTAAAAGTTTATTTTGAATAGCATAATATATTTCTAAGGTTAAATCACTGTTTCTTTAGATGACATCTAAAAAGAGCAATTAAGTTATCAATTTTCTACTTGCAATATATTTTTGTAAAAAATTTAACATTATACAATTTTTTAAATTGTTGCACAGTCCAGAATCAAAAAAATTATGAGTCAATGCTAAAGTTTATTTTCAATAACAAATGAAATTGATCCATTTTATAAGGCAATAGTTGCTTTCCATGTTGAACTACTAAATTATTCCATCAGCCACGAATAACATGAAAAATATATGACCAAAGAAAAATATTTCTAAACATATTTCTATATGAAGACAATTTTATATACATTAAAGAAAAAAAAAAGACTGAATCTATGGTACAAATTTATATTCAGCAGCAGAACAGAATACATTTTATATAGCAGCAATTTCTTAATATCAATAATACATTTTCGTAAAAAAGTTAATTCTCCATAAGTTAATACAGTAGCAATTTTCTCCAGACAATATTGCCACCTAGTGCAAGCCATAGTAATCAATGGATGCTAGAAGGTTAGTGCATAAAAATCCCTATCTAGTGCCTATTCATCCCATATGCTGAGACTAGTTTCTAGCTTATAGCTTTCATCAACGAGGAGCTAATGACCCATGAACTTCTTATGAGCTCGCAAACAATAAAGCCATTAGCAGTTTTTTAATGAGAAGCCTTGGATCTGAGAGCATTGCATCTAGATTTTTGGATCTAATGCAGGCTTCCAGAAGTCACTTTTATCTTTTTAGTTAATTATTAAGTTATAAGCCTAAAATAAAAACACAATAATGTTTTCAAACTAATTTGTTTGTATAATCATACAGATCTGAACTCAGTATAGTGTAGGAGTATATATATACTCATACATTTATGTAATCAATATGTATAGATTATATTTACATTATTATACTTATGAAAATAAATATATAAAGTTACTATTTTTCATTCTTTAAAATGAAAAATGACGTTGTTGACAAAAGACTGTTGACAAGGTGATAAATGACCT
Source organism: Epiperipatus broadwayi (assembly GCA_028023455.1). NCBI lineage: Eukaryota > Metazoa > Onychophora > Udeonychophora > Euonychophora > Peripatidae > Epiperipatus > Epiperipatus broadwayi. The sequence continues at coordinate 9,449,986 of JAQFVV010006222.1, forward strand.
CTGAGTTCACAGTTTATCGAATTAAAGGAAATGAAATTAACTTAGTGTTTTAATATCTAATTGTTATTGCAACAATGAGAATGGGTATGCTTCAGCGAGCTGATGGAGCGAGACATGAAGTAATTCTTCTATTCTTGTTATTAGAAGAATAAGGATTCTATTTTTATCAGCTATATTTTCATAAAAACTTTTACTATGTTTGATTACAAATAACAGTGTAAGTTGAAGTTTATATTTTAAACAATTTAATACTCATTAAAAGAAGTTTCTTATACTTGTTCAACGAAAGTAATCTAAATATATTTTCGTGTTTTATAGAAAAAATTGTTTGAATTACGTTTTAAAATCTAAACAGCGTCTTAAAAAAAAAAGAACATGTTTATAAAAACTTCATTCAAATTTTATGTACTTTTCATTATAAAGAAAATGCAGAGTGGCTAGAACACAAATATTTATCATGGGATAGATAAAATGCACTTGCCTAATCAAACATATATATGTGGGAATAACATCGTTGCCGAATGCTTTAGAATTATAAAGAAATTAGATCTTCAAAATGGAATTATGAATGCCTTAAAATTATAAAAATTAGATCTTCAAAATGGAATTATAAATATTAATGAAGGAACTTTTATATTAAGAAGATGAATATAAAGAGGAAACTAAATGTCAACTTAGGATATCCTAATATTATTCTCTTTAATGTTTAACAACAAAGGAATCAAAAAACTGCGTCTTCGAAGGATTTTCATTCTCGCGAGGAACATTAACTTTTATAAATGCCATTTGGGATTTTTGAAAATTATAATTAGAAAAAGTTAATTTCATTTTCTTTATCATCATATTCATTTTATTATAAAAATGAATAATAAGAGAGAATTAATAATTTAGAATATTTTTGTTTTTATTTATGATTAATAAAGATTTAAATATCGGTTAATAAATGTTAATTTTGGGAACGGGATAATGTGAACTTAGAGGTAAGATATTAAACTATTTTTGAATCCACATATTATTTTCCATGACATGACACTACATTGTTTATACTAATAAAAATAGACTAATAAATATAATGTGTGATAAAGAAATAAATGATTAACATTGTTGTGAAGTATATATTTTTATATTAATAAATATAACTTGACTGACAATCATTTTAACGAATGAAGATGTTATATACAAATAATTGGATTATTATTTGTATTATCTAATTAGTGTAAATTAGCGTTAATATAATTGTCTAAATATTAGGATACTTATATTTTAAATAAATTGTAAAATCACATAGTGTTATAGGTTTAGAAAATATATCTACCGTAAGCAAAGAGAATGTTTATATTTTTAATATAAGGAGGTAGATATATAAATATTTTTTTATATATATTGTAAAATTTAAATTATTTAAGTGTTAAATAAATAATTATGTTTTTTATATTAAATGAAGTCTTCAATTTTGTTTTATTTGAATTAAAGAGTTAGTGAGATTCGTTGTTAATATTACTTTAAAATATTGATAGGAACCCCTGAAGAGAGTAAAGTGTTAAACTTCCCTGAGTTCGAAATCTGAGCATAACGGTAAAGTTAATTAAGGTGAAAATTGATTTGATGTGGTTGGATATAATAATTTTTTTTAAAATAATAAATTAGTTATTGGGAACAAATATAGTTTTATATCAAAATTAAATCACATCATTCGTGGCATCCTATATGAAGACCTTAAATCTGACTATAGTGAGATGCGACTCCTTAACTTATCTTGTTGAGAGGGGGCATACCGTTACATATGGCGCATCCAAGTGAGGCTCTGAATTATATATACCGTTACAATAGCAACTACATATTTTGATACCATTGGCTTTTAATAACCATAGTCACTAAAAAACTTTGGCTAGGATTAGTATTAAACCACTATAATACCATATGACCACCATTTCTTATGCACACAATCTCCTAATATAATAGCAACTTTCTCCATAAAATATTGCCACAACTATCATGACTTGCACTAGGTACTTATAATATAGTAAATTTTTTTCCATGTTAAAAGTATTCAAATTTCTATATTAAAAATTAATTAAAAAAAAAAATTGACAAAATGTGCTTTCAGTTATGCCATATGCTTAATTTGGTATAAAATAGATAAACATTATTTTTAGCTCACATTTTTGTGACAAATTTGATTTAGCCACAAATGAATAAATATGCAATTATTCCCAATTCTAACAGCCAAAATTAAGCATTTGAAATTAAATGTTCATTAAAAAAAAAAAAAAAAAGACTGATAGCTTTTATCTTTCCAGTATATAACTCTAATTCAGTGGGAAAAAAAAACAAAAAGTCAAAATTGTTGTCATTTCAGTTTGTTATTTTTTTTTCTTGTCTAAATGAAATATAAACTAAAGCATTCAAAATGTGAACAGAAAAACAATTTTCATAAAGGTCATTTTCACATCACACTAATTTAAAAAAAAAAAAATCACACAAAGAAACTTAACACTCTAATAAATATTTACACATTATTTCTATTGGAGATCTTGGGAGAGGGTGTTGATTTACCTTAAATTTTATTTTGCTTTTCTTTGGCTATAGGTATCATTATTTTGCTGGTTTTATATTATTTTTGAAGGCAAAAACTGTACTGACTTATTAGTTAAATTAAAAAAAAAATCTAAAAAGGACCAAAGTTTATAACCAAAATAAACTTCAAAAGATTTAAATGATGTTTATATTGATAGAGAGCAATTGTGAGGATAATTTATATTCAATTTTTTTGTTGATAGTAACCAGCAAAAAAATTGCATTGTATTCATAGTTTATTTAAATATTTATGATTATTTTATCCCTTTGTATAATAATTATTTGACTATTCAAATGTGTTATTTGCAAAACTATGGCAGTAAGTTGTTAATATTTCTTTTAATATGGTAGTCAGTAAATTTTGTAATGTTTTTAAAATTGTAAATGCAATTTTATACTTTAGTAAAAGAATGATGGCTTCACATTTTTTCATTCACATTTTAAAAAAAAATTCACTTAACAAAGATGTCAAAAATTTTCTTTTTTCACTGGTTAAGCTGACTTTCCTTTACGCTACAATCAAAAAACAGTTCATTGCTTTTAATATGTATTACTTTTTCTACATTTGCAAAGTTGGTATATGATTTTTTAAAGATGGTTTTCATTTGTAATTTTATATTTCTAACAAATCCAGCCTAATTTATAAAATTTTAATGGATAATAATAAAGGTTTAATTTTAAAAACAAATGGTGGTCACCAATTGAAGAATTAAACTTTTGTTATGGATTTTTATGACTTAATGAATTTTTATGCTTTAGTAAATATGACTTAATAATGTAAATTTTCAAATAAATGTAAGTAGTTATTAGATTTAAATGTATTTATTAATAAATTAAAACTTTCCAACATTTCTTTTTTTATTTTTACCATTACTTACTTTTACAATGTGCAAAAATGGTGGAACTTTTATTTCAGTACAATTAATTGAATTTGTTTTTAGCAATGCAAAAAATCGTTTTAATCAAACAAATACAAATAAATTTAAATTTGTATATTTTATTTTTTATTAAATTAATTTTTTAAAAGAATATTTAGTAAATAATATAAAATATATTTATTCTTTAAAGATTTTTCAATTTTACCAATATAATTAAAGGATTGTATTAATTGATCTTATATTCTAAAAATTTTCCAAATTCGACTCAACTTTGAAATCCAGATTTTCAGTTTAATAATAGTCTAAAAACAATGTGGGATAATGTAGTAAAAAAAATGGAAAAATCACTGTTATCATTTTTCTTTTCTATTTTCACAACGTGAACAGACAAATTCTAGATTAAGATCTAATCTTTCATTGAAATTACTTTTTATTCCATGCAGCTAGTTACTATAAATTTTAGGCATCTGCTCCAAGAATTTATTTTCTCAGTTGTTTTCTTTAAATGTGAAATATATTTTTATAAAGCAAAACAAAGAGCCTGATGATGTAATAATTTGTGCATCTGCAAAATGCCTGCAACTCAAGTTTCAAATTAGACAAAAGTAAATTTTTTTGTATAGATATTTGAGAATTTTCAATCAAATTACTATCTAATTACTGTTTAGTATAGAGATCATCATCATTTTCAACCATTGTTAATCCACTGTAGAATAAAAGTTTCTCCAAGATCAACCCAGTTTCTCTAATCTCTAGCCTTTTCTTCATGTCACACCAGTTTCTTATTTCATCCATGCAACTTTCATGTGGTTTCTTTCTAAGTCTTTTAAATCCCTTTTAACTGTCCATTTATTATCACCCCTTCTAATAATATGTCAAACCCAGCTATATTTCATTCACTGAAGTTTTTCAAAGATGACAGAAATATTCTCTCACTCATGTATTTTGTTTTCAATCTCTTCTTGTTAATTCTAACATACTGACTTAACATTATTTTGATCCCAGATCTATAAGTAAAAAGTAATAAAACATATCTATTAAAAATCTTTCTTTTCAAATACAAAAACATAGTTCCTTTAAGTACTAAATTATTTTTATCAAAAGCACCCCATGCAAATTTAATGATATGCTTAATTTCATTCATTAGTATTAAAAATCTGACACTTTTTTTCTAATTCATGATTATCAATTTTTATATTCTTTTTTTGAGAAAAGCTGTTGATCACTATTTTAGCATTCATTTTTAATCTTATTTTTGTCTAACTCTTGCAACATTTTCTGAAGATCTGAGGTAATATTTGAAGAACAACTATATCATCAGAAAAATCTAGATAACTTAAATAATCTTTGTTTACTTTTACTCCCTTAGCTTTTCATTATAACCCATAAAATAATTCTTGTAAAACTGCAGCAAAAAGAATTAAAAGTTGGAGAGTCACCATATCATACATCCTTAATAATGTTAAATCTTCTTAGTACTACCATGTAATCTAATTGCTGATGTTGCATTTTGATAACTTTTTTTCAGAATATGATAACATTCTGAATCTATATTCTGATGATTCAAAGCTTTAATCCCCAATGAAAATGCTTTTAGTATCAAATGTCTTTTCATAATTTACAAATTCAAGATATGATGGCAATTCATATTCATTGGTCCTTTCTATAACTTCTCTCAATACTTAGATGTGACCCACTATGTTAGAATATATATTAGAAAACAGAATTACAAGCAAAACACTCATTATCAACCTGGCAAATAACTAGTTTGCTTTCTCTTTTATTAGTCCTCTGTGGAGAAATCTGAAAAGGATTTTGCTTTGTAGTGAGGTTTCTATTATATATATTTACTATTGTAACAGCAGATATAAAGGCGTAAAATACAATGAAAAAAAAGAAAGAATACTTTCATTATAAAAAGAAGACTATTATTATCAACTTTTAAAAATTTTATTTAATTTGTTTTTTAAATATTCAATGATTTTAATTTTCAAATTTTTTTCTGTTATATTTGAATTTCAATTTTAATTTCTATACAATAGAAATGTGAGACTGAGAGAAATTCGAATATGAAATAATGAAGGCAAATATGTAAATATTTACAAGGAGTTACAATAGAATTATGTAATAATAAAGCTATCATAATAAATATTTGTGGGAACATTTTTTATATAGTATAAATATTTTTGACATAGTATACAACTTCTCAGATATCTATACAACCAATAATATTATTCAACACATTACATAGCTATCTATATTTTATGTCATTATAAATAAGTATTTTTAAGTATTTCTAATTAATTCAACTAAGATATAAGATGTTATGCAATAACTATATTTTGAGAATTTTACATGTGCTTGTGAATTATAAAGATCATTATATTTAATAGTTGTTGTGTTTCATCTTTCACATTTTGAATTAGAGAAAACAAAATTTATTTAATATAATAAAAAGAATCAAGACTCCTCGATGTGTTTCATCTTTCACATTTTGAATTAGAGCAAATAAAATTTATTTAATATAATAAAAAGAATCAAGACTACTCTCATTTGTGGTTAGTGGTATTGAAGTTTGGCACTGACCATGAAGAGAATTCTGATTCTCCTATAAATAATCCTGTTACAGCTCCCATTTCAGAATTTAACTATTATAAAACATTTTATAATTTAGTTGAGTTAAGAGAAAGTGTTTAAATGCTCTCATTCATAGTATTATAAGATATAAATAGCTCTGTTAATGTATTAATTAACATAATTTATTATATAGATATCTATATGAATGTATATCATCTTGAAATAATTATAAATATACAATTTTTTTCATAGTAAATATTATATATTTAATCTTGATTAAGATAACATTGTAATAACTATTTGATGATTCTTATTTATTTCATAAGTTAGAATTATTCAATTATGTATTATCAGTATTCAATATAATGTCATTAAAAGTTCCCCCCAAAATCAACTTATTTTTGCTTCAGTATGATGTTTTGCCCAATATATATATATATCCATCATAGTATATAAGAAAACATGTTGCCTACAATGCTTTTCATTTATTATGAAAATCAAATTTAAAGCTGATTTTTCCCCCTATACAATTATTGTAATCTTTAAAAAAAAAAGAAATGAAGCGGGGATTGTTGAATTTAGAGAAATGAAGTGGAAGGCCATTCATAACCTATGGAAATTCTGTAAATATGGGTGAGACTCTTATTCTGGAATATGAACTAAACTCAGTGGCAGATACAATAAAAGAAAGGATACTTCAGAGACATATATTTAGATAAAGGGAAATTTAAAAGTAATAATAATAATATTTCTCACACAGTTAAGTAATTACAAATGAAATTAAGAAGAGGAAAAACTTCACTCTTATCCATAAAATACTTTTAAGATATTATTTCCCCTCTATCAAAATATATTCTCTGAGTATATAAGTTATTTGCACCAACAGAAACATTTTATACAATTCTTCATCTTACAATACGTAAGTTAAATGAATGACTTATTCAAGAATATGAACAAAATAGCAATAATGATCATCTCAGGGTTCTGAATATCTTGTAGAATTTTCTGTAATAACTGGTTGCCAATGTATGACTGATATCCTGAGAGACTCTAGGAAACATAGAATTTTCTTATAAAAAAATGCTTCCTAACATTTCATCACAACAGAAATAATTAAACAAAGAAAATATTTAATTTGCTAAGAAATTGCATAATATACTAAATTCAGAATAATCATAGCCATTTATCCAGGATATCACTCGAAAACAATAGAAAAAAAAGGGGTTGGAAATGAGGTAACATGAGAGAATAGAATAGGGAAGTACTAAATAGCATAAAAACAAATATGGATAAGTTAATAAAGAGAGTAGATAGATTGAAAAGGGAATAGGAAGCGTAAAGATGTACACACATCTAAATAGAATTAATATGGTAAATCAGTTTCTAAACATAAAAATGTTTTCAGGGTATGCAGGGGAGGTTCCTAATGTTTATATGGTGTGTTTTTGTTTATTCTTGTGTGTTGTATAACAAGTAATGATTTATAAAACTAATAATCAAATGAACAGAAAGATTGCATACGCAGGAAAATAATCAAATTCTGATTCTTGCCTATGCCTTGATACTCGTGCTTTAGAATCACTAGTTTTGTCATATCTTTTTTCACATTATTTTCAAGTCTATAGCTAACAAATGGACTATATTATATCTATGTGATACAACAAATATAACAAGATAGCATCACTAGTGTGCATAAAGAATATAAACACCACTGATGTACACACACAAAAAAAAATAAAATGAAGAGATAAAAACTCATTTTATCAGTGATACAGACAGCAGCCTACAATTTCTAGTTTTAGAAAGACAAGAAGCCAATTGCTATGATGACAAATGCATATCCATCTTCTGGATATGATTTGTTTGTATCTTTTATTAGGATAAATCTTTTTCTTATAGACACCTTTTGAGATTTATCAACTTTTGGGGTACATGATAAAAATGAAGAATTCTTATGCGAATACTTTAGGAAATTCTGAAGCTATGGATTATCTCACGTAAGAAGTATTATATATAGTTTGAAAGATAATTATGTGAGGAATACAAGAAATTATCACTGAACAAGTAATTTAAACTTAGTTAATGATAAATTAGAAATTATGAACAAACAATAAAGTAATAATTATGTCGGATGTTGAAATTTTGTTTTTTTCTTTATTATTTAAATGGTAATCACTATTTGTCTTAGCCTTATTGTTTTCCTTAGTTTTTCTAGTTTCTATCAATATAAAGTTTTTTGCTCTAACATTATTAAAACTGAAGTTATTATGAAAATTATGTCTCAGGTCAGTTTTTAAAAAAAAATCAATATGGTGCCTGGAAAATCAAGCAGTTATTAAAGAGTTTTTTTTTTAAAACGCAAACTTGCAAAGGTAAAGTGTTGCGTCATCTTGTCATTTTAACAAAATAAAAGAAAGTTTAGTAGTAAAGAGCGAGTAGGAAAAGGGGAATTAATTCTAAGTAAAGAGCCTTCGATCCCAGTCCTTAGTACCATCAAATGCTTTCCACCTGGAACTCATGCCCACCTCATAATCTGTGAATTACACAACATCTCTCTCTCCTTCAATGAAAAGTAGAAAATTAGTAAGAAGCCAAATCATCGAATGAAAAACCGGTTGGTGATTGACAAATCATGAAACAAGCAAGGAATAGTATCCATGAAAGCATGTTGTGCTTTCCGAAAATAAAAATCCTAGGTAATTATAATCCGTATTATCCTATTTTAAAGATTTGGCCAGTTATGTGCATGAAAGACTTTAATGAACTTCAATAACTACAGCCAAAGTAATCTTTAAGGTTGCCTCCATAAATTCTTATTATACTGTATTTTAAATGTGTATGTGCATATATTTAAAATTTTATTATAATACATTAATATCATGAGTGTGTGTAAATAAAATATTTGTTTGCTTAATTATTGTCTGATCGATTTTTTCTCTTATAACTGCGTCAGTGTGTTAAATAAAGATTTCCCCTCACAATTGAGAAAAGGAGCTAGCTTGGGGATATATCAAGCACTAGATTGTATGCCTGTCATCTAGGCATGCTGACTATATAATGTGCTGGCACCTGAGGTTAAGCCAAAACAAATAAAGTGCTTTGGATGGCAGGGGTTTCAATCTAGCAGCAAAGAAGTTCTACAGCCTGGAAATGTGATCATAGATTATACTTTGTATAGCCTCGGTCTGGTTATAGGTACCATTGGTGTTTCATCTACCTGTGGTATTATATGTCTTTGCTTGAAGGCCCGGTCTGCTGCAATAGTGAGAGTGCAGCCAGAGTTAAGATTGAGACTGCAAGTATATAATCAGAGCGATTTTCTCCCATCCGATTCAATACTTTAATAGAAACTTACTCCAGTCCTAGAATATATATGTATATATTCAACAAAAACAACAATAATCTATTACTTGTCTATAAATCTCCTAATATACACTTTAATGCATTATCAGTACTTGTAGTAATTTATAAAATAAAAAACAATATATTCTTTTTAATTGGAAAATACACAGGAAAAAAAAAAGAATGTTAGTAATATTTCATTTTATATTATCTTAAATGCAATAATAATACTCTTTATATTTGGAGAAAATATTACAAATGTTAAATATAATCTTAGTGCAATAAAAATACAAACTTCATCATTAAAAAATAAAATTCAATGTACACATTAATATTTTCTTTTATTATTTTGAGTATGTTTATCTTTGAGAAAGGTGGCTAGCACTGAAAATGCATTATGATTAAATTTTTTCTATATAAGAAGCAGTACTATTATCATATTTAAATTATTACATTTCAGTAATGGAGTTGTCATAGTTAATTAAATTTCATTTTAAAACCAAATGGTATGATGAAAAAAAGACATGATGATAGCTGGTAGAATATTATCATGCACTTAACAAGAATTATCAAAGATTCAAGATTGAATTTGAACAAAATGACAATGAAAAAACAAAAGATATTTTCAACAAGACAATCTTACATTATAGTAGTTTTAAAACTGAATATGATTTTGTAAAAATATAAAATGAACTCAAAATCAGTTATCAACTGCACAGGAATTCTTCAAACAGTAAGTATGGTTAGTGAATATCAAAAATATTTCATATAATTTGAAATTGTATTGTATGAAGAACTAATTAAATGAGTTTCATTTTGAATTAGATAATATCTATCAACATATATATATAAAATTTAAATGAAAATATATGTAGGCAAAAGCTAAAAAAAAACAACAACTATTGAAACTTATTTATTTATTTATTTAAATTATTATTTACTTTTCATTGTTCAGAATAATTACTTAAACAAAGTAAGGCCACTAATTTCTTACTCCTATGTTTGAATTTTTGTCTTCATTCTATCTGACTTTATCATTATAGTATTTTTTCTGATATTTTGTTTTGTTTATAATAATTTTTATGTGAAAAAATACATAAATACATATAGGTTTTAAAACAAAAATAATTTAATAATTAAACCTATTCTCTTTCAAATGTTTTATATATCTTGAAAACATATTTAATATAACTGCAATTCTAATGAAATTACAAATTATATTATACTGAAACATATTGAAATGACAGTAATGTTTATTATTTAATTGTAAATAAATCTTTCACAGTCTGTTCACATATTAGTAGAAAGGATTTAAATTTTGCACTTAGATTGTAGTTTACAATTAACAATGGCACCAGTTGCTGTAACGATTTATATTTTAAATTAACTAGAATTCATTAACTGAAATAATATTTAATATTTTTAAAATATATAATTGGTTTTCTTAAGTAAAAAAGTAAAATCCTAATGATGACTATAGGAATAATTTCAGTGAAAAATTAAATTCCTATATTAAGATTCATGAATAATACCCATAAATTTACTATTGTTTAAACTGGGTTTAATTATTTTCTTTTCTTTTCATTTTAATTTTTAAAGCAAATTTATTTTGCAATAAACATTTTTATTATTTACTTTAATGGTTTTGTAGTAAACAAAGAAATAATGACTCATCATATTTAAAGAAAAAATAATTTTTATTTCCAACAGATAAATTACTTTTCTGTAATATTAAAAAAAGGAAACTGATTGTGTGTGCTTATATATATCCCTAGTAATAATAATTAAAAATCTGTTTTTATTTTATGACTTCTAGATCGTTATTATCACTACTATTTTTATGATTACAATTGATGTTGTTATATATGATTTTATGCCCAATTGCACAGATACATTAAATGCCTGTTTAGTTTTAAGACTATTCATTTTGTATATTTTTTTAAAAATGAAAAATGACATTTATTATAAAATGTGATTATTTAAAAAAAAAAAAAGTGAAAAATGTTTCAAATTTAGAGTCAGTGAGGAAGGATAAAGGTTTACATCTGCTTCTTACCATAGAGTAATTAAACTTCTAATCTACAAAATCTCAATTTTGATTTAGACAAGACAGACTTAAATATTATAAAACATACTAGGACATATTTAATATTATTTCTTTTCATACCAGATACATAGATAAAAATATTATTACATTTTTCCAACAAAAGGTTGGCTTATGAATAAATTATGTATGCTCTATTGCATCTTCATAAGGCCATTTAAAATTTATTATGTAAACTCTAAAATTGAGATGGTAAAATAAATTATATTAAGAGAGTGGCAAACAGCAGTAAAACTATCACTGACAATATCAAGTGTTATCATTTAATTGTAATGTCTTGTTGCTTAATTAATCCAAGCTGCCTTAGGAAAAACTTACAAATGTTATATAAAGATATTAGTTTGCAGGTGCAATATTTAGCAGTCTGAGTTTTTAACATTAACAACTTTTCCAGATTAAGAGAGTATATAATAATAACCCAACAACACAGATCTTATTGCAATGTTTTAAATACCAATCAACTTTAATATGTATAGTAGTAGATATAGTATTTTAGAAAATATTCTCTATACTAAATTTATTTTAATATTAATAATGCCATTTTTAAACACTAGTATCCTAAAAAATAATAATAATAATAATAATAGCAGCATTGCCAACTATACATTTAAATAATGAAGTTGTGGAAAAATAAATATGAAAAGGGTGATTATACAGAAAGTGAATTATTGGTTTTTATGCCGGGTTTGGGAAAAGATAAGGGGGATTTAGATATAAAGGTTATAGAGTTGACAAAGATTATGTTGTGGAAATGGGATAGAGCAGATTATGGGTAAATTTAGAGTGGGAAATGTAAAATAAAGTGACTAACAGGTTTATCTGGGCATAATTGCTGAGATATTCTTGACTTTGTTTAAGGAGAAGCCATAATACATCACATCACATCAAATATCTACTGGATAATATTTGTAGCACATTTTGTATAATAAACATACATTTTTTATATTCATCTGGCTAAAATTTTTATAATAATAAATAAATGTTACTGATAATTTTTTCCACTTTTGTATTCTTCGTCATGTTTTTCTAGATTAAAGATAGCCAATGCATTTTTTTTTCTTCACTATATTAAAAAAAACATACAAGAATGCTTTGTTTTAAAATAAATAACACCAAGAAACTATTGTAATAATTGAATTTATATTATCTAAAGTCACTAATCATATAAAATATAATAACTGGTTTTAACCTCAATGAGAATAAGCTAACAAAGAATAACAAAAAAGCATTTCTGATTCAAGTTTATTGTAAATTAAACAAAAAAGAAAAAAGCTGCAATTCATAAACATTATTTCATTTTTAAAGTTCTAATTTACTAATTCATAAACATAATAGCTTTATGACATCTGTGGTTTTAAAAACTTTCACTTACATGATATGAGTAGAACGCCTTTGCATTGTTTAGGGCAATAATAGAATGACATACCTTGGAATCCAAGGCCCATGAATTATGCTGTTGTGTTATTTCTGGGGCTGAAATTTCTTATGAGTTTCTGAGTTATACTATCATTTAACTACTTATTTTTTTATTACAAGAAGAACCAAAAATATTTTCCCAAACACCTATTATAAAATGCATTTTATTAACCATTGCATAAATGAAATAAACATTTTATTTAATAATAGCCCCAAAATGCAACATTAATGACAATAGCAAATTTATCAAGCTTTAAAAAAACTATGAAACATTCATTTACATGATAAAATAATTGCTTTAATAGGAAAGAAAAAATATACATACTCATTGTGCTTTCTCAATATATTACTATGATATCTTTTTTATATCTGCATTATTTATTTTTTTGTTAATAAAAAATTGGAAATATATCATAGGTATATATATACACACATAAAAAATAAATATTACACAGGGTTTAATATTATTTGTCAATTCAAACATATATTAAGTGAAATTAACTGTATATTAAAATGGAGCTATTTATATTAAAAAAAGATTCTAAACAAATAAAACACTATTCTTTAATTAATAAAAACAAAAACAAAATTTGTTTACATACTTCATTTGTATTAAATTTTCATTTTTTAAATATAAAAAATTACCAATTCATAAACAGACTATTTGATCTTATCTTTTGATATATATATATTGCCTAATAATCATCTTTCTTTGACAAATTTATTCTATCAAATTTGCATCACCCCCCCCCCCAATCTTTATATATATCTTCAACACTTTTTGTCATTCCAACTGAATCTCTAATCTTTCTAAATTCAAGTTGCTTTTAAACATTATTAATCTAATCCATCAAATTTTTCTTAAACTTTACCTATACATAAGATTAAACTTAATCTAAAATTCTCACGTTTTATTATACTAAGTCTTTTCTCTAAAGAGAAACCATTCTGGATAGAACATTACCAGATAAGGACTTATTAGAAATACCATCTAGGACCTACTGATTACTCAAGCTTGCACTTGATGGCATAACTGAAATGAAAGAGAATTTGCTGTTGGAAACAAAAACTATTAAAAGAAACTCTAATAATTGCTTTTTAGAATCATAAATTAAACTAAAAACAATAAATAATTTTCATTTCCTCACATTACATTTAGCAATTCAACTAAAAATTCATTAATTCTACATGCTTTACCAGATTTTATTTTAATTGTACTTTTTACAATCTATTCTCTATTATTGCCAGGCCTATTTTGTCATTATTTGCTTACATTTTAAACAAATGATTTAAATATTCTAAAACAATTAATTCTCTCAAACTACATCCTCGGCAGATTTCAAAAATCTACTATGTGAGTTAAGTTCTCTACCCAAAGATAGGTAAAATTAGGTAGAATAATTCAACGAATCATTAATACTTGATTATCATCAATGCTACTCTGCAATTGTCTGTCATAATTTAATTCTAGCATCTCAATTTTAAAGATCATATACTAGTCAATACTTATATCGCTCATCAATTCCATGTATTATTACCAATCTTTATTCAGATATATCTTTTATATACCATCAAATAGATCAGTTATCTTTATTCAACTTACTTTCTTTTTCCATTACCACGAACAAGGGTTTATTATTTCTATTTTATAATTTATTTATACATTTCCCCCAACTTTACTTTATTTATAGTAGGGGAGGGTGGTGGTGATTGAGTTGTTCTACTATAAATTAAATTATATTTTACTTGTTACATTTTTAATTTATTGTTAATTTATACACCTATTTAGCTGTTTCAATATTTATATTTTGTTTGCATTCTTAATTAATAAACATTTCGTGTGAAATTCATTTCTATCATCTGATACTTTCCAAATATAAATCTCTTTTTTAAAACTTCAGTAGCAAATTTTTGCTGACAAAATTTTTTAACCTATCATCTTTTATAATCTTTCTTCTTTTCATTGATTTACAATAAGATTCCATTCATCATAATCAAAATACATTTATATTTATTTTCTATTTGCTTTTCAATTATTCATATAATATTTATTTCTTCATAATTAGTTTCTAATTGGCATACATACCTGATTATCATTAACTCCTTAAAATAAGTTTCAGTTTTATATTCACCAATCTCCTATTGATAGGATTTGCACTTATAAAGCTACCTCTTGTACTTGTCAAAAAACAAGACCTACTACATTAAAATATTCTTTCATCACCAAAACAATTCTCTTATATGATCTTCATTTCTTACTCCATAGTATACCCATAATATTTCACGTAGAATTGTATTTTCCTATTTATCTTTAATAATTATTTTTAATTTTTTCAGATTTAGTCATTTTTAATACACCATATAACAATTCTAATATTATGTTAAAGTAGATGAATGGCTTTCTGCAGGATGAAATATATCTGCACATGAAATAAATTGTTTCCATATGAAAATAAATTTTATCATTTGATGAACCCAAAAGATCAAAATAAACAACAACATAGTGAAGGCAACTCATGTCTACAATTTACAAAAAAATCTCTCAACCTATAAAATTATTTTCATTAAATATTGAGAATGTATTAAAATCAAGTACACAATTGCATAATAGGAACTGATCACTCCTCTAATAGTAATAATCTTAAAATTCATTGATTTCACAATGCTAACTATTGTCATATAATAAAAAGCTGTATATTTCTTTCTATTTCAATCTATCAAAAAGTAAATGGCATCCATTGATATGTTCAAATGATACAGCAAATCACTGTTTAATCAAAAAGCATACTCAATGTTTACAAACATCCTAATACCAATTATCTTTACTTTCCTCAAGATCTTCATATACATTTTATATTTATTAAAACAAAAAACACTTCCAGTAGAAGCTTAATAGGCTAAGCAATTAAAAGTAAAACAGGTTCTCAACTTTTTAGAATATATAACATTAAATGACATGCATATATTTTAAGATATAAAGTCAGAAAAACATCTAAATCAAATGAAACACAATTATTCCTGATATATACTAAATTGCCATCTATTAATATTGGATCTATAGTTCCATAGGTGATATATGTGAAAATCACATGCCCATAGTTAAAAATCCCCTAGCTCCAAGACAAAAATAAAAAAAACAACAAGTGACTAGAGTCAAACACTATATTTCTTTAAAGAAGTATTAATCGAATATTGTCCAATCTCTCTTGCTATGAAAAATTTCACAAATTTATAACAATAGCTACCAAAAGACTCATTTTTTTAAGAATATAAAAATCTAGGTTGGAACAAAACTAGCAGGATTCTTTCCAATCAATATATATCTATCAAAAATTTGGAAATTACTAATAAGCATATACAATCTTTAGATGATTCAAAGAAAAAAAAGTTTGAATAAGTATTAAAAAAATAAAATTTCCTCAAAATCAAGTTGAAATGTTGCCATCCATTAAATTTTGTGTTGGAACATAGATTTGGAGAGTGTTAAAATAACATCTAAAGAAAAAAAAATACCACAATGACAGCCAATGAGATTGTGAATCGTATGTATAGGATACTGAACTTCTAAGGTCAATAATAATAATTAGATTTTTGAGGCCAAAATTGACAATTGAAAAGAGAATGATTAAAACAAATTATAAATATCTCTTTCATTAAATTAAATGTAATAAAACCAGTTAATGATTCACTTTTCTTAATTGTCAAATACCTCCAATAACTCTTAAAAAAAGATTTGGAAGTTTAAAATATTCAGTATTCTCGCACATGACAATGTTAATATATGATATTTTGAAATTTAGATCATCATTTTTTAATTGTTTGAAGTGTTTTAATTATAGAATTATATCATTATTTTTTCTATTATATAAATAATGATTTCAAAGACTATGCAATATTGATACTTAAAAAAAAAAATTAACCATTTTGTCTCCAAGGCTACATTATTTGAAATTTATATGCAATATGGCTAAACTAATACTACACTCATAACAATTATATTCTGCACAAAATGTTACCATAAGCATACATAAAATTCCAGGTAAGATATAACCCAAAATCGAATTATAAATCTTCTTTAATAAGAATTAATTATATATTACAGAAAGCAAATTTCAATAATAAGTCTCATGCTCTGGCTGGGTAAAATTTTCCTTTCTAAAAGACTTACAAAGCAATAATGCATTAAACAACTTAGCCTACCATCCAATAATTAACCAGTAAGTGAATATTCATCTATTTTTTTAGTATATAAAAGAAGAAATTGAAAAAAAAAAAAAAAATTAACACTTGGGATTGAAAGATTTATTAATAATACAAACTTAAGTGTTCTTGTATGAGATTGTTTTGTCCTGCAATAGGCTGGCTATTTCTCTTTTTATATATAATTTTGTAAAGTGCAACTAAAAGTGTCTTTTCTTTAGTAAAAACATTTGGTTATAATAAGTTACAATGACACCAGCATTAGAAGAGGAATTATAATGATGTCCACCATATGACTGAACAATGAAAATACATTGTGCTTGAAGGGATAGAATGCATAAAAATATTAATTATAATATCGACAAATATGTCGCGGAAATCCAAAAAGTAAATGAAGATTTTAAGGTAAGATTCCAAGAATTTGAAAAAATTAAAGAAATTGTGGAATGTATATCTTTTCCTTTTAAAAAAGATTTAAATGTGAAATGCATTAGCCAAAAAATTTCAGACATATTTCATATGGAGCAAAAGGCATTAGAAAATGAAATTATAATTTTACAAACTGATTTAATCTTACAAGCTAGAAAATTTGAAGAAGATTTTTGGAAATACATCAACCGAGAAAAATATCCCAATATCATCAAATGTAGCGAATATATTTATTCTTGTTTCGGATCTACATACCTGTGTGAATCGGCATTTTCATACTTAAAGTTAACGAAGACTAAACAACATTCTGTCCTGATTCCCATACTGAGGTTTCTTTATTATTATCTTTGCCAGGATACACACCTAATTATGATTCCTTGGTTAGAGACATGCAAACACAGTCTTGCCATTAATGTTAAGATAATAAAATAAATTCTAAATCTGTCTTTATCAGTAGCTAATTTGAATTAATAAATATTATTAATAATTACTCATGCTGCTTTAATTCCCATGGACATGAGTTTTTTAGCTTGTTAAATATTTATAATATTTTTTACGCAGGTAGATATATAAAATAGTATTTATTTCACATCTTCCTCCACTTAGACTATGCCTATGACAACAAGTCGATCGCAACACATTTTCAAAATAAAAAGTTGATCTTATAAATACAAAAGTTGGCCACCCCTGTTTTATACTATAAATGAACTGTAAACTTTTATAAGCTCTGTATTTTAATATAAAAAAGTTCCACACTCAAAGAATGGAATACTGAAAGTGTGAATGAATTCTTACTAACTGTGATAATGAACTATAAAAATAAATATTAAAATTCCTAATACTTATGATGTTGAATGAAATTCCCCAGAACATTTTTAGCGAATAATTACTTTGCTAAAATACATCTGAGTATTCTAGGATTTGATTAAGTTCTCAAAATCATTACAAATAATCATTCTGTTTTTTTTTTAGATCACTTATAGCAGAATTGCATTAAAATGTAATTAAACTTCACAATTATTCTGAGAATCTTTGTTATACTATTCTAAAGTGCGTACATTCTATCTCTATTTTCATCATTATCTTCAGAGAACCAATTTATCATTCCATATTTTCAAATCTTTACATAAGATTTCTTAATTCTTATTTTTTAACACCATTTTTCAAAATGGCCCTGAGTCACTGTTTTAATATTGAAGCTTTTATCAAATACAATAGATTTTGATACTTTTAATAATTCAACAAAACGACTCACTCTTTCTCTATTAATTTGCCATGTTTTTCAAGAATTCACATTCTTATGGAAAATAAATCAAATATTAAATAACATAACTATTAACTTTAATATCTATTGAATTGACATTTTCAATATGTTGTTTATTTAATAACTTTTATTTTTAAATAACCACTGCATTTTTATAAAAAAAAAAATAGAAATATAGTATTTTTAATTTTTTTTTTGCCTTAACACAATAGCAGTAAACATTAAATTTAATATCCATTGGATATATATTTAAAATATATTCTGTACATGAAAAACTTATTTCTTTATATATATAAATTAGTCCCCCCACTCTTTTATTTCTTTTGTAAATAATCTATAACATTAAACAGTTTATAATTACCTATTCATTCAGTATACTGAATGTTTAGTTTATAGTAAATAGAGGGATTTGAACTTAAGATTTTCAGTCTATATTCATTCTCCATTCCTATCTCAAACAACTGATACACATGACCACACAAGTGAAAAAAAAGAAAGAATGATTCCCAATATATGCAGAACAAGCATTCATCAGTTGGGCCAGATTCCAATCTCCCACATGTATATACAATCAATGCTTGACTTATATTAAGATAGAAATTCTTAATCTTAATGGACAGGCTTCAATCTTCTCACCCTTTCAATAATTCAACCATCCATTTCATTGAAAAACCAACAATGGAATGCTCCCTTGTGGATTTGATATTGCCTCTTATAAATGAATATGTAATGATCTGATAATATGAAGGATTAGATTGACATAATGTCTACATGGGTATGGCTACAATATCAAATTGACAAAAGGCTTCCAACATTCCATTGTTGATTTTTCAATGAAATGGATGACTGAATTGTTGGAAGGGTGAGAAGATTGAAGCCCGTCCATTAAAGTTTAAGAAATTGTTATCTTAATATAAACTGAGCACTGGTTTTGCATGAAATATGTATATTGGGGATCATTTATCTTTTTCATATCTATGTAGTCATGTGTATCAGTTGTTTGAGGTGGAGTGGGGGATGAATATAGCTGAAAATCCTAAGTTCAAATCCTTCTATTTAATTGCAGTTTATCTTTTCCCCCCACTTACAGTAAGATTTCTATTAACTTATAAACTTAGCAGAAATTGTACTTAATCAACTGGATATTTTTTTTAAACATTTAAGTTTTTGGTTGCTATTTTCGGTGAAAAAGTAAAAATATTAATTAAGTAAAATTATTGGACTAAGTAAGAAATAAAAAATATACAAGTAGCTATAAATCAGCGACCAGATAGAAAACTAAATATGTAGTGCATTTAAAAAACAACAAACTTCTTGAATAATATTCATTTTTTAGAATCCAATTCAAAATATACAGATTTATAGATTTCTTGGTTGAATTTAAACGAGGCTCTTATTAATAAAGTTGTAAGCTACAATTTTAATTCTACATGGCTATCAATAAATTAGTAATAAGGGAAATGTGTTTTTACATATTCATTTTATCTTTTTTGATAAATTTCTAAGTTTTTCTAATGAAGGAAATGTTATTCTTTGTTGTATACATATAAATAACTTTTCCTTTTTATTTAACAGGAAATTTGAATTTTAAGATTTGCCTACTGAGAGGAAAGTTAAATATTGTTAAATGAACTTGCTTTCAAAGAATCAGGATTAAAAAAAAAATAACTGAAAGGAAAGGAGATGGGTGATGGGAGTAGAAGAAACTTTATTGTATAGCAACTGGTAATGTTTATCAATGAAGCCTGAAGTCAGCCTGCTGCTAGAATCAAGCTTGCTGAGTTGGTATCAACAAAACCTTGCCTAGAGCATAAAGGAAATGATTTAATATAGCTATAAAATAAAGACTGCTGTGAATAAAATTCAAAAATCCCAATTTGCCTCATTATAAAAAGAAAACAAAACACACAGTAAATTAATTTGAAGATCTTTTCTTATTCTTTATTATTGTTACTATTAATATCTTCTTGACTACTTTAAAATAATTTTAATAAAGTAATTTTATTTTTTTTAAAAAACCACACATAACTATTTATTATGTAAATCATTTTTAAACAAGCTACTAAAAAAATGGTTCTGACACTTTACGACAGTAGAAACAAACACAGTTTACACCATTCAGAATGATAGGAGCAAATGTGGCAAAAACACCATAATGTGCAATGCAATATGATGAAGTGCCATATAGAATAATGAGGGCTTATAATAGTGCCTAGGATATGTGCAACCATATATTTTGTTTACTTGGTTCCATGCTTTCCACTTTTGCATATTTATGGTAAAACATGGAGATCAAATTATAATCCATCAAAAATGATGCTAATAATAAAGACCTTGTTATTTTCCAATGTTGACCTTAAATACTAAAAAAAAAAAATACTTCATTAAAATTTTTCATCTAAAACAAATATTTTAAATAGGTGATGTGAAATTGTCACTCCAGATATTTATAACAATGAATCAAAGACAATTTTGGAAAGATAAATTGGTAAAATAACTATGATATATCACTATTAAAAAAACTCCGTTTGATAATTTAAGATAATTAAAAAATATATATATAGAAAATCAACATTTATTTATTTTAATAAAAATAATAAAAATGGATAACAGCATTAAATATCCAACAACTTAATCTGAAAAATATGCGATATTGTCATCTTTATAAAGATTAATTGTATCAGCACTTAACTAAGTTGCGAACTATCAGCTACACACCACTGAGCCATCATTGTCCAATAATGCTATAACAAATAAACAACAATTGTAACTAACACACCAAGCTGCCTGCAATTATATGATTACCAGACATGAACTTGTTGATAGCCAGTGGTAGGAAAAATTGAACATACAAGTGAATGCAATATGACACAGCTTTAACTTATGAGCCTAGCTTTATTTGTGCTGAATAAAAGTATTCATGGTTAATTTTCAGGTATGTCTTTTCTATATTATTTGTGAATGCTTGCAGTAGTCTGTTATTCCAGTGTAGTATCAAATTTGAGTTTCTTTCTGAATGAAATTGCTAATTATTCTTTTATTGCAATGAAAATGGGCTAAGATTTGAAGCATGAATCAATAAACTATACATCAGCTTATAATGACAAGCTTTGCTAGGAACCAACTTTGATAGTATAAGCTATAAGAGTAATAAATTCTCTATTAGATTGCTTCACTTAAAAGGAAGAACAACCTATTAGGTTCTCAAACTGTTTATCCATATATATCAAAACTGTTTATTTGTGCTTGGCTATCAACTTTTATATTTTGCATATCTACCTTATTAGCTATACTCCTATCAAATTCTCTATTAGCCTGTTCCACTTAACAGAAAGAACAACTTACCTTAAATTATTTATCCTTATATTGTAAGATACTTGTTTGTGACTGCTGCCAACTTTAATGATTTGCACATCTAACTTACTGGGTATACTAGCGGATTTGTAAGCTATTAATCAATTATTTCTAAATGAGAACATTTCTATCTTAAAGACTATTGATATTTATTTTAGTATTACTATCTAAAAGTAAAGTATTATGATCAAACATTCTGATCATTGTTGGTGATAATTTTCCACTGTTGTCTTTTATCCCAATAATTTATTTTAGTATCTTCTATTTCAATTTATTAATAAAAATGATGGGATCAAAGACATTCTAAAAAATTACAACAGTAACAGCTTTCATTTAGAGAATATGGCTGAGGATAAATTACAATGCAGTATTACAAATGTCTTTCGAAAAGTAAAGTTAACTATAAAAGATGTCATTACAAAGTTCAATAAATAAACTTGGGATTAGCATTTAATATAAGTGGATGCATTTATATTTCACAATATGGCTTAAATAATCAGCACTAAACCCATTACTTTTTTTTTATCTTTTATTACTCTTATTTTTCATCTTCTGGTATTAGGATGGCCCATTCATTTCCAAATGGTTGCTAATAGATGAATGACATATTTTTATTTTCTTTGGTTATGTTTATGCTTCACAAAAATATTAATATAGACATGTTCCATTCACTAATCAAGTTAGTATAAAATTAAGCACAAATAAAGAAGCAATTATGATTACTTTTTTAAAAAAATAACTAGCTATAATCAATCACAAAATTTATAGATATTTCTGCTCTTACCAAGCATTTCTATGATTGCAGTGTAGCATTTATAAACAATTATACAAAATTCAAATTATATAAATTCCTTCAAGTTAACAAAGTTATCATTACACACAACACTTCAAATAATATAATTGCATTTTATTAATTTCATTAATTTGTGTAGCAAATATTAATTATCTTTAAAAACATAATTTAAAAGACCTTCACCCAGTAGAACTTATATCAAATTACTAAACGTAGAACCTTATATTAAAATTGATTTGTATAAATAGTGAATACCAATAAACACAGAATGATGCAGTGACAGTGCCAATCACTACATATGACCAAATCTCTAGATTAAAAGGACTAATATATATATATATATGTTCTTATTGTCTTACATATTTCTAATTCCTTACCTACTAATTTCTAGTGCCTTTTTTATGATTTTATTTTATCTGAACATATTTCTATGAAATATTTTACAGAATGATTAAAATAAATTTTTAATACACAAATAAATAATGTAATTTTATACTATTTTATTTACTATTATCAATTAAAGCAAATTTCTTAGAAAACTGCAGTGAAAATACAATTCATTGTTCCCTCATATTTTAACTGCTTTTCATTGGCTTTGGAATTAGCACTCTATACAAGATATTATTTGTTAGCAGATGTACCTTTTCTCAAATTGTCAATTTATCGTATTGGAAATTGACAAATCATACTTTTGATGCAACATTTTCAGTATGGACAACTTTTTTTTTTTTTTTCCAAAATATGAAATGACTCACAAAATACTTTGTTGGCTGTTCTTTTCTTTGGATATCCATAAATGAAAATACTATTTATATGCATCACAGATTCATTTATCACTATAAATTATATTTTTTTCCGATTACACTGTTTAAATAAAATAGGAGAGTTTGAGATGCAACATGAAGTTGAACCAAACTTCTCAAAGATTAATGAAGCATTAATGAAACCAAAAACGTTCAAAAGAGTACAATCAAGCCATGAATTGTGCTATATTGATATTCATGACTTCAATTATACTATCCAATAAAAAAATGTAAACAAACAATAAAACATTGGAATTCGTAAATTTATTACATTTTGCAATATGCAGGCAGCCATTTTTTTCCATTTCTAAATGCCGTATGTGATCATGTTTTTTTTAAAAAAAAATTAAAATACAGGCAGTCCCCTAGTCACAAACATAATTGTTCCTGATATGTGTTTGGGAGTTGTAATTGTTTGAAAGTAGAGATCTGTAAAAAAAACACCAGAAAGGGTTTTCAAAATACAGTATTTATTTTTTATTGATTAGTATCTGGAGTTTTGTTTACAAATTTATCAAGAGTTAATTAAATTGTATTCTTTTTCTTCTCTTGATAAAAAACTCTAACATTCTTGTCTGTTTCTATTGCCCTTCGTACATGAGATATACGCTCTCCATTGGGATCACATTCTTCCATGTTGATCAAAAATTTGTCAAGATGCATGAAGACTTCATTCATATTCTTGATAGTCAACTCTTAACAATAGGTTCATTATAAGGTTCTTCATTTTGTATTTCATTCATCTCTTGTAGTTTAATCAAGTCTTCATCTGATAGAGGTTCTGCGTAAGATTGCATTAACTCATCAATATCTTCATCAGTGACATCTAAATTTAATTCATTCATTATATTGACTATTTCAGTTGCGATATCTTCAGGAGTTTCTTCAATGTCCATAGAAGTATTAATCATTTGTGAATATATTTTTTTTCCAACAACCTTTCATTGTTGACTCTCTTATTTCAGCCCATGCATCCCCAATAATATTTATTGCATTCTATATATTATAACTTTTCCAAAAATCTTAGTGTAGGTCCACCTTCCTTGTCAATTGCATTGATTGCTTGAGTCATTAATCTTCTCATATAATGCTTCTTAAAAGTAGCTATCACAGTTTGGTCCATAAGTTGTATTTCACTTGTAGTATTGTGAGGGATAAACACAACATTAACATCTGGATAAAAATTTTGCAGAGATTTTGGATGCTCAGGAGAATTGTCTAAGAGCAATAGTGATTTAAATGATAAATTATTCTCACTACAATATTGCCTAACAGAAGGCCCAAAATGAAGTGAGAACTAATCTTGAAAAAGCTGTGCAGTAGCCTAGGCTTTAGGATTTGATTTCCAAATGATTGGAAGCATTCTTTTATCTTTTCCTTTCAATGCTCTAGGACTTTCAAATTAGCATTGGCTTCAATTTAAAATCACCAGCTAAATTACTTCCAAGAAGCAATGTTAATCTGTTTTTAGAAGATTTATGCCCAGATTCAACTGATTCTTCCTTTGAGAAATATGTATGTATAGGCATCTTTTTCCAAAATAATCCTGTCTCATCTACATTCAAAACTAGGCATGGAAAATAAGCCCCATCTTTAATGATATTAGAGAAAGTGGAAATAAATTTGCTGGCAGCTTTCTTATCTGCTCTGGCACCTTCCCCAGTATATTTAATATTATGTAAAGATTATCTCATTTTAAATTTGTGAAACCATTTATTGCTTGCTACAAAATCAACAGCAGAAACTTCTTTTAATTCTTTCTTCCAATCTTCATGCAAACTAATAGCCTTAGCTTGAATAATTGATAAACTCACTGGGATGCCTTTTTAATGTTGATCTTCAATCCATAAAGCCAAAGATTTGTCCATTTCATTCATTACTCTGCCATGATTTTTTGAAACAATCTTTGAATAAATATTTCCACAATTTTTAACATATTCCTTAATTTTGTTCTTGTTTTTCACAATTGTATATATTGTTGATCAGTTTAAATTACATGAACATGAGATTGAAGCAAAAAATTCACCATTTTCAGAACGTCTAATTATATCCATTTTTGTCTCGACCATCTGGGGTTTATGAGATCGTGATTTCTTTTTAGTTGTATCAACACTGCAGTTTTGTTGTTTCTCATGTTTTTAATTAATAAGAATGAAAAAAATTCACCAAAACAGAAATATATACAGTGTATGTATAACGTAATCGCGCACAAACTACTTTTAAAAATAAGCAGTAATCAAGACAGTCTATGATGATGCTAAAAATAAAAGTAATCAATGTCAGAGAGATGGGAAGATTTATTGTATTTTATGTAGGTTTTTATTGTTCTCTAAAATATACTTTTAATTATTTTCTAAATTCCAAAGTTTATCTTTTTAGAAAAAAATTAATTACGAATTATATGTAAAGTTTTTTTAATCATGTGCATAGATAAAGATCTAAAGTCCAAACACAATTACGTAATAGCGAAATGTTTGTAACTCAAACGCTTGTAACTAGGGGACTTCCTATATAAATAAATTTTATAATACACCAGAAATGTTTATTAAAATTTTCTTTGGCTAATGTTGAAAGTGCATATATTTTATTCTTCCTTTATTATTCTCTTCAAATTCAATATACAATATCCGGCACAATAAAATGTTTTTCTAAGAGTAATGATAAAAGCTTTACAAAAAAAAAGTCATTGGGGGGGACAAAAAAAGAATATTGCCTAGAGCATATTTAATTGTGATGAAAGTCAAATATTTTGCTATTCTTTTTAAAAAAAAAAAACAAAAAAAAACAGTATAAGTAATTGATCATTAACCTTTTAACCGCTAATTTTATCATTGGTTGTATCAGATAAAAATCAAATCTTTTAATTGCCCAACTCCCAAACTGAAAAAAAAGCCTTTTTTTAAAACATTTTCCCTTAAATATTAAATTCAACTCACATATGTTTTTTAAAAAAATATAAATTATTTTTTTTGTTAGGAAATAAGAAAAAGATTTTTTTCAAAATAATTTTTATTTTTTTTTTTAAAATATTCAATTTCGCAAAAAAAAAATATATTATGTAAAAAAAAAAAAACCTTTTTTATATTAAAGAAAAAATATTTTTTTTTTCTTCTTCTTCAATATTTTTTTTAATTTCTTCAATATTTTTTAAATAAAATTGTTTTTTTTTTTTTTTTTCTTTTAAAAAATAAAATTATTTTAAATAAACATATTTTTAATTAATAAAATTTATTAAAAAAAAAAAAAACTCTGTCTTTTTTTTTTTTTTTTTTGGAAGGTTTTTTTTTTTTTCTCTCCCCCCCAAAAAATTTTTTTTTTGGGGGGGGAGAAAAAAAAAAAAAAAAAAAAAAATAATTCTTTTTTTTTTTGGGTTTATTTTTTTTTTTTTTTTTTTTTTTAAAAAAAAAAGGAAAGCAATAAAAATTAAGGGGGGGGGTGGGTTGGGGGGGGGAAAAAAACATTAATACAAAAATTCAGTATAAGTTTTTTTCTTATTCCTATTTTTTAAATCAATGAATGAGTGAACATACACTCAGTAAAATGTATGTAAATGTGTCCCCTCAATTTATTATTAATGAATTATATTATTATTTTTTAAAAATTTTGCTTATACTATAATCTTAATTTAGATATGTAGTCAAGCATTGGTGGTCGAGAGGTTAGCGCGACTGCCTTATAAGCAGTTGCCTGGGTTGTGGGTTCGCTTCCCGGACGATGCTATGACACATGAAAAAAAAAGATATGTATACTATATGGAAGTATGGAGGTGTTTATTATATCTATCTATATATAAAGTGTCTACATATGTGTTCATAATGAAAAATACTACATACTTGGAAGTTCAATATGTATAGTTCAATAAACAATACACATTCCATTCTAATGAAAGTTTATCAACAAAATAGGAGATGTATAATGTATGCAAGCCAAATTTGGAACAAATAATAGTTTATATTGTGATATTATAAATAATAATAAAAAAAATTAGACATTGTAGAATTGTATAGAATGAAATGGAAAGATTGTAAAAAAATATATATTTTATTATTTATTTAGAAGGTAATTTAAAAGCTATTCCAAAAGAGTTTATTGACATCAAATATATATATATTTTAACAGTAGATTAATGGGAATATAAAAGATAATAGCACAATCTTTTATACACTAATCATATAGCACAATGACAGTGAGTGTGGAAAAGTTTTAATTTTCTAAATATCATACCTTGAATTGAGACATAAAGTTTGCACAAAACAAACGTCAAAAACTTTATAGTGATCCTAGTTTTTTAAACATTATTGGAAATAATAGGCTTGGATGCTTTGAATTATAAAATATATGTTGTTGTACTTTATATATATTTAGCAAATAATCATTACATTTTTTTTGTTTATAATTTTGAATGGTTTTCCCAGTATTATTTCTGTTCTCCATTTTTAAAATAAATAATCAATCAAAATTTCATTATATAGTGGGATCACTGTATCTGGGTAATTCATGGATAACATAAATCTGTGGTTGTATTGAATGTTACACATATATCTCATTTTCAATATATAGTAAGTACAGATTTTTAACATGTCTACTGTATACAGTATGCATGTACATATCTATGATACAAATTACCCAAATTAAAAAATTACTTAGCACGCATTAAGATATTAGCAAAAGCAAAATGTTATACAAACATGTATGGGTTTATATTCCTACAGTAAATTAATATAATTAAATTTATAAATGCCACAAGATAAATATATCAGTAATTGCTCTTAATCATTTATAGAGCTAAAAATTATTATATTTATTATTCAATACAAGCGTAATATTACTAATTTACTTTCATCCATTTCTATTTATATGCATATACATCTTAGATATACTACAAAATGTACAGTTTTCATAAACATTTAAAACATAATATTTAAAAAAAGGCAAATGCCATCTGGCCCAGATCATGTTTTCATCATTATTATAATTCTATTAATAAGAAGCACATTTCTTGGACACATGTCATGGTATTACTAATTTTATGGTTTGAATAGTTTGTCAAATGAATTTAATTTTAATTGATATGCACTTCCAATTGTCTTTCTTTATACTTTATGTATGATTATTTAATTAAGTGATAAATATGAATTGATTTGGTTTTAACTAGCAATAATATTAATCTATGTATATTGTTACTTTTATATTTATTGTTATCCCTAATTTGGACTAATGAACACAGTGGCTACAGAAAGATTTTAATTAAGAAATACATTTTTCTTTTTCAACTTGAAAATTTACTAATAAACAACAATAATTAAGACTTGTTTTTATTCCTATTTTAATTGACAGTAAAAGCTTTTTTGGTGTAAATTTTATTTATAAAATATACTGCTCTTCTGTGATCATCTTTGAAAACTTATTGAACTGATATTAATATTTGTAATTCAGCCTGCCAACACTATTACATTGGACAATCCTAAAACATTTCCATGTCATATTGCATTGCCATCAGTTTCTGTTATGTGTGCAATATTTGAATGAAATTCATTTGACAAAAGCATGTTAAAAATCAATTAGAAAATTTAATCTAAACAAACAAACAATATTTCTAAGTTAAATAAAAATAATAGTTAGAAACAGAAATGGGTTATCATAAAGAAATATATATATCAAAGAACATTGTAAAAATTTAAATAAAAGCTATACTATGAAGCCTCATTAGAAAAAATTATAGATACATACATAGTATTAATAATAAAAAAGTATGATAGAATTAACTAAGAAAGATCAAAGATGAAATGCAAGGGTTAGAGGAATACATTTTTCTAGAAACAATTGTAATTAGAAATAAATTCTTACTGAGAGGGATTGATAGATATTATAAAGAATTGTAATAAAAAAAAACAACATAAAATAATGACTGAACAAATCATTATTAACACACATTTGTTGCTGAAATAATCCATCACAATTTTACAAAAAAAACAAACAAACATTTATAACTACACTGTATTTCAAAGCCATTAGTTTCTTATACGAATTCTAAGATGTAGAAGTGGTAATAGCATCAGCTCTGGACATTATAAATGTCATGCTAGATGGATTAAAAAACTATTTGGTTTATACATTAAATTACTCGAAAAAATATGTCAATTTCAAAAAGAAGTCTTTCATCAAACAGCTTTACACAAAAAAAGTGATTCAACCATATCGTGGTACTCTTTTGATCCAATCATTTTCTTCCATAATTGAAGACTATTTGAGTAGTTTAAGTAAACAGATTGATCCCATAATGTAAATATTCTTAAAAAATCTGTTGTTAAATATAACCTATAACCTTTCCAATTATTTGATTTACATGATCTATTCTTAAAAAAAAAATCAGTATCTTCCATAAATATTTCATAAAAAAACTTCCAAGTTCTTGAAGAATGACATTCCTCCCATTCAGACATACTATATCATATTAAGAAAGATATCACATTATTTTTGTATGTTTACTTTAAACAATATTATGTTTTAAAATATTTACTTGTCAGTATTTTCTAAAAATAATCTTCAACAATCATTCTTTTTTTTTTATTGTTATAACACAACATTTTGACTATTTTAAAAAGTCAACAAATTTTTAAAAGAAGATTGTTGATTATTTAAAATAGTTGATAAATTTCATTATAAAAAATAATGCTTTTTTTTTTTTTTTGAATTATTATGATGGGCAAATTTAAGTAATAAAAAAAGTCTTCAACAAGTTATAAACCCAAAGTCTGTACTAGAACTTCTTTGTCTTAAATTCTTTTTCCAATTATCTATAAATAAGAATCTTAAGTTGTAATAATCAGATACAAATAAATATTTACACCCTTAGTAAATTCAATTAATCACACCCACATGAAGAATTAAAAAGCTTAAATCAGCATTCTGAAAATAAATGAACAATTCATAAAGCAAAAACGTGGAAAATGCTTTTTTAATCATAAAAGCACAAAAGACATGACCAAATGAAAATGTCTACATCACAACATAACTGTTTAATCACACAAAAACAAAACTTTATAATATTCCTCTTTCTTAAATTCTTTTTTTTTTTGAACACACTTTAAATAATTTCTTTTTTAATATTTTTCCTTCAATTATATTTTTTAATGAAAAAAAAAAAACTTACTCTCTATTTAATCATTACATTTTTTTTTTTTTTACAAATTTTGTTAGAAAATACAATTTTCAAAAATAAATAAATAAATAAATAAATATTTAAAATAAAAGACTTAATTTCAGCATTCAGGGTAAAAATATTTATTTAACAAAAATTACTATTCACCAAAACTATACATTTAAGACAAATTTATATTCAAATTATAAAAACATTCTTTAAAATAATAAAAATGAATTTTTATTACATAAAATAATAAACAGTTATTGACATTAAATGTTTTCTGTTAAACATCGATGAGTTTTTAATTGATTAATTTTCTGTTAAAAAGCAAAACATTCAAATAAAAACTTTATTTAAACATCAAATACTTATTAAGAAATAACTTTAATAGTTTTACAAAAAATAATAACAAGTACATAAATTATGTGTACATTTATTTTTGTTTTATAATATCAATGAATCTATCTATAATAGTGCTCAAATACAGAAGCGTACTTACCTTCTATAGAATCTGAATCCAATTTCTAATTTTCTTTATCCTAGATCACTGATAGCTTCTGACATCTCTAGTTATTTTAGTTAAAATCTTAAATCTATTAAGTGATTAATAACTATTATACCACTCAGTTTTTTTAACTTAAAGTTTGTACTATTAAACAATCACAATGGATTATTGCCAATGAAATAAATTACATTTGTTTGCAGTGCTAAAGAGACACTTATGAAAAAAATATATACGAAATTACTTTTTAAAAGGGTAATAAAATTCATTTTTAATTTTTTAAAACCAAATTTAAATCTATCAAATCAAAGTCACAGATACCTGATAAATACATTTCTCTTACAATGATGATGAAAACTTTTTCTACTTATCTTACATCCTCTTTGCAATTTTTGAAACTGTTATAAATTTTAAAACTTTAAGTATTTGTCAAATTTTCTTACTCAGAAAATGAGTATTCCATATATTTCCATTTACCCAAATGTGACATTTGATTACCTTACCACCATATAGAAATTAGTAAACAATGATGTATTAAAATCTATAGTCCTAACAATGATTCAAAAAGTTATTGCCAAATATTATTTTTTAATCTTAATAAGCTATTTCAAAAAATGATTTAAATTAGAATTATGCCAATAAATAACAATAAAATACCATTGGATTCTCTTCTCTGATCTTGCCCTCAGAAGTGAACTATTCCAGATTCCTTACCTGATTGGCTAGTACCCAGTTGGTATCCAATGGGATTAAATCCTTCACTGGGGTTCGCGCACCAAATCCACATGTTTCCAATAAGGTAGAGAATCTGCCATTAAAATAGTCAGCTTTTTGGAGGCAAGGCAGAGAGCAATTACTTCTGACAACCTGAATACCTGAATGTGCTCTCCAATAAACCCTCTGCTGTCAGCAAGGATACTCTCTCTCATCATTATCGCGACATCCACGCAGTGAGGCAAGTCCATACAGGGACCAGAAACTGCTTGTCTGCAACCAACTTGAGGCAGGCTGTCCAATACAGCTAGAAGTCTTATCAGAGCTCATGAGGCAGATTTCTTATTTAGCTGAAAGTGAATTCCATTACTTGGCATGACTCCCTCAGCACTCGATTGTATAAACTACATTTATAGTTTGCTTAACTAATGTGTGTACATTTTGTAACTAATAAATTGTACATATTAATTGTTGAGTAGCTGTCATCATTTATCTGTTGGTTTGGAACTGAACCTGTAAGCCTAACCAAACACAACAGATTTGGCATAGTCAGACATTTGAAAAAATTTCCCCTCACGACTGAAAAAATTATAGTATACATATGCCAGTTTCAGCTGATCTGGTTTAGTCGGACATTAGAAAAATTTTACCTCATAGCCGGAAAAATTATAGTATAAAATACGCCAGTTTCAACAGATCTGGCACAGACAGACAAACAATTTTTCCCTCATGGCTGGAAAAATTAGAGTTAAATATTTAAAATAAATATTTTGCATATTTGTTATATTAATTTTTTTTTGAAAAAAATTACGTTCGCCATAATTTCATTATGGTGATTTATTTTAAAAAACCATGTAAATAAAAATTGAACGCAAACATAAAGGCACATCAATTTGAAGCTACAACCAATCATGAGAGCTTTATTTGCAAGACAGTGACAAAAACTCGCTCTAGTGGTTTAAAAGCTTCATTGAGTTAATTACAACAATAAAGACAAAAATCGATATTAAACAACTACAAACAGTAGTAAAAAATAATTATGAGTGGTGTCTCGCATAAATAAATAAGGATGGCTAATGTAATCAGCTCTATGGAATCTTTTGATCCGGCTCAACCTGAGAGCTGGCCAAATTATAAGGAGTGTTTGATTTTTTACCTACAGGCTAACCAGATTAAAAAACTTGAGCTAAAGTTAGCCACACTGGTCCGCAACATATAATATACTCAAGTCTCAATCTATGGCTGTAACCCCAGCTGAGCTGAATTTTGAGTATTGGACAATTCTCAAAGAGTATTTCCCCCCTAAATCATTGATAATAATGCAGAGATATTTTAATCACCGCATACAAGTACCGGGTGAAACAGCTAGAGAATTTGCAACAAGACTTCGAACATTAGCCTTGAAAAGTGCGATTTCAAAGACTTCATGATAGTTTTATTTGTGGCATAAACAATCACAATTTGAAGCTGAAAATATTAATGATTCCGGACATAGATTTTGAGACAGTGATAGCTCAGGCAGGGCTAGCAGAGACAATAGCTAGTCAAGCTACTACATTAAAAAGAATTACTAAGTATGAGTTGCAAAAAATTGAGCATAACATTGGGTCACCCAAATCTCAGTCAGCTCAGAGAACTCAGCATCAAATAGCCTATGACTTTGCTATAGATGCAATGAGAACATGCATAGGTATACAGAATGCCTGCAGCGATATACAACATGTGCATTTTGCAAGTGAGTCAGACATATATGGGCTACACATCTGAAATTATAGACAGACAGCCAATTTGAGAATGGAAAGACCCATTCCAAAAAACAGTAAAGGCAATTATAAGAAAGATAAGCAAGTTGTCTGTATAAACCATATCAGAGACAACAAATCAGAGTTTATACTCACTGTCATAATTAATGATATGCCAGTCAAGATGGAACTTGATACAGGGTCAGCAGTATCTATAGATTCGAGAGAAACTTGGGCGATAATAAAAAAACAAAAACAAAACTGCACCCTAGCAGTAGGTCAATATCAGACTATCAAGGCAATAAAATCCAACTGTTGGGTCAAACAACGGGAAAAATTACTATACATATCAAAACTGTATACCTATCACTGGTAGTGGCATTAGGTAACCATAGTGATTTAATAGGCCATGACTGGTTCAGTCACTTAGGGTTCAAAGTGATAAAAGTGAACCAGATCACAACATTATCAAAAATAAAATCTGATTACTCAGAGCTTGTCAACAAAAAGCTGATTATGAAAATGGATAGAAATTGGAATACCAGAATTGCCAGGACTGTGCCAGTGCAGCACACCACTCCAAGCACAGTAACAGGGTAGACTCCTGCAAAACTGTTATTCAACAGCCCCTTAAGAACTATGCTATCGACCCTGAAATCTGATGCCAAACATGAACAAGAAGATAAAAAATAAAACTTCAAATAGGAATAGCGGTCCACAAGATGGATACCGGCAGTGGTGACTCAAATAAAGTTTTTATACTGTTGTTGTGCAAACAGAAGTTGGTCATCATCATCATTTCCATCTCAAACAGCCAAGACTCAACCGCACAACAGAAGCTAACAAAAAAAGTAACTAACCTGGGACAAGTACATCAAGCAGGGAAGATGAACATCAAAGTGATGGTGGCAGAAAACATCCAGGAACAACTTCATCAAGCAAAGAACGAACCAAGGACTGTGAAGAACGAAAGCTACCACCAAAGCAGACAATATGTCATCCAATGCATCTCGATGACAATATCCTCCAGGGCTAATTTTAGCCAGGGGGAGGGATGTCATATCTGACCCTGCCTTCAGAAGTGGACTATTCCAGATTCCTTACCTGAGTGTCTAGCACCCAGTTGCTATCCAATGATAGTAGATTCTTCACTGGGGTTCACACACCGAATCTGCATGTTTCCAATAAGGTAAAGGATCTATTAAATAATCAGCCTTTTGGAGGCAAGGCAGAGAGCAATTACTTCTGTCAACCTGAATAACTGAACATGCTCTCCAATAAACCCTTTGCCATCAGCAAGGGTACTGTCTCTCTCTCTCTAGTCATTATCGCGATGTCCGTGGAGTGAGGTAAGTCCACACAGGGACCGGAAACTGCTATGTCTGCAACTGACTCGAGGTAGGCTGTCCAATATAGCTGCAAGTCTTACCAGAGCTCAGAAGGCAGGCTATTTATTTCACTGAAAGTGAATTCCATTACTTCACACGACTACCTCAGCGTTAATTGTATAAACTACATTTATTCATTTGCTTAACTAATGTGTGTATATTTTGTAACTAATAAATTATATAGATTAATTGTTGAGTAGTTGTCATCATTTTTCTGTTGGTTTGGAACCGAACCTGTAAGCCTAACCAAACACAACACCCATGTTTGCTATACTTATCTGCTTCAGAAATAGAATTCAAGTTTCTGACTGTAACAAACCACATAATTATTGTATTCTCCAGGGCTAATTTTAGCCAGGGGGAAGGATGTCATATCTGACCCTGCCTTCAGAAGTGGACTATCTCAGATTCCTTACCTGATTGGCTAGCACCCAGTTGCTATCCAATGGGATTAAATCCTTCACTGGGGTTTGCACACCAAATCTGCATGTTTCCAGTAAGGTAGGGGATCTTCCATTAAATAGTCAGCCTTTTGGAGGCAAGGCAGAGAGCAATTACTTCTGTCAACCTGAATGACTGAACATGCTCTCCAATAAACCCTCTGCTGTCAGCAAGTGTATTCTCTCTCTAGTCATTATCGTGATGCCCATGCAGTAAGGCAAGTCCACACAGGAACTGGAAACTGCTACGTCTGCAACTGACTCGAGGCAGGCTTTTTATTTTGCTGAAAGTGAATTCCATTACTTGCCACGACTACCTCAGCATTCAATTATATAAACTACATTTATTCGTTTGCTTAACTAACGTGTGTATATTTTGTAATTAATAAATTGTATAGATTAATTGTTGAGTAGTTGTCATCATTTGTCTGTTGGTTTGGAACCGAACCTCTAAGCCTAACCAAACACAACAAACATGTTTGCTATATTTATCTGCTTCAGAAATAGAATTCAAATTTCTGACTGTAACAAACCACATAATTATTGAATGTTCAAACTATGCATAATATGATGGAATAAAGCCATAACCTGAATTTATTCACTTGTTGGAATGTCTACATACTTTTTTTTATAAAAATTGTGTGTGTGCTTTTTAAAAATCCATATGGTAAATAATCATCTTAATATACAATGGTTTTTTAAAAAAACAAAATTGTTTTTGTTATTCACACAAATCATTCAGAAACACTACAGCAACAATTCAAAATAATAGTATTCACTAAATACCCTTTTCATTATATGCACATGCTCTTTTCATCATCATGTATTAGGATCATCAATCATCAAATTGTATAAAGTTATTAAACATTGTATTTAATAGTTTTGTATTAACTAATACTTATATCTCATAAATATGTGATAAAAAGAAATCATAAATAGGATCTATGTTCTTCAGAACTAATCTGTCAAATAGCTGTAAGCAGTGTTTTACAAAAAAAAAAAAAAAAAGAATTCAAAATACATTTGCTAATATGAATAAAATATTAGCATAAATAAATATGAATTTTTTTTAAACATGTTTATTCAAAATTTTTATTTTTTTACATTTCATATTTGCATAACTAGAAATTGTTGAAAAGATCCATTGCAATGTTAAAAGGTTGGGGTGGGGGGTATTAAAATAAATAAATATGAAAGTTAATTAGAAACAAGTTTATACAAAATTTGTAATTTTTCTTGATTTTATACATACAAAATGAGAAATAATTTCCATTTTAAACAGATATATAGTTTTCAAAGCAAGATTTATTAATCTCTTTTACATTACAATTAAAATTTATTATCAGCTGTTGTACAATTTTATTTACAAACTATTTTATAGATCAAATTATTTCATAGAAGTCCAATGTGTGCACATAAATATAACTATAATGCATTATATAACTAGTATATAGGATTTGATATGTTTTATTATTTATTAAGCGTGATACTTTTTACAGATTGGCACTGAATAACATTAGCACTATTTATAATCTCAATTGAAAAAATTGCTAGTTTGTAGCAAAAATGCTATAATCAATATGACAACTGACAATACCCAGCATATGCAGCTGAAATGACATATGTTATGCATTGCTTTTATAATAAAAAGCTATTAAATGGTTTCTGAGGCATGTAATTAAATCTATGAAGTGGAAAAAATCCCAGAAAAATGGTGAATTATTATTGATGTTTTAAAAAAAAGAGATAAAGAAACAGAAAATTAGCTAAGTTAGATACCAAATATTTAAATGGTAATAAAAATCCAGATGATTGGATGAATGTAGTAGTAATATTGATATTTAAAAAAGGTGATAAAAAATATACCGGAGTATATTTTTCTAGCTTAGACTTTTTATTTTCCTCTTCAAAGTTATTTGTTTGGTGCATAAATTGTATAAAAATACAACTATTGGAAGTTCACCTTGTGTGATTTGGCACAGTTGGTAGAGCATCTGACCTGAGAGCAGGAGCCAAGGATTAATTCTGGCACTTGCAGTTTTGGTGTCCGACTATCAGTTCTACACAAAACCTTTATCAAGATAATTATAACTCATCTACAGCAAACTATGAATTCAAACCAAGCTAAAGAACAAGGTAGATTTAAAAGTACCACAGTGGATCACATCCAAGTATTGAGATTAATAAATTTGAATTGCCACTATGGTTTAGATGTTAATCTATAAGAATTTCCAAGAGTGATTAAAATTTGGTACTACAAGATACAGATCCAGGTTATTATAAATTTCTGAAGAATATTTATTCAAAACACAATAGCAGAGATTAGATTATATGATGATACTAAGAAGATAAACATTGAAAAGGGTGTATGGCAGACTGACTGCATATCTCAAAAAACATTTTACAGAAGTTTTGTAGATTAAAATGGGAAACTAAACAAATAAAAGCAAATGAAGATTTAAGTCATCGAGATTTTGCAGATAATGTGATTCTATTTGCATATAATATTCCAGTTTCAAAAAGTGTTGCAAGAATTATCCTATGAAAAAAAAAAGGACTAAAGATAAATGTTAAAAAAATTAATGATCAATGGATTTTCTCAGAAGTTAACAACTAGAAATACCATGGTCAGATTATTAATACAGATATAAACATAATTGACAAAATTAATCAGAGAATTACATTTGAATGAAGTGCTTTTGGAAAAATAACTCGCTATTAAAAAAAAAAAAGCCTATGTGTTAGAACAGGGAAGTTTTTTATTTGTATTCTATTAGTTTTTATTAATGAATCTGACATGTGGTCTCTTAACATAAGAGCAAAACAGAAACTTTAGACTGCTCAATGAAATATGGAGAGATATATGTTAGAAATATCAAAAAGAAATCAAAAACAAAAGTGAACAATTAAAAAATTGAAATGGAGCTGGGTTGGAGATATTGCTAGAGGAGATGATAATAAATAGACAATTGAAGTTTTAAATTGGATCCCAAGAAATTATAAAATACTAAAAAGAGATGTATGAATAAATGTGGAAAAGGGATGCTACAGATTGGGGAAACTGGATTAAACTTGGAAAGACTTTCATCCTGCAGTCGATCAATAAGGATTGAAAATGATGATTAATATATTAATTTAAGTGTTGAGGTTTATATAAAATGGAATTAAATGAATTATCTGCTACATTATATTTCTGTAGACTTTCATCCTGCAGTCGATCAATAAGGATTGAAAATGATGATTAATATATTAATTTAATTGTTGAGGTTTATATAAAATGGAATTAAATGAACTATCTGCTACATTATATTTCTGTATTTATGTACATATAAATTATGCAAAAGGCAACACGTTAGTAATTGTGAATTTCATAATGTAAATAATATATATATATTCATGATCAAATTTATACATATTGTAATGGTAAATTTGCCAAGCTACACAGGTTTGAACCAAGAACCAAAGATATATTAAATATGTACCGTAAATCTTGATTCAAGTAAAATTCAAATAAAATGATTCAATTCAAATATATAATAATATTAATCGATCAACAATGATGATGATAATTTAAAAATACAAGTCCTCCCAAAAGTATTTTGTTTGTTTTTCAGTTTCAATAAAATAAAAATTGAAACTCTCAGGTGCCAAACTTTCTAACTAGAAAGTTTACTTTTGAAAAACTTATTTATGATCAGTATCCCAATGGATTGCATGATTTCTTAGGATTGTGGATATTAATTAGCATACTGGATATTAAAGAATATTGTTTGAATTGAGTTACAAACTAAATGGATTAATAATGAATAAATAAAACTGCTGCGTATATACTTGCAACTATTAATACATATACAAAATATTAAATATCATAGTAATAAAATATAAGTATAAAGTCTTATAATGTATATAATAAGATCTTACCACGTGAAATATTTAAACAGTTACAAACCATGGCCTTCTGCAGCTATTGTCCTTGCTTTCATTAATTCTTTTTAAGATGGTTTTTCTCCTTGTCACTGGGTGATGTTAGAGAGGAAACACGGCAGTATTGGTGACATTATATAAGATATAATATCAGTAGGTCTTGGGTAGCTCTTACAGCATTAGCTACTTATTCCTTCATGGCATTATTACAGCAGTCACTGTTGGTTTTGGAAAACTTCAGTGTTAGTTTTTGAATGCAACTGCATTTTCCAGGTATTTTGGTTGGTGTGTTTTCTGTTGCCTAGGCAAACATGGTAGATGATTTTTTGCTAAATAAAATCATCACACTAGCTTTATAACAGGAGTATTGAAAAATACTTTAAAAACAGTCAGCTAAATAGGCTATCTAGGTCATGGGTGAAAGTAATTTCAATTAACCAGTTATTTCTCTCCTCTGCATTGCATCGTTACAACATTGCTTCTTACATTGAGTCTAAAGTAGCTTAGATTGCCTGGATTGGGATGCAACGTTAGATTCGCCTGGAATGAATTAATTACTTATTTCAGACCTATTTACACTTATTTGATGTTTTTCAACAAAATGTTATTCAAACAACAGGCATTCTTCACCCGCTGATTATTAAGGTGTGATCTCTTTTTCTTGGCAACATGTTTTTTGGAAAACATGTTGGGGAAATAAATTTACAAATATTATGTCATAATTTGATGCATAAACAAATGAAGAAAAAAAAAGTTTTTTTCTCCCTGTTTCTATGTCTACATTTGTTAACATAGGAAGAAAAAAAATTATTGCCAACCTTTAAATACAGCTCATTAATTTACCTATTTTTAATAATTCATAATTTTAAATAATATTTTCAAATCCACTATCAGATTTACTTTAAGAATTGATAAGTTGTTTAAATAAAACTTCCATTTGGAAGGCAGATTAAAAAGGGTTTGAAATGCTTTATATTTTCTAATTCAAATCTTTGCACACATCAAAACCATTCTTCTTCCTTCCTTTACAGAGTAATTAATCATTAGGTTTATCTCACATTACAAAGTAATTTTATGAAATATTTAACAATACTCATAAGCTAACTTTTTATTTTTACCCATTGCACCAATGTATCCAAGTGACATGCATATATGCATGGGCACACACATGGCAGTTTAAATATTTATTACTCAATTTTTTTAAACAACTTTGTAATATGACTATAATCTGAGATGCTATCAGATTTATTTTAAGTTACAATATATATGAAAAAAGAGAATTTTTATATTTCTAAAAAAAAAAAAAAACAACGCAAATTTGTAAAGTAAAAGAACTAATATAAAAATTCATGATTAAAAAGCAGAAGTCTTATATAATGCATTATAGTTATGACAAAACCGAATCAAAGTTAATATGAAAAGAGAAAAACTAATGAAAAAAGTAAAAATAACTTGATAGATCCTATAGTAATTTATGAGGGTTTCATGCTACATATACATGTTACGTGAATGAAAAAAAGATTTAACTATATATTAGAAGAGATAGTCTATTTCCCATTTTGCCATTATTGTAAGGTGCTATTCTAATATAATTTAAACAAAAGAGATTTATACCCTAAGCACACGCACTGTAATGTTTGTTATAATAGCCTAAAGATGTCTTGTTGAATACTGAGGATATTCTCAAACCAAAGCATAAGATAGACTTTTGAAAAAAGAAAAATGGCCGTAGTTACATAAGGCGAAT
This sequence comes from Epiperipatus broadwayi, assembly GCA_028023455.1. NCBI lineage: Eukaryota > Metazoa > Onychophora > Udeonychophora > Euonychophora > Peripatidae > Epiperipatus > Epiperipatus broadwayi. The sequence continues at coordinate 9,491,324 of JAQFVV010006222.1, forward strand.
CTAACACATCTTAGTTTGAGAGCGTGAAGTGACTAACGAACCAAGATGGTTTAGATTGGCCTATCCTATTAAATTTAGGTTCAAAAGATAAGATGGCCACTCTTTTCAAAAGTCTCTATTGTGCTTTGGTTTGAGAATATCCCCATTACTAACGACATCTTTGAGCTATTATAACAAACATTGCAGTGCATATGCCTAGGGTGTAAATCCTTCTGTTTCATTTAAATACAATCTCTGCACTAATAAATAAAAATGAATATCACATATATTGTAACATAAATGTGTTTTAAAACAAATATAACATTAAATAACTACACAAATCATACAAATAAATACAGATACAAAGATGTATATGAAGCACAAGCACACTCAATTCTGATAATTAAACAAATGCAATTTTCATTTAATATTTTGTTCCATAATATATATATATATTACTTATAAATAAATTTACAGAAATATGCAATATAAGAGAAATGATTATTTTAAGTTCATTGTTCTTAGGAACAAATGATTTATTATAAAAATAATAATGATTTTTTAATTTGTAATTTTTAAAGGCTGCAGAAAGGAGTTTGCTATTAACTGAAAGGAGACCCTTTGATTCCTCTTGGAGGCCTTAAAGGAACCGAGCAGGGCAAATTCCTAATGTCCACTCCATACGTTCTTGTCGTTGCAGCTGTTATTACTATGTGATTATTCATATAGTATACGAACATGGATGGGCTGCTCACCAACACGCATTAGCCAGCGTGGTGAGTTTATTGGCTTTTTACCTCTGAGTTTAAGATCAAGAAACACCGTGGTCTTTCTTCTCAGTGCCTGATAAGGCAGAATGAATGTTTGTGTAAATGATAAATATTTTTCCAATACATATATACAATTATGACAGACAAAAATAAAGCATGGCCCTTATTCCCAGGAGGCTGTAAAGTCACCAACCAAAGCTGCGGTTGGTGGCCGAAGGCGGAGGGTGCTAAGAATCCCCTGATTGCGGACCCAGGCTGCCATTTGATGACGACTTTTTATTTAGGTACTTACAACTGCAGATCACTTTCAAGTGAAGGAAGATTGCAAGAATTAGAAGAAGAACTGTTTTATATTAAATGGGACATTATTGGACTTTGTGAAGTTAGAAGAAAAGGAGAAGAAACAATTGATTTAAAAAGTGGACATATACTCTATTATAAAGGCACACATATTGGAAATACAAGTGGAGTAGGATTCATTATAAATAAAAAGTGGAAGAACAATATTGTGGAGATTGATGGTGTATCGGACAGAGTGGCAAAATTAGTTATACAACTTAATAGCAGATACCAAATGCAGATAATTCAGGTTTATGCCCCAACAAGTTCTCATAGTGATGAAGTAGTAGAAGATTTTTATATGGATGTACAAAAGGCTTTTGATCAGAGTAAACAACATTTTAAAATTGTTATGGGAGACTTTAATGCTAGAATTGGTAGACAAATGAAAGATGAAATTGCTGTAGGTAATTTTGGTTATGGTAATAGAAATGAGAGAGGACATAGACTTGTGGAGTTTGCAGAAAAAGAAAAACTTTATATTATGAATTCATTTTTTGAGAAAAATGTTAAAAGGAAATGGACATGGAAGCATCCAAATGAAGGTACAGCAGAATTGGATTATATTTTGACTAACAGAAAATACATATTTCAAGATTGTAATGTTCTTAATAAATTTAACACAGGAAGTGATCATCGATTAGTAAGGTGTAAGTTACGTGTTAATGTAAAACTAGAGAGACAAAAATTATTAAGAAAAACAATATTTACAGTTGATATTCCTAATCTTCAGAAACATTCTAATGAATTTAAATTAGAACTTACAAATAGGTTTCAAGTGTTAGGAAATTTTGAACATGATTCAGATTTGAATGAAATTAATATGAAAATAACTGATACACTTTTAAAAACTGCAACAAACATAGCTGGTAGAAAAAAGCAGCAATTGACTAATAAAATTTCTACTGAGACTAGACAATTTATGAAGAAAAGAAGGAATATGAAGATATACAAAAATGATGTATTAAAAAGAATTGAATATCTCGAATTTTGTAAAATGGTACGGAAAAGAGTTGAAAATGATATAAGAAAGTATAACTGTGAAATAGCAAGGAAAGCTGTAGAAGAAAATAAAAGTCTCAAAAATGTTAAACAACATTTTGGTATTGGTAGGAAATTTATATCTGCAATAAGAAAAAAAGATGGAATTATTACAAAAAAGAGAGATGACATCATGAAATTGGCAGAAGATTTTTATCAAGAATTATATAGTAATAAAGAACAAGTACCTCCTATATCTATTACATCTTCCGAATTGCCCAGAATTTTAAATGAAGAAGTGAGACATGCAATTAAGTGTATGAAGAAAGGAAAGGCTCCAGGAAATGATGGAATTATAATTGATATATTAAAAGAAGCAGGTGAAGAAATAGAAACAATTTTAGCAAAGTTATATACCAAATGTTTAAATGATAAAGATGTATCGGAAGATTGGAAGAATGCAGTAATAATATTAATATTTAAAAAAGGTGATAAAGAAGATATTAGAAATTACAGACCTATCAGCCATTTATCAGTTTTATATAAAATTTTTACCAAGATAATTACAACTCATCTACAGAGAACTTTGGATTTCCACCAATCAAGAGAACAAGCTGGATTTAAAAGTGGTTTTAGTACAGTAGATCATATCCAGGTGTTGAGAGAAGTCATAGAAAGGACAAATGAATATAAGTTGTCATTATGTTTTGGATTTGTAGATTATGAAAAGGCATTCGATTCTATACACCTTTCTTCAGTGATTAAAGCATTGGATCATCAAGGTATAGATCAGGATATTGTCATATTTTAAAGAATATTTATAAAAATCCAACAGCAACAATTAGATTACATAATGATACTGGAAAAATCAACATTGAGAAAGGTGTAAGATAAGGTGACTCCATATCTCCAAAACTCTTTACAGCAGTGCTGCAAGAAGTATTTTGTGGATTAAAATGGGAAACTAAAGGAGTGAAAGTAAATGGAGAGTATTTAAGTCATTTAGATTTCGCAGATGATGTAGTTGTTTTTGCAAATAATGCTTCAGAGCTGCAGGAAATGTTGCAGGAGTTAGCAGATGGAAGTAGAAAAGTAGGACTAAAGATAAATGTTAAAAAGACTAAAGTAATGTTTAATCGATTTGCTCAAAATATGAAAATAAAGATTGATTATGAAGAATTAGAAGAAGTTAACAGTTACAAATACCTTGGTCAGATTATTAATACAGATGGAAACATAATGGAGGAAATTAATCATAGAATTAAACTTGGTTGGAGTGCTTTTGGTAGAAATAACTTGATACTAAAAGGAAATATGCCTTTGTGTTTGAAAAGGATGGTTTTTAACAAATGTGTTTTACCAGTTCTTACTTATGGATCTGAGACTTGGATACATAATAGAAGAGCAATACAGAGACTTCAGACCACTCAAAGGAGTATGGAGAGATGTATGTTGGGAGTAACAAGAAGAGATCGAAAACGCAATGTATGGGTAAGACAACAAACAGGTGTTACTGACCTTATTGAAAAAATTAAAAGATTGAAATGGAGTTGGGCTGGACATATTGCTAGAAGAGATGATAATAGATGGACAATTGAAATTTTAAACGGGATTCCAAGAGATTGTAAAAGACCCAGAAAGAGACCACATGTGAGATGGATGGATGAAATAAGAAAATGTGCAGGGGTGTTGTGGAGAAGAGAAGCTAAAGATCGGAGAAGATGGATTAAACTTGGAGAGACCTTCATCCTGCAGTGGATTGATAATGGTTGATGATGATGATGATGATGAATTTTTAAAAAGTTTTATTATAAAAATATTTATAATTGTTTACTGGACAATTTGGCTATTTCATAAATGAATTTTTTTATTTTCCAAAAATATTTTTTCTATTTCTTGCCTATAGAAAAATTAGGACATGTAATGCAAAAATAAAAATTTTCAGTAACACCTTATAGTAAAAATAAATGCTCTAAGACAATTCCACTAAAAATAATTATTTACAGATTAATAGTTGTTCAATTTATGAGCCAATTTTCTAGTGAAAAGAAATTATTGACGTTATTAAGAATGGGAAGTGATGCTCATATGACAGTTACAATATTGTATTTGAATTCATCAAACTTTGTGATAGTATAATTAATCAATTACTTTTATTATAGCTGGAAGTAATTTATCACAGTGAGGTAGTTCTTTTTTGTAAAAAAATTCGGTTAGTAAAAGAAAACCTAGAGAGCAAACCATTAAATATTTAATTCATATTTATTTGTCAATATCATTGATTGATAATTACAGTTTAATAAAGATAATTTTTATTATAATGAATTTTAATCCAGATCTTTTTTCTTCCAACAAAAATTAAATAGTAGACACACATATACATGCACAAACAATTTAAAAATTATATCTATCGCCATCATTTTTAATTATTATCAATCCACTACAGAAACTCTCCAAGTTTCTACCTAATATAATCTTTTTTACCATGTCCAGCCCAGCTCAATTTCAGTCTCTTAATTCTTTCAATGATATCAACGACAAGATACTTCACAGTAAAGTATTTAATCTTTTTATTTGCTTTTCTGTTAAAGTATATAAATCTCAGATCCATATTTATTAAAAAAACTTTTTTTCAAACACATAATTTATACTTCCTTTTAATAGCATATAAAAGCGATTTACCCGCTGACGAAGAAGCTGCAAAAACCAAAATAATTAAATGGGCCGAGTACTTTCGAGGTTTTCCCTCATATTCATGGCCAACATAAGTTATAAATCATTTAAGTAATGTTGCTAACTAATAAAATATGCAAATGAGAATGCAAATTAATTTGTCCATTTTTTTTTTGAGATAGAAAAACACGTGTTCTATTGATGGCATTGTTATCACTGATAACAAAATATGCCTCCTTGATTTTTCTTTTGCAGTCATTGGCTTCAGAGCATACTATCTTGGGGTTGCCGGGTTCAAACACATGGCCAGCCTGCTTCTCATGTTCAAAGAATATTGAGAAGTTGTCGTTGTTCTTTTTTGCTCTTCTGTAAGTATAAATGTGTTGAGCAGCTCTGTTATGAACAGTGGCCTTGGTTTCCCTGTAGTATGTGGCACTGCATCCAGCCTGAGGGCATGCAATACTGTATATGACTTGAAGTGTCTGAGATGTATCCATTCTATCTTTCGAATTATTAATAAGTCTGTTAATATTTGGGGGAGTGCGGAAGCCAACCTTAAATTCACCAGTCAAAGTCTTTATTATCTGTTGTGATTTTAATATAAATTATTGATACCAAAAGCATTACATTCAAGTTTAATGATTAATTCTATCTACTGCATTTCCATCTGTATTAATGATCTAACTAAAATATTTGTATCTAATAACTTCTGATTCATTATTGTCAACCATTATTTTTTTACCCTTTTGTGAAATGTTATTGAACATTATTTTTGTGTTTTTAGCACTTATCTTTAATCATATTTTTTTGCTTTCATCTAATACTCCGGTAACATCTTCTGGAGTATATTATTTGAAAAAGATGATCTCCATTCCTTTTTAGCTTCCATTTTCATCCATAAAACACACAATGTAAAATTACAATAAGCTTGTCATATAAATTATGTTAATGTCAATTTTCTTAAATGTCACCATGCAACAATGAATGCCATTGCATTTTCATAAATATTCTTCAAATTTTGACAATATCCTATATCTCGATGTTTCCAAGCTTTAATCACAGCAACAATGCTTATAGATTTGAATGTCATTTCATAATTTATAAATACAAAGATAATAGCATAACTTCTCTTAATACCTGGATGTGATCTTTTAATTGATTCATATCCAAAGTAGTAATGATTTTAATAAAAATTTTATTTAGAATTAATGGAAGACTGATAGAGCTAATTTCTAATAGCCCATTTTTTTAATTTTCTTAAACATCAATGCCACTACTACATTCTTCCAATAGATATTTAATATGTAGCTTTGACATCAATTTCTCTACTTTTTCATTTGCTTCCTTTAAAATATCAATAATAATTCTATAATTTCTAGATATTTTTCAGCCATTCATAGATTTAATTATGTCTCCCAAAAAAATTGTTGTATTGTAGGGGAAAAAAAAGTTTTCCATTTTTTATTATTATTATATAGTTCTTGTTAGAATTTTTTTCACACATGACCCAATGTTATCTTCTTTTTAGTAATAGTGCTTACAGTCTTTTCTTCTTATGACTAAAATAATTTTCATTTTAATACCAGAATGTTGTTATACTTTGAGATTTCCATGCTCTTTTATAATTTTCATTGCTAATTCACTGATATATTTCCTTACATCAGCATTAACACATTTTCATATCATTTTACAGAATTACAAATATTCAAAATAATTATTGACTTAAAATTCTTTAACATCCATTCTTTTCCTTATATATATATTATGATTATTCAACTGAAAATTCATTATCAAATTGTTGCTTTTTCTATCTATACAGTAGTTCTTAAAAGAATATTTTATCTTTTTGATTTAATTAACCCTGAGCTGCCATCAAATTCTACTAATATTTTAAGATGCTTTGTAAATTTTAAGTTAAACTCATTGTAGTATTTAGTATGAAGGTTAAGAATATCAAATGCTAATATTTCTTAACAGTTTTTATCTGTATAAAAATATACATGTATATAATAATTTTTTAAAAATAAAATGTAAAGTAAATATATATTAACAAAAATCTTAATTGACTTTAAAAAAAAAGTAAAAATAAATTCTTAATTAAAAAAAAAAAGAGATAACAATGTTAAATTCCAAAGAAAAAATATTTTATTTGGGTGCAAAATGGCAAATTAAAATTTCAAACATTTAAAAAATTCAAAGATAAAAACAAAAATTAATTTTTTTAATTATAATTAAAACCACATAAATGTTTCAAGCAATTAAAAAAGCAAAAAATAAAACAAAATAATATGAGCATGTGTAAAAACCCACATTATATACACATTTAAAATATGAGAACTATACATTCCAAGCATTGTATCATTATTTAAACTATTTTTTTTTTTTAACACAAACTCCTAATACTTTGCAAAATATTTTTAATTTTATGATAAATTATTTAAAATTTATTCATGTTTAATCCACTGAGTAGTGAGTTTGGCCAACTACAGATACTATAGCTAAGACCTAATGTTTTTTTCCTTATATTTTATCTTCTCTTTTATACTGAAATCTATATCAACTTTCATTTTCCTCTAAGCATTTTTTACAAAAAGGTCTATATCTCTTTTCTAGTTTTCATGGTCCTTTTTCTATTTTGTATTGTTTTTCTCTTGTTTATATTATGTATTGTTTTTTTCAAACTGTTTATTATAAATATCTATAACAGGCAACAAATAAAGATTATTGACAGGCATTGACTACTACAATATCAACAGCAAAACATTTCTGTCTGGAGAAAAAATAATCAAACACTAACATATTCAATTTTTAAAATCTTATGAACAGAGAATGCTATTCATATGATAACCTGAAGTCAATATCATGTCGATAGTATCTAATAATAATTCAACATATAAGAGATTTCAATGCTTGGCAGTCAGATTTGTTATATATTAATTGTTATCTTCTTATAAACAAACTGCCTATAATTAATATTATAAATATATATTTAATATGTTTAATAGGTATTCAAATCTTTATCCCATTTGAAAAATGTAGCTTCACCTGAAATACAAATATAACTGAATAAATATGATTTTATATTTTAGTTGAAGATCAGCTTACAATATTATAAGCCTACATTTGTTGGAAGAAATATGGATTTCTGATTAGTAATATATATTCACATATGATAAAAAAAAATTTCAAACACCAACTAGAACAAGATTATTATTTTCTTAATTTATTAAATTTATACATTAATTTATAAAATAATCTTATCTTTATTATTGCATTGTTAAATCCATATATTAAATCATCTAAGCTCTTTATTGCTGTTTTACAATGCTTTTATATAAGTAAAAGTTCTGAAGAAGATTGCTGGGGAATAGTGGGATGTAATAAAAGCATTGTAAAATGGTAATAAAAAGCATAGATGATTTAATATTATATTCATTTATACAATAGTGAAATACATTAAAGTTAAAATATAGATGCATACATTGCTTATAATATATTGTAAGTTGTTGGGTTACATGGCACACATTAATATAGTGTCTGTGCACAAATATATATAAAATTGAAAGGAAAAGTAGAAATAAACACAGACAAAAATTTTGTAGATATTTCTACATTTCCTGGAATAAAAATAAAGTGTTAAATAACTCTGGATTTAAAACATAATTTTATTATAATGAAAACATTTAAAAAAATCTGAATAAATATTAATATTATTATTATTCTGATTTTGAAATTTGAAAATAAGTATGGTGTTTTTGAAATCTTTTAATTAATTGGTAAATTTCTATTTAAGTGAAAACACATAGATGACACTTCAGTAGAAATCTATAAGTAGCTTTTGATTAAAATTGTTTTTAATCAAGATAAGAATTAAACAGAAAAAAACTTTAATTAAGGTGATATTATAACCTCACATCATTTTTATAAAAAGTAGTGATAAAAAATATTCAGTTTGGTTTTAATATTTCGAAAAGCAGTGGCCAAATTGGCCAGATACAAAGTCTTGGTAAATATATTTTATAAGAGCTGGCCAGAAGGCTTGCCTAATATTTTGAGAAGCAGCTGCAAAGTCTGGTTTTAAGTTTTTTTGAGTTCAGTTTGGTTTTAATATTTTTGAGAAGCAATGGCCAAATTGGCCAGCTGCAAAGTCTGGTTTTAATATTTTGAGAAATAAATAGCTGGCCATAAAGAATTGGTTAGCAGAGATGGTTTCCAGAGCTAAACAGATAGCCACATGAAGATGTAGCTGAAGTCAAGGCAGGAAATCCAGCAGCAATCTATTGATTCACTGGTGGAGTTTAGATGTACCTAGAAGAAAGACCCACTTCTCTGTCTCTAAAGCCTTAAATGCGGACAAAACAGTTTGCTGGCCTGAAGCTTATGAAATAACTGACTGAATGCCAACATACCTGATTATGCCTTTCCTGATGTGAAAATTTCCCAGACTATGCCTGCCCTGATGATACCCACCAGTTTGCCAAAAAATTGGTAGACTTATGCTGCTGTGTATACATGCAAAGAACCACAAATAAATGGCTCATGTCGCATATATATAACACAAGTTTTTTTTAAAAAATAATTAATTTAAAAATGATATTCTACAAAGTGATATAATATAAAACAGTATCATCTCAAATTGTTTAAACTATAATTTAAAAAAAAAATAATGCAAATAAATAATTCTGCTTGGATTAGGAAAAAAATCTAAGAGTCAGAATTAACATTTAAAAGATATTTTAAAATCATTTAGAGAAATAACCTATGATTGTGAGACATATATAGAATATTATTTTAAAATCTACTTTTTTTAAAACACAAGTAGAATTTTGACTGAATGAAATGATTGAATTCATTGACCAAAACAAATCTTTTTAGATTAATTTAAAGACAATTCTAAAAGCATTATAATTAATTAAGAGTAACCTGATTAAAAAAAGAACCTTCTAACCTATCAAAAAATTGACTGTACTTTTTAAAAAAAAAAAGCTGTGGTAGAGTTTGATAAATTTTTATTTTATTGATATACATGTATATATGTAAATTTGATGAATATTCAAAATGGAATTAATAATTATAAAAATTAATGTCATTTATTGTCTGGCAAGATTAAATTTGTTATGTTAATAATCTGTGCAACTCTATATATGTGTTTTAAGTAAACCTAGCATAGGTATTTGTATTATTAAAAATATGTTAAAAAGTTTAATCATGTATTATTGTAGGACAATTTGTTCCAAAATTACATGCACACCCATGTATGTGTGCATATATTATAACGATTGAACCTTGCAACCTTATCTGTGATACCAGGCCACCACTAGGCTATGCGAACATAGACAATTTATAAAGGCAGCAGATACATATAGGTGAGGTTCAACTTTATTTAACTGGAAGCCCCAATCACTAGCTCAGGAAGAAGCTGAGTTTAAAATATCACACTGCATATTTAAAATTTCTAATTCTTGATTTAAAAACAAAAATTAATAAAATATAAAAATAAGTTACTGCTAAAATTTACATAAACAAAACATTTTATTATTTATCACACACACATGCATTAAAAACAAAATTCTGAAAACAGAGTTAACAATTAAATATATTTAATTTATGTATATGCACAGATAAAGCATTTAAGATTTAATGCAATTTTAATATTTTACTAAGCATAAATATGCTACATAGAATATGCATATAACTAACCTAATCCCTTTTAACCTTAGGCAAAAATTTCTTGTTTAAAGCAATGCTAGCTTACTATTATACTGATGTGATCAATGCAAAGTGAGATTGTTAGCATGACACAATCGTGCTGAAAGAAATTTATATCTGTAGCATGATCATCATTAAAAAATAACGAATTGTAGTGAGAAGAAATGAGCATCTTCCTCATGATCATTAATAAATTTCATCAACAGACAGGAATGATCCACAGCCCAATTGGCAATGCAAAAAAAAAATCATTTGAAATATATATATATTATAACGATCAAAATGGATGTGAAGATCGAATCTAACCGCAAACTACATATCTGCTCTACGGGGCGCCATCTAGGCATTTAAACCTAGAAAAATTTATAGAGTAGGCAGATACGCGCTGTTAAGATTCCACTTTACTTAAATATTCCGATCGTTAGCCCAAGTCACTAGCTCAGCGGAGACGCAGAGATAAAAATCTATATCTTAATTTATATCTTAAATATCAATAAATAAAAGCCACTGCCAGAAATTAACACGTAAAAAATATTTATTTATGCACATATAAAATAACATTTAAATTTTGAGGAATAAGTTTAACATTTTAGATTTTTATATTAACTTTTAATTTTACATTTAACTAAGTTTCAATGAGTTTAATATTTTATTTAGATAGTCAAGTATGAATAGACTACATAGATCTGCATTTGAAAAGAAAATATTCTTCCCTGATTTAACCTTAGGCAACAAATTTCGCAATCAACTGCCGCCAATCCATCTGATACATTCATGTATTCAATGTAGCCTGATACGAATACACAAAATACTATACTGTCAGGAATGTACATCTGAACAATAAGTAGAAATAGAGAAGACATTGACTCTCCACCAACAGGAATGTGACATCTGTTGGCAAGTAGAACAATAAACAAAAAACTCCATAGGAATGGACTGCGGTCTTCTACCGACTTACAAACCCATCCATAGGCAAACAGAGGGTGTGTGGCGTATATCTATAATCCTGCCCGTAGCGGACCTCATACTACATCTACAATTACACAAATATATCCAATCCATTGAACCAATTCAACTACGAAATGAATAACCTAGGATTACCCTCCCTTAATATAACTTTACAAAACTATATAGCCATTCACGCCCGACTTAAATTTAACATTTAAATACGTTTGCACAGATTTGTTTAAAAATGTTGGGTATAGATCGGCTGCACAAATTCCATGGTCAAAACATTCCAAATTAAACACAACCGATCAAAATACAAAGTCAATCGATAACGTCAATTGCAACAGGGAATACACAAGGCCCCATGGCATTCATCGTAAGATGCCCGCATTAACATCGTTGACCTATATATTCCAATCGACTGTGAAAACCACAACATAATCAACCGTTAACGAATCTCTGCAACGTCTATACCCAACTTAAATGTAATGCATTTAATAATTTCTACAATAAATATTACTACAAATAAAAATAATAAAATGGAAATGATTTTAGCAAAACTTAACTATATAAATTTAAACAATCAATTATTAATTTGAAAATCAAATAAGAGTTCAGTTTAAAATTTAAATTAGCTGAATCTTTAAAAAAAAATCAATGACGAAAGTTCTTAATTACTTTTTTTTGGTTGTTGTTAATTTGTAAAGTTCATAGCTCACGGTAGAAGAGTCCAGGTTTCTGCTTTTAATTCCCGCGACGCCTCCATTGGAAGATAATGTTCTGGAGATGGCAATAGCTGGTTCAAGGTATCACAGTCTTTTCATTTTTCCTTTTTAAATAGAGAGTGTGGTATGTGCGTCCTACCACCTCTCAAACACACAACGCTGGAACTCCCGAAAAAAACTGTCTGGAACTCAATATTTATCTTTTTATAGTAAATCTCCAGATTGAACGAACAAAGACGTTCATTGGTCAAGCTAATTTCTTTTTATTTTCTTATCTATCTTTCATCAGATCATTTTAATTATACAAAAGCCCACGGCTAGCTTGCTTTTCAAACAATTTATAAACAACCATTTCCATTTACAGATTACAAGAATTAATTAATACCTGTTTTTATTTTTAAATCTTATACTTTTTTTTTTTTTTTTTATAAAAAAGTACGTTCAAATACTTATTTATTTGTTTTTTTTTTTTAAAAAAATATTTTTAAAGTTTGGCATCTGTGCGAATGTATATACGTTTAACAAACCTTTTAATTTTAGCGTTTAGTTTTTTACTTTTATTTGCGAACTTTTAAGTTTTTATTTTAAATTAATGTAACGACATATTTATATATCGTTACAATATATATATGAAATAATCTGAGAATAGGGACAGGGGTCTTTTCCGGGTTACTGTTCCAACCAGAGTGTCAGAAAATGAAGTGTAGGAAATATGTCTACGATCATTGACAATGGGATGGCTACCATTTTGGCCATGCATTCAAATGGGTATTATGCCATGTATGCTAACATGGCACAAGTGAATGAATATCCAATGCGCCTACCCATATTACATTGACATAAAACACTGTACATTTATCCACCAGTATTGATTCAACTATGAAACAGACAAAAATTAACCCATTTAAACTAATACAATCTTATGAATCTATACATTTATTTATGCCTATTTTCAAATAATTAATTTAAATGAAAATGGAAATGACAGTAGCAAACATATAAAGAAACAATATAAATAATTTAAATTTCCACTTTAGTCAAACAAGAGATTGTTTTTTAAAGTTATGTAATGCTTAAAATTAATACTTGAAAAGTTCGTATTATATAATTAAAGTTCATTTTTCCATGGCTAAAGGTTTATTGAAATCCATTTTGATGGTCCTTGATATGTCAGACAACTATGTTTACAGTTCCTTCCATCCTATATTGATATTATCCTAGGTGGAGATGAATCCATTGCTGACCAGTTTCCAGGAACCAAGACTTTGGAGGTCACCTCAGCTGGTGCAAATATGGGAAATGTAATTTATTGCATGATCACTACATTTTGGAGATCCATAATACATGTATAAAATGTTCAAATAACACGCAATCAGCAAGAGGAATCGAAATCCAAAAACTCCACTTAAAAGTTTTCTTTTTATATCATTTTGAATTCTTATCATCAAATTCCAGGATTGACCTTGCCTGGCTTGGTGCTGTTTGTATTGGCAATGATGATTTCCCCTGTGGACCATGTTCATTTGCATCATTATTGGCCAGCTTGCTTTAGAGCGGGAAATCAAAATTTTATCGCTAGTTTTTTAATTAATCTCTTATCTGACTTTATGCCCAAGGACCTGTTTACTTTATGTCAATATAGAAAATCATTTCCATTCTAAGATTAAAAATAACTTTTAACTTTTAAACTAATTAACAGCTTTTTTTATTCTTTTATATTAAAACAATTTTGTTTTTAGATTTTTAATTTTAAATAATTATATAATTAGTTTGCCATCTGTGTGTTATATATATATATTAATTTAAATAAAAAATTTATTATTTTTCTTTTTTTTATATATTTCTATTTGAGGATGATTTTATTTATAGATCTTTTCTACTTTTATTAGAAAGTGATTTAATGGCATATATGTATACCATTACAATATATATATATATCCTTGAGTGTCAAATAGAGCATATATGTAAAATTTAATCATTTTTTAAATTAAATGTCAATTCAAACATGTTCATTTTATATCAAGTCACATGCCTGTGTTCTAAATGAGTTTTAAGTAAACCTAATGGAACATAAATATAAACCTTAATAATAACTTGAATTTTGTATAATAGTTTTGTAATCATAAACATGATAATTTTTTATTGTATATTAATCAAAATCAAAAGGTTTAATTTATATGTATAGCCATATTCTAAAGACCTTAATATCATTTTTTTATTGTTGTTAAACGTGAATTCAATTATTAAAATTATATTCCATCATTATCTCTTGGTCACTGTAACAGTTATGGAATTTATGTTATCTCAACCAGATTGGAGTATAAGCTGAATATATGAATGGAGATATATATTTAGAGCTTAAGGAGCATCCAGTATGACTGATATATCCTAGAATGGTGCTAAGATATTCTTTAAAGTCCCTGCCCATTTTATTTGTTTTATTAAAAATTAAGTTTATAGTTGGCCAGTATAATGTACTAAGTTGGCCAGAGCATTGATGATCATCAGCATGTTTTAATGTCCAGCATTATTGTTTAGATTTTTCTGGTTATGTATTCTGATGGATTAGCACTTAAGTGGTGTATCCAAATTAAGGTTTAAATAATTGCCCAGGCTGGCAAAGGCTAAATAATTAGCCTGGTCTACAGTAGACTCATTTCTAATCCAGCCACAAAATGGATTGTTGATTTTATTCTGATGTAGTTTGATTGATGGATCATTCATGATGATGAATGGTTTCTTTTGAGTATTACTAGTACGTTTGGTGAGTACTTATGCTTAGTGTGACTTATAATAACCGTTGCAATATTGAATATTTTTATTTTTAAAAAACTTCATTAGTCATTAGTTAATTATTCTAAATATATTAAATAAGATATTTGCCTGAAGGTAATAAAGTTTAAAATTTTCTATACATTCAACATTTAATAACAGATGATGGAAATAACTCAACATATTATTACATAATAAGAAAGATATGTATCCATTTTTGATATACAATTTTCCAGACTTTTATTATTAGAGAATCTATTTGAAGAGCTTCAATAGTAATGCAGATTATTTAAATATAACTATTTAGTTATTCATTCATGCATACAAAAATAGTTGTACACACATTACTATATGCAGTGATGTCTTCATTCATTATTCGACAATAAATCTTTTTTTTTCCATCTATTAGTCTCCTTAATATTACAGGAAATAATGAGAAATTCTCATTTCTTTCTCCAGTTCTTGAAAAGCAATGGATGGAAGTTTCACTGTAACTCATTTATATAATAAGACAGAATAACATAGCAGATTGCATATAATCAAGATTGATCACAAGATCATTCTACTTTAACTAATTCTGAATATTCAAATATTACGATGGTTTGTCAAAACATCTGTAACAAAAATAAATGTTGATTTTTTATCATGATTGCAGCAAAAAAATTTTCATGATTATAATATTTATATTGTATATATTATTTATATTATATTATATTTTAATATTTATATTATATATGCCTAATGCATAATCAATTAGTTACAAAAAAAATATTATATAGAAGATGAAGTGGATTGAGAAATATTTAAAAATAAAGAAATTATAAAAAATCTGAGAAAAGATTGGAGGCTGAAAGAGATGTAAATGCTGAGATATAATGCTTGAATATGGTTATCTCCATATAGATATCTTTAAAATATATATATCATAAATTAATATATATAACAACAAACACATATACATATATGCAGTGCAAATTTTATTTGCTAATTGTTATAAATACTATTAAGTTGAGAGTAATTTTTCCATCAGTTCATGAAGGATATTCTTATGAAGCCAAAAATACTTGTGACAGACAAAACAACTCAAATCTTTGCATACAAAGTTGAATGATGCCTTTTAAGCAAATACTCCATTTGTGAAAACTCAATATGAGAAATGTTTAACAATTTTTAGTTTCTTGATTTCACAAACAACTTTTAAAATGCAGATATTCATAAAATGTCAAAAGTTATTTGCTTAAAATTTTACTGACAACATGCAGAGATTTATTTCTATTGAAATATAAATGAATCAGTATTAAAAAAAAACAATTTATACAAATATACTCTTATGAATATATATGAATATTTACTATCCTTCAGTTTTAGTATAAAAACTTAATTCTAAAATTGAGCAATATTTGATATTAATATTTAATAATTATAATAATATTATAAATCAAATTAAACATGATATTAAAATATTTATAAAAATTAACAAATAAAACTTCTAAATAATGAAAATTTTATTAAATGATTCTTCTTTCTTTTTCTTATGCTTATTATTTTTTAATTATATATGTTTAATTATTCTGGATAGTCATCCTCAGATCTTATACAAAAAAATTTTCATTCTTCATGGTTGATTGGTATGAATAACCACTTTTAAATAATGTCAATAATGCAATGTATATGAATATGGATTAAATATATACAAAATTCAAATTTTGTGTGTGAAAAAAAATACAAATTAAAAAATACAATTAATGTTTAATTTCCTCATTTAATCATATTGCAGAACACTCTTGTTCTAAATACATCTCCCAGAACTATTTTGCATGCAGACTCATAACAAGTCATTTTAATAAACTTGCAAATATAATTTTACTTTTCATTTCTCAACAAAGGGAGTAAATCATGTTTCCTCAGGCTATGACTTAAAAGCACTCTAAATGTTGAACAAAGGAATCAAGAATAGAATGAATCCACCTATTCTCAGTTACTCTGATGATTATAAACATTCATTCTATTCTTGATTCCTTTGTCCAACATTTAGAGTGTACAAACATTAGAGCAACTCAGAATAGGTGAATTCATTCTATTCTTGATTCCTTTGTTCAGCATTTAGAGTGTTTCAGAGCAACTAAAAATAAATGGATTCATTCTATTTTTGATTACTTTGTTTAACATTTAGAGTGTTTTTAGGAAAAGTGATTTACTCCTTTTGTTTACATATACATTGAGCTATGTTTAATTTAAAGTTTTCATTTATCAATGCCCATCAATTGAGTCTGAAAAAGAAAAATTCCTTTTTCATCGGACCACCAGCCAGTATATATTGCTAATAAATCAACAATGATATTGAAAATACTGAAACTTATCATTAGCAGCAATAAAAGAAAAGAAAAAATCGTATTTGCAAGTTTATTAAAATGACTTATGAATCTGCCTGCCAAATAGTTCCGAGTAACATATTTCGAACAAGAGAAAATCCTAAATGTCATATATTCAAGCAGTATTAAAAATTATTTACGGGCTGTTGAAATTAGTAATATTTAATTTAAAAGTAATATATGAAATGGTAAGCTGGCTTGATTAATTTGGAAACTAAGATCGCCACTAATAATAAGTTTCAGACTTTTCAGATATCAATGTTGATTTATTTACAATATATAAGGTTGGAGGTCAGATGAAAGCGGAATTCTTTTGTCAGACTAAATGAATAAGCAGTGATATATTAAAAGTAAAATTGTAGTTGCAAGTTTATTAAAATGGATAATTATGAATCTGCATGAAAATTAGTTCTGAGTAACTTATTTGGAATGAGTTTTCTGTGGTATGATTATAATCTTCAATGTTACATATTCAAACTGTAGTGTAACGGGCACACACGCTGTTACATTATTTATTTTAAA
Organism: Epiperipatus broadwayi; assembly: GCA_028023455.1. Classification (NCBI taxonomy): domain Eukaryota; kingdom Metazoa; phylum Onychophora; class Udeonychophora; order Euonychophora; family Peripatidae; genus Epiperipatus; species Epiperipatus broadwayi. Next base: position 9,509,114 of record JAQFVV010006222.1, read on the forward strand.
AATTTAGACATTAAAACGAAAAGTTCACATATAAAAACTTTTTTAAGAAATAAAAAAATTGAAAGTTAAAAGTCATTTAAACTTTATAGATATAAAATCACACAGATGAACAATTATTAGAAGAAAACTTTATTAAAAAAAGAAAAAGTTTTAAAACTAAATATTAAGAAAAAAAGCTTGAAAGATTTAAAGATAAAAAGAATGTACAATAAATTAATTTATGCTATTGTAAAATGGAAACGATTATTTTAATTAGTTAAAAGTAAACTAGTCCTTGGGCATTTCAAAATGTTTAAGTAAAGGTCAGATAGAAACTAATAGCCAATAAAAGAAATCCCTCAGGAAACGGACCTCAGCGAAAAGACCATCACCACCGCCATGACGTAATGTCCGCTGGATCCAAAAGTTTAATAATAAAAGGAAGTTTGGAAATAAAAAAATTAATTAGTGAAGAAAGAGCTAGGAGAGGATAGAGATGTGAAAGCAGAGGTGTGCTAGAGTTGATGGAGAAGGGATTGGAAAGATGCACTCTTCAATCCCTTCAGTTTTGCTAAAAAAAAGGAAAGAAAGAGAAATGACCAATCGTTTTCCTACATTACATACAACAGGACATTGGGGGAATTAACGCTGGATCCCAAACTGCAAGCAACTGATAAGGATGAACTTTTTTAAACCGTAAGAATTTTAATTATAAAACTTGTTCCATATTTAATAGAAATAGAATCCTATCTGACCAATGTAAATTATTATTAAAAATTAATTTTATTTGATGTATTTTTTTTTGTTCTGTTAAGTTTTATTATGATTTTTGTTTTTTTGTTAAACTAAACTTAATAAATGCCAAACTTAAGTCGGGCATGAATGGCTGCATAGATTTGTAAAGTTATATTAGTTTAATTAAGGGAGGGTAAATCTTAGGTTATTTGTTTCGTAGTTAAATTGGGTCAATGGATTAGATATATTGGTGTAATTAGTAAATGTAGTATGAGGTCCGCTACAGGCAGGATCATATTATACACCGCACTCAGGCAAAATAAGCCTATCTCACTGACCATCGGAAGCAGATGGTATTCCCTGCTCCTTGGATCACTCATTTTTGCCTATGGAATGGGATAGAAAGACGGAAAATGCAGTCCCTTCCTATGGTGTTTTTTTATTGTTTTTCTTGCCGGACAGATGTAGTATTCCTGTCCTGGATGAGAGTCAATGTCTTCTATAACCATGCTGTTCAGATTTACATTCCTGACAGTATGATATTTGTGCTGTCATATTCATGCTGCTTTGAATACATCGATATATCAGATGGATTGATGTTGGTTTGACTGCAAACTTTTGGCCTAAGGTTAAATCAAGAATAGAATATTTTTCTTTTCAAATGCAATCTATGTAGTCTATTCATACTCAACTCTTAAATTAATATTAAATTCATCTGTGCAAATTTCAAAAATAAAAAAAGTTAAAAATTTAAATTAAATGCTAAAGTTAAAGTAAGACTTAGGCTAAAATAATATTTCTAAATCTTATATATGTTTAAATAAATGTTAGTGTGTGTTATTACTGGCAGTGGCTTCTTTTATTTTTTTTTAATATTAAAAAATATTTTAATAAGAATCCATATTTTATATTATCTCTGCTGCTTCGCGAGCTAGTGACTTGGGTTGATGGTTGCAATAAAATACATATGTAAAAATTAGATCTTAACAGTGCGTATCTGCCTACTCTATAAATTTTCTAGGTTCAAATGGTCTAGTGGCGCTCTGAATGGCAGATACGGTAAGACTCTACAATATCCGACTGTTATAACTGGCCCCACATTGGGCACCACCAGACCATTTGAACCTGGAAAATTTATTTAGTAGGCAGATACGTAAGTTAAGAAAAATTTTTTTTATATATTTTATTCCAACCGTCAACCCATGCCACTAGTTCAGAGATGCAGAGATTTATAAAATATGAATTCTTATCTAAAAAATATTTTCAATATTAAAAAAAAATAAAAGAAGCCACTGCCAGTAATAACCCACACAAACATTTATTAAACATATATGTAATTTAGAATTATTATTTTACTCTAACTTTTACTTTAACATTTAATTTACATTTTTAACTTTTATTTTTGAAATTCACACAGATGAATTTAATATTTTATTAAAGTGTCGAGTATGAATAGACTACATATATTGCATTTGAAAAAAAAATTCTATTTCTTATTTAACCTTCTTAGGCCAAAAGTTCGCAGTCAAACTAATGTCAATCTATCCGATACATCAATGTATTCAATGCAGCATGAATATGACAGCAAATATCATACTGTCAGGAATGTACATCTGAACAGCATGATTATAGAAGACATTGGCTCTCGTCCAGCACAGGAATACTACATCTGTCTGGCAAGAACAATAAAAAAACTCCATAGGAAGGGACCGCGTTTCCGTCTTACAATCCCATTCCATAGGCAAAGGGTGATCCAAGGAGCAGGAATACCATCTGCTTCCGATTGTCAGTGAGATATGGGACTTATTTTGCTCAAGTGCGGCGTATAATAGGATCCTGCACATAGTGAATCTCATGCTACATTTACTAATTACACCAATATATCCAATCAATTAACCCAATTTAACTATGAAACAAATAACCCAAGATTAACCCTCCCTTAATTAATTAATATAACTACAAATCTATGCAGCCAATCATGCCCAACTTAAATTTAACATTTATATAATTTATTTTAAAAGAAAAAAAATCATAATAAAAACTTAAAAGAACAGAAAAAATAAATTAATAAAAATGATTAAAAAATAATAATACATTCAATAAAAAATTATTAATAACTGATTAAGTTTGGTCAGATAGAAATTTCTATTGCAATAATTTAAATATTGGGAAAGTTTTAGAATTAAAGTTCTTAATCTTATCTAATACTGGAATTTTAGAATTATAGTTAAAACTTATTAGAGTTCATAAAGTTCTTATGGTTTAAACATACTAGAAAAGTTTCTTTTTTAGAAGTTTGCAATTTGGGATCCAGCGTTAATTCCCCCGATATCTTGTGGTCTGCAGTATAAGAAAACGATTGGTCATTTCTTTCTTTTTTTTATAGCAAAACTGAAGGAATTGAAGAGTGCGTCTTTCCAATCCCTTCTCCTTCAACTCTAGCATACCTCTGCTTTCACATCTCTGTCCTCTTCCCAGCTCTTTCTTCACTCACTAAAATTTATTTCCAAACGTTTTCTTTTATATTAGAATTTTGGATTGAGCGGACATTACGTCATGATGATAGTGATGGTCTTTTCGTTGAGGTCCGTTTCCTGAGGGATTTCTTTTATTGGCTATTAATTTCTATTGTTTTTTTCTCTCCTATCTGACCTTTACTGAAACATTTTGAAATGCCCAAGGGCTAGTTTACTTTTAACTAATTGAAATAATCATTTCCATTTTACAATAGCATTAATTAATTTATTGTATATTCTTTTTATCTTTAAATCTTTCAAGATTTTTTTTCTTAATATTTAGTTTTAAAACTTTTTCTTTTTTTAATAAAGTTTTCTTCTAATAATTTTTCATCTGTGTGATTTTATATCTATAAAGTTTAAATGACTTTTAACTTTCAATTTTTTTATTTCTTAAAAAAGCTTTTATATGCGAACTTTTCTTTTTTTTTTTTTTGATAATTTAGAACTTTTCTTTTTAATGTCTAAATTTTTAAAATAAATAATGTAACAGCGTGTGTGCCCATTACAGTAGTAAAAATTATTTACATGCTGTTAAAATTAGTAAAATTTCCTATTAATTAAAAAAAAAACAAGTAACTTATTTTTTTAATACAATTAGCAATTTACCTTTAGTTTAATAAAAAAGCTCTCACAATTTATTTTACAGAATTTTTATATTTATAATTTTATCTGGATAAATTTACATAAATTTTTATTTGCATTGTTTTTTACTTTACAATTTTAATTAAATGTAGCTTTTTGCATTCAAATAATTATTATTTCTTTCCATAAGCTCTAATGGCAACCTCATGTATGATATATTTTCAAATGGCAGGCAGTGATTTGATTTCACTTGCTTTTGATAATTTTTAATTGTCATATTTAAGATGTAAACACAGCAATTATTTTTAAGCTTAGACAGTATTGATGTCATATTGTAACTAACTAGAGAAAATGTTCTAAAATAACTACATACTTAATATAATAACATTGAAATCAACTATATTTTAAAATAATTGTTCATTTTTTTTCTTTTGGAGTTTGACATCGTAAAAAATTTTTTTTTACAAATCTCTGATTCATAATACTTTTATATTCTGAGAATCAATGAAAATTTGTATCACACTGCTCTACAAACATTCAATTATGATCATGAAAAAATAATGTTCAGTAAGAATTTTATTTGAAAAATCTGTCAAATATAAAGACTGAGGATGAAGTCAAAATGTATTTGAATGAAAATAATAATCGGGTTAAAAATAAATAAATAGAAATAACAGAATTAAAAGTGAAATTTAAAAGTTTTTAATAAAAGTCATATAAAATGCCAAATTTTCTAAGCCAATAACAGTAAAATAAAACAAGTTTTGGTACCAGTTTGTTTTATTATGCAAAATACTAAATGAGAGCATGAAATCAATTGGCCCATTTTAAAGAATTTAGTGGTACCATCCATTTCATTGAAAATCTGAGGATGGAATGCTCAAAGCCCTTGCTGATGCCAATATTATTATCACACTCATGTTAACCTTAAGTAAGAGCCATAAACAATAATAACAAACAAAATTATTCATTATAATTTTCAAATCAAATCTGATATGAAAAAAATATTGAAATCGAAATTATTTAATTCTTTAATATTATTATAAAATGGAAATAAATATAATTCAGTTTTTTTTTTGTTGCATAAAAATAAATAACATCAAAAAAAGATTATATAACAAGAAATATATTATTGAACACATAAAAGCTTATTTCAGCTCTGTTAATATTCATAATATGTGTAATACAATGAGAGAAGTAATGAAATGTTGATATACTTTCATATATTAAATAATATATCTATTGTTTTATAATCTTTTTCAGTGTTATTTCTTTCTTTGATAATTAATAAAATTTATATAAAAGCTATATAATATTTTATAATTTTTTCAAAAATAGACATTATTACTTTACATCCATAGACACAATTTGTTTAGATTTAACATTAGGTATATAATTGAGTGGTGAACTAGCACCTTTGCACGTAAGTAGCCCTGACTATTTTATCATTATTATTTTTAATTTTCTCTATCTTTTGCTCCATTTTTCAATTACTCATTATCATTTTTTTTCTCTGAGAACATAAACTTACTTCTTCTACCCTCATCCTTTTTAATTCTTTTTAATAAATTCTTCTATCACAAAAACATATCTAATTCAATTTGTGTACTTGATTTATTTAATAATAATAATATATATATATTAGTTCATTCTTTTAATACATCTACAATTCTGCCCTTACTTATCTATTTTCCTCTAAATCCACATTTTAAACATTGCCTATCATTTTTCCTCTTACTATTTATTAAGTCAATTTTTACTAAGAGATTTATGCTATTCTCTAAAAAAAGGAAAAACTTTTACCTCAATTTTGCATTTGATGCTTGGCACAATAATCACATTTTCTTATTAAAATTCTATTTTTTAATCTATATTTGTAAGAATTAACTAATTTCTGAATATTTTAATTCATTGACCCATTCTATACAAGACTTTTTCTAATGAATTTCTTTTATAACCCTAGTTATACAAGAATTTGTCCTTATTTAAAAAATATCCAACATACACAAAATTTACTAAAAAGCACGTAGTACTCTAAACATGAAACGAGAAAATCAATCTGTCCCATAAACATAAAAGGCTACAATTTTTTCCGATAAAACATTTTCATGATATATCATAATGCTCAATTTTTATTATTCACAATTACTTTAATTATTTGCATCCACAGCTAGTGATTTATCAACTACAATAATTTGGAATTGAAACTGAAAATATTGAAATATGAAGGTTAAGCGCAGTCCATTAACTATACACTAAAGTGAAGAATTTTTCTTGTGAAAAAGATGTAAACTTTATCTTTCATTTAGTGGCTATCAATGCAGTATTTAAGATATTTCTTCATTTAATATAGCATCAAAGTATGGTGTCATTTTCAATTATGTACTTGTGATAAAAAATATGGTAATGAAAAAAAAAAAGAGAATAAATCTATAAAATTGAATGATGTAATGAAATGTGGAACAAATCACATATGAAAGTTGATAACTGTTTGAATGTATAGGTATATTATTTTTTTGCATGGTTCATGAGACTTTCCAGATTAAAGATTTAACTAGATTAAGAATAATATAGCAATATATTTCCTAACCTTCTTTTGTTTATGAATCTCATGTGTCTTTAAGATAAATGCTATTGAACATTTAAACAAATACTTCATATTATCTCAAAATTTATAATACATTAATAAAAAACAAAAAATATATTGATCAGCACATAAATATTGGAGGATCGAATAGTAAAAGTCTGGATAAATTAATAGCTAATTATAAATAAAGAGATGATATAAAATATATATAAAAAAGGAATTGGACATAAAATTAATTGCGACTTCTGCAATATGTTTTCACTACGGTCATATAGAGAAACAGTTAGAGGTAATAACCAAAGAACATAACAATGCGATTAATAGACGAAATGATAAATCTGCTTTATACATTCATTATTTAATATATGGACATAAAACAGATGCTACAATAAATAATAAACCTTTAAACTAAATTAAAGATATTGTACCGGTCAAAACATGTTTATCCATCTAACATGAGTTGGAACTCACAAAATGTACTTCAAACCCAGTCAAGCCTGAGATTTAAGTCAAGGACCAGCCTGGATTCGAACCCACTCTCTAAGCCCCAGATCAAACACCTAATGGATAACATAACAATGATGGCACATGAGAATTAATTTTAATCCGGCCCACTAGCAAAGCGTGAGAAGACAATGAGACATCTATTAACTATGACTAAACTAAAATATATATATAAGCATGGCTGTAATATGTGGAAATGGAGAAAAAGGAATTCGAACTACTCAAATAAGTTAGACAATAAAAATATAGTTAATGTAATGACAAATTATTTACATACCTTTATAAATTAAGTACATTAGTATGTGCGTGAATGAGCAAGCGGTCTACCAAACGATAGATAATTATATATTGTCATTCACGCTATTATTTCTCATATGCTCTTTTATTAGCTAAATAATATATACTTTAGCACACATCTTTGGTGGGTCCAATACTAAGATGCCAATCAATTATTACAAAGAATTACAAAATATTGCCATTAATGCTTTGATTTACGGTTCTGAAACATGGTGACTAACATTATCACTTCGGGGAGCATTCTGAGATTCATTACAGATATAATACAAACTATTTTCACGCCATTACGGTTGTGAAAATAAATAAAATACATTTGAAAACATATTTGATTATATGATTAAAATACTTAATGAAAATTCTTTTAATTAGTGCTGGTAAGAAGAACGCTTTATTTTCCCCCAAGGCATATAGATACTCTTAAATACAGAAATAAGTTACTGACGGTGGGATTGTATAATAAGATTGAAATAACATTATAAATTAATAAAATTAATAATATTTGGCATTTATATATATTGAGCAGAGCGCAATTTTAATATTATTACAGCACTAAAATTAGGTCATAAGCAAAAGAAATAATAATAATACGAAGTTTGGGCGGTACTGACATAATAGCCAAAATAACTAAGAAGAAACAGTCGTGCTTTTGGACGAGAACGAAGTCTAGGCCCCCCTTCTTGGGTAGTGCTTAGAGAAAAATGGATAGGCATAGCGTGGCCCAGACTTTTGCTGGTATAACCGACACGAGGCCTTTTATCTACGAAGAAGTGAATATGCATAGCATGTGCCAAACTTACGAAATCACTGCCAGAGGCATTTTTATACTAAATAAATGTGGTTTCCGGATAGCTCAACTATCTACGGAACGAAATATCTATGGTTCGAACTTGTCGCAATCCCCAGATTAGAAGACTAGAAGCACGTAATATATCTATATATGAAGATAGCCAAATGTCAGTAACACAGTAATGATAAATGTCACTAATGACATTGAATAAATTTTACTGCTTTAAAATAAATGTCGCCAGTTTTAATGCCATAATTTATATAAATAATACACTATGCCGCTATAATATATATATAGAGAGAAGATTTCATTTAATAAAATATACACGAAGGTTTTATTTAATAAAAGAAACATTAAGATTTACCCCCTTCCCTTTTCTACTATTTAAAATAATTCAATCCCACCTTCATTGATTTTACAATAACTGGAATATATAAGTACTGTATTTGATATTTTAAGAGTATGTAAAAATAAAACTAGCAGTTATCAAAAAAAACTAATCGGTCACCTTTTCAGAATTGAATAACATTTATAAAATAAATAGGGTTTCAAAGCGTTAATTAGCTTGAGTTCTGGATTCACCCCAGGTAGAAAATCCAGAGTTAAACAAATAACAAATTTTTAAACTAGAACAAACAAAATGTTGACTCGTAAAACAATCTGGCGAGCATATTAATTAACTATACATTATATTTTAAGGGAATGTTAATAACCTAATTCATGAAGGTTTATTTAAAAAGAAAGAAAAGATTTTAGAAATTCAACTCGTCAGATTGCTTAAGATTGGCATATTAATAATAAAAGCATATATATAAAATCAAGTAATAAATAACTATAAATAAATGACTGCACCAAAATTAATGAAAGTTAGAGCATATGAGATAGGATTAAATTTATAGAAATTATTTAAGAGCAAATTACATATTAAAACAAAACAAAGTTAAATCACATATTAGAAGAAATCTTGATAGATGAATTAGTCTAGATTTAGTTTGAGGTGGCGGCTTGGAAAATTACCTTGCAATTTTAAAAGTCCAATTTAAAGTATGGCAAGTGCACGGCAATTGAAATGCAAGTTCTTAGGTGGCAGCAAGCTTCTATTAGCATTAAAGTTCTTAGGTTGGGCTTTTACTTCACTCTTGGGCAGTAGAATGATGCGGCCGCAGAAAAGGATGACCCAATAGGGCCGAGAAGGGTGGTGGATTTACACATCATTTTTTAGTTTCACAGCCATGTTAACAAACAGTTCTCACTAGAGTAGCTAATCTATCCTGTGACTCAATATTCAGCCATTTTATACTCTGCCCAGGTGTTTTTGGGATGCTTTTAATCACTTAGTTTTAGCTTTACAATCTAATCTCTGATCTTAAAATTCTTACTTTTTCTTTATCGATTGTTTTTGAAGATGCAACAGTAAGATAACGTCCAAAAATAAATTCAAATCTATTTCCAGATTAGAAATAGATTTGACAAAATGTTTATAAAAGAAAATCTTTAATCTTAATCCCCATTTTAAATAAAAACTTTAATTAAAATACCTTCCCCAGATTAAAACAATAGTGTTTCCATCCCTTTAATTATTTTTAGACAATTAACTGTAGCATCTTCCATCTTGGTTTTTATAAAACATATATTTTAATTAAAAAAATTACTTTAAAAAGAAAAAGTTTAAAAATGAGACGTATAATAAAATATTTACAAAAAATCAATATTTTGTTAGTATTTTGCTCCTATATATATATATATATATTTGAGCCGCACTTATATATTTTAATAAAAAGAATCAATAATCATAAAATTAATAATAATAAAAATGTTAATTTAAAAGTTAAAATTTTATAATTTAGGTGTGCATCTCAAATGTATACATAAAATATAAAAGGAACGGGATGGGATATAGGGTTTAAACACAGGTTAGTAGGTGGAAACATGAAGCTCAATCTTAAGCTAAGGTTGACTGCTTCAATATAAAGAGAAGAGAAATATATGAAACATATTACATTAAAAACAACTTAAATAATTGTATGAATATTTACAAAACTTCAATAAATTTAGTTAACAACTGGTCAAGTGGGCATGAATGAAAAATTATATGTGACCGTAAAGCTGTATAATATATGTATTATTATTGTATATTGTTATATGTACAATTCTTTGAAGTTATATCAAATCTCTATATGAAGATTTTATTCTATTTTACTGATGTTTTATTTTATGATTATTTTACTTTCATAAGGAACACTAGATAGTGTTATATATGCAATAATTGGTTAATGTTGAAATAAATTACTAACATTTGATAAGGCACTAAACTATATGCCGAAAAATGCTTTTTATGTATAATTATTTTTAATATATATACATATTTTCTATCTTAATATAAAATGAGTACTGATTATATATGTGTGGGAAATAATGATCAGGACCAATTGATGAGTGCTGGTTCAGCACAAAATATGTATATTAGAGATCATGTATCTTTTTCACATGTATGTGTTAATGTGTATTGATTATATAAGATGAAGCGAATGACTGAAGGAAACTTGAAAGTCTGTGTTCAAATTCCCTCTAATTACATCTAAAGCTTAAGTATATACATAATCCTTGTATTCAAATATTATATATATATAGCTATTGTACACACTTTTTTTTATTTGTTTATTATAATTTATATGAAAGAACAGCATAATGAATTTTAATTAATTTCTATTTTTAATAATTAAATAGAATCAGTTGCACATTTAAAAAAAAAAATATTGCAAATTTCATATAAACTGATTTAAAGATACCCCACTTCAAAAAAACTTCAAACAATTCTTGTTTTGAGAAAAATTCTCAGTTTGATACATAGTAAGAATGTAATTCCTTTGTTTATCATTTTTATGACTTACAGACTAATGAAAAATTTATAGACAGCTTCATAAAATATGCTAAAAATATAGATATGAGATTGGGGTTTTGCTTGATAACATGTTGCCATCAAATAATAATCTAAAAAAATGTTTTAAAAATTTTGAATACAACTAAAAAGAATTTGTTTTAACAATTAATGTTGAAAAAATTGAGATACTCTATTAGACAGTGATGAAAAAAAAAAAATCTTAACAAATTTTTAGCTTGAATGATTTCTCATTTAGGAATGTAAACTTATTAAAAATATTCTGGTAACTTAAAAGTTTCCATATAACAGATTTCAATATTTTCCTTATGTAAAGAACAATTAAGGAGATAGGAAAACATCATAGTCCTATTTTAATCTAAGTTGTATATAGAACTATTATTTTGCCCAATTTATTGGATGGAAGTGAGACACAAATTCCCTATCAATATAATATAAATAACATTTTTTTTTCATTTAACAATGCTATCTAGTTCTAAAAATATGCAAGATCATAGATCAAATAATATGTTCATCAATTTACTAAACATGAAGGTATTACAATTGGGCATTATGAAGTAAATGAATAATAACAGAGCATCCAAAAATAAACTTGAGCATGATTTTCATGGGAAGCAGACCAGTTTACATTGTAATCAGTATCTTAAACAAATTCTATAGAAATGCAACAGTGATTTCTTTATTTGGAGAATATATTTAAGGATGGAGTAACATAAAAAGCTCAATTAAGCAAACTATTGAAATATTAAAGAAATACCATCACAAGATATCAAATTAACAATATGAAAATCCATTGGCATGTTATATAAAGAATGTATTTGTGGTTGAAAAATGGATGTGTATAGTCTTCAAAAATATCATTTAGTTTTCTTTTAATTTTTTTTCTCCTTCTTTTAAAATTAGAATGGCTAAACTCATAAATGGCTGTTAATAATAACAATGATATACATAAATGTGTTTTTAATTCCATTATATCTTAAAGTGTTTGTATATTCATTACTGATCTGATATTATCAAAAACCTCCACCCCTCTGAATTTTGTCAGATGATAAAAAATTGCTCAATCATAGAAAAACAGATTAACAATATTATATTCTATCTACATTTTTTTTTAAAAATACATGTATACAATTAAAAAATAGAGAACTTTTAATAAGCTGTATTTTTAAAAATCGATTTGGCATTGTAAATCAAAAGGGGATTTGAACACAGACTTTCAAGCTCCCTATAACCATCTATTCTATCCAATACAAATGATACACATGACTACATACATGTGAAAAAGATAAATAATCTCCGTATTTCATGCTGAACCAGCACTCATCAGTTGATCTGGCTGGTTCAGCATGAAATACATATATTGGATATCATTTATCTTTCAGTCATGTATATAGTCTTATGTATCAGTTATATTGGATACAGTAGATGATTGTAAGGAGCTTGAAAGTCTGGGTTCAAATCCCCTTTAAATCCATTACATCTAGATTAAATATATACATTATACTTATATTTCAATGATCAGGTGGGTCAGCAATATGAGATGGCACTGAGAGTGGTGGGTCGTGTGAAAAGTCTGAGTTCAAACCCCGCTTATATTACATATATAAATGCAGGTTTAAGCCTGTACAATGTAGTAATATTAAAGATATTAAATTTTTTTAAACCAGCTGCTGCAGTTATTGAATATTTGGTTTAAAAATAATTGTATTGAAATCTTGTTTTTTTTTTTTATTTACTTAAAATTAAATTAAAATGCATATTTAAAAAATTTTATATGCATATATTATATTTAAATTTAAAAAAAAAAAAAAGAATTGTATAATATGATAATCAAACTTATAGTGCCCCCCCCCCCCCCCCAGTACCAACAAACCCAAAACTTGTAATTCAAATGTAGATATATATTAAATGAAAATGCATCTGTTAATTAAAAGTTCATAAAATTTATGGGCATATTTTGGTTAACATATCAGGGATATTTTATTCTTTTTTAAATATGTACTTGGAATTTCCATTCCTCTACACATTCTTGGAATATATGAATAAGAATTTCTGAAAAAGATAAACAACCTTCAAAAATGAATTTTATGCTGCACTAAACATCCCTATCATTTGTTTAGCAGTCATCAGCATCAAATTATCATTATTATTATTATTATCATCTCTAGCCTAATAAATGATTAGTAAGAATCAATAATATATTTACCTGAAATGGCTGGTGTCAAAGCTATGAGTGCAGAAAGTTTGAAATTTATAAACAAAATTGTAATATTTTAATAATTTCCCTCAATCTTGTAGATTCATTAATTCATCTTCTTGCAATCTTTAAGAATAAGGGTTGGTGTATTATAATATTTCTCAGCTAGACTTTAAAAATAGGAAAATTTATATAAAATGATCATAAAGTTAATGATGATAGTAATTTTTCCAAGCTTAAAAAAGTGCTTCCTTTGTATGAGAAAAATAAAATGACATAAGCTCTGAAAAAACCCAAACAAATCTTATGCAAAAAATGGATCTTTCATTTAGTAAATTAAAAAAAAAAAAGGGGGGGGGGGCGGGGCGGATATACTAGGACTGCATGTGCTCTACAAGTCCGAACTTATATACATAATAAGTGATAAATATTTAGTAAAAATTGAAAGGCATTGAATTTGTGGAGAAGATGTGAGTAAAACAGTTAGTTATGTACTGCATCAAAAAGTGCGAAGTCCATATAAAAGCTTTACCAAAAGATCTACTGAAAAGAGTGTCATCAAATCAATTATGGTAAGTGATAAACTTTGGACACTGAGACCATTTTATATGAAGTTTCAATTTCCTAACTTATGTCATAAGAAAATGGCTGGGTTATCAAGCAAACCGTATGCTTGAAATTTATATCATCATCATCCACTTTCATCACACGAAAGTTAAGTTTTATTATATAAAACAGACAAGAAATTCATATACATAGATGTGCTTACTTCATCTCTCAATTAATTATTCCACTAATCTTTTACTGCTTTTTTTTGTTAAATAATTTTGTTTTTATCTTAAAGTATAAATTAAATTATATCACACATTATGCAAACAATATATATAAGTTAGAAAATCTACATTATATATGCATTAAAAACATATTACATAAGGTTTGCTATTCAAATGATACAAAAAAAAAAAAGAGGGGGAAATGTTGTATATATAACTAGATTAATGACCACTTTGGTGTTTATTAATTAATTTTGGATGTTATTTAAAATGGACAAAAATCGGAGTTATTTTATTATTTGTATTTTGTTTCAAATCTCTCTTTGTAAAATAGCTTGGAGAGGGGGGAATTAAGATTATTTACTTTAAAATAAAAACAGTAAATTAAAATGATAAACACATTTGTTATTAAGCATATATATATATGTATGTACATATAAAATAACAAACATTTAATGTTAATGAGAAATATTCTAGAAAAAGACATAGTTCAAGATGGAATGATAAGAATCAAAAATGTTTGTGAGATCATTTTGAAAATAAAAAAAAAGATTGGGACTGACATTCATGGAGATTAACTGGAGACTTTTAGTCTGCAGTTGGCTACACATGGTAATGATGATAATACAAACATACAAAGTATAATCATTAAAAAAAAAGAAAGAAAAAACAATAATATAAAATGTCACTTTTTTTAAGAATGGTAATTTGAAAGCGTTTCAATTGAATTAATCCAAAATTACATTAATTTTTTGAGATCTGTCAACTTAGAGATGTTAGATTATATAGCAAAATTTGGAGAGATGTTGGAATTAACAAAAAGGGATTGACAATAAAATGCATGGGTGAAAGAATAAATTATCATTGACATGATTGAAAAATGATGCCACTAATATTGAATGAAGTTGGGTGGGACATGTCTAATGAAGAAATGACAAAATATTTAAATTGAATTCCAAGAATTTATAAAAGATTTAGGAAGAGACATTTAGACAGATGTATGGATGAGAAAAAAAAAAGTTGGGCGGAATGTTATGGAAAAGCCATGAATTGAAATTAAACTTACATTTATCCTACAATGAAAAGATATTTCTAAATGATGATGATATTTCAAAATGAAGTTTTACACTGTAATTATAAAAAGCCCAACACATAATATATAAACAGCATAAGTAGTTGATAAAATAGCTGAAATATCTGTCATATTAGAAAAACATTTGTCAGAATGTAGCATAAAAAAAAAAAATCTACCAATGCAATTTCTTTTTTTATCATTTAGAACCCTAAAAGAGTAATAATAAACGTCTGTCAAAAAATGGACACTAATTTCATTGATTTCAGCATATTGATTTAAAAATCTGACACACCTGAATTTAAAAAACTGTCAAATTGCTGGAGACTATTTAATTAGAATATCAGTATCCAAATTTATGCTCAAGAGTTTATTATTTCAAATCTGAAACTCAAGATTTATGGTTACATTAATTAAATAATGTAGGAGAAACAAAAACTGCTAGACTCAATCATGATCTCAGTGATTTGGAGAGAAAATTATGAAGCAATATAGTAAAAAAAATAAAAATAGTAGTGAAATATATATTGTAGAAGTTAATATACATCGGACTATTCCACAAAATAATTCACTATCAGCTTCACAAGAGAATATTTATGACCACACTGCTAATTCAAACCAATTGTTTTTTCATATGAATACTATAATATAAAAGTGCTGATATAATCAACAATGATATTAACAGTGATATAAACAATGGGTGGCTAAAAGTTTATTATATAGTTGAAGAAATCATTTTTTACTTTAACCAATTCAAAATTTCATATCTGGATAAAAAACCAGACTACCACTTTTGTTCAATTGCAAAACATGATAGTCAAATAAACAATCCTAATCATGATATTTTTTAAGTCCAATCATTATTCTTCCTAAACACATCACAGTTGCAATCTATATGAATGTTTTAGGGAAGCAGAATAAATCTATCATAGAAACAATATTGCCAAGATAATAATGCCATTTTACAACATGACAGTATTCCAATTCATATAGTACATAAAAAAAAGCATTAGTTTGAGGAATATGAGAAAGACCTTACACATCTCAATTCGATGCAACAGTGTTCTTATATCATATTAATAAATATATCAATGCAATTTATTACTTATATTTGTGGCATTACAACTTGCAAATCATAACATTCACATCAGAAAATTTTAAAAAAGAAACTTGACCATAAGTATTCTGCTTGTAAAGGCCATAAGCAGATTGCTTTAATAAATACTGGAGTGTTCAAATATATTTCGCCAATTGTAATGAGCTTGTTCTGCTACACCCACAAAATATGACAAAATTTCCTGTTTTTTTTATGAAAAGTAAATTTAAACAAATACTATTTTGTTAAAATAATTGGTTTGATATACATAAAAGTTGAATATTACAATATTAAAATGAATAAATAGATTGATAGCTATTTATTCAATAACTATATTATTTAATAAGCCCTAAAGTTTATTGCAATAATAAGAACAGTATGATCTATAGCAGGGATACCCAACCCGTAGCTCGCGAGTCACATGTGGCTCGCGTAACTGTTTAATGTGGCTCGAATTGCACTCTTCAAAAAAAGTGATAAAATATTTTATGTTCCTTGATGGCACATGCACACACTAAAAAATAAACATTTTTACAATACAAACAATAACGATATGCAGTGTCAGGTTTCACATTAAATAAAATATATTTTTCCCGTAATTGTAATTTATATGTATGTTACCAAATTTTTAATAAATAAAATGTATTTACATTTTTTTTTCTTTTTAACATATTACACCATTTTTTTTTTTTGCTGTACACATTTGGTTTGGTGCTATATATATATTGTGTTTAGTGCTCTTGTATATATTGTTGTTTTTATCGAGAAAGATCCTTGTAGACGTTTGGTTTGGTGCTGTATATATATTGTGTTTAGTGCTGGAAATAGTTTTTATCGAGATAGATCCATGTACACGTATATATTTTGCGGTATATATCGATGTTTAGTGCTGTAAACAGTTGTTTTTATCCGTGTACACGTATATATTTTGCTGTATATATATATTGATGTTTAGTGCTGTAAATAGTTGTTTTTATCGAGATAGATTCATGTACACATATATATTTTGCTGTATATATTGATGTTTTCATCGAGAAAGATCCGTGTACACGTTATTTTGGCCACATTAGAAACGGCGGATTGATACCAATGTGAATAGGCCATCCCCCCCCACCTATCTCCCTACATTGCAGGTTTAGTACCCAAGTCCATGTTTATAAATGTAATATGAAAAATGTAATATATAATTGTGGCTCCCCAAATTTTTTTAAATTCTCAACTGGCTCGCGTCAAGTTAAAGGTTGGGCACCACTGATCTATAGAATGACAAGCTAACTTTAGTATCTGTAGAATGCAATGCATCAGGGATAAATTAATCTCTATTTTAGCTAATTTTATTTCTCAATCGATCTTTTTGTTTGTTCCTTATATCTTGCCCTCAAATTATTTACGATTGGTTTTGAAGATAAAAGCTTATTTTTACAACCCAAGTACTAATCCAGATATTTAAAAGACAATTTGAAAATAAATATCTATTATTTAATTAATGCATATTATTGTTTTAAATGAATGCACATTTTAATTATGCAAATTAGAGTTTATGTAGATACACATTCATCTAGATTTTTATATATATAACTAATTAATGAACACAGTAACTCTTCTACCTCTAGAAGCTGTATCATAGCCCATTGCATTTTATGAATGTTTTTTAAAATATAAAAAGCCCTTGAAGTAGGCTAGCATTCTTCTATTTCTATGACAATTCTTAATTTCTCTGTTTCTAAAAAAAAAACCTATTTAAAATATTGTTTATTAGTTACACAAATCACTAATTCTTCCTTAGGAGTTATATCTGATATTGTTGCCATGTCTATTAATTTAGTATCAGATTCTTATTGACTGACATCTGTCAATGGATGTTTTCCATTTGTATTTTTTTCTAATACACCATGTGCTTGTAAAGTATTTTCTGATTTCACATCTATCTTCTCTTTTAACATTTTTAAAACTATATCACATCCAGACTATATCATCTGTAGTAAATCTGAAGGTAAAATTGCTTTTCTCTCATATTGGATTAATTGTAGGAAGAAGAAATAAATATATTCATGGGCAATTTCTTATAAATAATTTACCCAGGGATTTTCTCATTGCCATATTGAAAGAGTAGTATGTTGATGTAATGATGCTGAAAATATATCATTATATATATTTGACTTTAGTCATTTTCTTTATTTATTTAAAATTTGAATATATTTTGAAATGTATAAATAAAGTTGAATTTTCCTAAAAAAATTTAATATTTGTATTTGATGATGGAAATAATCTAATATATATTTACAATGAAATTTGTTTAAAATATTTAACAACTTTTTCTGCTAACCCATTTGTTTCAGGACAACATACTTGAATAGTTAAGTGAGTTACACCAGCCTCAAGGCTGTCAATTTTAAAACAATAAACAGTTAAGTATTTTTGAAAAGTGATACAATAAACAGTTAAGTATTTTTGAAAAGTGATAAAATAGTTAATCTAAAACCAATAATTTGATGATTTTAAAAGACAAATAGATATGACATTTCTTTTTACTGGTTAAAAAAAAATGTTACAACAGTATGTATTTCTATTGCTGTATTACATGATGTCAGAAAAAGATATATCAATTCTACTCTGTTCTAACTTACTGTTGAAGTCAGGGGAAAAAAACTTGAAAATCAGACACAATTTTGCTAAAGCAAGAATATATGAGAAAGTCTTAAAATATTTTGTTGATAGAAAAGATATTTATAAATATATTTATGTACATTAATTTTATAAAACATTATATTTAAATATTATTTAACCATTACTTCAAATAATTGATGGGCATCCGAAAAAACACCAGAGAATCAACAATCTCATCATCAACAACAAAAATAACCTACAAAAAAAACAAGAATAAAAGGGGTTTCATGGTTTAGTCATAGTGCATCCAATGTCCTGAACTAGAATTCAAATCTGTATCTGATAAACTTGTTAAAAGTTCCAAGTTTAGGGTTTCGTCTTTCAGGTAGACAGTTCATGGCCAAACCAGTAAGCCATTCAAATATCAGTCAGTAAATGGATACCTATAGATTCTTAATTGAAAAATTAAATGAGAATAAAAAATGTTCAAAGTTTCACAAATCAGGAATTTGTGAGCTTGGTGAATAATGCTTTATTCTTTATTATTCTTTTATGAGAAACTAATAGAAAGGCTTATGCATTGTGATAAGCTATTTAGAGCAACTTTTAAATAGCATACTTTTGTTTTATCTATTTAAGTCAAATATTACATATATAATGGGTAAAAAATATAACAAACTTTTTTTTTTTATTAGTTGATATGCTGTAAATTTTTCCATAATTAATTTTTAGAATATAAATTATGCCGCTCTGTAACAACCATTAAAAAATTATAAATAATAAGTTACAAATCCCTTCTTAACTTACATGCCACCTCTGCAGAAACATTTGTTTATCTTACACAAAAGAAGGTTTGTTATCTAGTCAGATTATTCAACACCTCACTTATTAATATATTTGCATAATTTATTAAAGATTATTTTTAAAAACTGAATTCAAAATGACTGAATGTTTATTAAATGTAATAATATTTGAAATGTATTTCCTTAAAAAAATAATGCTTGTCTACACTAATTTGAAGCTGTATTATCTAAAAATATTTATAGAATTAAAAACTTTTGAAAATGTCTGTTTCATTTAAAATGTCTGTTTCATTTAATATTATAAAATTAACTAAAGATGTTAAAATAGATATAAAAAGAGGAAGTTATACTACATATAAAAATTTAAAAAAAAATATATAAAATTTGTATGTCCAAAGAATATATATGTATATGTATTTTTGCATTTATATATATTTAGAATAAAAAGTGAATATTTTATGAAAAAATTTAGGTATGACTAGCAAGAATTTAATTTGTTCCATTTGCTTTTTATGTTCTTTCAAATTGTAATAATTATTTTATATAGGTATGATTATGGGCACAATTTTTTTAAAAATAATTTTAATGTCAATTAGCAATATATAACATATATTAACATAAGCCTATTTATCATCATTTTTCTCACAATAATTAAAATCAAATGAAATTTTTTTATTAATATAGCTATTGCTAAAAAAAAAGACCCAAATTGTAATATATTAAAGAAGAGAATTTGTCATTTCTCTAATCTAATGCCATTTATGCAAACTTGAATAATCACTACTAAACAGATAATACAGCAATTTAATCCACATCCTCAGAATAGTTCCTGGCCTTTATCAATGAGAAGTTAATTTTCTATAACACTAGATATATGAAAATGATGGTGCAGTATAATGTCAAATTTAGAAATTTGGATATAGTATATATTTTTCAAAAATATAAAATTAATTTGATCAAATTTTCTGTTTAACATAATTATCTTTTAAAAAAACTAACTAACCAGCTTATTACTACATCTTTAGTGTAAGTTTCTATATTTTTTTCTATATTCTGTTCAAAGTAATAAATACAGGCAGTCCCCTAGTTACCTCACGTGTGTTTGGAAGTCGAAACGGTTTGAAAGTAGAGATATGTAAAAAAACCATCAAAAAGGGTTTTCAAAATACAGTATTTATTTTTTATTGATTAATATCTGGAGTTTTGTTTACAAATTTATCAAGTGTTAATTGAATTGTATTCTTTTTCTTCTCTTGATAAAAAATTCTGTAACATTTTGTCTTTGTCTATTGCCCTTCATACAGGAGATATACACTCTCCATTGGGATCACATTCTTCCATGATTGTCAAAAATTTGTCAAGATGCACGAAGGCTTCATTCATATTATTGATTGTTAAACTCTTAACAATAAGTTCATTATCAGGTTCTTCTTCATTTTGTATTTCATTCAACTCTTATAGTTTAATCAAGTCTTCATTTGAGAAAAGTTCAGAGTGAGATTGCATTAACTCATCAATATCTTCATCAGTGATATTGCTTGTTACAAATTCAATAGCGTCTTCTTTTAATTCTTTCTCCAATCTTCATTCAAACTAAGAGCCTTAGCTTGAAAAATTGATAAATTCACTGAGATGCCTTTTTGATGTTGATCTTCAATACATAAAACCAAAGATTTCTCCATTTCATCCATTACTCTGCCATGTCTTTTTGAAACAATCTTTGAAGAAATATTTCCACAATTTTGAACAAATTTCTTAATTTTGTTCTTGTTTTTCACAATTGTATATATTGTTGATTGATTTAAATTATATGAACGTGCGATTGAAGCAAAAGATTCACCATTTTCAGAACGTCTAATTATATCTATTTTGTCTCAACCGTTTGGGACTTATGAGACCTTGATTTCTTTTTGGTTGTATCAACACTGCTGTTTTTTTGTTTCTCACTCATGTTTTTAATTAATAAGAATGAAAAAAATTCACCAAAACAGAAATATATATAGTGTATATGTAATGTAATCATGCACAAACTACTTTTAAAAACAAGCGCTAATCAAAATGATCCTGTTCAAGACAGTCTGTGACGATGCTAAAAATAAAAGTAATTAATGTAAGAGAGATGGGAAGATTTACTGTATTTTATATAAGTTCTTATTGTTCTCTAAAATATACTTTTAAAGTAAATTTTTTTGTGTTAATTATTAAAAGAAATTTTTTAATTATTAAAGTACTAAAACATTATAAATTTTGAATACCCATTTTTTTTACATGAAAGTATGTGAATAGATAAAGATCTAAAGTCCAAAAGCGATTACGTAATAGCAAAATGTTTATAACTTGAGTGTTCATAACTAGGGGCCTGCTTATAAATGGCAAAAAAAACAAAAAAACTTCTAAAGATATCAAAGACAAAATACTATGGCTTGGCATTATCTAGAAATTTTAACTAGTATATGTTATGTCAATAAACATCACATGATCACTATTTCTTATGCTTGCTCTTAACTGTTATTAAAACAGGCAAAACTGCAATAGATGGGGATTGTATGCACAAGCCTTCTGTCATCCATTGATTGCTCTGGCTTGAACTGAGTGGCAATATGTATAGAGAGTTTTGCCTGTTTTAATATGTCATGCCAGACAAGATATAGATGTCTTAAAGTATTAAAGTAATCAATAAGAATTCAATGAAAAAACTTGATATAGATATACTTCCTTCAACAATTTTCCAAATCAATTGTTTATATTTTATTGGATCTTTCTTCCCTTGTTTGAACCTTCAGTAGGATTGAAAATAAAGTTTTTAGTTACTTATCATTATTAAAAAAAAACAACATAGAAAAAAATACAATACAGTGAACCATGATGTATCCATTTATATTACTTCAATTACATGTTATTGAAAATAAAAAATGTAAATAAAAAAAAAAAAACATTAAAATTTATAAATTTAATAATTTTACGATAAAGCAGCAGCATTTTCCTTGCCTTGGAACACTATATTCAATTACGTATCTTAATATGTCTTTGGCTTATTTTATTTTATTAACCTTTTAGAATTTGATGTGTACAGTATTTTGTTTAATAAAAAAATATTTTCTAAGTGTAAAGCCAAAAGCTTTATGAAATTACTAAAAATCACAAAGTATCTTTTTTAAGCTCTATCGGTTTAGCAGTGGCAAAAAAAAAAAAAAATGGGAAATTGTTTTTACATTGCATCAGAAAGCTTGAAGTTTGAAAGTGTTTAAACAAAAACCTGAAATGGATAATGACTAAATAGAATCTGAAAGCGATATGACTTAAAAACATCAAAGTAATTATAGGCCATAGTCTACTGATAATGAGACTGCTAAAAAAGGTTATTGAAGAAAAAGGATATCATCCAAAGTATATTTAATGGTGATAAAAATCTATATTTAATTTTTCAGTCCCAAATAGCTATTTAAGTTAGATAGCTGGATTGGAAGACATATGGATGTCTGAAAATTTCAGATTTTCTACTTAATAGTTATACATTAGATAAAGTGCTGGGCTTGTCCTGGTATTTTTAATCTAATGATTGAATATCTTAGCACCTCACTGAGGATGCCAGTAGCAGAAACCGGTCTGAGGTTGGGGATATTGTACAAAGCTTGTTAAGCGAGCTCTATATATAACATTTATAAATACAGGCTTATTAAATTAGGTCATATGACATATGACTTGATTTTTTTTTGTAATAAAATTAATATTAAATGTAATTTGTTACAAAGTGAAGTCAAATTTGAAAAAAAAAAATTAATACATATTTTCTCTCCATTTCCTTTTCTTTCTTATTTTTAGATTTTTTAAAAAAAAATGTTGATAAAGAAATATATAATTAAAGATTGATTGATTAAAATAGAGACGGTAATTTTGGAGACAGACAACTGGAAGTCTTGGCTAATATTTTTAAATGTGGTGAAAATTAGCTATAAATTGGCTGAGAAAATTGAGTTAAATCAGAACAAATCAAAGACTAAAAGGTGGCTGCTTTATTATAAAGGGAGGTCATCATTGAATAACATCTGCTTGGGCATATAATTCAGTAGTGAAGTTCAATAAAGCAAGATATTCTTGCTGTTGAATGCTACCAGTATTATTAATTTTTTTACAAAATGCCCTAAATATGATAATAGTTAGTGCATTATTGGCATGTCTGGTTAGACTTTCCTAGGTGTTCATTTCTGTCTTAATATGCAGCTCCAATTTGAAAAGAAAAGTGATGCCCATTGTCATTTTGAAAAAAATGTCTGACGTGTTCTGAGCTTGGAATGACAGTTGCTGACTTCCTCCAAAATTCTATTGATTGATGTTAGCATGTGAATAGATTATAAAAGAAAAAAACCTAACAATGCTGATCTTTCTAAATCAGAAAAATGACTGTGTAATAGTTTGCCAGCCTATATATAAAATAAGTAGATAATCATTTATGACCAGCCTGAAATAAGAAGAAAATAACTGACAATAATATTTCAGGAATAAGTATAATAAGTGAGTCCTTAAAGTGAAGCATGAAATCAATGAATTCTGAAAAATAAACTGTATTTCAATTGCTAAAACTAAATATTTCAGAAATTAGGATTTTATTATCCAAACAGATGTATATTTACATTAACAAAGAAACTTGTAAGATTGTTTCATATGCATCTCGTGATAAAAATTTAATGCCTACATTCATAAACTAACATTTAATTATGATTATTGCTATATTGGTTAATTATGTTTAATACTAATTTATTATATATTAAGTATAATATATTGAAACAGTAAGGTCTGCTTTGCAGATCTTCGTTTCACCTTTTCTCACCTACTTCCTACCCTCATACCTTAGTTTGAACCCCAATCTATCGTAGTGTGTCTGCAATACACTTATATACCGAAAATCCCACCTAATTTTAAACCACGAGCACAATGCTCATATTATATATATAACTTATTCCCAAATAAAATAAAATATTATGAATTATGTATTTGTTCACATAATTTACATTTATTAAAAAGTAAGTTATATAAGTCGTAATTGCGCACACACTATGATATCCATTTTAAAACATATCAAAATTATAGATTGTTAGTTATTTTGTTTGGATCTATTTACAAATATATTACCGTCGTAATATATTTTGATTTAAAATAAAATTCATTTAGTAAATATTAGTTTAGTAGATAGATTCAAATATTACAATTTAAAATAAAATAATTTTCGTTTTATTTAATAAAAATCATCCCAAATATTTCTGTTAAAATAAATGAGGGACAATAGTTTAATTATATAAGTTTATCTAAAAACAGCAGCTGTCCACTTAAGTTTTCTTTAATTAGTAGCAGTAATTTTAATTAAATCTAGTTTGTAATTCGAATGTCGACGGGAAAGTTAACAAAAGAAATTAATTAATGTTGAATTCCTTTAGACATTAGGATAGATTTAATTACAGCAGATAAGTCCAATAATTTTGTACACTCCAGGACAAATCTATTGTTAAATTTTACTATAAAAAGGATGTTTTTCTTTTGTTCTGCATTCTAAGCTTCTAAAGAATTCTGAGTTGTAAGAAGGTTTCTGAGTTATTCTAAGCTGTTAAAGAGTTATAAGCTTTTAAAGAATTCTGAGTTGTTCTAAAATTCTAATAATTTGCTAACCTTGACATGTCTGAGTAGAGGCGTTTAAGATGGCTATGTCCCCTCGGAATAGCCAGCCGCTGCTCCATAACATCAGAAATTATCACACGGACCCCGGAACTGCTGCTGCCGCTGCCAAAATATGAACATTCCAGATTTTGCTGCTGAATTATAAAACCTGCCGAACATCTACCTGCAAATGCTTCTCCAGAGGTAACCTAAATTAACCCAAGAGCTCTTGTGATCACTAACTAACATGGTATAGCTATTTAACATTGTTTTCTTATATTTCACAACTTCATTATGTATTTCTTTCATGTATTTAAATATACTCAACATTTTGCTCTATCCTTGGGTTAATATTTTCTATTTATAAAGCTTTCTTTTATTTTATTATGATAATGTGTCAGAATCGTCTTTGACCGAGTGAACTATTCCCTCTATTGAAAGTAAGACGCCGCTATTAAGGCATATTTTAAATTTATAATTTTCCAATTTTATTATCTTGCAAATCACTTGTTCGAGGGCGATTCTTTTCTTTAATGTAATATAATCACATAGTTTAAAATCTACATGCTATTGATTTTAATCTAATATAAGAGTATGTGCGAAGTCAATATTTAAATGTGTCCCCAAATGCATGATTGCGATATAAATCTATACTTACTTTTCAAACAAGCATGCATTTTCTATTTTAATTACCGTGTTCTACTTTAATTATAAAGTTCATCATTGATGTCAAGAATGTGCGGACCCTTTTAAATGAATTTCGGGGAATTTGATTGGGCATTTCTCTTAATCCAAGTAAACCATTTAGTATGTTTTATATACACAGTCTGTATTGTTAAATGAATTGGTTGTTGAGACCGCTTTGTTTTATTTTTCAAGGATTCTTTACACAAAGTCCGTTCTTTTGCTTATTGAAGTTTCAGGAGAGGGTGTTCACAAATGACACCCTGGGAATTAAACAACGTCACACAGTCGCTAAGTTTGGCTGTTCGTCAAAATACTTTCCTATGGGTTAGGGCAGATGCCCTCCGTAATTATTCCGGATCTTCAATATTGTTTCATTTTATATTTATTTTACAAAGCATCCGTGACTTAAACGAGTCACACCCTCCAACTTTATAAATTCACTATCAGCAATACTGACCTCCCAATACAAATCTATTATTATTATTCTCAAATAAATGCTTTGATCCCATTCCCATGTTTGCTTAGTAAGCTTTAGTTCATAATATTCTCGAAATCAATAAATATTTTAGAACATTTAATTTCAAATATTGTCTTAAACTTGTCTATTTACTCAAAGCACCTGCACATGTTCCTATCTTGTCAAGCACATTATCGTAACGCTATTAGCGAGGAATAGAATATATCATTCTGTTTTAAAACCTTTTGTCATTACTGAAATATAAATGCAACAATTATTTAATAGTCCTGTCTCATATAAGCAGAAGTGGTATATATATGTATTTATATAAATAAATTGTGTGAAATTATTTAAAACTAAATTTTATCTCTTATTTTATTTGATTCCTATCACTGTCTCGGTCTATATATATATATTTTCTGCATTTCTTTTATAAATCCATAGACGTTAATTAGCCACCCAAACTTATCTTAGTATAGAGTCTTTTGTTTCTCCCTGACCACCAGGCACGGTAAAAGGTTATACTAGTTGTAGCATCAGATGCGTTATACGAGGTGGCGCTGTGAAATTTGGACTTTAGATTCGAACTTAGTATATCTAGAAGGCAACCCCTCCTAGAATGTTCAGTTTAGTGTCTGGGGTTTGAATTATGCAGTGTGTTAGCGAGATAGATGATTCTGACCGTTACAATATATATATATATTATAAAATTTTATTTTATTACTAATATTTTTTAAAAGTTATAATTAAAACATCCATCAGGTATATGAGTCGGGGGGGGGGTATTTTAGTTTAAAATAATGAAATAAAGTGTAATGAAGTTTTTTAGAGCCATTGCATGTTAACTTTAACCCATTCCATGCCTTACTGATGGTCTTTATTTGTATCTGTACAGTTAAGTAGAGTTCATTATTTGAGAGCAGTCTGTTGATGCTATTGCATGGAATAAAATAATGTTGAATTTTAAATGTTGTCCTACATTCAATTCTCTCATTCTCGCATTTCATTAATTAATTTAAGTAATTAAATGTAATATTGTGGATAAGTTTCTTCTGTTCCAAGCTACTGCTCGATGATGATGGGATCATCACATGATAAATAAAGATTTAAATCTGGGTTCCTGGCCATTCCTTGAAGAGATGGCACCTGAATGGATTTTGGTGAATTGTACCAATCCAAGCAAATAAAAAATGCTCACAAAACTCAGGACTTTTAGACTATATTTGTTTTGTAAGTAATTAGATGGATATATGTATATGAATGATGAGGAGCAGCAAATATCACCATTGCTTGGCTAACATTATCAGCAATAGGCTTAGAGTCTGGTAAAAATCTTCACTATGCTCATCATCAATTTTTGAATAGGGCATAAGGTAAAATCCCATTACAATATGTAAAACAAAATTGGATTTAATCCAAAAAAATATTTGCTATAATAAATATAGTATATATAAATATTATAGTTAGTTCACTATTTGTCTGCAATTCTCGAAAATGGCAAATACATTGTAAGCTAGGTAAAGGTTAATATTAATTAATATAATTAATAATTTGATAGTAAATGTATTAGTATATTAACTTATTGTTTTATATTACATATATATTTAAACAATTTTTTTGGATGCTCTAATTTTGTTATATATATATATAATCAATTATTACATAATTATATTAAAACTATAATTGTAATTATTGTTGTTTATCTGACTTTTATTAAAACCTGTAAACTTACATAAAACTTTTTATAAGATAGTTAATCTGAACTTGAATTTAATTAATCTTTTTGTATCTTTTAGTTCACCATGTTCAATAGTTATTTTAAATTTTATCACTCAATTTAAACGTTTACATTTTACAAATACATTTTTGTTTTGAAGATATATTAACAAAATATAAAAATTCCTATGGTATGTGGGTATATAAATATTTATCATTATACATAAAATTCAAGATTTAATGTTTAGCAATAAATCTATTGAAAATGAAGGTATGTAGAAAAAGAATGCTTTGAAGCCTTGATAATAAAACTGCAGTACTTTCCATACACTCAGCATACACAAATATATAACTTTTTCCAGATTACTCATTTTCTTCAGAATATATTTTTTATTTACAATGCACTACACACACATTTGTATAGCATTATCTTTGTGTAACTTTCCTATATTTATCCACACATATCTAAACAATCTAGAAAAAAAAAAAAGTTATTAAAAAGATATTTAATCTTTATTTATATCTAAATATAATAAAAAAAAATTTGAATTTTTTCTTTTTAATTAATTAAATTGTTATAACTATTAATTAAATAAATGGGGAAATGCTCAAACATACTGTAATGTCTAATATTATATCTTGCCCTAAAGTGATTTGGTATAGTAGTAGAGTGGCATAATTGAGAGTTAAAAGAGTCAAGAATCACAACTCAACACTGTTATTTTGGTGCTTAAACATAATATAATCCCTTAAATTAAAAACTATTTGATTATTTATTATTAATACAATATCTTGATTATACACCAGTTTTCTGATAAATG
Source organism: Epiperipatus broadwayi (assembly GCA_028023455.1). Taxonomy (NCBI): domain Eukaryota; kingdom Metazoa; phylum Onychophora; class Udeonychophora; order Euonychophora; family Peripatidae; genus Epiperipatus; species Epiperipatus broadwayi. The sequence goes on from JAQFVV010006222.1 coordinate 9,537,881, forward strand.
CTCAATGATCTCCACAATCTCTCTTAAGGCATACAAAGTGAGGTATCCGCATACAAATATATATAAATATGCATATAATTCCTTCAGCCTCCCATTAATCAATACATATTGAAATCATATATTTTTAATTGAAACATTGACATTTTAACATAAAAGGAAGATAGTTTAATAAGAATTCTATTAAAATAAAATAGCATTGATCTTATTTATAATGTCTTATTCAAAATAAATGTTTAATTATATGTAGAGATAAAAATATGCTTAATTCTGATAATCTGTAGCTGTTTAAAATATACCTTTACCCTGGAATACAACAAACTTTTTTGTGGGAATTTGCTATAGCAATCAATATCAATTTGTGCCAGTTATTTTGATTTACAGAAGATTAATTGCTTCTATGAATTTTTTAAAAAAATGTTAAACTTTTTTTTTTTTTAAAACTTCCACATTTTTTTAAAAAAATGTTGGTCAATTTATAAGATTGATAAGAAAATAGTGATTTCATTAAAATTACATCATCAGAGGATAAAATGAGAACATTCATACTAAAATTTACAATATAGTATAGACTTTATTAATTATATTATGTTTTCATTACAGAATTAAAATCAATGCTTTTATTTATAACATATCCAAGTAAAGAAGAGTTTCAATATTAACAGCTACAAAAACATTAAAAAGCACTCTTATAATGTGTTCATTAGCTAAAATATACTCACTCAATAAAGTTTGAATTACAATTCTTATGAATAGTAATTTTGTCCGCAGAAAACTATGGTCATCATAAATGTAAATTATTTTTGGGTTAAAAAAAAAAAAGAAAAATGATTTCAAGCATTATGTACTTAATAATCAATTTTATATGATCAAAGCTTATTAGACATAAATTTAAAATATTTACTTGTTCAATTTTAAATCAATAACAATGGTGGCTTTTATTGCAGACATAAAAAATACAGTATCAACAAAAAATATTAGTAAAATTATAGCAATATATAATTTTAATTTAATTTTGACTGCATTTAAGTAAAATAAATAAATTTGATAACTATTGCTTTAAAGAAAAAAATAACATTGTAAAAAAAAATATCATAATATAATGTAAAGTATATCAAAAAACAAATTTTGAAATGCACATTGTTATTATTATTATTATTTTTTCTACATGCTTTATATTAACAAATTATGAAATTATAAATTAAAAAAAAATGTTACTGAAATATTTTTACACAGAGGTAATTGCTTTTCTTTTTTTAGTAATAATATGCTTAGTAAAATATTTAATCACATTTTAATATATTTTGAATTTAAGGTAACAAATTAATTTTTTTTCTCATAGGAACTCATAATTTTTTATATAGAAATTTTTGATTTACAAAGCATTTTGGAGAACTGTTTAAACACGATGTCTGATATGAAGATGTATGAACTATCTTAAGTTATTCATTTCTCAGATTAATACAATTCAAATCAAATAAGTAATATCTTTTGCTAGAATTATATTTAAAATTTAATAACTTGATAGATAAGTATTAAATTCTTGCTAACAGTAACAACAAAAAAAGATAGCATAATATAAGTCAGATAACATTCAATATTAGTATAAAATAACAAATCACTGCTTTCATATCATTCAGACCCTAGAGATTATTTAAATATTCTTTTATATATGTACTTTGTATCATGGTTTTCACTCTATACAATAAATTTATTTTGATGAGAAAAACATGATATGCTTCTTAATATAATATAATACGAGATCTTTGTTCTTCATGGGTATTTTGTTACTCTCAGAAAAATAATGTGATAAGGAATTTGAACTGAATGGGATCAAAGTCCTATAGGAATGTTAATAACATGTAATTTGGACCATATAATAATAAAAAAATTTAGTAAAGAAATAATCAAACAGTTTAGTTTTTCAGGAGTTCATAAGAAGATTGAGAATTAGAAGAAGTGATGGTCCATGGACTTGAATTCCAAAATGATGGAGGTAAAAATAATAGAATGGTTTGGAGTTCATAATAAATTCAACCACTGAGTGACAGAACTGGAATTGTAATCTGTAGACCTTCAAAACCAAAGTGCAATACACTACTAATGAACTAAACAATGCAGGGCAAACTACTTACTTATTTTTATATACTGATATATACACAATTATATAATGACTTTCTCTGAAACATTTTAAAAAAAAAATATATATGATACTAAAAAAATAATAATTTTAAAATGATATATGTAGAAAATAAAATATTAAAAAATTTATAACATTATTTTTCAAGATTTTGGTTTTCTTAAATAAAAAGACAAACATTAAAAAAATTTGAACGATGATTTCAAAAGACATTGTTTTAAAATTTATGTATTAAACAGCCTTTTTAGTAAACAGGCAGACAAAAGCCTTTGATTGCCATGTGAGCAATTTTCACCCTCAATTATTGTATAATATAGTATATTTGTTACTATTACTAATTATAATTATATTATAGAACAATACTATACAAAAAAAATTGAAATTAAATCTCTATTAATCATTCTTGCAAAGGCAGAAAAAAATTAAACATTGCTGTTTATTGAGTACTTACACTTAAAATTTCCACATTTATTACAGGGATATTTTCTATCCTGAGAGTTTTGGGTATTAGGATAGACAAGTTATTAGCATTCAATTAAATTTACCAACAATTTTATATTATTAAAATACTTCCATCTTTAAAATATTTTGCTCTTAATTTTCTAGCATCACCTCATAATATTTTATTATCACTTGCTTGACTTAAATCCAGAATTATATTATCATTAATCCAATATTCAGGATATCATAATATAATAAGTTTGCAGGCTACATTTGCCCACTCTTTTTTTTATTAATACCATTTTCTTTTATCTACACCTATGGATTTGATTCCATCAACTATACCTCTATATGCTCTGAACAGTTTGGCATAGTTGGTAAAGTGTCCAAGGAAAGTCCCAGGATCGTTTCTGGTGCTCGAACTTCTTATGAACTCTGGGCAATAAAGTCATATCCTTTTTTTATATCTCTGTATAATAATTTAACCAATTTTTTTTTTTCAAACTTTTTTAATTAAATAGTTTCAAAATATTAAAAACAACTTTTACTTTAATCATTTCTTATAAAATTAACTCAAAAATATACAAAAAAACTTATTTAGAATTCATCAGTTGTTCTTTTATCATTATTCCATTGCATCAGTTTTAATTAAAAAAAAACATTATGAACACACATATCCATTTAATTATTTGTTCAACAAATTTAATCATATATTATTCCAATCTCTATATAATTCTATACATTATTTTTTGAATACACATTAAACTACAGATCCACACAAATTAATGTACTAACTTATTTTAAAAAATAATTAGTGAATAAAAATAAAACATTCAGTGCAGTTTAACTCAGTGGTGTTTATAGTGATGAAATCAAAAACTAACAGATTCCCTGGATCAATTCTCAGCTGAGAAAATTAAAAAAAAACTCGGGTCAATTGAATAGAATTGTGTGTTCTATCTGCTATTTGAGTGCTTGAATATCACACAATCTCCAGAGCAATGGCAAAAATTAAAAAAAAAAAAAAAAGGGGGGGGGGGAGGATTTTTCACTTTTATTTTATTTTTAAATGTAAATCAAAACTTCAATTTTTTCTTTTTAAGAATGCATACATACTCTTTCAATTAATAAACATAGTAAAAATATAAACAAACACAAAAAAGTTAGCTTACCTAGGTTCCTTAGCTTCATAAGAATATAAAGCTTTGGCACAAGGCTGTTGAGGGCTTATCACCTGCAAAAATAAAACAAATAATCACATATAATTTGTTTATATCAATAAAAGCTAAAAATGAAAAAAAAAAATAAGTAAAAATATTTCATGTTTTATACTTTTCTTTCATTAATCAATAAATTATTTCCTCATTAATTTTTTTTTTTTGTGTTATAATTATATTGTGCAATTTCCTTCAATATATATATGTACATAAAGAATTCTATTATATATGTGATATTTTTTAAAAATAGAAAACATATCAAATAAATAGTACAACAGTAAATATTATTTGAAATGCAAAATATCAATAGGACTATATTTTCAAAAATAAAATTTAGGATACCTATGATCATATCTAAAACACTAATATTCCCCATGTTTTTTATATGCATATGCACTGAAAAATTATATTAGCATCAAATTAAACTTTTTGACCAGTACAATTTTCTTAACATTATAATAAATAGTCTAATTGGTATTGTAGTATTAGATTGCTTATATTATAAGATAACCAATAATCATAGCAACAATTTTTTTTTTGTATTTGTTATTGAGGGTAGTTCTTAATAGTTTTTCTTTTATTAAACAGTACCATAAATCAGCAATTATAAAATCTATAATTACAGTCAAAATTTTATATATAAAAAAGTATCTATTGTGATCCAATTATTTACCAAACGTGATTAGTTGAATATTGAATTTTAAGGGAATGCTCTAACCAAGTGAGCTGTTGGCATGTGATCAGTTTTTTTTTCTCCTTATGTGAATATCTCTCTCAATAACAGTTCAGATAAGAATAATAACAATAAGGAAATGATATAGTTGTTTTTGCAAATAATACTTCAAAGTTTCAGGAAATGTTTCAAGAGCTAGAAAGATTAAAATAAGAAAGTAGGACTAAAAATAAACAGGTACAAAAAACTAAAGTAGTGTTCACTGGATTTTCTCAAAAGAAAATAAAGATTGATAATCATGAATTAGAAGTTAATATTTATAAACATCTAAATTAGATTATTAATATAGATAAAAAACATAATGGATATTATACGCATATTATCGAGGTTATAGCCTCAGTAAATATTACTTATAATGGATATTGAAAGAGTTAAAAGAATGAAATAAAGCGGGACTGCACATATTGCTAAAAGAGATGGTAATTAGATGGATAGTGGAAGTTTTACATTGAATCTCAATAGATGGTAAACAATCTAGAAAACAAAAATCCTATATGTGAGATTGATGGACGAAATAAGGTACTTTGCTGGTGTGATATGATTGAGGATTCCAGAAACTGAATTAAACTTGGAAGATTTTCCTCCTGCACTAAATCAATAATGGTTGAAAATGATTATTATATTTTCTTAGCTTTATTGGTTTTTATGATATGTTAATTTTAAGGAGCATTTTTCATGATGCATTTTAAAAAAAGTCAACATAGTTTTTCAGCAGCAAATCAGATAAAGCATTCTATGAAGTTATGATTTTAGTAAAAATTGCTGAACTTAGTCATTTACATTTACACATACAAGTATTTCAGGTATTACAGTACATTTTTATTTCACAATTCTTTTTTTTTTTGTTTTCCCCGGGGGGGGGGGGATTGTATTGATATAAAATTGCATATTTAAAAATATTTAGCAGTTTGATTTAAAAAAAAAAGAAAAAAAGACTAAAATGGAATAAAATATTGACCAGCTAAAATCTTATTCAAGTAATTTCATTCTTTCACCCTCCTCCTCTTTGACAAATTGTTTCCATTCAAAATATTTTAAATTTACTTTTCTACAATTTTATCTGATTAAATCATCTCTAACAATTTTATTTATGTAAAAAAAACTCACATATTATTTTAAATAAGTAAACAATTAAGAATGAATTAGAATGAACCATGTTATAAAACAGTTTCCTTTGAAAAATCCACTTATAGCTATTTATAAAGTTTTTAAATATAAAAGTACTCAAGAATAAATAGTTTATAGAGTGTATTATCTTAAAACTTTCCATAAGATATAATTTCTAACAAGTTGTGTAGTATTCCTAATGACTTGTGTAATATTTGTTAAGTGCTTTTATCTATTACTATGGGCTATGCAGTATTATTTTATCTTCGTAGTCATATAGTATATATAACTAGTTGCAAAGTAACATTTATAGTGGAATCAAAATATATTCCGAATAACTTCAAAAATACATTTTATTAATCTTTCAAATAGGATTAATTAAATTATATTTTTTGCTTTAATATAACCCATTATTATAGAATAATTCCTTGGCCATATTTAAATCCATAAATCAAGTAAACGAAGTCTTCCCATACATACTTATAAAAAGTTCAATCTATTTCTGAATCAGTTAATTCATTCCTATAAAAAAATGTATTTAACTCATTCTAAAGCAAAGACATCTAATAAAAAGACAAACTAAAAACCCAATAGCGATTAGTGAAAATTGTGCATATTTAACACTTTTTAAAATATGCATATGTAATAAAATATACACCTGGGTCTTGTTTTATGCGGATTATTTTAATGCGATTTTGAAGTTATGCGATTCATATTTCTTCTTAATATCTTTCATATTTCACTATATTTATTAGATATCAAGAAATTTAAATTATTAATAACTTATATTGACTTGAAATACTTTTTTTTTCTTTCAAAAATATAACGTTATATTAGCAGCTAACGTGAATATGGCCTGAAGCTGTATTTAAAACTGAGCTTCTATGTAAATAACCTATTCATACTAATGAGTAAATAATAATAATAGATTTATACTTACATATAAAAATATCGCAATAAATATTCAAAAAATTTAACCTTTTAAAACGTATTTTGTTATATATAACAGAAATAAATAATCTTTTAGATTTTTAAAATAAAAAATAAAGCTTTTACAAACTGAAAATAATCTTTCTAATGATAATGTATAATCTTTTTGTTGTGATTGCATCTCATTTTTTAAATATAGAAACAGAAAACCATTAACACAGCACAAGACTGAAAATGGCGCTAGTTGTACATCACATCATGATTAAAAATAAAGTGGCTAACAGGTTTCTCTGGGCATAATTGCTGAGAGATTCTTGATTTCGTTTAAGGAGAAGCCACAATACATCACATTACATCGAATCTGATTTCTTACTGTAGTAATAAAAAAAGTAAAAAAAAGTTTGTCTTGTATTAATTTTTTTCAAATATTTGAAATTTTTTATTAGTCATACTTTATTTGCTTATTTTTCTAATGCGAATTTTAAAGTAATTTTTCCTTGTTGCTTTGCTTTCATGCAAATTCTGAAAATTACAGCAGCTATCCCCCATTTTTCAAGGTATATTAAGTCTATTTTTGTGCAATTTTTTTTAATGCTGGTTTTTTGTGGAACCTATCTACCACATAAAACGAGACCCAGGTGTAAATACAAATTCATCAGTAGTTTTTATTAATTAAAAAAAAAAAGTATATTTTACAAAAAAAAAAAAAAATCACAAAATGATGGAATAAACAAATAATAAATAAATTAAGAAAATTATTAAATTGTTACTGGAAGTAGTGTTTCAGCTTATGTCACTAATTTTAGAATGGGTAGATAGACAATTATTTCATCAATTGGTATGTTTAAAAGCAATTAACAGATATAAAAAAAAATATTTGATTCAAATGAGAATTAACCTGAAAAAAGAAATCTCCTTAATTATTCAATGAAAAAAATTAAACTGTGATAGGAGTTCCTAATATACTATTAATAAAAGAAAGTATAGAAATTATAATAATGTAAGTTAAATAGTTTCCTTATTTGGAAAAGGAATATTACATATCAATTAAAATAAGTATTGCTTGAAAAATCGATGAAGATTCTGTAAATAACTGATGCATTTCAGCTCAAAAAAAAAAAAAAAAAAAAATGAAAACATTGAAAGATAAATGCTATGATATATGAAAAAAATGCCATTGGGAAGTCTGATTGATATCCATCAATTTACAAAGGAATTAAAATAAAAAATAACAATAATAACAATTAACAACTCAAATGTGATTAACTGAATGAAAATACAACGTTCAATCTGCTATATGATTGCTTAAATGTCATATGATTTATCAAGCAGTCTCTTATACTGCTATTTACTTATTATGACCCATAAGACAACAAATTGAGTCAAGTTGTCTTTTATGAAAAGAGGTGAATGAATGCAGTTTATTAGTGAATTATTAATTATAAAAAGACAATATTCTGGCTAATCACAGGTTATAAAATTTTTTTACTGTAAATACTTAAAGGTATTTAAAAATTGTTTGGCAATTAATTTTTTTCAATTTATGGATTATCAACAGTTAAGAATGTTATATGCTGTAGTAGAAAATAGAATTCACTCACTTAGGAAACAGAGTTCATCCATAAATTCTAATAGAGTTGTTTATGGGAATATACAAAATACAATGTTTTGTAAAACAAAGTATCTTCTGAATTAAAAAAAAAAATCAGATTACTGCTAAATAAATAAACTGTTCACAGAAACAATCTAAGATATTTTATAAAATACTATAATTGATGTTGAGAAATAATTATAGCAATGTTTATTCATTTTGTAATTAAAATTTTATTCACATTAAACATTTTTCTTGTGGGGAAGAGAAGAAATCAGGCCTAAAGATTTACATTTATAAATATATATAACCTTTTATAATAAGCCTTATAAATATTTCAATTTTTTTAATATAAATTAATCCAATAATAAACAGGCACATAGTTTTTTAAAATATATTTAGATAACATTATTACAGTTCATATTAAAAGCTATTTAATCAAATATAAAATATATCTTGCTAACACAAATCAACCCCCCATGTCAAAATTATATATTGTACATGTTTCATAATTTGTATGAAAATATATAGATTAGTTTTAAGGTTAACAAAGGCAAAACTCTCCATACAGTAGTGCCACCCTGTGCCAAACAGAGTAATCAATGGATGCCAGACACCAAAATGTATGGGTGCTGAATTGAGTTCAGACCCATATGACTATATAAGCTATTAAGCTTAGATTGAAAATATTGTGTTTTCAATTTCATTTTCTTTGTAGTAAAGTAGAGTTAAAAGGTAGCTGCTGGAGGATTGCATTAGATCCTAAGATCTAGGTGCAGTGCTCTCAGATACAAGGCTCTTCACTGATGATGGCCACACGCCAGAAACTAGTCTGGGGATATTGGATGAGTAGGCACTAGATAGGGATTTTATGCACAAGCCTTCTGGCATCCATTGATTACTCTGTTTGGCACAGGGTGGCACTACTGTATGGAGAGTTTTGCCTTTGTTTACAACAATTATGTGCTAATATATAGATGGTGATCATGTGATAGTTTTAAGGTTGTTAAAAAAGGATTTTAAAAAATAAAAATACTGCAGAATTATTTATTCTTAAATAATAGGACTAAAATTCACAAAAGAAATAAGTAAAATGTTAAGAAATAGAAATATAATTTAGAAAAGTTTTAAGAAAGAGAAATATAATTTAGAAAGTGTTTAAAGAGTTTTTATTTTTTTAATTAAGAAACACAAATCATCAAAAGACACAGCATCATCTTGTTATAATAAAGAGGGGGGGGGGAGAAATTTATCTAAGTTAAAGTTTAAAAAATAGATTCTCTTTTCATAAACTTAAAAAAAAATGTGTATGTAAAAATGAAAATAGAATTAAAATGTGAAAGGAAAGCATGTAAAACTTAGATCCACTTAAAGATTGCTCAGCTGATAAACAGAAGAAAGGGAATAATAACTATAAATTGCAGTAAATGAAAACAATGGAAAATAATTTACGACCATATCTTATCCAAAGGCCAGATTAATCTATGCATGCATGCAGATTAAAACACAATGGGAATATAATTAATAAAATTTATAAATTAATTAAACTAGATCGGAGTGATAAGAAGAGAGACAATAAAGAGGAAACATATAAAAGGACTAAAAATCCTATTCATCATTATTCTTGATTATTCTTCAGCTTCAGTCATAGTAATCATTAAGATTAAGATTATATTCTTATTACTATCGTGGAAGAGTTCCAGAGAATCAAAGACGAGTAAAATTCATTAGCATCCTAGAATGAGATTAGGTATCTTCACATTTACCAAAGAACCATCTAATATCATGCAGTGCTAGACAGTCACTGGAGTATGTGGCCAGTCTCCGGTCCTGGTCCTCCAGAACATCAGAAATCCTCCACCTAGAAGTCATGCCCACTTAGTAATCTGAACAGCCAAGGAAAGTCTATCTCAGAAGTGCAGAAAGTCAGCCAGGAGCAAAAATCATTAGTGAAGTTCAAAAACCCAACTGGTTGGTGACCAATACAATAGAAGAGAGGAGTCATATTCAGAACTATAAAGTGCAAAATGCCTAGGTAATTATGAATTTCTTTATTCCCATTCATGAACTGATCATGTTCAAATAAAAGACTTTGTTAGCCATAGCAATCTTTAAGTGCATCCCATAATTATCATATAAAATAAATCCTAGAATGTGCGTGCATATTTAATCTTCTCATAATATATTTTAATTAATATGTGCAAAGTCTTCCTTTCAGTAGTGAATTTATATTTCAAGGTGTGTGTATGTGTGCAGATTTATAATATTTTAATTATATTATTCTTTATTATCATGTATTTTACTAAAAGTGTGCTTAAACGAATTTATAAATTTCTTTATTATAATATTTTTCAATGTCATGATTGTTTGTTTGCTAGTTATTGTTTGGTCGGTTTTCTTTAATAATTATACCACTAATAGACAGTCTTTAGTTAAGTGTAAGCAATAAGCAGTCTACTATAGTTTGTTTTCCTACAAATAAATAAAAGAGCTAGTTAGGAATTAATCAAGTGCTAAATTGATTACTTGTCGTCCAGGCATGCTAATTATAACTTATGATTAGCTGGTACCTGAGATTTTACCTTGAAACAAATAGAAATTCTTTGGATGATAGGGGTTTGAATCTAGCAGCAGAGAAGGTCTACAGCCTCGAAATGTGGCTGCAGGTTAGATTTTGTATAGCCCTGGTCTGGTTATAGGTGCCGTTGGTCTTAGCCACCTTTTGTATTTGACCTCTCCGCTTGAAGGGCCGGTGTGCTGTGATAATAAAGTGCAGCGGGAGTAGATCGAGATTTAAAAATTTAAAAAATCAGAGCAATACCGCCCAGTTCGATATAGACATATTATTTATCCATGCATTATATGTAATTCTTAAACAAAATCACAATCAGTTAATATTTATTCAAATATATGATTCAGATATTAGAAAACTGTAAAACAATTCCCATGAAGCATTTTGTTTAAGTAATGTTTATCAGGTGGCACATGCTATTCATATACCCCAACATCATCCATTATTGTTCATTACTCATTCTGTAAATGTTAGGATAAGTGAATAATTTAGATCATCTGATGAATATAGTTCAAATAAAATGCATTGTGGAACTTGTTTATATTTATCCAGTGTACTGAGTTGTATACTTGAATCATCATCACCAACCATTATCAATCCACTGCAAGATGAAGGTCTCTCCAAGTTCAAACCAACTTTCCCAATCTTTAGCTTCTTTTATCCACATCACCCCGTACACTTTCTTATTTCATCAATCCATCTCACATGTGGTCTCTTTCTGGGTCTTTTACAATCTATTGGAATCCCGTTTAAGATTTCAATTATCCATCTATTATTATCTCTTCTAGCAATATGTCCAGCCCAACTCCACTTCAGTCTTTTAATTTTTTTCATTGAGGTCAATAACACCTGTTTGTTCTCTTACCCATATATTGCATTTTCGATCTCTTCTTGTTACTCCTAACATACATCCTCCATTCTTCTTTGAGTGGTCTGAAGTCTCTGTATTGCTTTTCTATTAAGTGTCCAAGTCTCAGATCCATAAGTAAGAACTGGTAAAACACATTTATTAAAAACCTTTCTTTTCAAACACATAGACATATTTCCTTTTGGTATCAAGTTATTTCTACCAAAAGCACTCCAACCAAGTTTAATTCTATGATTAATTTCATCCATTATGTTTTCATCTGTATTAATAATCTGACCAAGATATTTGTAGCTGTTAACTTCTTCTAACACATCATATCAATCTTTATTTTCATATTTTGAGAAAATCCATTGAACACTACTTTAGTCTTTTTAACATTTATCTTTAGTCCTATTTTCATCTGATAATTCCTGCAACTTTCACGACACTCTAAAGCATTATTTGCAAAAACAACTATACCATCTGCAAAATCTAAATGACTTAAATAATCTCATTTACTTTAATTCCTTTAGATTCCCATTTTAATCCACAAAATACTTCTTGCAGGACTGCTGTAAAAAGTTTTGGAGATATGGAGTCACCCTTCTCAATGTTGACTTTCATAGTATCATTATGTAATCTAATTGTTGCTGTAGCATTTTTATAAATATTCTTTAAAATATGACAATATCGTGGATCTATACTTGATGATCCAATGCTTTAATCACTGAAGAAATGTTTATAGAATCAAATGCCTTTTCATAATCTACAAATTCAAAGCATAATGGCAACTCATATTCATTTGTTCTTTCTATAACTTCTCTCAATACCTGGATATGATCTACAGTACTAAAACCACTTTTATACCCAGCTCGTTCTCTTGGTTGGTGGAAATCCAATGTTCTCTGTAGATGATTTGTAATTATCTTGGTAAAATTTTTGTATAAAACTGATAAAAGACCGATAGGTCTGTAATTTCTAATATCTTCTTTATCACCTTTTTAAAATATTAATATTAATACTGCCTTCTTCCAACCATCTGGTACATCTTTATCATTTAGACATTTGGTATATAACTTTGCTAAAAAATTTTCTATTTCTTCACCTGCTTCTTTTAATATATCAATTATAATTCCATCATTGCCTGGAGCCTTTCCTTTATTCATGAATTTAATTGCATGTCTCACTTCTTTATTTAAAATTCTGGGCAATTCGGAAAATATAATAGATATAGGAGATACTTGTTCTTTTTTATTACTATATAATTCATGATACAAGTCTTCAACCCATTTCATGATGTCACCTCTCTTTTTAGTAATAGTTCCATGTTTTTTCCTTATTGCAGGTATATATTTTCTTCTACAGCTTTCCTTGTTTTTTCCTTATTGCAGGTATATATTTTCTTCTACAGCTTTCCTTGCTAGTTCACAGTTATACTTTCTTATATCATTTTCAACTCTTTTTTGCATTATTTTACAGAATTCAAAATATTCAATACTTTTTAATGCATCATTTTTGTATATCTTCATATTTCTTCTTTTCGTCATAAATTCTCTAATCTCAGTAGAAATTTTATTGGTCAATTGCTGCTTTTTCCTATAAGCTATCTCTGTTGCAGTTTTTAAAAGTGTATCAGTTATTTTCTTATTTAATTTCATTCAAATCTGAATCATATTCAAAATCTACTAATACTTGAAACCGACTTGTAAATTCTAATTTAAATTCATTAGAGTGTTTCTGAAGATTAGGAATATCAACTGTAAATATTGTTTTCCTTAATAATTTTTGTCTCTCTAGTTTTGCATTAACACATATCTTACTAATTGATGATCACTTCCTGTGTTAAATTTATTAAGAACATTACAATCTTGAAGTATGTATTTTCTGTTAGTCAAAATATAATCCAATTCTGCTGTACCTTCATTTGGATGTTTCCTTGTTTCCTTTTAATGTTTTTCTCAAAAAAAAAAAAAAAAAAGAATTCATAATATAAAAATTTTCCTTTTTCTGCAAACTCCAAAAGTTTTTGACCTCTCTCATTTCTATTACCATAACTAAAATTACCTACAGCACTTTCATCTTTCATTTGTTTACCAATTCTAGCATTAAAGTCTCCCATAACAATTTTAAAAAGTTGTCTACTCTGATCAAAAGGCTTTTGTACATCCATATAAAAATCTTCTACTACTTCCTCACTATGAGAACTTGTTGGGGCATAAACCCGAATTATCTGCATTTGGTATCTGCTATTAAGTTGTATAACTAATCTTGCCACTTTGTCCGATACACCATCAATCTCCACAATGTTGTTGTTCTACTTTTTATTTATAATGAATCCTACTCCACTTGTATTTCCAATATTTGTGCCTTTATAGTAGAGTACATGTCCACTTTTTAAATCAATTGTCTCTTCCCCTTTTCTTCTAACTTCACAAAGTCCAATAATGTCCCATTTTATATAAGACAGTTCTTCTAATTCTTTCAATATTCCTTCAATTGAAAATGATCTGCAGTTGTAAGTACCTAAATAAAAAGTAGTCATGAAATGGCAGCCTGGGTCCACAATCAGAGATTCTTAGCACCTTCCTGCATTAGGCCATCAACCGCTGCCTTAGTTGGTGACCTTACAGCCTCCTGGGAATAAGGGCCATGATTTATTTTTGTCTGTCATGATTGTATATATCTACTGGGGAAAATATCATTTACACATACATTCATTCTGCCTTATCAGGTAACTGAGACGACCATGGTGTTTCTTGATCTTAAGCTCAGAGGTAAAAAGCCAATAAACTCACCACAATGGCTAATGCATGTTGGTAAGCAGCCCATCCATGTTCGTACACTATATGAATAATCACATAATAATAACAGCTGCAACGACAATAACATATGGAGTGGACTTTAGAAATTTGCCCTGCTCAGTTCCTTTAAGGCCTCCAAGAGGAATCAAAGAGTCTCCTTTCAGTTAATAGAAAACTCCTTCCTGCAGCCATATGTTTGAATACATAATATTAAATAATTGTGATGATTAAATTATGATACATATTTAAAAAATTATTATTGGTCTATACCTATAAAAAAAGAGAATCTAATTCAAATAAAATATTCTATCTGAAATTTATACACAAAACAGAAAAATATATAGTATAATTTTTCTATGTTCAAAGAATTCTTGCAAAATAATGTAAAAAATATAATGATATAAGTTGACCTTAGAAATAACTAAAAATGAATAAACATTTATATTATTTTTAATATAGAAATAAAACAAACTAACTCCTTTTTAAAACTTGCTTTTTATGACTATAATCATGAAAAAGAAAAAGAAATCCAACGTTTAGACTATTTCTTATAGTCTTTTTCATAGTTTTTTTTATTTCTTTTTCTTTTTCATGATTATAGTCATAAAAAGCAAGTTTTAAAAAGGAGATAGTTTGTTTTATTTTTATATTAAATATATATGAACTACTGTATTTTGAAAAAAAAGAACTGTGTGCTAGATATATATTATTTTTAAAAAAGATATAAAATGGAAAAGGTTTTTTTAAAAAAAATAAATAAATATTGATATGATAAATAATTGGTAATTAAATACCACAAATATAAGTAATTATATTATGCATAAACAACTTTCATTATTTGCATTAGGTCAAGATCATAAGTTTCAACTTGGTTGTTGCACACACATTGTTTGTATATATGTGCAATAATGCAATTTAGTAATCACACATATAAAATAACCAAGTTGAGATTGTGCTGTTTTAATTAGCAAGCAAAGAGAAAATTAAAATGATTTATGATATAAATATGCATGTATACAAGAAAAGAGCATTATCAATGAAACTTTTATCACAGTTAGAATTAAACAATATTCACAAAAACTTCATTAAAATAATTAACAACAACACAAACTGTTATTATACATTCTATGTAAAAATAAATAAATCATGAATGACATTAATTAAAGACTGGAACAATATAAAGCTATCAAGATTTGAAAACAATGCTTTGCATGGATTAATCCAGTTATGGCCAAACTTTTGGATTCAATAATTTACATTGAAAAAAATTCACAACTAAATATCACTAATATTCATGACTGCTTAAAAAATATAAAATTAATTTCAAAAACACCACACACACACATGCATGACATACCACATATATTTTAACATCATATTAAAAAAACATATATATGTACTTTTTTATAAAAGAAAAAGAAAAAAGAGCTACTTTCTAAATTCTTTTATTCTTACGGTCAACACTAATAATTCAGACTTGAACATCTCATTAAGTGAAAATAAATATTTTAACACAATAGAATGACAATGAATTATAAATGGTGAACTTTGGGGGAAAAAAAGCAAATGATAAATGAAGTCATCAATAAAGACAGCAGACATGTATACACTGTACATACACACACATCACCAACATCAGCTATTTGTAAATGAGTATGAACATTCCCATTCAAAAAAAAATAAAAATACTGTAGAGATGAATTTTGCATGTTAATTAACTATACAATCTATGAACCACAAATATATCCATATATACAACATGCTTGTTGATTTTTTTATTTGATATTTTGCAAATGCTGTCTTCTAATCTTTTTTCTGAAATATTAATATACATATATGGATAAAAATATAGCAATAAAGTGTAAACGTAAAAAATATTTTGTGTGCATATATGTTTGTATACAAACAATTCTATATTTAAATAAATAAAGTAGGATCTGCTATAACAATTGTTATTGATTCCAGAATATCATTCATTATGTATATCCACCCATTCACTGTTAAGTTGTATAGAAATACATATCTGTTTCAGGCTTGCAGTTCAAAATTATTATACAACATGGCCATTTAAACCGAAAAAATATAATGCAAAATCAAAATATAAATGTAAAAGTACATATAAAATTAATTTGCTGTATATATGACCATTAAAATTTAATGAAAACTAAAATTAAACTTTTAAAAAGCAGAAAATAAAACTCATAATTCATTGACTTAATTATGTCATATTTAGAATTTGGGAAGTTAATGAATAATATTTCTGTAGCCTAATTTTCACTACAACACTCTCAAACAAGGTAGGGACTAATTTCTATCTGCTTTTAACACTTTGTGTTATGAAGGTAGCACATTTAACAAATCAATTAAACTGTAGTAATTTGCTATCTATTCTGAACAATAATAAAGATATGTATAAAAAATTATGGTCTGGGCCAGTTCAGCACGAAATGTGCATCTTGGGAATCATATATCATTTTCATGTCTTTGATTACATCCCTTCACTAAGGTGTTAAAAGCAGATAGAAAACAATCTCTACCTTACGTGAGATTATGCTACAGAAATATTATTCATTATTGGATAATCTCTAGTCTAATAAATGACTAATAAAAAATTATAAATATCCTTTCATTAAATGATTTGTGACAAAGTTGTGAGGGCAGCATGTTTGATACTTATGAATTAAACTGTAGTAATTTTCTCTCTATATACTGAACAATGATAAAGATATGTGTAAGAGATTGTGGTCTGGATCAATTGTTGAGTGCATCTTGGGGGTCACAGATATTTTTTAAGTCTTTATTCATATATTTATAATTATATTCCTTCACAAGGTGTTAAAATGAAATAAAAACCAGTCCCCACCTTGCACGAGAGTGGTGTAGTGAAAATTATACTACAGAAATACTATTCATTTTTGGATAACCCCTAGTCTAATGAATGATAATAAAAATTGAGACATCAAAGCATTAATGATACTACATTATAATTCTATGATTTCTGGCTCATAATAAAAACTAAAATCAAACTTGAAGCTATGTTCTTTTTTGCATTTATACTGAAAACTACATTAATAAAAATATTTACAAATACATGGTGTTGGCAACCACAAAACATTTCAAATTCAAAATACTGAATATCATCCCTTCATCTAGAAAATAATAAAATTACTTCAACTTAATTACTGCTGGTATATAAAAATCAAAAATGGGGGATCTTCAACAAATTAATTATTCCACATAATAATGATATAAGTGTGCTTTAGGAAATTCATCATTGTTTTAATAATGAGCATCTTAAACATTCTCAGATTTACATTGATTATTGATGGAATGTCTTTTAAACATGCTATAATTAGTTTTTGTTTTCCTGAAGATTTGTGATGATGGTGTTCTAGTTGTATTTTTATATTGGACTATTTCCATCATCTAATACATGTATTGAATGTCTTTAGAAAAAGGTAACTTTATTTAAATATTCCAAATACATTGAACTGTTAGTAATAGCTCACCAAACAGTTTAGTGTATGCACAATGTTTCAAGAGGTATTATTCTCCCCTCTTTTTCAGGTGTTGCTGGCCTGACCAGTGACAGTACTAGCATAGAATT
This sequence comes from Epiperipatus broadwayi, assembly GCA_028023455.1. Lineage (NCBI taxonomy): Eukaryota > Metazoa > Onychophora > Udeonychophora > Euonychophora > Peripatidae > Epiperipatus > Epiperipatus broadwayi. Next base: position 9,555,864 of record JAQFVV010006222.1, read on the forward strand.
CGAACCTGGGTCCTTAGATTCTTTTTTGTTTCAAATAATTTCAATTTAAGATAATTTAAATGATATTGCAAACACTATTCAGAGTGATAATTTGTAGGCATACATTATAAACATCATAATATAAACTGGCCCTACCCTCCTCTTTCAGATCTTTTTACACCTATTTGTAGATTTCTCATAGTAGTCTTTAATTACATGTAAATGAGGATCAAGAGCATGTTGTAATCTTTTAGAATGAATAGATTCAAACAACATGCACTTTATGATGCTAAGCAAAGAAAAATATTCCAAACCTGCAAATAGTGAAAATAACCTTTAATTTGTTTTGATTTGACAAAAAATGGTTCCATCATGTAATAAACTATTGATGTTATTAAATTTTCTCATAACTAACACAAAAACAAGTCTAATTATTCTTGGAATCCACATTCCTATAGTTGAAAGTTATCTTATTTCAAGATGAAATTTAAAAAAAGCTAATTGGAGCCTAAATACTAGCTATCTTAAACAGAATACTAATAGAATCTTTTCAATTCTTGCTAATATGATGGATTTAATAAACTCATATTAACAGCTATAAAAGAGTTCATGCCTAGATGATTCAAAAGCAATTCATACCAGGTTGAAACAAATCAGCAGTGCTCTTTATAGCTAAATTTTATCTACCAAAAATCTGGAAAGTAATGACAAATTTGTAAAATTATTGGATGATGCTAGACAATAGTGAGATCGTGAAGAAGTAAAACTTTATAAGATCTTATTGTAAAGTCTGAATCACTTTAACTTAATCTTGGTAGATGTAAAAGAACATCTAAAAGAAGTACTACTATTACTGTTAATCAGGTTACAAATCTTATATATTAGACTTCTAAACCCAAGATTGATAGAATAAAAAAGCATTATTAAAGCAGAATTGTGCCTCTTTCATGAATTTATCCTTGATTGTCTTATATCAGTAAAAGCCCCCAGAAGACGATAGCATATTTCCAGGGCTTCTAAAAAATTTAGAATCTAAACCCAAAGCATAGTTGGAAAAATTATTCAGTAACCGTATTCATACAAAAATTATTCAAAAAATTCGGCTTAAAAGCAAATCTATGCAGCCTTAAAAACAAATAAACCCAGCAGTGATCCAAAAAAATTATCATCCAATAACATTATCATGTGTTCCCTAAAAACTTTTTAATAGAATTATACTAATTAAAATTTTTGCCAATAAATGAGAATCAATTGATTTTACATGAAGGAGACACTGTGAACAAGTTTTATCTTTACCAATCTACACTGAAAAAGGTTTTCAAAATAAATTAAAACTGGTACTTTTTTTATTAATCTAATCTCAGCTTATGATTCCATTTGGAAAAATGGTCTCCTAAAAATATCTAAAATTCATAAATGCAGGGAAACTATTAATTTATCTGACAAATTGTTCTCTAATAGAAAATTCATTTAGCTCATCTACTTAATAAAATCATCAGTGATTTTCCAGATATAGATTACAGAAAATTCATCTATGTTGATATTATTTTGACTTCTCAAAAGAGATCCTTGTCTGAAATAAAATAATATAAAAACATTACAAATCTTTTTCAAAATAATGAGTACAAATTGATGACAACTGCTATGGAGAATCCTAGCACAAAGATCCATTGAATGTGGAGGGAGAAAGAATGTACATTAAAAACAAAACAAACATATTAAAAGAAAGCTTCTAATTAATCAATTAGTCTTGACTATTTTAATTATGACTGTGAAAGAGGAACCTTTAAATTCAAAAAATTTGGTGAAAATAAAAAATAGAAAAAGAATGGGTTTTAACTGCACAAGTTGATTTAAGAAAAAGTTAAAAAACTAGATATCATTTAATGTATTTTGGATAGTAGAAAAAGCAGGAAATAGAAGTCTGTATATATCTTATTGATTATAACAAGCTCGTTAATTTAACTGACCATGCAAAGTTATACTATATGATTAAAAAGTGAGTATACAAAGACCATCTAATTATTCTTATAAGAAATTGGCACATAGGATTGAAACTAGAATTACAATGGGCTAAAGTGAAACAAATAAAGTTAGACAAGATATATTAACTTTATATGCCAAATATATAATGAGAAAATATATCATAAAATAAATGTAGAGTTAGGATTGGTGAAAAAAACATCAAGCCAATTAAAATCTGAAAATATAGACAACCTCAAAAATCTTATTTAAGAAAGTTAAAGAACAGATGGGGGGGGGGGAGAATAACATCTAAATATAAATGCAGATATTATAATAAGTATGATCAGCATTCTGAATTCAAAATTTGGAAGTAATTGATAGTTTTGCCTCCTTGGATCATTATCAACAAAAGATCTAATAAATAAAAAATTCGGCACAACAGCCAAAATTGTAATGAAAAACTGAAAAGATTCATGGATATATAAACATCTTGGAAAAATATTCAAGCTATTGTTTTCTCTGATTCTTTTTAGATGTGAAGTCTGATACTGATAGGAATAAAAAAAGTATTAATACTTTACATTAAAATAATGTCATATATCACATGACCCAATTTTTTAAACTTGTAAATAAAAATGAGCGATGCTAATTGCTCTAACAAGCTATATTGATAATTGCTGCAAAAGAGCATTTAAAAATCTCTATCTAGAAATTGTCCCCCAATTCTCTAGGGTGATTTCAGACAATAGATCTAAAAATACCAACTGAAATTTCCAGATACCTATATGTCATTGAACCCACCTAACTAACTTAAATATTTATAAGGGACTGAGAAATCTTCAGCCAAACCATATATTAATAGCCTTAGCAATATAACATTATTTAAGATTCAAAAGCAAAACTATAAATAATATATATTAAGGCTATAACCTTAAGACCCTGCACCTGCAAAATAACAGTAGGGACATTTACAAATTTTAGCACAAGATTTATTTAAAAGATAAGGTCCCTAATATATATTAAGGCTATAACTTTACGACCCTGCGCCTGCAAAATAACAGTAGGGACATTTACAAATTTTAACACAAGATTTATTTAAAAGACAAGGTCCCTACTGTCATTTTTCAGGTGCGTGGTCTTAATATATATTACTTTACATAATGAATATGCGCTTTACAAATTTAATTATTAAAACTATAAATAGTAAATAAAGTCAAGTAATATATCACATGACCCAATTTTTTAAGCTTGTAAATAAAAATAATGAGCGATGCTAATTGCTCTAACAAGCTTTACTGATAAATGTCACAAAGGAAAACATTTAAAAATCTCTATCTAGAAATTATCCCTCAATCCTCAGACCACTAGTTTCATGCTTTGGCAATCCTCAGTGAGGCGTTAGGATAATTTCAGACACTAGATCTAAAATACCAACTCAAATACAGCATTTATGTAAAAGTTAATTATTAAATAGAAAATCTGAAATTTTCAGACATCTTCAAACTCAGCTATCTAACTTAAATAGCTATATGGGGCTGAGAAATCTTCAGCCAAACCATATATTAATTAATAGCCTTAGCAATATAACATCACTAAAGACTTAAAAGCAAAATGATAAATAGTAAATAAAATGAAGTCATATATCACATGACCCAATTTTTTAAGCTTGTAAATAAAAATAATGAGTGGTACTAATTGCTCTAACAAGCTGTCTGAAATTATCCTAGCACTTCACTGAGGATTGCCAAAGCATGAAACCAATGATCTGAGGATTGGGAGATAATTTCTAGATAGAGATTTTTAAATGGTTTCTTACTTTCAAAAAAAAAAAAAAAAAGGTTTCTTTTGCAGCATTTATCAAAAAAGTTTATTAAAGCAATTAGCACCGTTCATTATAATATTGACATTCTTTTGAGAGTTTTACAGATTACAAGATAAATAAACAAATGAATACTTCATCTGATTAAACAGGTCAAAATTATCTTAATGTAAAAGACAATTTATTAAAAAAATGTACAATGATTGAAAAGATGGGTGGTAAAAGAAAAAGTAATCAGCAACGAGATGGGTAGACTTCATCACTTTAATGGATGCATCTTTAAGCAGATTGAAAATCCAAACTAATGACAGATATTTCAAAATAAATGCTATTCATAAATCACAAAGAGATTAAATTGCTTAATGAACTAGGAAATTATTGACTGGCTGCCAAAAGATACAATTTTTTCAAAATAAAAATCTTATATAAGATGGGATAATAACTTAAAACTATATTAGACCATTATAAAATAGAAAAGCAGTGATTAAATTATATCAGAAAATTCTAAATACTATTAATGTTGATTCTTAGACTAATACAATATTTCCTGCTAAATCACAGACATTAAAAGACTTTATATGCATAGACAGTATGCCAGAATGCAACAATTTCATCATTTTATCCAATAGGTTAAAAAACTGAAACCTGCTTTCTAGTCAATAATCCTAACCACTGGGTTATATTAATTAAACCCTTAAAAATATATATATTTAAGAATTTTTATTAGTCATTCATTAAAATAGAGATTATTTCTGTAGTGGAATTTTCACTACATTACTCTCATGCAAGGTACAGATTGGTTTCTATCTATTTTTAACACCTTATAAAGGGATATAAGCATAAACATATGACCGAAAGATGTATGATCTCTAGCATGTACATTTCATGCTGAACCAGAATTCATCAATTGATCCAGATCACAATCTCTTACACATATCTTTATCATTGTTCAATATATATATATATAGCAAATTACTATAGTTTAATTGATGTGTCAAACTTGCTGCCTCACAACTTTGATATAAATCACTTAATGGAAGTATATTAATAATTTTTATTATTCATTCACTAGACACAAGATTATCCAATAATGAATAACATTTCTGTAGTGTAATTTTCACTACACCACTCTCATATAAGGTAAGGACAGGTTTCTATTCACGTTTAACACCTTGCACATATGACCAAAGATATGTGAAAAAGATGTATTATCCCCAAGATGCACATTCTGTGTAATTTAAGTCAGAGTTGTGAGGGCAGCAAGTTTGACACTTCTCAATTAAACTGTAATAATTGGCTATCTATATATACTGAACAATGATAAAGACATGAGTAAGATTATAGTCTGGGCCAGCTGGTGAGTGGATCGTGGGGAAACATGTCTTTGGTCGTAAGTTGATGATTACATCCCTCCACAAGGTGTTAAAAGTGGACAAAAAATCAGTTCCTACCTTGTGAGAGAATGATGTAGTAGAAATTACACTACAGAAATATTATTCATTATAGGATAACCTATAGTTTATCAAATGATTAATAAAAATATTTGTATTTCCAATAAGTGGTGTCAAAGTTATGAGGGCAGCAAATTTGATACATCAGTAAAACTAGTAATTTGCTTTAATTATACATACATTAAACCATGATGAAGATATATAAAAGTTGTGATCTGGGTCAAGGTTCAGCATGAAATGTGCATCTTGGGGATCATATATCTTTTTCACATCTTCGGTCATATGCTTATGATTATACGCCTCCACAAGGTTTTAAAAGTGGATAGAAACTAGTACTGTGTGACAGTGGTATAGTGAAAATTACACTACAGAAATATTACTCAATATTAATATTTTTATTTTTTTTTGTTTGAAAAAAAAAAAAAAAGTTTTTTTTTTTTTTTTTAATTCAATCTCTTTAAAAATAATTAAAAAAAAAATATTTTCCAATAAAATGTTTTTAAAAAAGTTCAGTTAAAAGGCCAATCCTTGAAATGCTGAACTATTAGCAGCCTTATATTTAAGTGATCAATATTTTCAATAATAAACTTTTTTTATTTTCAACAAAATGAATGACATTTGAGATTGAAGTGACAAATACAAGTGTCAAAAAGCAAATCTTTCACAGTGCATCAAGAGGGATTATATAAAGTGTCAAAAAAAAAAAAGAAAGACTGTACAATGATAGGCATTAAAAAAATATTAATTTTGTGATTGCAAAAAATATTCAAAGATTTAATTTGACTGTCTTTTTCCATAAAATATTCGCACTTCCTTAAAAATTTTTATGCAATAGCAGGGTGTTTTTAAATTTTTTCTTTTCAACAAGACAAATCAAAGGCTAAAATATCTAGTAATCTCTTCTACAAAATTATTAATTTGTATCAATGATTATTTTAGTCATTTTATAGTGATAACAAAAAGCAACTGCAGAAGGAAGCTTGCTATTAACTCAATAAAAACTGATTTTTCTTTGAAGCCTTAAAGAAAATGAGCAGGGCAAATTCCTAATGTCCATTCCATATGGCCTTATAACTGTTATTACTATGTGATTATTCATATAGTAAATAAATATGGATGAGATAAATTACCAACATGCATCACTTATCAAGATAAAATGTCTGGCTTTTTATGTCTGAATTTAAAATCAAGAAAAATTATGGTCTTTCTTTTCAGTTACTTGCTAGTTTTTAACTGAAATATGAGTTTATTTAAAGAGAGAATGAATGTATTGGTGAGTAATCATTTTTGTTATTTTGTTTATGATATTTATAATATCAGACAAAAAATATGGTTCCTATTTCCAAGAAGCCAAAGTAACAATTGGTGGCTGAAAGTTGAGAGGTTGCTAAGAATCCTCTGATTATGAATCCAGATTGCTTAATATAATATTTTATTTAGATATCTACAACTACAAATCATCTTCAAGTGAAAAAATATTAAATAAATTGAAAAAATAATTATCTACTATTAAATGGGATATTGCTGGATTTTGTGAAGTTAGAAAACAAGATGAAGAAACAATTGATTTAAAAAGTGGACATATACTCTACAACAAAGGCACAAATATTGGAAGAATAAGTATAGGATTCATTATAAATAAAAAGTACAACTTGTGGAGATTGATGATCTATGAATTAGAAAGGCAAGATGTTTGTTACTCAATGGAAGCTACTAAATGTAGATAATTCAGATTTAGATCCCAATCAGATTCCTATTGTGATGAAGAAATGAAAGTTTTTAAATGAACATTAGAAAAGACAACATTTTAAAATTCTTATGGAAAACTTTGGTAAACAATTGTAAGATAAAAATCTTGCAGGTAAATTTAGTTATGGTAATAAAAATGAGAGAAGATACAGACTTGTGAAGTTTGCAGAAAAAGAAAAGCTATATTGATTTCTTCCTTTGGGAAAAAATGCTTAACAGAAATGGACATGGAAGCATCCAAAATGAAGGTACAGCAGAATTGGATTATATTTTGATTAAGAGAAAATAAGTAATTCAAGACTGTGTTGTTCTTAATAGATTTAATACAAGAAGATATCAATTAGAGATGCAAGATGTGTGTTAATGAAAAAGAAAAGATGAAAGCTATTAAGAAAATAGTATTAAAAATTGATATACCTAACTTGCAGATACAGTCCAATGAATTTAAAATAAATTTTGCAAATTGTTTAAAAATATTAAGACTTTAAAGATAGTTCAGACTTGACTGATAACAGTAAGAATATATCATGTGGTCACCATTTCATATGCTTATATAGGCTATTAATAACAGTATGTAATGTGATGCACTATGGCTTCTCCTTCCTCAAAGTCATGAATCTCTGAGACACTAGGCCCAGAGAAACCTTTTAGCCACTTTACCTGCTTTTCCTCACCTGTTTCCTCCATATTCTTCTCTATCCCACTTCATCCCATTTCCACAACATATTCTTTGTCAACTCTATGGCCTTTATATCTAAATCTCCCTTATCTTTTCCCAAACCCAGCATAAAAACCAAGAACCCACTTTCTGTATAATCACTTATTATTTATTGTCCTCATTATTTGTAGTCTTTCTGCTTGTAGGCATTTACATTTTTTCCATTTATGTGTATATTCCCTTTTTGCTAAAAATCCTTTTTGAACCTTAAACAGTAAATTATTTTTCTTGCTATCATCATAAATTAACTTGCACCCAATATTCTGTTTATTTCCATATATATTTAAATATTTTTTACTCTCCATACTAGTTCTCTATCTCTCCAACTCCCTATTTTTTATTAATGCATCTATTCTTCTATCCCATTCCTTGCCACTATAACACTCAACAATTATCCTAACACAACCATCTCATCTTTTGTATAAGTATATTGACATAAAGTGTTTATCCAAATCATCTGCATACTGCACTCCCTTTCTCACCCATCTTGTTGCCTGTCCTTTATTCATAACTCAATTAAATACTATTTTGGCTATTTTCTTATTATCTAAAAATTGCAATCTACTGAACATTTTTATTTTGCTTTTTGCAGCTCTTATATAAAAACTTGAGCATCCTATTTCTCCTTAAAATTGCCTTCTTTGCCATCCACACATCTGCATCTAATGCATGTCTTCCTACATTTTCTAAGTAATCTAACATCTCTTTACTAACATATAATGCATCGTTATCATAATTTTACCTTGCTACAGCCATTCTTCCATATAATCCTTGCTACATCATATTTATTATATATAAACATTGTTAATTTCTTTATCAGCCCCTTTCTGTTCTTTGCTTCATTTATCAAAGTTTTCTCCCATTCATTTAAACAATTTCTTTAATTACTTAAATGTTTCCCAAATAGTTATACTTATTCACCACATTTAATTTTATATCCCCCAATAAAAATTCATTCTCTTTTTCTTTCCTCAGCATTTATTATTATTACTTCTGTTTTTTCTTCACTAAATTTCATCCCCATCTCTTTACTCACCCTTGCACATGTCTTCAGCATAACTTCCATCTTCCAGATTGTAACGAAATGGGCCTTATTCCATATCATATATATATGTAACTACACACATATGTGTAATTATAATGCAATAGTTTATAAAAATAATTCTGTACCCTTATGATAATTCTATAAGGCAATTAATCAGGTTTCGGTAAAACTCGAGCCAGTCACGTATTCTAAGCAATACAACTAATTTCATTAATAGTATGATGCAATTTATTTACATATTATACTAATTCAATATTTATTTAAAGCCATTCAAAAAAATTGTCCTATTTCTCACCCAGCATATTTATGGATGTCACTTTCTGACTCCAAGTGCCAATCTTATTTATATATAAGAATTATGCTAGTATTGATAAGAATTAATTAGAGAACCCTACCACTAGCTTCAGGGCAGGTGGTTATCAACCGTGGGATATATATGAGGTACAGAAATATGCAAATATACATTTAATGGAATTACCTAACTCTTATACTAACTCAAATTTATCTCTCTATCTTCTCATAAAACCCCGAAATAAAGAAACAAACAAACATATAAGTTTATTATTAATAATAAATATCTTCTTTTTCATTACCTTAAAATCTTTCTAAAATAGTTACACTAAAAGGAAATTAACATTTCACAATACAATTTCAATTACTATTAACTTATTTGGCAAATACAAATTGCAAATGCTATATACATAGAAACCCAATTATTAATACTTCTACATTTTGTTTCATTAAATATTCATATACACAAAAAAGATTGGAGTGCAAAAGTAGAAGGAAGAAAAAACAATAAATTATAAATTAGAGATTTGGAACAAAATGTGAAGTTGATAAGCTTTTGTCAAGAAAATAGCAAAGAAAGTATACAAAAAAAAAAATCACACAAAGAAGATAGGAAAAAAGGATCATAAAATAATAGATTAGGAATAAAATAAAAAAATTGGTAAGTTTTTATAAAAAAAAAATAATAAAGAAAGCTCCAGGTAATAAAAATAATTTTCAACTGAATTATATACTGATTGTAATATTAGATTACATTAACAAATAGGACTGACATCAATTCTGATTGCAAGTGTAGTGGCTGAATTGAGATTACTTTTTATAAGAATGAAAAAAAACTCAAAACTATGAAAGAAATGAGCAATTAAAAAAATTAATTATTAGACAGAAGACAATATTAAACTTATTGACTTTTTATAATATAATTATTACTTTTGAATTTTGATAAATGTTCTTCAGATTGGGATAATTTCCTAGATCTGTGTCAGAAAATTTCAAGCTTTAATTAGTAACCCAATTATACAGCGACCCTAGCAGCCCCTGTTCAGAAGTTTAGAGTTTCAACTGAGTTTGTGCGGAATTGATAAATCATACACATAAGGTCTTAGACCATTCATTCCACCATTTTTCTAAAATACACTTTTTGGTAGTTGTGTACTTGAGAAAATGTGGCCACTTGATAGCATTGTTGTTTGAAAAAATAATGAAATATAATATTACCAGGACGATAATTTTTTGTTTTCTGTTCTCCGACAATTTTTCAAATTATTTTTTAAAAATTTACGAACCATTACTTATTTTTTTTATATAATTAAATATATGTGGAAAACAATAAATATGCTATAGAATTTTAGGCAATTTACATTGCAATGATACAAAAACATATACATCCAGAAAACGCGCACAAAAGAAATTGCTCAAAAATAGACTTAACTTACCTTGAAAAATGGGGGATACGTACTGTAATTTTCCAAAAATCGCATAAAAGCAAAGCAACAACATAAAATTACTTTAAAATTCGCATAAAAAAAAAAATAAATAAAATACGACTAATAAAAAATTTCAAATTTGAAAAAAATTGATACAAGACAAACTTTTTTATTAACTACAGTATTTAATTTTATTCAAAACAATATATTTTTATGCGTAATTTGCATTTTTTTCATATATGTACGGTATTTTAATTATTATCACTATTTGAGACATCAGATTCGTCATGATGTGATGTGATGTACTGTAGCTTCTCCTAAACGAAGTCAAGAGGAAATATAACTAAAACGTTTTCCAATCGCTATTGATCCTTCCCATTTCGCTAAGCGATCTAAAATTGAAATTTTTGTTTCCAACGAAATTCATTTTCTTGGGTGTGTTTTCTTTCTGTCCGTTAGAGTAAACTAAAAGTTTAAAATAAGAACTTAGACTTACGATAATAATAAGACACCGACTCACCACTGTTGGGCAAAATTTAATTAAAACTAACAAATAAAAATTAAATTCTTATTTTTGTCTTTAATTTTTTAATTTTCAATCGTTTAAAAATCAAATTTCATCATTTCACATCACCTCGTTACGTAATTTTTAAATTGTTAATTACAATTAAAAATCAGATTTTAATTGCCAAATTTAATTGTGCCGACCGTTGTTACTCACCTTTTAAAAATAAACTTGCAGACACTAAATGATTAATTGATTATGTACTCATTTTATAAAAAGCAAATATTGAACGTGATTTAAAATGCAAAAACAACATACATCGTATTATTCATCTATAACGTTTGAACAGATTTACATTATAATCTTGTAAAATTTAATATGTGTATATAAAATGGGGAAATTCTGATTTTAAGTGAATTATGAACTTCTTTATTACATAAAATCTATTATAGTACTATTATAAAGCGCTGAAAATATTGAAATTATTAGATGGAAGTCGAACTCCGATAATGCGCTATTACTTTAAATATGACGTGAGTGCGCCAAATTTATAATATTTAAAGTAATAGCGCATTATCGGAGCTCGACTTCTGACCTAATAATTTTTATCACATAAAAGAAAACCGCATACAAAGATATTAAGAAGAATCATGAATCGCATAACTTCAAAATCGCATTAAATAAATCCGCATAAAACAAGACCCAGGTGTATCTATATTTAGTGCAGTAGGCAAGATATATTATGATTTTATTTGAATATTCAATTAGTTTTATTACCTATTTTTATTACTTATTTTTTATATAATTAAATATGTGTAGAAAACAAATATGCTATAGAATTTTAGACAACTTACATTGCAATGATATAAAAACATACACATCCAGACTCAATCATATACCTATATTTAGTGCAATAGGCAAGATATATTATGATTTCATTTATATGACTGTTTATATGCTCATTCGATTATTGCATGATTACAGTAGTGTTGTATTCATTTGTTACAATTTTGAAATAATCTCTTGAACACAGACTTTCAAGCATACTCAGTCATTCATTCTCTTACATCATAATCAGTGCTCATAATAAAAAAATTTATTTTGTTGTTTATTATATTTTTCATAAATTACAATTTACTAAAGCTCTCTTTGCATAATATCTCATGCACTATTCTTACTGTTATTTTTTTGATCTCATTAAAACCAACATTTCTAACAGTTCTCCTGCATGGAAGGACTAGAAAAAATCCTGCACGGAAGAACAAGATTTGAGTCTGCTAGTAAAAATTAGTCACCAATTGCACAGTTTTTATAATTTTTACTATAAAAAATCTCAGGTAAGACAAGTTATATATCAATTTTTTCAGCATTTTATGACAAATGTGATAAAGCCATCTATGTAATTGTCATTTAACTTTCAAAATTTAGAATTTGTGAACCAATGTAAAAATAAACATGTTTAAAAGTATTAAAAATCTCTTTTTTCTTAATTTTTTTTTTGAGGTAATGACTATTTTATTAGTTTTTTACATTCTTTCATATTTTCTGGTTCTAATAATGTATATACTTTTATATTTACTGTATTCAAACAGAAGATATGTTATAAATTATATTTGTTGTAATTTTTTTTTTTTAAATTAAAGACGGTGCCTTGGATTTTAAGAGATAAACTACAAATCCAATGCAAACTAGCAAATTATAATTACTAGATCTATCAATAACTTCTTTTAAATATAACTTATTGTGTAGCTTGAGTTTAAAGTTTTCTGTATCCTAATTGTAATGATCTGTAATTGTCATTTAACTTTCAAAATTTAGAATTTGTGAACCAATGTAAAAATAAACATGTTTAAAAGTATTAAAAATCTCTTTTTTCTTAATTTTTTTTTTGAGGTAATGACTATTTTATTAGTTTTTTACATTCTTTCATATTTTCTGGTTCTAATAATGTATATACTTTTATATTTACTGTATTCAAACAGAAGATATGTTATAAATTATAATGGCCGTTCAGGTCTCTAGGGGTAAAATTAAAGACGGTGCCTTGGATTTTAAGAGATAAACTACAAATCCAATGCAAACTAGCAAATTATAATTACTAGATCTATCAATAACTTCTTTTAAATATAACTTATTGTGTAGCTTGAGTTTAAAGTTTTCTGTATCCTAATTGTAATGATCTGTAATTGTCATTTAACTTTCAAAATTTAGAATTTGTGAACCAATGTAAAAATAAACATGTTTAAAAGTATTAAAAATCTCTTTTTTCTTAATTTTTTTTTTGAGGTAATGACTATTTTATTAGTTTTTTACATTCTTTCATATTTTCTGGTTCTAATAATGTATATACTTTTATATTTACTGTATTCAAACAGAAGATATGTTATAAATTATATTTGTTGTAATTTTTTTTTTTTAAATTAAAGACGGTGCCTTGGATTTTAAGAGATAAACTACAAATCCAATGCAAACTAGCAAATTATAATTACTAGATCTATTAATAACTTCTTTTAAATATAACTTATTGTGTAGTTTGAGTTTAAAGTTTTCTGTATCCTAATTGTAATGATCTTTATTAAGAATTTGTACACAACTAACATTATACTTCATAGATATGCCCCCCCCCCCTTTTTTAAATGTCAATATCATTACTATATTTCTCCAATGATTAGATATTCTTTTATCTGTCATGTTATGGCTAATACTATAATTATGGACTGACGCCTAGCGGTGACAACTGAGATTAGCGAGTGAGCGACATCGCTCTTATGTTAGAGAACGCGAGTAGTTAATAAAGTTTGTTAGTTTTCTAAACTGTGTGTATTTATTTATTTAGACATTACGGCCAAGAACATAACATGGTGTCAAGAGTGAAATAATGAAGTATTAGTAAAAAAAATATTTCTAAAGTATAAAACAGTGAGTATTTAAATATTGATAAAAAGTTTTTATAGCAATTTTTTTTTTCATATCATATTTGCCGAAATACAAAATGGCGTCACAATTCGATCGTTTGTACAATATCGAACCGCTATCTATGGAAGGAAATATGTTAATCAAATGGATTGATTGGAAAGAATTATTCCTAAATTTCCTAGAAGCAACAGAAAACGATATGAAATCTGATAAAGTAAAATTAGGAACATTACGTCATCTCATTGGAAAAGAAGGGAGAGATGTAATAAAAACATTAGACCACACGAATCCAGAAGATAAAACAAAATTGTTATCCGTCTTAAACCAAATGGATAAATATTTCAACACCATGAAAACAACATTATATGACAGAATAAAAGCATATACAATGGAACCATACGAGGGAGAATCGATTGATCACTTTCTTACTCGCTTAAAAGTAGTAGTTGAAAAAGCTGACTTCGGAGATCAATAAACAAAATATCCTCCGCGATAGAATTATAATGGTACAAAAAGAAGAAGGACTAAAAGACAGATTATTTGAAAAAGGAAATATTACATTAGAAAAAGCACTGGAAATAATAAGTGGACATGAAACTAGAAGACTCAAAAATGAATTACTGGGAAAGTCTGAACTATGTATTAACATAATAGCGAAAAATACAACAACAAACATACGCAATTGTCAAAAGTGCAACCATAATCATCCAAAACGTGAGTGTCCTGCATTTGGTAAAAAATGCTATAATTGTGGAAAGTTAAACCACTTTGCCAATAATTGCCGTACGAGAAGCTACGACCATAAAATTTTTAAAACGCAAAAACACTCAAACACAAGATATAAAAATATTAATAGAAATGGATGTTATGTGAACGAAGTACACGATACTATGACATCGGATTCATCATATACCAGTGATGTTGAAAACACAATTGCATACATCAGACGTGTAGACTCAACTCATTCGTTTAATGGTTGGTATAAACAGAGTTTATTAGATAACAATAAAGTAAAAATAAAAATAGACACAGGAGCTGATGTAAACATTATGTCTAAAAAGTGCTTAATACTATTCATCCACAACCAATAATATACAAAACAAAGAAGAAATTACGCGCTTTTGGAGGATCATTTCTCACCCCAATAGGAAAAGCAAAACTTCAATGCAAAATAAACAAAGATCTGCATAATTTACATTTTATAATAATAAAAGAAGATGAACCAACACTTCTTAGTGGCCGTGATTGTGAGTTATTAGGTTTAATTAAACGCAACAAAATTGCAGTACAAAAAGTAACGAAAAATAAAAGTAAAAATGATCAAAATGTATCTAACAACAACAAAGATAAAATAACAAAGAGTAGAAAAGATAAAAGTATTAAAACACAGGAAGTAAAAGAAAATGAAAACTTCAAGTCTATATATGAGAAATACAAAGATGTTTTTCAAGGTGTGGGTTGTTATGAAGGCGAACATCACCTCACAGTAGACCCAGCATTTAAACCAGTTGTCCATGCACCGAGATTAATTCCACTAAGTATACATGAACAATTATGTGAGGAATTAAAAAAATTGGAAGATATTCATTTACAACATGAAATATTAAAGAAATTGGGTGAAGAACAGTCCCATCAATTAATTGAAAAGGAGAGAGAAATACAGCAAAAATTTCAATTAGCAAAGGAAGAGGAATGGCATAAAATCACTAATATAGAAGCTGAAATGTTAGAATTAGAAAATAAAATTCAAGAGTTAGAAAGATACAAAATTGATGAAAGTAATCAAAAGCAAATTGATGTTAAAAACTGAAGATAATGCCAGGCTAGCTATTCACAATAAAGAATTACTTGAAAAGGAATGTAATGTGTTAAGAATCAAAGTTCACAAACATCAAGCTAGTGTAGAAGAATTAGAAAAAGAAAAAAGTTTGAATTCTAAATTACATCAACAGATTCAACAGCTTAAAGATGATCTTCAAAGTTTATCAGTTGTTCATCAGGATTTGCAATTACAAAACAGCAAATTAAAATCTTCTATTGATTTACTAACAAATGAACTGAAAGTTGCCAAAGCTGATTTCATCAAAATGACGAACACAGCTGAAAGATTCACAACAACTCCACAGACACAAGAACTGGATGAGGAGAGACAGTTGTCTGTAACTAAGACAGAGAAATCAACATCAAGTGACAATGCCACATCGATAAGGAGAATGCCAGTTGAATGATGAGAGAAAACTCAAACCGAAGAAGGCCTCCAGTATATTTAAAAGACTATGTAAATAAAATTAAAAAAGAGAGAGTTGTCATGTTATGGCTAGTACTATAATTACGGACTGACGTTTAGCGGTGACAACTGAGATTAGCGAGCGCGCGACATCGCTCTTATGTTAGAGAACGAGAGTAGTTAATAAAGTTTGCTAGTTATCTAAACTGTGTGTATTTATTTATTTAGATATTACGGCCAAGAACATAACATTATCTGTTGGAGATTTGACTTAAATAGTTTTACTAACAATCTCTATTTCTTTCCTTGGAGTTGTTCCATAGATTTAATCACTTGTCTCACCTCTTTATTTAAAAGAAATAGTATTACAAAAAGATGACTTGTATAAGATACTTCATGGATTTCCCTCCACATACATAATAAATTTATTCCTCCCAATAACAAGAGGATATTTTGTCTTTTGGGATTTATTATATTTTATAACCTTCCTTGTCAAAATTATATTTTTTTAATGCCACCATCAACTCTTTTCTAAACCATTTAAAGAATTTTAGATATTCATTTTTTCTTAGTAGATCATTTAAATTTATTTTCATATTCTCTTTTTCCTTTATATATTGTTTTGTCTAAAATTGTTAATATTTTAAAATTATTTAAGTTTTTGTTTAAATTCAAAGTACTTCTAATGATCATAGCATTAATAATTGATGCTATTTTTCTTAGAAACATTTATATATTATATATTTAACTCTATAATAACTAGTCTTTTATGTCAATCATAGACATTGACATTCTTTATTGAATCTATTAAGAATATCATATCTTGAAATATATATTTTATTTTAATAAAATAGAGTAATTACTACTTCTATGATCATTTCTTTTTCATGAAGAGAGAGAGAGAGAGAGAGAGAAAAGAATTCATATGTAATTTTTCTACACAAGTCCATAACTGTGGTCTCAGCGCTGTTTCCATATCTAAATTTATTTACAAAATTTTAATTTTACTATCGTTTTTCAATTCTACTATTTAAAACTTCTACAATAATTTAAAAATGTTGTTAGTCAATTCCAAAAGCATTCGGTAAATCAATAAATACAGTTGTGCATAGTGATAATGATTCTATAGCAATAGATTTCTGGATCAAAGATCAAACTATCAGCTGGTCTCAGACTCCTCATTAACTCTCAATTAAGTTAACCATATAATTGTTGTATATCTATAAAGAAGTTCTCTTTCAAAATGTTTAAACATCGAACAGTTTAAAAATCTTGCATTTATAGTTCATAGCTAAAATTATATAGTATAAGCACTTAAGAGGAATATTTTTTTAAATACATATACAATATTTTCACTAATAAACATAAAAAAAACAACTAATTGATAACTGAGCTTTGAATAGCAAAGATGCGTGCCTTTCTAGTATTCATTGTACTGTTTATTCACTCTATAAACCCTGTATCAGATTCCACTGTATGAAAAAGCCTTGTTCTATATTTTGTTTATAATGACTTCTATACAACTTTGCTTCCAATATTTCTATCTTTAAAGTAAACATCCATTTTTTCAAAGCAATTGTCTCTTGATTTTTCTCTTTAATTCCAAAAAATTCAAAATTGTCAAAATTAATATTAACTGTTATTCCCATTCATGAAGTTTTGTTTCATCAATGAGTGGCAAACTTGATTAAATTATCTGGATTTTTATTACCTGCCTTCAGTTACCAGCTGATTAATGATTTTAATATCCAGGCTATGAGGACTAATTTATTTTTGTCTATCATCATGTATTCATTCTGCAGTCAAAAAATCAGTCAATAATTATTAGGCACCCAAGAAGAAAGACAATTACACTTTTAAAATCTAAAGTTAGAAGTAAGACTAAAATGTGTTGGTGAATAAAATTAAACATTAAATATTTGTTCTATTTGGTTAAGACTTCTAGAAGGAATCAGTCACTTTTCAGTTAATAGCAACTCCCTTTTGTGGTCTATTAATATAAATATGTGTATAGAAAATTTAATAGTGAACCTAGGTGTGAGACAAATAAAAAATAGGAACATGTTTATGTATTAACAATTTCTCAAAAAAAAAAAAGAGGTTGACTTTATGCAATAGAATAAAAAATTTGGATGAAAAAAGAACACACTTCAGAAGTGAAGTAGGCCTGAAAAAATTAGAGATAGGTTTGTTAATAAAGAAAATAAAAAATATATCATTTTGATAATGATAAGTTTTTGTTTATGTAAATTAAAAAAATAAAGTGTGTGTAAATAAGATTGAAACAGAAATAGATAGTGGGCATATAAAATTGGTCAAAACTTAGATAACCTGATAATTGCTGAAGACTATGGAAAAACTGGTTTGAAACACAATCCTGTTAGATAAAATAGTCAATAAAAATTAGTCATATATCACATGACCTAATCTTTTTTTAAGCTTGTAAATAAAAAATAATGAGCTGTCCTAATTGCTCTAACAAGCTTATTGATAAACGCTAGCAAGAAAAAGCATTTAAAAATCTCTATCTAGAAACCACACCCTAACCTGAGACTAAAGGCTTAATATAGTAAAATATGAAGATTTTACAACAATTAATTGTAGTTTCACAAGGCTTTGAACAGAACATGTTTTTAAGTGGAGAATAATTAGAGTGAAAGATGTGAAAAAAGGTGTCCAGTATTTTATTGATCTTGAAAAAACTTATGACAGACTGGAAAAAAAACTACAAGAGTATGACATTCTTTTAAAAGAAATAATTATAAAAAGAGATGTAAATTTTTTTTTTACTATTTTATTATTTATTTATTAGGAGTTTCTAAATGAATGTAGATTTTATAAAAACAGGATTAAACTTTGGGGAAAAAACTCATTACATCAGATAATGGGATCACATGGCAATACTTATGAACTGTGAAAACAAATTTAACACAGTGCTAAATAGGACAAATGAAGGTAATTTATTATTAGATCTGTTGTGAAGAAACACAGCCCTAATCCTAACCCAGTATGACTGTATATTTCAAAGCAGGTCTAATATTAAAGTACTCGAATAACTTTGAGATGAGAAGAAATGTAACTAAAACTAAAAAATCCTATGATAAACATTTAAAAGTTATAATTAGAAAATTAAAGAGCTAAGTTGGAGCTTTTGAAAATATTGGGAGTTGATTAATGATGATGGATATAAAAAACTAAAATATTAATTGCAATAATTAAACATGTTAATGAAGTATACATGTTATTCTACAACCTTTAGAAGTTAGAATTAAAATATTGACTTATTTAGAGATAGAGACTTAAACTCTTAGAAAAAATGAGGAAAAAAGAATACATTTAGAATGGGAAAGTTAGAAAAGCAAGATTACTTATTGAATAAATTAGAAAGAGAAATTAAATAGAAGGTATACTTAGATATAAATTATGAAGGATATATCTTAAAACACTGCAAAAACTGAGACAGAAAAAAAAAGAAGAATGATTTTAAGAAATAGATATGAGCTTTTAATTACATAATAAATAGATATGAGCTTTGATGACAGAATAAGTGATAGGAGTGCCTAAAGAAAGTAGTTGGAGTTGTATATAATAAATTTATGTTGTATTAAAATAAAGGCAAAACTCTCCATACAGTAGTGCTACCCTGTGCTAATTAGAGTAATCAATAGATGCCAGAAAGCTTGTGCATAAAATCCCTATCTAGTGCCTACTCATCCAATATCCCCAGACTAGTTTCTGGCTTGTGGCCATCATCAGTGAGGAGCCTTGGATCTGAGAGCACTGCACCTAGATCTTAGGATCTCAGATCCAAGGCTCCTCAGTGATGATGGCCACAAGCCAGAAACTAGTCTGGGGATATTGGATGAGTAGGCACTAGATAGGGATTTTATGCACAAGCCTTCTGGCATCTATTGATTACTCTGGTTAGCACAGGGTGGCACTACTGTATGGAGAGTTTTGCCTTTGTTTACTACAATTATGTGCTAGTATGAGATGGTGATCATGTGATGTTGTATTAAAATAAATAGAACATGATTATCTCATGTCACTGATGACATTTTTAAGATGTTGTATTTGAGAATAACTTCTGTCTGAGTCTTTAAACATTTTCAATTATTGTATAATAAAGTTATGTGACAACAGGTTTACTTTACTTAAAAACTCCATCTTTATTTCTAGAACGTATAGAATGAATAATCTTTCCGTGCAATAAGATTTTTCTAGTTTGATAAGTGGTTTTCAAAATAGAATCAGAAAGAGAACACATATTAGTTGCAAGAATACACAAATATATAAAAGATTTTTTTTATTCTGATAAATAAAAAAAAATTTTTTTTTTTAAAAAAAACTTGTTTTAGAAATGTTAAATAACTAATTGTCTTAATAAATATAGACATATTTTCCTAATTTTTACATTTTATAATGAAAGTTTGAAGTTACAGAAATGAAGATATCAATTTAAACATACAATTATGAATACTTATATTGTTCTTACATAATGGCAAACATTTCATAGAAAGTAACTTTCAAGTTTAATTCAGTGCAACAGTATAATTATGTTACAAACAACTTGCTGATGCATGTAATTTAACTAGTTATACTAAGCATGAAGGTATAAAAAGTATTTTCTTTGTTTAAAAATAGTAATTTATTATACTAATAGACACATACTACAATATTTAAGCACAATATACATATAATTTAGAAGGAAAATGACTGTGTGAATTTTCTTATAATACAATATATATTACTTTAATAGAATAATATTTTTATTCCCAAATTATTATTTTTTGTTATAATAATTGTTCCTATTGTTAATATTATTACATTCTTATAATTTTGAGCTTTATTTCTCTTTAACAAAACTCAAAACAAATAATCATTATTTAAAAACAAAACAAACTATGACAAAAAAATAAATAAAGTTATACTCTAACAATCAGATTATTAATTTATGTCAATTTAAAACAATAGTTCTCTCTTTGCCATTCAAAAGTTAATATTATATCATTAGGATATAGATACAGATCTGGTGATTTATTTAATAGAATATCATTTCTATAATCTTATATTTCAAATCCAAAGCAGAGCTAGAATAATTTTTTTTTAATAGCTAATGATCAACTTTTGGTTGGCACAAAGATATTCAGCTATTCAAAATAGAAAAATAATGGAAGTCCAAGGATTTCCTAAGTTAATCAGAGTTAATAATATGCTGATATGAAGTTTTTTTTTAAAAAAAGCTTCAATATAATAATCTATGACTACTATAAAAGCAGAGAGTTCATAGTTTACAATAAAAATAATGAGTAAATAGATAACAGTCTTTGAATGGCTTCCATAGTAAATACTGTAGCACACTTTTTTTGATATGTGAAATGAATGTATCCCAGCTTGGAACATAGAACTTCATCTTATAATAAATTCAAATAATAAAAAGTGATCAATAATATAAACAAATTATTTATAAGATTATTATAAAAACTTTATATCTAAAAACATTTTGAAATTAATTACAATCTAAATTTAAAATAATTAGCTAAACCATTTTAACATCTGCATTATTCAGTTTCAAATAATTTTTTAGTATTTTTGATTTATTATCAAACTAAGAAATTACCATACTTTTATTTTCTATAATAAATCATTTTCACAATGTACTACTACAGAGATAACTTAAATAATAAAAGTGTGAAAATTCAGTTGCTGTTTCCATAGCAATATACACATTTCATGTTAAACATCTGTAAATGTGATTTGCTTTATTACTTAATACAATAGTTTGCTAATGTCAATATGATTTTAAAAGAATGAAAAAAAAAGCATCTATATATATAATTGAAATTAAATCAGCTTTTTAAATAAATAGTCCATGCAGGAAAAAATACAAGGGGAAAAAAAACAACATTCACTAGCTTTACCAATTGTCAGTAGTTCATGTTTTAACCTTTGCTAAAGGCTATCCTAAATCCTTGATAAGAATTTCACTAAACTGAAAATAAAACCTAGGTCATAGTAGACAGATGAACAATTTCTGAACTATGAAGACCATCATCTGAAGACACTTTACATTTAATCTAAAATTGAGAAGCTAGTATAAACTGTATTAAAAAGATGACAAGCAATTCTAATCTACCAGTAATAATCAAGATATTGCTTATCAAATTACTCTATTACTTAGTTAATTGATCTGCCTTTCCATAAAAAACTTGTCATACACATTGAATATTATTATTTACAATCCTTGGTCCTTTTCAAATTAGAAAATATAGAGATTTAAGCAATCATAAATAATTATAAACAGGAAATTGTTAAAACAGTAGTCCTATACTTGTTGCTTTTAAAAAATACATTAATTTATTAACGAATATTATTTTAAAAACGAATTAAAAAAACCCAAAACAAAACTCATAATTTATATTTATTTGATTACAAAAAAATTTTGCATTGCATATTGAAGGGGTCAATCTCAGATTCAGATTGCACTTCACAGTCCTATCCAATCTCCCACCACCAAACTGAATTCAAATCCCAGCTATGCTTATATACAAACCTATATAGCATAATTTCATGTTATTTCCTTTCAAAATAACTGTACCTAAGATATTTAATAATATCTCAACTAAATAATATATAAATAATAATATTTTATATATTCTAATAGGTCGTACATGTGCGTAAAGCACATGTATATATAAAAGGTAATGGGGGATTGTGTATAAATTAATATTTATATTAATATATTTGATATTAAACCATATATTTAAAATTATATTCAAATATATTTAAATATGTATTCATGTAATGGCGGTCAGGATAATGCAATCAGCTTGGAAGCTTCTAGAAATATAAAATATTTAACTAAAAGTCATTAGTATTCTTAAAATTATTAATCTTATAAAAAAATCAAATCAATTTCCTTAACGAAAATTTATCATGTAGTAAAATCTATTTCTGAGCTAGAAATAGATTTAGAACAATCATTTTAGAAACATATTAACCCGATAAATTCCTTATGTAAAAGTCGATCTGTAGCAGCATTTTTAATGGAGTGTAAAAGCATTCCTTAGATAATCAGGAATTGTATAAATAGGGCCTGATTTCAGTCAAGAAAGAAGAGTACTTCAATTTGTAAGGCATCGACCAAATGAATCCATTTCACTCAAAATTTCAATATGACAACCACTGAGTAGTAAGGAAAGATGCACCGTCTCCTAACTATACCTAATCCAGCTCCCGCCAGCCTACCACTATACCACTAAACATCCGTGAACTTGATGCTGTGCCTTAAAGACCAACCTGGAAATCTGCTACCTGCTTCCAAAATGATCGAAAGGACATTCATGCCCAAAATGAGCCACGGAGAAACATGAACTTCATAGCTTGTCAGAAATCAACAAGAATGAAGGTAATGCCGTTGAAATGCCGCCATCATAGACTTTTTAACTTTCTTTTCAGTAATTATTAGATATTGAAGAATTTAATATTAACGTTTTATAAGCTCTGTAACCTGTGTTCTCTCATTAATTTTATAAATCTTTAAATGTGTAATTTTTAATGCAAGTGACTCTCTATTTCATTTTATAAACATTTTAGATTAGCCTCATAATTTAATTCAAATTTAATTTGATGCAGCAACTATTTTTCTAATATTTTATGTCTAATATAAATATATTTTAAATCCCAAATGATATGTGAATAAACTCCCACCCTCGCAAGTATAATTATTTTAGCTTAGCTCCTCGCCATTAGAGGGGAGTGCCAATTGATTAATTATTTTGTTTTTACTTTTAAAACTACAAACACTTGATAGGTTGGGAGATATTAAATGCTTGTCTATTCATTATATTTTTTGTGTAAACAACAGAGGGGGAAAATAAAGTTCCACCTTTGATTAGTTTATGAGTTATATAAATGTAAATCTATTTACTAGGGCAATATTAATTCAAAACAAATATATTAATTATATATATTTCGTTTATGTTTCTTTATCCTCGCCCATTTAAACATATGTATACTTTTATTAAGGCACTCTTAGACTTAATTTTATATTCTATTAGATGTGGAGTTTTATTGAAGAGTGTAGTGGGGATAAAACGTTAGTGTATGTTAAACCTAAATATAGTTTTATAACAATGCCTTTTAAGTTATGTTTGGTAAATCCGATCATATCATCATATTTGATATTATTATAGGTAATAAGCTTAGTTACATATATCTTGACTAGTTATTAATCGTTCCCAAGCATTGTTAGCATAGGTATTATTCTTTATAATCAAGCTTTATCTAGAGATGTGTATCGGAATGCCTGTGCCAGGTCATCTTCGTTTAGGTCATAATCAGAGCAATGTATGACCCGGGACCATCTACTCACACAACAAGAGCCAGGCATGGGATAATTCCGGCAAAGATCGGCCCATAGCAACTCCGAGACTCCCAATTCCTAAAAGGCCGATTCCACGAAATGTAGGTGCGGCAAGTCGGCATGTATATTTTCGTATTTCAAAATGATAAATCATTTTACTTCCAAGAAATAAATCCACAAATCTTATTTGGCCGTTATGTTAACACTACAACACTTAATCATATTATAGTCCTCCTTTAAAAGCGTAAGCCTATAAATATCTATATATGTGATGTTATGGTCTAATTAAAATAGTTCATAAATTTATTAATTTTCTATCGATGTGTTGCTTAATGACACTAGATATATTTATTTATAGAAATACTCCCATATACGGTAATCATCCAAATAAAGCAAATAAATCTTTATTGCATATATTTCCATATACCATCAACTTATGATGATCTGGTTAGTTAGTTAACCAATAATTATGTAAATCTTCCTGAAATCAGTCAAGGTTGTGTCTCTCTCTAGTAATTCAAGCGAATTGTTATAATTGTATGCTACATAATTGCACTAGATTAATTATTGAATATCATAATGCCACATCAAAAGTAATAATATATAAATTTATATGTAAATACTCATGTTAAAGTGCAAATAAGCACAACACAACTTATTTGTAATATGAGGCTAATTATCTAATATAACTCAATGTATAAATCTCTGATTTCCTATTTATCTTTATTATTAAATATAATATCAAAACCAAACATCTCTGATCATTGCAAGTTCTTTATTTAATTGATTTAGTTAATTTTAAAATATAATTATTAAATTATTAATGTCATGATTTGGAAAGTTATAAGATCCCACTAAGGTTAACTATATATATATGCTTGTCTGTATCAAATGTATGCACATACTTGCCATGATCTTCCCTTGAGTCTCTTTGTTTCTCCGCTGTGCGATGTTGACCGGAAATAAACTAAATAATCTAGTACCATAGGAGTTGCTGCTCATAAATAATTGAATCTGGAAGCTGGGTATACAGGGCAGAGTTCATGACATGTGTGTCTTGCGCATAATTGGACTCAAGGTACTTGTGTTCAGATTCTAGATAGAGTTGTGTGATCATGCGAACTGACCGGTACAATATGTGACAGAAAATATAATAAAAGTTGCACTCTTTTACACAGTACCCATATGCTGCTTCATACATTGTAGTCACTGGACATTCATATTGTAAGTGACTGGATAAAAGATGTTTCACCATCATAATTTTAATGTTGATGGTTCTTTTAAGCCAACTTTTTACTTTTATAATTTATACACAATTTTGGATTAAATTATGGATAGACTAACTCAATTTTTTAAAAACTGCAACTTTTTCATAAATTAGTTTGTTTATTTATATAAAGAAACTAATTTATGAAAAAGCTGTAATTTACGTATGTGCTTGCTAAAATGTGAGGCAAACAAAAGTGACTGGAAATTAGAAAATTATCAATTTTCTTTTTCTGGTGCAAATATTTAGTATAAAATTGCAAAACTTTATTTTATATCTATGTACAATTAAGAATCAACATGTATGACTGATATTCACAATATGCTTTAAACTGATTTATTAACAATTCAATTTTTTTTTCTGGTAAAGTTTAGTCTTTATTGATATTTTTGGCATACCAATGATGAGTCACCTAAAATTTTTCAAATTATAAAAATTCTTCAATTTAAAGATTTTAGAATAACAACATTCAATTTGAATATATAGTGTTCACAATTGCAAAATAGTTTCTAATTATAACATATTCTCAGTTATATATCATTAAAAAGATCTCTAAATCAGCAAGAGTATTTTCTTTAAGAAACCTGATTTATCATTCTGTTTTTTGATTTCTCTTTTCCTTTGATAGCAATACCAAAATGTTTAAAGAACAATCCCAAAATAGCAAACTCTATGTGACCACTGTTCTATCAATAAAATAGTCACCAGTAATATTTATTATAAATATGTAGTATCTTTTATTATACATTATAAACAATTGTAATGCCTTGAATTAAGTAAAATCATCTTGAAAGTATTAAAATTTTTTTGATTAAGTTATATTCACAATTTGAAATAATGGTTAAAGGTAAGAAAGCCTTTGAGAATGAAGATATTGACAATACAAATAATAAAAGAACATTAAAAAAAGGTTTCAAAAGTGTTTACATAAACTTTATATAACTTGCAAGTTATATAAAGTTGTCTTGAAATATAATTTCTATATCTGCATTATAGTAGAATGACAATTAAAAATACAATGATTATACTTTACTTAATGCCATTCATTTATAGCCTTAATGCATTACTAATAGTAATGCCAAACTTCATTATAATCTTTTTCAATATTTTCTTTATTAGAACTGTATTTTGTTAAATTTTAAATCAAAGATAAAATAAACACATTTACTTATATTTCCTTTAAATGAATGACTAAATATTCATATTTTTAGCATTTTCTAAGATTCAAGATTTTCTGAAGCTAAAAATAAAAATTTCCCTTTATGTCTATCATTTGAAAACGTTTCCATCTCTTTCATTCTCTTCTATTCATCTACAGATTCATTTCTCTTCTACCAGAAGGTTTATAATTCAATAACTACATGGAGAAACAAGAGATTACATACTTTAATATATTTTTTCTTCTATATCTTGCTTATAACAGAGAGTTAACTACATTATTATTATTACTGGGTGTTGTCATTTTGCCAGATTTCTGGGAATCATTTGAATAACAATGTTCTAGAATGACCTATCATTATTTAATTTTTACAAATAGCTCAAAGACATGTTCATTATTACGATGATGAAATATATAGATTATCTTTATTGTTGGTCACCACTTTTCTCCTCACTGATAATCTTTGAACTGACGTGTGGGCAAAATTTTTTGAAAATTTTGTTGATAACAAGGAAAATAAATAAACACTTTATCAAGATAGACCTTAGCTCTTGCTTGAAGCATAAATGACTAAATAATAGAAATTGATCTCATTAGAAAAATATATAACGTTTGAAAACATTATACGATAACTCTCGGTTTTAAATTTCATTTTCAGCAACATTTTCCCCACATATTTAATAACAAAAATTCTGGGGAATATTTGTTTTCAAATCTTATTCTCTAATTAATTTCAGAACAGTATAATCATCAGTATTATAAATGATATTAAATAATTGGCACATTTTTTAAAATTTGTTATTGAAATTCATATTGTAATTATGAATTTCGATAATAAATGTTGAAAATATGGCATTCTAAAAAAAGTGTTTTACTTATTGCATTTCATTCTCATTAGATATTATAGATATTAGCACAATCCAGGTCTTCAATATTATTCATCATCATTATCGACCATTATCAATCCACTGCAGGATGAAGGTCTCTCCAAGTTTAATCCATCTTCTCCGATCTTTAGCTTCTCTTCTCCACATCACCCCTGCACACTTTCTTATTTCATCCATCAATCTCACATGCGGTCTCCTTCTGGGTCTTTTACAATCTCTTGGAATCCAGTTTAAAATTTCAATTGTCCATCTATTATCATCTCTTCTAACAATATGTCCAGCCCAACTCCACTTCAATCTTTTAATTTTTTTCAATGAGGTCAGTAACATCTGTTTGTTCTCTTACCCATACATTGCGTTTACGATCTCTTCTTTTTACTCCCAACATACATCTCTCCATACTTCTTTGAGTGGTCTGAAGTCTCTGAATTGCTCTTCTATTAAGTGTCCAAGTCTCAGATCCATAAGAACTGGTAATAACACATTTGTTAAAAACCTTCCTTTTCAAACACATAAGCATATTTCCTTTTAGTATCAAGTTATTTCTACCAAAAGCACTCCAACCAAGTTTAATTCTATGATTAATTTCCTCCATTATGTTTCCATCTGTATTAATAATCTGACCAAGGTATTAGTAACTGTTAACTTCTTCTAATTCATCATAATCAATCTTTATTTTCATATTTTGAGCAAATCGATTAAACATTACTTTAGTCTTTTTAACATTTATCTTTAGTCCTACTTTCCTACTTTCATCTGATAATTCCTGCAACATTTCCTGCAAATCTGAAGCATTATTTGCAAAAACAACTACATCATCTGCGAAATCTAAATGACTTAAATAATCACCATTTACTTCCACTCCTTTAGTTTCCCATTTTAATCCACAAAATACTTAATGCAGCACTGCTGTAAAAAGTTTTGGAGATATGGAGTCACCTTGTCTTACACCTTTCTCAATGTTGACTTTCCCAGTGTCATTATGTAATCTAATTGTTGCTGTTGCATTTTTATAAATATTCTTTAAAATATGACAATATCCTGGATCTATACCTTGATGATCTAATGCTTTAATCACTGAAGAAATGTTTATAGAATCAAATGCCTTTTCATAATCTACAAATCCTAAACATAATGGCAACTCATATTCATTTGTCCTTTCTATAACTTCTCTCAATACCTGGATATGATCTACTGTACTAAAACCACTTTTAAATCCAGCTTGTTCTCTTGGTTGGTGGAAATCCAATGTTCTCTGTAGACGAGTAGTAATTATCTTGGTAAAAATTTTATATAAATCTGATAAAAGGCTGATAGGTCTGTAATTTCTAATATCTTCTTTATCACCTTTTTTAAATATTAATATTATTACTGCATTCTTCCAATCATCCGGTACATTTTTATCATTTAGACATTTGGTATATAACTTTGCTAAAATTTTTTCTATTTCTTCACCTGCTTCTTTTAATATATCAATTATAATTCCATCATTACCTGGAGCCTTTCCTTTCTTCATACATTTAATTGCATGTCTCACTTCTTCATTTAAAATTCTGGGCAATTTGGAAGATGTAATAGATATAGGAGGTACTTGTTCTTTATTACTATATAATTCTTGATAAAAATCTTCTACCAATTTCATGATGTCATCTCTCCTTCTTCCATCTTTTTTTCTTATTGCAGATATAAATTTCCTACCAATACCAAAATGTTGTTTTACATTCTTAAGACTTTTATTTTCTTCTACAGTTTTCCTTGCTAGTTCACAGTTATACTTTCTTATATCATTTTCAACTCTTTTCCGCACCATTTTACAAAATTCGAGATATTCAATTCTTTTTAATGCATCATTTTTGTATATCTTCATATTCCTTCTTTTCTTCATAAATTCTCTAGTCTCAGTAGAAATTGTATTGGTCAATTGCTGTTTCTTTCTACCAGCTATCTTTGTTGCAGTTTTTAAAAGTGTATCAGTTATTTTCATATTAATTTCATTCAAATCTGTATCATGTTCAAAATCTACTAATACTTGAAACCGATTTGTAAGTTCTAATTTAAATTCATTAGAATGTTTCTGAAGATTAGGAATATCAACTGTAAATATTGTTTTTCTTAATAATTTTTGTCTCTAGTTTTACATTAACACGTATCTTACACCTTACTAATCGATGATCACTTCCTGTGTTAAATTTATTAAGAACATTACAATCTTGAAATATATATTTCCTGTTAGTCAAAATATAATCCAATTCTGCTGTACCTACATTTGGATGCTTCCAATGTCCATTTCCTTTTAACATTTTTCGCAAAAAAAGAATTCATAATATAAAGTTTTTATTTTTCTGCAAACTCCACAAGTCTATGTCCTCTCTCATTTCTATTACCATAACCAAAATTACCCACAGCACTTTCATCTTTCATTTTTTTACCAATTCTAGCATTAAAGTCTCCCATAACAATTTTAAAATGTTGTTTACTCTGATCAAAAGCCTTTTGTACATCCATATAAAAATTTTCTATTACTTCATCACTATGAGAACTTGTTGGGGCATAAACCTGAATTATCTGCATTTGGTATCTGCTATTAAGTTGTATAACTAATCTTGCCACTCTGTCCGATACACCATCAATCTCCACAATATTGTTCTTCCACTTTTTATTTATAATGAATCCTACTCCACTTGTATTTCCAATATTTGTGCCTTTATAATAGAGTATATGTCCACTTTTTAAATCAATTGTCTCTTCACCTTTTCTTCTAACTTCACAAAGTCCAATAATGTCCCATTTAATATAAAAGAGTTCTTCTTCTAATTCCTGCAATCTTCCTTCACTTGAAAGTGATCTGCAGTTGTAAGTACCTAAATAAAAAAGTCGTCATCAAATGGCAGCCTGGGTCTGCAATCAGGGGATTCTTAGCACCCTCCGCCTTCGGCCACCAACCGCTGCCTTGGTTGGTGACTTTACAGCCTCCTGGGAATAAGGGCCATGCTTTATTTTTGTCTGTCATAATTGTATATATGTATTGGGAAAATATTTCTCATTTACACAAACATTCATTCTGCCTTATCAGCACTGAGAAGAAAGACCATGGTGTTTCTTGATCTTAAACTCAGAGGTAAAAAGCCAATAAACTCACCACGCTGGGTAATGCACGTTGGTGAGCAGCCCATCCATGTTCATATACTATATGAATAATCACAGTAATAACAGCTGCAATGACAAGAACGTACGGAGTGGACATTAAGGAATTTGCCCTGCTCGGTTCCTTTAAGGCCTCCAAGAGGAATCAAAGGGTCTCCTTTCAGTTAATAGCAAAACTCCTTTCTGCAGCCCAATATTATTATAAATATTAAAATAATCTTTTTTGTTATTTGATAGCAAAATATAAAATAGAGAAATAACACACAGTATCAATTAACACAATAAATCAGCAAAATGAATTTCAGTGTTAGATAAGAAAAATCAATCTGTGTGCAAAAAATCATATTTGGTATAGACGAACTATTGGAAAGTCATTAATTCTAGAATACAGTAGTTTTCTAAATGTCAAACTAGAAAACATCCCTACTAAATTCAAAAGGAGAAAATCTTTATT
Organism: Epiperipatus broadwayi; assembly: GCA_028023455.1. Lineage (NCBI taxonomy): Eukaryota > Metazoa > Onychophora > Udeonychophora > Euonychophora > Peripatidae > Epiperipatus > Epiperipatus broadwayi. The sequence goes on from JAQFVV010006222.1 coordinate 9,587,232, forward strand.
TGAAATTTTTTTATTCAAAATTAGAAAAAGTCAATGATGGATGGACGAAATATTGAACTTTGCTGCAATAATGTGAAGAGAAACTGGATTAATATGTGTGTTTGTTCATTGTACTATGAAATGTCAATAAATAAAAAAATTAATTATATGTAAAATGTCAGATAAAATGGAGTATTTTTAATAGCGAATATTGACAATGCTGCTTAGATTTCAATAATATTTGTTCATAGCATAATTGAATAAATGCCAATAATGAACAACAGTGATAATAGTATTAAATATTTGACAAGTATAAATATTTGGTTCTGAGTTGTTAATGTCTTGTTTTGAAATATAATTTATTAATATAAAAAACTAAAAACTATCAGGAAGTTAATAGGATTAAAAGCTTTTTCAGACATAAGAAGTAAATAATAACTAAACAAGAATCACAAGATTAACAATCAATCAAAATAAAAAAAACTGATGAAAGGTCAAAACATAATTTAGTTTTTATATGTAACAATATTCAGGCAAAAAATGGTAAACAATCTATGAAAAAACAGTTTATTAATTAAAAAAAAAAAAATTAACCAAGAAGTATAGAATGTTTTTTTTTTTTTCAATAAGAATAAAATAATTTAGGATAAATATAGTATTTTATTTTAAACAAGATTTCAAAAAGAGAAGAGAGTTGTAATACAAAATAAAACAAAATTTGTAATAAGATATCAATTAATAAATTCTTTCCATCCTAAAAATATTAAAAAATTTTAATATTAAGAAAAGTCACATGATAGTTAAGTATCCAACCAATTTAAATACGATATAGTTGATCAAACAGGTATTGTTTTTTTTAATTATCTTCAGGTGAAAATCAATACAGTAAATTTTAGTTGTAAAGTCACTTTTCAAGATGATATATCGGTTAGAAAGTTATTTTATCCATACATCAAACTTATAATATATAGAAAAACTACATCATTTAAAAGAGTAAAATTTACTTGACTCAACATTGAATAAAATAATTCTAATCCATCATCATCAGCAAAAATATGTTTTCTGATTGAAAATATCCTAATTTAAAAGATAGATAATAAATTAAATTTTAAAAAAATATTTTTTTTGTTTGAAAAGCTTAAACAATATATGACATCTTTAAAAGAGTTTAGTTTTCTTTCCAAGATCAAAGTCTAAAATTTTTTTCCTGAAGTGTGTAGAAGACATTAGGATAATAAATTTTTTTATTTAACCATTATACAATTAATTGCCTGAATACCAAATGGCATTAGAAATCCCTAGTAATTATGAAGCTGAATGATTCCATTCACATGGCAGACAGATTTCAATCAGAAATAACAGAACTAGATGGAAACTCTGCTTTTTTTTATATTAAGGTTATAAAGATTTATTCATATATACATTTGATCTTGAAGAGAAAGGTAGATCAAGACCTATATCAGTTAGTTCAAAGTTAATCTAGGCAGCCTTGTATATTAGGCTAACTTTCTATTCTATATTGAAGCCTGTTCTTGACCAGGTATCTCAAAAAAGTTCTTCAGGTGCTAATAATGTCTCTGTCCTTGATTTTGCCTAATATGCCACAGAAAGTTTGGCAGACTTTCTGCATTAAAAGCATCCATTCTTACAATTAAACTAACTTCACAAAGACTGACATATATATAATATGGTAGCAACATAAACCCACATATGAAAAAAATATTCTTCAAATTCAGACAGAAAAAGAGGAAAAATATCTAATACAAATGTGATTCATAGAATAAATTTATATAATAAAATATTAAGATTAATAGCAGTTAATTATCAAAAAAGCTTTTGGACAATTTTGAATCTCAGAATATTTTAGTTTACACAGCATGAAAGACCAATAATATCACATAACTTTCTTAAATGCTTCTAAGAGCAGTTATCTTTACCATGTCCTAGAGTTATTTACTGTAAGCATGAATAACCAATGAGCACCAGATAGTCATCATCAACAATTATCAATCCATTGCAGAATGAAGGTCTCTTTAAGTTCAATTCATTTTCTCCGATCTTTAGCTTCTCATCTCCACATCACCCCTGTGCACTTTTTATTTCATCCATCCATTTCACATGTGATCCCTTTCTGATTTTTTTACAATCACTTGGAATCCAGTTTAAAATTTCAATTGTCCATCTTTTATCATCTTTTCTAGCAATATGTCAGCCCAACTCTACTTCACTCTTAATTTTTTCAATGAGGTCAGTAACGCCTGTTTGTTCTCTTACCCTTATATTGTGTTTTCGGTCTCTTCTTGTTACTCTAACGTGCACCTCTCCATATTTCTTTAAGTGGTCTGAAATCTTGCGTTGCTCTTCTATTAAATGTCCAAGTCTCAGATCCATAAGTAAGAACTGGTAAAACACATTTATTAAAAACCTTCCTTTTCAAACACATAGGCATATTTCCTTTTAGTATCAAATTATTTCTACTAAAATCACTCCAATGAAGTTTAATTCTATGATTAATTTCATCCATTATGTTTCCATCTGTATTAATATTCTGACCAAGATATTTGTAGCTGTTAACTTCTTCTAACTCATCATAATCAATCTTTATTTTCATATTTTGAAAAAATCCATTAAACATTACTTTAGTCTTTTTAACATTTATCTTTAGTTCTACTTTCCTACATTTATCTGATAACTCCTGCAGCTCTAAAGCATTATTTGCAAAAACAACATCATCTTCAAAATCTAAATGACTTAAATAATTTCCATTTACTTTCACTCCTTTAGCTTCCCATTTTAATCCACAAAACACTTCTTGAACCACTGCTGTAAAAAGTTTTGGAGATATGGAGTCACCCTGCCTTACACTCTTCTCAATGTTGACTTTCATAATATCTATGTAATCTAATTGTTGTTATTGCATTTTTATAAATATTTATCAGAACATGAAAATATCCTGGATCTATACCTTGATGATCCAATGCTTTAATCACTGAAGAAATGTTTATAGAATCAGATAACTTTTCATAATCTACAAATCCAAAGTATAATGGCAACTCTTATTCATTTGACCTTTCTATAGCTTCTTTCAATATCTGGATATGATCTACTGTATTAAACAACTTTTAAATCCAGCTTGTTCTCTTGGTTGCTAGAAATTCAATGTTCTCAGTAGACGAGTTGTAATTATCTTAGTAAAAATTTTGTATAAAACTGATAAAACGCTGATAGGTCTGTAATTTCTAATATCTTCTTTATCACCTTTTTAAAATATTAATATTAATACTGCATTCTTCCAATCATCTGGTGTAACTTTATTATTTAGACATTTGGTATATAACTTTGTTAAAAAATTTTCTATTTCTTCACCTGATTCTTTTAATATATCGATTATAATTCCATTATTACCTGGAGCTTTTCCTTTCTTCATAAATTTAATTGCACATCTCACTTCTTCATTTAAAATTCTGGGCAGTTCGGTAAATATAATAGATCAAGGGTGTCCAACAAGTCGATTGTGATCCACCTGTCGATTGCAAAGCCAATTTTGGTCGATTGTAAGGCCAATCTGGCAAGAGCTGTCGGGTAACGAGTAAAACAAATTAAATCAAGACTTTGAAGTTTTTTTGTTATTTTTGTTTTTGTTCTAATTTTTTTTTTCAATTCTAGATAGGTGAAGTCCCCTAAGTCGAATCATTATTGAAAATAATTACTCATGTTGCTTTAATTCCCCTGACATGAGTTTTTTGGCCTGTTAAATAATTGTTATTTTTTACTAGGTAGATATATAAAAATAGTATGTATTTCACACCTCCCAACCTTCCTCCACTTAGACTATGCCTATGACAAAAAGTCGATCACAACACATTTTTAAAATAAAAAGTAGATCTTATGAACACAAAAATTAGCCACCCTGTAATAAATATAGGAGATACTTGTTCTTTATTACTATATAATTCTTGATAGAAGTCTACTACCCATTTCATGATGTCATGTCTCTTTTTAGTAATAATTCCATATTTTTTTCTTATTGCAAATATAAATTTCCTACCAATACCAAAATGTTGTTTTACACTCTTGAGATTTTTATTCTCTTCTACAGCTTTCCTTGCTACTTTCACAGTTATACTTTCTTAAATCATTTTCAACTCTTTTCTGCACCATTTTACAAAACTCTAGGTCTTCAATCCTTTTTAATGCATCATTTTTGTATATTTTTATATTCCTTTTTTTCTTCATAAATTCTCTAGTCTCAGTAGAAATTTTTTTGGTCAATTGCTGCTTCTTTCTACAAGCTATTTTTGTTGCAGTTTTTAAAAGTATATCAGTAATTTTCTTATTAATTTTATTCAAATCTGAATCATGTTCAAAATCTATTAATGCTTGAAAACAATTTGTAAGTTCTAATTTAAATTCATTAGAATGTTTCTGAAGATTAGGAATATCAACTGTAAATATTGTTTTTCTTAATAATTTTTGTCTCTCTAGTTTTGAATTAACACGCATCTTACATTTTGCTAATTGATGATCACTTCCTGTGTAAAATTTATTAAGAACATTACAATTTTGAAAGATGTATTTTCTGTTAGTCAAAATATAATCCAATTCTGTTGTACCTTCATTTGAATGTTTCCATGTTCATTTCCTTTTAACATTTTTCTCAAAAAAAGAATTCATAATATAAAGTTTTTCTTTTTCTGCAAACTCCACAAGTCTATGTTCTCTCTCATTTCTTTTACCAATTCTAGCATTAAAGTCTCCCAATAACAATTTTAAAATGTTATTTACTCTGATCAAAAGGCTTTGTACATCCATATAAAAATCTTCTACTACTTTATCACTATGAGAACTTGTTGGGCCATAATCTGAATTATCTGCATTTGGTATCTGCTATTAAGTTGTATAACTAATCTTACCATTCTGTCCGATATACCATCAATCTCCACAATGTTGTTCTTCCACTTTTTATTTATAAAGAATCCTACTCCACTTGTATTTCCAATATTTGTGCATTTATAGTAGAGTACATGTCCACTTTTTAAATCAATTGTCTCTTCATCTTTTCTTCTGACTTCACAAAGACCAATAATGTCCCATTTAATATAAAACAATTCTTCTAATTCTTGCAATCTTCCTACACTTGAAAGTGATCTGCAGTTATAAGTACCTAATTAAAAAGTCGTCTTTAAATGGCAACCTGGGTCCACAATCAGGGGATTCTTAGCACCTTCTGCCTTCGGCCACCAATGGCTGCCTTGGTTGGTGACTTTACAGCCTCCTGGGAATAATGACCACAATTTATTTTTGTCTTTCATGATTGTATATATCTATTGGAAAAATATTTATCATTTACACATACATTCATTTTGCCTTATCAGGCGAATGAAAAGTAAAACTATAGAGTTTCTTGACCTTAAACTAGAGGTAAAATGCCAATAAACTCACCACGCTGGCTAATGCCTGTTGGTGAACAGCCAATCCATGTTCATATACTATATGAATAATCACATAATAATAACAGCTGCAACAATAAGAACATATGGAGTGGACATTAGGAATTTGCCCTGCTTGGTTCCTTTAAGGCCTCCAAGAGAAATCAAAGAGTCTCCTTACAGTTAATAGCAAACTCCTTTCTGCAGCATCATAAAATACCCATCTGATCAATTTCTAGCTTTTATCTTTATCAGTGAAGACTAGGGTTCAAAGCTGAACTCAATGCCCTTATACTAAACTATGCAATTAGTTTTAATTTTGAATACTAATCTTCACTGACCAAATTATAAATCAGAAATCTATCTTTGAGGTTTTCTAGCATTATAATAAATGGTTCTAGAATTGAGTAAAAACACTGCTCTTAATATTTGTAAAAATTGATACTAGATATCCAATTTTCCTTATTTAACAAAGGATAGAAATTAGTTTGGACACGAAGATATTGTGCTACCCTCTAATCCATTTATTACTAGTACTAAATGCAAAGTTAAGTTTCATAAATATGTATTCACTACTAAAAATATATAATGTGATTAAATAAATCAAGTGAAAAATAGATATCAGCCCAAAATTCTAATTTTACTAAATATTATAATTATATATGTAGTCCAATTTCTATTTACTTATTACTTTACATAAATATTTGTGTATATAAAAAAATACTGAAACATTAGTTATAGGATTAAAATTATTTTTCTTTTGCAAAAATCATATGCAAATATTGTGTATGAAGATAGATGCACTATATATTCAACATGAACTTGATATTTGGGAAAACTAACAACCTTTCTTGATTTTGAAATTAATTCGAACTATTTCACAAATATTAAATTTCATAAGTTAAAAAAACAATTTAATTTATTTTGCAAAAAAAAAAATAAAATTAAAAACTAGCAGAAAACAAAATTATATATTCAATGAGTAAATATTAAAATTTCACTTATATAATATTTGTAAAACAAAAAATCAGACATATCTAGGCAAGCATAATTTTTAATTGAATTTTATTTAATTTTAGACAAAAAAATAATAATTTATTCAATTAGTTAGAAATACATTAAACAGCAATTTTAAACATACAGTTTGAAAATGCTGCATTCATCATATTTTTGATAAATATGACTGTATAAAAATATAATTAATGTTCACAGTCTGAGTAACTAAGTTTAAGATCTAATTATTGTCCGAATAGTTTGCCATCCTCTTAATATAATTTATTCTGACCTCATTTATTAAAGTATATTAAGAAAGTGGCTAATTATTATCAACTTTCATTTTTTAAAATTACTTTCCATATTGTCAGCATATTTCATCCCCAAGCATTACATTTTAAAAAATCATAAATTAATAGCACTGATAAGTAAAAAATATAACAAACATAAAGCTTATGAAATGTCTGAGATTTGCTATAATATGCTTTTATTAATGTACATTTTGATCATTTCAAATAAATATCTTCAAGCAGATTTATGTATAAATTTATCTCTATTGCTTAAAGATAGATTGAATAACTACGCAAAAGGAAAAGAATTAAGTGATAATATATGATTATCGGCAAGTCTGTCATTATTTGAAGTCTTTTAAAACATTTAGCATCCTTTTATTTTGAATAATTTTTACACACACACATATATATAGTACCACTAGTGAAAAGCACTACATGTTTCGTAATTTTTTTAAGAAATATTATGATTAGTTTAGATTTTAAAAAGAAATTTTAAAAAATAAAAATACTGCAGAATCATTTATTAGTAAATGATCGAATTAAATTTTACAAAAGAAATAAGTAAAGTTTTAATAAATGAAATATTAATACTAAAATGTTTAAAAAGTTTTTTTTTAAAGAAATGCAAATCGCCAAAAGATAAAGCGTTGCGTCACTTGTTATTTAGAAAAAAAAATATAAGGGTTTTAATAGTTAAAGAGCAAATAGGAAAAGGAGAGGGAAAGATTAATGGTAGTGTTTAGTGACACATACTGTGGCCGCTAGGCGATGCTGCAGCACCACCAAGAAGTCTACAAGTGATAAATTTCTATCCAAAAATTGCTGAAATCGATGGGAAATTAAAACACCAAAGGCAAAACATCAAAAGCAAGTAAAAAAATCAAGTGAAATAATACGTAAATTTAAAAAAAATACACACACACACAAAATCGATAAAAATACATAAATAAGTAAAATACAAAATGCCTACAGCAAAGTAAATCGAATAAATCCTTCGAAAGTACAAATTAAAAAAAAAACAAGAAACGCTATGAAATTCAAATTACAAAAATAGAAATCGGTGAAAGTACGTCAAATGCAACTATCCCCCTTCCAGAATGAAGAATTCTTTGCTGAAATGGACAAAGTGAAACGCCTAAAGCAAAATAAATCAAACAAAATCTTCTAAAATACAAATTAAAAAAAAACCCAAGAAAACGCTATGAACAGAAAAAGTTTAATGGTAAATGTAAAAAAAAAAAAAGGCAGATGGGCTTCATTAATAGTGGAAATTACAAAAACAGAATTTCATCAATATTTAGCTTTCACCATTTGCAAATATGCACCCGGGATCAGATTCCAAAGCAACGCAAAATACAAATAAAAAAAAACAAAACAAGAAAATGCTATGCATCAAGAATTCGATCAAAAATAAGTAAAATGCAAAAACAAAAATTGGTGTCTAACAGATATACCCCCCCTCCCGCACGAAGAATTAAAATGAAAATTGGTGATCATCAATATTTAAAAAATAAAAGACTATTTGCAAATGTGCCTGTGCATTATCTAACTAATAGATATAATAATAATTCACAAACCTTAAATACAGACTAATACATATTAAGTCATTAAATATAGATAACAATGAGCGTATAGTGATCTGTTCTTATCACTTAGAATAATTTCAAAGCAGCTATTTATATCGGGAGCACTACTAATTGTTTTTCCCAAAAATTTATTACACTAATTATAGTCTGCTTTGAAATTATGACATAACATATGAATTTGAATAAAATAATCAGAATAGAAAATAGGCATGGCAATAGATTATAGAAAATTTAAAATAATCATTGATTACAGTTACAGGAAAAATTATTAAAAAGTTATATTTATTGGCAAGAATGTTACAAGATTTTATTTTAACAAGAATTTTACGTAATTGAGAATATTATGGCATATCATTTAAATAGATTTATAGATATTGCAGGAAAATTATTACCCAATTTTCAAGGTTGACTTGTCCAGTTCCAAGTGAATAACAGCAGATTAAAAAAAGAATTTAATAGAAGACGTGGAGTGAATATTATCTAGCAAACAGTTATTTAAAGAAAGTTGCAAATTAAAATGTGACGTAATAGACCTCTCACATTAAAAAATATAAAGGCATTTACACTACCCTTTCTTAAATAAAACATAATTAAATGTGCATTTTATATATATTTAGTGTGCACAGAAAATGGTACTGAAGTATATTTTAAAGAAAATATTTTCTCTTTGAGAGAATGCTGAAGAATCACTTATTATTTTAAATTGTATTGGGATGTTATATTTTGCGGAAATACCATCTTTAACTAATTGTTTGCTAAAGCTGCGCCTATATTTTTTAATGTAAGAGAGGCCTATTACATCATATTTCAATTTGAAACTTTCTTTAAATAAAACATAATGAAATATGCATCATTACATAGAATTACCAGTGTGCACAGACTATGATACTAAAGTTTGTTTTAAAGAAAATATTTTCTCTTTGGCAAAATGCTGAAGAATCACTATTTTAAATTGCATTGGGATATTATATATGTGAGAGGTCTACTACGTCACATTTTAATTTGCAACTTTCTTTAAATAACTGTTTGCTAGCGATTATTCGGTCGACGTCTTCTATTAAATTCTTTTTTTTATTCTACTTTTATTTACTTGGAACTGGACAAGTTAGCCTTGAAGAAAACTGGGTAATAATTTTTCTGCAATATCTATATATCTATTGAAATGATATGGCATAATATTCTCAATTAAGTAAAATTCTTGTTAAAATAAAATCTTGTAACATTCTTGCCAATAAATGTAACTTTTTAATAAATTTTCCTGTAACTGTAATCAATGATTATTTTAAACTTATTATAATCTATTGCCATGCCTATTTTCTTTCTGATTATTTTATTCGAATTCATACGTTATGATGTGTCATAATTTCAAAGCAGAGAATAATTAATGTAATAAATTTTTGGCAAAAACAATTAGTAGCTCTCCTGATATAAATAGCTGTCTTGAAATGATTCTAAGAGATAACAACAGATCACTATGAACTCATTGTTATCTATATTTAATGACTTAATATGTATTAGTCTGTATTGAAGGTTTGTAAATTATGCACAGGCACATTTGCAAATAGTCTTTTATTTTTTAAATATTGATAACCATCATTTTTCATTTTAATTCTTCGGGCGGGAGGGGACAATTTTTGTTTTTGCATTTTACTTATTTTTGATCGAATTCTTGATGCATAGCATTTTCTTGTTTTTTTTTTTGTAATTTGTATTTTACGCTGCTTTGGAATCTGATCCCGGTGCATATTTGCAAATGTTGAAAGCTAAATATTGATGAAATTCTGTTTTGTAATTCCTGCTATTAATGAAGCCCATCCGCCATTTTTTTTGACATTTACCATTAAACCTTCTCTGTTTTTATTGTAATTCGAATTTCATAGCATTTTCTTGTTTAATTTCTATTTTCGAAAGATTTATTCGATTTACTTTGCCTTAGGCATTTTGTATTTTACTTATTTATGTATTTTTACCGATTTTGTGTGTGTACCTTTTTAAAGTTACGTATTATTTCACTTGATTTTTTACTTACTTTTGATGTCTCGCCTATGGCGTTTTAATTTAATTTCCCATCGATTGCAGCAATTTTTGGATAGAAATTTATTACTTGCAGGCTTCTTGGTGGTGCTGCAGCATTACCTAGCAGCCACAGTATATGTCACCGAACACTACCAGATTAATTAAGTAAAAAGTTAAAACTAGAGCTCTCTTTTTATAAATTTAAAGAAAATAAAAATTTAAAAATGAAAATTGAATTAAAATGTGAAAAGAAAGTTGGTAAACTTAAATCCACTTCAAGATTGCTTGCTAATAAATAGAAGAAAGGGAATAATAATTCTAATTACATTAAGTGAAAAAACAAAGGGAAAGGATAGAAAACTATATCCTATCAGAATGCTAGATTAATCTAAACAAAAATGCAGATTAAAGTGTAACGGAAAATTGGTTAATAAAATTGTAAATTAATTAAATCAAATCGGAGTGATAATTAGAAAAACAATAAAGAGAAAGCATATAAAAGGGTTGACAAATCCATTCATAATTAATTAATTATTAAGATTATTAAATATTAAAATTAACATTATAGTACTGTCAAATTCGTTATTGTTACCGTGTAAGAGTTTCCAAAGAAGAGAAGATGGCAAAAGCCACTGACGTCTTCAGCATGCGAGAATGTGCATTTACATTTACTGAAGAACCACTTAGCATCATGCAGTGCTAGACAGTCATCAAAGTATGCGGCCAGTCTTCAGTCCGGTCCTCTAGAACATCATAAGTTTTCCATCTAGAAATCATACTCATCTTATGATCTGAACATTCAAAGAATATCAGTGAACATGGAAAGCCAGCAAGGAGCAAAACTATTAATGGAGTCCAAAATCCAACTGGTTGGTGATCAAGATAGCAGAAGAAAGTGAGGAGTCGTCTCTTCCGAAGTGTAAAGTGCAATCCGCCAAAAATTCTAGATAACTATGAACTTTATTATTCCCATTTATAAAAACTGAATTGTGTTCGAAGAAAAGACTGACTGAACTCTAATAGCCACACCCATAGCAATCTTTAAGTATCTTCCATAAGTTATTACATAGAGTTAAATCTTAATATGTGCAAAGCTTTAAGTTGATTACTGAATTGTTATTATAAAATATTTTAATGTGTGTGTGCGTACTTAAATTTATAATGTTCTTTAATTATAATATTCTTTATTATCAGATATTTTAACTAGAAGTGTGTTTAAATAAATTAATAATGTTTTTTTATTACAATACTCTTTATTATCATATCTTTTAATTAGAAGTGCGATTACATAAATCGTTTGCTAAATATTGTTTGGTCAGTTCTCTTTTTATAATTGCGCCAATAATAGATAATTCATAGTTAAGTATAAGGATTAAGCAGGGTGTCAAAGTTTGATTTCCTACAATTAAATAAAAGAGCTAGCTTGGGATACACCAAGTGCTAAATTGTATACCTGTCATTTAGATGCATGCTGATTATAACTTATGATTAGCTGGCAACTGAGGTGATTGTAGGGCATTGAATTTAGCAGTTGAGGGGTTCTATAGCCTGGAAATATGGCTGCAGATTATACTTTGTATAGCCTCGGTCTGGTTATAGGTGCCGTTGGTCTTATCCACCTTCTGTATTTGACTTCTCTGCTTGAAGGGCTGGTTTCCTGCAATAGTGAAAGTGCAGCAGGAGTAGATAGAGATTTTATTTTAATTTATATAATCAGAGCGATCATCTCCCACCCAGTTCAATATAAAACACTGAAAGTAACAATTTAAAAAAATCGAATTTTTTTTTGCAATAAAAGTACATCAGATGAAAAATAGGGTAGTACAATGTCATATATAGCATCAGCACTTTTTGATTATAAAGCATTTGACACAATAACATCTCAATTGTCACATGACTTTTTTTTTTTTTTTTAAAATATGGAGGTTTAGTTTACCTATTCTAAAAATACATTATAATGATTTAAATACAGATCTGTAGATAATTTCTTGTAAGCTTTTTATTTATTTATTTATTTTTTTAAAACTTTACATAAGATTTTTAGAAAACTGATTAGAATTAAAAGATTTTGAATATAGAGAAAAGTATTTAAATCATCAGTTTGATGATGATAGCATTATAGATAGTATAATTGAAAATAATGATTAAACAAGTTTTTGTGATGAACAAAAAATAAAATTTTAAAAATTTGGAAAAGAAAAAGAATATAAGTAATTTAAATAATTTATTACATATTTCTGACACCAATAACTATAGATAAATACATTTAATGGCTATTAGTAATCAATCAAAAATTAAGTGAATGGTTTTATTGCTTGGGAATTCATAAGAAAATCAAATGCTAGAAAAAACAACATTGGGCCGCAGTCCATGAGCTTATTGTTTTTGCATCAAACTATATACAAAACTAATTATTTGTTAAACTAGAAATTATCATACTATTTCTAATACAGATATAAATTTTAAACTCAATTGAAGATTAATGTTTTTTTATTATTATATATAACTACATGGAATCATTGATCTACTTCACCTCTTTTCCATGTGTATTATTTTTTTTAGATATACTTAAATCTTCCATTCCAGTATTTATTTATAAAACATATGAATAAAGCAATCCCAATAAAAAAATAAATAATTTATTGAAACTCAAAATAGCTGATGTATCAACCAAATCTACCTCAGCAAAACATAACAGTAGAAATTATAATAAGAGAAATAAAATTTACAGTGGTATAAAAAAAAAAAAGTCATTTCTGTTTCAGTTTCTTTGCTAAAGTAGATAAATTTATCTTAATATAAGGCTTATAATCTTAGTAGACGTGCCTTGTGCTTAATTTTACTACAAGAGAGCTCTACAAATCTTAATGCAAGGTTCGATTTTGAAAGATAAGAGCGGCCACTCTTATCTTCAACCTATTTTTCTAATTATATAGGTAAATCTAAAACATTTTGATTTGGGAGTGTGAAGCTAATAAATTCTTCACCAATTAAGTCCACTATTTCTGACATGCTATTAATGTGCTTAAATAAGAATTAATATTTACAACTTTAAATTGATTCAAAATATTTCTAAATTTAAGATCTAAATATTGACTCATTGTAAACTGAAATAGTGGACTTAATCGGTGAAGAATTTATTAGTTTCACGCTCCCAAATCAAATTGTTTTAGATTTGCCTATACAATTAGAAAAATAGGTTGAAAATAAGAGTGCCTGCTCTTATCTTTATAAAGTCGAATCTTGCATTAAAATTTGTATAAGTCTCTCTTGTAGTAAAATTAAGCACACAAGGTGCATGTACTAAGATTATAGGCTTAATTGTAAAAATATTAAATTTTCTTAAAAAAGGTACAGTATTAGAACACAATGCAAATATATCTATGTTTACATGTGGCTTGGGTAACACACTGTCTTCATTTCTTATATTATTTTGAAATAGAAATTACTTAGTCTTTTAAAATTATTTAAAAGAACTTAGAACAAAAGAAGTGTATGTCTGTGTGTATATATAATTATAAATGGAAGATTTTCCTATTAATCATACTTAATTGGTTCTAAACAGAATAATATTAATTAATTTTAATAAAAAATAGAATAAACTGTATACTTATTTTTATTATCAATAGACCATCAAGTAAATGGCATTATGCATATCCACAAAACTTTCAATGAAGTATGTGAGGCTTATATAGTTTCTCTTTCTCATATACTTTAAAATGTTTTGCTGTTAAAAAATAATGAGCAATATCATCTTATATTATACCTGCACAAAAAAAAAATAAGCATCAAATGCAAACAAAACAAAATAAATACAATAAGAGTTATTAGGCAAAAACAAGTAAAACTCAATACAGATTTCAAGTTAAGAGATTATCTGAAGTTGTTATATGTAATTTATGGAAGAAAAAAACGAACTGTATAATTATGTTTATAAGCTAATCAATGTTGTTAAAGCAAATAGAATGGAAAAAAATAAACAGAAAAATTTAAATGACTACTTCTGGCAGGCTTAATATTATATTAAAGAAAGATGTCCAGCTATTTAAAATAAATTTTTAATCAGTATCTTTTTTGCCTGTTTTAACTTAAGGATTACAAGTGATAGAAATGTATAAAAAAATTAGGATGGAAATAACAAAAAGCATAAAAGAAAATAGAAATTGTTAAAATTAAAAAACTTTCATGATGATAAATTAGATATATAGCAAAGAGAAATTATAAGAAGGATTAGAATATTTCCAATTAGATATTAAAACTAAAAAAAAAAAAACATTGAAAAGAGATCTTGGCGGTGGGAAATGAAATAAATAAAATTTGCGAATTATATATTTTTAATTCATTATATTTTCACATAAGTATGATTATATAATGGAGAATATAATGTTTTACTTCTACACAAACAGAAAAAAGTGCAAATGATTTAAAAATTCAAAGGCCATTTTCAGTATTAGCATATTAAGTTGTTTATGTGTAGTTATTGTTGTGCATTTTCTGAAATTATAACATGATATCAATGCCTATTAATCTAAAAAAAAAAAAAAAGCTATATAGTGAGGCTGTGCTATACACTGCATCAATATACATTACTTCAATTATATGCTTTCCAAAAAAAAATGTAAATAAAAAAAAAAAATTGTTAATTTAATAAATTTTACAATATAATAGTAGCCAATTTTCTGTCTTGAAATGTTGTACATGATCATATTTATTAATAATCCTTCACTTTATTATCCTTTCTGAAATTGAAATACAATATTTAGCATAATAAAAATGTTTTCTAATCATAATGTGAAATTTTAGAATAATAATAATAATAATGTAGCTCACAATAGAGCTCTAAAATTGAGACTTTATAATAAAAGAGTGGCAAACAATAGAAAAACTATTATCCACAATGACCAAATATTATTAATTTGTCCTAATGATATACTGCCTAGTTATTCAACCTACCTCCAGATAAAGAAAAAATGGTATGATAAGCATTTAATACAATGTTTAAGTGAATTAACAGTAAACTTTCAAATAAAAAAACTTCATTGTTACAAATCTTAGTTATAAAATCCGAATAAAGATACATAATTCCATTGAAACGTTTTAGTTTTTAACACTGCTACAACACACACTTTGCACCAACAAATATTTTTTGGTACTTTACTTTTTAATCACAATTAATCAATGTTTTGTTAAGAACTGGTATTTTTTGTGTCAAATCATTCTGCAGTGAATTTTCAAAAGGAGTTTTTACTAAACTTAATTTTTTAAAATTGGGATATCAAAAGTTCCATACTATACTATATCTATATATACCTCTTTTTAATATTTTGATTTTTATTGATTTGTAAAATAAGAGATTAAAATACTTTTCACAGGGATTTATAAACAAAAACTTAATCATATAGGACCAATATTTCAATGCATTGTCATAATAATGCTACATGATGATTAGCATAGACTGGCAGTAAATAAAGTGATGAATAAAAAATTATTCTAAGCAAAAAAAAGGTATATTGTATACAAATAATAATAACTAATTAATTAATTAAAATAATAGATAAGAATAATTTTAACAGTAGTAAAACAAAAAAAAATATTGTTAAATACAAAAGATAATAAGTAAATTGGTCCTTCAAAAAGCTGTTACAGAGTAAAGGTATCTCCAACAGCTCGCCATAGAGGAGCAGTGAAGAAGGCATTAAGTGCCAATTGTTGATTAGTAAAGATTTGCTTAAACAAATTTTTATTCTTGTTTTACTCTTTAACTAATGTACTGGTCAAAATCGTGTGCTCATTCAACAAGACCTAGAATCCAAGCAAACCATAGCAATCTAGCATGTGCGAGATGCAGAGGTCTGAAACAATAAATGCTAATCTATTTACCTGTGCTCCAGGGTCTCTGACTATATGAACAACGCTTTTGAGGATACTAGCAAGCTTTCAATGATTCCAGACCTGGCAATAAGAACAGGGTGAGCATAGAGGCTTGGGAATCAATAATATTCAAATAATTAACTAATAAGTATTACAAAATATAATTAAAGAACCGTACAGACTATTGTCTAATATATTAATAATCAGATCCGTAATGTTCTTCAAGGCAATGTTAAACAAATGGAGTTTAATTAATAATACTAAATAAAATCTTTCATTCACTTAGGGAACAATTTAACTTAAATAGTTAATACTAGAGATTCAGGCAATGAAAGACAAATATGAGAATACAGAGAAATGATATAATATAAATTTATTAAATGACTAAATACAGTAATAAACAAAATAGGTGTGTAGAATGTCTATACAATGGTAGTTGCAAATTTGATTATGGTTTAATTTGTAAATATGCACTTCTATGGATTAATTCAATAAATTATTGAATTTACATAAAGTAAATAAAATATTTGTATTATTACACATAAAATTGGTTAGTGCAATTACTACATAGATAAAGCAAGAATGTTGGTGCGGTTAATAATATATGGTGGTTGGTACGGTTAATATGCCAAGGATCGAATAAATTAATTAGATAATCAATAATACATTGTAGCGTAACCCTCATTTAAAATATTACAGATTCACACTAATGAGTTTCATTAGTCATTATATATATATATAAGTAAGAGTTTATGATGTGTGATTTGAAAAATGCAAGATTTGGAAGATCGCTCAGAAGTGTGGGAGTAAGGTAGCTCAGCTTAAAAGAAACTCTTAATTCATAATCTGACCTAGAGAATTAAATCGAATGGATGGAGAACAACATGTGATTATGACTGACAGAGAGCATTGCAGGTTTACAAAGAACTCAATAATAATAATAAAGGCAGTATCACATTATTGTTTACAATCACATACAGGAAGGCGGTCCCTTAAGACACTCTTGAGTGGCTTTGTCATATTTGTATGAAAGGATTATCCCTGCACGGTGGCCAAGATCATATCTCTGAAGAACAAGTGGCACAAGTTGCATGTTAGGATGGTTTATCTATATGTTTCCCATTGGAGCTGCCTGAAGAAGATCCCTAGTAGGAAATGCATCTACTTTGAGAGGGATAATGAAGAGTGGGATGTCATTCTGAAGATCCCAAAATACATGGCAAAGCAAGAAAATTATAAATATTGATTGCAATGATACCTCTATAATGCCTAAAATATATAAATAGTTCGTGTCACTAATGACCACGATTAATTAATGAACACCTGATTATAATAGGATGCTCTCCTGCGTAATGGAATACTTAAACATAAACCATCTCGTGCACTTAACTAATGATTAATAAAATGTACAAAAGGGGTCAGAGTTTAAAACTAAAAGAAAATAAATTGCTTTCTGTCACATTTCTAAAATATCTCCTTTCATTTCTACAAGCAATCATTGCACAGATAACATTAATTTACAAAATAAAATTCTAGATCACACGTGCATCTGATCGATTACAGATTAAATTCATTTCTGATGAGATTTAATTAGATAAATTGGTAAAACAATTTTAATGATAAGATGAGGGTTAATTTACAGTTAAAGAGAACAATTAAACATAAACATTAAGACTTTCCAATCATTTAAAGAGTAAAATTATTATAAAATAATTGGTATAAAACCAAGCAAGTTTATAATAATTAAATTTAAAGGAAATTTATATCTCCATAAATTGCCGCATCCAAGATATAATAATTTATACAGCATTAGAATAAATTGTATAGCTATTATCAACATTTATATATCAGCTTTAAGAATTAAATAAAAGAAAGAAAGGCTTACAATACAGTTTAGAATTAAAATAATTATTTAATTAAGAGTTCATTAGCTGATGGCAATGAAGATGTTACCTTGGGCTTGAGAATATGATGTAGGTAATCGGTGGATCATGATCGTAAGTTGGTTTGGGTTGGAAACAGGTGTTGGTAGAGATTCAAGATTCACTTTCAGGAAAGCATATCCATGAACAGTCTGCATATTCAGCCTAGATGTTCCAGACTTCAGCATAGTGAGCTAGATGAGCTTCCCAGAGGTATGGGGAAGCAAACAGTCTTCTTCTTTACCCGGACATGATTTCATTCACAATGCAAACTTGTGTGAAGTATACTAACTCTCCGATATCAAAATAGAACAAGAATAAGAATAATAACCAAAATTTAGGTATTTATACACAAGGTAAATATTTAAAAAATGCTGGCCATTGTTTCAAATTCTAGACACTTGGTTGAGATTCAAAGTTGATCAGTTCCATATATGGTAATGAAAAACAGATCAATTGGCCAAGATCAATTGGCCAAGAAATTTAACCAAATTGACCTACATCTCCATACATGGCAATGAAAAAGACCAAAGAATGGTCAAATAAAATTTAATTAAAATCTGGCATTTATAACATTCCATACATTTTTTAGAATGACACAATGGCTGTAAAATTTTAAGATCAACTGATTACATTGTTTGACTCTTAAATGTCAATTTACTTTTATACAAATTATCAGTAATAAAATTACAACATATTATAAACATGACAAATTATTATAAATGAGATATATATTATATATTGGTTAGTCTTACATATAAATAACTAGTAAAGTTATTGAAATACAAAATATTATAAAATTACACAATTTTATAACTTATAAATAATAATTCTCATATGCACACATACACGTATGCAAGTTGAATGGGTAGATGAAACTAAATGTTCATGTATCTATACATCTCTATATATACTATTGTCTATTGCGACTATATATAATTTGGGTTCAAACCTGTTCTAATGCTTATATAATCGGCACTAGGTGAAGCACAATTCTGCAGAACAGATTTCCAGTTTCACTAAGAATATAGATATTTATTTACTGACAAATACTACTAATAACTGGATTGGCCATGTGCGTTATCTGGAAAAAAAAAAGGTAAATTTGATTAAAATCTAAAAAATAAAATTAACCTTTGCTTGACTTGGATTTGAATCCAGATCATAGACAAGACAATCACAAGTGCTACAATTGCAACATGAGGCCCTGGTTGTTGAATACAATAGTAATTTTTTAAAACACTTGTCAATTATTAATAATAAGTCAACTTATTCAAAGAGAAATGTGTACACTATATATTTTTTTAAAATAATATATATTTATTATTAAAAAATAAGTCAAATTTTATAAAGAATAATTGAGCAATAAAATAGTTATTGAAATTATTTACATAAAAATAATTAGTTCTATTTTTTAAAAAAATCAGTTCATGAATTTTTATTATTGGGTTTTAATTTCTGTATTCTACATACATATATGTTATATAAGGCAAAAGATATAGTGGGGATTTAGAAGCTAAACGTTTTTAAAAACATTTTATTTTTATCATATGGTTTCTAAAAACATTATTTAAAAAGAAAAAGAAATGTGGCAATAATAAAAATGGGCAGAAAAGCAATAAAAAAAGCTCAACCTAAATTTGGGATACTAGGGTAAAAGATTACATAATGACTTTCATAATGAATTGTTGGAAAGAAATGACAAGCAACAATTGACTTTTTATAGTCTTATGTAAAAACTCTTTGGTTAAATGGAGTTATAAATCTATTTACTATTTAATCATTTACCATCAATAAGAATTACAATCTGAATCAGTGGTAACATGTATAAGGTACAAGACCAGAGAATTTAAAAAAAAAAAAAAGCATTTAGTAAATCAGGTGCAAAAAAAGTAGTAGGAGTATTAATAAAAAAACAAATTGTGAAATAGGAATCTACTAAAGATCTGACAAAATACACTGAAAAAGGATTTATCCTGCACATACCATCAACATTTAACAGTATAATAATTTAGGTGGATACAATTTTTAATAAATGAAAAATTTAAACAATTTCTTAACATTCACAAATCCTTTTTTAAGTAATTAGAAAGTTATTCATTAATGAAAGATTACTTTGATTTAAATAAAATAAGTAAATGGATTTTTTTTTTCTATTAATCAATTTCTTTTTTTGGTAAAATTGCTATTAAATGTGAAAAAAAAAAAATTTTTTTTTATATTTTTTTTTATAGCAAGTTCATTTTATGGGTCAGTAATAACAGAATTTAGAAAGATGTTTTGTTTGGAATAGTAAGGCTCCTTAGAAAGCTGACATAAGGGTATTAATCAAAAAAGAGGTAGTCACTTTCGATGTTTTTAGAGATGTGAATGAAAAAAAAAAAGGGGGGGGGTAGGCATAGCCTCAAGTTTGAAAATCTTGAAATATGGAAAAAATAGTCACTAATGAGCCAATTAAAAAAAAAAAGTATTAGAAATAGAGGTTGTCTTTTTTTTTTTTTTAAAAAAAATTGAAAATAATAATAAAAAAAGATATTAAAATATCTAAGAGTTCTACTAGTTTATAAAAAAGATCTAAAAGATATTTACATAATATGAAAGAGTAATAATTTTTTTTGGTCAAAAATTATCAACTTCTTCCCTGCCTTGAACAAAAGCTCATAATATTAGGCAAATGAATGGAATCTTCTGCCATTTCAAGTGCAATAGATTTGTTAAAGATCTGATGATATAAATAATACATTTATTGTTTTTCATCTAGAATATATATAAAAAAGAGAACTGTTTGGATAAAAATAATTAATAAACAAATGAAATTATTTATGCTTATACTGTATTAATGAGAATTATATTATGGATATATATAAATGCACATTCTTATTTTTTTTCCTGATGAAAATCATTTTCATCTACGTTTAATTAAATTATCTTCATTTATTTTCCCATCACTTTTAAATGTATATTTTTTCTCATTTAAATTTAATTTCTTTTATTATTATTTAGTAATAACTTTTTTCAATTTGTACTAAATATGTCAATTAATAAATACAAACAGAGAAATCATTTTCCATATAACTATTATTTTTGATATCTATGGTAACCATATCTTAATCAATGATGGGATTTTTAGGTACTGGCTAATGCATAAGACTATCACACATACAAAAAAAAAAAAAAGAAGAGAAAAACAAAAAAAGAAACCTGGAATTCAAATATCAAATGGACTTGGAAGATTTTTTTCAGGTTATTGGAAGCATATTCAGAAAGTTTTTTCTTTCTCAAGAAACAGTTCATAGCTAATCATAAATTAAATAAAAAAACACTGAATGATATCACAAACTTTCAATTTGCCATTAATTTTTGTAGGAATATATAAATTGTAAGGTGGCTAGCCTCTATATAGTCAAAGAATAATAGAAACATAATAATCACAACAAATTACAAGCATTAAACAAAATTAATGAAAACAAATATAGTTTAAAATAAATCCTGAAACTCATGAAGTTGCCTAAATATCAAATTATTTTGAAATTTTTCTAGTTCCAGGGCTTACTTGGATTTTTTATTATTCTAAAATAAATCTTTTATAGCTTCACTGAAAACCCAAATCCTGCTAAGAAAGAATAAAAACAGTTTAATTCATTACAATATATATATATATAACTTACTAATTTACAAATATTTGCAGAATGTTAATTTTCTTTCATTTTGTTGTAAATGTGTGTGTACAAACTATTTTATTTATTGTAAAAAGATTAAAAACTAGATAAGTATTTGGATTAATAATATTCTATCTTTAGTATTGTTATTGGAAAACATCTATTTTTTTATTTATAAAAATAATTCTCTATTAAAAAATGTTTATTTATTTGTGTTATAAATTTAATCACTTTCAAATTACTATCCATTTTATGCAATACACCAGTCTAAATGTATTTTTCATTTTTCAAAATAATCCAAAAACACTTGCAAAGTGATGTTTTTAAACATCTGCAGTATTTTTTTATCACTACTTCTAAGTCTGCAAAAAAAAAAATAAGACATTTTTTTCATTAGAGATTAAAAAAAAATTTGCACAAAATGAGACTGAGTGTATATGGCTCATAGATAAGCTGGGTCATGTTGAATTTAATTAAAAAGTGTTTCACACTCAAGGCTTTGAGAAATGACACTTTGTCAGGATGAAGCTTGCACTCTTTACTTTGCATAAATTGGGACATTTATGTTTTATGCATCTCGGAAATGTTTCGGAATTTGCAGATAAAATGCCTGAACATTATGAACTAAATCTGAGGAAAAAATACCGTTTGCATAAAAAAAGAATCAGGTTGTTTTGATTTTGGACTTCGCTTGACATGCCTTTTAGGGATGTGGTACATTTAACATTTCAATTAAATCATTCATAAACTTGTGTTTTTAAGAGATCAGCTTGCTTATAATCTGTTGTTTTCCCTGATATTTTCTGCAAACGAAAACAGAATTTCACATTGTTCAAACTTTTCTCTCATTATAAAAATTGATAAATACGTGAAATACATTTTACAAAAAAACATACTACATGGTACCATGATTTCACATGGTAATGTCACTTGGAAGATTGATGCAGAAGGGTTCCTGCAAGAAATGTGTAATAGCAGAAGCATATATACAACAGGCATGCAAACCAGAGAATAATTCTAGTTATTTTTGGCTCCCCCCATCCATCTCATATAATGATATAAAATATATATATATATATATTTTTAGCTCTAAACATTTATCAAAATAAATTGTGGTAAAAATAATAGGAAAAAGCAATTACTGATAATGATTAAAATGCGGCAATACTTGACCATAAATTAAGTTTTATGTCTTTAGGCAGAAAATTTAATATATAATACCAAAAGCTTATAAGTGATTATGTAAATTACTTGATAATGATAACATTAAATTTCCATAACTGTATAAGTATTTGGTTATATATGTTCTGTTTTGAAATAAAGCTTTGTGTGATTTGGCACAGTTGGTAGAGTATCCGATTTGTGATCGGGATGTCCCAGGATCGATTTTGACACTTGACATCTTATGAACTCCTAAGCAATAAGGTTTATACTCTTTTTTTTTTTAAAAAAAAAAACAACAAAACAATAACTTTGATATAAAAACCAAAAACTATAATAAATAATTATAATTTATAATACTAGCATGACCAATATTATTATTATATATAAGGAAATCATAACAAAATACATTAATTTCTAAGACACCTAAATGGTGATTAAGTTTGATGATGTTGATAACAGTGATAACGTTGTGTTTAATGAATTTAAAAAATCTAAAGATTAAAATATAAATAATCAGCCACATAAGTAATATTCAAATTAAATAGCTTAAAATATTTATTAAGCATAGTTTTATGAAAATATACAATATGTAAAAAATGTCTGAAAAACTAAACTCTTTAAAATATGGTTATTAAAATAATTTTGCATGACGACATTACAAGATTACCAATATAAATTTTATACTGAATTAAATATAATTAATAAAACCCACAATAACTTCTATACAAGAAAAAATCATAAAAATAAAAATACATATAAATACTTTCACATATTAATGTGAAAATCTTTAGATAAGTGACTAAATCTGATGTTTTTGCAGAGAGATTATTAAAATTTTTAAAACATAAATATAGGTATACTATCATTAATTCTAAATTTCAGTTGGTACTGATCTAATCGGCTATCTACATTTGAATTTTCTCTTCAATTGAGTCTTTAAAAGCTGGGATCACTAATCGAGAAATTGTAATTTCTTTGCAAAAATGACGATTTATTCTAATGGCATTATTACTACAACTAAATTTATAAATTCACTGTTTAATCTAAAATCTATTTTATATAAGTATTCTTTGACAGATCTTTTGTTTTTTGGTGAATTTTTATTTATTTTCAATTTCTTATTGGAGTTAAAGAAGAGGGGTTTGGAGGAAGGGAGAAACATGAGATCGTAGAACAAAAAAAGGCAATTTACAAAATGTAGATTAATTTCAAATAATAATTTTCTTAATTATAATTGAAAAAAAAAGTTGTTTGAAAATGTGGATTCTTCTTTTGACTAGAAAATTCTTTTCCAAGTAAGAGAAGAGTAGGGTTAAGAAAACTATAGTATGAACTTGGGATTTAGATTAGTAAATACTATTATGACTAAATTTATAAATTCATTGCATAATCTAAACTCTCTTAGAATTAGTTTTCATTGACAGATATTTTTTTTTGGCCAATTTTTATTTTTTTATAAATTTAATGTCAATTAAAAATAAATGATCAAAGATGAAAAAAGGAAATGATTTTTCTGCCTCACTGCAACACAAGAAAAATATTTTCTTTTAACTTGTTAGAAATTAGTTTCAAAATAAACTTTGTTCATTGATTTAAAATATTTCTGGAAACAATAATCTTGGCTTTCATTTAAATAGTTGTATAATTTTTTTGTTTTGCTTGTTTTATAGCCAGCCAGTTTATATCCCCCCCCTCTCTTCTCATTCTTTAAAAAACCAATAAGAAAGAAGAAATTAAAAAATTTATTAAAGACAAAATATGACCAAATATCAAATCTGTCAATTACAAATCAAAATAAGTTGTTTGAATTAGGTAATAGATGCATTCACCCATCTCTCCCCCATGCCTATTCATTTTTTAATAAATTAATAAAAAAGAAATTTACAAATTTTTAAAGACATCTAAATTTCCAACCAAATCTATTAAGTCCAGATCAAAAGTTGTTTGAATTAAGTAACAGAGTATTCACACACACCCTCAGCTCCCTCTCTTTTCAGTTTTTAAAAAACAAATAAAAAATTTCTTTTAAAGACAAAATCATATAAAATTTCCAAACCAAATGTCAATTATAACAGATTGTTTGACTTACGAAGCCATTAACTCCTCCTTCCTCTCTTCTCACTTTTTAAAAAGCCAATAAAAAAGAAGAAATTTACATAAATTTTTAAAGATAGAATAATAAAAATTTCAGCAAATCAAATGACTTAGAAATTCTAAAGCAATCAATTTTGTATGCTGATATTAGGCATATGATAATGAGAAATGCAAAGAAATCTTGAAAACTTATAATCTACTTTTTTTAGAAATTGAAAAACAAAAACAAATAAATACTACTAAAAGTTTGTCAAAAAAAAACAAAAAACAACAACACAAATCTGTCAATGAAAAGTAATAGTAACTGATTTTAGATTACGCAATGAATTTCTAAATTAAATCATAGGTAGTATTACTATGATAAATCATAATTTTTCTAAAGAAATCTTCAAATGATTGACTAGTCATCTCAGTATATTTTTATGATGTCAAAGCAGTGTTTAAAGAGTTAATAAAAGATAAAAATGGAAATGTAGGTAGCCGAATAGATGAGTTACCTTTCTGGTCCTAGGATTTATTTGAATTTGTGAATTTTTCTGATTTCAATCATAACCTTTCTCAAATTCTGCTGAAAATTTAAATAAACATTATTTTTACTATCTATAGTTTTGTTT
Source organism: Epiperipatus broadwayi (assembly GCA_028023455.1). Taxonomy (NCBI): domain Eukaryota; kingdom Metazoa; phylum Onychophora; class Udeonychophora; order Euonychophora; family Peripatidae; genus Epiperipatus; species Epiperipatus broadwayi. Next base: position 9,612,852 of record JAQFVV010006222.1, read on the forward strand.
AAATATAAATATTTTTTGCAAATCATATCAGGTTATTTTATTAATTATATAAAAGAATCTAACACTTTTAAAATACAGAATATATTTATATTAGCAAAAAAATTTTATATAACAGTAATTAAAATGATAAAACTAAACAATAACTAATAATTTTATCCAGAATAATAAATTTTTGAATTAGAAATGTTTAAATTAACAGAAGTCTGCTTGATGTAGTTCTTTTTAACATATATTCACTTCATTTCCCTTTTTTATTTATTTATAAAATGGAGTTGGTGTTATGTTTTTTAAAAAATATCACAATATTTTTAGAAAATATAATAATAATAAACAATTGTAATTTATTTAAAAAATAATTATTAAAACTCCATTTAAAAAAAAAACAACTTTTTAAATCAAAACTAAATGTTCCTTTTACACAGGCAACAAACATTAAAAATATATAGTGCAAGCATTTAAATTCATTTTTCAAAAAAACAAAACAAAACATATTATGAAAGAGTTCATACTAATATTCAATCTATTTTTATTACCTTCTATCCCATTTATATGTTTAGTAATTTTGGACAATTACCTGCATAAACCAAAAACTTCCAAGATGAATAAAAAGTTACTGTAATACATACATATTTCAAATCAAAGTTCGCACTATTCAATTTTTATAGAGAATTATATTTCTGTAATATGGTGTAAGGGTAACTTACAATCTTAATAAACTCATTTGTTTATGTGCAATATCAAACCATAAACATAAAAATATAATTTTAATTAATAAACAGCAAATAGATTATCTTTTTACGTTAAAATATCCATATGCACACAAATATAACTTAAACATTAGATTATAAAATTTTATTAACAACAGTCAAGTCAAATAAATAGTTATTTTAATGAAATCAAATATTAAAATAATTAGATTTCAATTATTCATATATATGTATAAAATAATTATTTATTTTAACTAATATCACTAATCAAGACTCGAAATGTAAAGATAACCTAAGATCAAGTCATATCTTAGCAACTAAATGAGAAGGAAATAAAATTAGAACTCAATTATGCAATTATTAATTATTATGCATTCAATAATAATTGAATACAAAATCGTGAAAAGAAATAGTAATTTAACATATGCTAATTACCAGAAGTCACACTATAAAAGCTAAATCAACTAATTTTCCAATCAGTTCCATCTAATACAAATGAACTAATCACTACACATATTTGTTTTGTTGTGTTTGAATACTGAACACATCTGAAAGATGGATCAATAGTTTGGACAAATTTTCCTAGTTTATAAAATCTTCATTAGCAGAGAACTCTAATATCACTCAAGTAAAGAATAAATAAATTACTTTTTAATATCATCAATAATAATTTCAAAAGCAAAATTATCTTTAACATAATTAGAGAAATTCTTAATGATATCGTTCTAAACTTGAATTTCAAGGATGATAAATATCATCAAACACAGTTATATATCTAAATAAATTTATTTTAAGATTTTAAGTTATAAAAAATAAAGACACTTTGCCATAGGATCAAATGCTATTATTCTAACCTAAAGCAGTATAATTATTTATTCCTACTGAAATGCCTAAACTATATACATAATCTATATAATTCAATATCTAACTTCAGTTTATAGTGAGATAATGTAAGGAAAGGGATATCAACATCATGGGAGAGGAATATTTATGAAACAATGGAGTATACTGATTACCTCACCGATGATTGATGACCGAAAATAAAAGAACTTTAGTCCTAATGAACTTAAATTTTGAAAAATGAATAGGACAATACCATAAACTTTAAATACATCATATTATTTTTGCATATCAACAACTATAAATATTTAATTTTATTTCCTTTGCCTTTAAAACTTGCTTACTTTGGAATAATCCATTTTGGAAAATCATTAGACGAAAATTGGGAAAAGATCATTGGGTTAAATATTTTTTTTATTTAAATAAAATTTAGGTCTTCCTTATGCAGCGACTTGACCAGGTTAATAAGTAAACTTAATATGAAGATAACATTTTATTGTTCTTCAAATTAAATTCATTCACTTATGACAGAATTCTTATTTATTATTAAGTTAATTAATTTATTAATATTTGTTTATTTATTATTCGGTATAAATGATTAATATCCTAGGATGAAAGGTCTTTTCTTTCAACAATAGGGACCATACATAGATGGGGGGTCTTATAAAAATGGAATTCCCTCAAAATAATTCAATATTACAAAAATATTCATTTATACTTATATTGTTTAATTTATAGTTAGTTAGTTAGTGTTATCGTAATCTTTGGAATTATAAAATGTTATTTATTTTTGCAATCTATTAAATATTGTTTGTGCTATGATACATATCTACTATGGGATATGGGAAGTATAATTTTAAAATGTATATATTAATATAGTAGAAATGTATTTAAATATTTGTAAGTACAAATTTTGTTATATAAAGATAAATGGTTGTCGTCGATGAGCAGATATATCCCACTGGATGGCGCTGTTTTCACGCTAAAACACATAAAAATGGCGTTTCCGCAGCCGACACCTTCGAACCTGCATTTTCTATAATACAACTTTTTTGTTGTGCTACAGATTGCAGGCCGCTATGTCGCGTCACAGTACAGCATGTATGTTTTACGCAGCAAATACATTTTGCGAATTCGCACAGTTTATAAAATGATTACGTCTTGGGGAGAGGGTGTGTTTTTTTGAATTGGATGGAAATGTTGTTTTCATTGGATTTTTTTTTATTTTAAAGTATTGAAATGTTCAGATTTTGTAAAGTAATAATTAACAGACTTTTTACACCGTAGTGTATTGAAGTTTTAAGTAGTAAATGTTGACAAGATATATGAATAAAGTTATTTGGAATTAGGTAACGAGTCAAGTAATGTACTGTTCGTAACATTCCACGAGACATTTTAAGATTGTACAGTGTGTATATTTTTGAAATAAAAAAAAAGCGTTAACACAAAAATATGCAGTAAGAAAAGTACAATTAATTGTACACAGTTTTTTTAAATTTCATAAAAAGCATATATTATAAACATTTTATATATATATATATTTGTCGTTGTTTAAAAAACTTTTAGTTTCTTTTTTTTCTCCGACTACTGTTATTCTTTGTTGAATATAGTTTACGTTTATTGTTATCATTTATTTTATAGATGTTAGTAAAAAAAAATATTTACAAAAATACGATTTTGATATTTTTTATTTTAACCGTAAACCTAACCCTAAAGCTAACCCTATAGCTAATCCTAACCCTAAAGCTAACCCTAATCCTAACCCTAAACGTAACAAGTTTTACTTTTAGTTATCATTCTATTTGAAATAAAAACTAGCGGTAAACAAAATCTTCAATAGAAAAAATCTCCGATAGAAAATTGATTTTTTCTAATAAAAAGAAAACTAAAAAAGACGAATCAAATTATAATTTGTTTATTTTATTTTACATTTATTATTATCATTTAATTTGTATACGTTAATAAAAAATAATATTTAAAAAAGACGATTTTCTTTTTGTTTTTATTTTCGCATTACAAAAAACACATCTAAATGATTATAATTAACGGCCCGTGAATGATCATATTTTATAATTTTAGTGTGAAAAGTGCGCCATCGAGTGGGATTTAGCAGCTATTCTATGAGAACCAGATAAATTATTATCAATTAATAAATATTGTTAAATTTATTTTAAATTTAAGGAGGTCTCGAATTTATTTAAGTTATTTATTTTATTTTCATAATAAAATAAAATTGAACACATATACCCACATAAACAATATCATCCTGACTTAACATCATGATAAATTGGTTGGAATGAATTGAGAATCTATCAAATTATATAAAAGTATTATTATTGTTTCAGGATATCAATTGTCCTCTGAAGAGAGTTTAATGTAAATTTAACACGGAATTCAAACGGAATAATTGAAACAGTAAGATTCATATTCAAATCTTCAAGTTTCACCTTTTTTTCTATCGTCTCTCCTCACCGCTCTATCCTACCCAAATTTAAACTTTTTGGTATCGAATTGTGTGTGTAGCAATATTAAAAATGTATAGATATATGTAGAATTCACCATAAACATGCACACCTTTCGATATCAAATTTAAGGCAATAAATAAAGATAAATAATATAATTTAAATTTTTTCTTTTAGTTATATAAAAATATATAATTTTAACTATTTATTTTGAATTGTAAAATCCGTTATTTATTGCTTCGTTTAAATTTCATTTAGTAATAATTTTAGAAATAGAATGTAATATTTAATTAAAAGTAAAATTAATCATATGTTCCCTTTTGTATTTGAAATTTTAAAAGCAACGGTCGGTGAGAGATAATAGATTAATTAAAGAAAAATTCCCCAAAATGTAATTATAAAATGTAAATGTAAACAATAGAAAGGCAGCTTTCCCTATAATTAAACTTAACAAAATGCATTGATTATCCTCAGGGCAGATTAAGTGGAATCCAAAATTAAACTATAACAAAAATGTAAAAGATAAGATCTAAGAAAAGAGGCCATGTTTAGACTTTCTAGAAACTTTCAGTTGAACTTTAGCTTTGCTCTCGAGCAGTTGAGTCTCCTAATATATATATTGTTTTTTTACATGCCACAGTATGCGTGAGTAGAAAGTGCCAAAGACTATTCTCGCCGGAGATAGTCTATAGTATGCTGTGAACCTACACCCATGACCTCCATAAAATCAACCAAAGAATATCTGCTGCCCCGAACAATTAGAAAACTGCTGCTGTTATTCAAGTAACTAAATCACCTAAATACTGTAAAGAATTGCTAATGCTAGAATCATGAACAATTTACTGCTGATCACTGAATCGGAAAATCTCTCATAAAACAGGTACTGTGCTGGTCGGATTTGTATGTTCACATAACAAGATCTAGCATTTAGGCAAAAGTACCCCGAATCCAATCATGCGCAAGATACACAGGTCAGGAACACTCATGAACTCTGCCCTATTTGCCTATTTCCCAGATCTATAACATTATGAGCAACAATCCTGATGACATCGACTTAATTTACTTCTCACCGCCGGCATCGGTCATCGGAGACACAAAAAGACTCTAGGCTAAACTTATATGATAGAATAACTTAGTAACTAGCTATATTTTATGAGCAATGAAGGCTCGTGACCTAGCATATTAATTATGTATTGAGCGGAGATCATCTAGTCATATTGAGCATAAGTAATAACTTAATATTTTAACTTAACTAAAAGAAAGCAATGGTTCGAGTTTGATATATATATATTTAAGATTTATTAATAACAAAATTATGTCAGGTTATTTACCTGACATGAGCCTCGTACGTATTATATATATGTGTTTGATTCATATTTAACAATAACATAAGATTTGCGGCTATGCCAATAATATATGTGATTTAATGAATTAGCGCTATTGGAATACATTACTAGAATACTATTACACCCCCAGAGACGAAAAGAGCATTTACTTAATTTAAAACGATAATAATTTTACAAGCAGATATTATATTTGGTTACATTCAATATTATTATTGATTGGAGTTATAGATAATTAATGCGCGGGGTGGATAATGAATAATTATATAAACGATACTAAATCTATCGCATTAATACATATATTAAACTAATGGAAATATATCTGTTTAAAGAAATCATCTCATTACGGCTTATGACTATTTCTGGGCGACTAATAAGACACTGAAAGGCGGTGCGTGCATGGTGGCTGATTGGGTTGGTCCAATTATGGATCCTGGAGTGTGCTTCATGAATTCTAAGAACGAAGTTGACCGATTTCCTCTGCAACATAGGCAGGGTCGGTATTGAGACGAATGACGGTCGGCTATGTCATTATCGGGCTGGATTTTCCAGAGCGATCCCCGTATAAAGCATGCACATAAGACCAAGGATGTCCCCAGGGTGGTTTTACAGCCTGGTTTAAGGACATTGAGAACGACGATGGGCTTGACTGCGCGAATACCTCCATATGAGAAAGAAGCACGAACATATATAAAAACGAACTGGCCTTTATGCACGTAATGCTTAATGATATAATATAATTCTAAAAATTAAAGATTATCGAAACATATTTATTGCCCATAAATTATGAAATATTCGGCGTAATGATATGGCTTCATCAAGCAAACATGGATAATAATTATACTAAAATATAAAACTAAGATCTTAAGATCCCCCTCCCCCTTACGTTATGTTACTTAATATTATTCATTACTTCCCACACATTTAATAAATCTCAATTTTGGTTACTAAATGCCCTTGTGAAAATATATAAATTATTACAAAATAAGTGGGTGGTGGTAATAGCTAAGCTGGGTTTTACATATATAATATAATTTAAGAATAAAAGATAGCGCATTATTTAGGAAGGAAAATGTGAAAAAAAAACAGATGTCAATCTGTTTTTCTACAGTAAACATAAAAATATAATTAGTTTATTTATCTAAAATCGCGAGCACCTGGGCAAGTCGAATAAGACTTGTTTTGATCAAATTATAAATTATTTACCCGGTAAATGATGGGTGGGGAAACGAAAATGAATTATATGCTTGCGATTTTAGAATACTATTGGCATTTATTTTAAAATATAAATACATAAATCTTAATGAAAATTATTTGCCGCTTGGAAATAAAAGAAAAGGAAAAACATTTTATAGGAGGCTTAATATAGATTAGTTATATAGAGTTATACGAATACATATTTTGAAGACATTTAAAACAGGTGATTAAAATATAAATATTACAGAGAAGACTGGATTTAAGAATTGCAAGCGGTCAAAGTTCTTTTACCTTGCTTATTTAGAAGAGCGGTTTCACTAGGAGTCAGTCCATCGGTATTGTTTCACTAGATCTAGGGTAGCATTATTATTTGAGAATTAGCATTTCATTTTCACTGGAAAAATACATAAAGTTCATTGGTATGGGATGCAGAGCTTCGTTCATGGGAACAGCATATTAGAACGGAGGGAAAAGGCGAAATTTCTCCTACTCACGACACATTGAGTGAGAATCAAAACTGGCGTGGAATATGTATAGCAACATAGTTATTTAATGGTCTCCTCCTTTTTGTGGATTCAAATCCAGCAGTATATATACTTTTATTTTGAAGCTGTAACTTAGCAACTACTGCTGGACCTGAGGCGGTTTAAGCACTTAAGTTTCATCTGGAATAGTTTGACCGGATACTCTTATCTAGTAAGATGTTTGAAACAATGCAAGTTTGTTATCAGTTTCTTGAACGATTGTTTTAAAATATATCTTATGATTTTAAAACAAGCTAGCGTGGACAATTTCCACTAATGGGTTTATTTTATTATTACCAATTCATAATCTTTTACTTTAATCTAAGGGGTCTTCCGGGTAATTGTTTTTCGAGTGACTTCTTAACAAGATTGCATCATTTCTGGCTACAAAATTATATATGAAAAAATAATAAGTTTCATATATAATACCTTATATATATATAATATAACTATTAATTTATTCGCAACCTCCTACACTGAAATATATAGATATTTATTATTTACGCCCGTATATACATGAGAATATTATTAAATAAAATATTTTAAAATTAAAATACATACGTGTTAATGTGATTTATGTTATAATACTAACCGAAAGAAATATATATATTATTAGCTATGTATATACGTGCATAAAGGCGGGTTTGAATACAGTTAGGTGGTAGGAGTTTGGATGAGAGCTGTGAAGCAGGATCTGAGCATCAGATCATCTGCTTCAGTACCTGTATCCAAATTCTCTAGAGTACTCTACTAATATCCCGCTATAGCTCATTCATCTTTTTATAACTTGTAAACTATAAACTGTAAATTCTCATTTGTAAAACTATAAATTTAATATTTAATATTATGTAAATTTCTTTAACAATCTAGCCTGCCTAACTCTATCTTTCTTGGGTACGTATTTCTAAAATCTACATTTTATTATATAATTATCGCATGCTCAAAATTTTCTAAGTGTAGATTATGATCACTTGAAACAGTGGATGTGTGTCAAATTTTCATTAATATTTACTCTCATAAATAACTTAATATTTTCATATAAATCGACACGCATTCAATGCTTCATTTATTGTAATGCAAGGGTCTACTGCTTGGCAAATGGCTGACATATTAGTTGTAATAATCACCCAATTTACATATTGTTTATATTTTATTAAATTTTGATTAATAATTCCATAAAATTGCATTTCTTTGGAAGTTGCAAACATTCATTATTAAATGTTGATAATGTAGGGCCGAGTTATAAAATATATTTAAATCTTAACAGAATCATCTGTACATTATACATGAGTTATGTTTTAGAGACGCGATGACCCATTACAAGCCTTGAATATTCCAGATTCAATAGGGTTGAAATTAACCCCAGTCGTCCTACACAAGCAGACATAATAAATGCTCCCGTAGGGCTTGACAAAAGTCACGCAGCCAGCAGGCAATCGTGTCCCTGGTTATGCTTATGTGACACCTTACCTCTTTGGGCCTATGGCAAATGCCAGCCCGTCGTTCTTATAAACTCATTCACGGCTTTGCAGTTTCAATATACTGCCATTCCATATCGCCTTTCTAAACGTACTGCATGTTTCTTTTATTAACTTTATTATTCTATGTATAACTCCGTCCCTGCATGAGTGACATAATTCACTCTCAAAGAAATGTTTGCCCCTAGTTATTAGTAAATATCTTTGATTAAATAAATATATGTCCGCCGCTACTATTATAAATCTTACTTTAGACTCTTGTATTGCAAAAGTATAAATCCCTAAAGGCATGCCTTAGAAATATTTGCTTGAGGATTTTAGGTAGCTAGATTACGTCATCAAAAAAAATGTATTTCTCTTTGTAAACATAATTGTATCGGAAAATACCGCTACTGAGATCTTAAATATAAAGTATTATTGGTAAAATGATTTCGTATAAATGTTTCTAAATAAATAAATGTATTTCTTGAATATATAACAGTATCGGAAAATTCTGTTACTCAACTTAAATATTACCAAATATTATTAGTAAACGATTTATTATTAAAATGTTTCAATAAATAATGTCAAACTATATGTCTGCCATTACTTCTTTATTTATTTATTTGATACCCATTCAATATGTTTCTTTGATTCTTTAAATATAAATGTTTAAGATTAATTTCTATTGGCTAACTCGAAAATAAAATCATGACTCTCTTGCATATCCCTGACCACCGTGCCTAAAGAAATATTTACTAATGTCGCATCAGATGTGTTGTTTCGTAGGTTGTATTGTGAAACCGATAAACTATGTTCGAACTTAGTACTACGGGTGGCTTCGCTACCTAGATGGTGCTGCAGTTGTGTGGTGGTCAAATTCTACACTATATTAACGAATTACATGTTTTCTGACCGTTATATAATAGAGGTGAAGATTGTATGATCTGGTCTAAGTTGTATCTGTACTGAATGTTTGAACATTAAATTATGATAATTGAAATATATGCAATCATAGATTAGACTTTTATCACATAATTAATTCATGGTATCCTACATGAAGAGCCTAGGCCCAACTATAGTTAGATTCATTCACCATCATTCCTCAAGGGAATACAGACCATTACAATGGTTTACATGAACAATTAAGAATTTGCAAAAATTCTGATTAACATTTTTCATTTCAAAATAAAAATAATCAATACATAATATTCAAAACATACAAACAAATAGAAATCAATAACTATTTATTTACAATTTCAAATTAAAATTCTAATATTTCTAGAATATTTGAAATAAACATCAAAAACAAATCAATTTATAGCAGAATAAAAAATAACCCATTGGTTATTATTATATTTTTCTATTTCCAATATATCAGAAAGCCAGTAAAGTAAATAAATAATAAAACATTCTTTTGAATTACCGTATTTTAAAATCAGGTTACTGTTTATTTTATTTATGGAAAGACAATAGTATATATTAACTAATTATTTAATTTAATACAATAAAAAGTTAAAACTTATAATAACACTTCACACTATTACATTTATAACTATTTTGCTGGAAAATATTTTTAAAATGACAGAATATATATATAAACATCGCTAGAATTAATGTCTTATTAAAAATATTACTTAAAAGATTTACAGAAAAATGAAAAAAAAAACTACATTTGGTAAATATAAATATATTAACAGCATTTGATTAAAAATATCTGAAGTGGATGAAGAATAAGTTTTCTTTAGACAATGCTAAAAATTAATATGCAAAAAAAGCTGTATGTCTAGAAACCTTATTGGTCAAATTAATCAATCCAATCTTCTTGACATCTTTCTCACAATTATTCTAATCTCATTTATTTATTCACACCCCTAATCTCAATCTATAATTACCAGTGATTCTGTTGATATTGATACACTTCCTTTCTTTTCTTATCCCATTTTAATAACAGATATTATATTAATTCTAACATTTTATTCCTTATTCATATCATAAAGTCTAAACAAAAAAAGTAAAAATCTCATCCCTTCAAACCTCTCAACTTTCTTTCCTCATTTTCCATACAACATATTCTGTTTTCTCCAAACATTCTATATATAAAAAATAGATGTTTTATACTTTCTCTATCATCTCCAAATAAACTAATGTCATTTTATAATCCAAATTGTTATTCTACTTATGCCTTCTTTTCCACATTCAAAACTTTGTCCTGGTTCTAAATAACAAGCTAGCTTTAATGTTATCATATAGTACTATTCTTCACCAATTTTTTTTATTCTCATGTAAAACTAAACTATTTTTCTTATATTTTATAATTCTGCTATTTTTTCCATTGATAAACTTATTTATATATTCTCTCTTTTAATAATTATGAACCTAGAATATATTCTCTTACATTTAGCTCACTTCTTACGTAATTAATAATAGATTAATACTGATCCATATTTTAAAACCTATCTAGTCTAACCCCTTCCATTTTCATCATTTTCTCTATATAAGCCAATTAAATATTGATTTTTACTAATCTCTTATTTTAAACCTTCAAATTTTTTTTTATTAACAATGATGTCCATTCACTTCCATCTAATGAGACCTCATTTGCTGCCCATAACTTTAATAACTTCTAAAGACTCCTGAATTTTCTGATTAATTCAAAGTGCTTCTTACCCATATGTCAAAGCAAACATTATCACCCAATAGCAAATATTTTCTATACTTTATATTTATATATAATGTCCTATTAATCATTCCTATTCTATTTTTTGCTTTATATCTTAAGTCTATGTCATAGGTGATCATATAAAAATTTCTTTTTTTTTTTCATTGAATAAAACATCTACATCCCTCCATTTTTTCAAGACATAAATATTCACACTTTCTATTCTCCCATCTTAACATCTTACAGTCACAATTTTATATTTCAATGAATTTAATGTAATTTCTGCTTTTCTATATTTCTATAACATCTCTTTATCATTCACATTAATTGCAAAAATGCCATTATCATTTGCAAGTGGGGGGAGAAGTTGCAATGATATATAATCTCCTGGTTCCTATTATGAAAGAACATATCCATAACATCAGCTTTCTACCCAAACTCCAATGTTTTTAAAAACAAGATAAATAATAACTGTGTCAAAGGACATTCTTTTTTATTAAACCCTATTTATTCAACTTTCACCAAATTTATATTCCACAATTAGTATTAAATCTTGTAAAGATAGTCAATATCAGTTAATAATCTCAAAACTATTCCCATATTTTGAAGATTCATATCTTCAATCTAAGTCTCTTCTATATCTAAAAATGCCAAGAATATTTGTTTTCCTACATCCACTTTATTTAACTAAGAAGCAATAAATATTTTATTTCTTGTCTTCCTGAATAAAATCCCATTTTTAATCTTCTTCAAGATTTTATATTTTTCTAATCATTTTTCAACCCTATCCAATGTTATATGTATATCTTATAAAATGCACCTATTTCTTCTCATCCTGATATAATAATTTGTTCTTTTCATATTTACTCATCATATCTTTTTAGTATTCTTGAAATGTATATTATCAAATGTTGCATCATCAGTATTCTAAGGTTGATGTTTCTTTCGACAATCAAAAATTCACACATTCTTTAAATCTGGCTTCCATTATTACATATTCAGTATACTAACTAGGTAGTGACAATATACAATCCTATCTAACTCCTTTAGCAATGTGTAAACTATTTGTTTCATATATAAACACACAAATCTTTTATTAAATTTAAAATAGTATTAATTTTTTTTTTTTAGAAAAAAAAATCACTTAACTATGAGAATAGAAAATTTTCCTAATTGCATTTGTATTACTGAGAATGTTAAAAATTTACATTAACTCATTTATAAGAAGGATGTTGAAAGTTATCATTCGAAAGAATAAATTAATTTTAAAATGTCAATTTTTTTTTTTCAAGATTAAAAGAAATTTTAAACAAAATTAATTCTAATAAATCAATTTTTTCTTATCTTAATATGAAATTATATATATATGTGACATTATAGTTTTAAATTTAAATATTATAAAGTTGCTATAATTATTTTCTTCAGAAAATATTACATTTTTTTTTACTATATTATAACAATAAATTAAAAAAAAAAGACATTTACTGTTTCAATTCTTATACAATATATTATCATATTAAATTTAATATTGCAGACTGAATTCTCAATCCACTAGTTTTGAAGGAAGCAGAACATATAAATAATATAAAAATGATAAAATGAAAATCTATTAAAAATTAAGAATAAAAAGCCATTTAATGATTATTCACTAAAATACAATAAGTACTTACAAATATAATTTGACCTTTAATTTTATGTTCAATTCAGAAATTATAATTCAAAATATTACACTTATTATTGAAGCAGTCAATCTTAGCTTAAGATTGAACTTCATGGTTTCATCTATTAACCTGTGTTAAAAACCCTATATCCCATCCCACTCCTTTAGTCATGTATATATATTTTATGTATATATTTGAGATGCGCGCACGCCTAAAATTTATAAAGTTTAACATTCCAATGTTTATTATTATTAACTTTTTTAATTATTATTAATTCTTTTTTATTAAAGTACATAGGTGTGGCTCAAATATATATATATAGGAGCAAACATACTAAGAAAATATTGATTTGTCAAACATTTTTATCATAAGTCATTTATAAAACTTTTTATTTTTAAATTGTTTTTCCTATTAAATTGTATATTTTGTTAAAATCGTTAATTGTCCAAAAATAATTAAAGGGTTGGAAATGTAATATTGTTTTAATCTGGGGAAGGAATTTTTAATTAAAGTTTTTGTTTAAAATAAAATGGGGATTAAGATTAAAGCGTACTTTTGTTATAAACATTTTTGTCAAATCTATTTCTAATCCAGAAATAGATTTGAATTTATTTTTGGACATTATCTTATGATGGCATCTTCAAAAACAATGGAGAAAGAAAAAGTAAGAATTTTTTTTAGATCGGAGATTAGATTTAGAGCTAGAATTAAGAAATTAAAAGTATTCCAGAAATACCCGAGCAGTATATAAAATGGCCTGATTTTAAATCACCAACAGATTAGCTACTATTGAGGGAACTGTACTCTTATAACCAACGCTGCTTTGTAATACAAAAATGATGATGGAGTAGACGTCAATCATCTTTCTGACCCTTGTGGGTCTTTTTCCCACTATATGTACCATATAACTGCTGCCCTGAAATGAAGGAAAAGCCTAAAGAATGAACTTTGGAATGCTAAATAGAAGCTTGCTGTCACCAAGAAGAATTCATGTGGATCCATTAAATGCCGTAATTTGAAAATGGACTCTTAAATTGTGCAAGGTAAATCAGTATCTCATACCGCCTGAAAGTAAATATAGCCTAACTAATCTCGAACTCTACTATAAGGATTTCTCCTAATGTGTGATTTAACTTTGTAACTTTTTTAATATGTAAATTGCTTTCAAATAATTTCTATAAATTTAATTCTCTCTCATATGCTCTAACTTTCTTTAACTTTAGTGGTCATTTATTTAGTTATTTATTACTTGATTTTATATGTATGCTTTTATTATTAATATGCCAATCTCAAGCAATCTGACGAGTTGAATTTCTAAAATCTTTTCTTCTTTTTAAGTAAACCTTCATGAATTAAGGTTAAAAAGTCACCTTAAAACATAATGCATTATTAATTAATACGCTCGCCAGATTGTTTTTACAAGTCAACAGTTTGTTTATGTTCTAGTATAAAAATTTATTCATTTAACTCAGGATTCTACCATGGGAGAATCCAGAACTTAAGCTAATTAATGCTCTGAAATCATTAAAAATATTATTATTCAATTCTGAAAGGACGACTTATTGTTTTCTATATATAACTGCTAGTTTTCTTTTCTTTTTCCATACTCTTAATATATCAAATACAGTACTTAAATATTCCAGTTATTATAAAATGAATGAAGGTGGGATTGAATTATTTTAAATATCAGAAAAAGAGGGGAATCAAATCTAAACGTATATTTTAGTAAATGAAATCTAAATTTCTCTCTATATATTATAGCAGTATCACATATTATTTGTCTAAATTATGACATCCAAACAAGGGGCATTTATTATAAAGCAGTAAATCTTATTCAATGTTGTTTGTGACATTTATCATTACTGCATTACTGACATTTGGCCTATCTTTGTATATATATATTACGTGCTTCTAATCTGGAGGTTACGACAAGCTCGAACCCATAGATTTCTTTTCAAGCCTTGTCCTGAGGATAGTTGACCTTGCCAGGACCATTTATTTCATATAAAAAGGCCTCTGGCAGTGATTCCAGTATGCCTGGCACACGCTATGCTTATTTACTTTCTTCATATAAAAGGGCCTCTGCACATCGGTGATGTCCACGGCATGCCTATTAGACTTCGTTTTCATCCAGAAGCATGAGCCTTCTCTTTGATTTCTCCGGCACGATGTCAGTACTGCACACTTTTTCATATTATTATTTCTTTTGCTTATGACCTAATTTTAGTGCTGTAATATTAAAATTGTGCTCTGCTCAATATATATATATGCCAAATATTACTAGTTTTGTTAATTAAAATGTTATTTCAGTCGTATTATACAATCCCACCATCATAATTTGTTAGTTCTGTATTTAAGTATGTATGCCTTGGGAAAAATAAAGCATTCTTCTTACTATCGTTAACTAAAAGAATTTTCAATAAATATTTTGTCATATAACTAAATATAATTTTCAAATGTGTTTTACTTATTTTCACGACCGTAATGGCATGAAAATAGTTTATATTATATCTGTAATGAATCTTGGAGCACTCCCTGAAATAATATGTTAGTCACCATGTTTCAGAACTGTAAATTTAAAGTGTTAATGGCAATATTAAATAATCCTTTTAATAAACGATTGGCATCTTAATATGGGACCCACCAAAGATGTGTTTTAATGCATAGTATATGTCATTTAATTAATAAAAGAGCATATGAGAAATAATAGTGTTATATGTAATTATCTACTGTTTGGTAGACCGCTTGCTCATTCACGCACATACTAATGTATGCAGTTAATTCATAATGTATATAATTAGACATTATATTAAACTAATTTTTATTGTCTAACTTGTTTGAGTAGTTCAAATTCCTTTTTCTCTACTTCCAAACATATAGCCATGTATGTCTCATAGTCTTCTCCACTCTACTAGTAGGCCGGATTTAAAATAAATTCTCGTGTGCCATCATTATATGTTATTCATTAGATGTTTGATCAGTGGCTTATGGAGTGGGTTCAAATTCAGGTTGGTCCCTGATCTAAATTTCAGGTTTGACTGAGTTTGAAGTACATTTTGTGAGTTCCAGCTCATGTTAGATGGATAAACATGTTTTGACCGGTACATTATGTACCAAATATGTGTATGTATATATAAAATTACAAAACATACATAACTTATAATTTACATATCACTTCTTGCAAAACATTCTATAAAGAAGTACTTAACGTAATAGTTACTGAAATTAAATAAATGGATAAAATTGTGTATAGTGAGCAACAATTATTTAAATCTGGGTGATATTAAAGAAACTATTATGCATATAAATAAAGTATTAATATAAAATTAGGAAGAGAAAAAATATTTGCTAAAATAATAAATGATAAAAAGGCTTCTATTTACATAAACCAAAACTTACATAAACAAATCCAAACAAATATAAAATGCAAAAAATGCAATAACATGCCAATACAGATCTCATTTATTGTATATCATACTACATGAATAGTTCTTATATATTGTAGTGCTTACTTTCATTTATTTAAAAATATTATTATATCAAGTAACATAGCTTGGCAATCATACACTTGAGGGCAAAATCTGACATAAATGTGAAATTATACAAGTTACGGAATGAATCACTTTGATAAGTAGATTATTGCCTGTATATAATCAAGTAATTTTAAAAATGAATTCATCATTAATAAACTCAATAAAATATTTTATAAACACACAAATTAATACTCTTAATTTTGATATTAACTGCAACATAGTAATGATGTCAAATAATGATAAAAACAATAAGAAGTTATACAAGTTTTGTAAATAATGCACTTTCTCAAATAAATTAACTCTCAATATCAACAATTGTGGCATTTTCAGAAACTGCAAAACCAACAATATATATTTTTTTAATACACCTGGGTCTCTTTTTACGCGGACTTATTTAACACAATTTTGAAGTTACGCGATTCGTGTTTCACCGGAAGTTGACCTCCGATAATGCGCTATTACTTTAAATAATAAATTTCGCGCACTTACGTTATATTGAAAGCAATAGCACATTATTGGAATTCTACTTTCATCTTAGTAATTTCAATATTTTCAGTGCTTTATGATAGTAAGATTTTATGCAATGAAATTAAAATCATGATTTCCACATTTTATGTATACACACATTAAATTTTACAAGATTATAATGTAAATTTGTTCAAACATTGTGCGTGTTAATTTTGCATTTTAAATCACATTCTGTTTTTGCTTTTTAAAAAAGAACGTAATCAATTATTAATCATTTAGTGTCCACAAGTTTATTTTTAAAAGGTCAGTAATAGCAGTGGGCACAATTAAAAATTAAAATCTGATTTTGAATTGTAATTAACAATTTAACAATTACTTATGGGCGACTTGAAATTAATGTGATGTAAAACAAAATTTGATTTTTAAACGGAATTGAAAATTAAAGACAAAAATAAGAATTTAATTTTTAGTTGTTAGTTTTAATTAAATTTTTCCCAGCAGTGGTGAATAAATGTATTTTTATTATCATAAGTCTAAGTTCATAAACAATTAATAAAATCATCGTCGTCGTCAACAGAAAACCATTAACACAACATGAGAGTGAACTTGGCACTAGTTGTATTTCCTCTTGTGAGAATAATTGCTGAGATATTCTTGACTTCGTTTAAGGAGAAGCCAAATACATCACATCACATGAGAATCTGATTTTTTACTAGTTTGCAAACGAACGTGTTTTTGGGCAAATAGCGATAATAATTAAAACGTGTATTAAAAAATGTAAATTACTGTACTGTAAATTATGCATAAAAATATATTATTTTGAATAAAATTAAATATTATAGTTAAAAAAAGTTTGTCTTGTATCAATTTTTTTCAAATTTGAAATTTTTTATTAGTCATATTTTATTTCCTTATTTTATTTTTTTCGCGAATTTTCAAGTAATTTTACGTTGGTGCTTTGCTTTACGCGAATTTTAAAAAATCACAGACCGCACCCCCCTTTTTCAATGTAAGTTACGTCTATTTTTGCGCAATTTCGTTTGTGCGTGTTTTCTGAGGAACCTATCTATTGCGTAAAACGAGACCCAGGTGTATATTGAGTTTAAAAGTCTCCAATAAATGTGCTTTTGATAAAAATATTTTAAAAAACCCAAGTTTATAAGCAATTTTGAGATTTTATTAAAGAATTTATTAGCCACAAGCAATATGGTATTTATAGATACCAAAAAGAAATTTTAATATTGCTTTACATCTAATTATGCACCAAAAATACATTGATTTTAAAATATGCTAGAAAATAATTATTTCAATATTTTTAATTTTTTTAAAATTATGTATTGACTAAAGTATAAAGTATTCTGTTTTATCTAAACTAAATATAAAAAATTTTTTCTTCTGAAGTTTAATATTTTTACTTGAAAAATGAAAATATTTCTAATTAATTTTTGGAAGTTTATAAGTGACTTAATCAGATAAGGATTAAGATGTTACAGGTTTGATGGTGTAATTTTTAATCTGAACCGATTAAATCAACTTTTTCTTCTTGGATTGATGATTGTGCTATTTTTGTCAGTTCAAAAGATAATTTGCACAATGATCCTAAATGTTTTTTAATGTTCAAAAACTCAAGTTCTTTATTAGCCAGTGATAAAAGAAAAATCCTCAGCAATTTTTATCTTGGATGATTTTTAGAATGCTCTTTCTCAATTTACAACAGTACTGTCTTTTTATCACTAAATAATTTATTTTTGTTTAATTAATTTTGTTGATATCTTAATGTGTAACATTTTAAAAATTGTATTATAGTATTATTGTATTAGATAAATTTATTTTACAAATAAATATCAGCAAGGCAGCATCTAAGTCAGATTTTTTTTTTTTTTTAGTCCAGACAAAATTACAATGAAAGACTTGTAATTTTGTCTGGATGAGTTAAGATTCAAGGAGGATTTTCTTAATACACACACTAGAGAAACTGATATGAATACATATTTCTTTTTGACTTTTTGTAATTTCTAGCTTGTAATTTTGTCTGGATGAGTTAAGATTCAAGGACGATTTTCTTAATATGCACACTAGAGAAACTGATATGAATACATATTTCTTTTTGACTTTTTGTGATTTCTAGCTAAAAGAAAATGAAAATCAACTTTTCTAATAATAATTATTTACAGTTTGCCTTTGAAGTAACAACAACAACAAATTAGAAATAAATTGTAATTGCTAATTATACATTTCCATATTCTTTAAGTAAATATTATTAAAAAGCTAATAGAAACTATAATAATGCTAGAAAGAGAAGTAATAACAATAATAAATAACATTTTAATTATTAAGATATAAAAATAAAATTTTAAATGTAGTATATGGGGCATAAGATATAAAAAATTGTTAGTTATTATTAATCTATCAAAGGACTTTACTACGAAAAAAGATTACAGCCTTCTCTTTGGCTCACCTGTGGTGGTACTCAAAAACTTGGTGATGCTTAATTGAAAACAATACAATTCAAGTTACACCTACTGAAGTGCCTACAAGTGATTTACATAGATCATTATTTACATCTGTACTTATGAGATAAGTGTTGCCTCTTTATGCATTTCACAGAAAGTAGCAAACGAATTTGGATTTTTTTGTTGATTTTGGAGGAAGAGGTGTCATGTTACAGACTCAAATTTAGATGGATTAATATCCAGGAGTTGGTGTAAGTATTTCATCAGTTATTTTCTTATCTCTTTCCTGTATTGTTTTTAGATGAAAGTGCATTTTGGGCACTAAAACACCTATTTGACCCTAAAAGAATGCTGATATTAACTTGCGATGCCTCACCAATAGGAATAAGTGCTGTGTTACCTCAGGAATGATGATAGGACACACTTTCCTATTGCATTCGCATCAAAATGTCTCTCAAAAACAGAAAAAATATATACTCAGATTGACAGAGAGGTCTTAGTCTTGATCATTAGCATTAAAAATGTTTACGACTATCTTTATGGACAACCATTCCTAATAAAGACTGATGATAGACCACTGTTGGGAATTTTTGCATCTGGTAAAGGGATCCTCAGCATGCCTCATCACAAATGCTGAGGTAGTTCAAATTTTTATCAGGCTATGATTTTAAACTGGAAATACAGAGGGAACCCCAAATTCCCCATATAGATACAGAAGTTCCAAGCTATGTACACTTAAGAAGTCATTAATTAATTTGATAGACTTGGAATTAATTACACCAGTTAACAACAAATGGATCACTAGGGACCCTGGATACTGAAATGGATCCGATAGGTTAGCCAAACAAAAAACAAATGAGCTCTAGTAATCCTACTGGATTCGAAGGCGAGAGCTCACAATTGAAAATAGCTGCAATTTCTGAGAATCAAGAATTGTAATTGCTTAAGATTTTACATAATGGAGAGCAAGGAAACATCAGAATGAAAATGTTAGCTAGATCAAAATAGCTGCATTATCTAGAGTTGTGATTTTTAAGTTTGCATAATAGACACCCTGGGATCATCAAAATGAAAATGTTAGCTAGATCTTAAGTCTGGTGGCATACTTTGGATTATGACACTGAGACTAAGGCCCATCACTGCTGGCACTGTAAGATGAATCAAAACATGCTAGCAAAGAACAAAACAGGTTAGTAGCCTGAATGTTGAACACACAGGTCCATGAAAGGACAAACTTTTACTAATAACTGTTGATTTATATTCCAGGTGGCTGAAAGTAGTGGAAATATCATCACTCTAGTCGAGAACAACTATCAAGATTTTTAGGATGCCATTCTTAAACCAGGGCCAGACTAAAATTATAGTTTCGATAATGGCTCAATTTTTTCATCAACTGCATTTAGACAAATTTGGAACCAACTGAACTAGAGTTCAGCCCACTGTTACATTAGGAGAGACTAAAAAATGTTAAAAAAAGGATAACACAGGTAGTTGGAACCTTCTACAATGCTTTTAGTATATATCAAGCCCAATCACTGGCAAAATGCCAGCTGAACTATTATTCAACAGAGATCTAAGAACTCAGGCCTAATTCTACTAAAGAAAAAATTGAAAACAGAAATTCCCAATAAACACCCAAGTTCTATGTTGCATATACAGTGGGACCACCAAATGGGTTCCAGTAGTTGTAATCAAATTAAAAAGAATTACAAACAGTAACTGTTCAAACAGTTGATGGCAATACCACAGGCATAGAAATAAGCTAAGGTTAAATTATACATTATTATTCAACAGTGAAAAGTCACCAACCAACAGTGAAGAATGACCAGCCAACAGTGATAAGTCTATAAAGTTCAGTTTCCTGATCTATAAATAGACACTGGACCTGACTGATGAAGTCAGAAAATGACAAAGATATCAACCAAAGCAACTGAATGACTACATTCTTCAGGACTAATTTTAGCCAGGGAAAGGGAATGTCATATCTTAACTTGCCTTTAATTAATAGATTAGTCCAGAATCCATGTTATTTTGATTGGATTGAGCATTCATCATCAACAATCAATAGATGTATGAATAGATAAACATATATCCAATAGTAATTTCAGGCCAATGGGGAATGATGCTCAATGAATCCAATTGTTTTCATTAATGAATGTGATCTGGCTATAAGTAGACAATCCAGTTGAGATAAAGAGAAAATAACAAATTACTGTCAAATAAGAATGGCCATATGCACGTTGTCCACTATAAAAGCAATGAGGCAAGTTCATGTTTAGAACTGAAAACAGCTAAAACCTAATTCAGACATGATACAAGATGTCACACTACCGCTGGAAGTGTCATCAAAACTACATATGAGACAAGCTATCACAAAATAGCTGGAAGCATCAGTATACCTACTTATCAGGTAAGCTGCCATGGTATAGCTGGAAGTGGCAGATTAAGTTTAGAAGGATACTTGAAACCACTAAATAGTTGCAATGCAATTAAACCCTATACCAAGACCAATGTCAGGGAAGGAGGGAAGGTATAATATTCTATATATTGTAAATATTCATTTCTATATTTGTTTAAAGAATGAATAAATATTAAACATATTTTGTGTTTATCATAATTCACACATAAACCTAAAAATGTGTTAGTCGGACAAATGCATTAAAATAAGAATTTCAGAGTAGATAAATAAGTACAAGTAGACTGAGAATTTTATTACTTAAAAGTAAAATAATAAAGTTTTAGCATAAATATAGGATATTAAAATAAATAAAATGATGTAAAATAATGTAAGTGTAGATTGTGTATAGGTTAATAATAATGAAGGGAGGAAAGTATAGGCAAAAGTTGATAAAATATTAAATGTGGGCTGTCGCTATATGAACTTAAGACCCAAAATGGGCTAAATGCGATGGATCTTTTGATAGGACGAGGTTCCAGTAGAAAGGTTTTGGATCCATCCAACATGCTGGGGAAAATCGTCCCAGTCCCTTTTCTAAAAAAAAAATATGCACGCTGGAAAATAGATCCAGATAAGCCGCAAATGAATTCATTGGAAGAAAGATTTTGAACATGTCATAATAAGCCTTGTTTTTTGGATAAGCCGAATGGTCAGTGGGTGAATACTGCCATTCGCAGCAACCCCATATTTCTAGAATGCAAACCCAATGGAGAAAACTTGCTGGTAAAAAAATTCCAGCATAGTAATAAAAAAAGGATTTTTATTGCATGTTGGATGTAAACCAGATGTGTTTCTGCCATTTGCAGCATGTACCTTCTTTGTACACATTGGTAAAATACACGTTGTCCCTCATGGTCAATAACATAAGACAATCATTGCTAGTCAATGTATATTACAGCCTGTGAGACAGGTCAGCATAAAAAGGTAATGCTCTGTAGTTTTGTTGACCTGTAGGCAGTTGGACACTTACTTGATAGAAAATATTACATAAATAAAAAAATCAAATGATAAAGCTAGAAAAATTAATAAGGTATCAGAGCTAAAATGGGTCAACCTGACACATTTTACTTCTCAAATTGGGGCATGTGTATGTGTGATATAACACTAACAAAATATATGTGTATAAAACTCACATATATAGTGTTAGATGTTTCATATTTTTTTAAAAAAAAATATGATTTCAAAATGCAATTTTGTAAAATAAAAAGATGGCGTATATTTTGCTTTTAAAATATAATAAAACTATTTGTTAAAAAATTGGGTGGGGGAGAAATCTAAAATAGAAAGATTTAAAACTCTCCCTTTTAAACAAAACTCTTTGGTTGCATAAAGTTAAAATAATAAATAAGTAAATATGGAAAGTTAAAACAAATCAGTTTGTAAAAGCAAAAACTTTTGATAATACAATTAATTAATTTGGAATGCTAATAAGATTTCTGATTGACAATGACATTGAAATTATATTAATTAAAAAACTATGTATGCTATTGATGAGATAGTAGATTAATCTAAACAAAAGATTAGTTAAAGAGGATGTAAAAATAATTAAAAAAAAACAGACTTAAGTTAAGATCAAAATAAAAATAATGATTAGAAATTAAAAAACAATGAGAGAAAAATATATATAAAATCACTATGGTCTATTGTTATTTAGTTGAGGCTGCAATCTGTAATTCAGTCAGGTCTGCAATTATAATTCATTCCGCTCTTAAATCTGTAAATCAGTCAGGCCTGAAATTTGCTAGATCATTCCGCTCTTCAATCTGTAATTCAGTTCGGTCTGAGTTAAGTTCAAGTTCCCACCTTCATTTTGTGATTAGACTATTCCGATCTTCATTCCATTATTGACTTAGTTCGAACAGAATGCAGACTCAGAGCTTTTCATTGAGAATCCAAATAACCAGAGATCCAGATATTTGGAAACTGTAAATGGAGTAGTCAGTCAATTACTGCTATGGTCAACATCAAAGCAAAAGCCACAGAACTAGCAACTCACACTACCTGACGGTCTTTTAGGAGTGTTCAATAACTTCATGCCCTAGTTCTCAGCAAAATCAACTATACTCGCCTGGAACCAATGCCTGGAACAAATGCCTAAGCCCTAAAGGAGATGCCACATTCTCTCTATCCCATTGTTGAGCCAAAGAAATGAATACATACCGTGGAACCATCGACAGAGATGAAAAAGCCAACCAGTTGGAAAATTCACACATATGAAAACCTAGGTAAAGATACTGTTAAATAAGTCTATTGACACATTAATTTTAAACGATCTTTAATTAACGAAGGACTATCATAATTTAGCCTGAGTAATTACTTATACATATATTTGTTTTGTAAATTTCAATATTATATTTATATTTGATATGTGTGCATTTGAATAAATATTAATGTTGCTTAAATATTATTTGGTCTATTCTCTCTCTCTCTTGTCACTGCATCACTATAGTTATTTTTATGTGTTAAGTTAAATGTGCTGGACCCTGGTTAAGAGTATGAGCTAGCCATGCAATACTTCAAACACTGGATTGTATGCTTGTTGTCCCAAGCATGCTGACTATATAACCTATGGTTGGCTGGCACCTGAGGTTGATCCTCAAAACAAATAAAATGCTTTGGATGGCAGGGGTTTGAATCCAGCAGTCACGATGGGCCACAGTCTGGAAAATGTGTTTGTTATGTTTTGTATAGCTCGATCTGACCGTGGGTAACATTGATGGCTATGCTATCAATGGTATTCTCTCCTCTGTTTGAAGGGCTGGTCCATCTCCATAATATTAAAGTAAATTTTTAACTTATTAAAGTTTAAATTCCAAAAATTATTATAAAAGGTATTCAAACCCAATTCAATATATTTATTTAAGGAATAAATAAATATTAAACGTATTTTACGTGTTTATCATAATTCACACATAAACTCAAAAAATGTGTTAGTTGATATAGTTGTAAAGGATCCCTTTTTAAAGAATTTAGAATGTGATTGATATTTAAGCCATTATTTTTTAGCATTACTAGAATAAGATTGCAGATATTGTCTAGCTTGGAATAGATATGAAAAATATGGTATTATGTTTCTGCTTCCTTATGACACATATGAATCTTCCGTATTTAGTTTCTTTTAAATCGTTGAAAATGTAGATAGGTAGAACTTCTAAGTTTAATTTCCATAGGAAGTCAAAGTATTCTGATTTTAGAGATCAATATCTATATTTTCAGCAGTTATTTATTAATGACTTACAATTGATAGTTATTGTTTCCAGCAGCTTTGTAATGCTTTAAACACAAATGTATTATGGATTTACAGTGATGTTTGTGACATACTGTAATTTGATAAAATCATTAATATGGAATGATTACAAAATCAAAGATATTACTAGATTAATAATGTTTAGCCTGTGTTACATTTATTATACATTTAGTATTTGTGAAGTTTATTACTAAATGCATTATAACTGTTTTTTTTTTTTTTAATGAGTATTGGGTATATTTAAATTTAAAATGTATATTTGTTTAATAAGATTTTATCATTTTTTATATTTTATGAAACACCACTACTAAATCATATTCATAAACATTTACCTTTAATAGCTAAAATGTATTAAGTAAAATGAATAGGAATGAAATGAACATCAAATTCTGTACCCTATCATGGTTTCATGTTCTGTAAAAATCTTTTTATCTAGAGATATATTTCAACTTTTAATAAATTATGAGTCACAAATAAAATAATTTCCTTCAATTGTATTATTGCAGTTATAATAATAATATAAATATTGAATTAATTATTTTTTATATAAAAAACTAATCTTGTTCCACATAAATATTCGTACATATCATATATTTCCAATAGATAGATATTAAACTACATGTACATAAAAAGAAATATAAGTAAGTGCAAATATATATATATATAAATGAGATATTTTTCTACAAATGTTTTTCTTTAGAATTATATAAATATCTATCTATCTTAAACATTACCTCAAATCCAAAATTCAATCAGACTAGCCAAAAAAATAAAAAAAATAAATCAAAAACACACCCAAAAAAAAAGGTTGGATGGGAAGTAAATTGATTTGTGGGTAATGTTTAATAAATATATGATATTGTTTTTGTAGTTCTTTACACTTGAGAAGTCTGCTTGTAGCAGTGAAACCTTTGGTTGTGTTTTTTCTTGGCTAGTCTGGTTGAATTTTGGATTTGGGGTAATTTTAATATCTATATTGACTGACAGAAATTGAGTTTAAATTCCATACAAATATTATAATACATATTAATAAATTGAAAGTACGCTAGCCTTTCTCACATGCGCAATTATAACAGAGAAAGCCAATCAGATTTTAAACAGATATCTAATAAATAATCAAGCTTAGACACGAGACAGAGATTTTGATAGAAAAGGTTGATACCAACCTTTTCTAAACTTAACTTTATATATATATAAAGCCAGTCTTAAGCATCTTAGCCCGAAAGCTTTAAATATATAAACAAATACAATTATCATTCATTGTGTTATAAATATAATATATTACGGCACGAAATCTCAGATTTACTATACTGCAATTTTCATAGCAGCAACGTTTGTAAACATATTGTAAATAATGCTTATAATAAAAAACAAAAAACAAATTTGTAACCTTAATTATATCACAAAATAATACTTTTCTTAAAAGCAGTAACATATCACTGTAGCCATTATGTTACAAAGTGACATTGTAACTGCTGCAAGTTAATATTAAAAAGCCACTTTGGAATTTATTTAATCTGATCAATAAGTTTTTATTTAGTTTTTTACAATTTTGAATTTAAACTTTGGTAAATTTCATATGCAGTATTACATTTCAAATGGACCAGCAATATCAATATTTCGTTTACTCTTGATACCTTTTAATTATGTTGTAAATACCATATTTTCTTTTAAGTTTAGAAAATAATATATTAAATCTGTGGAAAACACATTTTGATAACTATCTATAAAGATCTAATACATTTCTAAATAATAAATGATATTCATAATTTGTTCACCATATTTTTTTTTAATCATTACTAGTGCCACATCATATATATCTATGCAAGCAAGTAGGCTTAAGTTCAACATATTATGTTTTTGAATTTCAAGCTGACAGCTTGATAATAATAATGGTTTTCAGAGAAAAAATGCATTAAATTCAAAAATTTCAGATGCACTAGATCCCAATCCAAATCTAAGTTGGAAAATTGATAGGTAAGCACTGGATAGGGAATTATTAAGCACTACCATGTGGCATGATTATTCAAACTTACACTTAATGGCATCCAAATAAAATAGGAGAAATAAAACTTATTATTACAAAGATCAAAAATAAGCTTAAATTTGTGTATTCTTAGTAAAAATAACTTGGCAAAAGTTAACAAGAATTTTAAATTGAATTATTACATACAAAGAAAGATTTTGGAATCTGGATAGAATTTTAACAACAAATAAACATTCAGAAAATACATTGAAAATAATTAATTTTTTTAGTATTACTATAGAAAATATCTATAAATAGACAAATATTTAGTTCAGCAATCGCATTAGCATGTTCAAGAGATTCTGTAAAGAGAGTCCTTCCAATATGTGTAGATGCATTTAGCAAATAATTTCAATTGATATGGCCTTAAAGGAGTACCAAACAAGCATTTTGATTCTTTTGAATACAACTTTTATATATATATAAAAGTAACCAAGAATAATAAGAAGTACAATGTCACAGATAGCATTAATGATTCAAACTTGATAAAATACAGCACTTTTGGAGAAAAGAATTTGATTTCATCTTTAAAAAATATAATGTTTGGTTAATTTAGATAATGATTTATATTAATTTTTTTGATTGGATTCCCAAAAGCTTCCTCCCCTTGATACTCAGGTAAGAAGTACCAGGGCATGTAAAAGAAATAAAGGCCAATAAACTTATTAATTATATAATAACTGAAATACAGGGCTATTATATACCTGTATCAATATATGTAATATATATGGGTATATGATCACAGACTTTCATATGACCTACCACTCACCACTCTATCTCATATCACTGATATACTTGAACATATATATGTCAAAAAGATAATCACCAATACACGTATTTCATGCTAAACCTGCAATTATCAGTTGGTCCAGATTATCATCTCTATAGATATATGCAATAAGTGCTCAGATATTTATTAAGATAGTCAATCTTCATACTTTAATAGACATGCTTCAATCCATTCAACACCCCAACTCCTCAACCATCCATCCAATTGAAAATTTGATGATGGAATGGTCAAAGGCCACCCTGAGGCCGAGATTCTTGTCACACCCAATCTGACCCCTCATGTACAGGACATAATTCATTTAATACATATACAAGGGATAAACAGACTTATCTCTACTACTCAGGGTGGCCTTTGAGTGTTGCACCATCAGATTTTCAATTGGATGGATGGTTGAAGAGACGGAGGGTGGAGTGGATTGAAGCCTGTCTATTAAAGTATGAAGATTGGCTATCTTAATATATATCTGAGCATTTATTGCATATATGTGCAGAGATGATAATCTGCACTAACCAATGATTGCTGGTTTAGCATGAAATATATATATATATATTGATGATTATTTATCTTTTGGACATATGTGTTCAAGTGTATCAGTGATATGAGATAGGGTAGTGAGTGGTAGGTCATGTGAAAGTCTGTGCTCATATACCCTATAATTATATAAGTGAACAATCATATACAATTAAATATATTACTTAAATTTCTATTCTACCATATAATTTTTTTATCACACGGAGTTCTTTTATGATTTTATTTTGAAGTGATACATGTTTTGGCTTTGTCATATCAGCGACTTAAAATTTTTTTTGATATATCCAAGAAACTTTCAAGTAAGTTCAGGATATTTTCAGATTATCCAGTTAATAATAAAAACAGTCAGCTATCCAATAAGAAAATTGTGTAGCAATTTTTTAAAAAAATATTTTAAAATAATCTAGGCTGATTAGATGACTAGTAAGAACTGATCATATTAAAGATATGATTCAATATGGTGCATTTAGTTATGAAGCTGTTTGCATTTATGGTAACTGAAATTATAATTTAACTTCATGTTTACTTTCATTCAGCTCACTGTTTCGAAGTCATATGACATTTATATCCTTTGAAGTGATAATTTTAAGCCTTAATCAAGGAACATTTATCTCTTGAGACTATCATTTTACTACTCTGTTAAAATGCAATGAATGATAATATAACTAATTTTATTTTATAGATATTAAAATTGAATAAGATATTATTATTCCACAAATCACAGTTTATTCTCATCTTTTAAAATCTAAGTAAATTATTTATGCTATTATTACATATATCTTCTTATGATATACATACAAAATGGTATATGTAATTAATATAAAATTTTCAATTACTTTATATACATAGATATAAAAATTCTTGATAAAATTTTTTTTAAAAAACTAGACTGATTAATAAAGTTGATTTACTTGAAACTAGACAAAATGATTATTTCTCAATTTTTATGCAATAGGTAATAGAATTATTCCAGTATTTTGGGGTTTTCACACAGACATTATAATAAATTGTAAAGTTATACCTTGAATATAATAGCTTTATTTTAGGTTTTCTTTCCTTCAAAATAGGCTAATTAAAAAATTATCAAGATAATAATCCTAAAGAGGGAAGTAGGATTATTATTCGAACAGTTTAATCTAACAGATAAGTTAAAACAAAAAATTCTTATAGTAACATTTAAGATCATTAATTAATTCAATTACATCCAGATTCATAAATACAAATCACTGTTGTTTTCGAAATTATAATGTGTGCATGTCTAAAATCAAACAAAAAATACATATATAATTATAAAAGGTTTAGTCTATTTATTTTCCTGATGTAAATAAAAATAAGCTTACAGCTAACTGCTCGGAGTTTCGATCACTCAAACCCAAACATAAGAGTTGCGGGATTTTTTTTTTTTTCAATTTTATTCGGCTGAAAATCAACCCAAGAACTTTTAGATTCAGAGTCTGCCATTTTATCACCGCTCTTTTAAATCACATATGATAATTAATTTCCGTGAATTAATTCATCACTTACATTTTTTCAGCAATCAATTTTCTCAAGATAAAAATAATTTCTTAATTAATTTTAAAACAATCACGTTTCTAAATGATTGTTTATTTTTAACAGTAAATAAAAAAAAATTGGAAAAAGAAACAAAATAATTGTAGCATTTATCAATTCTCGTAAGCAATTGCCATTATGATTTAATAATGAGTAAATATTCCTGAGACATAATAACAATTTTAACATCTTAAAAATATAACACAATAATAAGAATTTTAAAATCATTTCCCACTATATTTTGTCCATTAGTTTTAAAAGTTATTTTGAGGAAACCACATGCCATTGCAAAATAATATGTTAAAACATATTAGAGGAATAATAATAATAATAAAAATGTTAAAAACTTCAACAATATTTTTTTCTATTCTCAACTTTATCTATAGTACAATATAATCAATCATTCTCAATGCCCTGTGCAGTTTTGGACAACAGTAGAATAAAGTACTCTAGAGCTAAAGTTTTGCAGATTGAAGCCCAAACTAATTCTTCCATTATATATTATTCTGAATCCATAAAGTTATCTCAATCAGATTTTCATAATTTGTTTCATAATTATTTAATATCATATGAATAAGAATCAGATAATAAAGAAGTGATTAAAGAGACCTCATTTATAGACACAAAATTCTTATTTAGTGTATATACAGACATCAATACATATTAATGTACAACTAAAAAACATTATGATCCTGACTTATACAATGCTTTTCTGGAACAACATTTTATTTATACTATTCCAAATCTACTATTTATTGTAAGTTAGAGTAATCAATAGATGCTAATTGGTATTGCTTATGTAATTCCTATCCAGTGCTATCCTATTCATATGTCCAGATTAATTTCTAGTTATGAGTTTCACTCGTGACAAGTTTTTTTGGAAATGGATCTGTTGCACCCAGATTTTTTTGAAATCTAATGCAGAAATTATCTTTCATTCTTTTGTTTATTATCAAGTTACTACCCTAAAAATATCTTAATGGTGAATCCAAGCCAACAGGTTTTCATAATTATATAAAGAATTGAGACTACTTGCTGAATACATAATATAGAAAATTAATCAACGTGTATTTTATGTTAAAGAAAAATAAAGACTGAAGTAGTTGAGAATAGTATAAAGTATGTGTACCTATCCACGTAAATATAACATATTAGATATTTAATGGACAGGCTTCAATCTACTCCAACTTTTCAACTGTCCATCCAATTAAAAATCTGATGATGGAAATGGTCAAAGGCCACCCTGAGGCCGAAATTCTTGTCACACCCATGTTGACCTAAGGTCAATCTGACCCCTCATGTACAGGACATAATCCATTTAATACATATACAAGGGATGGGCAGATATCTCTACTATGTACCTATATATTATATAGACACAGGTATATAATAAGCCTGTATGTTTTAGTTATAACAAAAACACTTTACAACTTATACTAATAAAAATGATATACGATATTGGAATAATTTAAACTAAAATTATAAGTTTTTTTTAATGTTTGTTAAAGGAAATATATTTTATAATATTTATTTACAACAACAAGGCAGATAACCTATGTTTAAATATTGTAATAAAAAAGTGCCAAATTTTTTTTTTTTTTTTAAATATATTTATTTTTATAAGTCATTAAACAAACAAACAAAAATGTTTGATACAATTCTAAATAAACTATAATGCAAGAAAATGCTGTTTGACATATTCAGCACAGTTTAAATATACAAAAACTATACTTATTTCATATAACTACAATGCATCTTTTATATATTATGCAAATATCCCAATAATCAAGTATTGGGGAAGAGGAGAAAGATAATTATAAATTTCTATGTCCTGCAGGATGTTGGAAAAATTAAAAGATTAAATGCTAAATAAACAAATAAAATGAGTCCTGGCTCTTTAAAAAGAATATCCTTGTATTTGAAATAAAATTGCAAACTCTATAATTTTAGGGGGGGGGGGGGGTCAAACAATTAGGTAAAATGAAATTAAAAAAAAAAGATACTGCCTATAATAAAGTTAACTAAAAAACATGTTACTTTAAAAATTAAAGTGAAGATGAGCTGGGTATATGACAGAGCATGAAGATCTTTGGCCGAATAAGCAGATATAAACCTTTTATGCCCTGCAATCTGAGATTGTCTAAGAATGTGAATGCTACACATTAAAAAAGAATGATAGAGAAAATATCAATGCTTTTGAAGTATGAAGTTGGTGAAGATTTTTGAAAATCTCATGGTAAGTAAGGAAAATTAAGAAGATACTTGATTAGTTTAGAATTCAAATTCTTGCTTGAAGTATAAGCATAAAAGTTAAAATGATCACATTGTGAGACAATTTAATTTGTTAAAAACATGTTATAATGCTTAGAAAAGATTATGCTGGGGGAAAAAAGAACAAATCCAAAAAACTGATAAATCATTAGGAAGAAATCAATGTTGTCTTGATAACTAATAACAAAAAATACATAACAATATAGAAAATACATTAAAAAAAAAAAAAAAACTAACTCATGGTTAGCAACCTAAGACATATCTCAAAATCAAAATTTCTTTTCAAAAACCCTCCAGATAAACAAAGAATTATGGAGAAAGAAAGAGGTTTCATTCTAGATGTCATTAGATTCTGAATTGGTTCAGAATGGATTATATAACTGTCTCTAACTTACATAGTAGTCAAGTATAAATCATTGAATCATAGTTAATACATAATTGATCAAAGCATATAATAGCATAATTAAAAGAATTAATAAGATAATGAATTTATTTCTGGTTGGAATCTCTACAGATTTGTTTATACGTTTGTGAATAGCTAACTGTAAAAATAACACACATGATATAAAAGATAAATGGAAATAAAACTAAAATATTAAGCACATAATTTGTTTTTTAAAAAATGTAAAGATTGTAGTCTCAAACTTTAATAACATCTTAAAGAGAATTAATTTTAGTATAGTTTCATTAACTATATATATATATTTAATTATATTCACTAAGAAAACTGATAAATTATTTAATGAAAAAATTCCTATGGTTACATTAAAAAATCATTTTTATGATAAAAATTCTATTTACAACATAAAATCACTATTATAAATAATGAGTTGTATAACATTGTGGCAAAAAGAATTTAAAATCCATAATTTTTACTGGATTTAAAATAAGAATGCAGAATTAAAAGAAAAGAATACGAGATTGCTTATATTGAGTACAGGAATGTGTTATTAAAATCCTTTAACATTGGAGATCAAACTGAACTGACTGATCCAATACATTATTCATTAAAAAAAAAAAAAATCTGATTAATAACTGTTCATTATTATTATTTTATTATTAAATAGTTGCCATGACTTCAATAATCATATGAATAGCATCTTCCCTAGTAATAACATTTTAGTATTCATGATTTCTTTCTATTTGAAGTGACAATTTACAATTGATACAACTGTGATCAGTTATCCACATCACTGCTGCATAATATAGATATTAGTAATATAATGTAATAAAAAAAGACATAGAAGACAGCAAAGCAAAGCAAAAAACAATAAAGATTAAAAAAAGATCCCCTTTATGAAAGATTATTTACGAAGAGACGATGTAACTCATAATTCAGAATATGATGAAACACAAATAGTATATACATAAAAAATATATGTAGCTTTGGTATTTTAGTTTTTCTAAATCTATTCTTAATAAATGTGAGCTGATAAGAATGTGGAACTGTATTAGTAATATCATTTATTGCTTCAATTGTTGTTATACAGACCTGATGTGATTTTTCTCATTCTAACAGTTTTTAATCTACGAAATATTGAATCATACAAAGTTCATATTTCCTTATCACACTACATTCCTCTAATAACCAGTACCTTTATCTGTTTCATTTCTCAATTACTATAAAAAAATTATTTTATATATATCTGCTTGCATCCCTATTTACATTTTCTATTTTTTTTTCTATCATTTTATTAAAATTCTCACTGATATCTCATGACAATTCTTTATTAGACTTTTCTCATAATCTACTGGATAGACACCATATAGTGTGGATTAAACAAAAATATACATCACTATATATCAAATAAGGAAAAAAAAATATTAAAAAAGCATGACAAAGTTTGAATACAGAACTTTAAATATCTTTAAAAAATACTTTTATGATTTATTTTGCCCAATTTTAGTTGAAAAACTTAATACATATATTTACAACCTTAAAACAATAATTTGTATGAGTTAAAATTTATCTAATAATTTATTTTGTAAAATCTATTAAATGGAGCATTGTTGGACTTTGTAAAGTTAGAAGAAAAGATGAAAAAATGATTTAAGAAGTGGATACGTACTTTACTATAAAGGCAAAAACATGGGAGGCACAATTGGAGCGATATTTATTATGTATAAAAATGAAAAAAACAACACTGTGGACTTTGATATATCAAAGAGCGGAAAAATAGTTATTCAACTTAATAGAAGGTATCAAATGCAGATAATTCAGATTTGTACCCCCCAAAATTTTCATTATGATGAAAAAGTTGAGGCTTTTTATGTAAATGTACAAAATGCTTTTGATAAGACTAAACAACATTTTAAAATTGTCATGGTAAACATTAATGATAGAATTGGTAAATATTTGAAAGATGAAAATGCTATAAATAAATTTGGTCATGGTGATTAAAATGAGAGGACACGAACTTATGGAATTCAGAGAAAAAAAGAAACTATATTATGAATTCTTTCTTTGAAAAAGATCTAAATGGATATGGAAGCATTCAAATGAAGATACAGCTGAATTGAATTATACTTTGACTAACAGAAAATATATGTTCCAATATTGCAATATCAAGTAGTGGAATAGAAGTTTGAGTATATTCTTAAGATTCAATTGGGAAGTGATCATCAATTAGTGAACTGTAAGATATGCATAATGCAAAACTAGAGACAAACACTATTAAGAAAAACAGTATTCATTGTTGATATTCTTAATCGTTAGAAACATTCCCATGAATTTAAATTAGA
This sequence comes from Epiperipatus broadwayi, assembly GCA_028023455.1. NCBI lineage: Eukaryota > Metazoa > Onychophora > Udeonychophora > Euonychophora > Peripatidae > Epiperipatus > Epiperipatus broadwayi. Next base: position 9,647,775 of record JAQFVV010006222.1, read on the forward strand.
GCTTGCAAATTATTTAGATTTTGAAAATGGTTCATATTTCAGGGAAATCAATGATAACTGATACACTATTAAGACCTGCAAAAAAAGATAAATGGTGCAAAAAAAGGCAGCAATTTACAAGTAACTTTCCTACTGAGATAAGACACTGTGTGAAAAAAAAGAAGGAATATGAAAATATTTAAAAATAATAATTGAATATCTAGAATTTTGTAAAATAGTATAAAAAAGAATTAATGATATAAGAAAATATAATTGTGAATTGGAAATGAAAGCTAGAGAAGAAAATTAGTCTCAAGTGCAAAATAACAATTTGGTAGTAATAGGAAAATTATTTTAGCAATATGAAAAGATGGAACTATTATCGAAAAGAGAGATGACATCATGAAATGTATGGAAAAGTTTTATAAAGAACTATATATATAAAATGTGCTAAGCCACATACTTAGATACATATATTTAGTTTATATCAATCTACAGTATTAAGATTTCTTTGTCCTCAGCTTGTGTGTTCGTGCGTTTTAGCGTATTTTATATATTTATACATTGGAATAATTAACCACATAGTCTAAACTTTTTGCCCACTTCGAAGTATTATATAATAATAAAAACTAAGAAAACAAACTAACCATTATAATTATTAAATCTGAAGTGCCTAGAATTTTAAATGAAGAAGTCAGACATGTAATTAAATCTATAATAAATGGAAAAGCTCCAAGAAATGATAGATTTATAACAGATGAAGAAATAAAAAAAAAATTGGCAAAGTGTTATATACCAAATGCCTAAATGATAAAGATGTATCAAATGATTGAAACAATGCAGTAATGATATTAGAGAAAGATGATAAAAATACATTAGAAATAAAGATTAATCAGTCTTTGGTCAGTTCTATACAAAATTTTTACCAAAATAATTATAATTCGTCTACAGCGAATTTTATATTTTAACCAACCAAAAGAACAACCTGTATTTAGAAGTGGTTTTAGCACAGCGGATTACATCCAAGTGAGAAATTATAGAAAAGACCGATGAATTTGAATTGCTATTATGTTTTGAATTTGTAAATTATGAACAGGTATTTGATTTTATAAGCATTTCTATTGTGATTAAAGCATTGGATCAAGATATAAACCTGGATATTATCATATTCTAAAAACTATTTATCAACAATGCAACAGTGATAATTAGATTAACAGTAATACTAAGCTGATTAACATTGAGAAGGGTGTACGACAGTGATTCCATATTTTCAAAATTTTTTACAGCAGTTTTACAAAAAATATTTGGTAAATTAAAATAAGAAGCTAAGGAAGGTAAAGTAAATGGAAATTAAAATCATTCAGATCAGATATGTAATTGCTTTGCAAATAATGCTTCAAAACTCCAGACAATGTTGCAAGAGTTACCAAGTAAAAGTAAGAAAGTAGTATAAAAGATAAATACTAGAAAGATTAAAATAATGTTCAATGAATTTTCTTAAAAAATAAAATTGACAGTGATGAATTAAAAGAAGTTAACAATTACAAATACCTTGATCATCAAATTATTAATACATATGAAAACATAATAGATAAAATTAATCAAAAAATTAAACTTGGATGGAGTGCTTTTGGTAGAAATAACTTAATATTAACAGAAATTATGACTACATGTTCGAGAAGGAAGGTTTTTAATAACTGTTTTCAAAATTCTTACTTATGGATCTGAGACTTAGATATTTAACAGAAAAGCAATAGAGATTTCAAACCAACTAATTGAATATGAAAAAATGTATGTTAGAAGTAACAAGAAGGATTCGAAAATGAAATAAATGGGTGAGCAAACATTATTGATATCATTGAAAAAATTAAGAGACTGAAATAGTCATATTTCTAAAAGATATAATAATAAATGGACAATTGAAGACTTAAGAATTCCAAGATTGTAAAAGACCTAGAAAGAGACAATATATGTGATGGATGGATGAAATAAGAAAGTTTTCTGGTGAGTTGTGGAGAAGAGATGCTGAGACCTGAGACACTGGATTAAACTTGAAGAGATCATCCTCCAGTAGATGAATAATAATTGAAAATGATAACAATGACAGTGGGTTCAAAGAAGAAACAATTATTTTAAACATATAAAATGTACAAAATAGATAGCCAATTAGAATGTATAAACATAGAATAAGTAATATGATTTATATATATATATAATTTTGTGGAAGGAAATTACTCTTTTAACACATGCACTATTAAATTGATATGCCCACTACCATCAATAAGTGATTTAAAAGCATAAGTGGTCCACCTATGCTTAGAATCTATTTTTTAAAATAAACCAACTATTATTAACTACACTTAAGCCAGGGATTAATCTTATGAGCCTGATTGGAAAAGAAAGCTCATTTTTAACTACCTGCGACTTGGAATCACATTAGCTTGAATATATGTAATAAATAATAAGTATAATAATGCTCAAGGCTAAATGGGTTTATAAGTAACCATTAGAAACCAGTCAATACTTAGGCAATCCCAATATAGGTAACAATCAAGAATTTTAAACTGTTGCCAAGGCAACCTCCTTTTAATAATAGAGGTGGAATCCCATCTCCACTACATTTATAAAGACATTAAAGATTGCAATTTGTTTACAGAGATTGAAATTATTGATTGGAAGAAGTTTAAATAAACCTCCTTAATCGGGTAAATCTAACCTATTCTGAATGCAGACTAATAAATAGCCAATTATAACATTACAAATTGCAATTATACTTTTCAAATTGCATCCAAAGTATTACTTAAATAATAAGTAATATATAGGGTATATGAGCACAGACTTTCACATGACCCACCACTCTCCACACTATCTCATAACACTGATACACTTGAATAAAGAGTAATAATACTCAAGGGTAAATGGGTTTATAAGTAACCATTAGAAACCAGTCAACACTTGGACAATCCCAATATAGATAACAATCAAAAATTTCAAACTGTTTAGCAATGGAGGTATTTAGAAAGACACTAAATATTGCAACTTGACTACAGAGATTGAAATTATTGGTTGGAAGAAGTTTAAATAAACCTCCTTAATCAGGTAAATATAACCTGTTCTGAATGCAGATCTTTGCCTTGATAACAGTTTAAAATCCTTGATAGTTATCTATATTGGGAATGTCTATGCATTGACTGGTTTCTAATTGTTACATATAAACCCCCTTAGCTTTGAGCATTATTACACTTATTATTTAATACTTTGGGTGCAATTTAAAAATTATAATTGTAATGTTGTAATTGACTATTTATTAGTCTGCTTTCAGAACAGGTTATATTTACCTGATTAAGGAGGTTTATTTAAACTTCTTTCAATCAATAATTTCAATCTCTGTAGTCAAATTGCAATCTTTAGTGTCTTTATAAATATATGAGACCATTAATGGAGATAGGATTCCACTTCTATTGCTAAAAGGAGGTTGCCTTGACAACAGTTTGAAATTCTTTATTGTTATCTATATGGGGATTGTCTAAGTGTTGACTGGTTTCTAATAGTTATGTAATTTTGTGGAAGGAAATTACTCTTCACACATACGCTATTAAATTGATATCAAATTGACATGCAGTTATTGACAGGAGAGTTTGTCAATTTAATAGTGCATATATGAAGAGTAATTTCCTTCCACAAAAAAACAAAACAATGTATAATGGAAATTGTAAATTTGTATTAAATGTACAAAACAAATCATATTATAAAAAATATCTACATGTAACTTACTGAATTACAAAATTAATTAAAATCTGCAAATTATGGCTCACCATGTTTTAAGACACAAATTAATGGATTAAAAAGGTATTAAGACACAAATTAATGGATTAAAAAAGTATTCTCAGCAGCAAGTTTTCATGGTTGTTATGTAAAGTGTATTTTAAACCACTAAACATCACATGATCACTATCTCATAATAGCACATAATTGTTATTAAACAATTCAAAACAAAGCAAAACTCTCTATATAGTAGTGCCATCTTGTGCTAACAAGAGCAATCAATGGATGCCAGAAGGCTTGTGCATAAAATCCCTATCTAGTGCCTACTCATCCAATATCCCCAGACTAGTTTCTGCCTAATAGGATAATGGTGGCTATGGTTGTTAAAGAGCCAGACACCAAAATGTATGGGTGCTGAATTGATCAGACCCATAAGACTATATAAGCTATTGAGCTTGGATTGAAAATATTAATTGTGTTTTCAATTTCATTCTCATAGTTTTGTAGTTAAATAGAGTTAAAAGGTGGGTGCTGGAGGTTTGCATTAGATTCTAAGATCTAGGTGCAGTGCTCTCAGATCCAAGGCTCCTCACTGATGAAGGCCACAAGCCAGAAACTAGACTGGGGATATTGGATGAGTAGGCACTAGATAGGGATTTTATGCACAAGCCTTCTGGCATCCATTGATTGCTCTTGTTAGCACAAGATGGCACTACTATATGGAAAGTTTTGCTTTGTTTTGAAAGTGCATTTTTAATGAATGGATAAAAGCAAAAAAAAATATGTTCATTTAAATAAACTTTTTTTTTTTTCAAATAACCAAATAGTATAATAAATATTTAATAACATCAAGTAGAATAAACATCTAGACAAAAACATCACCAAGAAATGATTCACAAAATATAAAAATAAAATAAAAATTCATAAAATGGTATTGTAAAAAAAATTATGAATATTTTTTAATTCTACTATGAAGGAATAAAAATTGCTGTTTTAGCAAATGAATGGAAGTTTTGCTGAATTTGTTATTTTGTCTTAAGCAAATGATTATATTGATAGCAAACACAGATATTTATTATGAACATTATACCAATTTAAAGTAAAGGTTTATTTTTAAAATTTTCACATCTTTAGATATAACATTACATTATTAAATGTAAACACTAAATTATTATTACTAAACTAAAATTTCTTAAATTTCTTAATTTATAATATAAACTTTATTATAATTCAGTGAAAAGTGATTTAGACTTTGTATTTTTTGATTGTTTTTGTTGACTATTGGGTTATAAAATTAAATTAGTTTAGATTGTAATTAAAATACATTTATATATAGTATTTTTCCAACATTATATGCAATTTCTGGTTTTGACCAATCAAGCTAAACTTTTCAGCATGACTACACTCAATAGATTACTAGTGAAAAGTTTATTAATAGTATTTGTTTGATTTATATCAAAACTGAACATTTATATATAATTATATTGCAATTCAATGCTAAGAAATTAACCAAAAAATATAATAGTTGCATGTAAAATACACATCACTATTTAATAAAAATAAAAAAAGTTTATTTTAGCAGAATAAATTATAATTTCATTGTGATTGAATGAATAAATCTTTTTTAAAAAATCAATTTAAAAGTTATTTTTACCCATTACATTACACTTCCAAAAATGCACCAAACATTTATTTCAGCTGATTTGAAAAAAAGATGATGATATATTAACACTGTCTGACTGAATAAGTTTTGCCTTTCATTTCATTTAATAAAATAAAAAGCAAGAATGAGTAATTTTTGCAATTTGAGAATTGGTTTCTAATAATTCAGCAAAACTTTAAGAATTACTAAACTAAAAACTTTATTAATTTAAAATGAGATATTTATTTTATATAGCGCGATGTTTTTAAAATGTAATAATAATTAGCATTAAGCTAATGCACATGCGCTTTGTGGATTTAACTATAAATGAATTCTCTCATTTTTTCAAACACAAGATAAAGTCTTTGTGAAAAGATAGGATGAATCTACCTATCCTTTCAACCCAAACGTTTAAGTATTTGGAAATGAGAGTGTGAAGACATAGTAAAGGTAATTTAAAGTGATTGTTAATATCTTCACACTAAAGTTTTAGATATAAATTAATGAATACAATAATTTTTTTTTAAAAATTATTAATGATTCTATGATCTATACAAAAAATTTAAATACATTGTAAATTTCAAAAGATAATTTAAACCTCAAACTATTTTTTATAAATATCCATTTTATTTGGTTAAAAATATGACATAATTAGTAGATAATCAAATTTAGATATGTGCACACAAAAATTAAAACTAAAAATGATGATAAAAGTAATGATAAATTATTTTAACAATAATCCAGAAATTATAAATTTCAATTGGTTTAAAAAAAAAAAAAAAAAGAGACTGGACAATTTCTTGGGAGGTTATATGATATTAGTACCAAGTGATAGGATAAGCTTTGATACAATAATTTTTAACTCTCTATACTCTGTCATTATATTATACTTCTGCACTAAAAATCATAGGATAAAATGCCTTAAGAGTTTAACTGATAGATTATTTATAAAACTTAAAACTATATTTATAATTATTAATAAAATTAATGATCTAGTCTCTGTCAAAAGAAACAAAAAGAGTGATAATCAAGAAAACAAAATTTATGAAAAGAAAAAAATGTTAATTTACATTAATGTTGAAAATTTGACAAACAATTTTCTATTATATTTCAGTGATAATAACACAATTATAAATGTTTTTTAAAAACTAATTGATTAGCAATTAATTAATTAAAAGCCTTCATAATAAAATAATTAATGCAGTAGTCTGTACTGCTCATAGTAAGAATTCATAAAAGTTTGAGGATTTCTCATGGAAAATCTCCATTAACATCCTAACTTCCTATCCAATGTAAAAAACATTATTGTAATATGATAAGAACTTTCACAATAGGCGAGAGATATTTTGTATCAGCAATAAATAAAAATATATTCAGTCAATGTCTGTTGCATTGGATCTATTGTAAGTATATTCTTTTTTTTAAAAAAATATTTATACACTAAATGATATTTATATGAAGTAATTAGATACTAAAGTTTAAATTAAAGCGTATAGTTTTTGAATGTGATGAAATAAAGCTAAAGTGAATAATCTTATTGGTTCCACTTTATAATGGAATTTAGCTGACAAATATCTCTCTAAGTCACTATTTTCTCATACATTGTGCATAAGATTTATATATTGCGCCAAAAAAATAAAACTGGCAATTTAACTATTTCAATGTTGATTTTAATTTAATATTAATTTTGCAAGTTTTCTTGCAAAAACCATTTATGATTATAAGTTATTTTATTATTCAAAATTCATTTTTTTTATTATATAAATTATTAGATTTGCTTGCAGATGAGAATGTGCAATTTTTCTATATCTTAATTAAAATATAAATCTTTAAATATATGTTTACAGACTTATAAATAAAACAATTAATAGATTTTTTTTCACTTTACCAATTGATCTAGGAACTTTTAGCTGTAAGTCCACCATTCTGCTAACTGAAACATTCCAAGTGTAAATTCAATTTACTTTCTTTAACTATGTGTTGAAATAATTTCCATACAAACATTTTCTTTCATTTCTTAAGACAAAATTTCCAGAAATCTTTTTATATGTTTTACAAATTTTTTTAAATATCTACTTAATAACTGATATACAGGCTTATTATATACCTGTATCAATATATATAATATATAGGGTATATGAGCACAGACTTTCACACAACCCACCACTCTCCATTCTATCTCATAACACTGATACATTTGAACACATATAATATCTACTTAACTACTTCAAAATTTTTTTTTTCTTTTTTACATTCTGATTTTTACACAAATCATTAACTTTAATGATAAGCATATTGACAATTGTATATATAATATTTAAAAATTGAAAATTTCCCCCTATGACTCATAATTTAATCTACAACTTTTTTATATTTCTCTATTCATTATATTCATAATTTCTTTTTTTAAGTCTATACCTGTTCTATTCTTCTCTCAAAAAATTAATGCCCTTTGTAATGACATTTGAATACTCAAGTGGTAGGTATAAATTTAAACTTAGTGTGTTTACATTGTTATCATGTAGTATTTTATAAAAATGTCCAAGTATAATCTATTCTTTGACAAAGAAAATCATAATACTCACATATATATTTAAAAATTTGTAATAAAAAATTGAAATGAGATTTTTTTTTTTTAATTTGCTGGTTAAGAATCAATCAGAAAATTTTGACCCAAGTCTGTCATTCTTTCACTGTATAAACTGTTCAGAACTACGTGTATATATATATAGGTATAGACCATTAACCTTTATAAAAAACTATTATTGCTTGGAAAATTATTTTTTGATAAGTCAGTGACTTTCTAAAAAGAAAAGAATATAGTCAAACAATTAAGATAGCTCAAATAATTAAAAATGCATAAAATGTAAAAGAAACAAGTTTGAAAAATTGATCACAAATTTAAGATATTTAAAACACATTAATAACAATAATATAATAAATTTCTTCTTATTATTATTATGCTGTAAAATATAAAAATTGGAGAAAGCAATGACAATATATATATAAATTTCTCATCTATAAATCTTTAAATAATATATATAAGTATTATGACTTATTTCACTGGAAAATAGGTTAGATATATTTCTAAAAAAAACACTAGTAACTATCTATAATAGCTAATACCTTAAGGATCATTTTTATTTGAACTCCAACTTTTATATTCAAGTTATAAAATATATATAAATTAGATGAAAGTAAAATTAATAAGATTAAAAAAAAGGAAATAAAAAAGTAATCAGTTTTTAAAATTGAGCATAGCAAAGCTTATTTGATGCCATTAAATAAGATATAAACAAACACAACCAAAAGCAAGTCAAACATTTTTTCATCATTAAATGATATTTGTAAATAACTATAGTATAAACAAAAATAAAGAGCATGCTAATAGCTCTAACAAGCTTTATCGATAAATGCTGCAAAAGAAAGCATTTAAAACCTCTACCTAGAAATTATCTCCAGCCACAGACCAGTTTCTAGTTATTGGCTTTCCTCAATGAGGTGCTAGGATATTTCAGATACTAGATCCAAAATACCAACTCAAAGCTAGCATTTATCTGATAGTTAACTTTTAAGTAGAAAATGTGAAATTTTCAGACACCTATGTCTTCAAATCCAGTTATCTAACTTAAATAGCCGTATGGGGCTGAGAAATATTCAGCCATACCATATATTAATAGCCTTAACAATATAACATCACATAAGACTTAAAAGCAAAATTATAATAGCAAATAAAACAAAGTCATACATCATGTGATTTAATTTGATAAGCTTATAATTATAAACTAAAATAAAGAGCATGCTAATAGCTCTAACGAGTTTTATCGATAAATGTTGCAAGAGAAAGCATTTAAAATCTATCTAAAAATTATCCCAAGCCGTTTTCTAACTATTGACTTTTCCTCAGTGAGGTGCTGGGGATAATTTCTAGAGATCTTAAATGCTTTCTCTTGTGGCATTTATTGATAAAGCTTGTTAGAGCTGTTAGCACGCTCTTTATTTTAGTTTACAATTACAAGCTTATCAAATTAAATCACATGAAGTATAACTTTGTTTTATTTATGACTACAGTATAAAGTTTGTTATAACATTACATTATATGTAAACAAATTTGTTTTAAAGTTGAACATTTTATCAACCATTTTAATGATATTATTAATTTGCATATTACTTATGAACAATATAAAAACAAAATATTCAATGAAACAAAGCAACTGTAAGCAGGCTCTCATTATAAACTTTTAATCTCTAGTACAAAATAAATTATTATTTCTATCAAATAGAAAACTTGTGGTTCTAATAGAATTTCCACTCAACTGTCAAAGTAATTCTGGTAAAATTAATGACACTCATCTCACTTGCAGTGCTTCTGAAAAGTACAAAAATTCAATAATTATGATGCATTTCTACATATCACAAAGGCTCTGCTAGAATAGTTATCAGACAATCTATAACTTCTTATGATTCACAAAGTATAAAGATGGCTGAAAACTAACTTATCAAAATTATTAAATACTTGTTACTAGATTTTTATTTTCATCAGGCTAATGACATTTATTGTTAACTATTATTAAAACTCAGAAACTTTTAATCTTGTTTAAATTACTAAAATTATAACAATTTTTACTATTCAAACACAAATTATACCTTGTAAAAAATCTATTTTTTCTTGATCTTATTTTATGCTGTTTTACTATTAATGATATCAGATTTCCATTTTATTGTTGAAATTTTAGTTGTTGATTGGATATATCTGCTAAAAGCAAGTGCAACATATTAACTCTGATATGCTTTGCTATATTCTTCAAAAGTTCATATATATATATTTTCCTCAATGCCAACTATCTATTTCTTCTTCTTATGCCATTTTCTCTCAATTTCTAGTTTCAACATTTTATTGTAATTCTATTTATAAATTAATAGCCATCTGAGTTCCTCTTTTCAATAAATAATCTTTTTTTACTTACTCATTTCACATTACAAATTTTCTCTTATTTCTTCAACTTATCCATACCATTTTAAATTAAATTTTACAATTTTTTCTCATTCACTTTTTTAAATGCCTAATTCTTTACTTCATATAAAGCAACATTCAAAAAAAAAAAAAAAAAAATTATAAGCCTTTTATAAACAAAAAAAATCATTGCTTCTTTGAAATACTTCAATTATCAGTAACATCTTAAATTATGTAAAAATATCTTGTCTTTATAACCCTCTGTTTAACTACCATGTTTTAAATTTTTATTTTCTGCAGCCATTTTCAAGTCTTTAATTTTAGTTGCATTTATTTTTATCTTGAATTTATTATAAATGCTATCTATCCTAATTAATCTTCTGTTAATTTCAACTTCATTACCTTTAACTATATCAATCATAAATCAAAATATAACACAACCTCTTTCTACTATTGTTATTTCTGACCTTATCAAGACAACAATTCCCAGAGTAATTATTTAAATAGATATTAAACATAAAGAAAATAATATCCCTGACTCACACTTCTTACTACATACTTTTTTTCTAAAATATTATTTAATCTTATAAATATTTTTAATTCACATACAGATTTATCACAGAAATTTCTCTTGCCAAACTATGCCATTATTTTTTAGAATATACAACAAAAAATCCAATTCTGTCAAAGAATAAATAAAAAAAATATTATCCTTTTCTTTCTGTGTATTTTTCATTAACCAAACATGTTCATATTTCTGTAAGTTAGATATAAAATCCTTAGCAACAACATCAGCAATAAAACTAAAGCTAGTTGTTTAAACAAATTTAATTTTCCCACTTCAAATTCCACAGATCAAATTAAAAAATAATATTTTTTTAAAAATTATTTTGTAATAATATATATAAATTTTTAAGAGCAAAAAAATAATCAATTAAAATTATCTAATGAGGGGTGGGGTGGAATTAAAGACTCCTACTTAATTTTAAAATACAAAAAAACCCCAATTAAGAACCAACTTATTCTCTAATTACAATAAAAACACAAAAATAAAACTATATCTACTATTACATACTAAAATGACTGGTAATTGGAAATTGAATTTCTAATTTTTGGTAGGGTGCAAGGCACAAAAAATAATTGAGGAAGATCCCATAAAGTAGATGGATGAAATTAAAATGTTGTACAATTAGTTTGTATTTATTCAGTCTACTAGTAGAAAACAGACAAAATTGAAAATATTTGAAATGCATCATACTCCTAGAAGCACTAATCACGATTCCTGATGATGAATATTAATGGTGATGGTGATTTTAAAAAAATTCACAAAAAAGGAAGAAGAATTATAATTTCAGTTATATGAAGAGTAGAAAAATGATTAAACTATGATAGAAATACAATATACAGTAAATGTAAACTATATATATACACACATATACAAGTTTTTATTTTATAAATCATTAACTGAAAATATATATAAAAATTGATTAAAAAACAAAACAAAATACAATTATGCAATGATAATCTGAAAATTTCAAATGCAGATTATGAAGAAAAAAATATTGTGTAAAAGCAAGATTGATGAAAATAGGGATATACATGTATGAATAAAAATTTAAAAAATACTATCACTCTTTTATGATTAACTTTTTATCTTTTTTTGGAATTCAAAGAGGAAGAGGTACAAACCAATTAATTTACATAAATTGAACTTAGAAACAAAATAAAAGCACTTATTGCTCATATAGTATTGATATAATTTAATTACAATCTTGTAAAACTAGTAACCTATTAACTTATTATATCTACATCAAATTGTTTAAAATAAAATTAAAAAGATACAGAAATAAAAATAAGGTATTTTTATTAATTAGTAATTTTATTTACCATAGATAAATTAGAAAACTATTTAAAGAACTGTTCTAAAATGATGGAATTAATAATTTTAAGTAATTCAACTATTTGAATAAATACTTCCATTCATTTCTTTCTCTTAGGATAAATGAATTAAAGCTCAGAAGCTATAGATTGAAGTATTCTGATTTGTAAATTTTCCATTTAAATCATGAATTCACTATTAGCACAATATTTTCTCCAAAAAAAAAAAAAAATTCTCAAATTCATTATACTTTTTTAGAGAGGTTTTAATGCTATCTAGACATAACAGCATAGAAGATTATCAAGACATGAAATAATATCTAGCAGTCAAATTCTGAGAAATGTAACCTATATAACAATAATTACAATGAAACCAGAAAATTAAGTTACCAGTGAAGAGCCAAGAATTCCTGCTAATAAATTTGCTATATTATATATATATATAGAGAGAAACATATTCAGAATTTGTCCATAAACTATACATCCATATTCAGAATTAAATAATTCATAAGCAAAAAAAAAAATACAACAAAGCACTAGGACTACTTTAAGATGTCCACCAGTAAAATAGCCTTCCAATTAGGAATGTAAAAAATCACTTTGAAATCTTAAAAATCTTTGGAAGCATTAAAAAACATTAGAAACTTTTCAAAATTTACACCCAAGATATAGCCAGGCTACCCAATTATTAAGTAAATGTAAGTAAAATCACTTGAGAATCTCTTGACATCCATTTTAAGTAAAAGACAGAGTCAATGTATCTGCAAACTGATCATTCAAAACAAAAAAAACATGCAGTTTAAAACAAAATGGCCACTACAATAATTATTTTATTTCAACTTTGCAAATATTAATTTCAAGTACGTAAAAATCATTTCATTTTAATAATATATTTCTAATGAGTCATTTACTTCAAATTTATTAATATTTTAAATTACCTTAACCCTTAGCTGTTACTATTTCAAAATATGACAATGAGAATATGTAGATATTATTACAGTTTAACAGCATAGTGAAAAACACAAAAAAATAAAAGAATATAAACAAGAGAATGGGAAATTTAAATATGAGAAAGGAAATGAAACAAAAGTAAATCATTTGCAAATAAATAAGCTGATTTATAAAAATTTTGGTTGTATTAAAGCAAAAATTGGACAAACTTTTATAAAGAAGATATTAAAGAAATATATCAAAGTTTATAAATCAAAATAAACCATTGAGCAAAATGTTTAAAAATAAAATGTTAAAAATTTAAGATTGGTAACTTTACAAACAACTTTATTTATACATTTTCTAGCTTTAATATTATTCTGAACTTCTACTAGAATTTCTGATGGGCGAGATCAACTTTCCATTTTTAAGTAGTTTTGAGTTTAAAAATTTTACAATTGGTTTCATTTTAGAAAGATTCAAACAGATATTCTGAGATCTCTCACTGATTTAGAAACATCAGTTATAACTGGTTTATATTTAAAATTGAAATGATAAATGAAATATTAAAGAAAAAAAAAGTACACAAATGAAAGAGAAATTCAAGAATTACATAACTGTATGTATGTTCATATGTTTCCTATCCAAAAATAGATGATAAAGCTTTAAACCAAACTATAACACTTGATTATCACCTGTAACAGAATGCTTTTGTTGTGATCCTTAATTATTATAGCATTCTAAACTTAAGAGCTATACTATTTAGAGATAAATTACAAAATAATGAAACCCCTTATATCATTTTTTATTAAAAAATTTCTTTATATCATTAAATTGCTAATGGTATGTCAAGCGTTGTTAGCCGAGAGGTTATCGCAGCTGCCTTGCAAGCAAATAGTTGGTTGCAGATTGTTGTGGGTTCGCTTCCCGGCCAATGCTATGACATATGAAGAAAAAAAAAAGTGCTAATGGTATAAACAAATTGCAAACAATAATAAAAAAAATAATTAATATATTATACTGCTGCAAAATAATATTTTTATTAGTTATTCATAATTAAGTTAATTAAAAAATCAAAAGTAAATTTCAGATAAGAAAATGAATATTATACTGATTGAAGTTTTAATTATAGTAAGTGACAATGAACTAGTGTAATGCTCTTAAGATTTTGGATAATAATAAAATAATTATATTATTAAAGGTTCAACACCTTTTAATGAATAAAAATAAATAATCTTTAAGAATGAGATTATATTTAAATAAAAGGATATGTAATAATAAAAGAAATAAATGTTTGAAAGATTAAGAAATATGATTTAGGCAAAAAAAGGAAGTAAAATAATAGAAACAATAAAATATTAATATTTAAAACAATTAATATTTTTTAGATTATGAAAGAAAAGATGAAGGATAAAATATTAATAATTTTAAGAGAGGGAGCTACTTATGTTTAATTAAATCACATCATCCTAAAGAAGAGATATATTTATGAATGAAATGAAGTAGTTAAATTGGTGATCATTAGATATTTGAGAAAAGGCAAAATTATAAAATGGATTAAATGACAAAATGTGAAAAAGAATTAGATAAATATCAATAAGAGATGTGATATCAACAACATTTTGAAAATAAGAAATGTAGTAAATAATATCAAAGGTAAAAAAAAACTATACATTTATAACAGTAAAAAAAAATTATTGCTAAGGTATTAGAAATTAAATGGCATCAATAAAATATACAGTAAATATAATTCATAAATTTTTTTTTTTTGAGATTTTTTTCCAACTTATGATATGGTACATTTAGTGTATGGATTATTTTATTAGTTATCTGCCAATGGAGGAGTCACATATTAAATAGTATCTTACTCCCAAGTCTTAACTGTCTCTTACTCTACTCTCTCCAAACGACCAGTTATTTTCGTCATTAAAATAATCAAATACACAAATGTTTAGAAATAATTATAGTAAATAACTGACATAAAGTGGCATTAGATTTTTGTTAAATTGGATGACTTATATATAGATTTTAGGCTTTTATTTAAATAGGAAACTACACAGTAGAAAATAAGATTAAATAAATAAAACATTAGTGATCTGATTAGCTAACCATATACAGATAACAATAATGCGATAATGAGGATTAAGATTAACGTTAAGTATATGTGTAAACACACATATCTACATAACAATCTAATTATAATTTCGAAAACAAAAAAACAATCACAGAAAAATGAATTTGGAAACGGACTGCTGAAGACAAATTCGTAATTTTATTTGCAGATGAGATTGTGACAATTCACGAATTTTATCTACATCAGAGCATAATTATTACCACTATTAAAGAATAATTCAAAAATAATACTCAATGTATATAATTTCATTATCAAGACCCTTTACTATTAGATATATAGTATGTAAATAATTTTATTTCTCTTAACTTAGATTAATACTAAATATGATGTAAATTTTTAAAAGTCGGACCAGAGCATTATCAAAGTGAGTTGTCATGATTAATTGCAAGTTAAAAACAAAACATTACCTGTTTAACAGGTGTAACTCTAGATTCAGGATTCGCATTAATACCACTAGTACTGGGTTTAGGTGCGAGTGCACTTGTCGGAGAACTCGGAGTTGCGCTGCCATTTTTACAAGGCGAAGTCGGGGATTCATTTGAAGAAGCATTGGCTATTCTCCATGGATGATTCTTGATACCTTCCAAAAGTCTAATAAGTAGAATATTCGGTGGTAAATCATCAACTTTTGTTTCGACTAAAATGCGACATTCAGGACAACGAAGTTCATTGCGAGAGCTCAAAATCTCCTCTAAACAACGTTTGCAAAAAGTATGTTGGCAAGGAAGTACCTTGCTTGAGTGATCGAGTCTTTCCAAACAGACAGAGCACTCTAAAAGATCATTTAACAGTCGTTCGTCCATTATTGCCTCGAACTATCGTAAATAAAAAGCCGAAATAAAATGATAATATTAAGAAGGCCATTTATTTTGGTCCAACGCTGAATTTCAATTAATGAGCTAAGCCTAACGTAATCATATTTTCTAAATATTTTTACTTAAAATAATATTTACAGATGTGATTTCTTCGTTATTAAAACTAATAATCCTTGATGAAAATTAAAATTTATGTTATTCCTTAATTTTATGTTAGTCATTGAAAAACTCTTCCATCGAAATTAGTTATCAAAAGTTGTAAACTGTTTTTACATTCCTACGTCGAAATAGCCAATCCGCCATAGTTAATCAGGATTTTGAATGACCCGAGCAATTTTCATTAAAATAAAACCGCAATAGAAAATAGTACATAGTAAACAGAATAAAATAATCGTTTGTTAATATAAAAAACAATCCTACTATATTCTCTCATTTACATAGCGGAATTTATTTAAATTTAGATAAAAAGTTAAATATTGATAAATATTTACAAAATAAAAAGTAAAACAAATTTCTCGTTGCTCACTCGTACATTGCTGGTCGTTTATTCCTTATTTGAACATTTAAGGGTTACTTTAGGTTATACTAATGTAGTTCTTTCCACGTGATAATAAATCTATTGACCATGCGTCAATATATCGGGAAATTCAGTGTGTACTTTGGAAGATATTGTTGAAGAATGTTTGATTTTAAAACTTGTCATCTGTTTACTACATTTTAATTAAAATGATATGCTATTTTCTTTAAATTTCAATGGCATATTGGTAAGTTCTAAATTAAATTTGATAAAATTTACGAGTATTGCATTAAATTAAAAAAATATACATCTTGATTAAAATATTTTAGTAACTACGTTTATTCTTTCACCTGATTTACTTAGTGTTATGTGATCTGCATAATTAATATTTACCTTGCAGGATTACAATAAGTATAAAATTAAAAATGTATTTGAAAATATTTTTAGTAAGAATGTAGTTGAATTGCTTACTATAAACAAATTGCACTTGACTATAATCACTGAATTGAGAAAAGGCCTACTATATAGTAATAGTTTTATTCTTTCTTTAAATCTTAAGTTTTTTAGTCACAAAATTTACGTGTCAACTTTTCGATTTTAATCAATAACTACAACATTTATATCTTTTCTATCCGTTATTTAGATATCATTTATATGTATGTTAAGTCTGTTTATATGGAAGATTAAAAAAAACAAACAAACATCAATCTATTAATGACAAGAATTTCATTTCACACGATAATATTAAAATCAGTTGATTTGCGATTATCAGACTAGATAAAAATCTTTAAACTGGTTCTGTATTAGAAATTATAGCATTTCTGTATAATATACTAGTTCTCATAGGTAGTAGTAGCATTACTGTACAATGGTATATGAAAATTGTTCAATACAAATGTGATTCTTATTAAAAGACTCTTCAGAAGGCATGCTTTTTTCAAGAAAGAACAAGGAGTGTCATGGTCTATGTATTTTGAATAATTGAATATTTTAGGGAATACCAGGTAGAAGTCATTATTTGGTTTTGATTATAAGACTTAATTCTTTGACTATACTAAATTATGGAATGAGGGCAAAGATGGAATTCATCATTGTAATAATGACTGGATCATTAAATACCTTAAAAGATCAAACAGATGATAGACCATTCTGAAGAGACACCTTTTATTTGACTGTTAGGAATTGAATTGATAATATCTAATAATAAATAATAGTATTAGTAATAATCTCTATTATACATTATAATAAGTCTATATGGAAATAGTAATCTCATTATCATAATAGACTATCTGCAATAATATTTATCATTTTCATTGTTCAAAAATGTTAAAAGGGTAACCATCTGCATTTCTTTTCATGTATAATATAATAATAAATGTCATGAAATAATCATAGATTTTATTATTACATGTAAATATTGAAATTAAAAAGACACAAAATTGCTTCACATCTATAATGTGATCATGCATAATATTTGTCAATGTTTACTGCAGTCATCTAAATGACATTCATTGATAATCAATATTAATAGTCATTTAACAGAGGTTTTTACGTAATACTTTCTTATGATATTTGTTTTATTAAATAAGAGAAAATAAATGTATAAGATAAGATTGTTATAAATCTGGTTTTGTTTAATATATATTTCTAAGTGTGGAGAAATTAATATTGTTTAGAAAACAAGAGAATTAGTATTTATTGATTGTTTTAAATTTGTCTTAGAACAGTATTTTTCAATTGTGAAGCATTAGGTTAACAAAATGTTGGACAGATAGGTGATGATGAATTTGAAGCAGATTTGAAATACAAATTAATATAAGTAAATTTCAGGTTAGTACAAATAAAAAGTACTAAGAATATCTTGTAGACCAGACATATTTTGAAAAATATAGGAAGTTGATGATATGATTATTAGAAGGATTTAATAATTCACAAAATAATCTTATTTTGTAAATTGTTAAATCCTTGGAATTAAAAAAAAACCAATAAATTGACTGTAACTTAGAAACAGTTGAGACTTCAGAAAATAAAAAAAAAATTGTTAATTCGATAACATCAGAAATAATATGATATTAAAAAACCTGGATGAAAAAAAGCTAAAACTTTAGTACATGCGCCTTGAGTGCTTAATTTTAGCAAGAGAGACCTCTACAAATCATAACACGAGATTCGACTTTATAAAGATAAGAGGGACCCTCTTATCTCTAACCTATTTTTCTTAATTATATAGGCAAATCTAAAGCATTTTGATTTGGGAGCATGAAGCTATAAATATAATACCAATTGGATTAACTTGTTTATAAAGATAGAGAAATAAGAAATGATATAGAAAAGAAAAAATAGAATTGGTATATGATCTGCAATGGCTTTTTAAGGCTTTTAGGTAAAAAAAACAACATCATTTTACATTCTGGAATATTGCATCAGTAGAAGGTCCCACAGGCTTTGTCTTTTTTGGTACATAGTAAAAAAAACCCTGATGATTGTAAAAGATTAGTTATGAGATTTTGAATAGCCAATCAAGAAATAAATATGTAGTCAAAGTAACTTTAAAAGTCTTGTAAAAATTTTATTTGGGCATAGAATTATATATTATGATAATCATATACATTCTAAATCTATTGTTGATTTTTTTTTGGTGATGTGATTATATTAATAATAATTGCAATATTTCACAGATTTAGAATTTTCTATGGTATGAATTTATTAATTTATTATTTGTACACAATTTTCTCAATTTAGATGAGATCAGAATATATCACGATCACTATTTCTCATAATTGATGCAAGGGTTAGTTTTGCACTTTTTTGAATTATGATTTTATAACTGATATATTTTAAATGGAATCATAATAATGTGTTATTTGTTGAAGATTTCCATTGATAGGATAGAGTCAGTTTCTGAAAAATTATTTTAAAATATTGCCAAATATATTATATTAATTAAATTTAATTCTCAAAATCAAGACTTTAGCTGCTGGATGTTGTCTTTTAACTTATACTACAGCAATTTTTTTCTGAGATTCTTAATATCTTGCTTAATTATAATTCTCCACTATATTCTATCTTCAGACATCCCCCAATATTGTCACCTATTTGCAATATTTTTGAAATAATTTTTATAATATACGTAGAGTTTGTCTCATAATAAATCATACTCAAATCATTATCAATTTTTTTTTTTTTTTTAAGAAAGTCTGTTAATATTTATTCACTTTACATAATCATTTCAATAAAGATGTACTCATAATATTTGATTCAATGCTATGATATCCAATAAACTGAAGAATATTATTATGATATTGTCATTTTATTTTTAGAATCTCATAGAGCATCTTTAAATTAAAATTTCCCATTGTCTTTGTAATATGAAAATAATGAATTCATATTTCACTTTCATATAATATATTTGACAGAATAACAACACTATGTATAATTAATTAATGGAGTGAAATGTTACAGAGAGTTAAAATTAGTAGAATTTAAGTCTTAAATAATTGAATCATATAAATCAATATGGATTTTAAAAAAAGAAAAGAAAAAGAATGTTGTGAAAGAATCAGAGAAAAGGCATGGATAGTAGATAGAAAAATGTTTGTATTAGAAATAGACTCTATTTTTGTAATACTTTAATAAATAATTAATATTATAATGTTATAATTTAAATTAATAAAAGTAGATATTCAATTTTTTTTTTTAGTTTTTAAGGAAAGGGATATATTAAGTGGGCAAATCAGTAAATAGAATTGGAGACCTGATAAAAAATATATATATATTATTTAAATGAACTTTTAGAATATGAAATTGATTTGAATATTTTTTGGTTATTGTATATGTATAACTCTGTAATGATAGTAAAGAACACTGATTACCTACAAATTTTCTGATTAAAACTAAGCTTGAGTATGATTACCAGATAAGTAGTACATTTAAATTCCCATCTACAAACTAATTTCTTGCTTTTGCCTTTATATTGAATCTTGAAATTTAAAATTGGAAATAATCCATTTATGCCCTGACAACTATCATTAATTCCATTTTACTATTCATGGTAAAAACCTTAAATGCATATTTATATTATTTTCAGCTTTGAGTCCCAAGTTTTATTATAATAAAGGCAAAAATCAGAAATCAGTCTGATAATGATGATTTAAATCATTAACATCTGATAATCATTGATAACTCAAGTTTTTACTTGGGCTAATGTAGAAAGCTGCTCTTGTTTTATCAATATTATATAAGCTGGAGAGATGAATAATTTATTATTATTTTTTCCAATTCTGGAAGTAATTTTTGAACCTGTGAAAATTTTCTTTGATGGCTCTACCATTATGTTGAAGTTTTTTCCTGCTTAAAACTGAAAATTTATGTCTGTGATGCTTTCATTTTTACACACACACACATATATATACATGAGACAATATGGACTGCATGTTACATATTAACTTTTAACAATAAAAAAATTATTATATTTTAAGAAAAATAGTGTAAAGTAATTTCATTTGCACTTAAATACAATGAAATATTTTCCTCATTTTGTTATGGTCCAACTACCAGAAATATTCAACAGTAAGTATTTCTGTGAAGACTTTCAGTTTGGATTAACACCAACTTTTATAGGCTTGTAATATATCTTATTAAATATTGTAGAGTAGTGATCTATACATTGAGATCAAACTCTAGATAATTCATATTGTAAAGCACATTATTTTCTCTTTCATTTTCAAGTTATACTTTTCATAAATAGAAATGTGTCTTCTTTGAAAAATAATTTAGCATATTTCAGAAGGATATAAATTAGTTAACATCTTTTTTTTTTTTTTTCTAATTTTTTAAAAATAAAACAATACAAATAAATTTTACTTTTCAAGATAATACTTTAAACGGCAAACTTATATATATATATAT
Source organism: Epiperipatus broadwayi (assembly GCA_028023455.1). NCBI lineage: Eukaryota > Metazoa > Onychophora > Udeonychophora > Euonychophora > Peripatidae > Epiperipatus > Epiperipatus broadwayi. Next base: position 9,669,297 of record JAQFVV010006222.1, read on the forward strand.
ATTTAATACTTGAATCTTTTGAATAAATTAGTATTAATTACCTGAAATACTGTGGGTAAAAAAAGGATTAAATCAAATAAGATAATATATAATTATTATGATTAAGTATAATCAAAATGCAATCATAATATTTTAATATTTTTTTTAAACAATCTTATAGCAAAACATATTTTAGTTTTTTTTTTTATACTTGCTGAATCTATAGCATAAATTAGTTTTAATTAGATAAAATGCTTTTGGATAAAAAAAAAAATACTTTAATTAATTAATTTTTAAGATTAAGGAAAGTTAAATGAAAATATATTTTATTAGTGATATTATCATCATCAATATTTTTTTTATTAAATGTAAAATAATAAAGACACTGAAAATTTATGCACATAAATAATGTTTCATTATATATATATATTGTAACCGAAAAGTCTGATCACATCACAACAAACAAAATTAATGATATAACATGAAATTGTCATGATCTAATCTGGTCACGGCCAGGGTACACCATGAAGACCCATCGTAGCAGTAGTTGAAAATACATTAGACAAATTATAGGTATGTAATTTTATATTATCCTTCAAAACTTTAATCTGCAATTTTAATTGCATGAGACCTTATGGCCGACCATGGATAAGATAGCATAATTTGTGAAACTATTAAAGATTATAAATTTTAGAATGACATATATGATTTTGGTACAAATGCTTGTCTAGGTATGAGCTTTGCAATAATAAGTAAGTATGTATGGAAAACTTGGGTTCTTTACCTATAAACTTAAATTTATAATTTAATAAATAGCAGTGAGACTCTTGTTATGTTTGATGAATGACAATTATAATATTAAGAAAATAAATTCAATCATAGCATTATCTGATAAATCTGTTTATAAGTTTGTAAAATCAATCAATTTTATATCATGTACTAGAATCAACAAAGCAAAGCTAAAATGATGGAAAAGGCAAACGGGATTTTATTGTACCCTACACATCATAAATTACCAAGGACAAAAGCATTCAAATGTTTTCTCAGAATATTACTAAGACTCTTATGTCATACTGACAACAATATGTACTCCAATGTATGCTCTATTCAAGATATAGGATTTCTGGTTTTATGAATGACAAATAGCAACGGCACAGTAAGTTTAATTATAAATCAATATTTATTTACAATTTTTTGATTAACAAATAATTGATATATGATGTTTTAATATAATAAATAAATACATAAATAAAATATTCCATTTGTTTCCTTCAATAAATATATCATAGGCACAGTTTTATAAAAGCCTAATCATAAATTTTATTATAATTTGATCTAATTTCTGCTTTGAATAAAATATACTGAAATTCAACATCAAATCATGAAATACCTAATGTGTCAGTTCCAGAACCAATAAACCTATACTATAAACCTATAATAATATAATAAATAATATTACATTTGCAGGAACTAGCTATAATGCAATGCTAAACCAAAGTGAAAATTCAAACTTCAGTTCAGATAAAATATTAATTAACAAACAGTTAATCATCATGAGGATAATTTAGATAAGATGCCCTGCTACACTTTATGACCGAACTTATAAGTTATACTTATAGATGGAAGATGATGATTTTAGCATAATAATACAAAATACTTTGCCCAAACTTACATTTATGAAGTAAAATGATATTCCTGTGGATACATTCATCTACACATAGGAATGATACAACCCTGAATGTCCTGTGGGTTTATACACCACCATAAAGCAACTAATATAATTACACAATTCCGCGGATTAACCACCAGCGCAGGAATGAGTGTAAAAATACAAAGTGGCAAATAATTAATCTGCAGATTAACCACCAGCACAGACTAATGCCATTTAACATTGTAAAGCAATATTAATATTTACTTCATATTTAAAGTGCAAAAATCCTCCTCCTCAGTTATTCTGACAATTCAGAAAAACACCAGCAATTTAGCAGATGTGGATTCATACATAATGAAAAGTGTTTCAATAATAAGAACAACTAATATACTGATTTATCTTGCTTAAAATATAAACGTAGTAACAATATAATACAATTGACATGAGTATAGGAACAGAACCCTGTAAAGACTCATAAGATACTTCATAAGAGGTTGACACACACCATAAATTTATTAGTAATTCTCAAGCTTTTCGCAAGCGCTATTTCGTCAAATAAATATTTTATTCAATCCCATGAATTTAATTTAAACATAGTAAAAGTATAAATCACGAACCTCACATATAAGTTCATATGATAATAAAATTAAAATTAATTTATTCTTACTCAAATACATACAACATTTTTGGAATATTAAATATTATTCGTGAAATCAATGTAAAAATGTCTTGAACAATAAATACACATTACACAAAGTAATAATTATAAATTATAGCCGAATTCCATAGCTGTGATTTTATCTCTTTGTTCTAGTTATTATTAGTACTTTTAAATTAATGAATTTGTGGGCTCTATGAATATGAGATAATTCCAAAAACATGATATGTAGAGTTTAAATGAAAATGTTCTTCATAAATTATTAAATTCTACATTTTATCTAGCATTGTTCCAAATTTATAATATCCAGGCTATATTAATTTATATATCCACATTTAAATCTAGGACTAACAATCAGAGCAAAATAATTTAACAAATCAACATAGGTGATAGAAATCAGAAAGTAGTTTTAATTAATCGTTTAAAGGCTGTTATTATTATTCAAGTAGTAAACAAATTAAATAGTAAATACATTACTGGTAGTATACGTTTAGATAAGATAATCAATTCTTTATTATTTAACTGATACTCAGAAACATTAAAGTGGCGTTTCAATAAAATTTAACATTTAAATTTGATTTTAAACCTCTTCTTTTTTTTAAAAAGTAAAGTTTTCATGTCCGAAAAACATCTACAAGTAAAATATTTATTTAATATTGCCAGTTTGCATGCAATAAAGTATTCCAAAACATACTGACCTTCTGCTATTAATTCTACTAAAGTTAAACGTTCCATCATATTTCAAATGTAGATATTGAGCAAATTATTAGCGATTTGATTCAGTGACCGGCAGACTTGAACAGACTCTAAATTTAGCAACTCATACTATTATTAAATATCACCATTTTATATTTAAATTCATATGAGAATTCTTGGTTAAACCGTTTGCTTATCAATTATTTTTAAAATATGTGTAACATGTTTTGCCTACATGTTATTCTTACACCATTTTTTACTTAATAATAGTATGATCGCTCTCTTTCATTGAAATGCACACGTGTATTTATTTTATTTTTATCTAATGATTAAAAATTAGTTAAATAAATGTATTTTGAATTAAATGAAAATAATTTCTAAGATTATTTTAAATAAATAAGAATTATTATTATTTTTAATCACATTTTACTAAACTTGATGTGTGCTGTTGCTTTCTTACAGGTTAAACATATTTGACCCAAATCAGTGGATGGAAAAGAGCAATTTTAAATACATTAAAATAATACAGGCAATAAGCAAGGCAAAATATTACTTATTCTCACCAATAAATTATCTTGAATGCAAATAAATAGTCTGTTCAGAATGCAAACCAAGGCAATCAAATCACCAAGAAGAAGACAGAGAAATTTTTATATCAGTTCTATCAATCTTTATATTTTACACTAAAATATAAGGTTACAATATATATATTGTACCCTGCCAAAAGGATGATAACTTATATAAATTTCACAAGTATATGCATTAGACTTTCCTTTTATTTTCTTTAGGTATAATTTTATACTTTTATTATTTCAAACTACTTTTAATTTATACTAACAACTATGAGATCAAATATCCTATTAGACAAGATCACAAACCTTTTAACATTAAACAAATACTAAAGTATCTGTTCAATGGCATAAAAATACCAAGGTATTCCTCCTTATTAAGCATCTAGATATTCTCATGAACAACACAAATAATTAATGAACTATAATAAAACATCTACAACTATTTATTTTAATATGAATTAATAAGATTATAATGTGACTGTACTGAATATCTATTTCCAATAATTACTATTCTAATAATGTTATGATTATTAATAATATTATAATAAGGAGATCTCAGGATTATCACTGCTTCTTAATTAACTATTTAGTCAACCTACTAGATGCAAAGAGGGATTTTACTTACATCTATAGCTAATGCAATAATCAAGAAAATTTTTAACTATCATAATTATAAATAAAACTATCTTACCATTTTATAACAAATAACCAATTTTAATTTAAATAAAATAATAATATATAATCTCATCATTAAAATAATTAATAATCTGATTATCCAAAAAATAACATACTTTACAGCTTTCAGAATACATCATTCATTTATGACTTATGTGATCATAGTAGCTTGGTACAGATCAATATATCTTTTAAAATATGTTACTCCTAAATAATTATACATTATTTTATTATTAAGTTAATTCTTATTCAAGATTTAAATTTTATAATTTAATTAATTTGTATTGTACCATTAACAATCTATGAAGATAGTTAGTGATGATGATTCAGAATAAGAAAATATTAATCAAATTCATAAACATTAAATTTATTAATATATTATTCACAAACTTTAGAAATTATTATGTTTGAACTAATACATCATTTAACAAACAACAAAATAAAACAACAATATAATAATATAGCATAATAAAATTATTTACTAATTAGAATATATCTATCTTCCTTTAATAATTATTGTCAATAATTATTAATTAAATACCATCCTTTAGTAATATAATGTTTTCTCCTCATCTTTATTTTCCTTATACATTATAATTGTGTATACTTGCTTTGCTATAACATTTTATTGTTGATCAATGAAATTATATTACTACTATTTACAATCATCATTATTAGAACTTCTTTTTAGAAAATATATTTTATAATCCTTTGGCAACTTTAAATCTATAATAAGATTAAAAAATATGTATTTTTTAAAAAATAATAATATTACCTTTATGTCCTTAAACATTAATATTTCTTTTTATATTTTATGACATTTATTTCTTTTTATCTCTGTTACTTTATATCAATAAAATTTTAATTAACAATTATTGAACTATTTGTTTTTAAAATCACATTCAATCTTTATTAACAGCTTTATTACTCAATTCTATGTAGAAATTAAAACATTATATAATACACATTAAAATCCTTAAAACTTATCAACACTTAAGATAAATTTAATCTTAAATTTCACTATACTATCATGAGTACTAATATAACACATTTTGGAACATCATTAAAGCAAGAAATTACCACATTTAATATATCTCCATAAACTTATACAATAACCATATATACTTCTGGTTTAAATATTTAAATTTCACTGTTTTAATTCTTAACTTATATCTTTTTTCATAATACACTAACCATAAACAAAGAGCATAACAAGGCAGTATCAAATATGAATATAATATACTTATATCAGATTAAATATGAGATCAAAACCTAAATATCACAATATATACACTTAACATATTTTATACATATATATTTTTATCTCCTTTAAATTAATACGTTCTTACTTTTATACTTGTATTGATGTATTGTATTATTTATCCCCATTTATTATAAGCTACTAATAACATTAGCAAGATAAAACTTAAACAAATACATAAATAGATAAATAAAACATATTAATCTTTAATCATTTAAATCATCCAATACCTTTATAATATTAATCTGAGATATAGAGATTAAAATTATCTAAATGCTACAAATAAAGTTTTAGGATATTCTTTTTTTTCTTCTTAAAACAGAATACAAATTTACTAAGTTTTATCTTGCCCTGGGAGGGAGGAGATATTGGTTTCCATGGTAACCAAAATCATTTCAAATGTTTTAAACAACTTACAGTTGGTGTTCTCCTTCACTGTTATACATTTCTCCTTGTAAGATAATTAATTGCAGAAATTTCATTACAAACAATTATTCTTCAATTTGACGTTCTTCCTTTCAACTTATAATAAAACTTTTTTCCGATTTTATTAAACATATTTTTATTGCAGTCTTACTTTTTTATTATAACATTAATTTTTCATAACTTCATAAATCATATTTTACAATTCACTTTATCCCATTGGTATCACTTTCAAGTATTATCCTTATATCAATAAAAAAAATAAAATCATATATCATACAACCCACTTTTTTTAAGCTTGTAAATAAAAATAATGAGCAGTGCTAATTGTTCTAACAAACTTTATTGATAAATGCCACAAAAAGAAGGCATTTAAAAATCTCTAGCTAGAAACCCTCCCCAATCCTCAAACCACTGGTTTTATGCTTTGGCACTCCTCAGGCGTTAGGGTAGTTTCAGTCACTAGATCTAAAAATATCAATGTAAAGCCAGCATTTATTTAAAAATTTCAGATTTTCTATGTAATAGTTAAGTTTTAGATAAATGCTGGCTTTAAGTTGGTATTTTTAGATCTAGTATCTGAAACTATCCTAGCATCTCACTGAGGAGTGCCAAAGCATAAAACCAATGGTCTGAGGATTGGGGAGGGTTTCTAGATAGAGATTTTTAAATGCTTTCTTTTTGTGACATTTATCAATAAGGTTTGTTAAGTAATTAGCACTGCTCATTATCCTTTTATCATCTAATATTTTATACAAACTTCCATTTTCTATGCAGATTGATATTATCTTGGATATAAATTATACATATTTTGAACAATAAGATATTTATTCCATAGATTTATCAAACCATTCCAATCAAAATTAATATCTATAATATTATTCATCATCAGTGATTACTTGGTTTTCTTTCTGTTATAATATTTTTTTTTCAATCTTATCTTATTAACAAGCAATTTACTCACCTTTATAGTAAACATTCAAAGTCTTATATTAAAATGTAGATAAAATATTCATCTAATTATTGTTTTTTCTTTTATTTATTCTGTATAAATATATCCTTCTATTTTTATATCTTTTATTCATTATATAAAATTCAACTATAATTCAGTCATACACAACTGTCTTTCATCAAATTTTACCTGATTTAAATTATTAATTAAATATAATTCTTCTTGCTTTCTTGTAGTATGAACTCCAGCTTTTCTAAAATGTTTTCATTTTTGTTATCTTTAATTTTCTATTATTCAATTTAACATGAATATTTTTTCTTCTGTTTGTCAGTACATTCAAATCCTGTCTATTATAGTTTTATTAATTACACAATGTAGTCTTAAATAAGCTGCTTTTGTAATTAATTTAGTATGTATTGATATAATACTCACTGTTCTCTAATTGACTTCCTTTTTTATCTGACAACATGCTTGTATAGATTTACCACTTTTCCTTCCATTTTTATTATTACTTTAAGCAATACAATGATTTTAATTGTATTTTTTTCAGAGGATTGATTACTGCCAACAGAGATTTTAAGGTCTTTACTCCATAATTTTCAAGAAACTTTATAAAACAATTTTAGGCTATTAATTAAATGTTAGTTATTTTACTTTTTAAACAAAAAAAAAAATTAATAATTTAAAAACTAAATTTTATAGAAAAAAATAATATGCTTCTTTTTCTTCCTATTTTCTTCAATCCAACTTTAAAACATTGTCTGCTTATTTTTCAAACATTTCAAATTGCTATATCTCATTGGTTGATTCTCAAAATCATTTTATAATGAATATTTAATTAGTTACAAACAGTTTAAATAATTTTTTAAGCCGATATTATTCTTAGAAATATTTATTGACAAAAAAAAAATCTTTAATAAACTTAATTAAAAAAAAACAGCCAACTTAAAACTAATTTAAACAATTTAAATTCTATCTTTTACAAAATAAATCCTAAATGGACTTTATAAATCTTTTATTACAAAATAATACAAATCAATATTATCTTAGTTATTTTTTAAAATAAATCAATATTTTACTGGAAATAGCTACTTCTTTATTAGATCATATGCACACAAACATGATTACATATATTTACAGCACATATTCTTATTTATAGATATTACTTAATCTTACTATACTTTAAATATTATTAAAAAAAATTACTATTAACTAATAATATTAAGTTATATTTTATTATTTTTATTTTTTATGTGCTTTTAAAATAAGTAATTTTAACCAAGACCGAAAAAATTTATACTAATCCAATTTAAATGACCTTAGGTTCAAACTCCAAATGACCAAAGTAACCCTTATCTTTCCTATCTTTACAATCAAATATAATTATTTATAAAATTTAAAATTTTTCATCTAAAATTTACTTTTAATTAAATTTATTATGGATATACCAATCTAAAAGGGCACAATATAAATTGAATTATGGGTGCAATGAATTTTTTTTTAGTAATAATTTTGTTAATAAATATATTTTATTAATGTTTAAAGATTTATTTTTTATTTTGTAAATAATCATAGAAGCAAATGAAATATTACTTCTCAAGACAATCCTTCAGATGACAAAGCTTATGTTTTAGATTTTTTTTTAACACTTGCTAGATCTATTGAATATATTACTATTGATTTGCTTTGGATTAAAATAAGTTAAATTGTTTTAATTAATTAATGTTTGCTTTTCAAGCACCTCCAGTCTCTAGATATCACTGTAATTGTCTTCACATTTTCATATATTAGGTGATTACTCTTTATATTTAGATAGCATATTTACTTTTTTTACTTATTACATTTAAAGGGCAAATGTACAACTAAATTATTAGAATGCATTAATCTTTAATCTGAAACTTATTTACTTCCTTTTATGTTATTATTTCTATGATTGTTTATGAAGTAAAAACTATTAGTGCTAAAAAAAAAAAATGTTTACACTTATATCATTGCAATATATTTATATATAAATTCCATTTTCATTACCTTTATTATTTTATATTTAATAAATATTGATAATAATACTAATAAAGCATATTTTTATTTAACTTTCTTTGATGTAAACATTTTCATCTAATTAAAGTAAATTTTTTAGTTTCAAATAAAGAATAATAAAAAAAAAAAATTGATTTTTTTTTTTTAAGAAGTGATAAATTTTAAAAAGTATGAAATCCTTTATAAACCTCACAATAAAATATAAAATTTTAAAAGAAAACATGATTTTTTTTTATTATTTTAAACAAAAATTAAAAGTACAGTATATCAGGTAAATGTCATGAAATTTAATTTTACATTTATGAACATTTGTTTTTAACTTTAATAGAATAATATAATGTAGTAACCGCTAAGTTCTATATTGTGATAATGACCATTTATGAAATAGTAGTATTACGCATGAGGAATGTTTCTGGATGATTTTGAATGTATTAGAACTTTCACTAAAGAATCAAGAAGTTCTTTAACTAGTGATAGAAATTAAGCCAAAGGTGCATATTTATTTTTAAATGACTACTGAAAAGAGGTGATGATGAGATTGAAAATATGCGTGAAATGGTCAGATAAATTATTGAAGAAAATGAAAATCTTAAAAATATAAAGTAATATGTTAGTATTGGAACAAAGTTTTTCAACACTATGAAAAAGGTGGATAATTGCAAAAACATGATTTACAAAGTACTGCATAATAATAAAGAAGAAAAAAAAAAACAGCTTAATACACTGATGATAGTTTTATTTGATATGAAATAAACAAGGAAGTTGAATGGAAAATTTTCAATAATATAATTATTGTAGATATTTCAAAAGACATAGATAAATTGTTGTCAAAGTTATACATCAAATGTATTAATAATAAGCTTATATCAGATGAGTTGAAGAATGAAATAAAAATATGTATGTTTTAAAAAGTTAAAAAAGATATTCTATCTAATTTGTATAAAATATTTACTAACATTATATATCATTTACAAAGAATTTTAGACTTAATCCTTCAAAAGAACGAGATAGATTTAAAAGAGATTATAGTACAATAAACTATATTCAGATATTAAGAGAAGTTGAATCTAAACAGTCAAATTGCATTAGATTTTCAGATTATCAAAAAGCATTTGACTCTAGAAAGATTTTTGCTATAATTAAAGCTTTAGGACATCATAGCCTAGATTCAGAATATTGCTAAATTTTGAAGAATATTTTTCAAAATATAACAACTACTTAACCACGCAATGAGTGAAAATGAACCTTAGTAAAGGTGTATAGCGAGATAAGTTTCATGGGAAATATTTTGTGAATTAAAATGGGAAAGTCATTTAGATTTTGTAGTGGATATAACAGTTTTTATGTAATGCTTCAAAGTTACTTAAATGTTACATGAGATATTATATGGTAATAGAAACTAAACTTTAAGATAAATATTAAAACTATTAAAGTAATGTTGAGCAATTTTTTTAAAAAAAGATAAACATTAATAGGAATAAATAGTCTGATCAAATTATTAATGGTGATGAAAACATAATGAATAAAATCAGTTATTGAATTAAACTTTGATAGAATGCTTTAAGTAGAAATAATGTAATATTAAAAGAAAATATATTTTGTTTCTCAAAAAGGTGTTTTTTTTATATATATATATATAATCAATTCTATCAAGGCTTATTTATAACTTTGAGACTTGGGATAGAAAAATAGTACATAGAAATTCTGTGAAATAAAAAGATTTGCAAGTTTAGATTAATAAAGAAGGATTGAAAAAAAATTACATGGATGAGAAATCAAAATAATAACATTGACAAGATTAAGTTTGAAATGGAATTGACTATTAGAAGAGATGACAGCAAAGAAATAACTGAATTCCAAAAAGGATCCCTAATGATGGAAAAGTTGTAAAAAAGACAGGAAATGAGTGAAAGAGATGAGGAAGTTGTCTGAAATGATGAGGGGCAGAAGAAACTAAAATAGGAAAGTGTAATCAAACTTGACGAGATATTTGTCATAACAGGGGATGAATATTGGTTAAGTAGGATGTTGATGATGAGCCAAAAGAGAGGGTTTTTGACTGGGATTTTTAGTTCTAAAACATGATTAAGGTTGCCTGATATATATAATCATTATAAATTAGTAGATGAATATATTATTTAGAATTGTGTCACTTCTTTGTGCAAATATGTAAATATGTTTGGCAAAAAAAAAAATGTTAATCATATAATTTTACTAAGACTTAAAAGTTATATTTTCAATTGTCTTTATTAAATATAAATAATTATTTAGTTTTGTAAACAAAATTTTCTGAAAAATTTATCACTAAAATTATATATATATTTTGTTGTAATTTGATTTGTGTTTTATTTATTTATTTTTAATTTCAGAACTTTTCTTAGTGATACTGTCATAAGAAAGGGCAAAAAAAAATGAGTTGGTTTAGAAGAAACAGTCATAGTAGTGAAATTTTTCCCGGTAGTTCATCACCACGACTTCCTGTTCGTAAAGCAGATCCTAATGCTTGCTTAGAAGTGTTTCGCAATCATTGGCAACAAGCCTGGGCAATTATGGAACGTCAGAGCAGGCAACATCCGATTGTACTACCAACATTTGATGAAGTTAATATTGTTATTAATCATATTGATCAAATGATTACTCTTCTTTTAGGTGAAAAAAGTTCTGGAAGTGGTACCGGCCCTATCTTTGAATATCTTTTGATTGAAAATGTTCTTGAGAAATTGTTTAACTGGGGAGTTCACAGTGGAGAATTTGCAAACCAACTGAAACTTGAACAATTAAAATTCTATGAAGTTTTGCTGATTAATTCGCAAGAGGATCTACTAGTACATCAACCAATTCTCAGGCCATTACTCAGTCTTCTTACAGCATGTGGCGAATGTTCACCATTAGAAGTAGAGAAAAAATTAATTATTTTACTAAATCAACTTTGTGTTTGCATAAAACAGAACAACAACTTATTGGATTTATTTTTTAATGAAAATAGTGATAAAGGACCACCTAAATTTTTTATATTTTCATTATTAATACCTTTTGTTCATCGGGAAGGAAGCCTTGGACAGCAAGCTAGAGATGCTCTGCTTCTTTGTATGGTTTTATCTCAGAAGAATGATAAAATTGGTCATTTTATTGCAGAAAACTCAGATTTTTGTCCTGTAAGTTTGCTATTATAATATTAAAAATAATTGTGTATGTAATTTACTGCAAAGAATGTCTGGTGTAATAATTAAGTTTTACTTTAGAAATATATGTAAGCAAGTAGATATCAAATTTATATAATAACCATCCACAGTATAAAAGTTCTAGATCATTCTCTCTTGCTGTGCATACATTTGATGAAAAAACATGAGAAATAGGCCAAGTTTGAAATATCTGATTTCTACACCTGTATTGATAATTCAATATTTATATTTATATTGTCATTTAAATAAATTCAAGCTTTAAATGCAAATAGATTGTATTTCCAATTTGTACACATATATGGATCTGCACGAAACACATATATTGGGGATCATTTAACTTTTTTGCATTTATCGGTTGCTTGAGATGGAGCGGAGGACAAATATAGATTGAAAAATCCTAAGTTCAAATCCCTCTACTTATATATATATATATATCAAATTGTCAACATGATTATTGAAATATAGATATTTCAAATATTTAACTCATATAATGTGCAAAAATTGTTTGCAAAATATATATATTAGGAGAGAGAATGGTCTAGAGTTATTATACTGGTAGATAATTGTGATCTAAATTTGATGTATTTGAATACTGATGTATGTTTATAGATGTTCATGAAATCACACACATTGTTATTCACTTTGCTTTCCAGTTTTAAAATTTCAATTTCAGAGCTATATTATAAACTTTAATGAGTTTTTACAATATTAATATTAAATAAATATTTCAAATTATTGTTATTTTTTTCAAGAATTTGTATTAAATGTGTCTAAAGAAAAAATTATTTATAGGTAATTGATTATATATTATAGTGTATTTTTAAATTTAAAATCTTCAATTTTAAAAAGTATCTTTGTTATTTTATTTTCCAACACAATGATGCAGTTTAATACTTCAAAAGTAATATTTTATTAAATCTGATATAATTTAGTCTTCATTTAGTTTGGCCAGTATAATTTTTATATTTGTTGTTGATTGTGTTTTGATATATATATATTTAATAGTCAAGCATTAACAAACATTTGTTTTATAAATATATAATTGTGCAAATTTGCATTAGCTTTTCATGTGTGCAAGCAGTAAATAAATTTCTAATTATAAACTATATAAAGACAAATTACTATATTCCCTTTTTTTTTTGAATGGAAAAAAAATTATTCATACCAGTAATATTTCATCTAACTCTGTTGCATAATTAACTATTATTTATTAATTTATCAAATCATATACAATATTTTATTGTTAAATTTGGTAAATGAGAAGGTTTATTTTAAGGATGATTAATGGGATTTGGGTAAACCATTATTTGTTAGTTTGACTAAAGGTAATACCGGTAAAAATAATACAGGGCTTTGTCTTTATAGTTAATATTATTTGCCAGTGTAAAATCATAGTAGGAGATTTTAGAGATAAAGGTCATTTTTTGCAGTTTATACACAATTCTAATTAATATTAACTAATTTTTAATATTAATTTTATTAGCTGCATGTTGAACTAAAGACTTAAAATGTAATTAGATTGATTTATTAAATTCTGAAAAATAAAACTTCTATTGGGAGTAGTATTTTTTTTTACCCCTTGATGTATTCCAAAAGTATTTTCTGAAACTCCTTTATAAATTTTATTTTGTTATTTTAAATTCAGTATGATAGAAGGGTGAGGGAAATGAACTGTGACTCTCAAGACTAATGAAAATATACTGCCTTATCAGAATGAAAGAAGATGAATTATCTTCAGCAATAGTCATTAGCTATAGCTAGTGGCAATAGCAATCTTAAAACTATCTGTTCTCTATATCAAGAAAAACCTGCTTCATGTTTACTGAGACAATTGGCCTAGTCTATTGAGTATCAATGATATGACTATAAAGTAAAAAAACATAATTGAAATATGATTCACTCTTCACAAAGAAACTGGATATAGCCTGGAAAGTTAAGTCTTTGATTCCAGTCAAACAATTTAAAACTGGTTAGGCAAGTTTGTTATTGAAAATAATTTCAACTGTTGAAATCATGTTTTTTTATATAAGTTCGCGTTCCTCTTCCCAATTGGTTCATGAGCCAACATTATTGTATTTTTTTTTAATCTTTCTAATTACTATTTGAAATAATGATATAGACCAATTTTATATTATAATTAAAATTACAGCTTGTTTGAATTACAGCTTGTTTGAAATGAAGCTACAATTGTAAAACTCACTTCATTTTTGCCCTTGGTCCTAACTCTTTATTTACATTCAAAATGTTCAGTATCTTTATCTCTGACAACACCAGTTTATTTATTATAGCGAGTTTTGTTATTTAATACCTGCATTTCAGCTTGATTTCTCATCACATAAATTAAAAATTAGAGGATAGGAGAGTATGATGTCAAATGCCAAACTAGAGTAGCTTAGGAATAGGTAAATGTTAGTATAATGACTCAAGATACATATTTCTAGGCATTCTCAAATCTTATTTAACAGTTACTTTAAAATCACTAAACACAATGGCTAGTAAATAAAGTATTCTATAATCATTTATTTATTTTTGACTTTAATTTGCCCATTCAATGACTAATAAATACATTAATATATTAAATAAAGTAGGTAAGAGAACAAACATTCCTGGAAGACTATGCTGTACATTTCTGAAAACAGAATGACAGAAATTTTAGGAGTAATCTTGAATTGTAGCCTAGTTTATTTTCCTCATTTAATTAAGATTAGATGAAAATTTAGGAATAATCTCCTTGGTGAACTAGCTGGCCATACTTGGAGCTGTGATACAAATACTTAGCAGTAGCATATTCTGTTGACGAATATTGTGGCCCTGTTTGAAGGCAAAGTTATCACACTAAACTTCTGGATACTCAATTAAATATTGCCAAGTACTATCACTGGTATGCTTAAGTCCACTCTGCAGTGACTTACTGCTCTTTCACATATATCTACACCTGATATTAGAAGAAAAATTTGCTTCACACTACATGCATAGAAAGCTATTAGGGGGATATACTTTCACTATTTAAGACAGCTCAAATCAAGATTTCTCTTTTGGATGCTAAACCAAGAATCTACAATTGAAGAATTATGGCATAGAAAATAGAATTTTTATAATATTCCAAACATGTTTCTTTTTCCTGATTCAATAATAAAGCCAACTGGATTTGATCTTCCTAAATGCAACTGGAATATTATTTATGTGATCAGGACAACCCATGATCATTACCCTCATCTGTTTCATAAATGGAATTTATCAGCCACTGATCTATATAAGGGTAGGCAAACATAATTTATGAACCACATAGTTAATAACTCAAATTTATTGTTACAGATGCATTATTGAAAGTCTTAATAAAGCTAGTGGTGATTCTATCTTCTGATTAGAATCTCTACAGGTTTCTTTATGATGTTTTGATAATAGTTAAATTGTCAAAAAAAAATCCATATGCTAAATAATAATAATGCACTAATATTTTTTGATCTTAATTTAAACTTTTACCAGACATGCTAACATTTAAAATTTTTTTGCAGTGAATAGCTAAACCATATCATTATGTAGTGCATGATTATTTAGAGATGGTGCTACCACTAGCTTGGAGATAGAGAGAGAGAATCAGTCACCTTTTCATTGGGACACACTGTATATATATCAAATGAATTCAGTTTTATTATTTTGCATTAATTTAGCTGGCAAGTATGTATTCTGCTTATATAGTGCATTTATATATTACCACAAGTAAGATGATGAAATGCAGTTATGGAATAATTTATGACATATATATATACTATACAATAATGACATTTTATACATAATCTAAGATGTAATTTTAAGATAAATGTAAAAATATATACATATATTTGAGTGAATTTTATGCAGATATATATTTTATTAAAAAAGAAACTTAATACTTTACAATTGAATAAATTGCTTAACATGAATAAATAATATATTATTTATATAAAATCTTTTCAAATTTAACTGGTTTTTAAAACAATTACAAATTGAATATTGGAAAAATTAAAATTGCAAATATAACTATACAAATGAAAATTATGAAAACCAATATATAACAATTTGAAACTATGATAGTTTCAAATTGTTATGGATGAATATTTAAATAATAACTTTATCAAAAAATAAAATAATCTATTGAAGTCACAACTATAAGAGGAAATAAATAAAATTTTCTACTTAATTAGATATTTAATATGATAAATAAAAATAATTTAAAGATATCAGACATTTATATATATGTATATTTAATAAGCAAAACTTATATTTGACATTATATCAAAAGAAAGTGAAAAATCAAATAAATAATTATAGTTAAGAAGCGGCAACTATTAAGCAATATGGAATTTATAAAATATAATTTTGTTCTAACATTGTTAAGAAATTGTATTATCCTTTTATTGGGAAGATAATTTTAAACTGCAGTATGCAAAAAAAGAATTGAAAAAATTTTATTGGAAATTCTGTACATTGTGTCATCTCTCTATGAAGTGATTTTGAAGCTTGCACTTCATATTTTACTTGATTCTTTGTAAATATTTCAGTAGATTGTAAAAGTATTTGTTTTTAATTTTGTTAAATTTTTTTTTTCACCGAAGAAAAATTATTAGGAAATGTCCTGATATTAATTTTATCATTGTGTCAACATATGCTGATTGTTTGATGAAATTAAAAGTTACAGTTTCTAAGATTGCAATTTTGACTTATTCATTTTTAATTGTGAATTGAATTCTATCTAATGAAAATAAATAAACACCTTCTTGAAGAAATTTTTTTTTTTTTATAATCAGAGATTCATATTTTTTATTTTGCAAATAGTGATAAAAAAATGGCATAAAAAAATCATAAAAGAATTTAAACTTGGAGAAGTCAAGTGATAAAAATAGATGCACAGAGAATAGATTCCACATACTCAGTTTGTATGTACACAAAATTATTTTATTGAAGTATTAAATTTTCTTTCCACTTCATCTTATTTGCTTTGATTAATTATATATATATACCATATACTCCTTAATTAACACTCTACAATGCAATTTTAACATATGATTTATTTCTTCTTATTTAAATATTGTAGCTCTGATGATGATTCCAGGGCAATTGAAACTCTAAGCAAAAAGAAATAAATCATGTTAAAATTGCATTGTAAAGTGTTAATTAAGGAGTATGTGGTATATTATACACTAAATTATAAGTATCATAAGATATGGAGGCATTTTCTTTACGTTTATTCATATAAGAGGGCTACCAAATCCATGCAATTTTAAAAGAGGGTGTAAAAGCTTTAAAATTAAAATTAATAAAAAAAATATTTACAAAACACCACATTTGTCAATAACAGCAACGAGGATCAAAAAATTAGTTATTATATAAGTATTTGTGCAACAGAAACAATAACAACAAAAAATTATTTAAAATGTAATATTTGTAATTATATTGAATTTGATTATTTATTGTATTTGTGTTTTTGTAAACTTTTTTTTAATAAAAGTAAAATTTGATTCTTTTCAAGTTTTTATCTTACTTAAAAAATAACAAAAATAAACAGTCATACCAAAAAAAAAAAAAAAAATGCAGAAATATATATGGAGAGGACTCATTTTAAATTTCTATCTCCAAATTTTCTTTAATTATTATATATGCAATAACTTGTTATTGAACATAGTCTATAGCATAGAATGTGTACTTTGAAGTACATAATAGAAAAATGCTCAAAATACGAACAGTTTGATTATTTTGATGTCCACAATAAAACTAAAATTACATATTTTTGCATCTTTTATAGTTTAGGGATAATAAACTCTAAAGAAATTAATAATATTGTATAAGACATTTAATCTTACTAACTAAGCATTTTCCATAGTGTATAGACTTTTAATAAAGTTCGAAAGTCATAATTAATTCCTCCTAAATTCTCAAAATAAATGAATCATTCAAACCCTTTGACATCCTAAAGCAAAATAATTATATATAAATGATAAAACTATAAATTATGACATATTCTTAATAACTCATACCTCTATGTCATTTACTATAAGTTTTAATAATTACTAGATACCAGATGATAGTACTAAATAAATTCCTATTTTTAATGCTTTCCTATCCAATATCCTGACTAGTTTTAAAGCTGTGGCTTTCATCAATGAGGAGTTTGGGATTTTGGATCAGAGCATTTGGTTCATTAGGATCTAATGTAATAAATAAACTGAAGTCATTTGATATGTTCTTAATAACTAAAGAATATTGTAGTGAATTTTTCAAGTAGCAATGACAGTAAAAAACTATTGAATAATTAAAACAGAAAATTAGAATTTTTTTTTTTTTCAAATTGGCATGTCTTCATTTTCTTTTTTTGTTATAATAGCCATCCTAAATATCAGAAAAGGGTATTAGCAAAACCACACAAATATTGCAATATTATATAAATAATTATGTTGATTCACTGTCTTAATAAAAACTAAATTCTGCATGACTTTAGTTGATAATGATTACAACATAAAAGTATTTCTGCTTTATTTATATATTATTATTGTTCGTTATTATAATTTAAAATTGTTAAATATTCTTTTATATAAAGTAGAATATATATATATATTTTGCAAGTTAAATTTATATATTGGACTGTTTCCATCATCTAAGATTAAGTATAGAATGTCTTTAGAAAAATTAAACTTTATTTAAATTTTTAAATTATATTCAACTGTTAGTAATAGAACACAGGTTAGTATATGCATAATGTTTTGAGAAGTATTGTCAGTACTAGCATGGGAATCAAACTGGTCCCTTAGTTGAATGTAATTTGAAAATTTAAACAAGTTTTAATTTTTCTAAAATCATTCAGTATTTAATCTTAGATGATGGAAATAGACCAATATTTGAATACAACTAAAATACTACCATCACAAACCTTCAGGAAAATATTTTGCAAGTGTTTTTTATAATTACACATTTACAAATTGCTACATATACTGATATATATATATATTTATAAATATGTACAGTTGTTTTTTTCATGAATTATTTTCTCATACATACATGTGCAATACTGATAATCTGGCATTTTATTTAATTTAAGAACTTACCAATAATTCAACAGTATATTTCTTATCTCTTCATTACAAATATTGTGTTCTTAAAGCACTCATGTACATTGAAAATTTAAATATTAAATGTTGTATTGAATAATAACTTAATATTAAATTCTACAACATTTAATGTATATTTTCAACATATTGCCTATATTAAATTTATTTTTCTACTCATATTATTTAATGTTAATATTACTTAATATTTTAGTAACTGTATTAATATATATATATATAGAATATTACCAACTTATAAAAGTAACTTTCCATTTCTTTTTGCATAACTTGATTTCTACTCAAGTTGAAAAAAGTATTAATCTTTTTTGCTATGATATAATAGAACACTTTTTTATTATTATTAATTATTACATATTTTGAGCATTATCATATTTAAAATGTTTTTATAAAGCCTATATTGAAATAAAATAACAGTTTTCTACTTCACCTTTGAGTAGTAAGTAATTTAAACTGCGCTTTACACAAAAAAGTGAAGCTTGCAAAATATTATTAAAGAGTTATATGGCTAAGCGCTTTCAGAGATCTTAAAGTCTCCATATTCATAGCCTACTTTACTTGAAGTTCAGCGGTGATTTATGCAAAATAAAGGGTTATTCATATTTTTATTTTTTATTTAAACAAAGGAATAAAAGTATAAAATTAGTTTGCTGCTAATAAAGTTTTTTTTTTTTTTGTAGCATTAAACTAAATTATTATTAAATTTTAATTAGTTTTTACGAATCATGGTTTATGTACGTAAAAGTTTGATGTATTTAAAATTCATTGTGCAATATGACTAAAAATAATAGTTTTTACATTTATAACGTATATTATACAGACAGATACAGCATTAAATCTGTCATAAATTTTATGTATTATATATTTTTATATCACTATATCAGTTTTATGTAAATAGTGAACTTCTTTATATATCTTTACATATTAATATTTTTTTTCCATTCATAGCTCATTCATTGATTTTTTTTTTTTACCTTTGCTTATTTTTGCTAACATTAGGCAAAATTTGCAATTAAAGTTTTTTATAAAATTTCATTTATAATAAATGTTTTTAAAAAGGTTAATAGCAAACTTTTCATCTGCAATTCTCTAGGAAAAAAATGAAATTTGCAAATTAAGTGGAGCAGTTAGATTAAGGAAGACAAAATAGAAAGGGTTTATGTCAATAAAATTTATTAATTTATAAGTATTCATTGATTTATGTCCCTCCTCCTTTATATATGTACAGCTATGTGTGTGTATTTATTATTTTATGTTTATTAATTATTTTATGGTGTGTGTATCCAAGATTAAATAAAAAATATTACTTAAGCAAATCAATTTATACTAAAATAATAAAATGTGATCATTAAAAAATTTGAAAGATTGTCTTATTATTTTGTTTAGATTTTAGAAGTTGCCTAATTTTCATAGTCAGATCAATGGTTTTCTATCTTATTATTTATTTTTTGTACCCGAGAGACCAGTTAATCATTATTTGTATAAAAGCTTTTTTGGAAATTTATATTATTATTATATTTTATATAAATAGTTACCACTTTATTTTTGTTCTATTAGCATCTTTTATGTAGTGTAATGGCTTAATATTTTTGATATTTTGTTTTATACTTATATGTTAGATAGTGAACATATCCTGCTTTATTATTTCTTCAAATAATAATTTTTGATGTCTTTTTCCTTTAATTCTTTTATATGTTCATCATAAGTCATTTTACATTCATCACAATTTCTATACTTGTATTCTTTTTTTATATTATAGTTTTATAGAAAATTATTTATGATTATTTCTAATTTTATCGCATAATATTTTTAGGTTTTATAGTGGAGAATAAGTTTTTATTTTTTGCTTCAAAATATTGTGTGTATATTTTAAAGAATTATCTTCATTTTGTACATTGTTATTTCTTTTATCTTTATTTTTATTAAATAAATTATTTTTAAGAGTTTTAGGGTTATATCCATATTTTTTTTAAAATTTACTTTCATACATTGTTTTATTTTGCTTAATTGTTTCTGCTGTGTTTTACTTCTTATGAACCTACTGCATTTTTTTTTTTTGTAATTTATCTTTTTTAATAGATAATTATTTTAAATTTTATCATCATTATCTTTGTAAATTTCAATATCTAAATGTTCTATGTTGTATATTAATTCATCTTTTGCAAAAAATAATTTTATAAATATATTTATTGAATTTATTGTATATATTGTTTATAGTTCTCATTTCCAATTACTAAAATATCATCAGCATATCAAGAGTAATGAATTATTTCTATTTTAATTTTTTTTTTTAAAAATATAATGTTTTCTATTTTATTACTTGTTAAAACTGTTCATTTTTTAATTCACTAACTATTTTATAATAATTATTTTTATCTGCTATATATAAAAATCTTATCCACTTTTTGTCACACCATTTCTATTTTATCACTTTTTTTTATCTGATTCAATTATTTTTGTAGTATGTAATTTTTATTTTATTTTAATTCATTATTGAACTGTAATTATATCTTTTCTTAGGTAGGTTTTTTTAATAAAAAAATCTTAATTATCTAAGTTAATTCCATAACAATTTTTTAAATTAAGATGTAGTTTTCCATTTGTTTCTGTTTTTTTATATTATTTTTTATATTATTACCATGATTACATTTTTTAACTAAAGAAAGGATTTTTGATAGTATGCTGATTTTCATATAGTAACTTCTACATTAGTATTGGTTAGATCCTTATTCTGAAATAGAATAAACTGGTTTCTAGAAAGATTATTGGCTAATATATGTTGGATAATTTAAAAAGCTAAAAAAAAAAAAAGGCAGTATGTACTAATTACAATAAAGTTTTTGATTCAGTTGACTGGTAAATTGTGGAAGATTCTTGAGAAATGATTATACTAGGTGACCTCATTCTTATGGTAGACTACATTTTGGCAATTAGAAGTAAAATAGACTGGTTATCACATTGATTAAAGCAATTAGATAAGACTGCATATTATCACTTTAGCTGCTCACTTTGTTTTGTGAATATATGAGGAGAGAAGTCAGATTTAGAATTAGGCAAATGAGGATTCAGGATTTTTAGAAAAAAACATCTGCAAATTTACATGTGCTGAGAATTCTATATTTATGGTCAGAAATGGAGAAGATATCAAGATAATTATTATGAAATTTAAAAAAGTAAAAAAATAAATGAAAAGATAGAATTGAGACTGACTTTAAAAGTAATTAGTGAAGACATAGAAGCTACGCTACAGTTTCTATTTTTTTGAATTGCTCTTCATAATAAAGGATCTACAAGTCAAGAGATTTATCATAGCCTGACATTGGAAAGAGTTTATTGAAAGCCTGGAAAGACTTTTTAGATTTGATGATATGTCTTTAAAAAAGTAAAGATTAAAATTTAATTGCTCAGGTTATTTAGTTTCTGTAACTGTGGAATGAACAAATAACACTGAAAAAGAATAAGAAAAGTATTGTTGCTTTTCAATTATAATGCTGATAAAGATTTGTGAAATTCATAGACAGAAAGAATAATGATGTATGGATATTCAATGAGATTAGTTATGAAATTTTGTTTGAATAATGAATGTGTCATTGAGGAGTCTGAAAAACAAAGCAGATGATAGATTATTCAAGAGAATTGTCATTTATTTACTTACCAAGAGTTGACATTGATTTGATCAGCTGTAATAATATCAATAACTTTTTTTTTTCAATCACTTTTTATTTTTATTATAGTTGGCATTTCATTATAAATCTGAATAATAACTGTAATATACATTGTTTATATATATTCTAAAATTATTCTTGATCAAGCCTTAAATTTACTATTATTTTGAGGTTTTTTATAGTTATCAATATTTAATAACTCAGATTTAACTTTTGTTGTTATTGTTGTTAGGCTATCTGATATAAAATATAATAAAATTTATTTTAATTTTTAATTTTAAAGTAACTTTTGAAATTAAATTATGAATTGATTCATTTTTAAGGTATTGGCTACAGGTCTTAGTGGTTTGTATTCTTCGTTACCAAGAAAACTTGTAAATGATACAGAAGAATGGTTCCGGTTAACTAGAGATGATGTGAATTCCATTCCTGAGTTATCGGCTTTTCTTAATTCACTTGAATTTTGTAATGCTGTCATTCAGGTTGGTATAGTTTTCTAAAAAAAAAATTTCATGAATAAATATACTTTGAAACTCTCTGATTTAAGAAATAGTTATTAAGCAAAATTTTTAAGAAGACATTCCTTTCTTTTTTCTATATATAGATTTATATAGCCACTCATAGTGATTTTAAAACTACGAATGATTCCCATATACTTACTCCAGATATAGGGGACAGAATATACATTTTTCCCAACAGCTACCCTAGAATGCATATAAAATGTAATAACAATTTTTATTGCTTCATAGATGTGAACTTTATAGATTAAAAATTTATTATATATAATCTTTAATAATATGCAAATTGCAAAAAAAAAAAAAAAAAGATGTCATGTTAGATATTTGTATAATTTATATTGCATTTTTATTAATTACAGTATGACATTAATATCTTGTGAAAGTAAAAAAAAATTACTACATTTACAACTATATGTTTGAAAATATAAGTACCATGTATGAAAGTATAGCTTTTGATTTATAATCAGAAATGTAATAATCAACTGAAAGCAAAGGTACAAAAAAAAATTGTAAAATTAAAATAAAAATCATAATGCAGATAAAAAGTTAATGTTAGTTAAATATTCAATTGAATTAAACTTCTTATTGCTGAAGAGATTACATTCCAAAATATATTTTAATATCAATCTGGAAAAAAATTGTTTCAGTTTTAAAATAATCATATAACTATTAGCTGCGCTTGCAATAGTAAAAAAAGAAATTTTTAATTTATAAAAAGAAAATTCTAAAAAATATTACTAAATCTCCAGTTATTTAGGAAATATTATAAAAAAGAAATTTGTTTGTTTTGTTAAAATAATATTTCATTTTATTTTTATGCTTTTAAAATTGAAATAAAATTGTTAATAGCAAGTAAGATGATATTTATTTATTTATTATTGTTTTAAATTAAATGCAAAGGAGATAAATAAACCTTCACTTTCTGCTTTTGAATTCATAATTTATTTTTATAATTTTTTTTTCTTCACAAAATTTTTAATTTTGGGCATTATTTAATCCATATTTTTAAATAAATATATGTACTGAACAGTAAAATATTAATATTTATATATTATGTATTATTTTTATTATTGCTAATATATAAAAGTAAATACTGCTTTTTCTACTTTTATTGTGCTTGTGTAATGATACTAATTATTATAACATTATTAATAATTACACCTTTACCCTACTTAGCAAAGACAATTGGTCCCCCAAAACTCAACATATATATAGCAAGAAGATCATATAAAAAGCAAGGGTTTATTATAATGGGGAAAAATTTAGCTCATTCTTTCAGATAAAAATTATATCATAAAATTGTTAATCTTGTATTAACAAACAATTTAACCTAGTATACATAATAGTTAAAAAAAAAAAGCCTAATATGCATGTGTAAACTGTATTATATGTGTATTATGCAGATATGTACTTAAAATACATAAGAAGGGAGTAATGCAATTTTAATCTATGTAAAAAGAGGAAAAAAAACCCATTTAGCTTAAAGTTGCTCTGTCTTATAGTCGATCCATTCAGCATCCATTGGCATCCTGATTTCTGAGTCATCAGTTGCTGATTCTAAGGGCCTATCATTATCTTTTAAATCCTTTAATGATCATGGTTTTTTTTGGAGAAGTACAACAAATGTTGTTGGCTGATTATCTCTAGAAAAATTGTTTTAAATGAATGGTTGATTTGTTTCTTTGATTTTTTCTTTATAATACATATTATAGATTCTTATTCATTGATTGAAGTCATTTGTAGATTTGATATTCCAATTGAAAATGAATGTAGCTGTAAACTTTAATTTTTTTTTTATTTCACTATAATTTAGAGGGGAAAAAAAGTTTTCACTATGCTAATATACAGAAAAATAGACCCAAAAAGAGAATAAGCTTGCAGTTGATAATTTTATGTATTATCCTGCAAAATTTGTTAACTCTTGCACCTGTTATTACTATGTGATTATTCATATAGTATACGAACATGGTTGGGCTGCTCTCTGCTCACCAACACGCATTAGCCAGCGTGGTGAGTTTATTGGCTTTTTACCTCTGAGTTTAAGATCAAGAAACACCATGGTCTTTCTTCTCAGTTGCCTGATAAGGCAGAATGGATGCTTGTGTAAAAAAAATTTCATATAATTGTGACAGACAAAAATTAATCATTGCCCTTATTCCCAGGAGGCTGTAAAGTCACCAACCAAGGCAGCGGTTAGTGACCGAAGGCGAAGAGTGCTAAGAATCCCCTGATTACGGACCCACGCTGCCATTTGATAATGACTTTTTATTTAGGTACTTACAACTGCAGATCACTTTCAAACAAAGGAAGATTGCAAGAATTATAAGGAGAACTGTCTGACATTAAATGGGACATTATTGGACTTTGTGAAGTTAGAAAAAAAGATGAAGAGACAATTAATTTAAAAAGTGGACATGTACTCTATTATAAAGGCACAAATATTGGAAATACAAGTGGGTAGGATTCATTATAAATAAAAAGTGGAAGAATAACATTGTGGAGATTGATGGTGCATCGAACAAAGTGGCAAGATTAGTTATACAACTTAATAGCAGATTCCAAATGCAGATAATTCAGGTTTATGCCCCAACAAGTTCTCATAGTGATGAAGTAGTAGAAGATTTTTATATGGATGTACAAAAGGCTTTTGATCAGAGTAAACAACATTTTAAAATTATTATGGGAGACTTTAATGCTAGAATTGGTAAACAAATGAAAGGTGAAAGTGCTGTAGGTAATTTTGGTTATGGTAATAGAAATGAGAGAGGACATAGACTTGTGGAGTTTGCAGAAAAAGAAAAAAAATTTTTTTTTTTAAAAATGTTAAAAGGAAATGGACATGGAAGTATCCAAATGAAGGAACAGCAGAATTAGATTATATTTTGACTAAATAGATATTTCAACATTGTAATGTTCTTAATAAATTTAACACAGGAAGTGGTCATCGATTAGTAAGATATGTTATTAAAACAGGCAAAACTCTCTCTATATGTATAGCCACTCAGTGCAAGCCAGAGTAATCAATGGATGTCAGGAGGCTTGTGCATAAAATCCCCATCTAATGCCTGCTCATCCAATATCCTCAGACTAGTTTCTGGCTTGTAGCCATCGTCAGTGAGGTGACTTGAATCTGAGAGCACTGCACCTAGATCTTAGGATCTAATGCAACCCTCCAGCAGCCATCTTTTATCTCTACTTAACTACAAAACTATGAGTCTTAAATTGAAAACACTGTAATATTTTCAATCTAAGCTCATTAGCTTATATAATCATATAGGTCTGAACTCGTTCAGTACCTATACATCTTGGTGACTTTGGTTCTTTAATAAACATAGCCACCACTATCCTATTAGATAGGATTAAGTTTAAGCCAATAAACATCACATGATCACTATTTCTTATGCTTGCTTATAACTGTTATTAAAACAGGCAAAACTCTCTCTATATGTATTGTCACTCAATGCATGCCAGAGTAATCAATGGATGCCAGAAGGCTTGTGCATAAATCCCCATCTAGTGTCTAGTCATCCAATATCCCCAGACTAGTTTTTGGCTTGTGGACTTCGTCAGTGAGGAGCCTTGGATCTGAGAGCACTGCACCTAGATCTTATATGATATAAGCTAATGAGCTTGGATTGAAAATATTATAGTGTTTTCAATTTAAGACTCATAGTTTTGTAGTTAAGTAGAGATAAAAGGTGACTGCTGGAGGGTTGCATTGGATCCTAAGGTCTAGGTGGAGTGCTCTCAGATCCAAGGCTCCTCACTGACGAAGGCCGCAAGCCAGAAATTAGTCTGGGATATTGGATGAGTAGACACTAGATGGGGATTTTATGCACAAGCCTTCTGGCATCCATTGATTACTCTGGCTTGCACTGAGTGGCAATACATATAAAGTTATGACTGTTTTAATAACAGTTATAAGCAAGCACAAGCAATGGTGATTATGTGAAGTAAGATATGTGTTAATGCAAAACTAGTGAGACAAAAGTTATTAAGAGAAACAATATTTGCAGTTGATATTCCCAATCTTCAGAAACATTCTAATGAATTTAAATTAGAACTTACAAATTGATTTGAAGTATTAGATTTTAAACATGATTCAGATTTGAATGAAAATTAATATGAAAAAATAACTGATATACTTCTAAAAACTGCAACAAAGATAGCTGGTAGAAAAAAGGCAGCAATTGACCAATAAAATTTATTGAGACTAGAGAATTTATGAAGAAAGGAATGAATATGAAGATATATAAAAATGATGCATTAAAAAGGATTGAATATCTGAATTTTGTAAAATGGTGCAGAAAAGATAAGAAAGTATAACTGAAGTAACAAGGAAAGCTGTAGAAGAGAATAAAAGTCTCAAGAGTGTAAAACAACATTTTGGTATTAGTAGGAAATTTATATCTGTAATAAAGAAAAAATTATGGAATCATTACTAAAAAGAGATATGACATCATGAAATGGATAGGGTTTTTTTTATTAAGAATTATATAGTAATAAAGAACAAATACCTCCTATAGCTATTACATCTTCCGAATTGCCCAGAAATTTTAAATGAAGAAGTGAGACCTGCAATTAGATGTATGAAGAAGAGAAAGGCTCCAGGTAATGATGGAATTATAATTGATATACTAAAAGAAGCAGGTGAAGAAATAGAAATTTTTAGCAAAGTTATATAACAAATGTCTAAATAATAACGATGTACCGGATGATTGGAAGAATGCAGTAATAATATTAATATTTAAAAAAGGTGATAAAGAAGATATTAGAAATTACAGACCTATCAGCCTTTTATCAGTTTTATATAAAATTTTTACCAAGATAATTACAACTCCTCAACAGAGAACATTGGATTTCCACCAACCAAGAGAGCAAGCTGGATTTAAAAGTGGTTTTAGTACAGTAGATCATATCCAGGTATTGAGAGAATTTATAGAAAGGTCAAATGAATATGAGTTGTCATTATGTTTTGGATTTGTAGATTATGAAAAGGCATTTGATTCTATAAACATTTCTTCAGTGATTAAAGGATTGGATCATCAGGGTATAGATCCAGGATATTGTCATATTTTAAAGAATATTTATAAAAATGCAACAGCAACAATTACATTACATAATGATACTGGGAAAGTCAACATTGAGAAAGATGTAAGACAAGGTGACTCCATATCTCCAAAACTTTTTACAGCAGTGCTGCAAGAAGTATTTTGTGGATTAAAATGGGAAGTTAAAGGAGTGAAAGTAAATGGAGATTATTTAAGTCATTTAGATTTTGCAGTTGATGTAGTTGTTTTTGCAAATAATGCTTTAGAGCTGCAGGAAATGTTGCAGGGTTAAAAGATAAAAATAGAAAAGTAGGATTAAAGATAAATGTTAAAAAGACTAAAGTAATGTTTAATGAATTTTCTCAAAATATGAAAATAAAGATTGATTATAATGGATGAAATTAATCATAGAATTATACTTGGTTGGAGTGCTTTTGGTAGAAATAACTTGATATTAAAAGGAAATATGCCTATGTGTGTTTGAAAAGGAACGTTTTTAATAAATGTGTTTTACGAGTTCTTATTTATGGATCTGAGACTTAGACACTTAATAGAAGAGCAATACAGAGACTTCAGGCCACTGAAAGAAGTATGGAGGGTTGCATGTTGGGAGTAATAAGAAGAGATCGAAAACACAACATATGGGTAAGAGAACAAACAGGTGTTACTGAACTCACTGAAAAAATTTAAAAGACTGTAGTTGGGCTGGACATATTGCTAGAAAAGATGATAATAGATGGACCATTGAAATCTTAAACAGGATTCCAAAAGATTGTAGAAGACCCAGAAAGAGACCAGATGTGAGATGGATGGAAAAGAGAAGCTAAAGATCAGAAAAGATGGATTGAACTTGGAGAGATCTTTTATCCTGCAGTGGATTGATAATGGTTGATGATGACATTACCAAATCGTAATTGTGCAGTTAATTTGAAAAAATAAAAGCTCTAACATATTAAAAAAATAAAAATAAACTGTATCTAATGTATTCTGTGCCTGCATATTGTAATCAATATTTAATACTTTTTTTAACAATATGTACTACATAGTTGTAAATAAGCAGTAAATTATATAGAAATATATTATGTTGGCATTTTTTTTTTTGGTCATGCAATTTTCCATTTTACTAAATGCAATAGCCATTATTTTTTTGAGATGAGTTAGCAATTTTTCGAATAATGCATTACTTGTGGAGACAGAAATACAAACTACTTAAATAAGTATTTAACGGTATGATTCTTATTCAATTTGCCTATATTGCATTTTCAAGTTAGAAAATTTATTATTGACTGCATGAAATTATGCTCACATTTTTTAAACTGTAAATTGGGCATACTAATAATTTCGATTTGATAGAAATTAATATTCATTAAGATTTTAATCCAAAATTGATCAACTGAATACTTTAGTTAATATTTACACTGAAGATAATTTAAAATTATGTATTGATAGTATATGACTAAAATTTATTTTTAGTTTTTTGCTGAATGAAATTTTCAATTTTTTTTTTTTTTGTTTCCATATTCTTATATATTAGTGATAATGGTTCCTAATTTCTGAAACAAATTATGAGATGTTAAGTATTATTTTTAATTTAGCTTTAGTAATTTTTGATCGTATAAAGTTCATTTTTACTTGCATAATCCATGTAATCATTTTTTTTTTTTTTTCAAAATAAACAATTATGATTTCTAAATTACAATATGATGATTGTAATTTTTGCCGAAGCTAAGTAACTTTCATAAGAATTTTCAATCATAAAAGTGAATAAATACAGTATACAGCTTTTAAACGAATGTACACATTTAAAAATTTAATACTGTATATATCCTTAAAATATGATTTTGATTCTTTATTGTACTGAATGAAACACTTCTTTTTTGGGTTTTGTAATCATTAACAATGAACATCTCTACTTTGATTATGTCATTAATAAAGTACAGATTCATTTTCTTGCAAGGGTGCTAGATGTAAAATAAATAAAATACTGTTCTGTACATTCATTAATTGTATTTTAAGTTTATAAATTAAATATTGTATACAGCATTGTAATATTGTGTATTATGAATAAACTATGTACCGTACAATTTCAGAGTGGAAGTCACTACAGATGGTCCTCTACTTTCATACCTAATTGGTTCCTGAAATGTGTAGGGAAATGTACCAAAGTAGATAAATGTAAAAAAAAACTTCAAAAATTGTTATTAAAATATTTATTTTTTGATGAGATGTATCGGCATACACACAACACTATTGATTAGTATCTGGTGTTTTCTTTATAAATTTATCAAAAAATAGTTGAATTGAACTCTTCTTTTTCTTTTCTTGATAAAAAGTTCTGTAATACGTTGTGCCTTTTTCTATTGTTCTTCGTATGAAATAGTGAATCGTATGAATGTTTTATGTATGAAAGTTGAGGTATTTGCTTTTGGATGAAAAATCACTTTGAAATTTTTTTTTGAGAATGTTATAATGAAAATAGTGGATACAAATTGATGATAATCATTATTGTGAATCCTCTCATAAAAACCAAGTACTAAATGAGGTATTGGTGTATATGTTAGAGTATATTTATTATTTAAGTTATTTTGTTTAATATTTTTAGAAAAATTCAAATTTTATACTTTCAAATGCATTTATGTGTTAATAATATACTTTCAAATTTATTTAACTATTAATAATAGCACACAGGTTAATATCAGATACTTGAGTGTGTTTAAAGGGGTTTAAGTTGAATGTATCTAGAAAAAGTAAATAAAGTTGCAATTTTTTAAAAAACAATTAGCAAATTCAACTAAATAATGGAAATAATTCAGTATATAACTACAAGTAAAATCTTATCATCGCAATCATTGCAGTATTATTTATATGAGAAATTGGCTCACCTTGATCATGAATTCAGTTACAGTATTTTTTTAGAACCAATCTATTGTGAAGAAATGAAGCTTTTATGTATATACTTTTTAATAAAAAACATTTAAAAAAAAAATATTTATGTTAAATTAAGTTTGATCTTTTTTCAAATTTTTTTTGATGCAGTAACTGCACGAGTCCTAAGATTCAGTATATTTTGTTCCAAGACCTCCTAGAAGATATGAATAATCGATTGGCTCCAGTTAAATAAAACCACTTAAAACACACATATTATAAGTATGGATATCTTAACATATATTTTGGGGGGAGGGGGGGGGAGTGATGGTAGAACATCATCATTCCATAATCAACAAAATGTTTATGGGCATAGAAACAGTATTTAAGCTGGAAATAAATAATAAAGAAATTATAAACATAACAATATCACCAGAATTAATCAAATCAATAGCAATCTTTTGTAATTGGATTTAAAAGAGTCAAAATCTAAGCTAATTATCTTCTAGACAATGTCAAATTTAGGGCATAATATAAAAGCAATTAGTGGCATGCACATATTTAAGTGCTAAAGTTACAATAATGAACATATATAATGAGATATAATAAACATAAAAAATGCTGAAATCAAAGTATAATTTTGATCATCATTAATGTTCATGGTCACCTGATATACTGGCTATCAATAAAATAATTATCATAAAGTGAATGAACTTTAAAGATGATGTTTATCTTTGCACCATCCAGAGAACAACCTGGATGTCCAAACAGAAACATTTATCTCTTACATCTATATAAATTAACCAGTATTGCTCGTGACTAGCTTGGGATGCAAGGATCCTAGGGATTATGACTGTGAACAAGAGAAAATACAAATATATAATATAGTACTTTAAATCCATTTTTCTATTAAATAACTTCACTGAAATAACTTAAAACAAAGATAAATTTATTACTTAGAAATAATAACAATAAACATGAAATTAAAGGTTCTAGATAAATACTTTGCATATAATAAAGATGTATATGAGAGATTGTATTTTCAGGGTCATTTGTCTTTTATTATATCTTTATTTATATATATTTAAAAAGAATGGGGAAGTATGGAGATGTTTATTATATCTATAAAGATATTACATACGGTACAGAGAAAGGTGAATAACTCCATATGTGTAAATATATATATATATATAAAAATTTTTTTTTTAAAAATCAGATATATTAATCTTTAACTGAGGTTTAAAGTTCATATCTGTGCTAGAGATAATCTATAGTTTCGAAAATGATTAGTAATAATCATTAGTGTATTTATCTGAAATGGATGGCGTCAAAGTTGTGAGTGGAGGAAGTTTGACAATGGTTAACGAAAATGTAACATTTTACTCTATATAAATACTTTGCATATAATAAAGATGTATATGAGAGATTATGACCTGGGTCAACTGATGAGTGCTGGTTCAGCACGAAATGCATCTTGGGGGTCATTTGTCTTTTATTATATCTTTATTTATATGTATTTAAAAAGAATGGGGAATTATGGAGATGTTTATTATATCTATAAAGAAATTAAAGGTCTTAAATATTCTATTATACAAGTACTTCATTTTGATTTTGATTTATAAATAATAGAAAATATGTTATTGTGGTATACTTACAGATATATAAATATAAGTTTGCATGACACACGCACACACACACATATATAAGATGTCTGTATTTCTTCAAAGCAATATATGTAATTATATAATTGAATATTTATAAATACAGTAATCAGAAATATATTTTAAAAATTTTATTCACTTAGGAGAGGCTTTCAACTATCCTTGTAGTCTTTATTAGTTGACAAAGACTAAGAAGATAGTCGAAAGCGCTCCTAAGTGGATAAAATTTTTAAAATATTTTTGTATTTATAAATATTCAATTATATAATTACATATATATAACATAGACATGCCTGTATGATAACACAAAATATTTCAATAATTATTTAGCTAATGAAAATTATCCTGCCGTAATAATACGTAAGTGCATGGATATAAATATATGTCGGCACACTATAATAAAAAAAAAATTTCATTTGTCAATAATATATTATACATCATTAAACAAACATGTTCCAATATGTTTAGACTTGGTCGTATTCTAATATAAAATATTTTGGGCAATTAATTTTACTTATTTTAGTCTACAAATAAAATTTAACACACTTTAAGTATAAACGAATATTTTTGTTTTCGTTAGAATAAGAAACCTTACCCTGTCTCTTTGAATGTCCCTAGATAATTATTATTATTATTATATACTCATCAAAAGTATTGTCTTATCGACAAGTCCAGAGAGTAGTCACATCGTCCATTTTTGCATTCCATTCTCTTCATTGCCCAGTTTTTCAATTTAACGTAATTTATCCTATTACTTTTTTCCATCTTTTCTTTTTGCTTCCACTCACCATTCCCTCCAAAACATCTTTTATTAAATTATACTTTATTCTTAATATATGTTCAATCCAGCTTCTCTTTCTAATTTTCTCAATCAGTTTGCTTTTTTTATTTACTATTTTCAAAATCTCATTTGTTATTTTATTCATTTGACTTATTTTTTCCATTCTTCTCCTGTTTACATCTCAAAGGTTTCCTATCTATTGCTAATTTTGTTACTCACTGTCTATATTTTACACATATAATAGTACATTTTACACATAGCATTTAATTAATCTTTTTCTTAATTCTCTCTTCTAAGTTTCACAAAATATTTTCTTTCTCTTTATAAATGCCTCTTTTGTCAATGCTATTCTTTTAATTTCATCTTCATTTCTTCCATCCTCATTCAACCAACGACTAAATATCTAAATCCCTTTACTTGTTGAATTATGTTATCATGGATTTCAATTTGTAGTCTTTTTGCATTCTTCCCTATCCATAAATACTTTGTCTGCTCAACATTAATCTTCATTCTATATTCCATACATTCTTCCTCCAGTTTATTCAATATATTCTGAAGACACTTTTTATTCTCAGTTACAAGAGCTATATTATCTTCAAATCTTGTACATTTATTATTCTATCCCCAACATTTGCTCCTCCACAGTCTAAATAATTATTTAACATGTCTTCTAAATAAATTTTAAAAAGAACAAGTGATATACTGCATCCTTGCCTAATTCTTCTTTCCATATTCATTTCATCAGTTTCATATTCTCCAGTCTAATTCTTATTCTTTGCTCAGTATATATATTTCAAATCAATCTCCTTTTTTTTCCAAAATACTTTTTTATTTTTTAAGATAGTTATACGTTTATTCCAGATTACTCTATCAAATGCTTTTTTCACAAAATATATACCTATTCCTTTTTCAATATATCTCTCTGCCATTGTTTTAACAACACCAATAGCATCTCTTGTACTTTTCCCTTTCTGACAACCAAACTGTTCTTCTCCAATAACTCTTTTAGTTAAAATCCTCAATAAAACTTTAGAAGCATGAGAACATATTTTATACTACCAGTCTTAATTGTAAATAAATTATTTTAAGTTAAGAAATATTATTTATTTTTTTAAAAATCTAGCAGGAAAGTTATTTTAAAACTGATTTATTTTCCTTCTGTTAATTTCTTGATCTAATACTTTATTTCTTTTTAAAAGTTATTTTGTTTTCAACTTCTGTCCTCTAATTTTTTAAAAAAGTTATTTGAAATCTATTTTCACTATTGCTTTAAAATTGTTTAAGTATTTTTATTATGAAAAATTTTCCTATTATAAACGAAAATCAGCTCAAGTAAAATAACTTATGTGGAATAGATTTTTTTCTTCAGTCATTAGAATTATATTTCACAATATTTATACAACTTTCCTTTGTGTTTCCATTCATATTGTATAAAACAGCAAACATATAATAATGCATAGCTTTGGATCTTGTGGTCATGTCTGGGATAGGCAAATATCAGGTAAGTCTTTGTGATTTTCAACTTCATTTAATTTCATAACCTGTTGGATTACAGCAGAGAAGTAGTCCTTCTCACATATGTTCTATAAATTCACAGAGAAGAGGTCTCTATTTTTGTGAAATTTAAACTCAACCAACATTGAGACTGGCAATGTATCTTTGGACCTGACTTTCAACATACACTACTCCAGCATTCTCTGTAGTCTAATAACTTACTAACAATCTTTAATTTGAGCCCATTATTTATAGTCTATAGTGGAATTTGAAAACAGGGTAACTAACTAAGATTTTTTTTTTTATATCTTAATTTAAAAAACAACAACATGATAATTTAATTACATCACTCTGTTTTCCAATTCACATTAATTAAAATCAATTTTTGTCTAAAATTTTTTCTTAATTCTTCAAACAAAAATAGTCTATAAGATTAATTACAATCAAAGTACTTTGTTAAAAACAAACTGTTTTCTAAAATATTTTACATTTAATGCCGTAGAAATAGATAATGAAATTTTATAATGAAAACAAACTTGTTTTAGTTTTTTTTTTTTTATATTAAAATCAGAATTAAATAAAACAGTGAATAATGTTTAGCTATCATGTGACATGATATTAAATTTATCAATAGTTGCAAACTGTTTTATCATGTGTAACAGTCTTCCTAAATTTATCTTTTATAGATATAAACTCAAATAATTTTAATGAAAAATATATTTCTAAATATAATGAAAAAACTTAATATCAAGTCAAATAGGATCTAGTAATTTTTTAATTTAGATTTGTTGTTCCAACAATTTTGAACTACAAATCTGAACAACAAATCTAGATTGAACCCATAACTATTAACAACTTTTCAGAGTATAAGGCTTATATATGTGAATAATTAGAAATGTAGTATTGCATATAACATTAAATTTTTGTAAAATATACATTCATTATGATTCTGATATGTATATTTTTTCTGAATTTGAAGAATAATTTGTTGGAAATAATGATGAATCTTTTGAATATGAAACTTTTCTCATCATAAATTTTTAAAGTTGAGATGCAAATTGAACTACAGTTAGAATCTAGATAGCTTTGCATTGTAAACATTTGGCATTCTCCCTCTACCTTTGATTGCCTTTCAAACACAAGAAATAATGATTTCTTGCTCACATATATCCTCACATAAAATAAATTTCAAATAAATTCAAAATAATTGGAAAAATTTTTTATCAGCATATACATCAGTTTTGCATCCATTCTATTCAAGCAATGTCTAGCATTTGTCTGGTGGCTTACACTATCATTATAGTTTTGGTTATAAATTCCTACTTCAATATACAAATTTCAGCCCTTATGACAATTTTATAAATAAAATGTGCATTGAAAAAAAAAAAATCAAATGATTAACTTCTGCATCCATATATATATATATATATATTTGCAATATTTATTTGAAATAAGAGACCTAAGAAATATTATCATAGAAGACATTGATCTAAAACTTTTCTCCAAAATTTTAAAAAAAGGTACAAACAATAGTTGTGGCAAGATTTTTTTGCGTGCATAATCTTGCTACATTAGAGTTTAATGCTTAAAAAGATAAAGCTAATGATATTTACATCATACAAGCTGACTTCAAATTAATATTTAAGATAGTCATAAAATTTCTGATTAAGTTGAGTAAGTGATTTCATGATATTCTTGTGAGCCATTTATAATTATATAACCATCTGAAAATTTTTATTTAAAAACTATGTCTGCCACTGTGCTCAGTTAATTATATTTATTTTTTGATTAAGAAGATTAACATGCATTCCAGTCTTTTTCTACTTCATGCTTGCCATATATAGATATATACATACAATATCTTTTCTTAATTTTCAGGATATCTCCTCATTCTTATTGAATTTTAATCATTGATGAATTCTTATTCAGTTAAATGCTATTTTTGAAGGATGTACTTGACTTTCTAACATCTCCGTCAACACTTCTCAATTTGCTGTTAAACATGTCAAAGATTAAAGTTGAAAAAAAATAAAATAAAATTATTATTACGAAGTAAGAAATACCTTTAATGTGATTTTCCTATATTGTTTTATTCAATTTTAATCTAAATGAG
This sequence comes from Epiperipatus broadwayi, assembly GCA_028023455.1. Classification (NCBI taxonomy): domain Eukaryota; kingdom Metazoa; phylum Onychophora; class Udeonychophora; order Euonychophora; family Peripatidae; genus Epiperipatus; species Epiperipatus broadwayi. The sequence continues at coordinate 9,706,628 of JAQFVV010006222.1, forward strand.
AATTTTTAATATAATAATATTTAATGTTCTAGTCCAAATTTAAAGTATGGAGTATATTGTAAGAATTTATTGAAATTGATATGTTAAGAATATGAGGTAAATATGCTTTCATGAAATTCTTTTGAAAAAAAGATTATTATATATACAATCATTGTCATCATTGCTGAGAAGTACATATGATGTTACTAGTGTTAACTCTTTTAGCAACTATATTATAGAACTATGGTAGTCTAAAACTTATTTATCATAAATTATGATTTATATTAAAGCAAAATCACAATTATGTTTTTAATATAGAAGAGCCATTTAACTTTTTATTTTCTCCTATACACTTAATGGACAGTATCTCAATATGAAAATTCTCAATTGCATATCAGTTTGTGTAAGTATTTTTAGAATGAGTTAAATATTTAGTCTGACAAATATTTACATTTAGGTTTTTTTTTTCAGTAATCTAAAGCCCTATTGATATCTTGAAAATATTTGAAATTCATTTTCAATTTATGTTAATCTTTTTTGGGATTTGGCAAACTATTACTGATTTGTAGCAAATTTGTAAAAAAAAGGATATATGCTAAAATCCTCTACCCACATAACATTTTCATTCTCAAAACAATCTAATTCATTAGTTATAATTTGTCACTTGATATAAAAAATATGAAATACTGGAAAGTAAGAACTATAGATAAATATGGATTTATCTTATTGTATTAGTTGTGCAATGTGGTAATATTTATTCCATGTAACCTCTTACTGATAATGCAAAAGCTAACTTGTAATAGTATTTCTATTATAGCTTATTGACTAATCTTTTTTTATTTTATCTTTTTTCATTTAATTAGAATCTATATAATTTACTTCTTTTTATATGTTATTTGTAATTTTTCCATTGCTTAAATTATTTCATTTTAATTTACTGTAAAAACTTAATTATTGTTTAGTGTTTTTGTTTTGTTAAATTTATATAATTTATTTTTTATTAATGCAAGTCATTTCAATATGGAAATAAAAAATTATATTTTTGTATTTCATAATTTAAAGTTTTATATAAAAATGTATATATATTTAATATTCTGACTTGATAATGTAATAAAATGTATATTAAATGTTATTTATTTATTTATTTCATTTGTTTGCAGCTGGCACATCCTCTTGTTCAAACACAGCTTTTAGATTATGTTTATCAAGGATTTCTCTTACCTGTTCTAGGACCTGCTTTACATGAGGTAATTACATAATATTTTAATTTGTGCATTATTCCAATTTTCTTTTTTTCAGTTATTAGTTTTTTTTTTTTTTTTCGAAATTAAATGTTAAGTCTTCAAAATCTTTAGTTATTATTTCCTTTGCTTGAGTATATATATATTTGTATATATATTAAAGCAAAGATATATATATATTTTCACACATTAATTTATACATCAATATGTACAAAAATATACAAATATATTTGTGTAACATTCATGCATATATATATAATCACCAAAATTACTCCAAATTCACACCTCAGCCAGACTAGCTAAGAAAATAAACTCTAAAACACTAACAGTGGTTTCACTGCTATAAGCTGACTTAATATTTGTAAAGAACTACAAAATAGCAACATATTTAAACCAAACATTATCCATATTTCCACTTCCCATATACCCTTAGTATTATAAGAACTTTTATATATATTGCTTACAATAGTTCTTTCATATACACTTTAATGCAAACAAATTTTCTTAAAAACTTCTTTATTTTCCTTACAGTTTCGACTGTCCAGCAGTCTTCCTCAGAGCTCTATGCATCACTGCTTTGAAGCATAGAGCTCTGATGAAGACTGCTGGACTGTCAAAATTGTAATGAAAATAAAGAAGTTTTTAAGAAAATTTGTTTGCATTAAAGTGTATATGAAAGAAGTGTTGTAAGCAATATATATATGAATATATGAAGATATGCAGAAAACGTGAAAGAGAAGAATAAGAGAATATACTTTTGACAAGAACTTTTAAATAAGTTAATTGCTTCAGAACCATAAATTTTTAATAATAAAGATTCTTTAATTCTTTCCTTATTTTATTTCTCTCAAAGAAGATAACCTTAGCTTCACCAAAATTAATAGTGTGGCCTGCATCTTTTTCATGGATATATAAAGCAGAACTATTTGTATTTATTTATATATATATATATTGCAGTTCTGTTTTATATATCTATGAAAAAGATACAGGTCACACTATTAATTTTGATGAAGCTAAGGTTGTCTTTTTTGAGAGAAATGAAATAAAAAGAAGAATTAAAGAATATTTATTATTAAAAATTTATGGTTCTGAATCATTTGACTTATTTAAAAGTTCTTTTAAAATTAAGGGTGTATAGGAAATAAGTGGAATTGTGAATAATGTTTAGTTTAAAGATGTTGTTATTTATAATTTTTACATTTGCGAAATCTGCTTGTAGCACTGAAACTATTGGTAGTGTTTTAGAGTTTATTTTCTTGGTTAATCTGGTTGAGTTTTGAATTTGGGTAATTTTGATTATTTATTGACTAGTTTAGCTTTATGCTTTTAATGTTTATATATATATTAAAGCACTTCATGGAGTAATGCTAGTGCACTCACTTGCTTTGCCTATGGTTTAGGTTAATATAGGCCAGATAAACTGGAACATTTTTTCAGATTCAAATCACATTTGTAAACCAAATATTGGTATGTAAATGTGTGTTTAGCTAATCTTAGGATTAAAAAAGGAGTGAAAATGTTCAAACCCTACTGGTATATAATGCCATCACCTTCACTTTTTCTTTATGATGGATTTTAGGAAAGGCCTTTGCCTTCTGGAGCTCTTTAAAAGCTAAATTATTCTTTATTAGCCTATATATGTATATTTAAACAAAATAGTAAGAATGATTTATTTATTTCTGCCTAAATAAAAATAAAAAATAATAGAGAAAGTAAAATATAGTTGAGACATTCTAATTTTGAATATTCATTTTCTATAAGAATAAATGCTGTATCATTGTACATCATAACTTTCTTAAATCATTGCATTGTATTGTGTACCTTGTATAGAATTTGCTAATAAGGGATACCACTATCAGTTGAACCATATGAAATGAGAATTGCAATTTTGGGTACTTTCTGGTTAGCTGCAAAGCCGCTAGAGGTGCTGTTTCTGTGTAAACACACAGAAATATCCAGAGTAAGGGCCAAAAAAGCAGATGATGCAAATTCCAGCCGCTAGATGGCGTTGTTCATTATGCGTATGCACAGGAAGCTTCCACAAGCTGGCTGGCAGCAAAAATGCCCAATTGGTGGCGCTGGTTGCAATGTGTAAGCCCATTTAACTTACATCGTCTGCTACCAGCACTACCAAGAACCTAGGTGGCGCTGATTCCTGTAAACAGATCTAGTTTACATCGTCTGCTACACCAAGATTCTAGCCCACTCTGTTGGGTGGCGCTGTTTCTCCACGTTTACACACGGAGAAACAGCACTCTCTAACCGCAATATTATTGCAAGGGTAACGTCTACGCACATATTACTTAAAACATACGCAGCGTATAATATAAAGGTGTCAATAATGTAGAAGTCACATCTATTTAAATCTGCTTTGATTGTTAATACTGTTACATGAAATTTCATCCTGTCATAAATCCATTTATTTTACATTCATTGTTTTTAAAAATAGATCTTTTTTTTTTTTAATTCTTTTTTCTAAAAATGATTTTTTTTAAAAATCAAAATATGACCACGACTATTTACATTTGCTTCCACCACGTAACATTCTAATTTCACCTGATTTTAAATTAATTTATTTTTTAGAAACGATCTTTTTTTAAAGATTATTTTATGTAAAAATAATTTAAAAAAAAAAAGAAAGTAATCTTTACAGCACTGTAATCATTAATCAAAATAAATAATAGTTTATTAGTTGATATCTCCGTTGTTTTGTATATATTAAAGTTTGTCTAGTTAGAAATTCATTTATAGATTCTTTAAAACATCTAGCTACTCGCAAAAATCTGTAGAGATTACAAACAGTAAATAAATTCAAGTATAATTATTAATAATTCTTTTAAGTTTGCCAGTGTTTGTTTTGATGACAATCTCGTAAGTTAATAATTGTTGAAATCTACGGAAAATGCTATAATACATCGTAATGAGAATTGTAGACATATCATTCAAGTATAATTTCAAGTCGCTACAAAGCTTTTATGAACTGTCATTTTAGTAATGGTTATTAGAATTTGTTAATAATCATAACCTAAGATTGATCATATAATATCAGAGGAAAAAAAAAAGAACTTTACTTATGTAGACTGCTGGAAGTGATGAAGAGAAAAATAAATATGCTATCAATTAATGAAGCTGAGAAATTGTCAACAATACAATCTATCATCATCATCATCAACCATTACCAATCCACTGCAGGATGAAGGTCTCTCCAAGTTTAATCCACCTCCAATCTTTAGCTTCTCTTCTCCACATCACCCATGCACACTTTCTTATTTCATCTATCCATCTCACATGTGGTCTTTTCCTGGGTCTTCTACAATCTCTTGGAATCCAGTTTAAGATTTCAATTGTCCATCTATTATCATCTCTTCTAGCAATATGTCCACTTTAATCTTCTAAATTCTTTCAATATAATCAGTTACACCTTATTGTTCTCTTACTGATATATTGCGTTTTCGATCTCTTTTTTTTACTCCCAACATGCATCTCTCCATACTTCTTTGAGTGGTCTGAAGTCTGTATTGCTCTTCTATTAAGTGTCCAAGTCTCAGATCCATAAGTGAGAACAGGTAAAACATATTTATTAAAAATCTTCCTTTACAAACACATAGATATATTTCCTTTTAGTATCAAGTTATTTCTACCAAAAGCACTCCAAACAAGTTTAATTCTATGATTAATTTCATCCATTATGTTTCCATCTGTATTAATAATCTGACCAAGGCATTTGTAACTGTTAACTTCTTCTAACTCATTATAAACAATCTTTATTTTCATATTTTGAGAAAATTCATTAAACATTACTGTAGTCATTTTAACATTTATCTTTAGTCCTAATTTCATCTGATAACTACTGCAACATTTCCTATAGATCTAAAGCATTATTAGCAAAAACAACTACATCATCTGTGAAATATAAATGACTTAAATAATCTCCATTTACTTTCACTCCTTTAGTTTTCCATTTTTATCCACAAAATACTTTTTGCAACACTGCTATAAAAAGTTTGGAAATATGGAGTCACCCTGTCTCAATGGTGACTTTACTAGTATCATTATGTAATCTAATTGTTGCTGAAATATTCTTAAAATATGACAATATCCTGGATCTATACTCTGATGATCCAATCCTTTAAGAAATGTTTATAGAATCTAATGCCTTTTCATAATCTACAAATCCAAAACATAATGACAACTCATATTCATTTGACCTTTCTATAACTTCTCTCATTACCTGGATATGATCTACTGTACTAAAACCACTTTTAAATCCAGCTTGTTCTCTTGGTTGGTGGAAATCCAATGTTCTCTGTAGACGAGTTGTAATTATCTTGGTAAAAATTTTATATAAAACTGATAAAAGGCTGATAGGTCTGTAATTTCTATTATCTTCTTTGTCACCTTTTTTAAATATTAATATTATTACTGCATTCTTCCAATCATCCCGTACATCTTTATCATTTAGACATTTGGTATATAATTTTGCTAAATTTTTTTCTATTTTCTCACCTGCTTCTTTTAATATATCAATTATAATTCCATCATTACCTGGAGCCTTTCATTTCTTCATACATTTAATTGCATGTCTCACTTCTTCATTTAAAATTCTGGGCAATTCGGAAGATGTAATAGTTATAGGGGGTACTTGTTCTTTATTACTATATAATTCTTGATAAATGTCTTTCTCACATTCCATCATGTCTGTCATCTTTTTTTTTAGTAATAGTTCTATTTTTTACAGTTTATTGTTGAAACATCTTTTTTTCAAATAACAAGTTGTTTTCCACTTTTGAGATTTTTATTTTCTTTCATAGATTTCTTGCCAATTCAAAATTATCTTATAATGTAATTAATTCTTTTTTATATCATTTTACAAAACTGTAAATACTCAATTTCTTTAATGTATTATTTTTAAAATTTTTCATATTTTTTAATACATTATTTTATCTCAGTAGAAAATTTATTGATCAATTGTTTCTTTTTTATACCAGCTATCTTTCTTGCAGTTTTTACTAGTGTACCAGTTATCTTCATATTAATTTTATTCATTTCTGAACAATGTTTAAAATCTTTTAATATTTTAAAACAATTTTACAAGTTCTAATTCACATTCATTAACTTGTTTTATAAGATGAATATATTAACAATTGCTAATACTATATTGTTTAATATTTTTTTTCTCTAGATTTATATTAACATATAACTGACATCTTACTAACTAATAATCACTGCCTATGTTCAGTCTATTAAAAATATTAGTCTTGAAATACATATTTTTTCATGAGTCAAAATATAATTCAATTCTGCTGCACCTTCATATGGATGCTTCTATGTCAATTTCTATACCCTCTATCATATCTATCAAAATAATCAAATTTACCCTTAGCTCTTTCATCTTAGAGACATATACCAATTCTAGCATTAAAGTTTTTAAGATATTGTTAGTCTAATTAAAAGAATTTTGTACATTCATATAAAAATTCTCTTTTTTTCATCACAATGAAGTTGTTGAAGAATGAAACTGAATTATCTGTATTTGTTATTTTGCATTAAGTTGAAAAATTAATATTACCAAACCACCTGATATAACACTAAAGACCACAATGTTATTCTTTCACTTTTTATTTAAAAAGAATCTCATTTCACTTATGCTTTCAATATTTGTTTCTTTGTTGTAAAATATGTATCTACTTTTTAAATCAATAGACTTTTTTCATTTAACTTCATAAACTTCAAAATTATATGGTTTACTTTTAATCTGTTCTTCCAATCTGTGCAATCTTTTATTGCTTTAAAATAATCCAAAATAATTAAAGGTCATCACTAAATGGTGGCCTAGGTCCATAATCAGGGGATTCTTAATACAGTTCCCCCTTTAGGATGCTAACTGCTACCTTGACTGGCAACTTTACAATTTCCTGTAAATAAGAGTCATAATTAGTTTTGTTTATCATGATTGTAAATATTTATAAAAAAGCTTGCTCACAAACATCTTCAAAAAAACTTAACCAATATTTCAATTAGAACTATCAGGCAACTGAAAAGAAAGATTATTAAATTCAGAGATAAAAGCTAGGAAACTCACCACTTTGGCTGATATGTGTTGTGAGCAGCTTATACAGTTTGTTTATTATATAAATAATTATTTAATAATAGCAGTTGCAATGACAGGAATATATAAAGGTATATTAGACATTAAGTACTATTGAATAACATAATTTAAATTTAAATTGTACAAATTCCAAACTGCACTTAAATTAAAAACAGTCAGATTATCAGTTCATCAGTGAGTCTCTGTTGTTATTAAAATATGCCCCTTCTATTTTCCATTTGCATTATCTATGTGTTTAGATCTTAGAAAAACATATTGTCATAATTTGATTTAAATAATATAACAATCATTGACAGTGAACAGAATGAAAGGAATTGGAAAATAAAAATAGTATGATTTATTAATATTATCTCAATAACTAATTGAAAATTCAACAATATTCAATTGAAAGCAATTTCAATTATATGAAAAAAAATTATATTAAATTATTTTTTTACATTTCATTTAATTATTTAATATATTGCTATTCTAAAATTTTCTTTTTTGAAGAGGATACTTTGCACCAAAATGCATTTAACTTATTAAGTATGTGCTTCTGTCAATAATAACTGTTGGAAAACAAGTTAGTATATATTTTAAAATATATATGTTTTTAATTATATTTCTACAAATTATATTTTTCAAATTTAAATAAGAAAATTAAAAATATATATATATTAAAACATTTAAAATAAAATAAACAATTTTGACAATTTTCTTTTTTATAATTAATGACATAATGAGTGTCTATACTTTACAATTGTTAATATATTCATCTTATAAAACAAGTTAATGAACGTGAATTGGAACTTGTAAAATTGTTTTAAAATATTAACAGATTTTAAACATTGTTCAGAAATGAATAAAATTAATATGAAGATAACTGGTACACTAGTAAGAACTGCAAGAAAGATAGCTGGTATAAAAAAGCAACAATTGATCAATAAATTTTCTACTGAGATAAAACAATGTATTAAAAAAAAATATGAAAAATTTTAAAAATAATCCATTAAAGAAATTGAGTATTTACAGTTTTGTAAAATGGCATAAAAAAGAATTAATTACATTATAAGATAATTTTGAATTGGCAAGAAAATCTATGAAGGAAAATAAAAATCTCAAAAGTGGAAAACATCTTGTTATTTGAAAGAAAGATGTTTCAACAATAAAAAGTAAAAAAAAATAGAACTATTACTAAAATGGAAGATGACAGACATGATGCAATGTGAGAAAGACATTTATAAAGAATTATGTAGTAATAAAAACAAGAAAACAAAGTATCTATTACAGTTACTAAATCTTCTGAATTGCCCATGATATCTATGCAGAAATGAAAGGCTCCTTAAAATGATAAAATAATAAGTGATATCTTAGAATGAGATGAAAAAATAAAAAAAATATTAGCTAAATTATATATTAAATGTCTAAATGATATCAAATGATTGGGAAAATTTGGTAATAATACTGATATTTTGAAAAAGTAATAAAGAAAATATTAGCACAGAAGGAAGTATTAAAAAATACAGATTTTCAATCCTTTACCAGTTTTATACAAAATCTTTATCAAAGTAATTACAATTTATTTATAGCAAACTTTGATTTAACAAAATTTTTACCAAGATAATTACAACTCGTGTACAAAGAATATTGTATTTCCACCAACCAAGTGAACAAGCTGGATTTAAAAATGGTTTTGGTACAGTAGGTCATATCCAGGTATTGAGAAAAGTTGTAGGTTATGAAAAGACATTTGATTCTATAAACATTTCTTCAGTGAGTAAAGGATTGGATCATCAGGATATAGATCCAGGATATTATCATATTTTAAAGAATATTTCAGCAACAATAAGATTATATATTATACTAGTAAAGTCAACATTGAGACAGGGTGACACCATATCTCCAAAACTTTTTACAGCAGTGTTGCAAGAAGTATTTTATGGATTTAAATGGGAAACTAAAGGAGTGAAAGTAAATGAAGATTATTTAAGTCATTTAGATTTTGCAGATGATGTAGTTATTTTTGCAAATAATGCTTTAGAGTTTCAGGAAATGTTGCAGGAGTTCGCAGATGAAAGTAGGACTAAAGGTAAATGTAAAAAAGACTACAGTAATGTTTAATGGATTTTCTTAAAATATGAAAATAAAGATTGATTATGATAGGTCAGATGATGTTAACAGCTATAACTATCTTAATCAGATTATTAATACAGATGAAAACATAATGGATGAAATTAATCATAGAATTAAACTTGGTTGGAGTGCTTTAAGTAGAAATAACTTGGTGCTGAAAAGAAATATGCCTATGTGTTTAAAAAGGAAGGTTTTTAATAAATATGTTTTACCATTTCTCACTTATGGATCTGAGACATGGACACTTAAAAGAAGAGCAATACAGAGACTTCAGACCACTCAAAGAAGTACAGAGAGATGCATGTTGAGAGTAACAAGAAGAGATTGAAAATGCAATATATGGGTAAGAGAACAAACTGGTGTTACTGATCTTATTAAAAACATTAAAAGACTGAAGTGGAGCTGAGCTGGACATATTGCTAGAAGAGATGATAATAGATGAACAATAGAAATCTTAAACTGGATTCCAAGAGATTATAAAAGACCCAGAAAGAGATCACGTATGAGATGAATGGATGAAATAATAAAGTGTGCAGGAGTGGTGTGGAGAAGAGAAGCTAAAGATCAGAGAAGATGAACTTGTAGAGACCTTCATCCTGCAGTGGATTGATAATGATTGTTGATGATGTTGATCTTCACTAAATCATCTAACTCTATTACACAATTAACCTATTGTGACAATAAAACCTAGAACTTAACTTTTTATTTATGGATTCACCCTTGTGTGTGGTAACCATAATGAATATTAAAAATATTAATCCACAATTAAAAGTTCATAAACTAATTTTTTTTTGTTGTAATCCATTTGCTTTTCAATAATGTGCAATTCTGAAACATTTTCAAATTCTGGCTAATTCAAAATAATAATTGAATGGCAGACCAGGGAATGGGCATCATTATCTTGTTTAATTTCAAAAATGTCTCTGGTCTGATTTAACTTTAAGAATTATTGGCTTTGTTATAATTATACATGTATTCCAATATTAATACTAGTTTCCTGACATTATATTTATTTTTTAAGTTTACAATGTAGTTAAACCCTAAATGATTACAACTTTGGATTTTCCATACAATGTTTATGCAAACTATCATTTTTATTCCATTTCTCAGTATTTAACAGCTTTTATAGATTGTATTGGCTGCAGAAAGGAGTTTGCTATTAACTGAAAGGAGACCCTTTGAGCAGAACAAATTTCCTAATGTCCATTCCATATATTCTTATCGTTGCAGCTGTTATTACTATATGATTATTCATATACTATATGAACATGGATGGGCTGCTCACCAACATGCATTAGCCAGCATGGTGAGTTTATTGGTTTTTTACCTCTGAGTTTAAGATCAAGAAACACCATTGTCTTTCTTCTCAGTGCCTGAGAAGACAGAATGAATGCTTGTGTAAATAATAAATATTTTTCCAATACATGTATATAATTATGACAGACAAAAATAAAGCATGGCACTTATTCAAAGGAGGCTGTAAAGTCACCAACTAAGGCAATGGTTGGTAGCCAAAGGTGGAAGGTGCTAAGAATCCCCTGATTGTGGACCCAGGCTGTCATTTGATGACGACTTTTTATTTAGGTACTTACAACTGTGGATCACTTTCAAGTGAAGGAAGATTGCAAGAATTAGAAGAACTATCTCATATTAAGTGGGACATTATTGGACTTTGTGAAGTTAGAAGAAAAGGTGAAGAGACAATTGATTTAAAAAGTGGAAATATACTCTATTATAAAGGCACAAATATTAGAAATACAAGTGGAGTATGATTCATTATAAATAAAAAGTGGAAGAATAATATTGTAGAGATTGATAGTGTATCATACAGAGTGGCAAGATTAGTTATACAACTTAATAACAGATACCAAATGCAGATAATTCAGGTTTATGCCCCAACATGTTCTCATAGTGATGAAGTAGTAAAAGATTTTTATATGGATGTACAAAAGGCTTTTTATCAGAGTAAACAATATTTTAAAATTGTTATGGGAGACTTTAATGCTAGAATTGGTAAACAAATGAAAGATGAAAGTGCTGTAGGTAATTTTGGTTATGGTAATAGAAATGAGAGAGGACATAGACTTGTGGAGTTTGCAGAAAAATAATAACTTTATATTATGAATTCTTTTTTTGAGAAAAATGTTAAAAGGAAATGGACATGGAAGCATCCAAATGAAGGTACAGCAGAATTGGATTATATTTTGACTAACAGGAAATACATATTTCAAGATTGTAATGTTCTTAATAAATTTAACACAGGAAGTAATCATTGATTAGTAACGTGTAAGATACATGTTAATGTAAAACTAGAGAGACAAAAATTATTAAGAAAAACAATATTTACAGATGATATTCCTAATCTTCAGAAATAATTCTAATGAATTTAAATTAGAACTTACAAATCGGTTTCAAGTATTAGTAGATTTTGAACATGATTCAGATTTGAATGATATTAATATGAAAATAACTGATACACTTTTAGAAACTGCAATAAAGATAGCTGGTAGAAAAAAGCAGCAATTGACCAATAAAATTTCTACTGAGACTAGAGAATTTATAAAGAAAAGAATGAATATGAAGATATACAAAAATGATGCATTAAAAAGAATTGAATATCTCGAATTTTGTAAAATGGTGTGGAAAAGAGTTGAAAATGATATGAGAAAGTATAACTGTGAACCAAGAAAAGCTGTAGAAGAGAATAAAAGTCTCAAGAATGTCAAACAACATTTTGGTATTGGCAGGAAATTTATATCTGCAATAAGAAAAAAAGATGGAATTATTATTAAAAAGAGAGATATCATGAAATTGGTAGAAGATTTTTATCAAGAATTATATAGTAATAAAGAATAAGTACCTCCTATAACTATTACATCTTCCGAATTGCCCAGAATTTTAAATGAAGAAGTGAGACATGCAATTAAATATATGAAGAAATGAAAGGCTCCAGGTAATGATGGAATTATAATTGATATATTAAAAGAAGCAGATGAGAAAATAGAAAAAAATTTAGCAAAATTATATACCAAATGTCTAAATGATAAAGATGTACGGGATGATTGGAAGAATGCAGTAATAATATTATTTAAAAAAGGTGATAAAGAAGATATTAGAAATTACAGACCTATCAGCCTTTTATCAGTTTTATATAAAATTTTTACCAAGATAATTACAACTCGTCTACAGAGAACATTGGATTTCCACCAACCAAGAGAACAAGCTGGATTTAAAAGTGGTTTTAGTACAGTAGGTCATATCCAGGTATTGAGAGAAGTTATAGAAAGGTCAAATGAATATGAGTTGTCATTATGTCTTGGATTTGTAGATTATGAAAAGGCATTTGATTCTATAAACATTTCTTCAGTGATTAAAGGATTGGATCATCAGAGTATAGATCCAGGATATTGTCATATTTTAAGAATATTTCAGCAACAATTAGATTACATAATGATACTAGTAAAGTCAACATTGAGACAGGGTGACTCCATATTTCCAAACTTTTTATAGCAGTATTGCAAAAAGTATTTTGTGGATAAAAATGGAAAACTAAAGGAGTGAAAGTAAATGGAGATTATTTAAGTCATTTATATTTCACAGATGATGTAGTTGTTTTTGCTAATAATGCTTTAGATCTATAGGAAATGTTGCAGTAGTTATCAGATGAAATTAGGACTAAAGATAAATGTTAAAATGACTACAGTAATGTTTAATGAATTTTCTCAAAATATGAAAATAAAGATTGTTTATAATGAGTTAGAAGAAGTGAACAGTTACAAATGCCTTGGTCAGATTATTAATACAGATGGAAACATAATGGATGAAATTAATCATAGAATTAAACTTATTTGGAGTGCTTTTGGTAGAAATAACTTGATACTAAAAGGAAATATATCTATGTGTTTGTAAAGGAAGATTTTTAATAAATGTGTTTTACCTGTTCTCACTTATGGATCTGAGACTTGGACACTTAATAGAAGAGCAATACAGACTTCAGACCACTCAAAGAAGTATGGAGAGATGCATGTTGGGAGTAACAAGAAGAGATCGAAAACGCAATATATCAGTAAGAGAACAATAAGGTGTAACTGATTATATTGAAAAAATTAAAAGATTAAAGTGGACATATTGCTAGAAGAGATGATAATAGATGGACAATTGAAATCTTAAACTGGATTCCAAGAGATTGTAGAAGACCCAGGAAGAGACCACATGTGAGATGGATAGATGAAATAAGAAAGTGTGCATGGGTGATGTGGAGAAGAGAAGCTAAAGATTGGAGGTGGATTAAACTTGGAGAGACCTTCATCCTGCAGTGGATTGGTAATAGTTGATGATGATGATGATAGATTGTATTGTTGACAATTTCTCAGCTTCATTAATTGATAGCGTATTTATTTTTCTCTTCATCACTTCCAGCAGTCTACATAAGTAAAGTTCTTTTTTCTTCCTCTGATATTATACGATCAATCTTAGGTTATGATTATTAACAAATTCTAATAACCATTACTAAAATGACAGTTCATAAAAGCTTCGTAGTGACTTGAAATTATACTTGAATGATATGTCTAGAATTCTCATTACGATGTATTATAGCATTTTCTGTAGATTTCAACAATTATTAACTTACGAGATTGTCATCAAAACAAACACTGGCAAACTTAAAAGAATTAATAATAATTATACTTGAATTTATTTACTGTTTGTAATCTCTACAGATTTTTGCGAGTAGCTAGATGTTTTAAAGAATCTATAAATGAATTTCTAAATAGACAAACTTTAATATATACGAAACAACGGAGATATCAACTAATAAACTATTATTTATTTTGATTAATGATTACAGTGCTGTAAAGATTACTTTCTTTTTTTTTTTAAAATTATTTTTACATAAAATAATCTTTAAAAAAAGATCGTTTCTAAAAAATAAATTAATTTAAAATCAGGTGAAATTAGAATGTTACGTGGTGGAAGCATATGTAAATAGTCGTGGTCATATTTTGATTTAAAAAAAAAATCATTTTTAGAAAAAAGAATTAAAAAAAAAAAAAAGATCTATTTTTAAAAACAATGAATGTAAAATAAATGGATTTATGACAGGATGAAATTTCATGTAACAGTATTAACAATCAAAGCAGATTTAAATAGATGTGACTTCTACATTATTGACACCTTTATATTATACGCTGCGTATGTTTTAAGTAATATGTGCGTAGACGTTACCCTTGCAATAATATTGCTGTTAGAGAGTGCTGTTTCTCCGTGTGTAAACGTGGAGAAACAGCGCCACCCAACAGAGTGGGCTAGAATCTTGGTGTAGCAGACGATGTAAACTAGATCTGTTTACGGGAATCAGCGCCACCTAGGTTCTTGGTACATTGCAACCAGCGCCACCAAGTAGGCAGTTTTGCTGCCAGCCGGCTTGTGAAAGCTTCCTGTGCATACGCATAATGAACAGCGCTATCTAGCGGCTGGAATTTGCATCGTCTGCTTTTTTGGCCCTTACTCTGGATATTTCTGTGTGTTTACACAGAAACAGCGCCTCTAGCGGCTGGGGTGCAGCTAACCAGAAAGTACCCAATTTTGAAAATTATTTGATATTATTTGAGAAATAGATTTATTAATAGTAGCACTCTAATTTTTGACATTTCTTTTGTATAATATTTATTTAATTAAATTTTCCACCAATCATTCTTTTTTTAACACTTATTTAATTTAGAAACTCTGTTTGATTGTTTCTTTGTTTGTTTATTTTGTAACTGATTTTTAACATACTTCTATTAAATAGATTTTCTTCAAATTTTGTGCATGTTAGAAATCGATGTCAATCCATTATGACAATGAAATATTTTAAGATTGTCCAGTTCAGTAAGTTGTCAGTGATGCACTATATGGAAAGTTATAGTGTTTTAATAGCTTGTGTAAGTATAGAAAATAGTGATCATGTGATGTTTTAGTGGTCTTATGCCAATTCTGCCCATAGGGTGATGGTGTCTGTAGTTTTTAAAAAGCCAAAGACGCTAAAAATGTATATATACTTAACTGCATTTAGATCTATATGATTATACAAGCAAATTAGCTTGGATTGAAAACATTTATTGTGTTTTCATCTTAGACTCAGCTATATAGTTGACTAAATAGGTAAATGGTAGCTGCTGGAAGGTTTTGTATTAGATCCTAAAATCTGGGCGTAATGCTTTCAGATTCAAGCATCCTCACAGATGAAAGCCTTAAGCTAGAAACTAGTCTGGAGATATTGAATGAATAGGCACTAGATAAGGATTTTATGCACAAACTTTATTGCATTCACTAATTATTAAGGTTTTTACCAGGTGGCACTACTGTATTGAAGTTTGCTACTGTTTTAATATTGGAAATTGTAACAATAGAAGCATTTTTAATGTCATTTGTGGATCATTAGTCAAAAGTTAACAATGATCAAAGTGCTCCATCTGTTTAAAATATCAATATCATATAAAAGAATGCCATTCATTGTTTAAATGATTTTATTTTTTGAGTCCATATATAACTTTCAAAATGTCTAAAAAAAGACAAATATAAAATAATCAGTAATATTTTCTGAAATGTAGATATTTTTGTATCTTGTTTGCAGTGTTAGTCCTATTAGTCATTTTAAAGTCTCTTCAGTTAAACTTCTGCCTTTAAATTTTTATATTTCTTCTGAAGCATGAAATTTTATATTCATTTTATTTAGCACTCAATGCTACACATTTGTTTTTATCATTCTTGATTTTTTTTTAGCAAATTCAAGATCAGTCTTACTAGTATACACAAGTCACTCTTTAAAATAATGTAAGGTTTATTTGAAAGTCCTAATTAGCACTTTTAGTTTTTAATAGTTACTGAAATTTAGCATAAGTTACAAGTGCTTTTCATGAAATTTTTTAATAAGTTTGAGAATAAAACTATTTTTAATGTAATTATTATACATGGGTTGTGCATTCAACTGTGCCTATAAGAGTTTATGTAACATCAATTGCTTTTATATTCTGATTATCAGCTGTTTCATCATTAATAAGATTTCATGGTCTTGAATATGGATAGTTTCTATTTTGTTTTTTGTTTTTTTATAGAAATTTTTTTTGGTCTAAACAAAAAATAATCATAGCAGTCAATCCATGTATTGTGCAAAAATTAAATAATCACAGAGTTCACAGACTCAGTGATATTATTTTTGATAAGTTTGAAATACAGTTTAATAATTCTTGTCTTCTGGAAGAAAAAATCATTCTTTTAATACAATTGATATAATGAAACTATCCAACAAGGAATAACAGCTTTTTTCTTTTAATTTTATTGATAAAAATGGCCGCAACTATAATTGTATGTAAAACCAATTTTTAATATGAGGAGTCTTTAAGTGATGCATCTAGTAATATATTTAAGATACAACATTAAATGATGCACAAATTTATTATTATAAATTTTTTTTCTTGTTGAATTGCCTTTTCAAAAGGAAACTTATAATATTGCCATCTATCTTTTAATCTCTGAACTACATGCTATGTACTATATTATTGAATTGAAGGATTCTCATTAAGTAAAGTTCTTTCATTTTTTATGTTTATTGAAAACTATTCCCATTTCTAATAATATAATTATTTCTATTGTTTAAATAAGAAATCAGTCATATACACTTACATACAATATATATATAAAATTGGAGTCAGAATTGCTATACTTGTGCTTAAAGGATGAAAGTTTGGTATGACAAACATACAATCTCTTTGTCCCGTAATAGTGAAGGGTTGATAACATGAGAGACTAATGATGATTAAGCCTTATAATAGCCTAAAGTGATTGAAGAATTTTTATATCAGAAAGAATACTTAGTTTTTGGTAAATTGCTATCTGTGAATCTCATTGATAGCTGGAATTCAATATTCAGTGCACATGAAGAACAAAAATGCTAATGTAATAGCTATATTTATAGTTCATTGATTGGTTTTTATAGTCATTACAAAACTCATCTTTAATATGTTATTCTTCTTTGACTCTTTTTTTGTTTTTATAAAGTTACTATGATTATATTCTTTTTAAGCAGCTTCAACTGATATATATATATATATTTTATTGTCCTGTTAATTTGCTTGGAATATTTTACGAATAACATCAAGTTTCACATGAAAAATACTTGTCAGAAAAGCTGTCATAAATATATATTATATAACAATCATTACAAATTCTAATTCAATTGTAAGAATGTATTACCAACTGTAAAAGTTAAATTTTTATTATAATATCTTAAATGGAGATATTTTAATGCTTTTTTTTTTTACACTTGAAGTAGTTATCAGCCACAACTTGCATGCTCTTAGCTTTCAATCTCAGAACTTTCTACATTTTAGAAATTATTGAAATTTTTTTATTGAAATTTTACTTATATAATTAAATAAAAAATAATTTACTGTCTTTTCAAAATTATTGGGGAAGAGGGGTGGGGGGCTTTCAAATTTTTATAATCTCTGTATTTACTGAGTAACATTTTTTATTTAGTTATGAATATGCAAGCATTAAAAAAAATAGACAAACAATATAGTAACACTCATTTTAGAATAAAGTTAAAGAAAAAAATGTTCAAGTAAATGCATAGAAATTAATAAGCATAATTAATGCAAATTATGTTTCTATTATTTCTTTGTATCAATTATATTATTTGTTTTTTAAAAAGTTTTATTTGGTATGTAATATTTGGTACTTATGTAAGCTTGCTCAGAAATCACTTATTATTACACTTCATTCAAAACTAACATCCACTCTTTGGTGTCCTAAAGATGTGTCAAAAGTGAAACAACTGCTATAGATTCATCCCAATTTTTAATGAAGCTGGAAACATTAAAAAGGGATAGAGAGGATATTTTATCTCCATGATTTACCCAAGAAACAATCATTTATCTTAATTTTAGCACATAATCAAAAATAACCTTTACTTACTAAAACCTTGGTCAAAGAAATCAGTCATACTCTATGTAAAGCAAGTCTTATAACTAAAAATTAAATTATGCCAAATGATATTTTATTATTTGTTCTACATTAAAAATGCATCCTTTTCCAATATTTTTAAATAAACATGTAAATCAAAAAATATATCTTAAATATATTATTTAATATTCAAACCAAATTTTTACTAAAATATTTTATATCTCACATTTTTATTTTAAATCAGTCTTATGCTCAATAGTAAGATTTTTTATAGTGGTAAATTAAGACATTAATAATGGCTTAGTCTGTGATATTCATCTTTAATGAAATCCCAGGTATAATTTATCACTCAGATATTGTGTTACTTTTGCTTTTCTAGTTTCTTAGGTTAATTACCAAACCATTATTTGACTGTCAGAAGACTTTTGTTGTAAATCAAATGCTATTTATTTAATTATGATTGCACATCATAGATTATTATAAAAGTATATACAATGTATATTTACTCATAGTAAACACATTCAAACCATTTCACCAGAACAAAATAAGAAAAAGTATTTGAAAACTATACTACTGAGAGCACATTGTAAAATGCATATTGGGATCTAATGTAATTCTTGGAGAGCAATCCATTTCTTAATAGTCACTGTCATAGTTATATAGATTGCAGCAAAATCAAGGAAATCTTTTCTGAATAACAGAGTGAGCTGTTATCCCATTTACATTGCCCTTAAGCAAAAGTAGAAATGCTATCACCGATGAAACTATTACATCTGAAAAAAAATCCAACCTCCCAGTATATTTATACATGCTTTTCAGATAAGAAAACTTTTGCACAGTTATTAACAATAATATAATACACATTCTCAAAAGTATTCCAGTTTTTTAGTATTTCTACCAACAGTTAGATATAATAAAAACATATCACATGATTTTGTAGGCTAATCATTAACATAGGAGTAGTAATTCCTATTTATTTCAGAGCTATCTATTGTAAACTTAAAAATCAATGGACATTCTTGATTGAAGGTTGGACATATACAGTCTGGGATTTGGATATATCATTACTATCAAATATCTATTGATTACTCAAGCGTATAAGAATTGCTTCTGGAATAAAGTTAATGGAGTGATATTCTTAATTATTAAGTACATACTTAAAATGAATTATTTTCTTTTTGTTAATAAAATAATCCTTAAATAGTATATCTATTTAACAATTAAAAAATGTAACCTAAACCATCTTAAATAATATATAAAATGTCATTAAATTTTTTTAAATATCCAACAAATGATAACATGTTATATTAGAAAGCATTCAACTCTTCATTTAATTCTTAATATCATTTCTCATTCAATATATAACTTTGGTAGTGAAATAAAATTATATATATTTCAAAACATATTGTCTATTTTAAATGCTTAAACTGAATTACAATTTTGAAAATCATTTTTTTAAAATAATATTTATTAGTCAGCCATTAGATTAGAGAATATCCACTTTAATGAATAATATTTCTGTAGTGTAATTTTCACTACACCATTCTTACACAAAGTCCACTTTTTAACACCTTATTTGACCAAAGACATGATTTCCAAGTTACAGATTTTGTGCTAAACCAGCACTCGTCAATTAGCTCAGATCACAATCTCTTACACATATCTTTGTCAATTTTCAGACTCTACCTTGCATGAGAGTGGTGTAGTGAAATTTATACTACATAAATATACTTTTTTTGTCTTAACACTCTTCAAAGAAAAAATGTTAAATGCCAATCTGTATCTTCTCATTATCTCTTGAAAGAAACCAAAGTCACTTATTATATCTATCACCAAAGCATGAAATATTCAATGCAGTCTGTGATAATGAAACATTCTTAAATCATACAATTATCCATAAATTGTTTTTTATCTGAATTTAATCATTATTTTTTTTCCGGCAGTGATTGGCAGATCATCTTCCTTATGTTTGGTATTTCTGGTTTCTAGCTGCTGCTTTTCTTTCACAAGATGTGATTTGCATAACCATATCCTGAGGTCTTTATTTTTTTATAAGCTTTTATTTAACATTGTTTTTTTTTTTTGTCTATCTGTGAAGTCTTGTAACTCAATTTACGCCCAATGTTCAATCCAGGTGAAACTTTGCATGTATTCCCAATGATAATATTTTTTTTTTTGGAATTTGAAAATAATTTAGCAAAAAAGAAAATAAAAAATTTAAATTTTTAACTTTATATGGAATTTAGTACTCTTTATAGTATTGTCATTTAGTGAAATTACTATAGAAAGAAAAAATTAATGCTAAATAAATTAAAGAGAATGATTAAGAATAATTCTTGGAGAAAAAAGGCAACTATAACAGTGATCTTTTAACAAATATTCCTAAAAAAAATTTACATCTCCTACATTATTTGTGAAATTATAAATTTTGTTGAGACTTCTTAATTTTTTCAGTGTTATTATAGTATTATTAAACATGGCATCATATGGCTTAGAAAATGTCCAGCTAAGCTAGAATGAGAAAAAAAATATCTTTAGGAAAATTTTTGATCCATAAAATGAAATTAATTTTGCTCGAGTGAACAAAAAAATTATTTTATTTATTAAATAGATGCATTTAAAAAGTTACGTTGGCATCAAAAAATAACTGTCCAGTTTTTAAAAAATTATAAAATTAAAAATAGAAAATGAAAAATATATTAAATTTTTTTTTTTAAAGATAACACTTTTAATTACATAAATGCATTAAAAAATAAAAAATAACTTTAGCTTTTATAGTTTTTTTTGATATGTGACCAAAATAAAAGTATTTAATGTTCATATTCAGAAACAGCCTGCCACATATTTTTATTTTGCCCATAAAATATCAAGAATACTATAAAAACTAAAGAAAATTTATTTTTTTACTTTTTATTGCATTTGTGTAAATAAAAGCAGTTTTTAATTTATATATATATTTTAAAATTGATAATGTACTTCTTTTATAGTTATGGACTGATGCCAAATTAATTAGATATGGTCACTCAGAACTTATTTAAAAATAATTGTAATTATTTAACTAACATTTTCAATTAATCCTCTGAATAGAGTAAGCATGTTTGGCTAATTACATGTGGTTCTTATCAAATAATCTACTTGGTTTCTCAAATGCATTTATCTGATTTTTTTAAAAATAGAAATTTATCTAAGATTTTAAAAAGACAAACTTCATTCTATAATAAAAATAACCTTCAAATACAAATAACTGAAATAGTTTTCATCAAAATTTCTTTTCACATGAATATACAATGTTCTGTAAAGGAAAAGCTAAACTCATATATTTGGGTATATAATTTATCTGATAAATTTTTTAAAAATGTTAAAAGAACGTATATTAGTGATGAAATAATTTTTTTTTTATAAGATTAAATAAGATTTTGTATATCATCATCAACCATTATCAATCCACTGCAGGATGAAGGTCTCTCCAAGTTTAATCCATCTTCTCCGATCTTTAGCTTTTCTTCTCCACAACACCCCTGCACATTTTCTTATTTCATCCATCCATCTCACATGTGGTCTCTTTCTGGGTCTTTTACAATCTCTTGGAATCCAGTTTAAAATTTCAATTGTCCATCTATTATCATCTCTTCTAGCAATATGTCCAGCCCAATTCCATTTCAATCTTTTAATTTTTTCAATAAGGTCAGTAACACCTGTTTGTTGTCTTACCCATACATTGCGTTTTCGATCTCTTCTTGTTACTCCCAACATACATCTCTCCATACTCCTTTGAGTGGTCTGAAGTCTCTGTATTGCTCTTCTATTAAGTGTCCAAGTCTCAGATCCATAAGTAAAAACTGGTAAAACACATTTATTAAAAACCATCCTTTTCAAACACATAGGCATATTTCCTTTTAGTATCAAGTTATTTCTACCAAAAGCACTCCAACCAAGTTTAATTCTATGATTAATTTCCTCCATTATGTTTCCATCTGTATTAGTAATCTGACCAAGGTATTTGTAACTATTAACTAATTCTTCATAATCAATCTTTATTTTCATATTTTGAGCAAATCGATTAAACATTACTTTAGTCTTTTTAACATTTATCTTTAGTCCTACTTTTCTACTTTCATCTGCTAACTCCTGCAACATTTCCTGCAGCTCTGAAGCATTATTTGCAAAAACAACTACATCATCTGCGAAATCTAAATGACTTAAATACTCTCCATTTACTTTCACTCCTTTAGTTTCCCATTTTAATCCACAAAATACTTCTTGCAGCACTGCTGTAAAGAGTTTTGGAGATATGGAGTCACCTTGTCTTACACCTTTCTCAATGTTGATTTTTCCAGTATCATTATGTAATCTAATTGTTGCTGTTGCATTTTTATAAATATTCTTTAAAATATGACAATATCCTGGATCTATACCTTGATGATCCAATGCTTTAATCACTGAAGAAATGTGTATAGAATTGAATGCCTTTTCATAATCTACAAATCCAAAACATAATGACAACTCATATTTGTTTGTCCTTTCTATGACTTCTGTCAATACCTGGATATGATCTATTGTACTAAAACCACTTTTAAATCCAGCTTGTTCTCTTGGTTAGTGGAAATCCAAAGTTCTCTGTAGACGAGTTGTAATTATCTTGGTAAAAATTTTATATAAAACTGATGAAAGGTTGATAGGTCTGTAATTTCTAATATCTTCTTTATCACCTTTTTTAAATATTAATATTATTACTGCATTCTTCCAATCTTCCGGTACATCTTTATCATTTAGACATTTGGTATATAACTTTGCTAAAATTGTTTCTATTTCTTCACCTGCTTCTTTTAATATATCAATTATAATTCCATCATTTCCTGGAGCCTTTCCTTTCTTCATACACTTAATTGCATGTCTCACTTCTTCATTTAAAATTTCTGGGCAATTCGGAAGATGTAATAGATATAGGAGGTACTTGTTCTTTATTACTATATAATTCTTGATAAAAATCTTCTACCAATTTCATGATGTTATCTCTCTTTTTACTAATAATTCCATCTTTTTTTCTTATTGCAGATATAAATTTCCTACCAATACCAAAATGTTGTTTAACATTTTTGAGACTTTTATTTTCTTCTACAGCTTTCCTTGCTATTTCACAGTTATACTTTCTTATATCATTTTCAACTCTTTTCCGTACCATTTTACAAAATTCGAGATATTCAATTCTTTTTAATACATCATTTTTGTATATCTTCATATTCCTTCTTTTCTTCATAAATTCTCTAGTCTCAGTAGAAATTTTATTAGTCAATTGCTGCTCTTTTCTACCAGCTATGTTTGTTGCAGTTTTTAAAAGTGTATCAGTTATTTTCATATTAATTTCATTCAAATCTGAATCATGTTCAAAATCTCCTAACACTTGAAATCTATTTGTAAGTTCTAATTTAAATTCATTAGAATGTTTCTGAAGATTAGGAATATCAACTGTAAATATTGTTTTTCTTAATAATTTTTGTCTCTCTAGTTTTACATTAACACGTAACTTACACCTTACTAATCGATGATCACTTCCTGTGTTAAATTTATTAAGAACATTACAATCTTGAAATATGTATTTTCTGTTAATCAAAATATAATCCAATTCTGCTGTACTTTCATTTGGATGCTTCCATGTCCATTTCCTTTTAACATTTTTCTCAAAAAATGAATTCATAATATAAAGTTTTTCTTTTTCTGCAAACTCCACAAGTCTATGTCCCCTCTCATTTCTATTACCATAACCAAAATTACCTACAGCAATTTCATCTTTCATTTGTCTACCCATTCTAGCATTAAAGTCTCCCATAACAATTTTAAAATGTTGTTTACTCTGATCAAAAGCCTTTTGTACATCCATATAAAAATCTTCTACTACTTCATCACTATGAGAACTTGTTGGGGCATAAACCTGAATTATCTGCA
The DNA here is from genome assembly GCA_028023455.1 of Epiperipatus broadwayi. NCBI lineage: Eukaryota > Metazoa > Onychophora > Udeonychophora > Euonychophora > Peripatidae > Epiperipatus > Epiperipatus broadwayi. The sequence continues at coordinate 9,730,955 of JAQFVV010006222.1, forward strand.
TTGGGTATCTGCTATTAAGTTGTATAACTAATCTTGCCACTCTGTCCGATACACCATCAATCTCCACAATATTGTTCTTCCACTTTTTATTTATAATGAATCCTACTCCACTTATATTTCCAATATGTGTGCCTTTATAATAAAGAATATGTCCACTTTTTAAATCAATTGTTTCTTCTCCTTTTCTTCTAACTTCACAAAGTCCAATAATGTCCCATTTAATATAAGACAGTTCTTCTTCTAATTCTTGCAATCTTCCTTCACTTGAAAGTGATCTGCAGTTGTAAGTACCTAAATAAAAAGTCGTCATCAAATGGCAGCCTGGGTCCGCAATCGGGATTTTTAGCACCCTCCGCCTTCGGCCTTCAACTGCTGCCTTGGTTGGTGACTTTACAGCCTCCTGGGAATAAGGGCCATGCTTTATTTTTGTCTGTCATAATTGTATATATGTATGGGAAAAATATTTATCATTTACACAAACATTCATTCTGCCTTATCAGGCACTGAGAAGAAAGACCATGGTGTTTCTTGATCTTAAACTCAGAGGTAAAAAGCCAATAAACTCACCACGCTGGCTAATGCGTGTTGGTGAGCAGCCCATCCATGTTCGTATACTATATGAATAATCACATAGTAATAACAGCTGCAACGACAAGAACGTATGGAGTGGACATTAGGAATTTGCCCTGCTCGGTTCCTTTAAGGCCTCCAAGAGGAATCAAAGGGTCTCCTTTCAGTTAATAGCAAACTCCTTTCTGCAGCCATTTTGTATATATTATGATAGAAAAGGAAATTACAGCTGTAAAATCATCATTTAGGACATCAGATGATATCTGAAAGAATAATAAGAATACCCAAGTTAAGGATCAAAACTGCCAATTTGATAACCATTTTTTATTTAGTTTTTATGCAGAAAGTTTGTACAAATTGGAAAGATTAGCTAATTTTAAGAGGGTCATCATCAGATTTTGTGAAGTTAAAAGAAAAGGGGAAAAGACAATAAGTGATTTGAAAAGTGAACATATATTTTACTATAAAAAAGAGATATTAGAATTACAAGAGAAATGGAATTCATTATAAATAAAAAGTAGAAAGCAATATTGTGGAGATTGGTAATATATCAGAGAGAATGGCAAAAATTAATTGTTTAGCATAAGAGAAAACACTAAATGTAGTTGTATCAGATTTATGCACTGACTGGTTTTTATTCTAATGAAATAGAAGATTTTTATTTAAATGTACAGAATGTTTTTGATTAGACTAATATTTTAAAATATCATAGAACATTTTAAAACTAGAATTTTACAACAACTGACACTGCACTGTATGTATTTGGATCATGATAAAAGAAATAAGAGAGAAATAGAGAATTAATGATGATATAAGTAAATAAAATTAAATTGACAAGAAAAAATATAAAAAAGAACAGAAGAATCAAAAATATAACATATCTTAATATTGGAAAGTTATAGCACTACTATTAAAAAAAGAGATGACATGAAGTATATGAAAGAGTTTTACGAAGAATTATATAGTAATAAAAGAGAACTGAGTAGTCTCTATAATTATATCTTTTGAAATGATTAGAAGGGACTTGAACTCAGACTTTCAAACTCCCCACAGCTATCCAATCCATATTGTACAACTGATACACATGATGATTACATGCAGAAAGTATAAATAATCTCCAATATATGTATTTTGTGCTGAACTAGCACTCATCAATTGTTCCAGATCATCATCTCCCACACTGTAATGGATAGTAAAATACATCTGGGTTCAATACTGTCCATACCAGATGTAACAGATGGGAAAATAACCTGTAATACTATGCAGAGGTAGCAATCTGGAGACTATGACTCAATGTGCCCTAATTTATTGCCCCCAATGACACGGTCCACAGAGTTCTACTAGGTTGGAAAGGGAAAAAGTCCCATCTAACTATGGTCGGGCTTTGGGTCTTTGGGTAGGATGCTAATGAAAACGTGATGAAATGCTTAACCAACGATTGCACACACTTTTAATTGACATGCTCAATACCTATTTAATAATATCAAATGCATTTTAGGTTAGTTCATCCACTTTTCACCCCTTTCCGATCATGTTATGCCCTAATATTCAAACCCAGGGAGAATATTGCTTTTGACTCCCTTTACAGATATGAACAGATACACAAAGCAACTTCTGCACCTCTGCATAGGTTACAACTAGCATTTAAAATATTTGATGCACTATAAAACTATTATATGATGAGAAAATAAATGCATATGCATGCATAATTGCTTGTTAACTACTGAATGTCAGGATAACTTAATAAACCGGAGACTGGAATAATATAAACTCCTAAACATTTATTGACAATGATAAATAACATTAACATAAAGTATAATAACAATAGTAATGATAAAATAATAATAATAATAATATTTACATGTATTACATGGGAATTTCTGCCATTCTGTTAGCTAATAATTCTCTAGATCCATTCCTTTTACCCCATGGTAGAAATCCATCTATGATATGCATTATTTACAAATCATGAACTATCCGAGAAAAATAAACATTTATAATTTAAGATGATTGAGATGCTGGCTAGCTAAATTAAACATCTACTCATTTCCGCAATCTATTTAGTTTAAGTCCCTCCAATTTATTTATATATATGATAGGTATAGAAATTAACAGTAGTTGATTAGTCAATTACACTGGGAAAATATATATATATATAATGAGAGTTAATCAACAAAATAAAACGTATAAGGTGTATTCTGTACCAAGTGTTGCAATTTAATCTGTAAAAATAAATGTAAAGAATCTTACCTTACTATTTACATGGATAACCTGATGTGAAGCAGGTGGGAAATTGCGCTGACCTTTATTTTATTTACAATAAAATTAAAATAAAATAAAAAATATCCAAATTAATCATCCTTTCTTTTCTTCTCTGCTAACTCTGACAAATGAGGTTTCTAGCATCATAAATTATGAAGTGCCCGATCAGAGTGTGAAAATACAACAGATAAAAGAAAAAGTCAAAGTGTGAAAATACAACAGATAAAAGAAAAAGTCAAACAAAAATTTATAACATTAATTTCTTGATTAAAATAATAGTTGGAACAAAGTTCATAAAATCATCATAATAGAAGTAGTAGTTGATGGTTAGGTGTGTTACTCTCCAACAACAGTTTGACTCAGCAAATCATTTTCCTTGGCAAGGATAGATAGGTACAGAAGTGTCTCCTGTAGTCATGTATGTAAACACCATGATCCTGAGCTGATTCCCCTTTAGATATTCCAATGCTTGTTTATTTCGAACTGCAGACATCTTATGTGTCTTACAATAAAGTAGAATGAAAATAGAGGTTTTATGCAACTGTTAGGAAATGATGTGATTCACAATAGCATGTTTTGCTTTAGCTCATCTTCATCTTAAAGTACCATTAAATAATTATTTGTAATCATAAATTATGTTAGATAATATAGAAGCACTTTACATATATATATATTAAAAGAGTTATTTCATTTTTGCTTCCTATTTTCAGCAGACTTAATTTTCCATTTTTTTTTTTGAAAAGATTTAAAATATTAAAATTATTCCAATAACGATCAAAACATGATGTAATTGTCCCAAAATCTATGAATTATTCTTATTTTTATTTCTCACTTTCTTTCTGCTGAATTTGACAAAATTTAAGGTACAATATTTGATTTTAAAAACTTCTATAATTAGTAAAAGAAGATACAAAACTCCACTTTAGCATTTTAAATTTTAATTTAATTGCTGTTATATTGTTATAGCTGGAGTATTATTGACAAGAAGAACGATTTTTAAAATGTTTCTGTTTTTATGCAGTTCGTGCGTAGATTCCTGAAAGGCTTAGATTTTTAGCTGCCTATTGTTTAAATACACTTTGTTGATAAATAAATAATAAAATCATAGTTCTATTTTCACACTGTTTCTATGGCTATCTAACTTGACCTCAAGTTATCTCTCATTCATTTGACTATGAATTACATTACACTATTATTTAATTTAGATTTAAAACAATCCATTACAGTTTATTAATCTAATAGCATATATATACAATATTATTTCCTAAATATTGGTTGTATGAAATGATTTGTTACAAAATCATAATTTATTGTGTCTTTCCTAGTTCACTGTGAATATAAATAAATATATATGTGTTGTACATGTATATATGTATTAATAATAAATAAATAACCTCCCCATTATTAGTGCAAGTTTCAAATGGATTAGATTCAATAAATAGACCAATTTTGGTAGGAATAATTGCATTATACCCCTTACAACCCCCCCTCTCCTTTCAGGGTTAAAATTTTAATCTGTAATGAAAATCTTAACACTTATCATGAGGTTTGCATTTAAAATTTGGTGGCTTTTTTTACATACACATAAGAAGGGTAGTGAAACCTATTTCTATTGTTTTGTAAACTCAACTACGTAAATTGCTTTCTATTCTCTACTCAATCCTGCAAAAAATTTTCCAAGGTTGGTTCAAACATAGGTTTTTTTTAAAAACTATTGATGGCTATGTTTTGAGCATACTAATATAAAGGTGTTTCTGTTTCAGATAGCATATTTTTTTCTTGTTAGCCTCTATCCTGCTTTTATTGAGTCTTATTGGATTTCCGTTGAGGACTAACAGAAGATTAGAGCATCTCTCATTTGGTGTGGATTAACTCTTTAAATAAAGTGGCCCTAAAATATCCTAATGGTGAAGGGTTCTTCATAAGTGTTACATAACTTATGGAACTGAAAATCTTTTTGTTTGATGGACTGCAAAATGGTCATCTTCATTCTCATCACATAACTTCCTAAATTTTTATCATCTCTTTGATTATGGAAAGAATCTAATTTCCATAATGCACAGCTAAGATCATCAATTTCACTGATTTCTTTAGTGCCTTCAAAAATGGCACTTGTAGTGTGGTAGTTTTCTCTCAAGATAATCATTTGAGATAGCTACAATTTATCATTGATGTTGCTATTATATTCATAGATTCTGAGTTGAGAGTAAACTCCAGGTTCTAGGTAATGATTGCTCAGAGTTTCAGGGCTAAGCAGTTTGGTTGTTTCCGTGGTACTTGTAGGTGGGGTCACTGTTAACGTGGGCGTCATCTTGATATGTCTTTGGTATCATTCCTTCTAAATTAGGCTTGAAGGAATGATTTTCTTTCCCACCTTTGGAGAACTGTGATGTTCAACCAGTGGAAAATTCATGGTCGAGACTTCAGTGATGAAAGAACATTTAATAACTTAAGAGGATTCAAAAATAAAACCATGCAAATCTTTTCATAAGATGATGGCTTGCCGCTGTTTATTTAATCTGCGAATTATAATCTCATCATTTCCTTCACAGGCAGAGGACAACTTTCAAATCGCTAAACATGTTGAATGAATAGAATAGGTTGACCGAAAGTGTCAAGCTTATCTTGATTACGTGTACTCCATAATTTTTCTAAATACTGTTCGCGAGCTTCATGGTCATCTGAGGCATCTGTGAAGCTACCGCCAGGGTACATCGTAATAAATTTCTTATTTATGATAAACTGAAAACAACCGATATCACCATCAGATAATTCCAAAATTGCATCATCACTCCAAATATATAAGTAATGTTGGTCACAAATAATGTATACCAGTTACACCAATGATTAGGTTTACTCCATAGAGTCCTTTTCTCATCTTCCAGCATAGTGTCTTTATCAGAAACTGTAGCAATTTCTTCAGTGACTTCTTTCTCATGGTTTATTTCCATGAATTTTATTGGACGTGACAGCATCTGGATGTTCAGGTCAGTTGATTTTTCTTCAGTATATTGAGTTGGCCTGGGACTGTTGCGTTTCAACAGCTAATGTACCCTTACTCAGTTGGGATTTGGCGATTCCAAGCTTCTGGGTAATGGCTTCATCTAAGCATCTTACTTCTTGACCTAATGTTTCTATCTCCATATTTTGTTTCGTAAAATTTTGTTCCAACTCTGTACAGATGATTTGTACTTCCATCTGAACTTCATCTTGGTGCCTCCCTCGGCTTTTACATATTTCTTCCTTGCAAGTTTTTTGGTTTTTGCATGCCTCATCATATTTTACATTCAATTGTTCCATGACACTACATTTGAAATCATCAAATCGTTGTTGGCATCTTGTATCTTTTTCATTAATTTCCTTTTTCATCTCTAACATTCCTTGCTTCAACTCAACATTGTCTTTCTGAACATTTTCTAATTTTAGGGAGAGTTGTCCCATATCTTCAGACAGCTTAATTTCAACATTGTCAATCTTTGTTTCCATTTGTTCCTTCATATCATTCACATCCCTCTTCAATTCTTCCTTTATTTTTATTTATATCAGCTTTGATTACCATATTCTCCATCGTATTGTTTATACTATTCATATCAGCTTTGGTTGCCATATTTTCCATCTTACTATTCATATCACTCTTCATACTATTCATATCACTCTTCATACTATTCATATCAGCCTTCACGCCCATGATTGCTTGAATAGTTGTGCCAAGGCTGTAGGGTCTTAGCATAGCCTGAACTACTCCAACTTCAGGCTCTTGAGTAATTTCACTGGGAGGGATCACCTGAATTTGAGAAGCTGTTTGACTTTCTTCTTGCATTTGTGGAGATTGTTCAACTTCCAGTATAGACACCCCAGGTATCTGGATCAGTGTAGATCCTATCTTATTACTGGTAGTATCATCTACCATCTCACTGTCACTATTATTTTTCCCTACTTCCAAATGTTTTGATTATATTGATTCCATAGTACTTAATTGGCTACCACTTCTGGTTATCATTAAATATTTATTTCGTTGCAAACTATGTATAAAATATTTATTTATGAAACTATAAATAACCACATACCATAGTGTGTATCACACCATCTCCAATTATTGCATTTATCTGTAACCTCTTTTTTTTTTTTTTTTTAGTTTTTAATAGATCTACACATGCCTAACTCTACTATTTTAGTATCATTTATTAATCACTTAACTATTTATCATCGGTCTCTGTTTATTGTTCAATCCACTATATTTCCAAGACTTTGGGTCTGTTTTTTTTTTTTTAACTTACTGATTTAAAAATTGGTTCAAGTTTATGTGATTTATTATTATTATTATCTTTTTATGGAAGTGCTAGTTGTTTGCCAAGTGTATAAATTCATTTGGGTTATGTTGATAGAAATATAAAATGAAATGTAAGTTGACAAGAAAATTAAAAAAAAAAAATTTTTTTTTAAACACCAATCCAATGGCTTGACCTCCCTTGCAACTACAGTATATTCATACCTAACATACTGTTTACCAGATGCAAGTGATCATGTCCTACACATTACGCACCAGATGTAACTGATGGTAAATACATTTAGATACATAGATCAAATTCAGCAATCGGTGGTTCGATTGCAACGTGTAACCAACTTACACCAAGTCTATATGTGCTGGTACACATATCTTTCGGACCCCATAATTGATGGCACCAGATGTAATTGACGGTAAATACATTTGGATACATAGATCAAATTCAACAATCGGCTGGTTCAGCCGCAACATGTAACCAACTTACCCCAAGTCTGTATGTGCTGGTACACCTATCTTTCGGGCCCCTAACTACCCAATCCATATTGTACAACTGATACACATTAGGACATATATGTGAAAAGGATAAATGATCTCCAATATATGTATTTTTTGCTGAACCAGCAGTCACCAGTTGGTCCAGATCATCATCTCCCACACATATTTATAATCAATGCTCTGTTTATATTGAGAGAGCAACCAGATGTAACTGACAGTAAATACATTTGGATACATAGATCAAATTCAACAATCGGTTGGTTTGACCGCAACATGTAACCAACTTACCCCAATCTATATGTGCTGGTACACCTATCTTTCGGGCCCCACAGCCATCCAATCCATATTGTACAACTGATACACATGATGACATACATGCGAAAAGGGTAAATGATCTCCAATATAGTATTTTGTGCTGAACCAGCACTCATCAGTTGGTCCAGATCATCATCTCCCACACATATATATAATCAATGCTCTGTTTATATTAAGAGAGCAAATCTTCAAACTTTAATGGACAGGCTTCAATCTCTCTATTCTTCAGCCATCCATATCATTGAAAATCTGATGATGGCATGTTTAATGCCCTTGTTTTCCAATTTTGTTGTTATACCCATGTTTACCGTAAGTTATTCTGATCCCTCATATGCAGGATCTTAAGCCTATTTAAATGGTAAATATTTTAAATGAAGTGGAAACACAACTAAATTATGAAAAATGAAAAGCTTCCAGAAAATGATTATTATTGATATATTAAAAGAAGGCGATGAAAAAATAGAGAAATTGCTGGTAAAGCCTTAATATCAAATGTCTAAATGATAAAGATGATTGGAAGAATGCAGTAGTAATGCTGATATTTAAAACCAACGAAAAAGAATTTGTTAGAAATTATAGATCTATCAGTCTTCTGTCGATTCTTTACAAGATCTATACTAATATTTGTCTTTAGTGAATTTTATACTCATAGTAATCAAAAGAACAAAATATATTTAAAAATAGATTTAGCATTGTAGATCATACCAGATGTTCAGAGAAGATATAGAAATAACAAATGAATATGTGTTGCCATTGTGCTTTGGATTTATAGATTATAAAAAACATTTGATTCTAAAAGTATTTTAGCGATCATTAAAGCTTTGAACACAGAATATTATCAAATTTTGAAAATATTTATCAAAATGTCAAAGCAGTGATTTAATTGCATGATGATACTAAGATTATTACTGATAAGATATATAACAGGAGGATTTTTTATCACTAAAACTTTTACCACAATTTTATGGGAAATATTTTGTGGATTAAAATGAGAAGCTAAGAGAGTAAAAACACCTGGTTCTTATTTAATTCATCTAGATTTTGAACATTGGTTTTGCAAATAATATTTCAAAGTTTAAGAAAATATTGTAAGATTTTTCAGGTGAAAACAAGAAATAAGAACTGAAAAAAAATTCTAAAAAGACTAAAGTAATGTTCAATGGCTTTTTACAAAAAAATAAAATTAAAAATAATAGTAATGAATTAAAAGAAGGTAACAAATACACATATTACCAGATTAATTATATTGGTAAAAACATAAAAGAATGAAATTAATCATAGAATTAAACTTAGAAATAATTTAACATTTAACCAAATATGTCTATGTGTTTGAAAAAGAAAGTTTTTGATAGATATATCAGTTCTTAGATATGAATATGATATATCAGTTCTTAGATATGAATCTGAGACCTGGATCTTTAGCAGAGGAGCATTATATAGACTTCGGACCATACAATAAAGTATAGAAAAATATATGTTAGGAATAATGAGGATCTAAAATCAAATATAAAGATGAGAGAACAAATAGGTATTATTGCAAATTATTGAAAGAGTTCAGAGTTTAAAATGGAATTGATCACAATATAGTTGAAGTCTTAAACCAGATTCCAAGAAATTATAAAAGACCATATATGAGATGAGTGAATGAGATAAGGAAGTTTGTTGATGGGAGATAGAGAGGAGAAATTGTGGAATGGAAAATTAGATTACACTTGAGGAGAAGATCTTCATCCTGCAGAGAATTGATAATAGTTGAAAATGATATATGTAAATTACTAACTACTATTTGATGTTTGTATTATGTTTCTGGTTTATTGATTGGTTTGTATAGTTATCACAAAAGTAATTTGTAATGTTTTTTTTTTTTTTAAAAACCTTTCCCTTTTTTTTTCTCTATGAAGTTAAAATGGCTGCAAAAACTGTTCATATATTTATATCATTATTAGGCAATTTTGCTTTGATATAGTATTGTACTAATATCAGCATGAAAAATAAAAGGGTTGATTTTTAAAAATATATTTATGTATTAAGTCATAAGTGTCAACAGCTAATTGGTTATTATATACATTATATCATTGTAGCCCTCATTAGTTTGTGTAATCTGTTGCAATATAATTTACACACACACACACACACATTGTATCAATCATTACAATTATTTCAAATGCAGCTTTACTACTATTACTACTTGTACAAGCTAGATTTAATGTGAGATATTTGATTAATGACTTCATTGCTATTACTCTAATGACTCCATTGCTATTACTCTAAAGTTTAACTTTTTTGTTTTGAGATGCTTATCAATTGCTAATTTTCACACTCATATCTTTCAGTCTCAAGTCATACTATTTTTAAATTGTGATGGAATGTTTAGAAAATTATCACTATTTAGTAAATTTTCTAACTAGATTATAAATAAAAAACTACAATCTAGTTATATTCTTTTATTCACTTTTGCTGTACCTTGTGGTTAGCATAGCTGCCTTCCAAGTAGCTGGTCCAGGTTCAATTCCTGGTCATCACTTTGACACACGAAAAAAAAAAAAGTGTATTTTCATTTTTCACTTCTGGAAAGCTTTTTTGAATAAAATGAGAACTCATCTTGAAATTAAGTAGTCAATCAGTAGCAAAGATTAGCTTGGGCTAATGAATCAGGAATACAGATTTATATGAGCATGATTAATTAATATTTAATTTCATCTTGCATATATATTGAAACAGTTTCAAAACTTATAAGGATATTTTCATTTATGTAGAAATTATTGTAGTCATTAAATATTGGTTTGAACAATTAATTTCTAGTATTGAATCATGTGAATAATGTAAATTCTGTCATGGTAAAATAGGAAAGTGAAAATCAAGATGTATATTTCAGAAGCATCTTTAACATGTAACTAAGCTTAAGCATAATTTCTTTTTTTTCTCACTGCATTTTTGTCATCTAGTATATACTTTAGTAATCAACAGATATCAGATAAGTAGTGCTTATTAAATTGTTATCCAGTGCTGTCCTATCCAATATTCCTAAAAGTATGTTTAAAAAAAAAAAAAGTTTGCTGCTAAATTGCATGGATATAAGCAGGGTCATGTGATGTCTTATTGGTTTAAGATCAGTCCTGGGTAAAGGATAAAGGTGATTACATTATTAAGGCATCAAGACAATCAAAATATATAGTTAATGAACTATTTTCATATATATATAATTATAGATGTTAATTGGCTTGGATTAAAAACAATATGTTTTTCAATTTAGGCTAGTAACTTAAACTTAGTAAATAAAAGATCGACTGCTAGAGGAAAGGTGCATTAAATCCAAAAGGTCCAGATACATTGCTCCCAGATCTAAAAGCTTCTCACTGATAAAAGCCGTAAGATAAAACTAATCTGGGGATGAATAGGGATTTAATAAGTACTACATATCTGGCATCTATTGATTACTAAAGCTTACACTAGGTGGCAAAAATATTGTGAGAGAAAAATAATTTGCTGCTGAAGAGCATGATGCAAGCAGAGTATTGTGTGATGTCTTATTAACATACCTACCAATGTTTTTGGTATAATATTTGTCATTTGCTAGGTAAAGATGTTCTATGTATATGATAAGGAATATTTTCAGGATTAAAAAATGAATTTAAAATAGATTTTGCAGAATGGTGAATATACGATCTTGACAGAATGAATTTCTCAAGGTGATAAAGAAAAAAACAAATTGTTATACATTTTTAAAAGAGCTGATTTACCGATAGAAATTTTTTTCATAATAATGATCAGCTGTCATTTCAGTCAATTCTCATTTGTCTTCCCCAAGGCTAATGAATCTTTGAAAATTGTTACATATCAAAAGTCCCCACTTTATTATAGGATTTTGAATTATTGCGTTTTTTTTTTGTTTTGTTTTGTTATCAAAGTTTTGACTGATCACAAATGAAGAAAGTTAATAACACACCTTATAAATTTCCTTTTTTTTTTTTTGTTAATTAAATAATAATTATTGTTGTGTGTGGTAAAGGACTCTATATGGAATGCATTGTATTTTTTTACTTTCAGTAAAGTGGGAGGGGGGGTATACTGTTAAATCAATGAGACAAGAAACAAATATTTTATCTAATTTTTTTTTGTAATCTATGATCGGGAAAAAATTCTCATCAAGAAATAATGAGTGAAAAATTATATATTCATATAATTTCATTATGATTTTAAAAATCAGTGCAACAATTCAATTCTCAAGGAAATATTAAGCCTAGATAGATGAGTGAGATTTCATCAAAATATCAGCTGGTCAATTTTTTGTGTGACTGTGAAATCAAGGGATTATGAAAAATTCTTTTTGAAGACACGCACATTGTTTCTCAAACTCTGTTTTATTTATAAAAACATATAACTCTGTTTTATTTATATATGCATAAGAATATCTTCGTGTGGATTTCATTATAATTTTCTTTGTAATTAATCAGAATAGTAATTATAGTGATTACATTTTATAAAAATTTTTATATATTGAAATCTTTTGCATTAAAATGAATTCAATGTTACTTTTCTTTTCATTCTATTTATATAAATTAGTATAAAATCTTAAGATTGCATTTAGTCTACGTTGCGTTTTTATTTATTTATAAAAAGTTAATATCAGATAGTTTACTTAATAAATATTCTTTGTAGAAGGAGTGTGTGTGTGTGTGTGTTATAAGATGTCATTTCAAAACTAATCTAATATCTAAAAAACATCGGAGTTGAAATATAAAGTTGATCAGGGGAACAGTGGTGGGTAAATATTTACTAAATAATTTTCAGTGGAAAAGTAATCACGTTGTCAATATGTTCAGAATCTGTTTGAAATGAATTGCATATATACCTCACTTTTGTGTGAACTAACCATACTATTAAAAGTATTCCTGTTTTATCAAAATCTTTTTTAGTTTAAAAATTTAAATGTTAATTACTTAATTTGCTTTTTATGTTATGTTTAATTCTCTTATCTTTATAATCTTTAATCTGCATTTGCTCTAATTTTATAATTTCTAATCTAATTAAACTTGTATTATAAGAAAAAAAAATTATAAACACACCCACCTATTTTTGCTATCCTTAATTTATTAATTTTTTAAAAAAATATTTTTTTTGAAAGAATGATAGAATTTATTATCATTCATTATAACATTTATAGGAAAGAGATTAAAAAATGACATTTTGGAGGAATTTTATAATATATTTACTAAATCTTTTATTATTAGAAAAAAAAATTGGGAGAGTTTCTTAAAAAATTAAACAACATTAATGGAAAAAAGTAGAAAAAATCTTGCAGCAAAGAATTTTAACAAGTAAACGTATATCTATTGTAACAGTATGAGAATTGGGAGTGAACCTGGGGTGATGGAAAATCATCATCATCAAACCCAAGTCAAATACTCAAATTTAAACATATAAAAATAATATAATGAACATGAGAAATCAGTACAGAACTAATTATAAGTTCACCAGCATTACACAAAAATAATAATCATTCGTCATCATGAATGATCAACAATAAAAATAAATCAACAGTCAATCTTGTGACTGGATTTGAACTGGGTCTACTATACATCAGGATAATTATTTAGCCTTTTTCAGCTTGGGGCAGATTATATAAACAATAATTTGGATGCATAAACTTAAGTGCTAATCCGTAAGAATATAACAATTAAAGATAGTTGTTGGTTAGGCATACTGTGGTCGCTAGGTGACACTGCAGTACCATCAAGAACTACCAAGAAACCTGCAAGTGATAAATTTCTATCCAAAAATGGCTGAAATTGATGGAAAATTAAAATGCAAGAATCGCTGAAATTGATGGAAAATTCAAATGCCTGAGGCAAGAAATGGGATAATTAAAATGCCTAGGGAGCAAATAGAACAAATTCTTATCCCCCCACAAAATTTTTTATCCAAAAATCATTGAAATCGATGTAAAATTAAAACACCTAAGGAAAACAAATCAAAAAATTAAAAATCGAACAAATTCTTCTAAAATACAAATCAAAAAGAAATTGAATAAAACACTATAAAATTCAAATTACAGAAACTGGTCTAATATATAAGTTTCTATCTAAAAATCGCAGAAATCGATGAAAAATTAAACGCCTTGGGCAAACAAATTGAAAAATTAAAAATTGAACAAATCCTTCTAAAATACAAATCAAAAAGAAATAGAATGAAATGCTATAAAATACAAATTACAAAAACAGAAATTGTCTAATATACAAAACACAACCTCTCCTTCCCTCCCTGCATGAAGAATTCAATCAAAAATAAGTAAAATGCAAATTACACAAATCAAAAAAATCATTAATGCTATTTTCAAAAGCCTATGAAATAAAAAAAATAAAAAAAACTATAATAAAAGCCTATGAAATTAAACAAAAACATACTAAATCTCAAAAAAAATTAACGAAGCCAAATTAATGGCAGTAATGCAGTACATTTAAAAAAAAATTTCTCTGATGTTCAACACTATAACGACGAGGAGTATAATAATTCACAAACCATAATAACATTAATGCTTATTAAGTAATGAAATATAGATAACAATGAGCTCATAGCTATTCAAATAATAAAAGTAGCTATAAAATACAAAAACATAAAATGAAAAATGGCGGGTGGCGGGAAAAAAAAAATTCCTCTGACTGAGTACTTTTCAAAAGTATATTAAATTTTATCTAACTAACAGATATAAAATTTGCTTTATTTTTTATGGAAACACACACAGGTATATATATAGAGTATTTATATATGTTATGAAATAAAGCAGTAAAGCATTTTTTAAAACAATTCAATGGCTTTATTCATTAGGAATTCATAAGTTTGAGGACCTGAAGTATCAGAAATGGAATTGATCCACTGACATTGTGCTCCAAAATCTGACATTATTATTGCAATATTTAGTTAATAATAAAACTTTTTCTAGATGTTACTGTAATTTTGGTAATTATAAAAAAATAAAGGCTATGGGCTCATCATCAGTTTACATTCTTTTTCTATATTTTCAATACTTCAGAAATGAATAGATATCAATAACGTTGGAAGTTCATAACAAGTCTGAGCACTGGAAGAAACAAAACTGGAGATATGATTCAAGGATCTTAAGCTCCAGAGTCCATCACTATAAATGTACTAAACTATATAGGGCAGCATATGAAATTGTAAGGGATTCCTCACACATTTATTAAATGCATACTTTTTATTGTGATCAATGTTATACATAAATATATTGTGGTATATACATAATCTTCATTAGCTATTTTTACTTAGTTTATAGATAATTAAATAAAAAAAAAACAATAAAATATGTTTATTTTTGTTTTGAATAAATCTGGAATAAATGAATCATTTATTTATTAAAATGAAAAAAAACCCCATTGAATTATCAAATGACAGCCAATGCTTTATTAAAATTAGTAGAAATGACATGTTCAAAATTAGTATTTAAAAACATAGACAGCATTGTTTTTGTTATTATAGAAACGGAAAATGATTTTAGAAAGAAGAAAACATACTTTCTTTTCTTTAAAAGTTTTGTTTTAATTTTACCTTATTCTATAAATAAATTTTAGATTTGCAGCAAAGAAAATGTATTGTGAGTAGAGAATTCTTGGAAAGAAGGAACAGGAGTTCCTTCCATTTAATGTCTATGATTTAAGCAGAATGAGTGACAACAAAACATGCTGACTGCCATTGAATTTAAAACTGCAAAATCTACTTATATTGCAATATTGACAAAGAAAAATAATTGGGTAACATTTAAGGATGAAATGTCTGTGGAATCTTACATATATGTATATGCTAACATAAAGATGCCAAAGGAAATGCTGCAAAACAAGAAAGTTAATCTAAAGTTTTATATGTATTAATAGATACTTAGAGAAAATCTTACCTATTAACAACAGTTGAAATTTATAATGGTAATATTTAGAAATGTTTATATACCTCTTTTCTAAATTAATAGTATTAATTACCATACAATTTAGGTTTCTTATTCAATAATTTAATTAATAATAATAATAATCAGGTGAAAGTAAAGATCAATTGAAACATAAATAATATTTGAATAACTTAGTTTAAAATTATAAATAATTTTATAAAATAAATATGATTACTTGATTCTTATTTTTGTAAAAAGATAATAATCTTAAGAATTCTCTGTATTGTAATACTACAAGGAAATAAGGGAGTCGTACATGAGGTGAGGGTCACCATTTGTAATACTATGTTAAATCATGGTTTAGATCATCAGGGATATGAGGAATTGTTTGTTTATCCTCAAATAAAATAAAATTTAATATAAAATGGATGAGCATGTTAGATCACTCTGAGAGATCAGCTCACTTAAGTTACTACAGAAATTATCAGTATCATTAACCATAAGTTCTCCAACATTATAAATAAGGAAAAGCAATTCTCATTTCATCATCATGAGTGCTTAATAAAAAAAATCAGTTAATCTGGTGACTGGATTTGAAGTAGGTCTACTGTAGACCAGGCTAATTATTTAGCCTTTGCCAGCTTGGGACAGATTATTGAAGCATTAATTTGGATGCACTAACATAGGTGCTAATCCATCTGAATGTATAATCATAAAAACAATGCTAGGAGATTAAAATATGCTGATCATCTTCAATGCTCTTGTCACTTAGTACTATTGATGTACTGGCCAATTACAAACTTAATTTCTAATAGAGACTAAACTAAATAAAATATAATGCATGGACTTTGAAGAATATACTCTTCACACCAATCCAGAATCATCATCATCATCTAGATGCCCATACACTAAATATATATGCCCTTTATTCTATGTAGCTGTTATAAACAAATCTAGCTCAGGAAGCAAGAACTATAATTTATTATTGTGAGCAAGAAGGAAATAAGTAAATAGATTAGCTTATTATAAATAATCTTAAGTAAATTATGGGCTTCCCCTACTTATAAATAACTAGTTTTATTGGGATCATAAAAAAAACTAAATCCTATAATATAAGCTGTCATGATATAAGGTCACACACACATTGCACTTCATGAAACAGGAATTGGATAAAGAAATTGTCTAAAATAAATATATTTTTAAAAGAATGATAGTATGACATTCCAAATACCTATTTCATAAAAAGAATACATTTTTACAAAAATTATATTAACCAACCAATTAATTTTTATCCATGGATTAACTTTAAATTCATTATATTCTATCTTTAAAAATAATTAAGAGTTTGTTAAACATTATCAAGATCAAAGATAATTTTTGATTCAATTTTTTTAAAGTATTTATGAATCAATTAAAAACATGTTCAGAATCAAAGATAACAATCTTTGATTCAGCTTAGCAAGAAAAAAAAAACTACATTTTTTTTAAAAAAAAGAGAAAAAAACATATTTCATCATTTGTAATAGAAATTTGACTCGATTTTATACAAAAAAAAAACACAAAAAGTCTGACAATTTGAAATAATTTAATTTAGTGAAGTATTTACTATTATCAATTATTATATAAAACAAAAACCAAATTGTTATTACTTTTATGAAACAAAATTTTTTTTTATTAACACACACAAAAAAAATAGAATCCACATATAAAAAATAATACCCATAGCCATGGTTTTCTTTTTATGGAGGCCTTTCCAGTTTCTTCTCATGGAGTTTCTCTCTGAAGGCTTCTAAATGTGGGCCTGGTTAAAATTGTTTTTTCCCTGGGTCTAGCAATTCCAGGTAAATAAAAAGTATCAAATTTTATCCATTTGGTTCTTCAATTTCTAGGTGAGACTGATGTAGATAGATTCATGTTCTTGGTTGAAGGAAAGATTGCAGACTACTTTAGGGGGAGTTACCTTACCTACATTTTTTTCTAGTGAAGATAGTTCACACGGAGAAAAGTGTTGCCTAGCTTTTAGCTGAATCTAGCATATGGTTAAATTATACAAACCATTTTTAGTGCTAAACTCATAGTATGCTAAAAGTTTTATTAAAAAACTTTCTGCTACTTTATTCAATAGTTTGGTAAAGACTTATTCTTTCTTCTTAGCAGCCGGATTAAAACTTCACTGCTTTTTCTTCAACAGCTAAGTTAGGAATCATTTCTTCCATGTTTTCAACAGCTGGATTGAGATTTGACTGCTTTCTTCAACAGACAAGTTTGTAATAATTTATTCTACTGTCCTTTTTAGCAGCAGGATTAACACTAGGCTGCTCTCTCTTCAACAAAGTTAGCAATAATTTCTTCTCTTACTGTCCTTTTCAGCAGCAGGATTAAAACTTGGCTGCTCTCTTTTTAATAGTTAAGTTAGCAATACTCTCTCCAGACACTTGAGTATTATCACTTATTCACACTCCCACATATTTTTTTTAGAAAAATCTTGCTCACAAGCCAATTATAATTTGTTTCTTACATGATAATTTTCATGACAACCATTTAAATAAAATTTCATAAATACAATTGTTCAGCCAATTTCTCCTTAATCATAGATATTGAAAACAAGTCAAGAACTTAAATTAATATTATAAAATTCTTGACATTTATTTATAATTAAAAACCAAATCTTATAGCAAAAAAAAAAACAACAAGGAGATATAATCAGTTAATTTCATTGATTTATTTTTCTTTTTCATTAAAGAAAAAAAACAACTCCGATTAATTAAAGATAAAATTTACAAAGTTATTAAAATCTTACTTTGTTCTTCTCTCTTTTATATTTTTAATTTTTTTTTTTAAATTTTTTTTAAAATATTCTTAAACATATTTAATGTTTGAGAATTTTTATGCTATCATATTGAGAATTTAAAAAAATATTGAGTTAAATAATGATCCTTTAAGAAAAATAGGTCTAAGAAAATTAAATATTACTTTCCCCCATTAATTAAATAATTTTTTATACTTAAACCTGAGGAACCTGCTGCCAACTATCTAATTATTTATTTTATCTTAGTGCAGATATGTAACCAACTGATTATAGTATATTTTTATTTTATTTTTTTGTGTAAAAGAAAACTATATGCATTTGTAAATTTTAATTATAAATTATATCATACTTAGTTATACTATAGTGAGGGTGAACTATAAATGATGTTACATTGTTTACATAGAGGCTAAACTCTCCATACTGTAGCACCACTCAATGTATACCAGAGTAGTCAATGGATGCAAGAAGGTTTTTGCATAAAATTCCTATCTTGTGCATTCTCATCCAATATCCCCAGAGTAATTTATAGCTTGTGGCTTCATCAGTGAGGAGCCTTGGAACTGAGAACATTGCACCTAGATCCTTCAGATCCCAGCCACAAGCTAGAAACTAGTCTGGGTTATTGGATGAATAGGCACTAGATAGGGATTTTATGCAAAAGTCTTCTTGCATCCATTGATCACTCTGACTTGTACTGAGTGGTGCTACTGTATGGAGAGTATAGCCTTTGTGTAAATAGCTTGCGTAAGCATAAAGAATGGTGATCATGTGATGTTAAATTGTTATGAATTGTTTTTTATTTTAACCACCAGAAATAAATTAATATTTATCTTGATAAACTTTTGTTGTTGTTATTATTAATCTAAATGTTTTGATTTACTACTTCATGAATGATTATACAACTATTTTATCCTATAGTATATTCCATGTTATATCTCACTATCAAATAAAACATTATTTAATAAATTTTATCTTCTTTTCCATGCAAGAGCATGCATATGGACCCATTGGTGCTCTTTACAAATTTACGTGTCAAATGTATATGTAGATATAAACTATTATAAAGTTGCTTGAGGTCATTTTATTTATTTACTCCGTATATTTTAAATTGCCTAAGTATGACATTTACTAAGCATATTTAGATCATCCAGATATGTTATATATAAGTGGAGAAAACCACTTGGTTGATAATTATATTTATTACAGGTAGTTGCCCAAATACATAATGCATTTAGTTTGCAGGTCAGCTAGCAATGTCCAGTTATAATATTTTCAGTAAATTAGGGGTTACCTAATCTGACGGCATTTACTGATAGTTCCATTTATGATATTAGTTGTCTAGCATGATGAGCAGTCTATTATTTTATATTACGATTTATAAATTTTGGCTTGTCAAAAGGACACATTCTATTTATAAGATAATACCCAAATCTACAAGCTATTCAAAAAAGTCATGTTCATATTATTTTCATATTTTTATTTTGTTTTATTCATTATTAGAAGTTTCTTTTACAATGTATTTATCTAGATAGGAATGCTAATTATATTCATATTGCTTTTTTATATGCCCATCAGATATATATGTAAGATAGATAGGGCTGCTTTTTATTATATTATTTGAATGTGTTAAGTAAGCTTATCATCATTTGTTCATTTTTTAAAACTAAATAAGCTAAGCTTGTGAACATATATTTGTGTAGTAGCTTATTTAATTGTAATAGATAAAAAAAAAAAAGCTAAATCTGTGTGAATATATGTATATTAGCTTATTTAATTTTAACAGATAAAAAGTTAAGCTTGTGCATATATTTATATATTAGCTAATCTTGTATATATATATTTGTTTATTAGGGTTTTTAATTTTAATAAATTAAAAAAAACTAAGTTTATGTATATATACACTTTATGACATATTTATTATAGCTTTCATATGTTCAAGTTATAATAATAGGCATTACCATTTGCTTTATATATATATTGAAACAAAATCTAATATGTGATTTGATTTAAATGATTAGTTATATTTAAATAATTTTTTAACCTAAAGCTTTAGTAGCTATTAAAGAAAATATTAATAGTATATGTGGTTACAGATAAACTAATATGTAAAAAATAAACAGATTTCACATGTTTTTTACTTTTTAAATCATATTTTATGTTTTATGAATCATTTTTCATTTCATATACTTATTCATTTTTCCTTCATACCTTTCAATCATATTGTGTAGTCATTTTCAAGAATTATTCAGATAATAAATATTTATAGTATTCAAATATATATTTACAAGCTATGTACAATTATAATAAAATATTTTATTATAAATCATGATTTTACTTACATTTTTTGTTTACTTTTATATTTATCTTCAAATTCGATTTTTTTATTTTACTTTTTAAAATCCTTTAATTATTTATTATTATTTTTCCGAAATTGATTAGATTCTTAACATTTTAAAATATTTAATGGTTAAAAAAAGAATATCTGATTGTTTTATAAAATATGTAGATAAAATAGATCAGCGTTTCCCAACCTGTGGTACGCGAGTTGCTGGTTGGTGGTACACGAAAAATAATCAATAATGGCGGACATAAAAAATAAAAAAAATTAAATCATAAAAATATATAGAAACGTTTTTTCCTATAATTCATAAAAATTATTTTAATGAATAATATTATACAGTAAAGTTGTTAATATGTACAGTCGATGATCGAAAATCCAACAATTGATATCGTTTTTTTTTTTTTGGAGTGCACTTTTAAATTTAGCCGTTAGCCACCAGTAAATTGAGATGTCGCCGCCACTGTTGTGATAGTGCTGCACTCTCATTCACTTCACCGCATGGCTTACAAGTGACAGGTTATTGTTTGTGATTGTATCGTCTTTGTTTATTAAAATTCATTGATCCCTATATAACCTGCTTATTCGAACTTAGACAAGAAGCACAGGTTTTTTTTAAGACAATCCTTTTGATCTCTCTTCGAAATTGTATGATTTTGATTGGCTTCAGGTGCTTGCATATTTATCTGATATTTTTTGCAAATAAATGAACTTAAATTTGACACTTCAGAATAACTCGATAACGATCTTTAATGTTAATGATAAAATTGAAAGTATGATTAAGAAATTAGATTTTTGGAAACAGTGTATTGAAAACAATCAACCGGAAGAATTCGAAACTCTACATATTTTTTTGTTTGAAAATAAGGTTAGTCTGTCTCAAGATATACAGAAAATATAATAGCACATTTAACAGGATTAAAATTGTCTTTCATGGAATATTTTCCAAAACCCGAAAACACAAATGATAAGTGGATTTCAAATCCCTTCTATGAAGAAAATTTAGAAAAAGATACATCATTATCAATAAAAGAGAAAGAAAATTTAATTAAATTATCGACACAATCTAATTAATTTTGGTTAAACATTAAAGAATATGAACAGTTTTCTGAGAAAGCTCTTAAATTATTATTACCATTTACTAGTATGGAATTAGTAAAAAGAGCTTTTTCTTCATATATTTTTTTAAAAAAAAAAAGTATTGAAACAGATTGAATGCAGCTGTAGACTTAAGGTATATCTTGCATCTTCTGAACCAAATTTCAAAAAATTATGTTTTCGAAACAAGCACAAGGATCTCATTAAATTTATTTTATAAAAACATTTGATTATGATAAGAAAATATATTAATTGGGTTTTTATAATTTTGTGTTTTTATTAAAACCATTTATTAATAAATGAAATATGACAAAATAGTAGATAAATATGATACTTTGAACAAACACATACATATATGTTACAGTGAATTTATAATTTCAGTGAGTTTATAATCCAGCATGATGTTTAGGCATGTTACAATGTAATTTGTCTCATTATGTAATGTGAATACATGGTCACACTATAATATGTATAATGCAAATAAAATAACACACTCGCAATAACAAATTTCACAAAATACAATCATTTTTATGAAGTGGTACAATTTAGCATGATGTACTACCAAGTGGTACGCGAGCCAAAAAAGGTTGGGAAACGCTGAAATAGATAATAGAATTTGAATTACTATGGAAAAGGAAGTAAATATTACAATTAATTATATGGATGTTAGAATTAAGAAAACAATTAATAATAAATATTGAAACAAGTAATTGTAGTTCAGATATAAATTGTATACATAAAATAAATATTATTGATAATAGAATGTGTTTTAGTAATAAATTATTAAAAGAATAAATTGATATAATAAAAAATGATGCATAGATAAATGATTATCCTATTAAATTAATAGATTATGTAGAAGGAAAAATATAAAAAGAATATATAAGAAAGGTATGAAATATAAAAACAGAAATTTACAATAGTTTTAATGTATCAAAAAATATATTTTATAAGGTAAATAAAATAATAAAGGACATTAACAGGAAGTATAATATATTTGTAATTAAACCAGTATATAAAAAGTAGATAGATATATAGAAATTGATAAATATTAAAAAAAGCGAGGAGTTGGAAAATAGGAATGACAATTTATATTGTGAATTGCTTACATTGAAATGTTTTATATGTAGGGACAACAAAAAAAAAATTAAAAACCAAATTAAAATAACATTTTAAAGACAGAAATTTTAATATATATTTGTATATGAAAAGAATTTAAGCATTTACATTTCGAGATAAAAATGCTAGAAAGTGTTAAATTTTATAGAGAGATTAATTAAAAAAAGTTTATGCATAAGAAGAAGAAAACCAGTTTTGAATATGAATCATTAAGAATCTAATCAATTATGGGAGAATAATTATAAATAATTAAAAGATTATAAACAATGTAAAAAAATGAAAATAAATATAAAAGTAAAAAAATAGGTTAAAATGTTGTATATAAAAATATTTTATGTTGTTATTGCACATTATTTGTAAACATGTATTTGTAAATTACATATAAGTTTTATAAATAAATATATTTTATAGGAATAATCCTTAAAAATGATTATATACAATGTGATCGAAATGTAGGAAAGGAAAATGAATGACTACATCGAAATGAAAAATGGTTTATAAAAAATAAAACAGGATTTAAAAAGAAAAAAGGTATATGAAATTGGTGGAATACTTATTAATACTGGAATCATTAATAAAGTATTGATTTATTAAAAAAGCATATTATTAACTTAGATAAAATGAATGATTTGATTTATAAGGATGAAGAAGAATAACAACATAAAGACTAAAATATATAATAAAATAAAAGTAAGATAAGTTGTAGAATAGGAAGTTATAAGAAGAAATAAAGTATTGGGGAATACAAAATGGGAGACATTACAATATTAAGAATAAATAGAAAAATTATGAAAAAGTAAATGAAGCACATTATGAATATATGGATAGATCGAAGATAGATAAACTATAGGAATAGTATATTTAAGAAAAAATACTATAGAAGTACAATTTACAGAAAAGTTGGTAATGAAAATAATATAAAGTATTATGTTTTTGGATGATGAATTTAAAAGTATGGGTAAAAATATGGAAAGTTGTACCTCATTTAAAAAAAAAAAGTATAATTATTTATGAAAATTTTAATGGATTTAAGTATGTGGATGAAGTTAAAATTGAAAATAATTTAAAAAAAAACATTGGATATTCATGAATGTTTGAAGAATAAGGTGGTGCCATTATTTTTAAGTATAAAAAATGTTGAAAAAAAAAAATTAATAAACAACATTTTTAAATTTGAAAATAAATTAATAAAGAAATATATTGATGTACTATATAAAGAAAAAAATAATATGTTAAAAAAATTAAAGATATATATATGAAAAACTAAAAAAAAAAAGAATTATTAAATGAAGAAAATATTTGAAGAAGATTAAAAATAATTATTACATGATTTTTGAATTGGGAATGATAAAGATATGATTATTGTTAATTTAATGAATAAAAAGTTTATTGAAAAAAAAAAAGTACTAGAGAAAGGTTTAAAATATGTACTTGAGAAAAATATTAATATTGCAAAAGAGATAAAGTCAAATTTAAAAATTTATAAATACCGAAATGTAAAAAATAATAAGAAAAAACTATGGATAATATGATGTTAAAAGAAATAAAATATAGAATATAATAAAAAAATATTGATAATAAAGAATGGAAAATTATAAATGATATTAAAGATAAACATAAGATTTAATATTTTTAAAAGATGATAAAATATCAAGTATGGTTATTTTTAATTAAGAAAGAATATAAGGAAAAAATGAACATTTTATTGAAAGAAAATTGTTTCATAGAAATTAAGAAGAATGAAAGTATAGAACAAAATAGAGAAGATAATAACAGAAAAATATGTTCTGATTAAATTAAATGGAATGGATAATAATAATGCAGAAATATATGGACAACTTAAAACACATAATATAGATATTCCACTTAGACCAGTAATTAATAATACCAATATATAGTTTGAAAAAAAAAATCGAAATGGTTGTGTAAATAATGTTTTTAAATAATATAGTATTATAAATAATGAGAATTATGTTAAAAATTCAAATGAATTTGTTGTGAAGTTAAAATAAATTCATAAATATGAAGAAATATAAAAATATATATTTTGTAAAAATTAGATATTAAAAATATATAAACAAATATTGATCCAGATGAAGCATTTGAGATGATTATGCAAGTATATATTAAAAATAAAGAAAAACCGATTAAAATAGAATATAAACAATTATATAAGATATTAAATATATGTTGTAAAAATATAATATTTGAATATGAAAATATTTTATATAAGCAAATTTAAAACATCTTAGCCTGGAAAATAATCTAAGTAGGTTTTTAGAGTCTTTATATACAATAATTTTGAAAACAAAAATTTTTATTCTGACCGATACAAACCACTATTTTATATAAGATATGTCGATAATTATATTTTATGGTAAAAAAAGAATATCTGATTGTTTTATAAAATATATAAATAGAATAAATAATAGAATTCAATTTACCATGGAAAAGGGAAAAAAAAAAAAAGATATATTTTATGGATGCTAGAATTAAAAACTAACAATAAATAATAATAAAATAAATATTGAAATGAATATTTTTGGGAAAAAAGACTTCTTATGATTTATCAATTAATAGAAGTTTAGATATAAATTGTATACATAAAACAAATATTTTTAATAATATAATAAATAGAGCAATAAGATTATATTCTAGTAATAAATTATTAAAAGAAGAAATTAACATAATAAAAAATGAAGCAAAGATAAATGATTATATTATTGAATTAATTAATAAATTATGTCAAAGGAAAAATATATAAAGATAAGGAATATAGAAATTTACAGTAGTTTCAGTCCATAAAAAATACAGTATAGTGTAACAAATTGTACTTAAATCAGTATATAAATTGATGAATGTTAAAAAAAGGGAAGCATTGGAAAATATGAATATTTAGATTGTAAGAGATAATAAAAAATGTTTTATATGTAGGAACAACAAAAAATAAATTGATAAACATGTTAAAATAACATTTAAAAGACAAAAATCTATTATATATTTGCATATGAAAGAATGTAAGCATTTAAATTTTGAGATAAAAATGCTGGAAAATGTGATAAATCTTATTTGAGGATTAAGTAAAGTAAGTTTATACATAGAAAAAAAAAACTAGCTTGAATAGGAATAGTGTTAAGAATCTAGTCAATTATCAAAAAATAAAGGATTTTAAAAAGTAAAAAAAAATTAGAATGTAAAAAATCGAAGATAAATAATATAAGTAAAAAAGTAGATAAAATCATGATTTATATGAAAATATTTTGTTATTGTACATTAAATATATAATTGCATACAATATATTATAACAAAACCCATTATCTCTCACTAGACAGGTGTACACTACCAAATATATATATATGATGTAACAATATACGTGCCTATGTATTTTTATTTAATTAAGTGATTGTGACCTAAAATATTATTATTCAAAACTTATGGATTTACTCTCGCAACTGTAATATATCCCCAATGCATATTTATTGTCATCTGAAGGGCACTAAGCACCAATCCTATACAAATATAAGAATTACGCAGTGGATATATTACCAACAAGAATACTATTTACGTAATGTGAGAGGGCTTTTGGCCATCAGCTAGCTCAGTCTCATGGTCGGGTGGCGTCACAGCCGGGAGTAGCTACGAATGGGATTAAGAGTTCTTTCTCTCTCTTTTTTTTTTTAACATAAGAAAAAAAAAAGATAATAACTAGATAAATGGATCTATAAATAAAAAACTAATTCAACACTCTACTTTCTTTGTATATTTGTGTAATATTATAAAAACAATGTATTTATTACTCTGTCATTTCAAATCACACACGTCATTCTTTCCAATAGATCTCTCATACATATCTCAAGTAGTGAAGGTCGATACTACGAAAAACTTTGTATCACATGACTTCTGACCTTAATTACTTTATTATGTCCGTAATGGAACGAGGCTTTAAGGAAACCTTATTAAATTAATTCATACATCACCTTCACTTATTGTTGCAAGTACAACATTTTCTCTTCATAAAGAAAATTTTAAAAATCAATGATTAAAGTTTGTTACCTGGCTTTCCCTGGGGAAATAGTAGAAGCAGATTTATTTCTTTATTAAAGAGTTACGTTCCGCAGGTAAATCAGGCAAATCAAGGCAAAGGTTTGAGATCTTCATGTCCGTTGTCTGGCAAGGTTCATCCTGGTTCCACGTTGGAAATTATGTGTTGTTTTGAGGCATCATGGTTTTATTGGTTGAGGCAGCTGCAGCAGGTTGGAATTAGGGGTTTAATCCGATGCGGCCTTCTCTTACCCCGACATTTCTTTTGAAATCGCCATTATATAAGGTAAATATTTAAAACCTTTTAGGTGTTCACGGTTGTATCTCTGCTGGAAAAAGATAAAATGCATTCTGGGTGGCTCGCTTTTATAGTCCCCTCCATTTGTTCTAGAAGCTTCTTTTTTATCTCACTTCCGATTTTCAATGTAGACTAACCAGATCTGTTAGATGTGTGAAAACTCGTGTCGTAGCTTCTATTGTAATATAACAAAAAATAGATTCTCATTCTGCCGGAAATCTCTAGTTTTTAAAGCGTGAAACAAAATCTCATTTCTCTCTTTTCACTACTTAATTCATTCATACACACATTTGTCACACACACATATATATCATTTCAAAATGACAGAGTCCCTCCCCTCGCGTTTGTGTATTTGTAACCACCACCACGTAATAAAAAAAAATTAAATATTATATATATCTATGTCTACATATATTTACCGATTAACTAATATTATTTGTGACTGGGTTCGAACCCATTCTGTCACAATACCCCTCCTCCAAAAGCCTTCAAATACCTTTGTGTATTTTGAACAGCTCATTTTGATACAATACTATCTGTTTCGCCTCATGTATCCCTCTGCTTCTTTTTCTGGTCCAACGTTCGGCTTCTCAGGTGATCTCTTCTCTTCAGGTGTTTCCAGTTTGGAAAGGTCTCCATCCCCATTCTCTGCCCTCTTTCTTCCTCTTTTACTGCTTCACGGTACCCGCCGTAGTCATATGAGCTCATGTCAATGGCATTGAGCAACTCTGCGATCTCTCCAATGGATGCTTTCTCTGCCCCCCAAGATCATCTTTTCCACTTTCATGGGCATGCTATGTCTTACAATGCGTATATGACTCTTTCAGGTTGCATACATCCAATGTCTGCAGTCTAGCCACCTGTTTATGAAAAAATTGCTATCGTTGCAACCTTCTTTAAACTTTTCTTGCATAATTTGATAGTGCATTAACTCCTGCCTATCTTCGGACCAAAAGGCCTCTTTCACTTCTTTTTGATACTCTTCAAAAGTAGCCGGCTATCGGCCGAGCACGTCTCACCACGACTGGGCATTGTCTGTGAGGTTGCCGCATGCAATAATTACCTTACTTTCTTCCACCATGGGATTTATATTGAAATATTTTTTAGGCTACATAGATGCTCGACAGGTGCTTCCCCCATCCTACCTGCAAATGGATGAATTTTTAGGAAATGGGTTCATACTTCCTTGCACCATCGTGTGACTTATTACCACTGCCGATTTTCCCAAGGTGTTTACTTGATCGCCTTGCTTCTGTTCATCTTCACTCTCCATATCTGACTTTTAACTTCCTGTTCTCCCAAATCATTTTCATCTTTAATTTCCACTTTCTGTTCTAGTCTATTCATTCTCTTTTCTATTTCTCTGAATCTTAATTCTAAACTTTCAAGCTTTCTCAAAGTTCGCTCCAAAATATTTTCCTGTTCTTCTTTTTCCATTTTATTTTACTTTTGATTGACGCCTCGGACCCACTCCCCTATCCCAACATACTGCATTGCCTTCCTGTTAGCCTCTTTGACTCTCGAAACCTCATCGAATTAGACAAAGAAATTAAAAATACCAGACTGCGTATGTTTGACCCACTGTGCAGCTACGAACTAACAAAACTGGTTATTTCTTAATAGATATACCTTTATCAAATTAACGCCCATCGATTTATTTAACACTTCATTTGAACTTTATATCTAAACAACCCTTTCTTCAATAAAATATAAAACTTTTCACTTTATTAACGTATTTCTGAAATCTCATATTCTCCCCATTCCTCTCTACTTCTCTTCGAAGCCCTTTAGTTGGGACACCATTATAACAAAACCCATTACCTCTCACTAGACAGGTGTACACTACCGAATATATATATATGATGTATCAATATACATGCCTATGTATTTTTATTTAATTAAGTGGTTGTGACTTAAAATATTATTATTCAAAACTTATGGATTTACTCTCGCAACTGTAATATATCCCCAACACGTATTTATGGTCATCCGAAGGACACCAAGTGCCAATCCTATACGAATATAAGAATTACGTGAAGTGGATATATTACTAAAAAGAATACTATTTACATAATGTGAGAGGGGTTTTGGCCATCAGCTAGCTCAGTCTCATGGTCGGGTGGCGTCACAGCCGGGAGTAGCTACGAATGGGGTTAAGAGTTCTTTCTTCTTTTTTTTTAACATAAGAAAAAAAAAGATAATAATAACTAGATAAATGGATCTATAAATATTTAACTAATTCAACACTCTACTTTTTTGTATATTTATTTAATATTATAAAAACAATGTATTTATTACTCTGTCATTTCAAATCGCACACATATGTCATTCTTTCCAATAGATCTCTCATACATATCTTAAGTGAAGGTCGGTACTACGAAAAAGTTTGTATCACATGACTTCTGACACTAATTAGTTTATTGTGTCCGCAATGGAACGAGGCTTTAAGGAAACTTTATTAAATTAGTTCATACGTCACCTTCACTTATTATTGCAAGTACAAAATTTTCTTTTCATAAAGAAAATTTTAAAAATCAATGATTAAAGTTCGTTATCTGGCTTTTCCCGGGGAAGTAGTAGAAGCAGATTTATTTCTTTATTAAAGAGTTCCATTCCACAGGTAAATCAGGCAAATCAAGGCAAAGGTTTGAGATCTTCATGTCCATGGTCTGGCAAGGTTCATCCTGGTTCCACATTGGAAATTATGTGTTGTTTTGAGGCATCGTGGTTTTACTGGTTGAGGCAGCTGCAACAGGTTGGAATTAGGAGTTTGAACCCAATGTGGCCTTCTCTTACCCCAACATTTTTTTTAAAATCGCCATTATATAAGCTAAATATTTAAAACCTTTTAGGTGTTCATGGTTGTAGCTCTGCAGGAAAAAGATAAAATGCATTATGGGTGGCTCACTTTTATAGCCCCTCCTTTTGTTCTAGAAGCTTCTTTTTTTATCTCACTTCCGATTTTCAATGTGGACTAACCAGATCTGTTAGTCATGTGAAAACTCGTGCCATAGTTTCTATTGTAATATACAAAAAATGGAATCTCATTCTGCCAGAAACCTCTAGTTTCTAAAGTGTGAAACAAAATCTCGTTTCTCTCTTTTCACTACTTAATTCATTCATACACGCATTTGTCACGCACACATATATATCATTTCAAAATGACAGAGTCCCTCCCCTCCGCGTTTGGGTATTTGTAACCACCACCACGTAATAAAAAAAAAATTAAATATTATATATATCTACATATGTTTACCGATTAACCAATATTATTTGTGAATGGGTTCGAATCCCTTCTGTCACAATATATATTATAGGAATAATCCTTGAAAATAACTATTCAATATAATCAAAACATAGGAAGGAAAAATAAATGAATATAATGAAATGAAAATGGCTCATAAAAAATAAACAGAATTTAAAAGTAAAAAAAGCGTGTGAAATTAGTTTATGTTTTATATATTGAAATTAATGAGCATTTTGTAAGAAAAAAAAGATGGATTACTTAATAGTAATGGAATTATTAATGAAATATTAATTTTTTAAATAGATAAATTAATAAAATTATTCATTTCATGGATTTATAGAAACATCACTAAATTTTATTACTAATGTATTTTCAGATTAATAAACAGTCAATAAAGAACTTTTTTGTCCATCTATGAAGTGAATTAGAAATTAAGAAAATTTACGAATTTTGTTTAAGAGGGGATATTTCTTCTAAAATTTAATATTGTGCCAGGCACGTTTAATGTGGCCAGCACAAGATAATGTTAAACAAATTAATGGCCAAAAATACGTAAAAAGCCATTAAATGGGGGGGGGGGATATACTATATATTATAATCAAACTTGTTATAAATTAAGAGAGAGAACTGTGGCTATAATATAAATTCACACACATATATGATTAAAGCCAATATTTAAAGGCTTAGATATATGTATTTGCAATTTTTATTTTTTCATTTTTTTAAAAAGAAATGCTAAAATGTATTTATAATTTTAAATATTTTTGTTTGTTAAAGAAACAGCATTTATTTAACAAATTTTTATTCTGTATTTATATTTTTTGAGTGTTTACAACCGATGTAAAAAGGAAAATTTGAAATATTACTATTTAAAAATAAATGTGGTTTTAATTTCTCCTTATTTGTAAAAATGAAAATACTTAATTGTAAATTATTAGAGAAAAAATATAGTTAGTAATAAATTTGGCTGAACGTTTTCGAGGAACCATGCCTCATCTCATAGTTCGTGAAAATGTCTTGATATGTAAATGAGAATATTAAATGAGTTACTGTTAGTGCCATTTGAAATGTGCGGTTCTTCTGTTGATTGATGGATGTCTCTGTTAATGTAGAATGCCTCTTTATCTTTCTCCTGTAGTCGTTTGGTTCTGAGATAAAATAACGGGTTAGGGGTATGAAATTGTGCCCTGATTGTTTAGTATGTTCAAAAAATGCAGAAGATGTACTGCTGTACCGATGTTGAAATATTACTATTTAAAAATAAGTTAAAAATAATTCAAAATTGAAGTTTTAATGGTTGTTTTTCTCTTCAGTTGCATTTGGCAAAGAGGGTCATTGTCTTAAATTTAAGAAAAGTCTCAAGGCATTCTGATTTTCTGTCCATTCTAAAATAATTTCAACTGGACAAAAAGAACTTGATTAAACTTGTGATAATGCAGGGAGAGAAGAATGCCCAATCTTAGTAAAATATTTTTGTTAAAACTTCGATTGTAATAATGTAATTACTATAGAAAAAATGAAAAAGATGTTATCATTCATTAAAATTTTCATTAGTGATATTGTGATCTGAATGGAGATATAAAAAAGATTTAATTAATTGATTTTACTTGTTTGGAGGGGATACCTGAATTGAAGGTGTATTGAAGAGAAATAGTTCTGTTCTGAAGTTGGGAGAAGGCAGTTCATTTTTGTTCTTCAAAGACAAATCTTAATAGGAGCTGAAGTCTAAGTTTATTGTTAAGCTTATGCTGTTAATGGAACCACGCTAAGTCTTGCAACCTTTTGGGCAAGCATGCTGATTCCGATTCACCCTAATCCAGGGGATTTACTCTAATTAAAAATTCATTCAGTCATTCTAAACCAAATGGACACTAAGTCATGCAGTCATTCAAATAATCATTTGAGCAGTTAACCCAGTCAGTAATCGACGGTTGAAACATTGGACAATTAAGTGGTGTATAGTAACGTCAGTTATCTAGCCAACTAATGGAAAGCTAAATGATGGACAGATGTTTATTCCACCATATACTCAGTTGATGCCGATGGAAGTTTAATTGCAACATGCCACTGAAACCAGTAATAAATCTAGAATTCGTAAACAAGAAAAGACTGTTTATAGTGTGTAATATCCGTTGTCCAGCCTAAAGATGCAAATCAAGCACTTTCCTGTACATAGAATGATTATGAAGTAGAAGCCCACTTCAGCGCATCTGTCCAGCTCTGCTCCTGCCGTCTCCACAGAATGTAAACGCCGAGAGTCAAACACCAAAGTGATGATGATCAATTCTATGAACTTGTACCGCAATCAAGTCCAGCCCTTGCTGCAGTAGACGTATAGCCCACTCAAAACCCATAGAAGGGTGAAGCTTAGAGACTTTAACTGGTATACTATTTTTTGTGTGTTTATTTTATTTAAATTCAATACACATTTCGTAAATATATGTCTTATGTACATACGTACATAAACATCTTTTAAAGTAACTTGTTAATTTTTCCTTATTTGCTTAATGCTCGTGTGTGAGTTTATTTATTATCTACAGATCACTATCACATATTAGTTATTTAATACATTTTTCTTATTAAGAAAGAAATTTTCTTTTATTTAATTTAATGATTGCTTTGACGAGTATTCCTTTACAATTATAGTTTTGTTTGTTAAAATGATTTATATAGTGTGTAATATTTGTTTCGTATATTTAATCAATCTGGGAATATTAATTTTGTATTCATATTATAAATGGTATGGGGTAATGGGTTAATAAAATATTTATATTATAATTTTAAAGTGACTACTGCTATATATTTTTTTTGTTATTCTCTTTGTCATTTACTTTCTCTAACTATATTAGTAATTAATTGTGCGAGTTTTCCGATCCCCATTCTTTTAACTGAGAATAGAGTACACTGAGCTAGCAAATGGGAAATCATCTTACCGGGTCTTAGATCTTTATTTGTTATGAGGATACTTGTTTATTAATTTTGTTTGAATAATTATTTACCTGCATATATGCCCCATAATATTTGAACTTGCATATCCTTTCAGGAGGAGAATTAATTTTTCTTCTCGGAGTGGCACAAGGGGTTGGTATAGAGTCACCCCCCAAAGATATGTAAGAATCAATCTTTTTATAAGTATCTTCTGTGTCCATAATAATATTATGGTAAAGTATTTAAATTTCTCCTTATTCCGGCATGTCGCCATATTTCTTTTCATGTTCGATTTGTGCGCATGCTTATATTAACGGAATAAGTGGTTGACCGGTACAATATATATAAAGAAATACGCCAAATTTTTTTTTAAAGCTTGATTTTTATATGACTATTATAATAATATAACTACACATTGATGTTTCGACTATTTTGTAATATAGTCTTTTTCAAGGAAAACTGAAAAATAAATATAAATATCAGATATTCCAAAACAAATCCATTTTTCAGTTTTCCTTGAAAAAAACTATATAAAATAGTCAAAACATTGGTGTGTAGTTATATTTTTATAATAGTCATTTAAAAATCTAGTTTTAAAAGAAGTTTGATATATTCATTTATACATATTGAAAGTTATCAACTATTTTTGAAAAAAAAAAACTGTAGATGATATTTTTAATTCGTTAAAATTTAATATCTGTAAATAATTTGATCACAAATTTAAATACATTTCTTTAAAATTTGGTAAAGACATTTAACACAAAATAAATATTTATAAAATGTAAAGTCTAAATAATAGATTAAAAAAATAATATTTAGTTGATGAGTGATTTATTCTTATAGTATTATTTTTCATTTTTCCGTTTTCTCATTTTTGCTCATTTGTCATAGTTATTAATTACCTTTTTGGCTTATTGCAGTTGAGCTAGAAAATCCAGAGCTAAAGTAAAAATGAACATTTGAAAGGAATTCTGTAAACTAACCGATGAGCATGATGAAAGTACTTATTGTTGAGAAACATTGAAAATATTGATCTTAAGACTAGAAAACGATTTTAGTCTCTCTGCAAGTAATACCTGAAGCAATCATAAAATGCACTGTTGAAACCATACTTAGGCATTCCTTGTTTCTTTCACCAATGTAGATGATCAAATGGAAGTAGTATAAAAGCTCTAAATGCCATTTTGAATATATACCATTTGTCTTAAGAGGCTGCCTGTTTAAAGAGAAAATTAACCAGAATCATAAAGATCTGCAATTTGCTATAATATAACTTTCTAATATAATAAAGAAATATCAGATAAAATCATTAATATATGCTATAATATGAACCTATTTATTTTTCAAAAAGAAAATCAAACCAGAACTAATGTGATTGTATTTCTTAGACAAGGCAAACAATGAAGAGATTATTATCAAGTGCAGTGAAAAATTTCCATATACAAATATTCTTTGTATTCTAAGTTTTTTGAATTTTTTTGTGGGTTAATTAAAGAATAATGTATGTATACGGATTTAAATAAACCTTTTCTTTAATTTAAATAAATGATTCACATTTAGAAAGCGAATGTTGAAGTAATCTACATGAAAGCACAGAACAGGATAGCATAGATATATAATAATGTATATAAATAATTTTATTATTAAATTTATTTTTTTAAATTATAATTAGTGAATCTTATTTTTTATTATATAGGCATGTATAATATATATATATGTTAAATGATCATTAATATTCTAGTTTCATACATTCCTCCATGTTTTGCCCTGACAATGATAATAGCATAAGGGAAAGATGAGAAAGACCTACTTCTTAAAGGAATCATCTAAGTTTAGAATATGGCAGTTCTTTATAAATAAAAGCTGATACCACTACAATAGAGTTGAATGAATAATTAATATAATTATTTAGTTGTTCAATGTTTTATTAATGAAGATTGATGTTAATATAGTATTATTGATCATTGTCAATATATATTATCCCACTGTCATACTATTCATATTGATACATCAATGGAGTGATTTATTTATATGTTTATGTTATCTATCTTTTTTCAGGAACATTTTGACACATAATTTAATACTTCAACATAAACATAATCATCATTAACGGAGTTGATTAAAGTTTTAATTAATTTTAATGTCTTTATATCATTACACATAATATAACTTATTTATTGTTATATAATTGATAATACAAAATAAGTTATGATATCAAATTGTATATATACTTAGAATCAATTGCTTAAAAGATTTTTTATATGATTAATGAATCACTAAGGAGGTGGATAGACGATCACAATAATCTTAGTTATCTCTTAGCCATATCATTTACACTTTTGGTATACTAATATGTAATCATATATGTATATATAATTGTTATTATATCTTTTCAATCACTTGCCATGTATAGTCCTGTCCATCGCATAATTGGTACAGTGGGGCATGATATCACATTATATATTAGAAACTCTTCTCTTGAGCAGGATGGAATATATTTCTGATACATGTACAAAAAAAGGATATTTTTTAGTAATGCTTGGTATGATTCCTTATTTCCAAAACTTTTTTAACAGTTTTAAAAGAAGTATTTTGTGAATTGAAATGCCCACAACTAAGGGAATAAAAATAAATGGATGTTAATTAAGACATCTGATTTTGCAGATGATATGGTTGTTTTTGCAAATAATGTTTCAGGGCTTCAGCAAATGTTCAAAAGCTATTAAATGAAAGCAAAAAAAGTAAGACAAATAATTGTTAAAAAGACTAAAGTAATGTTCAATGGCTTTTTATAAATGGAGAAAATAAAATTGATATTGATAAATAAAAAGACCACAAATATCTTAGATTTTTAATACAGATGGAAACAATGGAAGAAATAAACTTTGTCGAAGTTTTGAAAGAAATAATTTAATATTCAAAGAAACTGTGCTTATTTATTTGAAAAAGAAGATTTTTAATAAATGTGTTTGCATATGCATCCAAGTTTGGATGCTTAATAGAAAATTACTACAGAGGTTTCAAATCTAACAGTATGTTGGGACTATCAACATAAAAAAAAAAAAAGATGAAATAAAAAGTGAAATGCATGGATGAGTGAATAAAATCAATAAAAGAATTAAGAGATTGGATATGTTTTTAGAAAAGATATACCATGAATAAAATGGTTGGATAAATAAATTTTTTGTATTTATATGGAGAAGAAAAGCTATGGATTGCATATCATTAAACTTGGAGAGACCTTTATCCTACAGCGGATTGATAGTAGTTGAAAGTGGTGATGTAAAAATTATTTATAAGGTGTTTTTATATTTGCATATAAGATAATTATTACTAATTTTATATAAATAGATTCTTTTGGTTTCTAAATTATGGGTAATGAACATTAAGAATACTTGCCAAACAGTGATGAGATTTCTCTGAAACTAAAAACTTTAGACCTGGTTCCATGCATTTTATCGTTGGTAGGGCAGAAATTAATAAATTTAATTATGGGATCATTTAAATGAATCTTAATTTCATTATTAGTTGAAATTGAAACACACTGGCTTATTATATCATCATCATCATCAACCATTATCAATCCACTGCAGGATGAAGGTCTCTCCAAGTTTAATCCATCTTCTCCGATCTTTAGCTTTTCTTTTCCACAACACCCCTGCACATTTTCTTATTTCATCCATCCATCTCACATGTGGTCTCTTTCTGGGTCTTTTACAATCTCTTGGAATCCAGTTTAAAATTTCAATTGTCCATCTATTATCATTTCTTCTAGCAGTATGTCCAGCCCAACTTCATTTCAATCTTTTAATTTTTTCAATAAGGTCAGTAACAC
Source organism: Epiperipatus broadwayi (assembly GCA_028023455.1). Taxonomy (NCBI): domain Eukaryota; kingdom Metazoa; phylum Onychophora; class Udeonychophora; order Euonychophora; family Peripatidae; genus Epiperipatus; species Epiperipatus broadwayi. Next base: position 9,768,489 of record JAQFVV010006222.1, read on the forward strand.
CTGTTTGTTGTCTTACCCATACATTGCGTTTTCGATCTCTTCTTGTTACTCACAACATACATCTCTCCATACTCCTTTGAGTGGTCTGAAGTCTCTGTATTGCTCTTCTATTAAGTGCCCAAGTCTCAGATCCATAAGTAAGAACTGGTAAAACACATTTGTTAAAAACCATCCTTTTCAAACACATAGGCATATTTCCTTTTACTATACCTGCGTCTATATATGTAATATATAGGGTATATGAGTACAGACTTTCACACAATCCACCACTCTCCACAATATCTTATAACACTAATACACTTGAACACATATATGTTGAAAAGATAAATAATCACCAATATACATATTATTAGTTAAATAAAAAGTGCATCATTGATTGCTTTAAATTAATAGTTTATACTTGGATAGCTAGTTGTTATATAAATGTAATTTGATTTTGTTTTATATATATAAATTTAAATAGGAAAATTATGAAAATAATTTATAAATCAAATTAATCTTTTTTTAAAAAAAGAAAACCTATATTTTGAATGAAAACTATATTTTAGATGAAAAATGCTTATAAAAGAAATAAATAAATTGCAGATCAAAGTGAAACTATAATATTTTCCAGGTGAGATCTTATTAGATTAGATTAAGTATTTGGAGTAAAAATGTAATTTGTTTATACATATAAAATATAGAATGGATAGTATAATTTTTTTCATTATTTAGAAAAAATACTTAGATAAATGTAAAAAGCATTTTATAAATGTTGACACAGATATGATAGATCCAAATTCTGAGTTAAACCCTATTGACAAAACTTATTAGTTTTTTTACAGCAATAATTGATTTTCATATAGTTATCATTGTTGTGTCTGCTTTAAATATTTAATCTTAGTTATATTATCTTTTGAATCATACATAAAGTATTCATAGAGTATTCCATTTTATAGAATGACTTTTATATAAAAAAGGCTTGGCATAGTGATTAGTGCACCTTTCTGATATATCCTTAAGCGGAATTCAACTATTGTCTGGATAAAAATGAAAATTTGTCTGATTTCAATTAGCATAATTTTTCATTCAAATAATTTATTGGTCCATAATCTATTCAGCTGGCCAATCAATGTAGTGTTATCTAACTATTCTTGATTAGAAGGATGTGTGTGTTATTTATCAAGCTTATTGAGTAATACCCTCTTTTTTCTTTACTGCTTTTCTGTGATGAGTTATTGGAAAGATCGCTGTGCTTCAGTAGGCTACTAAAAATAATCTTTTTATATTATTTTTTTGTACAATGTTTTTTGTTAATGAAGCTGGTAATTAAAGCCTGGTTGCACTGCTATGCATTTACATCTTATCTATTCATCCCTATTCTCTTGTAATACAATGTTAATAATTGTTTATGGGTTAGATCAATATTTTAATTAATACTTGATATTATTATTTTTAAGTAGACATAATCAATGTAATGTTAGATTTGAGAGAATTTTTAACATTAATCTAAAAAGTTATTGTAGTCCGAATATTTCTATTTTGTTGATTAAGAATGTTATCAGATTGTAATGAAAAATGCTGCTACAAAAATGTAAATTTCATTAAAATTTATCAGAATTATTTGTACATGTAGGGCATGTAACATGTGTTTGTGCAATATTGTATGTTCACACTTTTACGTATATATATTTTAAAAGTAATAAAAATAAATTATATTCATTATTAGTATCTATTTTTATTCACAATTATTAAAGCCCTGTGTAGTTTATCATAGTGGTAGAGTGTGGCAAACTCAGAGTTGGAGATTTCAGGATTGGTTCTCAGCTGAGTACATGATTAACAAAAAAGTTCTATTCAGATCAATTGATTGGAGATATTAAATGGGCAATCTGCCAGTGCTCAAACATCACATGGCTTCCTGAATAATTTATTATATCATTACTTACTACTATAATAATTACAATTTTTTTTTATGAATAATATATTATTTGCTTTTGACCTTTATTATGAAAATTCATTTTTGTTTTATAATAATTTTTTTTTTGCCTGCCATCAAACACACATTTTTTGTTTATTTGTATGGTACATCTTAATGATCTAAAAGGCTCTTAAAAATTTATAATGTAATTAAATATTGAGATTTCTAGAATAGATTATAATGAGATATTATTTTATATAGCGCTATGTTTTAATACTATAATAGTGATATTAGCGATTAAGCCAGTGCACATGCACTTTAAAGATAAATTATAAATGAATACTCTCACTTTTTTCCAGATGCAAGATAAAGTATTTTAGAAAGAATGGAATGAATCCACCCATTCTTTCAACCCAAACATTTATGTATGGCCAAATCTTAAGCGTATGGAAATGAGAGCGTGAAAGTGTTAAGCAATCACTTTAAATTACATTTGTTATGTTTGAACGAATACTAAAATACTATACCTTGCGTCTGGAAAAAAGTGAGAGTATTCATTTATAATTTATTTTTAAAGTGCATGTGCATTGGCTTAATTGCTAATATCACTATTACAGTATTAAAACATAGCACTATATAAAATAATATCTTATTATATATGTTTAATTTCAACTAAAGAATGATGGGTCGTAAATTGTAAAGATATCGCAGCCATCATCCGTTCAAACATAACAAATGTAATTTAAAGTGATTGCTTAACACCTTCACGCTCTCATTTCCATACGCTTAAGATTTGCCCATATATAAATGTTTGGGTGGATTCATTCCATTCTTTCTAAAATACTATATCTTGCATCTGGAAAAAAGTGAGAGTATTCATTTATAATTTATCGCGCATGTGCATTGGCTTAATCGCTAGAATAGATTATGAAAGATGTTACAAATAATGGTAAATTATTGACAGTAGTGATCAAATATTACTTGGTTGAAGGACTAACCTTATTGCCTGCCTAGTTACCTTAATTTGCCAACTTTCTTATATATATATATGTGTTTACACATTTATTTATCATAATTTGTTCTTGTTATGAGAAAATTTAATTTTTTAGATATAATATTCCAAATTTTTCTGGATCCATTATAATGGGATATTTGTTAATCATATTTAAATTATTGAATTATTTTAAGAAGGAAGGATTTACTATATCATTGTCATAAATAAAACTTTTGATACGATTCTCTGTATTTTTATATTTTTAGTTTTAATTTTACATGTGTTTCAGAATTTCTTTTCGCAATAATGATTTCTATTTTTTTTTTCTTTTGTTTCTTCTTTTAATCTGGTCTGATCTTGGGACAGGAGCATCGTTGGGTTAGTATAACCTTCATCGTACCACTAATTCCATGTCTTGATGCATGTCAATAATGATTTGGGCTTTTGTTGATAGTTTGGCTGATTTTCATGCTTTGCTTATCTTACTATGTTTTTGAAATTATGATTATCATTAATTTGATTGCTTTGATATTTATAGAATTCTCATCAAGAAATTGTCTCAGCTATGATGTATTTGGAATTGTTTCTGCAAACAATAACAGAGCCTGCTCTTATGCACACCTTCCTGAAGTTCATTTTATTGGAGAGACATGAAAATGTTTCCATTTTGGAAATTATTGTAAATAGGATAAATACAAATTCACAGGTAAGCTCGGCATCATTAATATCTACATTATCAATTATATTATCTATTTAAGTATAAGTAAGAAATGAATATCAGATGGCAACTCCAAGAATTACTTATGGTTTACATAAATTGTGTCTGTTAATACAGATGCTAAATATAAGCTAAGTGTGTCATATGATGCTTTGTTAGCATAATCTTTAAGATCTAATATGGATGATTGACAAGTTTGTGTTTGTTTTCAAAATGTTGCAAACACAAAAAAATATGTAAAGTTCTTTTTTTTCCATCAAAGTAATGTCTTTTTATTAATGTTTTGTTATCAAAATTTTAAATTCCATATAATTTTTATTCATGAATTTAATTATCACTTTTGAATCGACTTTTATGTAATAATAGTTATGACTTTGAACAATCCATCAATCTGTAATAAGAAGACCAGCTTTATCTGATTATAGAAATATTTCTCTAAAAGATCTGATTTTTTTTTTTTTATGATAGCATTATTATAGAAAATTGAGTATGATTATCATATTTTTTAAAAAAAGTTGGTGGTATTTAAATTCATGCTTAAAGCCTTTTAATGCAGTATATTAATTCACTTTTCTTTGTATTCTATTTTAAAAACTTTGCTGAAATATTGCTTGTACAAAGGATTTTTTAAAATAGTTTGCATCTGTAATATCTTTAGACAATATTCCTCCTTATTTTTTTAAATGAGTATTGAATGTTTATTTAAATATTTTTGAAAATTTATAAAAAAGTACCACTATTATTTTTAATCTTAAATCTATGAAAATAGATCCAGCAAAAATTTGTTTTCATTCAATCCAAACAAAATAAAAAAACTTCCACATAACTCAATAAAGATTTTGTCGATTTGAGGATATTTATAAAATTTTATAATACAGATGTATATATTTTCAAATTATAATTTATTTCTAGCAATTCTATCAGAAATTAGTATAAAGATTGCAATAAATGAGGGGAAAAAATTTACATCAAATTTATGCCAGTGGGTTGAATTATTGTTCTGAAAGACTACTTTTACCATTATAACTAGAAATATTCAATAATATTATTTTATTTTTTACAAATGTATTGATTTTATAACCCACTATTTAATTCTGTGTTTGTGTACATATCTTTATGATGGTATTTATATATAGTTGTTAAATATCAAATTTTATATGTTATATCATGGCAGAAATACCCAAAACATAAATTTTTCAAGAGAACTCTTCTCTTAAATAAAAAAGCTAAATTAATTTATCAAATTTGCAAATAAGTAAAATACTATTATCAAGAATAATTTTAAAACTGCAATAGAAATATGTTATTTTACAATCAAAATTTTTTATTTTTCCAGTTAAGGTTCTTTTTATTTGTTTTTTTCTGAATAGAATTAACAATGATAAAAAGATTTGGATTAGTGCAAAAAAAAAAGCAACAACAAAAATGATACTTTATATTTGATGTAAAAAACTTTGTACTGATAAATATATTATCGAGCCTATAATCTAAAATTAATTTCTAGAAACTTTCAGAATGATAGTTTAAAAGATATGAATCCTTGCATTAAGATATTTAATATTGGAATGAACAATACATTTAATAAAGTTCTGAAAGATATTTAATATTTGAAGATGAATAGTACCTTTAATAAAGCTCTATAAGATATTTTTTATTTGAGGAATGAACAACACACTTAATAAAGCATAGTTCCAAATTTGTTTATGCATCTGATAACGTTATTACTTGCAATGTTAATCAATAAGTCCAAATTATTAACAATTTTGACAATTACAATGCTCTTACAATTAATCAATCCTTATCAAATTGAATATTCAAGTAGATAATAATCCTTCAAAATAGTTTATTAAAAAACTATTAAAATTTGATATAAATATGGATATGTGTAAAATTTTAAGTCATTAATCTATTGCAAATAAAACATTCATAACTTTTTTTTAAAAAAATTAAGTTTTTTTTTTTTTTTTAAAAAAAATAGCTGCTTTGGTTCATTTTATGCATAATTTTTTTTTCTCTCAAATTTGTCAGATTATACTGAAAACAGCAACAGCAGCTGCATTTATTGAAGTGTTTTTGTCACTTTATATCATGGTTTATCATTTCACACATGTACACATAAAATGATTACAAAGAAAATGATTCTGATCTTTTAATCAGGTTGGAGAATTTCTTTACTTAACTTGTAGATTTTTTTTTAAAAAACAAAACAAAACAGCAAACTATTCATAAATATTATAAAAAAATATGTTGGAATTCTAATCAAGTTAATTACTTTATTGTATTATATACATAGATTAGACAGTTATTTATTATGTGGTTCATGGTTTATACTTGGCTACTGATACATTTTATTTTGAAGCAACATTTCCATCAAGAGTTATTCTGAACCCATTGATGTGACTCAGTAAAATCTAGGAAAGATGAAATCCCCTGAATTTGTTGTTAGATTCGAAGAAGAGACAACTTTAAGTCATACAAAACGACTCTTTTACATCATAAATTGTCTGTTGTTTGAAAGGGGCTTTTTTTGTTTTTTGAATTAAACGTCCAGATTTCATTTATTTCTTAGTTTAGTGGAAATGTGTCTTGAGTTATTGGTAAATCTGATTTATTTAATAATTTTCTGCATTGCAGCCTGTCTTCTGATATTTGGTAAAAGAATGGAAACTCATCACTAAGGAATAGAGTTGAACATACCCATAAAATTGGAAAATGAGACTATGGAAGTTAAAAAATAGGTCTAGAAGCACTTTATAAAGTCTGGGAAATGGTTCAGTAAAATAGAATTAATGCTCAGTAAATTTTTTTTTTAAATTTTTAAAATAGGAATAGATATTTATATAATAAAAGTAGCAGTTTAAAATCAATTAAATTTTTAAATTGACAAACTTCTTGATCTCATTTAAGACTTATCACTCTAAATGTTGGGGATTAATTTTGTGCCAATAAAAAAGTTTTGTGTAAACTAGCATTTTTTTTTACACAATGCTTTATAACTTTTTATACATATCTAATTTGACATTACTGGAACTTTGTTACTAAATAAATAATAGAAAAACTATTTGCTCAATGAGACAAATAATTGTTTTGTAAATATTCCTAAATAATTGCACTGTATTTTATTGGAAATAATATTTTTAATTATAATCAAGTTTTTTTAAATATTTCATTTAGTAATAGCAATATTTCTATACGTATTATAATAAAATTGTAGTCATTAGAGTATACTTTTTTTCACTATTAGAAAGATTTTTGTTTTTCATTATTTTATATATTTTTACCCAATAGTATGCCAAATTTTTATGATTTACATTACTAGGAATTTGGGTATTCATCATTATACAGTATATTCTTTTCACAGATAGTTTTTAATAATTTATAATTTTTATTCTTATATATGTAAATGTTTGTAATATGATCATTCAATAACTCCATAATTACCCTCTTTCCACCAACTCTCTCTCTCTCTTTTTATTTTTTAAAAAAATTGAATATCTTTAGTCAGACATTTTACAATTCTAGTCCAGTAGTGTTTGATTATTTTTTCTATTCTAATATACTTATTCTCCATTTTTGTTCAGTTAATTTGATCTCAATCTTGATGTATTCATTAAACTTATATCCAAAAACAACAACAACAACAACAACAACTTGAGATATGATCTACATCTCACTATATGTTTTCTTCCCTTAAATGTATCTGTATTTCTATTATTGAATTATTCTTTCCATATTAAATTTTTAAGGCAGTCGCTTTTTTATCTCTCTATCTACAATTTATTTATTTTTCACTCTTCCTTACTATCCTTTTATAAATCTGTTCAATTTTATCTTTTTTTGTGTGAAATTATTTTATTAAACCTTTACATATGTTTTTTTTTTTTTTTAATAATTATCAAAATAATTATAATCTACATTACCTTTTCCCCATGACTTTTCAATAATCATTTTTTATGTTACTAACCATTTTACTTTATATATTTTTTTGTTATCATTTGTTTATTTAGATATAACTGTAGTTTGTATCATAATCCCTTTGTAAATTTTCCTAACTATAAAAGTATAAATCAATCTCCACACTACATCATTCATCTTAAATGTATATTAATGCTTTGCATAATTTCATATTTTTAATAAAAAAAATTTCTTCCAAAAATTCTATGGTATATCCAATTTATAAATAATAAATATCTTGATTGATCTTATTCTCAATTTTTTTCAAACTTTTAATCAGTTTTTTATCACTTATTTGTGCTTATCATTACAACAAACGTTTTCTTCATATCTTTACCCATTTTCATTTCATTAACATATTACAATAAAAATATAGTATAATTTTTCTTTTATTGTTATTTGGAAATTGATTTAAGAGTCACTTATTAAAGCAGTTTGATGTCCTCTATTTATTTTCCATTCACTTTGTATATGGTTTTTTATTTATCAATTCTCTCCCTCCTCCATCTTTTTATAGCTTTATTTTGAATAACTCTTTTTAATATATGAAAAACCCATACACATCTGACATCTAATGGTAAATTAGAGAATTAAATTTTAAATACAATGTGACTGTGTTAAGGGTGAGTCACAGATTTTTAGTTGTAATAAAAAAATTGATAGCATCTATTTGCATTTACTTTGAATATTAGTTTGTATATTTTTTAGACAGACAAATATGTGTACGTTCATCATTTTGAAAATATACATTTTAATGATGTAAATTGATATAATTCTGCATGTAGTTCTAAATATAAGAATTGAGAATAAATGATATTAAAAATAGAATAATGAATATACTGACATGAAGTATTTTTGCTGAATTATTTTATTTTATTATCCAAACTCCTATTTTATTAATGAAATCATTGCAAAATCTTTTATGTGTATTTAATTTTATTTGTTTATATTTTTAAATTTGATTAATTACTTATAAATAAAAGTAGTATCAAAAAGAATATTAAAGAAATAATATGGCATTTTAAGGCGGGCCATTTACAATACTAGAAAAAAAAATTGCTAATACTTGGTAACAGTGACTAGAGAAAAAATATATATTTATGAATAATGTGTAAATGATTATTAGAAAATAGAATACAAGTATCACTATTACATATCACATCAGCATGCATTACGAAAACATGGAAATACTGCTAGGAAATTTGACACTGCCAGTTTTATTGAATTTTGTTTGTTTGTAGTAAGATTTTAGTAATTAAGGTCAGTAGATGATGATATATTTTTTGAATATGTTATATAGAATTATACTTACATATTTATGTAATTAACAAGTAAACCAACTTTTAAATAATTCATTGTAGCACAAAGATTTCTTTAACAATTCCCTCCCCAATAAAGATATAATATGGAAGAAATTACTCACTAACATTTCAATTATTGGGCAGTATGCATCACTTGAGTGGTTTTCTATCCTTGTTTGTCTAAGAATATTTAGAATATACTATAACGGTCGATGATTTATGATCAAAAAGAGTCTTACCGTATCTGCACTACAGGGCTCCACCAGGTTATTTGAACCTAGAAAATTTATAGAGTAGGCAGATACATGCTGTTAAAGATCCAACTTTTATTTAGTAAGACCATCAGCCCTAGTCACTAGCTCATAGAGATGCAGAGATTTAATATCAACTTGTTTAAAAGAAATAAAATAAACCACTGCCAGTAATTAACACACAAAACATTTATTAACGCACATATAAATAAAATTGAGGAATAAAATTTCTTTAGATTTTAATATTAGTTTTTAAATTTAAATTATTTTAAACTATTCGCACAGATGGACATTTTAATAAATTTTACTTTAGAATGTTGCATATAGATAGGCTACATAGATTATCCAGTTAAAACCATTTCAAAACAAATATAAACGATCAAAATATAAAGTCATTGATGTAATTGCAGAGGGAAATTTACAAGAAACCCAATGGCATTCATCATAAGATGCCACATTGACACCAATAACTTAAAAGACACTCAAATAAATACATTTTTAGATACTCAATGTGAGGTATCCTATTTACTGAATATCTATATATTCTAATCAAATATGAAAATAAAAAACATAATTAAACATTAATGAATCTATGCAGCCATCTATATCCAACTTAAATTTAATGCATTTAAATAATTTAATCAATAAATATTAAAAAAAAAAAAAAATGGAAATGATTAAGTCAGCAAACTCAATAGTATAAAAATTAAACATTAATAATTGATTTGAAAGGTCAGATTAAAGTTCATTTTAAAAGATTTAGGTTTAGCTTGTCAAATCTTGGAGTTCTTAATTATTTTTTTAAAAAAATTTTCAGTTATATCTCTTACAGTAGAAGAGTTCCAATTCCTGGTATCAATTCCCCCAAAGTCTTTATTTGAAGACCGGTATATCTGAAGGTGGCCTTAGCTGGTTCAATCCTGGTATTATTTTATTCGGGTCTGCAACAGTACCATTCATAATTCAACAGTCATTTCATTTGAAATAAGTGAGAGAGGTCGACAAGTGCATTTTATCGCCCTTTTCACAAAATTAAGCTGGAACTATCCTTAATTTCAATATTTTTTCTTTTATACATATCGTCCAGATTCACCGAACAATCAATCATTTTCATTAGGGTCTGAGCTCTGGTTTTCTGCTTCTATTGGACATTCTGCTTCAGAGCAGGAAACAATTTTTAATTTTTATCTATATCTTTCATCTGACTTGTTAATTATATAAGCTCCCCAAGGGCTAGTTTGCTTTTCAATATTTAATAACACAATCATTTCCATTTTGAGGTTTCAGGAATTAAATCTTAATGATTCTATTTTTACTTACGTTACCTTTTACTAAAGTATTTTATATTTAGATCTTTTATTTTTTTTTATAAAAAAGTACGTTCAAATACTTTTTTTTTTTTATTTAAAAAAGAAATACTTTTAAAGTTTTGCATCTGTGTGAATATATATACGTTTAACAACTCTTTAATTTTTTAGATTTTATTTACGAACTTAAGTTTTTCTTTTAATCTTAAACTAATGTAATGGCATATTATATACCGTTACATTACATTTGTTCATTAATATTGTTATGGCTAGCAGAATTAGCTATGGGTGGATTATTTGAAGGAAAAATTCAAAGTCTGATTAGAACTTGGAAAAAATTTTCAAATTTAATCTGGCCTGCCAATAAACTCAGATAGATAGGGGAAGTGGATATATATGAATGTTGCTAATAATAACAAATTTATCAACAATGATCAACTGTTGTTGCTTGATTGTAATATTTTATTGTCTTTTTTTAACTTCACTTTTTTTTGGCAAAGAATTATTTAATATATATATAATTCTGTTTTTTTCTTAAAAGGTTAATTAAAGTGCTTCAAAACTAATTTTGACTGAAGGTCCTTCAACTTATTCAATATTTGATGCCACCTTTTTCAATGATCTTATTTGACATCATATTTTCTTTATGGACAAAGATGTTTCTCTGCAACTTGATTTTTTTTTATAGGATAAAAAGTTCTTTTATTCATAGTTACTTTTATTTGTGCAAAGTCCAAATTCAGTTCTTTATTGAATAATATTCTTATATTTATGTGATACTTTTTATTCTCTTCAAAATTAAATAATTCATCTAATTAATAATCAAGTCTTTTTTCTTTCTTTCAATCTTTTTCATATTTTTTAAAAGCATTAACTTATTTTCCATAAACATATTTATATTATTTATTTATTAGACATTGAATAGTCAGTTTATAATGTTTGCCTCTCTTCAACTATAGAATTTTTTAATGGTAGTGATAATAATTTTTTTTTTAATCATCTAAATAGGATATATTTTTTTGGAACCTCATTATTTAAATAGGTTGCATTTTTATAGGTTGCTGCTAATATATATTTATTAATAATTTTAATCAGTATGTAAATATTTGTACATCTGATCAAATATGTAACATTAGGAATATAAATCTATTTCATAAAACAAACATGTTGAATGCATTAATAGGATACTTACATGCGAGATTATAAAGAATTTTTTTAAACTATCTTGACTAGTTTTGACTTAATATGAAATGGCCCTCTCTGCTAACTGCTTGAAATATTTATTTCTTTGAGTTTAATTCAGTTTCTTTAATCTATAGCTTTTTTTCTTTACAACATTAGTAGATTTTTTTTTATATTCAATTTATATGTTGTCCACTTTTAAGTCTTCATAATCTGTTCTAACCTATTTATATTTTAGTTTCTTAATTTTTTTTTTCATTTATATCAGAACTATCTAATTTTTTTCATCCATGTTTTAATTTTGATTTTTTCTTTTTCAAATTCAAAAGTAAATATTTGTAAAACCTCTTGATTAAAATCCTTCTATTCAAGCATATAGGTATATTTTCTTTTTAATGTTAAATTATTTTTATAAAAACAAAAACACTTCATCATGCATGTTTTCATCAATATTAATGATCTGACTAGTATTTCTAATTATCAATTCTACTATATTGCCATTACTTTTTATTTTCATCTTTTTGAAAAGCCATTGACTGTAATTTTAATTATTGTAGCATTTTTCTATTTTTTCCAATCTCTAAAGTGTTATTAATGAAAGTGATCATTCACAAAATCTAAATGATTTCAATAAATTTTTATTTATTTTTATTTTCATAGCTTCCCATTTTAATCCACAAAATATTTCCTACACAATTGCTTTAAAAAGTTTTGGAGAGGTGGAGTCAGCTGCTCTCTCTATATAAATAAATTCACAAAATATTTATCAAAATGCAACATCTATCATTAGTACTGTTGCATTTTGATAAATACTCATCAGAATTTGACAATATTCTGTGTTTATGTCTTGTTACTACAAGCTTTAATTACTATAAAATGCTTATAAGATCAGATGCCTTTTTCTAATATACAAATCCAATGATATATGACAGCACATATTCATTGATTTTTTTCTATAGCTTTTTTTGGTAATTGGATATGTATGATTTGCTATTATAATTAGTTCTGAATCATATTTGCTCTTTTGATTAGTTTGAATTCACGACTCTCTTTAGATGAATTGTAAATATCTTGTATTGATTGAACTGAGAAGTTTAGATCTGTAATTCCTACTTTTTCCCACTTTTCTTAAATAATCATTATTGCTATTGCATTCTTTTAATCATGTTGTATAATCTTATCATTTAGATTTGTGGTATATAACATTTCTAATAATTTTTCTACTTTTTTAAAACTTGCTTTATTAAAAACATAATATTGCTGACTTTTTTAGGAGTTTTTCCATCCTTCACAGATTTAAATGTACATATGATTTCTTCATTAAAGACTTGATATTTCAATAGATGTTATAATCTACAAGTTATTTAATGTTTTGTTCTTTTTTGCTATATAATTTTTTTTGTAGAATTATTTTGTACATTTAATGAAATCATTTTCCATTTTAATAATTTACCTTTTTTAAAAAAATTATTGTTGAAATAACTTTTATTCTAGCATGAAGATGTTTTTATCATTTTTAAACTATTATTCTTTTCTATACTATTCTTTGCATATTTTATTTATATTTTTTAATGATTTCTTTCTCTTTTTGTATTATTTTTTATAATTTCAGATATTTTTCTAAGTAAGCCATTTTTAAATATTTTTATAATTTTTTCTTTCTGCATTGAAAATTTACTGGTGAATTGTTGTTGCTTTTTCTTTTCTTAGAAAATATTGTTAAATTTGAAACAGTAATAACATACCAGATTCAAGAAATAAAATTTCAGTTTGATTAATTGACTGGAAAGGTTGTGCCTATTCTGCCATTTGGTTGTTCCCACATCATCAATTGATCATATGATTATTTATTGCATTCTGTATTGAATTTATTATGCACATTTTAGATAAAATATAATGCAACTTTAGTATATTTTCATTTGGATTCTCCTCTGTACATCTTGTTTTTTGGATTTTTTTTTAAAAAAAAAGGAATTATAATATTATACCTTCCCCCTCCTTCTACAAATTCCAAAATTTTGCTTCCTCTTTTCTATTTCCATATCAAATTTTTTCTCAGAACTTTCATCAGTTAATTGTTTTTCATTACTACATTAAAATGTTTAATGACAGTTTAAAATATTTTTCCTGGTCCAAATTTAAATCCTGAGTTATGGGGGTGGTAAGCAAATTTACTATCAACTACTCAATAAGGATTTTCAAGTATATATATATATATTCTAATGGAATGAAGAAGAGAGCAAATATAATGATATCTGGCATACATATAAATAAATGAAGATGCATTCCTTAGTCTGTATTTTATAAGCTGTGATCATTTTGGTGATATATAATGCTAATAAATAGTGTGGACTTTAAAAATAACTTTTGGCAATGCTATAGAATCATTTTATAATATAATTCTTAATCCATAAGAACTATCCATATAATTCTAAAGAGAATTATGTGAAATCCACATACAAACACCAATTAATAATCGATCAGTGGTAGTTTTCTAGATGGCAAAATATTCTGTTAAATATATATACAAGAGTAAATGGACAAAATGTACAATCTAACAATTCAAAAATAATGCTTAATAATTTTATTAATTAATTAGCAATAATATTCAGAAATGATAGATTAAAACAAATATTTATATCATATAAAATAAATATATTATATCTAATTTCTTTACAAATATCACATAGATACTAATTATTAAGTAGGTAAAAAACAATGTATGAATATTATTTAAATTTTATATTAATCTAATTTGCATATAAGTAAAACATTAAGCGTGATCTAGATTGGTTACATATATACAGGTATATATAGATATTATACGTATTTAGTAATTTAAAGTATTTCAATTACTAAATTATTAATTAAGAGTTTGTATTATTGTTTAATAATTCTTTTGCATATATATGCTTTCATGTAGAAACTGTATGGACATTGACTGTTATTTTGAATTTAGATTTTCTCTTATAATCTATTATAAATGGTAAATTCTGACATAACGATAGCAAACTCTCCATACAATAATGCCATCCAGTTCAAGTCTAGCAGTCAGTGGATGCAAGGTTTGTGAATAAATTTCCTATCTAATGCCTACTCATCCAATATTTCCAGACTAGTTTCTAGCCCCTCACTAATTAAAATAACAAGCTAGAAACTAATCTAGGGATGTTGGATAAGTAAGTTCTGGATATGCACACACCTCTCATCCATTGATTACTAAGGTTTGCACTGGGTGGCAAATACTGTCTGGAGAGTTTTCTACTGTTATTAACTGCTTGTGTAAGCATAGAAAATAGTAATCATATGATGTTTGATGGTTTTATGCTAATCCTGTCCATAGTATAATGGTGACTGTCGTTTTGAAAAACCTAAGACTCCAAAATATATAAATGCTAAACTGGGTTCAGATCTATATGACCATACAAATGAATGAACTTGGATTGAAAACATTATTGTGTTTTCATCTTGGGTTCCTAGCTTTATAGTTAACTAAATAGGTAAAAGGTGGCTGCTGAAGGTTTACATTAGATCCTAAGATCTAGGTGCAGGTCTCAGATCAAAGATTCCTTACTGTTGAAAGCCACTAGGTAGAAACTAGTCTGAGGATATTGGATGAGTAGGCATTAGATAGAGATTTGTACACAAACTTCTTGCAATCATTGATTATTAAGGCTTGCACTGGCTGACATTACTGCATGGAGAGTTTGCCACTTTTATTAACAACCTGTGTGAACATAAGAAATGATGATCATGTGATTTTAAAATAAATTCTGATAAATACATTGTTGAACACTATCATAATTTTCTAAATATAAATTAATCAATAATCTTTTATAAAGAAGATGAAATTTTTTAGAATAAACTTTAAAAAAAAACTTTTTTTTTTAATTGTATTGCAATTTCTTTTTTCTTTGAGATATTTTTAATTGGACAGTAGTCCCTTAGGTCACAGATTGTGATGGATAATTGTTTGGTTTTTATCATTGAATTTGAAGTTGTTTAGAATTTTGGCATTCTGGTCACCATTAGTCTGCTAATCCTTAATTATTAACTGATTTATTTAAAGGCATTTCACTTGGCTGGGTAAATCAAAATAATAATCATTTTTCATTTAAAACTTTTTTACAGCAAATAACCAAATGAATGTGCCTTTTAAAACAAATTAGTTCTAGGCGAGCATTATTCAGATAAATAAGCAAATGGATTTTTTTATAGAATAATTTAAATAAAATTGAAATGCTCTCTCCATTATATGTATTTATTTATGTCATTTTATACAGTATTTTAAGCTTATATGCTATTGGTTTTTTTCTTTGATGTAGATTTGTTTCATTAATATTTTTATACATAAGGGGATGTTGGCTCACGAAATTTATATGTATTTCAAGATAAGCAAACAGCAGTAGGGATTATGTGGAACAACACCAGTGATATGCATCTTTGTATAGTTCAGATTCTGATCAGAGTGGAGTCATGATAACAAAAGAACTAGTCTCAATATAGCTAACTAGTAGAGATTATTCAGATCGATAAATAGGAGATTAATTAAAAAGTCAAGTGTTTTAATTAATAAAAAAATGCTAATATCCCTGTTAAATGCAGTAATTGTTTAGGGTTTACATTCTTCTAATTTAGGGATTGAAATAATTATTTAATTACTATTTTTCTTTTTTTTTTATGTACACATATATGTAATCAAATTAGCTTTCTTTTGAAATCTTTGCATACAATATGATAGTAATATTTGCACTGACTTTTGCAATTAAATATACAACATTTCTTTACAAACTAATTGCAGCCATTATATACTAAAGTGATTTGTTTTTTTTCCCATAATTAAAAATTATACCAGCAACTAATGAGAATATATAAAAATAGTCTTGAATTTAAATATGCAAAAAGTCAAAGCAACATTCTCTGATTTCTTTCTTCCAAGAAATTTTTTTTGGTCACAATTCTTAATTTTTATCAGAATCAGAAATAAATAATGCATTTATTGGACAGACCTTTTAATTTAATTTTAAGTAATTTATTTCAAAATGTCAAGAATAATATTTCAATTATTTTAGACTTAATATTTAGTTATTGTAAGATTGATGATGAGCATACTGAAGGGCCTTACCAGTTTCTTAATCTATTTTTGATGATAGTAGCCAATCAATAGTAATATTTCTTACACATCATAGTTCACCCATATCAATATGCATCTACTAATATGCTTCTCAATCTAATTATATATAAAGAGAATGTTGTCTAAGAGATCTGTGCTCTCTGGATATTTTTGATTTAGGCTGGTACCATTTACCCATCACAGTGCTACCAGGAACTAGTTTTAAATCTTTAATCATGAAGTGGTCATTCCATCAGTACCAATACACTCAATCACAATATTATACTACTTAATTTAAAACATCTTGTCGAATTGATTTAATGCAAGAATGAGAATTCAATGTAAAACAAAATTTGAAATTCAACAATATTCTATTTCATGCAATAAACATACTCTAAATGCATCAATACACTTCTCTCAAATAATAAATTCTGCTAACATATAAAGTACAAATATCAATAAGGCATCATAATAAAAAAATAACTTTTGACAATGTAATGGCTTTTAATAATGACTTTATTTATTACTAAAATATTTTTTTAAATTATAAAACGGATTTCGATTGGAACGTACAAATATATAAATTTAAAAAATTTACATCTGCGAATAATTTAATTTGTATAAAAGAGGACAAAGGCCTCAGGATGTGTTTGTTATTAAAATCTGATTATGAAGACAAAGTCATTACTCAAATGAAAAATCTTAACTTTATAAAAGTTGATAAAGTAAATATAGAAAACTTACGTATTCAATTTATTAATAACATTTTAAAAAAAGCCAAAAATAAAGCGATTGATAACAGTACTTATATGTCCTAAGATTTTTTCAAATATAAAACTGCATAAAGAAAATGAACCATTACGTTTAATGATTGATTTTGGAGGGGCGTTTTATTATGAAACTTGTTGTTTAATTGAGAAAATGCTACAAGAAATTCTTGGTTTTGGTAAATATACAATAAGTTCTTCATTTGATTTTGTTAATAAAATCCATAACGTTAAAATCGATGTTAATGACGTTATATGTACTCTAGATGTTAATGAAATGTATGGATCAATTGATCGATTGACATCTATCGAAATTATTTCCAACGCATTAAGTTTAAAAAATGTTAATGTGAAAATAATAAAGTTTATAATTGAAACATTAAATTTTATTGATAAAAATATTTATGCAGTTTTCAACAGGGATTTTTATAAAATGTGTAACGGATGGCCCATGGGATTACCTACTGTTGCTCAAATATGTAATTTTATAATTTCTACATATGAAGAAAATATTTTGAAAAATGAATATTATCAAAAAAATATTACTGCATATTATAGATATGTTGATGATGTTTTTGTATGTGGTAAACCAAATACAATTAATGAGTTATTTAAGGAATTAAATTGTTTGAAAGGCCTAAGATGGATAAAAACAGATGAAGATTTAATGTGCGTTCAGTTTTTTGATCTTAAAATAACTAGAAATCAATGCATGCTGGATTACTGTATGACCATTAAACCTATAGTAAAAAGAGGTTATATTCCATATAAATCAAAAGTGCCAATGTCACACAAAATGGCAGGTTTGAAGTCCTTTTTATTTAGAAATAATAGTCTTTGCAAATATTCATCAGATAAAGGCAAAAATATTGAAATATATTCAAATGAATTGTTAAATGTTGGCTACAGTTATAATCACATATATAATGTAATTAGAGATTTTAATATAAAATATAAAAATAAAAATCTTAATAATAATATTGATTCTCCTGCTAATAAAAAAATATGGATATCAATCCCATATATTTCAAATTATCAAGTAAAGTTTATAAGGAAAATTTATAAAGATATATGTGACGTTGCATTTTATACACCTCCTACATTAAACAAATTAATAAATAACTCCAAAGATAAAACCTCGTTTATAAACAAAAATTGTGTCATATATAAATGGATATGTAGGTGTGGTGATGGATATATAGGGGAATCTAGATGTACATTGGAAAAAAGAACTAAAGAACACTTGCTATTATTAAAACGTGTTCAGAAATTGAAAGAAAATTGCATAGTAGATAATAATATTTCAGCATCGGTTTTTTTCGACCATAATAAATCATGTATTTATGGTTTTGACTTCAATTTTAACAATGTAAAAATATTGCAAATTGAAAAAAATAACAACAAAAGAAAAATTAAAGAAGCTATGCTAATAAACAAATATAAATATGAATTGATTAACCGGCAAGCAGCAAACGTTAAATCACGGAATTGTGGGAAAGTTAGCATTTCAAAGCTTTAGTTGAAACAGATTACTGGGATAATCGAAAGCGCTCCTAAGTGGATAAAATATATATTTTTTTAATTATTAAGTTACTGTATTTATAAATATTCAGTTATATAATTACATATATATATATAATTGAATAAAATTACATAAGACATATATAAGATTATCTTTAACTAAATATGATTTTAGTGATAAATATATAATGCATTTTGAGATACAATAAATTAGTATTAAATATAATAAACTAATAATCAAATAAATGTTTGTTCATGAAGATTTTGTCACATGTGACCTATTCTCTATATATGAAACATCTTACCAACTCTCTATGATAATATAACTTCCCCATTTTCAAAATTGTTCAAAGCTGTTATATAGTGATTAAATCTTTTTTATCCTTGAGATTTATTATTTCAGGCTGACAAATAAATAGTTAAATCTATTACTTTATCTTCAGTTTTTGTTATTTCAGTCTGTCACATTTTTAATATTAATATTAACAAGGAAAACTGTAGAAGAGGATAAAAGTCTCACGAGTGTAAAACAACATTTTGGTATTGGTAGGAAATTTATATCTGCAATAAGAAAAAAAGATGGCATTATTACTAAAAAGAGAGATGACATCATGAAATGGGTAGAAGACTTCTATCAAGAATTATATAGTAATAAAAAACAAGTACCTTCTATATCTATTATATCTTCTAAATTGCCCAAAATTTTAAATGAAGAAGTGAGACATGCAATTAAATTTATGAAGAAAGGAAAGATTCCAGATAATGATGGAATTATAATTGATATATTAAAAGAAGCAGGTGAAGAAAAATATTTTTTTTTTTAGCAAAGTCATATACCAGTGTTTAAATGATAAAGATATATCAGATGATTGGAAGAATGCAGTATTAATATTAATATTTAAAAAAGGTGATAAAGAAGATATTAGAAATTACAGATCTATGAGCCTTTTATCAGTTTTATTCAAAATTTTTACCACATAATTACAACTTGTCTACAGAGAACATTGGATTTCCACCAACCGAGAGGACAAGCTGGATTTAAAAGTGGTTTTAGTACAGTAGATCATATCCAGGTATTGAGAGAAGTTATAGAAGGGACAAATGAATATGAGTTGCCATTACGCTTTGGATTTGTAGATCATGAAAAGGCATTTGATTCTATAAACATTTCTTCAGTGATTAAAGCATCATCAAGGTATAGATCCAGGATATTGTCATATTTTAAAGAATATTTATAAAAATGCAACAACAACAATTAGATTACATAATGATACTAGGAAAGTCAACATTGAAAAGAGTGTAAGACAGGATGACTCCATATCTCCAAAACTTTTTACAGCAGTGCTGCAAGAAGTATTTTGTGGATTAAAATAGGAAGCTAAAGGAGTGAAAGAAAATGGAGATTATTTAAGTTATTTAGATTTTGCAGATAATGTAATTGTTTTGCAAATAATGCTTTAGAGCTGCAGGAAATGTTGCAGGAGTTATCAGATGAAAATAGGACTAAAAATAAATGTTAAAAAGACTAAAATAATGTTTAATGGATTTTCTCAAAATATGAAAATAAATATTGATTATGATGAGTTAGAAGAAGTTAACAGCTACAAATATCTTGGTCAGACTATTAATACAGATGGAAATATTATGGATGAAATTAATCATAGAATTAAACTTGGTTGGAATGCTTTTGATAGAAATAATTTGATACTAAAAGGAAATATGCCTCTGTGTTTGAAAAGGAAGGTTTTTAATAAATGGGTTTTACCAGTTCTTACTTATGGATCTGAGACATGGACACTTAATGTAAGAGCAATACAGAGACTTCAGACCACTCAAAGAAGTATGGAGAGATGCATGTTGGGAGTAATAAGAAGAGATTGAAAATGCATTATATGGGTAAGAGAACAAACACATGTTACTGACCTCATTGAAAAAATTAAAAGACTGAAATGGAGTTGAGCTGGACATATTGCTAGAAGAGATGATAATAAATGGACAATTGAAATCTTAAACTGGATTCCAAGAGACTATAAAAGACCCAGAAAGAGACCACATGTGAAATGGATGAATAAGATAAGAAAGTGTGCAGGGGTGATGTGGAGAAGAGAAGGTAAAGATTGGAGAAGATGGATTGAACTTGGAGAGACCTTCATCCTGTAGTGGATTAATAATAGTTGATGATGATGAAATAAATTGAAAATTTATTACATAATACCTTGTATCTAAGATCTATAAAGTTGTTTGAATAGATTTACGAAGTCCTGCCGTCTGATATTTATGGTTTGTGCATTCAATATTAATTAATAGTACAATGCTTTTCATGTTTATATTAAAGATAATATATTATGCTTTTAAGCAGAGATATGCATTTTTTGATTGTTTTAAAAAATTGTAGTAACCTTTATTTATAAATTTGATAATGAAATACATTTATCCAATGGAACACATTTTAAGATTTAAATGACTTGCGATAATTTAAGTAATGATTTTTTAGGTTTACAGGTGTAATATTGTTTACATATGAGTGTGATTTCTGTGTTATAAAGTGAATAGAAATAAGCTAGATTAAACAAATTAGCTTTTTGATGTGGTCTACCTTTAATTTAAATAAACTAATGAGTTTTTCAGTGAAGACTAAAGAAAAAATCAATGAGCTTCTTTGGTAGATCTTATTATAACATATATTCTCTTTGCTGAAATGAAAAAGAAAGCATATTATCTATTTAATTTTTTATTTATATCTAGGAATCTTGTAATGAATTATATCTAAAATTGATCTTGAGAAAAAAAAATGGGATAGGAGATGAAAGGCTCAAAAAATGTAAATTTAAGCAAAATACTTTATATAATAAAGAGATTAATTAATAGACAGAATTTCCAGGGATGGTAAATTAAAGTAAGAGCAATTAGAAACAAAAATATTAAGTTACAAGAAGAATAGAGATTAGAAAATTTGAAAAATATTTCTATGGTTGAAGTAGAAAAATTCATTATTTTATTGCATTTTTCTAATATTTTGGCCTGATTGCTTAGCAAATATATGTAATATGTCTAATTATTTGTAAGTTCATCAAGTTTTACAACAGAGTTGAAGTTTATTGTAGTTAATTTCTGTTTGTGAGTATATTTTGAATAGCAGTTAATGACACATTAGTACATGTCAAAACATTGGTAATTTCATGAGTGATATAAACCTGTTAAAAATATTTGGTATGAATAAAGGTGATTATATTATATTGTAAATTTATATCATTTAGTATTTTGGCATTGTCAGATATATATATGTACATAATTATGTTTTTAATATGAGTCAGTTATATACATATTTCAGGTAAATATTTTGTCATTATCAGGTATATATATATACACACACATAATTGTGTCTTTAATATGAATCACTTATATATATATATATATTTCAGGTAGAAATAAAATAAGTTTAATGTATATTTGTTGAATATTACTTTAAGAGACGTCATTTCTATTACATATATTATGGAAACTAGTTAATTATATAGTGCAGAATTTTAGTTTGTCTCCATAAGGTCTCATATTTTTATAATTTTCCTACTTGCACCATTTTTGTTCAATGGATATCTTAAGCACTTATACATTGGGTTATTTGTTCCAACATTCAAAATTGCTCAAATCTAGAAGAAATTGGCTATAATATGTAATATTAATTTTGTTTCTTCCAAATATGACATGATCATTAATGTTAATCTCTTATTAGTAACATTGATTTCAATAACTTGCAATATTCTTGAATTTTGATTTTTTTTTCTATACACTTTCCATATTTATAAGAATTTATTATATTTTAGATTCTTAATGTTAATAGTATACAATTTATTTTTTAAATTAAATTTTTTGTGGTTTTTATTTTATTTAAAAACATTAATAATAAAAAAAAGAGCAGTATATTTTTTTACATTTTATTTAATTTTAGCAACTTCATAAATTGTTATTTTTGATCAAAGAATAAAATAGTTATTATTAAAATAATATTTTACATAAAACTGAAAATTCTAATAGGCATAGTAGCTCCTTGACCTCTAAATTTTTTGATTTCTCTTGTATGAACCATATTTACAACATGGTGATGTAATTTATTACTGTTGTAAATATGAATTCTCTGGAAGATTTTGACTAAATAACATATGTAAATTAAAAAGATTATCACAGCTTTATTTTAAATACCATTCTAAGTTTTTTAAAAAAATATTCATTTAAAAAGTCCTCTTGCATAATCAAAATGTCAGCAAAAAATATGTGCATGTAGCCTAAGCCCAGCATTAGTTACTTATATTTGTTTAAATATTATATATAAATTACTTTTATATTTTAAATATATAAATAAACTTTTTTAAAAAGATAACAAAAGTTATTAAATCTTGAGACACCCCCCCCCCTTTTATGATGTTCTCTATTATGTGTTGCATGCATACACAAAAAAATAGTCATTTCAGTGCTTGTGCTTCTATTACTATAATTAATGGAGGGGGGTGCATAGAAACAGAGAAAATAAGTAAATAGATCTTACATTAGTTTTATATTTGAATTCTGTAAATAAAAATTTTAGACCTATAATTTTTTTTTTTTAAAATTAATATTTTAATAAAATTTGATTTTATTTATTAAAAAAAGAAGTATATTTATGAGTGTTTTATTTTAATACAAAAGTTGCTGTTAGCATAATCTCAAGAAAATAAAAATATTAACTGGGGTATTTATATATTCTGAAAGTTTCTATGAATTATCCAATTGATTAGTTTTGCATATGGGCCTCTAGAAATTCATTTATTTAATGGGAAGAGCCCTGATGAGTATTTTCAAACACACAAGCCCCTAGCTGTCATTGAATTTCTGTAAAAATAAGATTTATGATACCCCAATGAATGCCACTTTTAAAGAAAAATAAGATTATCGTGGGAAATTGACTAGATTGATAATTTTATTTCTATATTGTTTTTTAATGGAGTAGAACATCATCTGATGGTTTGTTTGAAAATATGAACTATTTATGATACTGTTATTTATACTTGTAATAAAAAGAGAGAGCAAACTATTTTTTTATTTATCGTTTTCTTTTATTTGCCTACAAGTCTTTAGTTTATTACTAGTAAAAATGCTGATTGATAATGATGACCAGGGATTGTTTTTTTTATTGTGATAAGATTTAATGACAGTTGTTTTTCTCTAATAACTTTGAAAAAAAATGATTCTTTTTTTTTATGGCTACATTATTGTTATCAATATTGTGGCGATTTAGGGTTAAATGAGCAGATTTTTAAAAATATAAAAGAGAAAAATATTTCATAAACTAAAGTTTATTTAAAATAATATATTCATTATAGTAAAAAAAATTTAGTGGGTGCTAAAATATTCTCATTCATAATAAAACATCACATCATTAATAAACATATATCTATATATTAGGGTAATGAATACTATTAGTTAATTAAATAAGTTTATTATTTATTTATTTTTTTGCTTAGCTTTTAGCTGTTTTTTTTTTTTTTTTACATTTACACTGACTTTCAATCTTCAGAGTTAAGAATAGACATGTCATTAGCTGTTATTAGGTAATTCCAAACAAAACAAAAACAGTGTGGGAGAAAAGCGAAAGAAAGAAAACAAAAATTGAAGATTATTTTTGTTGTGATTATACAAACTGTGCTGTGAGATACAAATAGAATGCATGTATCACATCTTGATCCTTTATTCTGTCATCTTACAATTCAGTTTTTATGTAGCAAAGTTTCTTGATGAAAAATTGCATTCATCCTAATTGCAACACTCCACTTTAATCTATCCTCAGCCATATCTTCTGAATGACAGCAATTATTATTGCATCTCTTTAGAGTCAAATTATCTTTACAGTGTAAGCAGTTTCATCAGAACAGCAATTACTCACAAATGAATATGGATATTATAATGCCAATAAAAAACTATAACAATGATACACTAATAATATGTTTTGTAATGATTTTACAAACCATTCCAAGAAACACAACTACATTCACTTATAGAACATGCTGATCCATTTTCTGGTTTCTTAATATTTTGGAATGCTGTTTTTTAAATTTTACAGCAAATGTTTTTTTAAAATAAATTTCGGCAACTTTTCTAATCACAACTTTCTCTTGTATTCTATCATCAACCATAATTTTTCAATGAAAGTAATTGTTATTACATTTTTTAATAATGTCTTTATTTTGAACTAATATTTATACTACTAGTGGAGTTGACTTCTCCTATAGAAACAATGCTTAAATTCACCATAAAGTAATCATTTATTCAGATATTCTATGCAGTTAAGATGTAATTTTTACAATAGTAAATTCTATAGTTTCATACCCAGCAATCTCAAAAATATTGATCAATTGTATGATCTTGCGATCCTATTTTCAGAAATTTACAGAGTGTCTTTAAATGATCCAAGACTTAGTTTCATATAGTAAAGTAGATTAAATAGCAACCCTTTATACATCTAATTTATTTGTTGTAGTTATATCTTTGTGCTGAAATATTCTATCTTTTAATTTTGGATTCTGTGTTGATTTAAATTTATCTTCCTTCTAATTAAAAAAGGACATAGATTTTTAAATTGACTCTTATTCTTATATTAATAAACATTTATCTAGAAGTTGTTAAAAAGATTTTCACTTTATCACTTGTTCATAAAAGACTTGAGTTGTTTTGACATTAATTCTTAAACTGAAATATTTATATGTTGCATTTAAAATATTAAGGACATTCTCTAGATCAGGGTTTAGCAAACTTTTTTAACATGAAGAGCTATTTTGTTCACCCCCTCCCCCTAAAGAGCTACAAGGAAAGTTAAAAAATAGGTATTCATCTTAATGAAAATAAAAAATTCTCTTAAAAAATAAACAAACAAAAAATTTGACATTTTGATTTACTCACAAATATCTAATATTTAAATATTACTGGACATTAGATGTAATTAAAAGAGATTTCAAACTCCCTTCAGTTATCCGCTCTATCTTATATAACTGATACACATGACCACATGTGAAAAAGATGTAGTCACCAATCTTTACATTTTGTGCTGAACCAGTCCTCATCAATTGGTCCAGATCATCTCCCACACATTGCAATAGTTATATTGGCCATTATATTTTTGGAAAATGTGATATTTATTTAGATAATTTTTCCTTTGTCAAAAATAAGATACTTTAAATTTATTATGGAGAAGACCCCCAAAATATTTATAAATACAACAACAGCTTTAATAAATAAATGAAGTTAAAAACTATTAAAATGAGATAGATTTTTTTTTTCTCTCTCTCTTCTACTCTTTTTGAAGTAGAAGAAAAAAAATCAAATAAAAGAAAAAATATACATAAAAAGTAAATTTATAATTATATTTCTTAATTTACTTAGAATAATAGAAATACTCTTCATACTAAGGCTTGCATGGAAGATGAAGTACTGATTTAAAGTAAATAGCTCATTGGTTTCTATTCTAGTGCAATGCTCAATGTATTTTTCTTATCAACTAGTTAAAACTGCTGTAGGTAAATGGAACTCTGCAAATGGATTGCCAGAGAAGAAATAAGGATACTAAAACTTCTTGTAATTTTCTTTAATGTTTTAACTTGAAGATAATGAAAGGAAGAAAAATTTTTAAAAAAGGAAAAGACTTTCAAGACAGCAATAAGATTTTCTAAAGCCAGAATCTTTAATGCCTTGATGTTGTTTGTTATTTGTGAATATTCAGGACAAATAAATGAAAAGAAGATTGAACATTTGAACTTGTATTATTTATAGCATGAACTGAATTGTAATTCGTAATAATAAAGTAAATGAAACTATTTCCAGAAAAGCTATCTAGCAATAAACGATAATAATTTTTTTTTTAATGTGAAAAATTATAATTTGTATTATTTATAGCATGAAAATGAATTGTAATTCGTAATAATAAAGTAAATGAAACTATTTCCAGAAAAGCTATCTAGCAATAAACGATAATAATTCTTTTTTTAATGTGAAAAATTATAATGTAAAATTATAAAAAGAGGAAGCATTTGAACTTTTATTATAATTTCTGAGTTTAAAAAAGTACTCAAGAAAGAAAATCTCCTAAAGTAAATTCTAGTGATTTGTTTTACTATCTATTTATTAACTTATCTTATTTTGTCAATAATTTATTTCCTTATTTAGAAACTTATTAATTGTTATGCCATGCATTCACTAAAACAAGGATAGAATAAAATATTTTGCTATTTCATAAAACACATTAATCACTTATATTGAGTTAGCATACTGATATAATACTTTTATCTTATACATAATACTTGTTAATAAAATATGTAATTAATGCCACAAACACTACCCATAGAATAAAACCTCCCATAGCTCTGAGAACATGCTCTCCGATACATAACATTTGGAGTATACAATAGCTAAAGCAATGAATATTTGTATGAAGAATGAGGTTTAGTTAATAAACTACTAGTTTCAGTATTTTACTTGTACATTTAGCTGTTTCTGCTTGTATTGACTAGAGTTACTATTGCATAAATTGGTGTCAACAACCTTGGAAGGCTTAAATATCTTACTCATATAAAGAATATGTGTGATATCTATATGCATAAAATGAAAGATTTTTTTTTGGATTAAATAAAGAAAAAGAAAAGGCAAGATTAAAGTTGAGGGAGGAAGGATATGGATAACATTCTACTGGGAATGGAATTAATGTTGCTGTTAATTGATAGAACAAAAGGAAAAAACAAATTGAAAAATTGTTAAATAGTCATATAATGACTAATGTTAACATGGTTAAAGAAGAAAAACAGTGAACAACAAATAAATACAGAGTCACTTGATACTGGAGGTCAACCAATGGATATCAAGTTAGTGATAGAAGAGGGTGACTTGACTGTACAAGCACCAGAGGAATAAAAGCCAGCAGCAGTTCCACTTATATTGGAAATGTTTCTAGCAGTAATGAGTCAAATCAAAGAAGATATAAAGAAAGATTAGTAGAAAATGATAGAATGCTAGTAGAAATCAAATAAATGCATAATAAAATGGATCAAAAGAAAGAAGTCATCATCGGTGAAGATGCAAACCTGCTAGATGAATCTAAAGAAGTCAGTGCAATAGATGTTGAAAAACTTAAGGAAGATGAAACATCTATAACATGATCTTTAAATTTAAAATCAAGTGTGGTAATAGAAGATACTGTATAAATATGGATCACTTTGATAAACATATTAATGAAGAAGTCATAATCCAGGCATCTACAAAAATAATGATAGATGTGAAATTATGCCACTGTTCACTGTTTGACAAGCATTTAGGGATCTTTATCTGGAAACAGGAAAATGAAGTTGCTTTCCTGAATATTGATAAGAAAGAATATTTGAAAAAAGTCAAAAATAAATCACTTCAATATTCTAAAGTCTACAAAAAAAGGCTAAATATTAAAAGGGAATTAAAATGAGTAAAATACTTTACTTATATCCTGAGTTTAAACTAATGGATTACTACAATCAGAATGTTAAATTCTGCAGCTGGTGAACCAAAGGATACCAAAACTGGGAAAAAGAACAAGATGAAAATAAAACTTTCAATCCATATTAAAGGAAATATAATATGGACTAAATCATCATGAAATATATTTTCTACAATTACCAAATATTTGGAGGGCAAAACCTAAATGAAAGAAAGATAAAGGATGGCTTGCACTTTATTGACTTTAGATTTGTTAAAGAATTAATGATTTTCAAATAATAAAAAATATAATGGTTTTTAAATAAAGGAGAGTATTTTTTTTAAATTTATTTGACAAAAATGTCAAGAAATAACTATATAAAAAGTAGATGATATTGTGGTTGAAGAAGAGAAATGGAATATTTCACAGTCCCATTGTTTTTTCTTGGTGAAAGAGGATATGTATCATTTATATTGGCAAGTTAAACAATTATATTTTTGGAAAATAATGTGATATATTCATTCAATTAATTTTTTCTTTGTTAAAAATGAGTTAAATTCATTATGGAGATGACTCCAAAAAGATTTATAAATATAACAAAAACTTCGATATGTAAATGAAGTTAAAACAGATTAAAATGAGATAGATTTTTTTTCTCTCGTACTCTTTTTTTAAATAGAAGGAAAAAAGCAAAATAAATTATCAAGTAAAAGGAAAGAATTAGATAAAAAGTGAAAATTTATAATTATATTGTTTAATTTATTTCTAGGTGATGGAAATACTCTTTGTACTAAGGCTTGTGTGGAAGGTGAAGTGCTAATTTAGAGTAAATAACTCATTGGTTTCTACTCTAGTATAAAGCCCAACCTATTTTCTTCTGAACTAGTTAAAAAACTACTATAGGTAAATGGAACTCTGCAAATGGATTGCCAGAAAAGAAATAAAGATACTAGTTAGTACCTTATGTAATTGTTTTTAATGTTTTCCTTGGTGATACTGAAAGGAAGAAAAATATTTAAAAGAGGAAAAGATTTTCTAAAGCCAGAATGTTTAATGCTTTGTATTCTTTGTTATTTGTGAATATTCAGGACAAATAAATGAAAAGAAGATTGAATTTTTAAAAAATTAAAGCATGAAAACTATTTTTGGAATTTGTCAAAAATGATATTAATCTATTTTTATCCATGAAGGAACTAAAAATATATAATATTTGAACTTGTATTATTTATAGCACAAACTGTATCATAATTCCTAATAATAAAGAAAATGAAACTATTTCCAGAGCAATAAACGATAATAATTCTTTTTTTTTATGTGAAAATTTATCATTCAAAGATATAAAAAGAGAAAGCATTTGAACTTTTATTATAATTTCTGATTTGAAAAATACTCAAGAAAGAAAATCTCCCAAAGAAAATTCTAGTGATTTGCCTTATTATCTATTTATTGATATATTATCTTATTTTGTCGTTAATAAATTATTTCCTTATTTACAAACTTATTAATTTTTATTTCATGCATTCACTAAAGCAAGGATAGAATAAAATATTTTGCCATTTCATAAGAGGCATTAATTAATTATGTTGAGTTAGTGTATTGCTATAATACTTTTATTTTATACATAACGCTTGCTGATAAAATATATGCAATTACAGTCCTACACACTACCTGCAGAATACCCCTCCCCCCACGGATGAAATAAAACACTTTGTAGGAATGCTATGAAGAAAAGAGACTAGAAATCGGAGATGTATTGAACTTGGAGAGATCTTGATCCTGAAGTGGATTGATAATGGTTGACAATGATGATGATATAATGTAAATTTAAATTATAATTAAAGTTACTATGCAATGTTTTTAATTGTTGTAGGCTTTCATATAACTAAATCGCTGTATTCAGCTACTGAAGCATTTCTTATGATTCTTTTTATCCAAAGAAATCTGCCTTCTTATTTTTTAATGAGAGAAATTTTTTTTTTTTAATAATTTACATATTTCTATTTAACAGGAATCTGTTTCGTGTATCTCTAGATCAGTGGTCTTCAACCACCGGTCTGCGGCCCAGTGCCGGGCCATAGAAGTTCTTTGTTGGTCCGTGATAGACTGGCAAGAAAGTTTTAATAACAAAATAATAAGATTTTAAACTTTTAATTAATATAAACAATTTTTATTTCTTTTTTTCATCGCACTTTTACCTGATTAAAAAAAAAGAAACAGAACAAAATCTAATCAGTCATACATAAATTAATTTGTTTTTCTAGTTATCACAGATATTTATGGGGGGGGGGGGGATAGAATTAAATTTTTTATTACTTTTCTAAAAAAATTCAAAATTAAAATAAAAAAAGTTTTTTATTATACAAACTCCATATATATATAACTTCATCTAAGGCTAAGCTGTTTACATCTTTAAGAAAATTTATCTATAGACTTCTGCTGGTCCATGAAACCTTATCCTTATTTTTGCCGGTCTGCACGAAAACTTATCCTTATTTTTACCGGTCCACAGGTGTGAAAAGGTTGAAGACCACTGCTCTAGATTACATATGTAGATATACATGAAAGTTATATACATTTTCCTTTTTATATTAATAAAAAGCTCTGACAATAAAAGTAAGCCATTTTCAAGTTTACTAAATTTTATAGATGATGTATACACTTATTTTAAATGATGAAATAAAAAAAGTTGAAATTTGTTTCTTATTATCAAATCAACCACGTTAAATGAGGCTCCTTCACAAAATAAATTATTATTTTTATTCTGCTCTGCCTTAATCTATGGATAGTAATACTAATCTTGTTTTTTCTTAAGCTAGACTAAATTAATAAATTGAAAGAAAAAAATAAATCATTTCTCCTTTTTTTATATTTTGTTTATATTTAATAGAAAAAAAAAATGTAAATATGTTAGCTTTTTTTTAATGTTTCTGTATTGCAAAGTTTATACATGCTTTAATAATTTTCTACAAAGTATTTGTACATTAATTATTGTTTAAATTTTTTAAATTTTATTTGTAATGGTGAAGCCATATTAAGAGAAACAGCTTTACTTCATCTATATTGTAGTATATGCTGTAAATTAATTGAAAATTCTTTAATACAATTACTTCCTTATGTATATTCATACATATCTAAGTGTGCTATTGATGGTATTGCTTGGTGTTTAAATAATAAAATTATTTATACAATCTAAAACTATCACTTTATTTTACAATTGCTTGCTGAGCACATTTTGACATTTTATAATAATATCAGTGAAGTGTGTTTGTCTATTCATGGAATTCAAAAACAAAATATGGACACGTTTTTCAAATGATGAGAATATCCTTTCTTTTATTGAAATTGTTTATTTTTTTCTGTTCAATTTAATTATTTAAGAGAATAAGTTTTATGTAGTATAGTTAAGAATTAGATCAAATATTAAAGACATCAAGTCTTAATTAAATTTGTAAATATGTCAGTTTTTTTTATTACTAATTAAATAAATTTGTTTTTTTTCGCTTCAGTATTTTCATTATTCTAAGCTTGCAAATAGCCAAGTTTCTTTATTGAACTTAAAAAAGTTATTTAATATTTATGAGAGGAAAGAATGTTTTAAATGTAATTCAAAATTAGAGAAATTTACCAATGTGGAATTGATAAAATAATTTTTTCCTTTTATTCATCTTTAAAAAACTTAATATCTATGAGAGAGAAAAAAAAATTCAAGCTCATTTAAATGCTGTGCATGAATTTAAATTCAGTATTGATCTAGTATCTGTAATAAACTAAATAATATTAGCATCTGTTTCCAATCCAATAAGTATTGTAGTTTTGTTATTAATTAAATAGAATTTTGAATTAATGTGCGAAACAAAACTTTTTTTCCCTTCAAATTATTTTCATGGCCTATGTCTTACAAATTAGGAAGTGGCAACAATTCTTGAATTTATTTCATTTTAAACATCTTCATATTTATTTCAGAGGGTATATGGCTAGAGTTGATACTTCAGTGCTTGTATCTAGAGATTGAAGTTGACAAAATGAAAATGGATAATATAAATTTTTATTTTAATGTGTGTGAGCATGCACTGTGTAATTGCTGAAAGATTAGTTGAATTATTATATTAGAGCTATGAAAATTACATGATAAATCTTAGTATACAACATTTTCAAATAATAAATATGTAAATGTAAATGCCTGAGATGAAATAAAGTTCAGCAACAGTAAGACCAAAGCAGAACTATTCTGATTTTTTACTGAGTCCAATCTGTTTATGATGATTTAATCTTTTCTTTAGTTTTTTATAAAAATGACAGTTTACACTGATCATGGAGGATCTTCAATGTGCACATGGCACATATCTGTTATTATATAATAGATTGTGTTTAAAAATTTACTATGATTCATTTATAAGAATATAATGTTATGTAAGAATAATATACAATAATATATTAAAAATGCTACTTTCCATTCTTATTAATTATGTCTAATACTCCTATCATCTTTTTGGACCCAAACACTTCTTTAAATGTCTTGAATGCCTTTAGGCCTGTACTAATGCTCACATTGAAAATTTCTGCTTAACATAACTATTTTGAACATTGAAGTTGAAACTTTAATGTTTTAATAGCTGTTTAATATAAAAAGAATAGCAACTTGTTTCCAAATCATTTTAATTTCATAGCATATTAATCTATGATCTGTCAAACAATTTATATGCAGAAATATTCATATAATATTGACTTTTTATATTTTGACTTCTAACTTTAACATAGTTCCACAAGATGCCAATATTTTGCATGTGGATGAATTCATTTATTTTTAGAGTGATTTTTCTTTTAAGCGAAGTGTTTGTGTTAGTCATTCCATGGGTTGAACAACATTTTATTCAAGTTCACAAACTTTGGCCTATAATTTACTGTTTCTATTAATACTTGCATTAAAGTGTCTAGGAGTAAAATTTCTATCATTTATTGATAATGAAATAAAACTAAGAAGGAATAAAAAAAATTTTCTTTGAATTTATTGAATCAAAAATAAGAGCATAGTTAAGCGTTGATGGTTGAGAGGTCAGCACAGCCGCCTTACAAGCAGTTGTCCCGGGTTAGCAGGTTCGCTTCCCTGCTGATGCTATGACACATGAAGAAAAAAATAATAATAAGAGCATATGCAATGACAAATTGGGTATAGGTACCATTGTACAAAACTATTGTTATTGAATGTCATTATCTTTTCATTCATACATTAGGAAGTTCAAGAATAGCAAATGATAAAGATATTTTTTAAATAAATGTAAAACTAACAATATTCTTTCATTCAATTTACTATCTTTTCAAAAAATAAATAGCTATTTATCTGTTCAGTTAAAACTTTTTTTTATTTTCAAGATGAATTTTCTTAAGATCAGTTTAACCACTTCGGAACTACAAATATTGTCTTATAATTAGTTGAAGAGTTTATTTCAAGCAAAGTTCACATTGTTCCATATATATATTAAATAATCTCAATTGTATCTACATAAGCAAAAATGAAAATGAAAATTTTTTTTAATGTTTTTAATTTGTTCTGTAGTTAATGTTTTTATTATTATACAATAATGAAATTTTTACAGAACTGTGATACTTAAGAAAAAAATAAAACAATTTAATAAATAAATATTAAGTTAAATTAAAAAGAAAAACTTCAAACAAATTTATTAAAAAAAGATAGTAGGGTTTTGTATTTATTGACAAAACAAAACTAATTTATAAATAAATAAAGGAATAATCTCCTTGGAAATTGTTTATAATTGATTTTCTAAGCAAATCCATATTAAAGTAAAAAATAATAATTAAAAATTGATTGAAAACATAAGTATATCAGCAGCAATGTAACAAAGAATAAAGAGAAAATTATATTCAAGATATATGATTAAAAACAAGATTAAAATTAAATATTTATTATCCCTTCTTCCCTCTTTAAACTAAGATCTGTAGAATAAATAAATATACTATGTTAACTGCAATCATAATCTTAAGTCAATTTTTAAATAAATGTATGTAATATTTTAAAACATCATATTTGTGATATTTATTTAATGGGAAACTTTTTTTTTATTCTTTGTTACAGTGTTGGTATTGTCCTTAAATTTTTATCCACCTAAAATCGTTCTGGGTTTTTATTTTCTTCCAAATTTTTTTTTTTTCATGAGTAAAACTCAGGTCATTTCAATTGTAAAATTGAATCACCTTATATAATTATTATCAATTAAATTTTCATGAACCTATGTAAAAGTAAAGATTAGTATTGATAAGAGTTAGCTACCTGAGTGCTGATACATAAAAGTAATTCTCTATAGCAATTTTTTTTAATTCTATAAGAATATAAGCTATTTGAGAAAAAATAAGAATTTATATCTGAATTATTGAAGTTTTTATTCTTAATTTACTTTTTGAATTATTAATAAAATCCATATAAATGGCATCTTATTTTTTGAACTATGTGTATATATTTTTCAAAGGTTTAAAAAATATATGAAAAAGAAATTCTAAAACCATTCTCAATATCATTAATTAATAAAATAAATATTCAAATGGCTTTATACTTTGGGGTTCATGAAAAATTCAAGTGCTGGAAGTATCAGAAACTAAATTGATTCGAGGATCTAATGCTCTAGAATCTGATGTTCTTCCACTGCAAGCAATCACTTTTTTTTTTAATTTAAAAATTTCATCTCATAATATTATATATATTGAGACAATTCTCATAGTTGTTATGTTATTTTACACAAAAATGATTAAGTAATTTAATTATAAAAATGCAATTTGAAATTAATAATATAAGTGAATTACAAGAAAATAATGTACTCTTAGTTAATTCTTTATGTATATTATATTCTTACAATGTTATGTATTAAAAGATATCTGTCTTGACAATAAATAAATAAACGGGAATTTTGTAACAAATGTAAAAGACAAGACATTATTTATTTATTTCCTTAAGTTAATTTAGGTAATATTAAAAAAATATTTTATTGGAAAAGGAAGACTAAATAGAAGTCAGGAACAATTTTGGAATAATTTCTGTAATAAAAATTTAATCAAATTCATCTAATCATAAACAAATAGATTAAATTTATAAATAATTTCATAAATCTGTAATTAGTTTACCATAAATAAATTTGTAAATGAAAAAAGGGATTAATTTCTATTTATAGAAAAACAATCCAAAGTGTAAAAATAAAAATAGTAATAAAAAATAAACAAATTCATGATGTAGTTTATTTTGAAAATATTAGATACGATGTCAGTGGTAGATAGGTATATAAGGAAATTTTTAGCCAAATTCATTAGTATTGAATTTATTAGATTTCTCAATACTAATCTTTTTACCAAACTAGAAAGAAGACAGAAAGAAATAGAGACTGAATCATCAGGAAAGAAGTGCTATTTGCTATTGTTAAGAAGAAGAATCAACTAGTACTGTTCATTTGTGAATGTTAATATAGCTATGATTGAGAATTTTTAAGTTGCATTATAACCTTTTTGCATATAAAAATGAATTTTATTTATGTTACTACAAGATTTGACAATAGATTAAGTCATACATTTCTTTCTGCTCTTATAATTTGAGGAATAATCAAAGACATCAAGCAAAACTTCTGAAGTCCTAAATAAAATATCTATCTAAAGTGTATGATTAGCTGAAGCTAAAAATAGACTGTTGGATAAGAATGAATGGACTGGTTAGTTGAAGGCATAAGGAATTGTTCATTGAACCTGAAGTAAATTGTCAGCCAACGATGGCATGGAAAAACACATCTACATAAGATTTACAGATTAAAGAAGTAAACTCAACAAAGATTTGTCTCACCAGTTATAGACTAGGAAATTTTTCAAGATATTGAAAACATATACATACACGCAGTGGTATATATTGCAAAAAAAAAAAAATGGTTTTCATAAACTGATATTTACTAACTAATGTTTACTATTATAAAAAGCCTAATTTTGAATTTTATGTTCAAATTTTTTTAATTATCAAGTTTCGGTTGTTAATATTTTGTATTATAGTAAATTAACAAATTTTATGTAATATATAACCATGTATATCAAAAGTAATTTAATATAGATTAGATTTAGGATATTAACTTTTTAAAAATAAGGTTTGAAGGAAATGATTATAAAGGCTAAAGTTTTATATTAATTTCTTATTTATTTTGAATTATTAAATTATAGTTGTAATTATATTTTGTATTTGTATCAGTTTTTTTTCTATTCATACTTGCTCTATTCTTGCATTATATATATAATTGCATGATATGTAATTTGAATTTATATTGAGAACATCAAATAAAGGTAAATGGAGTTTATGGATTAAAAAGGGATTTTGTCTTACAAGAGAATGGGTTAATTTGAGGAATTCTAATGAGATACCCTTATGAGATAGTGATTGTTATCTCATATATAAAAATAAATATGCTACATTTTGCATTTCTATCTTTTCCTATTCTAAAAGTGGATTTGTAGAGCCATGCTATTAAATATTTGGTAATCCAACTATGGGACATGAATGGTTACTTCCCTTACTATTACTATATATATATATTTAATTTCAATAACTGATGTAGAAAGTATTCTAAATTTTGAGAAGATAGAAAATATCCATTATATATATCAATCACTTACATCTTAACTAAATTAAAATTTTTATTTTCCTCTACATGTTATATTTATTTTTCAGATTTTTGAAAATGGCTATATATATATAATTGAAATAGAGAGAAAAGATATTTGTATGAATTTATCGTTCAATAATGAGACTAAGTCAGGTTTTAAAAAGAGGATGTTGATATTTTATTGTAGTGTAAATGTGGGTCATTTTGAAAAGAAAGAAGTAATAGAAATTTGAAGTTATTAATTTATAATTCATATATTTATTTTTTAATCACTTTTTAAAATTCTGAGTCCATTAAAATGGAGAGGTTTATAGAAAATAAAGAATTTATTTATTATCAACTTATACAGACCTTAAAATTAATTTACTAGGTCGATTAATGGACCTAGTAAATTAATTTTAAGAAGCCTGCTTTGCCTTGTCCCGAAAATGGCAGTTATAACTAATTTGCATTATTTTGCATAAATTTTCCTTCTAACAACCCAGTTTTTAACAAAATAGTAACTATGAATATGAGAGCAAGAAATCTCTCGAAAGTGCTCAGCTAATATAGCATTTTTCAATATATACTAGCTTCATTATCTGTGCATACAGCATGTATATATAGTATATACCATATCTTATTTTAATTAATTTTAAATTATTAATTGATTTTGTTTATTTATTTTTTATTATTATTTGAAATGAAAATATTGTATCATTTCAAATATTTAATTGATTTAATTTTTTGATTAAATATATTTTTGTAATTATATATATATTTCAGCAATTGTGTGTGGCAGCACTTTCACTTATCCGATCATTTTTAGATCTTAATTGTGAAGATGTGATGTTAGAATTGGTTTTCAAGTAAGAATTCAATTATTTATTGTCAATATATAGATAATAAATATATTTATTTTTTAAACAATGTATTTATCTTTTTTTTATTCCTGCACTTTTAAGCAATAATAAGCCATGCTAATATTATACAATTTTAACTATATACTGTAATAG
This sequence comes from Epiperipatus broadwayi, assembly GCA_028023455.1. Classification (NCBI taxonomy): domain Eukaryota; kingdom Metazoa; phylum Onychophora; class Udeonychophora; order Euonychophora; family Peripatidae; genus Epiperipatus; species Epiperipatus broadwayi. The sequence goes on from JAQFVV010006222.1 coordinate 9,806,597, forward strand.
GATGGGGATCTGAATGGTCATCTCTGGAATAAACCTGGGGTTATGGAAAATCATCATCATCCCCAAGTCACAAAATATAAATATAAAATTTTTAAAGAAGTATAATATTTAAGACATAAAACTAAATACATTAATATTAATGTAAGATTTTAAAGTAATGTAAGAGATGTTAAATATTAAAATAATGTTAAAAAATATATAAGAAATTTTATATATTAAAGAGAGTATGAGGTTATGATATCTTTTGTGAGATCAGTCAACTAACTCCTTAGAGCACCTATAAGTATACTTAACCATAAATTCACCAGGACTAAAATAAGTCAAAGTAAGTACTAGTAATACTCAAAAGAAATATTCATTCATCACCATGAATGATCAATAGTCAAAATAAATCAACAGTCAATCTTGCGCCTGGATTAGAAAATGAGTCTTTGCCAGCTTGGGCAATTATTTAAACATTAATTTGGATGCACTGACTTAAGTGCTGATCTATTAGAATACAATAATACAAACAATAATGGTAGGATATTAAAACCTGCGGATCATCATCAATACTCTGGCCACTTAGTACCATTAATGTATTGGCCATTATAAACTTAATTTCTAATAAAACTAAACTAAAATAAAATGTGCATGGGCTTTAAAGAATATATTCTTAGCACCAACCAGTACTCCTGGATGCCCATAAACACTAATATACATCTCTATTCATATTCCAATCTGTTATGCTCTAATCTAGCTCAGTGAACATAAACTCCATTACTGTGCTATGACCAAGAGATGATGCAATACAAAATGTTCTAAAAATATTTAGAATGAAGTTTCACTGGAATCATTTTAATAATGAAATACAAGTTTATTAACAACAATAAAAAAATGATATTAATGCACATATCAATTAACATACAATAATAATAAAAATTATCACATTGTGATTTACATGATTAACATACAAATTCATGTTACTACATTGATTTACATACATGCTCCATTAGGTTTACATAAAATGCATATATATATATATCCACACAAATATGTGTTATAATTTTAAAATGGACATATTTGATTTGTTCTAAAATAATTATAAAAATTTTAAGTTATATAAAAATACAATAATTGATTAATATTTATGTATACATGACTATCTGACATTATAATTTCTAGACATATTTGAATTGTTATAAAGTAATAATTAAATAAATGATTAAAATTTTAAGTTGTATTTTTTATAAAATACAAGTGCTTTCTGCTAGATCTACTTAAAATATATATATAATCTGTCCATGTATGTGCATTACAATAATTGATTAATTATATAAATGAAATTCATTTTCTATCATATTTGAATTTATTAAAATAATAAATGACATTAGTTTTTATAACATGTAATTAACATATATATTTGTCCATGCAGAAATGTATATGCACATTGTTGCCTATATCATTATATTTTAATTTATCAAAATAAATTATTAAAGATTATTTTCACAATTAATTCTCTTTGCTGAATATAGTCTTTTTTTCTTTAAAAATAAGTACTATCAATTTTTTGACAGTTTAAAGTCAATCAGATAAATATTCTTTAAATTTAAAATGTCTCTTTTTTTCTTCTTCAATAAATGATTATTTTAAAATAACACTTTTCTATATATGTGTGACTATCATAGGTTGCTTTTAATTATAAAGTTTTTAGAATTTAAAATGCTTTTAATTATAAAGTCTTTAGAATTTAAAATATAAATTTTATCATGAATTAAGATTACTCAAAAATGACAATATATATTTTTTGAAACATAAAACACCAAAGAATGTAATTAAGTTGAAAAAAATATAGTTATTGATATTTAAAGTAATAAAAAATAGAATAAAAGTTAATATTTCTAATAATTATTTTCATATTATTTTACAAATTCAAAATTATTATGCACACAACTTAAAACTATTGTTTTGTTAGTAGGTTAGTTGGATTCATCATAAAATTTCTAAAAATTTGGTATATAATATCACCTAAGATAATCCATCACTTGAAAATTTCATAGAATAAAGACATTAGTACCTTTCTTTTTTTTTCAGTAGTCCTTCAAAATGCATTTCTGTACAGGGGTTTGCAATCTATAAGATACCCCTAATAACGTCCCTTATAATAAGTAGTTAATATTGATCAATAATTAGTATAATTTGAATATTGTAATAAAGAGCTTCAATACAATTTGTAATTTATTAAAAAGTACTAAAATAGTATATACAAAATAAAATAATAAAATAAAATAAAAAGTGAATGAAATACTAAATTCATTATAGAGTTAAGCTTGAGGTATATAAGTTTGTAATTTATATTTATACTGTCAAAATCGTTATTTTTAGCATTTGCGTATTTTTTACTATTATTTAAATGCAGACAAGAAATTAATAAAATATGTTCATCTTTGTCTCATATTAATTAATTCAAATACCCAAATTCACATCACATCAAAAAAATGCAGATAATTCGCTTTATAAATGCACACAATCACGAGCTTTTTTTTTATGTTAGTTTCAATAGTAATTTTTTTGTATATTTTTTATCAAATATATATATATATGAATAAAATAATAATTAAAAAACATGCAGCTTTGAAATTTACATTGCAATAGTCTATAATTGGCCTAAGTTTATGTATTGTCAAAATCATTACTTTTAGCATTTATGTATTCTTACTATTATTAAAATGCAGACAAGAAATTATAGAAACATCTAAATCAGGTCATTATATTTCCAAAATATATTTATTTTTGTCTCATATCAATTGTTAATTAGAGAAGATATTAATTAGTATTAAAGTTTATCGGCTTAACGTTTTCGAGGATCAATGCCTCATATTCATAGCCTTCATAAAATGTATAATAAAATATGCAAATACGAATATTCAAATAAGCTAGTATTACGTAGCCCATTTCTTCGAGATCTCGAAGCAAGTGTCCTTTCTATTAATGGCATGGATGTTTCCATTGATGTAAAATGCCTCCTTTATTTTTCTTTTGTGATCATTTGATTCTGAGCACAATATTATGGGATTGGCGGGTGTGAAGTTGTGTCCAGATTGTTTAGCATGCTCCAAGAATACAGAGGACGTGTTGCTGTTTTTCTGAGCTCTGTTAAATGTGTAAATATGTTGACCCAGTCTAGTATTGATTGTAGCTTTCGTTTCACCTTAATATATAGCATGGCATCCAGCATGAGGGCAGGCAATAGAGTACACCACGTGTGGGGTGAACGATCGATCAATGTGGTCTTGGAGCATGCTAAACAATCTGGACACAACTTCACACCCGCCAATCCCATAATATTGTGCTCAGAATCAAATGATCACAAAAGAAAAATAAAGGAGGCATTTTACATCATTGGAAACATCCATGCCATTAATAGAAAGGACACTTGCTTCGAGATCTCGAAGAAATGGGCTAGGTAATACTAGCTTATTTGAATATTCGTATTTGCATATTTTATTATACATTTTATGAAGGCTATGAATATGAGGCATGGATCCTCGAAAACGTTAAGCCGATAAACTTTAATACTAATTAATATCTTCTCTAATTAACAATTATATATTTTACATATAGTGAGAAGTAAAGCTATATTTATCTCGTATCAATTAATTCAAATACTCCACGCAAGCTCACATTATAGAAAAAAATGCAGATAATCATGATCTTTTTTTTTATGTTAGTTTCAATAGTAATTTTTTTATCAAATATATATAAAAAAAACAATAATTAATAAATATATAATAAAATAATAATTAAAAAAATATAGAAAAATAAAAATATGTACCATTAGGCCCCCATAACATTTTCTTCAAAATACAACGGAAAAACTAAAACTTTTTACCAATATATTTTTCACACTGAACTGTTCTCCAGTAACTATCAAAAAAATGAGAGAAAGACAAAGAAATTCAATCTTTTTGATCACAAAAATTATCATAAATTTTTTATTTTTTATTGTAGAAAAATAAAATTTACCTTACTGGAAAGTACAGTCAAAGATGGAAACGAAGGTGTAAAAAGCATATGCATAGCCTGCATAGATTTTCGTTAATCTTAACCTGAACCCAGGTGTTTATAATTTGAAATTTCTTTTGCACTTTAAGCACTAGTAATAACGAATTAGTTAAAATGGTTTTTTTTCCTTCAATAAACAATTTAAAGAATATCATTTTATTTATGTATAACTTTTAAAATGTCATTTTTACTAAGGAAATTATTTCAAATTTCATTATTATATACAACGCTACTCACCACCAGCTATATATTCATTTTTGTGCTTCTCTGCATATGGACACAGAAGCATATCTATAACTACTTCATCAAGCTTTCTCTTGGTGATACAGATATAGTCCAGGATTATCATTATCAGGAAAGATATAATCAGGTAATTTGTTGACATTCAATCAGTTTCCTTCTGTCTAGGATTTGATGGACTTCAGGCAAGCACTGTCTTATTGAACACATTTGTAGCAGGCTAGTGAACACATAAAGTGGGTCTGGTTGTCATGTGGATCAAAACTTCTGCATAGTGAACTATAGTTCAGCTGCTTTTTTTTTATCTTGACTTAAGCTATCTTTGATCAATGGCAGCTATCTGTAGCTCTGAAAATCACTAGCCAACTCTGCCAATTCTCTGCTACAGTTACCAATAAACTAACAAATTAAAAGCCAAACTGAACTAATTTTTCTATCTACCCTTTTATAGCTAGCTTGCTGAGGTGACAAAAATATTAATTTAAAAACTATTTTTATCTTTCTAATCCTTTTGAAAACAAGTTTAAAGTTTTATCAAAAGTATGATTGAAAAAAAATGATTTCAATTAACTTTAATCCTTTGGAATTTTATAATCTACAAAGATTTTTAAGTAGATAGTGAAATGTATACAAGCCTTAATTAAAAGATTTCAAAAATAAACCATACTGGTTTTTAAATTCAAAATCAGAATACAATATTAATATTTATTTCAACCTTTTTAAAATGTTTAATTTATAATAAAATATTTCAAATTCATAATTATTTAATCTTTTACTTATTTGTTATTATTCCAGAAAATATAGAAAAATATCTACAAAAATTTATTTCTGTGTTTATTTTTACTTTTTCTTTACTTTATATATATATATGGGCATATACACCACTATATTGCTGTGTGCCATGTAACCCAGACGGTTACAAAATTTAGGTTTTATGAAGACTTATTTGCTCTCATTAGCAGAGATGGTAATGTGGAAATGTGTCCAGACAGAATGACTAAAAATCATAATTAAAAAGTCATTCCATGAACATCATTTCAGAAAACTATTAGTGGTATGATGTCAAATCCAAGATATCTTAGTGTGGTTTCTTCAGGATGATCTATCTTGTATTTGGTTTTTAAGCTTCTTCAGTGATATATTCATTATTACAATGATGAAATTCATTCTGCTCATTCAGATCATTCTCTTTTTTTTTTCACTGAGTATTATACATTTTTTAGGTCCTAGATTGTTCTATAATATGTATTTTAGTTACTGCATCAGGTCTTTTATACACTGTATGTTATTTTCTTGTTAAACTCAGATTGCTAATTCTCTAAGTGCTGATATTTATATATAAGAAATTTGTCTGTCTTAGTTTTAATTATTATCTATTGAGTGTAACAGATTAAAAGGGTGGAAATATCATTTTACTATCAATACCTCCTCAAATAAGGTTTTTATTATGATTAATATTTAATGTATACAGAGAATTTTTTAGTAGTAATAGGAGACACATATATTCACTTATTTAAACTTAGATGATTATACATGCGTATATATATATTTAAAATACAGTCAACACTTAGATAATCCTAATATTAATAACTAAACAATTTCAGACAATTGCCAAGGCAACCTCCTTTTAACAATAAAGATGGAATACGTATGCCAGTCATTACAATGTTTTTAACCAGTACAAGTAGGCAATATTTTCAGCATATGAAAAATCAATTTCTATCCAATGCTCATTATATTATTTAGTATATCACACAAAATATTTAATATATTGTAACGAGCACAGACGACGTTACATTATTTTTTATTATTATTAAACATTAAAATAAAAAGTTCGCATTTAAAATTTTTTTTTTAAGACAGAAAAATTGAAAATAAATTCTACCTTAAACTCGTATATAAATAAATCGCACAGATGAGAAAAATTATTAAAATAAAACTTTATTAAAGAAAAAGTATTTTAAAACTAAATTTTAAAAAGATTTGGAGATAAAATTATATCTTTAAATTTATCTTTAAATATATCTTTGCATTTGGAAAACAGGTTAATTAATGTTATGGAAATGATTATTTTAATTAGTCCAAGTGAACAAGCCCTTGGGCATTTAAATGTATAAACAACGGTCAGATAGGAAAACAATAGAAACTTTTAGCAAATAAAAAGAAATCCCTATGGAATTGGACCTCAGCGAAAAGACCACCATCATCAATGATGTAATGTTGAGTCAATCCTTAAGATTAATATAAAAGGAAAAGTTGGAAATTATTATGGATTATTAAGAGAGGACTGAGATGTGTTAAGTCGGAGAGTTGGAGGTGAAGGGATTGAAAGACGCACTTTCAATTCCTTCAGTTGTTATAAAAATGGAAAAATGAAACATCACTTTTCTTATACTGAGGACAACAGGATCGTTGGGGGATTTAATGTGGATTCCAAACGGCATGCAATGAATAAAGAGGAACGTTGAAAAAAAAATCGTAAGAACTTTAAAAACAAAATATAAACTTTCTCAGTCTTTAATTTATAAGAAATAGAATCCTATCTGACCAATGTTATTTATTAATTAGTTATAATTTTATTTAATGTATTTCTTTTGTAAAATCATTTCCATTTAGTTTTTTTTTGTTCTTTAAGTTTATTATGATTTCTGTTTTCCGATAAATTAAAATATATCAATGCTAAACTTAAGTCGGGCATGAATGGCTGTATAGATTTGTAAAGTTATATTAGGGGAGGGTAATCTTAGGTTATTTGTTTTGTAGTTAAATTGGGTCAATGGATTGGATATATTGGTGTAGTTAGTAGATGTAATGCAAGATTCGCTACGGGCAGAATTGTTTGTATACGCCGCACTCACCCGTTTGCCTATGGAAGGAATTATAAGTCGGAGACCGCAGTTTTTTTCTATGGAGTTTTTTTTTTATTGCTCTTCTTGTCAGATAGATGTAATATTCCTATCTGACGAGAGGCAATTTCTTCTCTTAACTTTTTGTGCTGCAGTATTTCGTATTACATTGAATACATCGATATATCAGATGAATTGGCGTTAGTTCGACTGCGAACTTTTGGCCTAAGGTTAAATAAGGATAGAATATTTTCTTTTCAACTGCAAATCTATGGTTAATTATGTTTTGGGTATTCATATTTGATCAAAATATATAGACATTCGACAAATAATGATCCCTTATGGTGCGTATCTAAAATGTATTTATTCGGATGTCTTTTCAGTTATTGGGGTCAATGCAAGCATCGTATATGTGAATGCTAATGGGTTACTTATAAATTTCCCTCTGCAATTGACGGTATCAATGACTTTATATTTTGATCGTTTATGTTTATTTTGAAATGTCTTTAACCATGAAATCTATGTAACCGATCTCTACTCAACATGTTTTAAAACAAACTTTTTTAAATCCATTTGTGCGAACTAATAATAGTATTAAATTTAAAATGTAAATTAAAAATCTAAAATAAAAGTTAAAAATAAAGTTAAATGTTAAAGTAAACATATTAAAATAAAAATGTTAAATGTTATATATATGTGTGTGTAAATAAATTTTTGTATATTAATTACTGGCAGTGGCTTATTTTATTCTTTTTTATATATTATTAGATAAGAATTTATATTATATTATTTAATCTCTGCCTACTTTATAAATTTTTCTAGGTTCAAATGCCTAGATGGCGCCCTGTAGTGCAGATTACGTTAAGCTCTAAATCCGGATCGTTATAATATATATAAAATAAGGCTTTTTAATATCAAAATTATTTATAATGTATATATATATTTTAATACCAACTATATTATTTGCATTAAGACAAATGAAAGATTATTAATGTTATAAGTAAACATAAAATATTCTCTGAATTTTCCCTTTCAAGCCAAAGACAATCTTGATCAAATTAGTGAGAATTAAAATTTTCCTTTCTTATTTATTCTAGTTAAGAATAAATAGCACAGAGAATGAAAAATAATTACATTTAGCAGGGTATTTTTTCATTTGCCAAGTTCTAAATTGAGATTCATAGCATTATGTGAGTTCAAAAGAAAATTTAACATTGAACATAATTTGATAACATTATTATCTATTGCTAATTTTAAGAGTGACATTGTTTCTGATAAAGTCTGATTGAAAAAATAACCAGAAATCAATTAGAATACTGGTTATTTATATAATATGAGGGTACATCTTGAAGCATTTAAAGAGAAGAGATTAATTTTATTCAGTAATCAAAGTTATGTGAATCAAAAATATTAATATTCTTTATGAAATCTGTTCTTGCACAGACAAACACAACATACACATTTGTTGTAGCAAAGATTTTTATGTTTAAAAGATGAGTTTAAAACATTCTTTTGTGATTGTTGTCTAGAAATCTTTGACAAAAGAATTTCTAATAGTCATGATGAAATAGATCACAGCATACTCTTCTTATGGAAACTCTTTGTTTAGTTTCTTTCTCTATTAATTAGCAGTAATTTTATAAAGTTAATTAGTCTGGAAACAATCTAATAGTTTGCAGTTTATTATCAATTTTTTTTCATCTATTAAAATTCTGATTAAAAAAAATTTAAGAAAAGTCTATGAAATGCACAGTCTCTTAGGATTATTTTAAAAATCATTTCAAGTTTTTAATGATAAAATGTATTAGTCTTTAGGAAGATAAATGAGATTTTATCAAAAGGTCAGATGGCCACTTTTGTGGAGATTTTTTTTCATGGATTAATCTTTTTAAGATTTGTAATCCATTTTGTTTTCACCATGAGAAATTCTTCATTTTGAATACCTTATATTGCAGCAATTCTAAGCCTATGGTACATGTACCATTGATAGTTGCAGTGGACTTAGAGATGGTATATGAAAAATAAACTGTTTTTAAAATTATATTTAAATAATTTATTCAAATAATGTCAAACTGTTATATAAAAAAAAGAAATTAAAACTATATTCCATTATATCAATTACTGTCTTTATCAGCTTTTTGTCATAGATAAAAACGACATTGTAAGCCATTTTAGTGCCATATTGCACTATTGCCAGCACAATGATTTTTACACTGTCTTTATAGATCACTTTGATCCTAATTTATGTATAAAACTAATTAACATAGATCTTAATATTAAAAAATAATGTTTTGCAAAACAGAGCCAAGGTTCTCATTAATTTCAATTAAAGTTTTTTTTTTAAACAAAGAGAGTAAATCACTCTCCTACCAAACTTTGACTTAAGCGTTAAATACCCTATTCCATCTGGTTGATAAATTAATTTCACTCTGAATTATCAACAATATTGACAAAGTTATGCTTATAAATATCAGAGCTACCAAGAATAAGTGGATTCATTCTATTCTTGATTCTTTGTTCAACATTTAGAATGCTTTTGAGTCCTAACCTAGCGGAGAGTGATTTACTCCCTTTGTTTATATACACATTGAGCTATATTTCATTTTAAAATTTAAATTTTTTTTTATAATATTTTGATTATTTTTTTATATAGTTTTTTAATGTAATAATTTTGGAAATGCTAATAATAATAACATAGATATTGTTTCTAAATAAATTAAATATTTAGCTTTTATTATGGTAATTATGTTTTGGGTACTAAAAAACTAAGTTAATTATTTTTTATTTGCCTATTTTTTATTTTGATGTCAAATTTTTTTATAAAGGGTGGTGATAAGGAAACATTTTGATATTTTTTGGATGACATGCAGTTCCAAAAGATTGAGTACTGCTAATATACAGTGTTCTTGGAAGTCTGTTATATATATACTATACTTGAAACCTATTCTATCACAAATTCTTTAAACAAATGAATATAGACTTATGAAAAAAATAAATGACTCCAAAAATGCATTTCATGCTGAAACAGCTACTCTTCATTTGACTGAATTCATAATCTTATACATTTTTTCATCGGTTATTAAGTATTTATTAATATCAAATTACAATTTGATCTACAGGTCAAATTTCCTGAATTCATATTTTTGATACTATCCATTTTAGATAAATACATTAATGATTATTGCTAATCATTTGTTAGGGTAGAGATTATTATATCATTTTTAGCCTGGATATAAACTTTAAACCCAATTAAAAATTAATTTTTGTTTTTTTTTTTAAACATATTATGTATATCACTAATCCAATTTTATTCTTTTTTGTTTTGTCCATATGTATTAACTTTTTTTAGATATCTTTAAAACTTTTCATTTCACCAAATATTTTTGAACCATAATATAAAAATAAATAAATTAAGGAAGCAATATTTATAAGTAAAATTAGGAAATATTTAAATAATAAGTCAAAAACAAACATTGAAATTTATAAATCTTGGGATATTAAATGATGACATTTATTTTTGATGAATTTAGAATTTTTAATAGTCGATCAATGATTATATTATGAAAATTATTGAAAATAGATCTCAAATTTTATAGATTGTTCTATTATTAATATTTACAATTATTTAATTGTTTTATTAATTATTATATATAATGATTCATAATAGATGTTTTCATTTGTTTATATATATACTTTACATTAATTCTAATATTCTCATGGATAAATGATGAATTCATAAATATTATTTCCGGAGCTTCTGTGTAATAAAAATATAATAGCTAAATAGCTGATGTTTCAGTACAATAACAAGTACATTCCTCAGAGATTTGAGAAAGAAAAAAGTTTGAGGAAAGTACTTGTTATTGTACTAAAATGTCAGCTATTTAGCTATTATATTTTTATTACATGGAAGCTCCCTGAAATAATACTATGAATTTTACATTAATTTTATATATATAAATATGGATTTTACCCTCCCATAATAAATATTTATTTTCAATTTTAGATATCTTATACCATGCACACATGTAATGGTTAGCCAGCGTCGATCTGTAAAAGATGTTGATTTATATAGCAAAACTGCTCAGAAATTTTTATCTTTAATTCCCAATTGTTGTATTCCTGATCCTTCTGATAGTCCAGTATCGTCACGTAAATCAACCCTGGATGGAAGTGAGTCACCATTATCAAATTTTAAATTGGGCAATTTTTCTAAATTAAAAAGATCCAATTCTAGATCATCTATTTCATCATTAGATTCTATTAGATCAAATTATAAACCACGTCTGGAATACTTTGAGACAAGTTACAATGAATATCTGGCTGATGCCCATTATGGTATACTTTCTTGCGCCCAGGCATGTCGCTGCTGGTCAGCTGTATATGATGGTGAAAAACCTCCACCTGAATCTGTAAATAATCTCTCAGTAATTTGTAATGAACCAAAAACAAAGTCAGAAAGTTTGTTAGTGGGTAAACCAAGAAGTGATACTTTATCTTCAATAAAATCTGTAAATAGATTTAATTCTACTGATACCTTTACACATACTCCTTTAGTTGAAATGCAGGTTGAAAATTTAGAAATTGTATCTCATGGATATGGAGTTGAAGCTAGTGGAAAGAGTTCATGTTCACACTCTAACATATCTTCTACTGCCAATCAAGTGCCTATGAGTAATTTATGTGATCCTTTGCATGCATTACTATTAAATACATCATCTGTGGATAATGTACATTCAGATCCCATAATTAATTCTATTCCTCATTCTCTTTGCAATAATTCCCATGAGTCTGCAGCTAGTTCTTTAAAATATGAATCTGATCAAATTGATCCACTTTCGTCAAAAATTCTTGCCTTTGATAACAACTCTAGTGCATATATTACTCTCAATTCTCTTTCTAGTGAGAATTCTTCTGTTCATAGACTTGTAAATAATGTGATTACAACCTCTCAATCTAATACTGCTATTCCTCCAAATAGTCCTACAGAGGCAGATTTTGGTAATCAAAATATTGGTAAGAAATTCTTTTTTTTAGCATAATTATTTTTTTGATTTTTGAATTATATTTTTATTTGAATTCAATTTAATATTTTTTCTATAATTTGTTTGATTAACAATGTGATTACAAAGATTCTTATTTGCAAGAAATTAAGTTATGTATTTTTTTTTACTTTTCTACAGATTATTGCTATTTTATCCTGAATAACTAATGCAATTCACTTTGAAATAATGTTTTTTACTTGTGATAAATAATACTTGTTAACTTATACTTTTTTTTTGCTAAAACTTGTTTTATTTTACTGAATTCATATAAATATTACATCATTTATCAATATTTTGACCATTTTTATATAACCATTAGCAAAATATCTGCAATATATAAAAATGAAAGCATAAAATCAATAAAAATTTTATATTCTAAAAATGAAAATAATTGATACATATTTTTTATATATTAAAAATAATAACTGTTTATAAAAATTTAATTCAATACTTACATTAATATGTTATTATTGTTATTAATTGTTATCACTTTGATGTTGGCTTCTGGCAATCCTCTTCCCCCCCCCCCTCTCAAAGTGTCTTCACATTTTATGTGATTTTTTTACAAAATGTAGTTATACATAATTTGTCTAAAATAAATTTCATCTGATCATATTTTACATGAAAGTTGTGATTACATTTCATTAATAATTCTTTTGTTTCACTTGTTACAGTATTTTTTAAACTTTCTGACATTTCTAAAAAATAATCATATTATAAATTATTATAGTAAACTTATTCCAGTGCAAAGCTATCATTATTTTGGTTTTTTTTATTTAGAAATTTTTTTTTAAATTTATGTCTAAATTAAAAATTATGAGGAAAATAAAAGATTAAAATGCAATTTAATTAATTGTATATAAATAATATGAATCTCTCTTACATGTGGGCTTTTTCTAGATCTTTTACAATCTCTTGGAATCCAATTTAAGATTTTAACTATCCATCTGTTATTACCTCTTCTAGAAATATATCTAGCCCAACTCCATATCAATCTCTTAATTTATTCAATGATATCAGTAGCATCTGTTTGTTTTCTTACCCATGCGTTTTATTTTTAATCACAATTCTATTACTTCATACTTCATTAAATGATCTTGAGTCTCTGTATTACTTTTCAGTTAAGTATTCACTCTCAAATTCGTAAGTAAAAACCGTTAAAACACATTTATTAAAAACCTTTTCCAACACATAAGCAAATTTCTTTTTAATACTAAATTATTTCTACCAAAAGCCCTTTTACCATGTTCAATTCTGTTATTATTATAATATTCATATAAATGTTCTAGTCATTTATACAGAAAAGGTAGTCTACATAATTTAAATTTAGCTTCTTAGTATGCTTTCCATAAATAATATAGTCATAATAATCTTACTTCTTTATTGTTCCAAGCTTATATGTATATTTGATTTGCTACTGAATTAACACAAAAATCTTTAATCTGAAAATATAAAAAATATTAAAACGTATATAAATGATAAAGATTTAACATGCATTAAAGAAGACAAAGGTAATCTGTTTATTCTGAAGGATAAAGAAGATTATAGAGCGAAAGTAAATCTGCAAATTAACAATCTTAAATTCACACAAATTACTTCATATAATCTAAAATATAAAAAAGATAAATTTATTATATCAATATTGAGAAAATATTGTGGAAAAGCATTTTAAAAAGCTGACTATTTGAAGGTGTATCCATCAGATGCAATTGTACCAAGAATTTTTGATAATATTTAATTGCACAAAGACAATTTTCCTTTCAGATTAAAAATAGACCTTGGAACATCTTATTTTTATAAAGCAGCCAAAATTATTGCTACCTGGTTAACAGATTCAGAAAGTACAAATAAAATCTTTGTACAAGTTCGTAAAGACATGAAAGTGAACATTAGTAGCAAAATTGCCTCATTAGATGTCAAAGAACTACAATTCTGTACCATGATCTAAATCAATTGAAATTATTTATAAACTTTTGCCAAGTATTAATTATAATCATACAAAAAAGAATTTATTGTGGTTGTCCTGAAATAGATCAGTGAAGACATCACAGAGGGAATACTATAGAATAGAACATGGATGGCCAATAAGGCTTCCTTTTAGTGACATTAGATGCAGGCTATACCTTACAAAAATTGAAAATACAATCATTTCAAAGTTTTTGCCTCAGAACTATAAAACACTATATGTTAGATATATCAATGATACATTGATCTGTGTGACAGGCACACATGTACAAGAATTCATCAAAAATTAGAACATGCATTATCTCTATCTTGGACTATAGAAAAGGAAGACAAGAACCAAGGAATTAGATTTTTGGAACTGTACATTCAGAAGCAACTTAACTTCTTGAACTACAGAATAGTATTAAAAGCAGTAAACAGAAGGAGAGGATTCCATCCTATGTTGCTAACACTTATGTCAAATATGCCAAACTTTGAGGCTTTTTTATACCGGAATTTCAGATTGTTTATATTTGAGATAAACAGGAAAAATAATGTAGATGCATATATTAAAGATTTACAAAACATAGGACGTAATATTAATAAAATTCTTAATATGATCAATAGATTTTATAATAAGCTAAAAAACCAACACAACCTCAACCTATGGAGACTAAAAAATGGATAAGCCTCCTATACATTCTAAAAGTCTTTCAGAAATTAAATAAAAAGAATATACTCTGAAAAATATATTTTTGTTCTCCCTCTTCACTAAACAAACTATTTAACAATTCAGATGACAAATTGTTCACAGACTCAGCTCATCAAATAATCTACAAAATTAAATGCAACCAAGCTATGTGTACATTTGCATATTATGGGGAATCGAGGGCTAATCTCTCAATGAGACTGGCCCAGCATAAATACCTATACAATAGAGCACATAAGAGTAATGAATATTTCTCAATATTTATAAACCATGAACAAAATTCTAGTCATAAGTTTGTTTTGTCTAGAGCTGGAATTGTATGCACTGAGAGGGAAGACAGAATATGAAAAATGAAAGAGGCTAGGGCAATAGCAAAAGTTCGATGCTCGATAAACAAAAAAAAAAACCAAACTTCACTCTTTCACAGAAATGGGTTCTTTAAAGGGGTTTAAATATTTTTGAATATCAAATAAAAAAATTTAAATATATTAAAATATTTATCAATTATACATATAAGCTTGGAACAATAAAGAAGCTAGATTGCTATGGTTATGATATTATTTATTGAAGCATGCTAAGCATTAATAAAAGCTAAATTTAAATTATATAGACTATTCTTTTGTATGTGAATGTCCAGAACATTTATGCGAATATTACAATTACCCAGAAAAGATAAAAAACAATTTTTTTTTATTATTATTTCATCCATTATGTTTCCATTTGTAATAATAATCTGATCAAGATATTTGTAATTGTTAACTTCTAATATGTCATTATCAATTTTTATTTTGATCTTATTTTCTTACTTTCACAAAGTAACTCTTGCAAACATTTCCTGAAGCTCCAAAGCATTATTAGCAAAAACAAACAAATCATTTGCAAAATCAAGATGACTTAAATAATATCCATTTACTTTCACTTCCTTAGCTTCCTATTTTAATCCACAAAATGTTTCTCACAAAACTGCTGTAAATTTTTTTAGAGATATGGAGTCAGCCTGTCATATACTCTTCTTAATGTTAATCTTCTTAGTATAAATTATGTATTGTAATTGTTTCTGTTGCATTTTTATAAATATTCTTCAGAATATGATAATTGCCTAGATCTGTATCTTGATGATCCATTGTTTTAATCACTGAAGAAATTCTTATAGAATCAAATGCCTTTTCATAATCTATAAATCTAAACCATAATGATAACTCATATTCATTTGTCCTTTCTATAACTTTTCTCAATTCTTGGATGTGAATCACTATACTATTCTTTTGATTGCTTAAAATCCAAAGTTTGCTGCAGATAAGTTGTAATTATTTTGGTAAAAATTTTGTATAAACTTGATATGACTAATAGTTATGTAATTTCTAATATCTTCTTTATCATCTTTTATAAATATTAATATTAATACTGCATTCTTCCAATCATATAGTACATCTTTATCATTTAAACACTTGTTATATAACTTTAAGCTTTTTTCTAGATATCGATTATAATTCTATATTACTTGGGGCTTTTCTCTATTTCATAGAAATTCTAGTCAATTCACAAGATATAATAGTTGTAAGAGAATTTTTATTTTGTTTTTTATTAGTATATAATTCTTGATAGAATTCCTTTATACATTTTATAATGTTATCTCTTTTTTTAATAATAGTTTCATCTTTTTTTTTTTTATTGCACAAATAAGTTTTTTACCAGTACCAAGAACTTTTACACTTTTGAGATTTATATTCTCTTCTATAGTATTCCTTGCTAATTCACAGTTATATTTTCTTATATCCTTAGTATCTTTTTTTGACATCATTTTACAAAATTTTAGATATTTAATTCTTCTTAATGCTTTATTTTTATATATTTTTATATTCTTTTTTTTTTTTTATAAATTGTCTTGTCTCAGTAGCAATATTATTGGTCAATTGATTCTTTTTTTGTACTGGCTATCTTTGTTGCTGTTTTAAAAACGAATCAGTTATCTTCATATTGATTTCATTCAAATCTGAATCTTATTCAAAATCTGTTAATATTTGAAAACGATTTGCAAGTTCTAATTTAAATTTATTGGAATGTTTCGGAATGCTAGGAATATAAACTGAATACTGTTTTTTTTTAAATAATTTTTATCTTTTTAGTTTTGTATTAGCACATATCTTACATCTCACTAACTGATGATCACCTCCTGTGTTGAATTTATTAAGAACATTACAATTTGGAAAGTCATATTTTCTGTTAGTCAAAATATAATTCAATTCTGCCAATTTGGATGCTCCCATGTCCATTTCCATTTAGCAATTTTCTCAAAGAAATAATTCATAATATAAAAGTTTTTTTTTTTTAAAACCTCACAAATCTCTCATTTCTGTCACCATAACTAAATTTATCCACAACACTCATCTTTCAATTGTTTATCAATTCTAGAATGGAAGTCTCCCATGATAATTTTAAAATGTTGTTTGATCTAATTCGATCCATATAAAAATCCTCTACTTCTTCATCAGTATTATATTCAACCATTAATATAGTTCTTTTGATATCTGGTTTTTTTTTCTTTTATGATTTATAGGTCATCACTATACTTTAATGTTATTCTTATTAATAAAATGGTAAAATAGCAGTTTCAAAGTACTAAAAAGTCATTTACAAAGTAATTAAAATAGTGATGCTAAAATGCCCAGCAGTTAAATTGGTATAACATAATGTGTAAAATCTTAGGTGATTTTTGTTGAATTTTTAGTAATTTCCCATGAATTTTTAAGTAATAATAATGCAAAAATATTAAAAAATCACTTGCAAAGTAATGAAAATAGTTAAAGCTAATATTACCTGCAGCTAAACTGGCATAAATTTAACTTGTAAAATCTTAGATTATATCTATTTTTGTAGTAGTTTTAGTAATTCCCCGTGAATTTTTTACTATTTTATATTGTTTACTTGAAACTTTTCTGATTTGTCAAATAAAATATTTTATTTAAAAATAAACAAACAAAAAGATTGTCTATTCTTCAATGAAAAGATGTCAATTTTTTTCTTCTCATTTTTCACTTTTTCAGAATAGTTTGAACATTTAATATAAAAGTTGATTTAATGTTAGACAGGACTGACCTTTATAGCCTATAATTTTATTCATATACAATATGACAATTTAAAAAGCTTCTCATGGGCAGGTGTAGTACATTTGCCTGCTATGATTTGATCTGATGTTTGAATTCTAGCAAGATAAAACTCATAATTTTTTCAGATTCCAATGAAGTTTACAAATTTTTTTTATAGGTCTATAATCAACTCACCTTATATTTTATTCAATTAATTAGTATTTAATTAGATGAAAACCATTGACAAGCCAGTACATAATATTGTAGGAAGAAGCTTCTGCCCTTGATAGATTATTATTATTATTATTATTATTGTCTATATATATTTAAATACTTGGGAAATTATTGTATTTTTCAATAGTGTTAGATATATTGAGTAATGCAGATAAATGTATGAAAATAATATTAAAAGAGGGGGGGAGAGGGAGAAATCAAATCAACAAATAATCTAAAAGGTGATTGGAGATCAATTTAATGAACTAATAAGAAATTAGATCATATACTTAGCAAATGCAATTAGAATGCACAAAGATTATTGGATACAACTTATATGAGAAAACTGTATTCAAATACCAAGATTGTTCACACACAACATAGACTTGTATTAAAGAATATATTGCTTGTCGTACATAATTATATATGTGGCTGCTATTATTTGAACCATTTTTATATAGACTATATATATATCAGTCCAATCATTTCTGAGTAATTGGATGGGAGGTTATAAAAGTGTATCAAAAACATGTCTTTTGTATGTTCAGTAATTATAGACAGCAGCTACTGAGATATACCTTTCAGTTATAAAGTTTAAACTTGATGTGTACAATTAAATAGGATAATTCATCAAATCATCTTCACAAATACAGAAATCAAGCTCTCAGGTAACATATAAACAGGTACACTAATTATACAGAGAAATGAAATGTATAAATATCCATTAAATATGATCACTAGATGGAGCTTACCAATAGCTCTAATCAAGCTTTTATTTTATAAGTGTTGAAAGAGAAAAAAAATTCAAAAATCTCTATCGGGGTCCCTATCTCCAGACCAATTGGTTTCGAGCTTGTGGCTCACCTCATTGGTGCACTGGGACTCTAGTAATTAGATCTAAAATACTAACTCAAAAGTCAGCACTTATAAAACACATTTCTATCAATTTGAAAGCATGAACTTAACAGACACGTAAATGTCTTCAAATCCAGCCTTACAAACCAGATAGCTATATGGGTCTGAATTCAGCTCAGTTTCACCATATAGTAATAACCTCTGCAATATATAGCATTGCAAAAAAAACTTCAAAGATACACTTATAATAATTAAAACATCATAAATTTCATAACTTGCTTTTAAGCTTGCATTTTATGATCACTAGATGGAGCTTACCAATAGCTCTATTCAAGCTTTTATTTTATAAGTGCCGAAAGAGAAAAAAATTCAAAATGTCTATCGGAGTCCCTATCTCCAGACCAATTGGTTTTGAGCTTGTGGCTCATCTCAGTAGAGCACTGGGACTCTAGAAACTAGATCTAAAATACTAACTCAAAAGCCAGCACTTATAAAACACGTTTATATCAATTTGAAAACATGAATTTATCAGACACGTAAATGTCAAATCCATCCTTACAAACCAGATAGCTATATGGGCCTGAATTCAGCTCAGTTTTACCATATAGTAATAGCTTTTACAATATATAACAGTTTATAAAAACCTTCAAAGGTGAGCCACAAGCTCGAAACCAATTGATCTGGAGATAGGGACCCCGATAGAGATTTTGGAATTTTTTTTTCTTTCAGCACTTATATATTCTAGCTGAGCCCCAGGACTTTCTTGGCTTCCCTATCTCCATGTTTCAAACAGCCATGTCAAAAAAAACTACGGAACTCCTTAATCAATTCCATATCTCAGATTATCTAGTCCTTTTCCAGGGTGTATCTCTCCATACAGGGAAAAGTAGCGCTATGGAACATGAAAGTCATGTCTAAGATTGCATACTTCCTCCCCATCATGACAGCAACAAAAGCCTTTACCAAAAAAATCAATAGTCTATGTGCTAAACTCTTTTGGAAAAAAGGACAACGTCTATAAGCATGACAAGGATGCAATACCATCGCAAATCTAACGGGATCTCCTTTCACTCCATCCCCTCAATTATCTTTCAAAAATCTCACACATTGATTCATAACCTCTTACAAAAACACGATTCCTTTAATATATCAGAGACCGTTCAACCGACGAACAGACCTCCTTTTCAAAAATGCTGGTTAGACCAGGTTCTTCAGCTTCTCAATCAATTTACATCTATTTTACAAAATCCATATAATACAAAAATCACTATCTGGGAAGCCCTCCGTAGAATCAATCCTGAAATCAACTCAATTTTGCCAATGCTTGGCATCACTAATCATAAAATTACTTCGATTTTCAAGTTCCTAGCTTTAGAGCTTAAATTTTTAAACTACCTAGTAAAAGTAAATCTGGGAGCCATGCATAACAACTGGTTCTTCCACCACAAGAGGTTTCTTAACAACATTGACCCTACCTGCCCAATCTGCAAGAGGCATGATGATACATTTGACCACATAATTCGCTCATGTACCGGACTTGGAAGTATAAAACTTTTAATTTTCCAAAATACAAAAATTGTTATTTACAGAATTCTCTCACTAAAAGAATCTCTACAAAGTAAACAGTTTCCAATTATAAGAATGTCAGTATTTCTCACCCACTCTATCTGGAATGTAAGATGCAAATTAGTACTCACAACTCCTCCACCAGACCCTGACAGTCTATTCATTTCTCTTTTAAACAAAATCAAGCATAAAGACATGACCCTTTCCTCCAAATTTCTATTTGAAGAAACCTGGAGTCTATTCCAAATTCCAAAGCCCAATACATTTCCCGATAGCTGATGACAACAATCTATAAACCACAGGATTTATTCCATACCCTGGATTAATATCTCCATAAATCATCCACTATCAACCCAGTAGTGACATTATAGACTCCTGTTTAGTCAATGTACTGTAAAAAGTTAATGTATTAAAAACCAATATTCTCCCTAAATAAAATTCTTTTAAAACTAAAATAAAAGCTTGATTAGAGCTATTGGTAAGCTCCATCTAGTGATCATAAAATGCAAGCTTAAAAGCAAGTTACAAAATTTATGACTTGTTTTAATTATTATCCATTAAATATATATCTATAAAATTTATTAATATAAAAGAAAACTAAAAGCAGATTATATCTTAGATCCTATTGAAGTTCCTTATCACTATTCATTTTTTTCCAGTGGTCTAGTTCTGCAATTTCCTTCCTTCTCTATGGTTGCTGATAGTATAGATCACTTATACATCCTATTCAAAATTAGAAAACACTCTTGATATAGCTTTTATTATAATCATATATGGATTTAATTAGAAAGGATTTGAATTCAGACATCATAAAGATAAATAATCTCCAATATATTAGATGTAATATTAAAAAGATAAATAATCTCCAATATATTAGATGTAATATTAAACATATATATAATGAGTAATTTATTTATATAGAGCAGATGTCATACAACTTTGGCATTCATGATAGTATATATTAATATTTTATTGAAAATGTCCCCAAAAAGCAACATTATTAATATTTGCAGTTTCACAAATGCAAAAGAAATCATGAATTACTTCTTTCATGTAGTAAAATGAAAATAATTGATTTAGTTTTGAAAGAAAAAAAACTTCAGCAATAAAAGTGGAAAAGAAAATTCTTGCTAGAATTACTTATGCTCCTGAAATTTTCAAAATTCATCCACTATAAATGTTATATGAAATCTGAAAAAACATTAAATTTGTGAAGAATATGAACAAAAAAAGAATATTCTAATAAATATCAGTATATTGCGTTAATCAAAGGATCCATTGGAAGAAAGAGTGATGTTAAAGTAGTTATTGCAAGTATAGATTGAGAAATCAGTGTGAACTTAAAAATGAAGTACAGCTCACTATTTTTTTTAGGTTTTGCAGAATTGCTACCATCAATAATTTACTATTATGTAGCTGTATTTTAAATAGAATTTTAATTTTTTAATTTTGTGAACATAAAATGTTACAAAAAATATCTTGCTATCTTTACTGGAAAATTAGAATGAAATTTATCTTTTTTGATTTTTTATGATGAAATAACTGATTTTTTGCACTAGAGTATCTTGTAAATTTTTTTTGAATAATTTTCATTTTTTATTCTTATTTTTCTTTAATTTAATGAAATATATTTTTAATAGCTTTTATTATCTTGTAAGTTTTTCTTGAATAATTTTCATTTTTTATTCTTATTTTTCTTTAATTTAATGAAATATATTTTTAATAGCTTATAATTTATCAATAATCCATTTCGTTTTGCTTTAGTTCTTTTTTATTTTCTAAAATTTGTTTGCTCCTATATTTCTGCTAAATTATAATTTGAGTATCATTTCAAAACTGTATAGTTTCAGTATTAGTATTGTCGCTATAAATTTATGTTCAATAAATTCGTAATCATTCCTCTATGTATAAAATTATTCTCTTATAATTTTTGAACCATTGTATTCATTTATATTGTGCAAATTAGATTATGTTGCATTATTTTAATTTATGTCAAAAATATTTGGGGGAGAAAAATTATAATTTAAAAAAAAAAAAGACTTTTTGATGTTTTGGCATTTAATTAGTTATATGTAACAATACTTATATTTTTATCTGGCTAGGAACCAGATCATGGTCAAAAGTCAATGGATAAATGCATTTTGCTGTCAAAAAATCAAAATAATTATTTATATAATATTGTGTATATATGCATAAGTTAAATAAACAGAAACAAACAAAAACAACAAAAAAAAATCAACAGAATATATAAACAAAACTATACCAGAAAAATAGACATAATCATAATCTTATCTTAAAATGTTTATATTCTTCCATGAATAAATAGTGAGTATATTTAAATGGTGATAATTTAAAGAAAATCTATTTTAATTTATAGTATTAATAATATATATGTATAAACAAATACAAAGGATTTGTTCTAGAAATTTTCAAAAAGCAATGTACAATTAATGACTTTATTCAAAGATCGAATGAAAAAATGATGTATGTTCTGAGTCAAAGCATATCTAGAAAATCATGGAATGTATGAAATTTGATGAAAGAGAACATGTGTCAAAATTTGAAGCATATTTGTGATTGATAAAAGAAAAAGATTGAAAGGGAAAATATATAAAGTCAAGGTATTGATGTGTATATATTAATTTAAATTTTGACATGTAATGATATTTTAAAGTTTTGATTTGTTACATAATAAAAATCAACTTTCTATTTTATATTGTGCTAGGTTGTAATTAGATCTAAAACATTACTATCTATAAAAATAAAGAAAAGATGGGGGGAAAATAATTGTTTTATTATTATTTTTGTAAAAAGCTATATGTACAAGAATAAGAAAAACATAGTAAAATTATATCAAAATAGTTTATTTTTAAAACCAGTAAAAATCAATTTAAATTATTTTTTTTTTTATTATCTATTTTTCTATGTAGGTCCTTTACTATCTTTTTTGTTGAACAAATTGGAGAATATGTTTCGTAATTCTCCTCTCATTAACATGCAGCTTACTGGTGTCATTTCAAGGCTTGCATACTATCCCCAACCATTGATTCGATCATTTTTATTAAATCATAATTTAGTTTTTCAGCCCAGTATTCGTTCACTTTTTCAGGTAGGTTTTTTTTTTTAACTGACTTTATTTAGATGTATTTTACATGTGTATTCAAATTTTTGATCATATAATTTTATAATATTTTATGGCATTCTTATAAATATTTTCTCCCTTTTAAATATTTTTTGCATTTTCATCATATGTGTGTGGAGGGGGAGGGGATAGAAATCTATGAACTTTTTTGCATAAAATTGTAACTTACATTAAGTTTATATATTGCTTATTTTCAAAATTTTGCTAATAACTTTATGATTTATATATATAATTAATAAATTCATCTTTAAAAAATGTTACTGCAGTATTTTGAAAAAGGAAACATATTTTTTTTTAAAAATAAAACTAAAAAATTATAACATTTTATATATGTTTTTTTTTAATATAGTAATTTCAATAAAAATATTTTTTGAATTTCATTTCATATTTTTTTTTTTTTTTTTAAATGTAGATATGTGGATTTTTTTTTTAATTGCAATAATAAAAATTTGCATTTAAAACAAATTTATAATTGAAATCAAAAATTTACAGTAGTTTTGACAAAATTTTAATTATTTTATTTATGATATTTTTGAAACAATTTTATTAGAAGGTACAAAAAGAAGAAAAGATTGAATGAAATATCCTAGCAAAAATTCCAATTGTGGAGGTTTTAAAAAGCTATACAATATTAAATAAAGAATTGTTAAATGGGTTAGGAAGAGCAATGCGTATATTATCATAACACTTACAATCATAGAGTATATACTCTTGATCTTCAAAATCTTTTTTACAGAGGGGGCAAAAAGCATCTATATTAATACAAATTCTTCTATATTTACAAAAATAAAGTGTTGGTAATGATCCTAAGTTAAGCTTTATTAGAAAATCAAAATATTTTGGCTAACACTTCCAGAATCTAAACTTTCTAACAACTTGTTGATTGTTTAAGCCCAAAATGGGCTTGCTTTGACTATTTAGTGTTGGTTGGTTTATTAATAGATATGTTTGCCAATATTTATACTTATTTGTAAGGGGATAGAAGGTTAGTTTATCTATGCTCAATAGTGGTTTTATTAGTTCAGTTTAATAACCAGAACCAGGAAAGGCTGTCCATTGGTGTAATTTTTAATGATGTAGCAACATGATTAAATAGATTTGACAGGGAGGTAATCAGATTAAATGTTTTCTGTATTTTAAATTTATTTAATGAGTGTAGTTCTAGCCCATTATGAATTAATGAATTTTGTAATTTTTTAATGGAGATGGAGGCAATGCGTCTGCTCACAAAAGTTTTTTAAGCATGAAGTAAACATGTGAAGTGAAGGATTTAGTGTAAATGATTATAGGGCTAAAATAAGTAATTCTTGTTGTAATGAGCATATTAAGCAGTGTGACTTTAGAATAAACTGAAAGATATGACTTTGAAAGGGAGCAAATAATTTTTTCTATTTTTGTTTTCATTCCAGTACTACTAAAATGGAAGGGAAACCTGAGGAATGAGACAGAATTTCCTTTAAAATTAGATTGTATTAGTTTGCCTATATATATATGCCAACTAAATGTCTTTTTCTAAATTGAATTCTAGTTTGTATACCCGTGAATAATGGTCTAAAATTTGTAATAATTTAGGAACATGTTTTTGTGATGATAAAAAAATAATAATGTCTTCCATATAAGCAATATATGAAATGTTACTTTTAAACTGTGGTACAAAAATACCAGGTATCCATTCTTCAATCATTTTAAGAAGGAGATTTATGTACACTATAAACAGTAAGGCATTAAGTGAAGAACCCTGAGGGATAGAGCAATGAGGTTTAAATCTTGTTGAGTATTTTTCATTCATTGACACATGGATATCTTTATTTATCAATAGATTAATGAGTATATAGATTAATGATTTGGGAACAGACAACATTATTAAGAGATTTATAAATTGGTCTATTGAAATTGAATCAAATGCTTTTTTATATATCCAATTGAATGGCAATAGGGCTATATATTTTTTCTTTTCTAACAGTCTCCATGACAGTCTTAAAAAATAATTGTAGCTAAACCAGTAGAAACACCTCTCTTTGCAAATTGCATTTTGTTTCTTGTTGGTAAGATAATGGGTTCAAGTTTATCCTTGATCACTGATTTAAGAATCTTGACACCGAGTGGACTCATGGATATAGGATGTATATTTTTAACTATAGTGATATCTTCAGATTTCTTAAGAAAAGGCACAAGCATTATTGGATACAATCCAGGTATATAATGGATTTGTCTGGATAGTAAATTGGCTAGTAAATTACCACATATCTTTTTTTTAAATTTGCTGCTGATATACAAGTATTTATATTAGTTTATGAGCTTAAGATTGCTGCTTGCATAATAAATCAGGACTGATCACTTTTTTTCTACATGAAAATTGTTATTTTAAACAGAATAATGTAGTAGTATATCCATATGCTGATGAAAAAATGCAGTGTTCAAATCTGATTTTAACATTTAGAAAACATATCAAAATATGAATATTCATAATAATGTAGAAACAATTTAAAACATAATTATTAATGAGATTTTTGACATTGCTCTGACTAGGAAATTTTTCAGAGTTGCAATTTCAAGAAGAAACTGATAAAGGTCACCATTGATTAAGGTGTGCATTGATTAAAGTATTTTTGATCTATATCCGGAAATGCTGAATCTGCTAAATATATACAACTAAAATTAAAATAATTTGTTGTATAATATTTATCATAACTGAACATTTATCCTGAAATTCTAATTGCATTCTTTTAATTTCAGAAACAAATTGTTGTACCATTAATTATGTTCATCTGTCTGATTCTTGATATATTTGTGTTGAGATGTGATTTGAATTTTTTGTCATGTTTAATTTGTTTTGTTAAAACAAATTTGTGTCACTGAAGGAAAAAAAAAGGTCTATCTAAAAATACATAGAAGTTGACTGATAGATCATGATCATATGTTTGAACATATTGCTAATAAGTCTAATGACATAATATTTAGTTCTGCATACAAATTTCTTATCTATTTGTTAAGTAATTATACATATGTGATTTTTTCGCATGCGTTAGTGAAGCTGTAATTACACTATAATGTTTAATATGCCTGTTTAGCGCTTTCGAGATTTAGTATTCTAATCTCATACTCATAGCTTTACAAATGAATACTGTTGTAATTTATTGTACACATATGCAAATGAGTTTGAATTTTTAATTAGTCCATTGTTTGAATTTTTAATTAGTTAGTCCATTGTTAAATAATGTTGAGATTTTTAAAAACAAATATCTCTAATTGTATAATGCACTTTTTAATAATGAATGAATAAATAATTATAAAATGGCTTAGTATGCCTTCTATATTACATAATGTAACTTAGGATCATCTGTACAAGTTAGTTATCAAATTGTAGCAAACTTTTACAGTATTATGGTTTTATTTGTAAATCTCATTATCAACAGCAACAGAGGTCAAACATTTGCAATCCATTATCTATATATGAAAATATCATTACTTATTTCAAAGCTTAGTGATTTGTAATTAATTAAATATATTAATAAACACAACAAAGCTAGGTAGAAATTATAATTTTATTTAAACAAATCTTAACACTAATTTAATAAATAATATTTAATTTTTATTTTACAATAATTAAATTATATATTATTATTTATTACACATCATTTATTATCCCGGTGTTTATTTCTAAATTATAATTTCAATCTTGCCTTAATGTGCTTGTTAGTCTAATAGTTATTTATAACACAATCCTTTTATCAAATGTTATGAGCAAACATCTCATAAGCTTTTAAAAAAATAAACATAACACTTTCATATACTGACTTCAGAGTTACAATTGTTATTAAATTATAATAGCAATTGCACTTTATTGTAAATTGAGAAGTCACATTGCCTGTATCATACTTCTATGATTTTGTAATATGTAGATACGCATCATCAATATTATATTATACACTTGCTCATATATATGAAATTTCATTATTTGTAAAGGCTATCTTTTCATTTCTTTGATAATATCTGCTTTTATTTGTTATTGCCAAAGAAACTGTAAATAGAATAAAAAGCAAAATTAATACTATAGTTATGTATAATCAAATTGTTTAAATTGCTGCAATTCTATGTATATATAGTGTATATTTGATTTTAATATTTCACTAGCATTACCTTGTTATATTCATGTTGCGTAACAGATCAGAATTGACTTATACATTTAACAATTTACTTATGAAAATATTATTAACTAGTCTCCTATCAGTATTAGTTTAATAAAAAATTATTTTATTTTGCAAAATAGAAGAGAGATTGATTTTTTAAAATTTTGAAAAAGCTTTTAATTAAAATTATATGTAAAATTCACTTAACATGAAATTTTCTGATATTAATAATAATAAACTATAAATAATATCATTGTTTTTTTAAAATTGAATCATTAATATTATATTGATGTTATGTGTATCTGAGTTATATAAAAAGGATATTGAATATTTATTTGCAAAGAGACTAAATATCTTCAAAATTGTAAAACATAAATATGAGTCTTTGCAAATTGAAAAAATTGTTTTACATTTGAATTTTTTTTTTTTTTTAATAAATTAAGAAAATGATTTGTTTTAATGTATATATTTTTTTTATTTAAGAATTATTTTTTTAGGAATACTTTTTTTATTTATACTTTTTTTAGTAGATTATTATTACTAAAGAAAGTATAAAAATAACAACAACAACAAAAAAAATTATTGCTCACTATCTTTATGAGTACTCATCCCTTTATATTGTAGATTACATAATCATCACTAACCACTCATTGGCTGCCCTGTATGTAAAAATTATAAACAAACCATTATACAGTGGGGGTCTTCTAAAACTATACTGCAGACAATGATGATATACATGGATTACTTTTATCTATTAATACTTCACATTGAAACTAGTTATGTATGTTGTCTGACTATAGAATGAGTAATCAATAAAGCACTTTGATTAAGTCATAATATTATATCTTCATTGATGATAATTTATTATTATTTGTCCATCCTGTTAACAGTTTATTTTATTATCTTAATGTTAAAGTTAAAAATGATAAATTTTAATCATCTCTTTATGTCATTAAGATGCATTACCCATATAAACCAACATATACAGTATGTAGTATACTTAAATTAAAAACTATTGATATAATTTAATCTAATTCTAATAATTATCATTCTTGGTTGTCTCTCTGGTACAACTAAATTGCACAATACTTATATAATAAGAATAGAAATAAAGACATTAATTAATTATTTACTTTACATTATATTTACAGTTGATTTATATGCAATTGCTGTTAACAAAGCTAGCAAAAAAAAATTGACCAATAATTTTACAAAGCTTAAATCAGGATACATATTTAAACCATGTGTAATTGACATTCATGAATTTTTAATCTTAAAATAAAAGAAAGTGAAATTTAATTTTGGATGTAAAAACAGCTTACTAACGTATAAATCAGTATATCTACTTTTAACAAATAATAATTCACCAACATCATATTTGAATACAAAATTATTAGTATAATCATATTATAAATTTATCCAGATATGTGTATTTGAGACAATTAGCTTATCAATGTTCCACCAAGCTAATTCAGGGTCATAGCTAAGTCATTTATTTATCTTACCATTTTAAACTTGTGAATCATCCACAGAATCACCATTTTTAGGTTGATAAACAGTTAAATAGAATTCAAACTTTTATAGGTAAATAGCTATTTTACTTGTTATGCCGGATTTAATCTTATTAATTAGATTATCAAAATATTACTCTAGCATTATGTTTTATTGCACATTGATACTATGATTCATGATTTGAACTGTGTGGAAGCAAAAACTAGGATATTTTAGCTTCTAGATTTTCAGTACAGATAATCATGGTATTCTTTTTTTTTTAAAGTTATGATTTGTCGAATGTTCTAAATATTTTGAATGCATTCTATAAAAAAATTTTGTTTAGTAATTACTGTTCAAAAAATCTAAATTTTATCAGCCTATGAAGAAATAAAAATCGATACTTTTGTATCTTAAGTTAAAAATCACTAAAACATCATATGATCTCTATTTCTTATGCTTACACATCTGTTAAAACAGTAATAACTTTCTTCATACAGTAGTGCCACCTTGTGCAAGCCATAGTAATCCATGGATGCTAGGAGGTTTATACATCAAAATTCCTATCTAGTGTCTACTCATTTAATATCCCCAGGCTAGTTTCTAGCTTATGGTTTTCATCAATAAGGATTCATAGTTATGCATTTAGATCTTTGGATCTAATGCACCCCTCCAGGAGCCATCCTCTATAAGTCCAAACTGAAAATATAATGTTTTCAATCCAAGATAATTTGTTTATATTATCATACAGATCAGTACCCTTCAGTATCTATATATTTCAGTGCCTTTGGTTTTTAATAACCATAGTCATCAGCACCCTTTGGCTTATGTTTACACAATCTGGTAAAACAATAGAAACTTTTTATATATTATGTGCCACCTAATGTAAGTCATAGAAATCAATGAATACTAGAAGGTTTGTGTATCAAGATTAGTTTCTAGCTTTGACTTGTATCAGTGAGATGCCTTGGATTTGAGATCAATGCATCCAAATCCCTGTATCTAATGCATCACTCCAGCATTAGACCCAAAGATCTATGCATTTCTCTTTAATTTAAGACTCTTCATTGATGAAAGCAATAAGTTAAAAACTAGTCTGGGAAATATTGGATGGCTAGGCACTAGATAGGGATTTTGATGCACATACTTACTTGTATTAATTGATTATTATTAGTTTGCACTAGATGCCACTAATGAGTTGCTACCATTTTAACAGATTGTGTAAGCATAATAAATGATGGACATATGATTTTTAATGTTTTAATATCAATTCTAGCTAGGGGAGATTGGTGACTATTAAAAAACTGAAAATAAAAAAAAATTCTGAATTGGATTCAGATTTAATATGATTATACAAGCAAATTTGCTTGGATTAAAAACAGTATTGTTTTCGGTAGGAGTTTATATTTTATAGGTGGCTTCTAGAAAGAGGTAAGTGCATTACTCTCAGATCAAAGGCTTCTTACTGATGAAAGCAATAAATCTAGTTTCTAGTATGCCTTTTATTAATGAGGAGTCTTGGATTTGAGAGCATTGCTTGCATTGGGTGGCACTACTGTATGGAGAGTTTCTTAATGAAGTTGTGGAGAGAATAAATAAAAGCAAAGTGATTATATAGAAAGTGGGTTTTTAGTTTTATGCTGGGTTTGGGAAAAGATAAGAGGGACTTAGATTTAAAGGCCATAGCGTTGACAAAGATAATGTTGTGGAAATGGGATGGAGCAGGATAAAAAAGAATATAGGAAAAACTTAAGGTGGGGAATGGAAAGGTAAGGTGGCTAACAAGATTTTTTGGGCATAATGACTGAGAGATTCTTGACTCCGAGAAAAGAGAAGCCATAGTGCATCACATCACATACTGTTTTAACAGCTTGTGTAAACATAAGAAATGGTGATCATATGAAATCTAAAATTGTGTAACTCTTAATTGGATTGGAAATATGAATTGGATGAAAATTAGTAAATTTCCTAAAAAATAGTCTATAGTTAACATGACTTGTATGAGAGGCAGATACAGTATTAATTGCTTTTATTGTAAGATTATAACTGATGGTTGAATACATCTACAACTTAAATTAAGCAGACTTTGAAGTTTTTTAGTTAGAAAAGTGAAGTTTTTAATAAGTAGCATCAGAAAATATCAAATAAACAAATGAAAAGAATAATCATCTCATATATATGGACATATTTTATGATTTATAATTGATTTGTATAGTGTTTGCAAAAATCTTTTTTGTCTTTACCTTTTTTTGTTATTTTCTTTTGGGAATTAGAATTAAGAATGGCAGTTAAAGATATTAGTGAAAGTTATTTATTTTGTCATCAGCATTAATACCAAAACTTAACACCATCCTCAGTTGCAGAATAAATTACTTTTATATGGCCATTATTTATACAAGTCATCACTTTAATTAAAGACTGAACTGCACTAATATTATTATTATACATATTTTAAAATTCTTTTATTCTATAATTCATTATCTAGAAAATCACTTTAATAAATTACGATTATAAATGTAATATATTAATAAAATTATCTTTTTAAATTTACATGATCATATGTAGCTATATATACTGCAACAATTATAATAATAAACTTTTTTATATATTATTTTATTACTTAACAGAAATTAACAAAAAAAAAAAAATTTCTACTACTAAAACATTAATGGTGTTAGTTACATATGTCCTTTATCTTTTCTTTCCATTATATCATTAAAAATAATTATGCTTACAACAAAGTAAATTTTATTACACTTCTTAACAATAGTAATCCTGTATCATAAAACTATTGGAGAATCATGTATCTGAGTATGAATAGTCAATAGATTTGTGCACAGTTTAGAAAATAGTAGACTGGAAGTTTCCAAGGTAAAGTTCCAGGATGATCAATTCTTATTTGAATCAAATAAAAAAAAACTTTAATTGATAGAATTGTTTTACTCACCATATGCCTGAATATAAGATTACTATTATTGATAATGATCAATGAACTCTGTCAAATAGTGCAAATACAGTTCCAGAGTAATTTTTGGCTAAAGGTTTTTCTTCATTAAAGATTAATATACGTATTTATCCAGTTAGCACATTTATATGACTAATAATATTTAAGCTAACAATTTAGAAAGTTCCACTATTCTAAAGTAATTGGATTTTCTGACTGTATGTGTAGATTTGACAATAAGTGAGCAATTATTCTAGGAGCAACAGTTATGTAGATATATTTTTTATCTTTTGCAAGAAAAGTTGTATATATCAAAATAAAACATTGCATGGTTCTCCTAACTTATATTTAACATCTGCATTAACAGCAGTAATCCATTCTATGTTTGTATAACTAGATAAGGAGGTTAGCATTGGATGTTAAAATTTCCAATTTATTAATTTGAACACAATAGAAGTAAAAATGTGTTTGCTGAATGGATATGTGCAATTTTCTGTTCATTGATTAAAGCCAATAGCCAAAGAAAGTCTAGAAATACAGTTGACTGTTCTTTATTTTTATGCAGATGGCTACAAAATAAATTGATATAAAAATGATTTATTGCTATTATTGCAGATGCTTAATGTAAGTTAGGGAAAACTATGTGATAACTTTGTATAATAACTTACACTTTAATAATCAGTAATTTGAAAAACAAATAAACATACAAATTTTTGTCAGATACTTTATAGATGGATTTACTGTTCTGAATATGATTTTTTTTTTTATGAATTTGGTCCTTTATTTAGTTTTGTGTCACATTTTTTTCTTTATTGTTTTTTTAGCATTCTTCATAGTGAAAACTTGTAATCGATATTTTTTTAGCATTAACAGAAAATAATATAATCTTGAATAAATGAATAATAGTTATTACTTGCTGAAAAACTTTTTTGTTTAGAAACTAACTCAGAAAGGATTAAGTGATACGTGGTCAGTTTAATGTACTTGTTGAATTACATTATGACAGATATAAGAAGATTAGCACACTGATATAGCAATGGATTCTTGTGCTAATGGTTCCTAGATTTTATTTCTTGTTGAGGGAAAAAAAAACAGTTTAATTAAATAAATGAAACTCTGAACTTGGATTTTGACCCTTATGATTTCTGAACAATTAACCTTATATAAGATGCAAGATAAAGGTATTTGATTATTTACAATTGTCAACTTCTAGATATAACTGCCTTGAACTTGGTCTTTGAAATTAATTTTTTTTTTATCACAGAAAGAAAACAAAATGTCAAATATCATCTGTTTTTTTATTTGTTAACATTTTCATTGCACATGGAAAAAACTTTTTTGTTTAACTTTTTTTTTCTTCATAATAAACATAATGTTTAATTGTTTAGCATTTTTTACATAATTTAAATAAATGAAATTCTTATATAAATTATTAAAAAAAAATCTAATATGATCCATTAAAAAGAAATATCTCTATTTACTTAATGTTATCATTATTAATTAGTTTTACTCTTATATATATATATCAGATAATACAAATTATATCAAAATATAATTAAAAGTAATTAGTTTTAAATAAATTTTTTGTTTGAAGATTAATTCAGTATGTTATTTGTGTAAAAAATATAAAAGAAGGGCATGATTAATATGTAACTTACTTTTATTTATTCATACATGCTACATGCGTATATAAAAACATTATTTTTTATCCTGATAGTTTTCAATGAATAGTTTTTCAGTATGACATATCACTTTTTATCTAGACATCTTTTTCTATTATTATTATTTTTTCTATTATTATTTCTATATCTTCTATTATCATTTCTCTTTTGAACATAGATTGGAAAAACCTATGATCCTTGCTCCTGAGTTCTTTAATGTGATGGACATATTTTCTATATATGTATATCCATCACTCAGATATTATATTAGATATATATATAGAGTATGTAATAACTACACACAACATTAAAAAATGGTAATTGAGCATTTTAAATGGATTTTAAAGAAAACTTGTTTGCCATAAAATTTACAATATAAATAGGTAATTTTTTTTTTTTATATAAAAGTTTCTAAAGAACTTTTATTTATTTATATACAAAAAAAAAGTGAAATAAATTATGTGACACTTGTGAGCTACGTGATCATTATTAAATTTAAAAATGTTTAATTATATAATGCATATATATATATTCTGTAATTTCTACTTATTGTCGGATTCATGCTGTTTTACCATATAAATCAAATGCTATCATCAGTACTGTTTTATTCAGTTGTATGTGGCTACATTTACAATGGTAATCAAAGTTGTATATAATAAAGTCCTTTAAAAGAAGTTAGATGTTTTGAAGCAAATTGGCTCCACCATGGCAAGCACATATTTAATTATGGGAATTTGAATAGAGTGGTGATGGAGATTTTAGAATTATAAAATAATATGAGAGATAATTTCTAAATTTCTCCAAAATAAAGGTT
The DNA here is from genome assembly GCA_028023455.1 of Epiperipatus broadwayi. Classification (NCBI taxonomy): domain Eukaryota; kingdom Metazoa; phylum Onychophora; class Udeonychophora; order Euonychophora; family Peripatidae; genus Epiperipatus; species Epiperipatus broadwayi. The sequence continues at coordinate 9,841,327 of JAQFVV010006222.1, forward strand.
TGTATGATTCCATTTATTAAGAATGTATTTTTCTGCATTAGTTTTAATCTGAACTTAAAATTAATAATAAATTAAAGTTAACAAATTGTCACCCATAGCAATTAAAAAAAAAAAAAATTTGTGAAAATGATTTTTAATAAAAAGAATATTTGTGCATAATGTAAAAATTAATACTTTAAAATGTGCAAAAGTAGTGAAAATAGTGAAGGTCTTTCAACATTGACTATCAAAAATCTAAAAAAAAAAAAAATCCATGTGAGAGAAAAAAAGTATTATGCCATTGAAGAATGCAATACAAAAAACTATTTGCTATAAGCCAATTAATGTGTGATGATTAAAGTACTAGTGATTAAACATGCTGTGAATGTGATTATGGAGAGACCTTATCAATTACAAATGAACTAATGTAGTAGTTCATAATCTTAATGTTTTTGATCTTAGGTTATTAGTTTGATACTACCAGATATGTGAATGCAAAACCAATGCTTCTCACAGAAGGTACTATCATTTAGTGGCTATTGATTATTCTAGTTTACAGTAGATATTTTTGAGGTAAATAGACCAAAAACTTGGCTCCTAATACATATGATAAAAAGTAAGTAGAGAAAATCATATGATACTTTATTTGCTATATATCACTTATCAAAAAGACAAATATGCATATGGCTTTTCATAAAGTTTTCCTTTAACATCAATCCTATATAAATATATACAATTAAGTTAAATTGGGTTTAAACTCTGAGAGAATTTTTGAATTTCAATTTTTAACATGGATGGTATAAAAGAAGGTTATTATTAGATGCATGAATTCACATTTGATGCTCTTATCTAAAGATGACTACTAACTAAATAGTAATTTGGAATATAGCATTGCCATCTAACATCCACTATTCATTTAGGTTTGCAATAAATGGTGCTGAGATACATTAAATGAATTACTACTCTTAATGTAGTCTTGAAAGTAAGCAGATAAAATCATGTTATACTTTATTTGAAAATTTTGTGTGATATGGATTCTTTTGATCATGAAACAGTGCTTATATTCAAACGGATTTCAAGTTTAAGAATGATTTAGTTTCTCTTATTGAAACTCATCTTGCAGAGGAAGGAAGTTTAATTGAATAAGTTGATGGCTATAAAGTTATTTTGGAAGGGCAGTTCAATTTAAGGGATACTGTTTATTTGTTGTCTCTATTCTTGGAATTTGTAAATATATCAGTAAAAGGCTAATGATATTAGAAATTAGTTTGCCTAAATGTATCTCTGCCCATTTTACCATTTCTTATGTTTCAAAGTTATATTTGAAGTTCACATAAAGAAAGATTATTGTTTTTTTTTTTGTTAGATAGTATTATTACATCATTACTAGTAAAAGGTAATTTTTTTTTTTTGAAGATTTTAATGCACATGTTAGTAGAAAAACATATTGTGGCCCAGTGTTATTGGAAATAATACTATTGGGTTTCTGAACTTAATTAATATGTTGTTATAGAATTTTGTAAAACCCATGGACTGATTATCAGAAATTATTTGTTAGGCAAATAAATTGCTATAAACGAACTTGGATGCATTCATCTCAAAACTATGGCATTTTATGGTTTATGTTACAGTTAGAAGCACATTAAGTGCACATTGTTTGTTAACTGTAGCTGCATTAAGAAATATGTTCAATCTCAAATAAATTGATTTAAAAATTTGATGTTCTTTCTTTAGAAACAATTGGTAATTGTACTAAATTTCAATGTTTGCTAAATATGGAGTCTTGATTTGAATTTTTAAGTTAGTCATGGTATTGAAACAGGAAATTTTTTTAACATAGTTATAAAAAAGTAGGTTTTTTTTTTCATTAAAAAGAAACATTCTGATTATTTTTCTATCAGTGAGAATGAAATTATAGTATTCTGTAGTTGGAAAATAATAAATGCATGTAGAGCATCAAAAACAATATAAGGATTTGAAGAAAGGCTTTAAAAATCTCTTTGTGGATTAAAATTGCAAACTACATATATTTGCTTTTTGTGTTTATTCTAGATCTTTTTTGACACATTAATAGTATGTTGGTTTATATAATAGTATTTTTTAAAATTTGATAGTGATAATCTGAACAGATGGTGTATTTTGATTATATTTTAAATAATGAAATGAATTTAAGTAACTGCATATTTAATGGTATATCTGACATGTTGGTTGTCTGTGTTGTGGATATTGAACTTGGTGAAGAAAATTGCAGTTCTGATGGAATTCCTGCAGATGTTTTAAAATATGGTAATAGTACATTTGTTGTAAAACTTATGGAATTTTTTGAAATTATACAGATCTATAAAGAAATATCATTTAATGTGAAGAATGTATCTATTATTATCATTTATAAAAATAAGGGAATTGGAAACACAAGCAGTTTTCATGGAATATTAATTGTTATTTATTCTAGCAAAAATTTTTCTATTTCTTTCATTCTATAAGTTGCTTTTAGTCAGATAAATGGTCATCAAAGGCTCAGTGTAGTTTTAGAAAATTAAGGAGCACTATAGATATGGTTTGTGTTATATAAGTGCAGTAAGGACTATATACCAAAGTGTGATTAATTATAGTAATTTTATTGATTGAGCCAAAGCATTTGATTCAGTTAATCAGGAAAGTTTATAGATATGTTTGAAAATAGAAACTGTCAGGGAAATTTATTTATATATTTGCTATATGATCACATAAAAGAAACTCGTTATTCGTACTAGAAAATCAGAAATATGTGACTTGAAAACTATATATATTTACTAGATTCATGGGTGTGATAAAAATCTTGGCTTCATGGTGGCCTTTGAGCATTCCATCATCAGATTTTCAATTGGATGAATGGTTGAAGAGTTGGATTGTGAAGTAGATTGAAGTCTGTCCATTAAAGTATGAAGATTGGCTATCTATATATATATATCTGAGCACTTATAGCATATATGTGTGATGATAATCTGGACCAACTGATGATTGTTTAGCATGAAATACGTATATTGGTGATTATTTATCTTTTCAACATGTGTGTGTTCGGGTGTATCAGTGTTATGAGATAGAGTGGTGGGTTGTGTGAAAGTCTGTCCTCATATACCCTATATATTAGATTCATTATTGTTCATTTTTATGAAAGTGATCTTTGCAATGATTTTTAGGCTATTTTATGGATGGCATGTCAACATGCGAGGTAGTTTTGATGTTGAATTTTTTATTTGAACTGTTTATCATATTGTAAGAGTTATATTAGCAAAATATAAGAAAACTTTTTTGTTCGAAAAATACTAAAAGAAGTATTTCTGAAAACTAACAATTCATATTTGTTTCATTCAAGAATAAAAATATATTTTTTCTACTTATAGATTGTGCAACTTTCATATAGAATTCTTATTCATCATATGGAAATTATGAATTGTAATGTGTTGAAAAACTGATTTAAGATATCAGAAAATTGTATTTTTTTTTCATTGATGTATCTATTAATTGACATTGCCCAGCTTTGTATTTTTACCAGAATAGTTTTTAAGATGATGAATATAAGAGTTATTATTAACAATATTCCCCACTAAAAAACACGAAATGGAAATGCTTATTGTGCTTTGAAAAAATATATAGAACATGCACAAAAAAAATCAAATTTACAAGATTGTATCAGTGGCAAATGATGGTATTCATCAAAGACTGGGCTATATATAATAGAGATGAGTTTTTAGGGTTCCTTTTTATATCTTTATATTATATCCGCAAGTATGACTGTGCGGTCAGCAAATTAATATATACAATAAACGATTCACAATACTTTACATAGTCTGAATAGCGAATAGTCTGTAACACTCTATCTCTACAGTTCACTAATGTTCAATTTCCTCGATGTTCTTTCAGGCTGGTTGCTACAAAAATGGTTCACAATGGGCTAGGTTTACGCATACCTTGGCCCCAGTCCAGTTTAGCGACACTCGAACTCTTCGTTAGTATTGCATTGCGACTGACCTTAAGCTCCTTACAGCTTCTGTCTCTGTAACAGTCTACAAGTTACTTCACTTGAAAAACGCCGGAAACTCAACTTTTTATTCAGCTGCTATCCAGACGGTTTCTTCAGGCTATGGTCTCCCCATCTCTATGGGCTCTTTCAGCCATACCCGTGGACTACATTTCCACTGGGCGCTGGTCATCAACCGCCAGCACTGACGCGAGATATCTCTACTGGAGTTGTACTCAAATAACTGCCTCTAATAGTCTCTATACTACTCTGGTAGTTGTTATACAGTCTATAGCTTTCTGATAACTAGAGCAATTAATACACTGTCCAATAAGGTAACGTCTCTTATCTAGAAATATTTGCAATCAGCAAATATTTCTTGGAATTGTTGATCGCCATTACGTCAGTGCCTTAATTAAATTCCTCGGTTATCAGAGCGCGATCTAAAAACAACAACTTGAATAAATTGTAGTTTTTCTGGAGTGCACAAACTTGTCTGCCATTTTTACAAAATACTATACTTTACATTTTTAATTAACAGACCTTATATTATAAAATTCTGAATTCTGTTATAAATAGAAATAAATAAGTAAATATAAAAAAGGAATTTATATGCACACATGTGCGTTTTATTAATTTTCATTAGAATATTTAGGGTTTAGTTATTGTCATCTGTCTATATGCATTAAAGAAAGAAAAAAAACAGCGAGAAAGGTTGATGTAAACTTTTGAAAAAATGATCAATAAACATTTACTTAACAAATATATATATATTTCTTTTCATAAAGGTAAATAAATAATCAAATTTATTGCTTGAAAGTTTATAAGAAGTTCAAATACCAAAATGATGGAGTGGACCCAATCCATGGAACTTGAGCCCATTATTTTACCATTGCACTTTAAACTATATAAGACATTTATTTTTAAGGATAGAAAATTACTGTAAGTTGTGCACTTATATCTAAATAAATAGAAGTTTAATGTAATTAAAAAAAATACTGATAGAATGATTTTAACTTTTTTTAAAAAGATATATTGTATCAAGTTGTTAAGTATTGATATATTTTTACCTTTAAAATCCTCAAACTTTTTTATTCATATGTTAAAATAATAAAAGATTGGGTTGAATTGTCCCCTCATCCCTGTTGAAACTTGTTTTTTCCAAAAATTGGTGAATTGAACTTATTCCTGCTTAGGATTTTATTTTATTTGTATGTAATGGTTTTCTGCACCAACTATTTATTAAAATTAGTATATATTTTAATAATAAAAGATCAATTTTTTTATATATATTGTAAACAGTTGGCTACATAGCTCCATTAAAAATAATTAGATAGTTGGCAGTATGCTCCTTAAGTTTAAATATAGAATTATTTAAATAATGGGAAGAATAATATTTAATTTTCCCATGCCTATTTTTTTATAATTGGGCTTCTTTTAACTAAATGTTTTAAGTCCCAAAATGATAATATGAAAATTCTGAAACATTAAATTTATTAAATAATAATATGATTTTATTATGGGAATATTTTAATAAGTTATAAATGATTGTAGAAAGGAGAGAAAAATGTAAACAATTTTTTTCCCTCTCTAGTAGTTATAATTAATAAGTAGCTTTAATTTAAACTATGAAAAAAAATAATTTTGTCTTTTTTGTAAATTGTTTAACATATATTAATTTTAACCATTTAAGAAAGCTAAAAGTTTTATATTTAAGAGTATTTTTAAAAAAGAAAAAAAAAAAAAAAATAGGATTTTAATACATTGCTAAATTTTATTTATAATTAGACTTGTTTTTTTTTTTTTATCTCTCTTCATCACACAAAAAAATCAAATCAATATAATTAACTGGTTGTCTTGTTTTTCTTTTTGCAAGAAAATTTTTTTAATTTGAAAGAAATATAAATAATTTTATGATGATAATTTTAAGTTCTTGACTTGTTTTTTCAATGTCTATGAGTAAGGAGGGAAAAAACTGAACAATTGTATGTGTAAAAATTTATTTAATTGTTATAAAAATTATCAGGTTAGAGACAGATTGTGATTAGATTATAGGCAAGATTACTCTAGAAAAATAATCCAAGTGTCTAGTAAGAAGAAAGATTCTTAATTTAGCTGTTGAAGAGAGAGCAGTGAAGTTTTAATCCAGCTGATAAAGAAGAAAGAAGCAGAAGTCTTTATCAAGCTGTTGTATAGAATAACAGAAGTTTTAATTAAGCTTTTAGCATAATACGAGTTTAGTCATAAAAATAGTTTGTACAATGAAAACCATATGTTAAATTCAACTAAAAGCTAGACATCATCTTTCTCCATGTAACCTGTGTTCACTGGAATAGAAGTGTAGAGAAGTTAATGTCTAAAGCAATCTGCAATCTTGTCTGCAACTAAGAACATGAGTCTGTCTGTGTTAGTCTCACCTGGGAAATTTATTAAAGAAAATGGAAAAAAAATTGCTGTTGTTAACCTGGAAATGAAATACTGTACACCAGACTTAGCACAAGTTAGTCATTCATGTGTGGAAGCCTTCAAGAGGAAAACTCAACTGGAACTTATAATTGAGAAGGACTCTGCAGAAGAAAAAAATAAAACAATGATTGGAGGTATTTTTTGTGTGCACTATTTTTTTATTAATAAATTATTTTTTTTAAGAATTGATAATTTTAAATATTTTCATTAACTTAATGTTTTCAAATTGTGAAACATTTTTTTTAAACAAATTTTTTTTTGTGCGTGAAACATTTTTCCTTCCTAAAAACTTAACAAAAGATTAATTAAGCTAAATCAAAGATTATATCTTTGATTTTGAAAATGTTGTTTTTCAAATCTTACTTATTTTAAAGAAATAACTTCATTAATTAAAAGATAATTTATGAATAGAAATCAACTGATTGATTATAATTTTTATGAATATATATATTTTTGATGAAATGAATGTTTAAAATTTCATACTATCATGTCGTTTTTTTTTGGTTATTGTTAATCAATTATTAAATAATTGTTTTAATAAATATTTTTTTAGTCTTAATTTCTTTATTTTATCCAATTCACGTTTTATAAATTGCAGTGTGTATGACTATTTCATGCCAGTTTAATGTTCTAGGATTTTTTTTAAATGATCCCAATAAAACTATTTACTTATAATAGGGTAAACCTAAGAATTACTTGAACTTATTTATAATAAGCTGCTTTATTTATTTATTTATCTCTTGCTCACAATAATAGTTTATAGAGTTATTGCTTCATGAGCTAGATTTGTGCATAATAGTTACATGGAGTAGAGGTTTATGTTTAATGTTACAAACATGCAGATAATGATGATCATGTTTGGCACAAAAGATATATCTTTTACAATCCATGTATTATATTTCATTTTATTTATTACTTCTTTGGAAATTTAGTTTATAGTTGGCCAGTACATTAATGGTATTAAGTGACCAGAGCATTGATAATGGTCAGAAAATTTTTAGTATCTCAGCCTTATTTGACTTATTGTTGTATGTTGATGCAATAGGACCTAAGTATGTGCATCCAGATAATTGTTTGTATTCCTTCCCTAGGTTTGGCAGTGAGTAAATAATCAGCCTGGTCTATAGTGGACCACTTTTAAATCCAATCACAAGATTGTCTGTTGATTTATTATTCCTCTCTGTAATGTTGGATGAACTTATAATTAGTTCTGTGCTGATCTCTCATGCTCACTTTTTTTATATTTAATTTTATTTATTTGGGGTTGATGATGGTTTCCTATCTCTTCATCATTCAGCCCTAATGTGGTGTACCATTACAAATGGCTACCCAATTGTGTGATATTGTAACCTGATTCTCTATTATTTATCCCTATTTTCTGTACAGTTACAATTGTCATCCAACTTGTGGTATCATTATTTTCATTCTGTTACATTATATATAATATAGAATTAAAATAAAAAAGAATCTAAGAAAATTATTGGAATTTACAAACTATAATACTAAGAAACAAAATTCTATGACCAAATCATAATCCTTTATCATTGTTTGAGAAAAATGTTTGTTGCTTCCAAATACTGCATATGTTTAAAATGCTAAAAAAGTAGTTTTAATATGCCCTTTCGAAGCTTCATTCTGTTCTAAAAAAATCTTTAAAAAAGATATAGTATTATGAAAGATATAGTTGAGACTTGGCTTATTTCTAGAGATGCTAAAAATATTCATTTTCATCTATACATAAAAAGAATATTGTCTTAATTTGAAACATATCACCAGCAGAGATTTATCTTCTCAGTTTTATTATAAAATAGGTAGGCAATGTATGTGTATATATTATGGAAGAGTCTTGTGGATATTGGTTAGCACTCTTAATTGCTACGCCGTTAACTAGTTTTTAGAATCTGGACTGGATTTTAAAAAATATTAAATTTGAAAAAAATTTTAAGTTCAGAAGCTGGTTTAATATTTTCATGACCAACTTAGCTAGCTATCTGATAATTGATTGGCAAACGCCCATCTCGCTGTTTTTAAGCTAACGGGTGGATAAAAGAAGTGTAAGAAAACCAAAATTTATAACCCAGATGTTGGTAGCCTGATGAATAAAGCTTTCTTCTTAACTGTTTTTTTATAGGGTCATGGAAGACAAAGATAAAGAGTTGAAATAATTCTTCAATTCACAAATGATTTGAAATATAAATAAAACAATATTTATTATTAAGAAAATATGATCGCCATAGCATGGTCATTGTATGTGTTATCATTATAAATAGTCTTATATTTAATCAGAATATATATTCGCTTTAAGTGGGATTTAAAGCTTTTTATATTATTTCAGTAAACTTCATGTAAGAATGTTTTATATACTGAGTCCACTTATTCCATATTTACTTTCACTTTTTCAATTAAATATTTTAAAAAGAAAAAAAAAATTAGTTCTTTTATTGAACTTAAATTTTTTTCTTGCAACCGTTTCATAATTTGATTTAAAAGAAAAAAAAATACTATTTCAATATTTAGCGAACATGTCTATTTTGCTCTCATCTTGGATTTAATATGACTGATTGAAAAGATTAAATTGGTATAATATCTAACTCATGAATTGCCTCTAGTTATTTAAAAAAAAAAAAACTAATATCACAATTTCTTTTAATAATATATTAAATTTTTATGTGCATCCAAGATTTTATTAATAGTAGCCACAGCTAGAAGAATTGTTAGATATCGCAAATTCTGTAACTGGATATACATTCATATACTATGTATATTTGTGTGTGTGCATATATATAAATATATCATTTACATATACGTTGGTGTTAATATTTATGAATATAAACTATTGCTGATTATCACATACATTTTGCTGTTCAATATTTGCAATTCCCAGAGTGTTAGAAAATGGATTGAAATTATTTCCACTTTGAATGAAGTATTTGTTATGTCATATTAAGGGATGATAATTATGACTGAATAGAGTATAGAAGAGTGCATAATAGAAGTGTGCTTGATAATATATGAAATCTGGTTGTCAAAATATGTTATTAAAAACCATTAAAAATTAATATAAAAGTATACGATTTCATAAAGTTTCAGAAAATCTCTTGAAATTGTTCTCATTTTGAATGAGGCTTATGATGAGTCAATATATTAAGGGATGGTAATTATGGAGAAATGGAGTGCAGAATAAAGAAATGCAAATTCAGCAGTGTGGCTGATAATAGTTGAAATCTGATTGCTAAAATATTATTTGAAACCATTAATTATTTTATATATAAATTTAAAATATCAGTAAGTTGAACTGGGAAAAAGTAAGTTGCTATTAATTGAAAGGAATTCTTTTGATTTTTCTCTGAGGTTTTAAAGAAACTGAACAGGAAAATTTCTAGTGTCTACTTTAAATGTTCTTGTCACTTGAGATGTTAGTATTGTGTGATTATTCAAATGGATATGAATATAGATGGGATGCTCAATAATACACATCAGCTATCCACAGTGATTTTACTGATTTTATATCTGAGATTAAAAAAGTATTATGATTTTCTTCTCAGATGGTTGGCAGTTCTTAATAGAAACATTAGTTGAAATTCCACGACAGTGTGTATGTGATCATTTTTTAAAAATTTATATTTACAATTATGATAAATACATATGATCTTCATGTTTTGGAAACTATTAAGTTATCAGCAAAGTTGTCAGTGACCAAAGACAGAAAATGCTAGAATTGTAGCTAACGTGACACTTGATTAAATTTGAATGTTTAAAACAGTGTATCACTTTCATGTGAAGAAAGATTTCATGAATGGATAGAAGAAATGAATAATATTAAATAGAATATTGTTAATAAAATTATAAAATATTTGAAAAATGATCTTGTACATCACTATAAAAGCACAAGTGAAATGGAATTCTTTAAAAATTAAAAATGGAAGAATAAACATTATTGAAATCGATAGTACATTAGACAGAATGGCAAGATTAGATATCAATCTATTGAAAGATATTGAATGCAGATATTTGTACCAACAAGTTCTCATTCTGATGAAGTAGATTATGATTTTTATTTAGATTGCTTTGCATCAGATCGAATAATTTTTTTAAAATTGTCATGAAAGATTTTGATACTAGAATAAAGATGAAAATGCTCTAGTAAAATTAAATATTAAGACAGAAATGAAAATGAATACAGAGGTAGCATTGGCAGAAAAAGGAAAATAATATTATGACTTCTTTTTGTGATATAAATCCAAAGTGGAAATGGATTTGAAAGCTTCCAAATGAAGGCACAATAGAATTAGATCATATTTTGACTATCCTACAGTATATATATTTCAACACTTTAATATGTTTCATAGATTCATTATGGGAAATGATTAATCATTTGTGAGATATAAGATACATAGTCAAAATAAGAGTCATAGATCACATGATCCTATCTCTTAAGCTTGTAAGTTATAAACAATGAGGATTGCCAATTCCTCTACAAGCTTTATGATAAATGCTTAGTGAGAGCCCGCAAGTGCTGGCTCTCGCTAAGCATTTATCATAAAGCTTGAAGAGGAATTGGCAATCCTCATTGTTTATAAGATACATACTTTTGCAAAACATGGAGACAAAAAAAACTATTTAAAAATATGGTATTAGCAGTTGATATAACTTTCAGAAATATTCTAATTTAAATTAAGATTTAAAAGTCAATTTAAAATATTAACATATCTGTTATGCATATACTTTCCAAGTTTGTGTATTTATTAATAAAATGAAAATCAATGAATTGCTTTATTGCTCATGAGTCTATAAGAAACATGAGTGACAGAAATGCCAGAACTGGAAACTTCACAGTCTGGTACTCTACTGGTGTATTAAACTTTGTGAATAAAATTAATCAAATGGCTTTATAAACTTCCCTTTTATATAGATATAATGGGGAATTCTTATAATTCAAGATCGTCCACTTTACGCTACCACAAGCAGAGAGAAAATACGGACATAAACGAATCTATATCCGTACTTGACCGAACTTGTATGCTATATGGGTATAGCCCCAAGTTATATTTCCCGGTCAACTTTCTCCCGACTGCTGTAAAATTTAACAGAGTTACAGCGCTTGGGTAATTATAAATTTAATGGGATCAAATACTGCACTACTAGCTTCACGTGTTAATTAAGTACTCAAATGAATAATAATTATTTCCCAATCCTAAGACTATACTATTTTTGGAAGTGGCGAAGAAAGAGACGAAACGGATTTTACATAAATAAAAGATTTTTAATACAATAAATTAGAATAAACGAAGCACTCTAAATTATTAATACTCAATATAAAAAAAACAACAGATTATGCCATAATACTACAAAAAATAAATAAATACAATAGAAGATTCTATAAATGATTGCAATCTGTGGAAATAACTTATCCCTTTATAGTCATTTCAAATATTCAAGGAGTCTAATTAATGTCTATCTCATTATATGTGGGATTGGCAATTGCATTAAACTTAAAGGTATGTGCACATAATTATATAAAATGTCTTATTCATAATTACCTAGGTGATAAAGTTTTCGAATAAACTTGGCGTCTTGTTGACCGTCCCGTGGAATTTTTCAACTTCTTTAGTAGGGAACGGTCGCTCTTCAGTTAGATTTGATTGTTGGGACTCCTCCATATTGTGGGCATCAAGGCAAGGCAAAAACGAACTCTTCGGCAGGCGCTAGGTCGGCAGTTGTTACATCGAGACGCGAACCATTATAGCACGGAAGTCTGGATCGACCGGCGATCGCGACTGGCCCTTAGCCACACATCCTTGAAGCTTCCCTTAGGCTATCATTTGTTTTCATGTTCTCAAATTTAACTTTCATGTCTGCTTTCTATTATATTTCTTTGCTTCTTATCAGAGCAGTGTCTTCACTGAAGTCTCGACCAATACTGTTTTCCAATTAATTAATTAATGTTCTTTATTTTTTCAAATTCCTTCCTTATCTTGATCTCCCGCTGTATATTTATTTCACACCTTTTTACTTTAACGTGCTTTCAGCAACTTATACAAAATTACTTATAATTTGATATAATTTTATAATATAATATTTTACATTTATTTATCAATCATTTTCTTTAATAAAATTATTTCATTTTGACATGAAATAAACTGTACTCTCTTTATTCATACCTTCACATATGCATTTCATTTTCGTCAAAATGTGTAATTTTAAGACCAAATGTTTATCTTTTCGTTGCATTCTAAATTTTACTTATATTTTATTTAAACTCCCCAACTATCGATTTTTTTTATATCATTAAGTTTCTATTTTATTTATATTTCCTTTCTCATTTTTTTAAAATCTTACACTGAACACATGATATCGATATTTTTTAACCTTAATATTTCTATTCTTTCTAAAATCTGAACTTTGGAAGGTAAAAGATAAGAATCATTTCGATTCTAGTTCCCTCTCTTTTTTACTTAAACATTTCTTTGTTTTGTAATTTTTTTTAAACTCACTTTTTTTATAACCCAAGCACAATATTTAACATTCTTTAATGTTAAATATCTATATGTGTGACCGCAGTATGTGCGATCATCACATTACACCATTCCCCTCCTTTAAAATTTTTTTCTTAAAAATTTTTTAATTTACTGCACTTCAAGCTAGATGCTCCTAACTACTGTTAGAACCATTTTATATCTATTTACTTCTAATATAACTTTAGTGATGAGATTATTTCTAAAGAGGTGACCAGGCAAATTTTATCCCTACTCTGATGACCCAACCAGCATTACTAAACCAATTTAATCTCGCTATAACATTACATGAGTTTTATTTCTGTCTCCTACTTGTATATACAGGTTCGAGTCCACAGGATATCTCTGTGACTCAATTAAACCTGTTCATACCTCACACTTTACAAATGATAACCCTCTAAGTGACAGATCTGGTCACTATTACCGAGGTGGGTTGGAAGGCTGGCATCTTTTTGTCCAGCTCATCCATGAGCTCAGAATATTTTACTGATAACTCGTATTTTTGATGAAGGGTTCTTTCCCCATAGATTGTTTTCTAAACCATTGACTCATGATATTTGTCAAATATCTAACTGGAAATCTTAATCCAGTGAGTCATTATGAGAAGAGGATCTCTGTCCCTGTCTTCTCTATATAATAAGATTTGGTGACCGCAAAACACACATGAATGCATAACAGAGAAGGCTCACTATATACTGCTAAGATCCTTCTACAAATATCTAAACCTACACACCTTCAGCCTCTATCTACGATCTCACACTACTATCTATCATATGTTTTCTCAGTTTATCCTAAAGTCCTTTATCCTTTTTTTTTCATTTACTGGCACATCATTTCTTTATATTATCATGATCAATGTTCAAGTCCATTCTCCATTTCTCGTGATCCAATTCCATTTCCAATCTGGTATCAGTGAATCCTTCCTTTATTGATGCTGGTGTTTACATCAGGTTTTATCTGGTGGTTGTTTTTCTCTATTGACATCACCTCTGCCTCCTCTGGGATGTGAATTTTGATCCCTACGTTCTCGGTCTTCAGTCCTGTCAAATGGACGCTTACATTCCATCTCCAATCTTTGTCGTCCATTTTTCTGCCTCCTTGGGTTCCACTTTGTAGAATATCTCCGGTTTTTTTGCCGTCGTCCTTCACTAGGATCCCATCCATTTTTTATTATAAGAGGTTCTTTTGGAGGCGGTCTAGGTTTATATCCATCCTCCTTCTGGTCGTCCCTGGTGGTATCCAATGCACTCAGCAACTCGGCCACACAGCCCACCGTCCTCCTCTCTGTACTGATTAGAATCTGTTCTATATCTTTTGGGAACCCATGCCTAGTTATCCGGAGTATTTGCATCTCAGATAATGGGTTTGCGGTCATCATCCGCAACTTGGCTACTTGACGGTGGAAGAAGGTTATAAATGATTCCTCCGGTCTCCATTTCTCCTGTTTTATCTGATGCAGCATATCTTCTTGGAGTTCCTCACTCCAATAACTGGTCTTCAAAGCCTTGTGATACCCTGCAAATGTGGTGGGTTTCTGGAAAAGTGAGTTCCACCAGACTTGAGATTCGCCCTGCAAGAGACCACTAACTTGGCCTCCTCATTCATTCTACCAAATTTGAAATGCCGTTCCAGGCTGTTCATGTGCTCCATAGGGCTTTCTCCAGGGTTTCCAGCAAAAACTTGTATCTTTAGAAATTGATGGAAGCCAACAGGATAATCCATGCAATTTCCAGAGCCCTATCTCTACATTCTCCAGTGATTCTTGGTCCTATGCCCTTTACTTCAGTATTGGTGCTGTTATTGGCTGACTTCCTTATCCTCTCTTCAAATTTTGTGTTCAACCTTTTTACTGCCTTCGCTATCTGAATTATATATTCCTGCATGCTTGTCAGTATCCTACTATCCTCTCCTCTTATCACTTCCACTTTCTCTTCTTTATCTAACTTTCTTATTCTCTTCTCTGGCCACTTTATGTCTTCTCTCAGATCAAACTCTGCTGACTCTCTACCTATATTCTCGGCCCTTTCTAATTCCTCATATACACATGGTTCCATACTCTTTTGTTCATCCCACTTAATTTCTCTGTAAAATCCATTTCTTGTGTTCCTAGCCTCTGATTGCTGGATGACATCATTAATTTCTTCCCTGGCTTCAGCAATTCTTTTCTGGTTGTCTATTTCTATCTTTACCAGCCATTCTTCCATCCTTCTCTCTTGTCTGTCCACGTAGTCCTTCATGAATTGCTCTTGCTCAACCCTCATTTGCTTTAGCATATCCATGATATCACTATGGTTTATTTTACCCTTTACTTTCATCTCCTTATCTTCATTCCCTTCTTTTACTTCCTTTTCTTGAAAGTCCATTTTAGCTTGGGACCTTGTATGCATAAATATAACTTTATGTAATCCTTCTTGATATCTGTATTTATTATTACTATTATTTTACTAACTCTTCTGGATATATCTACATAAAAAATTTCTTTCTACTGACTCTATGCTTTCCGCTTTGATTAACTTTTAATATATTTGTTATTTGTCAGTTAGCATTTAGATCGCTAGCCAACCCAAACATCCGCACTCTGGTTCACCCTCTTGTTCGCCTGCCTTAGACTCGTTTGACTGCCTGCCCGACCTTGATGATTGTTTTATATTTTTTTCAACTTATCCAACTCTGACTCAACTACTTCAATTAAGAACACTCTTATATATTTCTTAAATCTAACTTAACTATTATACTTTATTCCTCTGTTACCGATATATATATAAATAAACTCATTTCTATTTGATTGTATTTCCAACAGTACGCACTTATGATATATACTTCTAATATTCCGTTTATAAATCTCGATCACTTTGAGGTTACGGTTGTTTTTTAAAACAAAATCATACACACATATATTTTTTTAACGGACTAACCTCCTTCGTTACACACACTATGTTTGTAATTTATATTGTCTCTTTACTATTTTAAAATCATAGAGATATATTTCCTTCCATTTAACATTTATACTTCGTTGTACAGGCTATTTTAGCAATTTATTGATCAAGTTATCCTCACGATTATTTTTTAAAAATCATACACATACATTTCCTCAACTTACTTAAGATACTTTGTTATATTTACTACGTTTTTGTAATTTATCGATTACTTTCTTTTCTCGAATCTTTAAAATCATACATATATATTTTTCTTCAACCTAACAAATACACCCGAACATTTTTATCATTTATCATTATAAATATTTTATTTTCAGCTTAACTGGGATACGTTATTATAAATTCACACATATATCTTCTCAACTTCGCTTATACATGCGATTATTCTAGAGTCCGACATATATATTTCTTCACTTAACTTAGTTCTGCGACTATTTTAATTATTTATCATTTAAAATATTTTATTTTCAGCTCGACTGAGACATGCTAATATTTTAGAATCTATCATTTATGATTAAGACCTTACTAAAACTGTTTTATTCCTTTAACTTAACTACTTTATTTTCGTTGATCGCTATAATTATAGCTGAATATACTTTATCATTACGACCATGAATTCATACACACATTTATTTATTTTTAACTTAACTGGACTATGTGACTATTTTTATTACATAGCACTAAAACTTTCATGAAACTTTGTTTTATTCTTTTTTCTGAAACGATTTATATTTCATTACAGCAATTATTTGAGATAATCCATTCTTTGTTCGTGGCGATTATAGTGGAATACTTCTGGTCTTTTATTAAATACATCACAACGCATTTCAAACTTTCTTAATATTAAAATTTCCCTTTCCTATCCTTTGTACACATTTGATGATGAAACACATATATGAAGTATTATAAAGCAAAAAATTTATCCCCTTCGTCTTCGCTTCTAACCACTCTGATTTACGACGCTAATTTTATATATTTTAAAAAACACATATATTAAAACAAATTTTTTTTTTTAGAAAATATTTACGTTGTCTTATAAAATTAATTCAACACGTGATCACTAATTGCACAGCAATAGAAATCCCGGAACGTGGCCCCCAAAATGTAACGGAAACCCGGCGATTGAAAGCTTAAACTTCCCTTTTATATAGATATAATGGGGAATTCTTATAATTCAAGATTGTCCACTTTCCGCTACCACAAGCAGAGAGAAAATACGGACATAAACAAGTCTATACCCGTACTTGACCGAACTTGTATGCTATACGGGTATAGCCCCAAGTTATATTTCCTGGTCAACTTTCTCCCGACTGCTGTAAGATTTAACAGAGTTACAGCGCTTAGATAATTATAAATTTAATGGGATCAAATACTGCACCACTAGCTTCATGTGTTAATTAAGTACTCAAATGAATAATAATTATTTCCCAATCCTAAGACTATACTACTTTTGGGAAGTGGCAAAGAAAGAGACAAAACGGATTTTTACATAAATAAAAGATTTTTAATACAATAAATTATAATAAACGAAACACTCTAAATTATTAACACTCAATATAAAAAAAAAACAGATTATGCTATAATACTACAAAAAATAAATAAATACAATAGAAGATTCTATAAATGATTGCAATCTGTGGAAATAACTTATCCCTTTATAGTCATTTCAAATATTCAAAGAGTCTAATTAATGTCTATCTCATTATATGTGGGATTGGCAATTGCATTAAACTTAAAGGTATGTGCACATAATTATATAAAATGTCTTATTCATAATTACCTAGGTGATAAAGTCTTCGAATAAACTTGGTGTCTTGTTGACCGTCCCATGGAATTTTTCCACTTCTTTAGTAGGGAACAGTCGCTCTTCGGTTAGATTTGATTGTTGGGACTTTTCCGTATTGTGGGCATCAGAGCAAGGCAAAAATGAACTCTTCGGCAGGCACTACGTCGGCAGTTGTTACATCGAGACACGAACCATTATAGCACGGAAGTCTGGATCGACCGGCAATCGCGACTGGCCCTTAGCCACACATCCTTGAAGCTTCCCTTAGGTTACCATTTGTTTTCATGTTCTCAAATTTAACTTTCATGTCTGCTTTCTATTATATTTCTCTGCTTCTTATCAGAGCAGTGTCTTCACTGAAGTCTCGACCAATACTGTTTTCCAATTAATTAATGTCCTTTATTTTTTCAAATTCCTTCCTTATCTTGATCTCCCACTGTATTTTTATTTCACACCTTTTTACTTTAACATGCTTTCAGCAACTTATACAAAATTACTTATAATTTGATATAATTTTATAATATAATATTTTACATTTATTTATCAATCATTTTCTTTAATAAAATTATTTCATTTTGACATGAAATAAACTGTACTCTCTTTATTCATACCTTCACATATGCATTTCATTTTCGTCAATAAGACCAGATCTTTATCTTTTCGTTGCATTCTAAATTTTACTTATATTTTATTTAAACTCCCCAACTATCGATTTTTTTTATATCATTAAGTTTCTATTTTATTTATATTTCCTTTCTCATTTTTTTAAAATCTTACACTGAACACATGATATCGATATTTTTTAACCTTAATATTTCTATTCTTTCTAAAATCTGAACTTTGGAGGGTAAAAGATAAGAATCATTTCGATTCTAGTTCCCTCTCTTTTTTACTTAAACATTTCTTTGTTTTGTAATTTTTTTTAAACTCACTTTTTTTATAACCCAAGCACAATATTTAACATTCTTTAAATGTTAAATATCTATATGTGTGACTGCAGTATGTGCGATCATCACAATAAGATACATACTTTTGCAAAACATGGAGACAACAAAAACTATTTAAAAATATGGTATTAGCAGTTGATATAACTTTCAGAAATATTCTAATTTAAACTAAGATTTAAAAGTCAATTTAAAATATTAACATATCTGTTATGTATATACTTTCCAAGTTTGTGTATTTATTAATAAAATGAAAATCAATGAATTGCTGCATTGCTCATGAGTCTATAAGAAACATGAGTGACAGAAATGCCAGAACTGGAAACTTCACAGTCTGGTACTCTACTGGTGTATTAAACTTTGTGAATAAAATTAATCAAATGGCTTTATTGTTTGGAGTACAAAAATTTGAGTGCAGAGTTCATTGTAAGTTTAAATTTCAGAAATGTCATGATTATACTCTCTGTCACTCTTTTATTATGTTGAGTTTTATATTATAAACACAGAAATGCTAAGAGAACCAATATAATGATAAATGATATCTGATTTACCTTAAGAGATAATTTGATTGAAGTAGTTTTGTTAATAAGTTGAATGGGAATTTTATCTTTATTTTTCATCAAGAGAAAGATGTATATTTTCATTTTTAATTTTGCATTGTAAATGCAAAGAAAGTTAAAAGCAGAAATATAAGGTTTAATCTGTAGACTGGCTTAGCTTGTGCTTTATTATATAGTAATCTCTATGGAATGAATGGTCTTGATAATTAGCTCCACTTTCATCAATACTAAGATGGATATTCTCATTAGTATGGAAATGCAAAAGCTTTATGTTAGATCAGTATGGGTTGTGATAGGCATTTGATTTTGTGATTAGTTTTCTTCACTTTTATCTTTTATATAAGTAGTAAATGCTGATTTTTTTCTGAAAATAAATATAACAAATGGATAATATAAAGTATTATATTGGAACATTTTATATATATATAAAGGAGCAACATGAGATAATGCCATACCATCATCATCCCCATAGAATAAATAGTCAGTGAACAAATATAGAATGAATAAATATAAAGAATAAATATAAAAGCAGCATGAGAATCAGCATAAAACAAAACTATTAGTAGTTATATTAATAATTATGTTACAAGCTAGCATTATATTACTAATAAGTTATATTCCCAGCATTACACACGATTAATCAACAGTCATATTTTATGTCTGAATTTAAAAAAAGATTCAATAGACAATGCCAAACTAAAAAAAAAGACTAACATAATCATCTGAATGCACATACTTAAGTGCCGAAGTATTTTATAAAAAGCAATGCTGGGATCCTGATATATGCTTTGATTATATGTTATTATGAAGATACAGGACAATTATACATTAATATCTAAATAAAAATAATAAAGTGCACTGAATGGACTTTAAAGATGATACCTTTGTGCCATTCAGAGAAATATTTGGATGCTCAGCACACAGATAAATCACCTGCATTATAACATCTAACTCAAAATTACAAGGACCCTTGGTACTGTGAATAAGTGAAAGATACATGGGTATGCTTAATCTATTTTAATTAAAATAGTCTTATTGAGATAATTTACAAATCCTTTAAAATACTATGATATAATGAAATTCAGTCAGACATAGTGCCAATTCATAGAATAGATATATGGAGGAATAAAGACATTAACACTTCTTTTTTAACAGTCATTTATTAAATTATTTAATAAATCAATTAAGGAAATTAAAAAAGATATAATAATATGATAATTTCAAGTTAAATATATTTTATCAATAACTTGTAATTTCATGTAGCAAGTAATATTAACTTGTTGAATTATTACTAATTCCATTTAAACATACTCAGGATATTTGGTGCCATATTGAATTTTTAAAAAAAAATGATTTGAGACAAATTCTCACAATAACTTCAATTTTAATAATGTTTGAGCAAAAAGATTTATAATGATAGAAACTAGAAAAACTAAGGAAAAAAATAATGCTAAGACAAATAGTGATAACCATTAAAAGTAAGGGGAAAAAAGAAATTTCATTATCCAAAACATTATTACTTTATTGTTCATAATTTATCATTAACTATAATCCATAGCGTCAGAACTTACAAAAATAGTAGCATAAGAATTTTTCATTTTTATCTTCTATCCCAAAAGCTAAAAAATCTCAAGGTGTCTATAAGAAAAAGATTTATCCTAATAAAAAGATACAAAATAAATCATTTTCAGAAGGTGGCTATGGGTTTGTAATCATAGCAATTGGCTTTTTGTCTATCCAAAACTAGAAATTGAAGGCTACTGTCTGTCTCAATGATAAAATGAGTCTCCTCTTTATTTTATATTTTTTATCCACACCAGTGGTGCTATTTTGTTATATTTATTGTCCCACCACGATCTAATTTATTTGCAGATAGCTCATTTGCTAACTATAGATTTGAAAATAATATGATGCATGATGTGATAAAACTACTGAATCTACAGCATGAGTGCCAAGGCATAGGAAAGAATCAGAATTTGTTTCTTTACCTGCATACAATTCCATGTGATATATGTAACCATTGTGGTTGTCACCACACATACTACTTGAAAACTCTGTATTGGTTTTAAGAATATATTTTCACAAAATACTATGCCCAGTAAATTTTGTGATTGCTTCATCAACTACAACCTTTTTGTGCGTTTGATAATCAGTTTTAAAATTTACATTGGACTGCTCTATAATAGCCTAATTTTTTTTATATGACATGCAAGTTCAAACGTAAACACTAATAAAATATAGACACACTAATAAATTATTAAATCTTTTGAGAATCATTATGTCTATAAAATAAGGTTGCTTCAAACTTGGATCAGAGTCCCAAAATTACATTGTGCATAAATCACTATTTTCATTATATTTGAATACAAGTATAATTTATATACTACACAGGCTCACTAATACAAACACATTAATAAATTATACATTTATCAAATAATAAAATTTAAAATAATATTTAAATAATAAAAAATTCTAAAATTGAATACTTACATATATTACATTTATGTTCAGGATGAAGGCCTTGAACTTGCATGATTATCAAAGCATGTTGAATCCATTTTATTAATCACTCTGGCTGATGAAAAATTTGTTTTTTTTTTTTCTGTGCAATCTAATAAACTGAGCAGGAAAAAAAATGTAATGAACTTATTAATAAAAATATTAAAAAATCGGAATTTTGTCCAATTTTAACATGCCTCATACCATTTTAGAATGGTGCTTCAGCTGCAGAGAATAATGGTATTGGCACATGTGTAGTAGTACATTTGGTTTTCCTGCAATTTTAAAAAGAGCACATTTTAATTTTAAACAAATGAGCTGCAGTGACACTAAATATGAAATAGTTAACTAGCCTTAACTTGAAACAGAATTGTTTCTGTTTTTGATGATTAATATTGTAAAAGACATTTCAAAGATAAAAAATTAAAATTAGCTAAAACCCTTTTTCTCTTATAAAAATGAAGAGATCCTACACAATTACATTTTCGAGGGAAAATAGGATAAAAAATGTTTAAATTAAAAAAATACTAGCAATTATTTATTACTATTAATTATTACTTATTTAAAACTCATTAATAAATGTAGATATAATGTACACATTCAATACCTTAGATTATCATGGTTTTGTTGTTCTTTTGAGTTCTCTTGTAGTTGTAATTTTCATTTTCTTTATGTTGCTTTTTTTATAACTTCATTAAAACATATTTCCAGGGTAGTGTACGCAGTTAAAATTATCCATTTATACAATAAAATATTTTCAGATTTGAACGTATTCATTTTTTAAATGCAGTAACTTGTTGGTTGGGCTAACACATCTAATATATTTAACCATTTTTTTCAATCTCATAATTTTCAGATCAAGCTAAAACAATGAATTATCCATTTTTTTTAATCGACTATTTTCCAAGTCAGGCAAACAGAAAGAAATAGTCATACTTTTAGATGTTGTCAAGGCTTGTTGCAGATTACTTCAGGGCTATTTTACTTTTTTTTAGTGAATAAATTACATTGAGATTGATAATTCTCACTGTCTAATTAAAACCTAGCACATGATTTTTCTCAAATCCATTTTAAAAGGCATTTTTTAATTTAGTAGTGAGATGAGTTACTTCAAATTACTAAACTCTTTCTTTTCACAACTAAACTTCTATTTTTTTTTCAACCATTGAATCAAGAATAACTGCTGCTACTGTTTTTTTCAATAGCTTGATTAAGACTAACTGCTCCTTACAAAACATGTCTATTGGTTTAACTTGTCTTATACATTATTTTCTGGAAGTCATGTGTCCATCCAATCACATCTTATCTCATACTTGACCACATTGAACCCTGACCAATTGAATATTTTTACAAAATATTTGGTTATTTCCTCTTTTTTAATTTAAAAAAATTCAGTCTTAAAAAAAATCCTCAAGAAAAATGCCAAAACAAGATAATCTTTTAATTATACGTGGATTTTGACAATCTTTTTTTTTTTTAGAGGGAAATAAAAGAGAAAATGGGGGGAAAAACTTTCTTTAATTAAAAACAAATTTTTTTAACAAAAATATTTATCATGGTACCTTTTTTCACAATTAAAATCAGTAAATAAAATTACTGAAGAGAGAGAATAAATTATTTATTTTATTGTTTACTTTTCTCTCTTTTATAACTAACTCCTAACAAATTATAAATATCTATATTATTATTTTTACAAATGTTTGAATTTTTATATTATTCAATAAAGCTTTGACTTCTAAGCAGCCATATCGATTTTTGGAAATTTTGATTTAATAACATATTTTTATGATAACTTCACTTTGCATTATGCAAAAGTCAAGTGCTGTATATATTATCAGAACAGTAATATATTAAGGAATGTAATAAAGGTGAAAAAATATAGACATTATATATTCAAAATAGTAACAAAATATAAGATTTTTACATTTAAAATTTTTTTTTTTTAACATTTCCTCATAAATACCAAAATTTAACAGCTAAATTTTAAAATTATATTATTAATAATAGACTTTTAAATTTCTTACAAAATTTCCAATAAAATTGTATGCCACATAATTTACCTGAGATAATCCATCATTCCAAAATATCAAAAAATAAAGACATTGATATTTTTCATTTTCTAGAAATCCCATAGCTATTCCTTTCTTGTTAGTATTGGAATAATCAATGAAGAGAAAGTGATAGAGAAAAATAAGTGTAAAATAGTGTAGGTTGTAAATGGCTTAGATACAGTATCATCATCATCATCAACCATTATCAATCCACTGCAGGATGAAGGTCTCTCCAAGTTTAATCCACCTCCAATCTTTAGCTTCTCTTCTCCACATCACCCATGCACACTTTCTTATTTCATCCATCCATCTCACATGTGGTCTCTTTCTGGGTCTTTTACAATCTCTTGGAATCCAGTTTAAAATTTCAATTGTCCATCTATTATCATCTCTTCTAGCAATATGTCCAGCCCAACTCCACTTCAATCTTTTAATTTTTTCAATGAGGTCAGTAACACCTGTTTGTTCTCTTACCCATACATTACGTTTTCGATCTCTTCTTGTTACTTCCAACATACATCTCTCCATACTTCTTTGAGTGGTCTGAAGTCTCTGTATTGCTCTTCTATTAAGTGTCCAAGTCTCAGATCCATAAGTAAGAACTGGTAAAACACAATTGTTAAAAACCTTCCTTTTCAAACACATAGGCATATTTCCTTTTAGTATCAAGTTATTTCTACCAAAAGCACTCCAACCAAGTTTAATTCTATGATTAATTTCTTCCATTATGTTTCAAGCTGTATTAATAATCTGACCTAGGTATTTGTAACTGTTAACTTCTTCTAATTCATCATAATCAATCTTTATTTTCATATTTTGAGCAAATCGATTAAACATTACTTTAGTCTTTTTAACATTTATCTTTAGTCCTACTTTCCTACTTTCATCTGATAATTCCTGCAACATATCCTGCAGCTCTGAAGCATTATTGGCAAAAACAACTACATCATCTGTGAAATCTAAATGACTTAAATAATCTCCATTTATTTTCTCTCCTTTAATTTCCCATTTTAATCCACAAAATACTTCTTGCAGCACTGTTGTAAAAAGTTTTGGAGATATGGAGTCACCTTATCTTACACCTTTCTCAATGTTGACTTTCCCAGTATCATTATGTAATCTAATTGTTGCTGTTGCATTTTTATAAATATTCTTCAAAATATGACAATATCCTAGATCTATACCTTGATGATCCAATGCTTTAATCACTGAAGAAATGTTTATAGAATCAAATGCCTTTTCATAATCTACAAATCCAAAACATAATGACAACTCATATTCATTCGTCCTTTCTATAACTTCTCTCAACACCTGGATATGATCTACTGTACTAAAACCACTTTTAAATCCAGCTTGTTCTTTTGGTTGGTGGAAATCCAATGTTTTCTGTAGACGAGTTGTAATTATCTTGGTAAAAATTTTATATAAAACTGATAAAAGGCTGATAGGTTTGTAATTTCTAATATCTTCTTTATCACCTTTTTTAAATATTAATATTATTACTGCATTCTTCCAATCATCCGGTACATCTTTATCATTTAGACATTTGGTATATAACTTTGCTAAAATCTTTTCTATTTCTTCACCTGCTTCTTTTAATATACAGTATATGTGAAATTAAACAGAAAAAAAACAATTTTAGATTTAGTGCTATAGATTAATAATAATACTATTTTTATAGCCTGTCTTACTTTTCATTTAATGAAAAAGATTTTACTGTATAATTCATCTAAAGTATAAAATCGAGTGATTTTTGTCAAATGATTGTTTACAAGTAAATAAATGTTATTGTAAATATGCAGCCAAAGAATTAACAAAATAAAAATGTGGATTTAAGTTATCGTTTACAAGTATTTATAATTCCTCATCTGATCAAAAGTCAAAGCAACAATGCTGGAAGATTTTGCAGAATCTGGCATATCAGTTAATATTCCTGAATAAAGTAAACCAAATAAGTTGAAGTTTGAAGAAGTACATTATCAATTTCAGTTTTTGGTGATAAGCAATAAAGCAGTCTCTCTGAACACTTGGTTTGTATCCAATCATCACTCTATAGTGAAGAAAACCTTCATGTCTTTTTTCAAGGCAGGCAACACAGAACTTTCTTTTTGAATATTTTTAATCTATTAAGAGCACAGCTTGAGGAAACAAATATCAGAAGTTATATTTGCATCTATGAAAAACTCTATATGGCACACATTATGACTATCTGCACAGATCCATAATTTGAACCTACTTCATAATAGCTATCTGCCACAGAACCATTATTTGAAATCCCTGTACTGGGTTTTGGGTAATCATATTATTTCATTTTTTTGTAATTGGTAAATTTCTTAATAGTTTTATCAATTATTATTTTTCTATGTATCTGATAATATAGCACTAAAGTTTACATTACAATGGTCATGTTTATAGATATATGCAATTGGAAAAATCCTAAGAAAATTTTTATTTTTTATTATAGAGAAATGAAAATTACATTATTTGAAAGTAAAATGGATGCTGAATTGATTAACATAAAGTGCACAAGTATAGTATGGTTTTTACATTGTCATAAGTTGAAACAGACAATCTCTAATTTGAAGATAAAAGCTAGCTACTTGTGGGTGCAGAAGGAAAATCGTTAGTAAATAAAAAATATTTAATTAAGTCTATTCTTTATAAAAGTACATGAGAAAATTAAATATTTCTCTATTCTAACTTTATTTTTATAAGCTTGTAATATTTGATATGGCCTGAATTGACCGCTGTCCAAAATATTATAGTACTCCACCCTTAAAATGATGAGACAAGGAAATGGGGATATACATTTCATTTCTCATTGTTTTAAATATATATTCTTAATATTCACTTTATTGCTGGAGCTGTAACATCCAATTACATATTTTTTTAAATACTTAACTAATAAATTAAGAAAATTAAAAAAAGATATAATATGACAATTCCAAATTAAATACATTTTTAATAACTCATAATTTTATATAGCAAGTAGTACTAACTTAACTTGAAACAATTATTTCCCCTTTCATCGACTAATATTGTAATAAACAACATTTCAAAGATAAAAAATTTATGAAAAAAAAAAAAAAATTAAATTAGCTAAAACCTTTTTTGATTTTTTTTTTTATGGAAATGAAAAGATCCTATGCAATTACATTTTGAAGGGTAAATAAGATAGAGAGAAAAAAAACATGTTTCAATAAAAGAAAATATATATATATTCATTATATTTTAGTCCTTTAATTATCTGTCAAAAAAGCAGCGTAACACTTTAATCCCATATCTTTTTCCAAACCATTCAATAATATTTGTCTAATTTTTTCATACTCATAATTACTACCCCTATAAATCATTAGGTATTTTTTTCCTCTTTTTTTTTTTTTTTGTTTATCTTTCCTGGACTTGTTTAACATATTTTTCCTAACTTTTTTTGCCTGTAATAAAAATAATCCAATTTTCAACTTCATAATTAATCATGACAATCCACAGTCATTGCACATATCTGCTTATAAATGGAATTTAGTAGCCATTGATCTATGCAGGTGTGGACAAACATGGACTATTAATCACTTAGTAATGACTGTTGAATATGGTAGAATTGTAGGTCTTAATGAAGTCACTAGTGAATCTATCTTCTAGTTGAAATCTCTACAAGTTTTTTTGTGATATTTTGTTAATATTTAAGTTGTCTTAAAAAAAAAAAAATTCATATTCTAAATAAATACTATACCTATTCTAATATAAGATCAAAAGTTTTTCAAAATTGTTATTGCAGTGAATATTGTGATGAAATCCCTTGTGTTAAAGATTTGCAGAGATCCCTACTGTCGTTTTTTCAGGAGCATAGTTTTAAGGTTGTAGCCTTAATATATATTACTTTAAAAGATTCTGTAATTAAAGCACTGAAAATTTTACTTTTACTGATTTATTAAAACATGTTTGTCTACAAAAATAAAATAAAGATTACCAATTGTCATAGGTATTTATTATTATATAATATTTAATAATCTACAGAAGTTATTAAACAATCGTTTAAACTTTTCAGTTACATAATAATTGAATATCATTCCTGTATATGTGTATATCAGATTACAGAAGCTTTATATAATCTTTTAAAAATACTTATTTTATTAAAGAACAGTTTTTTTACTGGTACGTTTTGTTTTTCTCCCTCTTTATATAATCACTTCTTAAAAATATATTCATTTGTACTTTTTTTTTTTAAAAAATGTAATATATTTGTATCTGATTAATATAATGGGTATCATAAACTGAATAGAAAAACATTTGTATGAATTCTTTGATGTTAGATAGAACTTTACAATGTTTTGAATAACCTTGTAAAATATTTTTTCACATTAATATATCGATAAACATCTTTAAAACTTGAAAATACATTGAGATGCTATAACCTTATAATTCTTTCCTCTCTTTGAAAAGTTGAATTGTAAAAAGTAAACAGTTTTAATGATATTTAAGTTTTGAAAAGTAAAGTTTGTCAAAGGAAGCTTCATCATATAGTTGATGAAACACATACTAAAAGAAAAACAAACTATTAAAAGTATTTATACCTGCTCAATAACAGTTTCATCAAATAATTTGAAATCATTGTAATTGGATATTCTTCAATTTTCTGAAATTAAAAGATAACTAAAATATGTTTCAATTTAGAAAACTGTTTTTTTTTTTTGTATATATCTAGCGAATTTAAAATCACTATCATTTATTTTACTTATGAATTAAAAGCAATTTTCTACTCTTGTAAATTTGGGCAATAGATGATCACCAGATAATAGTGCATTTAAAGCTTATCTACAAATCAATCTCTAGATTTTACCTTTATCTGCATTATTTAGGATTCAAAGCAGAAAATAATAGTTTGCATTTATTTAGTAATCATCTTTAACTTCTGATTGCAGAATGTTTTGAATTTTAAGCCTGTTAATTTGAATAGTTAAATGGTGTTAAAGATTGTTGCTAAATGCATAATTGAGAATCCCAAACTTCATTGATAAAGACAAAAGTCAGAGACTGGTCTGTAAATAGGCATCTAAATGTGCTATTGTCTATAATCTTTAATTATCTCAAGTTTAATATAGATGGCACTAGAGAAGAGAGCTACTCATCTGATTGTATATTATATAAGCTAAGGAATTCAATGATTTATTGTTATTTAATTCATAATTCTTTTATATAAGTCTACAAATTAATAAAATTGGATGCACTTATTTATAGAATTATAATTTTTTTTTTTTAAATAATATTTTTTTTTTAGAATTTTAATCTTCTGACTCTCAAGAAATGATATTGCAACAAATTATTGCTCTTCATATTGTGTGAATAATTTTTTAAACTATAGATTATATTTTTCATCCTATCCTAAAATTTGCAGTGAATTTCACAATCCTCCAAAAAATTGTATAATATGGATATATCTGTATTGTCTTTCCTGTTTTGTGTGCTTTTTTTTTTTTGTTTCATTTATTTATTTTGTTTTGCTTTATTACTAATATCTATATTAGGTAATCATTGTTATAAGATGATGTTAGTAATAGTTGATCTTAATCTTGTCAACAGAAAATGTTGAAAATTTTATAGAGGGCAGATTGTAATTCATATAGTTCGAAAATATTATCAGTGTGATAGCATCTAATAATCATAATGATTTGGGTAATTTTTGAAGAAACAGAAGGGATATTGCTTTAAAGATTCTCAGATATAATAGTTGTAATGTCGTCTATTACAATGAAGCAGAAAAATTGGAAATACCAAAATAAAAATTTAAGGAAAAAAATTAAAGTAGATTATATAAAATGATATACCAAAATAAAAATTTAAGGAAAAAAAAATTAAAGTGGATTATATAAAGTGGCATAAAGATATAAATGATATCTTTAGAATTAGGAGTTGTGTAAATTTTCAGGTGATAGTAGTGAGCTAATGATTATTCTAATAGAAGCCATAATTTTGACTATTATATTAAAATGTTTGAATGATGATGTAAATTTTAAAATTTCTATCAGAAATTAAATAATTATTTGGAAGAGAATAAACAAAAATACACTTGAACATTATTAGAAGAAATTGAATGAGTTGGTGAACTTGTACTTTAGTTTGTATGTGCATACATTGTGCAGAAATCAGATCCATAATATATTTGCAGAAGTAAATGCGGCTATTTTTATTTTAGAAAAATAAAAGGCCAAAGAACAAAAAGTTAAAGATGATATTTGTAATGTTATTACCAATAATCAAAGAACCACAAATATGTCAACATATTTCTTCTTTATTAGACATCCTGCAATATTGTTTTTAATTTCTTCTGCAGCAAATTTTCCTTTCTGAAAGACTTTAGCAAATATAGTTTTCCATAGTAGCCTATTCTCAACTACATTCTTCTAATAAAAGCTATAATCTATCAAAAAATATTAGAAGGGACAGGGAGTAAAACTATCATTACTTTAATTAAAACAAACACAAAATAGATAACCATAAATACAAACTTATTAGAGGGAATCACACAATAGTCTACTATAAGTATAAAGTTATTAGAGAGAGTTTAAATTTAATGTGTTGTTTATATATATATAATTTAAAAATTAATTCAAGATTTTTTCAATAGATATTTTTGACTAGAAAATAAAGTAAATTTTAAATGGGCAAGGCAGATGATATGACCACAATGAAAAGTACAATTCAGATATTATTACACTATCTTTGGGCTAGAAGAAGAGATTGCAGTATGTGCTAACAATTGGCATCAGGGTTTTTTTTTTTAAAAAAATCTTTATTAAAAAGCAGAAAATGAGAATTGTTGTGAGAAAAAATGACATTATATATTTGTATAAATTAATTACATTAGAATAAATAAACTAGTGATTGTAAATAAAAACTGATCCAATGTTTTTATAAAAATGCATTTCACATAATTGCAATATTTGAATCTGTATTGTATATGTTATAGGTTTATTCCATTATAATTTTTTTTAAAGAATATTATATATATTTATAGACACATTTAAGTATATTCATAGTGCTTTCGTAATTTTTTGTTTAATACAATTTTTTTGTGTGTGGGATTTTAAACAATGGATTTGACAGTCTGTGTGACTAGATAACTATATTATAAAGGCAACATTATTATAATCTTTTATAAATTTTTATACTTTATAAAGTAGTTGTATTTTTATCTCAGGACTGTTTAGATATAGGGTGTTAGGAATGAGAGCTATGCAACTGAGTATATAATCAATTAGAATAAATTATTTTTGTAAATCATAAAATAATTTGTTAACTGAGTGTATTTATTTGCAAAAAGAAGAATTTGACTTAAGTGTATATAGAATTTTATTTGAGATCAAAGAAAGGTATTTTCCAGTGGAATATGAAGGGAGCAGGGGGCTATGGAAAAGATGAAATGAATAATAAAATTAATTGTGCTGAAAATATGATAGCTGCAAGAAAAGAACTAAGAAGAAAAAAATTAAATATTAGTTTGTTTTTAAAGTAAGTAGATAGTAGTAGTATTATTTTTAAAGAAGCTGAAAATCAGAAAAGATAAGGAATTTATTAAACTGGCTTTTGGCAAATATTTGATCATTTTTAGTTTAAAAAATCTAATTTAAAAATAAATTAGCATATGCAAAACTAATTTTCTAAAAAAAAAATTTTTTAAAGTTGAGTTTTTACTTGTATGATAATTTAAAATTTATATTTTGAATGTTTTTTTTTTTTTGTAATTTAAAGTTAATTTACTTTTTTTATAATTGGGAAAAAATTCTTTACAGTTTAATCAAATTTTATTATAAGTTTCCTAATCATGTAATATGATGCCTAAAGTGTCTAATAAGAAGCTTTTTTTAAAAAAAATGCAATTTAGATCTTCACAAAGAAAACAGTGCTTGAATTACATGCATCTTGTTTTCTTCTTGAAATAAAATATTAGTTTAATCAATATATATATATATACTATGCACACAAAACATGACTGAATCAGTTGTATTTATATATTGAACTATTTCTATCATCTAGTTTTGAGTATTGAATGTCTAGAAAAATTTAACTTTAGTTAAATTTTCAAAATACATTCAACTGTTGGTAATAGCACCAGATTAGTATATGCACAACAATTGCTCCATTGAAAAGCAATTGCAAGAGCATAAACTGATGATTAGAAGAGAGAAAATATGTGTCTAAGATAGTAGACCATGTATGTTCAGTTGCAAAAATACAAAAATATTGGATAGAGAGGAAAACATATCATACCATTTACACCTTTCTTCCATAGAGAGGAAAAGGTACAAAAAAGAAAATTCAAAGAAGCTGCTTACATGACAATGGTGAATACCTCCATAAGTCAACCTAATGGGCTGTACATAATATATGGAAACCACTAATCAACTTTGTCCTTAGGAAAAAGCTTAGAAATCAGCAGGAACCACATAGATAGGTATATTAATTTTTTACTGACTTGTCTTTGGCAGGATGGCTCAGTTGGCTAGAGTGTTACCTTAAAATTCAATATTCAAGAATCTAAGAGTCCAGGTTTGATTCCTACACTATTATCACTGGTCAGGCTCACAACATGGAAAGAAGAGAAGAAATGTGCATATAGTAACCTGTGGGCTATTGCTAACAGCTGAATGTACTTTGAAAATTTAAATATAAAGTTACATTTTTCTAAAAATGGAAATAATCCAATATATAACATACAACTAAAATATCATAATCACAAACCATCAGGAAAATAACTGAATCATTTTCATTTTAAATTGTTTGTTTATTAGTTTTGAAGACATTATTTTAATTAATATTGGCTTTATATTAATAATTTTAATGCAACATCAGGACTTTCTTACATTCTTAATTATATATATATTCAAAGCAGTTTGGCCCAAATATTCAATGGACACCTGATAATGTAGGCTATAATCTCTTGACTGATTTCTTTGCAATTAAGTTGGCTTGGATTCAAAACTTTTTTTTTTATCATTTCAAGCTTTTTGCTTAAATAGTTATAATGGAGTAAAAAGTGGCTGTTAGGTGCTTAAGTGCATTAGTTCTTGTTTTGAATACTAAACCTCACTGAAGAAAGCAGGAGGCAGAAAATGATCTACGGGGTGATATGGTAGGGTGAAGAAAGTGCTTTTATTAATTTTGATATTAAAATTGTTTGTTGACATTAATAAATTTCAAAAGAATAAAAAGTTTTGTTCTCTGTCTTTCATCAGAATAAAAGGGTAGCATGTGCATATTGATATATATGCACACATATAATTTTCAGTTTATTCTTAAAAATAATATTTAATTTGAAAATAAAATAATAATCATATAGTTGTTTGTGAGATCTGTATGATATTTGAGGGTTCAAGTGCCAATTAAATGCATATCATTTACTTGATCAAACTGAATTTTTGTTAAAATTCAGTTTGTTATTCTGCTATTGCATTAAACTTCATAGGGTTCTTAGTTAGATAAATAAGTTGTTTATCTTAAAAGTATTTTAAGGTAAGCTTTAAAAAATAGTTGTGTTTTTATTGAGAATTTAGTCACTTTTATAAATTGACCTGCAATTGACTATTTAATGTTTTTTACTCTAATATATCTTTCAGTTTATTTAGTGTATGCTTTTTTTTTTAAACAGTTAACAATTAATCAATATTATAAAGAAATCTATAGATATTTTAAGAAGAAGATAGATTCACTACTCATTCAATTCTGCCAGTTACAAGTATATATTTGAAAGTTATTAACTATGCAGTTCATCATGTGTACATATCCAGAATTACATGAGTCAAAGACTTTTAAATTTCATTTTTGAAGCTGATAAGCCAGTAACCAAAGGATTGTCATGAATCAATTGATGAGGCAGCTGTAATATCTAGGAAGATTAAATCTAACTAGTTTTAGTGTTATGTGTGGAGAAAGAAATTTGTGAGATTACAAGTAATTTATTTATTATGCTGTAATTCTTCAGTTCTTTGATTGATTATCAAAGAATGATCATTTTTAAAAATTGTAATAGGTAGTGAAATATCTTGAATTTCTTTGGTTAGTCATCCAGAAAAGAGACTATGTTTTGAGGTGTGTGAAACTATATCTTGAATTAATGGCAAATCTAATTTAAGATCTTTATATTCATTTTTTTCCTGATGAAACTTTTTTTTTTAAATATCAAATCCTGGGACTCCTCTTGGGACATCCCAATCCTAAGTTGGAAGCTCTAGCACTGTGTCAGACAGCACAGAGCAGATTAATTAATGGAACATATGAAAGAATGTGAAGTTATTTCAGGGATAGATTTGATTATTCATTAATATTTCTGTGATAAATTTAATTTCTTAAAGAAATAATAGTTCTATATTTTTTTTTATTTTGGATGTCTTGGGGTATTTAAAGTGATTGGTGCAATAGTAGAGTGTCAATCTCTGGGGGTCAATGCCCCACAGCAATCTTTATGTATAAATGCTTATGCAGTATTATTTTCTTTTATATGCTCATTCCTATTTATTTGTAATACAATTTATAAGATGCCATACCCAAATTCCCTTATAGTAATGTTTTTTTTTTTTTTTAAAATAAAGAATTCAATAATTAATTTCTCCATGTATTGTATAATAATTCAGTACTAGCAGATCTTTCAATGAATTCACTGAACTATTACAATTATTTTCAATATCTTTGATCATAGTTTACAGTTTTTATCATTATAGCATATGCACTGATGATATGGGCACAGACACTATTGCATCAAGTAATTTTTAACATTATTAGTTTTTAATTGATATATCTAAGAATTTCAAAAGTAGAAAATACCAAGATAGAATTCTCTTAGAATTTAATATCATGAGTCTATTCATTCAATAATCTGCCATTTCAAAAAAAACTTATAGCCATTTACTTATTCAAATAAACTTTCTCTTGAAGATGAGTTCATTAATAACAACTCTATCCATATTAAATTTGATAACATATTAGTTCCAAGCACCATCCTGCAGTAAAATCTTGGAGAATTCTCATCAAGAAAAATATGCATGTTCCATTTATTCTTATTTAGAAGAAAAAAATAATATTTTTATTACTATACATCTTCAACTGAAAACTTCTTAAATTTGGCAGAAGGAAATGTCATGAATTTTAACATTCACAATTTGTCTTAATAATACTTAAAGATTTCTTATTTTTATTCATCAAAAATTGCCTCTTTGATCTTTCTTTTATTATGGTTTCTTTCCTCATAAAGAATTTTTGTATTTTCCAATCAAAGAAAACAGATGATATAATTAAATCATTGTTATTCAATATTTTCTATATGTTTATATAATAGTTGATATTCTTTTAACTATTTCTCAATACTATACCTTGATTCACACCTTTGTATGAAGTTTTGTACTTACATGAAACTTGATATACAATATTACTTTTTTTGTTTCCAAGATATTATATTTTTTTAATTATTCACCTATCTATTAATATTAGATTGGACACAAAATGAAACATAATTCTCTCAGTATATTTCTAAAACTTTATTATTTTTTTATTATTACAATAATTAGTCTATAATAAATATTTTATTTACTATACATCATGTTTCAAGGGGTCAAATTTATTTGATATGTATAATATTTTTTCAAGGAGTCAAGTATTTTTTAACAAATAAAATTCTTAGCATCATAACAGTATTTTTTCTCATGTGTGGCAAATTGGATCCGTATAACCATGCACTCAAAGCATGTAAATATTCAATTAAGAAGGCAATTGTTCTAATAATTTTAAGATTCACATGATATCTGGTTACTAATGTGAAACTTATTTAGCAGATATACTTTCATAAATACTACAAATAATGGTTTTTTTATATTAATTGAATTTGTACTTCAAACCAGTTTTTAATTGTTATTTTTTATATTTATTATTATAATGGCAGTATTTCAGGAAGTATTTTTTACTAAAATTATCAACTCTTAATAAATGGTGTTATATTTAACAAAAGTTACCTTATTTTATAAAAAAGAATTTGTGAATAAGCAATTACAGAATGCAACCAATGATAATCTTCATTTGGTTTCAGTACCTTATTGTCTCTACTTGTCTGTCTGGTAACTTTACATGTATACACAGTGGTGATTGAACACTTGAAATAAAAAGTTCTTAATTAAGAATAATTTAATGAAAAGTAATATACTGACTATTAGACTTAAGAGTTTTTTATATTTGTTTGCATTGTTTAATAATAAAAGAAATAAAACACATTTAAGAACATTATAATTGTTAACAAGAATTGAAAGATCGTGATTTTTTTGAGCAATATGCAAAGCCGGCATTGCTGCAATTCAGTATAGCCAAGAAATTATAATTTATACTAAGGTTAAATATTCAACTATTAGATGATTTAACTTTAATATACAAATGTACAATGTTGGTTATAGAAGAAATCAAGGATCGCAAAATATTCAGATTTAAATATAATGTAAAATTCCACTAATGAAAGAAATTCTTTATTGAACTCATTGAATTTTTTTTTTAATTTTAAATAGTGTTTTCCTCTACTGCCATATTTTATTTTTTGTAAAGCTATAAATTTCTCATTTAAAAGGTAAAATTTAATACAATTTTTCTCAAATAAGTATAATTTATTAATATTCTTTAGTTCTGAGTTTATAAATGCCTTTGTTTTCTAGATAGCTAATAAGTCCAGTTATCATAGGCAAATTCTTTAACATTGCCCCCCCCTCCCCTTTTTTTTTTACTCAATCATTAGAATCTTTAAAACTTATTGAGCAGACTTTCAACTGCTAAGGTCAGAATCATAGCACTCATAATCCGCTGAGTGCATTGTGAGATTTAAATAAGGTGGATAATATGTAAATGATTAATTTAAATATTCCACTTTTTGAACACTGAAACAATTTCTTTTTTGTTGATAGCATGGTGTTATTAGAGATGAACCAACACCTCCTATATTTTGCATTTTCTATGGATATGTTCCTAAATATACAATGGCTACCTTTACTGGATAAAAAATATGAACTGTATTCCTGTTCATGCTCAAGAAAAAATAACTTATGATCAGAATTATTCATTGCTCATTTGAATAGGTATTTATGTTGTGTATTTCTAGTAGCAATGTTTGCATGAAACTTCCCATAATATACGACATTACAAGAATGATTGCTGCATCCACTTTTATATACTATTTGGGGGGTTTGAACCGGGTGCAATCTATCCTTAAAATTGTTTAGCAGTCTGCTTAAATTGGGAGGAGTTCTCAAACTAATATCCTATGGGTTAGATAATATTTTTTTAATTTTTCATGAGAGCTAAGGTATATAAGGCTGCTTTCTAATTTAAAGAGTTCATTAAAATGTACATTTCTAAATTGTGTCAAACAATGGAAAATTGTCACAAGATGGAGTATTACTTGTTTATAGTACCTTATTGATTAGCAAATAACTTTTATACATTGATGTTTCTAATTTTTTTGAATTAGAATAGTTTTCCAATTCTACAATTAGAATGAAATAATATAGAAATTATGTTCCATTCATTAATCCTATCCAGTATTGCTTCTGCAAAATAATTGAATATATGTATTCCAAATTTTAGTGAAATAGTAAAAAGAAAAGTAAGGTCAAATAAAAACATGCATCTTCATTATTAGAGCATCCCACTATTAAAACAAAGCAAAAATAAATGCATTAAATATTTCTATTATCTGTAATATTAATATTGACTAAATGGTTGAGAAAAAGTTACTTATCAAATGGTAATAGAAAATTACCCATCTTTCATTTAGTCAAACATATTTTTAACATGTATTATAAAATTAAAGAAATCGACCTTTCGATTTTTATCATTATTATTATTTGAAGCTATTAAAATATTTTTCTGCACTTTTTATCTATTTCAGTGGTTTGAATTTCTATCAATCAGTATAATAATAAGAAACAGTAAACTCATTGATAAATAAAATTAAATTACAAGTGAAACTGTTGGAAAAATAGCCTTAAGAAATAAATATTTGAATACTACATAATTGGCTATAATTTTAATGGAAATAATCATCAGGATATCTTTACATTTATGTCTTTTTAGTGGAGTATGAGATCATCGTGTTAGTGGAAGGAATGTGATTTTCTTTATAGCAAATTTTATTTATTTATATGTCTCTTTAAAAAAAACACACACATTAGTGATTGATTTTTATTTTTTCTCAAGACATAACTGTGATAATTTCTTAATATTAGCATTTATAATTTAATATCACACTCATAAATTTTTATATATTAGAAAATGCAGTTTTTTAATCCAAATAAATTTTAAAAAATATTAAGTATGTTTTTTGTTATTTGTTGATTGCATTAATAGGTTCAGATTTATTTATTTTTTAATAAACTGAATTACAACTCAGATTAGGGCTAATTATTTGTGTTCAAACAAAAGGCCATAAGCAGTATTTAATAAAATAAAATTTATAATTCGTTTCCCCCCAGTGCCCAAAGATTAAATGAATACTAGATTGGAAAGAACAAATAAAAATATTCCGAAGAAAATGAAATCATCAATAAAATCTGTTAAAAAAAGTAATTGATTCAAAACTCATCATTCTTGTGATGTTCTGTGGATCATAGCTCAGTTTTATTACTTCTACTACTCAAATATCATATTATCATTCATTGCTAACCCTTTTAAATATTTGTAGCAATTTTCACTTTTAATTCATGCATTAATATATTTATTCCCCATTTTATAATCCCTTTCAATATACCTTAATAATTCCCCTACCTTGAAGTAAATGCTCATTCT
Source organism: Epiperipatus broadwayi (assembly GCA_028023455.1). NCBI lineage: Eukaryota > Metazoa > Onychophora > Udeonychophora > Euonychophora > Peripatidae > Epiperipatus > Epiperipatus broadwayi. The sequence continues at coordinate 9,879,868 of JAQFVV010006222.1, forward strand.
AATTTTTTCTTATCCTATAATCTGCTTTATAACTTTTTTGTCCACTGTTTACTTTTAATGTTTTAATTGCTTTAACTTATGTACATTTATTTTCATTACAAATTAGACTATCATTGACTGCCATTTAAATAGAAAATATAATACAATGAACTCTTCTACCTGTAATGCTAATCCATTATTATCAAATAGTATTATTTAACAATAGATTGAGTTTAACATTTTTACTCTTTCTTGTTGATATGTACTCACTATTTTAATACAGAGAAAGTGGGTCCTTCATTGGCATGCCTATCAAGTCTCATTAAATCTTAGTTAAAAAAAAATTTGAAATAAAATCAAAATGAATATTCTAGCATAATGAGTTAACATAGCAATCAAGTGATATACTACAATCACTAACAAGATGACATTTTAAAAAAATATTTAAAATAAATAATATTTGAAATACAGACATTTTTCATATACCTGGAGCTTAATTGTAAATATACAGGATTTGAACACAGACTTTCACGCACCCTTCAACTATCCCACTATCTTATACCACTGATACATGTGACCTCACACATGTAGAAAAGATAAATAATCACCAATATATGTATTTCATGCTGCAGTTGGTCCAGATCATCATCTCCCACACACATATATAATTAGTGCTCAGTTTATATTAAGATAGCAAATCTTCATACTTTAATGGAAAGACTTCAATCTACTCCAACTCTTCAGCCATTCATCCCTCGAAAATTTGATGATGAAATGTCCAAATTCCATGCTGACGTCAATATTATGTTCATGTTGACTTCATGTCACTCTAGCCTCTCATGTATAGGACCTTATCCATTTAAATACATAGAAGAGGATGGGGCAGGATGCAGACTTAATGAGTAATATTTGGAACACAGGCATTCATCATATACCTGGAGTTTAATTGTAAATATACGGGATTTGCACACAGACTTTCAAGCATCCTTCAACTATCCACACTATCTTATATCACTGATACACATGAACACACATGTAGAAAAGATAAATAATCACCAATATACGTATTTCGTGCTGAACCAACACTCATCAGTTGGCCCAGATTATCATCTCCCACATATATATTATAATACTACCCGTTATATTTTATATCGCCATTGTACGCTTCTACCCGTAGCTTCGAGTGAGGATATTTGTGAGCATGGTCTGATTCCATCTCAAGCGCCAATCTTACACATGGATAAGAATTATCTCATCGAAAACGTAAATAAGGGTTCGGGTATATATATATATATATACCTCTATTTATGGTAGCGCATCCGGACCAGCTCAATCTCAGGGTTTGGGGACTATAGTCTAACTAGAGAACAAAGCCAAACACTACCCAACTAAGTCTTATGTGTCTATCTATTCTGTCCGATAATTTATCCATTATAAATCTAATAACCCAACCCGAATGTTATCATACAATTCACTCTATTTATTACCATACTTAATACAGATAAAATCTCATTTATCCACGCATATAAATATATCAATATTCAAGCGCACAGCCCATTTACCCTGATACACACATATATATAATTCATATATGCATCAAAATAGTGCAATTATACATCAGAGCTGTTTATTTAAAGTTGTTATTTTATTTAATTTAAAAGAGATTTATTATAGTAATTAATATTGAGGTAACACTAGTTTCTTTACCAAGACGCATTCATTGAACATATATTTAGCGTAAACGTTAATTACCTTAAGTACCATCGACCGTTCACACGGTCAAAGACAAGTCCGCATTTATAATTCTCCACGAATACTGGTCTGGTTGATATAACGGATGGCAAGGATTTCCAATATGGTATATCGAATAGCTTATTCTGGAGGTGGAGTAGATGATTCACTCACTTTATGAAAGGGTCCCATTTCATAGATCTTTCGTCGCCATTACACTTGATGAACAAGAACTCTTTTGTATAGCGAAATTCGTAGGTCCACTTCAGATGGGTTCCACGACAACTGTCCACTGGATCGGTTAACGAAACTAGTGCTATTGAATTACCCCTACATTTTGGGTGAGAAACTTCTTAAGAAAATTTTATACGTCCACACACTCCGTAGTCCAAGCCGCGTTTTTTTTCTTTTTTTCTTTTTTCCGCTCTCGAGCCCACAAAAAAGTTCTTTTGTTTTCACTCTTTAACTTTGTAAAATTTTCTTCCAATATCCCTACGCCACTGTCCCGTTCTTCTATTGTTTTCCAAAGATACCCACCTGACCCGTTTTCGGACTTCTTGACGTCAGTTATTACTAAACCGCCTACAGCAACTGATTTATTTCTATTTCTATCTTCATATGTTCAAAAGATTAATTAGCAAAAGAAAACACGTGTTACCGACAATATTATTAACCAGACTTAAAGAAAAATTTTAACGGATAAAATATATACGAATAATCAATTACAACTTATACAGCTCCATATATAATTGCTTGTAACCATCACCGTTAATACATACACACATTTTATACTCACATATACAAATATATTTATATAAGCATACCCACCTAACATTCACACTCTTTGTAACAGGGTTCGAATGACTATTTACATATATATCTTTTCGTATATAGTCGCTCAACATTAACACTCGCAATTAGTAATATATTACATACGCTTGTATTCGAACCCCGTTTGTTACAATATATATATAATCACTGCTCAGTTTATATTAAGATAGCAAATCTTCATACTTTAATGGATAGACTTCAATCCCCTCCAACTCATTAGCCATCCATAACAATAATGTTGGCATCAGCATGGAATTTGGGCATTCCATCATCAGATTTTTCAATGGTATGAATGGCTGAAGAGTTGGAAGATGGGGTAGATTGAAGCCTGTCCATTAAAGTATGAAGATTTGTTATCTTCATATAAACTGAGCACTGATGTATATATATGTGTGGGAGATGACGATCTTGAACAACAGATGAGTCCTGGTTCAGCACAAAATACATATATTGGTGATTATTTATCTTTTCTACATGTGTGTGGTCATGTGTATCAGGGGTACAAGATAGTGTGGGTAGTTGAAGGGTGCTTGAAAGTCTGTGTTCAAATCCTGTATATTTATAATTAAGCTCCAGGTATATGAAGAATGCCTATATTTTAAATATTACACATTAAGCCTGCACCCTGCCCATCCCTCTTCTATGTATTTAAATGGATAAGGTCCTATAAATGAGTGGTCAGAGTGACTTGAGGTCAACTTGGGCATAACAAATTTGGGCATTCCATCATCAGATTTTCAATGGTATTGATGGCTGAAGAGTTGGAGGTTGGAGTAGATTGAAGCCTGTCCATTAGAGTATGAAAATTTGCTATCTTAATATAAACTGAGCACTGATTATATATATGTGTGGTAGATAATGATCTGGATCAACTGATGAGTGCTGATTCAGCACGAAATATGTATATTGGTGATTATTTATCTTTTTCTACATGTGGGTGGACATGTGTAGCAGTGGTATAAGATAGTGTGAATAGTTTAAAGATGCTTAAAAGTCTGTATTCAAATCCCGTTTATTTAAAATAAATAAATAAACACAAATTTTACAATACTTTATAAATTTTAATCACTTTATAATTTTTAATCATTTCTTATTTTGTTATATATACATCAAAATTTGCAGTCCATAATTTAAATAAGTTTGCATCTTTTTTAAATTTAACTTTTAATAATATTGGAAATAATATCTCTGGGTATGAATATATTTAGGCATACATTTATTTTTTATATATTACATACATCAGACTTGTAACAAAGGCAATCCTGATAGAATAATGTATTAAGCAAAGCAAGAAATATATGTTATCTCCTGTTGTATATTCTTCTTATATTTATATTTTCCATAAGAAGACCATTCCATCTTAACCAATATTTTTCTGACTCTTATACATCATAATAATTGACTTTTCTATCTTTTTTTCTTCTTCTAAATATCCAATAAATCAATTCACTTTATCAGATCTTTTTTCAATATCCTTAACACTATCTGGTCATATAGGAATTATATTAAATACTTTTAACTGGAACATCATCAATCCTTTGTACATTTCCTTTTTTCTGTTTCAATTAAAACTTATACGTCTTTTTTTTTTCACTCTGTTTCATTGAGGCCTACTTAATTCTTTTTCCAATAAACATAGATGAAGGTTTATAAGTTTGTATAAGATTTTCTATTTTATCAGTTCATTGCATACACTTTTTTTTACTAATTAAACAACAAAAAGTTATCATATGGTTTGTTTGGGAGATTGAGCACAAAAATTAATTCCACTCAGCTAACTGAAATGTGAGATTTTTTTTTTTTCTAATGTTATACAGTCAAGAATTAATTCTGGAACCATTGATTTTGGAACCCATCAGTTTATGACTGATTAAAAATGTATAGTTCATTAATCATTTTTATTATTGGTTAATTTCTATGACTCTATTTTTCCATCTAATCTATTTTATTCTAGTGTATAGTATGACATTTATGCCATTTAGTTATTAACTTTTGCCTAGGTATCAAAAATCACTATAGTTGTGAACCTTGTGTAATGCATATTTTAATCGCACACCCATATTGTACAAATGCTTTCATTGTATATGTACTTATGCCATAAATTATAAGCATTAAGACATCTTAAAAAATAATTAACAAAATAATTGAATAAGACAGTTATTAAAAAGTTAATGAAATAATAAGGTGAAAGAGAAAGAGCACATTTAAATGTATTGTACTCAAATTTAGATGTGCATTTATATGGATGTGTTTAATTTATCCTTCTCTTTAAAAAAAAAAAAATCCTTTATTATTTTGTAATAAAAATTGATAATGACGAAATGTAAAAGATATAATGTCTATGCAATGTTAAATCTATAAATTTTAAGCATGTTTGCATACACACATAACTGAATGATTTTTCAATTTTCATTAAATTATTTTTTGTGTAGATGTAATTGTAGACATTTCAATTTCATTTTTTACTATTTTGCAAATTGATAATTTTTTTCATTGATTAGTTGGCCAGCTTCGGCATAAAACTTTTTTTTTATTATTTTAAACTAATACATAGCAATATAGTTTGGTGATTTACCGCGAAAATTTTACAACACTATCATGAGTTATGACATAAAATGTGACTGTTTTGTATCGTAATCCATGGTGGCATAACATGCTAACTTTGAATATTGTTTTAAATTGGACAAAATTGCTCTTGAAATATTTAAAATGATTCATATGGCGTTGAAGATGAAAGTCTCAAGAACGGGTGTGCAAGAATTTGTAATGGCAAGGAGGATATTGAAAATGATTCACAAAATATGAAACATATATTTCATATTATAACTCATGATCCAATCAAACTAACATTTTAAAATTTTTGTGGTGAATAGCTAAACTATGTTGCTACATAACTCATGCATTGATTAAGGGATAATACTATAGCCAGCTTGGAGAGAGAATCATTCACCTTTTCATTGAGTCATATTGTAAAATACTTCACAATTTATGTAATGTTTTTGAGATCACTGTGATAGCATTTTATTATGAATTAGAAAAGTAACATTTTTATTAAAATGGCTTCAAAGCATAAAGTTAATAATTGTGGAAAATCTGAAACAAGTCATGAATTTTTTTATTTTTAAAATCATACTGATTTCTGAATCTAATAACTATTCTTTACTTGTATTTTTATTGCCTACCAGAATATTCTTTTGAATTTAATTATTTTTTAATCTTTACTAACTATCATGTATTGCAGATGTATCTTTCACAGGTTCATTTTTATAGAATATCCAGCCGGGGCGTGTATAGGACTTTTTTCCCCCAAAATTAAATCCGGTTTTTTTTTTTTTTAAACACAGGCTTGGTGGAAATATTATCATTTTTAACTTTAAGCATTGATTCCACCTTAAAAGAAATTTTAATTTTTACATTCCTAACACCAATATACTGTCAAGAATGTAATCTTATTAATAAATAAGTCAATAAAATGACTCCAGTTATATTTTGAAATGTATGGATTTCTAATTTTTTATTTAATATTTTTTTTAAAACTATTGTTATTTAACCAGCAGATTTTAAAATAGTGGCTTCTGTTGACTAAACTGTATTAACCAGATCTATATTATCTTTATATGCAGTCTTTTCTAGCTTTCTTTTGCATTTCAATCCATCATTAAGCCTTTTATAATCACTTCTACATTTTACAGACATCATGTTTTTCTTTTTCTTTTTTTTTTGCTTTATTATTTTTAATCATTATTTGTCTCTTTTGACTTTTAAATATTTATTAATTTGTTGTTATATTTTACTTGAATTATTTTGTCAATCAAATTACCACAGGTAGAATAATATTAATTCAAATATCTATTATTCAAAAACTTTTTCTAAATAAAATGTTAAAGATGAATTTTAACATTTTACAATAAATAAATTGAACACAAATTTGCATTAAAATTTAAAAAATGATCAATAAGCCTAAGAAGTGTTGTGAGCTACCGGTTTTTATTTTATCTTAATCCAGTATCTTTTTAATTTATGATTAATGTTATTATTATTTTTTAAAAAAGATTACATCCAATTGTTAAGTAAAGGAGGGCAGAAAAAAAATCAGCTAAGAAAAAATAAGATTTTCACAGCCTTCTTACATTTTTTAAAAAAAGTTGCATTGATTTGCTAAATGAAAAGCTGGACTCCATTATTATTTTAATTAGTGCCATAACATTTTTTTTGTACAAATATAAAAACAAGTTATATTTGTATTTCAGAGTTTATATTGTTGTCAGTAAAATAAATTGATGCACTACGTTGAAAATGCATATATAAAGCAAACACATAATATAATAAAAATATCATTATATGACAGCAATAATTGTATATATATTATAAAAGTAAGACAAAAAAATTTTTTTGTTCCAAATATTTTTTTTTCCTTATCAATGAATGGAAATTATTTTAAACATTTAATTTACATTGCATACATATGTGACATCTATCTTTTTTATGTATAAAATTAATTTTGGAATCAGTTATAATAACAATACAATGTGTACAGATGGGGAAAAAACTATATAAATGTATACTATGTTATATATAGAGTTCACAAAATAAGCTCTTAATAAGCTTTGTAGAATATCCCCAACCCCAGAACGGTTTCTGCTACTGGCGTCGTCATTGAGATGCTAGGATATTCAAGCATTGGATTAAAAATACTGAGACAAGCCTAGCATTTTGTCTAATGTATAACTATTAAGTAGAAAATCTGAAATTTTCAGACATCCATATGTCTTCCAATCCAGCTATCTAACTTAAATAGCCATATGGGATTGAACTAAGTTTAGATACACCATATATTAATAGCTTTAGTGATATAACATCATCAAAGCCTTAATAGCAAAGAATAAAATTACAAAAAAAAAAGTCAGATGTCATGTGACCTAATTTAATAAGCTTGTATTTACAAATGTTATATATAGAGCTTGCAAAATAAGCTCTTAACAAGCTTTGTAGAATATTCCCAACCCCAGACCGGTTTCTGTACTGGCATCGTCAGTGAGGTGCTAGGATATTCAAGCATTAGATTAAAAAGACCAGGACAAGACTAGCACTTTATCTAATGTATAACTATTAAGTAGAAAATCTGAAATTTTCAGATATCCATATATCTTCAAATCCAGCTATCTAACTTAAATAGCCATATGAGACTGAACTAAGTTCAGATACACCATATATTAATAGCTTTAGCAATATAAAATTGCCAAAGCCTTAATAGCAAAAAATATAATTGCAAAGAAATCTAATCATATATCACATGACCTAATTTAACAAGCTTGTATTACAAATGTTATCTTTTTCTATTGAGCTTGCCAATAGCTGTTAACAAGCTTTTCACAATATCTCCAACCCCAGACCCATTTCTGCTATAATTGCAAAGAAATCAAGTCATATATCACATAATCTAATTTAACAAGCTTATATTACATGCAGAAACAGAAACTAGTCTGGGTTGAAGATATTCTGAAAAGCTTGTTAAGAGCTATTGACAAGCTCATTAGATAATATTAAATTTATTGTAAATATTACTCATAGCTTGTTTGTTTTCAGTTATTATTAGGTATTATCAACATATCTAGAATAATGTATTATATCTTGAGATTTTTTTAAAAATTGTTTTAATTTCTAATTCATTTATAAATATTGATGACATTAACCTACTAATTCCACACTCCAGTTTTCATTATTGTATTTAAAACATAAAGTATTATGTACTAATGTTGAATTTTCTTCTATAATTCATGTAATATTTATATTATTTATGTATAGAGATAGTTTTTGTATTAATATCTCTATAGTTTAATTCTTGGAATATTTGTGAAAATATTTTAGTTTCTATTCACTTTTATATTATTTAATTTATTTGTAATAGCATTTGTGTTTTTAATTTAAAATTCCCCATAATCATAAATATTTGCTATTCATTTATTTAAATATTCTAAGGAGAAGATAATCAAACATCCACACATGAGTCATACTATAATATTTAATTAGTGATGTTAAATATGAGTAAACTCTCGATCCAAGTCACAACATAAGATAAAGACTTTGAAAAGATAAGAATGGCCATCTTATCTTCATACTGTAGTACAATTACATAGGTAAATCATAAGCATCTTGGAATGAGGGCATGAATATATTAAATTTCTCACTTTACTTATATTTCTTTTTTATATCCTATTAACACTTGCAAAATATTGAAATTTACTACTTATCAATATTATAGGATGTTATACTTAATGTAAATAATTAAGAAATTTTTATAAGTGCAGTGTCAAGTTGTAATTCTAAGGAGAAGGTAATCAGTCTTCCACACATGTGCTATACTACACTATTCAATTACCAAAGTTGAATACAAGTAAACTCTCAATCCAAGTTACAAGATAAGGACTTTGAAAATATAAGAACAGCACATGGGTGGAGGTTTGATTATTTTCTTCTTAGAATACAGCTTTACAACTTTGCTAGTAAAAATTTCTTGATTATTTACATTAAATATAACATCTTTTAATATTGACATGTAGTAAATTTTATTATTTTGTAAGTATTAATAGGATATAAAAAAAGAAATGTGACTTTGAAAATATAAGAACAGCACATGGGTGGAGGTTTGATTATTTTCTTCTTAGAATACAGCTTTACAACTGTGCTAGTAAAAATTTCTTGATTATTTACATTAAATATAACATCTTTTAATATTGACATGTAGTAAATTTTATTATTTTGCAAGTATTAATAGGATATAAAAAAAGAAATGTAAGTAAAGTGAATAATTTAATATATTCATGCTCCTGTTCCAAGATGCTTAAGATTTGCCTATATAATTGCATTTAGCTATGAAGAGAAAATGGCTATTCTTATCTTTTCAAAGTCTTTATCTTGTGACTTGGATTAAGCGTTTACTTGCATTTAACATCGCTAATTAAATATTATGGTACCGCTCATGAGTGAAAGTTTGATTACCTTCTCCTTAGAATTACAGCTTGACACTGAGCTACTAAAAATTTCTTGATTGTTTAAATATTATAAATAATAATAGCTCTTATAAAAAATTATTTTAGTAACATAATGGACTTGTTGTTCTGTGAATGAGTGTATAACAAACATATATAATCATCTACATTTAGTTTGTGATCATAGAATATTTTTTCTTTGTTCCAGATGATAATAATATTTTTAATCTAGTTAATATTTTATTGTTTAGTATGGAATTTATCTTTATTGTTATATAGATATTTTAAAGATATTGTATAGATCCTTATTATTTTTTTAGTCAGTTGCAAACTATATATATATATGCAGGTAAAGTAACTTTTAAATAACCTACTGCAGGTCAAAATCTTCTTCAGCAATTCTGCATAGAAAATCAATGAAGGAAAAGGCAGTACTCATCAGGTTTCAATGTTTCATCCTTGGTTTACTTCTAGTTAATAATAATTAGATCCCCGTTTATAACCCAATATTAGATGGTTATCTGGATTGAACATGGACATAAGCATAAAAACTGTCCAATAGATTTCTTGATCAGGAGTTCACAGGAAATTTGAACACTGAAAAGAATTGGAGCTACAATATATGGAATTTGAGCTTATACAGTGCATCACAAAATCCTGCAATAAACTAATTACATGTGTATGCAGCATTTATTATTAATATTTATAAATTATTATTTTTTTAATATTAAAAGTAATAGATTTATAAATTGATGAATTGAAAATGAATATAATTGCATGTAAATTATTAATGCTTAATGGGAAATAAACAAAACTAATATTTTATATAAAAAAAATAGCTAACATTTAAATATAATCTCTGCATTTTTTTGTTTACTATTTATAAGAATTTTTTTTTTTCTTTTAAATAAATATTTTAATCTAATATATATGTACTTAAATTTCTATTTTTAATTGTTTTTTATTTTATTTTGGAAATTAATTTTAAATTATTAATTACTTTATTTGCTTATTTATGGTTTTTGTAAGTCAGTCTAATCCAAAATTCAATCTTATAATTTTGACACTATATAATATAAAGTTATGTAAATTTATCATTGTGTTTTTGCTCTGATCATTATTATTTAAGAAAAATGTTTTTGCTGTAATTATTGGAACCCTGAGAAATGAATTTTATCAATGAATAGCAAAATTATTGTCTGCTATTATATATTGAGTGTTGTTCATTATAACTAATTAAATTTTTGAGGCATATTAATAACAAGAAGTAAAATAATATCCTTGCAAATAATGTAACGTTTGAGCAAACATTTAAGAGATGTCAAGTACTATTATATTTTTCTTACATTTAGCTTTTTTCAAGCGTTGGCGGTTGAGTGGTCAGCACAGTTGCCTTACAAGCGGTTGTCTCATGTTAGCGGGTTTGCTTCCCGGCCAATGCTATGACACATGAAAAAAAAAAGGGGACTATAAAATTTATTTGTTCACAAGAGAAGAAAAAAGTGGACCATAAAATTTATTTGTTCACAAGAGAAGAAAAAAGTGGACTATAAAATTTATTTGTTCACAAGAGAAGAAACAAATGAACACTAATAGGACACGAATGAAACTGTTAACCAATATTTTTTTTTGAATATTCATAAATAAATTGCATTTAATTTTTTTTAAGCATTAATTTTTTAATTATATAATTTAAAATATTTTTTCTACATTTGTGTGTGTATATATATCATTTTACAGTTCAACCTGCATTTCAGTTATAACATAAATAATCATTTTTAAGGCCTTTGTACAGTTATTTTTACTACATTTATTTAATTAAAGATAAAATGTAATGAAAGTAATTGTAAAAGGGAATTGGAAATAGACTTTGAAAATGGCCATATATATGCTAGAAATGTAGGTGGGATAGATATATATTTGGATGTAGAGAAATTTCACAATATAATGAATAACATTTATAAAGGAAGTAAATATTGAAACCTAATTTTTATATACTGAAATTAATGGGCAGATTTTTAAAGAAAAAAAAATCTTTTAAAACAATATTCACTAATCAATTATCATTAGTTTTTTAAAAATTGATCATCTTTTTTAAGTAATATTCACTAATAAGTTGTTTAATTTAGTTAAATTAATAATATTTTAAAATCAATATTTGCTAATAAGTTGTTTCATTTTACTAAATTAATATTGTACAGTAAGTAGTAAGCAATCATTTTGAATTTTATTTTGCTTTAATTATGATTTTAGGACACCCCCCCCCCCCATTATAATTATTTGAGTGATTTTTTTCAAATTTATAAAATTTGCTTATGAAAAAAAGACCAATAAACAAGCTTTTGGAATAATGATATCCTGCTTGTATTTAAAAAAAAAAAGATTTTTTTTCTCTCTTCTGATTTCAAAAAAGATATTTTCAAAACACTATTTATTTTATATATTTTTCCTATTTATTATTTATAAATCCTAGCACATTTTAAATAAAGTAATAATTGTTAAAATACAAAAATAAATAAAACCTGGACAATATTTATAAATATATTTTCCAATTTCTGATAAAAGCACAAATATATGCATATATTTTCTTTTATATATAGTGGAGAATATAGATTTATTATTATTTTCTAATAAGACATAGATACATATATACATTAATAATCATGTATTATTAAGTGTTAAGACCATTTTCTACCTAGATTTTTTTGTTAAGGTATTTTTCATTTTGCTTGAAGAGGGAGTAAAGGTATTTTTCTCTCCCTCTCTCAAAGCCATGGAGACATTTAAATAATAGCAGCAAAAGATTCTCATGAGAAAATTGTTTTATAATCTTATCAAAAAGATAGCAAAAATAGTTTATCCAATTTCTAAGTGCTACAGAAAAGGTCCTTTTAATCATTTTTGAATCCTCAATAGAGATCTTTGCATGGTTGAAGAGACCAAAATGTCTTTTAAGTTCCTTCAAAATTAGATTAAATTATTTGGATGCAGTTATACTTTTTAAAGTTATATAATTTTAATTGAATAAATGATATGTTCACATTTGCATAAAAATATTTTTGCATGATACTTTTTTATTGACATATTTTTGAAAGAAAACATGGGATTATCTTATAAAGGTGAGTAAGCAGAATTGTATAATGGTCAATTGTTAAATTAGTGCTTCCCTCTATCCGTTAAACGTCAAATTATTTTTTGAATTATTTTGAAAATTTTTCCCTATTGTTTTTTTTTTTAAGTATGGAGTATTTTTAAAAATATTTTTATTATTTATTATATAATTCTTAAGCAGAAATACGGTTATTAATAGAAAAAAAAAGTATTTTTTTTTTATTAACTGCAGATTGCTTGCATTATAGCAACGATGTGTGGTGTTAAATAAACGAAGTTTTTTTTTTTTTTTACACAGGGTTCCCAACCTTTTTTATGCCCGCAGCCCTAAAAATTTTTAATATGTTCTCATACTCCTTAAAGTAATAATTTATTTAAGAATAAAAGTGAAGATGACCAAAACAAATTTGTATAATCAATTTTTAATAATATACAAACAAAAATAAAACATCGAAAAGAAAAAATATTACAATAAATTAAAAATTGCATAAACCCTACAAAAAAATTATAGCTAATGTTCAAATATTCATAAGCCAATTTAAATTTAGTGACGTTTGTTCCTGTTTATTGCATAAAAGTTTTTCCAAACATGGCACTTTGTTGCTGATATCAATCCACATGTTTGCTTGTGCACCCAAACGATTTTTAGATTTTGTCTTTATTGACAAAAGGACACTAAATCCAGACTCACATAAGTATGTCATTGCAAATGGGATGAGCATAGTTAGTACTTTTTCCAAAGTATTGGAAAAGTCCATTGCTAAACACCAATATTGTTCTAAAGTTTTGTTTTTAAATTGCATCCACAATACTCATTCACTTTTGAATGATTAAATAAATCATTTTGAGTTAAACATAACTAATAATAATAATAATGATCTTATAAATTAGATTGTTTTCATCCAATAAGAAAATTATGCACTTCTAAATTAACCTATTTATCGTAATAAATAGATATATAAAAATATATTACTTAAGTGTTAAATCTAAACCTATTCATTTTCCACATTTCGATGGAGAATACTAAGGAAAAAAAAATAAACCATACAAAATATATCTATATTAATAATAATGTGTTTTGACCTTTCTCTTTATTTATTTATTTTATTAAAAGTCCTATGTAAGTTAAAGTTCACTACTATTTTCAATTCTTATTCCCCAGCAATTTCGATGAGAAGACAGTTAAAAGAAATATTGCCAAAAGAACTACTACTTTGGGCAATAAAGTAATTTTAAAGTTGGTTTAGTTTATTATTCAAGTGCTTATATTCTTTAAGATAATCATGTTAAATATAGGACATAAATTGGAAATGTCTTAACCGATCAGGTGGTTGATACTTCTTTCCTCCAGAGATTTAGTTAAGTTGTTGTCTTCTGTTGCTTTCTCTCCTTTTAAATATACATTTTGGTTTTGATGACTCTATAGCCAATGAACTGGAGACTGGTAGACAAAGAAGGCTTGGCAAAATTCCAAACAAGCCAAGTTTTTTAGCCACACATTTTCATTGTTTACTCATACATTATAAAGATTTTCTTCATTTATAATTTAGTAATGTTAGTGAAAAATAGTAGAATGTAAGTAAAGCAAAAGAAGAAACAATAATAATAATGTCTTTTTTAAAAAAATGTCTTTGTCTTCAATTCCCTTATTGCATCAGTATCTCCATAGCATTGTTGTCTGTATAGATACACACACCAGATGATAATCTTTTAGAATCTTCCAGTGTCTAAATGCAGCATTAAATATTTGTAAAATAAATAAATGACTTTCAAATAAATAATCTTAAATATAAAATGTTATGTATACAAAAAAAAAAAAAATTAAAATATTTCCCAATCTTATTTATAAACTATTTGCACACACACATTTTATAACTATAACTAAAATAAAAATGTTTAATAATAATAATTTAATCTATAATTTTATTATTCTTTTACAGTGATATTATATCGCATTCCCAATGCAAAATGTAAACAAAATATTGATTTTAAGCAGATAATACTATGAAAATTAAAACTTTTAATTGACACACAAAACAAAATGTATATAAATAATTTCAAATGCATATAGATTTCTTTCAAAAAAATAAAAATATTTGTACAACTTAAATAAATAATATCTCTCCATTTATAATTTCAAAAATATATTTATATAATTATAAATACATAAGAAAGTAAAGTACTCATACTTATGACAATCCATCCCGCTCGATGGTGCTGTTGCTAGTCAAAAACAAATAGATATAATGTTATCGGGCTGATTTACATTTTTTTATTATTTAAACAAATAAATATAACTTTGTTGTTTTATTTTTTAAAAATATTACATTTTTCTAATTATTTATTTATTCAAAAACATTTAGATTTGACTTCATTCTTTTATTTCTTTAAAACATCTCATTTTTCCTCAAATAACGCTTTCATAAGTTTCTTTTCTTTTATAATACATTTCTTTTTTAAAAAAAAAAACATTATTTTCTAAATTACAGTTTTTAATTACGTTATACATTCCAGCACATAGTGATGGACTGTGCAGGGGAGGCGATCCTTCATTACTCTGATCGAACCAAGCTTATGATTTCCAAAACAAACTTGCAACCACAGACATTTGATTTGTCTCGTAGCTGTTCTTTATGAAACAACATTATTTAATCAAATGGAGTAATTACATTTTAAAATTACATTATACATTTCAGCGCATAGTGCTCCACCACAGCCATTTTATTACTCTGGTAGCTGTTCTTGCGCAAAACTGCCTTTTCGTGTGAATTCTCTGAAATGATGCTGGGACCTACTCTTTTGAAATTGTTTTCTCCTTCAAAGATATGTAGGAAGGTGCGGCAACAGGCTTACAAATTATTACTATGCAAAAGTACATCAGGTAGTATGTAACATCATTACTTCGAATGCACATTAAAACAATTATGGCTAGTTGAATTCTATAACCCTCACATTGTACGGTAGTGATCTGTGAAGTGTGCGCTAGTTGTATAGTGATGCGAAGCACATTAGCATGCTGTAATAATTGTGTGCAACGCAATGTAGGCCTGCATTGGCTAATATGTACACAACTGTTCTATAGGCTATAAGTTTGGCTGCATAAATGGCATATTTCTGTGCTTTTGCATGGAAACAGCTCCATCGAGTGGAATGGATTGTCATAAGTATGAGTACCGAAAGTAATTATTATAAATATACAGGGAAATTATGAGATATTTCTTTAGGTTTGAGATAAATAACAATTCCATCCCCCTTCTTTATTTATTTCTAAACTAAATATTGTAAGAGTTGAAGTAGGGACTCAATATTTATGTATAAATGGTAATATAAACAAAAAATAAAATAAAAGTAAATTAGGAATGAATTTAGTAAACATATATATGATTTCCTGAAGGTTTGTGATGATGGTGTTCTAATTGTTTTTTTATGTTGGACTATTTCCAGCATCTAATATGAGTATTGAATGTCTTTAGAAAAATTTAACTTTATTTAAATATTCTAAATACATTCAACTGTTAGTAATATCACACCAAACAGGTTAGTTTATACACAATGTTTCGAGAGGTATTATTCTCCCCTCTTCTTCAAGTGTTGCTGGCCTGACCAGTGACAGTACTAGCATGGGATTCGAAACTGGACTCTTAGATTCTTGAGTATTGAATTTTAAGATAATGTTCTAACCTACTGAGCCATTCTGCCAAAGGCAACAGTCAGTAGAAATTTCATATACTTATCTATGAAGTTCGTCCTGATTTCTCCACTTTTTCCTAAGAGCAGAGTTGATTAGTGGTTTCCATACATTATATATAGTCACACTAGATTGGCTTATGGGATTTTTTGTCATTGTCATTTCAGCAACTTTTTTACATTTTCTTCTTTGTACCTTTTCTTCTCTATCCAATATTTTTATATTTTCCCAATTGAAGCAGACCATGTATGTGCCAATGAAAGTTGGGGAAAATACAAAAATATTGGATAGAGAAGAAAAGGTACAAAGAAGAAAATTTAAAGAAGCTGCTCACATGACAATGGCAAAAAATCACATAAGCCAACCTAGTGTGACTATACATAATGTACGGAAAACACTCTTAAGAAAAAATGGTGAAATCAGGATGAAAAATTACTACAGACTGTTACCTTTGGCAGGATGGCTCAGTTGGTTAGAGCATTACCTTAAAATTCAATTCTCAAGAATCTAAGAGTCCAGGTTCGAATCTCATGCTAGTACTGTCACTGGTCAGGCCAGCAACACAGTTAAATGTATTTGGAATATTTAAATTAAATAAAATTTTTCTAAAGACATTCAATATTCATATTAGATGATGGAAATAGTTCAGTATAAAAATATTTATATATATATATATTGATAATATTTTGGTTTTTATTTAAATTTGTTGGGTTTTTTAAAATAATTTTTATTTTTTACACATTTTTTTGTTTTATAGTTTTTATATGGTTACATTATTTATGGTAATATACAGTCAATATTATATTGGTTATATGTTGTTAAAATTAATTTTAAGAAAAAAATATTTTTTGTTCTGTTAATATTTGGCTGAGAATAATTAACAAGTGAATATAATTTTTTTTTGGAAATCATTATCATTATTGTTTATACTATATGTTTATCTTTAGATATTTAGATAATGAGAGAAATTTTAGCTCTTTTTAAGCTGATGAAATGGAGGGAAAGAGTCGGAAACTAAATTAATAGGTAAAATTTTACACATTGGCAAAATCGATGGGGGGGAAGGATATACCTTTAAAATCTAATAACATTGAGCCCATACATTTTCTTAATTCTAAGGTTAGGCATAAACATTTACGTGTGAATAATGAATACTGCTTTAATATTTCATTATTTATTTAAATATAAGTATTTCACATGGAAAATAAAATATTAAAAAGTAGTGTCTCTTATAAGTACAGCAAAATAAAGCAAGTATTTTAGATTATAGTTTACTTATCCAAAATAAATGCTTCTTTATTATTGTTTTATAATATTAATAGTTATTGAATTGTTCTTAGCTAGAGGGGAAATTAAAAGGAAACTCATAAATTCATACTATTCAGCATTTGGCTAGTGTAATGGATATTGCCATTTCTGCTGAAGAAACCATTGTTTTGCAGGGATCCACTGTTTTACCTGTATCTTTTATTTGAGTGTGTGTGTATATATTTATTGCAGCAGTCTGTAAGCTGTATGTTTGTGTATATAGCTTTTTAAAAAAATAATAATAAAAAGAATTTTTTTAAAGACAAGATTCAAAAGATCTTAAATTATATTTAAAATTATGGATTTTATATTTTTCAATATATGTAAGTAAATTAATTTGAAAGTAGAAAAGTAAATTGTTGAGGATTTTTTTTTTTAATTAAAAAGGGAGAAATGAGAATGAATCAATTAAGGAGTTTGAATAACAGAAAAATAACTAATATTTATTGGAAAGCAAAAGATTTTTTTTTTAAAAAAAAATAGAAATACAAAGTTAGAGAAAAGGTACCAAAAAGAAATTTAGCCACTTGAATAGAACTTACAATTGTAAATACTATCATTAATTGTGTATTTTCCAATTGTTTTTAGAGAACAGCTAAGCTATTGTACACTTTGGATGGATCACCATATCAAAGTCATTGTCACTTAAACAATCAAAAAGGATAGGCAACCCTACCATTATGCATTTACCAAGAATTAACCAGCCTCTACTGTAAATGAAACTTTGAAGCTTAATTAAAGTTTATTATTTGTCTGGAAAAATATCAGTTCTTGCCATCACATAACTCCAGAAAATATAAAGTCACTGCACCCGGTCTTGTAAAGGCACTGGGCTTTTTTTAATTGGTTGCTCTAACACATTTTTTTAAAGATTTAGTGCAAATTAAATAAAAGATTTTAAATATGAGAATTGAAAGACTGTTGTTATGACAGAATACAAAAACTCTGGGTCCTGAGCTCTTCGTTTTTGTAGTAATTTGTTGCTTTAACAATTTTTTTAAAAAATTCATGTAAATTAAACAAAACATTTTAATATTATATAAATAAATTTCTGAATTTTAATAAAGCTAAATTAAAATTTACATTTTTAAATGTATCTATTATATTTGATAGCTTTATGGCTTCAAATATATAATTACTGGAGTGATCTCTGAATTAACAGTTACCATTTATTAATTGCTAAGTATGTCATATATCCAAACTATGTTAGAGGATTGACAGACTGTGAAAGCACTGAGTGCCTTTATGTTGAATTTCGAATTGGCATTTGTGGCTGTTTCTGCAGTTGGCTGGGATGGAATACAGACAGTTGTTTTTTTAATTGTTTGCTTTAACAATTTTTTTTTACGATTTAGTATAAATATGTTTTTTTTATTAAACATTGCTAATTTTTAAAAGTTCATTAACATTGCTAAGTATGTCATTCATCTGAACTATATTAAGCGATTGACAGATCATGAAAGTATGGAATGCCTTAATGTCACATTATGAATCAGCATTTATGGCTGTTTCTGCAGCTGGATGAGAACTTTTACTGTCAAATATATATCTCTGTAGTTAAGAGCACTCATACTGATTATATTCACACTGTTTTTTATTTAATGGCAGAATTACTTTCTTCGCATAAATTTAATATTTGTTACGTCATCGGACAAACATTCATCAGTCAGACAACAGAGAAAATATAGATTATATATATAATTGAATATTAAGAAGGAAAAAATCTAGTGCTGGATTGATTTTATTAATAGGATAATTGAATTTCATCTGATAAAATATGCCTTAATAATAGTTATTATTTCATTTAAATCTATCAGTTCAGTTATTTAAAAATAAATATATGACTTTCCTTAGTTGTGTAATAATAATTTTAATGTTTTCTTTCTAAATTTGTATGTGTCAAATACATTTATGAAATTTACATACATATACAAACTAACTTAGTAATTCATTTTACAAGAAAGTTGATTCATCAATTGTTTTTTTTAATCTTTTTATTCTTCAATATTTATATATGTGTAAATAAAATATTTCATGAGCATATTTTTAAAAATTTTTTTCAAGATTTTGTAAAAATTTGTTTTAATTCGGGGGGGGGGGGGTATTTTTAAATTCTATCATTGATTTATTGATCTTGTCTAATTTTCAGAATAATTGTTAGTATTATTATTTAAATGAAATAGTTACATTATTATGAAATATTTTAATCATATATTATTAAATGATTTATCTTAATGTTTTTTTTCTGTTCAGTTTTATAATTTATCTTAATGCCATGAGTCTAACCCAGGTTAGTTCTGGTCAGAAACAGAAAGCAGTAAACCATATTAACTCCTTAGATACTGAAAATGCCATATTGAGTTTTTATGTATCTGATGATAATGCAATTTTCACAATAATAATGCATCATAATAAAAAAAAAAAAGTTCTTTAAAGCTAACATTCCAAAAAGAACAGTAAAGCTATTAAAATATAATAATCGAAAAAATAAAAAAAAATGAATTTAAATATTTTAAAATTAATTAATTTTGCATTAATAAATTGTATATTTTGGTATGTAAGTTTTAAGATTAGCACATTTCTAATGTAAAAAATAAAGAATTTAAATATTTTAAAATTAATTAATTTTGCAGTTGTTCATAAAATTTTATATTTTAATATGTAAGTTTTAAAACTAGAATATTTTTAATGTTTTAAAATTAAACTACATGTAATTATGAAACGATTGGAATATAAAAGTATAACTAATTAAAAATATGACTAATTAGTCATTATTAATAACTTTTAAAAAAAAATGAAAATGGAGGGTTTCAAATACCCAACACTATAGCATTGTTTAATGGATCTTTTTCTCTCCCCTCTTAAAAAAAATTGCTTCTGATATAATTTATTTTTATATATTTATTTTAATAATAATATTGTTTAAAGAAGAAAGTCAATGTGTAAGATAGTATCTGAATTTGATGGTTTACGTATGTATACATATGAACAGCTATCGAAAGCAAATATATTGTTCAAATTATTATTTGGCCTATTTTCTTTACAAACTAATATTTAAAAAATATCTATTATCATACTGATAATTTCACTGTTCTTTTATAATTAAAAACAGCTTTTTTTATGAAAATGGTTGTTTACTTACAACACTTTACTTACACCACTAAAAAGTATAATAAATATAATAATTAAGCTAATATGTAAAACCATAACTAATACCATAATGATAGTTGCAATGTTCTTTTATGATTAAAAATAATTTTGCATGAAAATTACAACATTTAAATTAAATTTAAGAAATGATAATAAATGGACATTTGAAATGTTAAACCTGATTCTAAAAGATTGTAAAAGACCTAAAAAAAGACCACATGTGAAATGGATGGAAATAACAAAGTGTGCTGGGGTTGTGTGGAGAAGAATGGCTAGAGATCAGAGAACATGAATTGAACTTAGATAGCCTTTATCCTGCAAAGGATCAATAATGGTTGAAAATGATGAAGATGATTACATCATTAAAAATGTATAATAAATATGAACAATTAAAATTATATCTAAATTCATTCATTAAATTTACTGTAAAAGTTTTCTACAGCGATTGACCTTTTTTATGTATATATTAAAAAATATATCTCATTAAAATCATGATAAAATGAAAACTATATGTCAGATAGCAATCTTTTTTTTTTTTTTTTGCTAAAATTGCATAAAATTATCTATAAAATTATATTAGGCACATGCATAGGGTGTATGTTTTTTTTTTTAAAGATTAGTGCAAATATGACTAAGAAGAAAATGTATGACTGACTATGCTGTTAAAAGCAATATATAAAAATGAAGTTAAAGGGGCCTGAAATGCTGATATCTCTCTTAGTCATTTATAATCAAGTGTGACCAAAGAAATTAAATATTATTTTTAATTAATGGTCATGCAGCTAGATAGCTGGTCTATCTTTTCCCTTTATTCTGATTATTGGAATTAGTACTTTTGATGTTTACACATTAAATTTTCATCATCATTAGCAGTATCTACAGTTAAATGCAGATACATCTCTGTAATTTCTTCATCATTACATGGTGCACTAAATTATGGTTATTGATTATGATATGTTTAATCATCGTTGTCTGATCAGTATCATTAGTGGATGATCTGGAGGTTTTGATCCTATTTTATCCATTTCTTTCCATTATTTTGTTACGTCATTGATATGATCAGGTAGTCATTATGATTTTTCCTCTCAATACTCATTCCATTACAATGCATGTATATATTTACACACATATATTTGTCATGTGTTGGACTATCAAAGACAAAGTCAAATCTTAAATAAATCTTGAGCACTACTAACAGTTACATTGTAGAAGAATGATCCAAAAGCATATAGAAAATGTATTTTGACTAGATAGACTTTGAGCTTTTTGCTTAAACTGTAGATTTTCCCAGTATGAAAATTGGTTATTTCACATGATTTCAATTCATGTTGTATTTAAGAACATAATAAATATAGGGGATTTGAACTCAGACTTAGACTTTCAAGCCACTTCAACTATCCACAATATATACTACTGATACCCATAACCACACACATGCAGAAAAGAAATAATTACCAATATACATATTTTGTGCTGAACCAGCACTTATCAGTTGGTCCAAATTATCTACGATATACAATCAGTGCTCAGTTTATATTAAGATAGCAAATCCTTATACTTCAATGGACAGGCTTCAATCTACTCCAACCTCCAATTCTTCAGCCATCCGTATCATTGAAAATTTGACGATAGAATTCCAAATCCCATGATGATGCCAATATTTTTATCATGCCATGTTGACAGAATACATGTATAGGTGATTATTTATCTTTTCTGCATGGGTGTGGCCATGTCTATCAGTAGTATGAGATAGTATGGATGGTTGAAATGGCTTGAAAATCTGTTCACATTCCCTATATTTACAATTCGGCTCCAGGTATAAGAGTGCCTAGTATTTCAAATCTTAAAAACATAATGTAACATTAAGCATGTTTTATATGTAAGACGCAATCGTACAATCTATTTTAATGTCTCAATAGATTTATATTCAATAGTTAATGAATAATATTGCAAATTTACTAATTCTTCTAAGAATATTTATAATAGAAAAAGGAAATACACTTACTGCTTTTTATAATAGTGAATTTTAAATAAATGTAGAATATTAACAATTTATAGGAAACAAGTTTTGTTAAGTCAATTTTCTGATTCATTTGGTAAATGAACTAAAATGCATGCTTTGTATAGTGTCATAGCAATGTCAAATACTGTAATACTGAATACATTTCATAAGAATGAAATAATATCATTCATATTTTCAAAATAAAATACATCACCATTAGTTATAAAATGACCTGTTCAGCAGCATCTGAATCATTTTTTTTATACTATAATAATGAAAGGGAATACTCATGTTTTACTTAAGATTTGAGATTATATGAAGTTAAAATTTGCAATGATTTTTATAAATATATTTAGGTGCAACATTATTATCATTATTAAATACTGATTTTGGCAAGATCATTTGATGAAAGTAGCCTTTATCATATTTAATTTTATATATAGATATATATTACTTTTTGGAGTGGTAAAAGTGCACTCTGATCATAGTTTGGTTAACTTTTTACCACAACCATCAAATTAAAATTGTACTTAATGAGTTTGTAGTATTTTTTTTATTGTAGTCTTTGGGTAATTTCTCAGCTTTTTTCTTTAAAACAACTCTGAAATTATATATATAAGAATGAATTTATTTTCATATGTCTTGTTAACAATTGCTTTATTTTTTGACATTGAATACAAAGTATTTTGAATAAAGATTTCATTTTTAATATATCTTCAAAATTTCCCAAAGAAGATTTTTTTATTTTTATTCAATGTTGAACTTTATTCATCCAATAAAAGGTTAGGTACATTATAACTTGCAACTTAGGTGACAAGATAAAATCAATAAAATTGGTATAAAGACATCTGAAAAAAATTTTTTGTAAGAAACATAATTATTATAAAAAAAAAGTTTTACAAATTGGCTGTAAATGGTTGAGAAACAGGAATATTTAGTGTCTCCCATGTATCCTCATGGAGTTTAATGTAGGAAACTTTGCAGTCCCTTGCTTTCACTGTCTTAATAATACCCAACAAATTACTAAGTAGATTCTCTGAATTTCTGCTGAACGTGACATTGCACCTAAGGATCCACAGTGAATAGTTCAGCATAATAGAGAGTCTTATTACTGAGAAAACACCAGCCTGAATGCAGTCTTGAATGTTGGAAAATTCTGTCCTTATATGATATCCAGCCACTGATTACTGATCTACACTGCTGTAGAGTTTTGCACCCAGATAGAAAGTTCTGCAGTGTTTCACTTTCCCCACTGCACATTTGACATTCAGTATCTATTTTGTCAAACCCTCTTTTATTGACCAAGAATTTATTAGTTGGTAAAGAGTATACATTTATTTTTTAAAATAAAGTCTAAATATTTAGCCTCAAGCTTCCATAGTTTGAAGTGTTTAATGATGTATTCATTGCTAATCTTGAAAACAGTAAAGATTGTGACGAAGGACTGACATAATAATTGATGAACGTCCCAATATTTGAGCTTATTCTTAATCGCTCCCACAATTCCAGCATTAGTAACCAAGTTGACAAACATATCAGTCCAGGGGAGGGATTGACCTTGAGGTGGTCGGGTATCAGTGGGGGTGACCAGGGATAGATAAGCATCCTCCGAGATTATTTTTCTAATTGTGACAAGCATATATGTGCTCTCTGTACTAGAAAAGAAGAGATGGTCTGCAGGTATAATCCATTGAGTTTTTTAGGTAGGTGTGCCTTCCTGAGGCTGATTGTGACAGTTTTCTTTCTCCAGAAGAATCCAGAACATAGGGAATTAATTTTTGTTATGAAGGCCTTGATGGAGAGGTTGATTGGAAGGAAGTAATTTATTTTAGGGAATATTGATGAGTTGAGTATTGTGATTTTGCCATAGAGTGGCAGGTATATGCCAGAAGGTGATTTAACCCTTTTCCTGCCTCCTACGAGGCTCCTCGTAGACATCTGACGTCACTCTAACTCTGCCAGTTCTTATGCTAAAAAATTCGTTTGATAGGTTTTGAATAGGTTTTTAAAAGTTCTGTAAGATGGTGCCCTCTTCCGATTTATTTTACAAGTAAAAAATAAAAAAAAACGCATTTAAACCTAAACAAAGAAAGAACGTTACTTGTTATTGGTTCTTAGCATGCTCTCAGCCGAAAAAGACATTCTGATTGGCTGGAAAGAACAAAGAAACCGCCTGATCAAAGAAAATAAAGAAAAATGCTGAAATTTTCATTTCGAATGCAATTTTAAGTATTAAAAAAATATAATTTCAGAAATTAAACTAGTTTTTTAAAAAAAAAAAAAACAAAATTATTTTCGAAAAATATTGAAGATTTTAGTAAAAATATTAAAGAAATATTTAAAAGAAATATTTACTTTTCTATAATGTAAAAGTCGACCTTTTTGTTTATATTATAGCTTTTAGGTTGCCGAAATTGAATATTTTAGAATAAATAAATAGCAATTTATTTTTGAAAGAACTTTCATTCTCTTCATAACCTGAAAAATTAGTAATATACTTTTTATAAACGTATCTGAGTTGAATTTAATATTATAGGCGAATATGTTTTAACAATAGGCTTTGTCTTCAGTTTGTGAGTTGGCTAATTAAAAGATTTGATTTTTACCTCATACAACCAATAATATAATTAGCGGTTAAAGGGTTAAGAATATCTGCTCTTAAAAAGCATGTTTTGTAATTAGATTCTCATGTCCCAAGGAGAAAGCATAAATGGGAATCCAAGGAACTTCTGTGGTCTGGCTAAAAAGGTGATGGGAATTTTCTTTCCAGATGATAACTTCCAGGCCGCGACTTGTCCCGATTGAAAAACAGCTGATATTGTTTTGAAAACCAATGCAGTATGTCTTCCAGCAATGGCATACAATCTGTAGATGGGAGTAGGATGACTCCATCATTGACATGCCAGGCATTTTACCTCCCTACCAAGCCTGGGCATATAGACCCCAGTGAGATCTTGTTCAATTCTGAGAACCAATGGAGTGATGACTGCAGTGAATAATAATGTGCTCGGCAGGGATCCCTGAGGTATCAAGATATTGGGATGCAACCCCAGAGCAATTCTGTTATCCATTGTCACAAGAATCTCCCTGTTGCAAGCGAGATTCTCCATGATGGATATGAGGGTTTCAGTAATAGATAAGGTTCTTAGTATGCCGATGAGAAGGTTGACCCTCACCGAGTCAAAGGCAGCCTGAAGGTCCAATTGGACAGCCATAAACCTAGAATTTCTCTGATGCCTCACATATTCATCTGTCATTTTGAAAATAGAGGCCGTATCAATTGTGGATCGACCCCTACATGCAAACTGCGAGAGAGATAAATTGGGAATAATTAGTAGATCTTTGATTGAATCCTTGATTATACACTGTTATTTTTATAGGGAGAGATGTCATTGAGATAAGCCTGAGACTTGAAAATTCCAAAGGTGGTCGATCCTTCTTCAGAAATGGGATTAACAAGATCAGATATAGTCCCTCGATAACCTTGGAACCTTTAGCCAGTTCATTCAGCATATTGAGGATGATGGGGATGGTATAGTGGCTGTGATGCAGAAGGAACTTGGGTATTTGGGTATTGCATGCAGTCCAGAGTGGGTTCTGTCGGGAATCGATTTTAAATTTATTTAGAATGGTTTTGATTGTAATTCCATGATGAGGAGCATTGTCAATAATAAAGAGTGCTTCTATTTGTTCTGGATTTATGGTTTTTGAAGCTTTGTCTTGAAATGATTTCTTATGATGATCACATGTCTTCTCCTATATGAGATTTGCCATTAATATGTATGGAAGAGGGAGTGATCTGCTTTTTTTTAACTCAGTGTCCACCCTAGATAGCTTCTGGTCTAGCAATGCTGACTATCCAAAAATCTTCGGGCTCGCTTTACTGCAATGTATTTTGCTAGAGCCTTTTGTGCATCACGGTATTATTGCTTGAGTAGGGTAATTTAGATTTATGTCACAGGGTTCATCAGAGCCCAAGTCCAAATGATTTGCAATCTGATCCATTTCTGATAGTAATTTCAGGGATCCATAGGAGTTCCAAGTGATGAGCAACTGAAAAGTCTCAACAAAAGCAGTCCAATCAAAAACCAGGTACAGATTCAGAATATTTTATTTTAAATAGGTAAATGTAAACCTTCGAGACAAGTGCTATGGGGATAGTCTGCCTATTAAGAAATCCAATTGTTTTTGTTAGTCCCAGATTTATGGGTAGACCTGAATTTACATCTATGTCAATGTGCAAGGTCTTATGGTCTGTGAAAACCATAATTTTAAGTTTAGCTTCCATTAAAAAATGTAGTTCTGGGGAATAGTATGTGAGGTTATTAAGGGTTTTCCATTTTTTGGTGTAGAATGAGAAGGTATCTTTGGGAAATAGACCCTGCCTGTACATAAGACCCTTTGAAAACATATATGTATTTCTTATTGAACCCTTCATATCATATGTTACAGTCACCAAAAATGAGCAATGATATTGAACTATTTCCAGTTAGTATGTTAATTTGAATATGATGTGCTTAATGAGTGAGTCATCTGGTTGTAAATAGAGGTATGCAATATAGCATCTGAAATTTCCAAAGTGGACATCAACTAATATGGAATTGTCATCTGTGTGTAAAATTGTAAAGCCAGAATGACCAGAGTGCTTATTTATGATTATTGCAACCTCTTTGGCTGAAACAATGAAAGCAGAATACCTGAAATAGCCAAAATAAGAAAATGCTGCACCAATTTTATGACTGGAATTTATGCTCAGTTTGGTCTCAGATATGAATAAAATGTTAGGAGTATTCTGATGTAATCAGTTTTTGATAACAAATATTCTACTCGGGGAGTTTAGTTCCCTAACATGACTTCTGATTATTGAAATGTGCATGTAGTGATAATATGGAGAGGATGCAATGAGTGTTTATTTTAATATTTAATTGCATTGAGAGGACAATACAAGTAATGTGGTGTGTACACAAAAAAGGTAACGAATGATAAGAAAGTCTAATTGATAGGGAAATCAGTGGTTAAATTTGATGATATAAAGTTACTGCAGTGAAGATCTGGTGGCTCTTCTTGGGTTTTTTTTTTCCATTGGCAGTAGCGAACGGGTCATCTGTACTGTTGTATGACATGCTGCCCTCCAAAATTCGATTGTTTGATTGTGTAAACATTAAATCAACATCTTGGTCTGAAGAAGACATGCCAGAGTTTTGTAATGGGTATTCAGCATCTTCTCCTTTAAGTTTTTTGAACTCACCAGTATTCTTGGATGATTTATTGTCGTTATGTGGTTGCTTGAAGCTGTTATCTTTGTCACCTATCCCCTTAGAGCTGCAAGACATCCTTTTCAGTGGCAGAATCCATAGCCCAAGATATAGGACCAAGATCCTCCCATACGAGTTTGAGTCCATGTTTGATACATCTTGTTCTAATGAGAATTCCTTGCAGGAATGCGCAATGTCATTGGTCCTAGTTCCAGGCAGATAATCGATATTATTTAGATGGTCCTCTATGAGTAGATGAGTTGATTGATAGATTCTCAATGGAAATAATTGGAACCTGATTATCAGAATTCACTGGAGAAACCAGCCTGCACCTATGTCCACAACTTCTTTTTCCTTACAAGTGTGACACCATCTATGAGGGCACTCCATCAGATGTGAAACGACTCTCACAAATGAAACATTGTGGCCTGATTCTCCTAAAGGAAACAACTAGGGGAGACTCATCAGCTGCAATTATAGTAGCGATTGCTTCTGGTAAGAGACCTTGTTTCAGGCTAAATCTGAAAATTCCGGTATTGATTAGTATAAGACACCAGGATTTTTATCTTTGAGATATTCAAAATTAACGACTTTCCATAGTTTTCCAGATGCAGGTGGCAGTTTCTGATGATACCATGTAGTAATGATGGTCTGGATGGATCAATTGCCACAAGAAACTTATTTTCTAAGAATCTGTGTTGATTTTTAAAAGCTTGCTCTTGTAAGCAGTTGTTAAAATGTATTGTTACATATCAATCATTGGGCAATGTGAGAATTTTGAAGACATTTTTGATTGGATCATTGGCTTTTAAGAGATTATATAGCTCTTCAACTGGGAAACTAAGAAGACTGCAATTTAGATCTGTTATGGCAAGAATTATTGAACAGTCATTGTGATAAAATTTAAGGGATTTCAGTAATAATGGTGGAATTGAGTTGTTAAATTGTTCTGTTACAATTTGATGGTTTTCTGTTGTGAGTTTGTGTTGCCCAGGATTGTAGTTTTGTGATTTTTGACTTATTTCTTCATTGTATTGTTCCTCCCCAAGTCCCCACACCTGTGTTAATTTCTGGATTTCCTCTAGATTACTTTTGTTCACATTATTGAATTCTGAGGCTTACACACTCAGTACTTTTGCATAAAATGATTTTATTGTGGGTTTTTTGAGTCAATATCAATTACTAAGGCTTTACTCTGTTGTGCATTTTCTGTATAAATATTTTCCAAATTGTTATTTTGATTTTTTTTTTTTTTTTTTGAGTTTTAGAAAAGTTGACTGAGGGCCCAACATGATCATTGATGTTATTTTTAAGGTTTTTGCGGTTTGATTTTGATGTTTTCTGGTAATCGTCCAGTGGAGAACTTTTAGAAGCTTTGTTATTTAAGTTTAATGCCACTGAAAATTGAGAACATGTTCTTAATTCCAGAATAATGATTACTATCAGCTTTCTGATTAATTTTCTTTGAAGCGTGATTAATTTTAGGAGCTTTTGGTAAAGCATTGCTATTTTTCTTTGATGAAAAACCACTAGAAATCTACACCATCTTGGATTTGACAGTGTTTTGGGAAATTTTGAAAAAAAAAAAGGAAAGGGAAATTAAATTTGGAAATTTTGATTGAAATAATAAATAAATGAAAATAACAGACCTTTAAACAGTCAAATATAAGGAAAATGCACCTCTTCTCTAGCAACAACTAAATAGAAATCCTCTCAAATCAGCAGCAGTGTTGGAGAGTTGTTTCTTTAGCTAGCTCCATCTAGGAATGTTTAAGATTTTATGTGTAAAGTTGATATATTCAACAAGTGTGCTGGATATTCATACAGAAAAAGAAGCCTTTATAATTTAAACTTGGCAGCTTTTATTAATTCTTAGTATGCTTTTGATAAGTAAAATATTACAATTATAATATTTTGCATATCAAAAGCATGCTAAGCATTAATAAAAGCCAAAGGCTACTTTTTCTGTATAAATGCCCAGAATATTTAGTTGAATATTATAATTATCCAGAAAAGAGAAAAAAAATCATTGAGTAAAGTTATTGATGGAAAAGCAGACATCTTGAGAATAGAAGTATACAAAATGTTAAATAAGGCATACTCATCAAATTATAATCAATAAAGTTAAAAAGGTTTTATTTACCCATGCTTTTGAACATTACGGGAAAATACTTAAGCAAAAAATGTACAGGAAATCATAACACTAACTTTTGTGATTGAACTAGGTGACAAAGCTAAGATCGTTCTAACACCAATGGAAAAAAAAAATCTTCATTTTATTGAAAGAAACTAAAAATATATAAACCAGAGATGCCATTAAATATTAAATTTTCATGTAACATAAAAGTCTCATCAAATTATCCAAAGATATTTTGTAAGATTTGATATTGTTTTGTGTTGTATATATATATATATATTTTAACCAATCATTTGTAAACAAAATCATTGATGTTTTGAAAAATATTAAACTATTACATTTTATTCTACATTTAAGTGAACATTGTTGGACATATACATTTTTTGCATTCAAAGTCTTCAGTGTGCAAACAAATATCAAATTTAGCTAAGAACTCAATTATTACTCCAATTATGTTTCCTGCATTTTGTGAAAAGTTCAGAGATAATAATATTGAATTTGATGGTTAAAGTATTTTGACACTTTCATTATTTGGACTATGCTCTATGACTTTTTAAAATTCATGAACACTTTTTGCAACAACATTAAGTTCCCTGTAGAAATATAAAGCAATAACTGATTTTCAATTTTAGAGTTAAATGAAATAAAACAGACTCATTGTTTCAGAGCATATAGAAAACAACCGTACTTGTTAGATAGAATATAAAGCTTGTCTAATAATTGATCACAACCAATAAAATTTTACTCTTACTAAAAAGATGATTCTTGATAATAAAATATTAGTAGTAGAACTATTTCATGGAACAAGAAAAACAAACCCCTGATAATTCAGGTATTAAGATAATCCTATTTGACATAAAAGTGGTCACTTATCAAATTAATAACATTTTTCATAAAAATAATATTTATATTATTTACCGTTAAATAAAATGGAGAAACATTTCCATGACCCAATGGTAAAATATGATTGGATTTTATAACATCTATGGAATGCCTTGCAAGTTTAGTTTCCATTTATACGTCAGACAGACCAATAAGTATCAGATAATTATGAACATATTTTTGCAATAAAATTCAAATAATCAAATGATTAGCTATTTGGGAGGTCATGTGAAATTCGAGCATACAATGTAATAGATTGGCATTCAATCTAGAACTCATTTTTTTATTCTCTTACTAAAGTTAGAATGGATTGCATTAATTATTTACCTACACCTTAAATTAATAAAATGCTTATTCTGGTGAAAATTGATCATTGTAATCAGAAATTATTAAGAAAGACCATTGAGATTTTTAAAAATCTCCAGTAGTATGATGAAGAATATGAACTAAATAAATTAAATGTTGTTTGGGGGAAAAATTAAAAATGAAAACAATTTTTCATGCTTATCAACTAATAGTCTTTGAGAATAAAAAAAAGATTTAAAACTCCATACATTTTCTTACAGCTTAAGAAGGTATATAGTCTGAGGAAAGTATGTTGTATTCACATTTAGATGTGAATTATTCATAGGATTACTATTATGTAATTGGATAGGAAAGTTTCTGATTGACTTCAAAATATGCACTGGAAAAGTATAACAGACTAATGTCTTTTCCAAGAGGATTTAACAGTTTTCTGCAATATGCACTGCTTTTTTTTTTTTTTACTTAGGAAGATATTTGAATAAATATTAAGTGAACTTCCCAATATTTCTCAATTATTTTTTCATCAACTTGTAATCTCATAAATCTAATTCTTCAAAGTTATTTTAGCATGTATCCATACACATTTACATGCATATTTAAATCTGCATTTGTGTTTTTATATTTATGGATAAGTGTAAAACATAAAAGCAATATTATGCTGTATATATTTTAGCTTTTAACTATTAAATAACTAAATGTGTGGTTTATATATGTAATGATCAGATATTTTACGGTAATATCTTCACACTAAAACTCCAATGTATATTTATTTATTTATTTCTATATTTAGCGCTTTCAAAGGAACAATGCCTTCATTTTCAAAGCTATAGATAGATTTTAATAATTAATACTCTTTTGTTTTTAAAATAAAAATAAATAGTAAATAACCAATAAAATATCACATGACTTCAGCTTATATATTGCTTTAGAAAACAATGGTAGTTAGAAAATGCCACTTTTTAATAAATCACTATTCTGTGCTTTCCCGTCCAAAATCCACAGATTAGTTTCAAGCATATGGCTTTCATCAATGAGGAGCTGATGATGTGTGACTTTTAGAAATGGAAGCACACTTTTTTTTATTTTATTATGTTTTTATTTCACTTGCCACAACAATTTTTATGTAATAGTGACTACTATATATATATATTACACACATCTAGAAAAATCTGAAATTCCTCTTATCTGTAAATCAGATATATTATCAATATATTTTTATCTTCCAAATCCTTTTAACATTCTTAAAAGTTTTAACTGTAAATTAGATCTTAGCATTGTCTGTACTTCTTATAATTAACTGAGAATGTGTTAGTCAACTTCATTTTTTGCGTATATAAAAACAATTCAAGTGTTGGTAAAAAATATTGAAAGGCAATAGTAATTCCATACAAAAAAAAATAATGAATTTGAATTGCTCATTCTAATCAGCCTGTGATTAGTTTAAATATAGATAATACATTATCAGTATATTTTTATCTTCCAAATCCTTTTAACATTCTTAAAAGTTTTAACTGTAAATTAGATCTTAGCATTGTTTGTACTTCTTATAATTTATCGAGAATGCATTAGTCAAGTTCATTCTTTGCATATATAAAACAATTCAACTGTTGGTAAAAAAAATTGAAAGTGAATTGAAAGCGAATTTTTTAAACTGAATTTTAATTAAAGCTTTTGGAAGTTTTAGTGAATTTTTCTATGGAAGCACTCATTCTGTTCAATACATGGATGCTTTGTCCCTAGTGTATATCGAATACTGACCACAAGATATAGTTATTAAAAAAACTAAGGTCATCGATAATACATAGAAACTGAACTGGATTCAGTTATATATGACAATATAAGCAAGTTGGCTCAGCTTGAAAACATGTTTTTCAATTTAGGCTAATAGCTTGATAGTATAACATAAAGGTAAATGACAAGAACTGAGGGGAATGTACATTAGATCACATAAGTCCAGTTGCACTATTCCTAGATCCAAAGCTCCTCATGGATGGAAACCATAAGCTTGATTTTTAGATAGGAAAATGCAAAATAGGAATTTATTAAGCATTACTATCTAATTATCATTGCTTTCTAAAGCTTACAGCAAATGGCATAAAGAAGATGAAAAATATATTACTAAAATTAATTTACCCTATAACATGAATGTATATTTTTTGTATTTTTTAATTCATTGTTGCTTTTAAATCACAAGAGTAAGATATTTGATCTTTGTAATTATGGTTTAGTTCTCATGATTTTATACAGATTCAAAATTGAAAGAAGGGGAAAGGGAGTCTTTCATTTGAGCAAAGAAAAAAAAAAGGATAGCGGTGTTCTATTATCCAGGTTTTTATCAGTGATAATTGTGTCTTTAAAAAAGATCATCTGAAACATAAAAAATTGAAAAAAGATTAATCTTGCAAAACATGGACCAAAAAAGGAAAATAAAGACTAATGACTTTATCATTGAAATCCAAGCCCATGTTTCAAAACTATTCTAATAATTAGTTCATTTTTAAAATTATCATATTCCTTTAATACTTTCTAAGACTTAATTTGAATATAGCACTATCAGATATGTTTATCAACAATTTGTGTATTATTGGAGGATAAAATGAAAATCTATATATTAGTAAATAACTTATAGATTTTTTTTTTTAAAATATGTGATATTATAATTACATTTTCATTTAATATTTATTATTAGATTTTAATTATATATATAAACTTGTTTTGTTTTTTCAAAATAAAATTTGAAAATAAATTTCAACAATTAATTTAAACATTTTTTGTTGTTATTGATTATAAATAATATGAAGAATAATTGTAATCTAAATTTTTGTTTTAATTTATGAATATATTGTACAGAATATAAAAATTTTTTTTTGCACAACGTATAATACATATTGTAAATTTTACTATATTTTAATTGATCCCAGTCTCAAACTATACTAAATGCATTTACTAAAATTATATGGGATAGAGTGGAGAGTGGTGGGTCATGTGAAAGTCTGTGCTCATATACCCTATATATTACATATATTGATACAGGTATATAATAAGCATGTATTTCAGTTATTACATAGTAAGAGGTCTGCCCATCCCTTGTATATGTATTAAATGGATTATATCCTGTACATGAGGGGTTAGATTGACTTTAGGTCAACATGGGTGTGATGAGAATCTTGGCCTCAAGGTGGCCTTTGAGCATTCCATCATCAGATTTTCAATTGGATGGACTGTTGAAGAGGAGTGTGGAGTGGATCGAAGCCTGTTCATTAAAGTATGAAGATTGGCTATCTTAATATATATCTGAGCACTTATTGCATATATGTGTAGAGATGATAATCTGGACCAACTGATGATTACTGGTTTAGCACGAAATATATATATATTGGTGATTATTTATCTTTTCGACATATATGTGTTCAAGTATGTCAGTGTTATGAGATAGAGTGGAGAGTAGTAGGTCGTGTGAAAGTCGGTGCTCATATATCCTGTATATTATATATAATTATAGAAGTAAAATTTAATGAAATAATAATTGCAATAATTGTAGTCACAAAGGATTTATTGGGCAGTCTGAATTTAAAGATATCAAATATTTACTGGAATTACCTCTATTTTATTTCATTTTATATTTTTTTCTATTTCTTATTGCTTTTTCCGAGTTAAATGACATTTTTGTTTATTCAACTATTTCTCATTTTTGTTTATTAGGTTGTCAAGGCTATACTGTAACTAAGTTTAGTATATGTTCCTATACAAATAATTTTTTATTTATAGTTTTAAATAAAATCAAAACCAATATAATATTTTGATATTAAACTCTTTGTTATAATCTTTTCCTTTTATAATCAATTTTTTTTTTGGGGGGGGGGGAATCTTCATGAATTTTCTATTATTATTTTTGATTAATCAATTTTTTAAAAACAGTTAGAGCTCTTATAATTTATATTATTCTCTCTGCAGTTTGATCTTAAAGTAAGAATGGCTGATTGTTGTGCATGAATTACAACTGATGAAAAAAATGTTGATCTTGCATTGTATTGTGCTTTTCCTTGACTCATTGATGCTTGAATATCATTCGACATCTATAACAATTAATTAACTCGAAATGTAAAAGTTATATATTATTTTCATATTAACTTTTGTAGATACTGGCATGACAATGAATTTTTTAATCACTTTAAAAGTAATTGTAGTATTGGCTTAACTCCATTGGAGTATAATATTCTTCTTCCCTCAATAGTATAGGCCATTTCATTTTATATTTTTTGTTTTGCGATCAGCCCTGGAATTCATTTGAGTAGATCATGTTAATTTAGAATCTTCGCTATTTATAGTTAATATAATAATTAAATACCCTTTAACTGACTACTGTTGGGTTGTTAACTGGATTGGCTGCTAGCTAGCTACCTCAAAGAAAAATCCTAAATCCGATTGAGTAAGATCTAAAAAAAAAAAAAAAGCTTATAATTCTATAAATGTCTTTGATTATATATAGAGCTCATCCTCAATGAGGTGCTAGAATATTCAAGCATGTGATTTATATATAACATTTGTAATACAAGTTTGTTAAATTGGGTCATGTGACATATGACTTGACTTCTTTGTAATCTCTTTGATTGTATATTTTATGAAACTTTATTAGAAAATTATAAGATTATAGGTATACTTTGTTTCTGTGAACAATTTATAGGATGAAATGCAAAGTATTCTAGTGGCAAAAATTATGAAACTGATATCTGATTGATAATAATGTCTACATCTTGATTTTTAGGCATCATCACACTTTCACTTTGTAACTTTAGCTCAAAGCGACAATTAAATCAGTGTTGTCAATTTTTTTTCCATTCTGCAGTTTTAATTTCTATTTTTAATTAATGATAATAAAAATTTAATAAACATACACATACAGAATCGTGTCTTTTTTTTTTAAAAAAAAAAACAACACCTTTTTTTTTTAACCTTTTAGAAGAGTTAAATGAATTAAAATAACATCAATGTTTTATCATTATTATTTTGTATAATGCGAAAGATTTGCATGGCCTGACCTCTATTATAGCTGGTCCATGGTCATTACTTAGCAAGGGAAGATGAGGTCAAATGTTGGAGCTGTCAGACACAGATTGTGCTAAGCTTATCCGCCAAGCAGATTTAGCCAGCAATCAGACTGATTTGCTACTTTATTCCCCGTAACCACAAATCATTTCCTAAATCTTGCCATTTTAATGAATGCTAATCTAACTGGCTAATGAGGATTTTGCTCTAAAAAGGAAAGCTGGTGAAATGATTGACTATTGCTGTTTAGATGACATTTTTCTTTATTGCCTGTGTTGTTGTAAAGCTCGCAGACAATTATTACATTTAAATATAATTATGAAAAACTGTTTTTGTTTTAATTGCAGAAATTTAAAATATTTGATGTATAATAAATATAGTTCAAGTAAGTTTTTATATTAAACATTATTGCAAAAAAAACCCCAGTTCCGCAGAAATGATGTGTTGAGAGACCCCCCCCCCCCCGATAAGTGTAGGAAACTACTTTGAATCTGGTGAAGACTCAAAAATCAGACCTGATTATTATCAATCTTAATTACAATCTTTTTCACTTTAGAAAGTATTTGTCATAGATTTTTGATCACAACGTGGTTTGATTAAAATATACATTTTTTACAGGCCGCAATTAAAGATGAAGGTATTTATAATAGCAGTAGAGGTATAGTGAATTGTTTAAAACTAATTTTTGAATCTAAAGATAAATAAATATACAGTAGCACTTCATCATCTTTAATTGAATTAGCTCACTAATGAATACATTTAATCACAAACTGGCATGTATTAAACAGTTGTAGACCAAAAGATACTTTATTGTAATATACAAATTACGTTATGGTAAAGAAATTATAAACAGTTGTGAATTAAGTATTCAGTCCATAATTTATTGCATAATCACATTTATGCTAGAAAAAATGTAAATTTTTATTGATGCGTTACATTCACTTTTTTGATACCAAAAGAACCCCCAAAACGTTGAATTTTTTAAATGCTCCCTAAAGCTAACTTATCATAAAAAAAATTAAAACTAATAATAACTGAAACACAGGCTTATTATATACCTGTGTCTATATATGTATTATATAGGGTATATGAGCACAGACTTTCACATGACCCACCACTCTCCACTCTATCTAATAACACTGATACACTCAAGCACATATATGCTGAAAAGATAAATAATCACCAATATACGTATTTCATGCTAAAACAGAGCTGTCCATTAAAGTATGAAGATTGTCTATCTTAATATATATCTGAGCACTTATAGTATATATGTGTGGGAGATGATAATCTGGACCAAAATCTTTTCAGCATATATGTGCTTGAGTGTATCAGTATTATTAGATAGAGTGGAGAGTGGTGGGTCATGTGAAAGTCTGTGCTCATATACTCTATATAAAACTAATAATATAATAATAATCAAAAAATAAGAATAAAAAAATAAAGAATTTAAAAAGCTTATTTTAATATATTCATATACTATATATTGTACTATATTTTTTTTATGTCAAAGCGTTGACCGGGAAACGAACCTGGGCCAGCTGCTTGGAAGGCAGAAAAAATAATCTACATCTAATTATGAAAAGATAAGTTATTATTAACAACTTTTTTTTTTTTTTTTTAAATGAAGGTGGGAGTCTTTCAAACACCTATAGAATTCATAGAACTTTGTTTAGATATCTTTTTTTCTTAACCCCAAATATATATTTTTGATTTAATTTGTTATCAAAATATATATTTTAATGATAACATTGATAAAGAAGAAAACTAAAATAAGATAGTATTTGAGTTCAATTGATTTATATAAGTGCACATATGCTACAGATATAAAACATGCATGAATAGTGCACAAAAGTATTTTTTCTAGACTGATGTAAAGATTAGAATTTCTCATTGATGAAATACTATGCATTAAAATGAAGTTGAAGCATAACTTTTTTAAATGCTAATGTTTACAGAATGTTGCTTAACTATAAAATCTATATATTTTTTAACCTGTATAATTAATGTTTAATTTCTTCATTTTTTAGAAATAACTTGTATTTGGTTAAATTTAGATTGGGTAAGAAATAACAGAGAAATTAGAAATATAATGATAAAGACAACTGGAGAATTTTTCTTACAAGAAATAAAAATCAATAGAATTGTATAAATTAATAGTAGTTGCTATCTATTATGGGTGATTATGATAAGGAATAGTTAACAAGATTACATTTATAGTGTAATTGCTCTGCCTGTCTTTATTGATATTGTTATTATCTGTAGATAATTAACTTCTAATATATTATTTGAAATTCCTTCTAATAGATAATAACTTTCAAAATACAAATTTTTCAGTGTTTGAATAGGAGAAAATGTAGTGTATCTAGTGACTGAATCAAATGAAATTAATTATATAAGTTATATAAAATTTCAGAACAATCTCAGGAAGAATTGCAAACATAGATGTAGTGTATTTAATGTTGATATCTTGGAATATTTACAAATTGATGTAAATAGAGTTTTGGATTTCACTTTGAAATTTATAAGAGATAGTAAAATGTTTGGGGTTTTTAAATTGAATAGCAAAAAAAGTTATTCATATCACTTCTATGGGATTTGGAAAATAATTTCATAAAAGTAGAGTTTTTCGGCACCACCATATGTATAAAATGAAATAGGAATGATTGTTTCTGGAATTGGCTAACATATCATAAATTGACTATAGTTTAATTATTATTTAATGACTGAAACACAGGCTTGTTATATACCTGTGGCTATATATATGTAATATAGGGTATATGAGCACAGACTTTCACACCACCCACCTCTCTCCACTCTATCTAATAACACTGATACCCCTAAACACATATATGCTGAAAAGATAAATAATCACCAATATACGTATTTCATGCTAAACCAGCAATCATCAGTTGGTCCAGACTATCATCTTTACACACATATATAGTATAAGTGCTCAGATATATATATTAAGATAGACTATTCTCATAGTTTAATGGACAGGCTTCAATCCACTCCAACTCTTCCCGTCCATCCAATTGAAAATCTGATGACGGAAGGCTCAAAGGCCACCCTGAGACCGAGATTATTGTCACACCCATGTTGACCTAAGGTCAATCTGAACCCCACATGTACAGGACATAATCCATTTAATACATATGCAAGGATGGGCAGACATCTCTATAATGTAATAACTGAAACACAGGCTTGTTATATACCTGTGGCTATATATATGTAATATAGGGTATATGAGCACAGACTTTCACACCACCCACCTCTCTCCACTCTATCTAATAACACTGATACACCTAAACACATATATGCTGAAAAGATAAATAATCACCAATATATGTGTTTAGGTGTATCAGTATTATTAGATAGAATGGAGAGAGATGGGTGGTGTGAAAGTCTGTGCTCATATACCCTATATTACGTATATATAGCCACAGGTATATAACAAGCCTGTGTTTCAGTTATTACATTATAGAGATGTCTGCCCATCCTTGCATATGTATTAAATGGATTATGTCCTGTACATGTGGGGTTCAGATTGACCTTAGGTCAACATGGGTGTGACAATAATCTCGGCCT
Organism: Epiperipatus broadwayi; assembly: GCA_028023455.1. NCBI lineage: Eukaryota > Metazoa > Onychophora > Udeonychophora > Euonychophora > Peripatidae > Epiperipatus > Epiperipatus broadwayi. Next base: position 9,919,874 of record JAQFVV010006222.1, read on the forward strand.
CAGGGTGGCCTTTGAGCATTCCATCGTCAGATTTTCAATTGGTTGGACGGTTGAAGAGTTGGAGTGTGAAGTGGATTGAAGCCTGTCCATTAAACTATGAGAATAGTCTATCGTAATATATATCTGAGCACTTATACTATATATGTGTGTAAAGATGATAGTCTGGACCAACTGATGATTGCTGGTTTAGCATGAAATACGTATATTGGTGATTATTTATCTTTTCAGTATATATGTGTTTAAGTGTATCAGGGTTATTAGATAGAGTGGAGAGAGGTGGGTGGTGTGAAAGTCTGTGCTTATATAATTATTATTTATATAATTAAATATTTTCCAACAGTCTCATCATTCATTAAACATCAACTTGTAAATGAATGTGGCAATTCTAATTCCAGACGAGAAAAACAGAATTGAAAAAATAAAATGTCAATTTTTTTTTTAAAAAGGACAAGATTGATATCAAAATTGTTATGCTATGTTTTTGATATTCTTTAGTCTAGCATTTTAAGTAAATTGATACAAGTAAATTTATATACTAATACTCACTAAATATAAGTAGTTTATCTTTTAACTTGTTAAAAGTAGCTGTAATGCAATGGCCATTTTTCTACATATAAAACTAATAAAGTATTTAAATTGGTTTACATTCTGAAGTTGATAACTATCCAAGTTAAAAGTTGCTGAGAATTTTTTTTTTCTGTCACTGGCTGATAAAGAATTTGAATTTTTTTAATATTTTTAAATAAATCACTCTTTATATATTGTACTCATAACATTAAGAACATTCGGTAAATCATATTTTGAACTGGCAATTGAAGCACAATCATCAACATATTGAAAATATAGAATCCAAGAAGAAAAAATTCTTATTTTACCTTTTAATTGATTCATATAAAAAAATTCCACCATCAAATCTCTATTGTATCTTGATTCCTCTTTAATCAAGCTGCATAACAAACAATTTCAAAGACTATTATCATAAAAATTGAAAACAATTTTGGAAACGCTGAAGCAATATATATATGCGCTTCACATTATATCTTATAAATTTGTAAACAAAAGTATTACATTTTTACTAATGGAAAATATTTATATAAGTATGTGCACAGATAAAATATATTAGTCCTCAGTTCTAAATTAATTTTAAATAATTTAAAAAAAAAATGAAATATTTTATTAATTATCAATTGTAAAGTTAAATTACAATTGCATTATTTTTATACAAGTAATTAATTTATTGATAAGCAGATTGGCTAATTAGGAGATTAATATCATATGTTGTCTAGTCAAAATATTTTTTATTGTATTATAATGCCTTTTCAAAGCTAATTTTTGTAGAGTCTGTAATTGGTCAGTAAGCCATGGACCACAGTGAAGACAACCGATGGATGGATATATGTAATCGAACCATGAAAACTGATTTTATAGATAAGGCAACTTGGTGAATTATAAAAAGGAGTTTCTCAGATGATCGATTATTATGCTTTTGTTTTTTGTTTGATTGATTGATTCAGTCTGTCTTGATCATTAGAATCACTGTTAAAATATAATTGCAATCATATGTTATATCATGAAGTATTAGGGAAGCACATTGTCTGCTCCACTTTGGCTAAGCTGGCCAAGTGCAAGCTTAAGTACATTGTGAAATGCTGACAAGAGACTGTAAAATAATGTAAATCCATCTCATTGATCACTGTGTCCAGAATATATGTGAACTGTATGTTGCCCAAGTTTAAAGTATTCTATAGCTTTGAGAAAGGGACTAACCATAATTCAGCAAGAGAAATACCATCGTATGCTGCTCCTTGAGTAAAATAGAAAAGCCAAAATTAGTAGAAATGCACATTAAAGGATGCCATTTTAATCAGCAAGAATGATCTCAAGAGAAGCTTCATAGAATACCAACAAACATAACTACTGTTCTGCAAAAAGTCTACAGGTAGCTGAAAAGGGTAATTTGTATGAACTTTAATTATATGCTACTATGTTTTTATTTCACTAACATTAGATATTTAATCTATATATGTTGTGCCACGACATTTTAACTTGGTTCGTAAATTTTCAAAGATTATTTAAAACATGGTGGCCGTTCAAGGGCACCACCAAGCATTCCTAGCTTGGAACCAGATTGTTTCCACAATCACGGTTGATTATTTATTTACAAATGGCAATCACCAATTGCAATTTATAAAATAATTTATATCAGACTTAAATTCTAGAAGATGAATATTATACTTAACTAGTTAAATAAAATCGAACAGACATTTGATCAATGTTGAAATATTTATTACACTATCTTTCTTTCTTCTTATTCCCTCCCCTCGCATTTATTTAATCCAACCATCCCGATCTATTTCTTACTAATCCAGATTTAACAAATCATTCTCGAAGGAACATGCACCGTACTTTATCCAAATGTATAGAAAATTACCAATAATTATGGTATATACATACTAGGAGTGAATTCAAAGGTGACTTACTATAAGAGCATCCTTGTTAGCAGCGTTCAAACCCTCTCTTCCAAATGTTAAATCCTATATTTATTCCCTTAGATCGAGTATACAATTTTATGTAAATACACCCTACCAGTATAATCATGTTAGATAAGAAAAGTAAGGTTAATTAATAAAATAAAACATATATATATATATAATGCTGGTTAATTTAAGTTAGTAGAGTATATGTAATTAACAAATGTATAAAAAAAACAACTTTCTATTGTTGAAACTTATATCTGCTTGAAGTGAAAGCTTTTCAAATTCTATTATGTCATTATACATCTTATATATTAACACGCAAATGTTTCTTGTAATAAAAGAAAAGTCTAGTTACCCTGATCGATCAGTGCATTGGTCCGGAGGGAGAAGTATTTCATCCTATACTTGTCGTTGTTTGTCCTGGCCTTAATCCAGTTTCCTCGGCTATCTCTACATGTCTTTATGCAAGGTCGGCATTTCCAATGGCAGTTCCAGGTAGTAACGGAAAGAAAGGTTCCCCAAAGGGGAAAGTTCTGATATCTCTAGCTGCTCAACATATTCTCTACACTTTTTTTATTTAATTTTATTTTGCAGGTTTTAAATTGTCGAAGTCACTAACTTTGCCAAAATTCCAATTAATTTCAAACAAAAGACAATCCCATAATTTATAGTTGTTGTTTTTTTTCAATGTTACTTATAATTCTGAGAATTTCTAAGAATTAGAAATAAAACAAAAGACAAACTTTTATTAAAAAAAAACTTGCAAGATCTTATGTTTTGTTTTTTTATTTTTTTTATCTCGATTTAATCGATTTCAAAACTTTTAAAATTCCATTTCAAAAAAATAAGGTTTATAATTTATTTTTAGTATAAAAAAAGCATTGGTGGTCGAGAGGTCAGAACAGCTGCCTTACAAGTAGTTGCCCCGGGTTAGCGGGTTCGCTTCCCGGCCTATGCTATGACACATGAGAAAAATATATATATATGTTTTATTATAAAATAATATATACGCGATTTTAATAATATATATATGTGTGCGTATATATGTATGAATATGGACTGGCAGAAAAATACCAGCTCAATGTATATTTCATTTCCACTGAAATTTTTGTATAGATGATTATTTTGGTATATACATAATGTTGATGGATTGTCTAATTTTATTAGATGCTCCACAGTTCAGACAATGTAACATAAAGAAATATTTATAATAAACAGTTAGCCAATCATTCATTGCAAACCCTCATTTGCTTAAAAAAAAATTCTAGTATTATTTTAATTAATTATTTTAAAACAAGAGTTAATAATGATCATTTCCACTAGCCTGAAGTATAGTAAGTGTAAGAATAATAATTTAACCTATAATATAAATAATCCTAATTAATGGTTTTTGGATAGAGTAAAAAGCTGCATAGACAGATTGAATGTATTGAGAAAGATTATTTTAATTGTTGTAACAAACATACATTTGTAATTAAAAAGTCCTTACAGGTGGGGGATATAAGTAGGCATAGGGAGGATATTTTTGGATCATGTAAGTCAACTATTAAACTTTCTTAAAGCAATGTCTTGAGCTTATGTGATATTACTTGAGGCTGTTTTATCTATATGTATTTTTGATGATCCAGAAACGAGTATAAAGCGGATGTTTCTCCTACCACTTCACTTGGTAATTTAATATGAGCAGTATTTATTTGGTAGATGCACATTCCTACCATATATCATATATTTTATAGATTCTTTGATTGTTTATAAACAAGTATAATGCAGATACTTTTCCTGCCACAGATAGAAACCCACTGCTATTATTTAATTCTTAAGTTTCGGTCACTAATGCAAGATTGATGCATAATTCCTCTCCAGGCATACTTATTCAAATGCTATTGAAACAGATGTTAAAGATTGTCTGATGCATGTGACACTTAATCTCTTTATTCACTTATAATTTATTCGCTTAGTATAATTTTCAAGTGTTATAGCCTGAAATGTTTTAGCTTAATCTTGGCATCCTAATATTATATTTTATACAAATGATGTTTAGCGTATTCTTAAGCCTGTGAACAAGATTGATAGTTCTTGAAGAATAGGTAATAGTATTAACAATTAGTCTACGCAATGAGTCTGGATCTACCTAGAATCAATTAGGATGTATAGGGCCATCTATTATCTGTGCACAATAGGGTAATTAATATCTAGTCATATGAAATTTTGCATCAAACTAACTAGGGCAGTTAGATAAAACTGATAATACATCATTAAGTGTTGTTATATTGAATTCTTCCCCAGATGAAAGATCAACAGAGTGATGTTTCTCAAGGGTTTCTGTCAAATATGTTATTATTTGTATAGTGATTATGTATATATATACATAAATAAATCATAATTTCACATTATTCTAGTATTTGTCTTTTATTGAAATCAATAAGAGTAATTAAAATATGATAAGAGTGTCTTGCATCTAACTGACTAGCAGAATATAAAAATAAAAAGTTTTTGATCATGTGACCCTTGGGTGATTTGCATGTTAGCTGTGCCTTTTTGACTGTAGCAATACACATCTTTGTTTAACACCAATTTTTATTTCAAATGCTTCCCACTTGTAATAATAACACTGCCTCTATTCCATCATGTAAAAGCTTTATAATATCAATAAATTTTGGTGGACGACCAACTAATTTCAAATAATGCCATAGGCTTGTTCTCTTACCTGGATCAAATACCTTAACCAAATCAATAAAACAACATATAATTCACTCTTATTCCTGCCATTTTTCTTCTTTTGTCTGGCAGTAAAAACTATATATGTTTTAGTATATCTTGATTCTCTTAAATCATATTGAGTTTCTAGTAACCATTCATCTATAAAGGGAAACATTCTGCTCAGCAAAATTCTTGAAAGTGCTTTTGCTGTAATGTATAATGATATTCCCCAATAATTACAATAATCTCGTTATTCCTTTTGTTTGTAAAAATTGGAAAAATAAAACTGTTCTTAAGATCTGGTGGCACAACTTTATGATCCAAAAATTCCAGTATTTTTGAAGCTAATATATCACCCACCATATTTTAAAACTGTATAAAACAGAATTAGATATATTTGTAATTTTTTTTTGAGCCACAAATTAATATTTATAATTGGGCATCGTAAATTCTCATTTTTAGTTTTTTTATAACTAACCTCAATATCAGTTAGATTTTTTAAAAGCCCATTCTATGTCTTTTTCTCACACATTTATTTTTTTGCTTTTATCATTATTATTATTATTTAAAAACTATTTTTTATTCTTGGAAAATTTTAATAACTAATTTTAATTTGTTTAGTTTTTATTTTACCACTGCTTTTTCCCAGTTAGAAATTAAATGATTTAAGAAAGAATATTAGGTATTGTCCTTAGAATTAGAAAATTAATAAATGATATGTAAAATATGAAAGTGGTAAAAAATGTGAAGATGAAAGAAATTGTTAGCCAATTTAATTATATCTATTTGAAATTAACCTATTCATTTAGTATATTGAATGTTTACTATAATAAATAGAGGGGTTGAACTTAATGATTTTCAGTCTATATCCATCCTTCATTCCGTCTCAAACAACATTTACACATAACCATACACATGTGAAAAAGATAAATGATCTCCAATATTATTTGAAGCTTAGAAAGGATATAGAATGATTTGCTTCTGGAAAAGTGACCAATGAAATATATTTTACTCCTAGGTAAAAAGTGAAAAAACTATAAATAATTCTTTGAGATATTTCTTTATATATGAGTAATTGAATAAGAAGACAATGATTACAAGACTAATCAACTTTGTCTCTCTGTTTCTCTATTTTACACTCTAACTAATGATAACTGGAGACTCATTTATGGCTATTTAAAAGAAAAGTCATAAGTTTGTTTAGGAATACTTCGGTAGATGAAAAAGTTTATCTTTTCATTTATTTTCAAGCCCTTGGCTATAATATATTTCTAGTAATCATTGTTTGTGTTACCTATATATAAACGACTTTTTTTTTTTCTGGCAGTGAGACTAAAAGGGTTACTTTTATAATGCACTTGAAACTGTATTCAGTAAATTTCCTATTTGTTTTAAAGTTGATTTTTGTGATGCTGTAATTATAATCTTGAATTATTAAACAAGGTGTGGTTTCTTGCTGTGCAAGGATCTGTCAGGAACATATTAGTACAGTTTTATTAAATATTAAAGTTATTAGTGTGCATAATCTTTAGCTATATTATTACTATATTGAAACAAAATTAAATCAGTTTCAATTTTTAAAAAAATGCTAGAAACAAGATTTTCATTAAAAAAAAAAGGATGTATAATTTTATACAAAAATACAGTTTGATATTATTTTTATTAATTAGATATTCTGTCTTTGCTAAATAAACATGAGAAATATAAACATTGTTTACCTTTAACTGAACTACAGATATTAATTAAACTGATTTTAAAAATAGTTGTTCTATATTAGGTCTGAATAGTTCATAGAAATATCATTTTTACATTTAATAGCTAAGAGATATTAAACCCCCTCTAAAAGCTGTCCAATGCTATTCTTTCTAAAGTAGATTCGATTAAAATAATAAATTTAAAAGTAAAATTGTGTTGAACATGTTCGTAGTAGATAATAAATGAGGGATAAGATGAAAAAAGGGGAAGGGGGAAAGATGTTAAAAGTTATAGAAATTTGAAGAATAGTTTGGATGTAGTCAACTTTTTGTAATGATCATTTAATTTTTATATAGAATGAATTGTTACAATCTATCTGTCATTTTGGTACTTGAAGGTCATATGACCTCTTGAATAGTTGATTATTTTCATTGCAATGTTTTGAGCAACAATTATTTCTCACTTTAATTTATGATAATATAAAATTATTTTAAAAATATAGAACAGTATTAATACTAAACTCTCATTTACAGTGTAAATGTGACATCTGAATTGATTTATTTGTAAGTGTAAAAGTATATACATTTGAAAGAACTATTGTGTGATTCATTGCTGGGAATCATGTTGTTTTACTATTAGAAGTCATAGATTAAGCTTTGAACTGGAAACACTTAATTCTCAAGATGTTTACTTTAGCAATGATTATAATCATAATTCTTTCATAAAATATATAAAAATCATAAAAAGTATTAGGATTTATTTTTTTAGGTTCTCTTTCCGACCGTGTAATGCGTCCGCCTGACGACACTTGCTTCCAAAAATAATGAAATGTAACGTTACCGGGCTGATAATTTTTTGCTTTCCGCCAATTTTTACAATTATTTTTACAAAATTTATGATTGGAAATTATGTTTACAACATTTACGATGGTATTTAACATTTTAAAAATATATAAAACAAAGAGTTTGAAAATGTGTCTTATTTTTTGTCTGAAAATTAAAAAAAATTAAGCTGTCAGCACATAGCGCTGGAGCTTGCGGGGGGGGGACGGACTCCGATGGTTTTGCTGACACAAAAGACCAGCCAATATATGCTATAGTCTGTGAAAACTATATTATGATTTCCAAAACAACGGACAACGGCAGCCATTGCATTATTCTCATAGCTGTTCTCCCGCAAACGTGCCGCGTAACTTATGTAAGATGCTTCAATGATGTATGTACACTTTTGCAATTATTTTCAACTTGAAATATGTTAAGGGAAAAAAGGCGATGGATGTACAATTATTAGTATGTAATAGGACATCAGGTAATGTGCAAGTTACTTAATTCGAATGCACATAAAAATATTTATGGCCTGTTGAATTCCATACACCCTCACATACTATGGTAATGATATATGAAGTGCGCGCTATTTCCATAGTGATGTGAATCACAGTTTGTATGATAATAATGGCTAATATGAACAGAACTGTTCTAGAAGCTGTAAGTTGGGCCATGTAAATGGTATATTTCTGTGCTTTTGCAACCAACAGCGCCATCAGGCAGATGCATTACATGGTCGGAAATACTACCATTTTTTATCTGCATGATAACTCATAGGGCAGAAAGGAAATTCTTTATTTGTTATGTAACAAGTCTTTTCATATTTTTCAATTTCATATCTTTAATCCTACCTTTCTCCATTTCTCTTTTTTTTGTTGTCAATTTACTATTGTTTGTGAAAGTGAGATGCTTGCATTCTTATTACAAACCAAATATTTTCATGTAATCTTTCTAATCTTGTCTTATATAGATGACTATCTATTCACATTTCTTGTTTCATTTTCAGTACATATTCATGTTGTTTAATAATCAGAAAATCTGCAATAATAATAATATTACTGAAAAATATACTTCGTTATTATTAGAATAATTAATTAATGTGGTAACATTGAAAATAATATTATCAAATTATTAAATGTCAGATTTAAACATAATTGGTGTTTGTGATATATTTTTTCTACATTCTTTTATTAACCTATTTGAGTTGGTAGTTACATATTAGATCTGCAGCATAGAGGAAATGGTAGGCCTTTTCCCATCCACAATAAATGTGTAAACTTGCAATCTTGTCAAATAAACCCTGCGATGTTATCCGATCTGTATCAAAATGTAACAGTAAAATTGGCATTTGTAAGGGAACATCATTGGAGGATTTAAGAATTCCATTCCTAAATGGTAATCTGCTTTATTTATAATTGGGCTCACAAATTAAGCTCCATAGAATGGGGAAAACTAGAGCTTGGCTTGGCAGATAAAACCATTATTGATTGGAATAATTATATGCAGGAAGTTTATACCACTGCCATGTTTTTTTAGTGATAATTTTATACTCTCAGTTATTATCCAGATTTTATTCTGACAATATCTTTACTGCTGTCAATAGCATTTTAAATTATTTTATTTCATTTGTATTCGTAGTTTTGATTCAACAATTTATTCTGACTGTTGAAAGTCCTATAAAAGTGCTGAATTATGAAGTGCTGATTACGATCATTTTTGTGTGAAGTAAGTGTGCATTTTAGGAAAAATTAAAATTTTTACTTTTAGTCTCCATTTTGGTAAAAGAATTATCCACTTAAAATAAAGTAGAACTGGCAAATTAATTGTATCATCATGATAATTTCTGTTATATATTACACGATAAGTACCGTATGTGTATAATTTACTGTTTATTGTAGTATTTTATGGTGTATTCCGATTCTTGGAGGGCCTATGAAAGTGCTGAATTATTAACTATCAATTATGCTTCATTTTTGTGTAAAGCTCCAATACAATCACGTGTTAAGTAAGTGTACATTTTGGGAAAATTAATTATTTCATTGTGACAATTCCTGTTATATATTACATGATAATTACCATATGTGCATATTTTACGGTTTTTTACTAATATTTTAGACAATTTTTGTAACTTAGTGAATGTTTTGTCCATATTTAAAGTAACATAATTGGTTTGTCATATTTTACATATTTTTGTATGGCAAATCAATATTTTTTCTGGTGTTAAAAGTGTACTTTTTAAGATTAAAAATTTTTGTGAAATTCATAATTTTAATATTGTTAGAAATTAATATTCAGCATTATATTTTATATTTTTTGTATCAAAGTTGTATTTTTAGTATTGTTAAAAATGCCCAATGACATGTTAAGTAAACATCCATTTTGTCGGGAAACTTTTTAGTTTAAGTCCATTTTGGATCAAAATACTTGATCCACTAAAAATAAAGTAGAACAGACAAATTGATTGTTTCATCATGACAATTCCTGTTATATATTACACGGTAAGTACCATATGTATATATTTTACGGTTTTCTGTTAATATTTTAGGCTGTTTTTGTAATTTAGTGATTGTTTTGTTCGAATTTAAAGTAACTTTTGGGAATTGCATAATTGGCTTGTCATATTTTATATATTTTTGTATGGTAAATCAATATTTTTACTGTTGTTAAAAATGTACTTTTTAAGATCAAATTTTTTGATGAAATTCATATTTTTAGTATTGTTAGAAGTTAGTATTCACATCATATATTTATATATTACACATTAAGTACCATATGTGTATATTTTAGAGTTCTTTGGTAATATTTTAGAGTATATTTGTAATTTAGTAATTGTCTTAGTATTAGATCTGCAACACATATTAGACCTGCAGCGCCTTTTCACATATGTATTCAGGTTGCCGATAACTTTGTAAATCTTGTAAAAATATCATGTACACTTGATATTTTAGAATTTATCATTTTAAGTTTGTAGAAGGTCCAGTGTACACATTATTTTGATCAGATCAAAAGATTAGAAAGTTGTTAGCAGATTGATATGGATGTGAAAAGATGCTGCAGGTCTAAAACATGTTACAGGTCTAATACATAAGTACCTAAGTGATATTGAAAATGTTAAGATAAAAAAAGTAAAGTTTATTGTTTTTAATATTGCTTCTCATATATACATACACAATAGAATATTCTACTTTGAAGTCTAGAAGTAAAATTTTTTTTTTGCTTGGATAGCTGATTTTTTTTTTTTTTTAGAAAAGTTCCCGATCTTTCAGTAGGTATTACAAGCTAGAGGTAAAGTAAGAGGAGTCATAGATTTGTCAAATGAATTTCAATGTGTTGATTATAAGAATAGAAAATATTTAAATATACTTTTTTGAGAAAGAGATACTATGTACTTATAGGTTCTGAGTTTATGATGCTTCATCGAGAGTATTATTTAAAAGTGATATTAGAATGGGAAAAAATAATTAATTATTATACAGTGATAGAGATTATTTAATTTCTTTATATTATAATGAGAGATTACTCAATTTTAAATACATAATAATTACATATAATTATTGTAATTATACTTAATTGTAAAAGATATGCAATTTATTTTTTTAAATATCATTTATTGAAATATGTCATTCTAATACAAATGTTTAAATAGTACAGTGGGATTTTTTAACAAGAGGAATCTAAATAGCTATATTATGAGAAAAATAAACTATATGAAGATCAACTTGTTGCTTTTCTGGAGTCTATTTAATGACACTATGATACTACTTATCTTTATAAGAAAATTTATATGTTGATGGAAATTTTTTTTTTTTTTTTGACCACCAATTTATATATGCATTTTTAATTTATTAGGTCATGTAATATAGAGTAAAATATTTATTCATCTACATGACTTTTTTTTATTTTTAGCTAAATTTGCAAAAAAAAATAAAAAAAAACCTCATTAATGAATCGGGGAATATAATTTATGATTGATTTTGAATTCATTTTACATATAATTTTTCAAATTTAATGCTAACAAATTTGTGACTGCAAAACTTAACTTATTTTTATTTATTTAAAAGTTATCAGATAATCAGGTGTTTATTCTGATTGAGACTGGTCACTTGCTTTTTCATATTCACTAATGATCATAGTAAAGTTTTCTGTTAATGTTTGTTCTGCAGTGACCTTTTTCCTTTTTGAATTTTTTTTTGTTCATATCAAGATATTAAGTTTTGTGCCTCATTCAAATATTCACTTCTCTGTTGGATTTACTAAAAATACAATATTCTTTTCATGTTTAATTTTAATATTCGGAGTTTTGAGCAGGCATTATTTTTATAGCAGTTGTGGATTGTTTTTGAATGATATTAATACTATAAATTTTAAAGTTGATTAAAGATTAATGTATGTATATTTAGTGTCATTTATTTTTTTCAGATATCTACTTGTATGTTCTGAGCATGTGTTGTAGAGTTAATGTTCTAAGTATATATATATAAAGAAGTGATTTAATGTCTTCAGTCCGTTTCACATTGTAAATTTAATAAAATATAAAAATGTCTTAGCATTAGATATGTTTAAGAACTACCAATCATATCTTCTCTACTAACAAAGATTTTATAAACAAGGAAAATTCATCCAAATTATTGATCCATCTTTCTGTGTTCGATATTCGAAGATAGCAAAATAAATATGCATAGTGACTAGTTCATTTGTAAAAGATGGAACTGATTTGGAAATTAGTTGATTTTGATTTTATAGTGGAATTGACTTCCAGTAATTAGCATATGTTAAATTACTATTTCATTTCGTGATTTTGTATTTGATTATTGTTGAATACATCATAATTAATAATTGCGTAATTGAGTTCTAATTTTATTTTCTTCACATTTAGTTGCTAAGATACGACTTGACCTTAGGTTATCTGTATATTTTGAGTCTTGGTTAGTGATATTAGTTAACTTAATAATTATTTTATACATATATATATATATGAATGACTGAAATCTAATTATTTTAACATTTGATTTCATTAAAATAACTATTTATTTGATTTGACTTTTATTATTAAAATTTTATAATCTTAACATTTAAGTTATATATGTGTACATATGGGTATTTCAATGTAAAAGGATAATGTATTTACTGTTTATTAATTAAAATTATATTTTTAAGTTTATGGTTTTAGATTCCACATAAACAAGTGAGCTTAATAAGATTATAAGCTACCCTTATAATGTAGATGTATGTATTATCCAATAACATGCACACACATATATAAAATTAAACCGTTATAGTGCTAAATATGTATAATATTCAAGATTAAATTTGCTAAAGCAATTGTTATTAATAATTTGTTTGCTCTCTAATCATAGCATTTGACAATCTTTGCAATAAAAAAGCAGCTGTTTTTTTTATTGCATCTCATGTTGTTAAACAATTTCAGTTTTTAAATCTATTGATATTATTCAGCAAAACAGGGCAATTTCTTCCCATTTTTAACTTTGCAAATAAAGATTTAAATGTCACATATGTAAGGTGAAACAATTACAATGTTAAAAATATATATTGTTCAAAATTAAATCTGCTAAAGTGGCTATTAATATTAATAATTAGCCTGCTCTCTAGCCACAGCATTAGACTATCTTTGCAATAAGAGAATGATTATTTTTAATAACATTTCACATTGTGTTGTGGAGAAATGTCTTAAACAATTTTGGCAAGAGAGGCATATTTTGAATCAATTGATAATATAAGGCAAATTAGTTCTAAACCAATTGATTTAACAATACAGCTATTCTTTTAATGCATTGCTGCAACTAGAGGGCAGATCCATTATTAATAGTAATTAGCAGATTTAATTTCAAACATTAACATATCATATTTTCCAGAAAATAAGCCTTAGCATGATTTTCAGGGTGCTTGTAATATAAACCCTAGTTAAGATCATCAGCAAAATGAATGGATTTCTTTTCATTTATTGAAGCACACATTGTATGTATCGAATTATAAAGTAATGAATATATAAATAAATAATCATATTGACATTAATGCTTTAAATAAATAATAATAATATAAATTATAATGGCACATGTATTTTCCTATTGATCATTTTCAACAAATATAATTCTATGAGCATAAAGAAACAATTTTCTCTCATCCAAATCTTGGAGTTAAGATAACCCAATTTATTGAATTATATCAAAAACAGGTTTATTCAGCAATGTATACAACAACAGAAAAAAAAAATAGCAAAAGCTCACTCCTTCAGAGAGGAATGTCCAACATTAACAAGATTCCATGTGGAATTCACCACAGAGTGAGGAGCTAACTTCAAATCTCTTTCTTTGATTTCTTTTAATTTTTGTAGAAAAATTAATTTTTGATCAGGCAAAACTGACTTGAAGATTAGAATGCATCTGACAAACCATAGACAAAATGTAATGAAAGTGGCACTTCTTATAGTTGCAAAATCCCCAGAGGCAATACCTTCTATGAGTGTGTTGATAATTGGATATTTCGGTATATAAATTTGATTAATCAATATTCTACAGTCCTGAAGAGATGAACAATTGTTGAAAATGTGAAATATGGTATCATCCTCCCTATGGCAGAGTGAGCACACAGGGTCCAAAGATGAAAAACCTCTGTACATCACAAGAAAATGTCTTGTGGGAAGGGCATTGATATTTAACTTTAGAAGGAAGTCCAAATATTTTGGCTCTAGATTCCATTTTTTATATTTCTTTATAATGGCAAAGTTTGTACAGGTGAGAATGTTAGGATCTGGGATAATTGGTGAAAACAAAAGAAGATAGGCATCCCAATAACGAAGTTTCATTGGTTTTATTTGATTTAAAGGTGTGAGAATTTTTGCAATGTCAATTAAGACTTGTGTCAGCCAACCATTATTAATTGGAGGTGGTGTATCTGTAGGATGAATATATAGAAAAGGTGAGTCATCAGGAAAAATCCCATTAAGTCTTATAATGAGATTATTTGATTTCTGTAGATAAAGAACCTGAAGTGAGTGCATTGACAAACCATTAAGTTTTGTTGGTCTCTGAACTCTTCTTAAGCTAATAGCAACAGTTTTACCCTTCCACATTAGTCTAGAACAAAGAGAGTTTATATTCTTGATAAATTTTGATGAGAATTTATTGAATTTATGAATGATTTAACAAACTTTTAAAATTTTATTTATCACAGTTCCAGTATATCGGACAATTTATAATTTTATTTATGTAATTTCAGATACATATTTTATTTATATTTACTACTTAGATTTATAAAAATGCTCAAGTTAGTTTTAGAGTTTGAACTTGATAGCTTTTATATATTCAAGATAAAAGAAAAATCGGCTTTGTTTTTTTAAATGTGTTTTTTTCTCTTAAAGTGTTTAAATAGTGGAAATGATTTTAACAATTAAAATTTAGTTTAAGTTAAATCAATCTTTCGCATAAAAAGTTTTAAAAAAGAATACCAAAGTAGGGCTATTACATGTAATTTGGAAGTGTGATGGATGCGGTTGTGTCTTTTATGAATCTTTATAATTCAATATGCCATGTGTTGTAACAGTCATATTTAATGTGGAGAGAAATATAGAAATGTTTTCTGAATTTTTGTGCCTGCATTTTTCATTGCTTTTGTATGGATAATCATTCTTAACTGTAATTATTTTTGTTACCACTCCAATATCGTAAGTCTTCAATTAACACTTGATTTAATGATTGATTTAAATGGGATAATATTTTGATACCAGACAAGTTTTTGTACTTAGATAAATGTAAACATACCAGTGCATATTGCTAGGTGAAAATTCAAATATTCGTGGAGGGTGTTGCTGAAAAAACATGTTTGGGAGATTGATTTGAGATTTTGAATAAATATATATGTTTGTATGTGAATAAGTGTAGATTTTTGTACATGAAAATTGAGACATTCCCTGAAAATAAGTCCTAGGGTGTTTTTTAGAGCAAAAATTAATATAAGATGCGTTCTTATTTTCATGGAAATACGGTATATATAACATTGTAATTGTTAAACTTTACATATTTATCATTTGTATCTTTGTTTGCAAAGTTTAAAAATGAGAAGAAATTGCTTTGCTTTGTTAAGTAAAATAGAAATCACTTCAAAACTTATTTCAATATATTTCTCGATTGATTCACGTTCCTCTATTTTATGTTCTTTAAGACATTCCTCTATAATAATGTGTTGTGTTATAAAAGATGATTACCTTTTTATTGCAAAGAGTGTCTAATACTGTGACTAGGGAGCAGATCAATTATTAGTAGTAACAATTGCTTTAGCAGATCTAATCTTAGACATTATATATTGTAGCATTATAATTTGGTACCAATGCTATCATGTTCTATAAAGTATGAATGATTAGAAAATTTTCTTGATTATATATTTTATAATAAGTAGGAAGACCAAGTGATAGGTGTAAAACCAAGGGTCAGCTTTTATAAAGTCAATACACAAGGGAATAATCGTTTTTAACTTTTTTTTAGACTTCAAATATTAGTTTTGAATACTTTTAAATATTAAATATTGTATTTCTTTATACCAATTTAACAAACAATTAATGAATTGTTTTAGCGATGGCTATAAATTCAGTTACACATGGAATTGTGTTTGTGAATGAACAGTAAGTGAGGTCATAAGTAATCAAACTTTACTAAATTGAAATATTTATAACAAATTCAAAATGAATGAATTGTCAATTAAATCAGCAGAAGTGCTAGAAATTAGAAATATACAAAAGTTTATACATTTACATATAAATGTGCAGGAGCATGTAAAAAAAATCACAAAATTAGAAAAATTATGCTAGAAAGACTAACAAAACAATTGCTGAAATCTTAGATAATTAAATGTTTAGATTTAATATATGTTTCTAAAATAATAATATAAAACCTAATGAAATAAAATTTTATTGATCTGGTAATGTTTATTGACAAATATTTATTGCTCCAATAAGGTTTGTTAATAAATAGATAAATACATTTCATTTATTTGTTTATAATAAATTGATGTTAAACATTTTTTTACTATTATTTTATTGTCTTCTATTTCAAAATGAATACACATTCCTGCCAATTGAGAAAAAAAATCATAGGATCTCATCTGATTATTTACAGTACTATGGAGACACCCTGGAAATCAACTACAAGGAGAGATGCATTGCAGAAAATTTTGATATCATAGGAGAAAACTTATAAATACTGGCAAATTAAAATGAGAGGTCAATCTATAAAATTTTCAGTGTAGTGTAAGATCAGTTGTTTTTCTCCAAAATTGTCATTTTTATACCTATCTATCTATCTGAGGATGATAGGGTAGAAAGCAGTATCTGGGAGTCTGTCTTAGATAGGATCAGGTCTACTCCATTTCAATAGCAGTGATGGATATATGTTAAACTAAAATATAAAAGGGAAAACAACCCTTTTTAAAAAAAAAAAAAAAATTCAGTTAGGAAAATTTGAAATTTACGATATTGAAATCCTATAATATCCAACAATTTATTTCAAGGAATAAATGGCTAAATTGTTTTTTTCCAAATTCAAAGGAATATGCTTTTAATATGTGTTCCAATAAAATTTTGAGTTATTATCCCAGGATCTTATCTAGTAAATGAAGCATTTGGGAGCGATTATGTAAGTGCCTCATATATAAAGAAATAAATAATATATTGTTATTGAATAGAAACAATTGAAATAATTTTCTTTAAAACATCATAAGTATGAAAGCGGTGTAGTGATCAGAGTACTTGATTTGACAAAGAGTTACTTAAGATTTTATGTGGTTTATACATATGACTATCAAAAAAATTAAGAAGATTAAAGGAATTCCAAATATATATTTAATATTTGAGATAAATGTATGATTGTGATAATTTTAATCCTCAGTAAGCATGAATAATAATGCTACAAATTGTTAAATGTGCTGTTGTTTGCGAATCCTATTATTGATAAATTTGAGAATGTTCAATATTTGAGTACCATGTAAACTTGATATGAACGATGTGTTTTTTATTTATGTTTTAATTAATTGGTTAATAAATTATTAGAATAGTAAATATGCCAAATCTGACCATAGAGCTCCATTGGAAAAACAGTTAGTATACTTTATATTCAATATTTAAGGGAATAGTGTGACAGATGAGTGAGAATGAATACATATTAAATCTTTGTTGGTGGGGAGATTGCATTTTTTAATCATTATTTTAATTTTATTTAAAAAATACAAATAATAAGTTATATTTCATCATTTGTTATAAATTGTAAAGTTCCTTTCTAGATCCAAATTTGAGTAAAAATTATCTAGAATAAGTAGTAAATTTTTCAGAAAAAAGGTTATTTATATTTAGTTCACCAAATACTAGGTGGTAAAATATATGCTAGAATTAATTTAAAATTATGAGTTGAGATTTTCTGTTGTGATATCATTTAGATACCAGTTCCACTAACATGATCAAAAAGTATTAAAATACTCAATTGCATAAATGTTTGTAAAATAAACATTATAATAATAAAATTTGAATTCAAATTCAAGTGGATAAAGAGAGTGACACATGTGTAAGTATTAAATATTTAATTTTGAGATACTTTATTTGATTATATGTTCAAAATAAAAGTGGGATGAAACATTGCAATCCATCTCCTACAATATGTAAGTTTTATTGCCACACGTATCATGAGTTTATACATCAAACGTAAATATAATCAATATACTATATACACTTTCAAAAGAATCGAAAATATCTATCTTTAATATTTGTGGTCATATGGAGATAATTCATATTATAATATTTTCAGTTTTAATATTTATTGACCCTAAGGAGATAATTTATATTATAAACATTTATCTTTAACATTTGTTGTCATATAGTAATGATTTGTATTTTATTATTATTATATTGTTTTGTTATTTATATGAAATAAACGATTTTGTTATTTTTGTTAAATTATATGGTATTATTCTTTAATCATATTTTGATACCATTTAAGTTCAGGTCAAGATATCACACAACTGGTTCATTTAAAGTTGCTTAAATATTTTTATATTTGCTATTTGAATCTAGGAAGTTAAAAGTAGAAATGTACATAAAAATCCTTCATACATATATTCATTTTGATAGTAGTAAATGTTTATAAAGAAAAGCCTTGAGATAATTATTAGGATAAGTCTTAATGAATATTTATTAATAGAAACCCTGTGGTTATGTAGTCAATGAATAGATAAAACAGAATTATATAAGTATGAAATCATTTAGTAATAAACCAGTGATTGTTGATATATTATAAAAAATTATATATTATATTTTAAAAGTTTAGTAGTCAATATTTAAATCTCTGAGAAATTATATATTTACATTGATTATTTATTTTGTTTGGAAATCTGAAGTGAATGCACTCACCGAGGGTTAGAGTTTTACAAGTCTCAACCCTATGCACATGTTTCCAGTACAAACAAATGCAACCAGAAGTGCATTTTCAGTTCTCCCTCTGATTTCCATTTTAGGACAGATAACCTTTTACTTATAGAGTCTCTTCCAAACAAAGTTAGAATATGAGGTTGCAATTTTGCTTGCACAATATGTTGGCTATCGATCAGCAAAAGATTTAGATTGATTATCTAGGTTTAAGCTCTATTGCCTGATTTTTTACATTTCACTAAGGTTGAAAAGTTACAATATATATGAAAAATTTCGCACTTGGGTACATGTCAATGGAATAAAAGAGGAAAGAATTAGAAATTATAATAAATTCAGATATTTCATAATGTTTTTATTTTGCAATAGTTTGATTAGCATTATTTCACTTATCAATTTTTTTTAATTAAATAATAAAATCTATTTATTAATAAGTATTAAAATGTAAATGCTTAAATATATGTTTCTTGTCCTTATCAAGTTAAGAACTGAAATATATGTAAATAAAAGAAATGGTCAGTGATTATTTAATACTTTTTATATAGTTAATCCAAAGAGTGAATAACATTGAATATACTTCTGTAACCTGAATGATACAGTATTCATATTGCTGCATCAATCTTATGTTAATATTATCCAAATTATATAGTTACATCACATATATTGTTCATCTATATATGAATTTTTTTTTTCCATTACAATATTTATATATTTTTTTTAATATGCAATGGTATTATTTTATTTTGATAATTTGATGATATTTCTCAACACTGCCTGTTAAGAAAGCTTTTAATTGAATTAATCATTTTCTGATCTTATTGTATTATCTTTTAGGAAGTTTGTCTTAAATTGGATGTATAATTAGTTCAAAATTATGCACATTAGAGCAAATAAATAATTTGATTGTATATCTTTGCTTTCTAAAATAAAATTGTGCATGTTATAATAAATTTTATTCATTTATTAAAAAATATTTCTTATACAATAATAAATTATTTTGCTTGTGAAAGTTGGCTATTTCAAAATTTTGTTTCTGGAGTAGTTCTTTTGCTACAAAAATTAAGTATTTGCTTTATATTTTTAGTAAAATTGTGCATATAAAAACTAATTTGTTTATTTATTTTATATTTGGATATTGATTATTTCAATTTTTTTTTCCTATAATAATTTTTCGTATTAATTGTATATATGCATTGCCTATTTGTGGGATTATTATTTATATATCAATATAGATGATAAAAAGCTAATCAATAAATTTTATATATTTTTATTTTTGTAGAAAAAATCAAAAACAAACAAACAAACAAAAAAAAACCCATGAAAATAATACATATATATTTAGCAAACGAAGATTGAAAACATTTTTTTTCAATAAGTATGATCAATGCAAACATTCCTGAAAAAAATCATGAGTGTAAATGTAATACCAAATTAAATTACAAAATTAATCTGAGCAAGAAAACAGTTGATGGCAATAAATCCATAAGAAATTGAATCCAAAAAGGTATCAGTTAATGTGAATGTCGTAAAAAAGCATACACATGAAAATCAAAAACTGAATGAAGTTAAATTATGGAGTTCATGTATTTTTTGAAGCAATTCAGAAAAACATGTTTAATCAAGTCAATGCACAGTGATTAAAGAAAGAATTGATAACAATAAATCAATAAATTGAAATCCAAAAAGATGTCAATTTCTGTGAGTCAATTTCTGTGATCAAATGGAAAGCATTGATTACATAAAAATATGTGGGTGAAAAATTGTATTTTCATCAAAAACTGCATGAAGTTAACTAAACAACACCTTAGTAATGAGGTGAAGTACAAATTCATACAAAAATTATTTCAAAAAGCAGGAAAAATGATTGATATGTATGTCAAAAAGTGCACAAAGATGAAAACATTTATTCAAATTGTGACCAGACTAAGTTTTACTTTTTCACACTGTATCACTGGTGATACTATAACCTGGAACTTGTAACCTTCTCTTTGATAATGAACGTGCCACTGTGGACACAACTGACATTTTGTCTTGCAAGAAAAGAGAATAATAAAAAGAGAAAATTTATTATTATTTTACAGTCTGCAAATAAAAGTTATCAGACAGCTCATTCAGTCAGAAGTCCTAATATCTGTTTCCATTACTGAGATGTGAATGGGAATAATTTAATCTTGTAGGGGTTTTGAGCTTATATTTTATTTCACCCTGGACATAGTCATATCAGTGGTCTATAAGCTTAAAGGAAAATGGTCAAAACAATGATCAACTGGTGCAAAAATGTGTTGAAACTTTGTTTGATAACAATCTCAGACTAAGCAAGAAATCAGATGGTGAGAACAGACGAATTTTTACATTGATGACACTTATTGAAAATGTTTGTTTTTTAATTATTGTGCATTAGTTTTATACCTAATTGTATTATTTTCGGGTTTGTTTGTTTTTAAAATACAGTATATGTGTTCCATGGTTTAACGTCTTCAGTTTTTGACTTAAATATAACTTTACTTGTATGCTCTTTATAGTGTCCACAGATTAATTTTGCATTTACTCTCATCACTCATTTATTATTGTACATTAAATATATTATTTTTAAATTTTTATTAAATAAATTATTTTAATATTTTCAAACATTATTTTTATGCCTTTTACTTTTTGATTTTTTATATATATATAAAAAAAAGTGAAGCTTGTTGATTAGCCTTTTTTTTTTTTGTCTACATTAACGTATAGATGGAAGCTCCACCAAGAGGTAAAGCATACATATAACTAGTATCAGCCTTAAAAAAAAAAAATTCCCAACGATTTCAAAGTCATTCTTATTGGATACAGAGTACTTTTGTATTAATTTCTCTTATTAACCATGTAATTCACAAAATATATGTATGTATTTGCAGAAATAGAACAAATAAGATACTTCTAGATAAAACAAAAACAATAAAGATTTGTAAAAATTAAGGAGTTCAATTTGACTTGCATGAAGGTTAATAAATTATATTATTATTTCTTTCCAAACATCAGGTGATAAGTAGCATACTTTTTTGTTGTTGTTATGAGTTTGGATAATGAATATAGTCTTCAAAATCAGATTTTTAAATATAATAAAATGCTTAGCTTAATGTGGCATATGGCAAGAATACTCAAATATCCCTTAGCAGTCAATCATTTTAATAATTGTTACTTGCATTATTAAAAGTAATTTTTAATGCATATATAATACTAAGTTGTTGGGTTTTTTTTTTTTTCAAAATTTGTCTCAGATATATATACACGTAGATATATGTATGTGTTAATTTCATGATGTATTAAATGAAATAAGTAAAATAAAAAGCCATATAAACGGCAAACCAATTTTAGCGCTATGTAATTGTTTGCAAATACTACTTTATTTCTAATGAATAAAAAAGCTCTGATCATAATGATTAGTATTAATCAAGTAAGCAGCATACACTGAGATCAAGCTGAAAATTCTTTCTAATAACTGTTCATTTAAATTGGTTTCCTATAATTGTACTTAAAAGAGATTAAGAAAGCTTTCAAAGCCATCTAAATGATCTGCAGACTTTGATGAACTAATAAATTTTGATAAGTACACAAATCCAGGCTCAAGAACTTATTGACTAAGCTCTGTAAATTGAAAAAAAGTCATTTTTCTGAAAAGATTGATGAAATGATGTTCACAAAAGATAGTATACAAGGTAGTCACAAGGGTGTCAGTATTAGCTATGGTCAGCAGCACACAAGTAATGACTCACACACTTGACAAAGGATAGTCAGTTCTAATAAACTAGATAAACCAAAATTAGCATGACTAAGTTCTAAAACAAACTCTGCCAAGCTAATTCTGAAATAAAATTGAATAGATACTGCTGAGAAGCTGTGAATATTGTCTTTAGAACTTTAGAAAAATTTGTTTTAAAGTTCTCTTTCTTAAATATATATATAACATATAAATTGTATAATCTTTTGTGTTCAACATATTAATTTGTGTGTGTGTATTTTTTGTATCAATTGCATAGACATGTGTATATATATATATATTGAAATAATGGATCTGGTTTACACAGTTTGATTACCATTTAGTTAAATCCCAAATGAGATGTTATTTTTCTTCACCATCAACTGTTTTACAGCAGGTGCATAGTTTTTTGCCTACATAGTACTGCAACAACACAAAATGAGATGAACCTTAGTATTAAAACAAATGACTATTCATATAATCAAATTAAGCTTATAGCTAAATAGACAATCTGATAATTTATAATATCAAACTCTTTACAAGTCTACTGAGATCTATGAATATTGATAATATAATCACTAAGGGGAATAATAAAATATTAAAACAAAAGAGGAATAATGCCTTTTTGGAGTTAATTATAAGCAGCAGGTCATACATTCCCTTTTGGGGTATAAAAACGTATACAATTTAATTACTAATTTTAAATCTTGTTGATTCTATTTATTATGAAAAGATATTAGCAAGTCTCATGCCATTAAGTTCTACTTGCAAACTCATTTAATTATAATGTACACAAATAATAATTATATTATTTTTGCCCACATACCAGTAAGTAAAGTAGCAGAAATAGTGATGATCTTAAATTTTGCTTAGTTATGATATACCCTGGATGCATTATATCCAGGAATTATATTAGTTAATATTATATATGAACGACAATGAGGATATAATATTGATTATCTTAATTATAAAATTCTCAAAGTACTTTTTTTTATAATAGAAGCACACAAAAAAGTTATTTGGCATAATATATTTTCAAATGCAAAATATTTTAATGAACAACTAATTGAATTGATCAAAAAAAATTAAATAATGTTCAATTATCTAAAATATTTATATGGCTCTAATTTCCAGATATAGAGCTTAGGTTACATCATTTGAGCATTAAATAATAGAATTAATGACAATAATAATTATAATCTGATAGAAATTATTTTATTTGTCACTTAGCATGAATAAACTAAATATCTAAATTTACAATTTGCATACATATATAAATTATTAGTTTGGAGAGATATTACTAAGCTTAATCTAAGTAATATCTTAGATTTAATCATGCTGTTTTAAAGAAAATTCAAATAATAATAAAAATTATCAATACTACTATTTTTCTTCTTGGTTGTATTATTGTTTTCTATAATAATGCAAATATAAATATAATTAATTATTCATTATATTCTGGAATTATATCAAAGTATATAAAAATGAATATAGGTTAATTACTTATTTTTATTTAAAGGTTATATTATTTTTAATTAGATAATATATATATATTCATGTGTCATAGCATCGGCCGGGAAGCGAACCCACTAACCCGGGACAACTGCTTGTAATGCAGCTGTGCTGACCACTCGACCACCAACGCTTGACAAAACAAAAATGTTCAATATAATTAATTTAAGAAAAATACTTTTATGTATTTTATAAATACTGTATTACTTCGAATATAAGCTGCCACAAATTTAAGCTGCATATATGTACTTAAATAAGAAACTAATATAAATACAATAAACTCACCTAATTTATTGCGAGTCTTTTTTAGATGTACATTATTTTCACTTTCTATATTTTCACTTTCAGAATTTGAATTCTCAACTTCATTATTCCATTAGATATACATTAAATTGCATCTGAATGTTATAATTTTTTTGTCAATTTGCTTTCATGTAACTGACACAATTTTCTAAAATAATTTATATTTTTATAAATATTTTCTGAAAAAAAATTTAAAATGGGTAAAAACAGATTCCAAAAGATTTGTTTTCACTTTGAAATTCAAAACAAAAACATCGGAATTGTCACCATCGGCAAAATAATGTTAAAAGATTCTAAAACATTCGTTTTCACTTTAAAAATCAAAAGGAAGCTATTGGAACTGTCAAAATTTTGATAGGTGCTCTCTTATGTTAAGAATAACAATCAACCAATTGAAGACAGGTTCTTATCGCATTGTTATATTGATTTGTTAGTTGTAAAACTATTCTAAAGGTTGTTTGGTAAACTTTCTCGATAAAATAACAGTAAAATTAACAAAATAACATTAATGATTCTAAAACATTCATTTTCACTTTGAAATTCAAAATGAAAATTTCAGCAAAATAACATTAAAGATTTTAAAACATTCATTTTAAAAATCAAAGTGAAGCTTTCGGAACTGTCAAAATTTTGACAGGTATTGTCATATAGATTAACCAATCATCACCCTGGAAGACAAGCTCTTATCTCATTGTTATATTGATTTGTTAGTTGTAAAACTATTCTAAAGTTTATTCATTAAAATTTTCTTTATAAAATAATGGTAAAATTGGCAAAATAGCATTAAAAGATTCCAAAATATTCATTTTCACTTTAAAAATCAAAATGAAAATATCAAAATTGTCAACATTGGCAAAATAATGTTAAAATATTCTAAAGTATTCATTTTCAGTTTAAAAATAAATAAAAAAAACTATTAGAACTGTCAAATTTTTGGCATATGCTTCTTTGGGTAGAGAACAACAATCAACCAATCTGCACCTTGGAAGACAAGCTCTTATTGTTATATTGATTTGTTAGTTGTAAAACTATTCTAAAAGTTATTCTATAAACTTTTCTTGATAAAATACCAGTAAAACCGGCAAAATAACATTAAATGTAGCAGTTTAAGAGAGAGGTAGAACTCTTTATTAAAATAATCAAAAAAATATTGATTAAAAAAGAATTAATAGGATATTCTACATAGGAAGCGATCGTATACTATGTGCATGTATAGCATAAAGCAAAGATCCATAGAAATAAGATGTTAAAATTTTTTGCCTCTAATTTAAGCCGCATCCCTCTTCTAATGATTCAAAATTTGGAAAAAAAGTGCAACTTATATTTGAAGTAATGCAGTATCTTTTTTTTTAGTAGATTTCATGATAATCTTTCTTAAAATGTAACACTTTTGTCTCTAATGACTGACATTTTACTTTTCATAATCTTACATATATTTTATGAATATCTTTTTTTTCTTATAAATTAATTATAGTCAAGTTCTTATTTAATTATGCATTGCTCTGCTTTTAATACCAAATACCCATTTCACATATAACTATTTTATGGGCATATCTTTTAACAAGAAAAGTAATAATGACCTGTCTCCCTATGAGAGTGGGCTTCATGATATTTTTTAAATTAACAATAAAAGTTTTAAATTTTACTAATATCATTCAATAAATATTATAACTTCAGATTTGAGATAGGAAGGCTTAAAAGTAAAAAATACAATTAAAAAAAAGTAATGTAATAGGTTCTAGAGCATTTCTCTATGCAAAATTTCCAGTTTGATCTTCATTGTATTTTAATATATATATTTCCAATTTTTTAAAATGTTTTTAGTTTTAGCAGGGCCTTTTTCATCTCAACTTCATTATATCATAACCATCCAGAAGAGCACAAGTTTGAGCTATCTTCTCTCACTATGCGTACATTTTGCAAAGAAATTTCAATCTTCAGATAAGCTAGAGATATTAAACTTCAGAATCTTCATTTCCATGTTGATAGTTTGATATCTTTCATCACATTATTTACACAGGATCAGAACTGTTTTGCATCCACTATTAAGCCATTGCATCAAGCATAACTTCTTTCAATTTGTTTTCCGTAATTGATTTTTCACTTCTCTTAAGAATTTTTTTGTCTGAAATATTATAAAATGACTGGATATTTATAATGCAATTAATTCCAAAGTTTTTGTATATGCCTAAATATTATTTTCAACCATACACACACACACTCAGAGAAAAAGCATATCTACACTATTAAGTAGTTAAAGATCCAAAAAATGTGATTAAAGGAAATAATTATTGATTTTTGATTATTTAAATATTATTTGGTTAATATGAAGTATTCATATAGTAATTTAGTATACATCTTTATGCCAATTAGCAATGGATCTTTGTGCGAGGATTCACCATAGCGATCATCATCAGTTGTACTTACTATTTTGATTTACAATCAAATAGTCACTATTATAATCTTGAAAAAAAATTCTTTCTTTGAATGTCTTCTCTTAACTATTATCACATAAACATTGAATATAGTTACACATAGTGTTAGTATTTTATTTTTCTTGAAACAGAAAACTTTCTTGGTAATTTATCTGCAAGATTGTGTTTCTTTTCCTCCTTAGCAGCTTCTAATAGTTGACAGGGAAAGCACTGGACAATGTACCGATGATAAGAGCTGATGTGCTCCATACTTTGGTCTAGTGCTCCATATTAAAAGAATATCCAAATATAATGAGTATTTCCATAACTTTTAATAAATCAAAGTAATTAAATAAAAGTGATAATTCTTGTATAATTTTTAACTTGATAATTAATTCTTCTCTTCTACTTCTAACAAGAGTGAGAGAGAGAGAGAGAGCCACTTATTTCCTTTGCATATTATTGACTTCACTTACATACAAAACCTTTTTGCTTTATTTATAAACTTTTGGAATTGTCTCCTCTATGAAAATTAGTTAAATGAATATATCAATGTGTATTGTGTATTTACTGAATAAATAAAATCTTTATTCACATAATCTTTTTCTGTGCATGAATATTTCGTTCTTCATTTGTTTATTTCCGTTTTGTAAATATATATGTGCGTAAGTAAGCACATGCTTGTTATTTTACATAATATACTTGCAATAAATATACATACATTAATAATTATACACAAAAAGCCTTTTTTAGCAAATGGTTTGTGCCTTATCAAATGTTAAACATCTATTTTAATGTTAAGTTCTTATACCACATATAAATATTAATGTTATATATTAATATTATTTATATAGCTGATATTTGTATATGATATTTTTTATTATAATTTATATCATCACATGATCACTATTTTTTATGCTTGCTCTTAACTGTTTTTAAAATAGGCAAAACTCTATATATGCACTGAGTGACAATATGTATAGAGAGTTTTACCTGGTTTTTATAATTTATATGGAAAAAAACAATATAATGAACTTCATTAATCTCCATTTTTAATTAGATATATATTTGATCAAGACATTTGATTCAGTTATTGAAAGTATTTGTGGAAATCTGAAGCATTTAAAATAAATGGATGGGGCTAATACTTATCTTTGAAAACAGAAATGTGTATTAGCTCCATTTTTCTTTTTGGTAATAATTTTCTTCAGAACAACTTATAGGCAGTTTCATGAAGAAGGCATCAAAATGTGTTATAGATCTGATGGTGAAGAGCAAAAACAAAGTACTCCATCTTGATTTCTATCTTTACAGAATGCTAATTTGTGCTATTTTTTCCGATTTAAAAGGTAATTTACAGAATGTTCTTAATACTTTGATTGCAACCCCTATAGAATTTGGTTTGATAATTAATGTCCAAATATTTAGATATTTTATCAGTCAGTGGTATAAGAAAATCTTTCAGTGATTTAGTGATTATCATTTTAAAACTATTAATAAGTTTAACTGTCTTTGTAACTTTTTAGGTAGAAAAATATCTAATAATTAAAAGAATATTTCATCATAGTGTATATCTATTTCAATTTGAATTAGTTTTTAGAACTGATATTCTGCTAAATTTATTGCATGGAATTCAAACATGCATAATATTCTGAAAATGCTATGATGTTAGTCACCGTTTATCAGATTATTGGAAATTGTGATAGTGGATTTATTATTGTATAGCCATATCTTTGTTGAACTAGATATATTTGAATCAGATAAAGAGTAAACTGATTTCTAAAAAAATATTTTATTGTTGACCTAAACATGAATTTTGTCTGAGACTTCAAGTTTCTTTAAAAAGATGTAATACTGATTAAAATTTTGATGGGTAGATATTGCTCATGGTAGTAGTGATGATTAGACTCATTTAGGCAAGATACTGTAGTTTGCAGAATGAAAAGTTTGCTACAAAAGAGTTTAAAACACTGTATTGCATGATTTCAAATAAACAAACTGAAGTATCAATGGTTGATGTATGTGGACTTATTTATCATTCATAAATTGTTTTTTGTGGTGATCATAAAACTTTTTTATTTTTTTTTGTTCTTTGTCTTTTTTTCTGAAATACTGTCACTGATCAGGCAAGTAACACTTGAAGAAGAGAGGAGAAAAATATCATTCAAAACATCATATTATGTACTAACTTGTATGCTATTATTAACAGCTGAGCGGAAAGTTTAAAGAAAATTTTAAAAAAATCCTAAAGACATTTAATATTAGAGAATGAAAATAGTCCAACATATAATTTCTATTAAAATACCATTATCACAAGCTTTCGGGCAAACATTTTGTGTATATATGCATGAAAATAAATGGGAAATTTTTGGTCACTGAAGTAATGAATATGAATTGATTGAAGTTGGAATTTATATCAAAATTTGATTGTTAGAAATAAAGTTTAACTTAAGATTATTGAAATTGGAACATGTTGGGGTAATTTTTTTTTTTTAGATATTGTAACATTTTGAAAAGTGTTTGAGAAAAAAAGCAGCCATTCATAAAAGTTATATTAGGCAAAAAAATTAAGTGTAAATTACCAATTTATTGATCTAAAGAAAGATAATCTGAATGAAATATATAATTTTTATTATATGTTTGATTGTATTGGAAAGAGTATATGTATTCATATGTTCTTTTGTTTTCAGGTTTTAGGTACACTGAAACATAAAATGGATTGTTTATCATACACTATTGATGACTTTGAAGAACTAATGATTCGCGCAAGGCAGTGCATGATAACGAAAGAAGAGCAATCTCTTCTGCAGAGAGGTCCTAACATGAGTGGAGATGCAAAACCTCGTAGTGAAACAACTCCTGAGTTTTCATTAAAAGGTAATTATATTTATTATCTTTTAATATTTTTGTTAATTTATTTATGTACAGAATATACAAAAATTCAAGTATAGGCAGTTGATTATTATTTTATTTCAGTTTGATATACCATAATACATAAGTTGACAAAAAAAAGAAAAGAAAAACTAGTTAATTGCTCTTATCTTCATTTGTTGCAAACATTTCTGAAGCCTGAATTGTATCATCAGAATGTTCAGCTCAATTACTCTTTTAGTAACATGAAACTCTATTATATTTTACAATTTCTGTTTTCTAGATTCTTTTAAGAAAAACATTTCAGGGAAGTGAAATTAACTCCTGAGAATTGTGTGGGGTTTTTTTTAATGGGACTATTTCATTATATTTGTTTGGGTCCACAATAAAGGATAATATATTAGAAGTTCTAAATACCTGAAAAAAAAATTAAGTAAAAGTTGCATTATTGGGCCAACTTTAATAAATTTTTGCTTTTTTATTAAACTTAATTCGTATTTTGTGTGATAATATTTTGTTAAGAATTTTCAACATAGTCACACTAAAACTGATAGAGAAATTACAACAGCACTTAGTAATTTAAAATATATTATTAAAATAACATACCAGTTTTAATTATCTACTAGTAAAAATATACCTTTCTTTTGAGATTCTTCATGACACAAATGATGATTAAAACTTCTACAATTTCTGGAATCTCAATAATGTTTATATCTTATAATAAAAATTAAATGGTAACATTAATAATAATCTCAAAAATATTTCATATTCTTATAAATCCTCTGAATGAGAAATTCTCAATTTATTTTGTTCATCTTCCATTTTCTTTTATCATTTGCCACTTCATCAATTTCACTTAATAATAATATTTATTACCTTTCCCCAGAATTATTGTTAAATTATATCTTTCAATATCTATTCAATTTACTATTTGTATTTTATTTTTTTCAATATGCAAAAAGATTCCTAATATTTTTAATAAATGAATTTATTGAAATAAATTATTTATAAAAATACAGCCTTAAACAAAGAAATTATGTACATCACAGTATTAATGTTCAGTATTCTTTAGAAGTTTTCAAAAACATTAGCTGGAAATGCCAATTCAAGGATATCTCACTGCCAAGAAAAATGATTTTCCTAAATGGTTATATCGATCATTCTCTTAATGTTGTTGTTATTCAAAAGAATACTATATGGCTTTTAATTCATTACATGATCAACTTCTCTGTTAATCTAAGTGTCCATTTGCTCCAGCTGTCATATTTCTTCTATTACAATTTTAATCATTTCTTTTAATGTGTATTTCACTCATGCCATTGATGTTTCAGACTACCATTTACCACATGTCTTTATTTACTCTACTCTTTATATTTTGATATTGGCGACTTTTCATTCTCCCCCAACTTTTTGCATTTGTTTAATCAAATGAAAGAATCTGCTTATATATATGAATTAATGTGTTTATTTGAATAAAGTACTCATTAATTTTATTTGTGGTTTTTGAAGATTTTTTTTGTTGTTATAAAATTTGTTTTTTTTTTTCCTTGAAGATTTTATACAAGACAATTCTTTCACTGGTTTTTTTTTACCTCTTTTTTTTTTTTAAGTATCTGATTTTTTTCAATTTAGTTTGTTTTCCTGATATATTATTATGCTTTTTTCCCCAGTCCTATCACTTTATATGATCTAGGGTTGCCGTAAATGAGCCTGGATTCAATTTCAGACTGATTTCATAGTTTTACTGATTTTGTAGGTTGGTTAAAATTATGTTGGCATACTTAATTGGATTGCTTGATGATATAGGACTTATAAAAAATGCTGAGAATAAAAACCCCTGATAGAATCTGTATAAATTAAGTATTTTTATATTCTTTATATTTTCATTTATTTGATTCATATTATATAAATATATTATATGGATTTTAATTTACAATTAGTAATTATTTTTATAAATATTTTGTTAGTTTATGAGATCAACTTACATTGATGATATTTAATTCATTACTTTTTTGTGTGTCAAAATTACATATAGTAATTGCTATAGAAATGATAATGTGAGTTGCTTTAAATATGGCAGTTTTTCTACGACTTTCCTTTTTTTTTTGTTATTTTGTTGGATTGGACATATGAAGCAAATATATAGCAGTGGTTATTTTAAACTAAGTGTTTTATGTGAACTTATGCTTGATTTTTATAATAGAAACAGGTTCCATCTACATTATAAAAATTATCTTAGTCTTAAATTTTAGAAATGGAATAATTATTTATTTCATTGGGGAGCATGGCCAATAAGAGTTCGCTTATTTAAGAATAGGTTCTAAACATATGTTGACCACTTATACTTTTAAAACACTTATTGATAGGAGAGTGCATGTTGGTATAATATCATTTTAATAGAGCATGTGTTGAGAAGTAATTTCCTTTCACAAAATTACATATATATAAATCACTAGATTATTATTTATTACATTATTCAAATTAATACATTCAAAATCTTGGATAGTTAAAAATGAGGAATTTTCTCTTCTCTGTGGTATATAAACTAAACTGGTGTAAATAATTTGTCAATTGAAATATGAGACTCATAATAAGATTAAACCCTGATTTCAGCACAGTAACTAAGGGCCAGTTTATTTAAGAATAGACTTCAAGCATAAACGGAAGACCATTTATGCTTTTAATTATTGACAGGAGAATGCATGTCAACTTAATATCAATTTAATAGCCATATGTTGAAAAGTAATTTTCTTTCACAAAATTATATATAATCTATAAACCATATAAATGTATTTGGCTTATATTTTCTATATAAATATTATAATTAAATTAAATATTTAAAATACAGATTTCTTACAACATTAATTATATAATATTTAATGGTTTTCAATTTTTATTAGCTGTTTTGCCATCATAATTGTGCTAAATGAATAAGTTTATTTACTAAATAAATATCTAATACCCCAGTAAAATTAATTAAAATAAGTATTACTTCTCATTTTATGAAAGAGTTGTTTTAGTTACAATTTTTACTAATTTAATAATTATATCTTTAATTAAAGTTTTTGTTTTATATTACTGTGTAAACTGGAATCTATAATTTTTAATAAGTTATTAATTTTATATGTTTCACAAAAATATTATAATCAAAAAAGATTTAATTATAAAATTATATGCTTTAACTCAGATTAATGTAATTATAAATATACATAACCATATTGAGAAAAGCTTTCATAAAGTTTATCTTATGTGCTTAGTCGATTTTTGACTCCTATAAGTCATAGATTTTAGCATAAGTTATAAACTAGTAGTGATGGTATATATGTTGTTATTGCTCATTTACATAAAATTTAAATATGAGCTTTAATTAGGGAAAGTAGGCCATCATTTTGAAAAGGGCACACATGATTCTTTTCTATTGATAAAATTTTTGTCACCTGATATGTGCCATGCCTCTTGAATTTTTTGTTTAAAGTTGTTATGTTCTGTGCACTCTATATCAACATATGACAGTGTGAAAGGATGACCAGTTGTAGAAAAATGTTCAGAAAATATGAGTTTGTATCTATATCTGTTCTAGCCTTATTGTATAGGTGTAACTGTATTAATGTGTGATATATGTGATTGTGTTTCATAGATTAGTTTTTATAATATTGCTAAATGATAATATTCAATTTATGAGGGGCTACTAATTGCATATCTATCATTATAATCTATTTTAAATATTACAGAAAACAAATACTTATTAAACAAGCATATAATCAAAAATATTTTGTTTATTACATAAAAAGTAATAACAATAAGGAAAAAAAAAATTGAACTGATCAACTTTTTTTTTAATAAATTGAATTTTATTTCTTAATCAAGTAATAATGCTATAATAAAATGGTTAACATAGTAATAATTAAATCTATAAAACTTTTACTCTTCTCTGTACTTATCACAACTAGGTAATAGGCTTTTTCAAAGCTGTTATTTCTTTTTCCACATTAAATTTATGAGTAATCATTAATTACAAGTCTGCCACCACAATTTTGTGATTTAGGTATTAACAAGACGAATTCTTATTTTAAAAACATGTAATTAAAATAATTTTTTTAATATATACATCATCATCAACCATTGTCAATCCACTGCAGGATGAAGGTCTCTCCAAGTTTAATCCATCTTCTCCGATCTTTAGCTTCTCTTCTCCACATCACCCCTGCACACTTTCTTATTTCATCCATCCATCTCACATGTGGTCTCTTTCTGGGTCTTTTACAATCTCTTGGAATCCAGTTTAAGATTTCAATTGTCTATCTATTATCATCTCATCTAGCAATATGTCCAGCCCAACTCCAATCTTTTAATTTTTTCAATGAGGTCAGTAACACCTGTTTGTTCTCTTACCCATACATTGGGTTTTCGATCTCTTCTTGTTACTCCCAACATGCATCTCTCCATACTTCTTTGAGTGGTCTGAAGTCTCTGTATTGCTCTTCTATTAAGTGTCCAAGTCTCAGATCCATAAGTAAGAACTGGTAAAACACATTTGTTAAAAACCTTCCTTTTCAAACACATAGGCATATTTCCTTTTAGTATCAAGTTATTTCTACCAAAAGCACTCCAACCAAGTTTAATTCTATGATTAATTTCATCCATTATGTTTCCATCTGTATTAATAATCTGACCAAGGTATTTGTAACTGTTAACTTCTTCTAATTCATCATAATCAGTCTTTATTTTCATATTTTGAGCAAATCGATTAAACATTACTTTAGTCTTTTTAACATTTATCTTTAGTCCTACTTTCATCTGATAACTCCTGCAACATTTCCTGCAGCTCTGAAGCATTATTTGCAAAAACAACTACATCATCTGCAAAATCTAGATGGCTTAAATAATCTCCATTTACTTTCACTCCTTTAGTTTCCCATTTTAATCCACAAAATACTTCTTGCAACACTGCTGTAAAAAGTTTTGGAGATATGGAGTCACCTTGTCTTACACCTTTCTCAATGTTGACTTTCCCAGTATCATTATGTAATCTAATTGTTGCTGTTGCATTTTTATAAATATTCTTTAAAATATGACAATATCCTGGATCTATACCTTGATGATCCAATGCTTTAATCACTGAAGAAATGTTTATAGAATCAAATGCCTTTTCATAATCTACAAATCCAAAACATAATGGCAACTCATATTCATTTGTCCTTTCTATAACTTCTCTCAATACCTGGATATGATCTACTGTACTAAAACCACTTTTAAATCCAGCTTGTTCCCTTGGTTGGTGGAAATCCAATGTTCTTTGTAGACGAGTTGTAATTATCTTGGTAAAAATTTTGTATAAAACTGATAAAAGGCTGATAGGTCTGTAATTTCTAATATCTTCTTTATCACCTTTTTTAAATGTTAATATTATTACTGCATTCTTCCAATCATCTGGTACATCTTTATCATTTAGACATTTGGTATATAACTTTGCTAAAAAAATTTCTATTTCTTCACCTGCTTCTTTTAATATATCAATTATAATTCCATCATTACCTGGAGCCTTTCCTTTCTTCATACATTTAATTGCATGTTTCACTTCTTCATTTAAAATTCTGGGCAATTCAGAAGATGTAATAGAAATAGGAGGTACTTGTTCTTTATTACTATATAATTCTTGATAAAAGTCTTCTACCCATTTCATAATGTCATCTCTCTTTTTAGTAATAATTCCATCTTTTTTTCTTATTGCAGATATAAATTTCCTACCAATACCAAAATGTTGTTTTACATTCTTGAGACTTTTATTTTCTTCTACAGCTTTCCTTGCTAGTTCACAGTTATACTTTCTTATATCATTTTCAACTCTTTTCCATACCATTTTACAAAATTCGAGATATTCAATCCTTTTTAATGCATCATTTTTGTATATCTTCATATTCCTTCTTTTCTTCATAAATTCTCTAGTCTCAGTAGAAATTTTATTAGTCAATTGCTGCTTTTTTCTACCAGCTATCTTTGTTGCAGTTTTTAAAAGTGTATCAGTTATTTTCATATTAATTTCATTCAAATCTGAATCATGTTCAAAATCTACTAATACTTGAAACCGATTTGTAAGTTCTAATTTAAATTCATCACAATGTTTCTGAAGATTAGGAATATCAACTGTAAAAATTGTTTTTCTTAATAATTTTTGTCTTTCTAGTTTTGCATTAACACATATCTTACATCTTACTAATCGATGATCACTTCCTGTGTTAAATTTATTAAGAACATTACAATCTTGAAATATGTATTTTCTGTTAGTCAAAATATAATCCATTTCTGCTGTACCTTCATTGGAATGCTTCCATGTCCATTTCCTTTTAACATTTTTCTCAAAAAAAGAATTCATAATAAAAAGTTTTTCTTTTCCAGCAAACTCCACTAGTCTATGCCCTTTCTCTATTACCATAACCAAAATTACCTACAGCACTTTCATCTTTCATTTGTTTACCAATTCTAGCATTAAAGTCTCCCATAACAATTTTAAAATGCTGTTTACTCTGATCAAAAGCCTTTTGTACATCCATATAAAAATCTTCTACTACTTCATCACTATGAGCACTTGTTGGGGCATAAACCTGAATTATCTGCATTTGGTATCTGCTATTAAGTTGTATAACTAATCTTGCCACTCTGTCTGATATACCATCAATCTCCACAATGTTGTTCTTCCACTTTTTATTTATAATGAATCCTACTCCACTTGTATTTCCAATATTTGTGCCTTTATAATAGAGTACATATCCACTTTTTAAATCAATTGTCTCTTCATCTTTTCTGCTAATGTCCCATTTAATATAAGATAGTTGTTCTTCTAATTCTTGCAATCTTCCTTCACTTGAAGTGATCTGCAGTTGTAAGTACCTAAATAAAAAGTCATCATTAAATGGCAGCCTGGGTCCGCAATCAGGGGATTCTTAGCACCCTCTGCCTTCGGCCACCAACCGCTGCCTTGGTTGGTGACTTTACAGCCTCCTGGAAATAAGGGCCATGATTTATTTTTGTTTGTCATAATTGTATATATCTATTGGGAAAATATCATTTACACAAACATTCATTCTGCCTTATCAGGCAACTGAGAGGAAAGACCATGGTGTTTTTTGATCTTAAAGTCAGAGGTAAAAAGCAATAAACTCACCACACTGGTTAATGCGTGTTGGTGAGCAGCCCATCCATGCTTATATACTGTATGAATAATCACATAGTAATAACAGCTGCAACAACAAGAATGTATGGAGTGGATATTAGGAATTTGGCCCGCTTTGTTCCTTTAAGGTCTCCAAGAGGAATCAAAAGGTCTCCTTTCAGTTAATAGCAAACTCCTTTACCAGATGAAAAGTACTAATAATACCAACAAAAATTTTTAGTAGAAAAATACAAATAAGTCTAAAGAAGACTGCTAGATAGTAAAACCTATAACATAAGCAATTGATTAAAGTATTGTGAAAATGCAAAGAAAGAGGTGAAATTTTTAGAGATCTGTTTAATACAACCAATGCTAGAAAAATGAAAAAATATTGAATATCTTTGAAAAAAGATAATAAAATATTATAAAATGACCCCTCCCCCCCAATTAAGAAATTATATATATATTCAATCGAATATTTATATCTAATATTTTATAAATCTTGCCTTCTTACTGTATCTTATAAATTTGATATTCCAAAATAATGCTGCCACTTTATATGTGGATATTATAATTCATAAAAAAAATAATGAAACCAAAGAAAATTGAGAAAAAATCCAGTTGAGTAAGTTGATAACATTTATAATAATAAAAAAGGAATCATCATTTAATAGAGATGATATGAATAAAGTCTTTTGATGTGCAATGATTATTTTATTTTTATCTGTCTTTTATACTTATATATTTCAGACATTTCTGTTTCCAACTTAATGTCAGTTTAGATAAAAATATATACATAAATATTTTAGATGAATATTAATAATTAGAGTAATGCATTTATAAAAATAATATAAAATTGCATAAGTGAGTTTATAAGTTTAATTATCATATGTTAAATATGTGTGTAATTAATAAGTGTTTATATAAAGAAGGGTATGGGGATTTTCTAGTGTGAAGGACTAAATTGATAAAAGAAAAAATTAGTAAATTTTTCAAAGAAAATTTGTTAGTTTAGATAAGAATTTCAGAAGAAAAATATGGTGTGTGTGTGTATACTTATTTAATAATATGATCTAATCCAGTAAACTAATCTTAGAAAAAAGTAGTGCTAATAAAACATAAAATAATGATTTTTGTGATGCAGGATAAAAGATATTTGGACATTTAAAGAAAGAGATAGGATTATGCCTGAAAAGTTATTGGAACAAAGTAATAAGTGACTTATTGAGATACAGATAAACTACCATTATTTCTGGATTCAAAATTGAGTTTGGATTTGGAAAATTTTCAAAAATATACAGAATCACTTAAATAAAAAACTCAAATTATTTTGTTTAAATGGAAAGTGTTTAAAAATTAAATATAATGGATTGGCGTAAATATAGATATAAATGTGTTCTCGTAATTTACTTTTTAATAAGTATCCTATAATCTTAATTTATGTATTATATTATATACACATGAAAAAGCATTTATTATATATATATTGTGACCTTCTGGTTTGGCACCAGAAGTAGTCATTGTAGTAGTGTGGTAGTATATCAGTAATATCTGATATAATCCTCTTTTTAAAAAAAATGAAATAATGTGAAATTTTTAAAAATTTTTATTTTGACTTAAAACTGTCATCAATAGTAAGTGTAGGTATAATTAAAAGATTTTTTAAATGTTTGGTATCTTGTTTTGGGGTATAATCAGTAATAGAATAGGGGGGTGGCTTGTTATATGTAGAGTCGGTACAGTTTAGGTTGTTGCTTACTTGTTTTATTTGCTCATAAAGCAGTACTCAGTTTTGTTAGAATGATTTTTTAGTACATTTGTTTTGTACATTTTAATTTATAGCATAAACAGTAAAATATGTTTCACTCATCATCATTCACATTGTCATTTCAGTTAGTATAGTATAATACCTGTAGCCTATTACTACTGAATATTCATGCATTATCCAACTTCATTTTTCATTCACATGTTTCATTAAGTCATTGAATACCCCACATTACATTCAGATATTTAATTATATCCATAACAGTATTAAAAATCTAACTTAATTACATTTTAAATAAATCAATAAATTATGGACTGGTGAATTATATAATGACAAATGCTGTAAAATATTTTATTTATTAAAACAATTGTCATCAATTTTATTTTACTGCTTTAAAACATATTTAATTATCAGTTCAATATTTTTTTTTTCATTTACTTAAAAGACGAAATAATTTTTTTTTCATCTCTATTTTTTTTTTACTGTCTAAAGTTTTTGCATATTTAAGTAGGTTTGCAAGGGGGAGGGGCAATTGACAATCTTTTTCTGATGATGTCAACATTATCGTAAACAATTGGAATTGAACAATATGATGTAATGATTATTAAAAAAAGTTTATAAAAGGAATACTTATTACTTTGAAGGTCAGTCTACTATTACTTTTGAAGAGGTCAGTCAATTATTAAAACTTTTACGAGGGCAGTTATAGCTAACCAAGGACAGCTATAAATAATTTATTTAGCAAAGTTTAATAGTGAAATTATTTATCCTCTTCCAGAGTTCAAGTTAAAAATTTAATTATATTATTTTGTTTGCGAAATGTGCACTTAAAAACCACTAAAAGATACGTCAATTTTGCTCCAGCTGATCGTTTAAAATGTCCCAACGTTATGCTAAAGTACATGTAAGTGTCATATTCTATTATTCAAGATAAATTATTATTTAAGAAATGGGAATGCTTAATAGGACTGTTAAATTGTTTTATTTAAATTTAAAATTAACAGGGAAGGATAAAAGAATATTTGTTTATTTTATAACAATTAAGTTTTTAAGCTTTAATTATACTATGAAGGGAACAATTGCCACGTGCTTCATTTATGTGTGAGAAAAATGTGAACTGTCATTGAATGTTCTCAGAACTTTAATGAACCAATTTCATGCTAAATATAAAAGAAAACTCAAAATTTTAAATATACACAAGGAATATGTAATTTTATTGTCATATATATTAGAATAGCAGCGGCGTAATTATTTATATTATTACCTTTGGAAAAGAAAAATATAAGATTAATTATGTCATTAAATGTACTTTAATAATTATTTGTTCTTCTAGACTAGTAGGAGGAATGAAGTTGTAAATGGATAGAGTTATGTGACATTGCTGTATTAACATTACCAATGAGTTTATATCAATAAATATTATTAATTGAATAATTACGTATATTTCTGAATGGCTTTATGATTGTGAAATCAAATGTTAAATATATCCTAGGAATAAAATACAAACTTCTATTTTACTTGCGTTATGAAATATATTGTTTAATTAAGGAAATTCATTATTTACAACGTCAATAGCAATTCATTAGTTGATAACTAAAAAACATTGAATTTGCTCATATGGATTCAACAAAAATAATATTTTGTTTTCTCCTGCAGGAGATGTACCGTTCTGTGTTAATATTCATCTTGTGCAGTATAATTATTTTCCTTATATATTTGAAAACATGATAAGGAAAGTCATGTAAAAACTTTTACAAACTTTCGTTTCATTTCGTTTGGAAAGGAAAAAGAAGAGAACTTTATTTTCTGTAATGGTATTTTAGATAGCTTTAGTATTAGTTAAGGAATGTTTTATTATTTTAAATATGTTTATTATATGTATTATTATTATATTTTTCTCCAAGAACATCTCAAATAGCATAATAGAAAAATACATTATGCTGGTAATTTTATTTTTATTATTGTTATTATTTTAATAAGATAAGTTTGGTCATGCGTGTGTTAATGATCCACGCACATAATAAACGAATGGAAGAGTCCATTCAAAAGGGGGAATAATTATTTTTAAAAAAAGGAGTTCATTATATCAAATCTTACCGAATATATTTCTTTTTATAAATTAGAAAATAATTATTTTCAATAGTTATTTTATCTATAACATACAATATTATTACTTATTTAGGTTTAATTTAACTACAGATTCATGCCAATATTAATGCATTGTATTATAAAAAATTATTCATCTTGCTTTGTCCATAGTAATTAGTATTTTATTCTCCATTTGTTCTTTGAACATTACCAGGTCCTAAATATTGTCAGATATGAGATATTTTATTCCTTATTAATTCTAGCAGTAATAATTAATATTTTAACAGTAATTCTTTGCTTACTGTGATTTTAAATGGTCTGTATATCACATGCTTATACGTGTGTGTGTCTATTATTAAACTTATTTATAATTATATGTAATTGCCAGTGAAAATGATTTTAAATCAATCAGATTCGGAAGGAAAAGAGGATCAGTCATTTGAAGAATTAGAAAGTTGTTTAAGAGAGAATTATTATTTCTTTGTTATGACTGAATGAAAAGTATTTTGTGGCTATATGCTATAAAGTTTACAATGTTTATAATATTTTATGGGATTGAATCAGTGTATTTGTTAGTTGAATATTTAATATGGGTAGTTTGCCCAGTGCAGTATAGTGTAGTGTATGGAATTGAATATTCCTTTACTTATCCGTGTATTGGAGTATTTTTGATAGGAGTGGATTGAATCCTCCTTTTATATTTGATATATTGAATTAAATGTGTATGAAGCCAGATGTGTTTTCTCCCTGATTTTCATTTGGTGATGAGTTATTCCACCAATTATTTAGTCTTAAAGATAGACTTGGAAGTTATTGTTATATTACCTGTTTTGAATTATATAAATCTGTTATCCCATGTGTGTATTGGATGTTTCCAGCTTATGCTATAGCCTAGTGTTTGATGGTTTATGATAAAAAAAGAAGAATAAAAGGAAAGTATAGTGTCTTATAAAACAGCTGTATTATAGTTGATAAATAAAGATTGATTGATCTTCACTTCCAACCGTATTATGATTATATTGAAATATCATAAGCAAACCAATTAGATTGATTAACATTATTTATTTATTGTCTTTGACACACAGCATAATACAGATTCAGGCACAAATTGTTAATTTTGATATAAAAAATTCATTATTAATGTAGAACTTTACTTATCATGTTAAAACATTTTGTAGTAATCATTTAAGCTTCATCTCATTGATTTTTATCATTTAATCATAATTTGCATAAATAATTAAGCAAAGATAGGACATTAGTTAATAAATACAAAGATTTACTTTATTTTGGCAAAGCAGAACCTAGTTATTCAATAGAATACTTTACTTCAAAACTACAAAGAAAAATACATTTAATTAATAGAAGTATTTATTTCTTTGGTAAGATAGTTTAATATTATTCCTAATTTAAATCCCCTTATTTTAATTTTATTTAAGATATTTTAAAAGTAACAATGCAAAATCTTAATTTGTTCAGTAATAAGAATATTAATCTATATTGTTGTTATAAAAATTTTAGTAATAAATGAGTGATATTCAGCAAAAGGCTGAATAAAAGATACTTTAGTAATCATTTACTAAAAGTGTAAGGTCATATTTATTTTGTTTTTATTTTTGTATAAGTCTATCAGAAATCACTGATAGCTAAAGAGACATTTCTTTATACTAAATAATAGGGACTTATTTAGTTCATTTAATGTTTCAAATAAAATGTTTACCAATCTATCAAAATGTTCTGATGAAAATATATAGTAGATGTAAAAGTTAATGAATCATGTTGTATTATATCTTCTTGTATAACCTGTACTCAATAATATTAAATCCCTTTGGAATTTGTGTTAATAACAATAAAGAAAAGTAGATGTTGATTTAACTATTTTCTATTTGATTAATAAATATTTTGTTATCTAAATTTGTATTTGTAGTTTCTTCTATAACATTCATTCGTGTTTCACACTTCCACACATGCTTATACATTTATTTTATTTAATGTAACATAATTGTATTTTATTTAATTATAATAAATCTCAAGATATGATGATGTTGATTTCCTTGATTCAAACACTATATGAGATGCTAATTACCTACTGATCATTTTTAAAAGGGTTTGTTATTTAACTTTTGTTTAGGTGATGAATTGAAATCAAAATGTGCCCAATTTCTTTCATTATCTAACTGCAAGTATCTAATTAGGGTATTGTTTGGTTTATAATATTATTTTTAAAGTGTTAAATAATAATTTGAGGTATAAAAATGTTAGATCAAGCCATACCATAAGTTAATTCCCTGAGATCTTCAATATATCATTTAGATTAGATAATAAATTCATTTAGCCAGATTAGAGTAGTGACTAGTTAAAATTTAGTAGTGATAGGTTTAGTTTAAGTTTAGATCTAGTGAATTATACATTACAATTTCTAAAATATTATTTTTTTATTTTATTTTAGTTATTAGTTAATTGTATAATATAGTAGAGGTTGTTCAGTGCATATGGATGATGGGAGGAGGTGAAATATAAAGTATTATTAGTTAATTTTAGCTGGTAGAATTTTACCAATTTAATTTTGTCTAGCATAGAACTTAATAGATGTTTATTCCTATTAGTAATAATATTTTCTCCCACATCTAATGTACATTGTACACCTCATACACCTCTGTATCCCTCAATTGAGTTAGTTTTAGGTGAAAGCTTTAATTAAGAGCCTCATGAATAGATTTAGGTAAAGATTAAATAAATATTTTATTCTATGATCCATAGAATTGGTGCCTTCGAGTAATTGTTAGTGTTGGTGATAGGTGTGAGGGGTTACAATATATATATATATATATATATATATTGTAATATATATATATATATATATATATGAGGATTGCCAATTCCTCTACAAGCTTTATGATAAATGCTTAGCCAGAGCTAGCACTTAAATATTAAGTGCTAGTTCTGGCTAAGCATTTATCATAAAGCTTGTAGAGGAATTGGCAATCCTCACTGTTTATAACTTACAAGCTTAAGAGATAGGGTCATGTGATCTATGAATCTTATTTTGAATATATATATATATGCATGTTTGAAAATACTGTGTACTTATAGTATAACATATTGTATTGTAATAACTGTTATCAAAATACGAGCTGTTATCCACGATATATATGATATATGTGACAGGCTTTGGAAACAAAATATAGATTACTGTAAACTTGTTAATAATAAGCACATTCTAAAAACTTCAAATGTTAAGAGCACATATTTTAAATGGTTAATATTCAGTGTAAATTAGAATCAATATTAAGATCCTATAAATCATATAACTTCAAATGATAATTAAAAAATGAAAAGAATTAGTTTTGTATTAAGAGAATAAGTAA
Organism: Epiperipatus broadwayi; assembly: GCA_028023455.1. Lineage (NCBI taxonomy): Eukaryota > Metazoa > Onychophora > Udeonychophora > Euonychophora > Peripatidae > Epiperipatus > Epiperipatus broadwayi. The sequence continues at coordinate 9,964,196 of JAQFVV010006222.1, forward strand.
GTACTGAGCTAAAAAAAAAGACCATTGATAAAATCTAAGAATATTATTAAATATGTTGATTAAAAAGGTAAATATATAGCTTTATACTATATTATTATAAAGCTAATTGATAAGAATAAACTCAGATAAACAATGGAAAATATTTTAAAAAAATTGAAAAGCATGCTATAGATAATAAAATATATTAGGAGTTATTGAGATAAAAGAGCTCAGACTAGCAGTAAAAGATAATTTTAAAAAAATGGTAAAAGAAAAGAAATGGAAAATATATAAAAAAGCATTTTAAAAAATGATGAAAGAAAATGGAATAATATAGAAATGCTTAAAGTGAATTGTGAATAAAATTTGACAAGTTTGATTAGTAAATAAATATAAAGATGAAATATAAAAAGGGCTATATCAAATCAAATTATATATTTTTGAAAAAAAAAAAGGTAAGTATTGCATAAAGAGACAAGTGATAAAAAGATAGAATGATATGAGAACTATTGTTGAGAAAATGGATAAAATCATTGAAATGTTTGTTTTATTGAAGTTGATTATTTTGAAGAGGAAAAGTATACTTTGGAAATAAACATCACTATTTTGGAAATTTCGGTACTAGATAGATTATATTTATAAGATTTAAGTCTTCTTATAGAAAATAAATAAATAAAGAGAGCAATCCAAGGCAAAGGATATTGATAATTTTCTATCAGATTTAATATTTATTTTAAATAGTTATTGAATGAATAAAGTATGGAATTAGCTTAATTTAGTGGAAAAAGTTTTCATCTCACCAAAATAATTGTTAAGGCTTTTAATATTAAGGAGAATTTGTGGAAAATATAAAAAGTTTGAGATGAAAATAAGTGAATATTAAAAATAATAATTAGTCAGGAATTTGATGAATAGCTTAAGGGTTTTTTTTTAATATTTTATGTAAATGATTACTCTTAGCCCATTGAAGTTAGTTTTAAGAAAAGGGCTTATTTATGTATAGAAGATTCTTTGATGATTAGGGAAATGTGGACATGGAAATGAATGGAGGAGATTAGTTGGAAGGATAACATAAAAATATTTATGTATTAGAAAGATTATTAATCAAAGAAATTAAGAAGCAGAAAGAAACTGTTATTGAGTATATATTTAATAATAGAAGAATTGTGAAGATATGTCATAAGTTAATGGAATTCGTATAAAAGAACTCTTGAATGTTTGAAGAAATGAATAAATAATTGAAATTTGAAGAATTTCCAAGATGAAAGAGATTATATTTGAATTTATTTCTCAGTCAATAATTGAATATGATAACTTAATTTATTTTTTTTTGGTTTTAAAATCTATTCGATTATCTTCATTCTTGCTTCTGAATAAAACACTTTCATTAATTCCAATTTGTACAATTAAATATTTTAATTTTCTATCTTTACCTTTTCTTTTTTGTGCCGTAGTATCAGAATTGACTAGCGCAGTAATACTCCAATTGATGCAGTTTTTCTTTGAATTTTATATAAAGTTAAAAAAATTAATTATTTTCATTTTTATAAATCTTTGGATTTTCTAAATCACATTTTAATTTTAATCTTGATTCCTCTAATATTAATTTTAACTTATGCCATCTATAGAAATTTTCACATCATTAAAATTCAAGCAGTAATGTTTAATGGAGGAAAAAACAACTAATTTTTGCTGGGGATAAACTTCTGTCTATGACTGACATCATCAACTGCCTGAAGACTAATTGAAACTCCATTAAATGTAGCAATGCAATTTGCCTTGTTCGGTTAATATTAAAGTTTGATTGTAAATTTAGTAATAATTTAATTAAAGTGTCAACTTAGTGTTAATATTCATGGAAAAACATTTAATGAAATTCATTTTTAAATGACCTTACTTTCAAATAAACATTTAAATATACAAATAATTGATTACACATCATTTAAATATACAATAATATTACTAATGTTAATTTAACTTAATTCTCTACAGAAAATTTGCATAATTTTTTAAGGGATAATATTTGGTGAAAAACCAACCAATATCTGTTGGTGTTATATTTCTGTCAATAATTGACATAATCATCAATCGGAAATTAGTTGGGATATTTTCTGTAATTTAGCTAAAACCTCCTCTATAACAACTTAATGTTGATAGACAAAACTTTTTATCAAATTCATTTTTAAATAACCTTGACTTCTAAATAAACATTTAAATGTGTAAACAATTAATTAGACACCACATAAAATATATCAAATTATTACTAATGTTAATCATAACTTATACTCTCTATAAAAGTTTTTGTAATGTTTTTAATTTTATTATTAGATTAAGTGTTGTAATTGAGATTATATACAAATTGTAGTTTTATCTTTCTTTGATGGGATCTTGCTAGTGATATCAGTTTTTGGCAGAAATATATACCCAGTAGAAGTTGGATAGTATTTTCATCAAACATTGCCATTTCAAAAATCATGGAAATTTCTATACAGAGCATAAGTTAAAATTAATGTCAGTAATATATGTATATGATTAACTATAAAGTGTTAAGTCTATTTGTAAATCTTTACATTCTGAAGACAATTTTTATGGATTCAGAACTAGTAAATATGGATTCAGAAATAGTAAATATACTTTGATAAAATTGAGTGCCATTCCTAAGTGTTCTTCATTTATTGATTATAACTTTTATATTGAAATTATCTGGGTTCTTCATTAGCATTATCTGCAACTTTTTACTTTTATTGTCTATCTTGTATTTTGTTTAGCTTTGTTCAATTTTTTTAAGATCTTATTAATAATATTTATATTTGTTTTTCTACTAATTAATCAGAATCCTAAAATTTAGTATTGTTTAATCTTTCTAAAGTGTTCTATACCTCTTTCACATATATTGCATTGCTTATACTAGATCTTTTAAAATAATCTTACTCCTTCTAATTGCACTTTCTATAATGCTTTATTTAGTCTCTCAATGACTGTTTTGACTGTCGAGAATTCTTCAAATCTAAAAAAAATTATTACATTATTTTTATAACACAAAACTTTATATATCTTATTTATAAAATATTTTAAACATATATATAATAATTTTCATAAATTAAAAAACATTTCATATGTATGTGCAAAAATATAAGCCAAAGCATATATTTATACAACTCATATTATAATTTATTATTAAACCACCAAACTATCATGTGAAACCATACAGTAGTGTCATCCAATGTAAGCTATAGTAGTCAATGGATGCTTGAATTTGTGCATAAAATCCCCTATCTAGTGCTTACTCATCCAATATCCCAAGACTAGTTTCTAGCTAGTGGCTTTCATCAATGAGGAGTCTTGGATCTAAAAACACTGTAACTAGATCTTTGGATCTAATGCAACCCTCCAGTAGCCACCTTTTACCTATTTAGTTAACAATAAAGCTATGAGGCCAAAATGAATGTTTTCAATCCCAACTAATTCATTTGTATAGTCATACAGATCTGAAGCCAGTTCAGTATCTATATGTTTTAGTATATTTGGATTTTTAATACTCATACTCATCATAAGCCTAGGTGCAGTATTGATATTAAACCATTGAAAAATATCATACGATCTCGATTTCTTGTGCTTAACCAAACTAGCATATTTTCCATACAATCGTGTCATCAATGTAAGTCATAGTAATTAATGAATGCTAGAAGGTTTGTGCATAAAATCCCTATCTATTGGCTACTCATCCAATATCCCCAGACTAATTTCTAGTTTGTGACTTTCATTGAGGAGCTTATGTGAGCATAGGAATTGGAGATCATGGGATATTTGAGTGGTACAGATCTGTATGAATAATATAAGTAAATTAGCTGGAATTAAAAACATTATTGTGTTTTTATTTTGAGCTCATAACTTTATAGTTAACTAAATAGTAAAAGGTGGCTACTAGAGAGTTGCATTGTATCCAAAGATTTAGATTCAGATCCAAGGCTCCTCACTGATGAAAGCCACAAGCTAGAAACTAGTCTGGAGTTATTAGGTAAGTAGGCACTAGATAGGGATTTTATGATTAAACCTTCTAGCATTCATTGATTCCTATGGCTTGCACTGGTTGGCACTGATATATGGAGAATATGCTATTGTTATAAAGCATTCATTATATTAATATATGTCATTTCAATTTAAAATGTTTTTAAATTTAAAATAGTTAAAAAAAATTTATATTCTGAGAGAAAATTTCTTCAAATTACAAACATTTTATTTAAAAAACATTCTCAACTTTCACTATATCTTCCTCTATAGGACTTTTTTTTTAAAAAAAAAAAAAAATTATTTTAAGAAATTTAATATTTTTTAATGAAATGTCTATTTTGTAATTATTATCCCAAAAATAAAAAATTAATATGTACATTTACTTATATTATATTCCTACTTTTGTCATAGGTAATTTAAATTCAAAATCAATATTTAGTTTTACTTGTATTTTTTAAAAAGACATGTAGAGATTGGTATGTAATTTGAAGATTTTTTTAAGAAATATTTATAATATAAGATATAATTATTTTAAATTTGAGATAATATTATAGAAGATAGAAATATTCTAAATTGAAATAATGTATCTTATTGCAATGAATGTTATAATAATAACATTATTGTTTTTTAGATCTGAAAAACATTGATAGGTAGTCAGAATTATTATAGAAGAGCTAAATAAAGCATTATGAAAAGTATATTAGGCGGAGGTTTTTTTTTTTTTAAAAAAATAAATATAGGAAGATGTTATCAACACTTGATCATAGCAATACATTGTACCGTTTTTTGCCTAATCTATATTTATTAGATGTGAACAGCTGTATGATTAGGTTTGTATATCTGTTAAGAATATATCCGTTACCTACCATACCCTCATCTAATCTACATTATTGCATATAATCATTTAAGTTTTAGCTTAGTCATTGTATATTTCCAGGTAATACAGTCCTAATTATAATGAACTAACTCATACATTCTTGTAAAACCCACCAGCACTTATATGCGTTGGTTAGCATTATCTATCTAAGTCTTAGCAGAAGCAAGGACAATTTGACCTACTTAAATTAGATGCTAATTGTCACTCACATTGTTGCCTTTAATAGTTTAAATTTATTTTTATTAGGCTCCAGGATTTTATTTAGACACCCCTATTAAATTCACAGTGGAGTGACCTTACCATGTAATACAAATCACTATCTCTAACATGAAGGAACAAGTAGCCACATATTTAAATTTATATTATATAAATTTTAGATGAACTAATGGAAGTGTATTATATATATATATCTTAATACCCAGAATAATAAACCTCAAATACAATAAAGTATGTTGACAAAAACAGTTGAATTTTCAAAGAAGGCTTAAACAAAGACACATTGTAGTTCTCTCTCTTTTTTTTTAAGAGCATGTTTATTTTAATTGTATAAATAAATAAAAAATGTAATATAATAATTATAAAGATTTCTGGGATCCATTAATCATATTTATAGTTCATTATGATCCATTAATTTTTTTTAATGGTTTACATGATATCTGGAATATCTTAAAAAGTTACTTCAATAAATATTATGAGTTCAAAGTTTAATTTCTTACCGATAAGATTGTTCAGTAGAATAGTTCTTTCACAATAAATATATAATCCTAAGACTTTTACTCTGTGATTCGTATGTTAAGTTCTAGCTTTGCGCAATGCTTCTATTCAGGCAGATGATGACTTCGTTCTTCTAAATCATTATAAGGATGTCCAAGGGAAAGGAAAGGCCAGCAGTGTACAGGCATTCTAGCTGCCCATCTGGATATCAGCAACTATCATGGGGGTAATTCTGCATCTTGTGGTGTATCCAAGGAAAAAAGAAAAGATCCCTTTATTCATGTCCATCCCTTTTATATAAATCCTCTATAAACTCGCCACACATTTGTATGTTGAACACCTTCCGAATTCCTTCTTTAAACTTTTATCTTTCATTAGATTTTTGTTCTCAAAGTTCTCTTTCTTCTAACTATCATGGCCATATTTAATTACCAATGTCACACTTTGCAGAACTTTTATCAATATTTAAAATCGGTACTCGCTTTTATTATTTAAATTTGTTCTCTTTTTTCTTCATTGAAAGAAAAAAAACACAATGTGTATTGCCTCAAGGAAAATAAATTTTCTAAGTTTAATCACATAAAAGATTTATTATATATATATCATCAACAACCATTATCAATCCACTGCAGGATGAAGGTCTCTCCAAGTTTAATCCATCTTCTCCGATCTTTAGCTTCTCTTCTCCACAACACCCCTGCACATTTTCTTATTTCATCCATCCATCTCACATATGGTCTCTTTCTGGGTCTTTTACAATCTCTTGGAATCCAGTTTAAAATTTCAATTGTCCATCTATTATCATCTCTTCTAGCAATATGTCCAACCCAACTCCATTTCAATCTTTTAATTTTTTCAATAAGGTCAGTAACACCTGTTTGTTGTCTTACCCATACATTGCGTTTTCGATCTCTTCTTGTTACTCCCAACATACATCTCTCCATACTCCTTTGAGTGGTCTGAAGTGTATATATATATACCCACAAATTCACTTAACATACTTTTTTTTTTCTATTGCATTCTCAGCAAAATCTTCAAATTCAACTACCAACACCTTGCACGGTTGCAACATCAATTTGCTTTTGACAAAATAGTCATAAGTTTTTATATATTTTGACGACATTTTTATGAATAGGAAAATTATATATTTCCATAACCTTCAGAATTTATTATTTGCAGCACATAACAATAGTAAAACATACTATTAATCAAACTAGAAATGATATGATTGCATCAAAGAAACTGTGTCTGAGAAGGACATAGGATATTTTATAATTGGCCACAAACATAAAATTTCAGTCAATTATTAATTTTTTGTATCATTCATTTTTATACTCTTGAACCAAAATTAGAGACATCTCTCTATGATCCTCTTTAGTCTTCCTTATTTCTTTATACATTTGTTATATTGTATTAATCATACTTAACACCAATTTATAAAGCATTGTTCCATTGATAATCTCTTCACAGCTCAAATTTTGTCTTGCTGAGTAATATTGGCAATAAGATGTTTATTTTTCATATAACTGTAACTTCAGAATTATGTTTAATACCTTCACACCTGAGACATCCATCTTTGTGTACCATAACTTCATTCAGTTTTGTCTTACTTGGCATGATTTAAACATATTTTATAGAAATACTTTATGATTGTTTTTTCTCACACAGCTGAAATAATGCTTTGTTTTTCACATGATTGTGGTCCACCATTACCATCATTGTATATTGCTGCTAATCTAGATTTTAGTAATTGGACATTAAGAAAAGGAAGTGAATAAAAAGAACACACAGCAAAATAGAATGTATATGTTTTTCTTATGAAAATATTTAGAGCGCAGCAAAGATGAAATTCAATGTAGATTTTATGTAAGATGAGAAGCATAATCAACAGATGACAAAATTTATGCCTAGCTTTATCACCTTAAATATGCTAATTAATTAGCCATTTTGGATTTAAACCTTTAAAAATTTTAATATTTTTGTGTACATTTACTTTTTTAATATCAAACATAAAGTCTCTGACTTAGTGTATTATTATTCTAAGTCACCAAAAGCAGGAGTCTCAATCTTCTTTTTGCCCATGTACAAAATTATTGGTTTAAAAAATTGCAGGTTGATTTTTATAATTCTACAGTTTCTTACTACTCTAATTTGTACTTTCAAGATTAAAATAGAAAATGTAGAACTGAATATATTATATTAATATTTAAAAAATACAATTTATTCTCAAATGAATGCAAAAGAAATGAATTATAAACTTAAAGGATTTTTTGAAAAAAAAAAAAAAAAAATTAGTGGTCTGTGTAATATTGTTTATATTAGGTTTCAGTTTAGTATTTGTTATTATCAAAACTGATTTTAAATGCTCATTACACCAATTATTTTTGCCAGCTAAAGACAGCTTGATGGAGGATATAGATTCCAGCATCTGTATGCATTTAACTTCTGTAAACAGGTTTCACTATAAGTATAGTTTTCAAACATTTAAGAATCAAATGTAAGTCAAAGAGGTAAATAATTATTAGTTAAAAATATATATAAATGTCATTGCACATAATAAATAATTTTAACAATATCTTTTTAGTTTATATTTTATTCCAAGTTTGATCATGGGGCAAATAAAAAAAAATATGTGGATCATACTTTGATCTGCAGACTGTAGTTTGAAGATGACCTAGAATGATTTGTTTATTTGTCATACAAACTTCTGCACAAATTAAAATTCTATTTTTTACTAGTTAAAAAAAAATGGGGCAATTGCATTTTTGTTGCCTATTTTGAAGAACATTAAACATTTATATAGTTGTTTTATGTCAAATCAATAATTATTGTAATTATTTCTTCCATAATGTATATATACAATTTTGTATTACTTTTAATATAAGGGGAATAACTGTATTGCTTAGCTTACTTTAGTGTAGATTTTTATTTTATTAATTAATGCTTTAATCCTTGGTCAATTAAAGTTTGTAGGGATAGTTTAAGCATGATTTTAAATCTTCATAAGTTTTTTTTCCAGATAGTCATAGTTATTTCTTTTTTTTTCTTTTCAATTTTTTTTAATAAACTCTTCACTATTTCTTTGCTTCTTCAACTATTTTTTTGCCTTCTCTATTTAATGTCTTCATCTTATCTACCATCTTTATATTTTCCAGTTTCCTTCTTTGTCTTGTTTTAACATTTTAACAATGCAGAAAGATTGAATATATAAAGTTAAATATGGGCTCACCAACCATGGAAATGTGATGCTCCTGTCACTAGTGATGAAGATATTACTTTTCTTTTTATGGTCAGCATTTCCATACTCATCTGAACAAACCAATTTATGTAGGAGCCTTTATTTTTCAGCTAGAGAGATTTACATGTCCATTTACTGATCAAAACTGGATAGTTAGCTAAATTGACAATCAGATAGACTTATGAAGAAAAATATAATCTGGAAGTTTGTCTTATAAAGCTATATTTTAGATAATAGTTTTCTCTCTGAATTCCAAAGCATAATTATATTCTTACTGCTTTCATTTTTCATTCTAAGTTCATTTCATGATCCATTGTCACTATTTCATACTGTATAAATATTTCTAAATTATAATCTAATCTTGTCTGTTGTTTTTAACATTCAAACATAAATTACAATAAAAATAATAATATTGAAAGCAAACTATAGCAGTATTATTTTAGTCGATTATCACTTTATTACTATTTATTATGGATAATTCCAATTTTTAATTATGACATATAGTATTTGTTTTTTTATTTTATATATATGTATTAAGTCTTTTTTTTTTGTCATTATATTTGTCTTAGAACTCCTTTCCAACTTTTCATTTATTTTTTATTGATTGCTATATAATGTTAAGAATTTTTACTGAGTTATAAATTAAAGTTTTTATGAGCAAAAAGTTTGAGAAAATTTTCACTTGTAAGTAAATCTAATTCTAATTTTAAAGACCTGCTTTTATTTTTAACTCACTGGAAGACTTCAACTAGCAATTAAATTAGCTTTAGTATAATAGAAATTGAAAGAAATGTTAGCTTTTAAATTCAAGGCAGTTTCTTGTAATTCTTTGATTTTATTTCTTCTGAATTTAAGAATTTACAGTAATCATTTTGTATCTGAAAAACGAATTTTATATAAGATCCTTGTAGTGAAATATTAACTGACTTAGAAGTGTTCGATTTTTATTTTAATTATTTAAAAATTTCATTTATTATGGACATGTTCACGTTCAGTCACAATTTTAAACATCAATATTTTGAATTATTATAAAATCCTCCTTGCAGATATATACTTTTATTTAAGATATATATAATAAAGATAGTCATCATTATTTTGGTCAAAATATAAATGGGTTTTGAATTGCATATATAATGACATTCACCACTTTCATTATTATTTTTTATAAATGAATAGTTGTATGATAAATCTATTTGAGCATCCAAGTAGTTGTCCAGAGTTTTCCAAATAACATTTTATACCATTTTAATACAGTGATATTTTGTTACCTTATTGTTTTTTCCACTTTGCTCGACTGGGAATCTATTTAAGAACTTTTAGTTTTTCATTTTGCTACTGTACTAAATCATAAAATGTTTCAGTGAAAATCATTTGAAGATTACATTATTGAGTTGCAATATAAATTTTAATATGCTTCATTGGAAAAGTTCAGTGAAGAGAAATTGTACATCAAACTGCAAAATCCTCCATCATTTACCTATAATTAGCTATGAATATGTATTTATTATAAGTCTTAAAAATATTAATTTTAAAATTAAATAGGTTTATAGATTTAAATGTATGTTTAAATATACATTAAAATACATAATGTCATAACATCATTAAATCTATAATTAAATCTGATAATGGTTACATTATGTTATAACTATATATATATAATTAGGTTATTATCATTCAGCTATTAAACTTGGATTTTCCAGTTTTGCTTTACAAATTATAATATTTCGATATTTATCAACTGATAGCTAGCTGGACTCAACCTGAAAAAATCCAGAGCTTGTTTAGGAAATGCTCAGCTATTTGAAAAAAAAAAAAAACTTCCTAGCTTCATACGAATTGAATTCTTGGTTATGCAGTAATACATTATTTCATGTTCATTTCAAGCTGATAATAAACCAGTAATTATTTTTCTATAGAACAAGCTAATCTGAAATATTGTTGCATTAGCTATAATTGGTTTTTAGCAATTTAAAGATGTTATTCTTTTTTTATTTTTGTTTATATAGTGACGTTTGTTATGCATGATTTAGATATTATCTTAATGTTTAGCAAGGACTCCGACACTAAGTAATCAAACTTTTTTTTAATTGAATGGCATAAATTGCTCTCAGGACTTAGGAGCACTTTAAATATTGCCTCACTAGTCAAATTAAGTCATAATGGTAATGTTCTATATTTATTATCTTTAAAACATTTTAAGGCAGAGCTAATTATCACAAAAATCATGAAAGAAACATAAAACTGTATTCTATCAGCTGCAAACTTAATTTTTTTTATTCAAACTGCTTTATAAGTACTTTCAATTAAATCCATATTTTCTATCGACTATGATAATTTAGTCCACACTTAGCAATAATGGGAAATCTTAAAGCTTTTTATATCGCATTATCAAATATTATGACCTATGTTCATTGAAAATGGTAGTTAGGATAAGTTAAAACTTAACATATAGTGCACATAATGAAATCATGCATTGTGTTTGAAAAATGCCCTTGCCTTTTGGCATTATATATGTTTATTAATTTGCAATTTAGTGACCATACTACATAATAAGATGTGATATGCTGGACTATTGCCATCATTTTATGAGTGAATGTTGAATGTATAGAAAATTTTAAACTTTATTTAAACTTTCCAAATACAAACAACTTGTTAGTAATAACAGACAAATAAAGTTTAAAATTTTTTATACATTCACTCGTAAAATGATGGCAATAGTCCAACATATCACATCTTATAATATATCATCATTACAAATCTTCAGACAAATATTACATAATGTTTTCAGAAATTTATCAATACCACGCTTAAAGCCATTAATCTCTGTTTTGCATTTATTTTGGTACTTTCATCATAAGTTAATCTTTGATGAAGCTAAAACAATATACCTCACTATCTTGACAGAATGTTTAAAGCTTTATTACAGGGGTGATATGAACTATTGCTGTTCAACCTTACAGAAAGAACACTGATGGCCATGTATCTTGTGCAAGATTTAAAATGATGAACTGAATGAATTATAAGCTTTATCTGTTACTGGAGTGAAACTATTGACACATAAAAAGATTCTGGAATTTACTATAATATATGTAAATTTAGATGCTAGTATTCATAAAAACAATATTGAATATAGCCGCTCACCCAATTTTCAATTTATGATATTAATATTATGTATAATAAATGATTACTATAATAATAAAAGAGTATTTTATAACATGATTTAACAAAATGTTGAAGTGGTCTAGATTATTCAAAATGGGTTAGGGAATTTTTTTTTTATTCAAAGCAATTTTTGAAATCTGGAAGTAATTAATAATTTCGTAGTCCCACATTTTATTTAAATTTTTGTTTTGACTCTATTTGCTCTTATTATTATAAATTTAAAAAAAAAAAATTATAGATCTCTGACATTTTATTTATCAATTAATTGTAGTTTTCACAGAATGTCAAGTTTTGAAAGTAGTTCACATTTTACCTTCTGATTATAGATAAACAGTAAAATGATTTGCTTTTTTAAAGATAAAAAGTTTTCATTTTATATAATATATACATTCTTATTTAATGTTCGATTTTTCCAGGATTCTTCAAATTGTACAATGTTGCTGATGTAAAAAATGTGATTGTCTTGAGTTTTTTTTTTTTTTACTTTCGAAATTAGAAGAATACAGATATAAGATCTGGGCTCTTATTATTATTATCATCATCATCCATTGCATATTTAATCAAAAATATTAATGTTTGCTTTATTAACTTTAAATATAGTATCCTGTGTATTAAAAGTTGCATTAGCATTTTATTACTGTTTTAATTCCATTAGTTTTACATATTCACAAATGTGAAATAAAAAAAAATATAAGCTTCATTTGGGCTATATATAATCTGGTTTCTTGTAAGAAAAATTATAAATGTGTAGAATGTGAAAAAAATAATTAACCCAACCTATATTCAAATCACAAATTGCAATCATTGCGAGTGTATGCTGTAATCATTATTCCCTTAAAGTTCTTTCTATGTTTCAAAGCAACTTTATTAAGTCACTAAAGTATGATCCACCTGTGCAGGTGCCATATTCTGTCACCTGCAGCAGTGGGCAATAGAGGCTACAATGATACATTTATATTCTACAACTGGGCAGTGGCTCAAAGCAATACAACCGCCTTGTCCAATAGATTAAGTATTACAGATATATGAAAAAGAAAAATAGATTCAGAGTACAAACATCTAGAAAAAAACACCAAAAAAAAAGGGGACATGAATTATCACAGATCAAATGTCAGTCAGTCAAGGGGATGCTACATCCATTCGAGGCAATGTCTATGCAGGACAATCGACTCTCAACCCACCTGGCATGTCCCCAGGCAGCTCCTCCCCAGACTCCATCTATGACCCGTCAGCTAGAACTCAGTTTAGCGAGAACTACACCCACTCCTTGAATAAGGTTAAACCACTTCAGCCCCTGCTGTAAGTGAGTTGTAATTTATCTGGGTGTAACGTTGGTTCAGAATATCTGGAACACCAACCAATCAGGGAGGGCATCGAGAACTTTGCCAGATCACCCCCAAACCTGGGTTCAGCAATGATCGCCGATTGATCCCGCTGATCAACAAACCCTTTATGGCAGTCACCTCTACCCTTGAGACTAAAAATTCAAGCAAAACCCAAAAGGTAAAAAAAACAAAACAATTAGACTCATGGTCCCATTAAGTCCTCAGGATTCATGATCCAGTTCATATTATATAACCTTGTTCTGAACTAGATTGTGACAAAATTTCAATTGTGATTCTGCTTTACTGATCTTATTGAGTTCTTCTAATCCAAGTTGAGTTCTAATTCTTGATTCTTAAAGTTTCAATTATAAAATCTAATGGTTTATATTTAGTCTTTGGGTTTTTCTTAATAATTTAAATCTGAAGGGATTGAATAATTAACTGCTTATGTTTCTGTCTATACATACGTATAATTTTTTACACAAAATTATTATATTTATTTGTCGATGTGGTTGGGGGTAGGTGGGTTGGGGTTGTAGGTTTATGGAAAGTAATGAAATACGTTTCCCCTCCCCCCCAATATAAAGTGATTCTGCGCACATATGCATATACACAAATAAGCAAAACTGATCAAGTGCATTTGAAGAAAGCCTTTTCCTTATAGAAGTTATTGTTATTATTGTAGTTGCCATTCACTATTATGCAGTCTATAACTATGTGAGCAATAAAAACTAATTGTTATCAAATCTCCTTCCCCCATTTACTCTTGTAAATTATAAATAAGATATTTTAAATAAGATATATGTTTATATATGTATAATAATTTAATGGGTTATGAATAATAAATAATAATGAATTTTTTAATTTCAGATAAGCGAAGAAGTTTGACAAATTTTCTTTTTAGAAGAGGAAGTTTTTCTGGTGAACGAAGTTTCAACCGAAAATATGATAATAAACAAAATACTTTACAGAGTATTCCTGGTAACTTAGGTTATAGATACATCAATAGACTTAGTCTTGAGAGTGCTAATGGCAAACCAGAATCAATACGATTAAGAAACATTGTATATTGTGCTATTATTCTTGAAGAATTTTTGAAAGAGTTGGCAGCCATTTCTCAAGAACATTCAGTTCTTCAAATAGATGAAGGATATTTTGAGTTCTAACATAAATTGGAAATAATGTGAAAGATAGATTCATTTTAGAAAATGTGTGTTTTTGTTTTTTTTTAATTTTTTTATTTTATTTTAATGTTTATATGTTTTACATATTTGCATTTAATAGAGAATAATATTTAACAAAAAAAAATGTTTTTTTAATTTGATTTGAGATCACTTATATGTAACTATTATGTGTGTTTAAATATATATATATAAATACAGTATATAAATTCACATATTTTACATTACATTTGCAAAATTCAAATTGAACAATTACTTAGAAAATGTAGATTAAGTCAAAACTTTAATTGTAAAATTTTATATACAGGCGCTGTTGAACAATGTTATTTATAATTATATTCATATATATTAATTTTGAAATTTCATAATGGCTTGTTAAAAGGTTAGTTATTAAAAAAAATGTATTTTATTGTTTACAAGGGGGTTCTTGTTCTTCACATTTTCAAATATGAATTTGTATAATTACAATTGAATAATTGTGAGAGAAAAACCTTGCTTTTTCATGGAATAGGCCAGAAAAAATAAGACTCTTTTACAATGTGAAACCTCAAAAAAAAAAAAGAAAATGCATTACTAAAAGTATAATGATCATTTTCAAATTAGACATACATTTGTCTCAGTGCATTTTTTTAGTTACAGTATCACAGCAATAAACTTAAAATACAATGTTGTATTTACGTAAATGCAGAAATTCTCAAAAATAAACAAAATGTGAATAGCATTTGCCATCTGAAAATATAATACCAAAAGTGAAACTGTCATTAGAATTTATAAGAAATAGCCTGCAATCATCGGAAAACAAAAGATTTTATTTAAAATTGTAAAATAAAAAGTGAAATTTAATGTAAATTTATCCATATGATATAAATATCTGGTTGCTGAAGGGATTACATTTTCAAGACAAATTTTAACTTTTCAGCGTTCATGCATTATTTTTGATACTGCAATAATTGCATTGGTTAGACAGCATTCATTTGATAACAAAAACCTGAACTAAAGTGTGTATTATATTAATTCAAACTAAAATAACTAAATGTCAGTCTTGTTCTGTGAAAAGTAAAGCAAAATTGAGAAGATATATTTTATTATCTCCAAGTACTCATTACACTTTTGTGACTTTGGCTTTTTGTTAAAATCTTGAAATCAAAAATTATAAGTTCATGAATAGTTTATTTGTTTATTTTTATAAAATTAAGTCAAATATTTATTTGTTGGTTAATATGTGATATTTATATTCAAATTTTATTTGAACATATTTGTTTTTTAGAAGAAAATTAATAAGGAAATTGAATAACGTGCAACAGGTAGTCAATATTGGTAAAGAAATATTTCAGTTATTATTTTTTGTCATTTTTTTATAAGTTCAACTTTTAATTTCAAAGATTATATTCATTTTATAATTACAAAAAAATGACAAAAAATACTACAAATAATAATAACTGATATTCATAGAGACATTTTTTTTTTCCAGTGACTTTCTGCATCATATTAATGCATTTTTTAAATTTTTTTCTAAAAAATATATATACTTTAATTTTACAAAAATAAACAAGTAAAGTATTTGTAAACTTATGATTTTAGATTTTAATCAAAAGCCATGGTCACACGAGTACAATATATTCAGACTTTATTTGTACATGTTTATTTTTTAAAAGAAAATAAATTAAATTCAATAATATGAAATAGAGGTCATTATTGGCAAATTAAAAAAAGAGATGTCCATAAATATTACAACTTTTATCTTTCACAATGCATATATTTTTGTTAATCCTTAGCTGATGTTTGGGTTATATTTCCAATAAATTAACCATTATTCTTTATTATATTTCCACAAATTTCAAATTATTATTTAGATATATAAATTTACAAATAAAAAATATTCTTAAAAGTAATGTTTTAAGTTGTGAACATAAAAGAATAAAAATAAAACATATAATCAGAACAATAGCATTTTCTTCTTTAAACCATTGCTAATTAAAATTGCTTACAATTGAAAGAAAATTTGTTTAACTCCATTTCTAAAATCTGAATAAATTAGTGTGAAACCATTGTAAAAGCAGCTGAAATCTCTGTTTTAAAATTTCACTTATAATTATTTAAAAATGACAAAAAATGGTTGTTATAGTAATATAAAGGTATTCCTTTTTCAGCCAATTATAATTTCCTACTTTACCATTATTGTGATACTCTTGAATTGATTTTCAAATAAAATCTCAGTATAAATAAATGTTACAAATATTTTGAAAAAATAATCATAAATATATAATTAACCTATGGAAAAATGTACAATTTTCCGTTTCAAAATCAAACAAAAGAAGAACATTTGCAAATGTTCTTGGGGTCTGAGAACAAAGAATCTACCAATCAGCAGCATTGTTGACTTGTTTGTATTCGGCTGTCTGTAAGATGCTGACATCTTTTTTCACACTAATAAATCATTATATATTTTAATCCCAGTTATTGCCTTCAAATGAATCAAAACCAGAAAACTAAACCAAAGTGACAGAAGCACCATCATATTGCTTGAAGCTTTTTGTGATGCTCATGAGTGAGTTAATATATGATATTTATATTCCGATTTTATTTGAACATATTTGTGTTTTTAGAAGAAAATAAATCAAGGAAATGCAATAATATGAAACAAAGTCATTACTGGAAAAAGAAAAAAAGTCTATAACTATCACAGAAGTTTTTTTTTTTTTTTGTAATTATAAGTCGAATCTTGAAATTTCAAACATTATATTTGTTATTTGATATATTCTTCAATGAAATGAGCCTTACCATGCAAAAAAATGATATTTAATTATTTATTCATTATAAAGTATTTTTGATTATGTATTTCAGTTCATTACTCATTTTCTTTATTTACAAAGTTGATATATTATTTTTAAGATGAATTTCATTTTTTTAAGTTATGATTTTAACAAAATAACGAAAATGTAAATCTATGAAAATAGAGAAATTGTTTACCAAATTGATTTCTATGAGGCTGTTTTAAACTGTACAGTGAAGGGGATTTTTATTAACAATGACTACAAAACTAAGTTTTTTTAAAAACTGTTGTTTTGTTTTTTTTTTGTTTTAAAACATTACTAGATTAAAGATCACTTAATATACATTTAGTAATAAAAAAAAGTGAATCATTTTTACTGAAAAATATTGTCAAATACTTATTATCAATTATTGGAAAATTAATATTAGTAAAATAATATTTAGAGTTTGCTTAAGAAAATGCTAAATGGTTTTAAATTTGATAGAAAATTGTTAAGAGGGCAGAAGTCGAGTATGACAATATTTAATATTTTCTGTGACATTGCCAAGCACTTCAGTTGCTTGGGCTTTACGATGCTGTCTTATGGCTATCTTTAGTATTTATTTGCCAATTTTGCATTTATTTGATGGCAAAAAGTGGAACCAAAATAATATTGATGTATTAATTTTTAAAAAATTTCAAGATATCAGTATTGTAGAGAATAACTTACTACAAATGAATGAAGACTGCTGCTGATTGGTAGTTTCATTGTTCTTGGGCCTGAGAGCATATTCAAAAACTTTTAAGATTACCCTTGCATTTGTTTAAATATTGAAAATGAAAATATTTATTTTTCATAATTTTTTAGATATTTATAATTATTTTTGAAAAATATTTGTATAACATTTAGAAGACAAGTCAAGAGAAATCAATTATGTATGGCAGCATATTGTAATTGGCTGGAAAAGGGAAGCATTCACATCAACTATAGCAGTTGTTTTTTTTTTTGTCATTTTTTTTTTAATAATTAGAATTTACAAATTGATTTAAAACAAATGTAATTTCATTCATTTAATAATGTTATTGCTAACTCTTGTCTAATAAGAAAAAAAAATTATGTATTTTAGTTTATTACTTTTTTCTATATTTGTAAAATTGAAATATTATTTTTAAGAATGATATTCATTTGTAAACTTAGATTTCTAAGAAATAATTACAAATTTGCAGAAATATAATAAAAAATAAATGCTAATATTGAAAATTGAATTCAACCAGTCACTATGTACGAACAACAACAAAAAAATTTCTTTATTCAAGTTAATGTAAAGGATATAAATACATATCAACCAATTTTGTATTTTTTAATTCGTAATTTATTAGCTATTTTTTTTCCTCATAAAACTTCAATTTCTGTTCTTGTTTCATCCACATCTTTATATTTTGAAATATATAAAATACAGTATAATATTAATGTTTTACATTGATTAAGTTGATTTTATATCAGTGCATATGAGTGAATTATAGTTTTATTCTGCTATGGTGAATATCAATTTAATGTAATTTTCTGAATCAATCAAATATAAAGAATGAGTACCCCCTGTATAATATAGGTTTTTGATAGGTAATAATATTTTAAAAATTCTAATTTGATGTAAAATGAAAATAAAAAAGTCTTTCACTGTGTCTGTTCTCAGTCTTAGTTAATTTTTGTTGATTGAAAAAATGAAACGATGGAAATTATGTAAAAAATAAATAAATTTAGAATTAAATATTTTAATTTTTTTGTATTTCAGATCATTATTTTTTTGCTGATATGTTTCAACTATAATGGTTATTGTCTGTGACTTTTAACTATCTATATACATTATCAAAGTGTATCAATTTTTATACAATAATAACAAACATTAAGTGTATATTAAGATGTTTTTTATTTTCTTATTTTGAGGCATAATAGATAAAATCATTGTTTTTCAATTGAAAAAATCGCAGTGAAATTTTAAATAAAATTATAGTCTACAATATATTTTAATCTCGTAAAATCAGATCTCTCACAAGCTAATTTATTACTGATGTATATATAATTAATTTTTTAATACTAAAACCAACGTACTTAATTTTACAGTAGACAAATAGTATTTCATTGTATTTTTATATATATGTAAAACAGAATACTGTATTGTTTAATTTTTTTATTTGTTTGTTTAAATCATTTTGGGCTTCCATGAATTGGTTTTTACAGTACAAAATTGGGTTAGATCTTTAATTTTAACTGTTTTAAAATATTAGAAATGTTGATTTGTCAGCTATTCTTTTTTTTTGTTTGTTTGTTTAATTTTTCTGTTATTTACATATATCTTATTAACTTTATTTAGATGTTTACTTTTTTTTTTTTTTAATTCCTGAAGGAAAGGAATAAAGTGTCTTTTTCAAACTTCACACTCTTCTGTGTTTTATTGTGATTAAATAATGGGAATAACTGGAATTAAAAAAGGTATATAGCTATGTTAATATAATTTTTAAATAGTGTAAAGATAATTTAATTTATACCTGTATGTTTTTTTAAAAAAATAAAATAATCATGTTTCTCTAAATAAACAACTTTTTAGTATACTAATTATATAGTTTGTGTTGATGACATTTTTGTTTTTAAAGAAGGGATATTCGTGTGTATGTGATTTTAATTATGTGGTTTCATGCAAAAAAAATTCTCATTTTTTAGCTGCCATAAAATATTATCGATGTACACAATGGACATTCTGAAAATAAATATACATTGATGATAATAAATAAAATACAACAACTATATTACATCATTACTTTATAAATTAAATTAATTACCATTAATATTGAGAAATTTGCCAATACATAAATTTTGTATACTTTTAGCATAAAATTTGAAAAATACTCCATTTAGCAATGTTTTCAAATGTATGAAAAAAAGTGAAAAGTGATACTTTTCAAATCTGTACTATGTAAAAGATCCAAACTTTTTAACCATTTGTTCAAATAAATAGCTTATTTTATGAAGTTTATATATATATGCAAGACATTCCTTGTCTATATAAGTCTGGAAATATATAAATCTATACTTGCATTAAAATATTTTATGTATTGTAATGGTCAAGTATGCATAATTAGCAAAACTAATGCTAAGAACCCAGCAATAACCACCAGCTTGCGTGTGTGGTGTACATTACCATAAACAATACAAAGTCAAACATCATTACTTACTGCCCCAGAATAATATCCACATGACGGCCACACCTGATATTGACTTACCACATCCTTTTTTATATTTCACTAGGGTCATAGAGACACAAATTACATGAAAATTATGAATATATTGGTTACGATAACTAATACACAAATGCAGAGGTAATGAGTATTTAGATTTATTCGTATGAAACAAAAATAATGTATAAATACATTTCATTTGCTAATTAATTGGAAGAATATGGCATAGGTTTGAACCCAAGATATATATTTCAAAGAAAGAGGTTTTAAATAGATTTACAAAAAATGAGATGAGTTAAACATTACCATTAATTTATAACATGAGTTATTATTAACTCTTTGATATTTTAATTAGTTTCATAGATTTATCACAATTGGGAACTGACTATATGTGCTTTATTATTATTTCAAGTTTATCAAGTATTATTAATTTTATGGTTGTACTTATTCACATTCTCTGCTGTATTATGTGTGGGAAACATAGACATTTTAAGGTGATCACATATTCCAATAATCCCTGGATGGATATTTTAATAAAGGCATAACTGAAGTAAGTGATACAGCTGAGGTAGGATTCAACTTAGAGACTTTGACTACATATATATGAAGACATCACAAATGATCCTCAGATCATGGCATTTTCTAGTTAAAATTATGGGTCTAGTGCACCAGGCAAAGAGGATAAATTCAAATATATTGTTAAAATATAAAATAACTCATTGAGATGCTGACTGGAAGTTATTACCCAATAAATAAACACTAAATATAAGAGAAGGAATGCCAGCCTTTGCGAGGACATGTAAAGAATGCCTCGTATAATGATAAAGCAGAAAATATTAAACTGCTTAAATAATTAATATATATAAGTAAACACAGTGTAGCAATAATTATAAAAAGAAATCCCTAATTAATCATTAAGTGAGTGCCCTGAAATCTAGAGATTTGCTTATCTTAAGAGTAAAATGAATTTTTCTTATATCACCCAAGCAATCGCACATCACATTCAAACGAGTTTATCATACAATCTGAAGAATCACTTCCACAACTAATATGAGATTAACAATAATTAATATGTATAATTCCTCTAGATAACACTTAATTCCACCCAGAGAGTATTAATACAAGTACATGCACTTATTTTACTATTGTATATGTGTCATTTAAAATATGTAATCCCTAAAACAACTAAATGTAAATGTGTTATTTGTTGCTGTTGAATAAAAGTATTTTATGGCTTAAACCTCTAGAGACCAATGGAAAACTTTTAATAAATTCCTTATGGATTTTCTAAAATTTGAATCATTTTCACATTAATGGAATTTCATGGGTATTTAACTAAACTGAGCTTTAATTCTAAATATCCTTTTTAGAAACAAAAAAAATCTATAAAAAAGAAAATGTAAATTATTTCCAAAGAAAGAAAACCTTTGAGTAGGGCAACAATTAAGCATTTTATACATAATAAAATACATATTTGGTAGGTTAAAATGCTTATCAAGTTAATAAATATATATATTCATAACATATTTTGCCCTATTGCTCAGTAACGGACATGTAACGTATGTATTAATTAATATGATGACCAAATAAAGGTACATATTTTGTCATTAATTATGACATTTCAAATATATATAAAATTACAAACATACATAATATAAAATTAAATATTAATTGATATAAAAGAAAATAGACAAAAATTAAAATAATAATTTACTGATATCCAATAAGAAAAAGTCCACGCCAAAAGTTCAAATGCTTCTTTATTTTCCTAAGCAGATGGTCCAAACAGTTATGTATGTGAGTCTTAGCATAGTTTCAGTGGTGTAACATCATTCCTAATTCATGATTTGCATTTTTGATTCCGTATCAGACATTGCAGAGCACATTTTTAATTTCTGGAGTGCCTTTTCTTTTTCGGTTTTTTAACATTTATTAGGCAGATGGAGTCTCTGGATTTGTAAGATATCAAATCATTTATCAATTAACTAGTTACAAAATGACTTACTGTATTAGA
This sequence comes from Epiperipatus broadwayi, assembly GCA_028023455.1. NCBI lineage: Eukaryota > Metazoa > Onychophora > Udeonychophora > Euonychophora > Peripatidae > Epiperipatus > Epiperipatus broadwayi. Next base: position 9,986,683 of record JAQFVV010006222.1, read on the forward strand.
CTTTTATGGTTAACACTGATCTTTTGGAGCTGTTGGTGAATCTTTATAAGATTGGAAGACAGGTTTGATATTTGTCTTGTTTTATGAATGTGGTAGACACAATTGGCAACTTAGTTCAATAACAACAGTTTGGATGGACTTCATGCTAGAACTTTTAGCTCATGTCCCTAGAATGGCAGAGCAGACATGGGTTTTTACACATCCATTTAGTTCTCAAGCATAGCTTCACACTGCACCAGGATTGAAAATCCTTATAATTTTTCTAAGTTTATATATGATAAATAAAAGATATCTAGATTTAATTTTTAAAATTTGTTTTCCCTAATGTTAATCTATTAATCTAAAATTTGCCTGAATTTCCATTTTTACTAATTAACTTGGTCCTTTAACTTCTGAACACTTGTTTACTTCTCATTTCTAGGATAATTAAGTAGTATTTAACACTCTATTTAAATACCAACTCTTGCTAAAATATTTTACTAACTGTTTGTGAAACTAAACAAAGGAATATCTTATTTTAGGAAATTACTTGATTTTCACAATACAGTACTTTAAATCACTGCATCTGTTTGTATACCTTGTGACTAATAAAGCTCTTATTAGAAAATGTTTTAGCTATAAATAAATGTGATTCCTGCATGCCTGCAGTTCATTAAGCATTTATATAATAAAGTAGCAATACTAAATTAAAAACTGAATTATCATTGAATGTGATTCTATCCATGCACACACATGCTCATACACAATTAGTTCTGGTTAAAAAATGTTTTAACATTTAAAAAAAAGACTTAACATGACTCATATATATGTAAACACACACACATATATATAGTGTCAGTATATATAACATTAGGGCCATTTTAAAATGGCACATATATCAACAAGTGAAAGGCATACACCTACTTATAGACTTTCTGAACCTTGGCTGAAATTTTTCTCTAGTAAAATTTTGTTATATAAATTATTAAAAATAATTTATTACATTTTCAGACCCATTTGTGACTTGAACCACATATAAAATTAGATTTTAAAAAAAGTAGATCTAGTGTTTGAATCTACTCTGACACCTCTCTGAGGAGTGCCAAAGCACGAAACCATGGTCAGGGGTTGGGGGGGGGTTTCTGACATTTTAAGTGCTGGCTCTGGCTAAGCATTTATCATAAAGCTTGTAGAGGAATTGGCAATCCTCATTGTTTATAACTTACAAGCTTAAGAGATAGGGTCATGTGATCTATGACATTTTGACTATCTCTAAAAAGGAGATTGGATAAAAAGGCTTATTTATATTTTATATAGCTTACAAACTTTTGTGAAGAAACAAAAAAGGAATAATTGGGGATCATTTGCTTGGAAAATCAATTGATGTTTGAGCTCCAAAGAAATAGATGAACACAACAAATATATTTGATTGAATGGAGATTTTTATTATTTGTTTTTTCTCTGATACAAGAAGTTTTAATTCATTAGCTTGTATTAACATCCAAGAATGATAGTGCTGCTATTGGAATAATATGGACGAATTATTTCGTAATAAATAATTATCTTAATATAATTTTTATTCAGTTTTTTTTATTTGTTGTGCATGAAATTTTCAAAATTAAATACTTTTTATTTCATTAAAATAATCAATCAGTGACATACAAATGAAGTTGATATTTCCAAAGATAACCTTAATAAAAGTAGATTCTTTAAAAATAATAACATGCTTAATTATCTGGGAAGTCATGCAATGTTTGAGATCCTGTTTTGGCTCTCTAGCCTATCACGTGCTAAAGCACACAGGACATTCTTTTACTTTAAAACTTATTAATAAAAAATTTTCAAGCTGCACATCTTTTTTATTTCATCTATCTCACTATGAATTCATAATTTCATTCATAAATTTGTCATATTTTAAATCATTTCTAAATTTATCTTCTCTATAATGACACTCCTTTTTGGAAAAGTAGACAATAATAGTCATAGTAGTACATTTATAAATTATCAATGGATAAATGAATTTTTATTTGCAAGGAGTATGAAAACAGTGGTGACTCGATAAAATTAAATCCACTGTACACATGTTCATAAATAAATATAAATATTTTTTTTTAAAAAGAAAACTATATTACTTCAGTGGCTATGGAAAAATCTAACTTCATGGAAAGTGTGTAACTAACGATCTTTTATAAAAAGCTGCAATGATGGTTATTCCGAGTTTATGGTTTTTAGCTGTAGTCTTTTATAATGTCAGTATCTTGCAGCAGTGCATTTCAAATACTTTTATTTTTATTTTGCCATTTTTTTGTTGAGGCTTTTGAAGCATAGATCATATATTTTAGATACAAAGCCTTCCTAATTAGATACTACCAATTTGATTTCTTTCAAATTCAAGTAGTTTTAACATTTTACAAGCTTATGAAATTGGCATCATCTTTCTGACAGTTTTTTTTTCTCAATATTATTAGAATAAAGGGTGGTGGTGTTAAATCGACATACTTTTCCATTTCTCTCCTAATTGATGTTAAAAAAACATAGTTTTATTTCTTTAATCAATTTCTGGATATTCAGTGCAATCAATTACAACTAAATAAATGTTTATAAAAATATTTACAATAATATTACTTAAAAACCATTTTCTAAATCAAAGGCTGTTCCTCTTCATCTGAATGTTATTGGTAAAGATGCAAAAATGAATAATGGACTTAAGAGGACTCCCAAGTTAATTTGTAGACAACACTTGACAATTTCAACCTGTCTTCAATCGTGAATCTTGTACCTTCTGATTTTAATCTTGAAGGCAGCATAATCAATTGTATAAAAAAATAGCATTGTTAAAAACCTTCATAACATTATTGTAATCTTTAAAATAAATAGAGGTATCATCCAAGGATGCTTATTATTCCATATCTTATTTATCTGACAATTTTTTATATGAATGTATGATTCAGATAGTAGACATATTCACTGTATCATTAGGCTGTGACATTCTATTATATGCCAATGGCATCAACTTTTCTATGATCTTAATTAATTTAAATAGAACAGTATCAATTCCTAAGTTATTTTAAGTCAACTAGGTCTCTTTCTAGGTATATTATCTGTCTGATAATAAGTCATTACCCTCAATGTTTTAAATTGTAACTAAATTTCTAGGGATTTTTCTTAGATGGCCTCCATCAAATGAATACAATAATAAGTAAGATTATTGAAATCATTGATTCAACTTAATACATGTCAGTGCTATATGTCAATTAAAATTCACTAATTAAATGTAATCATGAAAGAATTTATTAGAATTAAACACATTCCAGCTTAAGAAACTTAGACTAGTGAATCAAGAGACTTCATAATTTGTGATTGATGTAGTATTTAGAAGGAATTGTCAAGATTTGAGATGTACTATTAAAACTTAAGGCCTACTCACTGTGAAAATTGTTTAAAGCACAAAATCATTTGTGTTATCAAATAAGGAATCACCTATGCAGAAACCATAAACATCAGTTACACATAATGATTTGTTTCTCAAGATGTGGAATTGCACTCAAATGTAGAATAAACCCAATGTTATCAACTTCATTTATTGTACAAAATTTTCTATGACTATCATTCAGCAGTCAATTTCTTGAATAACTACAAAGCATTGGCTATTTAATTACAGTTGGTATCTATCAATGGTATTAATAAAATGCTAACTCCAATTGTTTATCATTACCAAACTTTAAATAGCTGAGATATCTTTTAATATTTTCAAGCTAAAAGATTGTCATAAATTAACATCTATGTTTAACAAAAGTTATAAAAACAGAATTAGGTTCTTTCCTATTAAAATTTATTTCATTTTACAAAGTGTTGACTTTTAAATTAATTGATATTTCTGTATTATACAACTACTAATAATTATTTTATCATAATGATGGAAATACATTTCTAAAAACGCATAATTATAACCATAGAGATATTTACTGGTAATCTTTTTAATGTTTAACTTACACAAGAATTTATCATTCAGCCTGCTTATTTCTCCATTATTTATTTGCAAAATATTACATTAATGATCAATAGTGAATTGCAAATTTCTTTAACTAGAGATTGATAATTACACAAAATACAGTTATATATTCTTATCTGCAAGAAACTTTGTGACTTATATCTATCTATATATATATATACTAAAGCTATAATCCAGAATAGTTGATAACTAAGACATTTTTGTTAAGCAAGCTTATAATTTTTATTGTCTAAGATAAAGTGGCAAAATATCTCAAGGACCACAAACTTCATAAACAAGAGAAGTTGTGAAGTAGATTTATTTGATTTTATTTATATAATGAATTTGCTTTAAAACTATAAGAGGTTCTATTTTCAAATCCTTTTTTTCAGTTTAAGTATTTTATATAATAGATTCTCATATATTATTCAGCGTGATTTAGGTAAGCAGTAAGAACAGATTGAAGATTTAAAAGTTTTTAGATAAGATCTTAGAAGAATTTTTAAAAAAAAACAGCTGATCGAATTCAATAGAACCATTGTGCTTAACATGCTCAAATGTTGCATTATCAGTTTAACAGACTAAATGTGATATAAATTACTAACTGAATAAAATTATCAAGTATTTTCATTAGCATTTAGTTTTTGTTGAAGTATGTCAGATTTTACTACATTTATACATATCATATATGGCCTATATATAATAATAAAACTGATTAACCAAACTGCAAATTTAGAAACATCGATATCAACGCACATAAAAATACTGACTATTATTTTCAATTTGTTCCATAACTGGAAGTTTCATTCAAATACTTCTGGAACTAAACAGCAGCCGCAATCAATATATAAATATGATAAAATGCTTTCTTTAAATGAGAATGGGTCATATTATTCAAACGTGAAAAATCAAACATTCTGTAAACCAAATTCTTATATATAACAAAACATTTAACGTAATAACCATTTTATCTTGTTTCAAAAATCCATAACACAAAAAAAGATTAATCTGAAAAATGACATGTAGATTTTAAAAAATAATAATTTAATTTCTAAAATATATGTATTACATGTGGTAAAAGGAGGGGGGATAATTATGTAGATAATATCACACAAAATATTTATTTCATATAGACAAAAGATAATTACTGTGTAAATGATCGCATACAGGCATGAAGATAATTATTGTTAAAATGATCGCATGTAGAAATAAAGATAATTACTATATAAATGAACACAATTATAAATTAGTACATATAGAGGTAAAGATAATTATTGAATATATCTGTGAAATAAATAGAGTACACTCAATTCTCAAAAAATAATATTTGAAAAGAAATTCAGTTCTAACTTAATAAATAATAAAATTATAATTTAATTTTTTATATATAATTACTAAATAATAAAATATATAAAAGTATATCAAATACACTTTCAATTTGTTATATACTAATAAATCAAGTATTGATACTCGAAATGGCTAAAATTTATATTAGTATTTTTGTTTTTGTATTAATCAAGCCAGTTTACAGTTTCAAATATTAATGGCTTTTTAATGATTCTACAAACCAATTTATGAACTACAAATATCACAGAACATGCTGGTCAATTTTTCTTTTGACTTGATATTTCATGACGTCCTTTGGATTCTTCAGCAGACACATTTGTTTCTGAAATATTTCAACATCATGTCCAATTGTAGCTCTCCAATGTATTCTATTCTCTGCCATATTTTCCCAATAGAAAAAATTAATTATTGCATATCTTTAGAATATCTTTGAGATAATCCTTATAAGGACTGATAATTCCAAACTTTCTATTTATCATGTATATGCTCATTATACAGCATTATAAATTGTAGAATTGATGATTCCTCTATTTGAATTAAAGTGTTTCCAAGTATTGTAGATAGATTTTTGGACAATATTCATATTTATCTTTAAGGGAAGGAAGGACTTAAAGCCTACTTTTCTATTTGGTAGTTAATGTTTAAAAATTCAACTACAATAGAATGTAAATAGCCAGTTACATTGGTACCATAATATTAATAATAAAGAGTTCAAAAATGTTCAAATAGTAAAAAAATATATAGATGGAAAAAAAAATTATAATTTTCCTTTGAGAATTTATATATATATTTAATCAAAATTACCCCAAATTGAACTAGATTATCCAAAGAAAATAAACTCTAAAAGACAACCAATGGTTTCACAGCTACAACCAGACTTCTCAAGTGTAAAGGATTACAAGATAAATTTCTACTAAATATTACCCACAATTCCATGTACATCCCACACACTCTTAATATTAAACGAATTTTTAAATAAGTTAATTGTTTTAGAATCATAAATTTTTAATAATAAAGATTCTTTAATTATTTTTTTTTATTTCTCTTAAAGAATACAACCTTAGCCTCATCAAAATTAATAGATATTTATTTCTAACTTTACTTTTAAGTATTTTATTCTCTCATTTAAACTCAAACTATTTTGATCTATATATATCTTTTTACAAAAACAAGGGATAATATACACTACTCCAGGAATAATCTTTCTATCAAAAATTTTCTTTGTGTTATTAGCGATTAAGCCAATGCACATGCACTTTAAAGAGATTATATAAATGAATACTCAATTTTTCCAGACATGAGATATAGTATTTTAGAAAGAATGGAATGAATCCACCCATTCTTTTTGACCCAAACGTTTATGTATGGGCAAATCTTAAGTGTGTGGAAATAAGAGTGTGAGATGTTACTATTACATAAATAAACATAGCGCTATATAAAATAATATCTCATTATATATGTTTAATTTCATCTAAAGAATGACGGTTCGTAAATTGTAAAGATTTTACAAAGTGTCATTCGTTCAAACTTAACAAAATGTAATTTAAAGTGATCGTGTAACATCTCACATTCTTATTTCCACACACTTAAGATTTTCCCATACATAAACATTTGGGTCAGAAAGAATGGGTAGATTCATTTCATTCTTTCTAAAATACTATATCGCGTGTCTGGAAAAATTGAATATTCATTTATATAATCTCTTTAAAGCGCATGTGCATTGGCTTAATCGCTAATATTACTATTACATAAATAAACATAGCGCTATATAAAATAATATCTCATTATTTGTGTTATTTATAAATTTTCAAAGTAATACCCCTTTTCTAAGCAATTTTCTTACTTCCCAACAAATTACTAGTTTTACATACAATTCTATAATAAGACAATTTAAATGGCAAAGAAATAAAATCATATATTTCTTTATTCTTTACATAATTACAAATATTTTTACTATTAAACACTTTTAACAAATTTATCAGAGTAGCCAACACTCAGTCTATATAATATTGACTTTTTTGAAAGAAAGCTGCCTTCATTAGAAATATTTGATCTTTTATTTTTATAACAATAATTTCTTAAAGCAGCTACTTTATGAGATGGATATTGATAGCTATCAGGGTTAATTGTAAACTTTGACTCCACTCTTAAGAATAATGACTACATACCAAACAATTATATTTTACATTTCTAATCACCAATCATTCTAAAAAATGTTAATTTAACAAAATCTAACAACACTACTTCTAAAACATATTTTATAGGAGGATCAAAACAAACTCATTTACCAACTCTTTCAATTTATCATTCTCGACTACAATTAAACAATCATTAACATATCTAACAAATAATTTTAAATATAAACAATTCTTAATAATAATTTCATCTTCCAAATAATCAACATAAAATAAACAAATTAAAGGAGAAATAAGATAATCTATTATCCACCCTACCTTAAACTTATAAAAATTACCATTATAAGTAAAATATATAGAATCCTCCAATAATAAAAGCAAATCTTTAACTACTTTAATCTTATTCTTCGTCAAAGATCCATGTTTAGCCAACAGAGACATAAGAACATCAGTACTGCTTAATCTATTAAAAGATTGATACATATTCTCAATATCCAAACTACCAAATACTCAATTACTTTTCATTTTAAAATTATTAATCTTACCAAAAGCCTCAAAAGAAAAAGAAACTGTGTAATGACCAAAATTAACAATATGTTTTAAAAAATTATTTAAGAACCTAGAAATACTCTCCACAACACTACCTATAAAGTCAAAAATAAATCTTAAAAAAAACCATCTTTGTATTTATTTATATATGTTGTTTTTGTAATATGAATGGTTTTTTTTCATGTGTCAAAGCATCGGCCGGGAAGCAAACCTGTGACAATTGCTTGTAAGGCAGCTGTGCTGATCACTTGGCCACCAATGCTTGACTTGTTGTATGAATGTTGTTGGAAGTGTATATGTTGTGTTCATTTATTTATATATGTTTGTTTTGTTTAGATTGATGTTTGTACAGGGTTTTTGTTTTGTAATATTTGTTTGTTATAAAGTGTGTTATACAATAAAATTTAAAATATATATATAAAGTGTATGTTTTGGTATGGGTTTTTTGTTTTGTTTGTAAATTTAAATGTATATTTGTTATTTGTAGTTGTTCTTTATTTTGGGGTTGTAGGGTTTAGTCTTTAATAATTTTTCATTGAATGATAATACGAAAATTAAAAAGTTATCTAGATTAAGTGATAGGATAGAATTTTTAAAATGGCAGATTTTTTTTTCTTAAGAAATATAATGAATTTAATATTTTTCCTAAGATTTGTATATTAATTTTAAAAAGAATAAAAAATTGTTTAAGAATCAGAATTGAGTTATGAATTTACAAATGTATATTTTGAATAGTTTTTTGAAAGAAAATTTTATCAAGTTTAACAAATTTATTTATGAATATAAAATGAATAGGTATTATTTAGATAGAAGGCAGGATTTTAAATTTTTTGGTAAGACAGTTTAGAATAAATAGATCAAATTTCTAATAAAGGAAGGATGAAAGAATATTTAAATGGTTATTTGGAAAAATAAAGTTTATTCTAATGATAGGGTAGTTGAGAGGAGTATCTCTATTAATAAAATTGTTAATCTTTCAGATATTAAGTTAAATGATAAGGAATTAGAAATTCTTGGTAAAGATCTTAATTTTGTTCCTTTTCAATCAAAAAATATTGTTTTTGATACAATTTCATCTATTAAATCTAGTAATTTGAGTGATGAGCAGAAAGTTGGTATTCAATTGGTTTTAAATAAAAGCTTAAAAAGGAAAGAAAATTTTATTATTAATCCTGCTAAGGTTAGACGTCTTAAGGATAAGTTAATTGCTAATGATTTGATCATTTCTTGTGAAGACAAAGTTGGTCGGTTTATGATTATGAAAGGAAATAAGTGCAGAGAGAAAATGGATAAAGAATTAAATAATGGTAAATATAGGCTTTTAGAAAAAGAGCCTCATAATGTAATTAAATGGAGGTTAATTGATATTATGAAAAAAATGGTAAATTAAAATTTTTTAATAGAGTAGATTATTTAAAATGTTATCCTAATACAAAGATGGTTTTCCTTTAAGCTTTATTTTTAACTTTGCAGGTAGTGCTGTGGAGGATATTTCTAGGTTTTTAATAATTTTTTAAAATAATTTGTTAATTTTGGTCATTACACAGTTTCTTCTTCTGAGGCTTTTGATAAGATTAATAATTTTAAAATGGAAAGTAATTATTTATTTAGTAGTTTGGATATTGAGAATATATATCGATCTATTAATAGATTAAACAGTATTGATGTTCTTATGTATGTGTTAGTTAAACATGGATCTGTGTCAAAGAATAAGATTAAAGTTATTAAAGATGTTAAGCATTGGTGGTTGAGAGGTCAGTGACAGCTGCTTTACAAGCAGTTGTCCTGGGTTAGTGGGTTCGCTTCACAGCTGATGCTATGACACATGAGGAAAAAAAAGTTATTAAAGATTTGCTTTGTTATTTAATTATTCTATGTATTTTACTTATAATGATAATTTTTATAGGATTAAGGAAGGGTGGGTAATAAGTTATATTATTTCTCCTTTAATTTTTTCAGTTTATATTAATTATTTGGAAGGGAAAATTATTATTAAGAAGAATTGTTTATATTTAAAATTACTTGCTAGATAATGTTGACAATTGTTTGTTTGTAGTTGAGAATTATAAATTGAAAGAGTTGGTAAATGAATTTAATTGTTTTAATCCTTCTATATAAAAAAGGAAGGAGGTTAGATTTCATTAAACTAAAATGTTTAGATATATAAAGAATAATTGTTTGTAAGAAAGTATAGGTAGGTCAAAGTAATTTGAGCTTAAATGAAAGAATAAATGCACATAAAAGTAGAATAGAAATAAATATCTCAGCTCTGCTTTATATATCCATAAAAAAGATACAGGTCATACTATTAATTTTGATGAGACTAAGGTTGTCTTCTTTGAGAGAAATGAAATAAAAAGAAAAATTAAAGAATCTTTATTATTAAAATTTAAGATTTTGAAGCAATTAATTTATTTAAAAGTTCTTTTAATATTAAGAGTATATGGTCTGTAAGTAAAATTATGAGTAATGTTTAATAGAAATTCGTTATCTTAGTCCTTTACACTTGAGAAATCTGTTTGTCAGAATGAAACCATTGTTTGTGTTTTAGAGTTTATTTTCTGTGGCTAATCTGGTTGAATTGTGAATTTGGGATAAATTTGATTATTTTATTGATTAGTTTAGCTTTATACTTTTAATATTTATATATTTAATTAAAAGGGATTTGAACTCTGACTTTCAAGTTTTCTACAGCTATCCATTCCATCTTATACAACTGACACCCATGACCACATATATAGAAAAAAAATGTTTTACAATAGTCAAATATGTTTAAAAATACATATATACAAGCAACAAAGATTACAAATTATAAAATTATTATATAAAAGCCTATATATCAATGATAACAGCATAATTAGTATTATAAATGAAGCATTGAACCTAATAAATAATAGTTTATATTTTAAATATAATAATGAATATTGGAGTATAAATAAGGGATGGGTAATGGGATGTGCAATTAGTGGGCTTATGGCATCTATGTTCATTAATGCATGGAAATCAATATTATAAAAGGCAGTATAATTAAAAAAGAAGTACTACATTATTTTAGATACGTAGATGATAGTTTGATAATTGGTAATAAGAGGGCAATATATAAATTATATACACAATTTAATAATAATGTTGATAATATTAGGTTTATTATGAAAGAAATTGATAATGAAATAAGGTATTTAGATATTGAAATTATTTTAAATCAAAATAATGATATTATAATTAAGCATTTTATTAAAGATTATAAATTAAGGAAAATTATATCAATTGATTCAAAACAACCATGGATACAAAAGATGAGTGTAATTAAAAATTTTAAATATAAGAACGATAGATTTAATACAGATAGAAATATTGCTATGTTACAGAAGGATAAATTTAAACAAACATATATGGGATGTGGATATGCAGCGCATAGTATTGACAATATATTTTCACAACATGGAGTAAATAGCACGAATAATAATAGATGTAGGACTAATAAACAAAAGAAGTGGATAAAAATTTCATATTTGCCTAGTGTATATAATATATTAAATAAAAAAAGTAAAAATTATCTAGATAAAAACATTAACGTGGGATGGGATAATAGCAAAAATTTGGATAAATTGATAACTAATTGTAGAATGAAAGATGATATAAAATATAAGAGAGGAATGGTTTATAAAATTAGATGTAATTTTTGTAATATGATTTACTATGGCCAGACGTCAAAGCAATTGGGAGAAAGAGCTAAAGAACACAATGATGCTATTGCTAGGAAAGATGATAGATCTGCGTTATATGTTCATTATTTGCAGTATGGACATAAAATAAATTGTATTGATAATATAAGTGTTCTTGATTATATTAAAAATGTTAATAGACGTAAAATATATGAAACAAACTACATCATGTATAATAAAAACAACTGTATGAATATATACAAAACATCCATTAAGTTAAATAATAAGTGGTTAATGGATAAAGAATGGATAGTTAATTAATTAATATATGTGGATATATATCCATTCAATATATATAACAGAGTAATTTTGTAGTAGAATTTAGGGGGAAAAAAATCACATAATAGATCATGTCAAATATCCATTTGTTTATCTATCTTCTCTCATGTATTGATATAGATGTCGCTGTATGTGCTTTAAATCGTGGAGACATATTGAAAAGGGGAAAAAAACATAATTTGCCAAAAAAGGCTTTTATATTGAAAAGGGCAAAAAAACATAATTTGCCGAAAAAGGCTTTTATATAATAATTTTATAAGTTGTAATCTTTGTTGCTTGTATATATGTATTTTTAAACATATTTGACTATTGTATACTTGAAGTGCAACATAAAAAAAGAATTGGTTTTAATTCTGATTCTTTTTCTGTATAGTAATTTCGATCGATGTTTTACAATATATGTATTTTGTGCTGAACCAGCACTCATCAGTTGTTCTAAATTATCATCTCCCCCATGCACATATAATCAGTGCTCAGTTTTATATTAAGATATCATATCTTCAAACTTTAATGGACAGGCTTCAATCTTCTCCACTCTCCAATGAAAATATGATGATGGAATGCTCAATGCCCTTGTTGATACTGATATTTATTGTCATACTCATGTTGACATTAAGTTGTATGGTCATGCATATCAGTTGTAAAAGATGGAGTGAATTGCTATAGGGAGCTTGAAAGTCCAAGTTTAAATCCCTTCTAATTACATAAAAACCCTCAAATAATCAGTAAAAGAATGAAAAGTGTAATTTATAATCATTAACTATCAAATGGAAAAGTATACTTTTAAGTCCTTCATTTCTTCCCTTAAGATAAATGTGAATATTGTCCAAGGATTTCATTAAAATGCTTAACAAAATATTATTTGGAACACTTTAATACAGTAGAGGAATTATCAACTTACAGTTCATAATGCTTCATAATGAGCATACATATGATAAGTTTGGAGATATCAGAGAGTTCTTATAAGAATTATTTCAAAAACATTCTAAATACTTGCAATTTCAAGTGTTTCCATTGAGAAGATATAGCAGAGAATATATTGAAGAGCTACAATTAAACATAGTGTTGAAGAATTTTAAAAAGAAAAGTTTTCTGCTGATGAAATTAAAAATATTCAGAATTAAGAAAAATAGATTAGTATGTTATAGTGCTTCACAGATTGGTTTGTCATCGCAAAACTCATTTCTAGAGTAGTTTCTTTTTTGTTGTAGGCTATACCCATTTATAAATAGCTGTTTATTATTATTTTTTTATTATAATTATTTCTTCTGCCCTGTATAATTTAGGCAATGGTAGAATGATACAATTTGGGATTCAAGGTTCTTGAATTGTGGTTCCAACTCTATCATTTTCAGTGCTCAAACTTTGGAATTCCCAGTAATAAACTATTATTATTAATAATATTGTTTGTAGATTGAAACAAATCCATTAGTAAATTTGAAACAATTTTCAATTTAGAAATGTAAACAACATATGGTAGATTTCTCACAATATTTTTGAGGTCTCTTGTATGTAGAATACAAAAAATAAGCTCATTTAAGTCAAAGGAAAAATTGGTAGCAAAATTCTCTTTATCACCCAAGATTTTGTGCTTTAGCAGATTCTATTGTCACTTAAGGATTCCCCCCTTTCTACTTGTACTTTTATATTCAAGTTATTACCATGTACAGTAGTTATCAACTGTGTGGCATTTGTGTTTGCACATTATAGCTCCTGTGATATATGATTCATTGTTCTACTTACTGTAAACATAATATTGTGAATTCCTTTGGGGGAAATCAATTCTTGTAATAGTGAAATAATAGGCTTTTTTTACTTACACACTGATCCAATGACTTTTCTTCCCTATTTGCTGAATCCATATCTTATGTTTATGTATAGGATTACATTATTTAGGGTTTGTTAAAAGGCCCATGAATTCATTACTTGGGTGAAAAAATATTAAATAGAAAAATAATATTCAGATAGGTATTTTGGTAATCTTCAGTTTTTTTATTGTTACTATTAATAATCATCATATTATCTTGTTTTCAATATTTTATTTTGTCAATGCTTAGGATTAATTGTTTATTTACTATGTATGACTAAAATAATTCACAGATATTTCAGGTTTTCAATAGTCAAAATATAATTATCCTCAATAATGTCTATGAATAAGAGTTTTAACTATTGAGAGGTGATTTTTTTTGCCACTAATGTAACTGGAATCCAACTTTATTTTCTGGTTACATTCAGCATGTATCCCCTTTGAAGGGTCTATATGCTCTAATAAGATTAGAAAACAAACATTATTCTCAGGGTGTGTCTCATTAAAATTTCATCTGGTGATTTGTTGAAAAGTTAATGGAATTGTGAGCTGTGCTATCTATTGATTTTTTCTGGAGATTTTTCTTGGCCTCTTGCACATCTGTTCAATCTGTTCATCATTTTCTAAGTGAAATGGTGGGTATTAACTTGTTTGATTTCATTATTATATAAAAATATCAATATTACCTAAATATCAAGGTTTGTTCCTTTATCTGCAATTATAATTAAAGAAAATTCTGCTTGACAAATATTTTTATCTTTATTTCAATAATGTCTGATACATAAAATAAGTTTTTCTCTGCTATTGTTTAACATTTGAAGAAAGTATTCTTAACAATAATGAATTGTTTACCTTTCCATGAATCATAATAGTTTACGCAAAGATATTTGCAAGACTCTGAAGCTTATGGCTAAGATGACATGTTTGTTATTCTATATCTTAATCTATAGCAAACATGTAACTCATTAAGCATTTTCAATCTGATTATCCCAGGTTGACACCAAGGTGACACCTATGTAATAAATTTAAGGTTTTTTTGAAACTTCTAGGTATGAAAATAACTCTTGTGACCCATTTATTTTCAATGAACAGCTTTTACCTTCTCACCTAAATGATTTGTGTATAGTTTGTTAACTAGCCATTTTGTACATATCCATTAGCTCAGCCAGTCATTTACAGTCCAGTGAGCTATTACTTTCTGTTAATCTTATCATTCTCTTTAAGTCAACTGTATTAATAATTTATTTCTCTACCTGATCTGAGAGTTCACTGAAAATAATGACATGGAAGATTTTTTTAAACACCCACACACTGCATTTTAAAGTTGTAAGAATTCAGAAAGTTGAACAATCTTAGAATGATCACTTTGCAGGATTTTCATATCTGAGACCAAGACTTCTCTGTCTATTTGAGAATTTTCAGCCCTGATCAAGGTGTGGTGAATAAACCCAGTGGATGAATCATCCTATCTTTGTTTTAATACTATGCTAAGATTTCACATTTATTGATGAAGCTTCACATGTAAGAACTAGTTTTACCTTGGATCACAATGGACTAGCAAACTTGCATTAGCTATTAACTTTTTTAATTTGTCAATAGCTTGATTTTTTTTAATAATCCACATTCAGTCAGCTTTTTTGTCTAAGATTCAATATAATGGTTTGGTTGCTTCTGTTTTACTCTGGATAAAGCTCTCATAATAATTAAAAAATCCAGAAAAACCTAGAAAAAATTAGGCTTGAGGTTTTTTGTGTGTGTATATTGGTTGTTTATTATAACCCTTGTTTTATTTTATTTTTTGTTAAAACCAATAAATTTTATTTCTTTTTGCTTTAAACACACATTTATCATGACTTATTTTAATGTTCTTCTTTCAGTTTAATCAAAAGCTTTCTGATGGTCTCTAAGAGTTACATCATTCTTGGATAGTAGTAAGAAATCACAAAAATAAGAAATATCCCTAATTATTTTAACTGCAGGTTAATAAACCATTTTTTTTTTTTGGAATATGGTTGAAGTCACTAATATTTCAAATAGCAATTGATTAAATTTGTAAAGTTTTTTTTAGTGTAATAATTGCTAATGCTCTATGGTAGTTGAAAGTAGGTATGTTTGAAGTCTACTTTTAAGAACACACTACTTAAGATAAAGCATTGAATATCTATTTTACTGATGGAGAGAATAATTATTGAGTAACAATGCTTTATTTATCTTAAATGCAAAGGTAATCCCCACAAATGATCTCTCTATTGATATAATCCAATCTGTAAGAGATATCAGTTCAGTATCCTTGTTGGCATGTAATCTCTCCAATTCCTTAGATATATTTAACTCCCAAAGCAAAAAAAAAAAAAAAAGCTGACAAATGATAGGCAATTGGCTTTATTTCTTTATTTCTACGTAAACAGATGGGTAATTTTTTGATAACTTTTCAAACTTGGTTAGAAGGCTTTGGCATATCATTTTTTAAAATCAACTTTACTAATAAAGACTTGATTCTCTCTAATTAAAAATAGTCTTAGGGTTTGAATCAATTATGACAAGTTAATACCAAAGGTAACTGTGTGTGTTTAGAGTCTCTTTGAATTTTCACCTGAGAGTTTCTGAGAAGTTTGATTACTTTATTCTGGTAATCTTTAGATATGTTTCAAAGTCATCTTGATGTCTGCCTTCTGATTTCTATTTATTTTTATCTGTTTTTGAAACAATGAAGATTGCTGAGTCAGAGTCAGTCTCCATTGGTATAGAAATGTCATTAATATGGATTTGCATATTAAAAACTGGTATTTTAGTTCACTCTCTAATAGTTGTTTTTTTAACAGACATGCAGCTTCTATGTGTCTGATGTTATGATAAAAAATAATCATATTTATATGTAGACTTTGGGTGACACATTTTTTATTTTCTCAGCAGCCGCTTTCACACATACTGTTTAAAGTCATAAATAATTCACCATTTCAGTTTGTTTTAACAAATGATTTTTATTTCTGAATTTATTTTTAGCAAATGTGCAATTAGATAAGCAGTAAGATGGCTAATTCATATGATATATTGGGGGTGTAAAAGTAACAAGATCCTCAGTTTGTGATGTTTCATACTATATATGAATCTGTCTCTTAGTGCTTCATCAAGAAACACTTTTGAATCACAAGCCAAATTCATTTTGTTGATCCTCTTCATTGCAAAGTTTGAATATTTATTTTCACATTGCAACCAGAGATCTTGGCTTAGCAATTCTGTGACATCATACCAAGTTAGCTCAAAGTGGATTAGCCAGTGCTATTCTGATTATAAGACTTGATATGTTCCAGGTTTATATGCAGCAACATAATCAATTTCAATTCATCCTTATTTCATTAGACTCTTTCAAGTATGCTGGTAAGCTTCTTGTACAATTTAAATCAAATTCTTCAAATGTTCCAATTTAAATCCTACTCAAATTTTCAGGTTTTGCCATCAGTATTTGCTATTTTTCTGCACCATATATTTAAGGTGATGTTTTTAGACGTTAGAATTATTTTCCAATCTCAAATCAGAAATCTCATTCTTATTGCCAATAAGCATTTTTTCCAATTCAGAAATATTAACAAAATAAAATAAATTTCTCACATTATTTGTGAGTTAGTTTAAGATACAGAATGCGAAAAAATAAGAGGGAAGAACAGTTGTGAATTTTTCTTTAAAAAACAGGGTTCTATATCTCAACAGATACCATTGCCTCTTAAATATATTTGTATATATCTATGGTTGACTCTTTATCACTTGTACTTTTAGAAAGGGTAGTAGTGTTGACTATTTTTCCTCTATTGTGAAATAACCAAACTAATCATTCTTACGTTATCAAACTAATCAAAGAATGGAGCAGTCGTCTATTCTTTGTTTTCACATGATGTTAAACTTAGCTTGCTCATGATGTTGAAGTTTAGGGGGAAAAACAAGTATATACGAGCTAATTGCGTTTGCATGTTTTATTGATGTGATATATGACTCACACCACTTGCTGCGTGCAGAGACTGAATTCACTATTACATATATAAGTATATTATAGTAGCGGACAGGATAATTATCTGTCTATAATAATTGGATTTTTATTTACATAACAAATCAATAGTTGTTATTGCGTATTAGTGGATTTTTATTTGCAATACTAACTAATAGATGTTTATTACCTTGTTCGCTGAATTTTTTAAAATAAAAGTTTTCAGACTTTAGGCTTTATTTAGAAATTAGAGCCATTTCCGTATCTGTTTCATTATTAGTATGTATAAAATTGCGTGCTATAAACTGAGCTAAATTGAAATCAAAAATAGATTATCAAATGCTAATTATTATTTATTTTAACGTAATTCATGGAGAAATAAATAATATTTGTTTATTTCTTTAACTACTATTGATTCTTTAATACTGTAGTATAGCAATAAAAAATGTTTTTCTTTTCTCTCTCAGTTTTAAATTCACTTTTTTTTTTTTAAAAAAGAACCTTATTTAAACTAATGGCAATATTTTATTTTATTTTCTAATGTTAAGGGAGCGAATCAACTCTCTTTCCTCTCCCTAAGCTCTTCACAAACATTAATTTTTAAATCACTTATTTCATCTAACCTTGCTTTTAGATATATAAACAGCATTTAAAGTTTGTGCATAAAATTACCATTTCGCCAGAATTAGGGTTTCCAGTCAACTACACAACCAATAAATACTAGCTGCGAACATATTTTCCAACTTTGGATACCAATAATAAAATTGATCTATGTCATTCTCATGCCATATTTTAATAGAAGAGCTTAAGAATTTTCAAATCTGCCGATGCACGTAGAATAGGAAATTATTTTAGTTACTGTGAGGAATATAAAACACCAAACACTTAAAATATACTTCAAATTCATGAATAAAACAATCCCTTGCAGAGAAGACTACATTTCAACTTATATAAATATCACTTTTTATTACATATTAATATCCATATTACTATTTTTAAAAAATCGATTACAAGTAACCTAAATATTTACTTTTAAATGAAAAATTTTTAAATTCCAACTTAACATTTTAATATTTATAATCAATTTTGTAACTATTTATAAAAACTGATATAAACATAAAGTTTTTGTTAAGTATTTATTTACATTGGGTAATCAAAAACAAACATTAAATAAGTCATTGCAGATCAAAGGCCTCTTCAACAGCTCATCATAAAGAAACAAACAGGAAAAAACAGTATTTACCAAGTTTTAGTTGTTATAGTTATCTGAGTTTGCTAGAGGCTACTTGGGAAAAAAATCCCAAGTTTATTGAAAAAATATTCCTTTAATTCAATGTGGATTCAAATGCACCCATTTGCATATAAGACGGATGCATTACTATTATATGATAAAACCCTGCATGCATTATGTAATACAATATTATAATCTGTTACAGTTAATATATTGGGAAAGTTAATATTCATTCTAAAAAAACACTATTCTATTAACAATTAGCATGAAGATACATTTAGCATGAGTGAAAGTGTATGGTGTATATCGTCATATGTACTCATAATAATTTGTTTATATAAAACTAAAATTTTAAAAATCATAAGAGAATATAAAGAGCAAATATAATTTGTTGATTTTTCATATAACCAATTATAATGAAGACATTTCAAGAACTGAAATGGAAAATTACCCCAATAGTTCCATTTATTTGACTAGTCTCTTATTTTAATCAGACACTAAAACAGAATCTTGAATGTATTAGTTGGATTAACATTAGTTTTTCCAGGGCAGAATTTTAACTAAGAAAAATGAAGAGAATAGGAAAGTATAAAATCTAAAATTGAACAGAAGCCAAAACTGAATACCAGTAATGTTATAATGAAAATAAAACCTATAGACAGTGTAAAGAAAAAAAAAAACCCAAAGGGGTTAACCTGCTTCTTCTGGGTGAACATATATTAAAATAATTAATTACTCAAGAAAGAAAAAAGCTCAAAACAGCAATTAGCACAAAAATGTAAATACATATTATAAATTATTTAGTAAAATATCATTGTTTTATTTTGAAATAAGAAATTTAAGGGGTTCAGATAATTTACTAAATAATCAGAGATCAGAGAAATCTATTGTAACATTGGGTAATCAATATATATATATAAACCCAAAACTAATCAGGATTTGGATGGGATAGCCCTGGATATAGATTGATGATCTGGAATAGAGTGAAAAAATCATTGCAAGCTGTAAATATTGTATATAAGCAGAAATAGTTATGAGTTGTAAATAAGGACTAAACTATTTTGAAGAAATACTGTAATTCACCCCTCACTATTAGGAATATGCCAAAATAAATCTAAGTTCTATTGAGTGTATTATCAATAAGTTAAGAAATAATTGAATGGCTCATTTGAAAAGTAAAGAGTTGATCTTTGATTCAGAGATCTTCAGCTCTTGTGTCCTTCACTTTATCAGTGAGCTAAAACATGCAGAGATCAATAAATTAAATATTTTTTATTATAAAAATTATATATAATTTTTAAAAAATTCTGATAGTCATTTTATTAAAAATATATTAAATATTGTCTATAAAAAGTTGCAGGAAAAAAAAAAAAATATTTTTTTATGCAGAAAGTTCATTTTTTTAAATTTATAGTAATTAAGATAGAGGAAACCATGTGCCAAAAAAGACTACGTATTATTATTATTATGTGCAATACTTGGGTGCAATTTGAAATTTATAATTGCAGTTTATAATATTATAATTGACTATTTATTAGTCTGAATTCAGAATAGGTTTATATTTACCTGTTTAAAGAAGCTTATTTAAACTTCTTTGTATCAATATTTTTAATCTCTGTAGTCAAGTTGCAATCTTTAATGTCTATATAAATATATTAGATCATTAATAAAGGTGGGATTCCACCTTTATTGTTAAAAGAAGGTTGCCTTGACAACAGTTTGAAATTGTTGATTGTTACTGATATTGGGATTGTCTAAGTGGTGACTAGTTTTTAATGATTATTATATATATATAATTTTTATTATTATAATAGTTGTTGTTAATAAATAAAATGCAATTTCATTCAAAAATCTCACAATACTTTGGAGACTAATATATTAAGAATGGATACTTAATTTTGGGGAGCAGAATGGTTTGGATAATCAACACTTCCTTGCATTTATATTTTTACTTGTCCAATTTTAATTATATTGCTATATTAATTTTTTTTGCTTAGTTCTCCAATTTTTAGGAGGGGAGAGGGATCATTCTAAGCTCTAATATAGCTGGGGAGAAATTGATTTCTTCAAAACATTTTTATTATTTTTTTATTAAATGAATTATTTTTGATATTGCAATAATAACCTTTCATAACCATATTTAGATTGTACAAACTGTATATTCTCCTATCTCAGTTCCAAATATTATATGATGACCACTTTTTATATACTACCATGTTGTGGAATATTTCTTCTTAATAATAAGCAAACCTTTATCCAAGCAATACTTTTTGATGAAGTAACAAGAAACTAGTAATGTAAACATTTTTATTATAATATCATTTAGTGCCTTGTTTATGTAAAAACTTTGTAAATATCCTGTTGAAAGACAAATTCCTTACATATTGAAGTTACATTTTCCAAAACTATAGTCTAACTCCCTAAGTGGTCATTGAAAAGCCAAAAAAGAGATGCAGACAAACAAATTGTGGTTTTGTATCTGAAACATGTTATCAAAAGATGGAAACTACAAAAAAACAACATGGTTGTGTATACTCCTGTCTCTTTATGAGTTTACATTAGTCAAATAAAGTAAAAGCAAATTTTTAAGTACTTTATGGTTATCTATATAGTTGACACATTATTATATTTTTAGTATTTTTACTTTACTAAGTTAATATTATACTTATATCTCATTATAATTTTTCATATATTTTGAATTTAGCTCTATAGATAATATATTATTGCAAGCTTGGTCTTTTACTTAATATCTAAAAGAATACAATAAAGTATTTCATAAATAGCTCACCATAAAGCAAAGGCTTTTTCAATAAGCTCTTCTTTTTAATGAAGCAGTGAAGGCATTATTTACTAGACTTCAACCAATTCCCTCCCGTTTTCCCATTCTCATATTATCCTCTAGCTACAACCAGATTCAATTTGCCAATGCTAGAAAAAAAATATTCATGAGCTAGCTATCTGAATGAAAAGTAGTTTTTTTTGGAACCTGAAAGGTATGACAGATGAATATGCTAAGTAGTATGCCATAAAGCCTTTCCGTGTTATTATATATATGGAGAGAGAGAGGGGGGGGAAGAGGGAGAAAAAAAACAAGGTAAATAGCAGATATCTTTTAACATATATATATATTAAAAACAGGATTGTTTTATTGAAATTTATTGCTTAATGTTAAACTGATGAAGAGAAATTACACTAAAAAAATTAGAAGTTATTATAAGATTAAGAAAATATATCTGATAAAAATATCTTTGAATGAAAATTTACATTTCTTTGATGACATTAGGTATATTAATCTTGTAAATGGCTTAGAAATCTTATAATTACATTCGATGTTAAAAATTATTTTGATATAAAAGTTTTTAAATTAATTTTAAATTTCTTTAATTAAATATATAGATTTAACAGTAGTTTTTTTTTTTTATTATTGAAAAGTATTTATTTAATTCGATTAATAAAAATGAAATAAAAGTCATATTTTGTTTATATATCTTTTGTAATAAATCCAATAATAAAATGAGCATTTAATGCGTGTCATTCGGAATTAAATTTTAAAGATATACTTCTTAATAGTATAAACTTCTTGCCAAGTGCCCTTTTGATGTTTTCACATCATAATCACGATACCAGTAGAATGAGAATTACAGAAAAATAATTTGCATTTGCCACTAAAGAATATAAAGTTTTTTCTTCTTCTTTTATTCTCTAGTTAAGAATACTGTAAATATCAATTAATTGACCAATACATAAGTATCTGAGTTAGCTGTTTTATACGTCTGTTTCTCGTTTCTCCCAATTCATATTCATGATACCCAAACAACTACTGCACAATAACCTATAGTGTATCTATCTATCTATCTATCTATCTATCTATCTATCTATCTATCTATCTATCTATCTATCTATCTATCTATCTATCTATCTATCTATCTATCTATCTATCTATCTATCTATCTATCTATCTATCTATCTATCTATCTATCTATCTATCTATCTATCTATCTACCTACCTACCTATCTACCTATCTACCTATCTATCTATCTATCTATCTATCTATCTATCTATCTATCTATCTATCTATCTATCTATCTATCTATCTATCTATCTATCTATCTATCTATCTATCTATCTATCTATCTATCTATCTATCTATCTATCTATCTATCTATCTATCTATCTATCTATCTATCTATCTATCTATCTATCTATCTATCTATCTATCTATCTATCTATCTATCTATCTATCTATCTATCTATCTTAATCTAAACCTTATTCTTTTAACCATTTAATATTTAGATCAATAACATTTCAATGTTTTTTATTTTATTTAATTTGTTAAAATACATTTGATGAGTGTATCCACTTATCAGACTTTGAATAGAATCTAGTGAATATTCCATTAAACAGTATGCCACATTGTGTATTTTCATTTTCACAATTAGATTTTTTTTCTATATATTATATTAATAATTTTTATAATATATATTTAAGTTTTTAAATGATTCTATCTAAAAAAATAATATTTAACAGTTAAAACATATGAAAATAAATATTTAAATGAAGTTCTTACTTGAAACAATGGAGCCTGCCATGATTGGATGTCTTTACCTATTCAAAAAGTTAGTAGAATGAAATAGAAGATATTAGAATCTTATGTTATGAAAAAAAAAGATATATTTATAATTAGTTATCATCAAAGAGACAAAAAAATTCCAAAGTTAAAAATTATTTATTGTTATTAAAAATTTTAAAGAATATTTTACTTGCGGTTTTCACAAAAAGATTTTTTTTTTATCCAGTAGAGACTGCTTCTGGTTTCTCATAACATAGGGTATTTAAGAGCAATCTTTTTTAAAAATAAAATATTTTCAAAGACTATCCCCTACTAGTGATGCAGTTTTTGGTTTAATAATAAGTCTTTTAGAAAAGAATTGCATTATAATCATTAACAATTATTGAAAGTCACTTTTTTTGTTCTCAGGATAAAACAATCTAAAGCAGCAGCCAATCACAAATCTTATTTCTAAGCCATTCCTTTGTAGCTTAGTCATAAATAGAAGTTCCATCAACCACACACAAAAGTCTGTAAGGATCCACATAATGCTGACATCTTCAGACTTTTTAAAAAAATTAATACATTAAAATTGTAATGTCACAAACAAGAAGCACTACAACTCATTGCATGCTATAGTATAAGTTATACATATGCTTTCAAATAATGTAGAAAAGTAATGACTGCAGAATCATTGTAATGCCTAAGAAGTGAAACTTAAAGCATAAATACTGTTAAAAACTTTGAAGTGAAAAATAGAAATCAAAAATCCACAATCAATGTCAAGATCCAAATTTTTCATTATCTGGATGAAATTTGAACAATTTCTCATTTCACATGCTAATGGAGAAAAAAAAATTATTTTATAAGAATATCCATTATTTAGATTACAATGTAAATCCTATAACTTAAACATTAGTACATTACAGTCTATAGAATACCCTATTACAAATTTTGAGCAAAATATATTTCCAGTTTAGCATATCTAAGTTATATATTTTGGTTAGAATCTAAGACCTAACAATGTGCCATCTGAAGAAGTATAAATATATGCCACAAGTATGATTGAATTTTTATTGTATTACTTAAGTCCATTAAAGTGTGAGGATTTGCTATTTCAATATAAACTGAGCACTGATCATATATATGTGTGGGAGATGATAATCTGGACCAACTGATGAATGCTGATTTAGCATGAAATACATATATTGATTATTTATCTTTTCTACATGTATGTATCAATTGTATAAGATAGTGTGGATAGTTGATGGGTGTTTGAAAGACAGTTCAAATCACCTACATTTTATTTTTTATGTATTTATTTCTATGTGATTTTTATTTGTTCTACACTTACAGTTTTGATTGAACAATTTTGTGAAAAAGTTAAATGTAGTTTATATATATTGTAGCAGAATAGGGTAATCTGGTGGTCATTCCTGGGGCAATGGAGGACCTTCATCATAAAATAAAATATTTCAAATAATGTTAAAGCAAGATATTACTATTGAAATATAGATATTAAAGTGAAAAAATATTAAGTAATGTTATTCAAGATATTAAAGTAATAATTGTGAATCAAGTAATAGGTATTAAAGTAATGTTTAATATCCAAATATATAAGAAATTTTATATATTAAAGAAGAGAGAATGAGATCAAAAGATCTCTGAGAGATCAACCCAGTTAGACAGTTAGCTCCTTAGAGCAACTAAAAGCATAATTAATTAACAATTAATCAGCATTATACATAAGTAAAAGTAAGTATAAGCAATATTTAAAAGTAATCATCATGAATGATCAATGAAAATATATCAACAGTCAATCTAGTGACTGGATTTGAACAATAAAAATATAAATGAACAGTCAATTTGGTGACTGGATTGGAAATGGGTTTTCTGTAGACCAGGCTAACTATTTAGCCATTGTCAGTTTTAGGCAATTATTTAAACATTAATTTGGATGCACTAACATAAGTGCTAATCCATTAGAATACATAATCATAAAAAACAGAAAAACTGGGACATTAAAACATGCTGATCATCATCAATACTCTGGACACTTAGTACCATTAATGTACTGGCCAACTATAAAAGAAAATTCTAATAAAGACTAAATTAAATAAAATATAATGCATGGGCTTTAAAGAATATAATCTTAGCACCATTCCAGGAAATATCAATTATATTGGATGCCTGCTAAGCACTAAATACACCCTCATTTATATATCAGCCATTATACTCAAATTTAGCTCAGAAGAACATGAGATCTACAACTGTTACAATGACCAAGAGATAATGCAAATGTACAATATTCTAAACTTGAGAATTAAGTCACTGGAATCTTACAAATCATACTACTGCTTTTATTTCCAGCATTTAGAGGAAGTGGATTACAAAACATAATATCTGCCATGTTATGAGCCCTATAGGAAATCTGCAATACAATTCATGTAAGAGGTTGATGAGGGAGTTGAGTAGATTATTTTGAGTTTATGTGAAGGATAATCATCAATTGTGGGTCAATAAGCTATCTGAAGTCATTAATTGCATAAACATCATCATGAATGAGTCCAAAAAATTTGCTCCTGTTAGGTTTTAATTTGGCAGGCATGAGTTATTAATCATCAAGACTAATTTGTCCATCATTCCAGAGGAAATAAATAGTGATCTTGATGTAAAGAAATCCAGGATTAACTTATAGAAAATGAGCCAAAAATACTCTAAACAATATACAGGTAAGACACACCATTTTAAAATTTGTGATTTTGTATTTGTTTTTACTCTTCATGTTAGCAATGCCCAGAAGAACAAATTCATGAAGTTCTTGAGCTTATATTATGGATCTTTTATGATTGAAAGTCAGGTGGGAGAGAAAGCCTTCATGCTATTGACTCTGGAAGAAACCCAAAGCACCTACAAGGTATATAACTTAAATCCTGCATCTTTGGTAAATTAATGTCACTTATATGTCATTTTAATGTAGTACCATATTTAGATTAATGAGTAAGCAAAGAGAATAGAGAAAAGTTATTGGTAGATTATGAATATGATTAGGAAGATCAGCAGGTTAGGATATAAGTTTTCATAAAACTTGGTGAAATAATTTCAGAAGAGAGAGCAATTTTCTCCATAGGGAGATGTAAACTGTAGCCTTATATTTTGGTACAAATATATAGCTTGATGGAACTGATTTAAAATTTCCCTATCTTCTTCTAGGTGAATTTATTACTATAGTTAGTACTTTGTATATACCTGATACTTGTGTTCAAATGAACTCAATGATGAGATTATGTAATTCTATTTTTTTGCTTTGCTTATTGTATACTTTTTTATATATCAGTTTTGCTCTTTTTCTGATCACTGAGTTAGACAAGCTGTGTTTAACCTGCAAAACCAACAGTGTATTATATCAAATTTAATAAGATACAAATAATAATAATAATAATAATAATCATTTGTATTTCTCTTTAACTAGTCCTAAAGATTAACTTTAGTTTGATTAAAATTATTTATTAATTTATGTTGAATTGGTTGATAGAATATGATAAAAACATGTTTTTTTCTTTCTTCTCTTTCATTTTAACAGAAATATATAAATGAGAAGAAATGTAATTGGATAAAAAGGAAAAAAGATTGTTTAGAGATTATAAAGAGCAGAATTTTTTTTTTTTTTGCTGTCAAACATGTAATGGATTTTAGAGCTACGCTTTAAAATTAATGACGAAGAAAGAAGTTAAATTATTTTTTTTCTTATATTATTCAAATTTGCGATGTTATTATATGAGTAGCTAAATTTAAACCGGTCTGTTCTTCGAATCTGCTAACCAAGAATCTAACTGTTGATTATCTTCCAAAATGTCTACAATTGAAATGTACTGGTATTATCAACCATGTCAATGGAAATAACAATTTCAAAGATCACTCTACCTGGAAATATTCTTTATTGTTTACAGACTATATTAATCTTGGATATTATATTTACTCTATGTTAATTATATAATTATACCATATATGTGTAGAGGGAAAAACATTATTTCTTTGGATATAATATTTTACTTTCACGACTTTAACACATAGTTATACCATATATGTGCAGAGTGGAATGCTGTAACAACATTTTTTGTATGCCAATGTCTGAATGATAAAGAAATAGCTATATACCATTTTGAACTTATATTAGAGATATCATTCCCACTATGTGAGTTATTTTATTATTAAAGTAATAATAATAGGTGTTGAAAGAAAATAACAGCGAACTAAAAAATTATTTTATAACTGTCATAGCATTTGTAGGATAATTGTTTGCTCGGATAATCATTCCTAGTCTTTGATGCTCACTAGATCAATTAAAGTAATGAAAGTATTTTAACTTTGAAGTAACGTCTAAAATATAAGTAATGAAGTTTTTTATTTTTTTAGGAATAATCTAATTAAAATTATACATGTCCTATCTTTTTAAAATATCTCGACTATCCAGAGAGCCTATGAATGAATCAATTAATTATGGAATATTCATTATAAGTGGAAACAAAGAGGAATACAATCAGACACATAAGATTTTATATGTTGTAATTGAAAACTATTTAATTTATATGTGTTGTACATTAAGTATTGAGAAAATGTGCTATTGATTTTATTGGTGAATATTCAATATATCTAAAATATTATGTATTTTAATTTAGTGTAGTTACTTAAACGAGTATGTATTTTATTTTGATTTCTATTTTCAAATTATCTTACATATGTATGAAATTCATTGTATATATTCTATTGTGCCTAAAATAATTATTTATCAATCTAAATTCATGGGAGTGAACATATGATATAGGATTGAAAAGAATCAATTATTAGGGAACAGCACTTGTGTAAAGGTTTAATGATTATTTAATGAATCTCTAACAGCACACCACCACATGGCTTAATCCGGGATGTTTTTCCTAGGGTTTTGTGCCTATACTCATATTATATTTACTATGTATTATTATTTCACCCATGTTCTAGGCAGAATCAGTCATTATCTCAGTTCCTTCCTGTATTAAAGTCCTTATTTCATTTTATGTCTTAATTTATGCTGTAAGACGTGCTGTAATTTAGTTTATTGATGAGGGTAATTTTACTTCTTTTTTAGTTGGGAAGTGAATGTTAGTACTTGTTATATGGCATTATTCTGTTCCGGTGGTCTAATCTACAGAATAATTATTTGCCATTTTATTATATTTTTTATATTTATTTCTGTGAACTGGTGGTTAATCTGTGGAACATTCTGTAATGGTGCTTGTTGTTCTGTTGATGGTCAGAATCCCCATGGGGCATTTAATGCTTTGTTATTTCTTGGCATGGATGAATACATCTAAAGGGATACCATTGCTGTTTGTTGTATAAAATGTGCTTGAGGAGAATCTCCATACATTATGATACTTATATTGTTTCCTCATTTTTAGTGATTGACTCACATGTTCAAAAGGGCATTCGATTAAATTATTTGCATAACTTATTACCTATCAATTTGTATGATACTTCAAGCTGAGTTGAGATTCAAATTTTTTCTTGATTAATTATCTCCGATGACCAGCTTTTGCATGTTTACCAATACCAACTATACTATTATTATTATAAATCTGGGGTATAGGTGCATAGATTCTGGTATTGACCTATTGGAGGTGTTATTGGTAAGGTGTTTTAATCCATCCTCTTTCTATATGTGACTGAGATCAAATCCATCTGTGAGAAAATTTTATATTGTGTATAGTTTGAAGCTAATGTGCATTATCCATGTATAGAAATAAGTATATGTGATGGTCTTTTATTTTGCTTTATCTCTTTATTTATTTGTTTGTTTTAAACATTGTATTAATCAATTATTTATTTAGTATTGATTGAGTTGTAAATAAATGTTAATTTTGTAATCTAACCTGACTATACCATTGCTATTTGTCATAAATAGATCCAGAAAATTCACCATACTAAAATGGATTATATATTAGACTACATATTGTCACTGATAATGCATGCAAGGTTTATTGAAATTCCGAAGAATATCTTAATGCTTTTGCTCTTGGATAAGTAGTGATGTACGGAGTATAATAAAATTCCATTTACTTCCTACATCACCTCTACTTTGCTTTGTTAATTCTAGAATAATACAAAATTTGTTACTTCTATTGATGTTTGCGATATTAGGATCTAAATTAATAAATAAATTTGCTAGCCAACATTATAATAAGAGTCTCATTGCTATTGACTTAATTAGAAATTTAAATTAATGAGGAATGAACCTAAAGTTTATATGCTTACTTTATTTGCAAAGCAAATACTCTATATGGCATTTCTGTACTAAAATCCTGGGTATATCTGAGCTACAGCCAATCATGTTATGAGGCTGTTCATAACATTTACTGTCTTGGTAAATGGCCTATATTCACCATGTGATAGTTAGTATTGATGTAATGGATCATACATTTAATCCTGGAAGAGTAATCTTTAGTAGCTTTATAGATCGTACCATCTTGTTCACTGGGCGGCCATAAGGTCTCACGTAAATTAAAATCGTAAATTATGGTTTTGAAGGGTACTTTTTAAGCCACACTCATTAGTGAGAATGATAATTAATTAAATAATCACACAATTTATTTTGGGTAATTTAATGTACCTTCATGTACTGCTGCATTGGGTCTTCACAGTGCACCCTGGCCATGATTGGATTATACCATAACAGTTTTGTGTTATATCATTAATTCTGCCTATTATGATCCAGGCAGACTTTTTGGTTGCAATATATAGTAAATCAGTTTTTAAATGGTCTAGTACAGTCAAAAGCTTTTCCAACTAACTTCAAAGAAATACATTACTCAATGGCTAGAAAAGTTTTTTTACTGTTTTTTTATTTTTGTATATGTTTCTGCCAAGTGCTCTATTTAAAGTTCCAGTGTTTCTCTGACAATGATATTATAAGTGACTATTAAAAAGAAACATGGTATTTTTTGTTTGATACAAAATAAATTGAATAAAGAGATTCATTATGAAGTTAGAGATTTGCAACAGAAGTTCAATGACTGATAAGAAGGCTTAAAAATGATTGGTGGATTAATACTGAAGATGTGATACAGATATTTATTGATTGAGATCACTTTAGATCTTTGTTTTGATACATTGAAAGAAATGTAATGAGCAGAATATGAATTATAATCCTATCTCTTTTATAATGCCAATTATAGATGAAAGGAGTATTTTGATCATCTTTTGAATAATAATGCAGGAATTAAGATGATAACTTTTAATGATCGATTTATTTTGTTTATTTTTAGATTTGGATAAGGTATCCAGCTTAATGAAATTAAAACAGTGCTTTATAATTTTAAAAATGAAAAAATTTTCAGTTTTGTAAGGTATTAATAAGTTAGCCTCAAAAATATTGAAATTTTAAGAATGTTTCTATTGTTCCAATAAGGGGAATAAACAAAGATTATGTTAATTATTGTGGAATATTGTTATACACAATAAATGGTACTTTTATGGATTTTTGTTAAATACATTGCTTCCAATCATAGAAAAATGATAATCATAAAATCAATATGGTTTTAGAGAATCAAGTAACTCTACAAATGTGTTTTTTGTTTTATTTGAGAAAAAAGGAATGATTTGTATATTAGTTGTATTGATTTCAAAACATTTGACCCAGTTAATTGAACAGATCTGTTTGAACTTAGTTGTTTGTCTATCAGTGTTTATTCATATAATACTATTTCTACATAATGAGGTGTGAGGAAGTAAAAGTGAAAGATCTGAGGCATTTGAAATGAAAACTGATGTTAATAAGACTGAATACTAACTCCAATTTTGTTTTTGATTTTTATGATAGTGGTTTTTAAAATTATTTATAGATGGCTTAATGAATCAGAAGTCAAAAAAGCAATAGAGATTTGATTGGTGGAATTTTGGTTAAAAATAAAACCAATAACAATTTCTTCTTGGCTTTTAGATTTCAATATGCCAAGGATTGTGCCGATTTTTGGAATGCAACTTATAAAGAATTTAGTTAATAATTAATATTCAAAAAATTCGTTTTTTTATTATTAGCTAGTGATGAAAGAAAAATATTCAACAACTTTACCTTGGATTGAAATCAAGTAGAAAATATGGGCTAAATGAAATATCTTGGTAGTTTTTGAAATGTGAATTTAAATGTTGAAGTGCACGAAAAAAAAAAAAAAAAAAACAATGAGAGACTGGTCTTTTTAATAAGTTAAAAAATGGGATATTTCATCACCATGAAATAATTATTTCAACAAAATTAGTTATATATAAAGTTGTTATTTGTCTAATTTATTGTATGAAAGTGAGATTTGAATCCATTGTTGATGTAGTATAAAAGCATTGGAAAAAAATCTTGAAGGATGCTCTGGCCAAAAATACATGATTAATCAAAATATTTTTGATTTGCTGGGGATGATCATTATAAATTACATATTATTAGATTGATCATATAAAATGAATAAATAATGAAAGACTTTATAAAAAAATTATAGTAAACTTAAGTTTTGTTTTCATAGAAACAGATCTAATTTACATTAGAAAAATTATTGCTCAGTCTTTAATTTATGCAATGTTAATTGTTTTTATATAAGTGAGGCAGAACATAATAGGAAGATACAATTAGACATGATGTTTGAATCTTTCAGAAAGAAAAGTTAATTACAGAAGAAATAAAAACATCATAGAAAAATATTAAATAAATATATCAATGACTCAGCTTGTTTTATATGTAGATGTATTAATGTTTCACTATTTGGGTTTGTATTATTTTAACTTTTTCATCTTATAAAAATAAAAAAATATTAAGCATACTCTAACCTGAGAAAATGTACTCTAAAAAACTTCACATGTGCACATATATTTTACTTTCAATCATGTATAGTTAACAGTAATGTTACATTTGTGTTTGCCCATTTATTTTCAAATTCTAAAATGTGAACAAGGCAATTTGAATGCTCGAACTATCACCTTAAAAATGTACACATGTAATGACATATATATATCGAGAAGTGAGGGTACAATATATATATATGACATATTTTCATTTTTGGCCTGGTGTAATTAACAGTATCATCCTTGCTATTCTCTGATAAAGTATGTTATTTTTAGAAATCTTCCAATGCATGGACAAATATTTGCTAAAAAGTATAAAGTGGAAAGGGTAGTCGATGAATAATCTAATATAGCAATTAATAAATTGTTTTAATAAGTTTTTCTATATAGCAGGAAGTTAAAATATATTGTCATATTTTGTTAATACACTCCTGACTTTTAAAATTTCAATGACTTCTTCTCTTCTAGCTTTGATTATTTATGCTTACTTAAGATGTCCCACAAATTCCACAATTTCCTAAAATTTTTGAATCTCAAATTTCCACAATTTTCTGAATTATTTTCCTCAAAAGAGATCAAGTCTTTAGTTTCAAACATATTGTATACACAATCTGTATAGCTTACTATCTATAGTTCTTTTTACACAAGGAGCATAGCATGTTTAAAGTAACAATTTTTATACTGATGATCAAGGATATGATGCAGTCAAAAAACCAGTGCAGGATTACAATTAATTGCTTAAAGATGAATTTGAAAAAATACTATATCTATTATTCATGAAAAAAATAAAATATCATTTAAAAAATATGCTGTATACAAAAGATATTTTTTTACTTTATAAAAATTTACATAAAAAAATACTAAAATTACTTCAATAATTTTTTTTCCTTAATGTAGTATTATTTTAAATAAATGCACTTAAGTAATAACTGAAACACACAGGTATATTATATACCTGTATCCATATATGTAATATATAGGGTATATGAGCACAGACTTTCACACAACACACCACTCTTTACACTATCTCATAACACTGATACACCTGAACACGTATATGCTGAAAAGACAAATAATTACCAACATATGTATTTCATGCTAAACCAGCAATCATCAGCTGGTCCAGATTTTTAATTGGATGGATGGTTGAAGAGTTGGGGTGTGGAGTAGATTGAAGCCTGTTTATTAAAGTATGAATATTGGCTATCTTAATATATACCTGAGCACTTATAGTATATATGTGTAGAGATGGTAATCTGGACCAGCTGATGATTGCTGGTTTAGCATGAAATACGTAATGTTGGTGATTATTTGTCTTTTCAGCATATATGTGTTCAGGTGTATCAGTGTTATGAGATAGTGTTGAAAGTGGTGGGAAATGTGAAAGTCTGTGCTCATATACCCTATATATAAATGCACTTAAATAATTTTAATTCCAAGGTTACATGATGAACTTAATTATGTTGAAACTATAGCACATTTCTGTTGTGTAATGATTTACATATCATTTTTTTATGCAAATTATAAAAATATGCTTTGATTTTAGACTTTTTATTATTATAAATTTCTGTAACTTTTTCTTTAGAGAATTTTTATTCAAGTATGTTATCAAAATAGTAAGGTTATGAGCATTTTAACCTTTTTTTTTTTTTTACTTATTTATAATTTATTTTTTTACAAAGTTTGATTAAGGTGAAGGTTATTAAAGTATTGCTTCATTTTGATAACATTTGCATCCCAAAGTTCTCGCAAAAGTTTGTCTCTCTTTTTTTTTTGCTTATTGAAAAATCTAATAGAAAACATACTTTCGTTTTTAAAATATTTGACTTTTAATATAGAATAGATTGGAATACAATTTTATAAACATCTAGGCTGCATGAACTGTAGTACTCCACTCTTTGTAATATTTTCAAAAGGGGAAAAAGTGTAAATAAGTTATTTTTAAGAAATATTACATTTATATTTTTAACAAGACTAACCTCAATTAAAATTCAAACTTTTACTTTGCAGACGTCAGTATATTGTAGGTTTTCTGAAATATTATTAAATCTGTATTAAATAAATAATTGAATAATTTATTGCTGAGAAATTCATATGAAATTTGAGTACTACGAATAACAGAGTGAGTACTTGAGCTCTAAAATCTGCTACTTAGGATAATCTGTATTAAAAGCCAATAACAAAATCCCATTATAAATGTGATATAACGTCATAGTAGTAAATACCAATCTCAGATTTCTTAATATTAAAAAAATATTAGAGACATAGCTTTTGCAGGAGTTAATGAAACTATTACACATAACTATAGAGCAATGTATATGTATACAGAGGTTTTTTTTATTTATAGTATATTAAATATATATTATATTAATCAAATCTTTTTAAACGAATAATTTAGAATACTTATATTTGATTTAACATGAAATAATTTTTTTAATTTTCATTTACTATATGAAAACGCTTCAGTAAAATAATTTTAATGTGGGGTCACTTTTAAATAGAATCTTTAAATAAAACCCTGCATACAGTTGCATTAAAATTTCTCAATATTAATGTAATCAATAAAAAAAAATAAAAAATCGAATAGCTTTGAGAGTTCATCAAAAGTTGAGAGCCAGAAATGCCAATCACCATCGGAAATGGTTCAAGAACCTCGCACTCCAGAATCTTACATTCTACCACTATACTAGGGAATTTATATTATATTTGTAACAGAAGAAAAAAATTGAACTCTTTTTTTTTATACTTTGATGCTTTAAGAATCTGCAATGAGACTTTAGTAGATGATAAAGACTTGAGTTAACTAATTAATGTTTTAAAAACTCTCAAAATTCTTTTTCAAAACCATTGATAAAAAAGATCTTAACCAATTTAAATATCTTGGTAGCTAGCAGAGACTCCAATATATTGCTACTTTGAACTAGATGAAAGATAGGCTATTTCATTACCATGAAATAGTTATTACAACAAAAATAGCTGTTTATAGAGCTGTTTATAAAGTTGGTGTGTGTGCATGATTTGCTTTGTCATGTCTATAAAAAAATTGAACAATATTGTTATCAATAGTAGATTCCATAAGATCATTCTGATCAAGAAAATCTTTAAATAATCTGACTTTTCAATCCACAACTTTAATGCTGGGACTACTTCTACATAATGGAATAGTCTGAATAGCGATGGATAGACTCACATGAGAGACAGCTGAATCAAATGTGATATTAGAGTTCATTAACACTTGAAATGATCTCTCAAGACTTTGTTGAGGAAGTCTTTAAAGCTGCAGTAAAGGGCCAAGTTTCTGAGCTTAATGGCACAATCTCTTGCTTTTCCCATTCCTTTTGTGTACAAAGATTGAATTGTTATTTCTGCATTATTGTTAAGAGATTTGGTCAGAAAAAGTTTGATAGTGGAGGTAATGCTTTATCAAAATCCAAGCTCAGTTAGTAGCATGGAGATTGCCTGCGCAAACAATACCTTGTAGATCTGAGATCCGGGTATAGACAAAAATGTGGGTAATTTAATTGAGACTTTTTAATTTGATTAACCTGCATATAAAAAAGCACTTGATCATGTAGGATGACTTAGGATAGGCCAGATCAAACTCTTCCAATGAGCAATTTTAACAATTTTGATTTTTTTTCTCTTACTGCCATGACAAAAACAAAGTTTCTCTTCGGTTTACAGTTAATGAGTAGTGATTCATGACTGATTTTTTTAAAAGTTTTTATTGATGTGCTAATGATTTTAGCTGTCAATATCTTACCATGATTATGCCAGCTGTTGTGTTTACTGTGGGCTTATAATAAACACACAATCATAAAATACATTAATATTTTTTTTACTAAAAATGAACACAGGTATTTGCAATATATACAAAGTTTTGATAAATATTTTTATACAGCACATTATTGTAATAAAATCCACAGGTGTTAAGTTTGATTGATTTACTTCCAAATATATTACATTATATACAATGTTATACCACTGCCTGTTACTGTTGGCTTGGAATAGCATTTACTTGCTGTGCAGTTATTTCTGTAAGGAATTTCAGGTTCTAAGCTTTAATATTGCTTTCACCTATACTGTCACAGCTTGCCTCATGAGAGGGTATAGTGACTCTTCTGGTTGTTTTGTGACAGCTTGGCTCATGCTTGGTATTATGACACTTCCAGATGCATGATGAAATCTTGCCTCATGTCTGGTCTAGAG
Source organism: Epiperipatus broadwayi (assembly GCA_028023455.1). NCBI lineage: Eukaryota > Metazoa > Onychophora > Udeonychophora > Euonychophora > Peripatidae > Epiperipatus > Epiperipatus broadwayi. The sequence goes on from JAQFVV010006222.1 coordinate 10,023,327, forward strand.
AGTTTCTAGTTTTAATCTGCAGTTTCTTCACTGCTTCAACTGTATAATGGAAAACATGCATACTGCCATTTAGATGTGATACTAAATTGTTATTGTCCCTCACCTTATCTCCAACAGGACTAACTTTTTATAGCCACAAATACTTCCATAACAAAAATAATTGATTCACTGAGCATCATCATTCATTGGCCTGTTATTGCCATTTGATATATGTTATCTATTTATATATGTATTTGTCTGTGGTAGTGAATACTCAATCTGATCAAGATATGAAATATGGACTAGTCCATTAGTTGAGGGTAAGTTGAGATATAAAAATCAATTATATATATAAAATGTAAATGAAATATTTATTTTATATAGCACTATGTTTATAAATTGTAATATTAATAATCAGCCATAAAGCTAATGCACTTTGTGGATTTTTTAAACTATAAATGAATACTTTCACTTAACAAACACAAGATAAGGTCTTTGTGAAAAGATAGAATAAATCCATATATCTTTTTGACCCAAACATTTATGTATGGGCAATTCTTAAGCATTTGGAAATGAGAGTGTGAAGATGTTAAGCAATTACTTTAAATTACTTTTACTATGCTTGAATGAATGATGCTTGCAAAATTTTCTAGAATTTATGATATGTCATTCTTATTTAAAATTAAATATATGTAAATGAAATATTTATTTTATATAGCGCTATGTTTATAAACTGTGATATTAATAATTATCCATAAAGCTAATGCACATATGTTTTGTGGATTTTTAATTATAAATGAATACTCTCACTTCCAAACACAAGATAAAGTCTTTGTGAAAAGATAGAATGAATACATCTATCTTTTGGACCCAAACATTTATGTATTGGGCAAATATTAAGCATGTTCTATTTGCAATTCACCAAATAGGTTTGCATAGTTATTGTAAAACTCATTTAATCTCGAACTACTCTGACCTACATATACTTTCCTATAAAACAATGGATAATATACACTATTCCAGAAATAGACTTTCTATCAAAAATTTCCTTTGCATTATTTAATAAATTATTCAAAGTAATATTCTTTTTCCAAGCAATTTTCTTATTTTCAAACAAATTTCTATTTTTACATACAATTCTATAAGAAGGCAATTTAAATAGCAAAAAAAATAAAATCATATTTTTCTTTACCCATTACATAATTATAAATATTTTTACTATTAAATAAAATATTTTTTAGCAAATTTATTAGTAATAGCCAATACTGAAATAACTTTATAAAATTAACCTTTTTGAAACAAAACTACCTCATTAGAATTGTTTAATCTCTTATTTCTATAACAATTTCTTAAAGCAGCCACTTTATGATGTACAGACTGATAGTTATCAGATTTAATTATAGACTTAAACTTTTTACTCTTAACATAATAACTATATACTAAACAATTACTTTTTTATATATCTAAAAATTTTAATTTAACAAAATCTAATCCCCCTCCTTCTTTAACATATTTTATAGAAGGTTGAAACCAATTAAACTCAAACAACTTCAATTTATCATTCTCAACTACAAACAAATAATCATTAACATATTTAATAATCTTTTTGATAATAATTTCCTTTTCCAAGTAATTAATATAAATTGAACAAATTAAAGGAGAAGTAATATAATCTATTATCCATTCTTCCTTAATCTTATAAAAATTACCATTATAAATAAAATACCCAGAATCTTCTGATAAATAAAGCAAATCTTTAATAGCTTTAATCTTATTTTTTGACAAAAATATATGTTTAACTAACACAGACATAAGAACATCAGTACTGCTTAATCTATTAACAGATTGATATGTATTTTCAATATCCAAACTACTAAATATTCAATTACTTTCCATTTTAAAATTATTAATCTTATCAAAAGCCTCAAAAGAATAAAAAAAAAAAACATTACTCATGCTAAGATTAGCAACTACTAATTACTTAAATTGAGAATTTAAATTTTCAAATTGGTCACATTATTCAAGTTTGAGATCTTTTAAAGAATATGATATAGACTTTGATTTTAGTAAAAAAACCTGACTGCCTTTGTAATAATAATAATATTACTACTTATTACAAGGAAATATTTGGCATTCTGTAATTACAGAACAGTAAAATAAATTTGGAGCTTCATCTGAAATATAAGAATCTAAAGACAGAAATCCAATGATTAACAATAAAAAATTTAAGAATGTTTATGGATTAAAATTTCAAAAAAGATACAGTCATGTGCTGATATTGATAATATTAGATATGTTTTTATTCTTTGAATGTAACATATAGATGTATTAAATAATATTATAATCTAATAAAAGAGTATTTCACTTTATATATATGATCAACAGATGGCGTTTTACCAAAAACACCGTCAAAGCGTGTTTGTTTACATAAACGTCAGAGTAAGCATTCACCACCTCTTTCATTAGTTCCACCTTCAGATCATGATTTCAAGCTGATTTTGCTATCATCAGTGAAGGACAGGAAATAAGAAACTAGATTTCTCTCTCTCTCTCTCTATATATATATATATATTACTAATAATATTTTAAATTAGATGGAAGTATTTTGAATAATGATACAAGAATTTAGATGACTACAATAATATATCCATTTTGCAAACTCAGGTGTTCACAGAGGCATTCAAACTAATATAATTAAACAGACATTTTGCTGCGTTAAATTGGAAGAGCTGTAGTACTTGATGAGATATTTGGGCATTTTAAAACATGGTGGTACTGCATTAGTATCAAAAATACTGGTTTTTCTTTTTAAAAAAGTATATAGATTTAAGAAGTTGTGCCACTTTTCCTCTATTGATTAAGTAATGATCAAAAAGCACAAGTATTATTATTTATAAAATAGTCTTTAATAACAGTCTTCTGTTGATACAGTTAACAAGGGCCTAAATATATTTTTACTCTATTTATAAAATAAATTGAATAGAAAATACCATGGAACGTCATTATTAGCAGCTATATAAAAAGTGCTTTTAAGGAACTACTTGAATAAATAATATATGGGATAATGAATAAATAAATATGAATAATAACACAGTTTGAAGCCGACTTCAACATTGAAAATTAAGATATAGAAGGTTTGACAAATTTTACAATCTTGGATTAAATATTGGTAAAATGAATACAAACTACTTGTCTAATAACAGTATCCATTGATACATTTAATAGTTATAGGAATAAATGATTTCACTTAAAACCTTAAAAATTATTCCAACGGAAGCCAACCTTCGATAATGTGCTATTTCTTAAATATTATAAATCTCCGCACACTCTTCCACCGGTAAGAATTTTAAAAACTTAAGTGAATCACTTAAGTTTAGAGTGTACATTCTATATACACCAAGTCTTACAGACCATGCTTAAATCAGGGCTTTTTTAAAAAAAATACTTACCAGCAGGAGAATGTGTGGACATTTATAATATTTAAGAAATAGCTCATTATCAGAGATTGATCTCTGTTTGAATAATTTCAAAGTTGTCAATGCTTTATAGTAATAGGTTTAAAACCTTTAAGCAATTTTACATTATTTAGACTCATTTGATTATTTGCCCTTGCAATAAAATTGTGTCCACTTACTTGTTCAATAATACACTTTTTACTTCGTAAGTCAAATATATTAAAAGCAATTATATCAATTTCAAACATTTTTTTATATGCATTTTATGTCTTATATTCAGGTTTTAAAAAATCTCCACCAAAAACTTTATACTTTTATATATTTATATTTAGAAAAAAATGGAAATACTTATACTTATCACCACCTCCAACTTTGTCTTACTATTACTGATATTACAACTATTTCTGCTTAAATGAATAATTTAGAAGACCTAATGGACTAATCAGATTTTGTAAAAAAGACCATTATAAACATTTTTACTAGATTCTTTCATATGTATTAAAAACAGTGAATTGTTAAATAGATTAACTCAAACATATAATCATTCTGAGTGAAACTTTCTAATCCAAGCACATATCCAAAATGACAAATTATTGATTATCATCTTCTGCAAAATCATAACTTAGTATTTATGTGTATATATATATATTTGGATTTAAGACTAGAGTCAGCATTGATATGTGTGTAATTTAATGAATGAAAGTGTGATTGCAGACCCATTCAATACTGTTGTCACACTTTGCATATAGATAACTGATATAATAAGAACCTTATAAAGACACGATTCTATACTCATCATGTAAGAGAAGTCAGTGAGATAATAAAAATAGAAAAAGATTGACAAAAGAAGCATAAAGGAATATAGAAAGGCTGTGTTATCAGAAATAATACCCGATTTTTGATCAGCCATTGTACCAATGTAGCAAAATTTATATTATAAGTTACTGCTTATTGGTTAGTCATAGTTAATCTAATCTATATATCATTTCACTATTTATTGTCAGAGAGCTTTGATAATTGCCAGAGTTCAGTACCTGATAATAATAAAAAATACAACAATATTAAATAGTAACGTTCTTAATTTCTATAATTTATTTTATTATATTAAACCATATCTGGAAATTATTTTCTAATTATGTTTATATATTCACGAATATCTGTCTATGTGCCTATGGGTACGTAAGTATAATGTCTACATAAAATGTTTACCACTCATATATGTATGGCTCTCATTATATGTGTACACATATCCTGATAGTCGGTTTATGAAAAGATATATATATAAACGATTGGAGATTGAATGGTAAAAACGTATGAAAAATTTGGGAAAGAAAAAATTAGTAAGAAAATATTCACTAGGCCAACCTTAGATGAATGATAAATAAAATATACATATATATAGAAAGATATTTATAGAAAAAGAAAGAAAAAGATTCTATTTGTGCACACACTTTCATTCATGTACAGTGACCCATGATCAAATTTGTTTAATATTTGGCCAATAAATTAAAAGAGAAAGTCATTTTTTGAAAAGCTCTTTTACTTGATGCTAATGTGAACCTTTCAACAAATGATACATGTTCTACTGTTAAGAGAATTAAAATTTTAAATATAATGGCTTCTTACGAAAACTCACGTCTATATTATCATGTGTATATCACAGGCCAATCAAATGAACTGGCATAAGTAACACACTTTATTTTAACACTTTATTTCCATTAACATTCATTTATAACAAACATGTTTTCTTCTTTTACTCGTTTGCTCTTAAAGTAATAGAAAATGTTTGTCAGACTTCTCTATCTTTTCTAGTTAACTTTACATTTATAGTTAAATGTCAATATAGTTTTATAAAGATAAATGATTATGTGTGTTTATGTTTATACAGTATATATATACACACACCCAAAATATATGCATATACGTATCGGCAAGTTTTATATATGTGCGCACAAAATTTGAAGGGTCTCCGTGGAGTGGTAACCCATTCATTTGCCAAATATACAATCTGTGTTCAAATCCGAGATGAGTAAAGTTGGAAATATTTTCATTGGCTTACGATTGTATTTTTTATGTAGCCAGTTCATACACAAACCCGGTAAACCATTTAATATTTGTTAGTAAACATGTTTCTAACCAATATTAGATTTCGATATAACAAGGATAGAAAACATGCAAAATCTCATCATTTGGAGAGCTTAACGAGTATTATCTTTTTCTTGATTGGTCTTCTCTGAGTGTTTGTTGGATGCATTTTGATCTGCAAGAGAGTATTTAAAAGTTATTAATGAGTTATGTTTTGCCGAAATGAGCCATTTGAAGAATGTTTTGTGTTTTTACTTTTATATATATATATGGAGGAAGGATAATGCAAAATAATACCTAATTTATTATTTGTTCATTAGCTATTTGGTTTTGTTGGATGCCAACAGTCTCTTCTAGAATCTGGATGGTGTTTAAGATTGACTTTAAATCCTAGTTTCACCCAAAATATATCTTTGTGTCTTGGCTGAGCATGGTGTAGTCTAGAAAATGTTACTATTACAACTACTTTGCTTTGGTTTTTCTTTCCTTTTCCCAGATCCTTCTTTACTTGCCATTTCATTTTCTTTCCATCACCATTACATTCAGCAAGTTATTTCCAGCGTAGTTCACAGAATCATGAACCATTCTCATCTTCATATTAAATGACGCTATTTGTAGATAACATACAATATTATTAATTTAATAAACATAATAGTAGATTCATTATATATTACACGTATATAATCATATCTTTTTTATATTGTTGTTATTTCAATAGGTTTCATTCTAATATTTCTTTTATTTTTCTGATAATTGATTTAAATTGAGCTTGAATTCTCAGACTATTCTTCTAAGATATATATTTTTTATTTTAATTAACTGACTCCCAAGCTCTAATTACGTTATATTTAGTGATATTTAATTATTTTATTACTTAAGTGTAATTTCGTAGATGATTAAATTAATTCCTAATTCTTAAGTGGGTAGTTATTCATTTATTATAGTAATAATCATTATATTCACCTGAATGAAACATTGGCAATATGTTGTTGATGTATCACACATACTCTTTAGCATTAATATGTATATCCATATATTTGTAAGTTTGGATTCTTTGTTTTGGAAATGAATTTTGCTTTAATACTTTATAAATTCTTTTAATAGTAGACTAATCTCATAATTCATGGTTGTAAATATACTTAATAATAATTATTAAATACTTAATATCATTTTGTAAAAATTATATAACATCCATACTGAATAAATGAAATTAAATATGCCAGAACTGAAATATCCCGCAGATAGAATCTAGTAATAAAATTACCAAGAAGAAAATATGATCATATTATCAAACATCATCCATTAAATAAAACCAAATGCATAAAAAAATTCTGAGTAACCTCCATTTAATTCTCAAGCTAAATATACAAAATAACAACTAAAAAAAACCATCTTTGTGGGCATAATTAATAGAGCTGAATTAACTGCATACAGTGAATTATTAATAAATCATTATTTTAAATTTTAAATGCTATAATACAGCATGATTCATGATATAGAGCATGTTACATGTTCATGGCAAAAATGTAAATAAATCCATGGTTAATTATCACTCATTTTGTATAAACGGACATGGCTGCAAATGAATTTAATAACTTCGAATGCTAGGTGAATAAATTTAATACATTTTTTTTCTTTAACATCAATAAAAACGCAAGTCTGTACTTCACTTTTTAAATGACTGTGGACATCCAACGCTGGTTTTATATCAATTACATAGCATAATAACTATAAAGAATACATTATTTTTTCAACCTCAGATATTAATTAGAATAAATTCTCATTATTCTGTATTTCTTTATCTCTTTAACTAGATTGCATTTAGTATAATGGGATAATTTGCTGTTTTATATATTTTAACTATATAACTTTTCAAAATTAATAACTTAAAACATTTATCCCAACTGATGAATGCTGGTTCAGTATGAAACATGTATATTGGAGATCATTTATCCTTTTCACATGTATGTGGTCATTTGTATCAGTTGTATTAGATAGAGTGAATGACTGAAAGGAGCTTGAAAGTCTCCCTCTTAATTTATCTCATATCTAAATAATAATAGTATTCATTTCCAAAGATATGTAATTAATCAAATCCTTCAGCATAACACATACATATATATCCACATACATTTACACATGGTCAAATATTGAAGAAGAAATGCTACAAAAAATAAAATTTAAAGAAGCTGTTCACATGACAATGGCAAACAATCCCATAAGTCAATCTAGTGTGACTATACATACAATAGTGCATTTAATCTAAATTTTAATAAAAAATATTATTAATGTAAATCTTTTATTTTACCATGTAAAAGTTTGTGATAATGGGGTTTTAGTTGTATTATATGTTGGACTATTTCCATAATCTAATATGCATATTGAATGACATTACAAAAATTTAACTCTATTTAAATATTATAAATACATTTAACTGTTAAGAATAGCATTCAGGTTAGTATATGCACAATGTTTCAAGCGGTATTATTTTTTCCTCTTCTTCAAGTGTTGCTGGCCTGACCAGTGACAATATTAACATAGAAATCAAACCTGGATCCTTTGATTCTTGAGTATTAAATTTTAAGGAAATGCTCTAACCAACTGAGCCATCCTGCCAAAGACAACAGTCAGTAGAAATTTCATATACTTATCTATGAGGTTCCTCCTGATTTCTCCCCTTTTTTCTAAGAGCAAAGTTGATTAATGGTTTCCATACATTATGTATAGTAATCTTAGGTTGACTTATGGTATTGTTAGCCATTGTTTTTTTCTTTGTACCTTTTCTTCTCCATCCAATATTTTTGTATTTTCCCAATTGAACATAAGTTTATTGGTACATGCATGGTCTGCTATCTCAGGCACACATGTTTTCTCTCTTCTAATCATCAGCTTTTGTTCTTGCAAGCACTTAATGATTAGAAGAAAGAAAACAGATATGTAGCAGACCATGTATGTACTAATAAACATATGTTCAATTGGGAAAATATAAAAATATTGGATGGAGAAAAAAGTCACAAAGAAAAAAATTTAAAGAAGCTGCTCACATGACAATGGCAAACAATCCCATAAGTCAATCTAGTGTGACTATACATAATGTATGAAAGCCATTAATCAACTTTGCTCATAAAAAAAAGTGGAGAAATCAGAATGAACTTTATAGATAAGTATATGAAATCTCTACCGATTGTTGCCTTTGGCAGGATAGCTCAGTTGATTAGAGCATTACCTTAAAATTTAATACTCAAGTATCTAAGAGTTAAGGTTCAACTCCCATGCTAGTACTTCCTCACTGGTCAGCCCAGCAACATCTGAAGAGGGGAGAATAACACCTCTTGAAATGTTGTGCACATACTACCTTTGTGCTATTACGAACGGTTTAATATATTTGGAATATTTAAATAAAGTTAAATTTTTCTAAAGACATTCAGTACTCATATTAGATGATGGAAATAATCCAATATGTAAATACAACTTTTATTTTACCTTTGCACAGTGATTTGCTATTCTTGATGCATATGCTGTATTTTATACAGTAAGCTCTTTTTATTAAATTCTTTCAATTTTTTTAGAAATAGTTTTTTAAGCTCCCCCATGCTTCCCTTTCTACCATCTATTAAAAAAATACAATAACCCATTTTTACTAAAAATTTCATTTTATAATCCATAAACCTAGCATATAAAAATATTATTTTACCTTTGCAAATATATATAATATTGCAATATATTAAATTTACATTTAAGATTCAAGCAAATTTCAAATTTTATTCACGATTGATTTTCATTGTGTAAGCTGAATAATTCAAGGTATTCTTTCCTCCATTAGATTATTTTTATATTTGAAATCCAAAATATTTTTCTAAAGCAAAATAAATATTTTCTATATATAATAAACTAAAACTATTAAAGAGAATACAATTTTGAAAATTATGTAATTTAATTTTATTTGCTAACTCATAGATAGTATATAAATTAAACAGTAATGATGTGTCTTAGTTTGAGAGTTTCCTCAATATTCAACAAGATATAGTTAATATGAAAAACAGTACAGTGCATGTATAAGGATGAAAAATCCTTACTGTTTAATTTCGAAAATTGTAATTGCAATATACAATTAAACATTTAAATGATTTTTTCTCCCTCTAATAAAAATTATAATAAAGTAAAAGGTGATGAATTTGTAGAGAAGGTATCCCTACTTCTATGAAAGTTCAAACTCAATCAGCATGAAGACTAGCAGCTGCTTTTCTGCACTCTCTTCAATCTATACTCTGTAACTTTAATCTAATAATAAATCTCTAATTTAAACTCATTATTTATAATATTCAGGGAATCAAAAACAGAATAATACTAAGTAACTATTTTCAAGCATGGATGGCCTAGCAGTTAGCATAGCTGCCTTCCAAGTAGCCAACCTGGGTTGGCTTCCCGGTCATGCTTTGACATATATATATATAAACTATTTTCTATCTTGATTAATAATTTAAGTACGTCATCCTATTTTTCAAAGTACATTCATTAAAATTAATTAATTAAAATTTCTTCTTAATCTTTTAATTAAAATTAATTTTAAAATTAATATAGATAAAAATACTTTATTTTATAATTTCCTTTTTGTTTTTTGGTTATAGTAAAATGTGAAAATCAGAAAAATCAAATAACATTATTTATATTAGAGATATTAAATTTGATTTTAAATAATATGCAGTATTTCTGTTATAGTCCTTCCTTCTCTCAGAAAGTGCACTATTTCAGATTCCTTCTTATCTGATCGGATTAAGCATTATTTGCCGCAGGCTAATAGGCTCATGTACAGCTAAATCCATAGCCAATGATTAGTACAGGCCAATAAGCAATGATGCTTGCTGAATCAGAATGTTTTCAGTAAGGTCAGGGATCTGGGTATAAATAATCAGCCTTATTGGGAGAAAAAGGAGAGAACATCAGTCTGACATACAAAGACTGTATGTATTCTCCCAGGGAAGCCCTGCTAACTTGAACAGCGGTTATAATTCCCACTAATAACAATACACTCTTTGTCTACACAGCTAAGCAAGTCCACAGAGGGACCAGACACTGATAAGACTACTGTTGACTCAAGGCAAGCTGTCTTGCACAGCTGGAAGAGTCATTCTCTCTACCCACAAGGCAAGCTATCAGATATAGCTGGAAGTGGTAGAACTATAAGACACGGATTCAAGAGTTCACATTAATACTATTATTTATTGTATATATACTGTATTATTTATTTATATATTTGTGAATATAATAAATGTTATATTAATTGTAATTAGTTTTCTGTAAGTTGGGTCTGTAATCCAAACCAAACACAACAATTTCCAAAAATATCAGTTAATATTATTAATCCATTAAAAAATTTTTATTTCACATTTTATAATTAATTACAGATCTAATTTTGTCTGTGTTAATTTTTTCTTTTCCTTTTAAGCTTTAAATATATACATATATATGTATGATAACAGATGACGTTCTACCAAAAACACCATCAAGCGTAGTTTTCTGTTTACATAAACATCAGAGTGAGTATTCACTATCTCTAACTTTAATTCCACTTTCAGATCATGATTTCAAGCTATTTGCTATCATCAGTGAAAGACAGGAATAAGAAACTAGATCTAAACACAAACTCTGAGCATTTATGAAACAGTTTCTATTCAGCTTGCAAGCGTGAATCTCTTAGACACGTTAATGTCTTCAAACTCAGCATAGCATGCCAGATAGCTACATCGGTCTGATCTCAGTTCAGCATCACCATATAATAGAAGCCTCTGCAATATACACCATTGCAAGAAAGACCTCAAAGGTACATTTATGAAAAACAAAAAAAACACAAGTTAAAAAACTTGCTAACTCTTGTATTTATGATAACAGATGGTGTTCTACCAAAAACACCGTCAAGCGTAGTTTTCTGTTTACATAAACGTCAGAGCAAGTATTCACTATCTCTAACTTTAATTCCACTTTCAGATCATGATTTCAAGATAACGTTTATTTAAACAGAAAACTATGCTTGACGGTGTTTTTGGTAGAACGCCATCTGTTATCATGAATACAAGCGTTAGCAAGTTTTTTAACTTGTATTTTTTTGTTTTTAATAAATGTACCTTTGAGGTCTTTCTTGCAATGATGTATATTGCAGAGGCTTCTACAATGTGGTGATGCTGAACTGAGATCAGACCCATGTAGCTATCTGGCTTGCTATGCTGAGTTTGAAGACATTAACATGTCTAAGAGATTCACACTTGCAAGCTGAATAGAAACTGTTTCATAAATGCTCAGAGTTTGTGTTTAGATCTAGTTTCTTATTTCTGTCTTTCACTGACGATAGCAAATAGCTTGAAATCATGATCTGAAAGTGGAATTAAAGTTAGAGATAGTGAATACTCGCTCTGACATTTATGTAAACAGAAAACTATGCTTGACGGTGTTTTGGTAGAACGCCATCTGTTATCATAAATACAAGTGTTAGCAAGTTTTTTAACTTGTGTTTTTTTGTTTTTCATAAATGTACCTTTGAGGTCTTTCTTGCATTGATGTATATTGCAGAGGCTTCTACTATGTGGTAATGCTGAACTGGTATCAGACCCGTGTAGCTATCTGGCTCGCTATGCTGAGTTTGAAGACATTAACGTGGCTAAGAGATTCACGCTTGCAAGCTGAATAGAAATTGTTTCATAAATGCTCAGAGTTTGTGTTTAGATCTAGTTTCTTATTCCTGTCTTTCACTGATGATAGAAAATAGCTTGAAATCATGATCTGAAAGTGGAATTAAAGTTAGAGATAGTGAATACTCGCTCTGACGTTTATGTAAACAGAAAACTACGCTTGACGGTGTTTTTGGTAGAATGCCATCTGTTATCATAAATACAAGTGTTAGCAAGTTTTTTAACTTGTGTTTTTTTGTTTTTCATAAATGTACCTTTGAGGTCTTTCTTGCATTGATGTATATTGCAGAGGCTTCTACTATGTGGTGATGCTGAACTGAGATCAGACCCATGTAGCTATCTGGCTTGCTATGCTGAGTTTGAAGACATTAACATGTCTAAGAGATTCACGCTTGCAAGCTGAATAGAAACTGTTTCATAAGTGCTCAGAGTTTGTGTTTAGATCTAGTTTCTTATTCCTGTCTTTCGCTGACGATAGCAAATAGCTTGAAATCATGATCTGAAAGTGGAATTAAAGTTAGAGATAGTGAATACTCGCTCTGACGTTTATGTAAACAGAAAACTACGCTTGACGGTGTTTTTGGTAGAACACCATCTGTTATCATAAATACAAGCATTAGCAAGATTTTTAACTTGGGTTTTTTTGTTTTTATATATATGTATATATCCACATGCACTACATTGTTTGCCAAAAAGCCAATTTTATCTGACTACATATATAGAAATATTTAATGTGTGGAGTTATTCATTTATAATTACTTACTTAGAAATCACATTAGCTAGAATGGTAGCTAATGAAATCTAACTGCACCAGGCCAAGAATTAAAGTAAAATTGTGACTGATTGCATTCAAAAGATATATATACACATAACTTCTTTAGTGTAGAATACTAGAATTCAAAATTTATTTTTTTACGTAGTCCTTTAGACAAGCAGATGGTTTTTTAAGATCCCTTTTGCTATGGAGGTTTATTATTATTATTATTTTTTTCTGTAGACGTTGATTTCAGTAATATTAACTGCTTCATTATTTCTATCATGGTCATAGACACATTGTTTTATATTTCTGTTTATAATTCCTGTAGTTTTATTAATTTTAAATCAATATTTGTCTACTTCCAACATGGTCATTTAACTTTCGCTGATTAGATTGGAATTACTAGTTTCACAACTTTTGAAACATTAGTGATGTAGATGATTACCTTTTCCATTTTTACTGCAATAAAATTGCTTTCACAGTACTTTGATAATCTTCCCTTCAACCAAAATTTATGCAAATTATTTCTCATAACTTTTCATTCACTTTAAATTTATTATAATTTAATTTTTGCCTTATGCTTTTTATTTCTAATTAGTAAGATTAATTTCATTCTCTGATTCCTAATCAGCAGGATCTCATATTGTAACTTGTCAAATGATTCTGTAGATGTGATGAACTGATATAATAATGCATTATTGTTTACTTTTTTCATTTTATTTTATTTGATAAATATCATTTTCTGATAACCTGTTGGATTTGGGGTCTTCAAATTTTGTTGAAGTAAATTTAAAAGTCCACTGTTTATGACAATTGTCTTTAAATGATCATATACTGAAAACATTTGTCTGAACATATTAATAGTTTTATATAAGCTCATATTTTTGATTATATATTATTATATCCAAAAGAAATTGTCATAATTTTCAAAAATTTATAATCCATAAAAATATTGCTGTGGGTTTATGGTATAAGATCATGAATTATATGATAACCTGGAAAATTGGGCATTCAATTAGCATACTATATATTTTTGTGAAATTGTTGATTGCATCATTTATTTCTGATCACCAGACATAATATCTGGTTAATTTCTTTTCACAAATTATCCCTAATGATGATTGCTCCTAATAAGATATTATTAGTCTATTTTTATTCAATATACATCCCTTGTACAATGAAAGAGTTCTGCAAGTATTTTAGTAAAACAGACACAAACTATGAGAGCAAACCAATCATTACTAATTAAATTCATTAATTAAAATTGGCATATTGGGTTATTTTTCATCTAATCTGCAACTATTTTACTATTTAATATTTATGAACCCAAAACATCAATGTAATTGACTTTGGTGTCTATCATTTTAAGTTCCACTCTATCAGATATTTGTGAGAATACATCAGCATATTGTATTATTTTTTTAATAATTACAGTTTGTATTTATAGAAAGGAAATTTAAATAACATAACATATGTGGACTTAGATAATTTGGAAAGAGTTTAAGATTTGACAAAGTCCCTAATAATGGTTAATGGTTGATATAAATAGTGGTAAAATATAACCAGTACTTCTTTGTTGTGCTGATTATAATTTTTCTTTGCATTTTTTAATGTTCATGATGCATAACTATATATCACTCACTATTAAAACATGAAGAGAGATAACATGGTCTCAACTCCAAAATTTAATGCTCTGATGTAAATAATTTGTTAGATGTTAACAGATCATTGGTTTTGTCAAAACTATTATGCTACAGAAATGATTATTTCCATTTATATTTTTTCCTAAGTGGGTTGTACAAACATTAGATTGTGTCTTTTTTTGTAACTTTAAGAGATATTTTAAATTGAATTAAATACAAAAACATTTAAATTTTCTTTACAATTCTAGGTCTAGGTACATTATTGACTATTCTTACATTATCAGAATAATAGTTTTTTTTTACCCCAATAATTTTTAATTTTCCAGATACATTTGTATGCATTCAGTTTCTTACAGACACTTCTCACTATGCAATCTGAGTTTGTTATAATCAATGTATCATCAAAATAAGAGAATACTCCCCCAAGTACATTATGCAATATATCAGATTTAATTTAAAAAACATTTGGAGCAATATTAATTTAAAATGGGAAGTGGTGATATTTAAATAATCCCATGTGCATCATTATTGTCAAAATTTCAAATGACTGTTTTTCACAGGTATCTTATAGAAAACTGCACAAAGATCTAACTTGACAAAGTGTGATGATCTCTTTAATAATGCCAGATTTTTTCTTTTGGTACAAGATAAACATCTTTGAATTATTTTTTATTAAAGGTTATAATCACCACAAACATATAATTGAATAGAGGGTTTAATGATTTGTAATCAGCATGGCTCATTCTAAAGTTTTAGCAGGTGTTAATATGATTTTTATTTTTAATTAATTAAATGTTTTTAATTGTTCATTGTATATAAGGTTCATTTCATGCATTATACATAATTAATTTTTTTCCTTCCCAAGTTTTATTTATACAGGAATAGTCTTAATATCCAAGTGTTTTATTTTAAATAGGCTTAGAAAATGATTTTAAGCATTTGTTTCAATACTAATTTTTTTTAATGGTATCCAAGAAGTTCAAACTAGTTTCTCCTATTAATAAATTTATTTTCTTTAACACAATTTATATGGGTAAAATTGGAACATTGTTATATATTTTAGCCTAAGTATCTGTAATCCATTGAATTTTAATTCATTATCATTTATATTCTTTTCTATGAGAAATAGATGATGATTTCTTATTATCCTCTAAACCATTCTTTGTTTGACATAAGTGACTTTCTTGAAACACTATCAGTTAAGACATTTTCTTTTAATGACTGTATGTAGTGCAACAAATTGAGTTTTTAATTTTTAATACTTTATTTTCTTCTTCCTTTTTGGTTTTCTACATATTGTATTGATATGACTTTTGATTCTGCACACTGTACACATCTTTTGGTCTGATATACATTTGCATGCTGTATGGTTTTCTACATAAGTAGTGATTAGTGTTTTCTGTCATTTTCTGCTTGTTGCATAGGTGACTGATTTGTTTGATCTGAAATATTTTGAATAGTGAGAGATCAGCCTTCCATAAGATTGAATTCATAATACTGTCAGGTTTGGTCCAGCACCAACTCAATCACTAAATCATTTTGATTGTCTCTGTGTATAACAGATAACTGTTCATGAGAAGGTTTCTTTCTTTCATTCATTTCCTTAAACAATTGTTCTAGGATGCCTTCTAAAAATTGCTGGTAGACATATTTTCTTGCCAGGTTTTTGAGAGCATCATCAAATCCTCTACATTTTTGGATATAATAGGTTTGTAAAATGAAGCCTAACATTATATTTAGAGAGAAATGGACAAAATGTAGATGCAGGAAGGTTTGTGCACAAAACTCTATCTATTGCCTACTCATCCAATATCCCCAGACTATGTTCTAGCTTGTGATTTTCATCGGTGAGGAGCCTTGTATCTGAGAGCACTGTGTCTAGATTTTAGGATCTAATGCAACTCTCCAGCAGTCACCTTTTTACCTTATTAGCTAAGTATAAAGCTTTTGAGTGCAAAATGAAAACACAGTAATGTTTTAAATTCAAGCTTGATAGATTGCATAGATCTGAACTCAGTTCAGAATCCATACTTTTTGATGTCTTTGTTTCTTTAATAACCACAGTCATCATAATCCTATTGGGCAGGATTTGTATTAAATCATCAAACATCACATGATCACCATTATTTATGCTTACACAAGCTGTTTTTCACAGAACCAAAACTCCCCATAGTGCTACTCAATGCAAGCCAGAATAATCAATGGATGCAGGAAGGTTTGTGCATAAAAGCCTATCTAGTGCATACTAATCCAATATCCCTAGTTTCTAGCTTATGGGTTTCATCAGTGAGGAGCTTTGGATCTGAAATCATGGCACCTACATCTTAGTATCTAATTCAACCCTCCAGCAGTCACTTATATCATTTTAGCTAACTATAAAGATTTGAGTCCAAAATAAAAACACAATAATGTTTTCAAACTAAGCTCATTAGTTTATATAGTTATACAGATCTGAACTCAGTCCAGCATCCATACTTTTTGTGTCTTTGGTTCTTTAGTAACCACAGTCATCATAATTCTATTGGACAGAATTGGTATTAAACCATCAAACATCACAAGATCACCATTCTTTATGATTACATATACTTATTCACAGAGAAAAACTCTCCATACAATAGCACAACTCAGTGCAAGCCAGAATAATCAATGGAGTCAGAAAGTTTGTGCATAAAACCCATCTAGTGCAATCCTGCCCAATAGTATTGTGGTGTGGACAGAATTGGCATTAAACCATCAAACATCACAAGATCACCATTCTTTATGATTACATATACTGTTATTCATAGAGGCAAAACTCTCCATACAGTAGCACAACTCAGTGCAAACCAGAATAACCAACAGAGTCAGAACGTTTGTGCATAAAACCCTATCTAGTGCAATCCTGCCCAATAGTATTATGATGACTGTGGTTATTAAAGAACAAAAGACACAAAAAGTATGGATGCTGAACTGAGTTCAGATCTATACAACTATACAAGCTAATGAGCTTAGTTTGAAAACATTATTGTGTTTTCATTTTGGACTCAAAGCCTGGAAGATTGCATTAGATCCTAAGATCTAGGTGTAGCGCTCTCAGATCCAAAGCTTCTCATTGATGAAAGCCACAAGCTAAAAACTAGTGTGAGGATATTGGATGAGTAGACACTAGATAGGATTTTATGCACAAACCTTACCGCATCCATTGATTACTCTGGCTTGCACTAAATGGCGTTACTGTAGGAAGAGTTTTACCTCTCTGAAAAACAGTTTGTATAACCATAAAAAAATGGTGATCATGTAATGATTACTTGAATTCCTACATAATTGACTATATATATATATCAAAGTTTCTCGTAAAATTCTAAAAAGTTGAGTGAAACTAACTCCAAAGATGATTAAGGACTAGTTTAAAAATCTTATTGTCTTGATTGTTGAATCTGATTTCAACTGAGGACATATATATATATCCATAATAAATGTACACATTTCTGTTTCGTTTTTTTTTTTAAAAAATAAAATTCATAGATTTGTAATTTGCTTCATTTTTATTTATTAAAACATTGATAATCTTGTCTTACTTAATAGCAAATGAATGTTTTTTTTTTTTTTTATATCTAACAAAAATGATTTTTAAAAATGTTTTTTACAAAATAAACATTTTATTAAAAAAAAAAAAAACTATTTTAATCCCCCTTCCTTCAAATCCAATTTATTTTGGATATATCTTGCCATGAGGTCCATTTACGATCAATCATTTCACAACTTAACTAATAAATCGATAAAAAAAATGAGAAAATTGTTGATCTTCGGGGAAGATTTTGAAAGACTGGAGTCATTCTTTTTTTTTTTTTAAACTTTAATCTTTAAGAATATATTTTCATCAGCCATCCATCAATGGTCATTTTAATATACGTAATACAAAAATCAATAACAATAAAAGCTGAAGTAATATTTAAATGGTTGTAAATCATTTCAAATATATTTGGGGAGAAATAATTGAAAACAAATAAATTTAAACTTTAATAGTAAACATAGGTAAAACATTACGTAAATTGTAGAAATATTTATTTTAAACATATTTCTCAAAATGATAGATCTGCTTTAAAAAAATAATTTATTACTTTTAAGTGAATTAGTTTCTAGCATATAAAAATATTTAATGGTGTGATTTTCAAAGATTCATTTACGAGTAATTAGGAAGTTTAAGTATTTTATTAATCATCAATGGAATGCTGTGTTTTAGCAATTTATTTCCTTTGCATTTTTCCATACATTGCATGTTTCCAAGCTTCATTTCCTTGTGCAAAAAGAATGCTTTCCTGTTTTTAGAAGAAGCAGGAAAAATCAAAAAGAATCATTTACTTCAATTTCATTTTTAAAAACCATCTTAAATTTTTATGTTATTTTTATAAAAAAAAAAAAAAATTAAAAAGTAATGAATCATTTAAATTAAATATAAACATTTTAATTAAAAAAAGTCATTTTGGAATATGAAAAATTGTAGTTTGTACATTAAATATTCTGCTAAAATCCGGCTCATTGATTTGTAAGAGTCTTTTAAAAATGGACATTGTATTAAATAATAAACACTTGATAGTTATAATTGATGCATTTTCATTTTTTTCTCTTAACAACTTGATTTGAATAATAATGCTTTTATAAAGTGTAGCAATTTATAATTTTAGAGAAACTTAGGCATATTTCCAAAGTTTCTGATTTGACTATTTTCTGAAACAAATTTTCCTTATGTAAACTTTTATCTGAAATCTACAAATATATTCAATATTGCTATTTAAGTCATGGAAGATCATTTTATCTAATCCTATTTAAATTTATATTAATGCTTTTAAAAATTTTGTTTTTATCTTCCATATTATCCAATATCAACATAACTAGTAACATGAACTCCAGACTCAGAAATCTCTCTTCTAACTAAAAATGATACTTTGAGAGAAAGAATAAAAGAAGTACACTACTAACAGAAAAAGATTACATTAATAAAGATCTAGATTGAGAAATGTCAAGTGGTATTTGCTACCTAAGTGTAAAAAATAATTTGTTATCTTTTAGACCGTTTGCATCAAATGTTTTTTTTTTATATTTATTAATCACAAAAAAACAAAAAAATTTTTTTTATTATTTATTGCAGAGATTAGCAGGAGAAAATAATATACTTCTTCCAAAAACTTGCTTTACTTTCATAAATGAATAATTAATAAATCCACTTAAATATTAACTTCCACTGACATTTATTAAAGGCCTGAAAAATAATATATATTAAAACAAGCTCTTAAAAAACATTTTCAACTACTATTAAATCATAAATTATACTGAGGTTTTAAAAATATTTTTAATTTACTAACTTTTCTTTACAATATTATATATTGTATTATTTACAGTATATATATAATCAGACAATGCCAATATAGATAACAATTAATAATCTCAAACTGTTGTCAAGACAACTTCCTTTTAACACTAAAGGATAATATATATATATTCATTTTCAGCAACTGACATATAAATGATCAAATTTTTAATAAAATACATATATCAGTAATGTTTAACTTTTTTTAATGGTTACAATGTTAACTTTAATTAAAAACATTTTACAAGTTTATAAATTATTTTAAACTACAGGTTTTCCAACCTAATTAATATTTTAAAATATTTTACAAAAAAATTCTATACCAATTAATCTTGAAAATCTATTTTAAATACTCCCTTTATTTTCCAAAAAGTCTTTTGTCTCTATATCTTTCTAAATTTTTTATCTTTATAATGAGTTATAATATTCTATACATTTCTATTCTGTATATGTATCTACATAAAATAAAAATAATAAAAAATTAAATTAAAACAAATGAATATTTATGATATATAGGACTTTATTAATCTTTCTTTTATTATTATATTTTTGGAAATTAAGCTATGTTTAAAACAATATTGAAATATAAATACAAAAGTTTTCTCAGAAATATTAAGAAGTGTGTATCTAAATGAGATTGATAGGGTTAATAGTTATAGAATTTATTTTTATTTTTATTTTTTTTTGAAAAACTAGTGCGATTAGGAAACCTATGGTAAAAAAAACTTATAGACTGGGGAAATATTTATCATTAAATTCAAAAATATAATATCTATAATTTAATATATAAATGCAAAATTATTTTAATATAAAATAAAATTATTTAATTGCTTTGGCACTCATGTGCTTGCATGATTTCAGATATTATTTTGTTTAACTCTCTATTAATACATAATTAACAAATAGATAATTTTTGTTTAATCATGAATATTCAATAATATAATTCATCTAGTTTAATATATATATATATATATAATTGTCAATCAATGTTAAGAAATTTATAAAAATGATTTCTTTTAAATCAGATTTAACTAAGAAAATACTTTTAGATTAATTTTTTTTTAAAAAAATACATATAAACATTTTGTTGAAAAAATGTTTTGTTTTTTTTTTATTTATAAAAATATAGAATATTTTATTCTAAAATTTGGTTACAGCTTATGATAAAATTAGACATAGGATACATTAAATGGTATTCAGAGATGTAGAAGTCCAATATTGATACATCTTGCATGGCACAGCCTATAAGGACTAATATGATGCATAGAGGCACAGGAATGAGTCTGGGATTTAGTGTCTTGGTAGCAGATGACTAAGCTAGCATGTCTCAAAATATACAAAGACAGTTCTAAACTTTTGTCTATGCAAAGTCATAGCTTTGTATATGTAAACCGACTCTTCAGAATGGAAGTCAATGTCATGTTCTTTCTGTGATAAAACAGCCTTACAATGTCATTCAAATTATAAAGATAATATATTAACTTTTTTAGAAGGTCAAAAATTTTTCCTCAATTTCATTATCTTCTAATCTGATCCTATTAACATTGGTCAACTAGTTTTAATAAGGAAATTAATTTATGCAGATTTTATATCTTTAATAAAATAATATTTTCTTCATTAATAAAGTTAGATAAACATAATTATATCTCCAGTAATATTTTTTATACTATATTTAATTTTTGTTAGAGATTTTAAATAGTATTCATCATATATATTGTAACACTATATGCAATGAGACTATAAAACAGCGGAATACATTAAATGACAAATACAAACATAGATGCAGTGTAGATGGCAAAGGAAAACCTCTGTAGCATCTAAATGACATTGAAATTGCATTAAATATTTATTATCAACAATGTCTGAATTCAATTTAGCCAAAATAATAATAATAAATTCTGAAGAAAATTGCTGGGGCAATCAGAATTGTAAATTGTAAAAGAGGGTGGTAAATAAAGCATTGTGTAACAGTAGTAAAGTGCATGGATGATTTAGTATTATATGATATACATTTGGCAATGCAATAAGAAAGATTAGTTATTATACTTTTTGAAGAGAATAAAACAATAACTATATTGTTTGTTGTTCATCAATATCAAATATATTCTTGTTAATATTATGAATATTTTTTTTATTTATCTTCATGTTTCTTGTAAATAACCATAAGTTTACTTAAGCAGCATGGCCAAAATAATGTTTTTATTTTGTTTTACATCAATGAATTATTTATCTTACTCCACAAATCATAATAACAAACAAATTATAATACTTTTTTATATATCTTTTTACATGTATAGTACTGAGAGGTATAATATATAATCCTAAGTAAATAAAATAAAGAAAATGCAATTCAAATTAATAAATAAAATAAATCAATTTATTTACAACTATATAAAAAAACCAATGCAATATCTTTCATTTATTTACAATTAATAAAATTTGTATTATTGATTAAAATTATTTTAGTTACTACTACTTTTACTTGCTAAAAGAATAAATTACTAAATAAATTCTATGCTTTTGCATATATATATATATTGTAATGATCCGGATTTAGACTTAACATAATCTACACTACAGGGCGCCACTAGGCATTTGAACCTAGAAAATTTATAAAGTAGGCAGATACATAAGTAAAAAAAAAAATAATTTTTTTAAAAATTTTATTTGCGAACTTTTTATTTTATTTGCAAACTTTTATTTTTTTCATGTTTAATAATAAAAAAACAATGTAACGTCATCTGTGCCTGTTACAATATATATATATATCATTTTCAACTCTTTTCCGCACCATTTTACAAAATTCGAGATATTCAATTCTTTTTAATGCATCATTTTTGTATATCTTCATATTCCTTCTTTTCTTCATAAATTCTCTAGTCTCAGTAGAAATTTTATTAGTCAATTGCTGCTTTTTTCTACCAGCTATCTTTGTTGCAGTTTTTAAAAGTGTATCAGTTATTTTCATATTAATTTCATTCAAATCTGAATCATGCTCAAAATCTCCTAACACTTGAAATCTATTTGTAAGTTCTAATTTAAATTCATTAGAATGTTTCTGAAGATTAGGAATATCAACTGTAAATATTGTTTTTCTTAATAATTTTTGTCTGTCTAGTTTTACATTAACACGTATCTTACACCTTACTAATTGATGATCACTTCCTGTGTTAAATTTATTAAGAACATTACAATCTTGAAATATGTATTTCCTGTTAGTCAAAATATAATCCATTTCTGCTGTAGAAGAGAATAAAAGTCTCAAGAATGTTAAACAACATTTTGGTATTGGTAGGAAATTTATATCTGCAATAAGAAAAAATGATGGAATTGTTACTAAAAAGAGAGATGACATCATGAAATTGGTAGAAGATTTTTATCAAGAATTATATAGTAATAAAGAACAAGTACTTCCTATACCTACTACATTTTCCGAATTGCCCAGAATTTTAAATGAAGAAGTGAGACATGCAATTAAATGTATGAAGAAAGGAAAGGCTCCAGGTAATGATGGAATTATAATTGATATATTAAAAGAAGCAGGTGAAGAAATAGAAATTTTTTTTAGCAAAGTTATATACCAAATGTCTAAATAATAAAGATGTACCGGATGATTGGAAGAATGCAGTAATAATATTAATATTTAAAAAAGGCGATAAAGAAGATATTAGAAATTACAGACCTATCAGCCTTTTATCAGTTTTATATAAAAAATTTTACCAAGATAATTACAACTCGACTACAGAGAACATTGGATTCCACCAATGAAGAGAACAAGCTGGATTTAAAAGTGGTTTTAATACAGTAGATCATATCCAGGTATTGAGAAAAGTTATAGAAAGGACAAATGAATATGAATTGTTATTATGTTTTGGATTTGTAGATTATGAAAAGGCATTTGATTCTATAAACATTTCTTCAGTGATTAAAGCATTGGATCATCAAGGTATAGATCCAGGATATTGTCATATTTTAAAGAATATTTATAAAAATGCAACAGCAACAATTAGATTACATAATGATATTGGGAAAGTCAACATTGAGAAAGGTGTAAGACAAGGTGACTCCTTATCTTCAAAACTTTTTACAGCAGTACTGCAAGAAGTATTTTGTGGATTAAAATGGAAAACTAAAGGAGTGAAAGTAAATGGAGATTATTTAAGTCATTTAGATTTTTTAGATGATGTAGTTGTTTTTGCAAATAATGCTTCAGAGCTGCAGAAAATGTTGCAGGAGTTATCAGATGAAAGTAGGAAAGTAGGACTAAAGGTAAATGTTAAAAAGACTAAAGTAATGTTTAATCAATTTGCTCAAAATATGAAAATAAAGATTGATTATGATGAATTAGAAGAAGTTAACAGTTACAAATACCTTGGTCAGATTATTAATACAGATGGAAACATAATGGATGAAATTAATCATAGAATTAAACTTGGTTGGAGTGCTTTTGGTAGGAAATATGCCTATGTGTTTGAAAAGAAAGATTTTTAACAAATGTGTTTTACCAGTTCTTACTTATGGATCTGAGACTTGGACACTTAATAGAAGAGCAATACAGAGACTTCAGACCACTCAAAGAAGTATGGAGAGATGTATGTTGGGAGTAACAAGAAGAGATCGAAAATGCAATGTATGGGTAAGAGAACAAACAGGTGTTACTGACCTCATTGAAAAAATTAAAAGATTGAAGTGGAGTTGGGCTGGACATATTGCTAGAAGAGATGATAATAGATAGACAATTGAAATTTTAAACTGGATTCCAAGAGATTGTAAAAGATCCAGAAAGAGACCACATATGAGATGGATGAAATAAGAAAGTGTACAGGGGTGATGTGGAGAAGAGAAGCTAAAGATCGGAGAAGATGGATTAAACTTGGAGAGACCTTTATCCTGCAGTGGATTGATAATGGTTGATGATGATTATATATATATATAATGTTTTCACATATGATGTAGATAAATGATTTTTTGGGTAAAACCGTTTGTTATTTTCTATTATATACCGATATTTCGACGAATTACCTTCCGCCATTGTCAAGGTAAACTCTTGAAAGCCAATATTTTAATATATATATATATATATATATATATATATATATATATATATGCAGTCATATGTGGAGATAAAGATTCCAGTTTGGTTTTTTGTTTCTGATGATTGAATGTTACATATCTCTCAATAACTAATTCTTTAGTTGATTTTTTTCTAGTGTCATTTAAAGCAGTATTAAAATGTTTGCTATTAAAGATTCTTGTATTAAAAGTTTAAATTGTCATTTTTTGTGTTCAAACATCAAATAATCCAGGAATAATCCTTTGAGTGTTTAATTATTCAATCATTATTATTATTGAAAAAAATAGATTTAAAAAAATTGTATTTTAATATAATTATTATAATAGACACTCACAAATGAGTCTAGCTATTCTAAAAAATTAATTAAATTAAGAATTTATCAAAAAAACATAAATAAGTATATAAGCTATTTAAAAAGTATAAAGTCAAGAGGGGGAAAAATCTTCTTAAGCAAACAATGCTAAAAATTGTACATCAATCTCCAAAACCCAAATCAAAATTTTTAAAATTTATAAAAAGAAAGCCAAGAGAAGGGCTACAGGGATTTCTTAGCCAACTTTACTAACAATTGAAAATTTAAATAAAAAATTGTATGATTAAATTAAATTTTAGAAGTAAAACAAATAACTTAGTTTTGTTTCAAGAACTTAATTTTTTTGTTTTTCCTGAAATTTTAACTAAATCAAGTATAACTTATTTTAAATGGATAGTTAATTTAATTTTTATTTTTTCTTAATGTAGAGTGAAGCACCTATTTTTAAAAATTCTGAGTAAAATTGTTCTGAAGCTCAGAAGATTTGAAAGTTTTTACATTCTTTCTGTATTATAAGTGTGACTTTTTAAAATCCTTTTTTTTTTTTCTAGTTAACAAATGATAGATATTCGTTTACCAGCTTAATTGGTTATAAATCAGATGTCTTATATATATATATATAGAGAGAGAGAGAGAGAGAAAATTTCCAAGTTCTATCTTGATTCCAGCCACAAAACATGGGCACAATAGCTAGATAACAACTAACTGTTATATAAACAGACTTTTCATATTTAAAATGCTGAAGAAATAAATTAAAGGCTTGGAAAAATATTTTGAAATATTTGTAATTGATCTTTTAGCAATTATGATGGTTAAGATAAATACATTTTTTAGACAGTCACTGATAAACTTTTTATATAGAAAAATAAACTTAAAATAACGTCATTTATCATGAATTCAAACATTGTTAGTTTTCCAGTTACATTATTTGTTAGACACAACTGTTACTGAATGCTCTTTCTATATTAATATCTTTTGGAAATATTATTAAAACATTTAATTTGATCATAAAATGATTACCTTTAAAATCTTTCTATTCATATCATTTTAAAGCACGATCTTTTAAAACAACTAAAAAGAATTTGATTTAGAAGTTAAGAAAAATTTTCAAGAACATTTTGTTTTGATGCCTAGCTTGAAAATGTAAATCAGTTTAAATGTCTTAAATTGTTTTTCTCTTCACTAGTAAAATTGTAATTATACGTATGCGACTTTTTTTTTCGCATTAAATAGTGAAGCTATAATTTTACTCTAATTTATAATAGCTTTGCTAAGCGCTTTCGAGATTTCATGTTTGAATCTCATACTCATAGCTTTGTAACTAAAGATTGTTCTGCCCAAATAATTTGTACAGAAAAAAATGATGCCAAAAGAAAAGTTAAAGAAGCTTTCTATTTAGCAAATGACATTAATGCCATTAATAGAAGAGAGGTATGTTTTGCTCTCTCTAAACAATGGACTAATTAAAAATTCAAAGGCATTTGCATAATCATAACAATCTTTAGTTACAAAGCTATGAGTATGAGATTCAAACATGAAATCTCGAAAGCGCTTAGCAAAGCTATTATAAATTAGAGTAAAATTATAGCTTCACTATTTAATGCGAAAAAAAAAGTCGCATATTTATAATTTAAATGTCTTAATAGCTTTTAGATTAAAAGTTAGACTTTCTATTTAGGTGCAGCAAAGACTCCAGTGTGTTATTGCTGTTGCTGCAATTAACAAGTTAAAAAAATAAGGTATTTAATCACAATAATATAATTACTTCAATTAAATTAATTACACACATTGCTGTTATTCTGTAGAGATATGAGTCCTGTATTGAATTAATGTCAAAGCTTTGGCAAAATCCTAAAGCAAATTAATATGATCTTGTAAATTCATCATCATCATCAACCATTATCAATCCACTGCAGGATTAAGGTCTATCCAAGTTCAATCCATCTTCTGCGATCTTTAGCTTCTCTTCTCCACATCACCCCTACACGTTTTCTTATTTCATCCATCCATTTCGCATGTGGTCTCTTTCTGGATCTTTTACAATCTCTTGGAATCCAGTTTAAGATTTCAATTATAAAGTTATATATCGATTGTATTGGTATGTAAAATAATTGAAGAATAATAGAGACATATATCTACTGTATTGGTATGCGAAATAATTGAAGAGTAATAGCCTTCTCAAAAAGAATTTTATGGTAAACTTTTTTTTTTCGAAACAAAATTTTTTTATGGTAAACTTGAACATGAAATTCTTAGAAGTAGATTCCATTTTCATTAGAAAGATTTTTCTCAAAGACATTGAAAAGGGTGATACATTTTATTTTCATTTGGGTGGATATTCTGAGGATAAAGACACACAGTCTTTTTTTTAAAAAAAAATCTGTTAAAAAAAATGATATTGCGGTAAGTCTGTTAACAAAATAAAAGACTGGTATGTTGTATGTATGGTCATAACAATAATTCACGGATTAGTTTGTAGAGCCACCCGAAAATTTACTCGAAGAATTTTTTAATCTATTTCCTTTCTTATTTTTTTCTTTCTAGGGTTACTTGTTTAATAATAGCTAGCTAGTAAAGATTGAAACTAAAGTACCTGCAGTTAGAAATAAGCATGAAAAATCCTGACCTTAATATTATTTAGTACTTATTATAAATGATGTATTTAAAAGTAATTTCTTATTTGTTAACAAAAGTCGATTATTCAGTAATAGCGGAAGCCACTCATTATTTACCATAAATACTTAATATTAGGTTATATGAGCACAGACTTTCACACGACCCACCAATCACCACTATTAGCGCTTCTCTTACAAATATTCAGCCATTACACGAATTATTTGTTACGTATGGATACCAGTGTAACTTTAGATTATTATATATTAATATATACACATTATACAATTATTATACATAGACATGCACACATATTGTTCATCGATGTGTTTTTCATAATAAGGGAATTTAAATGAATACTATTGTTGTTTTTCTATCAATTGAAACACAGAATAATATTCGAGTATATTAGCATTTCAGACAGAATATTTGATTTCAAATCTGCAACAATTAGTCGTTTGTAAATTATTATTTTTAATAGAGTAAGATTATTTTTTTAGAGTGTGTTTTGTACTAATGTATAAGACCAGAAGCGGTTTGTCTATAATTAAATGTAGAACGGAAAATTTTTGTCTGATTTTTTATTATTAGTATTTTCTTCATTTTAAAAAAATCGATATGAGTAGAAATGATTCCAACGTTAAAATATTCTAAATAATGGTTTTATTTCAAATATTTAACATAATAGAATTTATGTGAAGAAAAGATAACCTATATAAATAAATAAAAATAGGCTGTGAATTGAAATTACTTTCCCCCCAAAAAATCATTAAGTTTATGTAAAAAAGGTAAATTATTATAACGCAAAGATTAATGTAAATATGGGTACTTATATTTAGTGAATTTGCGTACCCCTGATCAGATTAGTCTTCAGTTGAGAGTGGTGCTGTTGTGTTTAAGCGTGGTTATAATAAACACAGACTTTAAAAATACAATTAATTAAAACAAATATACAAATACTGTACGTATTTACAATATATACAATTGTTATATCTACGCCTGATACTGGTCGCGAGGTATAACATCTAGTTGCTGTGTAAACTATTAATATAAGGGATTTCAGGTATACTTCTAAGTTTACTTACTGTTTTCAGCTACATTGTGACAGCTTATCTCGTATGTGGGTATGGTGCTATTTACAGCTATTCTGTGACAGTTTGCCTCATGCCTGATTTAAGTTCTAGCAGTTTCCAGTTCTGTCATGAACTTGTATCAGTGCTTAACTATATAGTGGATATGTGCATTTTCATTCGCATCTGACAGTAAATTGTATTGCTCCCTTTATCTCCAACTTAACTGGCTATTGATAGCCAGATCCCCATCCATAATGAGATCAATCAAATTCACTGAACATCATAACTGTTTGGCATGTTTCAGCTATTGGATATATGTTACCTATTCATATATCTATTAGTCTTTAGAGATGACTATTTAATCCAATCAAGATGGAATCTGAACTAGTTCATTAAATTGAACATAAGTTGAAATACTCCCTTCTCCTGGATAAAATCAGTCTTTGAGAGTATAGTTATTCAGATGCTTTTGTTGGTGTCTTCATTACTTTTTGATTTCATCAGTTTCAGCGACTTCATCAACAGGTCTGGTGTCTTCATTTGCAGATATGGTAATTGTGAATTTTTGTAGACTCATCATTGCTGGGTCATGACTCTTCATTGCTGGCTGGTCATTCTTTACTGTTAGCTGATAACTCTTACTGTTGACTGTTAATCTATAGTTCCACCATAGTTGTTTTCTGTGCATAATGTGTTAGCCATCTGTTGCTAAAACAACCACTGTTTATTCTAATATTAATTTGATTATAACTGCTGGAACCAATGTTGTGATTCCTTTAAACATATGGCATAGGACTTGAGTGCCTATATGCACTTCAGAATTTTTGCTTTCATGATCATATTGAGTAGGTCTACAATTGAACTTTTTGGCATAGGGTTCAAACACAGTTTATAATCAATTACTTCTGAGTAAATTTTTGATTTTATTTTTTATGAACTGGTTTAATTTAGTCACTGTAAAGCTCAATTTATTGAAGTAGTCACAATCTAAAAAATTGTTATGCTTATCAGCCAGCACAACGAGAGACAAATAAATTGTTTTACTAGGCATATTAACTTTAATTCTTGTTTGATCTAAGAGTTATATTTAATTGCCTTGATAGTTGGTAATCACTCTACTGTTAGAATGCATATGATAATTAATTTTTCTGTCAATGATAGCACATGTTTTTTGACACAATAGACATTGCAGACCTTGTATCTAGTTCCATTTTATTGGCATGTCATTAACAAATTTTTGCATTTAATAGATGAATTTCAATGCCTCTCCTATTATTTATACAAGTATTGATATTATTTGATTTTACATTGCCCTTCCAAAATTTTGGAATAGATTCTTCTACTCTTTTTTCAGTGTCTTGTTTTTATTTTTAAAATTAATAGCTTCTATATGACCAACATGCCTATAATATTTACATACTGCATCCCAGTATGGGCATTCTGTGTATTATGTTGTTATTTATCACATATGTCATAAACTCTAATAATAATATTATCAATAATAGAACCTGTAATCTCATTCTGATTAGAAAATCTTTAAACAATCTGATTTTCTACCACTTTAATGCAGGAACTACATCTATTTAATGAAATGATCTGAATCACTATGCAGCCAGCTAAAAGATACTTCAGAGACATCTGAATACCGGCATCCATCAATTGCCCCACAGGCTGATCCCTGCATTGTGACAAAATTGGGAAACATACATCTATATGCATTCACAATAAAAATCAAACTACCATTGAAACCCACATTAACCACAAACCCAAAATGACACCACTCCATGCAACCATAGACCTCAAGATAGACCCAAACAGCCATACTCCCAGCAAACTGACTAGCCACAATTATCAAGATGACAACCACTGTACTCATTAGGCACCTAAAGCCAGAAATAAACAACACACAAAAAACAATTTGACTACCACAATTAAAAAACAGAAGTCAAGCACTCCTAATGTTAACATTGTATACAATCTTCAAATTTATATAATCAACAAAATTTCCCCCTGAAATCATGGATTCCTTGGCATTGAGCTCTCTGGCCTTTGAAAGCTTCATCTCAGACATCCCTATTAATAAAAAACCTGAGCATCATTGAAAATGCTACAAATAAAAAAGGCAAAAACTGTCAACTCAGAATGCACACTAACCTATATCTTCTTATATGTCAACTTTCATTGACCACAGCCTCAAATGTAATTCCACTCAATTGCCTACCAATAATTCACACTTGGACTCAGATCAACTAGTATCTTATCTAAAGAATGAATACTCATTGATTACAGCCCAGATCATGATCACATTTGATTAGCAAATACTGCAAAGATCCAAATCATACCACACAAATGATGCCTAAAAGTAATATAAGATAGACTGACACTCCAATACCATTGCATGCACCTCCATAGATTTAATCAATCCCAATGCCAAATAAGTTCACATAGCCACCCATTTTGGTTTTTCCACCAATGAACTTTTCACTTTACAGATAAGTAGAAAACAATGGTGTATGTCTCATCAGAACAAATATCATCAGATCCATATCACCAAGCTGCTGGCCATCTAACCCAAAAAATTGTAATGCTTTCAACTTTTCAGTCATAAATTGGTGGATGCTGAACTTCATAAAATCATCTTTGCATTGCTCATATATTAATTTGTCAGCCTTTGTAAACATTTAATCATTGTAATAATTATATGCACAATAATTTGTGTTATATGAGAAAATAAAAGGCACTACCTTATTTGTTAAACAAAATGCTTTGAAAGCCAATAATAATAATAATAATAATAATAATAATAATAATAATAATAATAATAATAATAATAATAATAATAATAATAATAATAATAATAATAATAATAATAATAATAATAATAATAATAATAATAATAATAATAATAATAATAATAATAATAATAATAATAATAATAATAATAATAATAATAATAATAATAATAATAATAATAATAATAATAATAATAATAATAATAATAATAATAATAATAATAATAATAATAATAATAATAATAATAAACTAATAATAATAATAATAATAATAATAATAATAATACATTTGTAACTCCCATTGTTAGCTATGTCTTTATAACATTTTCTGTACATGTACTATTAATTTTAACCTGCATATTAAGACAAAGGTCACATGAACTAATTTAATAAGCTTGTATTATATATAGAGCTCGCAAAAGAAGTTCTTAACAAGCTTTTTAGAATATCCTCAACCTCACCTATATATATATATATATATATGAATTGCAATACTATTCTGGCCGTATCATTTGTACTTTACTGATGTAATCTTATTTTTCTCAATAAAGTTTGCTGTGAAACATAATAATAATAAATAATAATAATAATGATAACAACAGCAACAATAACAATAAACCCACAGAAAATCTCTGCTGAGGGAAGAAGCAAATTGAAAAGCTCCCTGACGAAATAGTTATATGTTTCCTTTTTTCAACCTGAATTTCATAAAACAAACTAATAGGACAAATCCAATCATTTTATAGCTTAATGAAATATTTTTATAAAAATATTTGTGTGTATCCATATTTAATAAAAAAAACTGACTATAATCAGATTAATAAATTTTGGCTACTGCCCAGTCAAGCAAATATGAGTTAAGCACCAAAATGAATTTAACAACATCACTAGTTTTAACAATATCTATTTCATATGCAAAAATTCTTAAAAGTAATAACAATTTTTCAGCACCAACTCAAACACTGCATTTCTGAAGTACAACTACAAACGACAAAGAATCTTGATCTATATACCCAAGAGAACCAACAACCCCCAGCTACAATCTGGACAAAAGAACTGCTTGAATCATTTTAATAACATGATTCCACAAATGCTGTTTGAAACATTTCACCAGTTTTTCTCGCTAACATTGCTATTGCTTGCAATCACCAATAAGCAATGTTCACTTAATCGATTCCCAAAAGTCTTACTATATCAAGCAATTACACAAAATGCATTATGGAAAACTGACTCTTGTATTGCAGACCATCCAACCTCTCACTATATAACCATTGATTTTTATATCCAGCAACAAACAGAATGAGTCCACTATTTTAGCATTGGATAATTTTGCACTTGTAATTATAGATGAAAACCAGCAAAATATTATTATTGGAGTGCTCAAAAATACTTATCTAAAATACAGTGTACAAGAATTAAAAAAAAAAAGATGAACTCGTTTGAAAAAATAATTGTCCTACAGCCAATATATCTCAAAGACCCACCAATACCCATATGCAGTAATCATTTTGAATTCAAAATAAAACTTCATAAAAACATAGATACAATCACAATTCCAACACAAATAACTGATCAAGATGCAACCCTGTCTCTTCACATAAGAGGCCTAAAGCCACAATGTTTTGGCTATAGACAACAAAGTCACCTGGCAACTCAGTCTGACAGCATAAAAGGCAATCACTGTGAACAAGCCAAACCTTTCTCCCCAGAACAATGCACCTATGATGAAAAAAAACCTTTAATAATACTACATCCATTGACAACACAATAATAGAAACCAGCCAAAAACAGGTTCAAACACCTTCAAATAAAAATGATAACCAAACAAAATCGCCTATCTCAAAGATCAACCAATACAATAATATCTCAAAAACTACCACACCCACTCTAGATTCAAATGAAAATAACTCACAAGAAACCACAACACAAAATATCACAGGATCAGCACCTCATTAAAACAAAAGTTGCTGAACCAAATAAAAATCAACAAACAGAAAATTCACACACACAGCTATATAACGAAAATATAAACATAAATCTAGACAATGTAAGGATGCTAATAATAAAACAAACTCCAATAATAAATAAAACTGCATCAAATATTATAGATGCAATAGAACCTTCCTCTTCCAGCCATAGAAAAGAATACATCAGAAGGAAAAATAAAGCTAGGTCAACCACCTAAAAAACATGAATCCAAAAAAGTAAAAAAAAAACAGACAAAAATACAACCCTTTAGACACAAATAACCTAGAAAATGATGAAATAGAAATGGATTTAATCCAACAACAAACAGATGACCTTTCAATTTCCTATACAGAGTCTGAACCAATACTAAATGAAAGAAAAATTGATAATAACTACTACAAAGATTTAAAAATGCACCAGCATTTATCTATTGCAATTTAAAAATCTTTAGAATTCAAAAATAAATAAACATCAACACTCTGTTATAAAATTATACAAAAAACATGAAGATAAAAATTGGATCTCTCAACATTAGAGGCTTAAATGCCACCAAAATTTTTTTTCAAATGGATACATACAACACAACCACATATATTGGGTATGCTAGAAACAAAAATATACAGCAGCTTTTAAATTGATTCATCAAAATATTTAGCCAGCCAAGGGTTTTGTGCTTGTATCCCACAACTAACCTTTCAATTTCTTTAAAATTATATATATTGACACTAATCTTATCATAATAACACTCCATCATAAAATATCATACTTAACCTAGTATTTGTCTATATACCACCAGGTGCAGTGATCACTTCTAGAATTATAACAACAATAAATTCAATGCTTACTGCAACACATGATTCTTGGGAAATTTCAACATGACCTATCAAACTTTTGTCAATAAATGGATCCATCAAATAGCAATCTCACCTATGAGTGCTGAGGGTTTTCTCTTATCAAACTCAATATCATTTAATAACAATAGATATACATCGCTTATAGATTTGAGTTTCTACTCACCAATGTTACATCATTATTTTAATCACGAACTCTGTCCGTCTATAATCTCAGATTGTACTGCCTAATTCATCACTCTCAACCTAACAGATATAGAGAATACAACAATAGGCTCTCAAAAGACTATGTGAATATTTCTTCCAACAAACAACTGAATTCCTATATTCAAAAACATACATATTGCTCCAAAAGCCTCAAAACATGTCACTCGACCCTGTACAAAAGTATATAGCATTCAAAAATATACTTTCTTTCAACATTAATCATATTACCTGCAATTCAACCCCACCCCCAGAATATTAGCTTTGGCAGATGAACTTCATAAAAGAATAACCATTTTGAGACCAACTGCAAACAATCACACAAATTAAAAAACATACAACACACTAAAGCAATATGTAGCAATAAAAAAAGGAAAAAATATACCTCACACAACAATATATCTGAACCAGGGCATACATACTGTGGGCACTGAAATACTTCTCCTCAGTCTGAGTGCCTATGGCACTTAAAATAGATGACTCTATAATATCTGGACATAACACGATGAACACAATATATCAGCATTTTAAAAAAAATCAGCATTTAAAGAAAAAAACTGCAAAAACAAAAAGCATATACACCAAATGAAGACATATTCAGTGATCCTGAAACAGACACACCAATAACAACTGACATTGTTTTTCAACTTGCAACAATAGCAAATAGATGTCACCCAGAACCACAAGGCATTCCCAAATTTGTGTTCTAACACCTTAGCCACTTCACAGCCAAATACTTATGCAACCTCATCAATTACATATACCATTTACAACCTTCTTATGCACTTAATTTTTTACATAGAGGAAGAAGAAAATTACATATCACAAACATTTACAAATATACAAAGTTTATATCCAAATTGCAGTGGTTCCATATAACAAAACAAAAACCAGCAGCAATATCATTTCTAACTAATCTATGACCAATATTAATGGCCTTTAGGAATAAAAATTCTTAAAAGAGTAATAAAAGAGAAAATAGAACAATACATATTCCCTGTTTATCATGAGCTCAATATGCCAAAAAAGGCTCATCCATTGGCCAAGGTGATCTATGCACAGAACAATTATCGAAACAGTAAAGAAAAGAAAGAAATATGCACCAATTACAGTACAGTTAGATATTGAGGCAACCTTTGACTCTGTTCCCATTGCCAAATTATTAGATATGTTAAAAAACAACAACATTTCATCCACACTATATATACTAGGTAATCTACTACTCAGCCATAAAATTCACATTACACTGAATGGAAAAAAAATTACCAGCTTTCAGACCTGGTCAATCCATTTTTCAAGGATCCCCCCTCAGTGCACTCTTCATACTATATATCAATCCTCTATTAATAGTCATATAGAAAAAATAAAAGGTATTCAAATATATCATGCATAGTCTATATGAACAATATAACCATTTTCCTCCCCTCTAAAAAGAGTCTCCCCATACTACAAAAGATAATCAAGGATCATACTTCCAACATTAACTTAATAATTAGCACAAATAAAACCACTGCATGGTCAATATACACAGGCAAGCACTGTAGAGATATGTTTGATATCAAACTGACTGCTTTCCTTGGTATTTCCATTCTGCCATAGCTCCAATGGAATGAGGCAAAAAAATTTCAAAATAAATTAAAGAAAGCTGCTGAAAAAAATCACAACCTCACTTGAAAAGTCATACCTATCAATATACACAAAGGTAGCACTATATAATCAATTTATAATTACAAGAAATACCCAATTTTGTAAAATATTCATATCTAAAATCTCATCCATCTGTAACAAATTAATATGGAAAAGAATGACAGTGCAATCTCTTTAAAAAACTTGAGCAGACAACCATTCCCAGACCTAGAGCATGTGATCAATCTAATACCCACAGACAGACTACCCCCTTCATATGGATTTAAATCCACATTGACTGATGAACTTAAGCCAATATATAATAAAATATCATTCAATAATGACAACAAGTATACTTACTGGGACATTTATAATATCCTAAACCCAAACCTTATACCTCATCTTTATCCACCAGTTCTTGGGACAGAGAACAGGCAACTACTGCAACAATTCAAAAAGTGGTCATTAGAACAAAATTATTTGATTTTCTGCTTAAGTTTAATCTAAATGCTCTACCCACAACACATTTCCTTAGATTTTGTAGATTCTATACAAATGTAGACCCCATTTGTGGACTATGTCATCGAGAAGAAGAGACACAGGATCATTTCCTTCATTCCCGCACTGCACTGGAAACAATACATCACATAATGTTTACCACATACAGAAAGACTAATATTTCAATTGATGAAATAATAAATACATTTAAAAAGGCAACATCCCTGCTATTCATGCAGGAACATATAGCCTTTATGCCTACTGGTGCACCAGATGCACTTTTGCTCTTGCTGTTAATCTTCAACACCACCCAGCAATATTCTTAATAAAATTATAAATTGTTTAGAAAAAGAGACAGCATCTTAGCTCAACCAGATGTGTTTGTAGCCATATGGTCACACTTGAAATCAGGATCCAGTCTATGAAATATAAGTTCAATATGGTAGATGGTGACACCTTCAATATCATCAATTTTCAATATTAAAGCCAAGCAGTGAAATGCAAGCATAAACTGAACTAAATAGAAAACTAGACTCTAAAATAAAGGAAGAAGTATGCAAAAATGATAAAGACTTATATATTGAAAAATTGTCTTAATCAGTCTCAGTTGCATAGTTGCAATTTGGTTTTGCAATTGCTAATATTGGCAATTGTAATAGAAATCAATGTATAACTAGATAAGACTCTGTAACCTTTTAGACTCAATAAAGTTTGCTTTGAAACATCACCATCATCATCATCATTATAATAAAATAATAATAATAATATTTGCATACATTTTCCATTTGCATGTGTTTTGTCTGTGTTATTTTGGCCTGTCCCATTATTATTGATTTTGGCATTATTTAGGTTGAAATCTTTTTGTTCAGATGCCATGTTTTATTTTATTATCAAATTTTATATTTAAGAATTATATAGTTTACTTACTGTTTTAGCTTAGAAAAAAACCACTCCTGTTGTCTTAGATTGTTATTTTCTTGCTATTAGATGTTTTTAGTACCGTATCATTTTCTTGTCTTTTATTTTTTTTTGCTTTTTTATTGGAGCTTTGTGTACAACAGGACTCACAAGACTTAATTATCAACAAAGTGATATGAAAAACCAATGAAACCACATCACAAGCACCAAGATTTAAAGAGCAACTCAAATAGATATCGATGGTCTACATCTGCAAACAAGCAGCAACCTAGAACCTCCTTTAGACACTTGAACTCAGGAAGAGTTACAAATAATTAATACTCATTTTAATAATATTATACCAAATAAACTTTTTAACACCTTCAAAAAAATTTTCTCAAATAAATCATTAGTAATATTACCATAGATGGGAATCTTACCTTATATAAATTTCCCAGGGACTTATTAGCAAAAAACACAATATGAGACATGATCTCTAGCATAGGACAGCATCCAGATTCTAGATATCTAGCAATGATGAATATCAAAAAGCTTGGTTTCAAACCAAAATAAAAACATTGGAAAGCTACATCCTCATTACTGTCAATGAAAATCTGCAAAACTATATTACAGGCATAATTAAAAACACATATTTTGGATATAACATCAGACTTTTAAAATATGATGCAGCCATTTGGGAAGACAATCTATCTGGAACCAATATATCTCACTGATATGACAATCCCAGTATATAGAAATAGGTTTAATTTAAAATCAAATTAAATGACAACATACCTCTAGAAAATATCCAATACAGATCATTGATCAACAAGCAATTCTCAACCTTTACATAAGAGGGCTCAAACCACAATGCTTTACATGCAGAGAATGTGGCCACCTAGCCATAAATTGTGACTCACAACAGAACATGCAAAATCAAACAGGCAAAACAATCTATAACATCCAAAGGGTTGAAATCAACTAATTGAAACATATAAGAATGAAGAAAACAAAAATCAGGAAAAATCAAAAAGAAACAACTCCAGGAACACATGGATGAAAATACAAATAGAAAAAAAGAACTGTTAGATCTATCAGTTAAAAAAATAAGGAGAACAAATAACAAAACAAAAAATAAAAGAAAATACAATAGCACAGCAAGAACAAAACTGAACACAAGCTGATGATGAGATAAAAAATAAAAACAAAGATGCAAAAGAACACAATGATACCAATATGACAGTTGATCAATGCCAACCACCAACAGATGAGATAACAAAAGCAATCACACTATGTCTGCCCCAAACAGTGCAACAAACACCAGAATGAAAAAGAAAATCAGGGCAACCACAAAAAGGGACTAAAAAGACTACTTTGGGATCCCTAAACAAGCATACCCAATAGATGATATAATCAATGAAGAACTAGACCAAGACTATAAAGATGGGCAAGAACAACAAACAATATCAAATCAAGGAATAAAACCAAACACTTCTACTACATATATATTAATGAAAATAAAAATTGGAGGCATCAATATTAGAGGCTTAAACTTGATCTCAAAAATCAAGAAATTAAGTCAATGGATTACAAACACACAGCCACATATACTTGGATTCTTAGAAACAAAAATTTATTCAGGATCATAAATAAACTCAACAAACAATCTAAGCAGAGAGGGTTTCTGCGAATGCTCAAGAATCTCTTCAACTCCATCTACTGGCATTGGTATCTTCATTACTAATAACTGCTTATTCACATCTTTCAAAATTATCTTCATAGACTCAAATCTACTGATAACAACATTTGCCATAAAATAATAAACATTAATATAATCTTTGTCTACATGCCACCACAAGGAAAGAAAATAAATGCAATAATAACAAATATCAATTTAATCCTAGCCACTACAGCAAATCCAACTATATTAATTGGTGACTGTAATACAACATATCAAACATTTTCAAACAAATGGCTGCACAGAATCTCCATACCACTAATGAGCACTGAAGGCTTCCTACCAAATAACTCAATATCCTTTCGCAATGGTCACCATTCTTCACTCATCGATCTATGTTTCTACTCCATGATGCTCCACCACCTTATATCATTAAAGCTATCTCCCTCAGCATTCTCAGACTATTCAGGACAAATAATGACAATAAAATTTCACCTAAATACAACCATTAATATTACCATTAACAAGAAAAATAAGAGTATTGCTCCAAATTAACACTCTGGAATTCGTATTTTCAGAAACATATATCATGCTAAACAAAATACAAAAAATGTATCTTAACCCAATACAACAAGGATTGCTGTACTTCTATTATATTTAAGAACATCTCAGGGTGATGATATATAAAGTATGGGGTGAGTAACTTAACCAACCCATTATATATGTCTATCATTTTTATCACTATTAGAATTATAAGATCTACATCCATAGAAATGTGATGCTTTATTTATAATCACTCTACAATTTTATGAGTCCTCTCCAAAAAGATTAAGCAAGCATAAGTTATTTTTTAAGTTTTTTATTTAGGTAGTGAATTTATTTGCATGAATTTATTTGCATGTTCATGATATAGAGTTAAATCTAGGTCAGATGTATGATATTTTTTTTTTCAGATCACATGTAAACACATAATTTTCTTGTAGGAAGTTCATAGCCAATGTTGCTAGCACCCAAAAGATATTGATAGACATTAGATATTATTAATTTAAAAATTAAAAAGTGCCAGATTAATTTGGATTGGTCAAGTTGACTACAATAAATTCATTATAAAAATAAAAAAATACAATTGTAATGTAATGCAGCTTTTCCAATGGTAGAAGGTGTCATATACTTAAAAGCATTGAATCCATGATTGCCTTTTTCTACCTATTAGCATATTGAATCACTTTCTGCTCAATATTTTACACACACGCACGCACGCGCACACACACACATATATATGTATATATACAGGACAATTATTATTAATTGATTCGGAAGACAAAAATATGATATCATAAAAATCGAAGAACAATAAAACTGTATACTTATTTTCATATATTTGTATCACATCCTTTGCCCCAAATTTCACTCATTCATTGCTATGACTATATATCAATACAAAGACATTAAAAACATGCTTAGCATATTAAATTAAAAGCTTTTGCTGTTAAGCTTTTCTTACTTTGCATCATCAAGCACTTAATATATTTATTGTATTAACATTTATATATAGTGTAAAGCACCAACTATGTTATGTTTCCAAGCACTTCTTGCTACAAATGTATATCATGTAATAGCTCTTATTTTGTTGATAAACTTTGATTAAAATAGAATAACTGCAAGTGTACAGTAATTTTCAACATGCACACACAACGCAGATATTATATATATATATATAATCCTATATAACGCAGATATTATATATATATATATAATCCTATATATAAATTGAAAAAAAAGTTATTAATAATAAATTGAGGGGGAACATTTACATATATTTATGGAATGTGTGATCACTCATCCATTATGTGAAAAAATAAAAATAAGAAAAAATCTGTAATGTATTTTTATTTTTAAATAAAGTAAATAATGAAATGTCTGATTTTCATCAAGTGATATGTTTTTTTTTTTTTTACAAGTTGTTTCTCTTATAGAAAATAATAGACTTGTATATTTATTAAAAAGTTATGATCTCTCTAATTATTTTAATAATTAAACATGTTAGTATAGAGGATTTGAACTCAGATTTTCAAGCACCCTTCAACTATCCACACTATCTCATACAACTGATACACATGACCACACACATATAGAAAAGATTAATAATCACCAATATTCGTATTTCATGCTAAACCAGCACTCATCAGTTGGTCCAGACTATCATCTCTCACACACACACACATATATATATATATATATAATCAGTGCTCAGTTTATATTAAGATAGCAAATCTTCATACTTTAATGGACAAGCTTCAATCCACTGCAACCTCCAACTTTTCAGCCATCCATATCATTGAAAATCTGATGATGACAACTCAAATCCCATGCTGATGCTAATATTATTGCCATGCCCATGTTGACCTGAAGTCACTCTGACCCCTCATGTATAGGACAGTATCCATTAAATACATTAAACATTTTCTAAAATTTTATAAAAATTTTGGCATTACTCTTAACATTTTTTTTTATTATATGAAATATTGCACATAAAATTCAGAAAGGATATTAAAGGAAGAATAAAATATATGAATTTCAATATAAACTGAAGAATTATGACATTTTTTTAGTGTTCCAAAATGGAAAAAGAACTGCTAGCATAATTTAAAATTCATTTATAAATTTTATTTTTACAAATGTGATCACATCCAACAATTAGAAATGAAAAAAGAATTCTAGACTATTGTAAAATGTACTAAATTTGCAAAATTTTAAAGTTTTTTGTTTTGTTTATATATTTATATTTTTAAAACAGGCAAAACTCTTCATACAGTAGTGCCACTCAGTGCAAGCCAGAGTAATCAATGGAGCCAGAAGGCTTGTGCAAAAAATTCCTATCTAGTGTCTACTCAATCAACATCCCCAGACTAGTTTTTAGCTTGTGGATTTCATCAGAGAGGGATTTTATGCACAAGCCTTCTGGCACCCATTAATTTCTCTGGCTTGCACTGAATGGTGCTACTGTATGGAGAGTATTATTTAAGGCTAGAACAGGATCTTTAGCTAAAAGAGAATATACATGTAAATGGAAAAAAATGGGTGATTTATTTTGTAAATTATGTAAGGAAGGAATAGAAAATATTGGGCATTTGTTAATTGAATGTAAATGCTTGAAAACAGAAAGGGTACATATAATAAAGTTATGGAAGAATAAATATGAAAAAAGTGATTATACAGAAAGTGAATTATTGGTTTTTATGCTGGGTTTGGGAAAAGATAAAGGGGATTTAGATATAAAGGTTATAGAATTGACAAAGATTATGTTGTGGAAATGGGATGGTGCAGAATATGGGAAAATTTAGAGTGGGAAATGGAAAATAAAGTGGTTAACAGGTTTATCTGGACATAATTGCTGAGATATTCTTGACTTCGTTTAAGGAGAAGCCACAATACATCACATCCTGTTTAATAACAGTTATGAGCAAGCATAAAAAATGGTGATCATGTGATGTTTAGTAGTTATTTACATTTTTGTTTGTTTACATTTTTTTTGATAGCTTTTAATTAAAGTCATTACCTTGATACAATGCAATGTATTGTACATCTAAATTTTTTCTTAACATTAAAAAAAAAAAAAAATCAGAGAAACTGCTTGAATTGTTTAAAAAGAACCATCTATTATTAATGATAAACATGTTTGGAGTAGATATAAGAGCTTGAAAATCTGAGTTCAAGTTCTTTCTAATTACATTAATGTTAATTAAATAAAAATATATCTTAAATAAGTTTAAATAAAAATATTCAACTGATTTTACATCATTCTGTAACTATAAATGAAAAAAACTCTTTCCAGTGCAAAAAGGATTAGAAATTCTGAACAAGTAAAACAACTATAAAATGAGTAGGTTAAGTTAAAAAAAATATTCTGATTTTGAAGTAAAAAACATTAAATCAGAAGGCAAATGATCTTGCTGTTCTCTTCGTCCTATTAGAAAGCAGTGGTTAAAATTATGGTCACTTTTACGATTTAATGAAATCAATTCTAAAGTTTCTTTGCAATGAACAGTATCATATATATATATATGTTAAAACGAAGATTTGCAATGATACAGTATATATATATATATATATGTTAAAACGAAGATTTGCAAGGGTTAAATATATAAAATACATATTTTGCAGGTTCATCCATGTTAAAAACTTTTAATATTAATATACTGACGTTTCGACTTGGTCACACAAGCCATCCACAGAGTTATAAAAGGTAGAAAGATGGTTGTAGAGGCGCTACAATCACTGATTTGAATAAAATGTTAAAATTCCACCAATAGCAAAAAATGTTAAATTTAGGAATGTTTTTTAAAAAAATCTTTCCAAATAGGAGGAAGTTTACATGTATCATCTCGCTTATTAATACAATCTGGCCTTTTAAGTATCTCAATGGCTTCTCTAATTGTGAATTGGTAG
Source organism: Epiperipatus broadwayi (assembly GCA_028023455.1). Taxonomy (NCBI): domain Eukaryota; kingdom Metazoa; phylum Onychophora; class Udeonychophora; order Euonychophora; family Peripatidae; genus Epiperipatus; species Epiperipatus broadwayi. The sequence continues at coordinate 10,067,312 of JAQFVV010006222.1, forward strand.
AGATTATCACATCTGGATATGATCCTGGTACTAGAAAAATCAATTTTATGACCTGAATCTATAGTATGGAGTGAGAGTGCTGATGATGATGAGTGTTGTTTAACTGCATTAGCATGCTCATCTCTCCTAACACTGATGCGACGATTACTCATACCTAGGTAAGAAGCTTTACAATTTTTACATGAGATTTGATAGACACCATGAGATTCAAGAGGGATTGAATCCTTAGGCTTGGTTATTATATTGCTGATCTTTTGATGAGCAGAAAATGCTGTATCTATATTATAGCATTTTAATATATGTCCGATATTGTCTGTAGTTCCTTTTACATATGGAACACAAATCCTAATAGCTGATTTATCATCTTTTTGTTTCCTATTTTGTCTATTTTGGGCTTGAAATAAGGCTTTTTTTTTTTATAAATTTGTAATTATAACTATTTGCTAATAAAAAAATTTGCTAATAAAAATTTATAAAAAAAAGCCTTATTTCAAGCCCAAAATAGACAAAATAGGAAACAAAAAGATGATAAATCAGCTATTAGGATTTGTGTTCCATATGTAAAAGGAACTACAGACAGTATCGGACATATATTAAAACACTATAATATAGATACAGCATTTTCTGCTCATCAAAAGATCAGCAATATAATAACCAAGCCTAAGGATTCAATCCCTCTTGAATCTCATGGTGTCTATCAAATCTCATGTAAAAATTGTAAAGCTTCTTACATAGGTATGAGTAATCGTCACATCAGTGTTAGGAGAGATGAGCATGCTAATGCAGTTAAACAACATTCATCATCATCAGCACTCTCACTCCATACTATAGATTCAGGTCATATCCAGATGTGATAATCTCTACCAATGCAAAATTAGAGAAGCCATTGAGATACTTAAAAGGCCAGATTGTATCAATAAGCGAGATGATACATGTAAACTTCCTCCTATTTGGAAAGATTTTTTTAAAAAACATTCCTAAATTTAACATTTTTTGCTATTGGTGGAATTTTAACATTTTATTCAAATCAGTGATTGTAGCGCCTCTACAACCGTCTTTCTACCTTTTATAAATCTGTGGATGGCTTGTGTGACCAAGTCGAAACGTCAGTATATTAATATTAAAAGTTTTTAACACGTATGAACCCGCAAAATATGTATATTATATATATGGATGTAATGAACCATTTCAGTTTTTTTTAAAAAGAAAATATAAAACTATAGATAAGCAAACGAATTTTTTGGTTGTTTGCATTTTGTTTTACAAACGTGTTTTCAAGTTTGAATTCAAGAAAGCATTTGAAAAAAGCAAACAAATTTTTGAAATATTTTACTATTATTATTTGCTTCCTAAATACTATACAACGAAGAAGGAATAAAAGGGTTAAATTTGCAATGAGAATTAAAATATAATACTTATGAAATATGGATTAATAAAATACATTTGAGAGTTTTGTAATATTATTCTGTATAATTCACTTGGAAATTAAATTTTTCTTCCAATAATTTATTTTAAGTTTTTAAAGAGGTTGCATTTCTTCAGTTTTTTAAATAGATAGTGGATGTGTAATTTAGTTATTAAAATTTAGGAAGATGAGATTTTTGTGTGTGCGTGCATTGCTTAAACTAAATAATTTCGTTTTATACTTATTATTTAATAATATTTTTTAAAATGGTATTTGAAGTTAAAATGTATTTTATTGTTAATAATCAGAAAGATTTTTTTGATCTAAATATTTATCTATAGAAATACAAGATTTGAATATTTTTAAAAACCGTACTATGAGTTTGTGGTATCCTAATTATAAAATTCCCATTGGAGATTTATTCTAGGGAGGTTTTTTTTTTTTTATGTGTCAGAGCGTCGGTCAGGAAGCGAATCCCGGGACAACTGCTTGTAAGGCAGCTGTGCTAACCACTCGGCCACCACCGCTTGACTCTAGGAGTTTTTGCTCCTCTTTAAATGCATGTTTAGTGTGTATAACTATATAAGATGGCAAATGATGTGCCATTATAGCTGTATGAGCAGGAAATGATAATGTTTAAGTTAAAAGTATTGTTATGATGTAATAATGGTTGAGTAGTTGTCTGAATTAAGTGATTGAAAAAAAAACCTAATTTGATTAATTTTATCTGAGATTTATCTAAATAGAAATTTTATAGCTGAAAATATCTAGATTCTATTTTATATAGATATAGTTTAAGCCAACACTTGCAAAGTATTTAAAAACCTCTATAACAGTGGTCTTCAACCTTTTCACACCGGCGGACTGGTAAAAATAAGGATAAGGTTTTAAGGACTGGCAAAAATAAGGATAAGATTTCGTGGACTGGCAGAAATCTATAGATAAGTTTTCTTAAAGATGTAAACTGCTTAGCCTTAAATGAGCATAATTGTTATAACTGATCAAAACAACAATGTTAAATATACAAAATGAAGTTTTATATATATATGGAGTTTGTATGCTAAAAAACTTTTTTTTTTTAATTTTGAATTTTTTTAGAAAAGTAAAAAAAAAATTTAATTCTACCCCCCCATAAACATCTGTGATAACTAGAAAAACAAATTAATTTATGTATGATTGATTAGATTTTGTTCTGTTTCTTTTTTTTTTAAATGGGTAAAAATGAGATGAAAAAATAAATAAAAATTGTTTATATTAATTAAAAGTTTAAACTCTTATTATTTTGTATTTTTCTGCTAGTCTAGCGCAGACCGGCAGAAATGTTCTGCGGCCCGGTGCTGGTCCACGGATCAAAGATTGAAGACCACTGCTCTATAAGATCACAACTTGAGTACAAAATTGAATTACAATAAATGTAAAAGTGTATTTTTGTAAATTTTTTTTCTTATAAATCTCCCTCACGTGCGTTTTGATATTTATAACTTTATATAGATGTTTATATTCTAATTGTGGACAGGCTACGTTTTTTATCATTAGTTTTAAATTTAATATAAAGTTATTGACTTGTTTTCTTCATAATGCTACCCATCTTATTATATTTTAATAAATTAAAAAAAAAATTCGCTTTATTTTAGCTTCATTATCTGTGCAAACAGTGCATATATATATATATATTAGTTTATTACCTGAAGTTTTTTTGGTTGCATGATCAAGTGAAGATTAGTGTTTGGTGCTTATGATATTATCAATGGAATCAAATGACTTTACTTGTATTAATTATGATATATATTGCAGGTAATAGAGAAAAGCTGCAAGTTTTAACAAGTAATTCCCCTACATGTTGAGAAATGTGAGATATAGTAAATTCTAAATGAAATTTACTTTCAATTATATATATAATTAAGTACATTAAATTCCATAAAATCTCTTGACCCTCTTCATACATGGCTTTAATAGCACACAGATTAGTATATCACAATGTTTTGAGAAACATTATTTCCCTCTCTTCTTTAGATATTGCAGGCCTGAGTAGTAATAGCACTAGTTAGGGAATCAAACCTGGAACTCTTAGATTCTTGAATATTGAATTTTAAGATAATGCTCTGACCAACTGAGCCATTCTGTCAAAGAAAACAGTTAGTAGAAATTTCATATACTTATCTATGAGATTTCTCCTAATTTGTCCACTCTTTCTTAAGAGCAAAGTTTCCATACATTATATATAGTCACAACAGGATGACTTATGGGGTTATTCACCCATGTCAATGTGAACAGCTTCTTTGAATTTTCTTCTTTGTATCTTTTTGTTTCTATCCACTATTTTTGTATTTTTGCAATTGAACATATGTTCATTGATATATACATGGTCTTCTGACTTACACATCTGTTTTCTCTCTTCTAAACATCAGTTTGCACTCTTGCATTTAATGAGATACTGATCTCACCAATATTCATTCTTCCACATTCACATATTTCATAGATGCAGTTTTTGCATTTCATCATTTCACGTTTAGGCTTTGTAAATGTTAGAATTTTTCATAGGATGACATGACTCTGAAAAGCTGTTTTGATATTATATTGATTGCATATTTTCCTTAATTTGTCTATTTGTAACAATAATTTTTTTTGATGGCTTTTTGTTGTCTATTTAAGATTTTTTTACTATCAGCTGATGGATAACCATTTTTCACAAGAGTTTGTTCTATATAGATAATTTCTTTTTTCAAATTGCTGGTTTCTGAACAAACTTATTTTGCTCTGATCCATACCGATAGTATAACTCCATGTTTTGTGTTTGACTGGATGGATGTAATAAGTATTTTCCTGTATGTGAGGGTTTTCTGTAAACTGTAGTTTTAATTTTGTCATGAGGGAGTTTTGTCATAAGAATATCTAAGATTGCTAATTTTTTGTTCTTGTTCTCATTCTATTGTGAATTTAATTAAAGGGATATGTTGTTGAGTATTTACAGAAAGTTTGTAGCAGTGTTCAACCATGTGGCTATTCAACAAATGTATACAAACTTTAGGTGGATATGGAGTAGTTTTTATGGCTATGGTTTAAGTTCTTCCATGTAAATATTGCTAATCAGGGGTGACAATGGTGAGTCATAGCCATTCCTTGAATTTGGAAAAATTCTGTGTTGTATTGTAAAGTAGGTAGTTGTTATGTAGAATGTTAATAGTTCCAATATACTATCAATAGGAAGAGTTGTTCTGGTTTGTAAACTATTATCATCATTTAATCTTTTTCTTACAATGCACAATGCTTCTTCATATGGTACATTTGTGAAAACACTTTCCATATCAAAGCTTACTAGTATGTAAGTTCTTTAAATTTTCATACTCTTGATTAATTCTACAAAGTGTCTAGAATCCTTTATGATTAAGTCTTATGTGACAAAGAATTAAGAACATTCAGAAGAAATTTTGACAAATTTTGGCAAGGTAAATTTCTACAACTAACAATAGATTCGATCCTTATGAATTTTAGGCAGCCCATAAAAAAGAGGAAATTTGCAAAATATAATGCTAGCTTAATTTTTTCTGAATCACCAAAGAACATGTGATGCTTTCTGAGTAATGCTTGTAACTTTTTTTCTGTACACAGTATTGTTATTTTGCCACTTTTCTGTATTGGCCTGCTGTAAAAAGTTCTTGTATTTTGTTGTCATAATCAGTTGTATCCATTACAACTGTTGCATTGCCTTTATCAGCAGAGAGATTGATCATAGATTTATCTACTTTGAGATATAGTGCAATATATAAGTACAATTATACTAGATTACATATTATGATTAATGAAAACAACTAGATATTTATTTTAGCATCCATATAAAAAGAATATAAAAATACTTCTTTATGTTGTTATTTTAAAAATATAAAAAGTTTATTATAAGATATATAAAATATCTATATATACAACAAAAAACATGAAAATAACAAATTTTCAATAAAAAAGCTTTTTTCGATACATATAATTTGTATCCTTTTCAATATGTCTACTCACGATTACCGTAAAACATACATATAGCGACATCTATTTATAATACAACCAACAAAAAACAATTATCATCATCAATTATTTCATGAATACATACAATACAATATAAAAAATATATAAAATATATTCCTTCATATTCATATATACTCAAAAACACACAAAAAATACACAAAACATTAAAATATTAACATCCTTCTTATTTATCTATCCAATCGTCTAATTTTAGCCAATTATTAGTCAAATTAATTGAACCCTTATAAATGTTCATACAATTATTACTATTATTTTTAATATAACTAGTTTATATATTTTTTATATTGTATTGTATGTATTCATGAAATAATTGATGATGATAATTGTTTTTTGTTGGTTGTATTATAAATAGATGTCGCTATATGTATGTTTTACGGTAATCGTGAGTAGACATATTGAAAAGGATACAAATTATATGTATCGAAAAAAGCTTTTTTATTGAAAATTTGTTATTTTCATGTTTTTTGTTGTATATATAGATATTTTATATATCTTATAATAAACTTTTTATTTTAGCATGTAGAAATTAGAACTATACTATACACTTTTATGACCTCTATTGCATTAGTTAAATACAGAAAGCATGTGTGTATGCATATGTTAAATTAAATATTTTTTATGAATTTAATAATATGAACAATCTAAATTAAAAATATTCATTTAAACAGCCAGAGAATAACTACTTTTGATGTCGCCAAGAAACCACTAATTACTAGTTGACAATTTTGAGACTAAGGAAGTTTTTTCTATTACCTACAATAATTCCTTTGTCTTCCATTTATTTTTAAATTAAACTCATAATAAAAGAGTGATTTCAGTGAAGTAAATAATTTGTTTAGCCTCAGGATTATCAATTAGTAATTGATGGTTTTCTGGAAGCATCAAATGCAAAGTTATTCCCTGGTTGTTTACAAGGATACCATGGGTATGTGTAATTCCCACAATCATTGATTGGCAATCATATATGAAGTGAATTCTGAATATTTTCATATAGATGGGAGATTCTCATGAAACTCGAGATTTAAAAGATCATCTGAGCTTATTACTTAATATTGATTAGAAAATGGGTATCTGGTTATTCCTAACTGAGGATAAAGTAATGCCATCTCATACTGAGTAAGTTGAAAGAGAGTAAAATGATTGAATTTAAAATTTTAATTATAAAATATTTATGGGGAAGATAAAACATTCTTAAATAGACATTGTAATGGAAAGACTCTCCAGATGTTAACTTACATATATTGAAAAATTGAGTGATTTTTCTTTCTTGGACTATTTTATGACCAATAATTAAGTAATTAAATGTAAAAGAAAAATCTTATACTTTTACTTGTTTAAAAACATTTCACTTTATTTGGAGAAAAATATTTGAAAGTTTAAATATATTTATTTATTAATAAACAACTTATCATGATGTCATTTTAAAGCTGAATACTAGTTTTATAATTGCTCAAAATCTGAAACATGAGTGTTCAATATAAAAAAATAGACATTACAGGTAACCTGAAAGTTATTTTAAAAAATAAGGAAAAAAAAAAGCGAATGGCTTTGATTGCAAACAAAAATATTCTTGATAGATGTTTTAGGAATAGAAGATTTGTATGAATATGATTAAATCACATTATGATTATTTATTTATTATTATTATAATATATATAATCTCATACAATATGTTTTTAACAATCATAAAGATATTTTATAGGCTTCTAAATATTAGATTTTAAAGAATTATTTAGTAAATATGGAAGACAATATTCCAGGGATTTTAGCAACTTATGAAAATAAATTGTCCATCGCTTAAGATTAATAATGATATATTAACCAATCATTATTAAGATCAGATTGTTTTGATGATTTCTTTTTTTAACAAGTTTATTACATTTAGGAATCCTTATATTATCTTTGAGTTTTCTATTTTTTTCTTAGAATATGTAAATTTAGCCTTAAATAAGAATTTTCAGGTTTGCATAAGCTAAAGCTTACTCATTAATACATACAAAGTATAAAACCATCAGAACATCACCATTTCACACGTGACACAGGCTGATAATAACAGTAATGAATTCTACACACAGTAGTGCCACTAAGTGCAAGGTTTTGAAAACCAAAGACATCAAAATGAATAGATGCTAAACCAAATTCAGATCTGCATGACTATACAAAAAAAAAAGATTGGATTGACATTATTGAGTTTTTATCTTGGGTCTTTAGCTTTGTAGTTAACTAAATAAATAAAATGTGGCTGTTGTGGGGTTGCATTAGATCCTAAGATCTTAATACACTGCTCTCAAATACAAGAATTCTCACTGATGAAAATCACAAGGTAGAAACTAGTCTGGAGTTATTGAATGAGTAGGCACTAAATAGGGATGTTATGCACCAACCTTACTGCATCCATTGATTACTAAGGCTTGCATTGGTGACACTACTATATGGAGAGTTTTCTACTGTTACATAATGAAGTGCTTTGTATGGAGATAGCACTGGTAAGCTTTTAGCTTTCTCTTGCTCTCCTGTGAATATATGTAGCACTATTTTTCTAGTTCTGCATTCATTTTGATGACAGAAAACAGAATTAAAATAGATTAATTTATTAATTTAAAAAAATCTGACAAGAACAGAATTTTACTCTAATCTCATCCACAATATTCCTGATTGGAAATTGTTTGTCAACTCCTCTCATATTGTTATTAGCAAAAATATTTATATAATAATTTATAAAAGAAAAATTACATAATCATTCTTTGATTTAGTTGAATAAGTTTTTTTTAAAAAAAATATATATTAAAGAAATTCATTGTAATGATAAAAAGAAAACTACAATCAATTAATAATAGTTAATTAACTTAGTAATACTAAATTTTTGTGATATTTTAATAATTATAAATTTTAGAATAGAATTTTATAGATTTATGATGACTTAATAATAATTGTTTGTATTTTATAAGTGAAATTCATCAACAAAAATTTCATTAATTTATTTTTTCCATCAGTGGTGCAATAATTATCCAATGAGGAAAAAAATCATAGTTGTCATTAGGATTTCATTTTATTATTTTTTTCTATTTTGCAAAATTCAGATATGATTTCTTAGAATATTTTTAATGGTAAACTTATATATCTAACAAATCAAGCTCAATTTATTGAATTACAATATAGAATAAAGATTTAAGTACTGAAATTGAATGTTGAATATTTACAAAAATCATCACTGGCAAGCAATCTATTGAAGGGGTAAAGAAACAATGGTTCAATGGTTTTGTTGACATATCTACACTTACTTTTAAAGATTACAAAGATAACTGACATATTTTTTAATCTTTCAATTTATATGTTATTAAATGTTTTTATGTCTGTGTTTCTGTTGATAGGTCCACATTTTTGAATTAACAATGAAAAAAAATCCAGCCTCATTTAAAACTCAAACTCACATCCTTAACCTTCCCAAGTAAACTTCTTAGCTCTGAGCTGATGGAAATATTATATTTGTAGAATAAACTTTTGTTAATATAATATTAATTTAACTGGTATCTAATTAATTAAATTATTTTTTGAAAAAATCTGATAGAAACATTATACTTATAAAATAAAATTTTATTAATTAAATTAATTAAAAAGCCAATACATAAATGTTTATATATATGATCACATAATATGTAAAATTGTGTGTTAGAGTGCATATTTTTATATTATATTAAATTATAATTTTTATCAGATGTTTTTGTATTTTCAACCATTTTTAAAAATAATATATATAACTAAAAAATAAAAAAAAATACGATGTAAAAACAAAGCCAACTAAACTCTCTGTTAATTTGGCATTCTTGGAAAATATCAGAGATCTTAAGATTCTAGACTTGTTATAAAACAATTGGAAATTGCAGGAATATTGTCATTTCATAAAAGCAGTTGAGGCCTTTTTCATTTTTATGATTTATTTCAGTCTCAAATGCTTTTATGAAATGACAATATTCCAGCAATTTCCAATTGTTTTATAACAAGTTTAGATTCTTAAGATCTCTGATATTTTCCAAAGATGGAAAATTAACTGAGAGAGGTTTACTTTGTTATTTTGTACTTTTAGTCAGCAATTTACTTAAAAGCATTATTTAAAAAAAAAAATCTTTATTTTACAACTTTTTTTTATTTTTATAAAAAATTATACTTTTTGAAATAGTTCCTGTATTTAATATAAATATTAAAAATGTATTTAAAAACTAAATCTATTTCAATTTTACAAATTACAATTAAGTTATTTGAATTAATCTGTTTATATTTATTTGAAAAAAATAAATCCAGACATCATTAGAAATAAATCTATTTATTGTATTTTTTAAAATTTGTCCAAGGTATTTGACAAGTTTTCTCATTCTGTAATTCCATTTATCTGAAATTAATTAAACCATGATTAATTGGTTTACATTCATTTTTAATGAAATCCAAATTTTGTCATATATTGGGCTAATTTTTATTTTAATGATTATCTACTTAAGGATCTATTTTGAAACTGTTTTTTTCTTCAATATATATGCTTTTAACTTGAGTGATATTATATGCAAGTACTTTATTTCATATTTTGCTGATAATATTACAAATTATAAATGCATAAAATCATCACATAATTGCTATTTTTTTTAACCAAATAGCATCATAAAATTGGAATTATCATGTCAGAAAAATTATATAAACATCAATAAAGATAAAAAAAAAGTATATATTTTTTTCAAGAAAAACAAATCCTATCTTAATTTTATATTAAATGGAACTAACATTTTGAAATTAAACAAATATAGAAATCAAAGCATTATTGCAGATGACAAATTCCCACATCATACAAAGTATTCTTCCAAAGTGTTTAGAATAGTTGATTGAAAAGAGGTTCTTTAATAAAATAGTTTTTAAACTTCTTTTTATGACATTAGTTTTACTTGTACTAAACTAAGACCATATCAGATTTATAAATGTATGCAAATTTTTACATGCAGAGTTTGGAATAATACCAAAAATATTCTTTTAACTCTTTAAAAATATTTAGTAACAATAATATTTTATTTTTTGCAAAAAAAAATTAACATTGTAAAACTACATTAGCATTTTTAAAAAAAAAAAAAATAATACATTGATATGTCTTTGAAACATATGAGGACATTTTATTATTAAAGTTACAATTGTTTAAGAAATTCAATAGTTTTAACTCCCAAATTATGTAATGCCTATTATTAACTTATTGCTATATATCATTTAACTATCAATTAATAGATGTAGTTATATTTATTGTTTATACACACTAAACATTCTTATACAATTAAAAAAAATATTATACTGCCTTTTGTATTTAGATTTTAACAATATAATCGAGAAATGCATTAATTTTTTAATAAATTGAATTAAAATTATTATTATTGTCGTCGTCGTCATCATCATCATCATTATCTTTTTCTGTTGATTATATGAAAAATATTTTGCTCATTCATAAAATTTTTATTCACGCAGTTATAAACAATATTTTCTTTTGAGGTGACTTTAATTAATTTGCATTAATATAACCTTATCTTGATTAATATAATAGTAAAAAAAATATGTATACACTAGAGGAAACAAATAAAAGAAATCAAAACAAAATAAAAAAAGGACATTAAAAACATATTACAGAAGATATAAGACCATATCTGTATTAAGTTCATGTTTTGAAGACAGATTAATAACTAGTCAATACAGAACTACAAGCAAGTAATAAAACTTATCAACAACAGTTAGCTATTACTTGCCATTATTAACCTTCTAGCATCTTAATTTTAGAGTTCCATCATAGAGTTCCATAATATTGAACTAAAGCAGTTCTCTATGAATTCTTTTAAAAAATCTGTCTTTTATGCTTTAGCAAAAAAAAAATCATAGTTGTTATAATAAACATTTTACCATTTTATATTTTAAAAAAATTTAAAATCATTAAAATAAAGTATTTCACTAAAAAACATCAATAACAACAACAACAAAAAAGCAAAACAAGTCTTTTATTGTTCATTTGTACAAAATAAGTATTTTTGCTTTATTTATTGATTATTTTAAAGTGACATGATTTTCTTAAAACGTTGTAATTATTGGTGGCGATTTCTCTTTAAGGAGGGTCCCAGCTATGATTCCAACAAATATAAGCAAACCCAATCTAGCGTTTGAGCGGAATTTTGAGGCACAGTCATCAGAACAATTCACATTTAACAGTCCAATCTGTAATAAATAAATACATAAAAATGTTTTTTTAAAATAAAAATAATCAATTTCAGTCAGCGAAACAAAACAAAAATTCAAATATTAATTACAATATCACCAAATAATATTTGATCATTGTTATTAGTATGCTAGCATTTCAGTATTTGTAATATCTATACTTTAATAAACTATTATTATTAATACCCCCCCACCATATGTATATGTTAAGGGGCTAGGTTCCCTATGTCGTTGATGCTGACAAAAACAAATCTATATATATATAATGATGATTATAATTTTATTCTTTTTTTTAATTAAATATATATTAACATGCACACATTGCATTTATTCTTTCATTAATTGATCCAAAGTAAATTTACTGTTAAATAAATAATTATCAGTAGGTTTTTTTTTTATATTACAGAATGCTATAGTTCTGATTAAAAGTTTTACTTTATCCACATTTAATTCTGAAATCATATATATTAGACTTATAAAAGATCTGCCAAAAATGTTCATAATAAAGCAATGTTTGTCTAAGAGGAGAAATTCAAGTTGTATTTTTCCTGTATTAAATAAATCTATAACCTTGTCCTCTAACATATATTTAATTCTGCCAGAGCAAGTTTATTGTTAAATAAACAATTATTAATACTTTTTCCGAATAGAGTATTTTTTACCACAGATACTTTGGTCCTGATTTAGTTTGCGCTCACGGCCATTTTGAAATCTAAAAACAACCGCTATCACATCCAACTGATAAATGATATAAATATTGAATAAAAGTACTTTAAAATTATATTTTAGAAATTAAAAGCTAGTAAAATAATATGCTTTATTTTATTAGAGATTTTTTAAATTTAAATTTACCTTCATAAAATATTTGAGACATGACAACGTAAAGTGCATGGAATTTGCAGGGAGGGGGAAGGATGGTTTGACCAATATGAAGTATTGGTCAAAAGTTGTAGAAGTCTTTTAGTATTTACAAATACTAAAAGATTATACTATACACCCATATGAAATAAAGTATATTTTTACTAGCTTATAATTTCTAAAATATGAATTTAAAGTACTTTTATTCAATATTTGTTATTTATTGGTTGGATGAGCAGTGATTTCTTTAGATTTCAAAATGGCTGTGAGTGCAAACTAAATTGGCACTGATACTTTTTTTCTGCCAGGGTGGTTATTTTAATTACTTATTATCAATTTGCATTCAGGATTTTTAGAGAAGTATATCATTTGGTGCTACTTCTATTTCATCTTATTTTATATATGTAGAATACAATTTTAAAAAATACATCTTAAGTAAAATTGAAATAATCAACTAAAAATAGATAAAAATTTATTTAATACATTAAATGAGGCTTTTATTTTTGTAGGAATTATATAAAGATGTTTCATCATTTTACAATCACATGATAAACTACTCTACATCAATTCTACCCAATGAACATTATTTAAATTATATTACGAAAAACACATGAATAGCAATATATATATATATATATATATATAAATATAAATGAATAAACATAGACATTTATTACAATCCAATTCTTTCAATTTACAAAACAAAACTACAAAAAATAATATTTTAATTATAACTTTAAAGTTTGCAGTAATCCAATAATGCCTACCCATCCTAATTGTAGTGGGTCTTTAACGATATATACAAACTCGTTTACATTTTCCTGAATATATAAAGTTTCATAAAGTTTTATTTTCTTGTAATTTTTAATATATTTTATTATGACTGGCACCTAAAAAATGAATATATGGCACTGATTTGGTATCCTTTCTATTAATTACTCTCTAATATTTCTTACCTCTTTCAAAGGCAGTCTTTCTTGTCTGACATATATATATGTTGATATGAAGATTTTCACAGGTTGCATATATAAAAGACATACTTTGCAGCCTCATCTGTGCTAAAAATTTAAATATTTATATACCGATGTTTTGATTTGATCACACAAGTCATCTACTGGACAATAAATGGTAGAAAGATGGTTGTAGAAGTGTTACAATCACTGATTTGAAAAAAAAATGTTAAAGTTCCACCAATAGCAAAAATGTTAAATTAAGAATGTTTTTTAAAAAAATCTTTCCAAATAGGAGGAAGTTTGCATGTATCATTTCGCTTATTGTTACAATCTGGCTTTTTAAGTATCTCAACGGTTTCTCTGATTTTGCACTGGTAGAAATTATCACATCTGGATATGATCCTGGTGCTACAAAAATCAAATTTATGATGTGAATCTATAGTATGGAGTGATAGTGCTGCTGCTGATGAGTGTTGTTTAGCAGCATTAGCATGTTCATCTTTCCTAACACTGATGTGATGATTACTTATACCTATGTAAGAAGCTTTACAATTTTTACATGAGATTTGATAAACACTATGAGATTCAAGAGGGATTGAATCCTTAGGCTTGGTTATTATATTGCTGATCTTTTGATGAGCAGAAAATGCTGTATTTATATTATAGAATTTTAATATATGTCCAATACTCTCTGTAGTTTCTTTTACACATGGAACACAAATCCTAATAGCTGATGTATCATTTTTTGGTTTCCTATTTTGTCCATTTTGGTCTTAAGGCTTGTTTAATAAATTTATAATAACTATTTGCTAATAAAACACTATTAATATGATTTATTTCTTCTTTCAGATGTGACTTATCTGAAAGGTTAATTGCTCTATTTAAAAGAGCTTTGGCTACAGAAACTATCTGAGTTGGGTAATTAAATATATTATTGAAACTCATTTCCCATTTTTATATATAGTGTTTATACTATTTTTTGTAATAATAACATACCTTTTCACCTTCTTTATGTCATTTACAGTAAACTTTAAAAAACAATGATAGTTACCAAATGACTAACATTGCTTTCTATCAGTTATTGTAAGTGGCATAAAGGATGTGAAAATTATGTTATTAAAACAGCAATATGTAAGCTGAAGTCATGAGATATTTTATTGGTATATTTTTGTATTATTAATATGTTTATTATTATTTTTTTTACTTTAATTTTTTTATAACTCATCTCTCTATCATCATTTTCAACTTCCACTTTCTGTCTAAATGCTTCTTCTACATTCAATGTTAACCTATCATTTTTAACTTAAATTCTTTCAAAACTAATATTTTTTGAAACCATAGCTGATATGAATTTGATCAATTATCACAATTTTTTTCTTTATCTTTAATATAATATTTAATAAGCATTTCCCCATTAATCACTTTTCTTTAAAAGTGTTTAAATATTATAACCCTTCTCTTCTTTTTCCATGGTATAATTAATATTGTATTTGTTATTATTATTATTCAATTCATAAATGCAATACTTCTACTATTTTCCATTACAATTATGCCATCAAATATATCTATGATATTCTTTAATTTTCTCATTTTAATGTTTTCTTTTTGCATCATTATATAGCAATTATATAATGTAAAGAAGCTATCAAAATAGATAAAACTCTCTATACCTATTGCCACTTAGTGTAAGCCAGAGTAACCATTGGATGCCAAAAGGCTTGTGCATAAAATTCCCATCTAGTGCCTACTCACCCAATATCCCCAGTTGCCTGTTTTGATAACAGTTATGAGCATGCATAGGAATGATCATGTGATGTTTATTGGCTTAAAACCAATCCTGCCTAATAGGATAGTGGTGGCTATGGTTATTAAAGAACCAAAGTCACCAAAATGTATAGATACTGAACTGAGTTCAGATCTATATGACTATATAAGATAATGAGCTTGGATTGAAAATATTACAGTGTTTTCAATTTAAGACTCATAGTTTTGTAGTTGAGTAGAGATAAAAGGTGGCTACTGGAAGGTTGCATTAGATCCTAAGATCTAGTGCAGTACTCTCAGATCGAAGGCTCCTCATTGATGAAGGACAAAGCCAGAAAATAGTCTGAAGATATTGGATGAGTAGGCAGTAGATGGGGATTTTATACACAAGCCTTCTGGCATCCATTGATTACTCTGGATTGTACTGAGTGGCAATAGGTATAGAGAGTTTTGCCTGTTTTGATAACAGTTATGAGCAAGCATAGGAAATGGTGATCATATAAAGAAGCTATAAATTTATTACTATTTTCAAATATTTCTACAAACCTTTCCAATTATTAAATATATGCTTGATTAAATTGACAAAAGCAGTATATAAACTTCAACTTTCTTACATTTAATTACCATTAAAATTTATATCTGCAGAGCTTCTTGACCACATTGAGACTCTAATAATCATTCATCAAGACTGAAACAATCTTTTTAATAACAAAATCCTCAAAAGCAATGTTGGTATAGTAGATATAATGCTATTACTTAATAAATATTGCAATATTTGTATTTGTATAAAATGGAACATTGGAAGCATCATTGTAACAGAACAATTTCATAAGCCCATATATCTAAAACAATTTCAAAAATTTTGAAAGTAATTTATAACATTTCTATATTTTAAAATATTTTTGAATATTCACTACAGCAAACAATCATTTCCATTTTTAAGATTACAAATAGCTTTTAATGTCACCAATCTGACTATCTTTGTCCAATTGTGAATGAGTAGATAAAATTGATATATCATTAAAAGTCATCATTTGAATTCTTGTATCATTATTCAAAAGATGATCAAAATACTTCTTCCATATGTTCAAAATATCACGATTATGATTTAAATTTTTCAGGTCTATGTTGATTAACGTGATCCAGCAAATAACTGGAAGTCATTTTGCAATTTCAACCCTCTAAATCATTCTTAAATCTTCTATCAGTCAGTAAACTTCCCTATTTTAATTCCTATATCATTTATAAAATTTTCATTTTATTATTTAGTCATTCATAGAATGTTAGATGTTTTATTAAATTTAATTAAATCATTAATAATATAGTTATTGATAAAAGAACAATCAGTGTTCTTCCTTTTAGTGAACTCAAGAAAACAATCACTTTTACTCACTCATGCCTATTTGCAAGTTTATATACTAAAATTAACAATTTGAATACTTTAAATATTGAAAGTTAGTTCAAGGTGCACTGTTGTTTTAAAAAATTAATATAATTTATCTACCAATATATTAGTAGTAGGATCTATTTATTTTAATGCAATTATAATTTTAATGTTGGAACATATTACCCTATAATCTATTCACTATTCTATGCCTATACATCTTTATGTAGTATTGACTGAATTCCTATACATGCTGATTTTTAATTATAATCCAATCCATAATATGCTGTTGTTTTAATCTTGGATGCATCCCAGTTTTCTATATTGATTTTTCTGTTCAAATAAAAAGATTATAACATTTATCTTAAGTTGTGCAAAAAAACTCTGTAATAGTAGACTATTATTTCCAAAAAATTCTACTATTTCTAATAGCCTTTAGATTAAAGTCTCAAAAAGTAAAAAAATGATCTTTTGTTGGTAATAATGCACTAACACTATTCTTTTTGGAGTATGGGCACAGATGTCATTGTACAAATAATTTTTCAAATCATTATTGTTTTATTATTATATCTAGAGATATTAAGGGAATAAGATATCAAGTGGCAAATCGAATTATATGTAGTCTTCTTTTAATCAGAGATCTATTTTTCTGCTTAAATTGCCACTCTTTGTTAAACAACTTTGCTAGAGGTAACTATATGACTTTTAAATCTGACATTAACTTTTTAACTACAAGCACTTCCCTATGGCCAGTCTAGAAGAGTAAAATCAAATAAGGTTACCCATTCATTATATCTATATTTAGAAAAAAAAAAGAAAAATATTTCTATTACCATCTGGTTTTGCAATTAATATCATTACTGATATTTCAGCTTAAAGAACTGCTAGAGAGATATTGGAAGTAAACTAACTGTATATCACCATTTTCTGATCTTTCACTTTTATCAGGAACATACACATTCATAAATAAGAATATCTAAACATAGTAATGTATTGATAATTATTTCCAATAATTTTACATCATAAGATATATTTCTTTTAACATATGCATTAAAACTTTTTAAAATTTTTTTTTTTTTACTATTATTAAGACAACAATCATTAGGGAATCACCCCTCTACACATGTGCCATATAGATTTATAATATTTGTATGTGTAGAGGGGTAATTACCTAATGGCTGTTACAAATTAAACATTGCACTAGATATATAAATAACTTATTATATATTATTAATGCAATAACATTATCAAAAAATCTTTCTCAGAACTTGACAAATCTAATATTGAAGCAGATGCACCAGGAAAATGGATGCAGGCATTATTGTATGAATCTATTTTTATTAACATTTTCATTTTAATATAATTAAGTAAATTCTCCTAATGAATTCAATACCACATATTTTCTTTTCAATTAATAAACAATTTTAATAAAATATTAAGGACAGCTACTTAGACACAAGCACTGTCCTCACATTAAGAAAAATTTGGTCATTCATTTTACTTTTCCAATCATCTTTATCTCCGACACTATCATATTTATTATTATTGTTATTGGATAACACACCTATTTCTATTATTTAAATGAATAATTCATCAAGCACACTGGTACTGTGCTGCTCATATTGTATAAGATGATCATTTTAAATTCCTTTTCTATGTTTTTCCACATTTATAATAGAGATGACATAAAAAAAGTTTTATATAAAGATACAATCATTTTTCAAAAGAAATTACTGTCCAAATTAAGTTCCAAGTGATTTTTTTTATTGATTGTATCTCATTCAACAAACCTCAGTCTGTTACATTTGTCCATATTCTGTTTTGCCAAAGTTGAAATTATTGCAAAGATTACATGTACATTCTTATTTTCATACATAAAAGATAAAATAAAGACTGCAGGACATGAATAAAAAATAAAAGTGCTAATGAATAATAATTAAAAAAAAAAGATAATTGAACTGACTGAAGATAGTAAATCAGTAGTTTATTCTAGTAAACACCCGTGAAGGCATATATTATGTGCATTTGTTTGAGATTAGCATGTATTACATACTATAAAATAGATAAATCATATACCTATGCATTTAGTTACTCAATAAACTTTGCCCAGATATGATTTTTAGTTAACATATAAATTTAATAAATAATAAAGTCATATTCAACAGTTATATAAATATATTAATAATAATTATACATGAAAATTATTTTTCTGTGCATGATTTGTAGCCTTTTATAATGTTAAACATCTATTTTAATATTATGATGTGATGTACTGTAGCTTCTCCTTAAACAAAGTCAAGAATCTCTCAGCAATTATGCCTAGAGAAATCAGTTAGCCACTTTATTTTCCATTCCCCACTCTAAGTTTTCCTATATTCTGCTCCATCCCATTTCCATAACATAATCTTTGTCAATATGCCCTTTATATCTAAATCCCTTTATCTCTTCTCAAACTCAGCATAAAAACCAATAATCCACTTTCTGTATAATCACTTTTTTCATATTTATTCTCCCATAACTTCATTATATGTGCCCTTTCTGTTTTTAAGCATTTACATTCAATTAACAGATGCCAAATATTTTCTATTCCTTTCTTACATAATTTACAGACTAAATCAATTACACAACTAAAACACCATCTAGTGCCCTATAATGGAAGTAAGATAAAAACATTAAGAAAATAAACCATCAGTAAAATAGAATAAACATTTTACATATAAAGATTCAATATAACTTCAAAGAATTGACTATATAACATAACAATATACAGAATAAATAATATGTAGATTCCACAATTTTATATATTCGACCTTATATAATTTTCTCATTTTAAATTGACCATTTGTTAATTAAATTTATTAAAGTTTTATAAAAATTATACAATTATTTAAGTTATGCTTAATATAATATGTTTCAAATATTTGTCTTCTATCTGAATCTTTAATGCAACTTAAAGGTTTAATATTTTTTGTAGCATCCATTTTATTTCCATACATTAAGTAATGAAAATAGAAAGCAGGTTTATTATCTCATTTATTAATTGCATTGTTGTGCTCTTTGGTCCTTACCTCTAACAGTTTCTATGCTTAAAATTTTTAATAATGGCCATCTTTTGTATTAAAGCATAAATAAAATGTAGCTGATTTATACAAAAAGAAATTTATTAAATTATATAAAGATTATGGATGTAACCTTATAATTATTAAAAATATACTTTTTAATTCAAAAACATCTATATTAAATGATAACATTTCTATGCAAAATGATTATAATGATGATAGTAACAGTAGTTCAAATAAGAAATGGATCAAAATTTCATAATATCCCCAAATTAGTAATATGTTAATAAAAATTATATTAATAAGCATATAAATATTGAATGGCCAAATAGTAAAAGTCTGGATAAATTAATAGGTAATTATAAATTGAGAGATAATGTTAAGTATAAAAAAATCAGATATAAAATTAATTGTGATCATTATAATATGATTTACTATGATCATACAAGGAAACAATTAGAGGTAAGAGCCAAAGAACATAATAAAAATGATAAATCTGCTTTATACATTCACTACTTAACATATGGCCATAAATTCTTCAAAAATATTAAACCATTAACTTACATTAACGATACAAATAGAAAACGAATATATGAAATATTTTATATTAAGCATACTAAAATAATTGTATACATATTTATAAAACATCAAACAATTTATAGTTATCAACTGGTCAATTAAAAATGAATGAAAGGTAGTATATATAAAATTTTATTGTTTGTGTATTATTTATTATTATGTTATATGGTCAATTCTTTGAAGTTACAACGAATCTCTATATGAAAAAAATTATCCTACTTTTCTAATGTTTTATTTTATTATTGTTAATTAACTTTCATTATCAAACACTAGTCTACATGATGAGATTTATCACTTAAAATGCTTAAATAAGACTAGGAAGGATGTAACGAGGTTTATGGTTATATAGACAGTGTGTAAATGTGATATGAAGTGAAAAAGTGGTTTCTAAGTGTAGATAGTTTAAAAAGAAAGTAATGAGAATTGGAGCAAAATGTAATTGAGGAAGATAGGATAGAATATGGTTTTACTGGAGTGACAAGAGATATGCATAAAAAAATTAGTAGTGCAATAGAGATGGTTATCCAAAGAATAAGTAAGATAGAGGAAAACGTAAAGAATACAAAAGCAAAATTAAAATCATTAGAGATGAATTGTAAGCAGATAAAGGAATTATTGAGTAGAAATGATAAGAAAGAAGTAGATACAGAAGTCCAGAAGGTGATAGAGAACATTATGGATGAAGTAGAAAAAGTAGACTATGAGACAGTATTGATAGAAGATTTGCTAATTAGAGAATGTGGAAATATAATTGCAAGGAAAAATAGAAACAGGTATGTAAGATTATGTTTGCCTGGAGCTAGAATTAGGAATGTTACAAATAAGGTAAAAAAATAAGGGAATAGAGATGTGCATGTTATGGTAGGGAGTAATAATTTGTCTGAGACCTCAGAGAGAGTAATGGATGAATACATAGAATTGATTAGGAATTTGAGTAAGATTAAAGGAAAAGTAGAAACAGTTGGATTATTACTAAGATGTAACAAGAGGTATATGTTAGAGAGGGCATGTTCTATAAATGAGAGATTAAAACAATTGTGTGAGAGAAATGAGTTTTAAGTGGCAATGTTATCAGAAAGAAGAAGAATGGATGGAATGTAAGAAATAATAAACAGGTAGCTGATTTAAGTATAAATGTAGATGTGGAGAGGGAATGGGTCTGTAAAATTAATGGTAAGCAAGTTATTAATAAATGTAATGGAGAAGAAAGAGTCTAAATAATTTATAAAATAATAGTTAGGAAAAAAGAAATTGTTAAAATTGGATATTTGAATATGCAATGTAGTAGGAGACCAGAAAACTTGCTGGAATTAAACAAAGCTGTTAAAAATGAAGAGCTTGAAGTACTAGCAGCAGTAAAAACATATCTAAGAGAAGAAAAACCTATACTGAAAGACTTAGTAGAGCAGAGTATAAATAGAAAAAAAAAGAAAAAAGGATGATGGTATAGGAGTTATGTAAAAAATATTTAAATACTGTTAAATGTCAAGAACATTTGTGATTTGAGAGAGTGGATAGTGGTTGTAGCGTATATAGCCACCAGAGATAATCAAACTATAATGGAATGGAAAAGTAACATATATGAATGCCTAGTTAAGGAAAGGAAAAGAGAATAATGATTATAAGGAATA
The DNA here is from genome assembly GCA_028023455.1 of Epiperipatus broadwayi. Taxonomy (NCBI): domain Eukaryota; kingdom Metazoa; phylum Onychophora; class Udeonychophora; order Euonychophora; family Peripatidae; genus Epiperipatus; species Epiperipatus broadwayi. The sequence continues at coordinate 10,089,208 of JAQFVV010006222.1, forward strand.
TGAATAGGCATATTGAAGAAATTGATGATGTAGATAACAAGAATGGACAGCTTTTGAAGAATTTTTGTCAGAGAGTTAATTTGAGCATTGGAAATTTGTCAAATATTTATGAGGGACAATACACATGATCTAGAAATAATATATTTCACACAATAGATTATGTATTAGTAGAGAAAAAGGGAATGAATAAAGTATGGAGAATTAAAGAGTTTAATAATGAAGAGAGAGTCTATAATAGTGATCATAATTTCACTATAATAAAATTGGTTAGTAATGTGATAGAAAATAGTAATAAAAGTAAAAAGGATAATGAAAGATGTGGCTGGAGATGAATGATAAACTACTAAACATCACATGATAATTTTTTAGAATGAATGATAAGAATAAGTTAGGAGAATATAAAATAAAAGTTGAAGAAACCATAGAAGAGTTGGTTGGGAATGAATATAAGGACTGGTGTGGTGAAGTAGAAAAAGTGACAAATAGAATTTTAGGTGAGAATATTCAGAAAAATAAAAGTAATAGAAAAGTGAGAGTTATTAAAAGAAAAAAAGAGAGAAAAAAAGCATGCAGAGAATATAAGTGTGCTATTAAAAACAAAGAAAGTGACAAAGATGTTAATGTTAAATGGGAAAAGTATTTTTTAAAAAAGAAGTTAGCTAAAATAGGTAATTATATATAGAGAATGAAATTGAATAGTAAATTGCTGGAGGATATTAATAAAAGTGGAAGGGTAAAAAATTTTGGAAATACATTAAAAAAAGAAATATAGGAAAAATAAAATTACTAGATGATGAGGGGAAAAAACGTAGCTCTAGAGAAGAATTAGAGACAATCTTAAATAAATATGTAATAGATATAGAAAAGATGTTAGATGTGAAGAACAGAGTGATAACAAATATGAAAGCATACAGTAATGTAAATATTAGGTTTACAGAAAATGAAATGAATAAGGCAGGGAAGAAATTAAAAATGGAAAGGCAAAAAGTTTGGATGGATAGGCAACAGAGATGGTAATGAATTTAGAACATAGGGCAAAATTGAAAGTATTATCATTTTAATAAGATAGCACAGACGGGAGATTTTGTGGATAGTTGGAGGAATACAAGAGTAAGGCTACTATTTAAACAGTAAGAATCATTGAAAGTTAAGCATTTATAGATCAATAGTGGTAACATCAGTGTTATATAAAGTTTTTACATATATGGTGGCTGGAAGAGTGGCAAAATGGATGGAAGAAAATAGTATAGTAGGAGAAATGCAAGGATATTTTCAATTGGATCAGCATAAAGGAGATAGTTTATTTGTAGTTACACAGCTTATAGATATGAGTAGAAATACAAATAGACAGTTATATATGATTTTTATAAATATAGAGAAGGTGTATGATAAGAGTAAATAGAAATAGATTATGGGTAAGTTTAGTAAATTTGGGAATGGATGGAGCCTTAGTGGATATTATTAAGAGATTATATGAAAATAGTTACTATACATATTACATATCAAGTAGGGAATATAGAATCAGTTAAAGTTAAAAATGGGGTGGAACTAAGGCAAGGATACCCTATGTCACCTATTTTGTTGTATTTGAGAGAAATGAAGAGAGCAATAGAAAGACTAGGATGAGGGGTAGAGATATCATTAATAGATAGCAAGAGAGTATATATATATTATTGGGTCTTTTATTTGCAGATAATGTTTTCTTGTGCACAGAAAGAAAGGAAGATATGGAAGTTATGCTGAGAACATGTACAAGGATGGGTAAAAAAAGGGAGATTAAATTTAGTGAAGAAAATTCAAAATTTAATGATGAGCAATACTGGGGAAAGAGAAGAAAAACATTTTTTATTGGGGAATATAAAGTTAAGTGTGGCGAATAGGTATAACTAATAGGGAAATGTCTTAAGTAATCAGATAAATTGCTTGAATGAAGGGGGAGAAAAAACTGATAAATGTAGCAATGAAAATACAAATATTGATAAAGAAATTTACAATGTTTTCATATAATAAATATGTTGTAACTAGAATTGTATGGAAAGGAGTGGCAGTAGCAGGGCTAATATATGGTAATGATGCTTTATATGTTAGTAAAAGGATATTAGATTACTTAGAAAAAGTACAAAGAGAAGTAGGAAGACATGCATTAGATGCAGATGTGTAGATGGCAAAGAAGGCAATTCAAGGAAAAATGGGATGATCAAGTTTTTATATGAGAGATGCAATAAAAATGTTCAGTAGATTGCAATTTATGAATAATAAGAGAATAGCCAAATAGTATTTAATTGGGTTATGAGTATTGGGCTGGCAACAAGATGGGTGAGAAAGATAGTACGGAATGCAGAAGATTTGAATAAAGAATTTATGTCAGTATACTTATACAAAAGGTGGGATGATTGTGTTAGGAGAATTGTTGAGCATTATAGTGGTAAGGAATGGAATAGAAGAATAGATCTATTAATAAAAAATAGGGAGTTGGAGAGATGGGGAACTAGTATGGAGAGTAAAAAGAGTTTATATATATATATATATATATATATCTTTTAACAGAATATATATATATATATATATATAAGTTAACAGAATATTTGGTGGGAGTTAATTTATGATAATAGCAAGGAAGGCTCAAATAAGAACTTTAGGAACAAGGGATGATTTAGCCTGCAAGTTATGCAAAGAAGGCATAGAAAATAATAGGTATTTGTTAATTGAATGTAAATGCCTGCAAGCAGAAAGAGTATAAATAATGAAGTTATGGAAGAATAAATATAAACAAAGTGATTATATAAAGAGTGGGTTTTTGCTTTTTATGCTGGGTTTAGAAAAAGATAAGGGAGATTTAGATATAAAGGTCATGGAGTTGACAAAGATTATGTTGTGGAAATGGGATAGAGCAGGATAGAAAAAAATAGGGGAATAACTTTGGGTGGGAAATGGAAAGGGAAGATAAAATGGCTATGGGCACGGTAGCTGAGAGATTCTTGACTCTGAAAAAGGAGAAGTCACAGTGCATCTTATCATCACAACATTAAAATAGATGCTTAACATTTAAAAAGGGCACAAAACCACATGCCAAAAAGACACTTTATGTGTAATTCTTATTAATTTATTTATATTGCTGTTGTATATGATTTTTTTTATTTATTTATTATAATTTATATGAAAGAACAGCATAATGGACTTCATTAATTTCCATTTTTGATAATATTAGTTAACAGTCATAATTCTTTATATTATATATATACACGCACATGTACACGTACACATTCAAAACAATTCCACGTACGCAATTTGGCACTGTATTTAAATTTTATTTTGATATTTAATTTTGAAATAAACTTTTCTTAGCTTCTTTAGTAATTGCTATTACGCACCACAACTAAAAATAACTTTTTCTTTATGAAGAGTACAATATAATTGAGAATACTTTCTCGGTCCACTTGATATTCATTTGAAATTCGACTTTTATTAAAGCATGGACTGATGGTTTGCATTATAAAATTGCAAAAATTTTGCCAATAAGCCATTTACTTTTTTTAGTTGTAGTTTTTTAATGTAAGTAATAAAATGGAATTTTAGTTACAAAAGAGTTGGTATTTTGCTTTTCTGAATGTCAAATGAAAACAACAACTCAAATATGAATTTGAATGTCAAATTTTATTATAAATAACAAGCAATATTATAAAATTATTAAAAAAATGTCAAATGAGAAGTAAAGAAAAATATTAAAGATCAATATATATATATATATAATTAATTAAAGTTAATGCAGTTATTTTTAAACAAACAAACAAAAAATTTAATATATTGCTTTTTTTAAAAAAAATCTCTCTTAAATATTCTGATAATATCTTCAATCATTGCCTAATAAATGTCACTATAGTCAATTTTTTAAAATATATTTATTTAATTATTTTTCTTGATAAAAGCAATTTATAAAATAATGAATCTGTTTTTACTGTGTGCGAAACTCAGATCTATATGGGAATATTCCATCAAATTTCAAATCAATACTTTTTTAGTTATACTGTTTAAACATTTATATACAGATTAATTTTTGTTTTTTAATTTCACATTAACCCTTAATGATCCCATACCCTCATATAAATTTGTCAGCTGTTAATTTAAAACATGTGTCATGAATTTGGGCATGTGTGTCTACTTTCTTATAATTGCTATATGCAGAGAATCACTTGCAGGTGATATTCTGTATAGTTTAATTCTTAGTATATCTATTATATAATATTTCACTTGACCAAACACTTTACTACAATACTTTATTATCTAATCTTTATGAGGTATCTGATGTTGGCACATAATTGTTGTGCAACAAATTTAAACTTGAAATTTTAATCAGAAGATAAATGCCATTTTTTTTTGTAAAATATTTGCATTTTTAATGCTTTTGGTAGTAAGTTTTTGTGAAAATGTTGCAGACTTCTGAATCTTCAAAAAATATGTGGATTAATCAACACTATAAAATGTTTGACTGGTTAAAGTTTTTAAAAGAATTGGTCAAAAGCTTAGCTATATATCACTCAGTGAAAAAGAAGATATAAAGAATACAAATCTAGTCATATGAAAGTGCTTCCAACCACTTTACTTGGCACTGATGAAAAAATCTGCTACTGCAATCCTAGAGCATTAAATTAAAGAATATTTCATGCATATCCAAAATAGCATAAACAATTCTGTCTCAAATATACTAAAAAGTTGTGCCAAAATTGCATAACTAATAATTAACAACAATAGTTTTATTCATTAAATAATATCATAAACTAACACTGTTAAAAATTCTTTTTATAAAATATAAAAGTGATAGTTTAATTTTATTAATAAAATCATATATAACCTTAAAATGTTTATTTTATTGATGACTATCATTAATTTCCCGATGATATGCAAGATTGGCCTATAGTAATTATGTACTTTTTATAGATCATAGAGATTGAGAATTAAATTAATTTATTTAAAATCAATAAATTTATTTAAGAACTGTTGCTGCCAATAATAAGATAGAAGTTAAAAAAATTAATAATTCTGTGATGTTAATCCTTTCTCTTTTTCTTAGGGCTTTCTTCTGACTCTAGATTTCTTTCTGTAGCCTTAAATAATAAGTTTCCTATCCACATTATTGCCATAAATATCTTCAGTTATATCATATTAGTACATTTTACAACATGTTTTTAATTTCATAACATTTCCCCCTTTTTACTTTCTAAATTTTTGAATCTTCTGTCCTTTGTATTTTTAATACACTATTAGAATGTTTATTTCAATTTATGCAAGAATATATTAAAATATAATCCTCAATAAAGTCATTTACATATTTTATTATTTGTTTTAATTAATTTATTCAATATCTTTTTATGATAAAAAATCAAGTCAGATGTCAATAGTTATATATTAAATAAAGTGCTGGGTTTGTCCTAGTACTTTTAATCTAATGCATGAATATCCTCACTGCTGATGCCAGAAACAGAAACTGGTCTGGGGTTGAGGATATTCTCAAAGCTTGTTAAGAGCTTATTTTGTGAACTCTTTATAAAATATCTTTATTAATATTTTTTGTTCTCATCCATAAATTTGATCTTAGCATTTCTCATGTATAAATGATTACCACCTCTTTTCATTATTTCACCATCATCTGATATCCACATGTTTCTTCCAAGTTCATATCATCTCATTTCTTTTTGTATCTTATTCAAAATCTTTGATAAAATATACAGATAAAATACTCAGCATAATTTTCATGAGATAGAGTACAGTCATGAGATTCTACTTATGTTAAATCTAATATAAGCTATGCTAATTGTTTAACCCACCATCTATTTTTATTATGTTACTTCAATTTCTTTTTCCATTCTTATAAACATCATTTTATTATTTTAATATCCAAATAACTATATTACACTACTTCTTTCATATAATATTATTATTTTCTACTAATTTTTATCTTTCTTTAATTTATTAATTAATTATCAGTATTTTAAATTTTTTCTTATTAAAATTTTATATCATTTTTTATTTATTTTTTAAGACATGTGTTAAATAACACATTCATTTTCCTTTAATCATTATCAACGAAAAGCATATCTCCAGCAAAATATAATGCTGTAACTTGTATTTTTCATTATGTATTAAGACTTAGGCATTCCATACCCTATATTCTACCTTAATAATTTATTTCATAATTCCCATAAATAGTAAAGAGCAATATTGCTTTAGGTCTATTTCGATATCCTATGATTTATGACAATTTTTATTATATAGTTTTTTTAATAACTGAAATAAATTAATTTCCATTCCTCTGTTTGTAACCTTTTCTAATCATTGCCATATTTTTTTTCATTACTTAAAAAAGCTATATATACTTCCTCATCCAATCTATAATTCATCTTTATAATATGATAACCAATTTTTCTATTATTTTTAAATTCTCACTCTATTTCTCATATATTTGTATTTTTCATTCATAACTTAAGTTTATTTTCAATAATATAAAAGAAGTCTTATACTTAGATGATGTTATCACTACTGCTCTATAATCTATTTATAATTACTGAAATCTCGAACATTTTTTTTCATTTCCCTTGTATTCTTTTATATCTCTGGAGTATGAGTCTCATTTGCAATGTATTTAAACAATTTAATGATGATATTAAGTTAAAGATCTTTATTCAAATTTTATAGGCATTTCATCTGTCAGTTTATTTAAGCCTATAGTTTTTCCCCTTTTAAACATTCCAAAAGCTTATATTCTTCTTCTTAATTATAATTCTTTTTTTCTTTATTTCTATATTTAATGCAAACCTGAAAAAAAAAAGTACATTTTTAGGAATGAATTAAGGGATGTACATAAAATGCACTTTCAAATCAATTGAATGCAACAGATAACATTAATCATAAATAAACTAATAATAAGGGCTAGCTTTATGCTTACACAGAATAGGCAATGTCTCAGAAGTTAGAATTTAATGGGCACTAAGTCACTAATGTATAAAAAATATAAGTAAAATAAAAAAAAAATTAAAGGAATAAAAACAATAAAACAATATTGAATAATGTTGTACAGTAATATATCATTGCTTTATTTTTCAAGGAAAATATCACTTGTAATAATACAAGAATTTTAATTTGTGATCCACCAAAAAGTGGTTTGAATAAACTGATTGCTTTGTTACTATACGAAAATGACAATAATCTTTTGGAAATGGTTCCATTTATTTTTTTAAAAAAATGACTTATTTAAGAGTTCAGATAAAAGCATACTGTCTTGTATTGGGTCAGTTTTGGGATAAAAGGCCACTGCAGACATAAATATTCAGGCACTGCATAATTTGATTTGATTGTGATAATAATAATATTTTAATAGAAAAGTAATGCTATCAAATCTGAACAAAAAACGAATTTATTTATGATGCTTCTCCAAAATTAAAGATACAAACTAAATTCTGTTAAGAAATTAAAACAATGATGATCAAATGACTAAGTGGTACTGCTTTGGAGAATGAACCTGTCCTTAAACAAAGAACAACCTTCGTTCACACACACACACACACACACATATATATATATATATTAGAAGATATGATTCATTTCAAAAGAGCTTGTTAAATGAAATTTATACTTTAGTTTAATTATTAAACACAAAAACGAAGCCTTTGTAAAAAAAATAATAAAACGTAAGACTAGTCATTAATATGCAAACAAGGTGCAAATTACTATTGTTGAAGTTAAGGTAATATCAATCCAGTTGTGCTCAAAAGAAAAACTATATTCACTGCTAATTACAGCAATTAAATAACCATGGACTAATAAAAAGATATTAATTTGCAAATCAGCAAGGCTGATTATGCAAATAAGTATTAACTAAGCATTCTTTATATTGTAAAAAACACATAATCTCAAAATATATTCTTAAACAAAATTTATTAGAGCTACATATCTAATTTTTCTTTGTTTATAAAAATTATATTCCACATAAAATGATAAATTTATTGATATTTTAATTACCACCAAATGATGATTACAATGCTTGTTAATTGGTGATAATACTTTATTATCTGGGTATCTGTCATTTCACAGAAAATTTATTGAACACACATTACATGCTCAAAATTCGATATATATATATACATAAAGAGAATGTTTATGACGAAGTTATAAAAATAGAGGTTAGAATAAACTGGATGAAGGGTAACCAAAAATGTCAAACTACTGCCTATAATAATGATGAATCTTTCTGTTATAATACATTATTGTTTAGTAAAAAAAATAATCAAATGATTAATTGATTATGAGAATCACATAACATATAAAAAGGTGGAAATGATAAAATTCCACTCATGAGACCATTTTCAACTTGCTTCAAGATAGAGAATAAGACATACACTTCTACCAGTGTCCTATAATTCCAACTGTTAATAAAATATTTTGGTCAAATGTTTAAAATACTATCTTTTGTTGTATGCACAACAAAAAAAGTGAACAAATCAATTGTTAAACAGATTAGACTTAAATTATTATCTAAAACCTATGTAATTAGCTTTCAATTATCTTATTTTGGTCATATAACAAGACTTTTTAATCTATTAAAAAATAGGCAATGTTTGGAAAGGCTGATAATGAAAAAAAAAGAGGGCAACCAAGAATAAAGTGAAAAGATTTCATAGTCCTGAACTTTTCAGCTTAAAGACCCAATAAAATGATAGTTCAACCTGAAGAAATGTTTTTATATGTTCACAGGAAATGATGTTATCTTAATAGTATATGATAATAATAATGTGAGTTATATTTAAATCCTAGTTGCCTGCTTTATAAGTGAAGATCAATTTTGTGCTATTTTTCAAAACATCAAATCCAAGTAAAAAGTCCTGTTATTCTATATTATTTATAATGTATTGATAATAATAAAAATAATAATACTAATTATTATTATTAACAATATATATACTTATTAAAACAGGCAAAACTCACTATACGTATTGCTATACACAGCAAGCCAGAGTAATCAATAGATCTCAGAAGGCTTGTGCATAAAATCCCCATCTAGTGCCTACTCATCCAATATCCCCAGACTAGTTTCTGGCTTGTGGCCTTTGTCAGTGAGGAGCCTTGGATCTGAGAACACTGCACCTAGATTTTAAAAAACTAGTTTGGGGATATTGGATGAGTAGGCACTAGATGGGGATTTTATGCACAAGCCTTCTGGCATCCATTGATTACTCTAGCTTGCTGTGTGTTGCAATACATATAATGAGTTTTGCCTGTTTTAATAACAGTTATAAGCAAGCACAAGAAATGGCGATCATGTGATGTTATTGGCTTAAAATATATATACTTTATTAAAATTAAGTTTATGCTAAGTTGTTTTTTTTGACTTTAAATAATTTACAACTCCCATTATTAAAGTTTACTTTTAATTAAACCAATATTCATTGATAGTACTGAAAATGGAGCACAATCACACTTAAGAGCCAGATTTCCAACTCAGCTCATTATTTGTAAAGGTTTGAATTCTATATCCCAGGGCAAAAAAAATATCTAATCTATGATAATACATCTATACAAATTTCACTATCACAGGTCATTAAAAGTTAAATGCTTTCTCTGCCCTGGGATTTATAATTTAAACCCTTACAAATAATAAGATGATTTTAAAATCTGGCTTTTAAACAAGATTGTTTTATTTCCAGCATTGTCAATGAATATTGGTTTATTTAAAAGTAAGCTTTAAGAATGAATGACAGCCATTTTTTTAAAACATTTATTAATATGGAATATTGAGTAGTCATAGCACATGAGTGGAAGAATAATTTTCTTCCATCTAAATTAAATAACATATAAGTAAATATTTAATAAATTATATATAGACTTTAAATATTTTTACTTTAAATATATCTATTTAAAAAATTAACACGTTATTGTATTGAATTAGAAAGTGTATTCTATTAGGTACATTGAAAATATAAAAACAACATGTGAACAAATTATATAATAGAAGTAACAATTCATCATTTATGTTAATTGAAGATAAAAAGTGAAGTAGATAAAGTAAAATAGGTTAGTAGATACAATAGGTTCAGCATTGACCTCTGTTCATTTATGAAGGCAAAGGGCAGAAAATATCTAGATATGTAAATATTATAACACTGATATCTGATTTCCATTGAATATTCAAGATTAAAATAAATGACTCTGAAATAGGAGAAAAAGCCCTCTCGGAAACATACATTTTGAGTATACTAAGAAAATATATCTCATTTTCCTGATAAAAACTTTAAAAAAAACTTTAAAGAAACTGAATAATGGTAAAGCTAAAGAACTGATGAGCTAAAAATATTTGACAAATGCAGTTGATATTTGTAAAATCATCTACAATTCAGGCAAAAAAAATCTCTAGATTTTCTTTGAATAATTACAATTCCTATAAAAATAAGGCCTAATGCAATAGTGTAATGATTTTAAGACAATTATTTTAAGGTTACTTCAACTAAGATGATTTCCAGAATCACAAGGAGGTGGATTTTACATACATCAGATTCATTTATTTTTTTGTGAAAAGTATGGATTTAAAAAAGATAGATATGTGATGCAAATTGAGTATTAAGACTTATTGCTGAGATAAATTAGGTTATTTGTTGAACATTTTGAAAAGCATAAAGCAATATTTGAATAAGATATTATTATACCTCAACTTACCTGCACCTAATGAACTATTCCAGTTTCCATTTTATTTTAATCAGATTTACTGAGCATCTTCATCCATTGCCTTTTCCTGCTATACCTCAACTAACATATCAAGTTCATGGTAGAGCAAACCTTATTGTACATATTTGTAAATATATTGTATATATACATTAAAAAATATTCTAATTTTATTTATACAAGTCTGTGTTTATGACATTCATATATAAACCCAACAGAGACATTTATTAGAAAATTAATATGACACAATATTTGTTATATTTAATGCATTTCTTATGAAAAATTAAGCATAAAAAAGATGCAAGGCAGAGCATTATTGATAATGATGAAGTTAGTATTAGAAGTAAAAGGTTTCATTGTATTACATTTTCAAATAATATGGCAATATTAGCACAGATAAGTTTAAGATGCTATTATATAGAAATATGTAAAATATTTGACTGATTTATATTTTTGAATATTTAGATAGATAGATAATTGATGACAGAAGTAATAATTAGTAAATTAGAATCATAATTAAGATAACTAAAGGTTTTAATAAAAGCAAGAGTTAGTTTAGAGACTGCTGAAATTATGTTTTAAAACGAGATTATTAAAAGATTTAATGTAAGATAACACTTTTTATGAAATGCAGATGCAGAAAATCGTTGAAAAAAAGAGTAGAGAAGATTGAAAATTTGAAAATGAAAGAGATATTGAAAAGATAAAATTAGCAATGTAAGAATGATAAAATATATAACTGGAAAAAGTTTATGTAGTGAAAAAATTATAAGAAAATAAAAAAATTGAACAGATAATTTGAGTAAGAATATTACAAAAGATATGTCTAAAAGAACTATGGAGAATAAAAGAAAGACAGTAAAAATAAATAAATTGACAGGTAGATCCAAGGAAGATAATAGTTATAAGTATTTAAAGAGTACAACAATGTTAGAAAGACTAGAAAAAGCACATTTTGTTTGAAGTGAAAGTCTCATCTTTTAAAAAATAACATGGATATTTGGCATGTGATAATAAAATCTGAAAAAAAAATTTTTTTTTTGGATACAAACATGTGTTTCTTCATGTGAATGTGTACACGCTTGTTTATAAAAGTATGAGTAAATATGAATATATATTTTTTAAAAAAATACTGACATATTTTAAATATTTTTACTATTGTTAAACTACAAATATAATTATATACAAAAAAATCTCATCATAATATTAAAAAAAAAATCTGTTAAAAGCAATTGTCTTCCTCTACTCTAGAGCCATCTATCGTAAGTTTTGGATAACTAATGGATATTAGATTGTAGTGCTAATATAGTATTAGGTGCACTAATTCAAAGTATTTGCTGATGAAGTTTATGAGCCATAAACTGGTCTGCGAATGTGAATAGTCCAGCACTGGCTGCAGATATAATAGCATTAAAATTACTATTGATTGATTACTCAAACCTATAACAAATGCTTCTAAAGGAGCACCCAAAAGCATCTGAGAAACTAGTCCTTGCATTGTCATAGTTCACAATTCAATATTAGCTATTATATAAAATACTTTATCTTATTTAACTAATGAGCTAATGGAGAATGCTTAAGAACTCTCATTCAAAATATAAAACTAAATTAATCATGTAATTGGTTGTTACCATCTAAGTATTTCAACTATTACTAATTTTCTTTTGTTTCTATAACAAATTAATAGAAACTTAGAAACATTACATCTGGATACCAAATTCCAAGTTAATGACAAGTTTCAATTTTTTAAAAATATAAGTGGTTATTTAATTGAGCTAAAAGCCCAGTAGAATATAAATGACATTTATTGATGCTTCTGCAATTATTTCATATTTTGAAAAAGTAATTTTAAAAAGACCAATTATGGATATTATAAACAAAATCTTCATTAGTGAGATAAAGTTATTTATTAGAAACAAATGTATTTAAAATAAGATCTTGAATCTATTATTGAAAATAAATTATTTTATATTAAAACAATAAATATATTATATATAGAGCTCACAAAACAAACTCTTAACAAGCTTTGTAGAATACCCCCAACCTCAGACCAGTTTCGGCTACTGGCATCCTCAGTGAGGTGCTAGAATATTCAATCATTAGATTAAAAATACCAGGACAAGACCCAGCACTTTATCTAATGTATAACTATTAAGTAAAAACTCTGAAATTTTCAGACACCCATATGTCTTCCAATCCAGCTATCAAACTCAAATAGCCATATGGATGTCTGAAAATTTCAGAGTTTCTACTTAATAATTATACATTAGATAAGGTGCTGGCATTGTCCTGGTATTTTTAATCCAATGATTGAAATATCCTAGCACCTCACCGAAGATGCCGGTAGAAGAAACCGGTCTGAGATTTGGGGTATTCTACAAAGCCTGTTAAGAGTTTGGTTTGTGAGCTCTACATATAACATTTGTAAACACAAGCTTATTAAATTATTAAGCATCACATGATCACATTTCCTATACTAGCACATTAATTGTTGATAAACAGAGCAAAACTCTCCATAGAGTATTGCCACCTGTGCCAAACAGAGTAATCAATGGATGCCAGAAGGCTTGTGCATAAAATCCCTATCTAATGCCTACTCATCCAATATCCCCAGACTAGTTTCTGGCTTGTGGCCTTCGTCAGCGAGGAGCTTTGGATCTGAGAGCACTGCATCTAGATCTTAGGATCTAATGCAACCCTCTAGCAACCACCTTTTATCTCTACTTAACTACAAAACTATGAAAATGAAATTGAAAACACAAAAAATATTTTCAATCTAAGCTCAATAGCTTACATAGTCATATGGGTCTGAACTCAGTTCAGCACCCATACATTTTGGTGTCTTTGAATCTTTTACAACCATAGGATAGTGGTGGCTATGGTTGTAAAAGAGCCAAAGACACCAAAATGTATGGGTGCTGAACTGAGTTCAGACCCATATGACTATATAAGCTATTGAACTTAGATTGAAAATATTTTTTGTGTTTTCAATTTCATTCTGTAGTTAAGTAGAGATAAAAGGTGGTTGCTAGAGGGTTGCATTAGATCCTAAGATCTAGATGCAGTGCTCTCAGATCCAAAGCTCCTCGCTGATGAAGGCCACAGCCAGAAACTAGTCTGGGGATATTGGATGAGTAGGCATTAGATAGGGATTTTATGCACAAGCCTTCTGGCATCCATTGATTACTCTGTTTGACACAGGTGGCAATACTGTGTGGAGAGTTTTGCTCTGTTTATCTTATTAAATTATGTGACATCTGACTTGATTTTTTTTGTAACAATGAATATAAAACGCCATCAACCATTTTGCATCTATTGAATTAAATGTTCTTAACTTGACTGTTTATGTATGTAATTTAGCTACAATGAACTGGAAAATCATAATTGAATGATCTTTTCTTTAGCATAAAACAGTGTGAAAAAGATCAACACTAAAAATATTTAGCTAAGAGAAGGAAAATTATTTTTTAAGAGTTAGAAACATCTGAAGGCATTGCTTAACATGAAACAACTAAAGATCACTGAATATATATTTATTTAAGAGAGACATAAATAAAAAATATATAAAATTAATTTAAAAAGTAGGCACTAGATGTCATTATTGACATAGGTAATTATTATCACTTGATGTATCCATGGCTTTCCTCAGATTATTAGATTAAAAGAATGTAATGTACTTGATAATTATAATATATTTAAATAATATTTATATGAAATAATAATACATGAGATATTAACAGCAGTAAAAGTGACTATTGTAACACATTTTTATAAACAATGATATAAGCCATTTTAAATGTTGTTGATAAGTCATGTATTATTATTATTTCATGTAAATATTCTTTAAGTATATTTTAATTCTGAAGAATTACATTACATTGTTTTATTTTACTAACATGAGCAAAGACAATACATGGCTTTGCACACATTAGTAGAATAATAATAATAAAAAATATAATGCAATTGATTATTAAAATATATTTCTAATTTATATATACAAGGAGTATATATTTTGAGCAACAGAAATTTTTTAATGCTTTATTATCTAAATTCCATTTTTAATGCATTGAATCCCAGATAAACATTTCCCTTGTTATTTCTCTCCATTTCTCTAGTTGTTCCAATGCCATTACTAGAAACTTTGATAATTGAAATATATTTGCATAGTCCACTTTTGAACTCTAGCAGTACCCTTACATTAGTCGAAAGTTTAATAATTAAAATATATTTATGTATTTCATTTTTGATATGTTGAATACCAAATAAAATTTTTACCTACTAATTCTCTTCATTTCTCTAGCTGTCATCTTGCATTAGTCTAAAGTTTGATAATTAAAATATATTTATGTAATATTTACATGAAATAATTATCAACAGCAGTATCATAAAAAATATACCTTTTTGTAAATACAATAAATGATAATTTAAAAATAAATTACTTCAAATTTTTCATGTGGAAATTTTTAAAATGGCTGTAAATTTTAATATCATCGTAATATATGCAAGGGGATCAAATAAAGTTTAAATAATTAAAAATATATTTATTCAATAAAATTTTACTTGGATTACCAAAAACTAATATCTCTTCATTTTACTAGTATGTATTTCATTATGCAGGCCATAACAGCTTACCTTATCATGTGAGAATATACTTATAGAAAAATGGATATTGTGATTTACTGAATTTGATAAACTTTACTATTGCTCTATAATTTACCTTTTTAGGTATTAGATATACTTAAACTGCTATCTTAAAAGTTTATTAATTTCATAGTAAAAGTTTATCAAATTTAGTAGTATTTCTCCTGCTGTACTGGTGTGATTTTAAATTTTAATTCATGTAATTAAGTATATATTTAAATTGAAATCCTAAAGATTGATCAAATTCACTATTATAACTGATATAAATTGTCATTATTGAAATGAAAAATTAAATATATGGTTACAAATTTAATTTAATTAATTAAAAATATATTTACAAAAATCAAATTTTGCCTTGCTTTATCAAAAACTATACCTTTCATTTAAAAAGTTTTCCAACTCTGTAACTTTTAATCACAGCTGCCCTGTTTTTGGTTTTTTATGATATTAGAAAACAATTACAATATAGATTCATACATTTTTATATTGCAAATTACAAATTTTTTAAAACAAAGTGAAATTTATATGCTAGTAAAATTCTATATAAAAAAAAAATCATACAAGACTTTTTAAGATTAGTGCAATATTTGTTGATATGGAGATGAAAGAAAGAATATTGAATATTGTATGGAGAAAGAGAAAAATGTAAAGATGAAGAGTGTTAAAGAAGGAGAGATTTTTTGCATTTATTTTAGGTATTAAAAGTGATGAAACAGCTTTTGATTAAATAAGAAAAAAAAAGACATAATTATGTCAGTGCTCGGAAAATAATTTGATGATTACGGATTAGAATTGGGTGGAAGTGTTTACATATACATTATATAATAGGATTTCAGAGAATGGAAATGTTTATCTGAAGCTAAAAAGATCTCTGGACATATAATCTATGCCTTGAAACTTTTATTTTAATAAGTCATTTTACTTGCAAACATCTGTATTAAATTAAATTCTTATTATGACTTCCACAACTATTATTACTGATGTTACTATTAATTATAGCACTAGCTCTATCTTATTATTAAAATACTAGAATTCTAGTCCAGTTTCTATTATGAATAATTACTTTTCTATCAACTGTTATACATTCTGTCAGAAGATCAATTAGAAAGCAATCTTAGAAATCTGCCTTACTATCACATAAGATTTCTTGATTTTATTCTTATTACTACTCAAATACTATTTCTATTACTGTTGTAAAGTTATATTTTCTTTAAACTGGGCATGCGAAATGAGCAATATTTTCTGCTGAACTTGAGCTTGCTTTTGGTGGAATAGGGAACCCCTATTTATATCTTAAAGACAAGACTTTATAAAAAAGCACCATTGATTGTTTTTATTGAGCAGATAGAATACAATGAAGATGTAAGAAAATGAAATCTATCAAAAAATACGTTTTCTGCTGAAGGAAACAAGAGACAGCCATGCAAAATGTCAAGTAAATAGATCAAACAGCCAACATACGATGTATGTCGGTATACTTGTGTTTAAAGGATTGATTTATTGTATAGACATTACAAATTCATATTTAAATTTTAATCTTCAATTCTTTCTCTTTTTGTCTTATGGAATAAGAATGATCATACTTATTTATGGGTGGCGACTAGTAAATAATAATTACAACTATTTCTAATATAGCTTTTATTTTTATTATATCTGTATATAGTTTTTGTTAATTACCTTATTTTTCACTAATAATAATCTATAAGTAAAATGAAAGGTCCATGTCCCCTACACATTAATTGAAATCGTACATGCTATCTTTATACGATTGCAACTAGTATTTGGTAATTTTATTTAATAAATTATATAAATTGTGATTGAATCAATTATAATTTGAAATGAATGTTTAATATATTAAAGCTCGTAGTTAATTGGATGAAATAGTTAACTAGACTAGTCAGCGAACTCTGCAATTATTACATTAATATACTGCAAAAGAACTTTCAAATCATTCCTTTTTTTAAAAAAGTATAATTATCAGAATATTACAGAATTATAATGATTTGCTGATCTGATATACTTATTTTTAATAAATATTCTTTTGATATATTTTACCTTGAAAATCATTAATAAATTCTTTGATTTTTGAATTCCAGTTTTATCAATAATATTACGCAAATGCATATTTAATTCCAAAAATATACATGTATATTTATCTGTCTACTTATATATATATATAACAAACTCTAAACAAGCTTCAAAAATACCATCAACCCCAGACCGCGGTTTCTGCATCTAGCGTCGTCAGTGAGGTGTTAGGGATTAAAAATACTAGAACTAGTCTAGCATTTTATCAATGCCTAACTATTGAGAAGAAAATCTGAAACTTTCAGACATTTAAATGTCCAAAAATCCAGCTATCTAACTCAAATAGCCGTATGGGACTGAACTAAATTCAGATACACCATATATTAATAGCTCTAGCAATATGAAATCGCCAAAGCCTTAATAGCAAAAACTAAAATTAAATTGATAAAAAATCAAGTCAGATGTCATATGACCTAATTTTAATAAAGCTCGTATTTACAAATGTTATATATAGAGTACGTAAAAAACATATTCTTAACAAGCTTAAAAAATACTCTCAACCCCAGACCACGGTTTCTGCATCTAGTGGCGTCAGTGAGATGTTAAGGATTAAAAATACTAGAACTAGTCCAAGAAAATCTGAAACTTTCAGACATTTAAATGTTCAAAAAACCAGCTATCTAACTCAAATAGCCGTATGGGACTGAACTAAATTCAGATACACCATATATTAATAGCTCTAGCATTTGCTATTAAGGCTTTGGCGATTTTATATTGCTAGAGCTATTAATATTTGGTGTATCTGAATTTAGTTCAGTCCCATACGGCTATTTGAGTTAGATAGCTGGTTTTCTGGACATTTATATGTCTGAAAGTTTCAGATTTTCTTCTCAATAGTTAGGCATTGATAAAATGCTAGACTAGTTCTAGTATTTTTAATCCCTAACACCTCACTGACGACGCTAGATGCAGAAATTGTATTTTGGAGCTTGTTAAGAGTTTGTTTTTTACGTACTCTATATATAACATTTGTAAATACGAGCTTTATTAAAATTAGGTCATATGACATCTGACTTGATTTTTTATCAATTTAATATATATATATACACACACACTATCAGATAAAATTAGCTGCTATGCAAAGATCTAACCATTTCCTTCATTTAGATTTATAGAATACTTAAAACATAATGTTTTTTTCTATTTTATAAATATATATAAGATGGATTATTGAATCCAGTTTTAATACTCTTTTTCTGGAGTATGAGTAAACGCTGTCAGTAGATTCTAATTATAAAGGTATGACAAAAAGGTAAAATACCCATCAAATAGTTCACTGCTTGACAAAGTCGCTTTCTAAAAATTCCTCAGAGAGGAATATTGAAGGAAAAGGCATTATCAGCAAGCTTTTGAATTGCATGATAAGAGAAATCTGAATAATTATCTACTTATCATCCAATAATGGATGGTTAATTGAATTAGCTATGTACTTTCTAATTGAAAAAAACAAACATTCTAAGCCTGAGTTGAATATGAAAAAAATTCAGGTTTACTTGTATATATATATACATTTTAAATTATAATAATAGTAGAAAATACTATATATATATATATTAACTAAACAGAAGTACTTTCGATTATGTTGTAATCATTATTAACTGAAGTAACTAGACTTTTTTTAAATTAATATATTGTGTAATGTTATTATAGCTTAAAATTTACATATACTAAATTTTTAATGGTTAACTAGTTATTATATATATATATATATATATATATATAACTATATAGCTATATTATATATATATATATATATATATATATACAATAGCTAAATAGTTGACGCTTCAATATAATAAGTATTTCCTCAGAACTTCTTCTTTTTCCAATCTCAAAGCTTTGAGGAAAGTACTTGTTATTATGTACTGAAATGTCAGCTATTTAGATATTATATTTTCATTATGCAGAAGCTTCGGAAATAATACTTTGAATTCATCATTTATATACATATAGATGTCGTAACTTACAGAAAAATGACACACACATGATGCACTATTTGTAAGGAGAAATTAAATATGAAATATTAATATATTAACATTTGGATTAATTAAAAAAATTAGATCATAATAAAAATAGATTATATACCTAACTTCCAAGCTACTGATGATGACCAAGTAGAACACTGTAAAATTTAGAATTATTCCACCATGATTCAGATTACTGGTTACATTTCCAGCTAAATTATCTAACACTAAATGTTTTATGATAGGTATAAGATGATTAAAAAAGCCTTTTAGTTACACTTAATATTGGTAAACATCATTGTACTAGGTACACTCTTTGAAATGAAAAGATATCTTGCAGACTTTATTATAACCTTCCTATATTTTTATTCTTCTTCTCTGTTATTGTTTTTAGGTTTTATCTAGCCCAAACCATAGACATTGAGAAAATGACTGCACACAAAATTAGTTTTAACACCATCTTGGTTTGGTGCAGTGGTAGAGAAACTGATATAATCTGGAGTTCAAAAATAATGGATTACTCTACCACTTCTGAAAAATTACAGATTATTCTGTCATTTTTGAAAAATTATGGATTACTCTGCTAATTCTGATATTCAAACTTTTCATAAATTTCTGATTAATAAATCATTTGATCATTTTTTATTACTCTTAATTAATTAGTAATGAAGAAAAAAAAAAGTGAATAATAGTAAAATGAGAATAGGTGGTGTTAACAAATTTTTAACACTGTTATACATCACAATTATTTAATGCACGTATTTCTCCTTTATTTAAATACTAATTTTATTTAATCTCATTACTGACTATTTTATGAGTTATAGCTGTGGAAATATATAACAAGTACTTCGGACTCATCCACAATACGACTTAAATGTTCACATACAAAAATTATACATATAATTAAGAAAACCATTAAAGTTTCATTTCCATTTATAAAATCTTGATCTACTCTCATAACAGATTAAAGTATCCTCCCCAAATCTCAAAATATAGTGAAAAAAACTTGCATTATATCTCTAGAAAAATAAATCCCTCATAAATTTACACATTATATTTCAAACCTATGCATTTTCAAAATTGAGATAATTGAATTTTTTACTGACATTATTTACTTATATACAATCTATACATTTATGATCATTAGATTCCTTATGTATATGCTGAATCTTGAAATTTGTTTCCGAACATTTTTGCAGGTTAAAGTTTCTTTTCTTGAACTGGAAAGCCATAATTAATTTACAATAGATTTGAGACATTTAGCATCAATCTGCTTAGATCCATATGTGGTTTATTCATCAGTATTATAACAGATTAGTTTTATTAATGTTAGAATTCTATATTCTTGATTAGTAGATAAACAGCAGGCCATCAAAATATCTTAATTCTCAGCATGGTTACAGAGAAACATAAAAAATGGTGATCATATGATGTTTAATGGCTCAGCATAGTTAATGAATCTCTTGCTACAGCAGATAACAAATAACAACTAATGACTCTGAACTAAATCTTGGCAAATTATCCATTTCTCATAAAAATTACATAACTGGAAAGTGATCATGTTGTTAGTCATATTAAGGAAATGACATGCATAAATATGGTTTAACATTATTGCAATGGAAATATACTGGAAAATATTTCTATGGAATGAAATCTAAGTTTTTTCCTAATTGATGCAGTCAGGGATTTATATGCTAAAACCAGCACATGAATATTGCTAATAATCCTGCAGTGCTTGAACTATGGATTGACTGAATAAAAAAAATACTAAATTCTTTTTGAAATCTCAAATCTTTTTACACTATCTTTTAAAATTTTTTCTACATCACTAACCACTTGTTGGCCAAAAAAATACATTTTCCAAATCGTCTTGAATATTCCCAAACTATTTATATTACATTCTTTTCAGTTGTTATTGCAGAGCAAGTTCTATAGTTGTTCTTAGCGCGCGTGCGCGCACACACACACACGTATATCATTTGTGAGTATGAAGCTACTCAGCAAAGTCTTTATTTTTCTAACATAAATCCACGCATAATTTTGAACTTTTAAATTTATATTGACATTGTGATGATTCACGATCAACACAATATTCGCAATTAAATTGTGAAAAGAAAAAGACACTGATAATGATTTTGACTATTTTATCATTTTTATTTTAAATTATCACCTAATTTAAATTTAAATTAGGCATATCATTTTATATGTGTGTTATCCTTGATCATTATTTTTTAATTTGAATTAAAATAGGTTATAAGTTGATGATTGCTATGGTGATTCCACATACAAAAGAACATCTAACGAAGGAAGAATATGACCTATATGGAGCATCTGAATTTAGTTCAGGCCCATATAGCTATTTTGGTTGGAGAGCTGAATTGGAAACATTAGATATATGAAAGTTTCAGATCTTCTTCTCACTAGTAAAGTATTAGATAAATACTTGGCTAGAGTTAGTATTTTTGAATCTGGTGTGCTAGCTCCCCACTGAAGAGAGCCATAGCTTGAAATTGGTCTGGGGATGGGGCCAATCATCTGAATGCTTTCTCTTATAGCATTTATTATATATAAAAAAATAAAAAAAATACTAAAATAAGCTTATTTAGAAATATTGGCATGTTCTTATATATATATATATAACAAAAAGACTTAAGATCCAGGAGTCCATATGCACATGATTTATAGTGAAACAACTATATATCCACTCTCATTGTCATTGTAACATTTGAAATTATGAAATAAGGATTGGAATTATATTATTTATTTCACCTTATTATGGATGCTTGTATCAACAAATGGCCAACTGAAAATAATTCAGTATAAAAACATATTTATCTAAAGTGAATTTGTAGTAATTTAATCTCAAACATGTAATTGTTAATAAAAAAATGAGACATCTCAATAATAAATAAAAACAATTAACAAAGAAAACATGCATGAAATTCTTCTTAAAGCTGTTTATATGGAAAATTGAGTTTTTTATACTGACACATTTTCAGTTGGCCCTCTATAGATACAAGCAGCTATATTTTAAGATTTCCCAGGCACCATATTGAATTTAAAAAAAAAACTAACCTGAGACATAATTTTCACAAGAACCTCAGTTTTAATTATGTTAGAGCTAAAAATTTATATTAATAGAAACTAGAAAAACTAAGAAAAACAATAAGTCTAAGACAAGTAGTGATAACCATTTAAAAAAATAAGGAAAAAAGATTTCAACTTCCAACATAATTATTACTTTGTTTGTTCATAATTTCTAATTTATCATTAACTAAGTTTAAATTACATCTTCATTGATAATTTCTTTGTATTCCTCACAAAATTATCTTTCAAATCATTTGTAATACTTCTTACCTGATATAATCCATAGCTTCAGAATTTCCAAAAGTATTTGCATAAGAATTCTTCATTTTTATCTTGTACCCCAAAAGTTGACAAATTTCAAAGGTGTCTATAAGAAAAAAAATTCATCCTAATAAAAGATACAAAAAAAATCATTTCCAGAAGGTAGATATGCATTTGTCATCTAGCAATTAGCTTCTTGTCTATCTAAAACTAGAAATTGTAGAATATTGTCTGTATCACTGATAAAATGAGTTCATCTCTTCATTTTATATTTTTTGTGTACATCAGTGATGTTTATATTGCTTATGCACACCAGTGATGCTATCTTATTATATTTATTGTCCCACAGAGATATAATTTATTTGCATATAGCTCCTTTGCTAGCTATAGACTTGAATGTGATGCCAGATGTGGCAAAACTACTGATTCCACAGCATGAGTATCAATGGATAGGAAAGAATCAGAATTTGATTCTTTGCATGCATACAATTCCATGTGATATATGCATAACCATTGTGGCTACCACTATACACACACCATTTGAAATCTCTCTTTATTGGTTTTAAGTGTTTATATTTTCACATAGTACTATGCCCAGTAAATTTTGTGATTGCTTTATCAACTGCAAACTTTCTGTACATTAGATTATCAGTTTTTAAAATTTACATTGTACTGCTCTATATATGTAAATCATTACTTGTTATACAAATACGATGCAAGAACAAACACACTAATACAAATATAAATATATATCTTTTGAGAATCATTATATCTATACCCAAAATTACACTACAAAAACAACTTTTCTTATATTTGAATTTATATACTGTATAATAAAGAGCATAAATGATTTAATATTATATAATTTATATAGTACACACACACACCAATACAAATGCAACACAAATTAATATACCATTTATCAAATAATTTTAAAAAATTTAAAACATTAAAAATTAAAATTAATAACTTAACTATCAAAACAACTTTTGTTATATTTGAATTTATATATTGTATATTTACAATTAGGCTCCAAGTATGTGAAGAATGCCTGTATTTCAAATATTTGTATAATAAAGAGCATAAATGATTTAATATTATATAATTTATATAGTACACACACACCAATACAAATGCAAACAAATTAATATACCATTTATCAAATAATTATAATTATAAATTTTATTAAACACCCATTATTATATTAAGTAATAATTTACTAAGGCTGTAACCTTAGAAATAAGCGTCTGAAAAATACAAAGGTAGGGACCTCTATAGGTCTTAAAACACAAGTTTACGCTATGAAGAAAAGAGAGAATCCCAGAGAATCCTTCTTTACTTCAACCTACTTTTATATATAAATAGGTGAAGCTGAAGTGTTTTGATCTAAGAGTGTGAAGCTATTCAATACTTCACTAATTAAGTCCACAATTCTTTAAAATATTAAAAATTAAAATTAATAATTTACGATATTTCATGATTACGTTTATATCACATTGAAGGTCTTCATATCTGAATTATCAACATATTTTTAATCCATTATATTGGGGTTATAAGGCCGATAAAGATTTTCTGCCTTTATCACCTCATGTAAACTAGTAAATTAACAAGAAAATAAAAAAAATTCATTTGATTTTAAACATAATTGTAAAAAATTCAAATTTTATCCGATATCAATGTAAAATATATCATTTAAAAGGTAAAAGGAAGAAGCAATGAATGCTGGGATTTCTGTTGATGCCATGCTTATAGTTTTTGCACAATTTAAAAAACAAAAACAATTTCAATCAATCAGCTGAAGCAAAAAGACAACCTGCTACAAAGACTCAAGCCGTAGTTGAAATAAAGGAAGTAGCTTCAGTAATACTTATCTCCACTCATCATTAACAATTCTAAAATGAGAATGAATATTTATTTGTTCTATTGTAAACCATCTGGATCAGTCAAAGTAAATTCCCCATAAGATGTTTTTGTATTAAGTAAATAAAAGAAACAAAACAAATATGTCAAGCTTTTGATGATATCTGACTTTCAGGGTTAAAATTCTGTTTAGACAAATAATCTTGGGGTTATATATTTTTTAAAAATAAGCTAAAGATTATAGTTTGCTCATTTTTCTATTTTGTGAAAAATATATAGCTATAAGTGGGATTAAACAAAAGAATTTATTTCAGAAACATACAGTTATATTGATTGATAATTATGACTATATCACAAAACATTAAATGTTCCCACACACTTCTGTACATGAAATTGAAATATTCATGTTGAATTACATTCTAAGCAAAAACTTTTGTGTAAATATCCATTAGAATTAATATATATATTTTAAAATATTAAACTTCTATAGATCAATACCCAAAGAAAATTTTAAAACTTTTAAAAACTATTTATGAAATGCAATAATTTTCTTTCATTTTTGTATTTTTAATGAACTGACAAGCAGATTTTCATCTGAGGAGATAGTAGCTAAAATCTGAACATAAATTGCAGAACTCTTAATCATGACTAAAATTAATATTACCTCACTAAACAATACATACAAATATTTATTTTTATCCTGCTTGTTTATGTGAATAGTGTAATTATATGACAAAAGTTTTTATTCAGGATTTTCCTGAATTTAATATTTTATTACTTATTGAGACTGTCCTACCATAAAAACTAAAGAAAAAAACTCAAAGTTTATATACAATACTAAAATGAAAGATTTTATTTACACCAGATTAAGTAAGAACTTATCAATAAGTAACCATAGGATCGAAGTAAAAAAAAGGTAATGCGTTTTAAAATTTCGTAAGATAAATATGATAACTCAATTTAAAAAAAAAGGGAACAAAAATATAGAAAACTATTTCCAAGCAAATAATCATCTTGTAAGTAATGGTTATGTGTGTATACACAAAGTTATGAGTAAAGACACAGCAGACTGCTATTTTCTCCAGAAGTGTCTCCACTTTTCTCCGTTTTTATTTATATTAAATGCAGATGGTGCAACATATCATTTGAGCTTTTTGTGATATTCGTTTTAAATTTGATTATTTTGTGTACATCAATAAACTTTTGGATTTATTCATTTAGAAGATGTGCACATTATATAGGCACCAGGAAGAAAAAATAATAAAACAACAAAATATATTTATCAGTTCACTATAATATAAATAATAATTTTATTATTGACTATTTGTTTTTCTAATCTACTATTTTATTTGTTTCTTACATCAACTTTACATTTTGTTTTAAAACTTTATTAAACTATTAAAACTCTCATCCTCTATTTTTGTAAATTTTATATTAATAAATCATGGTATCTTTGTTCTTTAGTCATAGACTGATGATGAGGATTTAATACTGTTGAAATATTGTACATTGACATTAAATAAAGGCAGAAACTAAATGGAATACTTTATTTACTTGTTGAACTTTTGTTTATATATTTCTCATCTATCATCCTAAATTTATCTATAAATCAAATAGCTTGTTGCTTAGGAAGTCACATAACAACCAAATACTTCGAATGATAGAATTGAGCTCAACCAAAACACTTTAATTCTCAAACTACCACTTCATTATTGCATCAGGTTTTACATCCTATGTAAACAAACTGACTTAAAAACTCTAAAGAGAAAATAAAAAAAAAAAGATTTCTTAGATGTTTATATAATAGCTAATTAAATTTATTATTACAAAGTGCTGAAAATCTTGAAATTGTTAGATCGAAAGTTGAACTCCGATAATAATAATAATAATAATAATAATAATAATAATAATAATAAAAATAATAATAATAATAATAATAATAATAATAATAATAATAATAATAATAATAATAATAATAATAATAATAATAATAATAGATTTATATTTATAAGTTGTATTTGTCTGGTTGTATGGTTAAAAATAAGACACTGTCTTTCTCCTGCAATAGGTTAAATAGACTTGTACAATTCAAAATTTGATTATCACATCAGGCACACAATAGACTCAAGCCCTGACTTAACATGGTCAGTGAAAGGTGGCATATTTATAGAAATGCACTCTAAACTTAAGTGACCCACTTAACTTTTTTAAACTCTTACGATGTGAGTGTGCAGAAATTTATAATATTTAAAATAATGTGCATTATCGGAGTTTGACTTTTGATCTAAAAATTTCAATAATAGCTAATTACAAAAATGTACACTATAAAATTTGAGGCAAATAATTCTATAGTTTTGTAGCAACTTTCTTATCAGTTGCCATGTTTTTAACTAAATCTTATATATAAATACACTTTATGGCTAAAAATGTTTATACTGTATATATATCTATCCAAAAATTTGATGCTTCAAGTATCTTGCAATCTTCCTCAGAGCTACAATAAAAAATTTTCCCTTTAAATTGTTTAAAGTAAGATGTACAAATTTTATTTATATAAAATATTACAGCATAATAAAGGAAGTGGTTGGTTTAGTGAAACTTGTGTAAATTTTATATGCATAAAAATTTTGAATACTTTATTTGAAAGATTTAAAATATAACAACTATATTAAACAGGTTGTTTTTATAGTCAGTAGCACACACTTATTTTGATTATGTATGAATTTAAGAAACTTTTTTTTATACATCTTACCAAGGGTTATATACTGAAGCAATCGGATCTGAGTTCGATCCTAGCTTCATGATATCTAGCCATAAGCCCACTTCAAACCCTAGTACTAACCTTAAATTTCTGATGCAATGGAGCTTTATATGTTCAATCCATGCTAATTTCCATAAAGAAAAGCTTATTTTATAAATGTGTATTAAAATTAATTCATTTGAGTTTAAATTAATCAATGCTATTAATAAATTTATGATAAAATTATTCATGAATTTATATAACTGCGTGGATTGGGCATATATAGTTGTAAATATTTAAATACATATAACTGTCTAAAGTTTCATTGTGTTGGGAATGTTTGATTTTATTTTTAAATAATTTGTTAAATTTTTAATGATTAAAAGCTACATTCTTTTGATAAGCTTTCAGATTTTCCCTTTCCAAAACAATGGGTAAAGTTTTATTAATTAAAAAAAAAGATAATCATTTTTCTGATTTTAAGAATTCATTTTCTAATTAGAAAATGAATTCAAGTTAATGAGTTTGAAAGCCTTATCGAAGGAATGTATCTAAAAACAACTAGTAGATTTTGTAACATTGATAATGAAAGAAGCATTAGCCTAAAGGCATCAGAGGACAGTATAAATAGTTCTGAAAAGTTTGGAGAGGGAGAGAAGCCATCTTTGTTGCAGAAGAGTGTCATTAAATTCTGTGAGTTTTAAAATCATGAATTCAAATAGTGTTCCTATCATGGTAAGGGGCTAAACATCAGGAATCTGGCTACGGTTCCCAAAGTCCCCTGAAAATTTTCAATGAAGCTGCTAAATCCTTTCCGGACCAATCGTGCTGACAAAATCAAATAAAATGCTGTTCAAGTAATCAATCAAATGTGTGCCTACATTTCCATCAACTCGAATATGTAAACTAAGAAACCATTCCCGGGAAAAACGGTAATATATTTCCATCATGAATCGTAACTTTCTGGCCAGTTCCAAACTTTACTTTACACTCCCTTTAAGAGCTTTTTTCATTCTTTAATGTAATAATCTCTGTGTAAAACCTTTTATTTATGCTATTTTAAATGATATAAATTCTCTCAATCTCTAGTCCTTAGATTTAACTTTCCTTTCTTATGATGGCGGTTCATTTATTTTATTATATATATTTATTAAGTAATTTATTAATATTGTTATTTTTAATTATATGCCAATAATCCTTTGACTCAATGAGCTCCTTTGTTCCATTTTCTTTATGCAAATAATATAATATTAAGTCTAATAGTAATTCTCGCCCATTAGAACTAAATTTATATGTTCTATTAATCATCGAGTCGAAAGAAATTATTAAATGTTTACTATTTTTATAATTGGCTAATAATAAATTATTAGTTCCATTCTAATCTATGCCCCAGCTATTTTCTCATGTTCACCAATATTTAGTTATTCTTATATAATGTTAAAATATGTTGTTTTTGCAAAAGGGCTGATAAAGGAAGCAAATATTTTCTAATTCAAATTTCTGTTACTGCTATTAAGATTCAGGAAGGGCACAATGATTGGGGCATAACTAATATAATTTTATAAACGCTTTAAAATAATGTTAGTTAAAAGCTCGTTTGACTTTAATTCATTTGATCAAGTCATCACATAGAGCATTCTATAATAAATTGGGTTTTATTTTTCAAACGGTGACTATCAAGTCATCATCTTCGAACGTTGCTGATGTATGGCTATCTTTCGTTCCGCAGGCTTGTCGGTGGTGATATTACTGATATTTTAAACTATAGAGGAAGAAAGCACTTCCTCCCCTGCTTATATTATATTCGGAACACCAAAGGTTCGTAGTTACGACTTGGCCTGGCTTTCCCCATGTTTCACATTTTAAAAAGCAGTAAGACTTGTCAAATGCAAGCCGCCACACTACTTTCAAATCACTGACCAGCTATTATCTTTAATGTTTACTTTATAGCTCATAATTCGTCAGCACCATTACCCCTCTGTTCCAGTAAAGCTCGTTCTGATGCTCGTAATTCGTGATGAAGTGATTTCAATTAAAGTTGAACAACTTCTTAGTTATTTCAAATTAAATAAGTTTTGTAATAAAGGTTAAAGTTATGTCCTAAATATGCATCTTGCTTTTCATGAATGGATTTGCGAATGTGAAAATAAATCTCACATTCTTTCTATAAAATTAGAATAATAATTTCCTTTACAACTGAATACCTTTATCTGCCTTTAGTTTCTTGTTGGGAGCATAGACATAGAATTCCATAATATTGCGTAATACTCATTGGCATATAATAAGGACCGCCACTCTTATTATATTTATAAACTTTGTTAAAGGCTAAAGGTGATTAATATAACCATCAGTTAAAATTCAAACAAAACTATTACTATTATTATTAAATATTTTATAAACACACTTGGTTTCTTAGTTCTTAATTCTCTTATTTAATAATTATTTTAATGTTAATGCTCGCTGTGTTGGCAACCCGAACATATACATATGATTCGACTTAAAATTATCTTTAGTCAGTTTATTATCCGATATTAATGTCAGTTCAGGGGTCTCTGATCATCATCAACCGTTAAGCTAGTTTCTTGGCGCATAGCACTGTGCCGTCGATTTAGATTTATACTAATCTGAGCTGGGGAGTTGGGTTTGAATTCAGTTTGAACAGACTGAGTTTGGATCCGACTTGCAGTTTAGGTGGTGGGTTTTTCGTCAGGTACAATACACACTCTTTCTATATAAAGTGGATTTTATATATTTTATTTAAAAATGTAAATGATATAAATATGCCATCACTAAATATAACGCTTTTTCCTTTTATAAATATGTAAAGAATATATATATATATATGTGACATTTAAACACATTAATATAAAAATTCAGTTGAAATCAGTAACAGAAATATGAATCACTTTTATTTATATACAAACTGCAGGAGTAATTTATAAAGTGGTAATTAGAACATCACCATGACACTCAAACAAACAAATTATAAAATTTCACAACAATTCAAAATGTTAAAATTTTACAAACTCTATTAATTTAAATCATTTAAAGTAGATAAAACTTTGAGATGTGTTTCTATTTACTTATTGTTTAGACATCTTTAAAAAAACAATTAATGTTAATATTTTTGTGCATAAATCATAATAGTAGTCATAGTAACATATATATACAGTGTAGTTTGTTATAAATAGTATATATCTATAGAGATTTATTCCACAATTTCATGTTTACTTTGTAGAGCTCCAATTAGCAAAAATTATTTTTCAAGAATGCATGTTCTCTCACATCTAGAATCTTGAATGGAACAATATTGACATAGAATTGTTTAACACGTTTGCCAAACTTTTAATCTTTTTAATTATGCTTCAAGCATTTTGGGAAGTCGAACTGTTTTATACAAAAAAATTCATAGAAAAGCAACCAGACTGCGATCAATTATTAAATTGCAGGATTAATTTTGTAAAGATAATAAAATATTATTTCGAAAAAATTGCTTGGGAATATAACATAAGCAACAAATTTTTTAAACGTAAAAATCGCATTTTATATTTTAAAAAACGTCGCCAAAGATGTGTATTAAGGTATACATAGATTAAAGTCAGCTTAAGACGTAGAATGACTAAGCAGTGACATTTGACCGTAATCAAGAATAATGATATGCTATATTTCAATTATTAACCATATTTAAATTTGAAAAAACTATAAATCAGTGTAAATGCATAGACATATACTGTATATATATATATATATTGTATAAATAATATACAATTTTACAGTTGATGCTTACGTACTTAAATGTTTTATTTCTTTTGATCTATGTATTCTATTTAAATTATTTGTACATTATATTTTTAATAGAGTTTAAGTACTTATAATATCATATGATATAAACTTTAAATTAGATTAAATATTAATATATTTTTTTTCTTCTCCTCCTCCTTCTTCTTCTTATTATTATTAAATATGACTATTTATCAACTTCATCTCTTTTTTTCCATGTGTATTATGTTTTTTAGATATCTTTCAAATGCCCATTACAACCCACATTGTTGAAATATATAAGCAAACATCTGGGAAAGATATATATATATATAGTAAGAATAATATATAGTCATGCTTTAACAAAGATAAGCTGTATCAAACGCTTGACTCAACAAAGTAATAAAAATAGCTTTATACTAAAAATTTTTTTTACCATAATAGTTGATAAATTATCTACATACTCTTGTAAAACATATTTTATTATATATTTACTTAGAAAAGGACAACATTTAAGATGGAGGGATAAGATAAGAATATTTGCTAATGTGGAGAAGAGATGCTATGCATTGAAGAAAATGAATTAAATTTGAGAGATTAACGTTCTGCACGGATTGATAATGTTGAAAATATTTGCAAAAGATCAGTTATTAACATTTCTATTGTAATGGAAGGGAGGAGATAATAAAAAATAATAAGGATGGAGATTTTGAAGCTTTTCTCATTTAATCTATTCATCCTGATTCAGTTCCAACAAGATTTATTTCAATTAAAAGACAAGAAATAAATTGTGTTAGTTAACAAAAATCAAAACTTAAAATAAATATGGGCAAGTTATTTGAAATATTCATCATTACAAATCTAGCCACATGATTAAAAATAATATCACAAACATAGTATTTAGTGCAAGATATATCAAAACAAAGATTTCAGGAACTTTGTATTTTGTGTGAACAAACTATACCAAAACAAGATTTTTTTTTTTTAAATTTATATAACTTTTTCGTAACAAAAATAGAAAAAAATTACTGTCAATGACAAATATTAATAAAAAGATTTGGTATTGGGCATTTTTAAGCCAGTCACAAGGAATCTGAATATGTATTAACAACTTTTGTAAGTTTCGACCATGAAGAGAAGGAATTGCATCACAAGGTCAATTAATTTTCTCAAACTTCAGGTTTCATTTCAAAAGCTTTGATATGAGTATACAATTTATGAAACAATTCACTTCCCTTTTGATTTTTTAAATCAAGATTATTTAAATGAGTGGTTATATCTATGAGAAATGCAGGATCATTAATCTACTTATTATTCTTTACAATAACAAGTTTATTTTTCATTTCTGAGAAATTGCTTATTTTGTTCTCCAGCTTGCAAAAATGTTGCAGCATTTACCCTTTTCTCACCAGCAACTATTCCATAAAATATCATTACACACACATCAAAATTCTAAAAAAAATCTTTAAACTTTCTACTATTAAATACTCAGGATTTTATAAAATTAATGTATAACTTTTTCATAATTGTTATTTGAAACAAGGCAAACATAATGTTTTAAATTTTAACAACTTGACATATAAGTTTTCTTCAACACTAATAACAATGAAATATTGGAAATTCATTGAATATGAATTTATTAAGAAATAGAAAATGCAGTACTTTTGAAAAATAAGATAAAAAGCTCTCAATTTTGTTTGTTAACATTGTGTTTGAGCATACTTGTTGGTTCTCAGAATTAAAAAAAAACAAACTATTTACAATTGGTAAAAGCAGAAAATAAACATTTAAAAATTTAAATTGATTGGTTGATAATTTAAGGAATCACTCACTTATATTAAACTTTGATTGAGAGAGAGCATAAACAAAATATACAAAATTTATCCAAACCTCTTTAATTTTATGCTTCTATCTTTTCTTTCCACACAAAGTATTTTAGAAGTTGATAAAATATATGACCCAATTCACATTCATGTTCCAAAAATATCAATTTATACTCATCATTCTTTGTTGAGGCAGAAAAACCATTATAAAAACATGGATGTATTCATATTCAAAACAATGGCCTTTATTATATTACATTATATTTAGGAGTTAGAATACAAGAGAAGCTCACATTATGTGAGCATTTACAAGCACAGATTGTTGGACAGATCATAGCTTAATAGACTTCAAGATTAAAATGATAGCTGAATCGTATTCCAATCATATTCACAAAAAAATTGATGTTTGTTCTTCAGAAGAATCTACTATATAATACAAATAAATTTCAATAACTATTAAACATTAAAGTTGTTAATTTGAATTTTCAAAACTATCATGTTACAAAAACATGAAATTAGCTTAAGAAGTGTGCTATGGATGCAAATAAATCTAGCCTTGGCTTTATTAAAAAAATCATGATGGGATTTCTGGCAATGACATTCTATTATTAGTGATTCAGAAAAAAAATATGTTGTATTTTCTGCTTGGAAAAATACTAGATTAAATGTAGAACTTCATAACAAATATAAAATTATAAAGGCAGAAATTTAATGACCAATAAAAAGGCTTAAAAATTATTGGTGGTTATTGAAGCTGCAAAGAAGATACAGACCTTTGCTGATCAATGTCATTCAAAATCTTTTTCTAATGCATTGGAAGAAATAAATAGTTCTGAGAAACAGTATCATAATCCTATTTTTTTAAATCCAGCATTGATATTCTCTTATATAATGATAATATTTTGACAAATGGGAGAGATATTTTGATCACCTTTTGAAAAATAGTAATATAAGAATTAAGATGACAACTTTTAATGATATATTCATTTTATTTACTCATTTAGAATTGGACAAAAATAAACAGCTTAGTGAAGTCAACACAGTTTTTTGTAATCTTTAAAAATGGAAAAGCTGCAGGTCCTAATGAAGTACCTGGATAAGTTTTAAAATATAGAGGTAATATGTTAGCTTCAAACATATTGAGAATATGTTAGAAATATACGGACTCATAAAGTTGTGCACATGATTTTAAGAATGTTTTTGTTCCAATTTTTAAAAACGAAGGGAATAGATAATGTTGCTGTAATTGTGAATGAATTAATTATTTGTTGGACTATTTATCATCTAATATAAAGAAATAAATATCTTTAGAAAAATATTAAACATTATTTACCTTTTCTAAATAGATTCAATTGTTAGTAATAGCACACATGTTAGTATTTCTCACAATGGTTTGTGGGGTGTTAATCTCTTTTTTTCTTCAGGTATTGCTAGCCTGACCAATGACAGTGCTGACATAAGAATCAAACTTAAAGTTTTAGATTCTTAAAATTTGAATTTTAAGGTAATACTCTGATCAATTGAGCTTTTCTTCCAAAGATAAAAAAAAAGAAAAAAAAACAAACAAAAAATCAACATTTATAAAAGCTGTTTACATGACTATGATAAATAATCCCACAAGTTAATGCAATGTGATTATGCATAATGTCTGGAAGCCACTAATTAACTTTGCTTTTAAGAAAACAATGGAGAAATCAGGCGGATCCTAATAGATAAGTATATGAAATTTTTACTGATCATTATCTTTAGCAGAATAGCTCAGATGGTTAGAATGTTACCTTAAAATTAAATGTTCAAGAATCTAAAGATCCACGTTCAATTCCTATGCTAGAATGGTCACTGGTCAACTCCTGAAGAAGAGAGGAGAATAATACTACTCAAAATATTGTATTAAATATTAGTCTTTATGTTAGTGTGACCAGTTGCCCCATTGAAAAGTGATTAAAAAGCAAAAACTAATGATTAGAAAAGAGAAAACAGACATATTCAAAGTAATAGACCATCCATGTACCAATGAACATATGTTCATTTGGAATAATACAAAAATATTAGATAGAGAGGAAAAAGTACAAAGAAAAAAATGAAACAAGCTGCTCATATGACTTTGGGAAATAATCACATAAGTCAACTCAGTGTAATTGCCCAGAATATATGGAAATCACTAATTAATATTGCTCTTAGGAAAAACAAGTGAGAAATCAGGAAGCTCATCATAGAAAATATGTGAAATTTCTATTAACTGTTTCCCTTAGCAGAAAATATTTTAAAATTCAATATTCAAAATCTAAAGATCCAGATTCGATTCCCATGCTAATTCTGTCACTGGTCAGACCAGAAACAATTGAATAAGAGAAGAGAGTAATACAAACCAAAATGTTGTGTTAAATACTATATGTGCTATTTATAACAATATTTAGGATATTTAAATAGTTTAAAAGACATTTAGTTCTTAATAATGCCATTACCACAAACCTTCAGACAAACAATATCAAGAAATATCATTATTATCCATTATAGCAAAAGTCAAGAATTTTGTTAAAAATGTTACTCCTAGTTATAAATGAATGATTATTAGAGACACAATGTGGCCTTAGAGCAGGGATGGTGGATGTCTGGCCCAAACAACCACAAGCAGGATTTGAAATTCAATAAATCGAATAGCTTTTTTCACAGCAACAAATATTTATTTCATGGGACACATTACCAGAAAAGGCCTTAAGAGTCAGTGTTACAAACATTGAATAAACTCCAAATACAGAATACAGAATTGGAATAGTGACCAAAGTAAAATAATCTCATTGCTGGCTGTACATATTAGGTAGTTATTAAATTTAAGTTGTGTAACATCCTACACGAGTGATTACAAAACAAAATAATCACATTTCTGGTGAGACACACTAGATGTTATTAAATATTAAGTGGTGCAATATTTTCCAAATAGCAACTAGAAAGCAAAATAATCTTATAGTTGACGACCACAGTGACAAAATAAAATAACTTCATAACTTATTACACACACTTTATAATTATTAAAACTTAATTGTGGTTAAATCTTATTAATGGCATCCATGAAGAAAAGAAAAATTGATGTCAAGGGTCAAACTTTCTAAGAGAAATGGACAAATAATTTTTTTTTGTTGAAGTTAAAGGCTACATCTAGATTGTGTAGTGCATTAGCAGTAATGAATAAACCAATATAGAGCATCATTACAGCTTAAAACATGCTAAACTCAAATATTTGGAATGGCTAAGTGCACCTGAATAAAATCAGTTTTCTTTAACAGAGTTTAAAATTACAACAAGCTGTTTTTACTGCACCTCATTATAACCAAGATATTGTTTAGACAAGTTATAATAGTGAGTATGCTAATTGCAAAGAAGCTGAGGTTTCATGTAGAAGAAGAGGTTGTGAAAAAATGCATAGTAACTATTGTAGTGTTTTTAGTTTCAGATAAAGTAAAATTGTTTTAGAGTATTAGTTTGTCTCAGAGAACTGTCTCAGATCAGATTATTGATTTAGTACAAGGTATTGAAAAAGTGCTGAAAAATTCTGCAAGAAATTTCCAATTTTTCTCTCTGTCTTGTGACAAAGCATGACATAAAGAAATACTGTTTAAATGGCCACTTTTGTTTGAGTGATAACTGCAAAGTTTAACAGAAGAGAGAAACTGCTGTCACTTGAAGCCATGTATCACATGGTAAGAGATGAAGACTTAAGAGATTTATTTTATCAATGAAAAAACATAAGATAATATTTGGAAAATTGTCTTAATATAGATGGAGTTCCAGCAATGGTTTATTCACAAAAATAATTGCCCTTGTCAAAAGAGAAATGAATCATGTCAGTCTTGATCCAAGTGATTTAACTTAATTCCATTGCGGCATGCACCAAAATGTCTCCATGCAAGTCATTCAGCTCAATAATGTGAGATTAAGTAGTACCCTGAAGAAGTATTATCAAAAAAGAGGATTTAACAGCTGCCAGTTTAAGGAGTTACTGAATGATCTTGCTTTTGAATATGATGATCTTATTTACTACTATGAAATGTGGTGGCTCAGTTGGATACATGCTCATGAGTTTTTACAAACTGTGGAATGAAGTCAAATAGTACATGGAGACAAAGGAAAAACCTGCCAGGAAATTCAGTGATAGCAAGTGACTGTGTTAGTTAACATGCATGGTGGATATTATCAAGTAATTCTCAGAGATGAAAATCAAGCTGTAGAAGGCCAACCAGTTTCTCGGTTCCCTGCTTTCAAACATGAGATCATTTGAAACTAAAATAAAGCTGTGGAAAGTGTAACTTGAAAAAAAAATAGTACAGGGCATTTCTCCACTCTGGAAGGACAAAAATTTTCTGTAACACTTGAATATACTGGTGGATTTGTGTAATTGAGAGATTTAATAAAAGTTTCAAGAATGTGAAAAATAAACAAATGGAATTGAATATCTTTGCTACATCATTCAATATGGAATCAACTGATGTACTTGATAACCTAAAACATAAAATAATTAATCTATAATGTGATTATAAACTGAAAGCCAGATATAACACTTCCCCACTGAGTGAATTCTAGAAGTCACATAATTTTCCACTTTAAGGAGATATACAT
This sequence comes from Epiperipatus broadwayi, assembly GCA_028023455.1. Taxonomy (NCBI): domain Eukaryota; kingdom Metazoa; phylum Onychophora; class Udeonychophora; order Euonychophora; family Peripatidae; genus Epiperipatus; species Epiperipatus broadwayi. The sequence goes on from JAQFVV010006222.1 coordinate 10,126,752, forward strand.
TTCTGTTGGAAAAACATATTGCTATGACCAAATTTTTTCCAAAACATAACATCACAAAGAAACAACTGCATTCAAATTTGACCAATACAAATCTGGGAGAGCAGTTATGAGGAGCAACATCATCAATGTCAGCTGACATTGCAGGTCTCACCAAAGATAAGTTTCATCCATTATATTAGGGATGACCAATATAGCAGGCTAATTTTTAAGTTGATAATTTTATATGGTCTGAAAATAATATTAAAAGTATACAAATAGCAATCAAAAAGCACTTTAGTCATGGTTCTTGTTGGTAAAAGTGAGAAAAATGTCAGAAATAAAGAAGCAATTTCTACACACTTTGTTTGGTCAAGATAATTGATTCAGTTAATAAGACAAATCTGTGACTTTGTTTGAAATTAATTGGTTGTTCACCAAAATTTATTTATATTATACAATTTTTATATGATGGAATGAAATGCTTTTTACTGCAGATGAAAAATCTGAGACATTTGTAATTAAAGCTGGTGTTAAACTGAAATGTGATCTTGCTCCTACATTGCTCTTAATTTTTATGATGGTGATATTGTTTACAGGCATCTTAATCAAACCGGAATTACTACATGACACAGGTTTGATAGTGAATTTTTTTAATATTAATCAATTAAAAGTAAAAAAAAAATAAGAAATCTTTCTTCTGGATTTATAACATGCTGATGATTGTACATTTTTCTTTCCAGTTCAAAAGATGATTTACTGAATATTCTTAAAGTTTTGAATCCAGCATATAAAGACTTGGATTTATTAATTAATATTCAGAAAATTACTAACCAGCAACGAAAACAATCTGCAGCAACTTTTAACTTGGATATAAACTAGAGAATGTAAACCAATTTAATATCTTTGTAGTTTTGTAAGTAGTAAAGTGGAATTAGATATTGAAATACAACATGGATTCTAATGTGCTGCTGCTTTTAACATGATAAAAAATAGAATATTTTATCACTGGAAAATAACTACTGCAACCAAATTAGCCAAATATAGATCTATTATTTTAGTTAATTATTGTATAAAAGTGAAACTTGAATACTCTAATAGCACAATATAAAGATATTAAAAAAATTTCATTTGAGAATGCTCTATAAAATTGTAAAATTACAATGGTAGGCTGGCTGGCACTGAGTGGCACTACTGTATACAAAGTTTTGACTGTTTTAATTATAAAACTAATTAATATGTCCACCCTGCTGACTGTTATAATATTGATTTCACTATTGTAAAATCACATTTTTGTTAAATTAGAAATATAAAATGAATGAGCAATGGAAGGTTTCCAGAAAGAATATTTCATGATAAACCCAATCATAATTTCCATAGAAGAAGTAGATCTTGTCTTTATAAGGATTACTTCAACGACATCTAAAGAAGTGCAACATCAATTGTTTCCACTGAGAAAATATATCTTTGTTGAATTAGACATATAAAATGAATGAATACTGAATGACTTCTAAAAAGAATATTTGACAATAAACTTGAGCATGACTTTCATGGAAGAGATAAACTTTGTCTACACTATAAGGATTATTTCTAAAAAAATGCAACGTCAATTGTTTTTATTGAGAAGATATGGTAGAATACACTGGAAAGTTATAATTAGATATGGTGTTGGCATATTTAAAAAAGAATCATTTTCTTCTAAAGAAATTAAAAGATGACATCATATTGGTTTGTATCATCATCACAAAACTCTAGAGCAGTGGTCTTCAACCCTTGGTCTGCAGACCGGCGCTGGTCCACAAAAGTTTTCTGCCAGTCCATGCTAGACTAGTAGAAAAGGTTGTAATAACAAAATAATAAGATTTTAAACTTTTAATTAATATATAAACAATTTTTATTTATTTTTTCATCTCATTTTTACCCAACTAAAAAAAAAGAAACAGAATGAAAACAAAATCTATTCAATCATACATAAATTAGTTTGTTTTTCTAGTTATCACCGATGTTTATGGGGAGGGAGGTAGAATTAAACATTTTTATTATTTTTTAAAAAAAATTCAAAATTAAAAATTTTTTTATTATACAAACTCCATATATATATATATAACTTCATCCTGTATATTTAACATTAAATACAGATGTTACATTTATCTTTAATCATTGTCATATACTTACACTAGCACTGATATTTCCCAACATTCAGGTGAATAACATTTTATTCTTTCATGTTTTAATAATGAAATAATAAAAGTAGCAATGCAGACACATTAATGAGAATGTTTGTTATTGTACTGTTTTCTGTAGCAGTATGACTGCACAACTTGAGAAAGTGTTCAGCATGTGAAGATAAGCAACACCATTACAGTACACAGTAACTAGTGTGTTCTTTTGGTCAGTTATAATAATTATGCTCATCTAAGGCTAAGCAGTATAAATCTTTAAGAAAATTTATCTGTAGGCTTCTGCTGGTCCGTGAAATTTTATGATTGTTTTTGCCTGTCCTCAAAATCTTATCATTATTTTTACTGGTCCACAGGTGTGAAAAGGTTGAAGACCACTGCTCTAAATATTTAACTCCTTTCTTTCTTCCTTTTTTGAAATTGGAATGGCAATACTCATTTATGAGTATCTGTTTATTATCATTATTATTAAGATGTTAGCGAGAAATGTTGGACATTAGGCACAACCAATCTTGATATTCTTTTTTGAACTGTCCACCTACTGATATTTCTTTGCATTAAATGACCTGCTATCTGAACTTTATAGAGCTGAAAAAATATTTAACATATAAATAAATAATTTGATACAGCACAATATTTTCAATAGGTAGCTATGGAATCATGCTGTGATATAATATCAGACTTGAGTTTAAAGATGAGTGGATTACAAGTCAACTCTGTAATTTAGTCAAGCGTTGGTGGCCTAGCGGTTAGCATAGCTGCCTTCTAAGCAGCCGACCGGGTTCGCTTCCCGATCAACGCTTTGACGTATATACATAAAAAAAAAACTGTCATTTATAGTGTTCAAATATACGTAATCGCCGAAACGTTAAATCATTTAATTATTTTTTTATTAACTTAAGATCTCTATTTCATGTCTTTGAAAGTAGTCATTAGATATATGTCATATAAGGTCTTATTGAAAAAATTCTTATAATTAATAAAATAGAAAAAATTTAGTACACATTTTATTTAAGTCAAAATTGATAAAATTTTTAATAATGACGTGGAAATTTTTATTACTATTATAATTTTAAAATAATTTATATTACTGTATTATCTAACTTAGATTTGAAGTTAGTAATAAAGTCCATTTTATGATATTTAATTTTTTTTGCTTTAAATTTACTGAATTGAAGAATATATACATTTTTAAAAAAATAGATTTCAGAGTTTCAGAATTTTAAATTACGCAGTGGGAAAAGAAATTCTGACCAGACTATTAATTGATTCATTTTCTTTTATTTCATTTCTCTTTCTCTCGTTTTTTTTTTTTTGTAATTTAAAATTTCAAGTTATTCATTTTAAGACAAAGACGATATTTCTTGTTCTTTTTTTTTTAAAAAAAAAATCAGTTTATAAAATCACTTAAAATTATAACTAATGTAATAATATAAGAACAATAAAAGTTCATTCCTAAAAGCCTAGTTTGTCATTTGTATTGAGATGGGAGTTTCCTCCTTCTTATCTGCATCGCAATAGAATAATTAACACGCGACTGCTAATAAAAACTCATCACATATATAGTAAACAAATTGCAAATAATAAATTCTTAGATTCTAATTTTAAGTAATTTAAAGAAGGTTTAAAACACGAGGCATAGAAAGAAACTAAGTATTTATTTATAGTAAAAATAAAAATATTGTAAGAATTTTCTAATGACTTGTAGGTGCTAGCGACAAATTTTCTCAACAATATAAAAATTAGCTGTGCTTTAAAAATTGAATCTGTATTTCAAATATAATATAGAAGTTATAAAGATACTGTGGTATTAGATTTGCGACATGAAGAATTATAATCATTTAATCATTAAATTAATTAGATTATTAAATCAAAAACATATTTTAAAATCTACATTAAAAAAAAAACAATTTAACAAAAAATAAAAATACGAAAAGCATTAATGTGAAGAATAGCTAAAATGCATGTTTAAATCAAATTGAGTGTGTGTTTGCACGTGTATACTCTGCATAATCTATTTTAATACATTGTACAGGCTTACACCTGCATTTATATATGTAATATATGCGGGATTCGAACAAGCAAACTATATTATTTAAATCATCTATATCTAATTCCATTTGATAAAAACCTAAGTAATATTTGAATATGAGTGGTAATTCAATTTCAAGAACAAAAATATTTCTATTTCTATATCTTCTTGAAAAAGTTTGGATCTAGTTAAATTTTCCTACAGTCAAATGTTAAATTATTGTACAGAATATTTATGCTATTCATAAATAAAACAATCATATGGTTAGTTCCTCAGGTAATATGACATTTATGCAGTGAAATAACAGATTAAGTACAACTGTTATATTCAATAGTAATGCATGGATTAATACTATAGCACACAATGAACTTTAATAGTAAATCTGTGGATTGTTATTAACTCTGGCTTTTCAGCAATAAAACCACATAATTTTCTAATTAACAAACCATTCAATTATCAAATGACCAAATATATATATGCTTTATCTAGTTGAAAATGTTATCTTATTAATCATTTCATAACACCACATAAGACTTTGTAATTATTAACCTCATTAAATAATTCAAAACTCAAAGAATATTAATCTCCACTTAATTAAAACATAAAATATACTTTTATTAGTAACAATTTTATTACAAATTTGAAACACAATTTAGACTTTAATTCTTGTTTTTGATAAGTATTAGTTGAATAATGAATGGTCCAATTAGAATATAATTTTTTGATGAATGATATTTAGTTTTAATAATATTATGTTATTATAGTTATAAAAATGTAATTTCAATTGTATATATTTATACTAATGTTACAACTTATACAACAGAAAGATAAACAAGTTTAAAATAAATCCAGTTATTTATGATTTATCAGTAAGAAAAAAATAAATACAAGAATATTTGAGAAATATTAGCAAGACAGAAGAAAATCTTGATATAATAATTAATGTGATACTCAGATGTGATCACGACCTAAGATTCTCTTTTGAGTATCACTTTGAAGATTTTTTCAGGACGATAAGAATTTTTTAAGCTAACCCAAATAGTTTCCCTAGGCAGAGATCCAATATTGACCTCTGATAGATACCTAGTTAATCAGAGCAATCTTAAAATAATTTGAATATATGGCTGTTGGTGTACCCCCCATAATAAAAATATATATGATAGTAATAAAATGCAAACATAACCAATTAGTGAAAGAGATGTCAAGCTATAGATTTGGAACTTTGGTTTTCTTTGCCTTAAAGTTATAAATGAAATACAGTCCAAAGCAAATTCAGTCACATCCATGAAGGCTTATTATATAATTTAAGACTGCATCACTAAGCATACTTGATAGCCTCAGATTGATAAAAAGGTATTATCATTTTAGTGTTAAATATCATAACCCTCTAATAGATCATATAATTATGATTACTTTTAAAATAAAACATTTAATAGTAAAATATTTATTAAATGCTTAATATAATATAAGGGATTTGAACACAGACTTTCAAGTTCCATTCAGTTATCCATAGTTGTATGATATAGAGTGAATAGCCGAAGGAAGCAGGATGAAGAAGAAGGGTCATCAGTGGTCTTATGTAAAATAATAATTGTCACTCCCCCCTAAAAAATAAAACAAATTCTATATGATTTTATATACATTTTAATGTTTTATTAAAGATAACAATAAAAAAATGACTACTACATAATTAGAAACCTACTTTCCGAGCTTTTACAGAACTAAATTTAGATACAATATCACCAACACTTAAGAATATTGCATAAATCATCATCTATAGCCATATCACTGACAAATTTATCGTACAATCTTTTTATATTTAATTTTGAAAATAACCTCTCTCTTCTAGCTATACTTGTATGAAGTGTTTGTAATATTCTTAACGATATGTTCAAATTTGGGTTTGTAACAGTCAAATCATTATCATGAATATAAGTTAGAAGATCAAGTGCATTTTTAAATTGAAATAATTCATTTGAAAATAAATTTTTATTGCATAAAATGCTTTTCTAAGCTAACATTTATCAATAAAAGACTATGATGCATGTTGCTAAAAGCTTTCCTCTACTAAACAAATATTTATATGTCAATCTTATTGCCACAGAAGTAATTAATTATATAAACCTTCATAGTCTTTAACATACTATATTAATAAACAATAGGAGTAATTCTTATAGAATATTTCAAACTATATAATCATTTACATTTACTCTTTAGATACCTTATATCCTCTAATAATAACAGCATTGACAACTTTAGAAGCCAATAAAACAAAATATATTCAAATTATCAATAAATAATAATTAATATTAATTAACAATCTTTTGTCAAAATAAATTGCATATGTATTAAGTCAAGATATTGAAATTATAATAATATGTATAATTTAAATTACATTATCTATAGAATCTCTTTTTTTTTTACTTGAACATCTATGTATAATAATAAGTAAAAACAAATATCCTTTATGATCTAAATTTCACTCAATGCTTTTAAGAGTTCCAATTATTTTTGTTTTGGTAAAATCTTTTAGAATGCTTTTTTTTATTTTTTACAAAAAATGATTGAAAACCTTTGGTGCTTTAATTATAAAATCACAGAGAATCAAGAAGAATTAGATGTGGTAGAACAGTAAATGATGACAAAATTTTATCTTTTGAATCAATTCATTTATATGGTTGAATTTAAGACAATCACAATAAGTCATTTTTCTTCATTTGTATAGGTGTAGAGTGAAGAATTAGTAATTTCCTTAGAAGTGAAATTTGCTAGCAAATCCAAGAAAATTGTTTACAAAGAATAATTCTATTAATTTTTAAAATGCAGGGATGTACCAATTTTTTAAATATTTGCTTTAAACTGTAGCAGTTGGCAAAATAGATTATAATTTTCCATTTCAAAAACATCTTTAAATTTCATTCTTTTAAATGCATTTTATCTGATAAATATTTTTCAGATGCTTTGTTTATTTATTAGGACAATTGAGAGGTATTCACATAAAATTTTAAAACATTAAAATAAATATTATAATTTAATAAAATTAAATATACAAATCACAATGTTACAATTTATATTGCAGACATTAAAATAAATAATTATTTTACTTATTCTCACAGTAATTGAGATTTTATTTCAAATTTAAAATAACTTTACTTAAATATTTTAAAATAGTATTGCTTTATATTTAAATATACATGCACGTTTAATTATTGCATTGAAAGTTTATGTAACAACTGTAAATAGTTTTACCATTATGTATACCCTAATATAAATATTGCTATACTGATTCTATTTTAATTAATTTATTCACATGTATACAGTATTATGTATTTTATTAGGGTACTGCCCCCCTCCCCCCTTTAAAAAGGAATCTTTGTGCTGTTTTTAAACTAAATAGAAAACCATGATTTTTCCAAAATTATTCCAAGAATTTCAATAACTATAAAAATACAACAGCGACATCTTGAAATTTTTTTAAAATTTTTTGCTTGAAATTGTAAATTTAAGATACCAAATAATGACAAATAATATATATATATAAAGGCATGGATAGTAATAGCAAAACGGACTGGATTGTGTAAACCCAGTGTAAGAAGACATAACTGACAAATCGCATTTCAAAAAGTGATTGTTTATTTTAATATGCTTATATTTTCTTATTTTGTAAAAATAATGAATCAAGTTACATTAATTAATATTCATAAATTAACTAATATTCGTAACAACAAAATATTCTTACTTCTGCACAATTTTCGTACCCCTCTTGTATCAGTAACCTCACACATTGTTTACCACCTTCCTCTGGCACTGGAAGGAAGCTTGCAAGTCTGTGTTTAAATTCTCTATATTACATTTAAACTCCAAGTATATAAATTATGTTTGTATTTCAAAAAATATTATAAATGCTTAATAGTAGCAATTGAAAACATCAACACTGCATGATAAAGGACAATGTAATAAAAATGTAATGGAAGCAATATAGCATTAAAATTTTAATTAATTGTGCATTTAATTTGTTTTTTCAGGTTTCAATCAAATTTATATCTAAGCATTCAATAGAGTTGACAAATTAATATCTATTGTTACCAAAAGAGTAGAACAGGAAGAAAACTTTTCCAACACTCACAAAGCTAGCAATTGCAAACTCTGAGATGAGTGATACTACCTCTTTCATTCTTTTTATACGAGAAGTTGATAGAGAGACCTTTGCCAGCAATGTGTTATTTAAAGTCAGTTTATCTAACATTTAAATTAAAGTCTAATATCGTTTCATTATAACCAGTAAATGATAATTAAAAAACGGATTTGAAATTGACTTTACTATGTGATAAAACTACTAACAAAAAAACAAATAATTTATTTCTATTCCTCTTATCTAAATAATTAAATTCTTGTAACAATTAGTGAAGTTTAAGTCAGTGATCTGCTTCACATTCAAATAATCCTCTATTTACTCCCCGAAGTCACTGTTATCAGTAAAAGAAATAAACACAATGATTTTCTGTTTGAAGAAATTATTTGCGGAATAGAATGAGGAGAGATAGAATACAATTGGATTTTTCTTTGCTTTGAAACTGTTTGCACTGGGGAAATCCACGACAAAGAAAAATAAAATAAACAGATCAACAATTGGCCTCCGAAAGAACAAAGCCTCAAAACTACTATTCACAATTTTTAATATTTATCTGTTTTAAGACTGCATTTATTTCAAATAAATCATTTTAATTTTAACTTTATATACATATATTATTTTAATTTTTTTTATTTGTGTAATATTAGTTTTATTTTTTTCCTTTCACATAAATTAATTTTGTATTTAACAAAATAGAAAATTTAATTAAATTGAAATCTTAATATTGATATATATATATGTAGCTATATTAAATTTTATTGCTCAACGGGATATACTACTATCAACAAAATAAAAAATTTAAATTAATTTGATGCCTTAGCATTGATATATATATATATGTAGGTATGTTAAACTTTTTTGTTCAAAGAGGTACTATGATATATAAAAAAGGCCTTTACCAAGTCATATAGATACAATGTAAATATAGAAGGCAAATAAATAGTCGAATTATATTATGAAAACCTTATATATTATATGCTTACTTTATTAGTATATAATATTTATCATGTTCCTATTCATAACAAATGCTTTTTCAATAAATACCTAATAACTGAATTACAGGCTTATTATATACCTATATCAATATATGTAATATATAGGGTATATGAGGATAGACTTTCACATGACCCATCACTCTCCACTCTAATCTCATAGCACTGATATACTTGAACACATATATTTCGAAAAGATAAATAATCACCAATATTTATATTTCATGCTAAACCAGCAATCATCAGTTAGTTGGTCCAGATTATCATCTCTACACATATATGCAATAAGTGCTCATATATATATATATATTAATATATTAAGATAGCCAATCTTCATACTAAATGGTCAGGCTTCAATCCACTCCACCCTCCGACTATTAAACCGTTCATCCAATAGAAAATCTGATGATGGAATGCTCAAAGGCCACCCTGAGGCCAAGATTATCATCACACCCATGTTGGCCTAAAGTCAATCTGACCCTCCTTGCACAGAACATAATCCATTTAATATATATACGAGGGATGGACAGACATATCTTCTATGCAATAAGTAAAATACAGGCATATTATATACCTGTACCAATATATGTAATATATAGGGTATATGAGCACAGACTTTCACCCGACTCAACCTCATAGCACTGGACATTTAAACACATATATGTTGAAAAGATAAATACTCACCAATATATGTATTTCATGCTAAACCAGCAATCATCAGTCCAGATTATTATCTCTACAGATATATGCAATAAGTGCTCTGATATATATTAAGATAGCCAATCTTCATTACTTTAATGGACAGGTTTCAATCCACTCCACACTCCAACTCTTCAACCATCCATCCAATTGAAAATCTGATAATGGAGTGTATATTGGTGATTATTTAACTTTTCAACATATATGTGTTCAAGTGTATCAGTGCTATGAGATAGAGTGGAGAGTGGTGGGTTGTATGAAAGTCTGTGCTCATATACCCTATATATTACATATATTGATACAGGTATATAATAAGCCTGGATGTCTCACCATCCCTTGTATATGTATTAAATGGATTATGTCCTGTACATGAGGGGTCAGATTGACTTTAGGTCAAAATGGATGTGATGAGAATCTTGGCCTCACGGTGGCCTTTGAGTATTCTATCATCAGAATCATCAGATTTTCAATTGGATGGATGGTTGAAGAGTTCAGAATGTGGAGTGGATTGAAACCTATCCATTAAAGTATAAAGATGGGCTATCTTAATATATATATATATCTGAGCACTTATTGCATATATCTATAGAGATGATAATCTGGACCAACTGATGATTGCTGGTTTAGCATGAATATTGGTGATTATTTATCTTTTTGACATATATGTGTCCAAGTATATCAGTGCTATGAAATAGAGTGGAGAGTGGTGGATCATGTGAAAGTCTGTGCTCATATACACAATAAATACCTAAATAAATTATTACTTGTTTTTTTTTTTTTCAGAAATTATTCAGAGAATTGTGCTGTAATAACCTGACTTGACAATGTCTGGTTGATTGAAATACATTAAAAATCATTGACATAATTTTACAGCTTTAATATACTAAAAGTATGAGAGAAAGATTTTATAGAGCAGATAAATAAACATCACTTCCTATTGATTAATTCTACCATGTGTGGAAATAGCATCTTACTGATCTTTTGTTTGATTATTCTGATTTATTCCTCCCTCTCCATTCCAAAAAAAGGAAGGAAGCTTGGATTCAGGTAGAATTACATCTCAAACAATGACTAAATAGATATCTATTAGTTGATGATAACGAATAGCTCATTATTTGTTGCATGTGAGCTATCCAAAATGATTCTAAAAATTCTTAATCTGAAAATTTCTCAGCTCTATTCTGAGATTGAACTCATATCACAAGTACAGCAGCAGGCAATACAAAATCTTCTATACTACCCCATCCTTTGCTTTATTTTGGCAATATTTGTTTTAGCATTTCTTTTTTAATGTGATTTGATGATTACAGCCACATTATATAATAATGAATGCACATTTTTTTGATACATTATAAAAAATTATGCCTACTAATAGTTAAGTTTAAATTATTATGGCTAATAAATGGCACATATACATTTTTAATTAACCAGTAATGGTTACAATGTGGTATGGTGACATAAATACTATAAGTATATCTCATACTGTTTTTAAAAAAATTATTTGTTTTATATAAATATCATTCCAAATTAGATTTTTTTATTATGAATATTATTTGCAATAAATATTACTATATTTGTATAAAAAAATTAAAAAAATATAGTCAAAAATTGCAAAAAGAATAGTTTCTAACTGAAATCAGTTGATTGGTTTTTTAGTTATTATAATGAAATAAATTGGCTTTTTATTATTATAAGTATTAGTTACAATAAATTTTATATTTGTCTAAAAAATAAAAAAAAGTGATAATTTACAAAAGGTAAAAAAAAAAATATTTCCATTTAGACTACAAGTAGTATAAAATACTAAATGAAAAATAAGGGGCACAAAACTTAAACATGAGAAATTCAAATTAATATTGAGTTTGGAAAATAGAGGCATACTTAAGAAGTTATTGAAATAGACACCTGTTGAATTAAAGAATTATATAAAAGTAAAACATTTAACATGTATACTGGTGTAACATACCATTTGTAGCTGTTGTGGGTTTAATTTTTAGAATGAAAAATAACTATAAACTAATATAATGCTTTATTTTCAAAAATCATAAGTATGAAGAATGAATGATAGTTCAGTTCCATAGTACTTGTTTCTACATCTGATTATTCATATTCATCAAGATGTGCATCTCTACAATTAACAAGTGAAAGTTTTTTCTTTACTTTGAAATACAATAGCCATTAAAGTATTTTGTCCATACTCATTTTTTATAGTACAAAGCCATTACAGTTACACATTGCATTACACACTGATAGCTTCCATTGTTGCTGCCCATGATATTTTTCTTGGCTGATTAAATATTACTTTTAGATTCTGTATAGCTTAGAAAACATTATCAGTAGTTATTTTACTCTTAATATAGTTCTGATAATTATTGTAGCATTGTGTTCTAGTTTGAAAATAGTTAGAATGATTTTTTTTTTCTAATTTTGAATGAATTCAGAAATTTTTGCCTAAAATCAATTATTTTATGCTTCACTGACCTCTCACCTTATATTGACAATATACAAACATATTTTTTAATAGTAACTATTTTCTTCTTTTCTGAGTCAATGTAATATTTGGTAATTAATGAATATATTCACAGAAAAGTTCATTTTTTAATATTCAGCTTATTACTGTCTAGCATGCTTTCAATATATTTAATATATCATATATGTATAATTGCTAAATTCATATCAGTGATGAGATCAATAGTTGATAAATAATGAAATTATCTTCAAATATAATGCACTGTGATCAATCAAGAAGCATTTCCAGACAAAGAATATCTCCACCTGTCTTATAGGATATGATATTGATTTGACAAAGACTAAATAAAGTTTCCAATATAATCCTTTTTTATCTTTTCTCTGTATTAATTTTATCATTCTCTCTTTTTTAATTTGTTATCTTCAGTCTCCTATGTTAGTATAGAATGTAGGAATCATAACTCTCTTATACACACATAATTTAATCACAGAATAGAAAAACTGATCCTCAACACAGAGAAAGTCATGATAAGGGAAGATTTAATATAGAGAGTGTACTATTCTAAGACTTGTATAATAATACAATCAATTTGGACCTAGACATGGAACAGGTGTTTTCTTGATAGATGATTATAAGTTTGGGAAGCTATATTTAAGAGTCTTACTTCCTGCCCAATAATAGTTGGTGAATTATTTGGAAGTGTAATTATTACAAGACCTTTTTTATTCTATATTTTTTTATTTCTTGTTGAAATGGCTGGCCTATTCATTTATAAGCACTGTTAACACTGATAATTTATACATACCCATGTATTTATATATGCTCATATATTATTGATCATTATTACTGATATATTTAATTTGTAAATGTGAAATTTTAAATTATAATAATTATTAATTCTCACCACAAATTATAACATAATCATCAACTAATAATAGTTAAAAGCTTTCCAATGTATCTTTACAAAGCATTATTACTAGATTAAATATTTTTGCTCATAAATTTACATCTTCTTTCAAGATTCCATCTTACTTTTAGCATCCATCATTTATTTTTTCTTGCTATGTAATCTAAGCTTCTGTTTAAGTTGTTTACTTTTCATCAATGCTGCATAAGATCATCTTACTACAACAAACAATATACAAGAACATTTGTGCCCCTTCCCCTTTTAATTTCAGCACCATTAGAAAAATTACATAGCTTTAATATATAAATTTTTCTCTACCTTGAATTTTTCTGTAATTTACATAATTTTTTGATGTAAAATTTTTATAGAATTTTGTAATTATCATCATCATTTTCAAACTCTAAGTTTAAACTTATTTTTTCAACCCATTTCTTCTCTTTCCATATTATTCCAAATAAATCTTTGTATCCTATCCATCTTACACGTCATATCTTGAGATTCAGTTCACTTTTGATTTAGCATTGTAATTAGTGATGCTTTAGTTTTCTCATAGATGTAGTTCACTTTCAATGTTTTCCCGTTAATCCCAGCATGCATCTCTCCATACATCTTGATAAATCTGTAAAAAACCACTCTCATTCGTTAAAAATCTTCTTATAGCACATAGCCATTTCTCTGTTAAAATCTCATTATTTTTAACAAACATTATCCAAGTTTAATCCTATGATATCAATATATATTTTGTAATTTTCTTGCTTTTTTTTAAGACATTAAATACAGCTGACGTGTTCGCAAATCAAAAATCTTTTTATAATTGATGAAAGTTAAATTCCTTATCTTTGAATTATCTCACTTTTTACTGGGAGGTAATATATAATAATACAAACTCCACTTTTCTAAACTCTTTACTTCCTACATTGAGTAAAATCACATTTCCCTTTTTATTTTCTCTTTAAAACACGAGTAAAAAAGTTTATAGAGAAATGATTTATGATAATAGATTCATAAATTCTTAATAACACTTTTTTTTACCCCAAACATTTTAATCATTTTATTTTCAAAGCCATTTATTTCATGAAATTTTTTAATTCTTAGGATTTGAAAATATATATTTTACTTCTCAGACAATACATTAAAAGTTTTATTTACATCTAGAAAATAAATTCCCTAGTCAGTAAATTTATAAAAAGGTAAGCATACTTATTTAGAAAAGGAAAACAACTTTTTATAAGTTTTTTATTATTATTAGTGATTCAAGATGAATGTATATTTTAAAAAAAAAAACTTGTGGTCTACTATTCAATATATTCACAAATATGCTCACAATCTAGGATTTGAATTCAAGTAAAATATTTCAAAAGTATCTACAAGAATTTTGTTTTTAAATAGATATCTAACAATCAGAATACGCTACAATATTTTAGTCATGTCTGAGTTATTTTTTATCCAGTATCACACATCTGTTTGCATTAAAATAAAAAAGGCAATCACCTATTGTGATTAATTTTTTGTTTCACTTTGAGAGTTAATGTTTGCAACTATTTTGATTGACCACAATGCTGAAAAGTCATTAAACTCATGTCTCATTTTGAATGAGTATTTGTAGGTCCACGGATTAACAGATTCAGGTTTTATATACCAAGTAGGACAATTTATAGATATGTGTTAAATTGAATTGTTAAAAGTTTTTTCTTAACTTTGCAAAGAGAGAATAAATAATAGGAGTCATCAGCCATTAATGGGTATTTAGATATTCTTAGCCGAAAAATCTCAGATTGATCTCAAATAGTCAGATAAGTTGTCAATGTACTGAACATAAAAAAGAAAGAAAATTTTAATATGCTTTACCAATGAGGAGAAAGCTAACTTACTACAGAAACTGAATGTACTATGATTCATTTTTACCTTTTTTAAAAAAATTAAAAAGACAAACCATTTTATGTTTAAATTCTATTCAGTATTATTTTTAACTTTTTTCTTCTTCAATAGTTTTACAATTAAGGAAAAGAATACTGTGTAATAATTTTAGTTTTAAAATAAAGGTAAATCTTGTGTACTTGTAAGAGTATGATATCTCCCCCACTAGTAATGATTTTATATCACAATCAGTTTTTAAAACTTATCAATATTTATCTTACCTATTTAGATTATTCTGACACCGTAGGCAATAGTGGATGGTCAGTTATGAGTTTATTTTTGAAAGAAAAATTCTAGGTCTGCTTATGACTTGAAAATTTCTCAAGGTTCAAGCTAGGCTAGATTCAAACCCAGTTCATAAGCATGTGGATATTCTATCCACTATTCCCAAAGCCCATCAATTTTAATAATGCATTAATTGTATCATTAAATTATACTTTACACATCACCATTGAATGTTTCGATTTTACAATATATATATAAACAAATTTAAAAACAAATTTTATTGAACCAATGGAAAAGTGCAATTAAAATATTATTATGAAATAACAATTTCTGTAAGTCATTAAGATAGATTTTTTTTTTTTAAAAAAAAACAAAACAAGTATTCCTACTGACTTGTCTAAGGTAATAAATAATCTAATCTACAGCTTTTGATGATAATATATAATTTTATTTAAGTAATTAGATAGCCTCTTTGACATATACATATTTATATAAAATAAATTTTGCATGTATATACTGATATGCTTTACAAAGAGTGTAATTATTCTTTCTTTGATGTTTTTGGTTTTCTATTCAGCTTAATGCATTTTTGATATGATGCTGCTTTACTTCATTCTATATGCTATTTTACAGTAGCTGTTACTAATATGCAAATGAGCTGATATACATATTCCAGCAATTCAATAATCTGATGCTATTAGTTTATTTTCTTTATTATGTTGTTATTTTTGCAATATACCAAGCCTCCTTTTATATTTCTTTTTCTATCATCCCACTCTATGCATATCAGTTTGACATTCTGCAAATCAAAACAGTGTCCATTTCTTTTTCTTTATCTAAGAATGCTAACATAAATGCTGTATTTTCCTAGCCCTTTTATATAGGTATTTATATAGGTAATTTTTAAAAACAATATTACATATATATTTAGTATTTTCACAGTTATATAATAAAAATAAAGGCTTATTTGGATTATATCACATATTATTTTGTTTTAATTCCAAAAGTTTGATTAAATAACATCATATCTTTATAGAATCAAAATAATAATGTTTGATGTTTTTTTTTTGTTTCCTAAAAAAATAGAAAACTTATGAGATTTTAATACAAAAACATAATAAAATATCTATACAATGTAATGTATCTTTTATTCTAGTTTGCTTGTGTGTGTAGCACAACTGTTTTCAAAGCTGTGTATTGTTACCAAATAGATAAATAAAACAAATTAGCTTAGTGCTATTGAAGGGTCCAGCCTTCATAATCATAGCTTGACTGATAATATGGTTAATGATATGCAAATTTATGCTAAATAAATATGCTAGACATTCCATTTCCTTGATAAAGCATAGCATGTGTATCATTAACCGTATTAGTAGTCAAATTATGATTATGAAGGCTGGACCCTTTGAAAGTGCTAAGCTTGTTTGTTCTTATTTATCTATTTGGTAACAATACACAGCTTTGAGGACAATTGCACTACACATGCAAGTGAACTAGAATATATATATATATATTTCCCAAAGGAGAAATTTATTTGACTTAATTGCAGTAATGTATCTTTATAATTGAAGCAAAATCCATTTATCAATATACATATAAAATATCAAATCCAATAACACGCAATAAAATAAAGCATTGGAATTAAATCTACAATTTAATTAACTAAAGGTTTTAATTAATTATTTGTTTAATTGTAAGTTTGAGAAAATGGATATTATGTCATAACTTTTTATAGTTTATGAATGAAAATCTGGGAAGAACTAAAGCATTGCCTTCAGTATCGATGACAAATTTAATTTTAAGAATAATATGTTGGAAGTATGTTACAGAATCAAAGTAACAATGGTTGGTAGTTTTTTTGTTATTGCTTAAAAAAATAGAAAAGTTATGAGATATTAATACACAAATATGATAGAATATCTCTACAATGTAATATATCTTTGTAATTGAAGTAAAATCCATTTATCAATATAGAAATATCTGCTGTATATTAGAGAAATTACCATCAGATGTTAATAAACAGTAATCAATTAAAATAATAAAGTTCAAAAGAGTACATTTCTAAATGCAATCTCTTGGTGTTGTATAGAGACTAAATCACCACAGTATTTATTTATGGTTTAAAAAAGAAAACTCACAAACTTTCACATATTCCTTATTAATAATAATTATAACATATAAGTGATTGGTGGAATAGTCTATTATTAATAAGGAATATGTGAGAAATTGTGAACTATCTTGCCTTAAACTGTAAATAAATACTGTGTCACGATTCATTTACAAATACCATTTTGAATGCAGGAAGCATTTACCATTTACTATTTTCATTGATTAGGTCTATTAACATCTGATGGTAATTTTTCTAAAATGAAAATATAACATATATTTTAACATATTTCAATAATAACATGTTAATAAATCAATTATTTTATATAGCGCGATGTTCATAAACTGTAATCGTTAAACAGCATTAAGCTGTTGCACATGCGCTTTGCAGATTTTAACTATAAATGACTGAATACTCTATCTTTTCACAAAGACTTTATCATATGTGTGAAGTGTTAGTATTCAGTCATTTATAGTTAAAATCTGCAAAGCGCATGTGCAACAGCTTAATGCTGTTTAATTATTACAATAATAACATGTTAGAAAATTATTAATATATATATATATATATATATATATATATATATATATATATATATATATATATATATATATATATATATATATATGTAAGGTGATGAAAATTGAAAGAGATTTCATTTTAGTCTATATTCTTCACTTCCAGTAAAAATTTGATGTTTGATTAATTAATGGTTATTACTCCCCCCCCCCTAATTCAACTCATCAAAATATTTTAGTAGATTGCTTATATCTATTAAATATTAGCTATTTATTTAATCCCATTTAGTAGAAGACAATAATTTCTTTACAATTCTGGAAGTCCTACCATAAGAAATGGGTAAGCCAATTGATACTAAATGATTATACTGCCATACAAATAAAAATTATTACAATAGGTTTTTTTAATGACCCATTCATAATTTGATACTGCCAGATTTCCATTTTCAACAATTGCCATTTTTCTATTAGAAGGCATTGGATTTGCATTATGTCCCTCCCTCATCTTATACTTTTTTCTTGGTATCCAAAGCCAGTATGATTTAATAATTCTAATAGGCTAAGATGTGAAGTTCAAGTCAAAAAATTATATAATTTTGCAGATTTTACAGAGAAAAAAGCCAATTATTCAAAAACTGAGCACAGAACTCTAAACTTCCATTTAAAGTTCAATGCAATAATGTTCCTCATGAGTTACAGGACAACATATGAAATTGAACATGAGATGTCATTGCAGGGAAATGTTGCCAACATAAAATTACCATCAGACTTTCAAAAACTAAATAAGGAGATGGATTAAATATAAATTATCTAGAAACCCAGACATTTCTTCTAGGAAGAATGACAGAAAAAGCATAGTAAAAATCAAAAAGATATACAGTTGAAGATCTTAGGCAAATAATCTCTAAGTGAGTTTCACACAAATGCTGTTGCGTGTGTGTTCATGTATAAAAATCTGACTTATGAAACAGCATTAAATTATATAAAGTAAACTAATAGTTTATAAAAAATGCTATTAAATTAGTAACATTTTTAAATAAGTGACAATTTTTATAATTCTTCTATTTTGCTATATTATATGTATATATTCATAAATATAAGAATTTATTAAAAAGCAATCCATATTTGATGATTAAGCATACAGCGTCATATATAATAAATATCTTACATTAATTGTATTTGCTATTTTTTAAAGCTCTCCTGATGTTATATTGCTTAGTTACATAAACAAAATAAAAAGTGATTATTTAAATTGAATTAAAATTTTAAAAGTTGCAGTTATAAATTTTTAAAGACAAATACTTTTTGCAATAAATGCTTTTAAAAACTTGCATCATAATAAAAAATATTATAAAGTAAAAATTAAATTAATAAAATATATTCATCTCGAGTTTTATTTGAAAAATATGAAAAAACAATAGGCTCATATTCTTCCTTATAATCATTTACATATTCAATGCCGGAATAAATTGTAAAAAAGTGGTAAGTAATGGAAACTGCCATCAATAACGTCGTCCATTAGTTGTAATACTCAAGCTATTTCCAAGAAAAGAACTTACAAAACATTTATATATAATCATACATATATACACATTGATATCTTTAGTATTAATGATTGATTGAAAAAGAATATATATATATATATAAGATTTTTATCACTAGATTTAAAATAATAAGGATTATACGATATCTTAATTGAAAGCAAAAATTCAAATTTAAGTAGAGATATTTTTTGTGGACAAGTTTTTTTGCTGTCAAGAAAAATTTTGGTTAAAAACAAAGATAGTTTAGTAAAAAAAATAATATGCAAAACGACTTTTTGGATTTAATAAACATACTTTTGCAATTATTTTTATATATACTTAGGATATAACTAATTATATAACTTAATGTAAATATTAATTCTTATTAAACGCAGCATGTAATACTTATATAAGGCTAAAACCTTAGTACATGCATCTTGAGTGCTTAATTTTAACAAGAGAGACCTCTACAAATCATAACACAAGATTAGACTTTATAAAGGATAAGAGGGACCCTCTTATCTCTGAACCCATTTTTTTTAATTATATAGGCAAATAAATCTAAAGCATATTGATTTGGGATCATGAAGTTAATAAATTCTTCACTGAATATTGACTCGTTATAAGTATTTTTTTTCTCTCTCTATTAAACTGTATTTTATAAAATCCAAGATGGAAGATGTACTGCTAATTGCCCCAAAATAATTAAAGGGTTGGAAACACTATTGTTTTAATCTGGGGAAGGTATTTTTAATTAAAGTTTTTACTTAAAATGGGAATAAGATAAAAGATTTTCTTTTATTATAAACATTTTTGTCAAATCTATTTCTAATCTGGAAATAGATTTGCATTTATTTTTGGACATTATCTAACAGTTGCATCTTTCAAAAACAATGAACTAAGTAA
Organism: Epiperipatus broadwayi; assembly: GCA_028023455.1. Classification (NCBI taxonomy): domain Eukaryota; kingdom Metazoa; phylum Onychophora; class Udeonychophora; order Euonychophora; family Peripatidae; genus Epiperipatus; species Epiperipatus broadwayi. The sequence continues at coordinate 10,147,336 of JAQFVV010006222.1, forward strand.
TTAAAAGCATTCCAGAAATACCTGGGCAGAGTATAAAATGGAAAAATTTTAAATCACTGAGAGATTAGCTACTATTGAAAGAACTGCAGTGAACATAATTCAAGCTGGTTTAAAATGTAAGCATAGAAAGCTCATCACTTTTCTGACCCATGAGGGTTATCTTCTGCCACTGTGTCATTATGCTCCCATCAAATGAAGTAAAAGCCCAATGGAGAATTAAAGAATGCTGAATAAAAACTTGCTGTCACATAAGAACTGCCATGCATGAGCTGGACTTTTTAATATGGACTCTTAAAATGGTGCAAGGTAAATTATTTCAAACCGCCACCATTGAAACTAAATCTTGCTTGCATATCTAGTCTCAAACTCTACTATCAATTTCTCCTAATGTATAATTTAATTTTGTAACTTTTCTAAAATGTAATTTACTCTTAAATAATTTCTATAAATCTAATTTGCCCTCATATGCTCTAACTTTCTTTAATTTTGGTGCAGTCATTTATTTAGTTATTTAGTACTTGATTTTATATGTCTATTTTAGTTATTAATATGTCAATCTCACACAGTCTGATGAGTTGAATTTTTAAAATCTTTTCTTTCTTTTTAAGTAAACCTCCGTGAATTAACATCCCCTTACAATATAATGCATTATTAATTAATACACTCACCAGATTGTTTTACGAGCCAACATTTTATTTATGTTTTAGTATAAAAAATATATTTGTTTAACTCTGGATTTTCTACCTAGGGAGAATCCTGAACTCAAGCTAATTAATGCTTTGAAATTTTAAAATATTGTTTATTCATTTCTAAAAAAGGTGACCTATTAGTTTTTTTCTATAACAGCTAGTTTTATTTTTTTACATACTCTTAAAATATCAAATACAGTATTTATATATTCCAGTTATTATATAATCAATGAAGGTGGGATTGATTTATTTTAAATAGCAGAAAAGGGAAGGGGTAAATCTTGATGTTTCTTTTACTAAATAAAATCTTAATGTATTAGGGAAATCTCTCTCTATATAACTGCATAGCATATTATTTGTCTAAATTATGGCATTCAAATAAGGGTCATTCATTTTAAAGCAGTAAAATTTATTCAATGTCATTAGTGACATTTATCATTACTGCATTACTGACATTTGGCCTATCTTCATATATATATATTACATGCTACTGACATTTGGCCTATCTTCATATATATATATTACATGCTACTAATCTTAATCTGGGGGTTATGACAAGTTCAAACCCATAGATTTCTTCTCAAGCCTTGTCCTGAGGATAGTTAATCTTCCCAGGACCACTGATTTCATATAAAAAGGCCTCTGGGTGTGATTTCTATAAGTTTGGAACATGCTATGCCTATCCACTTATTTCATATAAAAGGGCCTCTGGTGGTGATTCCCTAAGTCTGGCCCACACTATGCCTATCCACTTTCTTCATAAAAAGGGGCCTGCATGTCACTGATGTCCACGAAATGCCTATCCACTTTGTCTTTCATCCAGAAGCACGACTTTCCCTGTTATTTTTTGGCTATTATGTCAGCACCGCAAACTTCTTCCTATTAGTATTTCTTTTGCTTCATGGCCCCGTTTTAATGCTCTAATATTAAAATTGCACTCTGCTTATATATATATATAAAATGCTGAGTATCACTACTACTAGTCTTAGTAATTAAATTTATTTCAATCTTATACAGTCCCACCATCGTAATGTATTACTGTATTTAAGAATATTTGCCTAGGGAAAAATAGAGCATTCTTCTTACCAGAACTAATTAAAAGAAGTTTCATTAAGTATTTTGTCATATAATCAAATATATTTTATTTATTTTCATGACCATAATGGCATGAAAATAATTTGTATTATATCTGTAATGAATCTCAGAATGCTCCCCGAAATAATGTTAGTCACCATGTTTCAGAACCGTATATAAAAGCGTTAATAGCAATTTTATGTAAATTCTTTCTAATAATCGATTGGCATCTTAATATTGGACCCACCAAAGATGTGTGCTTATTTATAATATATTATTTAGCTAATAAAGAGCATATGAGAAATAATAGCATGAATGACACTATGTAATCATCTACCGCTTGCTCATTCATGCACATACTAATGTTTGCAATTAATTTATAAATGTATGTAAACAATTTGTCATGATATTAAACTAATTTTTATTATCCAACTTGTCTGAGTAGTTCGAATTCCTTTTTCTCCACTTCCACACATACAGCTATGTGTGTATATATTTTAGTTAAGTCAAAGTTATTAGATGTCTCATTTTGCTTCTCCGCTTTGTTAGTGGGCCGGATTTAAAATTAATTCTTGTGTGCAATCATTGTTATGTTATCCATTAGGTGGTTGATCTGGGGCTTAGAGAGTGTGTTTGAATTCAGGCTGGTCCCTGACCTAAGCCTTGGGCTTGACTGGATTTGGAGTACATTTTTTTGAGTTCCAGCTCAATGTTAGATGCATAAACATGTTTTGACCGGTACAAAATATATATGTATGTGTGTACATATTTCAAAATATATGCTAACTTTATTTCTACATATTATAACAGAGTATAAGATAGAATATACAAGGTAATCATATCAAAAAACTTAATATATTTTCAATATATTAGCATCCAACTCATAGTATGCTATGAGATAACTAGGATAAATTTATGGATGAGAATGATGCAGCAATTGCTTATATATAAAAAAGAGAAAAGCAGTTAGTTCTACAAATAGATCATTATTTTATAATCATAGAAGAAAACATGAACATGGATTTGATTGAAGTATTATCAAAATAATTTGTGTGGAACATTTGTCCATTTAGTTACCAATATAATGGTAAACATTTTAAAGGATTGCCTATTCTTGTTTTGTTGTTTTGCTGTATGATCAATTACTGAATAACCCTCTGGATGTAGCTTTATACTTAAAAAAAAATTCCTAAATTAACTAAAAAAACTTTCTATTAATATCTGGATTCAAACTGCTGGTAAAAAGTATGTATAGCAGATAGAAGCACTAATCACTACTCAAGGAAACCCTTACAATATCCTCTAATATATTTATGATTATGATGTCCACATAGTTTAATTCAGTGGTATAGTATTGGATTCTAAAGCTTATGTTCATGAATTACAGATCAATTATGTCACTTATCTTCCTGTGAATTAACCATTCAATTATCTTATTACAATGAATATTTTTGGTATTAACTTTTTCAATTCAATTCATTTCAATTTTATTAAGGATGTAACAACAGTCTAGTAACAATTCAGTTATAATACAGCTTTTACAAACCAAGAATTTATTTACACTGACTTAAGAAATCATGAAAATTCAAATGAAATATAGCAACATCCAAAAATATTTTATTATGCAATGTGGGCATTCTAATCATAGCAGAATTTTTATAATAATTATGATTATATTGTTTAATATATAATAAAGCATTATTTCTAGATATATTAGGAATTCTATAATTTATGTTATGAATAAATTCTGAGACATCATATTTACATAAAACAATTTTTCTTAAAAATGCTACAATCATTCAATACTCTTTTTTTTTCATAAAATATGTTTCACTACCAATAGATAATTGTAAACCTACATATTTAAAATATCTTTTCATTACATTCTGCAATTGTTTCTCACAACATTTTGTATTAGAATTCCAAACAACAAATCAATAATTAATTGTAGAAATAAATATTACATGAATAACTCTATTACATTTAAGGATACTTTTATTAATGTGAATAAAACAAGACAATTACTATTAAACCAGACCCCTAATCCTTTATCCCATCCTTTTAAGAAATAATAATAACAGAATAAAAAAGTTGGGTAATGTTATATTACAAATGAGACGATTGTTTTCCTAGTATTAATTATCATCTCATTTTTTTTTTTTTTTACAAATCTCAAAGCTATTTATAAAACTCTGCAACTTTAAATGATCAGATAAATTATCAATTCTAAGAAATAACTTTATATCATCAGCAAACTGCAAAGGATTATAATCGCCAATAATGTGAGATATATTATAATTATATAATAAAAATAGAATTGATCAAGAATGCTTTCTTGAGAGATTCTACTTTTTTCGAATTAGATAAGAAAATGCTATAATTTTCCATATCAAAAGCCTTACTAAGATAAAAATATATTTTATCCAAACAACTTAGTTAATTTATAGCATTAGCTATATGGTCATGTATTATTATTTGATTTGTCTTTACTGATTTGTTTAATAACTGATATACAGGCTTATTATATACCTGTATCAATATATGTAATATATAGGGTATAGGAGCACAGACTTTCACATGATCCACCACTCCCCACTCATAATCCTGATACACTACATATATATGTCAAAAAGATAAATAATCACCAATATATGTATTTCATGCTAAACCAGCAATCATCAGTTGGTCGAGATTATCATCTCCACACCTATATGCAATAAGTGCTCAGATATATATTAAGATAGCCAATCTTCATACTTTAATGGACAGACTTCAATCCACTCTACACCCCAACTTTTCAACCATCCATCCAATTGAAAATCTGATGATGGAACGCTCAAAGGTCACTCTGAGGCCAAGATTCTTGTCACATCCATGTTGACCTAAAGTCAATCTGTTTACAATAAATCCATGCAGAAAATTGGGTATACATCTCTTTATTTGAAATAATAAAAAACTATATACACATCTTTTGAAAATTATAAATAGATGGAAAAAAAAACCCGAAATTAAAACTGTATCAGGCAAAAATAAATAAATTAATTTTAAAACTATTATATAGCAATTTATGTACTGTACACTTTAATGTAGATTAGAGTACTTACATTGAGACGTAAACCCTCCTAAATAAAAACTAAGCCTACTGTTTCTGATGGTCTGACATCACAAGATCACCCATCAACTTACTATTCGATTATGTTATTGCAATTTATAATAAAATAAATTTCATACTGACATTAAATAAAATTCCATACTCTATTCGCCCACACTGGATATTGAAATTTATATTTAAATCTCTCTATTTTTTTTTTTTTTTTGTGCATCGAAGCGTATTCATCCATTTTGATGAACATCGTAAGTTATATTTTCTTTTCTTGCTTCTAATTGCTAAATTTTCGGCCAATAAAATAAATTTTAATTATGTAATTACTTCTTTTATCTGAAACCAATATGAATCGGTATTTTTTTTCTTTAATTTTTGAAAAAATATTTTATCTTGAAAACTTTTTTTTAAATTTAGATATTTAGAAAAAAAAAAATTAAACATTTAAAAAGATCTGTAAAAGCATAGAAAATTAATTTAAAAAAAAAAATGAAATTAAAGTATTTGAAATATGTTTTTTTTAAAAAAACACTGTTCAGTTCTAATAGAATAACCGAATGAAAATTTTAATTTAGACAGTAAAACATATTCCACTATTTTCTTCCATAATCTTTTTTTGCGTTGACTATATTATATTAAATATAAATATTAATTATATTAAATCACTCCAAATGTGTATTTAATACCAAACAATTTTTTATTTAACACTTATTCAAACTAAAATTCAGACCATTTTCATCAGAGCTCTTAAGTAACATGCATTGCTTTTAAATCCAATATAAAAAGTTCTGAAGAAAACCATTGAATTGTTGAAACTGCTGGAATAAAGTGATGAATGGCGAAAATGACTAGTATAAGCTAAATATTTGAAGTAATTTATATTATTGAGAGTTATATTTAAGACAAAATGTGCAAGCCTTTTAAAAAACATAAAAATAGTACACTTCACATTATGCAAATCATGCAAGAAAAACAATAGGGCATACAAGAAAAATGTTTTTAGAGAGTCATCCACTCATAGAAATATTCACAAGTGAAAACAAATAACATTAATTTAGAGAATAATATTTGTGACACACTAAAACAATTGTTGGTAGGATTATTGTAATAGGGGTCTGCACTAAATTAAGTTTTACAAATGAAAATAGAAACAATAATAGTTTAAAATACAGTTACAAAAACATTTGTCAGAAAGTTTGTGAGGATAGCATTTTATTTAAAATTATAAGTTTGAGGATGCACATCATTTAGTCAAATTTGTTAAATGCTTTTAGAAGAAGTAAGATATATCTAACTGTTAATAATAATATATAGGTTAATATAGAATACAACATTTTGAGTAATATTACTCTCATTCTTTTTTTCATTTTTTTTTTTTCATAAGTCAAAGGGTCAGCTGGGAAGTGAACCCATGAACCCAGGACAATTGCTTGTAAGGCACCTGTGCTAACCACTCGGCTACCAATGCTTGACTATTACTCTCATTCTTCTCCAGATATTGTTGGCTTGATCAATTACAGTGCTATCATAGGAAGTGAATTGATGATTTTCATATTTGGAATACTGGATTTCAGATAATGCTCTAACCAATAAGACTATTCTTTTAAAGGCATTAGGATATCCTGACTTCTCCATTTTTAAGAGCAAAGTTAATGAGTGGATTCCCAACAATATGTTATGATCATATGTTCTGCTTTCTATCCAATATTCTTATGTTATCTTAATAAAATATATAATCATTGTTACATGCCACTTTAGCTAGAGCTATTTTGTTCTGATTATTATTCTGTGCTCTTTAAATTATTTTTTCCCTTGAAATGACTGATCCAACACTGATACTTGTTCTTCCACACTCATATGTTATTTCATAGAAAGAGTTTTAATTTTTCATTCATTTCATGTTTAGGTTTAGTAGAAGTTAGAATAATTTCCATTGTCATATGACTTTGAAAAACTATTCTGCTACAATATTGATTCCAATTTTTCTTTAATTTGCCTACTATTCCTCATGTACATGGATATATAAAAATGGCCAATTTTTTATGTTTGTTGTTTTAAGATATTTTGTTAATGATAATTGATAGATCACCATTCTTTATGAGAATTTGTTCTTAGCATGACTTTTTTTCATGTCACTGCTTCCAAAAACATTTGTTGAGCTCTCTTCCATACTAATACTTTAACCCCACTTTTTTTGTTTCTGTCATAATTAAATATGCTGTTGATGGCTTTTGAAAACATTAATATGATTTTGCTATGAGGTAGTCTTGTTACAAGATCATCTAAAAATGTTAATTTTTGTCCCTATTCTAATTCTATTATGAATTTGACCAAAGAAGTGATATGTTTCCACAATATTTGTAATAGTGCTTCACAATGTCAGCATGCAATAAAAATATCACCATAATAAAAAAGCCAGATTTTTGAAGGACATGGAATAGTATTTATGGCAGTGATATCACATTTTCCCACATAATTATTGCTGTTCAAATTTACAGTGATAAATTGATAGTCATTCCTTGATTTTTATTGAAAGGATTCTGTTATTGTATTAAATGTAGGGTTGTTGTTATGCAGAATGATAAGAATTCTATTATGTATATGAAGAGTTGTTTTCAAGCCATTATCCTAATTTATTGTTTTCTAAGCATATTCCACAAAATCTAAGAAAATAAAATATAAATAAAATTTCAATTTTTCTGAAAACATTTAATTATTAAAATAGTTAATGGAAATAATCCCAACTTAAAATTACAAGCAACAAAAATTCATAGAAACTCTTGTAGCTCTGATGAATATGTTTACTGCTGAGATTTTACATCTAAAAAATCATCAAATTTAGTGGATATGTCTTGTTTTTTAATGTGTCTAAAACCAAAACATTTAAACATTTTACATCCAGTCAAAATTATGAAAATATTCAAATAAGTAATTTGAATATGTACATTTGACATTTATTTTTACTGATAATTTTTATTTTTTATAATAAAATTACATATGGATTTTGATTTGGATTATATAGTATATTTTGGGCTTTCAAAAAATAATATGTAAAAATTAACAATATATATATATCAGAGATGAAGCATGACTTTTTTTAGGAACGGAAGCACACTGCATAATTTTTTTTATAATTGTTTTTATTTTACTTGCTGCAACAATTTTTACATAATAGCTAATGTATTACATACATCTAAAAAAATCTGGAGCACTAGTTTAAGTATAGAGGATACATTATCAAGATATTTTTATTTTCTAAATGCTTTTAACATTCTTAAGTTTTAACTATTAATTATATTTTAGCATTGTTTGAACTTCTTATAATCAATGAATAATGTGAATAATGGGATGGACAAACTTATTATTTGCTTTATGTAAAAACAGTTCAACTGCTGGTAAAAAAATTGAAAATTAACAGAAATTCTATACAAAAAATAATGAGTCTGAATAGTTCATTCTTCTTTTTCTATGTTTAGCAAAATAGTTTAGAGAATTTTTTTTTAAGTTTGGCACTATTGTATGTGCAACTTGTTGGATCAATTTTGTGAGGTTGAATATGTACATATTTTAGGAATTTTTAAATCGAATTTTAGTTACAGCTTTTGAAATTTTTAGTGAATTCTTCTACAGAAAGATTCATCCCATTCAATACATGAAACATTAGATCTCAAATAGTAACAAGATTGAGAGTGAGATAAAGAATGAGATTTGAGCTTGAAGTAGTTGAGCATTCAGAATATATGAATTAACAAAATGTTTATTTTTTTCAGTTTCACCATTAATTATTTTCAAGTTTATATTAGAAGAAAGAGATAAAATAAGTGGTCTCCATAAGGCTGGAATACATTGTACTTCATCAGCTGTGTTTAAACCAGTTGGTCTTTTTAATATTTCAATCAACTCCTTCATGGTTCTCAATTCATACTTTTCCAAATTAGCAAGTATTTTGGCATTATCAAAATCAGGTTTGTGACCAATTTTAAAAAATATTTGCTAATTTGGAAAATTATGAATTGAGAAACATGAGGGAGTTGATTGAAATATTTAGAAGACCAACTGAGATCTAACCTGTTTTTTTTTGAAAAGTTAACAGTGACAATGTCAGATGCTATTTCATCAAAACATTAGAAATTAATCGAAACTAACACACAGTTAAACTCAAAAACGATTTTATTTACATCTTATAACCATGAAAACATTAAATATAATATAGATATGTTATTGTTATCCTATTTAAATAAAATACGATTATTATCAATATGATTTTTGTAATTTATTATTATTTATATGTTAGCGGTAGCATTGTGTGTACGTATGGTAGATGGATAGTAAATTATGTGATATAGTTTTGATGGATATTGTTTTCTATGTTCGCACAATGTTCCTCAGCATTACGATGAAGTATTCTTTAAAATACCAAACACATTGAAATATATTGATGCTATCAAAGCAAAACTACATGTAATTGAATTACGTTGGTTTTAAATATAGTAATAATTTATTATAGTCACTGAAAAAAATTCACGCTGTCAAAGCAAAACTACTTGCATTTGAAATATGTTGGTTTTAAATGTAATAATAATAATAATAATTTATTATAATAAATTAAATACATACATACAATATATCCATAACACATATATACTATATACACATAATAATATATATTATATATTACAAGTTTTATAGTTATTATAAATAAATCAACTGTAATTAACTAGTAATATATCATCAATTTCTGATAAATGCCATAAATATTTTTAAAACCTAAATATGAATAAGTGATGTGTTTAAATTCAAACATTTTTCTATTTTATTTAAAAAGCAGTTGCTGGAACATATTCTTTGTCTTTAATTATAAGATTTGTGCAAACTTGGCACATTTGGTTATGGATAGTAAAGAGAATTGCATAACTTTATTAGAGATAACAAAATTACTATTGTCCAAACATACAATCAGTATATGCTTCTAATATATTTCTGTATAGAAAAAGTTAGACTTATTAAACACATTCCATATTTAAGAAACAACTATTTCACCTTACCCTAGTCTCTAACCAAAATAATCCGCATAGTATAAAGTGAAGTGAATACATTTCTACTTGACCCTTTATGTAAATCAGTAATAAAACATAAACAATAAAAAATAATAATGTAATAAATAATTAAATTTTCATAAATGACTATAGGCCGCAGAAAGGAGTTTGCTATTAACTGAAAGGAGACCCTTTGATTCCTCTCGGAGGCCTTAAAGGAACCAAGCAGGGCAACTTCCTAATGTCCACTCCATATGTTCTTGTCATTGCAGTTGTTATTGCTGTGTGATTATTCATATAGTATACAAACATGGATGGGCTGCTCACCAACACACATTAGCCAGTGTGGTGAGTTTATTGGCTTTTTACCTCCAAATTTAAGAATATTTTTTCAATATATACAATCATGACAGACAAAAATAAATCATGGCCCTTATTCCCAGGAGGCTGTAAGGTCACCAACCAAGGCAGCAGTTGGTGGCCGAAGGTGAAGGGTGCTAAGAATCCCCTGATTGTGGACTCAGACTGCCATTTGATGATGACTTTTTATTTAGATACTTACAACTGCAGATTACTTTCAAGTGAAGGAAGATTGCAAGAGTTCAAAGAAGAACTGTCTTATATTAAATGGGACATTATTGGACTTTGTGAAGTTAGAAGAAAAGGTGAAGAAACAATTGATTTAAAAAGTGGACATATACTCTACTATAAAGGGACAAATATTGGAAATACAAGTGGAGTAGGATTCATTATAAATAAAAAATGGAAGAATAACATTGTGGAGATTGATGGTGTATCAGACAGAGTGGCAAGATTAGTTTTACAACTTAATAGCAGATACCAAATGCAGATAATTCAGGTTTATGCCCCAACAAGTTCTCATAGTGATGAAGTTATAGAAGATTTTTATATGGATGTACAAAAGGCTTTTGATCAGAGTAAACAACATTTTAAAATTGTTATGGGAGACTTTAATGCTAGAATTGGTAAACAAATGAAAGATGAAAATGCTGTAGGTAATTTTGGTTATGGTAATAGAAATGAGAGAGGACATAGACTTGTGGAGTTTGCAGAAAAAGAAAAACTTTATATTATGAATTCTTTTTTTGAGAAAAATGTTAAAAGGAAATGGACATGGAAGCATCCAAATGAAGGTACAGCAGAATTGGATTATATTTTGACTAACCGAAAATACATATTTCAAGATTGTAATGTTCTTAATAAATTTAACACAGGAAGTGATCACCGATTAGTAAGATGTAAGATACATGTTAATGCAAAACTAGAGAGACAAAAATTATTAAGAAAAACAATATTTACAGTTGATATTCCTAATCTTCAGAAACATTCTAATGAATTTAAATTAGAACTTACAAATTGGTTTCAAGTATTAGTAGATTTTGAACACGATTCAGATTTGAATGACATTAATAGGAAAATAAGCGATACACTTTTAAAAACTGCAACAAAGATAGCTGGTAAAAAAAAGCAGCAATTGACCAGTAAAATTTCTACTGAGACTAGAGAATTTATGTAGAAAAGAAGGAATATGAGGATATACAACAATGATGCATTAAAAAAGATTGAATATCTCAAATTTTGTAAAATGGTGCGGAAAAGAGTTGAAAATGATATAAGAAAGTATAATTGTGAACTAGCAAGGAAAGCTGTAGAAGAGAATAAAAGTCTAAAGAGTGTAAAACAACATTTTGGTATTGGTAGGAAATTTATATCTGCAATAAGAAAAAAAGATGGCATTATTACTAAAAAGAGAGATGACATCATAAAATGTGTAGAAGACTTCTATCAAGAATTATATAGTAATAAAGAACAAGTGCCTCCTATACATATTATATCTTCCAAATTGCCCAGAATTTTGAATGAGGAAATGAGACATGCAATTAAATTTATGAAGAAAGGGAAGGCTCCAGGTAATGATGGAATTATAATTGATATATTAAAAGAAGCAGGTGAAGAAATAGAAACATTTTTAGCAAAGTTATATACCAAATGTCTAAATGATAAAGATGTACCAGATGATTGGAAGAATGCAGTATTAATATTAATATTTAAAAAAGGTGATAAAGAAGATATTAGAAATTACAGACCTATCAGTCTTTTATCAGTTTTATACAAAATTTTTACTAAGATAATTACAACTCGTCTACAGAAAACACTGGATTTCCACCAACCAAGAGAACAAGCTGGATTTAAAAGTGGTTTTAGTACAGTAGATCATATCCAGGTATTGAGAGAAATTATAGAAAGGACAAATGAATATGAGTTGCCATTATGCTTAGGATTTGTAGACTATGAAAAGGCATTTGATTCTATAAACATTTCTTCAGTGATTAAAGCATTGGATCATCAAGGTGTAGATCCAGGATATTGTCATATTTTGAAGAATATTTATAAAAATGCAACAGCAACAATTAGATTACATAATGATAGTAGGAAAATCAACATTGAAAAGGGTGTAAGACAGGGTGACTCCATATCTCCAAAACTTTTTACAGCAGTGCTGCAAGAAGTATTTTGTGGATTAAAATGGGAAGCTAAAGGAGTGAAAGTAAATGGAGATTATTTAAGTCATTTAGATTTTGCAGATGATGTAGTTGTTTTTGCAAATAATGCTTTAGAGCTACAGGAAATGTTGCAGGAGTTATCAGATGAAAGTAGGACTAAAGATAAATGTTAAAAAGACTAAAGTAATGTTTAATAGATTTTCTCAAAATATGAAAATAAAGATTGATTATGATGAGTTAGAAGAAGTTAACAGTTACAAATACCTTGGTCAGATTATTAATACAGATGGAAATATAATGGATGAAATTAATCATAGAATTAAACTTGGTTGGAGTGCTTTTGGTAGAAATAACTTGATACTAAAAGGAAATATGCCTATGTGTTTGAAAAGGAAGGTTTTTTAATAAATGTGTTTTGCGAGTTCTTACTTATGGATCTGAGACTTGGACACTTAATAGAAGAGCAATACAGAGACTTCAGACCACTCAAAGAAGTATGGAGAGATGCATGTTGGGAGTAACAAGAAGGGGTCGAAAACACAATGTATGGGTAAGAGAACAAACAGATGTTACTGACCTCATTGAAAAAATGAAAAGACTGAAGTGGAGTTGGGCTGGACATATTGCTAGAAGAGATGATAATATATGGACAATTGAAATTTTAAACTGGATTCCAAGAGATTGTAAAAGACCCAGAAAGAGACCACATGTGAGATGGATGGATGAAATAAGAAAGTGTGCAGGGGTGATGTGAAGAAGAGAAGCTAAAGATAGGAAAAGATGGATTGAACTTGCAGAGACCTTTATCCTGCAGTGGATTGATAATGGTTGATGATGATGAAATGACTATAAAAATGATGTGGCTTCTTTGTGAGAAATATGCATCAACGAACACTCAGAGACAAAATTTATAACAAGTTCAATGTCATCATAGATACAGTTATTATCATAATATTGACATAATTAATTATCCATGGTTCTGATATGCTTATAGGAACTGAAACATAATTGCTTTCATTTTATTTATATTAGTAAAATTTAACCAATCTGCCATAATAGGCAAATCATGCATAACACAAATTCCCAGATAATCTTGAGATTCCTGAGATAGTCATAATATCAAGATCATCCACATATGCAGTAAAATTGAGTGAAGAGGCATTTAAAAAATATCATTTAAATATATTATAAACAATTATGATCCTAAAGTTAAATTTTTGTGGTTCTCCTCCATTATTACACAAAATATTGCTAACAGCACCATCAGTTTGATAAGCAAAGTAAAAAATAATTCTGTTGAAAATGGATGTTCATATTGGTATTTGATAAATATTATTGCATTTGACATTTTATAATTGTCACTAATTGAATATTTATTCAAAGTTTAAATATAAGATTTAATGGTACACTTTTTAAATTTTCAATATGACTTACTTTATTCACGTGTGGTTCCTTTGATTGATAGAATGTGACTATTCTCATGTTTTTATATTGTCACCAATTTCCCAAAAATATTCTTACAAATATAGGATATACTAAATTTTCATTGAAATGTATTTTTCATTTTTTAAATACTAGTTTAATCACATCATGATTCTGAACAATAGTCCTTAAACTCAAATATAATTTAATCTGTCATATTTCAATTAAATTTCATGGTTGTTAGATATGGGATTTGTGTTGGTTTTTTTAATCAACTAAAAATGTTTGTGATTTTTTTTGAATGCATTTAACCTCACATCATTTGAGCATTTAATTGAATAGTATTGACTTCTTTCATAGTGTGAAAATTATGTTTGATAAAGAAGTATAATGCCAAGTGATCACCAGGAACATTTAATTTTCTCTTTGATTATTAGAGAAATAAGAATCATCTATCTGCAATGCTTCTTTATTCTAGAATGGTCATAGCCAGTTTGTGTCTTCTATATAGTAACATTGTTGAATTTATCATTATACATTATTTGATACTAAACAGGCTTACTTGCAATGGAATGTTCAGACTGTCAAATGAAATGTGTTAGACATTGCTTCTATAGATGAATATTAACTGAGTTTGACATCTTTTAATGCTTAGTGGATGAAAGATAGTCTAACAAAAAATATATGAAAAGTTATTATCAGTATGTAATTTCCTTACATTAATGTAATTGAAATTTAAATTCAATTTTTTGAATGTATAATATATGCTCAGGCTGTGTAATGATTAAATCTTTTTAGTGGCTTTTTGCAGGTCTTCCATGGATAAACAAATGATTTCTTTAATAAAGACCTTTTGCAGAAAGAAAAAAAAATGAAATTAACTGTATTTCAATAAATAATGCCCATCAAAACATTCAAATATGAGGTGTATTAGAATCAATAAAGTGCGCAGACGGAAAATGAAGGATTCAGTTTTTGTGCAAAACTGAACACTTCTCTGTAGTAGTTCTGTTTTGCAATATCTGTCATACTGACCAATTACTTTGGGTTTTTATTGTTTAAGTAAAACATTATTGGTGATAATTAGTTTGGTTTATATTTTTAATTATTCTGTGGTGAAACTTTTATATTATTCACATTTTTATTTCTTTATTTGTGTTCTTCCTTTTTATAATTTGAATGTAGATTTTGATTGGCATATTCTTCACTATCTCTAATGTCACTGCTCACATGTTAGATATTTACAAATATTACTTTCAGATTTAAATTATTACATTAGATCAATTGTTGCATTATTATTCATTGAAGGAATAAGAGATTTGGGCTTGATTGATTTGCAACCATTTTAACAGAATAGCTTAATTGGTTAGAGCATTAGCTTAAAATTTGATATTCAAGAATCCAAAGATGTAAGTTTGACTCCTATGCTAGAATTGTCACTGGCCAGGCCAGCAACATGTGAAGATAAGCAGAGAATAATATCAATAATATCACTCAAAATGTTGTATAATCTACTAACCTGTGTTGCCTTTGTGTGTTATTACTAATAATTGTTTGCATTTGGAAAATTTAAATAATGTTTAAAATTTTCGAGACATCAATATTTAAGGATAGATGATGAAAATAGTCCAATATATTATCACTTGGACTTTTATTTTGTCAATTGGGAATTGAAGGCAAAATGATTGAAGTGCATAATAGGCATTACAAATCAGACAAAGCACATCATAATTCTTGTAGAATTTATTAATATCTTACATTAATAGCCTTAATTTACTTTATCAATATACATTAGTTATCTATGGAAGAATGGCTTTAAAGGCTGTCTAGAGTTGCCTCTGAGCAGATGACTTGAAAACCCTTAAGTCATCAAAATTAAAAATTTGGAAGCAAATATGCAATTAAAAATATATATACATTTTTTACCTTTGTATTATTGGATAGGTAAAAAAATGTATATATATATTGTGTTACAGTTTGGTTAAAAACTCTAATATTAATTATTAAAAAAATGTTTATGTAATATATATATGATAAAATAATACGTTTTAGGACATAGAAATTATATTTAAATTTTACCAAAAAAAGCTCATTAAAAATAAAGACAATAACTAGAATTTTTTTTTCTCATGTGTCATAGCATCAGCTGGGAAGTGAACCTGCTAACCCAGGACAACTGCTTGTAAAGCTGCTGTCACTGACTTCTCGATCACCAATGTTTGACTACAATAACTAAAATTGTACTAATATGTAAGTGAAATTGGTATTAAATATTTTAAATTAAAATAAACTTTAACTACCTGACTGATAATATGTAGGGTACTTAGACATACTGATGCATAATATGGCCATGTTTGTTGACATATTACCCCAGAGGAAATTAGACCAGTACAGGTAAAAGTTGAAAATCCGAGAAGCCATGTTTTGACATTGTTTCCAAACTTAATAGCAGTGGACTTGACCCCAGCTATCAAATCATCTTTTTTATCCTACCATAAAATAAACAAAAAAATATAATTTAGTTTTAAAATATTTGCATAAATATACACTAAATTATCTTTTCAATAGAAAGTTCAGCATATGCAAGTTTGACTAAATAATAATATATATATAAAGTCAGACAAAATAAATAATAAAGCAAAACATTGGAATTAATTGCACAATTTTCAATATACACAATAAATAAATAAAAAACTGTAGTACCTTACCAAAATTGCCCACTGGAATAGCAATTTTCAAAATTGCTACACAGAATGGCGTTCTTATATTATAAGCTGGCTATAACTTTATTTATTTATTAGCTTATTGAAACTGATAGAATTAATTCTAATATTATTATTACCCCAGATAATAATTGAAATAAACCACTAAAATATCAGTGATCTGTTACTAATGCAATGATATTTGAGTGTTTCCATGACAAAAGCTGCTAATATTTTACTGGTTTATTTTAAACATTGTCTGGGATGATGTGGTATGTGCATTTATGGGTTAATATTTGTACATACATATATATTATTTTAAATGCCCCATAGCTATATTATTTTCAGCCAACATATCCCTTAAATTAAAAAAAAAGCTCCAATTTAGCTATAGGTATTTAAAATAATTTATAGAAATTTCAACTAACATCATGCATTATTTTTCTTTATAGAATGTATATTGTATATAGACAATAACAAATTGTGCAACCAAAACCAAATGATCCAGCTTCTTGCAAAACAGACAAGCCAGAAGTTAAGACATGACAAATATATGTTTGGAAAAATCAATGCACTTTGCAAATAATATCAGTGTAAACACTGTTTTGAATAGTTGTACTTTTCCTAAATTAGATATATCTAAAAGACCTCATTAATTCTATTATAGTTGTTTAGATACAATCATAAAATGAAAAAACTGTTTGTCACATGTATTAAAACAAGGCTCATATTTGCCAAAATGTCAGAACAGTTGGAAAAATATACCAAATAAAAAATTCAAAGACTTTCTCAGCTTATTTTCAACTTTAAATTAAAAGCACAAATTCATTCTACTCAAAAGTCATTTTTCTAAACATAGCTATTAAAAGCCAATAGTCAAACAGTAAACTAGAGATTTGATGTAGAATTGTTGAATTATATTATTTGATTTTTGAAATAAAATAAATTGTTATTCCTAAAGTAAACTGAAGAAAATATTTACTAAAAATAGTTGCAAAAAATCCCAGTATGTACTACAGAACTGATGTTGAGGCAGATGTTAGTTTAGATGAAACATAATATTCCTTTCAGAAAATAATAGAAATCATAAACAACTACAAAGAGGATTTGACAGATAGTAGCTATGAGAACAAAATGTCTCTGCCATAAATCATGTAGTAAACTAAAGATTAGAAAAAGTAAATATTAACCCTTTATCTTCACATGATTCACTTGACAAACTTTAAAGGTGATGCAGCTATCCAATAATAAATATGATATATATTGTTCTTAATGTAACAATATTATTGCTAGGCATTGATAATGATCAAGCCAGAATCTGGAATGATAGAACTATAAATCTAATTCTACTCTCATCTATGAGTAATTATACTCAGTAATTTAGTTAAAAAAGACCATTAATTTTGCAGTTAGTCAATTCTAAAATATATTTTTAATGTGAATGATTTGATGGAATGTGAGTAAAATTTTATAGCCTTTCTTATTATTTTTCTAAAAAATAAATCTTTAATTATTTTCAGTAGGATAATAAATGACCAAAAATGAACAAAATATACAAAAAGTCAAATCAGAAATTATTAAAAATATTTCCAAACTCCATAAAATCACTACAGAATTAGAGGAATGTTCTAAACATTGAGTATTCATAGATATCTTAGGATATTATTAAATGCTTCTATAACTCATTTCCATAATGTGTGGCGGAAAGCCATAAACATTCAAAATAATTAACAAAATACCAGTTGATATAAACACACTTATGCTTCTTACTATTCTAATTTAACAATTGTCAACATTTAATGTTTGTAATTCTAAAGTATGCAACACTTTTAAACATTTGTATTTTTCTAGAGTATGAAAGTCTGAGACAAGTGCAATTTCTTTATGCCATAACTTTTTTCTTCATATAGTTTCAGAAAACTTTCTTATTCCTCCATTACATACATGATTATTTTCTCAGCCATTAACATTTTCTGGGATTTAGTTTAACACATCAGTTGTCTTTCTAATACCATTTCTTTCTAGTTATATATTTTGTGCAGTTACATTTTTAGCCTCTTATATCTTAAAATAATATCAAGATGCATCTTTGTTCTCTCATCTATATATTTTATATTCAAACTTTCTTTAATAATCCTAATATATAATCCTCAATATTTCAATGTGGTAGGCAGTCTTTGTATTAAAGGTTCAAGTCTCAGAAATAAATCAATAGTAACACCTTCAATTTCAAGCATAATACACATTTCTTTTTAATATTAAGTTACTTTTCCAAAAGCATTCTATCCAAGTTTAATTATATGATTAACACCATTAGTTTTCAGTTGTATTAATAATCTACTTAAGCCATTTATACCCTACTGCCAATCTTTATTTCTTTTTTGAAAAGGTATATGCTTATCTTTAGAGATACTTTCTTGTTTTTATTTATAGATCTTTTAATATATGCTGAAGCTCTGAAATCCTATTTGTGTAAACAAAAATATTATCTACAAAATCTAGACAGCTTAAGTTATTTAATTTATTTCTAATTCATAAAACACTTCTGCAAAAAGTTTCAGAGAAAAGAAATCATAATTAGTATACACTCTTATCAATATTAATTTGCTTAATGTAATTATGTTGTCTAATAGTTGCTAATAGACTTTAATTAAATATTCTTCAAAATTTGCTTTTTAAAGCTTTGATCCAAAATATTGTGACTTTTTAATAGCTGTTTTAATACTTAATTATGATATAATAAGCTATATTAAAATCCACTGGTTCTTTAAATTGGTTTAAATCTACTACTCTTTGTAGTAGATTTGTAATAATCTTACTAAAAACCTCATATAGAACTGATAATAATTATAATTTTTTTCTTTCATCTTTGTTAAATTTCAATATACACAGTGTGATTCAGTGGAGTGATACAATCATGGATTCAGAAGTGAAAATTGTAAATCTTGATTCCAGACTTTTGTTACTATCAGGATTCAAATTTCCCTCATGAACCATTCAATTGTGTATGTCTATTTGTAATGACAATATATTGCCTTCTTCCAATCATCTTATACATTTTTATTATGAAGTCGATATATAACTTTGCCAATAATTTCTCTCATTTTTCACCTGCTTCTTTTAAAATATTTATAATGATTCATACATTTTCTAGAGCTTTTTCCTTCCTCATAAATTTAATTACATGACAAATATTTAAAATACTTGGAAATTTTAAAAGATATTGCTGTAATTTAAGGATCACTTTTTCTTAGTCTTTAGTGCTATATAATTATTCGTAGATGTTTTTAAAAAATTCTTTATAATATCATCCCACTTGTTCATAAGAGTGACACTTTTTTTCTTATTACTAAACTTATATTTTTATCCAATACTAAAATAATATTTTATATTTTTTAAAAATTTATTCACTTCTGTAGCTTTTCATGCTATTTCATTTTTAAAATTTTTTTTATTTAGTATTAACTCTTTCTCAACCATTTTACAGAATTCCAGATATTCAGCTCTTCTAAATGTTTTTTTTTTTTAAAAATCCCTCATATTTCTTTTTTTTTTTTTCATTATTGCCTCTCGGTTTAAAATTTACAGATGAATTATTTTTATTCTTACTAGAGTATTAATTTCCTATTCATCTCAGTCAAATATAAAACATTTTTTGAGTCTGTTAATATTTTTAAACGATTTTCAAATTCTAATTTAAATGCACTGGAGTGTTCGTGAAATAGAGGAATATCAAATATTGATACTACTCTTCATAATAGTGTTTATTTCTCTAGATTTGCATACATTTCATTGATGATCATTTCCTATATTGAATATATTAACTGTTTTAAAACATGTATTTTTTGTAAAAAGTTAAAATAAACACCAACTTTGTTATATCTTCATTTGGATGTTTCCATATCTATTTCTAATTTGAATTTTTTAAAAATAATAAATAGAATCTCTTTTATAAATAAATCAAAATAATAAGCAATTATATAAATTGTAATTAACTGTCTAATAGAACAAAAATAATAAAAGGCAACATTTTTTTTATGAATATGAAAAGGCTTGAAGCCAGTCTTGTGCAGATCTATGATTACAAAAAGAAGAATAACTGAAGCATTCACATCATTCCATTAATATTAAATCTTTTAATTCATCCCTTAATACCTATTGGTTTATTTAATATATTTTCTGCATTACTGACATTGATTCACATTTATTGGTTTGACAAATATGCATAGCTTTGAAATCCAGTTTATTTTATAATTTTACTTCAAAAAATTCGATTGGATAAATTGTTAGTGTTTCACCTTAGTCTAGAATCATTTCTTGTCATATTATAGTGCTATAAAATTCTCATTTCTACATCAGTTTCCAAAATGAGAGGATAATAATAAGTTGATGCTGATAATATCACTTTTATATAAATTTCATAATTCGATGCGTTTTTTTAAATTTCTGTATTCCTATCCATATATACGTTTAATTTTTTGATTGTTTTTAAATTCTAGCGTTAAAATTTCCCCAAGACAATTTTAAATTATGAGATCAAGTCATAAATTATTCACATGCTGCCATTAGAAATTATTTTATTATACTTTCAGCAAAGATGAATGCATCATTTTTTGATATAATGTCCCTGTTTTTAATATAGTTTGTCGATCTGTCAAGATTTCATAGTTCCTAATTAAAAATATTTTAGGCTGAGATGCAAGCCATGAAATGTACTATTGTCTTCACACTTCATCAAATGTGGATTTTTATCCCCACAGGGCTTTTTTTAGGGACCAACCAAATGATAGTCTGATGGAGTAAAGTCAAAACTATATGGATGATGCTCCAACACTTCAATACAGTTTCTAGAGTGTATCAACAGTATAGAGAGTTTTTTAATATAGTTTGTCGATCTGTCAAGATTTCATAGTTCCTAATTAAAAATATTTTAGGCTGAGATGCAAGCCATGAAATGTACTATTGTCTTCACACTTCATCAAATGTGGATTTTTATCCCCACAGGGCTTTTTTTAGGGACCAACCAAATGATAGTCTGATGGAGTAAAGTCAAAACTATATGGATGATGCTCCAACACTTCAATACAGTTTCTAGAGTGTATCAACAGTATAGAGAGTTATGTGGACAGGCATTGTCATGAAATAACACATACCCTTGGACAACAGTCTTTTCCAAATTTTAGGTTTAGTTCTTCAATCAGAATTTTACTTTAATGAAAACTGATAATTGTTGTATTGTTTCCTGATAATATTCCAATACTGGCTCTTGAGAATCTCAGAAAAATATAAAACATCAATGATTAACTTTTGAACTTTTTAAAGTAGTAATTAAGGATGTTCCCATTCCATACTCTACCATATCACAATGATGAATTTATATTTCATTACTTGTAATGATCCTTGGTACTATTCCAATACTGGTCCTTGAGAATCCCAGAAAAATATAAGTATCAATTTTCCAACTGATAGTTAACATTTGAACTTTTTCTTAATCAGTGATTATGGATGTTTATATTCTACACTATATCATATCACAAAGACAAATTCATATCTCATTACTTGTAATAAATTATTATTTTTTTTAAAAAAATCATCTTTCTTGCAATATTGGTTTAAATTTTGTTTTTGGATATCCAAATTCTTTTTTTGTATTCTTCCATGAGTTGTTTCAGTATTCATCTCACACAAACAAAGTTTTTGAAACAAAAATTTGTTGTTGTATTATTGCATAAGCAGAGCCACGACTGATTTTCAAGTGATTTGTCATATACTCCACTGTTACTTGTCTATCCAACAGAATCAGTTTACACATGTGCTCAATGTTGTCATCAGTCATGGAAGTGGAAAGATATCTGGCTCTTTCTTCATAGCTGACTCTTGGGTAACCTTTGTTGAATTTCTCTAACTGCTCATATAAACTTCTTCATAACAAAATACTTTCCCCATAGTGTGCATAAATTTTTAAATATTAGCAGCAGATGCAATCTCAGACTACAAAAAAGAATCTCTGCATACAGATCTTCATTTTTTTGCAAATCACATTGTTTTTCACTCTACCTCCACATTTCAACTAAGGTAACATATTTAAAATTGCACAACAGTGACTGGTAGGCAGTGACTTCATAGGAAAAGCATTGATAACACAATGAATCCAACAAAGGTTTTAATATTAATTGGAATGCTAATGAGTTTTGACACAATCTTGTATTATTTTTTCTGCTCAAAGACATTCTGATCTACAAAAAAAATTTACTTCTTTATAATAATAAGAACTTGGCAAAGTATAAATCTAAATTACCACACCCTTATCTTGCATTATATTGAATAATTGATTTTGTCACTTCAATCTCCATAATATTGTTCTTCAAACTTTTATTTATGGTGATTTACTATTGCATATATGCTTTTAATATTTGTACCTTTGCAATAAAGCTTACACCTATTTAAAGTCTCTTCTCATTTTCTTCTAACATTGATATATAGCTGATATTCCATTTAATATTCAGTTGTTCTATTTTTTCTTTTAATCTGTAGTTCCAGATAACAGAATAAAAAATTCCTGCCACCTTCACTCACCAAATGATTACCTTAGTTGATAATCTATAGTCACCAAAATATAAAAACCATAATTTACTTTTGTCTGCCCTGATTGTAAATATAAAAAAAACAATGAGAATAAACATATCTGTACATTCATCATGTATTCCAAAAAAAAAACAACAACCTTGAGTAATGTGTTTAAAAATTATCAGATATCAGTGAAGAAAGACATGATGTCCTAAGCTATGAAACTGAGTCAGTAACTTTACATGCTGGCTAATAGATACTGAAACAAATAATTCATATATGTTCATTACATATACAAAAACATGTTGATATCCGATTAATAGCAAAAAAAAGTTAGGCATTTGCACTTCTCAATTGATTCAAGATCTCAGTAATCAGAGCTTTATTTTGATTAAAAGCAAATTTCTTTTGTATCCTAATATAACAGAAATTATCTTATCATGTTATTAGCAACATTTAATACATATACACTACACTGCTATATAAAAAAATAATATAAAATTTCTAATTTATCAAACAAATTTCTGTGGCAAAATATATACAAAAACATTATCTAAAAATTAATTGCATCAGTAAAAATACAATATTTGCCAAAATTTTAATATTGATTGCTATTGTTAATACAAGTAAGATATTATTTTTCAAAATCAATATTATGTAGTTGAATGGTTTATTGCTGAGGAGTATATATGAAGATTCATATGAAACTTGAGTACTGGAAGTGACAAAATTGAGTGCCATCCTTAAATTTTGAATTGAATCTATCATTCTATCACTGTTCTTTTTATTAACTAGGAGAAACAAATTTATTGCTTTTATAATAATTTATTTGAAACACCTTTAATTTTATGGGTGGGGGGGGGGTTCTATTCAGAAAACAAATAGAATTGTAATATTAGATTTTTAAAAAAATATTTTTGTGTTACGAAAACTTTCGAGTTTTAAATATCATATATGCTTTCAGCTCAATATTATACTTATATAAATGCCAAATTGATATAAAATCTGTCTATAGGCAGATATCAAATTATTGTTAGATAAAAATGAATTCTAGCTTTTGCAGAAAAAAAAATATGAAAGTGATTTTAGATCTAAAATAAGATTGACATTTTCAATATAAAAATATTTTAATTTAGACAAAAATAAACAACAAAATCAAACAAAATAATAACAGTATGTTAATTATTAGTAAATTACTTTTTTTTAACCAGTGAAACAGAAAATGCTTTTAAAAAATAAAATGATAGAAAAGTTGAAAAGCACACATAATATTTAATTAGTTGTTTTAAAACTGTAGTGTGTGAATTTTATAGAGCTGTAATTTAGAAATTTCTATTCTTTGAAAAATTTGACATTTGGCAAATAAAAAAAAACAACCAGTAGTTAGTTACACGAAGGTTAAATAAAATTGTGCTTAGTAAAGCTGATCTAAGATTTAGAGAGTAATCATCTTTATTTATTATATTTAATATGCAACAAAAGTTTGTTTGGCTGACTGCTTTCAGGCACTCGGATAATATACACTAATTGGCAGGTGGCACAAAAATAGATTGTACATGAAATTATTTAGTTTACATATAAACAGGTTTTATATATATATATATATATGTAAATTAACAGTAATATATATATAATTTACATAAAATATATTGTAATTTAGCTTATGTATATATTGATTACCAACAGATCAGGGACATGACTATTGTAATATTTAATATGGAATTTCTAGTTCTTTTCTGACATACCTCATTTGGATCCTTTTATCAATTGTGATTGTTTTTCAAATATGTCAAATATTGTGGTAGCTTTGATTTAATATATAGAACATGCACATACTCATTGCTACTTTATCCTTACTGATTTGACTGGTTAGTTCTTTGAATCCTTTCATCCTGTAGCTCTTAATTCAGATTAGACTATTCCTTTTTCAAATATAGGAGTATTGAACTATCTTAAAGACTATTTTATAAAACTAATTATACATTGGGCTATTTCCATCATCTAATATTAATTGCTAAATGTTTTTATAAATATTCAAATGTTATTTAAATTTTTCAAATACATTAGTACACTGAATATTATATAAAACATTTTGAGTGGAATTCTTCTTCTTTCTTCAGGTATTTCTGATCTGACCAATGGTAGAACTAACATGAAAATTGAACCAGAAACGTTTAAAATTATAAATACTGAAATTAAAATGATGCTCTAATCAACTATGTTACCCTCTCAATGGTAATAGAAATTTCACACTCTTATTTATAATGGTCCTTGTAATTGCTTCATTTTTATCTTAAGAGCTAGATCAATGACTGGCTTCAAAACATTATAAATTATCACTCTAGAATGACTTCAGGATTATTTGCCATGGTATGGGAGCAGTTTCTTTAATTTTTTTTTTCTGTATTTTTCATTCTGTCCAATATTTTTGCTCTTTCACAACTGAATATATATTTATTGGTACATATATGCTGTATATCAATTTTTTTTACATATTGTGCTCATTTAATTGCTTTTCAATGAGACAACTGGTTCCACCAATATACACCATTCCACATTCACATAATTCATAGAGACATTTTTTCTAATTTCATTTCAAGTAATATTGTGTTATATACTAACTTACATACTATTACTAATAGTTGAATATATTTGAAAAGTTTAAATGAAGTTTGAATTTTTTAAAAGAAATTTAAAAATTAATATTATATGACAGAAATAATCCAACATATAATTAATACTAAAACACCGTCATCACAAACTTTCAGAAATATATTATGTTATAGTCTTTATGTGATAAATTATAAAAAAAAACTATCTTTTTTCTTTTTTAAAACTTAAGTATGAGAAAAAAAAAAAAGAAATCTTTGTACCATAAATACCAATTTAAATAAATTAGTAAAAATATTAAGTTAACCGAAAGTAATAGAAATTTTGCAACTATTGTTTCTCAGCTCTGTGTTTAAATTTGATACAATTCTCTTTAGATAGTTTTTTTAAATAATGTAAACAACAATGTGGAATTGTACTTCAGATGACTCATGATCCTGATAAGTTGCATTTTTGTCATATTGCTTTGATTAGTGCTTGCTTTTTTGCATAATTTTGTTTGATGGAGCAACTGGAAATGTACCAAGGATATTTGTCATCTGAGTTCAAGAATTAATCTAAGGTCCTTTAAATATTTCTCATCAATCATTGAAATTGTAATGAAAACAAGTTCGATACATAGTGATCATGTGATGTTTGATACATAGTCTTTACATTACTCTGACAAAATAGTTATCCTATTTGTGCATTGTCTTGATATTTTAATCCAATATATGATGACTATTAAAAAGTGATCAAAATTTTTTTTATCTATTAAAATCAAATTTATTTATTTTCTGTCTGATAAAGTTAATTTTTTTTAAGAGCAACAAAACACTTTTAAGAAGTACTTGTGATCACTTTTAAAATTAATCTATAAAAGTTCATTGCTTTGGTAAAGCAAATAATTCATACAAAATCTATTTGGTTTTGCACTAAATCTATGTCTAAAATGATCGTGTGGGATGCTAAATGTAAAATATTTGAGATTTTATTATTCTAAGTTTAATTTTGAGTAGTAATTATTTAGACTGCTATCATTTTTATTTACACTGAGGTTATTCACTATTTGAATAAATGCTGTATATAATACAATCATCATATACAAACCTTTATTGTTAATTTAAAAAATCTTTTATAATTTTTATTGAGATTTATAATATTTGATTGAATACAAGTATAATTTACATACTTAGAATTTTAGATATAATTATATAAGGAATTTAAATACAAACGTTCAAGCTCTTTTCAGCTATCCACTAGGCCATACACATGTGAAAAAGATAAACAATCTCGAATATATGTATATCATACTGAACCAGCACTCATAAAAATTATATAATTTGAAGTCTTTAGAATCAGGGTTTCTAAATATTCAATGCCTGTGTACACTGCACTCACTTTCATTCCAGTTGATATCTTCCATGAAACAATATCTGCATTGATACAAAAAGATAATTCCCAATATGATAAAACAATATAACTATATTTTATAATCTTTACTTTGAGGTGAAAGTTTTACATTTTTCTATATAAAAATTTCTGGGATCCATAGTACTAGAAGTGGGAAAGCTAGATACAATCTGTGGTCCTTATATTCCAGAATCTGCTATTCTACTATTGCCCAAACTTTTTCTTTGCTTACATAATATGGAAATATAAATTAGAATATCCCTAAACATGCATACCCGAAGATCACCTCTAAATAGTTTAATTAATTATAATCATATATATTATAACCATATATTTAATGCTGTGAGTTAGATAAATGTTTTAAGGTATTCAATTTTTTTTATATAAGTTTATAATAAATAAATTTCTTTATCTGTATTATTATAACAAAAATTTTAAATTATATGTTTTAATAATATGAATTAAAGTAATTCAATAAACCAATTTAGTTAGCAGTTATTTAAAAGGTTATCTTAGATTGTTTAATATGTACTTGAAAGAATAAAATTAATATATTTAAACTAAAGAATAGTTAATTTAGAGTTTAATACATTTCAAATAGATATAAAAGTTAATGTTATTCTATGCTGTCTGAAATGATTAGTTAACTTTTTCAGGATTTTTATTTATTGATTTTTAAAATAAACAGTTTTAAAGTAATAGTTATGATTTATTAAATATCAATTTATGTGAGAGTATTTAAAATTAAAGTTTAAAAACAGTAAGCATAACTGACTGAGGTTGGTGTTAATTTTCAAATGGTTATTAAATGTCAGTCAATAATTAATTTATTTTAATTAAATTAAAATGGCTATATTTAATGTACATTTGTGAGTGTGTGAGTGTTTGGAGCACGCATGTTAAATATTGAAAGTTAAAAGAACTTATTAAAAATAATGTGTATTTTAAAATTGAGTACATCTATTATAATGTTAAAAGGTTTTAGTTAGGATAAAAGAAAAGGAGTTAAATAAAGTGAGAATAGTATATTTTTTAAAAAAAATATTTAATTTAAAAATCAGTTAATAATTTTAATAAATAATTGATTTGATAATTATTTAAAATTGATAAAAATCATTAACAAGTTCATTTATTATCTAGACAGTCACATGATTAAATTGTCTGGATTTAAAGTGTAAGATCAAGGTTAGATCAATTAAAAAGTCAACAATGCAGTAAAGATCTTGGTACATGGGTGTGGAAAAATAGCACACACTGGTATAAAAATAAACACACTTAAAATTTATTGACACTTCACTTAAAAATTTTAACTTCATTTTAGTTTTAAAGTAGATTGTTCAGTTTTTATTTGACTATTTTTTTTAAAAATCAATGTTAAAGTTGAAATTTTTTTATTATCTTCATGATAGAATAAGCAAGTTATCCATGCAGTATTTCTTCCAAATCCAAATGTTCAACTGATTTATCAACCAATAATTTAAAAAATGCTAAAAAAAAAATTAATATTTTTTCAGAAATTCTAAAGGAAAAGAGAAATCACATAAGGAAAAGTATGTTGTTTCATTGTTATATGACATTAGTTAAAATTTAAACTTTTTTATGAAACTATTTCTGGCATGTTTTTTAACTAACTTTTAATTAGTTATTAATACTAATTATTGCTATTAAAATAGTCAACCTACTTATGTCAAGCTCAGATATAGAACAATGAATTTACATAAAAATATTCAAGTCTATAAAAAAGCATTGACAATTATTTAAAATTGTCTCATAAAATTATTATAAAAGACAAATTTATAAAAAACAACTTTTTAATTATTGTAATGAAAAGTCTATATCCAGATTGTTTTGTATTAAAACAAATAATATAGCTATTCATGTCAAGTCTACTTATTCATTTATTTATTTGAATTTTTTTTTATATTAGTGATTGCTTTAAACATAGTTTTTATATTTGGAAAATGAATAAATATAATTTAACTTTACAATAGTCAATTTGTAATAATAAAACTTCATAAAGAGCAATATGAAATAAAGAATTATCATTCTGTTCATTGTTCCTTTGATTTTCATTTCCATTAAAAATAATATATTTTAAAAGAAACTGTTTGCTATTAAAATTATTTGTTATCAGCTTGTCTTATTTTACATTTGTGAAATTATTGAAAACTTTTTCTCAAAATATTTCTGCATATATATGTGTCTGCTCTATTTTAATTAAAGATTGTGTATGTGTTTATATATCACTTCAAGAAAAGAACAAAAGGAGTGAATAGAGAAAGTTTTCCCTATAAAAAGGAAAAAAAAACTATTAGTCTCTAAAAATGGTATTATAGTTATTGTCAAAATTACCCCAAATCCAAAAATCAAACAAACTAGCCAAAAAATGAAATGGTTTCACTGCTACAAGCAGACTTCTCAATTATAAAAAACTACAAAACAACTACATATTTATATTAAACATTACCCACAATTACATTTACTTCCTATAAACCCTTAGTATTAAAAGAACTTTTAAATAAGTTAATTGCTTCAGAATCATAAATTTTTAATAATAAAGAATTGTTAATTCTTTTTTTTAATTTCATTTCTCTCAAAAAAGACAACTTTAGTTTCCTCAAAATTAATAGTGTGGCCTGTATCTTTTTCATGGACATACAAAGCAGTACTAAAATATTTATTAAAGGTGGATGGGAAGTAAATGGAATTGTGGGTAATGCTTAATATAAACATGTTGTTTATAATATCTTTTAATATAAGAAACTATCGGGTAACGAATATAACTTATGAGATACAATTGTAGAAATGATTTTAAGAAAGGTACACCAATGTAAGTTGTTAATATTTGTAATTATAGTATAATAAATTTAAATAATAATAATAATTGTAAATAAATATTTCTACTATATGGATTATTAGTAATAATCAGCCATTAAGCTAATGCACATGCACTCTGTCAATTTTTAACTATAAATGAATACTCTCACTTCCAAACACAAGATAAAGACTTTATGAAAAGATAGAATGAATCCATATATCCTTTCAATCCAAATGTTTATGTATGGGCAAATCTTAAGCATTTGGGAATGAGAGCATGAAGATGTTAAGTGATCACTTTAAATTAGCTTAATGGCTGATTATTACTATTACAGTTTATAAAAACATAGCATTATATAAAATAAATATCTCATTAATATATGGATTATTATATGTTGTAAATAAATATTTTTATTATTAATAAAATACATTTTTAATTCATTGGCATTATGACATCATTGTATTAGTATATTTATTTATCAGATCTACTTTAATAAAGTGCTTTAATAATTATTTTTTGTAAAGGTACAATTTCATGGTCACATAGTGTTTTTGCTTAATAATTATTTAATTATTCTACCTGCTTTCTTGGAAGATAAATATTATATTATTTACTTCATTTCAAATGCACTTGTTGTGTAGTTGGCAGCATAAAAGATGCTCTTACTGCCTTTTACATTATTTTGATATTGCTTATTCAAATTTGCACCAAAAATATAAGATTTTTGTTTTTTATGGTCAGTAGAAGTGAAATTGTTATATTTAAAAAATTATAAAGCATTTAGAAATATTTTACAAGTTACCAATTACAGTGGATATTTGTGTACTTTGATATTATGTAATTTCATTTTTATTTTTTTAAAATATTAAGATTCCAAAATAAATTTAAAAAAAAAAGTCAAATATTCCATGTCTAGCTTAAATAATAACCATCATACTTTTTCTTAAAAAGTTAAAGTATTACCATTAACATTATGTTCCAAGTGCATTTTGTTCTGAATTTGAACTCTGAGATCAAGATATTTTAAACTTGCAAAATAATTTATAATTAAGATCAAGATGTTTTAATCTTATAAAAGAATTTATATTTGAGATAAATATATTTCAAAATATAAGTTTAAGATGTATTTTTATATTGTACTATTTCCATCATCTAATTTGTGTGTTGAACGTCTTTAGAATATTGGACTATTTCCATTATCTAATTTGTGTGTTGAATATCTTTAGAAAACTTTTCTAAAGACATTCAACACACATATTAGATGATGGAAATAGTCCAATATAAAAATACAGCTAGAACACCATCATCACAAACCTTCAGGAAAACAATAAGATTAAGATATTTATAATTGAAAAGTTTGAGAAGATATTTTAAGAATTAAGATAAAATATTTTGAATTATAAAACAATCTTGTATTTTAATAATTATATTTAACTGTGGTATTGGCTACAAGAGGACTCATATTCTGGTGTTTTAAATATCCATGTTATATGGTGCCTATTTGTGTAACCACTGATTGCTAGCCATCAATGCTTTGTTTGGGTTACAATATATATATCCTATTCCCCTCATTTTGCAATATGGCTATAATTACAGTTAAATAAGTATTTATTGGTGATCTATAAGCCTATGTGTTTGGGTATACTGTAATTTATATATACAACTAGTTAGCTAGTAACACACTTTGTTTAAATATGGACGTATATATATATATATATATATATATATATACGTATTATGTTTTATATATATATATATATATATATATATATGCAAAACATAATACTGAATTTCAGTTTGTAGTTAAACAATCAATAATGTCATGATGTTAACATAGTAAACAAACACAGATTGGCAGATAGTTTAATTAATTAACAAGTTTTAAAAATTATTAATTAAATTAAAAAAACATTTGAGAGTTTTTATAAATCATATATTTAGTAAAATAAATTTTCATATCTCATTAATATAATAAAATACATAATAGGATTAGAGGAGCCAATAATATATGATATCAGCAGTAGAATCAAAATTTATAAATTTACATTTTTTTTTTTACATTTTATTAATTTAGACCACAAATAATTTTACAATCCCCCTTTTCCCTTATGATTTCTCAATTGCTACAAAATTTTAAAAAGTAAATAAATAAAATGAGTTCTTTCATGTACTATCAATACTTCTACCCATCATTTATGCAAATAAATATATGACTACATAACAAACATTTTAGTTTTGTTTAAAACAGTATTATTTTTCCTGGTTATTTTTTTAAAAGTAAATTTTGCTTTCTACAAAGATAATCATTAATTTAAAAGCAGCACGTTTTTTGAAATTTATAATAAAAAAAACAGATAAATCTACAGAAGACAGGTATACATTTTTTGCATTCCTTGACATCAGAAAAATATTTTACAAAATAACATACATAAATTATATAAATATATATCTGGCATTGGATTCAAGGCCCACAGTTGGTAGTTAGTGAAATAATTTTCAGACGTGGGATTGATTATAGATAATAAATAAGCAGTGATTGATTAAAAGCAACTCTCAGATGTTTTGTAATATAATGATGATTTCTCAATGTCTGGATACTGCTTTTAGTATATGCATGCTTTTTTTTTATTACGTTCTATTTCTCTCTCTCTATTTCTTTCATGATAGCTTAATCACAGCCAAATTTGTCACCAGTTTTTTAAAGTTATCCTTATACACTAATTGTGGCAATGAGATTGAATTCCTGTCCAGGATTCTTTGCTCATTTTTATTACAAATACGTTGAATGTGTAAAATATAAAAAAACATAATGTTGGAAAACATTGACGTGGTTAGACGTTAGGAATGATCTTGCAGAGAACAGTAAAATCAACAAGAAGGGCAAAGCAATAAAATCAATACAAAGTCACTTGTGATTCTCTTTTGGATATTGGTCTTATATATAAATAAAGGAATGCTTATGAATCCTATTCAGGGATTGAACAGACTCTACAAATGTGAAAAAACTTTAATAATCTAATCTAAAGTGTCATACAGTGCAAAATCTTATTACTCTGCTCACTTAAGCAATTGAAATCAATAGTCAAGAAATTGTCAAGCTGTAGCTACATTTAATAAAAATAATCTTATGTACTCATTGACTTTGAGATCTGATGAAAAGATATAATAAACATAAACTTACTGAGCCAACTTTTAGCAAAACACTGCCAGAATTATATTGCTGAATAAAGTTATGCAGTATAGGTGTGCTTAAATAATTATTATATCTTTTCATCAGAACTTGAAGTCAATGAGTGTTTAAGAATTACATAGTTTCATGAAAAGAGTTAATACTTTGAGAATTAAAAATAATATTTCAGAAAAAAATATTTAAGAAAACAGGTAGATGGCTATAAAATATTTTGGAAGAACAGCTTGCTGAATAAAAATGACTGCATATTTTTGCATATTACTATAATGTCTAATTTGATTCTTTTTATACTCGTAATTCATTAGAAAGCTAAAATATTAAATACTGGCTTGTGAAACCAAACCTATGATCATTTTATCATTGTTTATGCTCCAGTGTAAGATTCAGAAAGTTCAGTAAAACAACCATATATTTTTTTGTTGGGTAGTATTACTGCATTAATATCAATAAAATTAGTGAAGTTTTTTTAGGATAGATCTTAAAACATATATTAGTATGAATAATAAATTGTAAATGACTATTTAATGACCTTATTAAATCATCTATTGTTGAGAACACAACATTACATTATTCTTTTCAGCTTACTGTAGTATAAATAAGAGCAACCTTCTCTCTCACTATACTGTTTTAGTAATTTTTATTATAAGCTTGAGTAATCAATGATTTGCTAGATTATAGTGCAATTTAATTTCCTAACTATCTAAGGATGTAGAATAAATTGTATTACCATCTAATAAATGATTATACAAAGTTGTTATAGAGAGTGACAGAGTCATATTAAGAGAAGATTGTATTTTTTGTTACCTATTGTTACTTTATTTTTGCACAATGAATTGGCTTTTATAAGTACTTTGCATAAAGTATTTAAAAATCTCTGATACATTTCTGCTCAAACAATAACTTTATATGGTTATGTTTAGTCAGAATATCAGAGAGAATATTTACAAGGACAATTTTTGACCAGATTATACATTGGAATGCTCTAATATCAAATTATAAACTCTTTAAAATAGATTCTACTCCAAATATGTGAATAGAAAAAATTAATGTTCATTCATAAGAAGCATCTGTCACTAATGCTAAATTTTGATATCTGTCCCTAATCTAGTAAATTTTTTAAAGGAACATTTTGTAGATACAAATGGATTTATTTTTCAGTTCATAGAAAAAAATGTTGACTGCTTCTATGATAATAATTATATTATTAGTGACTTGTTTAAAAAAAGCATATCAAATTATCTCTTTGGCTAATAAAATTGATATAAAGCTCTACAAATGGAGTTAAAGACAGAACTGATAAACAAATTGATTGGTGGATTAAACTTAAAAACTTACAATCATTTATAGATTTTGATCATCTTAGATTCTTTTTTTTTTTTTTTTGGAAATGTTGAAAGTAAGTATGAATATAATAAACATTATGTGATATTTTTTATATGATAATTACAATTTAAACAGGTGGATAAAATAATTTAATTATTATTTAAATAATGATACAAAAATTCAGATGATTGCATTTAATAATATATCCATTTTATCAATTTATTTGGATTTGGGAGGAAATATCTAGCATGGTGAAGGTAAAATAGACCTGCATATTTTAAAAGTTTGAAAAGGCTTTAGATGCTAATGCAAATCTTGAAAAAAGTTGTAAAATGTAATGATAATAGTATTACATTAAATTACTGAAAATCTTTAGAAGAATTGACCATCTTATCTTAAAAATGCTTCCATCTATTGCCAAATGTTTAAAAATTAAGAGTCAAAAAAGACCACAATAATTATCATGAAATACCAACATTATTCTCTAGATAAAAATATGTTCAATAATTTTATCAAATAAGTTAAGTAGCAACTAGAGAGTCAGTATAGTTTTAAATAAGCAAAAAGCAATAAAGATATGACTTTGGTGACAGAAAATGAAGTATTATGAGCAAAGATATAATATATAAAATGATTTTACCAATATAACTAATCTAATTAATAAAAAATATTTGTGATAATACTTGGAAATAGTTTTTTTTATGCATGATGCTATGAAAGTGTTGTTAGTGTTAGTAGGCATTTTCTATTAATGGACAAATGAACATTGGAATGGTTTATGGCACATTCATGAAGAAGCATTAATATTTATTATAGACTTGATGCTAGAGTTTTTAATTTGAAGTGATTAAAACAAAAATAAAAATATAATATTGTGGCTTTTAGATTTACAATTTGACTATGGTGATTCAGTCAGTTCAAGGAATGATGTAAAATGTATTCAGGGTTTTGAATACAATCTGCAAAAGATTTACTGTAATGATTACTTAAAAAAACAAATATTTTAACATTTACTTATGGAAGATAAATGTTGTCATGAGTGATGATTAGCTTGAAACTGGAAATCATTTTGCATATCTTGGTAGTTTTTAGAAACAAAACTAGTTAAATTGAGTACAGACCTAACTTCAATTGTAATGCTCCTGACAATAGTGAGTTAAAAAATGTAAAGCATTCCTTTTGAATTTCATGATTATTTCATCTATGAAAGTGAGACACAAATTTCTAATTAACATAAAGGCAATGGAAATCCTTCATTGAAAAATTTCTATGCAACATTTTAAAATAAGATGGTAAAATCAAAAACACAATTGATTTGAACAAGTATAAGACATTGGGGGCATCAGAGTTCATGAAACCTGTTTTATAATAAATTTAAGCAGGAGTTCATATGAGGGGGACCTAATTTAGAATATAGTATTTATTGACAGTTATTATAAAGAGAGATAAATGATTATTTTCATTCTTTGGAAGAATATAGTTAAGAATAAAAAATAAAAAAACTTCAATGAAATTTTTTTAGAAAAAAAGATTGCTACTAAAGATATTAAGATGATAAATAAAGGATCACCACATAATATAACCTTATTTGTGATTTTTGGAACTAGTTTTGTATAATCATTACAAAAGTCAGCTTTATTTATTTGTTCATAATTGTCCTTGATTTGGAGTTAAGGTGATCTTATTCATTTGTGGTGCATATTAGTGATATATATATATATATATATATATATAAAGGGAGTATGATCCTACACACACACACACACATATATATATATATATATATATATATATATATATATATATATAAAGGGAGTATGATCCTTTGTTCACCATTTAGAGTGCTTTTAAGTCATAGTCTGGAGGAGAATGATTAATTCCCTTTATTTACATAAGCATTGAGCTATGCTTAATTAAAAAAATTATATATATATTGAAATTTATCACTCTCACACTTTATTAGGTTTATATGAAATTAGTATAAAATTGGTGGCTGGACCAGCTCTTTATTTTCATATATGCAGATTGACAATATGATTATGATCTGGAGTGAAAAAAGATTAAATTATATAAATTGTTGCTAATTGTATTTTTATATTTGATGAATATAAAAATGAAGAACTAATTTTTGTTGATCATCTAAAAATAAATTTAGTGCGTAATGATATACACTTGTGGATGAAGAAGAATCAAATAAATTGTTCCATCATAACATTGCATTAATTTTCCAAATTCGAATACAATTTGTAATAAAACTATGAAGTCTACAAGATACAACTTTAATCAAAAGCATTAATTTTTTTTTTCAATTAGCAAGATTTATATATAAAATATCTTAAATATTTGAAACCAGGCACTCTTCACAAACCTGGGAGCTTAATTGTAAGTATAGAGGATTTGAACTCAGATTTTAAAAGCACCCTTCAACTATCCACACTATCTTAAACAACTGATACTCATGACCACACACATGTAGAAAAGATTAATAAGCACCAATATACGTATTTCATGCTAAACCAGCACTCATCAGTTGGTCAAGACTATCACCTCTCACACACATATATAATCAATGCTCAGTTTATATTAAGATAGCAAATCTTCACACTTTAATGGACAGGCTTCAATCCACTACAACCTCCAACTTTTCAGCCATCCATATCATTGAAAATCTGATGATGAAAACTCAAATCCCATATTGATGCTAATATTATTGCCAGGCCCATGTTGACCTGAAGTCACTCTGACCCCTCATGTATAGGACAGTAGCCATTAAATACATATAAGAGGGGTGGACAGGATACAAGCTTAATATGTAAATATTTGAAACCAGGCATTTTTTCACAAACCTGGGAGCTTAATTGTAAGTATAGAGGATTTGAACTCAGATTTTCAAGCACCCTTCAACTATCCACACTATCTCATACAACTGATACACATGACCACACACACGTAGAAAAGATTAATAATCACCAATATGTATTTTCAGTATGGGATTTGAGTTTTCATCATCAGATTTTCAATGATATGGATGGCTGAAAAGTTGGAGGTTGTAGTGGATTGAAGCCTGTCCATTAAAGTATGAAGATTTTCTATATTAATATAAACTGAGCATTGATTATATATATGTGTGAGAGGTGATAGTCTGGACCAACTGATGAGTGCTGGTTTAGCATGAAATACGTATATTGGTGATTATTAATCTTTTCTACATGTGTGTGGTCATGTATATCAGTTGTATGAGATCGTGTGGATAGTTGAAGGGTGCTTAAAAATCTGAGTTCAAATCCTCTATACTTACAATTAAGCTCCCAGGTTTGTGAAGAGTGCCTGGTTTCAAATATTTACATATTAAGCTTGTATCCTGTCCATCCCTCTTATATGTATTTAATGGATACTGTCCTATACATGAGGGGTCAGAGTGACTTCAGGTCAACATGGGCATGGAAATAATATTAGCATCAGTATGGGATTTGAGTTTTCATCATCAGATTTTCAATGATATGGATGGCTGAAAAGTTGGAGGTTGTAGTGGATTGAAGCCTGTCCATTAAAGTATGAAGATTTGCTATCTTAATATAAACTGAGCATTGATTATATATATGTGTGAGAGGTGATAGTGTGGACCAACTGATGAATGCTGGTTTAGCACAAAATACATATATTGGTGATTATTAATCTTTTCTACATGTGTGTGGTCATGTGTATCAGTTGTATGAGATAGTGTGGATAGTTGAAGGGTGCTTGAAAATCTGAGTTCAAATCCTCTATATATATATATATATAATATCTTAAATAAATTTTTTTATAAAAATCACCCATAAGTATATTAAATAATGAGGGAATAAATATCTTAATAAAAGAATTAAAAAACCTTTATTTGCCAAAAACATATTAGAGTAATTATAATTAAAATGGTTAACTGAAGTTAAAAAACATATGGGATAATTATGACAGACACAATCATCAGATAATTAAAAGGATATTCTGTTCAGATTTGTATTGAGATTAAAATTGGGATTATACTAGAGTTTAAAAATTAAAAGATTACCAGAAGAGAAAGTGAATTTCTTTTGATGACTAACTAATGACATTGTACACAAATTACCATAATTAAACAAAAATACAAACAGAAAAATATTAATTAATTTTATCTGCAGCATTGAAAATGAATATATCTAAAAAGTTAGTATTTTAATAGCTAGTCTTTCTAAGCAACACTCTTTTGGGATGCCTTATTTCTATATGTGATTGTAAATGAAGTGAAAGCATTCAACTGAAACTTTGTAAAACCAAAAGAAAACATCCATCTAATACAAACTCATTTGTTCTCACAAAAGAAAAAAAAATTGTCATAATAATGAGTAATAGCATTGACAATGGAAACACATAAGTGCTAAAAGAATTCATGGTCAAAAAAATCCAAAAGAAAACAATTGTGAGATTCTTCAATTATAGGTATGAATTCAGTTGAGATAGAAGAATGAATGATATTATGGCTTTATCAGTAAATGTATGTCTATATATATATGCACAGATTCTATTAAAATTATTAAGTAAAATTTTACTTTATAAAAAGTTAATAAATATCTCAAAGCCCTAAATAATTTATAGTTTCATAGCTATAATAATTTTAATATTATATTTCTGTAATTTCTTTTTTTGGTATCTGAGTGTGTACATATAATCATAATCATCTAGAGACAATTTTTTTGTAGCAATTAAAATATATTATAAATTAAACACCATGATAATTTTTTCTAAAACTACTTAAATAGTTAGTTATGTTTTCTTTATTGAAATGAAATGATGTATAGGTGATGTGCATTGATTTAAATACAATGGTCAAATATCCAATATAAAAAAAATTATTTGTCCACAATGTTGTTAGAGATATATACTTAATATAAATTATATTTACAATTATTTAATTATGAACCCGGCTTTCACTCTTAGTGAGACATTTTGCACTGATTTATGTTTCAATCTAAGTGTGATATTACATATTTAATATATATCATATTGTAAATTTTTACATAGATAATTATTATTAAATAAATATAATAAATATTAATTTTAAATTTATTTGCCTGGATGAATTTTTTGTTTATTAACATTTCTAATTCATGCATTATATATATATAAATTCTACAAAAATACGTAGATTATAAATTATTACAGTAATAAATTTTGCTATAAAATAATATTTATTACTTTGCTAAGCCATGCTTTCGATATAGTATATTTTTGTCAAACCATAACTAAAGTGAATATGAGCAAATACATTAGCATATCTGCATGTGTATAAATATATATTAAACTAGTTGCTGATCATCATAAATTTTTATATTTGCATGTATAAATTGACCTAGAAGTTGACTATGCCATTAAATTAAACCACCACAATACAATATTTTTAATGGATATTTTAGATGGAAGTATTTAATGTGTGAAGTTATTTGTTTATAATTAACTTGATTAGAAAGCACTTAATCTAGAATAAAGTGCTTCAGGCCAAGGGTTAAAGCAAAACTGACAGGCTGGTTGCAATTAAAAGAATCTTCTTTTAAATACCACTCTATATTTAATGTAGAGAACAACACACTGCAGTTTACACTTATGGGTGTAAGAAATCAAAGTACAACAAACTTTTCAATTTTCTTACTTATAATAAATCCCTCCAGTGGTAGGTTAGGTATGTAATACAATAGTTGTGATGGATGTTTTAGATGGAAATATTTAATGTGTTATCTGTTTATAATTAACTTAATTAGAAAGCACTTAATCTATAATAAACTGCCCCAGGCCAAGAGTTAAGGAAAAACTGATAGGCTGAATGGAAGGCTTTATTGTAATAAGTAAGAAAATTGAA
Organism: Epiperipatus broadwayi; assembly: GCA_028023455.1. Taxonomy (NCBI): domain Eukaryota; kingdom Metazoa; phylum Onychophora; class Udeonychophora; order Euonychophora; family Peripatidae; genus Epiperipatus; species Epiperipatus broadwayi. Next base: position 10,187,656 of record JAQFVV010006222.1, read on the forward strand.
AAGTTTGATACGTTTTGATTTCTTACACACATAAGTGTAAATTGCAGTGCTGCATTCTCTATATTAGATCTACAATGGCACTTAAAAGGGGATCCTTTTAAATGCAATCAACCTGTCAATGTTGCTTTAACCCTTAGCATGGGACAGTTTGTTTTAGCTTAAGTGCTTTTGATTTAGATAATTATACATGGATAACTCAACACATTAAACATATATCACTATAGTATCACACTGGTATTAAAACATTATTTTAATACAAATCCTGATGAAAGGGTGTTGGTTACTACAGTTGTTAATAAACCAGAGACACTAAAATGTTTAAATAATAAACGTCAGACTTGTATGACTATACAAATGAATTAGCTTGGATTGAAAACAGTTGTGCATTAAATTCAAAGATTTAAGTACAGTGCTCTCAGATCCTATGCTCCTCAATGGTGATATCTACAAACTAGAAACTGATCAAGACTCCATTTTTTGAATTAACTATGCAAGATAAGGTTTAATAAAAAATTTTCCTCATAGTTTGTATATATATTTTTTCTTTAATAAACAAAATTTTTAGCCAAGGCTAGGTTTGAACCCATATTCATAGGGATTGCATACATTTTACTTAATAGACAATCTGAATGTTTGTCATTAAAAGATTTCTAACCAAAAATTGTTTTATTTAACATTAATTTAAGGGTCAATTTGGTATTAAAGATATATTTTTAGAAAATCAAGATTTATACATAATTTAATAGTTGAGTGAAAAGAAGGAGGGATGTGTGACTTGTAAAACTATGTTAGATAGTGATAATGGATGGTCATAATTTTACACTGATAAGTTAGAAATAAATAGTTCATGAAATTAAATTATAAAAAATAATAATAATAATAATTAAGGATTAAAATATTAAACAGGTTTAATTAAACTGTTTAATTAAAATTGTATACATGCGACAGTGTGTGTGTATTTAATCTGGTTGTGGATTTTAATAATAAAGTTCACAATTAAATAATGATAATTCATTGTCATCACTTGTGAGGAAATCCTTAAGAAAGAAATTAAGTCATTTTTAATAGTTATTATTTACAGCCAAAATTTAGTTCAAAATTCTGGGTTTGAACTTGGGCTGCTATATATATTTTTTATTATTAAAGAAAAAGTAAAGGGGGGAGAAGAGAGCTTTTCTCTCATTGATTTTGTTTTTTGGTGTGGTTTCCACACATGTAGAATTATCCAAGTAAATTACCAAAGTGATTTAAGTGATATAAATGACAAAGGAATGTAAGTGTAAAATTAATTGGTGATTATCTGTTAGAATGCAGATGTAAATTTGGTAATGGTTTTTCAAGAAGGTAAAAGGTGAAGATAACCAGAAAGAAAAAGAAACAATAGACAATTAATTAAGAAAACAGACTGACCAGATCTCAAGGGTCAATAAAAGGTCATGATGGGGGAGATCAGGAGAGAAAGAAGGCAGACACTATAAAAGCTCTGCTATTTTGTGAAGGAGGCTGGCTGTTCTATCTGAATCTCTCTTTTGCAAGTTCTCTCTCATCGGTTTTATAGAGAAACTTTGCTATAAAGTTTAAAAGAAACATTTTTTTTAAAAAAGAAACTGTGAGAAAAAGAAAATGTTTATTGTAAATTATTCATTTGTCTTTTGAAACAACTTTGCCAAATTTAATATTATAAAAATAAAAGAAAAATATCTCTCGAGTAAGTTTTTAAGTTGGGTGAACATTTAATCTCCTGATGTTAATCAATGGTCATGATTGTCTTGCACTAATTGATCAGAAATCTGAAAAATGGTAAAATTCAAACCACAGAAAATAAGAAAATCTAAATTCTGATTTCGTATATAAAGCATTAAATCTGAACATTACAATTTCAGATAAAGCGTTAAATTTGAATATTAAATAAATTAAAAAAAAGACAACAAGAAGTGGACTTATATATTTAGAAATTTAAACAAGTTCTGTTCAGCTGTAATCCACATAAAATCAAAATGAGAAAATCTTTTCAGCAGCATAAAAACTGTACACCTGATGGTATAGGAATCGAACTCTATCACAAGAACTTTTTCTACATAAACTCATGTGCTCATACAAACAAACCAAGAAAGAAAAGGAAAAGGAAAAATGGAAACCAGAAACCTGAAGAATGCTTACAAAGAACTATATAAGTATATATTTTTATTATTCGCTATTCATGTAGAACATTTAATCTAAAAAAAAAAAATTATAATTTCTTTCTTTATGTTTTATCATATATATCCATTTAAAATTAATTCATGTCAGAATTATAATTGTTATTATTTTGGGGGTAGAAATATTGATGTCAGATCATTTTGTATGTGTATGCTTATTATTATTATTATTATTATTATTATTATTATTATTATTATTATTATTATTATTATTATTATTATTATTATTATTATTATCATCATCATCATCATCATCATCATCATCATCATCATCATCATTTTGGGGGTAGATGAAATTAATATCAAGTCATTCTGCCTTATTTTAAATGCTTTACTTTTTTTTTTTTTTTATAAAAAAAAGGTGAGAGATATTATTATTAGGGGAAATGTTTTGGAATGAATTGGATCAGAAGTTATTGTCAAATGCTTAGACCTATTGCTATGTTTATAAAGATTGTGTGACTAATGGGCTAAAACATCATCATTATCCTATAAAAGTGCATGGAAATAGTTTTTAAAAATTTAATATGCATTTCTTATTATTTCTTATTATTATTATCATAAAGTTAAGGCCAGATACAAACTGATTAATGCTTGTAAAAATTGTTGGCTCATGTTCCAGTGCACTAACTTGCAAGAATATTGTAGATATGAAAGTTTTACTCATACAAATTGATGATTGACCTGTAGATAATGTGGATGGACAAAGAGTCTCTACCAAGCCAGTGAAGTCATAGCTCACTAAGATATTTATACTATATTTATAAAGTATTTAAACACAGTGGAAGAGTTTTCCCACTTGGTTATTCTCTACACCATAAGATGATTTCTTTATTGATGGTCAGAGGTAATAGGTACACCTAAGTCTCTTTGTATGACTAGCGATAAAAATCCTAGCATATCTCAACCTTAGTGAAAAGGTTTTCTCTTATTCGGGTCACTGCCTGCCTCATGTTAATGTTGATATTCCTTACGGGTGTATGAAAGATAGCTATTATGAAGCATTACTTATAAATGTCACATACAAGGTCGCAAACTCAATTTGATGTCAGGATGAATGCAGATAATGTATGTGCAATTGGTGTACTTGAATATTGTTTTGTTGATCTAGTTTTATTTATCAATTAGAGCCAAGAGTAATAAAGTCAATAAATATTAAATTTAAGGGTTAAATAAAACCTACAAATGTTGTAAGTGTAAGCAATGCACATATGAAATTATCTAATAAATATTTCCACAGCCAGCTGAGAACTTCACTGGAAAGGTAATATTATTAAAATATTATTGTCATAAGAACATGAGTATAGAGTATATGCACATATGATGATGATTGATCTAGATACTGATTTGTTGACATTGACTTAGTCCCATCATACATAAAATGTCTCTATTGTAAAGATTAGGGTGAAGGAATGTTAGATCAAAATGATGAAATAAAATTAGTAAATTTGCGAAGGAATGTTAGATTAAAATAGTTAAATAAAATTATTAAATTTTACAATGGGAAGAATTAGCTCTAAAAACAGATCAGTAATTAAAAGCATTAAACACAGGAAGAAATTTAATGTTCGCTGTATCTAGGATAAAAATGAAAATATAATATATATAAAGGTAAATATTACTTTTTTCTATTTGATATTAATATTACTCCATGGTAATCATGATTCCCTGATTATTTGAAAATGAATATTGATATTTTAAACCTCTTGATATTATCCATTGATTTAGGGATATTTATTTGTTTATTATTTTTTATCATAATACGGTTGTAGTTCAGGGGAAGCCATGCGAATCATCAAGCGAGTGTGTATATTCTGTATTGAATTGTAATATGTTAATAAAATTTGTTATTTGTTTTAAATAAAATTTGTGTACATCTCAATGTTTTTGTGGGTTATTATTATCTAGACACTTCAAATCCAATCATACATCAATATATTATTATTAATAGTTGAATCATCATTTTCGTAAATAATATCCGGTAAAATTATTTAAAATGGTTAATTTCCGATACTTAGATTTACCAAATAATTTAATATAGTTGAAATATAAATTATGAATAGGGATGATTATTAAGTGATAGTGGATGCAGGGGGTGGCCATAAAATCCTTTCCCCATCCATTGTATTCAAACACCTCTCTAGATGCACTTCTTTATAATTTTGTTATAATTGTGAATATCTTTATAATGTTATTTTCCAAAAGATTTGATAATCTATTGCAGTTTGTTTAAGCTCCACACCCTATTATTCTAAAAGCCCTGAGAAGAGATTATAATGGAGGAAATGAGCTAGCATAATAGAAAATTTGATAGTAAAGAGATAGTAGTGCAATGGATCTGTGAATGTAAGGAGGGTGGAGATGGATATGGAAAATATTTGCAATCAATAAAATTTTAATTGTAGCTTTAATGATGGTGAATGGTTGTGTGCTGAGAATAACCATGAATTTCCAATAGTGTTAATAATATTATTTTCATGCATTCTCAGTGTTCTCTCAATCGATTGATTACTTATTAACCCATTCATTAAATATCATTGTTAAAATTTATTAATAAGTTATTGAAATGAGGCTTAACCTCAATATTTTCATTGGACTTGCAATTTGGCACCCTGGCAAATAAGATTATAGATGTTCTGACCCATCATCATCATCCCATGATAGGCCTTAGAAATCATATTGGCTGGGAATGATGAAGCATCCACCGATCCATCCTTAAAATGTTACAATTGGCAAACAAATTGGCCACAAATGTTAAGTGCCAGAAAGATTCAATATAAGTTAAAATTAATGCATAGCGTGGTCGCCCGAGTTGAAATAAATATTGAGGATGTGCGACCATTTGAATAAAGTTATAATTATCTTAAACTGTCTGATAATATATATTTCATTTGTAAACTCTCCCAATAGTTTTAGTTATATTTGAAATACAATGTGGATGACCGATCGAAAGATTACAAAATACATTTTATATCAATTTAATAAGCTTTATACAAATTAATTAAGTAAAGTCTCTCCATATAATTTCATATTTGTTAGAATTGTCCCACAATGTGGACACCCTATTAAATATGATATAATTGTCTGTCATTAGAACCATATTCTGTTAGTTAGAACCTTTTCATTTGTTATAATATATATATAATAATAATTCAAACAAATTTATTTAACACAGTATTTAAAATTAAATAATATATTCTTTACCAGAGGTACTTTCAATTGTTTCACTGACAATCTTTATCAACTGTTAATACAAATGTAAATTTGTTTGAATTATTATTATATGATTTAAAAATACAGACATTTAATGGTTATAGTTATTTATATATATATTAGATATAATTGTTTAAATTATTATCACGTGACTGTAATAGAAATTTCCACATATTTGAAAGTGACAGTGACTAATAAAAATTGTGTACTGTAAACACTTTTTGCATTCAAAAGGAGATTATTCCTTAAATGCAATTCTAGTTGTTATATAAAGACAAAACTATTACAGTGAATACATACATTTTTAATGAAACAAAGCTGACCAAATACTTTTAAGTATGTGAAAATTTCTGTTACTTTTATTTTAGAAAAATCACATATTTAAGAGTCTTTAAACACATCTGTCAAAAAATTACTATAATTGTAACATTGAACTGTGGGGGAAGAGTCTATTGTACAACAAGGCAAGTAGAAAAAATAGTGAGTTTGGGTTCATTAAACATGTATATATTTACTGGAATAACTTTGTTTATATATGAAAACTAGAACTGCATTTAAAGAAAAATCCTCTTTCGAATGCAAACGGTGTTTATAGTATACAATTTTCATTAATTACTGCCTATCATCATCTGACTGTCAGTTTTCTAAAATAAAAATAACAGAAATTTCCACATATTTAAAATAATTAAAATGTAAATAATTGTCTGATCATTCCTAAAATATTGTGTTCTGAAGTATTTAATTAGGCAATAGGGTTGTGAATAAGTACTGAATTCACATGATTATTTAAAATAATATATAGTGGCACTTTTATGAAAACAAAATTTAAGCTGGTTGCCACTAATGACCTCCTTTATTTAGTTATATATTTAAAAAATTGTAATTTGAGTATGAGTTAGCTAGTGAAGGAGGACTTTACTCATCTGTTATTATATGGGTATATAGTAAAAGACATTATGTACAAATTAAGAAGAAAAAAAATTGACTTGATTAATTATAATTGTATTTAAGAAATGCAATTTAAAAATTACTGTAGTTTCTAGTGGAATTACCATTCATGGTTTCAGTAACACATAGCTTAACAATATTAAATAAAAAAATGAAACAATTAAAAATTCATAAATCTAAATTTATAAATTTTATGAGCCTTCTTGGCGCCCTCCAGAATCAACTCTCTCCCAGTTATATTTCTTGTCTGTTCACTCATCACACACTGAGTTCTAGTTTTTGTCTCTCATTTGATTTATTACTATACAACTATTCTATTTATTAATTATTTTTATTGATGTCTAATGAATACATTTTAAAAATTATATTATATTGCAGATGTGTGCCTAATAAATAAATATATTATATAAGGTACGTTACTATCCATGATCTCAATGAAAACCCCGGAACAAACACAATGGATATAGGGAGACTACTGTATACAATCATACTCCAATGCAAATTTTCTATAAAAGAAAATAGAAAATATTAATAAGATTATTTAATGACTAATTATTTCTCATTTTAAATATTGTAGTGGGATTTTAATATAAAAAATAGAATTATTCAACATAATAAATTCTATATGGTATTTATGGTTATAGCAAAAAAAAAAAAAAAAAAAATCCAATTTAAGACAAATTGATTAATCTTGCAGAAAGTAATAACGAGTTTATTTTAAATTCTTTTTCTTTTTTTTCAAAATCATATTCAAAAATGAACATGCAGACATCCCTATGGTATTTGAAATGAAATTGTTTTCGTTTTATCAAATAGAAAGAATATTTCTGTTATAGAGTACTTAACAGCTTTAATATTGATAGAGATCCCAGATTTTATGATCAGTTACAGTTAGTTATTAAAATAGAAAAGCTTCAATCATTGAAAAAGAACATCAAATATATATTTTTATATTTAAATAAACTGTTACTAGATAGTAAAGTTCAAAAATAGTTTCACAGTTTTTAAAACTTGGTAAACTTTAATGGATTAAATGTGAATTGAAAAAGTATTAGTGGAGGTAAAAAAAAATTTAAAAAAAGTTATTTTGAAAAGATGATAAAAGTTAAAAGATTAAACAAGATTTAATTTTTAAAGTGAAAGATTTAAAATTGCAGTTTATGAATAGTAATAGAATAGCTAAACTAACATTAAATTATTTTAAAGAAAGGATAAACAACAAAATGGATGAAAAAGATGGTAGAATATGCCAAGAAATTGAATAAGGATTTCACATAATCTTACCTGCATAAAATGGAGGATGAATGCATTATAAAGATAAAGAACAAATATGGATAATATATAAATAAATAATATAACAAGATATGGGGAAATGTGGAGAATTTCCTGATAAGGACCAAATTATCAGGCTTTCATATACATATTGTCATATACATAACAATAAAATAGTCATTTATTGTCTCATCTCATAAAACCAGTTTTATTTATTGATAAAAATAAAATTAATTATATATTTAGGTCCCATTGCCCAATTCTATGTTATAAATTGACTAGTTTTATATTTGTATCACTTTTCTTTTTTATCATGTTCTACAATTTGCTGAACTTACTTGTTAGAATATGAGATCTTAAACAACTAAACATCACATGATTACCATTCTTCAAGCTTATATACATTGTTTATAAAAAGGCAAAATTCTTCAAACAGTAACCACTCAGTGCAAGCCAAAGTAATCAATGGATGCAAGAAGATTTGTGCATAAAATACATATCTAGGGTCTAGTCATCCAATATCCCCTAGTGTTTAGTTTTTGACTTTCATCAGTGAGAAACCATGGTTTTGAGAACACTGCATCTAGAACTTAGGATCCATTGCAACCCTCAAGCAGCCACCTTTTACCATATTATCTAACTATAAAGCTTTGAGTCCAAAATAAAAACACAATAATGTTTTCAATTCAAGATCATTAGCTTGTATAGTTGTATAGATCTGAACTCAGTTCAGCATCCAACCACATGGACCATAATCCTATTGAGCAGGATTGGTATTAAATCACTAAACATCACAAGATCATCATTCTTTATGCTTACACAAGCTGTTTACACAGAGAAGCATTTGTTGCTCTGATTTGCACTAAGTGGTATTACTGCATGGAGAGTTTTACCTCTATGTAAACAGCTTGTGTAAGCAGAAAAAATGGTGATCATTTGATGTTTAGTGGTTTAATACTAATCCTGCCCAATAAAAATATGTTGACTGTGGTTATTAAAGAATCAAAGATGTCAAAATTATGGATACTGAACTGAGTTCAGATCTATATGACTATATAAGCTAATGAGTTTGAATTGAAAACATTATTGTGTTTTCATTTTGAACTAAAAACTTTATAGTTAGCTAATAAGGTAAAAGATGGCTGCTGGAGGGTTGCATTAAATCCTAATATCTAGGTGCAGTTCTCTCAGACCCGAGGCTCCTCACTGATAAGAGCCACAAGCTAGAAACTAATCTGAGGATATTGCACGAGTAGGCATTAGGAATTTTATGCACAAACCTTCTTGCATTCATTGAATACTCTGGTTTGCACTGAGTGGTGCTACTGTATGGAAAGGTTTGCCTCGTGTAATATAAAATCTTATGATTATATAGTTATAATTAATATGTATATATTAAGAACAAAAAATTCAAATCTAATTTTTAATAAAAAAATTAAAAAAAAAATTAATTATAGGAGATATAATAATACATTTCTAATCACTAATTATTAGTTACAAATTATAATATATATCACATACTAACAACCCAAACTAAATCTTTAACACAGAAAATTGCTTAAATCTTTACCTTACAGTACTTGATATGCCTCATGAGTAAAAAACAGGTTTTATCTTTCACTTTGGTTGCTTTGGCATCAGATTGAAGGTTTATGATGTAGATAAGTATAAGATGTTATTATGTGATTTATATTTATCAACTATCTAGATTTGTGTAAATTCAAGTTTAAAGTCTAATATATATAAATAAAATAAAATATTTATCAATATGAATTTTCTTTCATCTGTTGTTTTTTCATTCACTACTTCAATGAAATTCATTATAAAAAATTGTAATTTACTTAGATACTTCAGTATGAAAAAGTTATCACATATTGAATGAAATACATACTGCAAGATATATATTTATAATATAAATATAATTACATAAATAATAAATATTAAATTTGGACAGGAAAATTTATAAGGAGATAAATATTTTTAAATTAAAATCATAATTACTAAGTTGCAAAATATAAATTTGAATTTAGAAAAACATCACTTTCTTATATTTTAAGCATGTAAAATAAATCTCAACTTAAATTGTGCTACAATTTATATCAATAAACACTATATAGTTATATATACCAATAATAATAATGCATATTAGCAAATGACTTGATTTATTGTCCTCAAATGTAACATTTCCAAAATAGTACCTTAGTTCTGAAGTTTATTTCTTGAACCACAATCTGATATTTTGTTATTCCAGAAAAATAACAAGATCACAAAAAGTTATTAGATTTGAAGTACATTTAGTTAGTTCCAACCTTTTCAAAATATCTCTTATTTTCATCTATCAGATATTTGATTGATATGACATTCTAGATGTACAGGTACTAGTTTATATATATAATGATGCAATATAGATATCCTTTCCTTTAAAAGATATCTGATTCATAAAATATTTTAAGTGAATAGATACTAATTTCATTCATGATGATGCAATGGACATTGAGTCCATTAATACCTTGCATATAAATGATTCATCGATCTCATAAAATTATATCAGCAGGTGAACATAATCTTCAGGTACATTTTTATTCTGTTATTACATACATATGTGTAATAAGTGGGCACAATTTGAAATTTATAATTGTGGTTTATAATGTTATAATTGACTATTTATTAGTCTGCATTCAGAATAGATTATATTTACCTGTTTAAAGAGGTTTATTAAACTTCTATGTATCAATAATTTCAATCTCTGTGGTAAAATTGCAATCTTTAGTGTTTATATAAGTATACTGGACCATTAATAAAAGTGGAACTCCCTATTTATTGTTAAATTGAGGTTTCCTTGACAACAGTTTGAATTTGTTGATTGTTATTGATATTGGGATTGTCTAAGTGTTGATTGGTTTTTAATGATATATATATATATATGTGTGTGTGTGTGTGTGTGTGTAAAACTCGAGATTAAGACTCATAACACAGTACAATGCATATTTTAAAATACTCTCTAACTAAGCATAAGCCAATATTTGACAAGAATAAAATAGGCATTCGTTCTTATGCCCTATTTATTAATATAGAGGCTTGACTAAAACACTTTATTTAGAAAAAATGATTGTTTAAATTAATTTGTACAATGCATTATAGAAAAAATTCAATTTGAAATATATTTAGATACATTGCAGACTTGATTTAGATATTCAATAAAGCATGAGAATAAATAACTGCTTCATTCTTGCTAAATGTTGATGTATACTTGATTAGAGAGTATTATAAAATGTTTACCATACAGTGTAATGAATCTTAATATTGAATATTGTATAATATTAAACCATTGGAGGTATTCTATATATGTATATATGAGTACCCCTGGCGCTAATATATGTATTGTTTAAGTGTTGACTGCTTTCATGTGTGTTAAAAATTTTCTTAATTCCGAAATCCACTATAGTTTCTTCCAGTTAGATATCAACTTTTTCATATGCAGTTTTTTTTATAATTATTGACAGTAAACAGGATCTAGCAGACTGAATGATTCAAAAGCTTCATAACATAATATCATTGTAGACTTGCAAATAATAGTGGTAGTGGCTGGTATTAACCTATACATTCATCTATTGCCTTTTTTCTCAATGAGTTGAAATAATTATTTTATTCTTGTGCTCTTTTGCTCTCCAAATTTAAGTTTCAATTAAGATTGATTTGCAAGGAAAAACGTGAAACTATTTATGATCTTATTGTTTATTGAATATATCCTTTCAGAATTTGATAAATACCATAAACGACAAATATTTAGACTGTTACTATAGTAACATTCTTTTCCAATTAATTTAAGAAAGTTTATTATTTTGAAATAAATCATAAGCAATTAAAAAAAAGCAGTGAATAAATTGAAATACATTACTTTTAAATAAAGTAAAAGTGTATTTAATTTGACATTATAAAACTATTATCACATAGTTTAAGTCAAATGTAGAAAATACATTAATTAATAGTGTTGAATGATATTATAGATAATAAGAATGTATTGTCTCAATAAAAATTGGAAGATTATCAGGAGTAAATTATTTTTTAGGATAATTTTAAAACTTAAACAGGGGCATTGGCAATGATATTTATGAAGAGAATAATAGGAGAGGGGGGGATTTATTTTGTTAACTATTTAAAAAAGTATTAGCATTTTATCCTTAGATTATATACACAGTCAGATAGCAAATTATGAATTTATTAAAAAACAAGTGTAGATAAAATGGATGCATAAAAGAGTGTGTTTTTAGCTTTTATGTTGGGATTGGTTAATGATAAAAATGATTTTAAATCAACATTAATTAATGAATAAACAAAAATAATGCTATAACATAGAATGAGAATATATTTAAGTTTCAAAGTCTATTTAAGTTAAAAAATGATAAGGAAAAATATGATAGCTAAAAGGTTTGAGTTTACAATTTCAGAGATTCCAGTCTTCAATAAAGAAAAAAAACGTGTATCATTACTTTGTAATACAATTATAATTTACTTTAAAGATTGAGCACAGAAAAGAAGTTTAAAAAGAGACTGAATACAATCCAAGTAGAAAAAATATATTAAAAATTTTAAAATGATAAAGTAAAAATTGGGAACAGAAAAAAAAATTGTAAAAAAGTTCAAAGATATTTTTATCATTTCATAGAAGAAATGTCTTTCTTAATGCATTGGGAGGAAGAAGAGGAAATTCCAGATAAACTGCTTAATAAGATTAAACACAAAAACAGTTATCTATTAGAGAAAAACGATAGAGTAATTAAATTGGGTAGTAGAGGTGATGATAAAATTATAAAAATATTACTCTTTTTTTTTTTTTAAAAAAAAAAAGACACTCTAAAAAACTGAAAATTTAAGCTATTTTATAATTATTAACTTAAAAAAATATGAAAAGATTAAAAAAATTATAAACATATTAGAATGTCATTTACTTTTTTATAATTTCTTTTGTAAAATTTTTATGTAGAAGAATTGAAGGATGCTTCCCCCCCTCCCGCGTATTCCCTAAAATAAGCCAGATTTATATATGGATTTTATATCATGAATTATATACATAAGTAGCAAACAAAATAATTAAAAGATATAAAGAATAAAAACTTTTGTTTTGCTTAAATATCTATATTCAGATTTGTGCAATATATTTTATTTTTAAAATGGAAATATGTTAAGAAACAATGATTGTTTTGCCACTGTTTTAATATGGCAAACTGGTATTTGGACATCTAAACACACATCTGATGATGTGAACTGTAGATAAAATTTATGTATTATGAAAAAATAATCTGTTAATTTTACATAAGGTAGCGATTAATAATACTATAGTTTAAACTTGTAACACAGAGTACTAAAATGCATACATACATATATATACTTTAGACCAAACGAACCATATATATATATAATTGAGACTGCAGAAATTATACAAATTTCCTTAATTAAAAGAACTGCTTTTTTCTTTTAGATTCTCACTATACAATTATTTAACTGTCTTTCCTTTTAATAAAAATAATTTTTAAATTACTGCAATTATAAATAATTATTTCTATAGTTTAATAATCATTATACATATATAAGTAATGTGGAGTTTAAATATATACCACACACATAAATATATCACAGAATTTTGTTTAATTAATTTTAGAAAAGATAAATTAAAAGATTAAGGTAAACTATGGATTCAGTATCTATAGGAATGCAGCATTTCCATCATTAATGGAGAAGACTACATCATACAACAATAACATTGCTTTCAATGTTATTGTCATCACATTAATTATTTCTAACCAGAATAAAGAAGGTTATTTTGAAATTCTTATATTATAATTAGATATCAATTTCCTAATCAATACAGAATGAGTATAGGCTCACTGTATGAAAAAAAATATCCCAAGATTAGGATTTTAGACCTGAAATTTTTTTCACAGTTTGAATCCAAACCTGAGATCACCCATATGGCAGTCACATGCATTATTTAGATACAAAACTAAACTTCTCCTTTATAAATCTTGATTTATTATAAGAACCATTATAAAGTGCAAAAAATATTCCAACACTTTGATTATATTCTTTATCAAAGAACAATTAAAAAATAAATAAATAAAACAATAAACATAAATATAAATATTTATTTATTATATGTATTTGTTATATTTATTATTTTATTTATTTATTTTTTAGTTATTCCTTGATAGAGACTCTAAAAAAATATAGTCAAAACATTTAAGTATTTTTTACACTTTGTAATGGTTTTTATAATAAATCAAGATTTATAAAGAAGTTTGCATGTGGTTTGTTTTGTATATATATTGAAATTAATGGGTTATTTTTAAAATAAAAGACTGAGTTAGTTTGTTATTGATTTACTTTATATGCATTATTTCCTATATACATAAGGCGTTTCAACATATATATATATATATCATCATCATCATCATCATTATCAACCATTATCAATCCACTGCAGGATGAAGGTCTCTCCAAGTTTAATCCATCTTCTCCGATCCTTAGCTTCTCTTCTCCACATCACCCCTACACATTTTCTTATTTCATCCATCCATCTTACATGTGGTCTCCTTCTGGGTCTTTTACAATCTCTTGGAATCCAGTTTAAAATTTCAATTGTCCATCTATTATCATCTCTTCTAGCAATATGTCCAGCCCAACTCCACTTCAATCTTTTAATTTTTTCAATGAGGTCAGTAACACCTGTTTGTTCTCTTACCCATACATTGCGTTTTCGATCTCTTCTTGTTACTCCCAACATACATCTCTCCATACTTCTTTGAGTGGTCTGAAGTCTCTGTATTGATCTTCTATTAAGTGTCCAAGTCTCAGATCCATAAGTAAGAACTGGTAAAACACATTTGTTAAAAACCTTTCTTTTCAAACACATAGGCATATTTCCTTTTAATATCAAGTTATTTCTACCAAAAGCACTCCAACCAAGTTTAATTCTATGATTAATTTCCTCTATTATGTTTCCATCTGTATTAATAATCTGACCAAGGTATTTGTAACTCTTAACTTCTTCTAATTCATCATAATCAATCTTTATTTTCATATTTGGAGCAAATCGATTAAACATTACTTTAGTCTTTTTAACATTTATCTTTAGTCCTACTTTCCTACTTTCATCTGATAACTCCTGCAACATTTCCTGCAGCTCGGAAGCATTATTTGCAAAAACAACTACATCATCTGCGAAATCTAAATGACTTAAATAATCTCCATTTACTTTCACTCCTTTAGTTTCCCATTTTAATCCACAAAATACTTCTTGCAGTACTGCTGTAAAAAGTTTTGGAGATATGGAGTCACCTTGTCTTACACCTTTCTCAATGTTGACTTTCCCAGTATCATTATGTAATCTAATTGTTGCTGTTGCATTTTTATAAATATTCTTTAAAATATGACAATATCCTGGATCTATACCTTGATGATCCAATGCTTTAATCACTGAAGAAATGTTTATAGAATCAAATGCCTTTTCATAATCTACAAATCCAAAACATAATGACAACTCATATTCATTTGTCCTTTCTATAACTTCTCTCAATACTTGAATATGATATACTGTACTAAAACCACTTTTAAATCCAGCTTGTTCTCTTGGTTGGTGAAAATCCAAGGTTCTCTGTAGATGAGTTGTAATTATCTTGGTAAAAATTTTATATAAAACTGATAAAAGGCTGATAGGTCTGTAATTTCTAATATCTTCTTTATCACCTTTTTTAAATATTAATATTATTACTGCATTCTTCCAATCATCCGGTACATCTTTATCATTTAGACATTTGGTATATAACTTTGCTAATATTTTTTTCTGTTTCTTCACCTGCTTCTTTTAATATATCAATTATAATTCCATCATTACCTGGAGCCTTTCCTTTTTTCATACATTTAATTGCATTTCTCACTTCTTCATTTAAAATTCTGGGCAATTCGGAAGATGTAATAGATATAGGAGGTACTTGTTCTTTATTACTATATAATTCTTGATAAAAATCTTCTACCAATTTCATAATGTCATCCCTCTTTTTAGTAATAATTCCATCTTTTTTCTTTATTGCAGATATAAATTTCCTACCAATACCAAAATGTTGTTTTACATTCTTAAGACTTTTATTTTCTTCTACAGCTTTTCTTGCTAGTTCACAGTTATACTTTCTTATATCATTTTCAACTCTTTTCCGCACCATTTTACAAAATTCGAGATATTCAATTCTTTTTAATGCATCATTCTTGCATATCTTCATATTCCTTCTTTTCTTCATAAGTTCTCTAGTCTCAGTAGAAATTTTATTAGTCAATTGCTGCTTTTTTCTACCAGCTATCTTTGTTGCAGTTTTTAAAAGTGTATCAGTTATTTTCATATTAATTTCATTCAAATCTGAATCATGTTCAAAATCTACTAATATTTGAAACCGATTTGTAAGTTCTAATTTAAATTCATTAGAATGTTTCTGAAGATTAGGAATATCAACTGTAAATATAGTTTTTCTTAATAATTTTTGTCTCTCTAGTTTTACATTAACATGTATCTTAAAGCCCTTACTAATCGATGATCACTTCCTGTGTTAAATTTATTAAGAACATTACAATCTTGAAATATGTATTTCCTGTTAGTCAAAATATAATCCAATTCTGCTGTACCTTCATTTGGATGCTTCCACGTCCATTTCCTTCTAACATTTTTCTCAAAAAAAGAATTCATAATATAAAGTTTTTCCTTCTCTGCAAACTCCACAAGTCTATGTCCTCTCTCATTTCTATTAACATAACCTAAATTACCTACAACACTTTCATCTTTCATTTGTTTACCAATTCTAGCATTAAAATCTCCCATAACAATTTTAAAATGTTGTTTACTCTGATCAAAAGCCTTTTGTACATCCATATAAAAATCTTCTACTACTTCATCACTGTGAGAACTTGTTGGGGCATAAACCTGAATTATCTGCATTTGATATCTGCTATTAAGTTGTATAACTAATCTTGCCACTCTGTCTGATACACCATCAATCTCCACAATATTGTTCTTCCACTTTTTATTTATAATGAATCCTACTCCACTTGTATTTCCAATATTTGTGCCTTTATAATAGAGCATATGTCCACTTTTTAAATCAATTGTCTCTTCACCTTTTCTTCTAACTTCACAAAGTCCAATAATATCCCATTTAATATAAGAGAGTTCTTCTTCTAATTCTTGCAATCTTCCTTCACTTGAAAGTGATCTGCAGTTGTAAGTACCTAAATAAAAAGTCGTCATCAAATGGCAGCCTGGGTCCGCCTCCAGGATATTCTTAGCACCCTCCGCCTTCGGCCACCAACCGCTGCCTTGGTTGGTGACTTTACAGCCTCCTGGGATTAAGGGCCATGCTTTATTTTTGTCTGTCATAATTGTATAATTGGGAAAAATCTTTATCATTTACACAAACATTCATTCTGCCTTATCAGGCACTGAGAAGAAAGACCATGGTGTTTCTTGATCTTAAACTCAGAGGTAAAAAGCCAATAAACTCACCACACTGGCTAATGCGTGTTGGTGAGCAGCCCATCCATGTTCGTATACTATATGAATAAACATATAGTAATAACAGCTGCAACGACAAGAACGTATGGAGTGGACATTAGGAATTTGCCCTGCTCGGTTCCTTTAAGGCCTCCAAGAGGAATCAAAGGGTCTCCTTTCAGTTAATAGCAAACTCCTTTCTGCAGCCCAACATATATATATACTCACTTAATCAATCAAATTATACATATCTCTAAATAATAGACAACTGGTTTGTATACAATTTAATTAAATATTATCAAACCGATTTTCATTCACAAATAAACTTTTTCAATATGGCATTTTTAAAATTAATCATATGACAATAAACATTCTACAGCTTTATACACTCTCTAGTGGTCATCACTAGAAATAAACCCATAAAAAATAAATATTATTATTATTATTTTTATAAATTTACACACACATATATATTATACATTTTTTACTCATCTTTTTTTTCTTATACCTACTATCTATCATCAAATAAACAATTCCCCTCTTATATTATCAATATATATATATACTGTATTCATATATATTACAGCTTCTTAATTTCTAACGTTAACAACTTTCTTCCTAATTTTATGAAACTATTGACTATATTAAACCACTAAACATCACATGATCACTATATATATATATACATTCTCCTATTCATCTTTTTTCTACCTTATGAGTATTATCTATCAACCAGCAAACAATTCTTTTCTTATACTATCAATGCATATACATACCCACACATTCTTACATATTACAGCTTCCAATTATCTAACAATGATCATTTCCCTCCCAATTTTATTAAACCATTGGCCATATTAAAGCAATTACCTCTATTTTTTATATATATATAATATTTCATAATATTTTTTTTTAAATTTTTACTATTATTTATTACCTTTGTTATATGCTCTGTTTCTAAATAATGATTATATAGTCAAGACTTAGAATCATTTCTTTTTATTGCTCTATTATATTATGTTCTTTAGCTCTTTCAGTTGCACTTTTCTTTGATTGACATACATAATATATCCTTACATTTGTCATATGTAATTATATAAACAATTCCTATTCTATTATTGATACTATTATTCATTTTTGCATTATATATTCATTTTTAAAAATCTCTACTATTCTTCCATCGTTTATTTACTTCATCAATTACCTTATATTTATTCAATATTTAATTTCCATTTCTGGTGTTTAACATTTTCCTAATTACTTTTATATTTTTCTCAATTTCTATTTTTTTATATATGCCTCTTTTTTACACTAGAGTTGTCACATGATTAATTTTAAAAATTGCATCTTGAGAAGGTTCATTTGTGAATGAAAATTGATTTGATGATATTAAATTAAATTGTATATAAACCACTTATCTATTATTTTGAGTTATGTATAATTCAATTGATTAAGTATTTGTAAGTTATATTTGATATATATATATAAAGCAGAAATGACTACTATGATAAGCAAGAACTGTTAAGTCTTAAAGAATTGTTTTATAAAAATTTTATACATCCAACATTGTAGTATGCTTTTAAAAACAAATAAGAGTAAAAATTAATTATGAAAACAACTGATTGATAGAAATTTTAAAACTTCAGTCTCAATGTCTTATATCACTTAGAGTTATAGAAATCAGCAAGGTCAAGATTTTCTGAATTTATGTCTATTTTCTGTCAAAAGAAATCTAGTTTTATAATATTAAATTCTTTAAAAGGCACATAAAAATAATACAATGAAAAGAGGTTTATATTCAAAAAGTTTAATAAACACAGAATTAAACAACTAAAAATCATTTTGTCTATCACAACTTGCTATGTTTTGTTAAAATCTAGAATCAGTCACATGCAGCATCTAAACTATGAAATAAAATGCCCCAAATCTAAACACAATCTGACTTGGTGTGTACAAGTATTTTAATATTCTATTTTTGAAATATATTTAATTGTTTTTTCAAACATTAGTGTTAATTTTAATTTTAAATTAGTATTATAGTCAAGCGTTGTTAACCGAGAGGTCAGTGCAGCAGCCTTGCAAGCAAGGAGTTGGTTGCAGATGGTTGTCGCGGGTTCGCCTCTCGAACGATGTTATGACATATGAAAAAAATTAGTATTATATCATTAATTTGTATAGCCCACTTGGTTTTGTGCAGTAATTGAGTGTCAGACTTGGAGCATACCTAGATGACACCAGTTCTAACATTTATGGGGTTCGAACTTCTTACAAAGTCTCAAGCAATAAAATAATTTGATTATAATCTTTATTGTAGAAAAATAAAATAATTTGAATATTTATCATTATTTTTATTTAATTTGAGATTAAAATGAGCACTAATAAAATGTAACTAAAATAGTTCTCCTCCTCAATTTTTTTTATATAAAAAAAGTTAAATTAATATTTTTGTCTATATAATGTATATAACACTTATCGAAGTAATTTTAACAGTTTGAAGTAATATTTCAGGCATCAATTTTATATTTATGTTTCCTTATTTTAGTTAGCAAAAATCTCATACTGATACCATTCATAAAATATTCATTACAAGTAACCTCAGAGGTTAAAAATTAATACTTTCTGATTTATATATTTTTAGAAAGGAAACTGTCAGTCTTAGTAAGAATTTTAAATTTGAATAATATATATCCAATCAACTTAAAATCATTACTTTTTTTAATACCAACTAATGATTGCAGGATGACTAATTAATGCAATATTTGAATAAATTAAGTATTCCTATGAAATAAATATACAAATATTTAATTTTATTATTAAGCATAATGTAAGTTCAAAATAAAACAAAATATAAACTACACACATAACTTAAATATATAGTAAAAGGAAAATATCTTAAATAGCTCATTAAGAGTAAATACCCATCTAGGATCCATTCTGTAGACTTTAGTGCAGAGGTTGGCTGAAAATAAAAATCCTGGATTGTAAATCAACTTGCCACTATCAGAGCTTGAACATCATAAGATTTCCCAGTTTCCATTTGATTATTATTATTATTTTATAGAGAAACCAAGAAGAAAAAGATACTACTTTCAGTTGAAAAATACCATTTGTTATTACTTAAAATTAAAGCATCTTATATATATCCCTATTTTGTCTGTTGTCTTGTTGAGGAATGCATGATGTCACATGCGAAATTGTTCTTATTTACTATTTGTATATTTCATGGTAAAGATTGCCACAAATAAATGCAGAAACATTCACAAATACCGATTTGTAATTCAGAATTAAGATGCTCTGTGTTTTCATGGTACATCAATTCTTTAATATAGTTCAGATAAACCACATACTCTGCAATATTTAGTACAAAAACATATATTTATATTAAAATTTAAAGCAATCATTGAAAAAAAATTCCAAATATTATAATTAATAAAAAAATATTATAAAAATGGCATTTTTGTATTAATAAATGGTAACTATTAATAAAGCTAAAAAATATTTTTTATTCAGAAGGTACTCCAGTAAATATATAATTGGGTCATAGTGCTATCCAATATAACAGCAATATTTACAAATTTAAATTTATAATAATAAAATTGTATCAACACACATACAATGTGAAGCTATATAAATGATAAATAACAAATTAAAAAGGCTTAGCGCTTTCGAAAAAGTATATTTCTCATAATCATATCCTGTTATGACTCACTCATAGGAATCATTATGTATGTACAATATGCAAACTTTATGCAAATGAGCCAATTAACCCATCTTTTGGATATAGCAAAACATCATCCTTTGTGATAATGGTGAAGGAGTCTTCAGCTATGAAGTAAGCCTCCTTCATCTTATGTTTAACATTGTG
This sequence comes from Epiperipatus broadwayi, assembly GCA_028023455.1. Classification (NCBI taxonomy): domain Eukaryota; kingdom Metazoa; phylum Onychophora; class Udeonychophora; order Euonychophora; family Peripatidae; genus Epiperipatus; species Epiperipatus broadwayi. The sequence goes on from JAQFVV010006222.1 coordinate 10,208,684, forward strand.
CTTCTCAGTACAAACCAATTTTGCAATGATGGGTTCGAACTCATGTCTAGCTACTTTTTGATATTGTACAAATATTGAACTCCATGCTGGGTTGGTATGCAACTTATTATACCTATACTTATGCTGTGAAAACCTAGTAGCTATGGTAGCTTTGGTTTCACCATAATATGAGGTTTTTACATACATTGTGAGGGCACACAATGTTACACATGGCCTGTGGGATTTGATTAAGAGGTACGGTGTCTTTAGTGTTATTAATAAGTTTATTAGTTGAGAGAGGTATGTGAAAGCTCAAATGAAACTCTAGAGAAAGTTATGTAGAATGTCTTTTACAAAGAGGGCACATAAGGCAACAACAGCCAAGGTTTCTCACCTCTAACTCTCTGTGTTCCTATATTATTAATAAAATGTCTAATCTTACTATAAACTGTACTGCACTTATTTCCTGCTTTGATTAAATCATTAGTATAGTTAATCATGTTAGATCTTCTATCCACCTCAAATTTGCACAAGTGCTAATTTCTAAACAGAAATGATGTCAACCCCATCAACTTGTGAGCCATAGATATGTAAGAATCAGGGTGACTATGTCCATGATACTTTGTCAAATATTGAACTCCATGCTGGGTTGGTATGCAACTTATTATACCTATATTTATGCTGTGACAACGTAGTAGCCATGGTGGCTTTGGTTTCATCCTAATATGAGGCTTTTACATAATTGTGAGGGCACACAATGTCACACATGGCCTGTGGGGTTTGACTAAGAGCTATGGTATCTTTAGTGGTATTAATAAGTTTATTAGTTGAGAGTGGTATGTGAAAGCTCAAATGAAACTCTGTAGAGAAAGTCCTGTAGAATGTCTTTTGCAAAGAGGGGACATAAGGCAACAACAGCGAAGGTTTCACATCTCCAACTCTCTGTGTTCCTATATTATTAATAAAATGTCTAATCTTACTATAAACTGTACTGCGCTTATAGCCTGTTTTGATTAAATCATTAGTATAATTAATCATGTTAGATCTTCTATCCACCTCAAATTTGCACAAGTGCTAATTTCTAAACAGAAATGATGTCAACCCCACCAATTTGTGAGCCATAGGGTATCTAAGAATCAGGATGATTCACTTCCAGTGGTTCATGACCATCATGTAGTTGAGTACATCTTCTCTGTGTACATTGATGTCTAAGAATTTTGCTACTTATTTTATATCTTCCAATGTAATGTTTAAATCCAAGAATGTGCATGCTTGTATCTGAGCTTTTATAATGTTTTCTGGTGCAGCAAAAAATAAATCTCATATATATTATATGATTGTCCAATATGCTGTGTTTATATAATACTTGTTTTTCATAATAATTTAAAAAGATGCTAGCCACAATACCACTCATGGGTAATCCCATAGGCCACCCATCGCTCATGTGGTACCAATTGTCTTCAAATTTTGCCATCATATTTTTATCCAACTATCTCAAGAATTCGGTGATGAAGCAAACAATTTTATTTACTAGTTCTAGTTGTATAATGTAGATTGAAGTCTTTTTACTAATAGACCCATATAATTCAGAAATATCTAAAGCATCAATTATAAACTCAGGTTTTAGTGGCATGTTCTTAATCCACTCAACAAAGTCCAAGGAAGATTTGATAGTATACTCACCAAAGCCTACACTGTCGATCAGCCATTGATTTATCTTCCCAGCTGCTTCAAAATAATATAACCTCCAAAGTCCAGCATCAGCCTGAGATGCTTGTTAGGCTTGTGTAATTTAGCATTGGTGAACATTCAAGGAGGTGCAGAAGAAGACGGGTACATTTGATAATATTCAACTTTAATGCTTTACTGTAATGTATACAAAGCATTGATGAAATAAACTTATCTTTATTAAGTTTGTTATTAAAACTTGCAATCTGTATACAACTTTCAATTTATTAATTTGAATTTTTAACATATTCATTTTTATTCATTATCATGAATCTGTTCCCTTTGTCTTTTCTCAGCATGTAATTGAACCATCAGCAAGAACTTTTTCGGTGTTGTTAATTTTTGCACAGTTTTATTAAAATGCTTTCATGGTTTCTCAGTCCCCTAATATAGTTCAAATGAACAACATACTCAGCAATGTTTAGTAAAAAACATATATTTACATTAAATCTTTCAAAACTTTTGTTAAAGCAACCAATTAAAAAAATATTACAAATATTTGATTTAATAATATATAATTTTTATTACCAAGAATTTAATATGAAGAAAGTAATGATGTCAAATTAAACATAGTAAAACAATGGGCTTTCAAAAAGCCCAATACATCTGGTTTATGTAATAAAATAATAAAATTTTCCAATTTTAGTAAACACAAAATATGGAATTTACTAAATTAAAATATAACTTTTTAAAAAATTTATTTTATTACCAATATCAGGACATTTTCAATTTGAATATTACCACCACAAATTTATGGAGTCAGTAAAACATTCTAATCATGTAATACCTCTTGACCATTATTGATGGCAGTTTGCTATTGTCTTAAACACAATCCAACATCTCAATTATAGATTTATATCAATTTAAGTATGAATAATTGAAATATATCACAGGATAGTATTCAACAAATCCATATATTAGTTTCTGTCTATTGATTTTTAGTACTGATACACAATGAATTAAAAATATTAAGGAGTTTGAAAGACCAAATCATTATTTTGAATGATAGCATTGTCAACCAGACTTCAATGGTTACCTTATAGCATATGCAGGAGTCTGAAGATTACATATTACAGAGCAGATTTACTGCTGTAGTGTAGTTTTACAGACTAGCTAAAAAATACCTTATTTACATAAATGTTTTGTCAAAAAAGTTATTAATAAAATTATAATTACAAATTGTACCGATTTATCATCCTTTATTTCAATTGTGGTATTGTTTTTTTTATTTTGCCAGAAAAAGTTTATTGTAAAAACAAACATTATAATAATTGATGTGCAGTGCTAACTTAATGATACTAATAACAAATAATAATATAATATGAGAAACAGTCATTACTAAACAATATGATATCGACAGCAAATAATTATTTAAATGCTTCTGAGTAACTATCCACATTATTATTTATTTAATGGTTATCCAGTTATCTTTAACTGGAACTAAAATGAGTGGGCAAGTCAATAACACTAATTGTAAGAAATACTTGAATGTAAAACAACACAATCGTGACCAATATTAATTAATGATAGTATCATACACTTCAGGTTGCTGAACCATGATTAACTTCTGTCAAAAATATAACCTGATTAATCAAAAACATCATGCCCTGCATATTTTATACACCAGAAAAGTGATTGATTTAAGAGTTAAATGTTACTATTGATTCATACTTGAAGAAAGTAAAACTTAATCTGATTAAAACCAATAATGGAATGGTTAGTCAATTGAGAAGTCACATGATTTTTGAGCATCGGAAGTCATAGTTGAGATTTGATTCAGAAACCATTATCTTTTAAAATCATCATTCTATTACTACGTTAAAACTCACTGATTTTGATTAATTAACTGGAATTATTATTCGTAATCTTTGATTAGTGCTCAAACGTCACATGTGCTCTCCAAGCAATTGACTATATATTTTTTTTCCCCTAAAAACGGCAAAAATATTTTATGAGCAGTCATAAAAGAAAGCAATTATAAATAAAACATGCAAATAAATATTTTACTGCCCTAATGTAATTATTTGTGCATAAAAGGGTTAATAAGATCACAAATTAGCAATTTGTTTCATACAGACACAGAAAAGTAAAATGAGGGAGAGAGAAAAAAAAGTTCTCATCTTTTTCAATTTAATTTATTAATTTAAAAGATACACTACTTCCTACTAAAAAATTCATGAAACATTTCTTTTAACTGATTAAATGGACAAATTTAACAGAAGAAAACTTTAAATGATTCAATTAATAACTAACTGGGATAGGGGAAAATAACAAAAACTGCTAATTTTTATTATATGGCTCAAAATTGATGACTAATTTATTTATTGATAATTTTTAATAAATTTTCCCATTTGTTTTTCAAAGTAGAAAGAATTAGAAGCGAATCATTTTAAATAAATTATATTTCGCGATTGTAATTCTATACCAAAAATGGAAATAATATTATAAATGAAGGTAATTAAATAGATAAATTATCATTAGTTCTCTTTATCATAAAAAACAACAAAACAAATTTGATCATTGCAATTAAAATTAATTTTTAATGAAAAAAGTTTTTTTTTTTTTTAAAAAAAAATTATAATAATTTTAATAATATTATAATTGTTTAAAGTTTTTAATTTTATAGTCGCATCGCCTGCAATATCACGTACTGTAATTCATTCTACAAAATATTACTTAAACAAATACTTGTCACCCGGTAGTTGGATGAAAAGCTACAAATCCAAAGTAAAACAGTTACTATATTTTTTACATTTTTAAATTTCTAAAAATGTTAGTTTCAAGATTAGAGAGCCCACAAGCAACTGACTTTCTTGAATCTCACTTTCAAACTGGTTAATATCTAGTCTATCACTTTGAACCATGCCATCATATGTGCTTGTAACAAAATTCTTAAATTAGGAAGCTGGACCCAAGCAAACTTTCTCTTCTGGACTTGTAAATTTGAAATTATGCTTCTATTTAGTTGATCATCCATTCAGATCATACATTTTAAACTATATTAAATTAACAAAAATTTCACACATGCTACAACATACTCTAAGTTATGTCCACTTTTTCTGTGAAACTCATCTGTATCTCTGAGTAAGTAACACATAAATGTGTATATATGAAGTAAAGGTAAGGGATGTTGGGAATAAATAAATAAACAATAGAATGGTTTTATTCTTTGGGAGTTCATAAAAATTTTGAATATCGTACATGCCATTTCCAGTTTTAATATTTCCAATATTCAAACTTTTTATCATAACTAGAATTGAACCAGAATAATCTATTCCAGAATCTGAAATTTATTCAAGGAAAAACTGAATGTGAATACTTAATTGAGAGAACAAATAGATATAAATTAACAATAGGTGAACATCTAAAGCCCTAATAAAATTTTAAGAAATAGTATAAGTCCAAGAAAAGTTCACATATATTATAGACAAATGAAATGAGGCAAGCATCTTAAGTGATATAAAAAAGAAAAGTTATAGATAGACAAAACTGGATTGAACATGGAAAGATTTTCATCTTGCAATAGACTGATAATGATTGAAAATGATAATAAAATGATCATATGAAAAATCAAATATTTTTTAAAATTTAGTCTTCAATGTTCTGAAAGCTTTAATAAGTTGAATATTAAAGGCCAAATAATTATTTTTTTAGCAAATATTTGTAAATAAGTATGGCCATTCTAACATCAAAAGATAAAGTGACAACAAAAATACAAAATTATACTATGTTGAGTATTATTTTATTAGACTACTGCTTTCTAGTTGTTTCAATTACTTGAGTTGTTTTTTTTATAGAACAAGATGAAGATTGAGTATTACTAACATCATGACCATAATCTGATTCCTGAAATCTTTTGATAAAATTGATGAATAATTTTATTTTCATCTGATATCAGACCTTTTGATTTCAGTCACTGTTTCATCCATATTGGGAACTTTTCCATTGCTCAGCTTCAGTACATCTTTATCTGTTTTTGATTTTAGAGAATCTTTTCCAGGTCAATATCTTCAGTCATTTTCTGTTTATATGATTGAAGTGAGTTATAGCTGCAGCAATTTCACTTAAGTTTGTCACAACATTTCATTGAGAATTTTTAATTATTTATTCTATGAGTTTGTAAAAGAGATACTGTACTTTAACCCATAATTTTAATGATTCATTGCTATTAGCATATTTATCTAATTCTTGATGAATCTTTATATAGAAAAAGTGTTTGACTTTCTAGTAAGCACATATAGTTTTATACTTTATTTCTTTTACTTTCAGTTTTATTTTATATATTTTTATTTGATAAAACCATGTTTTTAATATTCCTCAGAAAGATAATAATGCACTATCAGATATCAGTATTTAGATTGTGAGATATTAACTCATTTCTAAATCTTAATTGAATATTTCAGATATGTCAAAATTGAATAATTTCACATCTATCATTTCTTTCTGGCTATTGTGATCAGCTGATTTTAAGTGATGAAAAGCATTTTCGATATTTTTAAAGATCTCATTATAAGTTGGTTGCATTTACAAAACTTAGTTTTCTTTCCACTTTATTGATTTAAATAAGTCTGATGATCAGATCAGCATTTCTCATTAAGCCCAGTGTTGGTATAAGTAACTATTTGAATATTGTGTTAAACAAAATCATAAGTATTTGATCTTTATAAATAGTACTGAGTGCTATTAAAGTAAAAAGGCAGCACAGATGTCATGATTTTTATTGTGAAGTTCACTCTAGATATTCAACTCCTGCATTTCTTTTGACAGTCTCACATATTTCCACTACATCCTTTGGGTAATCATGTATCTTCATATCTCCCACTTTCACATTAAAGACTCCCATATAATATTATCTAAAACAGTCATTATTATTAATAATCAAATGACTATTTGTTCAGGGAGTCATATATAATGTTTGAGCATTAAAAATGACAGACTGAGCTTGGATTTACCTCTTACATCCATTATTTTGCTACTCCCTTAAAATAAAAGTTAAATTTATAATTCTTACATAATAATAATAACAATATCAAAAATAATCATTCAATTTAATTCATTTATTTGTAAATAACAGTTTAGTAGCCACAAGTATCTACAGTAATAATGTAATAATATGTGTTTATTATTATTCCTGATATCCATTATAGTTTATTTTTAAATTATATTTAAATGGAAAATATCCACCTCCTTGAATCTATTGTTATATTCTATTTGTAATTCTTAAATGGATGAATAAGTCACCCTTCTTAATGCATGTAAATAAAATAAATTATTATTTTAGTCAATAATTTTCACTAAAGTTGTTTTAAAAAGTTATAGTGGAATAACATGATAAACATAGCTTTTTGTAAAAAAAATTAACTTGTAAATAAAAATGATTTTATAAAACATTTTCTTTAATTGGATAAAAAAGTTCGACAATTTACATAAAAAAAAAAAAAAAATTAGAACAGTGGAATATTCAACTTTATAAGTTGAGAAAAAAATCTTTCTCAAAATACTGATTTAAAATTCTTCCCAATAATTTGAAAACTAATCAATATTTTTGTGAATGAAGTAAAATATTGATTAGTGCAATTCAAAGAAGAAGAAAAAATAGGCAGAGTTTACGCTTTTGTACTCGTAGATTCAGATTCATTTCAATATTAGTTTTAAATTGAATTTTAAAAGCATAAATTTTTAATATTTAAAACCTTATAAACTGAAACTAATCAATGAGAGATAATTAGTTTACACATTCTAAAGCTATTAACATAAAATAATTCTACCATTAAAAAGTTGAAATTTAATCATATCCAAATCTCAATCCCTTGATTTCTTATTTTTATTCTTTATTTTCATTTTCAGATATTTTAGTAAAACGTCAGTTTTTTAAATATATATATATATAATTGTAAACTTTTTTATCCAACTTCAGTAAAATTTTATTAATTATATTAATTATGATAAAAGCTGGGTCAATAAACTTCATCAGCCTGAGACAAGTCTTAAAAACTGTGTCTTTTAGAATGAATTAGAAGAGCTTTTTGGTATAGAGCTAGCACATCTATCTATCATAATTATGACCTGGGGTTCAAATCCAAATGCTTTTCAAAAGATTTAAAATTTTTCTCCCAGGAAGATGACTGATAACCAACCTTGATCAAAAGTGAGTATTTAGCTGATGTTAGCTAAAGGTAAAATAAAAAATAAAAATTCTTTAACCCTCACCACCTGACAACTGATAAGTCTGGAGATCTGCTTTTCCTTCCCTTATGAGGGCCATTGAAAAGACTTTTGCCCTGCAGTGAGGTAGTTATTATGAATATGGATGAAATGGTGATATAACTACTCTCTGAACCTGGCCATTTGACAGAATAGTTGATGATGATTTAAAACATATCTATTGAAGAAAGAACTAGTAATAATAGAAAAAAGTGTATACTAAAGAATAGATATTAAAAACATATGCACAGCAAATAATTTGATAAATTTTTTAATTATTTTACATAGTGCATTTTTTATAAAAATTATTGCTACATCATGTATCTAACATACTGTTTTTCTTACATAATTTAAAAAAAAAAATTAATTTAGAAAAACTGTCTTTAGTTGTTGTTACACTTATAGCTAATAATTATTTAGGTCAAACAATAATTTCTTATTGAGACAAGGCAATACATAAAGAAAAAATCTAATGAAAAGAATTGAACATTTGAAATTCTGTAAAATGGTATACAAACAAGTAATAAGGATTTAAAATGAATATAACTATGAATTGGCAAGAAAAATTATAGAAGAAAATGGAAATTTCAAAAGCATAAAACAACATATTTATATTAAGAATGAAAGTTGTTTTGACAATAAGCAGAAAAGATAGAACTATTCTTAAAAAGAGAGATAATATCATTAAATGTGTGGAAAAATTATATAATAATAAAAAGCAAAAAAAAAAAAACCGAAACAAAAAACTAAACAACTTCTACAATTACATTTCCTGAATTGCAAGGATTTTAAATAAAGAGGTAAGAAATACACTCATATCTATGAAGAAGAGAAAAGCTCCAGGAAATGTAGTATTATTATTGACATATTAAAAAAAATTGGTGAAGGAATAGAAAAAATGTTGGAAAAACTATATAATAAAAGATTAAAAAGTGATAAAAAGAATAGTAAAAATGAAATGTCTTCTGTCAGTTCTATACAAAATCTTCATCAAGATAATTACAATTTGACTACATCAAAATTTGGATCTAAACCAACCAAAAGAACAAGCTGGAGAAAATAAAATAGTTTTAATAAGGCACATCACATCTAAATATTAAGCTATAAAAAAAAATCATTGACGTTGAGTTGACATTATCCTTTAGATTTGTAGATTAATTAAAGACATTTCCACAATAATTCACACCATGGACCATCAAGATAAAGATCAGAAAATTATCATATTAAAATACAGTGATTAGATTACATGGTAATACTATAAACTTAAAATGCCCATATCTTCAAAATCTGTTTTGTGAATTAAAAAGGAAGTTTCAGGAATAAAATGTGTAAACCTTATTTAAGATAGGCTTCTGAGCTATTAAAAGAATTATCAGATGAAAGTAAAACTAAAGATAAATACTAAAAATTCTAAAATAACCTTCATTGGATTTCCATAGAAGAAAATTAAGATTAATAATCATGAATTAAAAGTTACCAACCACAAATATTTTGGTCAGATTATTAATATAAATGGACACATAATGAATGAAACTAATCCTAAAATTAAACTTGCTACAGAGCTTTTAATAAAAATAATTTAGTAATAAAAGAAATATGTTTATGTATTTAAAAAAGATTTTTCATAGATGTGCACTAATAGCTCATAACACGCAGACTTTTGATCAGCTAACAATGTATAGAGAGATATATACTGATAACAATAAGAAAGACTAAAAGTGAAATACATGGCAAGAGAACAAACAAGTATTACTGATATCTTTAAAAAAATTTAAAAAATGAAATAGAGCTTTCTGGACATATTACTAGATGAAATAATAGTACACATGTAGGTGGTCTTAATCTGAATCCCAAGAGATTGTAAAAGATTAAAAAAAGCAAATAAGATGGATAAATAAGTATGCATGCTGATGTGATATGGAAAAGAGAAGCTACTGATAAGAGAAAATGGAATACCTTGGTGAGATCTTCATCCTGTAGTGATTTGACAATAAATAACAATGATGATAATGATCATTTTTAATATTATATTGTATAGAATCACTCCTAACTATTGAATTATTAAGTTTCTCTTTTCTTTTATTTTTACTTTACTTATCATTAAGTTAATTTAAAAAATCAATTTACTTTCACAAATTTATTTATAGATATCATGAAAATAAAAATACTTTAAATATAGCCAATATATTTTTAATTTAAACTCTTAAATATAAAACAAATTATTTTACCATTACATTTTATTTAATTTTCAAATCTGAATTATATCATTCTTTAAAGCAATACCGACAAATACAAAACTTTTGCAACAAAAGAATAAAAGTTAGTGAAAAATTCCCCAATTTACTTGCATTACATTTTAAAAAATAAATATTAAAAGTTCCATAAAATTTAGCAAACTTCTTAACAAAAAAACAATATATAATACTAGGCATCTTACCCAATATCCCCAATTCCATTTAAAAAAACACAAAAAGAAACAATGACTGAACTAACAAATCTCAGACCAATGTCCATGTGTCACTAGAAATAAAGGTACTAGAAAAAGCCATCAAAGAAAAAAGGCTCATTAACTAATCAAATAAGTTTTATATTCAAAACAATAGATTATATTAGATGCTACAAAAAATAAATAGATTATAATTCAATTACATATTAAATCCACATTTGACAAAATCCCAATAGATACACTAATCAGTCTATTTGCTAACATAATCATTTCTAAATCACTGCTATACATCCCCACAACTATTTTACTAAACAGGAAAATATATAAAATGGAAAAACCTCACCTCCAGTTTTACTCCATAGCTCAATCCCTCAAGGATTTCCTCTAACTGCACTACTATTCACCACACATAAGCAACTAATTACAACTATAGAAAAGAACTATCAGAAATATGTGATTAGCCTTAACACCAACAGTTCATGTATAGTCTTCATGGATGATATCTTAGTATTTTTATATCCAAAAAACAAATACAGCAACTTCTTAAGATACTCTTAAAATATACCACTAAATATAAATTTTGTCTTAATATGGAAAAATCATGTGCATGGCAAGTATACTCTGGAATCTGCCTTAAAGATCAATTTTAAGAAATGCCTGATACTTTTCTGGGTTTTACCTTTCATTTAAAAAACATTGCAATTTGGATTATAATTGAAGAAAAAAGTAGGAATTATTGTTAAATCACTTAAGAATTCATACCTTTCACTTTATACAAAAACATATCTTTAACTTATTAGCAATGACAAAAATTGAATATTACACTCCCATAATAGTCTACATTGGAGCCTCTACTAACTACACTTATTCACTATGAAAGTGTATATCAGTCATCTCAATTAAACATTTACAAAATTCACTAGCTCACAGTGGAATAAAACTATACAATATTTATACATTCAGAACACAAAAAACATTTAACATAATTTCATCATGTGCTAAGACTTAGCAGAATCTAGAGATCACTTGTAAAATTGCATCTACTGACTGACCACTCCCAAACTCACAATATTAGGAACAATTTTTAAAACCTTTATTATCCATTCCAAACCTTCACTTTTGACTACATCCAAAATAAATATAAATACTGGTAAAAGCTCTCATTGTTTTACCCATTTTCCCAATATAAAGCAAAACCGATATTAAACATCACCACAACAATGTCACAAATTTAAATTCTGGTACTAGAACCAAAATATTTTGATTTTTTAATAATCCTAAACTTAGAATCCCTGCCCATATTATATTTGTATAGAATCAAAAGCAGAACAGGGTCCTCTTTGTCACAAAGAGATTGAAACATAATCACACATTTTTTGAATACCAGGGTCTTACAAAATCAGAATAATAATAATCCCAGTAATATTCAACAAAAATGAGAATATCAACAGTCTAATAGAATCATTTGCCAAGGGTTAATAACCCTACATTCATATCAGAATATTCATTCTTTTTTCCATATGGTGTAACAGATCTATATTTATATGTAATAGTGATCATAGAAGACTACAAATACTTTTATTAACAAAATAGAAACAATATGTCAAAGAAATAAAAAATTGCTGAACAAAGCACACATATATATAAATATATATAGGAATTAATGTGGATATGCTTGAGCCTTGCAATAATTTCTAAAAGATAAAAATCATAAAAAATAATGTAGAACAATCACAATAACCAATTTCAATTTTCTTTGTAAACTAATGCAAAACTTGTGAGTGTCACATAACTATTATTTAATGTTAAAAATGTTCAATGATATATATATATTATAACGATCCGGAGAATAGGCTACTTAACATAATCTGCACTACAGGGCGCCACTAGGAATTTGAACCTAGAAAATTTATAGAGTAGATAGATACGTAAGTAAAAAAAATAATTTTTATTTTATTTTATATATTTTGATTCCGGTAGTTAGCCCATTGTCATTAGCTCAGTGGAATAGCAGAGATTTATATTTTATAATAAATTCTTATCTAAGAATATATAAAAAAGAATAAAATAAGCCACTGCCAGTAATTATACACACAAACATTTATTTACGCACATATATAATATTTAAAATTGTCTTAGTATCAGTTTTACATTTTAAAATTTAATTTACATTTTTAACTTTGATTTTTGATTTTAATTTACATTTAATTTTTATAAATTTACATTTTAATTTTTATAAGTTCACACAGATGGGTTTCTAAAAGTTTGTTTTATAATGTTGAGTATAGATCAGTTACATAGATTACATGGTTAAAAACATTTCAAATTAAACATCACCGATCAAAATACAAAGTCATCGATAATGTCAATTGCCGAGCGAATACAAGAAACCCAATAGCATTCATCATAGGATGCCGCATTGACATCGATGACTTATATATTCCAATCGAATATGAAAACCACAAACATAAGTAACCGATAACGAATCCATGCAACGTCCATACCCAACTTAAATTTAATGCATTTTTATTTAGAGTGTCGAGTATGATTAGACTACATAGATTTGCATTTGAAAAGAAAATATTCTATTCTTATTTAACCTTAGGTCAAAAGTTCGCAGCCAAACCAACGTCAATCCATCTGATATATCAAAGCATTCAATGTAACATGAATATGGCAGCACAAAAGGTTAAGATAAGAAATTGCCTCTCATCAGATAGGAATACTACATCTATCTGACAAGAAGAGCAATAAAAAAAAACTCCATAGGAAAGGACTGCAGTCATTTTGCCGACTTACGATCACATTCCATAGGCAAAAAGGAAGTGTGTGGCATATAAAGCGATTCTGCCCATAGCGAATCTCATACTACATCTACTAATTACACCAATATATCCAATCCATTGACCTAATTCAACTACAAAACAAATAACCTAAGATTATCCTCCCCTAATAAAACTTTACAAATCTATACAGCCATTCATGCATGACTTAAGTTTAACATTTATATAATATTAAATTAGTGAAAAACAAAAATCATAAATAAAACTTAAAAGAACCAAAAAATAAATAAATAAATAAATAAATGGAAATGATTAAAAAAAAGAAATACATCAATAAAAAGAATTAATAAGGAATTTAGTTTGGTCAGATAGGATTCTATTTCTATTTTTTTTAAATTACTGGGAAAATTTATATTTTAAAGTTCTTAGTGTTTTCAAATTAATATTCATTTAAGTTCATAATGTGCTTACGGTTTTAGAAATGTTCATTAGTTATCCGTTGCTTGCCATTTGGAATCCAGCGTTAAAATCCCTCGATGATCCTGTGGTCGATGATCCTGTGGTCCTTAATATAGGAAAAGCGATGTTTCATGTTCTTTTTTTAATAACAACTGAAGGAATTGAAAGTGCGTCTTTCAATCCCTTCACTTCTGACTCTCTGACTTAACACATCTCAGTATTCTCTTAAATTTTCTTCACTCACTAAAAATTTTATTATCAAATTTTTTCTTTTATATGTAACTTTAGGATCCAATGGACATTACATCATCGATGATGAATGATCCTTCCATTGAGGTCCGATTCCTCAATGGATCTCTTTCATTGGCCATTAGTTTCTATTGTTTTCCTATCTGACCTTTGCTTATACATTTAAATGCCTAAGGGCTAGTTCACTTGGACTAATTAAAATAATCATTTCCATTTTTTCAATAACATTAATTAATTTGTTTTGTACAAACTTAGATATATTTTTATCTTTAAATCTTTTTAAGTTTTTGCTTTTAAAATACTTTTTCTATTTTTAATAAAGTTTCTTTTTTTTAATAATTTTTTTTCATCTGTGTGATTTTATATATATATGAGTTTAGTATAGAATTTTAATTTTCAATTTTTAATTCTTAAAAAAGAAGTTTTATTTGTGAACTTTTATTTTTTTCATGTTTACTAATAAAAATAATAATGTAATGTCGTATGTGCCTGTTACAATATATATATATATATTCTGTAATTTCTTTTATGCTCTTATTAATTTGATTTATAATATTAATCACTTAGTATTGTTTTGTTCAATATCATGTGTACCAATCTACAAATAAAACCCAAGTTGTATATATAATAAAGTCCTTTGAAAAATAAAAAGCAAGAAGGGATTAAGATGTTTATCTCTAAAAATTATAAAGAAAAGTTGCTTAGCAATGAGTGTATAATTATTATTTAAAAAACAAAAAGTTAATTAAGATTAATTGGTTAAGGGTTAATGAAATAATTTATGATGTGTTACATGATTGGATAGATTGATATCAGGGCTGTTTTTTTAAAAAAATAAGAGTATGTGTGGACAGTAGAATTCAGTAAAGTTTAGTAATAATGAGTTGAGTAATCAGGAGCTCAGTTTGTAAATCTGATGCTAGATTGATTTCATTCTTAGTTAAACAAAAAATGCTTGCAAAACAATATAATATTATAGAATTTAAAATATCATATGTTAAGCTCTTGCTAAAAATAGATTATTATTGAGACTCACTAAAAGAAACATAAAAGAAAAATAAATGTGGGTGAAACTTTCAACAAGCCTTATGTATTTTAAGCACATACAAATAGGTGTCTGCAGACAGACTCCATACATTATTTTTTATTAAATCTACTTATTAATTTTTCTATTTCATTTTTATCTAATAAATTATAATTTTGTTCTTTCTTAATACTTTTCATTACTAATTTAGTCTATGACTTTTATTCTTAATAGCATTCATAGTCTTTAGCATTCCATATCATTTAATTTGCTTTCACTAATCATCTATTAATTCAATATATATATATTATAACGAAATTTGCCTTTTTGTATGAATCACACACACACACACATATATATATATGACCATACACATGTTTACATAATTATAATGTAATTGTTTTCTTTTCTCTCTTTTTTTTAAATTATTAAAATATATATATAATTCCTTATTCGGTCAGTAATTCTACATGGTACTATTATTTCTCGCCCAGCATATTTATGGATGTCAATTTCTGATTCCAAGCACCAATCTTACCTACATGTAAATAAGAATTATGCTGGGAAAAATCGAGTATTAATTTTGAACAAATAAAACTCCTACCACTGGCTAGCTCGCTCAGGGCAGGTGGTTATTAACCATGAGAAAGATATGGGGATATAAATGCACACATAGATGCTTAAATGACTCTCTTATATATTATTTTTACTACAAATCTCTATCTCTATTACACAATCTAAAATAAAAGAAATCAATACATAGATACATACTCATGCTTAAAATAGATATTTAATACTCGTGAATGTAGAAATCCCATAATATTCTCTAGTTTGTGCTCAAATATTTTAAAGATAATACATGCACATACATATACTGCATAGACTAAATAAGTACAACAAAATCAGATAATATAAGACAAATGAAACAATTCAGCATTTAGTCTATTCATCCATATAAAATATACTTGACGATGTATAAAAGATTTCTTTTGATTTTTCTTTTTCTTTTTTAGACTTTACGTGTTATTATTATTGAAGATAAATTATTATTTAAGAAGTGAGTAGCGTTTAAGAAAGTGTTCATATTACCTTGATTTCTCCCCTGAGGGTATAGACGAATAGCAGCATTGGTTCGCTCGACACTGCGGCATTGTAAATAGGTGCTTTTGGATAAGTGTATCTTAGTCGATCCCTTAATGTAATATCAAGAACATTCAATGAAAATCATTCTATTTGTTAGGTTTAAGAGGGGCTTCATTCCAATGTAGACAGCATCTGTGCTATCTTCATAGGATGGCTTGCAGAGCCCAGCATGTTTCAGTCCTTACCCCAGTCTATTCATGGCTGATGGTTATATATAATTTTTAAAATAATATTTTTATGATCTCACTAGTAGAACAAATCTTTTTAGAATGGCCACTAAAGTCCAACTGAAGAATTATCATTAATTAATTCCATTGTTCCATTTTATTTTTATTCTCTCTTTCTTTTTCTTTCCTTTAAAAAGAAACCATGTGTTATTTTTAGGTTTGCAAAAACCTTTTAGCAACTTTTTTTCTTGACGTCAAGGAATTTCAATTAACACCTCAAAATCCATATTCGACAGTCCTTTGCTTCTTTCTTAGCATTTTTCTTTTCATTAAAATTTTTTTTATTTATCAAGATAACAATCTATGCATTTTTGATCTTTTTTCTTTCATTTAATATATCTTTTTGACGATACCGTACTATGACTTCCATCTTGAAAATAAAATCTTGCCTTATTATTTTTTTTTTAGTGAGTCCATTCCACTTATTCATCCATACAGGAATACAACTACATGCATTTTTAAACAAAATACAAGAGCACAAACTTTATACCCCCCCCAACCTTTCCTGTTTCCCTATTTAAAAATATATACACACAAAAAAAAAAATAAAGAAAAGAAAATCAAATTTATTACAAATTTTGATTATATATATGTGTGTACCTATATACCACCATACTTTAGAACAGGGTTTGAACCCAGCCCTGTTATAATATATATATCTTTGCTTTAACTAAATAAGCACATTTTATATATGTGTGTATGTGTATATGTGAATTCCAAAATTTAAACATTGACATATATATCAAAAGATTTTTAATAATTTCATATTTTCTGTATAAAAAGTTTTTTATTATTTGTCTATTTTTTTAAGTGTTAAAAAAGAGAGAGATGGTCAATTTTAAAAGATTAAGATAATTCTAATGTTAAAAAAGATCGTTAAAGTCAATTTTAAAGATCAATATAACTTCAATATTAAAAAAGAGAGAGAGGAGAAGAACTCATTAGTAAACAATTAAAGTTAAAAAAGACCTCTAATTATTGCAGACCATCAAAGAATAAATTTTCAACTATCAACTAATTGTACTTCAGTTGTACAGATAAAGACATTTTCCAGATAACCAGGTGGACATGCAGTTGTAGATATTCCAATAGCTAAGAATGCTGTGATGTCACCAAAGTGAACACACATATAGTCTGGAAAAAGATATTTTTAGATGAGTATTAAATATTACTGCTTCTTGGAACCATCTCATTTTTTTTATTTGAGGAGATTCTACAACAAAATGCAGTGCTAAACAAGACCCTTTGTTGATTGGGTGGCCATGAGTCATCAAGAATGCTAGTACACTTAAACTTTAACAAGAGAATAAGCCAAAAAGCATCCTATGGTTGATCTTAAGAGACCCAAAAGAAGTCCAACCTTGCTATTGCTTCATGTTTCCCAATGATGAATTCAAATGAAACACAGAGAATAAAATACAAGAAGTGTATGAAGAGAAGAAAATATTCATTTATCTAGTGACCTACCTACAAACAGAACAGAAATAAAAAGAATACGAAGAACAGAAAGAACCCATGGCAGTACTAAAGAGAAGTGTCCATAAAGAAATGCAGACTGTACAATGATTATTATTGTCCAAGATTCATGTAATCACCATCGTTGCAGTAAAATAAAAAGAAAACTTACAAGCCTGAGCTTAAAAAAAAACTTTTTTAGCTAAACCACTGTAATCTTTGTCTATGCATATGTATAGCTGAATTCAAATTTATAATCCTTAATAAACCTTACTTTGAATAAAATTCATTAAACTATATCAGAAAAAGTAGAAATGCCTGGTAATATAAATTTTTTTTAATAACTCTGAACAATTTTTTTTGGTCCATTTCTCTCTCTCTTAAAGCATTAAAATAACCACAATTTATTAAAAAGGAAAATTTTTGCTAATGATAAATATTGGCTATATCAGGATTATTTTATTATAATCATTATATGTAATCATTTATGTATGTATTTTTTTTAAAGTGTTGTTTTCTATTGTTTATTAATTTTGGGTATTATGAAAAAAAAAGTTTTTTTTTATATATTATTTTTGTTATATATATATATATATATATATATATATAAAAGTTGAATACAAGATTTATTAATAGCAGAATATAATCCACACACAATGGTATATATGCCTACATGGATATAATGGGGTATAAATGTGCACATCCAGAGAGAGAATGAGGGTAGAAATGTATTTTTATTTTCAAAAGTAAATTTATTGCCTTTGAATACAAAAAGAAATAGTAGAGGAAATGCAAAGTGAAAAAATAAATAAATTGTCGAGTCATGATGGAGCGTCCAAACAGTTTGAACAAGACTAACTCTTTTCAACAGTCTTTGTCATTTCTCTAAAATTGAGAGTTCGGCCTCTTTACTTGACAAAACATTAGCAGGGAAAACATACCCATTCTTCAGCCTTCCGACAATTATAGGAGGCTGATACTTTGGCTCTCAATTGCCCAAAGCAGGCATACTTAACCATGGCCAGAGCCATCTTAGTGGCTTATGTAGAATGAATTTTGGACAGACTGTGAAGGAAACCCACTAGCA
The DNA here is from genome assembly GCA_028023455.1 of Epiperipatus broadwayi. NCBI lineage: Eukaryota > Metazoa > Onychophora > Udeonychophora > Euonychophora > Peripatidae > Epiperipatus > Epiperipatus broadwayi. Next base: position 10,227,468 of record JAQFVV010006222.1, read on the forward strand.
CTGAAGAAAAAAACTATTCTTTCTGGCAAGATAATATGATTCCTCTTTCTGACAGTCCTGATCTCGCACAAAAGTTCATTGTGTAAATTATCATTATTCTTCTCAAATATCAGATGGCATCTCATTGTCCAGACTATATAGTTCATCATGATTGACAGTCTAATTAATCTGAAGAGTCCAGTTTTAGGCATTCATTCAGGTTAAAAATCTTTGTTTATAGGATGTGATCCAACTATTGAGTATTACTTTGCATATTTAATATTGCACAACCAAAGAAGAGGTGGTGCATTGATTCGTTCTCTAAATTGCACATCTGGAAAAAAAACTGGATTTAGTTTGACAAAGCCTCTCATCATGACTAAAAATTCACTGGTGGGGAATGCAGTCAAATTTACTTTTATAATGAAATCCAAAAATCTTTTCTCCAACATCCAGAATTTCAATTTTCTAATTAACAGATTATTTGAAAGTCTCAAAAAACCATGAAGAGCAGCTGTGGTAGGGTTAAGCAATTGGCGTACACCCCAGTATTTCAATTTAGCCAACAACAATTCACTTCTATTTCCTGCCACCTTAACCAATGCAACAAGCCTCTCCAGCCAAGCCAGTGATTTTATAGATGGGGGCCTATCTGTAAGTAGTGGCAAGTCAGTGGGGGGAATCAAAAAATGAAAAATAGCTGATGTAAACCACTCTTTTAACCCAACCAAAAGATTAGGGGCCTTCTGATATAGAAACATTTGAATAGAGTGAAGGACAAGCCCATCGATTTTTCTGGGTTGGCACATCCTTCTGTGGCTTATAGCAACAACTTTTTTCTTCCAGAGCAGTCAAAAACAATGAGAGTTAACCTAGTAAGAAATAACTTTCAAGCAATCAGTAACCTCACTTAATGGGGAGAATAGAATGAATGAAAATTATTATTAGAAACAGATCTCTCTTTAAATATTCCTATCTTTATAATTTAGGTAAACTTTCTCTACCTATTTCTCGATTATTTTTAAGATTTTATACATAAATTTTATATGTTATGTGCGTATGGGTGTGCATCCAGTCTTTATTTATGAAATCAAAATTTTCCATGATCTGAAATATCTTTACATCTACTAAATATGGCAATATCCATATATCATATTATATGCTATTAGCCAACACATTTAAATTCATTTGGGGAGGGGATTATATTTGTTGCTGTTATCACTAACCAATCTATTGATGTTTATGTATATTAATAACTGCTAATAAAATTCAATGCTTTGATTAAAGAAGTTTATAGTTTTCTTAAGGTTGATTATTTTACTTTTTTTTTGTGAAAAAAATTAGCTTAGTCATCATTATAACTAATGGATTCCAATCATAAAACATAGTTTAAAAATGTGATAGTGTAATAAATAACTAGAGATAGGAAGCTATATAATATGTCTTAAAAAGGCTAAATATATTAACCTATTGTCATAAGAGTATCCATTGAATTATTGAAGATTGTTATATTATATATTGGTATATATACCAGAGCATTATTTATCAATTCTAAATTAATAACAGACATGATTTATGTCAGTTATAAAACCGTGGATGGGAGAGTCATCATTGTCACCATTATATTAATTATTAAACTAGGGATAGATAGACTAAATAGCTGTACAAAAATGTTTATCCTTTTATTTCTTTATTGTTTGAGAGCTGATCTAAGGGATGCATCACAGCAGTGAATCACAGAGACTTATGATGTTGGATGATTAAACATGATATATAAAGACTTATGATGATGTTAAGTGATTAAATATGATCTAGAAAGATTTAGGATGTTGAGTGATTAAATATGATCTATCGTATATACATCTATCCATTTGTCTTAGGCCATTCCAAGTACAAGAATTTATTTATTCTCTCTCCAACTCACTGGATCATGTTTACCAGAAGAGAGCTAGACTACACATTAATCCAGTATAAGAATATAGTTACTCAATTGTGGACTAATGATGATCACATACTGGTGACCATCCTTGTAAAATTGCCACTCAATTTCATCTCAATCACATTTGAAAAAGTAAATTGTCAGAGAGTTTTATAAGAATTTGTCTGCATGACTGTGGACTGATGAAGATGATTTACCATCACCACAAGTGCATCCTGTATACTGCTATAAATATTAAAACAACACACCATTATAAATGAAAATCTGACATACCATTATAAACATGGTACCCACTCGGGCAAGATACTTATTGTTATAAATGGGATACCAATTAAAGCTAGATATATACCAATATAAATGGTGCACCAGCTCAGGTTCAAAATAATTACTGTTATGATACACACACATGTGCGCGCGCACACACACACACATATATATATATATATATAATCAAATAGTTTGCTTGGAAGATCACAACATGTGAGTTCTGTATATGATATAATTGAGCTTCAATCTAAATACTTTCATCTATATAAAGCATTTATTTAATGTAATGGAGGAAATATGACATGGAAGCCTACTTTTCTTCCCATTTTCTAATTCAAATAAATAGAAATGCTTCTTAGAAAATTAAATTCAAATATGTTAAACAATAAACATTTTATTTGTTCAGCATATAATTTGAGTAATAATTATCTTTGTTTGTTTTAGATGCTTTCAATTATTAAGTATAAAATATTTTTTTTATAGACAAAGTTTATATTTTAGAACTGAGTTATATATATATATATATATTGCCAATCTATTAAATACAAATTTTAGTAATGAAAAAAATTACAACACTCATTTTAATTTAATATATAGAGGTCTTTAGGTAATTTATTGCAGGATAAAAAATGTAAATCACAGATCATATATATATATATATAATTCAAATCTATATTATTTGGTTAAAAATGTGATATTTATTTTACATTTGTGTAATATACTTAAATTTAAAAACAATGTATAATATTTAGAGTGTTAGATTTACCTTGGCTTAATAACTGAAAAGATTTGATTGGGTTGAACTGCTTATTATTTTTTATAATGCCTAACAGGTAGCATAATAGAGTAAAGGAAAATTTATCACATATGCCAGTTTTTTTAGATCAGGAGCAAAAAACATAGTCATGTGTTTGATACTTTGCACATCGAGCTTATCAGTTCAGAACACAATGACAGAAAAAGGAAAATAAAGGAAATATGGTAGATTGTCAGCAAAAGGTTTAACAGCATCTTACTGAGTATTCACTGTAATATTTAAATTAATATTAAGGAAAGATTGTATACAAATACTTGAATAAACTCAGCAATAACTAGTCACAAATATGGTGCATTGCATTAAAAATGCATTCAACTTAATGTCAAATCGTCGGCTGGGAAGCGAACCCCGGACAACTGCTTGTAAGGAACCACTCGGCCATCAACGCTTGACAACAATTATTAACTTCATTAGGCACATTAATAATAATGCATCATCTGTTAAACACATAAACAAAATACAATTACTTGATTACAAAGGTATTTTAATATTTCAACCTGAAAAATGATTTTTATCAAAAAATATTAAGTTGTTTTCAAATCGTATAAAAGGCAGCTCTTACGGTTTAACACTATTTTATTAGAACATTTTGCCAATCATCTGCTAATCTACTGTAATGACTTTTATTTATTTTCCTTCAAAAAAAACCCCAACAAACTTGCATTCTTATAAAAATGATACAAACCTAAATAAAACTTTGAAATAAATAATTAATTCATTCATTAATTAAAAATATATGTTTACAGGAAGTATGTGTGTGTGTGTGAAGAAATATGTTTACAAAAAATACTTAGGTATAAAAAAATTGTTTTTCATCGTAAATCTCAAATATAAGAAATGTACATTATTTATTATCATATTAAATAGTAAACAAAAAACATTAAAAAAGTATTTTAAAAACATTAATTAATAAATGCAAATTCTAATGAGACAGAAAAACATTTTTTTATTTACACAAATACATGTATGGTATCTCTATGTGCATTTGTAATTATATAAATATAAAAAACACACATATAAACTAATATTTGATTAAATACAAGTTTAATTTTTATATACTTGGATTTTTAGATGAAACTTATAAGGGGCTTAAACACATACTTTCAAGTTCCATTAAGCTATTTGCTTACAGAGCGAATAGCTGAGTGGAGGGTGAAAGTCTGTGTTCAAATCCTTTATAAGTAATATATAAACTAAGTAATTCAAGGATATAATAGTATTTATGCTCAGATTCATTCTATGTTGATGTATTAAATTTTAAAATAAAATCAATTTTAAAAAAACCTTTTGTTATCTTTTTCTTGAATAGAAAAGGTTGTTCGTAATATTATTACTATGATAACTTTCAAATCATTTGAGTGATCAGATAAAGTGATATGTTAATAGTCTTGTCCATTTTCATTTTTAGTCAAAATATCAAATCTATCATTAGTTATATTGTGTATATATTGATATGTTTATATACTAATCCATCTTAATTTTTAGAAAAAAATGTCAAATCTACCATGAATTATTATAAATTATATTGTAACAGAATGAATATGTGGGCCATGATGTATCCTGAGTCATAGCTCAATTGATGATTGCCATTTGTAACAGAATAAAAATATGAACCAAGGAAGAACAATCATAATTTAATATTACCATGTATTGTAGCATCATTTGTAACAGAACCAAAATTATAAATTAAATTAAAATGAATATTAATCAATGAATAACAATCTAACACATAAATTAGTAAAACAATGACAATTTCATAAATTCCTATAGCATTTAGAATAAACAGAAAACAAATAAAACTTTACTTATCCTGAAATATAAGCATTATTTACAATGGATCAAAGATGAAGAAATAAACCTAAATGTCACTATCTTGTAAATCAGGGGTCCCCAACCTTTTTGCACTTAAGAGCACATTCTACAATACTGGCCAGGTGGTGGGCACCATTTATTTTTTCAACCAGGTGATGGGCACCATTTATTGTTTCAATGTAAATTTATAGTTGGATATTGTTAATAATACATGTAATGTACAAAAAAAATATTTATTTCAAAAATAAAATTTTAACATATAATTAATGTTTATATTTTTATGCTGTAAAAGTATAGTATGCCCTACAATTTGATTACAATATAATACAATGGCAAATTTGAAAATTTTTCCTACCCATATTTGCATATTTAATCTGTCCTATTTTGCATATTTGCACTTTGTGAAAATGAAGAAATACTGTACTTCTTGAAAATGAAGATTATACCTTTGAAAGCACTAGAAAAAAATCAATAAAAGTTTATTTATTTATTTGATTTGAGTTATCTATATACAGCTGAATTATATATGCGTGTGAATTTTTAATATTAACACAAATATTAAGTTATTACAAATATATTCTAACACACAGTTTGATGTTATATATTACAATAATTTATAAGAAATTTTAAAAATTAAATTTATCTGTATCAGATAAATAATTTTTTATTGTGTTTGGATAGCGGCACCACACATATAATATGGTCTGCGGGCGCCATGGTGCTCGTGGGCATAGAGTTGGGGACCCCTGTTGTAACTAATAGTATATGCCTATAATATAGATCCCTTATAATAGAATAAAAATAATGTCAAAGAATTACACAGATAAACTTTAATATTCCTTATGAATCAACACACTGTTTATAATAATACAAACTTGAATTAAAAGTCAAACATTATTTCTATTTAAACAAAATGAATCACAAATTGATGAAATAATAATCTTAATATGCCCTACAAGTTTACAATATCAATGGTATCTATCAAAATATATAACTCAATAATTGATTTCTAATTACAACTAAATAAAATAAAAGTATTGTTAATTCAACCTTGTTATTCCACTAATATCAATGTACACTTATTTATTAAATCAATTATAATAAGATTAAATATTTAATAATACAAAATCAATTAACCCAATGTTTCTTTCCATTTTCACCAACTTAATATATTATAAAATACAATCAGCTTATTAAATAACCTTAAGATTTTTGATTTACAATCATAATAATATATAAAATAAATGATAGATTCCTATTTTATGCTTTCTCCAACAATTGACAGATCACACTCTTGAGTTTATTAAAGCTAAGTTATTAAAACTTTAGACTATAACTGCCAAAGCATATGAAAGATTGTTAGATTTATTATATCCACATATTAATACTAAAATTTAATATTTAAACTTAATTTATGATCCACACTAACAAAATTTAAATATAATTAAAACAAACCACTCTAATGTGTAACAGAACAAAATATATTTTTATTACCAGCTTTATAACTGAATAAGATTATGATCTTTATGCCTGTATACTGACTTAATGTAATATATTTTTTAAAATTAATATTGACATAAAATAAAATACATGAACATTTCATTATAACTATCTTTACTCATTTTCAATAACTATCATATTTGCATCTTTATAAATCATCAAATCAATTCATTTATAATTTTTATTTTAATATATCTATTTCTTGTTATTAACAAAACAGTTACAATAAGCTTCCAATTACTTAATAAATATTTAAGGATGTTAATTCAGTTAATTTATTGCTGCATAAAATCTATACCTAGTCAGATAGTAAGCATTAAATTCAATACAAAGAAAATGGTGTATAATTACACTTTCTTATTCATCCTGTGTTTTTTGATTTCCAAATTATTTCTATAACTCCTGCTAATGAATTATGTGATATAATCAGTTAGTGAATATCTTCTCATTCAAATATGATTAACCCTTAAACCGTTAATTAAATCATTGGTTGTATGAGATAAAAATCAAATCTTTTAATTGGCCAACTCACAAACTGAAGACAAAGCCTATTGTTAAAACATATTTGTCTATAATATTAAATTCAACTCAGATACGTTTATAAAAAGTATATAATTAATTTTTCAGGTCATGAAGAAAACGAAAGTTCTTTCAAAAATAAATTGCTATTTATTTATTCTAAGATATTCTATATCGGCAACATAAAAGTTATAATGTAAACAAAAAGATCGACTTTTACGTTATAGAAAAGTAAATATTTCTTTTTACTACATCTTCAATATATTTACTTAAATCTTCAATATTTTTCGAAAATAATTTTGTTTTTTTATTATTCTCTTGAAAATTATGTTTAATTTCCATAAATATTATTTAATAATAATTTAAATCGTATTCGAAATGAAAATCTCAAAGTTTTTCTTTATTTTCTTTGATCAGGCAGTTTCTTTGTTCTTTCCAGCCAATCAGAATGTCTTTTTAGAGCATGCTAAGAACCAATCACAAATAATGTTCCTTCTTTGTTTAGGTTTAAAATGCGTTTTTTTTTATTTTTTACTTCTAAAATAAATCGGAAGATGTCACCATCGTACAGAACTTTTAAAAACGAATTAAATACGTATTTAACGAATTTTATCGTATAAAAATGAACTGAGTTAGAGTGATTTTAGATGTCGACGAGGAGTCTCGTCGAGCGCGGGAAAAGGGTTAACCAATAAATTTACATTGTAAAATTGAATGATAATGGGAAGCAAGTTTAATTTGTTTTAAATTAATTCAAAGTTTATTATCAAATAATATAAATTAAAATCAGATATATATATTGTAATGGTCAGAAAACGTGTGACTCGTAAACATAGTGCAGAATTCGACCACCATACAGAACAGCAGCACCATCGAGTAGCGAAGCCACCCGTGGTACTGAGTTCGAACATAGTTTATCGGTTCCACAATACAATCCACGAAACAACGCATCTGATGCAACATTAGTAAATATTTCCTTAGGCACGGTGGTCAGGAAGATGCAAGAGATTCATGATTTTATTCTCGAGTTAGCCAATAACCAAACTAATATTAATTAAACATTTATATTTACATAATCGAGGAAATATTATATAGAATGGGTATCGAATAAATGAAACGTAACTGCAGACGTATAGTTTAAAATTATTTATTAATACATTTTAATAAAACAATCTAATAATATTTTATGGACTAACAGCTTCAGTAGCGGGATTTGCAACATGATTATATTTTAAAGAATACATTTATTTATTTACACATTACTTTATATTGGGGACTCAGTAGCGGTATTTCCGATACTGTTGTGTTTACAAAAGGAATACATTTATTTGAAGGCGTAATCTAGCTACCTAAAATTCTCGAGTGAGTATTTCTAATGCATGCATGGAGGGATTTATACCTTTGCAATGCAAGAGTCTAAAGTATGGGTTATAAGAGTAATGGCAGACATATATTTATTTAATTAAAATATTTATTTATAACTAAGGGCAAACATTTATTTGAGAGTGAATTATGAAGATAATGCAGAGGCGGAGTGATATATAGAATAATAGAATTGAGCAAAGGAACACGTGGTACGCTTTAGAAAGGCGATATGGAATGGCAGTATATCGAAACTGCAAGGCCGCGAATGGGTTTATAAGAATGTCGGACTGGTCTCTGCCGCGGCCTGACGAAGTAAGGTGTCACATAAGCATAACCAGGGACAAGCGGTACGTGGCGCAATTTGCCGGCTGGCTGCATGACATTGTCAAATCCTACGGGAGCACCCATTAAGCCCGCTTATGTAGGACGACTGGGGTTAATTTCAACCCTGAAGAATCCGGAAATTTCACGGCGGAATGGGTCATCGCGTCTCTAAAACGTAACACATGTATACTGTATAAATGGTTATGATGAGATTTAAATAGATTTCTGACTTGGCCCTACATTACCAACATTTACTCAAGAACTCTGGCGACTCTCAAAGAAATGGGATTTTCTAGAATTATTCATTAAATTTAATAAATACAAAATATATATAAACTGGGAGTTATTACAACTAATATGCCAGCCATTTGCGAAGTAGTAGACCCTGCATTACAATAAATGATGCACTGAATGCGTGTCGATTTATATGAAAGTGAAGTTATTAAGGAAAGTAAATATTAATGAAAATTTGACACGCATTCTTTGTTTCAAGCGATCATAGATTTACTTTGAAAATTGAGACAATTATGAGCATGCAATAATTAAATAATAACTATAGATAAACATGTTGATTATAGAAATACGCACCCACGAAAGATAGAGTGAGGTAAGCTAGATTATTAGAGAAATTTACACATTAAATTAATTATTCAATTTTAGTTATACAAATGATAGTTTTTACATTTTATAATTTAGATAAGTATTATGAAGAAGAGCTATAGCATATTATTAGAGTACTCTAGAGTTTGAACACAGACAGGTACCTGTTTTATAAGAAGTTTTCTGATTCCATTAATTTAGCAGCAAAAAGTTCACGAGTAGCAAGTCTTTCTTGTATTTAGATATTCATTTAATTTCATGGCAGCAGCAGCTTTCTCATTCATTTCAGGCAGCAGATCTTCATGGTGAATTTATGACGGGCAATGAAAGTTCAGCATCCGATAGGCCATCTCCCGATGGAGAATAATCTAGGTGCTTTACTCGGTCATACCTTGGCAGGAACAAATTATTTTTATTATTTTTGGAGACTCTCAGTGATCGAGAGCAAAGCTAAAGTTTAAGTGAATGTCTCCAGCAAGTCTAAGATGGCCTCCTTTCTTATCTTGATCTTTCACATTTTTGTTAAGATATTTTTAGGTTCTACTTAATCTGCCCTGAGGATAATCAATGCATTTAGTTGGTTTTTTTTTAATTAAAGAAAGCTGCCGTTCTATTGTTTACATTTTACATTTCCTAATTACATTTTGGGGAATTTTTCTTTAATTAATCTATTATCTATCACTGACTGATGCTTTTAAATTTCAAAAACAAAAAGGGAACATAAGATTATTTTAACTTTTAATTAAATATTACATCAGATATTTTTAGAATTATTATTAAATGAAATTTAAACAAAGCAATAAATACGAACTTTATAATCCAAAATAAATGATTAAAATTATACAAAATTATATAACTAAAAGAAATCTAAATTTTATTATTTTATCCCTATTTATTGCGTTTAATTTGAGATCGAAATGTGTGCGTGTTTATGCTGAATTCTACATATATTTATACATTTCTAAGATTGCTACACACACAATTCGATACCAAAAAGTTTAAATTTGGGCGGGATAGACCGGTCAGTGAGAGACGACAGAAAAAGGTGAAACTTAAGATTCGAATACGAATCTTACTGTTTCAATATATGACAAACATTTACAATATATGCATATAATCGGATTATGCTTTAAGCAATAGGTTTATGATTGACATTAACTTATATTTAAATAAGTGATTGCACTTAATCATCATGTTTATACTTTCTGAAATATAGAAGAGTTCAAGATATACCTTTCTATACTTCATATAAAAATATATTTAATTAAGATATATATACAAAAATGAATTTACTTATTTATTAATATAAATTTAAGAGAACAGAATAAAATAAATACTTATTATAATATAACCTTTTCTGAACTCCTAATATAAATCACATAAGTGAAGTTAATTTATAATCAATCAATAAATACAATGAATATTTTAAATTAAAATAATAATTACTATGCCGCAAGATGTAAATTCAAACTTAGAAAAGCATCATTTTCTTACATTTGGGTATGTAAATAAATATAGCATAATAACGAGAAATATAAGCAAATGACTTGAATAATAGTTTTTAAATACGACATTGCAAAAATAGTAACATATTCTAGTGTTTATTTTTTAAAATCATGATCTGATATTTTGTTATTCCAAAGAAAGTAGAAATATTATGAAAAGCTATAGTATAAGATTCAAGTACATTTTGTTAATACTGATATTTTCCAATTATCCAAATTATCGTTTCATTCAGCAGATCTTTGATCTATATAAGGTTATAAGTGTGCAAACACTAATTTATATACATGATGATACAATGTAGATATCTTTTCATTTAGCAAGTAATCAATTCATAAAACATTACAAGTAAACAGATATTAGTTTTATCCATTACAATGCTATGGAAGTTGAAGCAATTTTTATTCCATGTATAAATAATAGATCAAGCTTATAAAATTATATCAATAGGTAAAATAATTTTGCATACATTCTTCTGTTGTTAACATTTAGATCTCATCATTGAGGAGTAGATAATATCCATTTTTTAAAACAAAGAAACATTCTGATGGTTTTGAAACACTAAGAATTAATTTTTATACTTCAATAAATCATCATCTCTCACAAATTAAATGACCATTGCCTGTCAATGGATACATATTATTGCTTTCTGCCAACATCATATCCATTTCACAAACACATATATTTAAAAATAAATAAGAAAAATCAGAAGAATTTAGATTTGCTTCTGTTGAAACCAAAGTAGAGAGAAAACGAGTTCTTTCTATTCAGCTCTATTTATAACTTTTTTCATTGACATCATAGTAACTATAGCAATGTATTTCATTCACTCTTTCATCATTTCTAACCAGCACTCCATAAATAAAATACAACTATGAAAATAAATATGATAGAATTAATATATACAACAAACATTTATGTTTCATAATACAAATACCACCATTTCATTCTAACACAAATTAAAGTTTATAATACATTCTCACTATACAACACTGTAAATATATTTTCACATATATATCTTTCCAGTATAATAATATACAAATAAAATAACAGATATGTTTGAGACATTACACATTTAGTTGTAGTACTTACAATTTATTATTGTGAATGCAGTAACAAAAATACATATAATAATGAAAAAGCAATAATTTTATCCAAACTATATGCTTTATTAATCACATATCTACTTTAAAATGAATAAAGTTAATTCACAAATATAGATAATACAATTAATAATAAACAATTTTTTATAACAATAGTATCATTGTTATAGCAATGCAGTTCAATACTTCATAGGTTAAGATATCCATGGTCAAATTCATAGAAGAAAAAAAAATTATGAATAACATTTTATTACATACTGAAACTCATCTCAAACTTCATTAGGTACAATATATATATATATATATATAGTAATCAGTTGGGTTACATAACACACAATAATATAGGTGTGCACACACACACATATATATATAAAGTTAAGGAAAAGTAGAAATAAACACAGACAAAAATTGTAGTAGATATTTTCTACATTCACTTAAATAAAAATAATAAATAAAGGGTTAAATAACTCTGGATTTCAAATAATATTTTATTATAAAATTAAATATCTAAAAAAAGATCTGATAAATAAAAATTAATATTTTTATTCTAATTTTGAAAATTTAAAAATAAGCATGATTTCTGCTAATTATAAAAATGTCTATTTTTGAAATCTTTTAATTAATTGGTATCAAAGTAAAAACATGTATATAGATCAACCTTTGGTCAAATTCCAAAGGATTAAAATGAATTGAAAACAGTCACTATGTTTTTATCACCTGACCCAACCAAGATCATAAAAAGGACTGATAAAGTTTTGGCTTTAATATTCTGAGAAGTGGTTAGCAGAAGAGCTAACTATGGATCTAGCTGCAAAGTTAGTTAAAGTAATTTGTGAAGAGTTGGTAACTGTAGCAGAGAATACTGCAGAGATACAGAGAACTACCATGAGGATGTAAGAATGCGAGGAAATAGCTGCCCTACAATTCACTGGTGGAGTTTGAATTCACATGGGTCAAGATTATTTGTAATTCATAGCCTTAAAAGTGTTTTTGGAAACAGCTTGCTGACCTAAAGCTTACCAAATCCAAGTCTAAGTGGAACGAACTGCAAAAGGGAGAAAACCAACCATACCTAAATTATGTACTTTTACCTGATGATGACAATTGCCTGGATTGACTAAAAAACCAGCTTGCCCAAGAGAAATACCAGCTGAATAAAGAAGCAGTTATATGTATGCTGCTGCATCTATATGCAGAGAGGCACAGATAAACTTGTATACAAAAGTGAGTTGTTTTTAAATAATTCATTTGATAGACATTTTAAATCTATATTTTTCAATTTAAAGACATTTATAATTAGTTAAGGGGTAACCTGATAAAAGTGTTCTAACCTCTCAAAAATTGGTACATTTAAAAAAAATAAAAAATAAAAGAAAGCTGTAATAGAATTTGATAACTGATTTTAAATTATATCTATACTTTGTTTATACCCATTTATATATATGAAATTTTCTGTATGTTTTCCAAATGGAATTAATTTAAAAAATATTATTGTAACAAATTAAAATAGGATATATATGTAAAATTTAATCATTTTTATTATTATTGAATATCAATTGAAATATATTAATTGTATATTAGAAATCGTGCATCTGTGCACACATATATGTAAATCAATGTAACAATTTGAATTTTGAATAGTAATTATGTAAATTGCAATGTGATCATTTGAAATTTTGTATTGTAACCAAAATCAGAAAGCTTATATGTGTGTAATCTTATTTTTATAGACCTTAATTTCATTTTTTTTATTGTTGTTAATAAACTTGTATTCAATTGTTAAAAATTGTATTAAATCATTATTTCTTGGTCACATAACAGTAATAGAGCTTATGTTATCTGAGCTAGATTTGAGCATGTGATGAATATATAAATGGGGATGTGTATTTAGTGCTTTTGGGCATCCAGAGATGATCAATCATCATCTTGGTTGGTGCAAAAAAGAATACTCTTTAAAACCCACGCACTACCTTTAATTTTAGTTTAATCCTATTAAAATTTAAGTTTATAGTTGGCCAGTACATTAATGGTACTTAAATGGCCAGAACATTGATGATGATCATTTTAAATGTACTAGCATTATTGTGTATTTTAATGGATGAGCATTGAGTTGGTGCATCCATGTTATGTTTAAATAATTGCCCAAGCTAGCAAAGGCTCAATAGTTAGCCTGGTCTGCAGAAGAATCCAATCCAGTTACAAGATTGATTGTTGATTTATTGTACTGATTTATTTTAATTGTTGATCATTTATATTAATGAATGGTAGTTTCTCTTGAGTACTTTTACTTTATAATGCTGGTTGATGGTTAGTTATGCCTTTAGTTGATCTTCTGATCTCTCAATGAACTCTCAAAGAGTCTCTTAATCTCATGCACTTCTAATATATAACATGGCTTAAATATTTCATTAATATCTTTAATTTTCATTATGTGAAATATTTTTGTACTTGGGTTTGATGATGATTTGCCATCACTGCAGGTTCAACCTCCCTTTTCCCATCATTTCCTGATATCCCATCCCAATACAATATATATATATTGTAACCGAATGTGCCGCCCCCTACTGCGGCTTCCATGCCGAAAGCACATTAATGTCACTCCTATGAATCTGCTGTGTTCTTGCATCTGGAGGGTTACATAATGTTCGGTGAAGATAATTTCAAACACATATACACGTACGCTTTTATTTATTTATACGTAAATTCGGATCGAATCCAAGTAGTAGGCGCCAGGAGAACTTTACAAGAGTCCGCCACGTATGTGCATAAGCTCACTCAACTATATCACAAAACATGCCCGTGCATCACTCCAGTCGGAAGCAGGAAACGAACACAGCCAATATCACCTTTCAAATTATATCGCATATATGACCTTTCAATCGCGATCAATCAGACTTAACGTATTAGGGCCCGCCCTATATCCCACAGAACAAATCAATCATAGCTTAATATTAATCTAAGAAAGGTATGATAATATAACATAAGTTTAATCAAATCCCCAACACCAAAAATATCAAATGCATTCATTCATAACAAAAAACACATTGGATCACTCCAACACTCATTTCCTATCATATAAATGTGAGTTGAAATTCCAAGCAATCAATAACAAAATGCTAATTAAATAAATGGTTTATTTGAATCTATTTAATAACAATTTTATGCCGGTATATGACTGGCAAGCCGAGATAACTTAACTATAGAATTAAATGAGAGTTCGCACACATATTAAAGGATGTTTATTTGTAGACAAAACTATTCTGGTTAAGTTCTTTAATCATTCATTTATGATCGCGAGTAATTTTATCATTTAGCTAAATGTTTTTTAATAGTTCTTGTTTTTAAAGTTTATCTATTCTGGTGCATAAGTGAGTACGATTAATTTAAAGATAGCTACCTGTGGAACGTAGATGGCCGGTAGGAAGGATCCTGAGCGATGATTTCTTCTTTAACTAAGCATTTTGGCAATTAGCGAGGTCTCAACAGCATGTGTGGTCCTTAGGTGAAGTTTCTCCGGTGTTATGAGCATCCTAGGGGCAATCAGCTGAACGGAGCGCGGAGGTCTGGCGGTCAAGCCGCGAATTTTAGGTTCAGCAGCGCATCTCCGTTATACTATTATACGAAAGTTAGATCTTATTTCTACGGGTAAAAAGAAAACTTTCTTTACCAACTCAGCAACTTAATTATTCCAAGCACATCGGTGACTCTGCTAAAATCTTTTTTCTTTTCTCCTATTTTTACCCTCTAATTTCTCTCTTCTCCCCCCTCACACCTTGAATTTTTTTCATCCAATCTCCCCCTTGCACCTGTGAGTCCCTTCATCCAATAGGTCCATCGAGTATTAACTTAATTCAGTGATTTCTGGGATCGTTTGCACCACTTTGGAACTTAACTCAATTTGGCCATTTTTCAGGCATTGTTTAGCTGGAGACAGAAGTCTGGGTTGTACAATAGCAGTGTACACTTTTTCTCACCTCTGTTTCTAAATTCGGCTTATTTTATCTAGACCTTACCGACATATATCCGGCTTATTGTTTCATTTTTATAATTTTACATTTACTAATTACCCCTCCCATTGAAAATAAGTTTAGATCGCTTGGAATTTCAGAACATATTGCAACTTAATCAATTCATTTTCTCTTCATGTTCAAACATGATTTAAGTGACTTAATAGAATGTCAAACCTATGTTCAATCATTCATCTTTCTTTTTAAAAAAAAAAAACAAAAAAAACAAACTTACAACTAATGATTACATATTTATTTTCAAAACAACAAATAACAAGAAAAACTCTTTTACTCTTATTTCAATAAATTTGACAGGTACTCTTATATAGCTGCAATCGTGTTCTAGAAACAGGTGTTTCTCGTTCATTATTAAAGCAAAACCTCTTTTTTAAAAGTTTTGTACCTGTCATTTATTTCGTCAATTGCATATATATTTAATTTAACATCATATGCCTGGATTCAAATCCCATGTAATGCTATTCCGTTACAATATATATATATATATATGCATAAAACTTTCTGTATAAAACAAATTCTTGAAATATATAAATGAACATATTTGAAAATAACAAATTATTCCAAGATGCATTTCATGCTGAACCAGCATTCTTCAGTTGGACTAAGTCACAATTTCTTGCATATGAATGCATTATCAGTTCAATATTTATCAATAATACTAAATTATTGCAATTTGATTTTCAAGTGTCAAATTTTTTCATTACACAATTTTAACATCTTCCACTTCAGATAAATACTTTGTTATTATTAATCATTTACTGGGCTAGAGATTACCATATTATATGGTCTAATATTAATATATATTTTAAAATTAAACCTATATACATTATATGATTCAACTTCATCTCTCTTTTTCCATGTTATTATCTTTTTTAGATATACTTAAAAATATTTATTCCATCACACATTCTTAAAATATATGAATAAGGCCATTTGAAAAAAAAACCCCCAACGAAATAACCTTCAAGATGGATTTTATGCTAAATCAGTACTCTTCAGTTGAACTAGATAAGAATCTCTTACTCACATCTTCATAATTTTTTCAGTATTTATCATTACAATATTAGTAGAATTTGATATACAAATGTTAAACTTTCTGCATTTACAACTTAACACTATTCACTTTAAAGATTATTGGTAATCATTTATTGGATTAGGGATTATAATATCATTTATGCACCAGACATAAATATCAAACATTAGTTAAAGATTAATGTATTTATATTTTAACTATACATAGAAAAAGTTATATGAAATGAAATTACTCTATGTGTTTAATTAAAAGAAAAAATATATTAATCTTAACTGTGAATTAAAATCTTTAAATAGTTCACTGCAGGGTAAAGACCGCATCATTCTATTTGATTTAGTGCAAGAATTGATTAGTAAATTTGACAGCTAAAGTTAATGAATCCCAAACAAACTCTGTCACATCCATACTCAAATATCATATGACCTTGTGAATAACAATTTGTTTATTTATTTGAAGACCTCCAATTAGGCATTATTTACAAGACTTGACAACTTTTAAGTGAAAGTTGTCTGGGTTAGCTTTAATAAAAGACAAAAACAACATAAACATGTTGGAAATAATCATTAGACATGAACGAGTTCTAAATGAAAATCTTTGTGTATTCCAT
Organism: Epiperipatus broadwayi; assembly: GCA_028023455.1. NCBI lineage: Eukaryota > Metazoa > Onychophora > Udeonychophora > Euonychophora > Peripatidae > Epiperipatus > Epiperipatus broadwayi. Next base: position 10,244,861 of record JAQFVV010006222.1, read on the forward strand.
ATGCAGTTTAAGACTGATGTAAATAAATATTCTAATTACAGTATAGTTTATCTTTTTCATTCGTTACTTATAATTATATAATTATATTAATGACAATCAGTTAAGTGACTCAGCTATTAAACTCTTACTGCCTGGAGACTATAGATATATACACACATACGGAATTTACATAAAAAATATCTTACTGATCATTCATTCCATCTTAAATCAGATTACAACGCCTGATAAAATTCATAAAATGCAAAATTCTTATGAAATGTATTTATTCCTTTTATAAATGTTTGTAAACATGACATTTATTATAATATCATTAGGCAAATGATAGAGATTTTTAAATCTTTCAGTTCGTGCTTCATTTAATAAATCTTATTTGTAAAGAATTTAAAATTTGAAGCAAGTTATTTCCTATTGTTTTAAATCACAGTTATAAAGAGAGAAGCACAATTTAATAAATTTATGAATATTCACTTCATAAATATTCATTAATCTAATTTGATTATGTTGGACCATTAGGCAGGAAACTTGATATGAATCATCCAACTGAAGGGATGAAACTGCTTCCACAGTCTCATTAAGAGAAAAGACTGAGGAAATCATGTAGAAATTCCTCATTGACTGAAGAACGACTTCTCTGTTGATAGATGCTAGCCTGCAGTTTGCCATTTAAATTACCTTATTTAAATCTTAACTAACCACGCTTCACCTTTGTCAATCACGTTTCAAATACCATTTTTCACATCTTTATTCTGACACGACTTCAGAAAAAATAATCAATCAATAAACGAATTAAATCTTTGTAAGGAAAAGAAAAAAAATTCAATTAGAATAGCCCCTTCAATTTTTATGAAAATGTTTTTTCTCCCTCTGTCAACTGTTGACTTTATGTAAGCACTATTATGAATAATAAACATAAAGTTATAAAATTGAAAGAATAAAAAAAATCAATTATTTGATGAATGTTACATTAATAAAATACATTAAGTTTGGTCAATGAAAAAAATTAAAATAAAAAAGAAAGAAGATTACACAACCACGGTCAAATATTTCATTCTATAGGGAACATCTTATTACTATTTTTATTAACTGGAAGAAAAAAAAAGATTATTTTTATCTATAATCAATCTCGCTAGTTAATTTAATCGTCTATGTTTTCTCTCTCTAAATATATAATAATAAGAAGTATACAGAGTTTATTAGTAAAAGCTGCATCATATTGATACATTTTGATTTACAAGCGTCAACTTTTCTCCACCCACAACTTTGACCCAATCCACTTTAGACAAATAGAATAATGATTATCACTAACCATTTATTAAATTAGAGATTATCTTTAGCCCAGATATAAACTTTAGCCAAAGATTAACATATCTGTTTTTTTAATTAAATGCACACACTTGCATGATATTATTATATTCTATCAAATGCAACTAATAAAAACAAACTGACTAGAACAAATAAATTAGATTTAAAACATCATAATATTCATGGTTGAAATTACAATTTTATTAATCCTTATCACTTCTTACTACAGATTCATTAACTACTACTTTGAACACTTTTAAACAAAAATCTTTTATTGTACCTATATGCATACACAATTGGCTCTGAAGAAGACCGCAGGACAGGTTTTTGCTAAAAAGTGTTCAAAGAAGTGGATAAATTGCATTTATATAAGATATTACAGCAAGATAAAGGAAGTGGTAAATTTGGTAAAATACAATATACTGGTCACACTTTTAAGATGTAGTGCTACAATGATATGTAATCACTTGCTAATCCTATAGGTTTAACTCTGGGTTGAGAAAACTTAAAAAAATTACAACAGTATTGTGATTTTTCTTCCTGGCAGTTCACCTATTAACTAAATTAATCATTCAATAGTGATACTAAGTGGGTATCAACTATCAGCTGGAAAATAAAACAAAGATGAGAAAAAAACATTCAAACCTATACCATCTAATAATTGGCAGGACTAGTAAGTACTGTTTTTCTTTGCTGTTCCTCTTGAGATGCTGTTAAAAATATTTGTTTAGCAATGAACTATATAAAAACTGTTTAACATTTTGATTTGTACATCTTAAAAAAGGCAAAACTCTCCATACAGTAGTGCCACCCTGTGCCAACCAAAGTAATCAATTATGTGCTAGTATAAGAGATAGTGATCATGTGATGTTTAGTGGTTTAATTTGTACATCTTCACAGTCTACTTAGGAAAACATACATACTTTTAAAAATTTATGCTATGTGGTGAAGTTTGATATAATTTAGGAAAAATTTTCTTTTAAGTTTGCTACAAAGCAGCTAAACTACAAAACCTGCCTTAACAAAAATTTTACTAATTTTCATTTATTTTCTTATTTTATGTAAATATGAATATGTTTTAATGAAGGACTAAGGCTAAAATGGTGCATCATTTTCACAAAATTAGGCTTGAATCTGGGCTAAGTCAACAATGGAAAATTTTTAAACAAGAGACTTGTGATCTGAAGTTTTCTTTCAAATGTTCAGATCATAGACAAACTAACTAGACATTCAGAGTTGATTGATGTATAAATGTTATAAGCCAAGGCTTAAAATCTGAGATTGATTTGGGTGGCCAGATGACCATTGATGCAATAACAACAACAAAAAAAGATTGTAATAGAATGTGGCTTTTACTATTGATGACTAGATGTCACAGTCTTATAGACATTGACTCAGAAATTATTTTTGTTTGCTTCTTAATATAGCTAAAGTATACTATTAGATTCTTTTTATTTATGATTGAACATCACTAATATTCTTACAACCTATAAGTAATATATTAAATTTTAAAACAGAATAAACATTTTTATAAGAGCAGTTATTTTCATCTTTATTTAGATCCATCTGCTGTATGATTTTGTAGCACAAGTCCATTTGGAAATATACGACTAAATATGTGAGATGTCACATGACGATATTCATGATATCTTTTATAATTATAATTATGATTGTAATATATGAATAAGTAAATATATTTTTAATAACTGAAATATCAAAATGATATACTGTATCAATTTGAACTGAAATATTCTTTTTTATGTCTTTTTTTAAAGGTTTCTCAAATCTTGACTTCCCAACATGAAACTCTACTCAGTGAATTTAAACATATTAATATATAAAATAATAAGAGTTATAACATTTATAACAATAATTAATCAACCTTACATTGTCAGGCCTGACAATTCTAAAGTATTCAGGTTCCAAAATGGATTAGGTGTTTTTTCTTTCAGGTAGACCATCCATAATCAATCCATATATCTAATTAATTATTTATTAGGAAATTGGTATCTAACTAATTTTAGATATATGATTAACAAAAAATTAAAAAAAACTATAAACCTTCACTACCTGATTCTTTACTGGCCTGTTTTCTCTTTCTCAATTCATAGAGGGGTACTAGAAAGCTGTTACTATAAAATGGACTGTTTAAAACATAATTTAACATTTCTTTTTTATATCCAATTTTACTTGTGAACCATTTTTACAATATAAATCAACAACGGACAAAAGATGTCAGTCTGTTAGACAAGTTTATCCTTTTTTTTTTTTTGCAATTCTTAATGATAAAAAAAAAAAAAAATGAAAACATAAACTGTTATAAAAATTGTCTTCTCAAAGACGAATGACATTTGTATTGGTGTAAATATATTTTGCCTTATATTTAACTTAGTATAAATAAATAAATCAATAAGGAATGGTATGTATATATATATAAAACTCATCAATAGTAAATCATTATTATATAAACCAAGTTATTTTTGTATAATTATTATTTAAGTGTCTGAAATAGTACGTTTTCATCAAAAATTTTACTGCAATTCTATGATCTTGTTTTTGCTTTTAGATTATCATTTTATTTGTCACTTCAAAATGTTTTTATTTATTTTAAAAATGAAAATTTCATAGTGGGTAGATATTGAAATATTCTAAAAAATTATATTTTCTGATCAACAAGAGTCACTTTTATTCTGCTGATGTAATCATTAATTTTGATTTTCAAGGCACCGGTGGTGAAAAAGAAGCATTAAAAATATTCTTGATAAGAATTTATACTACGGATATTAATTTAGACTTCTCTTCTTTATACATTTCTTTCATGAATCTCAACTTAATTTTTTTATTTTAATTAGTGACAAATTTGAAAATAGACAATTATGATTTATATTTATTAATTTTCATTAAAATGCCACGAAAAAGATTACCAAAAATAACTAGTTAAATATTAGATCGATTACTAAAGGTCCATGAATGTGACTGTCTTTAATGATCTATAAATAATTGCATAAGCAAATAACGTTTGCTTTTAGATGCCTTAGGTAGATATATGTAAAACAGCTTTTAAATAGATCCCTACAGAATAAAGATATTTATATCAATTCATCATAATGTAGCAGTAAAATGCCATTTTTCTCATCATATTTTCTAATTGGTAGATGGTCAGAAACTGAGCATTTTTCCATTTCTGTTTTATTTTGTAAGCATAACTAAAATTTAATTTACCAAAAAATATATTGGATACTGATTTGGGTTAGTTATTGGCTAAATATGGAAAAAAATAAACTCCTAAGATTGATTGGAATATGAAAAAAATTTCAAGTTTTATCTAGTCCAGTTTTAAATCAAAATCTTGAGATAAGCAAACAAATGCTTTTTTACTGTGACATGTAAAATAGTCATCAAAGTTTATTGAAATATTAAAGCAAATTGGGTTAAGGATGTGACAGATGATAGCAAGTTATCATGAACAACGATCAAGTATTATAAATATTATCTTAGTATTCTATAGCCTACATATTTCAGCTGACTTCAAGCATAGACATAACATGGACATGTAACTTGGAATAAGGGAGGGGAAAGTTTATTATTTTAAATTGAGTGTTAGAGTTTTTCAAACATGGTATCTATGATCAATATAATTTTAGATTTATTTTTAATTATTAAATCAGAAATTATAAAACTATTCAATAGCTATAATTTTTTTTAGCTGAAAAAGTGATTACATGTATTTTAAGTGTTTAACATTCTTATATATTTTGTAGTTGCAAGCAAAGATCTGGGTTGATCGATTATCTTTTGGAGAATAAGATAAGAATCAATGATAAAAAAAAATTAATTAAAATCTTCTATATCCTAAAAAAAAATTGGAATCTTGTTTCTATAAGTTGAGCTTTCTAATATTTATTATATCAAATTGAAAAATTAAAATAGACATCATTTAATCTAGGGGTGGGGAATCTTTTCCCTGCCAATGGCCATTTATATATTTATAATATCTTTCACAGGCCATACAAATATATCAACTTAAAAAATTAGACTGCCATATTTTATCAAAAATTTAATTGACATAGCCCTATTAATTAGGAGTGGACAATTTTTTCAACTGGAAAGCTGATTTCAAAGGGCTATACTTTTTGGTAAATTAAAAATAAAGTAATGCCATTATTATTAATGACTATTCTACATATAATAACAATTTTTAAATTATTTTTGTAGTTGTTTTTTCAAGATATTTAATTCTCAAATTTCTTTTTATTTTCTGAGTATATTAATTCTATAGCAGCTAAAATACAGTCTTTTATAATCTCCTTTAGAAAATGGTTTTGAATTTTCTGCTTTTCTTTTCTTTTGTTAAATAATGTTAACTTGCTTTAACAGAATTTTCTGATTTGTTTGTAATTTTTATGAAACATTTCATTCACAGGGTGATTTCTTTTTCCCCCAATATTCTGTTGGAATCAGAATGTTTTGATAAATAGTACCTCTTAATATAGTGTTCTTTATTAACAGAAATATTTTCTAGACATATAAGACATATCAATTTACTATTTTGGCTATTACATAATTCATTTAATATCTTATCTTTTTTTTTTGCACTTGTAATTTTAAATATTTAAGTGTTCAGAGATTTATAAAGAAAAAGTAGATGTATTATTTTAAAAATTGGCTTTATTCATGCTGAGCATGCTTTCTATACAACACGTACATAATCATAGCTATATTACATTATTATTATTGGTAGTATTTAAGTATACTTACTATATAAAAATATGCATGTCCATTTCTTCTGAAATGCATGATTTTCTGCACGTTTTTCTTTACTCAGCATAACCTTCGTAATAAAAAAATAATGCAAAATAATAATAATAAAATGAAGTAAAATTTGAGTTTTATTTTTGTTAGTATATGGTTGTCTGTAAAACCACTATAAAAAACAAAACAAAATGTCTTACACTTTAACAAACAAAATGCCCTCAGACTAAATCCATAGTCAGATAGACCACATAATATAATTTTTTTGGGAATATTGCACTTCTGATAGAATTAGGCTAGAACTATAATAAAAGTTGGAGAGAGAAAATAAATATTTTATTTTACTTAACTCTTCTTAATTCAATATCTACTCTACATGTATTTAAGTAGAAGTTTTATACAAGGCCATTTTATGCATGTTTTAAAAAATGTCTAAGGGCCAAATTGTAAGATTTTGAGTCAGATTTGACCCATGAGTCTGAAGTGCACAATTCCTGATTTAATCAGAGAAGTGAGGGACTGTAATTTAAAATTTGTATGTAAATAATTATTTAAAAATGTGTATAATTTATTATAGTAAGCATTTATGGTAAATAGGTTGTAAAGTACCTGTATTCTCACTTAAGTTTTATACACAAAAAATATCTTAAAATCCAAAATAATGAAGTTGAGTTTTTATCAAATTGTGAGATATGAAAAAAAAATTGGAATTTTATTGTCTTTCAAAGAAAGCTAAGATAACCTGAGAAAATTTTTAGCATACAAAGTACTTGTTAAAGCTTGTTATAATATTCATTGATGTGATAAGCAATACAAGGGGAACCTATAGTTTTAATGGTTTTCTTTTTATCATCTTCAGAATATTTATTATTTATTTAGAATGTGGATTTTTTTCAATAGCTTAATTATTATCTATTAACAAATTATCATAAAAAACATGAAAAAATTCCAACCAGAAGATGATCTTTAGAATAATTATATATTATATTATTGTATGAAGCAGATGATATGCTTAGCATAATAGCATTAGTCTATTAGATTGTTAATATGTAATACTTTTGAGATCTTACTATACCAAATAGTAGTCTAATTTTTTTAAATATATAGTCAAAAATGTAAATAGAATTTTATTAAATGAAAGCTTTTTTTATTTTTTAAGTTTTTTTAAAATACAGGTATTTATAAAGATTGTAAAATTTCTTTTAAAACTGGAATATTAAGGTACTACTTGTATGAAGTATCTCATTAAAAATGTATCGATTAGAAAGATTTATTAAAGTCCATTTCAATCTATTATTATTATATCTTGATTGTAGATGCCTTGCCAAAAAATTTATAAGAAAAAATTGATTTACTAAAAATGCATAACAAAATCCCACCAGATACACAATTACCTTTTATGGTTTAAATTTATATACACACATAATATTTTAGTTGGTTCAGTTATCAATGCTGTATTAATGATAATTTAAGTCTTGTTTAAATACTCTGAAATAATTTTTATATTACACTTTTCCTCAATACATGTTATCTAATCGAAAAATTACCTATTTCAAATATTATGTAAACATATAGTTTGATTTCCAAGTAGTAAACTTTCTATACTCACAACACTGATATTAATTACTTCATTTATTAAATTAGAGATTAGCTCCAGATAAGATGTATAGCTTAAATCTCAGTTAAAGAATAATATATCTGACTTTAATTATACATAAACATATGGAATAACTCAGTTTCCTCTCCCTTTTTCTATGCATAATATTTTTTAAAATATGATTTCACCACACATTCTTGAAATATATTTAAAAAAAAAATCTAAAAAACACAAATGATTCAAAGAAGCACATTCATGTTGAACCAGAGTCTTGTCAGTTAGGTCAAATCTTTTACTTAGACGTTAAAACCAGGACCAACTAATAAATGTTGGTTTAATATGAAATGCCCTCTTTGAGGGTTATTTATATTTTTCAGATGTCTTTATTCATATGTTTTAAAAATATATGATGGAGTAGAGGTTTTAAATATATTTTAATAAGATATTATAAATGCAAAAAATAACCCTTGAATTATTCCATATGTTTATACATAATTAAAGACAAGATATATTAATCTTTAAGTGAGGATTTAAGTTGTATATAAACTAGAAATAATCTCATATTTAATAAATGATTAGTAATAATCATTAATGCATTATCTGAATTGGTCAGTTTCAAATTTGTTAGTTTAGAACCTTCAAAACTTGTACATCAAAATGCAAGAGATCAAAACTTGGAGCCAATGCTGAGTACTGCTTATCTTGGAAATCATGTATCTTTTTCCAAGTATCCTTACTAATATAATTTCAATAATTATTGCAAAGCAGAGTTTTAGGTATATCTTAAACATTCAATTAACAACAAATAAATATGCAATAACACTAATGTTATTTTACTTATCTTTATAAAACATCTGATATTTCAAGAGGTAAATGTTTGATGATCAATACCAACTAATTTCACAGTAGACATATGTTTCCATCAATTAAGACTGATGTCATCATTATTACAGGAAATTACATGAAACTCTAACAACATATTGAATGTTGAAAATGCACTTAAATAGAAATTGTGTTGCTACGTTAGGTGGATTCTCAAATGATTTCATGTTTTCCTGATGGCATAAATTAATTGACAGAAATAGTGTCCAATATGAATTTAACTGATTTTTTAAATCAAATATTGCCATTTAAAATATTGAAAAAAATTTCCATAGAAGGCTATACACTGGAGAATATATCTAACCAATCAAATTAATTACAACATTTCAAATTAGAAACTTTTAACAGTAATTAAATAGAAAGACTATCAATACAGGGGGAGAAATGATTGAAGGTTATCCAAAAATGCATGTATAGTGTAAGAGATGTTTCATTATGGAATTTAAATCAGAAAGGCTGTGAATTGATTTGATTTTATATATATATTATTTGTAATATATAAATATATATATATATATATATATATATATATTATTTGTAATACCACTAAACTGAAAGTAACTCTATAAAATAATTAGTATATTAAATGTATCAGCATTATGATATGTCCATTATCATTAATAGTATATAAGCATTCTATTTTAGAATATTAATTTAAATGTCATCTAATTAAACTTGATTTCATTTACAAGTAATTTTCTAAACCTTTTCATAGTTTGTGTATGTTCAAATAGTTCTATTAAAAAGTTGTAAAAAATACTATATAAAATAACTAATATTTAAATTTTATATAATGTAAGCCAGCTACAGCTTTATACTTATTAAACTTGAGAAAATGTTTTTAAAGAAAGTTTAACTATTAATAAAATAGCATAAAGGAATCTGTAGAAATTCTACTTAAAGTTAGATTCTCTAGTGGTTTTATTGTCTTTCAATTCCGCCATGATATCCATAGATTTAATTTACTATTGTGCATAATTAATGTTGATAAAGCAAATACGTATAAATGAATAAGTTAATAATTATACTTATTGAAAGAAACAGATATCAGCTAAAGCACTTAACACAAAATAAATAAATTGAAAATTAAAATTGATTTAAAATTCTCTTGGATTTCTAAAAGAAATTACATTCTTGTTGTATTTATATATTGGACTATGTATTGAATGTCTTTAGAATAATTTAATTTTATTTAAATATTCCAATTATATTTAATTGTTAGTAATAACACATAGGTTGGTAAGTGCACAACATTTTAAGAGATATTATTCTCTCTGCTTCATGTACTGCTAGCCTGACCAGTGACACTTATAGCATGGAAATAAAATCTGGACCCTTACATTCTTGAATATTAAATTTTAAGGTAATGCTGTAATCAACTGAACCATCATACCAAACATTACCTTAAAATTTAGTATTCAAGAATCTAAAGGTCCAGGTTCGATTCCCATGCTAGTACTGTCTATGGCCAGACTAGCAACAACTGAAGAAGAGAAAAGAATAATATCTCTCAAAACATTGTGCATATACTAACCAATATTCTATTATTAACAATTGAATGTAATGAGAATATTTAAATAACGTTATATTTTTCTAAAGACATTAGATGATGGAAATAGTCCAAATATATAAATACAACTTCACAAACCTTAAGAAAAATTACATTCTTATTTAAAAGGAAAGGTTTTTTTAGAAAATTTATTTATGTGCTTTGTTTTATGTTTGTAAAACGTGAAGTTTGGACTAAAAAATAAAGCAAATAATCTAAAAAGTTGGTGTACATGGCAGTAACTAGAATATTTGATCATCATCACTTACTTTTACTATCACTTGCCACTCTCTTAATATTATTTTAGTGAAGAAAATCTAAAAATCTAAAGAATAGCTCTGACATTATTGTCAGAATATTAAATAATAATCAGAGCATATAGCAAGGATAAAAAATAATTTAGGCTTTAGAAGAATTCTTAAATAATAATAAAAACTTATTCCATAATATATATATATATATATATAATAAAATCTAAATACAATTGCTATGTATTAAAACACAAGGTATTAATATTTTAAGATTGTTTAATTATTAGTAGTTTGAATTCTGTTAATTATTTATTGTCCATATAAATTTTCATATTTTTATAGAATGAGATGTAGACAAAAATAATTTTAAGCTGAAAAAGATCAAAATGATCATAAGAAGAGTTCAATATACATCACAAAAGCGTAATAAATCAGTGCTCTAAAAGTAATGAAATTAATAAAAATTGAAATATGAATAGAAATGACATATAACACATATTAGTGTACCATGAGAAATAAATAATACAATTCAAACTACAGCTAATTAAAGAATTTTAAGAGATTGACATTGTGGATCTCTCTGCTAAATTTTATTACATTCATGCATCATTGTCATCATTATTATTATTGTTATTTACTCTACAAGTGGCAAACTTCTGGCAATCACATTTTTGCCACCATCCATTTTAATTATCATTAATCATTATTAGAGTAGAGATTATCCTATTATTCCTTGACCACATATAAACTCTAAGCCCAGTTAAAGATTAATACATTTTTCTTATTTAAACTTAACCATGTGCTGCCATTAATTTCAATTTCATTCCTGTCTTTTCGTATTTACTGCCTTTATATAGATATAATCTTAATTTAATAATATATACTCTAATTACTACCACCATCAACATCATAATCATTTTCAATCATTATTGATGCACCACAAGATGAAAATACCATCAAATTTAATATAGTTTCTCCAAACTTTAGCTTCTCTTCTCCACATCACATCAGCACATTTTCTTATTTCAACCATCCATCTCACATGTGGCCTCTTTCTAGATCTTTTACATCTCTTAAAATCCAGTTTAAGATTTCAGCTGCCCACCTATTATTGTCTCTTTTAGAAATATATCCAGCCCAGCTTTACTTCAGTTCCCTAATTTTTTCAATGGTATTATTAATACCTGTTTGTCCTCTCACTCATGTATTTAATTTCCAATCCCTTCTTGTTATTCATAACATATATCTCTCCTTACTTTGTTGAGTTGTTTAAAATCTCTGCATTGCCCTTATGTTTTGGGTTCAAGTCTTGGATCCATAAAAATCTTTTAAAATATATTAATGAAAGCTTTTCCTTTTCAAACATATTCCTTTTTAATATTAAATTATTTCTATCAAAATCACTCCATTCATGTTCTATGATTAATTTCATCCATTATGTTTTCATCTGCATTAATAATCTGACCAAGGTATTTGTAGTTCTAACTTTTTCTAAATCAACATTATCAATCTTAATTATCTCTTTTTGAGAAAAGCCTTTGAAAAGAACCTTAATCTTTTTAGCATTTATCTTTAATACTATTTTCTTACTTTTATCTACAAAATCTTGCAACATTTCCTGGAGCTCAAAAGCATTGTTTACAAAACCACCACATTGCCTGCAAAATCTAGATGATTTAAATAATCACCATTTACATTAATTCTTTTAGCTTCCCATTTTAGCATACAAAATACTTCTTGTAAAACTTCTGTAAAAAGTTTTTAAGATATGTAATCACCCACTCTACTCAATGTTAGTCTTCTTAATCTCATCAGGTAATCTCATATCACTGATATTGTATTTTGATAAATATTCTTCAGAATATAACATGCTGAATCTATATCTTGATGACTGAAGAAATGTTTATAGAATCAAAGATTTTTTATAATCTACAAATCCAAAAAAAGAAAATAGCAACTCATATTCATTGGCTCTTTTCTAATTTTTCTTATGTAATCTATTCTGCTAAAATGACTTTTAAATCCAGCTTATTTTGATTTGTTAAAATCTACAGCTTACTGTAAATGAAATGTAATTATCTTTGATTAAAGAAATGTATAGAACTGATAAAAAATTGATAACTCTGTAATTTATAATATCTCATTTATCATCTTTTTAAATATCAATATTAACATCGCACTCTTCTAATCATCTGGTATATATTTATCATTTAGCCATTTGATATATAACCTTGCTAACAATTATTCTATTTCCACACTTGTTTCCTTTAAGATATCAATTATAATTCCATCATTGCCTGGAGCTTTTCTCTTCTTTGTAGATTTAATGACATCACACTTTCATTTAAAAAGATGGATAATTTATAAAATTTAGTAATTGTATGAATACTTTGTTTTCTTGTCTTTTGTTGCTATATACTTCTTTATAGAACTCTTCCACACATTCAATAATGTCATCCTTCTCTTAGTAATAGTTCCAACTAATATTCTTATTGCAACAATAATTTCCTTTGACCAAGAAGTTGTTTACATTTATGAGACTTTTATTCTCTTCTATAACACTCTTTGCTAATTAATAATTATATTTTCTTATATTGTAATTAACTCTTTTTTATATCATTTTACAAAATTCTAAATATTCAATCCTTCTTAATAAATCATTTTTATATATTTTAATATTCATTCTTTTCTTCATAAATGGTACTGCATCAAATTGCTGTACTAACTGTTTTTGTTGCATTTCTCAGTAATGTACAATTCCTTTCTTATTCATTTCATTTAAATCTCAACCATTTTCAAAGTATGTTAATATTTTAAAATGATTTGCAAGTATTAATTTGAATTTATTGGAATGTTTCTGAAAATTGGAAATATCAATTGTGAATACTGTTGTTCTTAATAATTTTTGTCTCTGTAGCATTGTACTAATGCATATCTTGCTTCTCAATAATCAATGATCATTTCTTATATTGAAATTAGTAAAAACCAAATGCATATTTTCTGTTAGTCAAAATAAACTACAATTCTGCTATGGATGCTCCATGTTTATTTCTGTTTAGCAATTTTCTCAAAGAAAAAATTCATCATTCAAAAGGTTTATTTTTCTGTGAATTCAACAAGTCTGGCCTCTTTCATTTCTATCATTGCAATCAAACTTACCTATAGCACTTTTATCTTTCAATTGTTTATCAATTCTAGCAAAAAAGTCTCCAATGACAACTTAAAATGTTGTTTTATCTGATCAAAAGTCTTTTGTACATCCATACAAAAATCCTCTTTTTTGTCATCACAATGAAAGCTTGTGAGACATAAACCTGAATTATCTGCATTTGCTATTAATTTGAATAACTAATCTTGACACTCTGTTTGATACACCATCAATCTCCACAATGGCATTCTTCAACTTTTTTTTTACAATAAAACCCACTCCATTTGTGCTTTCAATACTTCTTGTCTTTGTTCACTTTTTAAATTAATTGTCTCTTTACCATGTCTTCTAATTTCACAAAGTCACAAATGTTCTATTAAATGTTAAATAGTTCTATCAATTTGTACAATCTTCTTTTACTAGAAAGTGATCAGCAATTGTAACAACCAAATAAAATATCATCATTAAATAGCAGACCGAGTCTGCAATCAGGGGATTTTTAGCACTCTTCTCCTTTGGCTGCTAACTGCTGCCTTGACTGGTGACTTTCGATCCTCTTAAAAATAAAAGACGTAATTTAATTTTGTGTGTCATGATTGTAAATATCTATTTAAAAAAGTTCATTGATCCATTCATTCTGCCTTCAGAAAAGCTTTATTTTTCAATTAAGAACTATCAACAAATAAATAGAAAGACTACCCTGTTTCTTGATTTTAAACTCAGAGATAAATAAAACATCTGGAAAAGACAAATAAACCCCAATACTTAACCAGGACACATCAATTGGTTCAGACTACAGTCTCAACCTTTCACATGTTTTGTTTATTTTTGCTCAGTAATCAATATCAAATTATTTCAAATTATTCTGAAAATGCCAAATTTAGTGCACATATAAGGATGATACCAATCCTCCTCAGATGTATATCCTAATGATTTATTACTTCATTTTTAGCCCATGTATATAAAAATAAAACTTTCACCCTATTCTACTTTCCCTCCATCTATAATAATTTACTTATAACTTTAATTTTTGTCATATAATCATATGAAAGAAATAGAGTTGAATTAATTACTCAATGTTATTATATTTGATAAAATAATATGAAAAATTTAAATTGTATATCTGGGTTAAAAGTATGATAATTTATAGTTGAAAAATAATTAATAAAAGTCATTGATGTATTTATCTAGGAAGAGTTGTGACATAGTTATGTGTAGAGTAGTAAGTGTATACAGGTAAGTTTGACAACTTCACAATACATTATATATTTTAATGGTATTAATCAACAGGATGTATTTAGATGTAACAGAGCATTGCTTGATCCACCAAATACAATAATAACATGACCCCTTTATAGATCTCCTTAAGAGTAATGTGACTGGTATTTATTAGTTAGTGATATCCATTAGATGCTACATAAATCTAAATTATAGGATCATGACAATCATATAATCCACTTAGAATATGAGTTGTTATTATCCATAATGCTATCTTTTGTAAGATGATAATTATTTACCATATGAGTGATTAATAAAAAAGAAACTTAAAATCATGATCATCCACATTATACACCATAGTATAAATCAAATAGAGTGTAGAATTGAGAATAAAAAAATATTAAAAAGAAATGTTAAATATTAATAATTAATTTATTAAATATAATGTTTAGCTATGCCTGACAAAAAAATTAGCATTTTCATTTTTATAAAAAGGATACTTTTATTTTATGAAAAAAAATAACAAGAGCAGATTATTTCTGCGTTAAAGTTAAACAACTTAGCATTATACGAATATTAATAAATATTAAATGCTAAATAAATAAATATCTAATAACATAAATAATAATTATAACAATTTGAAATATAAGAAAAAAAATTAGAGATAAAAAAAAATTATAAACAGAGTTAGTAAATAAATATGAATGTTCTCACCTAAGGAGATTTTAAAGTTTGAATTCTATTATTACTTCACAGATTTGCATAAATACTTTTAACTTTTGTGGACAAGTTTGAACATTGAATAGTTTAAAGAGAGTTAGAATAAATATTCTAGAATGTTTAAATCTGGTACATCATCCTAATCTGAATGAATTCCATCTTCTTTTTATGGCTTCCTCTTTGGATAACAATGACATTTGTATATTTACCTTTTAGCCATTAGATTCTTAATATTTGTTTGGTCTTATAAGAAGTGAGATAGGCACATTCAGGATAATTGGAAACACACTTTTATAAGACATGCTAGATCCCAATTGGATTGGTCGAAACTAACATACACTGGGAAATTAATCATTCACCTTGAAGGCTACAGCAATGTATTGAAGTTTTTTCACATCATAATTGGACAATATAACTTTGACTTTAACATAGATGACCAGAATTTTCTACTTAATGGCTGATATCACATGAAGTGTTGGATAAAAGTTTCTTAGCTGCTGTATTTTTACAAACAATACAATCTGTATGGATTTTGATATATACGTCTATAGTGAATACTGCCAATGACTTCCACTGATTTTAAATCATTTCTCATCTTTTTTTTCAAGAAAATTTTATTATTCAAAGATATGATACAAGTAACCTATCTGTGAGCAAGAACTTCTGTGTTAATGATTCAAAAAAGATAAGGACATATATGTTAACAGATCAAATTAAATATGAATTTCTGTTGGGCAAATTCAGCCCTAGGTCAACAATACAAACCACTATTTTGATGGTATTAATATAGGGATGATTCCACAACAGGGAAAAATGTTTTAAGTTAGCTTATTCTGATATTTCAATGTTTACCAATTCCCATGTGTTCCTGAACATTATTTGAGAAGCTATACAAAAGTCTCTTTCTTTAATTGTCTTGATTTTCCTGATTAATATTATTAGATGATCCAAGCAACTAGAATCAAATAGGAGTGTACATTGCATCACATAAACACTAAACAATAAGAATGTAACATTCCTTATTTCTGCAAAACTGCCTGATTTAATGCTTTGAATTAATGTCGTCATTAATGTGTTTTTCTTTTTATAGATTAAAAAAATTAAAGTTTTACAGGTTTCCAATTTGACACATTTTTCAAAAATGTATTCAATATTCTCTTCCTCTCTTCTACACAAAGCACATTTGTCATCAATAGATGTATATCCTCTATTTTTTGTCAAAAAGCTACATGTGAGAAGTGCATTAAGATTGATTTTTATTAAAAAACTGAAATACGTCAGCTCCAGGCAACACCATTTAAAAAAGATGGTTATGTTGAGTGTTGAACTGATAGGCATAATTGTTTCATAAATGAGGTTATATGCCTCCCAGTATTGAATTTTTCCAGTTTTAGCTTGATCCAGGATTAAATTCATTTTTGTAATTTCAGATAACAAATCAGAGAGCCAACACTTCATACTAGGATGTGGAGTGTCTGTGGGATGCACATCTAATGGATAAAACTTTTTATGGATAAGGTTATTAAGTCTGCAAAAAGAATGAAAGCCCACTGGAGCCAAGAGACCTGCAGTGAATGTAGCCCCAGGCCATTCGATTTGGAAGGCCTGCATCTTCCTGAGGGTAATCGCTACAGTCCTGCCCCTAACATGAGCTGAGAACAAATGGAATTGATGCCACGAATGAATTTTCCTGTGATTTTCACGAATGGCATATAGTGGGTAATCCTGGGGAACAACAACATGTTTAGGAGGGCTGTCTTGGCATATAAGAAGGTATAAACCTTCTGCAATGAATCAATAATTTTATTAGCAGCTGTCATTATGGAATTTTGGACCTCTTTTGTCATCGCAAGTGGGGAGAGGTTAAACAAAAAGCTGAGGAATTTGGGTGGTTTAGCTGAGAAGGGGATGTTGTTCCCCAATGACAGCCTACCTGCCACTGATTTTTCTAAGTTGAAAATAGTCCCGATTCACTTGGAAATTGTGTCATTAGTTTTATGAGCTCAGGGATATACTTACAAGATGGCAAGAACATGGTCTGATCATCCATGTATGCAATGTGATGGATGTATTTTTAATACTGGGAATGAAAACTCCAGGAAGATTCTGTTCAATGGATTTTAGGAAGGAGTTTACATAGAAAATAAATAAGAGGGCACTTAGAAGGGAGCCCTGAGGGATAGATTTAGTAGGGAATGAATGATTCAGATAATTTACCATTCAATGATATCGAAATTGGCCTATTAATCAAAAGATTAGATATGATATTGATTATCCTGGGGAATGTCCAGTTTGCCAAGCATCTGAACAAGGTTGGGAATTCTGACAGAGCCAAACACTCTGACCATGTCCAGCTGCATAACAATGGACTTAGAACTCCTATGCCTCCTTGTATATTCTACAATTAATTTGAAGAGGCTAATGGCCTCTTATGTAGAAGATCCTTTTTTGGCAAACTAGAAGCTTGATATTTCTGATAGAATCTGATCCTGGAGTTTATCCTTGACTGTGGATTCAATGATCTTAATTATCAGTGACATCATGGATATGGGCCACAATTCTCCAAGAGAGAACGAGATCATCCCCATCTTGAAAAACAGGACCATGGCAATCGGAAAAGCCCATCAATCAATTGTGGGCCAGAAACTTAGGAAATTTCATCATATTGAGAATTATAGATATTGTAAAGGCTTCAAAGTGTTTAAAGACAAAAATAGGGATACCATGGATATTGGTATGAGTTCTGTCAGGCATTGAGGCTATTTTAGATCAAACATCAGCCTCAAGAATGCCATGAATGATCTTGCTAGGCTCATGACTTAACTCTTGCTCAGGTTGGAAATTAGCATCTGCCAGTTTGCTCTTATAGTGACTTAGGATCTGCATCAACATGGGGATCCCAGTATAGATGTCATCACCTATCTTGATAGCAGTTGATGTTTTGGATTTGTTCTGGCAATCAAGAGCCCACATTATTTATTCCCTGGAAAAGGTATGAGGTTTTGGGAGATAAAATTTTGACTTCTTTGTTGCCAAATATTCTAGGACAGTCTGCTGTACATGGAAAAACTGCTGTTTTAAAGAGATAATTGTAGGTACTGTAGACTGTGTCGGACTTATCTTCTTCAAGGTTTTTTGGATCCTATCCATTTTATGGAGAAGAGTCATAGGGGCCCTTATTCTTTCTAGTGTATTGATTTGCTAGTGGGGATAGAATATTTATGAATGTGAACCAAACTGTTTTACCACTGATATAAAAATAAGTTTATTATTTAGTTAAAATATTTTACCCCCCCCTCTATAAATTCTTTAGTACATTCCAAAAACAAGTTATTACTAATTTTAATCCATTTTTAGATAATAATAATAATAATACTATAAGAATGTAGTTTCAATTAAAAATCACTTTCTTTCTTATACATTATAAACTATTTTTAATTTTGTAGATTTAAAAAAAAAAGACAGTATAAGTTTTTATAGTTCTAACATTAATACAAATTTCATAAGTCATTAATAACTAACTGTAATTAATTTTAGACAAATCTTTTTTTTTATTCTACACTTTTTTACTTTTTAATTGTACATATTTAAAGCATTAATGAAACAACTGCAAAGTATTAATAATTCATCTTTCTTTCCTCTCAAACAATTAATACAATGCGCCTTCTTAAATATTTCCATTGTGGAATTTATTAAATTTTAAGACACATTTTTTGATAGCTTTTAATGGAAAAAATGTTTAATGGTGTTTATAACTTAAAATTTTTATTCGTTAGTACGCAGCAATATATATATACATACATAATGTTCAAAGTTTAGTGGCATTTTACTTCTAATTTTATGTTGAACTGTTTTTAAATGCCTTCAAAAAAATTCAGACTTTATTTAAACCTTTAAATAAATTCATCTATAAATAATAGCACACATTTTTTACCATAGAACAAAATGTTTTGGATGGTATTATTTTCCTCTCTTTTTCAGATATAACTAGTACTGTCACAGATTAGGCCGAGAACATTTGAAGAAGAAAGGAGTGTTTAACACCATTTGAAAAATTGTGTTACATATTAATCTGTGTGCTATTACTAAGCATTGAATATATCTGAAAAGTTTAAATAAAGTTTGAATTTTCCTACAGTCGTTTGATAATCAATTCTAGATGATGGAAATAGTCCAATACATAATTAAACACACACATATATAAAGTCATGTGATAATCACCAAATCTATTTAATTAATAGTTGATGTAATGTGATGTACTGTGGCTTCTCCTTAGACAAAGTCTCCGCAATTATACCCAGAGAAACCTGTTAGCCACTTTAATTAATAGTTAAATTGCTTCCGCAATAGCTTTTCACAAAAAAAATTACCATTTTTACTGTATTTTAGCTCTTTTTATATAGTTACCCAGAATGACAATAGATTTGATGTTTATTATATGATTTTTATATGTATAAATAAGAATATATTTACACAGAATCCTGATGATTCCATGATAAAAAATCCATTTTTTTTTCTTATTCCTCATGTTGAGTCAAAGCTCTGGTGAATGTATCTCTATGGCATCAATTATTATTTAACTTTTAAATGGATGTTTTTAATTCCTTTTGCTTTCAACTTAATAAGAATCCTTTTTCGATTTAACATATTCAAAATATGACAATCACTATCTCATTATTGTTATTTTCCAATAAACATTAACATTAATTGTCTAGTCATTTCTTTTAGCGAACAGAGAATTATCTTCTATTACTTTTATATAAAGTAAACTTTTACAACCCTACATTATTACTGGGAATAATAGTTTATGGACAATTTTTAGTGATTGACATGAGTCAATAAGCTCGAAACCAGCTGGTCTGGAGATGGGTGACAACGATAGAGATTTTGAATTCTATCTCTTTCGGCATTTATGTATATTGGTAAAGCTCCATCTAGTGATCATATATATATATATATATATATATATATATATATATATATATATATATGTTTAGTTGTTCATATATGTATACATTTATATACCCAGAGATATAAATAAAGAATTTATATTTTATGTAGTATCATGTATAAACATTTTTTGCAGCTATTGTAAACATTGTTGCATAGGAATCTAGGTAATGATAATTTATATTCTTTAATATAGAATTCAAGGCCATAGGAAAATCAGAATATACAGACTTATTAGGAAAAAAAAGAATAAAGATAAATATATGGATAGCTCGTTTTAAAAATCTGTGCCCTTGAGGTTATTATATTCTAAAAGACAATCTCAGTTTATTATTTTCTCTTTTATCATGCGTATCAGCAGCCACCCACAATTATTCCAACTCCAAAAAAAAAATACTAGGGTTGAGGTTTGCAATTACTACAAACCAATTTATGAATCATAAATTTATCCACATTTAGAACATGCTTGTCCATTATTCTGTGTAATTTGTGATGCTGATTTTCAACTTCTGTGATAAATATTTCTTTTAAAAAACTTCAGTTGTACCTATTCATTGTATTCGTTATTAGCTATCTTCTTAATGACATCTTTAGAATATCTTTGAGATAATCTTTATATTCTAAACAAAGTCTGCTTTTCATATGAAACCAATTTAAGTTCAGAAAAAAAAACCCTCTTTAGCAAGTCTTTTCTTATCTTTCATTTTCCAATCATAGTATTTATACACAGCAATCTGAAGAACTTATTATCTAATCTTATGATATTGCCATTGTACTTTTAAAATTTTACAGGAACATTTTTAAACAAAATTTTTCTAATATTTTTGTGTTATGTTGGTGTGAAATCTGTCTCATTTCCACATAATAAAACAGCTAAATATACAACTGATTAAATTGCAGTAGTTATTTCTCTGAGATAAAAATACTTTATCTTTTGATGTGCCAAAAGCAGAAGCAAGGCAGTTGAATCTTATATTGCATCTTGACATTTAGGTTCACCTTCCTACATAAAATGTTTATATTCTCATACCGATAACCATTCAAGCTTCAATTATTGATGATATTTTGTCCACCACTAGCTAATAAAAGATTTTCTTTTTTTTAAAAAGCATTTCTTTAAGCTTTACATCTTTAGTATAAACATATTAAATCATTAATAAAAATGGGATTTCTACCTTTATTGATTAAAGGAGGTTGCCTTGATAACATATTGAAATTGTTGATTGCTATTGATGTTGTTTATGTATTGACTGCTTTCATGTATTTACATTAATACTTATCTAGCCTTAAGAACTATTAGCTTTTTTATTCAAGTAATACAGGGGTCCTCAACCTTTTTGCACTTAAGAGCACATTCTATAATACTGGCCACGTGGCAGGCACCATTTATTTTTTCAACCAGGTGGCGGGCACCATTTATTTTTTCAATGTAAATTTATAGCTGGATATTGTTAATAATACACACAATGTACAAAAAAATATTTATTTCAAAAATAAAATTTTAACATATAATTAACGTTTATATTTTTATGCTGTAAAAGTATAGTATGCCCTACAATTTGATTACAATATAATACAATAATTTATAAGAAATTTTAAAAATTAAATTTATTTGTATCAGATAAATAATTTTTTATCATGTTCGGATAGCAGCGGGCACACATAAAATGGTCTGCGAGGCCATGGTACCCATGGGCATAGGGTTGGGGACCCCTGAAGTAATACATGGTTGGAGTGCAATTTGAAAGTTATAATTGACTATTAATTTGCTTTCAGATAGATTATATTTAATTGTTTAATGATGTTTATTTACATTTCTTTGAATTAATAATAGCATTCTCTGTAATCAAGTTGCAATCTTTAGTGTCTATATAAACATATTGGATCATAGATAAAGGTGGGATTTCCACTATTATTAATTAAAGGAGGTTGTCTTGACAACATAATGAGATTGTTGATTGTTATTCATATTAGCATTTAAGCAATCTTTTAAAAGTAGACTTTGGGAGAGATGAATGGATTTTGTGAAATAAAAAAATTATCATATGGTTTATAGATCAGGAAGTAATAAGTTTGAATAGCAGTAGTGTCAGAGATGGACTCAACTTGAGCTCCGAAGAATGCTGTCCTACTACTAAGTCATATTAACGGGCCAATAAAAATTCTTGATCAAAAACAAAGATAATTTAATTCGATTTCCCGACTCTTCTTTATAAAAATTACAGTGTCATTGGTATATTCATTAATTAAATGATTATTTGGAATCATATGCCGACTTTTTAGTAGGCAATTAAAAATAACACAGACACACACATACAAATGTTATTAAAACAATTCTAAGATTCTTATTATATGTGCTTTTGCTTAAAACAGTTGTTGTTAATAAAATATTAATTATAAAAGTAATAGCTTTTAATGAAGATTTATCATTATTGCTTTAAAGCAAAAACTACATTTTAATTATAACAAAATTCAAATAAATTTCTTTATTTTACAAGAGTTAAAAAACTAAGAATAATATTTATTTAAAAGTATCTAATTGGAGAAGAAAAAAAAACTTTGTTAGTGTTGTTTGATCACGATGGAAATTAAAGAAAATGAATTAAATAAAAAACAGTTGTTGTTTTTCAGAAAAATGATTTAAAAAAAAAAATTTCTTACTTTAACCTAGTAAGAGTGAAAGTTCTCATTTCTGATGACAGTAAACTCAAATTTACATATAAAATAAGTTACACTCTTTTAGACTTATAGAACACATTCTTTCATCCTATGAACAATTATGTCAGGTGCCATATTTAATAATATTCAAAATAGATGATCATCTCTATTTGGAACATTATTCATTTTATTCATCCTACACCATGACCATCTATTGTAAGTTTGAGTAATAAATAAAAACTATATGATAGTACCACCCTCAAACTGAAAAATTAATTTATGGCTATTGACATTCACCAATGAGGTGCACTGATTTGTATTTATTCACCTAGTAGCCATTTTAATTTTTTCAACTATCCCTAGGCTAAATATCATGAGGTTCAAACATCCAAGATATTTTTAAACTAAAACAACCCTTTTTATATAATTATATAAGACTGTTGCCTAACTTAACATTAAGCAACTTTGACTTTTGGAAAAAATAACATATAGCAAACAAAGCCTCATATGACTTTCTCTGACCAGTTTCAATATCTGAAGGAGCTTGCTTTACTCCAGAATTATTTCTTGTTGTCTGAGTAATTGGCAGTATCATATAAACATATACATCATTATAATATAAACTACTTATAAGTGATAGTGAAAAACAGTGTAATTATTATTTTTAATTGCACTAAACAGCATAGACATATCTAGAAAGTTCTATAACCTATTGAAACCATATGTTTCCAAACATTCTTTTAGTAATAGTTTTAACAAGGCTGTAAACCTTAGCAATGAGCGTCTGAAAAAATCGTCACTAGGGACCTCTGTAGGTCTTTAAAACACAGAGGTTCCTAGTGACGATTTTTTCAGATGCTCATTGCTAAGGTTTACAGCCTTGTTAAAACTATTACTGAAATAACAGTGAGCGTTTAATAAAATTTATAATTAAAACATTCTTTTAGTAAATAATTAAAAAAACAGAACACATTATACAAATAATCAAATGGTTAATTACTTGGGAGATCATTTGACATTTGAATAGCAGAACTGACTAGTAGAACATCAATCACAAGAATAATTAGCTCTTGTGATCATTGCTCTAGCATTGTTTGAACTACACAGACTAAAAATGTAATGATTGTTGCTAATTACATATAGCTACCACTGCTGCTTATAATAGATATTTAAACATATATTTTTTCATGATGTATAATATTTATGAGAGAAAAAAATTAAGTTTATATTATTTGAATTAAAGTTCATTTGTAATAATCTTCATTTATCCAGTTAGACAGCCTTCTGTGGTATAATAAAGATTACATAGTCTTTCATATGAATAGTTGTACTCTGAAGTGAATGAGATATCTGCAACAGTTTTTAGTGGCAGCTTATTGATTGGACTGTTTTTTAAAAAGTGATATTTATTTATCTAAGAGGGTTGCAAAATATTCTCTAAAATTTTTTTGGATGGGTAATCAAAATATGGACTGTTTTTTAAAAAGTGATATTTATTTATCTAAGAGGGTTGCAAAATATTCTCTAAAAATTTTTTGGATGGGTAATCAAAATATTCTCTAAATTTTTTTTGGATGGGTAATCCATAGTTTAACATCAAAATATTATTGCAGTAGTCTTTGGAAAATTTGATTTGTTATCTCCAGATATAAAATTTAAGTGTGCATTATTAATATATGGTTGAGTTTTTAAAAAGTAATATACAATCAATACTATTAGTTATTGTTCGAGTTAGGGACTGATGTACAATGACTGTTCGATTGTTTGTCAGTTTCTGAAAATTGATTGCAACCCGAAAGTCCACAAAGCTAAACCTTGTGCAGGCAAGTATGTTGAGAAAAATGATAATCTAGGGAATCTATGGTAAATAGGTGAATGGTGCAAAATGATGAACATTATTTTGAAACTACGAATGCCAATTGTGCGTCTTTTATAAATTGGATGGCTTGCTTGAGTCTCATGTTTTAATTGTTAAAGTTTGTTCAGAAAAGTGAAGGAGTGCTGATTGATATTATTGCCAAGGATGAAAGTGCAATGGGTGCACTAAAAGGCAAATAGAATGAAAGTAGCTGAATAAACTATGGGTGTGTATGGCTTTTGAAGTGATTGGATTATTTGTTGTATGGAGATACCAAGTCATCTGTATGTGTCTGAGATGATATGTTGTATGTGATTGAGAGCATGACAGTCATTAAAAGGTGTTATTATGTCTCTTCTACCACATCACAGAGAAAGCAAAATGGGTTAATTCTTAGATACAGGTGACAATAATACAGAAAGTAAAATGTAGGCAGGACTTGTGGATTTAAGTGAATCAGAAATTTAAAAAAAAGTTGGTTCCAGGATCCATTTTTTGAAATGACAAAGAAGTTGCTGATTATTGATATTTAGCATGGGGGCAGGTGATCAGTGTTAGAATTTGGATGTAGTATAATGCAAGTACACCAGTATGTGTATTTTCCAATACCAGAGTTCATTTAATGGGCATCATTTTGAAGAGAGTAGATAAAACGTAGAAGGTATGAAGTTGAAGGTGAGTTTGTCAGTCGGTATTACAATGAGCATATTCTGGAGACATATAAAGCATTGTATAATTGATATAATGAGATTGAAGACCTTTTTGAGTATAAAATACTTAGATGTTGTGAAGACCTAAGCCATTATGAATAGGTGGATGTGTAAGTCATTTGGCAGAAATTAATATGGTCTTCCACACCATAGTAACTTATTATAGAGAGAATTAATAATAGTGATGAATGACTTGGAGAATTTGGTAATGAGAAAATAGTATGTAATCTTAGTAATTATGAGGAGGTTGAATAGCAAACCTTGAAATAAAGAAATAGATAAGCTTTGGAGAGAGAATTAGTAATGCATGTAGTGGTAATTGAAGTTTATTTTGTATTGTAAGTCTCATGACAGGTGGACCAATGTAGAAAGAAAAACCCAAGAAGAGACAAGGCTTGCTAAGCTTTAGAGAAAGAATTAGTAATGCATATAGTGGTAATTGAAGTTTATTTTGTATTGTAAGTCTCATGACAGGTGGACCAATGTAGAAAGAGAAACCCAAGAAGAGACAAGGCTTGCCCTGAAATATTTGAATGTAGGGTTTTCTTGTGTAAATGAACCCTGCAGTGGATTTGTTCAGATTGAATTTGAGTTTATAGACAAAGGAGTATTCATTAATTATCTTTTAAAGTATGGACAATTGTTTTTGAGAGCCTAGGAAGAGTATAATATCATTCGTGCATGCAATACACTGGACATGTTGTTGGGTGTGTAAAATTTTGATGCCAGTAATTTTTGTTGTATCTGTTTTAAAAGTGGGTTGGGTTGATATATAAGATGAAAAAAGTGAGCTAAGTGATGATTCTTGTAGGTGTAAATAATGAAGTTTTCCCATTGTTATATATATATATATATATATATGTATATATAACACTAGGTTATATATATATATATATATATATATATATATATATATTGTAACCTAGTGTTATTGACACTTGGTTTACTTGGCATTATTTCTGCAGGAAAACAATGCTATTCTTTAAAGAAATAAAAAGATAAAATAACAATAGTAATAATTGATTAATAAAGTATGCTATTCACTCACTTTGGCATGTTTTGGGTGAATAACTAATAGATTTAATAACTCAATGTCATTTTTAAAGAGAGAACATGAATAATTTAATTGAGATATTAATAATTAGAGAAAATTAATATGGTATAAAAGCTAAACAGTAATTGATTTTGGATGGGTAGAGGGGAGAGTGGGTGAGTGTCTTATCATAAAGCACAATAACTTCTGGTAATTTCTTTTTGTAAAAAATAAAAAAAAAAAAATAAAAAAAAATATAATGTTTAAAGAATTATACATCACTGATTGTTAATTTAATGTATTTATTATTTTTTTTTATATTGTCAAATTACTTTGTAATCCAGGTAAATAATACTAAAACTATATGATTGTAATAGGTTTTTCCTTTCTTTTGTTTATGTTATAATCAAATGATTATTTTTCTGGAAGAGGTCGCTAAAGTAAAAAAAAAAACAACAACAAAATGAAACAATCAATTTCATAATCAAGATCATTTTTTTTTTGGAAAAATATAGTCTGCTTTTAGTTTTCAAGGAAGGAACAGTGCTGAAATTTGGTAACTCAATTTTTTCATTTTTATTTTGCAGAAATAAATGTAATCAAAGTAAAATTTTAATAATATAATGTGTGGCTAAAATTTTTTGATAAGATATCCTGATTTTCTTTGCCATCTACCTATTTAAAGACCTTTTATACTTAAAAATTTATTGTCTCGCACTAAAGTTCAAAAATGACAGAATTAACTAAAAGAGTCACGAAAAATTCTATTATATCTAAATTAAGGAAGAAAAATGATTTCCATGTGAGAAATAATTATTTATTAACTTTATGTCATTTATTGATATTTTCTTGGTATAGAAAGAAAAAAATAATAATAATAATAATTGAAAGAAATATTTTGAAACCAAGGAAAATCAACTAGAAACATTTTTGCGCTCTTTCTCAATATTGTCTGCCTTTACAAGTAATGTAGTTACATACGTTAAAATATGTTTTATTCACCAAGAATTGTCTGGAAATAATAATAATGATAAATAAGATTAAATTATGCACCTGTATATTTTTAAAAAAAAAAAAAATATAAAAAAAAAAATATATATATAAACTTTCTCAGAGTAAATATAGGAAAAGTTATATAGGGGCATTCTTACGGAGAAGTTACCGTTAAAAAAAATTTATAATTCCTAAAGTATGAACAAAACCAAATATCTTAGTGACTTAATGATAAAAATAAATGATATATTATATTATACATCAGTTGGAATTATTAAAACTTCATGTACACGTAAATTGACTGCAGTTATTATCATAATAATCTCTCGGAAAATTGTGCATTTTCATCCATAAGTAAGCTAGCTAATAAGTATACGTATCGTCAATAAAATAAAAATAAAAAATATTGTGTATGTTTATCATCTATAGTCAAATATTCATCTATATTAGAAGTATATATATATTTTTTCGATGGATCCCAAAATTGTAGTAGTTTAATTCAAGTAAGAATTAATCTTCAATTCTGCTATATGTTTCTTTACCTAATTTATTAAACGCACAAAATAAGAGAAAACTTTTATTTAAAGGAAATAATACCATGCGTTTATTGTTTTTAAACTTGCTTCGTGAAATACGACTGGATAAAGCTCTTCACCTGGACCAATTGCTCAACAGAAAAACATTTTCTAATGAGAGAGTATGCACTTGTTAATTAATGATTGTTTAAAACTAAGTTATAAATGATATGTATTTTTTTATATCACATAGATTAAAGTCTGTATGGTCAAGTGATATTTAATAGCCTTGTAATAACAAAGGTATGTTTTAATATAATTATTATAGGTTAAGTTGATATTTAACACGAAAGAAAAAAAAAATCTATAAAATATGTTTTAATTAGTACATTCAATTGTAGGTAGAAATTTTGTATGTTAGATACGTAAAAAAAAAAAAATATTTAGATATTTAAGGGGTAAAATAAATATTGAAAATTATCAGAAGTAACTAAAAAAAAAAAATGCTATAATAAAATATTTCTTGTTAAAGTTGAAACGAATTTATACTGTATTAATTGAGGAATTTATTCTTAATTATTCTTAAATAACACATCCACTTTATTTAGTTTAAGATAGTATGCTACCAACTATTTTTGAATGTTCCTTTATTAAAATTAAAATTATTATACTTTTATTCTATGATGTCCATTGATTTCAGATGTTGATCAAAGTATACCCGGTAACATAAGTTTATTATGATCAGTGTATTTACTTATCCTGCCCAGATATAGCATTGGTATATGCTTAATATTCGCATAGGTAATAATTATAATGTATTTATTTTGTGGGATGAAAAATGATCTCCCCAAGAGAGGATTGTATTTGGTGTGTGTTCGTTGCATGCCCAAGTAAGAGGAAAGAAACCACCAAAATATTTTAATGTAGTAGATTACTTTACAGACCTTCGTGGTTATTCCATATTCCTCATGTGAAAATAAAGATAGCTCCACCATGGAAGGTGTTGATTATTGTGCTTAATTTTGAAAGTTCAGGCAAGATAAAGGTTATATTGGAGGTGTTAGTTCCTCAAGATCCACTTTAGTATAAATAGTGCGTTAGTAACTAGGGTCAATATCTGTATTGTGCTGTTAAATATTGCTAGTATTTGACAAGTAAATCAATGGAGAAAGTAATTAAAATTGCGTAATTTAAAACGCTTATTTACTGAAGGAATATTCAAATGCAATATTTAATTCTGGTTAGTAATTAAATAATACTCATATTTTAAAATTATACGTATGAATAAAATTTGTATCATAACTTAAGTTAGCATTAAGTTAAATGTAAGATGGTAAGTGTAACTTCTGATAGCTGGCCTATAATTAGAATAGGTTATCCCATTAAAGACCATAAATAAAGTAAATGTATTAGAAATAAATTTAATATTTTGCGTATTGCATATGATGGGATTAATCATTTAAAAAAAAAAAAAAAAAAAACAAAAATAGTTAGTCAATAATTTTGAATAAAAGCTTCTACAAGGCTACCAAAATTTAATAAACAATGTATTGGTAATGAAATGTATTTTTAGTTAGTCAATCCATACGATTGCATACAGGAGAAGTAGTAACCTCTAGTCCATAACCAAAAGAGTATACAGATTAATGTCAGTTATATTTTATATTTTTGTATTACTATGGGATTATTGAATAAATGTTCATATATTTTTTTTTTGTGATAATAATAAATTATAGTCTTGTTAAAATTTGTTGTAGATTCATTTTTTTTGTTTTTATATGCTAAATATAAGTGTTTGCACAATATTTGCAAAACCTTTTCTTGAGTCCGAAATCATTCCAAATTCTTAAAAACTTAATATACCAGATAAATAAAGTTAAGCAGATCGGAATATGTCATTATATTTTAGTTTAATGATAATTATTTATGGAGTTGAAAACTTAAGACTAAACATTCACCTTTGTATAAAAAAAAAAAAAAATGAATTTATTCCCAAACCATTAACTTTGGTTGCACATTATTCCATTCCCATTTAGTTAAATTGTCTAAGTAATAAATCTTAGTTATATTATTGTGTTGTCATGGATGATGGAAGGACACAAAAAGCACCCTTGTCTTTTTATTATTCTGACTGAGATTCTACAAAAAAAAAAAAAAAAAAGGGCTGTGTTGTTTAAAATTATACGTCATTATTGAATAGAATTATCATCTCTTTAAATAATATAGCAGTAGATATGAGAGATGAAGACACATTGAATTAAGTAAAATAAATGTTTCCTATAGCCGACCAGAATGCCAGTCATATGCGACAACACACTACTGCCGAGCATTTCCTTACATGAAACAAAGAACCCTGAGATTAATATTATTATAATTATTCTTTAAATTAATAAGTGATCAATTATTGTTATTATTACAATCGTGGCATAGCTTAAGAGAATTGAATGTACAATTGTATTATATGAAAAGTATTTTAGATCATATTGGAAAATTAATGGATATGTTGCTTTTATTTTGGTTGCCTTAACAACAACCTGTGTAAAGTAGTGTCACAAGTGCAAATAAACTAATTAATTATATATTGGGTTAGAAATAAAAAAAAATATAAAATAAACTAAACTAATAAAAATATATTAGAAATAATATAAATTTCTAATAAACTAATTAATTACTGGGTTAGAATATATATATATACTGAGCAGAAGGTTGATAATTAGATATAGCAGAGTAGATGGAATGGTGGTTTTAGTGAGTATATCAACTAGGAGGTTAATAGGGTTTGAATTGAATGCAGTTTGGATGTCATGTTGGATAGCAATGGAAGCATATTTTTTGTGCTTTTGTATTGCATTCATAACTGCTCTAAATATAACTGCAACTTGTGCAGTAGATGTGCCTTTCTTAGCAAACTGGACATTTGACATCAAGGGAAGTATGGGTGATTCTATTTGATCTTTAATCACTCTCTCCAAGATTTTAATTGCTAACAGACCTAGACAAATTGGCTGGAGGTCATAAAGAGTGGATATGTGGTTTGGTTTTTTAATTAATAGTTCAACATCAGATCTTTAATAACATATATCATTTGAGACAATAATTAACTAGATCTTTAAGATATAAAGTGGTAAAGTAATTAAGATAAGTAAAGATGAAGGTAGGTATTCTATTGGCTCTAGGGAGACAAGATTTATGAATGGTGCCAAGCTTGGCAGCAAAATGTGTAGTTGAATTGGTGTGTTAATTTCTGGTGATCCAAAAAGATATGATGTTGTTTGAGATATTATCTGCTTATAATTCCTGCTTGAAATAAAGACATATGGGTTGTATCATGTTGTATCCTGCACACAGCACTTTTGGTCTGTAGTGCCATAGGTACTTTTAAGATGGAGGGATGGCCAAGGGCACAGCATATATATTCCTGGTCACATGTGTTGCTGATTAAGACAAATTTTTCTTTTCTTGGTGGCATGACATTATTTAAGCTGATTACAGATGCGATGATAGGTGTAGGTGAGACAATGCAGGCATGCAACTCATTGGCCAGTGCTATGAGACAAAAAGGTGGGGAAGGAGAGAAATGACATGTTAAATGTTGAAGGATAAAACAATAATGAAAGCTATATATTTTTGAACTCGATTTATAGCCACGTGTTTCAGCTTCCACAGCATAATTTAAGTTTAAGAAAACAAAAACTCAGTGGTGGCTGAAGGAGAAACACCCAAACGGTTTTATTAAGGTGAATTGAAGTGATGTGTAAATCTTATTGAAGAGTAATAGTTCTGTGCAGAGTGGTAAGAGAATAGAATAGAATTCAGTTTGAGGTCAATCAGATATGGAACATCAGGGAGTAAAAACAGAGGTCTATGAGTGTAGCATATTGCTGATTATGAATGTTATTGAATCAGGTGTTTAAAAGGCCTGAACATTCATAAGTGGAAAGGATATAAGGTGAAACCATTTTAAAGTAAATGTAATATAGATCTGTATTAAAATCCCCTATTAAACTGGTTGGGTGAGTGGAAGCAGGGAGCAGAGAATTTATTATCAGAATATTGTGAGCAATTATGGTGGTACTGGGAGGGATAAGGTGTGAATCAATGTATAATATTTTGAATGTTGAAAATAGGCATTGGGAGATGATAATAAGACCTGTGCATGCTGATTGTAGTGAAATATCTCTGGAGCAGGCACAAAAGCAATGTCTATTGAGGTAAGTAGCAGGGTCAACCTAAGATCCTCTATATATTTTAGTTTCAAAGTAATCTGAGATAATGGAGCTGTTTACTAGTTAACCATTTGTTTAAGTGGGATAGCTTTGATGAAGAGTTACATATAGGTTCACTGAAAGAGTTGTAATAGTAAGCTCTACTGAATCATAGACTAGATGCTAATAAGATGCAGTGTTTTTTTTATTGAATTCAAGTATGTAAAGGACTTGTTAATTCCATGGACATTGCCACAATTATCTGTAAAATTAGTACATGCCAGTATGAGTTCATCATCAAAGACTTTTGATTTCTTACTGTGGTGAGCATTTTTTGGACATCCAAGTTTTCTTTTTGTTTCATTAGAGATTGAGGTTTGAGGTGACATACATACAGGTGAAAGATATGAAGAGATTGCTTCCATTATTTGCATGGATGTTTTATTTATTATGGTATATGTACTTTGTGAAAAATCTAAAAGATCAATAGTTGTAAAAGATGAGGTTGCTTCAGGTATTTCAAAGGTGTTTTGGAAAATTGAGTTAGAGAGATAAGTTGTTCAGACCTTGAGGCTGAGACTGGCTGTGTAAAAGACATGGAGTGTAATTGAGCCTTTTCATGAAATTGTATGGTATGGTTGAAGTTAAGATGATTTCTGGAGGTGAATTTGGAGAATTCCATGGCTCTTTGAATGTTTGGGAGTTTGATTGTAACTGGAGAGAGATGCTGTGCTTGATATAACTGAAATCTGTTACATTGGGTCACTAGATGCCTCTACTACTCACCGGAATAACACTGCCATCACCACCAATGGCTATAAATTTCAAATACAACTTCACTCAGACCTTGATCCTAATACAATTTCAACACAAATTCTAGACCAAGAAGCTATACTATTACTATAAATCTGTTGGTGTTATTATTATTTAAGAATGAGTTTCAGTTCATTTCTTGCATTTCACTAAAAAAAAAAGTAAAGAAAAGTTACAGTAGAGAATATTTTATTTGGAAATCAATTTTCAGTTTTTTAAAATAATTACAAAATCCAAAAATTGCCACATTTTTACTATATCTGGTAACATCTATGTGCAGCAAGTAGTCATGGACAAGTTCCTCTTTTCAATAAAAATAAGGATCAGTGTTTACCTAACATAGTTGAATTACATAAAAAAAGATAATCAAATATTTACATCTACTTGTACACATACATATATAATAGAACAGCCATACAATAAATTATTATAGAATAAAGGCCTCTCTAATGGACTCTCAGAGAGGAACTGTGAAGGATAAATTATTACTCACCAAGCTTGGAGCTTATTACCAATTGATAATGGTGAGAATTTAGACAATATTCTATTATTGCTTTACTCCCTATATAGAAATAGTTAAATAATGGTTCACTGATCAAAATTTAATGAGAATTGAGTAGATTAAGAGTCACTAATCTGGAAAGCCTAATTACAACCTTAAATACATCCCCAAGTTTTACCCAAAGTCTGGATTTAAACCTTAGTCATGATCAGGAAAGCTGAAGCATTATCTCTGCACCACAAGACTTAAGTATATTATATTTATGAATGTAAGAGCAAATTCTAATAAAGTATATTTAAAGGTTTCAAATATTTTTTATTGGTATCATATACTGCTATATAAGAAATTCATATTCAATTCCTCATCTGAAAATAATTTGTATTTTAGATTCAAGAAATTTAAATTCTATTTGTACTGTAAATTGGATATAGAAAAGAAAATTCTGATTTTCAATAAATAATTCAGTTTCTGATTTTTAAAAAAAATACAAAATATAGACATTTCTGCACTGGCAAAGCATTACTTGTATGAAAAGACTACCAGCATTTGATGATTGGTTAAAAATTAGAAATTTCATATAATGTTGCCAAAATGCTGTATTTAATTATATTACAAAAATATTTCTTAATTCAATTAGAAATGAGTACAAGATGAATTCTAAGAAAATAAAGCCAATTACTGAAGGTTTTGACAGGTTTATAAATGTAGATGATAAACAATCAACCTGAAAGCTATCAACAATATCAACCTGTAGTCAATGCAACTCCTTTAATAACAAAGATGATACCATGTTTATTTATAATCTGATATATTATGTAGACAGGAAAGATTGTGATTTGACCAATGAATGTGAGATTAATAATGCAAAGAAGTTTAATCAAATCTTATTAAACAAACCAGGCAAATGTAATCTGTTCTGAATGCAAAAGAATAGTCATTTATAACTTCCAAATTTCATACAAAGTATATATTTACTAAGACAAAGTCAATTACCTTCCTTGGTCAAGTTGCAATCTTTAGTGTCTATATAAATATATCAGATTATAGATAAATGTATCAACTTTATTGTTAAAGGAGATTGTCTTGGCTATGGGTTCAGATTATTGATAGCTTAAGGATTGGTTGGTAAGATGAATTGGTCATATCTATAGTATAAACTAATAACCATAGTACAATATATATGCTTTTGAAAGCATACTTAAGTGAGCATAAAATAATCTGATATTTTTAATTTTTATTATTTGGTGCAGTTTGATGAGAAGTGGTTAGTAAGCATGATGAGGTTTGCCATAATATTGATCATGCCTGACTTATACTCTGGCTTTTTTGATAAATCTAATTAAATTTTGTTTATGCAATAATTATTAATATAGTGATTTATATACATATAACATATTGTGGAAGGAAACTATTCTTCACAAATGTACGTTAAAATAAATACTTACTCTCCTGTCAATATTTAAAAGTATATGTAATCCAACTATGCTTAGAGATTATTTTTTAAATAACTAAATGTTTATTGACTGTGCTTGAATTTAAGTATTGATCTTTTTGCAAGCCTGATTTTTAAATCAGCAAATTACTTGTACAAGTTCAGATTATTATATATATATATATATATATATATATATATACCTATATATATTGAACCTTATATATATATATATATATATATATATATATATATACAACAAATAAGGTTCAATATTGCAGGTAATTAAAAACCTTTCTTTTCTCCATAATATATAAACAGAACTTGTACAAGTAATATGCAGATTTAAAAAGCAGGCTCACAATAAGATTAAGCCCTAAATTCAAGTATGGTCAATAAATGTTGGTTTACTTAAAAAATAAATTGTAATCATAGATAACTACCTATGCTTTTAAAACATTTAATGATGGAAAAGTGCATGCCCATTTTATAGCTCATATATGAGAGTAGTTTCCTTCCACAATATCTCATTTTGTTTATGTATATAAATATACTAAGGAATATTTCTCATAAATCTTAATTTGTAAAATAAATAAATAGAATGTATTTATTTCAACTGTGATATTTAATAATATTTTTAAAATGATTAATCTATTAAAGTAAAAATTATCAGATTTACCATAGCTTTGGTTTATTGTTGTACAATTACTTTTCAACTTTTGATTAATGTTCGTTTGTCACTACTTCAGTTTAATTGATATTCTTATGTGTTTTTATTAATGGGAGATACTTTTGGATTAGAAGATTTGCATCTGATATAACTCATCCAAATCTCTATAAATCTGTAAAAAATAAATAAAATTTAAGATACAGGCAGATGTTGACAGTATATTTCTCTTTATTTTATCTATGCCTATAGTGAGATTATTATGTATAGAGCTCTTTAAGGCTAAAACAATGAAATAACAGTATGTGGATAATACATAAATAATATTTGAGATATACTAATGATATTTTGATTCTGGTTACTGACAATAAGAAATTAGTACTGAATACCACATCCATGATTGTAAACCATGCCAATAATAATCTCCCCATCCTCTCCTTAAATAGATATATTATAGGTTTATAAATAAAATTTTAATATCTGGTTTCCACTGTAGCCATTAATAGTCAATGTTCCAATAAATATTACATGATCAATACGTATAGTGAGTTTTGCCTGTTTTAATAGTCAATGTGATCAGAAAATATTCAGAAGAATTGCAATAGTAAAAATAACAATGACAGAACTATTTCAAGAACCACCAAATTAAAATTCACCAATTGTCTTTTTTTTCTTCTAATGGATACCCAAAACTTCGAATGAAAACAAGATGGATGCTTTTGAGATGTTAAAGAATTGGAGAATAATTATAATTATCTATATTAAAGGACTAATGTGTCTATTTTAGAAGTGTTAAAGTCAACAAAGGATTGTTGATGTTAATAAGAGGACTGATAATAATATATTTTAATCACATTGTGAGAATTTCCAATATTGATTAGTCCATCATGCCATGGGATATTAAATTTGTCTCAAAACTAAGTGGTATGAAAAAGTCAACTAACTTCTTCAATTACATTTCTTCAAAAATGATGGTATCATACCATCAGAGTATTTGCTTTTTTCTTTACGATTGATGAAGAACTAGTAATTCTGTTATACTCAATTATGATAAAGAACTACAATGATTTAAGTGTATATAAAAAAACAACAACCCAGAAACATATTTGCATCATAAATGATTTAGAATCATTTAAGAATAAATACGTATAGCAATTAACAGTTGTCATCTCTCGTTTTATTTTGAATATTTATAATTTTAATAAAATTAATAATTTTGAATAAATGGCGAATTTAAATATACAGTATATATATATTTTTGAAAAAAAAGTAAAAAAAAAATATCAAGCACTACCAAACAATTTATCATTTATACAAATGTGTGAGAAAAAATAAATAAATATATATTTGACCTATAAAAAAATGTGTAAGGAATTAAAACGATTGCAACAAAAGTGTTAGATCTCTATAAAAGTTTGTAGTATAAAAAAATGATATGAATGAATTAAATTCAATTTTTCTCAATTGTCCGCTTCACTTCAATGTAAATAATGCTGTAGAGAGCACTTAGTTACTTGTATTCTGTTTCGAAGTTATGTCTGTCATTACTTATTCTAAATAATATCTAATGATATGACTGGTGTTAGTTATTAAAACTCAAGACAATGTCATCTTACATGAAATAAGATTCCACTCAGTCAAACATTGCAAGACTTGGAGATAAGCGAATATTTTTTTTGTTTTAAAAGTTTCTCCTTTAAGAAAGAAGTGACATCTAGAGGAACGTTTTGCAAATAAATTCACGAAAATAAAATTTACCTGTGTGTGTATATATAAGTATTGATATAATTGTTAATAATAAGACTTATTTAGAATAAAAAATACATGTACTGTCATTATGCCAACTAATTGAAACGCATATTTAATTTCTCCATTAGTTTGCATATCGCCTATCATTTGCATTTCTCACCGAATTGTCAGCCCAATTCAATTATATATATTCTATTCATCAGATAAAAAGTATAAATGTTAAAAACTCATTTCTGATTATTTAGCATTCTTTTTTTAAACAGTGCAACATCTACTTTAAATAAGCCACGATAGGCAAATACAATTCCAGCATTATTTTATAGATTTAAATAGATAAAAGACAACGTTTAACAAGCTAGGCAAATAATGAATAGTGAAATTTTATGGTTTTTCTTTCTCGTTTTGCTATTTATCTATCCCCCCCCCCCCCTAGATACCCATTTACTGATCAATAATATAGATGGGCAGCTAAATTAAATATGGGTGGTTATCAGAAAAAAAAATGCTGAGGTTGTTGAGAATTATGTTAATTACTATAACATGAGACAATTCATATACACACCCAGACATATATATATATCCTAATAGAAAATCAAAGCTACAGATTATGTCTAAATAAAATTTATCTAATTTTAACGTTCTTTTTTTTTAAAAAATATAATATTTTTAGAGTAGTGTATTCAGTTCTTTGCTTGATCCGCAGGCTTAATGACTCCATGTATGTATAGCTTATTTTATCTTCTAAAAGTCTCTTTCATCAGATTGAAATTTTTTACCCATTCTTAACCTTTTATTTGATTTTTTTATTTATATCACATAACTATTAAATTCAGTCAATTGGATATGCTTACACACTATCAATGAGAATATGTTTTAAACAATGATTTAATCAGGAAGATAAGCTTCATGTTTAAGTACTCTTAGGTTTTCAAGATCTTTAGTAATATTACAGAATGTTAACAACCCCTTTTTTCTCTGTCATACATACATAGAACAGAAGAGACAACCTCTGAGTATTGTTAACAAAAACAATTGAACTGCCATCTAGTTGGTGTAAATTCAATCAACTTTTATAGTAAGATAATGATCACTTCCTTCTACGTGCACAAGATATTATGTATGAAACTGATTTAAACCAAAATATCCACAATATTTAATGCAATTCAGACTTGACTCAACTGCTACTTAAATTTTTACAACAGCGCTAGTTCTGCTCATTTTAAAACGGTAAACAAATTATTTTGATAAATTTATAATGATAAAATATTACAATGCTGTCTTTCTGAATATCATGTTATCTAGTATTGTAGTATTCTATTATTACAAATTTTATGCAAGATAATTTATTTGTAGAGTTTGAAAATGAGTGAAAATAACTCTGTTCTATAGAGTTAAACAACAATCAAATCGAATATCATCACCACCATTTTCAACCATTATTGAACCATTGCAGGATCAAATTTTTCCAAATTTAATCCAATTTCTCTGATCATTAGCATTTTTTCTGCATAAAACACACAACAGACTTCTTTATTTCATCCATCCATCTTTCTTATGGTTCCTTTTTGGGTCTTTTAAAATCTCTTGAAATCCAATTTAAAACTTCAACTATCCATCTATCATCATCTCTTCTAAGAATATGTTCTACCCAGTTCTATTTAAGTCTCTTAATTCTTTGAATAATGTCAGTGATACCTGTTTGTTCTCATCTATGAATTTCATTTTGATATTTTCCTGCTACTCCTAATATACATCTCTTCATATTTTGTTGAATAGTCTGAACTCTTTGCATCACTCTTCTGTTAAGTGTCAAAGTCTTATATCCGTAAGTAAAAACTATTAAAACACATCTACAACAACACTGCTTTTAAGACACATAGACATATTTCCATTTAATATTATTTCTACCAAAAAAAAAAACACACACAAGTTTAATTATATGATTAATTTTAGTCATTTTCTACATTTATAACCCGACCAAGATATTTGTAGCTTTTAATTCATGATTAGCAATATTTATCTCAGAAACTCCATTGAAGATTACTTCAGTTTTTTTTACCATTTTTTTAAATCCTACATTCTTATCTTCATCTCATTGTTTACACCACATTTCCTGAAGCTCTGAAGCATTATTTGTAAAAACAACTACACTGTCTGCAAAATCTGGATGATTTAAATAACCACCATTTGCTTTCATTATTTTAGCTACCCATTTTAGCCCACAAAATTGGTGTAAAATGTTTTGAAGAATTATGTAATCATCCTGGTATAAACTCTTTTAAATATTAATTTTCTTAATATCATTATGTAATCTAATATTACTGTTGTTGCATTTTGATAAATATTCTTTAGAGTATAACAATATCCTGGGTTTATATCTAGATGATCCAAAGCTTTAATCACTGTGAGAATACTTATAGAATGAAATGTCTATTCATAATCTATCAATCCAAGTTATAATGGCAACTCATATTCATTGCTCCTTTCTATAATTTTTCAATATCTACACCCACTGTATTAAAATCAGTTTTAAATGTAGCTTGTCCTTTGATTTGTTTAGAAGGCAAAGTTCACTTTGGATGAGTCATAATTATTATAGTAAAAATTTGTATAAAATTCTAATAGATTTGTCATTTCTAATATCTTTTTTATCATCTTTTTTAACTATCACTATTCTTATAATCTTCTGGTACAACTTTATCATTTTTCTATTTCTTCACTTGCTTTTTTTAAAATATCAATAATAATTCTATCAAATTCTGAAAATTTCTCATTATTTATCTAATTTCTTCATTTAAAATACCTGACAATTCAGATGTAATAATTTTAGGGATATCTTGTGATATCATTTTTCTTTTTTAGTAATAGTTATTTTTTCTTCTTATTGATGAAACAACTTTTCTTCCATCATCAAGACATTTCTTTTACATTTTTGAGATTTCATTTCTCTTTTATAGCTTTTCTTGGCAATTCTCAATTATATATATTTATATCAATATTATTTTTCCTTTCTTTTTACAAACTCTAGTTATTCAATTCTTCTTAATGGATTATTAAAAAAAAATATATTACTTCTTTTCTTTATACATGGTCTTCTTTGAATAGAAGATTTAATCTTTAATGAAGTATCAGTCAGATTTGAACCATCTTCAAAAATCAGTTATTTAAAAATGATTTGCAAATTCTAATTTAAATTCATTGAAGTGCTTCTGAAAATTAAAAATATCATCTGATAATACTGTTTCTTTAATAGTTTTCATTTCTCTAGTTTTGCATTAATTGATGATCCTTTCCTGTGTTGAATTTATTAAGAGCACTATAATCTTGAAATACATATTTTCTATTACTCAAAATATATTCCAATCTGTTCCACCTTCATTTGGATACTTCCATGTCAATTTCTGCTTAGTATATTTTTCTTAAAAAATTATAATATACAATTTTTCTTTTTCTGTGAACTCCACATGACTGTATCTTCTCTCATTTCTACCACCATAACCAAATTTACTTATAGCACTTTCATTTTTTTCAGTAATTTACCAATTCTAACATTAAAGTCTCCTATGGCAATTTTAAAATATTATTTGGTTTGCTCAAAAGCATTTTGGTCATGCATATATAAAATCTATTTCTTTATTATGATGATCACTTGTTGGAGCATAAATCTAAATAATCTGCATTTGAAATCTTCAATTAATTTGAATAGCTAATTTTGCCATTCAGTCTGATATACTATTGAGTTCATTGATATTATTCTTCCACATTTTATTTACAATGAATCTCACTTCATTTGTGTTTCCAATATTTGTGCCTTTGTAGTAAAATACATGTCCACATTTTAATATTAGACAGTTCTTCTTCCAATTCAAGTAATCTTCACTCAAAAAGTGATCTGCAGTTGTAAATATCTGATATAAGGTCATCATTAACTAGCATCTTGGGACTACATTTGGGTAGTTTTTAACACTGTCTGTCATTGGCTTCCCAACCCAGCCTTGACTAGTGATTGTTTCCTGAGAATAAGAACCATAATTTCATCGTGTCTCTCATGAAATATTCATAAGAAAAAAAATCATTTACATGCACAATCATATTGCTTTCAAGAAAAGTTCAACTGATAATTTAATTTAAAAATTGTCAAATGATTAAGATGAAAAACTGTGACATTTCTTGATCTTAATTTTTAGAAGTAACTTAACACACTGGTTGACTTGTGTTGGTAATCAGCTTATTCATATTTGTTTACCATATGAATAATCACATAGTAATAACAGCTCCAATGTAAAGAACATATGAGATGGATATTAAGAATTTACTCTGATCACCTCCTAAGTCCTCAAAGAGGAATAAAAGAGTTTTCTTTCATTTCATAATATACTGGATGAGATATAAATTGCCTTAAATATCATGGCTGATTTAATATTTACTCCTCTAGTTCTTATGATTCAAATTAATTCCTATATAATATCTTGAGGAATGCAAAAAGAAACAAACTTTTTTCTTTCTGTAAACATTTGATTATATTTAATACATCTAGAAGGCAGTTCAATTATTTATATTAATAGTGCACAGAGACTGTTTCTTTGGGTGATAAATATTTCCTAGCATTGTAATATTCTATTGTTATATATATTGGATGCAAAATAATTTAATAGCAGAATTTTAAAATGAGTAGAAGAAGCTCTGCTTTGTTAATTTAATTATCAATTAAATCAAATATAAATTGTCTTAAATTTCATGGTTGATTTACTATTCACTTTTTCTGGTTGTTATGATTTTAATTAACTTATCATATAATATTTTTGGCAAGCAGAAAGAAACAGTTATTTTCTAATTAAAAAAAGTTAATAGAATTTTCAGCAACTAGAGAACAATTCAATCATTATACTGATAAGGTTTGGAAATTGTTTATTTGGCTGTTCTATATTTTCTAGCAATTGTATTCTTCTATTCCTATGTATACAGACACACACACACACACATATAAATCAAGTCAGATGTCACATGACCTAATTTAAACTTCTGACTTGGATTTTTTTTTGTAATTTTATTTTTTGCTATTAAGGTTTTGGTGATTTTATATTGCTAAAGCTATTAATATATGGTGCATCTGAACTTAGTTCAGTCCCATATGGCTATTTAAGTTAGATAGTTGGATTGGAAGACATATGGATGTCTGAAAATTTCAGACTTTCTACTTAATAGTTGTCCATTAGATAAAGTGCTGGGCTTCTCCTGGTATTTTTAATCTAATGCTTGAATATCCTCACACCTCACTGAGAAGCCAGTAGCAGAAACAGGTCTGGAGTTAGGGATATTCTGCAAAGCTTGTTAAGAGCTTATTTATGAGCTCTTTACATAATATATATAAAACAAAATTAATTTACAGAAATCCTGATCAGAATTCCATAATCTCTTAAGTTATTGACCAATAAAAAATGTTATTAAACGATTTAGAACTATATATGTGCATTTATTGGAAATATATTTAAATCTTAAAACCAATGGTTCACAATAATTGTATTTAAAATTAAACTATCACTTTTTATGATAAGTTATAGATAATTTATGCTTTTACTTCACCTGATAATTGGAGGTCAATCTGTAGCTTATGATATTATAGATTTTAATTAGAAAAGTTATGAAATAATTTAAATGGCTAAATATTCCCCTCCATGACAATACTTATTTGCTACATATATACTGTAATGATTAGAATGGTTAGCGTATGTATGCTGAAATGCCATAATAGATATAAATAGACAATCTATTCCTGAGTGCCAATAGATTACTATGCTTATTTAGTGATGTACCATATAGCATAAAGCAAAGATTTTGTTTGGGATCATTACAAATTATTTAGGAAATTATGATAAATGAAATACATCATGAAAAAGCATTTAACTTTTCAAATTTTAGAACCTTCATTATTTTGATAAAAAAATAACACAAGATAAGATAAAATAATAATTTATTAACAATAATAAAGGCTGATTTTGAAATAAAAATTTAAAATAATTAATTTTAGAAGGTGGGTTATTCTTATAACAAATAATCCAGCTAAATAACGGATTAGCTCTTAAAAATAAAATCTGTATTGAAGATAAAAGAAAATTTGACATTAATTAGATTATGTTCACCAATAATATTTCATATCTCTTTTGAAATAAATCATAAACAAACAATCACTATACTTGGATAACATGTTTATCCACAATGTTGCCAGATAAAAAATAAACACATGATTTTCATACACTTAAATTTTATGAAATAAATATATCAAAATTTTGCTAAAAAGTTTTTTTCAATAAAATATCATAAATGGTTCTCTTTAAAAAAAATAAATATAAAATACTATAATAGATAGAAGAATAATCTTATGCATGCTGTATCAGATTTGCAATAAATAACTTTACTATGGGCTAATGAAAATTGTTATTTTTCTCCAAATAATGATTTGATAGTACATTTAATATGACACATTAATGATATGAGGTTCATAAAATAAATAAAATATGATTAAGAATAGTATTAAATTGATTTACTTACAGCAATTGTTGCATAAATACTTGAATATAAAAATTATATCTTAAAATCCATATGCACAATTCTGAGTTATCCATACTTGTGGAAACATATTTAAAATGTTTATATATAAATTGAGTGATAGAAATATTATGAGACATTCTTTTTTCTCTAGTAGAGTATTATTCTTTCTCTCTTCCCCTTGCTCTGCTTTGAAAAGTAAAAAGATGGAAAGCAAAATAGATTTATCAAATTATTCATTTTTAACATAAAAAAGGTTTAACTTATTGTATAGTTTATAAATGGGTGATAGATTCATTGTTTTAACATTTTAAATAGGCAATGAAGTGCTAAATTAAAAGTAAAATGTTTCTCAACTCCTGTTATAATATTATTAGCATATAATCTCTGAAAATGAACTGCTAAAAGAAAAAAAAACAAGATTACAGATGCCTTTGATAAACATTTGAAAAGTATTATTTTGAAATATTGTAAAAAAAAAGTATTCTTATCAAGTTTGCAATAAGATAATTTGAAAATCTAAAACTGTAATGTTTTATTATTGTTATATGATTTATGAATAAATGAAAAAGGGATATTCACAAAGCTATTTAAAGTATTATTAGAGAATAGAAAATTATTTTTGAATTTCTTAGAAATAATATTTTCTTTATTCATTAATGAATAATAAAAATATATTATTGATATTTAAATTATTCTCATAAATTGTGTAATAAACAGTGTGATATTAAAAGAATAAACATGTAGAAATTATTTGTGAAAAGCTATGAAATACTAGAAGCTAAGTTCTTTGATATTTGAAATATCATTACTTAAGAATTTTAAAGAAAAGAACAGTATTTATGTGAGAAAATTTCAGAGGAAAATTATAATGCTTTATTTCATT
Source organism: Epiperipatus broadwayi (assembly GCA_028023455.1). Lineage (NCBI taxonomy): Eukaryota > Metazoa > Onychophora > Udeonychophora > Euonychophora > Peripatidae > Epiperipatus > Epiperipatus broadwayi. Next base: position 10,289,797 of record JAQFVV010006222.1, read on the forward strand.
ACTCCTTAATTTATTATATATTTTTCATTAATGAATTACATCTTTACTTCTAAACTTCAGCTTCTAATCTCTGTTATTGCCATTACATAAAATATTGTATACAAATACATACAAATAAAATGATAATAAAAATACACATAACCTGTGGAATAAACCCCATCATAGCTTTGAGAATACGCTTTACTGCAGTTATGACTGAAATGTACAGTGTAGTACTTAAGTTCACAAATATTTACAGTAATAACAAATGCTGAATTTAAATTATTATTTCCATTATATAAATTATATTTAGCTATAGTTATCCATACTTCAGCATTTAGTTACCAGTATTTAAATTGGCACTCATTGTAGGGCATCAAACATTCTGTTCTACAATAGACGAATGATGGTATTTGTATATAAATAGTCCTAACAACATGGTAGCATTGGACAGTTGATTCTACTGTTAAGGAATGATGCAGTATATATGTGAATTAACAGCAACAATCTTGAAGGTTTGAATATTTTGTTTGAAATAAGCAAAGAAAGGAAAATTAATTTAACTCAGTTGAAGAAAAAATGAGTGAACAACAAATAGTTATGGAGTCACTAGAGATCACAGAATGATAACTAATGGAGACTGAGATGGTGGCAGAAGAGGAGAGTTCAAATGTGCAAATGCCTGAGGAGCAGAAGCCCATAAAAGCCACTGTTACATTGAAAATGCTTCTAGCAGAAATAAATAAAAATGAGAAATGATAATGAAAGAGATCAACAAAGAAAAGAAGATAATGAAAAAAGTGATCAAGAAAGGAGAGCAAGATAATCAACAAAGAAAAGAAGAAATGAAAGAAGAAAGTGCTAAAATATTAGCAGCAATAAATAAAAATTAAAAAGAAATGATGGAAGTTTATGTTCAAATTTGAGAGGAAATGAAAGGAGCTTGTCTTAATTAAAGAAGAAATGATGATTAAATGTGTGGATGAACAAGTCCAGGAAAAAATGGAATTCATGGAAGTGTTCAAAATATGGTACATGAAGCCATTTGAATGTACCAGGATAATGTCCAAGAAACAATCTTAAGCATAGGTGAGCTGAAAGTGAAGGATGAAGAAAATATTAAGAACTCTTCTGAAGAATGATTCCCCTTCAAAGAAATAGTTGTTATCATTAATGATATGAAAGCAGAGCAAAATAAATTTAAGGAGTATGTGCAACAACATCAAGAAGAAATCCAAAGTTACATGAAGAATGCAGTTGTACCAGGAAAACAAGATGACATAGTTGTTAAAAGTCAATACAAATGTAATGAAAATTTAAAAAGTATTAATCAATTTCTGAAAATTAAAATATTTAGAGATGATACAGAAGAAACACCAACTGAGCATTTGAATAGTTTAAAGAGTTACTTCAATCTGAATCCACTCATTAAGAAAGAACAAGTAGCCATTGTATATAATAATATGAATGGGCTGGCTAAGAAATAGTAGAATACACTAATAAGCAAACCAACTACTTATCCAGAGTACAAAAAGCAAAATTTTAAGTAAATTCTGGTTTGAAGATAGGCAATAAGCAATAAAATTTCAAATTATGCAGAAACCATTTTGAATCAAAGGGTGTGAGAACAAAACACAATTTTCTAGAAGGCAGATTGCCAGATTGTGAACATTATCTGCATGTGGAAAAATGGAGAGTCAAATAATCAGAATCATAAGACATAATTTATCTTTTAGAATTAAGAAAACGGTTATTATCATAGACAGAAAAACTATTGAAGAGGTAGATTTTTTGAATGCTGTAGATATGAGATACTGTAATCAAAATGAAAAAAGCAAAGTTTCTATGGTAACCCACCCACTATTCAAGAAGACAGATATATCTATTGGTAACATAAAGACTGACTATAATCCATATACCAGCTATATAGAAATCAAGTGAGGAATAAAAGAAATTATGAAGATGATAGAAGAACAAAAGTGAGACTGTACTTCAGAAGTCAGTCTGAAACACATCTAAAAGTTATTAAGAAGCAATCATCATACTTATCTACTACAAAGATGCAAATGGAAAACCTATAAAAAGGGGGAATAAGTAGAAAGATGCAGAGCTAAAAAGAAAACAGAAGGAATTTCATGTCAGCAAAAAGCAATTACTAAGATTCCAGATGAGGCAAAAATTGAAATAAAACGTAAGCGGTTACCAACCTCATCACCACTTAGAGTTTATTTTGGCAGACCTGAAATCTGACATTAAAGAAAAATAAAAGGACAGTTTAATTATTAGTGACTCAAGAATTCATTCAAGAATTAGTAACATTGGAAAAGAAATAATGTTTATTTTTATACAATAATGGAAATATCTTTTATTTTAAAAAATGTATTTTGATAAAAAGTCTAAAAAAGAAATCTCTTTTACTTCTTATATTGTGATAGAAAAAAAGAAATGGAACAATGTGTTACAAAAAAGATAACGAAAAATATTTATTTGCATACTTTTCCATTTCTTATAAATAAATTTATTGAATTTACTATAAAGATATTCCCAAAAGAATTGCGATAAAATATTTAAAATGTTTATATGTAAATTAAGTGAGAGAAATATAACAAGAGATTTTTTTTTCCTCTAGTAGAGTATTATTCTTCTCTTTTCCTCCTGCTCTTCTTTGAAAAGTAAGAAGATATGCTTTTAAATTATTGTATAAATGATAAAAGTAAAGAAGATTCATTGTATTAAGGTTTTAAATGGACAATGAAGTCCTAAATTAAAAGTAAAATGCTTAGTAGTTCCATTCTAGTGCAATTATTGGATCTATAATTCCCTCTCAACTCTTGTTAAAATATTAGCATATAAACTCAAAAAAAACAACAAAAAAAACAGACTGCTTAAAAGAAAAGAATAAGAATGCAAACATCTTTGATAAACATTTAAAAAGTATTACTTCAAAATATTGAAGAAAATAAAAGTTTTATTATCAATCTTGAGGTAAGATAATTTGAAACATTAGTGGTCAAGAGGTCAGTGACAGCTGCTTTACAAGCAGTTGTCCAGGATTAGTGGGTTCACTTCCCGGCTGATGCTTTGACACATGAGGAAAAAAAGTCTAAAACTGTAACATTTTATTATTGTTATATGAGTTACAAATAAGTGAAGAAAAGACATTCACCGAGCTTTAAAGTATTATTAGAGAATAGAAAATTATTTTCAAACTTCTTTGAAATATTATCATTTTTTGTATTTATTAACAAATGACAGAAATATGTTATTGATACTTGAATTATTCATGTAATAAATTACATAATAAAGTATGGATATTTAAAGAGTAAATTTGTAAAAATTATTTGTGAAAAGCTATGAAATATTAGAAGCTAAGTTCTTTGTGTATTTGAAATATCATTATTTAAGAATTTTAAACAAAAGAAGATAGACAAACTTTTATTTATGGTCTTTCAAAAAAATAGTATTTATACAAAAAAATTTCTGAGGAAGACTATAATGCTTTATTTCATTACTCATTAAGTTAATATAATTTATTTCTAAAATTCAGTTTTTTTTCTCTCTATATTATTATTGTTACATAAAATATTGTATACAAATACACACTTGCAAATAAAGTGATAATAAGAAAATACACATAACCTGTAACCCCCCCCCATAGCTTTGAAAACATGCTTTTCTTATAGCTATGACTGAAATGTAGGTACCTAATTACATAAATATTTAGAGTAATAACAATGCTGAATTTGAATTATTATTTCTGTTACATAAATTATATTTAGCTATAATTAGCCATACTTCAGCATTTAGTTACCATTACAATATATATATATATATATATATAGTTACCCTCCCCCAACACCTCTTCTACCTTTCCTATCAACAAATACCTGGGGGTGCCAATTCTATTGATCACAGAATAAACTGCTAGTCTGATCTTGCTTTAAAATTATTAATGAGACTCTTATAATACTGTCCTACCTTAGCTTAGCTCATCTGGGGGCTACAGAGATCTATAAAGTGTAAAATATATACTAGATATGGGAGGAAACATTATAATTAATAGGAATAAAACATCTATTAAGTTTTAAAACAAATAAATAATTAAAATTGGTAAAGTTCTACCATATAGTCTATACCACATCTCCTCCCATCATCCACATGCATTGAACAACTTCTACTGTGTGATAAATATAAATTAATAAAATAAAGATGTAATACTGATTAACTATATTGTATAGTAAGTTAGAATTAAATACAAAATAAAATATAACACTATTTAACTTTTAATTATATAGTAATTCAAAATAAGTGACTGAATTAATGTTTAATCTAAATTAATAAGGAAATATCTCAGAGAATTAATTTATTGCATGGTTTAATTTTAAATCTATACTTTCTAACAACTATTGATTACTATCATAAAAGTAATGACATAAATTAAGCATTATCCTCATAAAAATGGTAGTAGTTATATAATGAAAGAAATAGGGTGCGTTTTGATTTCAATTCATCATCTAAATAATAACTAAGTAATAAAATTTAGTGTTTGGATCAAGAAAAGCAACATCATCAGATCTGGACATATTCATCATTAAATTATGGAATAGTGCAATCATATCATATTCGATACATGAGTGTGTGTACATGTGTGGAAATATAGACACAAATGCATGTCAAAGAAGAATTCTGAACAAAGCTTTAAATAACTAAAACATTTATTACAAGATAATTAAATAAACATTTGGTTTTCTAGTTTATGCACATATATATGTTTTGGGATAATTCCAACATCAATGATTAAATAGTCTACATGAAAACAAACAACATAAAAACAAGCTTTCTGTATTTTATTTTAACATATGCCAACTATCAGTCCATTTTGATAAGCTTTTGAGAAGAAACATTATAATACCAGCACCAAAATAATAAAACATGGAACTAAACTTCATGGTATTTTACTTATAAAATATACTCAAGCTATCAGTCAATTCTGATAAACTTATGACACAGAAACATTATAATACTACACTAAGGTAACTAAGTATGAAATTAACCTTTTGGTAATTTACTTCAAATACTCATACATTACCAGTCAATTCTGATATGCTTATGGAAAAGAAAATTATTAAAACACCACACCAGAATAATTAAACATAAAATTATTTTGTATTTTATTTCCACTATACCCAAGGTATCAATCAATTCTGATAGCCTCATGAAAAAGAAAACTATTAAACACTGTCACTAAAATTATGAAATGTGAAACTAAAATTCTTGGCATTTTTACTTCAAATACACATTAAAATAATATAAGAGGGGTTTAAATTTATGAGTAAGAGGTCAGGCTATCCGTCACAAATCAAATGGATAATTTTATTGGATGGCTACACTTTTGTTTCTTCTTCTTGTTCATTCAAAATGAGGGTGAAACATTATGAGAGTTGATGCTATAAAACCTAAATAATTAATATAATATTATTTGAAACAATAATTAAAGAGTTACACATTAATTATGGATTTATGCATGCATCTGAATTATGATACCTGCTATAAAATAATTAATATAGTTAAATCCAATCAGTTTACTTCTGAAATTGGGATAAATGTCACAATACAGATGATGACCATGGCCAACCAAGCTTTAACATTATTTCTACTTCAGTTGTTCTGTGAGAAAAATCAATTCTATCTTTCTTTTCTTTTCTTGGCTATGAATAAATGATTAGAAAGCATTCCACATAAATACATGAAGAAAAAATACTTACTTAACTCTAATCCTTTAAATAACCCAAAACACAGTGACTCCATATCCAAATTCTGAGGCTTAAATGCTGGTGTGGACATGGTCTCATCACCGGAAAATAGGGAAATACACTACTTGACTTCACATACTATAATTATCATAAATACAACTACTTAATCTGGAAACATAATCCACTCCTGACAAATATTTCAAAAAACTAAGGGAGAGCTCTCTCAATCCCTGACAATGCAATATATAATCCACTCAAGATGAATATTTTAATAAACTAAGGGAGAGTTTTCTCAATCCCTAGCCACTAAATACATTTCAATCTAAGCATAAAAAATAATAAATTCACTTTTAAACAAATCGTTAATCTTTCCACTTCTTTTTGGCACATTTCATCATCCAAAACCAATGGAAATTAAATTATTTTTATTTTTAATTCAACAATTACATAACTGGATCAAATAACAGTCAGGTATATAAGCATAATAACACAAATAATTTCAAATCACATTTTATAAGAAATATTGTAATGGCATTAATTTATAAGTCCTAAAAAAAATAATGAATAAATCTCTCATTTCCAACAAGTATAATATTTTAACTTTGAAATATAATTATTATTATTAAATAAGCAAGACAAAATAACTCTTTAGTGTATTTGGCATTAGAACAAATTGAAACAAAATGTCTGATTTGGGACAAACAACAAATCTTTAAATTTAGAGTAGAATAATTATTAAGAAATAAACCTCATAACTTCTTAAAAATGCAAAGATAAACAATAAATTTTATGTTACTACCCCTTCTCAAAAATGAGCTGTTAACTACTAAATAGCAAACAAATATTTCTATTGCTAGCACATGCATATAGAAATGCAAGTACATAATAAAACTATATTAAAATAACCATTAATTCTTGAAGAAAGAAATAATAATCAAATAATAAAAAAATCATAAGACAAATAATTAATCTACCTATCTATCAAATGCTAACAAAAATAATAATACTTTTTTTCTTAGCTGGAGTGAAAAGTTCATTTATAATCTGTAGATGACACATCTTAGTCATGTACGAAAATGATGATGATCATTTGTATAATCATAAATATGGATACACATAACAATGTCCTGCAGGGAGATAAATAATATTAATTGGGTCCAATTTAAAAGCATTTCAAAGTTCTTAGTGACAGCTAATGGATGGTGGCAAATAAATATTTATTACAGCATAAGCAGAGCAATAATTTATTATTTAATTCATTAGACTTGTTTAAGCATTTGTTCTAAATTTTCAAAAAGTTATTCACTAGACAAATACTACTCAGTTCATAACATCCATTTAAATTCATGTGAGTTTATTAATAATATACTTTTAAAAAAAATCAAATGCAAATGAGGAGAACGATAAAATAAAAGGAATTCATATCCAGTTCCATGCTCTTCTATCCGTTCATTTATCAGCACATTTAGAGATAAGTTAATAATTCATTATTTATATGTCACACATTTAGTTTCTTATTTCCAGATACAAAATGGTTAGGTAATATATTTTATCAATAATAATAATAATAATAATAATAATAATAATAATAATAATAATAATAATAATAATAATAATAATAATAATAATAATAATAATAATAATAATAATAATAAAGCAGGTTAGAATAAGTTATCCACACACATTCTTCCATTTAATTTTTATTCCTTTATAGCTAGCAAAAATTATCAACAAAGAGTCTCTGAAGTGTTTTATGAAAAAGTTCAGCATAAATATTCCAGAATAATAATAAAATTCACACATTCCAGTTATTTCTTTAGTGTTAGAGACTAAATGTAGGTAAATTGAACTTATAATATAAACACACATTTCATTTGCTTCTTTAATATTAGAAATAAAATTTAGGCAAAATAGATTTGAAATATAAATATGCATTTCACTTATTTCTTTAATATTACAAATTAAAGTTAGGCAAAGCAGATTTATAGTATAGACACGCATACACATCTTCTGAGTTGTTTTCATTCAGAAAATTAATAGAATTTTTATTTTTAAGCTTGAATTATGGAAGAACCAACTTGTAGAAACAAAATTGCACTAATAAAAACTTTCTATGAAGAGAGATTTGTTGGAATCAAAAAAGCCACCTTTTTGTAAAAGTATTCCCCTTTTTATATCAGATTATTACCCAAGTATCTGTTCTCCCACCAATCCAAGGTTATTTAAAAGTTCAACTCTAGAACAACAGTTGCTCCTCTCATTGTACTGGTCTAATTATTTACAAAATATGCAAGAATCTTTCTCTCTTGAAAAAGAAAAAATATTTTGTCTTAAAAAAAGATTAAATTGAATCAAGAATAAAATATGCTGTATTTCCAAAGTAAAAAAATATAATAATAATTATTTTGGCAAATCAAATATTTAATAGTGTATTTATCTGTTGACAATCCACTGGTCTAGTGATCCATTAATTCATTTACAATATGTTTAAGCTGATTATCCAAGCTATTGATTATGAAACCAAATATTTTGCTGAGACATGATATTTGGTAGTCTAATGAAATACATGAATGAAAATGAAATTGAAAGATGGCACAAGCATACATGCACATCTATAAATGCTGTACTACAGGTACTAAACAAATTTCACTAAAATGAAAGTTTCTATGATGATGAGCCAATACATTGCACTAATTACACTATGGACTAAAATATTAAAGCAAATAAACCAGAAAATTACCCAAACATATATCAATACTGTTCTGCAGACAAATAAAACAAACTTGGATCAAACAAAACTAAACTGACAATTTCTGTGACAAGCCAACCCCCTTTCTATCATTAAATACTCACTAAAGAAAAATATTAAATATCTCAGAACTTTCAAATTATATCTGTAAGTGCTTTTAAACAAAGTTTTAGGTTATTAAAAAAAATTAAAATTTCAGATTATTTCATTTTTTTAGTAAGATGCAATCAGTTGTTATGGATACAGTGCTATATAATTATAATTAATATTTTTGGTGCCTAGCCACAAGATTACAATATATAAATTTCTTATAACATTATCCTTATTAAAATGCCTAAATTTAATTAGACAATAATATCAGAAATTTACCTAAATTTAATAAAGGTAGAATTTGGTAAATTTTTTGCTCCAAAATATTGCACATACACAATATATTGTAACAGCTTACATAGATTACACGGTTAAAAACATTTCAAAATAAACATAAATGATCCAAAATGTAAAATCATTGATGGAATTGCAGAGGGAAATTTATAAGAAACCCAATGGCATTCATCATAAGATGCTGCATTGACACCAATAACTTAAAAGACCATCCGAATAAATACATTTTAGATACTCACTGTAAGGTATCGTTACTTACCAAATGTCTATATATTTTGATCAAATATGAAAACTGAAAACATAATTAACCAATAACGAATTTATGCAAGCATCTATACCCAACTTAAATTTAATGCATTTAGAATGTCGAGTATGAATAAACTACATAGTTGCATCTGAAAAGAAAATATTTTATCCCTTATTTAACCATAGGACAAAAGTTTGCAGCTAAACCAACATCAATCCATCTGATATATCGATGTATTCAATGTAATATGAATACGACAGCACAAATATAGGTTAAGAAAAGAAATTGACTCTTGTCCAGATAGGAATATTACATCTATCTGATGAGAAGAGCAATAAAAAAAAACTCCATAGGAAGGGATTGCAGTCCTTTTGCCAAACTTACAATCCCATCCATAGGCAACAGGGGGTGCATAGTGTATACTAGCGATTCTGCCTGTAGCGAACCTCATACTACATCTACTAATTACACTGATATATCCAATCCATTGACCCAATTCAACTATGAAATGACTAACCTAAGATTACCCTCCCCTAATAAAACTTTACAAATCTATATAGCCATTCACGCCCGACTTAAATTTAACATTTATTAATTAGTTTAACGAAACACAGAAATCATAATAAAAACTTAAAGAACAAAAAAAATAAATAAATGGAAATGATTTTACAAAAGAAATACATCAAATAAAATTACTTATTAATAAATTAAGTTGGTCAGATATGATTCTATTGCAATTATTTTAAATATGGAACAGGTTTTAGAATTAAAGTTCTTATTGTTTAGTATACTGGAGTTTTAGAAATATATTTAAAGCTTATTAGAGTTAATAAAGTTTTTACGGTTTTAAAAAGTTCATCTTTATCCATTGCTTGCCATTTGAATGTGAATTCCCATGCCATCCTAAAGAGATTGGTATTCTGTTGGCTGTTTTATTTATTCATCCAGAGGTCTTTTACTTTATCTGGTCCTCAATGTAGAAAATGATAGGTCATTTCTCTTTCTTTTTTAGCAGAACTGAAAAGATTGAAGAGTGCGTCTTTTCAATCCCTTCTCGTTCAACTTCGCACTAACACATATCATCACTGCTATCACACATCTCTTCTCTCTTTCTTGATTCACTTTTTATAGTAGACTTTCCGATCCCGTGGACATTACGTCACGACGATGGTGATGGTCTTTTTTCTGAGGTCCAATTCCATGAAAGATTTCTTTTATTGGCCATTCTGATCCCATTGTTTTTCTCTCCTATCTGACCTTTGCTTATACATTTTAAATGCCCAAGGGCTAGTTTACATTTAACTAATTAAAATAATCATTTCCATTTTATGATTAATTAATGTGTTTTCCAAAATAAAGATATATTTTTATCTCTAAATCTTTTTAAGTTTTTGTTGAAAATTTAGTTTTAAAACTTTTTCTTTTTTTTAAATAAAGTTTCGTTTAATTTCTCATCTGTGCAATCTTATATATATTTTAAAGTTTAGATGATTTAAATTTCATTTTTTTCTAAAAAACAAATTTTTATTTGCGAACTTTATATTTTGATTTAATGTTTAAAAAAAATAAATAATGTAACGGCGTATGTGCCCGTTACAATATATATATATATGCACTTCAATGTTAGAAAAATAAACTTTTTATTTTATGTTGGATAGTGTTACAGCATCAATCTCAAAAATAATAATAAATTTTTGGACAAGGTTAATGCATTTGTTAAAAACAACAGAAAACTATTGCTCAAAGTTAATGAAAATAATAATATTGGCTCTGTAGATATGAACCAATGTTATTGAATATTTTAATGTCAATGTTTAGTCATACAAAAATTACCATAAAAACTTATATGTATTCAAACTCACATCAATGTCATTTTATGATTTATGATATTGGTCAAAGTCTATATTACATAATTTATTATTGGTCTAAATTGTTGGACATGTCTTTTATTATTATACACCAAAGCTAAAATTATGTATTATTAAACATAGGATATATTCCAAATATATTAGGAGAAAAATTGACATTCTTTTAAAAACAATTATAATATATACTAACTTTAAATATCTGTTAAACACTAAAATGTGCCAAATTTATCTTTTAAACTGATTATGTTACTGAGGCACACATCCTCTTAAAAATATTGTTGATGATGAGTGAATGCATTATTAGAGACTTTATTAAAATGTAATATCTATATTTGATTAAATAAAACAATTGTGAAGCATCAGAAACAATGAAAAAAAATTTTTTTAAAGTTTTAATGAATTAGTAGATAAATACAGCCATTTTCAAGTATTATCTCTTTAAATCTTTTATTGAAGTATTAAAAATGATGTAATCCTATTAATTCAGTAAGCAAAACTCTAATAAGATAAATTATTCTTTTGATTATGGGATAATGATGACTTTTTGAATAGATGATAAAAATATTTGAGTATTTTTTAAATGATAATGCAAGAACTCAGATGACTGCAATTAATGATAAATCCATGCTACTAATTTATCTAGATTCAGAGCAAGATGCCGTTTGGTGAAATCTTAAAAATGTGATGACTATGGCACCAAAACTATTAATTTTTTTAAAAGGACTGTATGAATTTACAAAGTTATACCACCTGGTCTATTATAGATGTTTATATAGTTTTAGTTTATATAAAAATATTGCAATAATTATCAAGTATATCATTATTAAATAGATTACTTCCAGTCAGAGAGCAATTACAAATTCATATGGTTCTTAAAAATCAAGAAACATTATAAATATGATTTTTGTTATAAAATAAATGTAAAAATAAGAGATAAGCAAGGCTGAGAATTTTTTGAAGTTTTTATCTATATAGTCAAATAATATTTGACTTAATTAACTGAGATTTTGAAATTTGTTAGTTATATTCAATTGGTACAAAATGATATAGGAAATAAAACTTTTGTACTGCTGTTGAAAAATCTGGGTCATAAAAAATAAAACTGCTATTAAACAAGTGTATATAATAATTTTAACTTTGCTTTCAAAATTAACTTCATTATTTTTGTCTTTTAGATTGAACAATTTTCCTATTTAAAGCTTGACCTCCAAAATGTTCTTAATGTCTTGAATTCAATTTATAAAAAAATATTATTCAATAATATTTGGAGCATTAACAATGTGTAATGAAAAAAATCTTCAATATGTTTTGACTGGATTAGGTATCAGTTGGAGAAACACAGAAGCTGCATTTAACATGTCAAAAGTAGGATATTTCTTTACAGTACTTATTTCAATTTAATAGTATATAAAACTGCTATTTTGACAAGAGTTATGACATGTATTGGTATAATGTCTATTAATTAAAGATTTATATATACTGAAAGCATTATAGAAATGTAAAACCAATAAATAAGTTATTCAGAAATAGATAGACGATAATAAACTTTCATATAAAGTTTTGTGATGAATTTTAGTATAGAATTTATGAGAAAAGCAGACTAAAAATACTTTAAAAAGGCATACTTTGATAAAATATTGAGGTCTTTTAAAAAAAAAAAACATCAGCAGAAGATGTTAAAAGATATCATTTTAAGATATCCAATAAAAGACTTAAACATAAATCATTGATATCATCATCATCATCATCAACCATTATCAATCCACTGCAGGATGAAGGTCTCTCCAAGTTTAATCCATCTTTTCTGATCTTTAGCTTCTCTTCTCCACATCACCCCTGCACACTTTCTTATTTCATCCATCCATCTCACATGTGGTCTCTTTCTGGGTCTTTTACAATCTCTTGGAATCCAGTTTAAAATTTCAATTGTCCATATATTATCATCTCTTCTAGCAATATGTCCAGCCCAACTCCACTTCAATCTTTTAATTTTTTCAATGAGGTCAGTAACACCTGTTTGTTCTCTTACCCATACATTGCGTTTTCGATCTCTTCTTGTTACTTCCAACATGCATCTCTCCATACTTCTTTGAGTGGTCTGAAGTCTTTGTATTGCTCTTCTATTAAGTGTCCAAGTCTCAGATCCATAAGTAAGAACTGGTAAAACACATTTTGTTAAAAACCTTCCTTTTCAAACACATAGGCATATTCCCTTTTAGTATCAACTTATTTCTACCAAAAGCACACCAACCAAGTTTAATTCTATGATTAATTTCTTCCATTATGTTTCCATCTGTATTAATAATCTGACCAAGGTATTTGTAACTGTTAACTTCTTCTAATTCATCATAATCAATCTTTATTTTCATATTTTGAGCAAATCGATTAAACATTACTTTAGTCTTTTTAACATTTATCTTTAGTCCTACTTTCCTACTTTCATCTGATAATTCCTGCAACATATCCTGCAGCTCTGAAGCATTATTTGCAAAAACAACTACATCATCTGTGAAATCTAAATGACTTAAATAATCTCCATTTACTTTCACTCCTTTAGTTTCCCATTTTAATCCACAAAATACTTCTTGCAGCACTGCTGTAAAAAGTTTTGGAGATATGGAGTCACCTTGTCTTCCACCTTTCTCAATGTTGACTTTCCCAGTATCATTATGTAATCTAATTGTTGCTGTTGCATTTTTATAAATATTCTTCAAAATATGACAATATCCTGGATCTATACCTTGATGATCCAATGCTTTAATCACTGAAGAAATGTTTATAGAATCAAATGCCTTTTCATAATCTACAAATCCAAAACATAATGACAACTCATATTCATTCATCCTTTCTATAACTTCTCTCAACACCTGGATATGATCTACTGTACTAAAACCACTTTTAAATCCAGCTTGTTCTCTTGGTTGGTGGAAATCCAATGTTCTCTGTAGACGAGTTGTAATTATCTTGGTAAAAATTTTATATAAAACTGATAAAAGGCTGATAGGTCTGTAATTTCTAATATCTTCTTTATCACCTTTTTTAAATATTAATATTATTACTGCATTCTTCCAATCATCCAGTACATCTTTATCATTTAGACATTTGGTATATAACTTTGCTAAAATTGTTTCTATTTCTTCACCTGCTTCTTTTAATATATCAATTATAATTCCATCATTACCTGGAGCCTTTCCTTTCTTCATACATTTAATTGTGTATCTCACTTCTTCATTTAAAATTCTGGGCAATTCGGAAGATGTAATAGATATAGGAGGTACTTGTTCTTTATTACTATATAATTCTTGATAAAAATCTTCTACCAATTTCATGATGGCATCTCTCTTTTTAGTAACAATTCCCTCTTTTTTTCTTATTGCAGATATAAATTTCCTCCTAATACCAATATGTTGTTTTACATTCTTAAGACTTTTATTTTCTTCTACAGCTTTCCTTGCTAGTTCACAGTTATACTTTCTTATATCATTTTCAACTCTTTTCCGCATCATTTTACAAAATTCGAGATATTCAATTCTTTTTAATGCATCATTTTTGTATATCTTCATATTCCTTCTTTTCTTCATAAATTCTCTAGTCTCAGTAGAAATTTTATTGGTCAATTGCTGCTTTTTTCTACCAGCTATTTTTGTTGCAGTTTTTAAAAGTGTATCAGTTATTTTCATATTAATTTCATTCAAATCTGAATCATGTTCAAAATCTACTAATACTTGAAACCGATTTGTAAGTTCTAATTTAAATTCATTAGAATGTTTTTGAAGATTAGAAATATCAACTGTAAATATTGTTTTTCTTAATAATTTTTGTCTCTCTAGTTTCACAGTAACACATATCTTACACCTTACTAATCGATGATCACTTCCTGTGTTAAATTTATTAAGAACATTACAATCTTGAAATATGTATTTCCTGTTAGTCAAAATATAATCCAATTCTGCTGTACCTTCATTTGGATGCTTCCATGTCCATTTCCTTTTAACATTTTTCTCAAAAAAAGAATTCATAATAGAAAGTTTTTCTTTTTCTGCAAATTCCACAAGTCTATGTCCTCTCTCATTTCTATTACCATAACCAAAATTACCTACAGCACTTTCATCTTTCATTTGTTTACCAATTCTAGCATTAAAGTCTCCCATAACAATTTTAAAATGTTGTTTACTCTGATCAAAAGCCTTTTGTACATCCATATAAAAATCTTCTACTACTTCATCACTATGAGAACTTGTTGGGGCATAATCCTGAATTATCTGCATTTGGTATCTGCTATTAAGTTGTATAACTAATCTTGCCACTCCGTCCAATACACCATCAATCTCCACAATATTGTTCTTCCACTTTTTATTTATAATGAATCCTACTCCACTTGTATTTCCAATATTTGTGCCTTTATAATAGAGTATATGTCCACTTTTTAAATCAATTGTCTCTTCACCTTTTCTTCTAACTTCACAAAGTCCAATAATGTCCCATTTAATATAAGAGAATTCTTCTTCTAATTCTTGCAATCTTCCTTCACTTGAAAGTGATCTGTAGTTGTAAGTACCTAAATAAAAAGTCATCATCAAATGGCAGCCTGAGTCCGCAATCAGGGGATTCTTAGCACCCTTGGCCATGCTTTATTTTTGTCTGTCATAATTGTATATATGTATTGGAAAAATATTTATCATTTACACAAACAGTTATTCTGCCTTATCAGGCACTGAGAAGTATTTATACGTCTCCACTTTTTTTTATATTAAACTGTTTCTTATTGCTTAGTTTAGTATCTCTTTACCAATTGTGACAATGAGATGGTGTTTGGGCAATTGCATTTCCATCCATTAATTCCAACTATACAATATTTTTTATTATTTTGTTTTCTAAGCTTTTATTCTTTGTCGTTTCTGTATTGATGTTTTTCCATCTTCTGTATTAAAATAGTTATATTTATTTATAAGTGAATGCAAATGATTTCCTTGTCATAAATTTGTAGTTTGTAAAGTTACCACAAAACTCCTCTTTAAATCTTTCTTCCTTTGTAACTTTCATTTTATCTGAAGTTAAGATGGCTAGACTCATTTATGCATAATTGCTAATGATGACTAAATAAATATATATGAAAATAAAATCTCTTTTTAGATCATACCATGAATTAACTAGCTTTTAGCGTAGAATTTCTCTAAACTTTATCATTATGACCCCTCCCCCCCCCAATTATATTCATTATATAACTGTGAAAATCTTCAATATATAGGTATTCTTTTAATCTTGTAAATTTATTTTAATCTTTGCCCTTTTACTTCATGGTTATTATTATTTTTATGTAATTTTATTTCTGTATAATATCTTTTGTGTTTTATGCTTCTGTTTTATTTAAATTATTTATTATCGAAATTCTTTAATTATAGTTTTGTATAAACACCAATATTTCAACTTCTTTTAAACTAAGATATCATTAGATGTCTCCTATAATTAGCACATATAAAAATTTGTTTTATATTTACATATATTAACATTCAATAGAACCAAGCTAAAACTATCAATGGATTGCATCTGAATAACAATCTTTATTAAATATTATTACTGTATATGCACACAATTATGTTTTTTTTTTACATACAAATATATAATTTAATTTAAAATCTAATTTAAAATAAAATTTTGCATTTCTAATATTAATGGTTTTATATTTTTATTATATAATTAGTTTAACGTTTAATTTAAGTTAAATTTAGGTATTATAATTAATTTATCCTTATGTATACCCATGTACACATATATTAATTGTAAAACATATAGCATTAAACCTCATAATTTTTGTTTTATATATATATATGCAGAGAAAGAGAATGAGACGATTTGGGAACTGCTCCAAAAAACTATTCCCTTGTGATCTAGATATAGCTTTCTACAGGAAGCTATATATTTAAACTACATAAAAGTTTTGATAATTGTTTTTTATGCATTTCATTCACATCCATAAAGGTACACATACTTATATTTTACTAATTCAAAAATTTCATTGCTACTACAATGTGTGGAAAATAATTTAATATTAAAAGATATTTTATTTTTAAAATATTGTAAAAAATAAGTTAAAACAACAACAACAACAAAAAACAAAAATAGAAAGAAATTATGTTAGAAAAATATTAGGCAATACTTTAGAAGCTTTTATAAATTTTTATATATAGTTCATGAGATTTTACCATGTGTTTTCTTCCACAGAATACACATATTCTTGTTTACTTGTGTTATTATTTTAACAAAAATATTTTAATCACAGCCATTCTTAGGTTACACATAAATAGCTATATATATATTTTTTTTTAGCAAAGAGCGTTGATAACTTAGTTGGATATGTTTAGAAATTTGTCTTAAAAATGGATTAATTATTAAAAATAAAGCTAAGACAAAAATTGATGAATAGATAGATAGTGAGAAGGGGAGAGAGAAAGAAAGAGAGAAGTTAATAGAACAGAAACAAAATAATAAACCTACTGCTTGTAGGTGTATAAGTTTTTTCATTCTTATCATTATGAAGATCACATTACATAGTAGTCATGTTTTTTTTCAGTGAACTGATGGTTACCAAATTATTTAAACATGAATAGGCTTCATTTTCCAGATACAAAAAGCTATACCTTTTATTGACTAATATTAGATGTCTAACATAATTGACTATGAATAAGCTTTCAAAAAATCAAAGTAGACCAATATGGGAATCCAATTAAATGGCAAAGACAACCAAATGCATTATCAACTATAAAGTAAGCTGATAACAAAACAGCAAAAGATAATAGTGTTAAGATAATTCTCCTGACTCACTTATAGTTTATTTAATTATTGAAATTTATAACAAATGACTCTTAATAGAGAAAATAGAGTCAATTACTGCTAAAAATAAAGATGTTAATATAAGCAGAAAAAATGATGGGGTGCTTTGTTTGATATAAAAAATTGTATTTACATCCCATGGAGCTTAGTGATGTTCTGAATCTGTGTATGATATTATGAGAGAATGTATCATTAATAGAATCATAGAAAAGAGTAGTTCTGGAAAATATATGAAAACAGACAGACTTCATTGTAATGGGCTTGAGTAACTAATTCAATAATTTATGTAATTACCAAAAAAAACAAAAAAACATCATTAATATCTAAAAAAAAGTGTTAATTTAATTTTGAGTGATGAGAATTAATCATCTGAGATGCTTTGCAAATATATATTGTATTATTAATCTTTCCCTAACATTTTAAATATAATAAAGATGAGGTTGCATGCATAATTTTTCATATATGTGACTTTCAGTTTGGATAGAGTTTGTAGCAAAATTAAATTATTAAATTATTTATCAGCATAATTATTATTTTAAGCTAATAAAATACAGTTTTTTAAAAATAAAAAAACAATCACTTATATATGTGCCTTGACTAATATAAAGGTTAAAAAAATTCTTCTGTTTCACTAATTAGGTTCTAATATTCCAAAAGCCTTAGTAATTATAAAAGTGATATATATTTTATATTAAAAAAGCCATTCAAAAAATGAAATATATTTGAAACAAAAAATTAATTTGGAAAATTAATATAAATATACTTTTTGACTTTATAATATAAAAACACCCTTTGAATTATGCAAAGAATAGTTTTACTTTAGAGAAGTGATGTGATGTACAATGGCTTCTCCTTTCTTGGAGTCAGAAATCTCTTAACCACTATGGCCAGAGAACCTGTTAGTCATCTTCCCTTCCCTTTCCATTTACAACCCTAGGTTCTTTTCCATATTCCTCCCTATCCTGCTCCATCCCATTTTCACAACATTATCTTTGTCAACTCTATGGCCTTTATATCTAAATCCCCCTTATCTTTTCCCAAACCCAGTATAAAAAACAAAACCACTTTCATGTATAATTACTTTGTTTATATTTTTCTCCAATAACTTCATCCTTTGTACCAGTTTTTATCTGCTGATTATAGCTGTCATCTGGAAGGGGAAAAACTAAATTATAAATTAATTACTGGTAAAATACAACTTTGCAATGGAATATTGCAGACAGAATTTGGAAATAATTTCAATATACCACCACTTCATGTCTATTATGGGGAGTAAAATTCAGTAATCACAATGATAGCCAAGCTGCTCGAACAATTATGGGAAGTATAAATATATAAAAATAAACAGAAGCCATATCAAATCTTTAAGGAGAGTAATTCACTATATGATGACAAAATCAATATAATATCTGCATAAAAGACATGCCTTCTAAAGATTTGTTAAATTGTTTTGTAAGGTAGTGATGAATGGTAAAACAATGCAGACATCACATTGAAAGATTTGATATTTCAATATATACTTTTGCTATAAATCCAATCAGTATGTAATCAAATAATACTTTAAAAAGTAAAACTAATTTATAAACTTTTGTATTCATTACTATTATTATTACCAAATGTATTTGGTATTTGGTCTTGTAAAAGCTGTGGGCTTTTTTTAATTGGTTGCTTTAACAATATTTGTTTTAAAGACTTAGTGTGAATATGTGTGTTCTATTAAACATTGCTAATGTATGAAACTTCAATTACTTTAAATTAACATTGCTAAGTATGTCATTCATCTGAACTATATTAGGGGATTGACAGACCATGAAAGCACAAAGCACCTTAATGCTGAATTATGAATTGGCATTTAAAACTGTTTCTGTAGCTGGCTGGAAGCTTTTACCATAAAATAGATACCATATCTCTGTAGCTAAAAGCACACATACTGATTTTTTTCCCCAGCATTTTTATTTAAAAGTGGAATTACTTTCTTCGCATAAATGTAGTGGTTGAAACATCATTGACAAACCTTCATTCCCCAATCAGACAAAAGACAAATTGGGATTTTATATATAAGATTATTATATTATTATTAGGCTTTCTAAAGAAAATTTTATTAATAACTAAAGAGTTATGTTTACTATGAGCTGCCTTACTTACATATGTTTACATTGCAAGTGAAAGAAGAAAATAAGTGTGCATACATAAAAAAACTGGTGGGAAGATAGTTGACCAGTGTTGTGGTTATTTACAACATTTTACATGATTATATATGATTATATGGAGTGGAATAGAAATGGAACTACAATATTCATTTGCTAATTTATGTTTGGATATATTTATGCAATTACCTTTGATTAACTTTTTTTTGGTGAGGGTGCATGCAGGTATAGATGTATATGTTATATATTTTTTTCAGTTCTTTAGTGACATTTAGTGTTTATTTTATTTGATAGATATTTGTGAGTTCATGTCATCTGAGATCTAAAATACCCAGTACCATCACTGTTATGTAGCAATAAGCAACAGTTGTGTTGCGATTTTTGTATGTTCTTCAGTATTTGAGTCATGTGTTGTGGGAGTAATTGGGTTCAATAGTATCCAGTCCAATTTCTCTATCTTTCACTTGTTGAATAATGGTACATCTTTTTGGGAAAATCCTTGTTGATGACATGAATTGGTAGGAACATGCTGGCCAGTTAGGGATTTGATTGCTGTGTTATGTCTGATCAGGTTGCTAGAAAGACATGGGAATGCCTAATTTTATTATCTCTGGCTCTTAATTTTGTCAGTATAATATTAAATGTTGATTAATGACAACCTTGTATTGTTTTTTAAGGTGAATGTGCAAGGAGAGCAGCAATATGCATACAACAAAAATGGCTGTGTGGATTGATAGGCCAGTGTCTTTCCAATATGAGGCAATAACTGTTTGAAAGATAGAGTTGGATTGTCTAGAGTTTGGTCATGTTATAACATATTCTGTTCAGTGCTAAACAGTGATAGAATAAATGTTGCTGTGTTACTTCTGCCTGTGGCATAAGAGAAGAAAACATCAATCTTTATGTACAACCTGCTGGTATCTCAAAAAATATGAAATAGGCAGGGCATGAAGGTTTAATCTTAGCAAAAACTCAAAGTATTTTGGCTCTAGAGACCATTTTTGAACTTACAGATCAATTGTTGATTCTGAGCATTGTCAGATTGGGATCATAGTATAGATTAGAATGGATTAATAAATAAATTTACCAGAATGAATACTTGTACATCCTTTGAAGAGATATTTGTAAGGATGTGGTTTTTATATAATGGATGATAATTGATCATATGTGATAGGAAGCCTATCTGTCAGTGTTACTTGAAGAAGGCATTGTAGCATAGGAAAGTGTTTGAGTGTAAATATTATTATGTTTGCGACTTTCTGCAGATAAAAAAATATAAATGATGTGAAGACCAAATTTGTTGTAAATGCATAGTCTGCTAATCTGTTTTGCAGATATGAACACTGTCTTCCTTTGCACAAATTTTGTTGTAGAAAGAGAAGAGTTTGTTTGTAAAACCTTTAAAAAAGTAATAAAGAGAGTATATCTTTAAGACCTTTAAGAGTGAGGTAATAATTTGCTCTGTTTCTTCATTGAGCTTGTTCTAAATTTTACACCGCATTGCATTTACACTCTTATAAAAAGAAAAAACCCAGAAAGGCAGATAGCTTTCCCTCATATATGTCTGTGTATGGTTTGATATTAAAAAGAGACCAAAAACAGTATTATTTAGAGTTATAGTGAGTTTATGGGTAGCTGTAAATTCATGTAGTATCTTATGTAAGGCTAGAAGATGATTTTGAATGGAAGAAAGTTAAGTCATCCAAATATGTGGTACATATTAACTACAGGGATATATATGGTATTTGGATGTCAGTAAATGTTTGCTGTATCTTCACTAGTAGTGAGTAGATATAGAAAGTGAATAGTAATGAACTTAGTGGAGAATCCTGGGCAATGGATTGTGTTGGAGTGAAGGGTGTGGAATTTTTGCTGCTGAATGTGATATGGATTTCATGATTCAGCATCAAGTTAGTCAGCATGTACAGAAGAGAACAAGATATTGTGGCAACAGCCAACATGCCAAACCTTGATCACCACAGGAATCAAAGACTGCCTTAATGTCTATCAGACTGCAACTGGAATATATTTTTTCTAGCCTCACACCAGGCTAAAACAACTTTGAAGAAAAAGTGCTGTCTGCCCTGTTGATAATTACTTTCCTGTGAACTGATATAGTGAAATTAAAGGGAGCAGATATGTCTCAATATAGTCTTTAATAACTTTCACAATGAGCTTGATGGATAGTGGATGCATGGAAATAAGCCAAAGGTTGTTAAGGGTGGTTATTGTGACTGGTTTGGGTTGTTGAAAGGAATTTTTGAAATTGGGCAAAAGTTCTCAATGTTGTAAAATTGTTGTAATAGTTCACAAGGTCACATAGAACTTGAGAGATTGAATGGCTGAGGTTGTCAAACAGAAATTTTGGTATGCCATGAGTACCTGAATAATATGCATCAGGCAATGTAGCAAGTTTGATTGCAAATTCATTAGTGGTACATGGTGTGTTTGTGTGATCCAAAAAAAGTCATGAAGTGAGATGAAGGGTTGATGGGTTTGAAACTTCTATTTGATATATATATATATGTTCAGTCACATGCAATACACAGTATGACTGAACATATATATATATATATATGTTCAGTCACATGCAATACATAGTATGACTGAACATATATATATATGTTCAGTCATACTATGTATTGCATGTGTGAATGTTCTGATCCAAAGAACCATAGGCAATATAATGTTGGAGAAGCTCAGGGCTCATATTATGTAGCCACTAGTCCATATATGCTGTTGACTGCAACAGATTTTGCTTTTTTTGATGGGTAAGTAGTCTTTAAGTACCACACATGTGTTTTTATATGCCTGGCTGAGCTTACATATATTCTGGTATGTGTTGTAAACTTTCAAACATCACTATCTTCTTATGTAGTTTATCAGACAACACTAAAAGGCTGAATGAGGGAGTGTTTTTGTGATGATGTGATCATTATTAAATAAAAGTATATTTATGTAGGTCTGGTATCTTTGCACAGTTATTATTTGTTTTGGATAGAGGAATTCTGAAGTGGATTCAGGAAGTAGAATTCTCATTGCTTCCCCAAGGGGCAATGTAGTTGACTGAGAATGGAGAAAGATTGTGATTCAGGCTGAAGTAGTTATGTAGCATTAGCAAATAGAAGCAAAAGTCACTTAATGGTATGTGACAGTTGTTATTGAATGTTACTGTGATTGGTGATGGTAAACCTTAAGCACTCATGAGTGATATTGCTATTTGATGATGCCATTTGGAAATGAAAACTGTGTACTTCATGTTAAAATCTCTCATATGGATGTATGGGTAAGGTGTTGATGCTAGTAATGATGATATGATTGGATATGATGATATCTGCAGATGGAATATAGGTAAATATGTTGAATGATTATATGTTGATGAAAGGTTGCTATTAACAGGTTTGCCTCAATACACAAGGTTTTGAATGATACGAATGGATAACTTGGAGTTATAAATAGAGCAGTGCCACCTGAAGGTGATAATGTGTCCCTGGAGCAAACAAAAAAGCTGTCAGTGTGAAGGTGTACTGCAGAGCTAATCTGCTGTATATTTTTGCCTCCAGAAGCCCTAATATGTGTGACTGTATTCTTCCAACTACACTCCCACTTTAAATAAAGAAAACCTTGAATTTTTCAGCACACTCAAAAGGATCCTTTCGAATATATAATGCAATAATCTTGTATAGATTTCAATTTTTGCTTATCTAACATAAATTTATTTTACTGTAAATGAATCAATATTGGGGTACTTATGTATTAGTCTGGCAATATTTATTTTAAAAAATAATGGCCTATACTTTATTTATTGGAAATGATACAAACATTTACTAATACATATTTATATTTTTTGTGAGAGATTATCTTCCACCATCTAAACTTATAAAGATTTTTTTTATTTTGAAAAATTGCCACCTATAACTTTATTTAATGGAAATGAAACGAACACGTTTACAACCTAAATTCACTACAAATATTAACCAAACATCAATAAAAATAATATAGATATATTTAACCAGGCAATTCAGTCCATTTACAAAATCCTGTTTCTTAGCATCGCTACTGTGAATTCAATTTTCCTACCTCGAATCACATTCCATTGTGAATGGTTATTCTCTTTAGACAATCCTAAACGAAACTCCCACTGTTTAGCCATGAAATTAGCAACAAAACCATTTTGATTAATACCGTTTTTCTCATTAGAATATTATCTAATATTCACTTACAAAATTAATACATTTCCTTTTTAGAAGATTATAAATGCGTTTAATTCCGTCATTATTTACTTATTTGTTCGTGCCAGAATCTTTCATCGCTGCCGAACTAATACGTAAGTACTAATATTGGTATATAGTTTGTTATAATAATTTTTGATTTTTTAATTAAATAAATAAAAAGTATATGTAAAATTAAACATGTTTATTTATTGTAATTGAAAATCTCGGCGTACTTAGTTTTACGCTCCTTGTTTAAATTAGCTTGAATTTTAAAATATTATATAAGATTATTGGAGTATACATTTAAAAGATTCCTTTTGAATGGGCTGCAAATTTCAAGTTTTTCTTTAACTAAAGGGCGAGTGTGAAAGAAAACAGATGTGGGGCATTTAAAATATTTAATATATATGTAGAACATTTCTGTTATATTAATAATTGTTTTAATAAAATACTGACACTTGATTATGAATAAAATAATACAAGCAACAAGCATAAATCCATATACATATATATCTGAAGAATATTTATTGAAAAAAAAATTAAATAATTGTGAATAACTTTATGTATATCAGCTACAATAGTTAACTATATCTTCAATTACTTCAATGCTCTCTTTTGCTTCTTGTCTTGAATTTATTCTGAAAGCATCTGCCTTTTCTTTTCTTAATCCTGTCAATGATCCTGAAGGAAATTCATCAAAGTTCAGGATGTTTTTTTTTTTGCAGAACTATTTCCTTTTATCAAGAAAGAAAATCCTGCTTTATTATATTACTTCCCAATAGTATTTCTAATAAGGTACTTTCTTTTTTATTAAAATTTTCTCTTTCTCTTTGAAATGAAGAACTAAAGTAAGAAATATACAAATTCACTCCTCCCTCCCTCGTTACCGTTTAGATTGTAAAATTATCTGAATGTTTGGCTTGTGGATTTCCAGGTTATCTTAGTCAGGTTGAAGAAGCAGAAAAAAGCCGGGAAGGGGAATTAAAAAAAGCCTTTAGTGAAATGATAGAATATTTTTAAAAATATCATTTCAAGGTAATTTTAAATATGTTATTTATTTTGAGATAATCCATAATTAATTCTAGCAGAAAAATATATAGACTTTTTAAAAATAAAAATATGGCTTTTAACTGAAATCATTTAAATATAAATAGTAAGTCTTATAGTATAATAATTAATATACCCACTTTAATGTACAAAACTTAAAATCCTATTTCGATGAACGAATTTGAACTTTTTTTTCAGTTATCTAGCCTAGTTGACCATAATAATTATAGGATAATAAATAAGTAAATAGCTATTTTTAGTTAAAATATAAAACAAGACAATAGCTGCCTGGTAAATAACACATTTACTTCACTGCCTCTTTTTTATAGCATTGGCAGTAAATTATTTACAAGTTGCCTGCCATGTCTTTGCCTAAAGCATGGAAAATCTTAACCTGGTTAAATATAATGGAACTACATTGGTTTTTCTTTCTACGATACCTTGGTTGAATGCTGTTTAATACAATTTTCTTAACCGAAGATAACTAAAAATGCAGAAACTGGATGTGATGTGATGTACTGATATGATATGATACTATGCGATGTGATGTGATGTATTTGGCTTCTCCTTAAACGAAGTCAAGAATATCTCAGCAATTATCCTCAGATAAACCTGTTAGCCATTTTATTATCCATTCCCCACTCTTAAGTCTTCCCATATCCTGCCCCATTCCATTTCCACAACATAATCTTTGTCAACTCTATGGCCTTTATATCTAAATCCCCCTTACCTCTTCACAAACCCAACATAAAAACTAATAACTCACTTTCTGTATAGTCAATTTGTTCATGTCTATTCTCCCATAACTTCATTATCTGTACCCTTTCTGCTTTCAAGCCTTTACATTCAATCAACAGATGCCTAATATTTTCTATACCTTCCTTACACAATTTGCACACTAAATCACCCATAGTTTTCCATTTACATGTATATTCTCTTGTTGCTAAAGATCCCGTTTGAGCCTTAAACAATAAACTACTTTCCTTACTATTATCATAAATTAACTCACTTCTAATATTCCGTTTACTTCTATATATATTTAAACTCTTCTTACCCTCCATACTACTTCTCCATCTCTCCAACTCCCTATTTTTTATTAATGCTTCCATTCTTTTATCCAATTCCTTACCACTATAACACTCAACAATCCTCCTAACACAATCATCTCACCTTTTACACAAGTATATCGATATAAATTCTTTATCCACATACTGCATTACCTTTCTCACCCATCTTGATACCTGCTAACCCAATTAAACACTATTTTGGCTATTCTTTTACTATCATCTAAATAATATGCAGGACTGCCATCTAGTGTCTATTGATTAATTAATAATTTATGCTAGTTTTAAAGTGGGAATAAAGAAATCACTTCTATATAATAAAAATTTTCTTCTAAAATTGCGATATCTGCATTTTCTAGTTCATTTTATTAATTTAAACCACAATCAAGACAATCTTTTTATTATATAGTAATAACAAGAAATAAATAAAAAAAAATAGTTTATTAAGTTCCAGAGTGCATAAATTTGCTACTGCTCTAAATCTCATAAAGCAAATAAAAAAGGAATATTTTTCTCCACATACTTTCTATAGGTTTATATCATTTATTATAAATATCTAAGTCCAGATGTCATTCTAGATAATGAATTTCGTTTTTTGTATAAATGCATTCCACTTCTGGAAATAATACATAATTATCTTGTAGATCAAAGCTAAAACAATCTTTAAATAGTCTATTGCAAAATAAAGGATTATTCAACAGCACATCATAGAGGAACAGTGCAGAAGGTATTACTATATATCCTAATTTCCGCATGGTCTGAGTTTGAGTGATTTTCCATCCATGTTTTTCCCTAACTAATATTTGTTGATACTTATCTATATTGTCTATAAGCAGTCTATTTAAAAAAAAATTCTAACCCAGAAAGAAACCACATGTGAGATGGATGGATAAAATAATGTATGCAGGGGTGATGTGGAGAAGATAAGCAAAAGATTGGAGATGAATTGAATCATGGAGAGACCTTCTCTATGCAGTGGACTGATAATAGTTAATGATGATGATGAAGAAATGATGGATCTTTAAGGAGTGGTGGCAACAGGGTAAAAAAGTTATTAAGCTTAAATGCAAACTTCGTTATTTTAAGATTATAAAGTTTATCATATATTTCTGAATTGTTGCAACTTAAAATTGAACAGTTGTATAAATTTAGCACCAAAATGTATGGATAAGTTAAAATCAATAATTTTAAATGATGTAGTTATGAAATGTAACTTTTTAATATTCAGAGATATTTGAAAGCAATTGAACATTTAATATATTTTAAATGAATGGTGTGCTTGGGATGGATAAAAAAGTGTTTGTGAAAATGGATTTAAATTATTTGAACTTAAATTACATAATAAATTTGAAAAGAAAATTGTTTTTTTTATTATTTAATAAGCAGTATCAGCAAACTTATAATGATATGAATTTTGTCAATTCATCAGATAAAAAAATATATTTGATTCAGAAATATGCTTTAAGTCATGGAGCTAAATATGTCAGCAGTACTTGGAATGATAATAATTTGGAACTAATTACAGCTGCTCAAATTTTGGTTGAAATGATTACTGATGATAGTCATATTGCTGATGAAATTATAAAGAAAATTAATTGTTATAAATTTAATGTGATTTCATATGAAAATCAATCATAATTCACAAAGGATTATATTCTTTAAGTAATTTTATATTTAAACCACTAAACATCACATGATCACTATCTCTTATACTGCACATAATTGTTAATAAACAAGGCAAAAATCTCCATACAGTAGTGCCACCCTGTGCCAACCAGAGTAATCAATGAATGCCAGAAGGCTTGTGCATAAAATCCCTATCTAGTGCCTACTCATCCATTATCCCCAGACTAGTTTCTGGCTTGTGGCCTTTGTCAGTGAGAAGCCTTGGATCTGAGAACACTGCATCTAGATCTTAGGATCTAATGCAACCTTCCAGCAGCCACCTTTTAGCTCTACTTAACTACAAAACTATGAGAATGAAATTGAAAACACAATAATATTTCCAATCTAAGCTCAATAGCTTATATAGTCATAATGGTCTGAACTCAGTTCAGCACCCATACATTTTGGCTCTTTAACAACCATAGTCACCACTATCCTATTAGGCAGGATTGGTGTTAAACCACTAAACATCACATGATTACCATGTGATGTTTAGTGATTTAAACATCACATAATTTAAACACCAAAATGTATAAGTGCTGAACTGAGTTCAGACCCATATGACTATATAAGCTATTGCGCTAGATTGAAAATATTATTGTATTTTCAATTTCATTCTCATAGTTTTGTAGTTAAGTAGAGTTAAAAGGTGGATGCTGTGGAGTTGCATTAGATCCCAAGATCTATGTACAGTGCTCTCAGGTCCAAGGCTCCTCACTGATGAAGACCAAAAGCCAGAAACTAGTCTGGGGATATTAGATGAGTAGGCACTAGATAGGGATTTATGCACAAGCCTTCTGGTATCCATTGATTACTCTGGTGGGCACAGGGTGGCACTACTGCATGGAGAGTTTTGCCTTGTTTATTAACCAATTATGTGCTAGTATAAGAGATAATGATCATGTGATGTTTAGTGGTTTAACACCAATCCTGCCTAATAGGATAGTGGTGGCTATGGTTGTTAAAGAGCCAAAGAGTTTAGACCCATGTGCCTATACAATAGCTTAAATTGAAAATATTGTTTTCAAATTCATTTTCATAGTTTTGTAGTTAAGTAGAGCTAAAAGATGGCTGCTGGAGGGTTGCATTCAATTCTAAGATCTAGGTGCAATGCTCTCAGATCCAAGGCTCCTCCATGATAAAGACCACAAGCCAGAAACTAGTCTGGGGATATTGGATGAGTAAGCAGTAGATAGGGATTTTATGCACAAGCCTTCTGCTATCCATTGATTACTCTGGTTGGCACAGGGTGGCACTACTGTATGGAGAGTTTTGCCTTGTTTAATTTTATATTTGCAAAAATATGAGGAATATAGTGCAGGAAGGATATATCTTATAGTACACATTATTACTTATTGCTTTATTCATAGCTTTTTAAAAAATATTGTTAATAAATTTTATTCTTTGCCCATCATATATTACATTCTTCAATCAAAAAGAAAGCAAGTTTATCCATTTGCACTTTAACTTTCTCAATATACTGGCATTGCATTATTGAACACATCTGCAGCCCCTTATCTTCTTTCAAACAAGTCACATTATTAATTTTAAGCTTCTATTTAAATTCTGAAATTGCTCATTTCCATGAATTTTCATATAGAATTACATTAAATTTATGACAATTTTTTTTTATAATTTCATCAGCAATATGACTACTATAAATTATGAGCAGCTGCAATTAGTTCCAAATTATTATCATCCCAAGTACTGCTGACATATTTACCTCCATGACTTAAAACATATTTCTGAATCAAATATATCTTTTTATCTGATGAACTGACAAAATTCATATCATTATAAGTTTGTGGACACTGCTTATTAAATAAAAAAATCAATTTTCTTTTCAAATTTATTAATTTAAGTTCAAATAATTCAAATACATTTTCACAAACACTTTTATATTCATCCCAAGCACACTATTTATTTAAAATTATTAAGTGTTCAATTGCTTTCAAATATCTCTGAATATTAAAAAGTTCTTTTTACATTTTGTAACTACAACATTTAAAATTATTGATTTTAACTTATCCATACATTTTGGTGCTAAATTTATACAACTGTTCAATTTTAAGTTGCAACAATTCAGGAATATATGATAAACTTTATAATCTTAAAAAAAAAAGAAAGCTTAATAACTTTTTTTATCCTGTTTCCACCTCTCCTTAACAATTCATCATTTCTTCATTATCATCATCATTAACCATTATCAATCTATTGCAGAATGAAGGTCTTTCCAAGTTCAATCCATCTTCTTTGATCTTTAGCTTCTGTTCTTCACATCACCCCTGCACACTTTATTTCATCCATCCATCTTACATGTGGTCTCTTTCTGGGTCTTTTAAATCTCTTAGAATCCAGTTTAAGATTTCAATTGTCCATCTATTATCATCTCTTCTAGCAATATGTCCATCCCAATGCCATTTCAGTCTTTTAATTTTTTCAATGAGGTCAGTAACACCTGTTTGTTCTCTTACTTATATATTGCATTTTCGATATCTTCTTGTTACTCCTAACACGCATCTCTCCATACTTCTTTGAGTGGTCTGAAGTCTCTGCATTGCTTTTCTATTAAGGGTCCAACTCTCAGATTCATAAGTAAGAACTGGTAAAATACATTTATTAAAAAACCTTGCATTTTCGATATCTTCTTGTTACTCCTAACACGCATCTCTCCATACTTCTTTGAGTGGTCTGAAGTCTCTGCATTGCTTTTCTATTAAGGGTCCAACTCTCAGATTCATAAGTAAGAACTGGTAAAATACATTTATTAAAAAACCTTTCTTTTCAAATACACAGACATATTTCCTTTTAGTATCAAGTTATTTCTACCAAAAACACTCCAACCAAGTTTAATTCTATGATTAATTTCATCAATTATGTTTCCATTTGTATTAATAATCTGACCACTTAAATCCATTATATTAAAAAAAAAGTAATACAAATAAAAAAATTCATTAGTTTAAAACTATTGTAATAATAAAAATAACAAATATAATGGTAATTAACTATTATATACAGTCTTTCAATTTGCAAAAGTACTTTGGTTAACTCCTTAACCCTCTTCAACTGCCATTAAATTAAAAAAACATAAATGGAAACAAATATTAATTTTGTCAATTTGTCAGATAAAAAGATATATTTGATTCAAAAATATGTTTTTAAGTCATGGAGCTAAATATGTCGGCACTACATGGGATGATTATAATTTGGAACTAATTGCAATAGTTCAAAATTTGTTTGAAAAGATTACTGTTGTTAGTCATCCTGCTGAATGAAATTATAAAGACAATTAACCGTCATAAATTTAGTGTGATTCTATATGAAAATTCATGGAAACTGGCATATTTGGAATTTAAACAGAAGCTTAAAACTATCAATATGATTTGTTTGAAAGAAGCTAAAAGGCTGTGAATGTATTTAATGATGAAATGTCAGTATATTGAAAAAATTAAAATGCAAATGGATAAACTTGAATTTTTATGATTGATGAATATAATATGAATAATCAAAGAATAATATTTATTAACAATATTTTAAAAAAAGCTAAGAATAAAGCCATAAGTAGTAATGTGTAGTATAAAATGTATTCTTTCTGCATTATATGTCCAATTTTTGCAAATATAAAATTACATAAAGAAGATAATTCTTTGTGAATTATGATTGATTTTGGTGGTTCATTTATATATCAGATTTCTAAATAAATATCAGATTTCTAAATAAATTGGTAACCTGTTACAAGAGACTTTACAATTTGGGAAAAATACTATTGCTTCATCTTTTGATTTTGTAGATAGAATTAAAAATATAGTGATTAAAGTGAGTGATGTTATTGCTTCATTAGATGTGACAGAAATATATTGTTCTATTGATAGAATGGATTCCATAAAAATAATTGAACATGCATTAAAAAGTGAAGGTGTTTGTAAATGCATTATAAAATTTGCTATTGACTCTTTACAATTTTTGATGATAACATTGTTGCTGCTTTTGAAGCTGAATATTATAAAATGCCTAAAGATTGGCCTATGAGTCTAACTATTGTTGCACAAGTCTGCAATTTTGTTTTGTTTAGATATGAGAGTAGTATTTTAAATATGGGTACTTTCAAACATATTAAAATTTACAAAAGATATGTGGATGATGTTTTTGTTTGCAGAAATATCAATATTATAAATTTGTTTGTAGAGGAGCTAAATAATTTGAATGGCTTGTAGAGGAGCTAAATAATTTGAATGGCTTGAAATGAACTATTGAAAAAAAAATAGGACAAATGTATTAAGTATTTGGATTTATTTATTGAACAGGCAAAACTCTCTATATGTATTGCCACTCAGTGCAAGCAAAAGTAATTAATAGATGCCAGAAGGCTTGTGCATAAAATATACATCTAGTGCTTACTCATGCAATATCCCCAGACTAGTTTCTGGCTTGTGGTCTTCATCAGTAAAAAGCCTTGAACCTGAGAGCACTGCATCTAGATCTTAGGATCTAATGCAATCATCCAGCAGCCACCTTTTATCTCTACTTAACTACAAAACTATGAGTCTTAAATTGAGAACACTATATTTTCAATCCAAGTTCATTAGCCCATAGGTCTAAACTCAGTTCAATACCTATACATTTTGGTGTCTTTGTTTCTTTAATAATCATAGACACCACTATCCTATTAGACAGGATTGGGTTTAAAACAATAAACATTACATTATCTCAATTTTCTATGCTTGCTCATAACTGTTATTAAAACAGGCAAAACTCTCTATATGTATTGCCACTCTGTGCAAACCAGAGTAGTCAATGGATTCCAGAAGGCTTGTGCATAAAATCCCATCCATTGATTACTCTGGCTTGCACTGAGTGGCAATACGTATAGAGAATTTGCCTGTTTTAATAACAGTTATGAGCAAGCATAGGAAATGGTGATCATGTGATGTTTATTGGCTTAAAACCAATCCTGCCTAAGAAGATAGTGGTGGCTATGGTTATTAAGGAACCAAAGACCCTAAAATGTATAGGTACTGAACAGAGTTCAGACCTATATGACTATATAGGCTAATAAGCTGGGATTGAAAATATTAGTGTTTTAAATTTAACTCATAGTTTTGTAGTTAAGTAGAGATAAAACGTGGCTGCTGGAGGGTTGCATTAGATCCTAAGATCTAGGTGCAGTGCTCTCAGGTTCAAGGTTCCTCACTGATAAAGGCCACAAGCCAGAAACTAGTCTGGGAATATTGGATGAGTAGGCACTAAATGAGATTTTATGCACAAGCCTTCTAGCATCCATTGATTACTCTGGCTTGCACTGAGTGGCAATACGTATGGAGAGTTTTGCCTGTTTTAATAACAGTTATGAGCAAGCATAGGAAATGGTGATCATGTGATGTTTATTGATTTATTTATTGCAAGGGATAATAGTATGTTAAGTTATAAATTAATAATCAAATCATTGCAAAATGTGGATATATAAATTGTAAATCAAAAGTACCAATTAAGCATAAGATTGCAAGTTTTACATGTTTTTTGTTTCTTAATAAAAAATTATGTCATTACCAATGTGATAAATTAAAAAATATTGACATATTTGCCAAGGAATTTCTTGAAGTTGATAATAAGATTAAAGAGATTAACAATATTTTATGTCAATTTAAAAAGAGTTATAATGATTTAAAAGAATTGAATATTGTTAATAAAAATGGATATCTATTCCATAAATTTCAAATGCTTAAGTGAAATTTTTTAAGAATATATATAAGGATGTGTTTAATGTTTAGTCTTGTGTTACAAATAATGTTAATAAGTTAGTGAATAATTCTAAAAGTGTTACACATAGCAAAAAAGTAATATTGTGTACCAAATTTTTTGTGGATGTATGTCATCATATATTGGTGAATTGAGAAGCAGTATTGAGAAAAGATTAAAGGAGCATGAATTTTCATGCAAACCTATGAAAAGTAAAAATAATAATAATTTAATGACTGCTTCAGTTATCTTGGATCATGAAAGGACATGTAAATATAAATTTAAGATTGATCTTGAAAGTATTAAGATTCTTCATGAAGAGAGAATCCATAATAAAAGAAAAATTAAGGAGGTGATTATCATAAATAGAAATAAAATGAATATAATTAATAGACAAGCTGCTATCATTAAAATTTAGGAATCATGGGATTTAAGTTGATGATGTTTGCTTTCTTTATGTTTTTGAATTTATCAGTAGTTGAGGACAGTTAAGGAATTAACCAAAAGTACTTCTGCAAATTGAAACACTGTATATAATAGTTAATTACCATTATATTTATTATTGTTATTACAATAGTTTTTAAATAATGACTTTTTATTTGGATTATATATATATATATATGTGTGCGTATGTGTGTGTAATATTAAAACACAAGTATAGTTGGTCCAGATCATCATCCCCCATATATAATCAGTGCTTGGTTTATATTTAGATAGAAAATCTTCAAACTTTAATAGACAGACTTCAATATTCGCCACTCTCCAATTCTTCAGCCGCCATCCATATTATTGAAAATCTGATCATCGCATGTTCAAAGCCATCCCATATATATATATTTCAAAACAGATTGAGATTTACTCTAGCAACAAATAA
The DNA here is from genome assembly GCA_028023455.1 of Epiperipatus broadwayi. NCBI lineage: Eukaryota > Metazoa > Onychophora > Udeonychophora > Euonychophora > Peripatidae > Epiperipatus > Epiperipatus broadwayi. The sequence continues at coordinate 10,324,355 of JAQFVV010006222.1, forward strand.
AAAATTTCACTTTTGGCAATAGTTAATTGTTAACGTATTGAACTTTAAAATCAATTATTTGAAAGCTACATTATAAAGAAATAATCAACATTAAATCTTGCATGAATTAATAGAATGAGTTGTCTAAAAATAAGTTAATTTATAATGTCATTTTTTTCAGCTATTGGTAATATTTAACATAGAATATAAAATTATTTCAACTTTAATTAAAGTAATTATTTATATTTTTAAAATTCAATACTACTTCTATTAAAATATTTAATTAACAATGAACTGTATTTTCTCTTCAATTCTGTTATTTTTAGAGAAGACGGTTAATTTCAGTATTTTTGTCAATGAAAATCATACCAGCAGTTCTTTGATAGTGTAAAGAAAATCAAGAGGAAAACTGATCTTATCGATTGCTAAGCATTATGGGATTAGAAAAAATCGTGAATTATTTTTCATTCTATTATGACACTATATTCTTTATAGATATTCATTCAGATTGGTAAAAAATATCATTTTACATCAGTCTAGTTTATATTTATAATTAATATTGTCCTGAACTGGGGAGAGCAGGAGATTAAATAGCTTCTATTAGGAGTGCTTGCAAAAAATAATAAATGGAGACATATAATTAATTCAGATCATGGCATAACTCTAGCAGAAAACTAAGGTGAATTTATATAAAATATATTTTAGGAATTGATCCAGATGAAAAAACAAAAAAATTGCTTAGATCCAAGGTACAAAAATATATGGAAGGTTTTTTGGAAACTTTTCCATTAGTAATAACTGGAAAATGTTGGTCAAAAATCACACTGTATAGAGAGTAATACTCAATGTAAAGCATGCTTTGAAGTGTTTGGAAGGTAAATTAGAAAATACAAGTTAAAAATGCAAGAAGAATTAGACCCCTAAACAAAAATAAGACAAAATTCTACTCATGTTTAAAAATAGAGTTAATTCTACTCAAGTTTCCATCAACTATCAAAAGATCACACATGAGAGTAGCTTTAGAATTTTTTTCTTATTTTCTGATTTCACTTTAAAGATCATCATTATCAAATTGTAATGCAATCAGATTTTTAAGTTATCAATTGAGAATACAATTAATAATTGCACTAAAATACTAATGTTTCTCTATTAACTATTCAATGAAAAGATAATTTTAAATGAGAAATTTTAAACAGAATAAACAGTAATTGGAATATAATTTTTTTCTCTAAAAGAAAAGAATGGAGATAACAAACAAAAAAATAGTAAAGTCAGTATTGATATTTTGGCATTTACTTCAATTAAAACTGCAATATTGGATCAATGAAAACAAATAATCAAATGATTTATTTCTTGAGAGTTCATAAGAGTTTTGAGCACCCAAAGGGACAAATCTGAGCTGTCATCCATGGATCTTGAGCTCCAGAGTCTATTGTTTTACCAAATTACTAAACCATGCAAGCAACATTTGGTTAATTTATAAAATTGACACTAGAAGTATTTGGCAGTGTCTAACTTCATAGGATCATATTTCATGCTAAGCAAAACAATATATATATATATATTTTCCATATGTCATGGCATCAGCTGGGAGGCGAACCTCCAACAACCGTCTGCAACCAACTGCTTGCTTGCAAGGAGGCTGCACTGACCTCTCGGCTAACAATGCTTGACAGTATATATTTAAATTAACAAATATGTTGAGACATTATATAATACACATTTGTACAGTAAAAGGAAAGAAAATAGTGAACAATGAATTTGATATGAAGTCTATACATGTTTGTTATTATCGAAATGTAGTGATATAAATATTGTGTGAATGTAGTAAATTTTTGGAATTCATAAGCAGGTAAGTCAAATTATCAAAATCTGAGTCTCATCTAATTCAGAATAAAAAATAATTGTATGATTAAATAGAGATTTGACCATAAGATTTTCAATCTATATTTATCCTCCACTCCATCTTAAACAAGAAGTACACATGACCACACTCAAGTAAAAAACGTAAATGATCCCAAACACACACACACACCTCATGCAGAATCATCACTTGTCAGTTGGGCCATATTACAATCTCCCACTCATAGACACAATCAGTGCCTGATGCATCATTTATTTTTTTAATGTGTGTGTGGTCATGTGTATTAATTTCTGGAAATGGAGTGGGGAATGAATATAGTCTAAAAACCCTAAGTTCAAATCCCTCTATTTACTATAGTAAACATTCAGTATATGAATCAATAAGTTTGTATAGTTAATTTACCATGAGATCACAATGTAATATTTGATTACCCAAGTGCCAGGTTGAAGACTGATCAAACTGAAAATTTGCCTCAGAATGAAACTTTGCTTTCAATTGTTTACAATTCAAATATTAAAACCTTTTATGGCAATTTTAAAACAGTGTTTGATCTGATTGAAAGAACTCTGTATATCTAAATAACAATTTATTATTTTTCCATCAAAATAAAAACATTGGAAAATAATCTTAAATTATTGGCATCTGGAATCTTCCATTAAGTTGAATAAACTAATCTTGTTATACTATCAATAGTTACTATTTATTTTTTCACTTTTTTAAGCTCACTTTTCAAATCAGTTGCCTTTTCATTGTTTTTTCTAACTTTGCAAATTTTGCCAACATTCTCACTTACTATCAGACAATTCTTCTAATTCATGAAAGTACTTTTCTTGAAAGTGGTTTACAATTATAAACAGCTAAATAAAAATGTCATCAATAAATAATAATATTCAATCTGGAAAAAGAAGGCATAAAATATAATGAATTGTTAAAAAATAATTGCTAAAAATTATCTATTTGGTACATATTTATAGAAAATTGGTAAATTAGTTATTGTGAGCAATGGTTTCTGACCACGTTGGAAGTTTCTATTCATCAATGATCTGACATTTAAAATTTTGAAAAGGTATATATCATGCATAATACTATTGAATCAGGTGAAGTGTTGTTTTCAAGGAATCAAAAAGCAACTAAATTCACATCTCTTTAAAATAAAAAAGCTAAAATGCTATTTTTTTTATAGAGATTTTGCCTACATAGATTTTGTCAATGGAAAAGCAGGAAATTAGGAATCGTGGCATAAAGGACCACCTAGTAAAAAATTATAGAAAAAAAAAGTTTCGAAAATTTTAGATTGAGATTGCAAAAATAAATAGTCCCGAGTAAGTAATGTTTATTGTAAAGATGTTTAATAATCAATGGCAGGAATATCATTATTGGCCTCCAAAATTGGAAAACACTTGCAATTATTATAACTTCCTCCTTTCTGTAATGCAAATCCCATTAAAATATTGCACATGGCCCAAGTTCAAGTTGAAATAAATAAAAAAATAAATACATTACCATTATATAAAGATAAGAGTAACTTAAACCCTTTATTAGATTGAAAATGGTTTGAAACATTGCAAATACAAATATTTATAGAGTGGAGAGAAAAACCAATATTAAAATGAAGATATGGAATTAATTTTTAAGTTTGGTAAAAAATGATTAGGAACAACTTAATAAACTCTCGGTAAATTAAACGTTTGTTGATGGGTTAAAACTTGTTGCTTAAAGACCATGAAAACTGTCATTTATGCAGACAGCAAAGATTGAAAAAGCTTTGAGAGTTAGTTCAAGAGGGAGTACACATCCTTGTAAAGAACTTAAAATAGACTACTCCAATTATAATTACATGAAACCTAAACAGTCAATTTTATATTTGTGGAGATAATTATAAATAAACACCTTGTAAATAATCTTTATACTGATGTGCTCATTTAGATAAAATAAATATATGTCCTTAGCTCTGAAGTCAGAGACAGTAAAATCCATATATTATTTTTTCGTCGTGATTATAAATATATATAAAAAGTTTAGTTCTACACATATTCTTTTTTGCCTTAAAAAAATCCAAATGAACTTTTAGATAAAAATTATAAAGAAACTTAGAAAAACATGTGGATTATTGGCCTAAATGATCTAGGCTGATACATGTTAAAGAGCAGCTTATCCATGTTTCTAACTATATGAATATTTACATAATAATAACTACAACCAATACCTATGGAATAGACCTTAGAAAATTTCATGTTTTGTTTTTTTAAGGTCCATGGAGAAATCAAGAATTTTTTTAAAATTAAAAACAAATTCCTTTGCAGCAGCCATATATGCATTTCATTGGACAAAGCTTACATTGATGTTGTCTATGAACTACAAAGATTTTTTCTTTATCTTCTTTTATAAATGTTATCTTTGTTTTAATTCTCATCTTTAAAACTTATATGTTTTTATCATTCACATTGTTTTATTATTGAGTAAAGCTAAATAGAATTAAATAACTTTCTATAGGGCAAAAATCTTTCCAACAGTGAAAAAAGACATTATTTTCCATTTAAGAATAATAATTTTATTCTCATTAACTGACCATCATTATTGGAGAGCTTGCTATAAGACAGCGACCTGAAAAAAAATCACTAGCCTAACTACAATCTGAACCTTTTTTCACAGTCTTACTCAGCTTGAATTCAAATCTAGTTATAGGCGAATAGGCTGATTGCACTGTAAGGTTCTTTTGCTCTTGTTTGTATACATTATTTTTTAAATCAAAGGTAAGACATTAAAGTTCTAAGAATTTGGAACTTTTTATAAAAGAACTAATAAATTTTGTGTGTTCATAAAGTTATTCCTGCTATACGTACATATAACATATATATATGTTATTCTGCATAGTGATAGAAATGAAACGCGATTCAGCTTTGTTACTTCCGGGACTACAACTTTTTACAAACTTCTGTCTGACCTATTAGTATTGATTTAATCAATGACTGTTTTCTTAGGATAGAATTAGCCAATAAAGACAACGCTAATTATATTTACCACCAATACCAATATTTACTAAAGTAATCATAAAGCTTTCCAATATCAAATATTATATCTTTACATTATTTGTCATTAAATAACATATATATATATGCATACAATACACACACATATATAATAAGCAAATATACTTAGTGAAAACGGCAAATTAATATTTTATAAATAAAACCTTAACTCCTAATAATATTGCTAAGCGTCCAATCTACACGCTTCACATAAGTAAATCAATCAATGTACACGGGTAAGTTATGATTTACTAATGAAGCACTTTAAACGTTATTAACAATTTAAATTTAGCTAGCTAAAACTTGGGAGAAAAAATCATCTGGAAGCTACACTTAATCAAGTGTGAATATTTTTAAAAATATATTTTGAAAATGAACGCTTATTATTATTTTTTCTGAATTTTTATCTAATAAAACATTGGTCATGCAAGTTATAATTTTGTCAATATTTAAAAGAAAAAAGAATTTTGAGCTCAAAAAGTAATAACATAGATAACGAAAAAAAGAGATTATACATATATTCTGAAGTTGATTAATATTAAATATTCACTCTCATCTAATATCTCAAAGAAAAATCACATATATCTTCTCCTAGCTTTTCTGTCTTTTGTTATATTCCTCAATTTTTATTTTCTCAGGATCATTAACAAACTTACTTTTAATATTCTATTTTTTCCTCATATCTTCTACAATAATTTTTCCATTTTTATAGGTAGAAAATACAATTCCTATTCCTCAATATATATATATTGTTCTACCAAATAAAATCCCTTTTCTCAATATAAGTGTATTTTTTCATATTTCTTCTACCTATAAGCACAATCCAAATAAAATTCCTCTTCCTCAATCCTATTGATATATATGATGAATTGGATTGTTAGTATAATAAAGAGTAAACATAAAAATATGATATCCATATAAACAGGATAACCTTTGTCTTTTGATGTTGCCAGGAAACTATTAGTTACTAATAATTGATAATACACCTGAGGTTAAAAAGATTTTCTCCATTAACCTATAATAGTTTTTTTGTTCTCCCAAATAGAATTCCTCTTCCTCAATATTTATATATATGTTGTGCACCCACTTTTTTCCATGCCATATTTCACACTTCATTTTATCAATCTATTTATTTCTTAGCTTTTCCAATTTGCTACAAAATTTTAAAGGCTCAAAAATTTCTTATGTTTACCATCATGTTTCAAATCTGCGTAAATCCACACTTTAAAGAACAGTTAGCTAACTGTCCAAATATTTAAAAACCACAAACTGCTCTATAATTTCTTAATAAGGTTATTCTTAATGTTTTCTTTTCATAGTTTATTAAATGCTTTTATATTAACTTGCCCTGTTTGTGTTTCTGTTCAGATGTTCACATTTTTGAATTTTTAACAATGAAAAAAAATTTGTTCCTTTTTAGAACTCAAAGTTGCATATTTGGCTTTTGTAGGAAAAACCTTTAGCAACCAAGACAATAGAAACATTACAATTGTAGGGTAAAATTTTGCTAATATTTTCATTTAATTCATAATTAATTAAAAGTAAATGTTTTTTTATTAAAATCTGAATTATTCTTCTGAAATAATTATTTCATAAATATTTTATGAAAAAATAATAAATGTGTAAAAAAGGTTAGAAAATTAATTAAAAAGCCAATACACATTTATTTTTATATAGTAGATGATCACATGATATTTAAATTTGGAATTCATTTGTTAGAGGGTGTATTTTTTATTTTCACATCTTATTATTAAATTATAATTTTTGTCAGATTTTTTTGTAGTTTTAACCACTTTTTAAAAATAATATGTAAGTATAACTAAAAAGTAAAAAAATAATATGTCAAAAAAACTTTTTTTAAATAATGTTTTTATGTAAATAGCCTATTAAAAAGTACAAAATAACAAATTATTCATCAAAGTAATCCACCTCTTGGTTAATTTGTTGTTCTTGCAAAATATCAGAGATCTTAAGAATCTAGATTTGTTATAAAACATTGACAATTTCAGGAATATCAACATTTCATAAAAGCATTTGAGACTCAAATAAATCATAAAAATCAAAAAGGCCTCAAATGCTTTTATGAAATGACAATATTCCAGCAATTTCCAATTTTTTATAATAAGTTTAGATTCTTAAGATCTCTGATTTTTTCCAAGAATAGCCAATTACCCAAGAAATGAATTACTTTATTGATTACTTTTTTATTTTGTACTTTTTAGTATAAAAGCATTATTTAAAAAAAGTTTTTTTTACATATTATTTTTTAACCCACACTTTCTACAATCTCTGTCAATCCCACAAAACATTTTACTTTACTTTCAAAAGTAACCTTTATTAGTAAAAAGATTACAAACATTTTTGGGTTCACTTACCCATTGAGAATTACAAAGTGTTCAATGTAACAAACAAGGTAAAACAATTATTGATTATATAAAGTACATATGCTTGATAATAATTATATCCATAAAAGGGTTGCTATAATGTTGATTAATGTGTATATGAACATGAGTATCTATACATGAATCCACATGGTTCAGCCACTGAGAAGCTATCTATCACCCAATGATCCCACTCCTGGGGCCCCAAAGTGAAGACCCAAATGCCTCAGCTGAATAGGTGGACAAGTCCAGCATTGCGCCAACCACCACAACAGGCAGAAAGGTCCAAGGCTCAAGTCCATTAAACAATAAATTCTTGACCCACAGCTCAGCCATGTCAAAATCATTCTAGATACCTCTGTCTCCCAATTAACAGTCCAAATGTGCAGGGACCACATTCAGTCTACCTGCCCAGAATTGGAAAGCCATGTAAGAAATACTAACAAGTAGCAAGCACAGATCTGCACTGCCCAAAACCAACCTATCAAGGGGGCACAGCAGCCGACCAGAGCAGGAATGGTGCCGAGACTTTGACCAGGTACCCTCCCAGCAGGTTTTCCAGGTAGTGGCAATAATTATCAACAGACTGCACCAATAAACCAACCCCATAACAAGTGCCACCACCCCTGAGGAAGAAAAGAGGAGTGCAGACCCATGCTTGCAAAATTATTGTAGCAAAGACTCCATCAAAGTTACAAAAATTGGTGGTGGCCCAAATCAGACCAACCACCTTACAAATGCTCTAATTTTAAAGTTAACTAAGGAAAAAAATAATAATAATGAGCTCAAATCAACACTGTCCTAATAAACAATCCATCAAGGGGGTGCAACAGCCTCTCAGGGCAAAGTTCAATGCAGGGCAGTGACTTTTACCCACCCAGCAGGTATCCCTGGTCTTGGCAATGATCGCCAAACACCCTCACAAATATATCAAGCACCTCATGACCACCACTACCACACCTGAAGAAAAGAATAGGAGTGCAGACCTGTGCCTACCAATGCAACAGTTGGATTCATTGTAGTCTGGAATCAAGTCAGATTTACTTGCACACCATGAATACACACCATTTGTCCATATCACCTTGCACACTGAGGTCAATAGAGCTGAAAATATGTTTGTAATCATTATCAATCTCCTGTGTCTGAAAATGTTCACAATACCTGTTCAATCCACCCAACTATAAAGTCCTTCAGAGTTCACCATGGTTCTTATTTGTTGATACTAATTGGATTCTGCTTCTTTGGATTGAATTCTAGGTCTTGATTAGGAATCAAGGATTTGGTTGTATAATCTGAAAGTTTGTTTTTGAAATAAAAGAGGATGAATCATTTGTAGCTTCAATATCTCTGTTTAGGTATAAAACATCATTTGTACTAATTTTGCCTTTAAATCATTGTTTTTTTTTGCTGAGGAATCATTTCGTTGTAATTCTGTGTTGATTTGAATTTTTTTTTATATTTTTTGTGGTGCCCCAATCACACCGGAAATGGGCTAATAACTTCTGTTGTGATCATCAGAGAAACTTGATTTTTGTGCAGGAAGATAGCTTAAGTCATAATCTATAATGTTTAATTCTAAAATTGAGATTGAATTAAAATTCAAAATAATTTATTTGACCTGTTCAACACAACAATATCATAATTTTATTTCTAAGAACAGTTTAACACTAGGATTTCTTTCTTTCTTAGTTTTATGATTAAGTTTGTATCTATAATGTTCCTTAGGCTGTTTTCTGTCTTCCCTAACTGGTTTTCAACCATAGAAACTTATTTAACATTATTAGTATCTTCTGCAAAGATAAAGTTCTTAAAACTATTTTTGTTAACATTTTTATTTTCAACATTTTCAATGAGATTTAATATCCAAATGTTTTCTCTTTTTATTCTATCAATAAAATTAGGATTTCTAGTGTCTCTATTCTTTTTAGAACTATTTGGTTTCATTTAAAACTATTTTTCAAAGATTTATGTTAAGAATTACTTAACCTAGCGTTTGCCTATTTCTAATGACAGCTGTTTGCATAAAATGGAACGATAGATAATTTCAATTATTGTTGAATGAAAACTGCTTTAAAATTTCTTGTAAAGATGAAAAAGCAATAAAACAAGTATTCACTTACATCTTAGTAAACTTTTCTTCTATGAATTCAAAACTAGACTAACTTTGGTGAATAAATCTGGGAGCCTGTAACATGTGATGTGATGCACTGTGACTTTTCCTTAAACGGAGTCAGGAATCTCTCAGCAGCTATGCTCAAAGAAACCTGTTAGCCACTTTACCTTACTTTTCCATTGTCCACCCTAAGTTTTCCCATAATCTGCTCCATCCCATTTCCACAACATAATCTTTGTCAACTCCATGACTGTCATATCTAAATCCCCCTTATCTTTTCCCAAACCTAGCATAAAAACCAATAACTCACTTTCTGTATAATCATTGTTCATATTTAATCTTCCATAACTTCATTATTTGTACCCTTTCTGCTTCTAAGCATTTACATTGAAGTAACAGATGCCTAATATTTTCTATGCCTTCCTTACACAACTTGCAGACTAAATCACCCATATTTTTCCATTTACATGTATATTCCCTTGTTGCTAAAGATCCCATTCGAGCCTTAAACAATAAACTACTTTCCTTACTACTATCATAAATTAACTCACACCCAATATTCTGTTTACTTCTATATATATTTAAACTCTTCTTACCCTCCGTACTACTTCTCCATCTCTCCAACTCCCTATTCTTTATTAATGCATCTATTCTTCTATCCCACTCCTTACCTCTATAGCACTCAACAATCCTCCTAACACAATCATCCCACCTTTTGTACAAATATACTGACATAAATTCTTTATCCAAATCTTCTGCATACCGCATTACCTTTCTCACCCATCTTGTTGCCTGCCCTTTACTTGTAACCCAATTAAATACTATTTTGGCTATTCTTTTATTATCCATAAATTGCAATCTACCAAACATTTTCAATTTGCTTTTTGCATCCCTCATATAAAAACTTGACTATCCCATTTCCCCTTGAAGCGTAAACTGGAGTCCCAGGCTCCCTCTAGTGGGCACAACAACAAAACATTTTATTAAGCTCATTTTCACTTTTTGTTAATACTAAATGTCAACATCAAGTAGGATACAAATAAATCTATTTAAAATGCATTTTTATCATAATTGTAATAATATTGTTTAGTACAATATAATTAGTTATTAGAGATAATGGAAGTTCACAGATGTTCTCAAAAAGTATTATTTTTCTTATGTACTGTTTGCTATAAAGAATATGCATTACAATTAAACATTATTTGATAAAGTAAGTGGTATAACCTTGATTCTTCTGTGAAGAAAATTCATATTCATACTATGGGAACTGCTTCTATATAAAATAATTCAGGTTGATTCACTAGTAACATTATTTTTTCAACATCAATTTAATGATACATGGAAACCATTTTATTTATAATTCTCTTTGCTTAACAGAGATGCTTCCTATATGGTTTAGCACAATGTTAGAATGATCAAAACTTCATTTGTCATTTTTGATGCTTCTAGGCAAAGAAATAATTCCATTATTTTAAATGGAATTTTAAAAGTATCCAAAAAATACTGTCATTTTAATGAACAAGTTGCATCTTAATTTCAAATAAGTTTTTTCCAGGATGGATAAGAATATATAAAAATATCCTGCATGGTTTATGCAGTTGGGATTGGCAGATTCTGGAGCAAAGAGTCCAATAATTGTGACTTCAGTTGTCACTTCAAGAGCTTGAACTTCTTAAGACCTCCCAAATACAATAAACATGTCAATTAATATACAATATAAAGAAATGGATTGTTAATAATTTTAGATCATCCAAAGAGCTTTTCAGCAAGAATAATATAAATTTATTTAATGCACATTGATTACATAAGTAATATTTACTAAGGCAATAAACCTAAAGCATGTGCAGTTGAAAATGCAGAGGTAGGGACCTCTACAGGTCTTAACCACAAGCTTATGCTTTTTTTCCAATGTGTAAGCTTGTGGTTAAGACCTGTAGATGTCCCTACCTTCACATTTTCAACCGCACATGCCCAATAATAATATATTGTTTTTGAGATATGCTTCAAACTTCTTCTTTATCATATAATCTTGAAATATGTAAATAAATATATCTGAAAAAAAAAACCCCAACAAAAAACAAATGATGTCTAGTAGAATTTTTCCACATGGTTATGTAATTAACAAAAGAGATATACAAATCTTTAACTTAGAAATAAAGTTTATATCTGAGTTAGGAATAATTCTAGTTTAATATATAAATTAGTAATTTTCATTAATATATTTATTTGAAGTGATTGATAGCAAGTTGCAAGTGCAGAGATTTTGTGACTTATAAATCAGTGTATAATAAAAAGATTTTTTTGACTAAATGAAATACTTTAGCATAGGAATCTTTCATTTTTTGAACAATGTGGTTCTGTATAAATGGCATTATTTTAATGCAGTTCAAAAAATAGCTTTATTTTAAACAGATCCTGTTATTTTGGTTCGTATAATTGCAGCAGTATATTAAAATAATAATTTAATGCAAAAAAAATACTGAATTAATATTAATAGTATTAAATAACACTCATTGACAAATATGACCATTCTAATTCTAAAAATAAATAAAGAAAAAACAACAAGATGCTTTAGATATGAGTTTTGCAATGACTATAAAACCAATATGTGAAACATAAAAAAGTCCATATGTAAAACATTGTTTTATTTTTCTGCGTAATTGTTATTTTATGACATTGTTTCTAATTTCTTCAGAAAAAAACTTTTCTTTTTAAAATACTTCAGCATTAAGTCTAATTGTAGCCATCCAATGTATTCTATTGTCTGTTATATCTTTCCAATGGAAACAACTGACATTGCACTTTTTAGAACATCTATGAGATAATCTCCATAATGTAGATGGAGTCTATTTTTTCCATGATAACCATACTCAAGTTCACCATAAAAACAACTTTTAGAAAGTCTTTCAATGTTCATTCACATTATATGTCCAGTGGTGTGATTTTACACAATAATGAATTCAATGCTATCATATCCAGAAAATATAAGAACATTGATTAGTTTAATGATTTTTCCATTGCATTTTTAAAATTTTATGAAGCATCCTAAATGAAACTCTTCTAATGCCTTTATTTGTGCCAATATAATATCTAAATGTCACTTCCATATAATAAATTAGATCAAATAATTCAATATATAGCTAGCTTAATTGCATTAGTTATTTCTTTGTGATAAAATACTTCCCCTATTAACTTGTTAAAAGCAACAGCAGCACAATGGAGTCTGTGTTGTATCTCAACATATAAATCTGCCTTTCTATATATAAAACTACAAAGGTATTTAAACTGTTTTACATTCTCTGGTTAATATCCATCCAGATCAAATGTTGCTGAGGATTTTTCTGCCATAACTTGAGTTTTTAAAATATTAATTGCATTCTAAACATTGAATACATTCTGTAAATCATGTTTTAAATTCAAAATAAATAACATGATGATCAGCAAACTGCAAATTCAGACTCCATGAAGTTTTTGTTTTTGCTTAAATTAAATATTGTATTTTAATTCCTGTTTGAATAAGCCACCAAAAAGCAATTCCAAAAACCAGTGTCATAAAAATTGAAGATAATGTTGGAATAAATACACATCCTTATTTAACACCAATTTCTATTTCAAATTTCTCACATTTTCCACCTGTAGTACTAACACATACTCTCATTTCATCAGGTAAAAGACTTATAATATGAATACATTTTGGTGGACAATCAAACAACTCATTTCAAACAGTACTTCATACTATAGGTTAATAATAAATTGGATACTGACAATTTAAATTTTTTTATTTTTCATTGAATAACAGTTTGTAGAAAAATGATACTTTTTTCTACAACAGACATGGACAATCTTCTCCAATTATTAAATTTCATAATATATTTGCTCATCATAAATCAACTACAGCAGACTGCATCAATAAAATAGGCAGCATCCACTAAAAATTTTACAGTGCACTTTATAGATGCATTTCTTGTTTTTAAGCTTTTCAAATTAAAACATTGTAGATGTCATACCTGTTTCTTACATTGTATTGATTGCAGATGTTTTAAAATTTATTTAAATATATCTGTTATGTGTGGATGCATTTCTTTTTGTAATTTGTTTAAAGTTTTTCTTAGTGGGTAGCTAAATATAATAATTCCTCATGAGAGTTTATTTATGTGAGATTTTTCATTTTTTTCCATTGTGTTTTTTTATATATAAAAATTATTTGTTTAACCATGAGGTTGTATTGTCACAAGCACATCTAAGAATGCTATTTTTTATTCTTGTTCCAATATAGTGAGAATGTTTGTAGTAGTGCTTCACTATGTGACATGCAGCAAATATATCATTGATATAATAAAGCCAGATTATTAATGAAGATTATATTGTATTTATGACAATAATTTCAAAATCATCCATATAAATGTTGCTGATGAGGAATGATCAGTGATGAACTCATAGTTATATCTTAATTTTGTTGGAAAATTTATTTATTATGCAGAATTTAAGAGTTCTGTTATTACTATCACTAGAAAGACTTGTTCAACATTATAGACTATCATCCTCATTTAATGTCTCTTTTTTATAATAGACAATTTTTCATCATTGGATATCTTTGTAAAGGAACTTTCCACACTAAAACTTCTTATCAGTTATTTTTACTTCATGTTTTTCATTATCCTCAAAATATTTAGAGTCCTCCAGAAAAAAATATGTGTCTTATATGTCAAAGGACATGAAATCTTAAAAAGAAATCTTGACAAATTTTGACATGATAATTTTCTAAAGTGACAATAAGTCTTAGTAACACATGATTTTTATGAATTTCACATATATTATAAAGACATGGGACTTTTATGAAAAATGTTATTTTTTTTTAGAATTAGTGACATACTTATGATGTTTTCTGAGTAATGCCTGTAGCTATATTTATGTAATTCGTATAAATTATTTTTATCAGTTTTTTGCATTGGTCTACTATGAGAGATTTAATAACTTCCCTATCATCATAAGTAATATTTGTCATGGATTTGTGACATTTTTCAAATCATTTTTTTTATTCTCCAGTATAATTCTGATGCTTTTTTCTGACAGCAATGTTTGAATGACTTCTGCCATTATATAAATAATTTGCAATAACAAAGTTTAGACTTTTTCCTACACACATGTTTCAACTTCAGTCAAATGTTGGAAGTTAAAATCTTTAACAATTATAGTTGTTATGTTATTTTATGTAGCGGAAATTAGTAAGGTACTACTATATATAAAACATCAAAGATGAATGTTTAAATACTATAATTATATTGCAAATTTAAAGGAATCTTTTAAAATAAAATAAACATATTATATTTTTTAAATTAATGTTTAAATCTGTTTAAAGTGAATAATATTAAATAAGATGAATATTTGTTGTCATTGTTGACTGGAACTTGAAAGCCTGTGTTCAAATCCCTTATATTACATCTAGACTTCAGATATATAAAATATACTTGTATTTAAAATATTACTATTATTGTTATTTATTTATTTTAAATATATATTCAAATAATTGAGGTTACAAAAACTTTGTAAATTTTTTTATTTTAATGTTACATATTGTAAATTAATAAAGACATTTATTTAATAATCTCTCTCTCTCTCCATATATATATAACATATACCATTTACACCTTTTTAGACACTTTGTTAATACTTTTATTTGAATTAAACTAGCAGTTTTGACTATCCTGCGGTCATCAACAGAGCTAGAATATTCAAATATATAATTATAAAATTGTTACACTTATCCACATATTGATATACATAATTAAATACACAATATAAACAAAAATAATTATACATTTTATTACTTTATCTTTTAAATAATTTTACTTTATTTTATTTTTTAAAATATTATTTAATATAATAATTATAACTTTAACATTTATTTTACTATTTAATGCATATTATTATCATTTTTCTTATATTATAAAATCAACTTCTAATCTTGTATTATTTTTATTAAATATTTCTATCAATTAACTTTACTCACATTACAAATTCTTTTTTTGTTTTTTATTACAAAAAAATTACCTACCTCTTGTTAATTCTATTTCACAACCCAACTGACAAAAAAATTCAAAATTTGTATTTGTTTAACATTTCCTCTATTGCCATTTTCTTTAACTTTTTTTCTTTTAACCTTTTCAAATTCTAATTATTATTAATTGTTTATAAAATTATTGTTCTTACCCTGAAATCCCTATTAAGACTTGGTTTTATACTGTTAATCAAATCTTAATAGGGATTTCGGGGTAAGAACAATAATTTTATAAACAATTGTTAATAATAATTAGAATTTGAAAAGGTTAAAAGAAAAAAAGGGAAAGAAAATGACAATAGAGGGAGTGTTAAACAAATACAAATTTTGAATTTTTTTGTCAGTTGGGTTTTGGTAATAGAATTAACAAGAAGTAAGTAATTTTTTGTAATAAAAAACAAAAAATAATTTGTAATGTGAGTAAAGTTAATTGATAGAAATATTTAATAAAAATAAGACAAGATTAGAAGTTGATTTTATAATATAAGAAAAATGATAATAGAATGCATTAAATAGTAAAATAAATGTTAAAGTTATAATTATTATATTAAATAATATTTCTTCCATAGCATAAGCTTGTGGTTAAACACCTGTAGAGGTCCTTACTATCGCATTTTTACACACATATTCTCGAGGTGATAGCCTCAGTAAATATTACTTATGTAATTAATGTGCGTTTAATAAATTTATAATTACAACTTTAAAGTGATATAAAATAAATTAACATAAAATATTTATAAAATTATTTAAAAGATAAAGTAATAAAATGGGAAATGATTATTTATAAAGGTCATATTAAAATGTATAATTATTTTTGTTTATATTGTGTATTTAATTATGTATATCAATATGTGGATAAATGTAATAATTGTATAATTATGTATTTGAATATTGTAGCTCTGATGATGACTGCAGGACAAGAAACTCTTAGTTTAATACAAATAAAAGTATTGATAAAGTGTCTAAAAAGGTGTAAATGGTATGATATATTATAATAGAAATCAATACCTAGGAAAAGAAGAAGTAGAAAATTATATTACTTCCATATATACATATTAATATGAAGATTTTATGGGTCGCATATATAAAAGACATATTTTGTGGGTTCATCTGCATTAAAAATTTAAATATTTATATACCGATGTTTTGACTTGATCACAAAGTCATCTACTGGGTGATAAAAGGTAGAAAGATGGTTGTAGTGGCGCTACAATCACTGATTTGAAAAAAAAAACCATTAAAGTTCCATCAATAGCAAAAATGTTAAATTAAGAATGTTTTCTAAAAAAATCTTTCCAAATAGGCGGAAGTTTGCATGTATCATATCTCACTTATTGATACAATCTGGCCTTTTAAGTATCTCAATGGCTTCTCTGATTTTGCACTGGTAGAGATTATCACATCTGGATATGATCCTGGTACTAGAAAAATTAATTTTATAACCTAAATCTATAATATGGAGTGAGAGTGCTGCTGCTGGTGAGTATTGTTTAACTGCATTAGCATGTTCATCTCTCCTAACACTGATGCAACATTACTCATATCTATGTAAGAAGCTTTAAAATTTTCACATGAGATTTGATAAACACCATGAGATTCAAGAGGGACTGAATCCTTAGGCTTGGTTATTATATTGCTGATCTTTTGATGAGTAGAAACGTCGGTATATAAATATTTACATTTTAACACGGATGAACCCGCAATATATATATATATATATAAGTAAATAAATATTATGTAATTATGAAACATCTTTCAATAAGCAGCTGGAATAATTGAAGCTAAATACTGCAAAAGAATTTATATTTAAGCTTATTGAATTAAAGAATTAAATCCTAGAAAACATTAACAAAATCATATACATATATATACCCATAAAAACCCAGAAGTGTATCACAAAGTCTCTAATTTGAAATTATACACTGACATCGACTTTTACTCAATAATCGTATTAGAATTATTTTCATAGGTTATATATGTACACACAAATTAATTAATTATATGATTCATTGTTCTAGAAGACTTGTGACATCTTAAAGAATTAATGAATTTAACAGATAGAGAATTTAATTCATTTAGTTGATATGAAAAGTTTCTTTTAAAACAAAACTGATGTTACTTAGCTGAGAATAAATATTCTAATCTTTAGCTCTAAATCTGATATTTTATTCATAAATAAAACTACAGAAGACAATTTATTTATTTTGATGAAACATTTATAATTAGCTATTTCACTTTTTTTTTAAAAAATATATAGTTTGACTTTAACATTGATTATTTTTAAATGACAATAGGCACAAAGCTTTAAGCACCCAAACGACAAGATAAAGGGAGTGAAAGATTTCTGGAAGAATTTCTCACAAAAACAAAAAAAAAAAAAAAAGAAAGAAAAATCTCATTTTGGCATGTGAAAACTTGATGTTTGTCTTTCCAAACTAATGAATATATAATAATAACAATAATATAATTTCAAGTCTTCTGTCTAGATTCAAATGACAAGGTTCAAATCCAGATTCAATAAACTTCAAGGATCTAATGAGACACTCAGATAATCACTATCTATACTGCTAGAAATGATATCTAAGAGTAAAACAAAAATGGAAATTGTCAGTCATAATGAGTGATAAGTTCTCTATTTTTTTGTGAGGCATGTGTTTTTCTAATATAATTAATTAGATTTAAATTATAGATTGATTTAAACTTTATTTTAATACTACTAATAAGAGATTAAGATCGGAGTATGTAGGGAGAAGGAGGGTTCAAAACAAGTATGAAAGCTTTAATACTCAAATTATTACTGAAATACTTTTTAATTCACGCAGGATATTATTTTCTGGAATTTATTATAAATCAATGTAACTAAATGTAATAATTAATTATTTTTTTTAAAATACAAAATCAAAATAAAGAATTAGCATGTTTGAAGAATATTTATTAAACAAATAATTGCATGCTGGGATATATATATTTTTCAATTAGTGACATGATTAAATAAAAAGATTATGAATGTAGTCATGTGCAAATAAAGAATAGTTTGAAAGCTATGGAAAAAATATACATTAAAAATTTATAAGTAAAATATTAAAATGAACCATTAAAAAAATAATAGATTTTTTGAGATAATATAATCACTTATAGAGAATTAGTGGAGAAATATATTTGTGATTAACAATTTAAAACTCAACGCTTTCAACATTAAATCAAATTAAATATTTTAAAATTTAAGACTATCATTAATAGATTTGTTTCCTTTTCTAAAAAGTATAAATAATGTAAAATATATTTTCTTTCTTTAACTCTTTAATTATTTAGTATTGTATTTAAAAATTTTATTATTCTGTATGAAATGAATAATAAAAGTTGTATGGAAAAGTTTTTATTGCAAAAATGAATTAAAAGCATTTCTTATAATGATAACACATATAGTTTCTTACTATAAATTAAATTTTTGTTTATTATTAAATTCATGTAAATTTATATCTCAGGATTATGGCCACATATTTATAAGGTCAAATGATCTTTCACTACCAAAAAAGAAAGTCATGTATCTATTTTATTTCAATAGTCCAGCCAAATATTTTTTTGTATTTTTCATACTTTCTATGAACAAAAATTGGTGGTCGAGAGGTCAGCGCCAGCTGCTTTGGTGATGCTATGACACATGAGAAAAAAAATTAAACAAAAACTTTTACTTATTAACAAATATTCTTATGCTCAAGATGACTGTTTAGAATTATATCAGGAATATATTCGTTATAAATGTGTTCCAGTCTCAAATATTATAGGCATAGGTAATTTTCATTAAAAAAAAACAAAACATATACATCACCCTTTTTTTTAACATATTTAAAACTAGATAATAAAAACTGATTTCATATTTATTCAAAAATTAATTTAATATAACATAATTTGAAAGATTTTTTTTTAAACAAATCAAAACCAATTTCTGTTTATATGTTTTAAATTACAACCGTTTTTAAATGAACTATTTACATTTAAAATACAACAACAAAAAATAATATCATTTCATCATTATTTAAAATAACATCTAAAACTAAACAAGAGATTATTTTCTATTTTTATATATCCTTAAAAACAAAATTTTTAATTATACAAATAAATTATATAAATAATTCTTTTTATTTTTTTCAGAATCAATTATTGTTTACAAATGTGAAAACACTCATCAAATTATTCAAAACTATTCAATAATTCAATCTCATAAATATATATTTTTAATAAGAATAAAAAGCAGCATAAGACAACAATTATTTTTAATAATGTACTATATTATGTTGCTTGTACATGATGATAACATCATTTTAGTTTTCAATACTTTTTTGAATTTACATATTATTTTTATTTGTGGCATGACATTGATCATATTAAAAAGATAGAATTAAAATGCTGTAATCATATGATATAAAGAGAGCCTCACACTATTGCTTGAAGCACAAAATTCTAAAAGTAATAAAATGTAATATAGATTCCATTATGAGACTTTAATTTAAAAAAAAAAGACAAAACTCTTGATTTTAAATAGTTTTATATATTTTTTTTAAATGTAAGACGATTTCAATAAATAATCTCTCTTTTCACTCCTTAAGTTTTTTTTTTTTCAATTTTTATATCAAAATATTAGAATGCAACTTTTTCTTTGAGAATGAACAACATTCTTTGTCTTTATACTCTTTAATTCATGGTGATGGTATGAGGATCTATATTCATAAATGTATGCAAAATAAAAAAAGTATTGCTTTTTCCTGGAATACCAATAACTTGGATTCAATATGAGCAGAGTAAACTTCAAATAAGTTTAGAATATATTTCTGTAGTGTAATTTTCACTATACCACCCCCACATAAGGTAAGAACTGGTTTCTATCCACTTTTAATACAAATATCTGTCCCATAGATATCTCAGATTAACATTCAATAGTGATTAGAAAACATATATCTAACTATTATTAGATAATATGAAAAACAAGAATGAAAAATGACCAAAACCTCACCATCCAAAAATTAACCAACTTGATAAGTAATGCCTTTTACTTTGCTATTCCTCTACGAAGGACTGTGGGAGAACTATTTACTTTAAAGTGAGATATTTAGATTGCTTTAATTTTATCTGAAATTTTCAGTATTAAACAATCAAATTATATTTTAAAAAATGTGTTAAATTATGTATTGAGTTGTTTTTAAAAGTATAGCATTACCTACACAACAAAAGCAATTGGTTTTCAAAATGTCTCATAAAAATATTATAAAATAAACAAATGTAATGATTTCTTATAGCAAAAAAATGTAATTGGTTGCCATACATTCAAAGTACTAATAAAAGTTAAATATATTGAAACATTTAAAATTGTAAGAAAATGGATAATTAATGAATAAACAGTATATTAAGCATATAATAAAAAAACACTATCCTGCCTGTATCTATTTAAAATGACAAAAAAAATATCAGATATAATGCTCCTTTTACACATTATATTATATATGATAAGCACATTATAACCACTGTGATTATTGTTGTAAAACTGTGATCTTAATCATTTTGTAGTAACCATTTCCAAATTAGATCAGATGAAGTTAGTCACTTCTTTAATTGCAATTTTTTAAAATAAAATAGATATGAAAATGAAATTTTCAAGTTTAGTTCTTATAGTTTTGCAATTATCTGATGAGTAACACTTTGATGCTTTTGCTGTGCAGTCATATTCCAAAAAATGGCCATCATTTCATTTTTAATGCCAAAATAATCTAATTAAATAAAAGTTATAGTAATGACATAGAAAAAAATTTAACCTTCAACCCAGCACTAATGTAATGTATAGTTGATTATCTAAACTTCTAATAACATAAAAAAACGAGTCTTTTTCTTTAGTGATATTGTTTACATTTATGAAAAAAAAAACATTTGAATAAATCTATTTTAAATAAATATATTTTAAATAAATGTACAGAATTCTAAATTTATTTTTAGTGAATTTTATTAATGAATAAATCATCATCATTATTATTATTTTGCTAATATTGCTTATGATGTTAAACATTTTTACGCTGACAAAAATTTCTACTTTTATAAGAATTAAATAACAATTAACGAATGCGCAAAATTTTAAATTTATTTTTAATGGACATTAATACACTATGTAATGAAAATTCATTTTTAATTATGTGCTGAAAAAAATGTATTTTTTTAAGATTGTTTGTACTATGATGAAATTTTTTGTCTTGGATGTGTAAAGATATGCACTGCAGATTATATTAAAAAAAATACTGAACAAAAATTATATAATAATAAAAACTGAGATGTCACATGACTTATATATAGCTTGCATTACCAATATGTAAACTTAAGAGCATGCTAAAACTCTAAACAAGCTTTTTTTTATTATGATAAATGCTATTACAAGAGAAGGCATTCAAATCATCTTTATCTTAGATTGTTCCCATCCCCAGACTGGTTTCGACCTATGGGTCTCTTCAATGAGGAGTTGGGACATTAGATTCAAAAAATCAACTCAAGCTAAGCATTTACCTAAAATATAATTCTCAAGAAGAAGATCTAAACCTTTAGACATCTGCATGTCTTTAAAGTCAGCTCTCCAACTGAAAAAATTATATGGGCCTGAACTTAATTCAGATACTCCATATATTAATAGGCTTAGCCATGCAGATGTCTAAAGGTTTAGATCTTCTTGAGAATTATCTTTTAGATAAATGCTTAGCTTGAGTTGGTTTTTTTGAATCTAATGTCCCAACTCCTCACTGAAGAGACCCATAGGTCGAAACCAGTCTGGGGATGGGGACAATCTAAGATAAAGATGATTTGAATGCCTTCTCTTGTAATAGCATTTATCATAATAAAAAAAAAAGCTTGTTTAGAGTTTTAGCATGCTCTTAAGTTTAAAAATTATATAAGTAAATTATATTTCCAAATTATTTTTAGTATACTTTATTGTTATATATCACCAAACCCCATTTTTAATTATCTAAAGAATGGCCATTATATAATACTTTTCTGAGTTAAATTTTACCATTTTGTCCTCATGATTTTAGAATCTATGACATCAGGAATAATACAAAATAGCATCATTTAACAAATGGCAAATTTATTTTTTAATTTGCTACAGTAAAAATTTGCTGGCTTATTGAAGAAATGCATACATAGTGATGATAATCATCAAGATGACTCAATATGTAAAGAATCCTTATAAGTGGGCCATGATCTGCCTCAATAATTATAGATGATGAGTATAAAAATTAAATATTCATTTTTGCTTTCAAGTACTTTCTGTCTGTCTGTCTGTCTGTCTGTCTGTCTGTCTATCTATCTATCTATCTATCTATCTATCTATCTATCTATCTATCTATCTATCTATCTGTCTATCTATCTATCTATCTATCTATCCATCCATCCATCCATCCATCCATCCATCCATCCATCCATCCATCCATCCATCCATCCATCCATCCATCCATCCATCCATCCATCCATCCATCCATCCATCTATCTATCTATCTATCTATCTATCTATCTATCTATCTATCTATCTATCTATCTATCTATCTATCTATCTATCTATCTATCTATCTATCTATCTATCTATCTATCTATCTATCTATCTATCTGTCTGTCTGTCTATGTGTATGTCTGTCTTAATGATGTAATAATAATTATTTTTAAATATGGTTCTAGACATCAGGGATTATTAAAATTTAGAATGTAGCAAGAAAATGATATATTAATTTTGGTATGTATTCATAGTTTGATATTTTTTAACCAGAAATTCAAAACTGAGATTAGTCTTCATGTGTTGACATTAGTTTCCTATACTAGCATGTGCTATTTTCAAAATGAGTGTTAAGAAATTGTCTTCCATTTATCCCATATATTAGTGGATTCGAACTCAAGACTTTTACATGACCCACTACTCTCAGTGCCATCTCATATTGCTGCCCCACCTGTCCACACACATGTTGAAAAGATAAATCATCAACATCATCAACCATTATCAATCCACTGCAGGATGAAGGTCTCTCCAAGTTTAATCCATCTTCTCCGATCTTTAGCTTCTCTTCTCCACAACACCCCTGCACATTTTCTTATTTCATCCATCCATCTCACATGTGGTCTTTTTCTGGGTCTTTTACAATCTCTTGGAATCCAGTTTAAAATTTCAATTGTCCATCTATTATCATCTCTTCTAGCAATATGTCCAGCCCAACTCCATTTCAATCTTTTAATTTTTTCAATAAGGTCAGTAACACCTGTTTGTTGTCTTACCCATACATTGCGTTTTCGATCTCTTCTTGTTACTCCCAACATACATCTCTCCATACTCCTTTGAGTGGTCTGAAGTCTCTGTATTGCTCTTCTATTAAGTGTCCAAGTCTCAGATCCATAAGTAAGAACTGGTAAAACACATTTGTTAAAAACCTTCCTTTTCAAACACATAGGCATATTTCCTTTTAGTATCAAGTTATTTCTACCAAAAGCACTCCAACCAAGTTTAATTCTATGATTAATTTCCTCCATTATGTTTCCATCTGTATTAATAATCTGACCAAGGTATTTGTAACTGTTAACTTCTTCTAATTCTTCATAATCAATCTTTATTTTCATATTTTGAGCAAATTGATTAAACATTACTTTCGTCTTTTTAACATTTATCTTTAGTCCTACTTTTCTACTTTCATCTGCTAACTCCCACAACATTTCCTGCAGCTCTGAAGCATTATTTGCAAAAACAACTACATCATCTGTGAAATCTAAATGACTTAAATACTCTCCATTTACTTTCACTCTTTTAGTTTCCCATTTTAATCCACAAAATACTTCTTGCAGCACTGCTGTAAAGAGTTTTGGAGATATGGAGTCACCTTGTCTTACACCTTTCTCAATGTTGATTTTTCCAGTATCATTATGTAATCTAATTGTTGCTGTTGCATTTTTATAAATATTCTTTAAAATATGACAATATCCTGGATCTATACCTTGATGATCCAATGCTTTAATCACTGAAGAAATGTGTATAGAATCGAATGCCTTTTCATAATCTACAAATCCAAAACATAATGACAACTCATATTCGTTTGTCCTTTCTATGACTTCTCTCAATACCTGGATATGATCTATTGTACTAAAACCACTTTTAAATCCAGCTTGTTCTCTTGGTTGGTGGAAATCCAAAGTTCTCTGTAGACGAGTTGTAATTATCTTGGTAAAAATTTTATATAAAACTGATAAAAGGCTGATAGGTCTGTAATTTCTAATATCTTCTTTATCACCTTTTTTAAATATTAATATTATTACTGCATTCTTCCAATCATCCGGTACATCTTTATCATTTAGACATTTGGTATATAACTTTGCTAAAATTGTTTCTATTTCTTCACCTGCTTCTTTTAATATATCAATTATAATTCCATCATTTCCTGGAGCTTTTCCTTTCTTCATACACTTGATTGCATGTCTCACTTCTTCATTTAAAATTCTGGGCAATTCGGAAGATGTAATAGATATAGGAGGTACTTGTTCTTTATTACTATATAATTCTTGATAAAAATCTTCTACCAATTTCATGATGTCATTTCTCTTTTTAGTAATAATTCCATCTTTTTTTCTTATTGCAGATATAAATTTCCTACCAATACCAAAATGTTGTTTAATATTTTTGAGACTTTTATTTTCTTCTACAGCTTTCCTTGCTATTTCACAGTTATACTTTCTTATATCATTTTCAACTCTTTTCCATACCATTTTACAAAATTCGAGATATTTAATTCTTTTTAATACATCATTTTTGTATATCTTCATATTCCTTCTTTTCTTCATAAATTCTCTAGTCTCAGTAGAAATTTTATTAGTCAATTGCTGCTTTTTTCTACCAGCTATGTTTGTTGCAGTTTTTAAAAGTGTATCAGTTATTTTCATATTAATTTCATTCAAATCTGAATCATGTTCAAAATCTCCTAACACTTGAAACCTATTTGTAAGTTCTAATTTAAATTCATTAGAATGTTTCTGAAGATTAGGAATATCAACTGTAAATATTGTTTTTCTTAATAATTTTTGTCTCTCTAGTTTTATATTAACACATAACTTACACCTTACTAATCGATGATCACTTCCTGTGTTAAATTTATTAAGAACATTACAATCTTGAAATATGTATTTTCTGTTAGTCAAAATATAATCCAATTCTGCTGTACCTTCATTTGGATGCTTCCATGTCCATTTCCTTTTAACATTTTTCTCAAAAAATGAATTCATAATATAAAGTTTTTCTTTTTCTGCAAACTCCACAAGTCTATGTCCTCTCTCATTTCTATTACCATAACCAAAATTACCTACAGCAATTTCATCTTTCATTTGTCTACCAATTCTAGCATTAAAGTCTCCCATAACAATTTTAAAATGTTGTTTACTCTGATCAAAAGCCTTTTGTACATCCATATAAAAATCTTCTACTACTTCATCACTATGAGAACTTGTTAGGACATAAACCTGAATTATCTGCATTTGGTATCTGCTATTAAGTTGTATAACTAATCTTGCCACTTTGTCCGATACACCATCAATCTCCACAATATTGTTCTTCCACTTTTTATTTATAATGAATCCTACTCCACTTGTATTTCCAATATGTGTGCCTTTATAATAGAGTATATGTCCACTTTTTAAATCAATTGTTTCTTCTCCTTTTCTTCTAACTTCACAAAGTCCCATAATGTCCCATTTAGAAAAGATAAATAATCACCAATATATGTATTTCATACTAAAACAACAATCATGATGATTAATTATCTTTTCAACATGTGTGTGATCAGGTGGGTCAGTAATATGAGAAGGCACTGAGAGTAGTGAGTCGTGTAAAAATCTGAGTTCGAATCCCGCATATATTATATATATAAATGCAGGTTTAAGCCTGTACAATGTACTCATATACTAGTATAAATTATATTTATGAGGTGGCAACTATTGATAAGTTGTAATGATAATAATCAAGTGTTCTAATGGTATAACAAATTTACTTGGCACAAGACCAGGTTACTTATTATAAATATATACATGATCAATATTAGTAAATAAAAATATTTGATATTACATTGTAATACACAGATATTTGAATATTATTATAATATTTTTTTTCTGAGGAATATAAAGAGATAATTTAGATTGCTGCAGAATAATTATTTAGGTATTTATTTTCTTGGCAAAGGAATTAAACAGATATCAATATAACACCACGTTGTTGTGCACCACTATAACTTATAGTTTTATATCTAAGGAAAATTGTAATTATTCTAAGGTTTAGCAAGATTGGAAAACATTACACATAATAAGATTAAATGAATAACCTTTACTGAAATTATATTTTAATGCTACATGAAATTCAATAATGATGGGGGAGTAATGGCTAGATCTAAACCAGACACGTTTGATGTTCTTAAATTTTCATTATCATACTATGCATGATGAATGAACTTATACATTTGGCGATAATTAAAATAATCGAAGCTAAACAATTCTGTATTACAAAATAAATATTAAAATAAAAACTTTACAAACAAAACCAATCATCTCATAACGTTATCATTATCAACTCTAGTAGAAGAGTTTAATTCGCTCAAACAAAATAAGTGAAATCGTTCATGAAAAATATACCACTAGATTTGAAAAATATTAATTTCTTTTATTACACTTTTTTTTTTTTTAAAAAAGATTGAAGTTCGATAGATAAACTGATGTAATATATTCCACAGTTCTTGTAAGAAAACTAAATATTTACTTAGCTAAATCAAAATTTTATTTTCACTTAATCAAACAGTATAGAGAATACTATAAAGTGAATTTTTAAAAAAGGACTTATTTTATAATTTTCTTTATTTCAAACAAAACTGAAAGGGTTTAAATAATTTCATTAATGGCTTAGTTTTTTTTTTTAAACGAAATTTTATAATATAACTAATGGGTAAAAAAAAATCCATTAATATTAAACATTTATCAAAGTTAATATAGGAAAGAAAGTAATAAAAAAAACAGCAGAAAAAAAAAGTTTACTTAAATAAAAGATCTTAATTAATTTAAAATTATTTATTGTGAGAACTGCGGTTAGACTCAAAAATTTAAATAAAAAAAAATTAAGTCGTATGTTTGCATGTATATATGTATGCAAAATTTTCAGTTAAGAAGAAAGTTAATCGAGAAATAAAATCCTCTCATCACAATTATTTCTACCATCTCAATATTCAGAAGATAGCATTAGAATGATGGACTTAACAACTATAAATTCCTGGAATAAAATTCAATCTGTCAAATTTGAGTTCTCTGATATCTAATGATCTATAAGCAACTGACCATTTGATTTTAAAATTTAGAGTTCACATAATAATTTTTTATGAGTTCTTTACATCATTCAAATATAAGATTTAAAATATAATGATTTTATAACAAATTTTAAATATTATAAATTAATATGTAATACAGAGAGCATACCAATAGCTCAAACAAGTTCTTAATTGATAATTGCAATAAGAGAAAATATTTAAAATCTTTATCTGGAACGTTTGAATGTTCTAGCTTCTCACTGAGGTGAGCCATAAGCTCGAATCCAATTGGTCTGAGGATAGGAACATTAATAGATAGAGATTTTAAATATTTTCTTTTACCGCACTTATCAATTAAGAGCTTGTTTGAGCTATTGGTACACTCTCTACATTACATATTTATAAATACAAGCTTATAAAAGCAATGTCACATTATATATGACTTGCTTTTTTGATTACTATAAATTAATATAATTTTCTTAAAAAATCAGATGGAAAACAACAACATGCTGACAATAATCTGTAATTTCACAATGCCTATTAACAAAGAATACTTCAGAAGTAATAATACCAAGCACCATATTACTTTTAGATCAGATTTAAACTGCAATAGATAATAAACTATAATGAAGTACATATCAAGTAAGATCAATAAATGTTTCACTGATTATCTGATGACTTATATATGAGAGGGGGGAGGCAAAAACAATTGGAATTGTTCTCTGGTAAGTGTGCCTGCTGTCATAAATACTTCTGCTGTTACATAACTCTTGTAGGAGTCCTTTTGTATCAATCTGCCAAATTATGTTACTATGTGAAATCATTATTGTCAGGTAGCACATTTTTTATGTAAAGTGTATTTTGTGCATTTGGCAATTTTTTGTAAGGCTTGAAAAGTTGGAATAATGTGAAAATTCTGTTTTCTTTTAGATAAAATGGTAACAAAAGCAGTTGTAATGCTTGAAATGGATTACAAAAAATCTATTCTGGAAAAAATAGCAAGTTTAGGAATAATTTAAGAAAATTGTCAAATTTACCATGTCCCAAAAAATGTGTGGCAAGTGAAGTCCAATGTTAAAATAATGCTGATATTTTTTTATTGACACAAATGATATTTATTTTTCAACATTAGTTCTAAACAATCAGATATTTTATGAATAATTTTTGAAACATTTGTATGGTGCAGTAAAATATAAATCTCCTGTTTTGTGGCAAAGTGAAAAGTGCAAGCTTCACTACAACAATTCCTCTTAGACAGACTTGAGTGTGAACAATTTTTAATTAAATTCAACATGATCTAGTTTATCTAACAGTCATAGTTTTGATCTCTGACCATGTGATTTCTTTTTACTTTCTCGAATGAAAAAAATTTATCATTTTTTTTTTTTTGCTGACTTAGAAGTAGTGAAAGAACAAATAAACAATGGAGACATTAAAAGGTTTCACTTTGTGTTTCTGGACTACTTCAAAAAGTAAAAAAAACATGCTTAAACAGGTGTATTCTATTAAATGGACAGTACTTTAAAGGCAATTAAATTTATAATACTTAAAGATAAATAAACAATTTTTTTTATTATAAAATTTCAGTTATTTTTGTTCCCCTCACATTATCAATAGACATGGTGCCTGCTTTGACATTTCTAAATATTAGGCTATCTAAATCATTTGCATATACTTTGCATATCACCTTTATTTCTCTGTTCTGCATTTCATGTTATCGCTATGAATATGAGGCAAACGGCTTCGAAAGCACTTTGCTTAGTGTTTAATATTTTTTGCACTCTCTATATCTTCTCTTTCAAGCGCTTCACATGCTTTTAAATTTATATATTGACAAATTGTCTAGTTTTCAAAATCATAGAATATTTAAAATTTTAAGGCATGTACTTAAAATAATTTGATAAAAATACTGGTCAATATAGTGTTACATAAACCCAGAAGAACATCTATTATAAAAAATTATTCAAAAAAATTAGTTGAACTGCCATATTGATATCAAATGAATATTTATTTCATATGTAGACTGATTTTAGTGTTAAAAAGATCAGCATTCTTTACTACACTATTTTTCATCACATAACATATTCTTATATATCCATAAAAACAGTAGAAATGTAAAGCACAATTGATGCTAAGTCTCTAGCATTATAAAAAGATGTGTCTAGATAATAAGCCTAATTGCTTGCATTCTTTTTTATCAGTTTGATAAAACTCCTAGCCTATGTCATAATATTCTTATGCTTTAATTAAAGCATAATGCTTTCCATAATCTATAAATATAATGCAAAATGATTAGTCATTTCTATAATTTCCTTTGCAATCTAATACATTTGAATACATTAAATGAAGCATATTTTTTTAGTTGGTTTAAGTATAAAGTTCTATGTAGATGATGTGCAATGATTGTAAAAATCATATCATAATGAGATATAATAATATGTCTGTAATTTTTATATGTTATTTTTCGCACTTCTTGAATATTGATTACCAAATTCCACATAAGATTAAAATAAAAATGACTTATGTCTAAAAAATTTCCCATATCTTTTTGTATTTTTATTTCACCAAGAAAGAAATAAAGATGTGATTTCCTTCTTCAATAAAATAAAAATAATAAGTTTTTTATTGATGTGGATTATGATATTAACCGAGTTTACTTTTATATTAAAAATTATTTTAAATGCAAATCTTTTATTTGTTTAAATTTGTATCATACATCCATTTAAATTTATTATTACAAAATTATGCTCACTGTTTCCTTGTCAATATTGTTTTTAGGAAAATATAATTTTATTCTTTGACAAAAGTTAGCAACTGAACAAATGAAAATAATAATGCAGGCAATCCCATAGTTATGAAGTTAATTGGTTCCTGGCTTGTGTTTGGAAGTTGATATTGTTTGAAAGTAGAGGTATATAAAAATAAACGTGAAAAAGGGTTTTCAAAATATAGTATTTATTTTTTATTGATTAGTATGTGGAGTTTTGTTTACAAATTTATCAAGAGTTATGGAATTATATTCTTTTTCTTCTCTTGATAAAAAATTCTGTAACATTCTGTGTCTTTTTCTATTGCCCTTCATACATGAGATATTCTCACTCCATTGGGATCACATTCTTCCATGATAGTCAAAAATTTATCAAGATGCATGAAGGCTTCATTCATATTCTTGATTGTCAAACTCTTAACAATAAGTTCATTATCAGGTTCTTCTTCATTTTCTATAGTTTAATCAATTCTTCATTTGATAGAGGTTCTGAATGAGATTGCATTAACTCATCAATATCTTCATCAGTGACATTGCTTGCTACAAATTCAGAAGAGTCTTCTTTTAATTCTTTCTTCCAATCTTCATGCAAACTAAGAGTCTTAGCTTGAATAATTGATAAACTCATTGGGATGCCTTTTTGATGTTGAACTTCAATCCATAAAGCCAAAGATTTCTCCACTTCATCCATTACTCTGCCATGTCTTTTTGAAACAATCTTTGAAGAAATATTTCCACAATTTTTAACATATTCCTTAATTTTGTTCTTGTTTTTCACAATTATATATATTGTTGATCAATTTAAATTACATGAAAGTGAGATTGAAGCAAAAGATTCACCATTTTCAGAACATCCAATTATATTCATTTTTGTCTAGACTGTTTGAAGTTTATGAGACATTGATTTCTTTTTGGTTGTATCAACATTGCTGTTTTTTTGTTTCTCACTCATGTTTTTAATTAATAAGAATGAAAAATTTACCAAAACAGAAATATATTCAGCGTATATGTAACGTAATTGCTTCATGCACAAACTACTTTTAAAAACAAGTACTAATCAAATACAATCCTCTTCATGACAGTCTGTGACGATGCTAAAAATAAAAGTAATTAATGTCAGAGAGATGGGAAGATTTACTGTATTTTATATAAGTTCTTATTGTTCTCTAAAAATATACTTTTAATTATTTTTTAAATTCCAAAGTTTATCTTTCTTTAGAAAAAATTCAATTACGAATGTATATAAATGGTTTTTATTATCAGTAGCGTTAATTACTAAAAGGAATTTTTTAATTATTAAAGTACTAAAATACTGTACAATTTTGACTACCCATTTCTTTTTACAATATATAGCATTAATTCTACATGAAAGTATGTGCATAGATAAAGATCTAAAGTCCAAAAGTGATGACATAATAGCGAAATGTTTACAACTCGAGTGTTCATAATTAGGGGACTGCCTGTACATACTTTATACTAAAATTAAAATCTTAAAATTATTTAAAAAACTCAGATATGACTCTCACATTAACAAAAAAAAAGCTACTACTATTATAAATCTCTGCAAATTTTTCTTTACAAACTTGTGTAGTATAAAATAGTTCTATTAAATATGCTTTGCTACAGTATCTAAATCAATTGCATTACACTTAATGTCCTAACAAACAATTAATTACAAAAATAAAGTGGACTGTATCCATGTAATTGCTGACTTGTACTGGTCCTTGAAAGTGAATTTTATATAACAATATCTGTGATCCAAATTAATCATAAAAATATTTATTATATTAACTTCAATTTTTTAATTAATTTCTCCAGTTTCAATCATTATATTCCTAAAAAAAATATCATATAGTATTTTTGCATTGTCTATTTGTCAGAATAGTTATTAATACTTATTCTATAAATTATATAAGTTATAGTATTTTCTTATATTAAAACTGAATAATAACAAAATTTATTGAAATCATACTTAATTATCCATTAAATAATCAAATGGTAGTTGAAAAATCAAATATAAATGTAGAATGCAATCATCATCATCATCAACAATTATCAATCCACTGCAGGATGAAGGTCTCTCCAAGTTCAATCCATCCTTTCCTATCTGTAGCTTCTCTTCTCCACATCACCCCTGCACACTTTCTTATTTCATCCATCTATCTCACATGTGGTCTCTTTCTGGGTCTTTTACAATCTCTTGGAATCCAGTTTAAAATTTCAATTGTCCATCTGTTATCATCTCTTCTAACAATATGTCCAGCCCAACTCCATTTCAGTCTTTTAATTTTTTCAATGAGGTCAGTAACAACTGTTTGTTCTCTTACCCATATATTGCATTTTCGATCCCTTCTTGTTACTCCCAACATGCATCTCTCCATACTTCTTTGAGTGGTCTGAAGTCTCAGTATTGCTCTTATATTAAGTATCCAAGTCTCAGATCCATAAGTAAGAACTGGCAAAACACATTTATTAAAAACCTTCCTTTTCACACACATAAGCATATTTCTTTTTAGTATCAAGTTATTTCTACCAAAAGCACTCCAACCAAGTTTAATTCTATGATTAATTTCATCCATTATATTTCCATCTGTATTAATAATCTGACCAAGGTATTTGTAACTGTTAACTTCTTCTAACTCATCATAATCAATCTTTATTTTCATATTTTGAGAAAATCTATTAAACATTACTTTAGTCTTTTTAACATTTATCTTTAGTCCTACTTTCCTACTTTCATCTGATAACTCCTGCAACATTTCCTTCAGCTTTAAAGCATTATTTGCAAAAACAACTACATCATCTGCAAAATCTAAATGACTTAAATAATCTCCATTGACTTTCACTCCTTTAGCTTCCCATTTTAATCCACAAAATACTTCTTGCAGCACCGCTGTAAAAAGTTTTGGAGATATGGAGTCACCCTGTCTTACACCCTTTTTAATGTTGATTTTCCTACTATCATTATGTAATCTAATTGTTGCTGTTGCATTTTTATAAATATTCTTCAAAATATGACAATATCCTCGATCTACACCTTGATGATCCAATGCTTTAATCACTGAAGAAATGTTTATAGAATCAAATGCCTTTTCATAGTCTACAAATCCTAAGCATAATGGCAACTCATATTCATTTGTCCTTTCTATAATTTCTCTCAATACTTGGATATAATCTACTATACTAAAACCACTTTTAAATTTAGCTTGTTCTCTTGGTTGGTGGAAATCCAGTGTTTTCTGTAGATGAGTTGTAATTATCTTAGTAAAAATTTTGTATAAAACTGATAAAAGACTGATAGGTCTCTAATTTCTAATATCTTCTTTATCACCTTTTTTAAATATTAATATTAATACTGCATTCTTCCAATCACCTGGTACATCTTTATCATTTAGACATTTGGTATATAACTTTGCTAAAAAATTTTCTATTTCTTCACTTGCCTCTTTTAATATGTCAATTACAATTCCATCATTACCTGGAGCCTTCCCTTTCTTCATAAATTTAATTGCATGTCTCACTTCCTCATTCAAAATCTGGGCAATTCAGAAGATATAATATGTATAGGAGGCACTTGTTCTTTATTACTATATAATTCATGATAGAAGTCTTCTACACATTTTATAATGCCATCTCTCTTTTTAGTAATAATGCCATCTTTTTTTTTTATTGCAGATATAAATTTCCTACCAATACCAAAATGTTGTTTTACACTCTTTAGACTTTTATTCTCTTCTACAGCTTTCCTTGCTAGTTCACAATTATACTTTCTTATATCATTTTCAACTCTTTTCCACACCATTTTACAAAATTCGAGATATTCAATCTTTTTTAATGCACCATTGTTGTATATTCTCATATTCCTTCTTTTCTTCATAAATTCTCTAGTCTCAGTAGAAATTTTACTAGTCAATTGCTGCTTTTTTCTACCATCTATCTTTGTTGCAGTTTTTAAAAGTATAGCACTTATTTTCCTATTAATGTCATTTAAATCTGAATCATGTTCAAAATCTAGTAATACTTGAAACAGATTTGTAAATTCTAATTGAAATTCATTAGAATGTTTCTGAAGATCAACTGTAAATATTGTTTTTCTTAATAATTTTTGTCTCTCTACTTTTGCATTAACATGTATCTTACATCTTACTAATCGGTGATCACTTCCTGTGTTAAATTTATTAAGAACATTACAATCTTGAAATATGTATTTCTGGTTAGTCAAAATATAATCCAATTCTGCTGTACCTTCATTTGGATGCTTCCATGTCCATTTCCTTTTAACATTTTTCTCAAAAAAAAAAAGAATTCATAATATAAAGTTTTTATTTTTCTGAGAACTCCATAAGTCTATATCCTCTCTCATTTCTATTACCATAACCAAAATTACCTACAGCATTTTCATCTTTCATTTGTTTACCAATTTTAGCATTAAAGTCTCCCATAAGAATTTTAAAATGTTGTTTACTCTGATCAAAAACCTTTTGTACATCCATATAAAAATCTTCTATAACTTTATCACTATGAGAACTTGTTGGGGTATAAACCTGAATTATCTGCATTTGGTATCTGATATTAAGTTGTAAAACTAATCTTGCCACTCTGTCTGATACACCACCAATCTCCACAATATTATTCTTCCATTTTTTATTTATAATAAATCCTACTTCACTTGTATTTCCAATATTTGTGCCTTTATAGTAGTGTATATGTCCACTTTTTAAATCAATAGTTTCTTCACCTTTTCTTCTAACTTCACAAAGTCCAATAATGTCCCATTTAATATAAGACAATTCTTCTTCTAATTCTTGCAATCTTCCTTCACTTGAAAGTGATCTGCAGTTATAAGTACCTAAATAAAAAGTCATCATCAAATGGCAGCCTGAGTCCGCAATCAGGGGATTCTTAGCACCCTCTGCCTTCAGCCACCAACTGCTGCCTTGGTTGGTGACTTTACAGCTTCCTGGGAATAAGGGCCATGATTTATTTTTGTCTGTCATGATTGTATATATTGAAAAAATATTCTTAAACTCGGAGGTAAAAAGCCAATAAACTGAGAGATATTTGCCATCTTTTCCAATTTCTCCACTAAAATGCAAATTCATGAACTTTGTAGCCTAAAGACTTTATACTAGTATATATATAAATCAACCTCCATGGAGGCTATGCACTTGCAAAGTTTACCTAAATATTGATGTTAAGGCTTGGGATATTTTGGTATGACAAGTATTTGGCATAAATCATAAAATGCAATTCGGTGTAAAGTGACAGAAATTTTTTTATTATTATTACAATATTTATTAAGAGGTATATACTATAACAGTACTGCAACATTCTATCATGGTGTTGATCTTGGTTTGAATCCAAACAGAGAAAATTTTGAATTTTTTTAAGCAGGCTTTAGATTTTTTTTTTTCAGGCAACCAGCCCATTGCCAATCTAGTTACCTATCCACTAGTCAGTAAATGGGTACCTAGTTATACTTTGGTAGTTATTCTTTGTAATTATAAATTTGTTAAAGGGTAACACTAGGAATGCTAAATAAGAAAAGTTTAAACGTTTCTTAGTGTTCCTAGGCTTATAATTTAATTACAATTTGTCTTAGAAAAGTTAACCAACATATATAATATTAACCTAAGGAATTCGAACTCAGACTTTACATGACCCACAACTCTCAGTGCCATCTTATATTGCTGACCCATCTAATTCCATACATGTTGAAAAAATAAATAATCACCAATATGCATATTTCGTGCTAAACCAGCACTCATCAGTTGGTCCAGATTACTATCCCACACATATATACAATCAATGCTCAGCTTTATATTAAGATAGCCAATTTTCATATTTTAATGGACAGGCTTCAAACCACTCCAATCCACAATTCTTCACCCATCCATTTCATTGAAATGGGTGAAGAGTTGAGGGTTGTAGTAGTTTGAAGCCTGTCCATTAAAGTATGAAGATTGGCTATCTTAATATAAAGATGAGCTCTGGTTGTATATATGTGTGGAAATAGTAATCTGGACGAATTGATGATTGCTGGTTTAGCATAAATACATATATTGATGATTATTTATCTTTTCAACATGTATATTGATCAGGTGAGTCAGTAATATGAGATGGCATGGGGAGTTGAGGATCGTGTGAAAGTCTGAGTTCGAATCCCTTATATTACATTATATATGCGCAGGTGTGTGTAAGCCTGTACAGTGTATTAATTTAAATATTAAGCTTGCTAAATACTGTCGCGTTTTTATTATTTTTCTATAAGAAGATGTTGGAGACCTGTAATAGGGTATTTAAAATCTATTTTACCTTTTACCTATACATTTATCTTTTGTGATTATTTCTTTAATATTTTTCTATGTAAACATTTATCTTAACTAATTAATTTAATTAATTTAGTAAATTATTTATTTAAATGCAGGCGAAACTGTTTTCACTTATCTTTTTCTTTTATCATCATTCCAATAGTCTATTTATGGCTCAATAATTATTTACTTATATTTCATCTTCAGTGACTCAGGATTATTTATTAATAATTCAGTCAGATATCTATCTATTATTGATCTTTTATTCAATATATTACCATGATTACTTATTAATTTACTTATCAGTTTATTTATTCCTTTGATCTATTTTTCTTTTGCAAGATCAAGAGGCCTCAATATTACAAATAACTATTGAACAATTAAAAACGAAATCGAAAAGATGTAGACAAATATTTTCAAAGTAAGACTTGAAGAAAATTAAGAGTTTTTAAAATTTTATATTCCATAAAAAAACTGCAGAAGCATCTTTTTATAATTATTATTAAAATTTGAAAAACAGCAGATTCAGAAAAATTATTTATTCTTTTTTTACTATCTCGTTTTAATTCTTTTTTCCTCTATCTAAAGAACACCTGTTTGTTTTAATTTTCTTTTCTACACTTTTTTTTTTTTATCTGCCGTTTGTTTCAAGAAAAGAGATGAATCATCAATCATTGTAACTGAAAACTTTATTTCTTTACTTATTTCATGACTTATTTAATCCTTTAGAATTTTAAATACTGTACTTTTACTTTAAAAAAAAACGCCAGATTTTTTTAAAATGTAAATTTAAGTAATTTAATAAAAAAAAATCAATTTGCAAATCTTTTCATAAGTTATCTAATAACTGT
The DNA here is from genome assembly GCA_028023455.1 of Epiperipatus broadwayi. Lineage (NCBI taxonomy): Eukaryota > Metazoa > Onychophora > Udeonychophora > Euonychophora > Peripatidae > Epiperipatus > Epiperipatus broadwayi. The sequence goes on from JAQFVV010006222.1 coordinate 10,362,046, forward strand.
TCACTGCATTATAAAGTTAAATAAAGAAAAATTAAATGATTTATTTATTTTGGAAGCCATCATGACGTCGAACACCAGAAGTGACGTAATTGAAGTTTGAACTTCTAATTCTTGAAATCACTACTCTACTACTGCATCAAACCTCCATTTATGACCTGGGATAGATATGTTTTCTAACCAGCCAATGTATAACTAAGAGTAACTTTTTAAGAGCTCAAAATAAATAAAAACAAGCAAAAAAAAATTTACTTTTTACTTTGGAGCTTGCTCATAGCTTGATCTCATGAGCAACTAACCATTTGTTACAGATAGAATAAATTATAGGCTTATGACTTATAAAAGTATATCTACTTCATCAGTGACAAAGAATGTGTTATGTTGCAACCTTAGAATTTGTTTTTAGAGATTGGGCATAGACACTCAATTGAATAATCCAAATTGGACTGGGTTTTTTATTTTTTAATTAATGGGATATAAATAACTACCTACAAGCCAATACTGAATGATTTACTGGGTAATATGCTGCTTCAAAACTATTTGGTTTTGTTAGAAATATATTGAACTATAAAGTTATGTTACCTGAACTTAAAGATGTTTCGACTGTTTCAATTTTTCCAAAATCGTATAGTAGAAAAATTGTGCAATAATTATGGTGGAATATCATTTTTATTGACTAGACCTAAAGTAATTTTAAGAATTTTATTAAAAAGACTACTTCCAATTAAAGATAAATGATTAGCAAAGACTCACTATGGTTTTAAAGAATAAAAAAAGGATTATAAATGTGTTTGCAAGGCAAATGCAAAAAAAAAAAAAGGGGCAAGATAAAACATAATATATATTAGTTTAATTAGTTCATTTATTTAAAAAGGCTTGTGGCAATGTTTGAATTAATTTGTTATTCCACAAGTTGATTCATGCATAATTTTCATATGATTATTGTGTTATTATTGTGAATGAAAATCTGAAACATTTGAAATGAAAATTGGTATTAAAGATATATAAACTGAAGCAAATTTTGTTTTGCTTTTTTATGACAGTGGTCTTTGAATAATTTATAGAAAAATTCATGCTGTAAATCATTTCTGTTTATGTATTTAATTTGAACTGATCACACACACACACACAAAGCTTCATTTTCTCCATTCCTAAATTTATAGTATGCTAATGACCATTTTACTCATGATAATTCAAAAATGTTCTTAATGCAACTTCTAAAGAGTTTGATATTAATGCAAAAAGTTGGGTATTAATGTAAAAAAAAAATTCAAATTTATTAATTAATTTTGGTGCAAAAAATCAATTTTTGGTTTGGATAATATCAGTTTGAGAATTCTCAACTTAAATATTTTGGCAGCTTTTATACAATGCAGGCATAAATGTTGGGGTGCACCACAGAAACCAATGAGTGGCTGCTATTATCATGATAATTAACAACTTCAACTAAATTAGTTATATATAGTGATATGTTATTTTGTTTAATTTATTATTTACAAACATATCTATATGTGCTGACATGCAGTTAAAGGTGAAGCCAAAATGAGAATTATAATATTAAGGTGGCTTAACACTTTTGAGAAATTTTTATATCTTCATAATCATAGTCAAGGTTTATCTGGGAAAAGATAGAATATATAAACAACAGATATTCAAAAATATGCAAATTGTGAATTAAAAAGTTATATTTTTATTTACCATTGTCAAACTCATTTCATCACAAGTTTGACACCATCTGCCTCAGATAAATACAATATTGATTAAAAAGCCTATTTCTTGGAGAGAGGGAAGCATAATTCCTTTTGGTTTATAGTGTAGATGTTATTAGCTATATGTTAGGTCTCCTACTCATTTTAGCTTAATCTTTAACTGCATGTCAACACATATAAATACATTACTGTTCATTTAAGAAAGTTTACGTATCCATTATTATTTACAAATGATGAATAGATCACCAATCAATGTACCATAAAAGTGCAAAGATATTTCATTTAAGCTGCTCTATAAGATTCTAAAATTATGATGACAATAATGCAAAACTAATCAAATTTTTCTCAGCTTTCTGGATGTGATGATATTAAGTCAATTGTTGCAAAGGCAAATCTTCATAGTATTGTGCAATTGAAGTGACAGTCTTCATAAAAATTATTTTATAATAAATTTAAGCATGGTTTTCATGAAAAAGGCAAATACTATTTACATTATTAAGAGTATCTAAAATGATATAATATTTATTGCTTCCATAGAAGGATTCAACCCAAGAATTAAATGCAATGGACAACTAAAAAACTCACTAGAATTTAAAATGACAACTTGAGATATTAAATAAACAGATTAACTGATAATACTTGTGAATATATTTATAATTCAAGGATGGATTGTGAAGCCATTGCAGAAATTATTTATAATTTTTTATTCCTAATTTTTATTTATTTATTTTTTAATTTTTGACTTAGAATAACCATACTTTTTTTATGAGAGGTGATTAATGAGCATGATGTTTCAATAGTTAGCTGGATAAAGTGTGGACCATCTACCTTAAAAAACACATGCCTATGTGTAACCTGAAGAAATGGGCAAGGTTCACCCAGCCTAACACCAACCCCCATGTTCAGGGAATAACAGATGAGCTAATCATTATACGAAGAGGTGATAAGAAATAAATACAGTAGAATATATGAGTACTATAGTTACATCATGAAATATTGACAATAAACTAATTTTATTATCATATTTATTTAAATTCTTATAGAAAGTGAATATATCTAATATTAAGAACTCACAGATGCATAAAGAAAACCATTAAAGAGATTTTTTTAAAAAGAATTTTACAAATGAATAAGGTCTTTCTGTCTCTGAATTAATGCATATATAATTTCATAAATGTTATTGATAACAAAACAATTTGTCAACAAACAATTGAAGAAATAAGATACTCCATATTTTGAACATAGGTGCTTCTTTTTTTAAAATGACAGCTATTGTTTATATATATCAATCCATAAGCCTTGTTTTCAAAATGCACTTATAAAATAACAACATGTGCAGTCAATTTGATAAAGAGGATGGTACATTGATATTAAGGAGCTTGTGACAAGTTGATCAAAAATATGCATCTGAAATCAAATTATAATATAAACTATGAAAAAAAGTGAAAAGGATGCTTCAAAAATTCATCTAGAGATTCTGCTTTCTGGACTAATAGATGGTAGTGATATGAGTAAACAAAGGTGAGAGATGCAGTGATAAGAATAAAACTAGGTAATTATAAAATATCCATATGTGAAGTCAATTTTTTACAAAAGCTGATGCATTAATATTAAAGACTTATGGAGAGTTAATCACTTCAATATGTACATTTGTGTGAATAACTGCATTGATATATATATATATATATATATATATATATATATATATATATATATATATATATATATATATATATATATATATATATATATATATATATATATATATATTGTGACCTTCCCTTCCAATTCTTCACCACCTCTATCCTATCTTCTCTTTTACCCTTCTACACTATTAGCTCAATAATAAACAATCAAATATAACAACAATAAAGATTAAGACTCTCTATGGGGCTTGAACCTTGTGATACATCAAAACATAAGATAGACTTTAGGGTTGGTTCCAATATAGAGGTTTTAACATTGAAAAGTATATAAAATACATTCCACAATGGCATTGCTATTGTAAAAATTCTCCTACTACCATCATATTATAATCATTAGGAAAATCCCCACAACAAATGATGACTAACATAATATTTCATTTAAATAATGCTTTAATTACTCTTCTATAATTTAAGAACCTCAAAATAATACCATTAAAACAAAAAATTACATTAAGAGAATTAATGATATCTTATGACTATCTCAGGGATCATAGGTATTCTATTCTAAAATATAATATAACAATTAGATTGATAATTAAATAAATGAATCACAAGAGGGATTTTACTAGGATCCAAGAAGTTAACTAAAATCACACTTACTATTACAAACCTTGATTAACCTCCCATTTGAAAATTAATCTAATTATAATAATAAGACATGAAAAATAACATCACTATCTACTCATTATCTTCAGTTGAATAATTTAAATTACTTTGCTAAGATTTATTCCCATACTAATAAAAATCACTATAGAATATTCATTTTTATTATAATCAAAAACTTTATTATACAATTACTATCTACAAAGTCGAACTCAATTAAATATATTTCTTAATTACTTAGCATTCACCCATTGTAATTCGATCCTTCAAAATTAATATACTTCTAAATTTATGATATAAAATACATATTAAAATTAGATTACAAGATCAGAATGTGACTCTTAAAACATACTATTAATTTCTATTATATGATCTCCATTTTGTAATACTTAATAGTACTTTTCAAATAAATCTTCAAGATTTTTTTATATCTAGTAAAAAAATATAAAGTACTACCAACTCCCTTTAATATAGTTATTATTTAAAAGCAACTAATAATTAATGCGTCAATTATAATTTTTTAAAGCAACAAGTAGACTTAAGATTTTTTTTTCATGTGTCAAAGCATCAGCCGGGAACAACTTGCCTACTATCAATTCACTAGCTATTCAATAGTGGTCAGTGAAGTAAATATTTCAGAATAATCTGGATTAGTCAAATGAATACTGATGCTCTGACTGCAAATACAAGAAATGCTTTTAACTGAAACACAGGCTTATTATATACCTGTGTCTATATATGTGATATATAGGGTATATGAGCACATGACCCACCACTCTCCACTCTATCTAATAACACTGATACACTTAAACACATATATGTTGAAAAGATAAATAATCACCAATATACATATTTCATGCTAAACCAGCAATCATCAGTTGGTCCGGATTATCACCTCTACACATATATACTATAAGTGCTCAGATATATATTAAGATAGACAATCTTCATACTTTAATGGACAGGCTTCAATCTACTCCACACTCCAACTCTTTAACCGTCCATACAATTGAAAATCTGATGATGGAATGCTCAAAGGCCACCCTGAGGTAACACCCATGTTGACCTAAGGTCAATCTGAACCCCACATGTACAGGACATAATCCATTTAATACATATGCAAGGATGGGCCTGTCCATTAAAGTATGAAGATCGTCTATCTTAATATATATCTGAGCACTTATAGTATATATGTGTAGAGATGATAATCCGGACCAACTGATGATTGCTGGTTTAGCATGAAATACGTATATTGGTGATTATTTATCCTTTCACCATATGTGTTTAAGAAATGCTTTTGTAATTTGACACCGTTTTAAACCACTGATGTATTAAAATTTACTGACAGTGTACCTATAATTTACCTCAACCATTATGTATTAACACACATTAAAATTAACATAAATAAAGCTGGAAAGATTAGTTTTAATATAAATAGAACATCAATTTATAATAGTAAAAATGTAGAGTGGGTGGAATTAATTTGTATGTGATTATTAATTATTAGTTAGAATATTATTCACTAAATTCATACTTTTTTAATATTCATCAAATGTTAATTTAATTGATACAATTGTCAGCTGATGTCATTCTTCAATAATACCAGATCATAAATAATTCTTCGTTTTATTTTAAAAAGTACATTACTGCTAAAACAGCTGTCACCGGATATGCTAATAGTATTTAAAGCTATTATTTCAACATTGGATAAATGTCTGATAACATGTTGCTAATTATAAATTTTAATATACCCAAAGTTGACAACCCTACAGAAGTAAATCTGTATTTATTTTCCATAAATTTGAAATAAAAATGTCTCTGCTGTGAATTATTTTCCATTTTTCAATCCCACAGAGATATTTTCTTGTGATATCTCTCTTAGCTTGTCATGTTGGAAAGTTTTTTTTTTTATATATATTGGTATAGATTCAAAGTTGTTCAAACTACTAGAATAAAAGATTAACTTTAAATTATTTTAATTGATTATAAGTTTAAAGAAAGTAATAAAAACTTAAGGAACAATAATAATACTTGAAGAAAATAAATTATTTTCCCTATTTGCAAATGCATTTAAATAAAACTGAATGCAGAGATTACTAATTAAAAGCTATAATAAATTATCTTTTTTATTTATTTTTTTTAAAAAAAATTGTTTTTATATTTTTTAATTTGAAATATATTTTATATACAGTAAAAAAAAAGAGAGAGAATAGTAGCATTAAATAATCAACTTCAAGCCAACAGTTACTCCAATAGCTTTTCCAAAGAGGAATGGTAAAAAAGGCACTGCAATATATAAATATATATTGTGATGTAATAAACATAAACGTGTTTAAAAAAAATAGTTAAAAGACAAAATTCTAATAAATAAATCAGTAAATAAAGTTGTACATTTTATATTTATTTTGAAAGAAAAGCAAATAGATATTTTTTTACAAGTATTTTCAAAATGCATTATATAGTTTATAAACCCTCTTACATTAATTAATTAAAAAGGAAATGATTTATAAACAGGTTTCTGTAGAGATTAAAATAGGACAACTAAAAATGAACTGATTAAGACATTCTAATAACAATGACAAAACCAATCAAAAAATATTAATAGAAAAATAAATGTATTTTCAAAAACACAGGCTTTCATAGCTTTTTGACTTGGAGTTGAATTCAGCTGAGTTGAGGTTAGCTGATGTCAAATTGAGAGATTTATAAAGTTGTAGAGTTAACAGGTAAATTTGTTTTAATAATAGTTATAAATTAAAATGGGATGTCAGTTTAATTATTTAAAACTGAATATTTAGTTTCTCTTAGTTATATAATAATTTTTTTGTTGTTATAAGTCTATGTAGGTTAAATACAGTTACAAAATTAAAATATATACATGTATAGATTAATTTAATCATTTATTTTTTAATCCTGTGAAGGTTCTGATAAAAAAAAAAACTATATCAAAAGTCACATGCATCTGAGATAAACATTCCTTAATTATAAATGAAAAGCAAAAAAAAAAAAATTTAAAATGTAGCACTTAATTATATTTATATAATAAAATACATTATTTTATTTATTTTTACTTACAATATAGACATTATTAGATAAATATAAAAATATAAAGAATTGTGGTAAAAAAAAATGCTGAACTGAAAGATATATTCATTAACAGTATGTGCTGAAATGTTAAAAAATAAACCCAAAATACTGAAAATTTTGCTTTTATTTTATTTATATAATAAAATATGTAGTTTATTTATTTATTTTTTGTTACCATCTAGAAATTATTAAATAAAGAAATGTAAAAACATAACGTTATCAGTAAAAAAAATAACAAAACTGCAAACAATAGCCACATATTGTAAGATACATATACATTGCAAGTATGTGCTGAAATGAATGCAATAAAAATCAAAAACAGTGCATATTTGTCTTTATTATATTTGTATAATAAAATACATGATTTATTAAGGCAATAAACCTAAAGCATGTGCAGTTGAAAATGCGAAGGTAGGGACTTCTACAGATCTTAACCACAAGCTTAAGCATTGGAAGAAATGTGGTTAAGACCTGTAGAGGTCCCTACCTTCACATTTTCAACCACACATGCTTTAGGTTTATTGCCTTAGTAAATATTACTTACGTAATCAATGTGCATTAAATAAATCTATAAAATACATATTTTTTAAATTTATTTTTAGTTACAATCTAAAAATTATATTTACAACTATCCCAGATACAACTTATTACCAATATTACATATCTTTACAAAATATGTCCTGTAACCAAACTGAAAACTTTAACATTATGATTTAATATTAGTAACATACAAATCCACAACTACTATTGAACTTGAATGTAAGTGCTTGATAGATGTAACAATATTTAACAAAAAAAAATTGTTTCTATCAGATCAACTCTGACATTTAATGGGTTAACAAGTTAGTTTATTATTTTGTAAAAATCTTTTAAATTTTTAGCCCACATATATATGTAGACAGAGCACTTCATGATTATGTATTATCAAAAGAATTAATAGTTAAGATTTTACTTCATTAATGCTTAAATAAATTAATATATATATATGTGCTCTGCGCACAGGTAATGAAGCTATTAATAAATTGTCAAAATTTTTACTGCCAAGCGCTTTCGGGACAGTCTACAGTCCCATATTCATGGCAAGTTATTCTGTTAATAACTGTAAAACTATGCAAATTTATATGCAGATGTTACGTGGACCATTTACAAGATAGGGAATAGCAGGCCTCTCTTCTGTTGATTGCCGATGGGTCAGCCGCAATGAAGTAAGCTTCCCTAACTTGACGTTTGGTGTCGTTTGTTTCAGAGCAAATGACACTGGCTGTGGTAGGTATAAAAGCATGTCCACAGTTTCTCTCGTGTTCGACAAAAATCGAATTACCTTCATACTTTGTTTTGGTTTTATTGTAAAGGTATCGGTGTTGAGCTACTCTGGTGGCAATGTTAGTTTTGGTCTCTCCATAATATGTTGCCATACAATTTCTTTGGGGGCAGGTAATTTTGTACACAACTTGAGGGGTGAGTTCAGGTTTGATCCTGTCTTTGGTATTATTTATCAGTCTATTGGTGTTGGGAGGTGAACGGAAAGTGACTTCAAAGTCACATGATAGTTGATTGATAAGGCTTTTAGCTGTAGAGTGAACGTATGGGATTAAGATTCTTGGTTTGTTTTCTTTCTTGTGGTTTATTTTATAGAAAAATTTGTGACTTTTCTGTTGATGGATGAATAAGTGTGTCCTATTTTCCTTAAATCAGTTATAAAATTGATGAGATTTTTTCTTTTATCTGCCTCATATTTGCACAAGTTATGGTTCCTAAACATGAATAAAGAGAGGGCTGCAAGTTTGTGTGAGTGAGGCGCGTAAGAATTAGGGTTTGTCAAGCTTCTTACTTCCAAAGGTTTGAGTAGTCCAGCTTACCTATATTTTTGCTAATACATATGTCAAGGTATTTGACCTGTTTGTCTTGGTTTTCCCAAGTAGTAGTAAAAGTAAGCTTGGTATTATTATGGAGGCTATTGTGAAGGTTAGAGATGATGTCTTCTGGGGCAGCAACGAATATATCATCAATGTAGCGCGTATATATCATATGTGGGGTTGACATGAAGAGTGCAGGTAGTATTAGCTTCTCGTAATGGTCAAGTACAACGCTTGACATTATACCACTAAGTGGGAGGCCCATCGGCCATCTGTTGTTCATAATAAACCACTTATCTCTGAAAACAGCAATTATATTTAAATCAAGCCATTTTAAAAAATCGATGATGAATTTTGCACGTGTAGGTGGGCAGTTTCTTGCAATTAATTTATCGTTGACTATTTCGATAGATTGTTTACAGTCAATGGAGCCATATAGCTCTGCCACATCAAATGATGCGATTTTAAAATTAGCTGGTATAAACGCGTGTTTAATTTTTCCTACAAACATGAAAGATGATTTAATGGTGTAATCACCAAAGCCTAATATATCAATGAGCCAGCGATTGACCAAAACTGCCGTGTTGAAATAGTGTGCCTTGCCAAAATCAATCATAAGTCTCAAAGGTTTATCAGGCTTGTGCAGCTTAATGTTAGCGAAGATTCTAGGAGGAGAAGAGGTTGACAGGTATATACGAAATTAATGGTGTAATCGATATTGATAGATGACGATGAATATAATATTAAGATTAATACACAAATCGAAAAATTAAAATTTGTAAATCTAAATAATTTCAACAATAGGCTTAACAGAAATAGATTTATATCCAATATACTATGAATAAATCGTGACAGCATTTTTACAAAAGCCGAATACCATCGTATATACCCGTCAACCTCTTTTCCTCCTAGAATCTTCGCTAACATTAAGCTGCACAAGCCTGATAAACCTTTGAGACTTATGATTGATTTTGGCAAAGCACACTATTTCAACATGGCAGTTTTGGTCAATCGCTGGCTTATTGATATATTAGGCTTTGGCGATTACACCATTAAATCATCTTTCATGTTTGTAGGAAAAATTAAACATGCGTTTATACCAGCTAATTTTAAAATCGGATCATTTGATGTGGCAGAGCCATATGGCTCCATTGACCGTAAACAATCTATCGAAATAATCAACGATAAATTAATTGCAAGAAACTGCCCACCTACACGTGCCAAATTCATCATCGATTTTTTAAAATGGCTTGATTTAAATATAATTGCTGTTTTCAGAGATAAGTGGTTTAGTATGAACAACGGATGGCTGATGGGCCTCCCACTTAGTGGTATAATGGCAAGCGTTGTACTTGACCATTACAAGAAGCTAATACTACCTGCACTCTTCATGTCAACCCCACATATGATATATACATGCTACATTGATGACATATTCGTTGCTGCCCCAGAAGACATCATCTCTAACCTTCACAATAGCCTCCATAATAATACCAAGCTTACTTTTACTACTACTTGGGAAAACCAAGACAAACAGGTCAAATACCTTGACATATGTGTTAGCAAAAATATAGATAAGCTGGACTACCAAATGGTAGTCAAACCTTTGGAAGTAAGAGGCTTGACAAACCCTAATTCTTACGTGCCTCACTCACACAAACTAGCAGACCTCTCTTCATTCATGTTTAGGAACCATAACTTGTGCAAATATGAGGCAGATAAAAGAAAAAATCTCATCAATTTTATAACTGATTTAAGGAAAATAGGACACACTTATTCATCCATCAACAGAAAAGTCAACAAATTTTTCTATAAAATAAACCACAAGAAAGAAAACAAACCAAGAATCTTAATCCCATACGTTCACTCTACAGCTAAAAGCCTTATCAATCAATTATCATGTGACTTTGAAGTCACTTTCCGTTCACCTCCCAACACCAATAGACTGATAAATAATACCAAAGACAGGATCAAACCTGAACTCACCCCTCAAGTTGTGTACAAAATTACCTGCCCCCAAAGAAATTGTATGGCAACATATTATGGAGAGACCAAAACTAACATTGCCACCAGAGTAGCTCAACACCGATACCTTTACAATAAAACCAAAACAAAGTATGAAGGTAATTCGATTTTTGTCGAACACGAGAGAAACTGTGGACATGCTTTTCTACCTACCACAGCCAGTGTCATTTGCTCTGAAACAAACGACACCAAACGTAAAGTTAGGGAAGCTTACTTCATTGCGGCTGACCCATCGGCAATCAACAGAAGAGAGGCCTGCTATTCCCTATCTCGTAAATGGTCCACGTAACATCTGCATATAAATTTGCATAGTTTTACAGTTATTAACAGAATAACTCGCCATGAATATGGGACTGTAGACTGTCCCGAAAGCGCTTGGCAGTAAAAATTTTGACAATTTATTAATAGCTTCATTACCTGTGCGCAGAGCACATATATATATATATCAAAAGAATTAATATAAGAGACTGTAAAATATTTTTGCTTTTGTATCTTTCTGTAATCATTAACAAACCTTATTTTCATAATGAATGTCAATATTACTGTTTAAATGTCGTACTATACTTCTATCTCTAGTAAATATGTGTGTAGACAATTTTCTGTTTTATTATTAATTTATTAAACTGTATTATCTACAATAGTGTTTAGAGCTTTTATGTTTTGTGCATGCTAGATCCAATTAGAAATGGAATGAAATACTATATTAAAAAAGTTGTGTTAAGATCATATTTTTTTTAACTTAATCAAAAAATAATGAATACTTTTATGTCTCTGATTCGTAATAGCACACTCATATAACATTATATGATTAAGAATGTCAAAGGTATATATGGCAAAAGAGCCATATATCAAACAAATATAAATATTTGTTATTTAACTATTGTAATCTAAATAGCTAAAACATCCTCCTCATTGCTTTCATTCCAATTAACTGAATTACTGTTCTGATATGTACCTTTGATGTGTATATTTTAAATTATCATCATACTTGTACCACCACTTAATGTAGTTATATGTCTATTATAATCTCATTAAACATATATACTCGGGCACATATAAATAGTGCACCAAGTTGTGGTTATTGATTGTAGTATTTAATGATGATCATATGTTCTGAAGGCTTGATTTTATTTTCCTTATGTTTTCTATTCATTTATATTTATAACATCAATGTGTACAAATGGTTTTTCTATTTCATTCTGCAATTTATGCCATTACATTTATTGATTCAATTGTTGGCACAAATACACATATATGCTGTGAAAACAAGATTAAACCAATATATTTTTTATAATTAAGAAATCTGACAACTTTACATGTCCAGTATGAAAAGTAATTTATTTACATTTTATATAACTGGAGATGATAATCACATATTATAATTAAGGAGAGCAATAATTAAATAATAGAGTAGAAACAAACAAAATATTAGCACAAAGGATCAGATTTCAAGAAAATAATTAAACTCATATGGCAGTATAGTGTAAAAAAAAACAGAAAACAAAGACACCCAAAGTAAAAAAAGATTTGATTAAAGAAAAGCAAGCATAGAATAGCATATAAAAAAATTCATGGTCGATGTTTTTCCAAATCTTTGTATCATATTAAAAAAATAATAAATTAAAATTTTTTTTAGAATCTATAATATTGATAATCAAGACAAATACAGTTAAAAATGTTGACTAATGAACAACATCTTATAATAATACAAATTATGTAAGAATTAAATAATAAAATAAAAAATAATAAAGATGTATGTGACATAAGATGAAATTTGAATGATAAATAAAGAAATAAAAATCTCTAATAATACTACTGCAGAAAATACCAAAATTAATCTATCAATAAATTAATACACATTTGTGGGAAAGTATTTAAAAATGAAGTGAGGGATGAAATAAAATTGAGATGGTGTTTGAAAAGGAAGATTTCTAATAAAAGTATTTTACTAATTTTTAATTATGGATCTGAGATTGGAACATTCCTGAAGAGCAATACAGAGATTTCAGATTATTCAATTGAATATAGAGAGATGAATGTTGATAATAACAAAAAAGGATTGAAAGTAAAACCCTTGGATGAGAGAACAAATAGGGATCATTTACACCACTGAAAAAATTTAGAGATTGGAATGAATCAGAACTGTATGTAGTTCTAGAAGAAACAATAATAGATAGTCAGTTGAAATCTTAAACTAGATCCTAAGAGAATATAAAAGACCTAGACCACATCTAAGATGGTTGAATAAAATATGGTTTTCACATGATATGGAGAAAAAAACTACGGATAAGAAAAACTGAATTAAACTTAGATCTTCACCGTGCAATGGAACAATAATGGTTCAATAAATGTTGAAAATTATTATAATTATAAATAATTTATGGTTTTATTAATTAATAGACAAAGTATTGACAGTGTAATATGGTTATAAACAATAATAAAATTATACTTTGTGAGTTTATAGATTGGCTAATGCTATGCATATTTTTTCAAAAATAAAAATGAAGAAATATTTTTTATTTGTATGCAAAGTGAAATAAATATTTGTAAAATAGAAAAAAAAAAAGATTAAAAAGTAGAATAAATGAGTTCAACATAAACTATTTCTTTCTTTCTAAGATTTTAAATTATTTAATACCTGTAAATAATTTTGTTACAAATTTGAACTAGTTCCTTAATAAATTTGGTAAAGGAATTATTCTTAAAAAATAAAAATTGGATAACTTTGTAGCAAAAACAATGAGTAAAGAAATAATTAAATTAATAAATCATCAGTTAAACTAAAAAAATATAGCTAAAAAAACACAAGCCTCTTATTAGAGAAAAAACATGTTTAAAAAACTTAACTTGTGTGTTTTATAAATATGTACATATGGTAATATATGTGGCCAGATTTTGGAAAAAGTTTTTATTTTTATATTTTAAATTTTTCTTCATATATCTTAGTAGATAGTTATTATTTTAGCCCTTACTATCAAGATAAAAAAGATGAGACCAAAGTAGTAATAAACATCTTTTTAGATAATAACTGAGAATAAGAAAAGAGAATATTGAGGAGAGTCATCAAAAAGATTGATCTTCAATAGCTAAAAAAGAGCAATCATAGTTGTAAAATTTTACTAAAAATTGCATTGCTAAGTACATATTTTGGGTTGCTTGTTTCTCATACTTATGTAATGTAGACCTAATAGATGAAAAAATAGTGGAAGTGATATATAAAAAAGTTTCCAAATGTTTATCTGAAAACATATCATTTACTTCAATATAAATTTACTTGTTTTAAAGATAATATTAGCCAGAATCACAAATATCTGTAATTTGATAAAAAAAAAAAGTCAATATATACTATAATATAAACCAGTTTATTTCCATGAAGAAAATCAAACAAAAATTGCCTGGATTGTTTAAAAACTTGGGTATATGTTTACAACAAAAGAAAAGACAAATACCTAGTGCATTAAAAAATCTTGGATAAATAGTTTTCCATTTTTCCATTATTCTATTTTCTTTATGTTGTTAGTTGTATTTCTAAAAAAAAATATGAATATTTTTATTTTTTATATTTTCTTGTATATTATACATTTTTAGATTTAGTTATTCTTTATTAAGTGTGGATGATGATTTAAATATATAATTATCCGTACTTGCACACTAGTTAAGTAATCCATTTTTTTAAATTAAGTAATTCACATTGAATAAAACCAAGTGTATATAACATACATAGAAATACAAATTGGTTTAGTAATATGTATATATTAATACATGTTTACAAAATTCCAACAAATATAAACTAAATCCCCATAAAAACTATACTTAAGTAACATTCGTATGTCAGTAAAGCACAAAGTAATTTTTTAAATCTAACTAGTCATATTAAATGCACTAAATAATTTTTAAAATGTATAGAAAAAATAATTTAATATTTTTCATTTTTTTTAAATTGATATAATTTTATATGAATATATATATACAAAAAATCCAGCTACTCATATATGTTCAAAATAAGATCATAAAGATCTATGTAATGTAAGTTAGCTCTAAAAACCATGGTTGAATATGGAAGCTAGTATTTGTCTTAGCAAGGCAGAATAATTGCTCAGAGTTTCACTCTTAGGGACTTTGATATTTTATGAAAACTAAAGCAATTAAGTATAATAAAGGAGATATTAAATTTTCAATTATGTTTTAAAACCTATTTACTTAAGAGAAAATTTGCATTAAAATTGAACTGGTAAAATTGTAAAATGTAAAATATAGCTTTCTGATAAATAGAATTTTGGACTAAAATTATCATCAAAATCAAATATTATCTATTTACTTGTTTAATTAATAGAAATTATTTTTGCTTGTTTTTCTATGTTTAATTAAATTAATGCATTTGGTGATTTAGTGCAGCGATAAAGTAGTCCTAAATCACGTAGTCCTAAATCACGTTTCCAGTTGTGCCACTTCTGGTCTTTAAATTTCTTATGAACACTCAAGCAACAGACTATTCAATTATTTTTATTTAATAAGTTTAAATTAATAAAGTTTTATCCAAGAACTTTTATGATTCAAGAATGTATTTATCTAAAGTGGATTGATGTTAAAGGCACAACTGTAGGAAATTTGGCACTTATAAATCAAAATGAAAGATTGTCTAATTTGACATTAATGTCAGTTGATCATAAACAGTGTGAATGTTTAAAATATGATTTAATTAATAATTTTTTAGAATAAAAAGCAAGAAAAGTACTATCAGTTAATAACATTGAAAAAAATAATCCTTACAAAACTAATACAAAAAGATAGAATAAGTTTAATCATCTTACTGCTGCAATGTAAAAGAGATAGAAGGCACACTAACATTGTCTATTATTAGTATTATTAGATAGATGCCTTCAAAAACTCATTAATCATATTATTATCATTTTGTTTATTCATAAAATTTTCTGCATTTTCAGAAGTAGATTCGTATAATCTTTACTTCTGCCCAGGATAGATATTAGCAATAAAATATGAAAAACTAAACAAAACCGAAAAAAGAAAGAATAGAAAAATAGAAAAAAAAATGCCGACCCTTTTTATAAAGCATTATTATAGAAAGGGAGGCAAAGATCAGTAAGGATTTCAGTATAAATACTAAAACCAGTATGTGTAAAATAATTACACCTAATATAGTCTTTAGATTTTAAAAACGTTACTACTTGAGAATCATAAAATACCCATACAAAATATTAAAAAAGGTTTGATGTGATGTGATGTATTTGGCTTCTCCTTAAATGAAGTCAAGAATATCTCAGCAATTATGCCCAGATAAACCTGTTACACCACTTTATTTTACATTCCCCACTCTACGTCTTCCCATATTCTGCCCCATTCCATTTCCACAACACAATTTTTGTCAACTCTATGGCCTTTATATCTAAATCCCCCTTATCTTTTTGCAAACCCAGCATAAAAACTAATAACTCGCTTTCTGTATAGTCACTTTGTTGATACCTATTCTCCCATAACTTCATTATCTGTACCCTTTCTGCTTTCAAGCATTTACATTCAATCAACAGATGCCTAATATTTTCTATACCTTCCTTACACAATTTGCACACTAAATCACCCATAGTTTTCCATTTACATGTATATTCTCTTGTTGCCAAAGATCCCGTTCGAGCCTTAAACAATAAACTACTTTCCTTACTATTATCATAAATTAACTCGCATCCAATATTCCGTTTACTTCTATATATATTTAAACTCTTCTTACCCTCCATACCAGTTCTCCATCTCTCCAACTCCCTATTTTTTATTAATGCTTCTATTCTTTTATCCCATTCCTTACCACTACAACACTCAACAATCCTCCTAACACAATCATCCCACCTTTTATACAAGTATACTGATATAAATTCTTTATCCAAATCTTTTGCATACCACATTTCAACGTTGAGGCACATGTCTGCCACCATCAGAGAAAAATGTATACTATTCAATTTTAAAGACATAGTTGCATACTTCTATAACAGCCATATGTGTGTGTATATATATAAAAATGAGTACACATAAGTGACGTTAATGATACATGCGTAAATAAAATTTTCTATTTATTTTTTAAACTTTTATTACATTTAAAGAGTATAATTAACATTTCTACAAATTCAAAATTCTCTACACTTTAAGAGTAAAAAAAAAATAAAATGAAAATTTCTCAAACCTGCAAGGGGGAAAAAACGATCAAATAAGATCATGTGATAGGCTTCTACGTTCACTAGGAGTCTAATTTATCAATCCCTGAAGCTTCTGATTTCTCTGGTGTGACAATTAGGTATTAATTTTAACCACACTGTGAGCTTAATTGTATCATCAAATTTACAATTCAAACATCACAATGAAACAGTTGTCATAAATAATTAAACGTATTAGATATAAATATGAATATTTAATTATACATGACATTTGGAATTAATAAACAACATATGTTTAATTTCCTTTGCAATAAAAGATTTGATGGAAAGAAGAAAAAGTTTGTTTTATTATTTATATATGATTCATCTACATTTGTTGATGTTTCATTTAAATAAAACGAGTATTTTTGCAATTATGGCTTCACTTTGATTTCAGTATAAACTGAAGCAATTAAAATTTTAAATTGTTATTTAAATCAATATTTACTTCTTTATCATCACTTATTTATTTTTATGTGAAAATTATTATTATTTTGTAACTGTCCGTGAAAATGAGGATTAAAAACTAAAAATGAAACATTTTAAATTGTCTCTAAATAATCACCTCTTTGCAAAAATTTAAACTTTTTTGGCAATCTGGATAAGTCAGACATTTGATATAACTCTTCAGCACCTAACAGGCAGGAACTAACTGTCTTCAAAACATAAAAAAAGTGTCAATCCCGCGTGTCTATTGATAAATAAATTCAAATTTGTTGAATAACGCAACAAGATTACGCTCTTCCCTAATCATTTCGTAATTTAGGCATTTACCAACTTGCATATCTTATTTTAGTTCTACATTTTAACCTTAATAATTTAAAGATTAAAGTTTACAATCAGTTCTAAATAATGAAATTTTATTGTACATTGTATTAAAGGAATAATAAATTATTGTTGATGATGATCAATTTATTGTTTATTCATAATATTATATTGTTTAATTAGTATACTTATTTTTAGATGAACATAATTATATATATATACGAAAACATTACAATGTAGAATTTTAAAAATTAAAATAATAAATATATTTATTTGATGAGTAACAAATGTATCTAATATATTTTTATCTTAAGACGCACAATAAACAGTTTTGAATTACTACATTTACTATTTAAATTATATGTAGCAATTTAAATTACACTTTTATTTCTTGTCACTCAATTCAAAATTGATCAACTCATCTTCATTTAAGTTCACTCTCTCTCTCTATCTCTTTTTTGGATCAAACCACCATTAGTAGCAGTCTGGAATTAGATTCATTCATTTCTATTTTTCCCTTTTCTTCTTAAACTCAATGCACTTTTTCTTTTCATATTTTTTCACATTATTGAAATTATTTATTTTAGTATTCTCCCCCCCCCCCCCATCAATGCACATGGTAAAGAGATATTAAGCAATATACATGGTATTGACTAAGATATTTCCAGTAAAATATGCAGTCTAAACTGAATATCCTCTAATAGAGGGCATAATCTTGAGACACTTTTTCCAGAAGATACAAATTTTACAGAAACATTTTTGTTTAGAAGCCATAATCTTGATTGAGAACATTCTGGAAGAAGAGATAACAAAGATAATTCTAAAAAAATATCTAATCTTGATTGAAACATATATGGCAAAATACACAACTTTGTTTGCGATACTTCTTACAGATGATGCAATCTTGAAATAAATATAATTGTAGAAAATATAATCATTATTGGAAAATGTTTAAATAAAGACAGATGCATCTAAAAAAAGTTTTGTCCAAGATACTTCTAAGAGAAGACACAATCTTGACTACAGTTTGGCAGACAATACAATATTAATCAATACACTTCTGATAGAAAACATAATAAAGACAAATACTTCTGAAAAAAGATGCAATCTCTTTCAGAACCACTTACATGTATAAAGTCTAGTTGATATATGTCATAAAATATTATGGAGAAAAGTAATAGACATCTTTAAAGTGATTTTAAACATTACTATTTTCATTCAAGAAGTACAAATTTAAATTTAAAATAATATTTATATAAAGAAATAAAAAATATTATGAATTGACAGTTACAAATTATACATACATTTTCTACATAAAGTTATAAAAAATTATTATTTTAATTGGTACAGCATAACTATTTTATACATTAAAATATAATGAGATGATTATAGAAAGGAGTTGTTGTTAACTAAAAGGATATTCTTTAATTATTTTTGAGGTCTTAAAGAAATTGAGCAGAGCAAATTTCCAATTGCTTAATTCATACACACTTTTATCATTTCAGCTGTTATTACTAAATGATTATTCATATGGAATTCTAAGACAGTATTCATTTGCTTATACTAAATGTTCCCTACATATGTAATTAGAGGGATTTGAACTCAAGGACTTTGAAGTCTATTTATCCTCCACTCTATCTCAAGCAACCAATTCACATGAAAACACACACTCAAAAAAAAGTACCTGACCCCCAATATACGTATTTCATGCAGAACCAGCACTCATCATTTTGTGTCAGTCAGATCATAATCTTCCATATATATATATATATATTGTAATGGGCTTACATGCCATTACATTATTATAATAAGTAAATAATATTACCGAGGCTATAACCTCGATAATATGTGTATAAAATGCGATAGTAAATATTACTTACGTAATCAATGTGCGTTTAATAAATTTATAATTATAATAAGTAAAATTAAAAATAAAGTTTGCAAATAAAAATTTGTTTTTTAAAAATTAAAAATTGAAAATTAATTCATCTTAAACTCGTATATATATAAAATCGCACAGATGAAAAATTATTAGAAGAAAACTTAAAAAAAAAAAAAAAAAAAGTTTTAAGACTAAATTTTTAATAAAAACTTAAAAGATTTAAAGATAAAAATATGTCTTTAAGAACGTACAAATTAATTAATGCTATTGTAAAATGGAAATGATTATTTTAATTAATCCAAGTGAACTAGCCTTTGGGCATTTCAAAATGTGTAATTAAAGGTCAGATAAGAGTGGAAAAACAATAGGAAAAGAACAGCCAATAGAAGAAAGCCCTCGGGAAATGGACCTCAGCAAGGGAATGATCATCGTCATGATGTAATGGCCACTCAATCCAAAATTCTAATATAAAAGAAAAAGTTTGGAAATAAATTTTAGTGAAGAAAGAGCTGGGAGAGAAGAAAGAGATGTGACAGCAGAGGTGCTATATGTGTTAGTGCAGGGAGAGTTGAAGGAGAAGGGATTGAAAAGATGCACTCTTCAATTCCTTCAGTTTTTAAAAAGGAAAGAAAAGAGGAATGACCAATCATTTTCCTATATTGAGGACCACAGGACATCGGGGGAATTAACGCTGGCTCCAAATTGCAAGCAACTGTTAAGCATGGATTTTTAAAATAGTAAGAACTCTAATTAATAAACTTTAATTTTAAAAAAGAAACTTTTCCAGTATGTTAAAACCATAAGAACATTAGTTAATTAATGATCACTAAGTATAAACTTTCCCAGTATTTAAATTATTGAAATAGAAATTCCTATCTGACCAAACTTAATCAGTTATTAATAATTATTTTATTGAATTTATTATTATTTTTTGTAAATCATTTCTATTAATTTATTTTTTCTGTTCTTTTAAGTTTTTATTATGATTTTTTTTATTTCTTTTAAAATAAATTATATAAATGTTAAATTTAAGTCGGGCATGAATGGCTGCATAGATTTGTAAAGTTATATTAATTAATTAAGGGAGAGTTAATCTTAGGTTATTTGTTTCTTAGTTAGATTGGGTTAATCGATTGGATATATTGGTGTAATTAGTAAATGTAGCACGAGATTCGCTATGTGCAGGATCCTATTATACGCTACACTTGGGCAAAATAAGCCCCATATCCCACTGACCATCGAAAGCAGACAGTATTCCCTGCTCCTTGGATTACCCCTTTTTAGCCTATGGAATGGGATAGTAAGACGGAAAACCCAATCCCTTCCTATGGAGTTTTTTTATTGTTCTTCTCACCAGACAGATGTAGTATTCCTGTACTGGATGAGAGTCAATGTCTTCTATAACCATGCTGTTCAGATGTACATTCCTGACAGTATGGTATTTGTGCTGTCATATTCATGCTGCATTGCATACATCGATGTATCAGATGGATTGACATTGGTTTGACTGTGAACTTTTGGCCTAAGGTTAAATAAGGAATAGAATATTTTCTTTTCAAATGCAATATATGTAGTCTATTCATACTCGACACTCTAATAAAATATTAAATTCATCTGTGCGAACTTATAAAATAAAAGTTAAAATGTAAATTAAATTCTAAAATAAAAAGTTAAAAATGTAAATTAAATGCTAAAGTAAAAGTTAGACTAAAACAATAATTCTAAATCTTATATATATCTAATAAAATGTTTGTGTGTGTTATTACTGGCAGTGGCTTCTCTTATTTTTTTTTTTAATATTGAAAATATATTTTAATAAGAATTCATATTTTATAAATTTCTGCATCTCACTGAGCTAGTGGCATGGGCTGACGTTTGGAATAAAATATATGTAAAAATTGGATCTTAACAGCGCGTATCTGCCTACTACTATAAATTTTCTAGGTTCAAGTAGCCTAGTGGCACCCTGTAGTGCAGATACGGCAAGACTGGAAACTTACAATCCTCCCTGACCATTATAATATACAATCAGTACTCAGTTTACATTAAGATAGCAATTCCTCACATGTTAATAGACAGACTTCAATCTTCTTGCCCTTCCAATTATTCAAATGTTTACATGGATATAACTATAATATCAAGTCCAACAAAGGCTTTGAACATTCCATCATTGGTTTTTCAATGAAATGAATAGTTGAACATTTGGAAGGATGAAAAGATTAAAGAATGTCCATTAAAGTGTGAGAAATTGCTATCTTAATATAAATCAAGCACTAATTGTATATACATGAGTGAGATTATGATCTGACCCAACTGATGAAGACTGCTTCTACATAAAATAAGTATAGTGAAAATCATATATCTTTTTCACATGTGTGTGGACATGTGTTCCAATTGCTTGAGATAGAATGAAGTATTAATAGCAGAAAAATCCTGAATTTAGATTATTCATATAGTGAATGAACATGTTTGGGCTATTTACTAAGATCCATCCATCATAATGAATTTACTGTCTTTTTAGCTCTGACTTTAAGATCAAGAAATGCCATCATTTTCCCCTCAGTTGCCTGATATTTCATAGCTAAAATATTAGTTGAGTTTTTTTGAAGACAGGATTAATGTGTGTGTGAACGATTTTTTTTATAGATATTTATCATGGGTCTTATTCCCAGGAAGCTGTAAAATCACTAGGCAAGACAACAGTTTTTGGCTAAAGGCAGAGAGGGCCAAAAGAGAAAGCTAAAAACTCCTGATTGTGAACTCAAGATAACCCCTTGATGATAATGCTTTTATTTATGCACTTACAATTGAAAAACATTGTCAAATGAAATAATATTGCACAAATTAAAAAAAAAACATTTAATAATGAGTAGGACATTACTAGACTTTTATGAAATCAAAAGAAAAGATGAAGGGACATAAGTAGTTATGTATTTAATTTATATTGTAAACACAAATGGAGTAGGATTCATTATAAATAAAATGTGGAAGAACAATATTGTGGAAATTGATGGTATATTAGAAAGAGGAGCAAGATTAGTTTCAAAGTAATGGGATATGACAAATGAAGATAATTCAATTTATGCTCCAAGAAGTTCTTATTGTGATAAAGTAAAGATTTTTATATGGATATACAAAATATTTTTGATAAGATAAAGCAGCATTTTAAGGTTATTAGGGAGATGTTAATCCTAGGATTAAAAATGACACAAAGATAAAAGTGTTGTGGGTAAATTTAATTATGATGAGAGAAGCAAAAAAATGGTTTTATAAAGTTCACAGAAAAAGAAAAATTGTACATTATAAATTCTTTCTTTGAAAAAAATGCTAAACGGAAATGAACATGAAGACATCCAAATGAAAATAAAGTATAATTAGACTATATTTTGACTATCAGAAATATATATTTTAATATTGTAATGTTCTTAAATTCAACTCAGAAAGTGATTATGAATTAGTGAGTTGTAAAATATGTGTTAATACAAAACTAAAGAAATAAAAACTATTAAGAAACAATATTATCAGTAATTTCTCTTTATCATCAGAAATATTCTAATTAATTGAAATTAGAATTTGCAAATCATTTTCATTTCGACATGATTGAAATCAACAAGAAGTAACATTCTATTAAGAACTGGCAAGAAATATATTTACTACAAAAAAGCAGCAATTTGTCAGAAAATTTTCTATTGAGACAAGAGAATGTATGGAGAAAGGAAATAAATATATATATATAATGTATGGAGAAAGGAAATAAATATATATATATATTAAAATGATCCATTATGAAGAACTGGATATTTAGAGTTTTGTAAAATGGTATGAAAAAGAGTTAATAATGATTTAAAAAAATATAATTGTGAATTAGCAAAAAATGTTATAGAAGTGAATAAAAGTTTCAAAAGCATAAAACATCATCTTGGTATTGAAAGGCAAGTTGTTTTAGAAATAAGAAGAAAAAAATGGGACTATTACAGAAAAAAAAAGATATTATATCATGAAATATGAGGAGTTAATTCTATAAAGAATTATATAATAATAAAGAACAAAAAATATCCTCTACAATTATTACATCTCCTGAATTGCCATGTATTTTAAATGAAGAAGTCGTGAAATTAAATCTATAAAAAAAGAAAAAGCTCCAGAGAATGATGGAATTATTATTAGTTTGAAAAAAGGTGAAAAAAAAAGTTGGCAAAGCTATATACAAAGTGTTAGAATCTAAATAATAAAAATATAAAAGATGATTGGAAGAATATGGTAATAATATTGATGTTTAAAAACGGTTTTAAAGAAGATATTAGAAATTACAGACTCATCAAACCTTTACTAAAATAATTACAATTTGTCTATAGAGAACTTTAAATTCTAACCAATCAAAAAAATAGTTGCATTTAGAAATGATTTTAGCATAGTCAAGTATTTAAACAAGTTATAGAAAACAATGCAAAAAATATAATGCAACAGGAGTGATTATGTTACCAAATGATACTAAAAAGATTAATACTGAAAAGGATGTATAATAAAGTGATTCTGTTTCCCAACTTCCACAGCAGCTTTACAATAAATATTTTGTAGAGAATGGAAAATCAGAAGAAAAGTAAATGGTATTATTTAAATCATTTGGACTTTGCAGATAATATAGTTGTTTTTCCAAAAATGTTTCAGAGATTTAGGAAATAATGCAAAGTAGGATTAAGGATAATGTTAAAAAGATTAAAACATTAGTCAAATGATTTTCTCAGAAGAAGAAGATAAAGATTGATAATGAAGAATTAGAAACAACAATTATAAAGACTTTAGTCAGATTATTAATACAGATGGAAACTTAATAGCTGAAATTAAGCTTTGGATGGTATATTTTTGTTAAAAATAACAATATTAAAGTAAACATTCCAATGTTTTTTTTAGAAAAAAGATTTTTAATTACAGATCTAAAGTGTGAACACCTAGTGGACTAATAATGCGAATTCAGAGCGCTTAACAAAGTATAAAGAAATGTATGTTAAAAGCAACAAAAAATTATAAAAATGCATGGATGAGAGAATAAACAGGTATTACTGATATCATGTTAAGAATTAAGAAGTTGATATGAAGCTTAGTTGGACATATTGCTAAAAAAGATGACATGGATAATAAAAAAATCTAGAAAACGACTGCATATCACATAAATTGGTGAAATAATGAAGATTGCTAATATAATGTGGAGAAGAAAAACTATGAATTAGAAAAACTCAATTGAGCTAAGAGATCTTCATCCTGCATATGGATTGATGATGGTTGAAAATGATAATAATGTAATGAGACATAATATAATACTCTATAATTATGTATTTGTAAAAAAAGCTGCTATAATTTTTTTCACAGCAAGTTGTTCTGTTTATAAGAAAATATTATGCTGATGGTTTCTCATTACTTATCCTCTTATTTTAGTAGATAATATATTTGTAAAGTTTAAAAGTGAAAGGGATATGAAGATCATAGGTAAAAGCTAAGGGTTTTATAGCTTCCACATGAACATACCATTGACATAAAATCTATTATAGCAGCATTATTTTTTATCATTTTTATGCTAATTACTGTAAGCTTTAATTAATAATAATAGATGCCAGATAATAATGCTTATTAATGCCTATTCTATGCTATCTTAAGCAATATCCCTAGACGAATTTGAAGCTTATGGATTTCATTAGTGAGGAGTATTGGTTTTTGGTACAGTATACCTGAACTTTTAGATAAAACAGCACATGATAGAGATTATTATGCATTATCATCTGGCATCTATTATTACTTACTAAAGTTTATAGTAAGTGGAATAGAAATGGTGAAAAATGTAAGCTAAAGTCATGTTATGGAGTCAGGTAATATATCCATTCAAGTTAGTTCAAATTTTCATAAAGCTTCTGTTTCCAACTATTTGTTTTAGTAATAAAAAATTCTTAACCTTATACTATTATTAACTGTGATTATATTTCCTAATTGATGAAAATATTATGTTCATATATCTTCCTAATCAGATCCATTAATGTTTGATTCATTCTCATATTTAGTAAATCTGACTCTATTTTTACTCAAAATATTATAAATATTCTCTATATTTACTATAATTATGTACAAACATTTGCCATCTATCTCATTTAAGCTGATCTATATAATTATCAGATATACATTCTCCCAGAATTTTTACTATGAAAGTATTTTTTTATAGTCAACATTTTTTTTTTTTTTTCATTTAATGCACAAACCAAAACTCTGTAAAACACCAAATTTAGCACAAATTGTCTAATAATAATAATCTTCTATAGACCTTACTATTATCCTTAAATAAAAATTTCATATAATTTTTCAACTATATGAAATTTCTGTTCCTTATTTATGTCTACCTATTCAAATACTTCACTTTTCTATTTTTCAATTTTCTTAATGCTTTAGCTCATTTAGTGTAAATTTTTTATTTCTTAAGCTTAGTTCCCCCCCATTATTGTCCATATAATTTCTCTACAGTTAAATTATTTTTCATCAACATTAAATGATAAAACATTACAACTCTACTTTTATATATCGGCCAAATTTTTTTATTTTCTTCTCTTTAAGTTTTACTAGTACTTATGCATTTTCCTGTCTACCAAGTTTTGCAGTTCATATTTTTGATAATTATACAGTTTCAGGGGGCATACCATAAAAACATCCTATTTAATATTTACATTTTTTTATATTAATGTTATTTTTTAAAAAATAAAAAATTGTGCGAAAATTAATTGCAACATTTACACTTTACTTTTATAATTTTTTTTTTTTTGTATTAAGTCAACTTATTAATAAAAAAATAAAAAAATAGTCAAGCGTTGGTGGTCGAGAGGTCAGCACAGCTGCCTTATAAGCAGTTGTCCTGGGTTAGCAGGTTTGCTTCCCGGTTGATGCTATGATTCATGAGAAAAATAAAAAAAATAGAAATGTAAGGTATCAGTGTCCATTAATGCAGATTTCAATTTATTAATCTAAAAATAAAAAATAAACATGTAACATCTTTATAATATATATAGACATCAGTTTTTATATATTATATTATTAATCTTTTATTTATTATAGTTAATTCTAATTGTAATTAATTTTTGCACTATTTTTTAAAAATAATACTAATGAAAAAAATTTAAATATTAAATATGATGTTCCTATCAGCCATTTTTTGTAAAAAAATTATTGTATGCCCCCAAAACTGTATATTTATCAAAAATACGGATTGCAGAGCTTGGTAGATGGAAAAATTACAAGTACCATTTTATTAATATCCTCCAGTAATTTTAAAGTTAATCTCACTATCACTTATAATTAACCAACTTTGTTTATATAACTTCCATTTTTACTTTTGATTTAACTTTTATGTTTTACAGATATATTTATATTCTTTGCATGCTTTCATTTTCTCCTCTATACTTTAGACCATTCTAAATTTTTCATCTCATGGTGAGTGTTATTAAAACTATGTTTGCCAGTTTTTCTACTTCATAAAATTAATCACATCCAACAAAACATTTCCTATTTTCTTTTAAAATTATTAAATATTTTATTCAAATTTTTTTCATTTACATTTCATCCACATGTTAATTTATCTTGTTACATTTAATATTATACCTCATTTCATTTCTAATTATCCAGGATACATTACATAGTAGTGACATCTATCTATCCATTTCAGAAGCTACAACAACCCATAACTGGATTAAAAACCTATTGTTCTTCTTGTAAGATACATTGAATTTGTGCCATAAATTCGGGTTACCATTTTAATCTTGACCTGTTATTCAATATCAATGGTCCTGAAGTCCAGATTTATTAAATTTTTGAATCCAAACCAATTGTGTAACCATGTAGGTTGCTATCAGTTTAATAATTAATTGCAGACATATTTGTTTATGTATGATATGTAAATGTTATTTGATGGTTGTACTACATTGTTGTCTATATTTATCTTTGAGGAAAAAAAATAACATTACACTCGTTTAGATACTATATATACATATAAGCAGTGTATAAATTTACTTGCGAAAAGCTATTTTAATAAGAAAAAAACTTTTAGCTTTAGTTTTATTATTAAATATTGAAAATGCAAAACCAATATAAAGTTTCTATGAATATTTTTTTTTTGTTATATAAAGAAAAGGAAACATAAAAAAAAAAGTTCACAATATTTTGAAAATTATATTTTCATATGTCTTTTTTAAAAAATATTTATATTAAAAATATTTATATACTATTTTTTTATTTTAAAAATCTGCTTACAAAAAGGAAAAAAAAACCCTGCAACATATACAGTTTCATAGTATAGTTCACCAGAAGAGAAGAAAAGTTTATTATAAACATTTAATAAATCAGAATCAATAATAAAACTTACATCCTTCTAAACGCTATTTTAAAACAAAAATAGTAGTAATCAAGATTTTGTATTTTTGATCCCCTTCTCTGATTATTTTAATTAACTGTTATTCTGTCACTGAGGTAATAAAAATACTTTCAGTGATCCAATCTGATGTTGTTGACTTATGCTTCTGATAACCTTTCAAAGCATCACGGGATTCACCACATAAAAATATGTAAATAATTCTGTTTTTTTTTTCCCAGCTTGATTTCGCATTACATATAGACACAAATTAATTATTATCCAAAAAAATAGCATGGAATCAACAAATCTACTTTACAGCAAATCATTTAATTCACATTATCGTGGGTATATAACGCAATCGGGGGAGGGGGGACTAAATAATTTTAGATTGAAGCTCAACGTATCGTTCCCATGTTGAATAATTAATAATCTGATTGATTTTATTTGAATTTATATGTGTAAAAAAAAAAAAATAAGAACAATATACGATTGTTTTAAAATACAGTTATAAAGCACTCCTGCATCCATGTTATATATATGTAGTGCTTTCTTTCATTTATAAGTGTTTAAAAAAAAAAAAAGAAATTAATTGGGAAAAAAATTCTATATATATATATTTTAAAATGTCATAGCAACGGCCGGGACGCGAACCCGCAACACGGGCAACTGCCTGCAAGTGCAAGGCAATTGCTTTGACCTCTCGACAACCAATGCAAGACAATTCTATATTTTTAATTTATTTTTTTCACAGATCAACTGTAGTATATACACATACTTAAATTAGGCTAATACGCGGAGTTCTCCCTCTGTGTTGTTATAATACACCAATAAATGTATGATAATACCATCAAAGATAAAATTTATTATAATACGTCAATAAATGCGTGATTGAATACCATCAAAGATAAGGACACAGATAGTATCATACTATTCTTTTCATTAGTTTATACGTAGCTCTCAGAGGGTTAAAGTTGCTTCTGCTTAGATTTTACACTCTTGCATGTGTGTGTATTAGAATGCATATACGGTTCATTACAATTCACAAATTTTGATATCCATATCATGGTTTAGAAACAAATAGTGCAGATACAGATATGATATAAAAGAAGTTAATCATTTTTGTTCAAGTAAGTCATAATAACTGATTGGTAATACAAAAAAAATGATTATAATAAAAATAACTTTCCCCACTGCTGTGGTAAAAATACACCTCTTGTATTGAGTCACTGCTGCTACTACTAATTCCAATTATAGTTGTAAAAAGCAAATTGATGTTTCTAATAAATCTAAAGGAAAAGTTATCCTTTAATTCATATAAAGGAAAAGTTATCCTTTAATTCATATAATATACTAACGTCAATAGAAAACATGGTTCATGTTCTTTGATGTAGTTATAAAGTGATAGATTCTGGAGTTTAAGATCCATGGATTGCAATCCATCTCTCTTATATAGTATTCAAACTTCCTCTAATCTCCTACGTAATAAATCAGTCCATTATTTTTTTAATAAAAAAAAATAATCATATTAATTTTGTAATAGAAAACTATATTGATTAAATAAAAACAAATAACTGAACATGCTTTAAGTGCTCAATAAATTGAGATATCTTAATGACTACTACACAGTTATAAATTATATGTAGTACAAAAATGGATGTTCAGCTCTAAAAAAATATACTACATCCAATTATTAGTTATAACAAATATTAAAATAAAGAAAATGCAATACTTATTTACAATAACTAATAATTGACACAATAAAAATGTTATCCAATTAAAAACACTACTTACTTTGTCAAATATAATATCACAAATGTTTTATGGTTAAAAAGTATGAAATATAAAAACTTAAATTTTTCATGTGTAAGGCTTGATAAGACATTATTCATGCAAAGTATTTTTGAATACCATGCAGAGCCATAATACCAACCTGGACTAGATTTTCAGCCTGTTCCTACACATTTAAAACACACCCACATATAAACGAATTCTCATAATTAAAAAAATGTAAATATATTAATTTTTAATAATTTAAATATTCAGTATTTTATTTTTAAACTATAATTCATTAATACATATATATTATAATGTTTGGATAATGAAGTGGAAGTTAGTCTTATCATATCTGCCATACAGGGCGCCACCAGGCATTTGAACCTGGAAAATTTATATAGTAGGCAGATATGTAAGTTAAGAAAAAAAATTTGTTTATATATATTTTATGCCGACCATCAGCCCAATGCCACTAACTCAGTGAGATGCAGAGATTTATAAAATATAAATTCTTATCTAATAATATTTCAATTAATAAAAAAATAAAGAAGCCACTGCCAGTAATAACACACACAAACATTTATTTAACATATATGTAATTTAGAATTATTATTTTAGTCTAACTTTTATTTTTTGGAAGTTCACACAGATGAATTTAATATTTTATTAAAGTGTCGAGTATGAATAGACTACATAGATTGCATTTGAAAAGAAAATATTCTATCCCTTATTTAACCTTAGGCCAAAAGTTCGCAGTTAAACCAACGTCAATCCATCTGATACATCAATGTATTCAATGCAGCATGAATATGACAGCACAAATACCATACTGTCAGGAATGTACATCTGAACAGCATGGTTATAGAAGACATTGACTCTCGTCCAGAACAGGAATACTACATCTGTCTGATGAGAAGAGCAATAAAAAAAAACTCCATAGGAAGGGACTGCATTTTCCGTCTTCCATAGGCTAAAAAGGTGTGATCCAAGGAGCAGGGAATACTGTCTGTCTCCGTTGGTCAATAAGAAAGGCTTATTTTGCCCGACTGTGGCGTATGAAGTGATCCTCCACGTAGTGGATCTCATACTACATTTAATAATTACCCCAATAGATCCAATCCATTGACCCAATTTAACTATGAAACAAATAACCTAAGATTTACCTTCCCTTAATTAAACTAATATAACTTTACAAATCTATGCAGCCATTCATGCCCGACTTAAATTTAACATTTACTAAGTTTAGTTTAACAAAAAACAAAAATCATAATAAAACCTAAGAGAACAAAAAAAAATTTAATGGAAATGATTTACAAAAAATAATAATACATTTAATAAAATAATTATTAATAACTGATTAAGTTTGGTCAGATAGGAATTTCTATTGCAATAATTTAAATACTGGGAAAGTTTTAGAATTAAAGTTCTTATTCTTATCAAATACTGGAATTTTAGAATTATAGTTAAAGCTTATTAGAGTTCATAAGGTTCTTATGGTTTAAACATACTGAAAAAGTTTCTTTTTAGAAGTTTGCAATTTGGGATCCAGTGTCAATTTCCCCGATGTCCTGTGGTCTGCAGTATAAGAAAACGATTAGTCATTTCTCTTTCTCTTTATAGCAAAATTGAAGGGATTGAAGAGTGCATCTTTCCAATCCCTTCTCCTTCAACTCTAGAACATCTTTGCTTTCACATCTCTGTCCTCTTCCCAGCTCTTTCTTCACTCGAATTTATTTCCAAACTTTTCCTTTTATTTTAAACTTTTGGATCCAGTGGACATTACGTCATGACGATGATGATTTTTTCATTGAGGTACATTTCCTGAGGGATTTCTTTTATTGGCTATTAGTTTGTATTGTTTTTCTCTCCTATCTGACCTTTACCTATACATTTTGAAATGCCCAAGGGCTAGCTTACTTTTAACTAATTAAAATAATCATTTCTATTTTACAATAGCATTAATTAATTTATTGTACAAACTTAAAGATATATTTTTATCTCTAAATCTTTTTAGGTTTTTGTTGAAAATTTAGTTTTAAAACTTTTTCTTTTTTTAAATAAAGTTTTCTTTAATAATTTTTCATCTGTGCGATTTTATATATATAAAGTTTAAATGACTTAACTTTCAATTTTTTTATTTCTTAAAAATGTTTTTCTATGCAAACTTTTCTTTTTAATGTCTAAATTTTTAAAATAAATAATGTAACGGCATGTGTGCCCATTACAATATATATATAACAATCATGTAACAACTATTTGCATTTCTATATTGAACTATTTCCACCATCTAATATGCATATTGAATGTTTTTAGAAAAATTTAACTTTATTTAAATATTCCAAATACATTCAACTCTTAGTAATAGCATATCATACAGGTTAGTATATGCACAACATTTCAAGAGTTATTATTCTCCCCTCTTCTTCAGGTGTTGCTGGCCTGACCAGTGACAGTACTAGCATGGAATTTGAACCTGGCTCTTTAGATTCTTGATTATTGAATTTTAAGGCAATGCTCTAACCAACTGAGCCATCCTGCCAAAGACAACAGTCAGTAGAAATTCCATATACATATTTATGAGGTTCATCATGAGTTCTCCATTTTTTCCTAAAAGCAAAGTTGATTAAAACTATCCCATACATTATGTATAGTCATTACTAGATTGGTTTATGGGATTTTTTGCCATTGTCATGTGAGAAGCTTCTTTAAATTTTCTTCTTTGTACTTTTTATTCTCTATCCAATATTTTTGTATTTTTCCAATTGAACATATGTTCATTTGTACATACATGGTCTGCTACCTTAGACACATGTTTTCTCTCTTCTAATCATCAGTTTATGTTTTTGCAAGGACTTTTCAATGGGATGATTGGTCTCATCAATATATGTTCTTCCACATTCACATGGTATTTCACAGATGCAGCTTAATCTTTTCAGCATTTCAAGTTTAGGCTTTGTAGATGTTAGAATTCCTTATAGTAAGAAATGGCTCTTGAAAGCTGTTCTGATGTTATACTGATTGCAAATTTTCCTTAATTCGTCTGCTATTTTTGGAATGTATGGGAACACTACAGTACCACTAATTGTCTTTTCTCTTGATGGTTCTTTTTGTTGTCTATTTAACATTCTCTTAATAACAGTTTATGGATAACTATTTTTCATAAGAGTTTGTTCTATATGGCTATTAAATATGTACTAATATTTCTGAAGCGAATTTATTAAAATGGCTTAGAAAGTCTGATTTGTAAAGAATTTTTATAGCATGTACATATAAATATTATTATTTCAGAAATATTATATATTATAATGGTCAGGGAAGACTCCTACTCCATCTGCTGTAAGAGTGCTACCAGGCCATTTGATCCTGGAACATTTACAAGGTAGGCAGATACTTCTTGCTATGATACTATTTTCTTACTTCAACAAATATACCCCAGTCATTAAACTCATGCAGAAGCTGAGATTTAAAATCTTAAATTTCTAAATGTATTTCAGTTGTTTTCTATTCTATCATGCCAGCCACATGAAGTCACTATTTCTAGGTAAATTCCTAGAAATATACCATTTTACTGGCCTTCACCAACCAAAAAATGAATCTTTCTATGCTAAAACACAGAAAGAGTCCTCACGGCATGTTGGGTGGCAGCATCAGCCAACACAAGAGACTTCTTTCTGCGATAAAACACAGAAAGAGTTCCTGATGACTGCCGGTTATGGCTTTTATTCTATACTAAAAGCAAAGAGAAATGTCTTTATTGGCTGACATAGTTGATTTTGTTATTCATTTTATCATAATAGTAGAATGTCTATTTTCTCCATAGTTTTGTGTGTGTGTGTGTATTTGAACCAGTCATAGTTTTTAAAAATTTGATTAGATAGATATTTTTTTAATGTTCTCTAACCTTCTGTAGCATTGTAACTTTATTAATAATATCGTAAAGGTTCCATTACAAATGTGTAACTCTCAAAAAGTTATTTTTAAGGGTACAGCACAGCAGTTTTCCGATGATCATGTGAAAAGTAATGTTACCATGAGAATTTGTTCAATAACAATTAAGATGGCCACCTCTAACTCTAAATATTTGAAGCTGTGGCAGTTTCCATCATCTGAAGCCAGTGCTGTGGCATTTTTACAAAATAATAATATCCTGTTGAAACAGAAGATATGTGTGTGTGGTGAGAAAATGCGAATGGAGGTTAATAAATATCTGTGGACTTTTATATGTAAATCACATTGTTGTTGACAAAAGTGTTCTATTCGCAAAGGCAGCTGGTTTGAAGGATTCCAGATGCCCTTCATGAAATCATTATGGTTGCTTCATTATTGGAGCTGTGAAGAGCTGACCGTAGAGCATGCTCTAAAAAATCTGGAGATATGTCAAGGTGCCTTTGTCAAGTGGAAAGATGCTCTTTGCAAGCTGTGCCATGAAAGAGAGCATATTGTCAAATCAGAGGTGCAGGAATGATAGTTGAGGTTGATGAGACCCTTTTGAGTTGTCGGAAAAACCATCAGGGTAGAATGCTTCCTCAACAGTGAGTTTTTGGAGGGTTGTGCTGAGAGACTAGTGAATGCTTTGTCATGGTGGTTCCATAACCATCTGATGCCACCCTGCCTCAGGCCATATAGGACAATGTCAAACCTGGATCCACCATCTATTCTGACTGCTGGAAGGATTACAAAACATCTGATCTGGAAGCAGCAGAATTTAAACATCTGCATGTAAACCACCACTACAACTTTGTGGACCCTAACACATGTGCACATACCCAAACTAAGAACATTTTTGGAGCTGCCTGAAATCCCAAAACAGAAAACAGCATGGGACACACAGGCGATGCATGAACAATTACTTGTGCGAGTTCCTGTGGTGACGTCTTCACAAGGGTGAAGATGTTTTCCATGTGATTGTGTGTGAGATGCAACTAATTACAAAGTAATAGACAGCTGTTCCATTTTTGTTTGTTGTTTATATTTTGTCTCATAGTTCAATAACCAGTTATAGCATTCCTTTTGTTATTGATGTTTTTGTGCTCGACATGTTTTTGTGAAAGTTTCTCACCACAGAAAATGTTGTTAGGGGTGTTGTCAAAATAGACTAAGAAAGAAAAACATCTAGGTGAGTTTTGTTATTTGTATATTAATTATTAATTTATTTATTGATTTAGGAATATATTTTATCCAAATGTTTGACTATTTTATACAAACAGCATTATTTTGTATTAAAATAATGATGTTATACCCTTTTTAGAAATATACACACAAACAAAAGCAACACACTTTCTGAGTATTAATTACTGTCACAAAAAAAAAGCAGATTAGTCAGGTAATAAATCTAAATTTAGTATTTAAATTTAAGATTACTTTTAATAGATTCATACCAACAAAAACAACCCAGTTTCTGAGTCTTAATTACTATCAAAAAAAAAAAAGCAAATTAGTCGGGGAACATTTTTAAATTGCAGTATTTAAATAACGTTACTTTATATATATATGTAATTGCATATTAGTTTCTAATAAAAATATTTATTTTCTATTAAAAAAATACCTTAACTTTGGAGATACACACACAAACTAAAAAAAACCATTTGATGATTAATTATTGTCAAAAAAAAATACCTAAATTATTATTATTATTTAGTGTGACTTATTGAAAGACTAAGATCATTTACTATTAGTTACTATAATTTTCTATTACAAATCTAAAGCTGATATTTTTATATAGAATCAATCACAGGCCCATAATCATTATATGTATATGTTTTTGGTTAGCATCAATGTCATCAAATGGCTGACATGATAGAATAGAAAACAACCCATATTTCATATAAAGAAAAGGGTAATAAAATAAGCCATTGCCAGTAATAATCACACAAACTTTTATTTATGTACATATATAAAAATAAATTTGAGGAATAAATTATTTAACATTGTTTTTTAT
The DNA here is from genome assembly GCA_028023455.1 of Epiperipatus broadwayi. Taxonomy (NCBI): domain Eukaryota; kingdom Metazoa; phylum Onychophora; class Udeonychophora; order Euonychophora; family Peripatidae; genus Epiperipatus; species Epiperipatus broadwayi. The sequence goes on from JAQFVV010006222.1 coordinate 10,397,967, forward strand.
TATTATTATTTTTAACTTTTAAGTTTTGATATCTGGGTAATTTTGCAAAGATGGACAATTTATATAATTTAATATTTTAGAATGGTGAGCATAGATAGGCTACATAGACTATGCAATTAAAAACTTTTCGAAATATTTAACTTCAGGATAAAAGTCTGCAGCTAAACCAACACTAGCTTCCTGATATACAGACATAACCCATGCAACATGAAGATGTTAGCATAAAACCATGCTGACAAAAATGTGCTTCTGCAGCATGATATTATTTAAAAAGAATAATATTCATCCAGTACAGGAATGTGCATCTGTCTGGTGAAGGAATTATATATATATATATATGTTAAAATGAAGATTTGCACGGGTTAAATATATAAAAAACATATTTTGTGGGTTCATCCATGTTAAAAACTTTTAATATTAATATACTGATATTTCAACTTGGTCACACAAGTCATCCACAGAGTGAGAAATGTAGAAAGATGGTTGTAGAGGTGCTACAATCACTGATTTGAAAAACATTAAAGTTCCACCAATGGCAAAAATGTTAAATTTAGGAATGTTTTTTAAAAAAATCTTTCCAAATAGGAGGAAGTTTACACGTGGCTTCTCTAACTTTGCACTGGTAAAGATTATCACATCTGGATATGATCCTGGTACTAGAAAAATCAATTTTATGACCTGAATCTATAGTATGGAGTGAGAGTGCTGATGATGATGAGTGTTGTTTAATTGCATTAGCATGCTCATCTCTCCTAACACTGATGCGATGATTACTCATACCTATGTAAAAAGCTTTATAATTTTTACATGAGATTTGATAGACACCATGAGATTCAAGAAGGATTAAATCCTTAGGCTTGGTTATTATATTACTGATCTTTTGATGAGCAGAAAATGCTGCATCTATATTATAGCATTTTAATATACGTCCAATAATGTCTGTAGTTCATTTTACATATGAAACACAAATCGTAATCAGTGCTATTAGGATTTGTGTTCCATATGTAAAAGGAACTACAGACAGTATCGGATGTATATTAAAATGCTATAATATAGATGCAGCATTTTCTGCTCATCAAAAGATCAGCAATATAATAATCAAGCCTAAGGATTCAATCTCTCTTGAATCTCATAGTGTCTATCAAATCTCATGCAAAAATTGTAAAGTTTCTTACATAGGTATGAGTAATCATTGCATCAGTGTTAGGAGAGATGAGCATGCTAATGCAATTAAACAACACTTATCATCATCAGCACTCTCACTCCATACTATAGATTCAGGTCATAAAATTGATTTTTCTAGTACCAGGATCACATCCAGATGTGATAATCTTTACCAGTGCAAAGTTAGAGAAGCCACGTGTAAACTTCCTCCTATTTGGAAAGATTTTTTAAAAAACATTCCTAAATTTAACATTTTTGCTATTGGTGGAACTTTAATGTTTTTCAAATCAATGATTGTAGCGCCTCTACAACCATCTTTCTACCTTTTCTCACTCTGTGGATGACTTGTGTGACCAAGTCGAAACATCAGTATATTAATATTAAAAGTTTTTAACATGAATAAACCCGCAAAATATGTTATATATATATATATAAATGGAAAAGGAAATTTTCCAAATGGAGAGAGAGCAATCTTGTGTGACCAAGTCGAAACATCAGTATATTAATATTAAAAGTTTTTAACATGAATAAACCCGCAAAATATGTTATATATATATATAAATGGAAAAGGAAATTTTCCAAATGGAGAGAGAGCAATCCTCACTGACTTATAGTCACAATCCACAGAACAAAAGGAGATCAATGGTGTGGGAAAGACATCCATGTCCGTTGCAATGTGATGGCTACACCTCTGGGCCATGCATTTATTTGGGTACAGGGTCCTGTATGCTAACATGCCTCATATTGTATTGATATAAACATCCCTACATCCCTCTACCAGCATCGACTCAACTACAAAACAAAGTCTGAAATTAACCACTTATGACCTAGCCCCAAACTTAATGACTATGCAGCCATCTATACCCAACTTTAAATTTAATAATTTAGTTAACAAACAAAACATCAATAAAAAAATAAATAAAAAGAAAAATGGAAATGATTAATTCGTAAACTTAATACATAAATAAAATTATTGTTAACTGATATAGAGTCCTATTGCTGGTCAGATAAGAGTTCACTTATATTTAAAAAAAGAGGTTCAACTGATAATAGTGCATACTTCCCATTTGGTTTTGATTGCTCCTCAAGATTTCATCCAATTTATGGAAATCCTTGCTGATCATATTATTTGCTAATAGTTTCTTTGGAGACACAACTGGTACAAGCCATAGTTTCTGGAACCATGATCGGGGAGCCTCATCCAGTGCAAATGAAGGAAACTGAATCTCTTGTGAGAGTTCTATATCATGGAGTCTGAACTATAGCTGTAATTCATAGATTAATAGTCAAATTTTTTTCTTAAATTATTTTATCTTTTATAATTTCTGGCTCTCTTATCACAAATCCTTGGATCAATTGCACAAGAAAACATTTTTTATTGGCCCTGATGTTTTCCTTTCTGGCCCATGTCTGGCTTGGTTGATCTGTTCCAGAATGGGAAACATATCATCTTTAATTTTTTTATCTCTTATCTGACCTTTACGTTATAAAGTGCCTAAGGGCTTGTTTGCTTTAGATTCTTTTAAATACAAACTAATTAACATTTGTTTCTATTTCCTTTTATATTACTTTCTAACAAAAATACTAATCTTTAGATCTTTACTTTTTATAAACTTTCTTTTAAATAATTTTTTAAATAGTTGTCCATCTGTGTGATTATATATATATATATATATATATATTAAAATAATTATTTTAATTTTCTTTTTTTTTAAAAAAAAAATCAATTTTATTTACAATTCATTTCCCCCTTTTATTTAATTTTAAAATAATATAACGACATATGTATACTGTTACAATATATATACTGTAAGTATTATAGATATGGCTTCAAAGATTAAAAAATCTAAGAGTATTTTTTATAACTACACACACATATATATATATATCCATGTCAAAACAACAGTTGTGTATAATAGATGGATCAATATATGGATAGTAGAAATAAGAGCACAAAAATACTCACATAACTGTATATATCTTTAACTACATGTTTGCATTGCTGCAGAAAAGAGTTTTGCTATTAACTGAAAGGAGACCCTTTGATTCCTCTTGGAGGCATTAAAGGAACTGAGCAGGGCAAATTCCTAATGTCCACTCCATACGTTCTTGTCATTGCAGGTGTTGTTACTATGTGATTATTCATATAGTATACGAACATGGATGGGCTGCTCACCAACATGCATTAGCCAGTGTGGTGAGTTTATTGGCTTTTTATCTCTGAGTTTAAGATCAAGAAACACCATAGTCTTTCTTCTCAGTGCCTGATAAGGCAGAATGAATGTTTATGTAAATGATAAATATTTTCACATACAATTATGACAGACAAAAATAAAGCATGGCCCTTATTCCCAGGAGGCTGTAAAGTCACCAACAAAAACAGCGGTTGATGGCCGAAGGCGGAGGGTGCTAAGAATCCCCTGATTGTGGACCCAGGCTGCCATTTGATGATGACTTTTTATTTAGGTACTTACAACTGCAGATCACTTTCAAGTGAAGGAAGATTGAAAGAATTACAAGAACTCTCTTATATTAAATGGGACATTATTGGACTTTGTGAAGTTAGAAGAAAAGGTAAAGAGACAATTGATTTAAAAAGTGGACATATACTCTATTATAAAGGCACAAATATTGGAAATACAAGTGGAGTAGGATTCATTATAAATAAAAAGTGGAAGAACAATATTGTGGAGATTGATGGTGTATTGGACAGAGTGGCAAGATTAGTTATACAACTTAATAGCAGATACCAAATGCAGATAATTCAGGTTTATGCCCCAACAAGTTCTCATAGTGATGAAGTAGTAGAAGATTTTTATATGGATGTACAAAAGGCTTTTGATCAGAGTAAACACCATTTTAAAATTGTTATGGGAGACTTTAATGCTAGAATTGGTAAAAAAATGAAAGATGAAAGTGCTGTGGGTAATTTTGGTTATGATAATAGAAATGAGAGAGGACATAGACTTGTGGAGTTTGCAGAAAAAGAAAAACTTTATATTATGAGTTCTTTTTTTGAGAAAAATGTTAAAAGGAAATGGACATGGAAGCATCCAAATGAAGGTACAGCAGAATTGGATTATATTTTGACTAACAGGAAATACATATTTCAAGATTGTAATGTTCTTAATAAATTTAACACAGGAAGTGATCATCGATTAGTAAGGTGTAAGATACGTGTTAATGTAAAACTAGAGAGACAAAAATTATTAAGAAAAACAATATTTACAGTTGATATTCCTAATCTTCAGAAACATTCTAATGAATTTAAATTAGAACTTACAAATCGGTTTCAAGTATTAGTAGATTTTGAACATGATTCAGATTTGAATGAAATTAATATGAAAATAACTGATACACTTTTGAAAACTGCAACAAAGATAGCTAGTAGAAAGAAACAGCAATTGACCAATAAAATTTCTACTGAGACTAGAGAATTTATGAAGAAAAGAAGAAATATTAAGATATACAAAAATGATGCATTAAAAAGAATTGAATATCTTGAATTTTGTAAAATGGTGCGGAAAAGAGTTGAAAATGATATAAGAAAGTATAACTGTGAACTAGCAAGGAAAGCTGTAGAAGAAAATAAAAGTCTTAAGAATGTAAAACAACATTTTGGTATTGGTAGGAAATTTATATCTGCAATAAGAAAAAAAGATGGAATTATTACTAAAAGGAGAGATGACATCATGAAATTGGTAGAAGATTTTTATCAAGAATTATATAGTAATAAAGAACAAGTACCTCTTATATCTATTACATCTTCCAAATTTCCCAGAATTTTAAATGAAGAAGTGAGACATGCAATTAAATGTATGAAGAAAGGAAATGCTCCAGGCAATGATGGAATTATAATTGATATATTAAAAAAAGCAGGTGAAGAAATAGAATTTTTTTTAGCAAAGTTATATACCAAATGTCTAAATGATAAAGATGTACTGGATGATTGGAGAATGCAGTAATAATATTAATATTTAAAAAAGGTGATAAAGAAGATATTAGAAATTACAGACCTATCAGCCTTTTATCAGTTTTATATAAAATTTTTACCAAGATAATTACTACTCATCTACAGAGAACATTGGATTTCCACCAACAAAGAGAACAAGCCGGATTTAAAAGTGGTTTTAGTACAGTAGATCATATCCAGGTATTGAGAGAAGTTATAGAAAGGACAAATGAATATGAGTTGCCATTATGCTTACGATTTGTAGATTATGAAAAGGCATTTGATTCTATAAACATTTCTTCAGTGATTAAAGCATTAGATCATCAAGGTATAGATCCAGGATATTGTCATATTTCAAAGAATATTTATAAAAATACAACGGCAACAATTAGATTACATAATGGCACTGGGAAAGTCAACATTGAGAAAGGTGTAAGACAAGGTGACTCCATATCTCCAAAACCTTTTACAGCAGTGCTGCATGAAGTATTTTGTGGATTAAAATGGGAAACTAAAGGAGTGAAAGTAAATGGTGATTATTTAAGTCATTTAGATTTTGCAGATGATGTAGTTGTTTTTGCAAATAATGCTTCAGATCTGCAGGAAATGTTGCAGGAATTATCAGATGAAAGTAGGAAAGTAGGACTAAAGATAAATGTTAAAAAGACTAAAGTAATGTTTAATCGATTTGCTCAAAATATGAAAATAAAGATTGATTATGATGAATTAGAAGAAGTTAACAGTTACAAATACCTTGGTCAGATTATTAATACAGATGGAAACATAATGGAGGAAATTAATCATAGAATTAAACTTGGTTGGAGTGCTTTTGGTAGACATAACTTGATACTAAAAGGAAATATGCCTATGTGTTTGAAAAGGAAGGTTTTTAACAAATGTGTTTTGCCAGTTCTTACTTATGGATCTGAGACTTGGACACTTAATAGAAGAGCAATTCAGAGACTTCAGACCACTCAAAGAAGTATGGAGAGATGTATGTTGGGAGTAACAAGAAGAGATCGTAAACACAATGTATGGGTAAGAGAACAAACAGGTGTTACTGACCTCATTGAAAAAATTAAAAGATTGAAGTGGAGTTGGGCTGGACATATTGTTAGAAGAGATGATAATAGATGGACAATTGAAATTTTAAACTGGATTCCAAGAGATTGTAAAAGACCCAGAAAGAGACCACATGTGAGATGGATGGATGAAATAAGAAAGTGTGCAGGGGTGATGTGGAGAAGAGAAGCTAAAGATCGGAGAAGATGGATTAAACTTGGAGAGACCTTCATCCTGCAGTGGATTGATAATGGTTGATAATGATGATGATGACATGTTTGCATTGCCAATCATGTACTAAAAGAATACCTATCTTAGTAATCACATTTGTGCAACTCCAGGTAGGTGTTCCAATTAGATAATAGTCAATAAATCAAATTAAATATTAGATCATAAAACATCCACCTAAATCTTAATCATTATCTACAAAGAACTTCAACCACAAAATAATTATCTGGACATTTTACTTAAATGTTTATTCCTGGAACAAGGTTTTCTTTCTTTCTTTTTTTACACCTGGCATCATAATCTGACTGACTGATTTCATAGAGAAAGAACATTATATGGTAAGATCCCAAGTCAATAAAATAATTGAATGAATGAAACCAGGTAATGAATGATTACTTAACTCTGAACTTATTACTTTCTTGACTTACAAATAGCACTTACATGTCCATATGAATTGAAATGCTTTACTAAAGAATAATGTTAACTTCATGTATGCACAAATATATATAAATTGAAAGGGAAAAAAATAAACACAGACAAAAACTTTGTAGATATTTTCTTCATTTACCTGGAATAAATAAAATCACAGTAAAGGGTTGAATAATTTTGGATTTAAAGTAAAATTTTATTATAAATTAAACTTTTAAAAAGGTCTAATAAATATTTTTATTGAATTCTGATTTTGAAGTTAAAATCAAGCATGTTTTATGATAAAATGTCTACTGATGAGTGTAAAAGTTTCCATTATTTAGCTTTGAAATCTTTTAATTAAGGCTTGATACATTCTACTATCTATTTCGAAATCTTTGTAGATCTTATTTTTATATAATTCAAACTTGCTTTCAAAAGGATTAGAGAAATAGGAACAGTTTTTAATTAATTTATTTTTCTCACCCCACTTACTACAAAAAGGTTGATAAAAAGATTAATTGAGTTGGCTATTTTTTTTATAAGAGTTGATAGTTTGTAGTAGTAATTTTTTTGAGAAGCAGTTAGCAGAGTTGGTTAGTTGGTTTCAAGTTATATAAATAGTTATTAAATTATGAATACTCATCCATATATGGATATCCTCTGTAATTTCTCACATATTACTTCCACTTTGGCTTTGCTAAAAGTGATTTATTTAATTAATTTACAAAAAGAAAAAAAACATTACTTAAATCTGTATATAAGTACTATTACTAAAACTATGATGCAAATATCAATATTAAATTTGTATTTTTAAATTTGTCAATAATAATAATTACCAACATATAAAAAAAATGTGAAAATATTCCATCAAGGTCTTTTGATTAGTGTATTTGACAGCTATCTTATTTTTATTGTGTATATAGTTTGGTTTGAAGATGTTTTGTAATTACCAGGTTTTCATTGCTATAATTTATTGATATTTGTACTTCTGAATTAGTTTCTATTTTAAAAAAATGCAAGTTCAGATTAAGACAAATTATATATATATATATTCAGTAATAATATAAAGTCAGATGTCATATGACTTTTATATATATATATAGCTTGCATTTACAAATATGTAAAATTAAGAGCTGCTAATAAGCTATAAACAAGCTTTTTTTAAAAATTTTTTTTAATGATAAATCCTAGATAAAGATGATTTGAATACCTTCTCTTGTAGTAACATTTATCATAAATTTTTTTTTTTAAAAAGCTTATTTTGAGCTTATTAGCAAACTCTTAATTTTACGTATTTGTAAATGCAAGCTATATATATATGTTGTAACTTAAATAAATATTGAGCCATTGAATTTTTAACAAGTAGTAGCTATTATAATATTTCATCCCTTGGTAATCAATTTAAATTAATCATTGTAACTTATAAATAAATAATTGTAATGTCAGAATGATAAAAATCATTGTAACTTAAGAAAATATGAGACTAATAGAATCCATTGTAAGTAAAATGATTAATGAGGGAATGGCATTGTAACCAAATATTAAGATCAAAATGCTTGTCTCAAACATTTTAAGGAGACTAATAAGTTTGTAACTATAATAGTCATTGAAATTTATTAATGATCAAAATATTGGTGGCTTAATCCATCAATTTCTACTTAAGATTTTTAAATATATCATAATATCAATAATTAGAAACAATAATGCTTGGAGACTAGTCTTTCAGATATCTGGTATCTGGCCTATTTCAAACCCTAGTTAGGTAGCCATTGTATTCTCAATAAACAAGTAGGAACACAGGGTAACTTAAATAAACTATAAAGATATTATAACTTATGAAACCACATCAAGTAGGTGAGTACATTTTTAACCCAATAAAAATCTTTTCTCAATAAATCCAACAGTAAATTTTACTCACTCTTAGTGAATAACAAGTGAATATGGTCTATCAGGGTGCCACCAGGCTATCTGAATGTAGACAAAATAACCTTTTCATATGTACTGGGTTTGAACCCCTTTTGGTACTTTATTTCTAACAAAAATAAGGAATTTTGCTTTTAGACCCATATCACTGTATGCACTAACATTTAGGTAAACACAAAACATCCTTAAACCAAAGTGGAGTATATAAAATTCATCAAAAAGACATTATCTCCTAGATCTTAACATAATAAATGCATTTCAATATCTTTATAAGTTTTACTAGCTCATATTATACTATTAATTTAGGATGGCAATTCACTCATCCTTGCATGATGTAAATGTGGGGATGGTGGTTATTATAATGATTCATGAATGTCAACTAAATATGATGAAATCATTTATTTATGTATGGCCTTTAAACATTTATCTATCTCATTAATTAAAATGTGATGATGATGATGATGATAATGGTGTCAACCACAGCTTTAGGACTAAGTCTAACATAAAATTTAGTTCTAAAGAAATTCATAACTATTGGTTAATCTTAGTATATCTAATTGGAACTTAAACAATTAATATTCACCATTGATGATGAATGATCACAACTAATAAAGAATACCCTTAATGAAATATATATGCCTCTTTAATAAAACAAATTAACATTTATTACTGCATTTCTAACATATACATACAATTTCTAGATAGACATGAAAATTTATATGACTAATAATAACAATAATTGACTGTTTTGAAATCATATTATTTTTAAGTTCTTCCCCCTTTCCCATTAATGATATAATCTATATAACATTGGATACCAAATTTGCTAAGATTTTCAATCCACAATATAAAACAAATAAACACTCTTTTGTACACATACTGTTATAATCTAACATATAAAGTAGAATGAATAAGGAGAAAAATGTTAGTGGAATGGAAAGAAAAAAGAGATTTCCAAAAAGAAGTTTTGAATTACTTTTCTCCCCCTCTATGCTATCGAGATTGCTACTCATTAACTAAAAAACATAATCTAATATCCTTAATGCTATATATGTCTATTATTCTCACATTCACATGCAAGTATATATACATGGCAAGTATGGTTATATTACCATGTATGTGTGTGTTTATCACCATAATAACCAAAATATTATTTAAAAATAAAATAATACAAAAAATATTTTACATATTAATAACATCCCATAACTCTAGATTAATAGACAATCATACCCTTTTAGAAAACAAAATTCATCAATGAGTGGATATATTCATTTTAGCATACATAAAATCATTAATGACGCTTATCTATTATTACTGAAGAAATTCTTGGTTTAAATCGATTTTGGTTATCCCTTTTTTTAGTTCTGAAAATATATAATGAAAATTCATATTACCAATCCCTTTTATTTTTGTGGAGGCTTCCAAAAGTTCAAACTTGGCTTGTTAAATGTCTATACTTTTGCAGCAAATAATTTCCATGGTTCACTGAAACAGTCTTTTTTATTCAGGCTTATAATTATTTGATGGTGATGATGATGATGAGTTTATTTGTTTTAGTGGGAACCATTTGGCACTGGAACTTTTTCTTCCCTTCCTTGTTAAGCATAATTCTTCTAATAGATGGAGTATGTCAGTTGTTTTCCCATTTATAATTTTTCTTGGGTTTAAATTCAGCCACTGGAATTTAAACTGGCTGATTTAATACTTATCAGTAGATTAATTATTTTCCCTCAGCTTTCAAATACAGGAGAATGTTTTCGTTACTTAAAATATAGATTAGCAGTCAGCCACATTAAATATTATTTCTCCCAAATCAATCATAAGGTGTAGAATATTTTTAATTCAGACAAGACATTTCTTTTTTTTCTTTATATGATGTGCTGGCTGATCGTCTGGTAAACAGATGAGACATATATAGATTTTTAGCCCTCCATCCTTATATTTTCAGTCTTCAAAAAAAAAAAAACTTTATATTAAAAAAAATGATCTTAAATTGATATCTGGCAGAATTAAAATGCTTGTCTTTTCCTAATTTCAATATTTTAAAAATCACTTTCTAACTGATTTTTCAGATTGGTTTTATATTTTATTTTTCAGTCAGAGTGATCAGTAACAAACAATATAAGAAACTTGCACCTACATGATTTTCTGGTGTTTTTCTTTACTGTGGATTAATAAAAAAAATAATAAATTCCCACTACTATGATTTCCAGACGAATTTTGTTTTGAAGTAAAAATCATTTTAATCCTTTTTCTTCACATATCTGTCACAAAATGTAACACCTAAAATTTGAACCTCTTTCTTTGATCAAACTGATGGGAAGATTTTAAAGCTATACTTATCACATCATCGTCTAAGCTTCAACCCAACAAATAATCTTTATAACACAAAATTGTTGAGTAAAAAAAATAATTTAACAGATTTTCTTCTTTTTCTTTTTCAATATGTAGATTTATTTTTGCAATGTACACACACACTTTATCATCAAAATCATTTATAAAAAACTGGCCTATTAAAATAATCTGAATGCTTTTTAGAAATTATAATTTTAATATCTAAAATTAAATCCTTAACTTTCAAACCCCAAGCTATAATCATAGAAAAACAAAAATAAAAATAGAATAAAATATTAGAATCTAGTAAATGTAGGTTAGTTTTGAAGAAAGTTAATTTTTGAAATATAAACATGACAACTAACTAGCTTGTCACACCCACTGCCTATATATGTGTTATAACCCTATTTAAAAAATTAACTATTGAACAAGAAGGTGTGTAATACTCTTTTGAGTTTTATCAACACCCAAACAATTAAAGAACATAACTATTGCCCCCATTCTCTTTCTGTCTTAGGTTTTTCTGGACTTAATCCTGCAGGGTTCAAAATTAGGGGCCCTACAGCTTCCTTTCCTATATAAAAATGTGATGATGATTTTTGTTCCACATTTTCTTTCATGCACATTACTACAAATTTAACTACTGACTAAATTGTAATGGCACAATATATAAACATATGACATCTGACTTTATATTATTACTATTACTATTATTATTTTGCTGTTGGAGCTTTGGCTAAATTAAATGGCTAAGCCTATTAATGTATGAAGTATATGAATTAAGTTCAAGCCCATATGATTTTTCAATTGAAGAGCTGACTTTAAAGACATGCACATGTCTAAAAGTTTCAGATCTTCTTCTTGACAGTTAACTATTAAATAAATGCTTAGCGTGAGTTGGTTTTTTGAATTTGATACTATAGCTCCTCACTGAAGAGAGCTATCGCTCGAAACCAGTCTGGGGATGGGGACATTCCTAGATAAAGATAATTTGAATGCCTTCTCTTGTAGTAGCATTTATCATAAAAGATTTTTTAAAAAAGCTTGTTTAAAATATATTAGCATGCTCTTAATTATATATATATATATATACATATTCAGGCAGATAATTAGTAGATATATTACTTTTTCAACCCAGTTACATACAGACATGTGTATGTGGGGGGAGAGTGGGTGTCAATTCTATAGTGTTTGTGTGAAGACTAATTTCTGTCCACAGTATTAAATATATATAAAATTGTTATATTATTAATTATTACATATATTCAATCTAATAAGATTCAATGTCACAGGTAGTTAAAAATGAGAAAGTTTCTCTTTTATGTAATACATAAAACAAACATGTACAATTAATTTTCCACTTTAAAATTTAGGCTCATAATAGGTTCAAGCCCTCATTTATACATGGTCAATAAAAGTTGGTTTATTTAAATGAATAGGTTCTAAGCATAATCTGAAGACCATGTGAGTATATTTTATCAAAGGCCTACATTTGGGATAGTCAAATTATATAACAGCAATAAATACAATGGCTGGCAAATAAGAACATTACTTGTTTTTTTTATACATCAGAAAGCACAAACACTAAAACAGCTAATTTATCAATCAGAAATTATCTATTTATTCTAACTTGCAACCACTTCTAATTTATGATCATCATGATATTTATTCAGTGCATATCCTGCTACATTTTCTTACCCATGTTATACTACCAGTTATGTATATCAGAACTATAGATCATGAAAATTTTTTTGGTTATGTTGGTAACAGTAAAAGAGATCAGAACATATGATACAAATATTTACCAAACTAAAATAAAACGAATGAATGAAAAAAAAAAAAAAGACCACTATGTGAATAACAACAATATAATTAAGTATATTACAAAATATACATAAATAAAATATAATACAAAATTAATTAACAAAAGAAATAAATAAACAACAACAAAATAAGTAAACAAATAATTAGATCCAACATTCTACATTCTCATTTTAATTAGGTAGAATAAAATTTTTATTCAAATATTTTAATTTTTTAAAACAAAAGTTCCCAAACTTTTTCCGGCTGCAGACACCTTTATCAAAAACTTTTAAAACCGTCGATTTCCTGATCATTTACATTACTTACTCAAATTAATAAATTTGTAAAGTACTCGATATTAAATATTTCACTAGATATCAAACTTTTCATTTTAATCACTTGTAATTAATGATTAAAAAAGATAAAAGGACTACAGAATACAGCATTAACTTGTGGAACATTTAATATCGAAATCTGCATTAACAAAAATTAAGGCAAAAAAATTAGAGCAGAGTTTTTTTTAATTTTTGAATTTTATGAAATAAATATGTAAATTCAAAATAAGTACAACTAGTGAAATCACTTTATTAAACATAAAAATGAAGTGAAAAAAATCAACATATTCAGATATAATTAAACATCAGCAAAATTACAACAATGAAAGATTTTAATCAGAATTATAAAAAAAAAAGAATACCAAATAAATTAGGTTGGAAAACTGAATTTAATGAGATGGGTGATGGTCTGACAACAATTTATCTATGTCCAGTTTTGCATTGTAATATCTCCAAGTTCAGTGAAATACAATCAATATCTATACAGAAGCTGCTTTCTACCAGATATGACAATGGAAATGCCACCAAGTAATAGAGCTGGATACAGAAATCCAGCCAAAACTTTTGATAACCCTGTTTGAACTAACTTGAAATCCTCATTCATGCTGATGGTTCTCAGATCATCTTGAAAAATTATATTTGGGTCTGCACTAGTAGTATATGGGTTTATTAATTAGTCCAGTATTTCTGATGATAGAATATCTTCAAACCTAGTATTAAAATATAAATGAAGAGCCTCCAAGTGGTTGACATATAGCAAAGTGTTTTCTTCTTGGATTGTGTCTATCTTAAATAAGTTGGGGAACTGGGAAAGCTCAGATCTTGCAATATTTTTCTTAAAAAACATTAATCTGGCAACAAAAGCTGATTTTACCTTATGCTTTGATAAGACTCAAATTGTCTCCTTGCAGTTATAAATTAATATCATTAATTTTGCCAAATAAGTCTGTTAAATAAGCAATATCTGTTTTACCTCAAGTAAATTTTCTTTTAAACTGGAATTCTCATCTCCAAAAACTCGAAAACAGATTGCGAAAGTGCAAAAAATCTCATCAAACATAAACCTTTTGAAAACTAGTAGACTTTGATATGGAGAACCAATCAATAAAAATCTTCATTACAATCCTTGCATAATCAAGTGAATAGTTTAGTGTTCAAAGCATTACTTTGAATTTTGTTCACAACTGTTATAACAAACTGAAGCGATTGATGCAATTTGTTGCTAAGATTCTTGCCTACTAAATATTGCCTATGGATTATTCCATGAACTGCAAGCACTTTAGGTATGTGTTGTTTCAGGTAACTTATGAATGGGCGATAATGATCAACCATAACTGGTGCTCCATGTATAGCAAGAGATATTATATTTGTCAATAGAATTAAAAATCAATTAGCCTTTGGTGTCAGTTTCTAAACTTCTAGCAAAAAAACAGCTCTTCATGCACTTCCTGATCTTGAATAAAGCAACATATGCTGGCAATAAAGCTTCATTACTGGGTAATGTTGACTCATACAATTGGAGGGGGAAAACATTTTTTTGAAAATGATTACACAGTTTTCCATATCATGACCCATTTCATCGATATATCTTTTAACAGTGTTTATGCTCAAAGGAATCCTTTTTATAATATCTTGTGCAGGTTTGTGGAGTACAGTGTTCAATACCTCCATGATAGAATCAAATTTCTCCCCCATGGTGTACTTCACAATGAATAGGAATATGTTGAATGATGCCCTTAATATATCATCATTTTGCTTCAATGATGAAACAAACATATTATCTATTGTAGTTCATTTCAGAATTTTATCTTTAAGTGATTGAAAGTATGACAAATCTTTTTCTTTTTTTGGCAGGATGAATTCTCTTCAAGTGATCTGCTAGTTTTGATGGTTTCATTGTGTCATGGCTAAATACTTTTTTGCATATGAGGAAAATTGGTAAATGTTTTTTGATAATAATGGGATAAATACTAGCTTCAAATAGTCCAACCTGTATTGTCTCCATTTCTTTTTTGGTTCAGTCATATTATTATCGTAAGAAATAAAAACTTTTATTAACAAACAATTTTGACAGATCCTCTGATAAAACAAGTATGTACTTATTTGAAACAGAAGAATTTTGTTCAAACCCAAATAAATAAACTGTTTCCTCTGATTTTATTTTTCATAATACTGTTCCACAATAAATGATTACATTCAAAGTTCAAATCACAAATAAGTACATGTTACATCAAATGAAACAATTTATAGTGTTTTATGAAAGTACAAGACTGATAGATTCTGCTAATATTGAATATTGTCTCATCCCATCATGAACAAGTATGGATATGCAATGATTTTTCATGTCCGCACTTGCTTTGATATGTTCGATAAAACAATGCACAACATGTTTATACTACAGTATTTTCAAGCATTCTTACATGTGATACTTTTAATAACACATTTTCCTTTTTTGTTTGCAAGTTTGGTATGTAATGTGTTTTTATCAAAAAAAGTGTTTTTAAAAAAATATTTTACTTCTTAATTAGTTTTCTATTGAAATCATAGATATTTTGAAGTAACAAACAAATAGCGGTAGTAAGGGGGCTTACTTTTGCTGTCATTGACTCCAAATTTTTTAATGATAACTATCAACCCCTAGACTGTTCAAATCAACCTCAGGAATCAATATCAACCACTTTGGGAATTCTTGGTCTAAATATTATTTCTATAGTCTTTGACAAAATAACTAAATAAACATATTTAAAATCATTTTTATTAAGGTGGTGAATATATATATTGTAACCAGTTGGATTACATAGACACACTAATATAGTGTGTGTGCATAAATATATATATAAAATTGAAAGGAAAACTAGAAATAAACACAGACAAAAATATAGAAGACATTTTTCTACATTTACTAAAATAAAATAATAACAAGTAAAGGGTTAAATAATTCTGGGTTTAAAATAAAATTTCATTATGAAATTAATGTTTTAAAAAAGGTCTTAATAAATATAAATATTGTATTGTTATTATTATTATTCTGATTGTGAAATGTAAAAACACAATACTTGTTTTTGAAATTTTTTTTTAATTAACTAAAACATATGTGTTTTTAAAGGGATTAGAGAGCTAAAAATAAAAATTCTGTTTTTAATCAAAGTGTTGTTAACACCTCAGATGAGTTTTTAAAAAGACTGATTAAAAAAATATCGGTTAGTCTGGAGAGTGATTTTAAAGAGAACAGTTTGGCTGGCAGTTTTGTAAGAGTTAGCAGAAGAGCTACCTGTAAAGAATTGGTATCTGTAGCAGAAAATGGCCATAGTAAAGCTAGCTGCAAGAATGGCTAGTATAATTATCAAGAGAACTGCCAAGAGGATTTAAGAATGCAAGGAAGTGGCTGCTCTACATTTCACTGGAGGAGTTTGAATTTACATGGAGGGAACGGGTCAAGATTCTTTGTAATTCATAGCCTTAAAAGTGTTCTGGAAAACAGCTTGCTGACCTGAAGTTTAAAAAATCCAAGTATAAGTGGAACTGACTACAGAAAGGAAAAAGCCAACCATACCTGAATTATGCAATTTTTCCTGATTATGACAGTCACTAAAAACCAAACTCATCAAGAAAAATCTTCCAGCTTGCTGAAAGGCAGAGAAACACGGATAAACGTATATACAGCTGGTGGTGAGTAGCGTTGTATATGATAAGGAAGTTTTAAACAATTTCCTTAGTAAAATGACATTTTTATAACTGATAAAAATATATAAAACGATATTAGTTTAAAATCGTTTATTAAAGAAAAAAAACTGTTTAAAGTATATTTATAATTTAGAAAAAAAAAAAGAGAGAATTTATAAATTGAGACTAATTTTAAATTATATCTATATTTCGTTTATACACACACGTATATGTATGAAATTTGTGCATATTTTCCAAAGAATTTAATAATGAAAATATAATATTATTGCTGTTAAGTTAAAATATGATGTAAACGTCAGCGTGTGCACACATATGTAAAATTACATTTTGAAAATGACGCGTGAATTTGTACTTTTTATGCTTATGGTGAGTATATAGTTAGACAGGACTGTTTGGATGCAGAGTATTCATGATGCTCCGAAGTATATGCTCGGCACTGTCTAGACTTAGATATTGAGCTCCCAGGGTAGTCCAGTGGTGAATATATATAGGCCTCATGAATAGGCTTTGGTCTCATGAATAGACCACATTTATACCCCTAAGTCTCACAGAGATGAGCAGGGTTGGCGCAATGCCTTTTATTTTTTTCTGGATACTACTCTTTGAGGATGATCTGTTTAAGTACTTAGAAGGGCAGTGCTTAAAAATGAGGTATTTTCTCACGACATCATGGAACTTTGTGTACTGATAGTCCAGTTTGGCTCTCTGCTTATCATGGCGTGGAAGGCTGCAGTTCACGTATTCATTTTTACTATCTCACCTTGCCTACTTAATCAGCATTAACTAATCAAGCAAAAAGACATTTCAAAATTTATATATTTTTTTGGATGCTATAAAAGAATATTATCTTTCATTTATTAAAAAGAGAAAAAGAGACATTTTTAAAGTACAGCAAACAAGCAAATAACTTCATGTATTAAAAGAAAGAAAAAAGTTGATAGAAACTAATCGATAAATAGTGGAACTTACTATAAAATAAGAAAAGCAATTTATACATTTTCAACAACAAGTAATTGTGAAAATAACTTTTATTGTCATAACAAGTGTGTAAATTTTATGAAATTATTAATTATAAAAGTATTGTGTGACGAAATTAAATTTGTTAATAATCTGTGCAATTCTATATATGTGTTGTAGTAAACCTAGCATAAGTATTTGCATTACTTAAAACATAATTTAAAAGCTTAATCATGTATTATTTTATGTAAAAATTAAATATGTTCAGAAATCACATGCATGTATGTATGCGTATATCTGTCAATTGTATTGCAGATACCAATGCTTATCAATTGTAACATATATTTAAAATTTAATCATTTTTTTTTTATAATTATTTTATGTCAATTGTATTGTAAATAACAATGTGCGTCAGATAGACACTTATGTATAAATTTTTTGATCATTTTTCTAAATTAAATGTTAATTCAAACATGTTTATTTTGTATCAAGCCACATGCCTGTGTGCTTAATGGGTTTTAAATAAACCTAATTTATTAATCATGTAACTCAATGTATACCATTCAAAATCAGAACCCTTATAAGACCTTAATCATTTATTTTTTTATTGTTATTAATAAACTTATTTAATTGTTAAAATTGTATTCCATCATCTCTTGTTTGCATACAGTAATAGAACCCATGTTCTCTGAGCTAGATTTTGGACACGGATAAATGGGGATGTGTTTAGTGCTTTGGGCATCCAGAGATGATCATCATCATCCTGGTTTGCACAAAAGAGGATACTCTTTAAAGCCCATGCACTATATTTTATTTTAATTTAATCTTGTTAAAAATTTAAGTTTATAGTTGGCCAGTACAAGTGGTCAGAGCATTGATGATGATCAGCATGTTTAAAGTGTCCTAGCATTATTGATTTGATTTCTCATTATTGTGTATTTTAATGGATGGGCACTAAGCTGGTGCATCCAAGTTATGTTTATATAATTGCCCAAGCTGGCAAAGGCTCAATAGTTAGCCTGTTCTACAGAAGACCCATTTTCAATCCAGTCACAAGATTGACTGTTGATATATTGTACTAATGTTTTATTATTCCCATCAATGATGTTGATGGATGGTTATTTCTCTTAATATTTGAATTATACTTACTTTTACTTTATAATGCTGGTTGAATTTATAATTAGGCTTTTAGTTGCTCTTCTGAGTTAGCTTCTGATCTCTCAATGTTCACAGAGATTCTATAATCTCATTTTATTATTAAATATATTTTACCTTTATTATACTTTATAAATTATTGATTTTGTATTTACTGGGTTTGATGATGATTTTCCATCACCCAGTTCAAACATGTTTTCCATCCTCTTATCACCAACGCCATCCCATTACAATATATATGTGTATATATATATATATAGTGCCCTTTCTATTAGGTCCAGATAGGTCTAATGAGTCAATTTTTAAAAAACCTTTTAAATTAAGGATACATTTTAAATAGTATGACTACTTTATAATGTTGGTAAGATTTTAAAATGCTTTGTTAAAGTAAAAAGTGAGAGTAGTAAATATATAAAAACTATATTAATATGTTAAAGTAATAAAGTAAACCTAAATATTATGATTTTTGTATGATTGGCAAAACTGACCATAGTAAAATAATATACTAAAAGTCTTATTAAATTAAGTACTAAAAGTTAATTTTAAATAATGACTTAAAATCAAATAAACTAATGTATTTTAAATAAAAATTATATTTAATATTTGTGATATAAATTATGTATTTAAAATATATTTTGTGATAGACAAATGTGTTTAATTTATTACAGCTTAAGTAGTATCAAAATTATTAATCCAAATTCTATTATTATATTACTAGTCTTTAATATAATATTTTTTGTAATTAAATATTCATTTCTGTTGTCAGACAGTAATTATAAAAAAATGTTACATTTTGTGTGGTTAAGTCATGTGACCAGTGAATACACATACTTGTGTGCTTACAAGTTTTCTAAAGATAGTTTCAAAATTGCTTTAAAATTGTTAAAAAATTGAAACATTTGTTATATCATAAGATAAAACCTAAATGTTATAACAATTATTTAATTGGTAGTTTTAAAACAAATGTAATTAATAAAGTGAAATTTTAAAAATAGATACATTAAAAATAAATATTGGATAAATTACTAAAGTATTATTTTTAAAATGTTATTTTAAAGTGTTTAGTTTGTTCAAATAAAAGTATAAAATTAATTTAGAATTAAATATAATATGTAATGAGTCATAGATTTTATTTCTAAATTTTAATAACCTAAACTTGACTAATATGTAAATGAGATCACCCATTGAAGATCTAGTAGCCAATCAAATTGTTACTTTAATTTAGTATAAAAAGTAGATGCTCTCATTTTTCTGTGTGCTTTTTAATAATTTAAGGGGGTGTTTAATAACTAAATAACTCTCTTAATAACTTATTTTTTATTATTAATATCGAAGTTTTACTACTTAAAATTATTGTTTTAAAAGAGAGGATTGAAAAGATTATAAATTTACTAAGCTAAAACTATGTGTTGTTAAATTTCTAAAATTCCCTACCAATTATTCTATTAAAACTTGAGCCAGCTTCACTGTAGCTATGGAGTTAATACCAGAAATAAGGATGTACTCAAAAAAAGTAAAGGTAGAAGTACAGATACCAAATGAAAATACAATTTTAAAAATGTTATTGGAAAAAGATATATCATTGTTTATTTTAATATTTTGGACATTGTCAAGGAAATTAGATAGAAATTTTTTTCAAAAAATTTGTATTTTAAATGCATTATTTTGTAAGGATAGATAACTGTAGTTAAAAAGCAAAAGCTATACGGTAAAAACTTTAATTTTTTAATATTTTAAAAATATATCCTTTAAAAAAAGTTGCAATAAATATTTTAAAAGAGATATTATTTTAAAAGCTTATTATAAACTTATCTTGAAGTGGTGATAAAGATATAAAAACCAATAGTACTTTGAATATATTTTTATATGACAAATTGTCATTAAAAAAAGACCATAAATCATTTTAATATTGTAAAAAAGTGATTTTTAGAATTATTCATCAAAAGAAAATAAATAGGTAATTAAAATAATATTATCCTGACTGAAATAACTTTATAAATAATTTTTTTTATTACCATAAAATATTTGGACGAAATATAAAGTGTGTATTTTCCATACAAATACGTGGATCTATATAGCCATCACTGATGCATCAACAGCCCATGTAGGATCCTAGTGAATGGGAAAACTCCAGAGATTGTTTTAAACTTTCCCAGTGATATCAAACTTTAATAATTATTGTTCTGAAAGCTGCAGACAATAAACTGTATTTTTATAGACTTTCATAAAAGGATTGATAATTATTCTACAAATATTTTTGGATACAAAAGTCGACTTCACTTTATTTTTCATTTTTTTTTTATCATTTATGAGTTATGCGCACCAGGAGAAAAAAAGTTTTTGTTCTCAAGTGTTGGACAGTGATTGTCTTAACAACAAATGTCAGGGAGTAAGCTTCTATGAAGGACTTCTAATGAAGAAATATTAGGAGGAGGAAAACAATTTTTTTTTTTAACTTTATGGCAGAGTAGAGTTTTTGTAAATATAGTTTTATTTATCATTTCATGTACTAATAATAGTATTAAGTTTTTATTATTGATAGGTAGACAAATTATATTTAGATATCTATTAATCTAATATAATTAATATTATAAACGATATTTTAATTCTTTGTAAAGTTTTTTATAAACATTTTTCTAAGTATGGTAGTAATGCAAATGAATGTGAATATTATTTAATATGTTTTCTTATATGGAATATTGGACCAGAAAATGTCAATTATAGTAACTGACAAAATAAGTGTTATTAGGTAAACTTTATAAAATGTATTAATTTTTACATGATGTATATTTTATTGTTTTCAGAATTGCTTAGAATATTTTTATAATATTACATTATCATATGTATGTATGAACATGTGTGCATGCATTAATTACACATTAAACTTTATTGCTATTCTAGAGATATGAGCTAGGATTTTTTTTTAAAAAAAAGATATGCATGCTTTTCTTTTATATTACTAATGCAATATAATTTACTGATACATATAATTTTTATATGATCCATTAGTGGAGGAACTTTATTTTTAAAATGTTTTAAAATATAGATTTTAATATCTGAAAACAAAATCATTTGTACTTTTATTGTTAAACTTTGAAAGTGAATAAACTTTTTCTTGTTATAGTAGTTTTAGATTATTGAAGTCATATGTGAATCTTGTTTATTGTTTAGAGTAATGTTAGATATTTTTCTGATGTAGATTGCTAAATCTATTAAGAAGTTTTTAAGTAATAGTGACCTTGGAATTATGAAAAGTAACCAATTGGATGCTTATATGTAGGATTTATGGGGAATAGAAAGTAACTTATATTATTATCTTAGTAGTTTATGCAAGTACAGATAACGTAGCCCTGTGTCTTGTATATATTTTCCATGGCAGTGTCTTTCTTAGTATTATATATTTTAAAATGTTTGAAGGAGCTGAATAAATAGCCTGGACATTATTTTATAGTGGAGGTCATTAGACAGAGAAGTCATGCCTCTTCGTATGCACTGTTGTCATGTAGATTATCTCATATTTTTATACTATTGAGTCTATACTCTAGTTAGTTTCTTCATGCCTATGCATCATATCTCTATCTTAATTTCAAAAGTTATTGCATCATACAGAATTGTATTTATGAAAGAAAATAATGAATAATTTTGGAATTGTAGTATCATTATTTTGAAAGAAGATGAGATAGGTTTTTTTGCTTTGGTTTATGTTGAAGTCAAATACAAATGAGATTGACAGTAAATGCAAACTATAATAATAACGAATCATAAGTATTTCCCTATTTTATTAAACTATTTTTTTTTTTAAAAAAAAAGGAATAATAAATTATTCATGAGAATTTTTGAATATTTTGATTATAGACAGTAATACATATTTTTAAAGAATAGAACATCGAGAAGAAATAACATAAAATAGAATGAGTACTTATATTTGTGAATATTATTTTATGTTTTAGAACACACATAAAACACACACATAGGGATTTTACTTAGAGTAATGCCAAGCAAGGTATATAAAAGTATGTCAATCATATTATTTTATTCAAGTCAATTTATTTAAGTACTTACAACTCCAGATGACTTTCAAGTGAAGAAAGATTATAAGAATTGGAAGAACTCTCTCATATTAAATAGGACATTATTGGACATTTTAAAGTTAGAAGAAAAAGTGAAAATTGGACATGTACTCTACTACAAGGCACAAATATTGGAAGTACAAGTGGAATAGGACTGATTATAAATAAAAACTGGAACAACAACATTGTGGAGATTGATGATGTATTGGTCAGAGTGTCCAGATTAGTTATACAACTTAATAGCAGATACCAAATGCAAATAATTCAGGTTTATGCCCCAACAGGTTCCATAGTGATGAAGTAATAAAACATTTTTATATGGATGTACAAAAGGTTTTTGATCAGACTAAACAACATTTTAAAATTATTATGGGATACTTTTATAATAGAACTGTAAAAAACAAAAGATGAAAGTGCTGTAGGTAAATTTTGTTATGTTAATAGAAATGAGAGAGGATATAGACATGTGGAGTTTTCAGAAAAAGAAAAACTTTATATCATGAATTCTTTTTTTAAAAATGAAATGGACATGGAAGCATCCAAATGAAAGTACAGCAGAATTGGATTATATTTTGATTAAGAGAAAATATATATTTCAAGATTGTAATGTCTTTAATAAATTCAGCACAGGAAGTGATAATCGATTAGTAAGATGTAGGATACATGTTAATGCAAAACTAGAGAGACAAAAATTATTAAGAAAAACAACATTTAAAGTTAATATTCTTAATATTAACATATAATAACCACATTCCACTCTTTTTACACTTTGAAGCAAAATATATATTTTGCTTCAAAGTGTAAAAAGAGTGGAATGTGATTATTATATGTTATATATTAGAAAAGCAAAAATAAAGAAGGAAAGAGGAAGAGAAGTTATTGAAGATTATATTTTTAATCTTCAGAAACATTCGAATGAATTTAAATTAGAACTTGCAAATTATTTTCAATTATTAGTAGATTTTGAACATGATTCAGAATTGAATAAAATTTTGAACATGATTCGGAATTGAATAAAATTAATAGGGAAAATAACTGATACATTTTTAAAAACTGCAACAAATATAGCTGGTAGAAAAAAACAACAATTGACCAATAAAATCTGTACTGAGACTAGAGAATTTATGAAGAAAAAAAGAAATATGAAGAAATATAAAAATGATGCATTAAGAAAGATTGAATATCTAGAATTTTGTAAAATGGTGTGAAAAAGAATTGATAATAATATAAGAAATTATGAACTAGCAAGGAAGTCTGTAGAAGAGAATAAAAGTCTCAAGAATGTAAAACAACATTTTGATATCGATAGAAAATGTACATCTGCAATAAGAAAAAAAAAGATGAAACTATTATTAAAATGAGAGATGACCATGAAATGGATAGAAGAGTTCTATCAAATATTATATAATAATAAAAAAAACAAGTATGTTCTACATTCATTATATCTTCTGAATTAGCCAGGGTTTTAAATGAAGAAATGAGACATGTAATTAAATTTATGAAGAAGAGTAAAGCTCCCGGTAATAATAGAATTATAATTGATAAATTATAATCAATATCTTAAAAGAAGCAGAAGGAGAAATAGACAAAATTTTGGCAAAGTTATATACTAAATGTATAAATGATAAAGATGTACTAAATGATTGAAAGAATGCAGTATTAATACTAATATTTAAAAAGGTGATAAAGAAGATATTAGAAATTACAGACCTATCAGTCTTTTATCAGTTTTATACAGAATTTTTACCAAGATAATTATAACTCATCTACAGAGGACATTGAATGTCAACCAATCAAATAAACAAGTTGGATTTAAAAGCGGTTTTAATACAGAAGATCATATCCAAGTATTGCAAGAATTTTTATACAAAGGACCAATGAATATCAGTTGCCATTATGCTTTGGATTTGTATATTACAAAAAGGCATTGTTTTTATAAGCATTTTTTCAATAATGAAAGCATTGAATCATCAAGGTATTGTCATATTCTGAAGAATATTTTTAAAAATGTGATAGCAAAAATTAGATTCAATAATGATGCTAGGAAAGTTAACATTGAGAAGGGTGTAAGACAGGGTGACTCCATATGTCCACAACTTTTTATAGCAGTGCTGCAAAAAGTATTTTGGGATTAAAATAGGAAGCTAAAGAAGTAAAAGTAAATGAAGATTATTCAAGTCATGTAGATTTTGAAGATGATATAGTTGTTTTTGAAAATAATGCATCAGAGCTTCAGGAAATATTGCAAGAGTTATCAGATGAAAGTAAGAAAATAGGACTACAGGTAAATGTTAAAAAGACTAAAATAATAACGTTCAATGGGTTTTCTCAAAAGATGAAAATAAAGATTGATTGTGATGAGTTAGAAGAAGTTAACAACTACTAATACATTGGCCAGATTATTACTACTGATGGAAACATAATGGATAAAATTAATCAGAGAATTAAACTTGGTTAGAGTGTTTTTGGTAGAAATAACATTATTAAAAAGCAACATGCCTATGTGTGTGAAAAGGAAGGTTTTTAATAAATGTGTTTTAGCAATTTTTATTTATGGATGTGAGATGTGGACACTTAGTAGAAGAGCAATGCAGAGACTTCAGATCATTCAAAGAAGTATGGAGAAATGAAGGTCAGGAATAACAAAAAGAAATCAAAAATGCCACACATGGGTAAGAGAACAAAAAGATGTTGGTGACATCATTTAAAGAATTAGAAGACTGAAGTAAAGTTGGGTTGTAATTATTGCTAGAAGAGATTTTG
This sequence comes from Epiperipatus broadwayi, assembly GCA_028023455.1. NCBI lineage: Eukaryota > Metazoa > Onychophora > Udeonychophora > Euonychophora > Peripatidae > Epiperipatus > Epiperipatus broadwayi. The sequence goes on from JAQFVV010006222.1 coordinate 10,423,808, forward strand.
GATGGATAATTGAAATCTTAAACAGGATTCCAAAAGATTGTAAAAGACCCAGAAAGAAATCACATGTGAGAAGGATAGATGAAATAAGAAAATGTGCAGGGATGATGTGGAGAAGAGAGGCTAGAAACTTTCATACTGCAGTGAATTGATAACGAACGGTTTGCGATGATGATGATGACAATATTACCGTATTCATATTAATGTAGGGTAAAATGTAATTTTGCAGTGACAACTTTCAACATGTTTTAAATAATATGTCTCACATTAAAATGATTCCAAAAAAAGTTATTGCAGTTCTAGTAGAGTACAGTATAAATATCTTGGATTGTAACATACCTAAATAAGTTGATAGTCTGTCAGAAAATAAAATGTTGCTGATATTTTCCAAAGTCTGTCAGAAAATAAAATGTTTCTGATATTTTCCAAGAATGGCAAATTAACCCTTCGGAGAGGTGGATTACTTTTTGTCCGCTATTTACATAAAATAATTATGTAAAGCTCAAATTTATTTATTAAGCGCATAGGACATATGTAATTAAAGAGAAAAGAATTATTTAAAAGAATTTTTTTTTATATATTATTTTCGTTATAATTTCAATATTTATACATATTAAAACAAAGAATATCTGTTATTATATATATATTACAAACTCATATATAATCTAATAAAATATCACATGACCTTAGCTTGTATAATTTGTTACAGTCCATAAATTTTGAAATCAATGACACACATACGAGAATTATAGTAAAACAATTTGTGTGTGTGTGTATCTGACCAAAAATTATATAACCTATAGAAACACTTTTCAATAAAATTTTACATGCTGAATGAGTTTAAAAAGTTATTTTATAATAGTCATAGTTTTTAAAAAATGAAACTCATTATAATCAGTTAAAAAAGAATGTAAAGAATTTCGTCTTAAGTATGGATAATACAAAGAATTAATCCAGTATGGCTTTTATTGGAGCCACTTTAAAAATAAATGATTTAAATTTAGTTATATAAAATTCAATAAAAACAAAAAGAATTAAATGTATAAAGCTTTTTTTTTTCTTTTAGAGAGAAAATACAAAAAAAAAAAAGTAAATTATTTCAAAAGTTTTGGTCTGTTCTAAAACAAAAAATTTTAAAATTTACTTAAAATCAATTATATATTTTTTAAAAAAGATTCTTTTTTCCAATTATATATATACATAATAAATAATAATGCATATACAAATATCTGCAATAAAAAACATAAACCTGCATAGAATGCATAAAATCGAAAGTACATTTTCATGTTAGCTTCACAACCCAATGATATAATAAACTGATAATTTGGATTATTATGATCAACTCCCATTTATTAATTATCAAATCATCACTTACCGTTTAATAATGGAGTAAGACCACTATATCAAATGTTTCAAAACATCAATTCATTTATCCATTGCTTGAATATTTGTATCACTAAATAATGGATCACTGCATTCACAAATGTGTGGTGCACAAATTAGTTTGTATAAACATCATAAAACTCATTTCTAATGTATTATTATTGCTGTTTTATCTTTTTCTCTTGGAGATGAAAAGTCCGTACTTATTTGTAAGTGGCCTGCTGATTATTATTTTTTAATTCACATGTTTAGTTTGGAAATAAGATGCTAAATTCTACTTTCTATCATAAGTGCTGCCAGTTAAATAAAGAAAATGCTCAAAATTATTAATAAAATTAATACCGTTTAAATACTACATCTTTTACATTTTATCATTATCAATTTTCTTCACACGAAAAAAAAAGGTAAAAAAGATTAGCAATTTTTTTTTGTTAATATATTAATGTGTATACAAAATGCAATTTTAAAAAATATTAATATAAATTGATGTAGTTTTTAGCAGATATATTTTATTTAAAATAGTTTTTAAAAATGAAAATTCAGAGGTAAATTAATAAAAACAGAGTTTTAAAGAAACATTTTAAAATATTTCTATACAGTACTTTATATATGCAAATGTTTGCGCTGTATTTTATTTTTTAAACCACTAAACATCACCTGATCATCATTCTCTATGCTTACACAAGCTGTTATAAGAAGCAAAACTCTCCATAAAGTAGTGCTACCTAGTGCAAGCCAAAATAATCAAATGATTGAAGAAGGTTTATGCATGAAATCTAGTGCTTACTAATTTAATATCTCCAGACCAGTTTCTAGCTTGTAGCCTTCATCAGTGACAAGTTCTTGGATCTGAGATCAATGCACCTATATATTAAGATCTAATGCAACCCTCTAGCAACCAACTTTTATCTTTTTAATTGTCTATAAAGATATGAGTCTAAAATAAAAACACAATAATGAGTTCAGATCTATATGACTAAACAAGCGAATAAACTTGGATTGAAAACATTATTGTGTTTTCATTTTGAACCCATAACTTTATAGTTAACTAAAAGGTAAAAGGTGGCTGCCAAAGGGTTATATTAGATCCTAAGATCTAGATGCAGTGCTCCCAGATACTCTCTGATGAAGACTACAAGCTGTAAACTAGTCTGGGAATATTGGATGAGTCAGCATTAAACAGGGATTTTATGCATGAATCTTCTTGCAATCATTGATTAATCTGGCTTGTACTGAATGACACTACTGTATGAAGAGTTTTGCCCTTGTGGCTTTATTTTTTATTAAATTAATTTTGCTGATGTCTTTTTTTACATATTATTCAATTTTTAAATTTATGTTATAAACATGTGTATATAGTATCTACATGTTGCAAATATCTGTACTTTGTATATATAAATTACATCACTATATTTAAGTTAAACAATAGAATATTACAGAAATGTATTGTCAAGACAAGACTGTAACTAAGAATTAAATGGATTATATTTACTTCCTGGTTTTAGTGTTGCCTTGCCAATAGATTGTTGTTGTATTCTATTGATTGCTTAACCCTAAGGTCTGTAATGATATACTTTATATGTAATAACCAGTTAGTTATAAATACTTATGGTTTAATTTATGTATATGTATATGAAAGCATTGAAAAAGGTTTTTTTTCATTTATATATATATATTATTTCTCTGAGATAATCAGATGAAGATGATACAATCTTTATTGTGCATTATTGAGAAATGATACTAAGTGATGTGAAGATGATTGGTTTGAGTAATATATGTACTATAATTTTATTCTATAGTTTTCCATTTAATAATAAAATAAATGTTTTATGTATATAATGAATTATGTGAGGTCTCACATGTTTACCAAATGGTTAAAATGATTAGATGATTACTCTGCATTGATAATTTAAAGTTAGGAAAGTTTAAGTGGAATTGTTTTAACAACCCAAAATTAATTTAAATTTTGCATTTGTTTGTCTTTGTTATATATATTATAATGGATTTGAACTGAGACTTTCAAGCTCCCTATATCTATCCAATCCTTCTTATATAACTGATACACATGATGAAATACATGTGAAAAAAGATAAATGATCTCCAATATATGTATTTCAAGCTGAAGCAATACTCATCAGTTCAGATCACAATCTTCCACAAATCTATACAATCAGTGCTCAGTCCATATTATGATAGCAAATTTTCACTTAGGGACCAGTTTCAATCTTCTCAATTCTCTAACTCCTTAGCCATCCATTTCATTGAAACTCTGAGGGTGGAATGCTCAAAGTCTTTGTTGATGTCAATATTATTGTCATACTCATGTTGACCTTAAGGCAGTCTGATTCCTCACACCTAAGACCTTGATATGTCCATTTAATTATACAGCAGAGGGGTGGGCAGAATACAGGCTAAATATGTGCTATATAAATATATGTATTTATTGTATAGACATTATACAGATATTTAAATAGTACATATTCAGCCTGTATTCTGCCCACACCTCTGCTGTATTATTAACTAAACATATCAAGGTCCTATGTGTGAGGAATCAGACTGACTTAAGGTCAACATGGGTATGACAATAATATTGGCATCAACAAGAGCTTTGGGCATTGGATGACTGAAGAGTTGGAGAAGATAGAAGCTGGTCCAAAAGTGAAAATTTGCTATCTTAATATGGACTGAGCACTGATTGTGTATATGTGTGAGAGATTGTGATCTGAATCAATTGATGAGTGCTGGTTCAGCACAAAATACGGATATTGGAGATCGTTTATCTTTTTCACATGTATGTGGTCATGTGTATCAATTGTATAAGATGGATTGGATAGACTAGGAAGCTTGAAAGTCTGAGTTCAAGTCCCTTATAATTGTAAGTTTAGTATATATATATATATTACTGTGTGTGCCTATTTATTATCTTACACAATCAGAAAAAGAAAATGTGATCTTTTTCTTTGCATTACAATGATACTATTATGTGACATGGAAATTATTAAAGTGGAGATAAATAAAAAAGATTTGGTCAGGTTGGTATAAATTAGTTAAAATAAATAGATCACCTTAAAGTTAGTAATAGAGATTGAAATTGTAAAATTGCATTTTTTAAAATTTAAAATGAAAGATCATAAATATTGCATATGTAGAGACATCTTCTTACTTTCACAATGATTCATTTTATCTAGATAAGACAGAAATATTGATTTAATTGATTTTCTACTATAAGCAATTAATAATCGATGAGCAGAAAAGAATTAATAATTAAAACCGTATAACTATGTTTATTCTATACTGATATACCTATTATTGTTTTAATTGAAATAAAATATATTAATTAATAAAAATGTACTTATCAATTATTACTTGTTTCGTAAAGCAGATGATTCTATAAGTTTTATTTTTTATTAATAATCAATAGATAATGATTGATTGATTGATTTATTAAAAATAAATGAGTTACGGACATATGAAAATCCACTTGAATTTTTGCTAAACAAAATATCATGACCCTTTTATAATTAAAAATCTGCATTAATAGTAATAATCATTAAACTTATGACATTAAAATATATAATTACTGATTACTATCAGATCTGCATAACTATACAAGCAGTATAGAGCTTAAATCTTGTAGTGTTTGAACTTTTCAAGTCATTAATATAAACTGCATTAATAAGAATAAAAGTGACTTCTATATGAATATGTGCAATCCAATGCTCTTCAGCGGTAAAAGTAATATAGAGATGATCAGCTGTTGTTAATTCACTAATCAAGCTTAAGTAGATTGTTCTAAAATATACTTTTTTTTTCATATGTCAAATGCATTGACTGGGAAGCGAACCCGGGCCAGCTGATTGGAAGGCAGCCACCAACGCTTGACTTCTAAAGTATGTCAATGTTCTGCATGTTGATATTTTAACACCCCCCCCTCAATGATTTCTTGACTCTCTGATTTGACTCGTATTAAGATTTATCCGGAAATTTAAATAGCCAAGGTGACATTAATAAAAACGAGAAATTGTTTATGTTTCTTCCATTATATTTTCTGTTTCATATTTCTTTCAATGATGTCAGTGATATCTGATTGCTTTCTAACTTATGAATTTATTTTTGATCTCTTCTTATAAATTCTAATGTGCATCTTTCCATATTTTGTTCAGTTGTGTGTAGTTTCTATATTATAATTTTATCAAGTATCCAAGTCTTAGAACTATAAGTAAGAATTGATAAAACACATCTATTAAAAATGTTTCTTTTCAAATACATATACACCTGGATTTCTTTTTATGCGGATTTATTTAATGCGATTTTGAAGTTACGCGATTCACGTTTCTCCGGAAGTTGAACTCCGATAATACGCTATTACTTTAAATAATAAATTTTGCACACTTACATCATACTGAAAGTAATAGCACATTATTGGAATTCGACTTTCATCTTATGCATTTCAATATTTTCAGTGCTTTATAATAGTAAGATTTTATGCAATAATGAAATTAAAATCATGATTTCCACATTTTATATATACACACATTAAATTTTACAAGATTATAATGTAAATTTATTTAAACATTGTGCATGTTAATTTTGCATTTTAAATTACATTCTGTTTTTGCTTTTTAAAAAAGAACGTAATCAATTATTAAGCATTTAGTGTCCACAAGTTTATTTTTAAAAGGTGAGTAATAGCAGTGGGCACAATTAAAATTGAAAATTAAAAAATTAAAGACAAAAATAAGAATTTAATTGTTAGTTGTTAGATTAATTACTAATTACATTGTCAACAGAAAACCATTAACACAACATGAGAGTGACATTGGTGCTAGTTGTATTTCCTCTTGTGAAGAATCTGATTTTTTACCAGTTTGCAAACGAACCTGTTTATCGGCAAATGGCGATAATAATTAAAATGTGTATAAAAAAATGTAAATTACTGTAAATTATGCATAAAAATATATTGTTTTGAATAAAATTAAATATTATAGTTTAAAAAAGTTTGTCTTGTATCAATTTTTTTCAAATTTTAAATTTTTTATTAGTCATATTTTATTTCCTTATTTTTTTTTTGCGCGAATTTTAAAATAATTTTACATTGGTGCTTTGCTTTTATGTGATTTTTGAAAAATCACAGACCGCATCCCCCCTTTTTCAATGTAAGTTACGTCTATTTTTGCACAATTTCGTTTGCACGTGTTTTCTGACGAACCTATCTATTGCGTAAAACGAGACCCAGGTGTACTTATTTCCTTTTAATATTAAATTATTTCTAGTAAATTTACTCAATCCAAGTTTAATTCTGTGATTAATTTCAGCCATTATGTTTCCATTTGTGTAGATAATACGACTAAGGTATTTGTAGCTGTTAACATCTAGATCATGACTGTCAATTTATATTTTCTTTTTCTGAAAAGAAATCCATTGGATGTTACTTTAGTTTTTTTTTTAACATTTATCTTCAATCTTATTTTCTTACTTTCATCTGAATAACTCTTGTACCATTTTTTGAAGCACTGATGCATTATTTGTAAAAACAACTACATCATCTACAAAATTTATATGACTTATAATATACTCCCATTATTTTTACTCTTTTAGCTTTCCATTTCAATCCTCAAAATATTTCTTGTAAAACTGCAGTAAAAGATATTGGAAATATGGAATCATTCTACCATACACTATTCTCAATATTAATCTTCTCTGGATCTTCATGTAATCTAGGAATCTTCTTTGTATTACCATGTAATCTAGGAATTTCTGTTGTATTATGATAAATATTCTTCATGACAATCTCTAGAACCAATATCTTGATGATTCAATGCTTTAATATTATGTAAATACCTTTTTATAATCTACAAATTCAAGACATAATGGCAATTCATATTCATTATTCATATCTATAACTTCTCTTAATACCTAAATCCACTGTGTTAAAATCAGTTTTAAAGTCATAATTATCATAATAAAAATTTGTATAAAAGTCTAACAGATCTGTAATTTCTAATATCATTTTTATCACTTTGATTAAATATCAATATTACTACTGCATTCTTTCAATTGTCTGCTATATCTTTATCATTTAAACATTTGGTATATAACTTTGTCACCAACTTTTTTATTTCTTTGTTTCTTTTAAGAACTTGATATTATATTTCTATCATTTTCATGTTACTATTAAACTATGATTTGAACGGAAACTGGCCACTCACTAAAGTTATCATTGTAGAAAGGATATATTGGTTAAAACTATCCCATATTACATATATGGGAGTGATTGTTCTGAAACTAATGACATAAATAAAGGACAACAGTATGGTAGGTTTACATTCAGGACTTATTAAAGGCAAGAGATTTACTCTATGGCAAATGTGCTTGATTATAATAGAAAAGTTGTATTATAAGATTTAATTGGCAGATTAAAATTTTAAAATTAATCAAAATAAACTATGGACATTTTATAAATAACTGTTGCTTTTACTGTGTGTGTGTAAACTAAAAAAAAATAAAACATCCAAAAAATGCCTTATTGAAGGAAAATGAAAGTATAATTTGTTGGATACTTATAAAACTTTGTAATAAATTGTTCCCATGTTATTGCTTTAAATATGTATTAACATCTTTATATATAATAGTATCTGTCTGCATATTTATTCCTTATCCATTTCATTGGGAATAACTTATGTTTTAGAATATAGCCAGGTATTCTAAATGGTGTTTGTGTGGTGGTCATTTCAATTCTTATTTAAATATACACATAAAAATACAGATGAGCTGATCTAGTTCTTGATTTTTATGTCAGGTGGTGCCCAAATTAATTAAAATAAATTTAAATAATTTAAAAATATATAAGTTGACAATTATATAGTAACACTTTCTAGACATACATTTTTGGACATCCAGGATGAGGGCTCAATTAAGAAGCTCTTCTATAGCTATTGAAAACACCCATTTGTCTGAGTTGAATGAATGGCATGGTTAACCAGACAATAATTTATTTATTTTCTCTGTATATTGTAATTATAAAAACACACAAAAAGAAAATCTGAAGTTGCAGACAGAAAATAGAATTCATGTACTTATCTGGTTTCAAGATAATCCAGTGGATGATATAATACAGTTAGTGGTGAATCCAGCTATAAATAAGTTACTAATAATCATTTTATTGCATATTAAAGAAAATATGCAAATAAAAAAAATATGCAAAATGAAAATGAAGAAGATTGCAGAAGAAAGTTTAGAAACACATTGTGAAAAGGATAGCATAAAAAAGATGATATGAAGATTTCTGATAATGACAGCATTGATCCAGATAGTGACATATATAAATATAATGAAGCAAAAACAAAGTTATGGAGAGACATATATTCATGAAAAGAATGCTACAACATCACCACAATTAGACATATTGCAGAAAATCAGCACATTATTCAACCAGATGAATTTAAGAATAGAAAATATAGACAGCAAATGAATCAAAATATACAAATTAGTCAAAAGCAGATGGAATTAAGAATAGAAGACAGAAAATGATCAAAATCAAATAAATTAAAACATAGAATAGAAGACAGAAAATGATCAAAATCAAATAAATTAAAACATACAAATTGTACAACAGTAAATGAAATTAATGATGGAAAAATGCTTTAAGCAAAAGATTGAAAAATTAAAGCAAAAGATAGATGGACAGAATGAGATAAAGAGAGTGGTCCTAAAATGAATGGACAGATTGAAGAAATAAAGAAGAGTTTTGTAGAAAATAAGCAAAGATAGGTTAAAGAAGAAACAATGGATCAAGTGATGGAGCATGAACAAGCTTAATTAAAACTAAAGACTGAATAAGAACCAAAAATATGGGAGGAAAATGTAAAAATTCAACAAGAATTGTTTCAAATAATTGAACAAATAGTTGAAAATAAATTTGTTACATTAAAGCAAAATGAAGTTGATAAACAAAAGAGATTAGCAGAAACAGAAATGAAGCAACAACAGGTTCAAATAAAAGACCAAATGGCAGAAGATATATCTGTTGAGCTAAAGCAATATATAGATGATGAACTAAAATTATGTGAGAAAGTATCAAATGAAACAGGCTACAATAAATGACTAAATGTTAGAATATTGACCTGATACTATTAGAAGAAGTCAAGAAAGATGAATTAAAATGATATGGAGAAAAATAAATTCAGCAGAATTGTTAAAACTTAAAATCCAAATACTAGAAAATAAGCCTGAAGGCTTAGAAAAAAGATGTGATGGATCAAAAGAATGGGATGAAAAGACGATAAAAGTAAAAAAAACAAATGGGACAAAATTTATGTATGGTCAAAACCAAACAAAGTTAGAGATGACATAAAAATAGAATAAAGACTTACCACTAAAGCTCATCAAAATGTGAGATAAACAAACTCAACAGTCTGAATTAAATATCAAACTTGTGCATAATAAACTTTTTACTTACATATTTAATGTGCATATGAATATGGAAGATTTAGAGATGTTTGATCAAAAGAAAATTACTCCTCAACATTAATTTTTTTTAATAGAGAAGAAAAAAGAGACAATAGTCTCACAGAATTGCTCTAGAATTATTACAAAAGGAAGAATTTTCAGATAAAAATAAACCTAAGTAACTACAAAAAATGTTATATGACTGACTAATAAGTTGGATAAAAGATCTACAAATGTCTGATGGACAAGAGAAAAATTAATGTGAGCACAATCATTTTTTAAATTTTTTTTATTTAAAAGATTGAGAATTTAAAATGAATAATATCTTATTCATTTTGATGTCAGCCATGTAGTCTGCCATATGATTGTGAGCATATTTTTAATGTTGTGAGGAGTTATATAGCAATCAATTTTTTAAAAATATTATTATAACATTTGTCCAAATTGCATGTTGCCATTAAATTAGCAACAATTGAAAGGTTGCCTGACTTTCAGCTGTCTTTAAGAACGATCAGGCTTTTGACACACGGCAGAGATTTTGATAAGAAAAGGATGATATATATATATATAAGCCAGTCTTAAGCATCTTGGCCTGAAAGCTTGAAATATAAACATATTCATTTATTACTCACTGAGTTTTTAATTTACAATATTACAGCGTGAAAACTTAGATTTACTACACCGTAATTTTCTAGATGTTAATATAATTTATCAGCAATGTATGTAAATAACATTTACATATATAAGACTGGCTTATATATATAAAAGTTAAGTTGAGAGAAGGTTGGTATCATCCTTTTCTTATCAAAAGCTCTGTCATGTGTCAAAAGCCTGATCGTTCTTAAAGACAGCTGTTTAAAAATATGATTGGCTGTCTGAGAAACAACTGTAGCACATGTGAAAGTCTGGCAGCCTTTCAATTGTTGTTAAAATATTATTATATAAAATAGAACAAATCCTTTAAAATAAAGTAGATAATATTCAAATGTTAGAATAAATTATTAAATGTAACATTTTAAAAGAGAAACTTGCAAATTATATATATCATGTTAAAATTGTTGCTCTAATCAAAGATTAAAAAAATGCATAGAATGTACTGCATAACAATAAGTCAATAAAAAAGATTAAACCTGTTTTGAAATATGAGATTCAAAACAAAAAAAATTCAAAAAATTAAATAATTACAGAGGTTCACAAGTTCAATCAATTAAATAATGAAAATGTTTTTACAATTCTTGTACTTAAAATAAAATCAAGTCATAAAGATGTCAAAAATGAGATATCATTAAAAATAAAACAAAAATGCAAGGATTTTAAAACCAATATGCTAAAGCCTGTATACAGTTTTTTTTTTTGAAATCTACAATCTGTGTCTCACTTTATTCAAGCTGCATCAAATGTTCATTATGATGACTGACTAACGGCTGACTGCTGAAGTCTAGCTTGGTTCCCTGGAATCTGACTTGGCTGTTTATGAAGGAATCTATAATTTAAATAAAGAAAGAAGGCCTAAATCTCAAATTTCAATGGTCAGAGCTTTCTAAAAACATTATGACAACATATAAATGGAATAAATACAGGTCATTGTGGGAGAAATTCTAGTTCAAAATAACATCTCAATGAACTGAAGACAAGCCTGGCTTGAGAACCTTTTCTTCTGTAAATTTAAAAAAAAATGTTTAGATTATTATCCTAATATATTAACTATTTTTATACTTTATTTTAGTGTATATTTAATTGAAAAACTGTTTAGACTGTTATCTTAATGTATTAACCATTTTAAGCTTTATGTTGGTATATATTTAATTGTAACAAACTATACTTTATACTATTGATTGATTAAAGTAAGGAAGTGAAAGTTTAATAAAAAGTTGCATTTTAAAGCAACTGAAAATTAAAAAAAAATTGTATAAAAATTGCTCTGTTTTGTCTTTATATATATATTATTTAACTTTTTTTTAGAAATGTTTTTTAACGTGAAGCAGTCAGACAAATAATCAAAGGGATAATATGCATTTTAAACACAAATGAGCAGGCTTTTAAAATATTTAAGATGTCAAAGTGTAAAAAAAGATGAATATAATTATTGCTATTTTAAATTAAAGGTTTGTTTGAAATTTGATCAAGTTCATTTGTAGCTAATTAGCCATCCTTTTGATTATTGTGAGTTAAATTTTATATATGTTAGAACTTATTATGTAAATAAAATTGTTAGATCACTGTTAAATGATTATTATACATTATATCTATATGTTAGATTTATTCACAGTTTTATTTGTAAATTTGGAATCAGATCCAAAAGTCTACCTCAGTTAATTGAGTAAATTAGGCTCAGATTCAAAAGACCACATCATATAATTAGTTTGGGTCATTATTAAATCAGAATTCAAATCTAAATTGGCTGCTCCCTTATTGTCAAAATAATATAGTGGCTAAAATTATCCTATATTAGATATACATGTGTAACCATGCTATGAAGTTTATGACATAAATAAATGTATTATATTTGTGAGGTTTGGCCATTTGTCAAATTATATTCAGAGATAAACTGTATGACAAATGTGCTTGATCATAAAAAAGTTGTATTATAAAATTTAATTGAAAAAATTAAGATTTTAAAATTAATCAAAATAAGTTTTGGATACTTTGTAAATAACTCTTGTTTTCCAACATACTTGTAAACTAATAAAATAAAATATTGAAGAAATGGCTTATTTAAGGGAAAAAACCCATATATTTTGTCTGATAATTCTAATATTTTATAATAAACTATTGTTTTGTTATTGGGTTAAATAGTGTATTAATGTCCTCACATGTAATATTGTCTGGTTTGCATATTTATTTAATGTCCATTTCATAGGGAGTAACTTATGTTCTACAGGATCTAGTTGGATATTACAAATAGTGGCTGTGTAGTGGTCATCATCATTATATTAAAATATTTTCAAATGATATTTAAATGTACATATTCAAATTGGATTCTTTCTTCTTTATAACTTAAAGCTGAGTGCACTTTTGATGAAGTTTACCATACTCATAGATCTCTGATAAGGTGAACTTCACAAAAAGTGATTCAGCATTAGATTATAAAGAAGAAATAAACTATTCTTTACACAGATGAACAAGTGTAAACAAATTTGAATTACAAATACAAATGAAGGAAAAAATCCAATATTAAGTATACATATAAAAATTTATATGTACCAGTCTATTTCTTGATGTTTAATGCCAGATGGTACCCTAATCAATTAATGTAAATTTAAATTATTTAGAACTGTATAGTCTGACCATTACAATATTTTCTATTATTCAAAAATATAGTCCAATTATGAATCTTGATTTGGATGCATTTCTATTTAGCATTTTTCTCAAAGAAAAAAATTCATAAAATAAAATTTTCTTATTGTGCAAACTTCACAAGTCTGTGTACTTTCTCATTTCAGTCATCATAACCAAATTTATTTACAGCACTTTCATCTTTTATTTATCTACTAATTATAGCATTAGAGTTTCCCATGACAAATTTTCAAATGTTTAGTTTGATCAAAAGCATTTTGTAAATCCTTATAAAATTCTGTTTTCTTCACCACAATGAGAACTTGTTGGTATTTAAACCATCTGTTATTTGCATTTGGTATCTTTCATTAATTTGAATAACTAATCTCAAAAATTAACTAATCTTGTCACTCTGTATAATAATATCAATCTTCACAATGTTTTTCTTAATACTTTTTATTTATAATAAAACCCACTCCATTTGTGTCTTTATTGCTTGTAATTTTGTAGTAAAATACATCCACTTTTTAAATGAATTGTCTCTTTATCTTTTCTTTTAACTTCAACAGTATTCCATTCAATATTAGGCAGTTCTTTTTTCAATTTGTGTAGTCTTCCTTCACTTGAAAATTATCTGCAGTTTTAAGTATCTAAATAAAAAATCATTGAATAGTAGCCTTGAATCTGCAAACAAGGGATTTTTAGTACTCTGGGTTCAGCACCAACCATTCACTGATTAGTGACTTTACATCTTTTTGGGAATAAGAGACATAGTTTAGTTTGTCATGATTTCAAATACCCATTACAAATGTTCATTTGTGTGTACATTTATCGGTTCACCCTTCAAGAAAAATCAGTTGAAATTTCAATTAAGATTATGAGAAAGATCACAATTCATCTTGATCTTAATTGAAAGGTAAGAAGTCAAGAAACTCACCAAACTGACTGATATATCTTGGTGAGTAACCCATCTCTGTTCATTTATAATAAAGAATAATTACTGTAGCAACTTTCTTCATACAGTATTACCATGTTATAAGCTATAGTAATCAATGGATGCTAGAAAATTAATATATCAAAATTTCTCTCTAATGTCTATTCATCCAATATCTCCAGACTAGTTCCTTCTAGAGTGTGGCTTTCATCAATAAGGAACCTTGTATCTGAAAGCAATTTGTTTAGTCTTTGGAAGTTTAATGATCCTTCCAGCAGCCACCTTTTACCTTTTTAGTCAACTGAGCCAAAACTGAAAACCCAATAATATTTTTAATCCAAATCAATTTATTTGTCTAGTCATACAGATCTGAACCTATTTCAGTATCTACATATTTTAATGTCTTTGGGTTTGTAATAATCATAGCCACCAGCATCCTTTGGCTAGGATTGGTATTAAACACTACAACATCACATAATCACAATTTCCTAAGATCACTTGAACAACCTGTTAACATAGTAGCCATTTACTCCACACAATATGCATCAAAATTCCTATCTATTGCCCACTCATCCAATATCCCCAAGACTAAATTTTAGCATATAGTTTTCATTAGTGAGAAGCCTTGAATCTAAGGGCACCACACCTTGATCTTTGGATCTAATTTATTCTTCCAGCAGCCATCTTTTACATTTTTAGCTAATTATAAAACTATGAGTCCAAACTGAAAGTACAACAATGTTTTCAATCTAAAATAATTTGCTTGCATAATCATATAGACCTGAATCCAGTTCAGTATCTATATATTTTTGTGTATTTGGTTTTCTAATAACCATAGAGATCATAAAATGAATAATCATATAGTGATAGCAGCTGAAATAATAACGTATAAAGTGAACATTAGGAATTTGCCTTGCTTAGTTGCTTTAAGGCCTTAAACAGAAACCAAATAGTCTTCTTTCAGTTACCAAAGTACTTTATTCTATACCACTATATGTGATATTATATCAATCATTCAATTTTTGCATGAAAATAATACATTCTTTCTTCAGCTCTTGGAAAATCAAATCTCAACTATTAAGCATATAATCAATGATAATAAGCAATTATTAAGAAGGAGACAAACTTCAGTAAGAATGAAATTAAAAAAAAAAACATTTCTTTTTATATATCCTACTGTGATGCCATATATATTAAACATATGTACATCATTATACAATAATATTTTAAAACATACTCCGAATCATTTATAACATGGTATAAGAGTATTTTAAGCTCAACACACACACTCCTCTCATAATAATGAATTGAAATAAAACCTCTGTTATAATTCAAAGGAAGAATTTAGTTCATTTAAAACTTTCAATCAAACGAACAATTTCTTTGAATCATTACAGAATTTTATATATAATTAAAATAATACTTAGCAGAGAAAAAAAATCTTATTAATAAAAAAAAAATATGGATAAGAGAAAATTTTTACTTTAGGCTTTAAAAAAATTAAATACATTTCTTATGAAGGATTTTTGAATATTGCAAATTTGAATATATTATCTGAAATATATATTTTCTAATTGAATAGAAGACGATTAAAAATTTCATTTATCCCGATCTAATCAGGTTTGGATTTAGGTTATAATTGTTGTCAATAATTAACATCTAATCCTAAGCTGCAGATGATCTCCAAATTTGACTTATTGATCATGATATCTTAAGAACTTTCACAGATAGGTTTATTAATGTAGAATTCTTTATCATTTTAGTACTGTCAAGAAGGATGACTTTCAAGCTATGTCACAGGCAATAGATGGCAGCACCCCACTTCTATGATGCGAGTTAATTTATGATAATAGTAAGGAAAGTAGTTTATTGTTTAAGGCTCGAAAGGGATCCTTAGCAGCAAGAGAATATACATGTAAATGGAAAACTGTGAGTGATTTAGTGTGCTAATTGTGTAAGGAAGGTATAGAAAATATTAGGCATCTGTTGATTGAATGTAAATGCTTGAAAGCAGAAAGGGTACAGATAATGAAGTTATGGGAGCATAGATATAAACAAAGTGATTATACAGAAAGTAAGTTATTGGATTTTATGCTGGGTTTGCAAGAAGATAAGGGGGATTTACATATAAAGGCCATAGAGTTGATAAAGATTATGTTGTGGAAATGGGATGGGGCAGAATATGGAAGGACTTAGAGTGGGGAATTGAAAATAAAGTGGCTAACAGGTTTATCTGGGCATAATTGCTGAGATATGTTTGACTTCGTTTAAGGAGAAGCCAAAGTACATCACATCACATAATCTTCCATATTGAAAGACAAGCCAAATTTATGTCTGAGGAGCTCAAGATAAAGGCAAAAAGTAACACACTACTATCAAATACTTAAAATATGTTTACAATTATTATGATATTTACATTTTTTCTCATAGCTTCATGATTATCCTGCTTCTCTATTAAATCATAGACAGTATAAACCATTGCCACAAAGTCAAATTGACTATTTTTTATCTCAATGTCTATTTCTTTTTTTTCTTATTTATAAGAATCTAATAATAATCTTGACTATTACTTCTTTTTTTGAAAACAGTGTTTCACTTTATATTGCATATAGTCTCCCTTCTGTTGATTGGCTATACCATATTCACCATATTTCAAAAGATAACCCTCCTCTCTTTGATATATTTTTTGCAATTTTTAATTTAACTAAATTTGGTTTATGACCTATTGTTAAATATTGCCTCCACTATTAAATTAATAAATTAACTGCTATTTTATTTCATTTTAAATACAGAAAAAATATATTATAATTTTTGAATTTCTATTATGATCTTATTAATATTCTCACAATTTAACTGAAATTAATTCATGCACTATTTATTTAAACGGTTTTACCTTTCGAAAGCTTCAAATGATGCAAGATTTGCATTCACAAACCATCACCATGTTTAGTAAATAACCATTGTACATTTAATATATGTACATCTTTATACATTATTTTGTCTTTTTAAATAAATTTCTGTGTACCATTATGAATCTCAAAATAATAAACATTTGTATTACATTTTATATTCATTATCGCTCTGTTATTCCCCCCTTTTCTATGTTACCATGTGGAAATATTTTCAATCAATTCATCATACTTATTTGTTTTTATTTTAACTTTTATATTTACCTTTTTAATGATTTTAGTGATCTAACATCCAATATTTAAACCCAGATAGAATTCTATGATACTTTTTGTGATTTGATTTCTCAAATATTATATGTATGTTGATATGAATACTTTTATAATTAAACAATATCAAATCTTTTTTTCTCAAGATTTTCAGTAAAGATAATCAGAAGATCATTTATGAGAGGAAATAATCATTAACCAAATAATATTATTAAATTATATTCAGACCTCTTTTTTGGAGTACAATCATTACTATTTTAAAGACAATAAATCTGATAATAATAAAATCCTGCAAGAAACCTTGGTCAAGGTATAAATACTAAAATGATAAGGATAAACTATCTAATAATTTTTCATCACAGAAATAGTTTTTTATTTGTCTTCATCAAGAAAAATTCTATTATATAGGGTCACATATATAATTCTAAAAAAAGCTTAAAACATTTTTAAATAGAAGCAATAATTCTTTAATCACTCACTTTAGTGCCTAAATACAGGTCATTTCTGCTACTATTACCATTATTTTTTCATAAGAACTTTGACTAACCTGCAAACTCTCTGATTACACAATACTTTGAAAAAAAAAAACACAAAACAAAATTAATATTTCTACAATGGCTTCTAATATTTTTATTAGCCCACAAATATATGATTCTAATCATCAGAATATATTGGTATTGTTGACAGCCATAAAGTAAAAACCACTAAACATTACATGATCACCATTTCTTATGCTTTCTCAAGCTGTTAAAATAGGCAAAACTCTCCATACAGTAGTGCCATTCAGTGCAAACCAGATTAATGAATGGATGCAAGAAGGTTTGTGCATAAAATCCCTATTGAGTGTCTACTCATCCAATATCCCCAGACTAGTTTCTAGCTTGTGGCTGTCATCACTGAGGAACCTTGGATCTGAGAGCATGGCACCTAGATCTTAGGATCTAATGCAACCCTCCAATAGCAACCTTTTATCTCTACTTATATGACTATATAAGCTAATGAGCTTGGATTTAAAATCTTATTATGTTTTCAATTTTAGACTCAGGGTTTTGTTGTTAAGTAGAGATAAAAGGTGACTGCTAGAGGGTTGCTTTAGATCCTAAGATCTAGGTGTAGTGCTCTCATATCCAAGAATGCCTCACAGATGAAAGCCACAAGCTAGAAATTAGTCTGGGGATATTTGATGAGTAGTCACTAGATAGGAATTTTATGCACAAACCTTCTTGCATCCACTAATTACTATGGCTTGCACTAAATGGCACTACTGCATGGAGAGTTTCACCTTTTTAGCCATAAAGTAGAGGAAAACATGACAAACAGATTAATTGGGAAAAGCTAACTTGAGAAATATCAAGTAATGCAATAAAATTTCTGACATGATTATATAATTAAATAAATAAGTGAATGGTTATTTGTTTAGAAGAATATTAAATATTCAAGCATTAGAGTCAGGCTAAGCTTCAATTCCAGGAAGCTTCAGTTCTCAAATCTGCCTATTTAAAAAACATACAAATAAATACATTAAATAATACTTCATAAATTTTTGACAACAAGAAACATAACATTATTAAAAAATAAATAAAGAGTGAATTAATATGTACTTGTATGCTCTCAAATTCTTAACTAGAAAAACTATGAACAAATTTGAAGTCTAATATTTTTTTGAGTTGTACAATACATAATTTTATTGGTATCCAAAATAAATTTATCATCTGGTGTATCTAAACATAAGATGTATAAATTTTTAAATAAATTATGTATCCACTTACATAGGATTTTATTTTCTTCAAACTTGAATCATCATTCACTTGGTTTTAAGTACCAATTATATTGCTTGTTTTATCATATATTTGTCTCTGCAACTTAAATTTATATTTTTACATACATGTTAACACTTATATATAATTCGTAATTAATAAAGTTTATTTTATAAAAAAATTCAATAATTAGATTTTAATAAAGAATTGTACATTAAAAATAAATTTAATAAATTCTGAAGTGTAAAAATTTACCTTATTAGATTAATTTATATATTATAAAATTTCTATCAAAAGACATCTCCATTTAAAAATAGTTTTTCCATTATAATAAATGAAATAGTTTCCACATTAAAACAGACTAAAGAAATAATAACTGATGATTTTGTAAAATTATAACGCACATTACTTGCAGTTTAATAACTGCTACTAATTTTGTATGGTTAAAAACAATGGTAGAGTGGCTGACTGAAAAACTAAAAGTTCCTGAATAGAAAATCGACTCTTTATTTTATTGTTGAAAAATCGTATAACTTTCTGAACAATAATCATTCAGCTATTTTTACATATATATAAAATCTATGTATTTTATATCCATATTTATGATAGAAAAAAGATGAAACTAATTAATTATTTTTTAATATTTTTTATTTTGTGTATAGTAAAAATTTTCTTAATAGTAAGGTATATATGATAATATGTGTATATGGTAAGATAGAATACTATTATTCTGCCTTGACACATTGATGGATGCTGGTTTTGTGTTTAATGTATATTATCTGTTGATGCATTGTTACATAAATCACAGCACCAATGCAGCTAACAGTCAGTGATATCCTGGTATTTAGCTATTTTTATTTCTGTAATTGATATTAGTTCTATATTTGTTATCTAATAGGTTTGTGACGCCAATGATTTTGATAGATTTTTTTTTTTTTTGGGATTACAAAATATTGATTGATACAATTTATTTCAAAGCTTAACCACTTTTAGGCAGTTTATTAAGTAATTTGTTAGAGAGTTGTGGCAAACAGATGTGGCATAAATCATGGAAAAGAATCTTATTTGCATGGCAACAGAATTTGTGCTCTTTGCTAAGGAAACTAAATCTCTGACTTTCATTAAGAGAATCACAATCAATATCAAGTCCTATGAACAAAGTAGCAATCTGTGAAGTTAATAAAATGAACTTCATGCAGACAGTAATTGGAAGAAGATCTATTGGTAACATCAAAAACATAGTTTTGATTCAATTCAACCAATGATTATTGGTTATAAAAACATATGCAGTGTTGAGCACTGTTTTCTTCAATATTTTTTTTAGAACAATATTACATTCCTTTAATTTTGTGATTAAAAGTCTAGTTGAATTGTGCAGTCTAATCCACACATTTGTAATAACTATAGAACTCTGTATGTGTGGGCTTTTTTTTTTAAAAAAAAAAAAGATTTAGAAATTTGAAAAACAACTTGGAATTTAACATGAGAAGTAAGAACTTCTTTTAGTGGTCTCAGAATCATATTTTCATGTAATTAATAAAGTGCAAAGACAACAGTTTGAAATTTCAATTAATCTTGGCATTATTTCATGTAAATCACTCCCCTATATTCCTTTTTATGTGTATTTACATGTGGCCTTTAAGACTTAACATATAAATTGTTTTTGTAAAAAAAAATGTATTTTTTATCACATTTATTTTCCATAAATGAGATTAATATTTTTATAGCAGTATTAACATTGATTAAAAGAAATTGTAATACATATTAGCATGCCTTTATTTTAGATATTAAGTTTTTAATAGCTATAAAAGCAAAATGATGAACATTATATTTTAATAAATAATAAATCAGTATTAAATACTCAACAATTAAAGTTAAAAATGTATTCACTTGTTTATATCAAACTAAAGTAAAAAAAAGTTTTAATTAAAAATTGTTCCTCATAGTGCAATGAATACTGCCATAATTTAATCTTTAATTAGAACTTCCATCTATTGTTTAAAACCAAAACTAGAATTTGAAAAATGAAGAATACAACTGATTAACCTATTAAAATCAGAAGATGCTTGTGAAAATTTTACTATCCCCCTAAATTTATTTACCAAAATAGATCCAGCAAGTCTTTCCTGGACTCATATATCTCCAATAATGTGAATGTAAATATACAATTGAGATAACAAAGAACTATCTAATTTGTTGAAGTTATCATACAGCTCTTCAAGATATCATTTGCTATTATATTTACATGGTAACCAATAGGAATACCTAAATATTATTACAAATCATCCTTAGAAAGATTAAAAATTCTAGAAATTATTTAGACATTGAATTAATTAAAAATACTACAGATATTTTTAATGTAATATAAATTAACAATAAAAAAAACTGTAGCAATAAAATTGAAATTTATAAGGCTGTAAATTAAAATTATTAAATAAATACATACTTTTTAAGATTTTTTTTTAAATTTCATGAGATGAGGTAAGTATTATCATTATTAACACCTAATTCTTGAATCTCTAAAAATTTTCAAAGGTTTGAAAAGATAGATTATCTATTTTTTTTCAATTAACTTCAAAAACTAGATATCTAATCTAAAGTCAGATCTAAAGTTTAAAAGAATAAAAATTTTATTTTTTCTTCTATATCATAAACATAGTAAAAAATAAATACTTTCTACATATGCTTTCAATAAAACTATTTGATCTATAAAAAGAGCGAATTAAATATATATACAAAATAAAAATTAATATAAATAGAATATGCAATGTTAAGATTTTACTTTCTAATTTTTAAAAGCTTTTTAAAATTGTATTTGAAAACATTTATATAATATTTATCACTAAAATTAAAATCATTTTAATGAACACCTTTTTCATATTTCCAAGGAAGTTAGAAATAGATCAGAAAACATTTCTTATTGCTGCAAAATAATCGGTTTGGAATGTGTGACACATAATTTCTGGACACTTTTTTTTTCTATAATAAAAAAATCTTCAAATTGAAAGAATTACAGGTTATTACAATGTTTGTTATATTTCTACAAAATTATTGTAATAATGTAAATTTTTGCATGATGTTTCTTAATAAAAATTATTAATGTATGGAATTATACTCATATTAGAAACTTTGTTTCTCTAAATTGACTTTCTTCAAGTTAGCTTTTTCTCTAATTAACTTTCAGCCAGTTGACTTTTAAGCATTTTGTCCCACATTCCATAAAACAATTCTTATAGCTATTGTTAATCTAGGATATGTAGTATATTACTTTATATTTTGAGATCAACTCATAGTCATGTCATTATTATATCTTGGAAGATGTTTCTATAAACAAATGAAACTAGCGCATACATAATAATTCATCTCACTCTTTTAACTTCTCTCACTGTTACATTTTGTCACACACCCTTTATCTTATTATGACCTTTTTTCAATTCATGAGATTATTCTAATCAAGTTTGATTTAGAGTATCTATGTTACAATTATATCATGCAATTTTATTGAACAATATAAAAAAGATAGGCTTATGATATACCCAGTATACATCATAATTTTTTATAAATTGTGCCATTACTATTAATTATTAATGTGATTTTAATTATAAGTTTTTTCTTACAAAAAAAATAAATATTTTATGACTTACCTGGAGTGCATATATAGTATCGTAAATGAGAGTCCATGACACAGATGCACAATATAATGGAAGAATAGGTATGATGTCAAGAGAATCGGTTATAGCAGCCCAGCCAATTAATACTCCCCAATTAAAAGTTAATCCTAAAATTAAACAATATATATATAAAGAAATTTTAATGGTAAATATAATATTAAATTTAAACTATAATATTATATTTACCGTTCTTTTTTTATATATATATATATAATATTTTAAAATGGGAATCGTATTTTACATTTAACATATATATATATATATATATATATATATGATCACTAGATGGAGCTTTACCAATAGCCCACTATCAAGCTTTGTTTACACAAATGCTGAGAGAGATAGAATTCAATATCTCTTTCTAATTGTCTCCATCCTTTAAACC
Organism: Epiperipatus broadwayi; assembly: GCA_028023455.1. Classification (NCBI taxonomy): domain Eukaryota; kingdom Metazoa; phylum Onychophora; class Udeonychophora; order Euonychophora; family Peripatidae; genus Epiperipatus; species Epiperipatus broadwayi. The sequence continues at coordinate 10,446,835 of JAQFVV010006222.1, forward strand.
ATGGTTTCGAGCTAGTTGGCTCACATCAGTAAAGGGCAGGAAGAGACTAAAAACTAGATCTAAACACCAACTCTACTAATCAACATTTATGAAACACTTTTCTATCAGCTTGAAAGCATGAATTTTTCAAATACTTAAATATCTTCAAATCCAGTCAAACAAACTAGATAGCTATATGGGTCTGAATTCAGTTCAGTTTCACCATATAGTAAAAACCTCTGCAATCTATATCATTGCAAAAACCTTCAAGGGTACATTTATGATAAACAAAAAAAGTTATAAATTTCATAACTTGCTATAGCTTGCATTTTACAATCACTAGATGGTGTTTAGATCTAGTTTCTAGACTTCCTGCTCTTTACTAACATGAGCCAACTAGCTCGAAACCATGGTTTAAAAGTTGGAGACAATTTGAAAGAGATATTGAATTCTATCTCTTTCAGCATTTGTGTAAACAAAGCTTTATAGTGGGCTATTGGTAAAGCTCCATCTAGTGATCATAAAATGCAAGCTATAGCAAGTTGTGAAATTTATAACTTGTTTTGTTTATAATACATATATAAGTAATGTGTATATATAGCAAATCTTCATTTTGGTATCATCTATTACAAGCCAGATTGATAAAGACAAACACCAAACACTTGCGACCGGTCTGTAGATTGGAGATTTAAATGCACTTATAATCTGATAATCACTGATTATTCAACTTGATATAAATAATACTAAAGTAAAGAGCTGATCTGTTTTATAGTACGTTGTGTAAGATAAAGAATTAAATGATTTATTGTTATTATTAACAATCCTAACTAGGAAATATTCACTGACAGTAATTAAAGAACTGAGGATACTATTTTAAAATAAAAAATCAAATCTATATAGTTGTTCAAGCAGGTTGATTGGGATTCAAAATCTTATATTTTAGATTTTCAAAATTTTATATAGTATAGTAAAATGGCCTTAAAAGTGACTATTAGATGCATAACTGCATTATTTCCAGTTTTACATTCCAAAATTAATAAAGTAAAAATTCAGAATTTGTTTTGAGAATGGACATTTAAATCCACTATCATTTGGTAATCGTTGATTACATAGCCTTATTACAGATAACACTAGTATGGATAATTGCTCGAATTTAGCTTATAATGTGTAAGACAATAAAAATAAATTTGTTTTATCTATATTAAATGTTTTCATAGATTAATTATGATGTAAACAAAAGAATAATTGGGAGTATTTCTATGTAATGACAAGAAAAGTATGTTAGTGGTAAGTGTTGCTTGAAAACTATCAATTATTATTGACAGCCTTTTACCTAAACATTTGACTCTAGTATTTTACAATAGCTTCTTTGTCTAAGTAAACTGCAAGACAAAAAAAAAACAACTTGCAAAATTATTTACCTTAAGAACTGTCATAATAATTAATAGTTATCCTAGCACTATTACTGCTAACCTCATTTATTACTTTGTTTACGCATACAAATATATATATATAAATAATATTTAAGTAAAAGTATATTGTCTATATTGAACTTAATGTAATTAGAAGGGATTTGTACTCAGACTTTCAAGTCTTCCCTCTATTCACTCCACCTCATACAACTGATCATGTGTATCAGTTGTATAAGATGAAGTGGATAGATGTAGAAGCTTGAAAGTCTGAGTTTTAAAATCAAAATACTCTGGAATAAACTGTCAATATTCAAAATACCAATAAAAAAAAAGCTATAGCCAGCTTACAGCAATGTACACCAGGTTGTACAACACCAGTGTTCCCATATAAATGGCCAACTTCCATAGTTTAAACAATTATAATGCTTATTTCATATATTGTCTATCATATTTATAAAATATGACTTGGATTTTTCTTTTCTTCAAAACATTTTCCAATTTCATATACATTATCAAACAAAATATACTAAAATATCCCAGTTCAAATATAATCTTACTGAATTACTTGAAATGAATTTAAATTGAGATCATATCATGGCAATAAAATACAAATATACAGATTGTATACAACATAGTAGATAATTAACTAATATAGAGGAAATTATTATTATGATTGTTTATACACCTGGGTCTCGTTTTACGTGATAGATAGGTTCCTCAGAAAACACGCACAAATGAAATCATGCAAAAATAGACGTAACTTACATTGAAAAAGGGGGGATGTGGTCTGTGATTTTTCAAAATTCGCATAAAAGCAAAGTACCAACGTAAAATTACTTTAAAATTCGAGCAAAAAAAAAATAAGGAAATAAAATATGACTAATAAAAAATTTCAAATTTGAAAAAAATTGATACAAGACAAACTTTTTTTAACTATAATATTTAATTTTATTCAAAATAATATATTTTTATGCATAATTTACAGTACAGTAATTTACATTTTTAATACACGTTTTAATTATTATCGCTATTTGCCGATAAACAGGTTCGTTTGCAAACTGGTAATGATTCTTCACAAGAGGAACTATAACTAGCGCCAACTTCACTCTCATGTTGTTGTTTAATGGTTTTCTAGTGACAATGTAATTAGTAATTAATCTTTGAGACAATGATTTTATTAATTGTTTATGAAGCTCACAATATCCAGACATACAACCATTTAGCTCTTGTTGGCATTTAAGAGCACGTTCGTGATTAGTGTTATTAGTAAGAAAATAATTTGCCAACTGATTAGAAAATTGAAGACCTTCTCGAATCATTTTGGAAGTAAAATGAACAGGTTCCATTTCTGTTTCATTATCTTTTTCTACATTTTCTTCTGTATCTAAACTTTTATTTTTGTCTTTAATTTTTTAATTTTCAATTCCATTTAAAAATCAAATTTCGTTTCACTGCTATTACTCACCTTTAAAAAATAAACTTGCGGACACTAAATGATTAATAATTGATTAAACATTCTTTTTTAAAAAGCAAAAACAGAATGTGATTTAAAATGCAAAATTAACATGCACAATGTTTGAACAAATTTTCATCATAATCTTGTAAAATTTAATGTGTGTATACATAAAATGTGGAAATCATGATTTTAATTTCATTATTGCATAAAATCTTACTATTATAAAGCACTGAAAATATTGAAATTACTAAGTTGAAAGTCGAATTCCAATAATGTGCTATTACTTTCAATATAACGTAAGTGCGTGAAATTTCTTATTTAAAGTAATAGCGCAATATCGGAGTTTGACTTCCGGTGAAACACGAATCACGTAACTTCAAAATTGTGTTAAATAAGTCCGCGTAAAAAGAGACCCAGGTGTATTTAAAGTTATTTGCTAGATATGTTGATGATTGTTTGTTTGTAGTTGAGAATAATAAATTGAAAGAGTTGGTAAATTAGTTTAATTGTTTTGATCCTTCTATAAAATATGTGGTAGAAGGAGGGGGGTTATATTTTGTTAAATTAAATTTTTTAGATCTATTGGTGATTAGAAATATAAAGACTAATTGTTTGGTGTGTAATCATTAAGTTAAGAGTAAAGAGATAAAGTCTATAATTAAACCTGATAGCTATCAATCTGTATTTCATAAAATAGCTGCTATAAGAAATTATTGTTATAGAAATAATATAATTAAAACAGGCAAAACTCTCCATACAGTAGTGCCACTCAGTGCCAGCCAGAGTGATCAATGGATGCCAGAAGGCTTGTGCATAAAATTCCCATCTAGTGCCGGCTCATACCCAGACTAGTTTCTGGCTTGTGGCCTTCATCAGTGATGATGAGTAGGCACTAGATGGGATTTTATGCACAAGTCTTCTGGCATCCATTGATTACTCTGGCTGGCACTGAGTGGCACTACTGTATGGAGAGTTTTGCCTGTTTTAATAATAGTTATGTCCAAGCATAAGAAATGGTGATCATGTGCTGAAATAATATAATTATAGTAGGGTAGCTTTGTTTTAAAAAGATCAATTTTGTAAAGATTATTTGAGTATTGGCTACTCTGATAAATTTGTTAAAATAATTTTACTTACTAATAATATTATATAATGATGTAAAGGATAAAGAAAAATAGGAATTTATTTCTTTGCCATGACTTCTTATAAAATTGTATGTAAAAATAGTGATTTGTTTGGAAATAAGAAAATTGCTTGGAAAAGGAGTATTACTTTGAATAATTTATTAAATAATACAAAGGTAATTTTTGATAGAAATACTATTTCTGAAATAGTATATATTATATCTTCTTTTTATAAGAAGTTATATACATGTCAGAATAGTTTGAGCTTAAATGAAAAAATAAAGGTATATAAAAGTAGTGTTAAAAATAAATATCTTAGTTCTGTTTTATATATCCATGAAAAAGATACAGGTCACACTATTAATTTTGATGAAGCTAAGGTTGTCTTCTTTGAGAGAAATAAAATAAAAAGAAGAATTAAAGAATCCTTATTATTTAGAATTTATGATTCTGAAGTGATTAACTTATTTTAGAGTTCTTGTATTATTAAGGGTGCATGGGAGATAAATGGAATTGTGAATAATGATTAGTTTAAATATGTTGTTGGTTTGTAGTTGTTTACACTTGAGAAGTCTGCTTATAGCAATAAAACCATTAGTAGTATTTTAGAGTTTATTTTCTTGGCTAGTCTAGTTTACTTGTGAATTTGGGTTAATTGTGATTATTTATCGACTAGTTTAGCTTTATACTTTTAATGAATGTATAAATATAATTATAATTTGAAAATTATAATCGCAATTTGTAATGTTATAATTGACTATTTATTAGTCTGCATTCAGAACAGGATATATTTACCTGTTTAAGGAGCTTTATTTAAACTTCTTTCTATCAATAATTTCAATCTCTGTGGTCAAGGTGCAGTCTTTAGTGTCTACATAAATATATGAGACTATTATCTTGACAACAATTTGAAACTCTTGATTGTTATCTAAATTGGGATTGTCGAAGTGTTGACTGGTTTCTAATGGTTATATATACACCCACGCATATATATATATATATATATATATGTCCACAATAAAGGATAAATTTTGAAAAAGCCCCTCCCCTTTTAATATTTAAAAAATATGATTCAAATTTCACCCACTTCTCTATTTTATTTGTACATATTATATAAATATTGGGTCTTCATTCATGCATTATAATTTATATATTTAATATTAATATTCATTCATTTTCTTTAGCAAACTCATAGTTAGGGAATATAGATTTAGCAAGCTCAAAGGGTATTATTTTTTTCTTCATATATTATTTATACTTTTTTTATTTTATAGCATAGCACTATAAAAATAAATGCTTATTTACATAGATTGACTTAGTAATCTCTATTTCACCATATATTATTGAAAAACTTGAGTGCATGATGAAGTGGATGTTATTAAATCCAACTATAATAGAAGTTACAGATGGAAAAAGAGCAATGAAGTTGGATTATTCCATGTGTGCATGTGTTTAATTAAAAACAGCTATATTAATGTTTAATTGAATTTTGAGGTACATATATATGTGGGCTAGAGATAATCTCTAGATTACAAAATGTGATAATCATTAATGCATATATCTAGAGATGATTGTACAAAGTTGTAAGTGGAGTCAGTTTGACACTTTTAAATCAAAATTGTAGCAAATTACTACTGATAAATACTGAGCTTATGATAAAAATATATGGGGATTGTAATCTGGACCAACTGGTGATTGCTAGTTCATCATGAACTGCATTTGGGGGTCATTTGTCTTTTATGATGTCTTTATGTGTAGTGGAAGTTATTAATCTATAATAGACATTACACATGGAAAAAGAGAAGTGCATGTGTGTGTTAGTAAAAAACAGATGTATTAATCTTTAACTGAGATTTAAAGTTCATATCTGGATTAGAGAGAATCCTTAGTTTAATAAATGATTAGTGATAATCATTAATGTATTTATTTAGTCAGTCATATTAAAGTTGTAAATAAAGTAAGTTTGACACATGTAATAAAGGAGGACTTATACTTTTTCTTTATAAATTTATTACTTTTGTCCTGTTTTATATTTTTTAAAATTCATTTCTTAATGATTTATTATTAATGTTGAAGTGAATACTTCATAGAAATTCAGTGACATTTTCAAAAATAAAGCAAAGAAAAAATACAAGATAGTATATTTAAAGTACTTAAAAAAATCAGTGAAAAACAAGCATTTAGTTATAATTGAACTTTATTTTAAGGTAGTGCAAATTTGGAAGTTTGAACATCATATATGCAAAGAGATATAGTAAATTACTTGTGTGTGTATGTTTGAATATATGTTTAAAATGTTTAAATTTTATAAGCATCAATTTAATAAATAAAAATATATTAATATTTATTTTTTTAAAGGCAACTTATAAGTTTAACTTTTGGAAGTATTATAATTTCTTTCCATATTTTTTTTCTATTATGCATTGATTTATATATACATAATATAAAATAGCATATATTCCTAATTGAACACTTTACAATGCAATGTATAATATAAAATATAATTTATTCTTTCTTTAGTGTTATAAAGATATTACACCATAAATGAAAAAGGAGGTTGCCTTGACTACAGATTGAGATTGTTGGTTGTTTTTGATATTGTTTAAGTGTTGACTGCTTTCAATAAATTTACATTTATAAACCTATGTAACATTGTGTATTAGTAGCTTTATTATTTAAGTAATACATTGTTGGAGTGAAGTTTAAAAGTTATAATCGACTATTTGTTAGTTTGTTTCAGAACAAATAGTATTTACCCCTTTAATGAGGTTTATATCAATAATTTCTTTCTCTGTGGTCAAGCTTTAATGTCTATGTAAACATATTATACCATAAATAAAGATGCATTTCCACTTTTATTGTTAAAGTACATTGTCATGACAACAGATTAAGATTGTTGATCACTATTGATATTAGTATTATTTAATGGTTGACTGTTTTCAATGAATTTACATATACATGTATGTATGTATATAAACAAGTTTTTTTTTATCAATGTCATTACCGTCACATAAATTTCTTAAAATTAGATACAACTAGTTACCACTGTAATAACAATATTGATTATGATTGGCAATTTTTAAAATGCTGTAATTGCCATTTTTATATTTTTATTAGTTATGTTGCCATGCTCTTTAGCAAGCTATTATTCTAAGTGCTTTCTATTGCAAGCATTTGTTCTTATTTGACAGTTACATATATAGCTAATAGATTCATATATCAATTCATTATGAATTGATTTGGTTCACAATGAAACTTTATAATTCCTTTTCGATGTCTAAGTATTTTTTAAGAAAACTCTTTTTTTCCCCAAATATCTCCCTGTAATAAATTAAATTATCCATTAATGCTGGGTGGTAAAATAATGTATTTAGTGGGATATAATGTCTCTTGAATAATTAAAAATTGGATGAGATGTTTGTAAAAAAAACAACAGCAGCTATAGTAATATGCATCCACAAACTATTGATGAGAGAGGTAAAAAAAGTAAAAATGATAAGTGCATGATTTACTTAATATATCATCCTTGTGATTTACATATTGCTCTGAATGTATAAAAAAATTCAAAATAGTGACATCTAGTTTTATAGTATATTTCTTAATTTTTTATAAGATACTAAAAAGTACACCCCAAAATCTAAAAATATGGGTAATCTTGGATTATATAGCATATGTTCAATAAGTACAAAGCTTTAGTTTTGTAATTTTAAAAGAAATGTGATTATTATAAAAGAAAACTACTTATTATGATTTCTATAACAATGAGTGATAGAAAAAACATTATCTTCCAAATGGATAGAAATAAAATAAGGAAAGTAAAAAAAAGTTACATTTGATAAGAGGTAAATATAAATACTGAGATAATTAACTTTTTTAACTTTATTTTTTAAAAATTCTTATCATATTTTTCACCAAGAGAAAATTTAATTATTAATGAGTACAATGCTAAACTTTTATCTCATATTAAAAGTACAGATAGATTTAATCTTCTTCCATACAATCCTTGTTTTGTTAATATATAACCATATTTATAATTAAAAAATATTTATTATGAGATATAATAAATGATTTATTTTTTACTTCATTAAAAAAAATACCCATGCCTAAAATAGATTTGAGGTTTAGACTAACTTAACTCAAACAGTAGGTAATGATTTTAAATAGATTCCAGCTAAAAAAAAATGAAAAAATAAATCTCACCTTGGTAAAAAAATGAACTGTTGTGTTAAACTTGTTATAACTTTAGTGTGTGTATGTTATCATCATTTGCATTAACTTAAATAAAAATATGACCATCATAATTCCAGAATAAAACAAGAAAGAGATAAATATCAATAAAAAGTTAAAAATCCATGTAGTATAAATATGATTACATACATCATACATTAGACTTTTAGACTATTTACGCAAAATCTTATAATGATGGCTTTATAAAACAAACTTTTCTTACAAAAACCACTATTTTGATTAATTGCAGCTATCCTATATTCTATCTTCAATCATATTCTTTTAATGAAAGCTATAAATACTGTATTTTTGTAGAATATTTTTTGAGGTATCTATATAACAAAAATGAGATCTATTTCACCAATGTAAATAATGCTCAAGTTTATCATAAAATATTTTCTTAAAAAATTAGTTTTACATGCCAAAACAAAAAAGATGTGATCATAAAAGTGTTCGATTCAGCATCATCACACCCTTAAAAAATTATTGTTTTAATTTCTGTTATAAGTTAAAAAGCATATCTTTTAAGTATATTTCATATTTGGTATGTGTGTATAATAATACATGTGTATATATTGTAAATGAACTTCACTTAAAACATATAATTTTACATTAAATTAATATTACACACATAGTGTATAAAGACAGATATTACTGTAGTAAGTTAATATATATAATTTTAATGTATATATAATTATATATCTATAATAAATAAGTAAGTAAAGTTTCTGTATAAAATTGTATGATAGTTTTTATTTTAAAACAATTGTTTTTAAAAAAAAAGCTAAAGAAAAAAAAACTGCAAACATTGTTTTTAATAATTATAACAAGTTTTGCTATTTTTTTATCTTTTTGTGACCATTTTAAATAATGTGAGTTTTTTACTTTAATATTTTTTTAAAAATAATTTTTAAAAAATAAAAACTATCAATTTTAAATGGAAAACTTACTTACTGATTTATTATTATATATATATATAATTATATTCACATACTAAATATGATATATATATACTAAATATATGATATACTAAATATGATATATATATATAAATGTTAAGAGTTAAAAAATAATATTAAATTGAAAGAAAAATATTTATACTTCCCTCTCATGAATGATATTTAAAACAAATTAAAGTTCTAAGAATAATTGTTAACTGCAATATGTGAAATTATAAAATATTTTTAATATTTTTTACTCTGTTTCATATCTAAGAAACTAGTTGAAATACTGAAAAGATGTGTTTCAAATGAATTAGGCAGGTATAACTTAGTTATATATTAATTTTCAAGCAATTATATTGAATTTAAATATATTAAACCTCAATTTTAAAATTTTATTCTAACTTGAAAAAGATGAAAAGTTAACAAACAAACAAACTGATTTTCCAACTTATAATAAAAATATGTTTTATAATATTTTTTATTTTATTGTTTATTATTAAAACATCGTACATTATTTATTATACAAGCTAGTTCCTTTACATATATATTATTATATAATTAGAAATAAACTATTTTTAAAGTAAAAGCTTTTGTGGCATTTGGTATTTCAAAGGGTTCTTCACTTTTTTACATTTACAGTGACGTGAGTTACAGTCACATATACAATTGTAATATTAAATTCTTTGACCAACTACTTATTTCATTAACTGGAACTTCATTAAGTATAATAAAAATTTATTGCAAATGGTAAATTCATTCCTTATATAGAATTAGTTTTAAATGCCATATTTTGTATTTAGTTTAAATAAATTTTCATTTTTAGTAGAAATTATAACTATGATATATCAGTTATCAACTTTAGCCCTATCTACATCTGGAATTCTTATTTGAATAATTTCTCTTACAATCATAACTGGAAATTTAGTCTTTGAAAATGATAATATTTATTCAACTTGCTTATTCAGTGACTGTTTGGCAGAGTTCTGAGCTTTTGAATTTTTTTCAGAGATTTCATTGAGTGCAAAAGAAGAGTGTTCCTTGTTTTTTCACTATTTTCTAATTTGACATTGGTAATATATTTTACTTGGTTGTCTTCATTATCGATCTTTTCTATTTTAGAAGAAAGTTGTTCATCTTCAATTTGGTTAATAATCTTATTTCTAGTTTTTTTTACTGGGTTGGAGATCCATCAGTTAATAACTGCAAGTCTTCACTTAAATAATCTATTTTCACTTCTACATTGTCATTATTTGCTGTACTAAAATTGCAATCCTTCTTTGAGATTATTCTCTGAAGGTTTGTCATTATTATTAGAATGATTCTTTTATACCATTTCAAGATCTTGCTTCATGAAGTAATTTCTGATAAGTATTAAAATGCAAATATGTTTTAAAAACTACTTTAGCTTTACAACCAAACATATCTTCATATGGAATGAGAGTTATTCCAGAATGGTGTGATCTATTTCCATAAAGTAGATAAATTTCTGACCCCTTTGTTATATTATTTGTTTCAAGCCAGGTGTATAATATATTTTTAATGTTTTGGTTTGCTCCTTCAAATGAGCCTTCTGATTGAATATGTCTCAGTTTTCCATAAACAATTTTGAGTTTATCTTATATTTTGAAAACTTCTTCAATAATTTTGTTAATGAATCCTAGCCATTGTCACTTTTCAAAATGCATGGTGCTCCAAATATTGTGAATACATCCAAAAGATGACAAGCAACTTTTTTGACTTGTTTTGTCTTTAAAGCTTTTAGTTGTATAAATTCCATTACATTGAATCAACTATTATAAATTTATAATCTATCTGCTTGTGATTGCCTATCAATGGAATCAATCTGACATCTCAAGTTGCATTCACTGCTTTTTATTGGTTTAACAATAAATCCTTTTTAAAAGAATGCTCAGTTGTTTTTTGACAGGGTTCATAAAAATTTTAATATATCATAACAATTTCTACTGTAATGTTCTTATGCCTTAAGCCCCTTCATCACCTCTATGATCAATTGCAATATGGATCTCATGAATTAGTTGAAAATTCTCTTTTAAAATCAAAATATATAATCAGTTTTTTTTTTTCAATTTTAACAGGTATGATGAGTTTGACAACATCTCCAATTCTTATAGTATTGTATCTTGCTAGCCTTTGGTATTCATCTGGGGCTTTGCCAGAAATGTCTTTGTTCTCATTATCTTTCCTAAAAATGAATAATTCTTTTTCTTGTAAATAACTGAAAACTTTTTCATTTTCTCAATTTCAGTATGTTAACATGATCATTAAAACATGAATTTATTATTTCTAAATCCCCATTATACTTTTGGGTAATGTGAAATTAATCAAAACATAAAAACAATATATGCACATACCAGCAACAGATGTCAATAAATAAAAGCAATCTGAAATTGACATCACAGAGCATTTAGATTTTCAATGTCTAACACCCCAGTCTGTTACTTTAGGCTTAATATATTTTGCAGTAACAACTAGGCACAAAGAAGCATTTTTCACACATGAGAATTTCTATGAAAATTATAACTAAAGTTACAACAAAAATTAAATTCATATTTATAACATTTATTTATTTTTAAGTTAATTTACTCTTTGAAGAGAAGGTTGACAAAGGTGTTTTTATTGTTTTTAACAAATATTTGCAATTACACACATGGTATTTTTCTACTCTTAGAAAGTCTTGAACTGAACATAATAAAAATTATGAATTATTAATAATCACCAGTTCATGCTATAAATTCTTTTAAATTATTCACCTTAAACTTCATTTGGTTATTATTAATATTAGTCAGTTATTATTAATATAAACTAATTAATCACTTCAACCATAACATATCCATCATCCACCTACTGCATACTTCCAGTTTGTCCAATCATTATATTATCTATTTGACTTGATTGAAGAACTTCAAAGTACAATGATAGTGCTTTTTCCCCCATCCCATGATCTGGGTTTGGATCTATGCTAATAAAGCATGGATTTTTTTGCAGATCCTAATTAGGCCTAGAATTTATTTTTTGATTAACTGTCTCCTAGCAATCCAATGATCATCCAATTTAGTTGAAAATTTAGTCATCCTTAGCAAGAAAATAAAACAAAAATATAAAACTGCCCCAAACTCTCACCACTCAAAAACTGACCATAATAATAAGTGCCTTCTCTACTTAATTACTACTTTATGAAGAGCTTCTGGAGAAACCATTTTTCCATAAACAATTATTTAAAAAGTGATTTTATAAGCTATATATATATACAAGAAAACACATATCATATACAATATATAATTCATATAAATTATATTTTTAATGCGTTTGTTTCGTTATAATGAATAAATGTTTAAAAATTACTATAAGAACAGGAAAAGATAAAGTACGACATTAATATCTTAAGAGAACAGTCATTACGCTTCTCCATTATTTACACTTAGTTGTCAAAAACTCATGGTAACAATACATGTGTTTATAATTAACTGAGAGAATAATTGTTTTATATAAAAACTAAACAAGATAGAATAACTTACCTAGGAAGAGTTGAGGCCAATAAGTAACTCGCTTGAAGGCAGGATAAATAGCAATCATCGGAACAACACATACTCCCAATATCACACTGAAACAATAAAACGAATTGATCTAAGAAAATAATTTACATTAAATTAATTATCTTTTTTTAAAAAAAAGACTGTTGAATAAACAAAAACCATTGAGGTATAATAAATTAACATAAAACTGTCAACACCAATTCTTTAGTATCATAATAATTTCTCATCCCTCTTCCATATCTATCTATCTATCTATCTATCTATCTATCTATCTATCTATCTATCTATCTATCTATCTATCTATCTATCTATCTATCTATCTATCTATCTATCTATCTATCTATCTATCTATCTATCTATCTATCTATCTATCTATCTATCTATCTATCTATCTATCTATCTATCTATCTATCTATCTATCTATCTATCTATCTATCTATCTATCTATCTATCTATCTATCTATCTATCTATCTATCTATCTATCTAAGATATAATATCGTCTATCTATCTATCTATCTATCTATCTACGTGTGCTCTTCCGATCTTCTATCTATCTATCTATCTATCTATCTATCTATCTATCTATCTATCTATCTATCTATCTATCTATCTATCTATCTATCTATCTATCTATCTATCTATCTATCTATCTATCTATCTATCTATCTATCTATCTATCTATCTATCTATCTATCTATCTATCTATCTATCTATCTATCTATCTATCTATCTATCTATCTATCTATCTATCTATCTATCTATCTATCTATCTATCTATCTATCTATCTATCTATCTATCTATCTATCTATCTATCTATCTATCTATCTATCTATCTATCTATCTATCTATCTATCTATCTATCTATCTATCTATCTATCTATCTATCTATCTATCTATCTATCTATCTATCTATCTATCTATCTATCTATCTATCTATCTATCTATCTATCTATCTATCTATCTATCTATCTATCCACTGACCTATCTATTTATCTACATATATAGAACAAATAAATATCAAAATGCAATTAACTTTTCCTTATTGTTTCTGAGATATAGCATAATAGTAAAGATTCCTGTATCGAAAGTCATATTTGTAATGATTGATTATCACATGATCACCAGCTTATTTAATTATTTATTTATTTAATGGTTGACTGTTAACCTTTTAACTGCTAATTATATTATTGGCCCGAGTGAGTTAAAAATCAAGACTTTTAATTGGCCAAGACAAAGTCAATTGTCAAAATATATTCAATTTTTTAATATCATATTCACTTTAGATTCGTTTGTAAAAAGTATATTAATAATTTGTCAGGTTATGAAAGTGAATGAAAGTTCTTTCAAAAATAAATTTCTATTTGTTTATTGTAGAAAGATTTCATAGTGGCAAAATTAAAAGCTAAACTTAGTAATGAATAAAAAGAGTTTGCTGACAGAAATGTTTTTTTTTTCAGTTTTACGTTACGAAAAAGTAAATATTTTTTTTGCTAAAAATGAAATATTTTTACTAAAATCTTAAATATTTTTTTTAAATAATTTAGTTTTTAGCATTATTTTACTTAAATAATTCATAATTTCTCAAAAAATACTTTATAATGGTCTAAAACACTGATTTATCATTTTCGAATTGAAAATCTTAGCGTTCTTCTTTGATTAGGTGGTTGATGGCTAAGAGCCAATCACTGACAAGCTTCTTTCTTTGTTTATGTTTACTGACAGTTTTATTGATTTTTTTACTTGTAAAATAATTCAGAAGATGGCAGCATCTTACAGAACTTTTAAAAACCTAATAAATGACTGTAAAATGGCTATCCTAGCATTAAAAATAATGAAATTAGAGTGACGTCAATCATCGACAAAAGGTCTCCTAAGCATCATCAGAAAAGTTAAGAAAGAAAACACAATAATGTACTACATAAGAGATTTGAATACAGTCTTTCAAGCACTCTTCAGCAACTATTCTATCTCATCAACCTGCACACATGATCACAAACATGCAAAAAAGATAAATGATCTTCAATATAAGTATTTTGTGCTGAATCAGCATCTATCAGTTGGTCTTGATCATCCTCTTCTATGCTGATGAGTGCAGTTTAGCATAAAATATACATATTGGAGATCATTTATCTTTTTCATTTGTACATGGTCATGTGTATGGATTGTAATTGAGATAGAATGAATTGTTGAAGGGAGCTTGAAAGTCTAAGTTCAGATCTCCTATATTACATCTAAACTCCAAGCATATAAAAGTATACTTGTATTTCAAATATTAATAATATACTATGCAAGATTCATCAGTGATGTCATAGTCTTATGTGTAGAGCATTGAATCCAGAGCCTACAATTGCTTTTCTTACATTGATTTAAATCAATCTACAATTATATATCAAAAATAAGATAGATTTGTTTTAATATTTGAATAGTTTGAAAAAAATAAACAGATGTTGTCAATCTGGTGAAATGTTTTTCTTATAATAGGGAAAAGTCAATAATGACTTGATGAAATGTCAATGACATAACTAGGATTTTTGGGCCTTTATGCAAAATTAAAAAAAAAAAAAAAATTTTAAATAGCATATATCTTAATACAATTTTTTTTTAAAAAAATCCAGGCAATTTTCTCCTCAAAATTATGAAATAGTTTTTAGAAAATTTAATTTGTTGTAAATTACATTTTTTTTTGAAACATGTTTTTCTCTTTTCATTACCCCCATCCCCTAAAAACTTAACAAAAGACTAATTAAATAAATCAAAGGTTGTTATCTTTGATTTTGAAAATGTTGTTTTTCCAACTTTTAGTTATTTAAAAAAATAACTTAATGAATTAAAAATTAATTTATGAATAGAAATCAGCTGATTGGTGAATATAATTTTTATGAAAATATATTTTTGATGAATGTTTAAAATTTCATACTATCATGTCATTTTTTTTTGTTTATTGTTAATCAGTTATTATTAAATAATTGTTTTAAAAATATTTTTAGTCTTAATTTCTTTATTCTATCCAATTCTTGTTTCATAAATTGTAGTGTGGGTGTAACTTTATTTTATGACAGCTTAGTGTTATAGGATGTTTTTAAATGATACCAGTAAAACTATTTACTTATAGTAGGATAAACCTAGAAATTATTTAAAGTGATTTATAATAAGCTTCTTTCTTTCTTTATCTATCTCTTGCTCACAATAATAGTTTATAGAGTTCTTCCATTCTGATATAGATCTGTGCATAACAGTTATATGGAATATGGATTTATGTTTAAAGTTATGGACATACAGATGATGATGATCCTGGTTGCCACAAAAGAAATATCCTTTAAAGTCTATGCACCACATCTCATATTATTTATAATTTGTTTAGAAATTTAGTTTAAAGTTGGCCAGTACATTAATGGTACTAAGTGGCCAGAGCATTAATGATGGTCAGGATGTTTTTAGTATCTCAGCATTATTTGACTTATTGTTGTAGTTTGATGAAGTATTACCTAAGTATTGCATCCAGATAATTATTGTTTGTATTCCTGGCCTAGGTTTGACAATGTCTAAATAATTAGCCTGGTCTATAGTGGATTGCTTTCAAATCTAGTCACAAGATTAACTGTTGATTTATTTTATTGTTGATCATTTATAATGATGAATGATTATTTCTCTTTTATAATGCTGGAGAAATTATTGTTAGTTCTGTCCTCATCTCTCATGTTCATTCCTTTTATATTTTACTTTATATTTTATTTATGGATGTTGATAGTTTCCCATCTCATAATTCAGACCTCATGAACTGTATAGTTACAATGGTTTCCCAACTTGTGGGAGAACCCCTATTTTCTATACTGTTGCAATTGGTGATCAAACTGTAGAACCTTGTATGCCAGCTTCTTTTTTGTATTTCCAGTAGCATATACTGTAGGATCACACCTATTCAAATAAAGCTTAAAATTTTTTATTCATTATAATAAGACTTAGTATTTTTCTTTCAGTTTGCTGACTTATAGACATCTTGAAGTAGTCATAATATATTGATCAGTTAATGGGTATTTTTCTAATTTTAGTGAGAATGGTAAAACAAAAATAGAAAAGTGTTCAAACCATTGCCACTTAGCAATTATTAAGCCTGGTGAATAATACTTTTACTTTCACTGTTCCTCTACCAGGAACTGTTGGAAAGGTCACTGTCTTAAAGTGGACTACTTACTTAAAGACTGTTTACATTTTTACATATATCAACATATAATTTAATGAACAACTATAAAGTGAATTACATTTATTAGGTGAGAAGAATGCATTGTCTTTTGCACATTCAAAAAAGATTTTGAGACCAATAATGATCTAAATAATCAGATGTCAGTTTTTTCTATTGCTGTGTCCAGTGGCACTATATTGCCTGCTGGATTGCAAATATAAATAACACAAATAATTACTAATTAATGAAGCGGCTTGGCAAGTAAATTTAAGTAACAAAAATTTATTTACAGAGTTATATAGAGATAATCAATCTTGTTTAATATATATATATATATATATATAAGTAACAATAAGGGCCTGAAGGCATAAAAAATAATAATAAGATCAATACAACCTATTATACAGTTCTTAGGTTTACTTTTGAATGTCCAGAGGTAAACCTCTCCACAAGGTTAAGTGAAGAAGGAGCTCACAGGGGCATCCAGGGAAATGGCACATCTACCTTTAAGAAGCTTCACTTAGCAAGTGTGCTGTCCCAGTTCTATTCTAGATCTTGTTCACCCTCTTGTTCTTTTTAGTGTAGGCTCCCTTGACTGGCCATCCATTGTCCATGTGGTGGTCATCACTTGAGTTACCATATTCGATGCCTGATCAGATAACACAATTACCTTAGAATTGTCTATTTTAAACAATGTTTCTATTATCATTAAATCTGATCAGGAACTAAACATTCAGGGTTGCAATGGCTTTGTTTACATTATCTTAATACTTTGCCCAGATTAATCTAACTCTTTTGATAAGTTAGTTTATAGTTTTTCCATTAATTAAACTATTTAATTACTAATTGCTCTTATAAAATATTGTGAATGCCATTGACATCCACACACATATATATAGTTTACCATTATAATATCATTTATATTATGTATTTTGGGTATATATAAATATACACACACATTTAGCAATCCATTTAGTTTTACAATTATAATATTATTTAACTAAGAATATTTATTTTGTGTATACATAAATATATAAACACATTTAGCATACCTCCCCTCAAGTTCAGAGATTCATGTTTTACTTTTTTCCTATTGTCTGAACTTAAAACATAATAAGTATAATAGGAGGAAATTTTCTTTACAGGTTTGTAGTAATTTTGTTTGGGACTGCATTGCTGTTGGCTTTTCCCAAACATCCACTTGCTGTTGTCTTTTTCCTGAAACAGCTGCATCATTTGTTGACTACATTCATCTTTCTGCAACTGGCTGGTGTATTTGTGTAACATTCTTCCATCTGCTATTCAGACAGACACCACTTGCTTGATTAAGTAGCTTACGAATTCAGTATTCCAAAATTTGTCTAAGTTTGTTTCTAACCCAAACATGTTCTCTAGATACAAATTTGTAGTTAGGAACAGGTACTATGTACTGTCCACAATCTACAACCTAGATTTTTCTATGGGGTTGATTTCTTGACTTCTTTAAAGAACTCGACTATGGCTGGAGCTATTTTCACACAACTGACAGTTTTTACATTTTTCAATAAACATAATATTATGATGTCATTAATTTTGCTCATTGATAATTTAATTCCCAAGTGATTGAAGCAATCATGGCCAATGAGGGATTTATCAGGGTGTGAATTATATATAATGGCAATTTTAGTTTTTTTACATTGTAGAAAGTAATTAGAACTTGAATTGCTCCTTTAATCTTTATGGCCTTGCCATTGATGATCCGAGCTTTGAATTTGGTATTCATAAGTCTAGATGGCTGTGTCATATCAGCCACAATGGTTTTCCAATCTTTAATGGACAGTAAAGACACCCCACTACTGCTGTCAATTTCCATCGATAGGGTATTTCCAAAAATTTTGACAGTCATTTCAAATTTCTGTGATTGGTCTAAAGACACATTATTAATCACCAAAAATTCCTCTTGCTTAGTTTTTCTAGTTAAACCCTCTTGGCTGTTATTACTTGTAATTACTTGTATCATTGTTGAAATTCTTATTTCAGCACATTTTTTCCAAATGACCAAATTTATTACAGTCTTTACAGCATTGGTCTTTATAAAAACACATGCTATGTGACCTAGTTTTCCACAGCAAAAGCACTTAATTTGACTTTTCTTAGTATCAGTTATGCCACTTTGATCAGGCACCCTTCTTTCAGGTTTGTCAACTTTGTGGATTTCATAAGGATCATTGTCTGCCAGTTTTATGGCCACAAATTCTTTAGCTTGCTGTGACACAAGTTCGTGAGCTATACAACATTTGATAGCTTCTTTATAATTGATATTCTTCTCTGCCAATAACTGCTGTGTTCGATTGTCACTGCTCATACCACATAAAAATTGTTTGAGGAGAACTTCCTCCAGGTATGAATCGTAGATGCAGTTTTTTGCGAGTTTATGCAAGGCAGTATCATAATCTTGGGTTCGCTCATTCTTGCCTTGTCGGCGATTTCTGAAATGGAGTTTGGCAATGTGTCTAGACTCATGTGGATTAAAATAGTCAGCCAAACAATCTTTTATCTGTTTAAATGTTAATTCTTCTGGGATTTGGGATTCACAAAGCCTATTTGCAATTTGGATGACCCCTTTTCCAGAAAAACACAATAAGGTCACTGTTTTATTTTTATCATCCTTTACTCTGTTAATAATTAAAAGTTTCTTGATTTTTTGGATGTACAGGGGCCACACACTTACCTCTCTGACATCAAATTCAGATATTGATAGCTGCATTATGATGACTTAGTCAATTTAGCAAAAAAAAACTTTTCTTTTTAGTACTTTATCCACTCACAAAATCAATTAATTAGACATCAACGTTTTCAGCTGCCAATGCGTTAATTGTTATCACCGACAATTTCACAATTTTCTGGGGATTAAGACCATTGAGGTTCATAATCAAGATGGTGACTGTGCCAATTGTTGTATCCAGCGGCACTCTATTACCTGCTGGATTTCAAATATAAATAACACAAATAATTATTAATTAATGAGGTGGCTTGGCAATTAAATTTAAGAAACAAGAATTTATTTACAGAGTTATATGGAAATAATCAATCTTGTTTAATATATATATTAAACAAGATTGATTATATATATATAGCTAATCTGGGATAATGATATAATTAAGTTCCAACCAGTAAACACCTAAACATTCACAGTAAAATATAGTAATCAATATTTCTCACTACGGTCAAGGCAACCTTCACACCTTTTAATAGCAAGAATGGAATCCATTCTTACTAATGGTCCATTGAATATATATGGACACTTAAAGCTTGCAACTTGACTACAGAGTATGAAATATTGATACATTGAAATTTAAATAAACCTCTTTAAACATGAAATAAACATGTCACTGTAATGCAGACTAATAAATAGTCAATTAACATTACAAACTGCAATATTTTTAAATTGCCCATGTATTATTTAGAAATAATAAGCGAAATAGTACCTAAAGCTAATCTGGGATAATGATATAATTAAGTTCCAACCAGTAAACACCTAAACATTCACAGTAAAATATAGTAATCAATATTTCTCACTGCTGTCAAGGCAACCTTCACATCTTTTAATAGCAAGAATGGAATCCATTCTTACTAATGGTCCATTGAATATATATGGACACTGAAAGCTTACAACTTGACTACAGAGTATGAAATATTGATAAATTTAAATTTAAATAAACCTCTTTAAACATGAAATAAACATGTCACTGTAATGCAGACTAATAAATAGTCAATTAACATTACAAACTGCAATACTTTTAAATTGCCCATGTATTATTTAGAAATAATAAGCGAAATAGTGCCTAAAGCTAATCTGGGATAATGATATAATTAAGTTCCAACCAGTAAACACCTAAACATTCACAGTAAAATATAGTAATCAATATTTCTCACTGCTGTCAAGGCAACCTTCACACCTTTTAATAGCAAGAATGGAATCCATTCTTACTAATGATCCATTGAATATATATGGACACTTAAAGCTTGCAACTTGACTACAGAGTATGAAATATTGATACATTGAAATTTAAATAAACCTCTTTAAACATGAAATAAACATGTCACTGTAATGCAGACTAATAAATAGTCAATTAACATTACAAACTGCAATACTTTTAAATTGCCCATGTATTATTTAGACATATTGATTACTATATTTTACTGTGAATGTTTATATATATATAATTAGATTCCAACCAGTAACCACCTAAACATTCACAGTAAAATATAGTAATCAATATTTCTCACTGCTATCAAGGCAACCTTCACACCTTTTAATAGCAAGAATGGAAATCCATTCTTCCTAATGGTCCATTGAATATATATGGACACTTAAAGATTGCAACTTGACTACAGAGTATGAAATATTGATACAATGAAGTTTAAATAAACCTCTTTAAACATGAAATAAACATGTCACTGTAATGCAGACTAATAAATAGTCAATTATAACATTACAAACTGCAATACTTTTAAATTTCCCATGTATTATTTAGAAATAATAAGCGAAATAGTGCCTAAAGCTAACCTGGGTTAATGATGTAATTAGATTCCAACCAGTAACCACCTAAACCTTCACAGTAAAATATAGTAATCAATATTTCTCACTGCTGTCAAGGCAACCTTCACACCTTTTAATAGCAAGAATGGAAATCCATTCTTACTAATGGTCCATTGAATATATATGGACACTTATATATATATATATACACACTATATAAGTAACAATAGGGGCACGAAGGTGTACAAAATAATAAAAATATCAATACAACCTGTTATACAGTTCCTAGGCTTACTTTTGAACATCGGGAGGTAAACCTCTTCACAAGGCTAAGTGAAGGAGGAGCTGACTGGAGCATCCAGGGAAATGGCACATATGCCTTTAAGAAGCTTCACTTAACAAGTGTGCTGTCCCAGTTCTATTCTAGATCTTATTCACCCTCTTGTTGTTTTAGTGTAGACTCCCTTGTTGGCCATTCGCTGTCCATGTGGTGGTCATTCGATCCTTGATCAGATAATGCAATTAATTACTTTAGAATTATCTATTTTAAGCAATGTTTCTATTACCATTAAATCTGATCAGGAACTAAACATTCAGGGTTGCAATGGCTTTGTTTACATTATCTTAATTCTTTGCTCGGATTCATCTAACTTTCTTGATAAGTTAGTTTATAGTTTTTCCATTAATTAAACTATTTAATTAAACTAATTACTCTTATAAAATATTGTAAATGCTATTGGGATTCAGGCACATATATTTAGATAACCGTTATAATATCATTTATAGTACGTATTTTGTGTATATATAAATATACACACACATTTAGCAATCCGTTTAGTTTTACAATTATAATATTATTTAACTAATAATATATATTTTGTGCATACATACATATATACACACATTTAGCATCTATTAATTAAACTATTTCTATCCAGTGTGGCTTAGTTCAATAGTACAGTAAGGAAAGCTCAAACTGTCACTTCCAATAATCAAATATCATAAATCTTCCAAGCAACTAATCATATGATTATTTATTTAATAGGAAGTAAGCTGACTACTGTTTTAATAATTTATTACAAATATCTCTTTATAATGTTGCCTAATTATCTGTTATTTTATTTACTTAACATTATTACTAAATAAAAAGAGTAAATACAATTAGTTTTATGTATTACTTTTTGTTGTTACAATTACTTCTTTACTTTAATGATAACACATCTTTAATAAAAACATTATATGATACATTTTCATTATTTTATGAGATGGTGTGGATATCAAAAAGTACCCATTTTAAAGATGAATAACTATAGAGAATACTAAAACATTAGTTAATATCTAAGATCTTTCAGAATTTGAAACAATGACATTGCGATTAGTAATAAAAAAATTTACATTAACAAAAATTATTTCTTTAGTTAACTACTAGATAAATAATACAATAAATAAGAAGTTTTATTTTATTTTTTATTTGATTCATTTTTATAAAGAAAACTTTTATTATGACTCGTTAATTATTCATCTTCTCTAAAGAATTAAGTGTGTGAAAATTTCTTTTGATTATTTATTTACAATGAAAATATAATTTAGAATATATGTTTATAATTACTGTTTAAAATCTTAGGCAAAAAATCTGTAATTTGAAATAAAATATCTCGTTTAATTTTTTGTAAATATTTATACATAATGTAATTGTATCATGATGTAGGAATTAGTTCATAAACTTGCTGAGTTCAAAATCTGGCTAAAGCTGAAAATTTCTCATAGAGTCAGTCTATAGCCAACTTAACTAATCAACAGTTATTGGTTGCCTGCATAGATATAAATGGGTACTGAATTACCATCAAACCAGAAGTTAAAAATAATTAAAGAAAAAAATATTAAAAATGTGTATCAGTAGCCTGGTAAGCAAGTCTACGTCTCTAGTGTTATTAATACTTCCGGTGCTGGAAATATATTTTTGTTTATTTTTTGATGTAAATTAAATTGAAGATTTTCATGGATTAAAAAAATGAGCATTTATTTTGGATTCATGCACATATACATTTGCCTGCTATTAATATTTATAGTATGTTGGAAAATATCAATTATTCCAGAAATAGGGTCGTTTAAGGATGTTGAAGAAATGTCTGGGAAAAAACAACAAAGTTATTTGTTTTAATGATTTTTAAATGCTTGATTTTTTTTAGATGCATAAATGACATTTTATTCAACAATAAATGGAAAAGCAAATTTGAATCTTATAATTATTTGGTCAATGTTTTACATATAAATTATTCAAAGAGAAGACCGTTTTTTGTCCAATATAAATCTAGCAATGGTTCAGAAACAATAGGAAGAGGTATTTATTGGTCACTAATAAATTACATTTTAAAGTTAATGATAATTTTGTTAAATATAATCATATCATCATGTTTATTAATGCAGTATAGCCATTTAAAAATTTTGAAGATTTCTGTGACTTCTCTTTAATGATAATATATGTTTTGCAATGCTAATGTCCAAATTATTTTTTGCCTATAAAAGTGATTCTTTTTATTGTCTGAATTTGTTTCTATATAACAATATTAGATGCTATTAGAAGTGAACTACTTTTTGTTGTCAAAAATGATATAGACATCATCACTAAGATACTATACATGTTATTTAATACTTAGTAAATAAGACAGATCAAAGTTCCTAATATATATATATATATATAGGAACTATGATATATAGAAAGGAGTTTGCTATTAACTGAAAGGAGACTCTTTGATTCCTCTTGGAGGCCTTAAAGGAACCGAGCAGGGCAAATTCCTAATGTCCACTCCATATGTTCTTGTCGTTGCAGCTGTTATTACTATGTGATTATTCATATAGTATACAAACATGGATGGGCTGCTCACCAACATGCATTAGACAGTGTGGTGAGTTTATTGGCTTTTTACCTCTGAGTTTAAGATCAAGAAACACCATGGTCTTTCTTCTCAGTGCCTGACAAAGCAGAATGAATGTTTGTGTAAATGATAAATATTTTTCCAATACATATATACAATTATGACAGACAAAAATAAAGCATGGCCCTTATTCCCAGGAGGCTGTAAAGTCACCAACCAAGGCAGCGGTTGGTGGCCGAAGGCGGAGGGTGCTAAGAATCCCCTGATTGCGGACTCAGGCTGCCATTTGATGATGACTTTTTATTTAGGTACTTACAACTGCAGATCACTTTCAAGTGAAGGAAGATTGCAAGAATTAGAAGAAGAACTGTCTTATATTAAATGGGACATTATTGGACTTTGTGAAGTTAGAAGAAAAGGAGAAGAAACAATTGATTTAAAAAGTGGACATATACTCTATTATAAAGGCACACATATTGGAAATACAAGTGGCGTAGGATTCATTATAAATAAAAAGTGGAAGAACAATATTGTGGAGATTGATGGTGTATCGGACAGAGTGGCAAGATTAGTTATACAACTTAATAGCAGATACCAAATGCAGATAATTCAAGTTTATGTCCTAACAAGTTCTCATAGTGATGAAGTAGTAGAAGATTTTTATATGGATGTACAAAAGGCTTTTGATCAGAGTAAACAACATTTTAAAATTGTTATGGGAGACTTTAATGCTAGAATTGGTAGACAAATGAAAGATGAAATTGCTGTAGGTAATTTTGGTTATGGTAATAGAAATGAGAGAGGACATAGACTTGTGGAGTTTGCAGAAAAAGAAAAACTTTATATTATGAATTCATTTTTTGAGAAAAATGTTAAAAGGAAATGGACATGGAAGCATCCAAATGAAGGTACAGCAGAATTGGATTATATTTTGACTAACAGAAAATACATATTTCAAGATTGTAATGTTCTTAATAAATTTAACACAGGAAGTGATCATCGATTAGTAAGGTGTAAGTTACGTGTTAATGTAAAACTAGAGAGACAAAAATTATTAAGAAAAACAATATTTACAGTTGATATTCCTAATCTTCAGAAACATTCTAATGAATTTAAATTAGAACTTACAAATAGGTTTCAAGTGTTAGGAGATTTTGAACATGATACAGATTTGAATGAAATTAATATGAAAATAACTGATACACTTTTACAAACTGCAACAAACATAGCTGGTAGAAAAAAGCAGCAATTGACTAATAAAATTTCTACTGAGACTAGAGAATTATGAAGAAAAGAAGGAATATGAAGATATACAAAAATGATGTATTAAAAAGAATTGAATATCTCGAATTTTGTAAAATGGTACGGAAAAGAGTTGAAAATGATATAAGAAAGTATAACTGTGAAATAGCAAGGAAAGCTGTAGAAGAAAATAAAAGTCTCAAAAATGTTAAACAACATTTTGGTATTGGTAGGAAATTTATATCTGCAATAAGAAAAAAAGATGGGATTATTACTAAAAAGAGAGATGACATCATGAAATTGGTAGAAGATTTTTATCAAGAATTATATAGTAATAAAGAACAAGTACCTCCTATATCTATTACATCTTCCGAATTGCCCAGAATTTTAAATGAAGAAGTGAGACATGCAATTAAGTGTATGAAGAAAGGAAAGGCTCCAGGAAATGATGGAATTATAATTGATATATTAAAAGAAGCAGGTGAAGAAATAGAAACAATTTTAGCAAAGTTATATACCAAATGTCTAAATGATAAAGATGTACCGGAAGATTGGAAGAATGCAGTAATAATATTAATATTTAAAAAAGGTGATAAAGAAGATATTAGAAAATACAGACCTATCAGCCTTTTATCAGTTTTATATAAAATTTTTACCAAGATAATTACAACTCGTCTACAGAGAACTTTGGATTTCCACCAACCAAAAGAACAAGCTGGATTTAAAAGTGGTTTTAGTACAATAGATCATATCCAGGTATTGAGAGAAGTCATAGAAAGGACAAACGAATATGAGTTGTCATTATGTTTTAGATTTGTAGATTATGAAAAGGCATTCGATTCTATACACATTTCTTCAGTGATTAAAGCATTGGATCATCAAGGTATAGATCCAGGATATTGTCATATTTTAAAGAATATTTATAAAAATGCAACAGCAACAATTAGATTACATAATGATACTGGAAAAATCAACATTGAGAAAGGTGTAAGACAAGGTGACTCCATATCTCCAAAACTCTTTACAGCAGTGCTGCAAGAAGTATTTTGTGGATTAAAATGGGAAACTAAAGGAGTGAAAGTAAATGGAGAGTATTTAAGTCATTTAGATTTTGCAGATGATGTAGTTGTTTTTGAAAATAATGCTTCAGAGCTGCAGGAAATGTTGCAGGAGTTAGCAGATGAAAGTAGAAAAGTAGAACTAAAGATAAATGTTAAAAAGACTAAAGTAATGTTTAATCAATTTGCTCAAAATATGAAAATAAAGATTGATTATGAAGAATTAGAAGAAGTTAACAGTTACAAATACCTTGGTCAGATTATTAATACAGATGGAAACATAATGGAGGAAATTAATCATAGAATTAAACTTGGTTGGAGTGCTTTTGGTAGAAATAACTTGATACTAAAAGGAAATATGCCTATGTGTTTGAAAAGGATGGTTTTTAACAAATGTGTTTTACCAGTTCTTACTTATGGATCTGAGACTTGGACACTTAATAGAAGAGCAATACAGAGACTTCAGACCACTCAAAGGAGTATGGAGAGATGGATGTTGGGAGTAACAAGAAGAGATCGAAAATGCAATGTATGGGTAAGACAACAAATAGGTGTTACTGACCTTATTGAAAAAATTAAAAGATTGAAATGGAGTTGGGCTGGACATATTGCTAGAAGAGATGATAATAGATGGACAATTGAAATTTTAAACTGGATTCCAAGAGATTGTAAAAGACCCAGAAAGAGACCACATGTAAGATGGATGGATGAAATAAGAAAATGTGCAGGGGTGTTGTGGAGAAAAGAAGCTAAAGATCGGAGAAGATGGATTAAACTTAGAGAGACCTTCATCCCGCAGTGGATTGATAATCGTTGATGATGATGATGATATATATATATATTGTACCCTCATTTCCAGGAAATATGTAATAACAATAAATTAATCTAGCTCAGATAAATAATTATGTTGCTCTAAAATGTATTTAAGTCAATAATAACTATATTCTTTAATACTATCTATTATTAAACTAGCTTAACTAATAAATAATAATATAGTTCTGTTTTATAAATTAAATAAATAAATATCTAATAAAATCATGAGACTATGAAGTGAGTTTACAAGTGGCAAAATGAATACGTTAAGCCAATATCCCACAGGATATCACCTTAATGGCATAAGAATACTATCCTTACTCTTATTACTTAAACACTACATCTATAGTATTCCTATATCTTCAACCAAAAATAATTAAGTAAATGATTCTAAATATCTCTATTAAAATAATTTAGCTCAAGTTATCTCAGGTTCTTTTTAAAATAATTCTAAAATAATTATAACTTTTGTAATCAAGTATGATAAGGGATTTAATAGCATTCCTAATTACATCTAACTAATACCAATACTAATATAATAATAATATTAATCTTCAATCTATAATTTAATCTCATATCATTTCTACTTCTAATATTATTCATGTATATCACATAATAATAATGTAATGTAATCTTCAATTATCCATATGGCATCTTAAACAAACATATATGGTATGATATTATAATCTGAGAATATGTGGAAATCATTACTAACATAATTCAGTGTAAACATTCTGTGGTTATTCTATGACCATCATAATGATATAATACATGAAACTTCTTAAATAAAATTATATCCATAAAACATTATAACTTAAATAATAAATTTATTTATGCTGTGCAAATACTATGTCTTAATTATAATTATCTGTGATTATGTAATTGTGATGTGGAGAAATTGAGTCAAGAACAAGACTTATAAAACAAGATTAACAATTTTATTAACAAACTTAACAATAAAATTATTTACATTACACCTGGGTCTCGTTTTATGCGATAGATAGGTTCCTCAGAAAACACGCGCAAATGAAATCGCGCAAAAATAGATGCAACTTACATTGAAAAAGGGGGGATGCGGTCTGTGATTTTTCAAAATTCGCATAAAAGCAAAGCACCAACGTAAAATTACTTTAAAATTCGCGCAAAAAAAAAAATAAGGAAATAAAATATGACTAATAAAAAATTTCAAATTTGAAAAAAAATGATACAAGACAAACTTTTTTTAACTATAATATTTAATAGTAATAATAAAAAGTCATTAATTGTTTATGAAACTAACAACTAAAAATTAAATTCTTATTTTTGTCTTTAATTTTCAATTCCGTTTAAAAATCAAATTTCACATCACATTATTTCAAGTCGCCGTAAATAATTTTTAAATTGTTAATTACAATTAAAAATCAGATTTTAATTTTTAATTGTCAAATTTAATTGTTCCCACTGCTATTACTGACCTTTTAAAAATAAACTTGTGGACACTAAATGATTAATAATTGATTACGTTCTTTTTTAAAAAGCAAAAACAGAATGTGATTTAAAATGCAAAATTAACACACACAATGTTTGAACAAATTTACATTATAATCTTGTAAAATTTAATGTGTGTATACATAAAATGTGGAAATCATGATTTTAATTTCATTATTGCATAAAATCTTACTATTATAAAGCACTGAAAATATTGAAATTACTAAGTTGAAAGTCGAATTCCAATAATGTACTATTACTTTCAATATAACGTAAGTGCACAAAATTTATTATTTAAAGTAATAGTGCAATATTGGAGTTCGACTTCCGGTGAAACACGAATCGCGTAACTTCAAAATCGTGTTATAAGTCCGCGTAAAAAGAGACCCAGGTGTATTTACAATTTAAGGAATTCTGTTTATTCACATTTATATACTTTTCCAAAAACAAATTAAATGAACTTAAATATAGGCTACAGAACATTCTTCTTAAAAATATCTCTTATTTTCAAAAAAATATTATTATAGGATCTTTATTACATTTATTAAATTTTATTAAATCAATATGTTCTAAAAATATAAGATAATTATTTCAATATGGAATTATTCTTGTTATTTAGTCTTTTAGAAAAAATAATTTTATTATTCCATATAGTCATACCTCACTAAATAATGATGTGAATGACCTTTATTAATAGCATACAATTAAACTAAATTGCTTACTAATTATTACTTTAGATTTCAAATATAATGTATGTATTAGTGTATTATCATAAAATCACCTTCACAAAACTTATGATTACTTATATTCATTAGACATGATTTAGTTTAGTACCTTTACTTGTAAAGAAAAATATGCATTATAAGTATGTCTTTGAAAAATACTCAATAATTAAATAATATCTTTATAAACCCCCTTCTTAATTATCAATTATGTATTTTTATAAAAAAAATCATTTTTAAATATGAAAAGTTTTATGATTCTTTCATGATAAAATCATGTTCTTATAATCTTTACATTTATTTTTACTCTAAATAACATAACTTATCTTATCCACTTTAATAACAATTCTGTATTTCCAAACTTATTCATTATTTTGTATTTTAACTACCATCCTTTATGATGTAATCCAAGAAAATTTTAATAATAAGTAAACAAGTAGGTATATGGAACAAACTATAACTTTAACTTAATAATACCTTTATCAACTAATCATCATGGTCACAGTGTATAAGAAATGAGGTATGACTTATTTGTCTAATAACCTCCACTACTAAATATAATGTCCAGGTTATTTATTCAGCACTATGGCACATTACACTTTAACACAGAAAACAAACACTGCCATGAATATATACAAGCTATAGGGCTATGTTATCTATACTTGCATAATCATCACTATAGTCTATTCTTATTCCCATATAAATAAACCCTACATAAATATTATCTTGGTCTCATTTAATCTAATACTAAGATATTATCATTAGAGATCTATCATTTTACATCACTAAATTCATTCCCGCATTTCTATAACTACAAATAAATTCATGTTTAAAAAATAACAATCTACCTGACTAATAAGACAAGATTATTTCATCCTTTGGTAACTCTCAAACTTAAGTATAAACAATCAGCACCAATGCCATATTTTAATATCTTAATCACTTAAAATGAACACTAAGTTCAGTTATAATAGAATCATATACTTATATTTCTCTTATGTTTAAATATCCTTATGATATCAATAAAAGTATGCATATTCTTTAAAATGACTAAACAAATGATAAACTATGTGTAGGTATCATGTTTTATATACCTCCCCATACATCCACACAAAATAATAAAATACATTATAAAATCACCAATATTTTTACATTATTACCATAAGTAATCTCTGCTGGTAATTACTTAGCTGATGTCTTCTAGATCACAAACTAAATAAAACATTTTAATTATCACTTATTCCACATCATCACACTTTTTAAATATATTAAGTTTTTTTTAAAAAATTATTAAAGAGTTGTTTTTTTTTACAATAACAATTTAATCAATAGGTTAGTAAATAATTTAATGTTCTATTTTCCTACTCTATCTCTATACTGTGAATAAGCATTAATATTAATTTTTTAGTAAAAGAAATAATTTAAAATTATATTTACAACAATTCCATTAAAACTTTTTGAGATGAAATGTTGTTTTTCCTCGATAAAAAGTTCATTAAAGGAAATGTCTTTTTCTTCTGGTACAACATTATTAATCACACTTTTGATGCCAAAAACTACACATGCTCTGACATTTCACGTTGCAAAACACAAACTTCAAGATGACTGCTCCCAACTAAATATGGTAAGTTCACTTTTTACTTCATACTCTGGATTGATGTAATCCATTATTACTTTATCTCCAAAATTTTAAATAATTCATGAATTCCATTGCTATGTAAAGATAGTATCAAAAATACTTTTGATATTTTTTGTTAAAACAATTTCCAAATTCTTGTAACTTTTATCCATATTTCCTGATGTTCTAGGCTCTCTGATACAACAAATAAAATTCTTAGTGTTCACCATTTATTATGTGGTTTGAAATATTTTCCATAAATAATTTTCAAAAAATCTTTTGTATGTCCAGCATACACTAATTATTATTTTTAAAGATTTTTAATTATGATATAAATCATTTTTGCGAATAATCTTAATTTTAAATTTTTTTAAAAAAAAATCCCAGTTTTAAAACAGATTTTCAATATTTCTTCAGAAAGAAATATCTTAGCATCTTAAAATAATTGTTTTTGTCACACTAAAAGTTTTTTAAAAACTTTACTATTTTATTTTCAATAAGCTTTCTTAATAAAAAGCATTTCATATCATTTGACTTTCCATTTCTGATGAATTTTCTATATCTCCTCCATGAAGTTCCTTTTATGAAATTCAATCGAAAATCAACATGACAGATTAACACAGGCAAAATTATGTGCCAAGCATGAAAATAATAATTGGATATTTCCATTAATAAATGTACATTCAGTGATGACTTCTCCATGTTTAAGTTAATGATAAATTTGATGAAATAGATTAGCAAGTAAGGAATTACTTATTTTTTAGCCTTCCATCTCCGTATCATGATCTTATAACAATAAATTACTGTACTTTTAGAATTTTCAAACAAATAAAATTGACTATTATTCTACCAATTAATTTACTGAAGTTGTGGTAACAATAATGATGGTATAACAGTATAATAGTATAATAGTGACCTGGAATTCCTGCACAGCTGTTTTATACCTGCCCAAACTACACATTTTCATTGGTCAATTTCAACAATGCTTACTTCAACAACCCTGGGAAATGAATGCCAGATTAAAGTTAAAACTAATAATAATTTATTAAATATTTATTTTTATTATATTATTCAATTCTTAATTAATTTTCATATTTTATTTACACTTAATAAATACTTTAAAATAACTTTTAAAAATCACATTATAATATTTATTACCATTTCCACCCTTATTTTAAACAAAACGTATTTATTTTCAACATAAAACACAAATCTGATTTTATTTATTATATTCACTTTAAAAACCTAATCTAGTATTTATAACAGATAATATTATTTTATTCTCAAGCACAGGTGTGAATATTACATGTCACGTGATTTACAAAAATAAATGAGATGCTAATAATTTAAATGAAACTAAAATAAATAATTTAATTTATAAAATATTACCTAAAGTAATATTATAGCAAAATTTAGAATAATTATTCCAATATTATAAAATTAACTATGCACTTTTCTCCCACATTATTACTTTTAATCAAATGATTTTTTAAATATAACTATTAAATACAATTCTCATTGTTAAATAATCTATTCGTTTAACTTTAAAGTACTACTTCTAAAATTTACTTTAATCATTTATTTATAAAACTTATTAAATCAGTATTTCCTATGGCCAGTTCTCCCAACCATACAATCTTATAATGATTTTTAATTAACTGTTTTCTTCCAAATACTAGCACAATATTATACATTAATTATTTTAATAAATACTTTAAAATAACTTTTAAAAATCACATTATAATATTTATTACCATTTCTACCCTTATTTTAAACAAAACGTATTTATTTTCAACATAAAACACAAATCTGATTTTATTTATTATATTCACTTTAAAAACCTAATCTAATATTTAATGCTTTTTATTAAAAATAATCATATTAGTAATTTAAAAAGTCAATTTATTTCTAGGTATTAAAATATCATGATGAACTCAATGGTTCCACTCAACAGCCCAAACTGATTTCTTTTTATTTTCCATGGCTGGAAATCCATTAAGAAATCTTTAGTTCTTTAGCTAGTCATTATCATCCTTTATTAAATCATGTATATCATGGTCAGTCATATGATATATTATTATATATAGTAAAATATGATAGGTGGAATCTTAATTTAAAAACTACTAACTCTTAAATCTGTAGTATACAAGGCTACTTTTATTAAAACATTTTAAAGGAGTTTTGATAATTTAAAAAAAAAACTTTAAAGTAAAAAAAGTGATTTGTATATCTAATGAGCTTGCCAATAGTTCTTAACAAGCATTTCATAAATATCCCCAACCCAGACCAGTTTCTGCTTTTGGCTTCATCAGTGTGGTGCTAGGATATTCAAGCATTAGATTTAAAATACCAGGTCAAGTCCAGCCATTTATCTAATGGTTAACTATTAAATAAAAAATCTGAAATTTTCAGACATCCATATGTCTTTGCAATTATATTTTTTGCTATTAAGACTTTGGTGAAGTTATATTGCTAAAGCTATTAATATATGGTGTATCTGAACTTAGTTCAGTCCCATATGGCTATTTAAGCTGGGATTGGGGATATTTCTGAAAAGATTGTTAAGAGTTATCGGCAAGCTCATTAGATAACATTTGTAATAATAACAAGCTTATTAAATTAAGTCATGTGATATATGACTTGATTTCTTTGCAATTATATTTTTTGCTATTAAGGTTTTGGTGATTTTATATTGGTAAAGCTATTAATATATGGTGTATCTGATCTTATTTCACTACCATATGGCTATTTAAGTTAGATAGATGGATTTGAAGGTATATGGATAACTGAAAATTTCAGATTTTCTACTTAATAGTTAATTATCTGGGCTTGATCTGGTATTTTAAATCTAATGCTTGAATATCCTAGCACCTCACTGAAGAAGCCAAAAACAGAAATTGGTCTGGGATTGGGGATATTTCTGAAAAGCTTGTTAAGACTATTGGCAAGCTCATTAGATAACATTCGTAATACAAGCTTATTAAATTAGGTCATATGATATAGGCCTTGATTTATTTGAGATATATATATATATATATATATTCTTTGTAATTTATGATGTATATATTGGATTTGGGATATCAGTGAGTTTGAACAGGTTATAAAATTTAGATAATAATCTATTTTTTTAATAAAATTCAAAAGAATGTGAGCAAGAAAATCATTAATGAAATTTATAAAACACATATTTAAAAAGATTTTGTTGTGTTCATATAATGAGAATAATACAAGTCTCATGGTTAATTGCTCAGATGAGCATGTTATGTTTAAGTACCCAAATGAAGTCTGAGCAAAATATTTTCTTAATAAATAAAACAGACTATTTTTCTAATCTACTCTAAATTACAAAAAAAATGATGTAAGAACTTTTAGCTTTTAAGTATAAAGCCCATTCCATGTGGAAAACCACATTGTGCAGAAAATACTAGTGTAACATAATATTATTAACAGTGATATAAGAAAATTCACATGCTGTAAATATGTGAATAAATAATATTAAATTTTACTTTATTACTTTGCATATTATTTACTTTTAAACCTGCAATTTAGTTTTTTACTTTTTCTACTGAATAATTAGCAACATATAATAATCTCTCCATATAGTGATCATGTGATGTTTAGTGGTTTAACATATAATAATATAAGTTCTCTAAATTCAGAATAAATACCTAGAGCAATCATAGGCAACCTTTTCTGACCTTTGAATCTCATAAGACATTGCTATCATAAAATTAAATATTTCACAAACATTATACTTAATAAACAATCAAAATTAAATATATATATATATATATATATATGTTATATACAACAAATTATCATGTTATTTTAATTAATTAAGTGATCTACAGAAAGAGTAATAAAGCACTCTAGGGTGCTCAAATCTCATTTAGATAACATATTAATATGATCAGGTAATAACTTTTGATTATTAATGGTCATTGTATGCCATTACTTATACATTATATCCACCTTTATTGTTAAAAACAGGTTGCCTTGACAACAGATTGAGATTGTTGATTATTATTGACATTGGAATTGTCTAACTATTGGTTGATTTTAATGATCATATATATATACATTAAATATTATTAATTATGACATTATTTTATCTTTTAAACTAACTAAAAAGATATTCTAATTAAAAATATTTTTGATAAATAGATGTACAAATTCCTAAACATAACTAATAAAGTTTTTAAATTTTCCAGTTAGATTTAAGCGTAGAGTGATATAATATTTTGCAATGTTACTTTGTAATGATTATTGACTTCATTCTTCTAACACTGGAACTGGGTTTCAAAGTTAAATAAAATCACTATCCACATTACTTTGGCAGTAAACTACATTCATTATTTTGGTAGACATTGCTAATCTGACTTTATTTAAATACAGCTTTATTTAAAAATAACAAATCATTGCAAATATTTTGTATGAGAAGATGGTTTAAAAAAAGATTCAAATAATGAAGATTTTATTAAAATAAGCAAACAGAAGAGTATTTAAAATAAAATCTCTGTTGATGATGAGAAATATGTCGATCAAATACAGAAAACAATAAGAATAGACTTCTTAAAACTTTCCTGCTTTTATTAAAAAAAGATTTTGTTTTTTTAAGAAATATTACAAATTAATCAATATATATATACACACACAAGCGTTAGCAAGTTTTAACTTGCTTTTTGTTTTTCATAAATGTACCTTTGAGGTCTTTCTTGCAATGATATATATTGCAGAGGCTTCTACTATGTGGTGATGCTAAACTGATATCAGACCCATGTAGCTATCTGGCTTGCTATGCTGAGTTTGAAGACATTATGTGTCTAAAAGATTCATGCTTTGCAAGCTGAATAGAAACTGTTTCATAAATGCTCAGAGTTTGTGTTTAGATCTAGTTTCTTATTCCTGTCCTTCACTGACGATAGCAAATAGCTTGAAATCATGATCTGAAGGTGGAACTAAAGTTAGAGATAGTGAATGCTTGCTCTGATGTTTATGTAAACAAACACGCTTGATGGTGTTTTTGGTAGAACGCCATCTATTGTCATATATATAAAATAAATAATTAGCTATTCCACACAATTTTTTATTTTTATACTGTTTTGGTCATACAATACCCTTCTCCAGAATTTAATTCTTGTTGGATAAATTAACTATTTATAGATTCTATTATTAAAATCAGAAGTATGGTTATATATTTTACAATACAGATTATGATTTTGTTATAATGGCAGAATTATAAAGTGAGTTGCAAAAGGATACAAAATTATTAGTTTATGGCTGATCATAATGCAGTAATTTATCAGTCATTTAAAAAAATTATTAACAGGAAAAACTGAGTTAAGATAAATAAACTTTGATGTCACAAAGACTTTAATTCTATTGCTAGACTGAGAAAAAAAAGTGAATAATATAAAAATGAGAAATCTTGCTGATAAGTATAAATGACAAAAGAGATATTAGACAAAAAACATACTAAAAAAGCCACATCTATAGATGGTTAACATGTCCAAAATATAAAAGAGTTTATTAGCATTTATTGTATTTTAAAAATAGAACATTTTAAATTTAAGATTGTAAACTTCTTAGGAATAAAAAAAAAATAAAACAGACTTTGAAAATAGCCCATTGCACAATAAAATTTTTGCAATGGTCTTCCATAAAGGATTATTGAAAAAGAAGGCATCACTCATCAGGTTTGCCAATTACTGGATGAGAGTTTGAGCGATTTTCAATCCTTGTTTTTCCTCTACCTAAGGCTAAATAGATACCATTCAATGTTAACTGATTATCTGGGTTAGCTATGGGTCATCTAGCTGAGATTAAAATTCTAAATCTGTTGAATATAATTTTATGATTCATGAATTCAAACTCCAGCTCATAGGAATGTCAGGAAGAGATAAATTTGCCCTTAAATAACAATTTCCTTCATAAAAACTTCAGAATCTCTACAGAAAAACAGAAAATAAGATACCAATATCAAGGTAGTCAGTTGTTGGGTAATGAAGATTTATGATTTTCTTTTCTTATTTTAATCCTTAATAAATAAAACTACACTTCTATTGATAAATAATAATTGGACATCTATTAATTTAACTGTGAGCCTTCTATTAAGTATTGAAATCTAAATTAAAAAAATAAAGTTAATCTGAATCCAAACTCAGCTCATAAACATGCCACATGGATGCGATAATCACTGTGTCTTAAGATCTTCACTTGGAGTTCTATACATTTGATTATATGAAAAAAAAACTTTCGCTGTTTCTAAATACCTATGTAATATTGTTCTATCTTTTCAAAAGTGATCATGTCTTAAAGCATCAACAATAGGTTTTCATCCCTCTGATTAAGTCTTTTTCTTATGATCAAAGTATAGCACAATAATAAAAGAAATTGCATTTATAAACATATGTGTATGTGTGTGTACGGTATATTATATAAATAAATTATTAAATTAAAGCATTGCATTTATGCAGTATTTTATTTAAAGTTAAAATTGACAGATTTACTTTTTTCAATAGAAAAAATAAATAAAGTGGAATCACTGACAAGATGCGAGAAAAAGTTTTTAATATATTTTCAAGAGTATTATTTGCAAAAGAAGATTGATTTCCAACAAGAAATGAGTAATTCTCTGGATTAGAAAGAATTTTTGTGTGATTTCTGGATTTCTAAACAATGAAATTGGAAACACCTTATGTAAATATTATAACTTTTATAATAAAATAGAAGTGAAAATGAAATAAAATAGAATTAAAGTAATATATATATATACATCACGAGCTACCATTTACTAGAAACTAAATGAACTTAACCTTCTTGTTTATAGATAATTAGTATATGTTATTGCAGACTATAAAGATGATGGACTCTTTACGACTGAGCATGCTAATTTCAAATATTTCATGAATTATCATTTATAAGCTTTTTAAAGCCTACAGTAAGTTACTTAATAATAAAAAATAAACACATACTAACACACTATTATTTAACTTCTTAAAGCTTGTTCTTATCTAAATTCTAAATATGAAAGATGATACTCAACATTCAATCTATCTAGAATTCAACTTGCCATTTCTTAATTTTTTATATACTGTACTTATTTAAATAATTGCATGCTTAAAATACACACACACACACACTTTTTAAGTAAATATATTAAATAATTTTATTGACTTTTGTCTATAGCACTATGATGCACTATGTTTTCTCCTTTCTTGGATTTAGGAATCTCTCAGCCACTATACCCAGAGAAACCTGTTAGCCACTTTACCTTCTCTTTCCATTCCCCAACTTAAATTTTTCCCATATTCTTCTCTATCCTGCTCCATCCAATTTCCACAACATTATCTTTGTCACCTAAATGGCCTTTATATCTAAATCCCCCTTATTTTCCCCAAACCCAGTATAAAAACCAAGAACCTACTTTCTGTATAATTGCTTTGTTTATATTTATTCTTCTAAAACTTCATTATTAATATCCTTTCTGCTTGTAGATATTTACAATCAATTAACAGATACCTAATATTTTCTATGCTTTTCTTACATAACTTGCAGACTAAATCACCCATATTTTTCATTTATATGCATATTCCCTTGTTGCTAACAATCCTGTTGAGCCTTAACAGTAAATTACTTTCCTTGCTATTATAAATTAACTTGCACCCAATAATCTGTTTACTCATAAATATATATATATATATATACTCTTTTTACTCTCCATATATATATATATATATACTCTTTTTACTCTCCAATCCCTATTTTTTATTCATGCATTTATTCTTCTATCACATTTCTTGCCACTGTAACATTCAACAATTCTCCTAACACAATCATTTCACCTTTTGTATAAGTATATTGAAGTAAAGTCTTTATTCAAATCTTCTGCATACTGTACAACCTTTCTCATCCATCTTGTTGCCTCTCCTTTAATCATAATCCACTTAAATTCTATATTGGTTTTTCTCTTATTAACTCTAAATTGCAATCCACCAAACATTTTCATTTTGATTTTTGCATTTCTCATATAAAAACTTGACCATGCCATTTTTTCTTGAATTGCCTCCTTTGTTGTCTACTCATCTGCATCTCATGCATGTCTTGCTACTTCTCTGTATACTTTTTCTAAGTATCTAACACCCATTTACTAACACATAATGTATCATTACCATAATTTAACCCTGCTACTGCCACTTTCTTTCATACAATTCTAGCTACATCATATTTATTATATGAAACACTGCTAATTTCTTTGTTAGACCCTTTCTTTTCTCTGCTTCATTTATAAAATTTTTCTCCCATTCATCAAAACATTTTCTCTGATTACTTAAGACAATTCCCAAATAATTACACCTATTCACCACAATTGACTTTATATCCCCCAATAAAAATTCTTTCTCATCTCTTTATCCAATATTTATCACCATTACTTTTGATTTAACACTAAATTTAATCCCCATCTCTTTACTGATCCTTGCTCATGTCTTCATCATAATTTCCATACTGTCTGTGCACAAGAACATATCAGCAAATAAAAGACCTGATAACATATACACTGCTTTGCCATATATTAATGGTATCTCTACCCCTCTTCCTACTCTTTCTATTGCTCCTTCCATTTCTCTGAAATATAATAAAATAGGTGAAATAGGGCATCCTTGCCTTAGTCTGATCCCACTTTTAACTCTAACTTCTATATTTCCTAATTGATAAGTATAGTAATTATTTTCATACAGTCTCTTAATAATATCCACTAAAGCTCCATTTATTCCCAAATTTACCAAACTTACCCATAATCTATTTCTACTTACTCTATCATATGTCTTGTCTGTATCTATAAAGACCATATATAACTATCTACTGCTATTCATGCTCATACCTATAAATTGTGTGACTACAAATAAATTATCTCCTATACAGCTATCTGATTGAAAATTTCCTTGCATTTCTCCACTATATTATTTTTTCCATCCATTTTGTGATCCTTCCAGTCACCATATATACAAAAACTTTATATAACACTAACATTACCATCATCAATTTATAATTGTTTAACTTTCTGTGATCCTTATCTTTTCCCTTAAATAGTAGCCTTACTCTTGTTTATTCCAGCTATCTGTAAATTCTCTTTTGTATCCTTCTATTAAAACATGGTACTACATTCAATTTTTTCATATTTCTTAAATTCACACCATCTCTGTTGCCCATCCATCTAAACCTCTTGCCTTTCCACTTTTCAATTTCTTCCCTGCCTCATTCAATTTATTTTCTGTAAACCTAATATTTCCATTACCATATGCTTTTCTGTTTGTTATTACCCCATCCTTCACATCTAATATCTTATTTATATCTAGTACATACTTATTTAAGATTGTCTTTAATTCTTCTCTAGAGCTACACTTTTTTTCCTCATCATCTAGTAATACTATTTCTTTCTCCTCTCCATTCCTTATTTTAATATATTTCCAAATTTTTTTACTCCCATCTCTTCCACTTTTATTAATATCCTCCAATAAGTTACTATTTAATTTTATTCTCTCTATATAATTATTTATTTAGCCAACTTCTTTTTTTAAATATTTTCAATTTTTTTTTAATTTTTAATAACACATTTATATTCCCTGCATGCTTTTTTTCTCTCTTTTACACTTTTACTAATTCTCATTTTTCTACTATTTTTATTCTTCTGAATATTCTCACTTAAAACCTTATTTGCCACTTTTTCTACTTCACCACACCAATCTTTATATTCAACCCCAACAAACACTTCCATGATTGCTTCTACTTTTATTTTATATTCTTCTAACTTATTTATATCATTCATTCTTCATCCACATCTTTCACTATCTTTTCTATTTTTATTAATATTTTCCATCACATTACTAACAATTTCTATTATAAAAAAATTATGATCATTATTACATATTCTTTCTTCATTATCAAACACTTTAATTTTCCCTACTTTATTCATTTCCTCATTTTCTACTAATATATAATCTATTGTATGAAATACATTATTTCTAGTCCATGTTTATTGTTCCTCACAAATATTTGATAAATTTTTAATGCTCAAATTTACTCTCTGACAAAAAGTTTTCAAAAGCTGTCTATTCTTGTTATCCATATCATCAATTTCTTTAATATGCCCATTCATATCCCCTAAAACTATTATTTTCTTCCTCTTATTTTGAAACTCTGTATATCCTTAACTATACATTCATATACACTACTGTTCCACTCCATTATAGTTTGATCATCTCCAGTGGCCATATACACCATAGCTACTATCCATTCTTATCTTCTTAACCTTATCTCAAATCACAAATGTTCTTGATATATATTTTTTGACATAACTCCTAAACCACCACCTCTTTTTCTTTTCTATTTATACCCTGCCATACTAAGTCTTTCAGTGTAGGTTCTTCTTATTCTCTTAGATGTGTTTCCACTATTGCTAAATACCTCAAGCTCTCATTTTTAACTGCTCTGCCTAATTCCAGCCACTTGTAATCTCTTGGAGTCTAGTTTAAAAATTCATTTTCCCATATCATCCCTATATGAGCTCTACCTTAATTCTATCTCTTTCAATGAGGTTAATGTTATCAATGTGTTTGATTTTTATACACCCTTTATTAATGCTCACACATCTTTTCCGACTTCAGAATGCAGTTGACAATCTCTGAAATATTCTTCTATTAAGTAGTGAAGTTTCAGATTTATAAGTGAATACTTATGAAACATATTTGTTAAAAAAGTGACTGGAAAATTATATAAAATAGTATAATATGTATTATTTATTCTGCATATTGTTATGTTATATAGTTAATTCTTGGAAGTTAGATTAAATCTCTAATAATTATTATTACAATTTGTAAAATGTTATTCTTTATATTTTATTTATGTAAATAAGTTGACTTTAAATGACACTAGATTTAATTTTTTAGGTGCATAGTGATATTTCTATGTCTACTAAACACAAAACAAATTTACAAAAAATTTGAAGTCAATAAGTTTTTCTAATTTATTATTAACAAATTTTATTTTCTATTTTTTTAAAAAAACATTATCATAATCTGTAAATCTAATGGTAGCTTACATTCATTAATACTTTTCTTAATTTTTTAAAAAACATGGAAGATATATAATGTGATATAATCATATTTAAAATACAGCTTGTTCTTTTAACAAGCTTGACTCAAATGTTCTCTAAAAGTGATTTGTAATCATCTTAGTAGATATCTTATACAAAACTAATAAAAAATGGAATGGTTTGTAATTTTTAATATTTTCTTCATCACCTTAAACATCAATATCAATCTCCCTGCTTTGGTGCAATAATAGACTGGCAGATTCTGATGCTCAAAGTCCATGATTCATGGCCAACTCTCTCATGTCCAGTGCCCAAACTATTTACAAGTTCCCAAGTAATAAAACATTCAATGATTTATTTATTTATAATTTCAATGTGACCATGACATTCTATCAGTAATATAAGAATTTTGTTTCTAATTTTACCAAAACTTTCTCCTCTTCTTTATTTGTTTATTTTAAAATATTTAAGATTTCATTATGTTCTGAAGTTTTTTTCTTCTATGTAGATTTAATTTCTTGTCTTACTTCTTCATTTAAAATATGTGACATTATATAAAATGTTGTATAGGTCATTCTGTTTTTTCTTTGTTCATTGTTATTATAAATTATTGTAAAATCTATTCTTCCAACTCTATGATGACTTTATTTAGATGCTTTAATGTATATTTCCTCTTTGTATCTTTTTCAGAACAAGCAAACTTTTTTCAGAAAATTTTATAAAATTATTATTACATCTTCCATTTATATCTTCATATTTTAAATTTACCACTGCAGTTTTATATTTTAAATATTTTTCACTTCAAACAGTAAAATCTAACATTACAATTTAGAATGTTGTCTGTGCTATTCAAAAGCAGTTTTTACATTTATTTAAAAGTTTTTTACTTGGGATATAAATTATTTTCTAGTTTCACAAGTTGAAAAAATATTTTTTTTCCCTTTCCATGATATACTAGCATTTATCACAATATGTTTATTTATAATAAATCCTATTTTATTTGTTTCTAGCATTTATGATTTTATTATAAACTATTTATGTTCGCTTATCAAATCAATAAAGATTGATATGCTATATTTAAAATTAGATACTTCTTTCAATTCATAACAATCATTCTTTACTTGAAAGATGATAAAAAATATAATTTATTTTTGTTAGTTGCAATTGTAAATATATATTAAAAAAGTTGATTCATAACACGAAATCCTGCCCTCAAAATCCCAATTAGAAGGGGAAAAAATATTATGTTCTTGATTTTAAATATAAAGTTTTAAACTAGTAAACTCATAATTATTGTTAGTAAGCAACTGTCACAAGCTCCTCAGACAACTATCGCTATGAATATGACTACCAGTTAGTCGAAATCATACTAGGCATACCATGGTGTTTTAGGATTAAATCAAGCTTTTCTGT
Organism: Epiperipatus broadwayi; assembly: GCA_028023455.1. Lineage (NCBI taxonomy): Eukaryota > Metazoa > Onychophora > Udeonychophora > Euonychophora > Peripatidae > Epiperipatus > Epiperipatus broadwayi. The sequence goes on from JAQFVV010006222.1 coordinate 10,490,536, forward strand.
ATATACATTTTATATGTATTTATTTTGAATTACATAAACATTCATATAAGGATAACAGTATAAATAAAGTGGGTGTAGAATTTGTCCTAGTTTGCTTTTTTACTACCCCTCCCTCCACAAGCGAGGAATGCTTTTTTTTAAAAAATGAAATTTTAGATTGCTTAGGTACTCACAATATATAAATAATCCTCCATATATTCATTTTCTTTATAAATCTTATTTTATAAATTCAAATTTCTTTTGCATATTTATATATATATACTATTGACTAATTTCTATGTCATTATATAGATAGATTGATAAATATTGAAAGAATTATTAATATTACATAATTATAATATTTAAATTAATACGCTGTGCAGGCTTACACACACCTGCACATATATAATGTAATATATAAGGGATGCAAACTCAGATTTTCACATGACCCTCAGCTCTCCATGCCATCTCATATTGCTGACCCACCTGGTCATACACATGTTGAAAAGGTAAATAATCCCCAATATAAGTATTTCATGCTAAACCAGCAATCATCAGTTGGTCCAGATTACTATCTCCACACATATATACAATCAGCGCTCAGCTTTATATTAAGATAGCCAATCTTCATACTTCAATGGACAGGCTTCAAACTACTCCAATTCACAACTCTTCAGCCATCCATTTATTGAAAATCTGATAATGGAACGTTCAAAGCCCACTTTAGTGCTAAGGTTGTCATTCTACCAATGTTGACCATTTAGTCATTCTGACCCTTCATGTACTGGAGAATAATCCATTTACATATATATGCGAGGGATGGGCAGACCTTTAACGCACTGTTTTAATATGTAAATTAATACACTGTACAGGCTTACACACACCTGCACATATATAATGTAATATATAAAGGATTCGAACTCAGATTTTCACACGACCCTCAGCTCTCCATGCCATCTCATATTGCTATAATATTGTAAATTTTTAAAAATTTATATATATTTATAGGAAATGATCTTGAAAATAACGACAAGGCGGAGATATATAAAAATATAGTGTACAAATGGATATGGAAAAGAAATATGATTCATAACATGAAACAAGATTTCTAAAAAAAAGTGTGTATGTGGAGACTTATTTATATATTGGAATTAACAGGCCATTTTTGAAAGAAAAAAGAGATATTTATTTATAGATTGATTTATTAAATTAATATCATTATTTAAAAAACTTCACGCAAGAAGACTATAAATTTAAAATGCTAGCATATATTTAAATAAAGATTATTATTTAAGAATTGATATTACATTGTTAATATATGTGCACACACACAAAACTCATTATCGCTAATATCCCATTTTATGTCGTTATAAAAGATGGACGGTTTAGAAGCAAAATTAACAACTTTTTTTTCTACAAACTAAACTGTTTTAACTTTTTAAAATTTCTACTTGCCCTCGCAGAAGATCGTGACTTCTACTTTAAGAACTACTGTTCTGAAATATAACATTAAACTTTCTTACTTTTCAATTGGTAATATTTTAACAAACATTTTAAAACTTTAACCTTAAATACAAATAAAGAAATCTTTTTAAAAAGTGAAGAATAGAACAGCCTAAAAGAGCTGCATCTTATACAGATAACCTTTACTTTTATAAGAACTGAAGAATTCTATCTCACGATTCTTACAGGTTTCATAAATCCCTACTAATGCTCTCTCTCTCTCTACATATACCGTATATGTATGTCAAAAGAATTTTAAAATCTTTTTAAGGGCGAAGAATTTATTTGATCTTACTTTTCCTGCCTCATCATTTAATTTTGTGCTGTAGAATATTTTTATCTATGCCTATGAAAAATGCTTTTTCTCAAACGGAAGATCAATTTTTTCCTTTTAATAAGGCAGTGAGAGAAGTTTAAATCTATGATTTTTTTTTTTTTTTGAGAGTATCTAAGAGGTTTCTCGGGAATGAATTGATTGATAATATTTCATAGAAAAGTGAACCAATTGTCCTACACTGAATCAATGACATATTTTCGAAAAGGTCTAAGAATTTAAAATGAAAAAAAGACAATGGTCATAATTAATAATAATGCATTTAATCTTAAATTTCTAATTTGAAGTCCTATATGTTTAAAATTCTTTTACCTGACTTTATTAATTTACATTCAATTATAAAGAACTTTTTACTTTCTACTTCTATTTATTCGCGCACATACACTTTTAAAAATTAAAAAAATAACCCAATAGTTTGTTCTGAGAAACCATATCAGATTATAAAAACCAGAAGAACAAACTGAACATTACCAGATTTACATATAAGATAATCAAGTTGCCATGAAGGATTTCACAATATAATGAGTCTCTGGTCTCTTGCCAACATTTTTAAAAAAAATTATCATTAATTTTATTTCAAGATCAATCAGAGAATAATTAGACAAAATAATGTATAAGCACAAATCCAAAATTAAGGAACACAATGAAGTGTAAGTTGTACTTCCTTTGGAATCCTTAATTTAATTACATAGATCTAATTGCTTAGTAATATTAAACATATGACATATGAGATTATTGCTGCATAGTAAAGAATATGGAAGCTACTTATAATCAAACAATAGGGTTAGCTATGACTAGATACAAGTTTCTATTATTAAACCAAGTGAGCATTTTTTATATCATTGTGAAGCATGATAAATGTTGACTTTCTGTGAAAAAAATAATGAGTAAGTGATATAAACGTAATATTGATAAATATTTTATAAAATTTACAAAACAAGGCACAAGTATTTAAAGCCAATCATATCATATGGCTTTGTCCAGCAGTAGAAATGATGCTACATATTCCCTCAGATACAGAACATTCATGTTTCATATATATATATATATGATATATATATAGTATATATATAATATACATATGGTGAAATATATCATATGCTTGCGTCCCACCGGATAAAAGGGAACGGTGCGTTTGAATAACAAACCACAGAAAAGTTAGAGTTTTTAAAGACTTCAAAAGGAGGAGTTTGTTTTGTCTCTGTTTAGATCTCATGGTTCCTGTTTTGATTGGTAGAGATTATCACATCTGGATATGATCTGGATAGAAAATCTTTTTATGTGATCTATAGAGGAGGGAGTGGGTGGGGTTGTTTTGTCCCCACTGGTTCTCTCTAGAGAGTCATTTTACATGAGATTTGATAGACCATGAGATTCAAGAGGGATGACTTGGCTGGTTTTTGTGTCTTTTGAGAGCGAAATTGTATCTATATTATAGCTTTAATATACCATACTTCTGTAGTTCCTTTTACATATGCAACCATCATGCTTATCATCTTTTGTTTCCTTTTTCATTTGGGGAGGTATAAATTTGTAATTATATATTTGTATAAATTTATATGATTTATTTTCTTTCAGTGTGTTCATCTGAGAGGTTAATTGTCTTTTAAAAGAGTTTGGACAGAAATCTGAGTGGGTGATGATGAGAATGGAATGAATTCTGTCTGTGTGTGTCCTTGAAAAGAAAAAGAACTATTTGGGTTCTGGGCTAGAACATCAAGAAAGGAGTTTCATCAGACTCTCTCCTTGAAATTTAATATGAGGATGATATTATTTAAATGTAAGAAAAAATCATCTAATGATTTTTCCATGTTGCATATGACAAAAGTGCATCATGTATCTGAGCCAAATGAGAGGTTAAAGATGATGATTCAAAAGCGAGTTTCTATATATTCCATGAATAAATCAGCTATTACTCCTGAGATAGGTGAGCCCATAGGAGACAAAATTGTCTGATGTGCCATTGATACAAATTGTAGGACAGTTTCATCAAAGCAATAATATCTGGAAATCCACGTTGTGAGTTATATTTAAAGTTCATCAATGAATGTTTGTAACAAGAACGACATAAAACTACAGAATGTCACTAGTTATTTTAAACTTTTTAAAACGAATGAAATGAAGAGGTTTTTAATATAATTTATTTGATTGGATTGTAGTGTTTATGAAAGAAGTATTATAAGATATGAGTTGGGACTATTGTTTTGGGGGGGGTATCTGGTTTGTGTTTTGGAGTATAAAATTTGGAAAGATTTTGAGGGTTATTTTATTTTTTTCTGTTTCAATAGGTGATTTATTATTGTTTTGTTGTTTTCCATATGTAGTATGTCTCTTTTGATGTTTTAGTTTTTTAGAGTTAAAATTTTATTTGTATGTCGTATTTTGTGGTTTTTTCATGGAGTAAAAATTGATTTCGATTTTATATTATTTAATGTGTCTTTTTCTTTGAAAAATTATTTTTAGGAAGCTTAGTTTTTTAAAATTTCAATATCTATAAATGATGAGATCAATTTATCAAGGCTGATTCAACATTACAGATTTCTAAAAGGTATCCGGGAGGTGTAGAAAATTGCTTTTTCTAAAAGAAATTTCATCTGTGAGGGGTTTTAGATAAATTGAAATGGTTTTTGATTTGGTACATAATGTTTGGGGTTGTGTTCTAATTAGATTTGAATTTTTCTTTTGCTTTGTGTTACAATTCTGAATCTTTAAATGTCGAAAACTTGTAGTCAAAACTAGTACAGTAAAGGTGTATTTTATTCTAAGGATAAAGTAATGTAGAATCTTTATAATTTTGTCTAAATTTTGAGTTTCTTTATAAAAGGTTTAAATAATATTGCTGTTTTCCTTAGAATTTTCTAATTATATTGTTTTGTGAACAATTTTACAGAAGTGGGTATAGTTGTGATTTTTGCATGCTAAAAAAAAGATAAATTAAAAGTACTTACATTTCTTTCCAGTTCTTTCAAATATAGAAGCTGTTTAAAAATTTCCCGTAGAGGTTAGTAATGTTAAAGAAGATTTGAGGGTTAAATATATAAAATACATATTTTGCGGGTTCATCCGTGTTAAAAACTTTTAATATCAATTTACTGACGTTTCGACTTGATCACACAAGCCATCCACAGAGTTATAACACTGTGAGACGGCTTGTAGTGGTCAATCTCAAACGGTAGTAATTGATATTAAAAAGTTTGTATCATACGGATGAACCTGCAAAATCTCTATTTGTAAATATTTAACTTTGAAAAACATTCTTAAATTTAACATTTTTGCTATTGGGGGGATTAATTTTTTTCAAACCAGCTGCGTATACCTTTGACAACCGTCTACCTTTTTATAACTCTGTGGATGGCTTGTGTGATCAAGTCGAAACGTCAGTAAATTGATATTAAAAGTTTTTAACACGGATGAACCCGCAAAATATGTATTTTATATATTTATATCTATTATAATATCTTTATTTGAAAAAATTTATTTATCATCATTATAATTTGAATTTATAAATAATTTTAAAATGATTTTAGAGAAAAAATTGATGATAAGTATTTAAAAATATATATATATATATATATATATATATGAAGATATGCAAAAAAAGTAAAAGAGAAGAATAAGAGAACTTTCATATTTATAAACAGCTAAACTTTTATCTAAAAAAAGTTTTTTGGTGGAATTCAACAATTATAGTGTTTTTTAATTCAGGTGGGCAATTTTTTTGCTACAAATTGATATAAGCAAGAAAGAATATTTTAGTTAATTTCAAAATATTCATTATTTATTATCTATATACAAAAACCTCTGATATTTATTACAATATATTTTGCTTTTCTAAGTATTGAAAACATGATTTGAAATGAAAGCACACAATATGTATTATGTTTATTTTAAAACAATAATCAATGGTTTATATCATTCAGGAGCCCATAAAAAATTCAAGCTCAAAAGTGGCAGAGATGAGCTACAATCCATACATTTTAAACTTTAGAGTCTGTCATTTTACCACTACACCAAACCATTCACAATAATGCTAATTGAAACACATCCACAGATCTTTTTTGTTCATTTTTTTATACTTTTCATCCAGTTATATTTTGTTAATGAAAAAAACGTATTTCTCATCAAGACCTTACTTTTATTTAATTTCATTAAAAGCATAAAGTTTAAAATCAAAATTAATTTAAAAAAATAAAATATCAACTTTGCAAATAAAAAATACCAATAATTTTATCAACATAAAGAGCTTCACTTTAAAAAATGTATTTCATAAAAAAACTATAACAATATATTCTTTAACTGTTTTTTATTTTAAATAAACTTCATTAAAATCATAAACTATAAAAGTGAAAATTATTTTAGAAATATTAAAAATCAATTTTCCAATTAAAAAAGTTATTGACAAAGGTCATTTTCTGTCTGATATGAGATATAACTTCAATGGATTAGTTTTTTTCTAAAATTCAAATATATTCAAATAAAAGTTATATACAAAGATTATATACTTATTAAGAAAAAAATATTTAATAATTTTGCAAAAATCTCTTAAACAAATAAATAATAACTTAATTTTGTGTAAACATGAGTGAAAAAAGGTAAGTGCTAAAGTGTATCCCTCTTTAAAAAATTGATTTCTTTCTTGATATATTGATAATATGTAGTAAAATAGATATAATTAAAATATTAGCAGTTACATGATCTTGAACCATAAAACTTGCTAAAACATTTAATTTTCATTGAATGCTTTTATCATCAATGATCTAAATGAATTCTTGTTATTGAAATTTCATAATTCAAACTGCAGCAACAATGAAAGTTTTTAAAGAACCTATAGACAGTTAAAGATTAAAAATGCTTTTAAAATCTTTTTCATATTTCATTTTTATTTTAGATGTATAATATAAATATGCTTAAAAATACATTTTATAAAAAAATGCTAATATACTTTGCCTGAAGAATCACATGATGGCTAATATGTGTTAAATAATTACAAGACTGAAGGGAAAATTTATGAATAATATTTTTATTATTGCTAAAATTTCAGAAATGATCTATTTTCATAGAATAAATAAAGTGAATAAGGGTTGTTTCACATGATCAGATATTATTAAGTTTCAATTTACAAGATCTCCTAGTAAAGAACTGGTTTCTATTTTAATCAAGATTAAATTACAATCCAGGAAGATTTATTTTTTAACTACATCACTATAATGTGATAGATTGCCCTTTTAAATAAAAAATTCAGTTCATATAAAATACAAAGATGTTAAAAAAAGTATAGTTATGACAGGCTTTCAGTTTATGTAGTTTCTAGTGCAATTATTCAGTTTTTCTGGTCCACTATACATTTTGGAAGACTTAATAGTTAATGCTGGACTGAATTTAAATACAGTTCATTTTTAACACTATTTTTACTTCTTAATTTAACTGTCTTTCTGAATAAAGTTCTTCCATTCAAAAGAAAAAGTAATACAATAGTTTATCTTTATAATTGACTTTATGATGATTTGTAAATGAAAAAAAAAATTGATGATTTTATAAATCATAATCACATTTTGCACTTTAAATATATATAGCACATAAATAAATATATTTATTTTATATGTATATGCATAGAGTTAAATATACAATATATTTAAAAAGAAGTTTTCATTATCTAAATATTAAAAAAATATTATTTACGATGTAAATTGGGAAGTAACTGAAATTTAACCAATAGTCATTAGAAATAATAATAAAGAAGCTAATTAAATGCCATCATCAATGGTAGAATGGGAAATGAAATTCAAAAACCAATTAGATTAAAAATTATATTAAATATATATATAAATAAGTATATTTTTCAACTCAGTTAAAATTGTAAAATAGCCGTACTGTATTTTCATAAAAGCACTTTCAAGTAAAGTGCTAAAAGAAATTAAAACAACAACAACAATCTTTTGAAAAAAAAAAAAAAAAACAGAAGAAATTATTTTATTGAAAATTAGCAGTTGCACATTTTAGAAAGGAAAGAAGATAATATGGTTCAGAAGACGAGGTTAATGCAATGTCTGTCTTTTCTCACATATTCTACAAATTATTTAATGAAATAAAAAGAATACATTTTCGTATATATATTAAACCAAGTACGTCAATTCAAAATTAAATCACTAGCTGAAATCAAATTAAATATTCATTAACAATGTTTTTTTTTTTTCACAAAGACAGTCTTCGAATGTATAAATGCACATATTTTATTATTCTTGATATTTAGAAAACGAAGCATGAAGTTTAAAAAACTATTATTTTGGAATTAATTGGGAAAAAGTGATACATTATTTCAGTTCAAATATAAAATACATATCCTATGTATGATTGTTGATGTTATGCATATCCTATACATTGGCTCTTCTAATAATTTCTCTTAGTACTAGATTGTTTTTAAATATTGAGAAAAATTATTAATAATATTTATGCTTTTAATAATATAATGGAATATAAAAGTTTATGATGAAGCTCTGAAATTTGCAGTGATACATAAACAGATTTAGATGCTGTAAATAGATAATCAGAGTAATAGCCCAAAAAGAAAATGGCTCTCACACTTTGATAGTATACTATGAAATTCTTCTTTTGAACTCATTCCCTTTTTGAAATATTAAATTAGGATGTTTAATCATTGTACTTGTTTCACTTAGAATTCTATTTTTTTTTTTTTAACAAAACAAATCATTAATATTCTATCACTTTGCTTCCTGCTTCCAGTTTTTCAACTTAATATTCATGATTTGTATTACTTATTGATTAAAATTTTAAGTATGTATTACTTACCAAAACATGTCAAAATAGTTTGAGTGCATAATCTAAAGCAGGGGTCCCCAACCCTATGCCAGCGGGCACCATGCACCTGCAGACCATTTTATGTGTGCCCACCGCTATCCAAACACGACAAAAAATTATTTATCTGATACAAATAAATTTAATTTTTAAAATTTCTTTTAAATTATTGTATTATATTGTAATCAAATTGTAGGGCATTCAATACTTTTACAGTGTAAAAATATAAACGTTAATTATATGTTAAAATTTTATTTTTGAAATAAATATTTTTTTGTACATTATGTGTATTATTAACAATATCCAATTTACATTGAAAAAATAAATGATGCCCACCACCTGGTTGAAAAAATAAATGGTGCCTGCCACCTGGCCAGTATTATAGAATGTGCTCTTAAGTGCAAAAAGGTTGGGGACCCCTGATCTACAGATGCAGACATTATAATAAAAGATCATTATTGCAAAATATTATTGCACATAAAGCTAAGGAAATCTTTTTCTAATAATTTAAATTTGTAAAAAAAAATATGTTTTAAAATTGATTGAATTATATTAATAAATTTGTATTCTATCAAAATATAATTTTTCAAGAGGATTCATAAAATTGGGATAACTTACAAATCATGTTAATTCAAAAATCATATTCATTGTAACTATGCTAAAAAAAATATTTTATACAATTAATCAAATGCCCTTCTTGTAATAATTTTTTTAAAAATTGTTAGTAATAATGAATATTAACTTTCGATATATATATATTCGTAGAAAATATTCCTAATTAATATTCCCTATTTTTATCTGCAAATACTGTTTAATCATGCAAATAAATAAAAAAATCTAATTAAAACTTTTTTAAAAAGCTGCGTTTTCAACAGAAATCCACATCACTTTAACTCAAAGCTATCCAGTATCAGAAAATGGAACCAAATTAATACCAAAGTATCAAACATTTTTTGCTATAATTCTCAAAAGAATTTTTCTAAAGTCTCTATTTTCTTTCTTGCCTACCTCTTATTGAATTATCTATCTTTCCTATATCCTTTTCTACCTATCCACTTGACCATCCCAGAATGATCATCTACCTACCTACCTACCTACCTACCTACCTACCTACCTACCTACCTACCTACCTACCTACCTACCTACCTACCTACCTACCTACCTACCTACCTACCTACCTACCTACCTACCTACCTACCTACCTACCTACCTACCTACCTACCTACCTACCTACCTACCTACCTACCTACCTACCTACCTACCTACCTACCTACCTACCTACCTACCTACCTACCTACCTACCTACCTACCTACCTACCTACCTACCTACCTACCTACCTACCTACCTACCTACCTACCTACCTACCTACCTATCTATCTATCTATCTATCTATCTATCTATCTATCTATCTATCTATCTATCTATCTATCTATCTATCTATCTATCTATCTATCTATCTATCTATCTATCTATCTATCTATCTATCTATCTATCTATCACCTTTCCATTACCTCTACCATCTATATAAAATGCAAAACTATCTTAATCCATCAATCAACTTACATATCTGCTTACCTACCTAACAAATTATTCATTCATTCACTCATTCTTGTATATGCTCACTTATTTAGCTAACAATTCATCAGTTCATCTACATACTATTTAACTATCTGTATACTTACCATAAACATATTCAACCACCAACCTACTTATTTACTTACTTATTTATCTACTCGTCTATGCACTCATCTATCTTACATAAACACATTCGGATATGGATAAGCATGTTTATATATATATATATGTGTGTGTTACAGAATTGTCCAACATACAGAATAATTAACTAGATAATAAATAGTATATAAATAATAATAATAATGATGATTAACAAATTGCAATCTTTAGTTTTTACATAAGTATATTGGACCATAAATAAAAGTGAGATTACATCTTTACTGCTAAAAGTAGGTTGCCTTGGCAACAGTTTGAGATTATTGACTGCTTTCTAATGGTTGCATATAAACCCTTTTAGTCTTGAGTTTTATTAAATGTATTATTTAAATAATACTTATAGTGCAATTTGAAAATTGTAATTGCAATTTGTGATGTGATACTTGACTTTATTAGTCTGCATTCAGAACAGGTTATATTTATCTGTTTAAGAAGGTTTGTCTAAACTTTTTAGTATCAACAATTCCAATCTCTGTGGTCAAGTTGCAATCTTTAGTGTCTATATAAGTATACTGGATGATAAACAAAGGTGGGATTCCACCTTTATTGTTATAAAAGTTGCCTTTCATCAACTTACAAATGGATATATATATATATATATATATATGACAATAGATGGCATTATACCAAAAACACCTTCAAGTGTTTGTTTACATAAACATCAGAGCGAGTATTTCACTATCTCTAACTTAATTTCCACCTTCATATCATGATTTCAAGCTATTTGCTATCATCAGTGAAGGACAGGATTAAGAAACTAGATCTAAAACACAAACTCTGAGCGTTTAAGAAACAGTTTCTATTCAGCTTGCGAGCGTGAATCTTTTAGACACGTAATGTCTTCAAACTCAGCATCGCATGCCAGATAGCAAATAGCTTGAAATCATGATATGAAGGTGGAAATTAAGTTAGAGATAGTGAAATACTTACTCTGACGTTTATGTAAACAAACGCTTGAAGGTGTTTTTGGTATAACGCCATCTATTGTCATAAATACAAGCGTATGCAAATTTTTAACTTGTGTTTTTTGTTTTTCAAAAATGTACCTTTGAGGTCTTTCTTGCAATGATATATATTGCAGAGACTTCTACTATGTGGTGATGCTGAACTGATATCAGACCCATGTAGCTATCTGGCATGTGATGCTGAGTTTGAAGACATTATGTGTCTAAAAGATTCATGCTCACAAGCTGAATAGAAACTGTTTCTTAAACACTCAGAGTTTGTGTTTTAGATCTAGTTTCTTAATCCTGTCCTTCACTGACGATAGCAAATAGTTTGAAATCATGATATGAAGGTGGAAATTAAGTTAGAGATAGTGAAATACTCACTCTGACATTTATGTAAACAAACGCTTGAAGGTGTTTTTGGTATAACGCCATCTATTGTCATAAATACAAGCGTATGCTATGCAAGTTTTAACTTGTGTTTTTTGTTTTTCATATATATATATATACATATCATTCTTATATAATAATACAGTAATATATTTGGATGGACTTTTAAATCAATTGGAACCTGTATAGAGATACAGTAGTTGCATACAGTGTAAATTCGCTTTTGAAGAAAGCCAAAGACATAATTCTCACTGAGTTTGAATACTGAGGTGTAATGAAACTAAAAAAAGGGGTGATATATGGATGAACTAGCCAAAATTGTATCTAAATTTAATGTATAAACTTAGAACTAGCCCATTGGAGGAATATATGATCATAAGCTATATACTTCATTGTGTCAGTCACAGCATCCTACCAGAAAACCCTAAATCTGATCATAGTGAGATTTATTCCCACTCTTCTGGTAAAAAATCTGGACCATTAAAATCAATATTTATTTATGTCTCTTGCTATTTGTTTCAAGTAAACTCAATGCCAGCTTTAACTTGCTCTAAAACCAGCAATTTTTACATTATCATAGTGAATTTATGTTCATTTTAAAGCTTAAAAAGTACTATAAGATGCTGACCTCTCTAGAATTATTTTCTAATAAAAAATCAATAATATTTAAATTTGATGCTACAACAATGAGAGAAGACAGATTTTCCTAAATGATGATTGGTTGGTTATCATTTCAAACAAAAGAAGAGCACCTGTCAATAATTTTCATCACTCCAACTTCTTTGTTTTGATTTTGAAAATAAAAATGAATGTTTTAGAGTGTTTTTAAATATTTTTTTTGACATATTATAAATTATTTTGATAAAATATGCTGAAAATAAAATTATTTTAGAAAAATAACTAAGATTTTAGTAAAAATTATTTACTTTTACATGAACATAAATTGAGAAAGAAAATCACTGATGTATTCAACATTTTCTAATAGGTTACTATTGTTCTTTTTAGGTTCTCCATTATAACATATTTTTATCATTATAAATAAAAAATCATTTTTCAAAAAACTTTTATTCACTTTCAATATTATGACAAATTATTAATTTGCTTTTTACAAACAAAACTAAAATGAATGTAATATTAAAAGATTTAATATATTTTTACTGCTGATTCTGTAATTGACCAATCAAAAGTTTAAAGTTTTAACTCATTCGACCAAGCAGATTTTGTATGATAAGATGGTTAATAACTATATCTGATTCCATCTAAAAAATAGTTAAAGGCTGAATTAGTAACAAAAATTGTAATACTAATTGGATTGACTACACTTGAAAAACTCCCTAAACTTTATTTAAAATCATCAGTCACTGGAAAGTTTTTTATGGAAAGTTTATTTTTTAAAAAATCACTTTTAACAAGTCAATAAATTTGTTGCTATATATATATACATGAAGCATATTAATTGGCTAATTTTTTTTTCTGCAACTGGAAATTGATAAAATACACTTTTACTTTTGCACTTTGACTTCTTATTATCAAATCACATGTTCAGAATACTAAACTGTTGACACTGTAGTTCATATAAATTTAATTTAGTTTAAATGAGAATATTTCTTCTTTATTTTTCTAATTTTTATTAATCAGCAAAGAAATCAGAAATGTTTGCTAATCAGAAATCTGTTTTATCCTTAAATCTCAAGATCAGGTTTTAGATTTTGCTTTTGCTGATCAGTCTGAGATGGGGTTTTTGTAGCTCTATATCAACTGATGATCATTGGCTAGCCAATATTTCAGTAGATGGCTTTAGAGTAGAATGAAAATAATTTCATTTGATGTTGTTGGTGTATAAAAAAACTTGAGAATCATCTGCTTTAGTGCTACTTCATGATTTCTAACTACTATCCATCAATAAATTATTAACTCAGCATAAATGAAAGTTACATAGAATAATTATCACCTCCGGTTTGAATATAAAGCAGCAAAGTTTCTGCTGAGAATTATTTTTAGATTTTAGACTAAAAGACCTATAGAATTCTAAAAACAAAATTGTCATTTTTGTGGTAAACTTCAATTTTGATGACTACTGCCAGAGAATATTTGAAAGCAAGAAAAAATTATCAGTTACAGTAATTCTCTGTGGAATTCTTTCTATGCAAACATACTTTTACAAGTACTTTATAACAAAAAGAAATCTTTTGTAAACATGCGTAATTTTAAACACAAAATTATTATTCGATATACAAAGATACAATTCATTATAATTTATTTAAAATTTAGACATGATGCTCTTTATTGTTTTATACTTAATATCCCTTTTTAAATAATGACAATTGTTTTAAAATATCATTCTTGTAAATTATCTTAAACATTTATGAAATTATTTTGACTATTTTCTTAAACAATATTATTTTATTCATTGGTAAAAGTTATTTGAATCAAAATATTTTTCCCCATTACAGACTTGTTTAAATATAATAAGTTTTACAAATTAAACTAATCCTACCAAAATGAATGATAGAATTGTTACATTTTTTGCAAAGATGTTCTGATAAGTAAGTATCCCATTTGTTATTTTATATTAGAATATTTTCCCTGCTTATGAAATTATTTATAAATAATCATTTTATGTTATTAATTAAATGTTATGTTTTTATTGAAGTTGGCTTTGTTCTTTATTCTGTCAAACCACGACCTTGATATATTAATAATAGATGGTGATCTCATGTGTTTAATAATGGATTCAAAAACTAAGATTTACAACATATATATATTATTTAGTTACTTTGAATATAAAACAATCAACTCACTTCAGCTATGGTGATTCAGCTATGGTATCCATATATAAAAAAATCCATAAACATTAAAGTTGGTGATAATAAGTATAAAGATAACAGCATTAACCCTACTATGATTGAAATGTCAGACTAACATCTTGCCAATTGTGTATCTTCATTCCAAGACTAATGATGTAAAAGTTATTTAATTTAGTCAAAATTACATTCTCCAAAGATATTCCTTGTTATATAGATAGGCTTTGAATACATGCCAGTTTTGTAATTTCATAAAAAACATAATGCAACATGGTGCATAAATTAACCACTGATAATATCTACACACAGACTATTGTTACATAAAAAAGTGCACTAATGTATAGGTCTGATAGTATTATATACATAAATCTGTTTCTATTATAGTATAACTACATTATCTTCTCATATATCTTTCTTGACATTAAGAATTACACTTTATAATTTTAAGGCTATATTCTTCCATAAGAAATAAAAAATAAACAAACATTACATTTTAATGTTTATCATCACTCCATTTAAATAATTATGGATATAACAATTTTTTATTGTAAGAACAAAATCTTTTTATCTGAGATTATGGTTTGAGTGATATACAACTTCACCAACTGTTATTACATTTTAATGTTTATCATCACTCCATTTAAATAATTATGGATATAACAATTTTTTATTGTAAGAACAAAATCTTTTTATCTGAGATTGTGGTTTGAGTGATATATAACTTCACCAACTGTTATTACTTTTTGAAGTTATTCTTTAAGCAATCGTTAAAAAGGAAACTTTACTGAACATATAAATTCATATGATAAAGTTTAGTTTAAAATTAAGTGGTTGTGGTAAGCAAAAATTTCTATTTGCAAAATGCTTGTCACATTAAAAGTTTCAATATATCTTTGGTTAAAACATTTTTTATTTTTTAAAAAATGATGTAAATAATAAGAATTGACATAACTTTTGAGGCAATTTAATCTTGTGAAGTACATCATGATTTCATTGTTAGAAATAAATATCACACTTAACATTTGTGCAGCATTAGAAAACAAGAAATCTCAAGCACTTTATAAAATAATCCAAAATCTCAAACTCCTTCATTTAAAATTTATTGGATCTCCCCTTGATAAATTTTTAAATTCTAAAAGATATGATATCCCAAATGACTATTCTTCCATATTCCAGGTTTTGTTAAAATTACAGAATTATTTCAATAAATTGTAGATGGTAATAACTTTAACTAAAATCTCTAATTTACTTTATTTAATTAATTTCCGAATATCACTTGTAAGCCTATGTACAATTGAGGTTAGGAGCCATTCCAAATTTCTGGCAATTGTTCTTCACTAATGAACAGCACAATTAAAAGCTAAACCACTATACATCACATGATCATTACAGGCAAAACTCTCCATATAGTAGTGCCACTCAGTGCCAACCAGAATAATCAATGGATGCCATAAAGCTTGTGCATAAAATCCTCATCTAGTGCCTACTCATCCAATATTCCCAGACTATATAAGCTATTGAACTTAGATTAAAAATATTGTTTTCAATTTTATTCTCATAGTTTTGTAGTTAAGTAGAGATAAAAGGTGGCTACTGGAGAGTTGCATTAGATCCTAAGATCTAGGTGCAGTGCTCTCAGATCCAAAGCTCCTCACTGATGAAGGCCATAAGCCAAAAACTAGTCTAGGGATATTGGATGAGTAGGCACTAGATGAGGATTTTATGCACGAGCCTTCTGGCATTCATTGATTACTCTGGTTGGCAATGAATGGCACTACTGTATGGAGAGTTTTGCTTGTTTTAATAACAAATAAAAACTAAAAGCCAGAAATAATTAAGAAAATTTTGACATACTACTACAATTTAATGTCTAATCACTATTAAGCATACAATAGATAGCTGTGGAATAAAATAAATAGAATGAGTTGTTGATCCTAATATAAAATTCTAAGATAAGCAATATCATTAATAAAAATTTAAACATTTAAGTGGCAAAACATATTTGTATGTATAACAGTGATTTGCTAAAAAAACAAGATTTTATAAGTCTAAAAAGAAAATTTCTTCGTATCAAATAATAATATTATTTGATCATCATCAATAATTATTTACTGTTGCTTTCTGTGAAATTTTGACACAAATTTCTACAGCACCTCAGGTGATGCATTTATTATAAAGCAGCGATTCTTGTATTACATAAAGAGAAAAGATTTACTAAAATATAAATAAAAACAAACAAATATAGAATTCATTGATTCTACATTAAATTGGAATCTTTTAATTTCTAAGATGTAGAAACTTGATATCGAGTTATTAAATAAAATGCATAACTCAAGTATACAAATAGAAGCACTTAAGGAATCAATAAATGTTCTATAAATATGTTTTTCATTACATGATTAATAGTTTTATAGTTTCATTCAAAGTAAAGAATTATAAGAAATTAAAAATAGATTGTTCTAAACTGACACAGATGTTACTGAAAAAATTGAAGTAAATATATATATAATTTGGCTAATTAAATTAATGGAAATAATTATTTTGATCAACAATAATAAATATTAAGATCTATAATAAAAGTTTTAAAAAAGATTTGATATCTTTTATATTAGAAGAAGGGAAATTGTTTTAATTTTTTTATTTTATCAGATAATGAATTAAAAAAAAAGCCTGAAGAACTCGTGATAAAAATAACAAGATTTGATCAAGTTATTTATATAAATAAATGTATACCCTAGGGGGCTCTGCCCTTACGCCTTTGGTGCTGATTAAGTTCCATCATTCTTTTTTCCCAAAAAACAAAATAAACACATTAATCAATCAATTAATGCTGATTATGATTTTATTCTTCTTTATATACATATATTTACCATGCTCACACTATATTTTATTCTTTTACTAAATGATTCAGAGCTAATTTACTGTTAAGTAAATAATTATTAATAGTTTTTTACTACAGATTTTATAATTCTGCTTAAAAGTTTTATTTTTCCTGCACTTATTTCTGAAATCATATATATATATTAGAAATCTTATAAAAGAGTTGACAAAAATGATCATAATAAAATATTGTTTGTCTATGATTGAGAAGTTCGAGTTCTATTCCCCCCTCTCCACATTAAATAAGACCCTAACTATTTCATAAAATGCAACTTTTTCTTCAATATATATTTAATTGCATTAGAACAAGTTTATTATTACATAAATAATTATTAATACCTTTTCAGAATAATATATTTTTCAAGGTTTGTTTCTGTTTTTTTTTTTTATGAGGGTGGCCATTTTAGTTGCTTAGTAACACTTTATATCTAGAATTTTTAGTGAACTATGTCATTTGGTACTACTTCCATTTCACTTCTCATTTTACAGGTATAGGATATAATATAAAATGTCTCACAAACACAATGGTAGATTTAAGAGCTGAAGTTCCTGAATTTATTCTCCAAGTGAAATATCAGCTTGTTTGATTGCATAAAATTTATACACAGTCTGCTGCTTGTCTGTTTAAATGTTTTATTACTCTAAGTTTGCTAGAGGGTGCAGTCCTGAACATTTCACTGCATTTCTAGTGCTAACTTCCCCCCCCCCTAAAAACTCATTCTAAACCAATTACTTCCTTCTAAATAAAGGATGATGTCATCTGTCAATCTGAAAAAGAGATTCAGCAGTGATTTAAATAGCCCAATGGATTTTACAGAACAGGAAACAGAAGCCATTTGCATGATCAAGCAAACTCTGAATTTCCAATAGAACATGAAAAAACAGCAGAAAAGGCTAGTCCTAAGAATAAAAACAAACAAAGAAAGAAAAAGCAACCTACTAGGAACTTAACCACCAATTTTCACAAAGAAAAAAAAAACTGAACAGGCAGGAAGGATTCCTTTATTACAGCCAAGTAACATTAAAAAGCTTGCAATCTATCCGAAGCTCAACTTGGACAAAGGAAAACAACTGTGAACACCAATTATATGAATGAAAGTGGCTAATAATATGAAGTCACCTCTATTGGTCATACCCTTGAATTTCAAGATGATACAAACAAGTTTGAAGACATGGAAAAGATCATGTTGGTGGAAGAATTCCCTGGATTAGAAGTAAAAAATTGTAAAAATTCTAATGAATTTTTATAAAAAAAAAAAATTCCAATTAATTCTAAGATATAAAATAATTGTTCTAATGATGGGGGCCTTTGGGTTTCTGGCCCACACCCCTTCAAAATCTACCTACCATTAATATAGCTTGTAAAGCATCCTAAGCTAATGCTCTACAGAGGGAAATCAACAAGTGTCATAGGCTAGTTCTCTACAGAGGGAAATCAACAGGTCCAACACTGAAACAATGATGGATCTTCAAAATGATAAGACATTTTTAACATATATAAAATGGAGACTGCAAAAAGTCAACTACCTCTTGGGATTGTGGATCAAGAAACTATAAACAATTAGTCTACAAATTTAACACTACAACACCATCCCAACTCCACAAGTCTTTCCTAAATTATAGTACTGAAAAAACTTCAATCCTGGCAGTAACAAATCTCAACTGTGAATTGTTTTAATTTTCCAATGGAAATTTTTTTGCAATGAGCTCACAAAGAAAAAACTATGGACTAATGTATTTAAACTGCTAAATCATCCAAACGTAGACACATGATTATGGAGTTTCATGAAATATCACAAAAGCAAATCTTCCAGAACTCAATCAAACTTATAGGTAACAAGGTTTTATGTGTGATTGTCATGAATAGGCTAACAACATTTAGTGGCCAAATTTCACAACTGCTATATTAAATTTAATGAGGTAGACCTCTAGCAGCTGCTCAAACCATATGTGACTATGTTTAATTTCTGGTACTTACTGGAAAGAAGAACTAAATACCAGTGAAGACAAATATAGCCATGTTTAACTTCATACTCAATAAAGGGATAACTCCAATTGCCATCCCCACAATGCACTTTGTGGAATCTGCCCCATTAATAATATTGTTTTGAGGCATTCCACTACATTATTTCTACTGCAAATTGAGGACATATCTTGTGAGGGACTGTCCATCCAAGATTTTCCAATCATGAAAAAGAAATTACAAACTGAGTAATGCTCTAAGCAGAAAACACTGTTCCCCCCTCACAAATGAATTTTCAAAAACAATAATAGTATCAGCCCCATATCAATTAAATATTCTAAACCTACCATTAATGATCAATGTATGGTAGCCAGTACTTCTGCATATTCCTCGAGAAGCAGCAGTACATCCCCAAGGTCTGACTCCACTATCACAGAAAACCCCCACCAACAATACAAAAAGAAAAAGGAAATCAAGGAAAACTAATAGAGATACCAGAATTTTTGGAACAATGGGCCTCAGCAGAAGTCTAGAGATACCAGAATTTTTGGAACAATGGACCTCAGCAGAAGTCCAAAGGATCCAACACAAGCTCATAATGGACATCATCAGAAGTCCAAAGGGTCCAACAAAAGCTCATCAGATCACAAATCTCCCAGAGGGATTAGAAAAGAAAAAAATGAAGGCAGATGCACAAGCTGATAAAGATCCAGATCCAGATATATCACCAATGGACTGCAGGGTATATGTGTTCCCTGTTATCAATGTGAAGTAAAGAGCCACAACAGAGGGCATAAAACTGGAAAAGTAAGTCTGTGGTTAAACTTCATACCAGTGGAGATGATCATGAGATAAATGGCAAGGAAGCCAAAACCCATGGCAGTATGACAAGGAAAAAAGAATTATCAATAACCTGACCTGTGATCCCCCAACCAACTCCATACTTACTCACTTAATCTAGTGGCAAATTACTGTTTGTTACTACACTAATCACATGAAGCTAAAGATTGCAGGGTTTTAATGTGCATGGTTTAAATTCAACTAAGAGAATCAATGTTGTTTCTAACTGGATAATTCAATACTCCCCACACATAACATGCTTTGCCATAACAAAATTATATACAACAAAATTATATACAACTTGAAACTCAGAAATATCCAATTAAATTCAACAAACTTGGCTCATTTCATCACTCCATTTGATACACCCCTCTGTCAGGGTAGCTATTCTCATTCCCAATAACTATCCATTCAAATTGTATAGAATAAATTTTATGAATCAACATCTCCTAATTGCAAGCTTACTTCATCATTCCTTAAAGCTAAATGTCATCTTTGTATATCAAGAGAGACATATCAATGATCCACTCTATAATTCATCAAATTTATCTAATACTTGGGGCAAACCCACACCCCACAATAATGTTAGGGATTATAATACCTCTTAACACCCACCTAATAAATACTCTACTAATGGGTGTGCATGGCTTCTTTCCCAGAGATGCATTCTCCTTTTATACAAAACAATATAATACAATATATTACCCTCATAGATCTCATATACTATTCCCATGACTTCCATTTTATAATAGATCTTTTCCTCCAATCTGTTCCTTTTTCTGTTCACCTAGCACTGGTAATTAAATTATCCATAAACCTATTTCCTCAGCCCTGTGTACAGAATTCTACCACTAGGATCTTACTAAAAGTCTCACTCCAGAAGCAATAATATCAATCGTACCTATATCTCAGTAAAATAGATATCACTTCACAAGGCAGAGGCATGGTTTACCTTCATAAACATTCTAAACACAATCATTTCATTCTACATAACCAGAAACAAGGGGCCAACTTCACTTCTTCAAAAGATGGCCTCTATCAACAATATACTGAAAAACATACCTGCAGTCCCTTCCTCAATAGAAATGATAATAAATCTCAAACAATAGCACAAGAATAGTGAGCAAATCATCACAGATTATTTATCTACCAAGAAGTATAAGATCTTCTTAATTTGGTCACATAACTGGTCCAGGGGATTTATATTAGATGAATCCTGAGACACAAAGTTAAACTAAATACTCTGTCTGCTATCAAAATTGGGAATAACCTATACTCTGGCAACAATATGATCAACCAAATTTTCAAATTCTTCAAGGCATAGCCCAAGTGACCAAATCATCATCTATTCCTTGAATCAACAACACTGAACAACAGCATCTCCAAAAATAGATATAAAAACCAAAATTATCCTCAATGCCTGACAGAACACATCCAGGTCTCCATGCTATTCTCTGATTCATACACATTCACCTTGAAAAATTTACTGCTTCAATCATTCAAAAGATGTTCAACCTCATTTCAACCAAATCACTTAACATTGATCATCTGTACACCATAGGACTCACTTAACATTGATGATCTGTACTCATAGGGATGATACTTTTTCTCAAAAAAACATTTTGCCATCTCTGCTTGAGAATCTTAGACCTATCTCTATGACATCACTAATGATTAAGATTATAGAATCAATAGTTAAAGACAAAATTCAGGATAAGGTTCTCCCATTTATATCATACTATCAATTTGCAAAAAGAGTTCATCAACCACTGTGGCAATTGGATTATTTAAAATGATAGTGGACCATACCAGAACTACTGGAAAATCCAAGCCGGTTGTTCTCCAACTAGACATAGCAGGGGTATTTGATTCCATTTGGACTGATTGTCTCCTTCACCAACTGGGTGGGTTAGATATACCAACTGGCATAGTTAACATTATTGGAAATCTCAGTAATAAGAATATAGCTATTTCCCTAAATGGGAGAATTTCATCCTCATTCATGCATACAAATTTCCATTCTGCAGGGCTCTCCATTAAGTATACCTCTCCTCAACAAATCAATCCCCCATATCTCTTACATGAAGAACCTGGTGGTGTTTCTCCCCTCACAAAAATTGAACCCTAAATAATCAAGACACTGCAGACTTTTTCCTTGGAGTCAGGGTTAAATTTTAACATGGACAAATCATCAGCATGGAGGCTATCCCCAGAGAGCACAATCAACTCATCATTTACTGCTAAACTCAAAAAATTTCTAAGTTTGCCAATCTTTAACTTCCCCCTGGCAATGAGGAAGATCATGCAGGATTCCCGTCTCCTCTCCATCAACAAAATAACAATCTCATTATCAAAAGTATACATGTCCCTATTTGCCAAAACATCACTGCCAATATCTTAGTTTTCCCTAGGATTTCCTATTTTATGCCTTTATTTCAAAGGTTCAATAGGAAAATAAATTCCCTGTGGTCAAGACTATGCTGGAAGAGTAAGACTGTGGCTATCAGCCTGAGAAACCTCCAAAAACATTCAAAATTCAATGATCGGTCCCTACATTCCATAAACTCATTTCAATTCCAGCATTCATATAATACAAATCCAAAAATTGTTTCAAAAATTCCCTGAAGCATTACGTTCCACCCTGGCAAACCTGATGGACACCCCTCCATCTCCTGAGAAGTATCAAAATTCACTATACCACTATGCAATCAAATCCTCAAAAAATCAATTATTGGGAGGCATGTCATCCTAATAATAATGATACACCAGATAATTCCCTCCTAGCCTTCTCCAATCATTCCATAACCAAGAAATTCAAGCACTTGAATTTGAAACCAAAATACCCAGACTTCCTAATAAAAATAAACTTAAACACTCTCCCAACATGCTATTTTTTGGTCACCCATAGAGGTTTCTCACACTTAGACCAAGTCTGTGCTTTGTGTTTCAGGGAAGATGATACCTTGGTTCATATTTTCAGCCAATGTTCCTCACTTCATGTTTACAGGGATCTTATAGCCTCCATCCACACAAGTGAAAAGCCATTACTCACAACCCTTATTACCAGTATTACCATGGTGAACTTACTGCAATTAGGAGCTCTAACTTTTTGCTTTTCACCTATTGGTCAATCAGATGTATGATAATTTACAATCCCATAAACAACAACCAATATCAAATACTCATGTCTAAGCTTAAGTCAATATGGGAGAGAGACAAAAGATTAGCAGCAACATTCATCTACAAAATTACATGGGACTTAGATCCATGGACAAATGAAGTATGTGAAACGTTGTTTCTTTATCTATATATAATAAAGCAGGTATGAGAAAAAATGTTTCATTATTCTAAATTGTCACTGACATATTAAAAAAGCTATTTTCAATGAAATTGAAAATTTCAAGAAATGCCACAATATTTAGAAATATCATTCAATGATAATACTATTAAATGTAAAGCAGAATTTCTATTTCATTCAATTTACAATATTAAAGTACAATATAAGATTTAAAGTTTTTATCAGCTATACCTCTCATTTCAGCTCTATATTGTAGCCATTCACCAGATTAAATTACTTAACAAAGTGGTTAGATTGGTATTAATCATACTTGTTTGTCGTATTCTGAAACAAATATCAAATTTAGTGGGAAAGTACCTAATAATTTTACACAATCTGAAATACTCATCTTTACTAAATTTTAATATGCTATACATTTATCAGTTAAATGGAAAGACATAATGAGAGAGTCAGATTGTTGCCAAAATGTAAATTAAAAATATCACATTGTGGAGCTTAAAGATTGATAATAACAAATAGCACTTGATCCTTTCAGTTTATTACAAGAATAAACTTTCACTTTTTGATCTATTGTAAGCTTGAATAATCATTGTTTGACTTATGGTTATGTAATTTATTAATCCTCCTCTATTCACTGCCAGAAGGATACTATATTAACTATAGCTTTGAATATCTTCTTTATTAATAAATACAAAAACTAGACACTAATCAGAGATTAATAAATTGTGTCACTCTCTTATAATCATTGAGCTTACAATAGTTGATAGTAGAGAAAGATTTAGTCATCATGATGGACTTAAAAGTACCCTTTAATATACCCTCATAATCTGAAAGAAGACACAGACCGCAAATAAGTGTTTCTATGACTTAATAAATATAAAATATGATCTTTTTCTATATATATCCCCCAAAGCATACTATTGTAATCTAATTCAATAATTTTGATATAGTCAACTTTATGGACAAAATAATATAAAATAGACCCCCCCCACACACACACACACATTGCATGTCAGAATATTCAATACTTGCCTGAAGGTTTGTAACAATGGTATATTAGATGTGATAATATGTTGGACTATTTCCATCATCCATTATTAAATGTTAAATGTCTAGAAAATTTTAAAATTTATTTAAACTTTTCAAATGCAAATAACTTGTTAGTAATAACACACAAATAAACATCACAGTTTAGTAATTACACATTTGAGTAATATCAGTTACAATATTAACATAGGAGTTGAACTTACACCATTAGATTTTTGAACATAAACTTTTAAAGCAATGCTCTAATAGTGTGAGCTATTTTATTAAAGCCAATAGTCAGTAAAATTACATATACTTATCTATGAGTGTGGGTTGAAATCCTCATGACTTTTTTAATACTTTTTTTTCTAAGAATGAGGTTAATTAGAGGCTTCCAGACCCTATGTATTACAACCCTAGATTGACTTATAGTATTATTTACCATTGTCATATGAGCAACTTTTTTGAATGTTCTTTTTTGAAGCTTTTCCTCTTTATTCAATAATTTTATATTTTCCCAATTAAACATTTGTTCCTTAATACATATGTGATCTATTACTGTATACATGTTTGTTTTTTCTCTTTTATCTATTAATTTGTATTATTTCAATAACTGTTCAACAGGATGACAAGTTTCACCAATAAACTTTCTTCCACATTGATATGCTCATAGATGCAGTTCTTGTGTAAGTACTAACCTGTGTTGTCAATTTGTATATTGCAAACAAGTTGTTTGCATTTTAAAAGTTTAAATTTTACATTTTTTTAGGCATTCAATATTTAATAAGAGATGACAGAAATAATCCAACCCATTATCTCATAGAATATTAGATGTTTGTAATGAAAGTAAGTTATTAATAAAACTATTAAGGTTAAAACAATTTATCGGCAATAGTGCATAATCACTAAAAAATGTTATTTAAATGAGGTAGTTGTAAAAACGTTACTGATAAACAAAGCAACAATTTAAAATGAACTATTAATAAGTAGGGGATAGTTGCCTAAAGCATTCCAGTTATATAAACTATATTTTTGATTTCTTAAAAATCTAATTAATATAAATGGTATCTAGAGGAAAATAGATACCATTTTTGTAGAGAAAAAGTTTTTATTGTGATTTAGTCATTTGAAACAATTATAATGTCAGAAAACAATTAGATGTGTTTGATAAAAATTTTTGAATGTATTTGTTTAGCTGATGAGTTTGTTCTTAACAGAAAAGAGATCCTTTAATTTATCTTGGAGACCTTAAAGGAACCATGTCCACACATTGTTGTCATTGCAGCTGTTATTACTATCTGATTATTCATATAATATATGAACATGGGTGGGCTGCTCATCAATATGCATTAGTCACTGGTGGTGAGTTTATTGACTTTTTACCTCTGAGTTTGAGATGACAAAACACCACAGTCTTTCTTCTCACTTGCCTGATAAGTCAGAATGAATGATTTTTTTTCTAATAGATCTATACAATCATATCAAACAAAAAATAAATCATAACCCTTATTCCCAGGAGGCTATAAAGTAAGCAGACAAGACAGCTGTTAGTGGCTGAAAGTGGGGTGCTAAGAATTCCTGCCATTTAATGATGACTTTTTATTTAGATACTTACAACTGCAGATCACTTTCAAGTGAAGGAGAATTGCTAAGAATTGAAAGAACTGTCTCACATTAAATGGGAAATTATTGAACTTTGTGAAGTTACAAAAAATGTGAAGAGACAATTGATTTAAAAAGTGGACACATATTCTGCTACAAAAGATCAGCATTGTGGAGATTGATGGCTTAGAGTGGCAGGATTACTTATTCAACTTAATGGCAGATACCAAATGCAGATAATTCAGGTTTATGCTCAACAAGTTCTCATAGTGATGAAGTAGCAGAAGATTTTTGTATTGATGTACAAAAGGCTTTTGATCAAACAAACAACATTTTAAAATTGTTATGGGAGACTTTAATGCTAGAATTGGTAAACATATGAAAGTGCTGTAGGTAAATTTGGTTATGGTAATAGAAATGAGAAAGAACATAGATTTGTCGAGTTTGCAAAAAAAGAAAAACTTTATATTATGAATTGTTTTTTTTGAGAAAAAATGTTAAAAGGAATTGGACATGGATGCATCCAAATAAAGGTGCAGCAGAATTAGATTATATTTTGACTAATAAAAACACGTATTTCAAGATTGTAGTGTCTTTAATAAGTTTTATACAGGAAGTTATCATTGATTAGTAAAAGGTAAGATATGTATTAATGCAAAACTAGAGAGACAAAAATCATTAAGAAAAACAATATTTACAGTTGATAATCCTAATCTTCAGAAACATTCTAATGAATTTAAATTAGAATTTACAAATCATTTTCAGGTGTTAGTAGATTTTGAACATGATTCAGATTTAAATGAAATTAATATGAAAATAACTGATACATTTTTAAAAACTGCTACAAAGATAGCTGTTGGAAAAAAAACAGCATAAAATTTCTACTGAGACTAGAAGATTTATGCAGAAAAAAAATGAACATATATAAAAATGATGCATTAAGATGGATTAAATATTTTGAATTTTATAAAATGGTGTGAAAAAGAATTGATAAGGATATAATGAAATATAACTGTGAACTAGCAAGGATAACTGTAATAGAGATTAAAAGTTTCAAGAGTGTAAAATATGAATGCCCAGGATTTTACATGAAGAAATGAGACATGCAATCAAATTTATAAAAAAGGGAAAAGTTCCAGGTAATGATGGAATTATAATCAATATATTAAAAGAAGCAAGTGAAGAAACAGAAAATTTTTGGCAAAGTTATACGTCAAATGTCTAAATGATAAAGATGTAGCAGATGATTGAAAGAATGCAGTATTAATATTAATATTTTAAAAAGGTGATAAAGAAGCTATTAAAAATTACAGACCTATCAGTCTTTTATCAGTTTTATACAAAAATTTTTATCAAAATAATTACAGCTCAATATAGAGAACATTGGATTTCAACCAATCAAAAAAACAAGCTACATTTAAAAGTGATTTTAGTGCAGTAGGACCAATGAATATGAGTTGCCATTATGCTTTGAATTTATAGATTTTGAAAAGGCATTTGATTCTATAAGCACTTTTTTAGTGATTAAAGGATTGGATCATCAAGATATAAACCCAGGATATTGTCATATTCTGAAGAATATTTATAAAAATGCAACAGCAACAATTAGATTACATACTGATACTAGGAAGGGTAACATAGAGAAGAATGTAAGACAGTGTGACTCCATATCTCCAATACCTTTTTGTAGCATTGATGCAAAAAGTATTTTGTGAATTAAAATGGAAAGTTAAAGGAGTAAAAAGTAAATGGAGATTATTTAAGAGATGGAAATAAAAATAAATGTTAAAAATCTAAAGTAATGTTCAATGGATTTTCTCAAAAAATAAAGATTGATTGTGATGAATTAGAAGTTAATAACTATAAATACCTTTGTCAGATTATTACTACAGATGGAAACACAGTGGATGAAATTAATCATAAAATTAAACTTGGGTGGAATGCTTTTGGTAAAAATAACTTAATACTAAAAAGAAATATATCTATGCATTTGAAAAGGAAGGTTTTTATAAATGTGTTTTATTAGTGTTTACATATGGATCTGAGATTTGGACACTCAATAGAAGAACAATACAGAGACTGCAGACTACTCAAAGATGTATAGACAGATGCATATTAGGAGTAATAAGAAGAGATCAAAAATGCAATACATAGGTAAGAGAACAAATGGATGTTACTGACTCTATTGAATGAATTAAAAGACTGCATTGCAGTAGAGTTGGACATATTGGTAGAAGGAAATGATGATAGATGGACAATTGAAATCTTAAATGAAATTCCAAGAGATTTTAAAAGATCCAGAAAGAGACCACAAGTGAAATGGATGGATGAAATAAGAAAGTGTGCAGGTGTGATGTGGAGAAAAGAAGAGACATACGAAAAGATGGATTGAACTTGGGGAAACTTTCATCCTACAGTGGATTGATACTAGTTGATGATAATAAGGATTTAAATAATAAAATTTAATGGTACATTATTAATTTTTTTAACATTAGCATCAATATAGTATTTATTTATATCATTTTTTTTAATATTTTGAGATTATTTTGATTTTTTTAAAAGTTTCCAAAGTTTCTTAACTTGTAACTCTATTAGATTTCTAAAAACACACTGGTATAATTTAAAAGATCTCATTCAAATTTTATCTAGTAAAAATTATTCCCTTTTTCCTTCAAAAATCTCTTATTTTTTTTAATACGATGAAAAAATGAAAAAAAGAAAAATATGATCAGTGGACCCAAGAAGCTATGGAAAAGAGAATAGAAGCATAGCAGAATAAAAGTTTGGATTTAATGGATGTTACAAACACTTTAAGATAGTGAAACCAATGTTTAAAAAGCCATTCAATGGACAAAGTGAAAACAAAATATTTTTTCACAAAATGTCTTAAAAATTGGGCGATTCTCCTAAGTATGATTTTTGAAACAGGCTAATGTGATTTAGAAGATAGGTTTTCTAAATGGCATTGATTGCAAGCAAACATGTTTTTTAGAAAAAAAAATACTAAGTATGCAGATAAGCAACGCATAAGACATTCTATCCATAACACACAAACATTAATTACCACTCAAAGACATCCCAATTAATAAATAAATAAAATTTATTAGTGATATCATCTGGGCAACTCTTACCTAAATAAGAAGATTAACTTTATACAAATTAACACTAGATTTTAACAAAGGTTTAGACTGAGCATATTAATAGATAATCAAAAAATGTCACGTAAAAGAAACTGCCTTAAAAATATCAAATAAATGTATTTAATATGTATTAATATCATTACATGCACCATATATATATATATATATATATATATATATATATATATATATATATATATATATATAGAGAGAGAGAGAGAGAGAGAGAGAGAGAGTCAAAAGCAATATTAGTCTAATAAACTAACAAAAAAAAGCAATTTCAATTTTTCCTCACATATATTTGTTAATTGATAACACATCCTCCACTTTACTAAACAAAAAATCAATAAAATATTCCTAGTTTTTTTAAACAATCTGCATTAGAAATAAAAAAATATTTATTGTGCTACAGCCATCTATTATAATACTGAGTATCCATTAATTACTCAAGATTACAATATTCATTCAAAGCTCCCGACCTATTTCTTCTTTTGATTTTCATTTATGAGTACCTTACAAGAAGTGCTTCTATAGTAGAATAAATAAAAACTGCATTGCATTTTAAAAAAAAAACATGCATGGGAAAACATTTTAATTCCTGAAATTTGCATTTGTGGGTGTTGAAATGCAATTAATCCATATCAATGTAGAATTTTGCAGTGAGTAAATTAAATTCGAGTTTTTAGAAGCTAGGGCTCTTAATTTAATCCAGTACCGTGAATAAAAGCTGAATACAATAATAATCATGCCTCACTGATGTGTTACAAGATTACTAAATAATAATCATATAAATTAAATTAATAATTATTAATTTTAATGCAATATAATGCAATAAAAATAATTTAAAAAAAGTTAATGCTGATAGACTTTAATTTCATGAAAATCATAATTTTTGATACATGTATAGATAAATAAAACAAATAAATTATAAGGAGAACATTACATAATTCCTCCTTCAGCAAATAGTGAAAGTCGAATCATGTTTTTATAATCTTGGCCAACTAATAAAAAAAAAATATTGGAAATTTGCATTAATCTCAACCAAGTGTAATCTGATACACAATTACCAAATAATAATAAATAATAAGTTTTATTACAGACTGCTACATTAAAAAATGCTAAATTTATTTAAAAATTACTCACAATTGAATAATTCAAAATATTCAGTTTTAAATAATGTTACATTTTAGATTACAAGTGTCAAACGTACTCCACCAACATCTTTGGCACCATTCACTCTGGATAAATATAGTAATAATTATCATTAATCACGTATTCAACTAGAGATTGTCTCTCGTTCAAATATACACATTAAATCTCAGTTAATGATTAATATATCGAATTTTTTAAAATTAAACATGCGCATACATGGAGTTATTCACATTTCTTTGTGCCATGTGTAATAACTTTATAAATATATTAAGCAACCTCTGTACTGCAGCACATTCTTTTTAAATCATATAAATAAAGATACAATAAAATAATTAGTGGCAATCATTACTGTATTTATCCAAAATAAATGGTGTCAAAAATGTGGGTGGAGCAAGTTTGATACTTGTAATTCATAATGTAACAATTTACTATTGATAAATACTATACTATAATAAGGATATATATATATTGTGCCCTTTTGTATGGGTCACCATTTAAGTTTTGTGCTAATCTAGTAGAAAATTTTAAATTTAAGAAGTGTTTTAAAAAATGTGATGTTGACTTTGCTTGTGATAATGTTACCATAAGTTTAATTAAAGCAATCTATGAGTGTTTGATATGTGAATTGTGTTGATATTGAGAAAATATTTAAAATGATGATGATTATGATGTAATACTGCATTAATAAATTTAATAACAAATGTTTGAAGCTAAA
Source organism: Epiperipatus broadwayi (assembly GCA_028023455.1). Taxonomy (NCBI): domain Eukaryota; kingdom Metazoa; phylum Onychophora; class Udeonychophora; order Euonychophora; family Peripatidae; genus Epiperipatus; species Epiperipatus broadwayi. Next base: position 10,521,654 of record JAQFVV010006222.1, read on the forward strand.
GTATTTAAAAGACAAGTTTAAATTAGACAAAGATATTTATTTAATTTGAAATATATGTTAAAAGTGAATAAAAATATTTTAAATTATAAGTACTTAAATTGAGATTAATATTTGATTTTAATCATATTAAATAATTATTTTAAAAGCTGATATAATATCTTATTTATTTTAAAAATAAATATTTATTTTAAAAAAGCAATTGTTAAGTTATTTTTAGATTATGGGAAGCGTTTCTTGTATTGTAAAAAAAACAGATGTTGATTAGAGATACACACACACATGCTTGGACGCTTTCTCATAAAGTTGCAAAACTATTTTAAAATTATGTTGTGAAATTTATAAATAATACGTGAGTTATCACGAGATAAAAATAAAGATATTAATGTAGAATATTAAATCTGATTTTTAAAATATTGTCTTAGAAATATAACGTATTTAAAAGATTTAATTTATTTTAAAATGATCTTATAAAAGTTAAGATTTAAATCAAATGAGAAAGAATATTTCAAAAGAATGTTTGATAGATTTGAATAAACGATAGAAATTATTTTAAAATGTAATAATATTAAATATTAAATAAGTCATTATTTTATTTTTAATAGCGTGTTAGTAAATATGTAAATAAGCTAGAAAGTTTGATTGTTTAAATGTACCAATCAGATAAGGAGTTTCTGCTAGTATAAAAGCTGGATTCAATTGTTGAGGGGGGCTCTCTACAATAAATCTTAAAAGTCGATTGTGCTATTGAGAAAATAGCTAAGTAAATTTATAAACGCTCTTAAAATCAGTTGTAAAATCATAAGAGTGTTATTGTATATAATTTTATAATTTTTTAAATGATAAGTATGCAGTAGAAACTTAATAATTCCCTATTGGTCTTCTCAATATCGAAGCTCAGTTTACATACGAATAATCATGGGAACATCATGTATCGTAGAAATATATCAGAAACTTTATGTTAGAAAAATAACAGACGCTGGATTAGTACATAAAACCATGAGATGGAGAAAAGTAGTATTTTGGACTATAAATAGTGTTAAAAAGTTTAAATTACTATTGTCTATTATAAATAGATATTTAAAAGAAATATGAATACTTCTATGGAAAGAAAGTATTATGCAGATTTTTAAAAAATAAAATGTATATCTTAAGTAAAGATATAAGAAGTAGTAATTTTAATAAATACATGCTTTGTTAAGTCTTTGTGCTTAAAAGACTAAATATTGACGATTTGAAAAGGCAAATAGATTATGAATATGATTATTTTAAATCGTAATATAATAAAATTATTATATCGAAGTAATCTAAAATGCTGGACGTTATAGATGGAAAAATAGATTCTTACCTATAGATATATTGTTTTGAAAAATGCGCAAGTAATACATGGACGTCCAAACCAAGCAAGCCAAGTTGATTAAAATAATTTAATGAAAATAATATACAAACTATAAATTAGTTTAGAAATAATAACTTTAAAGATAATATTTTATGAAGAACTGGATCCAGAAAGAACTTATAAACTATTTTTTTAATTTTATTTTGTTTTCTTATGGGAACTTATTATTTTTTTTAAAAAAAAGAACGTTACCATTTTTCTATAAACTTTCAAGAAACACGTGATACAACGGATCAGGAAATAGTGTTCTATTGACTTTATATGTAGGATATTTGTTAGAACTTTTATGGTAGAACAAAAGTCGTCGCTGGAATACGTAATATAATCTTTTATTTTATTTATTTAACATAAAATTTTAAAATATTATTAAACTATTAAAAGTAGGTTAGGTACATTTATTAAATAATAACTTAAAAATAATATAATAATTAATTACATAAATTTATTTTTATAATTAATATAACACAGAATATTCTAATGAATGTTTATGAGTATGAATGTGAATAATTTTTATTTTATGAAGCTGCAAATTCCGAAGAATGCTGGATAGCAGACTGGACATTATTATTATTATGGTAAAAACATTGTATAATGATTTTAATGAATTTGATATGTTTTTCTTTAGATCAACTGAATATTATGTTGTTGTAGAATGAATGGATAGATATTTTATGAAAACACATACGTTATATTGGCAACGAACTTTATTAAAATATGCATAATTTTAATTTATAATATAAACCTGATACAACATTACATAAGAAGCTTAGAAATAATTATATGATTCTTTCATAGATAAATTTTGATATTTTATTATGTTATGATATTGGAATTATATTTATTATTTATCTAAGTAATTATTTTATTTTGCAAATCAGAAAGGGATTTTTAAGAGAAGTCTATTTTTTTTGTATTTTGTTTTATTAAATAAGTTAAGTTACGTTATGGGTAGAGGCTTATATTTAAATTGAAGTTTATTAGGTATAGACAATGTAGTATAGGTAGTTTAGATAATGAATATTTTATTTAAAATTGATGTTTATTTTCTGGAAATTTAGATAAGTTTAAAATATGTTTTATAGATAGAAATTTATTAGAAAGGATTAAATAACACATAAAGTAAAGTAATGATTTTTTACACAGAAAAGAATCATAGAATTTATCTAAGGTAATGCTTTATGAATTTGGAATTGATAAATGATTTAAATAATAATATTTGAACAATAGAGATATATAATGCATATTTGATAAAACATATAACAGGAATTACATTAAGTAAAGTATAAATACAGTCAATTATTTGTTTTACATTATAAAGATACATTAATTTATATAAAGCATTAAGCAATGCTAATAATAAAGTGAATACATGATAATACATTATAAATGGTAATACTTAATTAATGTAGCTATTTAATTAGTAGAGTTTCATTGTTTACACATGCTACATAAATAGTTTTGATATATATATTGTTATTTGTAGTAATTAAAGTACACTACTATTTATTTTAAAAATCTAAGTTTTGAAAACATACTATAATATTATTAGTATAGTATTTAAAGAATGTATAATTGCTTGTTAAGCACATGAATTAGTAACAGTATAACCCTCTTGTATTTGTAATTTCTTATTTTATTTTTGTTTATTTTCCTAAATTCTAAAACTGTAAATAGTGTAAATAAATTTTATTTGAAGTTATTGTAAATAAATTTGTTAATTTGTTTTAAAAGTGTGTCGAGTTTCATTATTTTTCACCACAGCATTTGACATCAGATAATTTGAAATAAACATAATATTTGCACCAAAAAATGAATTTGTTATTATTATTTAGAAATGAATACAATATTTGCTTAACATTATTTTATAAGAATTGATTGACATGAACAGAAAATATTACAATGGTCATAAGATGATTATAATACACATTATAAGAATACAGTATTGTTTAATGCCACAGATTATTAATTATAAGATTTTGATTTATTCTAGAATTAAGATACCATATGAAATAAAAGATATACATATGATTGTTTATTCATTTAATGATTGATTATATAATAGAAATAGATGAGATTAAATTACAATCTAAGATTAATATTATTTATTATTATTATTAAAATAAGTTAGGTGTATTTAAGTTTGATATAAAATCCCACATCATACTTATTTACATGAGTTATTATTATTTTAAAACTGAGAGGAACCTGAGATTATTTAATTATATTTTAAGTTAAAAGTTAGGAACTATTTTAGTATTATTGAAGATAATTTATTTCATTTTAAAGTCATAAGAGTGCTATAGATGTAGTGGTAAGATGATAAGGTAGTGGTAGTATTCTTATGCCATTGAGACAGTATCTTGGGAGATATTGACTCAGTGTAAATCTGCTTATTACTTTGTAACTTTACTTCACAGTCTCATAATTTATTAAATACTTATTTAATTAATATATTCTGGAACTATATTGATTTGGATAATTGATAATAAATTTAATTAAGATGTAATAATATAAAAGTATATTAAAGATAGATATGCAAATTTTGATTAAGCATAATAATGTAACTGAGCTAGTTGTATTTTAAACTATTTTATATATCAAGAAGTAAGGGTACAATATATATATATATATATATATATATACCCTTATATCTATATATCTTATATATATATATATATATATATATATATATATATATATAAGAGACAGTTACCTGGACCAACTGATGAATGCTAGTTCAGCATGAAATGCATCATGGGGTCATTTGTCATTTTATTTTTGTTTATTCATATGATTAGAAAAAAATGGGTGGAGGTTGCTTAATATATTTGGGTAATGATAGATTAAATAAGAATGACATCAATTATCATTATTTATTTGATTTGGTGAATGGATTTTTGAACAGATTAACTATTAACAAAATAATTATAAAAAAACCTATAGAAAATCAAACCTAGTGATAAATCCATGAGTGGCTTTATTTCTAATTTCTTTACTATAGCCACCAATTTGGTAGACTATCCAATTCATAGATTTTTGCCCACATCTACTAAGATCAGTGACAGAAAATTTCCTTTACGAAAACAATGAATCCAATAATCATGAGTTATCCTAATCCTATTTATGAGCTCCAGATGTGTCTAGAAAAATCAAACTGATCTGACTTTATTGTTGGAGCGGAAAAATAAATTTTTAACTCCATAAAAATTTCATTTTTAATGTCATAATTTTTCAATTGTATATATTTGGTTGAAGGTGCAAAAAGAAGTTCTTGACTTAAATCAGTCTTAGATTGTGAGACTATATTTTGAGTAATTTGGAACTCCTTTCCATTTAACAGTTTTATGTATTACAGAGAATCATTTATAGTATGCTAAAGAATGAATATCTTTGGTAAAAATCCAAACAATAAGTAAGAGAATTATGGAAAACATTGATGTTAAAACATATTTTGGTAAATGAATAAATAAAAAAAATAATTGCATTATCACACAGTGAACATTTGAGCCTAATTTGTCACAACAATACAACCAAACAGATATTTCAAACTTTTCATTGGGTAGAATAAACAATACCAATATAAAATATATGCATAGTATTAATTAAGTCAATGAATAAATAATCAAAGAGTTATTGCTTGGGATTTCATAATAATTTTAATTACTAAAAGCGACAAAGTCAAAGCTGTGCTCCATAGATCTTGAGTCTGAGAATTGACCACTTCACCACTGTACTAAATTATGCATCAAGTAATAATTACTTAAATACATTTTTAATGGAAAAATAAACATTATCTTAAAACAAAAAAAATAGAAATCTTCACCAAGTGAATGAATTAGATTTTCTAGATAATACTTCAATACATAAAGAGCTAAAAAAAATTTATAAAAATTACATTACTCTTATAAAAATATAAAACTAAAATAGAAACAAAACTACAACTGTTTTCTTTAGTTAAAAGTTCAAAATCAGTGATTATAATAAAAAAAATGTTTTGACATTATCTCGATTAATAATAAATTCTTATTTAGTACATATAATAGTAGTAGTAGTAGTAGTAGCAGTAGTAGAAGTAGTTGTAGTAGTAGTAATAATAATAATAATAATAATAATAATAATAATATGATGATGATGATGATGATAGGTTTTCTAAAAGTTATTTGATGATCAAGCATATAAGTCATAGGAGATACACCAACAGTTTCATTCAAATTACAAAAATGGATGTTTTCATTTACAAAACTAAAAATAAATACCGGAAACTTTAGCTTTTGACTCTATCATACAACCATTGTGCCAAATTGCAAGGTCATTAAGCACAAATTCTTACACATAGAATGAATGCATAGATTTGGATTTTTAAAATTTATTTATTGCATTCATAAAGAGTTTGATTTGATCCAAAAGCTAAAAGTTACTGTACCAATTCCCAGCAAAAGAAAAAACTCATATAATAGAACTGTTTTGCTCAATCTATCTTTATTATTTAGATGATCCTTGACTTTCTGAGGAATGAGACAATTCTTAAAAAACTTGGGCATTAAAACTTTGCTTGTAAAACTAAGATTGGTGATTAGAATTTGAATAGTACTTAAATAATTCTATATACGTCAATATAATCTGCATCCATGATACTTTTAGTTCAACACATAACTAATACATAAATTTAAAAAAAACTCATAAAGGCTATTCATTAGCCAGACTAATAATCTAAAACTATCTGGAAAAATAAGACATTGATAAGAAGGGTTTAGATGATCTAATTTTGAAAGAACTTAACTTTAAGAGCTGCTAACAAAATCAAAATGTAACCAAATGGAAAATTATTATGAGTGTTTTTTAGAAGATAAATAACACATTTCTAATAGTTTACTTTAAAATATGTTTGATTATGAATAATAGAAATTTTACATTGCATGTGAGCTTCTTTATATATGAAAAAAAATCATGTAAAGCACATTTATCATAGATACTCATGTCATAAGTTTTTAAATTAAAAAAAAGTGTAGACAATATTTTAGATGATTGAAAATTTCCAAGCAAATTTAAAACTTTTTTCCTTGTAAATGGTCGAAAACGTTTATACTGAAAATATTTATACTGAATCATTTATATATATATCAAGTTAGTTTAATAATTAATCTTCATTATTTGACTATAATACTTAGTTCTTTTTACAGCTTTTTTTGATGCTTTGATTGATTTCAATGCTTCTAATACGAGCTGATACATTTTGTTTGGTTTAGCCTTAAAAATAATTTTCTTTTGTTTCCTGTTTTCATTGCATGATTCCAACAAATAATATATGACAATCAATACATTACAATCTTCAAAGAATAAAAATGAATACCTTTTGCTAAACTATATCATTATTAGCTCATTGACCTACTTATAAGAAAATAAATAATTCCATGTTCTCAACAAAGAAAAAACTTGCACTATAATTTTAATAAAATAATGATCAATATTTAGTAAAATAACTTCAAACTTATTCAACCAATATAAAAGCGTATCTGATATGCTTCTTCTAAGTTCTCTTTTTAAAAGGTGTGATAACTAAACAATAAACTATTACATTCAAACTACAATAACTTCATCATCATCACAACTAGTATGCCATTTCTAACTAATATAAAGTCGTAATAAATGTTTGCAAATGTATTATTCCTATAAAGATCTTGGCTATATTGTTTTATATAATTATCTTAAAACCTATCTTTAATTTTATTGTTAATTTTGTTTTTTATTTTTATGAAATTAAAGTAAGTATATTGTTTGCAATGGCTTCTGCTAGTAAAAAAACTAATAACAATAAAATAAAACCCATAAGTAGATTTTATAGATTAATATCATTACATAAATATTTTTTTAAAAAATAAATCAAAACATTTAATATTGTTTAAAGCTTAATATTTGATTTGTTGAAGCATTATAAACTTACTTTACTGTATGAATATTCCTGTTTCTAAAAATGCGTATATTAATAGTAAAAATAAGTGAATGTTTGTTGATAAAGTCAAGTAACATTTAAGCAAGAGAATTGATAAATTGTGTTTTTAGGAGCCACTTTGGCGATTGGCACTGAATTCTTTCAATAACTACCCTTTATTTACTACTCTTTTGTTTACTTTGGATAATTTTTTTTTCTAAGTTTAGAATCAACTCAAACTTAAATTTCATTGCAAATATACTGCGTATGCGTATATATGTATTGGGACATAAATGTCTCTATAATACACATTGTATTAAGGCTAGAATAGCATATATGTGTGTACATATATTTGTGTTAAACTAGCACACGGACTAATTGCAAATAAATGAGAAACGGATGTATATGGCATTTATAAATTGGAAATATGAATATAAAACAAAAAAATCTAAATAAGAAAGATTAAATTCAAGATTTTCAGTACTGGTCCTCTGATTAATTAAAGATTGTTTAAGATTCACTCCCTTCTATTTTTTATTTGAAGACATAATGATAATTTCAGTCATATTTTCTCTTTTTGCATATGATATCATAATCTTGCCTATTTATAAACATTATTGGATGTAATATTTCTTATTTGAATTCCATTTTTAAATGGAAATGAATTTTAGTTAAGACATTATAAAAGAATGAAAATATATCTTAAAATTGAAAATTAAATTTATTTCATTGGTATTAGTCAATGCAATTGTTGTTATCCAGTAAAAACAGCTTAGCTTTATGTAATTACATTTAATCATGTATTTTTTTTTTTTTTTTGGCTTAAAATAAATATTTTACAAATATGTTGCAGAAGTAAACTTGTGGTTAAGACCTATAGAGGTCCTTACTATCGCATTTTTATGCGCACATTCTTGAGATTACAACCTTAGTAAATATTGCTTAAATATATAAATGAATTACTGTTAACTATATGAATTTTCGGACATTTAACACAGAAAAGGTAGACATGTGTTTATAAATTTTAACATTTATTTATATTTAGCAAGCTATCAATAAATTATATTATAATCATAGCTCTTTGGGATTTTATTATGAATGGTTTTTATGAATATTGATATCTAATTTTGTATTTAATTATTTAAATTTATTGTTTATGACTGAAATACTTTTAAAATTCTTCAGACAGCCCACCTTTATGAAAGAGGGATACTGGTATCTTTTTTGTTTTAGAGCCTTATTGTTATTTGTGTTCAAAAAGTAGGCTTTCTGAAGAACTTAAAATATATTCGAACAGCAAACAGTAAATTTAAATAATTAAATAAAAAATATATCAAGTATACATAAAGACCATCTATAATAAAATCAAAAAGAGTTATCTTTTTTTTGCTCATGTGTCATAGCATCAGCCGGGAAGCTAACCCGGTAATCTGGGACAACTACTTGTAAGGCAGCTGTTCTGACCTCTCGACCACCAACGCTTGACTAAGAGTTATAATTATGATATAATTTATTAAAAACATGCTAAGCATGAATAAAAGTTAACCATGTCTATCTTTTCTGTGTTAAATGTCCAAACATTTATATAATTAACATTACAATAGTACAGAAAAGAGATAATTCTAGATATCAAATAAATAAATTATTGAAAATTATAATTTTGTTTCTAAAATATTAAAAGCTAAAGGCATATTCAGACTTATCTTAGGTCAGTTAATCTACCAATCATTGATGCTGTCAGCATCTTCAGATTATAATATCACCAATCAAGGCATTGTTGGCTTTCTTTCATGTCGACAATTTGCATATTTATATGAGTCTGTATGATCATGATGTAGTGAAGAAAAGTTGAGGTGATAGTGCTCCAAAATCAGCAAATTTATAGTGATTAAATTATAAATCACTGATTTTGACAAAAGCAATATGTATTTTCTAATTAAAATTTAAGTAAGATGTTCTGTAATAATCCTATTATTCAAGATTAAAAAGAGAGGTATAAACAAGCTATTTAATTAAAATTTGTTTTGCTAAAAAATAAAAAGTAAATTAAAAAAGAATATATTTTATATAGATTAAATTAAAACTAATTTGTTATTTATTAGAAAATTAATTGAACTTATTTAATGGGTTGTTTTCATAAATATGAAGCATCTATTGTATAATTATATCCTTCCACAATATATAAATACTGAGAAAATGATCAATATTCTGATTTTTCTTTTTCCTTGAAAAAATGTTAACATCCTACTGGAAGTCTTGATGTTAAGATCAGCAAAAATTATTAGAATTCAATATCACCTTTTATGCCATTTGAAACAATAGGGCTGAATCTATGTCTTAAAGGATTAGCAAAACAAATATACATTGCTAAAATGAGAGATCATCATTATTATCTTCCATAAATTGGAGTTATGTACCAAGGTAAATTAAAAAGCACATATTGTAATACAAATATATGAAATAAACTTTATATATATATATAATACACAAATCAATATATATATATCAAAATACAGTACAATTTATATAAATTATATTCTTTTAGAAGTACTTTCGACTATACACTTTGTAGTCTTTATCAACTATATAACATTGAATAATCAAAACGAGACAACCCTTGACAATACCCATAGTTCAATTCAGATTTCCCACAATTCTGTTATCTTAACATTTGATGACTGGCGATTCATTAACATTTGACGATTTCTTGAAATCAACATAGCCTCTTTTATTTTACGTTTATTATGACGACGTTCAATTTGAATAATTTTCATATTTTTATAATCAAATTTAAATCCATATTGACAAGATTTATTATGATCAAATATAACAGATGATGAAGGTTTATTTACATCTGTTCCATATATTGTGAAACGAATACAGATATCAAACTTTATTTATTACACACACACACACATATATATATATATATATATATAAGTAAATTAAAAAGCTTTATTGCAAATATGTAGTGTATGTTAAGATATAGTAGGAAAATCAATTATCACTTGGAATTTCATAGTAATATTATAAGCAGATGAACACTCTAAAAAATATGATATTCTTACCACGCAGCTGAATACTGATGCACATTTATAAGAAGATAATAATTAACAACAGAGATATCTGCACAACAGTAAATATCTAACAGAAGTTATTATAGTAAGCCATAGAGCAGTGTTTAATTATAAATATACAAATACAGAATAATCCACTGTTGTTGTAATCTACTTTTATGATGTATATATCAGCAGAAAACTTTAGTTACCTAAAATTAAGCAAATTCTAAATACATACTGCTAAAAATAATTTTTTACTTTTTTTAACATGAAAAATAATTGTTGCACTGTGATTTTGTACTGAAAGCAAGATTTGTATAACTTGAATTTATTTAAAAAATATAGAAAACCATAGTAAACTTTTTATTGAATTGAAAATCTTGAGCTGTAAATGAAAAGAATTAACTTAGCCAGACAAAATACTAAGACAATCAAGCAAATACAGGATAAAAGCAAGAAATCACTCATGGTTCTTGATATTGTAAGGTAAAACCATTCATTTATTGTTTATGTATATAATATTTAAATACAAATATATTTTCTATACTGAAACTTAATGAAATTAGAAGAGATTTGAACTTAGGCTTTCAATCTCCCTACATCTATTCACTCCATCTTATACAACTGATACTCTTGACCATGTACATGTGAAAAAGATAAATGATCTCCAATATATGCACTTTGTACTGAACCAACACTCTTTAATTGGTTCAGATCATTATCTCACAAACATATATGTAATCAGTGTTCAGTTTATATTAAGATAGCAAATCTTAAAACTTTAATGAATAGGCTTCAATATTCTCCATTCTTCAACTCTTCAGTCACCCATCCCTCTTCTGTGTATTTAAATGGACATGTTAAGGTCTTATATGCAAAGCATCAGAGTGACATGAAGTCAACGTGGCATAACAATAATATTAGCATCAACAATTCTTAGATCATTCCATCATCAGAATTTTAATGATATGAATGAGTAAATAGTTGGAGAATGGAGAAGATTGAAGCCTATCCACTAAAGTTTGAAGATTTGCTATCTTAATATAAACTGAGCAGGGATTATATATGTCTGTAGGAGATGATGATCTGAATCAAGTGATGAATGCTGATTCAGTATTAAATATGTATACTGGAGATCATTTATCTTTTTCACATGCATGTGGTTAGTGTAGCCAGTTGCATAAGATGGAGTAAATAGATGTAGGAAATTTGAAATTCTGAGTTCAAATTCCCTCTAATTACCTTAACTTCAATATAGGCAATATACTTCTATTTAAATATTACATATTCATCCTGTATTCTGTCCATTCCTCTTCTGTGTTTTTAAATGGACATATTTAGATCCTATACATAAGGGGTCAGAGTTAATTAAAGCAACATGGGAATGACAATAATACTGACATCAGTAAGGGCTTTGAGAATTCTGTCAGCACATATTTAAATGATATGGATGGCTGAAAAGGTAAAGAGTGGAAAAGATTGAACACCATCCATTAAAGTTTGAAGAATTGTTATCTTAATATAAACTGAGCACTAATTATATATATGTGTGTGTATGAAATGATCTGGACCAACTGATGAGTACTGGTTCGGTACAAAATATGTATATTGGAGAACATTTATTTTTTACACATGTATGTGGTCAAGTGTATCAGTTGTATAAGATTGAGTAAATAGATATAAGAAGTTTGACAGTATGAGTTCAAATCCCTTCTAATTACATTTAGTATATAAAATATACTTGCATTTAAAACTTACATATCCATCTTGTATTCTACCCATCCCTTTTCAGTGTATTTAAATAGACATATTAAGAATCTATATATGACTTAAAGTCAACATGAATATGACAAGTGAGCAGTCCATCATTAGATTTTTAATGATATGGATCGCTGAAGAGTTTGGATGATAAAAAATATTGAAGCCTATCCATGGAAGTTTGAAGATTTATTATATTAATATAAACTGAGCACTAATTATATATATGTAGAAAATGATGATTGGGATCAACTGATTAGTGCTGGTTCAGCACAAAATACATATCTTTTTTACATGTATGTGGTCAAGTTTATCAGTTATATAAGATAGAGGAAATAGTTGTAAGAAGCTTGAAAGTGTGAATTCAAATCCCTTCTAAATACACCAAGTTCTGTATAGACAATATACTTGTATTTAAATATTATACAGAAAAAGAATCAGAATTAAAACCAATTCTTTTTTTATGTTGCACTTCAAGTATACAATATTCAAATATGTTTAAAAATACATATATACAAGCAACAAAGATTACAAATTATAAAATTATTATATAATAATTTTATAATTTGTAATCTTTGTTGCTTGTATATATGTATTTTTAAACATATTTGAATATTATTATTTAAATATTACATATTAAGCCTGTATTCTGCCCATTCCTCTTTTGTGTATTTAAATGGACATATTAAGAACATATGTGAGGGGGTCAGAATGACTTAAAGTCAACATGGATATGAGAATAATATTGGCAACAACACATTGAGCAGTCCATCATCAGATTTTTAATGATATGAATGACTGAAGAGTTGGAGGGTGGAGAATATTGAATCCTAGCCATTAAAGCTTGAAGATTTACTATCTTAATATAAACTGAGCATGGATTATTTATATATATGTGTGTGGGAAATAATGATCTGGACTAATATTGGAAATCATTTATCTTTTGCATGTGTGACAAGTATATCAATTGTATAAAACGGAGTAAATAGATATAAAGAGTTTGAGAGGCTGAGTTTATATATATATTTTAGTGAATCTTTTAGATGAAAATATTTAATATATGGAGTTATCCATTTATAATTGCTCTAAGAACAATAGCTAATAAAAGCCAACCGCCTGAGGGCAAGAGTTAAAGTTATATATATATATATATATATATATATATATATATATATATATATATATATATATATATATATATATATATATATATACACATTTACTTTTGTTTAGTTACTAATCTAGAATTAAAATAATTTCTGATTCATTTGTTTTAAGATTTTAATCAAATTTATAACATGATTGATAGTTAAAATTCTGTCAAGTAAATGTAATCAATTTAAATAAATTGTAGAATTTAAACATATTGTTAGAAATATAAATACATTAGTGTGCTGGATAGGAAAATATTTAGAAAATTATTATTCTTGAAAGAATATACATTCTAAGTATATTAGATAATTTTTTATTTGATTAAAAATAATTACAAGATATATATTTGAGCTAAACAAAATACTAGTTTATTTTAGTGGAGAAACTATATATATATATATATATATATATATTCACAATTATTATTATTGTACATCTACAAATATCAGCATAAATATTTTAACTGCCATTTGGTCTTAGAGTAGATAAATACTAAATATCAATAAATTGTTCTTAATTGAGATTGCATGTTATAATTCAATAATGTCTTTTATATATCTATGTATAATTTGACAAAACTGAAACTCATCAATTAATCCATTCTAATTCTAACATTATTTATGTTCATTGGTAATTTCAATCCAGGCCAACGAAAAGCACGGTATGCAAGGCATGAGGGTACCGAGACAAGAAGGATGCAAAACCGGTGCAAATTAAAAATACATTTTTGCTGTTACAAATATTAATTAATTTATGAATATTAATTAATATAACTTGATACATTATTTCTACAAAATTAGAAAATATAAACATATTAAAACAAACAATCACTTCTTGAAATGTGATTTGTCAGTTATGTTTTCTTATACTGGGTGTACATGATTCACATTTCACATCACATTGTTATGTAATGTGAAAATGGAACAGTCCATTTTACTATTACTATACATGCTTTTATATTTATATATTGTTGAGAAATGAAAAGTCAAAGAAGCTTTTTACATAGCAAATGATCTCAGTGCCATTAATAGAAGAGAGGCATGCTTTGTTCTCTCCAAACAATGGACTAACTAATTAAAAATTCCAAGCTCATTTGCATATGTGTACAATAAAACACAACAATCTTCATTCGTAAAACTATGAATATGAGATTAGAATACTAAATCTTGAAAGTGCTAAGCAGACATATTAAACATTATAGTATAATTACAGCTTCACTAATGCATGTGAAAAAATCGCATATGTATAATTACAATTTTTATTGGGGTAGAGAAAAACAATTTATTAAATAATAATAAACATAACTTCAAAATTTTTATTGGTTTATTATAAAAACAATATCTTAAATTTATCATATTAAGCAAAATTTAAAAAAAAATCCAAGATGTCTGCCCTGTATTTTTATAGTGTTTGAAGTTCTTGTAATAATTCTGGAAATATCACAGGTTTCTATTTAGTTTTAAAAATAGCCAAAGTTAACTTTAAAAAGCAAAAAGAGGAAAATCCATTAATAAAATATCTAATATTTTATACATGTGAATAAATTACTTAAAATAAGATCAATAAAGCAATATTTATATATTAATGTACTCATAATGGTAAAACTATTTATAGTAGTGACATAAACTTTTACAGCAATAATCCAATAAGAATGTGCATGTATATTTAAATATAAATGAACACTATTTTAAAATATTTAGGTAAAGTTATTTGAAATAAAATCTTAATTACTGTGAGAACAGTAAATAAATAATCAAAATATTTTATTATCTGTAATATAAATATTTGTTGTAACATTGTGATTTATATATTTTAATTTAGATGGGATTTGAACTCAGACTTAATCTCTTCTAAATTATATTAATTTCAGTATAGACAATACATTATACTTATATTTAAATATTACATATTTAATTTTATTAAAGTATAATATGTTATTTAAATGTTTTAAAATGTTAAGTGCATACCTCTCAACTATCTAACAAATAAATAAAACATCTGAAAAATATTCATCTCAGTAAAATGCATTTAAAAAATTGAAATTTAAAAATGTTATTGATATAGAAAATTATAAGCTACTTTGCCAATGGTAATACAACAAAAGTTATTTACTGCTATAATTTAAAGCAAATATTTAAAAAATTGGTACACACTTGCATGTATATGTTTTAACTCAGTTTTAAAAACTGGTAACAATGTTGTTTGTAAACAATTTTCTTAGAAATGCTAGAAAATTTCACTTGTCAGGAAATTACTAATTATTCACCCTACACCTATATAAATGAAGAAAAACAATTTATTGTGATTTTCTTAAAGTTTATCATATAAATAAATTGATTCAAAAGATAAAATTTTGTCATCATTTATTGTTCTACCAGATCTAATTCTTCTTCATCCTCTGTGATTTTATAATTAAAGCAACAAAGATTTTCAATCATTTTTTTTTAAAAAAAACATTCTAAGATATTTCGCCAAAATAAAAATAATTGGAATTTCTAAAAGACTTTAATTGAAATTTAAATTATAAAGAATATTTGTTTTTATTTATTAGATATATATTTGCTTTCTTGAAATAAAGACAAGAGGAAAGTTCAAGCAAAAAAAGAGATTCTATAGGTAATGTCACCAAAATTATATATAATATTATAATTTCAATATCAAGACTTAGTACACGTGCAATTTGTTTAAATGAGAGATTATTAATTAATATTATTATTTATCCATAATTTATGCTTTATTGGTTTCTAAAATTGTTTATGTTGCTACTATTAAAGGCCATAATATATCAAAAGAGTAAGTGTAAATGATTATATTTGATAAAAAATACCCCTTTTGTTTGTCAATATAGATATGTTAAAGACTGTATAAAGATTTATATAGTTAATTACTTTTGTCACAATAACACTGACATATAATTAATAATATTTTTTAATTAAGTAAAGCTTCTAGCAACATATGGCATAGTATTTTATTCATAAATGTTAGCTTAGTTAAGCATCTTATGCAATAAAAATTTATTTTCAAGTGAATTACTTCAATTCAAAAATGTACTTGATGTTCTAACATATTCATAAAAATGATTTGACTGTTTCATATCCAAATTTGAGCATATCATTCAGAATACTATTAACTCTTACTACAAGTGTTGCCAGTGGAAAAGAGAAAGATCATTTTCAAAATTAAAAATTATAAAAATATTGGCTGGTAAATTTGTCAGTGATAGCTAAGTGTGATTATGTTGTATCTAAATTTAGTTCTGCAAAGGCTTGGAAAGTAAATTTATAATTATGTAATAATTTTTTTCATTGTTATCTTTAATAAAACATTAAAATGCATATAAAATCACATAGAATATGTTTTATTTTTTTGGGGAGGGGGAGAGTGGCACCAAATATTCTTTTGCATAATGGTGCTGATGATCCTTCCTCTGGCACTGATTTTAATAGTATTATTATTGTTTCTTTTCTATATCAAATAAGTTGCAATTCTTTGATTATTAATTATTCTGGGCTGATAATGATACGTTTCTATGTGTGTGAATTCCATTGTAATTTTTATTTAATTATGCAATTGGTGCTATCTATTATTTTTACTACAATTTCTTAAAAATGCCAAAAGTCATCTTTTTTTAAAAAACAATTCAAATTCATTATGACTTGAATTAACTATGCAGCATATTATATGCTATTATTGTATATTGTAATGGAATAAAATCCTTGTTTTTACTTCACCGTCGAGTGGTAGTGTACATTTTAAATTGTATTTACCTTTTGCATAAAGCACAATTTAAAACGTATATTATAATGGTAAATATATGAAATGTTATTTTTGTCAGGTTATCTGGATACCTGATGATATGTAAAGTGAAATAATACATGGATAATGCACCAAAGATATTTATATTTCCAATTCTGTGTAAAATTGTGATACAAAATACTTCATTTTAATATGTTAAATGTCACAGAATAAATAATATATCATTTAGATTATAGAAGTTTATTCAATTCTATTTACTTTTGGATTAAATCTATAATTATTTGCACTAATCAAAATTGCAAGTTATTCTATATGCATATATCTCCAATTCTTAAAAAAACCATTGGTAGATTTAATCATTTAGATTTTAATAATTACAAATCGATAGTTCTTTTTATTAATGCACATTAATTGATGACAACTTTGGTAAATAATCAAATGCAGCAATGTTATTATTAATAAAAACAATAGAACATATTGGAATATATTTTAATTGCTAATATTGACTTAAACATATGTTTGGGGTAATTTAAATACAAGTTATTGGATAAGACACACATCAATATATCATGAAAATCTTGTGAATCGAAGCATTCATTAATTGTATAGTAATTAATAATCAAATAATATTTTGTTAAATATAAATGATTAATACATCATTTAATATAAATAAATTAAAATGTGTATATATATATATTTTAATTTAAATATTAATAGATTTTATTCATGATCTTTATATCATTTGTTCTTACAGTCCAAGTAGTGTTAATGTGGATATTTCATGACATAAAGCAATATTCAAGATTTTCCTCCAGTGTACAGTACAAAATAATATAAACAAAGCATGATATTTCCAATGGCTTATATTGTAATCAGTTTCTTCTTCTCTAAATTACATTTTATTGACCTAATAGATTGGGAGGAATAGACTGAAGTGATAATCCTTTTTAGAGAAATCCAATGTTTTGTATAAAATCTTATTCACTCTTGTCAAGGGTATGGTTTGTTGTGCCCAAGTAATAACAAAACTGTGATAAATGAGTCTTTTCATTAGCTATTGTTTTAGAAAAAATTGTCCAATCATAGTTAGAGAAAAGTTAATAAAAACTTCTGTACTTTCTTTTGTTTTATGATTTATTGATTTTTTAAAAATATAGAAAGAAGTGGAAGAAATAAATAAAGTAATGTATCTTTATAAGACATGAATGTGCTAGAGTTTCATCACAATTATGTAAACTGTTAAATTTAGTTATCAAACTTTAGAGCATGGATGAGTAATGTAAAAATTAAATTCTCTCTTAGAAAGAATTCTTTATTATATAGCAAATTTCATAGTTTATCTGGAATGCATAAACCTAGGGTATGACTGAGATCTATTGTTTATGCAACAAGTTTTTCTGCACATTCTTTAGCTTAAGTTTTATACCAGTCATTGCATATTCCATTCTTATAGAGATCTACTATTTTGCCATTTTCTTCTTTTTCTAAGAATATTTTTTGAAAAGTCAGTTGAACATAAAATACAAAAAAAATGCAGAAATGTTGGTGTTAATCTCTTTCGAACAATGATTAGATAACTACCTGAAAAATTATCTAATGAAAAGACATTAATTTACACACAGTCTTGATATTAATTGAGATACAACAGTTGTAGAACCCTGGATGTCTACTTCTATACTAAGGATTTCTGTATTTTTGGATGGGATATTTTTTTAAAGACTTCAAACAGAATTCTGTAATTGCTGAACAGAATTTCTCATTGCAGAAGATTGATATATGGTTTGTCCCAAAACATATTTTGTTTTGTGACTTAAAGAATTGGAAATGTCATAACTACATATAATCCTTTTCATTTGATCCCAATATTTCTATATTATAATAGAATCCATAAATATCATTCACCTATTTTCTCAACAATTCTTTATAAAGAGGGTCTAAAACATTTTTGTTCTTTTCATACTTTTTCTTCTATTTTGCTTCACTTGACTCTATTTTTGATTTATTTTTATTATCAAAATGTACTTTGAACAGAAATGATATGTCATATTAATAATTCATTTAATACAATAGTTCTTGTTGAACAGATAAATTAAGCTGTGTTAGTTCCAGTTAGTATGTAAATACTCTAATTGGCATAAGTCAATCACTGCTACAAATAGAAGTATGAACTTAACTGAAAGCTCTTTGATTCCTTTCCATGAACTTAAAAAGTGACCAAGATAAATTACTAACATTCATATCATCAGTGCATCTATATTATTCTGTTACAAAGAAGAATATAGTGTCAAATACTTTTATATATTCAATGCAAAATGGCAATTCATATTCAATGGTTATTTGTAATATATATCTTAATTCTTTAAAGACATGAAACCAATCAACATTTAAATAATACCAATAACAATCAACTATCTCAATATTCTGTCAAGAAAACCTCCTTTAGACAATAAAGATAGAATCTTAATTCTTGTATGTGATTTACTACATTGCAACCATTTTAAAAACAGCTTTATTTGATTTAATATAATATATCAATCACACAGTTCTTCTTTCCAAAATAGTTCATAAATATTCAGTATAGAAATAAAACAAACTCCTTTTTTTTAAAACTTGCTTTTTATATGACTATAATGATAAAAAATTAAATCCAACATTTCGACTATTTCATATAGCCTTTTTCAAGGTACACTACAATAAAATAAAATTTATATAATAATAAGTATCACATATTCCAAAAAAATAAAAAAAAATAAAAATATTAAATTAAAAATTACAAAATATATTCATAACCAAAAATTTACCTTATCTCCCACTCCCCCTTTCTATTACAAACAACCACAACCTAAACACAAATATTTCATTTCATTTTTTAAAAAAAAAAAACTATATACACTGTATATATCCTTTAAAATATTTAATTAAAAACCTATTATTTTCTTTTCTCTACTTTATTTGATTAAATTGAATCTAATGTTCCTTGTAAATATCTTAAAATAACTGCTTAGATTGCCATCAATTTGTCTATTTCTTCATTCCCTTTTAAACTATGTGCAATATATTTCTCAATTCCTGAAGTTTTCTTAACTTCATTTATTTAATTTAAGTGCATGTCTTATTTCTTCATTTAAATACTTAGAAATGTCACAAGATATCATAAAATAAAAAGTTACTTTCTTTTCTTATTCTTCATTGTATCATATCTTCCCTACAATTCACAGTATTATCCATAATTTTAGCAATAGTTTTATTTTTTTTCCAATGTTAAAATTTTATTTTATATTTTAAAATTGTTTCTTCTCTTGTACATCTTTCATTGTCATTTCATAGTTATTATTCTTATATCATCCTTAATATTTTCAAATTATTTTATTTGAATCCAGATATTAAATTCTGCATAAGTCACTTTAGAAACTGTCACATTTATTTGATCATACACTGTCTTCTACGGATTAAAAATCTACTGGTCCTAACTGCTTTATTTTCTATACTATCTTTGTAAATTTTGGTACTACAATGTCAATATATTCTTACTGATTTCTCAAATGTGAGACTGTCAAAGTTTTCTTGTATGTACTCCTCATATTCTGAAAATTTAAGCTAAAAACTGTTGATGCTGTTTTGTTTAATAATCTCTGTCTTTCTAATTTTGCATTAATGTATGTTTTATACCTCAAGATAATTGATTACAATTTTCTGCTTTAAATCCATTTAGTTATATTATAACTAGCCTTGAAACCTAATTTCTCTTAGTCAAATAATAATCCAATTCTCTTGTACTTTCATTCGGATGTTTCTACTTTGATATTTTCTTTTAAAAAAAGACACCATTCAATTTTTCTTTTTCTAACAATTCCACAACTCTAGGACATCTTTAATACCAGTTTCATTAATAAAACTTACTAGCAACAATTTCATATTTTAATCATTGTTTAATTTTATAATTAAAACTATAACAATTTTGAAATATTTTTTGATTTTGTCAATAAAATTCTATACATATATATAAAAATCTATTTTTCCATCAGAATTAAAATTTCTTAAGAGATAAACTTGGATTATTTGCATTTGGTATCCCTCATTTTGTAAAGATAACAACTAATTCTGCCATTCTAACTAATAACCCATTACTTTTATTCTTTATTTACAGTAATGTATATACAATGTTTGTTTTTTATGGCAAAGCACAAGCTTACATTTTCACCTCAGTTGTTTATTTACTTTTCCTTTTAACCCCCCCAATAATCTAACAAAAACTCATATGCATATCCACATCCTTCATTAAAATTGATTCATACTTACATATAAAAATGGCAGAAAAAAAGAATGAAAATTAATAATCATTTCATTAACTCTAAAATAACATTTTGTAGAATTAATTGAGCAATATTGTTTGATACATTGGAAAGATATATATTAGGAATTTGTATAAAAAATAGAAAATGTTTATAAAATTTAAAGGAATATTTTCAGAAAAAATAAATAAAAAAAAGTGTACAATATATATATATTTCTCTTGCTTTATATAATTTATAGATAGCAGAATTGTTAAATGATTATTTTGAAGATACCAACTTAACATAAGAAATAAAAAAATTCATTGTATTATCTGATATTTAACATTTGTGGAAGAGATGTAGTATTGATAAAGATTCTAAAAAATTTTGGAAGAAAATAAATGCCAATAAAACCAAAGCAATAAAAAATTAGTTGTGCACTGGAGAGAAAGTTTTATAAAACAGGGCAATGGTTTCAAATGCAGTATTTCTCTGCATATCTGCCAAGTCCATAACAGTTAAAAAATAAATAAATACAATGTTTAAAAATTAGATTTTAATAGAAATATATTTTAAAAATTTTTCACAGTTGTTTTACTCACAATATGTAAAAAGTATATAAATCTACCTATATTTATATGTATAAAATGTACATTATAATGTGAGTCACTATTATTCAAGAATATCTTTTCCTAAGACATGATTTGAAACTAAATATCCTAAACATGAATGAGAAGTGGTAATAAATTTGATAAATATGATAAAAATAATAGGAAATAATTGGAATAAAAACATCAATAATTAAATCAATTAAAAATTAAAGAAAAAAAGTCCACTAATTTCCCCAAAAGAGATTTATTAAATGTTTTTCCTATAATAAAGATTACTATGAATAAATAAAAAGATTAGAGATTTTAGAGTATAAAAAATGCAAGGTTTTAATAATGAAAACATGTTTGCAGAAATTAAAAAAAGAAATTGGATAGGGTATTTAATTTGAAGTAAATTTTTTTAAAAAGATATGGTAAAAAATGTGTCTTTATAGTCTAGTATCATGTAATTATATTTGCCTTTTAGTAGAAGGGTATTATTACTTAAATATTTATTCCTATTGCTATTTCTAATGTTAATAGTGTAATACCGTTATCAGTATTACACTTATCACTATTATTAAAATATAAATCATACTGCCATTTTTACTACTATCTTTATTACTAGTATTAATGTTGAAATATTGTTACTAGTATTATATAGAATCCTTCTCTTTGGTATGACTCAAGTAACAGAGTGAAATGGAAATTTTCTAAAATGAGATTTAACAAAAATTAAATAATTTCACAAATAATTATAATGAAATATTTAATTAAATGTCTGAAGTTTTAATGAACTATTAAGATGGCACAAAAAAGTTTTAATTTTTATACAAACAGTATACAATTAATAGAATTTTAAATTTATTTACATTTTATTATTTTTTTGCTCTATTATTTGAAAATATTTTAATAAAATATCTTCAAGTTTTTTTTTTTACTAGCACATCTCTCTCTCTCTCTCACTCTCTCTCTCTCATATCTCAGTTACATCATATAAGAATTGGTTTGAGTTTCTGCACTGATGGATGATTATAATGTAATAGTGATGAGAGTTTAACCAATAAAAACAGGCAAAAATACTTTATTGTAAATGAAAAATATGTCATAATTTCCTCCTTTTTTTGACAACATTTCAAATTTAATAAATAAACAATATTTATAATAATTTACATTACAGCACATTTCATACAACTAAATTATTAATTACAGATGGAAATATAATGAATAAAATTAAACATAAAATTAAACTAGGTTGGAATAATTTTGGTAAAAATAGTTTTAATATTAAAAGTATTTCTTTAAAAAGTAAGTTTTTTTTTATAACTATATTTTATCTTCTTACTTATGATTCTGAAACTTGAACACTTAACAAAAGAACAATATAAACAACTCAATGAAGTACAGAAAGATTTATGATGAGAATAACAAAAAAAGATTGAAATTGAAATACTAGGATGAAAGAGCAATCAGATATCAATCATATTATTAAAAGAATTAAGTGAGTGAAATAGAATTGGTTGGGACATATTGCTATAAGAGACAATAATAAATGGACAGTTGAAGTCTTACACTGGATCACAAGAGAATGTATCACATATAGGTAAACAGTTGAAATAAAAAAGTTTGTTGATAGGATATGCAGAAGAGAATCTATGGATTAGAGAACTTGGATTAAACTTAAAGAGACTTTTATTCTACAGTGGAATGGACTGGTTAACCATGAAAGAATTTATGGTTAAAATTTTTATTGTTTATAATTTTTGAAGATCCCCCATAATTTTACCCTGAAAATTAATTTTATTAAAAGCTCACAGTTAAAAAATAAAATAAAAAAATAGAGGTTTTATTTTCTAAACCAAAAAAGTATTACTCAAAACCGTATTTTTAATACTTTTAATCTTTTGTGTAATTTAGTATGTATATAATTTAATAAATTAATATAGATAGAAATGATGTACATGTAAATGAATGCAGACAGATAAAAGCATCAGGAGTGTTGAAACATTTACTACTGATCATCATAATTGCTCTGAACAATGCAATGAATTTTGAAATACTCATGTAACAGCTGCCTAGAAATTGGAGCTTATATCTATAAAAGTTTGTTTTAACACATTTAAATATACACAAGACATATTTTGCGGGTTCATCCGTGTTAAAAAAAATAAATATTGATATAACGACGTTTCGATTTGATCACAAAATATGTCTTTTATATATGCAACCCGTGAAAATTTTCGTATCAACACACACACATATATATATGTGAGACAAAGGAATATCTAACAGTTGCTTATAAAGAAACAGTGAAATGTAAAGCATTATTTAAAGGCTTTTTAATGTTTTCCCATTTTCGTTTCATTCTCTGGTTAAAATAACTGCATACCTATTTACCACCAAATATTGGACAATGAATCAACTATCAAAAAAAAAAAATTCTAGGCACGAATTACCCCTGAAAATATTTTCAAGTTTTACATAGCCCAGGTTCATACTCAGATCAAGGGACTGACCCATTATGTGCTACTTTAAGGTATGATACAGCATCGTTTTCAAAATTAAATATAAAAATTCAATATTACAAATTCTAAGTTCTCATTCAACTTAAGTACTGAAAAGTCTTTTATATATTGTGATATATATTTTTAAAACCAGATTTGATGCCAAAACCTAGGGACAAAAGTATTTCTCCATTGTTTGCTATATCCTTGTCAAAAATCTATTCTCATGGGCATTGCTAGTTTCACTATAAAGCTATCTATTAAATATTTTGACATGTATATATATATAAAAGAAAGTTCTATATTAGACGCGCATACAAATATAAACTAATCGTGCGTTTTCCTATCTAGAATCACCTTGCAGAAAATCTTATTAAAAAAGAAATTTCATTATAGTTTGTAGGAGGTCATGACTGCAGTTTTACTCTAAGGCTTTGTTTTATCCTATATTCAATATTATTTCTTTCACAATGAAGAAAGACTTTCAATTAGAGCTAAAAAAGAATTTTAGTAAAACAATGCTTTTAAAATGTTCATACAAAAAAGATAATAACATTGATGATTTTCGTATAGACTTTTGTTAATAATATTGCAATATACATGTGATTCGGAGAAAATGAGATTAGAGTCACTTCGTAAATTAAAAAAAAAGTGAATTACTATAATATTTATAGAACTAATGATAATATTTAATGCCAGCAATAATAGTAAAAGATTATTAAATGGAAAAATAACATAAAAGTTATTATAGACTCATATAATGCAGCTACTGTAAAGCAAATCTAGACAATGCGGATGGGCCCCTGAGTTTTAAGATCTCTTTTTATATATTTATTCAAAATCTGTTAAGGTATATAATATAAATATTTTAAAAAAGACCTTTTTTAAAATTTTATTTGGGCGCAAGACAGTATCACCAATTTGTCGACTATTAGGTAGTAATGGTTGTGTTTAAATACTTTGTTACATATATATCAATTTGTGGCTGCAGAAAGGAGTTTGCTACTAACTGAAAGGAGACCCATTGATTCCTCTTGGAGGCCTTAAAGGAACCGAGAAGGGCAAATTCCTAATGTCCACTCCGTAAGTTCTTGTTGTTGCAGCTGTTATTACTAGGTGATTATTCATATAGTATATGAACATGGTTGGGCTGCTCACCAACACGCATTAGCCAGCATGGTGAGTTTATTGGCTTTTTACCTCCAAGTTTAAGAATATTTTTTCAATATATACAATCATGACAGACAAAAATAAAACATGACCCTTATTCCCAGGAGGCTGTAAAGTCACCAACCAAGGCAGCAGTTGGTGGCCGAAGGCAGAGGGTGCTAAGAATCCCCTGATTGCGGATTCAGGTTGCCATTTGATGATGACTTTTATTTAGGTACTTACAACTGCAGATCACTTTCAAGTGAAGGAAGATTGGAAGAGCGAGAAGAAGAAGTATCTTATATTAAATGGGACATTATTGGACTTTGTGAAGTTAGAAGAAAAGGTGAAGAAACAATTTATTTAAAAAGTGAACATGTACTCTACTATAAAGGCACAAATATTGGAAATACAAGTGAAGTAGGATTCATTATAAATACAAAATGGAAGAAAAACATTGTGGAGATTGATGGTGTATCGGACAGAGTGGCAAGATTAGTTTTACAACTTAATAGCAGATACCAAATGTAGATAATTCAGGTTTATGCCCAACAAGTTCTCATAGTGATGAAGTAGTAGAAGATTTTTATATGGATGTACAAAAGGCTTTTGATCAGAGTAAACAACATTTGAAAATTGTTATGGAAGACTTTAATGCTAGAATTGGTAAACAAATGAGAGATGAAAATGCTGTTGGTAATTTTGGTTATGGTAATAGAAACGAGAGAGGACATAGACTTGTGGAGTTTGCAGAAAAAGAAAAACTTTATATTATGAATTCTTTTTTTGAGAAAAAGGTTAAAAGGAAATGGAGATGGAAGCATTCAAATGAAGGTACAGCAGAATTGGATTATATTTTGACTAACAGAAAATACATATTTCAAGATTGTAATGTTCTTAATAAATTTAACACAGGAAGTGATCATCAATTAGTAAGATGTAAGATACATGTTATTGCAAAACTGGAGAGACAAAAATTATTAAGAAAAACAATATTTATAGTTGATATTCCTAATTTTCAGAAACATTCTAATGAATTTAAATTAGAACTTACAAATCAGTTTCAAGTATTAGTAGATTTTGAACGTGATTCAGATTTGAATGAAATTAATAGGAAAATAACTGATACACTTTTAAAAACTGCAACAAACATAGCTAGTGGAAAAAAGCAGCAATTGACCAATAAAATTTCTACTGAGACTAGAGAATTTATGAAGAAAAGAAGGAATATGAAGATATACAAAAATGATGCATTAAAAAGGATTGAATATCTCAAATTTTGTAAAATGGTGTGGAAAAGAGTTGAAAATGATATAAGAAAGTATAATTGTGAACTAGCAAGGAAAGCTGTAGGAAGAATGTAAAACAACATTTTGGTATTGGTAGGAAATTTATATCTGCAATAAGAAAAAAAGATGGCATTATTACTAAAAAGAGAGATGACATCATGAAATGTGTAGAAGACTTTTATCAAGAAGTATATAGTAATAAAGAACAAGACTTCCTATACCTATTATATCTTCTGAATTTCCCAGAATTTTGAATGAGGAGGTGAGACATGCAATTAAATTTATAAAGAAAGGGAAGGCTCCAGGTAGTGATGGAATTATAATTGATATATTAAAAGAAGCAGGTGAAGCAATTGCTTTAGCAAAGTTATATTCCAAATGTCTAAATGATAAAGATGTACCAGATGATTGGAAGAATGCAGTATTAATATTTTAAAAAAGGTGATAAAGAAGATATAGAAATTACAGACCTTCCCCTTTTTTTTATGCAAAAATTTTACTAAGATAATTACAACTCATCTACAGTGAACACTGGACTTCCACCAACCAAGAGAACAAGCTGGATTTAAAAGTGGTTTTAGTACAGTAGATCATATCCAGGTATTGAGAGAAGTTATAGAAAGGACAAATGAATATGATTTGCCATTATGCTTAGGATTTGTAGATTATGAAAAGGCATTTGGTTCTATAAACATTTCTTCAGTGATTAAAGCATTGGATCATCAAGGTATAAAACCAGGATATTGTCATATTTTAAAAAATATTTATAAAAATGTAACAGCAACAATTAGATTACATAATGATAGTAGGAAAGTCAACATTGAGAAGGGTGTAAGACATGGTGATTTCATATCTCCAAAACCTTTTACAGCAGGGCTGCAAGAAGTATTTTGTGGATTAAAATGGGAAGCTAAAGGAGTGAAAGTAAATGGATATTATTTAAGTCATTTAGATTTTGCAGATGATGTAGTTGCTTTTGCAAATAATGCTTTAGAGTTACAGGAGTTATCAGATGAAAGTAGAAAAGTAGGGCTAAAGATAAATGTTAAAAAGACTAAAGTAATGTTTAATAGATTTAATAGATGAAAATAAAGATTGATTATGATGAATTAGAAGAAGTTAACAGTTACAAATACCTTGGTCAGATTATTAATACAGATGGAAACATAATGGATGAAATTAATCATACAATTAAACTTGGTTGGAGTGCTTTTGGTAGAAATAACTTGATACTAAAAGGAAATATGCCTATGTGTTTGAAAATGAAGATTTTTAATAAATGTGTTTTGCCAGTTCTTACTTATGGATCTGAGACTTGGACACTTAATAGAAGAGCAATACAGAGACTTCAAACCACTCAAAGAAGTATGGAGAGATGCAAATTGGGAGTAACAAGAAGAGATCGAAAATGCAATGTATGGGTAAGAGAACAAACAGGTGTTACTGATCTCCTTGAAAAAATTAAAAGACTGAAGTGGAGTTGGGCTGGACATACTGCTAGAAGAGATGATAGTAGATGGACAATTGAAATTTTAAACTGGATTCCAAGAGATTGTAAAAGACCCAGAAAGAGACCACATGTGAGATGGATTGATGAAATAAGAAAGTGTGCAGGGGTGATGTGGAGAAGAGAAGCTAAAGATCAGAAAAGATGGATTGAACTTGGAGAGACCTTCATCCTGCAGTGGATTGATAATGGTTGATGATGATGATGATATTAATTTGTAAAATTAAAATTACATTAACAATATAATTAACATATTTTATACTTGTTTAATCTCTAGATAAAGGTAGCTAGATACCTATTCATCAACCAATATTGGATAATTATCTGAAAAAATATCTTCCAATCTAATTAAAACTAAGTGGAATTCAAACCTAGGTTACATGTATGTCAGACAGAAGTGCTACTTTGCATATCTAAGGAAATCACAACCAAGTGTGACAGCACTCTTCTTAAAGCCTCTTAAAATCCATAAATTTATTTCTTCTCTTCATTTCCAATTAAAGCATCATCATTATCATGATTAGATAATCTGTTATACCATGATGAATTAAGAAAGTTAAAAGTGAGATAATAGATCAGGTATTAGAATGCTTTCTATTGTTAAATATTTAACTTTCACTGTCCAACATCAGATTTAGTACTTATTTTTTTAATCTTTTTTTTATTACATTAAATTAAATTCAAACAATGGAAGTTTGGTATATTCTGCCGAATTGAAATCCATTCTCTTCCATTACCATATATATATTTAAATGCAGGTATACTTTAAATCCTTGGAGTATAGATTTTCAATGGTATGGATGGTTGAAAAATTGAAAGGTGGAGCAGATTAAAGCCTGTCTATTAAAGTTTGAAGATTTGCTATCTTAATATAAGGTGAGCACTGATTATATATATTGAAGCAATGGATCTGAAGTCCGATCCATGCTTCACAGCCTTCTATAAACTTAGTTAGTATTATAGACCTGAATTAAGTTTATAGTCCAATATCAGCAGGGTTTTGCATTAAAGTTAAAATTAATTACGTTTATATAATTTGTATTGCATTTAAATATTTTGTTAAATAAATTCCATTCTAAGATTAGATTTCTGTTAATAAAAATTACTTGTAAAACCTATTAGTCAAACATATATATATATCAAGCGTATATATATGAGTTAATGCAAAATTCTGCTGAAATAAAATGCTTATATTATTAAAAGAAATAATATATTTTTTTGTTAAAATCTTGTTAAAATATTTAGTATGATTTGATTTTGAGATAAGCCCTCCAACATTTTCTAAAAGAATGTATATTTTTAGTTAATTAGCCCATTCAAGGCAAATTAAAGATGGCCTTCTCTTTCTTTTTTAATTAATAAAATTCAAAGTTTAAAGAAAGAAATTTAGAGTAAAAAAATAAAAGTTATTTTTAGAAAATGTTACCTTGAAAGAAAGGAGCATGGGGGCTTATCAAGATCTAAGATCATACAAACAATAGAAGGTAGCTGACCAAGAGGGTATAAAGAAAAGTGAGAACAAAAGACTTGATTATTCAGAGTTTTCTTGCTGGCAGTCAGATTTCTCTTTGGAGAACTCTTTCAGATTTTGCTTGTGGAGATTTTATTCCAAAAAGTTAGACAACTGTCGTCTTCAAAATCATGGAGAAGTTTGAACATGCTCAAGCTAAAAGTCATATGAATTTGATGGATTCTACAATGCTTGGCTAGGCAAATAAATAGCTTTGCCTATCGCCGAGGTTCCTAAATACCATCAAAATGCCTTAGTATCCACTCAATAATCATCCGAACTCTGTGCCGTGTCTGTAGGATTTTTCATAAAAGCATGCTACTTATTTCCACTTTCTTTGTCTGGGCAAATACTCATCGATGGTTGGATCAAGCCACGAACACCGTAGAAAACATAACCAAGGAAACAGGACAGTAATCATATCTCTCCTCCATTGAACTATTTACTTTCTACCTTGTTGTTCATACCTTTCTTAATCGAATTATATTATGAATTATTTTATTTAATGATATTTGTAATGTAACCATTTTATTAGACTTGTCTTACATATATATATATATATATATATGTGATCATCTATCTATATTTAACCTTTTTTCCTTTGCTATTCTTCATTACTAACGTTTATAAATATTTCGTATTCCATTGCGGTTAAGTTTAAAGGTTAGTTTTTCATTTAAATCTCTTTCCAATTTTCATTATATTTGTAAAATTCAATACGAGTAAGTTTCCTTTTGTTTGCCAACTTGATCTCCTCGATACTGCTTCTTTTATCCGCCACTAGCTTATTACGTATATCAGATTTAGCTATATACATTTTAAATAATTTTTAAACTCTGTTTTAGTGCAAAGCAATTAAAAAAATGCTTTGTGAAAGATTTTTATTATTGCACTTTATCGAGGAGATTCGGGTTGACAATTTTAATAAAATTGGGAAGAAAAGATTTAGACTGCAAACATATTAATCTGTTTTTATTATCTAATTAGTTTTCATTAATTTAGGGAAATAGCGGAGGCCATTAAATCATTATTCATATTTTAAAATTGTTAATTAAACATTATTTAACTATAAAAAGCTTGAGTTTCCAAATTTTATTATAAAGCTTTATTTTACTTTTCTAATGATCCAGGCATGCAAAACACATATTTCATAGTACTGTTACACACACTCAACTATTTCGCTCCATAGGTGTTCCTGTCCATGTCTCCACCGCTGTTGCTAAGCTTTGTGGCCGGATGAGAAAATAATTTATGCATGTCTCAGATAATGTTATTGGTTCATAGTTAGCCTTGAGAATAGGTGAAAAGGGCAGAGGTCATAGTATTCTTGATTTAATATCTCATGTATGGGTGGCCTCAAGGTACTTTCGCCTAGTATTCGAACTGGGTTAAACCAACATACATCATCTGACTGTCACAATATATATATATATATATCACAAAGATGCATGCTAGTTCAGCACAAAATACATATATTGAAGATCATTTATATTGTTCATATGTGTGTGGTGATGTGTAGCAGTTGTATGAGACAGATTGGATATCTGAAAAGAGCTTGAATGTCTGGGTTCGTAGACATAGAACACTTAGGGATAAACTTGTAAGGACAATTTTTGGCACTAATTTTGTGTCAGGAAAGGGATTTTTTCATGTGAGGATAAGAGATGTTTTACATGCAAACATATTATTGTTACAAAGATGGTTCAGGGAGATACCATTCATGGTTTTAAATGATATATCCCCAACTATGCCAATTGTAAAAGTATAAACTTGATATATTTAATAGAATGTAATAGATGCTTGTGTCATTATATAGGTGAGTCAGCAAACAGTCTACATATTAGAATGACCAACCATAGGTTTGATATTTTTCATAAAAATGAAGATAGATCAGTTTCTAAACATTTCAATTTACCTGATCATTCGATTGATGATTTAAGAGTGGTTATATTGGAAGATAATTTTTCTTCCATGAGAAAAAGAAAACAGAAGAAGAGTTTTTTTTATTTTTAAATTTAAGACATTACATCCTCATGGGATGAATATGAATATAGGTACTATCACATATTTGAATTACCTGGTTTCCTATAAATTTTTTTAAAATTTGTTTCCTAAATAATTATTTTATAGGTGGACTAGCACGAAGTGGAATAAATATAATAATATATATATATAAGATATATATGTATATAGTAAAATACATATAGTAGAATATATATATATATATACAGTTTTTTTGGTGTGTACATATATAATAATATATTTTTATTGTTTTTTGTTATATTTTAATATATAATAATAATGTATGTATGGTTTTAGTTTTTTAAAATGAGTTTTTTGTGAAAGAATTTTTTTAGTATATTTATACAAAGTTTTAAAGATTTTTAGCCTATAGGAATTAGTTTTGTTATCTGATACGTAACTGTCTGTAATATTTTAACACTTAAATTCTGAAAACAGCCATTTTGTTTTCTGATGAAAACCAATCTGCTGGTTGAAATATTAAAGTAGTTTTATAGAGAAGTAATTCTGTGTTTATATATATATATTGCAGTTTCAATCAACTATAATTTTGATTAAGAATGTATCAATGTTTTAGCTTAATCACAGAAACCATCAATTGGATGATGAATAAAATAATATAAAAATAATTGTGGAGGTGCAGTAAGTACTGATTTATAACAATGTTAAAGTTACACCAATAAAAAAAATTCTATTCATCACCCAATTGATGGCTTGTGTGATCAAGCTGAATTGTTGGTATATTCATAATCAAAATAATACATAGATAAATATGCACAAAATATACAATTTATATATTTAACCCATAAAAATTTTCATATCAATATACATGTAATAGAATACATTCAGTGTTTTAATATATATATATAATGTGACCCAAAGCTCAGGAGAAAACTGAGGAAGAGTTGAGACTAATGTGTTTATGTGGAATGGATTTGAGATTGGGTGCACCTTCATAGAAAATATTTGAAAACCAGGAAAATGAACATCTATTTGTTTTATCATTCTAACAACAATAATAAATAATTATTGTATAAAAATCATGAGATATATATATATTGTAACCGGTTGGGTTACATGGTACACCCATAATAATATAGTGTGTGTGCGTATTTATATGTAAAATAGAGGAAAAGTAGAAATAAACACAGAATAAATTTCTGTAGATATTTTTCTATATTTTCTAAAATAAAATAATAACAAGTAAAGGGTTAAATAACTCTGGGTTTAAAATAAAATTTCATTATGAAATTAATGTTTTAAAAAAGGTCTTAATAAATATAAATATTGTATTGTTATTATTATTCTGATTGTGAAATGTAAAAACACAATACTTGTTTTTGAAATTTTTTTAAATTAATTAAAACATATGTTTTTAAAGGGATTAGAGAGCTAAAAATAAAAACTTTGTTTTCAATGAAGGTGTTATTATCACCTCAGATAATTTTATAAAAAGGGCTGATAACAAACTAGCTTCAGTCTGGAGAGTGATTTTAAAGAGAACAGTTTGGCTGGCAGTTTTGTAAGAGTTAGCATGATGGCCATAGTAAAGCTAGCTGCAAGAATGGCTAGTATAATTATCAAGAGAACTGCCAAGAGGATTTAAGAATGCAAGGAAGTGGCTGCTCTACATTTCACTGGAGGAGTTTGAATTTACATGGAGGAACGGGTCAAGATTCTTTGTAATTCATAGCCTTAAAAGTGTTCTGGAAAACAGCTTGCTGACCTTAATCTTATAAAATCCAAGTATAAGTGGAACTGACTACAGAAGGAAAAAAGCCAACCATCCCTGAATTATGTACTTTTACCTGATAATGACAATTGCCTGGAATGACCCAAAAACAGCTTGCCCAAGAGAACAGCTGAATAAAGAAGTAGTTATGCGTATGCTGCTATGTCTGCATATGCGAAGAGAAGCACAGATAAACTTGCATACAAAAGTGAGTTGTTTTTCAATAATTTATTTGATGGACATTTTTAAATCTATATTTTAAAATTTAAAGACATTTATAATTAGTTAAGAGGTAACTTAATAAAAGCTTTCTAATCTCTGGAAAATTTGACTAATATTTTTTTAAAAGAATAAAAGAAAGCTATAATAGAATTTGATCAAACTGATTTTTTTTAAATATTGATACACACGTATATATGTAAATTTTATGTATATTCAAAATGAAATTATTAATTATAAAAGTGTTATTTATTATTTGACAAATTTAAATTTGTTAATACTCTGTGCAATTCTATATGCGTGTTGTAGTAAACCTGGCATAAGTATTTGTATTATTTAAAATATAATTTAAAAGCTTAATCACGTATTATTGTAGAACAGGTTTAATATGATCAGAATTTTCACGCACACGCATGTATGTGTGTGTATATCTGTCAATTGTATTGCAGATACTAATGCTTGTCAATTGTAACACATATGTAAATTTTAATCATTTTTTTTTATAATTATTTTATGTTAATTGAAATGTATTCATTATATATTATAAATCGCTGTGCGCATATATATGTAAACCATAGTAAGAATTTGAATTTTGAATACTAATTATGTAAATCCATGTAACAATTCAAATTTTCAATAGCAATAATGTAAATCACAAATGTAATAATTATTTTATGTTTAATTGAAATGTTTGATTTTATATTATAAAACGCACGTCTGTGTACGAATATATATATATGCGTTTGTAGAAACAATTTGAGAAATATTGTAAAACAATGTAATAACTTGTTTTTTGTAGTAATATTGTAAATTAGAGTATAATAACTTTTATTATTGGATACTTTTCAAAATCAGAACCCTTATAATACCTTAATCATTTATTTTTTTGTTGTTATTAATAAACTTTTATTTAATTGTTAAAATTGTATTTCATCATCTCTTGTTCACATACATTAATAGAGCTTTGTGTTCTCTGAGCTAGATTTCGGACATGGATAAATGTGGATGTGTTTAGTGCTTTGGGCATCCAGAGATGATCATCATCATCCTGGTTGGCGCAAAAGAGGATACTCTTTAAAGCCCATGCACTATCTTTTATTTTACTTTAGTCTTATTAAAAGTTAAGTTTATAGTTGGCCAGTACATTAATAGTACTTTAGTGGCCAGAGCATTGATGATGATCAGCATGCTTTAAATGTCCCAACATTATTGTTCTATTTCTGATTTACTGTGTATTTTAATGGATGGGCACTAAACTGGTGCATCCAAGTTATGTTTATATAATTGCCCAAGCTGGCAAAGGCTCAATAGTTAGCCTGGTCTACAGAAGACCCATTTTCAATCCAGTCACAAGGTTGACTGTTGATTTATGTATTTTATTGTACTAATTTGTTTATTGCCATCAATGATGATGATGAATGGTATTTTACTCATACTGTATATAATGCTGGTTGATAATAATTATGCTTTAGTTGCTCTTTTGGGTTAGCTTTTGATCACTCAATGATCTCTGAGATTCTCTAATCTCATACTCTTATAAATATTCACTTAAATATTTATACTTAAATATACTTTTGTTAAATAATGATATTTGTAAATATTTCATTTTAAATGGACTGGGAGTGATGATGTGTTTCCATCACCCCAGTTCAATTTTACTTTCCACCAACTTCTTACCCATTACTCCCATCCCGCTCTTAATTTTATATATATATATATATATATATTACAATGGTTAAATACCTTAGGGTACTTTTATGGATTTACAGAAATAATCTTAATGTGTCCTTATGTGCACTGATGATATTACAATATAATGAATAAAGACTTACTCTAAGATAATGAGTATGTTAATTCAGATAGCGCTAGAAACTAACTCTCTCACTCTCAGGTTAAAGGTAAGGTTAAATCAATTATTTTTTCAGGGTTCTTAAGTAAATCTATTTAAATTTTTTATTTAATGAAATATAAAAGTAAAATTTAGAATTAATTTACCCAAGGTATGATTAAAGTATCAAAGAAATTTTGTTGTCCCTCCCATACCTTATTGATTTCTGTATTTCAACTAGAGACAGAAATTATAAATAATGCAAATGGATTCTATAAAAAAAAATTAATTTAACAAAGTGAAAGCATGTCCTCTTTTATTTTGTTAATGTGTAAAAGATGATGATTTCAGTAATGACAGACAACAGTATTACAAAGATAGCAACTACTTTATAATTAATAACAATTATATAAAAACAAAACAACAAAATTTAACAAATGATAAACATACTTCTAATATCAAACGTTCTCTGCAAAATAATTACACATATTATTATTTGTTTTCTTTAAATAATCTAAAATTGAGTTATGATTATGTGTATTGTCAATAAAGTGATGCAAATGCAAAACATTATATTGTAGGGGTTTTATACTGTTCATTCAATGCCTACACACAGGGAAGAATGTTTCATGATGCCCTTAAATTTTTTGTAGTAACAGTTAGATCAGTAGGAACATCATTTCTAAGATTGTTATAGTTACTTAATTCCTTTAGGAACAAGCAGAATTGTTTACCTAGTAATTGTATCATATCAATGCAAATACCTGACTTCATAAAATCCAACCATTGTATTTTTTAGTGGCATAACCTGAGTTGTCTAGCTTATACTTTATGTTAAATTAATCTTTACTTAGAAGCAAAGACCAACTAACAAATAAGTTTAGAATTATTAGTACCAGTACTTCGTTGCTCAAATAGTACATATCAAACTGTATATAATATTTACTAGGCATAATGAAGGTAAATATTTCTTTCTGATTTCTACTCAGGATGTTAATGACTAAATAATGTGAGGTTGAGAACAAGGACAAGTAAAACATAAAGTAAGTTAAACATAACAGGTTTATAGAGTTTCTTAACTTCATGCAATCTATCTCCAATAAATAATATAACAACAGACATTACATTTATATCCATATCTCATTAATAATATAAGGTAGTTAACTGAACTTTCTTATATACCAGCATTCTCTTGCAAACATTATAAATACTATATTATAATTACAAACAATAATGACCATAATGTAATGGGATGGTCTATGATTCAATGCCACATGATTGGTCACACCATATGTAATGGAACAAGCAGGTGTATCAGATTGAAAATGTGCAATGGGCAATAAAATAGTCAATTGTGAGACACTGTAGTAACTGGATGACAAAAATCATAATCTTAATATATGTGATTCATACCCAATGATTGGATACACCATATGTAACAGGATGAGCCTTTTCTCATTGAAAGCATTTATCTCGTCATGATCATTGAAGTAATTTATTTCAATCATTATCATCATGAAAGTATTAATAGATAAATCGAAGGAACTTTGAATTAATATGGCCTTTTGCATTTTCCATCTAATCTGATCATGTTATGCCCTGGTATTCGAATCCAGGAAGAATGTGCATGGATTCTACTTCAAAGTATAATTACATCATGCTTATATACAAACCATATATATATATATATATAATGTGATGAATTGTGGAGTAGACAAATAACAATGTCTTCGATTATGATAATAAATAATTAATAAAATCATTAACAATAACAAAATTTGATTATAATTACATTTCAACATTATATATATATATATTGAAACAGACAGATCGAAGAACCGATCTTAGTTTCATGTGTTTTTTGAAGTACGGTAATTCGAACTACTATTTGCCCGCAATGAGATTTTTTCTATTTCAAGTCACATAAAAATTGGGATATATTTTATGTTTTGTAAAAAGATATGTAAAGATTCCGTGTATAAATATCACAAATCATGAAATAATATTCGTGTGTGCGTGGTTTGTGAATTTATAGCAGCTTAATTTAAAAGTTTCATTGCGGGTGTATTTGTTTAAATTTTAACTTTTTAGAATTATACAAAGTCGTTTAAAAATACTGATCAAAAGTCACATTCCTTTGATCAGTGTTTTTAATTAAAATCTGTCTTGTACAAATGTATAGAGTAATTAATTTGTATTTGAAAATTAGATAAGGAATTTATATTTTGTAATTGCTTGGTCAATTTAAAATTGTGTATTAAAGTTAAAGATAGCTGAAAATGGAACAATGGAAATGGATAATTGATATTGTATGGTCAGGTTGGGTTGCTGGAGGCTAGAGAAAAGTAGGCGGAGCCTAAAACAAAAACCAGGCTGAAAGGTCAACCGTGGCCATCTTAGAAAAAACTATCATTCTAACTTTTGAGGTGGCTGAGAGTAGATCGTCTCAAAACAGCACAGCAGTTGCTAGAAAAATCGCTACAACTTTTATTAAGAAGTCCACCAGTAAACCGTAATGTCGATGGGCTAAGTGCCAGGAGCTGATCTCGGTTCTGCCAATTTGAATCTTCGTGCCGCTGTCTGATCATGCTTTACGTGCTTCAAAATTTCCAGCTTCCAATCTCCAAATTGACTATGCCTTTCAAGTAAATTTCAAATGCGCGCCTACGTTCGTCAGAAATACCACCGTGAGAAGCCAAGCCGGATGAAGAAAGAAGGGTAACTGTGTTACATGAACTTTTAACTTTCTCCCGAGCTTAATTTTATAGTTAATCTGTCAATCAAATTAGTCACATGTAAGTTTTTGTTTCGTTTATAATGCTACTGTTTAACCTGTCAGTAAATTTTCTTTTCTCTTATTCCTCCACTCTAGTCTTTAGAAAATAATTTATAAATATTGTACTTAATAGTAATAATGATTCAAATGAAGACATTTATATTTTCCTTTATTACTTATGCTATAAACAAACGATGCCAATAGTAATATTTCCCAACTCTGTGTAAAGCTAGTTTATAATATTGATTATAGTTATTTTAAAAGTAAGTTCGTTGTTTGAATTCAAGATTATTTCATATGTTGAGTTGGCAGATATTAAAACACTTTATTATAATGAATTCGTATTTTGTCATATTATTGTAATCTGAAGTTCAATCGTAAATATGTAAATGGTTTTAAGTTTATTATATTAATGTCATACATGAAATGAGAAATAATTCTCACTGTAAAATTTGATACTATCGCTACCGCCTGAACAACCTGGGGGTTTAGGGTTTCAGAGTAAACTTAATTAATTATTGCTTTCACGGTCCGTTTGATTCCGCCACGTTTTATTGTAATAGTATATCAGCCTGTTGCGTAGAAATAGACGAATAGATTATCTAGGTTTTGTGTAATTCCGTTTCAAATCCACTTCAAGCACTCGTCCTCGATGACTGTGGCAATGCCTTTCTTTCGCCGAAGTTGGTGTCTCACCGTACTACCATATGGGAAAGAAAGCAATTCTTTTCCAGGTAATCTCTTGGATCACTGGGTTTCGAAATGATCCTGGCTGGTTGTAGTGTCCCGGATCTACTTGGGGGCATTAAGCCTTGTCAAAGTACAAGCCGCCCGGTATTCCGTTGATGCACCGCAAGTGATTACTGTAGGGCTCTTTAATCTAGGCAACCACTAGTACATCAATCTTAGATATCATATTTATACAAAACCACCCTCCAACTATTCGTATACGCAACGGCTCGAATCTATTCGAATAAAATAACTTAATAAAAATAGTAGATAAATATTTTCAATGCCCCAAATACTCTGATTCCCTTAGCCACCCGTCAATCATTTAACTACACCGATATTGGCATGAGTTTGTTTACCAGGTAAAATGATTACTAAAGACTAGTAGCCAATTATAATAGAATATTTATGGAAGTCTTACCGTACTTTTGAATAATATTTGTTAATGCTTTCTATTTATTATTAAACAATTTATTTAATCTAATTTTGTGTCTCCCACCTCATTACTCTCGAAGTCTATTTAGTCACCTACTGTCTGTATTGGCAACTTAAATATATACATTACATTAATGACTGTACCAATATCCAGAGTATAATAGATCTATATATAATTAACTGTAAGTAATTTAGTCTGTGTTCTGAGTTGAGCTAGTAAAGGGATAACCCCATGCTGTTATAAAGTCATCATCGGTTGGTCATACCGGGGTTTGGGTTTGAATTTAGTTGGCGTTTTGGAATTTATTCTTAAACGTGGACTGGGTTTGAACTCGGGTACTGTGTATGAGTAAGCATGGTGGATTTATACCGGTACAATATTGTACAATTATTAAATTAACAATTGGCTAAGTGTGATCATCCCTTCATTTCATCCGTTCAATATCTGGTAATCCAGTCACAATATATCATTACAAAGGATAATAATTCATTAGCCCATTTTATTAACTTAAACTTTACAATGCAAACTAAATTTAAATCTTCATACAAATAGTAGTATGTACACATTAACTAATGTTCTTATTCTTGGTAAGTATATTCCAGAAATAGAATTTTGTAAGTATTATTTTATAATTTGGGAATCTTTTTCTAATGATATAAAAATATGATAGTAAAGATCAATTATATAAAAGTTTTAGTCATATATTCCAAATAAAAAAGATCTAATTAATAAATTAATTGTAACAAACATTTCAAATTTAAGATTAAACATTATAATTGTCCTAGCGTAGGTATCTAATATAATGTAAAATAATAAAGTCTTATCTTTTAGTCTGTAAATAATTAAACTTATTATTAAGCAAGCTTGGAGTTTCTATACATACTTTTTATTAACAACTTGAGAATACTAATATTCCCAATCTTTTGTCTATATAGTTTTAAGTTATGCTTGGGTGAAATTTAACCTATTATCAAAAAAAAGAAAAAAAAGAAATTGAAATAAAAAAGCACAAAGAAAATTTTTATATATAATGTTAATCTGGTGTAGTTGAGTTGAAGTTCAAATTAGTAACAGTTCATATTAATAAATATCCAAAGAATTCTATATTCAGGAAACTTTTCTTTTTCCTCATTTAAAATCCACTTTCCCATGTTTGAATGCCATTTGAATATTCCAATAGCAATTTCATTCTTTTACCTACAATATTCCTTTTGATCAAAGAATTTCCCTTGGTTTGTTTTAACATATTCTGGTGTTATATTCAGCATGAGTAGGTAGAAGTTGATTTCCATTAAAATTCAAATCTAACGTAATAGTTGTAAGGTGAACACTTTATCTCTACAATGTTCTCTTTTTTTTAGCCAGACTTAGCTATGTAATCATGTTGATAAATTTACTTAATGTTCCTGGTTTTATTACAAATTAATAGCAGATTTTTAATTTTACATATTCTTGAAATTCACTTGAGAATATTATTGCTAAAATTTGGTATTATTATGAATAATAATAATTGTACAGTTTGTAAAGTAACTTTACAAAATATTTAGTTCATTCAAATTTATACACACAGTTATCTCTCTATTTCACAATATTATTTTCTTCTTTGGAGATATGGTGGTTCAATGGCAGTTGTTATATAGTTTTAAATAGTGGACTTGAGTCTAAATTTTGTTAAAATGCATATTAACTAACCACTATTATGTTTAAATCTTTTTTTAAAAAAGAAAAGTCTTTTACCTTTCTACTAGCCATTCCATCATATTCTTTTTTATATATTGTTTTTCACATTGATCTGAGTTCACATTTTTTTTAAAATTGTGATGTCTCATGAATATCTGAATATTTAATGTAATGGGTTAATAAAAATATTAAGGTTTAATTATTATTTCATTCTTTTAATTTTTATGAATTGCTTGCTTTTTTTAAATTTATCTATAAATCTATATTGTCAGGAATAGTTAAAAATATAATTTTAAATGAAAAATTAACACAAAGTTGTTAATATATCATTAACCCTGCCAAAGTTCGCTATTTTTTTTGATATTTCTGATGTTTTTCTTTGTCTTGCACATCAATGTAAAATATATGATAAAATAATCATTACTTATCAGAAAATAATAAATTTGACTTTATTTGATAGTGTACCATTTATATATATGGTACAATTATATTGGCATTTGGTAAAAGCTAAAAAAAAAGAAAGAGTAAACTTAATTTTTTTTGTTAGTACAATTTATTTTATTAAAAACGTACAGTGAAAATTAAAATTGTCTTTTATATTTTTTTACGTAATTAAAAATAAAAGTAAAAATTGGAGAGAACAAAAGACACACCAATAACTAATCTAGATAAGCTAAAATAAAAATATTTCAGCTAATTAAAGATGGCCAAAAGATTTGTTAAAAAAAGAGAACTTTGTAATTGAAAAATGAGTAAAGACTGTAAAAGATTATTAACATA
The DNA here is from genome assembly GCA_028023455.1 of Epiperipatus broadwayi. Taxonomy (NCBI): domain Eukaryota; kingdom Metazoa; phylum Onychophora; class Udeonychophora; order Euonychophora; family Peripatidae; genus Epiperipatus; species Epiperipatus broadwayi. The sequence continues at coordinate 10,563,729 of JAQFVV010006222.1, forward strand.
TATTTTGACAAACAAAAGATATGTGCAGAAATCTGAAAATTGGACCTCAAAATATAAAAATGAAGAGGCCAGCTTGATCAAGGTCTTGTTTTGTCTGTTTCTCTATAGTTGGTCCTGGAAAACAAAACATATATCCAGGATCACCCTATGTGGAAATAATTCTGCATGTCGGAGTGAACCGGAGCTTCTACGGACATCATGCCTGAAGATGGACACCAGAAAAGCCTTTATGAATGACCAGGAGAACAGACCACAAGATCAACTTATAACCAATGGCCAAGATCATTCTAACACAAAAAATTATGCATAGTAATCTACAACCTTCTCACTAAACTTACCGGTAAGCTATGACTCATTATTATTCCCGATTGTGACTAAATTGTCGATAAACCATCTTAAAAATATACGTACAATAGGACTCTGATATAGACTTTAATTTTATTGATTAAGAGACTCTTATTTACCCAAGAACTTTTAATAATTGTTTAACTGTTTTTTATTAATGTATTCATATCTGAATTAGTGTGTGTTCGCACCAGTTTATTTAATTAACAATTTAACGTTAAATATTTTAGTTTGTTAGAATAAAAGAGGTTTTACTTTTATCAATCTTTTTCATTTGTACATTATTAATAATAGTTATTAATTATTATTAAATTTATTAATATTAGTTTAGTGATCTTTAAAAATATAATTTACCTTTGCCAATATGTTTAATAAGTTCCAAGTTTAATAATATTTAGGAAATAATTTTAGTTACGGTAAAATATAATACTGTCTTTTAAAAGCATTTTTTATTTTTAATTTATGAGTTACGATATGTTTGATGCAGAATCAGTGAGTCTAATTGACTCTGGCACCCTCATTTGTAAATTCAAAGCTGATTCAGCTCACAATTGTAATCGTAACAATTCTTGGCCAAGTTGATCAGGAAATATAGTTGTTTTTTTAGAAATAGAAATATAACTTTTTTCTTTTTGCATAACTTGGTCAACTTGCACATTTATATGTGTATAGAGGCCTAGAAAGACGTGGAAAATGTTTCAATGGTGACCCAACTTGAGGCTTCGAAACAAACCACAACCTGAGATAAGTTGTAATGGTAAAGAATGTTGCAACGATGACCCCAAAAACTCATAGCCGAAAAATAAATGGTAGTTTTTTTTAAAAAAAAATTATAGAAATTAACTAACTAATTAAACCCTGATTATTAAAATATAAAAAAATATTTTTTTAATATGACTTACAGAAAAAAAAAAAGTATATTTTTTTGATATGTCTAAAAAAACATGATCGTGGCTGATGTAGATGTAAGTCACAAGTATTTGACCAGGTAGGTGGTTACTGAAGAGGAGAAAAAGCATAGCCCTGAGTCTGTGTATGCAGTATATAACATAAGACTGCCTTTATATGCCCACCAGTTTATTTCTAGCAGGGATCCCAATAAAAGGGGAGGGTGGATCAAGTTGGACCGAGTTGCCATGAGCCTGTAAGACTCAAAATGATGAGCAATGCTCATTTGTGCTTATAACTTGGGCTTCTTATCGTTACTATTACACTTAAGCAGAAAGGACACAGATGAATGTGAAAATATTTTGCATTCCTGCCATGTTAGACCTAAAAGTGGGCATTAAAGCCAGACGTCACTTGTTGAATGAGTGTACGAGATATATCAGCATGCTAATACAAAAAAAAACACGAATATGAATTTAAAAACTTAAGAATAAAATTAGTTTAAACCCCTATTTTATTCTCATCTCCTGGCCCCAGTGGTATGTACCATTTATATATATGGTACAAATATATTGGCATTTGGTAAAAGCTAAAAAAAAAAAAAAGAGTAAACTTAATTTTTTTTTGTTAGTATAATTTATTTTCTTAAAAACATACAGTGAAAGTTAAAATTGTCTTTTATATTTTTTTACATAATTAAAAATAAAAATAAAAATTGGAGAGGACAAAAGACACACAAATCACTAATCTAGATAAACTAAAATAAAAACATTTTAGCCAATTAAAGATGGCCGAAAGATTTGCTAAAAAAAAGAACTTTGTAATTGAAAAATGAGTAAAGACTGTACAAGATTATCAACGTATATTTTGACAAACAAAAGATATGCGCAGAAATCTGAAAATTGGACCTCGAGTATAAGAAGAAAGAGGCCAGCTTGATCAAGGTCTTGTTTTGTCTGTTTCTCTATAGTTGGTCCTGGAAAACAAAACATATATCCAGGATCACCCTATGTGGAAATAATTCTGCATGTCGGAGTGAACCGGAGCTTCTGCGGACATCGTGCCTGAAGATGGACATCAGAAAAGCCTTCATGACCAACTAGGAGAATAGACCACAAGATCAACTTATAACCAATGGCCGAGCTCATTCTAACCCAAAAAATTATGCATAGTAATCTACAACCTTCTCGCTAAACTTACTGGTAACCTATGACTCATTATTATTCCCGATTGTGACTAAATTGTTGACAAACCATCTTAAAAATATACGTATATTAGGACCCGATATGGATTTTAATTTTATTGATCAAGAGACTCTTATTTACCTAAGAACTTTTAATAATTGTTTAACTGCTTTTTTTTATTAATGTATTCATATTGGAATTAGTGTGTGTTCTCTCCAGTTTATTTAATTAACAATTTAATGTTAAATATTTTAGTTTGTTAGAATAAAAGAGATTTTACTTTTATCAACCTTTTTCATTTGTACATTATTAATAATAGTTATTAATTATTATTAAATTTATTAATATTAGTTTAGTGATCTTTAAAAATATAATTTACCTTTGTCAATATGTTTAATAAGTTCCAAGTTTAATAATATTTAAGAAATAATTTTAGTTACGGTAAAATATAATACTGTTTTTTAAAAGCATTTTTTCTTTTTAATTTACGAGTTACAATATGTTTGATGCAGAATCAATGAGTAAAATTGACTCTGGCACCCTCATTTATAAATTAAAAGCTGATTCAGCTCACAATTGTAATTGTAACATTTCTTGGCTGAGTTGATCAGGAAATATAGTTATGTTTTTTTAGAAATAGAAATACAATTGTCTTCTTTTTGCATAATTTGGTCAACTTGCACATTTATATGTGTATAGAGGCCTAGAAAGACGGTAGAAAACATTTCAATAGATATTTTTGTTTACTATTGAAATAAATTTTAAATGTTCACATTTTGTGTCTGTAAATATTAAAAAAATGAGATCGCATTCAAAACAAAGAGTTTACATGTCATTGTTTCTAGAAAGATTTTTTTCAGTTTACAAAATCAACAAAATATTTGTTTTTTTATTACTATTTTTAAACATCCAAATGAATATTTGTTTATTTCTCTTTTATAAAAGCATGAATTTTGAGATATCATTTAAAAAATAAACTTAAATATTAAAAATGTAATATTATACCTTAATTTAGATTATTACTGTACAAATAAAATATACAATTGTTTTCTTGCATATTAATAATTTATAACATCAGAATATTATACAATAATAATTAGTTTGATTATATTTTAGTTCTCAAAATTTTATTAATAAATGTATCTAATAAATCACCTATTAGCTAATTTTAATAATCAATAACAACTTCCATTTAAGCATTTTACACTGGTATCTTTTTAAATTGTCCATATATTTTATCATAGAAAAATTTATGCTTGCACACACATACATTCAAAAGGAATGTTAAACTTTATTGTTAAAATTGTTCATTTTTCATAATATAACTTATTAGATTAATGATTTAAAGATTATGTTTGATTAGAGTTGGTTTAGTACATAATTATCATGGTATATTTTCTAAATTATCAATTTTGTGTGTTTTGTATTTCCACATATATAAAAAAAATCAATTGCAGGAAAAGAAAAAAAATTAGATGCACATTTTTGATATGCATTCCTTACTAAAATCTGTTCAGAAGACATTTTGGTTAATTTTCTACTACTCTATTATAATAGGTAATACCATAAAAGACTTTTTAAATTCACTTCTAACTCTTTCATCAGCCATCTTACTAATAATAGTGATTGATATTACTTAATTTAACATGAAAAAAAAAGCCAATAATTTTTTTCACAGATTATGGCTATGTTTATTAATTCCATAATAAAATATAACGTTATAATATATAACATTTGAGATTACAACTCATAACATTCAACAATAAATATTTTAAAATACTATCTAATCAAACATATGCCAAAATTTAACATATTTTACATATTTTCATTTGTTTGAATCATTGTTAGCAATGTTAAATTAAGAAAACTCCCAGACTCGGTAACTATCGCAAATAAATCAATTGATACATATTTATATATAATGCATGATTGATTTAAATATTTATTCATTTTAAGCAAAGCGTTTTAATCATTTTACTTTCTATATTAATATATTGAGTATAAGAATTAACAGCTGCTTTATTCTGTTTAAATTTTGTCTTATGTTCTGAAGGGAATATTTTAAAATATTTATTATAAAATAAAAAAAACCAAGTAAAATATGTATTCTAATTTCAGATATTATATATTTATATAATATTAAACACTGGAGGTTTTCTATTACATATTTTCATTAATTTGAATCGTTGTTTTAAATTGAGAAAACTCTCAGGCTTGCCAATTATTGGAAGTTAATTAATTGAAACATATTTAGATACAATGCACAAGAATAAACAATCCAACATTATTCTTATTAAATTTTGACTTATGCTAGGTTAGAAAGTATTTTAAAATATTTATTGTAAAATGTTATAAGTTTTAATCTTGAATGTTATATATGTATATACATATTTATTGTAATAAGATATGTTGGATAATTCTGAGAAACTTCATTTGGAAAGAAAGATGATTATACTTCTATTTAAAGTTTCTATTAGTCTCCATTTGATAAAGTTAATGATCAGTTTTATATAATTTCAAATACTGATAAAAAGATTATATCCCATTTAATTTTAATCCTTTAACATTACAGCTAATCTGAAAAATATAAACATATAAAAAATATAAACTCTTTTCTTAAGTATTGCTACATATATTGGATGCATAGGGTCAAAGTCATGACTAACATTGAACCAAAATATTTAAAACCAGATTGGTTATAACTTATATTTTGTAAGGGTTTGTAATGTTGCTATGCATCCAAAATGAATTGCTTATCAAAATATTTCTTCAAGTGCAGTATTTATATCTTGAACATAGAAATATAATTTGTGATGACTGTTTTGCTACAAACATTTTGCAAAACCAACTATTGAAGATTCTGCTTAATTAAGGCATTATTTTCAAGCATAGTGCAAAAAAGATCTATATCCTTTGATTTATAGTTAAGGCTGTAGACCGTATACTACGCAGAGGACAACTTAAAAATATTTTTTTTAATCATTTTTATTTTAGACATCTAAAAGTATTGAATAATATTTTAGCCCATATTTACGAATTGTTATGAATTCAAAAGAAGAAAATTTCATAAAAATGTATAGTATTTGTAATTCGCTTATAAGATCTAAAATTTATAATTATATGTTTTTTATTAACAATACAAAAGTAAAATTATAAAAAAATAAATAAATAAAGTGTATTCTGAAGTCATCCTGTCATATTCCTAGTCTCTTTGTCCATGATTTATCATCCTGCTGTTTTTTTTTTCTCATGTGTCATAGCATTAGCCGGGAAGCGAACCCGCCAACCCGGGACAACTACTTGTAAAGCAGCCGTCTCTGACCTCTCGATCACCAATGCTTGACTCCTGCTGTTTGAAAAATATTAAATAAAAAATGCAAAAACTAGAAATTTATAAATTTAAATACATACATTTAATGCATGCAAGCCAGTATAAGAAATTTAATTATCTCAAACCACTCATTTCCTTATCTTCATGCTTTCAGTACACTTTCATGTTCTTTATTTATTACTATATTGTCTTTTTTATAATTATATTCTTATAGTAATTATTTTGATACTATTTTAATGAGTATAAATTTTAAATCAAGTATTGTCATAGGTATATGTATGTATGTTAAAAATATACATGATAGAAAGCATACTGTTTATGATTTTAATCATTTATGTAAAGTCTTTGAACAAAATGCCACAGATTTAATGAGATTACTGGAATATGAATTCCAGATTTTTCTTAAAATGATGAAGTCGCTTATTTGAAAAATTTAAAGTTTAAATTATTTATCTCTTTAAATAAATAAAAATAATAATCAGGAAGGAAATTTAATAATTTCATCTAAGTTATATCTGTATTAAAATAAATGAAGTAAATGGAGTGTGTGTATAAATAAAGCGCACCAGAGAAAAGTTCTCATGTATAAATGATAATAAAACAGGCAAAACCTCATTATACGTATTGCCACACACAGCAAGCTAAAGTAATCAATGGATGCCAGAAGGTTTGTACATAAAATCCTCATCTAGTGCCTACTCATCCAATATCCCTAGACTAGTTTCTGCCTTGTGGCCTTCGTCAATGAGGAGCCTTGGATCTGAGAGCACTGCACCTAAATCTTAGAATCTAATGCAACCCTCCAGCAATCACCTTTTATCTCCATTTAACTAGAAAAGTATGAGTCTTAAATTGAAAACACCTTAATATTCTCAATCCAAGCTTATTAGCTTATATAGTCATGAAATGACTATATAGAAATGGTGATCATGTGATAAATGATAATAATAATTATTTGTTGCTTAATGAGATAACATTCATTCATATTTCATAAAATCATATATATTTCTTGTTATATATATATAAATTCAACATTTATTTTTTATTTCAATAAAATAAAATTAATAAAAATATGCTGTTAGTGACAACTTTGATATATCTTTTTTTTTAAATATTTAAATCAATATCTAAACTTTATCCTTTTTCTATAACCTTATTTAATAGTAATGTTAAATTTCAGTGTATTTATTCCCTCTTTTTTATTCCATTCTGTCTTGTATTAACATTGAATATTTTTTCATAATCTGATATTAAATTTATATTTTCATTTATAAATATGTCACTCATATTTTGAATCTCTTAAAAAATGCATAAATTTTTTACAAACAACTACTTATCATAATATGATCATGCCTTAAAAACTAAATATGTAAATTACAAAGAAAATATATTTATAAATTAACAATGAATAGTTTAAATAGCTATTTTATTTTAATAGTATAACCCATAGGTTCCCAAACTTTTTGAGGCCACTGCCCCTTTGCAAGACATAAATTTTGTAATGCCCTCCCCCTAAGTATAACAGTTTTCTGCATTCAATCTGTTTGATATTTTTGACATAAATAGCAACTAATGATACTGTACCAGCAGATGATGCCTATCCCATAACTCATATGATGCACACAAAATATAACATGATGTCAATGTCACACATTGAAATAAGGCATCAACATAAGCTCAATATCAATAACAAGTAAAAAAAAATTATTAAATTTAAATTTAAATGAGTGAAATCAAACCAAAATCGATTATATTTCCAGATTTCTCCCTATCCAAAACTCTATTACCCTGCTAATTGGTACCACAAAGTTTTAGGTGGTATATCTTTGAAAAACTGAACCTAAACCTCACCTTTATGTACTACTTTCAAGAAGAAAAAAACATTTTCAAAAAGGAAATATCACTGCCAACAAAACAAAACAAAAAAAAAATCAGCATGTTAATAAATTTTCAATAATCGCATAGAGATTACAAAAATAATAATAATAATTTCACACAAAGTAAGTTTCTCTTTTCTCAAATAGAACAGTATGTTAAAAGCAAACAACAACAATAAACACACACACACACACATATATATATATATACACACCTTAGTATACACACAAGAATTCCAGAAATTAATTTGGTAGAACTGTTTTAAAATAGGAAAATCAAATAATAATTTATAGAGAAACAAAATAAAAATGCAAAAAAAAAAATACAATAAAATTTATAGCAAAAGACATAATGATAATAAATAAAAAAATTTATACCATCTGGCTTCATTTTGGTTTCTTTCCATTAACCATCTCTGGACTTATTAACTTTTAAGTGTGTTATAAAACATGACAACAAGGTGGCAAGGACTTCCCTTCTTCACAGAAAAACATAAGCATTAAAGCATTCATCATCATCAGTTAGCATATGTGGCTACATGATAGCAGCATAGGAGTCTGGCTGATGCACGAACATTGGAAGTTTACTTCATTAGCATTTTAATGATAAAATTTAGCATTTTTATATTTCTCAGCTTTCTCTAGAAATCGTTATAATAATGACAGCAGCCAACCAAAAGTCAATTACACAATTTTGGTCAGACTATAATTTGAAGCTAGACTTATCTATGCCTTTTTTCATAAATTTCTCCACTGCTTTACAACTAGAATATTTCTCTTAGTTCAGCAAACCCTTAACCACCCAGCAGACAAAACATAGCAAGGAAAACAATAAATTCAAAAGAGACCCCACACATCACCTGATAAAAACCTTTTATAGCACACCTATAACAATATAAATTGAGTACCCCTCTTTCACTATTACAGCTATTACCTCCAATTTCTTGGATAATTGATCATAACACAATTGATATAGCTTCTTACACTAACTTCTTTCATTTTCCATTCACAATCTTTTAATTCCTTAAGGAGTTCCATTTTACATAGATTTTCTAATTTTAATACAATAGAAATAGCTTTTTCCATGTTTACAAAAGATTAAAAAACAAAAAAAAAAAACAAATCTGAGATATGACAAATTTGTAGATTCTCTCAGCTGATATTGGTCTTAAATTACTTGATTTTTTTTTACCAAAAAATATAATGCACAGAATGACCACTTCTATCTATTAGAAAAATTTAAAATTAGCCATACAATAATAATCTGTATTCCTTTTAACTTGTTATTAGAGAAAAAACCCATCAAAAATGTGCAAAAGATTTATAATTACTCTGACTATCCCCCTTTTTTATATATTCTTGCACATAAACAATTTATAAAATAACCATAAAATCGGCAAAATAACATAAAAATTAGTGGTTTGAGAGCAAGTTAAAACCAACAATCGGTGTGTCTGGAAAAAAGTCTAGACAACCTGAACACCCCCAAATGCTTTTGAACCTACTATTATTCCCTAGAAGTCTTCACCATCTACTGGGGGGCAATTCTTCTTACTTTGGGAAACACTGTTATAACCAAATACAGAGAGAATGAAATATGTTATAACCCTTTCAATAAAATTAAATACAAACATGCGTAACGCTATTTAATTAAACATAATGAAGCATCAAAATGTATAAATAATATTCTACTTCATAAAAAGCTTTTCAATGTTTTGAGATTTAATAATAATATGAAGAAAGATAAATAATTATTTAAAACAAGTAGAAATACAGATTACAATTTATCATATTCCTTAATTTAGCATTTCAATCTTTGATTTTATACATGAGAATTTCTGTTTTGTGCACTTCATTTACTTCATTTATTTTAATGCAGATATACATTAGATTAAATCATTAAATTTCATTAATGGTTATTGTTTTGCATTTATTGAGATAAATAATTTAAACTTTGAATTTTCTATATAAGCAATTTTATCATTTTATGCAATCTGGAATACATATTCCAGTAATCCCATTAATTCTGTGGCATTTGGTTCAAAGGCTTTACATAAATGATTAAAATCATGTATATTTTAATATACATACATATACCTATGATATCATTTGCTTACAAAGTTATACTCATTAAAATTGCACCAAAATAGTTACTACAAGAATATAATATTGCAATGGTAAAAAAGACAATCCAGTAATAAATAAAGAGAAAACAGCCTTAATGAGGCTGTATTAAAAGCATGAGGACAAGGAAATGTGCATATACACGTGTGCATGCATTAAATGCATAAATTTAAATTTACAAATTTCTAGTTTTTGGATTTTTTATTTAATATTTTTCAAACAGCAGGATGTTGAAACATGGAAAGTGAGACTAAGAATATGACGGAATAACTGCAGAACACATTTCATTTATTTATTTATTTTATAATTATAGTTCTGTCTGGTTAATAGAAAAAAATATAATTATACATTTTAGATCTTATCAAATCATAAATAAAAGTATACATTTTTAGGAAAAAATTCATTGAAAAGTAATGTTCTTATAATTGAGTTCATAACACTTCTTAAATAGGGACTTTAACTGATTTTACTTTTAGAAAATAATATTCAATATTTTTACATGTACACCATAAAAATTATATAAAATTTTTTTTTTAAGCAGCCATCTGTGTAGTATAAGGCTTATAGCCTTAGCTATAAATCAAATGATGTAGAGTTTTTTTTTTTAGCATGCTTAAAAAATAATTGAACTGATTAGCTTTAATGAGATAAAAAAAAGTTCAAGGATATTCAGTTAAATGAAAAAGCCACAATATTTTTATTAACATTTTTTTACCATTATTATTTTTTTTCTAAATATAAGTAATAAAAATATTAAAGATAAAAAAGGATTTCTATAACATACATCTCATTGAAATATGTATATACTTTTAAAACTTTTATATTTAATTATGTAAAATATTAATTGAAAAACCCCCACAATGATAAACTTTCCAAGTCTTATATCAAAACTGATTTGACATTGGAGGTCATTGCTTTGTTATAACTAGCGCTTGTAAAGTTTATTATTCTAGCAATATATGCACAATTTAAAACTGTAGAAATATTTCAATTATAAATTAAAACTTTACTATATTTTAAATAATTTACAATAATAAATAAGTGATCTACCAAGGCTATATTTTGATAAGCCAAAATATGCAATTGTTTCTCTGTTCAGACTTCCAGTTTATATAGTGGTATAAAATATACTGAAGGTACTAATGTGAAAGTGTGGAAAGACCTAGAATTTATTACTTCCAAATCACATTCAATGCCAATTTGTGCAATGATACATTATATTAGGAGATTGATATTAATCTACTACAGCTCTAAATTGTGATTCAATCTGTAAGACAGTATGAATTTAGAAACAATATAACTTTTCTCATAGCTTTTTTTAAATATCAGATACGACAATAGTATATATTGACAGTATACTGTGTACCTGTGATTAAGAACAAGATTACATTGCTATATGTTACTAATTCTGGATTCAGGATCATGGCAAACATAAGACTGCGATTATCATAAAAAATATTAAATATAAGTATATAAACATTTTAAAAATGCCAAGATTTTATACAAATATATTAAAAAATGCGAAGATTTTATACAAATATATGAATTTAATAATGACAATAACTAAAAATACATGTAGACTGTTTTTACATTCATAAAGTTATTAAATAGAAAAAGTATTATTTTTGGTCTTGAAATATTAACTAAAAAACTCAATATAAACTTTATATTTTAAAAGTTGGCTATTATATCGGGGAGGGTTAAAACAGTTATTCTTTTTACACATCATAATAATATTATCATGATTATAAACACAACTAAATTTAATAATCCAAGGAAAGCATAAATTAACTTCTTTATATTTTTATCTTAGCTCTAAAATAATCCTAAAATCATAAAATAAACATAAATATATTTTTGACAATAAACAAATTTTAATAGATTAAAATAAGTAATATAGTTAAATTAATTAAACTTGTAACTTAAAACTGTGATAAATTAAATGAATAAATTATTTAATTATTGTAAATTTAAATCTAAATTTTTTTTTATATTATAAAAATTGCAGATTCTTGCTCTGGCAATTTTTTTTTTTATAGCTTTATTTTTTTTCTCTCTCATAGTTTAAATATACATAATGTCAGTATAATTTGAAAAATAAAAAATAATAATGAAGCAGAAATGTAGTAAACTCAGTTTACTAAAAAAATGGGTCACTTCTATAGGTTTATTGGTGCTGTAACTTGTGAAACTTCTCCATCAATTTTTTCCTTTTTTATCCACTACTTATGATGTTAATATTTCCATCGATCTCAAATTTCAGCACAATTGTAATTGTCCCCTAATAATAGATTAAAAACTCTACACTGTATCAATTTAATCACTAATAACTATTACTGTTCTGGAACTATAAAAATTCTCCTAGAATATTTTTTTAAAAGCAAACAAAATAAAATATGTTGGTTATTTTGTCCTGCTTTTTCTCTTGCAGTAAACAATTTTTTTTTTAAACAAATACTTTTTTTTTTCAAATTAATATCCTGTTGTTTGAGTTTTAATTATAACTGTATTAAATATTTACTAAAATGAATTACATTCCTGCAAAATATATTCACCCAAACATAAGAAATAGAAATTTAGCACAACTTTTCAAATATATTCATCATTTTATTTATTTAAACTATTTTTTATTATATTGTCATTAGCAATGAATACATAATTAGTATCATTGATAATGATTCTGGCTCAATATTGCAATTGATAGTTTCCTGGAAACATCAAAAGGCAACAATTATCTCCATTTACATGATATAGTCTCCTTATTTCTAGTCTTTATTATAATAACAATCTTGATAATATTTAATTTAACATGTACAACTCACTGGAGAAGTTAAAAATATTATTTGCAGGATGGCAAGAAAGATGTTATTCTTTTATATTTTCACATCTATAAAAAACTTATAAAGTTTAAATCCATTTAATAATTATGAGTTTGAAGTAAAAGAGGACTTCCTTTTAGATCAACAAAAAACATCAGCAAAAAAGTTATTATAAGTTAATGGAGAAAACTTTGTTTAGCCTAAAGAAAATTATCAATTATTAGTAATTGATATTTTCCTGGCAATATCAAAAGGCAAAAGTTATCTCTGTTTACATGAATATAATCTCCTTAGTCTATTATTTATTATAATAACAATCCATAAAAATATTTATTTCTACATATATATATATATTAAAAGCATAAATCTTAACTAGTCAATAAATAATCAAAATTACCCCAAATTCACAACTCAACCAGACTAGCCAAGAAAACAAATTCTAAAACATTACTAATAGTTTCACTGCTACAAGTAGACTTTTCAAGTGTAAAGAACTACAGAATAATTACATATTTAAACTAAACATTGCCCACAATTCCACTTACTTCCCATACACCCTTAATATTAAAATAATTTTTAAATAAGTTAATTGCTACAGAATCTTAATTTTTAATAATAAAGATTATTTAATTCTTTTTTTATTTCATTTGACTCAAAGAAACAACCTTAGCTTCTTCAAAATTAATAATGTGGCCTGTATCTTTTACATGAATATATAAAGCAGAACTAAGATATTTATTTCAACCCTCTTTTATGTACCTTTATTCTTTCATTTAAGCTCAAACCACTCTGACATATATATACTTTTTTACCAAAGCAAGGGATAATATACACTATTCCATGAATAGTTTTTTTTTTTATCAGAAATTTCCTTTGTATTATTTAATAAATTATTCAAAGTAATACCCCTTTTCCAAGCAATTTTCTTTTTTTCCAATCAAATTACTATTTTTACAAACAATTTTATAAGAGGACCAATTTAAATGGCAAATAAATAAAATAATATTTTTCTTTATCCTTTACATCATTATTAATATTACAATTAAATGAAATACTTTTAACAAATTTATCAGAGTATCTAACACTCAAATAATCTTTATAAAATTGACCTTTTTGAAACAAAGTTACCCCACTAGAATTATTTAACTTCTTATTTCTATAATAATAATAATAATAATAATAATAATAATAATAATAATAATAATAATAATAATAAATGCGCATGCGCGTGTATGCCTAAGTCATCAAGAACGAAGGTCTTATTAATAATCTTTACTGAACAGTTGTTTTTCTAGCAAAAAGTAAGTAATACGGTCGTTCATAACAAAAAATAAATTCTAACGTCATAAACAAGCATGGCGTCACGTCAAGAAGCAAACGACGTAAATTGCACTCAAACAAATGGCGATAAAATGAAAACTGCCACTATCGCAAAAACATATGCAAACATAACAAAAATAAACCAGCAGCTTCACAGCATCGAAAAAAGTCCAGCATTAACACAGACAGCAAGATTTAGGAAGGTAAATCAAGCCGACATAAATAATTTAAACCTCATGGAAAACAATAATGAAGAGCCCTCCCCAACGATATGGAATCAAGATGAACTGCAAGAAATAAACGTTAATTTCAACAGCACCATCCCCAAAAAATTATTCGCAACTTTCCAAAATTTTTTTTCACCGAGATCTTTAGTGTTAGCTGTCACTGATAGGAATTTAACTCTCTATAAATTCCCCAGAGAGCTTCTTTACGAGGAGCTGACAGCAACAGCATTGTGGGATACAGTCTCTAGTATTGGAGAGCATCCAAACTCGCGATACGTTGCAATTCAGTTTTTCGATGAACATCAGCGTGCAAGATTTCAAACTAAAGTAAAAACTTTGGGAAGCTACGCGCTAATAATAGTCGATCAAAGCTTGCAAAACTATTGTAATGGAATAATTAAAAACACTTACTTCGGATATACTATTCAGGATTTTCAAAAATTAATACAGTCATTTGACAAAGCTATTTATATAAAACAAATCTACTTATCCGACACCCCCATACCAGTTTTCAGCAACAACTTTCATTTCAAAATAAAGCTGAATGACAATGTAAACCCGGAGGATATTCCAACACAAATAATTGACCAGAATGCAATACTGACTATTCACATAAAAGGATTAAGGCCGAGATGTTTTGCGTGCGGTGAAACTGGACACTTAGCAATCGATTGCAACACCAAAATCAACCAAAAAAACCAACCGAGCTCTGAAGATCAACCAACAGAAGCTCACCAACCGGAATCAAACAGTACAAAACAGATAATGAAAACAACTAATAAACAAGAAAAAATTAATAAAAAAACCACAGATCAACAGCAATTGAATAATAAAAAAACTGCACACACGTTGCCAGCACCTGAAATTCTGGATTTATCAACAAAATCAACCAATAGAATTCAAACCCCCACTGATAAAAAAACAGAAAGTCAACAACCTCAAGAGGCTCCAATGGAAAAAATAGCGCACAATCTAAGTCAGCCTACCAAAAATACCGATGAAATAGAGATAATAAAAGAACAAATAAACTCACACAGTAATAGTGATCAAGAAAAAATATATATAACACACCAAACACCCAATATTAAAAATAATACAACAATGGAAATTATGAAAGCTATCACCCCAAATATGCCTCAAATCACCAAAGCTGACACAGAACAAAGAAGAAGACCAGGCCACCCACCAAAGAAAAATAGAGGGCCCAAAAAAAATCAAAACAGAAGCCAACCTTAGCCTTTCTGATCACAACAATACAACTACAGTGGAAACAGATGAAGATCTGGAAATGGAATATGAGAATGAATGGGAAGAAACACCAGATCAACCCTAATATTTAAATCTCAATCAAAAAACATATAATGAAAATAAAAATTGCGGCAATCAATGTCAGGGGTTTGAACTCAACCTCAAAAATTAATAAGTTAAAACATTGGATCAAGGATATACAACCACACTTGCTTGGTATACTTGAGACAAAAATTTATGCTGGATCACAAACTGACCCAGCCAAACATTTAAATATGGAAGGTTTCTGTGCATGCTCCAGAGACTCTTCCTCTCCCTCAGCTGGAACTGGACTCATAATTGCTAGAAATTGCCCATTCACAACGTTCAAAATAATTCACATTGACATGAACTTATTAATTGCAACCTTCAACCAAAAACGCATAACAATAAATCTGGTTTTTGTATATATGCCTTTACAGGATAAAAAAATAGATACCATAATTGCAAACATTAATTCAAGGTTACCTACAACTTCAAACCCAACCATCTTAATTGGAGATTTTAATTTAAAATATCAGGAATTTACCCAACGTTGGCTTCACAGAATAAACATACCACTAATGAGTGGCCAAGGTTTTTTGCCAGATGATGCCATCTCTTTCCACAATAATCGCTTCTCTTCACTTATTGATCTGTGCTTTTATTCTTCAATGCTTCACCACCTTATTGAAATAAAACTAATTCCCTCAACCTTTTCCAATGACTCAGCTCAAATAGTCACAATTGACTGTGCCCAAATTCAAATATCACCCTTTCCACTTACAAGAACAATAAGAGTTTTACTCCCAGAAACAACCCCTGAATTTCTGCTCTCTGAGACCTACATAATGCTAAACAAAATCAAAGATATGACTTTGAACCCGGTCCAGAAATATCTAGCATTTATGGGAATGTTGTCCTTTAACATCAACCATATAACAAAAAAACAACCTCCACCATCAAGACTTTTGTCTCTGGCAGATCAGTTACACCAGAGAATAATCATGATTTACCCATCACACTGCACCCAGCAGTATATATTCAAGCTTACACATGCATACAATAAAGCATGTGAAGAACTCAAAAGCTATCTGAAGATAAAGAAAAGCAAGGTATGCCTAACCAGGCCACACACTTGGACAAGAGATTATATAAGATGGGCGCTGGGGAACCAACCAGATGTAAAAGTGCCAATGGCACTATATACAAATAGTGGAACATATGCAGGACACAATATGATTATGCCAATTTTTGAATATTTTAAAGAGAAATTACAAGAAAGACAACCATATAAAATACCACATAATCTGTTTGGCCCACCAGAGACAAAAACCCCATTCACAAAAGATCTATTCACAACAAAACTAAATACTATTTGAAACGCTTGCCATCCAGGTAGTCCTGGAGTTCCATTGTTTGTATTAAAGCATCTAAGCAAATTCACAACAGAATATTTGTGTCAGTTAGCAAACCATCTAGCGCAACAAATTCAACCCATGGAGGGTGTCTATCCAATAGCCATAGTACCCTATAATAAAAAGAAAGCAATTATTCCACCTATTACAGACCTCAGACCAATATCTATGGGACCTTTGCCAATCAAAATTTATGGAGAAAATTATTAAAGATGAAATTGAACCGTATATAATGCTACTTATCTCCGAAGCACAATATGCAAAGAAAAACTCTTCAACAACAGAAGCAGCTTTATTCTTCAAAGCAATTCTAGCAACAGTAAAACAGCGGAAAAAATACGGACCCGTTGTTGTGCAGCTTGATATAGAAGCTGCATTTGACTCAGTCAATATATACACACTTCTAAAAATGCTAAAAGACACAGAAATTCCTAGAACACTACTATATATAATTGCTAACCTGCTTCTGAACAGAGAGATCCATATAACTTTAAATGGAAGAAACTCACCATCTTTCACACCCACCAAATCTATATCCCAAGGATCCCCTCTTAGTTCACTATTGTTTATATTTTACATCAATCCCCTTATTAAAAGCATACAAAATGCATTTACTGGGATCGAGATACCAGACACAACACAGCGCACTACATGCATTGCCTATATGGATGATGTTACCATATTCCTAACATCAAAAAAACAAATACCGCAACTCCAAAAGATATTAAAAGAATATTCACAAAAATATGAATTATCATTTAATCCAGCAAAAACCACAGCCTGGTCTCTATACACTGGTAAACCATGTACATCAATTTACAAATCAAAACCAAACTCTTTCCTTGGGTTCCCATTTCATATGGGAATTACAGGAATGAGATGTCATATCCAAAATAAACTTAAAGAAGAAGCCACAAAAATTATAAACTCCTTGTCCAAGGCATATCTTTCACTATATTCCAAAGTACAGTTAATTAACCAGCTTATCACAACCAAAATAACTTACTATGTACCGGTTATCTCATTCTCAAAGGGGTTCATTTCAAAAATTAAAACCATATATAATAAACTACTTTGGGCCAGAAAAACAGTAGCAATTTCCACAAAAAAACTTAGCCAACCTCTAATAAAAAATGGACTTGGCTTGCACAAAATCAATGTTTTTCATATACAGAAGTTAAGGAACTCAATAATCACAATACTTGCCAAATACCCCAACATTAACCACTTGCTAGAAGTTACTCCAACAGATAGACCATCTCCAAAAGGTTCCTTTTTCACCAACATTATATACCAATGCAAAACCACAGACAAGATTCCAGAACAGTATTTGCATAAGTATTCATACTGGGATATTTATGGTTTAATAAACAGAGAAGCAGATACTAATGTTATACAACCTATGCTAGGAATTAACAACAAGAGACTACTCAATGAATATAAAAAATGGGCTCTAGAGCCCAAATACTTTGATTTTATCATGAAAATCAATCTCATTGCCTTGCCAACAACCCACTTTCTTTATCATAAAAGAATGTATATATCTAGTGACCCCTTCTGTGGACTCTGCCATCGAGCAGAAGAGACACTGGACCACTTTATTTATCAATGTGTAGCACTTAATCAAACACGACAGATGATGTGTAACACCTACAGAAAACCGGGTACAATCATTAATCACATAATAGCTGCTTTTCAGGGAAGATCAATACCTAGCATTAGGGCAGCCACATTTGTTCTATATGCGTATTGGTGCACCCGATGTACTTTCTTAATTGGAAATAACACCAGATGACACACAGCTACATTTAGCAACAAACTGCTACACATTAGAAATAGAGATAGAATAATAACCAACCCCCACTTATATGCAGCAACATGGTCATTGTTAAAACAACCATCAATGCTGTGAATGCTGCAAAGAAAAACTATCATACAACTAACATTCAAAGTGACATGCGGAACAAAACTAAATAAGCTCCTCAAACGTTAGAACTCTGATTATTTTTGCTTTTTTAATTTTTATATTGTTATAGTCCATTAACCACAAAGTGTAACCACTAAATTCATTTATATGTGTTTACCCTAATATTATTCATTGTATGTTAAATTTCAAATTTTTCTAGATGTAAACTTATGTAAACCATTGAGATCAATAAAGCCTTTATTGAAACGTAGTAGTAGTAGTAGTAGTAGTAGTAGTGGTAGTGGTAGTGGTAGTGGTAGTGGTAGTGGTAGTAGTAGTAGTAGTAGTAGTAGTAGTAGTAGTAGTAATAATAATAATAATAATAATAATAATAATAATAATAATAATAATAATAATAATAATAATAATAATAATAATAATAATAATAATAATAATAATAATAATAATAATAATAATAATAATAATAATAATAATAATAATAATTTCTTAAAGCAGCTATTTTATGAGATACAGAGTGAAGATTATTTGTTTGGAATTTTGAAAATTGCTTGGAAAAGGGGTATTATTTTGAATAATTTATTAAATAATACAAAGGAAAATTTTTTTTGATAGAAAGACTATTCTGGAGTAATGTATATTATCCTTGTTTTTGCAAGAAGATATATAAAGGTTGATCAGAATAGTTTGAGCTTAAATGAAAGAATAAAGGTACACACAAAAGTAGGGTTAGAAATAAATATCTTAGTTCTGCTTTATATATCCCTGAAAAAGATACAGGTCACACTATTCATTTTGATGAAGTTAAAGTTGTCTTCTTTGAGAGAAATGAAATAAAAAGAATTAAATAATGTTTATTATTAAAATTTATCATTCGGTAACAATTAACTTATTTAGAAGTTCTTTTAATATTAAAGGTGTATGGGAAGTAAGTGGAATTGTTGGTAATGTTTAGATTAAATATGTTGTTATTTTGTAGTTCTTTACACTTGAGAAATCTGCTTCTAGCAGTGAAACCATTGGTAATGTTTTAGAATTTATTTTCTTGGATAGTCTGGTTGAGTTGTGAATTTGGGGTAATTTTTAATATATATATATATACATAAGTGGCATCATCGCAAAACTCATCTTTAATTGCTTTTATCATTCTCTATTTCTCTTTTATATGGAGTTTGAATAAACCATATTTGATTATAAGTGACTGTTAATGAATATTCAGAAATAAATATAAAACAGATTTAAATAGCCAATTGCACTATATCTCTCCACAAAAAATTAAATTAAAAAATAATATTCATTAGGATAGTCAACTAGTAGAAAGTCTTCATTGTTTTATTCGTTCCTAACAAACAAATAAATATTTACTTATCAATATTTGCATAGCTAGATAACTTGTGAGAACCGTTTAAAAGACAAATCATAGCACTGCTTAAATATTTTCAGTTACTTAAAAAAAAAAATCCAATTTTTATCTAGATGACAGACTCTTACTATTCCATATGTAAGGTAAATATATTAGGAGTATTAAATTAACAAAAATAAGATAAACAAATGTAAAAATAAATATAATTTCATAAATAAATATCTCCACTTTCCCTTTTCAAAATTGGTCTACAAATTCTAATATATTAATAATCCTCTATATTCTCATTTAGAAAGAAAATGAATTAAATTTGAACTTTTATTCTGCAATGGATTCATAATAATTGGTAATAATAATAATGATGATAAAAAATAAATATATTGTAATATTATTTATATACTAAAAATGTATGGAGAACATCTGTTTTAAAAGAATTAAAAGTAATAGAATATCATATCAATAATTACATTATTATTATTATTATTATTATTATCATTATTATTAGAATAAATACATAAAACTATAATATATATATATTATTCTTTTAAATATTTATAATAAAATATTCTTCTTTTTTATTTTTATTAACATCCAAGAATTTTTGAATTAACAATTAGCTAGGGAATAATTTAATAAAATGCAGATTTTTATTTAAATAAATATTTCTCAAACTACTTAATATTTTTTTAAATAATCGTAAATAATTACATTAGAACTTTATCATCAAACCCAGAGCAATGTTTTCTGGAAAATAAAAATCTTAATGTGAGTCCTAGTTAATTATGAATGCCTATAAACACACACAAATGCAATTATAGTTCGATTTTTATTTGATCTTCACTATTAAAATTAAGATATCATTTTCCTTTAAGTATCAGGCTGATGGTGTACATAGTTAAGGTGTAACATTTCTATTTAATGCAACAGCAATAGTTTTTACTATATTCTAGAACATCTAGTATAAGTTCAAATTCCAGTTTGAATTCTAATTCTTATTGAAGAAAGTAAAATCCAGAAATTGATCTGGAAATGAAGATATTATAGCTCTATATTATTTTGATTTGCCTTAATTATTCAAGCTTATAATAGATAGTTCTAGATTCTAAGTTTGTCCTAAAATTGAGATATGTAAAACTATGTAAGTGAATTAGTTTGATTTTAAATCATTATTTTTAAAAAAAAATTTCTGTTTATTAGCTTGAATTGTAAAAAAAGAGTAAAATATGGTTGCTAGATGCATAAGTGGTTAGATTTAATTCTAGACTTCACTAATACAGGAAAAAGTCATATACTGGTATGAGAATGGTGATATTAAAAACATACCATCTGGTACTCCTTGATCATCAAAGCTTACAGTAGATGGCTCTAAGTAGGGTATAGAGAGTACCACTTTTGAATCCAAACAAATAAGCTAATGAGAGTAATGTGATAGTGTTGTTACTATTTACTCTATTCATGAATAATAGCTTTCAATTTAAAATAATGTCAGTAAGGTTTTCGTTTTGGTTAAAGCAAAAGTTTATTTTCTATGTTGTCAATAATGCATATATTTTAAATTTCTTTAATTATATTGAACTCTTGGTTGTAACAAGAAGGTTACCATCTATATATAGTATACTGTAATAAAAGTTGAATGTATGCATGGTTTTATACATATGCCGTGTATCTTGTCATGGACCTCAAAATATAATTGTTAGTACATCTGTCCACCAGACATGGAATGTGAATTCAAATAAAGTTTGAAAAGTTTTCGAGTTTCAATCAGACTTAAAAAAGTTTTTTTTTTTTCGGATAACCAGCCCAGAGATACTTCTACTAGCTATATTAATTAATAAATAGGTATTCTACTATTTTTATCCAGATGTCTAATCAATGATGAAAAGACTGTTTAAATCTTTATTGCCAAGTCTGGTGAATGGTGCCTTCTTCATTGTTTTTCTATGATGAGTTGGTTCTTGGATAGGCATATGATCTGCAATGAGCTATTTAAATTCTAATTTATTTTTTACTTTATTATGCTTGTTAATAGAGTAAGGATTGTGTAATGTTGTTCTAAATAATGAAATATTAAAACAAATCTTGTTGCGGTCTCAGTATCTAGAAATCTCCATCCTCTTTCAGAAAGAAAATAAATACACACATGAATATCTATATACAAATCGTAAACAAATAAAATGTGAAGAAAAAATATACTACTGACAAATAAAATTAAAAATTAAGACATTTGCATAAAAGAAGACTAATGATGTATTTATAAATACTTTTATTAATATAATTAATTCAGTTAAACTATTTTTAAATAATTCTAATGCTATATTAAAAAAAAAAATAAGATTTTTTGAGTGAAGAGTTTGTTAATCAAAATTCTTGTTTTATTCAATAATTAATAGCCTTGTCTAAATTAACTACAATTAATTTAATAAAATGAACATTCCAATTAGCCAATCAATCAAATTTCATGCAGCTTTCTAAAAGCAAGAACAGTTTTCTCCGGAATAGTAGTCCTCTTTCAATTAATCAGTGCTACTTTTATTGCAGTTTGAAAATATAAAAGGAACTTTAAAAGAAAATGATTAAAGGCTATAGCAAAGTAACCTCACTTCCGGCGAACTATCGTAAGAAATGTGAAAACACAGTTATTTGCAAATAAAAAAATGTTTTTATCTATTTATGATTACTAACATTTGTTGGAAAATTATAATTCAATTAAATTACTTTTAATAACGGTGGTCGGTTATTGTTCTTATTCTACGTCCAAAATCTATTAATAAGTAAATATGCAGCTATTAACGATAACTAAGAATTTTTTTTCTAGTGAAAATCATCGATTGGCTGGCTGCCCTGTACGATTTAGTATCTAACTGTTTTGAGTAAAATTTATGAACACTTTGCACTGCTATATTTATGGCAATTATCTGTCGAAAGCATATTAAGCACTACAGTATTTTTATTGTTAATAAAATTTTGCTTTTAATACAGTATTTGTAAATATAACTAACTCTTTGGCTGATTACATTTTAGGACAAATAATTTTTCTACGAACTAAAAAAATACATACAGAGTTAAAATTTTCGCAACTGAAGTAAGTCTTAAGAACTGCGCTTTTAAAAATTATTCGGATAAAGCTCCGTGGGGCAGAGCTAACATACTTAGTTACAATGCGTACAACTTAGAGTTCAAATTCAGGGCAAATAGAATATTTTTCAAGAGTCTTGGAAATTTTCTGTCTGATAGCTAGCCCTAATTAACCTAACCACCCAATAGTGATTGCTGAATGCGCATCTAGTTATTCTTAATTAGAGAATAAAACAATAGTGAAAAGCTGCTCAGATCTTTACCACCCGGTAATTGGCAAAAATGGTGAGTAAGGTTTCTCTTTCACTGTTCCTCAATAAAAGTTGTTGTAGAAAAGCAAATTTTACATACTTGAAATGATTTAGTGAGCAAAGCAATAAATGTAAAAGAAAAAAAATAAAACAAAAAGAAATATATTTCAAAAACAATATAAAACTAAAAAATACAGAAAAATAAAACACTACTAAAATATAAAAAAGAAATATAACATATTAGACATTATAAGATTTAATTATAACTAATAGCTTCTTTATAATTTGCAGTTTTAGATGCAGAATTTTCTATAGAATATAAATTATTTCGGTAAGTAAAAAATAAATAAATCTGTACTTATATTTTACTTATAATATATAATAGTGAAATTTTTTGAGATCATAATAACGTTTGGAAATATGCATTTAAAATTATTTTCCACACCCAAAATTCTATTATACAATAATCTGAATAACAGTCATTCATTTCTCTTAGGACAAATTTATCTTTGAATTTAATTAGTCAATGGGAGAAAAGCTTAAACCTGTCTCTTTAACAATAGATGTAATAAAAAAAATGTTAAATGGTACAGTTCTAAGTATTACTAGGTAAACATTTATTTTACCTCTAAAAAAGTCATCATAATCATCATTGTCAACCATTATTGATCCACTTCAGGATAAAGATCTCTTCAAGTTCAATTCATCTTATCTGATCTCTAACCTTTTTTATCATATCACTCTAACACACTTCTTTATTTCATCCATCCATCTCACATGTAGCCTTTTCTAAGTCTTTTAAATTTCTTGGAATCCAGTTTAAGTTTCAAATGTCCATCTCTTATCTGAATAACTCTTGCATCATTTCCTGATGCTCTTAAGTATTATTTGTAAAAACAACTACATCATTTGCAATATGTAGATTATTTAAATAATTTCCATTTTCTTTAACTCCATTAGTTTCCCATGTTAATTCAGAAAATAGTTATTGTAATATGTCCAGCTCAACTTCACATTAAATCAATTTGATAATTATAATTTATGTATATCACTAGATATTTTTACAATAAATTAATATGTATATTCCTTACACTCACAGACGTGTATATATATATATATATCATATTTAATATTTAAATACATGTATATTGTCTATACCAAACATAATATCTGAGTTCAAGTCCCTTCTAATTATAGATCATATTGAATATGTGTATATAATTATATATATATATAATAAAGCATTAAATAACTTAGTTTTCTGTAGAAAATTGTTTGACATTTTTTCTTTTTCTTTTTTAAAAAAATGCTTAACAAAATTATATTATAAGCTATCTTTCTTATTTTAACTTAAATGAAACCAAGAAAATCATGCACATTACTTAAAACATTGAGTTTCTAAAAACAGATTTGAAATTTGATATTAAAATATTCAAAAGTTCACCCTCTTCCATATTTAAAAAAGTAGGTCACCTATCTGAAATATTCTGTTCTATCACTTTGATAGAGATTTACAATATATGTAAAATTTTAACAAATTATATTGAATTTAAATCTATTAAACCTTATTTTTAAAATGCTATTATAACTTTCAATTGAAAGCACAAAAATATCTCTATGCCACCCTCACATAAGTTTTACTTAAAACATATTAAAGTTCTTGGAACAATTTTTAAATATGATATTAAGATATTTCAAATTTTATTACCCCCTGTTTCATATGTAAGAAACTAGTCACCTACCTAAAATATTAGGGTCTCATATAGCTTTGCCTGGTATTTCTTAATTATGCATCAATTTGAACCAAGTCCCTTGAATTTAAATCCATTAAACCTTAACTTTAAAATTTTATTCTAACTTAAATAAGTGATTACAAAAGTTTGCAAACAAATGTACTAACCAAAAAAGTGATATTCTAACTTTAACAACAACAACAACAACAACAACAACAACAATAATAATAATAATAATAATAATAATAATAATAATAATAATAATAATAATAATAATAATAATAATAATAATAATAATAATAATAATAATAATTAGTATTATCTTTACTGATAATAATCTCATATGATAGTAAAGTCTATTAACTTTATAACTGTATTCATACAAAATAAACAGTTACTACTGTTATTTTATAAAAGTGATAAATAATGGCAGTATATTAAATATATAAAAGTAATACATGCATATTTATGTAATACTCAATATATCATCCACCATTTTGTTTAATCAGTATTTTTTCCTTAATAATAATAATAATAATAATAATAATAATAATAATAATAATAATAATAATAATAATAATAATAATAATAATAATAATAATAATAATAATAATAATAATAATAATAATAATAATAATAATAATAATAATAATAATAATAATAATAATAATTCAATTCAATTCATTTATTTACGTACAAAACTACAGCATAAAGCCAATTACAGTATTGCACCATAACAAATATATAAATACATAAATGAGTTTAAATGACAAATTATTAATATAATTATGTGCCATATTTCAATAAAAGATAATTAACACATTTAAAAATCTAAGGTGAAATTAAATATCAGCATATAAACAATTATTATTAAGACATTAATAGTAACAAATAAATCATCATCATCATCATCAACCATTATCAATCCACTGCAGGATGAAGGTCTCTCCAAGTTTAATCCATC
Organism: Epiperipatus broadwayi; assembly: GCA_028023455.1. Lineage (NCBI taxonomy): Eukaryota > Metazoa > Onychophora > Udeonychophora > Euonychophora > Peripatidae > Epiperipatus > Epiperipatus broadwayi. Next base: position 10,589,838 of record JAQFVV010006222.1, read on the forward strand.
TTCTCTGATCTTTAGCTTCTCTTCTCCACAACACCCCTGCACATTTTCTTATTTCATCCATCCATCTCACATGTGGTCTCATTCTGGGTCTTTTACAATCTTCTAGAATCCAGTTTAAAATTTCAATTGTCCATCTATTATCATCTCTTCTAGCAATATGTCCAGCCCAACTCCATTTCAATCTTTTAATTTTTTCAATAAGGTCAGTAACACCTGTTTGTTGTCTTACCCATACATTGCATTTTCGATATCTTCTTGTTACTCCCAACATACATCTCTCAATACTCCTTTCAGTGGTCTGAAGTCTGTATTGCTCTTCTATTAAGTGTCCAAGTCTCAGATCCATAAGTAAGAACTGGTAAAACACATTTGTTAAAAACCATCCTTTTCAAACACATAGGCATATTTCCTTTTAGTATCAAGTTATTTCTACCAAAAGCACTCCAACCAAGTTTAATTCTATGATTAATTTCCTTCATTATGTTTCCATCTGTATTAATAATCTGACCAAGGTATTTGTAACTGTTAACTTCTTCTAATTCTTCATAATCAATCTTTATTCTCATATTTTGAGCAAATCGATTAAACATTACTTTAGTCTTTTTAACATTTATCTTTAGTCCTACTTTTCTACTTTCATCTGCTAACTCCTGCAACATTTCCTGCAGCTCTGAAGCATTATTTGCAAAAACAACTACATCATCTGTGAAATCTAAATGACTTAAATACTCTCCATTTACTTTCACTCCTTTAGTTTCCCATTTTAATCCACAAAATACTTCTTGCAGCACTGCTGTAAAGAGTTTTGGAGATATGGAGTCACCTTGTCTTACACCTTTCTCAATGTTGATTTTTCCAGTATCATTATGTAATCTAATTGTTGCTGTTGCATTTTTATAAATATTCTTTAAAATATGACAATATCCTGGATCTATACCTTGATGATCCAATGCTTTAATCACTGAAGAAATGTGTATAGAATCGAATGTCTTTTCTTAATCTACAAATCCAAAACATAATGACAACTGATATTTGTTTGTCCTTTCTATGACTTCTCTCAATACCTGCATATGGTCTATTGTACTAAAACCACTTTTAAATCCAGCTTGCTCTCTTGGTTGGTGGAAATCCAAAGTTCTCTGTAGATGAGTTGTAATTATCTTGGTAAAATTTTTATATAAAACTGATAAAAGGCTGATAGGTCTGTAATTTCTAATATCTTCTTTATCACCTTTTTTAAATATTAATATTATTACTGCATTCTTCCAATCTTCCAGTACATCTTTATCATTTAGACATTTGGTATATAACTTTGCTAAAATTGTTTCTATTTCTTCACCTGTTTCTTTTAAGATATCAATTATAATTCCATCATTTCCTGGAGCCTTTCCTTTGTTCATACACTTAATTGCATGTCTCACTTCTTCATTTAAAATTCTGGGCAATTCAGAAGATGTAATAGATATAGGAGGTACTTGTTCTTTATTACTATATAATTCTTGATAAAAATCTTCTACCAATTTCATGATGTCATCTCTCTTTTTAGTAATAATTCCATCTTTTTTTCTTATTGCAGATATAAATTTCCTACCAATACTAAAATATTGTTTAACATTTTTGAGACTTTTATTTTCTTCTACAGCTTTCCTTGCTATTTCACAGTTATACTTTCTTATATTATTTTCAACTCTTTTCCGTACCATTTTACAAAATTCGAGATATTCAATTCTTTTTAATACATCATTTTTGTATATCTTCATATTCCTTTTTTTCTTCATAAATTCTCTAGTCTCAGTAGAAATTTTATTAGTCAATTGCTGATTTTTTCTACCAGCTATGTTTGTTGCAGTTTTTAAAAGTGTATCAGTTATTTTCATATTAATTTCATTCAAATCTGAATCATGTTCAAAATCTCATAACACTTGAAACCTATTTGTAAGTTCTAATTTAAATTCATTAGAATGTTTCTGAAGATTAGGAATATCAACTGTAAATATTGTTTTTCTTAATAATTTTTGTCTCTCTAGTTTTACATTAACACGTAACTTACACCTTACTAATCGATGATCACTTCCTGTGTTAAATTTATTAAGAACATTACAATCTTGAAATATGTATTTTCTGTTAGTCAAAATATAATCCAATTCTGCTGTACCTTCATTTGGATGCTTCCATGTCCATTTCCTTTTAACATTTTTCTCAAAAAATGAATTCATAATATAAAGTTTTTCTTTTTCTGCAAACTCCACAAGTCTATGTCCTCTCTCATTTCTATTACCATAACCAAAATTATCTACAGCAATTTCATCTTTCATTTGCCTACCAATTCTAGCATTAAAGTCTCCCATAACAATTTTAAAATGTTGTTTACTCTGATCAAAAGCCTTTTGTACATCCATATAAAAATCTTCTACTACTTCATCACTATGAGAACTTGTTGGGGCATAAACCTGAATTATCTGCATTTGGTATCTGCTATTAAGTTGTATAACTAATCTTGCCACTCTGTCCGATACACCATCAATCTCCACAATATTGTTCTTCCACTTTTTATTTATAATGAATCCTACTCCACTTGTATTTCCAATATGTGTGCCTTTATAATAGAATATATGTCCACTTTTTAAATCAATTGTTTCTTCTCCTTTTCTTCTAACTTCACAAAGTCCAATATTGTCCCATTTAATATAAGACAGTTCTTCATCTAATTCTTGCAATCTTCCTTCACTTGAACGTGATCTGCAGTTCTAAGTACCTAAATAAAAAGTCGTCATCAAATGGTAGCCTGGGTCCACAATCAGGGTATTCTTAGCACCCTCCGCCTTCGGCCACCAACCGCTGCCTTGGTTGGTGACTTTACAGCCTCCTGGAAATAAGGGCCATGCTTTATTTTTGTCTGTCATAATTGTATATATGTATTGGAAAAATATTTATCATTTACACAAACATTCATTCTGCCTTATCAGGCACTGAGAAGAAAGACCATAGTGTTTCTTGATCTTAAACTCAGAGGTAAAAAGCCAATAAACTTACCACACTGGCTAATGCATGTTGGTGAGCAGCCCATCCATGTTCGTATACTATATGAATAATCACATAGTAATAACAGCTGCAATGACAAGAACGTATGGAGTGGACATTAAGAATTTGCCCTGCTCGGTTCCTTTAAGTCCTCCAAGAGGAATCAAAGGGTCTCCTTTCAGTTAATAGCAAACTCCTTTCTGCAGCCACAAATAAATAAAAGGGATAAATATAAAGCACATAACAAAATAAAAAAAAACAACAATTTAATATATATATATAAACAAAATCAAGTTAAACCAATCAAATGTGACATTTAAATTTAATAACATTACAAAATTGATTATAATCTAAATTGAAGTAATTAATATTGCTACAAATCTGATTATACAAAGTTGGTAGCCTAAACAAAGGATAAAATCTAAGAACATTGGAATGACAAGTTTTAATGTAACAAACAGAAGCAGACCGAGTATCATGCACATGAGATCTAATTATAACAGTAGAAATTGTATTAGATAAAAGAACTATTTTATTAACAAGTTTATAAAGATATTTAATATCTCTATATTGTCTTTTAGAAGAAAGATGAACAACAGTTTTATTTCCCAAAGAAACAAATTTAGAAAACTTATTATACACTGATTGTAATAAATTACATCCCTGTTTAGAGCTAGGATTCCAAATGACTGAACAATATTCAATGATGGGAAGAACCAATGATAAAAATAATTTAAATTTTGTATCACCACTGAAATGATAACCAAACCTTAGAATAGTACATATAATTTTTCAAGCCTTACCAATAATCATTTCCAAATGAGGAAGAAAGGATCCATTACTAGAAAATATAACTCCCAAATCTTTTTGGGATTCAACAGAAATAATTTTGTGAGAATTAATAAAATAAGAAAAATGCAAAACTTCAGATTTTTTACAATACGAGACTAAGGAACATTTACTGAAATTAACAGTCATATTATTTAGATCACACCAAGCACTAAAATAATAATAATAATAATAATAATAATAATAATAATAATAATAATAATAATAATAATAATAATAATAATAATAATAATAATAATAATAATAATAATAATAATAATAATAATAATAATAATAATAATAATAATAATAATAATAATAATAATAATAATCATCATCATCATCATCATCATCATCAAATGGTTTATTATTCAGGAGTTCATAAGAAATTACAATTTTAGAAGTAACAACTAGGACTCTGTGATCATTGGGCTTCATAATCTGCCATTCTATCACCTCACTAAACTATATATGTCACTTCATTTAGGTTCATTTTTAAGATCAGAATTATTTTCTTAAAAAATGTTGTTCATTACAAATAATTCATATTATCTATAAAACTATGCAATATAAGGGTTTAAACACTTATGGCTTAATATCTTCTATTTAATACCAAAATCCACCTATAAAGAAGTTTTAAATTTTTAATTTAGTTTCTCGGGAAAGAAAGGATTTAAAATAAACAATACAAACGATTTCATCTTTTTTATAAAATGTAGATAATTAAATTTAAAATATTTATAAATAATCTATTTGTGTTTAGAAAAAAATCTAGGTTTTTAAATATTGTTTTTTTAAAAATAATTATAAAGTTTTATGCATTAAATATAGTAATCTATAATATTTTGTATACAGATGTTTTCATGTACATGGCATATGTATATTCAAAGATAATATTGATGAGACACATTTCAAATATTGCAGTGTTAAAAATTTCACTGATGGTGAAATACAACTTGCATTTATAGGGGGAGGGAGATGTATAAAATATAGTATAGAGTTCAAGATGCAGAAGTTAGGGGAATATTTTATCCTTTCGCCAGAAAAGCACAAAAAACACATTGACATTACAACATGAAGATTTTTTCAAGTAGTTATACAATTCCTCAAGCAAGCTCAGAACCTTTTAAGATAATCTAAATTAATTAGATAATTAGTAACCCAATATTAACATAAAATGTAATATCATTAACATTGAAACCCTGATAAAAAAGTTGTCATTCATCTATGGACTTTCAGACCACAGTTTTATCTACCTGCCTTCCTTCCTATTTATCTATCTACACTACTTACTTAAATGTATTTATCTATCTTTTTAATTTAATGATAGATCAGTGCATTTATTTCTTTGTCCATCTATCTGTAATTTTCTATTTATTCATTTATCTATTATCTACCTTCTATATCCAACTTGTAGTGATATAGATTAGCGACTTAGGGAACCAGATTATCAGGATATTTCATTAGAATCACTTCAACTTGATATTGCATCTGGATTTAACTTTGTATTTAATACTCTCTGTTCTTTGAGCATTATACATATATACTTGTCCCATTCATAGCAATGCAGGTTTTTTTATTTCTATTTTATTTTACATATCTAAGATCTTATCATGAATCTTTAAACAATTTTGCACCTCTTCAATGATTGCTTTATTGTTATCTTTTAATTTGTCATGAACAATCTCCTCATGATTCTCATTTATACTTTGAGCTTTGCTAAATTTTCTTCTGTGATCTTTTTATCTCATTTTCTGATTTATTTTGCCTTTGTACTAATCATGATGCTCAGTATTTAATTTTTACTTGTTCCATTCATACAATTATAATATCATAGTTTCAGAAACTCACAATTTAATAAAGTATTAAAGGAGTCATAAATTTAAATTCGTAATTTTCATGTCCATGTCAATTTATACGAGCACAATCATGAATCACATCTAAGCCAATCTTTTATGAATCTTGCCCTTTCAATCAGTCATGTGGTTATTCTTTCTTTTTCCTTTAAATTTATTATTACATAGACTTTTTCAAACTTTGCAGATGTTTAAATGAGTGCGTGTGTATATATATTTACGTCACATATTCTACAGGGTAGTTTCAGTTATCCATTGTTAAGACTTGAAAGCAAATCAGTTATGTACAAAAGAACAATAGCATATACATATTGAAGTTTTGGGTTTGTTTAAAAGTGCACTCTTCAGTATCACAATTATACATCAGAATGAAAATCAGATCATCTTTTCTCACTATGTATGTATTTTTGAACAACTTCTTTTTAGAAGAGTTAATGGAATAATTTAACTATATATATATATATATATAAAACTTACATTCTACTATATATATATATATATATATATGTAAATTATTAATCAATGTCTGTATTCCAATTATAATAAAATATATATAACTATTCAAAACAATACAATAATTAATACAGTAACAATATTTTAAAATTCTGTGTATTGAAAGAAATAATAATAAGCGCAAAATTAAAGAGGCTATGTTAATAAAAAGTGAAAAGCAACAGTTGATAAATAGACAGACAGCCAATATAAAAATTAATGAATTGTGGGAAAATTGATGTATGACGTATTGCTTTTGTTTACATTTGTAACGGTTTTTTTCTAATACAATTTGAGTCTAGTTGACAACGACTACATAGATAGTTGAAAGTACTTCTATTAAATTGGTATATATTTGTTTAAAATATTGTTACTGTATTAATTATTGTATTGTTTTGAATAGTTATATATATATATAATGGAATAATTTAACTATATATATATATATTATAAAACTTACATTCTACTATATATCCCTGTTGCATATGAACAAATACATCAGGAAAACCCCCACAAATAAATCCCAAGAGATGCATTTTATACTAACCACCACACATCAGTTGGCCTAAGTAACAATTTCTTACACATATCTCTTAATTTGTTCATTTTTATAGATAACAAATTGTTACAGATTGATTGATAAGTATCAAACTTTCTACATTCACAACTTTGACTCCAACCCTTTTACATAATGGCTATTGCAAATCATTTATTAACTTGGAGATTATCACTCAACCAGACATTCATTTTACATCTCAATTAATGAGTAATATATCTATGTTTTCTCAGTTAAAGAATAATATGTCTGTATTTTTAGCAAGGGAGCAACATCAGAATCTCCATGCACATGTTGATAATATGACAACGTTCACTGCAACAGTATCACACAAGGTAGAAACTGGTTTCTATCAATTTTTAACATCTTGTTTAAGGATGAGTAATCATAGCACTATACATATATATTTTCAAGTTTTGTCAGCACATAGTTTATTGTTTAATATCCATAGTTTCAGTTATTCATTGTTAAAGATTTGGACTCAAATAAAAATATATATAGTAAAATAAAAATATTTATATACACATACAGTTCTCATTTAAAATTAAATATTTTTTTTAATAATTCAATGAAAGAGAGATTGATTACTATTAAACCGTTAATTATCTTTTGCATAACACACACCCATTTACAATAAATAAAACGATAATAACAAAAGCAAAAAAAATTAAATATAATGATATTTTATAATGCAAGAATATATACTGAAATGGTATTTATTGACTAGAATCCCGTTTAACCTACTATGTTCCATAGTAATCTTTATCCTGTATTTAAACCCCTCCAAGTTCACATATATTTACGTATAGTTATGTATATTAGCATATATTAATATATGTACACATATATAGTGTACATTTTAAATTAAAAACATATCTGTGTAAGCATCGTTACATGTGTATGAGCACTTATATATATGTTAGGGAGCTCTAACGCAAAACTGTTTATTAGCGTTAGAATCAAATGATTAGTTATAAGTCTTTATTTTATTAAAATAAAGATGTATTAATTTATTCATTATTTAGCTTGGAAACTCGTATCTAATTTTAATTCTAGAGGTGACTAGAATACATATATGACATAATGTTTACATAATTTAAATCTGTTTTAAAAGATTGCCTGTTCCTTGGAAAATCTTTTGCCACAAGCACCTGGTTTAATTCGTGCAGGGACCAAGAACAGATTTTAAAATAAGTCTAAAATAAATTTTAAGAGAAAGCAAAATCATTCAACCAGCACCATTTTTTTATTCATTAAATTTTACTTTTGTCTTTTCTAAAATTTTAACACAGAATTTTAAAAGTAATAAAACTATGTTAAATTTCAAGATTAAAAACTTAAAATTGTAAACAAGTTAATAGATTTTGCAGGGAGGAATGGAAGAGTTAATATAAAAACCCTTGAAAGTTAGCACTAAAAGTTCACTCTCTTAATATATATGAACAGTTGCCACCAGAAGCTATGCCCAATTTAAAAATGGAAATGAACAGCTAGAAAGCCACAAAATTTGCCAGATGATCAGTCTATTGGAGTGGAGGAGTTTGAGACTAGCATCCTGCCAAGGAGACATCGGAAATAGCTCACCTGGAGAAGAAACAGTGCCATAACATGCTGGATGACTCAGCTAGAAAAAGATCAGTAATATTTCTTCCCACAGAGCTCTATAAATAAAAATATATTAACTTTAAACTAAAGCTAGCTATCTTTATTGAATGTACATAAATTGTAAACTTATAAATAATTCCTCGCTAAATTAAACTGAACTCTGTAATATCAAATTAATGGAACTTTAAATGAATAATAACTGCAACAATCTTGCTTACTAAATAAATAATTACAATTTAATAATTCTCCTAAACATAATAACTGTACCTAGTTATTATATATATACTTTCCTAATCTGCAGTCATGCCTCTTCTAATTTATTTCATTTGTTTACTGTATTAATATTTTATGATATGCTATGATTCAAAATGGAGATTAATAATATTAGTAATATTAAAGAGATGATTAAAAGCTCCCCTGTAATTGATTTATGCTGCTTTTAAGCAAACATAAATCTCCATTTTGAAACCTATTCTCATATATATGTTTAGTTAAGCTACTATGTAATTCAAAATAATTAATGTTCCTTAAAAACAACTTAGTTAAAAAAAACATTATATCTATTAAATAATAAAAATATTTGTAAAATTCAATAAAAGTTACTTAAACGTTTTTAACAACTATAATCATCATCATCAACCATTATCAATCCATTGCAAAGGTCTCTCTAAGTTCAAACAATCTCTGATATTTAGCTTCTTTTCTCCACAGCACCCCTGCACACTTTCTTATTTCAGCCATCCATCTCATATGTGGTCTCTTTCTGGGTCCTTTACAATCTCTTGGAATCCAGTTTAAAAATTCAATTGTCCATCTACTATCATCTCTTCTAGCAATATGTCCAGCCCAACTCCACTTCAGTCTTTTAATTTTTTCAATGAGGTCAATAACACCTGTTTGTACTCTTACCCATATATTGCATTTTTGATCTCTTCTTGTTACTCCTAACATGCATCTCTCCATACTTCTTTCAGTGGTCTAAAGTCTCTGTATTGCTCTTCTATTAAGTATCCAAGTCTCAGATCCATACGTAAAAACTGGTAAAAACACATTTATTAAAAACCTTTCTTTTCAAAAACAGGCATATTTCTTTTTAGTATCAAATTATTTCTACCAAAAGCACTCCAACCAAGTTTAATTCTATGGATTATTTTCATACATTATGTTTCCATCTGTATTAATAATCTGACCAAGATATTTGTAGCTGTTAACTTCTTCTAACTCATCATAATCAATCTTAATTTTCATATTTTTAGAAAATACATTGAACATTACTTTAGTCTTTTTAACATTTATCTTTAGTCCTAATTTCCTACTTTCATCTGATAACTCCTGCAACATTTCCTGTAGCTCTAAAGCATTATTTGTAAAAACAGCTATATCATCTGCAAAATCTAATAATAATCTCTATTTACTTTCACTCCTTTAGATTCCCATTTTGATCAACAAAATACTTCTTGAAAAATACTTTTTGAAGATATGGAATCACCCTATCTTGCACCCTTCTCAATGTTGACTTTCCTAGTATCATTATGTAATCTAATTGTTGCTGTTGCATTTTTATAAATATTCTTTAAAATGTGATCAAATGCTTTAATAACTGAAAAAATGTTTATAGAATCAAATGCCTTTTCATAATCTACAAATCCAAAGCATAATGGCAACTCATATTCATTTGTCCTTTCTATAACTTCTCTCAATACTTGGATATGATCTACTGTACTAAAACCACTTTTAAATCCAAAATGTTCTTTTGGTTGGTGGAAATCCAATGTTCTCTGTAGATGAGTTGTAATTATCTTGGTAAAGGCTGATAGGTCTGAATTTCTAATATCTTCTTTATCACCTTCTTTAAATATTAATATTAATATTGCATTATGTTTATCATTTAGACATTTGGTATATAACTTTGCTAAAAAAATTCTATTTCTTCACCTGCTTCTTTTAATATATCAATTATAATTCCATCATTACCTGGAGCCTTTCCTTTCTTCATAAATTTAATTGCATGTCTCACTTCTTCATTTAAAATTCTGGGCAATTCGAAAGATACAATAGATATAGGAGGTACTTGTTCTTTATTATTATATAGTTCTTGATAGAAGTCTTCTACCAATTTTATGATGTCATTTCTCTTTTTAGTAATAGATCAATCTTTCTTTCTTATTACAGATAAAAATTCCTACCAATACCAAAATGTTGTTTTACACTCTTGAGACTTTTATTCTCTTTTACAGCTTTCCTTGCTGGTTCATAGTTATACTTTCTTATATCATTTTCAACTCTTTTCCGCACCATTTTACAGAATTCGAGGTATTCAATCCTTTTTAATGCATCATTTTTGTATATCTTCATATTCCTTCTTTTCTTCATAAATTCTCGAAGATTAATAGATCTGGGAATTATATGATGCTGGAGCACCGGAGAAAACAGGTTGAGTTTCGATATAAAAATCCTTAGAGCTCAAATTCATCAATCATACAGAGAATTCACAAACGTAAAAATATTTTGTTATAAAATGTTCTTATTACATAAATATATAATAAGTATAAAAGTATTACGAAAACTATTAGTTAATTTTTATAAAAATGATTTATTCTATTTAATAAGTTGTCCCAAAAAAGCTCTATAGTTAACGATATATATAATATCAGTTCATATTTAGCGTAAAATTATTTATACAAGAGAACCTATTAACTCTTAATAGCAATTTTTCATAAATCATCAAATAAAAATAACCTTCATTTCTTAAATCATATGATTTCACTTTTGTAAATTTCAACATTTTTTTTTCTCTTTTTCAAATGAAAAACAAGATTTGCTGACAACATTTCTCACTAGATAATGAAATAGTTCAACAGCTGTTACAAAAATGGCCTTGGCTTCCTGTTTAAGTTATGGATGCAGTAATGGGGTAAATGCATCGCAATTACAGAAAAATTACTTGCAAGAAAGCTCTGATGAGGACATTTGATAACGAGAGATTATTATTAGATAATGTTTGCGTTTGCTTCATTTTACTTTTAAATTTTTTTTTTTTTTAAGGAAGAAAAAAGTCAAACTAAGAAAAAGATTGCATATAAAGGTATGCATACATCTATGCTGCAGCTCTAAAATTGATATAAAAAAAGATTGTTAAAAGAGTGACAAACACACTAATAAGAATTATATATTGCAACAATGTCCTAGAACTTTTTGCATAATTATTTAAGATGCACACGCACACACACAAACTAATGACAGCGATAAACTTTCAAAATTAATTGTCGAGGTAATAACTTGCTGGATTGTTGACTATTGAACATTTTTATCACAAAAAATTTCACAAACAATATTTACGAATAATTCAATTTAAACAGCAAGTTAAGAGCCACAACAACTTTTATTTACTTTTTTTATAAGTATATAACTCTGACTCTTAAACTTTGATTTGAAAAATTGTTAAATTGTATTTAAATAATAAATGTTATGTTAATCTTTTTTTGCTACTGATCAAGTCCAACAAATGGGGACTATAGAATGACATTCATATATGAAGATTAACTGTGAATAATATATAAGCAGTGCTTGACCAGGATATGATGGTATATCAAATGCTGAGTACTGCTTCCAATATCAATAGACTTTTCTGTCTATATTTTGTGAATTATCTATTTTTCATTCCCATTTTTCACCTTTATTGTTACTCTTTTCCTATAGAGGTAAATCATCATGAAAACGTAATATCATCACTCATATTGTTTGCAGTTATTCTCACAAGTGGATTATGTGATTGGGTAAGAATCTTTCCATTATCCAATATATAAAATTATTAATTAAATGCATAGCAATACTGACTCCAACCTTTATTTTGCCTTTTTTGTATGAAATATTATAAGAGGATTAAAACGTATAAAGTCTTCAATATTGACAATACAGTTTACTTAAACTCATAGGAGCAGTATATTATGCCATTTTAATTCTAGATTTAGAACATAAATTTAATTTGACAAATGATTTCAGTATTTGGGCATTTCTAGTTGAAGATTTCTCTGCTATTACTAGTATAGAAAAATCTAGAGAAGTTTATCTAAAATAGATTTGTCTTATAAAATGATCAAAAATAGATTGTTTCAGACATGGTGGTTAGATTGTTTTACCATGTCCAGGATTGCAGTAAACTGAATAAGAGAATTAATTAGAATATCCATAATAATAATGAAAGCAAAATAGAAAATAGTGGCAGTAATCACAAATAAGCAGTTCAACTTTTAGAAAAAAAATGAAATATTTAAAATTATGTAGGTGTCTAAAATGTGTTGACTTTCCCAGATGGAGTCTCTTGAAAAATGAAGTAACAACTACAGTTATGAAAATTTAAAAATAATGTGGATGGGCATTGTTACTGAAACTCATACTCCAAAGGGAGAAAAATGAATAAAAGAGATGACAATGTTTTTTTTGCAAAGGTAGATCACTAAATCAAAAGTGAAAAAGACTGCATGGTTTTGGACTCACTTTTGAGTTTAACTTGTAATTTATATTCTTTAGAATTTCTAAGTAAATCAATGAAAGATTAACAATATTAAAATTAGTTTTGACAATTGTTCCAGTGTCTATATAATCCCTGCTTATAGATAGAAATGAGCTACATTTTAATTAATTTATGTTTTTTTATTATAAAACTTTTATTATTTTTTGGATAGATTATTGCATGATAATAATAAAAAAATGATTTTTTTATATCTTCTTGGAAATTTTAATATATGTTTTTATTTTTTATTGGAGACTATAAAAGCATCAATACTAATAAAAGACTGATGATTTTTGTTTTCTTGGAGACTTATGTATGAGTTAGTAAAAATAGTAAACTATGACCTGAAGTTATTGTAAATAATGGTATTAACTGTTTGAACTCTGTTATTATTGAATTTTTTGCACAATATATGAGTTGGTTACCACAAACACTTTGTTTTAAAAAAAAGTTCACTACTTTCAAAACAATATTTTATGCATTATGTTATATTTAGAAATTCCATTGTAAAAGAAATTTATATTACATTAGCACTTAGAGATATTAGCATAAATAAGTAAGTTATAAGTTGAAATTATATTACATTAAAATAAATTTTATCCTAAAAACATAGATTGGAAGTTTAATGTGAATCACTTAGAAACAATTGTACTTGTGTTAAATTTTGATAACTATTGAACATTAAAATTGCTAATATAGATTTCCCAGCATGTCAGATCATTAGATATGAAGTTGTCTTGTCGAGTGTCTTGTATATATGAGTAAGACTATGCTCGGATTCACTAAAAAAAAATTAACATCTTTTCTGACAATAACTGTGCTATTAGTGAATTAATTAAAATCAAATGTGACTTTTCTCACTTTGGAAGAATAATAAAATAAATATATATTTTAATAAATATCATAATTTGAAGATAGAAGTTTCTTAAATCGGTGTGATGATTTAAACATAATTGCCAGAGTAAAACTGCAAAGGAGATACTATCATTTGCTAATAATAATCATAACTTTAGATTGTTTTGATGTATTAAAATAGTATACAAATTTAAGAAATGATTGCATAATCATATTAAATCCATGGATGCCAATTTTTTATGTGACAACAATGACATTTGAAAAAGTAAGAAGAGTGTTTTGATCCAAAATATTATGTTTGATTATTTAAATAGAGGGATTCAGTCTATTTTCAACCTCTATTCCATCTTAAGCAATCAATACACATGACCATACATATATGAAAAAGATAAATGATCACCTATATATGTATTTTGTGCAGAACTAGAACTCATCATTGGCATGTCAATGAAATGGATGGTTGAATTGTTGGAAGGGTAAGAAGACTGAAGTTGGTCCGTTAAAGTTTAAGGAATTTCTATTTAATATAAGACAAGCACTGATTGTAGATATGTGTGGGAGATTATAATCTGGCCCAACTGATGAGTGCTGGTTCTGCACAAAATATGTATATTGGAGATCATTTATCTTTTTCACAGGTGTGTGGTCATGTGTATTGGTTGTTTGAAATGGAATAGAGGATGAAAATAGATTGAAAATTTTAAATTCAAATTACTCTATTTATTATAGTAATCACTCAGTAAACTGAATGAATAGGTTAATTACATATGTTTGATTATATATTCATTCTATCACTCATATTTTAACAGTGATATCAAACTAATAAAGTTAAGCAGCTGTTTGTAATATTTAAAATAGAAAGATTGCAGATATTGTCAAAAAACTTAAAAAACATCTAAAGCTATTAAAATTTTTTATTTAAAAATTTTATGGATTCAGCTAAACTTATAAATATTTGTAATTTTTTAGCTAATAAAAAGTAAAGGAAATAAAGAAGACTGAAATAATTTTCATAAAATAACATTGTTGTCAAGCATTGGTGGTCGAATGGTCAGTACAGCTGCCTTACAAGCAGTTGTTCCAGGTTAGCAGATTCACTTCCCAGCCAATGCTATGACACATGGAAAAAAACATTGTTATCTACTGCAGAAAAAAATTTTCATGAATTTTATGGAATAGATTGCTTACAAACATATATGAGTGTTCATCAGCAACTCAGTATGATTTTGGAAACTGAATGGGTCAAGGAATTTAACTCAATTATTTAAAAAGATTTGTGGCAATGACTGAAACAGTATGGCTGTCCATGAAGATTTATTCATATTAAAAAGAGTTTATATAATGATATGACAACATTCTGAGACATCTAAAATTAAAATTAGTGTTAAGCAGATTTTTGAATTGTTATTATGTGGTTTTTCATTTTTATGACAATGGCTTTGGAGCAATTCTCAAGCAGTATTATAACATGAGCATCAAGATTTGAATAGAATTGATTCTTTTATATTAGAACCACTTATAAAAAAAAAAAAATCTTCATCTTCTTGACATATAGATTTACAATATGATGAGAACTAATACTGTGCTCAGAATTTCAATAAAGATAGTTGGTACAAAAAGCAGCAATTTATTATTTAATATTCAGTTGAGACAAGTAGAAGGAAGCATGAAAATAATTGAAAATGAATCATTAAGAAGAAATGAATATCTGGAGTTCTATAAATAGTATAAAAAATAATTAATAATGATGTGAGAAAATATAAAAGTAAATTGACAAGGAAAGCTATAGAAAAAAAGTTTTAAATATATAAAAGAATACTTGGTATTGAAATAAAAGTTATTTCAGCAATAAGAAGAAAAGGTGGAAATATTACTAAAAATAAGGATTATATCATAAAATAGATGAAAGAGTTCTGCAAGTAATATGTAGAAATTCAGAACAAAAAAGCAAAAAAGTCATTACAATTACTATGTCTTCTGAATTGTCCAGTATTAAATATATAAAGAAAAGAAAAGCTACAAGAAATTGAATTATTATTGTCATCTTAAAAAAATGCACGTGAAAAAATAGAGAAATTGATGGCTAGATTATATAATAAATATTTAAATAATATGTATTAGATGAGTGTAAGAATGCAGTAATAATATTAATATTTAAAAAAACATGATATTAAGAAGATATTATAAATTACAGACCAGTCAATATTCTATCACTTTTATAATTTTTATTAAGATAAATGTAACTTGTCTATAGCAAACTTTGAATTCAAACAATCAAAAATAAATTCGGATTTAAAAGTAGTTTTAGAATAATAGATCATATCAAAGTACTAAAAGATGTTACTGAAGAGATAAATAAATATAAATTTCCATTATGTTTTGAATTTGCAGATTATAAAAAGGCATTTAATTCTAAAAGCATTTCAATAATGATAAAAACTTAGGCTCATCAAAATTTACACATCAGATAGCGGTAATATTCTGAAGAATATTTATCAAAATGCATCTGCAGTAGTTACACCACATAGTAACATTAAGAAGATTATCATTGATAAAGATATACAAATAATGGTTCCATATATCTAAAACTTTTTATAGCAGTTAATGAGAAGCCAAGGCAATAAAAATATAAAGAGATTATTTAAAACATGTAGATTTTGCAAATGATGAGGTTGTTTTTACAAATAATATTTTAGAGCTTCATTAAATATTCTGTCATCAAACAAAAGTAAGATTAAAGATACATAAAAAATTAATGTTCAATAGATTTTCTTAAAAAAATATTGTTCATCATAAAAAGTTGGTCAGATTATTAATACAAATGGATAAATTTAACCATAGATTTAAACTTGGATGGATTGCTTTTGGAAAAATAATTTAATATTAAAAGAAAATATGCCTATGTGTGGGGAAAAAAAAGTTTTTAATAGATTGTTTTATTAGTTTTTACTTGTGGATCTGAAAGTTATAAATTTAACAGAAAAGCTATAGAGAGAGTTCAAACCATTCAACAGAGTATGAACACATATATGTTGGGAGGAACAAAAAGGTAAAAGAAAAATATTTGGATGAGAAGACAAATAAATAAATAATAATGATACCATTTAAAATATTAAAAGACTGAAACAGAGCTAAGTTGAACATACTGCTACAAGAGATGATAATAAATGATGAGTCTTAAATTGGATCCTAAGATGTGGAAAGATGCAACATATGAGTTGGATGAAAAAAGAAAGCTTGTTAGTGGCCAAGGTTACAAGCAATTCGATAGTGGATTGATAATAAATTGAAAATGATCATAATAGCTATGCTCATCTTTCCAATTCAAATGATACCTATACAGTGTTCTTAATGTTTATAAGCAATTTACATAGATTTTGGCTGTGACTAATGTTAAAAAAACATATCAATGATGAAAAAAAATTAATAAACTCTTTCAGAAAGGTTATCATCTTGAGATTGTGAACCAGTTTAAATATCTTAGTTTATTAGTGAAAAAACATTCATGCTTAATAGACTCCAATGTGGCACTGTTGTATTTTTCAATATAAAAGATATATTTTGTTAATAATATAATTATACCAACCACATTTGATATATATATATATATATTGTAACTCAATGTTCAAATCGCAATTAGGTAGGAACAAAAGACGACCTGTTGAGATGAGTGCGTTTGAAATTGGTTGCGCCGTTATAAAAAGTAAATTAAAATGAATGCGTGTTTATTTTCCATATAAAATAAATAATAATAACTATTCCAGGATTTAATAATACATTAAATATAAGAACAATAATTTTTTCAGGGTATTCTTATAGATGTATGGTAATAATCTTACTGTATTCTTATATATATATATATATACTCTGTTGCGATATCTATTGTATAAATAACTACTTTGATACAAATTAGCATGTCCTTTAACTAAGGCTAACAAATTAACTCTCTAATTTTCTTAAATTAATATTACCTTAGGATTCTTAACTAAATCGACCGTAATCATTTAATTAAAAGACTATAGATTTAAAGTTTATTAAATTATTCTAGTTGTGATAAATGTAAAAAGAGATTTGTTATACATCACCCTACTCTATTAATTTATACTTGATAGAAATAGTAATAATAAATGGTGTAAATAAATTTAATAAATGAATATATAATTTTTTAGCTTGGTAGTATGACCTTTTATTTCAACAATATGTAAAAACGACGATTTCAACAATGACAAACAGATATATTTAAATATAACAATTGTTTTATTATAAATAATAAATATATAAACAAAATAAGACATCAGTATTGCTAAAATTCAAATGCCAAAGCTTTTAAATGGTCTAGGTTTGCACTCGGTCTCAACTCTATATCTTCAGAGATCTATATCTTTTCTTCGTGTAACTTGTCTAAAGCTTGCTCAGTTATCCCTTCCTTTGGTTATTGATCCTACAGATATGCCACCTCCATTTTCAAGTTATTGGATTGCTGATTTATGGAAGTCAGTTATTAAGTCGATACCCTCGGTTCAAGTTGCGCTTGATGGGAAATTGACATTCTGGGATGTTTATAAATTAAAATTTCCACATTATACTCCTCTTTTGACTTCATTAGGTGTTTCAAATAAAGTTCTCTTGCGTAAAATGAAACTTCTTTTCATTGAAGCAAGACATGTTGATTTTGTACTTAAATTAAATTTAAATGCGCTCCCAACAAGTTATTTTTTAGTGACCAGCAGAGGCTTCATTAGGATTTCGTCTCAGTGTCAATTGTGTAGATTATATGATGAGACAATTCTCCATATTTTCTATATCTGTCCTGCTCTTAAGTTGATTAGGGACTTTATTGTTGCAAATATCTCTCTGGATCTTAGGGATGCTCTTTCTGTTTCTAACACTCTTAAGAAGGGATCATTTGCAGCAATAAGATTATCTATCTTTATAACATTTTCTTTATGGTTGACACATTGCAGACTCATCTTTGGTCATTCTCAGGACTTGGCTCTAAGTGTCTTTATTAAGCTTCTTGATCAAGTCAAGCAGCGAGACTCTCTGCTTTTGCCTGTGAGTCTTCATGATGATCCTTGGGTGAAAGTTTTATTTTCCTCTTAATCTTATTAAGATACACTTTTCTCTACATTGATTTTTTCAAGTTTCATTCTGAATGCTATGTAAATTTTTATAAAGTTTAACTGTATATTACTATGTTAAATAAATATATTTTAAAACAAAATAAGACAATTATAAGCGAATAATAAACATACTTTAATAACAAAATTCTATAACAATATTAATAAATGTTATCGTTTGTTCTCCGTAAAGAAGTTAATCTTGGGTTATGATTATGTGTGTAATTCTAAAGTATTGCAAGGACAAAATACTCTATTGGAGAGGATTGAACAATATTAAATCAAACCTAACCTAACTTGCAGGAGAATAAGAATTTTATAATGTCCTTAATTATCTTTATAACAGTAATTAATAGATTAATAACCTCATTCTATAAGAACAGGCTAGTTCTTTAACTCTTTTGGAGTAAGCAAAATTATCTACTTAGTAATCCTAACAATGCTATACAAAATATAAGCTTCCTTCATTATGATATTCATATTTTTTACTAGAATGACTTGCTATGCTTCTTATATTTAACGTTTAAATAATTAGTTAGGAATATACCTTGACTAATAAATATGATTTATCAAATTATACAACCATTACAGGCACTATACAGATAAATATTCCTTGGTGATTTAATTGCAACTTCAGGATATTTAGCTATTTATTAATCTGAGACTGAATTGAAACACTAATAAAACATAAAGCAAGTTAAACATAAATGGGTTTACAGAAGTTTATAAGTTAATTTAATTAAATGGAACCTGACTCTAATACAAAATGTAAATAACAGATTTTACAATCATATCTAATGACCTGTGCCTTCTTATCTCAGCATTATCTTGAGAACTTTATTATTTATTTATTACTATACTAATAATAACTATTAAACCAAATAATTCAATAATTATAAAATGTAATCCTATTTTCATGAATGGTTTAAAATAATCTGTGGAAGTATTTACACTTGTGCAGAGTATTCCAACATTTATAATTTATTGGAAATAATTTAATATAGGCACTAAACATTAAATCAGAAGCAAAAAGTAATCTATTTTATAGGTTTAAATCCATAGTAAGACTTAATATAATAATTTTAAGAGATTTAATAATGCACTCTTAGTAATCCTACTCTGAATTGCAATCATATTAATTCATTTGAGAATGCTTGCTTATTACTTTATGATGTTTATATTTTCAGACTATGGCATTCATAATCATAAATTCATTATTATAGGAATGACATTAAATTGTAGTTTTATGTGCAGTGAATGGTTTAATTTAAAAAAAAAACAACATTTGTAGACTAATATACCTATGGTTGGCATTTATTACATAGTTTAAAGGCAGTAGGTTACTAATCCTTTTGCTTCAATATAATTAATTTATTTTTCTATAGTTCAGGTCATTTTAACTTTCACTAATCCAAAAAGAGATAATCAATATAGGTTCCAAACAAGTTACTCCATTTTTTTTTTAAAGAAAAGACAAATGATTTGATTGATTTTACAATGAGTAATCCATAAACAATTTTCCAAATTCCATTAATGGTAGAAGACAGTAAATTGAATTTTCCTTAAAATAATATTGGTAATAATCCTTGTGGTTAGTGTTGTTGCAGTAGTTAATCAATTTAGTTTGAGGAGAAAATACATTGTTGCCAGTGATGCAAAATGGACAGAATAAATCTGTTTATGCAGCTGTTATGGAGAAGATAATCAAAATGGCTATTTTAAAATTTAATTCAACAGGGTCCTGAATGTACTATAGTTTAACAAAGACTGATTGAATTTTGACAAGAGGTCATATTTTTATAGCTTATGGTCAGCTAGTATCTTAATTCATCAAAATTACTCAAAGTTCTTTATTTCTTTATGTTTTTACAGAAAAAAACTGCCCCATTGCTGTGGTAATACTGAAGAACAGCTGATTATAAATGTCTGAATTTATTCCAAGCATGAAAATTTGAGACATTGATGAAAATAAAACAATTTATAATATTCCTTTAAAGTTCTCAAATATTTTATTTAATTAATTTAATAAATATTTTTTTAACTGAATTGCAATACTAAATCAAATAAATTAATTTAATAGTTTTACACATATCAATTTTTAAACATACAGAAATTGCATGCATGCACACATATACTTTTAAATGAAATGTTACCTTTACTATTTTAGCTAAATGTAATCTCAATATAATTGTTATAAAACTGTTTCAAATATTACGTTTTATAGTGTATCCTATTTTGGATATTTTTCTATAATATCAATTTTATGTGTGTGTGTTATCTGTTTGTACAGAAAAAGAAATTCAATTACGCTTTAAAAAAAAAAATAATCACACAGATGCATGTATTTTAGGATACACATTGATCAATAAAATCTGTTCAAAAGACATTTTAAAATACTGTCTACAAAATTTTATTCTTTTAGGTAATAGTATGAGAGTTTTTAAATTTCATTTTTGTTCATATTAGCAGCCATCTAAACAATAATAGTGGTGGCTTTACGTTCTTTAACTAGAAAAAAAGGCCAATAAAATTTTGCAGTTCTTTGGCTATATTAATTAATTACAATGGTTAATAATATGTTACAATATATATAAATATAGAGCTTTTATGTTTGCCCAAATATAATTTTTAATAAAACATAAAATGAATCCTTACTGATGTATCATAAAAAAACTAGAAAAAAAAAATTTTTGACTGCTCTACATTATTTTGAAGATATTAACGCAAGATTATAGATGTTTTTCAGCTTGCGTATGTAGTGATATTATAAGCCACATGTTCATTGAAATGGGTGTATATTTAAAGAAAATTAATAGGATATCTAAAAGGTATTTTACAATAATTTTTAGTCATGCTTTTATGAGAAAGGCAAACTATATTTATGTTTCATAGATTATTTTAAAAGCATTTAAAAAAAGATATGATAGTATTTTCATTGGGCAGATATATTTGAGGGTAGGATACAATAAAGAACTACAAATTAGGCTTGATGTTGGAATCCTATAGAAAGAAATATATATTGCATAAAGAAGTTAAATGACATTATGTTAAGATGTTAATAAAGACCACAAGAAAATTCATGGATTCATTCATCTAATTATTGCAAACTCATATTTATTTTACTTTTTTTAATTTTTTGCCTTCATCCTTCTAGAATTAATATGACTATATTCACTAATGAATCACTGCTCATGAATGACTTGGTCAATAAGTATTATAGATTTTTCAGGCTTATGCCATATCATTTTGAATTAATTGCTATTATGCAACTAATATGTTTTTGGCTAACTCTCATAATCACAATATGCTAGCTATTCCCTAATGCTCACTAAAATTGAATCCAGATCTTTTAGCTGGAAATTATGCACCTTTACAGGATTTTTAATTTCCTGACTTATTTTACTTTGCAACATATCAATAGGGTCAACAAGGGTAGTAGTAAAATATAAATTAAGTACTGTTATTATTAACCTAGAAAAACTGTGAAGTAAAAATAAACGAAAATAGCTAGCTCTTGATAATTATTAACCATTTTATAACAGTCAGTAAAGACATCAAAAACTATTCATATATAGTGTCATACTAATATATTTCTATAAATTTTAAAAGTATTTTATTAGTCCTAAAATATTTCTATTTTAATAACAGATTGCAAGTGTAAACAGAAATTATAAGTGTAAATAATGCGTCATGCATCGATTGTCAAAAGCATATATTAGTTAGTAACTGAAACACTTAAGAGATCAGTAATTTTAAATATTAGTTATGCTTTTTAATTTCTAAATATTTAATAAAAAGATACCACATGACTTTAATATATCCAGTAAATTATAGCCAGTTATGGCACTTAATACAAAAGTTGAAAGTAAGATAGTAAAAGTAAGTGATCTATAAATATGTTCAATAAGATTGCTTTGATAAATATAGATATATTCATGCTAACTTTGATAGAACAACTGTTTTCACTAGTATTCATAATGAAGATGAAAGAGAAAAAAATTACACAAGTTCAAATGATGCACTGCATTTTTTTTTAATATGGGATAAAAAGATTGTTCAATTATAGTGGATGACAATCTGAAAAGTTGAAGAAGTGGAAAGTTCATAAAATAAAAAAATACCAATTATAAAGTGCACATCTGATATAGAAAAATAGTGTAGTAGCATCCATTAGAAAATTGAGATGTAAATCATGACATACCAATGTTATGTTTTTTCTTATCAGATTAGCACACATAATAATTTAGATTAATGATGAGAGATCTCATAATTGCATCAGAATAAATACTAGATAAAAATACTATAGCTTTTACTACCACTTTAAAGTCTTTGTATAACAAAGTGTCTCTGAAATCAGAATGCATAATGAATAACCATCTGAATGTGTCTAGTTACAATAGTCTACATTAAGCAGTGTAATTTAAAATCAAGAAATTGAATCTTATTATCAGCATACAGAATGACCAGTTTTTATGCTAACTAAAATATGAAAAGAAAAGTTAGATTTATATACTTATTTTGATATTTTGTTTAAAGATTATGAAATAATTAGGTTATATAAAATATATATATTTTGTGGGTTCATCCATGTTAAAATATTTTAAATATTGATATACTGACGTTTCGACTTGGTAACACAAGTCATCCACTGAGTGATAAAAAGTAGAAAGACGGTTGTAGGGGCGCTACAATCACTGATTTGAAAAAACGTTAAAGTCCCACCAATAGCAAAAATGTTAAATTAAGAATGTTTTTTAAAAAAATCTTTCCAAATAGGAGGAAGTTTGCTTGTATCATTTCGCTTATTGATATAATCTGGCCTTTTAAGTATCTCAATGGCTTCTCTAATTTTGCACTGGTAGAGATTATCACATCTGGATATGATTCTGGTACTAGAAAAATTAATTTTATGACCTGAATCCACAGTATGGAGTGAGAGTGCTGATGATGATGAGTGTTGTTTAACTGCATTAGCATGCTCATCTCTCCTAACACTGATGCAATGATTACTCATACCTATGTAAGAAGCCTTACAATTTTCACATGAGATTTGATAAACACCATGAGATTCAAGAGGGATTGAATCCTTAGGCTTGGTTATTATATTGCTGATCTTTTGATGAACAGAAAATGCTGTATTTATATTATAGAATTTTAATATATGTCCAATACTCTCTGTAGTTTCTTTTACACATGGAACACAAATCCTAATAGCTGATTTATCATCTTTTTGTTTCCTATTTTGTCCATTTTGGGCTTGAAATAAGGCTTTTTTAATAAATTTATAATTGTAACTATTTGCTAATAAAACACTATTAATATGATTTATTTCTTCTTTCAGATGTGACTTATCTGAAAGGTTAATTGCTCTATTTAAAAAAGTTTTGGCTACAGAAACGATCTGAGTTGGGTGATGATGAGAATGTAAATATCTATCCGTGTGTGTATTCTTTCTATAAATTGAAAAAGATAAACTATTTGGTATTCTGGTGACTAAAACATCAAGAAAAGGGAGATTTTCCATCAGACTCTGTCTCCATTGTAAATTTAATATGAGGATGCATATTATTTAAATGTAAGAAAAAATCATCTAATTTATTTTTTCCATGTCGCCATATGACAAAAGTGTCATCTATGTATCTGAGCCAAATGAGAGGTTTTAAAGATGATGATTCTAAAGCACGAGTTTCTATATATTCCATGAATAAATCAGCTATTACTCCTGATATAGGTGAGCCCATAGGAGTACCAAAAACTTGTCTGTAATGCTGTCCATTGTATACAAAATATGTATTCAAGAGACAATGTTTAATCAAAGCAATAATATGGTCTGGTAAATTGCAACGTTGTGAGATTATATTTAAAGCTTCATCAATTAGAATGTTTGTAAACAAAGACATGACCTCAAAACTGACCACAACATATATATAATTTCTATTATTTATTTTATCCATCTATCCTGATCATCATCCACCTATCTATTTAAAATTTATATTTACAAGTTTGACAATCTATCTATCTATATATATATATATATATACTTACTCAATAACTTATCCATCTACCTGTGTATCTATCTACCTATATAGATGTCTATCAATTCATCTGTCTGTCTGCCTATCTGTCTGTCTGTCTGTCTACCTACCTACCTACCTACCTACCTACCTACCTACCTACCTACCTACCTACCTACCTACCTACCTACCTACCTACCTACCTACCTACCTACCTACCTACCTACCTACCTACCTACCTACCTACCTACCTACCTACCTACCTACCTACCTACCTACCTACCTACCTACCTACCTACCTACCTACCTACCTACCTACCTACCTACCTACCTACCTACCTACCTACCTACCTACCTACCTACCTACCTACCTATCTATCTATCTATCTATCTATCTATCTATCTATCTATCTATCTATCTATCTATCTATCTATCTATAATTGTAATTCTTATGGCAGATGAAGCAGTTTTTAACATTTAACAAGTAATTTTTAGAAATGGTAGATGCTAAAAGTATTACTGAAAGATTTATTAGGTAATTTTAAAAAGTTATAACCTGATATATATATATATATATATATATATATATATATATATATATATATATATATATATATATATATATATATATATATATATATATATGTTCCACAAAGTAATTTACATCTTATTACCTATGGCATAATTTAAAGTGTTGAATCTTACTTAAAAGTTATTATATTTTTTTCATTGATGACATTTATCTAATCCATAATAATGTTCTCAGAAATTTGGTACAAAATAATCAATGGTTGCTTTTTAGAATATCAGATAACATTATAGCACATAAAGTAACCACAGGATGAGCTTCCCCTCTAGCACTGCATCAAACTGGACAGACAGAATAGGATATCTTTCAATCTTCTCCACCACCAAATGAGTTAGAATAAGTAAATCTCTCTTAATAAAAAGCCAACTGAGTCAACAGATCAAACAAAAGGTAAGAAGTAAGTATTAAACATCATGAAATATAAATTATATACGTATACTTCATAATGAAAAAGATGAACTAAAATTGTTACTTAAATGCCAAACAAAGTTAATAATTTTACTAAGAAAAATATTAATCTTAAAATGATTTTAATCAAAATATGAAAAAATTCAAAACCACATCAACAATAATTAAAAATGAAATATAAGATTAAAAATACATAAAAAAAATTAAGCAAACATTTTACTGTAAAATATATTTAAAGATTAACAATAATATTAAAATATAAATGGGAATAAAAACATTTTTAGTAAAAATAATACTTTTGATATTTGTAATTCTTAAAATGTATTTTAATTTGATTATATTTTCTTTTTTAAAATAATCTTCCATTTCTATTTTCCAATGACTTTTTAATATAAAATTATTAACTAATCGCTATAATAGTATACTTAGGAGTTGAAACAGAAGCAAAACTCCCCATATAGTAGTGACACCCAGTGCAAGCAAGAATACTCAATGGATGCAAGAAGGTCTAAAGCATAAAATCCCTACCTAGTGCCTACTTATCCAATATCTTTTGACTAGTTTCTATCTTGTGACTTTCATCAGTGAGAAGCATTGGATCTGAGAGCAGTGCACCTAGATCTTAACATCCAATGCCATTTACTTTTTTAGTTTATAAAGCTATGAGTCCATAACGAAAACAATAATGTTTTCAATCCAAGCTCATTTTCTTGTATAGTCATATAGATCTAAAATCAGTGAGGCTCCTCATTGATGAAAACCACAAGCTAAAAATTAGTCTGGGGATATTGTACGAGTAAGCACTAGATAGGAATTTTATGCACTAAATCTTCTTGTATTCATTGAGTACTCGAGCTTGCACTGAATGACATTACCTTATGGAGAATTTTGCCTCTGTTTTAGCAACTTGTGTAAGCATAGGAAATAGTGATCACATGGTATTTAATGGTTTAATACTTAGGGGTTGCTCTTCTTTTTTTTTTTGATTATAGAAAAACAAAAAATAATATGAGCAGTTACTCAGAAAGTCACAAAGCACAAGTACCAAAATGATAGCTGGAGTTTTTTTTGTCAAGATCCAACATTACTGCAACTGAACTGACTGCAATTGCTCACATATAATGGTAGTTAAGTTTTAAAAAGTTTCTTCATTTATGCGGTATAATGTTAGTAAAGTTATTACTCATCTGTATTTCACATGTATACACACAGTAAAACATCATATATATATATATAAAGTTAAGAGCGTGCTAATAGCTCTAAACAAGCTTTTTTTTTTTTTATTTATGATAAATGCTACTACAAGAGAAGGCATTCAAATCATTTTTATTTTAAATGGTCCCCATCCCCAGACCGGTTTCGACCTATGGGTCTGGGGATGGGGACCATTTAAAATAAAAATGATTTGAATGCCTTCTCTTGTAGTAGCATTTATCATAAATAAAAAAAAAAGCTTGTTTAGAGCTATTAGCACGCTCTTAACTTTACATATTTGTAAGTGCAAGCTATATATAAGTCATGTGACATCTGACTTGTTACTATTACTATTATTATTTTGCTGTTGTGGCTTTAGCTAAATTAAAGAGCTAAGCCTACTAATATATGGAGTATCTGAATTAAGTTCAGTCCCATATGATTTTTTCAGTTGGAGAGCT
Organism: Epiperipatus broadwayi; assembly: GCA_028023455.1. Classification (NCBI taxonomy): domain Eukaryota; kingdom Metazoa; phylum Onychophora; class Udeonychophora; order Euonychophora; family Peripatidae; genus Epiperipatus; species Epiperipatus broadwayi. The sequence continues at coordinate 10,617,351 of JAQFVV010006222.1, forward strand.
GACTTTAAAGACATGTAGATGTCTAAAAGTTTCAGATCTTCTTCTAACATTTATCTTTTAGATAAATGCTTTGCTTGAGTTGGTTTTTTAGATCTAATGTCCCAACTCCTCACTGAAGAGACCCATAGGTCGAAACCGGGATGGGGACCATTTAAAATAAAAATGATTTGAATGCCTTCTCTTGTAGTAGCATTTATCATAAATAAAAAAAAAAAGCTTGTTTAGAGCTATTAGCACGCTCTTAACTTTACATATTTGTAAGTGCAAGCTATATATAAGTCATGTGACATCTGACTTGTTACTATTACTATTATTATTTTGCTGTTGTGGCTTTAGCTAAATTAAAGAGCTAAGCCTACTAATATATGGAGTATCTGAATTAAGTTCAGTCCCATATGATTTTTTCAGTTGGAGAGCTGACTTTAAAGACATGTAGATGTCTAAAAGTTTCAGATCTTCTTCTAACATTTATCTTTTAGATAAATGCTTTGCTTGAGTTGGTTTTTTAGATCTAATGTCCCAACTCCTCACTGAAGAGACCCATAGGTCGAAACCGGTCTGGGGATGGGGACCATTTAAAATAAAAATGATTTGAATGCCTTCTCTTGTAGTAGCATTTATCATAAATAAAAAAAAAAGCTTGTTTAGAGCTATTAGCACGCTCTTAATTTTACATATTTGTAAGTGCAAGCTATATATAAGTCATGTGACATCTGACTTGTTACTATTACTATTATTATTTTGCTGTTGTGGCTTTAGCTAAATTAAAGAGCTAAGCCTACTAATATATGGAGTATCTGAATTAAGTTCAGTCCCATATGATTTTTTCAGTTGGAGAGCTGACTTTAAAGACATGTAGATGTCTAAAAGTTTCAGATCTTCTTCTAACATTTATCTTTTAGATAAATGCTTTGCTTGAGTTGGTTTTTTAGATCTAATGTCCCAACTCCTCACTGAAGAGACCCATAGGTCGAAACCGGTCTGGGGATGGGGACCATTTAAAATAAAAATGATTTGAATGCCTTCTCTTGTAGTAGCATTTATCATAAATAAAAAAAAAAAAGCTTGTTTAGAGCTATTAGCACGCTCTTAACTTTACATATTTGTAAGTGCAAGCTATATATAAGTCATGTGACATCTGACTTGTTACTATTACTATTATTATTTTGCTGTTGTGGCTTTAGCTAAATTAAAGAGCTAAGCCTACTAATATATGGAGTATCTGAATTAAGTTCAGTCCCATATGATTTTTTCAGTTGGAGAGCTGACTTTAAAGACATGTAGATGTCTAAAAGTTTCAGATCTTCTTCTAACATTTATCTTTTAGATAAATGCTTTGCTTGAGTTGGTTTTTTAGATCTAATGTCCCAACTCCTCACTGAAGAGACCCATAGGTCGAAACCGGTCTGGGGATGGGGACCATTTAAAATAAAAATGATTTGAATGCCTTCTCTTGTAGTAGCATTTATCATAAATAAAAAAAAAAAAGCTTGTTTAGAGCTATTAGCACGCTCTTAACTTTACATATTTGTAAGTGCAAGCTATATATAAGTCATGTGACATCTGACTTGTTACTATTACTATATATATATATATATATATATATATATATATACATAGAGGTATTTATTTAGTTCATTTAAAAGTATTAGAACTGAATTCTTTGATCAACAATTTCATGCGATCACTTTTTTTTCAGTCTCAAATTGTTGTCTAGAGTTAAGTTAAAAGTAAAATTGTCTTTGAATACACTAGTGCAGCTCGAAATCTTTTTTAAAACGCTACCCTAAGAGAAAACCTGATCGAAAAAGAATTACTCACCAGGTATATCAACTGAAGAGTTTCAAATATATTAAAAATACACTTTCATTCAAGACTAAAAGAAAACATTATATATATATAAAATTCTTTTGCATAATTGTTTGCATATGCTATAGGAAGCAGAAGTTTTTTTTCATTCTTTTCTTTTATTTAGCTGAGAGTACTTTTGGTGATGGACAAAAGAATGACATATAATGAAAGGAATATATATATATATATATATATATATATATATATTGAACCAGATGGGAGATGTAATAATTTAATAAAAATTCTTATTAAATCTAGATCTTTCCAGCTGCACTTTTATTGTCACAGCACACTGGCCCTTCAAGTGGAGAAGTCAAATACAGAAGGTGGATAAGACCAACTGCACCTATTAACCAGACTAATGCTATACAAAGTATAACCTGCAGCCAAACCCCTGCCATCCAAAGCATTTCTATTTGTTTCAAGGTAAAACCACAGGTGCAAGCTAATCATAAATTATAATTAGCATGCCTGGATGGCAGGTAGACAATTTAGCGTTTGATTAATCCCTAACTAGCTCTTTTATTTACCCGTAGGAAGGAAAATTATAGTAAACCACTTAATGCTTACACTTAACTAAAGACTGTCTATTAGTGGCATAATTATTAAAGAGAGCCCATCATCAAGCAATAACTTAGCAAACAAACAATTTATTTTAAAACACTTCTAATTAAAACATGATATTAAAAAATAATATAATAAAAAAATTGTAAATTCATTTAAGCACACTTCAAGTTAAATACATAATAATAAAGAATAATATAATCAAACATTATAGATTTGTGTTCGCACACACTCCTTGAAATATAAATTCACTACTCAAAGGTAAGCTTTGCATATATTAATTAAAATATATTATAAGATTAAATATGCACACACATACTAGGGGTTATTTTATATGATAATAATGGAATGCACTTAAAGATTGCTATGACTATCAAAGTTCAACAAAGTCCTTTTATTTGATCATGGATCAGTTTATAAATGGGGAATAAGGAAGTTCATAGTTACCTAGGATATTTTGCTTTACACTCCGAGAGATATGACTTCTTGCCTTTACTTGCTGTATTGTTCACCAACCAGTTGGGTTTTTGGACTTCACTAATAGTTTTGGCCCACAGCTGGCTTTCTATATTCATTGAAATAGATATTCATTGATTGTTCAGATCACTATGTCTGCATGTCTTCTAGTGTTCTGGAGGACTGGGACTGAAGACTGGTCACATACTCTGGTGACTGTCTAGCACCACATGATGTTAGATGGTTCTTTGGTAAATGTGAAGACATCTATCTACTCACATGCTGGGGATACTAATAGCTTTCCCCATTTTCTCTTCTCTGGAAACTCTTCCATGATAGCAATATGAATACGCCAGCACTTTACAGTTATAATAGTCTTAATCTTGATGATTAATATGCGTAAACAATAAAGAATAATAATGAATGAATTTTTTAGTCTTTTTATATGACTTCTTTTTATTGTTTCTCTAGTTTTTTTAAATTATTGTTTCTCTAGTTATCACTCCAATCTGATTTAATTAATCTACAAATTTTATTAATTACATTCCCATTGTGTTTTAATCTGCATTTTTTCATAGATTAATCCAGCCTTCGGATAAGATACTGTCTTGAATCATTTTCCATTATTTTCATTTATTGCAATTTATAGTTATTATTCCATTTCTTCTGTTTATCACCCAAGCAATCTTTAAGTGGATTTAAATTTATACGCTTTTCTTTCACATTTTAATTCAATTTTCATTTTTATACACACACATTTTTTTTTAAGTCTATGAAAAGAGAGAACTATAGTTTTAACTTCCCCCCTTCTTTTCCTATATTGTAATAGTAAATGTTAGGGTTATGTCCCAGATTAGTGATGTTACAATGATGCAAGATGGGTATGGAAAAAACAGACATCAATATAAGGATGTGGAGGGAAATTTTATTGCATTCAAACTACATTTTAATCTATTTAGATTTAATACACTCATGTCTAAATGCAAATCTAATCCAATTAATGATCAATAAATTTAGATGAATACATACTGAAATGGAATGTTTGCCTTGCCATATTCATTTCACCTATGTTCCATCCTATAATCTACTCTTTTCCGGGTTCAAATCCTAAAAGTGCCCAAGAAATGAGTACATAGGTACGGTCATATATATATATATATACATTAATGCTAGTAACATACTCAGTATGCATAGACTAAAGTGATAGCTTTTATTAAAACCAATGTACAATTTAGTATTCAATTTACAACTCAATTTAATTAAAATCGCATGTATATACAGGAATAATATGTATTACTGCAATAGATATATATTAGACATATTTTTTTGCAATTTGTTATATTTGAAAAAGAAATTGGTTTCTAAAATAATTTGTAAGGTTGTCATGCAATTCAAAATTTGATTTGGAATGGTGTGTTAAGTAATGTTAAAAATTATTAAAACAATAGATATTTGTCAAAACGCATTTTATGACTAAAGTAAACACTTAACCAACTTTTCAATTATTAAAATCTTATATGAAAATAAAAGGTAAAATTTTTGAAAACATCCTGTTAAAGAACTATACAAAAGACAGGAGTTATTTTGGTTCTTAAAATTATAAAATTTAATGTGCCAATGGCTTGTTTTACTAGGAGGTAAATTTATTAAAATGTATAACTTGATGGAAGGCTGGTATATATACGCCACTTTTTTCTATGTAAAATATGCACTGCCAAGTTTTGTGTTTGCTAATAGAATCCATTCCAGTTTACTTTTTAATATGTCTGAGTAGGAGAAGCAGGAGTTGCTGTTTTCCAAGCCTGGAGAATGGTGATCTCCGCATCCATCCCACTTACTGAAAACATCTAGCTGCCGTATGGATGAAGGAAGTTCCCATAACAGATTTGCAGTGCTGAAATTTCCATTCTGAAAGATATACTGCCTATTCTACAAATAATTACCACTGATTTACCCACCCAGAAATGCTGACATCAACAGACATGCTTCCACCAACAAGTCAAAGGTAAAATTCCTAATATCACCACAAAGAGCTCTAAAATGAACTTTAACTCAGAAATCTAAAGATATATCTATTGTATCAATTTCACTGAATGTTCAAAGTAAATTTAATTTCCACAACCTTTCTTTAAATAAACTGTACAGTTGCAATTTACTGCTTGTCTTACTCTCTGTAAATTATCTTTTGATATCTGTAAAACTTTAATTTTATTTAAATTAAAAATGGAAAATTAATTATCATACTATGAATTGTAATTAATTACCATACTATTAATTGTAATCTATCTTTTGCTTTCATGCTAGCATGATGTTTATTATGTATTAGAAGTCTTAGTCATAAATATTTTCTTTTCTTATGTTTGTAATAATATGCCAAATGCCATTCAAAATAGCCAGTGTCTTAAGGACTGGAGATATTATTCTGTCTTCAGTCTAGTCATTACAAATAAGATTTCATTATTAAATCTAATCCACTACTTTGAAATTGAGTTGCTTAATCATAATGTTTGATCCCCTTGTGATTGTTATAATGACTGACTTTGATTTGAAATTCAGTCTTTAATAAATATTCTGGTCTGCCAATACTAAAATTATAAAGTATAGTGTGAAGGTTATTTTATTCAATAAGTAATGTTAACCATAGACATATATTACGAATGTGTAATTTATAATTATTAATTTTAATCTAAAATATACACCCCAATATAAAATATGATTGGTGATGCTGGTTAACCATTTGTTGGATGGGAACTATTATTTGTTACTTAGACCATTTTATTGTTGCATTAACTTTAAATGCTTGCTTGATGATGTGACTTGTGTTGGCATCACAGGTTCATTCATAATACATAATTATTTCTATTATAATTGTTCAATTATATTGGTGGATTGCTGATGAAAACTTTTATGTATAGATATATTCCTATTTTGCTAAACATTATGGTCAATGGCAAAGACCAACCCAGTTATTGGCTGCCCATGTTGTTTGGGTACAAGCACCAAATATGCAACTGGTATATGAACCCAGGACTTCTGAGTAGCCTATTCAAGTTCTGAACTTCTATATATTTCAGATTAATTCATTAGCAAGCTTCTGATTCAAACTAATTACACATCTTATATGGGGAGATAACTTCTCATGCACACCCCCTAATCCTGATAAGTTTAGTAATTGCTGAGAGTGAACTACAAGTGATGCTAATTTAGTCAGTTCACTCCTGATATATTATATATTATATTGATTCATGCATTTGTCTGAAACCATAAAAAGCTTCAATGTGATAAATCATGATTTGCATTCATCTTTCAAAAGTACTAAATATACTCAAATCTTAATTCGTTTGTCTTTAATAATCAGCAATATTAATGCTATAATAGATAATATGTGTCTCTGGTTTATCACCTTAAAACCATACTCCTCTGGCAGATCATGAGTAAAGAATTAAATATCATTTGACATGTTAACTGTCATAGAGATCTATCAGTTATAGAGTACAAAGGTTATTATATTCACTCAAAAATAAATCATTGACACTATATTATGTTAATTGACCTATCTAATTGTACAATACCTAATAGCAACCAATTAACTTTATTTTAATCATTAGCCTATTGTAATTTATATTATGTTACTCGTTATTTCCTATAATAAACCTATTTAAATGTATCGAGTCTCCCTTATTATTTTTACTGCATTTCAATCCAATTAAATTATTAATCAATTACATTTATGTTACACAATAATTATAGCATTGTTATTACTCCCTCCTTAATTGAATTTAGTTTAACATTGAGTTAAAAACCCATTTCTGTTGTGTGTGTGATAAAATTTAGAGTTTCAATCCTCTCCCTGTTCAGAAAAGAGCCATGGGTTAAATAAAACTTGTAGATAAACTCAGGGATGTTATTCATAGAGTGTTAAATCATGGAGCACCAGTAAATTTGTTGAAACCTAGTTGGATTTAGAACTCCTATATCCCTTATGAATCAGGCTTGGTATATTTTGCTGGGACTCTAGGTTTTGTTATGCGAATATACAATTCTGACCATTACAATACAAAACATATTTCAAAATAATTTAACTAAGCATTTCATAATAGTATATTAAATTTTCAATATCCTATTTGGGTATATCTTCACTATGCATATGTATGTCTAATGTGTGTGAGCATTAGGTTATCATGAAATTATCAGTTGTGTTATGTTTGAATTCAGATATTGTGAAGGTGTTAAATTTAATTAGATTAAAATGCAATTTGGATGCAATAACATTTTCCTCCTTAGTACATCAATGTCTGTGCAGTCCATTATCACCATGTGTCATCATGACACTACTGAAAAATCATGTCACAACTATTAATACTAATATCATGTAAATAATATATTCACATCTTATTAAAATATTATTGCATAGATCTATTTACATAATGAGCTCTAGTTACTATTCTGATATAGTTGACAGCTTATCTGATAAGGATGGTTTACAGTAAAAGCATATACAGGGTGTCCATAAAGTCTGTGTGCAATTTAAAAAATGTATAACTTTATTACTATTTATGATAAAAAAAATATGTAAAAAGTATTAGAAAGCTTAATGTACCTAGTTTTAAGTAAAATTATTTAGCTCTTAATTTAATAATTTTTTAAAACTTTAAAAATACTTTTTTTTTTCAGAATTATATGATCCATGGCTTCAACTGAAGAAAAAGTAAATTGTGTCCTTGGTTGGCTGAGCTGAAATCTACTGTTACTGTACAAAGAAAGTTTAGAACTGAGTACAGTATTGCCAAATGGATGAAAAAATTCTAAGAGACATAATCCATGATAAGCCATAGTCTGGTAGGTCACATGTGAGTGAAGATAGCATCCATAGAATATTTTTTTAAGATAAGTCATTAAGATGAGCATCATTAGATCTGAGACTCAAAGTCCACTGTTCATAAGATTCTGTGGAAAAGATTTTACATGAAACCATACAAATTCAATTGCATCAAATGTTGTTAGAAGAGGACTGTCATGCATGGCTAACTTTCTGCCATCAGTTTAAGAAAAACTTGGCAATGATGGTGCATTTGTGAATAGTTCAATGTTCTATGATAAAGCAACATTTCACATTAATGGCAATGTCAACAGGCATAAGTGCTGGATTTGGGAAACTGAAACTCAAATAAAACTGTTGAACACAAAAGAGATTCTCCTAAAGTTAATGTGTGGTGTGCTTTGGAAAAAATCAATTCATAGGACATTCTTTTTTGAAGGTCATGTTATTAATGGTGACACCTACTTAGATATGCTGCAGAATTACTTTATTTCTCAGCTTGAACAATTAGGATTAAAAGATGATCAGTATTTCAACAAGATCGAGCTCCTTGCCACTTTGCTCTGCACATTAGACAGTATCTAAATCAAAAATTTCTTAACAAAGGATTGGAAGAAATGGACCATTTTCTTGGCCTCCACATTTGCCAAACTTGACTTCATTATATTTTTTTATGGGAACATGTGAAAACAAAAGTGTATGTAATCAATCTTGATCATTAAAAGACTAACTAATGAGATTTCAGGCATTTATGTAAATCAATTGGCAAATGTTTTTAGAGAACTATAAAATTGTATTACCCTTTGTATTACTAATGATGGTGGACATGTGGAAACATAATAAAATACAATAAAACAACCAAAAATATAGATTTTCTTATTTCCAATACATTCTACATAATTTCTCTATCACAAATACTAATAAAGTTATACATTTTTTAAAATGCACATGGACTTTATAGACACCCTGTATAGTATCAAATCAATAGACAGGAAAACCTTCAGTAGAAAACATTAAAATTTGTTCACTGTTTATTACAAGTATTATTGGCACAGTTATTAATGTTATATATATTTCCTAATATATTAATCATTGATTATATTATTCCCATATGTTTATGCATTTTTTTTTGGTAGAATAAAAACAACAATTTCAAATAACGGACGTGTGCAGTAATTACAATGGTATATATTTCGTTTTTTATTAAGGAAATTAAAAAAAAAAAAAATCTAAATCAAACCTAAACTTAAAAAAATATTGAACTATTTAATTAAATATAAACGAAAAATTCAGAAGCATTAAAAAGATTGAATGAAATGTAAAACTTTATTAAAAAAAAATTAACAATAGCCATTTCAAAAAATAACTTATTATTATAAATTTTTGTTAAGTATTTCTGAGTGTTTTTAAATAAAAATTACTTATTAAAGGCATATATTTGAATACAAGTATAAATTTATATATTTGGAGTTTAGTTATAATTATAGATTTGGACACAGAATTTTAAGCTGCCTTCAGCTATCCATTCTATCTCTTACAACCAATACACATCACCATATATATATATATATTGACAGATGAAACTAATGACTTAAAATAAAAAGTAAAAGAGTGAAGATATTATTTTAGACTAGACGATACTTTTTTTAAACAATTATATACTCATAACATGTTTCAGCATTAATAGCAGAAAAGTATATTAAATGATCTATAGTTTAAGTAAATTGGCCATAATAATATTTCTTTATTTTTTAAATCAACATTTAATTCAAAAGTATTTTGCATCCATTGAGCTAACTGCTTGTAGAGGGACAAAAGAAAAAACGTGAACATGATTATTTATTTAGTCTCTTTTATAAATGTGTTTACTTTCATTGTATAACGTGTAAACTACATTAAATGAAAAAATTATGGTCACATTGCCTTAAAACCTGTGATATCATGATATTTTGCTATAAAAGATCTATTATATATTTGTTTTATAGTTAGCTCATCATCATTCTTCAAATCATCTCAAATAACTTGAAATATTTATCTTGCAGTTAAGGATAGTTAGGCACAAATATCAGCCAATAAAGAAATAGCCATCTAAAAAAATATCCTAAGTTTAAAAATCGACCATTTCATATGGAATCTTTTATAAAACATGTGTGTGATAAATAAAACAAATGTAAATGTTGACATATAATAATTTCAAAACAAATTCACACACATATATTAACATATGTTAAAGTATTTCAATAATATTGTAAACTATTAATTTAACAATATATTTTTTCAAGTTGTTTATGTTTAAAATTAAGATAAAAAACAATCATGTTAGTAATATAGAGAATTATAATAAAATTTATAGATTTTCTATAATCTAAAACTTTTTTCTGTCAGTAAAAAATAGTGTAGATGTATCCTAAAGCGACTTTTTCTGATGTCACATTAAGAATAGTCTTCTAAAACAGTTTTTATTTCTTCAAACAAAAACCGTTATCTATTAACTTAGAGGCAAATTAAATTACAAGAGATAAATCGATATTCCTTTCTTATCCAAATACATATTTATGAATACAAGGATTTTAAGAATATATTACTGCTTGATGAGATTCACATTTAAATGAATTATTTCATTATCTGCATGAATAATTGAACATACACTAAAAATTATATATATATATATTTAAATTCCAATTTAAAAATGAAAACTTTTCCAAAATTTAAAAAATAACCGTTAGGTTTTAATTTAAATATTTGATAAATATTGCAATTCTTATGTAAATATAAAGCACATATCAATAAAATATAAACTCTATCTCTGCTTTCATTTTTCATTTGCTTTTTGGAGCATTTCTCATCTTTTATTCTGAAGTCATTTATCTATTGAACGTAGATTACTGAATCTTGCGATAGATGGCTCTGGATTAGAATAAAAAGAATTGCTTCTGCTAATATAAAATAATCAATGAATACTACTTACTAAACTAGACCTAATTTGTACATTAAGTAACTATAGGACAACAGATTCTCCAAATCTCTCCACAATTAAGCAACGATGTATAAAAAATATCTAGTTAGCTATAAAAATTCTATCTGAAAAATATCCTAAGCTCTATTAAACATCTTCAATAGCTGAAAACACTTTCCCATTAGATTTATGTCCAAATTTATAAACATAACATGAATAAAAAACAAAATAAAAAAGTAGAGGCAATTCATTAATAAACATGGAGTCTCAATGATCACATGATCACCATTTCTTATGCTTGCTTTTAACTGTTATTAAAACAGGCAAAACTCTCTATACATATTGCCACTCAGTGCAAGCCAGAGTAATCAATGAATGCCAGAAGGCTTGTGCATAAAATCTCCATCTAGTGCCTACTCATCCAATATCCCCAGACTAGTTTGTGGTCTTCATCAGTGAGGAGCCTTGGATCTGAGAGCACCACACCTAGATCTTATCAATGATGTTAGATAATTCTAACACATTGTAACATGAATCAGACAAATATAAATTTATATGCTCAAACTTGATACTAAATGTCTTGCCTGAACTCTAACATTTGAATTTTGAATAACCTTTTTTTTTTGTAACATTATTGAACATCACACTATTGCCTTTTTGATTCATTTATATTCTTGAAAATAGTATATCATAATAGAGGTGTAAGTGCATAAATATGAAAAAAAAAATTTAAATCTTGGAAAACAAATGTAAAAAAAATAGACAAAGAAGTGCACTGTTTTAAATACATGCTAGTTAAGTAATTTAAAGATTATAGTCTTATTTAAAACCAATTCCAAAAAGTATATCCAAAATGAAGTGTTTAATGACTCATAACTTTGTATGTGAAAATGTGTTTAATGTGTGATAAATTACTTTTATTTAAAACAAAAATAAAAAAAACAAAACAACAACATCAATTTATGTGATAGAATTAAAAAGCCATTATAAGTGATTTAAAAAGTTCATAGAATTCATAAAAAAAATATGCAAATCAATAATATTAAATTTACATAATTTATTTTTAGATCTAGCAAATAAAACTTTGTGTATTTTTACATTCTGAATTTTATCTTATATATATATTACCAGTAGCCATATTTCAGAATTAAATGCAATTATTTGAGCAAATCTTAGATCTTTTTTTCAGGGATGACTTAATTTAACAAGTACTATTTATTGCAAAAACAACAACAATAATTACAGACTAACTTATTTAACATTTTAATTATAATAAATGTATCCTCATTAAGTATGCAAGATATTGGAATATCTGTAGTCACACTGAAATAGCAATATTGTTTCTTATATTAATAAATGTTTGCAATTTCACTATTTTACAGTTTGAATTTTATTTGCATACAATTAAAATTATATATTATATTCAAAACCAGCTTCATAATTATAAAAACATACTATGAAAAGTAGAGATAATTTCTGTCTTATGTGCAACTTTTATAGAACTTGTCAAGCACTATAAAAAGAGATTATAATATCAATAATCAGAAGTCAGATAATATGTTATTATTTGAGTCACTGCTCTCTTGGAAATTTGAATTTTATTGATAAATAATATTTAAAGGAAAAAAACCAACCCATCTATTACAATATGATTGTTTCAAATAATACACATTCTCAGTAAATATACTGGTAACATGAATATCTTTAATGATACTACTATCACATTATAGCTTCCTATATCAATAGATATTTTGCATAAGAGCACTGACACTTGTTCAAGTAATTGCATATACATTAACTTATAATTATTAATTAAATATATAACTTCACATTTTATAATATTTAATAAAGTTTGTAAATTAGATAGAAATTTCCTCTATTTTACATAGCATGTGTTTAAAGTTGTGAAACTTGCTTGAATATATTTAATAGTCTATAAAATGTACACTGTAAAGATATTTGCAAAACATATGTTAATGTGAAAGCTAAATTACTACTTTAGCATGGGTGCAAGTCTTTTAAGTTTTCAGCACATCGGAGGAGTATATATTTACTATTTGAAACAAATTATGTAGAGAGATTTTATTAGCAATAAATAGCATTTAACAATTTAAGTCATCAGTTTAAGAGAGCACTATCATTATGCTCAAATAATTATCTGGCATATACAATTCTATACATTTGGACAGCCGTTTAGCAGTCAAGACATTACTTGCTAAGTTTCTCAACTATTACATGAAAAAGATTTGAATGGATTTTGTATTCTGTATTAATCTTAGGCAAAAATAAATAGATATCATTTACTGAATAATATTAGATGATATTGTGAAATGAGTATGGGAAGGATACTTAAATAAAGAACACTTTAATATGGATTTGAACCCAAGTTGTAAGCATGGCAAATGTGCTATTATTAATGCATAATAAAATCAAAATATGATGTAGTATATCATCATCAGCAGCAGTCATTTATAAATGAGTATGACCATATTAACTCTGAGAGAAAAAACCTACTTTAGAGATGACTTTGGTTATCTCACTACAAACCAATCTACAAACTACAAATACACCCCTATATAAAGCATGCTGGATCACTTTCTGCTTATTTATTATTTTGTGAGACTGTCTTTTAATAACTGCAACAACTTTTTTTTTAAAAATCCAACACCATGTCTAAGTGTAGCTCTCCAATATAATCTATTTTCAGTATATCTTCCCCATAGAAATAATCAACATTGTACCTCTTTAGAAACTTGAAATAATTTTCCCATGAAGTTCATGCTCAAGTTAATAAAAAAATATCCTTTCAAAAGATATTGAATTGTTAATTCATTTCAAATATCTAGACTAATGAAACTGTGATTTTACAATAGAAAATTCCATAGTATCACATCCACAAGTTGAAGAATATATTGGTGAATTTTATGATATTTGTCATTGCAACTTTAAGATTTTGAAGAACATTCTTAAATGAAACTATTATAGTTCCATTGTGTTACATTGATATGGTGTCCACATCTCACTTCTATATAATAAATTAGGTAAATAACAGCTTTATAAATAACACATTTACCTGTAATAGTCAATAAACATTGAAGCTGAAAGTTTCTGAGAACTTTTCTTCTATTTCTAGTTGACAAATTGCCTTTTTTTAACATTAATTATTAAACCAAAGTTATTACATATTCCATTCAAACATGTACAGAATTATGTATTCAGGATTACATAAATCTAGAATTCAAAATTAAGTTCTAGTTTTTGATTTTAATCACTTCAAATTAAAAAAAATTGAACCATCAAACATATTTTAATTTCCATTTCATTAACTTGTCTATACACAATTCCAAAGCTCACTGTCACAAAAATTGAAAACAATATTGAAGCAAATACATATTCTTGTTTAACAGCAGTTTTATTTCAAATGCCTTAGATTTTTCACCTGTAGTAAAACAATTCCTCTCATGCCATTATACAGAAGCTGTATAATATTAATATATTTTAGTAAACAATCACATAACAATCAAACATACCTGTTTAATTAATTGAATCAAGTACCTTAACAAAATCAATAAAAGCAATATATAGTAAAGCACAGCTTAGTTCTTGTCACTTTTCTTGCACACCCTTAACTTCTTGATTCCCTAAAACTACAGTGAGTCTTTAGTAAGCATTCATCCGTGATTGGAAACAACCTATTCACACAAATTTCCCTATTCACACTAATTACCTTTAATATTATGGATAATAATTATATTCCATGATAATTACCACAATTTTATCTATTAGTTTTATTTTTATAAAAGCATTCTTAAGATCAAATGGCGAGTCCATATATTTTTTTAAAAATTCCAATATTTTTGAAGTCAATTTATTACTACCATTAGAAGCATTTCCAATTTTAAGACTGTAAAGAGCTGTTTTGAATTTAATATGGTGAATATCTTTATCCAAATCTAAATGAGTAGCTAAAATTGATATATCATTAAAACCACCATCTCAATACTGATATCATTCATTATTAAAAAAAAAGAACAAAATAATTTTTTCATCAGTTCTAAATATCAGTATCATCATATAATAAAATGCTCTTGCTGTATTTAATAGGGTTATAATTTCTCAGAACAATATATTGCTTTCAGTATATCAAAAAAAGTCTAGAATAACTATCAACAGCAAATGTTTGCATCTCCTTTTTAATTTTAAACTACCAATCATTTTTAAGCTTTCTTGTCAATCAATGAACTGATTTTAAATCACAACATTTATTATGAAGCTCCATATTTAATATTATTTTGTCAAGAAAAAAATGCTACATGTTTCCTCTTAATCAAACCCTAATAATAAGATCATTGTTAGAAAAATCATTCATGATTTTTGTTTTTAGTAAACTCAAGAATAGATCTGTTTGTATTCAAAATTTACTGCTTAAGAGAATTCCAAGCTTCTGTAATATGACAATTCTGGAGGTCCAAATTAATATTTTTAATATTTAATAGTCATTGAAATTTAGTATATATATAATTGATACTTGCATTAAAAATAAGTATTATTACAATCTTGGAAATACTTATTGCTGATCCTTTCCAAAATCCATGCTGGTAAGTGCTCATGTAATATAAGCCTCCCATAGTTTGATTCCTAACTATTATACTGTAGTGTTTTAAATGCAACAATATATTTATACTCCTTTATAATGATTCTTTTGTCATAATAAAATGTTTGCAATAGCTGATCCATGTACTGTGCAAAAATTCAATACTAGCACACCCTTAAAATGCATAGCATTGATTAAAATCTAATCTGTTTTCCAATATGTGCATCAAAGTATCCAAAAAAAAAAAAGTTTTTTCATTTATATGGCTGTTATAATGCTATCTAGGAAGAAACAAAAGTTTTCTTCTCTGAGTTCTCTCAATGTAATGATGGATCAAATTGCACTAATAAAATGAGCATTGGCAATATTGTTAAAGACAAGTTTTAAAACCATTTGCTTTTCATTGTTAAAATAAAGATCTCCAGAAATACAAAATATTCAATTAGACTGCAGAAAATCTGACAACATGCATTCTCTTTTTACTGAATGATATGCCCTTCCAAAATAACTTCTAGTCAACCATTTGAGCTATTAAATTACTTCTGAAAGCCAAGTTTAAAAAGAGCTATATTGATCTTAAATTTTGATAGCTCAATGACTGTCAATGCATGTTTCCATTCTGTTCTCAAAAACAGTAAAGTTCACACTTTCCACGCTCATAAGTCTTGCTTTATGACTACTTCTGATAATAACATTATTTCTATTGTTTTAATGAGTAGTATGCCAGACATGATAATCAAGCCAGACAATATAAAAATATTCTTAGACACATTTTAAGGTCCTTTTCACTTCTATAATAGACAGAGGAATCTCTAAATAGGGCTTATAAATATAAATTGATGGCTATTATACATATAAATGTTTAGATATTTATATAGAAAAAGTACATGTGTACTGTTTTAAAGTTAACTTTATTTGTGTTGAACATGCTTTCAATATATTGTACCTCATAAACATAGCTTTAGTTAGGTAAAATTTCAGTTTCAAATCATGTTCCACATGAACTCATTAATGGTTATACTGCTTTGAGCAAAGACCACAACTGGTTGCAACTTGCTATGTCTGTCCCCAACATTACTTTTTTAATTCTCAATAGTTAAACTAAAAAATGAATAATAAATAATCACAATTAAGAATTGCCAGTCAAATCTCCATTATTGCTTTCCCTTAAAAGCTTGAGCCAAAAGAAAAAAAAGAAAAAGTGTACTGGCCTCAGAAATGCTATACATAGTATGGAAAGATAGAAATGTAGTTGCAAAAACATATGAGGAGATAATCAATGGCAGAGGAGACTTATAATGATCAGACTCCACTCTAAATTAAGTGACCAAAGATTAAAAAAAAGATGGAAAATGCTAAATAAAAATCAAGTATTAAGCCTTTGATAAATCAACACATTATCTTACCAAGATAACAGGAAGCATTCTTGAGTAAGCACTATTTAATTTTTTATTTGCAAAATTAATCTTTATATTTGATGATCATTCCACTACACAGAACTGAAGAACCTATTGGCAGTCTAAACATAGTAGCTGATCACATAGCATATAAAACACAAATATCTCTAAAAGTTTATAATGTAATATTAAACAATGAAATAATGGAGATAAATATTTTTTAAATATTAAATGCTTTTATTGACTGTGCACCAAAAAGAAATAAAATAATTGTTTCTTCAACCACAATTGGAGTTTTTAGATTTAACTTGAAATAAAAGTATGGGGGGGGGTTTCCAAAATTAATTTAGTCAATCCCTATTTTTTATAACAAGAGATGGACTTAATTAATTTCTTGACCCTTTACCCCATGATTTTATTTCAAATTAACTCCAATTATGGTTGAAGAAACTATTATTTTATTTCTTTTTAGTGTACAGTGAATAAAAGCATATGATATAATAATATTAGTAATGGAAAACTATTCAGGAAAATTTAAAATTTTAATAAAAATAATATCTAAGCATTGTTTTTGATCAAGTTGGTCGTAATCATAGAACTACAATAAAATATATAAATACAAATAAATATATATGTTAAAATTAAATTATATCATTTATGTGATAATACAATACATGAGTTTTTGTTTCTTTATTATCAATATTAATAGGATCAAAATTATACCCAGATTTAATTTCATGATCCAAAAATATGAATTTAACACTAGAAATTATTTAAAATCAAAATAGTTATAATTTATAATTATTTAGATTTATAATTATTTAAAATTATTTAAGATAATTTTGATCCCATTAATACTGATGTTATTTGTACTGACATAATGATCAAAAAAGAAAATATAAAGGGGCATGGTTTATAGCAAATAATGCCAATGCAATAAATAAGAAAACCTCATTCATTGTATTTTCATATAAATGACATATTTAATTTTAATATATATATATTATTGTAATTCTATGATTATTTCCTGAATAATTTTTCATAAAAATTATTATATTAAAACTAAGAAAAGAAAGTATTTTATTAAAAGCATTTAATATAAAAAAAATTCTTACCTCTATTATTTTTAAGTTTTTAATATTGGCACACTAAATAAAAATGTAAAACTATCTGGATATTTATAGTTGATATATATATAACTAGAATTTCTTACAAAAAATAGGGATTGACTTAATTAATTTCTGGACATAAAAATATCTAATGATTTAAATATAAAAAATATGTATATACTAAATATATATATATATTTAGTATGTGAACATAATTATACATGTATAATAACTCAGTAACTAAGTTTACTGTTTAAATTCATAGATTTATTTTAAAATAGTTGTTTTTTTAAAAAATGCTAAAAAAATTGCCACCTTTTTAAACTTTTGATGATTATTTCAAATAACTATAATTTTTCAAGTTTATCTTTTTTTTTTTTAAAAAAAAAAAAACCCAACATTTTTTTAAAAATAAAAATAGAAACAGTTTTAAATAGAAAACTTAGTTACTGATTTATTATACATATATAATTATGTGCACATTCTAAATATGATGTGTACATTAAGAGTTTTAAATGATTTTAAAAATGTTATTAAATTAAAAAAAAAAAGATTTTAACTACCCTTTTGCGACCAATATTTACAACAAAATGAAAATTCTAAAAATATTGTTAACTGCAAAATGTGAAATTATTGAATATTTTTCACATTTTTCCCAACCACTTTTCCATATCCATCAAACTAGTTGACATGTTGAAAAGATAAGTATTTTACATGGATTAGGGTGATATAACTTAGTTATATATCAATTTTCAAACAATTCTATTGAATTAAAATATATTAAATCTCAATTTTAAAATTTCATTCTACCTTGAAAAAGATCAAAATTTAACAAACAAAATTTCCTAAATCAATAAAAGCATTTAAAACACTTCATTTGCATAATGTAAAAAAATATTTTGTTAATGATAAAAAAACATCATGAAATGTTTATATATATTCAAGATTGTTAAATTTCCAATACATCAATCACAAACTTTTATGTAGTCAGAATTATATATCAATGTTAGATAATATTTACTCTATTTCAAAGTGTAAATTCATAGCAGATATTTTAGAACTATAAATAAAACAAATAAACTACATATATATGCATTGTAATGGTATGTGCTGTGAAGGATTATTCAAGCCTCATTTTAGTTAACACTACATATTATGGGATATATTAAAAAATATACAAATAAAAATAATGCACTGCCAAACTTTAATTTTCATCTGAAATAAAAGGGGTTTACATATAAACAGAAGGTAATTAATCAGTGAAAGCCTAAGACTACTGTGATAATGCTGATTTAAATTTGTGAGCAATAACTATAGTTTTAAAAATATAGCACTATCATCAAACACAAAACAATATATGTATAACATTCTATGCTTTTGTTATTTTCCATCATGCTATCTGTTTCTCATGTGATCATTAGCTATAACACATATAACTAAAATACTGACATCACTAATCACATATTTCAAATAATGAAGTTAAATTTGATACATTAATATTAATAATGTATAGAAAAAAAGAAAGGCAGTCAAACACCCTGAATTTTAACAAAAAGTTATTTTAATAAGAAAAAAATAATTTGAATATGGTGTAAATAAGCATTTTATTAAATATATATACAATAAAAAAAAAGTCAAATCAGATGTCACATGACCTAATTTAAAAAGCTAGTATTGCAAATGTTATATATAGCTTGCAAATAAGAGCTTAAAAGGCTTTGTAGAATATCCCCAACTCCAGACTGGTTTCTGCTACTGGCTTGGGAATATTCTGAAAAGCTTGCTAAGAGTTTATTTGTGAGCTCTATATATAACATTTAAATATAGTACCACCCTGTGCCAACCAGAGTAATCAATGGATGCCAGAAGGCTTGAGCAGAAAATCCCTATCTAGTGCGTACTCATCCAATATCCCCAGACTAGTTTCTGGCTTGTCGCCTTTGACAGTGAGGAGGCTTGGATCAGAGAGCACTGCACCTAGATCTTAGGATTTAATGCAACCCTCCAGCATAGTCACCTTTTATCTCTACTTAACTACAAAACTATGAGAATGAAATTAAAACATAATAATATTTTCAATCTAAGATCAATAGCTTATATAGTCATATGGGTCTGAACTCAGTTCAGCACCCATACATTTTGGTGTCCTTGGCTCTTTAGAAACCATAGCCACCACTATCCTATTAGGCAGGATTGGTATTAAACCACTAAATATCACATGATCACCATCTTTTATACTAGCACACTTGTTATTAAACAAGGCAAAACTGTCCATACAGTAGTGCCACCCTATACCAACCAGAGTAATCAATGGATGCCAGAGGGCTTATGCATAAAATCCTTATCTAATGCCTACTCATCCAATATCCCCAGACTAGTTTCTGGCTTGTGGCCTTCATCAGTGAGAAGCCTTGGATCTGATAGCATTTCTGGTATCCATTGATTACTCTGGTTTCACATGGTGTCACTATGTATGGAGAGTTTTGCCTTGCTTAATAACAATTATGGGCTAGTATAAAAGATGGTGATCATGTGATGTTTAGTGGTTTAACACCAATCCTGCCTAATAGAATAGTGATGGCTATGGTTGTTAAAGAGCCAAAGACACCAAAATGTATGGGTGCTGAACTGAGTTCAGACCCATATGACTATATAAGCTATTGAGCTTAGATTGAAAATATTATGGTGTTTTCAATTTCATTCTCATAGTTTTATTAGTTAAGTAGAGATAAACGGTGGCTTCTGGAGAGTTGCATTAGATCCTAAGATCTAGGTGCAGTCCTCTCAGATCCAAGGCTCCTCACTGATGAAGGCCACAAGCCAGAAACTAGTCTGGTGATATTGGATGAGTAGACACTAGATAGGGATTTTATGCAGAAGCCTTCTGTCATCCATTTATTACTCTGGTTGGCACAGGGTGGCACTACTGTATGGAGAGTTTTGCCTTGTTTATATAACATTTGTAATACAAGCTTATTAAATTAGGTCATGTGACATCTGACTTGATTTTTTTTGTAATTTTATTTTTTGTTATTAAAGATTTGGCAATCGTATATTGCTAAAGTTATTAATATATGATGTATCTGAACTTAGTTCAAACCCAAATGGCTATTTCAGTTAGATAGCTGGATTGGAAGACATATGGATGTCTAAAAAATTCAGATTTTCTACTTAATAGTTATTCATTAGATAAAGTGCTGGGCTTGTCCTGGTATTTTTAATCTAATGCTTGAATATCCTGGCACCTCACAGAGGAAGCCAGTAGCAGAAACTGGTCTGGGATTGGGGATATTCTGCAAAGCTTATTAAGATCTTATTTACGAGTTCTCTATATATATATACAAATGTAAAAAGATCTAAAAAAATACATATGGTAAAATAATTAAATAAATATTTTCAATACAATTTCTACAAATAAAACTAAATAATTATAATGATAATAGTAATAGTAATAACAATAATAATAATAGTCCTAAACCAAACCTTGCTACTTCTGGCTGTCAAGATGAAGATTATTGGGTTCAAACCTCAAAAACTGCAAAACTAATATTAGTCAACAGAGCAGCTCAACACTTGTATAACTATAGAAGAGCAAAGAAGAACAGTGATAACTTTTCAATATTTCTGGAACATGAAAAGCAGACTGGCCATGTGTTCGAACCAGGCAACCCCAGGATTGTATGCCCTGAAACCAACGACTGTAAGAGAAAGATCAAAGAGGCGTACTTTATTGTT
Organism: Epiperipatus broadwayi; assembly: GCA_028023455.1. Lineage (NCBI taxonomy): Eukaryota > Metazoa > Onychophora > Udeonychophora > Euonychophora > Peripatidae > Epiperipatus > Epiperipatus broadwayi. The sequence continues at coordinate 10,638,832 of JAQFVV010006222.1, forward strand.
TGTGACAACAATTCTATCAATAGACGCGACACGTGTTTTTCCATTTCAAAAAAATGGTCAAACTGATTTGCATTTACATTTGCATATTTGTTATTTAATAACACTACGTAAAGATTTATTACGTTCGTCGGCCATGAATATGAGGGCAAACCTCGAAAGCGCTTGGCCCATTTAATAGTTTTATGCTAAATTTGTTTTGTTTATTTGGAAGCTTCTTCGTCAGCGAGTAAATCGTTTTTAGGCTATTACGTTTTTAGAAGAAGTATATTAAATCGTTTTACAGATAATAAACAAAACTGAACAATCTAAATAAAGTTTTTTAGAAAAATTTTTGAATTGCTATCACAAATTTTCCATAAAATTAATAATTTTCCAACAATAAAATCAAATAGTATAGCACCTACCCACCTTGCTACTGCTTGTTGTCAAGACAAAGATTAAACAACCTAAAATGAATATTCCAAGTTTAAATTCAAAAATTTCAAATCAATATATAAAGCTGGACAATTTTATGAAGCTTTTATGAGAAAATCCAAACCAATTCAGGAATTTTTCTGCAAACAAAAAAATTTAACATCGTTAAAATAAAAAACGATGGTGGTGGCCATGTCAGATGACCAAATGGATGGTACCAAAAAATCTTCAATGATAACTAAAACTTTAATCTCCATAAAAACTTATGCAAATGCAACAAAAACAAGCTTGCAAATTTTAAACAATAGAAAATATATAAACTTATCTAGTAATAAAATGATACCAAGATTTAGAAAAACAAACGAATGACATAAATGAATTGGATTTAAAAACCCAAGAAACCCAAAATACACCTGTATGAACTCAAGCCAACATAACAACCATGCAAGCCATCAACCATCTCACAGTATAGATTATAAAAATAACTCTTTGTTAAAAAAAGTTTCTCTGTACTGTAAACATATGTAATCAATGAATACTAATCATGTAAACTAATATATAACTGCTCATTTAAATTTACATAAACATGCAATTTGTAGAAATCTATGCATCACACTGAGCTTTAAATACCTAATTGTATGCCCCTTATAAAAATTCCTTTAGCTCAATAAAATTCCATTTTTGAGACATGATGATGATGATGCAGAAGTCAAATATACATAAAAATTGATTGCTGAATTAGTCAAAACAAAATTCTCACCCAAGTACCTTTGATTTTTCAACTTTTTCTGAGCCAAACAAGTAAATATTATCACATATTTCTTGAAAAGTTAAGTGTTCAAGAATTTTATTTTCTATCCTGTGAACACACAGGATATTATTTCTGGATTACTTAAATGTATTCAGTATTCATAATGACAAAATAGTGTTTTCTTTTTCCTTGAACAAGTATATTAATTCTTTTTGAGATATTTTCTTCTCAGAAATAAAAAAATCAAACAAATTATAGCTTTGGTAATTATTTAAACCTTGGATTATCTAACATAAAAGTTCAATGATCGAAATCCTCTTCAAATCTTTCTATTTGAATTTTCTCTTTTTACGTTACATATTCTCCAGTTCTATAGACAATATAAAAATTAAGTATCTGCATGTAAGTGAGAAAAGGAGTTAAAGTTAATGACAGTCTTTTGATAGATTCTATGACTTTCTTTAGAAAAAGCCTTTAAAGATTTCCATCTAAGTAAGTTTCAAGACATATCTTGATGGATAATCGCAGCGGGTAAACTTATTTAAGTTTAGTGGCCCATTCTTAACTTTTCGATAATAAGAATTTTTTTCATGTTGCTATTGCTTTGCTATCAATAATAGCTTATTTTCTTCCTTTTTTTCTACTTGCTTTGCTAGCTATTTGAGATGGTATTTATTGTCATGGATTTAGTAAGGAACACTTTATTTCCAAGCATTGATCTGATCTTTTTTTTAAAAAAAAATTATGATTTAACTACTTTTCTCAACCTTGACCCAATAAAATCAAATGTACCTATTTTTTAAAAAACAGTTAATTTACTGCACCTGGTTATACCTATTAAGTTAATTATCATTAATTAATTACAATCTATAATCATAACTTTATAATCAAAATACCCTATTACAAAAAAAAAATATGAAAGAATTTTTATATTTTCATTTATTTAATTTTTGATATTTGAATTTAAATAAATTACAGTATTGTCAAACTATGGACTAATAATCTTACTTAATCTTTATTTTTGAATAACTATCTATGTGCTTTTTGACCCAAGTTCACTTCTACTTTTTATTTTTCAAGCACACACTATGTTGTGTGTCGTAAGACCAATCAGAGTCATTATAAATATAATATATACACACACACATTGGAAATAGAGAAATATAATTTCATTTTAGCAAAAGTTCCAAATATTAATAAAAACTTGAAATATGATTAGATTATATATATATGCATTAACAAGGTCCCATTAAAGTTTATAACATAATATATATCTTTGAAGTAATGAATAACATTTGAAAATAAACAACAGATATACAATTTTAAATTTATAATAGCAAATAGTATTACTTTTCTTATATAGCAATCATTTATTAATTGAAAATAGTTACATTATAGCACTTTAATATAAAGTATATCCTGTTATGGATGTATAAAATATATATATAGTTATAGTCACATTTTATTTTATAACTGATGTGTTGACGACATAGCACTATTGATGAGATTAATTGTTCAGAACTGGTTTGATGGATCTTTCTTTTCCGTGATTGATAGATTCAGTTGTTTGCTATTATTTAATAAAAAATGCATTTAAATAATATATAAATTATCATCCTTAATTACAATTACTCATAAAAGAGTATGGCTATCCCCAATCACAAAAATAATAAAATGTGTCAAGCGTTTTCTTTTTTTTTAAATATATATATAGTCTTAATAATAGTGAATAAAATTTTGTTGAAGCAAATAAGTAGTAATAAATAAACATGCAAAAATAAAAAATTATAAAGTATCATGCACTATACAAGAGTCCATAAAAATCGTCACAAGTAAATAATGCGGATAAGAAAATTTTTATTTCAATTAAATAAATAATCGTGATTTAATCAGAATTTTAGTAAAACAAATTTCAGCAATTCTCTCAATTAGTAGCACACTACATATTATTTAAATGCCTGGTAGCATAATGTTTAGTGCATTTATTTGCTATGTCCACAACCTGGAATATATAATTTAGGTATAGTAGATATTTAAAAAAAAATTTCTAGGTCATAAACAGGCTACATTTTTTCTTTTAGGAAGTCAGTTCTTATCCAAAACAGCAAATCTAGTGCTGGCTAGTAAATGAGTTTGTAGCAATTATTATCTAGAGCAGAAGTGGCCAACAAGACGATCGTGATCCACCGGTAAATCGCAAAGCCAATTTTGGTCGATCGCGAGGCCAATCTGGCAAGAGCTGTCGGGTAACGAGTGAAACAAATTAAGTCAAGATTTTTAATTTTTTTTTGTTATACTAGCTTTTGCTCTAAATTTTTTTCCAATTCTAGATAAATGAAGTCCACTAAGTCGCACCATTATTGAAAATAATATTTTTAATCTTTATTAATTTGAATTAATAAATATTGTTAATAATTTACTTAAGGTTGCTTTAATTCCCCCGGACATGAGTTTTTTGGCCCGTTAAATAATTATTTTTTACTAGGTAGATATATAAAAATAGTATGTATTTCACACCTCCCTCCACTTAGATTACGCCTATGGCAACAAGTCGATCGCCTATAACAACAAGTGGATCGCAACGCATTTTAAAAATAAAAAGTAGATCTTATGAACACAAAAGTTGGCCACCCCTGATCTAGAAGATAATTGTCCTAAATTAATAAAGGTTTTTTTAGATAAGGGTCAACACAATAAATATGTGGTTTTCGTTATTGGTGAAGGGGGTATATTCCTATAATTGCCAAGTTCATAGTTTGATTTTTTACACATTCTATTTTCTTTTTCATTGTCGACTTTGTATTCCTGATAAAAGTTCTGAATGGTTAAAAGTTCCATGCAGATTCCGTAGTAACAAAAAATATTAAAACTTGTTATGGGGTTAGTGATTAAGAATACCACTTCTACTATTAACTTAACTCAGTTATAGTCCATTTACAATCTTGGAGATGTTGATAGAAAGAGATGCGTGTATAATAAACGTAGGTTGTTACTTATAATAAATTATTTATATGACACGAATTGTCAAGAAATTTATTTATTGTAGCAGTTAGAAATCATAATTATTAAATTCAACATATAATATACAGGTTTAATGTCAGACTTTTTAAGGTTAGATAGAAATTTAGTTGGGTAAAATAGGTTTTGACTTTTTGCAGATGAGAGCATATGTCATCGTGATAGGCGCAGGAGAAAGCTGAGATTTATAATATACTAGCAAGTTTTTTCTTTACTGCAAAAAAAAAAAAACAACAACACCTGTCTGTCAAATTTATCATTTTACTGGATTTTCATTTTATTTGATTTCCATCAACTTGGCTACACAGAAAATAAGCTATTTTCACGTGTGACCTGTTCTCTATTTTAGCAAAAAAAAAAATCAGATATATTTGTAAAGCTTTTAAATGGATACTTTACTTATTAAACACACACACACACACACAAACAATTATTAAAAGTGCTTATTTTAGCTGAGTGAAAAATCATTTTAAAGTATATATATACATGATCGTAGTCAGCAATTTTGATGATTATTTATATTTCGTTAGATTTTTCCAAATAAATAAGAATAAACTTCTATAATTTATTGAAAGTAAACGGTCAACTTTTTTAAATATTTGTATTGAAGAATATTTGTAATAATATATTTAATATTAAACGTTCATATGTAATCCATATTAAACTAAAACATAAACGATAGGATCAGAATTCATAGGAACATAATATATCTATCATCAATGATAAAGACCCTATTATATTATATATAGAATCCCATTAATATGGATTCCTATGCTTGGGCATAATCAAAATTAGAAAGAAGAATTTAAAAATTTTCAGACTACTAGATTTCATTGTTTAAACATGGGTAATTATATTTTTTAATTTTAAACATAAACGCTAACAAGGAGCACACACTTTAAAATAATATTTAAAAAACACACAACAAGTAAATATTAGCATCATGTTTTTAGGTTTTGTCTATTTTTCTACAATAAAAGAGATACACTTGCTACTTAAATCTTTTTGAATTGGATAAGAAACTTATCTCCAAATCAATTGATGTAAACCTTCCAATATTTTTTAAAAATAAAGAAAAAAATAAAAAGATAGGATTTCAAAAAATCTTTATTCATTTTTTTTTATTTTGTAAAAATAAATACACAGACTATTAGTATAAGCAACTTACATTAAAATTAGAAAAAAAAATATTGTCTAAGTTTCTAGTAATACATAGTGATGCTTTATTTCTTTAGTTCAAAATTATTTTAGTGTATAATTACTCCTTCTGGTCAGAGTATTTGATTCAAATTAATCAAATAGATTTATAGCATTGCTTGAAATTAGTTGGGGATCCATCAAAATTTATTCACATTATACAGCTTCTATATGATAGAATGAAAGTCTTACTACAACAAGTGAGAAATCTGAGACATCTAAAATAAAACTGGTATTAAACAAGGATGTCTGATTTGCTCCAATAATGTTTTCAATTTTTATGACAGTTGTCTTTGGAACTATTTATAGGCAGCTTAGTAAACAGGGATCAAAAGGTGATACAGGTTTGATGATAGAACTTTTAATGTGAATCAATTAAAAGTAAAAACAAGAATTTCTATTTCTTGGATTCTGGATTTACAGTATATTGGTGATTGTGATTTTATGATAGCATAAAAACAATTTACCGAATATTCTTAATGTTTTGAATGCAACAATATTAGACTTTGCTTTAATGATTAATATTTGAAAAACCTCAAGTTCCTTATTAGTCTGGGATAGAAAAAAGTCCTCAGCAACTTTTAGCTTAGATTGTTATCAATTTAGGGATGTAAACCAGTTTAAATAGCTTGATATTTTTATAAGTAGAAAAATGAGCTTAGATGTTGAGATACAACATGGACTCAAACATACTGTCATTTCTTTAAACAAGTTAATAAATAGAGTATTTCATCAGAGAGAAGTTACATAAAGATGTTATTCTGTCTAATTTATTGCATGGAAGTGAGCTTAGACACTCTATCAGTGCAATATAAAAGCATTACAAAAGTTTCATTTAAGGATTGCACTGTAAAATTTTAAAAATACAATGGCAAAATCATAGAACCAATCAATATGTTCTTCAATTTGCAGAATGTGACATTATAGAGTCCATTAAATAAATAAAAAGAAATAACAATAAGATATTTTTAAAATGATATGAGAGAGCTAGACCCTGATGCATTATAAAAACTATCTCAAAAACGTTTTAAAGTAATGTGATATTGATTGTTTCAAATAGGAAGATATGGCAAAGAATAGAATATATGTCTACAATTAGGCATGGTATAGGAGTATTTCAGAAAAAAAAGTTTTTCTGCAGAAGAAATTAAAAGACAGCATCACAAAATATCAAACAAGAAACAAACCAGCAAGTTCTATTTGAGGGTACATTTGAAGTTCATGGATTGGTTTGTAAAATCATTGTAAAACTCATTTCTAAAAAAAAAATCTTTTTTTCCTATGGTTGTTTTATATTTATATAGTGAGTATTATTTTTGCAAGTTGTCATTCAGTGATCATTCATCAACATAATTTATTAACATATTTGCTTTAAAAATATTTTTAAGCCAATTTTTATGATATATGTGTTTAGAAGTAATAAAACAGTGTAATAAAGTATTTACTTATTATACAAAATATATATCAAATTGCAATCATATTACATGCTTTCCCTTGTTACATTTTCAATACTTAAAATAGCAATGTCCAAGTGTATGGACAATCCTTCCTAAGACTCATAAAGTATATGAAATTTCACATGGAATTCATAAAGCCTTTTATGTGGTTATGAGTAATTATCACATCAGTGGAAGGGGAGACAAGCATGGTAATACAATAAAGCAAAGCTCATTATCATCAGCACTTTCACATCATGTTATGGTTATCAGTCGTAACAAAGATTTTTCAAACATTAAAACATCACATGACCACTAACTAGATGACACTAGGTATGAAGAGAGTTGCTACTATTTTTCAAACACCAGAATCCTAGCCCGATATAACACTCTCTACTAAAGAAAAATTCAAGAAAGCATTGATGTCCTTTGGAAAACAGATTGTATCAATAAACACAATGATGTATGTAAAGTACATTGCATTTAAAAAAAGCTTTTGAACGCTCATTAGTCCAAATAGCCACAAATTTTTATATTGATTTTCTCACCTACTATTATTCTATCTCCACTTTTATATATTTAAAATCTTCTGTTTTTGTTTTTTACTGCTTCAATTTTAAATCTTATTACATATCAGCACCTCTACAATATTTTTTATAATGATATTCATTATCTAGTTAATGGCAGATGTAATTTATCTGAAATGTCAATATGATAGTATTATGATTCATATAAGTATAAATGTGGATAAGATGATGTTAGTATAGTATAAATATCGAAGTTATATGAAAGTATTTTATATCAAAATATAATAAAAAAATTTATAGGTAAACTGAATATGACTTCATATAATTGGTGGAAACCACCAGTAAACTTTTCTATTTCAAGTAGAATGTCAGATTTATTTTAAGATTTTTGTTCTCATTAAAATCTTGATTGCAAATTAAAATCCATGAAAATAGTGAGGCAATAAATTAGTGGATCAAAATTATGGAAAGATTATAATGGGAGTGGAAAATTATGGAGTGCTTTGTTGAATTATTCTTAATCTGATGGAATTGCTAAATTTTCAAAACTCAGAAAACAAAGAACTCTGGTTGGCACAGGATGGCACTATTGTATGGAGAGTTTTGCCTTGTTTAATAACAATTATGCTCTAGTATAAGAGATGGTGATCATGTGATGTTTAATGATAGATATTATTGATATGGCCAGTACAGCAACATTTATTATTATTCAGCATATAAATTTTTTTAAGATAAATTAATTCTTAATAAAATATCATAAAGAAATATTATCAATAAAAAGATTGATTCACTAGTGACTTTATTAAGTTCTTGGTAATCATTAATTATGTGGTTCATAATTTATATTTGTTTACATTGATGTGTATCACTGGATGTTAAATTCCATTTATAAAGCAGCTGAGTGCAATAACCCATTGAGTGTCCTGAGGTTGTTGATGAAATTCCAGTTTAGGAAGATTAAATCCATCTTGATTTTTATTGTTTGAAATCTTATAAAAAAATATACTTTTTGTGTCATAATTCTTTTATTGTAAATTTTTGGGTTGAACATTCAGAAGGGAATCTTGTTTTAAGGATGATGAAACTATACCTTGTAATTATGGGAACATCTGATACACTTAGTAGTTTTTCATACATTTTTTGTGCAGCAATTTCTGACATCTGTCTAAAGAATATGTGAAAAAACAGAAAGCCAATGCCAAGGAATAGATTTTAGTTTGCCAGTAATACTTTTCATGATTAAATTAATTAGTTATATTGCTGCAGGAAAAAAAAACCCTAATATCACGTTAGAATGAGTATATAAAAAAGAAAAATGATTACAAAAATTAGTAAAGAAGAACAATGTGAATTAATATATAAAATTAAAAAAAGAAGAAGAAATGTCAAAACCAATTATTATTAGCCAAGTTGCAAAAAAAAAAAAAAATAGAATTAACATATTAAAAAAATGTGAAGAATATTTTTCCTTTCAAAAAAAAAAATAAATGACCAAAAATAATTAAAAAAGTATTTAAATGCTGAAATAAAATCAATGAATGAAGATGGTTTAATTAAGATGAGTATAAAAAAAACTGCTAGAACAATTTATGAATGAACAATTCAAAAACATGTTGAAGATGAAGTGATCAATCACAAAATCTAAAAAGAATTTTTAAAAAATCATTAAAAAAGATCCAAAAGTGTAGATGATAAAATCAATTTAAAAGATTGGAGGAATTAATTTATGCCAAAAACAAAAACAATTGAAAAAAATTTAACACAAAAAAATGGTTATGGATAAATTATAAGTAGATACAAATGATTTTCATTAACAATTAAAAGATTAAAGGGAATGAATTGATAAAATTAGTGAAGGATATAACGTTCTTTTAAGACAAAATCAAGCAGAAATTACTAAACAACAAAACTGGGAGTATTTACTTTTAAAAATACTTCACATTGAAAAAAAGTAAAAAAAAAAAGTTACATTGATTGTAGTTATCAAACTACTGAAATGGATGAAGTATTAAAAAAAAGAAATTTCTAAAAATGTAAAGCTAGAAAAAGAAATATTATTTTTTGATGTTGAAGAAAGAGATTGTTTTAGAAGAAAAAGATTGAGCAAAACCACCAATAACATTAGGCAATGAAATTTTTTAAAATAATTTTAATTCTATTAATAATTTAGCTAAAGTTGATCTTCAAAGTTTAAAAAATAAATTAGATAAAAAAAAGTGTATTTATAAATAATATTGAAACTAAAAATATTAAATGTAAGAAATCTTTATGACCCATCATTTCAGAATAAATTTCTCAAATGAAAAAAAAAACAAAAGAAAAGACTTATTCATAATTGACTTTGTCTTAGAATCAGATAAAAATATTGATGCATATAAATGTAATGATGGAATTTTACTAAGATTAGTCAAACAACTGACAATGAAATACCATTTAAAGAATTCATTCAAAATAAATCAATCTCAAAAAAAAAAAGAAAAAAAAAACAAGTTGTAAAATGCAATCAGAAATTTTATCCATTAAATGGATTATAATTTTTAAACAATTATTAAAAAAATATGTATAATGTAATAGAGCACACACAGAGGCAAAACTCTGCATACAGTAACACCACTAGGTGCAAACCAGAGTAATCAATGGATGCAGAAAAGTTTATCCATAAATTCCTATCTAGTGCCTACTCATCCAATATCCCCAGACTAGTTTCTAGCTTGTGTCTTTCATCAGTGAGGAGCCTTGGATCTGAGATAGGGATTTATACACAAACCTTCCTGCATTTATTGATTACCCTGGCTTATGACTACTGTATAGAGAGTTTTACCTCTGTGATAAACACCTTGCGTAAGAATAATGGTAATCATGTGATGTTTGATAGTTCAATATAATATGGACAGGATAAAATATATAAAATCATTAGAAGTAAAAAGTGAGTACTTAAATTCACTTGCAGATAATAGTATAGTCTGTATTAATCGGATGAGCAAAAGCCATTTATTTTTTTGATAACAAAAATAAAGTTTCAATAACTAATTACTTCATTTATTCAGCTTTTGTAGAAAATTAGATAGAGAAATGAAATATGTTCTTATTACTAGAATGTAAAATTAAAAAATTACATTAAATTTATATACAACTGAAGTTAAAATCATTGATGTTAAAAAAAATCAAAAAACCTTTTATTGTAAATGATGTTTATGTAACAGTTAATGAGGATATTAATCAAGAATAATTTTTAACAAGAAAATAGTAGTAAAAAATATTAGCAGATAAAAAAGTATTTGGGTATCAAAAAGGGTAGTGTGGTAAGCTTTTTCTCCAAATGAGTACATAACATTTATCAGCAGAAAGAAAACTGCCTATAAAGTATTTGCATCACAATTCCAAATAGTGTCAACTAACTTTCAAAGGAGGTTATTTCTAAAAATTAATTTGGATCTAACCTTAGATAAATAAGAAAAATAAATAAGATTACAATCCAAAGTTACTTTTAAATAGGACAAGATAAGAATGAGTACATTATATTCAAAATTAGAGATGATATCCTAATGTTTAGATAAAACATTGAATATAATGTCTTTATGAAATTAAGAATAAGTCAAAGTGATATCATCAGTATAAATGAATTTCCTACATTCTGAATCTAGAAGCTTACTGATGAATATATTACATAATGTGAGAGAATGAAATCCTGTGATATATCAAAATCTTGTTCACTTGACATTCTATTGGAGAACAATTTTAGAAACTTCTGCAACATTTTACCAACATAATTATAAGCTGATATTAGATTCATAAATGCAGAAACAATTTCTAATTTATTTTGAAAGGCTTTTTATAATAGGCCCCAAACTAATCTACTCTGTAGTTACATGATTATTAACTATCGGGTAAAAATTCTTTCAAAAATCTTACAAGAAACATATATCAATAATAATGGGTGATATTTTTTTTTTGATTATTGTTAGATTTATTTGGCTCATGGCAATACCAAATTTTTGGAATATTTTGTGTGGATAATGTTTCCGAGTAGTATAGCCAACAATGTGATGGCTTTATATCTAAAGTTTTTAGAAACTCTGAAAAATATCATCTTGTCCTAAGACATGTCTTGATTTAAGACAATAAAAAGCAAGTCCATATTCATACAAAAAAATTCCACTTCTTATAATATACATTTCACAAGGCTTTATTTAAATGATACTTTCAACTACCTAGAAATTTTCTTCAGCTATTAGACACTTTTTTTTCCCTAGTTTGAAATAAGATAGATGAAAAATATTTCAAATATCTTAAGACTGCTAAGCTGTCAAAATTTTCATAAAAATTGTAAAAAATGCATCATGAGAAGTGTCTTTTTTTTGTTTTGTAAAAATTTGAGAGAATTAATATAATAAGAATTGAAAAAAAATTGGAAATTCTCAAAATAAGTTCAACTCTCTTATGCATTTGGATGATAGAAAACAATATTTATTATGTTGGAATTCTACCAACTAGGAGGCTATACAAGATTGACTTAAGACAGGGAACCCCAACCTTTTTGCACTTAAGAGCACATTCCATAATACCGGCCAGGTGGCGGGCACCATGTATTTTTTCAGCTAGGTGGCGGGCACCATTTATTTTTTATCTGGACATAATTGCTGAGATATTCTTGACTTCGTTTACGGAGAAGCCACAGTTTATCACATCACATGTAAATTTATAGTTGGATATTGTTAATAATACACATAATGTACAAAAAAATATTTATTTCAAAAATTAAATTTTAACATATAATTGACGTTTATATTTTTACGCTGTAAAAGTATAGTATGCCCTACAATTTGATTACAATATAATACAATAATTCATAAAAAAAATTCAAAAATTAAATTTATTTGTATCAGATAAATAATTTTTTATCGTGTTCGGATAGCGGCGGGCACACGTAAAATGGTCTGCAGGCGCCATGGTGCCCGCGGGCATAGGGTTGGGGACCCCTGACTTAAGAGAATAGCAAGTAGTGGAAAACTTGCAGTGATATATAATCAAATTTTATTATTTCAAGTGTTATTATTTAGCTCTAATAATGTTGTTCCAATAGCTTTCAACCCCAAAAATTTGATATACTGAAAAAATTTCAATCTAAAAATAGAGAAATGATAGATAAGTGAATAATAGTTTTTATTCTAGTAAAAATATATAATTTTGAAAAAATATTGCATATCCACAGGTGCAACTTGAAAAATTTATAAATTCCAAAAAAGGTTAGATACATTTATTCTTAGCTTAATCAGTTCATTACTAACACACTTAACCAGCTAATTAGTGATGACAAATTCCTCAACAAACAATAATTGGAAAGCGTAATCTACATTGTCTTTTTCTTCACTGTCCACCCATATAGCTATAGATATTTAAAAGACTTTTGCGATATAATGGACTATTTATAATTTTAATTAAATTTAGCGTTATTAAAAAAGTCTTCTATAATATATACGCATTCACCTGTCTAACGTTTTAGCATATTTACGCAAATATATTTAAAAAAAAAAAAAAAAAATTTGTAAGTAAAATCTACAATCTATTGCTGATAAGTTTATTATGCAAATTGTATTCATACAGAAAAATAAAAGTTACAAAATGGAATTTATTTACCCATACATACATTTATATATCAAATTTAAAAAAAAAATTCCTGTAATTTTAAATTTTACATTAAGGTTTTATTGCAGTAAATCATATGACAAAAACAAAATATTCCAATTTATTTAAACTTTATTTGCTTTTATAAAATTGATTTTTTTTAACTCAGCGTTTGCCCTGAAGATACACAGAAAATCAATTTGATACTTAACGATTTCTGACTGTTTATGTTGCTAACATTTCATTACTTTTTAAAACCAACAACAACTAAATTTAAAAAGTTGATGAATTTCTTGATAAAATTATAAATATTAATATTAGAAAATATACAGTGAAAGATAAAGATGTGAAAAAAAAAAAATCCTAGAAAAAGAACATTTGAAAGTATTTTTTTTACTTCAAGTACAGATTTCAGTTCTGACAATTAAAAATAATATATTTCGTAAAAAAAAAAAAAAAATTAAATCTATGGTTAATAGTATATAAAAGAAAAATTCTAGAGGGAAAATAAACATAAAAGTATAAGTGAAAACTTCTATATTCCCTGTAGGATAGTATTATTTATGCTTGACAAATGTACTAAGGATATTAAAAGAATGAATACTTTTCTGCAGCTGTGGGTTCACAGAACTCGTGAACAAAAGTTTTAGAAACACCTAAGGAAGTATTAGTGTTTTAATGTTGGAAAAGCTGATCCATATATACAGCCGCAAAAATATGTTTCATCTTTAATAATTGTTACCCAGAAATTTAAAAAAAAGTATCAAGTGTGTATTAATAAATTGTACATACTCACACATACATATAAATATATGATAGCAGTCAACACTTAAGCAATACTAATATCAATAAAAATCCATAATCTCAAACTGTTGTCAAGGCAACCTCTTTTAAATAATAAAGGAGGAAATCCACCAATATATATGGTTTAATATGTTTATATAGACATTAAAGATTGCAACGTAACTACAAAGAATGAAATTAATAATTGAAAGAAGTTTAAATAAATATCATTAAACAGCTAAACATAATTTGTTCTGAAAAAAAAAAAACTAATCAATTACAATTTTCAAATTGCAATTATAACTTTCAAATTTGTATTTCATAATTTTATTGACATCTTCACAAAATTAAAAAGAGATTCACTTTGAAGACCTCTAACTTAATCCACACTCTGGAGAAGGTAACAGGAGAAAATATAAAGTTTATATCAAATAAAAAGAAAAAAGTTTGCAATCAATATTGAAAGTAAAAGTATGTGGATCTAAATAGAGAAAAGCACTCACATTCAACAATACATAATTTCTATGAGGAACTTATATAATAATCAATTTACCAATTAAGAGTATTACTTTAATACAAAAAGAAAATGACATCATAGAAATCCTTTTTTTTTGCAAGCATCATTATAATAGCCAATATTTTTTTTCTTAGTTACATTTTCTAAAAATAATTGCAAAAAAAAAAAAAATCAAATAAATGAAAGGCCACTGTTTTGAATTTCTTAAAGTCAATAAATGATTTTAGTATCACTATCAGAAAATATACTAAACTAAGTATCTCTGTAATTCAGAGTTATTCATTTGAGTGTTTAAAACTATAATATAATTCATACAACTTTTTAAACTCTTGATTGTACCCACAAAAATTTTAGAAATAAAAATGAAATAAAAAGTTACACAAGTATCTTAAAACAGTTATAATCTAGTATATTATTAATCATAAATTCAACAAAAACAAAAAAAACCCACTTTGAACAGTTTATATATATATTATAACATTTTCCATCTTGCTAGGCCTCTATATGCATTATAAATGTGCGAGTTGATCAAGTTATGTCAAAAAAAAAAAAGTTGTATTTCTATTTCTAAAAACATAACTATTTTTCCAGATCAACTCGGCCTAGAATTGTTATGATTTGTGCTATTGACAAACTCAGCTTTTAATTTATTTGATCAGGGTACCAGGATTCCCATAAGAATCCTCTGAAATCTGTCACCAGCACATCTCGCAAGTTAAAAAGAAAAGTTGCTTTTAAAGAATCGGTATTAGATTTTACCGTAACAAAAAAATTTTTTTTTTTTTTTAAATATTATTTTTCCTGGAACTTATTAAACATATTGGCAAAGGTAAATGATATTTTTAAATTTCACTACACTAATATTAATAAATTTAATAATAGACATTAATAACTATTATTAATAACGTACAAATAAAAATTAATACAAGTAAAATCTCTTTTATTTTAACAGACAAAAAAACAAATTTAACATTAAATTGTTAATTAAATAAACTGGAGAGAACACACACTAATCCAGACATGAAACTTTAATAAAATAAAGCAATTAACACAATTAATTAAAGTTCTTGGGTACACAAGAGTCTCTTGAACAATAACATGAAAATCTATATCGGGATCCTATTATAAGTTTAATTTAGAAAGATTTGTCGACAATTTAGTCACAATTGGGAATAATAAGGTCATAGCTTACCGGTAAATTTAGAGAGAGAGTAGAAGATTATGCATAGTTTTTTGGGTTAGAATGAGCTCAGCCATTGATTATTAGTTGATCTTGTAGTCTATTCTGAAGGCTAGTCGCAGAAGCTTTTATAGTGTCCATCATCTTAACGATGTCAGCTAAAGCCCTGGTCTACTCCTGCATGAAGGATTATTTCATTGTGAAGAGGTCTTGGATTTAATAATCTAAAACCAGCCAAAGGAAACAGAAAAGCAAGACATTCATCAAACTGGTCTCTGCCTTTTTATACTAGAGGCCCAGTTTTCAGACTTCTGCTCATGTTATTATCATGGCGTTTAGGTTCATAATCTTGTACATTCTTTATCATTTTTCAATTACAAAGTCTTTATTTTTTTTAGCATAATTCTGCCATCTTTAATTAGCTAAAATATTTTTCTTTTAGCTTATCTTTTTACATTCTTTTATTTTATTAGGATTATGATAGAATGACAGCCTGTTAAGCTAATTGCGCAGACGCTGTGAGAATGTTATTAATAAATGAATACCTTCGAACAACCACATGATATAGTATTTATCTAACATTCTCACAGCATCTGCGCAATTAGCTTAACAGGCTGTCATTCTATCGTAATTATAATCGCACGCAAGACGTTATAAAATAAATGTTTATTAGGATTAGTAATCTGCATGTCTTTTGTTCTCTCCAATTTCTACTTTTATTTTTAATTATGTAAAAAAATATAAAAGACAGTTTTAACTTTCACTGTACATTTTTTTAAAAAAAATAAATTATACTAATAAAAAAATTAAGTTTACCCTTTTTTTTTTTTTAGCTTTTACCAAATGCCAATATATTTGTACCATATATAAATAAATGGTACAATATATATATATATATATACCACTTCCATTAAAAATCAATGTCTTGGTAAATATATAGAAATTTACCTCATCAAACTAAAAGCAAATGTAGCATAAAGAAAATTTGATACATAAGGAGGGTAGTTCAAACCCTTCTCTTAATCCTTATACCAGACATGTAAATTATAGAATTTATATAGATTCAATAAAAAAAAAATTAGTCATATAAAATCATAGAAAAAATTGTCTATACATATATGAAATGCATACTGATTATCATATTACTTTAGTATTAAATTCTATTATGTGTGATCAATAGATAGTACTTTTCAGCTAATGACATATTACCATCTATAATCACTTACAATATTATCACCTAATTAAAAAATAAAACTGCTTAGACAAATCAATGCAATTTATGAAGAAAGTATTATTTGTAAAAAATATTAAAATGTTCAATTAATTAGAAAAAAAGCAGAAAAAACTTTGGTTTGACAACACCCAAGTTATCTTTTAAATAAAAAAAAACATAATTATCTGTACCTTAATCCAAAAATATTTAGTATTCACATTATTTCATTGCATAGTTTAGCATAATGGTAGAATGCTGGATTCAAAAGCTAAAGACCCTGATCACCAAATCTTGAAAGTGATGAACCATTTCTTTATTTCTTTTAAAATGGATGGATGCCACATTTTCATGGTATCCAGAAAATAGTAGGTATTAATATGTGAAATCAATGTCATTGGATGAAAATCAGAATTCATCTTGATTAATTCAGAGTTAGAATCAGAAATTATAAAATCAGACATGTTACTGCACTTATCAGCTTAAAAAATAAAATTTAACACCCTCTGCTATATATGACCAAACATAAATCATTTATCACAAAAGTGATGATTTTAAAAAATCATTAGTGAATTTATTTTTTGGTTGGAATCCCTGAAAATTCTTATATACACCTGGATCTTGTTTTATGTGATAGATAGGTTCCTCAGAAAACATGCACAAAAGAAATCGTGCAAAAATAGATGTAACTTACCTTGAAAAAGGGGGGATACGGACTGTGATTTTTCAAAAATCGCATAAAAGCAAAGCACCAACATAAAATTACTTTAAAATTCACACAAAAAAAATAAGGAAATAAAATATGACTAATAAAAAATTTCAAATTTGAAAAAAATTGATACAAGACAAACTTTTTTTAACTATAATATTTAATTTTATTCAAAACAATATATTTTTATGCATAATTTACAGTACAGTAATTGACATGTTTTTATACATATTTTAATTATTATCGCTTCTTGCCGATAAACAGGTTCATTTACAAACTGGTAAAAAATCAGATTCTTCACAAGAGGAAATACAACTAGCGCCAACTTCACTCTCATGTTGTGTTAATGGTTTTCTGGTGACAATGTAATTAGTAATTAATCTTTGAGATGATGATTTTATTAATTGTTTATGAAGCTCACAATAACCAGACATACAACCATTTAGCTCTCGTTGGAATTTAAGAGCACATTCATGATTAGTGTCATTAATAAGAAAATAATTAAAAATAAACTTGTGGACACTAAATAATTAATAATTGATTACGTTCTTTTTTAAAAAGCAAAAACAGAATGTTATTTAAAATGAAAAATTAACACGCACAATGTTTGAACAAATTTACATTATAATCTTGTAAAATTTAATGTGAGTATAACATAAAATGTGGAAATCATGATTTTAATTTCATTATTGCATAAAATCTTACTATTATAAAGCATTGAAAATATTGAAATTACTAAGATGAAAGTCGAATTCCAATAATGTGCTATTACTTTTAATATGATGCAAGTGTGCAAAATTTATTATTTAAAGTAATAGCGCATTATCGGAGTTCGACTTCCGAAGAAACATGAATTGCATAACTTCAAAATCGCGTTAAATAAATCCACTTAAAACGAGACCCAGGTGTAATATTATTTATTAGTTACATGTTTAAAAATAAATAAATAAATAAATCCATGTATTAAATAAGTAAACAATCTTATTTTTAAAAAATCCCATATATTTTAAGCAAGATCCATTATACTAAAATTTAATCCCTTACACAATTAAATTTGCAATGTAAATTTTATTCCTATCCTAGTTTTTAATTTTACATGAATAGAATAGTACACTCAATATACATTAAAGTACTGAGATTTGTGGTGCTATTAGTAACCAAAGACTACAAAAAATTTGATGATTAGAAAATGACATTGTTAAGAAACGTTTTTTAATCTCACGACAATATAATGATTTTTCTGAAGATAGATGCCAAAAAATAAAGGAAAATTGGCTAAATTAATTTTTACTTTTATGAAAAATTCAAGGCATTGGATTCAAGAGACAACCATATAATGAAGAAATGGAAATTATTTATCATGGATTAAAAAATATTTTATTAAAGAGCACAAATTGTATAATTTTTTGACCAATAAATGTTATTCTATATGATTTTTTGAAGGTTTATGATTTATGAAATTTTACTTTGTAGTTATTTTTGGACTATATTTATATCATCTAATTGAATTGTTGAAGCTTAGTTAATTAACAGAAAACAGCAATACCTAAAAGTGAGAGAAAATATCCCTCCAAAGATTATTATTAACAGTTGAATATATTTAGAAATTTTTTTTCTAAAAACATTTTTTTCAATTCAATTAGATGGTGGAAATAGCGATATCTAAAATATGGTCTTAGTGACTCATTTGCATATAATTTGCATATCAGATTTATTTATATAATGATTTCAAAGAAAGGATCATAACTGGCTATAAATATGAGAAGTACATCTTCTTGAAAGCGCTTAGCCATTAAATTTAATTTTCAATTTGTTGTTATAGCTTTACGTTGGAAGTGTGAAAGCACGATTTATTATCATATAACTGTAAGCAACTTAAACAGCATATCATTCACGATGTTACTTTTTAAGTTAAATTTCAAGATTATTGATATTCCAAAATGTCCAGAAGAGAATTTCTTAAAGAAAATAATACTAAGATCACTGAATAATGTAAAAACAGTATTCATAATTCATTAGTAATTAATATTTTTAAAAAGATATGCATTTATGGTCATGCTGACAATTTTCAGAAAGAATTATAAAGTTTATTAAATTTTGTTTTCCAAAATATATAATTAAAATAATAATTTGTTAATGAATTGTAATATTTTAATATTTTTTGTAAGTTCAGTCATGAACTGCTTTGCATAAAATATTTGCATAAAGTCAGCACAATTTCTAAACAAATTTCTTAAATCAAAAATTATTTGAAAAAAGATTTTTTTAAAAGATAAAATTATAAATTAAAATCTAGTATACTGAAGAATTCTGATTCCACATTAAATGCATAATGGGGAACATTTATCATATTCATATGTTTCTCCCCCAGGTTCTGAATTAACAACACTCTAAATGTGTTGAACAAAGTATCAAGAACAGAATAAAAACACCTATTCTTGGATAAGTATACATTTGTCAACATTGTTGGTAAATTCACATTGAAAATAATATATGAGCCAAATGGAATACTTAATAGTTATTAAACTCATAATCAATCATACAAGGCTGAAACAGAATCTCTCCTTTTTTAAACATTAATTATAATAATTGAATAAGATTTAATATGTAAATTTTAAATTAAACATAGATCACTATACATATATTATAAAACATGTTCAATAGTAATTGTGTTTAATAAAATAATATTAAAGTAAATCGTACTGATATTTCAACAAAATCAACTGGGTAAAAATTAGTAATTAATCATGTGATTGTAGCAGAGACAACTGTATCATGTGGTTGTTGAATAGTTTGACTTAAATTTAGCAGTATTTCTCATATTCATTTGTGTGACAAACCCAAATAATTGGCAATTTCATTGTCTCATCATGTTTGTTAATGCATTTTTTTAAAAAAATATTTCTACATTCATAGTTATTGCATGTGGATATGAGTATTTGGAGAAATTTATGTGATGGCCAGGGTTCAAAACATGGAGAATAATACTGAAGATGTTGAGAATTTTTTTACTACATTAAGTGCTCACCTCTTCTAATACTTATATGTCAATAGTTACTTCTTATGTATGTAATTGGGCACATGCCACATAAGATCTTATAGACTCCTTGTGCTTCCAGAAAGACTTTAGGTTTGCTAAGAATGTCATTAATCTTTTGCTCAGTAGAGAATATTATTTTTATGTCATAATATCTCAATATTTTTTTCATCTTGTCTGTTGCCCCTTTTATATAAGGAATACATACTCTAGTAGAAGCATTTGCTTCTTTTTCTATTTAAGAGAGCTTTTGCTTTGCATATTGTCTTATTTATAATAATGGTATTGCAGCCATTTATTAATAAGATTTCACATAGATGCTTGATCTCTTTTCTTAATGTATATATATTTGGAAGTAAAAATTCCTTTATGAAAAGGTATTTGGCTACAGGGAAGATTTACATTGATTTATGATGATATGATGTCTTTAGTTATCTATGTGTATATTTCCTCTATGTAGGAAATGATAAGATATGACTCCTTGTTTTAAAAACAAAAACATCTAGAAAAAGTAGTTTTGCTTCCTTCTCCACTTCCTAGTGAACTTAATTTGCAGATGTAAATTATTAATATGCATTAAGAGATCATTGAGTTTTGTTTCCCCATGTGACCAAAAAATAAAGATGTCATTGATATACCTGAAACAGATAGATGGTTTGTGTAATGCTGAGTTTAAAGTCTGTCTTTCAAATTCTTTCATGAATAAATTGACAAAAAAAAAAAAAAAACATTGGAAATGAGAAATTTCATTAAGGCTTTAGTTTGTAAAATTGACCATTATAAAAGTAATAATAACTAGGATGAAAAATTAGCTTTTAAAAATGTTAAATTAGATAGTACTATATTATTACTTCCTGCAGACAAAGGGAATTCCACTGTCATAATGAACAATGATATACATATATAAATAAAATCCTGGATCTATTTAATGGTAATGGTTATTTAAAACAAAAAGAATTTGTACCACTTAATTTGAAAATATATCTAAAGTCCTTAATAATAAATATGCAATTGATGATGACATAAAAAAAAATTTCTAGGAGAAAATCGTCTATACATCCTAAATTTTATGGTCTTCTAAAAATACATAAAACCATACACTTCACTTCATTCTATTATTAGTGCCATAACATCACTTATTCAAGCCTTAAAAAGATACATAGTAAATCAAATATATCCAATTATTCTTTCCATGAAATCATATATAGAACATAACAGTCCATTTTATGTATATTATTAATAATTTAAAAATCATATCAAATGATATCCTTCTGAGTTTTGGAGTTGTTTCATTGTTTATTAAAATATCAATTGATGAGACATTGAATATAGCTTCAAAATATTCAAATTTATAGAGTCATATTATCACAATAGCAAAACCATTGTTTTACTAATATCTTTTTTTACTTACAATAGTCAATTCTACAAATATGTAATTGGAATCCCAATGGGATCTCTGTTATTCAATATTTTGCCAATTTGTTCATGGAAGAGTTTGAAACAAGCTATAAACTCAGCATTACACCCACCATCTATCTGGCTCAGGTTTATCAATGTCATTTGTTTTTTGGTCACATGGGAAAAAAAAACTCACTCTCTTCTTAATGCATATTAATAATCTACATCCACAAATTAAGTTCCCTAGGAAGTGGAAAAAAGTAAAAAACTACCTTTTCTAGATGTTATTGTTCTAAAACAAGCAATTATTCCTTATCATCTTCCATGTACAGGAAATGTACACATACTGATAGATACCTAAAGGCATCATCTCATCATCATCCAATACAAATATTTTCTGTAGCTAAATTATGTTTTGCAAGGGCATATGTGAAATTTTCTTAAGGAATGAATTTATAATACCATCACTACAAATAAAACAATATACAAAGCAAAAACCTCTAAAATGCAAAAAAACAAAAACAAATGCTTTTACTAGAGTATATATTCCTTATATAAAAGAAACAACAGAGAAGATTAAAAAGATATTGTAATGCTACGACATAAAAACAACATTCTCTACTGAACAAAATAATAATTACATTTTGATCAAACTTAAAGATGTAATCCTCTTGAAAGTCCAAGGAGTCTATGAGATCCCATATAGCATATTCCCAACTACATACACTGGAAGGAGCCATCAATATATAAGTGTATGAAGAGATGACCACATTAGTGCAGAGAAAATATTCTCAACATTAACAGTACTTACTCTCCATGTTTTGGATAATGACCATTACACAGATTTTTCTAAATATTAAACTCATATCCATGTCCAAGGAGAATATAGCGAGGCTATAGAAATATTAAAATAAAGAAATTACATTAACAAATAGTCAACTATTTGAAAAAGTTGCTTCACATAAATGAGTAGAAAAATACTAAACTTGAAGTCAAACTATTCAAACAATCACATGATACAATGGCCTCTGCTACAACCACACGGTTATTAAAATTTTTTCACCAGTTAAAAACAAGTGTTATCTTGCCAAAACATGAGTATATTTACTATTAATATTATTTTATTAAAGTTGATTGCTCCTGAAAACATGTTTATAAATTATTTTTTGCCTGTAAGAGCATTCATCTCAACATATATACCATAACAATATAATAACAATGCTACCTTCTTAATTAATAGCCCCATAAATTTGGGAGCCATTTTTTAATGATAGTTTACCTGTACATGATCATCATTGTCCCTCAGTTGGGGAGTCATTTTGTAATGGCATAATAATTGTTCCCCCCCCCCCACATTATCCATCTATATTGGTTTGGTCAGCATTTGTCATGAAACAAAAAAAATGGCCTAATAGATTTTTACACAACTATTTATTACTGATACAAAATTAAATAAAAGATTATGAAGAAATGCTCTTAAGTTTTAAATAATATTTATAACAGAGCAAAACAAGTATCAATAAAGAGTAACTCTGTTATAACCTGTATAAAATTATCTAGATCAGTCATTAGTTACACTATGCAATAACAATGTTTCCAATATATAATTATTTAGATTGTCTACTACACTACATTAAAATACTGATGACAATCTTTATTAAAATCTCATTTATTTAGATAGCACTTAAAACAAAAGAAAACAACAAATTCATCACTTCAGATATCACCAAATCTATACATTATCCCAAAATAAACTACAATAAGCAGTGAAATCATATATTATTGTCCTAAACAATGATATATGCCTAAGATATCCATTTAATTTATAATTGAATAAAACCAAATCAAATCAATATATAACAAAGTTCTGATATACTTTACTAACCAAATATCACATATAGTAATGTAAATTTATTAAAATTTAATGATACTCTACCTAAATAAACTAATTCCTAAATGGTTATAACAACATTATGAGAATGTTTTATAAACTTATAGTATCTATAATGTTTAAATAAAACAATACCATTAATCAGTTTTGTATTAAGTTTAATAAAATGTTAAATAATATTAACCAATCTATACTCTATTTTATCTCAATATAAAGTATTGCTTAAGTTATGTATTAAAAGGAAATATGCTACAAGAACACCTTATTTAAACCTATTATATAATCTTGCATTTTAAATATCCAATCATATGAATATATTAAACATGAAGTAGGTGTCTATTGGAGATCTACTGAATCACAATCAACTAATCGTATCCATCTATTTTAAATTTCCAGTCAATAAATTATAAAAAAGGATTTTATGACAATTAAACTATATAAAATAATTATTGGCCTTTTATTTAAGTCAAAAGATAAACATTAAGATTTAGTAGTTAATAAATTATACAATCTACCTCAAAGAAATTTAAAGATAATTAAGATGAATCATTCTGACTAATGACAGAGTAAAATCTATCAAGAACTTCATAACTGAACAAGATAAGCAAGCTCTTAATAATTAACCATGAACTAATGAAAATATTTATATACTTGATATTTAACTCACATAAAGGAAACAACTATTTCAATGTAATGACAATATAAATTTATATCTAATTAGACTCAACAATATTCGTATAATAAAATATAAATATATATAACTATACTTCACTTACCAATACTGGTTTGATTTTTAGATTATGATTCGATGATCAAAAGAAAAATAAAGTTTTTCTTATAATAGATAGTTTATTTTATCTGCTATAAATTTATTGTTATAAATTGGTTTGCATACTTACAACAATTAGACAAGTCTATTAAATTTCAATTAACTTTAAATTTATTGATTTATAATAAAAATTAATATTGATAGGAATACAAATTAAAAACAAACAATGTATGCAATTGACTAAAATATAGCCAGTTAAAAAGTACAAATATTTTTCTCTTCAATATATAATTAATTTAATAGTCTATTACTCTATAAAAATCAATAACGAATAATTAATAAATATATATATGGATTTAAAAAAAAATATAGGGCAATGGACAATATAAACTGTTGGAGAAATTTCAAGATATCTTTCCTAGTCTTTAAATAAAATATATAGTCACAATATGACTAAATAAAATTGACTTTATTCATCTATTGATATGAGTTATAAATAATCAAAATAGCATAAAACTGATTGTATTAAACTATTCTATATGAATCTCTTTAAGTTAAATTTTAAATAAAAAAAAAGATTATTTAAAAATAATGAGTCATGAATTAATTTACATCATCTGATAAAAGTTTAAACTTAAAAAAACAAATCTCTCCAATCTTTTATTATGTAAATGGCTTATCAATTAACCCCTAAATATACACATCATTTACTCATAAATAAATTTTATATTTTAAAATAAAGATAAACAAACATACATTTTCTTTTGAAATAAAAATTATATTTAACATATAACCTACATCAAAAGCTTTGTTTTTTCTTTTTACTGACTACATTCCATTACAGCTCCTGACTCATTGTTTATCATCCCAAATGCAAAGAAACAATCCTTCTTGAGGAAGAATATACAAGCATGAATAATAATAATAATCGAAAATTTGAATTCATTTTTTTTTTTTAAATTGTGGTATTTTTCTTTCAAATATAGATATATTCAACCTTTTAAAAATAACAGTTACTTGGTCATTACAAAATCTGTACATCACTGGCTTTATTTTTTTATTACTTGTAATGATATTGAAATAGTATATTCCTTCCCTCATAACTGTTTCACCTAATTTTCCCCACAACCACATTTACACCAGGTTTAAACCCCTTCTGAGTACATGTATATAAGCATCAACACATTATCACACATATATGGGTGGATAAATGACTATGATATCAATTTATGTATGTATATTACAGCACATATTTTTTTCTTCTCTAAATAATATTTTGTTTATTTAAAAAGAATTTACATTTTAAATAGCATATCATCTACTGATGGCCTGTAATATGGGGGGAGGGATATCGTTAAAAGCTAGAGCAATTTTCAAGTTTGATCAAATAAATCAGAAACTAAATCAGAAACAAAACCTTGCTTGACAACCTTGACAAAGTAGCATTTTTTCCAAACTCTGTACAATTTTAATAAATAACACTGCCAGACTAAAACTATTAAAAGTTTTAAGAATTTAAGAGATCAAATTTGGAGAAAAGGTTCTATTAAAAATCGACAGGAAAATTAAACATATGAGTTATAAAATTTCAAAGGGAATTTCTAAGTGGACTAGGTGGTCTTAATCCTGAAAAATGTATAAATAAGGCCGATTTCTTACTGTAGGGGTTCTTTTATGAATTTTTGTGAAACTAGGATCCATGCCAGCTTTAACTTTGATATGGCTGGCTAGGAAAACTTGGGATTTGCTGTCTCATTATCCTGAGATGGCGATTTCTATTCATCCCTGCATGCCTAAGAACATGATAATCATTGCAGGGAGAGGGAAAAACTTCCAGCAGTCTGCTGCAAGAAGAAGAGACTGTAAACCCTATCATGAGTAGAATGCCACTATGCCACTGTTTGATGTACCTGAATTACAAGATGCTACCAAGAAGACCAGTAATATTCTTTTAAGACTTCAGAGTTCTATAATTTAATATGTAAAATCTATAATACTAAGCTAGTTTATTTACTATAAAAAACATTCTATATAATTTCTCAAAATTCTTTAATTTAAATCATTTATAAAAGTAATTGTGTTAAACTTGCCTGAATTTATCTCTAGACTGTAAAATGATTTATTGTCAATCTTATTTATTAAACTCTGTTAAATCATTTCTAAAGTGACTATGTAAAACTTGCCTAAATTGATCTTATAAACTTGCCTGAATTCACTTTTATAAATTAAAAGACTTTACTTTTTGTAATCTGTAAATAACTGCAATCAGTTATATTTAAATTTCTAAAAACTGTGGTCATGCCTAAATTTATTATTTTAGATATTCTGTTTAAATTTAATATATATATGTTATAATATGCCCATCTTTCAAAACAGCAAATAATAATTATTAACTAACTTATAATGGAGATAATTAAAATCTCAACTTTAAATATCTTTAAGAATGCTGCTTGCTGTTTGAAAATAATAATATTAATAGATAATAACGAGCATATAATGATCGTTATTATCATGATTATATATATATACTATAAATTGCATCATATTTGCGTGGTTTGCTTAGTCAGTTTTTATATCTTATGACTTTTGATATCTATTAGTTAGAAGGGATATACTGGCTAGAGATGATATTAAAGTATATTTGTTAATGTTTATTAATGCCCATCAAATATACATTTCCTCCTTAATTGTGATTATATATATATGCAGATTCAGGATTTTAACTAGATTATAATTTAATTTAAGTCCTTTTCATTAGCATAACTATAATGCTGGTTTAAGAACTGGGTTGGGTTAGTTTGACAGATAAAAGCTATCTGTTTTAGGTGCAGTTAATTAATTATATGCATACATATTGGTCTGTTGTGTGTGCACTGCGAGTGTGTCTTTATATAGTACACATTCATGTGTTTACATTTTGCTGCACCTTTTAAATGGTTTCACCATGACAGGCTGCCCCATTATTTAGTTTGGGTATGGTTATCTTTATTAGAACTGGAACATGAGGGTCCAGACCATTTTTCTAAAGTCTATCCGAGTTCCTGAACTTATCTGTTCTTATATAAATTGCAGCAAACCATTCAGTCTCAGGGCAACTAAGCATTTGATGTTGAAGCTCCTGTATAATTACTCACTCATACTGCAAATTTGCTCTTTATTATTTTAAATAGCACCATAGCATATATATGTGAATCGAAAGGTAACCAATTCCTTTCCTCCTTATTAATTAATTATTCAGCATTAGGTTGAAGCGTAAATCTTAGTTACTAGGCTGAATCTGACTAATCTTGAGCTTATTTATTTGCTCACACTATTAATATATATATATAACAGCCACTTTAGAGCTGTATTTATTCATCATCTCTGCTAGGCTATTAACTTATAACCATAGCAAAACATGAACAATAGGATGGGTATGTTATATGATTAGGCATGATTGATGGAACACATATACATTTATTTTAATATGTTAATAGGAGACAGCTGTACTGATAAGTCTCATTCACTATGGAAATACCTACATGTATTGAATACACATATTTAATACTATATAATCCTTGCCATTTTGGTTACTTTATTTTATGTTATTTGTTATTGTTTTAATAAACATTTTGAAAATATAAATTTGTTTCATATTTTTCTTGCTCACATTCTATTTCAAACCAATCCATATTATCTTATTCAATCCACATTATCCTATCCCAATTTCTTAATGATTTTATATGCTGAATATATATTGCAGTAGTTAAGATAATTAGTGTGTTAAGTGGTCGATTCCACCCACTTGGTTAAATTGATAGTTGTGGCTTGAGTCTCATGTTTCTCCTTATCCTATGCCAGCTTGCAGATTAAATTCAGACAGTGTGACTTCAGAAATGTCACTCATAAGGTGTTAAATCACAAAGTGCTAGTACAAATGAGTTGAAGTTTGGTTGGGTTAGAGGTCTCACTACCTCACTCCTGGTCAGCGTTGGTGTACTTTGCCTGGACTCTGGATTTTGTTGCATGAGTGTACTAATCTGACTGTTACAATATATGAAGAGAGTTCTTTCATTGACAAAATTCAGTTATAATCAAAATGAGTATTAAATGCTTCATTTTTTCAAGCAATAAGGTGTAATTTCAATTATGTAATATCACATAGGTATTTAGTTAATCAACTCTTGTAAAATTTCATTGATCAAAAATATGATATATATATACATACATAATGGGGTTTGTATTCATCACAAATATATAGGTGAAATCCCAGATTTTAACAATGAAATATTCTATAGCTTACTTGCAATACAACAAATTTTGATGTTTTTTTCTTTCTTCTTTAATAATACATTTTGCAGTTTCCCTTGGAATTCCATCAATGAACTGCCCCAAACTGAATGGGCAGACAGTTTAAATCTTTATTCTTTCACTGTTTTAGAAATTAATCATTTTTAAAATAAAATTGATAATTCTTTAAGTAAAAGCTTTCATTCTAAGCAACAACAAAAGTTATAAGAATGCAACTTATAGCATTTCAGTTCTACTTATAACCTCTCTTTGCTGACAGTAATATTATTAAGGCAACTGTTCAATTGGACTCAATAGTAACTCAATGCAGCCTAATAAAATTTGTCCCCATTTAATAAATAGAAATGAAGATTAAAAAATATTGCATACTGTAAAAATAAAAAAAAATTTTCATTTGACAATTTCAATATTATTTTTCATTTTCAATCAAAAATAAAGACTTTGCATGACACTTTCTATATATTCTAATGAATATATGTTTTTAATATGTATCTTTAATAATACATTCCAATAAACTAATAAATAAACAAACATATATGAAATATTTAATTCTATAATAGGTAATTTGTTATTGTAAATGTAGTAACAAAATGGATAGTAATAAGTAATAATAATGATGTTATTAAAGTGATTTATTTTATGACTCACTTAATTATTTTCTAGTATTTATTTATTTATTCACTTATTTATATATTCCCCTAAAATTGATCACATCCAATTTATACTTTGATGATATTTATTAATAATAAATAATATTATTTTCGAATATAAGGTTGCCATGGTTATCTAGTTAACTTTTATACTTCAACACCTCCATTATCCATAAATCAAGTCAAATGAAATCAAACAAGATCAATAAACTTCTTTTTTATACTGTAATATACAGCTCTAATCTGGGCAGGTACAATATATATATATACTAATAATTTTAATCACACAAATGGTTTTTGCTGCTGATTAAATATGTAACATATTCAGAAGTGATTGTCTGTAATATATATATATATATCAGTTATGGAAATCTGTGCTATCATATTAAAAAAGTAGGTTATGACAACAATTCATAAAATTACATAATTAACAAAAATATAGTTCAGAATATTTAGAAAAAAAATTGTTTGTTAGTACTACATCTTTATTATAATAATTTTTCAATGGTGCAAAGAAGTGATCTCGACTTCTGTAAAAATATTTCATTACTATCAAATGAAAATAATTTTCCAAGAATACATAAGATTTGTATAACTTTTATCTTCTTTATTTATATCCACACTTTCATTTATTATTTTTGATTCTATAGAAAAGATATCATTAAGTATTAATATTTTCCCATTAATTTTGATTTGAATTATGTTTTTCAATTTGATTTGCTTTCTAAAAAAATAAGTTTTTTTCTTCTTTTTATTTATATGTATGCACGATATATATATATGCATAAGAATCCCATAACTATATATCTATACAAATAAACTGGTTTGAATTCAAAATTTTAGTAAGTTTGAAACTCAGATTATTTATTATCTTAGAAAAAAGTGTCTATTGAGCATAAATACTGAGATCTAATTGAGAACAATAACCAGAAACTATTCAAGAGATTTAAAAGTAGTTTTACTACTTAGTTGTGTCTTATTGGCTATTTAATCTTATAACAGATGTATCTAGAGTAGATTAAATATTGTGGACTGCTATTTTTGATGCTAGGTGCATAATTTGCTCTAAAATTTACTACTGACAAATATAAATAAAAAAAGATCTTCATAAAATAAAGTGATTGGCAAATCCGTCTCCATGGCTATAGGGTTGGATCTGAATTGGGTAAAACTTGGATTTTTTTTAGACCTCGAATAGGCTTAAAATTTTTAATTTTTTAAATAGCTGAGCCATAGCCAATCCAACTAGGTATTTAATATTGATCAGCAAATGGAAATGCATTTTAAAAAAATATTTTTATCTTTTTATTTCACACACACATATATTGTTTTAGACAAATATTATGGACTTCATGCTGAATAATATTTAAGATCATGTAAGAGCTACAAGGATTGTCTTTCAACCTTTTTTATAATTGGAATTTTTCCTTTTCAATAAATAAATCCATTTAAAAAAAGTATTTGAAAAAGATTTTGTTTTGATTTTAGAATGAAAAATCTAATTAATACAAAACTATTGTAAATTAAATGTTTACTTTATTAGGAGGAAATAGAAAGTTTATAATAAAATTTTAAATCGATTCACCTAAACACTTACAGCACACTCACGTGATAATTTGCTTCTTTTTATATTTTACTCAAAAGCATTCTCTAAAAATACATATAAAAAAAAATCTTTAAAATAATTGGGTATTTAGTATTTCAATTTAAAGCATTTAATTTACCTTAAAGGTTTTTTTTTGAAGGTCTTTTATTTTAGTTAAGAAAGCCATTAGTTTGATAGATGTTTAAAGAAACAGTCTGTAAAACCTCATTCGTAAAGGGTTAGGTTTATAATTAAAAACTTTATGTGTCTTTTTTCCATTAAATCAGATCATTAATAAAGTTTTTTTTTTACTACAATAAAAACCACAAACCTCCAAAGGATCTAAACTTTTAAGTTTAATAAAAACCTGCATAAGAATGAAGGACTTTTTTTCTTAATATTATTATTATTAAAAAGTCTACAGTCATTAAAAGTTTATTTCAAAACGTATTACTTCATAAAAAAAAAAAAAAACTGTTCCCTTTTTTAAAAAATTAAAAATTTGCCTGTAATTTAATCCGCTATTGTTCTTAATATTAATTATTATATTTTATTTTAATTTTTCAGTAAAAATTCAATTATTTTTACCATATATTTACTTTTTTGTTTATATTTTTATATACTACTATTTTTTTTTTTTTTTTTTACAATTCAATTACGACTATAATATTTTTTTATTGATTTTTTCCTTGTGTGGTTTAGCCCAATATAGAGCAATACATTTGAGAGTTAAATATTTCTGAATCAAATCTCCATCTGATGTTTGAATGACACATACATTTTTTTAAAAAAAATGTATCTGTCTTAGTGGTTTAGAAATGTAGTAAAGTGACGTTGATGGTCGACTGGTCAGCACAGCTGCCTTACAAGCAGTTGTCCCGGGTTAGCGGGTTCGCTTCCCAGCCGATGCTATGACACAAGGAAAAGTGACAGATCTTAGAGGCAAAACTGATAATTTTTTGGTTCAAACTCGATCTGTGAATACTAATAATCAAACATCTCACAAACCATTAGTTTATTGTTATTGCTTTTCTTATGAGTTTTAGTGTTCTGATTATTTCTATTATTAATTTTTCTATTACTATTCTTATTTTTTTTCACAATCTTTTTTACATGCTAACTATTATTTCATGCCTTTTCTTCTCCTATTACATTTCTTACTTCCAGATATTTTATAAAATCTATTATTAGTGTTTCGATAACAATTCAGAATTTTATATATTTCAGTAAATTAATTCCAGCAATAATATAAATAAAAGCTG
The DNA here is from genome assembly GCA_028023455.1 of Epiperipatus broadwayi. Lineage (NCBI taxonomy): Eukaryota > Metazoa > Onychophora > Udeonychophora > Euonychophora > Peripatidae > Epiperipatus > Epiperipatus broadwayi. The sequence continues at coordinate 10,671,081 of JAQFVV010006222.1, forward strand.
AGTAACTTCACACATTGTATTATTAAAAATTCTAACATATAAATTAATTAAGCCACTAAAAAACATGTGATCACTATTTCCTATGCTTACACAAGTTGTTAAAATAGAGGTAAAACTCTTCATACAGTAGTGCTATCCAGTTCAGGCTAGGATAATAAATGGATGCAAGAAGATTTAGGGGATATTGAATGAATAAATAGTAAATAGGCATAAAATGCATTAAACCTTCTTTCATCTATTGATTACTCTGCTTTGCACTGGGTGACACTACTGTATGGAAAGTTTTGCTTCCAATATAAGTTAGTTCACAAAATTTCAAAATTATATATATAAAAAACTCAGCAGGAAGTAACTGAAACTTCCAGTGAGATATATATATATAATTAATAAAGCAAGTCATAACATTATTTTTATAAGCTTGTAATTACAAAAATGCAACACAGAGAGCATGCGAATAGCTCAAACAAGCTCTCAATTAATAAGTGTGGTGTGAGAAAATATTTAAATTCTCTATCCAGAACACTCTTTCGAGCTTATGGCTCACACTGCACTTATTAATTAAGAGCTTGTTTGAGCTATTGGTATGCTCTCTGTATTGCATATATATATATATATATATATATATATATATATATATATATATATTGTACCATTATAAAATGGGAGCAATGAAAAGAACATTATTATATATCCAGATTGATACCAATCTATCATGGGAATAAAAATTGGACAAAACACAGAAGAAAACTCTTTGGGATGCCTTATGAATTGAGACATTTAAAATTATAATAGTGTTGAATGCTCAAGAGACAGAGACTCTTCAAAATTAAATCAGTGATTCAAAATTTATAATGATAAAAACAATAACATTGAAATAAAACAAAAGCGCTATTTACATGATCTGGCTTCAAATCCCTAATTTACACCAATACATTTGAAATTAAAATAAATAATAAAGAATAATAGCTCTTATTGATGTCTTGATAATTATAAGATAAAGACTCAAAATAATATTAGCCAAATAATGTAAACATGTAATGAATATAAATACAAATCAGAATTGGCAATGTTGTATCAGTTGGCAAGTTAGGTGAATAAGGATTTAGCAGGTTTTTATAAATAAGATAATTTACAATTCATACTAATATAATATTCAAAATGTATTAATAAATTTTGATTAATATTTATTTTAAATATTCCTTTAGTTGCTGTGTGATAAATTTATGTTTTATTTTAAAAATGTAAAATACTAAAGTCAGTAACTAGGTGAATTTTAGTTACAAAATTCACCAATAATTTTGATACCAATAAATACTCATAAAATGTTAGATTAATCATCAGACATCAGTACTTATGATAATGTTTGTATTATTCACTAGTAGATGTGTTTAGTCATGTTTATTTCTAAAATATAGATTCTGATTTTTATACTTGATAGTTACTAAAATAAATAAAATTCAAAATTCCAATTTAATAATAATAATGAATTTATTTACAATAAATAATAATAAAACAAATAAAATTAAGGATATGTTATAGGTACTAAAATTTGACACATGATATATAGTGTTGTGTGTATTCATACTAACAAGTGATGTAGAAGAAAACACTCTAAAATCAAAGGAAAATATGTATTCTATGAATTAATTTTTGACAAACAAATATGAAATTGTAAAATAAATCATAAATTGTTAGAGTTTATCCACCATAAAGTTATATAATCAACCTAAACAAATTATCAGACAAATATCAATTTTTAATTATTATTTATCAACTTTAGAAGACTATTGCAATTTTTCTTAGATTAAATATACATCTGAACATTCCCTTTCATAAAAATATACATTAAAATGATCTTTTTCAAATATAAATGTAATGGTAAACCTTCAATAAAATCAAACAGCCTGTAATCAATGATGAATGTTCATTATCCATAGGTTCTATTAGATTTCTTTTATCAAGTTTAAAATATAATCCATCAACATCCAATAATTAAAATGCAACATTCAAATAAGAAAGAAGTTACTGTTTGAAATTTATTCTGTTGAACTGATGATTAGTAATTTCCAATAAAGTATTAGAGCACATTAATCCTTTTAAATAATTGTTATTACATCATAAGTTATTCTATGTATCCTTGTGGTTTTAATTTTATATATATATATATGAAGCACGACTGTAAACAGATATTAAGTTCCGTGGTTAGTTTATCTAATATTTCAGCTACTATAATTTTCATTTCGAAATAATTATCACTTTATCCCTTAGTATTAATAAGCAGTAGGCCCTATATCGTATAAACACATATATAAATTTATAGTAAACACTTTTTTTTACATTTTATATTTAAATAACTTCACTAGATGGCGATAAACACATTATAATACAATGTGTTCTTTCAACAAAATAATCATTCCATTTTAGCAAATTGTTATTACCTAAATTCTTTGTGAATCATTAAATCAATCCTTTTAGCAATTATATACATTTCCATAAGGCACATACGCATATACATATCCAGATTGAATTCAAGTAAACATTGTAAATTCCTTTCATAAACAATTTTGAATGTTATTATGATGATGAAATTTTCTTTTGTTGATATTTTAAAAAGTAACCTCAAAGAATTACATTTTTGCTCCAGGAATAAATATAAAACTTTTTCATTTAGTTATCATAATGTTGGCATAAATCATCATTATCATCATCATTATCAACCATTATCAATCCACTGCAGGATGAAGGTCTCTCCAAGTTTAATCCATCTTCTCCGATCTTTAGCTTCTCTTCTCCACATCACCCCTACACATTTTCTTATTTCATCCATCCATCTTACATGTGGTCTCCTTCTGGGTCTTTTACAATCTCTTGGAATCCAGTTTAAAATTTCAATTGTCCATCTATTATCATCTCTTCTAGCAATATGTCCAGCCCAACTCCATTTCAATCTTTTAATTTTTTCAATAAGGTCAGTAACACCTGTTTGTTGTCTTACCCATACATTGCGTTTTCGATCTCTTCTTGTTACTCCCAACATACATCTCTCCATACTTCTTTGAGTGGTCTGAAGTCTCTGTATTGATCTTCTATTAAGTGTCCAAGTCTCAGATCCATAAGTAAGAACTGGTAAAACACATTTGTTAAAAACCTTTCTTTTCAAACACATAGGCATATTTCCTTTTAATATCAAGTTATTTCTACCAAAAGCACTCCAACCAAGTTTAATTCTATGATTAATTTCCTCTATTATGTTTCCATCTGTATTAATAATCTGACCAAGATATTTGTAACTCTTAACTTCTTCTAATTCATCATAATCAATCTTTATTTTCATATTTGGAGCAAATCGATTAAACATTACTTTAGTCTTTTTAACATTTATCTTTAGTCCTACTTTCCTACTTTCATCTGATAACTCCTGCAACATTTCCTGCAGCTCGGAAGCATTATTTGCAAAAACAACTACATCATCTGCGAAATCTAAATGACTTAAATAATCTCCATTTACTTTCACTCCTTTAGTTTCCCATTTTAATCCACAAAATACTTCTTGCAGCACTGCTGTAAAAAGTTTTGGAGATATGGAGTCACCTTGTCTTACACCTTTCTCAATGTTGACTTTCTCAGTATCATTATGTAATCTAATTGTTGCTGTTGCATTTTTATAAATATTCTTTAAAATATGACAATATCCTGGATCTATACCTTGATGATCCAATGCTTTAATCACTGAAGAAATGTTTATAGAATCAAATGCCTTTTCATAATCTACAAATCCAAAACATAATGACAACTCATATTCATTTGTCCTTTCTATAACTTCTCTCAATACTTGAATATGATCTACTGTACTAAAACCACTTTTAAATCCAGCTTGTTCTCTTGGTTGGTGAAAATCCAAGGTTCTCTGTAGATGAGTTGTAATTATCTTGGTAAAAATTTTATATAAAACTGATAAAAGGCTGATAGGTCTGTAATTTCTAATATCTTCTTTATCACCTTTTTTAAATATTAATATTATTACTGCATTCTTCCAATCATCTGGTACATCTTTATCATTTAGACATTTGGTATATAACTTTGCTAATATTTTTTCTGTTTCTTCACCTGCTTCTTTTAATATATCAATTATAATTCCATCATTACCTGGAGCCTTTCCTTTTTTCAAACATTTAATTGCATTTCTCACTTCTTCATTTAAAATTCTGGGCAATTCGGAAGATGTAATAGATATAGGAGGTACTTGTTCTTTATTACTATATAATTCTTGATAAAAATCTTCTACCAATTTCATAATGTCATCCCTCTTTTTAGTAATAATTCCATCTTTTTTCCTTATTGCAGATATAAATTTCCTACCAATACCAAAATGTTGTTTTACATTCTTAAGACTTTTATTTTCTTCTACAGCTTTTCTTGCTAGTTCACAGTTATACTTTCTTATATCATTTTCAACTCTTTTCCGCACCATTTTACAAAATTCGAGATATACAATTCTTTTTAATGCATCATTCTTGCATATCTTCATATTTCTTCTTTTCTTCATAAGTTCTCTAGTCTCAGTAGAAATTTTATTAGTCAATTGCTGCTTTTTTCTACCAGCTATCTTTGTTGCAGTTTTTAAAAGTGTATCAGTTATTTTCATATTAATTTCATTCAAATCTGAATCATGTTCAAAATCTACTAATACTTGAAACCGATTTGTAAGTTCTAATTTAAATTCATTAGAATGTTTCTGAAGATTAGGAATATCAACTGTAAATATAGTTTTTCTTAATAATTTTTGTCTCTCTAGTTTTACATTAACATGTATCTTACCCCTTACTAATCGATGATCACTTCCTGTGTTAAATTTATTAAGAACATTACAATCTTGAAATATGTATTTCCTGTTAGTCAAAATATAATCCAATTCTGCTGTACCTTCATTTGGATGCTTCCATGTCCATTTCCTTCTAACATTTTTCTCAAAAAAAGAATTCATAATATAAAGTTTTTCCTTCTCTGCAAACTCCACAAGTCTATGTCCTCTCTCATTTCTATTACCATAACCAAAATTACCTACAACACTTTCATCTTTCATTTGTTTACTAATTCTAGCATTAAAATCTCCCATAACAATTTTAAAATGTTGTTTACTCTGATCAAAAGCCTTTTGTACATCCATATAAAAATCTTCTACTACTTCATCACTGTGAGAACTTGTTGGGGCATAAACCTGAATTATCTGCATTTGATATCTGCTATTAAGTTGTATAACTAATCTTGCCACTCTGTCTGATACACCATCAATCTCCACAATATTGTTCTTCCACTTTTTATTTATAATGAATCCTACTCCACTTGTATTTCCAATATTTGTGCCTTTATAATAGAGCATATGTCCACTTTTTAAATCAATTGTCTCTTTACCTTTTCTTCTAACTTCACAAAGTCCAATAATATCCCATTTAATATAAGAGAGCTTCTTCTAATTCTTGCAATCTTCCTTCACTTGAAAGTGATCTGCAGTTGTAAGTACCTAAATAAAAAGTCGTCATCAAATGGCAGCCTGGGTCCGCCTCCAGGATATTCTTAGCACCCTCCGCCTTCGGCCACCAACCACTGCCTTGGTTGGTGACTTTACAGCCTCCTGGGATTAAGGGCCATGCTTTATTTTTGTCGGTCATAATTGTATAATTGGGAAAAATCTTTATCATTTACACAAACATTCATTCTGCCTTATCAGGCACTGAGAAGAAAGACCATGGTGTTTCTTGATCTTAAACTCAGAGGTAAAAAGCCAATAAACTCACCACGCTGGCTAATGCATGTTGGTGAGCAGCCCATCCATGTTCGTATACTATATGAATAAACATATAGTAATAACAGCTGCAACGACAAGAACGTATGGAGTGGACATTAGGAATTTGCCCTGCTCGGTTCCTTTAAGGCCTCCAAGAGGAATCAAAAGGTCTCCTTTCAGTTAATAGCAAACTCATATAGACATATTTTTTTTAAAAAAAATTGAAATGTTTAATGCATTGTACCAATTAAATTGTTAAATATATGTCTTATGTAGAAAACAACAAATAGCAAAAGAGATCTGACTTGAAGTCACTGGCTTATTTATGTTTTTTGTTTGATGATGTAATTTTATGAGGTAATTGGCTCAACATCATTACAAATACACTCAAGTTTATTCCTTAAGCCTTACTGAGTAGACATCAAAGTTACCTGAACACAGTCAGTGTTTCTGAGAATATGTCTCTGAATTTTGAAAAAAAAAAATTTAAAAATATTATTGCAATAATTTTTGAATGCTTTTCTTTTTAAAAATAATAAAGTAAAAAAATACATCATTTCTGATTTTAAAATACTGTATAAATGCTATATTTTTGAAAGCAAATATTTTTAAATCATTTGTGAATTAATAAAAACACACACATATATATATGAGAAAACAAGCAATGTTATCTTGACAAAAAAAAAAAATGTCTCTTTAAACTTAAATATTTTAATTTTAACTAGTAACATTAAAAAAAAAGTGCTGAATTTCATCACATATTTTCTGTCTTCAAACATAATAGAAAGACAAACTGTGAAATTACTTAGACAAAATGAAAACAAGCCACAAATTGTTATTTTCTCTATAGGTATATTTTATAATTATTTACTTAGACATAATAAAATAAAATTAGATAGGATATCATTCTGATCTTTATTTTAAAAAAATGTTTCTTTTGATTCTATAATAATTTAAGTGACCTTTAAAATGAAATGTCAAAACAGATTGTGTATGATTTTTTAAAATAAAAGAAAAGATCAAACTAAAAATGATATCTTGTGGACCTATGTGTTTATAATGACTTAAAATTAGACATAACATAATAAAGTTAGAGAACCAATTAAATGATGATTCCAGTAACAATCTCATCAGCAATTAATGAATGATTCATTAAAAAAATTATATAAACATACCGAATGCTTAACTAGGATGGTACAATATATATACATTGTACCAACTTAGTCAGCTCTTGAATATAAAAAAAATAACTTTAGGGTTATTTATTTTAGAAAGTTATTGATTATTACAATTGTCAAGTGATATCTTACCTAATTTTAGCCTATTATGCAGATATTTAAACTAGAGCAATCCAGAATTCGTTTTCCCTTTATCTTTTAAAATTATTCACTATCTGTTTTCTTATTTTGATAAAGTAGGGTGATAAGTAAATTTGTTGTAATTTAAAATCTCACCATAAAGTTATTTATAAATTTAAGAGAAAGACATGTATATATTTTGCTTTCAATAAAAAACAGTGATATTATATTTATCTGCATGTTTTTAATAATATATGGTTCTAATAGATGGATAACAGATTACATTTTTACATGTGTGTGTGTGTGAATATACACATGTGTAAATCTGCATTTGACTTGGTTGACTGGGCTTATCTCATTAATTCCCTGAATGGACTGATAGAAGATTATCAATATTTACTAAATGCAATAATTAAGTATATTACTAATAATAGGATTTCCTATAAAAACTTTATGAGAAGGTCAGAGTTCTTTATCCCTGGTAAAGGAATCCTACAAAGTTCACCATTATTTATGTAGACTCCATGGTAAAAGAAATAGAAATATTAATAAATAAAATCTACCTGCTCCAATTGGGAGTTACAATAAAAGTCATGGCCTTTATAGATGACATCGTAATAATTTTTGAAAACAGTTATAATATTGATATAGTTATGAATCAAATTGGAAAATTTCAGCAGGTTACAAAATCAATAGTACAGTTTGCTAAGTTGGCAACAGGGAAAAGAATATCAAATAAGTTTTTAGCTCAGCCTAAATCGTTTCTTGGCATCCCTTTGTATTTATCCAAAACTAAAATGAATCATCAGTTAAATCAACTAGTTACAAAAAAAATAGAAGAAATAATTAATAGCTTTTCATTATTTAAACTCATTGAAGTGACTAAAACCAAGATTTTTAATGTGATTGCAATTGGAGTCCTTAGCTATTATGGACTGTGGTTGAAATTATACAACAAAATGACCCTAAGGATTATACAGATGGCTAAAAAATTCATATGGGGTAAGAAATCTAGACTCCTCTCAATCTCAGTATTACAGCTACCAATAGATAAAGGTGGGCTTAATTTAATCAACCCAAAAGCTTATGTTAAGTTTATTACTGTCAGAGCTTATTTGAACATAATGAAGAATCAGTCCTTTAGCCACCTATGGGTGATATAAAAATTTGTAATGAAATGGGGGCTGAGAGAAGATCACATTTTGCTAAAATATTTATAACACATAAGGACTTACCAAGATGATATGTCCAAATCCTTGATGGAATAAAATATAAAGATTTAACAAAAAGAGTTTACCACAATGAAAATTCTTGGTTAGGATGCTTATTAATGAAAAATGTTCTTAAAAAATTCCACTCGATATATTGTACCGGTCAGAATTGTATGTTCATTTAACAAGATTTAGAATCTAAGCAAAAGTACCCTAAATCCACTCATGCCCGAGATACACAGGTCAGGAGCAATCATGAATTCTGCCCTATTTGCTCTTCTCTAAAACTATAACATTATAAACAACATTTCTGATGATAACATGAAATTTTATTCATTCTGGTCCCAGAGACACAGCAGAGAAACATGAGATCTACAGGGTAATTAGCATAAATAAATAATGTTAAAACTTGGCTCAATCAAATATCTTATGTGAAGGGACAATTTATAAATTTTAAATGAATTGCACACAGCTAGCATTGCAAAAGAAACATGAATTATAAAATAGTATCCATCCAGAATGAGCAAGAACAGAATAACCCAGAGATAAATATCTATTTGAAGTAATCAGTTATAACTTCTAAATATTACTAACATTATTATAAATATTTAATGGAATTCAATGAGTGAGAGTCAGTAAGACACAACGCATGAGTAATTATTAAAACATAATAATTTAATAAATATAAACAATTTAATTTACATTAGAAAACATAGCACAGATTTAATGCGGTTATTACTTTGCATATAAGCAACTGATTTAGTATGCTAATGAGTTATAGTATAATAATAAATTAATGTTATCAATGCGGTGATCATTACTTTAAGTAATGATAAGGACGTTTACAAATTCATCTCTAAAGAGAGGTTTACTCTTGATATGATAGTTAATAATTTATCGTTTATGAGCATATTTGGGCCTGTACAAATGAGGAATGGGTTAGCCTAAATTAGCTTTACTGTGACAATCCTAAAATATTCGACTAATTATAAAATGAGTGGTTTACAAACATCACTGTGCCACGTCTTATAAATAAAATGAGAACTACATATAAAAGAACTCGCAGTGCTAACTATAATGACAGCGTTTAAAATGGAGAAGATGTCCGTCTTTGGACTGGAAGGCTTTATCACATATATGATTCCGCTTGTATTTATCACAAGGCGATATTCGAAAATATGAGTGGTAAGGATTCCATGGCACGCCCTCCAATGTGTCACATGCAGAGCCTTAATACTCTAATGTTTATCCTGAGATCGGTTATACCAAACCTCATTCCTATACGAGTTACGTGAAGAAAATCCGGATTTCGGATGAGTAAATATGATAAAGCAAAATATAATTCTTTAAAATGCTATCATAAGTAAGCAACGCGAATATGGCTTAAGTCTTAAATGACTAATGAAATAATTTAAGCTTAAATAAAGCAATAATAGCATGCGTAACGCCATGATAAAATGATAACCCACTCAGCATCGTACGTATAACTTTAATAAATTTAGGATGTCGAATATAAAAGAGGGAAAAATATTATTTTTCCTATTTAACAAGCCCAAGCATTCCTAAACGACAATATATTAATTAATTTAACTCTTAATGGTGTATAAGTAATAAATAGTTATTAAAGTATATTAATAATCAAATTTATTAAAAGAACATAAATTGCATTTAAATATCGATAGTGATATGATTTTTAAACAATCCGCCATTAACCATAATTTCAAAATATTTAACCGAGCGAACAGCGTTCAGTAAGAAATTTTACGTTTAAACTATTTAAATATTCCAAAATATCGGAATGATGATTGAAATAATATAAGTTCGCTAGATTAAAACATTAGCACACTAAAACTAATTTAATAAGATATATATTTAAAATAAGTTTTGCCACATGAAATAAAATAATTAGAGTGTGAAACTTAAAAAAAAACTAATGATAGATTTAAAGTACATAATTCTGTGCTTAGCGTTTCAAAGAACAAGTTTAAAAACTTAAGAGAGAAAATCACAAATTTAATGATAATTAAGTTTATAATCAGTTATAAAATAAATAAAGATTACATTCTGATTACAATTAAGATTTAGGAAAGAAATGAAGTGAGGAGAATTAAGAGTTCATTCTTCGGCAAAACGGATTACCTTTAGAAGTTATGGTGGCCACTTATAATAACGTATACGAAGTTTAGCAAGGCACAATATTAATAAAATAATGGTAGGCATCTTCCAATATTCTTTACAATTAAACATAACAGTTCTCAAGTAGCGATGGCATGGCAGAAGGCAGGACAGAGACGATTTAAGATCAGGGAGGCAAATTGTTTTTACTCACAGTTCATATTGTTTCCACTCTCTACCCAAATACCAGAGAGAAGAGTGATTTGAACTCCTTCCGTGCATTCCTAGAACTTCTGCTCCTCCTATACTTGAAATTTAGCAATATTGGAAGATGTAAACAATACGTTCCAGAAAGCAGATTATTTAAACGTATTTTTAAAATTGCAAATAACTTTAAAATATGATTTTTGGTTTGACTTGAAATGAGAATGACATTTTTAAATTGTAATAATACTTTTTAGAATTTCTGGCATTGCTTTAGCTCTACATTAATTGTATTTATTTTTATATCTGTAATACATATACGCACATACACAATTATCTAAGTGAAGGGAATTTACAAGCTTGAAAATAAAATATACTTAAGCTAAAATAATAATTCAACTGGTTACACATAACCTTTTCTTAAATAAACAGGGTGGAAGTGATATGTGTATATGTGTGTGCTTAACATTCCTGGATGACCAAATAAACATATAAACAGGTTCAAACCCTACTTTAAAGGTATGTAATGTCATCAGGCAGTGAAGTTAAATATGTACTACAGATTTACCACTTCACATTCCCCTAATTAGAGGAACAAACAAAAAAAAATTGTTAAAAAAAAGATTTTACTTATACCTTTAAAAATTATTATTCCAAGTGGCAAAGAAACACATGGTCAACCTAATAATAACAAACTAGTCTGTCTATTCCCCACTATTATGTTTATGTCTCACTTCATGGAATTCTAACTATAATGTTTTAATTGGGATCTCCTTATTCTCTTAAGCCCTTTTGAAAATCAATGGTCTGTTCTGGTGCATTATGCTGTCCTATCAATCTCAAAACACTTTTTACTATTCTTTTCCTGGGTCGGGTGGTATATACAACTTTAATTGGCATGCAACATTATTATACTTAAGAACCTTAAGCCATACTTGATCTACACAAATTTTATGATGAGGAATATGTCTCTTTCTTACCCTAATTTTTGCTATGTGGGCTAATCTTAATCTAGCATGTTGCTGGTTATATCTTTGATGGATACAAGTACTCTTGTCCAGTAAGGATTTACAAATCTCTGTATCACTATAACTAATATTTCTAAAAATTTTAGGTTTATCTAATATTGGGTTTGTAATCATCTCCATCTCAAAAACATTATTACTACCACTAAAGATGATATTCTTATTGGTTGCAGAATCAATATGTTCAGCATTAAATAAATTCATTTCATGAATCTTTACATATTCATACTTTTCAATAGTAAAAATAAATGTACAAGCATTTTCTTTATTTATAGCAGTTTTGATAGATTTATTAACAGGAATTCGAAAGTTTTCTTTATCATGAATAATCTTAGTTTTGATTGCCTTATTAACAGGAATCTGTCCTATAGAAACTTCATCAATACACTCTGCTATTTTCATATCAATATCTTGGACTTTGGAAAAACAATCAGACTCTTGTTTACTGATCAAAGAAAGTTTATCATTTTTAATCAAAAATGGAATTGTTTCTTTACTGATAAATTTCTTTTCAAAATTATTAGTAACTATAACACCCATCTCTTTAGTGTTTAGTAATGTCAATTTTGAATCCACAGAGAATGAATTGTTAACATAATTTTCTGTTTTCATTGTAGATGCTACATCCCAATTAGAATTTATATTCCCAGAATGGAGTTCACTAATATTTGAAATTAGATTTTTCTCAATCTTTCCATAATGACAATTCACCTTCAATTTGCTTTTCAATTACATCACCCAAACCAAAGAAGGAGAATTTATTTCTATAAGACTTCCATTTACTTCATTTGGAGAATCTACTTCAATGGTATTTTCACTATCATGCACCAAATAGTTCAAATCCATATGCATTTCATTAACATCAACTACATTAGGCAAACAAGTATTTATTTCCATATAACCTTTACTTAAAGAATCATTAAAATTCATCTTGTTCTGAGAATCCATTTCAGTAATATTCACAATTGAATCCTTTTTTATGATTATGAGTAATATAATTTAATTTAGCTTCATCACCAATTTTGTTAGACAAGCATGAAGCAAATTCCATATCATTTCTGACTGAATGATTATCTAATTTATAAAAATTACTAGTTTTCTCAGATATCAATTGACAATGTTGAACATTAACAATGTCTGGAGGAACCTTATCATTTTCTTTATCAGTGATGATAGTTTTCTGCATACATTTCCTGCCAGTTTTAACAATATTCACACCAGTTGTCACTTCCATATCATTAGTTATTGAAATATTTATGTTCTTATCAACTTTGATAAAACCATTTAAATAAGTTGCCATTTTTATATCATCTGTTATGGTATTTAACTTATTACACCTTCTTTTCTTAAAATTCTGAGCAGTAAAAGTAAAATAATCATTTGGCATGAGTTTTCTTTTTCCACAACTTAAACATTGCTTTTCAGAAAATGTTTGTTTTGATAAACAGTCATGTGTTTCTTCAAACATTATATTTTTATTTGAAAACTCTTTATTAAGACTTTCAAAAGATTTTGCAGCACATTCAGATAAAAAGACACCCGGTTCAATTTTATCTGTTAAAAGAGAATCACTTTTGTGAAAAGGTAGCTCTTCATTTCTGTTATCTAATGCTTGAACTTTACAATTACTTTTATCAAACTGCTTATCAGTCAATACATTTTTACCACATTCATTTAACAAAGCATTATTTAAATATGGAATATCATTAGAACCATCTTCAAACTTGTTTTCAGCATGAAAAATAATTCTATCACTATCCATCTTTCCAGCAATTCTATCATTAATACAAAATTTAAGCTCATTCTCTTCATTAATTGATAAATCTTCATGCAAATCCATTGCAGAATCTAAACATCTTGTTGACTTATCATTGCTGAAAGAATTCAAAATAAATGGCTGAATTTGATTTTCATCAGGTACTGTGTTAGAATCAAATGAAATTTCTTTTTTTTGATAAATCTGACTAACTGTAACAGATTTATTGATGGAGGTATCAATCAAAGTTTCACAATTTGATTGATTATCTGGATTATAGAGTGGATCTATAAACCTTTTCAACATTTTTAGACTGATATTCCAATAAAGAATCTCTTTGGACTTCTGTTGGAACATACAATTTAGATGATTCCATCCTGTTTGTTTCTTCTGCCTTCAAAAGATAACTAGAATCAAGCTTTTCATCAGACAAAAAGGAATCCTGAGTAGAAATATTTTCATCACATAAAGTTATACCTTTGGGTAATGTTTCAACATTAGTAGCATTTCTATTAGTTTCTTTAATCATATTTTCCTGATAGTTCAAATCAGTTTCACATTTTTGTGTCATAAGAGAATCCAGACCTTTCATATTTAAATCATTCTTTTCAGAGTCTTGAAAATCCAGTTGTATTTTTGTCTGAGTTTCTTGAAACATGTCCTTAATCTCATTTTTAGACATCTCATATTCATATTTAGCCTTATTATCTGGCTCATAAAGATGATCACTAATCTCTCCTTGGACTACTTGGAAATCTCCTAACTGATCCTCATGCTTTATCACATTCTGTTGTGGATATTCTATTTTCATCTCTCTGACAGCAAGTGATCCTTTTACATGATTTTGCTCCCTCCATTCTTCCATCTTCTGACATTTTTCAGCTCGTTCTTTTAATAGAGCCTGTATACTCTTCCGGGATTCTTCAATTTCTTTGTCCATCCATTCTTCCATCTTCCATTGTCTTTCATCTTCTTTCTTAAATAGATCTTGTATCATCCGGAATTCTTCAGCTTCTTTCTTCTGGAATTCTTCAGCTTCTTTCTCCTGTTCTTCACCATATTTCTTTATGAGATCTTGCATCATTATAAATAACTGGTGGTTATTATTGTTCAATTTGTTAAGAGCGCTAATTCTGTAACTCATTATTATTTGCTATTGGTTATTTGCCTATCCCTTTTCCTCAATCGCCTCTATACTACCATTTCCACCATACCTACTACTTTCTTCCTGCCCTGCCTAACTTATATGATGCCCAACTACTTTACCATTTATGCCTACTCTTCTCACTACTTGAATCTGCCTATATCATTTAAGCTATATATTATAAAATTATTAACTATTAATTCTATAACACAAAATATATTTAAAAATTACCATGCCTTTACTTCTTTTGCCACTTTCCATCTGTTCTCTTTGCACCTGGAATTGACTAAAAATCTTTATTAGTAAATTGATAATACAAAGTATAACAGAAAGCCAAAGCAAAGTATGATTTTCTCTCTTTTAAATATTTGCTTGTGTTTGAATCTCACTCAATGTAAGTTATGTTAACACATGAACTTACCGGTTGGCAAAATTTATAATTGTATAAATACAAGGCGCCATGCCAACATGGCAATATTAATGACTTATTACATAATATTTAGGTTATTCATGCTCACAGAAATGGATATCAAAATTTCCTTTTGCAATGATCAAATAATTCACAACTATTATACTACATAAATATATATTTTATTTTCAATGCTGTTTTGAAATCAGCAAGATATATCCTTATATTTATCTCTTTGCAATAATCTGCAACAGCTATAAAATTTATTTCACGTTGGGCACCAAGCCCAAGAAAAAAAAAATCCTGTACTGGTCAGAATTGTATGTTCATTTAACAAGGTATAGAATCTAAGCAAAAGTACCCTAAATCCACTCATGCCCGAGATACACAGGTCAGGAGCAATCATGAATTCTGCCCTATTTGCTCTTCTCTAAAACTATAACATTATAAACAACATTTCTGATGATAACATGAAATTTTATTCATTCTGGTCCCAGAGACACAGCAGAGAAACATGAGATCTACAGGGTAATTAGCATAAATAAATAATGTTTAAACTTGGCTCAATCAAATATCTTATGTGAAGGGATAATTTATAAATTTTAAATGAACTGCACACAGCTAGCATTGCAAAAGAAACGTGAATTATAAAATAGTATCCATCCAGAATGAGCAAGAACAGAATAACCCAGAGATAAATATCTATTTGAAGTAATCAGTTATAACTTCTAAATATTACTGACATTATTATAAATATTTAATGGAATTCAATGAGTGAGAGTCAGTAAGACACAATGCATGAGTAATTATTAAATATAATAATTTAATAAATATAAACAATTTAATTTACATTAGAAAACATAGCACAGATTTAATACGGTTATTACTTTGCATATAAGCAACTGATTTAGTATGCTAATGAGTTATAGTATAATAATAAATTAATGTTATCAATGTGGTGATCATTACTTTAAGTAATGATAAGGACATTTACAAATTCATCTCTAAAGAGGGGTCTTGATATGATAGTTAATAATTTATCGTTTATGAGCATATTTGGGACTGTACAAATGAGGAATGGGTTAGCCTAAATTAGCTTTACTGTGACAATCCTAAAATATTTGACTAATTATAAAATGAGTGGTTTACAAACATCACTGTGCCACGTCTTATAAATAAAATGAGAACTACATATAAAAGAACTCACAGTGCTAACTATAATGACAGCGTTTAAAATGGAGAAGATGTCCATCTTTGGACTGGAAGGCTTTATCACATATATGATTCCGCTTGTATTTATCACAAGGCGATATTCGAAAATATGAGTGGTAAGGATTCCATGGCATGCCCTCCAACATGTCACATGCAGAGCCTTAATACTCTAATGTTTATCCTGAGATCGGTTATACCAAACCTCATTCCTATACGAGTTACATGAAGAAAATCTGGATTTCAGATGAGTAAATATGATAAAGCAAAATATAATTCTTTAAAATGCTATCATAAGTAAGCAACGCGAATATGGCTTAAGTTTTAAATGACTAATGAAATAATTTAAGCTTAAATAAAGCAATAATAGCATGCGTAACACCATGATAAAATGATAACCCACTCAGCATCGTACGTATAACTTTAATAAATTTAGGATGTCGAATATAAAAGAGGGAAAAATATTATTTTTCCTATTTAACAAGCCCAAGCATTCCTAAATGACAATATATTAATTAATTTAACTCTTAATGGTGTATAAGTAATAAATAGTTATTAAAGTATATTAATAATCAAATTTATTAAAAAAACATAAATTGCATTTAAATATCGATAGTGATATGATTTTTAAACAATCCGCCATTAACCATAATTTCAAAATATTTAACCGAGCGAACAGCGTTCAATAAGAAATTTTACGTTTAAACTATTTAAATATTCCAAAATATCGGAATGATGATTGAAATAATATAAGTTCACTAGATTAAAACATTAGCACACTAAAACTAATTTAATAAGATATATATTTAAAATAAGTTTTGCCGCATGAAATAAAATAATTAGAGTGTGAAACTTAAAAAAAAAACTAATAATAAATTTACAGTACATAATTCTGTGCTTAGCGTTTCAAAGAACAAGTTTAAAAAACTTAAGAGAGAAAATTACAAATTTAACGATAGTTAAGTTTATAATCAGTTATAAAATAAATAAAGATTACATTCTGATTACAATTAAGATGTAGGAAATTAAATGAAGTGAGGAGAATTAAGAGTTCATTCTTTGGCAAAATGGATTACCTTTAGAAGTTATGATGGCCACTTATAATAACATATACGAAGTTTAGCAAGGCACAATATTAATAAAATAATGGTAGGCATCTTCCAATATTCTTTACAATTAAACATAACAGTTCTCAAGTAGCGATGACATAGCAGAAGGCAGGACAAAGACGATTTAAGATCAGGGAGGCAAATTGTTTTTACTCACAGTTCATATTGTTTCCACTCTCTACCCAAATACCAGAGAGAAGAATGATTTGAACTTCTTTCGTGTGTTCCTAGAACTTCTGCTCCTCCTATACTCGAAATTTAGCAATATTGGAAGATGTAAACAATACATTCCAGAAAGCAGATTATTTAAACGTATTTTTAAAATTGCAAATAACTTTAAAATATGATTTTTGGTTTGACTTGAAATGAGAATGACATTTTTAAATTGTAATAATATTTTTTAGAATTTCTGGCATTGCTTTAGCTCTACATTAATTATATTTATTTTTATATCTGTAATACATATACGCACATACACAATTATCTAAGTGAAGGGAATTTACAAGCTTGAAAATAAAATATACTTAAACTAAAATAATAATTCAACTGGTTACACATAACCTTTTCTTAAATAAATAGGGTGGAAGTGATATGTGTATATGTGTGTGCTTAACATTCCTGGATGACCAAATAAACATATAAACAGGTTCAAAACCTACTTTTAAGGTATGTAATGTCATCAGGCAGTGAACTTAAATATGTACTACAGATTTACCACTTCAATATACACCTCAGACATCCATGAAATTTAATTTTAAATTGATCACTGAAATTCGGCCTACTACTTCTTACATTGCTAAAAGGTTGGGAATGGGTTTGGATGAGGTGTGTATTTTTGTAAGAAGAATAGTGAAACATTTATGAATTTGCTTGAGAACTGCCATGCATTTTGGGATCTGAGATCGAAAGTCTTTCACATGCCAAGAATAAATCTAAAATATCTGTTAAAAATATGTGAAGAGCTTCAATCCACATAATACAATGGTAATTATTCATTCATTGAAAATAATATGGACAACAAGATGCTCACTGGTTTTTGATTATAAAAAAATTAATTGGCTGAGAAAGCTAGATAGACGTTGGAATGATTACTTTAATGTATGCTTAAAATATTGGCCAAGAATACTATAGAATTGGTATGGGGAGGAACTACTCCATGCACATCTGAAATTTGGTAGTTAAACATCTTTTGCAGTCTATGAATGAATTAGTAAGGGAAAGTAAGACAACATAGTAATCAATGATTAGTAAGTGAATTAACAAAATGTATTAGGTAATCAATGCTTTGGGTGTTGTGACAGCTTTGAAGAAATTGTGTTAATCAAACTAAACTATCTTTTGTAATTATGTAAATATCATTTGTGTTTTTTAATAAAGAATATTACTTAAAATAAATAAAAAAATATGTGTATATGGTTATTATTTAAATACAATATTATTTTAAAGATTTTAAAATTGGTAATATTTTAAAAGACAATATTTGCTATTCAAAAATATTATTGTTTGTAATAGTATTCTAAAAATAAACACTATATATTTTATTATTATTTTGAAGGAAATTTTAAAGCCATTGTTATTATATTATTTTTTAAATGTTTCTGTTTTAAAACTTAAAATTCAAAGAAGATATGTTATTTAAAAATGCTGACCCATGCAAATGACCTCAATAAAGTTCTTTTAAAATGAAAAGGATAAACTTGAGTGTATGGATGACAACCAGGATTTAAATTGATGACGTCATTAATATGTAAGTAAACCAAAATGTATGGAGACCTATATAAGCTAATGAGCTTGTATTGAAAATATTATTGTTTTCAATTTTATTCTCATAGTTTCATAGTTAAGTAGAGATAAAAGGTTACTGCTGAAGGGTTGCATTAGATCCTAAGATCTAGATGCAGTACTTTCAGATCCAAGGCTCCTCACTGATGAAAGCCACAAACTGGAAACTAGTCTGGGGATATTGTATGAGTAGTCACTAGATAGGGATTTATGCACAAACCTTCTGGCATCCAGTGATTACTCTGACTTGCACTGAGTGGCACTACTGTATGGAGAGTTTTTCCTGTTTTAATATGTAAATTAGTCTGTGATATTAAATTAGTTCTCTTATTCTACTTACTCTTTTGTTCTTGTATGTATATCAGTCACGTAATGAGTACTACATTTTTATAACTTTTTTTTTACAATATTTTTTTTAAATATGCAATATACATATTTTAAGGATAGTTGCGAAAAAAATAATACGATGAGAGGGTAGATAAAAACATGACATTTACCCCAGAGGACCCACTTAATTCTTTTGAGGAGCTTTAAAACAACAACTAAATGGAATTTCTGATTTACTTTAGCATTCTAAAAGTTTTATAGGAGAATTTTAAAATGCTTGCTTAAGTTCAATGTGGATATGCATACATATGTGCCTGATCAATATATACGTGAGTGTCAAAGGATAAAATTAACAAATTGACAAGGATTCAAAAATAATAACAATTTGTGAGTGGAATAATACAATTATAAAATACTAATAAAATATTAAATATAAACCCACATATATGTGTTTATCTGCACCTTATGCCTATGGATTATTGACACATTGAAGGATAAAATGATAACTATTTTAAATAGAAAATTTAATAGCAGAAATGTTAAATAAAATCAATCATGGACATTAATATTTGTCTACATTCATGTTTTATATACATGCCAATAAAGCTAAAATTACTAGGATATATAAATATGATAAACTCTAACATAATAATAATTATTAAAATTAATAGCTCAATATGAAATTCTAATATGATAATAATTATTAAAAAATATTAATATGCTCCAATACCTTACTAATTACTAGCTGTTAGCTCAATGGAATAAACTTCATATAATATACTCTTTTCTTGTTGGCTACTGTGTTCTATCTTATTCTCTTGAAGGATTTTTTTGGAACTTGGTGAAAGAGATCTAAAAGCAGTAGAACTTTGATGATAAACATTAATCATTATTTACAAGTTATTTGTTTTTATTTATGATTTAATATTAGTATTATATTTTAAAAAAAATTATTTTAATATATGTTTCATGTGAGAGTGAATATTTAAATAGATACTTAATCAAAGGAAAATCATAATAGCCCTTTAAATTTTATGCTCAGTAATTAAAATAAATTTTTGCTTAATAAGTTGTTTAGGTTTGTTCAGTACATGTCTAGAAAACAAGTTATAACAAGTTAGGGCTTATTTCATAATTTTATAAGTGGTCCAACTGAAATTAATATATAGATGGGTATTTTCCCCTGGATTTGGAATGAATATTTTGTCTAGTATAACTTGATAGTTCAAACACACACAACTTTATATAGTTTTTAATTTTAATTCCTATAATATAATCATAATTTTAATTTTTTATTATTGTATACTTGTAAACAAATTATCATTATTATTCATTAAATTGGAATTTTGAGTTTTATTTACATTAATAAATATAAGATATAGCAATAATAATTGATATTAAAAAAAATAAACATGGTTCCACGAGAGCTAACTAGTGAGTAATATAAAAATTATAATTACACTGGTGTTCAACAATTAATCAAAGTTTTTTTTTCATACGAACAATTAATCAATTAACAATTAATCAAAGTTGATCTAACATTTTAATGAGTGCTCATTGATGCCAAAGATAATAATTTTTTTAATAAAATTCTATTAGTGATTTAGCTTAGTATTTTTTTTATTCTTTTGGAATATAACATGAATTTATCACTCAGCAGCCTAAGACTTATTTAAAAATAAATACCAATGTAAATTTAACCGTTAATTTTGAATATTATACCAACATGGATTTTAGAGCATCTTATTTACAAAAACCTACAAAACTCGCATTCTTTTATTCTATTATGGATTAGTGTATCAATTTATATAGTTCTACCAATTTTAACTTGTACATATTTTCATTATATGTTTATGTTATTTACTTAATACTATTTTAATTTATTATTTTATGATTTACAGGATATTAAGAAGAACTAGCATTTTTTAAAATATTCTCGATTGTATCAGTATAAATTAGGGATTTGAAGCCAGGATGTTATTTTTTTGTATTAATATTTTTTTTATTAGTAAAAATTTTGAATATTTATTTTGATTTGAAGAGACTCTATCTTTTGGGCATTTTCCACCATTACAATTTTGATGCCTCAATTCATAAGACATAATAAAGAGTTTCTCTTGTATGTTATTCAATTTTTATTTCATAAAAGGCATACTTCAATTTAGCTACATGACTATGTCCTTCCATTGCTATCATTTTGTACTGTTACAATATATATTACATTTTATAAAACTAAAATCTTTTATGATGCTCAGAAACAATATTTAAACTTCAATAAATACAAAAAAGAATTGGAATGTATATAGAGCTAGATCTATACAAAGCAAACCTAATCAGTTATTTAAAATGTTGAACAAAACAGGTACATGAAGTTCCATAAATTATAAAATTTATTATTTTTATTATATATGAGCAATTAAAATTCAATTAATAAATATGCATATCAGTAAAATATTTCCATTACTGCTCTTTAAATGTTATTACATTGGGACAGGTAACTGTTCAACGATAAAAGCCTGAAATTGATTTAAATAATCAAATAGTAAATTCTTAGAAGTTCATTTAATATTTGAGCACCAGAAGCAATAGGTGATTTTAAAACCAGAAATTTTTACTTCTTAATGTTATAAATCTATCACTGAATTAATGAAGATGTCAATTGTGCTTATTATTTTATTATTTTACATGAATTTACCAAATATTAGAAATAGATATCTGAATAAATATTTACAGGAAGTTTATACATCACTTGGTTGCTACTTTTAATAAATTCGCTTTAAGCATAGATGATACTAGATGAAATTGTTACTAAATTACATATAAAACTTTATAATAATTTCCAAAACTTTAATAATAATTTCAGAAAATAATAAATTACAACCATAAGCTAAGAAAAACATATTAATAATTAGATAATCCATTTTGAACTCCTTTCATGCTGTTTTTTTTTTTTTTTTTGGAAATCACAGTTACAGCTTTTGAGAATTATATATAAATTCATAATCAAATTTTTATAATATTTATAAATTTAAGACTTAAAAAAGGGATTGTTTAGAAAGAAGTTTTAAAAAAATGAAAAATAAAAAGAAAGCAATTTTATGACAAAAGTTGATTTACATATATAAAACTTCCTGCATTTACATCATCCACTAAACCATTTTAGTTACTTTACATAATGAGTTTGCACTTTACAAACATAATTATTATACAATTTTACATAAATACATTAATGATTATTATAATCATAAGGCTATAGATCATTAAATCATTGCTAGCCTAGATATATATTTTAAACTGACTTAAAAATGAGTTTAAATTTATATCTGTGTGGTTTAATGCAATAGTATGTGGCAAACAGCTGAGTTTGTAATTTATGGATTCCAGCCCAACTATTAAGCAATAAATCATTTGATTTCTTTTTTAATTAATCTAGCAATGATATGATAATTTCTAGTTTAATAAATGATTAGTAATAATTATTAATATATTTATCTAAAATGGATGTTGTTAATAATGGAAATGCAGAAAGTTGAAAATTTATAAATTAAATTGTAGTAATTTAATATGAATAAATATTGAAAGAATAATGAAATCACGTGAGAGGGGCTGATTGAAGAGTGCTGCTTTATCATGAAATGTCTTTTGGAAGTTATTTATTTTTTTCAGATGTCTTTAAAAGAGTCAAAATTTTTAAAAATGTGAGGTGGACTGAAAATTTTAAGTATATTGTTTGGGACTTGAAAACTAACATTACTAATAATTTAATATTTTTGTATTGAATTAAAAAAAGAATTGTTGAAAAAAATTTATTTATCAAAAATTACTTTATTTTTTCGACTTAACCAATATGCAACAGAAAAGTATGCAAAATACTTGCATGAGTTGCACAGAAATGACTTAGATAAATATTTTATGAAGGAATACTTAGTTCAGTTCTAAAATCTAATGTTATAGAAAACTATTTCAGCAAATCAAATGTTTGACAAAAATTGAAAATGATATATATAAATGATATACTTTGCAGGTTCATCTATATATGGTTATTTTTAATATACTGAAATTCTGATTAGATTATACAAACCATCAACTGGGTGATGAAAAGGTTATTATAAAGATGATTGTAGAGATGCTGTAAATACTGTTTTATAACAATGTTAAAGTTCTACCAATAAAAAAAGATATATAAAATTGAAAAAATTAAAGTTAGAAAACATTCAGAGTAATATATTTTTTAAACACTTCTCCTAAATAGGAGGAAGTTTGTAAGTATCATCATGTTTACTGGTACAATTTAGTCCTTTTAGTATCTCAATGGCTTCTCTGATCTTACAATGGTAGAGAGTACCATATCTGGATAAAATCATGGTATTAGAGATATCAATATTGTGACCTAAATCCATAACATTGAAGTGAGAGTGCTGCTGCTTATTGATTAACTGAATTAGCAGGTTTATCTCTTATAATACTGATGCAATGATTGCTCATACCTACATAAGAAGTTTTACAAATGCTACATGAAAATTCATAAACTCCACAATCCTTAAGAGGGATCAAATCTTTAGGCTTGTTTATGTTACTAATTTTTTTGATAAGTAGTACATACTGTTGTTATATTGTAGCATTTTAGTATTTGTCCAATACTGTCTGCAATTCCTTTTATATAAGTATTACAAACTGTAATAAAATTTTTCTGAAGGTTTGTAATGATGGTATTTTAATTGTATTTATATATTGGATTATTCCCATAATCAAATATTGAGTATTAAATGTGCAATTATTTGTAGCATGACTAGAAATATGACTAAAAATCCACATAAGTTTTATCAATAGTAATAATAAGTTCATCTCAAAAGTTCATACTTCCTTATAAATATATGTTTTCCTATTTAATCAAGACAGTTATTATTTTTAAAAAGTTTCATTTCTTTCCTCCAACTTCAAAAAATATTTACTTGTAGAATTATAAAGTTCTAGAGTTCTCCAAATAATTTATATTTAGTATGTGAATACATTACCAATACTCAGACAATATTAAAGTTAGTAGTAATACACTTTTGATAAAATTACTCTGCATTATATCTTTCTTCACTAAGGCCATTACCACCCAAATAAAGTCATTAATAAATTCAAATCTGAAAATATCAATAGTCTTAATAAATAAAAGTAATTATCTTTATCATTATGAAAGATAGGATTTAGTAAAAAATGCTTTCTATCATTCTATATGTGAAAATTAATAAAAGACAAATTCCTTAAATTTCCTTTGTATTTTCTGGAGCAAAATGATTGATAATCTGAAAGCTTTCTTATTAAAGTGCACTTTATCAAATTTAATGCAATTTTGTTTCCTTCTATTATCACATGTTTATAGTCAGCTTCTGTAGTATACCAATGAGGATAGTTTTGCTCCTTATTCCATGATGAAATTAAGAAATAGATTTTTTAACATATTCCATACTTTTTAAAGTTATTATTATTACTTTTAATGTTAAAACAATAATATTTCAGTAAATTTATACTTAAAAATTTTAAGACAAAAATACAATTTATTCCTTGAAATTTTTCATGATTTATTTTCTCTATCATCTGCTCATCTTATGTTTATATGAAAAAATTCACAATAACTGATTGGCTAATTACTTTCAGACATCTGTGAAAAATGAATATTAATTACTTTGTTCACACTTTTAAAATGATTTATAATTAATATTATGAAATCAATATTTTCTTAATTTTAATAATGCAAAACTTAATTTTTTTAATAATAAAACTCTTTATTTAAAATCAAATTTTGATACTTAATATTTATAATTTACATTGCTATAACTATTGTGTTTAGAAACTTTTTAATGAAATTGATAAAATTAAAATATAACATTTAAAATTTAAACAATTAATAAATTGAATTTGGAACCAGGAAGTAAATTTCATTTATTATTACATGAATGTGTGTGTGCATACCTATTAACACACATCTCACTTTTCAGTTATTTTATTATTAATTAAATGATTTTAAAACAATATATAAATAGCATTTTTTTAATTTGATGATTAATAATTATAAAAATATTACATTTAATCATTAGAAATACTGATTTAAAATATAAGATTTTAATTATTATTTATTTTAAAATAAATAACAATTTAAATTTCAAATTTATATCTTAGATTACATTTATTTAAAAAAAATTAATTCAAGTTTAATACTAAAGAAACAGTATATTTTAACTTCTCCTATAAATTAAATAAGAGGTTTTTACTAATTATTATATAAAATGTATTTTTTTTTTTTGCTGAAATTGACCATTAACTATAACCATATAATGAGGTAGGAAAATACAAAGGCTACAATATATATATATATAAAATGAATACCAGTATCATTAAATAAATCAAGTTTTAAAACCATGAGTCTTTCGTTGTTATATTTTCAAATTCCAAGAGTAAAAAATATTATAGACTGCATAGCAAATCAAAAACCACCCAGTCTACTTTCTCTGATTGATATTAAAACCACGAGTCTTTCATTGTTATATTTTCAAATTCCAAGAGTAAAAAATACTGTAGACTGCATAGCAAATCAAAAACCACCCAGTCTCCTTTCCCTGATTGATATTCCAAAAAATTATAATCATTTATATATTCTATTAATTTCTTTCTTTTGAAAGATGACTTTCAATAAAAGCAGCCACAACAATCTTAAATCTTAATATTTCCCTTACAATAAATTTTGTTTCCATTCAAGTCATAAAGAGTTTGCGGAAGTAAGGTTCACATATTCTTTGTTTCTATATTTTGAAAAATTAAATTTACATAATTACTTTTAATATTACTACTGTTTCTTGCTCTATTACTATTATTACAACTACTGCTATGACTACAGATGTTGCAATTATTTCCGTCAATTTAATGACTAACAGGTCAGGTATGGCAATCTAGTCACACCATATGAGATAGGATATTTTTATATTATCTTTCTAGACTTCCTCCCATTTTTGTGATAAGTAAAAAAGTCTTTAAATAGACTTTGACCAAACATAAACTTTTTCTGAACTAAATTTCCCATCTCAAATCCTATTCCAACATGATTTATTAATGATTACACTGTTTGCCTCAAGCTAAAGTCAGAACTAATAACTCTCAATATACTAAAGCTATTCTATCATTGCTTTCTTAGTGTTCAATGGCTTGTGTTAAAAATAAAAATAAAAGATTTAGAATCAGATTTGCAGGATACATAGTTAAAGGATAAAAATATAACTATATAGATAAAAATGAATACAATCACTGTTAGTAGAGAGAGGTAAACAATGGCATTAAAGATTTATAGTTAAAACTACACTAATTTAAATGATTAAAAACTGTATGAAAAGAAAAAAAATAGAAAAGACATTGTTATTGAAAGAGACACTTAGCCTTTGATGCAGCAATATGTTATCATAATTGACATCAGAAAATATTCTTAGGCAGAGACTTTTTATATATTGTTCATAGTTATCTCTCATATCTAAAGATCAATCTACTAACTACCACATGTGAACCCTGTCATTATCCTGGATAAAACACTAGTCAAAATATAAATAGTTAATTTTATAATAATAGCTGCAGTAAGTATTTTCTTAATTGATTATAATTTATTAAAATTACTATTGCAGCCATGATTTTAAATGAGAATATGGATAACGTACAAATTAAGATAAAGAGACCACTAGAGCAAAATAGTTTAAAATGAACAATTAATATAAATATTTAAATATTATTATCAGAACAATACAAAAATATAAACATAATTTATTTATATTATATTATTTAAAAAAATATCAGTTCCACTTAAAGGCTTACTTAAAATATAATATAGACTGGAATGGCCTGTAAGAAGTACCTATATCCCTTTAGATCATTTTATTAATCTTCAGCCAGGATATAGCTGGATATTAAAGCTAGTCCAAGTCCTTAGTTGTTGCTTTTGCAGACACATTGGTCTCTGCTGTTTCAGCTAAAATCATTATCATTTATCAGTTTTTTATTTGATCTCAGAAATATTTGAAGCTTCTATTTTTAAACTATCATCTCAAAGATACTACTTTTCCTGTTTTATTACAGAAACTTTTTAAGTGTATATTTTTAAATTATCATCCAAAAGATAATTAGTTTAGAAGTAAATAGTTAAACAAGTCTGAAACAATTATTTGATAATTCCACCAGATGGCGCCTATTAGGAATCATCTCGAACTTGAGGTATTAGCAGTAGTGGAAACACATTTAAGAGAAGAAGAAGAACCTATTTTGGAACAGTTGGTATGGCAGGGTATAAATAGAAAAGAAAAAGAAAAAAGGGGTGGTGGTATAGGTGTTATATCAAAAAAATATTTAAATATTGTTAAATGTCAAGAACACTTGTGGTTTGAAATAAGGTTGGGTAGACAAGAATGGATGGTGGCTATAGTTTATATAGCTATTGGAGATAGTCAAATTATATTGGAGTGGAATAGTAACATATACGAATGTTTAGTTAAGGATATACAAAGTTTTAAAGAAAAGGGGAAGAGAATAATGGTTATAGGGGATATGAATGGACATATTGAAGAAATTGATGATGTAGATAATAAAAATGGACAGCTTTTGAAGAATTTTTGTCAGAAAGTGAATTTGAGTATTGGAAATTTATTAAATATTTATGAGGGACAATACACATGGTCCAGAAATAATATATTTCACACAATAGATTATGTATTGGTAGAGAAAGAGGGAATAAATAAAATATGGAAAATTAAGGTATTTGATAATGAAGAAAAAGTATGCACTAGTGATCATAATTTCATTGTAATTGAAATGGTTAGTAATGTGATGGAGAATAGAAATAAAAGTAGAAATAATAGTGAAAGATGTGGATGGAGAGTAAATGATAAGAATAAGTTGGAAGAGTATAAAATACAAGTTGAAGAAATAATGGAAGAGTGGGTTGGGGATGAGTATAAGGATTGGTGTAAGGAAGTAGAAAAAGTTGCAAATAGGGTTTTAGGTGAGAATATTGAAAAGAATAAAAGTAATAAAAAAATTAAAATTAGTAAAAGTGTAAAAGAAAGGAAAGAAGCATGTAGAGAATATAAGTGTGCTATTAAGAATAAGGAAAGTGAAAAAGATATTAATGCTAAATGGGAAAAGTACTTAGAAAAGAAGAAGTTGGCTAAAATAGATATTTATATAGAGAGAATGAAATTGAATAGTAAATTGTTGGAGGATATTAATAAAAGTGGAAGAGATGGAAGTAAAAAATTTTGGAATTATATTAAAAGGAGAAATGTAGGGGAGAGAGAGTTAGTATTACTAGATGATGAGGGAACTGAGTGTAGTTCTAGAGAAGATTTAGAGAGAATCTTAAATAGTTATGTAATGAATATAGAAAAGATGTTAAATGTGAATGATAGAATATTAGAAAATATGAAAGAATATAGTAATGGGAATATTAGTTTTTCAGAAAATGAACTAAATGAGGTAGAGAAGAAATTGAAAAGTGGGAAGGCAAGAGGTTTAGATGGATGGGCAGCAGAGATGGTAATGAATTTGGGATATAGGGCAAAAGTAAAGTTATTATCCTGTTTTAATAAAATGGCACAAAATAGAGTTTTCCCAAGTAGTTAAAGTAATACAAGAGTAAGATTATTATTTAAAGGAAAGGGTAAGGATCATAGAAAGTTGAATAATTATAGACCGATAGCGGTAACATCAGTTTTATATAAAGTTTTCTCGTATATGGTGGCTAGTAAAGTTGTAAAATGGATGGAAGGGAATAATGTAGTGGGTGAAATGCAAGGAGGTTTTAGATTAGATAGGCGTATAGGAGATAGTTTATTTGTAGTTACACAACTTATGGATATGAGTAGGAATGCAGATAAACAGTTATATATGAGTTTTATAGATATAGAGAAGGCATATGATAGAGTAAATAGAAATAGATTATGGATAAGTTTAGCAAATTTGGGAATGGATGAAGCTTTAATAGATATTATTAAGAAATTATATGAAAATAATTATTATATATATCAATTAGAGAATATAGAATCAATTAAAGTTAAAAATGGTGTGGGACTAAGGCAAGGATGCCCTATGTCACCTATTTTGTTTGTGTTGTATTTGAGTGAAATGGAAAGAGCAATAGAAAGATTAGGAAGAGGGATAGAGATACCGTTAATAGGTAGTAAGGGAGTATATATTTTGTCAGGTCTTTTTTTTGCAGATGATATATTTTTGTGTGCAGAAAAAAGAGAAGATATGGAAGTTATGTTGAGGACATGTGCAAGGGTGGGTAAAGAGATGGGGATTAAATTTAGTGAAGAAAAATCAAATATAATGATGGTTAATACTGAGGAAAGAGAAGATGTAGAATTTTTATTGGGAGATATTAAGTTAAGTGTGGTGAATAGATATAGTTATTTGGGAATTATTTTAAGTAATCAGAAAAATTATTTGGATGAATGGGAGAAAAAATTGATAAATGAAGCAAAGAAAAGAAAGGGATTGATAAAGAAATTAACAGTATTTTCATATAATAAATATGATGTAGCTAGAATTATATGGAAAGGAGTTGCAGTAGCAGGGTTAACATATGGTAATGATGCATTATATGTTAGTAAAAAGATATTAGATTATTTAGAAAAAGCTCAAAGGGAAGTAGGAAGACATGCATTGGATGCAGAAGTATGGACAGCAAGGGAGGCAATTCAAGGAGAAATGGGATGGTCAAGTTTTCATATGAGAGATGCAAAAAGTAAAATGAAAATGTTTGGTAGATTGCAGTTTATGGATAATAAAAGAATAGCTAAAATAGTATTTAATTGGGTTATGAGTAAAGGGCAGGTAACAAGATGGGTGAGAAAGGTAATGTGCTATGCAAAAGATTTGGATAAAGAATTTATATCAGTATATTTGTACAAAAGATGGGATGATTGTGTTAAGAGGATTATTGAGTGTTATAGTAGTAAGGAATGGGATAAAAGAATAAATTTATTAATAAAGACTAGGGAGTTAGAGAGATGGAGAAATAGTATGGAGAGTAAAAAGAGTTTAAATATATATAGAAATAAACAGAATATTAGGTGTGAGTTAATATATGATAATAGTAAGGAAAGTAGTTTATTGTTTAAGGCTCGAACGGGATCTTTAGCTACAAAAGAATATACATGTAAATGGAAAAATATGGGTGATTTATTTTGTAAATTATGTAAGGAAGGAATTGAAAATATTAGGCATTTGTTAATTGAATGTAAATGTTTGAAAACAGAAAGGGTACATATAATGAAGTTGTGGAAAAATAAATATGAAAAGAGTGATTATACAGAAAGTGAATTATTGGTTTTTATGCTAGGTTTGGGAAAAGATAAGGGGGATTTAGATATAAAGGTTATAGAGTTGACAAAAATTATGTTGTGGAAATGGGATAGAGCAGATTATGGGTAAATTTAGAGTGGGGAATGTAAAAGAAAGTGGCTAACAGGTTTATCTGGGCTTAATTGCTGAGATATTCTTGACTTCGTTTAAGGAGAAGCCATAATACATCACATCACATCACATCACTTTCAAATATATAGATGTCAGTAGATTGTAGTATTAATATAGCTATCAGATAAGCAAACAAAAAATTTTCTTTTAATTTGTTTAGTCTGAGAGCATTAATATTTATTAATTATTATTGTGTGTGAAAGTATAATTAGTGGTTAAGAGTATTTGAAAGATAGAAAATTGTGTTTTTTATTTGTTTTAAAGTTTTTTCAGTTTGTTATTTATATATATAGAAATTTTTTAAAAAAAGTTATTATTTATTTTTTGTTTTGTTTTATTTATATATTGTTATTTTATATATAGAATTATTATAATTTTTTTATTTTTAAAAGTTATTTTGTTGATTAGTTTTTTGTAAATTTGTTATTAAAAGATTTACTTTTAAGAAAAATATAATGTTCGAAAAACGTAAAATAAAAAAATGGATTATATTTGTATTTCAAAATGTTTATATAATCGGGAAAAGGAAATTAAGCGTGCTGTTGTAGAATGTACTATATGTGATGGGGTATATCACTTGAAATGTTTAAATAAGACTAGGAAGGATGTAAAAGGTTCATGGTTATGCAGTCAGTGTATTAATATGATAAAAGAGGTGAGAAAGTGTTTTCAAAGTGTAGATAGTCGAAGAATAGTGGGTGGAGAAAGTAATAGTGTAATGGAGATGATTAGTCAAAGAATAAATAAGATAGAGGAAGAATTGAAGGATGTAGAAGTAAAATTAAAATCATTAGAGATAAAATGTGAGGAGATAAAGGAATTATTGAGTAGGAATGATAAGGAAAAAATAGATAAGGAGGACCAGAAGGTATTAGAAAATGTTATGGATAGAGCAGAAAAAGTAGATTATGAAACAGTATTGATAGGAGATTCACTAATTAGAGAATGTGGGGATATAATTGCAAGGGAAAATAGAAGTAGGTATGTAAGAGTATGTTTGCCTGGAGCTAGAATTAGGGATGTAGCAGATAAAGTTAAAAAACAAGGTAGTAGAGATGTATATGTTATGGTGGGGACTAATAATTTATTAGAATCATCAGAGAGAATAATGGATGAGTATGTAGATTTGATTAGGAATTTGATTATGATTAAAGGAAGAGTAGGAATAGTTGGATTATTACCAAGGTTTGACAAGAGTTATTTGTTAGATAGGGCATGTTCTATAAATGAGAGATTGAAAAAATTGTGTGAGAGAAATAATGTTATGTTTGTGGATGTGTGGGATTGTTTTATTGGAAAGAGAGAGTTATATAGTAAAGATGGGTTGCATTTAGGAAAACAAGGAAGTGAAGTTTTAGGGAGTTTGATTTATAAAGAATTTTTTTCGGGAAACTTATAAAGGGGGGGTGGGTTTTTAAATTGTAATATTATTAAAAAGAATGGATGGAATATAAGAAGTAAGCAAAAGAAATTTGATTTTGATATAAATATAGATATGGAGAAGGAATGGGTTTGTAAAATTAATGGTAAGAAAGTAATTTATAAATGTAATGGAGAAGAAAGAATTAAAAGAATTTATAAAAGAGTAGTTAGGAAAGAAGAAATTGTTAAAATTGGGTTTTTGAATATGCAAGGTGGTAGGAAACCAGAAAAGTGGATGGAATTAAATAAAACAATTGAAAATGAAGAGCTTGAGGTATTAGCAGTAGTGGAAACACATTTAAGAGAAGAAGAAGAACCTATTTTGGAACAGTTGGTATGGCAGGGTATAAATAGAAAAGAAAAAGAAAAAAGGGGTGGTGGTATAGGTGTTATATCAAAAAAATATTTAAATATTGTTAAATGTCAAGAACACTTGTGGTTTGAAATAAAGTTGGGTAGACAAGAATGGATGGTGGCTATAGTTTATATAGCTACTGGAGATAGTCAAATTATATTGGAGTGGAATAGTAACATATACGAATGTTTAGTTAAGGATATACAAAGTTTTAAAGAAAAGGGGAAGAGAATAATGGTTATAGGGGATATGAAAAGCACATATTGAAGAAACTGATGATGTAGATAATAAAAATGGACAGCTTTTGAAGAATTTTTGTCAGAAAGTGAATTTGAGTATTGGAAATTTATTAAATATTTATGAGGGACAATACACATGGTCCAGAAATAATATATTTCACACAATAGATTATGTATTGGTAGAGAAAGAGGGAATAAATAAAATACGGAAAATTAAGGTATTTGATAATGAAG
The DNA here is from genome assembly GCA_028023455.1 of Epiperipatus broadwayi. Taxonomy (NCBI): domain Eukaryota; kingdom Metazoa; phylum Onychophora; class Udeonychophora; order Euonychophora; family Peripatidae; genus Epiperipatus; species Epiperipatus broadwayi. The sequence goes on from JAQFVV010006222.1 coordinate 10,704,204, forward strand.
AAAAAGTATGCACTAGTGATCATAATTTCATTGTAATTGAAATGGTTAGTAATGTGATGGAGAATAGAAATAAAAGTAGAAATAATAGTGAAAGATGTGGATGGAGAGTAAATGATAAGAATAAATTGGAAGAGTATAAAATACAAGTTGAAGAAATAATGGAAGAGTGGGTTGGGGATGAGTATAAGGATTGGTGTAAGGAAGTAGAAAAAGTTGCAAATAGGGTTTTAGGTGAGAATATTGAAAAGAATAAAAGTAATAAAAAAATTAAAATTAGTAAAAGTGTAAAAGAAAGGAAAGAAGCATGTAGAGAATATAAGTGTGCTATTAAGAATAAGGAAAGTGAAAAAGATATTAAATGCTAAATGGGAAAAGTACTTAGAAAAGAAGAAGTTGGCTAAAATAGATATTTATATAGAGAGAATGAAATTGAATAGTAAATTGTTGGAGGATATTAATAAAAGTGGAAGAGATGGAAGTAAAAAATTTTGGAATTACATTAAAAGGAGAAATGTAGGGGAGAGAGAGTTAGTATTACTAGGTGATGAGGGAACTGAGTGTAGTTCTAGAGGAGATTTAGAGAGAATCTTAAATAGTTATGTAATGAATATAGAAAAGATGTTAGATGTGAATGATAGAATATTAGAAAATATGAAAGAATATAGTAATGGGAATATTAGTTTTTCAGAAAATGAACTAAATGAGGTAGAGAAGAAATTGAAAAGTGGGAAGGCAAGAGGTTTACATGGATGGGCAGCAGAGATGGTAATGAATTTAGGATATAGGGCAAAAGTAAAGTTATTATCCTGTTTTAATAAAATGGCACAGAATAGAGTTTTCCCAAGTAGTTGGAGTAATACAAGAATAAGGTTATTATTTAAAGGAAAGGGTAAGGATCATAGAAAGTTGAATAATTATAGACCGATAGCGGTAACATCAGTTTTATATAAAGTTTTCTCGTATATGGTGGCTAGTAAAGTTGTAAAATGGATGGAAGGGAATAATGTAGTGGGTGAAATGCAAGGAGGTTTTAGATTAGATAGGCGTATAGGAGATAGTTTATTTGTAGTTACACAACTTATGGATATGAGTAGGAATGCAGATAAACAGTTATATATGAGTTTTATAGATATAGAGAAGGCATATGATAGAGTAAATAGAAATAGATTATGGATAAGTTTAGCAAATTTTGGAATGGATGAAGCTTTAATAGATATTATTAAGAAATTATATGAAAATAATTATTATATATATCAATTAGAGAATATAGAATCAATTAAAGTTAAAATATGGTGTGGGACTAAGGCAAGGATGCCCTATGTCACCTATTTTGTTTGTGTTGTATTTGAGTGAAATGGAAAGAGCAATAGAAAGATTAGGAAGAGGGATAGAGATACCGTTAATAGGTAGTAAGGGAGTATATATTTTGTCAGGTCTTTTTTTTGCAGATGATATATTTTTGTGTGCAGAAAAAAGAGAAGATATGGAAGTTATGTTGAGGACATGTGCAAGGGTGGGTAAAGAGATGGGGATTAAATTTAGTGAAGAAAAATCAAATATAATGATGGTTAATACTGAGGAAAGAGAAGATGTAGAATTTTTATTGGGAGATATTAAGTTAAGTGTGGTGAATAGATATAGTTATTTGGGAATTATTTTAAGTAATCAGAAAAATTATTTGGATGAATGGGAGAAAAAATTGATAAATGAAGCAAAGAAAAGAAAGGGATTGATAAAGAAATTAACAGTATTTTCATATAATAAATATGATGTAGCTAGAATTATATGGAAAGGAGTTGCAGTAGCAGGGTTAACATATGGTAATGATGCATTATATGTTAGTAAAAAGATATTAGATTATTTAGAAAAAGCTCAAAGGGAAGTAGGAAGACATGCATTGGATGCAGAAGTATGGACAGCAAGGGAGGCAATTCAAGGAGAAATGGGATGGTCAAGTTTTCATATGAGAGATAAAAAGTAAAATGAAAATGTTTGGTAGATTGCAGTTTATGGATAATAAAAGAATAGCTAAAATAGTATTTAATTGGGTTATGAGTAAAGGGCAGGTAACAAGATGGGTGAGAAAGGTAATGCGCTATGCAAAAGATTTGGATAAAGAATTTATATCAGTATATTTGTACAAAAGATGGGATGATTGTGTTAAGAGGATTATTGAGTGTTATAGTAGTAAGGAATGGGATAAAAGAATAAATTTATTAATAAAGACTAGGGAGTTAGAGAGATGGAGAAATAGTATGGAGAGTAAAAAGAGTTTAAATATATATAGAAATAAACAGAATATTAGGTGTGAGTTAATATATGATAATAGTAAGGAAAGTAGTTTATTGTTTAAGGCTCAAACAGGATCTTTAGCTACAAAAGAATATACATGTAAATGGAAAAATATGGGTGATTTATTTTGTAAATTATGTAAGGAAGGAATTGAAAATATTAGGCATTTGTTAATTGAATGTAAATGTTTGAAAACAGAAAGGGTACATATAATGAAGTTGTGGAAAAATAAATATGAAAAGAGTGATTATACAGAAAGTGAATTATTGGTTTTTATGCTGGGTTTGGGAAAAGATAAGGGGGATTTAGATATAAAGGTTATAGAGTTGACAAAAATTATGTTGTGGAAATGGGATAGAGCAGATTATGGGTAAATTTAGAGTGGGGAATGTAAAAGAAAGTGGCTAACAGGTTTATCTGGGCATAATTGCTGAGATATTCTTGACTTCGTTTAAGGAGAAGCCATAATACATCACATCACATCACATCACACATCACATATCGTTTGGAAATAAAAATTTTAATTTCTAATATTTTCACTCAAACCTCAATAAACGGAGGTTCTGGAATTATTAGGTAAGCTCCTTTTCTTTTATTTTCTATTAACTCATTAGAAAATGAGTGCCTCAAATTTTTATTTGGATCCTCTAGAGTCCAATTTCAAATGGATGTTTTAACATTAATGTTATGCAGGTCTCTGATATCAATAACTTAAGCCCCCAGTTAAAACTACAACAAAATTCAAGTAAGCAACTCAGTTCAAACAGTAAAACTCAGAATAGTTCTTCTGACTCTAAAATGCGAATAACAAGTCTCCCAAAGTAATTAACTTCTAACAGTGAGTCAGAACAGAAATTAATAAAATCGCTATGACTAAAATAACCACAAGAAATTTGAATCCGATCGTAAATATTGGAAAAAAATGCAAAAAAATATTGATAAAACCAAAAATACCTCAAATTTAGTATCTGCTAATGAAATTCTATGTAAAAACACCAAAATGCATGATTTCATCTCTCAAAATAATCTTTTACAACTAGAAAAAGACTCTGTAATCATTGTAAGCATTGACAAGGCAAATCCGAATTGTTTTAAAAAAGTAAATGGCATTCTTCTAGAAGTCTCCGATCTTTCCAGTTTTCCCAACATCCCACCAAAACCATATCACAGCAGCAACGAAATGAAAATTATGAGAATTTTTCTGCAGATAGTCAAAATAGTTTATCACAATGGTCACAGATATTGAAACAGGAAGGTTCTCAGGGATGAAACAGTGGAGTTAAAGTTACAAAATCTGACTCTTCAGGAAATTACCTAAATTTTGATACTGGAACCAATGATCTATCTTAAGTAGAACAAACTTTCCAAATTGATTTTCCACTGCTACCATCTAAAATAACATCGCATGGCCTTAACAATAGTAACAAACAGTCTTATGCTACAGTTCTAAGTAAAAAGAAATTCAGAACACTAAACCCAACTCCCTCCTCTTACTCTCCACAATTAGGATTACTTGATTTGGATGAGGAAGAACTTGCTAACAATGAGAAGTCTTTGCTTCCAAACTTATCAGACAAAACTTATTGAATAACCATCAAAGAATCAGTCTCAAATTTAACTCAAGAATTCCATCAATTCTGTTTCACTCCTTTTTACATTACTCAAGTGATAATACCCTCATCTTCACCACCACTGATAATAATTGTCAGATCTTCACTTTCCCTTCTGATGACTTTTTCCAACTGCTGAAAGACTCTAATCTAGGTGATGCCATCAGAAGAGTATAACATTACCAAGCAGAAGATACTTGATCCTTGAATTTCATATTACAGAAATAAAACTTCAAGAGACAGCATCTGACTCTAAATCAATACCACCTCATAACAATAAACATGAACAGGCCAAGGTTTGCCTATGGCCTTGCAAGAAATTGTTATCTCAACTTTACCCAGGCAGACCTTCAAAAGTTGCTAAACAAATATCATGAAATTACTGGTTTCAAGTTCCTTGTTGAGAAAAGATCTGGTCTTAAATTATTTTCCAACACTGCAGCTTTCACCATCAAACTTGCCAAGGGCTACACTCCAATTGATATTCGATCTATGCTTGAGAAAGCCAAGTGCCCCTTTATATTTCTATATGTGGAGTGCAGCCTCAGTGTTTCTCTTATGGAGAGTGCACTCACCTAGTCAAGGCATGCCCCAAAAGAATATGTGCTCTCTGCAAAGCTAGAAAATTAAAAAAATCACAAATGCAACACCAATTACCAGAACCAAATTTCACCTCAAGACTCTAATATTGCTCAACAAGTAGAAAATACAGTATTTAACCACAGCCTTTTCTACATCAAGCACATCCTCAATCATCAGAACAAATTTGAATTTAGATACAAGCTCGACTGAATCAATCTACCAGCAGTTACAATCTAACACATCTTCTCAACAATCAATAGAGAATGGCTTAAAATCTGATACTCATTTAATGGAGCAGAACTCCCAGCAACTATCTACCACTGCTCTTCAACAACTCAATGAAACTGATGAAGTGAATCCTATTCTTGATCAAGTTCAAAATCAAAAATATCCATTGCTAATTCAGCCAATTCAAACCAATCAAGATGCTTCAAACAACAAGAGAAAGATACAAGACTCCTCTGAGTACCAGCAAGAAGAAAATAACCTTTCCAGATCCAGGATCAAGATTCTTTCAAACCGAATTACCAGACATCAAAAGCAGCAAAAAAAAGGAAAGTAAGAGAACCAGAGGACTCTAGTCAAAGCCCACCCCAGAGATAGCACTTAACCAAGCCAAAAATCTCACTGACTACAAACCTTTACATTCAGATGACCAGTCATCAATATTAAGTAACAACTCTTCACCTTTTTCCAGGCAACTCCTGCTGATTGATGACATTTCTGACCAATAATTCTTCAGTTTGTATCACTTCTTAATCAATAAACAATTATGCAGATTAAAATTGGTGGTGTCAATGTCAGAGGTTTGAATTCCCTTAAATGTGTATATGTCATCAAAAACTGGTTATAAAAATCCTCAAGTTGTATGCTTTGCAGAAACAAAGCTACACATCAACTCAAACTATCAAATACCACAGCTAATGCAACAACTGGGTTCATTTCACTATGTTCCATCTCAAACTGCCTCTGCTGGAGCTGCTTTCTTTATCAGCAAACAATTGGTCTACACTAAACTCAGAATGCTATATCTTGACAAAGACTTCCTGATGATCAACATCTCCTCAACGACTTCCTGATGATCAACATCTCCTCACTTAAAATAATATACTTATATATCAACAGTGATCTAGTGTTTGCACATTCAATCTTAAACAAGATTAATTCCTTAAACAAGATTAATTCCCTTATGACTTCTGACAAGTCTCCAACAATAATTTTTGGAGACTTTAATATGAGTTATACCAAGTTCAACCATAAATACCTTCATCTTCTGAACAGAGTTTTTCTCTGTGGAGAAGGCTGTTTCCCATCTAATGCCTTCTCCTTTTACACATGTCAAACAACTTCCCTCATCAATCTACTGTAATATTTACCAGAAATTCATTATGACCTCACTGCAACTCTTAATCTAGTTCCATTTACAGATTATCTAGCTATGCAATTCTCACTGATGTTTGATTCAAACTATTCAATTCAATCTCAACTCTCTCTCATAATCAGACTACTAAACAAATCTGCAACCCAGAATGTATTTTTTTTGGAGGCATACATATTATTCCAAAAGGACAAAATTCTCTTCCTTCTACCAATTCTAGGGTGGTCATCATTCATGGGAATTCTCAGCTTGTTAATCAACTCATATACCAGGAGAAACAAAGGTCCCAAACACCTTTTGTGTGAGCAGGATGCAATTGCTGAGATGCTTGATAAATTCCTCTCCCTCTGACATCTGTCCTCAGTCAATCATTCAATTAAAATCTCAATACCTAGAAAAACAAAGATGCTTGGCATAATATATTGCCACGAAAAGAAACAAAATCTTCCTTGCTTCCCACCATAACTGGACCTGAAGCTATATTAGATGGGCACAGGAAGCTGCAACCAGGCCCACCCCTCCAATGCTCACCATAAATCAGGTTCAGTGCAGTGGTCCTACCATGCTTGATGAAATCCACAAGCACTTCAAATCCAAATTACAGATGAAAGGTTTTGATGGACACATTTTGAGGGAGACTGAGACTCATTACACTCATAATATCACAAAAGCAAAAATCATCCAAAAGCTAAAAGCATATCCAGAGAGTACACCTCCAGGAATTCATGGCATCCCTATCCCTCCTCCATCTATCTCACTTTACTACACACATCAGCTAATTTATGTGCTAGCTAGAGAATTCCAAAACATCCCAGATCTCTATCCAGTGGCGATGGTCCCCTTTCTAAAAAGCATATAAACCCATCTGAATTAACTAACTCTAGGTGAATTTCTATGATTCCTTTATTCATCAAAACCATAGAGTCTATAGTAAAGGATTCAATACAAGACTAGCTGTTTAAACACATTCCCCACTTCCAATTTGCTTGCAAAGGATTATCAACCACTGATGCAGTACAATGCTTTCTCCTCCTGATTGAACATGTCAGGTCTCACAGAAAAGCTAAACACATAGTAATCCAGCTAGATTTCTCCTTCACTTTTGATGCAGTGGTTCCCTCAATTCTGCTTCAAACCCTCAAGGATTACAATGTTCCAGTTGTCTTCATGCACATAATAGGGAATCTCCTCCTCAACAGGTCAGTCTTCACTTCACTAGATGGAAAGCTAACTGAAGGTTTCAGACAACATTTGTCAATTCCACAAGGATCTCCACTTGCCACTCTATGTTTTATAACATATCTGAATCCACTGCTTAAATAGACTGAAGCCAAGCTTCCAGGAATCTATGTTCCAAGCTTAAAACAAACAGTACATCACATTTCCTACGTGAACGATGTTTTAGTCTTTCTTCCTGATCTTTCTCATCTGCTGGCCTTCCTCTAACTTGTAAATACATATGCTAGCAGATTAAACCTTCAAATTAACTTTGTAAAATCATCAATATGGAACATTAGAACAGGACAACCAATCCCTTCTGAGTTCTCCTCTAAACCTCTCTTTTTTTTTAGGTTTTCCAATTGCATTATCGAGGCTGGCGATGACAAAGGCAATTCAGAACCTAATACTGGATAAAACAAAGAAAATAGTTGCATCACTCACCAAGATGTCCTTATCAAAATAAAGTTATATTATTAAATAAACTGGTTTATTCTAGACTGTCCTATTACCTTCCCATCATCAAACCCACTAACCTCTTTGAAAAATCAATGAACTCTCTGTGTTCCAATCTTCTCTGGAATGGCAAGGTGGTGGCTAGTTAGCATGGCCAAGGCTCAAATGCCTAAAGAGCTTAATGGTCTTGGTCTGCACTCTGTCTCCACCTTCTACCTTCAAAAATCCATTTCCCTTCTGTGCTCAACATGCTTAAAATTGCCAAACCTCAATCTTCCGGTGGTTGTCAACTCTACTGATACTCCACCTCCACTCAGAAGTAAATGGATGGGTGAAATCTAGAATCAAGTCAGTATAGCCATGAGTCCCAGCCAGCTAGCCCTTGATGCTAAAAAGTCTTTCTGGACTGTCTACAAATTAAAACACCAAAATCAAGCCCCAACTCAAAATGTATTGGGGCTTTCCAACAAAGACTTGACCCAAAAGCTGAATCACTGGTATGTTGAATCCAAACCCATCAACTTTCTTCTTAAGCTCAATCTGGTTTCTCTTCCCACCAGTTCTTTCTTGTGGCCGGGAGAGGTTTCTCAAAGATTGCACCCCAGTGCCAGCTCTGCAACTCAGCTGATGAGACCATAGCCCACCTATTATACATGTGCTCCACCTTCTCTCCTATCAGGAACTTCATCATTAACAAAGTTTCACTAGACATCAGAAATGTCCTATCAATTCAAAACACGATCAAACAGGGAACCTATGCATCCATCAGACTGTCCATCTTTTTGACCTTCATCTTATGGCTAACCAGATGCAAATTAATGTTTGGACATTTTAACAATACTCCACTTCAGATTTACATCAAGCTACTCAAACAGGCTAAAGTCAGAGATTCAGTCCTTGCACCTCAGCTGTTACACAGAGACACTTGGGAAAAGATTGTGTTTCCAAATGAATAACCCACCTTGAATATCAGGACTGTGCAGAATGTGTTCCCCCTCCTTTTTTAAAAATATGTATGCTTTAAATACAATGTAAACATTTCAGTGTGCAAAGAACACTTCATGTTTAAATAAAATATTAAAAAAAAAACTCAATTATTTGATAAATGTAATTTTATTTCAATATATATATTCTTTCTTTTTTATTTTTATTTAACATATATCTATTTTCACACACATACACATTATATTTGATTTTTTATTAATTTGGGCCAAAGCACAAATCAAATTAATGTAAATCAAGCGTGTGTGATATTAAACATGCAATAAAATATATAGCTTGCAGAAAACCTTGTTTCAAAAGCAAATTTCTGGACTTATTTTTTTGAAAAAATATTCAGTCAAATTAAAAATTAAGCATGGTTGAATAATTACACTCACACACACATATATAGTTCTCTTTAATGGCACATTAAGTAGCAAGGCATTATAACATTAGAGCCCTAAAGGTTAGCACTTTATTATAATCAATGGTTTTCCCATGCCTGCCACCTTCTTAATATAATTTATTTTAGCATTTAAATTTTATAACTACATCATAAACTGTAATATACATTTTGCGCTGATATAAAGTGAATTAAATCAAATAGCGCATCTATTTTTTAATTAATTAAAAAATGCAATACAAAATAAATTTAGCGGGTAGGAAGTGCAAATTAATTTTTCGGATATTAGGCTGATTTATTTATTATTATTTTTAAAAATAACGCGAAATAAACTTTATATATATATATAGGTACGACTGTGTTAGTAAATTTGTGTAAGTGCATAATAGTTAACTTTAGCTTAATAATTAATTTACTTTTATAGATTATTAATTTTCTTAAATCAGAAAATACAATGTTAAAATAGATTTTCAATCATAACTATTATTTTCATCTGTTAACTTCTTGTCAAAGAGCAACATCTGTTCCTGTCTTTTCAAGATTGAAATATTTGAAAACATTTTCTATTGCCTCTAGAGCTTGACCACAGACTGACCAGCTCTGTTTATCTATATATTTACCTTAAAGTCTGTTTGAGAAATTGAATCTGCTATGAATAATACATAAGTTCCATGATTCATTGCATCCATTAATCTTTAAACAATTAAATTACAAACAAGCTACAAGTCACTAGTGCCAAACAACTTACATCATGAAATAAAAGGTTTCTTTGGAGTATAATTTATCGCTCTCTCTCAATGACCTTTAACTTTAATGGCAAAAACTGAAAGATTATATAAATTAACTTTTTCACTAGGTCAAAATGAAAGCAACAGAACTGAAGACAGATAAGACAACTTTAATAGAGATAGTCTAAGATCAGCCACTGAAAAGTGAGGGATTCCAATACAATCACAATTTGTATCAGCAGCTCTTCGATTTTATTCAGTCTTTAGAAAGATATTAAATCATTAAAGCTGAAAAAACGGACAAGAATATTTTTCAACTTGACATCATTTCTCTATAAAACTTTTAATTTTTGATTTAGAAACATTAAACTATAAGAAACGATCATAAAATGACAAACTACATTATCCGAACAAGTGTTAAAAAGTAATCCTTATTGTTTTTAATATCTGAGAATAAATTGCTTGCGAGATAAAACCAAGTTTGAATAAAAAGTTATGAATTATTAAATCATTTATAGGTAAAATGTAAAATAGCCATCATTTCAGGGCAGAGACTTTTCAGCAGTTTATCACAGAGAATCAGTGAAGCAATATTTAACAGACTTTCAGATTTTTGGGCGGTGAGAATATAAATGTTTTTCCATTTTTGTTTCCTCTTCCAGTTAAAGATAGCCAAACACCCATTTTCTGACCAATGTATAACATATTAGAAAATATTTGAATTCAAGATCATTTTTGCATATATTATAAACATTTTTGCAATGGCTACTTATAAAATAATTTCTAAACTTAGACTTGATTAGTGTGAAATATTAATGACTTATATTTGATTAACAATCCTTATATCATTTGTTACTAAAAACAGAAGCAATAGGTGTTAAGGTTATATTTTGATCACCATTAGCAGTATCACGTTTGCTTTAAATTAATATTCTGAGTGAACAGAATTTTTTTTAATATATACACCATATATTCTCATCAACACAATTTATATATATTGAAAATTTATTGACTTTTACATCTGAATTTTTCTCTCCAGAAGTTAAAGATATTGGTCAGATTTTACTAAGAGTAGATGTATGTATGTGTTTATGAAGTCAGTGATAATTTTTTATAGTGTATATAACATGACAAAATAAATTTCAATTATTAAGTATAAAAGTTAATAAAGTTACTGATCAAGTCAATAGTTGGTGACTAAAGGAAATCGGTGCTAAGAAGCATTTGGTTATAGACATATGCAGCCATTCAATGATTTTTTAGACTGTAAATCATTTCCAAGTAAAAAAAAAATTTCAATAATAGAAGAAAAACATTCTAATATCAAATGGAACATTTACAGACTTTAAAAAGTAAAAAAAGTTGTTGGAAAATGAATATATAACAGTATTAATAATGGAAATGCAAATGAAATGAGATTCACTATCAATAAAAGCTTGGAAAACAATACATGATAGAATATAAAAAAAATTCAGTATTGTTTCTACAAGTAAGTAAAAAATACCAAATGAAGATAATTTAGATTTATGGTGTAATCATTCTAATGAAAAAAACAACTTAAAAATTGATATGCAAATTGCTTTTGACAATATCAATTAATATTTAAAAAAATGCCATTGATAATTTTTTTTTTTTTCATATGTTAAATGCGTTGACCGGGAAGAGAACCTGGGCCAGCTGCTTCGAAGGCAGCTATACTAACCGCTATTTGCAAAATTAAAGTGTAGTGGATAAATTTTTGAATATAATTATTATTAAAGTAAGATGCAACTGGGCTAGTAAAATATACGAAAAAACCCATATAAATTAAATTAAAAAGAAAAATCAAAAAAAGAGACAGAAACAAGCAAAAACAAAAAAACAAATTTTTCTCCATTAAAATATACACTTTAATATTATTATGTGTTAATAAAACCCATATTAATACTAGATTAATGGGAAGTAAATATATTTTTACACAAAGTGGTAGAAACAGTTATTAAGCCAGAATTTATAAATCATTTGAAAGTATTAGTAGAATTTTATGATAAAATAATGTAAATAGATATTCAATGAAAAACAGCTAAACAATATAGAAAGCATCACATGATCACCATTCTTTATGCTTACACAATCTGTTTTCACAGAGGCAAAACTCTCTATACAGTAGCCACTCAGTATAGTGTAATCAATGGATGCAGGATATGCAAACCTTCCTGCATCCATTGATTACTCTGGCTTGCACTTAGTGGTGCTACTGTATGTTTTGCCTCTGTGAATGTAGAAAGCAATCAACTAGCAAGAAGTTTCCTAACAAAATATTTTACTAAGATGAATCAAAGTATCTGAAATAACAAAAATTTTGTTATTTTAAATTGGTAAGTTATTTTTTTTAAGAGTTCCTGATATTTAATTATTTTAAATTGACTATTGCCTAAAATTCTATAAACAGTATGGGAAAAAAATGTCATAAGAAAATATTAAAATCATAAAGTTATTGAGAAGAATATAGAATAATTTTTTGATATTAGAAGAAAAACTATTTAGTAATGAAAAGAAAAATAATAGCATTATTAAAAGTACGAGTGTTATTGTCTGAAGTAGTTGGGTTAAAGTTATGAAACTTGCATATCAAAGTATATACCTATAGTTAATAGACATAGGAAAATAAAGAAACCCATAAAATAATGGCAATGTCAGTTGAAATGTCACATACTTTAAATGAGTGAGATATGCAAGTACATTTATAAAGAAGGAAGTACATTTATAAAGAAGGGAATAACTTCAGATAATAAAAAAATCATTATAAATATTTTAATATCATTAAAAACTTGTATAATCCCAATCAGGAGATAATAGATCCACTAATAGTTTTATAAATCCATTAATTCTGTGATTGTGCTTTGATAGGCACTAATTATGTGCCTTTTGGTTTATATTTGAATACATCTACATCCAATTACAAAGAAGATGAGCACAATAACCAAAAATTGTCTTAAATCTGTTAATGTCATTTCAATAGCATCCATAAAAATCAAATCCAAGTGTTTTATTATGGAATCTGGTAAAAAAAACATGATTAGAACCTCATAAAAAGTCTATTTTATAATACTTTGATTGTTTGAAAATATTTTGGGTTGAATCACCAATGCAGTAATGATATTAATACTAAAGCAATGCTTAAAAGAAGATATTAAAAAATCACAGCATAATTAATTTTTCTAAAAAAATTATGTAAAATATTTTCTAAGGTCAGCATTTTTTTTTACTCAGTATAAATGTTTGACATTAGCTAATAGGTGGTATACCTGTTTTGTTTATAGGTGGTATACCTGTTTTGTTTATAGGTGGTATACCTGTTTTGTTTATAAAATAATTAATTATATCAGAATGTATATACACCTATAAAAATTTGTCTCTAGCTGTTATAAATTATGAATGAAAAAATCTCAATCACATATTCTCAAACATATAAAAAATACCACCTACATAAGCAATAACCAATCAGATATTAACAAACAAAAATAAAGACCCAACATATATTTTAAAATATTTAAATGATCATTTAGATAACAACGCCATTCATAAGATTTTGTATGCACTGTGAATAATTTTTGATTTTCAAACAATGTACAAATAATTTTTTTTCAAATAATAGACACATTTAATATATTTTCTAATACGCAGTCAGGTAATTGTTATAGATTTTTAATATCTGTTGTGTCTTAGATTCTGGACTCTAAAACCATCTAAAAGCTTATATCTCTTTTATATAATGTAATGTAAAAATATTTATCAACATATCACTATATTTGCAGGCTAACATTAAAAAAACCATTTAAATAGTAACATTGCAAAATTAAAAAAGTTACACACAATATTTATAAATATATATATATATTGTATGGCTAATTAAGCATTATATATTTATAATAAAATTTTAAGATTAAAATTTTATGCAAAAATGGAAAAGCGGAAAAAATAATAAGTATTAGAAGGTCTGAAGTCAATATTAAAAGGTTTAAAAGAAGTTTTGTTTTAATTTTGTTGTAAAATGTAGCGCATATCACTGAGGGAGAAATGAAGAAAGAAAGCTGCATCATTATTCATAGAAGTTTGCTAAGTTTAGAAAAAAAGAAAAATAGGAAAGCAATTAAAAGGGGGAAGGAAAGATATAACTAGATAAAGTTTAAAATTAGAAATCCTTTACATGAAAATTAAAAATGCTCTCTTTTCGTTTATTTAAAAAAATGAAAATATATGTGTCAAAGTTAATTTAATTACATACAGAAATCAGAATGAGTGTGTATAAATGAAAGAGTTAATTTTTTAAATACATTAAAAAGGAAAAAAAATATATGTGTGTGTGTATAAAGAATAATATTGAATTAAAAGTGGAAAATAAAGTTTGTAATATAAAAAGTTAAGTCAAACTCAAAGATTGCTCAACTGATAGCAAAGATAGAATGGGAATAATTAATTAGCAATGGTTACAAATAAACAACAATGGGAACAATTAAAAAAAGTTATATCTTATCCAAAGTTAGATTAATTTAAGAAGGAATATGAATTAAGAGACAATGGGAATTTAATTAATAAATGTAATTAATTTAAAATTTAATCAAACTGATTTGGAAGAATAATAACAATAAGACCATATATAAATAGGCCTGAAAAACCTCATCATCATCTTTCATCAGTGCTATTCTTCATTTATATCTACTATAATCTTCAGTCTCTTTACAAATAAAACTTATTTTGTGAACTCCAAAAAAAAAACATGCATTGCGAATCAGAAGTCAAAGTATACCACTATACTCCATTCTCTGACCATCTTAGATCACCTGAAGGTCTCTAATTAGCCACAATGAACTTCTAATAACCTGAGTAACTCAAACATCTATATGCTGGACTGAAATCCAGTAAGGAATCACATTAGTCTGTAAATCTAAACTCCAACTGCTTGGTAAAACATGCTCGTCACAGGAGAAAGAAAGCAGCCGTCTATCCAGAGGAATTCTTACTTGAAAACCTATAGGTAATCTTAATTTCTACCTTATTCCCATTCTTAATGTGACATTAATTTATTACTGTAGCAATTGCGATCTTTGAGATATCTGGAGTCAACTTAAATGAACTCTATAACTAGCCTAAAAGAACTATTTATGTGCAGGTTAATGTAATAAACAGATAGTCCTAGAACTTTCTGAATCATACAAACCTACAGCTTATATAACAGAATGTATGTGTGTTGTATATAATATTTTAATGCTTCAAGTTTATTTATAATATGCTTCTGGTATATTATATGTAATTATTATTTTATTCAGGGAAGGGATGAATTAGTTCACCAGTTAATGTAAAGTATTTAAAATAAATTATTTTTCAAAATTAATATTTTGTCAGTCAATTCTTTTACTACTACCACTAATTATTACTTGTTAAAAAATCTATTAAAGCAGTTTATTATATTACATTTTTTGATTTAGCTAGTTGGGATAAATCAGCTGAAATAGTAGTTGTCATTCAGGGCATGTTAATTACTTCGTGTAATTAGCTAGCGCCTAAAGTTTACTTCAAAACAAATAAAGTGCCTTGGATGATAGGGGTTGAATTTAGCACCAAAGAAGTTCTATAGCCTGGAAAGGTGGTCGTAAGTTATAATTTATATAATTTTGATCTGGCTACAGATACATTTGATTTTTTGCTTCTCTGCTGGAGGTATCAGGTGACATTCCATTAAAGTACAATTGAAAGGGGTAAAGATTTGCAATAAGTAATTTTGTCATATTTTTATACAAAAAAGAAAAAAACAATTTGTTTTATAATTATTTTTTTAAAATTAAAGTGTATAAAGAGTAAATTCACAATAATTTTTATATCTCTCTATTTTTTTAAATCAATCACCTTCACCCATCCCGTTCAATGTATATTATCATATAGACATTTATATAAATATTATTGGTCATATGAAATTACTAATAAATAATAAATAAAAATATATTCAAGATAATACAATATAAAGAATTTTAATATTAATATAGAACATTTTTTATTATCATAAGTAGAGTAATGCAGTTTCTACTTTCAAAAATTTTTAATGAATAAAAGATAATAGATTATAATTACTTGATGAAAAACCTTATGTATAAAGTTTAAAATCATCTTGATGAGCTTCATGGTTTAGTATTGTGGTAGATTCTTAAATCCAGGTTCAAGCGGACTGTAGTTTAGCTCTACCAGTCTCAAGAGCTTGAACTTTTTATAAACTTCAAAAGCATTAAACAGTTCAATAAAATTTTATTTTTCCTTATTTGTATATAACTCAATAAATAGTGATAGTATATTATGCTGGAAAGATTATAAATTTATTATTTTTTAAAATTGATAGTTTAGCACTGCTTTCAACCAGATTGATCATATTTATAGAATTAATATGGGTGTATAGAAAATTGAATTTATAAGTTAAATAAATTTATAAATTTAAATATACTATTTGCACGATAATGCAATACACAAATTTAATAATGCTGCACTAATTTTGTAGCACTGTTGGCATGAGCCCCACCATAGTAAATTGCTTTGCAAGTTGATTCATTGCGTTTAATAACTATAAATTATTTGGAGAACTTGGTCTGAAGGTAATTTATCTTTGGTGTTATTTAACATTTGATTGAGATTAGGGGAGAGGAATTCTAAAACTAATATTAAATTCATTTGAACAGATTGTTTTCATCTTTTCAGATGTACCTGGTATAAAAGGAAGACTGATCCATACATTAATGTTGTTATTTATATGCCTGGTATTTAAAGAGGAATAGAATTTTTAAGAGCTTTATTTAATATATTACAATAATATCCTGAATTGACTAGGACTTTTATATAATTTATAAAGTTAAATACAATGAATCCATCTTCAAAGTAATTTATTATGGTGAGTCTCATGCCAAACAATCCTATGAGATTAGTGCAGCACAAATATGATACAAATGCACTAAAACAGATCCAACATTAAGTCTATGTTTTTGGACAATGAGATTGACTCAGGCCATAATTTCAATACATTTAATACTAAAGGCATTTGTACTGAATACAATGATGAAAAAGAAAATATAAAAAAGCATGGTTTATTGCAAACAACATCCATGCAACAGACAAGAAAGATTCATGCATTGCCTTATTATGCAAATGGTATATTTAAATTTTATACACTTATTTAACTTATAAATTCTATTTTCTATTTGGCTATATAATTCTATGAATATAACCAATCTGGTTGAAAGCAGTGCTAAGCTGTAAATTTTAAAGAATAATAAGTTTATAGTGTACCATAACTATTTATGGAGTAATAAACACATATTTATTTTTTAAATAATTTTAATTAGATTTACTTACTTGCTAAGCTGTTAGAATGTGACCAAAAATCTTTTTTTCAAAGTAAATACAATCAATCAAATTAAAATAGTTATAAAAAATAAAATATAGTAAACATTTTTGTACCATGCAATGCACTTTCTTCATAGTGTTCCATTTATTATAACAATAATATATAAAAAAGAGAAAATTATGAAGATTTATCACATTTAAATTTTTTTTTATAAAATTATTTCATTGATTGCTATTTTCTATATTGGTCAAACACCACAGCAAAGAAATTGAGCAACAGATCATTATTTTTTTCAAGCATTTGGGAATTCTAATTAAAATAATTTTAAGCCATGTGTTCATTTTTGTAACAAGTAATTGTAATAATTATATATAAATGTAACCAAAATTTATAAGACTTTAGATATCCACAAATAACACAACTTTTAAAGCTGTTTGAAATAAAAATGTTACAATATAAGATGAATAAAACAACATAACCACTTATGTTTATTAATATATCAAAGGATAATCAATTTTAATACTAAAAAATAATAATAATAGTCTATGTTAAATAAATGCCTAAAATATTATAAGAGTCATTTCTCATTAAAAACGTCTTTGGAAGATTGTAGTATAGAATATCAACTGTTTAAAGATGAATCATAAAGGCTTAATAATATTTAAATAAAAAATAAACAAATGGATTCATTGCTCAGGGATCCATAAAAAGTTCTCTTGCTGGAAGTGACAGAACTGGGATTGAACTATGAATTTTGAGATCCAAAATCCAATATTTAACTTCCTAAGATTTTGAATTGAAATATTATTATCTTTGAATATAATTAACAATTGTCTCAAGACATTGCTTGTATCATGAGGAACTAGCCTAAAATGCTTAAATGAATTATAAGATCAAGAAAATAAATAATATAGTCATCAAATCACGGCAAAACTATTCCATGTTTTACAGTTAAAAAATCCAGTCTTGTTGATAAACATTTTTTAGTGATCACTAACAGGTGAAAAACTGTAAACAATCAATTTCTGCATTGGTCCTCACTATTCAATGACACTACTATTTCAATATTATGCATTCACAATAGTTTCAAAATGCCAACTTTAATATAAATACTTATATTATGAGACTCTATATAAACTGTTTTGATAGATGTGTTTTGGTTTTTGCAGTTATTTATTTTGTTTACTTGAGTGCCTTTGGATGCAATCCATATTTCCCTTTCCTTAAACACTGATAATCAGTTATTTGCATGATTTAATAAGTAGAGTGGGAGATCGTGGAAATTTTAGTGCTCAAAATTTTTATCAATCCAAAGCAATCATTTATTCTTACTATTGATTTCCAATCACAGTGGATTCTAGGGTGTTTCATTTCTCATCCTTAATGAATTCACTCATTATAATAAAAATGTTGCTAAGAACCAATATATTGACCCTTTCTAAACTTCTACATTGACGCCACTTTTCTATCAAATATTCATTACTACTTTCTCATGGTTTGATGCATAAACAACAATGTTAAACTGGTAGAAATAATATTTCATTTCTATTTTTCATAATGCCAGAAATATAACGTTAAAATGATATGTGTTCTTATTATTCTGTCTAAATCATATCAGAATAGAAAGAAAAATAAGCATAAAATGAAATGAAACAATGATTGTCATGAATAATAGACAGTGAATCATACAAATCGGAGCCTGAAAGACTTATTCTTATTGCATATTTTAGTGAGTGATTAACAACAATGATTAATAAAATTAATTTTCAAATTGCATACAGCTTATAAATTGTTCCATATTATTCTTTCTTCATAAAGGCATATAACCTAAGAATATGAACTTTTGATTTTGGTCTAAAAATAAACCGTTTTATTTCATATTACATCTCATATCATATCTCTAGTTTCTCTTTTCGTAATACAGACACTACATTATGAAGTAGAACTATTCATCTTTCTACATATTACTTCAAAGACCGCAATAATATATATATACAAACAATAGTTAATAAACGATGCGATAATTTAGAATAATTCCAATTCTAAGAATGTAATCTTATTTTTAAGAATTCAATGCTGCCATTTTTTACTTAAATCTTATTTGTTTTCTTAGATAAATTTATAAAAGAACCTTGAAAGTTTGGATATTTTTTTTAATCACAAATTTCAATAAAAATTGGCTTTTCACTTTATGAAGTTAAATTCAAATAAAATATTTATTCAAGATTAAAGAAATCCTTCAGGTAACCTTATTCTTTACTGAGCTAATGCTTTCTAATGCAATCCGCTAATACTTTTCTTAAAAGATAGGAGCCAAACAAACAAGTCTTCTTTCTCCGTCCTTCTTACTTTACTGCTTTTTTTTTTTTATTTAAATAAAAGTGTTCTCTCAAATCAATTTTCGAAAAATGAAAAAAGACAGTTTTTTATATATATATATAATGAGAGTTGTAAATCAGTGTTAAACCTTTCTGAAGACGACAGACTGAAAATAGTTTGTATAGCTTGGAGCAGCTCTTTATGGTGAAATGAAGATTTTATAGTGCAGAAATCAAATGCGATTGCTTGCATTTCCTCGACTTCTATGCTCAAATTTTGCTAGAGGGTTTAGACAGTGGAGCAGTTAAACTAACTCTTTTGCAGATTAGGAAAAAAAATATTGTAAAATTATTTAAAGAAAAAAAATTAAAAAAGCATATGATTTGAAATTATTACTTTTCCCCTTAATTTTTACATTATCTAAAAATTTATATTTTAAATAAAAAATATATGTTAAAATATTACAAAAATATATATTCTTTAACATATATATATATATTGTAGGACCTCGTAGCATAATGATCAATGGTTAGCATATCTACCTGCCATTGGTGTTTGAGTTCAGGTGGAACTTTGGATTTTTTTCCAGATTACATATAAGATTGATAGTATTCTTATTGGAAGTTAATTAATAGTCAACCCAGTAATCATTTTTTCTGAACGTATTTCAATCAAAAAGTTTTCATGTTTTAAAAAAACTACTCTAAATAAAAACAATTTGATATATAACATTTTGTAGCAATTAATAATTTCTTTTAAATCTAAATAAAAAGAGATCCAGTATTATTGGAATTAACGTTTAAAAATAAATTTAGATTAGCAGATTAATGTTGATTTAAATTAATCAATTAATTTATGAAAGACAGGTTAAAAACAAATTAGCAGATTATCAGTTTAAAAAATACCACAGATTAAACGAAACTAGATTAATTTGGAAGAATAATGCATTCCAAATTTATGAATATTACTTTGATCAGAAAGAATTTAATTAAGAATAAAATAGAACATTCTAAGGGGTTTTTTCTTTGGTGGGAAAGGGAACTTTTGGAGAACTAGGAGCCATGATTCCAGTTAAGTTTTCTTGCTAGAGGTGCCAAAAAGACTTTAGAAACATAAAGAAAAATGCAGATTGCACAGACTTTACATATTTTTTTTAGGCCTATGACTTTTTTAAACTTGCTGACAGAAAAATTATTATATTAGATTATATATTCCAATTATAGATTTGTAATTAAGCATTGTATTCAGCATTGATTTTGGTCTCATCGGGTTATTACTTATATATGTGAATGTTTATTATAGTAAATAGAGGGATTTGAACCTGGGATTTTAGTCTATATTCATCCTCCATTCCTCTCAAACAACCAACACCCATACAATGAATAGATGAATTATATATGTGAATGCTAGTTGAAGGTTAATTAAAATCTGCATAGGCTTTATGGTCTATTAGCAAAAACATTACATGACATTATTATGTTGAATAAAGTTGTTAAAATGGATTCACCACACACAAAATTAAAAGGAAACAGTCTACAGCAATGATGTGTGACTTATGAGTTATGACCTCTGAAGGGGTACTGAAAGACTTTTTGGGGTCATGAAATTATCAAGATATTTTTCCATAACACTAAAACATTTTAAAATAAAACATACAACCATGAGAACTTAAGAATAAAAGTACATGGTATATGAATATCAGACATATTATAATGCTAAATGTAAGTATTGCACAATTCAAAGAAAGTTGTCTTAATCTGAGGAGCTAATCTTCAATCACCCGAATAAAAGATATATAATTAGTACTCATAATTTATACAAAGAATTGTCTAATATTTAATTTTCATTTTAATTAAATAACCATTTTGAGAAAAGCATTCACTATATACTACTTATATTAAATTAAATAGCAGCTCAACATGGTGCTTGAATAAGCAAACCCTGAAATTTCTGGATCATGTTAATCATTATGTATACATATATACAAATTTAAATGCAAATCTTTAACTGTAAATATAAATATATATTAATCCAACATCTAAGCTTTTAATTGTTATGGATAATTAATTTAATAAAATAAAGTAAAACCAGCCCACATTCAAAACTGGAATACCATATTGAAGATAAGAACATCATTTATATAAGTACATAAAAAAAATCTCCATTATGTAATATTTATTAATTTAAAATTATTTTTTTTTACAATAAAAAGGTAATTATAGTAATTTAAGTTAATGTTTATAATGTCATTTTATTAATATAATTTAATTTTTATATATAAAATCTAAATGTAGAATTAATTTTCCCATTAAGTTAATTAAAAATGTTTTATCATTATTTTAAATGCTTAATCCATTTTCCATTAAGAATTAGAATATACGTAAATCAAACCATTTGAAGAAAAATAATTTTTATGGGTTTGAAACTATTTAAAGCTTCATATATTTGCTAATGCAATGCTGCCAGTGTTTTAATTGAATATAATTATTTTGATATTTTTATTGATAACACATTTATATTCAAGGATTAAAAAAAAAAAAGATAACACGAAATAGGAAATTCAAAAATTCAATTTTTAATTTCTGGAAAGTCCCTAATTAAAACATTTTTTGAATATTTTATTTATTTGAATAAAGAAACATTTCATTTTTTTTTACAATTTTGCTGTACATACATAATCGAATTATCTGAAGATTTCTACATATCTATTTCAGTCCACAATGTTACACTTGTTATAAATATTGTAAAATTAGCCTCCACGAGAAAGTGGTCATGAGTGAACCAATACTATTTCTAACAGTTATATATACATGCCTATATAGAATTTATTGTAAGCACTTTTTTCTAAGTGGGGTTATAATTCAATGCCAAATTATGAAGCTGCTAAATATGTTATCTTTAACATAGTTGCATCACTAGTACAAAATATCAAGGCAATTATTCCTACAAATTATTTTAAATCTAATCTTCAATTCATGTGAAAAATAAGAATGTCTAAAAATATTCATTAAGTAGCAGAAGCATAGAACTATATACATTTTATGAGACATTTTGTCACACATTTTTCGATCAAATAGCAGATTATATATTGCATTTTATAAAATATTCAAAAATCCATTGAATAGAATGCATCTACTACCAGCTCAAGATAGTTTCAGACAAACTTCAACCAAAAATCAATTCAATCAAAAAATTATTGTATAAATTGCTTTTTTTAAAAGATCAGAAACAAATTTAATATTCATATTTCAAAGCATTGACCAAGTAGCAAACCCAGGCCAGCTGCTTGGAAGGCAGCTATGCTAACCACTAGCCCACCAACTTTTGATAAAAACAAATTTATTTTTACAAATCCAACAGTAAACCGGGTAAATTTGATATCCCTAAATATTACTGAAATCTTGTCAATACATTTAAGACCACTATGAATCTTGCATTTATCTGTTTCAGAATAAAATTTAACAACCTCTGATTTTCAAATAAACATAAGTATCATCTACATATATAATGTGCCGGACGAAAGATTTTTGTTTCGTATATCCTGACCATGAGGGCGCCACTAGTCCGAAATTTGGAACTAGACATTTATTTTTAAGGGGTTACAGGATATGCGAATCAAATGCGCCGGACTAGCTCAATCAAGCAAATGAGATCTATGTTTTGTTCAGTGAGTTGGAAAGGTAGTAACAGAAAACAAAATCAACTAAGTAGATGAATAAATAAATAATTTTATTAAAAGTATGATTAAATAAACATAAATCTAAATAATAATCTTTAAAGCACACTTAAAATATGTACTACACATACATACGTCAAAATTAAATTTAAATATTTTATATGGCTTTGAGAGTGATTTTTTGTGCGTGAAAGAGTGCAAAATACTGACAGTAGCAGAAGTATTAGTAAGTATTCCGTGATCTCATGTAAGAAAAGGGAGATTAGCTTCCTGCTTATAACCCATAGTTAGAAAAGGTTGAATCTCCGTATTTGAGATTTATGTAAGCTTATGTCGAAACCGAAGAAATGCGAAAGTAGCTTCCAAAACATTAATAATAATAAAAAGAGTATTGAAAGTTATTACTTTCAATCGATTAACCTCCCTCTGAGTGAGACAGGCTAGGAGCTCATGATAAACCTATTGAAAGGGTTAAAACGATTGTACGTGCCCCTAATAAACGAATTGGAAGCTTAAAGAAATAAAACTAAGAACTATTATAAATAAAGTTTCCCAACATAAGGAGAACTAATAATAAAATGGGTCACAAGCCAGAAGTCAATTAAAATAGTCTGTAATATCCAGACTGCTTTCTATAAAAAAAAAAAATGTGAGATTATAAATAAACTACTATCTTACTTACTAAGACTTAAATAGGACGGACAGTAATAGGTTTGAAACTAGCACTCATTAAAAAAAAAAAAAAATCAAGCACAAAGAAATCGAATTACATAAGATATAACTTTAAAAAAAAATCTACATTTTAAAAAGGGAACAAATCTAAGATAACATTATTTAAATTGCAAAATGGGAGGTGCCTTAATAATTTATTTCAATGCTAGTGCACTAGACTTCTTAGGTTAGTCCGTTGCTCTGGATTTACTGATGGTAGGCTTGGGCGAGTTGGTTAGTGTTTTCTTTGGAGCCGGTTCTTATGGCATTGTAGGCAGTTAATGGAGACACAGGACGTCCGAACCTGTCCTGGTGAAAAGCTTAGCACATCATGGTAAAAAAAATATTCTTGCTGTAGGTTTAATGTTCATTCTAGGTAGAATAATTACTGGATCAGCTTTCAGAATATGCAGGAATCGTTCTTTCCAAGTATTTTGGCAGGAATCGTGCAATTCTCCTGTCAGAGTTGGTGTCTGTCTCTTTGCGCTGGTGCAAGTATTCTAGCTGGTGCCAGTATTGAAAGCTAGTCCAAGATAATCCAATGGCCTGATTCAGCCTGTTATATCTGAATCATATCTCTTAAACCAATTACCAAACTTTTTCTTTTTAATTAAAATTTAAAAATTCTCGATCTAGATAACAATAGTTATCTAATTAACGAAATAAATTGCCCTTTACGGATCTAGGAATTAACTAATGAAAAATTCTTTTCTTTTTGTTTTCTTTCTTTTTAATTAGCCTTATCAATCTAAATCCCCAAATCTGAAAAGCAATCTATTTGTACACTTTACTTTTACATAAATTTAACAAAAAAAAAATCTTAGTTTTCTTTTTTTCAAAATTAAAATTAAAAACCAAATATAACTGTGGTATTAAAATATAATTCCCACGCACATATATATATTTATTTGTACAAGCATTAAAAAAAAACTTTTAATCAAGTTTTACAAACGAAACCTTATATAAAAATTTATTTTATTTTCTTCACCCGTATAAAACTATAATTTTTGTAATGGTGTCTTAAACATCCATTACAACTGCCTCTCCGTCATCACAAAAAAAAAAAAAAAACTTAGTTGGCTTTGCTCTGCCTACCACTAACCCGTTTTCTCTAAGTTTGTTCTCACTTTAAAAAAAAAATCAAATCCATCTGACTACCCTAATGAATACTATTTTAAATCATTTGTAAGTAACATAAATTTTCAGGAATATACTGGCGATCTATTAAAATAACTATTTACAACAAAGTAATACAACTACGATTTACACTATACTTTTTATTAAATAAAAACGAACATAATTTAAAATATTAAACTCTAATATTGTTTACCACACACATATATAGTTGTAATTATATAATATTATTTACAAAATTCATTCAGGCTTATCACCTATGTCGAAATAAATTTCTATTCTCAACTTGTAGTCCAATTACAAATCCTTTGTGGTTTTTTTTTTTTTAGCATCATGTCCGATCAATATCACTTACGCTCGGTCAGGCGGTTCTTTCTTTATTCTTACTGACTCTCTAATGTACGTTCCTTTTCCCATTCTATCTATTCCTTGTTTATAATTTATTGCCTTGTCTCTTTCTCGTTCTGTTTTATCTTGTAGCTCGTATATCTTACGACCCTTTAGCCAGGCAAAATATATTTGTTCAATGTGTCCCACTTTAGTACAGCCCACCTCGTTAATAAGAAATGGAATGAATCCCTCTTCTATAGTCTTTTCAAATAAAATTGCTCTATAGATAGCTTTTATCTCTGCCTTAAAATCATACTCCTTAACTTTTTTCTTAACTCTCTTCTTTTCAAATTCATATTCACAACCACTAGATATTTTCACCAATTTATTTTTAGTTTCTTGCAGAAACTCTTTTACGTTATTCTCTGTCTTTTGATCCGCATTTTCTATCTCATCACCTATCTGCATGCAATCTCTACCAACTTCTACCTCTATTTCTATCTTGCCTGTTCTAACGCTATCCTGTTCTAATTCATCTTTCATGTCTTTTGCCTCTTCCTTTACTATTTCAACTTCCTGAACCTCCTTGTTCGAATCTTTCTCTATGGCGTCTATAGCTGCCTGATTTTTGTCAACTGTCTTCAATATTTGCTGTCTCATTCCTTTCATTTCTGCTCTCAGCTCCCCCAGTATTGTTTGTTGACTCTGTTTTATCTCTATATTTTTTGTTTTGTTATATTTTGTTTCATTTCTATTATCAACTTCATCATCATCTTCATCATCATCTGTGTCTCGCTCTCTTCTTTTTCTACTATCTGGGGGTGTTTAAATGAAACTGGGCTCTCTTTCCAACCTGCCTCTCTATCGCTTTCTTCTTTAGCTTCCATTTTCAAAATAAACGTAGCTCCGTTAAATCTATTTTTATTATTATTCCAAATTACCAACTGAACTTTTCTTTTAAATCTGTTTATTAACGTTTTTTTTTTATTTATTTAATCTTCAACAGCTAACTTTATTTTTTTTTACAAAGCAAATTTAAACTATTTACTTTTTTAAAAAAAACTTTACGAACATCGAACTAATTAATAAACTCTTTTTGAATATCAAAACATTAAATACGGACAGATCCGAAACTACCTGCATCTTTCCATCAACTTCTATTCTACCACTAACTTTATTTCACCTATTTTCGCCTACTGTTTCTGTTTATTTTTCCCAATCACCCGAACAAAACATCTCACGTAAAGTTTTAATATCGGCTCCCACGTTTGGTTGCGCCAAAAATTACTATAGCTATGTGCCGGACAAAAGATTTTTGTTTCGTATATTCTGACCATGAGGGCGCCACTAGTCCGAAATTTGGAACTAGAAATTTATTTTTAAGGGGTTACAGGATATGCGAATCGAATGCGCCGGACTAGCTCAATCAAGCAAATGAGATCTATGTTTTGTTCAGTGAGTTGGAAAGGTAGCAACAGAAAACAAAATCAACTAAGTAGATGAATAAATAAATAATTTTATTAAAAGTATGATTAAATAAACATAAATCTAAATAATAATCTTTAAAGCACACTTAAAATATGTACTACACATACATACGTCAAAATTAAATTTAAATATTTTATATGGCTTTGAGAGCGATTTTCTGTGCGTGAAAGAGTGCAAAATACTGACAGTAGCAGAAGTATTAGTAAGTATTCCGTGATCTCATGTAAGAAAAGGGAGGTTAGCTTCCTGCTTATAACCCATAGTTAGAAAAGGCTGAATCTCCGTATTTGAGATTTATGTAAGCTTATGTCGAAACCGAAGAAATGCGAAAGTAGCTTCCAAAACATTAATAATAATAAAAAGAGTGTTGAAAGTTATTACTTTCAATCAATTGACCTCCCTCTGAGTGAGACAGGCTAGGAGCTCATGATCTACCTATTGAAAGGGTTAAAACGATCATACGTGCCCCTAATAAACGAATTGGAAGCTTGAAGAAATAAAACTAAGAACTATTATAAATAAAGTTTCCCGACATAAGGAGAACTAATAATAAAATGGGTCACGAGCCAGAAGTCAATTAAAATAGTCTGTAATATCCAGACTGCTTTCTATAAAAAAAAGAATGTGAGATTATAAATAAACTACTATCTTACTTACTAAGACTTAAATAGGACAGACAGTAATAGGTTTGAAACTAGCACTCGTTAAAAAAAAAAAAATCAAGCACAAAGAAATCGAATTACATAAGATATAACTTTAAAAAAAACATCTATATTTAAAAAGGGAACAAATCTAAGATAACATTATTTAAATTGCAAAATGTGAGGTACCTTAATAATTTATTTCAATGCTAGTGCACTAGACTTCTTAGGTTAGTCCGTTGCTCTGGATTCACTGATGGTAGGCTTGGGTGAGTTGGTTAGTGGTTTCTTTGGAGCCAGTTCTTATGGCATTGTAGGCAGTTAATGGAGACACAGGACATCCGAACCTGTCCTGGCAAGAAGCTTAGCACATCATGGTAAAGAAAATATTCTTGCTGTAGGTTTAATGTTCATTCTAGGTAGAATAATTACTGGATCAGCTTTCAGAATATGCAGGAATCGTTCTTTCCAAGTATTTTGGCAGGAATCGTGCAATTCTCCAGTCAGAGTTGGTGTCTGTCTCTTTGTGCTGGTGCAAGTATTCTAGCTGATACCAGTATTGAAAGCTAGTCCAAGATAATCCAATGGCCTGATTCAGCCTGTTATATCTGAATCATATCTCTTAAACCAATTACCAAACTTTTTCTTTTTAATTAAAATTTAAAAATTCTCGATCTAGATAACAATAGTTATCTAATTAATGAAATAAATTGCCCTTTACAGATCTAGGAATTAACTAATGAAAAATTCTTTTCTTTTTGTTTTCTTTCTTTTTAATTAGCCTTATCAATCTAAATCCCCAAAACTGAAAAGCAATCTATTTGTACACTTTACTTTTACATAAATTTAACAAAAAAAATCTTAGTTTTCTTTTTTTCAAAATTAAAATTAAAAACCAAATATAACCGTGGTATTAAAATATAATTCCCATGCACATATATATATATTTATTTGTACAAGCATTAAAAAAAACTTTTAATCAAGTTTTACAAACGAAACCTTATATAAAAATTTATTTTATTTTCTTCACCCCTATAAAACTATAATTTTTGTAATGGTGTCTTAAACATCCATTACAATAATGATTACCAAATATATCAATATAGTAGTGGAATTAAAAAAGCTACTAGTAAATATATATCATAGCTGGAATCTTTACACAAAAGATTCTTTTATAATGTTTTCTAATAGTAAGTTGAGTGAAAGAAATCCCTATGTAAAAAAAAATATAAAGAGTCAATGATACTATATTGTAGCCTTTGGTTTATTTCATCTATAAACCAATTGTAAGAAAAAGAAATAATTGTAGGCAAAAAAAAAAAATTTTTTTTTTTTTTTTTAAATGTAAAAAAAGTTAAAAAGTTTTATTTGAGAAATCAATAACTATATAGCTCAAAAGTAACATCTATAGAGATACAGTTTGTGTTTGTATAAAATATAGCTAGCATTATTTAATGCAGGGGGGATGATTGATTTTTTTGTATGCTGCTAGAATAATTTACGAATATGATAATTGAGAAATAAATATTTATATGGCTAAGATAAAGTCTTTATGAATTTTAATGTCTATTACTAAAAAGTTGGTGAGAATTAGAATTGAATTGATTATCAGTAGCTTTAGTTTAACAGTTTCTTTTCAGGAGAAAAGGCTTAAAATTATAAGAAATTATAATTGATATTATGCTTGTAATTATAAGAAATTATAGTAGATATTTTGTGTTCATGTAGTCTGAATAAGCAGTTTTCTGTTTCATGCTCTGCATATGTAGGTGTGTGTGAATACAGATATATGGGTTTGATTTTTTTCTTTCCTTTATAGAAATTGACATAATTTTCTATATTATTTCATGATAAGTGTGGAAAAGGGAAAGATAAGTGAATCTTTTCTAATTTATTATTTCTAGCTCGAAAATGTAAATCTAAATAAGAAATTATTTAAGTAAAAGGAATGTAGCATTTGTTTTACCAAAAAGTGTCAGTAAGCTTATCTTTTGATTAGATTTTATTTTAATTGCTTTTCCATAAATTAACCGATAATGTGTTAACCAAAAGATGTGGTTTAGGATAAGAAAAGTTTTCAAAATTGACAAGTAATAAATGGTTCAATTGTTCATTCTGAGGGAAATTTTGATTAAGATTTGAGAGGAAGCACCTGGAGAGGGAGAGGTTAACAGATATTTTTTCTTCCCCCTCCTTGGGAATATAAAAGGGGAGAGAGAAAATGAATAGTGGAAACTTTTTCTAATTCAGAATGAGAAAAAAGAACTTTTGCTAATTCAGAATGAAGGGGCGAACTCAATTAATTTATCTCTGAAGGTTTCTCTAAAATTTTTTTTTAGTTTTCTTTCTCAGAGTTTAATAATGTGTGTAAGTTTACAGTATAACCAAAATATGAATTTCTAATTCACATATAAGTGGTGCACATTTTTTCTCCCTCAAGTCAATTATGAAGAAATCAACTTTTAATAAGATATTCTATGCTTAATGCCACAATCTGTCTATTTGGCTTATTAAAAATTCATGTAAGGAGAGAACTATCAAACTTTTGTAGGATATTGAAAGACCAGTTCATATTGCAATAATTATTTGGCTGGTTAAAATTCGTTTGAAGAAACCGCATCAAACCTCTGTATGATGTTTAAGAGCTAATTCATGTTTGATAATCCGAATCTACTTGTTGTCTATATTTTGAGCCTTAAAATGGAAAAGAAGAAGAAAGGAGAAATAAATGAATTCAAATCCAGGAAGAAACTCATCAAAGTGGAAGGTAATCAACAGAACTCTTTTTAAAATTTATTAATTATCCTGTAGCTACATTTTTGTCTATTTTGATTCAAATAACTGTCTGTGCATTTTTATATACATTTGAGTAAAAATAACTGTCTGTTCTGTGCATCTATATAGCTATCTCCAAATAAAATGAACTGAATACAGTAATTAATTGATGGACAATCAAAGGAAAAGACATTGGAAAAAGACTATTGTAATGTTTGATATTTATTCTTTATTTCATCTTGTTTATATAATATGTCATTTATTCTTTATTTCATTTTGTTTATATAATATGTCACATGTTTAACCACTAGATTATATTAATTTAATTTTTTTTATTTGTTTTTAAAATGTTTAAAGGAAAAAAGGAAAAATGATTTTGATCCCATTGAAGTATAAATGCTTATGTAAATTTAAAAAAGAAAAGAGAGAAATGATATAAAATATTTTTTTATTCTTAAAAATTTTTTTTATTTGTGCTTAATATTAGATATAAAGAGTGGATTGGATGGTCATGTGAAAAACCATAATTATGCTATAAATGTTGATGATCTGTTATTAATGTAAATATTAGGTGTATGTTGTTGGCTTGACTGTTTAAAATTGAAATAATTCATATATGTTTTGATTCGGGATCTGGTTAGTCTTTGTCATTTATCTAGACTGTAATCGATGTATGTGTGGGCATATATAAAGCTATAAATGCTTGTCATTACTGAGGTAAAGTTATTCTACCACCTCATAGATGGAAAATGGCTGTCTCATGATTTATTTACTATGGCACTAGAAGATGACTGATTTTCACTCCATTTATTTTGTTGAGATAAGGAATTATTAATAGAGTTATTGTTGAGTTGTAGAAAATGTTTTGCACACCTATATAGAGAGTAAGTGTATAGACAAGAGCTCTTCACATGATTCTAGGTCTCAAGAAAAGACCTCTCTCTCTGGCTAAAGCAAACAGTTCAAGTTAGGAGTTTTTTTTTTTTTTAATTTTCCTTACCAAGATGCTGATGTGTGCACATTATAAATACTGCATAGTGATGTGAGATATGAAGAGTGTTTTTCTTATGTGGGACAGAATAAAAGTTGCCCTGACAGGATGAAAATTCAGTCAGATGAATATGTGTTGATGGGGAATGACAAACATTTTAATTTAGAAGTTAACCATTGGTCGATTTTTGTGAAGGATGGTAAATTGAGAATCATCAAGCTAGGGCAGCATGCTGACCTATCAAGATATATATGGTCAAAAATGCAAAGATCTGACAGGCATGAATGTAAAAGTGTGGGTTTTTGAATTTAAACCCATCTGCAAGATCAGTAGGGGATTTTTCATGGCATATCATCCTTCTTCATAAGAAATGTAAAAGTTATTGCTTGTTGAAATGATTTAGAAATTGATGATTATTTATCATTGCTGGTTAGAATAATTGAAACAAATAAATTATTTTGGAATAGTCCAAGGATAATGTTTACCATAAAAAGGGGGAGTAGGAATTTATAGGTTTTCTTAATGTTAAATATGGAATTCTGATTCCGTGCGTAAGCGTTTGTTATTTTTTTTTATTTTGATAAGTAAATGGGTCAAAACAATGAATAAGTCATTCAGAAAATTGGTTAATTTCGATATGTATTGATATTATAAATATTAGTCTTTATTAGATCTGAATCATATATTTGAGTGTAACAATAGTATATTTAAGTGGTTTTATTTTTATTTTCATCATTATTGTTAATGTAATAAAATTTTATTATTGTAATAAAATTACATTGTGTCTTGTGTTTTGATGTTTCAAAGATCTCCAGAATCTACATCCAGCACCTATATCTAAAGTAATATTAGTTCATATTTAAATTTAATTATTCATTTTTATATTGATAATTTATTTCCACAATCGATTTGCAGTAGTCATTATTATATTGTTTCCATATTCAATTCACATAATTCATTTTTGTATAAGTCACTTTTATATAATTCATTTTCATATAATTTATCTTCATATTTTATTTGCATAATCTAATTTTATGATTTATTTCTGCATTTTACTTTCATAAGTAATTTTTGATCGATTTATATGATTAATGTCCATGTTTTACTTCCATAGTTTACTTTGGCAAAATATGATAGATTTAAAATTATTAATTAAAATTTGGTCAATAGATTAGTTATAATAGAATAAAATGATAGGGAATAGTTAAGTTAAGTTTAATAAATTTAATCTTTTGGTTCGTTGTAATGTTGTGAATATTGGGAGCAGACATAAAATCCCTTTCCTGCTCTCGGTGTTTAGAGTGATTCCCACTAGTAAACTCATATTAAAATTTATTTTAACATATTTGGGATCATATCCATTACAATGTAATCACTTATAAGGGCACCTCTTGGCAGATCTAGACCTTGAGAAAGAGCAGTTCGATTATTAGTCTAAGAGCTAGTTTGGAAGTCAAGTAGCATATTATAATAAAATTATTATATTATTATTAAATTAGGGATCATGAATTGATAGTTGATCAAAAGATATATGTGTGTTTTGAGAAATAAGATTAGGGATTCTCAGATTAGAGAACATAACACAGACATTCCATGTTATATAACTGTAGCTATTAAAAGTGATAGATGCTGAGAACGAAAAATAAAGCAATGGAATTAAATGGGGAGGATTTATTTATGATAATTTTTACCTTGTATTAAATTAAATAATAATTTTATATTATGAGCATAAATTATGAATTCTCTGCATCGATTACTGATTTATTTCCAGTCATATATAAATGAGAAATGTATATAATATTTTCCGTAGTTACCACCCGAGATCAGATATTTATAATAAAGTTGTGGAAAAAAGTTATTACATTATTATAAAATTAATAATAAATTTATCATAAAATATTTGCATGACTAATGCTAGGTTTGAAATTAAGACCACACAGATTGAATGTTTTTTATCAATATTGTTTTTTTTAAGAGACGATTTAATTACTTTCTCCATTATTTTCTATAGTCCTAAATGTGTCTAATGATGATGATCGCTGGTGGGTATTATGATTTATAGTTGCAATTTGGCACCCGGGTATACTTGATCTTATTGTTAATATTAATAGATAAACACACTAGCCATCCCTTGTTTGATCCTAAAAGTTAATATTAAATTCAATTGACTAGCTACTTGAAATAAATGAGTTTGTTGAGGTTAAATAAGTTAAAGATTGCGCTGAGGAAAGTTGAGGTTACAATATATACTATATTGTCAAATTTTTACACTTCATTTTAGAGAAAAACAAATAATAATAAAATTTTAGTATACCCATATTCAAATATTACACATTCAGTCTGTATCCTCCCCATCCCTCTTCTGTGTATTTAAATGAACTAGGTTCTATACTTGAGAGATCAGAGTCACTTAAAATTAACATAGGCATGACAATAATATTGGCACCATCAGGGATTTGGGTGTTCCATCAGCAAATTTTCAATGGTATGGATCACTGAAAAGTTGGAGGATAAAGTAGATTAAAGCTGTCCATTAAAGTTTGAAGATTTGCTATCTTAATATATATATATATATATATTGTATCTTATATATATATATATAAATGGTACATATATATATATATATATATATATATATATATATATATATATATATTGTATCGTTTATTTATATATGGTACAAATATATTGGCATTTGGTAAAAGCTAAAAAAAAAAGAGAGTAAACTTAATTTTTTTTTATTGGTATAATTTATTTTCTTAAAAACGTATGGTGAAAGGTAAAATTGTCTTTCATATTTTTTTATGTAATTAGAAATAAAAGTAGAATTGGAGAGAACAAAAGAACTCCAAAAGTAAAAAAATAAGCTAAAAGAAAAATATTTTAGCTAATTAAAGATGGCCAAAGGATTTGATAAAAAAAGAGAACTTTCTAATGTAAATTTTATAAGGAATTACCAGATTAATTAACAACGTATATTTTGACAAACAAAAGGATGTGCAGAAGTCAAAAAACTGGACCTCTAGTATAAAAGGAAGAGGCCAGATTGATCAATGTCTTGTTTCATTTGTTTCTCTATAGTTAGTCCTGGATAACAAGAATATATCCAGGATCGCTCTACGCTGAAATAATTCGGCATGTCGAAGTGAACTGGAACTTCTGCAGACATCGTGCCTGAAGATGTACACCAGAAAAGCCTTCATGACCGACTAGGAGAATAGGCCACAAGATCAACTAATAACCAATGGCCGAGCCCATTCTAACCCAAAAAACTATGCATAGTAAGCTACAACTTTTTCACTAAACTTACCGGTAAGCTATGACTCTTTATTATTCCCAATTGTGACTAAATTGTCATCAAACCATTTTACAAATATAAGCTTATAATAGAATCCCGATAGAGACTTTAATTTTCGTGCTCAAGGAACTTTCTTTTAAAT
The DNA here is from genome assembly GCA_028023455.1 of Epiperipatus broadwayi. Taxonomy (NCBI): domain Eukaryota; kingdom Metazoa; phylum Onychophora; class Udeonychophora; order Euonychophora; family Peripatidae; genus Epiperipatus; species Epiperipatus broadwayi. Next base: position 10,738,723 of record JAQFVV010006222.1, read on the forward strand.
AACATTTATACAAGATCTTGGAAATGAATTGTAAAAAGTGAACATTATTGAGTTGCTTTAATTATTTTGTTTAATGGTTATTTTTTTATTAATGTATTCATGTTTGGATTAGCATGTGTTCTCTCCAGTTTATTTAATTAGCAATTTCATGTTAAATATTTTTTTTTGTTTGTTGAAATAAAAGAGATTTTACTTTTATCAATTTTCATTTGTACATTATTAATAATATTTATTAGCATTTATTATTAAATTTATTATTAGTTTAGTAAGATTTAAAAATGTAATTTACCTTTGCCAATATGTTTAATAAGTTCCAGGAATAATAATGATACTTAGGAAATAATTCTAATTCACGGTAAAATATAATTACCGATTATTTTAAAAAAGACATTTTTCTTTTTAATTTACGAGTTATGATATGTTTGACGCAGAATCAGTGAGTCTAATTGACTCTGGTGCCCTCATTTATAAATTAAAAGCTGATTCAGCTCACAATTGTAATCGTAACAATTCTAGGCCGAGTTGATCAGGAAATATAGTTATGTTTTTAGAAATAGAAATACAACTTTTTTCTTTTTGACATAACTTGATCAACTCTCACTCATTTTATATGTGTAACAGAGGCCTAGCAAGACAGAAAACGTTACAATATATATATATATATGTGTGAAATAATAATCTAGACCAACTGATGAGTGCTGATTTAGCATAAAATACATATATGGGAACTAATTTATCTTTTTCACATGTGTGTAGTCATGTGTATCAATTGTATGAGGTAGATTGGATAGCTGAAGGGAGCTTGATAGTCTGGATTCAAATACCCTATAATTAATAAAAATATGTTTACTTTTATAATTTTTTTTTTTAAGTATGAGAACATCATTATCAACTCTTGGAAATCATAAGAGCAATATTCTGTCTATTCATAACATTTTTCACACAGTTAATTTAATTAAATATATGACTGATTTTTCCATACATTTAAATTATATCATCATCATCATCATTTTCAATCATTAGCAATCCACTACAGGATAAAGATCTTTCCAAGTTTTATCCAGTTTTACCACTACATAACTTCTCTTTTCCACATTACAACAAAAAACTTATTTCAGCCATTCATCTTATGTGCAATCTCTTTTTAGGTCTTTTACAATCTCTTGGGATGCAATATAAAATTTCAACTATTAATCTATTATTATCTTATTTAGAAATATATCCAACCCAACAGTCTTTCAATTCTCTCAATGATGTAATTGATATATCTTTGTTCTCTGACTTAATAATTTTGCTTTTGATTTCTTTTTGTAGTATGAAGTTTCTGCATTGCTCTTCTGTTAAGTATCCAGATTTATAAATAAAATAGTTAAACTACATCTATTAAAAACCTTCCTTTTTCAAGTACATAACCATATGTCTTTTTAATATGAAGTTATTTCTATCAAAAACACCCAATTTAAGTTTAATTTCATGATTAATTTTTCCATTATATTTCCATCTGCATTAATAACGTGGCTAAAATATTCATAACAATAAACTTCTAATTCAATCTTACTTTTATTCTTATAAAAAAGCCACTGAAAATTATTTTAGCCTTTTATGTATTTATCTTTAGTCCCATTTCTTACTTTCACATGATAACATTTCTTGGAGCTTCTGAAGCACTGATTTCAAAAACAACAAATATCATCAGCAAGATATAGATGACTTATATATGCTCTATTTATTTTTTTATTTCTTTAGATTTGCATTTTAATCTGCAAAATACTTCTGCTGTAAAAAACTATTAGAGATATAGAATCACTCTATCATATAATCTTACCAACGTTAATCTTATTAGTGTATTATGTCATCTGATCACTGTTGCTGTATTTGGATAAATATTTATTTAATTATATAAAACTAAAAAAATTAAATCCATTATGTAGTTTAAAGATTTGTATTAGAATAAGCTTTTTTAGCTGTTCCTTTTTATGTGGTATATAAATATTTACAACTTTCCATTTAACATTTTTTAATTTTATCTCTTAACATTGTCTCAATTATTGTTAAATTATTAATATCACAAACTCTTGTTAATTTTTAAATGATTTGTAACATTGCAAGATTTTCTTCTTTTTAATGAAAGTTTTCATCCAGTCACATACATGCATAGACTATGGAGCATAAAGGTTTGATCTATATAACCTAACAAATAACCAATCAGTATAAAAAAATAGAAAATAATATATTTCTGAAATATGATTAACCTGAATTTTCAGTTAAATGCTTTTTTGAAAATTTCATTACTTACAGCATAGCTCTAAACATTTCAGAAATACCAATCTTTCTAGCACATCATATTACTGTATTATTTAATACATCATAATCATTTTCACTTTAAACCATTATGCATATAATCCAGGATTAAAGTTTCTTAAAGTATAATACAGTTTCTCTGATCCATAGTTTCACTGTTCTACATCATTTTAGTAAATTTCTTATCTATTCACCCCACAATTGCTCTTTTTATAGATCTTTTGCAATCTGTCAGAATCTAGTTGTTATTCTATTGTCATTTTATCTAGTAGTATGCTCTATCCAATTTCAGGATATCAATCTTATTTCTTTGTTTTCTCGCTCACATATTTCGCTTCTGATTATTTATTTTTGTTTCCAACAACATTTCTTCATAATTTACAGTGTACACTGAATTTTCTACTAAGAGTTTATGCTTCAGATCTATAAGTAATATTGATAAAGCATATGCATATTTTCTTTCTTATGTTGAATTATTTCTATCAAAAGTACTTCAAGTTTAATATTGTGACCAATTTTTTTTCATTATATTTTCACATGTATTATAAAGAGACCAAAATATTTATTATAATAAATTTTTAATTCATTACTATCAATTTTTATGTTCTCTTTTCTTGAAAAGTAATTGAATGTTGCTTTAGTCTTTTTCTAGAAATTATCCTTAGTTCTAATTTTTTGTTTTTATCTGAGAGAACCTGCAATATTTTTGAAGCTCTGAAGCATTATTTATAAAAACAACCACATCTTTTGAAAAATGTAAATGTCTTAATTTTTTACTATTTATTTCTTTAGCTTCCCATTTTAATCTACAAAACTGTTCCTATAAAGTTGCTGAAAAATTTTGAAGATATATAATCATCATGCTATATATCCTTGTTAATCTTGTGAATGTCATCATGTGATATAATCACAGTTGTTGCATTTTGAGAAATATTATTCAGAATTTGATAACATCATTGATTTGGGTGTTCACGTTTCAAATAATTTAATTACTATTGAAATGTTATTATAGTGGATTTGAACCGAGACTTTCAAGCTCTCCTCAGTTTATACAATCTATCTCTACAATCATTACACATGACCACTCACATACAAAAATGATAAATGATCTCCAATATACATATTACATACTGAAAGAGCACTCATAAGTTGGCCCAGATCATCATCACCCACACACATATATAATCAGTGATCAGTTAATATTAAGGTAGCAAATCTTCAAACTTTAAAGACAGGCTTCACTCTACTACATCTTTCAACTCTTCAACAATTCATACCATTAAAAATCTGATGATGAAATGCCAAAATCCCTTGATGTTACAAATCACTCTGATTGCTCATGTCTAAAACTCTGTTCATGTAAATACAGGTAAATTTATATCCCTGGAGTTTTCGGATGTAATTATAAAGGATTTGAACCCATACTTTCAAGCTCCCTTCAGCTATCCAATCTCATACAACTGATAAAATAACCACACACATGTGAAAAAAATAAATGATCAATATACATTTTTCATGATGAACTAGCACTCATTACTTGGTCCAGATCATCATCTTCCACACACACATACAATCACTGTTCAGGAGATGATGATCTGGATGAACTGATGAATTCTAGTTCAGCATGAAATATACATACTGGAGATTGTGTATCTTTTTCATGTATGTGTGTTCATGTGTATCAGTTGTATGAGAAAGATTGGGTAGCTGAGGAGAGCTTGAAAGTTTGGCTTCAAATCCCCTATAATTACAGCTGAAAACTTCAGGATATAAAGTTTACCTGTATTTAAGTATTACAGATTTAGCCTGTATCCTTCTGTGTATTTAAATGGACAGAATTTTATACATGAGGGGTAAGAGTGACTTGAAGTCAACATGGGCATGACAATAATATTGGCAACATTAAGAAATTTGGGAATTTCATCATGTGTGGCAGTAGATGATCTGGACCAACCAATGAGGGTTGGTTCAACATGGAGATTATTTATCTTTTCTACATAGGTGTGTGGTTATGGGTATCAGTCATATGAGATAAATTGGATAGCTGTGGAAAGCTTGAACTGTTCAAATCTGATATATTACATCTGAAAACTCCAACAATGTAAAGAATACAGAGACCTGTACTTAAATATTATTGAAATGTTAATAGAATAAAATTCCATAGTAGAATGTACAAATTCATGGCAGAATGGCAACTCATTTTTATTGATCCATTATATATTTTTTCTTGTATATGGCCTTCAATATTACAATCATTTTTACATTCAGCTTATTATTTTATTAAGTGTGAATTTTAAGTTCTCTGTAGGTGAATTGTAATAATCTCAATGAGGATCTTGCATAGAGGTGACAAAAGACTTGTTTTCCGTTTGCCTTTCTAAAATATCAATATATTATTATTACATTTATCCAATTATTTTTTAAAAATTTAGTATTTAGTTTTATCAATAATTTCTTTATTTCTTTTCCTTTTTTAAAAAAAATATCTATAATAAATCCATTACTTCTTGGAGCTTTTCTATTCTTCACAGATTTAAGAGTGAAACTTATTTCTTACATTCAAAATTTTTTTTAAATACCATAAAATTAAAATTATAAAATTGTTATTATGGCTAATATCTGAAGGCAGATACAATGATTCAGTTTTAAAGTATAATTTATATCATTTTAAAATAATATACAACCAAAAAAAAATATTGTTCTGCAAAATTTTCCTCATAATATTTTTGGTATATATTTTAGGGCATATAAATATATATTATACCACTCTTTATTATTTTATTTTGAACATTATATATATATTTTTCTCATGTGTCATAGCATCAGCCGGGAAGCGAACCCGCTATACCCGGGACAACTGCTTGTAAAACTGCTGTCGCTGACGTCTCGATCACCAATGCTTGACATTATATTTTTTGTTGTCGAAAATTACAGAACCGCAACATGCCATGTGGTTCTAATAGAGTAAATAGATTAAAAATTTTAACATTTTTCTCAAATAATTCTTTTAGATTAATTATTTGCTTGTGAAATACGAAGTTAATTATTGTAGTTGATTTTCTTATTCTTAGTTATTATTTACTTTTTTGTAGAATTTTCCCACATTCTTCATAATATCGTTCTAATTTTAGAAATACTTTGCCATTTATTTTTATTACAAAAATCAAATTCCGATACCAAGAAACTATTTTACATTTTTGAAATTTTGTTCTCATTTATAAGCTCTCTGTGTCACGTCACCCATATTTCTTTTTCCTGTTGTTTTATATATTATGCTATGTAAATATAGAATGTCTAAAGTCAAAATCAATTTTTTTTTATCAGTAATAGTAATTAAATTCAAATTATTGATTTTTAGTATTGTTATTGAATTTATAAAAATTCAATTAATTAATTGAGATTCAGTAGATTATATAGAATAAAAAGTAATTGAATTTTTTTTTTCAAAACTAAATATGAGAAATGTATGTTTAATTGCATTTATCTGTAGATTTTTCTAATAATAGATTAGTAATAAGTAGGCCACTGATTTCAGAATTAATAATACAAAAATAAAAATTCAATTTTTGAAAAGTAACAAAAATTTATAGTCTTTATATATATATGTATAAATTTAGTATCATGCAATTTAAAAAAATTAATATAAATATTGGGTAAAACAATCTTTAAATAGACAGCTTCTCAGAAAGGATCAATAAAAAGAAAGGCATTATCATTAGCTTACCAACTGCCAAAAGCTAAAAGTTTAAACAGTTTTTTTTCTATTTCTGTTTTACTCATTAGTTAATAGATAGATACCCATTTACCAACCAATATTGGATTGTTGATTAAGTAAAAATTTAAAAAAAATTAAATATATCTGGGCTAGGTTTGAACCCACAGCATAACTAAAGACAATCCAATAAATAATTTAAAATTTAGTTTCATTAGTAAATTTTAAAAATACATGTTAATATCTTAACCTTTATCATAGATTCTCGATGTTTATACATATTTCATTACTTTATGTAATATACGTTGTATTTTGTTATTCAAAAACCTTTGGTTAAATTCTAATTTTGGATTCAGAAATTACTGAAATGCATGAAATCTTTCAAACACATATCTGACATTTATAATGGTAGAATGAAAAATATTAAAAAGTTAAACTTTGATGTATTAATATATAGGATATATGAGCACAAACTCTCACACCACCCACTACTCTTCACACTATCTAGTAACACAGATACACCCGAACACATATATATTGAAAAGATAAATAATCACCAATATACATATTTCATGCTGAACCAGCAATCATCAGTTGGTCCAGATTACCATCTCCACACATATATGCTATAAGTGCTCAGATATATATTAGAATAGCCAAACCTCATACTTTAATGGACAGGCCTCAATCTACTCCACCCTCCAACTCTTCAACTGTTCATCCAATTGAAAATCTGATGATGGGATGCTCAAAGGCCACCCTGACACCAAGATTCTTTTCACACCTCTGTTGACCTAAGGTCAATCTGACCCCTCATGAACAAGACATAATCCATTTAATACACATACAAGGGATGGGCAGACATCTCTACTATGTAATAACTGAAACACACAAGCTTTTTATATACCTGTGTCTATATATGTAATATATAGGGTATATGAGCACTGATTAATGTAATTTAAACGAAATTTATAAGTAAATAGTCATTACATAGTTAATTTAATAAAAATTAAATAAATATATTTAAACTCATTACAAGTGACAAAAAAGAGGTGGTGTTTTGTAAAAAAAAAATATTTGCAAAGTACTTGTCTGAAGGTTTGTGATGATGCATTTTGGTATTAATTATATATAAGACTATTTTTATAATCTAATATTAAATATTGAATGTCTTTAGAAAAATTTTATACTTTATTTAAACTTTCCAAATATATTATTCACTTTTTAGTAATAGCACACATATTAGTATATTACACAATATTTCAAGTGGTATTATTCTTTTTTTTTTTTTCATCAGGGATTGCTGGCCTGATCAGTGACTGTACTGCATAGAAATCAAATCTGGACCTTTAGATTCATGAATGTTGAATTTATAATAATATTCTAATCAACTACCTTTGGCAAAATAGCTTAGTTAAAGACCCAATTTTGATTCCCATGCTAATACTGTTTCTGATCAGACTTGAGAAATATTGATTACTATATTTACTGTGAATGTTTAGGTGGTGACTGGTTGGAACTTAATTATATATATATATATATGTCATATTATTATTACTATTTGTGGGATATTCCGTGTAGTGAAAAAGCTAAATGCTGACGTTTCAGTACAATATCAAGTACCTTCCTCAGAGCGTCCTCTTTCTCAAATCATAAGAATGCATGTGAGATTTAAAATCGTTTTTATCATTTTCTTTCTCTTCATATTTAAATTCTATTGGTTGAGAAGTTTTAAAATTTATTTTTTCTTCCAATAGTTTCTTCCAAATGTTGTTAATCTTCTTTAACTCACACCTTTCATTTATGCTCTTGAGCCTTCTTAAAAAACCTCTATAGCTTCAAAGCAGGATATTCTGTGTAGTGAAAAAGCTAAATGCTGGCGTTTCAGTACAATATCAAGTACCTTCCTCAGAGCGTACTCTTTCTCAAATCATAAGAATGCATGTGAGATTTAAAATCATTTTTATCGTTTTCTTTCTCCTCAGATTTAAATTCTATTGGTTGAGAAGTTTTAAAATTTATTTTCTCTTCCAATAGTTTTTTAAAAGGCCCAAGAGCATAAATGAAAGGTGTGAGTTAAAGAAGATTAACAACATTTGGAAGAAACTATTGGAAGAGAAAATAAATTTTAAAACTTCTCAACCAATAGAATTTAAATATGAGGAGAAAGAAAACTATAAAAACGATTTTAAATCTCACATGCATTCTTATGATTTGAGAAAGAGGATGCTCTGAGGAAGGTACTTGATATTGTACTGAAACGTCAGCATTTAGCTTTTTCACTACACAGAATATCCCACAAATAGTAATAATAATATGACATCTTTTATCCATGAAAACATTAGAATATATATATATATATATATAAACTATTACAATACAAAGTTTTTTCAAATAAATTAGTAATTATAAAAATTAAAAAAAGTATGAAATAATACAGTTAATATTATAAAGACCTGCTTTTAAAAATTATTAACATTTTTAACTACTTTTCTAAATCTTTTAAAAATGTTAACATTACAAAAGCATCATTATGACAAAGTATTTATATAATTGATATACATATATACTAATATTTATATGTGATATATTATTAAAGTTGCTTCCAAAGTTACATTTAATCATATTAATTATCAATGGATGCCGAAATAACTGACAAAAATAACTTTCTTTAACTCTATAATGCAATCAAATACTTGAAAAAAACAACAACTTAAAAATGAACTTGAAATGAGAGGAAGGCTCATCTGATGAGTATCAAAAATAATGAGTATAGAAGCATTAACGAATTGACCACAATTAAATAAATATATTGAGAGACTCCTCCATAAAATTAATAATGACTCATCAAGTCAAAATGAAAATGAATATATGAATGCATGTAATTTTGTGTACAACAATGCATAAAAACTAGATTTTATGTTGAAATATTATGATAAAAATGCCTGCAAAATATGCTTTCATGTTACAGTTTTTCATCAATTTTTTTTTAAAAAAAACAACTAAAAGCCTCAGAGGTCTTTTTTGCTTTAATTGAAGCTGTTTCTAATTAGGTTCAAAGTAAGTGCTAAAAGTATTTTATTTAATACATTCAGAAAACGAAAATCATTTATATTCAGATAATAAACATATACTTAAAAAACATTAGAAGAAATTTGTCAATTAGTAATCAATTAATCTTGAAACTTAGATCCATTAAGAATGAAATAAAAAGAAAAGTAACACAGAATGCTAAAATTTTACTCTCTTCTGAATATTTCTTAATTAAATTAAAAATTCCCAACCAATAAAAATATTTATAAGCTTTCAAATAATTAATTTATTTACAGTTTAATCGTGAAGATGTATTAAGCTTTTAATATCAAGTTTCAGGAAAGTATGACATATGATAACTTACTAATGTGATATCAACTAAGAGGCATTAACGTACTAAATGTATGGAAAGTAATATTTATTCTAACTTATAGAATAAAAAAATCCATGGTCATTAAAAAAATCTTAAAAAGTAAACTTTTTTTTTTTGAGAATAAAAGAAGTAAAAAATTATATATAACTAATATTTAAGGAAGATAATATTGTTCTGGTTTTGCAATAGGACCTGTCTATCTCCTGGTTGGAATTTCTATAGATTCCTTTCCGATATTCTCGGCTAAAAATTAAGCCGTCTTAAGAAAAAAAAAAACATTTTGTTAAATTGAAAAAAATAATATTAAATCTGTCAAGGAAGCATATCCCTCTCTATGAACAAAATAAAAATTTAATATTTGCTGATTGTAATTTATATATAATTATAAGATAATATAATCTCCAGCACTGATATCACACTCATATGAATTCTAAACTGTGATTTACCATAATCAAGATGCATTATGAATAATATACATGAAGTTGCTATATTTTGAATCTATTAATACACATATTAATAATGTGTAGTAAGCAAAATGATACTAAATAATGGGTATGGTATCATTTTCATGTGAATTCTAAACTGTGATTTACCATTAATTATGAAATGGTCAAGATGCATTATGGATAATATATATGAAGTTACTAGACTTTGAATCTTCTAATATACATATTAATAATGTGTAGTAAGCAAAATGATACTAAATAATGGGCATGATTCATGTTTCAGTGTTAAATTCATGATTATCATCAAATTCTGTGTTCCATCTGATACATAACACTAGGATATGCTTCATGGGTATAACCTATTTCTGTATTAAGTGCATTAAAATATTTTCTTCATAATAATTAATGGTTAAAGTTATCAATATACCACTCACTATCTATAATATCTGACCAAATCAAAGATCACATGAGTTACTTCTAGATGCAATGGGTCGTGGATTTGATATTCAGATCTGACAATTTTCATATAAAACAATTGAAAATATACTATTTAAATAAATATCAATAAACAATCATTTACACATAGATTCATAATAATATAATTTTTAGTACAATTCCTAATTTCTGTTCTCAAGCAAATATACATTCATTTGCAAATATTTATAAATCCTATATCTAATAAAATTATTATTAATATTCTTTAAATTATATGTTTCTGTTTTAAATTAAATTCCTCTTGATTTATAATTAATGCCTTATCTAATTAAATTTTTTTTACAAACAAAATTATTTTTTTAATAGTCTTATCTTTAAAGTATCTTTTGTTGTTTTACAAGCATGACATGGAAAAAAGATAAATATTCAAAAATACTAGAGTGCATACAGCCTCAAAAAATATCCAAGGTTTATTCCTTATTAACTTTAAAATGTTAATTTTAAAACCAGTGTATAATATAACGGTCTAAGTATATGATCAAGCACTGCTTGTCAACAATAAATCCCCAACCTTTTAATGCATATGTCGATGATGCATAAAAATATAATACATTTATTCAATCATCTTTACAAATTTATCTTCCATGTTAATCTTGGCAAACATTTAAATAACTTCCTTAAGGTAATAATAATTCAAAGAAGTGGCTTTCTTTGGCCTCATTTTTTGTTAAACAATAATCACAAACTTAATGATGAGCTCAGCTACCAGATCCTACCTTGCTCAATAGATTTCTAAATATTTAATCATTCTAAAGGTAGTAGCTTCAGATTCAATCCCTTGATAAACTACATTATACTTTCTTAATCATTTCCCTTCATAAAACCATAAATATAGAATATATTTTAATATAAACAAAGACTTTAATCATTTGCATTTATATAATAAGTTCATACACATAAAAGTATATTTCAATGTGGGTTAGTGCAAGAGTCAAATTTATGTACCAGACAATAAGAATCATATTTAAAATAACAATCTATTAATTAGTTTAATTTAAAATTACAGTGATTATAATGCAGTTATTTTCTTTTAGCAGTCTTTTATTCTAGTTTTTGGGCATTTTTTGTATCTCTAAACATATTTCTACACACATGTAAGTAAAGAGAATTTATTATTATGACTATTATGCATACTAGCTAATTTAATATAATTCGACAATCTAGAGTATTATTACGAAATTCTTTTATTTAATACAGCTCTTTTTATGATTTTTTGTCATTACCCATCTGCATTTGAAGGAAGATACCTTTTAAAAGAAATATACATTTTAATCAATACTAATTTTTAAAAGAATTCTGTAAAAAGAAGAATTAAATATTTGTTTTAATATTCTTTAAAAAAAAAAAAAAAATTAAATGTTAAATTAAATTAAACTGTAATTAAAGTTACTTCTTTTTACTCACTTTAAAAGAAGAAAACAATTACAAAAAACCTGCCGAAATAATACTGTGAATTTTATTATTTTTCCACGAGAATATTAAAAATAATATATAATATAGTTTAAATGTAATTTAAAATGTAACAAACTTTTATTATACCTCTGTAGTTTATAAATAGCTACGCTTAAGCATTGTACTAAGAAGAGTTATTAACAAATGCTTATCTAATGAAGATTAGCGCTTTTGAGGGTGATGTGTGTCCTCATATTCATAGCATTGAGATTTGCATGATTGGGTATATATATAATATATAGGCAGTAAATATATGTAAATTATACGGCCCATTTCTTTGACAGTGAAAGCAAGATTCCTTCCTATTCATGGCATTAGGGTTGTTAGTTATTTGCCAAGCCTCTTTAATTTTCTGCTTATCATGTCACTCGGTACATGCGACATTGGCAGCTATGGCTCAAATGTGGCTCATTGCATTTTAGTGATTGATGAAAATAGACATTTCAGGATTGATTGTGGCTTTGTTGTAGAGGCGTTTGTATTTATTAGCCTGTTTATTGTGGAAAGAGTACAATAGCTTAATCTATGTGTTTGTGAGCAAATTTTATTTGGATTTTTGGCTACATATGCTATGTATGAGAGCAGTTTCCAAGATTATCATTTTTGGGTGGATTTGTTCTTATTTTGTTATAAATTTTTTTGACTCCCTTTGTGAAAACTATAGATTTGAAACCGATCCTATTTACTTCATTTATGTATTGTTTGATGTTGGTTTACTAGCAGCCTTGTACTTGAAAAAGTGGTGGTTTTTATAAAGAAACAATGACAAAATAGTATATTTGTGAGAAATGAGAGAGATTGATTTAGGGTGCATATAACCTCTTATTTCTATAAGGGTAATATACATTTTGTAATATAACTAGCAGTTATCTCCCTGGACCTGGATATCAAGGTATTTTAACTCCCTTTTCTGGTCTTTCAATTTAATTTTCCAAGATAATGCAAATCTAGCTTTGAGGTCTGTTTTAATTTAGTTGATTAGAGACTCTGGGCAGCATATAAATACATTGTCTATGTATTGTGTATATATTAAATTGGGAGTATTGTCTATGTATTTATAGAGAACCTGGTTTTCAATGTTATTAAAGTAAATACTAGAGATAATTGCACCTATGAGTAATCCCATAGGCTATCCATCAGTCGTGTTATAATCTAGCCAGTTAAGACATTCAATTATGAAATTAATTCATATTAGGGAATAATTGGATTTGAGAAGTTCTAATTTTACTATGTTGATAGACTGTTTTCTGTTTATGAAGCCATATAGCTCAGTTATATCAAAAGATACTGTTTTATGTTGGACTCCTAATTTTGTGCTTTTAATTATGTTTAGATTCAAAAATGACTTGATAGTGTAAGCAGCATAACTTTATTGGTCTGTGAACCACTGATTGATCATTTTATTGGTGCAGTAGTAATGCATTCCTCCAAAATCTAACATTGGCTTAATCAGGTATCTGGTTTATGCAATTTGACATTGGTGAATTTTCACGGTGGTGTTGCAGCCAACAGGTAGATTTTATAGTTTTTGCCTTTAGTAAAAACAGTATTGCAATGTTTACACAATATGTCATTTAACATTTCTCTTTGTTCAGCTTTATATTAAAATTTGGGGCTAGATTGAATTTCAACTTTCTCCCTGAATTCAGTTTTGTTAATTAAGACAAACCTATTTCTTTTGTCTTTCTTTAGATATATTGCACTATTGTCAGAAAGAAATTGTTTGGTGGAATATATTTCCTCTTCCAGCTATCATTGGTGGATTTGATAGACTTGTAGTGAAGCAATTTTGCAATTTGTGCAATCATTTTATATAACATTCAAATGTGTGTTAATGTTGACTGAGATCTGCTTCTACATCAGCAATCAGTTTCATCATTAGCTCATTCCACTTGCTTCCACTGAATCTTGGTCCAAGTTCTGGCACTATTTTGATATGGAAAAAAGTAACCTTGTTGATAAGGTTTATGAAGCTATTGTCTTCTTGAGGAGAAGCCCCCATGCATTGTTTCACTATCAAAAATGTAATTTTTCCATGTAGGTTTGAGGTGGATTGTTCCATTTATTTTTTATATATTCTGGAATTACAAAATTTCTTAGAGATTTTATTTAAGTACTTTTTTTTTTAAGGGGCCCATTTACATCCAATTATAACCATATCATATTAGAGAAGGTTGTAGCTGTGAAAGAATTCTGTCATGGTTGTAAATTGAATAACTGATTTTTATTGTACATCAATTAAATATAATTTTATATTTAGCACAAGTTTGAGAACCTCCATTCATTGAGTTAGGGTGCTGTTTGACAGAGTTTTAGAATCAGCTTGAACTAACAATGACTGTCCTATTAATATATTGTCATTTTTTATACCGCTACAATATATAGATATCTGCACTTAAGTGCTATACTAAGAAAACGTATTAATAAATGTGTAGTTACTGAAGCTAAGCACTTTCAAAGACAATGTGTGTTATCATATTCATAGCCTTGACATTTGCATGATTTGGGTGCATATATTTATAGGCAGTAAATTTATACAAATATATGTAAAATTACATTGATTATTTCTTCAACTGGGGGAAGCAGGATTCCTTGCTATTCATGGTATTAGGGTTAGTGGCTATATGTGACATCTGTTTAATTTTCCATTTGGAGTCATTTCATTTGATACATACAATGTTGGTGTATATTGGCTCTAATGTATGACCTATTGAATTTTGGTAATGTCCAGGATTGTTTGTGACTCTTTTGAAGAGTTATTTATGTTGAGAGATCCTTGTAGAGAGGCATGTACATGATTAACCATTGTAGAGAGTGCTGCATCCTGCTTGGGGGCTTGCAATTTTATATATGGTATACAGATTTTGATCATTATGAAGTTTGATTTTGGAATTATTTATTTGTCTGTTTATTGTGGATAAAGTAAAATAGCTTATTTGATGAGTTTGTGGCAAACTTTATTTAGATATATGAAGAAGTATGCAAGGTTTGTTATCTTTGAGTGGGTTTGTTTTTATTTTGTTGTAAACTCCTTGTAAGATCTACATATTTGAAACATATCCCACTTAGTTCATTTAGGCATTACTTGATGTTGGGTTTACAAGTGACCTCATACTTGCATAAGTGATGATTTCTTGTGATAAACCAATATATTTGTGAGAATTGGGAGAGATGGATTTAAGGTGAATGTAACCTTTTATTTATATAAGTTTGATATGCATTTTATAATTTAATTAGAGATTAACTCTTTGGACATGGATATCAAGGTATTTTAACTTCCTTTGCTGGTCTTCCCATTCATTGTCCAACGTAATGCATATTTAGCCTTGTCAGTTTTAATTTCATTGATTATAAACTCTGGGAAGCATATAAATACATTATCTATATATCATGTGTATGTTAAATTGGGAGTATTTTACATGTATTTAGGAGGACCTGTCTTATAACATAACTTATGGATGGCCAGTGAGATTATCCATAAAGTGAGATTACCTCTAGCATTTACCTTAACATCACTGAAAAGCAGGTTCTCCCTAAATAAATCAAAAATACTCCCAATTTAATACATGCACAATATGTGGATAATGTATTTATATGTGGCCTAGAGATTCTAATCAACAAAATTAAAACAGACATTGAGGCTAAATTTGAATTGTTTTGGACAATCAAATGAGAAGATCAACAAAAAGAGTTAAATGATATTCTATGTCCAGAAAAAAATATCCACTTAAATTACAAATGTATATCAAACCTATAGAAATAAGAGGTTACATGCACCCTAAATCCATCTCTCCCAATTTTCACAATATGCTGGTTTATCATCTTTTTTTTTTTACAAAGACACACACACACACCACTTATAAAAGTATGAGGCCATTTGTAAGACCAACATCAACAATACTTAAATGATCTAAGTGGTACAAAAACTAACACTTATGCAAGTATGAGGACATTTCTAAAGCCAACATCAACAATACCTAAATTAATCAAGTGGGATAGGTTTCAAATACATAGATCTCACAAGAAGTATCAAAAATATTTTACAATAAAATAAGAGAGAGTGATGCTAAAGAAACTCATACATATATCCTCTGAGTGACTTCATTTGTTTTTCAAACCATAGATACCTTAATTATATTTTATCAAAAAAATGTTTTATATACTACAAATATAAAAGTAATTAAATTCTTGTCTTCTAGTGAAAGCTATATCAGATATATCTAATTATGATTTATTTTTTAACTCTAATGTTTCCAAGAAAGAAAAAACAAAATACAACCTTAAAATTAAAATAAAATATTTTTTTATTAAATTAAACCAAAATGTGAATACTTTAATTAATTTTATCTTTTTGAACTTTGTAGAATTTTTTTTTTTTTTAAATCTATCTAAATTAGTTTTATTATGCTATTTTTGAAGTAATATAGTGTTTAAAACAACTTTCTACCAATACACTTTTACATTCAAATAACAAAAACTAGTTACATTATTTTATTCTGTATTAGTTTTAACAAGGCTGTAAACCTTAGCAATGAGCGTCTGAAAAAATCGTTAAAACTATTACTGAAATAATAGTGAGCGTTTAATAAAATTTATATTTATTCTGTATTATAAAATATTTGGTTTTTTCCCCTTAAATTTAAACCCTTCATATTTTAATAATAATTATAATTAATGTATCATATTTAAAAAACATTTATTATAAATATTTTTTTTACTTTACTATCCTAAAAGAATTTTAATGCTACCCCACAAGTAATCAGTTCTCTTCCACGTCTAAGTTGACATAGATGACAAAATAAATATGACATTCTCTGTGCAATAATATTGGTTTAAGAAAGCAATACAAGTAGGATGCTTGTAAAAGTAATCCAAATAAATTTTTTACATTTTTTTTATAGAAGCAATAAAATATATGGATGATATTATTTGTAAAAAAACAAAGGTTAATGATATAATAATGCTCAGAAAAAGACAAATAAAAAAAATTATAGATTAGAAATGATCTCATCTTGAATAGTATCTAATAGAGGTGATTGATATATTATCTCTAAATATGTAGTTACATTTTGATCAAATACTGAAATAAAAATTTTCTAAGAAGTTATTCTTAATAAAAAATGTTATCAGAAAATATAATATCAATTATTAATAAATTAGATGAATTTTTGGAAAAAAAACAATCAAGCTATTTAATACTATATCAATAAGTAATGTGTTTGAAGCTTGATAATTAATGAAAGAATGAAATGAGCTCTTTAGATTTAAGTGCATAAAAATTGATATTCAATCATAGTTAGTTGCTTGAGAGATCATGTGAAACACATTCATTACAGTAGTTTTATAAAATAATTAAGGTCATATGATATTTGATTAGCAGAAAAGACAGGATCAAAAGTTTTTAAATTGGTCACTCTATCACTATACTAAATTACATAGGAAAGTTCCAATAATGGGATAAACTGAGAGTTTTTTTTTTACTTTTCTCAAATGAAAATCAATTCAGAAATTTTTGTTAATTCATATCCATGACCTCACTAAACTATCAGCATAAAAAAAGATTTGATATAACCCATATAGATAAACATTATTGGTCATAATAGGAAGGTTAAATCCTATTAGCCCAATCTTGAATAAAGCATTAAAAAAAACAACAATCCATTTAAAAGAACAATAAATTACATACTAATAAAAGATAAAAACATAGTTGTGACAAATTTTTCATTTGCCTTGAAAATATACAAAGTAAAGTTTTGATATTTCTCAATAGCTGAGCAATGTATATGATCATGAAAGCTATGTGACATCATTTTAAAGATGATCTTCAAAACAGGAATATTAATAAATAAAATAACTTGGACTTATTATCTTTCTTTGGATATAAGTAACAAAGATTTTCTAACATGTGGAAAAAAAAAAAAACACTTTAATTTCTAAGAAAACAAAGTTGATTGAAAATCAGATTTATTATTTATCAACCACAGCCTTTTCTTCTTTTTAAAAATATATTGATTAAATTGTTAAAAATCTATTTAAAAAAAAACACCATAAAATGTAGATATTTAAAAAAAAAAAATTCTGCACAAAAAAAAAAATCCATTGGAAAATGATATAATAAGATACAGAATAAGACATCGTCAAGCCTTATTTAGATTGATTAATATTAAATTGATATAGAGCTACAGATTAGTTTAAGTATATTATTTAGTTATTTCACCCAAAATGAAGTTATGATATTAAATTGCAGGTGCAGAATATATGTAATTTCCTTTAGGATATGTAAATAAAATACAAATGAAGTAAGAAAGAAGTGTGGGAGATTGGGATTCAATAATCTATCAGAGTTCTAAATCTGGCAAATGTTGATAATTAAGATTGCTTAAAACAGTTACAATAACAAAATTAAACAGAATTAAAATATTAATTGAATTATGTAAGACAAAAAACAAACATTTAAATAACTTATTCAGGGCAAAAACTTCTTTCATAACTTTTCATATAAAAAAAATTTAAAAGACATTACTCACCTGATTTGCTAATTGGCAGTTCGTGGGTTTGACTAATTTTCTCATTATTTTTTAGAAATTTCCTAGCAAAAAATAACTAACTAGATTACAATTTACTATATAATAGTGTTTGAATGGTTAGTTAGATTACGAATCAAGTTTAATCCTAAATCTAATCATAATGTGAAAATTTTCAAAATTTCCCTGGTCTATATTTAAACCTTGGTCATACTATAACATATATATATATATATTCATCACATTAATAGGTCTTTATTAACGATATATATATATATATATATAAGCATAGAGGATTTGAACTCAGATTTTCAAGCACCCTTCAACAATCCACACTATCTCATACAACTGATACACATGAACACACACATGTAGAAAAGATTAATAATCACCAATATATGTATTTCATGCTAAACCAGCACTCATCAGTTGGTCCAGATTATCATCTCCCACACACATATATAATCAATGCTCAATTTATATTAAGATAGCAAATCTTCATACTTTAATGGACAGGCTTCAATCCACTGCAACCTCCAACTTTTCAGCCATCCATATAATTAAAAATCTGATGATGAAAACCCAAATCCCATGCTGATGCTAATATTATTGCCATGCCCATGTTGACCTGAAGTCACTCTGACCACTCATGTATAGGACAGTATCCATTAAATACATATAGGATGGATGGACAGGATACAAGTTTGATATGTAAATATTTGAAAACCAGGCACTCTTCACAAACCTGGGAGCTTAATTGTAAATATAGAGGATTTGAACTCAGATTTCAATGATATGGATGGCTGAAAAGTTGGAGGTTGCAGTGGATTGAAGCCTGTCCATTAAAGTATGAAGATTTTCTATCAATATAAACTGAGCATTGATTATATATATGTGTGGGAGATGATAATCTGATGAGTGCTGGTTTAGCATGAAATATGTATATTGGTGATTATTAATCTTTTCTACATGTGTGTGTTCATGTGTAACAGTTGTATGAGATAGTGTGGATAGTTGAAAGGTGCTTGAAAATCTGAGTTCAAATCTTCTATACTTACAATGAAGCTCCCAGGTTTGTGAAGAATGCCTGGTTTTCAAATATTTATATATATATTGTCAAACAATTTCTGTTTTCAGATTTTAAAGGATATTTATTATATACCATCAAATAAAATTAATTGAATCTATTATGAAAAAGTAAAGACTATTGGATCAATTTCCTGGCAACAATTTTAAAGATAGAGCTAGATAAAAACATGTCCCCAAAAGCTCAATAAATCCAACTTTTTCATAAATGATAAGATTCAGTAGTTTGCAATTAACATATTTCAATGCTTTATGTTAAAACTATTCTAAATATGCATATATGTGAAATAATTTGAAAAAGATTTTTTTAAAAGGAATTATCACAAATAATATAATATATTTAACATTTGCTGAATGGGGGGATATATGTATATATATTGTTTTCTCTTTAATTTTGAGTTAATGATATCAAGTGGTTATGTTTAAGAATAATAATAAAGAAATAGATATAAAATATTATTAATCTTTGACCTTAAAGTTTATATTCACTTTAGAAATGATATGATAATATATAGCCTAATAAATGATTAGTAATAGTCATTAAAGTATTTATTTAAATTGGATGGTGTCAAAAACGCAACAGGAAATTAGTTCAACAATTGTAGATTAAATGTAATAATATACACAAGTACATATATATATATTGTGCTCTTTTGTATGGGTCTCCATAAATTGTTGTATCAATCTATTTAAAAAATTTTAAATTTAAGATATATTTAGCTATATGATGTTAATTTTGTTTATAACAATCTTTTAAAAAATGTAATTAAAGTAATTCATGAGTATTTGATATGTAAAAATTGTGCTGATGTTTGAGAGAGACGTTTCAATGGGGATGATAATAGTATATGGTTGGGAAAACTGGCCATAATCTATACTGCATTAATAAATTTAATAAATAAATGTTTAAAGTTAAAAGTTTTAAAAAGACAAGTTAAAATTAAATGCCTATATTTATTGTTGATAAAGATTAAAATTTAATAAATGAATATAAATATTTTAATTATTAGTATTACATAATAGAAGATTAATATTTGATTTTAATAATATCGAATTATTATTTTAAAAATTGTTATAAGATATTATTTATTTTAAAAATATTTATTTTTAAAAAATGAATTGTTAGTTTATTTTTAGATTATTATAAGCGTCTGTAGCTCTGTTGTAAAACAGATGTTAGTTAGACACATACACACATGCTTGGGAGTTTTTTTAGTAAAGTTGCAAAGCTATTTTAAAAATTCTGTTATAAAATTTATAAGTATTATATTGGCTATTACGAGATAAAAATAAAATAATTAATGTGAAATATTAAATCTGATTTTTAAAATACTGCTTAAAAACATAACGAATAAAAATAGACTTAATTTGTTTATAAAAATAATCTTATAAAAGTTAAAAGTGAAATAAAGTAAGAAAGTATATTTTAAAAAAATGTTTAATGGATTTAAATAAACGAAAGGATTAATTTAAGAATTTAATAATGTGATAAATAATAAATATTAAATAAGTCATTATTTATTTTTAATTCTATCTTGTTGGTAAAATATGTAAATAAGCTAGCAAGTTGATTGTTTAATTCACCAATCAAGTGGGAAGTTTCTTCGGGTATAAACCAAGGTTCAATTGTTCGGAGGGGACTTGTGATTGAAATTCTTAAAGTATAGTGTGCTATTAGAAATAGCTAAGTAATTATAGACGCTCTCAAAATCGTTTTAAAATTATTAGAGAGTAGTTTTTAAAAATAATTTATAAAAGTTTATCGATAAATATGCAGTGTTAATTTTAATTATAATTTCCTATCGTCTCGATCGAAGCTCAATTTACTATCAAATAGTCATGAAAACATCGTATAAGGATAAAATGTATTGGAGACTTTATACTAAAAATTTAACAAACGCTGGATTAACTAGGAGGATTACTAGATGCATAAAAGTAATACGTTGGACCTTATATAATTTTAAAAGCTGATGGTAATTAATTTTTTATAAAACAGATATTTAAAAGAATAAGAAATACTTCTTTATGAAGAAAGTATTTGTAAATTATAAATCTAAGTATATAACTTAGTAAAGATGGTAAATAATAATGATTACATAAATACTTGCCTTGTTAAGTCTTTGTGGTTTAAAAGACTAAATTCTGACAGTTTTAAAAGGCAAATAAATTGGAGATTTAATAAGTAAAGAAATACTTATAAGTAAAATTATGATTATTAAAGTCTGAACGCTGGTCGTATAGAAGAATCTAAAAGTAATCTTACCTAAATATTTGTTAAGGAATGCGCAAATAAATTACATGTGGATATCCAAATTAATTAAAAATAATTAAATAAGAACTTTGTAAATTATAGACTAATTCTAAAAATAATAACTTTTAAATAATAATATTTTTTCCTTAAAAAGAAATGAATTCGGATCCTATAAACTATTTTAATTTTATTTTGTTTTATGGTGGAACTGACTTTTCTTTATTTTTTAAAAAAGAACGTTTTTATTTATTTCATAAAAACTTTTAAAACACATGATGTACCGGAAAAGGAAGTAATGTTGGTGAAAGTTTGTGCCTAGGAAAAAGAACAATGATGTATAAAAGAAGACACCGTTGGATGTTATGTAATATGTTTTATTTATTAACTAACATAAATATTTAATTAATTATTAATTTATTGAAAGATAGGAAAGGTACATTTACATTTTTTTTTTAAAGTAATAACTAAAAATTAATATAATTTTTTATTGCATAAAGTTTATTTTATAATTATACAACACGTAATTTTTTAAAGAATAATTGTTGAGTGTAAATGTTAAATTATTTTGTAAAACTGAAATCCTGGAGGACATCGTGTGACAGACTGTACATTAAAGTATCATTTATGGTAAAAAATTATGTGATAATAATAATTTGATGTATTTACTATGTTTTTCTTTAGATCAACCAAATGTTATATGATTATTGAATGAATGTATTAATATTTAAATAATATACACGCATAAGATTAATAATAGCAGTTTTATTTTAATATGCATACTTTAAATTGATGATGTAAATTTAGTATAACGTAATATGAGAACCTAGAAATAATAATATGATTCTTTCGTGAGTAAATTTAATGTTTCTGTTACAATATTAGAAATTGGATTTATTATACTAGTGTAAGTTATTTATTTTTCTTTTCAAGTTAGTAAGAAGTATATAAAATCTATATTTTATTTTTATTTTTATTAGATAAGTAAGTTAATTTTATGTAGAAATTTATATCTTGATTGAAGGCTTATTGTATATAGAGGATGAGGTATAAGAGAGTTTGGATCGTTATTATTTTTGTTTTGAAATTGGTCATTTGTTTTTCTGAAATTAAATAAGGTTAAAATGACTTTTGTAGATAGAAGTTTTATAAAGGAATAAGAATAACAAGTAAAGAAAAGTAATGATTTAAATAGAAAAGAATCATAGAATTTTATTTAATATAATGCTTATAAAAATTTGAAATTGTTGAATAATTTTAAGTATTGTTTTAAAAGAACATATATGTATTGCATATTTTGATAAGACATGTAGTATGACATTATATCGGAATGAAATAAATAGTTATAATATAATAATTGTTATTATATTACAAAGTTATATCAGTTTATACATTGATTAATATTTGAGTAATACTGATAGTAAATGTAATACATCATAGTACATTATAATATAAATAACAGTAAGACTTAAGTGAAGTAACCTTTTAATTATTAAAGTCTGTTTATTTACATATATGCTACATGAATGATATTTCACATAAAACCTTTTCTTATGTTAATTGATGATAAATGATGTTTATTAAAATTAAAGTCATAAACTTAATTAAATGTTATTGATAAAACATTTAGGAGATGTAAATTATCTATTTATGATACTGGAAATAGTAACAGTGTAAAAATCTTGTATTATTATTTTTCTTATTTTTGTTTTATTTTCTTTAGTTCCATTTGTAAATGTAAATAGTGTAAATAAATTATTTGTTAAAGTTAATGTAAATAAATTTGTTAAGTTGTTTAAAAGATGTGTTGAATTCATTATTTTACACCACAGCATTTGACAACAGATGATTTGAATGTACATAATATTTGCACAATATGAATTTAATATTTTGTTATTTGAGAAAGAAACACAGTATTTTTCTTCATATAATTTATAGAAATTGATTGACATTAACATATAATATTACAATGGTCACAAAGTAATTATAATGCACAATATAAGAGTATAATATTATTTATTGCCATAAATTGTTAAATTATAAGATTTTGGTCTATTTTAAAATTAAGATACTATATGGAAATGAAAGACATGCATATGATTTACTTATTTTCTTAGTGATTAATGGTATAATCAAATAGATAAGATTAAGCTATACACTAAAGATTATTATTGTTAGTTATTGTTCTTAGAATAAGTTAGGTGTATTTAGGTTTGATATTAAATCCCTTATCATTCCTATCTGCACGAATTATTATTACTTTAAGATAATTAGAAGAACCTGAGATCATTTAATTATATTTCCTTAACAAAAGATTGAGATTTATTTATCTATTATTATTAAAGATAGTTCATTTATAAAAGTCATAAGAGTGCTGTAGAGTTAGTAATGAGATAATAAAGAGGTAATAGTATTCTTATGCCATTGAGACAGTGTCTTGGAAAGACATTGATTCAATGTAAATCTAATTACCAATTGTAACTTCACTTCACAGTCTCATGATTTTAGTAAATATTTATTTAATTAGTACATAATATTGAACTATATTAATTTTTGATAAGTTTGTAATAAATCTGATAAGTTATAATATTATAAAATATATTAAAGATAGTTGAACATATTTTAGCTGAGTATAATGATTTAATTGAGCTAGTCATATTTTAAATTATATCATATATCGAGAAGTGAGGGTACAATATATATATATATATAGTAGTTTATTTAAACAAATAGTAAGTCTGGAGAAATCAATACTGAAAATGCTTCTCTATTTGAAATTTGCCTACAAAATATTATATATGTGAGCATTGATATTATTATTATTATTATTATTATTATTATAATAATAATAATAATAATAATAATAATAATAATAATAATAATAATAATAATAATAATAATAATAATAATAATAATAATAATAATAATAATAATAATAATAATAATAATAATAATTCAATTCAATTCATTTATTTAAGTGCTAAACAACAGCATAAAGCCAATTACAGCTTGCACATACAATAAAAGTGAAAATAAAACATATAACATAAAATGAAAATATAAATGTATACATAATAAAGTAAAATTTAAAAGACAAAATCAAACTTCACATTTCAGTTTAACAAGATTACAAAATTTCTTATAATCAATGTCACACAGATTAAGGTTACTCCCAATTTGATTATATAAAGAGGGTAACCTAAATAAAGGAGAAAATTTAAGAATATTAGAACGGCATGTTTGAATATGATATACACAAGTAGACCTAGTATCATAACTCAAAGACCTAACTGAGATAGTTGAAACTATATCTGATAAAATAACCTGTTTATTAACAATTTTATAAAAATATTTCAAATCCCTATACTTTCGTCTAGATGAAAGATTAATCATTTTACCCTCCCAAGAAACATATTTGAAAAACTTCTTTGAAATAGACTGCAACAAGTTACATCCTTGCAAAGAACTAGGGTTCCAAATTATTGAACCATATTCAATAATAGGAAGAACCAATGAAAAAAACAATTTCCGTTTAGTATCATTACTGAACTGATAACCATGTCTAAGAATGGCACCCATAACCTTAAAAGCTTTACCAACAATCATTTCAAAATGTGGAATAAAAGATCCATTACAAGAAAACATAATTCCAAGATCTTTTTGGCATTTAACTGAAATAATTTTATGAGCATTGATATAATAATAAAACTGTAAAACTTCAGATTTTTTGGAATAAGAAATAAAGGAACATTTATCAAAATTAACTGTCATATTATTTGACTGACACCAAGCACTAAAGTTATCAATATCCTTCTGAAGGAGAACACAATCGTTCACTGATACAATTCTTCTAAAAATCTTACAGTCATCAGCATAGCTTAACAGAAAAGAATATCTCAAGCAATCATTAAGATCATTAACGTAAACATTAAACAGCATGGGTGCTAAAATACTATCCCGTGGAACACCTAAATTGCATTCAAAATTAAATGAAACTTTATTATTGAATTTAATATATGCTGTACGACTACATAGAAATGATTGAAACCAATATACAAGTTTATTAGAGAAACCTATTTTATGTAATTTATGAAGTAAGACACAGTGATCAACTTTATCAAAGGCTTTTGACAAATCAAAATAAATAACATCTAGTCTTTGACGATCTTCAATAGCATGAGCTATATGATCATAAATTATCAGTAGATTACTATCAATTGATCTATTAGGGCTAAAACCATGTTGAGAGGAAGAAATTATCATACCCACATCTGAAATAATTTTATTATAAATACATCTCTCAAAAATTCTTGCAATGGTATGCAAAACAGAAATCGGTCTATAATTAGAAACACAATCTCGATCACCATTTTTGAAGATTGGAACCATTTTAGCACATTTCAAAACACTAGGAAAAGTACAAGAATTAAGAGACAGATTAAAAACAAAGGCAAGAGGTACTGCAATAAATTCGGCTAGCCCCTTATAAATAAAAGAAGGAATATTATCACATCCTAAACTAGAGTGAGTCTTAAGCCTCTTAATAGCTACAATAATATCTTCCCTAGAGATATGATCAATTGTACATTTAGCACTAGACAAATTGCCAGGAAATGTAATTTTAGAATCAATCCCATGTTGTGAAAAGTATAACTCTGCAAAATGTTTAGAAAAATCATCTGCATTTAATGCAGAACCGTGAGTCATTTGAATAATAATAATAATAATAATAATAATAATAATAATAATAATAATAATAATAATAATAATAATAATAATAATAATAATAATAATAATAATAATAATAATAATAATAATAATAATAATAATAATAATAATAATAATAATAATAATAATAATAATAATAATAATAATAATAATAATAATAATAATAATAATAATAATAATAATAATAATAATAATAATAATAATAATAATTATTATTGAACAGATTTACTGTTCAGAAATTCATGAAAAGTTAAAATGTCGGAAATACCAGAACCAGAATCAATCAAGGATTTTAGACCAGATTCTAATATTCTATTATTTCATTAAATTAAACATGTCATTATATATCATTGATGTAAAAGAATTTTTATTTCATAGTGTAGTTAGATGGTAAAATTATTATTAAGGGAATAGGGAAGGGGAGGGGGCTGAGAAAAAAAAATTAATAAATTTTATCCGATCCATAAATCATATATACATTAACATTTCTCACACGTGACCAGTCTAATCATTTAATTTATTTGAAATTTGTCTACAAAATATCATATAGTTAGAATTTAATAAGATAAAAGATTTCTTATTTCATACTGTAGTTTTTAACTTGAAATGCTCAATTCATCGTTAGCAATCACTCTAGGGGGAAAAAGTTGAAAGAGGGAAAAAGAAGTTAATAAATTTTGCCAGTGCATAAAACACAAATCAAATGCTATTTTTTTAGTATATATATTTGACATCCTGCATTCTGTCTTCTTTTACAGGAAACATTTTTGTTTTCCAAAGAACTTTAATAATTTCCTAAATTGTAGCTCTAAAAGTCATATCTTTCCCCCAAAAAGTGGGAATATAATTCACTGGGGAATTACAATTTTGGCAAATGTCCTGCATATTTTGAGGCAGTAGTAGAGTAGTTGATGCTAAAAATCAAGGCCTATGGATTTTTGTTCCTTCAGTCCAAATTTTTTCAGAATATTTGAGCAATAAATTTACCATTCAATTATTTTTAAAGTGAATAATATATGACTTTGATACTCCTCAAAACTGATATTTACTATAAAATATATATTTAAAAAAAAATGGTACTATTCATTCACTTCACAAGGACAATATAATGAAGATGTGTCCTAGGAATAATAAATTTAGTATCGTCACATTAATAAAACTGCACTCTGGTTGGTTTTTAAATCTTGCCCTTACATTTTCAAAGTATTGTGAATCATCTTAAATTTTTCTTTAGGCTTTTTTATTTTTATGATGATAAGAAATATGTAACTCATTTTCATATGATAAATTTATTGACCAATATTAAGAAAAAAAATCTGTGGTCTTCTTTTTTTAAAATTTCATTTCTTTTTCCAAAATTCATATCACCTAAAATCAATTTACTATGGCTGTTTTATTATTAGACAACAAACTCTAATTTTTTGAAAATGAATATTTTTTCACTATCTGCAAAATATACTAAATGCTTGTAAATGGACTAATTTCTTTCTCTAATACATATATACAAGCACATATTGCACCATTCGCTAATTGTAAGTATTGGTACAACCACATTTTCATTCTATATATTATACACATAGCAATTTATCTCCAATCTTTTTTATTATTATTTTTGTCTTTGTTTCTATATTTATCTTACTTTTAATCAGAATTTAGAATGATATATATTTACATAAAAATTTACGTTAAGATGCAACAACTACAAGGGTGGTATAATAATGTAAACATTACATGTGATATTATATACCTCTCTAATATGCATATTTGTGTTATATAAATATCAATCCAAATTTGATTTTTTTTTATAAGCATTATTTATAATAACTATTAAATTATTTTCATAAAAATTAAAAAACTATAGCCATAAAATTGCAAAAAATGAAAAAATAAAATTAGTTTTGTTTAGAATAGTTTCTAACTAGATTGAGTCTGATTGCTTTCTTAGAATCAGTTATTACAATAAAATAAATCTATTTTTTATTATTGTAAGAATTAGTTACAAAAACTTTTATAATATTTGTCTAAAAAGTAGACAAAAACAATGATAATTTGTAAAAGACAAAATTTACAACTGTTTAGATTACAAGTGTTATGAGATATTGTTAAATACAAAAAAAGGGAACACAAAACTTTTACTACATGAGTTTAATTTAGACTAATTTGATTGTTGAAAAATAGACATATGTAGAAAGATACTAAAATGTACCCCTGCTCAATGAAAAAAAATTGAAATTCAGGCATTTGAAAATTTATACTGGTAAAAACATACCAATTGTAACTGTTTCAGGTTAATGGTGATAATAAATGGATTGCAGAGCTAAATTTGATAACTTCAAATTTATCATTCTTTTTTTAAATTGTATTGAATGATATATAATAGCATTGTGTTTCTGAATAAATTTACTTAGAACAAATCTTGTAAAGTAATATTAAGCCAATAAAAATCACATGATCACCACTTCTTATGCTTGCTTATAATTGTTATTAAAACAGGCAAAAACTCACTATACATATTGGGAATATTGGATGAGTAGGCACTAGATGGAGATTTTATGCACAAGCCTTTTGGCATCCATGGATTACTCTAACTTACAGTATGGTAATACATATAGTGACTTTTTGCCTGTTTTAATAAAGTAGTATTATAAAATAATTCTAGTATATAAGTAAAATTAATATATTTTGTGAGGTTACAGAGCTGATGAATAAAAATACAATCCCATTTTTCTGTATCTCAGTACAAACTGCTTATATTTACAATCTACAGAAAAAATAATTTTCTGCTATTTCTCATTTCAATCATTGTATTTCCATTGCTCCATGATTAAAATTGCTATTAATTTTCTGATTTGTCATCTAATCATGTACTGTTTATTATATACATTCAACAGACATAAGTGCCTTAAGTAATCTTCCAATGCTGAATTGGTAAATGGATATTTAAAATTCTTTATATAGAGGATAAAAACATGAATGAATATTACTCAATTCCTCATCACCCTATAATTGACAAGTCACATGAGTAATAAATTATTGTTTCTTTTCTTCTATAAAGTGTTGTTGGTAATTTTTAGCTATATAATCATTTCAGTTTCTCAATACACTTAATGTTGTCATCAGTAATACCTGTTTTTTCTCTTATTTGAGTATTTAGCAATCAATCCTTTCTTATTAGTCTCAAAATACATCTCTCTATACTTTATTTAGTAATCTTAAATCTCTGTATTAACTTTAAGGATCAAAGTTCTAGATACAGAAATAAGAATTGTAAAACATAGCAATTAAAATTCCTCAAGGTTTGTAATGATGGTGTTTTAGTTGTATTTATTGTATGGACTATTTCCATTATCTGAGTACTGAATGTCTTTAGAAAAAAATAACTTTATTCAAATATTCCAAATACATTCAACTGTTAGTAAGAACACATGAAACAGATTAGTATATGCATAATGATTTGAGAGGTATTATTCTTTCCTCTTCTTCTTCTCTAGGTGTTGCTGACCTGACTAGTGACAGAACTAGCATGGGAATTAAACCTAAACTCTTAGATTCTTGAAAATTGAATTTTAAGATAACACTCTAATCAACTGAACCTTCCTGCCAAAAACAACAGTCAGTAGAAATTTCATATACATATCTATGAGGTTCCTTCTGATTTTTCCATTTTTTCTTCTTAAGAGCAATGTTGATTAGTGGTTTTCATACATTATGTATAATCACTCTAAGTTGACTTATGGGATTGTTTGCCATTGTCATGTGAGCAGCTTCTTTGAATTATCTTCTTTGTATCTTTTTTCTCTATTCAATATTTTTGTGATTTCCCAATTGAACATATATTCATTGGTATATATATATATATATATATATATATATATATATATATATATATATATATATATATATAATATATGGTTTGCTACCTTAGACACTCTGTTTTCTCTCTTCTAATTATCAGATTGTGTTCTTGCAAGCACTTTTCAATGGAACAACTGGTGTCACCAATATATGTTCTTCCACATTCACAAGGAATTTCATAGATACAGTTTTTTCTTTTCACCATTTCAACTTAGGCTTTATAGATGTTAGAATTCCTCATAAATGTGGTATGGTTCTGAAAGGCTGTTAAAATGTTATATTGATTACAGATTTTCCTTAATGTGTCTGCTAGTTTTTGGTATGCATGGATACACTACACTACCAATAATTGGTTTTTTTCTTTTGAATGTTCTTTTTTGTTATCTATTGAAGGTTTTCTTAATAGCAGCTAATGGATAACCATTTTTCATAAGAATTTGTTCTATATAGATCTTCTTTTTCCAAATCACTGGTTTCCAAACAAACCTTGCATTCCATTAATAATATAGAATGTTTTCTAAAAAATAAGCTTACCAATGAAGACTTCATAAGAGTTTCTCAAGCAGTAAAAAATTATATTCTACATTACATAGGGAAAAAAGAATGTCAAAAGAAAAAACTTGCTAACCTACATGAGCATATCAAAAATCATAAAGTACCCAGCTGTGTACCAGATTAATCAGTTAAAAATCTCAGTTCTAAACATCTAACAGATACTGAAATTTCTATTCTTGAAAGATGATTAAATTTTGCCATAACACCATCCAATATCCTTTTATTAAATACAATGTCAGTCACCACAAAAGTCACTCAAAAATTGCCTTTAGAAGAAGGAGCAGAATTATGCTGGAGAAAAAAAAACACTTGACAAGCAACAAAAATTGACATCAAATATATCCAATGGTGAGAGGAAAGCAATTAAATCACTCAAAATAAATAAATCTATAATTATTCTCCCTGCTGACAAAGGCAATACAACAGTATACAACTGATTATGACAACAAAATGGTAAAAAATTGGATAAAAACAAAGTTACAAGTATTATTCAGAAAGCATTGCAGGTACTTCAGTGATTCAGAAAAAAGTAAAATAACATCTTATTTCAGAAAAACTCCTCATCTTTATGGTCTACCTAAAATCCATAAAGATCAGGTTCCATTATGACCTATTGATAGTTCTAGAAATTCACTTTGCCAACATTTGTCCAATATTTCTTCTTAAAGTTCTTAATCCTTTGGCATACAAGACCCAGTCCTTTGCCAAGGATTCTAGAGACTTTGTAGAATTAACCAAGAATATGAAAATTAAAAGAATGGACTTGCTAGTAAGCTTTGATGTAGAAAGTTTATTCACAAATGTGCAGCATAAAGAAGCATTGTCTATTGTAAAGAAAAGATTAAATTGTAATAATGACTTACAAACCAGAACAGCTCTTCCTATTGATAGTATAATGGAACTATTAACATTCTGAATAAAAAAAACCTACTTTCAATATAATACAGAATTCTTTAACAAAATCAAGGAATGGATATGGGCTCATCATTGTCAACTCTGATTAGCAATATTTACATGAAAGAATTTTGAAACCACAGCCATAAAAACAAATCCATATCCATCTAAAGTTTGGCTTCGCTGGGTGGATGATATATTTGTTGTATGGCCACATGGTGAAGCATTATTTCTGGAAACCCATCAACAATATATACCCTTTGATTGAATTCACAATAGAATCTGAACAAAAACAAAAATTGGCTTTCTTAGATATTCTTGTAACCAAGACTCCCTCATGGCCAAATCAAAACTACAGTTTACTGTAAACCTACACATAGAAAAATATTTTGCCTATATGTCCAATCACACCAGAACACAAGACATGGAGTTATGCTATCACTATTGAACAGAGCAAAAGGAGTTTGTTTAGAAACCAGCAATTTGGAAAAAGAAAAGATCTATATAGAACAAATTCTTATGAAATTGGTTATCCATCAGCTGTTATTAAGAAGTCCTTGAATAGACAACAAAAAAAACCCTTAAAAATATTATTCGTAGGTAGTGTACCCATACATACCAAAAAATAGAAGACAAATTAAAGAAAATCTGCAACAGTATAACATCATAACACTCTTCCAGAGCTATACCACACTATGAGGAATTCTAACACCTATGAAGCCTAAAGTTGAAATGCTGAAAAGAAAAAAACTGCATGTACAAAATTCCATGTGAATGGGGAAGAACATATATTTGTGAGACTAGTCGTACCATTGAAAAGTGCTTGCAAGAACACAAACTAACGATTAGAGGAGAGAAAACAGATGTATCCAAGATAGCAGAAAATGTATTTATCAATGGACATATGTATAATTGGGAAAATACAAAAATATTGGATAGAGAAAAGAAGGTACAAAGAATAAAATTTAAAGAAGCTGCTCATGTACAATGGCAAACAATTCCATAAGTCAATCTACTGTGACTATACATAATGTATTATAATGGAACTGCTGGGTACACCATATAATGACATGAATACAACTCAGTAATTGGATGATTTGAATGACATGTGTCAATCAACTTACAACAAGTCATATCCTAAATCTATGATTCAATGCACCATTTGGGTTTGCCAGATGTTACTGAGTCAGGAATGGCATATAACAAAGGAAGCACATCTCACTACTGTCAGACCTAGGCCTTGAATAGGATGCTAAAGATGTCACCATGAAATGCCCAGTTTCAAATCACATCTACTTTTAGTATGCCCACTCATAATTTACTTACAATATTTCAATATGACCTTGACTAATGCATATTCATTACATCTCCCTTTTAGGCCCCCTTACACCACAGAATTCAAACTCAGGGAGTTCTTGCAGTCAGCTCTCTTCAGGAATGGACTTACTCAATTATTAACCAAATATTCCTATATATAAGCATAAATATAGAAAAATACTGATGATGATCAATTATTTAAAAGAGCAATTCATATAGATGATGATCAAACATCTAGTGGTATAAATGCATAATGAAGATGGTAATGATCAAACAGAGATCAGACTGGGTTAAACAATTTAATACATTTATTAACAACATATATAATAAATATTTACAAACAAAAAATTATAAAATAAATAAATATTCGATTATCAAGAATAGTTTTCAATCATTTTTACGGCTTCACACAACAGAAACAAAATAATTTGACGTATATTATATACAAAATTATATTATATAATTCATTAAATATATACATAAAACAAAAAAAAAGAAAAGCAAAATGAGAGTTCACTAATTCTAAAAACTACCCCAATAATGTAATTATTAGAATGATATTTTTAGGTTAGGGTAAATATATCTATAACTATATTTTTTATTAAACAAAAAAATATATCTATAGCCCCACTCCCATTTATATGTGAGTGTAAGTCCTAGTAAAATTAATGATAGATATGAAAAAGACCTTTTACTCCAGTGGGCTAATTGTGCACTCAGAAATAAAACAAAATTACAAGTAAATATTATTAAAACTTATTAGTAAATAATATAGTTTTGTTTGTCCTAAAGTTTGCCCTCAATGTTAAATATATAAAAATCTTACTTGAGGTGGTCTTGATGGGAATTCCAGAAGAATCTGTAAATTTACTTTTATTAAAAATAATACACATTAATTGATTGTGATTCCTTTTTTAACATACATCAACATATACCACAAATCTATTCACTGCTTCCACTTTTAAATTGCAGGTGATCGAATTTGAAAATGAATCTTGAATACACAATAAAAAAAAATTGCAAGACATAAACTTTTAAAATAGCAATTATAAAGCAATAAAAAAAATAAAAATCACATGAATGAAAACAAAATATATTTATCCTGAGGAAAGAAAGCATTTTATCTCCAGCTAAGAGTTTATAAGTTTAAATGTCAATCTCCCTGTATAATGTTCCTGTTCACCAACTCTGTTGATATTTATATCTTTCATGCAGCTTGGTTAAAACAAACACATACAAATTATCTCTCCTGAACATATATAAATCCTTAGAAGATTGATGTACCCCAGTGCTCTCTAAATAGACATCTTGATGGAAAATTTTATAATTTCATATTTACATTGAAGCTAGCTTTGGAACATCCTATAGTATTGGTTTCTTTACCCACCACACACATTGTAATGATTCCTTTACAATTGACTATTATTTATTGTGACTTAAATATATATAAAGATACCTTTTAAAGAAAACAGTCAATTTCTAGTAGTTTCACATTTCCTTTGCATCATTTCCATAATAATGAATTTTAGCTTGCAGAATAAATTAAGTTATTAGTTCATTCCTGCTAATTATAAATTGAAGCTTAACTTTCCAGTTTCCTTCTATCCAAAATAAAGATTTTATATTATCTTGAAACTATAGATATTAAAATTTTACTGTTTTTAGATGCTGGATAGTTTGTCATTTTTTAAATAGAAAAAAATGAATAATAAAAGACTTTTTTTTCTTTGTCCTGACAGTTCAATTGTTAATTTCCAAGTAAAGAGAAATACTGCTAGATTGTCTCATGCACTAGCTAAAACCTATTGTTACAACTTAATAAAAAAAAAACAAATTATAAAACATTATTATTATTATTATTATTATTGTTGTTGTTGTTATTATTATTATTATTATTATTATTATTATTATTATTTAATCTTCATTATTCCAAATTCGATCATTTAGCAACAATTTTGACCTCATTTAAATTTTAATCCTTGATTATGTCCATCTTATAAGTCAGTTAATTAATATTTAGTTAATGATATTAAATGAATAAAAGAAAAACAATTAATTTCTATAAATAGACAAACATATTAGTTTATATGTATGTTTATATACTTACTTACTTCATGTATATAATAAATTTGTTTGCTTCCTCACAATAGATAAAAAAATAAGAATTAATTTCTCAAACATATCAGTTTATATGTAGGTTTATATATGTATATACTACATGTGTATAAGTAGGTATGTAGGATAAATTATTTGCCTACCACTTGCTCTGAATTCAAACATTGTGAAAGAAATTGGGACAGGTGTGAAGGTTGGTTATAAGCCATCTGCTCTTAAGAAGCAAAAATGGAGAAATCAGGAAAAACCTCATAGATAAGTAAATGAAATTTCTATTGACTGCTGCCTTTGGCAGGATGGCTCAGTTGGTTAGAGTGTTACATTAAAATAGGATCCAAGTTCAATTCCCATGCTAGTACAGTCACTGGTCAGGCCAGAAACACCTAAAGAAGAGGAGAGAATAATACCTCTCAAAACATTGTGCATATATTAACCTGTATGATGTGCTATTACTAACAGTTGGTATTTGAAATATTTAAATAAAGTTCAAACATAAATACAAATATAGCAATTAACACTTCCTCTTCAAACTCATAGATATATTTCTTTTAATATTAAAATTATTTCTACCAAAAGCATTCCAGCTAAGTTTAATTTTATTATTAATTTCATACATAATGTCTCCATATGTTTTAATAATCTGGCTGAGAGATATGTAGTCATTAATTTAGTCTAATTTGTGCTAAACAAACTTTATTTTCTTCTGAAAAAATTCTTTAAATATTACTTTAGTCTTTTTAGCAAGTACCTTTAATCCTATTTTATTACTTTTATCTAATAACAATTGTAAAATTTCCCGAAGCCCTGAAACATTATTTTCAACAACAATCACATTGTCTAAAAAAATCTAGATTTATTTAAATACTATTATTCTCTTTGCTTTCCATTATGATCTCAAAACTGCTGCAAAATATTTTGCAAACCAGAATCATCCTATCATATACTTGACTCTGTGTTAATTTTCTTTGTATCACAATGCAATCTAAATATTGCTGTTGCATTTTGATAAATATTCTTCAGAATTTAACAATATCTTGCATCTACAACTTAATAGTTGAAACTTTAACCAGTATAAAAAATTCTTATAGCTAAATAAAAGATCATCTTAGAAAGTCAACCTAGATTCACAATCAGGGATAGCCTAGCTGTTTTTCGATGATGACCAGCACTTCATATGATGACTCTTTATAGTCTCCTGTAAATAAAGCTCATAATATAGTTTTGTCTATCATGATTACAAATATCTGTAATAAATCCTTCACACACATTCATTCTGCCTTTAAAAAAGCTTAATTTAAACTGTGATGTGTTTTAACTGAGCAGAAAGCTGATGCATACAGCCTCCCTCATCTTCATTTATTATATGAACACTCATATAGAAATAACAGCAAGTACAATAGAAACATAAGATGTGGACATTAGAAATGTGTTTTGTTTGGTCCCTTTAAGGCATCAAATGAACTCCTTTCACTTAACAGAAAATTGCTTTCTGAAACCAATCCTTTTGAAAATGTATATATGTTATAATAATCAGTCTATGAGATGATGATGGATACATGAAATCCCACTAAGCAATATTTTTGGATTAATGCCTTTAAACCAATCTGATCTTGCTAGCTGTTACATTCTAAGACTGTAATATATTCTAAATATAAATCTCACACAAATTATTAGGAAGGTGTTCTAATCTTAATCTCTCATGGTGTCGACCAATCATTATGAATATATTTCTATAATGCTGATTAGATCTGGAAGAAATATGAAACTTTTATTTTTATCTAATTATATTTAATCTTTCTTCATACAAGTAGTTCCAAAAAAGTAAAAGAATACTAATAAGCAAATTAATATTTATTAAAAGGAAATTAAATAAATTTATTTATTAACAAGTAAATCAAATAATATAGTTAATAACAAATAATGTAAATATATATATTTCAATAACAGCACAACTAAATATAGAAGTTAATTATTCATGTTAGTGGCATCAAAGTTCAAATAATTAAACTAATAAATAGAAAATGAATGCTTATAAGGCATCCTAACAAATTACAAAATTAAATTCTCAAATTTTTTTTACATTATAAAAGTAAAATTTTATAAGAAAGGCTACCTTTAGCTATTATGCTAATATGACTTCACATCTAGTTTTTGGGTGAATTTCATTGTTGTAGATGCACCTAGATATTGTGAGGTACTGTTTATTAAAAAAGAAGTTAAGAACTGTAAGTTCTGAGTTAGAAAAATAAAAGAATAATTATTAGCTTTTTTTTAATTAATTACTATTTGATTATTATGAAGTGTTAGTATGCTAATAGATATAACACATTTTTTTGAATACATTCTCCTTTTTTTTTATCTAATAAAAATAAATATTGATAGTTTGACAGAAATACATCCTGTTGCAATATAAATATATATTGTTATTATATATTCTACACTTATATATTTAGAATTAAATATAGGTGAAGAGAAAACATTGAAAATCAATAAATCACCTATAGACTGAATATATTGATTGTGCAGATGTCGAAACATTAATACAATAGATATCTCACATAAAATTCTTTCAAAAATAAAATGATTAAAAGCATTTTATTTTTTAAAAAGAGTTTACAAGCACAAGTGCGTGTTCGGCGCAGTTTGCAACTTTCTCATATATATTAAAATATCAATAGTAAATAAACAAGTTTCTAAATTTTATTTAATAAAAAAAAAATCAACTAATTATTATGTACAATAAAATTTTATTAATAAAAACAAGAAAATTAATAAATTGAAAGTTCACATTAATAAATAAATTAGGTTACTAATACAACATACTATTTGCATAGATAGATATAATTAGCACAAAAGCAAATACAAGTTAGTTTATACATTCTCCAAAACATTTATATCAATTTGTTTAAAAAAGTAAAAATAGATGCTTTTAATTTGAAACAAAGGAAATGTTAATTATATTCAGGTTTAAAAAATATCCTTGTAGGTGTGACGTATTATTCACTGAAATGTCACCAACTTGAAAACAATAATCCTTTTTTGTAATTTTAACCTAGAATAATAATCCTTTTTTGTGTAGACAAAAATTATTAATATAAAAATTTAATTACTATATAGGACAGAGGTGGCCTAACTTTTAGACGTTGGGGGCTACTTTTTTGGTAAAAGTGTACATGAGGGATACTACTTTTTTTTCAGGGCTTCGAACCGGAAACCGGAAAAGCATTTTTACCGAACGAAAAAAAATAACGGTTTGAAGTTCTGATTTTTTTTAGAATGTACTTATGAATTGGTGTTTTTTTTTTTGTAAGGGCTTTTTAGGTACTCACAAATATTGGTGACATTATTAGAAGATACTTATGAAGTAATGATTTTTTTTTCCTATAAGATACGAACTGTCGAAGATATTTTACTATGACTATTATTAAATTACCTCAGCTCCCTTTAGTATTATAATTTACCCATGTCGCTTTCTAAAATATTTATTAAATTACAATTATTGATTGCATTAGATCCTAAGATCTAGGTGCAGTGCTCTCAGATCCAAGGCTCCTCACTGACGCAGCCACAAGCCAGAAACTAGTCTGGGGATATTGGATGAGTAGGCACTAGATGGGTATTTTATGCACAAGTCTTCTGAGCATCCATTGATTATTCTGGCTTGCACTGAGTGGCAATACGTAAAGAGAGTTTTGCCTGTTGAATAATTATTTTTTTGGACCGGTCCTAAATTAAAATGAAAAAAAATTGAAAAAAATATAGAGAAAAAAAAGAAAATTATTGTCTTAGAATTTTATTAAAATAAATTAGATGAAATTTTACAAACAAAAAAAAATTACAATAAAAACAAAATATATATTTAATTATTTTGATGACACTTGGCATTGCATAGTTTCTACAAGTTTGTCAAAATTTGGTTCTTATGAACTTAAACTAATTCTTAAACATGATTCCAAATATAGATCCCATAACTATGACCTATGTTTAGTTTTTATTGCATTTATGCAGGAAAATGCTGATTCATACAAATATGTTGAACCAAAAAAATGCATTGAAATATGCAGCAATTCTTCAAATATTTAGATATTTATCCTTGGCTTATTAATTTCCAGAAGCTCTCATTTGAAGCCATTGATTTTAAATGTATATCACATTTAATATTTACTATTTCTTCTTTCAGGCCCACTGAATCTGTATATATAAATTACCCTAATTTCACAGTGATATCTTCGATATTGATATTAGCATAAAATGGATAAGACAAAAAACTTGCGATATCTTCAGGCTTGTCAAATTCCACAAATTTTCCTTCAAATTCCTTTATGAAGAGTATTATACTTCCAACATATTTTTTGTAGAGTAGATTCTTTCTATCTTTAGACATGTCAGCTATATTTTTGAAATATTTTAATTCACAACACCTCAGTACTTCAAAGTCCTTAACATAACTATTATTGTTTTATCTTTTCCTTGTAGTTCTACATTTACATTATTTAGTTTTTTTTGTAATATCACAGAAAAAGATGAGGTCAAGAAGCTATTCCTTGTCATTCAGTTCTGAATATGAATCACCTTTAGCTTCCAAAAATAATTTTATTTGTGGTAGAAATTCTCTGACTCTGATTAAAAATTTTGCTCACCTTAACCACATTACATCAGTATGTAATAAAAATTCACCATGTTTACTCTCACATTCCTTTAGCAAATCCCAGCTTTTTGATTTTTATTTTATTAACAATTTTGAAGGCAACACTCATCACATGATTAAATTTCAATACTTTTGAACACAAGGCATGTTAGGGTATAATACAATGATAATCCATAAAACTAGGTATATCATTATCATTTCTCATCTGATCACAAAATCAAAGCAACAATGTAGAAAGATGTTGCAGAAACTGGCACATCAGATAACACTCCTAAATAATGACAAGTGAGGTGAAGTTTGTAGAGTACATTACCTATTTCAGTTAAAAAACAATAAAGCAATCTCTCTAAACACTGATTTGTGTCTCATCAGCACTCTAGTCAATAAATAAAACTTTCATGCACTTTCTCTAATCAGGAAACATAGTACTTTGGGGGGGGGTATTATGAAACTACTAAGAGCACAACTTGAGTAACCAGATATCAGAAGTTGTATTTTTATCTATGAAAAA
This sequence comes from Epiperipatus broadwayi, assembly GCA_028023455.1. NCBI lineage: Eukaryota > Metazoa > Onychophora > Udeonychophora > Euonychophora > Peripatidae > Epiperipatus > Epiperipatus broadwayi. The sequence continues at coordinate 10,779,016 of JAQFVV010006222.1, forward strand.
TTATATGGGACACATGGACATTTTGGGTATCTGCACAGATACATAATTTGAACCCAATTCATAATAGCTATCTGTATTTTATTTTAAATAATTTGGATTTTTAAATAATGCTTATTATCCAGATATTGTTTTAAAAGAAACTCAGTTTTAAAAAAAGAAATGGATTTGTAGTAACTTCTCTTTACTTGTTTAAATTATTTTATACAAGTTATTAATAAGAGGAAAAGGCAAAAAATAATGATAATCATGTAAATGCAATGCACACATAGAAATTGCCCAAATCTCAAATAATCATAATTAACATTATACATTCAAAGATCAGCCTTTCAAGCTAATTGTGCATGCGTCTTCTGCAAGTGTTAAATAATAAATGAATACTTCACTCCACAATACAAGATATAGTATTTATGCAGGAATAAAAGGAATCCTCTTATTCCTACAACTCAAATTCTTTTATATGAGCAAATCTGAAGTACTGTTGAATGAAGCGTGAGAGTAGAATTCTCACTTTAAATTACTATCTACGATGTTGTGATGAATGACGTCAGTGAAATTGTCTAGAATTTACTAAACGTCAATCTAAGTGAAACTTAATTATCAGTAAATAAACATTTATTTTTATATAACGCTATGCATACAATTGTATACATTCAAAGATCAGCCTTTCAAGCTAATTGTGCATGCATCTTCTGTGAGTGTTAAATAATAAATGAATACTTCACTCCACAATACAAGATATTGCTCATATAAAAGAATTTGAGTTGTAGGAATAAGAGGATTCCTTTTATTCCTGCATAAATACTATATCTTGTATTGTGGAGTGAAGTATTCATTTATTATTTAACACTCGCAGAAGACACATGCACAAATTAGCTTGAAAGGCTGATCTTTGAATGTATACAATTGTATGCATAGCGTTATATAAAAATAAATGCTTATTTACTCATAATTAACATTGTAATTATTTACATAAGTCTCATTTGCTCATAGATAAACTTATATTTGATTACTGAAATTTGGATTTTATATAGATGGATTTATATATGCAGATGTATTTATATATGCACAGTTGTTTGTTTAATGTTTTAGTGGTTTATATATGTTCATATCCATATAGAGAATACATTCCTATCAGTTTAATGAATAGGGATGGATCTCAGAATGAGTCATCCTTGTATAAATTATAGTTGTATTAAATTAAGTTTAGGACCAAAAGGCCAGTCCTTATAAATATTGTGTAGATGGTTTATTCTGTTAGGGTTAGGACCAAAAGGTCACCCTTTTATAGTTATTATTATATAAGTGGTTAAATTTAGAAATAGGATCTAAAAAAGACCATTATTTATGATCATTATAATAAAAATAGAAATGATGTCTATTCCACATAGAGCATATGTATGTGTAAGTATTAGGAGACTTATGAGTGAAAGAAATGTTTATATTTATGGACTCATATATGCATAGAATTATATTTAAGTTTATTGAAGACAGGGTTAAAAGTATGGCAAATGTGCCATTATCTATTGTAACGGACACACATGCTGTTCGTTACATTATTTTTTTTAAAAAAAGTTAAAATATAAATGTTTGCAAATAAAAGTTATTAAATAAAAGTTAGTATTAAAAATTGAAAACTAAAAGTTTGTAAAAATGTATTTATGTATAAATCGCACAGATGGAAAATTATTAAAAGAAAACTTTATTAAAAAAAAGAAGGTATTTTAAAACTAAATTTTAAGCAAAAAATTAAAGATTTAAAGATAAAAAAATATACAATAATTAAATTACTGTCTATTGTGTTAAAACTCAAAATGGAAATGATTGTTGATTTTAATTAATCCAAAGCAAATGAGCCCTTGGGGCAGGTTTATAATTAAAGGTCAGATAAGAGATATAAAAATTTGCATTACTAGCTTGTGGAAGGTCAACCAACAATCAGACCATAATGAAAACCACAGGAACAGGAAATTATGTTTGGTGAATCAGGAGAATTAGTATAAAAAGAAAACAATTCAAATTAAGAACAGTTCCAGCTTGATTTTTGAGGAGGAGGGTGAAAAGACACACTTTTCACCCTCTTATTAATTTCAAATGAAGTAACTGTTGAAATATAAATGGCACTATTGTAGACCCTGAATCATATGGGTCCTACAATAAAATAGTTCCAGGATCAACCAGCTAAGGCAGCCTCTGGATTTATAACTATGGTATGAACAACAGACTGGTTTTCTATGAAATTTTGAATAATAAAGACTTCGCGGGAATTGGCCTAAGGAACCGGGAGCTCCTCTAATGTAAAGTATAATTATGAACTCAAATCATTATAAATTTTTACTAAATGAACTTTGAATAATTTCTAAAATAATTAAGGCCTAACTAAGTTTAAACCATGAACTCTTCTTATCTGACCAAACACGAAAGATTAAATCAGGTTATTAATATTTATTTTTATATATGTTTGCCAATTCAATTATTTCCATTTTCTTTATTATTTATTAATGAAATCAAAAAAATGTATTAAATTTTATGTTGGGTGTAGATAGCTGCATGGATTCATTATGTTGATTGTGTTTTAATATTGAATGGCTTATATTAGCTCTTATATTTATCAATCATAACATATTCTATTTTTGCATATATTTCTCATGATATAATAATGTTTTAAAGACTTATCAAGTACAAACATGTTATAGAATTATACAATATGAATCTGTATACAATAATAAATATTTATAAGTTAGCCTTCAAGAATCATTTAATAAATTTATAAATAACACTCAATTTGACCAGTCAATTAGTTAGATAAAAAATGCCTTTTATTTGATTTCAGGTTGTTATAAGAATAGTGGATCAATGAATGATACTTTGGAAGGATAAACAGTATGCACATTTAAACTTTTAACATTTTTAAAAATATATTTTTTTCTTAGTGCCACATATTTAATAGATATTATTTATATGATTACTATAAATTAATAAAATTTACACCTCAATTATTATCTAAAACTATTGATGTTAAACTGTTATAACATCAAATGACCATCTTTTCTTATGTTTACACAAGTTGTTAAAACAATAGCAACTTTCTCCATACAATAGTGCCAACTAATGCAAGCTATAATAATCAATATATGCTAGAAGATTGTGAATGATAACCCATATTCAGCGCCTTATAATACAAAATCCAATTTGGATCTTTGGATCTAATGCTTTTCTCAAGCACCAATCTATACAACAAAATTGTCTTAGATAGAAACATTATTTTGTCTTCATTTTGGCTTGACAGCTAAAAGGTAAAAGAAGGGTGCTGAGGAGATGCATTAGATACAAAAATCCAAGTAAGAGTGTTGGATGAGAAGGCACTGGATAGCATCTATTGATTACTGAGCTTGTACTGGGTATTACTATTATATGGAGAAATTTGCTACTAAAATGGCTGATTAGACTGAGATTTTTTTATGCTCATTACTATTATATTTCATATTTAAAACAGGCAAAACTCTCTATATGTATTGCCACTCAGTGCAAGCCAGAGTAATCAATGGATGCCAGAAGACTTGTGCATAAAATCCCCATCTAGTGCCTACTTATCTAATATCCCCAGACTAGTTTATGGCTTGTGAACTTCATCAGTGTGGAGCCTTGGATCTGAGAGCCATGCACCTAGATCTTAGGATCTAATACAACCCTCCAGCAGCCACTTTTTATTTCTACTTAACTACAAAACTATAAGTCTTAAATTGAAAACACTACAATATTTTCAATCCAAGCTCATTCGCTTATATAGTCATATAGGTCTGAACTCAGTTCAGTACCTATACATTTTAGTGTCTTTGGTTCTTTAATAACCATAGCCACCACTATCCTAATAAGCAGGATTGGTTTTAAGCCAATAAACAATTATGAGCAAGCATAGGAAATGGTGATCATGTGATGTTTATATTTTCATATTTCTGAAGGCTAATTTGTATTTATTATAATATGTGCATTCAGAGTTTATTATTTTTAAAAATGTTATTATATATTCTTAGTGCCATATATAAATTGGAGCGAATATTTATTTATATAATTATTAAAATTAATAAATTTACTGATGACGTTTTTGAATGATTTCAAATTGACATGACAAACTAATGAAACAAAATATCATATAGATTTCCCCTCTCCCTGAGAATATATTAAATATTTGTATTAATAACAGCAATATCATATTTTACATCAAAGAGACAAAGATGCCCATGGCTAATATAAAACTGTCACTAAAATAATATAATTACTGATTTAATGTCATATCTATTTGGATATATGATTATGTTGGTTTGAGTTAAAATTTTGATTCAAATTTTAATTTATTAGTGTTATATAAAAAACTGAGAGTAATTTCACTGATAAAGGCCTGTAGTTAAAAATTAGACTGAAAATTTTGATAGCATTACCACCAGGTGTCCATTGTTTACCCGTGCTTATACAAGATGGTTCTCAAATAGAAAAAAAAATGTTGTTGCTATTGCAATTATCTATAAAGCTTATGTAAATAAATTGGTTGATTCAAAGTCATTCAATAATTCATGTACATGCATATAATAAAGTAGAAGTATTCTTACTATTTTTTTTAAGACAAACACATACAGTAAATGTTTCTTGATATCAAGTCTGATAAAAAAGTAATACAAAAGGTAATAAATAACATTATTAAAAATCTGTTATTTTTTTTATTTTAAAAATACCCTCATATAGTGAAAAAAAAGACATTTGTTTTTGCAAATATATAACAATTTAGGATTTTCACAATATTTATATTTTTGCGAAAATTTCAAATTCTTAATTAGTGTTTTATGGCTTTAAAAAGTTCATTATTGTTCTTAGATCTAATCACTGGGCCTCATGATTTTAATGAAGTGCTAATTGCGAGATCTTAAAATTGCTGATTGAAATGCATCAAATTCCAGTGAGATTATTTGTCTATATGATTGAAAAATCTTTTGATTTAAGGGATGAACCTCTTAGTATTAATGATTTTCCACACTCACGAATAATTGCAATGATATGCTCAATTCAATGTAAATGTCCTAGAGTAAGGTCAGACACCATATGTCAAACCAACCTACAACTTTAAAGCCTTTCTACTTTTAGCTTTCAAATACTCATAACTATTTCCTCCTTTATGATCATTAATCAACTTCTTTTTCTATAATCTGTTTTTTCATACTTCCTATAGTCCTTTCTGATATATTATTTGTAATTCCTTTGATTTTAAGTACACTCCTGAATTTATTTATTTTCTTCATAGTTTCTTCAAAAAATAACTAATCTTTTCATCATTTATATATTTCAGATGTTATTTTTAAGACTTATTGTTTTCCATCTTTTCAAAGTCATATCTCTAGTCTGTAATTCTTTCTTTATATTTTCCTTGATTATCCATACTTCTGATCATGTATGCTTATTCATTAAATCAAACATTTAATGTGTCTCATTCTTATATCTAATTTTAATGATTTATAAAACATTTTTCAATTTTTATTAAAGCTTATTTTACCATTGCAAGTATTATTCTAATAAATTTATCATTATTTCAGTTATAGTTATTCAATTTATTAAATATTTAAAACCAGAAACCTGTTCTGTCACTTCCTATTCTATGCTTGTTCTTAATCTTTTCTTTTTTTTCTGATTACTTTTATTGTTTTACTTTTATAAGCATTAAACAAACTTGGAAAATCCTGCATAATACTTTTGAGCTCATATTCGCAATTTTCAAATATTTCTATAAGATGAATAAATAAGGTATTATTAACTCTTCTACTCCTAATGCTAATTCCATTTTTATCAAAACAATATATATTTAGCAACTCATTAAAATATTTATTAGAATAATACAGAAGATAAGCAATATTTCTGTATTGAACTCCTTCACAAATACATTGCAATACTTCCAATGAAATAGCATAAATTATTCTATCAAGTGTATTTTAAAAATAAATAAAAAAATATTAAACTGTCTTTTTTTTTCCTCTATATTTCTTACCAAATGATTCTTATCATTCTAATTACAGTTTTTGTCCAGCATCATAATGAGAGAAAAACATGGTTAATTTATAAAGTCGCCATGGCTTTCTTAATTACAACAATGATTTTAATTCATTTGACTATTTGTTTTTATTAAACTATGCAATGGTCTTAAACAATGTGCTAGATCATTTCACTATTTTTGTGATAAATCTTTAAATGGGTCTGGAAGTTGTTGTTGTTGTTGTTATTATTATTATTATTATTATTATTATTTTTCATATGTCATAGCATCGGGTGGGACACAAACCCACACCTGTCTGTAACCAACTACTTGCTTGCAAGGCAGGTGCAATGACCTCCCGGATAACAATGCTTGAAGTTATTATTAAAACAGACAATAATGAAGTAGTCTAGCTTAATATTGTCAAAAAAATTACACAGTGTTGAATATTATAATGCAAATAATAAAGAAGCCAGAATGAATGAAGACAAATATGGATTCTGCATTAATAGAAACACTATAATAAATTCAAATATTTTAATGACGCTCTAATTTTAGCTGAAAATAAAATGTAAAATAGCGTCAGGATTTTTTTATAAAAAATCAAAGGGTAAAGCAAAAAAGATATGATTGCAACAAAATATGAGGATAACAAAAATAATGATGATAAGAAAAGCTCTCATTTTCAATGTCCCTTAGATAATTGGTGTATGTGCAAATGCCAAAAATTTGCAAATAATATTTTCCAAATTACTGACATATCAATCAGTTTTGTAAAGAAAACAAAATAGTAAAAAAATAATTATTGCAAAATTGTAGTAAGATAATTTTAAAAACTAGCAAGATCTTTACAAATTTTTACTTGCTTTTTATTAGAATCATATTTAATCACTTTTAATAGTACATATGATAAACTGGATTCATCAGTCATTTTATTTTTTATAAAATTTCTGAAAATGCAGTAGAGAAAAAAAATTGATACTATAGCTGTTGCTAATGTTTTTAAATAATTAAAAGTTCCAACTTTTTAATATTTCCCTTTTAGTATTTTTTTATTACACCTGATAATTGATCATATTTTATCATTTCCAAGTCATTTCTTGAATCAACAAACTTTTTTTCCATATAAAATTGGATGAAAAATCGATTAATTGCAATTTTATATCAACCAAATTCAACTCCTTAAGAATTTTCAAACTGGATTCATCTGCTGATGTTGTGTCTGGATATAAAATAAATTGAAATGTTTCTTCAAACTGCTTGAACTGTATAAACTCTTGAAGAAAATTGACCTAATTAGAGTAAAAAACTATTGCACCAATTTATCTTGACTTTGGTTTCTCACAAAATTCTATATCCACATTTTTTTTTAATTTAGAAAATATTTATAGAGTTTAATCAATAATTAAATAATAATGAATCTATATTTTATTTAGTGAAACCCATGAGTTAAACATTATTGATGTGACATTATGAACCATAATTTTTTTGACAGATATTTTAAATCACTATTTTCATAAATTTTCATAGAATAGTTGAATTGTATGATTATGTTTGTTTTGTAAAATTGCTGTACATTTAATAGTCATACAAATTTTAATTCTTATATTTTATTACCAAAAATCTAGATAGCAAAATCTTGCTTCATGGATTATCAAAAATAAATTTGATTTTAAATATTAGTCAATTTTATGTAGAAAAGTTTCTTTCTCTGACCTATATAATGTATAAATTGTGTCAAAAGATTATCTATGAATTTTATTAAGAAATGTTGTAGTTAGGACAAATATCATAGAAAAATTGATGACAACATGAAGCTATGATTTGATCAATAACATTATTTTCTTTAATTTTTATAAATGAATAAATCTGCAATTAGCACCATGAATTGAGGTAAACTATCACTGATAAATCATATTCAATTTGAGTTATATTAGATATAAACATCTGATTTCTTATATCCAGATAGAATAGAAAGCAGCTCACCAAATATGATTTTAACAATTTAATCAAAACAGTCTGCTGATAGAAAAATTGATGTTAAGTAAAGGATTATTAGATATTCTATCAAATAATTGAAATTGATAATTCAACTTCACTAATATAAGACTATTGTTTTTGTTGGAAATTTTATAATTTTATATCATAAAAGTTATACAGGTAATTATTTATACATTGTTAAATTTATGACCTTTATTGAATATACACTTATACCTGCTTAGCACTTTGCTGTTGTGTGAGGTTTCACAATAATAATAATCATCAATTTGTATCCATTATTTTGATTTACGATCGATTATCATGATAATAATTTTAAAAAAAAATTTTTTTGGCGGCCATTTTATGAGACTGATGACATCATACCCTATATCATCCAAAACTAAAATAGCGACCTTCATACTGAAATTATACAGTACAGACTTTATTCATACTACACAATAGTACAGTGTTGTATACAATATTTTGATTATGAACTTAAAATACGATTAATAATGAATGCACAGTACAGTATTTTATTTAATTTTCATGTAAGAACAATCTGTAATTTTTTTAATGGCATATCCAAAATAAAGATTTTCATCAAAACCATAAAAAAATGTTTAATTCAGTATAATAAATAAGCAAACTTATATTTTGATGATGTACAACACTGAAGCATATTAATACAGTATTAAATTTTAAAATGTGTACATTAGTTTCAATATTGTATACTGTATTAGCTCACTTTTATGGATGAAAACCATTACGAACATTACTTGGCTTCAACAAAAATTAAGATCATTGTATTGTTAATTTAGATATTGTAATTGTTATTTTTTAAAAAATGATTCTATAGATCAGTGTTCTTCAACCCTTGGTCCACGGCCCGGTGCCTGGCCGCAGAACTTTTCTGCAGGTCTGCGTGCTAGACGGGCAGTAAAAAGTTTGTAATAATAAGAGTTTAAACTTTTAATTAATATAGCCAATTTTTATTTATTTTTTTCATCTCATTTTTACCCAATTAAAAAAAGAAAGAAAACAGAATGAAAACAAAATCTAATCAATCATTCATAAATTAATTTGTTTTTCTAGTTATCACAGATGTTTTGGAGGGAGGGGGGGATAGAATTAAATTTTTTATTACTTTTCTAAAAAAATTTAAAAAAAAGTTTTTTATTATATAAACTCCGTATATATATATATAAAACTTTATCTTATATATTTAACATTGTTGTTTTGATCAGTTATAACAATTATGCTTATCTTTAAGAAAATTTATCTATAGACTTCTGCTGGTCTGCGAAATCTTATTCTTATTTTTGCTGGTCCGCGGAACCTTATCCTTATTTTTACCGGTCCGCAGGTGTGAAAAGGTTGAAGACCACTGCTATAGATTATGCAAGTAAGAATGAACTTTATATGATCAAGCAATCCTAAAGTGAAATAAAAATAACACAAATTACTTGTTGATTTTAAAACTTTTCATAATTTGTTCCAGAAATTAATGAACATTATCGCTAATATATAAAAATATAGAATGGGAAAAAGAATTGAAAATTTCATTCAGCAAAAACTAAAAATAAATTTTGGTCATTAGCTATTCAGTCAATCAATTTTGGATTAAAATCGTTATGAATGTTCATTTTTATCAAATCGAAACTATTAGTAAGTGCATTTGCAATTAAAAAAAATATGAGCATAATTCCATGCAGGTAATAATAAATTTTGTATGATAAAAATATAATACAAATGAATTGAAAAAGATTCATACCTTTAATATTTATTTAAATAGTTTGTATCTCTGCCTTCACAATAATGCACTATTCGAAAAAAATTTAAGTGATCTCAAAGAAAATGGCTACCACACTTAATAAAATGTGACATCTCATGGTTCAAAAAAAATGCCAATGTAGCATATTTGTATATAAAGTGCTGATTATTAAAATCTGCATAGTATACATTGTTAAAAAAAGCCTTAAATATTGATTACAATATAAAAATACAGAATGCATTAGAAACATTTTTTTTGTTAGAATTTTTTCAAATTAATTACTGATTACAATTCTATAATGTATATATCTATAATTTGGCTACTCTTACATTGTTAATAAATAACAAGTCTTTATGACCACAACAGTGAGATATTTTTAAATATTGCTTTTTTGTTTCTAAATAATTATTATATAAATAATACAAGATTGTAAATTTAAAAAAAAAACAAAAACTTTAATATGGGCTTTTTTTCATTGCAAGAGTTAATAATTTTGTGGAAGAATATATAAAACTGTTGACTGCAAGCTACTTTCTTTCTCCATCCATGATTCTGTATATTTGCAAAGTGAAGTAACCTTTTTTTTGTAATAATAATGGGAGGAAAAAAAATACAGTTACATACCATTTCAATTGGAGCATCAAATCAAAGAGTAAAACCTTATAATATGTAGTATGAAGAGAAAAAAAAGTCAAACATTCACTTTAATTTTTTTTCTCTAGATCATCTGCCATTAACACTTGTTGTACTTCTCTAAAAACTCATGATCATTAAAAGATTTAAAAGACAATGATAGACCATTAGCATGAGGAACTGATGATTCAGAAAATTGGTGTCAAGGAATGCTGAATGGATGGATTATAAGAAAAAGCAACTTTAAGCTAAGTACTTTTTTTTCTTTTTGCATAAATTAAAGTTGTATTAGCTTGCCTACATAATATTTTATATGCATATCCACATAATACACATATATCATAGTTTGCACATGAATATATCATATCTTAGGCTTTTTTAACTACTATATATACAAGATTAAACTGTTGTTAATACAATATTAACAATTTATGACAATTTTTATCCACAGGAATGAGCTAATTTTGTTCTCATAGAAAACTATTATAACCCCTTGCTTTTTATACAGACTTTTTGCTTTACAATGAGCTATGAGGAACCAACTGTCTTTGTTAAGTGGAATAAAAGTGCATAGTTTTAAAGCACATACTCCACCATGGGAATAAAATTAACTATTTCAATTTTCATCAAAGTGCAGATTAATATACCAAGGAATTTAGTTAGAATTGCTGAAAATATTGAAGAAATCTGGATTCATGTTAATGTATGCCATGCTGAAGATTTGTCTCCTGGTACAGGTTATATAATTTTTCTTGAATTTACTTTTAAGTATTTCTCTGTGATAAAAATGTTTAAGACATTTCATAATTAAAATGGCATTTGTAACATAGGTAAATATATGTATATTTTTTTCTAAAGTCTGGATCAAATATTTCATGAACTTTTTTTAAGAATGAATCAATGTAAAAAAAAACAGAAAAAGGCAGAGATTACTAAATCATGTAATTTTAATATAATAATTATATTTAAAAATTTACAATTAATATGAATTATATACATAACCATTAGATTTAAAAAAAAAAAAAAAAAAAATCTTATCAAGCCATTAATTTATTATCAAAAGTAAAAAACAACAACAACAACATTGATTTGCCAATGATATAAATTACAGTTTCAATTGTCTCTGAAAATATTAATACTTTTAATAGAAAGTATCAGACAAACAAAAACATTTTTTTAAAAACTTGCTGCAATAAGAAAAGGTTTGATTTTGCAAAATAAAAAAAATTTTCTGTATCTTTGAATTATGAGAATTAAAAAAAAAAAGAGAAAAAATATGATATATTATTCTCATTATTATTTTGAATAAAATAAAAAAAATATTGATTTAAATTTAAAAAAACAAACAAATCATCCACACAAAAAATAAAACATTGGGGTTGTGATTTGTCACTGATGGGTAATTTAAAAAGTAATGGATGCATATTTCAATGGCTCTGAATTCCGGATGGGTGAATAAATACAAGGATATATGAAACTTCACTGTTGAAGTCAGTAAAAACTTTTTAAATAAAATGATGTATATATTGACAATAAGAGCAACAGACATTAAAATAACAATATTACTTGATCATTACTGGGAATAATTTTCAAATGCTTATCATACCCTTAAAATTTGACAATTTTTTCTAGCATCACAATGTTCTGAACTAGATGATACATTTTAATGAAGCATTTATATCATTAAGTTACATAATTTATTATATAGCTACTGCAGAGGTCTCTCAAGCATTTAGAAGAAAAAAAAACAAAGGACAAAATACCATTCAATCGATTAGATAAATATAAAATGACGAGGATTTACGATTCTCTTATTTGTTTTATTCTATGGTTAATAATAGGTAAGTAGTTGTTAAACAAATAACTGGATCACTAGTTAGGTTGGCTATATATATACATTCAACATACTATTTAAAACTATGCAAAACATGTTTGATAATAAATTTTATCTTTGGAAAATAAATAATTTTTTAATTTTATTTTAAATAAATCAAATATATATAATCATTAATAAAATCCTATACCTTAAAATGTACTTTTCGACAATATATTTTTAAAAGAAAACAAAAAAATAATAATAAAACATTACAAAACAAAGTGTTAACCTTGAAATGAAATACAGTTGAACAAGTTAACAAATATAGGAAGAAATTTTATTTCTTTTAACAATAAACCTTTTAAAAAATTTAACTGTTAAGAGGAACCTAATTGAATTAAAATACTTACGAATAAAATTACTAAATTAAATTTTGAAATTATAGTTTTATTTATTATAATGAATTTTGTCATTCAATAAATTAAATTTAACTTTTAAAAATAATGCTTTCATTTATTTTTTTAAAAAAATATGTTTAACATTTTTTCTTTCTAGTTAAATTACAATATTTATTAATAATCTAGATCTAGAATCAAAACTTCCCCTCCCCCGATTGTCATAAAAAAAAAAGATCTAACTATTGTTTAAATTTTAATAGCTGTACGTTATATTTTGTTCGAAGCCTCTTTCACGATATATATAGCTTATAATAGCTTACCTTTTTGTTCATAAACGTTAATTAGAATAGAATATTATTGTTTATTGAATAGCAAGTGCACTGTACTTTTAAACACACACACACACACATATAACAATATATTCTACCAGCATATGTAGACAATTGGCAACAATTAGGGTAATAAATCTTAACAATATTTGTTATTTTGATGAGCTAGGCTTTCGATACAGTAGCTTATCTTGTCAAAACAAGATTACAATGAAAATTAGCATATGCCATTAGCAATTCGCCGGCGTATAAACATAAATAACACAAACGCTTTTTTTATATGAAAAATTTAAATAATAATAATTATTAATAAAAAATTGAGGAAGAAATATATTTTACTGTGTGTTCACTCATGCATTCCCTGAAGCAAAAATAATAAAAAATAAAAAGTATCATATTATTATTTTTAAAATAAAATAAACTGGATATTTTTTTTTCAATAACTTTTTTCACTTAATGAAAACATAATAGACTAGATCAGTGGTGCCAAACTATTTTCAGTTCCGACCTCTCATTTTGTGTAAAATTTTGTTGCAATCCATGGATAGAAGTATATATATTTTTAATCATCAAGGTAGTTGATATGAAATTCTTAGTGGGACTTGTGTTTATGATTCTGTCTTATTAGAGCTCTGAATAAAACACATAATTTCATAAAACAATAGTTTTATTTATGCATGTGGGTATAAATATTTTTTAATAAAAAATCCTTAATCATATAAATTCGATGTGAGGTATGCATTTGCAAAGAGGTCATGATTGTTTTTATGTTTAGATCTGTATTGAAAATCACAAACTGTAAGTCATCCTCTGTATCAAATCGTGATTGATATTTTGCTCTATGGCAACTAATTTTGAAAAGTCACTTTTCACATAAATAAAATATTGATAGTCTTTTTCTTCAAATCAGCATATGCGTTTCCAATCGACAACCAAATTTTTTGGCAAATCAGAGACTTAAATTGAAAGTGCAGTGTTTTGTTGCTTGAAAAATCAATTGACTGTTCTTTTTCATTTAAAGGGATATTTGAATTAAAAATATCAAATGAAGATGGATCACGGATCCAAACAAATTTCTTATCTTGGAAATTTTTCAAACCTCTTTGAAAATTTTCTCCCAATTTTATCATATAATGGGAAATGATGTTTTTAAATAAAAAGAATTCTATATTGTTTTCTTTGATAAATTCTGAAAAGCATGGGAACATATCTGTGTTATCTTCATAAATTCTCCTTGCCAAGATATCAGTTTATTTTTAAAAGCTTCCATTTTACTGCACAATATTAAAATGTTTGCATTCTCTCCTGGGATGTAGACTGAAAGTGTTAAGTTTTCAAAAATGTCAACCATGTACAGTTTTTCAAGCCAATTTTCATTAATGAATAAATTTGCCAATATATGTTTTTTTTTGTCAAAAAAATTCAAAATATGTCACAGTATTTTGCTGCATGAGACTCATCTGACTTCGGTATATAGTAATAATATCTCGTATACAAGATCCATTTTATTATAGAGTATTGAAAAAAGATGACTGTTTAGGCTGTTTCTTTAAATGTAATTAATTACATTAACAATATTCTATAATATTTTGTGCAATTTTTTATCAGTGTCTTTTGCAACAAGACTGTATTTATGTATCATGCAATGGTTGAATACTACATGAGAGGCAATTTTTATTATTAATCCTTTTATCCTTTATTGCTATCTGTTAATGATGCAGTACCATCAGTACAAACTGTGACACAGTGTGCCCAGATAACATTTGCCTCAAAATATCTATCAATACTTTCAATTTTCTCTCCACTTAATTTTTTTTTAAAATTTTTTACAACAAAAAATTTTCTGATGTCTCCTTCAAAAACGTATTTCACACAAGCAATTAATTAAGATATTTTATTAGTGCCAGTAGTTTTGTCAAATCGTCCAGCAAATTCAGGAGAGTTTTATAGTCAATTTAACAAAACTGATTCTTTATTACATGATATGGTGGAAATGTTATCTTTTGATATTAAAATTGTTTTTAAATTATCACCATATTTTTCTCCATGCATAATTGATATTATTTTAATTGCTGAAAAAAAAAAGAATGACTGCAATTATTCCCTATTAAATATGAAACTTCTAAGAATGCACATAAAACCTTCTCAGGAATTTTTTGTATACTTTTTCAAAAATACATTTTGATTTTTCATACTTTTAGTATGTTTTTTTAAAAAATGTCTCAGATTTATTTGAAAATTCTTTATGTTTACTTTCCAAATGCATTTTTAATTTAACAAGTTTTATACTTTCATTCACTAATTTATTTGAACAATTAACACACAATTGTCCATTAGCAATGCAAAATGTTAATCTATATTTAATAAACTCTTCTTGATATTTTCTCAATCTTTTTTTAAATAACAAATTTTGTTTAATATTTTTTGAAGTAGAAATAATGCCAATGAATTCATTTTTATTTGGGTTTTCATCTGTCTTTTTAAGTTTATTAGATGTTGGTCCACCATTTTCATTTGTATTGTTATTCTTTTCATCATTGGGATCAATTTTTATCTATTTATCCATTATGAAGGTATCAAAACTAAAATAAAATTATAAATAACAAAAAAGACTTTTTTTTTGCATTTTAAAATATCAACTATCCTGTTATAATTCTCAACAAAATATCAATTGAGGAAGATTAATTTTTGAAAAAATAAAAGACGAAAAAAATAATACAAAAATACATACAAAATATTTTTTTTTAAAAAGTTTTCCTTTATTAACACTTTAATTACCAATATTAATTTTTTAATAAATTGTTTACTATTGTCCTCAGAGACATTACTGAACTGCCCAATACTTAAAAAATATGTTATGTACTTACTTGATAACAAATTTAAGTAAAATTGGCAAAAGCAGTATATAAACAGAATGCACTCGAATGAACACAAGAAGCAGCAAAATAAACTACTGAAAAACAGATGTTTATCTGTGACAGGTTAAAAGTATACTGAAGTCAAAACAGAGAAATGAACTCCATGGTCCTCACAATGCAGAGTTGCTAGATGTATTTTTTGAAAACCTTCACTTCTGCACTGCATGCCAAATATGTCTGTGTCAACATAGTGTTTCTGTTGTGGCATATGTCAGATTCTTTCTTAACATCTTAAATCTTCTCTCTTATCACATTTTTACAACATGATCACTATATTAATTTTCCTAGTGGTTGCTGGAGTATATATATATTAGATAGTTTTCATAAAAAATATAATTCTATTTTTAGAAATAAATGTAAATTCTGATAATATAATTTCATTTCACTATTTTACTTGTATCTGATTCTTGTTGAAAAAAAGCCTTATGTTTTTTATTGTCAAATAAATTTCTTTGAGTTTTGCACCTCCAAAAATCTTTTCCCTGGGGATCGAGACCCATAGTTTGTGCAACAGTGGATTATACTAACAAGAGATTATAATATCTCTACCTTTTTAATGCAGTATTATCTTTAAGTATGTTTTAAAATTTTGTAAAACTTTTAACATTACTCCTAGAAAATAATTTATTATGCAAGATACTACACATCAAATTCGGTAAGGATAATACAGAAAAAATAACATGTAATCATATACAGCTCTCAGAAAGAAAAACAAGGCTATTTAAGTATAACATTTGAGAATTTTTAATGTTTTTTTCAATTCATATTTTTGTTTGTTTGTTTACATTTTCTTTGAATAATGTACAAATAAAGTTGTGTAATTAGAGAAAGTGTAACTGTGTATCCTTTTTTAATATATAAAATCAAAAACAAAAAATATAATATAGATCTGAATGATATTTATGTAAAAAATTGAATTATGTTAATGAATAAATTTATTTTGTTGAATTTAAGTCAACTCTCTTTAAATCCTCACTATCTAGATAACATATAAAAATTTGACTTTATTTATGATTGGTAAATAAAGTTTCTTGGTGAATTACTTTATGTATAACTAATGTAGGATAAATTTTTGTTCAATATTTAACTACCTTTTTATAATTATGTTCAGAAAATTGAAAATTTTTGTGTTTTATTAGTTTTTATTGATTTAGGATTTAATATTAAACAGAATAGCAATATAGAGACTTCACACCCTACTGGAAAGTATTTAGATGTTTGTTGATAAAGACAAGAAGAGATCAAAAACAAAATACATAGAAAACAAACAGATATCATTGATTTCCTTGAATATATTAAGAATATGAAATAAAGATGAGATGAATATGTCTCAATAAAAAATGACAATTGGATTTTAAAAAAATTAATAAAACTTAAAAAAAAAAGAAGTAAATGGATGAAATCAAAAAAGGTTACAGGAATGATGGCAAGAAAAGCTATGTATTAGATAAACTAGATTAAACATAGACATCCTGAAGTGTATTGATAATGTTTGATGATAATAATTATGTATACTACCAATTGATTCTTTATGATTAATTTTCAATAAGTTATTGATTGAGATATATTGTAAAATTCAATAAATAGAGATTTGCAAAATAAATCCAAAAATTACAATATAACATAAAACCCAATAGATTAATATTTAGAATTTGACAAATTATTTCCATAAAATATTTCAAAAAATGATTTATGTCATAATATTAATTATTTGTTCGACTACTTCCCTCAACTAATATTAAGAACTGATTGTTTTTAGAAAAAAATTTAAAATTTATTTGCACTTTTTAAGTACATTCACATAATAACACACAGATTAGATCTAACACAATGTATCAGCTCTTCCCAGATGTTGATGGCTTGACCAGTGACAGTACAAGCATGGGACTCAAACCTGAACTTTTAAATTCTTGAATATTGAATTTTAAAGATAAAAAAATGTTGATGTTATTAATAATATAAAAATGTTTACCCTTCTGAAAATAAAAAATATTTTATTTTTACATATTTATTACTATCATTATTTTATATACTACTATAAGTAATATTTTCTTCATACTAATAGGAAATATTATTATTGTAATATCATTATGAAAAAATATAATCTTTTATTTTAATATAGATAAAATTTTATAACAAGATAAAAAACTCACAATTCCAAAAAATATTATTAGATTCCAGAATATCCAATGTTTTTAGGAATAAACTCACTTTATTCTACTTCAGTTCTATTATTCATTGTAAGCTTGGGTTATCAGTAGATGTTAGATTATGATGCTTATTACATTTTCAACCAGTGTTATATTATTCATTTTCCCAGTTGCATATTGTTATTGCTTTAAATTTAGTTATACTTATTTTCAACTCAAATTTTCTACAAATGCTATCAATCATGCTTATCCATTTTATTAATTGTTTAACTTTCAATAATTGTTTTGTTTTAACTTTAGAATTAGTTTATATATTTAATCTCACAAAGAAAGTTTCATTCTGAGAAATAATTTATTATTTGTCACAATAAATACACCTTTTCATTTATAATCATAAAATATAATTACAGAAGTCAGATACATTTGATCAGTAAAAATACTTTTTTTTCTAATTATATCATGTACAAAACCACACTAGTTTGAAATAGCAAGAACTAATACAGGAACATGTTAAATATAACACTCTATGAAAAAAGCAGTTATTGCATTTTGATAATTTAATATAAGTCTAAGTATAACTAAACTAAAAATGTTTTCACTATAATCTAAATCAGGAACGTCCAATTATTTGGCATCTCTGGGCCCTATGTTGAGAAAAAAAGAATTGTCTTGGGCCACTCATTAAATATCCAATATTACCAAAAGCTAGTAAGCAAAAAAATAAAATAAAATCTGTGTGTAATTTTTGTGACAATTACTACCACAGATAAGCAAAAAAGTTTTTAAACAATAATCCTAATTATGCAATGACCCATTCAGAGAGACTTTTAAAATCATTGAGCAGGTTCCAAGTATGTGATCACTAATATAGACATGTACATATCTAATTAATAAAATATCATTGATGTTTTTTAAAATATTTTTTTATTATAAAAAGTAAAAGATGCAAGCAAAACTGTTTGGATATTTGACACTGTATTTGAGTAGAGTATGCTTAGTTATTTTAATCACATGTCAACATGTAATCACAAAATTATTTCATAATGTTTTCAATAAGTTAATGATTTTTACACTGGGCCACATTCATAATCATTCTGGGCCACAGGTTGGAAATCCCTGATTTAAATTTTCTTTGCAATCTTGTTGTTATTGTTGTTCTTATTTAAATTTAAATTGCAAATAAACATCAGATTTTCAATGAAATGGATGGCTGAAGAGTTGTGAGTTGGAGTAGTTTGAAGCCTGTCCATTAAAGTGTGAAGATTGACTATCTTAATATAAAGCTGAGCACTGATTGTATATATGTGTGAGGATAATAATCTAGACCAACTGATGATTGCTGCTTTAGCATAAAATACAGATATTGGTGATTATTTATCTTTTCAACATGTGTATGATCAGGTGGATCAGCAATATGAGATGGCATGGAGGATTGAGGGTTGTGTGAAAGTCTGATTCGAATTCCTTATATTACATTAATTTTTAAAAAAAAAGTAAGATTAAAAAAACTTATTACAACTAATAATAACATGAGAAGAAAATTTAAATTGCAAATAAGTTTTATTAATTTAAAAATTCCCGAAAAAAAGTACGATAAAAAAATATAAAGTTTAAAGATAATTAGTCTTGGCTGTTCATATATCCAAAATATGGCTTATGCTTATAAATAAATCCGAATTAAGCATAACGTGCAACGTGGCAGTTTACAGCATTAGATTTTTCCCTACCAGTAAAGTCAGAAATCTAAATCTTTTTTTAAAAAAGTGATGTATATGTAAAATAATTTCCTCATAATTAGTTTTTTAATTATAAGAGTATAGATAAAATATGTTTTAAGAAATTTAAACAATGATTGTATATATGTGTGGGAGATTATGAACTGGCCCAGCTGATGGATGCTGGTTCAGTACAAAATACCTTTTTCACATGTATATGTATGGTCATATGTATCAGTTGTATGAGATGGGTTGGAGGATGAATATAGACTGAAAATCCTAGGTTCAAAATCCCTCTATTTACTATATTAAACATTCAGTATAATGAATGAATAGGTTAATTACATATTGCCTTGGAAATAGGTTATATCATAGTATAAGTCTAGCAAATCCCTCTTCTACTAATATAAATGGATACATAATGGTCTGATGATATGAAGGGTTAGAGTGATGTAATGTATACATGTGTATGACTATAAGATCAAATCCATCAAGGGCTTTGAGCATATTCCATCATTGGTTTTTAAAGGAAATGGTTGGTTGGTTTGTTAGTGGGGTGAGAATTTCGAAGCCTGTCCATTAGATTAAGAAATTTCTGTCTTAATATAAACTGAGCACTGATTGTATATATGTGTAGAGATTATTTAGCCCAATTGATGAGTGCTGGTTTGGCATGAAATGCATATTTTGGGGATCATTTAGCTTTTTCACATGTGTGTGGTCTAGTGTGTCAGTTGTTCAAAATGGGTTGGAGGATGAATATAGATGGGAAATCCTATATTCAAATCCCTCTATTTACAATAATAACCACCAGAGATCAATACTTAAAAGAGATTTTAAATAAAACAGTTAAACTATGTTTGGATATTAAATCCACAGAAGCAATTTTCTCCATACAATTTTGTCACCTGGTGATCATGTAATAGTAAATTCACAGATGTAAAATTATAAATGAAAAAATGCTAATTGTCAGGAAATTTTATGCATTAATTTTCCATTAACATAAGCAGATAGATAGAATGTTGGAACTTAAGAGTTAAAGGTTTCTAAGTCAAATCTCAATCTATTGCTTTAATGCCTCAGGAATGTTACATAGCTTTCTGAGCAAAAGTTATTCAATTTTTTTCATCCTGTGTGATTTGGTGCAGTGATAGGAGGATAGATTTAAGAATTACAAAGTTTCCAAAATTTAATATGCCACTTTGATACTTGAATTCAACATGCTTTTCTGAACAACATCTATTTGACTTATTTTTTTGCCCTTTGAAGTTTAATGCAGTGATATAAAGAAGATCAAAAAATAAGGATTCTTGGATTGAAGCTCAAATTGTTATTTATAAATGGCTCAAAGATTATATATGACTTCCCAAGTAATTAACTATTCAATTAATTTTTAGCAATAAAGCAATTAAAATTTACAAATATCAATGCCATTTTTAACATCATTATAATATTTTTGCGATTATCATTACATTATCTGAAGAGTAAATAATAAAACAAAAAAAAAAACGCATATGACATTATTTCACACGAGTTCATAAGTTTGAGCACCAGATCTATTGCATTTATTAATTCTGTACTAATAATTTTAATTATAACTATCCCCTGAAAAAATGATAAAATGCTTAAGCAATAACATTCGATATGAATTGATTATAATTTAATGTAGCTATGCATTTTCAAGAACCATTTTTCAAGGATCACGTTTTGTAGAAAGTCA
Organism: Epiperipatus broadwayi; assembly: GCA_028023455.1. Classification (NCBI taxonomy): domain Eukaryota; kingdom Metazoa; phylum Onychophora; class Udeonychophora; order Euonychophora; family Peripatidae; genus Epiperipatus; species Epiperipatus broadwayi. The sequence continues at coordinate 10,800,459 of JAQFVV010006222.1, forward strand.
TTCCAAATTAATTTGCTCATTTATATTATATATGTGCGTAAACGGCCTTTAAACAGGCCACTGCAGAGCAAAGATTTCTCAATAACCCCCTGTCTTTCTAAAATAACAATGAAAAAAAATAGATTATTTGCCAAACTACCAACATCTGGCTAACCATTATACAACTATGCTTGACATTTTTCATACATTTATAAAATCAAATGAGTAAACCATTCTCTCCCCCGGGCTATGAACAAATAAAACTCTGTTGCTAAAGCGTCAACAGTCTTATCGGTTCACAGCCTGAGAGGGAGAGCGATTTATTCCATTAATAACGTTTTTATTGAGCTATACTAATTTAATATATATTGTTAATTTAAAACTATAAATTGTTATATATATAAAGCAATTTGGGAAATCCTTTTTTGTAATGACAAACATTTTGATTTCAATAAAATAACACACACACACACACACACAGCACATATATATATACACACACATAAAGTTAAATTAAATACTACTGAATAATATAAAATGTAATTGACAAGATAAAACTTCAAATCATTAAATTTTGTTTTCTTTATTTTATGGCTATCTTGTCTAGAATTGGTTATTCTTGCAAATAGTAAAATTTGATTACACTTCTTAAATTAAATTTTTTCAGTCATGTGTACTTACATTACAAAAAAAATAAAAATAATCAAATTTGTTGTACAATAATTAAATAAATACTTAATCTACAAAAGACAAAAAGATAAAGATAAATCATAGGGAATATAAATAAATTATTCCTTATAAATTTATTTTATAGTCAATGCATTAACACACGTCTGACAAACGCAATTTTTTATGCAATATCTTATTCCTTTTGCTAAAAACTAGATTACTCAATATAATAAACTAAGTACATCAATTCATAATTAAATCATTAGTCAAAATTAAATTACAAATCCACTATTATCTTGTCAGGGAAACCATTGATATTGGACGTGTAATTTTATCTAGTGGTTTAATTATAAATTGATATTTAGTTTAATATAGACCCAGTACGTTTCAAAGAAGGATGACTAGTTATCTCTTCAAGATACTTGCAGTTCCATCCATTGAATCAATGAATGTGTTATGTAAAGACTTAGTTCGGCCATTTTCCACAAGAATTTTAAGACATTAGCATGTCTATCTCATGTGTTTAAACATGAAATGTGATAGAGTGTTTTCTATTTTAATTCATAATGAATCAATGGACTAACATTAAACTTGTTTTAAATTAGGAAAAATTGCTTCGAAAACATTTGAAAAGATTCAAACTAAAGCCAGTAGTCATGACAACATTTTTGAGAGGTTTACAAGATTTTCTAACATCAAGAAGATCATTGAAGACAATAAATGATGGTATTAAGCACATAGTCACATTTTATATCATGACTCATAATTCAGTATATTACCATTATAAAATTATTCTGATGAATAGCTAAACTATGTTGCTACATAGCACATGCATTGATTCAGAGGTGGTGCTAAAGCCAGCTTGGATAGAGAACATGTTAATTATTCATTAAGATACAACACACACATATATAAGTAAAATTCAAAAATTCCTGGCAATCACACTCTACTCCTTTGGTTGTAAAATTTTATTTATAATTTCTCTTTTGAAACATTTTTGAATTTCTGGTTATTTTCCTAAGAGGTTGTATATAACGGAAAATACATTTTCCAAATGATTGATTCTGTCGATTTTGTTCAGAAAAATATACTTTATCTGAAGATTTTGTTTGATATATATCATAGTCTTTTAATTTAATATAAAAAAGAGGATATTATGCATATATCTACATTTTTTAAGAACTTTAATGTCACTAAGCATGTTAATTTAATTTTTTTAAGAGTAATGACAATATAGATTAATGCAGAAACATTACAGTGGATTAAATAAATCTCTTAGTGAATATTTCTTATCTTTACTTACTGTATATACAATATTAAAAACTGTGTAAAAAGATGTAAATAGTATATATATAAAATAATCCCAGTGCATAACGCTATACTGAAATAAATATACAAATATTTAAGCATAAAATCACCCCACATGCCCTCTGTGAACTAATACATAAAATACATTAGAGTTCGTATTCCAAGATAGCCAGAGGGCAGTACTGGATTTCTAACCATGTGGGGTGATTTAATGCTTAATTATTTATATATATTGAAATGAATAATGTCTATTCATTTCAGCATTGGCCATGTGGTCAAAGTTGTGAGGGATACTAATAAATATAACTCAGAAGTTTTTAAATATTATTATATAAAATAGAACAAATGTTTAAAATAAAATAGGTAAAAAATAAATGTTAGAATAAATTATTAAAGATTACATTCTAAAATAATGTAATAGGTTTCTTTAAAATGTCTAAATTAAAAAAAAAAACCTTGAAAATAATATAAATTAGGTTAAAATTGTTGCTTTTATCAAAAATTAAAAAAAACGTATGATATGTATTGACAAACAACTCAGTTAAGAAATAAATATTAAACTCAAATAAATTAAACCAAAGATTAAGCCTGTTTTGATATAAGATTCAAAAACAAGGGGGAAATTTAATAATTACAGTATCTTGTAAGTTCAAAGATGTTTTTAAAATCCATATAATTATGACAGGGGGTCAAAAATAAGATATTATTAGAGCTATTAAAAACAAGATCACAAAATATTAAAAACATAATCTAAGGATATAAAACTATCAAGTTATCATGTGATCAGAATTCTATATGCATATTGTTAATAACAGTAGATAACTCTATATAATAGTGTCACTAAGTGCAAGTCTTAATAATAAATGAATGCCAAAGGTTTGTGCATAAAAAACCCTATCTAGCATCTACTCATCCAGTATCTCCAGATTAGTTTGGATTAAAAACATTATTATGTTTGTATTTTGGGTTCCTAACTTTATAGTTAACTAAATATGTAAAATATGGCTGTTGGAGGATTGCATTCAATCCTAAGTGCAGTGCTTTCAAATTCAAGGTTCCTTACTGTTGAAAGCCACAAACTAGGAACTAGTCTGGGCATATTCAATGAGTAGGCACAAGATAGAAATTTTATGCACAAACCTTCTTACATCCATTGATTACTGTCTTGAACTTGATGACACTACTACATGGAGAGTTATCTACTGTTATTAAAATGTAAGGGTGTTAACACAAGATGTCAAAACCTATATATAGTCAATTTTTCTTAAATTTGATAATCTGGATTCTCACTTTATTCAAGCTGCATTGAACCTTCATTATGATGAATGAATAGAAAAAGGAAAAACTCCTGTTTACTGAAATCTAAACAGAATCTGTATATGGAACCTGTATATTTAAAGGAATCTCTAATTAAAATGAAGAAACAATGATTAAGCCTCAAAATTCAAGAATAGGATATAGTTAAAAGACATTATGGCAACTTATAAATGGAATCAGTTACATACTATCATATTACACTAAAAAAATCAATGAACCATAGAGAAATCCAGCTCTAAAACTTTTCTTCGTAAGTAAAAAAACTGCTTAGATGATCATTCCAAAGTACTAAGAATTTTAAATTTTATTGTAGTATATATTTAATTCTAATAAACTATATTATATATGATTGATTAAAGCAGAAAGTAAAAGTTTTAAAAAAAGTTAGTTGCAATTTAATCTATTTTTTATTTTTTCCTTATTCAATTGTAATTCAATAAAATAGGAATTGGTCTACTATGCAGGAAAGATAAAATTATAACTCCTTTCCATATGTACAGCTTAACACTACTTTTGATCAGGCCAAGCATATTATTAGTACTAAGACAGGTATACAAAAAAACTTAAAGGCTAATTAGTATGCAAGTTGCATTTTTAAAGTAATTGAAGTTTTAAAAAAAAGGGATTTGTAAATTAAAAAAAAATTCTCCATATGTAATAATTTAACATTAAAAAAAAATAATGTAAAATTGTCAGATTAATAATCAAAGATGTATTATTCAATAAAAAAGCAAATGTGGAAGCTTGTTTAAAGTATCCAAGGGTTTTAAAAAAGAAAGATGAATGAAATATAATTATTGGAATTTTATATTAAGGGTTTGGTTTGTTTTGAAAATTGATCAAGTTCATTTGTATGTAAATTAGCCCTCCTTTTGTTTACTGTGAGTTAAATTTTTATGTATATCAGAACTTATTATGTACATGCAATTGTTAGACCACTATTAAATGGTTTATTATACACAATATCAATATGGTAAATTTATTCAGTTTTGTTCTATAAATTTGGATCAGATCTGAAGAACTATTTAGGAGTAATACTAATAAATCAGGATCAAGTTCAAAGTACCATTCACATTATTAATTGGTGATATTGTTAAATCAGAATTTGAACCTAAAGTGGCCATTCCCAAGACTTATTATTAAAGTTATATGTGTTGACACACATTCATAAAAAAGCTATAAATCTGAATGAAAATTAATATAAATATAAAATAGAAGCAACATTAAAATGTTCATGAGTATATAGGTATGAATGTATATAGACAAAAGATTATTCAAACTGTATGTAAATCAGATAAACCCTTTCTTAGAAAGTGGGAATGAAGATTCTTTCTGGTTTTGTAAGAAAGGTGTAATGGTTAAAATTATCTCATGTTAGATATATGTGTATGTGACTATGCTATAAAGTTTGTGATATAAATAAATGTATTATATTTGAGAGGAAGGATTATATTCGGGGTATATTAAAGGTCAGGTATTTATTCTGCTGCAAATGTGCTCAATCATTAAAAAAAGATGTATTATAAGATTTAATTAAAAGATTAATATAATAAACCTTGGACACTTTATAAATAACTATTGTTTTCCAATATGCATGTGAACTAAAAAAAAGAAAAGACAAAAATGGATTGGAAAAATGGTTTAATTGAAATAAAAAAAAATTATGTTTTTCTGACAATTACAATATTTTGTAATGGACTATTGTTTGTTATTTGTTTAAATAATGTGTTAAGACTTTTAAATGTAATATTGTCTGTTCTGCACATGTATCCTATGTCTATTTCATCAGAAGTAACATATTCTCTGGAATCTAACCTGGTATCATAAATAGTGGTTGTGCATGGGTCATCATCATCATATTAAAGAAAATATTTTTGAAAGTTATTTAAATGTATAGAAAGTATATGTGATAGTTTATTTTTTGATGTTCAATAACATATAGCATTCTAATCAAATAAATGTAAATAATTTAAATATGTTTAGTACGATCATTACAAAATTACAGACAATTATTGCAAGGATTGCTACTTATTATATATATGTGTGTATTTATTAAATAATATGTAGTTGTTTTTATTCAAGTGACAGTCCTATACATAAAGTTAGTTCCATGCTATGTATAATGTTTGATAAATCGGATAAATATTACCATAAAATATTCACATAATTACGAATTATAGCAATAAAATATGTACATGAAGCTCACTAGACTATAATGAAATCTAATATTGAGATGCTAGAAAAATAAAAGTATGGCAAAGAATGCCAACTACCCACTGATGATAAACAAGTATTATCTTTTCATCATTGTATTCTATTATTTAATTAACATAACATGCTTTTGAGCAAAGAACTTCACAAACACACACATACATATACAAATGCCAAACGAAATGCACAAAAAGCACTTGTTTCGAAATAAGATAATTATTGTACCATTTCTGAAAAAAGCTGATTCTTGGCTGAAATAATGATACTGAATTCAGATAAATATTTTTTACTATTTATTTATCTTAGTTGGGTTGCAGAATTAATGTAAATTGTTGGCAGCTGATGATAGAAACATATATCAATATGATTGATTAATTTATATTGTCATACAAAAATTCAAATGTTTGATGTAGGATATAAGATAACTGACTAGAAGATTTAAAATTATTAGAAGTAGCTTATTAATTATAATTTCTAGCTTATTAATTATAATTTCTAATTTAACACTTTCTATTTACTAAACATGTATATATAAATTTCATTGATTGACCCATAAACACTGATGTAATACTTTATTTTTCTTTCTAAACTTACAAGTTATATCTGTTCCAAGTACTTGAAGTTCAAAGAAAGTTAAGAAAATACTAATTTCAAATAGTTTGGTTTAAGATTCTGTGAATGAAAAAATATGTGATTGATGAATGGATAAAGTAGAAAGATCTAGTTTGGTAATTAAAATTATTTTCCATTAAAATCAATCAATATTTTAAATAGTCAAGTAAAACTGTTATTTGTACTGTGGAGAGAATAATAATTAGAAAATTCAAAAACTTTAGGCAGATTTTATGGTTCAAACACGTTTATTTAGTCTATAATATTAATGAATTTTTTTTCCCCATATGTCAAAGCATCGGCCGGGAAGCGAACCCGCTTGACTAATACAATAAACAAAACAATATAAAACAGAAAATGTTTTCTTAATTTTTTTTTCACTCTCAGAAATTTTTTTTTAAACGAACAATGTGTCTTTTTTTTTTTGTATTTAACAATAGTAATGCTAATTATATTTAAAAGTAAAAAAAATAGCTTACACTTTTAAACAGTAATAGTTTTTGTGAAACTTTAAAAATATTAATTACTTCTTAAGAGTTTACTTATTTTATCTATTTATATACATGAATCACATGATAATAGTCAGGACTTATATACCCCCTCTCCCGTGGAATCTACAAACTGTTGTTGAGACAGTCTGTATAAGTAAAAGATGTATGCTATGGCTGTTATAACATGATTTACATTTATAAACTCTCTAACTATTGCCAATTTATGGTTTACTATGTATATATAAACAAATATCACATTTAATTTTAATTGGATGTTACAAACTTTCTAAATCAAGATAGAAAATAAAAAACAAATTTCTTTTGTTAAAAAATTATAATGGAATAGTAAGCAATGGAAATTACTATGAAAATGGTGCAGTTATTGTCTACCTTAATCAGCTTTCAACAGATATTGTATTACTTTATAATGGATGAAATTAATCATAGAATTAAACTTGGTTGGAGTGCTTTTGGTAGAAATAACTTGATACTAAAAGAAAATATGCCTATGTGTTTGAAAAGGAAAGTTTTTAATAAATGTGTTTTGCCAGTTCTTACTTATGGATCTGAGACTTGGACACTTAATAGAAAAGCAATACAGAGACTTCAGACCACTCAAAGAAGTATGGAGAGATGCATGTTGGGAATAACAAGAAGGGATTGAAAACACAATGTATGGATAAGAGAACAAACAGGTGTTACTGACCTCATTGAAAAAATTAAAAGACTGAAGTGGAGTTGGGCTGGACATATTGTTAGAAGAGATGATAACAGATGGACAATTGAAATTTAAAACTGGATTCCAAGAGATTGTAAAAGACCCAGAAAGAGACCACATGTGAGATGGGTGGATGAAATAAGAAAGTGTGCAGGGGTGATGTGGAGAAGAGAAGCTAAATATAGGAAAAGATGGATTGAACTTGGAGAGACCTTCATCCTGCAGTGGATTTATAATGGTTGATGATGATGATGACGATTTTAAAATCGGAAAAAATATAAAAATGATTTTATAATAGGTAGAAACTATACATTTATCAATTATAGGGCTGCCATCTTGGTTTACTTGAAAACTCACAAGTACAAGAAAATTATATAAAAGTACTACCTTAAAATAAAAAATTAAAAGTAATTATAATAGATAATGTTTAAATGTTAAAATAAATTATTAAAAGCTATATTTTAAAATAATAATATAATAGATTTGTTAAAAGTGCTTAAATTTAAGAGAAACTAATAAATTATGTAAACTATAAACAAAGCAAAGCAAAACTCCATATAGTAGTGCCACCTGTGCTAAACAGAGTAATCAATGAATGCTAGAAGGCTTGTGCATAAAATCCCTATCTAATGCCTACTCATCCAATATCCCCAGACTAGTTTCTGGCTTGTGGCCTTCGTCAGTGAGGAGCTTTGGATCTGAGAGCACTGCATCTAGATCTTAGGATCTAATGCAACCCTCTAGCAACCACCTTTTATCTCTACTTAACTACAAAACCATGAGCATGAAATTGAAAACACAAAAAATATTTTCAATCTAAGCTCAATAGCTTATATAGTCATATGGGTCTGAACTCAGTTCAACACCTATACATTTTGGTGTCTTTGGCTCTTTAACAATCATGTGATGCTTGCTGGTTATGTAAACTATGTTAAAACTGTTTCCTTTATCTAAGATTAAAAGAATATATGAAATGTATTGCAAAATAAGTCAATTAAGTATACAAGTTTAAAAGAAATAGATTTTAAAAAATTAGATTAAAAATAAATTATTAAAGATTATGCTTATTTTGAAATATGAGATTCAAAAACAAGAAAAGAATTCAAGCAATTTAATAATTACAATATTTTGAAAATTCAATCAATTAAATAATAATGGTGTTTTGAAAATTAATGTAATTAAAATAAAATAAGTTCATAAAAATAAGAGATTATCAAAAGTGTTATAAATAAAAGATCAAAAGTATATATAGTCCATTATTCTTAAAATTAAAGTCTGGACTTTGCTTTATTCAAACTGCATTGAACTGTCTTTGGGATGACCATATAGAAAAAAAAATCAAAAATTCCTGAAATATAATCTGGCTCTCTTGGGAATCTGACCAAACTATTTAGAAGGAATATTTACTCAAAATGAAAAAAAAAGCTTAAAACCTCAAATTTCAAAGATAGCAGATTGATAAAGGACATTATTAAAACTTATAAAATGGGAACATGAATATAAATAAAACCATTTGATGCATGCTATCCTGAAGAAATATTAGCCTGCAAAAAATTCCCATACTGAACTGTAAAGAATTCTGGCTATAAAAATTTATAATATGTAAGTCAAAGAAAAAAAAACCTGTTTATTAATTTGACTATTATCCTAACATATTAATCATTTTAAGTTTTATTTTACAATCTTTTAGAGTATATTAATTCTAACAAGCTATATATTATTATGTATAAAGAGTTTATGTAATATATTATTTAATTGGTTGGTTAAATGAAGAAGTAAATGTTTTGTTAAGAAAAAAATCACTCATTGTTAAACATATATTTTATATACACCTAAATACATTTGCTTCACCTTTGTTTTTTATATATATATATGCTTAGCTAAAATTTTATCTCCTTTAAAAAAAACTTATCTTTTTATGTTAAAATTGTTAAAAAATATATAAAGTTACTTAAAATAATCAATGATGCAGTCTTCATTTTAAACACATAAAGTATTCATGTATGTAAAATATTTAAAGTGAAGTGTCCAAATGTTAAAAATAATGAGTGATAGTTAGACTGCATGTTAGGCCACTAACAACTAATCCCAGGGGCCAATTTGTGGTCATGTTGAAAATTTCATCTTTAAATGTGGTGGACAAATTGTCATTTATCCATTACAATAGATCCAAAATAAATTGGGATCTCTTATCACTGATTATACTGCACTTTAATAGGTCTTGTATGTTACTAATTGACCAAACTCTATTGATGGATCCATATAGCTCAATCACATCAAAGGAAGCCATTCTAAATTCATTGTGAATCTTCGTGTTTTTAATTGTATTAATAAAGTCAAATGATGATGTAATAGTTAAAATTCCAAAGCTGAGTTCAGATTGCAACCAATCTATAATCATTATGTCAGCATGGCTATATGTGCTACCAAAGTCAATTATCAGTCTAAGTGGATAATTCTTCTTATAATGTTTTATATTAGCAAAATTCCATGGAGTGATGGTTGCTAATGGGTATATTTTTAAATACTCAGAATGTGTTAGTGTTTTATTGTCATGCTTTCTAAGGACACTTGATATCAATTTATTCTTTTGTCTTTTAAGGTAGTAGTCATCGATTTGTTCAAATTTAAGTAGTTGAATACCATACAAGACCTATTAAAGTGCAGAACAATCAGTGTTAAGAGATCCCAAAATATTATGGATATGTTGTGTTGGATAAACAACATATCTGCCACATTTAAAAATGCAATTTTCAATATGACCATACATTAGCCCATGAGTTTATCTGTTAGCAGTGTGATATGCAGTCTAGCTGTCACCAATATTGAAAAAACATTGTCTTTCTGAGATTCTTACAAAAATGTGACATACACAAGAGACAAGTATGAAATTTTTATATGTTCTCCCCCTAAACTAATTCATAAAATACTTGACAAATTAAAACAATTCCTTGAAATTAAATGGACAATGGAAGAGGAAAATGTCCATCATTCTAGTAAATATCTTGATCTAAAACTGACAAGATAGACTTATGCAATTGATTACTCCATGATTGTCAAATCTCTTAGTGTAAGAGATTATTTACAGCATCAATCCAAGATTTCTTTCCAATATAAAGTGGCAGGTTTTAAAGCCTTTTTATTTAGGAACTCAAAACTTTGCACATTTACAGCCAATGCAAAAAATAATCTAGAATGTTATAGGAAAGATTTAAAGTCCAATACTCCACTGACTCGATAAATAAACAAAGAGAATTACTATAGACACAATTTCAATAAACCAGCCAACTCTAAATCTTGGATTGACATGCATTATACCCCTAAAATCCATTCTAAATTAATGATCATTATAAACAAAGATTTCAGCATTGATTTTAGATGGCTCTTGTCACTTAGTAGACTCATTAATAATTCTAAAGATAAGATCATTAATAATAATAAGGATCAACTGGTATATGCCCTAGATTACCAATTTTATTATGGCAGATATTATAGTAAAACACATGCAAACTTAAAATCAAGAGTTATCTAGCAAGTTCATTTATATAATAGAGCCAAATCTAACAATGCTTACAGCTTAGCAATCATTTATTATAAGAAAAAAAATACTGGATACTCTTTTAAAATTGCCAATGCTAAGGTTATCTGCATTGAATGCAACAAAAAAACCAAAAATTAAAAAGACCTGACACAAAATCAACTATAGAAACACCATAAATTTAAGAGCCAAAAGCATTCCCACTAGCAAACACTGGTTATTTAATTCCACAGCATACTTAACTGCCTTACTAATTTTCACACAAATATTCATACATGCAAATTTATTAAAAATCAGTGACCAGTTTAATTCATGTTCATATGCAAATAGAAATACCAATATCTTTACTAATTTTATTTCAGTCATGCTTTGGCAAAGATATTCTGTATTGAAAGCCTGGTTTAGCATAACATCGAAACTATCAAATTTGTCCACTAATATTTCCAATTAACTATAAAAATTATCTACTGTTTTAGAGTCTAAACTAATAGCAAGCCTACTTTTTGCCCATCCAGTCTTGAAAATAAACCACAACTAAAACATTGTAACAAAATAGGAACAAATATTTGAATAAACCAATAATATTACAACAACAAAGTAAACTATCTTTTTAATTTTAATTCAAAAATAATACTACTTTTTTATGCTTTTAATAATCAATAAACTATCATTACTTGAACAATTAATAAATTAAACAAGTGCAAAATGCTAATTGACATTTATTATCAACAAATATCACAGCAACTTAATGTTTATAATTGATCAGCAACTGCTACCTACTGTTACAAAGCCTAATTTATTAATAGAAAAATGATTTGCTTATCTTAGGTCTATCTTAAAGACATTACACTGAAGATACTATCATAAAAGGAGCAAATATTTAAATAAATCAAAAATATTTAATAGTAAATTTGATTAACATTTACAAATTCTCAACCTTTCATTTCTGTATATAATGTACTTTTCCACTAAAACTCAATAAATTGGACTTTATTTCTTTTAAATTTAATTTTATAAACTAATAATATTCGAAAAAATCATATTAAACCTTTTTAAATATTTAAAAACTCACTTGTGAATAAATGTCACAATATTAATATAATCACACTTCAGAAATTAAACAAATTCTTTTTCATTTTTAAAGTTCTTTATTTTAATGCAAATGAAGAAATGCAAACTCTGCTCTAAAATATATTTGCTTTATAATTATTAAAATATTTGAAAAAAATTCTAACACCTCATCAATTTTGACTGGTGATAACATTATGTGACAAGTTTCACATTGTGCATGGTCAAGAAAAAAAACAAGACCCTTAAAAGATCTTTCATTTGAAAACATTAGATTAAGAATGATTGATGCTCGCTGACTGTTTATAAGGTATTTGAATCTGCCACCCCCTTTTTTGGCTTAAAAAATCAATAAAAGCAGTATGAGAAAATCTACATTGTTTAAAAAATTCTACACTAATACAAGTTAAGATAAAATTAAATCAGTGATCAACAGTAGTGGATCAAGTATGCTTTTTCTGACAAAAACACTCAATGATTCTAAATAAATATGAAAGTTATCAAGTTCATATTTTTGATTTATTTGCACTTATTGTTATAATATCTTAGTTGTAATCTATTTAAAAGCTTAGCTAAGTGGAAGGAAATTGAACAAAAACCTACACTTAATATTCTGGGTAAGTGTAATTTGTTTAAATAATAATTCCATATAAAGTTATTAAAACCAGTAGAAATGAGTGTTACTTGTAAATAGAAACTTTACCATTGGATATTCTTCCTATTGTTAGAATGTTTTAAATGTGATTTATTTATAAACTTATAAGGGAAAATATAAATCGAACCAGTTTTTTATTTGCTGAAAATTTAATGTCTGTAATACAAGGTAGTATTTGATATATATATATATATATATATATATGATAAATTGATTTTCTATCTGAAAGAAGTAGGGAGCAATTTAAAGAAATTTTTCTAGACGATATTTAAGAGTTATAATAGAATTGTAAAAAAAATTGCTGATAGTTTGACAAAAGATAAATTGGATAGTATTATATATATATGTTTAAAAAATAGAGTAGAAAGGGACTAAATAAATATTAAGATTGAAATAGGAAAATGAAAAATGATATAAAAAAACAACATGGGAAAAATGTAAAAAGTAATTATATACTATGGCATTATATAAAAAAAAGAATATTATGACACAGCATATATAATAATAGTGGAATAGACGTTTGTTGTTTAAAGCTACAACAAGATTTCTAAAAAACCAGAGAAAGAGTAAAGAAATAAAGCAATGGAACAGTAATCCAATGTACATTAGTAGACTTAAGAAGTAATTTATGCTGTAATCAGTAGATACCAGATAGTAAAGCTACTCATCTACAGATTATTTTCTGGCTAATAGCTTTCATCAGGAAAAAGCATTGTATTATCTAAATCTACCCAACATCCATTTTTAATTCTATTATGCAATTGAAGTGAATTGAAAATTTTACCCATTAAAATTTTGAACCAAAAACAAACCATTTTTGAATTATATAAGTCTCACAAAATGACAGCTATTATATATTTTAATGACCTCAGTTATATGCTAAATATAGCAAAGATCAACTTTTTAAAAAAAGTTGATATGTATCATATTAATTACACGATAGAAAAAGTTGATACATACCAAAGCAATCACACAACCACAGTACATTTTTTAAAATTTTCATAATAATAGTAGCAATTTATTCTAATCTAGAACCATCTACGTAAGTTTGAGCAATTATTGAACAAAGCTTAAATTACCAAAACATTGGAGATCTGGCTGTAATGAATATTTGTTCCATTTATTTTTTATACTTACACAGACAGCACTAGAAAGGAGTTATGTCTTATTAATGCTTTGTTTTAGTTAGCTATAATGATGCAAATGATTAAAAATGAATGCTGATAAGGTGAAAACATGAACATTATTTTGAAATGTTCATTTTGAATAAGAAGAGACTACTAATATTTACTGAGATTTAGCAAGAAAAAACTTGAGTATATATAACAGTAAAGATAGTGCTCTGGAGTAATCACAATGGAAAAGTTACAAAAAAAAAACAAAAACTCCAAAAATCATAATAAAAAAAATGGGCAAGAGGCAATTATAAAAATATTATGACAAATAATATCCCTGATTTGACTTATTGAAGAGGAGATGATTCTGATAGAAATTAGTTAACTTATATCACAACAAATTTATTTTTCCTTCAAAAAATAAAGAAAATTCACAGACTGTATTCTTGAAATAAAATAAAATTTCAAAGTTTTCTTAAGAGAATAAACTTCTAAATTAGTTCAAAATTTAAACAAAAATGTTAGTTTAAAAAAAGAGGAATTGAAAGTATTTATTCTTTCATATTTAGAAGGCAAAAAACTGGCTAATGGATTGCTAAAACTTTTCATTTACTGAAATTATTGTTAAATTTTTTTATTTATTAAAATATGTCGATAAATAAACATTATTATTGTTTATTTGTCTTAAAAAGCACACCAATCCAATATTTATAAAATATTTCAATTCTATTTTTTCTTTTTTGCTATCTTCAATATTTATTAGTAAAAACTTGGATATATAAAGGAAATAGGGTAATCATTAGTTTAAAATATAATTTGTTAGATGTATTTTTATCTACATTAATTTTTTTAAATATTTTTATATAATTTGATTATAATAGTATTAAATAACTTCCACATCACCTCATGTTGTTTTGAAAACATATGAATAAAGACATCATAAAAGAAAAATGACCCACAAGATGCATTTTGTACTGAACCAATACTCATCAGTTAACCTAAGTCATCACTTCTCACATATATTTTTATTATAAATACAGTATTTATAAACAGTAAATTATTTCATTTTGATTTAAAAGTCTCAAACTATCTCCACCCACATTTTTGACACTATCCAATCTAGATAAATACTGTAATGATTATTACTAATCATTTATTAAACTAGATTATCTCTAGCTCAGATATAAATTTTAAATCTCAATTAAAGATTAATATATCTGTTCTCTTTTAATTAAGTATACACTCATAGAATTATTCATGTTTTCAAAAGAATGTGTAGTAGCGCATACTAATAATTTTTATTAATCATTCAGTAGACTAGAGATTATCCACTTAATGAATAATATTTCTGTAATGTAATTTTCACTCCAATACTCTCATGCATAGTAGGGACTGGTTTCTATCCACTTTTAACACTTTGTGGAGGAGTATAAGCATAAATATATGAACAAACACATGTGAAAAAGATGTATGATCCCCAAAATGTATATATTTGCTGAACCAGCACTTATCAGTTAGCCTAGATCACAATCTCTTACACATATCTTTATCATTATTCAGTATATATAGGTAGCCAATTATTACAGTTTAATTGATAAGTGTCAAACTTATAACTCTCATAATTTTGACCCAAACTTCTTGATAGAAGTATATTAATATTTTTTTATTAATCATTCATTAGACTAGAGATTATTCACTTAATGATTAATATTTCTTTAGTAATTTTTACTATATCATTCTAATAATTATATGTGTAAGAGAAAGTGATCTAGACCAACTAATGATGGGTGGTTCAAAACAAAATTGAAACTTGGGAATGTGGATAGAGAGCAGTCCTTTCCTACCTTGTGTGAGAGTAGGGTAGTGAAAATTATCCTACAGAAATATTATTCATTAAATGTATAATCTCCAGCTTATGAATGATTAATAAAAATTATTTAATACATTTCTAGCAAGTGATCCTACATCAATCAATAGATGCAACACATGCTTTTCCCTTTTCGAAAATGGTCTCTTTAATCACTTTGCATTAATTTGCATACTACATTTGTATAGTTCTCAGCATAAAGCCTTCCAAACCCACTCAGCTCATTAAATTGTAGAGTATTATTTGCTCTTACAAACTTCATTATTGGTGCATAGCACATATATATGTTATAGATTACATGCTAATAAAGTAAATATTGAATTATTTCGAGAAGTTGTGTCAAAGTTTTGAAGGCAGTAAGCTGAACATTTATTAATTAAGCTGTAGCAATTAGCTATCTATATATAGTGAACAAATATGACCTGGGTCAACATATGAGTGCTGGTCCAGCCTAAAATTTGCATGTTAGGATACCTACATCATTTTCACATGTTCATGGTCATATGTTTATAATTACACTTTTCTACAAGATGTTAAAAGTGAATAGAAATCAGTCCTTACCTTGCTTGAGTCATGTAGTAAAAATTACACTACAAAAATATTATTCATTATGTGGTGCATCTTTTTCACTTTGTAAATCAAAATGTATCAATTGGGTATTAATAAATACTGTACGTATAATAAAAATATATGTGAGAAATGGTATCTTGGGCCAACTGATGAGTACTGATTCAGCAAGGAATGCATCGTCTGTGGTGCCTTTATTCATATGTTTTCAAGAGAATGTGGATGCAGAGGTTATTTAATACATTTATAAAAGATATTATCCATGAGAAAAAATAAGGTAAATAACCCCATGTGTGTGTATGTGTGATTAATAATATTAATCTTTAGCTGATGTTTAAAGTTTATATCTGGGATGAAGATAATCTCTCATTTAATAAATTATTAGTGATAATTATTATGGTATTTTTCTAGAATGTGTAAAAGTTTATGGGTAGAGTAAGTTTGACAATTTTTTTTTTTTATATTAAAAACAAATAATTTATTAAACAAGAAAAAAATTGTTACAATTGTTAAATTAAATTTACATGACTTTGAACTAAACTGTCTTTTGCTTCAAAGAAGCCACTCTGGTTCTAGTCCCAAACAAATTGTTTCCTTGTAATTTTGAGGTATGCTTTGAAAAATAGCTTATAAAAACAAAACCTTATTCCATGTGTCCTGAAATAAATTTGAAGGTGTGAGCATTTTGTCTCTGTCTTTAATTTTTTTTATTACTCCAATGTAGACATTCGGGGCACTGAGGGTGTTTTGTTCAAAGACAAATTGGCATCTGATAATCCAGACTGCATAGGAAAGAAAGATGGCCAGTCTGATTATGGAAATATCACTACTGTTGATGGCTGTCTTAATAGATAATAACATTCTAATATCAACTGTGACTTTAGTTGATATCAATGCTTTAATGATATTAAAGTAGGGACACATTTAAAGGAGATGTTGAATAGTTTCATCAGTCATTTTGCAAAGTTGACATTGAGCATCAAATGTTATTAAAACCTCTTTTCCACACTAGGAAGTGTTTAGTGGGTAATGCTAGTAGGTTCAGCTTTATAATAAAGTCGATAAATTTTGATTCAATGTACCAACTTTTGAGTTTTTTGATTAATAGTTTGTTATTTAGACCAATTTCACTGTGAAGCTTGATCCTTATAAATTAGGCCATAAATTTCCCAGTATGTCTTTTTGCATTAGAAGGAAGACTGTGCTACATTTATGAGTCCTTTTGCAAAGTTTAAAATTCCCACAATTCACTTACTCTCAATGGGAGGGGGGGGGGTATCTGTAGGTTCTATTGGAAGAGAAAATTTGAATTTCCCTGTTCCCTGTACATTGCTCATAAGGCACTAAATACTTTGTGGGCATAGCATGTGGAGATTGAATGCAGGTTCATTTATAATATATGAGAATACTTAGCTATATAAGAAATACATATAGTAAATAAACAAATATTTTATACATGTAATGCCTTGCACCAAATTGAACAGATATTGCAAATAATGCAAAATAACATCATTTACATACAATTTCTACTTTAATTACTAATATTAATCAATGACTATATGATTATAACATAATAGGTTTGAAAAAGTTTACATATATGTGGTAGTCATCAATATCAACAATCTTAATCATAATTTCAAAAACCAATAATTTGAAAAAATATTAAATAAAAATTAAAAGTTTTTATGCTTGATTTTATAAATTTCATGTGCATAACCACATACATAAAAGTAGAAATCATGTCTTAGCCAGTTCATTTTTGCATATTTTTTCTTAATTTATGACTATTTTTTTCATACCTTCAATTATTCTTATTTTTCACTATTTATTTTTGTTGATGTCTTAAATTTTAAAAATTAAATGCAATGTTATGTATGGTTTGCTATGATCTTCAGTTTCAATATCCAAAAATTGTTTGAAATCAAATGCAATGGGTATAGGGGAGGAAAACTACTCTATACTATGAAAGTTGAAAATAAAATATTTTATGAAAAACCTTCTAAAATAGCTTAAAGTTAGACAAATCAAGATTTGAAAATATATGCAACTAAAGATATTACTGTTGCACTATTATTGCCTAAAAAGAAAATAAAATTTACATCAACTTAATACATACTATGTATCCCACATTTGTGCCTAAACAACAATAAGCAAGCATGAATTGTTTTTTATTTTATATATTTAGTCAGTGTTTGATAAAACCTTAGAACTTCTGGTATAGCACTTGTTTACTTTGTGGATAAGTACTGCTCTCCAGTATAGTGCTAAAGTATAAATATTAATCTTGTGGATACTCAAATCAATGAAACATTGCACATTATTTCTAGCTCATTTAAATAAACTCCTGTAGAATGGCTACTTGTATTCATTAATATCCCTCCAGCTAACCTTAGATGCAGGTTGGCAACTATCAATGAATTCAATAAGCTTGTTGAGCTATCAAATCATCTAACCCAAGCATCAGGCTAAACTCCAGTCAGCCTTGCTGGCTTGATAATTTTCAGCAGTCACCTACTTTAGATATCAGCAGCATGTGAATCCATGACTGGAATAATTCCATAATCACACTGTCTGAATATCGGGTTTCTTCCAAGAAAACTCTGATTGAAAATTAATAGAATCAGAATGAGCTAGCATAAATGTGGTTATATGTTGAATAAGTGAGGATTTATAAACTCATGAAACTATGAGTGTGGAAGACTAGAAACCATGACACATATTTACATAGAGTGTCCAATTTACCAGGCATCTGTTGGCCTCTTTGCCAACTTGGAGAAGGCAGCTTCTTAATTGATTAGAACTGTTGGTGTTGAGTTTTGATATGCTGATACCATATGGTAAATAAATAAATATTAAAACTTTAGACTGAGAAAAAGAAGAAAGATACATGTTATTGGCTGCCCTTAAACTATTCACGGCTATGTAAACACAGATTTAAAAACACAAATAAATGTAAATATTTATATATATTTTTTTAAAATAATAATTTGGATATTAAACCTGATTTTACATAAGTCGTTTGATAAATGTAATCACATTATAACAACCCAAGCTTGTCTAAACCATTAATTTTTAATTCATATTTTACTTATAGAGATTGCCTCACAACATTCGATTTAGATAAGTTTCACTTGTTATTATGTGATTATATTTTGAAATGTATGCTCATAAATATTATTGAAAACATAGTAGTTGGTTACAAAGAGATATTTTCAAACACACACACACACATATATATATATATATATAAAGATTATGTATGTAAGATTGTAAATCCTAAAACATACAATGAATTATGAGGAATAATGCTAAAGCCTTAAAGCAAATTAATAACTTAAAATTTTTTATACTTTTAATAACTAATTAGAAAATATGAAAGAAAATTCTTTTATAAATAATTAAAGTTACTTATTTTGGTAAACAGGCTTAGATTGTTAAAAATGTCTAGATTAACAGATAGCTTCTCTATATAAGAAAGATAACATGATTTTCAGATAATTATTGAAGTGTGCAAAGTCAGAAATAAACGAAAATTCTAAAGTAGAGATCCTGAAATTGATATCTATTATTAGCTGATTCTAATATTGGACATGGGTCACCATGAAAAAAATTAATAATTTAGGACTGGAAATTTTTTAGTAAATTAATTAATCAAAGCTACCATATTGAAGCTTTTATGATGTCCAAAGTGACTGGCTGAAGACTCTTAAAAGTATGCTTCAATCAGCATCATGAAATATAGTTTAATTAGAGATAAAATAATACCGTGCTAGAAAAACATACAAGAATAAAACTAAAGTAAAATATATTAAATTATAATTAATTTTATATTATAATATATTATAAATTTTTATAATTGTAATATAAATTTAAAGACATATATACCACATACAAAGGTGATTTATGAATTTTTGCATTTAATTTTACTTATAATTTAACAATTTTTATATTATATTATAATTATAATTATATTATCTACGTCTATGACTGACACCATCCAAAAGATAGCTGAGCACATTAAGTTAAACTATTCATTAAAGCTTTGCTCGATACGTTTTTTGCGTATATTTATTTTGTTAAATTACATTATCTGAACAATTTTATTAATTATAAGATTAACTGTCTGATGAGCCAATATTGTTTCACTCATCTTTATTTTTGTTACAATAACCATCCTACTTGTTAAACTCGATATTCAGTACACATTTCACCAAATACGTGTGAGTGTTTAAGTCCGAGTTCATAACTTATGATTAACAATTGATTAATTAATCATTAGTTTTTATAGTTACTATAAATTTTGGTATTAATTTAGCAATTTTCCCTTCTACCCACATTTTACGCAAATTATCTCTAACTAATACTTTATCGCTGACATTAAACGTTTTGCATCCTACAGTTGAATTCCTAAGCGCATTTCTAAAGAGTAATATCAATTACTGTTGCCGCTTCCATTACTTGACATGTTAATCTGAATTATAAGCATGTCCTGCTAAATTGCTTGCCTAAAATTAAAGACACAATAATAGATTTTGGAAAATATCATGCTTACAATTTAATGAACAAATTATTCCATTACTATCAATAATCTTAACAGATTCAAATAATATTATAACAATTTTGGACATTGCTATCCAAGAAAAAGACATCTTTCAGATTCATCAATGAGTGCTTAAAAGATATAATTATGTAACTACCTATGATCGCAATATGAATCCAAAATATCAAATTAATTTATTGGTAAAAATTTATTTTACCCAACTTAAAAAAAGATCTAAGTTTATTACAATTATTAAGTTAATTATTTTCATTTATATTTTATTTAAACACATAATTATATATAGTTTTTCTTCTTGCTTGTAAAATCCTGAAGGAACTTTTTTTTTTCTATTAGTGCAAGAAAGACGGTGGGTAAGTCAAATATTATTTTTTTTCTTTCATTTGAAAGTTAATGTAATTAATTATATTATATAAGGGATAGAACACAGTTGATAATATAACAATTTTCTTAAAGTATTGTAGTATTGTTTTAAGGTAAATTAATGAGTATTTACGAATATATTTAAACATTGTATATAAATAATATATTTAACCATCTTCTCCCTTTTTTTAATCAAAACAAGGATAAATGTCTTTGCTTAATGCTTCTATTCAAATTTCATTTTAATTCTTGTGTGAAAGCACGATTTAATAGTATTTAACATGATAATAATAATGATAAGACTTATTATTAAAAATAATATTGTTAATATTATTAAGAAATCCTAATCTTATAATTCTTTTTCTTGAACTTGTACATCTTAACATCATGATATCCCTACATGAATGTGTACATTTTAACTAATTGGTATATACTTAATTAAGTACTTAAAGAGAATTACACATGCACAATTACTGTTTCAAGTTACTATAATTTAGTTTGCTAGCATGAAAGAAAAAAGTTTAATATTTTTAGAAAGGTTCCAACATAGGGCTATAAGAATAACATTCCAACATAGAAAATGACACTCATATCAGATGGAGTTGAAGTTGTTTAAATTAGGTCTCAAGAGATTATAAAAATCTAAAAAAAGCTTATACATGAGATGGATAAGACAAGAAACTTTGGTGTAGTTATATGAAGATAAATAAAAGAAACTAGATTAAGACTGTCAACCTAAAGTGGATTGATTATGTTCAAAAATGATTATACATATAAAAATAGTTAGTTTAATGATTTGCTGTTGAGATAATCCTACTAGTTCAGTTTTTAATCAAAGAAAAGCAAAAAAAAAATCCCCTCAATCTATATATTTTAAATAAAACTGGTGCCTTATAGAAACTATGAAGACAACATCATCAGAAGATTAGTTATTGAAGGATATAAAGTAATAAAATAAACATGCCAAACTTGAAAAATTAAATGAGATTTGAACCCCAAAGTTGTAAAGCATAATATTTTTCTCATTTTTTTCTTCATATGGAGAGCAAAATAATATTGGCTCTTCAGATAGTTAATCTTACAACTACAACAATTGTTCAGATAATTGAGCAACTTTGCTGATCTAGAAAGACGTAAAAGACATTATTTATCTAGGAAAGAAAGAAAACTACAATTATATTAATTATAATATTATTTCATCATAATTAATAAAGCCTTATATATGAAATACAAAAAAACCCTCAAAGATAAAAAAAAAGATCAAGAGTTAAGAATGCACCAACTATATAAACCAATCTGTGAAATATAATTACATTCTTATATCATATATTTAACAGTTTGTGATGCTGTTTTTCAATTTCTCCTAACATATCTTATTTTTCAAAAGATTTCAGCATCTGTAACTCCATTGTATTTCATCCTCAGATATATCTTCCTAAATGAAAATAATTAATATTGCGATTATTAAAAATATTTTTGAAAACATATTTAGGGAGTAAAATAATAGTTATACTTTGAAAAACATGATTTATTTTGGCAAATGTATATATATATATAATTAGTTTCCAACCAGTAACCACCTAAACATTCACAGTAAATATAGCAACCAATATTTCTAACTGCTGTCAAGGCAACCTTCACACCTTTTAATAGCAAGAATGGAAATCCATTCTTACTAATGATCCATTGAATATATATGGACACTTAAAGATTGCAACTTGACTACAGAGTATGAAATATTGTTACAATGAAGTTTAAATAAACCTCTTTAAACATGAAATAAACATGTCACTATAATGCAGACTAATAAATAGTCATCTAAAACATTATTTAATGCAATACTTTTAAATTGCCCATGTATTATTTAGAAATAATAAGCGAAATAGTGCCTAAAGCTAATCTGAGATAATGATGTAATTAGTTTCCAACCAGTAACCACCTAAACATTCACAGTAAATATAGCAACCAATATTTCTAACTGCTGTTAGAAATATTTCTAACTGCTGTTATATATATATATTATAACGGGACTGTATATTTGATAGCCCTAGTTGAGGCACCAAATATAACGGAACAGCATTTAATCATCCCAGTTGATGCATCAAATATAACAGAATCGATTATATTTAATGCTTGAAAATCATTAACTTAATGCTTCACAGTTAGGTTCGCCAAATATAACAGAATGGATTATATTTAAAGTCTAAGTTGGTCTTGTTAAATATAACGGGATGATTAAATTCCCTAGAAAGAGGATATGCATTTCACTACAATCAGACTTTGGGTCTTCAGGTAGAAGGCTAGAAATGAATCGATAAAATACTAAGTCCATGATTATATCTATCTTTATTATGCTAGCTCAATAATTTTTAAATAAGTTTTAATATAATTTAGACTAGTTCATCCATCTTTCATCCCTCTTTCAGTCACCATTATGCCACAATATTCAAACTCATGGAGAATTTGCAATTAGCTCTTTTCAGGGATAATTTCAAAACAAGTTATTATTTAATATGCCTTTATATAAGCATTAATTAATAATTGACATTCATATGATATTTATAATACTAGCTTATATATAATATAATTCGATAATGATTAGACAAAGAGATCCAGTTAATAACTCAATATTTAATAAACAATAAAAAAATATATAATGTAAAAGATAAATAAAATATTAATAAATAAATAAGAATGAATTCTACCATAATAAAATATTAATAAATAATATTCCTATTTAATATGCTATGATAAAATTCTGTGTTATGATAAACTATAATTGAAAAATATAATTTAAATTAACAGATATATAAAACAATATCTAGATTCAAAAATTAATCATTTATATAATATTAATTTATTTACAATCTTTATTCCATTATTTTATAATTATTAATATATAAGTACTATTTACAATTGTACAACTTATATATTATATGCATTTATAATAAATCAAATACATATAATGTTTATTATATTATATAATATATATAATAAACTTATTTTAAATATCTGTTAAATAGTGACCATTTTTATATCCTACATCTAATTTTTGATGAGTTATGTCAAGCTTTCAATTTATGTTTAATATTAAACATAAATATTCCTATTAAGATATAATGATGTGATGCCAAATTTGAAATAAAAATAATAATAATAATAATAATAATAATAATAATAATAATAATAATAATAATAATAATAATAATAAACATATTAAAATATAAGCATTATTATAATATATATAAATAAATAATAAAGAAAACTTATTTTCCAGAGTTGAGAATAGATATTTAAGTCTATAGTTCATAATCCTAATAAAGATCTTTTACGAAGTATATTAATCCATTGGAATAATGATGATTTATTTATCCTTAATTGATAAACTGTTAATAATATCCAATGACTTGATTGATATAATATAAAGTAAATATTCTTCGAATGATGATGTTCTTAATCTCCATTTTTCTATTATCATTAGATGTTCTTTTCAATTAATATTTCAAAATAACATGTAAGATGGTTTTGAAACCTTTTACGATATAATAATTATACTACTCACTGCACATTGTTTTATCCTTAATATATATAATTATCTTAAATTTATATATATTTAAAAAAATAATGAAGTGTTAGAATAACGTAGTTTCCAAAACTCAAATAAATGTTCTTTTCTTTTTATATTGCTATTCCTTTTAAGATTTAGTAGAAAATTTAAATATTTTCCTTATAGATTTTTTTTAATCCATAGATTATCTTAATTTGGAAAAGTTAATATTTAAATTCCAAACGTTGAACAGTAATATTGGTAAAAGAAAAAGTTATTTAAAGATAAATGATTTTCTTTTCTTCTCTTTAATAACAAGAGAATGAACGAATGTTACAAGTTCATGCTTAATTCAAATATTAATTGTTCAATAGACATTAAGATTTAATAATAAAATATATAAAATTATTTATTTTTCAACTTCAAATCTGGCATTTTATTCAAAAGCTTGACATTAATGTATGTATTGTTTAAAGTACACATACACCCACACACATATATATATAAATAGTATATATATATGTATACATAATAAAATAGTCAAATAAATTTTATATTTATAAATAATTTCATAAGAGATAAAAGCATGTTAGGCCAATAATAATAACTGGAAGTTACTATTATATTTCCCCTTCCCTTTGGAAATTAAAATTTTAATTTAAGTTAAAATTTTAAACACTTACAAATATTTTAGTATGTTCTTATAATTTAATTACATTTATACTTGGATTTTATGAAGGGTTGAGTAATTTTTTTAACTGTTTTATCTTTCTTTATACTTGGGCTATATTATTCTTTTGATAATGATCAAAAATAATTAAGGACTTTGATGGTTAAAATTTAAAAAAAAAATAAATAAATAAAATAATGTGTTTCCTTCTTGGACAACACAAATATATTTACTAGCCTTATTCCTGCTTCTTTAAGACTTATGGATTTGAAAAGGACTAAATAAATACTAGAGTATCTATTTATTAATATGAATTAACTCTATTGTTTTTACTTATTTCAAGGCATTAAAGAATACCCTCACTAAAGCTAATGTTCTTAATTATATATTTTCTTTTACATTGATCACTATTATTATTTTTTTTATACAACCATATGGTTTACACTGCCCAATTCTTATCTTGATATTCACCTTATTTCTTTATATAACATTATAAACAGCCAAAATAAGGTTTTAAAATTCATGAATTATACATACCATGAATCTCTCCTTCTTGATTAATCCAAAATGCATTTGGATCTGCCTTTTTAACAATAGTATAAGGTCCTTCGTATGTGTTGTAGAATTTGTGATATTTATTCTCTAATGGTTTACTGGGATGGAAAGTCTTTATCAATACTCTATCTCCAACTTTAAAGTCATAAATACATTTTTTTATTCCGATTTCTATTGCCTGCCATTTTAACAAGTTGTTTATGAGATTGTAAAATGTCATTTTCTCCATCTATTTTGGGTTCATAAATTATAGGTTTATATATTTTTTTAAATAATATAAATATAATTTGATGAAAATGTAGTCATACGGGTGAGAATATTTCTCCAAGACTAGTAAGTATTCTTCTTATACATACTTATATACATCTACATCTATAATTGTATATCTATACTTTATAGATTTATAAATTATATTGGCATTTTATTACCATATCATATTAAGAATTTGGTGTACTTCCTATTCTAGATCAGGTAACCAAAGATTAAATTTCATTAAACAAGTGTATACATGTTTAATTTAATTTTTCTATATCTAGTTCCTTCATCAATGTTTATGTCATCAAAATTTCTATATATACATTTTTTTAAAACAAACTATAATGAGTTCAATCATTATTCATTATCTATTTTCATTTTCAAATGGTCACAATCCTTGAAAGTCCTTCCATAATAATGCTTATCTTCATTAAGCACTATAATTCATGTGTTTAATGAATGTAAATGGACCTTCATAAGTATTACATAATTTATGAATAGTATGACCTTTTTGAATTTCTGAAATACTCATTTGAGAAATTAATAATTCATTCTCATTATTAACTCTACAAGTATTTAAATTTAATCCTTCTAAACCAATATTAATAAAATAATTTTCAATTTCATGCATTATATAATACTGAAAATTTAATCTATTATTAGAGATAATTATTTGTTGTGGATCTTTTTTAATAAATTCTAAATGATTCTGACTAAGACTCTGTTCTTTATTATTATCATAGATATTTATATTAGTTTTAAGAGAATCATCCCTTATCTCAACAACAATTTCCAAATCATTCACTACTTCATTTTCTATTTTTTTATTATCTTCAGTCATATACTTTATCTCTGTTTGTTGCATCTCCATGACTTTTGTGTTTTGGAAACTTTTTGCTTCATTCATTTCCACAATTCCTTCTGAATTGAATGAGTTTAAATTAATCATTCCAAAAATATTATGTTGACTTTTTATATCTTTACTCTGTTGTGTAATATCAAAGTGGTTTTGATAATTTTCTTTTGTAGTAATCAACTGAACTAATAATGATTCACTCTGGATATCATCATTGCATTCAAGAGAAGTTTGAAGTTCTAGTTGTTGATTGTACACACTAATCTGCATTGTATCATTCATGATTGTTTTAATGGAATTTATTTGTGGAGTTGGTATTGTTTCCTCTAAAATAAAATTAATAGGATATTTTTCTATTCCATCATTGGGAATCTGAGATATCCAACCAGTAGAAAATTCAGTATCAAGTAAAGTTTCAGCATTATAAGAATGTTTATAATCTTGATTGGATTCAAAAATAAAAACAGGCAAATCTTTTTGTAAGATAATAACTTGTTTTTGATTATCATCTGTTTCATACATAAAAGACCAATTTCCAATAGCTAAACATGTTGAATCAATTGAAGATAAAATAGATTGACAAGAAGTACCAGGTTTAACTTGATTACGTGCATTCTATAATTCTTTTAAATATAGTTCCAAATTATTATTCACATAAAAATAATCACTACTATACACATTAATAAATTTTCCATCCAAAATAATTTCAATCCATTCAATACTGTCTTTATAAAACCTTAAAATTGTATATTTACTCCAAATATATAAATAATTTTGAGTATAAACAATGTACCAATCATGTCAATGATAAGGTTTACCAGGTAAAAATTCTTTTCCATCTCCTATTGTATTTTTTTTATCTTCCCTTTTGTTATCATACAGATCACTTTTTAAATATTTTCACTTCTAAAATTAGTACTATTATCATCCATTTTTTATTTCAAATCACTTTTTAAATTATCTAATTTTTTATTCATATTATCATCTAATTTATTCATAAACAGTTGTAACATTTGCTGAATTGTATCAACATTAAATGATTGACTAATTCCAATTGTAGATGATTGATTTAAATCTTCATCAACTATATTTGGTGCTTGAGATAACACTTGATCTAACCTCTATGTTTGTTGAGGGTATTCAATTATGGTTGTAGAACCCCCAGGTGCTTGTACTAATGATGATTGTTCTATAATATCAATATCATCAGTTATTTCATTTTGCACATCATCTTGCATTTGATTAGTGCATTCAGTACCTTGGTTTGAAAACATTTTCCCACTCCGAAGCATAATAAATTTTAACTTAATTCAAATATTACTCAAGTGTATATATATTTTTATAACCAAAATATTATATTGTAAAATTCTTTACCACTTCATGCTATTTATATATACTTATGATGTTCTAATGATATATGTATATATTTTTTAAAACGTCTATGTCTATATAAAAACTTTATCCCACTTAACTCTTATTTAAAACATAATTTAATAATTAGTTATTTTAATATAGATCTCTCTAAATCATATTATATATATTATCATTTTTTTTTATTTATATTAATCTTGTAATTATAAACACCATATGAATCTCCATAAAAACATACTTGTTACTAAGAATCATCAATTAATCTATCCATGACTTTCTCACTATATGTAATAATATAGAATCATTGATTCAAAGCCCCAGTTAATATGCTAAATATGTAATAGTATATAATTTATACCTGTGATGAACTTAAATGTTCAATGCCTAAAACGTTGTGCACCAAATATAATGGAACGCCAGTTTATACCTGTGGTGAACATAAATGTTCAAGGCCCAAAACGTTGTGCACCAAATATAATGGAATGCCGGTTTATACCTGTGGAGAACTTAAATGTTCAATGCCCAAAACATTGTGCGCCAAATATAACGGAACAGCATATTTGATAGCCCTAGTTGAGGCACCAAATATAACAGAATGGCATATAATCATCCCAGTTGATATACCAAATATAACAGAATCGATTATATTTAAAGCTTGGAAATCATTAACTTAATGCTTCACAGAATGGATTATATTTAAAGTCAAGTTGGTCTTGTTAAATATAACGGGATGACTAAATTCCCTAGAAAGAGGATATGCATTTCACAACAATCGGACCTTGGGTCTTCAGGTACAATACTAGAAATGAATCGATGAAATACTAAGTCCATGATTATATATATCTTTATTATGCTAGCTCAATAATCTTTAAATAAGTTTTAATACAATTTAGACTAGTTCATCCATCTTTCATCCCTCTTTCAGTCACCATTATGCCACAATATTCAAACTCATGGAGAATTTGCAATTAGCTCTTTTCAGGGATAATTTCAAAACAAGTTACTATTTAAAATGCCTTTATATAAGCATTAACTAATAATTGATATTCGTATGATATTTATACTATTACATATTTAGCATATTAACTGGATCTCTTTGTCTAATCATTATTGAATTATATTGTATATATGCTAGTATTATAAATATCATATGAATATCAATTATTAGTTAATGCTTATATAAAGGCATATTAAATAATAACTTGTTTTGAAATTATCCCTGAAAAGAGCTAATTGCAAATTCTCCATGAGTTTGAATATTGTGGCATAATGGTGACTGAAAGAGGGATGAAAGATGGATGAACTAGTCTAAATTGTATTAAAACTTATTTAAAGATTATTGAGCTAGCATAATAAAGATATATATATATATATAATCATGGACTTAGTATTTCATCAAATCATTTCTAGCATTCTACCTGAAGACCCAAGTGAAATGCATATCCTCTTTCTAGGGAATTTAGTCATCCCGTTATATTTAACAAGACCAACTTAGACTTTAAATATAATCCATTCTATTATATTTGGTGAACCTAACTGTGAAGCATTAAGTTAATGATTTCCAAGCATTAAATATAATCGATTCTGTTATATTTGGTATATCAACTGGGATGATTATATGCCGTTCCATTATATTTGGTGCCTCAACTAGGGCTATCAAATATGCCATTCCATTATAATATATATATATATATATATATTGGTAAGCTTTGTATATATGTAATAGTACTATGTAATGAACCATCTATATTATGGTTCATTGTTAAAAATAATTACTTGTAGTAATTGTTATAACTTCCCATAACAATAAATATTATTTTTGAGTTTTTTTTAAAAAAAAATTTCATGTGATGTTAATTGATCATTATTAAAACGTTCATTTAATATATATGAAAAAAAAATTAGAAAAAAAAGTACTAATCATATATCGAGTTAATATACATATGTGATACTGCATGTTAATAATGTAGAGAGTTTATTAAAGTTTATTTGTAGATTTAAACATTGAAATACTAAAATTTATTATGTTAAAAGGTGTTTAGTAATAACAAAATATTGATGATAATAATTATATATTATGATCCAGCTTATAATTCTTTATTGCGATTTTTTAACTATTTCAATTTGTCTTCAGATACAAAAATATACTATTTCACAATATTATAAAATTATAAGCTGGAAGTAACATAAAATCTATAACTTTTCCATATTTTGTTATATGCTATCTTCTTCTGTTACAATCAGAAATAATTGTTTTTAAAATCATTTTTCATATTGTAAACTAAATTTTCATCAGAATATGCAAGTGCATAATTTTTCACTATCAAAGTAATAATAATAATAATAATAATAATAATAATAATAATAATAATAATAATAATGATGATGATGATGATGATGATAATAATAACAATAATAATAATAATAATAATAATATGAGTTATGGTTAGTTGCTTAAGAAGTCATGTGACAGCTGTAAGATTCAAGTGGGAACCTGAGCAGTTGTTAATTTGCTACTCTTCCAGTAGGATAAATCATACAGAGATTATCACTAAACGATTTTAATAATATTTAATAAATAAAAAATGTATATCAATATCATAGGGAGATAAAAAGAAAAACATTATAACTAAATATATTTGCTTATAATTTATAATAATTAAAATATAAATAACAATATAAGATGCTATAGAAAAAATATTAAACCTGAAATATTATAAACCATGAAAGGGCAATATTAGATTAATATTATGAAAAAAAAGATGACAAATTGGAAAAAGAGGAGTCTATGAAAAATGCATATAAAAAATTAAAAGACAATAGATTCAAAAATTCATATGAAAATTAATAAAATAAGAGATAAAAAGAGAATAAAATTTAGATATAAAACTATATTTCAAGATATTCTAAATCAAGTAGATAATAAATACAATTTTTTTTTTAAAAAAAGATAGTTTTAAACGGATTTAACAAAATATTAAAAAAAACGATTTTGCCAAGGTTTTCATATCATTAATTATATTAAATATTAAAAAATACTTTTATTAATTAAATAAATTATCATACTTTATATGTATTTTTTAAAAAGTGGTAAGTTATTGGAAAGAAATTATAATTATTTTTTTTTATAAAATAAACAAAATTATATAAGTAATTCAATATTTTTTTTGCTTTATTTTTCAATAAAACTTCTTAGATATTTATCTTTAATGTCTTGCTCTTGTTATTTTATTGTATTTTGTTTTTCAAATACTGAATTTTAAAAAGTGACTTTATAAAAATTATGATAATATGCATTCAACTTTTATTTAAGTTGATTATGAACTAAAATACAATTTTCAATATATTGTTAAAACAGTATTTTTTGACAGAATTTGGAATAATTTAATAATAAATATTGATTTATAAAATTGAGAATATATATATGTTAATTACAAAACTTAAACATAAATACTAATTTTAGATATAGACCATATCTATATATATATGTTAAAACGAAGATTTGCATGGGTTAAATATATAAAATACATATTTTGCGGGTTCATCCGTGTTAAAAACTTTTAATATTAATATACTGACGTTTCAACTTGGTCACACAAGCCATCCACAGAGTTATAAAAGGTAGAAAGACGGGTGTAGAGGCGCTACAATCACTGATTTGAATAAAATGTTAAAATTCCACCAATAGCAAAAAATGTTAAATTTAGGAATGTTTTTTAAAAAAATCTTTCCAAATAGGAGGAAGTTTGCATGTATCATCTCACTTATTGATACAATCTGGCCTTTTAAGTATCTTAATGGCTTCTCTAATTTTGCATTGGTAGAGATTATCACATCTGGATATGATCCTGGTACTAGAAAAATCAATTTTATGACCTGAATCTATAGTATGGAGTGAGAGTGCTGATGATGATGAGTGTTGTTTAACTGCATTAGCATGCTCATCTCTCCTAACACTGATGCGACGATTACTCATACCTATGTAAGAAGCTTTACAATTTTTACATGAGATTTGATAGACACCATGAGATTCAAGAGGGATTGAATCCCTAGGCTTGGTTATTATATTGCTGATCGTTTGATGAGCAGAAAATGCTGTATCTATATTATAGCGTTTTAATATACGTCTGAGACTGTCTGTAGTTCCTTTTACATATGGAACACAAATCCTAATAGCTGATTTATCATCTTTTTGTTTCCTATTTTGTCTATTTTGGGCTTGAAATAAGGCTTTTTTTTTATAAATTTGTAATTATAACTATTTGCTAATAAAACACTATTAATATGATTTATTTCTTCTTTCATATGTGTCTCATCTAAAAGGTTAATTGCTCTATTTAAAAGAGTTTTGGCTACAGAAACTATCTGAGTTGGGTGATGATGAGAATGGAAATGCAAATATCTGTCTGTGTGTGTATCCTTTCTGTAAATAAAAAAAGATAAACTATTTGGTGTTCTGGTGACTAGAACATCAAGAAAAGGGAGTTTTCCATCAGACTCTGTCTCCATTGTAAATTTAATATGAGGATGCATATTATTTAAATATAAGAAAAAATCATCTAATTTATTTTTTCCATGTTGCCATATGACAAAAGTGTCATCTATGTATCTGAGCCAAATGAGAGGTTTTAAAGATGATGATTCTAAAGCACGAGTTTCTATATATTCCATGAATAAATCAGTTATTACTCCTGAGAAGGGTGAGCCCATAGGAGTACCAAAAACTTGTCTGTAATGCTGTCCATTGTATACAAAATATGTATTTAAGAGACAATGTTTAATTAAAGCAATAATATGGTCTGGTAAATTGCAACGTTGTGAGATTATATGTAAAGCTTCATCAATTGGAATGTTTGTAAACAAAGACACGACATCAAAACTGACCGGAATGTCATTAGCATTAATTTTTAAACTTTTTAAAACAGAAATAAAATGAAGAGAGTTTTTAATATATGATTTAATAGATGGGATTGTAGGTTTAATGAAATCCGATAAGTATCTGGCTAAAATATGAGTTGGAGAACCTATTGCACTTACTATTGGTCAAAACGTCAGTATATTAATATTAAAAGTTTTTAACACGGATGAACCCGCAAAATATGTATTTTATATATATATGTTGACAAAATCCAAAAGTAAAAGCAATTTATTAATTTATAATAATCATGAGTAGCATGTAATTTATCAATAATACACTTGATATTAAAAGTGTCAAGTTGATTAAGTGCTAAATTTCTAAACAGCGGCTAATTATAGCCATTAAATTGGGTTTGGGAGAAACTTTCATCAAATCAATGGGTTTGATAAAAAATGTGGTATGGGAAAAGTACATGCCAATAAAAAAAATTAAATTTGGTAAAAGTGTGTTTAAGGTATAATTTCAAAATACACAACCTTCTTAGTTTTTGAAATCAATAAATATTTGGATTAATGCAATTTTAAAAAAAAGTGCTAAACTCCAGGAGATAATATTGAATAAAAAGGATTAAAAACAAATATTTCTTTTATATAAATATTATGTATATACAAAATATCAAATCATTTACTACATTTCATTATGTTGATATAGTCATAAAATTCTTGCCCACTTTCTAGACTAACATACTAAATTACTTTATATATATTTTTTTATATTTAAAAAATATATATGATGGATATCAATATGTAATTTTGAATAATGACTAATATAGAAAAAAACCTTGACATTTTCAGTGAAGCAAATATAATTTAAGATTAAAAAAAACCACTAATTACTTTTTAATTATTGATTTAAAAATATATCTAAATATTTTTTTTCCTCTTATTAAAACAGAATTACAAAAAATATTAGAACTCTATCAGCATTTTGTATTTTTTTTTCATGTGTCAAAGGATCGGCCGGGAAGCAAACCCGGGACAACTGCTTGTAAGGCAGCTGTGCTGACTACTCGGTCACCAATGCTCGACTGCATTTTGTATATTTAATTTTTTTTCTTCATATTTAACAGAAGATTTTCTTTTAATTTTATACATTTTCTTATATTTCATCTTAGTTTATTTATCTAGGAATGGATCTTCGTTTCTTTGATAACTAAATAGACTCAATCATTTGGACAAAATCCTATCAAAAGATAGACTGTCCAGTAGTTACACTAAGTCTTCCAATTCTGTCAAAGTATGCATAGACTGAATAGCCATTAACCATATCTCTAAACTTATTGATGAGCCTGGTAAGATTTAGAGATGATCAAATGTAGTTAGTTTTATTGTTGAATTTAGGTGAAAAAAAAAAAAAAAATGAATCTTGTAAGAAGATCATTTCTTATGCCACAGTGCTTCAGATGTTAAATACCAAAATTGAAGACTTTGCTTTGAGGCAGGTCTTAAGTTGTGATGCATCCTAATGATATGAAGTACTTCATTATTTTATGATATACTAATTTTGAGGTGTTATAATAAACTCTATAGTATATACAAGCACTTTAAAATGCTGGTTAAAGAAGACGTTAATAACAAACTATCAAAATGATTTAATACAGGCTAAGCACTTAGCCTAGATTAACTCATTTTGATTGTTTGCTATTAACAGCTTCTTCAACCAACGTTTTAAAGTGCTTGTATATACTATTATGACTCTTCGAGAAGTAAATTAAATTATTGTTACAATTATGAATAAATTTGATACTGTTCTATTACCTCATATCAATTGCTTGATGGCATTGATACTATGCAAAAACCCAGAAATATAACATTACCAGCCTGTCGGCATAAAAATTAATTTTTAATATCTTTATATATTAATGTATGTTAGCATATCTACAAAATTAACAAGTTTGTTTATTTGTTATTTAGTTGATGATGTGGAATATATGTATATAAATGAAAAGTGGGATGATAGAAATTAAAATAAGTTCAAAACAATTTTTTCTTCAAATTTTACTCTCACGCTGCTATGTAAGGTGAAACTCATTTGTAAATAAATTAGACGTTATATTTATTATATATGTATACTTAATCAAACCAGATATGTATTAATTAATTACACACTAGAAGGCCAATAGTTATATACACGTCTGCGAATGTAATATTTGGAATAGAGGTACTGTGCGATTTTTTTCATAGATTTAGATATTCAATAAGAATCAGATCTATGTGTATAAATAGTTCAATGATGAGAGCTATTAATAATTATTCATGCTAAGAATAAAATGCTGGTATAATACCTGCATCTAAATTAACTAAATGTCTTTAAGAAAAAAGGGTTTTTTATTCATTTCATAATGGATTGTTTTTTTTTGTTGTTGTTGTAGCATAGTAATATATGGGATGGTATACTTATATATTAATGTTAATATGATTATTTGACTGCATATACAATACTGTGTAGTACTTGATATCATATGTCTGCATTGTTCTATTGCTTTCTGAAATACTTCATCAGCCAATTCTTAAATACTGGAGATTTCTAGAGTGAACTCCTCCTAAATGGGCAAACCAAAGAAATGGATATAAGCTACTGAAGCATGCTTCCATTCCTAAATCTGTTTCACACTAAGGCTTTCAAAATAAACAGGATTCTGGAGACCTTGAAGCAGGTCTTTTTTTTGAAGAGAATACTTTCACTGATAGGAACGGAACTTGCATCTGAACTGCGAGATGGTTTTGAATATCTCTAGTCTCATCATTTCACTACTCACACATCTCTTGGCATGTAGGAGTATGTTGTT
The DNA here is from genome assembly GCA_028023455.1 of Epiperipatus broadwayi. Classification (NCBI taxonomy): domain Eukaryota; kingdom Metazoa; phylum Onychophora; class Udeonychophora; order Euonychophora; family Peripatidae; genus Epiperipatus; species Epiperipatus broadwayi. The sequence goes on from JAQFVV010006222.1 coordinate 10,836,455, forward strand.
GTCCTGTAAAAATGCCATCACACCAGATTCTGTGGACAGCAGTTGGCACAATTTGAATGGCTTGGTTTTGCAGTCAGCCATTTTATTTGTCACAGATGTGTTCTCATGCAAATGTGAGTTGCTCAAAATCTTGCTTGGATGTGTACCCTTTCCAATTTTTTTAAAGGTTCCACATTGAGTAAGAAAGTGTGGTGATGGGTTTACAATTGTTAGAAGGTAATACTAGATCAGATGACTTGTAAGCTAATTACTTTGACATGCATATTTGAAGAGTTGTGGCAGGCTAAAGTCCAGACACCCTCACTTGATACTGTAGCAAACTTTGAACTGTGAGCATTGGAATAAAGTGTGTAACATGAAACAGCAGGCTAACTACCAGAATAGCATGCATAAATGGCTTCTTTCTGTGCTTTTGGCATAAAAAAAGTCAGTGGCGGTCATGTAAATTGCATATTTATATATTTTCACATATAAATAATGCCATCCAATGGCTGACATGAACTAATAGAACAGTATGCCATAAATTCTATAAAAAATATGACCCAAATAAACAATTATAGATGAAGATTAAATATTACTTCCTAATCATTATACCCAATTGGTTGATTATTCTGACTTGCATTGAGACAATAAATTTAACAAAAGAATATGCTTTATACTGCATTTTTTAATTTTATATATATGAAAAAAAATTGATTAGACTGGGCAGAATATTTTTATTTGGCATAATTTTTAATTGTTAGCTTCTAAATACACTGTTAAAAATTAATATGTATGTACATGAATATAATTTTATTTTAATTATACAGAATATCTAAAAATTGTATGCATGTACATATGTTAAATTTTTGTTTGAAGACAAGTTAAAATAACCAGCTAATAAAAAATAATAATTTAAGAATATTTGTAATTGCATCCTACTAGTGTCTAAATATACATCATCTAATTATTATTATTATTATTATTATTATTATTATTATTATTATTATTATTATTATTATTATTATTATTATTATTATTATTATTATTATTATTATTATTATTATTATTATTATTATTATTATTATTATATATTTTACATACATCATATATATAATGAAACATAAATGGGTTTTATTGTGATGAATATCTGATATCTCTAAAATGTAATAAACATAACCTAAAGCTTTTTTTTTTGGCTTATTATAAAACAATATTATTATTTAAATTCTGTATCTTGTAAATCAAAATTTTATGATTCCAAGATGTCTCATATTTTGGTTTTTAAGATCTTTGTAGAATTTTTTAAAAATCGCAATTTCCTATTATATTTTAAAAGTACATACATATACACACATGAAATTAACTTTTCAAGGGATAATACACTGATAAAGTACAAAATACTGTAATAAATAAGTTAGTTAAAATAAGACTAATAAAGTAATAATTATGTTAGTTTATATATAACTTTAAAACAATTTACAATAGTGAACAAACTTAATATATTTGAATACATACGTGTGTGCACAAATGTTTATTTTGTTTCTTTGATTTATTTTAAATTTATAGGGTAGTATTTTAGAAGATTTAGATAAAATTATTATGTTGTAACAGTATCCATAATGAAAACAATAGTGAATAAATGCAATAAAACGATTTATTTTAATATTTGTAATTTGAATACTTATTTTGATATTATGATCTGTATATTTAATTTTATTGAAATAGATAATAGTTTATTTAAATATATTTAAAAATGTTATTTGTAATTTTAATAATTTTTATTATGAATGAATGCTATATTTTTCTTTAAAGAATTTATTATATATATGAATATGTTAGTATCTATGGAAACTATAGAAAATTTTTTCATAAAAAAATAAAAGAATTAAAAAAATTTGAGTAGAGATGATGATGAAATCAGTCACATTATTAAAACTTATAAATATACTTTCATGAGAGAAATCTTTCTCTTTTATTGGTATTCATTTGCTGAGTAATGCATATTAGAGCAATGCATATTGGCCATTGTAAATTGTGATGATGAAAGAGTAGACTTTTATAAATCACTTGCCTTTTGGAAAAATGCATCTCAGGAGTGTCAAAATAATCAACAAAATATCAGAAACATTGCATTAAGTTAAAAAATATATACCCTATATATCGCATTAAGTTAAAAAATTCATGGACAAATTAAATATTTTTCTTGAAACTGAAATTGGTTAAACTACTCAAGATACATGAATACTTCAGTTACTCATATGTATAATGGATATTTTGTTTTTGATAAAATTTCTTCAAATCAATGGAGCTTATTATAAAAATATTGGTAGTGTTCTGTTTTATCATGTCAGCCGCTTGATGTCATGGATGCTAAGCAAAACACATAGATATAATGTTCCCAGGACAGCAATTCTATAGAACTATTGACTTTATTTTTAGAATAGGAAATATAAGTAAATTATATTACAATTTATATAAAATTAAAAAATTCAAACAAAATATAAAAATGTAAGCTGCCTTTTTGGACATTTTGGGACAGTAATTAATCAGAGACTGGCTTTTTGTGTGTGTAGAAAAAAAATTACATTACTTTCTAAGAGCAAATAATAGAACATTAGACACTTTTTTGGACAGTAATTAATCAGAGACTGGCTTTTGTGTGTGGGTGGATATAAAAAGTTACATTTCTTTTTTAATAGAAAATAAGAGTAAATTTTAGCTTTTTTGGGACCTTACTTAATCAGACACTGTGTTTTGAAATTAAACAATTATATTACAACTTCTACAAAATTTAACAAATTCAAACAAAATTTTATAATGAAAGCTGACTTTGACCTTTTTGGGACAGTAATTAATCAGAGAGTGGCATTTTCTTTTGTATGTGTGTGTATATAAAAAGTTACATTACTTTTTTCATAACAAATAATAGTAAATATAGTGGAGACTTTTTTGGACAATAATTAATTAGAGACAGGTTTCTTTGGGTCTCTGTGGTTAGGAAAAGTTATGGTATTTTTTTAATAAAAAATAAAAGTAAATTTTATCCTTTTTCAGACAGTAATTAATCAGACACTGCGGTTTTGGGGGAAAAAGTGAATTAGATTGCAATTTACCCAGTAAAATTAATAATTATGACAAACTATTAAAATGAAATTCAAATCCAGTATCTGGCAATTGCCAATTTTCAGAGTTCAAAGCAGCCATCTTACTTGTCTCAGATGATTTCTCACAGATATGTTACTTTCATCGGGATCTTCAAAATAGTGCTGTGCTGCACCCTAAAATCCAATTTGTGAGGGTTACAAAGTCCTAATGGAACAGTGACAACACTGTTAAAACTGTTAGAAGGTACCAGTAGGTCAGTTCACATAGAAAAAAAGTTGGACCTGAAAAGTTCAATTATTTAGACATGATGCAGTCAACACACTCTCACATTATACTGCAGCAAAAATAGACAACCCAGCATTATAATAAAGTGCATAACACAAGCAACTATGGCAGCCAGTAAAGGCATTTTTCTGTGCTTTTGGCATAAAAAGAAGCTGCATTGGTAGCCAGCAGCCAAGTAAATGGACTCTTTCTGAAAGAAGGCTAACTGCTTGGCTATGGCCATGGAAATGGCACATTTCTAGAAATTTAGCTAGAAATAGTGTCATAAAGCAGCTGACATGATAGAACAGAAACTACCAAAATATTTTTATAAGTAAAATGTTAATATTAGTGAGATTACCTAAAAAAAACTACTAATTATCTGTTAAAACATTTTTAGAAATAGAGAAAAACAACTTGTTTTGATTTTACTTAATATTACATGATCACCATTTCATACTAGCACATAATTGTTGTAAACAAAAGCAAAACTCTCCATATAGTAGTGCCGCCCTGTGCTAACCAGAGTAATCAATAGATGCCTTCTATTGATTACTCTGGTTAGCACAGGGCGGCACTACTATATGGAGAGTTTTGCTTTTGTTTACAACAATTATGTGCTAGTATGAAATGGTGATCATGTAATATTAAGTAGGCATCTATTGATTACTCTGGTTAGCACAGGGTGGCACTACTATATGGAGAGTTTTGCTTTTGTTTATTTTACTTAATATTTAAATTATTAAACTTATTCTCATTTTCCTGATTTTACAGCATATTTAGAGATTTCCCATCATTGAACTGCCAAAAGATTTAAATAATTTTTTTATATCATTTTAAAAAATTCTCTATTTAAATAAAAGTATATTGAATGTGTCTTCATAAAATTTAAAGACTTTGAAATATGTATTATTACTATTATTATTTATTATCTTTGCCCTAGATAAAACAAAACTTCTCATAATAAAAAAAACAGGATTGAACAGGGATATATAGATAGTATTATTTGAATTACATAATTATAAATTTTAAGGTTGATGACTTATGTATGTGTATAAAATTGTGTTGGAGAGAAGTTGTTACTAAAATTGATCATTATAATTAAAGATCATATCATCAACCATTATCAATCCATTGCAGAATAAATGTCTCTCCAAGTTCAAACCATCTTCCCTGATTTTTAGCTTCTCTTCTCCACACCAACCCATACATCCTTTCTTATTTCATCCATCCATCTCACACATGGTCACTTTTTGAGTCTTTTACAATCTCTTGGAATCCAGTTTAAGATTTCAATTGTCTATCTATTATCATCTCTTCTAGCAATATGTCCAGCACAACTCCACTTCAGACTTTTAATTTTTTCAATGAGGTCAATAACACTTGTTTGTTCTCTTACCCATATATTTCATTTTCGATCTCTTTTTGTTACTCATAACATGGATCTTTCCATACTTTTTTGAGTGGTCTGAAATTTCTGTATTGCACTTCTATTAAGTGTCCAAGTCTCAGATCCATAAGTAAGAAGTGCTAAAACACATTTATTAAAAGCCTTTCTATTCAAACACATAGGCTATTTCCTTTTAGTATCAAATTATTTCTACCAAAAGCACTCCAACCAAGTTTAATTCTATGATTAATTTCATCCATTATGTTTCTAGCTGTATTAATAATCTGATCAATATATTTGTAGCCATTAACTTCTTCTAACTTATCATAATCAATCTTTATTTTTATATTTTGAAAAAATCCATTGATCATTACTTTAGTCTTTTTAACATTTATCTTTAGTCCTAATTTTCTACTTTCATCTGATAACTCCTGCAACATTTCCTGCAGTTCTAAAGCATTATTTGCAAAAACAACTACATCATCTGCAAAATCTAAATCACTTAAATAATCTCCATTTACTTTCATTCCTTTAGATTCCCATTTTAATCCACAAAATACTTCTTGCAGCACTGCTGTAAAAAGTTTTGGATATATGGAGTCACCCTGTCTTACCCCCTTCTGAATGTTGGCTTTCCTAGTATCATTATGTAATCTAATTGTTTCTGTTGCATTTTTATAAATATTCTTTAAAATATGACAATATCCTGGATCTATACTTTGATAATCCAATGCTTTAATCACTGAAGAAATAAATGTTTATAAAATCAAATGCCTTTTCATAATCTACAAATCCAAAGCATAATGGCAACTCTTTTTGTAACTTCTCTCAATACCTGGATATGATCTACTGTAATAAAACCACTTTTAAATCCAGCTTATTCTCTTGGTTGGTGGAAATCCAATGTTCTCTGTAGACAAGTTGTAATTATCTTGGTAAAAATTTTGTATAAAACTGATAAAAGGCTGATAGGTCTGTAATTTCTAATATCTTTTTTATCACCTTTTTTAAATATTAATATTAATACTGCATTCTTCCAATCAACTGATACAACTTTATCATTTAGACATTTGCTATATAACTTAGCTAAAAAATTCTATTTTTTCACCTGCTTCCTTTAATATATCAATTATAATTCCATCATTACCTGGAGCCTTTCCTTTTTTCATAAATTTATAGTATGCCTCACTTCTTCATTTAAAATCTGGGCAATTTGAAAGATATAATAGATATAGGAGGTACTTGTTCTTTATTACTATATAATACTTGATAGAAGCCTTCTACCCATTTCATGATGTCATCTCTCTTTTTAGTAATAGTTCTATCTTTTTTCCTTATTGCAGATATAAATTTCCTATCAATATCAAAATGTTGTTTTACACTCTTGAGACTTTTATTCTCTTCTACAGATTTCCTTGCTAGTTCACAACTATACTTTCGTATATCATTTTCATCTCTTTTCCACACCATTTTACAGAATTTGAGGTATTCAATTCTTTTTAATGCATGATTTTTGTATATCTTCATATTCCTTTTTTTCTTCATAAATTTTCTAGTCTCAGTAGAAATTTTCTTGGTGAATTAATGCTTTTTTACCAGCTATCTTTGTTGCAGTTTTTAAAAGTGTATCAGTTATTTTCTTATTAATTTCATTCAAATCTGAATCATGTTAAAAATCTACTAATACTTGAAACCGATTTTAAATTCATTAGAATGTTTCAGAAGATTAGGAATATCAACTGTAAATATTGTTTTTCTTAATAATTTTTGTCTTTCTAGTTTTGCATTAACCTGTATCTTACATCTTACTAATTGATGATCACTTCCTGTGTTAAATTAATTAAGAACATTACAATCTTGAAATATGTATTTTCTGTTAGTCAAAATATAATCCAATTCTGCTGTACCTTCATTTGGATGCTTCCATGCCCATTTCCTTTTAACATTTTTCTCAAAAAAAGAATTCATAATATAAAGTTTTTCTTCGTCTGCAAACTCCATAAGTCTATGACCTCTCTCATTTCTATTACCATAACCAAAATTACCTACAGCACTTTTGTCTTTTATTTGTTTACCAATTCTAGCATTAAAGTCTCCCATAATAATTTTAAAATGTTGTTTACTCTGATCAAAAGCCTTTTGTACACCCATATAAAAATCTTCTACTACTTCATCACTATGAGTGCTTGTGGCATAAACATGAATCATCTGCATTTGGTATCTGCTATTAAAATGTATAACTAATCTTGCCATTTTGTCCAATACACCACCAATCTCCACAATGTTGTTCTTCCACTTTTTATTTATAAAAGTTGTTTTATGTATGTTCTATGTATAAATCTTACAATTTCAATCTCTTCATTATTTAACTGTTGTGAGATATTGGAATGGTACAATGTAAAAATCTATATTTATCACTTTTAAGTATGTTAGAATGTTTTATAAACAACATTTTGTAAACTTATATATTTCCATGATGATGAGTTTTACATGTAATATCATGTTGTTAGATGCTCCTAACAACTTGTGTTATAATTTTACTCATAATTTTAGACTGGGCAGACATTTTTTGTAATGCTACATGCACTTATATAAAGTATACTTTAATCTCTGTGATCATAAATATTTTCTTATAGTATTGTACAATCACATAGTAGATGAAAGATCTAATGATTTGTATTTTAACCTGTAGAAGGCAGATAATTTATAATGCCACATGCATTTGTATGGTTTGAGTGTATAGGTAAATATTTTATCTTTGTAAAGAAATGAATCAAGTTTATATAAAAGATATATATATATAAGTCAGAGAGACTAACTATACAATAATAAAGAAAAATCAGCCAAAGCATTGTTTTCATTAGCTGCTTAATAATTAATTAATAAGGAAGTTTATTTAATACCTTGCATACAGTTTTTTAGCATAATTTAAATTTAGATAAAGCTTTTATATTTAAAAGGTATTCAAAATCTTTTTTTTTTTCATATGTCAAAGCATCGGCCGGGAAGCAAACCTGCGAATCCGGGACAACTGCTTTAGATATGGAATGTAATAACTTAATTTATTATTATTATAACTTATGATCATATTAAATCGTGCTATCACACTTACGACGTAAAGCTGTAACAACAAATAGAAAAATAAATTAAATGGCTGAGCGCTTTCAAGAAGATGTACTTCTTATAATCATAGCCAGTTATGACTCGTTCTTTAAAATCATTATATAAATACGATATGCAAATTCTATTCAAATGAGTCATTAAGACCATCTTTTTGATATAGCAAAACTATGCTTTAGACAAACGTAAAGTATAAATCTACAGGGTATTACTTATTATTATAACTTTACTTTTTTTTTTTTTTTATAAATAAATTGATTTTATATATATTAAATTATTTTGACTTTCAAAGTCTTTCCTATTTGCACACTCATCAAGTTATTGGCAAATTATTGTCAAACGATATTATCATATCAGGTTTATTAAAAGGTACGTTTATTTTAGTACTAACGTTATTGATATTACACACGAATCCTAGCATATATATTAAAAGGTACGTTTATTTTAGAACTAACGTTATTGATATTACACACTAATCCTAGCATATATAATTTAAATATTAATGTTTAGTCATTGTAAGTTATAGTTTGGATACATTAAAATGTCCTTTGGGAGTCAGCCATATTGATTGCAAAATTAAGAATTAAATAAAAATTTAAGAGTCTTTATTTATTATATTCAAATATTTAAACCCTGAGATAATTTTAAGTCTGATTTATTTATATTTGAAAACTTAGAATCATTAGCCGTTTAAATATTATTAGATTTGTTATACTCTCCTTTGCATTGCACAGTTATATATTATTATTATAATCCTGATAATATTTATTAATAGACAAATATTCTGTTTACAATAAGAAAGTTATTAACCGTTTATTACTGGTTAAGATTTTGACAGTTATTTTCATCAGTTACAATATATTAATCACTCAGTAACGACACTATTCAGTCAGTATCTTAGTAAATAGAATTCTATTCTTTTTTGAGATCTTATTAAATAGCAAATGTATGTATTGTTTTTCTTATTTTGATAGCATTATTAAAGAATGACGTATAAAATACCACAACAAATAGAATTCTATTGTTAATCTTATTAGTGATATAATTTATGATCAAACAGTGTTTAATAGCCAATTCAAAATAAAGGCATCACTAAAAAATCACTATAAAAGAACAGTGAAGGTTAAAACATTGACAATTGTCGGTCTTTAGAAGATTAGAGCGGATTTTCGTCTTGTTTTTATTCTAACTAATAATAACTAGATTCTAATTTTTTCTCTCATATATCATAGCATCGGCCGGGACGCGAAACCACAACCGTCTGCAACCAACTACTTGCTTGCAAGGCGGCTGCCTCTCGGCTAACAACGCTTGACTACTAGATTCTAATTTAACAATGAAAATTGTGGTATGTGAAAAAACAAATTCTAAAAGTAATTGATATTTGAAACAATTTTCAAATTTTAACCGCCCACGATTAAAATTCAAGTCATAGCAGATGTGCTGAATTTTAATATAAAAAATTATATATTGTAGTTATAAATTTGTTAAAGAAAATAAATAGAAAACTTAATATAACAGTTAGTAAAAAAAATAATTTAAAGTAAAAACCATTTCATTTTTATATGTAGTTATAGATATTTTTATGAACTGATTTGTAGTATATATATAATTTTTAATCCCTTATTTTTATAATAAAATACGTTAAGCATTAGATTTCATATATATATATCAGTCATTGAACTAGAAAAAAATGTTTCTAAATTAAAAGTAGCTGCAAGATAACTTCTTTAAAAAGAATGAGAAAGTTTCATCATTACAACAAAATCTCAAAGGTGAGCCTTCATTAAAGTCAAAAGCTTTAAAAAAAGTCTGATCGGCCAACAAAATTCACCTCTTAAATGCATTTGAAAGTAATTTTATTATTATACAAAATTTATTTTAACAATGTTTCAAATTTATAAATAAATATATTTTTTAAATATACTTTTGTACTCCATAATGAAAAATATAATTAGACAAATATAAAATAATAACTATAATTGATATTTAAAATGAATTAGGAAAGTGTACAAATAGTTGAGATTAAAACTACACACTTAAAAAGTGCTTGTATATATATCATCAAATGTATTTTCAAGTCTGTTGTTTATTAGATAACATGTAAAATAAATATATACTATAGCCAAAGCTGTATGAACTTTTTTTGTTATTCCTTTCTGCCGCATCACCCAGAAAGGAGTGTATCTTGCATGACCACTGATAACATAAATTTCAAACAAATTCAAAGTGATTGAAATAAATTTGCAACAACATAATGTGGTGATATTGTGCCCATCCACCTCCTCTCCGATCATTCGGCCATTAGGCATTTGCCCGTTTTCTTTTTTCACTACTGTTCTGGCGACACTGTTTATTTATCCATTGTCCATTCATCTATCTATCTGTCCATACTTGCACCAATTAAACCATCTATCTCTAAAATAAATAGATAGATAATAGGCATTGATAGATAATAGAGATAATCTATCTATATACCTTCTATGTTTAAAAATATTTATTTTTTATCGATCGACTATTCATCTGTTTGTCTAACTGTTCAGACATGCATCGATTAATCTATTTGTATTTCTCACACAGATAGATAGATAATAGATAATCTATTTATCTACCTAACTATGTATTCACCATCTATTTATTTACCTACATATGAACCATCTATCTATCTATCTATCTATCTATCTATCTATCTATCTATCTATCTATCTATCTATCTATCTATCTATCTATCTATCTATCTATCTATCTATCTATCTATCTATCTATCTATCTATCTATCTATCTATCTATCTATCTATCTATCTATCTATCTATCTATCTATCTATCTATCTATCTATCTATCTATCTATCTATCTACCTATTTACCTACCTATTACCTACCTACCTACCTACCGACCTACCGACTTACCTACCTACCTACCTACCTACCTATCTATCTACCTATCTATCTATCTATCTATCTATCTATCTATCTATCTATCTATCTATCTATCTATCTATCTATCTATCTATATCTGTCTGTCTGTCTACCTGCATGTCTGCCCACCTGCCTTCCCACCCATCCCCCACCCACCCACCTGACTGCCTACCTATCTACCTATCTATCTATCTACATTTATATACTGTACTATTTATATATTGTAATGGGCACATATGCTGTTACATTATTGTACCAGTCGAAAAACACACATCGATCCAACAAACCCCTGAATACAGGTAAAGTACCTCGAGTCTGACCATGTACAAGATAGATAAATCAGGTACATCATGAATTCTGCCCTATTTACCTATATCACCAGGTCAAAGATCTAATCAATAGCCTTTCTCGACGATACGATCGAATTCCTTTATTTTCACTGTGCCGACAGCTGGGTCTTAAAGCATGAGATTCGATTTTATTATATTTAAATGAGAACTTGGGTGATTGGTTGATAGGTATGTTTAAAAATCAAAATTTATTTAAGATAAAAGTAAATAAAATGATTCGAGAACACTGGAAGTTTGTTTTAGTTATATATATATATTTAAAATCATTGGACATTCTACATTAGTTATTTTACATTAGTTTAAACTCAAGCTCAAAAAAAAAACAAAAAATACACAATTTTTAAATTAACTTCATAATTATATGAGTTCCTGATGACTTTATTTTTATTAGCGGTCAGCATTGACGTTATTAACTTTGTGCAATTTATTTTGTGAAGTTTATACATCTTTCATTGTGTTTACATTCATTCTTTTTTAAAAAAAAATAGCAAAATTATTTCATAATTAAATGATCACGGATTTCAAAATCCCCCGTGCACATTTATTACAAGCTTATAATAGAGCGAGAGGTTTAAACATCTGCCTAACGCACATATATAAGAATGACTTAAAAAACATTTCTATTAAAAAAGATATTAATTAAATAGATGATTGTAGTAAGGCTAATTTGATGTCTTACTCCATTAACATATATATTGTAAACGAGCACAGACGTTCGTTACATTATTTTTTTTTTATATTTATTAAACATGAAAGTAAATTAAAAAGTTCACATTTAAAAATTTCCTTTAAGAATTAAAAATTGAAATTAAATATCCTCTTAAACTCGTATATATGAAATCGCACAGATAATGAAAAATTATTAAAATAAAACTTTATTAGAGAAAAAGTATTTTAAAACTAAATTTTAAAAAGATTTGGACATAGAATTATTTCTTTAAATTTATCTTTAAATATATCTTTCATTTGGAAAACAGGTTAATTAATCAGAAATGGAAATGATAAATTTAATTAGTCAAATGTAAACCAGCCTTGGGCATTTAAATGTAAAAACATCAGTCAGATAGGAAAACAATAGAAACTTTTAGCAAATGAAATAAATCCATTGGGAAATCGGACCTCAATGAAAAGGATCATCGCATTGATGACGTAATGTAAATGCAATCCTTCAAATGAATATAAAAGGACAAGGTTGAAAATTAGTGAATGATTATGATTATTACGATGTGACAGATAGATGTTAGTGCGGAGGTGCGGGAGAAGAGATTGAAGGACGCACGTTCAATCCCTTCAGTTTTGCTAGTAAAGAAAGAGAAATGAACTATCGTTTTTCTACATTGAGGACCAGTTAAAACAAAAATCTCCGGATGGATAAATAAATCGGCCTTCAGAATATTAACCTCTTTGGGACGGCGTGGGAATTTACGTTCATGGCAAACAACGGATAAAGTTGGACGTTTTAAAAATCGTAAGAACTTTATATTCACTTGAAACAATAAGAACTCTAAATTTTAAAACTTTTTAGTAAATAATGCAATAGAATCCTATCTGACCAAACTAAATTCTTTATTAATAGTGTTATTTGATGTATTTTTTTTCTTATTTATGTAAAATCATTTCCATTTATTTATTTTTTATTCTTTAAGTTTTTATCATGATTTTTTTTTTGTTTTCGTTAAATTAATTATATAAATGTTAAACTTAAGTCGGGCGTGAATGGCTGTATAGATTTGTAAAGTTATATTAGGGGAGGGTAATCTTAGGTTATTTATGTCGTCGTTAGATTGGATCAATGGATTGGATATATTGATGTAGTTAGTAGATGAAGTCGGAGATTCGCTACTGGCAGAATCGTTTATATATACGCCGCACTCACCCGTTTGCCTATGGAAGGAATTATAAGACGGAGAACGCAGTTCCTTTCTATGGAGTTTTTTTTTATTGTTCTTCTCATTAGATATATGTAATATTCCTATCTGATTGAGAGTCAATGTCTTTTCTTAATCTCTTTGGTGCTGCCGTATTCCGAATTACATTGAATACATCGATATATCAGATGGATTGATGCCAGTTTGACTGCGAATTTTAGCCTAAGGTTAAATAGGGATAGAATGTTTATTGTCAAAAGCAAATTTATATGGTCTATTCATACTCGACCCTAAATAAAAATGCATTAAATTTAAGTTGTTCATAGACGCTTGCATGGATTGTTTATTGGTTAACTATGTTTTGCGTTAAATAATGATACCTTACGGTGAGTATCAAAAATGTATTTATTCGGATGTCTTTTAGGTTATTGGTGACAATGCCAGTATCTTATGGTGAATACTATTGGGTTATGTATAAAGTTCCCTCCGCAATTGTCAGTAATCAATAATTTTGTATTTTGATCGTTTATGTTTACTTTGAAATGTTTTTGACCATGAAATCTATGTAACCGATCTATATTCAACATTATAAACAAGCTTTCATAAATTTATCTGTGCGAACTTAATTAAAATGTAAAATTAGAATATAATAGTAATTAAATGTAAATTAAAGTCAAAAATCAAAGTTAAAAATAATGTTAAATGTTAAAATGTAAAACTAATACTAAAATAATTTTAAATCTTATATATATGTGCGTAAATAAATTTTTGTATGTTAATTGCTGGCAGTGGCTTATTTATTTTTTAATATTGAAATATAATTAGATAAGATATTATATTATTAAATCTCTGCTACTCCCTGAGCTAGTGACATGGGCTAACGACCGGAATCAAATTAAAAAAGGAAAAAAAAAATTTTTTTTTTTTGACTGACGTATCTGCCTACTTTATAAATTTTTCTAGGTTCAAATGCCTAGATGGCGCCCTGTAGTGCAGTTTACGTTAAGTCGCATTCTCCGGATCGTTACAATATATAAAAATGATTTTTATTTTATCTTTATAAAATTAATAATTTGGATTTTCAACAACTAATGTTTTATGACATTAGTGGACCTTGCTGGCATAGCTTATAAATAACTTTAAAACTCTAAGCAATTATAATAAAAACATCTATCAGTTAATTATCAAAGCAAACAAGTCACTTTAGTTGGACTTACAACTAAAATTATCTCTATAATGAAATGTACCGTGAATTAGCCAAAACCAAACGATTTTAACTAATTACACAAACGAACAAAAGAGTCGATTACTCAGGTCGAAGATCCTTTCAGTAGAATCATTTCCCTATGGCTTACACATTAGATAGGCAAAATAAAAGCAAAATAATGTCAGGTTAATAAATATTCGAATGCAAAATGGAAAGAAGAAATGTAAGTAAGAAAATACGAGCCGGATTACGGACACTCGTATGTCTATTCCAACGAAGAATAAAAGGAAAATCGATATGACCACATGTCGTGTCGATGTATCGATAGGAGATAGGAATTACAGAGAGTCCTCATATTCACCTCTACAAATTCTGCTGACAAACCAACTCTATCTCAAATACGCTGTCCATTTCAGAGGCGTATGTGAAGAACGGAAGCTAACTCCAAATCACAAAATCTATGACCGTTTTAGGTCTGTTCATGAGACTCCAAGCATTCTTTATTAACCCGAGATCTTATAATTATTAAATAAAAACGAATTATAATTAAATAGCCTTAAAATGATCTAATACTGCATAAAGAACAACCTGCATAAACAACTACTTTATATAAATATTTAACATACAAAAAATAACATACTTATAGAAATAAGGGAATTTAATTCTCGAAAAAATCCCCCCTTCCCTCTTTCCTAACTTAAAAAAATGCATGATAAATAACTGACGCTATCCAGCGGTGCTGTTACTAGGTCAAAAATCCATAGCATATATTATTCTATTTTGAATTACAGAAATATAAAATTATAGAATCCCATTCTGGGAAATCTATAATAAAACGGTTTACAAAAATTACGGCATGTTAATTTTGAAATATATATATTCGACATAACTTCACTTGCGAAATAAAATAGATCAAAATTATTTTATTTTAAAATTAAATCGTTCTTTCCCGAACTCCCTCTAATAAAACATAGTTTGATCTCTTAGCAAATTACTCTGAGCCCCCGTGAGTGAAGCTTGTTGAAATACAAAAAAAAATCAAAGCATGAAATAATCTCATGCTAAAAATTAATATAAAATAAATAAATAAATTCATAGTCAATAACAAATATTAGAAAATTGTTGTGAGCTTGAGTTATCAAAAGGAAAAACATTATAAATAATTTAAAAGAACAGGTTAAAGAGACAGTTAAAAAAAGATCCTTAATAAACATTAACTTTTGACATTTTAAAGCTTTACGAAATTATATTTACATTCTAATAATACTTTGGTCAAATCTGGATGACTACCTTGGTGCTCCCTGGAATGAGTTCTGTGGGCAAACATTGATGGCTTATGGCAGTTGATGGCATGTTCTGGCAGCAGCATAACGGAAGATTTCAGGTCTCAGGAGGGAAAGGGCAGCAATTACCCTGTATTACTCCTCAATCATCATAGCGTGCTTTCTACAACTATCTGTTCTCTGTCACTCTCTGTCTGGTCACTCTCTCTGCTCAAAAAGGGCCACTATTTATTACTTCCTGCTGCCTCAGGTGATCTTCTTTTAGAAACAAAAGAAATTATTCTTTTATTCTAATTTTAGAAAGTTTGTACCTCGATAAGGATTAATATATTTCAATCTAATTTTATATTAGTTTTTTAATTTAGATAACAATGTAGAATCTCTACTAATTAATGAATAGAGATTCCACAGTGAATGGATTTTGGTAGTTTATCAATGCTTTTAATTTAAACATTTATTTTAAACTTCTTATCGAGGTACAAATCTTTTCAAAAAGGCCATCTTGGATTCTTGAACTAAAAAAAAGCATTTTAAACATATACAGTATATCTAAAATATATATAAAAAAAATCCAAATTTAATTATTTGAATTTTTTTTCTTTTAACTTTTTTCCCGCCTCTTATGAGACCTCTCGTCGACAGCTGATGTCACTCTAATTCCGTTATTTTTAATGCTAGAATATTCGTTTGACAGTTATTGATTAGGTTTTTAAAAGTTCTGTAAGATGGTGCCCTCTTCCAAATTATTTTACAAGTAAAAAATAAAAAAAAACCACATTTAAAACTAAACAAAGAAAGAAGTTTGTCAGTGATTGGCTGTCAGCCAGCTCTCAGCCGAAAAAGACATTCTGATTGGCTGGAAAGAACAAAGAAATAGCCTGATCAAAGAAAATAAAGAAAAACGCTGAGGTTTTCATTTCGAATATAATTTAAAAAATATTAAAAGTATATATTGAGTAATTACAAATCATTTTCAGAGAGAATACTAACAAAAAAAAATTATTTTCGAAAAATATTGAAGATTTTAGTAAAAATATTTAAGATTTAGCAAAAAGAAATATTTACTTTTCTATAACGTAAAAGGCATTTTCGTCATGAACTCTTTGTTTATATGATGGCTTTTATGTTGCCGAAATTGAATATTTTATAATAAATAAATAGCAATTTATTTTTGAAAGAACTTTCATTCACTTTTATAACCTGACAATGTATTAATATACTTTTTATAAACGAATATAAAGTCAATATGATATTAAAGGTGAAAATATTTTGACAATTGACTTGTCTTCAGTTTGTGAGCTGGCCAATTAAAAGCTTTGATTTTTAGCTGACACAACCAATAATATAATTAGCAGTTAAAAGGTTAATAATAAAATAGAATAAGTGTTAGTACAATTATGATCCAAAATAAATTATAGGATTTATTCAGGATAGTTAAAAATGTTTTTTTAGAATAACAATAAAAAAAGCAAATGTTAGTAAAATAAATAATTAGGTGGGTCAGAACATGAAACGACAAATCTGAATCAGACTTACCATTTCATTATTCTATAAATAAAATTAGAAATTAAAAATAAAGTTTGCAAATAAAAATTTGTTTTAAAAATTAAAAATTAAGTAATCTAAACTCGTATATATATACAATTGCACAGATGGAAAAATTATTAAAAGAAAACTTTATTAAAAAAAAAAAAAGTTTTAAAACTAAATTTTAAGAAAAAAAACTTAAAGATAAAAAATATATATATCTTTAAGAATGTACAATAATTTAATTAATGCTATTGTGTAAAATGGAAATGATTATTTTAATTAGTCAAAGTGAACTAGCCTTTGGGCATCTCAAAATTTATAATTAAAGGTCAGATAGGAGAGAAAAATAATAGGAACAGAATAGCCAATAAAAAAAATCCCTCAGGAAACAGACTTCAGCGAAAAAATAATCATCATCATGATGTCATGTTGAGTTAATCCGAAATTTTAATATAAAAAGGAAAAGATTAAAAATATATATATATATGTTATATGTGTTAGCTCCAGGAGAGTTGAAGGAGAAGGGATTGCAAAGATGCACTTTAAATCCCTTAACTTTCTCCCCCCCCCAACAATGAAATATCGTTTTCCTATATTGCAGAACCCAGGATACCAAGACGCTACAATAAAATCCTGCAAACAACTATACCAGCTACAGTAAAGGACTTTTGATAAATATAAACATAACAGCAAAAGTATACCTGAATCCAAATTACAAGCAACTAGAAAGTATGGACTTTTTCTTTTTAAAATTGTAAAAACTTTATGAACTCTAATGAACTTTAGCTATAAAACTATTCTAGTATTTAAATAGAAATTCTTATCTGACCAAACTAAATAATTTATTAATAATTATTTTTATTGAATGTATTTTTTTTAAAAATCATTTCCATTATTTTTTTTTCTTTTCCATTCTTTTAAGTGTTTATTGTTTTTTTTTTTTTTTACATTAAGCTAAAACTTTTAATTAAATCATGTTAAATTTAAGTCTGGCATGAATGACTGCATAGATTCATAAAGTTATGTTAGTTTAAGGGAGAGTAAATCTTAGGTTATTTGTTTCGCAGTTAGATTGGGTTGATGGATTGGATGTATTGGTGTAATTACTATGTGCAGGATCACCTTTTACACCACACTTGGGCAAAATAAGCCTATTTCTTATTGACCAATGGAGAAAATGGTATTCCCTGCTCTGTGGATCACCCCTTTTGCCTATGGAATGGGATTGTAAGTTGCCAAAAAGAACTGCAATCCCTTTCTATGGATTTTTTTTATTGTTCTTCTCGCCAGACAGACAGAGTATTCCTATACTGGATAAGAGACAATTTCTTTATATAACCATGCTGTTCAGACATACCTTCCTAACAGTACAGTATTGTACTGTCATATTCATGCTGCATTAAATACATCGATATATCAGATAGATTTGATGCTAGTTTGACACAAACTTTTGGCCTAGGGTTAAATAAGGGATATAGAATATTTTCTTTTTTGAGTGCAATCTATGTAGTCTATCCATATTCAACACTCTAATAAAATATTAATCAATTCCTCTGTGTGAACTTATAAAATAAAAAGTTAAAATGTAAATCAAATTATAAAGTAAACATTATACTAAAATAATTCTAAATTTTATATATGTGCAAAATAAATGTTTCTGTGTATTGTTAATCTGGCATTGGCTTATTCTTATTTTTTTATTATCTTTCTTGAAAAATAAACCATACATTATCTCTGCTGCTCCATGAGCTAGGGAGTGGAGCTAATGGTCTATAATAAAATAAAATTGGATCTTAACTTAAGTATCTGCCTTCTATATAAATTTTCCAGGTTAGAATGGCCTGGTGGTGCTCTGTATGGCAGATGCGTAAGACTCTGATTTCCCCAACCGTTATGATATAGATATGGTACAAGTGTGTTGGCATAGGGTAATATTTAAAAGCAAAAAAAATTAAAAATAGTTCAATAAATACTATTTAATTTTTTTTAAGTAATTCATTTTTTAGATATGCACAATGAAGGTTATTTAGGTTTGATATTATTTATTTAATTAAAATTAAAAGTGGAGGGAATAAAAATGCATACAAATTGTTGATCCAGATAAATAAAAGCAACACATTTCAAATGTAATTACGATCAGTTTTACCAATAATTAAATGTGGCTCCTTAGGAATTTATATATATAAAAATTAATAGCTAAAATGAAAAAAAATGTACAAAACTTTCCTTCTGATAACAAAACAAAAAAAAAAAATTATGCACAGAGAAATGTCAAAACTGGTTCAAGAGTATGAAAAGAAGCAAATAACTATGAGCAGGGTCTTTTGGCTGGCATTTTCCATGCATCCTGGATAGAAAAATTGCCTCTGTCCAGGACTACTCATGCTGAACTAAGTCATCATGGAGGAGTGGAAACCGGAGCATTTTCAGGCACCTTTTAATCATAAAGTGGCCACTCCAAAAAGGTTTCAAATAGAGCCTTAAAATGGACCAGGAATGTGAAAATGTTGACAAAAAAATCAAAGCTAACTAACTATGAGCCATTCATTCCAAGAAATGCATGTATGCTATAATAATCTACGATCTACATAAATGTACAGAACTTACTGGCAAGTTACAATGCATACCCTAACTTGTATCTGATTCAATTTGTTTGCAAACCAAATTTTACTATAAACTTTAACTACAAATTCCAAATACAAGTAGACATTTTATCCATGGATTGCTTTCTAGAGTATCTGTATGTTCTTTCCAACTTATTAATAATTCTCATAAATATTTTAATTTGTCTTAATAAAATATTTACTTTAATATTAACTTTTTATTCTGCATTATTAAATTTTAGTTTATTAGATTTTACTATTAAAAAATTGTTTTGATAAATTTATAAATTACCTATGCCAATAAGCTTAATTAATAATCAAAGCCAGGGAAAAATTCACATAACAGATTAAAGTGTCAAGAAACAATCCTGATCTTACTTTTAGTTATTTGTTTCAAATTAATGATGCAATGTGACAAGAATCAGTGGGTATTCAGATCCTGGCACCCTCTTAAATAAATAAAAAACTGATTCTGCTGGCATCAGATTGAAATAAAAAAAATATTAGGTGAGTTAATCTGGAAATGTAGTTATGTTCTGAAAAGCTGGTCAGGGTGTTTTGGAGTCTTACTGTATCTGCCATACAAGGGCGCCACCAGGTCATTCGAACCTGAAAAATTTATATAGTAGGCAGATACAGTAAGATCTAATTTTTACATTTATATTTTATTATGACTATCAGCCCATGCCACTAGCTTGAGGAGATGCAGAGATTTGTAATAAAACTTGCTTAAAAACATTTTAATAAAAAAGATTTCAATAAAATAAATGAATAAGCTACTGCCAGAAATAACACACACAAAAGGATTTATTGATGCATATATAAATATTTAAAAATTGAGGAATAAAGATGGTCTTAAATTTGTTATTATTTTATATTTAAAATTTAAATTTTAAAAATTCGCACAGATGGATTTTAATAAGAGTTTGTTTTATAATGTTGAGTATAGATATGCTACACAGATTTGTTCGGAAAAAAATATTCTATAGCCCTTATTTAACCCTAGGACAAAAGTTTGCAGTCAAACCAACACCAATCTATCTGATATATCGATGTATTCAATGCAGCATAAATACGACAGCACAGTACCATACTGTCAAGAATATACATCTGAACAGCATGGTTATATAAAAGAAATTGTGTCTCATCCAGTACAGGAATGTTACATCTGTCTGGCAAGAAGATCAATAAAATAAATAAATAGAAAACTTCATAGGAAGGGATTGTGGTCCTTTTGTCCAACTTACCATCCCATTCCATAAGCTAAAGGGGTGATCCAAGAAGCAGGGAATACGTTTGCTTCCGATGGTCGATAAAAATTGGATTACTTTTCCCAAGTGTGGCATAAAGGTGATCCTGCATGTAGTGGATCTTCATACTACACTTACTAATTATACCAATATATCCAATCCATTAACCCAATTTAACTGCAAAACAACTAACCCAAGATTAACCCTCCCTTAAACTAACATAAACTTAATGAAGCTATATAGCCATCCACACCCAACTTAAATTTAAATACATTCAAATAATTTAATTAATACAAAATTATTAAAGAAAGAAAAATGGAAATGATTATTAACTTAGCCAATTTATAGATAAAATTAATTTAGAAATTTTCTTTAAGTAGGATAAGTTTCTTTAAAGTTAAGTTTAATTTATTTTGCTTATAGAAAATATATTGAAATAGTCTATAATGACAAAAGTTCATACTTTCCATAGTAGATTGCTTGGAGTCTGTTTTATCTATTTTTGTGATCACTCGTGTAGACTGGTTGTCCTTTGAAATTGAGTCACTACTTGCCATTCAGTTGGTCAAGAATGATCATTTGGAGGCCTCAACTGGTTGTCCAAAAATTAAATCTACTGCAGACTCCTACATCATAGAGTCTACAATATAGCTACAGTTTACAAATAGAATAGTCCACTTATAGATTAATAGTCAATCCCACAACAACAATTATTTTGCCTTTTATACTTTTGTAGCTCATCAGCATTTTCAGGGATTGATTGAACATGATGTCACTGCTTTTAATATTCCATTTTTGGTCCATGCTGTGGCTTCATGCTTGCATTGGTCAAGCTAATTTTTTTTCTCTTGTCTGACCTTTTAATTATATATGAGCCTCAAGCGCTAGTTTGCTTTTCATTTAATTAAAAGAACAATCGTTTCTATTTTGGGATTACATAGGAATTACTTAATAACCTATTGCCATTTTCATTTATGTTATTTTTTAAAAAATATTAATCTTTAAATTTTTACTTTTTTTTTATTATAAAAAAGTACATTCAAATACTTTTTTTCTATTTTAAAAAGAAATAATACTTTTAAAGTTTTCCATCTGTGCAATATATATACGTTATACAACTCTTTCTAATTTTAGCTTTTAGTTTTTAATAAATTTATTTTTATTTATGAACTTGTTTTTATTTTAATTTTAAAATAATGTAACAGCATATGTATACTGTTACACTATATATACACACATACATTAAATTCTGAATAGATACAATTTGGAATTGAAATTCCAAACAGTCTTAGATATTTTCTTTCCCACAGCAGTCCAATAGCCAATTTAGAGTACATTCACAGAGTTTAAATACAAGAGGGACCTAAAAATAATCGGAATCATTCTCTAGTTTGTGCACCTGTTGTAGTATGTACTTCTGCTGTTATGTATTCCTTGCAGGAAGCCTTCTGTATCAATCTGTCAAATGACACTGCTGTGTGAAATTGTGGTGTCATGAAGTGCATTTTACATATTTGGCAATTTTTATGACTGAAAAATTCAAACAATGTTAAATTCTGTTTTCATTTACAGAAAACTGCAGGGAAAACAGCTGTAATGCTTGAAATAGATTACAAGCAAGCTGATCTTATAAAAACACAAGTTCATGAATGGTTTAATTGAAATGTTAACCTCACCAAGTGAAGTTCAAAGTCAAAACAATGCTGATTTTTTTGTGCAAATATTTTTCTCTCAGATTTAGTTCCAAATGGTCAGGCATTTTATTTTCAAGTTCTAAAACATTTATGTGATGCAATAAAATGTAAATATTCCATTTTGTGGCAAAGAAAGACTGCAAGCTTCACCATGACAAAGTAACATCTCCCAAGGCCTTGAGTATTAAATACTTTTTAATTAAATTCAACATGATCCAGCTTATCTATCCATCACATTTGCTCGATTTTGCTTTGTGTGATTTTTTTTAATATCTTAAATAAAAAAAAAAAATGTTTCAATGTTTTTTTTTGTGGACTTAAAAGTGGTGAAAAAAAATGCTGCAGGCATTAAAAGGCATTATTTTGCAAGTGTTTTCAGAAACATGTACTGCATTAAATGGATAGTAATCTGAAAGACATTAAATTTATTGCACTTAAAAATAAACATTTTTTTCCTTATAAAATTCCAGTTACTTTTGGGTATCCCCTCATATGCTAAAAGAAACCTCCTCACTAACAAGCAGTTTGACAAACTTGATAAGTAATGTTCTTCTACTAAACTATTTTTCATAAATAAATTATTTAAAGAGTTATTATCATAATTTATTTTTTATCTTCAAAATTAAAGATGGGAAATCTGATATAAATTTATATTATGGCTTTAACATTTATATGCTATTCTAAATTATATTAAGAGGATTATTTAATTATAATATTTTAATGTGTAATTATTATTCTTGCTTAAATGAAAAAAATGCTATACACATGTAATGTAAATGGAGCCAACATTGTGTTATACTTTTTTTATAGCCATGTTTATAACACTCCCTCTTTTTAAAATAAATTTTACTATATTTCAGATATTCTACATCAATTTTATCTTACATTCATGAAGTATAGTGAACTAGAAAATCTCAGAGAGGATGTTAAAATAAGTATGAAAAAAAACCGAATAATTTATTAAAAAAAAGAAAAAAGAAAACCAAAAAACTATGTAGAATATACTGAGGAAAAAATGAGAAAAATCAAAACTTATAGTGAAAGGCTTAAAATAATGAAGGTAGAGAACCTGATTATATTGGAAAGCATACCCAAAAGCTGGAAAAAATAAATTTAATCAAGTAATAGGAAATAAATACAGAGGTCGAATTAAAAATAGGAAGTAAGGTTAGAAAAGGTGGGAATTCAAATGCTTGAAGCGATAATGCAAGTTGAACAGAATAATAAAAAAATGAAACTACATTAATGATGCAGGAAAGCATTAAACAAATAGAAGTAAAAATAAACAAATTACAAGAAAGAAAAATTAATTAATGACTATGAAAATAAAACTAGAACAGAAATGAAAGAACTCAACTCTATAATATAATTGATCAATTTTCAAACAGTTATGGTCTTCAGATTAATCCAATAAAATCTGCCGTCTGGAAGATCTACTCTGGTTCAAACTTCAAAGCTGATCCTCAAAAGTTTTTGGGATTTTCTGTTTCTAAATCTCCTACTGCAATGTCAAAGGAGATACAGAATGAGATTTTACTAGCTACAGATAATCTAACTAAACGTCTATCAGAAGTTTACCTTTCATTGCATGGCAAGGTGAGGTTATTAAACATGAAAATACTGACAAAAATAAATTACTACTTGGCAATAATTAAAATTACTAAATCGTTTATCCAGAAGATTAACACCTTGGCTGCTAGATTGTTCTGGAAAGGAAAGATTGCTGCTATTAGTATTAAACAAATGCAGCAACACAAGAAACTTAATGGAATGTCATTTCATTTCATCGTTTCTATTCAATGTCAGAAATCATTTAATATATTAGTCATATTATCAAATGTCTTCAATTATGATCAAATTACTTTACCAGTTATTCCCACAGACCGACCTCCACCTAGTACTAAGGATGTAGTAGGTAGGTCACTAGATCTAGTAAAAAAATACATTCCTATTACAAAAGATACTTTTAAAAATAAAATCAAGATATGGGAAGGTTACTTTGTTATTAATCCACCTGGTATACAAATCCAGGGTAAATTAAATATAACAAATCAAAAGATTATTTCTCTCTTCAAATTCTGGTACATGGAACCTAAATATCTAGATTTTGTTATAAAAATCAATATGCAGGCCATTAGCACTAATTGGTTCCTATCTGCTAGAAGAGGCATATTCAAGTTAGATCCCATATGTCCATTGTGTAGTCAGGTGGATGAAACATTTGAACATCTTGTTTACTCTTGCACTGGACTCTGGAGAATTAAAAAACTATATATGATAATGTTAAGATTGATTACTATTTGATCACCTTAATTAAAGACAGTATCAAATCCAGAGTTTTTGCCAATATCAGGCTATCTATATTTCTGAACTATATAATATGGACGGTGAGGTGTAAGAAGGTATTCTGTGGTTTAATCTTTCAAGATGATGAATATTTTTTTAGAAAACTGGTTAAGATCAAGAAACGGGATGTACTTCTCATATCTAAAAGCACATTTCTGGACACATGGAATTTGATATCTATTAAAGAATAATCAATAGGTATCAATAACACTATTGCTTTCAGTGCTTATGATTAATAGAGTAATAGATATAAAACGTCAATATGAAATGGGCACCTTCTTCATACTGAAATAGTTGGAGAATGTCATGCCCTGAATAGTATCATATAGACGATTTTAAACTCACTTACCTGGATGCTTATAAATGAATGAACAGATGCAGAAAATTACAAAGCTTATGAATGGCTGGAAATGAATAACAGTAGTGTCTAATTGAATATTTTCACACTGGTGCAATGACAGCCTATAAGTTCTTGGTGAAAATGAATATGGACTTGAATGAATCATTGTCAGAAAAATAATAAAGATGATCAATATTGAGTTTCTAAGCCATATCTGATTATAGAACTGTGCCCTTCCAGTATGAACTGCACATGACATTACAGGTGATCATTGAAATGATTATATAAAGGCAGTTCATGGGCAAAAGTATACTAAGAATTTATTGGATTACATTTGTTATTCACTATAAGAATGAGTGATGCAGTGAACTGCAGAACATGAGCTGTTAATTGAGAACTGATAATCAGAAGATAATCAAAAATTCACACTTGTACAAAATTTATGTTTGTATTAATTTTTCCTTTTTTTTTCTGTACAAAATCACTTTATATCATACTTATTTACGTTTAATAACTTTATTGGAAAAAAACATATCAGAAAACTAATGAAAGATCATCAGCTGGTTGGAAAAAATAAAGGCTGATCATTGAGAGATGGGAATAAATAAAATCTATGAAAGATATATAAAAAATGAATCAGCAAATGAAATTCAAATAGAGCTCAGTCACATAATAGGATGTGAGACTGAAATAAAAAGCAATAGCTAAAAAAAGGATTCTAAGACAACTCCATTACTCATAATGATCTATAAAATGGAATCAGTCAATTCTTATAAATTAGGATATTTATAGTTCAGGCTGGTGAATTGGTTATAGGGCACTTAAGTAGTCTTGAATGATATTTTAGCTTAAGTATGATATCATAAGAAAGTCAATTGGCTATAGTATGCAACCACTCTCAATCCTGAAAAGATTCTCTATTCAATAAGATTGATATTTTTCAAAAATATAAAGAGACATGATAACTGTTGGATAATATAATATTAGGGAAATATAATGTACTAGATATCTCAAGAGAAATTTATACTCAATGACACATTTATCACTTTTTCCAAAGACAGATTTAAAGATTAAGGGTATTTATCCATTGCTTATTCCCTGACTGAAAGACAAATCATTTGAATAATAGTAAAATCTTACTACTACTTTAATTAATAGGAAAATCATAGCATATGTAAACCTACTATCAAATTTAATATTTATATTATTTTTTCTTTTCATGTGTCAAATGCGTTGACTGAAAAGCGAACCCGGGGCAGCTGCTTGGAAGGCAGCTATGCTAACCACTAGGCCACCAACGCTTGATTAATATTTATATTGTTTAATAAAAAATATCACGAGTTTATAATGTTAAATTGCTATTTTGTTTATCGTTTTAGTTAGTTTTTATTCTCTTGACCACATCTCATCTCTAAATATATATATTATGCGTTAATGTAGTTATATGTTTATAAAAATATATATTCTTAAAACTCAACTTAGCTAGTCAACTGGCACAAACTAAATTAAACAATTTCTGTTTAATCTTTTAAAGATCATTAAAGTTTATATACTAATTGAAATATAATTAACTAATATATAATGTTTCTTTTTATTTAATCATTATATATATATCACATAACATTCTCGTTTAAATATTTTATTCAGAATATATATATACACACAGAGATAGAGACATAAAGAGACATCAATAAATTAAATTAACTACAAACATACAGAAAAAATAAAACAACAAAAATCATTTATCTATATATGTTGTGCAATATTTCAACTAAAGAAATGATTTTCATGTAATATCATAGTTGCAATTCTGATGAAAACCAGTCCTCTGCCTAAAATATTAACAGTATATATATAGAAATGTGATTTCTATTGCTGTATATATAAATAATCAAATGGCTTTATTGCTTGGCAGTTCATAAAAAGACTGAGCACGGGAAATGCAGAAACAGAATTAATACAACGATCTTATGTTCAGTGTTTGATACATTACAGCTGAACTAAATATCATAAGAATATATATATATCATAAAATATTTAACGCAATGACTATTTCATCTTGTTTCAAAAGATATTAATGCAATAAAAATAATAATTAATATGTTAATGTGAAAACAGAAATACATTATGATCATACTTAAAACTTAACTTCATACAATATATATTTAAATATATTTCAAACTTCTATCACAAGCTTCTGAAACATATGATCAAAAACAAGTGAAAGAGATATTGTTTCAACAATGTGTAATGAAATAGAAATTTCAAATATATTTAAAAACATACTATATGAAGTTAAGTTTAAGTATCTCTAAAAATAATGTGTATATGGAGTTAAATTGTAACATGCACTATGTGAATTAATTAGAAAAGTGTTGTTTCTAGAGCATCTGTAGAGTGGGAAATTCACTTCTGGGTTGATGGATGGTAGGGATAGTTGTGCAAAAGGTGAAAAATTCACTGATAAGAACCAACCCCCCCCCCCAAAAAAAAACCCATTATGATTATAATAAATTAAGTAATTTCCAAAAATTAGAAAACATTTGTATAACATATGGGGGGGGGGGGGAGACCAGAATAAGTTAGGTAGTTAATACCATGAATAAAATAATTATTAGTTTTATATAGCAATAAAACAATTACTACATAAATGAGCATACCACACAGATGAGTAAAGTAAATAAATGCCTTCAACAAAATATACTTAAATAGGAAATCAGTCTGAAAGTAATAAATAATTCAAGAAAATTATAATTTAATTTTCCTATATGATAAAACATTAAAACAATTATATAATTTGTTACAGATAAAAAAATTAATATTTTCATCGTCAACTGTTATTATATATTAAGAATGATCAAAAAAAAAATTTTTTTTTGAACAATAATATTAAATAAAATTAAAAAAAAAAAAGAAATTTTTTTTTCCTATTTTCCAATTGTTATCCATTGATAAGATTGGCTTTTCATCATTCTTTTAGGAGAGAGCAATTTAAATTTTTATTCAGTCTATTTAGATACAGTTAATATTAACTTCATCAGATAAGTTCCTTGGATACTTATACAAGAATATAGTTATAATCAATAACATAAAAAAAGAGTTTTAATATATTTTTGTTGTTATAGATTATGAAAAAACCCCACAACCAATTATATCATATTTCCAAATTCTTTCTTTTCCCTAATGCGAAAATTAATAGCCAAAAATTTCATCACAATGTATTACAATGTATGATTTGTAAACATTTTAATGTCAATGAAAACATAATTAATTTATGATTTGTAAAGCTGCTTAATGAACATATACATCAAGACTGGAATGTTCACATACTATCAGAAAAGCCATATAATGAACTAATAGTGTTATCTATTATCCAACCAATTAGCAATCTATAAAGCCAGCTGAATTAATTTCATTATATGCTTTATGAAATTATCTTTTAAAAGAAGTTTCTAAATGAACTATAATACTAAGAACTTTTTATTACACTCACACAAAAAAAATCACAATAATTTAATTATGTTTACAATAATATTTTTTCCCCATTGGTAATGTTATTTGCCATAGTTTTCAGTTATGAAAGTATGTCTTATCTGAAAATGATACAATAATGTATTGAGAGCAAAGCTTTAGTAGTGCAGATAATTATAAAATGCTCAGCATGCTTTCAATTGGATTTAGTCATAGATGTAGCAATAAATGTAATAAAATTGGGAAGGTGTTTGAAATAATCTGAGAACAAATGAAATAATTTGCATTTTTTGCATTGTAAATTAAATGATGAGAGTGGACCACTTCTTGAAGAGGGGAATGCAGGATTCTTTCAATTAATGATGTGTTTTTCTTCAAAGATGTGTCAAACCTCATTGACTTTATGCTTAGTTTCATTATGCTCAGTAAATACGATGCTAACAAATGTAGGCTCAAAACAATGACTGAATATAAAAAATGGTTGAAAAAGTTGGAATTTGCATCAGTATGACTTTTAGCTCAATTGAATTAAGTGGGTGAATTAGTTGGCTTGGGAGTCCCATAATAAACAGAATGGCAAAACGTATTTTGACATTTAATTTTGTAAACAATCTGAGCATGAAGTTCTGGAAGCAGTTTAACTTTTGAATTACTTTTAAATGCAGTAAAAGAGGGGTGCAGAGAGAGAAAAAAATATTCAGTGCTTGTCATTAGTGTGTAGTGGATGTGTGTTTATAATAGAACTTTTCAATAGTGTGAATAAGTGATGAGTCATTGAATCCAATACTGAACAGCCATGTCATATATGTATCAATGTTATTTATATACTTGAATATTTAATTGTCTTTAGGATTAATTAAAAATTTATTAAAATAAAATGTAAATAAAAATTACTTATAGTTATAATTCTATTATCAAATTTAATTTTAAATTTTATATCTTGAATTAGATGATATATCAGTATTATATAAATTTCAAATAAGCCTTGATTATGAATATCTGGCAAAAATACTGTTATAGAAATTTATATTTAACTTAATTTCACAATAATCATTTAAATAAATCATTTTATTTTTATATAGCACAATGTTTATAAACTGTAATATTTAAAACACAATAATAAATTTTAATATTGTAGGCAGTAATCAACACTGGCCATACCAATATTACAAGCATTTTATATTTAGAGTTATTTAATTAATGGGGAAATAATGTTTAATTTTCCCATAAGTTTTTTATATTATAATAATGAATACTTATTTAAATATTTTCTTCATCACATAATAATAAGATAATTTTCATATATTTTAAACATAATGTGAATACTTGAAATGTATTATAATTTATAAATGTTTGTTAAAAAAGAAAGAAAACTATAAAATCAGATAAATAATTTTTCTTGTTCTCTCCAATAATTTTTTGTATTGACTAGTTTTAATTTTAGTTTTTGAAAAGTACCAGAAGAAAAAAAATTATCTTCAGTAAATTATTTAACAATATTTAATTTTAACATTTAAGGGAGATAAAATAAGTACATTTTTTGTTTGTAAAGTTTTTGTTTAAAAAAAAAAAAGAAAAGGAAAAAAGTTTTAACACTTTTGTTAAAATTTAACTTTAATTAATCATTTGTTTTTTCCCTTCTTTTTTCTTTATCTCTCTCCAAAACAATAGGTAGTATTTGTCAGGACAGTGCAATTAAGTCATTATCTTTTTTTCTTTTGGAATAAGAAAAAAAAACAGGTACAGGGACATTTTTTGACTTCTTTTGCAATCTTAAAAAAAGGAAAAAATAACTAAACAATTTTTTTTTAAAAAAAATAGACACAATTGATTAGTAAAATTTTTTTTCATGTGGTAGACTGAATTGAGATTAAGCCTTTAATAAAAGTCTCCAGTCATAGATGGCCATTACTTCAAGTTGCTTGAAAAACATCAGTTTTTACATTACCGTAGTGGATTTATGGTCATTTTAAAGCTTAAAAAAGTACCTTATGATGCTGCCCTCTCTAGAATTATTTTATTATACAAGTAAAAAATCAATAATATTCAAATTTAAGTTTTAACAATGAAAGAAGGCAGTCTTTCCTAGGCACTGATTAGTTGTTGCTCATATTTGACAAAAGAGAGTGTTTGTCAATAATTTTCACTGCTTGATTTTGAAAATGTAAATGAAAGTTTTAGAGCATTTTTAAAGTATTTATTGACATATTATAAATTATTTAGATAAAATATGCTGAAAATAAAATTATTTTAGAAAAATAGTTAAGATTTTAGTAAAAATTATTTACTTTTATGCAACATAAAATTGAAAAAGAAATCAATGGCATCTGCAGCACTTTTTAACTTGTTACAAACTTTCTTTTAAGATCTTCTGCTATCAAATATTTTTATAATTATAAATAAAAATTATTTTTGAAAAAACTTTCATTCACTTTCATAATCTGACAAATTATTAATATACTTTTTATAAACAAAACTAAAATGAATATAATATTAAAATATAAATATATTTTTACTGCTAATTCTGTAATTGACCAATCAAAAGGATAAAGTTTTAACTCGCTTGTCCAACTGGAGTTTGTACATTGAAAAGGCTAAATGGAGACAGGTTGTTGCAAAAATAGAAGTATGGTCAAATCATTAGACCTCAGTATTTTGTGAGGACAACAGTCAATCTTGACTCAGCTGCTGAAGAAGAATGAAGTAAAATCTTAATCAAGTTGTTGAAGAGAACAGTAGAAGTCTTGATGCAGCTGCTGAAGAAGAAAAAAGCAAAGGTTTAGGTGTAATTTTTTTTCTAAAATGAAGCTAAGCATCATTTACTTCCATATCACCAGATCATTAAAAAATGTAAATGATAAGAATACTTCTGAAGGAATCTGTTTGTCTCCACCTAAGAGCATGAGTGTTTTTAGCCTGACACAGAGAATTATTAGACAGAAAAATGTATAAATTCTTTCTATGTGCTAGCCTAAAAGTATTGTAGGGAAGAGTGGATAAATTTACTGAGTACATTGACCTGGAATTGAGAAACCTAGCAGCAGAAAATATACATGGAAACTGGAAGTTACAAATGTCAAAGAAAGACTCAAAAAAGACTAAAACCGTGGTTAAAGATATTTCCTTTAATGTGAACATTACATTTAAATTTATAAAGGAGTTTTTAAATTAAGTAACAAATGATAATTAATTTAATTAGTATCATTTTTCAATTGAAACGTTTTTTAAAAATATTATTTTCTTTCTAAAATTATAAAGATTTTAGCCAATTTAAAATTTTATTTTATGTAAATTTTTGTTTTTATAAATAATACTCAGCCATAATAAATTTTTTTTTTTAAGATATTTTATTTTGAAATATTTTTTTATACATTTATTTTCTCTTCAAAATTATACAAAGGTTTAAGATAAGTTGAAATGTCTTTATCTCTGATTGTAAAAAAGGTGTTTTTTAATTTTTATTATTAAAATAAACTAACTTAATGAAAGCAAAAGTTAATTAATCGAAAAATAAAAATTATCTGATTATTTTTATATGAAATTATATTTTTTGATAAAAATATATAAATTGGAATTATCATATACTTTTTAATTTTTTAAATATTAGTCAGCTTATTAAATAATTGTTAAAAATACTCCAGCATTAATATCTTTAGTCCTCTAGCTCTCTGTTATATAAATTGGGAGTGCATATGACTTGATTTCATTAAGATTAATGTTTTCAAAATTTTTAAATAATCCCAATAAAACTATTAAGAATAGTCAACTGTTATATTTATCTTTTTCTTGTTCACAGTTACAGTTCCTGGAGTCCAATAATCTTGAGATAGCTCTAGAAAGCATAATAGTTAGTTTTATGGGTGTAAGGGTTAATGTTTGTGTTTGGACATCCAAAAGACAACTCCAGAATAAACAAAAATATCACCTTTAAAATCCATTCACTACATTTTGATTGTTTTATTAGAAATTTAGTTTATAGTTGGCTGGTACTACAACAATCCCATGTGGCTAGAACATTGATGATGATCAATAGCATTATTTCAGCATTTTTTGTTATGAGTGACATATTAGCAATTATGTATGTGTAACCAGATTATTGTGTTATATTTTGACCTAAGTTTGGCATTGGCTAGATCAGTAGCTGTTTTGCAGTGTGTCTCTGTTAAATCCAACTGCAAGATGGACTGTTAATTGATTGTTGATAAGTTAATTGGTTACATTTAATTCTGAGATAATATTGTAAGTACATTTTCCATAACTCCTTATATAATTCATCCATGTAGACATTCATGCTCATTTTTACACGCTTTTTTTATATTTATTCAATCCTCATTGATATTGAACCATTTAATGAGTATGATGGTGTTTCCCAGTTCCCCATTTCCTCCCTATTTTTCATACCATTACAATACATTTTTAAATAAAAATGATTCAAATTATAAAAATTAAGACATTATATTCAAGTAAACAGTGATAGCTTTTAACCATTTGATGTTGCCAGGAAACCATCAATTAGACATGAGGGTAAACAAGTTTTCTCTATTGATCTATTAGATGAAGTAAAAGAAGATCCTCTTCTAATTCAAACTCGAGTTATTACAAGAAATTTAAATATGAACAGCTATTTTTATAAGTATGGGAAAGCAGAAGACTGATATCTTCCCTTAACATCCTCCAAATAATAATTAATCTTTTTTAGCATGAGATTTGATAATTAGTAATTGATGATTTCTTAGCAACATCTAAAAGTAGCAAACTTATTTATGTTTTCATGAATATAATCTTGTAATTTTTATTGTTTATCGGGTTAAAATTCATGCAAACATTTAACATATGCAACTCTCTGGAAAAATTTGATTGTAAGTATAATATTAGGAAATATTATTATTTCTGCTTGATTATATTATATATTACACTTGTTCAGCATTATAATCACGAATCAGGCATATCTTACTTAGTTATAACAGATCATGGTGCAATTCTTTTAAAATTTTCTGTAGCTTGTGATAATCCAATTGTCTACAGGTATATTAATAAATTATCACATTTTAAAACAAATAATATATAATTCATTAAGAATTGAGAATGTATTTTTAACATAAATAATGTAGACAAGGACTTTTGTAGTTATTTAATTAATAAAGCAACTTATCATATTAAATTGAATAATAAAAGTAAAAAATATTCTCAAGGATTTTATATTAGTTGATTAAAAAAATTAATTTGAGAAACAGTTTAAAACCTATTAATTTAATTGCTTTGAAGCAGATTAATAAGGAAATTAAATATGATATTAAAGTAGCAAATCAAGTTATTACAAGGAACTTTTTTGTAATAAAAATATATCACTGAAGTGGAAAACTCTTTGATTAAAAATCCTTTAATCAGATTAATTGTATTATAGATAATGATATCATATTAGAAGTACATGATAATGAAAAATACATCACTGATGTCTTTAATAATTACATATCTGCTATATGTGGAACAATCTGCAAATAATTTGCCTTCTAAATTTATTTTATATTCTTTCTTTTGCTTGAATGTTTCTGACATTCAGATATAATGCTTCATTGGTAGTTTAAAAAATATTCACTCTTTTGGCTCAAAAATTCTTAAAAGTAATATTTGCTTTTATATCCATTTTAGTTCATTTATTTAATCTTTCTTTTTCTACTGGTGTATTTCCCAAATCTTTAAAACTTGGTCTTATTAGTCATTTTTAAAAAAAAGATATTCCATTAATTATTTACAATTATAGGCCTATTTCAATCATTTTTCTTATTGCAAAGCTATTTGAGATGAGAATTAAGGAGAAGATAATGTCATTGTTGAATGTACATAAAATAATTTCAGTGCATAAATTTGATTTCTTTCTGGTGAGAGTACTTTGGATAGCTCATTATAATTATCTTCCCAAAATAATATCATCATTGGATAAGGATTTCAAAACAGCAGCAACTTATTTGAATTTCTCCCCAAGCATTTGATTCTGTTAATCATGCAGTTCTTATATATTGATTGTGTTTATATGATTTTCAACATTATTTTGCTTCCTGGTTAATGTTATCTAAAAGACAGAAAACAGGCTACTAAAACACATGATGTTATGAATGATTTTTAAATGCATGATTCATGGAGCTCCACAGGTGTCTGTACTTGGCTCTATATTATTTTTAATATATATAAATATCATTTTAAATTTACTTTTGAATTCAGTGATTTATATTTTTTGTAATGATATTGATTTGTCTTGTGATGTAACTTTATATAGTATTCTTGAACAAATAATTAATAAAGAACTGGCATTAATAAGTAACTGACTTATTTATGCCAAATTGCTTAACTGTCAAATGTAATGAAATGAAATACTCTTCAAATTCACTTAGTATCAGTAAATATAGTCGCTATAAAGTTCATTCCAATAGTATTAGTACATGTGGTAATATCAATTTTGTTGATAACTATTATTTAGGTATTTTCATTAATAACTATTGTCATTTAACTGTTTTCATTGATTCAAGGTTATTTTGTTCAAACTATATTGCCTATTTATATTTTTGGTTATACAAAATTAATTACTTATTTTATTATCTCATGAAATTCTTGCCTAGGTATACTTTGATGACTATTTATATTGCTTGTTATCAATGTATTTTATGATATATATCTCCAAATAGAGTGGTTGTTCTAATTACAACCTATCCTCATTATGTGTTTTACAAAATTATACATGTATTATTTTTGGTAGGCTAGACTGACTTCTATGTATGATGACTATGGTAATTCTTCTGTGTTGTCTATTTCTAAGTATAAAATTATTATTATTATATGCCATTGTTTCTTATTGTGTTGTAACATGTCTGTTGAAAATACTTGTTTAGCTATGATTTTTCAATTGACATTGCCAGATTTTTAGTCATAGGGAATTTAGTTACAATATCTGAGACTGCTCAGTTCATTTGTTACTGATGATTCAATATTATTAATGTGTATATATTCTGCTTTTTATAAGTATATAATTAATTTTTATACTAATTTTGTATATTTATAATATTTTTTTTTTGTATTAATCTTTGTAAGTTATTCTCTGTACTACTTTTTATAGATGATTAATGTATACAGGTTATCTTCTTCTTTTTTTTGTAATTAATATAATGACTCTTACAATTAACTCCTTGAACAATTTCCATTTGTTTGGAGCTATTATTTCTTTTATATGTATAGTATATATACTGCCTATCACTATACTAGTAGTACAAATAAAAAAAAAATATCATATAACATTACAACTTCCCATCATTTACTTCAGAAGTCAACTTCCTTTAATATCAATGGATGTCTTCATAAGATTTATGGCCTCAGATTAATCAGTGTTTTTTTTACACTTCTTTTCATTTAACTTCTTTTATAAAATTTAACCTCTGCATTAGTTAAATAATATTTTATGTGCTGTACATAGTTCATGAATATATAAAGTTAAATTATCATATCTATTTTTGACTCTACTATTATGAACTTTAACTCTTTCATTAAGACTTAATTTACTTTGAACTATAAAATTGTATGACAATTGCAAGCAATCTTATAAACTAGACCAGAAATAAATTTGCTACCATTGGACTCTTTTGATCTATTTAATAACATTACAGGAAGTTGATTTTTAAAATAAATTATGGGAAAGCTATTTTGTTTTATATATATGTTGTATGCATCTTGTTGGATTTTACTTGAAAAGGTGTATTTATTAATAGATGAAATCATCTTGGAATAATTTTAGTAACATTTTGTTTTTTGGCTAATATTATAATATATGATTTTCTATTATATTATATCTATGTAGTGTTTGTTTAATAAAAATGAAATAAATAATAATAATTATTATTATGATGATGATGATTTTATTTTATTTTATTAATTCTTACAAAATTAATCCTGTTCCATTCCAAAAAGTTCTGAGTCTTATTTTTAATAATGGATCCTGTTCTACTGATATAGAAATGATTATTAGTAAAGTTTTTAAAGTCATGGATGCTATCTTTAGCCATGGTCAATAATTCAGTGATAAGACAAAATTCAAATTATTTTTATCTTGGGTTCTTCCCATCATTTGAATACTTTTCAATTATTTGGAATTGTAACACTAAACAAAGATGTAATTTATTACTATCAGAATTTAATAAATTTGTCAAATATGTTTTTGTTTCTTCTAGATGAAAACATTTTTTTTCAAAATTATAAATCAACAAGTTATTCTACCGTATATAATTTCAGCTATTATAATTAGATATCCTGAGCATGATGCTTGCTCTCCTTCTCTCTGATATTCAACTTTGTCATTCCAATGTACTTAAATTTTTTTTCTTACTCAAGTCAGCCTCTTTGTAGTCAAGTATCTGCTAATATGAATCTTTTCAATTTATATTTTAACAAATTTTATATTTTTAAATTTTAATGCCATTTTTCATTAATTGAAAATTCTCTCTCACTATATATACCTATATTTATCTTTGTTACTTCCTTTTATTATTGAATAACAGACAGTGTATATATTCTCATTTACTATAAACTGTTATTTTTTACTTAAATAAATTGAATTATTATTATTATTATTATTATTATTATTATTATTATTATTATTATTATTATTATTATTATTATTATTATTTTCAGCATGTTACTGTAATTATTTTTAATGAAGAGAATGGGAATTTATGTATATCTGTTGATGATATAGAATTTTTTATTTTCATATATATATATATATATGGCACATGGCTTTATTGTTCAGGAGTTCCTAAGAAGTTCAAGCACCAGAAACCAAAGTACCAGAAGTGATTTTAAGACATTTTGATCCCAAGACAAAGTACTCTATCAACTGTGCCAAACTGCAGAGGGTATATATATATATATATATGCCAAACTGCAGAGGGTATATATATATATATAAGTTAACATTACAATAATCACACATTTTTTTAGCATAATTGAGACTGATCTCCTAATGAATCATAATTTGTTAAATTAAAATAAATATGCACATAAAAAAAATTAAATTATCAATGTAAATTCATTATGTTATGTTATAAAGGTTTTTATTTTTATTTTTTGTAATTACTTAATGAATACAACTTTGAATATTTTTGCTGTACTGACACATTTACAAAATGAGCCATCTTCATTTTCAAAATGTAGTCAAATTAAATAAAAATTATAATAATAAATGTAATATACATTTGAAAATCTATATCTTTAATAATATAAGAGATCACTATTTTTTTTGAAAAAATTGTTTATGAAAAAGTATTTAGATAAATAATCTATTATTGATAGAAATTAAATAAATAAATCATATTTTAGCTAATTCACATATTTTAAAATTTATTTTTAATGCATTTTATTATTGTGTATGATCAAAATTTATTTTTAATTATGCAATAAATACAAAATATATTTTGTTTTGGGCAATATTATTTAAACTTACAATAGTGGACATTTTTAACTTGAGAAAAATAGAAATTTTTATTGTTAAAATACATTAAATAAAAATTAGCTAAATAAATTGTATTTTAGATAATATATATATATATTAACAATTTATTTTTAATTACAAATTATTATAGTATATGATGAAATTTCACTAGTAATTGCGGGTTGAACATAATTGGTATTTTTTGCATAGATTGTTTAACTTTTACTTTATTATGTGCCAGAATATATATGACAGATTGTATTATATAAATACAAAATAAAAATTAGATAGTTCATATTTTAAATTTATATTATATATGTTATCACTTATTATATATCATCAAAATTTCTTTTTAATTAATAATAGCTGGGCAGGATGTTTTTTGCTAGATATCTAATATCATCTTATTTTATCAGTATAACATTGCTTTCATGATCTTAGTTTTCTGTAACATCAGCAGTATTACAACATGGCCACAACATAAAAAATGGAACATTTAAAAAAACATTGAAAATTTTTTTTAAAAATCATTATAATGAATATTTTATTATTTACCAAAATAGTAAGTACAAATTACTTACAATTTCTATAACATATTGTCATGTAAAAAATTCTCATGTCATAATATAGCATAGGTACACAATATTTCTTTACTAAAAATAAGGATTTCAGTATTTTTTATCTTATTTTAAAAACAAGTTGATAGTCTAAATGCAGAATTTGAAAAAATCTTTAAGTGATAGGTGTTCAGCAGGATCTAATAAAAAAGTGGTTATAAAGACTTCTTCAAATTCTCTGCAACAAAAATTAGGTGTTCTTTTACATTACGCTGTAAACAGTGAACTTTAAATAAAGTAACACTAAAATAAAAGTGAAATTAATTATGTTAGAATGATACTGTAATGATCTAGAATATGTAAAAAGTTTATTTTGAAAGTCTAATAAAAGTTTTATAGAATAACTTTATCTTTTAAAAAAAGATTAATTATAAATAGTCAAAATAAGAGTCATAGATCATATGACCCAATTTCTTAAGCTTGTAAGATATAAACAATGAGCATTGCCAATTGCTCAACAAGCTTTGTGATAAATCCTTAGCCAGAGAAAGCATTTAAAATATCTCTGTCAGGAAACCCACCCCCTAACCTCTGACCATGGTTTCATACTTTAGCACTCCTCAGTGAAGTGCTAAGGTAGCTTCAGACACTAGATCTAAAAATACCAACCCATAGACTGCATTTATATAAAAGTAATCTATTGTGTGGAAATATCTGAAATTTTCAGACACATACATGTCTTCAAACCCAGCTCCAACTCAAATAGCTATATGGGGCTGAGTGATCTTAAGCCATACCATATATTAGTAGTCTTAGCAATATAACATCGCATACGAGTTAAAGCAGAGACTATAAATAGTCAAAATAAGAGTCATAGATCACATGACCCAATTCTATTAAGCTTGTAAGATATAAACAATGAGCATTGCCAATTGATCAACAAGCTTTGTGATAAATGCTTAGCTAGAGAAAGCATTTAAAATATCTCTGACAGGAACCCCCCCCTAACTTCTGACCATGGTTTTGTGCTTTGGCACTCCTCAGAGAAGTGCTAGAGTAGCTTCAGATACTAGATCTAAAAATACCAACCAAAATCCAGAATTCATCTAAAAGTTATCTATTGAGTGGAAAATCTGAAATTTTCAGACACCTACATGTCTTCAAACCCAGCTATCCAACTCAAATGGCTCTATGGGGCTGAGAGATCTTCAGCCATACCATATATCAGTAGTCTTATCAATATAACATCACTTAAGACTTAAGGCAGAGACTATAAATAATAAAAATAAGAGTCATAGATCACATGACCCAATTCTCTTAAGCTTGTAAGATATAAACAATGAGCATTGCCAATTTACTGAATAAGATTTTATTACATAAATAATATATTTTATTTTTTAGGCATTATTGTAAAATATAAAATTTGATTAGCAAGAGTATATATTAACAATCAACATTATCTAAGATATTATTTTTTGATACTATAAACACTATTTCATATTTTTATTAATTCACATACATGACATGTTAATGATTTCTAACTTTTTCTGTGTAATTTTTATGTAAGAATGATTGAAAAATAATCATATGCAAAGTCATTTAACAATTAAGTTCCAGAATGTCAGGTAATATTTGATCCAGAAACTTTTAGACTTTGAATTAATCACTCTAGCACCATACTAAATCTCATAAAGCAAAAAAATGTTTACTAAATATAAAAATTAAAAGTAGATCTAATGCCCATAATCTTTTAAAAAACACAGTGTTCTTTAGATTCGTATTACATAGAGTGTTCTTAAAAAATATAGATGACTGCAAAAATACAATTTTTCAATTAAAATACATCTTTCTTTTGTAATAATCTTTCTTTTTAATCAGAAAAAAATTAAATCATATATATATACATACACACTGTAATGTTATTTTAATATATATATATATATATATATATACACACATTGTTTTGTTGAGTACAATGGATATTCTCAAACCAAAGCACAAGATAGAGACTTTGAAAAAATAAAAGTGGCTAACTCATCTTTGCATCTAAATTCACTTATAAAGACCAACCCAAAGAGTCTTGAGATGAGAGCATGAAGGTGTTCCATTATTCATTTTAATCTATTAACTTTATTCTGGTTATTAGTAATCACAAAATCTTCTGATTTACTGCCTGTTAATATTATGAAATATTAGAAACTATATAACTCTACTGCACATGTGTTTAGGATGCAATTCTCTTCTGATTAAAATCAAAGATGAATAATGTGTTAGTAAATTAAATAAAGAGTTAAATAATCTTTCTTAAAAACAATTAGCTTTTTTATAAATAGAATGATGGGTAAAAAAAGCAGTGTATGATATTACTGATTAACTAACTATTCAAAGAGAAGATCAACATAATATTATTAAAAGAGATATGTTTATTTTAATAATTGAATAATGAAAGTTTCTATATGTCTGAATAAGTCAACAGATTATAAATATCACTACTTTTAAATAACAATCCAGTAGTTCTATTTCTAGAAGACTAAGGACAACATTTTCATTTAGTGAATCAAATTAATTTCGTTTTTGCTTTACTCGGTTTAAAACTGATCTAAAAATCGTTACTGAATCATGAAGCTAAACTGTAGCAGGATTTACTAGAAAAGGCACTCAGTACTAAAAAGTGGATGAGCTTATTGGGTATATAATGAGTTTTTAAATCAGGTTAGCAAGAGTTATGGGCATATAGTTTTTAAAAAGAAAATTCTGATTTTGTTTAAGGAGAAGACATTATATTCCTGTATATTAAGCTTTTATTATGATCTTGTTTTTTTTTTTTTTTAATGCTGAAGTGGATTTACAACAAGTTGATCTTATTTTTGGCATATAATACAATAACTATTAAATAGTATAATGCATACAAATTCATTTAATAGTAATCCACCAGAAACTGAGCCCATTCATTTATTGCTCAATTACAATTGCTTGATGAATAGTATATTCGTTCATACTATTTATTATAAAACATTTCTAAAAAAAACAACATATTTATACTGAATTCATTTTTTGTTTTTTAATATTCTAATTAGATAAATGTTAATTTAAATTTTTAATGCTAATTTGTAGAAATAATTCGATTCCAAAGAGCACCCACTGCAAAGCATATTTTTTAAAATAAATTATTTATTTTTTAGGCGAATGTTATTTATTTATTGTCAGTGCATTTATATCAAATATTATTTTTTAGTTATTTTTATCTTTTTAATATTTAAATTTAGTAAATGTTAATATGAATTTATTAATCTAGATAAATAAAAACTTATTATACTTTACATATACATAATAAATTACAATTCTGAAAAATTGCTGCACATCAATTTCATTATATTCTCCAAACATATTTTATTTATATTAAATACATTCTTATATATTACAAATACAGACAATTTCTGTTAGTAATTTAAAATATTTAAATAAGCAGTAAAAAATCTTTTTTACACACACACACACATATAATATTTGAAATGCCTCATAGCTGTATTCTTTCAATGATACTCCCCCTTTAAATAAAGAAAAACTTAAATTTTGCAAAGGAAATCCTTTTCAATGTATACTGCAATATTATTATATATAAATTCAAACTAATTTAAATAAGGAGTGTGAAATTAAGTAAGCAAAAATCTTACATTGCAAATAAACAAGCATCTTTAATTTTAAATATACTTAGGATTTTAACTACACGTAGATCTTTTTTCAAGTAGTTGCCTTATTACCAACTCAACTGGCCATCCTATATTAGACAAAAAATGAGTACGTACCTATTCTTGGTTAGAGGTTAAAATAAGGATGAAAAAGCATTCAAAGTTTTACTATAAAAAATAGATGTCTATGAGTCTTACCTACATCATAACAGTTTTTCTATTGTGAGTTACTGGAAATGTCTTTGTCAAGCAGTGACTTATATTAAAGGCTATTTTATCAATTTTGCCTTTCCATATGTATTCACATATAATCAACTCACATTGCATATCAAAAATTTATTGTAAATAAAATGCCATCTCTGCTTCCAGAGCTTTATTAGATTTGTGATTTTTTTTGTATTTCAATATTAGATTTTTTTTCTACTTCAATGTAAAAACAAACTTTGCTAAGCTAAAAAAAGTCACTCATGGTAATTACAATTACAGAATGTTTTTTCCCTTCCCCATTTTTTCTTTCTGCCCTCACAGTCCCCCTATAAATGAAGGGAAAAAAATCGAAAGCGCGTGGGGTTAAAATATTTTGTTTTTTATTTTTCACTCAACGTGGTTTTTTGTATTTTGTTTGTAAAAGATTAAAGATCACCTTTGAAATTTTGTCTGAATAATAGATATTTAAATTAATGGTATTTTACCTGTATAAAGAAACTCTTTATAATGAGGAGTAACTGTATACAATATATATATAATAATTCTAGTGTATAACGCTATACCGAAATAAATACGAACTCTAATGTATTTTATATATTAGTTCACAGAGGGCAGTACTGGATTCTTAACCATGTGGGGTGATTTAATGCTTAATATTTGTATATTTATTTCAGTATAGCGTTATGCACTGGGATTATTTTCTATACATTTGTGTTAAGTGGTTTAAAGATTAAAATTA
Source organism: Epiperipatus broadwayi (assembly GCA_028023455.1). Classification (NCBI taxonomy): domain Eukaryota; kingdom Metazoa; phylum Onychophora; class Udeonychophora; order Euonychophora; family Peripatidae; genus Epiperipatus; species Epiperipatus broadwayi. Next base: position 10,879,840 of record JAQFVV010006222.1, read on the forward strand.
CTAAAGTTTAGTTTGTCTTTATATAATAATAGTAAAACGTTTGTTTATAGCAAAAAGTTAAGATCGTTGTTTGCTAAAATTTCGAATTCTTTGTTTGAGTTTGTTCGTATTTTAATATATAACATCATATAGCAGACAGGTCAAAGTGGTATCATTTTGATCTGGCTATTTTGAAATACGAATTCTAATGCATTTTATATATTAGTTCACAGGGGGCAGTACTAGATTTCTTAACCATGTGGGTGATTTAATGCTTAATATTTATATATATAAAAGAATGTATAATAATGAAAATCTAAGATCCTGGATAATCAACAATAATACCTTTTTTTAAATATCAAACTTAAAAATAGTCAGGAGACAAAATGTATTGTTCAAAAATATGCTAAATATTATTTGGATTTAGTGTAAATCCATTTTATTCTTCAGCTATTTACTTGTCTCAAAAATTGTTAAAATTATAATCATATAATCAAATAATTAGTTGATCAGAAGTCTATAAACATCATAGCATCAGAGCAAATTGGTTGAGCTTCAATCAAGAAAATCATAATTTGAGCTGACTATGAAACATAAATTCATGATTATATAAAACTTATACAAATATTCTTTAAACATAATTTTATATTGACATATTTTGTATTAAATATTATATTTGTGGGGATTTTACTTTTAGTGGCATAGTTCAATTTACAATATGTAATGACCCATATGATCTGTTGCTTTAATTAAAAAAAGTCATCCACACCTATGTTGGTTCTTGAGTTCACTCTGGGTCACACAAAAATTGTTTATAATTTTTTACTTATAATAAAGGAATGGAAGATGCATGACAAAATTTGATGCTTTATTTTCTAAAAGATGGTTTAAGATTTTCATGTATCTGTTCTTTAGTTATCTGCAATTCAAAATGCACTTTTTTTAAAAAAAAAATTAACAAATAAAAAAAAACATTTTGAGTTTTTTTATTCACAATGCATAATGAGTATGTAAACACATACACACACATATATATATATATGTAATACCAAATAATATAAGTATACTAAAACAATCCACTAGAATAAAACAAAAATTTAAAAAATGCCTATATAAAATTGAAGATTAATATCCTTTGCTATAGCCAGCTTTCGGCATATTCTGCCATCTTATGTAGCAATACGTTAATATATATATATATGGGTTATCAGAATATTCTGGCTCAAAGTTGATTAGTGCCAAGTGTTTTGATCACAGTGTCTCTCTAATCTGAAGCTGATCTGGAACCAAAAAAAAAAAAAATTGTAATTTTTTCTGATGACCGAAGAGAGAAACATTCATGAATTTTTTTATTCACTAAAAAAAAAAAATTCTTATTTTTTTGCATCCAGGGATATATATATATCTTTATTAGCTACTAGTAATTTTATAGTTGATTTCCCACAAAAATGATTTAAAAAAACCCCTGAAAATGTGGTCACATTTTAATAAAGTTGAATAATATATAAACTTCAACTCCAAACAAGAAGAATTATGTGCAAGAACTTATTCATGTCATAAAAAATAATTGCAAAAAAAATAAAAGATATATATATTGAACCGTTTTGCATACATATAGTTCAAATATATTGACATTTGATAAAAAAGCTTTAAAAAAAAAAAGTAAAATTCAAAGATGTAATTTAATTTCTTTTTTAGTTTATATAAATTATTTTTTAGATAACTGTGCAATGAAAGTTATTTTTATGTTTAATATTATCTGTTTAATTAAAAATAAAAATTAAAATTGGAAAGAATAAAAAAGATATGCAAATTAGTAATCCAGATAAACAAAAAGAAAGCAATTCCAAATTTAAAAGAATTACCATCAGAAAAAATCTGTTTAACTATAAATGGTGGAAATCATGCATATAAAATAGAACTTTGTGGCTTAAAACTAATAAAGAATGTGCAAGATTATCATCTTGTATTTTTCATAAAACAAAAGATAAAAGTGATGTGCAGAAGTCTAAAAACGAATCCAAGACTATAAAAAGGGAAGAAAAACTTTAAACAGGGTCTTGTGTCTTTTCCTTAGCAGTTTCTGTGTTCAGGATAGACAAAATGTCCTATCTTGAACACCTCATATACAAGACTACTATTACTCACTTATTGAATGAAGTTTCATGCAGAAGTGGTCATCGGAGCATTTGCGGACACCTTTCACCATAAAGTAAAAATTCAAGAAGCTTTCGAGTCTAGCCTTATGATGGACCAGAAACAGTTTAAAACCAATGACCATGAGCTCATTCTACATCCAAAGAAAAACCATACATGGTATAATCTGCAGTCTATACATATCTTATGAGTAAGCTAAGATTATTCATAGGCCAATTTGTGACTAAATTGTTTGAAAACTAATCTAAATTATACAATTATGATATACACCAATAGAGACTTTTGCAGATTTATTATTCAAAGAACCTTCTAGAAAAAACCTAAAAAGAGTGTAATAATAAGTGTTTTAATTAATTAATGTTATTCTCTAGATTAGCATGTATCTGCTTTCCAATTTTATTTGATAATTTATCTTTTAAATATTTTTATTTGTTATAATAAAATATTTATCTTTATAATCAATCTTTCATTGGGAATTATTAATTTTAAGTTTGTTAGATTGATTGTTAACTAATTGCATGAGAAATGAACAAGTTACCTTTGCCAAAATGCTTGTTTAAAAGTTAAACCCAAGAAAAAATTCATATAAATGTTTAAGTAACCTTAAATGTAATCCTGATATTTTTAGTTATTTGCTTCAAAATTATGGGATATGAGGAAGTTAAGAGTCTGTGGATTATGACATCCTCTTTTATAAATTAAAACTAACTTTATTAGCAATTCCAATCATAATATTAAGTAATATTAGGTCAAGTTAATCAGGAAATATAGCTATGTTTTTAGAAATATGAATGAAATATTTTTCTTTTTCATCACTTGATTAACTCATGCATTCTAGTGCATAATAGAAGGCCTCTGATAATGCACTATTACCTTAAATATTATAAATTTTGTGCACTCACATGTCATATTTAAAGTAATAGCACATTATCAGAGTTCGACTGTCATCTAATAATTTCATTATTTTCAGTGCTTTATAATAGTACTGTAATAGATTTTATGCAATAAAGAAGTTTATAATTCACTTAAAATCAGGATTTCCCCATTTTATATACATACTTTAAATTTTACAAGATTATAATGTAAATCTGTTCAAATGTTATAGATGTGTATACTATGCTTGTTGTTGTTTTTGCATTTTAAATCACATTCTATTTTTGCTTTTTTAAAAAAGAGTACATAATCAATTAAATTTGACAATTAAAAATTAAAATCTGATTTTTAATTATGATTAACAATTTAAAAATTATGTAACATAATCTGAAATTAATGTGATGTGAAAATATGAAAATTGATTTTTAAACAGAATTGAAAATTAAAAAATTAAAGACAAAAATAAGAATTTAATTTTTAATTGTTAGTTTTAATTAAATTTTTCCTAATAGTGGTGAGTAGGTGTCTCTTTATTATCATAAGTCTAAGTTCTTATTTTTATTTTAAACTTTTAGTTACCCTAATGAAGAAGAAAAAACACCCAAGAAAATGAATTTCTTTGAAAACAAAAATTTCAATTTTAGATCGCTTAGCGAAATGGGAAGGATCAACAGTGATTGCAAAACATTTTAATTTGGGCAAATGTACTATTAGAGCAATTAAAAAAAGGTTGGCCCTAGTTGTATTTACTCTTGTGACAAATTTGATGTCTTACTAGTTCACAAATGAACTAGCATATCTTCAAATAGTGATAATGATTAAAATACTGTACATATATGAAAAAATGTAAAATACTATAAATTACTCATAAAAATATATTGTTTTGTCAAGCATTGGTGATCGAGAGATCAGTGATGACTGCTTTTCAAGCAGTTGTCCCAGGTTAGCAGGTTTGCTTCCTGGCTGATGCTATGGCACATGAGAAAAAAAATATTGTTTTGAATAAAATTGAATACTATAGTTAATAAAAAAAGTAAAAAAAAAGTTTGTCTTGTATCTATTAGTCATATTTTATTTCCTTTTTTTATGTGAATTTTAAAGTAATTATATGTTGTTGCTTTGCTTTTATGCAATTTTCAAAAATTACAGTTTGTATCCCGCATTCTTCAAGGTACGTTAAGTCTATTTTTGTGTGATTTCTTTTGTGCATGTTTTCTGAGGAACCTATCTACTGCATAAAATGAGACTCAGGTATATTTGGCTTTTCCAATAAAGCTAAACTTCCAGCCATCTAATTTGTCTAAGTATATACATATGAAAGTTTCAATAACTTAATTTTAATTGCCAGTTAATTTTACCAGGGTTTTGTAGGTAAATGCTAATTCATTTTATAAATTTTTCTAAGAACTTCTATAAGTTTTAATTATTTTAAAAATCATTTTAAATATTTTTATTGTATTAGTTTGAACCCATACATAGTTATAAATGACTTCCAATTATTTAAATTAAAAATATATTTCTGTGTATAATAATAAGTTAATGTTAAAAGTTATTAAATACTAAAGTTATTTTCATATTTAATGTTTAAATTAAACTATAATAATAGCTATGTTTAAATCTTTAATGTTAGGTATTATTTAATTTTGCTTGCTTATAAGCAAGTATTTCTATTTAAGTTATTTATTAATAAAAGTATGTTTTATTCATGCTAAGCATTATAAAAATTATCAGAAAAATAAAGTTAAGCTATGTTAATTATTACACAGAGGTTAAATAGTGCCATTCAATGTGAAGGTTTGTGCCTAAAATCCCTCTCTAGTGGCTACTCATCCAATATTCCTTGACTGGATTCTATGGTTTTCATCAGTGAGAAGCCTTGGATCTGAGAGCAATGCACCTAGATTATAGGATCTAATGCAACCCTCCAGCAGCCACCTTTTACTTTTTAAACTAACTATAAAGCTTTGAGTCGAAAATGAAAAAAAATGTTTTCAATTATAGCACATTAGTTTGTATATTTGTATAGATCTGAACTCAATTCAGCATCCATACTTTTTGGTGCCTTTGGTTCTTTAATAACCACAGTCATTATAATCCTATTGGGAAGGATTGGTATTAAATCACTAAACATCACATGATCACCATACTTTATGCTTACACAAGCTGTTTATACAAAAGCTAAGTTCTTCATACACTAGTGCCACATCCAAGGCTCCTCACTGATGAAAGCCACAAGCTAGAACCTAGTCTTGGGATATACAAAAACCTTCTTGCATCCATTGATTACTCTGGTTTGCACCAAGTGGTGCTACAGTATGGAGAGTTTAGCCTTTGTGTAAACAGCTTGTGTAAGCATAAAGAATGGTGATCATGTGATGTTTAGTGGTTCTATGTTAATTATTATTATTAAAAGTTATTAGTTTTCAATTAAAATAAATTTTATAGAACATATGTGAATCTTCTTTCATATTTAATTTCATTTTCCCTTTCTTATTTGTAGTATTTAAATATTATTCTTAAATATCTTTAATTTAAAACAAAATATATTCTGGAGATAATCTCATTTAAATAATGAATTATAAAATGATCTAAAAAGAATAATGTAAATTAATATTCTATTCAAAACAATATATTTGTTATGTAATATTTTATTTTATTGTAATAATTTTTGTTATATAAATAATTGTCTTATAATTTAATATTTTAAACTAACAATCTAGTTAATGTGTAAATGAATTTCTATTTTTAACTTTGTTTCTCTGGACTCCAAAGCAATTTTTAAACTTTAATATAGAAGATCAAGAGGAGATGACTTACAAATGTCAATTTCAATCAATAAAATCAATCACATGATCAGGGGTATAAAACACACAGCAATAGTTGGCAAATGCACAGAAAGAACTGGCTAACATATGAGAAGAGGAAAACTTGCTTAATTTCTTTTTTAATTTTTATTGCAGAGATAATCATCTTTAATAATCATAAGTTTAATTATTTTTATTTAATTTTATTTTCTTAAAGTAATGAATTCTTAAATAAGTTATAATTCAGCTACCAAAACTTTACACTAAGTCTACTGGGAAGTCTGAAATCTACATTATTAAAAAAAAGGACAACATGATGGGAAGTTTAAATAGTTATTTTTGTATAATTACTACATTACTTTTATGCAGAATTAATATATCATGAGAATTTTCTATGTTTTACCTCAGGAATGTAAAAGCTTTTATTGATTACCAATTTATTTATTTACAATAAACTTTATTATCAATTTCATATGCTTTGGGTGACAGTTAGTGACTTATATTGCTCAATACTTATAGTAATTCTTAATATTTTCAATGACTTTTTTAAAAAATTTAAAAAAATGTTAAAAGAGTAATAAAATTATCAAAAGACTTTGAAATATTTTATCTTCAGTAGTATCTTTTTGAAATATATTTATTTCAATATTATTATATTTTAAACAATGGTTTACTTCAGGATAATTTATTTTAATGAATGAACTATTTTAATTCTTGATTGTGGAACCTTTGCATTAATTTTAAAATAACATTCAATTACTTATCATAATTAATTATTTATTACCTTTGCTGTAGAATGAAATATTTTCACTCATGAATATTTTACTTATGCTTAATATAGGTTGGTTAGGAAAAATATCTCCCAAGTTAAAAATGAAAATTATTAACTTACTCTTTCATTTGAGAATACTTATGTTTAAAAAGTAATATTATATCATTATAATGGATTTATTACTTAAAAATTCATTGTTATCATTATTTAAGTACATCTGGACAAAATAATTGAAACAGTCATATCTACATTATAAAAGAAATACAAAATGCTCTAATGAATTATTAGTCAAGTTATTATACAATTAACTTTTAATTATAAATCTGCTTTACATATGCTTCATTATTATTAGTATTATAGTTATGAATTTTAAACTCTGCTCTCTAATGAAACCTCCTTTAACTTTAAATAAGATTTGCTCCTAGACCTCATTATTAAATTATATCTTCCTATGGATGAATGTGAAGTTAACACAGTGTTATATCAGAAATTTCCAGTGCTGTATTAAAAAAAAATTCCATGAAACTGAATGGCCATTAATGTTTGTGTGCTTATGTTGTCAGGAAATCTCTTGTTTATAGAAATATTTTTAAATGTTGTGCAACTAGTTTTGAATTTGCTGCACTTTCAACAAAGAAAAATTTTTTTTATGTCTGCAGAACTGTATCCTGGTGAATGATAAATCCTCTAAAATAAAGGACATTTAATTATTTAAATTTTGATAAATTGGGTATAAATTTAAATTATAATTTATGATTTTGTAATTTACTATGTATTTTATTTATTTACATTATATTATGCACTTGTTTCTAATATATTTTAGACATTATATATAACTGTAATATCCAGAAGTTTGCCGAATATTTGCTATTTATTATATTCTATCATTTTAAAATGTGCTTTGTCCCCTATCATGAGACATTTATCTATTTAAATGAATATGTTTATGCATTCCCAGTGAAGATGTTGTATATTCTTATTTTATTGTGTATTTCAGGTCATGTTTTATTGGACCAGATTTTGGAAAATAATTTTGTTATTGATTTTATGAATTGTAGCATTAGTTCCTTTCTTATTTTATTGTTTATGCTTATCTTACCATTATATTCTTCAAGAGATGCTAGCACATATAATTTATAAAGAGAATGAGTGTTCTCTCTCTCTCTTATTGTAGTATTTTCCATGTTTCATATTTAGTATAAAGGCTTTAATTAAAGCAGCCTTTATTGTTCCTAATATTTATGGTAATTCATTCTCATTTTCCCCATATGTTTAGAGACAAAAGTCCTAGCATATTAACCAGGCATGAAAATGTAGATATTTTGTATCAAGTCATATGTGGTGAACCACCATGACTTTATTATTTGGACAATTGGTTGCTTTCTTAAATAGTCTGAGTGTAGATTAAAAATGGTTCTGATGTGTAGATCTGTCCTGCTGTGCTTTGCCAGTATTGCAGAACATAAACCATTAGTTATTTATTTAAAATTATATTTATAGGCATGAATAAGTAATATACATCACTTTTAGCATCAATTTTACCACTGGATTGATAAGATAAGCTTAATATTTAAATGTACTCATTGTTTGGATAATGTCATAGTATGATTGTTATATAGAAGTTCTTGTGATAATGCCCATGTTTAATAAAAAGCTTTTATCAGTCAGACAAATTCATAATAGTCAATGACCATTTAATTTGTAAATGTATTTATTTATTATCATAAGCTGTAAACTTCTAAAATTTACATCTCCTATGAAGTAAAATTGTATGGCATAGTGTTTGAATAGCTTAATTTGAAGATTGTAGATTTCCAAAATGGTTCTTTATTTGATTGTCCTTATTGTTTAAATAAATATATTTTATTGTTAAATTTGCGTATAGTTTTAATATCATCTCAGTCATATATGATTTATTCATAAATTCTTAACATTATAAAATCAATGATACAATTTTATTTTATTGATTAAGAGAAGAATACATGCACATAAAATTGAAGATAATAGTAACTTTATTAGAATTGTCTAAAGACGTTAAGATTGCATCTAAGAAATAAAATATTCATTCATTTTCTTAATCTTAAACGATCACTTTAATCCATGTTTAGTTATTAAAAGAAGACTGCTTTTGTGAAAAAAAATATTTGCTTATTCATATGATTGTAAATGATTATTTATCATAAATTTAATGCTTAAATTATTTATCTTAAATGTAAAAGCAAAATTTGATATAAGTTGTTAATAGGCTATCCTGAGTGGCCAATATAATTCCTTATCCACTCTTGGTATTCAAATGCTATCCTAATAGATTTTTTTTTTAAATTAAGAATTTCTATGTATTTTATGTTAATTAAAATATTTCCTTTAAATATTGTTATAATTATTGTTGTAAATTAGGTAAATATTGTCTTAGGGTAAGAGTATGTCTCCTCATATTTTCATTAGGATGCTATTCATTGTTTTACTAATTCACAAATAGAATAAAGGAGTGAAAATTTTAATATTAAAAATATTTAATAAAAACCAATGAGCTCTTATTATTATAATCAATGATTAAAAAAATTGTTTTTGGCAAAAGAAATTATTTTGACAAGTAGTACAAATAAAACTTAAGATACATTATTATCCTTTATCAGGAGCTTTGAGTTGTGGATCAGATAATTGCAATGAAATGTTGAAAAAAGTGGTTGTGAGTTATGTTATTAAGGGGATGGTGTATAAACTATTATAGAAAAGACATATGACAATGGAAAGTAATCCTATAAGTCAACTCAGTATGGCAATACACAATGCATGGAAGTCTCTAATTAGCCTTGCCTTAAAATTTGATATTTCAAAAGTCTAAAGTTTAAGTTCAACTTTTATGCTAATATTGTCACTGGTAGTCCAGAAATACCTGAAGAAGAATAAGGAATAATACTATTTGAAATGTGTAATTACTAACCTGTATTACCTTTTTTGTGCTGCTACTAACAAATTATTTGTATTTGAAAAGTTTAAATAAAGTTTAAAATTTTCTATACTTTCAACATTTAATGATAGATGATGGAAATAGTTCAACATATTATCACAGAGGGATAAATTTTTTTATTTCATTTCTGAAAATAATATCATCATATTTGTTTGTCTAAAGATGCTTTTAATCATAATTATGTTGAAAAATAATTTTATTTTGCCTTAAACTTTATTCAAACTTTTTTGTGAATAATATTTTCACTTTACTTAATGAATATTTACTTTTTGTGGGTTGCTTTTTTGCATAATGCCCTTTATTTATATAAAGAATAAGATAGTTGTATTGGGAATGTCATGCGGCCACTAGGCGATGCTTTGGTATTATCAATAACCATCAAGAAGCTTGTAAGTGATAAATTTCTATCTGAAAGTCACTTAAATCAACAAATTACAAAATCGCTTAAATCGGCAATTTACATTTGGATAGAAATTTATCACTTACAGGCTTCTTGGCGGTTGTTGATGGTGCCGCAATGTCATCTAGCGGCCCGCATGATACAGTCAGTACAACTACTTTATATAATAATTACTCTAACAACAAATTTAATTTAACTAACATTATAATATTACATGTAATAAATTATTAACACAGTATAAATTTAAATTCATAAAACTATTTTATCTATGTTAATCAATTACTAGCTAAAATTAGTAAAAAGTGAGATTTTTATATATTTCATATAATCAGATTCCATATGCATGCGGATATCTCTGTCTCAACACTTGGCAGAATCCCTTTTGTTAATTTTTATGCAAATTCATTTCTTTAAAATGCGAACATTGGAGTCATATTATGTAATATTTCACTAGTAAGATAAAAATATGATATATTTCTGTATAACATTAACAAATATTGTTTTTCGATCGTAATTTTTTTAAAAATTTTATTTAAACTTTTTATATTTATTTAGCCTCTAAACTCTCGCACTCTTAGCCATCATCCATTCTATCTAAGCACAAATCTGGCTCTGTATGTTATCTATGAATGTATATGCTAAAAACGCATATTATATGTAGCTTTACGTCCACGTGGCATCTTGAAACTAAATGCCATGAATATGGGGAAATTTTGAACATTTACTAAACAATAAATTTTTAGAATGTTAAGAATAAAAACTTTTTAAACTTAATTACAAAAATTATTGTATTTTTTTTTAAAACAACAAACAGATAAACAATACTGATTTATATTTTCTTTAAATTACAATGCCTAAAATCATGTTTTGTTTTTTTTTAATTAAATTTTGTTCATTTTAAAATAAATAATAAATATTATACTGACAAAATGAATTATCGTTTGTAATTTAGACGTTTTTTTTTTTTTTAAAAAAAGATAAAAATACAATTTAAACATTGTAAAATGTTGATAAGATCCTTTTTTTTTTTAAAAAAAAAAAAAAGAGAAAAAAAACGGTACAAAACAGTTTATACAAAATAACAGATGGGTAGATGTTTACAATTATAGATTTCAGATGAAACTAATGGATTTTAGCAGAATAGTTTAAAAATAAAAATTGCACTGGTGACCAACCTTCTTTACTAGACATTGACATTTTTTTTATATTTCATCTTCAGTAGAAGTGAAGTTTAGCAATTAAGTTCTATATTCATACCTATTCCCTTTTTTATTTATTTATTTTTAAAATAGTAACGTTTGAAAATTTCTATTACAAACAGATGACGAAAAATTCCAATACTAAAATAAGCTTCTCTCGTTATATAAAATCATGAAACTTAGAAAAATAAATTTGTTTTGAGTTTTTTTTTTCTATTTATCTAATAAGTAAAAGGTACATCAATCGCCCCAATAAATAGTTCCAGTACAGGTCATTCCAACAGTACCACACGAAGAAACAGAAAAGGAAAATACAGTCCCAATAGAACTGCAAATTGTCAGGTGATGAGAGTTTGAATGGTTTTCCAACATTCTTTAATCGTCTAGCTAAACTTAGATAGATAATTATTTAACAGTCAATGTTGGAGGTTTATTGAGTTGGCCATGATCAATTACCAGGAAAAAAAATCACTTGAAATAAATTTTTCTTGATTTAGATTAAAAACCGGATAATAGGCAAATTATGTGGATGTGCTAGATAAAAAAATAAAACAATGTAGATCTTTAGATATAAAAATGCATATGTAAAAAACATTAAAAATAAAAAAATTAAAGATTTTAGCAGTGCTTGAAGATTAACTCAAAAATATTAATGTCGTATTTACCTGAGAATTAAATAATTTTCTATATAAGATTTTTATTAACCCATTTCTATTTGCATTTAATATACATATATAGATAGAATAGTTATTTTGTTTTTGTCTATAATAAAAAAGTACAATTATAGAACAACCAATATAACTTAATTAATTTCTACCACTGCATAGTATAGCTAAGGATACTTACAGAATTATGCATTATACTTCACAACTTCTAAGTTATAATATCTCTATATATTAAATTGAATATTTTTTATGAATAAATTAAGAATTAATAAATAAATAAGTGGTAAATTTGTTTGTAATAACCAGAAAAATATCTCCAGCAATGATGTTGCGAGGTAACCTCTAATTAAAATTGATATTTCCAAGCTAACTTATTTGCTCTAGTTGCCCACAATAACTTTTTGTCTGAGTATATTTAGAGATATAAGAAATAAACTCAGACAAAAAATTATTATTGGCTACTTGAGCACATTTTTCATCTTGGGGTTATAAATTTTCAATTGATGAGTATATAGTAACATCATTATTACTAGACGTTATTTCTTTCGTTATTATATGAAAATCTTCCACATATTCCTTTGTCTACCCATATATATATATATATATATAAAGAGATATATATATATATATATATATAAAGAAAGAGAGAAAGGTTAAAATTCATTTATTTAATATATCTTATTTAATATGCAGTGAATAATGTTTTGTTTTACAGTTTATTTCTTAAACTTAAATGTATAATGAAATTTTTTGAAAAATCCAATCCTAGATAGGTAACTGCTAATAGCATACTTCTTCAAAAAGTAATTTAAAAAACTTGCCATTAAAATATCTTTTTTAAATGACAAATTTCTAAATTGATTTTCTGAAACAGAATTTTTTTATTAGTGAATGATTTCAAATTTAAAAACTGAGAAGAAAATTAATGATTACATCTCATTTAATTGCTGACTAATTTATGATTTACAAATCAAATGCAATTCACATCTAGAAGGTATTCAAAAGTTAATTTATTCTTTTAGTTAAAAAATCAAATATATATATAAATTGTTTTATTGTGACATTTTTTATTAAAGTATATACATAATAAATATTTTAGTGATGTAGAGTGATCATTAAATTTTGTAATGCAACTCTAAATATCGAGTCATTAATGATAACTTATTTAATTACCAAATCTAATTTTAACAAAAGATGTAATACATGCATATATACATGTTATATTTAAAGATTTGATGTTAATCTCCAGAAAACTCCAATAGCATTCAAATTTTTTTTAAAAAAATCCATATGCCACAAGTGAAGATTGTTAATTTTTTTTGAAAAATATAACCTGTGTAAAATTTAATTTCATATTATACATGGTGAGTAAAGTGAGTAACCATTTTTTTATACTAAAAATATAAATGTTTAAATGTTCAGTCTCTATATAATCTGATATGATGCTACTTTCTTTCATTCATTCTCCAATAATACATTGGACACCATTAAATTTTTATATTTATGAACATATTTAGCTAAGTCAGGGATATTTATTGCAATGAATATAGCAATATTCTGTTATCTTGCTCCACTTCTTCCTTAACTTAAACTACTTCATGTCTCACTACTCACTTTTATTTTCTTTCCATGACTATTCATATTACCAACTTTTATTCTGACTTAGATTAGCAGGTCAAGAAACTCTATGATATTATAACTAATTGAAGATATTTCAAATATAATTTAAAAAACAACAACTTAATATGAATAATATAATTAAATTATTGTATATAAGCCATTTGCAATTGAATCTTTTGTTACTACATAATCAAAACTTTATTAAAACAGGCAAAACTCTATATATGTATTGCCACTCAGTGCAAATCAGAGCAATTAATGGATGCCAGAAGGCTTGGGCATAAAACCCCCATAAAGTGCCTACTCATCCAATATCCCCAGACTAGTTTCTGGCTTGGGGCTTTCATCAGTGAGAAGTCTTGGATCTGAGAGCACTGCACCTAGATCTTAGGATCTAATGCAACCCTCCAGCAGCCACCTTTTATCTCTACCTAACTACAAAACTATGAGACAAACTGGAAACACTAATATTTCCAATCCAAGCTCATCAGCTTATATAGTCATATAGATCTGAACTCAGTTCAGTACCTATACATCTTGGTGTCTTTGGTTCTTTAATAACCATAGCCACCACTATCCTATTAGACAGGATTGGTTCTAAGCCAATAAACATCACATGATCACCATTTCTTATGCTTGCTCTTAACTGTTATTAAAACAGGTAAAATTCTATATGTATTGGTACTCAGTGCAAGCCAAAGTAACAAATGGATGCCAGAAGGCTTGTGCATAAAATCCCCATCAAGTGCCTACTCATCCAATATCCCCAGACTAGTTTCTGGCTTGTGGCCTTCATCAGTGAAGAGCCTTAGATCTAAGAGCACTGCAATTAGATCTTAGGATCTAATGCAACCCTCCAGCAGCCACCTTTTATCTCTACTTAACTACAAAACTATGAGACTTAAACTGAAAACACTATAATATTTTCAATACAAGCTCATCAGCTTATATAGTCATATAGGTCTGAACTTAGTTCAGTACCAATATATTTTTGTGTCATTGGTTCTTTAATAACTATAGCCACCACTATCCTATTAGACCTATATGACTATACACACTGATGAGCTTGGATTGAAAATATGGTGTTTTCAGTTTAAGTCTCATAGTTTTGTAGTTAAGTAGAGATAAAAAGTGGCTGCTGGAGGGATGCATTAGATCCCAAGATCTAGGTGTAGTGTTATCAAATCAAGGCTCCTCACTGATGAATCCACAAGCCAGAAACTAGTCTAGGGATATTGGATAAGTAGGCACTAGATGGGAATTTTATGCACAAGCCTTCTGGCATCCATTGATTACTCTGGCTTGCACTGAGTGGAAATACGTTTAAAGAGTTTTGCCTGTTTTAATAACAGTTAAGAGCAAGCATAAGAAATGGTGATCATGTGATTGACTTACAACCAAACCCACCTAATAGGATAGTGGTGGCTAAGGTTATTAAAAAACCAAATACACCAAAATGTATAGGTACTGAACTGAGTTCAGACCTATATGGCTATAGAAGGTGATCAACTTGGAGTAAAAGTATTACAGTGTTTTCAGTTTAAATCAAGTGTTGGTGGTCAAGTGTTAGTGGGTTCACTTCCCAGCCGATGCTATGACACATGGAAAAAAAAGGTGGCTGCCGGAGCATTGTGTTAGATCCCAAGATCTAGGTGCAGTGCTCTCAGATCCAAGGCTCCTTACTGATGAAAGCCACAAGCCAGAAACTTGTCTGGGGATATTGGATGATTAGGCACTAGATGGGAATTTTATGCGCAAGCATCCTACATCCATTGATTACTCTAGCTTGCACTGAATGGCAATATGTATAGAGAGTTTTGCCTGTTTTAATAACAGTTAAGAGCAAGCATAAGAAATGGTGATCATGTGATGTTTATTGGCTTATAATCAAAATATTATTTTCTAATGATTTATTTATCTAATTGTTTCAGATTCACTCCTATGACATCCAAATTTCTGTATATAATTAATTCTCTCATTATTTGCTTTAGTTATTGATTTACCTTTACTTTATTACTTATGTTTATTTTTTATGTGTATTTTTTCTCTTATCTTGGGTTCATTATAATTTAATTTATATGCATATGGCTGATATAATCTGAGGGCTTATTTTACATTTATCTGATATACCAAATACATTACACATACTTTCAATAATTAACTATATACATGAAACAATATCGTTGAACCTTTGGTGAAAGGAATAATTACACATTTTGAAAATGAATTCTATTTAGGAAATTTTATGGTTACTTTTTTATCTTAAATTAATGTTATAAATTTGTGTTTTAAATCCCATTAGTGCCTTATATAAATTATTAGAGTGGCAGATTGTTGAACTTTTAAAAATCAAAATCCATGGATTGTTACTTAATTTATCACTTTCAATGCTTAAACATCTTATGAACTTGTAAGGGAAATGTAAAATTTATTTAATTATTTATTTTTTCGTCTGATTAATAAAAAGTCAAATGGCTTACATAAATTTGAGCATAGAAGATGACAAAGTTGAGTCTGATTCAAACTCATGGCAATCCACACAGAACATTTTCATCAATAATATTTTTACATTTAAAATTATTATAACTGAAGACAATGTATAATTGTAAATTCAAATTTGAAATGGTCAGAGTATATCAGTAAAGAGTCAGTTGTAGAAATCAGTATAAAACAAATCCTGTCTTATAATTAAGGAGTATTAATTAATTAAATCCAAATAATAATTCATTTAAAAATATAAACAAAATAATTTCTCAAAAAGAATTACTTACTATGAATCATGATATAGGATATTGTCTAGGACAAAATAAAAAAAAAATGCAACTACTCTACTCAAACAATGGAATATTTTTGATTCCTTTGTTTGTGATGCAGAGCATAATAACTGTACATAAAAACATTAAAAAAAGCAACTATTCCTAATAATAAAATATTCTTGACTATTGCAAAATCCATAAAATACAATCTTCTTTACTCTCAAATAAACTTATGTCTTTAAATAACTCAGTATTAATTTCAAACATTTGAATATTAAGATATAATTTATATCTTTTTGAAATTGTAGAAAAGATTAATACCATATGTAATATATTACTAATATATGGGATCTCTGAATTTAGTTGAGGCTCATGTAGTTTCTTTGGTTAAAGAGCTGAGTTTGAAGACATGTAGGTGTCTGAAGATTTGGATCTTTTTCTTAATATTTAAGAATTAGATAAATGCTTGGCTTGGGTTAATATTTTGAATCTTATGTCCTAGCTCCTCACTGATGAGAGCCATAGCTCGAAACCGGTCTGGGGATGGGGACCATCATAGATAAAGGCTTCATGTATTTTCTCTTGTAGCATTAATCATAAAAAATAAAATAATTAAGCTTGTTTAAAGCTAGCAGCAGGCTATTTATATATTACATATTGGTAATACAAGCTATATAGGTCATGTGATATATGACTGATTTTTACTAATATATAAATAAGTAAATAATAATCATGGTAAGGCAAAATAAGCATAAAGTAAATTTATTAATCTGCTGAGACAAGCTTTCAATATGGAGTACCTTTGTCAAAGCATGACTGAGATACAGTTACAAAAGGTATCAGAATTTCTGCTGCCATATAAAGATAATTACACTGGGCATAAATTTTAACGAATTTGTGTGTTGAGCGATGAAGCTCTGCCTATGTTGTCAGATTAAATGACCAATATTTGTTAAAAGGAATGTTATTGGCTTTAATATTTGTCATATTGATGCAGCTGACTATGTATCAAGCTCCTTAATTTTCTGTTTCCTGTGATTGCTTTCCAGGCAAATGACCTTAATGACAGCAGGTTTAAAAAAGTGGCCAGCAATCTCTTCATGATCGATGAATACTGAGTTATATAAAGTATTAGATTTGGCTCTATTATATAAGTAGATGAGCATAAATATTCTAGATTTCAAATTAGCTTGTGTGTCACAAAATTGGCAGTCTAAGGCATACACTACTGTGCCTTAGCATCATCACTGATTTTATCTTTAGGGTTGTTCATGAGCCTGTTGAAGGATAGAAAGTATCTAAAGCTGATGGTAAAGCCTTTACAGAGAGAATGGTCATTAATTTTAAATACATGTTGGGAATATAGGACATATTAGGGGGTCTATCATATTTATTGTTTTTATTTGCTTAACCAGCATAATGTTGGAATAATCAATTTTAATTAAGTCCTTCTTACAAGTGTCACCTATAAATCGACAGAGTTTATAAGTAAAAAGCATTTGAAGCCAATTATTTTAAATAAGAATGGGACTTTAGATCATGGGTGTAAGTAATTCCTAATTCTGAGGGGCTTGACAATCATGAATAAACAAATAGTGTGAGCCTGTCTGATCAATTTTAGATCAAGATATTTGATAGACTGGTGATTGTCCTTATCTTCCATTGTCCATTTAATTTCTGGAAATTGTTTTCAGTTTTGAAACAATTCATGAATTAGACTGGGGGAGTGCAGTCAAAAGCATCATCAATATAACTTGCGTAAATCTTATTTCTGTGTCAAAAGAAGTTCGATAACCTTCTTTTCGATAGAGGCTATGGCTAGACTAAATATTATGCTGTGCTGATAACTGATAGAACTATAAGTCAGTTTGCAAGCATGGTAAATATTTCATTTCTGATCATGGCATGCAAGATGTCATTAATCCACCATAACATGTCTGTGATAAATTGTGCTCTCTGATTGCTAAAGTTGTTTACCTCAAAAGCAATCACAAGAAATAGAAAGTTAAGGAAATTTGGCATCAACTCTGTCAATGCAATAAACATAGAACCAATAGAATACCCCTGGACAAATACTGGTCATTCAACCTGAGAACATAGATAGAGCTTCATCACTTTGTGATTACAATTATCATATATGCAGACATGCAAATCATTAAAATTTACACCCAGGGTAATTATCTTTATATGCAGGTGGAAATGCTGATACCTTTTATTGTCTACATTATTAATCTCTTCTACCATTACATATTTTGAGCACAATTATTAATGGCCCATTGTTGTATGTATCTGTTACTCTGAAATTGAACAAACACAGATTCAACTTGAAACATGACAAAAATTCTTTCAGTCATGCCTCAATTATAAAATCCTTCCTAGATGTTGTGACATTTTAATCAACTGGTCAAAACAAAAATTTCTACATGACAATATTTTCTCTTAAAATCCACCTTATAAAATTTATTATTGAAGATATTTAAGTGCAAGCCAAAAAAACCTCACACTTACAAAAGATTCTGCAAAGACATGAATATGGTAAACTCAATAGAAAATTTTTTTTAAAAAACTCATTTTCTTAACTGAAAAACAGGGCATATTATTGCCTGACTTGGCAAACTCTTCAAACATTATTAACTTGTCAGGGGATGAGTGCTCTCATTTATAAATCTCTTTATTGCAACTCAGCCCATTTTGTTGGTAATAAGTGACACAACCCTCCAATGGAATTGGTGGCAGATTTTGAATCTGCTCTGGATAATAATGTAAGACTTTATTATAAAGAATTTCAATTTTCTATTCAATCATTACCACAGTTCCTTTTCAAAAAAATAATAGAATAAAAACAAGTTCACAAACTTTATAACTTTCTTACAAACAACACCATCATCTGCCTTTTAGAAAGACAAAGGCAATTACTTTTGTGTTATTAAAGAAATGATCTACCTCAAAAAATACATCAAATTCATACACTTAAATTCAAGCAAGTTGTTGACTATAACATCAATAGACAAAGGAATAAATTTATATACAGCATTTTAAAAAAAACATGACAACAAACATTTTACATATTTTGATTAGCTAAGAATTTAACCTTCTGCAGCCATCATGCCTTAAATATTTGCCAACATAAAGCTTCACAAACTGAAGTATCTGTTAAGACTTATGATTGATTTTGGTGGTGCATATTACAGTGCTGCAACAAAAATGAT
Organism: Epiperipatus broadwayi; assembly: GCA_028023455.1. Lineage (NCBI taxonomy): Eukaryota > Metazoa > Onychophora > Udeonychophora > Euonychophora > Peripatidae > Epiperipatus > Epiperipatus broadwayi. The sequence goes on from JAQFVV010006222.1 coordinate 10,899,245, forward strand.
TACAGACTAAATCTAAATCCAAATGTGGTTTTGGGACTCCAATGACTGTCATCTCTTGACATCATTAATATTATTAAAAACACAAATATCCACAAAGATTTCAGAATGGCCTCCTTCAATGTTATTAAGCTCTATGGCTCAGGTAACAGAATCTGGTCTGTCAATATTATTTGCATTATTTAGTATCATAACTCACACTATGTGCATATACAATTCAAATCACAGATTAAATCTACATATAATTGTTAATACAGAATAATATGTTTTGCATTTTATATGGTAATAACTTCTCAATACTTTTTACATTTTTCTTTCTTCAAATAAATTGCATTCAAGTAATGTTGGTTATAATAATTTTTTTTTTCTTTTTGCTACCCTAATATTTCACTAACATTTTCTAGAAATAACAAATCATATAATTTATTATTTAATTATTCATATTACTCCCAAAACTATGTGTAATCTCTATTCACTTTTTCTCAGGCATATGTATTTGTCCGCACATATTTACAGATGATCCACAAGCAAGCATTTAATATTTTTAAAAACTAATAAATCATTTTTAAAATGAGTATTATTTAAATTGAGAAATTTTTTAATCATTTAAATAATTTAAACTTTCTTATTTATGAGATAAATAATGATGTTAATAACTAAATCATTTAAATTAGTTAAATACTTTAATAATCAATAAATCTTACAATCGCAATGTTTAGATTGTAATTATATAGAAGATAAACATTCCTCCTTATTAGCACCGTTAAACAGTGATGCCAGTGAGGAGGAGGATTACCTTCAATATAATTAAATTTTTTCTTCTTAAAAATGATGATAATTTCCTAATTTCTTTTATTGCACCTATACTTAGTACATTTAATAACATCAACAGACTAATTTGTTTACAATCGTTAAATTTATTTTATAAATAAAAAAACAACAACTTTAATTTTGTGTTTAGTAATATTTTTCAGTTACCAAGGATATTTATAAGATAATACAAAAAAATATATTTTATTTCTGCTAATATTAAATTAATATGTCATTATTCTTGACTTATATGCAATAAGCATGTTATAAAATATTATTTTGGAATCGCAAACAATTTTAATAAATCAATATATGAAAATTAAATAGATAACATTCTGAGATAAGTTTAATAGGTCATGAATTAAATGTTTGATAGGCTATATTATTTTTTCCATTTCAACATTTTAAGAAAATGAATAAATTTAAGTAAATTATAATCACTTATATTTAATTAGGTTTTGATTGTAGTTTCTAGATTTCAGACAGTTTCTATATGATATTTAACTTAAATAATTTTTAAAATAGTAATATAAGGAAATCAATCTCTTTTAAACATAATAAATAATTTTACAGTTTATGGACAATATTTTAATTCTCAAGCATGACATATATTCATTTTTGTTAGTTAGTAGTTCATAATTAAAGAAATATAGTAAAAATGTGTAATTTTTTTAGACTAAAAATTTTTAAGTTAAAAGCACATTTCCAACTAAAAAAAATGTTTTTAATGTTTTCAATAAGAACACCTAGTAGCTCATTTTTCACAATCCCTAATGCCATTTGGATTATATTGCCACACTACTAAACCACTATTCTGAGTTGTATAGAAATAAATTTTATTTTATTTATTAGAAAATTAAGTTTACAAATAAAAAAACACTCTTAAAATAATAATTCAACTTTGCAAATATAGAAAAAAGAAGTAAAGTAAAGTACATAATCAGTAGCGTTTTTTTATTGAATGACTACCATAATGCTGATAAAAATATTTAATGAACAAAATATTTATTATTTGAATTCCATTTTTAAAACTAAAACAAATTTATTGTTAATTCATGAAGCACCAAAATTATTTTAAAATTTAAAAATAACTGCTATGGTATTTGTGAAAATGTTTTTTTTTTTTCAGATAATAGTAACTTTCTTTTTTTATTGATATCTTTTTGACTTTTGACTCGTCCTCTTAAAAACAAATATTTTACAAATACTTTACTAAAATAATTATATAAATGAATTATGGAAAGTATACATTTTTTCTTTCCAAATTGAAACAAATGGTACAACATTTTCAATAATTCTTGCAAACACTCTTGGGATCTGAGAAGAAAGAATTATCATTCAGTCCATTATATTAGATTTCATATATGATACTGACATGATCAGATTTTTTTAAAATTTAATAAATCAGTATATTTTAATACCAGTTTCTGCAATCATATAACACAAAAAAAACATGAAAAATACAGATAGTCACAAGAGGATGGGGGTAATACAAAGATGACTGCAGCACCACCTGGACACACTAAAAATGCAGTTAGAAATAAGATATTAAAAATAAATTACTATAAAACTGAAAATAAATTGTTAGTCACTTACAAGCCCATGAAAAGGGATCCTAAATTGTTTTTCTATTTAGCCAATGCCATGTTTTTAAGTAAGTAAATTGGGATGTGCACAATTAAAAAATTAGTGCTTTACTTTTAAATTTGGGCAAAACATTGAGATAGCTTTCTCTCTTTTCATTCTTAAACAAATAAGAACAATGAATGTCAATCACTAGTTCATTTTCTAACTCAATAATGCTAAAAAAAATATAAGAAAATCTATTTTTTTAAATTTATTTTATATACCACTAGAGTAGTTCTATGAATATGACTGACCTGGTTGAAAGCTATGCTTAGAAATAATATTTATTAAATTTATAATCTTTTCAGAATAGTTTACTATTATTTTTATATTTAAATGAAAAAAAAAAGAAATATTTTATAGAGTTCTATTTTAAATAGTTTTTAATCAAGCTTTTACATTCATTAATCCAATAAAACATCTAGTCTCTTCCAAAGTAATTGAAGTATATGGTAAAAATTAAAGCAACACTTACATTTTTATTGTTTTAAACATAATCTTAAAAGTCTTATACATTTTTATCTTGAAAACAATGTCAACAACTTTGCTACCAACAGGCAATATAATTTTGTTTTTTCTCTTTAAATAAATTTAGAAATAAAAATTAATAGTTTTTCGATTCACTATTTAACCATTTTTTTCAAATACCACTTAATTAAAATAATATCAGCAATTTATAATAAATAGACAAAACCATTTTACTGACAAGAAATAAGAACATAAAAAGTAACTTTTTATTACCTTAGTTGTAAAAAAAAAAAAAATTAAAAAAAAAGTGTAATGTGTCCAAAAATGGTTTAAATAGAAATGAGATTTTACTTATTATAAAGTTAAAAGTAAAATTTTAATGTTTAAATAATTTTTTATAAGATATAAACATATTTTATTGTTTATATGTGTATGTATAACTGATGCATAAATCTATTTATTCAAGAAAATATATAGATACAACTAAATGAAACCCTTTTCTTCTCGGACATTTCTACTTATTCTATCCACTGCAATATATATTCCATATTTTTACTAAACAACCTTATACACTGATGTATATCCACATGTATCCATATATGAGATTTATGTGTGTTTTTTTTTTTTTTTTAAAAAAAACCTTTTTCTTGTGTCTATTTTATTTTATATCCATATAAGTTTGCTTTTATTTTAAAATGTATATGAAAATAGTCCATATATACTTTTGGGCTGTTTTTATAAATTATCCAAATAAATAATATATAAAAATCAAAAGGAATCACAATCATAAACAAAATCTTAATTAAATTAATTCATTTATGTTACTTATTTCTATATGCATTTAGTTAGATTACTAAATATACTTTATTTTTGTGGGGAGTTTTTTTTTTTGTATTCAACTTTTACAAATTTTGTATCTGATCTGAGTTCAGATCTATATGAGTACACAAGTGAATGAGCTTATGTTGAAAAATTATTGTGTTTTCATCTTGGGATCCTAACTTATGTAAAAGTTGACTTCTGGAGAATTGCATTAGATCCTAAGATCTAGGAACATTGCTCTCAAATCCAAAATTTTTCATTGATGAAAGCCACTAGCTAGAAATTAGTCTGGGGATATTGAATGAATAGGCATTAGATAGAAATTTTATGCACAAATCTTTTTGCATTCATTGATTATTAAAGATTGAACTTCGTGGCACTACTGTATGCAGAATTTGCTACTGTTATTAAAAATATTTTCTGAAATTTAAAATTTTTTTCATTCGCTGAGCTAAAATGAAAACAATCAGTATATGGTTATATACCAATATTTTCACTCTTTGTAGTTAAGTTCCAATCTTTAGTGACTATATAAATAAATTACACTATATATAAAGATGGATTTGCATCTTTATTGTTTAAAGGAGGTTGTCTTGACAACAGACTAAGATTGTTATTGTTATTGGTATTTTTTAAGTGTTGACTGCTTTCATATATATATAGTTTAGGCATGCATTATTTAACGTAATGGTAAACTGACACATTCAAAAGTTAAAGGTTCTGAATTAAAGCTCAATTTGTGTTTTTGATACTCAAATATCCAATGCTTGACTGATATCATTTTCTTCTTCATCAACATTATCATCATTATTATTAATATTATTATTTTACATTACTTATGCTCTTTCAAAATTCTCATATTACTATAATAGAATAATATACAAATTAAATAATATTGAATTTAGAAAAAAATATATACATATAAAATAATTTAATTAACCGACTAAACTTTTGAGACATATGATGCAGATAATTTTTGCATCTGATTAATTCCGAATTTTTATTTGAATCAGATAGTTTGCATTTTATTAATAGGAATTATATAAAAGTAATTAAATAAAAATTCAGCCTTTAACCAATTTTGTGTTGTAATTCATGTGCATTTTAAAATAAAATAAAAAACAGCAACAAATCAAATAAATATAATAAAATTTGAGCAAATTGTAATAATTAAACGAAATCTTTTATCTTGTATAATTATAAAAAGTATATAGTTGCTAGAGTACTTTAAAGTGTTAAAATTTGGGTGTCTTGATAATCTTCATTTGAAATGTTTAATGAGTTTTACATTGTGCCCATTTAATATTTTGGATTGATCATTAGTGCAATTTCTATTGACCCTGATAAAACTTCATGCTATAGTTTAATTACTCATCTACATAGATAAAATAGTTTGTCTGCATTGTCTAGTACAATGATAGAATAGTGGACTGTAGAACTCAAGAACCATGCATCTTGGAATAGTTCTGTTACTTCCAATGTTCAAACTTCTTATAAACTCCAAAGCAATAAAACATTTCATTATGATAGTGATAGGCAAAGCAGTATTTAAAGAGCTTTCTTTGACGTAAAACCTTCCCAATAATTTCCATTCCCTCATTACATAGAAATATTAAAATATTATTGCAAATTCATAAATCTTGCTTGAGTGAAAATTTTTGATCAGACACATACATAAAAGGCAAAGTTAAAGGAATCTTTACATATCTCATTGTGGGTTTTTTCAACATAGCTGAACTGTTTGGATCGTAAATAGTATGTGTCTATAATTGTTACTATAAATATTTATTATTAGTCTTATTTACTATTATATTACTTTATAAGAATAATTTTGTTTACACATACACATGTACACACATTACATATGAAGATTTTATTACTTCAAAATATATTTTAAAATATTTTAAAAACCGTAAATTTCTAATATAATAGATATGGAATAAAACATAATGGTCAAACACTCTTTAAATAGATAATTGTGGCTCTCTAATTTTAAGAAGATAGATATATTTAGAATTAATGAATTGCTAACTGAAAGAAAAATTCTATCTTATTGAACCCTAAAAATGGCAGACATGTTTGTGCACTCCAGAAAAACTAGAATGTATTCGAGAGGTTGTTTTTAGATTGCACGCTGATAACTGTGGAATTTAATTAAGGCATTGACATAATGGCAATCGACAATTCCAAGAAATATTTGCTGATTGCAAATGTTTCTAGATAAGAGAAGTTACCTTATTGGATGGTGTATTGATTGATTGTTGCAGTTATAAGAAAGTGATAAGAAGACTGGGTAACAACTACACAGTGTAATATTGGAGTAGGCAGTAATTAGAGGACAATTCCAGTAGAGAGCAGTCACACAGTATTAGAGACAGTATTTAAGTAGAGATATCTCACGTCAGTGCTTGCGGTTAATGACCAGCGTCCAGTGGAAATGTAGTCCACGGGTGTAGCTGAAAGAGCCCACAGAGATGGGGAGACTGCAGTGGAGATATTGAGAGCATTCATTGCAGACCATTTGTTGGAGAGCATCCACTTGCAGATCATTCATTGGAGAGCAGTCGGTGCAGACCATTCATTGGAGAGCATCCATGGCAGAGCATTCATTGCAGACCATTCATTTGGAGAGCATCCATTGCAGAGAATACAGAGTATATTAAGAGCATTCAGACCATTTGTTGGAGAGCATCCACAGCAGAGCATACATTGCAAGAGAACATCATGGGAATTGAACATCATTATTTGCTGACCACACAGTCATACTTGTGGATATAACATTGGCACAGTCAGACTGGCGGATATAACACACACTGCCACATTGCCATTCACCTTTTAATAATATTTTTTTTAGATGACCAGATAGAAATTTGAAAATGTAATTTTTTTAATTATTAATGACTAATATATACATGGTTTAACTAATGCAGTGATAAAATGGTGGATTCCGGAAACGAAAGCCATGGATCACGGCTCCAAATGAAATCTATTATTTCCAGTGCTCAAACTTTTAATAATTCCCTAATAATAAATCATTCGATGGTTTTTAATGACCAATAAACATATATTATTTATTAAACAATTTATATTACATTAAAATATCAGCCTTTCAATTAGCTTGAAAGGCTGATATTATAGTAATCAAGAGTTAAAAATAAAATGACAATTTATTTCTATTATAAAAATCATTTCAATTTGAAATTTTATTTTGTCTCTATAGTGTTTTTTTCCTTAGCATGCTCATTATAATGTTTAAAACGAATTTTTTTTTTTTAGTTCAGAAGTTAATAAAATTACACGTTGTTCCATTTTAATTGCTGTGTTCTCAAATCTTAACCTTTTCTATTTGTAACAAACTTTTTCTCTGATCTTTACATCTGTTAAATGCTGGCTTTTTTTAAATTGCAGAATCATCGGTTTGTATTTGTTAAGTGAGACAGCTATTTATTTATTCTTAAAAAGCCAATAATGCTCTTTTTTCTATTTTAAATCCTATTATTTTTTTCCCCTTAATTTGAACAACTAAATTAGTTTAATTAATCCAGACAAAGTACAGTAATTATTACTTTAATGACTGATGTAAAGCCATTATTTAAAAAAAATAATTTAACAAACAAAATTACAATAAAAAATTAAAAAAATAATAATCTAGACTAGACACTAATAAGTCAATAACAATTTTAAAAATAATGTAGGTGTCAGGCCATGCAATAATGATTTTATTTATGGGTCTTTAGGGCTTCCAATGAAAAATTAATTTTTGCACTGGTGCACTTCTTCTTGGTGGTTTCCTCTCATCGTTACATTTTTATCAATATCAAATTTAAAACATCAATCAGTAAAAGCTTCATATCTGATTTGGAATAAAAATAACTCGTTTCTTCTCACTACAAACTTAAGAAAAACTTCTCAATGAGAGAACAAAACTCAGTTAGTTATACTACTGCAAATGTCCTTAATTTAAGTAATTAAAAAATGTCTATTTTCATTAATTTGTAATTGATGAAATAAAAACAATATATTCTCAGGATGGTTATGAATACAATGTTAGACAACTTTCTAAGCAAAGGATTGTATGATATATAACTTTTAAAAAATATAAAGCCTTAAAAAAGTACTGCAAAAAATAATCCTAACTATTCACAAATAATAAAAAGTGATGATAAGTAAAGCATATAAAATGTAAATCAGTCATTTGCAATTGTCTAAATAAAAAAAAAATTGTATGATTTTTATTATAAAGCATAGAATATTGTTTTAAAGATATTAATTTGTGGTCTGAAATTCATGAAAGCAAAGAAAACATGATTTTCCTGGAAAATAATTACATCTTTTAAATAACATTTTAATATGTAACATATTTATAAGTATTTTACATCTTTTTTTTTTAATATAAAAAAATGATAAACAAAGAAGGAAATTTTCCTGTAACATTTTGATCATTGGCACACTATATTTTGAAATTGAATGTGTAAGTTCTAATAGAAACTAATAATTAATTAAATCCATACAATAATAAGAAATTATCATTGTTTGCCAGCCTGAGTGATAAGAGCACAAATATATTTATCATAGCTTGTGCCTATGCAGTATTCTGTGCCAATGAAAGCAATCTTTGAAATAATTCTATGAAGTAATAAAAAGTTATGATAATATGACATGACAGTACTTCAAAGATAGTCATGGTATTTTGTTATATGTCCTAAAGGAATTATATACAAGTATTTTAGTCTCATATTTAGTAAACTGATGAAAGTAAATAATAAAAACCTCATTCAAAATCAATGTATATTAATTTTAAAGATATTAAATCAATATGATAATTCATTATAATTAAAAAAATTACCACATATTTAAAATTGTCTAAATTGCTACAAATATTATATTAGATATACTTATTAATGTAGACATACTATAATTTTATTATGCTTTTTATATAATTTTAATTTGTAAGGGTTATCTTTTTATTTGTTTATTTTTATATATTGATATATCTTCTTGCAATATATCCAGCTCAATGTATTTCAGTCTTAATTTCTTTTTGTTAATGCTTTTGATATGCTTTTTATCTCATTCATCCATTTCTCTATCTATCTCTTCTTATTAATCTTAATGTACATTGTTTTACATTTTATATTATAGTATAATCTTTATATTGCTCAGTGAAACACATTAAAAAAGATTTCTTTTGAATCCTAAGACATATTTTAATATTACATTATATGTCAATTGCAAATATTCCATTCATCTAAATGAACAGTTCAATGATTACAATTACATCTGTAATAAGAATTTGATCATGGTATTTATTATAAATATTAATTTTACTTTTTTCTCTTTGAAAACCATTAAACTCAAGTTTAATCATTTTAGTATTTATCTGTAATCATTTTTTTATTGCTTACTTCTGATAACAACTGTAATATTTTCCACAGCTCTAAAACAATATTTATGAAAACAACTCTAATATCTGAAACATTTAACTGATTTAAATACTATTAAGTTTTATTCAATATTCTATTTTAATATTTCCTATAAAATTGTTGTAAAAATCTTTTGAAGAGACAGAATCAGTCTGTTATACTATCTCATCATTATCAATCTTTTTAATGTCTACTATCTATTTTCATTAAATATTTATATGAGAAAGCTCCAATAAGAGTGCACATATTGTGAACAAAAGTTTTGTGCTACATCAGAACAATAACATGTATAAAAAATAAACATATAAAAATAAAAGGCTAATGTAATGTCTATTAAATAAAAAAATTGTTAAACATCAGTGCAAAGACCAATATTTACAATTTATTATGGTATTTGTTAGACAAGGAAATATAACAAAATTTAATATTAACAATCCCAGTGGCTGGGCATTTTACAGAAATTATTTTGGGTGCTTTTTGATCATTGGAATGGTAGATGAACAAACCAAGATGAAAATATTGTACTTTACCAAGAATAAGGATATGGAAATAACTAACCACTGGTCTGAATTCAAATTAAGATTTTTTTAAAAATCTGTGGTTAAAAATGAAGGGATTATTTCATATTTTCCCTATTATGTCACAGTTCTTGTCTGTATTTTTAGAATAGATATCAGGTCAAAAAGATCACAATGTAAAATTTAGCATTTTGTAGCCTGACTATACTATAAATTGCTAGTAATTTCACCAAGTGATTATCAAGAGAGAAATTTGAAATGAATGTTCATAATAAGTAGCTTAATTGATTATCGATCTATAACCTTATATACTAAAGTTTAATCAAGAAAGAATTGGTTTATGAGACAGCTTTAAATGTCAGAGAAATTTGAAAAACTAAAGACATCATATTATCATTCACATGACATCCATACATTGCAAAGCTACATTCAAAAGGAAAGTTCTCTCATAGTAATAAAGAAAGATAATTATCTATCAATGTATTATTCTTGTTTTGAGGAATGAGAAAATATGGATTTAAAGGAACTTGTATGATTGACAAACAGAAGGGTTAATTTGTCATTCTAATAATAATAATAATAATAATAATAATAATTAATAATAATAATAATAATAATAATAATAATTTAATAAACATATAATCTCCTTGTGATAAAAAATCACGCATGGAGCTTAACAAAAGTACATGTGCAAATAAATTAAAAAAAAACATTAATATATAATAAAATAATTAAATAGAAATAAAAAGTTTTTCATGATCATCAATTATAATCCAGTCCATAATAAATTTTCTCAAAGTTTTTCTTGATAGGTCATTAACATTAAATTGTATGTTCCTTATAAAAATATTGTAAAATCTTGGACCAAGATAACATTTCTGATATCGACAATGAGTTTTTAAAGTATGCTGGTTCAAATAATAAATCAAAATCACTTGATCTAGTCACCATTATTGATGAAGAATTATTTTTATTCATTCCTTTGTATTTAATATAATAACACAAAATATTCACTAAAAATAATTGATTAATAGTTAAAACTCCAGAACACTTATATAATTCAAGTCTTGGCAAATCCAAAGGTTTAAACAAAATAATTCTTAGCGTAAAATTTTGTAGTGTTTGCAATGACTTCAAAAAATATGCTGCAGTGCCACCCCATAATGTTATACCATAACAAAGTCTGCTTAAGAAAATTTGTTTATATATACTTAATAGGACAGATTTATTCAAACAATCTCTTAATCTATAAAAAAGAAAATTAAGTTTTCTTAATTTTACTTGAAGCCAAAGAATATGTTTATCCCAATGTAAATACTCATCCAAAACCAAGCCAAGGTAAGAAATTGTTGAAGTCCTGGTAATTTTCTGACAAGGCGTTTTATTAACATAAGGCAATTGAATTAACAAGTCTTTTGCTGGAATATTTTTAAGAGAATATATTATGTAATTACATTTATTAATATTTAGCAGTAATCTATTATTGTTCATCCATTGTGTAATTTTAAATAAATCTTCATTCACAAGTTCTCAAGTAAACTATATGAAACTGCTGAAGTAACCAAAGCAGTATCATCTGCAAAACAAAAAATGTTAGAATGAAGAGAAAGATCAAGCAGATCATTATTATAAACAGTAAATAACAATGGACTCAGGACTGAATCTTGAGAAACTCCATATCTAATTAATTCAGAATCACTCAAAAAATTATTAATTTTAACAAATTGGCTTCTATTACTTAAATAAGTTTTAATCCATTCAAGCATAGTACTCCTTATGCCACAATGGTGTAACTTATTAATATATCATGTGGAACACAGTCAAATGCTTTCCGCAAATCTAAATAAATGCCTATAGTTTTGTAACCTTTTTCTAAAGATTCAGTGATGACTGAAACATGTTCAGATAAAGCCTGTTCTGTAGATCTTCCTGGCAAAAACCCAAATTGATTGTTTGAAAATAAATTATATTTTTGAAAAAACAAAACAATTCTGTTTTTTACACACATTTCCAAAATTTAAGGCAATGTTGATAAAATAGAAATTGGCCTGTAGTTTTCCAAACATTCCCTATCTCCACTCTTAAAAATAGGTGTAACAACAGCAGATTTTAAACAATCTGGAAATATACCTGAATCAATAGAAGAATTAAATAAAAAAGATAAAATTGGTAAAAGAATGGAAACATTTTCAATTAATATTTTTACAGAAATACAATCCAAACCAATACATTTCTTATGTCTCATTTTATAAAGAGATTCTAAAATTTCACAATCTTCAATCTCTTTAAAAACAAAAGAATTCAGGATAGATTTCTCATATTGAAAAACATGAGAACTGCAATTATAGTCAAAACTATTCATTAACAATTCCACACTATGAACAAAATATTGATTGAAATGATCAGCTATTAGTTTTGAATTATTTAAAACATCAATAGATATTTCATTAATCTTTAGTCTAGGAATTTGTGAAAATCCTTCTTTAAAAATAAATTTTTTAACAACAGTCCAAAAGTTGCTTAATTTAGTTGATTTTAAAGAATTAATTTGAGTAGAATAGAAAAACAATTTAGCTTTGACTATATCTTTCTTTATTTCTTTATCAAGAACCTTTAGCTGAACTTTAAATTTTTCATTAGCAGGAAATCTTTTGAAAAGCTTGTATAATTTATTCTTTCTGTTAACTTTAGATATTAACCTATTTGTAATCCAATCTTGTCTCTTCAGATCTTTCTTCTTTATATATTTTATAAAAGAACAATAATCTATAAACTCCTTCATCTTGTCAACAAAGAATGAAAATGCACAATTTATATCATTCAACTCAAAGATTAAATTCCAATCATATTTAGTAATTAAGGAATGCAAACAATCATGAGATAAAAGTTTAAAACACTTTTTACTATGAGAAAAATTCTTTTTAAAAGTAACAACAATTTCTCTGTGATCTGTAAGACACCAATCCAAAAAAGATGTTTTCAAAAGAATATTTTCAGGACATCTAGCAAAGACGTGATCAATAAGTGAAGATGATGAAGATGTAACACGTGTAGGATGAAATAAACATTGAATAAATCAAAAAAGTGACAGCATATTTAAATAATGTTGAGCAGCAACAGAAATTTCACCAGATATATCAATGTTCAAGTCACCAACAAGAATAATGAATTTATCCTTTAATTTAGTAAGCAAATCACCAAGTTCGTCACTAAAGCTTTCAACTGTATGACTGCAAGACCTATACAGAGCAATAAGTGTTAATTTGTCTGAACCTAAAATGAAATTTAAAACAAGACATTGAGAAGAATCAAAAACTGCATCAATAGAAGTCATACAAAGCACTGATTTATAATAAACTAAAACTCCACCTGACCTATTATTAATTCTAGAATTAATAATTGATGTATATCCCTCTAACTCATACAGTCCTTTTTCACATTCCTTAATCCAGATCTCAGACAAAATTATAATATCAAATGAATAATAAAGTGAATGTAAAAGAATTAACAACTCATCAAAGTGTTTCCTCACACTACAAATATTTATATGAAAAATCTTAAAATTGTCAATAGCCAAATTATCTTTTCGAGTAACAATATCTTTAAAAGATAACCCATGTCATAAATTAGACAAATCTGATTCAGAACCAATCCTAATAGCCCTATCCCCAGTATCTTTCCTCAACCAAATTTTTCCATCTTTAATCCAAACAAACCTATACTTATTTTCTTTAGCCATTGAACGAACTTTCCAAAATAATTTCCTATTTTCAGGCAACAAATCTTCATGCAAATATATATGCTTATCAGCTGAAGCAATAGGCAAAACATCAGATAGATAGAATTTAATTCTTTTACCTCCTAACAAGAATAAATTTCTTACCATTTTACTAACAAAATTAACTTTTATTACAGGCCTAAAACTACCTCCATATTTTAATCTATAAATAGAATTAATATAATTTTTATTAAAGTCTGACAATTCTAATTTTTTAGCAATATTTTCAACAATATTAAATAAATTTTCATCATTAGCACATTCAACACCAACAATTTCAATATTGTTTTCTAATCTTTGCTGCTTTATAAAAAATTTCTTTTTGAAAATTGCATAACAAAGAATCTTGTGCCTTTACTTTTTCTTGCATTTCATTAAATTCTCTAATCAATATTTTTATATTATTTTGAACTAATTCAAGTTCTAAAGTAAGTTTAGCAAAAGATTGAGATAAGGAATCAATATTATTCTGTAAAACAGGCAGCATATCAAGTTTTCTATTTATCTGCTGAAGTAATTCAAGACTAGAATTATTATCTAAAGAATTAGATAAGGAATCAGAACTAGATCCATCATTTAAAGTCAAATTTTAATTAGTTCCTGCTCTACAATTTTTACACTTCCATAATGCTTTATTTGTAGATGACATATTTTTAAATGTTTTTTCACTTACTGTACTACATTTAAAATGAACATTCCCATTACAACCCAGACAAGTTATAAAATTTCCACCAAAAGGAAAAGCTAAATGACAAGAATTACATTTATCCATAATAATAATAAAAACCTAAAGTTTTAAAACCAAACAAACAAAAAATAAAATTAAAACTAATTAAAATTCCAACAGAGATTAAAAAGTAAGATAATTAAGAATCTAAAGTAAAGATTAAAAAAAAAATCAAAAAAAAATAAAATAAATCAATTAATTAAAAAAAAAAAATTCCAACAAATATAAAAAACTAAGATAAAAAATAAATTCTAAAACAAGATAAAAAAAAATGGCTACTTAAAAATAAGTTAGAAAAAATCAATAAATAAAAATTGAAATATAAAACCATTAGAAAATAAAATACATACAAAACAAGATCAATAAAATCTCCAAACTCTACTTAATAATACTATCACAAATAGGGAAAAAAAACTTAGCCAAATAAGAATTATAGAATTCAAAAGTCAGAGAGACAAATAACACATGTTAACTCTACAAAGTCAGCAGCAAAAAACTACTACTACTACTTCTAATAATAATAATAATGATGATGATGATAATAATAATAATAATAACAATAACAATAATAATAATAGATGCACATGCGCATGTATGCCTAAGTTGTCAAGAACGAAGGTCTTATTAATCATCTTTTTTTCCATATTCTAATAGTTTTCTCACTTAAAAACTGTGATATATAACTGTGATAGATAAAGATAACGATGGCTGATTACTGAACAGTTGTTTTCTAGCAAAAAGTAAGTAATACGGTCGTTCATTAGCAAAAATAAATTCTAATGTCATAAACAAGCATGGCGTCATGTCAAGAAGCGAGTGACATAAATTGCACTCAAACAAATAACAATAAAATGAAAACTGCGACTAACGCAAAAACATATGCGAACGTAACAAAAATAAACCAGCAGCCTCACAGCTTCGAAAAAAGTCCAGCATTACCACAGACAGCAAGATTTAGGAAGGTAAATCAAGCCGACAAATAATTTAAACCTCATAGAAAACAATAATGAAGAGCCCTCCCCAACGATATGGAATCAAGATGAACTGCAAGAAATAAACGTTAATTTCAACAGCACCATCCCAAAAAAATTATTCGCAACTTTCCAAAAATTTTTTTCACCGAGATCATTAATGTTAGCTGTCACCGATAGGAATTTAACACTTTATAAATTCCCCAGAGAGCTTCTTTACGAGAAGGTAACACCAACATCAATGTGGGATACAGTCTCTAGTATCGGAGAGCATCCAAACTCGTGATATATTGCAATTCTGTTTTTCGATGAACATCAGCGTGCAAGATTTCAAACTAAAGTAAAAACTTTGGGAAGCTACATGCTAATAATAGTTGATCAAAGCTTGCAAAACTATTGTAATGAAATAATTAAAAACACTTAATTCGGATATACCATTCACGATTTTCAAAAATTAATACAGTTATTTGGCAAAGCCATTTATATAAAACAGATCTAACTATCCGACACCCCCATCCCGGTTTTCAGCAACAACTTTCATTTCAAAATAAAGCTGAATGACAGTGTAAACCTGGAGGATATTCCAACACAAATAATTGACCAAAATGCAATACTGACCATTCACATAAAAGGATTAAGGCCGAGTTGTTTTGCATTCAGTGAAATGAGACACTTAACAATCGATTGCAACACCAAAATCAACCAGAAAAACCAACCGAGCTCTAAAGATCAACCAAGACAAGCTCACCAACAGGAATCAAACAGTACAAAACAGATAACGAAAACAACTAATAAACAAGAAAGAATTAATAAAAAATCCACAGATCAACAGCAATTGAATAATAAAAAAACTGCACACACATTGCCAGCACCTGAAGTTCTGGATTTATCAACAAAATCAAACAATAGAATTCAAACCCCCACTGATAAAAAAACAGAAAGTCAACAGCCTCAAGAGCCTGCAATGGAAGAAACAGCACACAATCTAACTCAGCCTACCAAAGATACTAATGAAAAAGAGATAATAAAAGAACAAATAAACTCACACAGTAATAGTGTTCAAGAAAATATCTATATAACACACCAAACACCCAATATTAAAAATAATACAACAATGGAAATTATGGAAGCTATCACCCCAAATATGCCCCAAATCACCAAAGTTGACACAGAACCAAAAAAAAGACCAGGCCACCCACCAAAGAAAAATAGAGGGCCCAAAAAAATCAAAACAGAATCCAACCTTAGCCTTGCTGATCACAACAATACAACTACAGTGGAAACAGATGAAGATCTGGAAAGGGAATATGAGAATGAATGGGAAAAAACACCAGATCAACACTAATATTTAAATCTCAACCAAAAAGCAATATATAATGAAAGTAAAAATTGCGGCAATCAATGTCAGGGGTTTGAACTCAACCTCAAAAATTAATAAGTTAAAACATTGGATCAAGGATATACAACCACACTTGCTTGGTATACTTGAGACAAAAATTTATGCTGAATCACAAACTGACCCAGCCAAACATTTAAATATGGAAGGTTTCTGGGCATGCTCCAGAGACTCTTCCTCTCCCTCAGCTGGCACCGGACTCATAATTGCTAGAAATTGCGGTTCACAATGTTCAAAATAATTCACATTGACATGAACTACTTATTAATTGCCACCTTCAACCAAAAAGCATAACAATAAATCTGGTTTTTGTATATATGCCTTTACATGATAAAAAATAGATACCATAATTGCAAACATTAATTCAAGATTAGCTACAACTTCAAACCCAACTGTCTTAATTGGAGATTTTAATTTAAAATATCAGGAATTTACCCAATGTTGGCTTCACAGAATAAACATACCACTAATGAGTGGCCAAGGTTTTTTGCCAGATGATGCCATCTCTTTCCACAATAATCGCTTCTCTTCACTTATTGATCTGTGCTTTTATTCTCCAATGCTTCACCAACTTATTGAAATAAAACTAACTCCCTCAACTTTTTCTGATCACTCAGCTCAAATAGTCACAATTGACTGTACCCAAATTCAAATATCCCCCTTTCCACTTACAAGAACATTATTGAAGAGTTTTACTCCCAGAAACAACCCCTGAATTTCTGTTCTCTGAGACCTACATAATGCTAAATAAAATCAAAGATATGACTTTGAACCCGGTCCAGAAATATCTAAAATTTATGGGAATGTTGTCCTTTAACATCAACCACATAACAAAAAAACAACCTCCACCATCAAGACTTTTGTCTCTGGCAGATCAGTTGCACCAGAGAATAATCATGATTAACCCATCACACTGCACCCAGCAGTATATATTCAAGCTTACACATGCACACAATAAAGCATGTGATGAACTCAAAAGCTATCTGAAGATAAAGAAAAGCAAGGTATGCCTAACCAGGCCACACACTTCGACAAGAGATTATATAAGATGGGCACTAGGGAACCAACCAGATGTAAAAGTGCCAATGGCACTATATACAAATAGTGGAACATATGCAGGACACATTATGATTATGCCAATTTTTGAATATTTTAAGGAGAAATTACAAAAAAAAACAAACATATAAAATATCACATAATCTGTTTGGCCCACCAGAGACAAAAACTCCATTCACAAAAGATCTATTCACAACAAAACCGAATACTATTCGAAACGCTTGCCATCCAGGTAGTCCTGGAGTCCCACTGTTTGTTTTAAAGCATCTAAGTAAATTCACAACAGAATATTTGTGTCAGTTAGCAAAACCATCTAGCGCAACAAATTCAATCCATGGAGGGTGTCTATCCAATAGCCATAGTACCCTATAATAAAAAGAAAGCAATTATCCCACCTAATACAGACCTCAGGCCAATATCTATGGGACCTTTGCCGATCAAAATTATGGAGAAAATTATTAAAGATGAAATTGAACCATATATAATGCCACTTATCTCCGAAGCACAATATGCAAAGAAAAACTCTTCAACAACAGAAGCAGCCTTATTCTTCAAAGCAATTCTAGCCACAGTAAAACAGCGAAAAAAAATACGGACCCATTGTCGTGCAGTTTGACATAGAAGCTGCATTTGACTCAGTCAATATATACACACTTCTGAAAATGCTAAAAGACACAGAAATTCCTAGAACACACCTATATATAATTGCTAACCTGCTTCTGAACAGAGAGATCCATATAACTTTAAATGGAAGAAACTCACCATCTTTCACACCCACCAAATCTATATCCCAAGGATCCCCTCTTAGTTCACTATTGTTTATATTTTACATCAATCCCCTTATTAAAAGCATACAAAATGCATTTATTGGGATCAAAATACCAGACACAACACAGCACACTACATGCATTGCCTATATGGATGATGTTACCATATTTCTAACATCAAAAAAACAAATACCGCAACTCAAAAAAATATTAAAAGAATATTCACAGAAATACGAATTAAAGTTTAATCTGGCAAAAACCACAGACTGGTCACTATACACTGGTAAAACATGTACATCAATTTACAAATCAAAACCAAACTCATTCCTTGGGTTCCCATTTCATATGGAAATTACGGGAATGAGATGCCACATCCAAAATAAACTAAAAGAAGAAGCCACAAAAATTATAAACTCCTTGTCCAAGGCATACCTTTCACTGTATTCCAAAGTACAGTTAATTAACCAGCTTATCACAACCAAAATAACATACTATGTACCAGTTATTTAATTCTCGAAGGCATTTATTTCAAAAATTAAAACCATATGTAATAAACTACTTTGGGCCAGAAAAACAGTAACAATCTCCACAAAAAACTTAGCCAACCCCTAATAAAGAATGGTCTTGGCTTGCACAACATTAACATTTTTCATCTACAAAAATTAAGGAACTCAATAATTACAATCCTTGCCAAATATCCAAAAATTAACCACTTGCTAGAAGTTACTCCAACAGATAGACCACCTACAAAAGGTTCTTTTTTCACTAACATTATATACCAATGCAAAACCCCAGACAAGATTCCAGAATAGTATTTGCATAAGTATTCATACTGGGATATTTATGGTTTAATGAACAGAGAAACAGATACTAATGCTATAAACCTATGCTAGGAATTAACAACAAGAGACTACTCAAGGAATATAAAAAATGGGCTCTAGAGCCCAAATACTTTGATTTTATCATTAAAATGAATCTCATTGCCTTGCTAACAACCCACTTTCTTTATCATAAAAAATGTACAGATCTATTGATCCTTTCTGTGGACTCTGCCATCGAGCAGAAGAGACACTGGACCACATTATTTATCACTGTATAGCACTTAACCAAACACAACAGATGATGTGTAACACCTACAGAAAACCAGGTACAATCATTAATCACATAATGGTTGCTTTTCAGGGAAGATCAACACCTAGCATTAGGGCAGCCACATTTGTACTATACACGTACTGGTGCACCAGATGTACTTTCTTAATTGGCAATAATACCAGATGACACCCAGCTACATTTAGCAACAAACTGTTACACATTAGAAATAGAGATAGAATAATAACCAACCCCCACTTATATGCAGCAACATGGTCATTGTTAAGGCAACCATCAATGCTGTGAATGCTGCAAAAAACTATCATACAACTAACATTCAAAAAGACATGCCCACAAAACTAAGCTCATCAAAGTTTAGAACTCTAATTATTATTATTTTTTATTCTTCATATTGTTATAGTCCATTAACCACAAAGTGTAACCATTAAATTTACTTTATATATATGTTTACCCTAATATTATTCATTGTATGTAAAATTTGAAATTTTCTAGATGTAAACTTTTGTAAACCATTGAGATCAATAAAGCCTTTATTGAAACGTCGTAGTAGTAGTAGTTGTAGTAATAATAATAATAATAATAATAATAATAATGATGATGATAATAATAATAATGATAATAATAATAATAATAATAATAATAATAATAATAATAATAATAATAATAATAATAATAATAATAATAATAATAATAATAATAATAATAATAATAATAATAATAATAATAATAATAATAATAATAATAATAATAATAATAATAATAATAATAATAATAATAATAATAATAATAATAATAATAATAATAAAACAAACAACAAACACCAAACAATATTAATCAATAAAAAAAAAATATGTAAAATGTTTACTAGACTAAATATGTTTTAAACCATTAGAAATTTCTCTAAGTATGATAAAAAAATTACTGTATAATAGAACAATAAAATACATTATCAAGAATATTTAAATATATATTAGATAATAATTTAACACCATCAATCTTACCAGAACGTAATTTGACATCATGAAACTTGATGTATCCATAATTTTATACAAACTTAAAATAGTGGAATTAATAAAAAGTGATGAACAATCTTATGAAATAAAAAAAGAAAATTTGGTATCCCATACAGGAGCATTAATAAAAATACCATTTAAGTATATGCATTAATTCAGATCAGATTGAGTTGAATAATACAGATACATACTACTAATTTGTACTCATAGGGGAAATTGCTGCTACCAAGACTAAATAATGCTCAGACTACCAGCTATTACTAATATAAATTTAGTCAAGGTCGATTTACCATTTGCTTCAAGAACTTCTCAAAAGCACTTTGGAATATATGTGGCAATTTTTGTAAGATTTGTATCTTCCTGGAAAATTAGTTATTCCTCCCATTTGAAATATTAAAGCCTGGAACTGACAGACAAAGAGTTCCCAGATTAATGACTATATATAGTGACCAAAGCTGAAAAATGATATTGAAAATTATAAAAGGAAGTGCGATAATTGTCAAAATAAAACATGATTGTTCCTTTTAAAAATATAGATATATCTGGGTCATGCAGAGCATTTGCATATTTATGATGGACAGAGACCCATGGATGTAGGATGTTTGTCCACCATGAATCATCAGAGACATCAGATATTGATATATAAATACATATGTAATTATTTATTTTTTTGTCTGTCATGATTGTATATATCTATTGGAAAAATATTTATCATTTACACATACATTCATTCTGCCTTATCAAACAACTGAGAAGAAAGACCATGGTGTTTCTTGATCTTAAACTCAGAGGTAAAAATCCAATAATCTCATAATGCTGGCTAATGCATGTTGGTGAGAAACCTATCCATGTTCATATACTATATGAATAATCACATAGTAATAACAGCTACTATAACAAGAACCCATCAGTCTTTTATCAGTTTTATACAAAAATTTTACCAAGATAATTACAACTAATCTACAGAGAACATTGGATTTCCACAACCAAGATAACAAGCTGGATTTAAAAGTGGTTTTAGTACAATAGATCATATACAGGTATTGAGAAAAATTATAGAAAAGGCAAATGAATACGAGTTGCCATTATGCTTTGGATTTGTAAATTATGAAAAGGCATTTGATTCTATAAAAATTTCTTCAGTGATTAAAGCATTGGATCATCAAGGTATAGATCCAGGATATTGTCATATTTTAAAGAATATTTTATAAAAATGCAACAGCAACAATTAGATTACATAATAATACAAGGAAAGTCAACATTGAGAAGGGTGTAAGACAGGGTGATTCCAAAACTTTTTACACAGTGCTGCAAAAAATATTTTGTGGATTAAAATGAGAAGCTAAAGGAGTGAGTCATTTAGATTTTGCAGATGATATAGTTGCTTTTGAAAATAATGTTTTAGAGCTGCAGGAAATGTTGGACAGGTTCTCAGATGAAAGTAGGAAAGTAGGACTAAAGATAAATGTTAAAAAGATTAAAATAATGTTTAATGGATTTTCTCAAAATATAAAAATAAAGATTGATTATGATGAGTTAAAAGAAGTTAACAACTACAAATACATTGGTCAGAATATTAATACAGATGGAAACATAATGGATGAAATTAATCATAGAATTATAATTGATTGGAATGCTTTTGGTAGAAATAACTTGATACTAAAAGGAAATATGCCTATGTATTTGAAAAGGAAGGTTTTTAATAAAAGTGTTTTACCAATTCTTACTTATGGATCTGAGACTTGGACACTTAATAGAAGAGCAATGCAAAGATTTCAGACCATTCAAAAAACAGGGGAGATGCATGCTGGGAGTAACAAGAAGAGATTGAAGGCCCAATGTATGTCTAAAGAACAAAAAGGTGTTACTGACCTAATTGAAAAAATTAAAAGACTGAAGTGGAGTAGGATGGACATATTTCTAGAGGAGATGATCATAGATGGACAATTAAAATTTTAAACTGGATTCCAAGAGATTGTAAAAGACCCAGAAAGAGACCACATGTGAGATGGATGGATGAAATAAGAAAGTGGGCAGGGGTG